>OU466858.1:64237879-70022879 GCA_911865555.2 Thlaspi arvense | reverse complement strand
CTAAACCCTAAACCCTAAAAACCCTAAACCCTAAAAACCCTAAACCCTAAACCCTAAACCCTAAACCCTAAACCCTAAACCCTAAACCCTAAACCTTAAACCCTAAACCCTAAACCCTAAACCCTAAACCCTAACCCCTAAACCCTAACCCCTAACCCCTAAACCCTAAACCCTAAATATTTTTGAATTGTTGCCATGCAAATTAAATGCAAAAAATAAAACATTTCTTTCAAATGATGAGTTTTCAATATCAAGAGCGAATTTCAGCTAGCAAAGGAAGATCATTAGACTCTAATAAATCCTCCAAACCCTAAAATTTTAAATCATAAACTTTAAACCCTATATTTTTATGAAATTGGCTTACTTTGAAAAATTGGCATGTAAAACTATAGGGTAAGTGGGAGAAGCCAATTGAAGTTTATGGTTTAATCCCTTAGAGGTTATATGTTTGTTCTTCTGTTTACCTCATTTTTTACAGCAATTATATGACAGTCTTAAAAAATATAGAGCGATGAGTTAAGTGTAATATCTGTCTTTGATAGAAATTGTTATAGAATTTGCATGGTTCAATAATTTGAAAGCTTCTGTCTACAGCAGTAGTTTGAAGACTATACTCTATATATTTGTTAACATAATGTATTCATCACGTGGAACCAATCAAAGAGGCTATGGGTCCTAAATTAAAAGCAAAATCGGTCCTCACGCGCTCTCTCTGAATAAAAATTCTTGAAAACAATCATAAATGGAAAAGCGGTGGTCTATAGACCACGACATTTGACGCGGTGGAGTTTACGCGCCAAGGGTGCGCGTGAGTAATAGCACAAGCACAGACATCAAACTTAAATGGTCGTACAAGTTTTTGGTGTTGTCGGCCATATATAATTTAAAGCCCATTATCAAGGGCAACATTACAGTCCCGTTTAGACTTCACCCGTTAACATTCTGTCCAATTGTGACTTTATCAATTTAAGTTGTTTAATTTTCTGACTCATTTAGACTATACCCATTTAAATTGGCCCTGACCTATTTAGCCCATTTAAAATCTACTAAAAGCTAATGAAGAATTAAATAAAATGGGCCTATCTTATTTTATTTCACGGACGTACTCGTTAACTAAATAAATCTAGATGAGTAAGCCTAGTAACAAACAATGATAATTATCTAGTAACAAAGATAAGGAAAACACTAGAGGATGCAAGAAATCATCATGCAAGTGGTAAGGCAAGTTGGAAAATATTTTACGTTAGAATTTTGATCTATTAAGTGGATCCTTTTAGAATTAGCTTTTGGCACCATGCATTCGTATAAACACAAGGTACGTAAAGAGAAAGTTGGAAAGAGACTCTGACCGATGCTTCTTCGTAGATCTTGGACTTTTCTTTCGATTATTTAGTTATATTAGGATTCAATGGGAGTGGAATGGACTTTTTACTTATTCTTTTCATTTTTTTCTCTTCTCCTTTAATTTGGTCATATATGATTTATGATTTCACGTATTCTTTATAGCCTGCCCAACACTTTTTCTTTTTGGGATATCAGAAGCCAATAATATTGTTCAACTGACGATGGAATAATGCTTCTTTCATGCATGCATTAAGTTTTTAAGGAATGATGAAACGGAAGTTGGGATATTTTAAAAATGGATGGCGATATGGAAGAGTTCATTCATTATATATTCACCAGCAAAGAACAAAAGAAAGTAGATGTAGATATAGCTGTGGATATGGAAATGGAACTAACTCAAGAGCGATCACTGCCAAGAAACTCGGTCGTGATTTTGCAAAGGTGCTTCATTTCTTGTACATAATTTGGGACTACAATTGTGATCCACTGGCTAAGAAACTCGTCCTCTCTTGGCCTTGTCATTTTGTAGCTGGAAGCATTCAGTCTTTGAAGGATGAGAATCCTTCAGTATGATCAACATCATCCCTCCTCCTTCACCAAAATCTGATGTTATTTTTTTTCTTACAACAAACCGACAACACTGATGTCAGACAAGTTCCTCGAAACAGAGGTATTCTATCTAAACTTGTTGACATTCACTTGTCTTTGTTTTATGTGAGATAATTAGTTATCATGTTATTTGCTCTTTAAACGTTGTAGATGAGGATTCAAATGGCTCTTCCACACACGATTCTTACTCCAACAGCCAAGGTAATAATGGATGGATTTACACAACAGTTTGAGTAACAAAAGAACAAAGACATTCATGCCTGAAACGATTTCGCTGTGCCAAAAAGATATGTTCATGCTTAGAGTTTATCAATATAACATTTTCTTGTGTGTGTGTTAATACACACATCTTGACAAGAAAATAAAAAAATTCAAAAATTTAACATTTTCTTGTGTGTGTGTGTTAATATACATTTCTTAACAAGTAAATTCAAATAAAAACTCAAAAATTTAACATTTTCTTGTGTGTTTCTTAATACACACATATTGACAAGAAAATAAAAAAATTAGTCCTGCAAACTTAAGAAGGAAAAATTCACAGAAAGAAACTCGAAAATTTTACATTTTCTTGTGTGTGTATTAACATACACACATTTTGGCAAGAAAATAAAAAAAACTTCAAAATTTAATATTTTTGTGTGTGTGTGTGTTAATACACATATCTTGACAAGAAGATTAAAAAAACCTTGAAAATATAACATTTTCTTGTGTGTGTGTTAATACACACATCTTGGCAAGAAAATAAAAAAATTTCAAATTTTAATATTTTGTGTGTGTGTGTTAATACACATATCTTGACAAGAAAATTAAAAAAAAAATAAAAAAATATAACATTTTTTGTGTGTGTTAATACACATATCTTGACAAAAAAAATTAAAAAAATCACAAATTTAACATTTTTTGTGTGTATTAATACACACATCTTGACAAAAAAATTAAAAACTCAGAAATTGAACATTTTCTTGTGTCTGTGTTAGTACAAACATCTTGATAAGAAAACTAAAAAAAAATTCAAAAATATAACATTTTCTTGTGTGTATGTGTTAATACACACATCTTGGCAAGAAAATTAAAAAACTCGTAAATTTAACTTTTTTTGTGTGTGTGTTAGTACACATATCGTGACAAGAAAATTATAAAAATAACTCAAACAATTAACGTTTTCTTGTGTGTGTGTTAATACACACATCTTGCCAAAAAACTATAAAAAAACTCAAAAATTTAACATTTTCTTGTGTGTGTGTTAATATACATTTCTAACAAGTAAATTAAAAAAAAAACTAAAAAAATTAACATTTTCTTGTGTGTTTGTTTATACACACATCTTGATAAGAAAATAAAAAAAAACCAGTCCTGCAAACTTAAGAAAGAAAAATTAGCAGAAAGAAACTCGAAAATTTAACATTTTCTTGTGTGTGTGTTAATACACACATCTTAGTAAGAAAATTTAAAAACTTCAAAATTTAGTATTTTGTGTGTGTGTGTTAATACACATATCTTGACAAGAAGATTAAAAAAACACAAAAATATAACATTTTCTTGTGTGTGTGTTAATACACATATCTTGGGAAGAAAATTTAAAATTCGTAAATTTAAATTTTTTGGTGTGTGTGTTAATACAGATATCTTGACAAGAAAAATAAAATAAAAACTCAAAAATATAACATTTTCTTGTGTATGTGTGCTAATACACACATCTTGCAAGAAAATTTTAAAACTCGAAAATTTAACATTTTTTGTGTATGTGTTAGTACACATATATTGACAAGAAAATATAAAAAACCCAAAAGTTTAACATTTTTTTGTGTGTGTTTGTACACACATGTTGGCAAGAAAATTAAAAACTCGAAAATTTAACATTTTCGCTCCGATTGGTAACACAATAAAAACTGTGGAATGGCGGAAAAAATTAAGCTGCAGAATGGCGGAATGCAGAATAGTGGAATAATTAATTTTGATATGATTGGATAAATTATGCGGAATGATGGAATGGTGGAATGACAGAAAATATATATAATTAATTTTTCATAATAATATTTTTTATATATAATTTAATATAATAAAAATTAAAATATTAATTATTATAAAAACATAATTTTAATATAATTAGAAAAAATTAAAACTTTTATTGTAATTATTTATTATTATTTTTACTATAAAATATATAACTATATTGCAATATTTAATCTACAGATATAATCTGATCATTATATAAATATATGTAGTGTAAATATATTTATTTAAATAATACAATATAATTAGTTATATAATTGAATGATATAAAATATTGATTCCGCAAATAAGCTACCTGAAACACACTTTTCCACTTAATTAAATGTTCTTTGTATTTTTTGTAAGTATTTCCGCCATTCCGCAGAACTCGAGTTTTGGCGTTTTTCCGCAAGTTTTTCTGATTGGCAAAATTCTTGCGGAATTGAGTTTTTCCAGCATTCCACCAAGTTTACCAATTTGTGTGTGTGATAGAACGCATATATTCACAAGAATATTAAAAAAAAATTCCAAAATTTTACATTTTCTTATGTGTGTTAGTACACACATCTTGGCAAGAAAATTTAAAAACACAAAAATTTAACATTTTTTGTGTGTGTGATAGTAGACATATAATCACAAGAAAATTAAAAAAAAAAACTCAAAAGTTTTACATTTTCTTATGTGTGTGTTAATACAAACATCTTAGCAAGAAAATTAAAAAACACAAAAATATAAGATTTTCTGGTGTGTGTGTTAATACACACATCACAACAAGAAAAAAATAAAAAACTCACAAATTGAACATTTTTTGTTTGTGAATACACATATATTGACAAAAAATTTAAATAATCGAAAATTTAACATTTTCTTGTGTGTTTGTTAATACACACATCTTGACAAGAAAATAAAAAAATTAGTCTTGCAAACTTAGGAGGAAAATTCACAGAAAGAAACAAGAAAATTTAACATTTTCTTGTGTGTGTGTTAATACACACATCTTGGCAAGAAAATAAAAAAAACTAGAACATTTAGTATTTTTTGTATGTGTGTTAATACACATATCTTGACAAGAAGATTAAAAAAAACTCGAAAATATAACATTTTTTGTGTGTGTTAATACTCACATCTTGGTAAGAAAAAATAAAAAATAAGCAAATTTAACATTTTTTGTGTGTGTTAATACACATATCTTGACAAAAAAATTTAAAAACTCAGAAATTGAACATTTTCTTGTGTGTGTTAATACAAACATCTTGACAAGAAAATTAAAAAAAAAATCAAAAGTATAACATTTTCTTGTGTTTATTAATACACACATCTTGGCAAGAAAAATTTAAAATTTGTAATATTTTTTTTGTGTGTGTTAATACACATATCTTGACAAGAAAATTATAAAAAAAACTCAAAAATTTATCATTTTCTTGTTGTGTGTTAATAATACACACATCTTGACAAGAAAATAAAAAAAACTCAAAAAATTAACATTTTCTTGTCTGTGTGTTAATATACATTTCTTGACAAGTAAATTAAAACAAAACTCAAAATTTTAACATTTTCTTGTGTGTTTGTTAATACACACATCTAGACAAAAAAATAAAAAAATTAGTCCTGCAAACTTAAGAAAGAAAAATTCCCAAATAGAAACTCAAAAATTTAACATTTTCTTGTGTGTGTATTAACATACACACATCTTGGCAAGAAAATAAAAAAACTTCAGAATTTAATATTTTTGTGTGTGTGTGTTAATACACATATCTTGACAAGAAGATTAAGAAAACCTCAAAAATATAACATTTTCTTGTGTGTGTTAATACACACTTCTTGACAACAAAATAAAAACTTGAAAATTCAATATTTTGTGTGTGTGTGTGTTAATACACATATCTTGACAAGAAGATGAAAAAAACCTCAAAAATATAATATTTTCTTGTGTGCGTGTTAATGCACACATTTTGGCAAGAAAATTTTAAAATTCGCAAATTTAACAATTTGTGTGTTTGTCAATACACACATCTTGGCAGGAAAATAAAAAAAAACTTGAAAATTTAGCATTTTTTGTGTATGTTAGTACACATATCTTGACAAAAAAATTAAAAACAACTCAAAAATTTAATATTTTCTTGTGTGTGTTAATAAACACATCTTGGGAAGAAAATTAAAAATTTGCAAATTTAATTGTTTTTTTTTGTGTGTGTTAATACACACATCTTGGCAAGAAAATAAAAAAACTCAAAAATAAACAAGAAAATTAAAAAAAAACTCATAAATTTAACATTTTCTTATGTGTGTGTTAATACACACATCTTGGCAAGAAAATTAAAAAACTCAAAAATTTAACATTTTTGTGTGTGTGTGTGTGTGTGTGTGTGTGTTAATACACATATCTTGACAAGAAAATTAAAAAAAAAACTCGAAAATATAATATTTTCTTGTGTGAGTGTTATTACACACATCACAGATAGAAAAATTAAAAAAATCGCAAATTTAACATTTTTTGTGTGTGTGTTATTACATATATTTTGACAAAAAATTAAAAATATTCAAAACTTTAATATTTTCTTGTGTGTGTTAAGTACACACATATTGGCAAGTAAATTAAAATACTCAAAATTTAACATTGTTTGTGTGTGTAGTACACATATATTCACAAGAAAATTAAAAAAAAAAACACAAAAGCTTAACATTTTCTTGTGTATGTTAATACACACATCTTGGCAAGAAAATTAAAAAACTCAAAAAATTAATATTTTGTGAGTGTCTAATAGTACACATATATGCACAATAAAATTAAAACAAAAACTCAAAAATTTAACATTTTTCTTGTGTATGTTAATACATACATCTTGGCAAGAAAATTAAAAAACTCAAAAATTTTAACATTTTTGTGTGTGTGTGTTAGTACACATATCTTGACAAGAAAATTTAAAAAACTTAAATTTAACATTTTTTTTGTGTGTTAATACACACGTTTTGGCAAGAAAATTAAAAAACTCAAAATTTTAACATTTTTTGTGTGTGTGTTAGTACACATATCTTCACAAGAAAATTAAAATTTAACATTTTCTTGTGTGTGTTAAAACACAAATCTTGGCAAGAAAATTAAAAAACTTGAAAATTCAACTTTTTTTGTATGTGTGATAGTACACATCTATTTAGAAGAAAATTAAAAAAAAAACTCAATTATTTAACATTTTCTTGTGTGTGTGTAAATACACACATTTTGGAAAGAAAATTAAAAAATTCAAAATTTTAACATTTTTGTGTGTGTGTTAGTACACATATCTTGACAAGAAAATTAAAAATACTCAAAAATTTGACATTTTCTTGTATGTGTTAATACACACATCTTGGCAAAAAAAACTAAAAAACTCGAAAAATAATTTTTTTTTTTCGTGTGTGTGATAGTACACATATACTCACAAGAAAACTAAAAACAAAACTCACAAATTTAACATTTTTTTGTGTGTGTGTTAATACACATATCTTGACAAAAAAATTAAATGAAAAAACTCGATAAATATATAATACACACACACACACAAAATCTAGAGAATATATGTGTCAATATACACTTCTTGACAAGTAAATTAAAAAAAAAACTCAAAAATTAACATTTTCTTATGTGTTTGTTTATACACACATCTTCACAAGAAAATAAAACAAAATCAGTCTTGCAAACTTAAGAAAGAAAAATTAGCAGAAAGAAACTCGAAAATTTAACATTTTCTTGTGTATGTGTTAATACACACATCTTAGTAAGAAAATTAAAAAACTTCAAAATTTAGTATTTTGTGTGTGTGTGTGTTAATATATATATATTGACAAGAAGATTAAAAAAAACACAAAATATAACATTTTTCTTGTGTGTGTGTTAATACACACATCTTGGAAAGAAAATTTAAAATTCGCAAATTTAAATGTTTTTGTGTGTGTGTTAATACACACATCTTGGCAAGATAATAAAAAAAAATCGAAAATTAACATTTTTTGTGTGTGTTAATACACATATCTTGACAAAAAAAATAAAATAAAAATTCAAAAATTTAACATTTTCTTGTATGAGTGCTAATACACACATCTTGCAAAAAAAATTTAGAACTCGAAAATTTAACATTTTTTGTGTCTGTGTTAGTACACATATCTTGACAAAAAAATTTTAAAAACTTAAAAGTTTAACATTTTCTTGTGTGTGTTTGTACACACATGTTGGCAAGAAAATTAAAAAACTCGAAAATTTAACATTTTTTTATGTGTGTTAGTACACACATCTTGGCAAGAAAATTTATTAACTCAAAAATTTAACATTTTTTGTGTGTGTTAATACACACATCATAGCAAGAAAAAATAAAAAACTCGCAAATTGAACATTTTTAGTTTGTGAATACACATATATTGACAAAAAATTTAAATAATCGAAATACACACATCTTGACAAGAAAATAAAAAAAATTAGTCTTGCCAACTTCGGAGGAAAATTCACAGAAAGAAACAAGAAAATTTAACATTTTCTTGTGTGTGTGTGTTAATATACACATCTTGGCAAGAAAATAAAAAAACCAGAAAATTTAGTATTTTTTGTATGTGTGTTAATACACATATCTTGACAAGAAGATTAAAAAAAATACAAAAATAAAACCTTTTTTGTGTGTGTTAATACTCACATCTTGGTAAGAAAAATAAAAAATAAGCAAATTTAACTTTAATGTGTGTGTTAATACACATATCTTGACAAAAAAATTTAAAAACTCAGAAATTGAACATTTTTTTTGTGTGTGATAATACAAACATCTTGACAAAAAAAATAAAAAAAAAATTCAAAAGTATAACATTTTCTTGTGTTTGTTAATACACACATCTTGGCAAGAAAAATTAAAAATTTGTAATTTTTTTTGTGTGTGTGTTAATACACATATTTGTAGAAGAAAATTATAAAAAAACTCAAAAATTTATCATTTTCTTGTGAGTGCGTTAATACACACACAAGAAAATAAAAAAAAACTAAAAATTTAACATTTTCTTGTCTGTGTGTTAATATACATTTCTTGACAAGTAAATTAAAAAAAAACTCAAAATATAACATTTTCTTGTGTGTTTGTTAATACACACATCTTGACAAGAAAATAAAAAAATTAGTCCTGCAAACTTAAGAAGGAAAAATTCCCAGAATGAAACTCGAAAATTTAACATTTTCTTGTGTGTGTATTAACATACACACATCTTGGCAAGAAAATAAAAAAACATCAAAATTTAATATTTTTGTATGCGTATGTGTTAATACACATATCTTGATAAGAAGATTAAGAAAACCTCGAAAATATAACATTTTCTTGTGTGTGTTAATACACACTTCTTGCAACAAAATAAAAAACTACTAAATTCAATATTTTATGTGTGTGTGTTAATACACATATCTTGACAAGAAGATGAAAATAACATCAAAAATATAACATTTTCTTGTGTGCGTGTTAATACACATATTTTGACAAGAAACTTTTAAAATTCGCAAATTTAACAATTTATGTGTGTGTGTTAATACACACATCTTGGCAGGAAAATAAAAAACTTGAAAATCTAACATTTTTTGTGTATGTTAGTACACATATCTTGATAAGAAAATTAAAAAAAAAACTCAATAATTTAACATTTTCTTGTGTGTGTTAATAAACACATCTTGGGAAGAAAATTTAAAATTCAAAAATTTAATTTTTTTGTGTGTTTGTGTGTTAATACACACATCTTGCCAAGAAAATTAAAAACTCAAAAACAAGAAAATTAAAAAAGCTCATAAATTTAACATTTTCTTGTGTGTGTGTTAATACACACATCTTGGCAAGAAAATTAAAAAATTCGAAAATTTAACATTTCTGTGTGTGTGTGTTAATACACATATCTTGACAAGAAAATTAAAAAAAAAAACTCGAAAATATAATATTTTCTTTTGTGAGTATTAATACAGAATAGTGGAATAATTAATTTTGATATGATTGGATAAATTATGCGGAATGGTGGAATGACAGAAAATATATATAATTAATTTTTCATAATAATATTTTTTATATATAATTTAATATAATAAAAATTAAAATATTAGTTATTATAAAACATAATTTTAATATAATTAGAAAAAATTAAAACTTTTATTGTAGTTATTTATTATTATTATTTTACTATAAAATATATAACTATATTGCAATATTTAATCTACAGATATAATGTGATCATTATATAAATATATGTAGTATAAATATATTTATTTATATTTATTTAAATAATACAATATAATTAGTTATATAATTGAATGATATAAAATATTGATTCCGCAAATAAGCTACCTGAAACACACTTTTTCACTTAATTAAATTTAAATAATCGAAATACACACATCTTGACAAGAAAATAAAAAAATTAGTCTTGCAAACTTAGGAGGAAAATTCACAGAAAAAACAAGAAAATTTAACATTTTCTTGTGTGTGTGTTAATACACACATCTTGGCAAGAAAATAAAAAAAAACTAGAAAAAGTAGTATTTTTTGTATGTGTGTTAATACACATATCTTGACAAGAAGATTAAAAAAAACTCGAAAATATAACATTTTTTTATGTGTGTTAATACTCACATCTTGGTAAGAAAAAAATAAAAAAGAAGCAAATTAAACATTTTTTGTGTGTGTTAATATACATATCTTGACAAAAAAATTTAAAAACTCAGAAATTGAACATTTTCTTGTGTGTGTTAATACAAACATCTTGACAAGAAAATTAAAAAAAAATTCAAAAGTATAACATTTTCTTGTGTTTATTAATACACACATCTTGGCAAGAAAAATTTAAAATTTGTAATATTTTTGTGTGTGTGTTAATACACATATCTTGACAAGAAAATTATAAAAAAAACTCAAAAATTTTTCATTTTCTTGTGTGTGTGTTAATACACACATCTTGACAAGAAAATAAAAAAAACCCAAAAAATTAACATTTTCTTGTCTGTGTGTTAATATACATTTTTTGACAAGTAAATTAAAACAAAAATCAAAAATTTAACATTTTCTTGTGTGTTTGTTAATACACACATCTTGACAAGAAAATAAAAAAATTAGTCCTGCAAACTTAAGAAGGAAACATTCCCAAATAGAAACTCAAAAACTTAACATTTTCTTGTGTGTGTATTAACATACACACATCTGGCAAGAAAATAAAAAAACTTCAAAATTTAATATTTTTGTGTGTGCATGTTAATACACATATCTTGACAAGAAGATTAAGAAAACCTCAAAAATATAACATTTTCTTGTGTGTGTTAATACACACTTCTTGGCAACAAAATAAAAACTTCAACATTCAATATTTTGTGTGTGTGTGTGTGTGTTAATACACATATCTTGACAAGAAGATGAAAAAAACCTCAAAAATATAACATTTTCTTGTGTGCGTGTTAATGCACACATTTTGGCAAGAAAATTTTAAAATTCGCAAATTTAACAATTTGTGTGTTTGTCAATACACACATCTTGGCAGGAAAATAAAAAAAAACTTGAAAATTTAGCATTTTTTGTGTATGTTAGTACACATATCTTGACAAAAAAATTAAAAACAACTCAAAAATTTAACATTTTCTTGTGTGTGTTAATAAACACATCTTGGGAAGAAAATTAAAAATTTGCAAATTTAATTGTTTTTTTTTGTGTGTGTTAATACACACATCTTGGCAAGAAAATAAATAAACTCAAAAATTAACAAGGAAATTAAAAAAAAACTCATAAATTTAACATTTTCTTATGTGTGTGTTAATACACACATTTTGGCAAGAAAATTAAAAAACTCAAAAATTTAACATTTCTGTGTGTGTGTGTGTGTATGTGTGTGTGTTAATACACATATCTTGACAAAAAAATTAAAAAAAAACTCGAAAATATAATATTTTCTTGTGTGAGTGTTAATACACACATCACGGCAAGAAAAATTAAAAAAATCGCAAATTTAACATTTTTTGTGTGTGTGTTATTACATATATTTTTACGAAAAAATTAAAAATATTCAAAACTTTAATATTTTCTTGTGTGTGTTAAGTAAGTACACACATATTGGCAAGTAAATTAAAATACTCAAAAATTTAACATTTTTTGTGTGTGTAGTACACATATATTCACAAGAAAATTAAAAAAAAAAACTCAAAAGATTAATATTTTCTTGTGTATGTTAATACACACATCTTGGCAAGAAAATTAAAAAACCTAAAAATTTAATATTTTGTGAGTGTCTAATAGTACACATATATGCACAATAAAATTAAAACAAAAACTCAAAAATTTAACATTTTTCTTGTGTATGTTAATACATATATCTTGCCAAGAAAATTAAAAAACTCAAAATTTTAACATTTTTGTGTGTGTGTGTGTTAGTATACATATCTTGACAAGAAAATTTTAAAAACTTAAAATTTAACATTTTCTTGTGTGTGTTAATACACACGTTTTGGCAAGAAAATTAAAAAACTCAAAATTTTAACATTTTTTGTATGTGTGTTAGTACACAAGAAAATTAAAAATACTCAAAAATTTAACATTTTCTTGTGTGTGTTAAAACACAAATCTTGGCAAGAAAATTAAAAAACTTAAAAATTCAACTTTTTTGTGTGTGTGATAGTACACATCTATTTACAAGAAAATTAAAAAAAAAAAAAACTCAATTATTTAACATTTTCTTGTGTGTGTGTTAATACACATATTTTGGAAAGAAAATTAAAAAATTCAAAATTTTAACATTTTTGTGTGTGTGTTAGTACTCATATCTTGACAAGAAAATTAAAAATACTCAAAAATTTGACATTTTCTTGTGTGTGTTAATACACACATCTTGGCAAAAAAACTAAAAAACTTGAAAAATTAAAATTTTTTTTGTGTGTGTGATAATACACATATACTCACAAGAAAACTAAAAACAAAACTCACAAATTTAACATTTTTTTGTGTGTGTGTTAATACACATATCTTGACAAAAAAATTAAATGAAAAAACTCGATAAATATATAATACACACACACACACAAAATCTAGAGAATATATGTGTCAATATACACTTCTTGACAAGTAAATTAAAAAAAAAAACTCAAAAATTAACATCTTCTTATGTGTTTGTTTATACACACATCTTCACAAGAAAATAAAAAAAAATCAGTCTTGCAAACTTAAGAAAGAAAAATTAGCAGAAAGAAACTCGAAAATTTAACATTTTCTTGTGTGTGTGTTAATACACACATCTTAGTAAGAAAATTAAAAAACTTCAAAATTTAGTATTTTGTGTGTGTGTGTGTTAATATATATATCTTGACAAGAAGATTAAAAAAAAAACACAAAATATAACATTTTTCTTGTGTGTGTGTTAATACACACATCTTGGGAAGAAAATTTAAAATTCGCAAATTTAAATGTTTTTGTGTGTGTGTTAATACACACATCTTGGCAAGATAATAAAAAAAACTCGAAAATTAACATTTTTTGTGTGTGTTAATACACATATCTTGACAAGAAAAATAAAATATAAATTCAAAAATTTAACATTTTCATGTATGAGTGTTAATACACACATCTTGCAAGAAAATTTTAGAACTCGAAAATTTAACATTTTTTGTGTCTGTGTTAGTACACATATCTTGACAAGAAAATTTAAAAAACTCAAAAGTTTAACATTTTTTTGTGTGTGTTTGTACACACATGTTGGCAAGAAAATTAAAAAACTCAAAAATTTAACATTTTCTTATGTGTGTTAGTACACACATCTTGGCAAGAAAATTTATTAACTCAAAAATTTAACATTTTTTGTGTGTGTTAATACACTCATCACAGCAAGAAAAAATAAAAAAACTCGCAAATTTAACATTTTTAGTTTGTGAATACACATATATTGACAAAAAATTTAAATAATTGAAATACACACATCTTGACAAGAAAATAAAAAAAATTAGTCTTGCAAACTTCGGAGGAAAATTAACAGAAAGAAACAAGAAAATTTAACATTTTCTTGTGTGTGTGTGTGTTAATACACACATCTTGGCAAGAAAATAAAAAAACTAGAAAATTTAATATTTTATGTATGTGTGTTAATACACATATCTTGACAAGAAGATTAAAAAAACTCAAAAATATAATATTTTTTTGTGTGTGTTAATACTCACATCTTGGTAAGAAAAATAAAAAATAAGCAAATTTAACTTTTTTGTGTGTGTTAATACACATATCTTGACAAAAGATTTAAAAACTCAGAACTTGAACATTTTCTTGTGTGTGTGATAATACAAACATCTTGACAAGAAAATTAAAAAAAAATTCAAAAGTATAACATTTTCTTGTGTTTGTTAATACACACATCTTGGCAAGAAAAATTAAAAATTTGTAATATTTTTTTGTGTGTGTTAATACACATATCTTGAGAAGAAAATTATAATAAAACTCAAAAATTTATCATTTTTTTCTTGTGTGTGCGTTAATACACACATAAGAAAATAAAAAAACTCAAAAATTTAACATTTTCTTGTATATGTGTTAATATACATTTCTTGATAAGTAAATTAAAAAAAAAACTCAAAATATAACATTTTCTTGTGTGTTTGTTAATACACACATCTTGACAAGAAAATAAAAAAATTAGTCATGCAAACTTAAGAAGGAAAAATTCCCAGAATGAAACTCAAAAATTTAACATTTTCTTGTGTGTGTATTAACATACACACATCTTGGCAAGAAAATAAAAAAACATCAAAATTTAATATTTTTGTGTGTGTATGTGTTAATACACATATCTTGACAAGAAGATTAAGAAAACCTCGAAAATATAACATTTTCTTGTGTGTGTTAATACACACTTCTTGGCAACAAAATAAAAAACTACTAAATTCAATATTTATGTGTGTGTGTTAATACACATATCTTGACAAGAAGATAAAAATAACATCAAAAATATAATATTTTCTTGTGTGCGTGTTAATACACACATTTTGGCAAGAAACTTTTAAAATTCGCAAATTTAACAATTTATGTGTGTGTGTTAATACACACATCTTGGCAGGAAAATAAAAAACCTTGAAAATTTAACATTTTTTTTGTATGTTAGTACACATATCTTGATAAGAAAATTAAAAAAAAAACTCAATAATTTAACATTTTCTTGTGTGTGTTAATAAACACATCTTGGGAAGAAAATTTAAAATTCAAAAATTTAATTTATTTTGTGTGTGTTAATACACACATCTTGCCAAGAAAATAAAAAACTCAAAAACAAGAAAATTAAAAAAAACTCATAAATTTAACATTTTCTTGTGTGTCTGTTAATACACACATCTTGGCAAGAAAATTAAAAAACTCGAAAATTTAACATTTGACGTGAAATTTAAAATTTAACACGTTAATATGTGTTAATACACATATTTTGACAAGAAAATTAAAAAAAAACTCGAAAATAGAAGATTTTCTTGTGTGAGTGTTAATACACACATCACAGCAAGAAACATTAAAAAATTCGTAAATTTAACATTTTTTTGTTTGTGTACTACACGTATCTTGACAAAAAAAATAAATAACTCAAAAATTTAACATTTTCTTATGTGTGTTAAGTACACACATATTGGCAAGAAAATTAAAATACTCGAAAATTTAACATTTTTTGTGTGTGTAGTACACATATATTCACAAGAAAGTTAAAAAAAATTCAAAAATTTAACATTTTCTTGTGTGTGTTAATACACACATCTTGGCAAAGAAATTAAAAAACTCAAAAATTAAAAATTTAACATTTTTTGTGTGGGTTGATATTCATTTTGATTTGATATACAGTTTCAGTTGAGAAAGAAAGAAAAAAAGTAAATGTTTTAACAGTTAGTACCTATATCTTGACAAGAAAATTAAAAAAACACAAAAATATAATATTTTTTTGTGTGTGTTAATACACACATTTTGGCAAGAAAAATAAAAAAATCAAAAATTTAATATTTTGTGAGTGTCTGATAGTATATTCTCAAGAAAATTAAATAAAAAACTCAAAATTTAATATTTTCTTGTATGTGTTAATACAAAGATCTTGGCAAAAAAAACTAAAAAACTCAAAAATTTAACATTTTTTGTGTGTGTGGTTAGTACACATATCTTGACCAGAAAATTAAAAAAAAACTCAAAAATTGAACATTTTCTTATGTGTGTTAATACACACATCTTAACAAGAAAAATTAGATAAATCGCAAATTTAACATTTATTGTGTGTATTAATAAACATATCTTGACAAAAAATTTAAAAACTCAGAAATTGAATATTTTCTGGTGTTTGTGTTAATACAAACATCTTGATAAGAATATTAAAAAAAATTCAAAATTTAACATTTTCTAGTGTGTATGTGTTAATACACACATCTTGGCAAGAAAAATTAAAAATTTGTAATATTTTTTTTGTGTGTGTTAATACACATATCTTGAGAAGAAAATTATAAAAATAACTCAAACAATTAACGTTTTCTTGTGTGTGTGTTAATACACACATCTTGCCAAAAAACTAAAAAAAAACTCAAAAATTTAACATTTTCGTGTGTGTGTGTTAATATACATTTCTTGACAAGTAAATTAAAAAAAACTCAAAAAATCAACATTTTCTTGTGTTTTCGTTTATACATACATCTTGACAAGAAAATAAAAAAAAAATCAGTCCTGCAAACTTAAGAAAGAAAATTAGCAGAAAGAAACTCGAAAATTAAAACACACATCTTAGTAAGAAAATTAAAAACTTCAAAATTTAGTATTTTGTGTGTGTGTGTTAATACACATATCTTGACAAGAAGATTAAAAAAACCACAAAAATATAACATTTTCTTGTGTGTGTGTTAATACACACATCTTGGGAAGAAAATTTAAAAGTTCGCAAATTAAAAATTTTTTTTGTGTGTGTTAATACACTCATCTTGACAAGAAAATAAAAAACCTCGAAAATTTAATATTTTGTGTGTGTGTGATAGTACACAAATATTCATAAGAAAAGTAAAAAAAACTCATAAATTTAACATTTTCTTGTGTGTGTGTTAATACACACATCTTGGCAAGAAAATAAAAAAACTCAAAAATTTAACATTTGTGTGTGTGTGTGTGTGTGTGTGTGTGTGTGTTAATACACATATCTTGACAAGAAAATTAAAAAAAAATTCGAAAATATAAGATTTTCTTGTGTGAGTGTTAATACACACATCACGGCAAGAAAAATTAAAAAATTCGCAAATGTAATATTTTTTTTGTGTGTGTAGTACACATATCTTGACAAAAAAATTTAAAAAACTCAAAAATTTAACATTTTCTTGTGTGTGTTAAGTACACACATATTGACAAGAAAATTAAAATACTCGAAAATTTAACATTTTTTGTGTGTGTAGTACACATATATTCACAAGAAAATTAAAACAAAACTCAAAAATTTAACATTTTCTTGTGTGTGTTAATACACACATCTTGGCAAGGAAATTAAAAAACTCAAAAATTTAACATTTTGTGAGTGTCTCATAGTACACATATATTCACAAGAAAATTAAATAAAAAACTCAAATATTTAGCATTTTCTTGTGTGTGTTAATACATACTTCTTGGCAAGAAAACTAAAACACTCAAAATTTTTTGTGTGTGTCGAAAATTTAACATTTTCTTGGTTGTGTTCATACACATCTTGGTAAGAAAATTAAAAAAACTTGAAAATTTAACATTTTTTGTGTGTTAATTTATGTATCTTGACAAGAAAAATAATGTAAAAAATCCAAAATTTAGCATTTTCTTGTGTGTCTGTTAATACACACATCTTGGCAAGAAAATTATAAAACTCGAAAATTTAACATTTTTGTGTGTGTCTGTGTTAGTACACATATCTTGATAAATAAATTAAAAAAACTTAAAAATTTAATATTTTCTTGATACACACTTCTTAACAAAACAATTAAAAACTCGAAAATTTAACATTTTGTGTGTGTGAAAGTACACATATATTCACAAGAAAATTAATAAAACTCAAAAATTTAACATTTTCTTGTGTGTATGTAATACACACATCTTGGCAAGAAAATTAAAAAACTTCAAAATTTAACATTTTGTGTGTGTGTGATCTGTGTATTAGTACTCTATCTATGGATGTTTTGGCCTTCTTGAATGGTATGTGTTTGCTGCTTGTGTGTGTGTTGTTGGAACTAACATGACAGGTAGCTTGAGGTGACACATTCAGGCAAAAAAGGGGAGATTGTAAGATGGAGATTTGTGGAACACCTGGCGAGTGTGTCAAACACATAAGGCGCAAAGAAAGGATAACTGCTACAGAGGAATACGTGTACATCAAGGAAGATATTGAAGTTGCCTTATTTGGCTCTAGGCTAATATACGATGCACCGAAGACATGGCAAGTGTGACTTGTCGAGGAGAGTATATATATGTTACTCTAGTAACTAGGTTAGGTCAGCTGAAAACGGGGGATTAGAACAATCTTGTCTTGGAAGAAGAGTTTAGGAGCTCGTTGAGCAAACACAACTGTTGCTGTGTGGGTAGTTAGGAATCGGTCAGTATCATATTACAAGTCTTAAGGATTGTGTAATAGGGTGTAATTCTGATTGAACAAATCTGTAAGGGTTGTTCAAGAGACTTTTAATAAAGTGTGTTTGTTATCTTGATTTGTGTTACACATATTGAACCACTAAGACCTTCCTAGAATCCATGAGTCTACAAGGGTTATCATTTTTATCATTTCTAGTAGCATGATTCTCTCTGTGAGTTGAATGTACTTGAGGATTAGATTTGAAGGTGTTGAGGTTGAAGTCTTGAGTTCCTTTGTTTCCATAATTGGTAGACACTGGCATGAATGATCTTGCCGTTTAATGAAGGATGAATAAACCAATCAAGAATCTCTTAAAAGCATAGCGGAGATGTGAGAGGAGAGCAAGAGAAGTTTCACATAACGTATACCATTCTTTTCATCTCGGCTTATATTTTGGGATCCGATTAATGCTTTAAGTAGCTCATTTATCTCCCCACCGAAAAATCTTACTTTCACAAAGTGTCATTCTACCATTTTTGGGTTGGCTGCCGTTAGCCCTCCAAACTATATGTTGTCTACTGTTAGAGGGGAAATGAGCACATTTCCTAAAAGGTTTTTTCTAACAATAACCTAAGCCCATCAAGATAAGGAAAATCACACTGGCTTGTGGATTAAGGAAGATTCTATGAAGATAATGGCAAATCTCCAAAGAATAAAGAAAAGAAGAAGTTTTCCTAAGCGGAAAAGGAGAAATATTCCTAAATAACAAAGGGAAACGAGGTCAAAGAAACCGACCTCGCCTTCTTATAAATAGGAAGCTTCTCATAAGTTGAAAATCATCAAAAAACGGGATGAAAACCCGATCTAAAGGAACCACCAAAAAAATCCGAGATCTAGAGAGAATTTTCTAGATTACTTCTATCTAAACACTTCACAACCAAACTACGAATGACTTGATCCTTTTGCAAGGGTATGTATGCAGCTTTTCTTAAAAGTCCAGTTATAACTTGATAAAAACTTCAAGTAGTTCATCTTTTCGATGACCTAATCTTCAAGCTCCAATTTGATATTCTCCTAAACCCAAACCGTAAATCAAAATCCTAGTGGTGATTTTCTGATTCAATATCTACTTAATCCCTTCCAAACTAAAGATCTCTGCCTATTCCCACCCAAACAATTTATTTTATTAATTAATGTTAAGTTGATATAAAACAAAGATTCTTTGGTTTTGTCATTTTGGATTGCTGTGTTTTTTTTTTATGCAAAATTTTGAATTATTTCTTTAAACTAATTTTAATTTGATTGTTTGTACTAATATTTCTGTAAACTTTTGATAACAAAAAGAAAATCCTAATTATTTCTTTTGACAACAAAAAGAAATCCTAATTATTTTCTTAAACTAATTTTAATTTGATTATTTGTACTAATATTTCTGACTAACCTAATTGATTTATGCAGCCATAAGTATAATCATAATTCCTTTAAACCATTTTAAAACTCTATATATATATTAACTAATGTTAAGTTGATATAAAATAAGTGTCCTTTGGTTTTGGTCATTTTGGATTGCGGTTTTTTTTATGCAAACTTTTGAATTTCATTAATCTTAATCTGCCAATTTACATCAAAAGAAGAAAATTATTTATCATGTTTAATAAATGCAACAAAACAACAAAGCATACATATAAATTTTTATCGGATAATATAAAAGATATTAAAAAATAGGATATAAATAATATATTTTGCTTTGTCACAAAAAATAATATACTAATGAAAATTTTATTTTTTCAAATATATTAATTTCTGTTTTGCATAATTATAACATTTAATTTTTTTATTTATAAGTAAACTAATATTATTACTTTTTAAAAACTTTAATCGAACCTTGCACCTTGTGGAGGGAAACACCTAGTTATTAATTTAAAAAAATCCACAACAACTTGATTTAACAATTAAATCAAATTCTTTAAAATATAAAAAATGACAATAATCTATACAAAAAATTAAAGAAATTAGGCTTAAATATTTTTTAGTTTCAAGCCGATGGAAATACTTCAATTAACACCAACCAATTTTCTATTTTTTTTAACAATCCTCCATCAATTATTTTTTTTTTTTCATTTCATTGTTGACCAGAAAATCTCAACCGAAGAAAATCATTTTGCTTCCCTTTGATTTTAGATCTTAATACCCACTTTCGACAACAAATCTGGTTTCCTTCCTTCTGATTTACATTATAAAGTACATAGTTATGAATTAAACTCAAATTGATATATGTAGATAGAATATTCAAATCAAAGCATGCATATTGCACACAAAAGATAAAAACAGTGAAAAGTAATGCAAAGACTTCACACCATCATTCCTACAAGTTAGAAAACTAAAATTATAAAATATTATACTGTAAAAGAATAGATATTAATGAAAATTGAATAAAAATATAAGCTAAAACTCTTAGAAGACATAGTAGAGCATGAAAAAATAGTTTTGCATGATTATTGCAGCTTCCTAACAAAATTAAATGTGAATCAACATAAATCATGGATTATATAAACAGTGGTACACAACATCAATAAGACTTTCAATAAAAAACTATATATTTGAACACATAAACCTTTAAGAAAAAAGAAATATATAAATTCTTTGGTAAACATAAAAAATACCAAAATCTTAGAAAACAAATCTTTCTCTAAATTAAAATGTATATGTACGTCAAAATTGGACAATTCAATATGTGTCATTATTATTATTTTACCTAATAATTTTCAAAATTTTATAAATAAAATATGAGAAAATTACACATTATTTATTAAATTCTTTTATATAAATGGATTTTTTTTATAAATATATTATAGTTTTAATAATTTAAAAGATAGTAGCTAAAAAAGAACTAAATCAAACTATTAATACATTGGTAAGTCATTAACCAAACCACATTACACCATAGCAGTGTAGTTGAGATGAATTATGTCTGCTTGAAACTTGGTAGGAACCACAGAGCTCTAGCGAGTTGTTGTTGGGACGAACAATCAAACTTGTGCAGTGGCTCCATCTCCTATGTCTCGAAATTGAAGAGACAAATTTGAGTAGTGTTTTTTTCATGACAAGTAGTCTTGAAGTAGATGGAATTTCTCTTAAAACCCACAATGTCATCATTAGCGAGCACAGTGATGCCTAGATCAAAAAGCATTGCCTTGTTGCCCAAAGAATCAACTTGTTCAAACTTGTTAAAGAAACCTGATGAATAAACCTTGTAGACGCAGAAGGACCAGAGTAAAGTGAAAGGCCTTGCGTATACCATTCTTTTCATCTCAGCTGATATTTTGGGATCCAATTAATGCTTTAAGTAGCACATTTATCTCTTTGCCTAAAAATCTTACTTTCACAAAGTGTCATTCTACCATTTTTGGGTTCGCTGCTGTTATCCCCCCCAAACTATACGTTGTCTAATTAATTCCCTCCAAACTAAAGATCTCTGTCTATTCCCACCCAAATAATTTATTTTATTAATTAATGTTAAGTTGATATGAAACAAAGATCTTTTGGTTTTTGTTATTTTGGATTGCAGTGTTTTTTTTATGCAAACTTTTGAATTATTTCTTTAAACTAATTTAATTTGATTGTTTGTACTAATATTTCTGTAAACTTTTGATAAAAAAAAAAATCCTAATTATTTCTTTTGATAACAAAAAGAAAATCCTAATTATTTCTTTAAACTAATTTTAATTTGATTATCTGTACTAATATTTTTGACTAACCTAATTAATTTATGCAGCCACAAGTAAAATCTTAAATTCTTTAAACCCTTTTAAAACTCTATATATATTAATTAATGTTAAGTTGATATGAAATAAATATCCTTTGGTTTTGGTTATTTTGGATTGCTGTTTTTTTTTAATGCAAACTTCTGAATTTCATTAATCTTGATATGCCAATTTACATCAAAAGAAGAAAATTATTTATCATGTTTAATAAATGCAACAAAACAACAAAACATACATATAAATTTTTATCGGATAATATAAAAGATATTAAAAAATAAGATATAAATAATATATTTTGCTTGGCCACAAAAAATAATATAATAATTAAATTTTTATTTTTTTAAAATATATTAATTTTGATTTCGAATAATTATAACATTTATTTTTTTATCTATAAATAAATTAATATTATTACTTTTTAAAAACTTTAATTGAACCTCGCACCTTGTACGGGGAAACACCTAGTTATCAATTTAAAAAAATCCATAATAACTTGATTTAACAATTAAAACGAGTTCCTTAAAATAGAAAAATGACAATAATCTATAAAAAAAAATAATTCTTCTTACTTAAAGAAATTAGACTTAAATATTTTTTAGTTTCAAACCCATGGAAACACTTCCATTAACACCCACCAATTTTTCATTTTTTAAAAAATCCTCCATCAATTAATTTTTCTTTTCATTTCATTGTTGACCAGAAAATCTCAACCGAAAGAAATCCTTTTGCTTCCCTTTGATTTTAGATCTTAATACCCACTTTCGACAACAAATCTGCTTTCCTTCCTTCTGATTTACATTATAAAGTACATAGTTATAAATCAAACTCAAATTAGTATATGTAGATAAAATACTCAAATCAAAGCATGTATATTGCACACAAAAGATAAAAACAACAAAAAATAATGCAAAGACTTTACACCACCGATCCTACAAGTTAGAAAACTAAAATTATAAAATATTATACTGTAAAAGAATAGATATTAATAAAAATTGAATAAAAATATAAGCTAAAACTCTTAGAAGACATGGTGGAGAATGAAAAAAATGGTTTTGCATGATCATTGCAGTTTTCTAACAAAATTAAATGTGAATCAACATAAATTATGGATTATATAAACAGTGGTACACAACATCAATAAGACTTTCAATAAAAAAATTGAACACATAAACCTTTTAAAAAAATGAACTATATAAATTCTTTGGTAAACATAAAAAAATACTAAAATCTTAGCAAAAAAATATTTCTCTAAATTAAAATGTATATGTACGTCAAAATTGGATAATTCGATATGTGTCATTATTATTATTTTACCTAATAATTTTCAAAATTTATAAATAAAAATATAAAAAAATTACAAATTATTTATTAAATTCTTTTATATAAATGAAAATTTCTATAAATATATTATAGTTTTAATAATTTAAAAGATAATAACTAAAAAAGAATTAAATTAAACTATTAATACATTGGTAAGTCATTAACCAAACCACATGACACCATAGCAGTATAGTTGAGATGAATTATGTCTGCTTGAAACTTGGTAGGAACCATAGAGCTCTGGCGAGTTGTTGTTGGGACGAACAGTGGAACTTGTGCAGTGGCTCCATCTCCTGTGTCTCGAAATTGAAGAGACAAATTTGAGTAGTGTTTTTTTCATGACAAGTAGTCTTGAAGTAGATGGAATTTCTCTTAAAACCCACAATGTCATCATTAGCGAGCACAGTGATGCCTAGATCAAAAAGTATTGCCTCGTTGCCCAAAGAATCAACTTGTTCAAACTTGTTAAAGAAACCTGATGAATAAACCTTGTAGACGCGAAAGGACCAGAGTAAAGTGAAAGGTCTTGCCCAGCTTTCAACATAGAGGACATCTCCTGTTACTGTGACTACAAGTTGTGCGCCGGCAATCCTCCATGAATTTCTTATTGGATCAAGTGAAGAGCTGTTGCCAGGAACACCACACTGAAAGGTTTCTTGCGGAACCTCTCCGGAGAAGTCGAATATTTTGATAAAACCACTACTACCACGGTAGTCGTTTAGGAGGTAGTAAAGCTTGTGATCTTTGTAAACCATGTGAGAACAACAATAAACTACGGGAATTTGAATCTGATTCCAGAACTTATCTCCTTTCTTGGAATAAGCCACACACCATTGGCCAAATCCCCATAAAACTATATATTCTTTGGTGTGTTCGTCAATCCAAAAGACAGGAGATTCCACATTAATATCTTTGTAATTCCTTTTGCGATTATCGTTTGAAATACAAAACCAACCTTTTAAGGTTCGCTCCAGCTTTGTCGTTCCAATTTGTGACTCCACCGGAGGTAAATCGATCCTCTCATGGGTAAATAGATTCAAAAGGTAGAGATTATACCAACAGTCTACCATAAAGAGCCAATTACCATATGATGCTAAACAGTAACTCTTTGCAAATTCGACATCCTCATCTCGTATTTTTTAAAGCTTGTCTTTCTCCTCGGGATTGAACAGCTTGCACCAATGGTTGTTCACCTCGTCATCTTCGTCGGGCAAGAGAATCAGCCAAGGAATCTGCTTTTTCGCCAAGCATCGTCTTGCAGCAGAGGATAACTGCTACAGAGGAATACGTGTACATCAAAGAAGATATTGAAGTTGCCTTATTTGGCTCTAGGCTAATATACGATGCACCGAAGACATGGCAAGTGTGACTTGTCGAGAGAGAGTATATATATGTTACTCTAGTAACTAGGTTAGGTCAGCCGAAAACGGGGGATTAGAACAATCTTGTCTTGGAAGAAGAGTTTAGGAGCTCGTTGAGCAAACACAACTGTTGCTGTGTGGGTAGTTAGGAATCGGTCAGTATCATATTACAAGTCTTAAGGATTGTGTAATAGGGTGTAATTCTGATTGAACAAATCTGTAAAGGTTGTTCAAGAGACTTTTAATAAAGTGTGTTTGTTATCTTGATTTGTGTTACACATATTGAACCACTAAGACCTTCCTAGAATCCATGAGTCTACAAGGGTTATCATTTTTATCATTTCTAGTAGCATGATTCTCTCTGTGAGTTGAATGTACTTGAAGATTAGATTTGAAGGTGTTGAGGTTGAAGTCTTGAGTTCCTTTGTTTCCATAATTGGTAGACACTGGCATGAATGATCTTGCCGTTTAATGAAGGATGAATAAACCAATCAAGAATCTCTTAAAAGCATAGCGGAGATGTGAGAGGAGAGCAAGAGAAGTTTCACATAACGTATACCATTCTTTTCATCTCGGCTGATATTTTGGGATCCGATTAATGCTTTAAGTAGCTCATTTATCTCCTCACCTAAAAATCTTACTTTCACAAAGTGTCATTCTACCATTTTTGGGTTGGCTGCCGTTAGCCCTCCAAACTATATGTTGTCTACTGTTAGAGGGGGAAATGAGCACATTTCCTAAAAGGCTTTTTCTAACAATAACCTAAGCCCATCAAGATAAGGAAAATCACACTGACTTGTGGATTAAGGAAGATTCTATGAAGATAATGGCAAATCTCCAAAGAATAAGGAAAAGAAGAAGTTTTCCTAAGCGGAAAAGGAGAAATATTCCTAAATAACAAAGGGAAACGAGGTCAAAGAAACCGACCTCGCCTTCTTATAAATAGGAAGCTTCTCATAAGTTGAAAAAAATCATCAAAAAACGGGATGAAAACCCGATCTAAAGGAACCACCAAAAAAATCCGAGATCTAGAGAGAATTTTCTAGATTACTTCTATCTAAACACTTCACAACCAAACTACGAATGGCTTGATCCTTTTGCAAGGGTATGTATGCAGCCTTTCTTAAAAGTCCAGTTATAACTTGATAAAAACTTCAAGTAGTTCATCTTTTCGATGACCTAATCTTCAAGCTCCAATTTGATATTCTCCTAAACCCAAACCGTAAATCAAAACCCTAGTGGTGATTTTCTGATTCAATATCTACTTAATCCCTTCCAAACTAAAGATCTCTGCCTATTCCCACCCAAACAATTTATTTTATTAATTAATGTTAAGTTGATATAAAACAAAGATTCTTTGGTTTTGTCATTTTGGATTGCTGTGTTTTTTTTTTATGCAAAATTTTGAATTATTTCTTTAAACTAATTTTAATTTGATTGTTTGTACTAATATTTCTGTAAACTTTTGATAACAAAAAGAAAATCCTAATTATTTCTTTTGACAACAAAAAGAAATCCTAATTATTGTCTTAAACTAATTTTAATTTGATTATTTGTACTAATATTTTTGACTAACCTAATTGATTTATGCAGCCATAAGTAAAATCATAAATCCTTTAAACCATTTTAAAACTCTATATATATATTAACTAATGTTAAGTTGATATGAAATAAGTGTCCTTTGGTTTTGGTCATTTTGGATTGCGGTTTTTTTTATGCAAACTTTTGAATTTCATTAATCTTAATCTGCCAATTTACATCAAAAGAAGAAAATTATTTATCATGTTTAATAAATGCAACAAAACAACAAAGCATACATATAAATTTTTATCGGATAATATAAAAGATATTAAAAAATAGGATATAAATAATATATTTTGCTTTGTCACAAAAAATAATATACTAATGAAAATTTTATTTTTTCAAATATATTAATTTCTGTTTTGCATAATTATAACATTTAATTTTTTTATTTATAAGTAAACTAATATTATTACTTTTTAAAAACTTTAATCGAACCTTGCACCTTGTGGAGGGAAACACCTAGTTATTAATTTAAAAAAATCCACAACAACTTGATTTAACAATTAAATCAAATTCTTTAAAATATAAAAAATGACAATAATCTATACAAAAAATTAAAGAAATTAGGCTTAAATATTTTTTAGTTTCAAGCCGATGGAAATACTTCAATTAACACCAACCAATTTTCTATTTTTTTAACAATCCTCCATCAATTAATTTTTTTTTTCATTTCATTGTTGACCAGAAAATCTCAACCGAAGAAAATCATTTTGCTTCCCTTTGATTTTAGATCTTAATACCCACTTTCGACAACAAATCTGGTTTCCTTCCTTCTGATTTACATTATAAAGTACACAGTTATGAATTAAACTCAAATTGATATATGTAGATAGAATATTCAAATCAAAGCATGCATATTGCACACAAAAGATAAAAACAGTAAAAAGTAATGCAAAGACTTCACACCATCATTCCTTCAAGTTAGAAAACTAAAATTATAAAATATTATACTGTAAAAGAATAGATATTAATGAAAATTGAATAAAAATATAAGCTAAAACTCTTAGAAGACATAGTAGAGCATGAAAAAATAGTTTTGCATGATTATTGCAGCTTCCTAACAAAATTAAATGTGAATCAACATAAATCATAGATTATATAAACAGTGGTACACAACATCAATAAGACTTTCAATAAAAAACTACATATTTGAACACATAAACCTTTAAGAAAAAAGAAATATATAAATTCTTTGGTAAACATAAAAAATACCAAAATCTTAGAAAACAAATCTTTCTCTAAATTAAAATATATATGTACGTCAAAATTGGACAATTCAATATGTGTCATTATTATTATTTTACCTAATAATTTTCAAAATTTTATAAATAAAATATGAGAAAATTACACATTATTTATTAAATTATTTTATATAAATGGATTTTTTTTAAAAATATATTATAGTTTTAATAATTTAAAAGATAGTAGCTAAAAAAGAACTAAATTAAACTATTAATACATTGGTAAGTCATTAACCAAACCACATTACACCATAGCAGTGTAGTTGAGATGAATTATGTCTGCTTGAAACTTGGTAGGAACCACAGAGCTCTAGCGAGTTGTTGTTGGGACGAACAATCAAACTTGTGCAGTGGCTCCATCTCCTATGTCTCGAAATTGAAGAGACAAATTTGAGTAGTGTTTTTTTCATGACAAGTAGTCTTGAAGTAGATGGAATTTCTCTTAAAACCCACAATGTCATCATTAGCGAGCACAGTGATGCCTAGATCAAAAAGCATTGCCTCGTTGCCCAAAGAATCAACTTGTTCAAACTTGTTAAAGAAACCTGATGAATAAACCTTGTAGACGCAGAAGGACCAGAGTAAAGTGAAAGGCCTTGCGTATACCATTCTTTTCATCTCAGCTGATATTTTGGGATCCAATTAATGCTTTAAGTAGCACATTTATCTCTTTGCCTAAAAATCTTACTTTCACAAAGTGTCATTCTACCATTTTTGGGTTCGCTGCTGTTATCCCCCCCAAACTATACGTTGTCTAATTAATTCCCTCCAAACTAAAGATCTCTGTCTATTCCCACCCAAATAATTTATTTTATTAATTAATGTTAAGTTGATATGAAACAAAGATCTTTTGGTTTTTGTTATTTTGGATTGCAGTGTTTTTTTTTTTATGCAAACTTTTGAATTATTTTCTTTAAACTAATTTAATTTGATTGTTTGTACTAATATTTCTGTAAACTTTTGATAAAAAAAAAAATCCTAATTATTTCTTTTGATAACAAAAAGAAAATCCTAATTATTTCTTTAAACTAATTTTAATTTGATTATCTGTACTAATATTTTTGACTAACCTAATTAATTTATGCAGCCACAAGTAAAATCTTAAATTCTTTAAACCCTTTTAAAACTCTATATATATTAATTAATGTTAAGTTGATATGAAATAAATATCCTTTGGTTTTGGTTATTTTGGATTGCTGTTTTTTTTTAATGCAAACTTCTGAATTTCATTAATCTTGATATGCCAATTTACATCAAAAGAAGAAAATTATTTATCATGTTTAATAAATGCAACAAAAAACAACAAAACATACATATAAATTTTTATCGGATAATATAAAAGATATTAAAAAATAAGATATAAATAATATATTTTGCTTGGCCACAAAAAATAATATAATAATTAAATTTTTATTTTTTTAAAATATATTAATTTTGATTTCGAATAATTATAACATTTATTTTTTTATCTATAAATAAATTAATATTATTACTTTTTAAAAACTTTAATTGAACCTCGCACCTTGTACGGGGAAACACCTAGTTATCAATTTAAAAAAATCCATAATAACTTGATTTAACAATTAAAACGAGTTCCTTAAAATAGAAAAATGACAATAATCTATAAAAAAAATAATTCTTCTTACTTAAAGAAATTAGACTTAAATATTTTTTAGTTTCAAACCCATGGAAACACTTCCATTAACACCCACCAATTTTTCATTTTTTAAAAAATCCTCCATCAATTAATTTTTCTTTTCATTTCATTGTTGACCAGAAAATCTCAACCGAAAGAAATCCTTTTGCTTCCCTTTGATTTTAGATCTTAATACCCACTTTCGACAACAAATCTGCTTTCCTTCCTTCTGATTTACATTATAAAGTACATAGTTATAAATCAAACTCAAATTAGTATATGTAGATAAAATACTCAAATCAAAGCATGTATATTGCACACAAAAGATAAAAACAACAAAAAATAATGCAAAGACTTTACACCACCGATCCTACAAGTTAGAAAACTAAAATTATAAAATATTATACTGTAAAAGAATAGATATTAATAAAAATTGAATAAAAATATAAGCTAAAACTCTTAGAAGACATGGTGGAGAATGAAAAAAATGGTTTTGCATGATCATTGCAGTTTTCTAACAAAATTAAATGTGAATCAACATAAATTATGGATTATATAAACAGTGGTACACAACATCAATAAGACTTTCAATAAAAAAATTGAACACATAAACCTTTTAAAAAAATGAACTATATAAATTCTTTGGTAAACATAAAAAAATACTAAAATCTTAGCAAAAAAATATTTCTCTAAATTAAAATGTATATGTACGTCAAAATTGGATAATTCGATATGTGTCATTATTATTATTTTACCTAATAATTTTCAAAATTTATAAATAAAAATATAAAAAAATTACACATTATTTATTAAATTCTTTTATATAAATGAAAATTTCTATAAATATATTAAAGTTTTAATAATTTAAAAGATAATAACTAAAAAAGAATTAAATTAAACTATTAATACATTGGTAAGTCATTAACCAAACCACATGACACCATAGCAGTATAGTTGAGATGAATTATGTCTGCTTGAAACTTGGTAGGAACCATAGAGCTCTGGCGAGTTGTTGTTGGGACGAACAGTCGAACTTGTGCAGTGGCTCCATCTCCTGTGTCTCGAAATTGAAGAGACAAATTTGAGTAGTGTTTTTTTCATGACAAGTAGTCTTGAAGTAGATGGAATTTCTCTTAAAACCCACAATGTCATCATTAGCGAGCACAGTGATGCCTAGATCAAAAAGTATTGCCTCGTTGCCCAAAGAATCAACTTGTTCAAACTTGTTAAAGAAACCTGATGAATAAACCTTGTAGACGCGAAAGGACCAGAGTAAAGTGAAAGGTCTTGCCCAGCTTTCAACATAGAGGACATCTCCTGTTACTGTGACTACAAGTTGTGCGCCGGCAATCCTCCATGAATTTCTTATTGGATCAAGTGAAGAGCTGTTGCCAGGAACACCACACTGAAAGGTTTCTTGCGGAACCTCTCCAGAGAAGTCGAATATTTTGATAAAACCACTACTACCACGGTAGTCGTTTAGGAGGTAGTAAAGCTTGTGATCTTTGTAAACCATGTGAGAACAACAATAAACTACGGGAATTTGAATCTGATTCCAGAACTTATCTCCTTTCTTGGAATAAGCCACACACCATTGGCCAAATCCCCATAAAACTATATATTCTTTGGTGTGTTCGTCAATCCAAAAGACAGGAGATTCCACATTAATATCTTTGTAATTCCTTTTGCGATTATCGTTTGAAATACAAAACCAACCTTTTAAGGTTCGCTCCAGCTTTGTCGTTCCAATTTGTGACTCCACCGGAGGTAAATCGATCCTCTCATGGGTAAATAGATTCAAAAGGTAGAGATTATACCAACAGTCTACCATAAAGAGCCAATTACCATATGATGCTAAACAGTAACTCTTTGCAAATTCGACATCCTCATCTCGTATTTTTTAAAGCTTGTCTTTCTCCTCGGGATTGAACAGCTTGCACCAATGGTTGTTCACCTCGTCATCTTCGTCGGGCAAGAGAATCAGCCAAGGAATCTGCTTTTTCGCCAAGCATCGTCTTGCAGCAGAGGATAACTGCTACAGAGGAATACGTGTACATCAAAGAAGATATTGAAGTTGCCTTATTTGGCTCTAGGCTAATATACGATGCACCGAAGACATGGCAAGTGTGACTTGTCGAGGAGAGTATATATATGTTACTCTAGTAACTAGGTTAGGTCAGCCGAAAACGGGGGATTAGAACAATCTTGTCTTGGAAGAAGAGTTTAGGAGCTCGTTGAGCAAACACAACTGTTGCTGTGTGGGTAGTTAGGAATCGGTCAGTATCATATTACAAGTCTTAAGGATTGTGTAATAGGGTGTAATTCTGATTGAACAAATCTGTAAAGGTTGTTCAAGAGACTTTTAATAAAGTGTGTTTGTTATCTTGATTTGTGTTACACATATTGAACCACTAAGACCTTCCTAGAATCCATGAGTCTACAAGGGTTATCATTTTTATCATTTCTAGTAGCATGATTCTCTCTGTGAGTTGAATGTACTTGAGGATTAGATTTGAAGGTGTTGAGGTTGAAGTCTTGAGTTCCTTTGTTTCCATAATTGGTAGACACTGGCATGAATGATCTTGCCGTTTAATGAAGGATGAATAAACCAATCAAGAATCTCTTAAAAGCATAGCGGAGATGTGAGAGGAGAGCAAGAGAAGTTTCACATAACGTATACCATTCTTTTCATCTCGGCTGATATTTTGGGATCCGATTAATGCTTTAAGTAGCTCATTTATCTCCTCACCTAAAAATCTTACTTTCACAAAGTGTCATTCTACCATTTTTGGGTTGGCTGCCGTTAGCCCTCCAAACTATATGTTGTCTACTGTTAGAGGGGAAATGAGCACATTTCCTAAAAGGCTTTTTCTAACAATAACCTAAGCCCATCAAGTTAAGGAAAATCACACTGACTTGTGGATTAAGGAAGATTCTATGAAGATAATGGCAAATCTCCAAAGAATAAGGAAAAGAAGAAGTTTTCCTAAGCGGAAAAGGAGAAATATTCCTAAATAACAAAGGGAAACGAGATCAAAGAAACCGACCTCGCCTTCTTATAAATAGGAAGCTTCTCATAAGTTGAAAATCATCAAAAAACGGGATGAAAACCCGATCTAAAGGAACCACCAAAAAAATCCGAGATCTAGAGAGAATTTTCTAGATTACTTCTATCTAAACGCTTCACAACCAAACTACGAATGGCTTGATCCTTTTGCAAGGGTATGTATGCAGCCTTTCTTAAAAGTCCAGTTATAACTTGATAAAAACTTCAAGTAGTTCATCTTTTCGATGACCTAATCTTCAAGCTCCAATTTGATATTCTCCTAAACCCAAACCGTAAATCAAAACCCTAGTGGTGATTTTCTGATTCAATATCTACTTATCCCTTCCAAACTAAAGATCTCTGCCTATTCCCACCCAAACAATTTATTTTATTAATTAATGTTAAGTTGATATAAAACAAAGATTCTTTGGTTTTGTCATTTTGGATTGCTGTGTTTTTTTTTTATGCAAAATTTTGAATTATTTCTTTAAACTAATTTTAATTTGATTGTTTGTACTAATATTTCTGTAAACTTTTGATAACAAAAAAAAAATCCTAATTATTTCTTTTGACAACAAAAAGAAATCCTAATTATTTTCTTAAACTAATTTTAATTTGATTATTTGTACTAATATTTTTGACTAACCTAATTGATTTATGCAGCCATAAGTAAAATCATAAATCCTTTAAACCATTTTAAAACTCTATATATATATTAACTAATGTTAAGTTGATATGAAATAAGTGTCCTTTGGTTTTGGTCATTTTGGATTGCGGTTTTTTTTATGCAAACTTTTGAATTTCATTAATCTTAATCTGCCAATTTACATCAAAAGAAGAAAATTATTTATCATGTTTAATAAATGCAACAAAACAACAAAGCATACATATAAATTTTTATCGGATAATATAAAAGATATTAAAAAATAGGATATAAATAATATATTTGCTTTGTCACAAAAAATAATATACTAATAAAAATTTTATTTTTTCAAATATATTAATTTCTGTTTTGCATAATTATAACATTTAATTTTTTTATTTATAAGTAAACTAATATTATTATTTTTTAAAAACTTGAATCGAACCTTACACCTTGTGGAGGGAAACACCTAGTTATTAATTTAAAAAAATCCACAACAACTTGATTTAACAATTAAATCAAATTCTTTAAAATATAAAAAATGACAATAATCTATACCAAAAATTAAAGAAATTAGGCTTAAATATTTTTTAGTTTCAAGCCGATGGAAATACTTCAATTAACACCAACCAATTTTCTATTTTTTTAACAATCCTCCATCAATTAATTTTTTTTTTCATTTCATTGTTGACCAGAAAATCTCAACCGAAGAAAATCATTTTGCTTCCCTTTGATTTTAGATCTTAATACCCACTTTCGACAACAAATCTGGTTTCCTTCCTTCTGATTTACATTATAAAGTACACAGTTATGAATTAAACTCAAATTGATATATGTAGATAGAATATTCAAATCAAAGCATGCATATTGCACACAAAAGATAAAAACAGTAAAAAGTAATGCAAAGACTTCACACCATCATTCCTTCAAGTTAGAAAACTAAAATTATAAAATATTATACTGTAAAAGAATAGATATTAATGAAAATTGAATAAAAATATAAGCTAAAACTCTTAGAAGACATAGTAGAGCATGAAAAAATAGTTTTACATGATTATTGCAGCTTCCTAACAAAATTAAATGTGAATCAACATAAATCATAGATTATATAAACAGTGGTACACAACATCAATAAGACTTTCAATAAAAAACTACATATTTGAACACATAAACCTTTAAGAAAAAAGAAATATATAAATTCTTTGGTAAACATAAAAAATACCAAAATCTTAGAAAACAAATCTTTCTCTAAATTAAAATGTATATGTACGTCAAAATTGGACAATTCAATATGTGTCATTATTATTATTTTACCTAATAATTTTCAAAATTTTATAAATAAAATATGAGAAAATTACACATTATTTATTAAATTCTTTTATATAAATGGATTTTTTTATAAATATATTATAGTTTTAATAATTTAAAAGATAGTAGCTAAAAAAGAACTAAATTAAACTATTAATACATTGGTAAGTCATTAACCAAACCACATTACACCATAGCAGTGTAGTTGAGATGAATTATGTCTGCTTGAAACTTGGTAGGAACCACAGAGCTCTAGCGAGTTGTTGTTGGGACGAACAATCAAACTTGTGCAGTGGCTCCATCTCCTATGTCTCGAAATTGAAGAGACAAATTTGAGTAGTGTTTTTTTCATGACAAGTAGTCTTGAAGTAGATGGAATTTCTCTTAAAACCCACAATGTCATCATTAGCGAGCACAGTGATGCCTAGATCAAAAAGCATTGCCTCGTTGCCCAAAGAATCAACTTGTTCAAACTTGTTAAAGAAACCTGATGAATAAACCTTGTAGACGCAGAAGGACCAGAGTAAAGTGAAAGGCCTTGCGTATACCATTCTTTTCATCTCAGCTGATATTTTGGGATCCAATTAATGCTTTAAGTAGCACATTTATCTCTTTGCCTAAAAATCTTACTTTCACAAAGTGTCATTCTACCATTTTTGGGTTCGCTGCTGTTATCCCCCCCAAACTATACGTTGTCTAATTAATTCCCTCCAAACTAAAGATCTCTGTCTATTCCCACCCAAATAATTTATTTTATTAATTAATGTTAAGTTGATATGAAACAAAGATCTTTTGGTTTTTGTTTTTGGATTGCAGTATTTTTTTTATGCAAACTTTTGAATTATTTCTTTAAACTATTTTAATTTGATTGTTTGTACTAATATTTCTGTAAACTTTTGATAAAAAAAAAATCCTAATTATTTCTTTTGATAACAAAAAGAAAATCCTAATTATTTCTTTAAACTAATTTTAATTTGATTATCTGTACTAATATTTTTGACTAACCTAATTGATTTATGCAGCCACAAGTAAAATCTTAAATTCTTTAAACCCTTTTAAAACTCTATATATATTAATTAATGTTAAGTTGATATGAAATAAATATCCTTTGGTTTTGGTTATTTTGGATTGCTGTTTTTTTTTAATGCAAACTTCTGAATTTCATTAATCTTGATATGCCAATTTACATCAAAAGAAGAAAATTATTTATCATGTTTAATAAATGCAACAAAACAACAAAACATACATATAAATTTTTATCGGATAATATAAAAGATATTAAAAAATAAGATATAAATAATATATTTTGCTTGGTCACAAAAAATAATATAATAATTAAATTTTTATTTTTTTAAAATATATTAATTTTGATTTCGAATAATTATAACATTTAATTTTTTATCTATAAATAAATTAATATTATTACTTTTTAAAAACTTTAATTGAACCTCGCACCTTGTACGGGGAAACACCTAGTTATCAATTTAAAAAAATCCATAATAACTTGATTTAACAATTAAAACGAGTTCCTTAAAATAGAAAAATGACAATAATCTATAAAAAAAAATAATTCTTCTTACTTAAAGAAATTAGACTTAAATATTTTTTAGTTTCAAACCCATGGAAACACTTCCATTAACACCCACCAATTTTTCATTTTTTAAAAAATCCTCCATCAATTAATTTTTCTTTTCATTTCATTGTTGACCAGAAAATCTCAACCGAAAGAAATCCTTTTGCTTCCCTTTGATTTTAGATCTTAATACCCACTTTCGACAACAAATCTGCTTTCCTTCCTTCTGATTTACATTATAAAGTACATAGTTATAAATCAAACTCAAATTGGTATATGTAGATAAAATACTCAAATCAAAGCATGTATATTGCACACAAAAGATAAAAACAACAAAAAATAATGCAAAGACTTTACACCACCGATCCTACAAGTTAGAAAACTAAAATTATAAAATATTATACTGTAAAAGAATAGATATTAATGAAAATTGAATAAAAATATAAGCTAAAACTCTTAGAAGACATGGTGGAGAATGAAAAAAATGGTTTTGCATGATCATTGCAGTTTTCTAACAAAATTAAATGTGAATCAACATAAATTATGGATTATATAAACAGTGGTACACAACATCAATAAGATTTTCAATAAAAAAACTACATATTTGAACACATAAACCTTTTAAAAAAATGAACTATATAAATTCTTTGGTAAACATAAAAAAATACTAAAATCTTAGCAAAAAAATATTTCTCTAAATTAAAATGTATATGTACGTCAAAATTGGATAATTCGATATGTGTCATTATTATTATTTTACCTAATAATTTTCAAAATTTATAAATAAAAATATAAAAAAATTACACATTATTTATTAAATTCTTTTATATAAATGAAAATTTCTATAAATATATTATAGTTTTAATAATTTAAAAGATAATAACTAAAAAAGAATTAAATTAAACTATTAATACATTGGTAAGTCATTAACCAAACCACATGACACCATAGCAGTATAGTTGAGATGAATTATGTCTGCTTGAAACTTGGTAGGAACCATAGAGCTCTGGCGAGTTGTTGTTGGGACGAACAGTCGAACTTGTGCAGTGGCTCCATCTCCTGTGTCTCGAAATTGAAGAGACAAATTTGAGTAGTGTTTTGTTCATGACAAGTAGTCTTGAAGTAGATGGAATTTCTCTTAAAACCCACAATGTCATCATTAGCGAGCACAGTGATGCCTAGATCAAAAAGTATTGCCTCGTTGCCCAAAGAATCAACTTGTTCAAACTTGTTAAAGAAACCTGATGAATAAACCTTGTAGACGCGAAAGGACCAGAGTAAAGTGAAAGGTCTTGCCCAGCTTTCAACATAGAAGACATCTCCTGTTACTGTGACTACAAGTTGTGCGCCGGCAATCCTCCATGAATTTCTTATTGGATCAAGTGAAGAGCTGTTGCCAGGAACACCACACTGAAAGGTTTCTTGCGGAACCTCTCCGGAGAAGTCGAATATTTTGATAAAACCACTACTACCACGGTAGTCGTTTAGGAGGTAGTAAAGCTTGTGATCTTTGTAAACCATGTGAGAACAACAATAAACTACGGGAATTTGAATCTGATTCCAGAACTTATCTCTTTTCTTGGAATAAGCCACACACCATTGGCCAAATCCCCATAAAACTATATATTCTTTGGTGTGTTCGTCAATCCAAAAGACAGGAGATTCCACATTAATATCTTTGTAATTCCTTTTGCGATTATCGTTTGAAATACAAAACCAACCTTTTAAGGTTCGCTCCAGCTTTGTCGTTCCAATTTGTGACTCCACCGGAGGTAAATCGATCCTCTCATGGGTAAATAGATTCAAAAGGTAGAGATTATACCAACAGTCTACCATAAAGAGCCAATTACCATATGATGCTAAACAGTAACTCTTTGCAAATTCGACATCCTCATCTCGTATTTTTTAAAGCTTGTCTTTCTCCTCGGGATTGAACAGCTTGCACCAATGGTTGTTCACCTCGTCATCTTCGTCGGGCAAGAGAATCAGCCAAGGAATCTGCTTTTTCGCCAAGCATCGTCTCGCAACAGAGGATAACTGCTACAGAGGAATACGTGTACATCAAGGAAGATATTGAAGTTGCCTTATTTGGCTCTAGGCTAATATACGATGCCCTGAAGACATGGCAAGTGTGACTTGTCGAGGAGAGTATATATATGTTACTCTAGTAACTAGGTTAGGTCAGCCGAAAACGGGGGATTAGAACAATCTTGTCTTGGAAGAAGAGTTTAGGAGCTCGTTGAGCAAACACAACTGTTGCTGTGTGGGTAGTTAGGAATCGGTCAGTATCATATTACAAGTCTTAAGGATTGTGTAATAGGGTGTAATTCTGATTGAACAAATCTGTAAAGGTTGTTCAAGAGACTTTTAATAAAGTGTGTTTGTTATCTTGATTTGTGTTACACATATTGAACCACTAAGACCTTCCTAGAATCCATGAGTCTACAAGGGTTATCATTTTTATCATTTCTAGTAGCATGATTCTCTCTGTGAGTTGAATGTACTTGAGGATTAGATTTGAAGGTGTTGAGGTTGAAGTCTTGAGTTCCTTTGTTTCCATAATTGGTAGACACTGGCATGAATGATCTTGCCGTTTAATGAAGGATGAATAAACCAATCAAGAATCTCTTAAAAGCATAGCGGAGATGTGAGAGGAGAGCAAGAGAAGTTTCACATAACGTATACCATTCTTTTCATCTCGGCTGATATTTTGGGATCTGATTATTGCTTTAAGTAGCTCATTTATCTCCTCACCTAAAAATCTTACTTTCACAAAGTGTCATTCTACCATTTTTGGGTTGGCTGCCGTTAGCCCTCCAAACTATATGTTGTTTACTGTTAGAGGGGGAAATGAGCACATTTCCTAAAAGGCTTTTTCTAACAATAACCTAAGCCCATCAAGATAAGGAAAATCACACTGACTTGTGGATTAAGGAAGATTCTATGAAGATAATGGCAAATCTCCAAAGAATAAGGAAAAGAAGAAGTTTTCCTAAGCGGAAAAGGAGAAATATTCCTAAATAACAAAGGGAAACGAGGTCAAAGAAACCGACCTCGCCTTCTTATAAATAGGAAGCTTCTCATAAGTTGAAAATCATCAAAAAACGGGATGAAAACCCGATCTAAAGGAACCACCAAAAAAATCCGAGATCTAGAGAGAATTTTCTAGATTACTTCTATCTAAACACTTCACAACCAAACTACGAATGGCTTGATCCTTTTGCAAGGGTATGTATGCAGCCTTTCTTAAAAGTCCAGTTATAACTTGATAAAAACTTCAAGTAGTTCATCTTTTCGATGACCTAATCTTCAAGCTCCAATTTGATATTCTCCTAAACCCAAACCGTAAATCAAAACCCTAGTGGTGATTTTCTGATTCTAAACAGTAACTCTTTGCAAATTCGACATCCTCATCTCGTATTTTGTAAAGCTTGTCTTTCTCCTCGGGATTGAACAGCTTGCACCAATGGTTGTTCACCTCGTCATCTTCGTCGGGCAAGAGAATCAGCCAAGGAATCTGCTTTTTCGCCAAGCATCGTCTCGCAGCGGAGTACCACGACGAACACACGGATTCAGCTCGTCGAGAATCAGCAAGGCCAAGGCGTTCCAACACTAAATTCAAGAGATCTCGAGGAAGCTCGGACCAGGAATTTGATGAATCTCGTCTGGGTAACTTGTAAGAATTAGGGTTATGCTGCTTCATCGAGAATCCTCTGAAAAATCCCATACGAAAACGACCCGACTGTATTTGTAGGGATGTTAAATTAGGGTCACTATAGATTATAGCCCTGGAAAAAAAAAACCGGAACTGAAATTCTGAACCGAACCGACCCAAAAATTACCCAAACTGAATCCGAACCAATTTTTAAAAATTCCCGAATAGGTCAGTTTTAAAAATACCCAAACTTCTCTATCCATCCGCAAATCCGGAACCGTAACCTGAATATTCAGGTCGTTTGGGATTTGAATCTTTCTCTGGAAATCATATTTTTCTTCTTTGACAATAGATATTTTAAAATTTTAAATACTATTTCAAAAAGTCAGATTGGCTAGACCTCTTAAAATGAAAGTTGGTATGTTAAATATAAAAAACATCTTTTATTAAAAATAATATTCTCTCACGATCAGGACGGATCTAGAATTATTTCTTATAAGGGGCATGCTACAGAAAAAATAAACAATAACAAATGCATAAAATTTGTTCAAATTAAAATAACATTAAGCAAAAAAAATTCATTGGGGCAACTGCCTCCTATACCGTCAATGTGGCCTCCTATACCGTCAATGTGGCTCTGCCTCTGCTCACGATGCATTTTTCTGTAAAAAAACCATAAAATATATATGATTATTTTTTATTTAAAACAATTTAGAGATATATGCAATGGATATTCCTTTTTTTTTTAATTTTCTTATTTTCAGATGAAGAATAGATATTTTCAAAATAAATTTAATTTTTTTAATCCTAGGTCTTTGACAAAAAAAAAATTATACATGTGTTATATTCTCATTAACTATTAAGATTTTTTGATATTTTTTCACATGAATTATTTAAAATCAATTATTATATATATATGCTTTTTTTATATACCAACATTCATCATTTTTAATACTCTATAATTAGAGACTTGTTTCATTTGATTTGAAAACATAAAAAAAAACTTTTACTATTATATGTTTTCTATTATACTTCAATAAACTTTTGTTTTAGTTTTAAACATTATTTTAGTGAAATTTGATTCCAATAATAATGGGCATTCAGTAGCTTCATGGTCCAATTTGAGGCAGACACTACAGTGTTTCTCTAGCTTTTCATACACCAGGTTGGCTTTTACTACATCTCCATTGGAGAATTCCAAGGTGTAGTCTTTCAAGAGCGGGAGGAGATCGTTAATGTGTACTCTCATTCTGGCTGACGTAGAGTTAATTTCACAGCATTAAAAAAACCCAAGTCTTTGCCAATACTCTGGAGGGTTGCTTCATTCCAGAAATGGATCGGCACTCCTTGAACTTTAATCCAAAAAGGTATTTGAGACGGAAAGGATGGTGACACTGTCGGCTCCCATCTTTGGATTATCAACATCCATTTTGCGTAGTGGTATGGTCTGTTGTCTAGTACCATTTGCAAATCTTCTTGAGATCTAAACTGGAATTGAAAAAGGTCATTCCCTAGATCTGCTACAATGGGACGCGAGGCTATTTTCCAGTGCTCCGTGAAGAACGGTATGAGAGACCACAGCTTTTGAATTTTTGGATTTGTTACTTTCCCAATAAGGGTCAGTGAATGTTGTCTCATGAGCTCCGAGTTGTCAAAATCCAGAACTTTCACTCTGCCTACGCGAGGGGGCTCTGCGAGTCCTTTGCCTTTCTCAGCGTAAGTTAATTTTCTTGTCATATCTTTTTGTTTCCTGAAAACTGGGTTCACAGCTCTTGTACTTTGCAGGCAAACTCCGGCGTAAATTGTTACAAGTTTTCAACACCACTAGGGTGAGAGGGTTTCAAGCAGTGCTAGACCGCTGAGAGAATGCTAAAACAAGACCATTGCACAGGTTAAGCTGTTCATAGAGGTAACGTTTAGAGGGAAGGAGTTCATACCATTGCTTGTTGGATGATATTTGACCAGTTTGGAGAAGCTTTTCAGTTTGTTGGAAGGACCCTCCGACTATAAGTCGGGAGTAGAACCCGGTATTACAAAACCAGAAGTGGTAAAATTCAAAAAAACTTTCTATTTTGGGTCGAAAAGTGGGGTATTTTCAAAACAGGGGAAAGAAAAATCAGGTGGTTGAAAACTTCCTAGGAAGCCGGGTCTGAGAGCGTTTGTTTTTTAAAAAAAAAATCAACTATATAATCTTTTGTTCTTTTTCTACACATATGTGGAGTGTTAAAAATTTGAAAATATGATGTTTTAAAGAAAAACCATTGTATATAGTCTAAAACCCTTAAAAATTCTGCTACAATCATCAAATCATCATCATATTACCGAATTCTGTGGAGCGAAGAAGAAGAAGAAGAAAAAGAAAAAAGATGATGAATAGCTGTAGTTTCCAGATTCTGATTATCACAATGTTTTTGATTTTGATTAACAGAAACTTTAGAAAAAGAATGGAGAAACAGAGTAAAAGATAAAAGAATTATCTCTTCTCTTTGAAGAACACAAGAACAAAATATATAATTTATTAATCTGAAACCTTGTAATTTACATTACATCAAAAATTAAATATAGATATCAAACAGACACATATCAAGAGTTGTGTCTTTTCATACTTGTGTCTCTCAAATATGATTATTCAAACTGTAACTACACGAGCTAACATCACAGCTCTAACATACACCTTTTGATTTAACATTATGATATTATGCAAGATTTGATGATGTACTCAGTTCTCTAACACTCCCTCTTGAGTCCTTTGATTAAATCCCCATATTCAATCTAGGGATTTCAATCCCATGGCTTCTTCTTTTCGCCATTGGTGATTTACATTTTTTCTGGTCAAATTTCTTTTACAACGATGGCATAGTTTACTGGTAATTTTGCCTTCTGTCTCCCTCTTGATCAGATAACACTCATCGAAATTTCTTTTCAGTTTTCTCTTGTGTGACGTTTTTCTCCATCTTCCCATGTTTCGATTCTTCTTAATTGAACTCAACTCTTCTTTTATTTTATTTTTGCAACTGCTCTGGAGTGGAACCTTTGTTTTTCCTTTCTCCTTTGCAGGCTCTACAATTCCTTTGGTGATTTTATTTGATCCTCATCATGTCTCCTTGGCTTCTCATGCGTGAATTTTCTTCATGTTTTCTTCGGTTATCTGTGTCACCGGTTTTCTTTGCTTCATTTTTCTTATAGGTTAGCCTCCTATCTCTTTACTTGGTGTCATCCTTTGAACACCATCACGTCTTCTTGACGTCTTGTTCTTGAATCTCTTTCATGTTTTCCTCGGCTATCCGTATCCGTTTCTCTGCTCTATTTTTTTCTTATGGGTAAGCATCATATTTTCTCTCTTGGTGTCATCTTCTGATCACCATCACGTCTTCTTGATGTCATGTCCGTGAATCTATTTCACGTCTTCCTCGGCTATTTCCATAACCGTTTCTTTTGTGCATGTGGATGAATTTTCTCCACATCTTCTTTTCTTCGGTTAACTGTGTAACCGTTCCCGTATTGTGCCTTGCTTGGTGTCTTTTTTCTTTGATCACCAACCTATTTCATATTTTCCTTAGAACCATCACCTCGACTTTAACCTTGGTCTGTTTGACTCTAACCATCACCTTGGCTTTCTCTAACCATAGTCTTTTTGGTTTTTTTTCTTTTTAGTCATCACCTTAGCTTTCTCTAGTCGTAGTTTCTTTAATTCCTTGAAACTTTGATGAGCAGCCTTACTCTGTTTCTTCCAACAAGTGGCTTCTCCATGTGAAGTCTTTCTCTAAAAAACTCCACACCACTTTTTGCGTTTTGTTGATTCGCCGTGCTCTGTTTCTTCCAACAGGCGGCTTCTCCGTCTTGTTTCAGTTGAAGATCTATTAGGATTCTCAACATCATCGAGTGATGCCTTCTCTGCATCCTTGTGCTTCACTAAGACTTTTTCGAGCCAAGTTTCAGAATTCTCCTTCCACATCTCCAACTTCACATCCGTGTTCTCTGTTGCCTTTTGAGAAGATTTCCTATCTCTTTTATCGCTTTTGAAAGTATAACATGTGGATGAGTTTGCAGAAGGTTCATGGTGTGTTCTCTCGTCACCATCTCTTCCTTTTCGAAATCTTCTTCCTCTTCGTATTCTTTTGGTTTCCTACGGTTGATTGTCATCTTCATCTTTCTCTTCTTCTTGCAGCGGACTTCTTCTTATTCTTATTGTACTTGAACAGGCTCCAAGACCAACATAAGCTCTGCTACCATGATGAATAATTGTAGATTCCAGATTCTGATTATCACAATGTTTTTGATTTTGATTAACAGAAAGTTTAAGTAGGAAAGAATGGAGAAATAGAGTAAGAGGTAAAAGAATTATCTCTTCTCTTTGAATAATTCAAGTACAAAAATATATACTTTATTAATCTGAAATCTTGTAATTTTCATTACATCAACAATCATTTATATAGATATCAAACAGACACATATCAAGAGTTGTGTCTTTTCATATTTGTGTCTCTTAAATATCTCTTAAATATGACTATTCAAACCGTAACTACACGAACTAACATCACGGCTCTAACATACACCTTTTGATTTAACATTATGATATTATGCAAGATTTAATGATGGACTCAGTTCTTTAACAGAAGACACTCCTCCAATGGCACCTCAGCTTCTTTCCTCTTGTAACTTCAAATCTCTCTTTGACTCTGTCGAAACTTTCCTCTTTGAGTGCAATGGTACACTCTTTTCTCCCTATTTTTCATTCGATAGTGATCCTCAAGTCTGATGATGATGATTGATGAGGATGATTCGATCCAGGTGTTATATGGAAGGGTGAAAAGCTCGTGGATGGCGTCTCCTAAACTCTGGACTTAATCCGCTCTAAGGCACTTTCCCTTTTCCCACTCCCTTTTCGTTATCATCTCACCCTTTCCCCTCTCTCTTATCTTTTGCAATATTCAGGGTAAAAATGTTGTCTTTGTGACCAATAATTCTGTCAAATCGAGGAGGCAATACGCTGAAAAGTTCCAGTCTTTCGGTGTCCCCTCTGTTACTCAGGTATACATCTGTTTTCCTACTTTGATTCCCGACTTCGCATTTCCTGTGCTTACCATTTACAAAATGTGATTCCTTTGGAAGGATGAGATCTTCTCTTCGTCGCGGCCTCTATGTACCTCAAAGTCAACAATTTCCATAAGGACGAGAAGGTTCTCCTTCGATTAATACTTTGCTTAGGTCTCTATCATCATCTTTTCTCATTTTTTTTTCGTGTTTTCTTTTGTAGGTTTATGTGATTAGTGGGGAAGACATTCTTGAGGAGCTTCAGATTGCTGGTTTTACAGGTCTTGGTGGTCCGGTAAGTAGTCTTTTTCCGACTGTTTTAAATACGTTTCGATCATGTCATGTTTTGGTCACTTTGAGGACTCATGTATATATATATATATATATACATATATGTTTGTAATAGATGTTAGACCAACCCCAATAGAGGGTCTAAACAAATGTTTTTAACAATAAAACTGAATAAAAAAATGGATCATGATGTCTTATATTTTAGACCAGTGTCTAAAATAAGACATTAGTGTCTAAATTAAGAACGCACACGTGGAATGATGTGAGTGGACGATGAAAAATTTCAATTTCTAAATTGCATATTTATAATTTATATGCTTTCATATACAGTAGAAACTTTATAAATTAATAATGTTGGGACTTCGATATTTTATTAATCTCTAGAGTTATTAATTTATCAGTTTTGGATAAAATAAATTATTTATTAATAATTAATTAAAATAATATTTTCTTTTAAAATTTATAATATTTTCAAAATTTTTATTATAAAATTAGAGATAAATGATAAAAATATTTTAACTTTAGTTAAAAAAAACAACAATATACTTATATTTAATAGATTATCATTACTATATAATTATGTAAAATTATTTTATATGATATTTATTAATTTATGATATAATTAGGACTATATTTTACATAAAGTTTCAAAAAATATTATCTTATTAATTTATTGATTTATATTAAATTTTGGATCGGTCTAACTCGGGACCAAACAAAAATATTAATTTATCGAATTTATTAATTTATTAAATATTAATTTATAAAAATTTCTAGTGTATTATATTTTTGAAAATGTAATATGTTTTAAAAGTTGTTAACAAAAGTTTTTACTTAAATTTATTAAAATATATATATATATATATATACTTTTTTTTTCTTTTCAAGACACTCATCAAAAAGTGTCTCTATTGTATGCTTTAAAAACAACAAAATATTACAAAATGTCTTATATACAAAAAGCACACAAAATATTAATAATTAATTAATAAGACACCCACCAATAATGTCTCGATTGGGCTTGCTCTTAGATACTTATTGGACCTGAGAGTTTAGACCAACAAAAATTGAATACTTTAAATTCCTTTGTTTATCTAAAGCAGTATTTGTTTCCATGCAGGAAGACGGTGAAAAGAGGGCACAATGGAAATCAAACTCTCTCTTTGAACATGATAAAAGTGTAATGTGCCATAAGACTTTGATTCGTTCTCCAAAAATAGAATTTAGCTTTATTCTCTTTCTCTCGAGTTTCTAATGATGTATGTTTCTTTATGACTTCCTCTGCTAGGTAGGAGCAGTTGTGGTCTGACTAGACCCTAACATAAACTACTATAAGGTTTAGTAAGATGGATAACTGTTGCATGCAAGTAGGTTGCCTTAATCAAGTTTCCGAGAGTTTAGGCTAATACAATAACGGAAATGGTAGGTATGGTACCCTTTGTGTACGCAAGAATCCGGGATGTATTTTCATTGTGACCAACCGTGATGCAGTAGGACATATGACGGATCTCCAAGAGTGGTCTGATATGGTCATTAGACTCAAATGGCCACAATGCCTAAAGTAGCAGATTGGTTGTCACAGCATCAAATTCTTACTCGTAATTTTAGGTGCTGGTTGTATGGTTGCTACAATATGTGGATCAACTCAAAGAGAACCAATAGTCGATTGAAATATTTTATTCGATTCCTAAACCCTAAAGCCTAAACCCTAAATTTTAAACCCACAAATAAACTTGCATGGATGCAGCCTTCAAATTTAAATTTAAATGTACAGTAAATGTTTGTGGGTTTTTTTCTCTCAGTTGGGCTGGTTGTAATATTTTGTTGGAGGCCCATTCATTAATATAAATCAGTTAAGTTATTAAAGAACATAATTCAAAACTGGAAAAGATAAGTAAAACACTAGAAGATGCAAGAAATCATCAAGTTGTAAGGCAAGTTGGAAAATCCTGTATGTTAGAAGTTGGATCAATAGGTAAGTGGATCTTTGTAGAATAAGCTTTTGGCGCCAAAATCAAACTTTTGCATTCGTATAAAATGTAAGGTACTTCAAAATATGGTCAGATTACCGATGTGTTTTCTTAAAGAGAAAGTTGGAAAGAGACTGACCGATGCTTCTTCGTAGATCCTTGGACTTTTCTTTCTATTATTTAGTTATTTTGGAATTCAATGGGAGTGGAATGAACTTTTTACTTATTCTTTTCATTTTTTTCTCTTCTCCTTTAATTTGGTCATATATAATATATGATTCCACCTATTCTTTATTGCCCGCTCAACACTTTTTCTTTTTGGGATATCAGAAGCCAATAAAATTGTTCAATTGACGATGGAATTATGCTTCTTTCATGCATGCATTAAGCTTTTAAGGAATGAGGAAACGGAAGTTGGGATGTTTTAAAAATGGATGGCGATATGGAAGAGTTCATTCAGTATATATTCACCAGCAAAGAACAAAAGAAATTAACACTGTTAACATAAACTAGACAAAAATAAGCTATATCAGTATAAAAAAGTATCATAAGCAAAGAAGATTCCACCGCATTTTCATTTGATGTACCGTACGCGGCTTTTGTGTTCACTTTGTTTCTCCTTTTTTAAAGATAAATAAGAAGCGTTATTGGGGAAAGCTCTCACTCTCTCACCTTCAGCACCCTTTATAATTAGACGATAGTGACTAGAGAGCATGGAGTAGGCAGAAGAAGAGCACACATAGGTCGAGCATGGGGAACTGTTTATTCGGAGGGCTAAGGGACGAGGAAGACTTATCGATCAAAATCATAAAATCCAATGGTGGAGTTCTCAAGTACTACTCACCCCTGACCGCGGGTTCCGTGTCCCATAAATTCCCAAGCCAAGCTATTTTTTCGGCCCTTGATCTCCTCTACAAACCCCTGCCTCACCACCACCACCTCGTCCCGGGTCGGTCATATTATCTCTTGCCCAATATTGTCTCCGACGAGTTGAAGACTTTAGTCGGAAACTGCCACATGAGATCCAACAGCGAGTCCTTGCCATCGATAACTCCGTATAGGATGTCAATGGACTACAACCACAGGGTGCGGAAGAGATTATACACGGACGTCTTTTCAAGAAACATCTACACAAGGACCCGACATAAGGAAAAGAAGACGAGGAGGAGGCGTACGAGCAGCAAAGGTGCAATATGGAAAGTGAAGCTGGTCATAAACACGGAAGAGCTGTTGCAGATATTGTCGGAAGATGGAAGAACAAATGAGCAGATAGAGAGTGTGAGAGCCGTAGCCAAGGGTGAAAACGACGTCGCATCAAGCATCGCAAGCAGTGGTTCGGTGATACATGTCTAGATTTTGATTTATGGTATAATTTCATGTACTTATATATGCATGTGGCGTTGAACAAAAAAAAAATATATATATATATATGCATGTGGCTATTGAGTTTATTTAGCAAGTTTGAATTAACAAACAAAAAAGGTGTTTACTCAGCTTAATTAATTCTAAACTATAATTTTGAAGACGTCCAGTTTTTATCCCAAATTTTCGTCTCATATGAAAATGCATTTTATATACGATAAAACTTTGATTCACGACTAAAAACGAGAGAAGATGGTACAAAAACGAGATTTTTTTGAAATCTCATTTGAAGAAAAAAACACACACACATATATATATATATATAATAAAATAATATAAGTGATTACACATATTTAAGATATCTTAATTTCATTAAAAATTATTTGTTTTCTTACAAAAAAATGACTAACTTTTTCTATCTCTATTTATGTACGTATGTCAGTATATACTTGCGACTTGCGAGCCTTTCATAAGCTGAGTTTTTATGTTTGTATGTTTTGTTTCACATTTTCGAAGATAATATTATGTTTGCTATTTTTCGTTTATAAAAATATATATAGTTTTTTGTATTATTTTATCAAATATTAAAAATTCTTATAGTACATGGGTTTTAGTCGCGAAAATTCTCATCCTCACCCCATCCCAAACCATTTCCGTCGCGTACCAAATTTCAAGTATGACCAAAATGGTATCAATGATAACTTAGCATGGAGTAGTTCATTTTCTCCATATAATATTAACTATATAAATTTGATACACTCAGCTAAGATTTCTGAATCGTTTTATTTATTTATATATGTTGACAAACCAAAAAAAAAAACTAAAATGGGATCAAATTTTTTTGTTGAGGAGATAATTGATTTCGTTGGATGAATTGCTTGGAGACTAGCAGTTGGCGCCATGGATAAGAATTTTCGCCCTTTCTGCTTTTCCCTACCAAACACACTGCTTTTACTACAATAGTGGCCACACACACAAAAGGTGAGAGATTCCTTAACTTGCAACAAGTCACAAAGTTTGCACTTTGTTTGCCTCTTAAACAGTTTGAATTCTGTTTTATTTGTGTGAAACAAAAACTTTAGTCTACTTAAGTGGATGTGGACTATAGCCAGCCCATTAATAAACATATGCCTTCGGCAAACGGTTTTCACTGGGCAACAGTACATGGCTAAGAGCTCATGTCTAAATTACAAAGCCCAACAAAAATTGCCTAGTCATAGATAAGAACTTTGAAACAAACACTTGTACACATACCCTTTAGAGAAGATAAGGTACATGACACAGCTGCCTCCGTTTGAAAAGCACCGCCAACGTCAAACTTATTCGATTACCACCGGCAATGAAACTCATCGAAAAACCAGTTCCTTTCTTTGTGCCATGCTTTATTACACTCTTCTTTTTGAAAATCATCGTCTTAAATGATTGAAACTTCACCTATCACGTTATTTTAAACAATTATATAAGTATATTTAAAACTACTATTTTTACATTTTTATAGAGTAACTAATATTCTAAAAAATTATGACAAGAAATTTTAAGTTTTTTTATTGATTTTATAATTCTAGCCGGTTCCAACAAATCTCTATTATTATCTTCAGTTTTCTTGGCTTCTAATTTTAACCTCGAAATTTGTAGTTTAGTAAGTTTTGTTTCATTAGTAAAATCCACACATCTAATAACTAATTGTTTTCTTTGTGCAAATTATTGATTTCATTGAAAAAGTTAAACCGGTTCAGAACCAAGATTGAACAACTAAACATACAACTTTAACAACAACAATAACTTTTTTCTTTTGGCAAATCAACAAAAATAACTAAACACACAAATAATAAGGCCAATCCATAAAGGAGTCGGAACATTTAGCCTTGGGGACGGGAGGCTTTCATTTAGTTTTTTTTTTTCTTTGAAAAAATAAAAAAATTCATGTGTAGAATTAAAATTGATGAGTATTTATGTTCTGCATTGATTCTTTTTTTTTCTATTTAGCATTAAAAAGTTGAGGCTTCAAAACAAAAACAAAAGTTGATTTGTATTTATGTTTGAATTTGTTTGGTCTTCCATTTTTTTTTTAATGAGGCACTTGAATTACCACAAATGGTAAAGTAAATGGGTTAAATTTTTGCAAGTAGGGATAAAATAATAGGGGAGGAGCACTTTCAAGTTTCAAAAGATGAGAAACAGTAAATTAAAGAGAAACTACCTACCAAACTCCATTAACATCGCATTTATGGCTTCTTAATCTTTTGACCTTTTTCATCACATTCTTTTTTTATTATTAGTTGCTCGATTTTGTCAGTCCAAACCAACTCTAACGCTACATGTTGGAATGGAATGCACATAGAAATTATGGCAGTGGTCGCTGACCACTACGTACATTACACTTGTGTGTCATTGCCTTTAACTTATAGTTGTAGCTATAACTCCTTTTCTTAACATGTAACTTTTTTGCTGCTCTACCAAAACAGCTCCATATGGTTCGAGTATGAGCTTTACACTTAATTCCTCTAGTTAATTTTCACTTACCCTTAAACGTATGTACGACATCAGAATGTACATCACTGTTAGTGAATTTTCCGGGTGCTTAGACCACCCGATGGTGTAAGATGACAAATATATGGTGATACATGTGAGAAAAATTGACGTTGACCAGAGATTTTCATAATATTAAAAAGAATTGTAAAAGATTGAGAACCGGGAGATTTCGGATAACTTAAGAAGAAGAGTAAATATATATATACTAATACTACTATAGGCAAGAAAAGAAAATAGAATATGAAGGTCGAGAGAACAGATATATAACTATTTTACTTACAATAGAAATTAGAAAACCGTTGAACAAAAAATGTCTCCATCAATAACTTGTCGTATTAAGATCTAGCAAGAAGCAAGCAGCTCGTTCAGTTAATATTTATTTATTTTTTTAAAAATTAATTGCATTGCATGACGCAAGACTTTTGAACCCGCCTCTTAAACATAGCATATGGTTTCACGTTCCTAACCATGCTACGATTTATGATATATCACTCTTTAGTCTTTTCTCATACAAGCACTTCAATATTTCAACTTCATCGACATTTCTCCCATAACATATCTTAGAGAAGATGGTATCAGTATACTGTATACCTAATGGGCAAATAGATGCGAGTAGCTGTGGCTTGAGACTACGCACACGTCCTTCTCGTTATGTAAAATGATCACTACTATATATGTATAATACAGTATACTGCAAGTCTAACTCTTTAAGTCTTTTTTTCCAAATTGTGTTACATATTATAGAAATTACTAAAAACAGGTAGCTAGGCTGTTTAGATGGGCCGGTGGGCATTCAGAGTGATGGCTTTGAGTTAAGTGGCCACATGTCGCCATATCATTTCTCATTCTTCTTATTTCACTATCAACATTTACGATTTACATCTCTCTGCCATTTACTTCAATGATTTGATGTATACAATAGTTTCAGTTCCACAAACAATTAATCTTATATATATTCGTATAGATTTAGTTGCGCTCTTTTAGTTTTAGACCCCAAAAGCTATCAACCGGCCAAAGCCCTCATTAATGATCTTACCAAACAAAGCATATAGTAGTATCATTATTGACTATCTACTATTGTTATTATAGTCTGTTATAGAAAATTATAATATTGTATTGGAAGTTACAATATAATGATAACAAGGGAATCAATATTATATATAAATTTAAATCACAATTTTGTTTTCACTTTTTTTTTGATCAAATTATTTGTCAAATTTATATATCCTAGTTTCTTAACCAATTCTTTCTCATAATAGAAGGTTTAATGTTACAGGCTTCTCAAACAAAACAAAAATCTAAACATAAGGCAAGGCTCTGTCACCGGACGACCAATGTACATCACATGTTGACAAGTCACAAGTATTTGATGTTTTGAAATAAAATAAGAAAAGAAATTGTGGGATGTGTTATTAGCTGGATATGCGTGGTGAGCGCTGAGAAATTACGAAAGGAAAGAGGGCTGCGAAGAAGATTCAACGGCTACCCAATTTCATCATTTTGGCCAACAATGTATGTTAAATGCGATCAATAAATTTCATCTATCGGCCACCTGTTCTCTCTCTCTCTCTTTCTTCATTAACTTTATGTATTATAATATTTTTTTCCTCTCTCTCTCTCTCTCACTTACATACATCGCCATCATACAATTTTACATACATACATGCCCTCCTCCACAAGACTCAGACTCCACAGCATGGGCTTTTCACGGTGGCTCAACCGCACCGTGGGCTTCTTCGTCTTCTTCATCCTCGACATTGTCGATTTCTTGCTTTGCTTCACCTACAAGACGCTTGATTTCTTCTTCGAATCGGAGTGGAAACCGTGCTACTGTTGCCCGCCGCCCGAGGCCAAACCAGCGGCGGCCGGAGGGAGCAGAGGCGGGAAGATGATAGTGTCGGATAGATCAGGAGAGTACTCGAAGGTGGTGTCGCTCACAAGGACAAAGATCCACTTGGATGAGATCTCCGACACACTCTACTCACGCCCTTCACTCCTCACAAGGCTCACTAAGCTGGTGAAGTGCTTCAAGAAGAATGCTGCGGAATGCTGTGATGAGCCCAAGAAGAGATCCTCGTCGTCTAAAAAGACATTACTGACTGTGAATTCCACGGTGGTCGACAAGTTGCAAAGAACACCAAGATGGTCTGATTGCCATTGCACTTTCTGCACTTCTTGGCTATCCTCTTCCAACCATTCTCTCTTTGTCAATGTCCAACAACCCAAAGGTACTTTTATACACACACGCCATTTAATTCTCTACATTTTACATATTGTAAGAATGTATGATTGGGTGCATAATCTCAATCCCCTGTTTCCTGGTCCTGTTTTGAAATTCAAACACCCTTCCCCTTTTGGCTCCTCTCTCTCTCTCCCTCTCTCTCTCTAGTGTCTAGTGCAGCATGCATTCTCATCTAAGAGCAGTATTAAATTCTCATGAGAAAGAAGAAAAAAAGTTTGATTATTCTTGGTTACAAAAGAATCCTACCTTAGGATCAAATCAAGGAACCATCTTTAATTACTTTATGAGCTCTATTAAGGTTTGACATTAGTACAATAGAAATCCTTAACTGAAACACATTAAAGTCGCGTTTAATTAGGACTAAACATCATTTTTATGAAATGCCTTCAAAGACATAAGGGCCCCATTAATTAATCCTAATGAAATAGACTAGTAAGCTAACTTTTATAAATAATTATTTGTAACAAAACAATACATACTGTAAGCTCTTTTTCGTAGGTTAAAGTGATAACAATTCTTAATGTGCAGAGAACAAGGCACAGGAGAATGTAGTGTTCATACATGGGTTTTTATCATCATCCACGTTTTGGACGGAGACTCTGTTCCCAAACTTCTCAGAGTCGGCCAAATCGAATTATAGGTTTCTAGCAGTGGATCTGTTGGGGTACGGGAAAAGTCCAAAGCCGAATGATTCACTGTATACACTGAAAGAGCACTTAGAGATGATAGAGAGATCAGTGATATCTCAGTTCAGACTCAAGACATTCCACGTAGTGGCTCACTCCCTAGGCTGCATATTGGCTCTTGCCCTCGCGGTTAAACACCCAGGAGCCATCAAGTCACTCACTCTATTGGCACCTGTTAGTCATCACTCAACTATATAAATTCCAAGTTGAATGATCCTTAATTACTGGTCAGTATGGTTATTGACATGTATGTGAAAATGCAGCCATATTTTTCGGTCCCAAAGGGAGTGCAAGCGACGCAATATGTGATGAGAAGATTGGCTCCCAAGGAAGTGTGGCCTCCGATGGCCTTTGGAGCCTCAGTGGCTAGCTGGTACGAGCACGTTAGCCGCACCGTCAGTCTCGTTCTTTGCAAGAACCACCACTTGTTGGAATTTCTCACCAAGCTACTCACCAGAAACAGGTACCTACCTATTCCTTCTTCCACGTGCAATTAATGTAGCCGGACACCTTTAAATCTCGTCTTCAACCTGAGGTTGACGTTTGAGACCGATGTGAGGAAAATGTAGCGACATAATACAGTTGTACATAAATTTATTGCATAATTTCACCTCTACTAACAATAGCTAGAAACAATGAAAAGGTAAATAAATGGGATGATGATGATGAAATATACAGGATGCGGACGTATTTGATAGAAGGCTTTCTGTGCCACACACACAACGCATCGTGGCACACATTACACAACATTATTTTCGGGTCCGGGAACAAAGTGGAGGCCTATCTGGACCACGTACGTGACAACGTGGACTGTGAGGTCACCGTCTTCCACGGCGGCCGGGACGAGCTCATCCCAGTGGAGTGCAGCTATGGCGTCAAGAGGAAAGTGCCACGTGCCAGGATCCACGTCGTCCCCGACAAAGACCACATCACCATTGTTGTTGGGAGGCAGAAGGAGTTCGCCCGTGAACTTGAGCTCATTTGGCGCAAATCCACTACTACTCCTCAACTTCATTCAAATTAAATTAACTTTTCTTCGTTTCAGTATATATACATATATATATATATATAAATACCAAACTCCAACCACTATTGTTGAAATCATCATCTTATACCCATTTACGCCCGCATATGTCGGTCACTAGCCCCTTCCTACGTATTAAGGGAATAAAAAAACATAAAGTTGTTTAATTTCTTTGTTCCTCTTTCTTTATTATTTTGAGTTTTAAGAGCAAGCCCAATAGAGACACTATTGGTGGGTGTCTTATTGATTAATTATTAATATTTTGTGTGTTTTTTGTATATAAGATACTTTATAATATTTTGTTATTTTAGAGCATACAATGGAGACACTTTTGATGGTGTCTTAAAATATATATATATATATATATATATATTTTAATAAATTTAAGTAAAAACTTCTGATAACAACTTTTAAAATATATTACATTTTCAAAAATATAATACTAGAAATTTTTATATATTAATATTTAATAAATTAATAAATTCGATAAATCAATACTTTTATTCGGTCCCGAGTTAGACCGATCCAAAATTTAATATAAATCAATAAATTAATAAGATAATATTTTTTGAAACTTTATGTAAAATATATTCATATTTATATCATAAATTAATAAATATCATATAAAATAATTTTATATAATTATATAATAATGATAATCTATTAAATATAAGTATATTATTATTTTTTTTTACTAAAGTTAAAATATTTTTATCATTTATTTCTAATTTTATAATAAAAATTTTGAAAAAATATTATAAATTTAAAAGAAAATATTATTTTAATTAATTATTAATAAACAATTTATTTTATCCAAAACTGATAAATTAATAACTCTATAGATTAATAAAATATCGAAGTCCCAATATTATTAATTTATAAAGTTTATACTGTATATGAAAACATATAAATTATAAATATGCAATTCAGAAACTGAAATTTTTCATCGTCCACTCACATCTTGCCACGTATGCGTTTTTAATTTAGACACTGGTGTTTTATTTTAGACACTGATCTAAAATATAAGACACTATAAGCCATTTTTTTAATTCAATTTTATTGTTAAGAACATTTGTTTAGATCCTTCAAAATCTCTATTGGGGTTAGTCTAAGCGAAAAAAATAGAATGGGCTCTTGAGTGTGAATATAATGAATGCAGAGGCCTCACCGAATTCTTTAAGTTGAATTTTTAATCTAAGAAAATAAAAATACGCAAGAATTTTTTGAGGATATAACTCCAAGATTCGAGAAAGATCTTAACGCATATATAGAACATTGTTTTGAGATAAGAAATTAGAGACATAAAGGTTGGCCACATTAGATTAGAGATTACATTCGGAGGAATGCCTTCTCAAACTGTGTCCACTTCTGCTCCAACGTACCCACATACCCGACTGACATTCGTACAAGGCCAGGAGAGATGCCTGCGGCTGCCTTCTCGGAAGGGTCGAGCTCGCTGCTGGTGCTGCTACCGGAGCAGGACATTAGTGTCTCGTAGTAACCCAAACTCACGGCCATGAGGCCGAACTGAGTAGCGTTCTGAAGATAGGTCATGAGCTTGTTGGCTCTCTCCTCCGTCTCCATGTCTATTGACAACAACCCTCCGTATCCGTAATCTGTGTTCACCATCCCTCTGGCTAGCTTGTGCTGCGGGTGGTCCTCGAGGCCCGGGTATATAACTTTAATCCCCAGCTCCCTCATTCTCCCCGCATACACTTGGGCCCTGCGGCTGTGCTCCCTCATGCGGAGGCCCAAGTGTGGGATTCGCTCGGATAGCTCAAAGGCCACCTTGGCGTTCATGGTGGGACCCAGCAGCATCAGAGCCCCGCCACGTAGATCCATCATCCCTTTCACCAGCTTCTCGCTCCCACACACGGCCCCTGCTTATTTATTAATTAGGTCACGGCACAAAAGACAAGTTACAACACGTGTACGGTTATCTTCTCCCTCACGTGAAAGAGAAACTACGTAACGTACATGGCGACAAAAACTAAGTTACGTTACCTGCGATGATGTCGGCCCCACCACTGATGAACTTTGAGATACTGTGAACCACCACATCGGCTCCAAGCTTGGCCGGAGACAGCACCATGGGGGCGAAGGTGTTGTCCACCACCACTGTCACGCCCTTCTCGTGTGCCATACGGCTCAGCTCAGGTATGTCGGCCACAGTCAGCGTCGGGTTGGCCATCGACTCAAAGTAAAGGACCTGTGTCTTACCCTCAACGATCGCGTCTGCCACCGCGCCATAGTCCGTTATATCGACGAAGGACGTGATTATGTTACAGGTCCGTGGCAAGAAATGTGAGAGCAGAGCGTGTGTTCCTCCGTAGAGCGTCTTCGATGCCACCACGTGTCCCCCACTGCTGCACAGTTGCAGCAGCACCGACGATATCGCCGACATACCTGACGTCCGCCTCATTAGATATTAATTATGATATATGCCTTTTCTTGTTCTTTTTTAAAACGTTAAAGGTTGATGTCAGTTTATACAGACTCTTTCTGTCTTTCATTTCTTAATGATATTAAAAAAAAAAAGGTTTGAAGTCCTACCAAAGATTCCGTATCAAACACTACAAAGATTCCATGGGTCTGGATATAATATATATAATTACCGCTTGAGGTACAGTAGGCGGCTTGGGTGCCTTCGAGAGCAGCCATCTGGCGGCCGAGGTTGAGCACGGTGGGGTTGAAGTGTCGACTGTATACAAAGAAGTCGTTGTCCGGTCCCAGTTCTCCGGCGAACATCCGCCTCATGGTCTCCGGTTCCATGACCGTGAAGGTGGCGGATGCCTCGATCGACATGTTCACTCCACCGTGCTCCCCGAACTCGTGTCGGATGCTGGCCAGCGCCGCCGCAGGGTCCACTTCACACGCCGCCAGTGATGATTTTTTAGCAACCACGGCGTCTCCGTCGTCACCATCGCGGTCGTTTCGTTTCTTTCCGGAGAGTGCGAGGGCTTGTTGTGTCTTGAGGATGTGGGCCATAGTAAAACAAAAAATTTATAAAAAGGGATTTTGTCTGGAAACTGAAATACAAATAATCTTAGTTTTACTGAAAAGTAAGGAGAAGACGGTTCTCTATATATAGAAAAATAAAAGGTTCGGGGGATTCGCTTGGATATGGATAAATTTAAAATTCAGTGTTGTTTATTTGTCGTATGTGAAATCTGTTGGAAAGAATGAACTTTTATGTGATAGAGGAAGTGTTTAAGAATTTGCAAAATAAATTAATAAATTTTAAGATGAAGGATTTTTTAAAAAATTTAGAGGATTTAGGAATTTTATTTAACTTTCTTAATATTTTTTTAATATTTTTGTTACAAATGAGAGAGGAGATGATTATTTATAGTCTTTCAACTATAAAATATTTTAAATATTTTAAATTTAAATCTATAAAATTCTATCTTAATATCTAGATTACAATTATCTAGAGAAATCTTTAAAGGGGGGTGTATTGTCTGGATACAGTGTCATTCTATCTTAATATTTAGAATATTTTATTACAATTATCTAGAGAAATCTGGATACAGTGTTCGTTTGCTTATCTGGATACAGTGTCTGGATACAACATTCATATACCATATTTAGATGCAGCATCCAGATGTTGTTCTTTTGTGTTTTTTATTAATGTATCTAAATATTATAACTCGATACATTCATGTTCGTTTGTGTATCTGTATTTACATATAGATGCACTTAATAATAAAATGATTAAAAAACTATATTATACTATTTTTAAGGGAAAACAAATTTTTAATATATATTTTTTTTAAAAATAATCTTCAAAAATTTACGGCAGAAAACAGAATTTATAGTTTTGACGGAAAACATAATTTTACGGGTTTTCCGTAGTTTTAAGATTTTGACGGAAAACAAAATTTTACGGTTTTCCCTTGATTTTATGGTTTTGGCGGAAAAATAAAATTTGCAGTTTTGGCGGAAAAATAAAATTTTACAAGTTTCCGTAATTTTACGATTTTGACGGGAAAATGTAATTTTACAGTTTTGGCGGAAAAATGAAAATTTACGGTTTTCTCGTAATTTTACGGTTTTGGCGGGAAAATGAAATTTTACTGTTTTAGTAGGAAAACAGAATTTTATAATTTTTTCGTGATTTACAATTTTGGCGGAAAAATGAAATTTTATGGTTTTAGTGGAAAAACAGAATTTTACGGGTTTCTCGTGATTTTATGGTTTTGGTAGGACTACGGAATTTTATGGGTTTCCTATGATTTTACGGTTTTGGCGGAAAAATAAAAATTTACAGTTTTGGCGGAAAAATGAAATTTTACGGTTTTAGTGGGAAAACAGAATTATACGGGTTTCTCGTGATTTTACGATTTTGGCGGGAAAACGGAATTTTACGGGTTTCCCATAATTTTACAGTTTTGGCGAAAAACGTAATTTTACGATTTTGACGAAAAAATGAAACTTTATGATTTTGACAAAAATGTAATTTATGAGTTTTGGCCAAAATATGATTTGCAGTTTTGGTTCGAAAATAAAATTTGGAAATTTTCAGAATTTAGGGTTTTTATGAAATTTATTATTTATGATATATTGATATGTAATTGTTTAAATTAGATATGGTTATTTTAGACATTTATAATTTTTGGATGAGATATCTGTATCTAGACTCTACTTTCATTTGCATCTGAAATATCTGGTTTTTTTGATGAGTTTGATATTTGTATCTAACTACTGCATCGAGTTCATGTGATTAATTGTTACAAAACGAACAACATCTTGTATCTACATCTCGATACAACCAGTGGCGGACGCAGCTTGAAAGAGTGTGGGGCATGTGCCCCATACAGATTTTCAGATTTTTTTTATATAACCAATTATTAAGAAACATTGTGGTTTATATACTTGATTCTCTTATTTAATTGAGTTGTGCCACATACAAAATTACAGTCTAGATCCGCCATTGGATACAACAGCCAGATGAGGAAACGAACAGCACCTAAAACTAAAATTTTAGAGAATTTGAAAAGATTTGAGTTTTAATGAAATTTTAGATGATATTATGTGGATTGGGAAAGTTGATATGATTTGATATTAAAATTATATGAAATCCCACCTAAAACAATGAGATTTGAGTTTCTATATTTTTAACTAACAAACTCCACAAAATTATTTAAAAGTACTAAATATTTTTTAAAATCCACTATTTAAAATATTTCCAATAACATTGGATTTGATTCATATTTTTATAATTTGTTGATTGAATAACATGGATTTTTAAATGACTTTAGTTACTTTACATACATTTCATGCTCAATAACATCAATTTTGGTAAGACATTTAGAAATCATTAATTCAATAACAATGATTTTCAAAACAACCACCAAATCTTCCGAGATTCTTAATCCAATACACCCCCTAGATATTTATTCTCTACAACTTTATAGAAAAGTTTTAAGGAGATGGATGTGTTGATTTTTCTAGAGAAAATTCTAAAATCTTTGATTAAGTATAATTGGGGTTTGGCCCAATTGTTATTGGATCACTAACCCAATATTTAAACTTGATCCAAAATCAAGTTTACCTTTCAACACCTCCACTTAAACTTGATTTTGCTACTCCAAGCAAACTCCTCAACTTGATAAAAGCTTCGCGCTTGAGTGGCTTGGTAAAGATGCCGACTACTTGATCGTTAGTCTTCACATACTCCAACTGCACATCCATCTTGGTAACACGTTCTCTAATGTAATAATAGCGAGTGTCGATGTGCTTACTTTGATCATGGAAGACAGGATTCTTTGCCAAAGCTATTGCTGACTTGTTGTCCACAAAGATCTTCGTTGGCTCCTCTTGTGGCAAACTCAACTCTTTTAATATGTTTCACAACCAAATAGCATGGCAAAAACATGAAGTAGCCGCTACATACTCCGCTTCACAAGTGGAAAGGGTGACAATCGGTTGTTTCTTTGACACCCATGTGAATGCTGTTTCTCCAATGAAAAATACAAAACCACTTATGCTTTTTTCGATCATCTACATCTCCACCCCAGTCGTTATCGCTATAACCAACAAGCTTGTAATCATCAGAAATAGAGTAATACAAGCCAAAGTCTATCGTACCTTTGATATAGCGAAGGATCCTCTTAGCTGCCTTGAAGTGAGTGGTTGTTGGATGCTCCATGTATCGGCTCACAACTCCAACTGCTTGTAAGATGTCAGGCCTTGTGCATGTTAAGTAACGTAGACTTCCAACCAAACTCTTAAAGAGTGTTGGATCCACACTCTCTCCTTCATCTTGCTTTGATAACTTGGCTCCACATTCCATTAGAGTACAAACTGGATTCGAGTCATCCATCTTGAACTTCTTCAGCACCTCTTTAGCATAACCTTCTTGAGTAATGAAGATTTCATTCTCATCTTGTTTCAATTCAATTCCAAGGTAGTAAGACATCAATCCAATATCGGTCATCTCGAACTTCTTCGTCATCTCCTTATTGAATTCCTCGGACATACTTAGATTGTTGCCTGTGAATACAAGTCATCTACATACAAGCATGCAATTAATATATCATTGTTCTGTGTTTTGATATATAGTGCATGCTCATATGGACACTTGATGAAGCTTTTATCCTTGAAATACTTATCAATTCGAGTATTCCAAGCTCTTGTTGCTTGTTTCAACCCATGGAGCGCCTTCTTTAACCTCAAGACTTTGTCTTCTTCTCCTTTGACTATGTAGCCTTGTGGTTGCTCAATGTAGACTTTTTCTTCAAGATCTCCATTTAAGAAGGCTGATTTGACATCCATTTGATGTATCCTCCATCTTTTTTGGGCTGCTAATGAAATGATTAGTTTAAATACTTCTGATTTTTCTTTCAAAAAGTAAATCCATTTTTTTTTTGAAAAATCATTAATAAAGAGAAGGAAGTAATTACTCTTACCAAGTGATCTTGGTTTAATTGGGCCACAAACATCTATATGTATGAGCTCCAATGGCTTATGTGCTCTTGTATCTGACTCCTTTGGAATTGCTTTCCAAGTAGGCACCCATCACACACCTGATTTGGATGATTGAAGGCGATCCTCTCACCATTTCTTTCTTAGAAAGTAGCTCCAAGCCTCCAAAGTTGAGATGTCTATAACGAAGATGCCAAAGCCAAGACTCCTTCTTGTAGCACATCTTGAGACATTTTGTGATGTCATTTTGAATGTTAAGAACAAACATTCTATTCTTTGACATCGGCACCTTGGTGATGAGATTGTTAGCTTGATCTCTTATAGAAAAGTTATTGTCCTTTAGTCGAATATCATAACCTTTCTCTATGAATTGTCCAAGGATCAAGATTTTGGTCTTCTTGAAATATAATAAACATTGGAGATAAATTGATGATCTCCATTCTTTATTCGGATGAAAAAATTTCCTTTACCTTTCACCTCCATCTTTGATTCATCCCCTAAGGCCACGCCTCCTTTCATTGACTCATCGACCTCCACAAACATGCTTCTTTTCCCGCACATGTGATTGCTTGCGCTGCTGTCAAGTTACCACTTGTGGACCTCATCTCTTTCAACCTTCTTGTACGCCATTAGCAGCATATCTTATTCTTGGCTTCTTTATTCAGCATAGTTGGACTTCTCTTCAATTCTATTGTTGTTTGGAGCTTTGCATTCGGAAGCATAATGTCCAAAATTCCCACAATTATAGCATTTGACGTTCGATTTTTTGTACCTTAATTTTGGAGTTCCTCTCCCACGTCCTTTTGCTGAGATTTCTCCTCTTTGGTTAGTCTTGTCTTCATAGGACCTCCAGCCACGTCCATTTTCATAACCACATCCTCTTCCTCGTCCTTGACCGCCACCTCTTCTTGGATGACTTCGGCCGCTTCCATCTTTGGTTTGATCAATTTGCATCTTGAGTACTTGTTCTGCAAGGTCTTCCTTCTTCTTCTTTTTTTCTTCATAAGCTTGTAGTGATCCTAGTAGTTGCTCCATTGTCACATCCTCCAAATCTTTTGTCTCTTCAATGACAAGTGACAATATGCTCAAATTTTGAATTCAACGATCTAAGAACCTTCTCCATCATTCTCACTTCATCTAGCTTCTCCCCATTTATCTTTAGGTTATTAGTAATCGCTAGAACTCTTGAGAAGTAATCTTGGACGAGTTCACCTTCCTTCATTTGCAATGCTTCAAATTCTCCTCTTAGAGTTTGAAGGCGTACCTTCTTGACTTGCTCTGCTCCCTTGTAAGAAGTTTGAAGCTTCTCCCATGCTTCTTTGGCCATCTTTGCTCTGACGACCTTCTCGAATGTGTCTTCATCTAATCCTTGATAAATGAGACAAAGAGCCTTCTTGTCTCTCTTCCTCGAGTCTCTCAAACTATCTTTTTGAGTCTGAGAAAGACTACCTTCATTCTCCGGTTCAATGTAGCCTTTTTGGACAATCTCCCACACGTCATGTGCTCCAAGAATGGCCACCATTCTTAGACTCCAGTTGTCGTAGTTGCTCTTAGTGAGCATTGAAACTTGGGAGGGAACACAATTACTTGCCATCTTTAAGAGAATCTTCTAGCTCTGATACCACTTTGTTGGAAAGAGAGAACTTTTAAGAGTGATAGAGAAAGTGTTTAAGAACTTGAAAGACAAAGGAACAATCTTAAGAAGAATAAAGTTTTAGAACTTAGAGGACTTAAAAATTTCAATTAACTTTTTTAATATTTTTCTTAATTTCTTTGTTACAAATGAGAGAGGAGATGGCTATTTATAGCCTATATCTAAAATATTTTAAACTTAAATCTAGAAAATTTTATCTTAATATCTAGATTATTTTATTATAATTATCTAGAAAAATCTCTAGATATTTATTTTATTCTCTATAACTCTCTAAAAAGTTTTAATAAGGTGGATGTGTTGATTTTTCTAAAAAAAACTCTAAAATCTTTGATTAAGTATAATTGAGTTTTGATCCAATTATTATTGGATCATTAAAAAATATTTAAACTTGATCTAAAATCAACTTTACCTTTCAACAAAATCAAATTAAAGACGTTGTTTTACACGTTGAACATAATATTTATAGTAGTGCTTTTGGGGAAGTTACAACCGATGAAACGAATTGTACTATTATTTAAAAAAGGTTGGAGGCATATTCACGTGTTCCCCGACTATAACTCTTTGGAAGTGTTATGTTAGGTAACTGTTTTCCATGTGTGCGTAGTAAAACTGCTGGGGTTGAGATAAGAACAATTGAAAATTAATGGAATATGAAGACATAAAAATAAAGAGCACGCACATTTTTTAGATTTGAAGACTTCAAAAAAAATAAAGAAAAATTGAAGATGGTGTGTGCATATTTGTACTGAAATTTGTGTTTTTATTCCTTATATATCTATATGAATTGCTGTAATCTCTATCTGATTACGTTGGCTATCCTTGTGATGGACCAAGTGACAACGGCATCTCAGTCACGAACGTTATGACGAGCTACTTTCTTAATTTTCCAACTTCTTAAAATATAACTCATCGACGAAGAGTGTCGTGTTTTTTTTCCTGGTTGGCAGAGGAGAATCGGGTTATAAATGACACAAAAGTGGATTAGTACTTAAGTAAAATGCGAAAGTGTCTACGTAAAGCAAAATTGTTATTGCTTTGATTGACTGTAGTAGAAGTAGAACATGCAAACTAGTAATAGTTAAGATTAGGTAAGCGTTTACACCAGTTGACCAAAAAAAAAGATAAGCGTTACACACCTCATCCTCATTTATACTTTTTTATTTTGTCTTCTTGTTTTCCTTCTTACTCACTTCCATATTTTAAATTATCTCCTTTACCTCTTTTCTTTTGCAAAATAAACAATTGAATAATGTTAGATTAGGATACCTTAAGGGATGAAATCTTTAATTGGCTGCCATCTTTCTCGCAAGACAAAACGGTACAAGGACGCGCGTATCAATTTATGATACTTGTAAAGTTAATAAAATAAATAAACAATCTCCTGCTTTTCCTTTACTTCACACTTATGTTAAAAAATTCAACAAGTAGATCGATAGCAAACAGCCCATTTAGAGCACCAAATCTCATGAATTGAAGCTTTTAAAAACTTTTTTATTATTAAAATATTTTTTTTTGATTTTCAAAAAAGAAAAAGAAAAAAATAAAAATGACGAATCGTATCTCACCATGTGGCGAGAGACAATTCTACAAATCATGCACAAAGAGTCGATTCTGTGACAGAATCTTGCCATATCATTATTTTAATTTTTTATTTTAATTTTTTTCTTTAGAATCCTATAAAGGCTTATCAATACTGCTGTTCTTATAAACTCAAGTCTACCAGCAATACATTCCATTGCCAAAGTTTCTTAATAACGTATCTCAATTATATTATATTATTATATTTAAATAATTTAATTAAAAAGTTTAAAATAACAAAACTCAGCCAATTATAAAAAAAGTAGTTGCTTTTCAAGTCTTTCATACATATGAAAAAGGTTTTTAAAGAAAATGCGGTTTTCAATCTAACACATACTTTTCATTATTTTTGAATTTTTAAATGTTTAGATATTTCATCAGATACTACTGATGGAGATGGCCTAAATGAGCAATGTCTAACTTTACCTTTTCAGATGTCTTTGATTTCTTCACATGATAGCAAATATCCAATGGACAAGCAACATCAAGTTACCTTTTAGTCCTAAATTTTGTCCTAAATGTATGGTTTAATTTTTAATTTTTTATTCATATATGTATAGTCCTTTTTTCCTTCAGATCAGTGTTATATAATTACAATTCCATAAAAAAATTTCATATGAGACTTGCCTTTCTAACGATTTGTTGGTTAAATCTGGATTTTCAGTGCTAATTAGAGAGAGTCATGGAGTGGTGTTTTACACATCAATGTACTTTGGTCAAACAAAGAGACATGGTGGGTTGCATGCTCGGCCCAAAGATGGTGGACGTGCAACAACCCAAGATCTCATGTCCATTTTTATATTAAAAAAATTGGGGATCAGTTTTTTATTTTCCTTCTCATTAGAAAGCCCAATTTTATGTTTTCTTTCTAATCATGGGCCCATTTTCTTTTTTTTTTTTCTCCAAATCGATGTTATAGAAATGTTATACAAAACTGATCTTTTTAAAATGTTATACTCTGGATTTTCAGTGCTAATTAGAGAAAGTCATGGAGTGATGACAAAGAGACATGTTGGGGTTCCCCCATGCATAGTAGGGGTGGGCGCGGATCGGATATCTGAGAATTTTTTAGTATTTGTGGTTTGCTCCGTTTTTAACGGATATTTAATTTTATGATTTGATTTGCTCCAAAAATATACGGATATCCAGATTTTCGGATATCCGGAAAATTTACAAGTATTTACGGATATTTGCGGATATTTACGAATATTTATGAATATTTAGTTTGATCCGTTTAATATACACAAAACTGAAAGTACATCAATTTTTATTATAAAAAAAAATTTTCATCTAAACTATTAAGTGAAAATAACTAAAAAAAAATATTTTATTTTATAAAAAAATCTATAAAAAATAAAACTACAAAATTAAGATGAGAAAAATGATATTTTATATTTAAAATAATATTAACTATTTGAAACTTTAATATTAAACTTTACTAAAAAAACTTTTGTTGATATTTATTTAGTAATATAAAATAAAATATTATTTATTAATATATTTTAAGTTTAAACATATTATTTATTTTTTATAATTGGTTATTTAGTCATTTATTTTATATAATCAAAAGAACAATTGAAAATTTAGGAAGAAAATTGAGAATATATTCATAAAAATTTATAATATAATTGATATATACATGATAATATATAATAAATTTATAAAGATACAGATCGGATTGGATATCCGGCGTTATCTAAAAACATATTTGTAATTTGCTCCGTTTTGTACGGATACTACATTTTGCTATTTGCTTTGTTCTGAAGCAGATACAACGGATATTTTGGCCATCCCTAATGCATAGGTGTAGTTGTAATCGGATTATTAAGCAATTGTCCATAGACTTTGTATTCGGCTATCATTGATCTTAGATAATGAGGTAGAAATACACATAACAGGACTTTAATGTGACAATAACCACGGTAAGTCGAGGTTTTTTTTTTTTTTTACTTTTTACAAAAACTAGGTCATAATCGGCTTTGTTAGTTTCCTAATTATACTACTTACTCTGCTAATTTATTTGTTTACTACTAGTTTCCTGTAGACTGAATGAAATTTTTGAGATGTTCGGTAAACGCGGTCGCTATTTTTGTTTGAAAGATTAGCAAATTTAATTAATCAATCAATAAAGGAAATTCAGAGGGCAGGCCACTCGGGTTTTAAATCTCAGTCCACACTAAACAGATCAAATCACAAATCTATCTTGGAATCGAGATCTATCGGTGAAACAATGGAGATCTTCTACTTCGTGGTGTTCGGTGGCCTCGCCGCGATCGTCGCCGGCTTGGAGCTCAGCAAATCCAACAAAGACCGCATTAACACCTCCTCCGCCTTCAACTCCTTCAAGAACAACTATCTCCTCGTTTACTCCCTCATGATGGGTTCGTTCGTAGATCTCGCACCTCTTCTCTTTCTTCGATTCTAGATTTGATTTGTCTCGCTCTGATCGTTGGAACTAGTTGGGTGATTTGATCGAAATGTTGTTCGTGTTGTCTCTAATTGTTCTGTGTTTGAGTCCCATTGATTGAGCAAAACAATGTCTCTCTCTCTCTCCCGGCGGCTTTAGCTGGGGATTGGTTGCAGGGTCCGTATGTGTACTATCTCTACAGTACGTATGGCTTCGGAAAGGGAGAGATCGGTCAGCTCTTTATTGCTGGTTTCGGATCTTCAATGCTCTTTGGGACGATTGTTGGATCGCTTGCCGACAAACAGTGAGAGCATCCCTTTCAATATAACGTTAGCAAATGGTGGTTGCTAAGCTTTCTAAGTTTTTGTTTGTTTTCCTGCAACTTAGGGGTCGGAAGAGAGCTTCTATCACCTACTGCATTACCTATATTCTCAGCTGCATCACCAAACATTCTCCCCAGTACAAAGTTTTGATGGTGGGTCGTGTTCTGGGTGGTATCGCAACTTCTCTGCTCTTTTCTGCCTTCGAGTCTTGGCTAGTTGCTGAGCACAACAAGGTTTGTCCCCCGTCTCCTATCGCTTCAAAAGTCTTTTCCTCTTCAACGTGTGCTTGAATTTCCTGTGTGTGTGCAGAGAGGGTTCGAGCAGCAATGGCTATCAGTCACATTCTCCAAAGCCATTTTCCTTGGGAATGGATTAGTGGCCATCATAGCTGGACTCTTTGGCAACTACCTTGTGGATTCTCTGTCCCTGGGCCCTGTTGCTCCATTCGATGCTGCAGCTTGCTTTCTTGCTATTGGTATGGCCGTCATTATATCATCGTGGTCCGAAAACTATGGAGATCCATCCGAAAACAAAGACCTTCTTACCCAGTTCAAGAACGCTGCGTCTGCCATTGCTTCTGGTGAACCTCTTACCTTGTCTGGTTTTAGACATGTGGCTTTGCTCCACTAACTATTTTTTTTTGTTGTTGTTGAATTAGATGAGAAAATTGCATTGCTCGGTGCTATACAGTCTCTGTTTGAAGGGTCCATGTACACCTTTGTATTTCTCTGGACCCCTGCCTTAAGCCCCAATGATGAGGACATTCCACATGGTTTCATATTTGCAACATTCATGCTGGCTTCGATGCTTGGTAGCTCCATTGCATCTCGTTTGTTGGCACACTCGTCTCCAAAAGTAGAGAGCTATATGCAGATCGTATTTGTGATATCTTCTGCAGCTCTAATGCTTCCTGTTGTAACAAGCGTATGCTCTCTATCTTGATGTCTCTCATTATTTACGCTCCATAATCAAGGACTATTAGCAAAGATAATAACTTCCCAATTTCCAATTCGAACAGTTCTTGGTGGCGCCCTCAGGTGTAAAAGGTGGAAGCATATCATTCTCTGGTTGCATTCAGCTAATAGGTTTCTGCACATTTGAAGCGTGTGTAGGAATCTTCTGGCCATCTATAATGAAGATGAGATCCCAATACATTCCAGAGGAAGCCAGAAGCACTATCATGAATTTTTTCCGCATCCCACTCAACATCTTTGTCTGCCTTGTGTTGTACAATGTGAGTTTTCGACTTCTCATTTTATCCAGGCTTCTTCAAGACGGCAGTGTTAGTATCACTCCTAATAAGGAACAGTATTTTTTTAAACACAATTTTTATCCTGTAATACACATCCCTAGTGTCTTGAACTTGCAAGTTTTTCGTGTAGGTCTTCTGCCCAGCCTTAGCGTATCTAGAGTTCATTTCGTTTATAATTATTTAGAACGAGTTACCTATATCCCTTGGATAGTTACTGTGCAATCTAAAAGTTAATTATTCAATATACATCATATGGATGCAAGGAGTGGTATCTAAGTGCTAGCCCTTAGTTACTTGCGGTACAATCTAAAAGTCAATATTCATCGTATGGAGCCTTCTTTTGAATGTAAACTTAAAGAGCTTTTATGTTTTTTGTATGCTAAAGGTTGATGCGTTTCCGATGACCGTGATGTTTGGGATGTGCTCTGTATTCCTTTTTGTGGCCTCTATATTGCAGAGGAGATTGATGAATGTAGCCGAGGTCCACAAGTCAAGTAAGTCTTCTGACATTAATCAGGAAACGGTTCAAGGGAAGTAACTAGTGTACTTGGGAATATCCTATCATGGAAATGATATAAATGCTCCCATCAAACTCGTGAGAGGAACCTCTCTGAGTCATCATCATCCGTGCATGAATTTTTGACGAATGAACATTGCCTTTAATATTTTGCATGATCTGATAATCTTGAGGACCATTGCAGGATCGCAAGAGTGGTCAGCAGCAAAGGAGATGACCTCGGAAGCTGACCCTCTAAACCCATAATAACCGATTTTCCCACGAGTCGATGGCATAAAAAAGAGTAAACGCTGTTGCTCAGACGGCTTCTTCTCTTGATGATTTTCTACTTAATACATAAAAAGCCTTTCCACTTAAACCCTAAACCCATAATGTCTTTGTTAGTTATATTTGGATTTTGTGCTTTCACCAGATGTAGCGAACACTCAAACCTGTGCTGTGCACATCAATCAGCTTATTTGGGCTTTGGCCATTATTATTCTTCTTCAAACATTTGCTGTGCCTCCAAAAACATTATTTAATATTGACACCAAAGCATAGAAATGCTAAAAAAAAAGTGTGTTGGTGTTGGAAAGGAAGTCTATTACAAGAATCGTCCAACTCAATTTTGATTAGGCAACGATGTTTCTGTTTACATGTGGAATTGCAATGGGAGCGAGTGAGAGTCGTGTCTTTGAAGCGCACGTTATAATCCATAAGACCTGGTGGCGGCCATGTGAAACAATACACAAGCATAGAAAATGAATTTTGGGGTAGACCCTTCTTCTTCTTCATGTATTGATACGTTGCGACATTGCCCACTTCGGGCCATGTGCCACAGTCTTCAGGGGCAGAACCGTCATTTCCCACTCCCTTTGCTACACCAATTTATATATACAATACAGTCTATGAGCAGGAGGAGATCTTAGAAACAAAAAAACTCACCAATCAAGAGAGAGATGGGAACGATGAGATTGAGCAGCATGATGGTGTTGTTATTGCAATTGCAGGTGGTGATATTGTTATTAGGACAAGAGATTGGTAAAGTGTCGTCGACGCTATACAAAGTTGGGGACTTGGACTCATGGGGTATCCCGATTGATGCAAAAGTCTACTCCAAATGGCCCAAATCTCACTCTTTCAAGATCGGTGACTCCCTCTGTAAGTGTTTCATTCATTCCAAATTCAACTCTGTTTCTTTTTCTTTACAATTCAAATCTCTAAACCATTGGATTGGTTGGTGCAATCAAACCAACAGTGTTCTTGTACCCACCAAGCGAAGATTCACTGATTCAAGTGACGCCCTCCAATTTCAAGAGCTGCAACACCAAAGATCCAATCTTGTACATGAACGACGGCAACTCTCTCTTCAACCTCACCCAAAACGGAACCTTTTACTTCACTAGTGGGCATCCCGGCCACTGTCTCAAGTACCAGAAGCTCCTCGTCTCCGTCGGCACTTTCTCCGCCGAAGCAGACGCCTTCTCTCCCTCTTCTTCCGCCGATGCCGACGCTCCTTCTTACCAAAACGCCTTTGGCTCGATCCCTCTCTCCCAGAAATCTTCGTCGCCGTCGTCGCTCATTTCGGCTTTCTCCATTATCGTTGCTTCGCTGGCCTGCGCTGTCGTCGGTGCTATCATGTGACATGCCAATTTTTTAATATTTTATTTGTTTTCTTTGTTTTCTTTTTTTTTTTTTTTTTTGTTAACTGTTTTCTTTTTCAGAAAGCGATAACGATTGGTTCTTTGGAATATATCTTAATTAATTTATACCATCGTCGGCTCCGAATCTCCCAAACTTAGTAAATTTGTTTTCAAATCAAACAATAGACAAAGCAATCCATCTACATATTTCTAAAATTTTGAATTTCCAACAAAACTTTAATAACGGAAGGGTTATTGTTATTCAGATGCCCCCCCAAAAAGGTTATTTGTTGTTATTAACATCCAAGATATTTCATTCGTTTGAAAGGACCTAAAAGACGCAGTGAAACAACCCAAAACAGAGAGAGAGAGAGAAGAAGCAAGCGAATCCCAAAACTGTGGCTACGTTAAAAGAAAGAATCAAAGCTGCTTGTGCGCACTTGGCAAACTCATCCACTTCCGTTTTGCGTTATCTATAGCTTCTTCTCGCAACCTCATGAGTCGTTGAAACGAGTGATTGTATTGTGACTCGATCACGTTCAGCTCCGCCTTCAGATCCTCTGAGTGTTCGTTTGGTAACATTGAGCACGAATCCAGAAACGAGGCCATCAAAGGCTCGTTCGAGACCGGATAGTGGTAGTGGTAGTAGTCTGCTGATATGTCTGACTTCATTGATTCTCCAGCTTCTTCATGATATAAACTGTTTCCATGAGGCGGGCTTCCGTTAGCCTTCTTCAACTTCATTATCAGCTCATCTATCATCTCAGCTATCACAATAACCTCTTCGCTTGACAGCTCAAGCACTTGGACCATCTCCCCTGTAACTGCTGTTGCCGTGTCTGACTTCAGATAGAAGTCAAAATCAACTGTTCTTGCCTGACCTGTTGGCAAAATCCAATACTTTTTTTTACTGTAACTGAGCCATTCGAGAATGTGAAAGATAGATATAAAAAAAAGTGGCCATAAGACGGACCTGATGAGCCAGCGATACGCAGAGCCATTGCCGCTGTCACATCGTCTTTCCTCTCTCCACTCAACCTGAATTCGGTTTCTTCAGCAAACCTTTGGACTTCAATGGTATGAAGCCATGGGTATTCTTGGCAGCTTTTACCAGAGGAGCAGATGGAAACACTTGTATTCCCCTTATGATCCACATCCATAGGAAGATGTTCGGACTGTGGTGGCTTTACAGGTTTAGATGTTGTGTTTGATGAAGCAACAAGAGTGGAGTCATTGGCCCCATCTGTTGCAAGGAACAGGTCATTCAAAAGCTCTAGAGCATTTGGTCTAGAAGGAGCAGGGAGGAGACACTTGTCTATGAATTGCTTAACTTGAGGATCATCGACTTTGCTGAGAGATTGAGGTTTTATACCCTGAAAATGCAACGGCGGATTAAAGGGGTGCCCCGCGTCAAAGAGAAATGTTAAGACTTATATAAAAAAATTTACCGAGGTAACCTTCTTGTATATTTGAGCCTGGTTTCGGCACTCGCTATATGGATATTCACATGTAACCATCTCCAACATGCACATACCAAAAGAATATATGTCCACAAGTTCATCGTATTCTTCTTCATAGAGCTCGGGCGCCATGAACTCAGGGGTACCTGAACATACTCAGAATGTTCAGTTCTAATTAAATTTTTGCCAACATCCAATCCAACCAGAGTGAAGCAAAGTTTGAACGTATTACCTATCACACTTGTAGCAGTGGGTTGCTGCATAACAGCGGCGAGGCCAAGATCTCCGATTTTGACCTCTCCGGTATTTCCATTGACGAATATATTGTCGCACTTAAGGTCCCGATGAATCACGGGAGGGTTCTGAGAGTGCAGATAGTTCAAGCCTTTAAGAATCTGCCTAGCCCAGTTCTTGATGGCCTTGGGATCAACTTTGGGATGCTTCTTACGGTATCTTTTGCATCAAAGAGAAATAAGAATCAAAGACACATTCTTTGGGAAAAGATGAATGGGAGAGAAGAGAGGACTTACACCCTGAGACTGCCAGAGGTGAAGAGCTCAGTGATCATGTTGATGGTGCTGTTTCGATCATCAACCCAAGAGTAGAAGAGTTTGATGATGTTATCATGTTTGAGGGATTTGAGCAGATGGACTTCAGAATACAGCCTTTCAAGTTGGCCAGGCATGTGCAATACATCTTCGATGCTCATTAGGCTCCAAGCAACTTCAATCCCTTCGACTTCATCAAATGCCTTGTATCTGATGACAAAACTTGAGCATTAGGATTCCAATTGCATTGGAGAACTGAAAGCATATGATGATAATAGCAAACATACACAGTTTTGAAGGCGCCTCTCCCCAGAAGGTCATCATACTGAAAGGAAAACGAAAAAACATGATCAACTGCAAAATCAGCAAATGCAAACATTCAATCATGTCAAGGTTTCATTACCCTGATGTAGCGACCACTGGGATCTTTCTCGGCGAAATCGGCCTCCTCCATCGCCTAAAAGTAGCCGAAAAATCCAGAAGCAGAACAAGAAGATGGGGGTTTACAGAAGATCGATTGGATCGGAAAAGGCCTCACGGGCGAAGCAGTAGGAGTCGATTGCCGATCGAAACATCGTCCGGAAACGAAGTTTGGCGGCCATCTCCGATACGATGACGTTGAGGTGTAGCTTGTCTCTTTGAGACAGTATAATAATAAGATAGGATAATCCCGAGCTAGAGATTCACCGAGAATCTGAAACAAGGGGAAAATCAGTCTAAGAAGTGATCGAATAGAGAGAAAGCCACTTCCAAGAATCTGAGATTCGATGATGTATGATTGATGAACGATGATGATAGAGAGGTATGAGATTGGAGAAGATGATGAATAGTATTCTGATTAATTTCCCCAAATGGTCGAGATGCATACAAATACTGTTATCGTACAATAACCGACTAATAACCAACAAAATGGTTTAATTATTTGATATGGACTAAACCGGTATTTATACTAAACAAAAATAGATAATAGGATGATTAATCCTGTCACACTCTTATTGGATAAAGCATCTCCATTGATCCACCATTGTTACAAGCATAAGAGGAAGGACAGATGAAGCTCCAATTTCGCAAATGCCTCTCTCTGGGAATGAAAAGGAAAACTTTTTTGTTTGTTTGATCAGCATAATGAAAAGGGAAAAACTAAAAAACCCTAAAAAGAGAATTGTTTCGTTTTATGCATTTAGTTATTTTAGTTTATCCACCGAATTAAAACGGCGTCTTCTTTAAATGGGCCTTCTTGGGCCTTGTTCTTGCACCCAAACAGAGACACTCAATGCTTAAAGACAAAATCTTGTTTCATGTGATGTTTCTACTACAAATACAATTACAAACTCTTTGGGATGGAATCATAGAACTAGTAAACTATCAATCAAATGAATGAGAAAGTAAGTGAGTCCTATAAAAGTCATGTTTGGTTGGGTTGGGGAGAAGAGAAGAGGTGAACAAGAGAGCAAAAGAGCTGAAGCCTAGTGAGGTGTGGCTTAGCCTCGACGATGAAGTGAGCCCATACTCTTCCCTGCCTTGTTTCCATCACTCCTTTCAATATGTTCAACCCCAAGCCTCTCACCACGTGTGCAATCTCCAGAAACCCACCACTTTCCTGGCACACCATCTCTATCTGCATTTGCCCTCGCGCCTTCAGTTCCTCCACCACGATCGGACACACCACCGACTCCTCGTCGTCCCCCACTTCCAACGCCCATGTTCTCTCTCTCTCCTTAGGCTCGTAGGGTTGCTTGAGTGTGTCTGCGTGCTTCGCTATGCTTTGCATGAACACCATGTGTCTTATCGTCAGATCAAGCAGCGTATCAATGCTACACTGTTTATGAAGAAATAATAGATTCAATCATTTTGTGATCTCAATGCTAATTAACTGACCAAGATGTCAAAGTATGTTGCTAACCTTTGCTCCATTTGGAATCATCCCTCGCAGCTCCTTGATATGGTCTTGTATCATCTGACGGTCCTTAGGCCTCGGTCTCCTGCTTTCTCCTGCCTTTCCTCTTTTCTTCTTCACTCCTTCATGAGGCTTCTTCCACTTCCCTGCCACGCTTGATCTGTCTTCATCAGCGTTGACAAGAGTTGTTACTGAGAAGCTTGAGCTATTCGCTGATGATGTTTCAAGCTTCCGTCTTTTGCTCTGACTCAGACCAGAGTAACACTCTTGCACATTGCTGTTGCTGTTGCTAAGGCTGCTGCTTATGAGCTCAGAGAAGAGTCCTTTAGGCCTTGCGGCAACTCCTTGCTGACTAACAGACCACGAATCACCTGAACTGATCCCCAACATGTCGAAAAGATCCTTGTCATCATTTCCCTGGATCACCACGGAGTTCTCCTGATGATCACCTGATGAGCATTTCTGCTCCGGCGAATCACCGAGCAGCTTGTACAGATCGTCCAAAGAGTAAGAGCTGAGAATGTCGAACCCAAAATCATCTCCATGGCTTAGATCATCTTGGTGTGAAGAAGGTATTAGAGGTGCTTCACAGGTGGTATCAGAGATGATCTCAGTGCTGACCAAACAAGGAGGATTGTCGTCTGTGAAGATTTCATCAAAGCAGAGTCCTTGAAAAGATTCAGGGACAACAATCTCTTGGTCTCCCAGTGGTACCAGAGACTCGAACAGAGTATCGAGATCCACCGTTTGATCTTGTTGTTTCAAGCGATTCTCCTGCAGAGCTCTTGTTGTTTGTCCCAACATCTCTGGTTTCTCAACAATCTGAAGACAGATAGATGCCAAACAAAAACACTAGTATTAGTCCATGACTTCCACAGCAAGAAATATAATTTCAAAAAAATTTTGTTTTGTTTATGCAAACCTTTTGAGTAGATCCTAACTGAACAACGCCGCTTGATCCTACCGGAATGACTGCGATAGTCTGTAAATTAAACATCGAAACAACCGCAGATAAGAATCTGACTCGATTGGATCATATGAACATAGTTTTAAACTCTGAGACAATCATATTTACCTTAAAGCCAGAGAGAAACTGATTCTGAAACTCGTGTTGGCACTGCAAAATACAACATATACATATATATATCAAATCCTTGTTCTTTTCTTCATGAAATGTTTGGAGCTCACAGAAGGAGAACAAACCTGAAACATTGTGTCTGAGAACAGCCATTGGTGGTTTCCGGTTAAAGCAGCTTCTCCCACGATTCTGGAGTCATAACAAAAGAAAAGACTAATGAAGCTACAGCATCCACACATAAATATACATGTATGATTGAATTGTATAGCTTCTTAGTTACCCTTGGCCTAAGATATGAGCCTGGAGAATCATTTCGCCAACGAGTGCTGCTGATTGTTCATCACTATGTGCTTCTTCAAATCTCAATAACCTGTAATCATAATTTTTCCATCCAAGAGAGAGAATACAAGATGATTAATATTGTAGTTATGGGAACTTAAAATTCTTTTTCAGTATAAACGAAATCAAATTCAAAGTTCAAACCAAAAGCAAGATGCAGATTTAGCCTTGGCATAAAGCAACAACAACAACAAGAACAACAACAACAAGAAACAGTAGTTTCATCCAAGAAAGAGACATGCATATATATGAAAACCCACTCCGGAGAAAATGAAAATAAAAGAGTAAGGAGAAATTACATGGGAGTAATGGGATCATAGCGCCAAAACACAGCGTAAGACCATCCATGGCTGAAACAGAGACTCTTCAATACTTGCTTAACCCCCAAATCCATCATTACCAAATTGAGGATCCAACCCGAAAACCAGGTCAAGTTTCTCGAGAAGACCACTTAATTATTTCCACTTAAGTATAGTATGGTATGGATCTCGAGACTCGAGCTCTTAAAAAGACAGAAACTTTTGTCTTCTCCAGAAACCAAACTCCAAAGATAAAAAGCTGGGAAACAGAGGATAAATGTCGGTTTATTGTTTTCCTATAATTTGCAGAGAAACTGAGGCACGGAGAGAATTCCTTGTTTTTATTTTGCTTTTTGTTCAAGCAAATTAAAATGGAGTTTAAAGCTTTGTCCTTCTATATATATATATATATAAACAAGAATTACATAATTAAGCTACTATATATGTGTGTGTACATTGAAATGTCTTCTGTAATTCGATAGGAAGTGGAAGAGCCTTTTTGTCTGAGGAAAAGGAGAGAGAAATTATGAGGAATTAAATAAATAATATCATATCGTATTTGTTTTGCCTGCCGGTGTCCAGTCAAGTTTTTGCCCCGGAAGCGACGAGAATTACACCGGCCATTACCGGTTAATGAAAAGTTTGCTTGCTTTTACGGGATATTTATTTGTCGTCTTTTGAAATTTTAATACAGGAGAGAGGATATCTTCGAGCTATAATTTCCATAAAGGGAGGATTTTATTTCACTTTAATTCGGATTAATGAATACTCGATACGAATTAATGATACACTTTAATATTTTAGAATCATAATGATTAACAAACAATTGCAGAACAATATTATGGAAATTGGTGAGGCGAAAAAAAGAGAGTAAAATAACGTTTTTCAAAAAGGAGTAATTAATAATTGTATATATAGAAGAAGAAAAAAAGATTGGAGGATGTGATCCCCACCGAGAAAAACAAAGATAATGCGGCTGTGGGGTTTCCGATCATCTTCGTCTGATGCAATTCCCTTCTTCTCTCGTTTCTTGAACATCATTTTAAAATCTGGTAATTCTTTATTTACTTGGAGTGATTAAACTTTGTGTAATACTAGATTTTGGGCTTATATATAAACGACTTCCTTACTCATTTTAAAAAGATATATGTGCTTAAACCAGCTATGAATCAAATTTAGTAAAAGAGACGCAAACATATAGGTGAGAGAACTAGTAAAATAGAATGAATCTAAGCATATGAGATATATTTGTTTGCTATAAAAACATCACTTGAAAATTGGTCTTAAACAAAAAAAAATGAAAAAGAATAAATGTAGATGATACCCGGTTAACAGCTCAATTAAATGGAATATATCTCATACGCTTAGATTCATTCTATTTTAAAACCACTGAGAACAATAACACACAGAAAGGGTAATTGACAGGTCAATTTCACAATTTCGCATATTTTTTTGAACCCTCGACTTATTGCTCAACGATGTTATCACAAAGTTTTTTTTGGGTATGATTAGAGTTATCTCTACAAAGAAAAGACTGTACGCGTCTTGGTGTATGGGCCAATGAGGTCCCCCAAATATGTGTCACCTAAATCTTGAATTTTTTGTATGATAATCTTGACTTAATTAGTTCTGAATCCACTTCTTCATAAATTATATTAACAGTCAAATAATCTACATAGAGTTTAGGAATTTATAGTATATATGTGTGTTTAATTAAAAGGATATGAGAAATTGAGTATATATATATATATATATATATATATATATCCTGAGAGTTTCATATATACTATATATATCACAGAAAAGTTTAATTGTGGTCCTTTGTGGTACCAACCTAAATACGGCTATAGTTAAGCTTTAAATGTTAAGAGCTAGTATTTCTCATCAAATTAAATAACATGCTGTAAAAAAATCAAGTTTACATATAAGTTTATATAGCAGAGACAATATTTTTTTTGTTGCCTTAAATTTGATTTTATATACCAAAAGAAAAATGCGTTTTTAATGCGAAAACCATATTAAAACAATTATTTTTAGAACTAGTATATTGTTTGTTAGTTTAGTTTTTTATTTGTTTTTGCTATATGATAATTAATGTACATCTATTATTATAGATGATTTTTATGAATAGTGAAGTAATTTATTCATATCGTTTCGGCGGTCGTCAAAGCTGGTAGCCTGGAGCTCTAATTCATACTGAAGTAGTTTATTTACATCTAATATATGTACATATATTTTGAGGATTGAATCTATCATTTTGTCATCAAACACTATACTATAAACTCTCGATCGATCTCTACGTTAGAGTACGACATATCAAAACCTTCAAATGTGTGGTTAAAAAAAAAAAACCCTTCAAATGTTATAAATACTGAATATGCATGCATGTAAATATGTAATTACTATAAAGACACGATGGAAACCGAAAATTCTATTTTGGACATGCAGAACATAAATATATATATAGTAAACGTTAGAATTACATGCATGGATATATGACCCCTACTTTGGTTACTTGCAACATATCCACACAACAATATAAATGCCTGAGTAACACACATTAACACATATATCACTTTAACTTAACATTTTTTTAAGTTACTGGTAATATAGTAGTTAACGCATCTTCCAAAGATGACGCGCATAGTTGATATAGTACGCCTATCTTACCGAAGATATCATCTCGTAAATGTAGGTCCGATTCTCCCATCTCGAGCCCGCGCGCGCGTGTATACACTCTTCGCCAGCTTGTCAAAATTCTCTTTAAGATTATAACTCCATTTTCATCACCACGGAGCATGTTTTCACAATAGAACTACCGCAATAGAAACCGTGAGGAGTGCTTGGAAAGTGCAGAGTTCAGGGATAATGTCTGTCTTCACGAGATTGTTGAAAGCGCTAATGGTTTTTTTTTATGGTTCTGCGTCGGCATATGAGAAGGGGATATTGTTCCATGCTACAAACTCTTTATGTTGACGTGCAAGGTGATGGGTCTTAACCATTCTCGATTCGAATACAAACTCATCAGCATACCGACGTTTACGTCATGGGTCTCGAGTCCAAGAACAATATATAACGTTTTCATGCAGCAACATCACCCTCATTCTTTCGTGAATGATGACATCTAAGTTATCAAAACACCACTGCATCTCATTATATTCATCAATATATAAGGATTAAAAAAGGGTAAGAAATTTAAAATTATCAGCCATAGAAAAAAGAGATTTAGCTTAGGTTTTGATTATTTAATTTAACAACTGCACAAGAGTAGCATAAATTATAATTTAGATTTTTAGTGGAGTTTACGCTTTATGGATGGATATATATAAGTTTGAACAAACCAAAAAAAATTCTTATGAAAGACTAGCAATGGGAAAAAATCATAACTACAAATCAAATCAAGAAAATCTTATCAATTTTATTTTTGGGGTTTATCAGGAATAGCCATAATTTGGTCTCTTCTACTCATCACACGCTCAATCATGGCCGTTGAGAACAAAAGTCAACGGCATCAAGATTTTCCCTTAATCCTTTTCTTCTTCACTAGTTTTATTTTCCCTTTTCAAAACTTTCCGTTTTTATTCCAACGGTGTCAAAAAGTGGTGAACTAAATCCAAAAGTGGGATTTTATGTTGAACGCTTGCTTTTTTGTTTTTATTTATAGAAGTTAGTTAAATCCAAAAAATTATTCACGTTACAGTGGACCAATTCACGAGTCCATCCCTCTTGTAGTAATTTCATATGTATAAGATTTTTTTTTAAGAAAAAATTCTCTCAATAAAATTTTCAAAGTTTACATTATAAAAGGTTGGCACGATATCTAAAATTAATGTGGGAAAATGAAAATGACAATGTATTGTAGTTAGAGATGCAATGGAATATCAAAAAAGGGAAAGGGGAAACAAGGCACGCTTTGTCCCAAAGAAAGGACCAATTTCGATGGGTATCCTTAGATTTGTTAAGAAGCTCTTATGGTAACACCATCATGCTATTTCCCACTACCATCAACTATCATCATTCCCTTTTCACACACACACACACATATGTATATGTATATGTAAATGAAAACACAAACGTTGTACATGTATCAATGCATGCCACGTCATTAATTAGGCTTGTGGATCGTTGCCATGAATTACGTATGTATACATTGATACATCAACTTTAGGATTTCAATAAATAAAACCATAGTTTCTCTCAGACCATTCTATTGCTCTCCTGTTTAGACCAAGCATGAACGACAAAGACCTTGAATCGTGGTGTCTGTTGATGTTTACGCTAGGAATCCTATGCAACAACGGTCCTTTGGAATTTTTGTCTCCGGCTTGAATCGTTATAATAGAAGGATTTCGGTGTCCAACGATGGTTTACGTTACCATACATCATGTTCCAAAATGGAATGATCAAGTAGTGAATCGAACTAATTAAAATGGAATCATATTTAGTTTTCAAAACTATGCATGGGATTCTCTCGAAGATGAATTATTGTGCTTTATCGACGATTTTCCTCAGTATATAGACCACAAGCATATGTATGTGACACGTAATGATTTTGACTCACCAAAAAGGTCAATTTCTCTTGACAAAAAAACAAACGAAATAAGAAAAAATAGAAGATAGTCAAATTCTCATTCGATTGATCACATAGTTATTGCCTTTAACATCTTATTCTTTTCATCGTATTTTTTTCCCCTACGTGGAAAGTTTATAATATTCATTAAGCGAGAAGATGGGAATCGTCGAATTTTTCCAATTTAAGACTACTCCAAAGCTTTTTTTTTGGGTAAAATTACTCCAAAGTTTTGTATACTCTTTGTATACGACTTTTTTTTTACGAGAATATATTGACTTCTTGTTATTAAAATGAGAGCTAGGATGAATGGATTATAGTATCTAAATAGCAAATTAATGAGATAGTATATAAGAGAAATTAACCACCCCACGGCATGCTTTCAGTTTACATCAAAAAAATTGAAGAGTAGAGGAAATTCTGATTGGATGAGAGGTAAGAGCATTTTAGGAGTATTAACGATTCTAGTTTGGACAGAATCAGCATGCAGGATTAGGAAGTTAATCATCCGATAACTCTATTTAGAAAAGACAAAATTGTAAAACAGATATACTAGTAGGTAATTAGTAAACCGAATAACCAATCATGATTCATGAACACCCGCAAACTCCAAGGTAGAGTTGGAGTGAGAGTTGAACGTCATATAGTGTTACGGTGGAGAAGCACCCATACAATAATTTTCCTACTTTGGACAAGACACCGTTTGTCAGGGAATGTCTCCTCTTCGTACAATTCAACCAATTTTATTGTAATTTTTATTTGTGTGTTTTGTCTTTATATTTCCATATGACCCCACAACTTATCATTGAAGTGATTGGACTCCCTACATATATTTTTTTTTATCAAACTTATTTTGTTGTTCTTCTAATTTCAAAACACTCACTCACTCTCGGATTTGATAGTATTTTTAATATTGTTTACTCTTTTTTTTTTTTGTTTTACTATAGTTAGCCGCGAAACAGTGTAGTGATGTGAATAGTGCTACTTGTGAATCCAGCGTAGTGATGTGAATAGTGCAAAGTGTAGAAGAGAGAAAAAGGTGGGCGTCTTGTGCCCATAAAAAGCGCGGGACCTGTTTCACGAGGGACGAGGAGGAAAGATTCCCGGAGACACGTGGAGGAAAGGAATTGGATGACATGTTGATTTTGAGGGTTAGGTGTCGGTGATGAGGAGGCAAAACACAGCCCAGCCTGTCAGATTATCATTTCCCACACACACAGACGTAATAATAGTAGTAAAAAAAAAGCTTTTACTGTTTGACAGAGAGTGTCGCTATACTAATCTCTAGAAACGGATGGGCTTCATAATCGTATGGCCCTATGTGAGCCCAATACGGGTCTGGCCCAGCCCAAACCCGAAGGAGAGTGAGAGGGAAGACCCGATAAGTGTTGTTTTCCTCGGGGAAGAAAGATGGTCAAAATCGGAGGGCAGTTTGGTGATCGATCTGCTGCACAAGAGAGAGAAGGCGAGATTAGGATCTTAATCGGCGGGATCTCATGATGTACGTACGAGCGTTGCCGACGACGGATGTGAATCGGAATACGGAGTGGTTCACGTATCCAGGCGTGTGGACGACTTACATCCTCATCCTCTTCTTCGGCTGGCTCCTCGTCCTCTCTATCTTCAACTGCTCCCCTGGCATGGCCTGGACCATCGTCCACCTCGCTCATTTCACCGTAAACCTTCTTCTTTTCTTCTTGTTTCATCTCGATGTTTCCAATTCTAAATCTGCGTGAATTAGGTTACATATCATTCCTTCCATTGGAAGAAGGGAACGCCGTTTGGGGATGACCAGGGAATCTACAACAGGCTGACTTGGTGGGAGCAGATCGACAACGGCAAGCAGCTCACTCGCAATCGCAAGTTCCTCACCCTTGTTCCCGTTGTCTTGTAAGCTCTCTCTCTATTTGAATGATAGATGAATTGGCAACTTTGGAATTTTTACTCTATACATCCCTTTTTTGCTTTGGTTTGCTTTGATTTGCTTGTTCCTACCATTTGCAAAGTTAAGCGATGCATCTTTCCTCTCTCTTAGCGTATTTTGGTATATGAAGTAAACATTCCGAGAGTTTGGAGTCAGTTGTGTTGATCATAGTTATACTTTGTTCGGTTTCATGCAAATCAGTAACATCATCTTCTCTTCTCCACGTTTGTTATGTCAATCTCATTCCGAAATTCATAAACACCTATACAAGCTTGCCTGCTTAATGAGGATCCTTTCGAGTAGGTACATTATACTTATGAATGGAAACTTGTGTGGTGTAGGTACTTGATCGCATCTCACACGACAGACTATCAACATCCGATGCTCTTTCTGAACACGCTTGCTGTATTTATTATGGTCGTTGCAAAGTTCCCGCACATGCACAAGGTTCGCATCTTCGGAATCAATGCGGACCAATAATCTGATCCTCATCATGATTCATGAAGCCTCTTCAACTGACAAATACACATATATGCCACTTTCTTCTTCTTCTTCTTAGATTTTTCTTTTATCATTTGTAAAAGCCAAACAAGTCAGAGAGGGTTTGTAAGTCTCAACACCCGCGGTCTAGTGATTTTTAGAATACATATATATATATATATAGATACAGTGGATTCTTGCTTACTTGCTGTCAGAATTGTGAAATCCAAAAATGAAAAGAAAAGAAAAAAAAGTTAGAGGATTTTTGTGGTCATCGAGTTAGAGTGTGCCAATGTTTGATGCGACTCTTTTCCCTTGAGCTGAATAAGCACAAGTCCAATCGGTTCCTTCTTTTACGTCAGCAGAACTAAATCAACATTTAAAATGTTTCCGCGTTGTTTGTTAGCATGTAAATGTGAAAAAAGAAGCAAACAAGAAGGAATCATCAACTGAGAATGTTGAGCGGGGAGAATGGTTGTTGAAGAGTCAATTGCTACAGAAACCAGACCTACACACCTAATAAATAGCCAAGGTTCATACTTTATACTTTATACTATGTATTTTGTTTAAACAAATTGTAATTAACCCCGATTTGTAATCTATCTGCTAATAGTATGCCAAAAGAGTCAAAGATGAGGACTTTTGGACCGCCATTACAAAAACGGGTTCCTTAATTAATTACTTGACATGTTCTTGACTTGAGATTGTATATTTAATCTATCTAGTACGGAACGGAACCAACCCTATCAAGGAGCACTTAACTACCTACTTACATCATCTTAAATAAAATCAGACACAATTAAATAATGTTATTTGACATTGAATGGACTCTGAAACCCAACTCATCCTCAACTTTTACCATCATCTTCATTGCTTTACACCCAATCAACATGTTTTCTTTTTAATCTTCTGTGCGTGGGAAGAGGTTAGAGAGAGAGAGAGAGAGAGAGAGAGAGAGGAATGATGATGACGATGGAGAGAGAGAAAGAGATATACCAAGTCCGAGGGGAATGTTTGGGTGGCTCCGTTGGTTTTTATTTATTTTATTGCCAATTGCCAAATGAGAGTCTTCTCTTTTCTCATACGGGACTTGAGTGAGTTTTGTATACGGAGTATATTATTAGTAGGCATAATAAACATGCAAGAGGCATGTGACTAATACTATAGAAAACTAATATATGGGGCTTGTCTTCAGAGCTAAAGTACACTACTACTATAAAGAGATGAGAGGCTATATGTCTTCAAGAGATGGTAATGACCATTTCTCGGAATTTGGTTGCTAAAATGGTTAGTGATGCGCTGATACCTAACCACAACATATATATATATATATATATATATTTGATGAATTTATTTTTTATTTATTAAGCCAAAACCATCCTAGTCATTTTAGGTACCGAACAGAAGAACTGAGATTTGAGTTAAATACAAAGTCATACAGTATCCATCCCCAACTCAACAAAGTTAATAATTAAGAACAAAACCAAAGGAAATGAGACTAATATAGTAATCACCCAGTGGTATAGTTAAACCTCATCTTTTAAAATTTGGATGAAAATTTTAAACCTTTAGCTTTCTTTTTTCCTCGACAATAATTATTGCCATGACCCACCAGCAGAGGCAGCAGAAGCACCAGCGTCTAGCATGCCACTCCAAAACCCAGCACTCTGGTCAGCTTCTGCTTCTTCTTTCTCATGTTCGTGATCACTGTGCTGATGATCATTCCCATTCCCATTGCCACCACTATTGGTGCTTGATGATGAAACTGGGAGTTTCAGGCTCTCAAATGGCAGCAAAGGCCTTCCATGATTAGTGCCACTGGACCCCTCACCATACCCTCCATCAAGAGAGAACCCCGAAGCTGGTCTCATAAACTCTTGAAACTGTGGAAAACTCAGACCAAACCCTGCTGCTGCTGCTGCTGTGTAAACCGATGGATCGTGGACATTAGGGTAAGTCATGAAAGCAGGGCGTGGATTAGAGGAGTTGGATGGGGAGCTAGAGATCCCTAAAAGCTCCAAAGCGGATGAGGTTGAGACAAGCGGGTTGCTCTTCATGCTGCTGCTGGGAACTACTTGCAGAAACTCAGGAATACTCTGCTGATGGTGATGATGGTGAGCAATCCCAAACCCTTGAGAGAAGGCCAAGTTGAGATCTTTAACCTCGTGGGCGTTCCCAAAACCCTGAGAGAAGGCCAACTCTCGAGCTTTAGCCGAAGCCGCCTGCTCCTGTGCATTCTCACCAGTCTTAGGGATGGCATGTGGCGTGTTGGCCAAAAGAGCCTTCTTAGAAGACGAAGAAGAGGACGAGGGTGAAGAGGAATTGGAATTGGAGGAAGAGGAGGAGGAAGACCTCTTGTTCTTCCTGATGCCACCGCCGATGGGGATGTTCCTAAGGGACCCACCTTCGGTCCAGTACCTCCTGCAGTCCTTACAGAAGTACCTGGGCTGCGTCAGGCTGTAGTTGTTGTAGTAACAGAACTTGGTGTTTAAGGAGTTGCATCTCGGACAGTTCAAAGCCTGATCTCTCTCCGGTCTTGCCTTCCGCTCTACGGCCACAGCACCAGCAGCGGCAGCAGGATTCGGCTGTTTCAAGCAGGTGTTTGTCACGATCTCGTTCATGGGCTTCACAACAAACTCCTTTTTTTTTGTAAAGAGGAACAACATATAGATTATTCAATTAGATCACACACACAAGATAATCTCGTTTAAACTTTTTCAAAAAGATGGAAACTTTAAATCCGAAAAGAAAGAAAGCATTCTTTTTGTAAAAGGGAGTAGTAGTAAATAAATTACAAATACCTGAGGCCATTTAGCAGTGTCCATGGCTATGAAAATAAATTTCAAGCTGATCGAAAGGAGAAGGAAGAAGAAGCTAAAAGGAGAGAGAGAAGAAAGGTGTATGTGTGTGTGGAAAGGTAAAGCTGGTTTTTAGAAAAAAAAAAAGCAAGAAGAAGACGAAAAAAGAGAATTTTAAATAAAATTAAAAATGATCACTTTAGTGGGATATATAGAAAAGAGAGAGATACACACGTATTTGGTGTGTGGCTTCGCTGCTTTGATGGATTCTTCGTATGAGAGAGAAAATGGGTTTGCTCTCGACTCTGTCTGACACACACTACTCTCACACTCAGACTTTGCTCCCGCCGTCCCACGAATCTTATTACATTAATTATTGATTTTCCCCAATTACTTAAAGTATTATCCATCTCTTCATAGTTCTCTTCTTGATCTTACAGAGTTAGATATTACTATTATGCATGTATAGGTGCATTTATCTATCTAAGTATCTATCATTCGTTTGAGACAAAATTTTGGTTAGTAGTAAGATATGTATTAAGTATACATGATTGCAAAAATGAAGTGTATTGTATTGCATTTGGTCACGTCGTGTGACTCGTCTACCCATTGATATATGTCTTCTTTTCAAACTCTTCTTCTCTTTTGATAATCAGAGTTTATCAATGATCACCACCCGTAAAAGTTAGGATTAGAGTTGAGCTTGTTTCCAACGTAAATATCCCAGACTAAATGCTAAAATCATAAAGAATAAACAGTGTTAGTGTTACAATGTGAGAGGTCGAAAATAGAAGAATAAGAAGAATATATACATAAAAATAATAGAGTGGAAAATGTGTTGTCTTAACAAGCAAGAGAAACGCTTCTACTACTGCCATTGGGACCCACGCGTTTCCTTCTTTTTTTTTTTAAAAAAACTAATTTTTATTCGATCGAACGACGTCGTCTAGAGAAAGACAGGCGTCCGCGTAACCGGCGATTGATTTGAATGAGAAGACGGACCGGCGGCTAACTGCAGCCCCCGTCAGAAGGTGAGAGAGAGTGTGTGGCAACGTGGGACCCATACTCGCACCAAGTGAGATGAACCTCTTGGAGATCACGACACGTGTCAGTGATGACGCCACAGGATGAAGAGCACCCAAAAAAAGTCAGGTGAGAGATGTGTGTGAGTCGACCGGAGAAAGAAACGAATATTATTCTGAGTTGGACGGTGGAGATTAGTCATCTTTGTGGACCCTACCTGTTTGGGTTATTTCTGGCCCCAAAGAAACTCCTTCCTCTCATCTTATCTCATCTCAGCCGTCCGATCTCTCCTGGGTCCTACCATCTTCTTCTTCTTCTCCTACTGCGATCCACGTCACCATCTACTAGGATTGGCCAGCCGATTAGGATTTGGATACATACATACACCTATATTATTATTTTTTGGTCGAAACATACACCTATATTATTAGTGTTATTAACACGTACACACATTTTTCATTTTCCTATACTCAAAGAATCTTCACGAAAAAATGCTAGTACTAATTAATTTGACTGTGCTAATTATTTACTACTATACGTCTATACTTAGCTGAATCCACAAATTCGACGTTGAAAATATGACGAATATATGTCGGATATCATTAGTAGTGTTTTTACCAACACACAAATTAATGATGACTCTATATGCTCTCACATACGCGACTTTGTAAACCACATGAATTGATTGTTAGGTCACGCTACATCACCTAAAAGCCTCACACATGGTGCGATAAAATTCTAGTATTTAGTTGGTTTGTTCGTTTTGAGAGGAGCAATATATTGTCATCACTCATATGCGTTATGGATATGGAAAGGATTGAAATGATCCAACTTTAACCTAACATGCATGGCACATCTCACAAGCTGACATGCATGGTATATGTGACCCCAAAATTCTTCTTATGTGATATCATGCATATTGCCTGCTGAGAAAAATATCGAAACGTTGTTTATTCAATTTATTTCAATCCTAGTAAATACTCATAGGATTTGTTGGATGGTCATATCTATTAATGTCACATGGTGTGTGCGAATGATGTGGACATATCAACTAAATTAAGCGAAGCTATTGTAAATAGACACTTGCTTCCGTATCTAAAGAATCCATTACTATTTAGAAACCTATGTTTTTGGGACCAAGCAAACCAAAATGGTTCCTAGGCAAATGGGGATTTGATGCCTCTATATGGATCGAGGAAAATGTATGCTTGTGCAAATTATTATAATTTAGCACAACCAGCATACTGACTAAACGTCCACTTAAAACATTCCGTTTTTATTTATTTATAATATGGATGGTTCAGTATTATATTTATATATAATGACATTATAAAATGAATCTAAAGTTCAACCCCCCCTCCCCCAAGAATATAGGGCGTGCCGTTGTTGATGCTTGGACCACATCCCAATTGGACAATTGGTTAGTTATTTTCACAGTCTGTCTTATAATATTAATTCGTACGGTAGGGTCCGTGTAAATATGGAAGAAAAAGAAGCAATTTGGTAGGGTTCGAATGCAGTCTCCAACCCTTTTTGTCAAAAATTATTGTTTGTGTAACTCAAACTTATCTTACAGTTAGAAGATAGATTCAAGATAGCTTTCGCTTTAGTCCAAGTGTTACCATTGATATTCATCAATTCCTCTAAAACCCTTATTTATCGAAAAACGAATTATTTGTTTTGATGTTGTTGAAATCTTAATTATTATTTGAGAAGCATGTTTAATGAAAAAAAATTGAAATATCATTACTTTAGCAAAAGTTAGTGGAATTTAATGATGACATAGAATTTTGACATGAAAATGTCACATGACAAATTTCCTAAATATTTTGATTAGTTGAGTTATAATTAAATAAATTATAAAATAATACACTAAATTATAACATTAAAAATAATAAATTTAAATAAACAAAAAATAATAATTACTATGATTTTAATATGTTTTTACATATATTCATAATAGATTGCATAAAATAAGATTACAATAATTTTACAACCAATATATATTTTATATTTTTAAATAAAAAATAATAATAGATTATCGAATAAGATAGTATATATGCTATATATTAGTAGCATTGGGAATATGATATATAATTAATTGTACATAATTTTTAATATTTTTATATTATTGTTTTCTTAAATTTGCATAGCTTACATTATCATTTCATTTTATCTCTTATCTTTTTTTTTTATAAATAAATTAAAAGTTTATATCACACTTATATACAATCTTATAGTAGATCAAAAATTTGAGATAAAAAATAAAATGCAATGTAACCAGATAAAAAAAAATAAAAAAAAATTACGAATAAGAAGTAAGAGTAAAAAAAATAAATCTCTACAGTTTTGCTTTTCCACAGCACTTTCAAAATTTGTTTTACAAAGTCATTTAAAAATTGTAAGAAAGAAATTTTATAATAAACACATGTGTGGCTCAAATTTTATAATGAACACATGCGCGCAGAACAACCATAATAAATTTATATTTTTCATCAAACCAATTCCTCAATATTGGATAAAGAGATTAATAGAGAGCTACTGGAATATTTTATATAATATGATTTCACAAATTTTATAATAAATATTTATTATAAATTATATGACTCGAAAATTTAACAAATATTTTATATATTATTGGATAAAGAGATTAAAAAACTCAAAAATTTAACAAATTTTGTGTGTGTGTTAGTAAACATATCTTGAAAAGAAAATTAAGAAAACTCAAAAATTTAACATTATTTTGTGTGTGTGTGTTAATACACACATCTTGGTAAGAAAATTAAAAAACTAAAAAATTTAACATTTTCTTGTGTGTGTGTTAATAATACACATATCTTGGCAAGCAAATTATAAAAACTAGAAAGTTTAACATTTTTTGTATGTGTGTTTGTGTTAGTACACATATCTTGACAACAAAATTATGAAAACTCAAAAAATTTAATATTTTCTTGTGTGTGTTAATACACACATCTTGGAAATAAATATTTTAAAAAACTCGCAAATTAAACATTTTTTGTGTGTGTTAATACACATATCTTGACATGAAAATTGAAAAATTCAGAAATTTATCATTTACATATATGTGTGTTAATAGACACATATTCACAAGAAAATAAAAAATTAGTACTGCAAACTTAAAAAGGAAAAATTCCCCAAAAGAAACTAAAAATTTTAACATTTTTTTGTGTGTGTGTTAATACACACATCTTGACAAGAAAAATTGAAAAAGCTCAAAAAGTTAACATTTTCTTGTGTGTGTATTAATAATCATATTTCGGCAAGAAAATTAAAAATTTTGAAATTTAACATTTTCTTGTGTGTGTGTGTGTTAGTACACATATCTTGACAAAAAAATTCAAAAAAACTAAAAAAATTAACATTTTCTTGGGTGTGTGTGTTAGTACACATATCTTGAGAAGAAAATTTAAAAAAACTCAAAACTTTATCATTTTCTTGTGTGTGTGTGTGTTGATACACATATCTTGACAAGAAAATTAGAAAAAACTCAATTTTTTGTGTGTGTGTGTGTTAATACACAATCTTGGCAAGAAAATTAAAAAACCTCAAAAATTTAATATTTTCTTGTGTGTGTTAATACATACATTTTGGCAAAAAAATTTAAAAACAAAAATTTAACATATTTTGTGTGCGTGTACACATATCTTGAGAAACAAATTAAGAAAATTCAATATTTTAACATTATTTTGTGTGTGTGTGTTAATACACACATCTTGGTAAGAAATTAAAAAACTCAAAAATTTAACATTTTCTTGTGTGTGTTAATACACATATTTGGCAAAAAAATTAAAAAACTTGAAAGTTTAACATTTTGTGTGTGTGTGTGTTAGTATACATATCTTGACAAGAAAATTATAAAAACTCAAAAATTTAATATTTTCTTGTATGTGTTAATACACACATCTTTGGAATAAATATTTCAAAAAAACTCAAAAATTAAACATTTTTGGTGTTTGTTAATACAAATATCTTGACATGAAAATTTGAAAATTCATAAATTTATAATTTACTTATGTGTGTGTTAATAGACATATCTTGACAAGAAAATAAAAAATTAGTCCTGCAAACTTAAGAAGAAAAATTCACAGAAAGAAACTCAAAAATTTAACATTTTCTTATGTGTATTAATACACACATCTTGACCAGAAAAATTTAAAAAAAACTCAAAATGTTAACATTTTCTTGTGTGTGTGTTAATACTCAAATTTTGGAAAGAAAATTAAAAATTACAAAAATTTAAAATTTGCTATGTGTGTTAATACACACATATTGGCAAACAAATAAAAAAAACGAAAACTAAACATTTTTTGTGTGTGTGTTAGTACACATATTTTGACAAAAATTTTAAAAAAACTCAAAAATTTAACATTTTCTTGTGTGTGTGTTAATACACATATCTTGAGAAGAAAATTTTTAAAAAAACTCAAAAATTTAACATTTTCTTCTGTGTGTGTGTGTTAATACACATATCTTGACAAGAAAATTAGAAAAAACTCATTTTCTTGTGTGTGAGTGTTAATACCCAACTCTTGCGAAGAAAATTAAAAAAACTCAAACATTTAACATTTTTTTATGTGTGTGTTAATACATACATCTTGGCAAGAAAATTTAAAAACTTGAAAATTTAACATATTTTGTGTGTCTGTTACTACACATATCTTGAAAAGAAAATTAAGAAAACTTAAAAATTTAACATTATTGTGTGTGTGTGTGTGTGTGTTTGTGTTAATACACACATCTTGGTAAAAAAATAAAAAAACTCAAATATTTAACATTTTCTTGTGTGTGTTAATACAAATATATTGGCAAGAAAATTTAAAAAAAACTGATTTTCTTGTGTGTGTGTTAATACACACTTCTTGGCAATAAAATTAAAAAACTCGAAAAGTTTAGTAATTTTTGTTTGTGTGATAGTACACATATTTTGATAAGAAAAATAAAAAAACTCAAAATTTTAACATATTCTTGTGTGTGTGCATATCTTGAAAAGAAAATTAAAAAAAACTCGAAAATATAACATATTTTGTGTGTGTATTAGTACTCATATATTGACAAGAAAATTAAGAAAACTCAAAAATTTAACATTTTTTTGTGTGTATTAATACCCACATCTTGGTAAGAAAATTAAAAAACTTAAAAATTTAACATATTTTGTGTGTATTAATACACATACGTTGGCAAGAAAATTAAATAACTTGAAAGTTTAACATTTTTTGTGTGTGCGTGTTAGTACACATATCTTGACAAAAAAATTATGAAAACTCAAAAATTTAACATATTCTTGTGTGTGTTAATACACACATCTTGGAAATAAATATTTCAAAAAACACACAAAATAAACATTTTTTGTGTGTGTTAATACACAAATCTTGACATGAAAATTGAGAAATTCAGAAATTTAACATTCACTTATGTGTGTGTTAATAGACACATCTTGACAAGAAAATAAAAAATTAGTTTTACAAACTTAAGAAGGAAAAATTCAACTAAAGAAACTCGAAAATTAAACATTTACTTTTGTGTGTGTTAATACACACATTTTGACAAGAAAAATTAAAAAACTCAAAAAGTTAACATTTTCTTGTGTGTGTGTTAATACATACATCTTGGAAATATATATTTCAAAAAACTCGCAAATTAAACATTTTTGTGTGTGTTAATACACATATCTTGACAGGAAAATTGAAAAATTCAGATAATTATCATTTACTTATGTGTGTGTTAAAAGACACATCTTCACAAGAAAATAAAAATTAGTCCTGCAAAATTAAGAAGGAAAAATTCCCCGAAAGAAACTCGAAAATTTAACATTTTCTTGTGTGTGTGTGTGTGTTAATACACACATCTTGACAAGAAAAATTAAGAAAACTCAAACATTTTCTTGTGTGTGTGTTAATATTCACATTTCGGCAATAAAATTAAAATTTCAAAAATTTAACATTTTATTGTTTGTGTGCTAATACACACATATTGGATAAAAAATTAAAAAACGAAAATTTAACATTTTTGGTATGTGTGTTAGTACACAGATCTTGACAAGAAAATTAAAAAAAAAAATCAAAAATTTAACATTTTCTTGTGTGTGTGTTAATACACATATCTTGAGAAGAAATTTAAAAAAACTAAAAAACATTTTCTTGTGTGTGTGAGTGTGTTGATACACATATTTTGACAAGAAAATTATAAAAAACTCATTTTCTTGTGTGTGTGTGTGTGTGTTAATACACACATCTTGGCAACAAAATTAAAAAAACTCGCAAATTTAACGTTTTTTGTATGTGTTAATACACACATCTTGCCAAGAAAATTAAAAAACTGGAAAATTTAACATATTTTGTATGTGTGTGTTAATACAAACATCTTATCAAGAAAATTAAAAAATCCAAAAATTTTAATATTTTTGTTTGTGTGTTAGTACACGTATTTTGATAAGAAAAATAAAAAAAAACTCAAAAAATACACATATTCTTGTGTGTGTTAGTAAACATATCTTGACTAAAATTTTTAAAAAAAACTGGAAAATATAACAATTTTGTGTGTGTCTGTGTGTGTTAATACACACATCTTGCCAAGAAAAATTAAAAAACTCACAAATTTAACAATTTTTGTGTATGTGTGTGTGTGTGTTAGTACACATACACAAATTTAACAATTTTTGTGTATGTGTGTGTGTGTGTTAGTACACATATCTTGAAAAAAAAATTAAAAAAACTCAAAAATTAATATTTTCTTGTCTGCATTAATACATACACCTTTGCAAGAAATAATAAAAAAACTCGCAAATTTAACATTTTTTGTGTGTGATTAATACACATATCTTGACAAGAAAATTAAAAAAAAACTCATTTTCTCGTGTGTGTATAACACATCTTGGCAATAAAATTAAAAAACTGGAAAAATATAATATTTTCTTGTGTGTGTGTTAATACACATATCTTGGCAAAAAATTATAAAACTTGAAAGTTTAACATTTTTTGTGTGTGTGTTAGTAAAAATATCTTGACAAGAAAATTAAGAAAACTCAAAAATTTAAAATTTTCTTGTGTGTGTATTAATACACACATCTTGGTAAGAAAATTAAAAAACTCAAAAGTTAACATTTTCTTGTGTGTTTTCTAATACTCACATTTCAGAAAGAAAATTTAACATTTTATTGTGTATGTGTTAATACACACATATTGGCAAAAAAATTAAAAAAAGCGAAAGCTTTACATTTTTTGTGTGCGTGTAAGTACAGATATTTTTACAAGAAAATTCAAAAGAACTCAAAAATTTAACATTTACTTGTATGTGTGTTAATACATATATCTTGAGAAGAAAATTCAAAAAAACTCAAAAATGTAACATTTTGTGTGTGTGTGTGTTTGTGTGTGTTAATACACATATCTTGACAAAAAAACTAAAAAAAACTCATTTTCTTGTGTGTGTGTGTATGTGTGTTAATACAAAAATCTTGGCAAGAAAATTAAAAATACTCAAAAATATAACATTTTCTTGTGTGTGTGTGTGTTAATACACATATCTTGAGAAAAAAATTAGAATAAACTCATTTTCTTGTGTGTGTGTGTGTTAATACACAAATCTTGGCAAGAAAATGAAAAAAACTCAAAAATTTAACATTTTCTTGTGTGTGTTAATACATACATCTTAGCAAAAAAATTAAAAAAGTCGGAAATTTAACATATTTTGTGTGTGTGTTAGTACACATATCTTGAAAAGAAAATTAAGAAAACTCAAAAATTTAACATTATTTTGTGTGTTTGTGTTAATACACATATATTGGTAAAAAAAATTAAAAAACTCAAAAATTAAAAAAAAAAAAAAAAAACTCAAACTTTAAAAATTAAAAAAATTAAAAAACTCAAACATTTTCTTGTGTGTGTGTTAATACACATATCTTGAAAAATATTTTATGTTTGTGTTATAGTACACATATTTTGATATGTAAAATAAAACAAAACTCAAAAATTTAACATCTTCTTGTGTGTGTGTTAATAAACATATCTTGATAAAAAAACTAAAAAAAATTCGAAAATATAACATATTTTGTGTGTGTGTTAGTACACATATTTTGACAAGAAAATTAAGAAAACTAAAAAATTTAACATTTTCTTGTGTGTGTGTGTAAATACACATATCTTGGCAAGAAAATTAAAAAACTTGAAAGTTTAACATTTTTTTTGTGTGTGTGTTAGTATACATATCTTGACAAGAAAATTATGAAAACTCAAAAATTTAACATTACACACACATCTTGGTAAGAAAATTAAAAAAATTCAAAAATTTAACATTTTCTTGTGTGTGTTAACGCACATATCTTAGTAAGAAAATTAAAAAATTTGAAAGTTTAACATTTTGTGTGTGTGTGTGTGTGTTAGTGCACATATTTTGATAAGACACATCTTGATAAGGCAATAAATATTTCAAAAAATCTCGCAAATTAAACATTTTTTTGTGTATTAATACACATATCTTGACATAAAAATTGAAAAATTCAGAAATTAACTTTTACTTATGTGTGTGTTAGTAGACACATCTTGACAAGAAAATAAAAAATTAGTCCTGCAAACTTAAAAAGGAAAAATTCCCCGAAAGAAACTCGAAAATTTAACATTTTCTTGTGTGTGTGTGTGTTAATACACATATCTTGACAAGAAAAATTAAGAAAACTCAAAAAGTTAATATTTTTTGTGTGTGTGTTAATACTCACATTTCGGCAATAAAATTAAAATTTTCAAAAATTTGACATTTTCTTGTTTGTGTGCTAATACACACATATTGGATAAAAAATTTAAAAAAAAACAAAATTTTACATTTTTTGCATGCGTGTTAGTACATATATCTTGACAAGGAAATTCAAAAAAAAAAATCAAAATTTTAATATTTTCTTGTGTGTGTGTTAATACACATATTTTGAGAAGAAATTTAAAAAAACTAAAAAACATTTTCTTGTGTGTGTGTGTGTGTGTTGATACACATATTTTGACAAGAAAATTAGAAAAAACTCATTTTCTTGTGTGTGTGTGTGTGCGTGTGTGTGTGTGTGTGTGTGTGTTAAAACACACATCTTGGCAAGAAAATTAAGAAAACTCAAATATTGAACATTTTCTTGTGTGTGTGTGTTAATACACATATCATATCTTGGCAAGAAAATTAAAAAACTTGAAAGTTTAACATATTTTGTGTATGTGTGTGTTAGTACATATATCTTGAAAAAAAATTAAAAAAACTCAAAAATTTAAAATTTTCTTGTTTGCGTTAATACACACACCTTTGCAAGAAATAATTAAAAAACTCGCAAAAAATTAACATTTTTGTGTGTGTTAATACATTTAGTTTGACAAACAAATTAAAAAACTTGCAAATTTAACATCTTTTGTGTGTGTTAATACACACATCTTGCCAAGAAAATTAAAAAACTGGAAAATTTAACATATTTTGTGTGTGTGTGTTAATACAAACATCTTGCCAAGAAAATTAAAAAACCCAAAAATTTTAATATTTTTGTTTGTGTGTTAGTACACATATTTTGATAAGAAAAATAAAAAAAAACTCAAAAATTACACATATTCTTGTGTGTGTTAATAAACATATCTTGACTAAAAAATTAAAAAAAAACTGGAAAATATAACAATTTTGTGTGTGTCTGTGTGTGTTAATACACACATCTTGCCAAGAAAAATTAAAAAACTCACAAATTTTACAATTTTTGTGTGTGTGTGTGTGTTAGTACACATATCTTGACAAAAAAATTGAAAAAATTCAAAAATTAACATTTTCTTGTCTGCGTTAATACATACACCTTTGCAAGAAATAATAAAAAAACTCGCAAATTTAACATTTTTTGTGTGTGGTTAATACATATATTTTGACAAGAAAATTAAAAAAAACTCATTTTTTCGTGTGTGTTATACACACATCTTGGCAATAAAATTTAAAAACTCGAAAGATTTAATATTTTTTTGTGTGTGTGTTAATACACATATCTTGCCAAAAAATTAAAATACTTGAAAGTTTAACATTTTTTGTGTCTGTGTTGGTAAAAATATCTTGACAAGAAAATTAAAAAAACTCAAAAATTTAAAATTTTCTTGTGTGTGTATTAATACACACATCTTGGTAAGAATATTAAAAAACTCAAAAAGTTAACATTTTCTTGTGTGTGTGCTAATACTCACATTTCAGAAAGAAAATTTAACATTTTATTGTGTGTGTGTTAATACACACATATTGGCAAAAAAATTAAAAAAAGCGAAAGCTTAACATTTTTTGTGTGCGTGTAAGTACAAATATTTTTACAAGAAAATTCAAAAGAACTCAAAAATTTAACATTTACTTGTATGTGTGTTAATACATATATCTTGAGAAGAAAATTCAAAAAAAGTCAAAAATGTAACATTTTGTGTGTGTGTGTGTGTTTGTGTGTGTTAATACACATATCTTGACAAAAAACTAAAAAAAACTCATTTTCTTGTGTGTGTGTGTATATGTGTTAATACAAAAATCTTGGCAAGAAAATTAAAAATACTCAAAAATATAACATTTTCTTGTGTGTGTGTGTGTGTTAATACACATATCTTGAGAAGAAAATTAGAATAAACTCAATTTCTTGTATGTGTGTGTGTGTTAATACACAAATCTTGGCAAGAAAATGAAAAAAACTCAAAAATTTAACATTTTCTTGTGTGTGTTAATACATACATCTTAGCAAAAAAATTAAAAAAGTCGGAAATTTAACATATTTTGTGTGTGTGTTAGTACACATATCTTGAAAAGAAAATTAAAAAAACTCAAAAATTTAACATTATTTTGTGTGTTTGTGTTAATACACATATCTTGGTAAAAAAATTAAAAAACTCAAAAATTAAAAAAAAAATTAAAAAACTCAAACTTTAAAAATTAAAAAAATTAAAAAACTCAAACATTTTCTTATGTGTGTGTTAATACACATATCTTGAAAAATATTTTATGTTTGTGTGATAGTACACATATTTTGATATGTAAAATAAAACAAAACTCAAAAATTTAACATCTTCTTGTGTGTGTGTTAATAAACATATCTTGATAAGAAAACTAAAAAAAATTCGAAAATATAACATATTTTGTGTGTGTGTTAGTACACATATTTTGACAAGAAAATTAAGAAAACTAAAAAATTTGACATTTTGTTGTGTGTGTGTGTAAATACACATATATTGGCAAGAAAATTTAAAAACTTGAAAGTTTAACATTTTTTTTGTGTGTGTGTTAGTATACATATCTTGACAAGAAAATTATGAAAACTGAAAAATTTAACATTACACACACATCTTGGTAAGAAAATTAAAAAACTCAAAAATTTAACATTTTCTTGTGTGTGTTAACGCACATATCTTAGTAAGAAAATTAAAAAACTTGAAAGTTTAACATTTTGTATGTGTGTGTGTGTTAGTGCACATATTTTGATAAGACACATCTTGATAAGGCAATAAATATTTCAAAAAATCTCGCAAATTAAACATTTTTTTTTGTGTATTAATACACATATCTTGACATAAAAATTGAAAAATTCAGAAATTAACTTTTACTTATGTGTGTGTTAGTAGACACATCTTGACAAGAAAATAAAAAATTAGTCCTGCAAACTTAAAAAGGAAAAATTCCCCGAAAGAAACTCGAAAATTTAACATTTTCTTGTGTGTGTGTGTGTTAATACACATATCTTGATAAGAAAAATTAAGAAAACTCAAAAAGTTAATATTTTTTTGTGTGTGTGTTAATACTCACATTTCGGCAATAAAATTAAAATTTTCCAAAATTTGACATTTTCTTGTTTGTGTGCTAATACACACATATTGGATAAAAAATTTAAAAAAAAACAAAATTTAACATTTTTTGTATGTGTGTTAGTACATATATCTTGACAAGGAAATTCAGAAAAAAAAATCAAAATTTTAATATTTTCTTGTGTGTGTGTTAATACACATATTTTGAGAAGAAATTTAAAAAAACTAAAAAACATTTTCTTGTGTGTGTGTGTGTGTGTTGATACACATATTTTGACAAGAAAATTAGAAAAAAACTCATTTTCTTGTGTGTGTGTGTGCGTGTGTGTGTGTGTGTGTGTGTGTGTTAAAACACACATCTTGGCAAGAAAATTAAGAAAACTCAAATATTGAACATTTTCTTGTGTGTGTGTGTTAATACACATATCATATCTTGGCAAGAAAATTAAAAAACTTGAAAGTTTAACATATTTTGTGTATGTGTGTGTTAGTACATATATCTTGACAAAAAAATTAAAAAAATTAAAAAAACTCAAAAATTTAAAATTTTCTTGTTTGCGTTAATACACACACCTTTGCAAGAAATAATTAAAAACTTGCAAATTTAACATTTTTGTGTGTGTTAATACATTTAGTTTGACAAAAAAAATTAAAAAAACTTGCAAATTTAACATCTTTTGTGTGTGTTAATACACACATTTTGCCAAAAAAATTAAAAAACTGGAAAATTTAACATATTTTGTGTGTGTGTGTTAATACAAACATCTTGCCAGGAAAATTAAAAAACCCAAAAAATTTAATATTTTTGTTTGTGTGTTAGTACACATATTTTGATAAGAAAAATAAAATAAAACTCAAAAATTACACATATTCTTGTGTGTGTCTGTGTGTGTTAATAAACATATCTTGCCAAGAAAAATTAAAAAAAAACTGGAAAATATAACAAGAAAAATTAAAAAAACTCGAAAAATTTAACATTTTATTGTGTGTGTGTTAATACACACATATTAGCAAAAAATTAAAAAAACGAAAGCTTAACATTTTTTGTGTGCGTGTAAGTACAAATATTTTTACAAGAAAATTCAAAAGAACTCAAAAATTTAACATTTACTTGTATGTGTGTTAATACATATATCTTGAGAAGAAAATTCAAAAAAAGTCAAAAATATAACATTTTGAGTGTGTGTGTGTGTGTTAATACACATTTCTTGACAAGAAAACTAAAAAAAACTCATTTTCTTGTGTGTGTGTATGTGTGTTAATACAAAAATTTTGGCAAGAAAATTAAAAATACTCAAAAATATAACATTTTCTTGTGTGTGTGTGTGTGTTAATACACATATCTTCAGAAGAAAATTAGAATAAACTCATTTTCTTGTGTGTGTGTGTTAATACACAAATCTTGGCAAGAAAATGAAAAAAACTCAAAACTTTAACATTTTCTTGTGTGTGTTAATACATACATCTTAGCAAAAAAATTTAAAAAGTCAGAAATTTAACATATTTTGTGTGTGTGTTAGTACACATATCTTGAAAAGAAAATTAAGAAAACTCAAAAATTTAACATTATTTTGTGTGTTTGTGTTAATATACATATCTTGGTAAAAAAATTAAAAAACTCAAAAATTAAAAAAAAAATTAAAAACTCAAACTTTAAAAATTAAAAAATTAAAAAACTCAAACATTTTCTTGTGTGTGTGTTAATACACATATCTTGAAAAATATTTTATGTTTGTGTGATAGTACACATATTTTGATATGTAAAATAAAACAAAACTCAAAAATTTAACATCTTCTTGTGTGTGTGTTAATAAACATATCTTGATAAGAAAACTAAAAAAAATTCAAAAATATAACATATTTTGTGTGTGTGTTAGTACACATATTTTGACAAGAAAATTAAGAAAACTAAAAAATTTAACATTTTCTTGTGTGTGTGTGTAAATACACATATCTTGGCAAGAAAATTAAAAAACTTGAAAGTTTAACATTTTTTTTGTGTGTGTGTTAGTATACATATCTTGACAAGAAAATTATGAAAACTCAAAAATTTAACATTACACACACATCTTGGTAAGAAAATTAAAAAACTCAAAAATTTAACATTTTCTTGTGTGTGTTAACACACATATCTTAGTAAGAAAATTAAAAAACTTGAAAGTTTAACATTTTGTGTGTGTGTGTGTGTGTTAGTACACATATTTTGATAAGACACATCTTGATAAGGCAATAAATATTTCAAAAAATCTCGTAAATTAAACATTTTGTTTTGTGTATTAATACACATATCTTGACATGAAAATTGAAAAATTCGGAAATTAACTTTTACTTTTGTGTGTGTTTGTAGACACATCTTGACAAAAAAATAAAAAATTAGTCCTGCAAACTTAAAAAGGAAAAATTTCCCGAAAGAAACTCGAAAATTAACATTTTCTTGTGTGTGTGTGTTAATACACATATCTTGAAAAGAAAATTAGAATAAACTCATTTTCTTGTGTATGTGTGTGTGTTAATACACAAATCTTGGCAAGAAAATGAAAAAAACTCAAAAATTTATCATTTTCTTGTGTGTGTTAATACATACATCATAGCAAAAAAATTAGAAAAGTCGGAAATTTAACATATTTTGTGTGTGTGTTAGTACACATATCTTGAAAAGAAAATTAAGAAAACTCAAAAATTTAACATTATTTTGTGTGTTTGTGTTAATACACATATCTTGGTAAAAAAATTAAAAAAACTCAAAAATTTTTTTAAAAAAAAAACTCAAACTTTAAAAATTAAAAAAATTAAAAAACTCAAACATTTTCTTGTGTGTGTGTTAATACACATATCTTGAAAAATATTTTATGTTTGTGTGATAGTACACATATTTTGATATGTAAAATAAAACAAAACTCAAAAATTTAACATCTTCTTGTGTGTGTGTTAATAAACATATCTTGATAAGAAAACTAAAAAAAATTCGAAAATATAACATATTTTGTGTGTGTGTTAGTACACATATTTTGACAAGAAAATTAAGAAAACTAAAAAATTTAACATTTTCTTGTGTGTGTGTGTAAATACACATATCTTGGCAAGAAAATTAAAAAACTTGAACATATCCTTGTGTGTGTTAATAAACATATCTTGACTAAAAAATTAAAAAAAAACTGGAAAATATAACAATTTTGTGTGTGTCTATGTGTGTTAATACACACATCTTGCCAAGAAAAATTAAAAAACTAACAAATTTAATAATTTTTGTGTGTGTGTGTGTGTGTGTTAGTACACATATCTTGACAAAAAAATTAAAAAAACTCAAAAATTAACATTTTCTTACCTGCGTTAATACATACACCTTTGCAAGAAATAATAAAAAAACTCTCAAATTTAACATTTTTTGTGTGTGGTTAACACATATCTTGACAAAAAAATTAAAAAAAAACTCATTTTCTCGTGTGTGTTATACACACATCTTGGCAATAAAATTAAAAAACTTGAAAATTTTAATATTTTCTTGTGTGTGTGTTAATATACATATCTTGGCAAAAAATTAAAAAATTTGAAAGTTTAACATTTTTTGTGTGTGTGTTAGTAAAAATATCTTGACAAGAAAATTAAGAAAACTCAAAAATTTAAAATTTTCTTGTGTGTGTATTAATACACACATCTTGGTAAGAAAATTAAAAAACTCAAAAAGTTAACATTTTCTTGTGTGTGTGCTAATACTCACATTTCAGAAAGAAAATTTAATATTTTATTGTATGTGTGTTAATACACACATATTGGCAAAAAAATTAAAAAAAATGAAAGCTTAACATTTTTTGTGTGCGTGTAAGTACAGATATCTTTACAAGAAAATTCAAAAGAACTCAAAAATTTAGCATTTACTTGTATGTGTGTTAATACATATATCTTGAGAAGAAAATTCAAAAAAGTCAAAAATGTAACATTTTGTGTGTGTGTGTGTGTTTGTGTGTGTTAATACACATATCTTGACAAAAAAACTAAAAAAACTCATTTTCTTGTGTGTGTTAATACAAAAATCTTGGCAAGAAAATTAAAAATACTCAAAAATTTAACATTTTCTTGTGTGTGTGTGTGTGTAAATACACATATCTTGGCAAAAAAATTAAAAAACTTGAAAGTTTAACATTTTTTTTTGTGTGTGTTAGTATACATATCTTGACAAGAAAATTATGAAAACTCAAAAATTTAACATTACACACACATCTTGGTAAGAAAATTAAAAAACTCAAAAATTTAACATTTTCTTGTGTGTGTTAACGCACATATCTTGGTAAGAAAATTAAAAAAACTTGAAAGTTTAACATTTTGTGTGTGTGTGTGTGTGTGTTAGTGCACATATTTTGATAAGACACATCTTGATAAGGCAATAAATATTTCAAAAAATCTCGCAAATTAAACATTTTTTTTTTGTGTATTAATACACATATCTTGACATGAAAATTGAAAAATTCGGAAATTAAATTTTACTTATGGGTGTGTTAGTAGACACATCTTGACAAGAAAATAAAAAATTAGTCCTACAAACTTAAAAAGGAAAAATTCCCTGAAAGAAACTCGAAAATTTAACATTTTCTTGTGTGTGTGTGTGTTAATACACATATCTTGACAAGAAAAATTAAGAAAATTCAAAAAGTTAACATTTTTTGTGTGTGTGTTAATACTCATATTTCGGCAATAAAATTAAAATTTTCAAAAATTTGACATTTTCTTGTTGTGTGCTAATACACACATATTGGATAAAAAATTAAAAAAAAAACAAAATTTAACATTTTTTGTATGTGTGATAGTACATATATCTTGACAAGGAAATTCAAAAAAAAATCAAAAATTACACATATTCTTGTGTGTGTGTTAATACACATATCTTGAGAAGAAATTTAAAAAAACTAAAAAACATTTTCTTGTGTGTGTGTGTGTGTGTTGATACACATATTTTGACAAGAAAATTAGAAAAAAACTCATTTTCTTGTGTGTGTGTGTGTGTGTGTGTGTGTTAATACACACATCTTGGCAAGAAAATTAAGAAAACTCAAATATTGAATATTTTCTTGTGTGTGTGTGTTAATACACATATCTTGGCAAGAAAATTAAAAAACTTGAAAGTTTAACATATTTTGTGTATGTGTGTGTTAGTACACATATCTTGACAAAAAAATTAAAAAAACTCAAAAATTTAAAATTTTCTTGTCTGCGTTATTACATACACCTTTGCAAGAAATAATTAAAAAACTCGCAAATTTAACATTTTTGTGTGTGTTAATACATATAGCTTGACAAAAAAATAAAAAAAACTCGCAAATTTAACATTTTTTGTGTGTGTTAGTTCACACATCTTGCCAAGAAAATTAAAAAACTGGAAAATTTAACATATTTTGCGTGTGTGTGTTAATACAAACATCTTGCCAAGAAAATTAAAAAACCCAAAATTTTTAATATTTTTGTTTGTGTGTTAGTACATATATTTTGATAAGAAAAATAAATAAAAAACTCAAAAATTACACATATTCTTGTGTGTGTTAATAAACATATCTTGACTAAAAAATTAAAAAAAAACTGGAAAATATAACAATTTTGTGTGTGTATCTGTGTGTTAATACACACATCTTGCCAAGAAAAATTAAAAAACTCACAAATTTAACAATTTTTGTGTGTGTGTGTGTGTGTGCTAGTACAAATATCTTGACAAAAAAATTAAAAAAAACTCAAAAATTAACATTTTCTTGTCTGCGATAATACATACACCTTTGCAAGAAATAATAAAAAAACTCGCAAATTTAATATTTTTGTGTGTGGTTAATACACATATCTTGACAAGAAAATTAAAAAAAACTCATTTTCTCGTGTGTGTTATACACACATCTTGGCAATAAAATTAAAAAACTCGAAAAATTTAATATTTTTTGTTTGTTTGATAGTACACATATTTTGATAAGAAAAATAAAAAAACTCAAAAATTCAACATATTCTTGTGTGTGTTTTGATAAACATATCTTGATAAGAAAATTAAAAAGAACTCGAAAATATAACATATTTTGTGTGTGTGTTAGTTCACTTATCTTGACAAGAAAATTAAGAAAACACAAAAATTTAATATTTTCTTGTGTGTGTATTAATACACACATCTTGGTAAGAAAATTAAAAAACTCGAAAATTTAATATATTTTGTGTGCGTTTTAATACACACATCTTGGCAAGAAAGTTAAAAAACTCAAAAATTTAATTTTATTTGTTTGTGTGTGTTAATACACACATCTTGGCAATAAAATTAAAAAACTCAAAAAATTTAATATTTTTTGTTTGTTTGATAGTACACATATTTTGATAAGAAAAATAAAAAAAAAAACTCAAAAATTTAACATATTCTTGTGTGTGTGTTGATAAACATATCTTGATAAGAAAATTAAAAAAAACTTGAAAATTTAACATTTTTTTTTGTGTGTTAATACACACATCTTGACAGAAAAAATTAAAAAAACTCAAAATGTTAACATTTTCTTATGTGTGTGTGTTAATACTCATATTTCGGAAAGAAAATTAAAAATTTCGAAAACTTAACATTTTCTTGTCTGTGGGTTAATACACACATATTGACAAAAAAAATTGAAAAAAAAACAAAAACTAAACATTTTGTGTGTGTGTGTACACATATCTTGACAAAAAAATTAAAAAAAACTCAAAAATTGAACATTTTCTTTTGTGTGTGTTAATACACATATCTTGAGAAGAAAATTTTAAAAAACAAAAAAATTTAACATTTTCTTGTGTGTGTGTGCTAATACACACATATTGGATAAAAAATTTTAAAAAAGGAAAATTTAACATTTTTTATATGTGTGTTAGTACACATATCTTTACAAGGAAATTCAAAATAAAAATCAAAAATTTAACATTTTCTTGTGTGTGTGTTAATACACATATCTTGAGAAGAAATTTTAAAAAAACTAAAAAACATTTTCTTGTGTGTGTATGTGTGTGTGTGTTGATACACATATTTTGACAAGAAAATTAGAAAAAACTCATTTTCTTGTGTGTGTGTTAATAAACACATCTTGGCAAGAAAATTAAGAAAACTCAAAAATTTAAAATTATTTTATGTGTGTGTGTTAATACACACATCTTGGTAAGAAAACTAAAAAACTCAAATATTAAACATTTTCTTGTGTGTGTGTGTGTGTTAATACACATATTTTGTCTATGTGTGTATTAATACACATATCTTGACAAGAAAATTAAGAAAACTCAAAAATTTAACATTTTCTTGTGTGTGTATTAATACCCACATCTTGGTAAGAAAATTAAAAAACTCGAAAAAATTTAACATACTTTGTGTGTGTTAATACACATACATTGGCAAGAAAATTAAATAACTTAAAATTTAACATTTTTAGTGTGTGTGTGTGTGTGTTAGTACACATATCTTGACAAGAAAATTATGAAAACTCAAAAATTTAACATTTTCTTGTGTGTGTTAATACACACATCTTGGAAATAAATATTTCAAAAAAATCATAAATTAAACATTTTTTGTGTGTATTAATACATAGATCTTGACATGAAAATTGAGAAATTTAACATCCACTTATGTGTGTGTTAATAGACACATCTTGACAAGAAAATAAAAAAAGTTAGTTCTACAAATTTAAGAAGGAAAAATTAAACGAAAGAAACTCAAAAATTTAATATTTTCTTGTGTGTGTGTGTTAAATACACACATTTTGACAAGAAAAGTTAAAAAAACTCAAAAAGTTAATATTTTCTTTTGTGTGTGTTAATACTCACATTTCGGAAAGAAAATTAAAAATTTCTAAAATAAAAAAATTTCTTGTGTGTGTGTTAATACACACATATTGGCCAAAAAATTGAAACAAAACGAAAATTTATCATTTTTTGTGTGTGTTAGTACACATATCTTGACAAGAAAATTAAAAAAAAACTCAAAAATTTGACATTTTCTTGTGTGTTTGTTAATACACATATCTTGTGAAGGAAAATTTAAAAAAACTCAAACATTTAACATTTTCTTCTGTGTGTGTGTGTTTATACATATCTTGACAAAACAATTAAGAAAACTAATTTAACAAATTTTGTGTATGTGTTAGTACACATATCTTTTCAAGAAAATTAAGAAAACTCAAAAATTTAATATTTTCTTATGTGTGTGTTAATACATATATCTTGAGAAGAAAATTCAAAAAAACTCAAAACTTTAACATTTGTGTGTGTGTGTGTGTGTTTGTGTGTGTTAATACACATATCTTGACAAGGAAATTCAAAATAAAAATCAAAAATTTAACATTTTCTTGTGTGTGTGTTAATACACATATCTTGAGAAGAAATTTTAAAAAAACTAAAAAACATTTTCTTGTGTGTGTATGTGTGTGTGTGTTGATACACATATTTTGACAAGAAAATTAGAAAAAACTCATTTTCTTGTGTGTGTGTTAATAAACACATCTTGGCAAGAAAATTAAGAAAACTCAAAAATTTAAAATTATTTTATGTGTGTGTGTTAATACACACATCTTGGTAAGAAAACTAAAAAACTCAAATATTAAACATTTTCTTGTGTGTGTGTGTGTGTTAATACACATATTTTGTCTATGTGTGTATTAATACACATATCTTGACAAGAAAATTAAGAAAACTCAAAAATTTAACATTTTCTTGTGTGTGTATTAATACCCACATCTTGGTAAAAAAATTAAAAAACTCGAAAAAATTTAACATACTTTGTGTGTGTTAATACACATACATTGGCAAGAAAATTAAATAACTTAAAATTTAACATTTTCTTGTGTGTGTTAATACACACATCTTGGAAATAAATATTTCAAAATAATCACAAATTAAACATTTTTTGTGTGTATTAATACATAGATCTTGACATGAAAATTGAGAAATTTAACATCCACTTATGTGTGTGTTAATAGACACATCTTGACAAGAAAATAAAAAAAGTTAGTTCTACAAATTTAAGAAGGAAAAATTGAACGAAAGAAACTCAAAAATTTAACATTTTCTTGTGTGTGTGTGTTAAATACACACATTTTGACAAGAAAAGTTAAAAAAACTCAAAAAGTTAATATTTTCTTTTGTGTGTGTTAATACTCATATTTCGGAAAGAAAATTAAAAATTTCTAAAATAAAACAATTTCTTGTGTGTGTGTTAATACACACATATTGGCCAAAAAATTGAAACAAAACGAAAATTTATCATTTTTTGTGTGTGTTAGTACACATATCTTGAAAAGAAAATTAAGAAAACTCAAAAATTTAACATTATTTTGTGTGTTTGTGTTGATACACATATCTTGGTAAAAAAATTAAAAAAACTCAAAAATTTTTTAAAAAAAAAAACTCAAACTTTAAAAATTAAAAAAATTAAAAAACTCAAACATTTTCTTGTGTGTGTGTTAATACACATATCTTGAAAAATATTTTATGTTTGTGTGATAGTACACATATTTTGATATGTAAAATAAAACAAAACTCAAAAATTTAACATCTTCTTGTGTGTGTGTTAATAAACATATCTTGATAAGAAAACTAAAAAAAATTCGAAAATATAACATATTTTGTGTGTGTGTTAGTACACATATTTTGACAAGAAAATTAAGAAAACTAAAAAATTTAACATTTTCTTGTGTGTGTGTGTAAATACACATATCTTGGCAAGAAAATTAAAAAACTTGAATATATCCTTGTGTGTGTTAATAAACATATCTTGACTAAAAAATTAAAAAAAAACTGGAAAATATAACAATTTTGTGTGTGTCTATGTGTGTTAATACACACATCTTGCCAAGAAAAATTAAAAAACTAACAAATTTAATAATTTTTGTGTGTGTGTGTGTGTGTGTGTTAGTACACATATCTTGACAAAAAAATTAAAAAAACTCAAAAATTAACATTTTCTTACCTGCGTTAATACATACACCTTTGCAAGAAATAATAAAAAAACTCTCAAATTTAACATTTTTTGTGTGTGGTTAACACATATCTTGACAAAAAAATTAAAAAAAAACTCATTTTCTCGTGTGTGTTATACACACATCTTGGCAATAAAATTAAAAAACTCGAAAATTTTAATATTTTCTTGTGTGTGTGTTAATATACATATCTTGGCAAAAAATTAAAAAATTTGAAAGTTTAACATTTTTTGTGTGTGTGTTAGTAAAAATATCTTGACAAGAAAATTAAGAAAACTCAAAAATTTAAAATTTTCTTGTGTGTGTATTAATACACACATCTTGGTAAGAAAATTAAAAAACTCAAAAAGTTAACATTTTCTTGTGTGTGTGCTAATACTCACATTTCAGAAAGAAAATTTAATATTTTATTGTATGTGTGTTAATACACACATATTGGCAAAAAAATTAAAAAAAATGAAAGCTTAACATTTTTTGTGTGCCTGTAAGTACAGATATCTTTACAAGAAAATTCAAAAGAACTCAAAAATTTAACATTTACTTGTATGTGTGTTAATACATATATCTTGAGAAGAAAATTCAAAAAAGTCAAAAATGTAACATTTTGTGTGTGTGTGTGTGTTTGTGTGTGTTAATACACATATCTTGACAAAAAAACTAAAAAAACTCATTTTCTTGTGTGTGTTAATACAAAAATCTTGGCAAGAAAATTAAAAATACTCAAAAATTTAACATTTTCTTGTGTGTGTGTGTGTGTAAATACACATATCTTGGCAAAAAAATTAAAAAACTTGAAAGTTTAACATTTTTCTTGTGTGTGTGTTAGTATACATATCTTGACAAGAAAATTATGAAAACTCAAAAATTTAACATTACACACACATCTTGGTAAGAAAATTAAAAAACTCAAAAATTTAACATTTTCTTGTGTGTATTAACGCACATATCTTGGTAAGAAAATTAAAAAAACTTGAAAGTTTAACATTTTGTGTGTGTGTGTGTGTGTGTTAGTGCACATATTTTGATAAGACACATCTTGATAAGGCAATAAATATTTCAAAAAATCTCGCAAATTAAACATTATTTTTGTGTATTAATACACATATCTTGACATGAAAATTGAAAAATTCGGAAATTAAATTTTACTTATGGGTGTGTTAGTAGACACATCTTGACAAGAAAATAAAAAATTAGTCCTGCAAACTTAAAAAGGAAAAATTCCCTGAAAGAAACTCGAAAATTTAACATTTTCTTGTGTGTGTGTGTGTTAATACACATATCTTGACAAGAAAAATTAAGAAAACACAAAAAGTTAATATTTTTTTGTGTGTGTGTTAATACTCATATTTCGGCAATAAAATTAAAATTTTCAAAAATTTGACATTTTCTTGTTGTGTGCTAATACACACATATTGGATAAAAAATTAAAAAAAAAACAAAATTTAACATTTTTTGTATGTGTGATAGTACATATATCTTGACAAGGAAATTCAAAAAAAAATCAAAAATTACACATATTCTTGTGTGTGTGTTAATACACATATCTTGAGAAGAAATTTAAAAAAACTAAAAAACATTTTCTTGTGTGTGTGTGTGTGTGTTGATACGCATATTTTGACAAGAAAATTAGAAAAAAACTCATTTTCTTGTGTGTGTGTGTGTGTGTGTGTGTGTGTTAATACACACATCTTGGCAAGAAAATTAAAAAAACTCAAATATTGAATATTTTCTTGTGTGTGTGTGTTAATACACATATCTTGGCAAGAAAATTAAAAAACTTGAAAGTTTAACATATTTTGTGTATGTGTGTGTTAGTACACATATCTTGACAAAAAAATTAAAAAAACTCAAAAATTTAAAATTTTCTTGTCTGCGTTATTACATACACCTTTGCAAGAAATAATTAAAAAACTCGCAAATTTAACATTTTTGTGTGTGTTAATACATATAGCTTGACAAAAAAATAAAAAAAACTCCCAAATTTAACATTTTTTGTGTGTGTTAGTACACACATCTTGCCAAGAAAATTAAAAAACTGGAAAATTTAACATATTTTGTGTGTGTGTGTTAATACAAACATCTTGCCAAGAAAATTAAAAAACCCAAAATTTTTAATATTTTTGTTTGTGTGTTAGTACATATATTTTGATAAGAAAAATAAAAAAAAAACTCAAAAATTACACATATTCTTGTGTGTGTTAATAAACATATCTTGACTAAAAAATTAAAAAAAAACTGGAAAATATAACAATTTTGTGTGTGTATCTGTGTGTTAATACACACATCTTGCCAAGAAAAATTAAAAAACTCACAAATTTAACAATTTTTGTGTGTGTGTGTGTGTGTGCTAGTACAAATATCTTGACAAAAAAATTAAAAAAACTCAAAAATTAACATTTTCTTGTCTGCGTTAATACATACACCTTTGCAAGAAATAATAAAAAAACTCGCAAATTTAACATTTTTGTGTGTGGTTAATACACATATCTTGACAAGAAAATTAAAAAAAAACTCATTTTCTCGTGTGTGTTATACACACATCTTGGCAATAAAATTAAAAAACTCGAAAAATTTAATATTTTTTGTTTGTTTGATAGTACACATATTTTGATAAGAAAAATAAAAAAACTCAAAAATTCAACATATTCTTGTGTGTGTGTTGATAAACATATCTTGATAAGAAAATTAAAAAGAACTCGAAAATATAACATATTTTGTGTGTGTGTTAGTTCACTTATCTTGACAAGAAAATTAAGAAAACACAAAAATTTGATAATTTCTTGTGTGTGTATTAATACACACATCTTGGTAAGAAAATTAAAAAACTCGAAAATTTAATATATTTTGTGTGCGTTTTAATACACACATCTTGGCAAGAAAGTTAAAAAACTCGAAAATTTAATTTTATTTGTTTGTGTGTGTTAATACACACATCTTGGCAATAAAATTAAAAAACTCAAAAAATTTAATATTTTTTGTTTGTTTGATAGTACACATATTTTGATAAGAAAAATAAAAAAAAAACTCAAAAATTTAACATATTCTTGTGTGTGTGTTGATAAACATATCTTGATAAGAAAATTAAAAAAAACTTGAAAATTTAACATTTTTTTTTGTGTGTTAATACACACATCTTGACAGAAAAAATTAAAAAAACTCAAAATGTTAACATTTTCTTATGTGTGTGTGTTAATACTCATATTTCGGAAAGAAAATTAAAAATTTCGAAAACTTAACATTTTCTTGTCTGTGGGTTAATACACACATATTGACAAAAAAAATTGAAAAAAAAACAAAAACTAAACATTTTGTGTGTGTGTGTACACATATCTTGACAAAAAAATTAAAAAAAACTCAAAAATTGAACATTTTCTTTTGTGTGTGTTAATACACATATCTTGAGAAGAAAATTTTAAAAAACAAAAAAATTTAACATTTTCTTGTGTGTGTGTGCTAATACACACATATTGGATAAAAAATTTTAAAAAAGGAAAATTTAACATTTTTTATATGTGTGTTAGTACACATATCTTGACAAGGAAATTCAAAATAAAAATCAAAAATTTAACATTTTCTTGTGTGTGTGTTAATACACATATCTTGAGAAGAAATTTTAAAAAAACTAAAAAACATTTTCTTGTGTGTGTATGTGTGTGTGTGTTGATACACATATTTTGACAAGAAAATTAGAAAAAACTCATTTTCTTGTGTGTGTGTTAATAAACACATCTTGGCAAGAAAATTAAGAAAACTCAAAAATTTAAAATTATTTTATGTGTGTGTGTTAATACACACATCTTGGTAAGAAAACTAAAAAACTCAAATATTAAACATTTTCTTGTGTGTGTGTGTGTGTTAATACACATATTTTGTCTATGTGTGTATTAATACACATATCTTGACAAGAAAATTAAGAAAACTCAAAAATTTAACATTTTCTTTAGTGTGTATTAATACCCACATCTTGGTAAGAAAATTAAAAAACTCGAAAAAATTTAACATACTTTGTGTGTGTTAATACACATACATTGGCAAGAAAATTAAATAACTTAAAATTTAACATTTTTAGTGTGTGTGTGTGTGTGTTAGTACACATATCTTGACAAGAAAATTATGAAAACTCAAAAATTTAACATTTTCTTGTGTGTGTTAATACACACATCTTGGAAATAAATATTTCAAAAAAATCACAAATTAAACATTTTTTGTGTGTATTAATACATAGATCTTGACATGAAAATTGAGAAATTTAACATCCACTTATGTGTGTGTTAATAGACACATCTTGACAAGAAAATAAAAAAAGTTAGTTCTACAAATTTAAGAAGGAAAAATTGAACGAAAGAAACTCAAAAATTTAACATTTTCTTTTGTGTGTGTGTTAAATACACACATTTTGACAAGAAAAGTTAAAAAAACTCAAAAAGTTAATATTTTCTTTTGTGTGTGTTAATACTCACATTTCGGAAAGAAAATTAAAAATTTCTAAAATAAAACAATTTCTTGTGTGTGTGTTAATACACACATATTGGCCAAAAAATTGAAACAAAACGAAAATTTATCATTTTTTGTGTGTGTTAGTACACATATCTTGACAAGAAAATTAAAAAAAAACTCAAAAATTTGACATTTTCTTGTGTGTTTGTTAATACACATATTTTGTGAAGGAAAATTTAAAAAAACTCAAACATTTAACATTTTCTTCTGTGTGTGTGTGTTTATACATATCTTGACAAAACAATTAAGAAAACTAATTTAACAAATTTTGTGTATGTGTTAGTACACATATCTTTTCAAGAAAATTAAGAAAACTCAAAAATTTAATATTTTCTTATGTGTGTGTTAATACATATATCTTGAGAAGAAAATTCAAAAAAACTCAAAACTTTAACATTTGTGTGTGTGTGTGTGTTTGTGTGTGTTAATACACATATCTTGACAAGAAAACTAAAAAAAACTCATTTTTCTGTGTGTGTGCGTGTGTGTGTTAATACAAAAATCTTGGCAAGAAAAATAAAAAAACTCAAAAATATAACATTTTCTTGTGGGTGTGTTAATACACATATCTTGACAAGAAAATTAAGAAAACTCAAAAATTTAACATTTTTTTGTGTGTGTATTAATATCCACATCTTGGTAAAAAAATTAAAAAACTCGAAAATTTAACATACTTTGTGTGTGTTAATACACATACATTGGCAAGAAAATTAAATAACTTAAAATTTAACATTTTGAGTGTGTGTGTGTGTGTGTGTGTGTGTGTGTGTGTGTGTGTGTGTTAGTACACATATCATGATAAAAAATTAAAAAAACTTAAAAAATTCACAAATTTAACATTTTTTGTTAGTGTTAATACATATATCTTGGCAAAAAATTTAAAAAAAACTCGCAAATTCAACATTTTTTGTGTGTGTTAATACACACATCTTGCCAAGAAAAATTGTGTATGTGAGTTAATACACATATCTTGACAAAAATTAAAAACTCAAAAATTTAACAATTTCTTATCTGCGTTAATACATACACCTTTGCAAGAAATAATAAAAAAATTCGCAAATTTAACATTTTTGTCTGTGTTAATACACATATCTAGACAAGAAAATTAAAAAAAAAAACCCATTTTCTCGTGTGTGTATTAATACACACATCTTGGTAATAAAATTAAAAAATTCAAAAAATTTAATATTTTTTGTTTGTTTGATAGTACACATATTTTGATAAGAAAAATAAAAAAAAAACTCAAAAATTTAACACATTCTTGTGTGTGTGTTGATAAAGATATCTTGATAAGAAAATTAGAAAAAACTCAAAAATATAACATATTTTGTGTGTGTGTTAGTTCACTTATCTTGACAAGGAAATTAAGAAAACTCTAAAATTTAAGATTTTCTTGTGTGTGTATTAATACACACATCTTGGTAAAAAAATTAAAAAACTCGAAAATTTTAAATATTTTGTGTGTGTGTTAATACACACATCTTGGCAAGAAAATTAAAAAAACTTGAAATTTTAATATTTTTTATTTGTGTGTGTTAGTACACATATATTGATAAAAAATATAAAAAAACTCAAAAAAATTAACATATTCTTGTGTGTGTTGTAATGCTTATATCTTGACAATAAAATCAAAACAAAACTCAAAAATATAATATTTTCTTGTGTGTGTGTGTATGTTAATACACACATCTTCCCAAGAAAATTTAAAAAACTCACAAATTTAACATATTTTGTATGTGTGTTAATACACAAATCTTAGCAAGAAAATTAAAAAACTCAAAAATTTAATATTTTTGTTTGTGTATCAGTACACATATTTTGATAAGAAAAATAAAAAAAAAAAACTCAAAACTTACACATATTCTTGTGTGTGTGTGTTAATACACATATTTTGACAAAAACATTAAAAAAACTGGAAAATATAACAATTTCGTGTGTGTCTGTGTGTGTTAATACACACATCTTGCCAAGAAAAATTAAAAAACTCACAAATTTAACAAATTTTGTGTGTGTGTGTGTGTGTGTGTGTGTGTGTGTGTGTGTGTGTGTGTTAGTACACATATCTTGACAAAAAAAATTAAAAAAACTCGCAAATTTAATATTTTTTGTGTGTGTTAATATACAGATCTTGCCAAGAATAATTAAAAAACTCACAAATTTAACATATTTTGTGTGTGTGTTAATATACATATCTTGCCAAGAAAATTAAAAAACTCAAAAATTTTAATATTTTTGTTTGTGTGTTAGTACACATATTTTGAAAAGAAAAATTAAAAAAAAACTCAAAAATTACATATAGTCTTGTGTGTGTGTTAATACACATATCATGACAAAAAAAATTAAAAAAAACTGGAAAACATAACATTTTTGTGTGTGTCTGTGTGTGTTAATACACACATCTTGCCAAGAAAAATTTAAAAACTCACAAATTTAACAATTATTGTGTGTGTGTGTGTGTGTGTTAGTAAACATATCTTGACAAAAAAATAAAAAAACTCCCAAATTTAACATTTTTTGTGAGTGTTAATACACACATCTTGCCAAGAAAATTAAAAAACTCGAAAATTTAACATATTTTGTGTGTGTGTTAATACACACATCTTGGCAAGAAAAATAAAAACCTCGAAAATTTAATATTTTTTGTTTGTGTGTTAGTAAACATATTTTGATAAGAAAAATAAAAAATACACAAAAATTTAACATATTCTCGTGTGTGTGTTAATACACATATCTAAAAAAAAAAACTAGAAAACATAATAATTTGTGTGTGTGTGTGTGTGTGTGTGTGTGTGTGTGTGTGTGTGTTAATACACATATCTTGCCAAAAAAAATTATAAAAAATCGCAAATTTAAAAATTTGTGTGTGTGTGTGTGTGTGTGTGTTAGTACACATATCTTAAGAAGAAAACTAAAAAACTCAAAAATTTACATTATCTTGTGTCCGTCAATACACACATCTTGTCAAGAAATAGTAAAAAAATCTCGCAAATTTAATAGTGTGTGTGTGTTAATAAACATATCTTGAAAAGAAAACTAAAAAAAAAAACTCATTTTACATCTTAGCAATAAAACTAAAAAACTCAAAAAATTTAATATTTTTTGTTTGTTTGATAGTACACATATTTTGATAAGAAAAAAAACTCAAACATTTAACATATTCTTGTGTGTGTGTTAATACACACATCTTGACAATAAAATTAAAAAACTCGAAAAGTTTAATAATTTTTGTTTGTATGATAGTACATATATTTTGATAATAAAAATAAAAAAAAACTCAAAAATTTAACATATTCTTGTGTGTGTGTTAATAAACATATCTTGAAAAGAAAATTAAAAAAACTCAAAAATATAACATATTTTGTGTGTGTGTTAGTACACATATCTTGACAAGAAAATTAAGAATACTCAAAAATTTAACATTTTCTTGTGTGTGTATTAATATCCACATCTTGGTAAGAAAATTAAAAAACTCAAAAATTTAACATATTGTGTGTGTATGTGTGACATTTTCTCGTGTGTGTGTTAATACACATATGCAAGAAACATTAAAAAAACTCACAAATTTAACATTTTTTGTGTGTGTTAATACACATATCTTGACCAAAAAAATTAAAAACTCGGAAATTGAACATTTACTTATGTGTGTGTTAATACACACATCTTGACAAGAGAATAAAAAATTAGTCATGCAAACTTAAAAAGGAAAACTTCTCCGAAAAAAACTTAGAAAATTTAATATTTTCTTTTGTGTGTGTTAAGACAAACATCTTGGAAAGAAAACTAAAATAAAATCGGAAACATAACATCTTTTTGTGTGTGTGTTAACACATATCTTGGCAAGAAAATTTTAATAACTAAAAAATTTGACATTTTCTTTTGTGTGTGTGTTAATACACACATCTTGGGAAGAAATATTAAAAAAAAACTCGCAAATTTAACATATATTGTGTGTGTGTATGTGTGTTAATAAACACATTTTGGCAAGAAAATTAAAAAACTCGAAAATTTAATATTTCTTGTTTGTATGTTAGTACACATATTTTGATAAGAAAAATAAAAAAAAACTCAAAAATTTAACATATTCTTCTGTGTGTGTTAATACACATATCTTGTCAAAAAAATTAAAAAAAAATACTCGAAAATATGATATTTTCTTGTGTGTGTGTGTGTGTGTGTGTGTGTGTGTATGTGTTAATACACACATCTTGCCAAGAAAATTAAAAACTCTCAAATTTAATAATTTTGTATGTTACACACATCTTGGTAAAAAAATTAAAAAGCTCGAAAATTTAACATTGTGCGTGTGCGTGTGTGTGTGTGTGCGTGTGCGTGTGCGTGTGTGCGTGTGTGCGTGCGTGTGCGTGTGCGTGTGTGCGTGTGCATGTGCATGTGCGTGTGCGTGTGCGTGTGCGTGTGCGTGTGTGTACCAACCACCTCACCGCTCTTGGGACATTAGAGATTTTTTTAATAAATATAAATTGACTAGTAACTAAAATTAAAATTGGACTGTAATCGAGGTTAAGAAAATGTTTGCATGACAAGTTTGCATATAACTTTGATTTTTGCACGATTAATATTTAAAACTACACACATATTTGTAAAAAAATCAAAATATTACTTTTATGTGTTAAAAGAAAATAACAAAATATATATATTTGGTAATATATATTTTTATAATGTATGACTGATTATTTTTATAAAACAATTTGTATATTTATGCATGTAGATATGAGCTATAAATAAGTGAACTGTAATAGTTAGGTGTTGGTTAGTTTTTCTAATATTTTCCGTACACGTTATGATTTTACACATTACAGTTTTTTGGCATTTAACAACAATCACGAAAACCGTTTCTATCGTTTTGTATTTAATCAAAATTTCTTATTTTTTAGTATTTTATGATATATAGTCTCTCAATCAAAATTATAATAAAAACTTATTATAAAATTTATGAATTCTTATTTTCTAAATCTCTCTGGTAGCTCTCCGCTCACCTCTTCCTCAATTTTTTTATAGCCTGCAATCGTTTGCTTCCACAAACTCTCTGTAACCGAAGCATTTAAACCAGCCGGATGCTTAATAGTTCTTCTATTCCTAACTTTGATATATGTGTTAATCTTATATAAAATAGATCATAACATATACAAAACTTGATTCATGAAATAATATTTTAAGTTGTTGAAAAAATATATGCATGAAAGAATTAATATGTGTAAGATAGTATTTTTAAATATTTTAAAATAAAAACATAAAATCGATCAAATTTATTCCTTTTTTATCTTTTTTGGCTCATATTTTATTTTCTTAACCTTGAATAATATATTAAAAATTAAGATCATCTCTAATGTATTTTTTATTTTTTCTTCTAAAATATATGTGGATTTTCTTCAACCTATTTTTATTTTAATGGAAAAAGAAAGATTGTTACTTTTTCCTCCAATTATAAAAAATAATAACATTGCTATTTTTCTTCTAAATTAGAAGATTTAAAATAAAGGTGGGTTAGAGGTGTTTTAAACCAAAGACATATCCTCATATTTTTATAAAAAATCAAAGTCGTAAAGATTCATTTTTATTTTTACCTCTACTTCTTATTCATATGTTTATTTATATCAAATAAAATTTATAATATTTTTTTTATAAAATTTATGAAATCATATTTTATAAAATTCTACGGTAGCGGAAGCGTGGTGGGCCCATAACCCACAAGTCCTTGGATCGAAACTTGGCTCTGATACCAACTGATGGAGCGGAAGCTACTACAGATAGAACTAGATCTGTTGATTCTGAAAAAACCTGGAAACTAGGGTTTGTGAATACTCTTTACATTGGTTTATCAAAACCTCTTTTAGGAAATCTCCTTTCTATTAATTCATCAAAGTCTTAATTATAATGAATGCCTAAACGACTTATTTATAATAAATCATAAAAACCTTAAAATATTCTAGAAAGCTCTAAATAATAAATAATTATTATCTAAATACACAAATAACTAAATAATAAAGATATTTAAGATATTTGGAAATATTCCAAATATCACGCTGCATCATCTCTGCTCATCTCTTTGTCCAACATTGAGGAATTGGTTTGATGAAGAAAATAATTTTTTTATGGTTGGTATGCACGTATGTGTTCATTATAAAATTTTGAGCCACACATGTGTTTATTATAAAATTTATTTCTTAAGTTTTTGAAATGACTCTATAAAACAAAGTTTGAAAGTGTTACGGAAAAACAAAACTGTTGAGATTTTTTTTCTACTTCTTATTCATATTTTTGTTTTTGTATTTATAATTCATTTTTTATCCGGTTACATTGCGTTTTATTTCTGATCTCAAATTAGCGATCTACAGTGAGACTGTATATGAATATGATATAAAATTTTAATTTATTTAATAAAAAAGTATAAGAGATAAAATGAAATGGTAATGTAAGCTACGCAAATTCCAGAAAACAATAATATACAATTGTTAAAAATTATATACAAATAATAATATATCATACTCCTAACATTAATAATATATAGCGTACATATTATCTTATTAGATAATCTATTATTATTTTTCTATATAAAAATATAAAATATATATTGGTTGTAAAAAATTTGTAATCATATTTTATGCAATCTATTATAAATATATGTAAACAAATTGAAATCATAGTAATTATTATTTTCTATTTATTTAAATTTATTATTTTTAATGTTATAATCTATTGTATTTATGTTGTAATTTTATAATTTATTTAGTTATAATTCAAGCAATTAAAATATTTTATTTATTTTAGGAAATTTGTCATGTCACATTTCTATGTCACTATTAATTTACATTAACTTTTACTACACATCAAATTTTTTTATTAAACATGCTTCTCAAATAATAGGTAAGATGATTTTAAGCTCATTAATTTGTGATTTGCTATCTTAACTGTACACGCTAAAGAAACTTCCTCGTTGACCAAAAAAAATAAGAAACTTCCTCTGGTAGTCTTGTCCTCCTATTATCTACAGCCAGGGGCCACGGCAGGACTCTTACTCCTTACCTTCCATTTTGTTTTTATTCGTCCTTTATTTTTATTTTTATTTTCTCATATCTTGAAAAATCCAAAAATTATTTGGTAATCGTCAAATGCTTATTTATTTAATAATTTATTAATCTGTTCGAGTGAGTGTTATTAGGCTTTCGAATATTTAATCATTTAGGGAGGAACTATTGTCAACAAAACACACTTAGAAAAACACGTTACGTTACGTTTGGGGGTATTCCGTATTCTTTTCTTCTTTTTTTGCCATGGGGGTATTCCATATTCGGTACAGGGATAAAGCATGTACGTATATTGACTTGAATAAAATCGAAGTCTACATATAGAGGTTGATTTAGATAAAATAAAGCGGAATAGATGGGTGAACCAAGTTTATTTAAATAAAATTGGCGTTATGGTGTTGTTGATTGATATGATGTAGACTAGTCGTGACATTGTTTCTTGGTAAGGGAGAGCCAGAGGCTACTCATGACTCATGCATGCCCATATGTTTCTTGGCATGACCAAACTCATTTACCGTCATTTTATATGTTTTTTTTTTTTTGAACTTTTGCTTGTCATTTTATATGTTCACAAAAGAATAACTTACATGCATCACTAGACTCAAAGTGGGAAATCATCAAGTGGAATTTAACGGTATGAAATTATTTTATTCTTCTTTTGTTTTCGTTAGTGAAGAAGGCTCATCATCCCCAGTAGCCATCTCATTTTATCACCCCATCTCCATGCACCATGTGACCATGTCCATCCATGCATGCATGATGTCTGTAATAATACGTCTGTGATAAAAAAATACTATGAGAATAATAAAATATGTTTTTTTTATAGTCTACCGTTCACGTGTATTATTGGTATGATTCTAATCAGCGATATTAGCACAAACCAACAAATGATGTATTTAGAAAATATTATTGTTATATAATATCCCAAACCAGAGTTTAGCAATTGCATGAATCTCTGGCCAGTCTTAGGAGCATTTGAAAAAAGAAGTTTAGCTTTGCTTTTCCTTTCGGTATTGTTGGTACGTGTTCCTTTTCTTAAAAACACATTTTACTTGTTTTACTTCCTTTCTTTGTTCGCGATAGCTTGATTTTGGACTACTATGTCTCTCTAGATTATGTTATGTTTTAAACAAACTTGGGTGATTATGTCTCTCCCGATTATGTTCTGGGAAGCATCGGTAAGTCTGCGTTTTCTGGTTTAGGATTAACCTCTTCACTCCTCATCTCAGTTCCTTGAATTTATAAATTTAGTACTCTTCCTCCGCCTTTTGGACTAAAAGAATAGTTAGACCAACCTACTAAAAGAATAGTTAGACCAGTCTTAATGAAAACTTATTAAGAAGTGTTTAAAAAAAATTTCTTATTTTATTTTATGGATGTCTTAACTCAAAAAAGTATTTTATTTTAGACACTATTTTTTTATTTACTTTTATTACTAAGACATTTTACTTTAGACATATAAAGTTTTCTTTTGGAGTTGCTTTTAGTTAATGTAAGGCTAATTTTTGTGTGGAAATACAGAGGTTTTTTTGTTGAATTCAAGTTTTTTTTTTTGTTAAGTTGTTTTTTTTTGAAGTTCTAGAAATTTCTGCTTAATATTCCACTGTATACATATATTTTACTATAAATATTACTGAAATTTAGATTAAAGACAAGAGAAAAAAATTAAAAACAAGGCGATATCATTGCCACATACTCCCTCCGTTTTTTAATATTAGATGTTTTATAACTTTTTTCTTTTAAAATATATATAAAATTTTCAGAAATCAATGCAAAAATTATTTATAAATGACTTGTTTTATCTTTACATTAATTGATAACTAAATAATAACAAAAAGGTTATAATAAACATTTTTTAGTTTTTTTATAAACTAAAACTGAGGGAGTATTGAAAAGTCAGTGTAAGTGGTTATTGTTTATTTGAAGGGAGAATCGAAAGATAAAGAGAGAACAAAACGAGATGAAAATTATATATTTTCTTCTCTCTATACTCTATTTGTACCCCTTTCCTTCTACACTTCGATGGTTCGTTTGAAGAAAGAAAACCCTTTGTTTTACAAATCTCCCTCCTTTTTTTTCCCGTTAGTCTCGCCATCAATCGCGACTCTCCGAAACCTCAAAACCCTTCTAAAGATGAAACCTTTTGTTTCAATTCAAAGAGCGTGAATCAACTCGATTCGAACCGACATCATTCTCCTTCAGTTTATAAAATCTTGGAGGCTTTTTTTAAAAAAGAAAAAAGCAATTTGTAGGTTTGGTGCGCGACAGGTAAACAAAATCCTCTGAGTACTTGTTCTTCATTTATCCGTGTCCTTCTAAATTTGTTTAAATATTGTTGTTTATGTTTGACTTGAAAGCAATCTCTTTGACGTGTTGGTTAGGTGGGCTGCATAATTTATCTTAATTCTGCCGCGAACTGTAGAAATCTGTTTTCGAAGGAAAAATCTCTGATATTGATTTTTCGGTTTGACTATGCTTTTGGCAATTCGCTGTTATCCTTTTTTTCTGGTTTTGGTTTTCCAATTTTTCAACTCTGTCTTCTTTTCACTAATTGACTGCCACGAAAGGTGCGACTTTTATAGTAGCCAAAGTTGAAGTCTTTCTTTGGTTTACGGAACAGAGTGTGATGGGTACTCGTGGGGACGAAGAAGACGAAGATTGCTTCTTTGATGCTCATGCTCCTGAAGAAGAAGAAGAAGAAGAAGTAGATGTATCATCTGTTTCCCGGGAATTTGGAAGTTTACATCTCTGGACCAACAACCCTGACAGTGTTTCTAATCGACGGCGTAAGTTTTTCCAATCTATGGGGTTTAGTTTCAAAAAGGCCGCAGGAGACGTTTCCTTGGACTCCGATGAAGATGAACTTGAACCGCCGCAATCTCAACTTTCAAGTTCAGACTCGGTGGACGGCTCTTCTGGTGAAAGAGTGGAGGAGGTGGATTTGGTGTTGTCGAGGAACGATTCCTCTGGATTTGATCGATGCTCTGTTTCTTCATCCGATGATCAAGCCTTGTTGTCCAGGAACGAGTCCAGTAGTAGTAGCAGTAGTTTGCCTGAAGGATTGAGTGAATCCGGTTCAGGCAGATCCGGTAGCTTTGGCGATATTCACAGCTCTCTATCGAAGAAAGGGGCACAGTCTTGGTTAAAGAAGCTTGGTGTTTTGACACATGTCCTTGAGTCTGGAGACTGTGAATCAGTGGGGTCGCCGTTGAAGCGAATGGCCCGAGTTCAGGCATACAAAAAGCAGTTCAAGGAGCTCTCGGCTCTGTGTGTTGACCAAGAGTTTGCAGCGCATGATGGCTCCATCTTAGCCATGAGGTTCTCTCCTGATGGGAAATACATTGCAACCGCTGGTGAAGACTGCGTTGTTCGAGTGTGGTGCACAGTCGAGGAAGAGAGAACGGACAAGTATGAAGTAGCTGAGGTCGATTCTGGTGTGTACTTTGGGATGGATCAACAGTCTCAGATTGAGCCTCTGAATATGATGAGCACTGAGAAAACAGAGAAGAAGATGACAAGTTTTTTGAGGAAATCATCCGACTCAACCTGCGTTGTGTTACCCTCTAAGATCTTCGGTATATCGGAGAAACCTCTGCACGAGTGGAGAGGACACACCGGTGAGATCTTGGATCTTTCCTGGTCGGAGAAAGGGGTAAAACATCTTTTCAAACTCATTATGCAGTCTTTGATTGTGCATTTATATGTCTTCTTACAATTTCCCCACTTTGCTTCAGTATCTCCTGTCATCTTCTGTGGACGACACTGTTCGCTTATGGAGAGTAGGCTGTGATGAATGTCTCAAAACTTTCTCTCATAACAATTTCGGTGAGTCTCTTCTTCTCTTCTGTCTTGTTTGTGCTACTTTCATTCTTCTTTTCGTGATTGTGTACTCACTCACACCACCAAATTACTCAGTGACTTGTGTGGCATTCAACCCTGTGGATGATAACTACTTTATAAGCGGATCGATAGATGGGAAAGTCCGTATATGGGATGTAACCCGTTGTCGGGTTGTCGACTACACAGATATAAGAGACATTGTAACGGCTGTGTGCTATCGTCCAGATGCAAAGGTACTTTGAAAGAAGAGTTTGTTTTTTTCTTATTGACATAAGAGAGCAGTTGCTTACTAGAGATGTTTTCAGGGTGCAGTAATAGGTTCCATTACAGGGAGCTGTCGCTTCTACCGCATCCTCGGTATGTTTATTCACTTGATATAATGAGTAATGTAATTGACAATGAGCTGATTTTTTCATATTGTTCATTTTGCAGAGAATCAGCTGAAGATGGATAGAGAGATCAATTTACATGGAAAGAAGAAGGTTCCAAGCAAAAGGATCACTGGTCTAGCGTTCTTTCCCAATGACTCGGAGAAAGTAATGGTTACTTGTGCTGATTCACAGATTCGAATCGTATGTGGAGATGACGTGATCTGTAAGCTTAAAGGTTTGTAGTTTCTGTTGATAATGATTGCTTCTTCTCGATTCTGCTTGCTTAAGGAAACAAAAAAAGATGTAAACTTTGTCTGTGCTTATGGATGCCTGCAGCTTCTAGCCTTTGCACAACATCTGCTTCATTTACTTCAGACGGGAAACACATTGTTTCAACAGGAGAGGACTCCGGGATTCATGTGTGGAATCACTCTCTATTACCCAACAAGAAGACAGTTTCTGGAAAACTGAAAAGCATCCGGTCTTACGAGGGGTTCCTCTCACAGAATGCGTCTGTAGCTTTACCTTGGCTCAGACAGGAAAACCGGAACAGCCTGAGCGAGTGCATCACATGTTTGGAGCAGAAGCTAGGGAGAGTGGACTGCTGTTTCTCGCCAACGAAAGGGTCCACAACGTGGCCTGAGGAGGAGCTGGAAGAAGCTGCAACAACAATGAGCAGCAGAGGGGAAATGTTGAAGCTCGTGAGGAGCGCATGGCAGCCACACATGTGGGGGCTTGTGATAGTGACAGGGACTTGGGATGGAAGGATCAGAGTATTCAACAACTATGGCTTGCCGATTCGGGTCTAAAGTCGAAACAGACGAGAGAATGTAGTTACTATTAGATAGGATTCTTTTAATGTGTATACACAGTAGCACAGAGATATTCACAAAATGTATATGCTCTTATTTTCAGTAATATAATAATAATACGGTACAGTGTGGTACCGAAGCTATAGTAATCCCATATCCTAAATGCTTACAGCAAGATAAATGATATAAAGTCAAAGATGAGATAAGAGTCGGTGAGGAGTTGTGATAGACAAAGTTACCATCTTGAGAGGGAGAAGATGACGGATTCGGTAAAAAATAAGGTTGTGATGAATGCTGACAAGTTCCCATTATTAATGACAGATTCTCTAATTACCCCATTGGACTGTTCTAAGATAAATGTATTATAATTATGCAACAAAGTTGGGACAAGTAGTGAAACGGCGATGGGCACGTTGTAGTTGACCCAAGAGATCGTTTGGATAACATTTTGGCAGAGGCTCGTTTTCTCACGCGACCAATAATTCATCTTTCTTTAAAAGCGAGCCATTTTTTTAAAAGACGTCATTTTTCTTTTTTTTTTCACTTTTCATTCTCCTTCTCTTTCTCCTCCTCCTTCTCCGTTATCGGTGGTAAATTGATCCACTCAAGAAAATTCATTGAATTTGACGAAAACCCTGAGAATAATTTCAGGGGGAGGAGGAAAATTCGATGGGTTTTCTGGTGGATACGCAAAAGGAAGGAGGTGGACATTCATGGGGTTACCTCAGGAGTTTGGTCAGAAGGAAACAGGTCGACTCTGCAATCGCCTCTTCTTCTCAGCATCAGCTCGCCAAAGCCCTAACTGTTCCTCACTTGGTTGCAATTGGTAAATTCATTTTCAACATATTGTTCTTGCTTCCAAGAGACGAACGTGGTCAAAATCCTGGGTTTGGGGTTCTTATGATAGTTCTCGAGTTGGTCAATTGATCTGGATACGGTCAAAGACAAATACTTTATCATTGTTGAAGATTAAAGCCTTCGAATTTTGTGTGTATCAGGTGTGGGAGCAACAATAGGAGCAGGAGTGTATATTCTTGTGGGAACAGTTGCGAGGGAGCATTCAGGGCCGGCTCTTGCTTTGTCCTTCCTCATTGCTGGGATTGCCGCTGCGCTCTCTGCCTTCTGCTATGCTGAACTCTCTAGTCGTTGTCCCTCTGCGGGCAGTGCCTACCACTATTCTTACATTTGTGTAGGCGAAGGGTAATCATCATCATTTCTTGCTGCTTTCTGTTTTTCTGAAGAGCCTCTTTCTATTCGGCTAAACTTATTTTTGTTGTTTGTCTGTCAAAAGTGTTGCTTGGTTGATCGGTTGGGCTCTGATTCTCGAATACACCATTGGTGGCTCAGCTGTTGCCCGAGGCATATCCCCTAATCTGGTCTGTAAGCAAGATTCTCTTTTGCTCTCTCGTGTGTTTGTATCACTAAGCGCTCGTCGCTAAAGCTTTAGAAGGTTTACAGGCATTGATTTTTGGTGGGGAGGATGGTTTGCCTTCATTCTTAGCGCGTCACCAGATCCCAGGCCTTGATGTTGTTGTTGATCCGTGTGCTGCTATTCTAGTCTTCATTGTAACTGGCCTTTTGTGCTTGGGAATTAAGGAGGTAATATGATTTCCATCTTTGACGACGTCAGCATTATATTCCAAAATCGTATGTTTCATCTTACATGGAAATCTCTTCTTCTATGCAGAGCACATTTGCTCAGGGGATTGTGACTGCAGCCAATGTGTGTGTCTTGTTATTTGTCATCGTAGCTGGTACTTATCTGGGCTTCAAGACAGGTTGGGCTGGTTACGAACTCTCGACAGGGTAAGATGAGCATTCACTATGATTTTTGAGTTGGCATCATTGTTTAAGATTGATATCTTAAAAAAACGAAACCATTTCTCGTTTTCTAGGTTTTTTCCATTCGGAGTGGATGGGATGTTTGCTGGCTCTGCTACAGTGTTCTTTGCATTCATTGGGTTTGATTCGGTTGCAAGTACTGCAGAGGAGGTAGATTATGGAATCCATGCCCTTCTTTTTTTTGCTTTTGCCTTGTAGTTTGAAGAGCACTTCTAATAATGCTATCCACATGATCTATGGGCAGGTGAAAAATCCCCAACGGGATTTACCAATTGGTATTGGTCTTGCACTCTTCCTCTGTTGTTCTCTCTACATGATGGTCTCCATTGTTATTGTTGGTTTAGTTCCTTACTATGCCATGGATCCTGACACTCCCATTTCCTCTGCGTTCGCTAGTCATGACATGCAGTGGGCCGTGTAAGTAAATGATTCATTTAAGATCCAGCCTGTTTCCATTCGACTTAGAAGACATGTTTATGAGATTAATTGCTTTCTCTTTGGGAATTTGATGTAGATACTTGATTACCTTAGGAGCTGTCATGGCACTCTGCTCAGCTTTAATGGGTGCCCTTCTCCCTCAGGTAATCTATAAGAGTAAAAAATCAAGGAGTCTTTTACGTTGGTGTGTGGTTGTTACTCAGTATGGCTATTTTTCATTTGGCAGCCGCGAATTCTGATGGCAATGGCTAGGGATGGTTTGCTACCTTCTATCTTCTCAGACGTTAACAGAAGCACACAGGTCCCGGTGAAAGCGACCATAGCAACTGGGATTTGTGCGGCAACCTTGGCGTTCTTTATGGATGTTTCACAGCTTGCAGGCATGGTAAGGGCACACATTATTGTTTTAGTGTTCATTCATGATGGAACTTTTTTTTATGTAGTATTTGAGAGCTGATGGTGGTGGTGGTGGCGCAGGTGAGTGTTGGGACACTTTTGGCATTTACGATGGTGGCAATATCAGTGTTGATACTCAGATATGTTCCTCCAGATGAGCTACCTCTTCCGTCATCTCTTCAAGACAGAATTGATTCTGTTACATTTGATCATGTTGGGTCATCGAGTAGTAGCACAAAACAGCCTTTAATTGGGAAGAATGATGCTCCGGTTCATTTCCCAGTTGTCGAGAAGCAAGAAGCTCTTGGGTGCTGTAAGTGACATCCATTTTTGAGACCACTCGTGTATTTTTTTTTATGCTTGCTTGGTTACTAACTTACTAAATGTCTTGTGAATGATATTGTAGGGGTTATCAGCGAAGAGAAGAGGAGGACAGTCGCGGGATGGAGCATTATGTGCACTTGTATTGGGGCCTTCCTTCTAAGTTATGTGGCATCAAGCCTCAACTTCCCAGGGTTAGTTAGATATCCACTGTGTGGTGTTGGTGGAATCCTGCTCCTTGCTGGTTTGATTGCTCTGACTTCTATAGATCAAGATGATGCCAGGCACACTTTTGGACATTCTGGAGGTAATATAATTGATTTTGGTAAACAATAAGCGTATGTAGATATGCATTTGTATCATGTGTGTTGAAATGCATTTTTGTTTCACAGGTTTCATATGCCCGTTTGTTCCACTCCTGCCAATCATATGCATACTCATCAACATGTACCTTTTGGTCAACCTTGGGTCTGCAACATGGGGTCGTGTCTCGGTGTGGCTGCTCATTGGAGTGGTTGTCTATGTTTTCTACGGCCGAAAACACAGCTCGCTCGCAAATGCAGTTTACGTTACTACAGCTCATGCGGAGGAGATATATCGTGAACATGAAGTTTCTTTGGCTTAGTCTCAGAAACTCATCTCTTTGGGAATAATATATTATACATAATGTAACAATATCTGTATTATTTTGATTTGGATGCAACTACAAGAGACTGGCATGATATATACTCCCTACCACAAGACTCTTTTGTAAATAATTTCATAATCAGAAAAGGCTCAGAACGCTTTTCAGTTATATATATATCAGAACGGAGTTGTTCACCGGGAACGTGTTGGTCGAGCCAATGGACTGATGTTTGTAGACAGGATCAGGAATAAGAGATAACGGAGCCTGTTTATAGTAAAAAAAAGATAATCATCAGCGAAAATCTCTTTCAATTCTAAACAATCTTTTTTCAATTCTAAACCGTGAGAAAATGTCTTTTAAACAAACTTTTTCATATTTGCAATTCTAATTTATGCGGTATGATGATGGCAAGGTATCTCTCTCAGTGGGATGCTGTCTTTCAAACTAGCACTCTTTTCACAGAATGATGATTTTACAAAAGGATAATAATAGATAAATAATCCTCTCAAGTCGAAACTCTAAAGGCTTCAAGGCCAGGCACCCCATTTCTGGCCCTGATCCGGGCGACACCACTCGGCATCTACTTTTTTATTCGCTTTGCCATTATTGTCTTGTTGAGTGGTTGTTAATGGCCAAAGGTCTCCCCAAAAGGATTTCTTGGCCAGCGAGTGAAGAAGAGGGTTCTTGCTTTTGGTGAGCACTCTCCTCTCAAACGCTCCCTCTGAGGCCTCCTCGTTGCTCGGCACACACATATCCAACGTCACTTGCTTCCCCTTACGAAATGGAGGGAATATGATCCTTCCCCATCCTCCTCCCACGCTCGCCCTCCCTCTCTCCTCCTCCTCTTCAGTACCTTCACCGTCTCCTCCTCCTTCCTCCTCCTCATCAGTACCTTCACCGTCTCCTTCCTCCTTCTCATCAGTTCCTTCACCGTCTCCTTCCTCCTCCTCCTCATCAGTACCTGCACCGTCTCCTTCTTCTTCCTCCTCCTCCTCCATGACATCAGAGTCGTATTCTTTTGGATCCATGTAAGGCACCTCAACCACCTGTGATTTGATAAAATCCTCTGCAAATGGATACGCATATCCGTCAGCCACACAGCTCAAAAGGGATGTGAGCATTTATCTCATAATGTAGCCGCAGACTTACCATAATCAATCTCGAGATCCTCGGGCTTCCTACTCGCGCGCATCTCCTTCAAAGTCTCCAACTTCATACCATCCAGAGGCCATGGTTCCCTTAAAAAATTCAAGCCATAACCCAAAACTCAGTCCTTCACAACTTTTCTCTAAAGGTTTGATAATAATCATTCAACATCGCGAAACTACCAACCGTGGGCGCTGACCTCTCCTGAAAACCACAAAAGAGAACTTCTCATCCTCAAACCCACGCAAGGGGACACCTTTTGTACGCTGCACAACGATAAGGTTTTTGGGTTTGGATTCATCAGCAAACAGAGAGAGATGACTGAAATCTATATATTTTCACGCAGAGAACAACACATAAGCAACCTTGTAGGAACGCTGGGACGAAGTTCTCTGCAACCGCTGAACAAAATGGCAATACTTTCCAGTGTTTTCCAACGGGCATTTTCCATCATGAGGGCACTGCGTTTGCAAACAATACATTTTATGCAAATTGTTTTCCTAGAAACTAAAAGAGCAGCTTCTTGACCAAGTGAAGGAGACTTTTCAGTATTGACACTTACTGGAGCAACAATATGGGCACCCGATTTGAGATCGAGCACGTCCTTTCCATCTTTCTTCATTTTGCTTTCCAGTTTACGCAGTTTCTAGACAAATGAATAATATTGCAGATTAGCAGAAGAGCGATAAATCACTTCTGACAACAGAGACAGATTGTCATTTGAGTATGAATATAAATGTAAGCAAATGAAAACTACCCTCTTCTCCATCCACAGTAAATGGGATCGCATCTGAGATATAATATTAGCACCATGTGGCGTTCCTGGTTCAATCAAAACCTGTTCAACCAGATATTTATGTAAAGGATCCGTAAAACGTATTCAAATCAAAATGCACGGTGAACACATAGACAGTATTTGATTTGAGGAGAAGAGTATAAAAGAAATCACTGGGCAGAACGAGAGATGACAAAAGTCAAAACAAAAACATACCAAGAGATCATCCGTAAGGTCCCAGAGCTGGCGAACCACAGTAATCCTGTCTTTTAGAGACGGTATCTCCCCTAGCACATAGGACTTAACCACCACAGCAACAAAAGAAGAAACATTTGGGATTTAAATCAGTAAACAAGAAACGATCACAAGAAAAGAAAAAGAGATAACCTACAGCGATCACAAGATCATGTTTCCTCTCGGCATCTTTGGAACTTTTGCAGTTAGATTTTTTGTTGATCTGTTCGCAAAGAGCTAGCAGGCTAGTATACCCATGGATGAGAGGCAAATCCTTGAGGCCTATCATATTCACAACAAAGTGAGATGAGAGAATCAACCAAACACGTAAAGTGCTTGTTACAAGAGCTTTGGTATAAAAGTCAATTACCCTGAATCAAGTTCCGTCCTGCACGCTGCATCGATTGCGATGGTTCCACAATATTGATCTTCTCCGCAGACTTTGGCCAAACCTCTTGAACCGCCCTACAAGATGTTACAAAGAATTAAGAACAAAAACGGGAGAGTGTATAATCAGGAAGCATTTAGTCTCCTCACCAGAATCCAGAACCGGTGCCGGCACCAAAATCCAGCACTTTTGTAGGCGCAAACTCTGGTAACCTTCGACGAATCTACAACAAGTTAAGCCGTGTTTATATAACCAGAAGAATACAATCTACATGAATCTCACGTCTGGTATCACTAATCAGCATCTATAACCCATAAATCACAAAAATTCACAAAGTCCATTGTATCTCCGGCGAAAAGAAGAAATCTGTAAATGACCTCAATGAGTACTCTGTAGCAGACGGAGAAGACGGCGGGCATGCGAGAAGCAATGTAAGCGGCGGTCTCGCCGTCTCTGTATTCGAGGCCGCTATCTCCATAAACGGTCTGAATCTTCCATCGCTTGGTCTCCACCGAGTTCATAGAGTCTGCTAAACTCTTGGCCGTCGTCTCAGGCAACAGCAGGTTCGTGTCCTTAATCTCTTGGAATGATTCCGATAACTGACGCACCTTCTTCCTAATGTGCGGATCATCTTCCTCTGCAGCACCACCCACAAAACAAAACACTTGTTTAATCTCAAGGAAATTTGAAACTGGATCGAACAAACTTGAAGGTTACGAGTACCGCGAAGATATATCTTGATAGCCCGGCGGAGACGGACGGGAACGACGAGGCATCGGAGGCACTGCCTGGCAGCAGACCTTAACGTTTCGGCAGTGAAGACTTTCTGGGCATTCGCCATTTCAGCCGGAGCTTGATGTTCCGTTTTCAGGCGAGGTTTTAGTCCCGGGGAAGGAAGGAGAAAGGGTCTAGGGCTTAGCGCCATGGGCTCTCTTGCTATTCTATTTTCAAATTTAGATGGGCTTAGCGCCATGGGCTCTCTTGCTATTCGATTTTCAATTTAAAATGGGCTTAGCGCCATGGGCTCTCTTGCTAAATACCAAATGATTATCTAATGGGCCTATAAAAACAAGTTGATAGTAATAGCATTGCTATACGTGAATTGATCTGTTCTATATATATATATATATATATATGTATATGTATATTTTGAACATTGTGTTCAAGATATTTTCAAACCAAACAAACCGTATTTGGCGTGGAGATACGATTTCATAATATCCAAACTGATGTTATTATGAAACCAAACAAAACATGTATATTGATTGTGCTAGATTGACGACGTAGGTAGGAATCAATCATCACATAAGCAGGACATAGCTAGATTTTACAAAACCCTACAAAGCTATTCTTATATTTACATGACAAACCACAACCACATATACAAAAACATATAGGCAGGCTTATACACACAAACGAACATATAGGATATATTGCTAGACCTATATTAATATAAAACAAAGCTAATTTAATTAGGTATCATTCATTACAGGGATTTGGGATTTAATTGTTTTTGTCGTCGCATCACCTTTTTGTTTGATAAACATTTGGAGTGGAAGCTGGAGAAACCAACAACTCAGAAGCAGTCCACAATCTCTGAGCCTTAAGACTGCACGATCCGAATTTAGATGTCCGAGTTTCGTTGCAGTCGGAGAAGTACTTGCCGCACACGTTCCTCAGTCTCGGACTTGTTGCCACGTAACATGTCGTTGCTGCTGCCTATAAATAAGAAATAAACCAATTTATATGTTTGTCTTAGGTTATATAGAGAAATGAAAATCGAAACACACACACTGACACACGATTATTGATGTACCTGAGGAACAGACTTCAATAGCTTGGAGGTCAAGAAAAACACTAAATCTGTGACGAAGCCTTCTCGGTCTCTTGTGAGACGTGTTCTCACGATTCCAGGATGAACACAGTTTGCCGTAACATTAGCATCCATGTTCTGCAGTGATTTGAAAAAGTTATTAGTAACATATTGATTTGAGATCAATCATATGTAAATGAATAAAAATGATTTTACATGGAGAATCCGTGAGAGCTCAGTGGTGTGCAGAACGTTGGCGAGCTTGGATAGCGCGTAAGCTCGGGTCGCGTCGTAATTCCTACAAAACGCAAGTCAAAGCGGGTCAAACTCATGTCCCAAACACGGTCTTAATTCATTTAGTATATAGTTTATTATTCTCTCTAAAGTATAATAATAATTTAGTAGAGACGAGGACGACGGCGTATGTTTTTGTCGTCGCATCACCTTTTTTGTTTAATTATTGGCAAAATGATTTGATTGGAATGACTCTTATTAATATAGTAAATAAAAATGTACCTGTTGTTTCGGGAGATATCGGCGAGATATTGCAACAAGTCGCCGGAGAACCAGCTGTGGATAACGGAAGTGACGTTGACGATACGGCCTTGAACGCCGGTAAGTTTCGCCGTGTGGATCAGATTGTTGAGCAAAAGTTTAGTGAGCAGAAAATGGCCGAGATAGTTAGTGGCGAACGTCATCTCCACACCGTCCTCGGAGATGGCGTGCTTGTGCGCGTATTTCCCGGCATTGTTGCTGAAGAAGATTTAATTAGATGAAAATTAATTAATTAATTTCGTCGGATTTAATTACCATGATTATGGGAGAGTTTAAATAAGTTTAATTACATGAGGATGTTGAGAGGGAGGTGAAGAGATTCGAAATCGGCGACGAATCGACGAACGGAGGAGAGGGAGCTGAGGTCGAGATGCATCACGATGATCTCCGCATCCGGAAACTCCGAGAGGATACGCGACTTTGTTTCCTCGGCGGTTTTCACACTCCGAGCCGGAATCACAAGCCTCGCCCCGCGCTTAGCCAGAACACGCGCCGTCTCCGCTCCGATCCCCGACGTCGCTCCTTTTTTTATTTGATTAAACAGAGAAACGATTAATTATAGGAAACTCGACTCAGTGGGTTAATTAATTCGAAATCGAATCAAGAAGAAGTGATTGTACTACTAACCAGTGATGATGGCAGTAAGAGATCGGAGATCAGAATTAGCAGTGACATGATCGGCGGTGGATCTAGAGCCGAATCCGCTGCGGCCACCGGAGCCGATCAGGTGCTTAACCGTCTCAATCATCTCTCTTTCTCTCTCTGTGTTTCTGTTATGTGAGTTGGAGAATATTTTGAGTGTACATGTTGGGGTCTATGGGGGTTAGTATTTATAGTGCTACGTGTTGGAGAAACATTCCATGCGAGATGCGGAGAAAGGAGACAACACTCTTCTATGTTGTTTATTTTTGAATTTAATTACTAAACATTTTTTGTTTGTAGTAAAAATTAAAAAAAAAAATCAAGAGAGTATAAAAAAAGTTATTGATTGGCACCAAAAACAAAACGAAAACCGAAATTATGCGATTTAAATAAAGGTTTAGTTAGCCAACTCTAATTGACTAAGACAAATTATAGAGGATGATGAGTCACGGAGCAAAAAATTATACTTGAAATTGGGTGATTACAAACCATATTCCTCCAAAGTATACAAATAAAAACTGTGATATTACAAGTGGAAACAATGCATAGATAGTGCCATGTTTTGGGTAACATTCACTATTTATCAATGATGTCCAACTTTCTAATGGTATTATCCTCGGAATCTTTTTACATTCTCTCATACCATGCATATTATTCATTTTATTTGTCTAATCATTACTTAATTAGCGGTGGACAAAAAAAAAACATGTTCAAATTCTTTATCTCTCACCTAGTCACACACTATATAAAAAGTTCAGGTTTATCTACTGGACCTAAGACTTAATAGACAAACAATCCCGTGTGTATAGCTAGTTTCTTGTATTTAGAACCTATGAACCGAACTTTATATTAGTTTACATTCAAATACATTTTAAATAGTGTATACGTAATTTACTGAGAAGCTTGTTAGAATGTTCATATGTGTAGCTATTATTTAATAAATGTTTAATTAGAACACCCCACTTTTGCATGGAATATACCACTCTTTAATTATAAAATTTCAGTTTTGTAACAAATACTACGCGTATGGCTGGGATGTCTGCAAACACAGTAGTTGTTAATGTTTTTTTTTTTGGTTTTTGCTGAATATTAGTAGTTGTTAATGTTATGAATGCTACGAGTGCATTTTCCACCGCTTTATACTGTAAACGAGGGAATAAAAAAAGACTTGATAGTGTTAAATCTAACATACTGTATATAATTTGCATATGATCTTAATACATCAGAATTCCTCAAACACATACTTAGTTAAGTGTTATGTTGAGAATATTCTTAAATTCCACCTTTAAGTAGACTGTCTTGTAGTTATTTTTGCTTGTGAAAATTGTAAGTGGTCTAAGCAAAAGATACGGTGGGGATTTTGGAGAATGGCACAATAGAGTGAGCTAATTGGTCTCTTTGTTCTTGGAGTATCCAATCCATCAATGGATGAGAAGAAGATCTTCAAGGCTGAATGTGATAAACATTAAAAAGTAATCTTACCCAAATCCAACTACTACCCACTAACAATTCCACTCATTTCTATTTATAAAGTATATTTGTTTTTGTTTAATAATTAATATGTTTCAACTCCAAGCTATACATGTGTCTTAATTATTTGCAGGTCTAGAAGGATCCATCTAATTTGTGTTAAACAATTGCCTCATACAGTTTTAATTACAAATGCTCCCACCTCAAACTCAATATAAGGATTTTACTTATTTTTCAAGAGGATCAGATCATAAATATCAGATTATTTGCATATCCTCTATAGTTGTTGGATATGTAAAAAGAAATACAAAAGGAATTACAGGTTATGGAGGACATATTCAAATGTATTTATTAACCTCAAGGTTTTTTTGTCTGACTCACCAGGAAAAAAAGAAAAAGCAATGATTTACATTTTGTGAATCTATCATAAATATTTTCAATGATTGGTCTAAATTTTGAAAATTTATGGATCCAAAATTCAATTATTTTTCTTTATTAAAAGAAGAAGATGGTCCAACCTCCAAGAATCAATTATTAATCAAAAATTTGCAGGATATAAAAATAATAAAAGGAAAATGATAGAAAGGACGTTGAGATAAACTCAAATTAGATGAAATGTTGTGAATAATAAAAAACTCCTCCACCTTGGGAGGCCTTGTCTGTTTCTAAGGATCCCGCACTATGTAAGAAGATTAAAAATATATAGGATCGTTGGGTGAGAGACGTTGAATATAACAATATAAAGTTTTTGATTAAACGTAATTAAGAAAAGAGACTCCTCCACCTTTGGAATTGGAATGACATTGACAAAGTTGGAATCTTAAGTTGCTTTATGTTAACACGGGTTAGGTTGTGTTATTGGATACCAACTTATTTGCCAAGAGAGAGAGTGAGAGAGAGTTGGTCAAATCCTCTTTGTGTTTGGCATGCCACTATATAACTATTGCTACCATTTCTTTTATGTTGTTCGTAACCAATCACATACTAAGTTTTATTGGTAGCCTTTGGCGAACAATACATATATTCAAGCTATGCATGGTCCATACGTTTTGAGATTAACTTTAGTGATTCTGTCTTTTGTATAGCCAGTTTAATACTCCTTGTTCCATACATCATATGTGTTGACCGACGTTAACACTGTTTTAAAAATCTAGCTAATGATGAAATAAAGATTTATGAAACTTAGTATAACTAAGAGCAACCCCAATGGTAACACTACTATAAAAGGTCTTAATGATTAATTATTAATATTTTGTGTACTTTATATATATAAGACACTTAGTAGAATTTTGTTGTTTTTAAGTATACAATGGAGACACTTTGATGAGTGTCTTAAAAAAAAATTAATAAATTTATGTAAAATTTATTTTAACAAATTTTAAATCATAATATATTTTCACAAAGGTAATACATATAAACATATAAATTATAGAAATGCAATTCAATGCTTGCTGAGAAGCCTTCTCCTTTAGAATTCCAGTGCTTGTTGCTAGGCATGAGATTTCGGATACTTCGGATAATTTAAATCGGATAATTTGGATAATCAGATAGTTTGTATTACTGAAATTCTACCGAAAATAACCGAAGTTTCTTATCTGAAACTATCCAAACTTTTAATTTTTTTTTTAAATTAGGTTAAATTCGGTTAATTTCGGATAGATTCGGGTTATTTCGGATATTTTCGGATAGTTTGAATATTCGATTCGGTATAATTTGATATATTTTGGTATAATTTGTTTTTCTTAATAAAAAAAAATTTGGGTAACCGTTCGATTCAGCAAACCGAACCGAACTGAACCAGTTAGAGAGAAAGAGGAAGACAGAAACGAAAAATAAAAATGAAATATTTTTTTGTCAATTTTCCCTATCCACTTATAATCTGCCACGTATCCGTTTTTAAATAAGAACAAAAATCCTAATTTAGACACTGGTCTAAAAGTTAAGACACTCTTTATCATTTTTTTATTTAATTATATTCTTAAGAACATTTATTAGATCCCTTGGTGTTACCATTGGGGTTGGTCTAATATTCTATCGATGAACGAAAATTTGCGAGCAAACTTGGTATAAACTTAGCTATTACTTACCGACTTGGTAGTAACTAAGAGCTAGTTCAGTGTCTTGAAGATCTAAGTAGCCGCAAAAAAAAGAGAAATCCAACCCGATCGGGTGAATATTCTTGTAACTTTTTGTTTTTTTTTTTCTGACATGAAGATTCTTGAAACTTTGTGATTAAAGTAACGTCGAACACATAGTAGTACCCTTGTAACTTGTAGCCGGCGATATATCCTATAAAGTTTATTTTTAAAAATATTTCTTTCACTATACTTAACATTTTAAAACTTTTGATGGTGTGACGGATTATTAGAGATCCCTTACGTCTTAGCATACAAGATCGTATCTTTCTTTTTCATGTATTTAATATTTATGCGTTAATCACACTAAAATTAAAATAAGTAAGCAACGAGGTTCATTGATCAAACACAGCCACGAGATTCATGAGATATGTGGATTGATATGAAACGTCTCCGCGTAAAATTCCTAGTCAGATTCAACCTACAAAATTTCAAAATAAGCATTCTTTACCATTGTTGAAGATCTTGTGTGATTAATTTAATAATCGATTGCAGGTGTATACAAATATTCAAAGAAAAAGATAAGATAAAGAAAGTCAAGTAAAAATGAGGGTCAATAGTTGATGCAGCAGAGTTTTATGATGAATCACTTTCCTAAGCATGCCTAAAATCAGGGTATTTATAAAATAAATGGGTTAGCACTTAGCACAAGGTTTTTGACTCGAGAAGTCAAAAAAGCAGAGAAACGATAATAAAGGGGAAGCATGGAATCAATGGACAAGTGTTGGAATCACTGACAATTCGATGTTTTGTAATGTCATTTGTATAGGAGAAATGAGTAAAGTAACGGTTGCTTTGTTGCAGAAGACAGTTTGCTCTGGAGATGAAGAGAGACTGATCCTTAATGTGCAGCAAGACAAAAAAAACCACCTGGAAGCAGAAAACCAATCAAAGCCATGTTGACTGATTAAAACCCTAATTTGATTAGGAGATTAATAATAAGTCTTTGCCTCCTCTCCTGTTTCACATCCATGTTAACGAGACATTCTCTGAACCGACCACAGTATAAAGAGAAAGGCATGTTACTTTTTTTTGATGGGCAAAAATCAAGGAGAGTGTGAGGAAGTGAAACTGATGGAGTCAAACAAGCAGGTGAAGAAGAAGAAGAAGCTGACACCAAATCGGTCATTGAAGGAGAAGAGAGCGCGACTTTACATAATTAGGCGATGCCTCGTCATGCTGCTCTGTTGGAGAGAGCCTCGTGATTGATTCAGAAGAAGATAGCTAACTCTACAGAGTAAAACTAGAGATACCTTTTACACAAGAGAAAAAGAAGAAGAGAAGACTCTCTCTCATCACATTTTTCAGATCATATGGAAGGTGACTCCACTCGATCCAACACAACATGTCAATGCAGATGCTACACATTACACAAACCTCTAGAGGACAAGGGAGGTACACAAGACAGCATGTCAAAGGCACTAACCCTGAATTATGCAACGTAGCTATCTTCTTTTCTCAGCCTTACGCACATTTATGTTTTTGTCATTACTATTAGAATACATACTACAGTTGGTACTATGAAGGAATCAGAGACTGTTTCTTTCTGCTCTTAGCCTCAATCTTTCAAACTATAAACTATGTTTGTATATATATGTACAGAAAAGGTATATGAATGTGAGTAAATTTTAAGAATTTCAAGATCAATCATCTGATAACGATCACAGAGATACACATGCCTAGTAAGATAATAGTACTTTGTGTTCACAGCGAAGAAAGCGTAATGCACAGATAGTCAAAATCACACAAAATTCCTTTTATCATCAATTATTCGTTCCTTACACACCAAAAGATCAAACATTGAAGAAACCCTAAACCCATTGAGATTCCCAAATCACACAGAAAGTAAGTTGGAGAATTTGGAAATGGAATCGGAGAGTGACCGTTTAGACAATGTCGTGGGAGGGATGAGGAGCAGGGAGGAAGAGAGGACGATCCTTAGCCTCGAATTCGTCGAGGTCATCGTCGTCGAGATCGGTGGTGGTGAGGTTGAGGCAAGCGCAGCGTTCAAGGGAGGTGAAGAAGGCGGAGACGACGGAGGAGCTCACCCATGTGGCCATCTGATCGAGCTTCACCCGAGAAATCACGCTCACGGCGCCATTGTTGCTGCCGTTCTCCTCCATTGATGGGAGATGTTCTTTTCACTGAGATCGATCGGAGTTGAGAAAATTGTCAAATAGAGGAGGAGGAGGTTTGCTTAACGCCTCATTTCCTGGGCGATTTTGACTAATTAACAACTAATTCCCTATCTATGGGCTTAATAACTACAAACAATCATACTTACTTGTAATCACGTTGTCAATTAACTACACCAGTCTTTCAAAACGGCGTCGTTTAGCGAAACAATTAACCCCCTTTTGTTCCTTCTTCTCCGGTGGCCCTCTCTGCTCGGCGTCGTCACATCTTCGACTGTTCGCGTCGACAGTCCCGAAAAAGAAAAAAAAAAGCCAGAGCTTGTATTCACTAAGGCCGAGCAAGAAGCTCTAATTGGATGCGGAGGTCGATTCTGACTCCGATTGCGTCAACGGCGAAAGGAATTCTCTTCCGGCATCTCCTGAAGAAAGTTAATCGGACTGCAACTTGTCTCCAAAGACGAGCCTTTTCTGGTGGAAGTGATTACAGAGAGAAGCTGAGAAGTGGGCTTCACTCTGTCAAGTTTGAAGACGCGCTTGATTTGTTCATTGACATGGTTCACTCTCAACCCCTTCCTTCCATTGTTGATTTCAGTAGATTACTCACTGCCATTTCCCGTATGAAAAGGTATGGTGCTGTGATCAATCTCTGTCGGCGTTTGGAAATGATTGGACTTTCACACGATCTCTATAGCTTCACCATTCTGATAGATTGTTCCTGTCGATGCTCTCAGCTCCCTCTTGCTCTGTCTCTTGTTGGAAAGATGACGAAACTCGGGTTTGAGCCCAGCATTGTCACTTTTGGCTCTCTGCTCAGTGGACTCTGCCGCGCGAACAGGATCGACGAGGCCTTCTCTCTGGTTGTTTCGATGGTGAAATCGGGATACGTTCCTAACGTCGTAATCTACAACACTCTGATTGATTGTCTTTGCAAGAACAGTCATGTGGATACCGCGTTGCAGCTTTACAACCAGATGGAAGTGGAAGCAGATGTTGTTACCTACAACACTCTCATAACCGGCGTTTGTAGTGATGGCAGATGGAGCGAAGCTGCTCGACTACTCGGAGATATGAAGAAGAGGAGGATAAACCTCGACGTTATCACTTTCACTGCACTGATCGATGCGTTCTTGAAAGAAGGGAGCCTTTCAGAGGCCCATGAGCTGTACATGGAGATGATCAGAAGCTCTGTAGTTCCTAATACCGTCACTTTCAACTCGCTGATCAATGGGCTTTGCATGAACGGTCGCCTATACCAAGCCAGAAAAACGTTTTCTTCGATGGGCTGTCCCCGAAACGTAGTGACGTATAATACTCTCATAAATGGGTTTTGCAAGTCTGAGAGAGTAGAGGACGGGATGAAGCTAATGCGGAGGATGTCTATGGAAGGATTGGTCGGGGACACATTCACTTACAACACTCTCATCCACGGTTATTGTCAGGTGGGTAATCTCAGAGCTGCACTATACATTTACGACACGATGGAATCTTGCGGCGTGACTCCTGATATTGTGACCCGCTGCATTCTGTTACATGGCCTTTGTGTCAATGGGAAAGTAGAAAAGGCAATGGGGAGGTTCGAAGATATGGGAAGAAGCGGCAAGTATCTTAGTATTGTTGCGTATAACATCGTGATCCACGGGTTGTGCAAGACGGGTCAAGTCGAAAAAGCTTGGGAGTTGTTTTGTGGACTGACTTCACAAGGAGTGAAGCCTGATGCAAGAACATACACTACAATGATATTAGGACTGTGTAAGAATGGCCCACGCCGTGAAGCCGATGAGCTGTTTAGAAGAATGAAAGAGGATGGGATTATATGACATTTTGTGTTGTGTGTAGATTGATTTGGTCATGACCAAGTTGAAGTGTGAGGCGTGTAAAGAAGAAGCGGTCATGAAAGCATAAAGCTGTTGCAGAGACATGTAAATGTTTAATCTTTCATAGTTAAGCAGGTGTTGTTGCATAGAGAAACTTGAACTGATTTAGCATTGATTTGTAATCTAACAAAAGCCAATTTTGTAGTCTTGTAATTTTCTTTTATGCAATCCAAATGAAATTTCCGACAAGAAGCAGAGCTGAGAAATGTTGCAGTGTAAAGTTGTCTTTTTTTAGCCAAACCAAAGTCTTGAAGATTTGTCTTGAAACGTCGTCGTTTTAAACAACGATTCAGTAGTATTCAGAGATACCTTTCGTTGCCGGAGCAGGAGGGGTCGTCGTTGATAGGGTTCGTCGCAAAGTCAGAGAGATTGGATTGGAAACGAACCAAAAGCCCACAAATTTGGATGCCGAGATCTATTGCGAATGCGACTGCGTCAACGGCAAAGGGGTTTCTCCGCCGGCGATTTCTGGAGAGAGGTAATCCTGAGACTGCTCACTCCTTTTGTCTGATCTGGTCTCGACCTTTCTCTGGCGCGAGCCATTACCGAGAGAGACTGAGAAGTGGTGTGCTTCACTCTATCAAGTTTGATGATGCTTTTGGTTTGTTCTGTGAGATGCTTCGTTCCCGTCCCCTCCCTACCATTGTCGACTTCACCAGAGTTTTGACCGCCATCGCCAAGATGAACAAGTACGACATCGTGGTCTATCTCTGCCACAAGATGGAGAATTTTGGGGTTTCACACGATCTCTATAGCTGCACCATCTTGATAGATTGTTTCTGCAGATGCTCTCGGCTCTCTCTCGCCCTCTCTGTTCTTGGGAAAATGATGAAACTCGGGTTTGAGCCCAGCATTGTCACCCTTGGCTCTCTCCTCAATGGCTTCTGTCGCAGGAACAGGTTCCACGACGCCGTGTCTCTCGTTGACACGATGGCCAAGTCGGGACATGAGCCCAATGTTGTCATCTACAACACTGTGATTAATGGTCTTTGCAAGAACAAAGATGCGGATAACGCTCTCGAGCTTTTCAACCTGATGGAGATGAAAGGAATCAGAGCGGACGTCATCACCTACAACACTCTGATAAGCGTCCTCTGTAACTCTGGTAGATGGAGCGAGGCGGCTCGGCTTCTGAGAGATATGGCGAAGAGGAAACTCGATCCTGACGTCATCTTTTTCAGCGCACTGATCGATACATTTGTGAAAGAAGGGAATCTTTTGCAGGCTAAGAAATTGTACAAGGAGATGATCCGGAGGTCTATAGATCCTAACATCTTCACTTACAACTCACTCATCAATGGTCTTTGCATTCATGGTCGCCTTGGTGAGGCCAAACAAATGTTTGATCTGATGCTGCACAAGGGCTGTTTCCCGGATCTCGTGACGTATAATACTCTCATAAACGGATTTTGCAAGTCTAAGAGAGTAGAGGATGGGATGAAACTCTTGTGTGAGATGGCTCATCGAGGATTGGTCGGCGACGCCTTCACTTACAACACTCTTATCCACGGGTATTGTCAAGCGGGCAAGCTCAGTGTTGCACAAAAGGTTTTCAGTCGGATGGTCGACTGTGGTGTGGCTCCTGATATTGTGACCTACAACATTCTGTTAGACGGTCTATGTAATAGCGGGAAGGTGGAGAAAGCGATGGTGATGGTGGAGGATATGCAGAAGAGTGAGATGGATGTTGATATAATCACATATAGTATCATCATTCAAGGGATGTGTAGAACAGGCAAGGTGAAAGAGGCTTGGTGTTTGTTTTGTAGCCTCACTCTCAAAGGAGTGAAGCCTGATGCTATAGCTTACACCACAATGATATCAGGATTGTCTAGGAAAGGCCGACGGCGTGAAGCGGACAAGCTGTGTAGAAAAATGAAAGAAGATGGGATTATGCCAATTAGAGATCACGACACAGGCTCATCGGCTGAACTCATCAAAGTGATTCATGAGTAAAAAAGCCTTGTGCACAGGTGCTTGTGACAGTAAAAGGTCATTGATATGTTACTATGATGATGGCCTTAAAGCGCTATAGGCATGAATCAGAAAGACAGAACACAGCTCCAAAGCCAGTTTTGTTGTCAATGTTGATTTTGCTTTGGAAAAGATGAATCGTGTGGTGTGAAAAGAAGCACCAATAATCCATGGGTGAGTTGCAGTGTTGTACATGTTGTATCTTCCATAAGCACATTTGTTGCGTATACAAACTTGTACTGGTTTAGCATTCTGAATTGGGTAAACCCAACCCAAGTCACAAATTTAATTTTTTAACCTCCATTTTGTGCTCTAGTCTCCTAAATGAAATAAAGATTCACTGTCAGAATGAAAATCCCCTATATGATCAAGTAATCTTTGCTCAAAGAAAAGTGTAGAATTGAAACCATCTTAAGAAAAGTGTAAGTAATCCATCATATTGTGTTTGCACACGAATTAGGCAAACTCTTCGACAAAAAGGGTTTATCAGTAAGAAAATGCGAAGAAGAAGCAACAAGAAGGAGAAATATAGGATAAAGCCATCTCCATTTCAAACGCTAGACTGTATTCCATTTGATTTATCATCACTCTTGTGCTTAAAAAGAGCCCATCTCTTTACTCCCGCCTCAATGGAGCACCGCTTGATGCAACATCACGGCCGGATTCCACCATTTCTTCCCTTTTCAGCTTACATATTCTACTCCATACTCATCTCTTTCCTGCCAATAAAAAAAAAAGGAAATTCTTATTATATGCAAGAAGATGCAAGGGTCGAACAAATCTACATCTAAACTAGTAACATTCTGAGAAGATGACCCATATATATAGTGGAGAGAACGGTGATTATTTTCACCCAAAACTCTTTGTTCCAAATTTCAATTATAACCCATTTCCTCGTTAGCCCAAATCAGCAGGCTAGATTTTGTAACAATACTTAGCAACCGAGACTGTGCCAAACAAATTGCTATTATCATGTAGTGTATCAGAATCTGAACTATTATTCTTTGAATTAAGAGAGAGAGAGGGGGAAAGAGATTGATTCCCAACTCTTTCACACACAAAGCTGCTGATACGAAATATCTGCAGAATAAGAATGTACTAGTAACACTCCCCCCTCAAGGAATAAGAGAACTCACAAAAGAAATGGCTGATGAATCTGCCAAAGCCGAATCTTATTCCTTCCGCCTCATGCACTACTCATCTTTGTACCCTGCATTGTCTCTGCGCACCTGAACCCTGAAAGTTTTATCAAACTATTTACCATTTCATGTTTTCGTAACTCATGGTTCTAATGGAAGTGTCAAAAAAATATCAGAATCTTTTTAAATAACCTCGTTAGTAGCAAACTCCATGGGTGCCGCAACCTCCAAGAGGGTAAACCCAAAGAACACAGCTCCCCAGATTGGCCGACATACCTGAAAGTAATTTGGAGTGGGGAAGAGCTAATCATTTGCTGTTGGGGCCTACAAGTTTCTCAGGTTGTCTCAATCCTTGGACTTGTTTCCGCCTGCCCAACACACTTCCTGGGCTTCTTCATTGAAGGGAGGGCAAGAGGACCCAGTCTCAAGCGAGCAACACCTTCGTCTTCCTTTGATTCTGCATCTCTGCTCTTCACTGGTGTCCTCTTTTTGCGTGATCTACTAGGACCATCTTGTGTCGTGGTTCTTTTATTTTCTGGCTCTGTCTTCTCTATGTTCTTAACCTTACTACTTGAGGGGCGGCTACTGGGATCCAGACTCAACCAAGGACTGTTCGGAGAATCCCTGCCTAGTTCTGGGCCAGAATCGGCATCTGTTGAAACTATTTCTACTGTAGAGCTTCTGTTATCCTGCAGATGGAAAAATAAATGAATCACCAAGACCATCCACAAGCGCTACATAACTACACAACAAAACGTACATCTCTATATCTACTGGAAATTAGGATCCACATATGCTTTAATCCTATTATTCACAATGTCCTAATTTATGAGAATAGTAATTAACAAAAAATAAAAAAAGAATGCTGCTCCCTGGGGCACACTGTACATAACTGATAAAATAACTACAGCTTACCTTATCTTGCATTTCAATAACTTCTTCGCATTCTGAGCCCTCTTCTCCTTCAGAATCAGCCATCTCTTCACACTCAAACTCAACATTTTCTTCTTCCATCATCTCTTCGTCAGAATCACTTAATTCCTCTTGTTCCATCACTATACCTTGATTAGATTGATCAGCCATCTCGTCAATGCATCTATCGCTTGTTGCGGTTGATCCAGGCACTCCAGAGCCATCCCTACGTTGAATCATGCAGATGTCTGGAACTTCTGAAATATTTTCTTCTGAGACACTACCACAATCTTTTACCTTGGAAGAGCTTGGGCTTAGATTGATATCTAAGTTCACATTTTTAACATGCTTGCTAGATCTGACATCATTACGACCAGCACCAGGGATATAAGTCTTCTCAACAGCACTAGAAGTATCCTGAAGTTGACATAATTTGCCCTTCTTGCCAATGTCTGTGTCTAAGTTCCCACGTCTACTAATAAGATGGCTAGTTTCACACTCAGTTCTTTGAAGAAGAGGATGAAAACAGCTCAGTCCTGCCTCGTGTTCATTAGATGATGGTTTTTTCTGGAACTGATCAGCAGAGTGATTGATTTGCCTTGGACTGTTGAAAAGACTCAGCAGCTGAGGTCGATTGTCAGAAAAGAAACTAAAGGAACTAGAACCTCCTGGGTCTCTGATTGAAGGGTAACATGTAATCTGTCCATTCTCAGGGGTCCGGAACAATAACGGATGCATTTGAAGATCCGGGTCGTTGTCTGTCTCGCCCATCCCAGAGGAGCTCTCTGCAGGCAAATCTTTCTCGCAAGGGGGCCCGTTGTTATCTCCGTCAGCTGAAAAGCAAGGAGGTTCAGTACCCGAAACTCCCCTCCCAGAAACACCAGACATGCCGCCCTTAACGATACAAGTTTTGGAGGACGATTCAGGCTGATCCTTCGCAAAAACTGACTGCGAGATAACACGGACCGAAGATGGAAGGTTAAGTGGAGGTAAATCAGGGGCTAGTCTCACTACACTTAGGTTGCGTTGTTTACGAGCACGACGATATGACCGCATAATAAACGGTGCTTTTGAGGCATCGGTTGCTGTACCAGATGTGTGGTTGTACAGAGGTATCAAAGAAGGTGCAAGCCTCCCCGTACATGTCAGAGCTCGGGCACCAGATAGTTCAGGATTTTTGGATCCTTCACCAGTACATGTAAGATCACGGGGAACATCCTTTGGCTTGCCAGAGGATTGCATATATGAAGAATAAAAGAGATTTGGCATGCCAGGCCTCCAGTCTGCTAAAAATCCTTCATGAAGGTATGCGTCACCTGAATTCTCCACCAATTCATGCCCAACGTGATTTTCATTGGCCTTAGAAGCACCATGACGGTCCTGCAACATGCCATGAAAGGTGAGTCTAGGTAAAATACATAGTTTTAGTGGGTTGTATGATTTGAGGGGGAGGCACAGATATGAAAGACAGACCTCTTTTGCAGATGCAGGCTGCTCTTTGGACTTTCTTTTGTTTGTATCATATAATCGCCGCTTCTCTTTTTTGGCAGCATCTAACTTATACGACTTCTGAATTCCAAGGGCAGTGCGCAATTGCCTTGGCAGGGAGGATGGGTCTCTATAAGGCACAACGAATTTCCACACCAACATCCAATCATATTTGAAGTACTTAAGTCCCTGAGCATTTTTAATTTATACTGAGCACCGGAGTATGATTTCCAATCAGAATTGCAAAAGGGTGCGCTTGTCGAATTACCTCTTGTATACGTTCTATCTCTTGTGGGGTCAGGGGAGAGCATTTCATCCTCAAAATTGCCTGCATGTGGCAATATAGATTCATACACATCAGTAAGGAGATAAAACCTTGGAATCGTGGGGAGAACTCTAACTTGAAAAGCAATCAGATTAAGGTCATATTTATCCATTAATCATCCAATTTTTGCCACGGTATCTTTTATGACAATGAGTTCGCATACTGATTTCTCTTACGTGCATGATATATATGTAATGGTTCCACAGTGCTTCTTTGTCGACAAACAAGTTCAGGCCACTGACAGATAAGCATACAAAAAAAGAGATGATAAACCATATCAAGCATATAACAGACCTTGATTGGATTTTCTGGGGCTTTAGATGATCTCCGGTTTTTTTGCCTAATATAAATCTGAAACAAATAAAAGTAGAATGTATTAGAAGAGACAAGTCTTTCATTTCTTGATGAAAACCCTATCAAACCACACGGGGACATCTAGATCATGAGCTACAAAAAAAAAATTCCTATTTCTGCAGAAATTCGGTGATGATTACCTGATTTTCGGCTTTACATGGAAGAAAGCGCTGCTTTATTGCCTTCCAGTCTGAGTTATATTCCATTATTCCAAGAGCCAGTAGTCTGCATACAAGCAGCACAAAAAATCAAATTTCTACTACATTATTAGATCAAGAATAGAAAAGAAAAGGAAAAGGAACTTACTCATCCTCAGCGTCAGTGAAAAGGAACCGATTGCTAACAGCTGCAGCAGGTGGCTTGTGCGGAAATAGCGATACTTTGAACAACGGCAGAAACCGTTTAGCTAGATTGGCGATATCCTTATGGACCAAGGCAACAGATTGCTTCTTCGCTGATTCAACGAGTGTAGCAGCTAGCGTTTTCTTAGACTGCTGCTGATCTGATGGTGACTTACTTATGCTAGGCGTTGAAGGAGGATTGTTTACGATCTCGCCGCCAGCTTCTTGGCGAGGGAGTGGAAACAGTGGCACTCTTTGAGACGAAGCATCAAAACCGGATTCCACTTGACACCGTCGATAATCTTGAACGGCTACAATGGTACAATAATCAAGACAACTATATTATAGCAAAATAAAACAAAGATAAGAAAACATGGAGATATGGCACACTATCATCTTTCAACCCAATAACATACCTTTAGAAACATCAAGTAGATAACTCCCAGCTAGATCCACAGTATTCCGAAGCGGTGATGCCGAACCAGCGACAAGAAGATGACTTTGGCGTGAAACAAATCCTTGGTGTTGTTGGAGCATCTCAGATAAAAGTCCATGGACTTGGGTTCCAATGTGCTGCCGTGAATGATCAAGTGCACAGAGAGAGTAGACCTGGATAAGAAGTTGAAGGTGGTCATGAATCAAACAATGCAACTCTCCCATTTGGGCTTGACTGAAGCCAATTGTTGGGATGTTTTGTGATGAAGCAACTGCTTGAGCAGCAGGAAACCTCCTAGCAGGAAGTGTAATGGGCAAGATAGGCACAAGAGGGCGCAACAATCTGCTAGGCTGCCCAGCAGAATCGGTGTTGTGCTGAAAGGAGGTGTTTTGCCGTCTCTTCTGCCTAGTCACGGGTCGTCTCTTAGGGGTTTTCTCTTCATCTGATCTTATGACCTCCTTTGCAGGTATGCTTTCCTCGTCATCAGTCTCCAGAGCTTCTTCAAGCTCAATCTCGAAGTCTAGATCGTTATCCTCATCATCATCGTCGTCGTTATTTCCATCAGGATGCACCAATTGAGATTCAGCATCACCGCTGTGTAAAACGGCGGCGAGAAACTTGCGGTATTCCTCCTCATCGTCGACATTAGGAATGTCATCCTCATCATCAGTCTCCTGAAGAAAGGCCTCAAGATCATCAAGGGTAAAATTCTCGAGCGAATACCGAGCTCTGGTGCGCTTGCAGATTGCATCATCCTGCTCATCCGGCGACATCAAAACCTGCTTCTGAGTTTGGATCATGTCTCCGTTTTCATTTGCCTCCAATGTCTTCTCTGTAACAAAGTCACCTTCTTTCTGAGCAACAGGTTCATGATTCGAGTCCTCCTCTGGGATTGGTTCCTGGCACGAGACGCTAGTTTGCATCGCGATTTCCTCCTCTCTTCCTTTCTCAACATCGTCCAAGTTTTTCTCAACGGCAATGCTATTGACAATTTCACCATCAGGAGCTTCAACTTCAGAGCTCAAACTGGAAGAAGCTTCACGAGAAGGAGTCTCCTTGAGAAGAGGATTGAAATCAACATCTTCTTCTTCTTCCTCCTCCTCGTCATAGTCGCAATCCTCTTCTGAAATTAGGGTTTCTTCAACTCGATCCGACGAATCCATGATGACTAGGGTCGGTTCCGCCATCTAAACACGACGACAATACATCATCTCTGGATTCCACAATAGATAGATAGAAACAGGGCTTGATCAATCGCTTTACGTAATTCCGTATCGGCTTTGAGATTGCCAGAAACCTTGGAAAGCAATTGGGTTTGAACAAGACTAATTTAATGGAGAGAGATTAAGGTGGAAGCAATTGGGTTCCTAAGCCTTTCTTTTCAAAAATTTGCTCTTCCAATAAACTACATATATTTTGTTACTTTTCAATCCAATAAACAACATAAATTTCTCCTTTTTTTATTATATCCCATATTTCTGTAAAGTAATTAATTAAGCTACAGTTACATTGCATAAAAAACTTCATTTAAATTGCTTTATGTTAAAAATACGATTTTTTACGTCTTGAAAACTTATTAAAAATATAAAAATCACATTTAAAAAAAAATAGTTTGGAAATATGATGAAACATTCATTTTCATTTTAATTTTGAAAATATGATAAAACTCTGATTTCTATTTAAATTGTATTTTGCGTTTCGAAACTTACTAAAATTACGATCTTTTGCGTTTTGGAAACTTATTAAAAGTACAAAAAAACATATTTTTAGAAAATTCTAGTTTGGAAATATTTTAAAAACATAATGGAAATATTCATTTCCATTTTGAAAACATGATACCGATTTCCATTTAGTAAGCGTTTTGCGTTTCAAAAACTGATTAAAAATACGATATTTTGCGTCTCAAAAACTTATCATAAATACAAAAACTCATATTTTTAAAAAATTCTAGTTTGAAAATATTTTAAGAAACATGATGGAAACACTCATTTTCATTTTGGAAACATGATAAAAACACTAATTTCTATTTTAAAAACACGATAGAAAACTGAAATGATCAATTTAACTCTTTATATATAAGTTAATAATTAATTTAATTTTAACTTTTTCCTAAGCCTTTCTTTTCAAAAATTTGTTCTTCTAAGAAAAACACATATTTCTCTTTTTTGTTTAATTTACAGCTAAGTTGCATAAAAACTTCATTTAAATTAGGTTTTAAGTTTCGAAAACTTATTAAAAATATGATCTTTTGCGCCTCAAAAGCTTATTAAAAGTATCAACAATCAATTTTTTTTAAAAAAATTTAGTTTGAAAATATTTTTAAGAAACATGATAGAAACATTCATTTTTATTTTGAAAACATGATAAAAACTTTGATTTTTATTTAAATTGTGTTTCAAAAACTTATTAAAAATATGATATTTTGCGTTTCACAAACTTATTAAAAATATGAACTTTTGCATCTCAAAATCTTATTAAAAATACCAAAAATCACATTTTTAGAAAATTCTAGTTTAAAAATACTTTAAGAAACATGATGGAAACATTCATTTTTATTTTGAAACATGATAAAAAAACATTGTTTTCCATTCAAAATTGAGTTTCAAAAACTTATATATACTATAAAAGATGGTCAACTCTCTCCATATGAATGCTACCTCATCATTTTGGTTTATTGTAGAAATGACATGTGTCATTTTTTAAAATTTAATGATACAAATTATGTAAAATACAGTTAATGTATAAATTTAATATATTAAATATGAAGAATTAGATAATATATTTTAATAACAATATATACATAATATTCAAAAACAATTATTGAATATCTATTTTGTGGTAGTTTTTAAAAATCATTAACAAATTTTATATTTTATATTTAAGAGTGTTTTCTTATTTTTAATTAATATTATAAGATATTATTATAAAAAATTATACAAATATAAAATTACAATTATTTGATATTTTGAACCTTAAAAGTTAGAAGAAAAATTTATACAATATTATAATAAACTTTAAAATAATTTTTTTATAATCTAATAATTATTTGATAATTTATTTTATTCAAACTTGATCCATTAATAATTTTAAAATTAATAAGATATCAAAGTTCTAATATATATATTTATAAAATATTTAATGCAGCTGTATAAATTAGAATTATAGTTCAATTATTTAAGCTCATAAAAATATAAAACCACGGCATTGCTATTGTGTAAATGTACGACGTGTTAAAAAAAGTCGTCTCTATCTATGTTATGTTTGAAGAGTTTCTCTAATTAATTTTTGTTATATAGTACTTTTCTGATTTGCACTATATCCATTTAATATATTCTATATATACAAGGTATAATATATTTCACATTTTCTTATCAATAAATCACTGATCACATATATAGTTAAATCCACATAATATGTAAATATGTATTGTATGTAAATTTAAATACACAATATCTTTAAAAAAAATTTTAAATATACGATAAAATAAATTATAACTACACTTTTTAATCAATTATTTGTGAAAAAATATTTGCGCATACTCATTTAGATAAATATATAATTTTTTGCGTCTCGAAAACTTGTTAAAAATACAGAAAATCATATTTTTAGAAAATTCTAATTTGAAAATATTTTTAAAAACATGATGGAAACACTCATTTTTCCATTTTGAAAACATGACTAAAACACCGATCAATTTAATTCTTTATATAAGTTAATAATTAATTTCATTTTAACTCTTTCCTAAGCCTTTCAAGAAGCTACAAAGTCTGCTTCATGTCATGCATTATGTCTACGCAAACTATACCAATCCATCAGAATGAATGGATGATTAAGTGCAATCTAGGACACATGTGTAAGTCTCAACTTTGATAGTGTCGATAAAGTGACTGTTGTGTGTATCGTCGTATTGATGGCAACAAAACACAAAATGTAAAAGCCAAAGTCAGAGTAAGCTTTTGACATAAATGGAAAAACTCAAGATGAAGACTGGAGGAGTTTCTTGTAGTCATGGAAGGTTCCATGGAACGGTGCAATCCTTCCGTCTGACACAACCCACAGCTCATCCACACTTCCCGAGATTAGATGCTCGTCGTGACTCACCTGCACAAACCACATTCATTGGTACACATACATACATTATTCAAACCCATTTGTTTGTTTGTTGAGTGAGTTGTTACCATGCAAATACCGCCTTGGAACAACACAAGTCCTTGAATCAAAGCTTCCACAGCGTCCAGATCCTGACAGTTTTTATTTCTTGTTTAGCATAAACTGATGATATTATTAACAAGAATACGCAAATTTATTAATTCTTCTTGGCTTACAAGATGATTGGATGGCTCATCAAGCAATAGCAAGTGCGGTTTCTTGAATGTTATCTTCGCAAATGCCACTCTGCTTTTCTGACCACCTAAAATTTGCCATTCAAACCCAAAACCAAGAAGAAACTCAATTAGTGAAAAATAACCAATCACTATCGACACAATTTGTAGATCCATGGATCTCTCCAGTTCCATTCCAGGTTTTGCATTGTGGTAGTATAATAGATAGAAGAAAATGAAAGGCATACCTGATAAAGTGTACATGGGCTGCAGTGCAAGATTCCCAGTGACACCAAGAGAACCCAGGTGACTTCTGAGCTTTTGCTCTGGTACTCCCTACCACATTACATCACATACCAGTTACGTCACATACCAAGGGTGTATATTTTGCTTCAACTCAAGTGGTGCTCGTAAGAAGTAGACAAATTAAAAATTCTATAAACACTAATATATATGAATCTTTTTTAAAAAACTCAATTATGATCTCGTGTTAACTGAAACAAACAATAATAAGTATATAACGTGTGTAGGAACTTACTGGGTAGCAGCGCATCATATACAGAAGAGGATTCGAAGAAAGGTCTAGTCCATCTACATGATGCTGGCTAAAGACTGCTACTCTAACCTGTAAAAAGATTATCAATACATCATATGAAAGCCACCAACAAGCGTAGCATTAGCAGAGCAGGGAAACGATATGTTGTTGTCAAAGAAATTTTCAACCAATCAAAATGTTTCCTAATCCAACTGCTCAAACCTAGAAGGGGTCTCCATACTAAAACGTCATTCCATATGTTCCAGAGGGACTGTGTCAGATTTGTTTTGTTATACCTTAGCAGAACGGAAAACTGTTCCAGAGCTTGGTTGCAGATCCCCAGAAATAAGTTTGAGTATAGTTGATTTACCAATACCATTGGGTCCCACCACTGCAAATCGAAGAGGAGGAAAGCATATATAGAGCTTAAAATGTTGGGAAGAGACTCAAAAATTAAAACCTCTACATGTTCGTACATATTGATGATATTCACATATGATTGATGGAAGTTTAATAACTCTTAAGGTTTATAAACATATAACATCTAGGGAGAGGGGAGCCTTCTTACTTGCAATACGGCTATCCAGATCTATTCCGAAATTCAGGTTCCTAAACAGCAACGGACCGCCTGGGTAGCCAAATGATGCATCACTGTAGAAAATAATAAACGAGTAAAAAATCATATCTTGTTGATCTCTGTATCCTCCCCATACCAAAATCAGACAAGTTAGTGTCGGATCCACAGAGGTCGTTTCCGGAAGATTACAAACCTGAAACTGATAATGGGAGGTCCAGGCTTGTCGTCAGGAGTTGGGAATTCAAATTTATAGCTGCAGAAGAAAGACAAGAGGTTAATCTATAGATGGTTAAAGTTGAGAGCCAGCATCGAATGCTACCGTAGCAAATTTTGCCCAGTATCAGAGTATAGCATCATTCCTACTTTCAACTATAAGTGCTTTAATATATAGATAAGAGGGGTTCGCTTACTCAGGATCATTAATAACTTGATCCACATGGGCCAGCCGGTCCAATGCCTGGAACATACACATGGTAATATTAGACTAACACTGATGGCCAAAATTTAATCACATAAATAGATGTAACTGTTGAAACCTTGATTCTTGACTGAACAAGAGACGCCCTCTTTGCATTGTATCGAAATTTATCAATGAACGCCTGCAGCAGAAAACAATATATGAAACTGAAATCCCCAAGATGGAATACTGCTAAACAAACCAGAGACGAGTTGAAAACAGAATTCATGATACCATTGTGCAGAGAAAAAAAAGAAACCTGCATATGTGACCGCGATCGTTCACTTGATTCAAAGGCTTTTGTTTGATTCTTGACTTGTTCTTCCCGTGTTCTTTCGAAAACATCATAATTTCCCTTATAGGTACTTAGTTTTTGGTTTTGCAAATGGATGATGTCCGTGACAACCTGAAGCCAAAAACAAGCGTTACACGTGTCCAGAGATATTGGGGGAATAATGGCTGCATGAGGATCAAGGGAGAAAGAAAAAAGGTACCGTGTTCAAGAATTCCCTAGCATGCGAAACAACTATAAATGTTTTTGGCCACTTCGTTAGATATGTTTCCAACCATAAGACAGCGTGGAGATCAAGATGGTTCTACCAAAACAGAGGAAAAGAATGTCAGAAAATTGAAAATATAAAGGAATTAGATTCTTCTAATAAGATAAGCTTATCAAGAAAACACACCGTAGGTTCATCAAGCAACAACAAATCAGGCTCTATAAATAGCGCACGAGCAAGTGCAATTCGCATCCTCCATCCTCCTGAAAAAGTATTTGTAGATTTCTTCTGCATTTCTGGAGTGAAACTGAGCCCCTGAAAATATCACAGAGAGGAACGTTTGTAAGTTAGCAGTACTCAAAAGTTGAAAGCAATAAAAGCACATGCAAAGAGTTTAACAGGAGATAGCACCCAAATCTAGCCTTTATATGTTTTTGTAATGATGGGTCACGACTAGTGTCTTGTGTTTATATCTATGCTATCATAAAAAACAAATAGCCTAGGAAGGCAGCAGAAACCTTGTAATGGTAGAGAGCAACTTACAGCAAGGATACTAGCTGCCCGAGCCTCAGCAGTATAAGCATCAATTGCATCAAGCCTTTTGTATATTTCTTCAAGCCTTTGAGATATAAGATCTGCTTCAACTGTATCTTTGGTAGGCAATCCATCCTTAGCTGCGGGTTCTTCCAACTCCAGTTCTCTCTACAGATAACCAAACAATGGTCAACATTTTCCCCAAATATAGACGAGCTAATGCTAATACCAGTAAGCAACAACTCCCTTATTAGTAAAACTAGCTTGTAGGCTAACCTGCTTAGCCAGTATTTGAGTTTCTTCTTCCAAAAGACTGGCTCTTTCGATATCAGTGTTAAGAACACATTGTAAGGCTGTCGTGTTGTCACCAACCACTTCTTGTTCGACATGCAATATCTGGCAATTAGCAGGAATACCCTCTATAGCGTGCATAGCCATATACCTCAAAAACGTTGTTTTTCCGGTACCATTACGTCCCACAAGGCCTGTAAAGTAACCCATTTGTAAGCTAGGTTTCTCTTTTCACAAAGAAAAAAAAAAAAGAAGAATACGAAGGTGAAAACGAAGATGAAACCCACCATAATGGCGTCCAAAAGAGAGGGTGATTGAACCGTCGACAATGAGATCACGGCCACCAACAGAGACATTGAAGTTATCCATGTGAATATCTCTGACAGCGGAGCCACCACCAGTGTCATGATTCACACTAACAGTAGGCATCCCTGCCTTAACCGCTTCCATTTCAGCAACATGCTGTTGGTATTGCACCTGCGTATAAACAAGAAACCAGTAGCCAGTAAATCAATCAGCAAAAGGAACACAGCTAAAAAATAAAACAAAAGAAACAAAAAATGATATACACCTCTCTTTGGCGATCATCCTTCTTCTTTCTCCTTTCGATCTTAGCTTTATCACGCTCTGACAACAAAGGACCATCAATAGGCTCAGGCTTCTTCTTCTTAACAGGTCCGTCGTCCATTCCATCGTTCATCCGTACAGGCATTGCGAGACTCCTCACAGTTGGTGCAGCCTTCACTAATCCATGCTTTCCAAACTTATCCGAGAGCTTGCTACAAATCTACACAACCAATCCAAATTTATATAGAAACCATTTCAGACCTAATATCAGTAATTCCGAAACCATTTCAGCAAAGATTTACGGAAAATAACGAATCTAGAAGACAAATAACAGCAAAAAATTGAAGTAATAGTGGGACGGCCTCCTCCGCTGTTTGCTTACCAAACGGCACTCATCGAAATCGGAGACGCATTCAGCAGCGACGAGGAGCTCACCGACGGCATCAAAGGCACCCTCGCCTTCCTCGCCGAAGTCGAAATCCTCGTCGGCGAGGACGTTGATGATGTAGTCCATGATGGGCTCGTCCACATCCTGCGCTCTGCGTCCCAGCACTTCGTAGACCACTGAGCTCGCAACTTCTGTCATAGCCGGAGACAATTTCTCTTCCGGATCCCCGAAAGAAACTGAGGCGAGATTAATTTCCAGAAAACTTCGATTTGATAACTCTCGGGGAGAGAAAACCCACAGCCAAATGAAAGAAGAGATGAAAGAAGGAAAGGGCAAACGATTATCGGGCTTAATGGGCTCATTTTGGAACCGTTGGGCCTTACTAAAAACCTTATCGCTTACGAGACTCTTGGTTCTTTCTTAAAACAAGTCTTATATGGCCAACGACCCACATTAAACTTGTTTGTGAGTCTTGACGATCAGAGTGGGAGATTAAAAACTGGATGTTGCATTTGGATAATGTTTGGCCGCCTTGTAACTCACCAATAACATATCATCAAACACATCGTCCGGACCATAGACATTCACTGATCAAATTCATAAAAGACAGTTTTTTCTTGAATAACACCTGTAATCTTAATTTATGCAGTGTTATTAGTTCCATTGCTCGCAGGATTTAGAAGTGAATCTACTAATCTAAAGTCAGACAAGAATTAAAACCATATCAGGCTGGAAAAAAAAGATTATTTCCCTATTTAAAAATCTTTAGAACATTTCATGATAAAAATACAATAAAAAAAAAAAAAGACAGCTTCTCCTTTCAAATGAAAAGCTCAAAACTTTTAAGTCTAAGTCTCTAAAATCTTTTTTGGCGACACAAATTAACAATAATTGAATTTGGTCTAGAGCTCATCATGATTCTCATCATCATCGTCTGCCGCAGCTGATTCACCGCCCGGTGCACCACCAGACTTCTGATAAACGGCAGTGATGATTGGATTGCAGACAGCCTCGACCTCCTTGAGCTTCTCATCGTACTCTGTCTTCTCTGCATTCTGGTTTTCGTCAAGCCACTCGAGGGCCTCTTTGGTCGCGGCTTCGATCTTCTCCTTGTCATCAGCCTCCAGTTTGTCTGCAAGCTTGTCCTTGTCGTTGATTTGGTTCTTCATGTTGTAGACGTACGTCTCGAGGCTGTTCCTGGCATCGATCCTCTCTTTCACCTTCTTGTCTTCCTCTGCAAACTCTTCCGCCTCCTTGACCATCTTCTCAATCTCTTCTTGGCTCAAACGTCCCTTCTCGTTCGTGATCGTGATCTTCTCTGTTTTACCACTCGCCTTGTCCTCTGCCTTCACGTTGAGAATACCGTTGGCGTCCACTTCGAATGTGACTTCGATTTGGGGGGTCCCTCTTGGAGCTGGTGGGATTCCGCTGAGGTCGAAGTTACCGAGCAGCCTACAGTCTTTGGTGAGACTTCGTTCACCTTCGAAGACCTGAATGGAGACCGTGGTCTGCTGGTCTTGGTATGTCGTAAACACCTGAGACTTCTTGGTCGGAATAACCGTGTTTCTAGGGATCAGCTTCGTCATCACTCCTCCGACAGTCTCGATACCCAAAGTGAGTGGCGCAACGTCAAGAAGAAGGATATCTGACATTTTCAAAAAAAAAGTAGACAACATTTTAGAGACACAACATTTCCACAGTAGAGAAGAAGAATCAGCTATACATCGGAGAGAGAGAGAGACGTACCTTTGGTTTCATCACCACCTTCTCCGCTCAATATACCTCCCTGAACGGCAGCACCGTAGGCCACGGCCTCATCGGGGTTCACACCCTTGTTCGGCTCTTTCCCTTCAAAGAAGTCCTTCAAGAGCTGTTGTACCTTTGGGATCCTAGTGCTTCCACCGACGAGTACAATCTCATCGATCTGGCTCTTCTGTAGACCAGCATCATCCATGGCCTTCTTCACGGGTCCCATTGTCTTCCTGAACAAATCGTTGTTCAGCTCCTCGAAACGGGCTCTGGTGAGTGGCTCAGAGAAATCAGTGCCATCAAAGAGGGACTCAATCTCAACACGGACTTGGTGCTGGCTGCTAAGAGCTCTCTTGGCTCTCTCACATTCCCTTCTGAGCTTACCCAGAGCCTTCTTGTCCTTGCTGATGTCCTTTTGGTGCTTCTTCTTGATCAGCTTGATGAAGTAATCCATGATCCTGTGGTCAAAGTCCTCACCTGCGCAAATCACATTCACAAGAAAGGGTTTTAACAAAACGACCACATATATGTGAATATCTAGAAAACGCAATGTTGTTACTAAAATGGTGATTAGATTCAGACAATGTATTCAAGGTCAAGGTTGCGTTACCTCCCAAGTGGGTGTCACCATTTGTAGAGAGAACCTCAAAGACTCCGTTGTCGATGGTCAAGACACTGACATCAAACGTACCACCACCAAGGTCAAAGACAAGGATGTTCTTCTCACCGCCCTTCTTGTCAAGACCGTAGGCAATAGCAGCAGCAGTGGGTTCGTTGATAATTCTAGCAACATTGAGGCCAGCGATAACACCAGCATCCTTTGTGGCTTGCCTCTGGGCATCGTTGAAGTAAGCTGCAACGAGCAAAACAACAAGAGGTTGAATCAACTAACTATACATGAAGAAAAGGTAACTACACAGTATTAATCGAAGTAAACTCAAGCTCACCTGGAACGGTGACAACAGCGTCCTTGATTTTCTTTCCAAGGTAGGCTTCAGCAGTCTCCTTCATCTTAATCAGAATCATGGCACTGACCTCCTCAGGAGAGAAAACCTTGGTCTCACCATCCTTGATCTTGACTTGGATGTATGGCTTGCCGTCCTTGTTCACAATCTTGTAAGGTACAAGTTTCATGTCCTTTTGAACCTCCTTGTCCTCGAACCTGCAAACAGAAAAAAGATAGAAAGTTTAATACAACATTCCGAGCAAGGAAAGAGAAAAACAGAGAGAAAAACGGTAATTACTTTCTCCCGATCAATCTCTTGACGTCGAAGACAGTCCTCTCAGGATTAACAGCCGCCTGGTTCTTAGCAGCCTCACCGATGAGCCTCTCGGAGTCGGTGAAACCAACCCAGGAAGGTGTAATACGGTTTCCTTGGTCGTTGGCAATGATTTCAACATGGCCATTCTTGTAAACACCAACACAAGAGTACGTTGTACCAAGATCTATCCCTATCACTGATCCCAGCTTCGTCGCCTCTTCTTTCGCCATTGCAATCGCAAACAGACATCCTGAAGCACAAAAGTCCCAATCGTCAACAAAATACAGACTGAATAAACCAAAACACTATCCTAATTCTTTCTCCAGCCAATGCTAAAGCAGCGATCAATGTAGATAGATCGAATGATACATTAAACAACATCAAATCCCAATGCACTGTAAATTACAAGATCTAATCTGAAAAATCAATCAAGTGCTAAAAACATCGTTCAAATTCACGAAACATCGCATCAGATTTCGATCAGATTCAGAACCATCATACATCGAACCAGAAAACATACGTTCATGAAATCAGTAACATCAGAAACCGAAATGTAGATTTTACTCATGAGAAATAGAGATCCAGGGATTGATGATCTAGAAATTCATGAACCACTGACCTAAGAGGACGATCGCAAGCACAAACGTATCGCGCGCCATGTCGAGAAACTTCTGCTGAAGTAGAAAGTGTCGTTTCTTCACAATGTTGATGGTTCCAAGTAAGTCGCGCTTGGTGTGGCTTATAAAGGTTGAGAGTGCCCGAAGGCGACGGTGAAGAAACTCGCTTATTATGGAATGCCAATGAACAGAGCCCGTGTCATCTTAGATTACGTGGACCAACCATATCGTGACAAATATACAGTGAATTATATGATACGCGAGGAAACAGAGTCCATGTCATCTTACGCGACATCAACCAATCACATCGCGACATGTACAACACTCAGCCAATTAGATCTCTGATCTTGTGTTGGATTAATCTTCACCGTCCGTCCGTTTGAAGTATAATGGGCTTCTTTCCTTTACCGGCTCTTATTTCTTAAACCCAATAGCATGACTTTTAAATATTAATGACCCAATTGTAGATATATATATTTACAACCCATTGTTGCCCAATATATTCATCAGATCGAATAATTTTTAGAATCAAATCAGAGGTAGTACAGTACTTACTTTATAAAATCGTATCGTAGCATATGTGAATGAGTGCTTGTGGGTACAGAAAAAAAAGGAATATTTAGGCTTTATGGGTTTGGTAAAGGTTTTGAAAGAGATATGAATCACTCAAGTTATATATTAGGATTTATATTCAATTATATGGTGCTCTTCTTCATTATTACGATATATGACTGCCACTAACCTAACAAGCATATATTTTTATGGATATCAATATGACAATATGTAAACATGAATAAATACATATGTTATTGTTATGTATGCATTTGTATCTGTATTTATACTTTCATATGGGTTTTGTAAACTTAGGAGCAAAATAAATCAAATGGACATATGATGAAGAGAGGTGACAAAGAGGGTCCATAGTGCATGTTTGTTAGTGTGTTTCTCACTCATTTTTGTTACAAAAAAAAACAAATTAACCTTTATATAATAAGATTAATAATATTATTCCTATATATGTACAATTAAATTATCCCTAGCTTTTTTATTGTGTTTCCAAAATGATTAACAACTTTTCATTATTATGTCTCCGCCCCTTACTTCTATATAACTCATCACTCATTTGTATATATACACCCACAATTTGTGTCTTGAAAATCTCAAGTTCTTTTAGAAACAAAAAATAATAATCAATATGAGCTATAATACCAAAAGGTTAGTAATTTTCATTGTTCTGATTTTAGCCATCACCTATACTGGTGTTTCAGACGCTACCCTTCGTCATTTCGTAAATCTCAGATCGAATAAGGTAATTTGTCTTTCTTTTCCGTTTCAAAACATGCAATATTCTCAAGATTTGTATATTATATGAAATCACAAAACGTGTATTGCGGTTTACAAGTTGCTCTGGTTGGTTCGTTTTCTATTTGATCATGTGTAAACCCTAGTTTGAGAATAATATTATATGTGTATTAAGGAGGATAATGAAAGAAAGGAGAGAGAGCTTGCGGAGTTTCATCTTGACTATGCAAGAACCGGAGCCAATCAAGATCATGAACCAGGGAAAGGAAGACCTTAATCCAAGTTAATTATTCATAAATTAATGAGCTTCATTATCTCTACTAGCTACTTCCACAAATAATGAGCTTCATTATCTCTATGTATACATAATATGATGTAATAGGCCCAAGCTTTTGGACACGGCTAAAGTTGCATGTAAAGATCGTGTACGCATGCATATGGATCGGATCTAAGGTCTATTATAAGTATGAGATATTAATTTGAGTCATCAAGATTGAATAAGTGCCATGTTTAGGCCATCTCTAATGGTTTACTCTAATTTTAGAGTAAAAAGATAGAGTTCTTTAAAAATAGAAAGTAGGTTTGCTCCAATGGTTATTTCTAAAATAAAAACATTCTTGTTATATTCTTTTTTGTTTAGTTATTAATTTATTATAGATCCTTTGACTTTATAAATATTTAAATTTTATTCATTTATTTTATGCGTTTGATAAAAACTAAATAAAATTAAAACTTCATTAAAATTAAATATTTACCACAAAAATAATTTTTTTTTGTTACAATACATAAATAAATAAAATAACTATTCTAATTTTAAATATTACCATTAGTGTATTTTTTCCACAAATGAATAAACTTGAATCTTAAAAAAAGAGTTAAACAACTTATTTTGCGTCTAGTTCATTTAGACAATTTTTTAGTGATTTTTAAAGATCTCGCGAATTTTTAGAATATTAGTTTATTAAAGTTAATCATGTTTAATTTTTTATGTTGATTTTTTTAATTTATAATTTATCATATTATTTTCAATTTCATATGTTTTAATATTGCATTTAAGTATTTTAATTAATTATATACTTTGTTATTATTGATATAATTATGTTTCAGTGTTAAATAAATATATAAATTTTGTTTAAATACAAAATAAAAACATACTAAAATTTAAAGGGTTGTTTTGTAAATTAAAAAGTTATACTCTCAAAATATATTAATGGTACAATACCATTGAAGAAGATTTTACACTAAAAATAGAGTTTAGAGTTAGATATAGTTCAGTGGAGATGTTCTTAGTACTGTACGTTTGAGATAAAATTGTGTACTTAGATAGACTACATAGTTATATATATGATAAAAATTAGTATTAATTTACAACAAAGATAAAATAAAAAGTTTGGCTAACTTCTATAAAAAAAATAGAGGGGAATAAAGTTTATTTCATTTATTCCAATCAACATCTATTGATGTGGAGAAGTGTTCTTTTTATACAACTTTAAAAATTAACACTAAAACTCCTCTTCTAAGGAAAAAAAAAAAAAAGCCATTGTTCCAAGCAAAAAAACATAAACAAAACTCTCAGAGCCATACAAGAAAGTTATTGTACCAGTGAAGCATTGTCACAAGTACATCATAGTTTCCTCAGAGCTTTCGCATGAGCTCCCAAAGTTTGGAGTCACATCATGAACCGAGAGCCTCAGTGTGTTCGATTTCGCTGCCGTCGCAACAGATGACGTGTCCAGACACTCGCTGAGGTCAGCATCGCACGAGACCGAGACCCATTCCTTGTCGTCGTCTAGATACTTGAGCTCAAACGCCGTCGTTTCGAGTTTCAGCCTCTTAGCCACTTGCTGCTTCAGTTCTGTAATGCTTACCGACTCTGGTGAGATCTTGAACCTGATGATGTCTTTTCTATACGTTGCCTTTATACTCACGAGCTTGTTGTGGAGTGTTGTTGGAGAAGGTGTGTCTTGGGTGTTCCAAAAACAAGTTATGTTTTTAGAGGTACTGTCTGAATCGTCCAAGCCCGTTTGTTTGAATGCTTCTTGGCTTTGTGTTAGCATCCGAAAACGCGTCTCGCAGATAGGACTCACTGTGAAACACGAGACAGATGAGAACAATGGTGATATGGATCTTGAATCATGATGATGATGATGAAAGACTTTTACTTTACCTTTGCAAGAAGCACGAGACGTTGATGAACCTGCACTGTCTTCTGCATCTCGGTGTTCGAGCTTGATATCTTGGAGATGGTAACTTGTCGGGGATCTGGTGGCTGGTGGCTGTGGAAGGTTTTCGAGTGGAGAGACTTGGTGAGGCCAAGGGCGAGAGGAGAGGGACGTTAAATTGATTGATCCATCACCGCCTTGAACCGAGTCTATAACATGTTTAAGCCTCGTGAGAGATCGGTTCACCTTGTTGATTTTACGAGATGGCCACCGCGAGATCCCGTGTTGCCGGCAAATGCGTTTCATTGTGGTTGGGCAAACTGGAAAATGAACAAAAAAAGAAAGGACAAGCTTTTTGAGTTTTGTTATATCATCAACAAATTAGAATTAGTAAAGAAAGTTAAAAGAAGTTTACCACCGAGGCTCTTGGCTGCATCTTTTAGACTGCCCGCAAAATATTGCTGAAGCACTTCTAGACTGATGGTTTTCTCGGTTTTCCCGCGCTTTCTTTCCGATTTCTTTCCTGTTTTGGCCTCCGGGGAAGGATGAAGCGTTTGGAGCCTCTCGAACCCATCATCAGCAACTTCGTTGTTCTCCGCAAGGTCAAGAGGGTTTAGGCTCAGCTTCTGTTCAGGTGCATTGAGCTGAAGGTACTCCTTTGAGATGATTAGTGCTGAATGATGTATTTGGATTGGTTCAAGTTTTGAGTAAACCATTCCGTCCTCTGACGCTTCCACGACCTCAATAGACAACTCGTTTTCACAGAGTTCGGTTGCAGAGACAACCTTGAGACTCGAATAGTGCTGCTTCATCGTCTGAAACAGAGAACCCAACAGACAATCTTGCTCGCCCTTGTCTGTTACGGCCGGGGGAAGAAAGAACTCGAGAACGTACTCGTCGTCTCCGGTGTACGCGCTCTTCAAGCAAACCGCGAAACAGCTGGTCAGCTTGAACATGCGCGCATAGTGTACTAACGGGTAGTCGGTTTTGCAGAAGCGAGTAACATCTCTGGAGAAGCAGAGGTTTCCAGAGAGAAAAGCCCTTCCAGCAACGCCTTGTCCCTTCTGCAGATGGTGTTCAGCACAAGCGTCTCTGAAACCCCAAACATGAGCGTCCACAACGTAAACCGCTAAATCACTAGTAGACATACAGACTCTCCCCATACAGCTACCGTCGAAGCTCGAACAGCTTTTCTTAAAACCGCCTCCAAAGGCTAAAACGCTACGGTGCCTGCAAGGCACCCATGTCTGAGCTAAAGGCAGTTTGTAGGTCTCGCACACCACGGTCAGTATCTCCAAAATCTCAGCCAGTGCATTTTGACGACCCTCGTTGCAGATCTGGTAACCAAAAAAAGGAAACGGAGATCAAAACAAGAAGGAACAAGGCTAAATAAACTCAAGACGATTCTTGAAAGTTCCCGAAAGAATACTCGAGAGTTTTGACATTGGGCTCGCAGATAACCTGAGTAGACTCGTGGTTCAATATTTCCGAAGTTTTCAGATTCACGGCCTGTAAGCATAACACAAAAGAGATCAATCTCTTGTCACGGAAAACAACATGAAAGGAGAACCAAAAGAAGAGAGAAACACAAAGACGAACCTCGAGAGCTTTACAAACTTTTTCAACCTCAGGTGCATAGTTGATCTTAGGAGAAGTCATTATAAGCTCGACAACACCAACACAGAGCTGCATGGAGGGTTCGAAAACAGGCAAAGCCAAGGTTCCCTGAACGTTATAGTGGAGGGCGTGGCCAAGGCGGGAGAACTCTTTGCTGGAGTAATACTGAACGTTTGGGGTCCACTCAGGCAACTTCTTCCTGAAAACGCGGCCGGGAAGCCCGAGCTCTCCGTCGCGTTCACTGTCGACGGAAAACATGTACGTCAGGGAAACCATCCTGTACTGATTCAGGCCGTTACTATTGGGACCGAGAACAAACGGCTGTCCTGAAGTTGTAAGAACGTAACGTCCACGGCTTTTCACAGGCGCCCAAACCTGTGCAAGAACGTGCTGCTGCCCTGTTGATTCCTTGAAGTATCTAAGCGCTTGAGTCATCTTCGCTTTGATCGCACAGTAGCCGTCTGGATTTTCCGGCGGCATTATGCCCCACAAGGGAGAAGGAGCCATATGGTTATTCTCCTTGGTGGTGGCTTCAGTTTCCGAACCTACATTTCATCGATTCTATCAACTCTCAGATCGAAAATTCGAATAAGATCCAGCTACAGTGAAAGAAACAAATCCCATCTGTTTGATTCCTACGAGAATATTATCCAGAGGTGGAAGCATATCCACTACATTATCCGAATTGGATTCAAAGTTGAACAGAGAGAGAGAGAGAGCATCGAGACTTACTTGCAAGTAAAACGGAATAATCCGTGAAACGAGTGGGAGCTCCTGCGGCGGAGCAGAGCTCGCCGCCAGCATCTCCGGAGGCGGAGGCTGCTTCGGAGAAGGACCAGAGAGGAGAGAAAGGCTGTTCGGAGGACGAGAAAATGACCGGAGACCTGAAATTCGAAGAAAACGTGATCTGATCCAACGGCCAGGAACCGCCGAGATCCAAATCGTCAAGTTCCATAAACAGGCAGCAGCGACGTTAAGACGAGACGACGAATCTCGTCTGAGTAGTAGAACTACCAGCACGAATGTCTCCGCAAGTTGTCGCCGGAGGGAAAAGAGAAACTCTTCTTCAGCTTCAAGCTTTCTTCTTCAACCTCTCTTCTCTCTCTAACACAGAAAGAGGAACGCATAAGAAGAGGAGAAGGCAAGTTGTGAATATTAAAATACCAAACACATTTGATTCCACGCTGTACCATTTTACCCCAACCACTAGAATATCTCCCATTCATGCAATTTTTTTCTGAATATTTTGTGAGACAACAAAAAGATATCGCATTTGTATTTTTACTAAAATTTATATGGAACATTAGCCAAACCAATTATCTTTTTAGAAAAAACTAAGGATATTACATCACTCAAACCTTTTTAGTCATATTTAGTAAGTTTCTAAAATTATATTGATTGACCACCTCTAGAATTGGATTGACAAATATGGTGTGGATTATACGATTGTTTGAATAATAATCCAGTCATTTTAAACGCTAAGACATAGATTTTAAAAAATTGACCGAGACGATTTGTATCACATTTCAAAATTAGTTTTTTCATGTTATAATATATGTTTAGACGTTTCTTACATGTCCAGCACCAAGAAGAATGTCATAGCATCTTCTTAAAGAGCCTAAAAAGCTTTACAAAATATTAAATTAAGACGTAATTAGGCACTAAGTGCTTGTTGTGGGTGAGTAGAATAACAACGACTCCTATAATTAATTGGATAATAACATGATGTTCTTAGTATGATAAGCAATAATTGACATATAAAAAAAAACAAGCAAAGCAATGATAGCTAGAACTTAGATGGACTAACATTTAAATGGAATCTCACTTTGGAAAATTAATAGTAAAAAGTTAGAAACCACTCAGCCACTTTCAACTGCTTACCCAAAGTGGATCATTACACAAAGTCCTTTTGCAATACACGATTTGTCAACAAAATCTATTTGTTAAATACAAATAGTATTGTGCCATTGTAGTGGGAGAGGAGTTTACTAAATCTAATATTTTCCGTTTTCCATTAAATCTAAATTTTTTATTAACAAAAAAAGATATCGAATCGCGCGAGTCTTCCTTTCCTCTTCTAATTATATAATTACTTGTTGATCAATTGTTAAACCCAAAACAGAAGAAATGCTTGCAACGTTAATCCCCACTTGTAGTTTCAAGTTGTGTCCCAAGTTGATAAGTGTTTGGCAATGGACAATCCTTTGTCCTTGTCCTAAGTAACTTTGTCCTTCCTAGCCTTCAAGTTGGCTAAGCAAAGGCCACAGCTACTCTACTACCTTAAGAGAAACTACAAATCTCTCCTACTTTTATCCAAAACTAAACCACACCAGAGCCAAAAACAAACAAACTGAACTAAGATTTCACCGCAAACCAAACCAAACTGGTATCCGAATGCATAAGCCTAGTCTTGAACATCATATCCACATTAAAGGATAAAGAACCATAATGATAAAAGAGTGAACACTGAACAACAGAATATAAGGTAAGAGCGAATCTCATTTGCCAAATCCAATAAACTGAATCATTTCTTTGAGAAATTCAAATAAGTCATTACATGATAACAAAGTTTTATGAGCTGGAGATTTCCATGAACTAACATGTAAGAGACGAGCAATGAGAAAGCCTGAGATCTTACACGATACGCTCCAGCTCTCTGGCGTAGCTTAGGGTCTGGTTGATGAGCTGCAGAGACGGAATCTCTTTGCACGGTGCAGTTTCTTTGGCTCTCTGGAACACAACCAACCCGTCCTTCACTTCCCACTCGGGGTGCTCCTATAAGATTTGTTCAAACCCAATCGCGTCAAGGGTTCATGAAAAAGACAAATATAGAAGACAAATATATGTCTGTTCTTTTACCTCTTTGACATAGGTTAAGAGCTCCTGATCAGAAGAGAATAGCAACATCTGCTTGGCATCGCTGATTGATACATAATCATAAGCTTTCTCGCTGCATCCAGCTATTTCATCTCTGTTATTTCAGTGATAACAAGAAGAAAAAAAACGGTGAGATAACACACGACAAGGCATGAGGCCGAACTAATTCAGACACTCGTTGATGTTACCTTATGGTCTTTGCCAAAAGATCCATGAAATAGACGTAAGTTGCATCAGGAGCGGTCTGTCTAGCACTCAACACACGGTTATATGCACCTTCCATGAACGACTGCTCAAGCTCTACCGCGTGCTTGATGCAAGGATTCTCCAGTGTAGCTGACGAGAGTAATTCGAGCTCGGTGTGAAATTCAGCAATCCTGTTCTGCACAAGCAGCCTCAGAAGGTTCAGACCCAGGATTAGATTCTCCTGTGGCGATGCTGGAAGACGATTCCTAATGCAGAGAAAAAGAAATGAATGTTAGAACAAAGGGGACAATACCACTATCCAAATGAAAAAGGATAGTGTTGAGACAGTGCGTTATTTCTTCACCTGGCATCCACATAGTACGGTTTCAGCTGGAAGAAGTCTCTCTCAAAAGCATCTTGATCCTCAGTCTTCACGCTTAGAACAACAGCATGCTCATAAATGTCCCCTGCAGTTTCCAAAATCGTCGATTTCATAAAAACTGTTAATGAGCAATCCATAAGGTTTTGTGACCCTTGAGAGTTACAAACCAACCAGAATTGATTAAACAAGTCATGTGAATAGGAAATACTGTATGCAATTGATGGCACAGCAAAACTATATAATAGCAATAAGAAAACAAGAAACTTACTTGCAATAGTCAGCTCCTGAGCTGCATATGGTGTATTCTCGAACAATGGAGGAAGACTTCTGAATTTAGTCAGAAGAACCTGAAGAACATAACAAACATCAGAAACTTTCACCAGTCAATTTCAATCTACAACAAAAAAAACTCTCTGCTACAAGATCCTTAACGCATTGATAAGCTAAATTCTTTCATTACTAAATCGAAGCTCCCATAGATTTTGAACAAACCCTCGCGGCATAAGCCATCGAGTTTTTCCTCATCAAATTGAAATCGAAGCAAAGTAGGGTTGAAAGAATACATTACCTTAAGCTGAGACAACAGATCACTACAGCTATTGTAATCCTTCCTCACAAACGCCGCCTTGAATCTCTCGAACTGCTGCGAAACTTCTGTGAGCTGCGGATCCATAGCTTCAGCTTCTTTTTTTTTTTTTTTTTTCTCCGACGACGACGATTCTTTTCCCGAAACTGGCTTGATCGCAAAGAAAGAGATATAGAGATACAAAACGGGCCTTTAACGGGCCGAAGCGATCTAAAAGGCCCACGGTATACGTTAGCGTTCCCACTAACGTGTACACACTGTGAAAAGCACACACCATCATCATCATCATCTCTTATCCAATTACTCTCATTGCTTTGCTTTCTCGAAACTGCTTGCTGTGTTTACTTCCTTCTAAGCTCTCATCTCTCACATTAACAATGGCGGCATCTTCGCTATGCCTATCCAATTCCCCAGTTTGCCCTCACTCTCTGCCTAATATCTCATCGCAGCCACTCCTCTCTTTCTCACATTCCCTCAGGCCGTTCACTGCCAAGTCGAAACATATGGCCTCGCTACAGCAGCATAAGAGAGAGAACTCTGGATTTGTGGTGAAATCTCAGGCTCTTGATTTCTCGGGAACTTTCTTTGAAGGAGGATTCGGGTCGGACGATGACCCGAGTTCTCCCTCCGGGTCGGGCGTCTCAACTGCGCTTGAGGACAAACCGGAACCTCAGTGCCCACCTGGGCTCAGACAGTACGAAACAATGGCGGTCTTGAGACCGGACATGTCCGAAGATGAGCGGCTTGGTCTTACCCAGAAATACGAAGAGGTAATTTATGCTTGATATTATCGCAGGGAAAGTTGGGAATTATTAGAGAGAACGAGGTTTTGGGATTCAAAAACTGTTTGATCAGTAGAAACTAAACGTTTTCTTGAATGTTTGTGATGATTCTGAGTTAAGAAATTTAAGTAAAGGGTTTAGCTTTGAAGGAACTAGATATCTGCTGCTGAAGATAGGAGCCCCAAATGCAATTACTTTAACATTTTACTTAAATTCTTGAAATGTCGAGATGGTATGATGCAGGAAACGAGCCAATACACAGCTCTCTCTCTCATTCCTGTGATATATGTGGAATCTTTAGGCATCAGATGACGATTCTGAAATGTGTTGTTGCTTTGATTTACGAGATTTGATATATCATTGCTGGTTTGTTGTTGGTGGCAGTTGCTTGTGGCTGGAGGTGGGATGTATGTGGAAGTATTCAACAGAGGAGTGATTCCATTGGCTTACAGCATCAGGAAGAAGAACAAAGCCGGAGAGACTAACACTTACTTGGATGGAATCTACCTTCTCTTCACTTACTTCACCAAACCCGAATCAATTACTCCACTCGAGTCCGTTCTCACTGCCGACGACGACGTTATCCGATCTTCTTCCTTCAAGATCAAGAAGAGGAAGTACAACTGAAGACGCCCATCAACATTTGTGTGTATGTGTGACAAAAGTTAGATTCTTTTTTCTTTACTCTTGTATGTTTCTTTCGAACAAAAGTAAATCTATCTTTCATTGCTCTGTCAACAAGTCCTATGTATTTTTTTCTGTTGTGCATTGCTCTGTTTGTTTGAGTTACAGAGTGTCGGAAACTCTAAAGCAGAATTTGATATCACTCAGACTCGTAACATTGCCATAGATATCACTCACTAATGATAGTTGCTCGCTTGACCAATGTGGTGTTCGTGAGGAACTCAGAAACTGTACGGAGATCAAAGCCTTTTTCTGAAACCACATCCGAGAGTAATCTAATCAATCACACAATATGTTTCTACTATAAGATATAATCAAGCGTGTCACATACAAATATATTTAACTCGTGTCGTGTATTCATCTTCTTAAATACTATCCTTTAACCAACAAAACAAACCGGACAACGTATCAGTCCATTCTCATTACACTTGACACACCTCTCCCATCTTTCGCCCTTAGCCGCCACAACCGCCGACGCAACCCTACAGCTACCGCCGCACTCCAAACAAGGCAACCACCTTGCTCCTCCACACCCTTCACACGTGTGCCTCCCTTCCTCCCCTACTCTCTCCACACGTGCCCACCTCAACACTCTCCCTAACTTCCCGTTCTCGTTCATCGCCGTCACTTCCGCCGCTCCTCCCAAGTACCTCCCTTTCACAAACACTCTCGGCGGCGCCACCGTTGCTTCGTCTTGGAGAAGCTCCTTGAGCTCGCTCAACACTCCCGCGTCTAAGGCCACGTCCCTCTCGTCCACCACCACTCCTTGCTGCTCCATGATCGCTCTCACTCGCATGCAATCCTCGTACGTGCGACGCACTCCTTGCAGCGACGTCGTGTACACCACCAATCCGTCGCCTCCTCCGGGAGGACACTTCTCCGGAAACTCCCTCAGTGGGTCCCAGTTCATCACCGGTTTCTTGTTCCCTTCTTTCTCCCTCCGCTCTCTGTCTCTCAGCACGAATATGTTCTCCTTCACCGACCGAGACCCCGAGTACGACTGGGAGGGCTCGGTCCGAGCCGACTCCGTCCGAGTGAACTCGGGTCTTAACTCGGACATCGACTCGGTTTTCTTAAGCTTGACAGTCTTTATCGGGTTTTGAGCGGCGATGTCTTTTCTCGCCCTCGTTTCGAGCTCGTTAAGTGTGTGGAACGATGCGCTCTTCCTCGGAAGCCGTCGTGGAGGAGTCGCCGGAGATTTAACGGAGACAACTTCCGGCGATTTAACGGCGGGGGCTGGTTTAAGGTGGGTTTCAAGAGACTTGCTGACCTCATCCCATGTTTTAGGAGCGTCATCATCACCATCCTCGATGGTGAATTGTACGGCGGCGCGTGTGGGCTTTTCATCATCTTCTTGCTCGAGTTTGAGCCATGGCTCTTCGATGGCGTTGATATCAAACACCGCGAAACTCGACGGCGGTGGTTTGTAAACGTCGGCGACGACGTTGGCTTTCACTTGCTTAGACGATGCGCAACCCATTTGGCTATTTTTTAATTTTCTTGGAATGTGTTTGTGTCCTTTACTATATGAAGAAAACAAGAAAACGATGGGCAGAATTTTGTGTGGTGTTAGACATTTCTCTTATCTAAATATTTTTGCCTCAATTTGTATTCTTCCTACATATGTTGATCAGTATAATAAAGCATTTTATAATAAACAATGTGGGATTAATTTGAGTCCATGAATATGTGAAACGATTACAATGAGATTTTCTACTAACGACCTCAAAGTGTTTATGTGGTTTCAGCGTAAGCAACGTGGTGAGTGAGTCCATCGCAATCTTGTAAATAAATTCTTCCAATTGTCTCTCCTAAATGCAAAAATGTCATAATCATTTGAAGCATTGTCAAAAAAGAAAATATGAGTGTTTTTGTACTAAAAAAATGTAAGATTGGAAAAAAAAATAGACGAATAATTAATAAGCTTTTGATAGATGTTAAGGAGAGATCAATATGTTAACACTTTGACTTGTTTCAATGAACAACAAGAGACATATCGATGAACATATCTGAAAAGAAACCTAACTACGCAGCAGAGTCTTGCTTACTCGTCTTCTTCTTCTTCTTCTTTTTCTTAGCCGATTGATCGCTTACTCCCTCGACGTCTTGTACGATCTGAGTGTGACGCTTTCCCATCTCGCTCTCGATTGTCGCTATCGCCTTCTCGATGAAGCTCTCGACGGCTTCTCTCACGATGAGCTTGTAGGGATCTCGCGAAAGATCGAGATCCAACTCAGAGGAAGCTTCTTCTCGCGCCTTCACCTCTGTAATCTGAAACAAACTCGATCGTTCCAAGATCTTATTCACCGTTTCCTTTATCTTCTTCTCGAGATCCTTGTCCATCACCACTTCTCTTGCTTCTTCCTCCATTGATTTGGTGGCGCGTGCTAGCTTCGAGAACGAGGGTTTTGGATTCTCTTTTAAGTCTTAAAAGATAGAAATCAAAAACCCTCTCTGACCAATAATTAAATGGGCCGACGGACTTTATATGGGTGGAAAATATGTTAAAGCCTGTTTCAGCCCATTTTGAGCCTAGCGGGCTACCGACACTAGCCGTGTATTCTCCCTACATTCTAAGGTTAGTAATATTAATTTGATAGTTTTTCTTCACTCACTCAGGTCTTCATATTTGACTTTTTGTTGTTGCTGACTTTGGCAGGGATTATTTTTTGCACAGCAGGAGCTTAGAGAGGAGGCCGTGTTACTAGGAGTTGAGCTCTCGCTATATGTGGCTGAAGCGATGTTCTTGCTGTGTGATGACATTAGTAGTATGTTAATCTTCTGCTCCAAGTTATGGAGAGGTCTAAAATGGGACCTGAAATCTTCTAGTCCTGTGGTGGAAAGGCTGCTTCGTGTTATTCATTTGGTCTACTCAAGAAATACCAAACCGAAGAATGAAGTATACCAGATTGGTGGCAAGTCGGCCCAAGGTGAACTGATGATGACAACTTTGGAGAATTTCGATGGTGGAATGCGAGATCTGCACAAACTTTTCTTGACTCTCCAAGTTCAAGGAAGCTGGGCAGATGGCAGAGAGTTAACGTCTAGTATTGAAGAAATGCTGAAGAAGGTAGAGGAGAAGTTGAGGTGCGTCAAGGATATTTCATAGGCGAATGGGTTTGTGAGTGATGTGGTGGAGCCTGGGCTTGTATGCTTGTGGAAGACGCTGTTGGACAAAGAAACCGAGGAAACATGGACGAGGGAGGAGATTCTTATCGACCTCTTTCAGCCTCTTATTAAACAAGAAGCAGCAGCAAAACATTAGGCTACTAGTTTAAGATTACGTAATGGACTCAGTCGGAATAACAGAAATCGACAATGCTGTTAAAACTGGATTTTGGCTAAGATTTAGGATATAAAAATAGTAGTAAGTATTCATGACTCAAATTTAGAATTCTTGTAAAATGATTATAGTTGGATTTATGGTCGAATGATGGCGTCTCTCTTACTTTGATCAGAACTTGGTTGACCAAGCACAAAGCGAGAATCATGATGTGCAATAGATTATTCCCTTCGACGACTTGCATGTTGTAACATGGTCTCCTTATTGAAAATGTTGGTAATGTGGTAGAAGAATACAATATGGTCTCCTTGTTGGAGATGTTGGAAATGTTGGAGATGTTGTCAATGTATGACAAGATCCTCGTTGCAGAAGATGCTGTCACTGTTACATTGTCTTTGGAAGCAAACTTTCTCATTAAGGCTCCAAAAGAACGGACACATAAGCACCTTATCATATACGTATTCTGTCAATTTTGCTTGATGATGTGAATGTTCCCAACTCACACTAACTGCTTTTCTTTAATAACTCAATATATAGGTGAAGAAATCATCCTTAATTGCAACAGCTTGTACACATTTTGAACATCAACTACATTCATTTACAATTGTAAAAACAATTTTGACATTATCAATTTAGATCAGCTTGAGAATGTTAATGTTCATAACGAAAATCAGTTTGAGAAGGTTAATATTACAGTGAAAATCAGCTTCAACAGGGTAATATTCACAAATATATTGTCTAACCTCTGATTTTTTGCCTTATCGATCATTGAGAACTCGATGTTTCTCACGATTACCATGTTATGTTACTAATTTTGTTTTGTTATTATTTCGCAAAAGTTAAAACATTTTCAACATTATATCAAATTTGGTTTTAAACTTTATTTTAGAATAAAATATGTTCTAACCTCATCTCATTTTCAATTGCATAATCGTATAATATTATTTTTATTTCAAATATAGAATTATTTTATTTTGAATTCCATTTTACAATTGAACTTTTTTTATTTATATATTAATCCTTAAAATTTTAAAAAAATATTTTAGAGAATAAATAATTATATTAACAGTGATTTTTTTATTGATAGTTATAAATATTAAAACATTCTAATTTCTAAATAGTAAAATGCAAATAATATTTATTTAATAGAAACTATAATTACATAAATCATAATAAATTTTTTTGGAGTAAATTAAATGAATGAGTTAATTTGTAAATTTTGAAAACTATGTGTATAATTAGCAATTAATAATCAAAGAATATACTTAAAATATTTTTTTTAATGAGAAATGAAATTACATACATTGGAGTAAAATTCAATTGCATTTTGCAATTATTTTATTTTGGTATGAAAAATGCAATCATACATTGAAAAAGTTTTTAGAGAGCCTGGAAACAGAAAAATATAAAAAAAAGACATATATATATGTGTGTGTATTATGGAGAATTTCTGAAAGAAAGAAAAAAATACATGAAGCAGAAAAATGAGCTATCGTAAAGATATATCCATCACTTTATCCTATTTCAAATTTTATTTGTTAACAACTATTCATTATGGGTCAAATAAAAAAACCACAACTTAGTTTTTTTTTTTAAATGATTCTGAAGTTTTAATGAAATATTAACAACAATCATAGATAAATCATTTGTTTCCATCCAATCACATAATTCCATATGCATTGTCATTGAAATACACATGCCTAAGTGCTTATGTTAAAGCCTCTTTTCAGATTATGTTAAAGCCTCTTTTCGGATTACGAGGAAAGTGTCTAAAATTATGTTAAAGCCTCTTTTCGGATTACGAGGAAAGTGTCCACATGCCCAAGTGCTTACGTCTAGGATTGGGAAAGCGCTGAAGAAGGCAGAGGAGATGTTTAGGTGTTCCAAAGATGTCTCAGAGGCGAATGGGTTTGTGAGGAATGTGGTGGAGCCTGGGCTTGTGGGCTTATGAAAGACGCTGTTGGACAACAAAACCGATGATGCAGCGGAGATTCTCAGCCTCTTTGAGCATCAATAATAATAGAGAGATTTGACGAGGTTTTTAATATAAAAGAAAATAAATAAAAAAAGTGGCAAAACTTTTTCAAAAAGAATCGACTCTGATAGAAAAACTTTTTGAAACGACTCTCAGAATTTTATCTCTCATTTTATAATAAAAATTTATAAGAATCTATTTATTGAGTTCATCATTACTAATGTTCTCATCTCTATCAAAAATATCTTACAAGGTATTTAGTGAATAAAAAAAATAAAAATAATAAAAAGGAAAGAGAGAAAATGAAGAGGAGTTCTTAAATCATACTTGTCTCTTATTTATTTGTTCCGAAATGAGAACTTTTGAAACACTCATGAAAACCCCAAATCATACTTGTCTCTTATTTATTGGTTAATTTTTTTTTAAAACATTAAAATTTAATTATAAAATATAATTATTTTAAAATAATAATATTTTTTTGTTTGAGATACTTGGTAAGCATCTTATGGATAAAATACTCTTATGAATAAGAAACAACAACAAAACATTAGGCTACTAGTTTAAGATTATGTAATGGACACAGTCGAAACATCAGAAATCAAAAATATTGTTAAAATTAGATTTTGACTAAGATTTAGGATATGAAAATCTTAAATTGGATTATAGTAAGTATTCCTGATTCCTGAAATTTAGAGATTATAAATATATCTGCTTTTCCAAAAGCTATTAAATAAGAGTCTCGTAAAATGATTGTCATTAGATTTTTTGTCGAATGATGATGTCTGGCTCTCTTACTTTGATCAGAACTTGGTTGACCAAGCACAAAACAAGAATCATGATGTGTAATAGATTATTCCCTAAGCACAAAACGGTGTGCAATGGATTATTCCCTTTGATTCTATATTTGACGACTTGTATGTTGGCAATGTAGTATAAGAACATGGTCTCCTCGTTAGAGAAGTTGTTGTCAATGAAGGAGAAGAACATGGGTTCCTCGTTGGAGAAGATGCTATCAAACTTTCTCATCAAGGCTCCAAAAGAATGAATGCATAAGTATTTCACCTACAGTGGGTCTGTAAATAAAAACAAAGAGTAAAACATTTAATAAGGTGTAAACCGGTGAATCTATAAGTATTATGTCAATTTTGCTTGACGATGTGAATGTTCCCAACTCACACCAAGTGCTTCTTTTTTTAATAACCCAACATATAAATGAAGAAATCATCATTAATTGCAACAGTTTGCACACATTTTGAATATTTTCTACATTCATTTACAATCGTGAAAACAATTTTGACATTTATCAATTTAAATCAGCTTGAGGAAGTTAATGTCCATAACTAAAATCAGCTTGAGAAGGTTAATATTAACAATGAAAATCAGTTTGAACAGGGTAATATTCACAACTATACTGTCCAGCTTCTAGTTTCTCATCGATCATTAAGAACTTGATGTTTTTCACGATTATCATGTTATGTTACTAATTTTGTTTTGTTGTTATTTCACAGAAATTAGAGTATCTCCAACTTTATATTAAATTTGGTTTCAAATTTTATTTTAGAATAAAATATGTTCCAATCTTATATTATTATACAATTGGTATAATGTTATTTTGATCCTAAATATAGAATCATATTATTCTGAATTTCATTTTACAAATGAACTTTTTTATTTATAAACTACTCTTTCAAATTTTAAATATTTTTATTTTCGAAAATAAATAATTATTTTGATGATGATTTTTTTATTGATGATTATAAATATTAAAACATTATAATTTCTAAAATTAAAATGCAAATAATAATAATAGAAATTATAATGGCATAAATCAGAATAAAATAAATGTGTCAGTTTATAAATTTTGAAAATATGTGTATAACTAGCAATTAATAATAAAAGAATATACTTAAATTATTTTTTTTAAAATGAGAAATGTAATCATACGTTAGAGTAAAATTAAATTGCATTTTGCAATTATCCTATTTTAGTATGGAAAATGCAATCATACATTGAAGAAATATGTTTTTAGAGAGCTTGGAAACAGAGAAGAGGATAAAAATAAACATATATATGTATTATGGAGAATTTGTGAAAGAAAAAAAAAAGACATTAAGGAGAAAAATGAGCTATCTAAAGAATATATCCACCACTTTATCGTATATCAAATTTTATTTGTTAACAATTTTTCATTATGGATCAAATAAAAAAACCACAACTTATTTGTTCTTTTAAAAATGATTCTTAAGTATTAAATTAACAACAATCATAGATTAAGAGTAGTAATAAACCATTTGTTTCCGTCCAATCACATAACTCCATATGCATCGTCATTGAAATACACAAAAAACCAGAAAGTCTTCTCAAACACCGAAAATGGAATCTAAATCCAACCGATAGGAATTGAAGACAAGAAAGATTACCCAGGTATCGTCACCTTTCATGATTTCTTTAAAAAAAAACATCAAATCTCTCTTCTGATTATTTGAGGTTCTTTCGTTACTCTACAAAATGGATAATCTCGTTTGATTGTCTTGGCAAATGGATTTTATTTAATAGGCCTGTTTTTCATTATATATAGCGGGATCTTACGTGATCATATCAAAATTAAATGGTTTTTTTGTTGAAAACCTCAAGAGTTTAATTGGTTTTGACTATTTTTATTTTCAAGTCTGCTTTCATGTTCTGGATTTGTTGTCATGGTTTAAACGTCTAATTATAAAATGGTCAGATCATTAGCTCAAAACCAGATTCATATTAGTATGTCTGTTTAAAGTTTGTTAATCCAATTATCATTTATGTTTTTGTTGTTTATATCATATGGATCACTGACAGAAATTATGATTAGAAACCAGGAACCTTTTTTCCTTCTTTATTTTTATATTAGCAGCACCATAATTGTTTAATTTCACCATTGATTTGAGTTGTTGATGCATCGAACTTAATTGATAAAACATAATCAAAATTTGAAGGTAAAAATGTTGGCATTCGTGAAATGCTTCTCGTTGAAGCGAACAAAGCTTCCTCCTGGATATGAGGACCCTCATGTTCTTGCATCCGAAACTCCTTGTAAGTCAAAGAAAAAAGAAAAAAACAAAAACCACGACATATTCTAAATCGAATAACTAAAATTAATTAACTAATTAGGAAGAATGAGCTGTAATAATATGCATTTTATGAAGCTATATATAAGAGGTTATATATAATTGATATCTACATATGCAGTTACGGTGAATGAGATAGAGGCATTACACAAATTATTCAAAAAGCTAAGTACATCCATTATCGACGATGGTACTCTTATCCATAAGGTAATAACATTTATTTATTTTCACACAAAGATGTAAAAAAAAAAGGATTATGCATCTACGTAACCTCCTATTTATGAGCAGGAAGAGTTTCTTCTGGCTTTGTTCAGAAACAGCAGTATGCAAAATCTCTTTGCGGACAGGGTTCGTACTTCTATTCCCATGCATAATCCATACTCATAAACAAAAATTACATCAATAAATATATGTTTGGTTTATCATAGCAATACAAATAATGCTATTTTTTGGTTTTAGCATATCGAGAATACGATAAATTTTGCTAAAATTCCTTATTAGTTATTGAAGGAACATATAGTTTGAGGTGTTAATTAGAAAATAGTTTTTGGCAGGTGTTTTATATGTTTGATAGGAAACGCAACGGCGTGATTGAGTTTGGTGAATTTGTTCGTTCACTAAGCATCTTCCATCCACACACTCCGGAACATGAAAAGTCCTCGTGTACGTATCTTTTTATACATTAGTATCATGAACATTACAGTGTAAACAGATTAACTAAGCCGTTTTTATAATGTTGTAATATAGCAGTTATGTTCAAGCTTTACGATCTCCATGGAACCGGGTTCATCGAGTCCCATGAGGTACTGAAAAAAATAACAAAATATAAGATCACGATTTTACGGAATGGCAAAATATTTTTTTTTCATTCTAGAGACCAATATATAAGCTAGGCACATTAGTAATATCTTTGTAGATGCATGTATATTATATACACACACAAAAATTATGTGTTATGTTTGGTGGAAATATAGTTGAAGGAGATGGTGGGCGCACTACTTAGTGAAACAGACTTAGAACTCTCCGAAGAAACAGTTGAAGCCATCGTCGAACAGGTTCTGATTACATGCATGCCTATATATTATTTTCTCTATTAACTTCATTGTAATCTAGGTTGCATCAAAACTCTGTCCGAGGTATGTTTTCCGTTTTCGAAATGTTTCGGAAATCGAAATTCTCATAAACTCGTCGGAAACATGAAAAATCATGTTTCTTAAAAATTCTAATTGAGAAATACTTTGGAAACGCGTTTCCATTTTAGAAACACGTGTTTTCATTTTGGAAAGAAGATAAAAACTAATTTTTTGTTTTGTTTTTATGGAACTAATAGATAATTATAAAAATTAAATTAAATGATCAATTTAATTATTTACAGTTAATAATAAATATTTTGATTTGACAATTAAGATTAATTTTGATGTTAGTAAATTTGAAAATTATTCTCTCGGTGAATTAGAATTAAAAATAGTTTAGTTAATGAAACTAATAAAATTGATAATAAAAAAATCTTCTAAATTTTTGACTTTACATATTTTAATTGTTATAGTTTAATAATTATATAAAAATTAGATATTAGATTTTGTTGATTTAAATATTTTATTTATAATATAATTAGATCTTTAATACTTAATATATATTTTCATTTCTATATTTTTAAAAAATGGTAAAACGTAGAAACTTCCATGTACCCATTTCCGTTTCGATGCAACATAGATTGTAACATTAATATTTATGTTTCATGCATATCTCATGTTGAATTCATTAATCAGTTTTTTTCTTGTTTCTTGATCATTAAACAGACGATGCTTGAGGTTGATACGAATAAAGATGGCAAAATTGATGAAGAAGAGTGGAAAGAGCTCGTCGCCAAGAATCCTTCAATCCTCAAAAACATGACTTTACCTTACCTCAGGTAAATAATAGTAATTCTTTATTGAAAAGGTAATAATAATGTTTTCTTTTTGAGAATTGACAATGTGATTTTTATTTTGCAGAGAAGTGACTTTAGCATTTCCAAGTTTCGTTCTCGACACCGAAGTAGACGACTAAATCAGTTTCTCTGGCTCTTCCTCTTCTTCTGTAAACCGGTCCGGTACAACTACAAGGCTCAAAATGATTTGCATTTTTTTGTTGTTATTATGTTTCACGTTCAGTTTTGTCACTGTTGACAGTTTTATGATAGACCAACCTCAATGGTAATCTTCAAGGGTCTAAAGCATGGTTTTTAATAATATAATAGAATAAAAAATTTGTAAAGAATATCTAAAATTTAAGATTAGTATCCAAATTAGAATTTTTTTTTGGGTTAAAAACAGCCACGTAGCAAGTTCTGAGTAGACACAGAGAAATTAATTGTTTTTTTTTACCATTTATTATATTTTAAAAATTGTTAAAATGTTAAAAGTTGTTAAGATATATTATATTTTAAAAGTTGTTAAGATAAATGTACTTAAATTTATTTTAAAAAAATTATACCAATTAAAAATGTCTCTATTGTATACCTAAAAACAATAAAATATTACAAAATGTCTAACATACATAAAGTACATAAAATATTAATAATTAATCAATAAGACACTATTACTTTTTATGAAACAAAGAAAATGTCATATGATTAAACCAATTTTGTAAACAAGATCGATAAATTATAACCGATGATGGTTCAGTGTCAATATCAACGGGCTTTAAACTCTCTATTTATAAGTACTTGGGTCGATACAAATTGGCCCATTTCAAAGTATGACGACATGTGGCAACCTGGTCCGCGCACAACGGTAACTGAGTGGAACAACGGCTATAGTCTTCTATACCGGAGCAGCATCGGTCCCACACTTGTGCTCAAGACTGAAGTGTGGCCCATTGTTTTCAAATTTTAAGTTAACTTTATTGTTCTCGAGTTTGTGTTCATGTACCCATATAATCGTGACAACAATAAATTTATATTCACGAAATAATTTAAATATATTGTCAGGTCATATTATTATTTTATTGTCAGATTAAAGCGACCGGCCATACTGAACGTTTTCAGAAACTTATTGCTACTACATATTTGATTGTTTTTTTTTTTTTTTAAATAGTATATAAACTATGACTCTTTTTATTTCTTTGTTTGTGTGTGTGTATAAAAACAGAAAATTAAGTTGTCGACAAAAAAAAATAAGTTTTTGACAAAAAAGAAAGAAAGAGTTAAGTTGAGGTTAGATGCATCATGCATGAACTGGTCATCGGATATTTTCGAAAGAGACGTCGAATCTTTAGTGTTTCATGTTGTCATGTTATGTGACACACTTTCCTTTGGACCTTCCTTCGCGGTACACCTCAGAAGAAACATTCACATCACTGAAGTTTATTACAAAAAAAAAATATTTGTGTCATCCTGATGATAATATTCAATACAAAATCATCATATATCTACAATTTTTAACATTTTTTTGTTGTTGTTATTAGTGTATCAAATTTGTCAAAAGCTATTTAAAGGGCCTTGTTATTGAGATACACAAGGAGATGATTCTTCGAACCTGCATAATTCATTATTATTCATAATGTATCTAATATTATACTAATATAGTATATGGTTGCTTTATTAAAAATAATATGTAATGATGTTTTAGGCTTTTGAGATACTGCGAACTTTTGTTTTGGTTGAATGGAAAGAGGACCCCATCCATGTGCAACGGCAATAATCTCGGTTTACGACCTCTTCAAGTTAAATGTTCCGGTAATTAGGTTCGTATAATCCCATCTCTAAGTAAATTAAATTACCACTTTAATTAATGTTTAGTTTTTCTTCCAAAAGAATCACACGTGGCAAGGTTTTATTGCACGAATGACTCACAATACCGACGTTGGCCGGCAAGTCAAAACAAATGCCACGTTATAGTTTCCGTTAGTTGGATGACGGTAAGATCAACACGTTATTACTCCGTAAGGGATAAGAGCAAGGTTAATTAATTTAGATTTTTATAAGGTAAAATAAAAATATGAAATGATGACGTAGGCGGTACCTATCGACTCCACGTATTATTTGATAAGAATAAAGGGACACATTAATATTCTACTAATTTTATACTATGGAACAAACGGTCGTCAATGTTAGACTAACGGCGTTAATATACAAAAATCCGGAAAATGCTAAGGAGCGCGTCTATTTAAAGTAAGAGCTTCTTCTCTCAGAAAAATCTTCCCCTTCTTTAGCGATCATTGGATTCTTTTTCGGTAGATCAATCCGAGAAAACTCAATCTCCCGAAGAAGACTTTATATGCAGATCTTTGCACAAATTGTTGTCTAGAGGTTTACCGATCTTCGATTTCATCCCATTTTCGTTTTCTTCGTAAATTTCGGGAATACCTAGGCTTAAAAGGAGAGAGATTCATGAATATATAGGTTTCGGGAGGGTGTTGTTGTTCTAGTTGGTGTTTGGATCTTCCGATCGATTTTCATGGAGGGGTGTCTGTTGTTGATGCCCGTAGGAGAAGATCTATGTTGCTCGTGTGTTTAGATTGGGATTAGAGCTAGGGTTTGTTTTTGTTTTTAGGAAATGTCTGTTGCTGATGTTGCTTTAAGCCCGATTCAGAGAGGATCTGGGTTTTGTTTTGGTCACGAGCAATCGCACTACTCCGTCAAATCGGTTTTGGTGTTCCTTAGCGTCACTGGTTCTACGATGCCTATGCTCATCCTGGAGTCTGATTCAATAGCCGAGGTGAAGCTTAGGATCCAGACGTGTAATGGGTTTAGGGTGAGAAGACAGAAACTGGTTTTCAGTGGCCGAGAGCTCGCGAGGAACGCGTCGCGTGTGAAGGACTATGGCGTGACCGGTGGGAGTATCCTGCATTTGGTGCTTAAGCTCTACGACCCGTTGCTCGTCACTGTGATCACCACTTGCGGCAAGGTCTTTGAGTTCCATGTCGACCGCCGTAGAAATGTTGGGTATCTGAAGAAACGGATCTCCAAAGAAGGGAAAGGGTTTCCTGATGTGGATGATCAAGAGATCTTGTTCAAAGGGGAGAAGCTTGATGACAACAGAATCATCGATGGGATTTGCAGAGATGGAAACTCTGTCATCCATTTGCTGGTTAAGAAGTCTGTGAAAGAAGAAGCTTCTCATCTTCTCCCTGCGCTTGTCCAAGACGCGGTGAAAAGCGAAGACTTTGCTTCTGGTAAAGACTTTTTGTTGGAACCCGTTCTTCTCAGTCCCGCTGTGAAACTGCCTAAGGTCCTCGAGGGTATGATTGACCGCACCGTCGATGGGTTAAACAAAGGTAATCCACCAGTGAGATCAGCTGAAGGCACGGGAGGGACATACTTGATGCAAGATTCGTCAGGCCTCAACTATGTGTCTGTCTTCAAGCCCATGGATGAGGAGCCAAAGGCCGTGAACAATCCTCAGCAGCTTCCTGCGACATCAGACGGCCAGGGATTGAAGAGAGGAACTAGAGTAGGAGAAGGCGCAACAAGAGAAGTTGCAGCTTACTTATTAGACCATCCCAAAAGCGGACCGAGATCTCTGTCTAAAGAAGTTATGGGTTTTGCCGGTGTGCCACCAACCGCTATGGTCAGAAGCTTTCACAAAGTGTATAATTACGCAAATGGAGTCGGCAGTTGTACCATTAAAGATGCCAAAGTTGGTTCTTTGCAAATGTTCATGAAGAACAACGGAAGCTGCGAAGACATTGGCCCTGGAGCTTTTCCTGTGGAGGAAGTGCATAAGATAAGCGTCTTTGACATTAGAATGGCGAACGCAGATCGACATGCCGGAAACATATTGACAGGGAAAGGCGAAGACGGCAAAACCGTTCTAATCCCCATCGATCATGGTTATTGCTTACCGGAGAATGTAAGTTATTATCTTTATAAATTCGTTCAACGTTTTGACCCTTCCATATATTCTAGAAGTGAAACTAAGTTATTGAGCATTTGGGTCTGCGCGCAGTTTGAAGATTGCACATTCGAGTGGCTTTACTGGCCGCAAGCGAAAGTCCCGTTTTCTGCAGAGACTCTCAACTACATAAACTCGCTAGACTCTGAACAAGACATTGCGCTTCTGCAACTCAACGGTTGGGACGTTCCTGAAGCGGTCTCACGCACGCTGCGCATCTCCACGATGCTTCTGAAGAAAGGCGTTGAGAGAAACATGACGCCGTATCAAATTGGGAGCATAATGTGCAGAGAAACAGTGAACAAAGACTCTGAGATTGAAGAGATACTGAGAGAAGCTCATAACTCGGTGTTACCTGCGTCGAGCGAGGCTACGTTTATTGAAGCTGTTGGATCGGCCATGGATCGTCGTCTGGACGAGCTAACTAAGTAAACTTTTCGAGTACATATATAATAAAGTTTGGTTTTGCTGTATCTGTGTATCTATGTATGTTTATGGTTGAAGAACGTTTGATAGGCTCTTCTTGGATAATTTTTTTCTTCCATGAAAGAAGCCTTTAAGCTTTTGTGTCGTTTTTTTCTTCTAAATCCTAATAAATAAAACGTTGCGGATGTAATTAGGATCTATTCTTGTTGCTTAAATATAACACAACAAAATCAGAAGACAGAGAGATGAGCCAAAAATCAATAACATGTTGCAATCTATTCGCGAAAATACTTGGCTTTCTGACTAGATTTGCAAATTATATAAATCACAAACACAAGAATATTCAGGCATAGACAGAAGCAGCATACAACAAGTGAAGGTCAGTGCATGATGAGTCTGAGAGGACAGCACCGGACCACTCAATGTTCCCCAACACCTCCCAAGTCTCGCCTTCCTTTTGTCTCCTGAGGGAAATCTCGGCATACCAAAGCTCCAGAACCTGATCAGGACCTTGAGGCCGGGCTTTCCAGAAGATGGCGATCCTCTCTGCAGAGAAGATGCAGAGTTTGATCAACTCAAAACCACAGAGCTCTTCCAAGCCCTTCACTTCCTTCCACTCCACCTCACATGGGAAACGCCACAGTATCCTCCCGCCGGTACCACGGCAGAGCAATGTCTCGAATAAAAGCCAATCCTTTCTATCTTCCGGGTTAGACTCTGTTTTCCCGTCTTGCACAAACATACCTCTAATCGGCGAGAAGGAAAAGGACTCACCGTCCTCATCCACCGCGTAAACCTGCTTCTCCTCTGTCACCACGCTCTGTTGGATCTTGCGGGGCATCTTGTGCGTATATACAAACAACGGCTCCCAAGTTCCGGTCTCGATATCATACACCTCCGTCCAGTTGTATGAATCACCCCACTTTGAGGAATCAGTGTCATCGTGCCAGCACCCTCCAAACACGTATATCTTCCCGTCTATCAGGCTCGCCGATGCTCCGGATCGAGCCATCTTCATGGGCGAGACGTGGTACACCGTGTGGTCGATACAGTCGAAAAACCAGACTTCCGACGTGGGTTCGCCGTCCACGAGTCCACCGATCGTATAGATCCCCCAATCCGTCACCACGAAACAGGATCCTGCTTCCGGGACCGGATACAAGACCGAGTGGACCGGTTTCAGGCGACGTTGCACGGGGTGGAGGATGAACCACCGTGGGATTGGATCGGGGTACACGTGCATAAGCACGTACAGATATGGGTCGACGCTACCCTTCCGATATCTCCAGCGCCTGAAATTATGGGACACTGCGGCACACCCGTGTGTCCTGGAGACCATAGCTAAGGCCACGAGGTCCAATCTCGACACCTTAGCCAGGATGTCCACAAGCAGCTCATTGGGCAGCGACAATAGCCCACACACCTCCGTCTCGTTCGTCCTCGTCTTCAGTTCCAATTCACTACACATCTCGGAATCGCACATCTTCTCTCAATGCCTGATTTTTGTATCTTCAGTTATTTATATATACACTTGACGTCTAGTTAAAACTTCAAAGGAAACAACACAATCCTGATGAAAAAAGGAAAAGAAAAAAAGAAAACAAAAAAAGGAAACAATACTAAGACATTGAATCATTGGATTGAATGGACGAACCAAGCGGTTTAGGACGGTTCAATTACAAAACGTAATTTCAAAACCAAAACCGGGAAACCAAATCAAAATTGAAAATTAATTTTGGATAATCTAAATCAGAGTCAAAACCGAGTTTAAAAAGTCTCAATGCAGTCCCAAGTGCAGTGGCAAATAATGGGCTATCTATGACTTATTTTCTATGGGCCTGGACGAAATAATGGGCTATCTATGGCTTATTTTCTATGGGCCTGGACGAAAGTGAAGACTTAGTAATTAGTATTAGGGGTATTTCTGTCGTTATTCTTCTAGTGATATTTTTGCTAGTTGGATCCAACCAAACTAACACAATTTAATTTTCACAGTGAGCAGCAATTTGGCAGTGTGCTGCTGTTTTTATGACTTGTGTAATTTTGTATTTTCTTTAAATTCCAAATTTTATTTTAAACAAGGCTTCGAATAAAAGAGTAAATCTCACTGAAAATGAACTTTAGACAGTCTCTCATCACCTACTACATGTTGGAAATATACATACAAAAAGTATCATGTGACTTTGGAATCTTATAATACCATCAAAAAGGAGAAAACATTCTTGACTAATGCAATAAGCTGGTAATTAGGGTAATCAAATTATGTTTATGTTGTGTATTTTATTTGGTTTTTTTTTCCTTAAAGCATTTAATAAAAAGTCATCACTTTTCGTTTTCACACTGCGTAATAAGAATAATCCCACTCTACTCTCTCGCAGTCTCACTATCACTCACTTCCTTCAACGCTATCTTCGTCTCCAAACACTTTTCGATCTCCGGTAATGGCCAAGCCTCACGGTGGTCGTCGTCGTCCTTCAAACCGTACAAATCTAGCTTCTTGCGCTGTCGCCACTGTCTTCTTGCTCTTCCTACTCGCCGTCCTCCTCATCGTTTACTTCACCGTCTTTAAACCCAAAGATCCCAAGATCTCCGTTAACGCCGTCCAACTCCCGTCGTTCGCCGTCTCCAACAACACCGCTAACTTCACCTTCTCTCAGTACGTCGCCGTCAGAAATCCTAACCGCGCCGTTTTCTCTCATTACGACAGCTCCATTCAGCTTCTCTATTCGGGTAATCAGGTCGGGTTTATGTTTATACCCGCCGGTAAAATTGACTCCGGCAGGACTCAGTACATGGCCGCCACTTTCACCGTCCAATCGTTTCCCATTTCTCCTCCTTCGTCCTCCGCTATAGCCAGCGTCTCCGCTGCCGTGGTTCCAGATTTTCCGGGAATGCCCGGTCCTCCGGATTTCACCGTAACACCGGGTTCTCCGAGAATCCCAGATTCGCCGGATTTTCCAGGAGATCCAGAAACGCCGGATTTTCCAGGGGACTCGGGTCCTCCGAGTTTTCCAAGAAATCCAGGTTCTCCGGATAATCCCAGAAACCCAGGATCTCCGATTTTGCCGAGGAATCCAGGCTCTCCAGTTATGCCGGGGAATCCTGGGTCGGGTGTTCCGCGAAGTATGGGTCCGCCGGGGTTTCCAGGGACCGGTGCTCCTCCGGGGTTTCCAGGAATCGGAGCTCCTCCAGGGTTTCCAGGAATCGGAGCTCCTCCGGGAACGCCGGTGGGATTCGGAGGAGGGACGGGGCCAACACTAGGGGATGGATATGCGAATCCGGGTTTCGGGTATGCGAGTCGGGCGGGACCGACGATGGAGATAGAGTCGAAGATGGAGTTAGCGGGTCGGGTCAAAGTATTGCACGTATTCACGCACCACGTGGTTGCTAAATCGGATTGTCGGGTCACCGTCTCTATAGCCGATGGCTCCGTCTTGGGCTTCCACTGCTAATTTCCTTTTTAATATTATTATTTTCTCCATTTTTGCTTTTTCATTTAGTTTTTCTTTTTTAAATCCTTTTCTTCACTAATTTTCTTTTTTTTCCAGCTCCTTATAAGTTTGAGGAAATTAATTAGAAATTGTAAAAATGTAATTCTTCGCATTAAAAAAGGAGAGCAAGTTCATAGTTTATTATTGTTCTTTTCTGCAAAAACGGTCACGTTTCTCTCCTTGTAATGATCCCTAAAAGCTGGTTTTCCCATGAATATGTATGGCTGAGTTTCTTTGTAATTTGAATATGTTGAAAGTGGGGGTATGGGTCCTTAACTATTAACTTTTAAGTAACATTGAAGATCTGTATTCCATTTCCAAAATGAATATTTGATAAAGTAAGTGAATTTCATTTTGCATATCTTGGCATGTAAGAGTATTTAGAGAGTATATACCCCAAAAAGAAGTAACTAGCTTTTGAATTTGTAGTGTTCTTTTTAATGTCTTTGTATTTTGAATTTGTGATCTCAAGAAGTCAAAGAAAGGGATAAAGAAGAAAATGATAATAAAGAAAAAGTTAAATTGAAGAGTGAAGTAACATCACTGGAGAAATCCCACTATCCTTGAGATTTGTGTAATTATTTTCTTCAAAATATCTTGTCTTTTTACTCATTTAGCACTGTCCTCATAATATACTTTTTTATAGGTGAAGAAGAAAGTGATAAACTCAGAGGTTCTGTATATAATAATAATACAAAACAAACCCTTACCCATAAACAAAAACTGAATTCAATTTCTATTCAATACAAATATAATCCCATAAATAACACAAAAAAAAAAGAATTGATTTCCTAGGAAAAGATGATACAAATCCAACAAACAAAAGAATCCACTTAAGTTAACCCCTATGCGTGTGTGTATATGTAAATATAAATTACAAAAGGAGAAAGCAAAATATATGAATAGAGAAGTAAGTAGAGCTTACTCACTGTGTTTTTTGGCTTCAAAGCTATGAATATGAATCTGAGAGGTGTAAGAAAAAGAATGGTGTTTGGATTTTAGCTCTGTCGTTATGTTGTGTCTGGTGAAGAACCATAACCGAAAGGATTGTTGCTTGCCCAGTTCCATTGGTCCCTACACATCTCTTCGATTCCGAAATTTGCCCTGTCCACAAACATTGTTGAGTTTCTTGTGTCTCAGGGACTTTGCGAATAAAAGGTCACTTGACACTACAACAAAAACAGTAAAAATTTACTTACTTCCAGTTTAGATCACGTTCAGCTTTCTCGGTTGATGCGTAGACCGTCTCTGCATCACCTGGTCTTCTTCCAACCTTCACCAGTGGTATTTTCTGTACACATGATGATGATTTCAGTGTGATGTAACGAGCAAACACATACACTCTTCTTACCAGAGACAGAAAGAGAGAACCATACCATTCCTGAAACTTTTTCAAATGCATCAACCATCTCCAACACCGTTGTTCCTTTGCCGGTTCCTAGGTTGTATACCTCGCAACCTACCACAAGAGTCAAGTCAAACCATCGAACTTATATATATATATATATATATATTCGAGACGTTGAGCTACTTAGAAAAGCCTTACCTATTTCGGAATCTTCTAGCTTTTGAAGCGCAGATATATGGCCATCTGCTAGATCAACAACATGAATATAGTCTCGTACCTGAAGTAGAAAGCTCACCACTAAGATCAAACCAACTCATGACGCAAAGGAATCAAAACAAAAAAATTTACATCACAAACTATCAGTCAAAGTGAAATTGACGGTTGAGGAAGGGAGTTCATTCTCTCATGTTATAGTTACTTGATTGTTGAAGCAAAGAGGTGAAAGTTAACGACAACAACAATTTTTGTATGTCTAGTGACGACCAAACTACATCTAGGATTTGGAGCAGACAATTTCTTGGATTCCCAATCAATAGACCAAGATCCTTGTGGAATGGACATAAAGAAGCAGGTCTATGTGAGAGTGATGCAGGGAATTTAAGATCATAGTTATAGGTTGAGTGAAAATCTTACACCGGTGCCATCTTTAGTGGTATAGTCGGTTCCATAAATCTTGAGGTTAGGCAGCCTCCCAACAACGACTTGCTGGACATAAGGCATGAGGTTATTTGGAGTCCCACAAGGATCCTCACCAATGCGACCGCTAGGGTGAGCTCCCACAGGGTTGAAGTACCTCAGCATTATGATTCTCCATTCGGGATCACCCCGTTGTACATCACGGCATATGTCCTCAATGAACAGCTAAGATTGAGAAAAACAGGTTTAAAACCGAGTTTTTAAAATCTACAAAATAAAAGTCGAAAGTGTACCTTTGTTCTTGCATAAGGACTCATTCCAGAAAGAGGGGACTCTTCTGTACAAGGAACCTCCTTTGGCCAGCCATATACAGTAGCCGACGAAGAAAATACAAGCTGGCACAGATCAAATGATACATCAAGATAAATTACACATATACTATATATGCATATGTATGAGGAATAACACAGCTTCAGAACAGAAAAGGACATACTTTTTTACATTTGTGTGCAGACATTACTTCCAAGAGTGTAATAGTCCCAATCAAGTTATTGTTGTAATACAGAAGCGGTTTCGCCACGCTCTCCCCCACTGCTTTCAATCCAGCAAAATGCATTACTGCATCGAACCTACATTACAACAGGTACACAGAGCGATGATGAACCATTTTCTTTTAGATCGGATCTTAAACACGTCTTTGATCTGACAAAAACCCCAATTTACAAGATTCTCCCTTTCTAAGCTTTTCCGATCAATAAACGAAATGAGATTTTGAGACTTGAAAATCGGTAAGAAAGAAATCAAAAGCTCACTTTGACTCGGAGAAAACTCTCTCAAGCGCGGGTTTATCGCAAAGGTCCACCTGCAGAGGTTAAGAGATACATTAGCCATCTGAATTTGCAAACTTTTACCGGATTACAGGATAACCCCGAACACAATTCGATCCATCAAAACTACAATCAAGCACTGTAAGCAAATCGAGCTACAAAGGAAGTCTCATTTCAGGAGGCCGTGATCACCGAAACTCTCGGAACACAATCATCAGACGGATTGAGAGGTGGAAACACAAGAGTTAAAGCAGATGAAGAAAAATGGACAAACCTGGTGGAATGTGAGATTTTCTCCATGATCTCCGGCGAGCTCCTTGACGCGCTGGATCGAAACGAGAGACGAATTGTCGAGGTTGTCGATGACGACGGTGGTGTAGCCGCGGAGAAGAAGTTGGAGCACCGCGTGACTCCCGATGTAACCAGCACCGCCGGTCACCAGAATATTCTTCACCATCTGAGCTCCAAGAGGCGATGAAGAGAGAAAGAGAGAGAGAGAATCAAAAGAGAAGCTTCTCTGGAAATAAATAACAAAACCTTTGTTTCTGAATAAAAAGAGAGTGGAGAAGAGAGGACACGTGGCCTTTTCATTTCATTTTTCTCTTTTTATATTGGTTTACTTATGAATGTCACAGACAGGCTCACATTTTTCTGGAGAAAGAAAGTCGCTGTGCGTGCTTAGCAACTAGTAGGAGTAATAATAATTAACCAGAGCTTGCATACACACGCAAAAAAGAAAAGAATAAATTATACACAATTCAAAGAAAAAACATTTCGGTGATTATTAAACTATATACTGTATCACAACACAACAATGTATAATTAGCAAAGAGAAATTAACTTGTAGCGACCGACAGAAGAAACTTTAACTTTTAGCGATGCTCCAGAAGTTTTGACCTGTATCACCAGATGATCAACATTAATACTATAACAATTTTTTTTTTAAAGTATTTTACAGTGAAATAATACCAATGCAGCTCTGGAGAAAGAAAAAGATTCGCAAGAAGGAAATTATAAAAAAAAAACTGTAATTAAAGTGTAATTGCCAGAACATCCGTCCACAGTTTCGTATCATTGACGAATCAATCTCAGCAGACATTATTAATATCATACATATGCCGCCGAAAGATAATTGCTTTCTATGATGATGATGAATTGATGATGTTACGATAATGATGATGATGGTGATGGTTTACTCACCGGGGTTTGTTTGTTGAGAGAGGTGTTTAAGGTTGGGAGCTGAGAAGTCTCTCGGCCTCATCGTTTGCTTCAGCCTGCAATTTCCATTTCTGCATCGCTCAAACAATGAAAAGACCAAAGTAAATGCCTGTTTTGTCCAAAAACGGAACTGGAAATTGCAGTAATATATAGTATTTGATTGAGTTTGGAACCACATACCTCTTCAAGGTTTTCAAGTTCCATGATCTGTTCTATCTGTTGAGCAATGTTTTCCTGTGAAGTAATGGAGTTTTTTTCACTCGAGCCTCTCAGATTTAGATTCATAGATAGCTGCAAGAAAGAAATAACTCACAGTATTGTTCACTGCCTCGGCTGCAAGAACATCACTGTCCATTTCCACCTCGATCTCAATCATTGAAGATATCTAAAATCCATAATGAAAACGGTTCTTTAATCAAGAAAAAAAAACAGAACATGCACTGAAGATTTTGAAGATTAAAAAAAGGTGTTGTTTCTTACTCTGGCATAACTATCGATCAGCTCAATCCTTCCTTTTATGGAGTTTTCAAGACTTTCTCGTACCTTCTTTACTCTTGTTCTTCGAGTACTAGATTTGAGTACGAAACACATGTTTGATCATTGATCTGTTGTTTTTTTTCGTTAACAATTCCCAGAAGATGAAGATAGAATGAATGATGTGAGAAGGTCATCATACCGGTACGCTGGCTCTCCCACGGCTAGAATTTTGTTTTCAAGCTGGCACATTCGAGCCAACATCCACACCTAAATGGAACACAAACAAGTTTCAGTCGTTTTTCAGTTGTACAGACATTGTGGGTTTTCAAAAGTTTGGCAAGCCTGCATCATGGACCAAGTACCTCTTTCTCAGTTGCTTCTTTTAGATCTCCAATGCGACGCTGGAGCACATCGTACTGAGATAAAAGTTGCTGTTTGATACCGACCACATCCACTGTTCTTTCAGGGAGCTGAAACCGTTTATGAAAAATTCATACACAAGACACCGACGCATGTTCTCTTGATGCGATAGATAGAATAGATACCTGATTTAGCTGAGGAAGGACAAAAGAATTAAGGGTCGCTCCGATTGCCAGTGATGTGACAGCAGCAACTGAGAGTAACTGAGGCAAACTGGGATCAATCATGCCAGAAGCAGCATCTCCGGTAGCCAAAACAGCAAGAAGGGGAATCAGAAACGAGGGCTGCAAGCTTTTATCTCCTTCTTTGCTAGGAGGCCTTAACAAAAGCGATTCTCGTCCGTCCTTATGCTTTGTGATGCTCATAGGTTCTCCAGGGTAAAGGTTTGGAGCCTTGGGGGTAAACTTGAAAGGTCCCACTTGTCTGTAAACATCCGATGGAGCAGCAGATGCAATTGTCACTCGTTCTCCTTCTCGCGCAGGGAGCTCGGGTGTCTCAGTGGCAAACCGGTGCGTTCGTGCTGTACCAGAAGGTGTTTGTACCTGAAAATCCAATGCAGTGGTTACAGTATCTGATGTATCTAACTTCATTCTTTTGAATTTGAACCACAGTGGAGGGAGATTTTACCACAATAGAGTGCACAGAAGAGATGACTTTGTCCTTCTTTATCTGGATTAGTCTGAGTCCCTTTTCCCACAGAGGAATGTCCTTGCTGCGTGCGGCAGATGTAGCTCCTTAGAAAAAGTGAATACCTCAGCATCAACACCACACACATCTCAATCTTTTTTTCAGGTCTAATTACCAAACACAACCCGAGCTCTCTAGAACCAAAACAAGCTGCATCATCTTTTTCCCCTAGAACTAATGTAACAAAAGAAGAAAAACATATTGAATAGAACTAACCCGAGCTCTTCTGATTCTATGCTGGTTATGTCACCAGAGAAAAGCTCGTATTGGTAACGGCAAGTAGCGCAGGAGACAATCTACAAACACAGCCAACATATCATCCGGTTAAGCTTAAAAAAAGATAACGTTGAGCACTGACCCTAAGATCCGATCATCATTACCTGAACTCCATGTTGAGGCTGTGCAACAGCAACTGCAATCAAACAGCTCGGACATCTCACAACTTTACCAAAGGGTACCTAAATCGACAGCAGTGTAATTCGATATCATGCTCATAAACATAGCCACACTATTTACATGAACCTTAACTAAGTAGAGACCAGTTTCAAGGTGTTATAGGAAACTGTAAACATAATAATTCGAACATATCATAAGTTATATGAAAGGACACAAAGAGCAATTCTTTTGCAACGAATTCAATTTCAGAAGCTTATACATATCATTTGGACTGAATTGCCTCTAAGTTGTGAGCAATGGATGTTCTTGTTTGCTTACCTCCTCGGCAGGGGAGATTCCAACGCGGCAAATATCTCTGATGATCCTTAGAGAATCAGAAACCCTCAAGGAAGCAGCAAGACCATTCACCAACAACGTGTACACCTCAACATCAGGCCTTGACCATCTCCATCGATCACTGTCACTCCCACCTGCAAAAACACACACAATCACTCTCTCCTTAAAATCAATTTCATAAACTTCTTCTCTGGGGTGAATTGGGAAAGTGAGATGAGCGAACCTAAATCGAAACTCGTTCGCATGGCGTAGAAAATCGACAGCGCCAGCTCCACATTGCCGCGGCTGACAGCAGCGGAGATAATCGAGCGGCAATCTTTGATTGCTACGATTCCGCCGCGATTTGATCCGAATCGATCAGAAATCATCTCGAGCGCTTCATCCGCATCTCTAACGGCGGATACGCTGCTCAGAAGCTCGTCGTCGAAAAGAGACGAAGAAGGCGTTTCCGAAACATCTGCGGCGGTGCCGAAACTTTCTCTGCTCCGGTCGCCATAGGTTGAGTACAGAATCGGTTGTCGACGACCGGTATACGCCGGTTTGTTCCCGTGAATGAAGAAGATAGAGCGAAGAAGAGAATGAGTCTCGTGGAGGTTAGGGATGCAATAGATGCCGGAGAATACGGAGGAAACTAAACGAAGGCTCATTGTTTTAATCGGAAGTTAAAGGGAAGAGAAAGTCACCGGCAAAGAAGACGGAGGAGCATCGGCGGTTCTCTGCTACTCTTAGATGAGAAACGAGAGGCTGAGAAAGAGGGAAAGATACCAACGGTCTCAAACTTTATCTATTTGCTTGTATTGATCTTGAGCCGTTGATTCATCCGAGAAGGCCAAACAAAAATATAGAATCCGACGGTTGAGTATGAGAGAAGCTTTATTAACAAAAAATAATTAATTGAAAATAAAATGGAGGTGCGGGGAATCGAACCCCGTGCCTCTCGCATGCGAAGCGAGCGCTCTACCATATGAGCTACACCCCCGATTGCTGTTAACTGTCATGTTTATTAATATTTGTAAATAATCATCCACATGAATAATAATATTTTCGTTATAGATAAAAAAGATCTAATATATATGGTACGCGATGGACCTAGAGGGTTAGTCTAGGAAAAAAAATGAAATGATACAAAATTGTCATGTAATTTCCGATCGTCGTAATCTAACACACTGCTTTAGATCCCGATGCTCATCATAAGTATACTCATTTTCAGCATAGATCATATCTTTAGCATCTTCATCTATCCATCTCTTGGACTTCAGGGCACTCCATGATGCTCTCTAAAGAAGGTTCCCATGCCATCGATGAAGGGGATGATGATAACGATGATGATGTTTTGATGATCCTCTTCTCTAGCTCTACCATAACATCCTTGGCCATCATCAAGTCTCCATCGTGATTCCTATTCATCTGAAGCAAAAACATATCCAATTCATGTCTTGTAAGCACTATCTTCACCTTCATTCCTCCATGACCATCACCTTCTTCACCACCATCATCACCATCAAGTTTGAATGACTCTTTTGCCTTTTCTCTAACCTCTATCTTTACTTCTTCTCCTTCTCTTTGCATCCACCTCTCCATGCAATTCCCCATTGTTAACCCCTCAAAAAAGATTACAAATCTCAATAAAAGGACAAAAAAGAAGAAGGTTTTGCTTCTCTTTTTCTTTGAAAATAAGTGATTGGCATGACTCATGAGTGTGAAAACACATGTATATATAGAGGGGCAAATATTTTAATAGAATCAAATCTTTTTTTACTGATTTGTCTTTTAAATGCCTTTGAAATTTCCCAACGACTCTCGTTATTATTCTGAGTGACAATGACATATTGGAGAATTTAAAACTCAAATACATATGAATTCTATTGCATGGAGTCTAAATAATTATTTTCAAATATAAAATATTTTTTTTTAAACAGTATTTTACGTATCCACATGTTGATCAATCAACCACGTCAGAGAATTTCATAAACAAATATGAAAATATAGAGTATTTTAATTGAATAATTCTCACAAAAAGACAACCGTTAGGTTAATGTCGACATCAACCGTTCGGACCCTGTTGCCCGACAGTGTCACGGGACACAATGCAAAGACTTTTTGCGAGGTAGAATTTAATGAACATTAAAACAATACTATAGATTTATTTATGTTTGGTTTTTGTGTTAATACAAACAAAAATTGTTTAAAGCAACACTACGCTACTAGAAATAAAGAATTCAAACTCAGAGACTTTTTTGTTTTGTTTGATGATTTATTTTTCAGTGTAAAAATCCGATCACGTGGTTTGACCAAATGTGAACACGAATATATATATATATATATATATATATATATATATATCCTCCGAAATTTACATGCATAAGCACTGATAACTACGGAATAAAACTAGACTGAATTAATTGATAATTAGTACATAGTAACACTAAATTGCATTAATTGCTGTACTATGTACAAGTAGGATTTTCCGATTTAAAAACCCATAATATTGTACTTTTTATGTTTTAAAATAAGTGTCATTTTGATATTTTTTTACACAAATTAAAAAATTCAATAAAAAAACTTTTCTGTTTTTTATAAATACACTAAACAATTTTCTCTTTCTAATTAATACATTAGTGTAACAAAGTTAAATCTGAATATTTGATTATAAATTTGCATTAGAAATCCAAAATGACATTCATTGTAAAATAAAAATAAAATTTTAAAATGACATTTTTCATGAAACGGTAGGAATAGCATTTTGTAAGCTATGAGATTCAAAAATTGGATGCTGTCATGCAAAACAAAACAAACAAAACTTATATCGTTCTCATAGATCACCGGAAATTAATGAAATGTTGGGAGACAATAGCCAGATTTTAGGTATGACTTTAAGAACATTATTGAGTAATTAAATAGTCTGATGTCATACGTGTAAAGTACAAGTAATCAAATAATCCAAATCGATACCTCTTAAGTTGCTTGGTTTCCGTTGAGGTCAGTATCGATTTGGATTTATTGAGAAATCTGATATATAATTCTAATTGGAGAGGTATTTTTCGTTCAACTTCACACTTTAGAGTCGGTTCGGTTAGTTATTGGTTTGAGTTATATATATACAATCAGAACTGAAAACCAAACAGAAAATGTTAGTGACATTTGAAGCTTGACACATAGACACATACACACATCACATACTTCTCTGACCAATGTAACTTATTGGCCTAAACTAAAGAGCCTATAAGGTGAAATGAGAGTAACCCATACAATGATAGATAGTATTACATCAGAACATCAAACTGACCCATACAATGACCCATACAAGTTGTCGAGGTCTCGACTACTACAAAAAGTTCTCCGTCATGATTCATGAATAGAGTGAAAGTAAAAACAAACATCCCCTATATATTAAAAGAGAAATATTTTTAAAAAATAACCTTAATTTTGTGAAATATTACAGTGGTGTCATTTTGATGATGTGTCATCACCAGAATTATTTTCAGCAAAGTTATAAAAATAGATTTATGTTACTAGATTAATTATATGTTATGCCACTCACATTAATTTGGTTATACATTAGTTTATATCAATTATATTGATGATGATTCATCAAGATATTCTCTTTTCCATTTCTTACCAAAAATATATCATATTAATTATTTATTTAAATACTATATTTTATCTCTTATTTTTATAGAAAAATAAATCATCACATCATTCATATATCAAAGTATATATATATATGTTGTTATAATTCAAATTTTATAAAAAAATATAAATTACTCAAATGGTTAATAAATAAAAGTATGTTTTAAAAGACTAAAATTGAAAATAAGGATATGTAGATAGATGATTCATAAATCAATATAAAAATACATAAATGATAAAAAAAACAGGAAGCTTAATCTAATATATATTATTATTATAAATATTTAAACTTTATAATAAGTACAAAATATTAATAAAAAGTTGAACTATAAAAATATAGTTGAATATGTTAATAGAATATAATATTATAAATATTTTATTTGATTAAAAATATCATAAATTTTTAATTTATACAACAAAATAACTTGGTAAAAAATTAAAATATTTTTGTAAGGATATTATATAATAATTTTATTAAACTTTTTGATATTGAAAATATTTTTATCGAATCAAAAAGTTAAGAATGTATAAATATTGACTCGGTTATATACAATTTTAGATAATTTATTAAAAAAATAAAAAAAATATATAATCTATTATTATATAATCCTTATGTATATTTAGTATTTAAAATCAATTTCACAGTAATTTTATTTTTTTAAAGTTAATATTCTTATGACTATAGTTTTTATGGGTTAATCTAAATATGCATTTACATTCGTATAAGAAATATTAAAATCGATTATAAGATCTTATCATCAAATTTTATTTTTACAATTTTAGTACTCTCTATTTCAAAATATAAGTTGTTTTGCATCAAAGTACAAAGATTAAAAAGAAACTTTCCTTTAAAAAATTAATTATTTAGTATATAAATTATATATAATTTAACTAATTATGAAAAACTGAAAAATATAATCGGTCACATACTATTCACAGAAAGTAGTAAAAAAAATGAAAACAACTATATTGTGAACCAAAAAAAAACCTTTAAAAAACTAATATTATGAAACAGAGGAAGTAGTAAATTTTTTTATTATTATCATAACACATTAGATAAATAATTTAATCAAAATATACTCCTTTTATTTTGTTTTTGAATTTTAAGATCATGTTATTAATCATGGGTTATAGAAAATATAAAGAATGACTTCCTATTTTTATCTAGATTATGCATATTTATTTAAATTTTAAAACTAATTTATATTAGAATTAAATTACCCTATATTTCATAAAATAAAATAAAAAATATTTTGTCAATATTACAGCATAATATTATAAACAACTTATATAAAATCAATTGTATTCTGTTATATGATTTTAAAATTATACTATGTTAAATAAATAATTATTATTTTATTCTGTGCAGGGTGCGGGTTATTACATTGTTTGTGAAACTGTTTATTATAATTGCATGTAGGATCGATGCATGCAATTATACTTGAGTTGAATACTTGAATACTTAAGAGTAGGATCAGAAAAAAAGCCCCCGTGTTGGCATGGTGGGCTGGGTTGGGCCGAATGGTAAAGCACGCCATTAAGAGTCTTTAAGCCCACCTTTACGTTTACAACGATGGTCCAGAATCGAAATTTTATCTTCTACGGCTATGAAACTCGACTATATTTGACTAGAGACCCATTTCCTTGCTCGTTGAAGTCTCTTATATAGATAATTGGTCCACTATATATATATATATAACGACTTGTTGTTGTTGAACTTTTATAATTTCGTAATCCAACTCTATATATTTTGTAAATGTAATAAGAATCTTACAGGATGTGGGTTTGAAACATTCAAAAGAAAGAGGGGAGACTTTTTCTTCTACTTAGAAAAACAAACAAAAAAAAGTCTATCTTTAGAAGAATTCAAAATCAACGGTAATAATATTCAGATTAATTCGGCTTAGAACGACAAAAGTAAGCCGTTGTAACATTTTTGGTTGCATATTAACTTAAGGAAATGGTGACGTAATTTTCATTTCATTTGGTCCTTTTTCTCGTACGGATTTTCGTTACACGTTCGAGTCTTGGCTACTCACCTTTAAGTTTCTTTTTCTTCCTCAACTTACAAAAGTTATCCTAAGCTATAATATTATATTTTTTTTCATAGATCGCACATAGATTAGAATATGGAGATTAGTTTCATTAAACATGGATCTAGAATATATTAATAAATTATAGTAACTAATAAGGGTGGTCTGATACAAAAATCAATCGCATAGTTAGGTACGAACTACGAACTAATTCAAATGTGACGTGATGGAAATAATGGCAGTGACCTCTATCTATAAATCTCGTTTTCTTGCTAAAGTTTCTACTTTTATATCCTACAATTTCCACCACATAATAATGCCGACATTATGTATAACTATGTTCATGATATTAGTTCAACTAGATGATCATGATATTGCATCTACACCATAAGGTTATACTCCTATAACTTGATCAATTTGTAAAAGTTTTGCTACAAGATTTTAGTCTTTAACGGTTTTTATTAAGATAAATATAATCAGGGGACAAAAAGTCCTACTCCAATCTTGCCTTGATCATTATCGGTTTTCACGCCAAATGTTTCATTGCTAAGTCGCATGCCCGCCTCCACACAATTTTTTGTTGTCAAGCAAATTTTAATGTAGTTATGGTTAATCACTACTATGTATGATATTTTGTATATCGATTATTTAAAATGCCATATGGCCTCTATAATAATTCAAATAGCAATATGATCTTACTGTGATATGAAAGTCAAATCTCTCAATATTAATTATAAGCAACGATCTTGCACTTGTGGGCTGTCAAAGGAACCTGGTAATTCGATAATACTTAATTATTTAGAGGTTTGGGTCATTAAAAATATAGGAATTACATGAATACCATATATATATAAAAAATGAATAACATGAAGGCAGAAATGAATATGTTTTACATTCCCTTGGAAATTTTAAAATTTTTTTTTAATACCCAATATTATATGTTATCAGTTTTTTTGAGATTTTCTAGAAATGTTGACTTGGTCAAACTTTATCATCTCGTTATAACTTAGTTCAGTTCATAAATACGAACATTTTTTTCAAAAAGTAATTTAATCTTGTTAACTTATTACATACAAGTAGGAAAATATATTAAAAAAAAAAGAAGAAAAAAATTATATACTATAATTTTCTTTGCAAGACCACCCAATATATATTGAAGATTGGTCAGCTAACCTCGTGTCAAAGAAATCTTCTTTTTTTTTCCCCATTATAACATTCACACGCAATTTCAAAAAAAAAGTTCTACAAGTTCAACGGACGATACATCATTCATATATATAAACACAAACGCATACAAAAATATATATACAGAGAAAATAAACGCACGCAGATATAACTAAAATGGCGGCGAATAGGTACATCGTTGAGGTTGAGAAGGGAAAAAAAGGCGTGGATGGAGGAAGTCCGTCGGTCGGTTCGGTTTACCGGAGTATCTACGCCAAAGACGGTTTTCCTGAACCGGCCGATGATCTCATCAGTTGCTGGGACATTTTCCGGTTAGATTTCTCTTCTCTGAGAGGCTTACAATATGGTTGGTTATTCATTGTTGGTGTTCTTGAATTTCAAGAAAGCTATTTCTACGTAAACGTTGTAACAAATTAGAAGTTTCTGGTGAGTACCAACAAAATAAGTGGAAGAGAAATACGTTTATCTATGTAAATAGCTTTTCGTGAACATGTAAATCTTCATCATCAGATTTTCCTTTAGAATAGTCAAATTATTATTGCAAAAGTCTAGTCAGTTTACACTCGTTGACTCTGACATTCATATGAAGATCTCAATGCAACACTTCAAAATATGTAATTATCTTTTTTATAAATATATGTATATATATATATATATATCCATCTTCAAATGATTTCAGCTAAGATTCTAAGACAATGAGACCATGTTGATGATGTTGTGCCTCTCTTCATGGCTGTTAATGGGATAATAACACATAGGTTTGATATGAGTTTTTGGTGTGATTGTTCTGTTCCAATTACAGTCTCTCTGTGGAGAAGTCTCCAGACAATCCTATGCTTGGTCGTAGAGAAATTGTTGATGGAAAAGTAAGCAATCAGAGATACTTATTAATCCAACTCTAATTTTAATCAGGAAATGGTTAACACAATTCGTGTTTGTGATTGTGATTTGTGTTTTTGTTTTCTTCTTCCAACAGGCTGGGGATTATGTATGGCAAACTTACAAAGAAGTGTTTGATGTTGTGATTAAGCTTGGAAACTCTATCCGAACTATTGGAGTTGGAAAAGTAATTACTGTCCTAAAACATTTTTTTCTTGGTTTTATTTTGAACCATATACAAAAGATGCATCTAAAATTTCTACAGTTATAACTTATATCAGTTTCAATGCTTTGTGGTACGCAGGGAGAGAAATGTGGTATTTATGGCGCCAACAGCCCTGAGTGGATTATAAGCATGGAGGTAATATCGATTAAGATTAAAAATATGTAATTGTAAAATTAGCAGAAAATTATGTGTGTTTTTTTTTTCTAAACGATTCTCATTTGGTTTCAGGCGTGCAATGCTCATGGACTCTATTGTGTACCTTTATATGACACTCTAGGTTTGTAACATTTGTCTACTCTAGCCAGGGCTTTAGAGGGAATTTTCAAATTTTAAACATATGCAATCACTTTTAAGAGTAACCGAATTAACAAAGTTTACATATATTTTAGAATATACTTTTTTGAAAGAATATGTACATACAAACAGAGTCTATATTTAAACTTTTTGGACATAACTCATAAATTTTTTGAGCGTTTCAATCAAGTTCATGTATGTAAAAGAGTTTGGATGATGCATGGTGGTAGGTGCTGGAGCAATAGAATTCATCATTTGTCATGCTGAGGTATCACTTGCTTTCTCAGAGGAGAAAAAGATTTCTGAGGTAATTTCTTAGCATACACTCTTCTTTAATAAAGAAAAATATAAACTTCATTCCCAAGATTAACAAAACGCTTTTGGTTTTGTTGGGATTCTCTTTTTGTTGTTTTAGTTATTGAAGACAGCTCCGAGGTCAACCAAATATCTGAAGAGTAAGCTATTGCTCTTGTGTTTGATTGTTTCATGAAAAACCAGTGAGTGAAACAATTCCTAATTTCTATTCGGAACAGATATTGTGAGTTTTGGTGAGGTTACAAGTGCGGAAAGAGCAGAAGCTGAGAGGCATGGTTTAACAATATATTCATGGGACCAGTTCTTGAAGCTAGTAAGAGAATCATATTTGCATTTTTTTTAAAAATTTTACTTTTACATTTTATAATAAGAATTATGAAAGTATATTTTACTTTGCAGGGTGAAGGCAAACATTATGAATTACCAGAGAAGAAAAGAAGCGATATTTGCACAATAATGTATACAAGTGGCACAACTGGTGATCCTAAAGGAGTCTTACTCTCAAATGAGAGCATCATATATCTACTTGAAGGTGTTAAAAAATTGCTTAAAACTATCAATGAAGAGGTAACTTATTAATATTGTTTATAATCATCAGTACTTCAATGTATATATATCAAGAACAGATCATTATAACAACTTCTTCTTTGTTTCATTATGAAAATGTTACAGTTAACCAGTAAAGATGTTTATCTCTCATATCTACCTCTGGCTCATATCTTCGATCGCGTGATTGAAGAGCTGTTTATTTATGAAGCAGCCTCCATAGGATTTTGGAGAGGGGTAAGTTATAGAAATATTTCTCTTGATTATAGAATTTGTTTCATAATATACATACTGTATATAATTCATAATCTGTTTCATAATGGACTTAACTATATATATTCATAATCTGTTTCTTCAGGATGTTAAGATTTTAATTGAAGATATTGCTGCTTTGAAACCGACTATTTTCTGTGCTGTTCCTCGCGTGCTAGAGAGAATATACACCGGTAATTAAATACTTTGCTAGGCTAGTTTTACATTGAAAATCATTAAACTAATTCAAATGCTTAACTGTTTTTCCCTATGTAAATTTTTTCAGGTCTTCAGCAGAAACTTTCTGCTGGTGGTTTTATAAAGAAGACCTTATTCAACTTTGCGTTCAACTAGTAAGTGTTACCAATTTTTTAGATTAAATAAGAACCACAGTTTTTATAATTTTAATCTCTGTTTCTGAAACCATTTTGATACCTTTTTTCAGCAAACATAGTAACATGGAGAAAGGGAAGCCTCATGAACAAGCAGCTCCAATCTTTGACAAAATTGTATTCAAAAAGGTGAAAATAAAATGACATAATAAATCCACACTCTCTCTCTCTATCTTGAACCTTTTGATTGTGAATAAAATCAAATCTTGAACATATCAGGTAAAAGAAGGATTAGGAGGAAGAGTGCGTCTAATCCTCTCAGGAGCAGCTCCTCTTGCAGCTCACATCGAATCTTTCCTTCGAGTTGTCGCATGTGCTCATGTTCTCCAAGGATATGGTAAGAACAAAGAAACACATCAGATTCTTGGTCATAGTAATGAAGACTTCCTCCAACATTTTTACGTTCTGCAGGTCTAACAGAGAGTTGTGGTGGGACATTTGTGTCGATTCCGAATGAGCTTCAGATGCTTGGAACGGTTGGTCCACCGGTTCCAAATGTTGACATAAGGCTCGAGTCAGTTCCAGAAATGGGTTACGACGCTCTTGCAAGCAATCCACGTGGAGAGATTTGCATCAGAGGAAAGACTTTGTTCTCTGGATATTACAAACGTGAAGATCTCACTCAAGAAGTCCTCATCGATGGTTGGCTTCACACTGGTGATGTCGGTGAGTGGCAACCAGATGGAGCCATGAAGATCATCGACAGAAAGAAGAACATCTTTAAACTCTCACAAGGAGAATACGTTGCCGTTGAGAACTTGGAGAACATCTACAGTCACGTTGCCGCCATTGAATCGGTAATTGGCAAATCCGGTTTACACGGTTTGGTTTCTGTTCTGTTTCAATCGGTTTATCTGAACTGTGTTAAAACATATTTTGTTGCAGATATGGGTGTATGGAAACAGCTATGAGTCTTACTTAGTGGCTGTGGTATGTCCAAGCAAGATACAGATCGAGCATTGGGCTAAAGAACAGAATGTTTCAGGTGACTTTGAGTCTATCTGTCAAAACCCAAAGACCAAAGAGTTTATCCTTGGAGAATTCAACAGAGTAGCCAGAGATAAAAAGGTTTATATAATTTGTGTTCATTAGTCTTGTTTGTTTCTTATACAACAATCTTACTTTAACTAAGAAAAATTAAATTTATGTGTTTTTTTTTCTTACAGCTGAAGGGATTTGAGCTGATCAAAGGTGTTCACTTGGAAACAATGCCATTCGACATGGAAAGAGATCTTATTACACCTTCTTACAAGAAGAAGAGGCCACAACTTCTCAAGTACTATCAGGTAAATGAAAAGCCTCATCATTTTCATTTTTCTACATAAACAACACATCCAGGCTACATTATCAAACTTTAGATAATCTGCAGACTTAATGATGTTTGCTGAATTGGATTATTTAAACTTATGTTCTTGTTTACGCAGAAAGAGATTGATGAAATGTATAACAAGTCCAAGAACTGAAGCTTCTATGCTACTCTGTAGCCAGTGTGAAAAAGGAATTTGTTTGACAAGTTTTTATACATTTCTTTTCACTATTAACCATATTGATATATGTCTCTTTGTTGTGTTGAAAACTTAAAATCGAAGTTTAATTTTTTGCTTGTAAACAAAGATATATGCCTTTTTTTATGTACAAGACTCTCCTTATGTTTGATGTATTTGCTACAGTTATATTGGAATAAAAAGTTCTATTTTAGCTGTTTCTTAATAGATTTAAGATCACCTAATCGAATAAGTAAATAACGGTATGGGGATCCACCTAATCTAATAAGTAAATAACAGTATGAGGATTTAGATAATAAGATTTTTTATTAGTTTGGTAAATATTACAACAGAAAACATGAACAAGAATGTTCAGTTGAGATGAAAAATAAAAACTCCTAAAGTTTCGAACAGAATTTGAACAAAAGATTTTTGTGAATTAAATTTTCTCTTACTGTTTTCTCTTAAGATTTTTCGAACTAGATTCAAAGATTTAACTTTGTGATATCTCTGATTAACGATGAATTTTGACAATTCCAAAAGCTTTTAAAAAACCCGACAAAGCATAAAAAAACACAATGAAGCATTAACGATGCATCTCAAAAACATGGAATTGGGGTTCATGGTTGAAAAGAATGCCATGTGGCCCAGCAACGACATTTTATTCAACCATGAACCCCAATCTCATGTTCTTGGGATGTATAGTCAATGCTACATTGTGGCTTTTCATGTTGGTTTTTCCAATACTTTTGGAATTGTCAAAATTCATCTTCAACATCATCATGCGAGAGGCAAAGCGTGATGAAGAAGAATCCTAAGGAGCCAATATTTCTGAGCCACATAAAAGAAAGAAAAGAAAGATCAACATTTTTCAATAATAATTCATCGCTAATCAAGGATATCACAAAATTAAATCTTTGAGTCAAGTTTGAAAAATCCTAAGAGAAAACCTTATTCACAAAAATCTTTTGTTCGAATTCTGTTCAAAACTTTAAAGAACTTTTACTTTTCATCTCATCTGAACATTCTTGTTCATATATTGCCGTAAATATATGTTCCTTTTGACCGTATCATTAAGTATCATCCCTTCATCTTGCCTTTCCGTACCAGAGTCGGAGGCATCATCGTCTTGAGTCATCATCTTCTACAGCTTATGTGCCTGTTTACTCAATTGTAGTTTCCATATTATTCTCAAACACCTAAATTAAGAAAAGCCATAACGAGTAAAGAGCAAATTTCCACTAGAAATAATTAGCAAGTGCATGCAATAAAGCAGTCAAAAAGAGAAATTTAGCTTAATGAGTAGCCCTTGTTAGCTTAACATTCAAATATCCACCTGTTTCATAATGGACTTAATTATGTATTCATATAAATCTGTTGTCTCAGGATGTCAAGATTTTAATTGAAGACATTGCTGCATTGAAGCCGACTATTTTCTGTGCTGTTCCTCGCGTGCTAGAAAGAATATATTATTTGTTAGACAATGAGAAAATGACCTACATTTTAATTAAAGAAAAGATTCAGAGTAACTAACTACTAAAATTTAACATATCATACCTTGTGTAGAAAATAAAGAATTTGGGGAGGTGATACTTTGTTGGTCTTTTCTTGGAACAAGTTTTCCTTCTGTTAATTTCACAGTAATTAAAGTCACTAAATTTCGAAGTTTATCAGTAGAAGACAAATACTTAACACAAGTTGATAACCAAATCACATTTCATTAAGAACTGTTGTTGAGTTTTACAACTGAACACCAAGAAAGATAAAACACAAAAGGACAGAGACATAGACATGCTTTCTTGAGCTACAAGGAATGAAAAAAAAATCAATCCTTGCAAATCTCACAAAGATCCCTTTTTAAAGAGAAGGAAGATCTCACAAAACACTATCTTTCTATCTTCCTCTCTCTCACTATATATATGTTTATATATAAAATTAAAAAGCACTGAACTTGGAGTAGAAAGAGGATGAGCACTTTTCACTCTTCTTGATTTTTTTTGAAGAGTCTCCACTGTCTCTTCACACCTTTCTTCCACCCTTCTTCAACCCTTTTATATTCACCAGAGAAACCCGAAAAAACGAAAATGAAGATAAAAAGACCAAACCAGAGTGAAAAACCAACACTTTCTTTCTTCTTCTTCTCATGACTCTATACACACTGTGATTTCTTTTCATCATTTTGGTCAAGCCAAAGTGTAGCTTGAAACCGCGACATTTGCGGGCGAGGTTGAGTGAATGTAGACGAACTCTAGTGACTTTCCGGATTGCAACGAGTGCATCCACGAAGGCAAACCGAATGAGCTTCCTGATCTCGAGAGTCCCCAGATTGGTCCGTAGAGATTCTTGATCGAAAGGTTGAGACTTTTCAGAGCTCTTGGTGATTTGTTGATCACAGTTGTTGAGTATCTGTAGTAAGTCCTTCCCTTTGAGACCCATGAACCAGTCATCTTCTGAACTATAGCAACTGGACCAGAAGCTGCACAAGTAATCAACAAAGTTCATGTCTCTGTTCAATAGAAACTCATAGATTGACCTGCAGGCAAAAGTAGAGAAGAGCATACCTCGGACCGGGGAGGTCACTCTCGGTTTACGAATAGGCATTGGTCTTCTGACAACAGGAGCAGGAACCACTGCCGGGATACAACAACGACAAAATAAAGAAGCAAAACTACTTGAGTTCCAATGAATCTTCTTGGGGATGGATATATAGGAATGTTTTGAGTCTCAAGACACAAACCTGGAAGAAGCTGGCTATAACCGGAGTGTCCACTGCTGAGACGAGCAAGAACACCAAGGAGTGGTGCGTTGTTGTAAGTAGCAGGCTCAGTCTGCTCATAGTTATCTCTCCTATCGGCGAAATTGTCGTAAGCATCAGGACCGCCGACAATAGCACCAGTGAGGAGGTTCGGGTCACTGCCTTTACGGCTGTACCACGTGGCATAACCACCTCGGCAGGTGACAAATGAGCGGTCGACCTTGTAAGAGACAATAGAGGAGCCCCTGTGGTGAACCCTCTGAGGGAAGTTGTTACCATATCCAACCATATAGCTCGTTGCTCTTGGGTTATCTCCAAGAATGTAATCCACCTGAAGAAGAAGAACAAGAAGAATATATCACGAAACTGTTAAAGATGATGCATTCTAATTTCTCCTCAAAGTTAAACACAAGCCGATCCTTTACCTGAGATTTAGCAAAGGAAAGAAGCTGCGAAGGAGCGACAGTTCCGGAAGAACATCTCAAGTTGCTTCGAGAGGAAGTTAGGTAATCAGAGTAAACCGTGGTCAAGAAGGAAGCACTTGTGACAAACTGCATGTTGTTCCAATGCTGTCTGAAGATCAAGCCACCTGGTGTCCTCTGAACGTTCCTCGAGCCTTTGCCCAACAACGAACACATGAAGAAATCAGCTTTCTGTTGAAACCTCTGAAACACAGGCGTGTGACGTCCTGCTTTGCCTTGCATCAAGAACTGTCACAGAGGAATATAAACCGGTTTAGAATCAAACCAAGATTATCAAACCGGTTTAACAACAAAATTTAAAATTGGGTTGTTGTAACTGACCTTGGCGACAAGGGTTTGAACACCAGCGTACTTAACATCCCAACCGAACTCGGTCATGGACCAACCGGTCCCACCCATGGAGTCACCGTTGCGACCCAAGTAGTCCAAGTAGAACTGGTTGTTCGATGCTTGGTATAGCCACGCAGCTGCCCATAGTAACTCGTCCTGATCGTCGAAATTAAGATCAATTTTCATATATTAGACATCATCTCAAACCCCTTAATCCCAGCTTAATCTCAGATTCTCAAATAGAAATCTTACATTGTAGCCACTGACGGATCGGTAATACTTCTGAGCAACGGTGATACTGCTGTCGTACTTTCCTCTGTATTTGTCGGCGAAATCAAACAGCTGAAATAAACCAAAATAAAAAAAAAAACTGAATTAGGATGGCAAATCCGTAATAAAACGAGTGGGAAGGAGGTTAGTTAAGCAATTCTCGTGGGGGAGTGGCAGATTCGTGATATTGTCGAAGATGAAAGGTTATATTGGGAAAAGCTGTTGTTACTTATTATACGTATGGGACACCGACAGCCCAAGGCATGTGCGAAGAGTGTATTGTAAAATAAATAGGAAAAATATAAATTTAAGGTGAACGGCTGAGATCGTTAGAGAATTAAGATTTGAACGGTCACAACTAACACAAAAAACCCGTGATGGACAGAGAACGACGGGGTCCACCTACGGGATCAGCGACACGGCACCGTTTAGAGTGTTAAAATAGTAGTAGTTTCTCATTAGTTTAAGTAGTAAGCTAATGTATGTAAATTAAATTCTAACTTCAAAAGAGTTAGAATATCAAATATGCTAAACTCCTGGTGAGATGGTAGTTGATATAAAATATAGCAAATCTCAGAGAATATTTCTTTTTTTAGCTTTTATAAATTTATTGCAATTAGAATGAAAACAAAATTTGCATTGCTAAACGACACCAATGATATAACGCTTAACGTGCGCTGAAAATGACTTTTTAAGTGGCTTTTCTACTGTTGTGCAATAATTACGTGTCTGCAACTTCCCAACGTAACTGCCGCTAAGTTAATACTAATATATCACTATGCACTTTATGCTAAAGTGCGCATCCTCAAAAAGTAGAAAATGCGCCGAAAGTTACCTGATAAGCGTGAGTGAGTAGTAGCCTAGAGTAAGCAGGGTTAGTCCGGCGGAAGACGATTGATGCGGCGGCCATGGCAGCTGCTGTTTCTCCGGCGAGATCCGACCCGGGATTACTCGGATCTATCCGGTACGCTTTCCGGTCCGTCGTCATTTCTTCCGGTCTCTGCCAGCAGTAATGGTCGGTGTTGCCGTCTCCTACCTATAAAATTTTCAAATTAATTACTAAGAAATTAAAATATGAAATTGGGAAGTCTTTACTGATTGATTATTTAATTAAATAAAAAGTTACCTCGCCGTAGAGGACGTTGGGCTCAGGATGGGCTTTGATGAAGTAATCAGTTCCCCATTTAATGGCGTCAATGGAGTGGCCAAGCTCGCCGTTAGTTGCTAATTGATTGCCGTATTCAATGACGCTCCAAGCCATCATTGTCACCGTGAAAGCCATCGGAAGTCCGAATTTCACATTGTCTCCGGCGTCGTAATAACCTCCGACCAGATTCACCTGAAGAAAAAGAAAAAAACACAGCATTTAAGTCAAAACCGAATGAAACAGAGTATAGATCTATGGCTAATTGTCGGAAATGTTGTATGAATAATTTTTCAAAACAGAGTTTTATTGTCTGGTTTTGGATGATAAACGGCAACATTGTTAATTAATATAGAGAGAAGAGACATACGCCGCTTGATTTGCCGTCGTTGAGACCGGAGTGAGAACGCCAAGTGACTCTCTGGTTACCAGGGAGGACACCAGATCTCTGAGCTTCGAAGAAAAGAAGACTCTTGGAAAGTGCTTGGCCGTAATCATGACCGGAGAAAGCTACCGGAAAACAGAGAAGCAGAAACAGAGCAGCCACGGACGCAAACTTTTCCATAGCTTCACAAAGAGAATAAAAAAAAAAGAGAGAGAGAAGAGAAATGCCGGCGAGATTATCAGCTAAAAAGCGCTGAATAAGCCAGACTAGAGACTGAGAAAAGGAAGACGAAGAGAGATTGTGAAGACGAAGGGACGAGCTTAAGTGTTCTATATATGGAAGGAAGAAGGAGGAAGCAGGAAGGTACCAAGAGACAGAAATTTTTTGACAGTTAGCATTCATTTAATGATAATTTAATTTCGTTTTTTATATTATTAATTACAATGCTTGATCTATATTGAGTATAGTTATTACTACTACTACTACTTTATAATTCTTGTTTAAGTGTTGGTCGAAATTTTGAAATGTACATAACCTATGTAAACGTTACGACAATGATTTTTTAAAAAATAAAATTTGTAAACTAATAATCAAGAGGAAAATTGTGTCGTCCTCCGCATTAATCACAAAGTAATCTCAAAACAATTATTCTTTTTTCTTTTCTTATTAACGTCAATTGCTTATTTTAGGAACTTAGTAGAGTAATTACAAAAATGTATGTATATATATATATTTCCGAAAAGAATAATTTAATTTGAAAAAGAAGAATAATAGAGAAAAAATGAAAAGAACAAAGTCATGTGAGTGTTCCCATGAATCTTTTGGTCTCTTTTCACATAGGGGCGGCGAGGTGGTAAATGAATGTGTTTACATTTACATAAAGTAATATACTAAAACTAGTTTTCTTTTTAGTAAAGATATGTATATGGTTAGTTGAAGTTAATCTTATACAACCATTTGTATTAATCTAATACTATTATCAAGGCGTTATATGATGAGTGTGAAGGAGTTTTGAGGCAAACACACTAAAAAAAAAAGGTGAAAAAAGTGATAATATCCTCCTAACAATATGCCCAAACGATCTTGTTCACCTTTGTGTCAATTCTCCTAAATGCTCTCTCATTTATCGGTCACGTACCACTTTGTTACAAGGGTAATACGGGAATCAACCAAAATAAAGTTAGGCATCAAAGTTAATTCAAAAGAACAAACAGAAAACACGTTGACGACGAGCGGTTTTGACATTTGGTTTTCTGCAAACCATCCGAGTGGTTAACCCGACAAACCGACAACGTAACACTATTTTTCCCTCTCTTTTTTTTTTCGTTTTCGTTTCACTTTCTTCAAGTTGTTACGTAAGTTATCAAATAAACCATACTTAATTTCATAAATTTGATTGTTTACACAAGGTTTCTTTTTGTGAACAAATAGTAATAACCATTGTGTAATTACTACAAACTACAATAGCAAAATACTTAGTAAACTCAAGAAAGGGTTGTCTTTCTTGATTTTGATTCTTTGAAGTTGAAGAAACGCTTCCATCATCTTTTTTTTTTAATTTGAATTTTGCAACCTCGACCACTTTCTGTAGGCTCTTTGGCAGCATGCTTAAGGCTCTTAGAATCATTTTCAAAGTATAGGTTTCTCCAAAATCAAGAGTTAAGAGCCATAGCTTCCGCGTACAGACATGATTGAGTTGAGATCGAGGGTAAGTAAAGACTTTCAAACTTAGCCTTGTATGAAAACAAAATCCACCGACAATTTAGTGACTGGAAGCTATATGAGTAATAAATATATTTTTGATGATATGTGAATTTACAACAGGTATAAAATAATTAGTATTGTTAGAAGTGTTTTTATCTGGATAATCCAAATAAATTTGACTTTTGAAAATATGATTTAGAGAAAAATAGATCAGAACGAAACTTGATTAAAAACTGAATTCTAATTTTAAACCGAACAACTAAAAAACAAATCGAAAACTTAAGGGGTAATCACATTACTCTCAAAGTCTCTCAGCATTATAAATTAGATTTTATCGCAAAAAAGGTATATAAATTAGTTTTTGATTACTGGAATACGTATTTTTACAAGAAGAGAAAAGACAAGGTCAAAACGGACAAGCCTCCTTGTCAGATGGCTTTATTCCCAACCGCAATCAACGGTCTCCCGGCGAATAATTATACCCTTTTCTTTTTTTCTTCCTAGTTCAACTTTATCACAAATTTTTCTTTTAAACATTTTATTTTATTTTATTTTTTATCATCTAAAATGCTTTTGTATTATTAAAATTTTAAATTTCTCCAGGTTTGCTTTTTCTTTTCTTTTGACCGTATATCATCGTATCTTTCAGCTTATTTAAATAATATCTGCTAATAATAACTTAAATCAATTTAACGGCGATGCGAAAGTAAACTGACACGTAAACAGAGGTCAAAGAGGCAAAAGCTCCGGTTTGACCGTCTGTCGCCGGTTGAGTCACGGCCACGGCAACGCTCCACTCAGGTGATCGTTTTGGTAATGGGTCCCAGTTATTTGTACTTCCAAACCAATTAAACGATTTTTATTCAACAGTAAATAAATACGCTTTTACAGTACGTGTAAAATAAATAGAAACAAAAGGATCTCTCGAGGAGTTTGTATATTGACAGGTCCTTAAAATTTCTCGTGGCTTGTATACGTGGCAAGATCTTAGTCGGTATCATGTTAGTTTGAGAGACACCTTTAACAATCAACAGTCAAAAGAAGGCAATGGCTTTTTTGATAGATGTAGGTATGTCCTCAAATGAGAATATATATTGTTTTATTTGCTTATTAATTGTTTTTTTATCATTGTTAATTCACTTTTTTTTGTCATCTGAAAATTTTATTAGAAAGGAAAGAATACAATTGAAAGATACATTTTTAAAAATTTTAAAGTGAAATCCAAAATTAAAACTCTATGAATCCGACATTAATTTAGAAAAAAAAAACAGCAGTTAAACCGAAGAATAAATACATTCTCAATTTTGTGAGAAAAATAAAAATTCTGGAATTCCAATCTTAATAGTATCGAAAATGCACAAATTCAACCATTGAAACTAAACTTTTTCTTACATCTGAAAGCTTCATTGTTAATTTTACTTCAAATAGTTCCTTTTGGTCAATATAAAGATATTTGATGCAAAATTAAATAAATGACTGCAAGACTTACATAAACAAATTATTTACACACACGAAGCGCATTCAGTTAATTAACGACGTCAGAGAATTTATATAGTATTTTGTTTATTGTCCACTGGTCGTAAGAAACGAACAACAAGTTTTTTTTAAAATGATTTTTGGCTTTTTGCTGTAGTTTCAAGTGAAGTGAGATTAATTTGCACTCAACTCTATTTGCGGTGCGGGAGTCCGATAGATCTATTAGCTGCCAAACACCAATTCTGAGTTGTATAAGTTAAGTCCGATAGATCCATTAGCTGCCAAACACCAATGTCATTGGAAAAAAATTAAAAATGTGTATATGACATATAATAAGGACATGTACACGTGTATGTGCATGATAATACGTAAGCCATACATGATACATTAATACATTATATGCTGTAGATTAAGGCAGGAAATCTAAGTTGGGGGATGTCACTTCTGCTTAATTATTTTCTTTGATTAACAAAAAAATCAGATACTTTGTTGATGCATATCATTTATAGTTATATTTCTACTTCATTAAATTTTACATTGGATCACAAATTATTTCGATGTTTTTCAAAAAGTTCTTAATTTTTCTTTGTTCGTAGTAACTAAGATAAATCCATATAGCGGAAGTTGATCCTAGCTTTACGAGAACAATCATTTGTGGTTAGAACTTAGAAGAGTAATTAATATGATCGATGTTACAAAGCAGATAGAGTGATATAACATTTCATATGATTTTGAACTTCCCGTTGATTATACCTATTTTACCTAATGCAAACTTAAGGCTGAGGAAATATATGGCTGGAGAAAAAGAAAAAAAAGGTTACGGGATTTAAGAGCTACGTCTTGCATGTATCGTCTGTTTTTTTTTTTGTCCACATAGATCGTCATTCGTCTTACAGAAATAGCCAAAATAGGAAATAGGGGGAATGTGAAAGTAATCAAAGCAATTAAACTAAAGTAAATTAGATACTTGCATTTATTGATCACTTTTATTACTACTTTATTAGGTTTAAGTGTAACATTCACGTATGAAGTCAAAAGTCATAGTGCAGTGTGGGAAATATCTTATTATATACCAGTTCGAATAATAATAAAGTACTGTTCTTCATAAACAAAACACACAAATATACATAGGTTGAATTATCAATGATAAAATTGAAATGTACTTCAAATTACTTTCTTAAATATGTTAAAATCTGACGAGCGTCGTTAGTTTAGTGGTTTATCAACCGTCACTTGTCATCAGATGGAGTTTCGAGACCTCTTTCTCACATGCAACTGAGTTTAAAATGACCCCTTGAAGATATAGTTCATGTATAATTCTATTTTGGGTATTTTCATTTTGTTCTTGAAATTGTTGAAGATCGATTTTTGAGAAGTAATTAATACATTTACACCACGTAAACGCAAAGTATGTTCTACATCACTTGAAATATTGGGCATGCAAATATAAAATATAATCTGTAATTTTATAAAATAAGAATGAATAACAAGATCTATATATGCATTTCATAAACAAGTACAAAGTAGTACAAGAAATAAAATTTTGAAAATTTACACGTCGTTAACCTGATATGTGGTAGTGGACCTATAGTGGTTAGGACTTAGGAATATAATTATGCGCAAATCTAGCCATCATTTCGTATAAAACAATCGACATTTGCTTTTATAAATGAATCTCATCTTTTTATTTGTGTGTTTTACGTATGTGTTTTTAATTTTAAAAACTTTGAAAAGAATGATATATTTTCAATACAAATGCAAATGCCAAATTCAATTAAGAAGGCACCGAAACAGTCAAAACCTAAATATGTATACTTCACTTCAGTTTGTGGTAATAAATCGAAGGTCTTAACCAAAACAGGACCATTCTTTAACTTTAAATTGTTTATACATTGTAACATTTATAATGATTTTGAAGGCCATTTTCGAAAAAAAAACATTTATAATGATAGAATATTAGCAATGACGTCCCCAGGTCTACGAGCATATAACCCGCATGCAATACCAAATGATCAAATTGGGGAAAACAAACAATTACATTACTAAATTACCATTTCTTTAGCGATTGTGTAACATAAAAAAATACAAATGTGGAGACAGAAAAAGTGTTAACGAGGAGATTCTCCACGCGTAACAGATAACTACCGCGCAATGACTTTTGAGGCCCACAAGAGTTTCACACGTGCGAAGTAAAAAACACGTGTCCCTACAAAGATCTCCTACGATTTTGATGTTGTGTGTATTTCAGTATTTGTCATATTATTGTGAATTCTTTTCCTTTATTCACATTTTAACTGATATTTTCCCTCTAACCAAAACATCATAATTTTTTATTTTTTTAACCAGAATATTATCAAGTTTAAGCAAAGGTTTGTAAATTGTAACATCCGATATTTTTCGAAATATCATGTGAAAAAACGTTTTATTTAATAAGAATGGGTCCGAGGTTTAATGGAAGCAGGTCCCCTTGAAGTTTAAGGCTTTATCTTCCAGCTTTTCTCCTCCTTCCACGATCTACGGGGTACTCATTCCTAGAAATTTCTCATTGTTTTTTTCTTCACTCTCTTTAATAGTACTATTATATACTTATATATTTTGTTACAATATGGTATTGGGATTTATCAAGCTTTATAGGTGCAGTTTAATGTCTATTGCTCTATTATTCTAAAAAATCTGTGATAGTGTCCAAGTGTGGCAGACCCATTTCATACCTAATTTTGTCCATATCACCGAATATTTTCGCCTTTTTAAAATAGAAATAAAGCTATATATATATATAGTCACATGTTTCCACTGTTATTTACAAGTATATGTCAAAATAATCCGCGGTTGTGATTGCCGCAATTGAAGCATGGACTTACGTATCATATATCATATTCAAATCTCACTTGTATAGTTTAGAAGTACTTTTTGCATTCTAGTAATTAAAAATAATCAAATTATATATATATATATATATAAACACTAGTTGCGACTGAGCGTATAGCCGTATGTCAAGGTAGATTACTACCGTACGTGAGCAATGAGCCAATCACGGAATAAACATCTCTATTTTTCTTTTCTTGTTCCTTACCTTTTGTTTTCTTGACGGCCTTACCTTTTTCTAATTAGTTGTTTAACGGCAATTCTGTAATTTATTATTTGTATTTATTACCAAAGTGTGGACTTAAGCCGTGGGAAAATATATCAAAATAGTTATAATATATACAAAATTGTAGTAAGTAACAGTAACAATAAAAAAGAAAACTGATATTTCGATAATTCTTACTGTTTTTATAAACATCAACATATTGATTAAGACAAAAACCAACATAACTAGATTTTCCTATTTAATCACTACTAGAAGTTTTATGATTTTTCTTGTTCTATCATCCTTTTGATTTACTATTTATATGACATATCAGTCATTATAAAGCTTGTTGGTTATTGAAACTTTTAATTAAAAACCTATATCAGTTTATTAGTTCATGTTCATGACATAAAGTTTATGTATCTAAGGCAATCGACATGTCACATTTCGAAATTGAATATGATATGGAATGGAGTTTAACATTTCATTGGTGAATTCCAACAACTAAAAAAGTATATTATTAATAATAATTATTATGTTTGGTATTTGTGATAAAGACATCCACAAATGCTTTGGCCTAAAATTATATCAATGCAGGATCCAAAGGTGGGGACTATAGAGATTACATAACAATAAAAACTAAAATCGAATTTATAGCCAGTGCCATAATAAAGTATTTACAAAATACTCTGTATTAATTTTTTTATTTTTACAGTATAGTCTGTATTAGTTATTTACACAATATTTACAGATTATAAATTAATGTGGTATCTTGTTGACTATTGATATTAACATGGGAGTATATTTGGTTGACTTTGATGCGTGTAGTTTGAAATCTGAACTTTGATGAGTGTCAAGTAATTCAATTAGCTAATCTTGATCATACGTTGACCTTTAGAGGATTAAAACGTGCGATATATATAGTAGAATGGTAGAATCATTTTGCATGGTAAAACTTTCGTTATACCGAAAAAGTCAAAATTATACCAAAAAATGCTAATCACTTTCACTTTGCACTGTAAATCACATGCCAATCAAAACACCAGGATCGTCGATAATTAATCATGTCAATGATAATTCATAATGCTATTCATATGATTACATAACTAGCTGGTTCTTATTAATTTGGCAGCATATAGTATTTGATTTCAAGCTCAATCACTCGCTGGCAACATTCACTATATCATCACAGGATATTTTACGGTTGATCAACTTTACAGAAAATCTAGTTTATTCGCAAAAATAAGTATATAAGCCACGAGACAATCATGCAATTAAATATCAGCAAAAGTTTTGTTTATCAGAAAAAACGAAGCTCGACGGGTTTTGATCTTCCTTAATGCACGTGGACGCGTAGGGGTAATTAAATTGTGTCGGTCGGTTTAAATTAAACCGGTTAATAAATTGATCTTTGTTTGGATTTTACTGACCGACACTATCCCGAGATCACCGATAAACAAACTTGGGTGTATTGAGATGAGTTCGATCTGGGCCGTCCAATAATTGGGGTCCCACGACCGCGAGTTTCCATCGAACGTTCCATGTTCAGCGAGACAAGAGGGACTCGTGTCGAGTTCACAAGGCGAGAAGTTTCTCTTGTGCACATGAGCGCACGTGCCAGCTGACAGCCGAATAGTGGTCCCCACCACGTGAGCTTCGTGACGACGTCGTTTGACAGTGCAACGTGGTGCTCTTCGACGGCGCCTCACTTGACGTTAAGTCGTTAACACATACCTGGCACAGTTTATTTTTGACTGGCTCTTATTTTCTTAATCGTAACTAAAAATTGAACAGTATTAACCCTTTTTTATTTGTTTACTTTCATTTTTTTTGGGTTAAATGTTTGTTAAATATTGTATTTAAACATAGACGAAACTGAGAATATGAAAGGCACGATATCATCTTCACAGCCCAAACGTACAGAATTATGAAAACAAATTAGGCCGATAAACAAGAAGCTCATACTCAGAAACACCAAAGGCCCAAAGGTATAAAAAGAAAAGCGTTTTGATTTTGTTACTTTGGTAACAAAGTTTTTTACTCCATAAATAAACATTACCCAAAAATCCCTTCAGGATCAGCGTTACAAATTCTCCGTGGAAACACAAGAGACAAGTGAGTGAAACTAATCTTTCCAACCTTCTTTACTGAGTCGTCTAGGAGCGAGTCCTCTAGACGAAACGCTCGGTGTGAGTGGTAACACCGGAGTATTCGGCTGTTCTTCGTCTCCTCCGTCGCCATTTTCATCGTCCCAATCATCTCCCCAGTTATTGTTCCATCCGTCATCACCATCACCCGTTTGTTGATCAGATTTTGACACCGAAGCCGTGTTCGACACTGGCAATGCCATGTCCAGCTTCTGGTATTTGCTGTTTCCCTTTGCCTTGTTCCTGTAAACGTGGATAATCACTGGGATGACGACAAGGGAGAGCACGAGGAAGGAGATCATGACGACGACGATGAGTGTTCTCGGACGGATACTGAGGATTGAAGGACGAGAAACAACCACTGTATCTTCGTTTCCTGTTTCATGTGCTGCAATGGCCAAATCCTTTAACTCAAGGCTGCAATGGCCATTACCGGAAGCTAGTATGATTGCGCTATCGTTGGACCCTCCCTTTTTAATAGAGACTTTCACCTGCAAAAAGATCTAAGCTTTAGGTTGACCCATCATTTTGTTCCAAGATCTAAGCTTCAAGATTAGCAAATCATTGAATAAAAATGTTGTCTTGACGTGTGATCTAGGGAATATGTTCTCCATGTAAAACCTATGCAGCTACGGTCTAGGCTCTGTATTGCAGTCTAGATTTTTACTCATCAAATGCACTAGTTTAACAAACAATCTCTGCCAAATATTTTAGGCTTTAGGTAACTAAAGTCGATGAATGTATAATGCAGAAGGGATCCATCAAAAGAAAACGAAGACCCTAACATATATACAGATATTACCTTTGTGTCTTCGTTTTCAAGGAGCTCAACTTTGTTCTTCTCTAACCGAACGAAACCCGGAGCAGTTATAGTTACAAGCAAAGCACTCTTGCCTTTGTTCTGAATCAAGAGTGAGAGATGAGGCGCATCTGCACAAACAATGGTGAAAAAAAGCTCAAAACTCTGTAGGCACACACACACACACAATAAAGTTGATTCAACAGAGAGACTCACCATTACCAGGAACTCGAAGACAAGCGACAAACTGTTTATCCTTATCTGTACACATGTTAGATGGATCACATTCTTCACCATGAAACCCATTTTTCTTCCTTGAAGAACTGCTCACAGCTTCCTCCTTTGCGCTTTCACTCTCATCACTGCCCTTCGTTTCTGATCCATCTCCCAATTTAGAATGATCTCCTCCACTTTCAGAATCAGTAACATTGGTAACAGCAATTTCAGACCCACCACCAAATCTTGTATCTGTCAAATTCGAATTCGTGATCGAGCTCGACGCGGATTCTTTCTCTCCATCAACCTTAATTTTAACAAATCGTAGTAAACAAAAACCTCAGAAATCAAATTTGTAATATCTTCACAGAGATTAATCTTTAGTATTAATTACCTTATACGTAGTATCAGCGGCGAAAATCAAAGCTATACACAGAAGCAAAACGAAGTTCGCATCCATATCTGACTATCAACCAATTCAAAATTCCATCTGAAACCCACCCAATCGAAGCTACTCTGTGTTAGCGAAAAGCAAACACAGAAATGAAGATGTTTCGATTTCATAGAATCAACAAAGATCACCTTACGATAATTTGACTCGGATTCTTGTGATCTCCGTATGATTTCTCCCGTCTTCTTTAACTATCTTTGCTAATCAATTCGAATCCCTCAGGAATCGGATTGAAGCAAAGATTGGTTCGAGTTCTTCTTTGGTAGGGCTCAAGAGTAAAGTGAGTCACCAGAGACTATCTTTTGACTTAACTCGTTTGCACTCGCGCACATATTTGACTTAACGCATTTAGTTTAATCCTCAACGACACCGTCTTAGTTTTATTTGACCAAAAAAAATCCCTCAGAGACGCGGCGCGTGATCTAACGCTTTCTAAGGCGCGCGTGGAACATAGTGGGGTTTTCTCTGCGTCCACCATCCGCTAAAGTTTGTTGGGCCGGATTGGATAAGGGAACAAATCCAATCTTGGGCCGCTTGGGTTTCATCAAAATCCCATTTACGGTATAGCCCGACTTATTTGCAACCCCGTGTACATAGAAATTGTTTTTTTTTTTTTTTGGATAAAATGTAAATGGGAATTTCTTGCCTATTATAATTATCAATCTCGTACGTAAGTCGACCAAACTTTAATTTATCAAAAAAATAAATCTATATAATATATAAATTTTTTGGTAGGAATCTATATAATATATATAGTTAGAAGGATATATAAACTATTTTCTTCTTTTTTTGCTATATATCGTGTTAAACACTACAATTACAATACATCAGCTCCAATGCAAATCTAAATATTAAATATTATTAGAAAATAATTCGAATAATAATTGAGAAGGATATATAAATTATTTTCTTCTTTTTTTGCTATATATCGTGTTTAACACAACAATTCATCAGCTCCCATGCAAATCTACATATTAAATATTATTTCTTTTAAAGAAAATAATTCGAATAATAATTGAGACGAAAACGAAACGAATACCAACATGAAACAGAGCAGCTAGACAACTAATACCTGCATGGAAAGAAAAAGAAACCTTATGAAAATTAAATAATAGAAAAAAAAGTCTAAGCTCCACTTGGCGTCGGTAATGAACTCGCCACGTGTCTTGTCAACGGATAAAGTCAACTTACCTTAATTATAGGGTAGGGTTATAGAATAATGTGATAAGAGTGATTAAGAACCAAAAGGAGAAAACAGTCTTGTGAAAGAAAGCTTTACACTGCATCATATTTCATGCTAAAGTTTAATAAGTCTTTGCAAAAAAAAAAACATAAAGTTTCAATAATTTGAAACCAGATAAATAAAAATAAAATTAATTGAAGAAGGTCAAACCGACCGGGTCCACGTCCAGCTCTATTCTATCTTAATTATTGAAGTTTTGATTATTAATAAGTTTATTCTGTGGAGAAAGAAGACTAAGTCAGCTACGTGAAGTGATATAATCAAATTATTTTCTTATCAGTGTCGTTTTAGATTTGCTATAACGAATATTCCACGTGGACTCTTATTTTAAAAATATTCTTGTAGCCACGATATACCATTGCTTGTTATTTTATTGTAATTGCGAGTCATGAAATAATTATTAAATATTAATTTCTGAATTCGGTAAACATTTTGAAAGATATAATTGTTAATTATATATTATCTATATTAAATAGATTTTATTATATCTAGAATAACAAGATATGTATATTTTATATTATACTGTAGAAGTTGTTCTAATTATCAATAACCCGCAATAGAAAATTTGTGTGTATCGCAAATTATCAAACAGTTTAGACTAAAATAAGAAGACTGGTAGGTCCACAAAGTATGGCCATATTCATATTGTAGAAAATTGAAGTTCTACCTCAGGGATAAGAGGGGACCTCATATTTTAAGCACACGTAGATGAACATATACAATAGCCAAGCAATATATATGTTGGGGGAAAAATAGTTGTATTAAATATTTACACAACCCATATCAATAATTAGGGAGAAATTTATATATATATATATGAACTAATTAAAATAAAATTTATCCAATTCGTGTTAGTTTCTAAAAACTACGTTTACTATTAGTTTTGTGGATGATTCGGCACTACATATAATATGTTAACCGCTTGCTAAAGGCTACACTACTATCATGGTTGTCTCATGAACACTCAAATTTAACATGTCCCTTCTTCTCCTTAAGGTAGATGTTATGACAGTTTTTATTATATGTTAAATATGAAGATGAAAAACTGTCATAATTAAAAATTACGTGTCATCAAAATTTATAATAAATTGTGCTCATTATTTAATTATGATACGATCATTTCTTTTAGAAAGTTTAGGGCACCATGCATCGCTGCATTTTCATTCTTGATTTAGAACTACCATTTGAAAATGCAGTTTGCCACTATAACTAATTTTATCTCACGAACACTCGAATTTGTAAATGGAAACGCAAAATTCTCTAATTTATATGTAACCAATATATAGTATTGTATTCAAAAAATTGTACAAGTGTCGATCGTCTAAATATTTCCGTTTAGTAGAAAATAATAATTAAAATATTCGTGATAGAGATTTTATAGTTGAGGATGCCATGCAACATTTATTTTAATTCCGATGCAAATTTTCTTTGCAGTACACACGCAAATATATAATATACCTAATATATTCATGTTTATATAATAATGCTTACACTTGGAAACGAAAAAAGTCTATAAAATGATGGTCCACAATAGCCGTCAGAGAAACCATATTCGTCACAGTGTCTACGATCCGTTGAATAATGTCCATCTACATCTTAATGTTTAAATCATCAAATACAGTAGGAACTATATGTATTTATATGCATACCGCATACGTGTCGTAAAAGAAGCTTATTATAAAGGTATACATATGGCTTGGTCGGTAAATTAACTGAATATAATACTTGGGAGCGTATCTAAATTTATGATACTCAATTCCCTAGCTATATATATAAGCTGCAAAAGATATACGTTTAAGCCTGTAATCTATATTCGTATGAGGTCCACAACGATTTGCATAGGTCTGTGATTGCAATCTGTAGATTTATAATCGAGCTTTTAAGGAAAATGATGTTTATGTTATTATATACTTCTAGAACCATGCCTATGCGTGTAGTACTTATCCACTCAAATTAGGACAAGTACAGGCAAATAACCTCTCTCTTTTTGTAGAGTCACCTTCAACCACATGCATATACATTCATAATACACCTTTTTTAGCCTTCTAGAGTTTTATCCGTACGCTTTCATTCAAACCTTTGAACGTATAATTACGAGTGTTACCAAATATAATATTCAGTATCGTGATTCCTTTTATTTCCAATAAATCTTCATTGCGTTTTATAAACAATATATAAACGTGTTGAGTAATGGTTCAATCATCTGTAAAAGAGACTAATATACGTACGTGTTGACTGATTTACATGTTATAATTAAGTTAAGTCTGAAAGATTATGGTTGATAAGAAAATGATGATATTATCCCGATCGGTGTCAAAATAGGAACACAGACACACAGTTGACATGTTGATTTGAACATATATGTTTTCTTTTTAAAAATATAATAAATTAGTTGAAATATTTTCTAGATATTTGTTAAATTCTCAACGTTACTAAACGAACCACGTGAATGAAACAAAAAGATTAGAATTAGGTCTCATTTAAAGCCATACCAACATATATTATCAAATATATCAGCGGCAGAAGAAGAATGGCATCAGCGTGACGTCACTTCCCGTCGAGATTACGTAATACACCGAAATAAACGTCGTCGCCGTAATTTATCGTGGCGAGATGATCCCCCGTTTTATTGATCTGGAGAAAACGATCCGTTCTTTTTTGTTGGGGACCTCACAAGGAGACAAAGTTTGGTGACGTGTCGACTTCAGGAGTAGTGGACCACTGTTCTGTCGGCGTCGCCTTTAGAAGACATACGCTAATAACGACAAAACACTACTTTTTCGGTGGTTGAAATCTCAATTGTGCCCCTAACTTTCGCTGTCAATTACTGGTTCATGCGGCCATCGTTCTTTTAAACGAAAACCGTCGACGACACCGTTACTTTCACACTTGTGTATTTGTCACTCGATCCGGATAAGATTCTCAATGTTACTGAATTTACCATGTTGCCCTCGCCTCCATTACCTCTGTACCACACAAGTTTTAATGCTCTTCACCTTTTATATTATTCATACGAAATCAACGAATTAGGTTGACGTTTACGTGCAAGAAACAAACATATTATGTGAATGTACTGTTATATTATATATATATGTACATCTTTGCTTATAACATCTCAATTTGCTTAGTAATTATCATCCGTCAATCCAACCTTATATCACGAGTTCGAGTAACATCAAACGGAAATGAACTATGTTAACAACATTCTTAACAAAAAAGAAAAGACCAAGTTAGCTAACATGATTTAATATTCGATCCAGAGCGATTATGAACTTGAAGTTTGTAATTCGTTGAAAAAGAACTTTAAGTATTCTATAAATATGCCTGTAGCGATATTCTAAAAAATTAAATCATTTATGTATATGGATTTAATATATATATGTTAAACTATAATATTGTCAAAGTAAAGAAAGCACTGTATTAAACTGTAAAATTTCAATGCTAGCTAAGATATATAGACTTCATGTGTTTAAAATGGCCAGTACTCCTCATGGCTTTCTACCAAAATTTTCTTATAATAATTAATTAGTTTGAACTTCATTTTTGTTTTTAGCCATTTGAAAATTGAAGGTAATTTGTGAATCTTTTATAGCACTCAGGGGGTGCCTATTCTCGGTCTGTCAGACTGAAACAACATACCCTTAGCCAAATTTCATTTAGTTATTATAATTAACTTCCAGTGTGAGATTTTAAGACAACTTTGAGTTTAAATATTTGATTTGTGGTTGATTTACAAGATTTTGCTTGGAGTTAAAACTAATTTATAGCAACCTCATATATAACACACACCAACCTAATATGATATGATTCCTATATACATTTAACTAAATTAAATCATTAATTTACCTCATTAAGTATATATATTCAATTGGTTTTACATCAATTTAGCTAGTTAAACTTTAAAAAACAGTTATAGCTTCTTATTTTTGATTAATCATTAGGTTTTATGTTTGCTAGTTTTCATTATTTTTCTACAATAATTGATGTAAATAAATTTCATAGGCTCGTAGGGAGATGTAGATATGCATATCTCACCTATTTTTTTTTTCATTTGGGAATATATTTCCAAAACATACAAAAAATCACCGAAAGCCAACATGTGATTGGCTTTATGATAACTTTTTGGATTTATTAGGAATGGACCGGCCCCGAGATGTGTTCTAAAAGTTATATATTGATTGTACGTGTCATTAATTGTTCACACATTTATATAATATGCGTACATATATAATGTACACTACAAATGCAGAATTGAGATTTTAATTAAAAAAACGTACCGATTTTGGCTAACATTGCACGTCCTAAAAAAAGACACACTTATAAACGTATGGTTGCGACCCACGCATAACTCGTGACCTCCAAATTACAACTTTTAGTAAATACGATTAAAAAAAATAAAATCTCGAGTCTAGAAGACTTTCAGATATTTGATGCAAATTGGGTTTACCCATGTTGAAAAGTTATCAATTGATTCTGGCAAAAAGAGTCATATATTGGGTCGTTTCCACACAAGTACAAGCTTCGATCAATGTAAACATTTCATTCATTTTAAATTTTGCTAAGCATGTGTTACAAATTAACTCTTGATGGTAGAAAAATCGAGTCTCATAAATAAATTTTTTATAAATGATGCAATAGTGAAAAAGAGGATATTTTCACCACAAACTGATTTTTGTTTATGACTGGCTAATCAATAACTATCATTTAATTGACTAATAGCACTTTATCATTTACTACCGTTGATCGGACATTTTGAAAAAATAAACTATTGTATCATTTAAATTCGGATTGATGCATCTCTGATGAATAATCTATGAAATATGAATGCACACAAAAATGACGTTGGAGATGAGAAGATGGAGAGAAAATGAAATGAAATTATCGGGGCGAGAAGATGAAGGCGTGGCAGAGAATTTATGATACCATACGGACCTTTTTAAAACAGAACAGAAGTCTTGACTCTTCTCTCTCTCTCTTTCTCTTGCCTCATAAATTTAAAAAGTTTTTTATGGGGACCACACGGACTCGTCTTTATGTTTATATCACCAAAGAAACGAAGGATTTGAAAATTTTGGAGTAAATATGTTAATTTCTGCATCAATTCAACAATATGTATATATATTAATGTCATATCGTGTCGACATAACTAGTTCCCCCGATACCATCAAAATTTTAAACATTTGATCAAAAATCAAAACGATGTTGTTTTAAATTTATGGAAAACTGAAAATTTTGACTATTTTGAAGATTTTTATTCTTGCGTGAATAATCGTTTAAAATGGCATGTTTATCATTTGGCATATATTACATATGGCGTCATTTAGACAAGATGTGTTCAAACTACTAACTAAACATACTGCATTAGTACGTACGTATATGGTAATTAGATCGCAGTCGATACTCGATAGGCTCAAACTTTCTTTGTCATGTATACCCAAAATATAAGTTGTTACAATTTGACGATCTTACTTGAAAAATAATTTTTATTAACAAGTGTGAATGTATTCTATAAAAGATGTGTGAACTTAAATCATTCACCTTCAGTATAAAATACAAATTGAGATCAAATTTGCTAAAGAACAGCAACTTATCATTAATAGAAATTTATCTATTTAATGTTATTTTTACAAATCGAATGTTAAGGAACAATATTACTTAGTACTGTACTACATTATGTAGAGAACTGTAACAAAAAAAGTTTCTTGATTCTCGCTAGTCCAACATCCGTCTACACTAATGTAAACTTAAAGAAATAATGTTTTCCAACATTGGTCTAATTATTTTTCCATCACTAAACCCCCATTCAAAAAAAAAATCACAACTCTAATTGATCAAAATATTTTAACTGTCCAACGCTAAGCTTTGAACAAAATTGAAAAGGTCTACAAATTTGTGGATGTAAAACTTTAAACTTTAATAGATTATAGTCTGCTGTAGATTAAATATCATGCTTATATTAACAACACCCTCATATATGCATCTGGTGCTTATAATGGTCATGAACTGATTATTTAAAAGTAAAATTGTGGTTGGAAATATTGTATATGTTGACTCACACTAGTTTGGCAAACTTAAATATAAAATAAAAAATCAAATAGAAAAAGTCAAAGAGCTCCATGTGAAAATCTGTAAAGCAACTTTCCTGGTTTTTTTTTTTCTTCTCTCTACTAAAAAGTCTATATATATGTAGAAGCTGTTTCTAAACTTTTAAAACCCAAAAACCCATTTAATAGATCTTAAAACAAAAACAAAATCAATTCTACTTTTTTTCTTTCTCATAACTAATCTCTCAATATCTCAATCATATTCTTCTTCAGTCTCTTTTGAACCTGAAAATCCACCATCACTATCCTCTGTTTCTCTTCAAACTCAATTGTTAGGACGATTTCTCGTTGTAATAGTCTTGTTTTGGTGAACAATGGAAGAACAAAATAATATCTTTCAGAAGAATTTCAGTCCCAAAATCTCAGAAATCAGAGCTTCTCTGTCTCAGATCATACTAGCAGGAGGACCAAACACACTCGACTCGATCTTCTCGCTTCTCACTCCTTCCTCCGGTGAATCCGCCACAACATCCCTCGACACTCTCAATCCTTCGCCTCCGCCGCCGTCGCAGCTCGGCTCCTCCGTCTATCTCCGGCAACGAGATCTTATCGAGAGACTCCACCTTCAAAACAGAGCAATCTACACTCCTCCTCCTCTGTTTTCCTCATCGTTCGATCATCAAGCTTCTGAGCTAATGCTCCAAGCTGCGACCGCGACTCCTGCCGCCGCCTTCGCCGCGGCGTTAGCGGCTGGGAGGACGCAGAAAAAGAAGAAGCTTTACAGAGGAGTGAGGCAGAGACATTGGGGAAAATGGGTTGCAGAGATAAGATTGCCGCAAAACAGAATGAGGGTTTGGTTAGGTACTTACGACACGGCGGAAGCCGCCGCTTACGCTTACGATCGCGCCGCCTATAAGCTACGTGGAGAATACGCTCGTCTCAATTTCCCGAATCTCAAGGATCCGAGTGAGTTGCTCGGACTCGGAGATTCCTCCAAGCTAATAGCTCTCAAAAGCGCAGTCGACGGGAAGATCCAATCGATTTGCCAGAGAGTTAGAAGAGAGAGAGCCAAAAAGAGCGGGAAAGTGAGCAAAAACTCGTCGGCGGCGACGGCAGATTCTTCGTATACGTCATCGCCGGAGATTCTGTCTTCCCCGACGGCAACGGCGACTGCTACTGCGGTTAATTCAGAGGATAGTTACTGGAACTCGCCAATGGGTGTATGGAACAGCGAGAATAGTTCACCGGCGTCGGTTTCGATCTCCGATGAAGTTCCGGCGACAATGACGGCGGCAGAGGAAGATACGATGATGGGAGTGGATACTGATGGGTTTTTGCTTGCGAGGATGCCGTCGTTCGACGCAGAGCTTATTTGGCAAGTTCTCGCCAATTGAATTACACAAAACTGTGTATTTTGATCAGAATTGCAAGAGAAGAAAAGAAATAAACTTTGGAATTAGGAAATATGATGAGAATATTAGGGGTTTAGGTTGTTAATCAGGGTTTAAAGCAAAACCGGATGGATAATTTGTTGAAATCGTGCGAAAGTTGTTAAATAATGATATCTGTATTAGGGGTTTTAATTATGATATAAGCCTCGTGATTTTTGAAAGAGGTGAAAGCTCCTTTTAAATTTTATTATAGTGTAATCATCCAAGGACTTTCTTGATTGTATTTAGAACAATTGTATGTTACAGTTTTTAATAATATAGAAATTATGATTTGAGTAAAAAAACTTCCGAAAATTTTAACAGAGGTGTGAAGAAGTTAAAAATTTGGAAGAAAGCAATTAAATAAGATTGGTGGGGAAGGTAGGGAGAAGCAAATGTCACAGTCTCGAAACCATCCATATGCCCAATGCTTTTAAAGTGGTCCCTTTTATTCTCTTCTTCCATATGTTAAGTCAAAGACTTTTTTTTTTTTCCCTCGCACTAACAATATATACAATTTTATAATATGGACTAAACAATTTTCGGATATAACCATCATAACAATAATAGATTTGGATATACAATTCTACTTTCGGCCCATAATGCAAATCCATATTTACATATACAACTTTACTTTTCTTTTCATAATCAATCTCTCAATTGTATCATGCCAATTGATTTTGAATTCTTGCTTAATGAATTTTGGATTGGCTTTTGAAAACACTATAGTTCACGCTGTTTACTTGAAATACACTTTGGCATGATATAGTTTTCAAGGAGTTATTTGATGAGATGAAAATCCACAGTTACAAGCTTCAACAATTTTTGCTATAGTTATTGTTATATTTTACCCCAAAAAAAAAAATTAGGAAAAAGACAAGGGGAAAAACATACTTAAACTTGATGAGGTTTGGAACATTAATTATGAGCTGGAAAACAATAAGCACCTCATATGCTTTTACAAATTTCAAATCCAACCAAATAATTCTCATGTGTTGGAAAGTAGGACAAGTCAAGAAGTTCAAACCAAATCTTGACCTTTTAGAAATATGTCAATACCACAATAGATTTTCAAGTGGGGAAAATACGCTATATATACAATGATGATGTTGTGTTTTCTTTCATTATACTTGTTTTAAAGCAAGTACAATGTACTGGTATAGAAACAGAAACTTCAAATCACCTTCTATATGAAACCATACTCAAGGTGAAGAAGGAACTTTTTTTTGTACTGATCGTGAACACAAGTCTTAAGAAAATTTAACCTTATTTAGTTTTGCTTTTTGATCACTTGTTCTTATTTTCGTTTATGTTTATAATTTTAATATCTCTTTTGTTTTTTGGGTTTGAGAAACGATTTAGTAAATGATGTTTAGTGTTTATCATTCACTATTATTATTATTTTTGAACTTTATTTTTTTTTTATGAATCTTTTTTTTTAAAGTTTGGTTTCATTTGCCGAAGAAGAAAAACAAATGATAAATAATAATTTATTCAAAATCCTGTTGCGCTGGAGAATCCGGTTGCGATGAGATAGAAGGTCTTCTTCATTAGAGAATCATGTTCCTGTTCCTATTCAGAATGTTGCTTTGGACAATCATGTTGAGAATCATGTTTCTTTAAAGAATCTTGTTGCGTTGGGATAAATGACTCTGATTTTGATGTTTTCTAGAAATTAGAATAGAAGGTATTCTCATAATCATTTTACTTTCAACCATTTGGATTTGGATGATCTTGTTAAAACTGTTGCATCTTACCTTGTTTGTCTATAAGTTTATAGAGATTAAGATAAATAAAAATTGGAGCTTTTTAAAAATAAAAATAAAAATATAAAATGGTTTTTAAATCAAAATAAATTATAATATAAAAAACTAATATATAATTTGTTTCTTCTTTCAATAATTTTGTTTACCAAATTATTGTAATCTTAAAATTTTTAATAAATATATTTTAATAAATATGATAGGTTTGTAACTTTTTAAATATAAAAAATTTAAAATATAAAAAAATATCAAAATGTAGGAAAGACAAAGATGGAAGATTACAAGACAGAAAAATTGTAATTTTTATATTTGTAATCCCATAAAACTTCATTCTAAAAATAAATTAATAAATTACATAAGTTCAAAAACTTTTAGTCGATTTTTTTATTTTATTTAGGATTTTCCTTTTTGATTTTGAAATCTATATACTTTTAGTCGATTTTCTTTTTTGATTTAAGACTTTCCTTTTTGATTTTGAAATCTATATAGCCTTTTGTCTACATTTTATTTTTCAAAAAAAATAAACTAAGCTGACATTGAAGTACTACTCAAACTCGGGTTCTTAGAACCTAACATTCTCTCTAATGCCACTATGGTACACCATCTTTTTAAAAATTGGTAGCCCTGAATTATTTTATATAATTTTGGTACCTGAGGCAAATGCTTTTTTTATTGTACATTAGGCTTTCAAATCCCTGGTGAGATGATGGAAGAAGATGAACTTGGTGAGATGGATTTGGCTGCTCTTGTTGAAACCATCGTACCTAACAACCAGTAAGGCTTTGACATCCATGGTGAGATGATGGAAGAAGCTGAACTTAATTGGTGATATGGATTTTGATGAGTGGTTTGAAGGGGTTGAGTATGCGGAAGAGCTGAATGCTAATCAGAATGTTTTAGATCCTCATGATGATGATGCTTGTGATTGTGAAGAAGAAGTAAACTATGATGAAGATGATCACAGCGTAGAGATGGAAGATGAACTGCCACCACGAGCTAGAAGAGTAAGCAATTTTCATTTCATTTTGTGTTACTAACACAGTATTACGATATAATCCCCGTGATTTTTGAAAGAGGTGAAAGCTCCTTTTGAATCTTCTAGTTCAACCATCAAAGGACTTTCTTGATAGCTTGTATTTAGAACAATTATATGTTACAGTTTTACTAAATAAAAATTGGAATTTAACACAGGTGTGAAGTAGTTAAATATACAAATGTTTGGAAGAGAGCAATTGATTAAGATTGGTGGGGAGAAGCACATGTCACAGTCTCGAGACCATATGCCCAATGCTTTTAAAGTGGTCCCTTTTATTCTCTCCTTCTATATGTTAAGTCAAAGACTATGTTTTTCTTCTCACTAACAACATATACAATTTTCGGATCTAACCATCATAACATTACTAGATTTGGATATACAATTCTACTTTTGGTCCATAATGTAAATCCATATTACATATCCAACTCTACTTTTCTTTTCATCAATCTCTCAATATATATCTCATAATGTAAATCCATATTTACATGCTTATGTTCAAGTTTTCTCAACATATTTGATATATATAGACAAAAGGATATGATAAGAAATGGTTATATTAATACTTCTCCGAGTGTAATTCATGTTTATCCTTGGTAAAAGTCATAAAATATGGATCAATTATTCTGAAGTTGACTGTGAATTAGCTGGGTAATTGTTATGTGTTATACGCATATTGATATCTAGCTAGTGTTCTCAGTTGGTTCTAAAACATAAGTACAAAAAGTAGATTCATAGTAGTGAAGCTCATATATGGGCCGGACACAGTGACAAGAACCACCTAAGTGGTTTTTATTTTAAGTATTACACCTAATTACTTTATTTAGTCTCGCGCAGAAGCATCACTCTTGTGAAAGCATTTGACTTATTCGCTGTCGCTACCGCTGCTGCTTCCACTCTCATTGCCATTGCCGTGTCCATCCTTGTTCTTCTTCTTCTTGTGCTCATTTTGCTTCTTGTGTTTCTTCTCTCCATTGTTAATGAACATACCTAGGCCATTAAGACCTTTGTTTGTCTCATGAGTTTTCTTCTGGTGCTGTCCTAAGAGCTTCCCATGTCCATGGCCCTTGTTAGCCTCTTGGCTCTTGTGCTGTCCTAGCAATGACCCTAGAACGCTCTGACCCTTTTGGCCATTTTGACCTTTGAATAGCCCATCAAGAAAACCGCCGTGGCTACGGTGGTTTAGAGTCGGGCTATTCCCATATACTGGACGGGTCTGGCTCTGGCCATATCCCTGGTGGTTCTGCTCAAAATTCTGGCGGTTCTGGCCATATTCCTGGTGTTTCTGGCCATAGCCCTGGCGGCTTTGGCCTTGAGCCACATCGTAGTATTCTTTTTCACGGGTTTCGTAGTACTGCATTGTGGTAAGGAAGTGTTTAGTTTTATGGTTTTTGTACTTGTGTTGTGTGTGAGTTTTGGACTGAGCTTTAAATGTCTATTTATACTATGGGAATTTATTAAAAAATTTCTGAATTCGATACATTTGTTAGTGTCTGTCTTGATCTTGAACTTATTCTTTGTTCAAAGTTTAACTAAATTTTGAATCGATTCGAATGGCATTTTCTTTTTACCTAATATGGATGTCTATTTCAGAATTGGTTCTCAATCATAGTTGTGCAAGATTCAGATTCTTTTATTCATGTCGATCTCATTGCCATCGACTACGTGTTAGAATTGTTAAAATAATCCTAAGATATTTTTCTTAATATTGTAGAATATCAGTTTCCTTATTTATAGATGAACTTGTATGTGTATGTGTATTATTGGTATACATTTTACGTATGCGCATTGTTATTGGATTCTTCAAGCTTTTGTTTACATCAAACTATGAATTATGAATTAGATTCATTTCAACCGGATAAGATTTACAGTAAAACCTCTATAAACTAATAATGTTGGAACTTCAAATTTTTTTTAATTTATAGAGTTATTAATTTATAAAGAGATATTTCAGTTTAAATTAAAAATATTTGTCAAAAAACAAAAAAATTGTTTTTAACAATGTATAATTTATTCAGAAAATATCATATTAGTAATTTTGAAAAATAAGTCAAATAATTTTTATAAACTTAAAACAATAATATAATTATAGTTTACTATATTATATTATTTATATACGCTTAAATATATAATTATTAATTTATCTAATTATTGAGACTATATTTTTACATATGAGTTTCAAAAAAATTATTATCTTACTATTTTATTAAAATTTGCTAATTTTTATACTGACACAATAATTATTAATTTATCGAATATTAATTTATAAAGAGTTTGCTATATAACCTTCACTTTTAATAAAGAACTCTTAAGAAAACGAAATAGGTAAAATAGAAATCTTAAAAAAAAAACATACATTAACTAATGGATGAAGATGATAGACAAAAAAAATAAAGATTGCATATTGTTATACACTATTGACTAAATACAACTTTCGGTTATTGACTAGACCGAAGATTTCTCTTGTTCTTGAGTTGTTGGAGTTTCCGCATCATTATTATCTTCAGGCTTCCTCAGAGCTTGTCTGAGACCCAACACGATGAACAAATTTGTAAGAGCGAGAAGTGATTCAGCTCCTCCATGCAACCAATCAACATTCGACAACGATGTTCCATAATGCACCTTTGCTTCATTCATCAACCATGAACCAACCAAACAAAAATATATTCAGAAACTCTCAATTTTCAAGAAGATCCACCACCAAATTTATATAAAGCCGAAGAAATTTACCATAAATCCCTGCAGGAACTGCGCCGTTTCATCCCAAATTCAATTTGATCAAATCACCAAATGCAGAACAAAGAGAGAGAGCGAGAGAGAGAGGATTAAGATCGCAAAGAAACGTTATTAACAGAGCGGCAAAGGCTAAAACAGAGTACACACTTACTTGTAGCTCCAACGAAGGCAAGCAAGAAGTAGAATCCGAAAAGTGTGAGTTTTGGAGCTGATTTGGATTTAGTGAGGAAGTAGAGGAAACCTATGTATGGAAACAGAGATACAGCGAAGAGCTGTGATGCTATGCTCTGTGAATCAATGGTTGGAGCCCATGGATCCACCGGAAACATCCCTCCTGCGTCACACACGATTGACACTCTCCCATCTTCTCTTCTTCCTTTCTCTTTCGTCTCTGTCAAGTGTAGCAAGAAGCTTTTCTTGTTTCTAGAGATTGAGACACTAGGCCGAGAAATTCGCCGCCGAGTGTTGTACGGAGACGAACCCAGAATTCTAACGGTTGAGACTGTCGCCGGAGAGTAAGAGTGCGTCATAGTCATCTCTCTCTCCTTCTCTTACCCTCACCGGCGAGAGAAGGAAAATGTTGTGGATGAGAGAGGAAGAGAAAGGGAAAGAAGATAGAGAAACAAAACTTCGTAACGTTTTGGGTCTGTGTAGGCTACATGTGTGCCGTCCAAAATAAAACCAACCAATCTAGAAACTTGAAAGTCAAAATAAACAGACATGTTTATGCTCATACCGGTTTGGTATCGGTCGGTTTGGTATCGGTTACATTTGATACAAATTTTGAAAACCGGTTGAATTTCGGTTAAAGATAATTTGGACTTTGCCTTTTCTCAACTATGGTTTAATCGTCTTTCTTGCCTACATGCCAAACGAAATCAAATACTAAAAAAAACCATTGTAAGATATGATAAGCTCATTGCAAGATATGAATCACCGAACGAAACTAAATAAGAGAGTCCGGAACATGGCGATGTGGGACTTAAGAGGGAAGTGGCTCGAGCGTGGCCTGTTCGTGCCACTCACCGTTTAAGTTTGACTGCCACAGTTTGACCATCCCATCGCTTCCAGTGCTAGCTAAAGTCATGCCACTCATGTCCCATTCCATCTGCCAAACCTGACCAGGAAACATCAAAGCAGTGTTGTTTAGTTACCTTTTACTCGAATGAGATTAAAAGCTTTAGACCCAATAGTTTCATTCTAATGAGATTTTGAGATTTGATACCTCGCCTTGATGACCAGAAAGCGAGGCGGCCTTCTTCACCGGAAGCCTTCCTTCACGGTCAGGAGCTAGACCAACGTGCCATATTCCGATGCCTTTCTGAGTTGCAACAGCGACAACCTCGTATGGTCTGCATCAAAAGAGGAATTAGCTTGAGCGTCTCAAGACAGTACTTTATAAAAAAAGGACCAAGATTGTCTTGAATTACCGGCCAATATTAGGGGACCATGACACAGCATAAACTGGATCACCTTTGTCGTCTTGTAAGGCCAATTCTGCTACTGCCAACCATCTGTTATGAGCTTCGTCAAACTCCCATATCTGCAACAACAACAAGTCCATCACTGTCGATTCCTTCGTTTCCCAGCTCAAAGAAAGTGAAATATATATATACCTTGGAAGAATTCAGATGTGTAGAATTAGAGTTGAAAGCTATAACAAAGCTAGGTTCTTGCTCTTCACTCCTCACTGGATTCCAAGAAACAGATGCAGACAAGCTTGAAGGCTTACCGAGAGTCGACAGAGAATCGATAACATTCTGAAACTCGGCCTGCACAGAATGAATGAGAATTAAGACTGTCTATGTGCAAGAAATCGATAGAATCAAGAAAACCAAATTCCAAAAATGTCTCCTTTTACAAATGTCAATAGAAGTAAAAGCAACCTGAAGTTGCCAATTATTTAACTCCAATGGATTCAGCAGCTCGAAAACCCTAAGGTACCCATCAGAATATGCTGCAACCTGCAAGTTAATCATAAAAGTTAAAGACTTTCAAAACAAACAAACAAGCCTAAGAAGAAGAAAACACAGAGGCTCACCATCTTTAGACTCTTTCTCGAAACCCCAAATTGAACATCGAGCACTTGGCTAGACTTGTTCTTGATACTCTTACACGGTTTCCACTCAAGAGCATGCGAGTCTGACAAAACAGAGTAAGACAATTGGTTTCTTAACGAAACAGCTAAAACACACTCGAAATGATTTTAAGCAACGAACCCATGAAGATTACCTTCAGAAATCTCTTCCCAAATCGATAAACTCCCGTCTTCGCAAATGCAGGCCACTGCGTCGCCGTATTCCGAAGGCAACCAGACGATCTTTACGACACTCGATTCACTAACCCTAACTTTGGAAGTGCAAGTGAAAGAAGAAGAAGACGAAGCTGAGGGAACAGGAGAGTCGTAAACGGAGAGAATTCCGTCTAAGGATCCGGCGGCTAATCGGTGGCCGGAGTGATTCCAGGAGGAACAGGTGGTGCCAGAATCTAGCGTCGCCATTGATTTCGCCATTTCTCTCTGACTCAGAGAATCTCAGCGAGATGCGATTTTCCACATACGAAATTAGAAGAGATATTGGGCCTACTCTGCTTTTTAATGGCCCATTAGTTTAAAATTCTTAAAAATATATATTGAGATGAGCCCATAAACATACAAAAAGCTCTTCACTCTCATCCCGCCGTTAATGCTCTCCGGTAAATTTCTCTGTTTTATATTTCATTTGAAAATCTTTTTCATCCAACAAAATCATCTATTGGAGAAATTGTAATAAACCATCATCAAGCTTAATCAATGTTTCTGGAACTTGTAATAATTTCAAGAAAGTGTGCATGCAAACACAAACCATTACAAAGGTTCGACTATTTTCCTTTCATTTTACATTTTTTTAATTTCCTCGTATATATATTTTAAAAAACTAAAGTCTATAATAATTTTTATATAATTGGGAACAGATAATTAAAAAGATAAATGGGAATTAACTGGATGCCAACAAATTTAAGAGAGAAGTTGCATGGCTTTTGCCACGTAAAAACGAAGCAACCGTGTCATTCATGTGACCTCCTCTTAATTATTTGGATGGTTAATTTTATTTTTACATTCTTACTTGGGAGAACTTTTTTACATTTTTACATCTGTCTCCAGGAGAAGACGACGGGAGACGGTGTCACGGTGTGTACCTCTCAGGCTCAGCTTCCCACCGCTAGAATTCCGATCACTCTCATCCCGCCGTCAACTCTCTCCGGTAAATTTCTCTGTTTTCTTTTCATTTAAAAATCAAAATTATGGCTTAAACTCGAAATCAGTGCCTCCTTTCAATTTTCTTGAATTTTAAAAATGAAAAATTTCAGCTTCATTTTTTAGCAAATTTTTCTCCGCTTTGATGTTCTTTCGCATGTTGTTTTTCTTGTTAGCTTTCTATACTTTGAAAACTTCCCGACGAAGGAAAGGGTAAAGTGAAAATGGAGATAAACCAAGTGAACGAAAGGAACAACAACACTTGGACCAACCCGGAGAGGTAAATCCAAATTCCAAAGGGTTTAAAGATTTCGCCATAATTTTGAGTAAAATGATTACTGAAAGCGATGAATGCAGGAGCAGGAGGAGCTTAGTGTCTGATCTCGATCAATTATCTTTTGGCGATTTGCTGGCTCTGGCCAACGCAAGATCAGTCGTTTTTGAAGGAAGAGGTGAAGCAGCAACAGTGAAGCTTGTTGAAGAAACTAAACCCAACAACAACAGAGATCCTTCTGATGGTTGTCGACGAGACAGATTGTGTGAGATTAAGTATGTCCGGAAGAAAAGAGTGAGATCGACATCTGTTGCTGGAACTTGTAATCTTGCCAAGAAACCAAAATGCATTCTGATTCCCCACATTTTGCAAATAATGAACAAAGAGACCCGCAAGAGAAAACGCAGCCAACGTAAAAGCAAACCCAAGAAGAACTGGGGCTCAAGTCTAGGCGAGAGAAGAGAAGGAAAGAGACGAGCTTGTGGCCAAATGGACTGTGATGAAGATATGGTTGTTTCTAAAGCTGAGACAGAGGAGGAAGAAGTTTCTGATGTTTTTGAGTCTGAAGGTTTTCTTCATCTTCTTGAAGAGACCGAGACAGAGGAGGATGATGTTTCTCTTGTTTCTGAGTCTGAAGATTGTCTTCCTCTTCTTGAAGAAGCTGAGACAGAGGAGAATGATGTTTCTGATGTATCATCTAGCTGCAACTGGTTGAGTTTCCCAACTCAACCTCGTACTTCTAAAGGGATGATAAGACATGTTCAATGGAGCAACAAAAAGAAGAGAAACTGCATGACGTGTACCGCAAGATGAGAAGAGCTCTTAATGCACTCCTCTTGTTTCATATTTGTCAATCTTAACTAGTTAAGATTGGTATAATCTGATCTTTTTGATGTATGTAAATTCTACTATAATCTATTTTTTTGGTGTAAACAAGAATCTTATATAACCTAATCTTTTTGATGTAACTAAATCTTCTATTATAATATAATATTTTTGGTGTAAACAAAAATTTATGTAATCTAATCTTTTTGCATGTCAGTGAATCTTCTATAATATATTTTTGATATATATAAATCCAACATATTTTGTTACACACATCTTCTTCTTGACAAGAAAACTAAAAAACTAAAAAATTTAATATTTTTTTGTTTGTGTATTAGTACACATATTTTGATAAAAATTAAGGAATTCTTGCAAAAATGATCTAAAATTTGATTTGAATTGCAAATCTAACCCACAAAAATCACCTTCCCAACATTTGCCATTTTGTGTCCAAACAATTCTTCATAGTTTCAGTTATTTACGAAATTGCCATTATTTTTAATTAATTTCTTTTATTTTCAGAAATCCAAAAGACCAATTAATCCTCATCTTCCTCACGTATTTACGAAAATGCTCTGAAAGTAGACTTCTCTGGTCCGAATGAAGTCTACTAGTCAACGCCCAGGTTAGTTTTACAATTGACCGCATGAAAAAGTATATTTCTTTTGGTTCGAATGAAGTCTACTCCATTTCCTTTGATAACAAAAAAATAGAGTAGACTTCTCGAGTAGACTTCTTTAGAAACAGGTCATTTTTGCAATTGACCAACCTTTGACTTTGTAGAGTAGACTTCTCTATGCAAAGTAGACTTCTCTGAGAAGTCTACTTTCGTAAGTAGACTTCTCGCAGGTCATTTTTGCAATTGAAAAATATTTGACTTTATGGTCAATTGCAAAAATGACCAACGAGAAGTCTACTTACGGAAGTGTTAAATGACCAGCGAAAAATGACCAGCGAAAAATGACCAGCATTAACGCACACAAGAAAATGATAAATTTTTTGAGTTCTTTAATTTTCTTAGCAAGATATGTGTATTAATACATACACAAGAAAATGTTAAATTTTTGAATTTTCTTAATTTTCTGGTCAAGATATGTGTACTAACACACACACAAAATATGTTATATTTTCGAGATTTTTTTAATTTTTTTGTCAAGATATATGTATGAACACACACAAAAAAATGTTTAATTTTTGAATTTTTTTAATTTTCTTGCCAAGATTTATGTAATAACACATACACACACAAGAAAATGAGGTTTTGCTAATTTTCTTGTCAAGATATGTGTATTAACACACACACACACACACACACACACACACACACACACACACACACACACGCACGCACATACACACACACACACACACACACACGCGCACACACACACACACACACACACACACACACGCACACACACACACACACACACACACACACACACACACACACACACGCACACACACACGCACACACACAACACACACACACACACACACACACACACACACACACACACACACACACACACACACACACACACACACACACACACACACACACACACACACACACACACACACACACACGCACACACACACACACACACACACACACACACACACACACACACACACACACACACACACACACACACACACACACACACACACACACACACACACACACACACACACACACACACACACACACACACACACACACACACACACACACACACACACACACACACACACACACACACACACACACACACACACACACACACACACACACACACACACACACACACACACACACACACACACACACACACAAACAAGAAAATGAGTTTTTTTTTTCTAATTTTCTTGTCAAGTAATACACAAACACACACAAGAAAATGTTAAATTTTTGATTTTTTTAAACTTTCTTCTCAAGATATGTGTATTAACACACAAACAAGAAAATGTTAAATTTTTGAGTTATTTTTTGAATTTTCTTACGAAGATGTGTATATTAACATACACAAGAAAATGTTAAATTTTCGATTTTCTTTCTGCAAATGTTTCCTCCTTAAGTTTACCGGACTAATTTTTTATTTTCTTGTCAAGATATGTCTATTTACACACACATAAGTAAATGATAAATTTCTGAATTTTTCAATTTTCATGTCAAGATATGTGTATTAACACACACAAAAAATGTTTAATTTGCCAGTTTTTTGAAATATTTATTTCCAAGATGTGTGTATTAAAACACATAAGAAAATGTTAATTTTTTGAGTTTTCATAATTTTCTTGTCAAAATATGTGTACTCACACGCATACACACACATAAACACAAAATGTTAAACTTTCAAGTTTTTAATTTTTCTTCTCAAGATATGTGTACTAACACGCACACACACACGCAAAATAAATTTTAAACTTTCAAGTTTTTAATTTTTCTTGTCAAGATATGTGTATTAAAACACACACAAGAAAATGTTAAATTTTTGAGTTCTTCAATTTTCTTACCAAGATGTGTCTATTAATACACACACAAGAAAATGTTAAATTTTTAAGTTTTCTTAGTTTTTTTGTCAAGATATGTGTACTAACACACACGCAAAATATGTTATATCATTGTCGAGATATGTTTATTAACACACACAAGATTATGTTAAGTTTTTGAGTTTTTTTATTTTTTTGCCAAGATTTGTGTTACACACACACACACACACACACACAAAAATGAGTTTTTTCTAATTTTCACACACACAAGAAAAAATGTTAAATTTTTGAGTATTTTAAATCTTCTTCTCAAGATATGTGTATTAACACACAAACAAGAAAATGTTAAATTTTTGAGTTTTTTTTGAATTTTCCTACCAAGATGTGTTTATTAACATACACTAGAAAATGTTAAATTTTCGATTTTGTTTCTGCAAATTTTTCCTTCTTAAGTTTGCGGGACAAATGTTTTATTTTCTTGTCAAGATATGTCTATTAACACGCATATAAAAAATGATAAATTTCTGAGTTTTTCAATTTTTTGTCAAGATATGTGTATTAACACAAACAAAAAATGTTTAATTTGCCAGTTTTTTGAAATATTTGTTACTAAGATGTGTGTATTAACACACATAAGAAAATGTTAATTTTTTGAGTTTACATAATTTTCTTGTCAAAATATGTGTACTAACACGCACACACACACAAAATGTTCAACTTTCAAGTTTTTAATTTTTCTTGTCAAGCTATGTGTATTAACACACACACAAGAAAATGTTAAATTTTTGAGTTTTTCAATTTTCTTATCAAGATGTGTGTATTAATACACACACAAAAAATGTTAAATTTTTGAGTTTTCTTAATTTTCTTGTCAAGATATGTGTACTAACACACACGCAAAATATGGTATATTTTTGAGTTTTTAAAAATTTTTTTTTGTCCAGATATGTTTATTAACACACACATGAATATGTTAAATTTTTGAGTTTTTTTAATTTTCTAAACAAAATATGTGTACTATCACACAAACAAAAAATATTAATTTTTTTGAGTATTTTAATTTTATTGCCAAGATGTGTCTAATAACTCACACACAAGAAATTGAGTTTCATTTTAATTTTCTTGACAAGATATATGTATTAACACATACAAAAAATTTTAAATTTGCAAATTTTTTTAGTTTTCTAACCAAGATGTGTATATTAATATGCACACAAGAAAATGTTAAATTTTTGAGTTTTCTATATTTTCTAGTCAAGATATGTGTATTAACACACACACAAAATATGTTATTTTTTCGAGTTTTTTTTTATTTTTCTTGTCAAAAAAATGTATGAGCACACACACAAGAAAATGTTAAATTTTTGAGTTTTTTTTTTATTTTCTTGCCAAGATTTGTGTAATAACACACACACAAACAAAAAAAATGAGTTTTTGCTAATTTTCTTGTCAACATAGGTGTATTAACACACACACACACACACACTCACACACACACACACAAGAAATTGTTAAATTTTACGAGTTTTTTTAAATTTTCTTCTCAAGATCTGTGTATTAACACACAAACAAGAAAACGTTAAATTTTTGAATTTTTTTTATTTGTCTTGCCAAGATTTGTGTATTAACACACAAACACACACAAAAAAATAATTTTTTTGTAATTTTCTTGTCAAGATATGTGTATTAACGTAAAAAAACACACACACACACACACACACACACACACACACATACACACACAAGAAAATGGTAAATTTTTGAGTTCTTTAATTCTTTTACCAAGATATGTGTATTAATACAAACAATAGAAAATGTTAAATTTTTGAGAATTCTTAATTTTCTGGTCAATATATGTGTACTAACACACACACAAAATATGTTATACTTTTGAGTTTTTTTGAATTTTTTTGTCAAGATATATGTATAAACACATACACAAGAAAATGTTTAATTTTTGAGTTTTTTTAATTTTCTTGCCAAGATTTGTGTAACAACACACACACACACACACACACACACACACACACACACACACACACACACACACACACACACACAAGAATATGTTAAATTTTTGAGTTTTTTTTTTAAATTTTCTTCTCAAGATATGTGTATAAACACACAAACAAGAAAACGTTAAATTTTTGAGTTTTTTTAATTTTATTGCTAAGATTTGTGTATTAACACACACACACACACACACACACACCCAAGAAAATAGGTTTTTCTAATTTTTTTGTCAAGATATATGTAATAACAAACACACACACAAACACACACAAGAAAATGTTAAATTTTTGAATTTTTGAGTATTTTAATTTTCTTACCAAGATATGTGTATTAACACATACACAAAAAAATTGTTAAATTTTTGAGTCCTTTAATTTTCTTACCAAGATATGTGTATTAATACATACACAAGAAAATGTTAATTTTTTTTTAGTTTTTTTAATTTTCTGGTCAAGATATGTGTTTTAACACACACACAAATTATGTTATATTTTCGAGTTATTTTTAATTTTTTGTCAAGATATATGTATGAACACACACACAAAAAAATATTTAATTTTTGAGTTTTTTTTTAATTTTCTTTCCAAGATTTGTGTAATAACACACACACACACAAGAAAATGAGTTTTTGCTAATTTTCTTGTCAAGATATGTGTACTAACACACCCACACACACACAAACAAACACACAAGAAAATGTTAAATTTTTGAATTCTTTTTAATTTTCTTCTCAAGATATGTGTATAAACACACAAACAAGAAAACGTTAAATTTTTGAGTTTATTTAATTTTCTTGCCAAGATTTGTGTATTTACACACGCACACACACAAGAAAATGAGTTTTTTTCTAATTTTCTTGTCAAGATATGTGTATTAACACACAAACACACACAAGAAAATGAGTTTTTTCTAATTTTCTTGTCAAGATATGTGAATTAACACACACACACACACACACACACAAGAAAATGTTAAATTTTTGAGTTTTTAAAATTTTATAATCAAGATATGTGTATTAAGAAACAAACAAGAAAATGCTAAATTTTTGAGTTTTTTTAATGTTTTACCAAGATTTGTGTATTTACACACACACACATAAGAAAATGAGTTTTTTTCTAATTTTTTGTCAAGATATGTGTATTAACACACACACAAGAAAATGTTAAATTTTTGAGTTTTTTAAATTTTCTTCTCAAGATATGTGTATTAACACACAAACAAGAAAATGTTAAATTTTGAGTTTTTTTAATTTTTTTTGCCATGATTTGTGTATTTACACACGCACAGACAAGAAAATGAGTTTTTTTTTTCTAATTTTCTTGTCAAGATATATGTATTAACACACAAACACACACAAGAAAATGTTAAATTTTTGATTTTTTTAAACTTTCTTCTCAAGATATGTGTATTAACACACAAACAAGAAAATGTTAAATTTTTGAGTTTTTTTTTGAATTTTCTTACCAAGATGTGTATATTAACATACACAAGAAAATGTTAAATTTTCGATTTTCTTTCTGCAAATTTTTCCTCCTTAACTTTGCCGGACAAATTTTTTATTTTCTTGTCAAAATATGTCTATTAACACACACATAAGTAAATGATAAATTTCTGAATTTTTCAATTTTCATGTCAAGATATGTGTATTAACACACACAAAAAATGTTTAATTTGCCAGTTTTTTGAAATATTTATTTCCAAGATGAGTGTATTAACACACATAAGAAAATGTTAATTTTTTGAGTTTTCATAATTTTCTTGTCAAAATATGTGTACTCACTCACACACACACACACAATGTTAAACTTTCAAGTTTTTAATTTTTCTTGTCAAGATATGTGTACTAACACGCACACACACACTGACAAAAAATGTTAAACTTTCAAGTTTTTAATTTTTCTTGTCAAGGTATGTGTATTAAAACACACACAAGAAAAGGTTAAATTTTTGAGTTCTTCAATTTTCTTACCAAGATGTGTGTATTGATACACACACACAAAAAAAGGTTCAATTTTTGAGTTTTCTTAATTTTCTTGTTAAGATATGTGTACGTACACACGCAAAATATGGTATATTTTCGAGTTTTTGAAAAACATTTTTTGTCCAGATATGTTTATTAACACACACAAGAATATGTTAAATTTTTAAGTTTTTTTATTTTTCTTATCAAAATATGTGTATTATCACACAAACAAAAAAATATTAATTTTTCGAGTTTTTTAATTTTATTGCCAAGAGGTGTCTATTAACAGACACACAGGAAATTGAGTTTTTTTTTTAATTTTCTTGTCAAGATATCAGTATTAACAAACACAAAAAATGTTAATTTGAGAGTTTTTTAAATTTTCTAACCAAGATGTGTGTCTTAATATGCACACAAGAAAATATTAATTTTTTGAGTTTTCTTAATTTTCTGGTCAAGATATGTGTACTAACACACACACAAAATATGTTATATTTTCGAGTTTTTTTTTTAGTTTTCTTGTCAAAAAAAGTATAAACACACACTCAAGAAAATGTTAAATTTTTTAGTTTTTTTTTATTTCTTGCCAAGGTTTGTGTAATAACACACACACACACACACACAAAAATGTGTTTTTGCTAATTTTCTTGTCAATATATTTGTATTAACACACACACACACACAAGAAAATGTTAAATTTTTGAGTTTTTTAAAGTTGTCTTCTCAAGATATGTGTATAAACACACAAACAAGAAAACATTAAATTTTTGAGTTTTTTAAATTTTTTTGCCAAAATTTGTGTATTTACACACACACACACACACAAAAAATGAGTTTTTTTCTAATTTTTTGTCAAGATATGTGTATTAACACACACACACACACACACACAAGAAAATGTTAAAATTTTTAAATTTTTTAAATTTTCTTCTCGAGATATGTGTATTAACACACAGACAAGAAAATGTTAAATTTTTGAGTTTTTTTTTAATTTTCTTACCAAGATGTGTTTATTAACATACACTAGAAAATGTTAAATTTTTGATTTTCTTTCTGCAAATTTTCCTTCTTAAGTTTGCCGGACTAATTTTTTATTTTCTTGTCAAGATATGTCTATTAACACACACATAAGTAAATGATAAATTTCTGAATTTTTCAATTTTCATGTCAAGATATGTGTATTAACACACACAAAAAATGTTTAATTTGCCAGTTTTTTGAAATATTTATTTCCAAGATGTGTGTATTAACACACATAAGAAAATGTTAATTTTTTGAGTTTTCATAATTTTCTTGTCAAAATATGTGTACTAACACGCACACACACACACACACAAAATGTTAAACTTTCAAGTTTTTAATTTTTCTTGTCAAGATATGTGTACTAACACGCAAACACACACACAAAATAAATGTTAAACTTTCAAGTTTTTAATTTTTCTTGTCAAGATATGTGTATTAAAACACATACAAGAAAATGTTTAATTTTTGAGTTCTTCAATTTTCTTACCAAGATGTGTGTATTAATACACACACAAGAAAATGTTAAATTTTTGAGTTTTCTTAGTTTTCTTGTCAAGATATGTGTACTAACACACACGCAAAATATGTTATATCTTTGTCGAGATATGTTTATTAACACACACAAGATTATGTTAAATTTTTGAGTTTTTTTATTTTTTTTGCCAAGATTTGTGTATTTACACACACACACACACACACAAGAAAAAGAGTTTTTTCTAATTTTTTTTTGTCAAGATATGTGTATTAACACACACACACACACACACAAAAAAATGTTAAATTTTTGAGTTTTTTAAATTTTATTTTCAAGATATGTGTATTAACACACAAAAAAGAAAATGTTAAATTTTGAGTTTTTTTTGAATTTTCTTACCAAGATGTGTTTATTAACATACACTAGAAAATGTTAAATTTTCGATTTTCTTTCTGCAAATTTTTCCTTCTTCAGTTTGCGGGACAAATTTTTTATTTTCTTGTCAAGATATGTCTATTAACACGCATATAAAAAATGATAAATTTCTGAATTTTTCAATTTTTTTGTCAAGATATGTGTATTAACACACACAAAAAATGTTTAATTTGCCAGTTTTTTTAAATATTTGTTACTAAAATGTGTGTATTAACACACATAAGAAATTGTTAAATTTTTTGAGTTTACATAATTTTCTTGTGAAAATATGTGTACTAACATGCACACACACACAAAAAATGTTAAACTTTCAAGTTTTTAATTTTTCTTGTCAAGATATGTATATTAACACACACACAAGAAAATGTTAAATTTTTGAGTTCTTCAATTTTCTTATCAAGATGTGTGTACTAATACACACACAAAAAAATGTTTAATTTTTGAGTTTTCTTAATTTTCTTGTCAAGATATATGTACTAATACACATGCAAAATATGGTATATTTTCGATTTTTTTAAAAAAAGTTTTGTCTAGATATGTTTATTAACACACACATGAATATGTTAAATTTTTGAGTTTTTTTTAATTTTCTTATCAAAATATGTGTACTATCACACAAACAAAAAATATTAATTTTTTGAGTTTTTTAATTTTATTGCCAAGATGTGTCTATTAACACACACACAAAAGAAATTGAGTTTTTATTTTAATTTTCTTGTCAAGATATCTGTATTAACACACACACAAATTTTTAAATTTTCGAGTTTTTTTAGTTTTCTAACCAAGATGTGTGTATTAATATGCACACAAGAAAATGTTAAATTTTTGAGTTTTCTGTATTTTCTGGTCAAGATATGTGTACTAACACACACACAAAATATGTTATATTTTCGATTTTTTTTTAATTTTCTTGTCAAAAAAATGTATGAGCATACACACAAGAAAATGTTAAATTTTTGAGTTTTTTAAATTTTCTTCTCAATATATGTGTACTAACACACAAACAAGAAAATGTTAAAATTTTGAGTTTTTTTTGAATTTTCTTACCAAGATGTGTATATTAACACACACAAGAAAATGTTAAACTTTCGATTTTCTTTCTGCAAATTTTTCCTTCTTAAGTTTGCCAGACTAATTTTTTTATTTTCTTGTATAAATATGCCTATTAACACACACATAAGTAAATGATAAATTTCTGAATTTTTCAATTTTCATGTCAAGATATATGTATTAACACACACAAAAAATGTTTAATTTGCCAGTTTTTTGAAATATTTATTTTCAAGATGTGTGTATTAACACACATAAGAAAATGTTAATTTTTTTTGAGTTTTCATAATTTTCTTGTCAAAATATGTGTACTAACACGCGCACACACACACACAAAAATGTTAAACTTTCAAGTTTTTAATTTTTCTTGTCAAGATATGTGTATTAACACACACAAGAAAATGTTAAATTTTTGAGTTCTTCAATTTTCTTATCAAGATGTGTGTATTAATACACACACAAGAAAATGTTTAATTTTTGAGTATTCTTAATTTTCTTGTCAAGATATGTGTTAACACACACGCAAAATATGGTATATTTCGATTTTTTTAATTTTTTTTGTCCAGATATGTTTATTAACACACACAAGAATATGTTAAATTTTTGAGTTTTTTTATTTTTCTTATCAAAATATGTGTACTATCACACAAACAAATAATATTAATTTTTCGAGTTTTTAATTTTATTGTCAAGATATGTCTATTAACACACACACAAGAAATTGAGTTTCTATTTTAATTTTCTTGTCAAAATATCTGTATTAACACACACAAAAAATGTTAAATTTGCGAGTTTTTTTAATTTTCTAACCAAGATGTGTGTATTAATATGCACACAAGAAAATGTTAAATTTTTGAGTTTTTTTAATTTTCTGGTCAAGATATGTGTACTAACACACACACAAAATATGTCATATTTTCGTGTTTTTTTTTAATTTTCTTGTCATAAAATGTTTGAACACACACACAAGAAAATGTTAAATTTTTGAGTTTTTTTAATTTTCTTGCCAAGATTTGTGTAATAACACACACACACACACACAAAAAAATGAGTTTTTGCTAATTTTTTTGTCAATATATGTGTATTAACACACACACACACACAAGAATATGTTAAATTTTTGAGTTTTTTTTTTAAATTTTCTTCTCAAGATATGTGTATTAACACACAAACAAGAAAACGTTAAATTTTTGAAGTTTTTTTAATTTTCTTGCCAAGATTTGTGTATTAACACACACACACACACATACACAAGAAAATAAGTTTTTTCTAATTTTCTTGTCAAGATATGTGTATTAACACACACACACACACACACACACACAAGAAAATGTTAAATTTTTGAATTTTCGAGTTTTTTAATTTTCTTGCCAAGATATGTGTGTGTTAACACACATAAAAAAATGTTAAATTTTTGAGTTCTTTAATTTTCTTACCAAGATATGTGTATTAATACATACACAAGAAAATGTTAAATTTTTGAGATTTCTTAATTTTCTTGTCAAGATATTGTTTACTAACACACACACACAAAATATGGTATATTTTCGACTTTGATTTAATTTGTTTTTGTCAGGATATGTTTATTAATACACACAAGAATATGATAAAATTTTGAGTTTTTTTTTTATTTTTCTCGTCAAAATGTGTATTATCACACAAACAAAAAATATTAATTTTTTTGAGTTTTTTAGTTTTATTGCCAAGATGTGTCTATTAACACACACAAGAAATTGAGTTTTTATTTTATTTTTCTTGTCAAGATAGTGTATTAACACACACAAAAAATATTAAATTTGCGAGTTTTTTTATTATTTCTTACCGAAATGTGTGTATTAACGCACACAAGAAAATGTTAAATTTTTTAATTTTTTTATTTTCTTTTCAAGATGTGTACATTAATACAAACACAAGAAAATGTCAAATTATTGAGTTTTTAAAATTTTCTTGTCAAAATATATGTATTAACACACATCTTGCGGTTTATATAACTGCAAATGAGCCGAAAACTATGTTTTGATTGAATTTATGAACTTATTGATAATGTATAGCGAGAGTCAAGAGTTGTGCCAGTCTAAATGAAAAAAAAAAAAAAAAAAGTTGGCAAAAACTAACACTAGAATAAACTATATATAGAGGATTTACCACTTTAAAAAAGAAGAAAAACTTGTAACCAAATGTTTATTCTTGGGGCTTTGTTTACATTTTCTGATATATATATATATATATATCAACATACAACGTAGAAAAAAACATGACCATAATACTTATTCCAATATTTATAAAGACTTTCTAAACAGCGTGGCAATATCATCTTTCTGAGTTAATCCATCAGTAAATTACTAATGATACTATTAATCAGGAACAAGTTATACCAACGAGTCGACTCGGCGGGAATCGCTCCGACACGGTTTTCCTAACAAGCGAGTTCGTCTCCGAGCCAACCAGGTCTGTTGTCTCTCCCGATTCGGGAATCGTCGTAAGCGACCCTGTCTTGTCAAAAACGACGTAGTATTTGTCCATATCTACGCCGTGACATTCCTTAAAGGGAATGTTTGGCTGTTTCTGCCTGAATATTGACTTTATGAGTCTCTGTAGAGAACGTGAGATCTTGTTTGATGACTGTTTCTTTGTCGACGACGGCGACGACGACTTTTCTGAAAGTGGAAGAGGAGGGAGGTGGGGCATGGACGTGGATCTAGCGGAGGAGGAGATGGCTGAGTCGAGTTGGCGATTGAACGAGTTGAGCTCGAACGAGTCATAGAGTGTGCTTTCGCAATCCCATACCTTCTTATTCTTCATCTTATTACTCTCTTCTTGATTTTGATTTTGTTTCAGATTCATCACCTTCTCATTCTTGTGTTGAGTTTCCATCTTCTTGGTGTTTTCTGATCCTTGAATCGAAGTTTTGTCTGTAAAAACTAAAAAGTATATTAATTATACATGAAAATTTCGCTTTCCTAACAGGTTTTATGAAGAAAAACGATAGATGATCACATACATAATATATATTATGGAACTATATATTAGTCAATGACCTTATTATATATATTGAACAAAACCTGAGAAACTCACAATTTCCCATCTTGATTTTCATCACATATGATGATGATGACGATGATGATCTCGAGCTCTTTGGAGATTGATCATATCTTGTCTTAGCTTGTATTAAACCCTCGATGATTTTGAGATGCCCTTTAATAATAGTAATCCCTTGACCATTACTACTCGTCACATCATCTTTCTTTGTCTTCTTCTCATCCTCAGCTTTTGTTGCTATCTTCTTTGACTCTAAGGCTTTTGGTTTGACCTCCATCTTTCTTTCTATGGTGGAAACCTGTGAACCTTTTTTTTTTCTTTTCTTTCGGTAGTGGTTATTTGCAGAATATATGATACAGATATTGGAGTATTTGGTGAAGAATAAAACGCGTAGCCAATAACTTTTTTTTATGTGTGAGACTTCATCGTCATGAGCTTCACGGTCTCTTCATTAACAAATGTTGCATTTTTTTGTTTGTCGGTAACAAATGTGCATTTAAGACTGTCTCTATAGAACCTATAAAATTCGAAAATTAGGTATTTTATTTAGTTTTTCAATGTGGCTTTGTCCAAAAGGACCAAAACCAACGATGAAATATGACACTATATTACTTTTAATTTCTTAGCTCGTCTGAAAACTTGAGAGAGAAGAAAAAGTGATAGAAAATTATCTTATCATTGTCTTTGACAACTCAATTTAGAGAATCTAAAATTTCTTACAGCATAAATCACATGCATTATCGTTTGATAAGTTAAGTTAAAAAATATACTCCAGCCCCTTTTACGTAATGCGAGGTTCGTGGCCATTTCACGTGGAGAATCTGGAGTCGATGCATCTCTACGTACAAATATGAAAAGAAACACTATTTTCTTGTAATAGCTTCAATTGTTTATTTTTATATTTGCAATAGTTTAATTAAAAGACTTTTTCGTTTATAGTTAGATAAGTCTAACAACTATTTTGTAGTATCATTTTGGTTGTGTTCTTCCGATCTTTTTATTTCGTAAATACTAGCGATGTACGTTGAAATGTTACTGAATGCCAACGTCGAAATTCGATCACATGGAATTATAAAAATGTTTTTTTTGTCAACTTTAGAAACAATTATGAAGATATTTGTATTAAATGATTGGATCCTCCTGATAACAAAATACATAGTATAATATTGGATCATGGATAATAAATGAGTTAGGTTCTTGATTGTTGACTATTCTTAGTCGTACCCAATGCCACCACGCATACCTTACCATTTAATACGGAGACAATGTATCATGAAATATTATTGTAATTTTTTTTTAATATACTACTTTTAGTATTATTATTACATTCGATTTACTTTTACGATATTCTCATATATATGTATTTTGTGCTAAGAGTACAAACGATCCTTACCACTTGCAAATTGCAATAAATATAACGCCCTCCCAAGACCATGAATGTGATATCTATTTTATTCAGCCTCGTGGTCCTCACTCGTCCCTTAGTTTAAGCGACGTGTCTCTAAGAGAATTAATTAATCAATAGTCTTAATCATGTAATCAATAGCATAATTACGTATATTATATTTCATGTAGAGTTACGTTGTTATATTTGAGTTAGACCATATGATGCAGAACAAATACACCAATCATTCCCTATACAACAAATGAATGTGAAAACATTGAAGGAACAAGAGCTGGCCATTGGCCACGTCTATATATTATACATATAGTAACATAAATTAATACACATGAAACGTGTTTTTTGCTAGTTTTTTTTTTAGAATAGTGTTTTTACTTCAAGCTGCCAATCATAATTGAGAAATTTGGTTCAACAACCAAAAAAATCTATAATCTACATGTGTACTAACCATTTTCTCTCCCTATCTCTCTCTAAGCATTTGGTTACTTTCTAAATTATGGTAATTTCTTTTTTGGTTGTTCAACAAATTCACCAATCGAAGTTGGTACAGTTTCACAAGAATTTTCTAAAATAAACCAAAAATCAACATCAAATGTTTTACAAAAGAGAAGTCCGTCTCAATGAAGATCGACATCAATGGGTCTATACAAACCTCACCAACAATCCAAATCCATCTTTATGCTCTGTTATTCTCAGTTTCTGGCTTGACAAACGCAGTTTAACCTCAAGGTTGTTCATCTTCTCCATCAAACTCTCTATCTCTCCTTCTTTCATCTCTACTTGGTTACGTAGACTCTCCATCGTCTCTTCGAGATCTACAATCTCACTTTCCTTCGACGTTACATCTTTACCCGTCTCTTGCATTCTCCTCTCTGTCTCCTCCAGCTTCGACATGTACTCTTCCAACATCTCCCGGGCTTGTTTGTAATCATCAGTTAGCTTCTTGATCGTTGCTTCTCGTTCTGTTCGTGTTCTTGGCTCAGCGTGTTGTAAGCAGCTTCTTGCTCTAACAATGCTTTTCTGCACATCGTTTATCTGATTCAGTAACGCTGCTTTCTCCTGCTTCTCTCTCTAGCTCTGCTTCGGTTTCGTTCTTTTGCGCCTGTAGACGGTTGTTTTCTTCCAGTGCACTCTCGTCATCTTTAGACTTCTTCTCAAGCTCAAAGAAGCATATGTGAAGGCGGAAAAGGCTTCTCTGCTTCACCTGTAAACATCTTTTCAATCATTCAACCAACGTTATAGTTAAATAGGGAACACTACTTTGGGTTAAAATTTAACAATAAAAAGTAGATGGAAACAATAAATAATGTTGTAACATAAATAATGAGATTGTTGTGATTTTTCAGCAAAATGGGAAACATAAGCCAAATACCATAGAAAGAGAGAGAAAAAAAAAACAAAACTAGTGGCAGGCTAATGTGGTGGTGCTTCGTTATACAGAGGGAGAAATAAGTCACGAACGAGTCCTTTGTTTATGGCTTGGAGAGTGAGTTTAGATTCCTTGGGTTCTCTGTCAAGGAGAGACTCCCACATTTCCAAAAACTTAGACTCCATCACATTTCTGGCAAACCCATTGGCCTCTGCAACACCCTTCACACACCACAACTTCTGCTCTACCTCCTTCACCCCTCCTTCAATAAAAAGCGCATGCCCTCGGCCACATCTCGTTCCTACTTTGAGAAAGTAGAAGAGGCGTTCAAGAGCTATAAATGCATGCTTAAAGTAATTCCCAGTGGACCGAATCGTCCTGACCAATGAATCGTTGCCATCATTCTGATATGCTCCTTTCTTCGGTTTGATATATTTTGTGTAGACATATTGCATAACACGAAGCAGCCTCCCCACGGCAGGACTCTCGTTACGAGCAGGCGCCATCATTTTTGTCCCTCTCCATAACCAATAGCAGAACCGTAACATGCTACGTACGTCGTCACACAAGAGGAACATCGACTCAGCTAGATATAGGGAGAGCTCAACTCCTAGTCGCACAGCCTCTTCTTCCAGTTCCTGCGTTTCAAAATCATTCCCTAGAATGTAAGGAGAAGATACAGGCAGGGCCACTATCTCGCTACGCAATGGTTTGCCGAAAATAGGCGTAAACAGGTCGCTATCCATCCTACTCATCATCACTTTGCATGTTGCTTCTTCATCAAACAGAGGCTTCCACAAGTCGAAAATGGTAGACTGTATCGTCTCCCTCACAAACCCACTCGCCTCCGAAGCAGCCTTTGCGCACCTCAGTTTATCCTCGAGATTCTTCAGCACTTGCTGCTTGTATTTTTCGATTGCCGACGTCAATAGAGCATCATGAGAAGAGCGGTTTTTACTCCTGAGAACCCTATCAAGACGATCCAAGATTATGATTCCGTCAGAAAAATCCTCCCAAGTGGTCTTGATCAATTCCCAGTGGACCGAGTTTCCACAATCCAGACACACACCCTTCTTCGGTTTGATGCCTTCTGAGTAGACATAATGAATGACACGAAGCAGCCTTTCTGACACGGGACTCTGGCATACCACACGTCTCCATAACTTAAAGCAGAACTCTAACATAGTGCGTATGTCATCACACAACAAGAACATTGATTGAGCCACATACAGGGAGAGCTCAACTCCTAGTCGCACAACCTCTTCTTCCAGATCCTTCATAGAAAAACTCTTCCCTAGAATGTAAGGAGAAGACACAGGCAGCGCCACTACCTCGCAATGGACTGGCTTGCCCAAGATAGGCGTAAACAGGTCGCCAAGAATCCTACTCCTTACCTCTGTGGTTATTGTTGCTTCTTCTTCGTCAAAGAGAGACTTCCAAATGTTCTCTATCGTCTCCCTCCCAAACCCACTCGGCCTCAGTTTACACTGGAGCTTCTTCAGCACTTGCTGCTTGTATTTCGCAACAGCTGACGATAGTACTCGATCATCAAAAGAGCTTTCTTTTCTTCGGAGAACGGTTTCAAGGCGATGCAAGACTATGACTCCGTCCGCCAAATCCTTCCACGTGGTCCTGATCAGTTCCCAGTGCACCGAGCTTCCACCCTCCTTGTACACACCGTTCTTGGGTTTGATATCTCTTAAGTAGACGTGGTGAATGACCAGGAGCAGCCTCTCCAACATTGGTTTCCGGTACGATATCAAACCCCTCCATAACCTAAAGCAGAACCAAAGCATAGTACGAATGTCATCAGAGAGTAGCAATATCGACTCGGCTACACAGAGTGAGAGCTCAACTCCTAGTCGTACAACCTCTTCCTTCATCTCCTCCTTCCCAGAGCCCTTCCTTACAGTGTACGGATAATATCTGAACGTTCCTGCCAATGGACGGATACGACGCACCACACCAGAGGTCGATCTTGACTCCATCTCGGGCTTCACAATAATCAAAATATAAACAATTTAGGACTGTAATCTAATGCAACAGCATATACCAATTTACACAAATTGGACAACGGAGAGAAGAAACCCTACCTCTTAGACGGGGTTAAATTGCACAAAAATTCAATTTTTCTTTTCAGAAACCCTAAGATCTTAGACGGGAAAAATCCAATTTTTATTTTCAGAAACCCTAGATCTTAGACGGGGATAAATTACACAAAAAATTAATTTTATTACATTCGATTTACTTTACGATATTCTCATATATATGTAAAGCTGGCCACGTATATATGAGGAAACGGTATATTCTCATATATCAATTTTATTACATTCGATAACTTTACGATATTCTCATATATATGTGTATAAATTTATGTTACTATAAGAGCTGGCCACGTCTATATATCTTAACTATTTTTTGAGAAGCATGTTTAATGAAAAGATCTGATGTGTCATCACCTTAGCAAAAGTTAGTGCAAAACAATGTCACCTCATACATGTGATATGGTAAATTTCCTAAAATAAACAAAATATTTTGATTGGTTAAGTTAAAACTAAATAAATCTCATTTTTAAATAAAAAAAATTATATCGTATATGAATGAATTCTCATTATATAGCAAGAATTCAAAATTATAAATGAAACAAAAAATTAAACAGATAGAAAAATAAATTATAACTATCATATTAGCTAACTTTTTATCATAATACTGTATATATGAATAAAAAGTAGATGTAAAAGTAAAAATGAATCTACAACTTTGGTTTTATGTAAAAATCTCATGCTATATTTTTGGGTTTAAAGTATTTTCAACCCATTTTTATTTTAAATCTTCTAATTTTGAGGAAAAAGAAAGGTTGTTGTTTTTTCCTCCAATTATAGAGGAAAAAATAATTATATGTTTTCCCTGTAAAATCGAAATATGTTAGAGAGATATCCACTTATATTTTAGAGAAAAAAATAGAAAAATACATTGGAGCTGATCTTAATGTTTAATATATTATTAAATGTTAAAAAAGTATGAGTCAAAGAAGAGAAAAAAATAAGAATAATTTTGGTCGATTTTAAATTTTTATTTGAAATATTTCAAAATATTATCTTTCACATATTAATTCTTTCATGCATATATTTTTTCTAACATATTAAAACATTATTTCATGAATCAAGTTTTGTATATGTTGTGATCCATTATATTTTATATTAACAAATATATTAAAGTTAGAAACAGATCAACTCTTAATTTTTAATAACAATTAAATATTAAATATATTATTTTACACCTTAAATCATACACATATAAGTTTAGATCTGATTGGTTTAAGCGATTCGGTTACATAGAGTTTGTGGAAGCGAGCGATTGCGGATTATAAAAAAGTTTGACGAAGAGATAAGCGAAGAGCTACCAGAATTTGTTTTATAAAATATGATTTCACAAATTTTATAATAAATTTTTATTATATTTTTATTGAGAAACCAAATATCACCAAACGTTGAAAAATAAGAAACTTTGATTAAATACAAAACGATAGAAAATGGTTTTCATGATTGTTGTTAAATGCCAATAACTGAACCGTATAAAAACATAACATTTGTGGAAAATACCAGAAAAAACTTACCAACATCTTAATATTACAATTCACTTATTTCTAACTCATACCTACATGCATCAATATACTTACTATTATTTTCTTAAAAAATCAGCCATACATTTATATATTACAAAACATATATTTTATTTTTATTTTTTTTTAAAACATAAAAGTCATACTTCGATTTTCTTACAAATATGTGTATAAATATAAATATTAATTGTGCAAAAATCAAACTCGGATGCAAACTTGTCGTGCATAAAATTTGTTAACCTCAATTACACTCTAATTTTAATTTTAGTTGTTAGAGAATTTATATTTTAAAAATAATATTTATATGTCCTAAGAGCGGTGAGGTGGTTGGTGTGCACGAATATGCGGACCAATCATCTACCCACTCTTATAATAAATAAATACGGTAGAATTCATTTTGGTTTAATTAGTAATAGGTCAAGGAAAAATATGTACTTAAAATATATATTGGTAAGATTATATTATGTAAATAGAAAAATAAAGTATTATATAGATAATATTCAAACATATTATAAGAATTAAATTATTATTTAATATTACTTTTATATTTATAATTATATATTACTTTAAACGCTAGGAAGAATAAAAAGTTTTCAAAAGACACAAAACAATATGAAATATTTGTGTGATTGTTGTTAAATATTAAAATTGAATATGTATAAAAACATAACATTTACATAATATATAAAAAAATTAATCAATACTTAGATATTACAACTAATTATGTTTATAAAAAAAGTTATAATTGCACATGCATACGGACCAGAAATAAAAATTAAATAAATTAGTATATATTTTAATATATTTTCCTTTTTATTTAGTTACCATATTTACATTATTGTATCCAAAGAAATCTTTTAAAATTTTAATTAATATTTTTTATCTTTATTTTCTAATGATATGTATAATATTTTTATTTAATTTATTGTTATTTTTTATTATTAAATATTTCTTATTTTATTATTAATACATAATTAGTTATATATAAATAAAACATCTTCGATTTTATATTAATTATAATTGAACAAAATGTTTTATAGCCTGTACACACCTAGTTATACATATAGTAACATAAATTTATACACATGCAATGCGTTTTTGCTAGTTTTTTTTAGAATATTGTTTTTACTTCAAGCTGCCAATCATAATTGACAAATTTGGTTCAATAACAAAAAAAAAAAAAAAAAATCTATAATCTACAAACTAACCAGTTTCTCTCCCTATATCTCTCTAAGCATTTGGTTACTTTCTAAATTATGGTAATTATTTTTTTTGGTTATTCAACAAATTCACCCATCCAAGTTGGTACAGTTTCACAAGAACTTTCTAAAATAAACCAAAAATCAACATCAAATGTTTTACAAAAGATAAATCCACCTTAATGAAGATCAATATCAATGAGTTCTATACAAACCTCACCAACAATCCAAATCCATCTTTATGATCTTACAAAACAATCATCACACCCCAACAATACAATTTCGACTTTAAAAAGCACAAACAACAGACAAACAATACAAATAAACACAGCTAAGCTCTAACTTACAGTTGAGAGGCATAACTTTACGCTCGTTGTGACCGTCTTTGTCCTCTTGCCGCAACCATTTTGGACAAAACCTCTTCAAGATACTCACAACGGTCTCTATGGAGTTCGATCCATACACACAACTGTCTTATCGCTTCTCTCTTTTCCTCTCCTAATCCCAACAATGTCTCCTTCAGCTTCTCCTTCTCTATCCCTTCTTCTCTTACTTTACATTCAAGCTTCTTCTCCATCTCTTCCTTCTCCTTCTTTATCTCTGTCAAACACTTCTTCGCCTTCAAAAGCATCTTCGTTGCTTCAACCACCGTTTCCGCATAGCTTCCGTGCGTCTGCTCAAGTTTTTCAGACAGTGTTTGGAACCGAGTCACAATTGTCGAATTCACTCTCTCTGAAATCTCTTTGATCAAACCACGATATGTTTCGTGAGTCATGGCGATTTTCTCCTCGAGCAATGCTTGCTTCTCTAAATGCTTAGCTTCTATGCTCTTCATCTCCTCTTCTTTCTCCCTCAGCACTTGCTCTGTTACTCTCAGTTTCTGGCTTGACAAACGCAGTTTAACCTCAATGTCGTTCATTTTCTCCATCAAACTCTCTATCTCTTCTCCTTTCATCTCTACTTGGTTACGTAGACTCTCCATCGTCTCTTCGAGATCTACAATCTCACTTTCCTTCGACGTAACATCTTTACCCGTCTCTTGCATTCTTCTCTCTGTCTCCTCCAGCTTCGACATGTACTCTTCCAACATCTCCCGGGCTTGTTTGTAATCATCAGTTAGCTTCTTGATCGTTGCTTCTCGTTCTTGGAACAAACCGTTGATCTGTTCGTGTTCTTGGCTCAGCGTGTTGTATGCAGCTTCTTGCTCTAACAATGCTTTCTGCACATCGTTTATCTGATTCAGTAACGCTGCTTTCTCCTGCTTCTCTCTTTCTAGCTCTGCTTCGGTTTCGTTCTTTTGCGCCTGTAGACGGTTGTTTGCTTCCAGTGCACTCTCGTCATCTTTAGACTTCTTATCAAGCTCTGCTTCCAGTCCATCTCTCTCTTTCTTCAGATCGGATTCCGTCTCGCCTGCAACGTCCAGTCTCTGGTTCAGTTCTTTGTTCTCAGTCGCTAACTTCTCAGTTTCAAGCCTCAGATTACCAAAGATCTCTTCTGATTCCTCTAACTTCTTCAAAGTTTCTTGGTGCTCTGATTCTACAGCTTCTTTTGCTTCAACAGTTGTTGCTAACTTCCTTCTCAGGTCAGCGATTTCAAGATTTGCAGCTTCGATCTGTTTCTTAACCGAGTCCATGTCATTCTCGACCCGCCCGTTTCTCTTGCTCTTCTTATCAGAGTCAGAGTCTGAGCTCGAAGAAGAAGAACTCTCGTCATCTCCTTTCCCATGGACTTTTTTCCTGATCTCACCCGTTAGATCTTCGTATTGGCTATACAAGGACTCATACTCTTTGTAGAATTCCTTCACTAACTCTGCAACCACTACTCTTTTGGATTCATCTTCCTCAAAATCTCCACTCTCAACAATTCCCAAGATTTTGTCCACTTTCTCATCTATTTCTGCATTTTTTGATCAAAGTTTCTTGTTCATGTTAAACAAGTCTAAGAAGTAAGAACCAAAAGACCAGATCAAGTGAAAAAATTACCAGTTTTTGTTACTTTGAGCATTTCACCATTGTCAGGATGAAGATGAGGCTCAAAGAAAGATTTCAAGGAGTCTCTAATACTAAGCTTTCTCATTTCTTCTTCAGTCTCTCCAAACAATCAAACGAACTTAATACAAAAGTTTTGAGATTTGGAACTGAAAAGTCATTCCCGAGACACCTGGAACAACATGAAGCACAATTTCACAGAGAAGACATATGTGAGAAGAAGAAACTCTTAACTTGTTCAAAACAAATGGAAATATTTTGATAAAATAACAAAAAGATCCCATCATTTTCATTTAAAGGAAAATATCAAAACTATAATTAGTAAACTAATATAAATGTGGGCTGATTGTCAACTGTATGATTCAATAGGAGCCTGACATGACCAACAAACAAATTACATAAATGATAAATGGGACTACAAATATTTAGAATGAAGAATTAATATTTTATGCCATACAAGTGTGACAGATAGATGGATACATCCTCTGGTAACAAAAATGAAATTTTTATATGTTTGAGAGGTAACATATCCTCCCTCAAAAATCCAAATAGATACTCTCAATCTACCATCAATGATACAATCTCAAGTTTACTAATATCACATAAGAACAGAGAGATCAATCCATGTGATATTTTTACTGATAAATATATCCAAAGTTGAGCAATGAGTCTAATATTAGCTGAAAAACATTGAAAGTTGGCACTCTTTAGACAATTTAGCTTAATAAAATCTGATAAAGTTGTTTAATTATCACGGTACTAACACTCAATTAAAAAATGATTTAAGATCATATAGACTCGTAGTTAAGAAAGTGTAGAAGTAAAGTGGAGCCACCAAGAGAAACTTTCAGGGAATGGGAACCAGAAAGGCACACATACATAATAATGATAAAAAAGACAGCTTTCATGATATATCAGACACAATAATAGAGACAGCAAAATTGTAATTATAAAAAAATAGCATTTTGGAAACCAAAAGGGAAGCTGGATTGAACATTTTCCCCAAAATCTTAATTTCTCAATAAGCCAAATCACCCAAAACCTCACAGAGCATACACATATAACCAGAGTTTTTGCATATAAACTAAACAAATCACTAAAGATGAAAATATAATCAATCCTTAGTTGTGTTCATAATCAGAGGCGCGAGCTAAATACTGATCTAGTAAAAAAGTAATTAATCATCATCACTCGTGATCGGAAATTTTACCTGGAAGAATAAAAAAAGAGTCGGTGGTGATGCTGGCAGAAAGAGAATCCAGAAGAAATGAAGAAAAGTATGATTATCTTAAAATGATTTTGATTTATGTGATTAACAAAAAGGGAATGCAACTTGAGAGAGAGAGATTTGGGACTTAAATGCCAGAAGAAAACACTGCGACTGAGATATTCTTAAAATTTCCCACAAACGCCCCTTCGCTTCAGGCTTTATTACGTTTTTGCCATTCATGACTCTCTCTCCAGCCGAGCGTGTCCGCTTCACAGCTGGCATTCTCCAGAATGTTCCTCAGAAAGATATGAAGGATTTGGACAATGTGGGCTTATTTCAGGCCCGGCCTTAATTCAAGGCCCAATTTCTGTATACGCCGATGGTTTTGCAATTTAGATCTTCTCCTTGATGAAATTTCACAAGCAAGAGAGTCGAGATATTGGTAAGGATGTCAATTTGGACCAAAACCTGAAATTTGGCCCTGAAAAGTATCGGGTTTGGATTTTGGTATAAAAGCTCAAAAAAATCGGGTTTTTTGGGCTAAACTCATTCGAGCTAAGTCCATTTGGGCTTAAGCCCGATCAGTCTCGGGCTTACCCAAAAAATCTTGTACTTTATATTATAATTTTATTTAAAATTTTTTATTAATAAATAATCTTTAAAATTTTAAAAAATTAGAGTTATTATTTTTTTATAATACTTTTTATTAATATAAAATCTTAATTTTTAGTTGTGTGCTTTCGTATAACATCAATGCTCAAACTAAACTAGTTTCAAGAAGCACTCCTACCTTCATCCTGAAGATTCTCATCTTGATTCTACTATTTCTACTATTTACATTACTTTTAATTATATTTGATATTAGAATTTATATGAATTTATAAGTTAAAGTTTTGCTTTCAGATTTGATAAAACTATATTTATGATTATTTTAAAAATTTATTTTATTTTTCTAAAAAACCCGAAAAAGCTCGATAACCTTGATAGAGCTGGGCCGGACTTCAAAATATAGACCCGATAATATATCGGATCGGATTTAAATATATACACGCTTTATGAGTTTCGGATAGCCCGTTTGACATGCCTAGATATTGGTTTGTCTGATCCAATTAATGTTAGTCAAAACCATTCGAACGATTCTACAAAGTCAACAGTAGAATCTGAATTACATTTCATCAGCAATGTAAAAAACATAAATCTCAGGAACAAAACAAATAAAATGATTTGTTAATATTACTTTTTATATAAATATATACAAGAAAATCATGTGAGAAAATTCAGTTTGTGGAACAAAAAAACAGGAAAAAAAAACAAAGAAGATTAGGTATTTTGAGAAATTTTTAAGATTGATGATGATTTCTTGAGTTCATCGTATCGATCTCGTTGATAATCCACAAGAATACAGAGTTGTCTTATGGCTTCTCTCTTCTCTTCACCTAAGCTCAACAATTCAACTTCTCGTCCCTTCACATATATCTCAAGCTCTTTGTTTCTCACTTCATATTTGCTCAAAACCTTTGCTATACGCAGTTTCTCTTTTCCTTCTTGCGCAAGCTTCTTCTCTAGCTTAGATAACTTCTCTTTCAACAAAGTTTCTTGAGCCTCTCTGCATTCTAGCTTTGCGGCTAGAGTCTCTGACTCGCTCTTCTTCTCGCGCACCCAAATCTTTGCTGAATCAATCTCTTCGGCTAATCTAGCAACTCTGTTCGTGTGTTCCTCTCCTTCTTCTAGCTTCTTCATCGATCTCTCGTACCCATTTTCCCAGACGTCTTTGATTTTCCTGAAATGGGTTTCGTAAAAACTCAATCTTTCTCTGTTTTCTCTGTTTTCTTGAGCCAAGTCTCGTGTTTTGATATAGGCGTTCTTGCTCTCTAAGTGTATCTGTTCAGCTACGTGGATCCTCCTGTACAGTATCCTAATATGATCCTCAATCTTCATCCTGAAATCTTCAGCCAATTCCTCCATTTTCCTCTCTAGGGCACTTGGATTCAGCTTCAATTCCCGGCTTGAGCCTAACGACCAGCGTTTCGATTGCTTGAGATCCTCAGTGAACTTGTCAATGGTGTCCTTTTGTTGCTTGAGTTTTGCCGATAACCTGCGAATAGTGTCATCTTTTTCCTTGACCAGTTTCTTCTGATCAGAATCTTGAACGTTCAGTTTCTTCTTGCTTTCATCTTCGACTAGTTCATTAGCGTTCTTCGTCTCAAATGAACCGAGCTCTGTGATTCTTGCATGCAGCTTCTGATTTTCTCCTCTAAGATGATCAATCTCCTTCCTCTGTTCCTCTGTTTCCTCTTTCAGGCTCTTCAGTTGCATATTCGTCTCTGCACCTTCTCCGACTTTGTTCTTCAACTTTGAGTCGGATTCATCTTTCTTGCTCCGCAGTGACTCAAGCTCATGTTTCATACCATTGACCTGATCCATCAAACCCTTGACACGTTCTCTCTCCTCGACTCTCTTAGCTTCAAAGCTTCCAGCCAAATTTGCATTACGTGCACGAAGGAAACCTATTTCTTGCTCCAAGTTTCTCAACTGGCACTTCAAATCTTCGATCCTCGAAGTTAGACCTATCTCACTCTTCCCAAACTTGTTCACAAGCGTTGATATCTCATCTCCTGTCTCTTTCAGAACAAGTTCCAAACCAGAGATCTGAGATCTAAGCCCTTTGTTCTTCTCTCCTAATTTCGTGCTCTCGCTAGCTTTCATCGCAATCTCTTCTTCTAAATCTCCCTTTCGATCACACTCGGCTTTCGCGTCTCTTAGCTCTCGTTCTAGCTCCTTCACGCGCAAACTCAGTTCCCGCTCTTTCTCTTCAGCTTCATTCCTCAACGCTTCAAGCTTGCTTTTAAGCTCATCGATCTCGCTTTCTTGCTCAGCAAGATTCTCTATTTCCTCCGAAGAGTAGTATTCTAAATCCGAACTCGACGAATGAGGTTTCCCTTTTCTTCTGCCACCACCGCTTCTCGGATCAACATCTTGCTGAAAACCATCAATTGTAGAATAAAGAGTTTGGCACTGCTCTTGAAGATCGGTAGCAATCGCAAGAAGCTCTCTCTTTGAATCCCTTGGAATCTTGTTTTTGTTTTGGAGGAACTTCACAAGTCGTGACACTTTCTTCTCCACGTCTGCAGAGATAACAAGAAAACTAACAAAACCTTACATAAACAATTTTCAAAGATGAAAAAGATATAATAGTTTCAGTGATTTAAATTCTCTTGGAGCATCGATTCAAACAAATCTTAATTACCTGATTTTGCTCGCTCCATCTCCAAGAAATATGAAACAGATTCTCACGATGCTTGTTCTTGCCTCTGCATTTGAACATGCAAGATAAATAATCTTCCTACAAAATGACCAAGAAGAGAGCAACTTTTTTTTTGCAATAACGTGTTTATCACGCTTTCTCTTTTTTGAATATACTATTTTTTTGAATTACTTATCTCCCAAGAAAAGAAATACATGAATCATGAGATAAAACCTGGAACTAGAGAATAAATAGTTTAAAATGCTTTCATGTTTTCGTAAAATGTAAGGATTAAATCAAAATAAAGACACCAGACGTCGATTTCGATCAGAAAGGTATGAAAAATTGAACAAACTGAAACTGGATTATACCTTCGTACCACCGCTTGATTTAAATTGTTTGTTCTATATCGAATATCTCAGCAAAATCAAAATCTCTAAAACATTGACAATTGACTTTGCATAAAGAAGGTTAAAAGGATTACCAGGTCAATTCAAAATCGAATAGTCCTTTCTCCTCAGCCCTGGAAAAACTGAAACCAAAATTTGATCTAATAATTCTGAATTCTTTTTTTTTTTATTTGTTTTGAATTAGAAAAAGAGTATTTTAGCAGAAAGAGAGAACAATATTAGAGGTTGTGTGATAAGAAGAAAAAAGGGAAGAAAAAAGAAGAAGATAAACTGAATCAATTGTTTATTTTTGACTTTCTATTTACCTAAACGTCCTTTTTTTATTTTTGTAAAAACTACGAGCATAACCACCTTTTGTTTCGTTATATGATAAAAAAACCAATCAAACTCAAATATCCTCAAATAATTATTTCAGATAGACCCGGTTTAATCCGGTTAGTAGGCTGGAAAATAGCTCTGCCTTGTTCGGTTTTCACTGAGAGGCTTTTCAAAGTCAGCATAATCCCTCTACGAATACAAAGGTATGGATCTGCACATTGATATTGATATTGAACAGGCCCAAACCCATTAGGTTATCTCTTCTCTTACAATTATTAGGTTAAACCGTGAAACGTTTGATTAAGAAACACAAAAGATCAATTCTCTACTTCCTTTTGTGAGACCTCCTCCAATGGCAACACCTCCGAGTACAGAGACTCCAGTCACATCTGGCCCAAAGGAGGAACAGGTGCGTGAAACTGTTTCGGCTAGTAGTCTGTTTAACCCAAAACTCTTGGAACAATGGGCAGACCTTGCATCCTTCAGTCACACGAATATAGAAAGAAACAAACAAGAGAGCAAAGAACAGAGAAAATGATTACTTCCTACAGCTCAGAAAATAAAGGGGAGAATAACAGAGCTTGAAAGCGGCTATGAACAAGTAAATTCTACATCAAAATTTGCAATACAATCCATGATAAGCATTTGTAGCAAATTATTGAGATTCTTATACAAAAAACAGAAAGCCATATCGAATATTATTGATAACGTGAACAAGAAAACAAAGAACAAATCATATTGATTCACACATTCACACAAAGAATTCACATCATACGATACCTAGATATAAAGCTTCCTAAGACAATTTAATCAAAGCAAAAAGAGAATGATGACCAATTTCGATGAAAACAATATCAGATATAAGCATATCGGATCAAAGCAAACAAAACCATCTATCGGATGAATTCAGGATCACATGCAACGACATATCAAAAAACACAAACAAAACCATCAATCGAATCAAAGCAACAAAACCCAGATGAAAAAACTTATCCTAAACCAAAACCATCAATAGAATCAAAGCAAAAAAAATCCATTATCGGAGAGAGAGAGAGAGGAGCTCACCCGAGACTCGCCAGAGAGAGTAGTCGAAAGTCGTGGCATCGGAAAGAGCGAGAGAGAACGGTGTCGGCGTCGGCGTCGGGGAGAGCGAGAGAGAACGGCGTCGGCGTCAGAGAGAGTGAGAGAGTACGGCGTCGGTGTCGGAAAGAGCGAGAGAGAACGGCATCAGCGTCAGAGAGAGCGAGAAAGAAGACGGCACTAGAGAGAAATCACGATTGAGAGTGAAAGAGTCGAAAGATAGATCTAGTTTTGGTTGTAATTACTTATTTTAGTGAATGTTATTTTTGTCATTTGCTCTTTTTAGCTGAATCATCCTCAGTCAACTAAGTCAATTTTGATCATCCAACTGATTTTTAAAATTTAGCCTAAAATTTTAAAACTCATTTGGATGGATCATCCAGATGATTTTTGGTTTAATTACAAAACGAACATAAACTCCCATCTTCATCTAGATAATCCAGCCAAATGATCAAACGAACAGGGCCAAACATTAGCAAAGTGGTTTGGACAAATGATGTGCTTCGGCATCACTCTTCCAAAAAGCCCTGGAAACGATCATGGAGATCTTAGAAAGCTACGAGAATCCAAGCTTAGACGAGGCTGATAGAAAGTCAAAGTGCACCTGGGTTTACTCTAGGATCTTCGACTCCGATATGTTTGCCAGTCTGCAACTGAAGATGTGTAAGTTTTTAGCAGCTTTGCTAGCTGTCATTGCAGATACCATTGATACATCATCATTATCATCAGGAGGCTCAAGTCAAGCTAGTCACATCAAACAGTTGGAATGGTACATTCATCAGAACCAAGACGATCTTCATGTGTGGACTGGAAGAATCATTGCAGTCTGTAACGAGTTTAATGAGAAGAAGGAATCAACCAACAACAACAAGTCTGCTTGAGGATTTTTATTCTTGTAATCTACTGCTAATTCTCTACTGTTACAGTCCACTCTCTGTTACAACTTCAGCCAAATGAGTGTTCCCATGAACTTCACAGCATGACAATAATGGTCCCCAAACCACAGTATGACAATAATGAAAAAAACGACTGATTTCGGTGTTTGTTGGATTTTCGGATAATGAAAAACTATTGGGTCTAAGCTTTCAATCTCATTCCAGTAAAAGGTAAGTAAACAACACTGCTTCGATGTTTCCTGGCCAGGTTTGGCAGATGGAATGGGACATGAGTGGCATGACTTTAGCTAGCACTAGAAGCGATGGGATGGTCAAATTGTGGCAGTCAAACTTAAATGGTGAGTGGCACGAACAGGCCACGCTCAAGCCAGTTCCCTCTTAAGTTCTGCATCGCCATGTTCCATGTCCAGAAACATATCTTGCAATGAGCTTATCATATCTTACAATGGTTTTTTATTTGATTTCGTTTGGCGCATTTAGGCAAGAAAGACGATTAAAACCATATTTGACAAAAGTCAAAGTCAAAATTATTATTAACCAAAGTCAAACTGGTCTTCATATTATAAATCAAATTACACCGATACTAAATCAAATCATCATCAGTGAGTTGAGCAGACCTAGTCCATCCACTCTTTATGGGAAGAGGATGGGCTGGTGCCTTCTTCAGAGGAAGAGGTGACCATCGTTTCCAAGCCCTCCAACAGCTGTAAGCAAAAAACAGAGTTAGGTGGTGAAGACTGAAAATTTACAGAGGAAGAAGCAACATGACTGAAATTTTACATGACTCAAAGGAAGAAGAGATTGAAAATTCCTTACATTTCTTGTTGGTTTTATTATGTTTGGTGGCAGTTCTTCACCATGATCATCTTCCATCTCTTGATGATTTACTTCTTCCATTTATTAACCATTTTTTACTTTCTCATATAATAAAGCGTTTGTTAACATCTTCTCTCAAAGTATATGTGTATGTATAAGTTTATGTTTTGCACAACAAACCCACAAATTTTTACAAATATGGATCTCTGGAAAACATAATAACTTTTGGGTGTATTTGATTTGTTACACAATCACCCAACTAACAATTGTTAAATCTCGTTTACGGTTTGAGATCTCAAGGGAAGAAGGAATTCTGAGAACCTGAGTTTGAGCCACTTCACTGCCAAGCTATTTTATTTTTCTGAAAATTAGAATAAGAAAAAAGGATATACATGATGGATTCTTAAATTGCAAAGGCAAATCCGAAATGGATTAAAGGTTTTTGAACCTAAGAGCATGTCTATTACAATTTAAAAAATGAGAAACGGTTCTTAAACAATAAAATAATTAAAAAAAAGTAGAAAAGTGAGAAAAAATTGATAGAAAGTTTTTAAATAAGAAGCACAAAAAACATATTCTAAAGACTTCTATCTACTTCTGAAATTGTAAATGGTTTAATTTTATTTTTAGCATTAAAAATTAATTAATTGTTTTGTTTATATTTAATAACATTTAATGGTTTAGATATTTTTTTTGAGTATCTGACAATGGAGATGTCTAAAAGCATTTCCAACTCTATGTCAAAAAATATTTTCAAATTTTATTTTCAGTTGCATAATGCTACAATGTTATTCTTGATTCCAAACGAATCCGTGTTTGATTGGGAAAAGAGAGCTTCAAGAGTACAACACTCTCTGCGTCTTCTTCATCTGTATATCACAATGGACCCAAACAAGCAATGATCTGTTTCCCTGCTCAGTTTAAACCCAGCTGATTCCTGCCAGTTTTCCTCTGAAGCTTCCTGAAACTCTATCTCTAAGCCTTTCTACTTCATCCCATCTCCCATATCTCGCATACACATTAGAGAGCATAACGTTGTAAACACTTCTTCTTCTCTCGTCCTCATTCTCCAATATCTTCTCTGCTACAACTTCAGCCAAACGAGTGTTCTCATGAGTTTCACAACATGACAGCAACGCTCCCCAAATCCCTGAATCAATCGGTTTTGGCAATGACATTACAAACTCGAATGCTTCTTCCAGTTTTCCAGCCATTCCCATTAGCTTCACAATGTAAACATGATGCTCTGTTCGGGGCTCAACTCCAAACTCACTCTTCATTCTCATGAAGATCTCTTGACCTTCGTTTAAAAGACCTGAGTGGCAACATGTACAAAGAAGAGCAGAGAAAGTGACCTCGTCGGGTTGCAATCCCATCTCAAGCATCTCACTGAACTTTTCAAACGCAGATGAAGCAAAACCGTGCACGCCAAGACCCAAAATAACAGAGTTGAAAGAAACAATGTTTTTCTCTGTAATTCCCGCGAAAAGAGCCATGGCGGAATCAAGAAACCCACATTTTGAGTACATGTCTATAAGAGCAGAGCAGACCTTTATATCAAGCTCTAGTCCTAGTCGAATAGCATAACCGTGCACTCTGTTTCCGTAGAGCGAATCCGATAACTCAGCACAAGACCCTAACACAACCGCAACGAGAACACAATCTGGCTTCTTACCACTCCCTCTCAGCTCACTAAACAGACACAAAGCCTCCTTGTGATTTCCACATTTCGAATAACCCGTTATCAAAGAAGAACATGCAACTACATCAGGCTCAGAGATGCTACCAAACACTCTACAAGCAGAGGCTATGCACCTGCATCTCGAGTACATGCTCACTAGAGCAGAACCAACATAAGTATGAGAATCTAAATTTACTTTCAAACAAAAGCCATGAACAGAACAAGCAATGAGAGATAAACTAGGATCAGTTACTCCAGTCGTTAGGGCTACCATTGTATAACAGTCAGGTCGATTTCGTCGGTGTAACATTGAGTTAAACAAATCGATTCCTTTCTCCCAAATTCCACAGCATCCATATCCAGAAATCATAGCATTCCATAGAGCAACGTCAGGCTCTGGTATTGAAACAAACAACTTACTTGCTTCAACAATAAGCCCAGCTTTTGAATAAGCTTTAACAATCGCACTGCCGCAGATTTGATCAAATCCAAGACCTGATACAACAGCAATCCCATGAACACAACTCAGTTTCTCGGTATCGAAACTCTCTGAAAAGCCACGAGCTAAGCACGCATAGGTGAAGCTGTCCGGTTTCGTATCAGAACTCAGCATCTGAGAGAAAAGCGACGAGGCGGTGCCAAGCTGATGAGCTTTAGCGTGAGCTCGAATAACAGAGTTCCAGAGGAAAACGCTTCTCTCGGGAAATACGTCGAACAGTTTGCGTGCAGAGATAAGATCATCGTTTAACGCATAGAGTCTGACAAGCTGCGTCGCGAAAAAGGGATCACGCGCGAGTTGGGACTTGGTAACAAAGCTCTGCAGCTTCTGGGTACTCAACTTCGTTTGAAATTTCCTCGAGAACTCATTGATAATCACACGTAGTTGCGTCTGCGAGGACATTCCAAATGCAATCGCAAGATCCAATCTTTAATCTTCTTCCCCAGTAGCAAATAATCGAACATAACCTTAAAACGCACGACTTTGTTTCAGCGAGCTCCTATATCGGAATAACAATGTCGGAAAAAATGGTAAAGCTCTTGTTTTTAAATATTTAACCCAACTCCAAAAGAAAAAACAGAGTAAAACTTGCAGAAGCTATAAAATGAAGAAGAGGCGTATCTAAAATCTACAACAACAAAAAAGAAAAGAAATGATATTCAAGATGTTACACAAAAAAATGGGATTATAATGAAAGAACTGAAACTATAATCTCTGCCTCTTCTTGTTTAAGATTTTTGCAAAAAAAAAAAAAAAAAGTGTGTGTTTTTAAAAAGGCTATGTTAGCTCAGAGTCAGAAGCAGGACCAGAGAGATGTCTACGTCTTCCATGGCTCAAATGGCTCATAGGACTCAAAGGCAATCTAGTATCCTTCCTTGCTTTGCTGCTTTTTCCAAATGGACTTAACGGCGACGACAGTTTCGGTGTTGATCTTGGCTTTACCGGCGATGATCCTGAAGACCGTAAACCTGCAAACACAATCGAAAGTATTAAACTTTTTCGGTTGATTCATCGTCAAGTGGTTTGGTTTGGTTACATAAAATGTATATATCTAACCTGCGCTTGAATTTCTCCTGAGTTTCGCAATGTCTCCACTTTTCTTTAAAGCTGAGACCTTTTTCATGGGAGCTTCAGAGTAAACCGATCTTGTATCTGAGTACTCTGATATCGCATCTAAGCACAACGACTTTGTGTACGTTGGCATCGTCGGTGGATCTTCAACCACTGAAACGCTCTCCGAAGCAGACTCGCCAGTCTCCGAGTTCTCCTCTTTGTTAAAGTTTGGTCTCATCTTCTCTCTCTCTTCAACCCTGTACGAGTAAAGCTGGAACGGTATCTGCGCTACTGATTCCTCGTGAGACCCTCCTGACTCGAGTGAGAACTTCCTCAAGAATCTTGCTTCCAAGTCCCAACAATCAACAAGCGGAGTCTGGATTTGAATGTGACCCTGATCAGGATTCACAACGAGGAACTTCTTGATGTACCGGAGGATCCGGCAAATCGAAGAGAAAGTCGGACGCTGGCTCGGTTCTGAGTGCCAACACCGTTTGATTAGGCTAACAAGATACTTAGGAGAAGGGAAAGGGAAGAGAGGTCTCTCTCCCGTTCTGATGTTCCTCGCCATTTTATCTCCTTGGAGATGACTTTCTTCAAAGGGAACTTTACCTGTGATAAGCTCGAAACACACCATAGCGAAGCTGTAAACATCGGCTTTATGCGTAAACTTCGATCTCGGAGGAGTTGTGCCTTTGAGGTCTTGATCCATCTCTGTTAGAACCTCAGGTGCGTACCATATCACAGGATCAGGAGTGGTTGGTCTAGAGGAAGCTCGAGTGAAAGACTGAGTTTTGACTGAGATCAAACCGAAACCTGAGATCTTGGCGTGGAAGTAACCTTCCGTGTGGCCTCTCTCTTTCAAAAGAATGTTCATGGGGTTCAAGTCTCCATGGAAGATTTCGTTCGAGTGAAGATACTCCATCCCTCTCGCGATTTGAAGCATTATATCGATCACAACGGGAACAGAGAAGAGGTATCTCCTTCTTGGTCCACAGTTCTCCTTCATGTAGCTTTTCAAGTCCTTGTGCATTAGCTCCATGACCAGAGAACATTCTTTCCTCTCTTCATCGTAGAATCCACAAAGGTACTGAAGTATATTCGAGTGACAGAGCGATAACAGAGAAGATATCTCTGCGTTCAAAGGCTCAAGATCACCGAAGAAATGTCTCAGCACGAAACTATCACCTAGCCATTGAATCTCCTTGTACTGACCACCACCACCTAATCTCCTCCTCACTTGGTAATCTTTGGAGCCAACAAGTATCGAACTCGGGAAGAGCTTACCGTTAAACTGTTCCAGTCCGGTCAGTTTCTTCAGCAGAAAGTCAGCCAAACGCTTCTCCGTCTTCCCAATCTCATCGCTCTTCGACTTTCTCTTCACTTGCAAGGCCTCGACAAGGTTCCATCTGTCTTCTCTCCATGAATGCTCAAACCGGCTGCAAATATCTTTCGGAACAAGGTACTGTTTCCCAAACCTCCATTGAAACAGCTTAGGATCATTCCACTCTCTATCATACTTTCTCGAAAACACAACTCTCCTTCTCTCCATCTCAGAAGGGTCAAGACCAGAGATCTCTCCAGCTGTCTCGATGGCTTCGATCACAGCAGGGAAGTAACAGAAGAGGTTGTGTATGTGAAACTCAACACAATCTTTGTTCTGGTGAAAGTTGATTACTTTGCCCCACCAATCTTTGTTAGACATACAGTTTCGAACATACATCTCGCCTTCTTTAAACACTCTGTACAGCTCCCTTAGAGGCTGTTCAAGGGCTCTCCATTTGGTATGTTTCTCTTCAAGCTTCAGGTTGTGTCTGATCTCTTCGGCTACAGTGTTGAAACCCAAACTGAAGACATCTAACAGCAAACAGCATTGTCTTTGGTTGATCAAGATGTCGTCTTGTAACACCATAAGCGCGTTTAAGCTTCCTAGAACCTCGCCTATTTGCCTGAATTGCTCCATCACAGGGCTTTTAAAGCAGTCAAAATCTCTCTCAAAACTATCAAAAGCAGAGGAAATTTCAATTACATTTCAACCGTTGATCATTTTATAAAGCATATATGGAACAGAAACAAGAGAAAAAAACAAAAAAACCTGTAATGAAGATCTTTTGTTGTTGTTCAAGGATGGAAGAAATCAAATCATAACGTTGAGCAATCGAATCAAACCAAAACATCAACAATCTCCAACCTGATCACCAAATATATCTCAAAATTAGGGTTCAAACTAAAGAAATCAACCGCTAAAAAAAAAAACCTAGATCTTACCGTATAACCTACGAATCAAAATAAGCTTCAAGGAGAGAGAAAGAGGAAAAAAAAAGATGTTTTTTTAATTTCTCCCACTTCTCTTTGGGGTTGCTGCTGCTTCTGAGAAATTTTTCTTCAAAGGTTTTCGCTGTCTGTCTCTCTGTAACGGTTTTGCAGAGAAAGCAGAATTTCTTTTTGTTCCTGGAAAAATATTTTTATTAATTGCAAAAGTGTAACGTTTTCTTCAGGTTTGATTTGGTTTGTTTTGTGTTAGCCGTTGTCCGCACTCTCTGGGAACCATTTATGAAGTGTTCCCGCGACTTTCGTCGTAATTATTTTATTCAATAAATAAAGAAATACTGTAATTAATAAAAGAATATTGATTGACCTAATAGGCTAATATCAGAATATCAACAAAAAAGACAAAATATTTGAGATAATCAAAAATATTGATTGACCTTTTTTTTGGGCAAATTAATATTGATTGACCTAATATCAGGATATCAACAAAAAGACACAAAAAACCAAATTAGAAAAAGAAAAAAAAGATAACACAGTAATTATTACAAATTACCTAAATATTGGTTGACCTAATCTAGCTTGATTAAAAGTCAAAGTAGAAACTTTGGGCTCAAGATACTAATGATATTTAATGATTTTCATCAATGGATGTTTAAATATTTGTGCTCAAGCTAGTTTTCAAAATAGAAACTTTGAGCTCAAGCTACTGTCAATTAGTTGTATTTTAGTATAAATTACGAGTGTGTGAGTATGTAAAGTGAAGGGGTGAGTTTCATGGAATGACACAACTCTTTTCCATTGGTGACGGTTGAAAAACTACTTAATTTTGTATTGTTTTAATGGAAATTAAGGAGTGACTGTTTACTTTTTTTCCCCTCTCTGTTTCTTTCACTTCTTCAAGTTTCCTTTTTCAAGTTAAAAGCGAATATAAAAGGTAATTTTGGTACTTTTCTCTAAAGAAAAAATGATATATATGTATATATTATATAGATTGGCATCACTTCATGCACGAACACTTCGTGATTCTCTACTGCTACTGATTTTGTTTCTTTTTAGGGATATGAGTTCTTCGGTCATGGTTCAAGACATGATTCTGGAGATTCTCTCTCGTCTTCCGGCTTCGCATGTTGGAAAATTCAGGCTTCTGAACAAAGATTGCAACAAGAGAAGCTACGAGTCTTGGTTTCTCAATCTCAATCTCCACAGAACCAATTCTATCTCCGGTTACTTCGTGCAATACAACGAAGGAGGATACAAATTTCACACCCATGAGAGGAAAGATTCTGAAAACAACGGAGTCTCTATCGATTTTCTACCACCGGGAAAAGCAAAAATCGTAGCTTGCGATGCAAGTAATGGGATATTGCTTTGTGTTAACGAAACAGGTCCGAGTGTGCCGGAGTACGTAGTCTGCAAACCAACAACGAAGCAGTATCATATCATACCGGATTCAATAATGCAGACTTGCGCAGTCTCGTTCGGTTTAGCGGTAACCCAATCGAACCCTTTCCGGTATAAAATACTCAGGCTCTCTAGGTTACCGGGAATATTGAATCGGAGTCGTAGAACTTTCGTCTGCGAAATCTTCGATTCCGATTCATTTGTGTGGAAGAAAATAAACAATTTGCGTCTACCAAGAGAAGACGGTCTTATTTATTCAAACCCAGTAGAAGCTACTGGATGCTTGCACTGGTTATCGGGGGACGACAAAGTGATTCGGTTCTGTCTCAAAACAGAAACTTGGTCGTTCTTTCAAACTCCGAAGTTCGGTGTTTATCCAAAATTGGTCAGATACGAAGGGAAGTTAGGTGTTATTCGTTCGTGGATGACCGGTGACGGGGAACAGTTAAACCGGTTATGGGTTTTGAGAAGCAGTTTTGAAAAGGCGTGGGTGAAAGTGAAAGATATGAAAAATATGGGCCTAGGAGAGAAGATGTTGTGGACATTAAGCAACGAAGAGATAGGAATATCGAAAAGGGATCGTTTTTGTTCCTTCAACATAAACACGGAGAAGATGAATGTTTATCAAGTGAAGACGGAATATGTCAATTACGACTGTTTTCCGTTTTGTTCCGACTACGAGAGGGTTGATCTGAATGGAAGAAGAGATGGGACATTAAATGCAATTTAGTCAAAAGCCCAATAATGTCAAGGTACCGGAAAAGAAATCCATTTATGTATCTAAAATATGTGATTTTTTTGTCAACTCTCAATATATAAATTAAAATTTTGTATTTACTATGATTTTTATAAGTTTATATAACATTTGACAAACCCCCTAATGAATAAATTTTAGAATATGTAGGACAAATCCATGGATCTCACGTTTATATAATGAATAGAATGTTTAAGGTATATATAATGAATAGAATCTTTAATAACTTTTTCAGTTCCACCAAAAAGTTTTTCAAAATTCCAGTGTTAATATTTAGATCTTCAATTTAACCATGCTGTTATAACACTGATTTTGATATAAATATATGATTTCAAATGAAAAATAAATAGAGTGGGTAGGATTGATGTTACAATTGTCTTGTTGATTTTGTTAAAAATAAACAATTTAAAAAAAAAGAAAAATAATTGAACAAAAGTTTTCAGTAAGATTAAATAGATACAGATAGTACGATTTATATGAAAAAAAAGAGCTGCACTAGGTGCACATATTGAGTAGGGAAAAACAAGAGTAACATCATCAATTTGAAGAAAAAAACAAAAATAAATATAAAACAATACAAAATAAAGAAAAAGATAAACATGATAATACTATAAATAGATAAAATAACAAAGTTAAAGATTTTACAAATAATTATGCGCGTTGCAGGGAGTTAACAGCCATTTTTTTACCTTTTTACTGTATTATAAATGTGAATGAATGAATGAATGAATCTGTAACTGTTACAGTCAAATTTTTAGAATTATTGGCTGTGACTGTGAGAATTAGTTATTACTGTTTTGAAAGATTTTAAAGGCAGTTAAATACTGTATGTAATTCTCTTTGATCTTGCTTCTTCCTCACGTTTCATATCTTCCTTTTTGTTTTTTAAGTTTACCATACCATATAGTATATCATTAATATAAACTGACAAAGTATATTGTTCCAAGGTGTTACATAACTTTAGCGGATTAAAAAGAAATCCACAACCATGTCATGTTCTTCGCTAAAAATTCTAAGCACCCACTAGGATGCAAAGTTATATTGATTAACATACAAAAGTACATTAATATTCGCATAAAGAAACAAATAACATTGTTAAGAGTTTTCTAAATCGTGTTAACTTAAGCTGCAATCCAGTTACGGATATCCTTGTCGAGCAAATCACCGACGTAATTATAAGTAGCTTCTGATGGATGAATCGAGTCAAAGAACAAAAATTCGGAGTGATTCCGACACGTCGGAGAGAGAGCATTACACATGAAGCTCGTCTCCAATGAGCCTGTTCCACAACATCCTCTCTTTGTTTCTTTAAACCCTGTTTATTTCAAGATCATATAATCAGTTCCAAAATTTCATCTCAGAGAATAACTTGCGGAACAAGAAAGAAACTGTGTCTACTAATATATACCGTATTTGCTAGGTTTCTGCATCATGTCCTTTATAGGATCATAGATATTGGCGTAAAGGATCTTGATTCCTGTAAGAGATGCTTCGGTCTGAGCTAACTGCTTCTGAAGAATCTGATTGTATGTAACGGAGTCTTTGTTCTCTTGTTCCAAACAAAACCTTCGGATATTGCGGAATTTAGCTGTCATTTGGATCGGTAAACAACCAATCGGCGGTAAACCTGCGACAACAATGTTCCGACAACCTAAACTGTAAAGCTCCTGCACTCACACCGGAAAAGACATGTCAACAACCAAAAAATCTGACAGTACAGTTTTGTTTTCGATCAGAGATAATCTGAGAAAATGTTTGAAACGTTACCCGGAGGAAATTGTCAAGCCTCTTAAGTATAAACTCTTGGTAACCAGAGATGAAAGGGTACTCAAGACGCCTTGTAGGAATGGTGTAAAAATTCAAGATGAAATCGTTAGTCCCTGCACTTACAACCACCAAAGCATTGTTTATAATCTCAATAGCTTTCTTGTCTCCTACGATACTCTTGAGGCGAGCAATGTAACTCCTGAACATCGTGGGTTGATACGAGACACGTATCGCTTGTGTCGAGAGACTGGTTTTGTCATCGTAACCCGCACCGGCTGATGCAAAACAGACTCCGGTTACAATCTCTTGGTCGGAGAGGTTTGGTTGTAAGAATGGAGGAACAAACTGTTTGATGTTGAATTTGGCAGCGAGTATGTCGGGGATTAGTTTTCCGTTTGAGAATCTTCCGGTAGCTTTGTGGTCTGGGAGATCAATGCCGTAAGGAAGATGTGTAGCTCTGAAGATTGTGTTTAATGGGTAATTGTTGTTCCCTGTGTCGACGGTTGAATCGCCGAAGATTAAAATCGCTGGGAAGTGCTGTTGCGTTGTGTTGTTTGCGGCTGCGTTGCAGGACGCGACTAGTGTTGCGATGAAGAGAGTATAGGTTATGGTTTTAGAAGTCGACATTGTTTTTTTTTTTATATTTGTTGTTTCTTGTGTTTTGGTTAATTTTGAAATGTGTTTGGTGATGAATTTATAAGGAATTTGAAAGTCAACTTTTTGTTTGTTGCACCTTTGCTGGATTCCTGAATATTGTGTGAGTTTTTGTTTTTGTTTCTTAAAATTGAAATACAGATGGATAAACAGCTTTGAATCTTATAATCTAAATCAAGATATCCACCCGAAGAAAAAATAACCGAATAACAATCTCAAAGAAAAAGATTTCTTAGCCTTGGAAAACCTCCACATCAGTAAAAATAATCAGAAAATAATCTTCCAATGAGAACACCATAAATTGCCATATATATACTCCACCACCCAAAATTTTACTACCATAAAATCTTTGCATGCTCTCAAACGTAAACCCAATTTCATCACTACATTTACATTCAAATATTGGTTTAAAAAAACAATTACATTCAAATATATATTGTATATGAAATATATATTCCAAGTTAAAATATTACACGTAAAATTTCAAAATATCAACAACATAATTTATAAGAACAACCCACGTGTAAAACCCTAATAGGATCTTATAATTGTTAAGCTATTTCACGGTATTTATAGTTCCGATTAAAAAAAATTGACATTATCATACAATAAGATCTCTATAAATTAATAATGTTGGGACTCTCAAATTTTATTAATTTATATAGTTATTAATTAATTGATAAATTAATAATTATTAATTTATCAATAAATTAATATTTTATTAATTTATAGAGATATTTTTAGTTTGAATTTTTAATATTTATAAAAAAACAAAATCAATATTTCCAACAATGTAAAATTCATTCAAAAAATATCATAATAATGAATTTAGAAGATAAATTAAACAAATTTAATAAACTTAGCAACAATATTATTATATTTTACTATATTATATTATTAATATATGATGATATGTATAATTATTAATTTATATTATTATTTGGACCATATTTTTACATAGAACTTTCAAAAAAGTATTATCTTATTATCTTATCGAATTTTTTTAATTTTTACACTAGCCCGATTTGGGACTAGCAAAAATTATTAATTTATAATGATTATTAATTTATCGAGTACTAATTTATAAAAGTTCTACTGTACTTAGATGAAATTAATTAGATATGGCTTAGATATCGAAATTAAATAGATATGGGCCTAAATATCTAAGTATGATATTGTCATTTAGGACACTATATAAATAGATATGAGCCTAAAACTGCTTTTTAGGACACTATTTAATTTTCTTTTAGTTTACCAAAAATAGATAAATGCCTTTCCAGGAAATTAACCGGTAGCTCGTAAAACTACCGTCGAAGCTTCATCTGTCACCACCACTCTTCTCTAAATCTCTCATTGACTTGACTCTCGTGAAAATTTATCTTCAGTGTCTTCGTCAATGGTTTATCTTTGTCTCTCCTCTGCAATCTCAAGCGTGTTGCTAAGGTTTCTCGTCGTTGACTGAAAAGTGTTTAAAATCTGTTTCTTTCGGATCTCCGATTTGTGAATTCACCTGACGATTGATGGATACCATTGGATTCGCCGACTCGTGCGAAATCAGCAGCACTGACTTCTTCGCCGCCGCTCCGGCACCTACAGATAACACCGACTCATCAATTGTTTATCCGGCCGAATCTCTCACCGGACCGGACGTATCGGCGCTGCAACTCCTCTCCAACAGCCTCGAGTCCGTTTTTGACTCCCCGGAAGCATTCTACAGCGACGCAAAATTCGTTCTCGCCGGCGGACGGGAAGTATCCTTCCACCGTTGCCTTGTCGCAGCGAGAAGCCCCTTCCTCAGGAGCGCTCTAGCCGCCGAGAATCCCACTGCCGCCGCCGCCGTGAAGCTCCAGATGAAGGAGATTGCGAGGGATTACGAAGTGGGATACGACTCGGTGGTTGCTGTTCTGGCGTACGTTTACAGCGGCAGAGTGAAGCCGCCGCCGAAGGGAGTCTCCGATTGCGCAGACGAGAACTGCTGCCACGTGGCTTGCCGTCCGGCGGTGGATTTCATGGTGGAGGTTCTCTATTTGGCTTTCGTCTTCGAGATTCCGGAGTTAGTTACACTGTATCAGGTACAACAACAAAAAACACCATCTTTGCTATTGTAAGCTTATACAACAGTAGCAGTAATTTCAACTCTCTGGGATTTGCATTTGCAGAGGCATTTACTTGATGTTGTAGATAAAGTTGCGATAGAGGACACATTGGTCATCCTCAAGCTTGCTAACATCTGTGGTAAAGCTTGCAAGAATCTAATGGATAGATGCAGAGAGATCATCGTCAAGTCTGATGTCGATTTCGTTAGTCTCGACAAGTCCTTGCCTCAGCACATTGTCAAGGAGATTCTCAAAATCCGTAAAGAGCTCGGCTTTGAAGTACCTGAGATAGAGAAACATGTCTCCAACATATACAAGGCGCTTGACTCGGACGATGTTGAGCTAGTCAAGAAGTTTTTGAAAGAAGGCCACACCAGTCTAGACGATGCGTATGCTCTTCATTTCGCTGTTGCGTACTGCGACGTGAAGACCGCGACGGATCTCTTGAACCTTGAGCTCGCGGATGTGAACCGTAGGAACCCAAGGGGGTACACGGTGCTTCATGTCGCTGCGATGCGGAAGGAGCCGGATCTGGTACTGTCTCTGTTGACGAAAGGTGCAAGAGAAACAACGTCTTCGGAAGGTAGAACCGCTCTCTTGATCGCAAAACAAGTGACTAAGGCGGCTGAGTATAACAATGTCCCTGAGCAATGCAAGGTTGCTCTCAAAGGCAGACTATGCGTGGAGATGCTTGAGCAAGCAGACAAAAGAGATCCCTTCCCTGGAGATGTTTCTCCTTCTCTTGCAATGCCTGGCCATGAACTGAAGATGAGGCTGCTCTATCTTGAAAACAGAGGTAATGTATATCTCTCAACATTCTTAATTTTCTCTGTGAGGAAATCGAGTGAAGTAATGATGATGATGTTATCCACTGTTTAGTTGCACTGGCGAAACGTCTCTTTCCAATGGAAGCACAAGTTGCAATGGGTAACGCTCAAATGAAGGGAACGTGCGAGTTTATAGGGACATCACCGGACCTAAAGATAGCACCTTTCAAAATCCTAGAAGAACATGAAAATAGACTCAGAGCGCTTTCTAAAACCGGTATGGATTTGTGTTGACTTGTAATAGAAAAACTGAAACAAACCATATGTTCTGACCTTTGTTTCCCTTTTATCTCGAGCCATCAGTGGAACTCGGGAAACGCTTCTTCCCGCGATGTTCGGCAGTGCTGGATCAGATCATGGACTGTGACGACTTGACTCAGCTGGCTTGCGAAGGAGAAGACACTCCTGAGAAACGAATACAGAAGAAGCAAAGGTACATGGAGATACAGGAGACTGTGAAGAAGGCCTTTATTGAGGACAAGGAGGAATTCGGAAACTCGTCTCTCTCAGCTTCGTCTTCTTCCACTTCGAAACCAACCGCTGCAAAGAAGAGGTCTAATGCTAAACTCTCTCATCGGCGTCGTGAGAGACTCTTGCGGTAACTTTTTTGTCTGTACCATATATTTGTTCTTCGCTTTACATCCTGTGAATTCTAGCTGCAGGTGTGTTTCCGACAAATGTTGTTGTAATTTTGTAATACATATATATTTATATATAGCTATGTGATCTGATCAAATGAATAAAACACAATTTATAATACTTTTCTAAGTTAATACAAACAACTGCTTATCTAAACGTTACTTACTATTCCTACGCCCTCTACTTCTTCTGATTCTTATTCCTCATCCTTATCTCCAGCGTCGTTTGCAAACACATCTTCGATCATCAACCTTATAGATGCCTTTCTAGGGTTGAGATCGATTTTGAACTTCTGAGCTGTAAAAACAGATTGAAACAAAACCACGTTACAAGAAGAAATCATTGCTGAAGAAAAAAAACCATCTGACCTTAAGTTCTTAACTCATACCAAGTCCCTTGAAGACGTCATCGAACGTTGCCTGTCAGAAATCAACGTAGCTATTGTTAGGTATCAATCTTCTAAGATTATAAATACATAACACAGAGATTTTTGTGGTTCCAAATCCTCACTGTAATAAAGTCCACCGTTTTCAAGACATCAAGAATTGCATTTCTCAGCTCTGCTTCACTAGGACTAGGAGGAGGCTTCTTGATTTTGTCATCCCCGTTTCCTTTTACTAGATAAAAACATGGCGACAGAATAATGAGTTAAATATTGTTTGTCTTAAATGAAAGATGTATTAAAAATCGATGATGAAGAAACCTGGTTTCTCCTTTGATGCAGATTTTGACTGCTCCTTGGTAGGTTCTTCAGTCTTCTTCCTCTTAGAGGATGCCTTTGGACTTGTATCACTCTTCTTCCGTTTTCCTAATCACATCGTTTGGGAGCTCTCACCATCGAACATTCATGATTGATAACAAATATTATGTTTTGCTGCCTTCATATCTGCACTTTCAAGCTGGTAGCCGAATTTTTCAGACCACCAACTTTCCAACTGCTAAAATGATGCGAGATACATGAATATCAGAAAGCTTTCATATCAAACGACACTGTCAATCATTTTTTAACGGATGGAGCAGGTAAACTCATTTAAAACAAAATAAACAATGAAAATCAAACTCGCACATATAGCAGATTTTCAAAATCCAGTGTAAATGTACAGAAACAGAAACACATGGGCCGAAATTAAAAAGCCCATTAACGTGTAGGAAAATAAAGCCTAGCAAGCAAAAACAAAAACAAAGTGGGCCGAAATAAAGTAACATCGGGCCGAGATAAGTAAACTTGTCAGAGTTTGTCAACATTAATCCTCATTCCTTGCAGATAAAAAAGCTTTCTAAAACGAAAACTCTGACAAGTTTTATAAATGTGTAAACGCCAAAAATCACTGATTTTGTATTTTTTTGTTATGGACTATATGGGTCTGAACAAAATTCAAGAACCAACCGTTTGTTACGGATAAGATGGGCCTGAACTATATGAGTCTGAACTATATGGGCCTGAACAAAACTTAAGACGCCAATATAAATATCTTTATCCTCTTTGCCATTCAAAAAGAAAAAACAGCTAATTCTCCTATAAACTAACAAATTCCTGATGATTCATATATGATTTATGAGCCAATGCTAATAATTATATAAATTATTTAAAATTTTAAAAATAATACATGTACTAAGGATGTACTAAAGAAATATGATCGATTCCACCAAAATTGTATATAACGTTATTTGTAGCATTAGCGATTGCTAACTGAAATGACACGTAGTGTGGAAAAGTGACCGATTCCCCTATAAACATTCAAATTCATGATGATTCATATATGATCTATGAACCAATGCTAATAACTATTTAAATTTTTGTAAATACTATATGATCTAAAAAATATGATCGATTACACCAAAATCACATACAGTAAAACTTCTATAAATTAATAATATTGAGACTTTAAACTTATATTAATTTATTGTGTTGTTAACTAATTAATAAATATTAGTTTATCGATAAATTAATAAAATATTAATTATAGAGATATTTTTCAGTTCGAATTCTTAGACCAAAAAAAAATATTTTCAACAATGTAAAAGTTTATTCAAAAATTTCATGACAATGAATTTGGAAGGCAAATCAAATAACATTTATAAATTTGAAACAATAATATAATTATAAATAACTATATTACATTATTTATATATGCTTAAATGTAGAATTATTAATTTATGTAATTCTTGGGACTATATTTTCACATAAGAATTCTAAAAAAGTATTACCTTATCAAAATTTGCTAATTTGTTCTGGCTTAACTTGGGACCGAAAAAATTTATTAATTTATAATAATTATTAGTTTATCGAGTATTAATTTATTGAGATTCTAGTGTATAACATTAATTGCAGTGTTAGCGATTGCTAATTAGGATTATTAATTTATCGATATCAATTTATAGAGATTCTACTGTATAATATAAATTGCAATGTTAGCAATTGCTAATTAGATAATACTTTTATTATTGTTTTCAAGTTTATAAATGTTATTTGATTTGCCTTCTAAATTCATTGTTATGGTATTATTAATTTATAGAGATTTTATTGTATATGATTTTGGTGGAATTGATCATATTTTTATAGTTCATATGGTATTTTCAAAATTCTAAAAATTGTTTATGTAGTTATTAGCATTGATTCATAGATCATATATGAATCATCAGGAATTTGAAAGTTTGTAGGGGAATCGGCCATTTTTGCACACAACGTGTCATCCTAGTCAGCAATCACTAATACTACAAATAAAGTTATATGCGATTTTGGTGGAATCGACCATACTTTATTAGTTCATGTAGTATTTTCAAAATTTTAAATAGTTCATATACTTATTAGCATTGACTCATAAATCATATATAAATCGTGAGGACTTGTTAGTTTAGAGGGGAACTGGCCGTTTTAATCCTCCTTCTTCGTATACTTAAGCTCTAGAACCAAAAACTATCTTTCCAAGTGTTATCATCATCGCCTCTCGAAAACCTAGCGCAGTCGCATCTTCTCAACTTCTCCATGGATGGATTCGCCACCAAAGTAATCTCTCGTTCGAACCTTATGATTATCATTAATCTCTGTTTCTCAATTTGAATATATTCTGATTAGATCTTTTGTACCTTTAGGGTATGAAATCGAACGATAGGGATGCAGACAAACGTAAAAGCATGTAAAAATTGATTTTTTTTTGTTCACTATAATTGTAAAATGTGTTCTTTTCATGTTGATAATAATTATTACCAATCAAATCTATTGCAGTAGCATTGTGAGCAGCATTTACGTTGAGGGATACAACACTTCGCTTTCTGGCTATGATGTAATTACTGCTTTCAATGAACACTTCGCTTCATGTGGAGAGGTGATATACTTATTTATTCCCGGATTTGTCGTCACCCCTATACTCAACAAGGTTTGTGGCGTCTTTCCTCCTGTTTTCTTTCTTTCTCAGCTTTTTTAAGTTGAATCAACTCTTAGTTTATTTGTTTTTGACAGATTTGCATTGATTTATCTTCGGGGAGACGGTGCAGAGATGGCGTTGAAACTTAGTGGAAGTTACATGGGAGGACACAAGTTAGTCGTTGAGCCCTACCCGTTTCATGCCAACCACCTTGACCATGTATGGGCTCCTATGAGAGACGCAGAGAATCTACAACGCAAGTAATTTTTTTTTCTTTTGTCTTTTAAGATATACAAGGTTACTACCTGCATGTTCGTGCAGAGTAATATTTGTAAAAATATTTAAAAAATTGTTCTATAATTTATTAAGTTTTAAAAAATATTTGGGTATCTAAAAATATTCAGTCGAGATTTGAGAAAATTTAGTTATTTTTGTTTTAAATTTAAATTTATACAAAGCGAGATTTACATTTACTTTCGTCCGAGGTTTCGAAAAATAATATTTTTTTTCGTTTGTATAATATGTGAGTCAAAGCTGTTGCAAAACAATAAATATTCGTAGATCTAAAACATGAAAATAATTTTTATTTCCATTAATAAAACAGGTAACTAATTTAATTTACTAAACCAATAAAATTATCGAATTATTTGCAATTGGTTCGGTTTAAATTTTATTTAATTTAATTGATTTAAAACAAAGTGTTTGATAATAAGAATAACACAAAAAAATAAATCAATAAAAAAATATTAGAAAAAGTGATAATGACACCTAAGCTAATGCTTCCTGTTTAATATATATTACATACTTTTTTTTAACAACAAAGATTCACTTAAATCTTCTGTCATGTTTATTTAAATCAAATTGTTTAAATTATATACAAAAAAACTTAAATATTAATTGCAGATTTTTAAAACATTAAATACAATTAAAAAATAAATAATTAGAGAAATTTTTGTTTAGTTGCAAGAAAGATTGTGTTTGGTTGCAAGAATAAATTATTTAAGTTTTTAACCATTATTGAGATTTAAAAATTTTAAAATTCTGAGATAATGACACATAAGCCACTAAGAGCATCGGTATTGGAGAGCTGAGGAGAGAAGTTCTTAAAATAATTTTATTAATAATTTTTTTTAAAAAAAAACGATTTAAAAAAAAAAAAATTGACGAATGGCACCTTGCCACGTCATAGTAGAGATGCTTCTACAGCTTCTGTGCAGAGAGGCGACTATGGGAATCAGTCTTGCCACCTCATTTTTTTTCTCTTTTTTTCTTTTTCTTTTTTCTTTAGAACCTATCTAAAGCTGACCATTAATCTTGCTCTAATGCTTCCTGTTTGATATATGTTAGATATGTTCTTGTCATGTTGATAAATATTATCAAATAGTTCGTATTAATTAGGATGGGAGTTACAGGATACGACACTTCGCTTCCTAGGGATTATGTCCAGCATATGGTGATGAAGCATTTCTCTAAATGTGGTGTCTTAGGGCTTGATTGGTAAGTGCTGTAGAATCTGTACACAGCCATAATTTTTTTAAAGCACTAAATTTTTCCCAATCATAATTTACATAAATTTTTTAAAGCTACAGATCTTTCTTTCCTTTTTTTAATTTTTTTGGCTGTAGAAAGCAAAATATGTAAAAGAAAAAATTTGGACTTTGAAAAATTAATAATCCTACAGCACTAAAATCTACAGAATTAAAATCTACAGCCACAGCAAAAAACTTACAGATTTATTTCTACAGCAAAAAAAATAAAGCTACAGCAGTAACCAATCAAGCCCTTAAATGCTTATTATTGGGGATATCTCTACTATATTCTCCTAAATGTATATCTGATAGGAATATTTATATTGACCTTATTGTAGATAAGTACAACTTTTTAGTTTGACATTAGCTAGAGCTGACATGATGTTGTATAAATACTATTGATCATTGTTAATAAGAATCATTCAGTTCGGTATCTAAATCTACATGATATCGAGATAAAAGATCTTAAAACCTAAAATTCGTTAATTTATCTTTGACTTGTGTTCCAAATTCATTGATTCTTTCTTCATTCTCTTTGATCGTGAATCATGTCTGGAGAAGTTACTTCCTCTTCTGGTACTCGCTCGAATGTTGATGATGTTGTCTCAATCTTGCCTTATTCCTTGTATGCTTCCTATAATCCTGGATCGATAATCACTTTGGTTCAATTAACGGGCAAAAACTACAATGAATGGTGCTCGGAGATGCTTAATGCACTTCAAGCTAAACGTAAGTTAGAGTTTATCAATGGTACATTAAGAAAACCCAACGTTAACAGTCTTGATTTGGAGAATTGGTTGACTGTTAACTCTATGCTTGCCGGATGGATCCGTGCATCCATTATACTAAAAGTCCGATCAACTGTGACTTACACCGATGCTCACTTGTTGTGGCTGAATCTCAAGCAGCGTTTCTCGGTGGGAAACACGTTGCTCCTGTTGTTAAAATGACTATAGTTGGCACCGTTTTATGATTAGTTTTGGCATACAAATTGAAAGTTTACTAAATGGATGTCCAGAATGCTTTTCTTCATGGGGACCTTGAAGAGGAGGTCTATATGAAGCTTCCTCTTAGATTTTGACATTCGCATCCGGGCAAGGTGTATCACCTTCGCAAGTCTCTTTATGGACTTAAACAGGCTCCTTGGTGCTGGTTCAAGAAGCTTTCTGATTCGCTTCTCAAGTTTGGCTTTGTTCAATCATATGATGACTACTCGTTGTTCTCATACTCTTGTAAGAGTATTGAAATACGTGTTTTAATCTACCTTTATGATCTTATCATTTGTGGCAACCACTCCTACATGCTCCAAAAGTTTAAAGATTATTTGGGACGGGCATTGTTTTGCAATGAAGGATTTGGGAAAATTAAAGTATTTTCTTGGGCTTGAAGTCAGTCATGGACCCGATGGTATTTTCTTGTCTCAACGCAAGTATGCATTGGATATTATTTTTGAGACTGGAAATATTGGTTCCAAGCCCGTTCAGACTCCTCTTGAACCATATCATCATCTTGCTACTGCCACTAGACCTCTACTCGATGATCCGACTAAGTATAGGAGGCTTGTTGGACGCTTGATCTACCTTCTCAACACACGGCCAGAGTTAAGTTATTCGGTCCATATTTTGTCACAATTTATGCAAAATCCTTTGGAGGATCATTGGAATGCAGCATTACGAATGGTTCGCTTTTTGAAAGGTTCTCCTGGTTAAGGAATTCTTCTCAAGTCTGATTCAGATCTTTCCCTTAACATTTACTGCGATGCGGACTGGGCAACATGTCCGCTCACCAGATGATCACTTAGTGCTTTTGTTTTCATGTTTGGTGGTTCACCTATTGCTTGGAAGACTAAGAAACATAAAACAGTCTCTCATTCTCAGCTGAGGCTGAGTATCGTTCAATGGCAGCTGCTTTGAGGGAGATCAAATGGATACGTCGTGTGTTTTCTAATCTTGGTATTGATCAATCTTCACCAACACGTTTCTTCTGCAATAGCAAGGCGGCTATCCACATTGCCACGAATCCGGTTTTACATGAGCGCACAAAACATATTGAGAACGACTGTCATGTTGTACGTGATGCGGTTACTGATGGTCTTATCGTCCTCCATCATCTTCATACGGATTCGCAGATTGCAGACATCTTGACTAAAGCTCTAGGACGTATTCCCTTTCAGTGTTTACTATCCAGGTTGGGCGTTCAAGATCTTCACGCTCCAACATGAGGGGGAGTATTGGGGATATCTCTAGTATATTATCCTAAATGTATATCTGATAGGAATATGTATATTTAAGTACAACTTCCTAGTTTGACATTAGCTAGAGCCGACATGCTGTTGTATAAATACCATTGATTATTGTTAATAAGAATCATTCAATGCGGTACTAAATCTACACTTATGTTCCCAGTGACAACGAAAACACAGGCCTTCTCCACAGGTTTATGACTTCTTCCTCCCAATATTTGCTCGTGAATGTTTTTGTCCCAACTCTCTCATGTTAACAAATATGCTTACCCAAAGATTTTGTTTTTGTTTGTTGGTTTTTATAGCATAGCTTTTGTTGATATTATGGGAGAAGAGGGAATAGAGAAGGCGCTGCAACTTGGTGGATGTGATGCCGAAGGATTGAAGAATAGCAGTTTATTGGGTTTCACCGCCTTTACAAAGACCGTGCTTCTTCATCACTTCTCCCTACAATCCCATCCATAAGACTCGCGCGAAGAAGAATAAGACTAGATAAATAGTGGAAAGAAGACAAGACGAAGCTCTTTGGTGTTTTTTTTTACTTTTGTCTGGATGTTTAAACTGAGCTCAGTATACTAATCAATAATTAATCTGCCTTCATTATAACCTAATTATAGTATGACTAGGAATGTTTTCACGCTATGCACAGATTATTTTTATAATTATTTAGTTATTATTTAAATTAATTATTTAAATTTTAAATATAATATTTGATTTTTAATATTGTTTTGATGTGGTTATACATCAAAAACACTTTAACATAGACAAAAATATATTATGATTTAATTTAAGAACATACTAATTTGATATAATTGAAAACTAATTGTTAATCTGAAATTTACTATATGTATATAAACTAATTGTTGTTCACCAATTTTTAAAATATTATAAAAATTAATTTGTATTAATTAAATTTGATATATAATTGAACTCAACAACTATAAGTTTTATTTCTTTAATTTAAAAACAATTTTTCATTTTTCATTTTAAATAAAAAGAAAATAAATTATCAAATATATTAGTACAAATAAAGCACCTGATTATTATGTTTGTATGGTGTTTTTATTTCATTAGCAGTTTCAAATATACAAACAACAATCAATATTCCAAACTCTTACAAATCTGTAAAAGAACTATTGTTCATATAAATAAAAACAATATTTACATAGTATACAAAATCACTATCATATTGATAAACTGCAATTTTGATTTGGTCTCTGAAACATCTGCAAACTATAAAAATGTAGATGAATAAAGCAAGTAAAATATATACAAATACAATTTCATACTAACTCATTCTTTTAAACAAAGTATACTGAGTTTCTAAAAATTCTAAAGGTTTAAAAGGTTTATTTGCATTCAGTTTGTAATTTAACTTAGATATTTTTTTTTATACTACACATATATTTTGATGAGCCTTTATAATTAAATTAATAATATATATTATATTATTTTAAAATAGTTTCTTAAACAAAAAAAAAATCATATTAGTTATCCTTACATGCTCAGTTTGTAAGAGATTTCTTTTTTTGTTGATATGAATGGTCAATGATGTTTTTCAGACATTTTCTTTTACATAAAAATTTAGTGATACAAAATGGAAAAACACTAAATTAATTGTTTTTATCATGTGGATTTATTATTAGAATCTGGTCTTCATCATTTCACAAAATCAAATGATTCCCATTAAAGTCTAAAGAGAAACTGGTGCCAAGAGAATTTTATTTGATTTAGCTTATTTGTCTCCTTTCGTTTAAATGTAAATAATTACATTTCATGCAGAATATTGGAAACAGAGGTTTGAATAAAATACATATAGAGATTTTTAAATTCTTCACTTTCCGACATCAAGGCTGGCCATTGAGCTTCTTCTTCCAGGAGGTTCACCAATTGCTGGCAGTCTGATTCGAATCGCATGGTCTTTAGTCCTTGCTTTAGGGCTTCCCGCATACTCCAGAGTAGTTTGTGAAACTCTGCATGGAAAGGTGAGATAACTCTTGTATTAGTGAACATACCGTATCTCTTTGTTCTATCCCCGAGTTCCAAAATTACACCACCTCCATACAAGTCGGCTCTTATAAGTTTATCTTTGTAGAGACAATAGAAAATTTTGTATCCATGTATGGAAAATACAGTTGTGTTAATTTCAAAATTTTATTTATTTATTTGTTATGTATACAATCTTTATGTTTCTGAAAGATTAATGTTTTAGATTTTCCTACATTTTGAATGTTTAATTTTTGTTTGTAGAAATTACTATTTTGTAGCCTTCTATCTATTAACTATTATTTAAGTTTTTTTGAAAGCAATTTGTTTTCGAAAATACTCATTATATTAGAAATAAAAAGAGTTTATATTAATGTTATAGATTTAAATAATGTTTATTTTATTAATTCAAAAATGATATTTTAATTTTAGTTAGTTTTTGATAATAACTATATTAGTTTTGGCGGTTCTATTTATTTATTTTATGTGTATTTTAAAAAAATCTAAAGTGAATTTTTTATCAATGCTTTCTTGCTGATGTGGCAAAAAGAGAGAGTAGTTTTAAAAATCTGATGTGGATGGCTTTAGGAGCCCCAAAATTCTCCTTTCATTTAGTTTCTTTTCATAATAATTTATATATTATATTTTAATTATAGAAATATAATATATTAATTTTTAAAATAGAGTTATGCTAGTCTATTTTCTGTAAATGTATTGTATATGTTTTTGTAATAAGTAATCTATAATAAAGTCTTATAAGTTTATATTTTTAGAGAAAATAGACAATTTTGTATTCACGTATGTGAATTACAGTTGTGATAATTTTAAAACTGTATTTATTTACTTGTTATGTATATAATCTTAATGTTTCTAAAAGATGAATATTTTAGATTTTTATAAATTTTGAATGTTTAAATATTTTTTTAGGAATTACTATTTTTTTAACCTTTTATCTATTAATTATTATTTAAGTTTTTTGAAGCAATTTAGTTTCCAAAAATGCTCATTATATTAGAAAGTAAAATAGTATATATTAATGCTATAGATTTAAATAATGTTTATTTTAGTGATTCAAAAATGATATTTTAATTTTATTTAATTTTTGTTAATAACTATATTATTTTAATGGTTCTATTTATTTATTTTATGTGTATTTTGCAGTCAAAAATGTTTTTATGTGTAACAAAATTGTCAAGTGGATTATTTCAAAAATTATCCTTAAAAAATATGAACTTTTAATCCTTAAATTGGCCATAAACCTGCTCTACTCCACACTCTTTATAACATTATTTTGAAACAAAAAACCTTAATTATTGTTTCAAAATTAGTGTAAGTTTATGTTTTCTGTTTTTATATGTGTATATATCTATGATGAATAGATCCGCTGATTGAACATCTAAATATTTATAAATTGATCGATAATATATCATGAGATGACCTTGCCTCTTTCTGAAGCAAAGTCAAATGAGGTAGATTTTTGTAGGAATTAATGTTAAAATAAGACTTTGGTAGAAAATATTAATATAAGACTTTCAAATTCAATTACTTTATATATGTGTAGATATATGTTTGCTCTTTTTCATATGTGTATATATCTATCGATGAATCGATCCGCTGATTGAATATTTAAATTTTTAAAAATTGATTGATAATACATCATGCGATGAGCTTGCCGTTGGTAAAAATTTTGTTTGACATAAAACTTATTTGACAAAATTTTTATTGTTAAAAATCTATTTACACAAAGTTTTTTAAATCTTTATTCTTATCTAATTGAAAGTTGAAAAAAAAATTGGGTAGGATTCATTATCAAAAATATCAACTTTAATCCTTAAATTGGCCATAAACCTGCTCTAATCCTCACTCTTGAATACATTATGTTAAAACGAATTAGCTTAATTATTGTTTAACAAAGTTAGTGTAAGTATATGTTTACTCTTTTTTTATATGTGTATATCTATCGATGAATAGATCAGCTGATTAAACATTTAAATATTTAAAAATTAGTCGATATTACATCATGCGATGAGCTTGCTCTATTCTGAAGCAAAGCCAAATTTGATAGACTTCTGTAGAAACTAATATTAAAATAAGATCTTTGGTAGAAAATACTATGAATATAAAATTATCATAGAAAATAATTTGATATATGTGTAAGTATATATTTGTTCTTTTCTATATATGTATATATTTATCGATGAATAGATCTGCTAATTGAACATTTAAATATTAAAAAATTGATCGATAATATATCATGAGATAAGTTTGTCTTATTCTGAAGCAAAGTCAACTTCTGTAGGAATTAATATTAAAATAAGTTTTTGGTAAAAAATATTATTAATAGAAGACTTTCATAGAAAATATTTATATATATATGTAAGTATATGTTTGCTCTTTTTTATATGTGTATATATCTATCGATGAATATATCCGCTGATTGAACATTTTAATATTTAAAAATTGATTGGTAATTTATCATGAGATGAGTTTGCCCTTTTTTGAAGCAAAACTAAATGGGGTAGACTTCTGTAAGAATTAATATTAAAATAAAACTTTGGTAGAAAATACTATTAATATAAGATTTTCATAGAAAATATTGTTTACATAAGACTTTAAGCAGTTTTTTTATAAGCGGGAGAGTTATGATTCTTTAATTTTATATTTGATTAAAAAAACATTTTGCTATTTAAAAACAAGATTATAGAATAAAAAAGAGAAATATGCATATTCTACCTCTCTAATGTTTGGCGTTCCTTGTTAACATCGTGAAAAAGAAGAATAGTGTATATCTCAGAGTTGGGATTTTTTTTTCTTTAGCTTTTTTTTTATATAATTTTTGGATATGATAGGTGGCACAGTTCAGTTTTATGACTTTGTGTGAGTCTTTTGTTTGAGTATATTTTTTCCCCTTCTTAAGAAGAAATTTTATCTTTGTAGTTTCTTTGCTCGTAGTCAATTTATAGTTATTAGAGATGTTTATTTTTTTTTGTCAATTTTGTATATATATATATATATATATATTGATTACATTTTACAGATTCACTTTGTTTGACAATCCTTATAGCGGGCTTTATAGAAGTTAACTCTTGCGAAATAAATTTGACGAAAATGATCAAAGTATGAAATGAATCTTAATCATGAGTATTGTTATTGTGTTGTCACAGAAAGAATAAAATGTCCGCCTGCTAGTGTGGTAAAGGAATTCATCTTAATAACTTTTGAAAGAATTCAAACAAGACTGTATTTATATCTCCAGTGTGTCATGAAAAAACTTGTTTTATGTGCCAAAAAGATCGTTGGTTTCTTTTGGTATTTTATTTATCATCTCTTTTATGATATAATCTATTCCAAACCGATATCAATAAGACAATGATTTTTTTTTAAAAAAATAAGACTTTTGTTATAAAGTTAACAAAAGAAATCATGCATCAATATTGATGTTATAGTACTTAGACGTCAGTCCAAATAGATTAAAACATTCACTACAAATCTATTAGATAAGACTAAAGTTAAGACAAAAGAGGGTTTGAAAGGGTATATATATGCTCAATAAAGACATTAAGTAAGAAAGCAGGCAAGAACACAGTAAAAAATTAATAGACGTTGTTGGTCATTTAGAAATTTGCATGTTTCTAGATTAATTTATGCAAGATAATTCATTATTTTCTTCATTTTGATACTTCAAATGGATACTTTTATAAGTTAGAGGACGTTATTTGTAATCTGCTACAACTACGCCCAATAGTGATTGTGAGACCACCCTTCATCTTTTCACGTTTTATGTAAATTCTTATATTATACTCAGTTTAGCTTTCGATCTGAACAATAATCACATTTGGTAGGAGCAGAATATAAGACGTCCCGAGTATATAACTAATGATCAATTTGGTAAAAGTGATTGGTAAGACAGTATGTAATTCAGTTAATTATATGCGTTTTTTTGAGCAACCAAATCTCCGTGATCTCCTCTTTTGAGCACATGGTTTATATTAAGAATGTTTCGATTACTGATCTACTTTGTCCATATCTATTAGTTGTGTGCATTCTGATTTTTTTTTGTAGGCAACTTTTCATTTAACACATGTTTAAGAAAAAGAGGATATAAGCTACTCCCTCTGTTTTTTAAAATATGATGTTTTAGGATTTGCATACATTTTAAGATATAATTTTATAATTATTTTTCTCTTTACTTTTAACTACTTTTTATTTTATTATTATTATCTTAACATTACTTTTCTTTTTTAATTGGTAAAAAGTTATTTATAAAACTAAATATATTAAATAAAATCTAGAACATCAAACTTTTAAAAACAAAAAAAACCTAAAATATCTTACTTTAAAAAACAGAGGGAGTATTTTCCTTTGAGAAATTATTGTTTGATCTTCATATGTATATGATTTAAATAAATGCATGTTGATTAATATATAACATGAAACTAACTTGGCCTTATCCAGAGCGAAGCGATAGTTACTTGGAAGATTTCAATGAAAAGTATTATTAATATAATCATGTATATTTATGATGTAATGATGTGTTACATCATTCCAATACGTAAACCATTCTATTCTAATAATACATTTAATATTGATTTTGATTGCATTTCACACACTCAATCATCTAAAATTTTCATGTTAGACTAAAATAAGAATCTATATAAGAAGAAGGCTCTTTCATCATTTCTCACAACAACAAATTTAAAATATCTTGATCAAATATATATTTGAAACATTTCTATACATATACAACAAATGGCTCCAATTTTAGAGAGTGTTTACAATAATTCTGGTAATAGTGTTCATTTAACTATTGGATATAAGTCGTTCGATATTCAAGATGGTGCGTCTCAGCAAATCAACATGCATCTTACTACTGAGGAGTACGCAAAGATTTTTAATATAGAGCATGAAGATCAAGAATATCTGCTGAAGTATAATATTCCCAATATCAATATTAATGATGCTCTTGGCAAGAATAATGGCATTGAAGATTCCTCGATCCAACTCGACTCGAATAAAACGTTTTGTTTAAGCATGTTGAAAGATGAAATGCATATAATATGTGATGGTAAGTTCTTAGGAATATATCAAACAGATGGAACAATTGTGTATTATACATCTGTTGCTGTATTTCATAAGATCGAAGGAGGCGTTATAGTGCAGGGTGATAACACTGTAGAAGAAGAGAGTACTGGAGGCCCAAATGCATAGGAGGACCCAACGTAAAGTACCATCAATACTATGTCTTTAATCCTTTTTATTTATGCTTTGGCAAATAACACACTGGATTTATGTTTCTATCTTTTAGGGAACATCCATGTTTCTTTTTTATGGTTCGTGCTTTGAAGTTTGTAAGAGTTAAGACTCTATTATAAATTAAGATAAAACAAATAAATAAAGTCTGGATTTTTTTTTTTTTACTAAAAGGTTGTTCTTATGTTTTTATTGCTTAGATTGAGACAGAGTTTGAGGTGTTAAAGTTTTTTTTGTTACATGAAATGTTTTATACAATTAGAAGGCTCTATTTGTTTTCAAGCTTTCTATAGGCTAGACTCATTAGACGGTCCCATTAGTAATTGTCATTTTGGCTGAGGTTAATAAGCTCTATGTCAGTTAAAGTATTGATAAAAACCATGCATGTTCGTTTAATTATATTGATGTGTAATGTTTTTGAAACTGTGCGATTTCAGTCTCAAATTAAATGTAAACTAAGTAAGTGTAGATGGTGGAAGCCCCTTAGTCTAATGGTCGACTAAAGGTTCATTAATGGTTCTACACTAGGAGGTCTGGGTTTCGATTTCTAGAAGATGCGATTTCTACAGGTTAATGGAGATATTCAGATAAAGAAAGGACAGACAGTTAGAGTTATTCATGGTGCACCCACATATCCGTTAAATATTATCCTTGTAATTGTTTCCATAACTTACATTCAGACGATTAAAAAAAAGTAAGTGTAGATAAATAAAGATTTAAGCGTGTAAGATTATTTAGAAAAAAAACCATAGTTCACATCTAAGTCTTTTAAGATTCACAAAATGTTTGAATGTTTTTTATCTTAGTTTGTTGGTAAGATTTTGGTTTGACATAAAAAATATTTGACAACTTTTTTATTGTTAAAAATCTATGTACACAAAGTTTTTTAATCTTTTGTTCTTATATAACTGAAAGTTGAAAATGTTTTTTGGTAGGATTTATGATAAAAAAATTTATAATAAAGCAAAGCCAAATAGGGTAGATTTCTACAGAAATTAATGTTAAAATAAGACTTTGGTGGAAAATATTTTTATACATGTGTAAGCATTTGTTTGCTCTTATTTATATGTTTATATATCTATGGATGAATAGATCCGCTGTTGATTGAACATTTAAATATTTAAAAATTGATCGATAATATAATACGTGCTGAGTTTGCCCTTTTCTGAAGCAAAGCCAAATAGGGTAGATTTCTATAGAAAACAATCTTAAACTAAAATTTTGATATAAAATAATATTAATATAAGACTTTCATAGAAATATTATTTACATAAGATTTTAAGAAGTTTTTTTATACACTGGAAATTTTACGATTATCTTATTATTTAATAGAATTTTATATTTGATTAAATAAAAATATTTTTCTACATCAAAAAAAAAATTATAGAGAAAAAAAGATAAATATGCATATTCTAAATTTTTTATATCCGACATTTTTTGCCAACATCGTGAAAAAGACGAAAAGCTTATATCCGAAGTTTGTGATGTTTTTTTTTTTTTTTTGGCTTTCGTTCCTATAGTTTTTGGATATGGTAGTTAGCACATTTTGATTTTCTGTAGGCAACCATTCATTATTCAAAACCATAAATTTAATATGTTTTTAAGAGAAAGAAGATAGAAGCTACATTCTTTTGAGAAATTACTGTTTGATCTTTATATGTATATGATTTAAATAAGTGTATTTTGATTAATATATAATACGTGTAATTGCTTACAAGACTTCAATGAAAAGTATTATTAATACTAGGGATTTTTAGCGTAGATTATTTTTATACTTATTGAATTATTATTTTAATTAATTATTTTAATTTTAAATATAATATTTGATTTTCAATATAGTTTTGATGCGGTTATACATCAAAAAGATTTTAACGTATTCAAAAAAAAATATTATGATTTAATTTAAATATATACTAACTTGATATAAGTGAAAATTCATTGTTAATCTAAAACTTAATATTTGTTCGGAAGCAAATTTCGGGATGTCACGTGGGGGTGTATAATTCGTCCTTCGCCTAATTCAGTGGACATCATACCGGGAACAAGTACTCATGAAGGGAGATTTCTACGGGTTAGTGTGAGAAGTCTAGTCCAGGGATCGAGGTTTCTATCTGTTTTCGGATGTTTTGAAAGGGTTTCTATACGATAAAAGAAGACAGAGCGAATATGAAGGCAAGATTCTGGGTTAGGAGTGGCTTAACCTGGATGGCATTCACCCATGAAGAATATGGAGTTCACCTGTGATCGTGCTGTTTGCCCAAACCGAACCGGTGGTTACCTCCTCCTATCGAGGGGTTTTTTCCGATCCGACCTCCTTCCTTCTGCATGGTGATCTCTTCTTATTTATACTTGTGGCCTCCTTGTCATGTCTTCTCCATCCGGCGTGCTAGGAGAGCTCATGAGGGTAATGTTTCTAGCGTGTCTGGGGAAGTTCGCCAACTACTCTGGAACAGTGCGCGGGAGTGGGTCAGCCTAGCTAGTGTGGCGTGTGTCAGTGTTTGACGCTAAGGGTGGGCATTTCAGTTTAAGTTCGGGTTCGGTTCGGGTTTGGTTCAGTTCGGTTAATTCAGTTCTATAAATATTCAAACTGAACTCAACCAATGGTAATTTGGTTTGGTTTGTGTTCGGTTCGGTTTATGTATGGTTCGGTTTACTTCGGTTCAGTTTGGTTTTTAAATTGGTTAACAAAAATTAATTTATAAAATATAAAATAAATAATTAATAATATTAACAAATCGAGCAATATAAAGATGTAAATATAATAATTTAAATAAATTCTTTAAATAAATATGAAAATATAATTATAAAATTTGATATTAGTTAATTATAAGAACTTATCATTAATATTAATTCGATATTATTAATTAATTAATAAACATATTAGATTTCAGTTAAGTTCGGTTTAAAACCAAACCGAACCGAACTATTCGGGTTGACAAAAACTCTAATCGAAATATTTTGGTATAAGCTATGGTTCGGTTTGGGTCGGTTTGAGTTCGGTCGGTTTGGTTCGGTTTGGTTTTTTTTGCCAATTGGCGCAGTCTAGGCCTATGTGGCAGGCTCTCTCTCGACCCAGTAAAATGGGTCCCAACAATATATGTATATACGCTCATTGTTGTTTACCAACTTTTAAAATATTTAAAAAAAAAGTTATTAAATTTGATATATAATTGAATTCAACAAATATAAGTTTTGTTTTTAATTAATTTAAAAACAAGTTTTTTATTTATCATTTTAAATAAAAAGAAAATATCTTATCAAATATATTAGTACAACTAAAGCATATGATTATTGTGTTTGTATAGTATTTTTATTTAATTAGCAGTCTTAAATTAAATACAAAACAAAAATCAATATACAAATCCATAAAAGAACTATTGTTTATATAAATAAAAATAACATTTACATAGTATACAAAATCACTATCATAATGATAAACTGCAATTTTGATTTGGTCTCTAAAGAATCTGTAAACTATAGAAGTGTAGATGAATAAAGCAAGTAAAACATACACAAATACAGTTTCATACTAACTTATTTTCTAAAAACTCAAAAGGTTTAAAAGGTTCATTTACATTTGACTTGTAATTTAACTTAGATATTTTTCTTTCACTACACATATATTTTGATGAGCCTTTATAATTAAATTAATCATATATATTATATGATATTAAAAGAGTTTTTTAACCCAAAAAAAAAATCATGTTAGCTATCCTTACATGTTGTGTTTGTAAGAAATTTCTTTTTTTATTGATATAGATGGTCAGAGATGTTTTTCTAACATTTTCTTTTACATAAAAATTTATATGTTATATTTGAAATATAGAAATATAATATATCAATGTTTAAAATAGAGTTATGCTAGTCATTGTAGAGGCAAAAGACAACTTTGTATCTATGTATGTGAAATACAGTTATGTTAATTTCTAAATTTTATGTATTTATTTTTATGTATATAATCTTTATGTTTCTAGAAGATGAACGTTTTAGATTTTTCTAAGTTGTGAATGTTTTAATTTTTTTTTAAATTACTATTTTGTAACTTTTTATCTATTAACTATTATTTAAGTTTCTGAGAGCAATTTCTTTTCCAAAATACTCATTATATTAGAAAGAAAAGGAGTATATATTAATTCTATAGATTTAAATAATAATTATTTTACTGATTCAAAAATGATATTTTAATTTTATATAATTTTTGTTAATAACTATATTAGTTTTAGTGGTTTTATTTATTTATTTTATGTGTGTTTTTTAAAAGATGTAAAGTGAATTTTTTATCAATGCTTTCTTATTGATGTGGCAAAAGGAGAGAGTAGATTAAAAAATCTGATGTGTATGGCTTTAAGAATCTCAAACTACTTTTTTCATTTAGTATAGATGTTTTTTTCTGAGTGTTTATCAATAAATCATTTTTGTTTCTTGAAGGGGAATCAAATATTTCACATTTTGAATTCCAGTTTAGTCTGGTTTTTCAACTATATATAGGTTCTTCGAGGGGGCTCAACGAGAATATAATATTAATTAACGAATCAGATTCATCTTTCGCATGCAACAGCAATAATAACACTCATCTTCATCATCATAACCATAACCATATATAACCACCATCATCTTCTTCAAGATGATCATCCTCAGACTCTTTCCCTTTTCCTTTTACAAGATAACACAAACATGGTGTCAGACAAATAAGAGACACTCCTTTACAACGCTAACAACAATATGAACTGGTTAACCCCAAATAAGAGACACTCCTTTACAACGCTCACCGGACCAAAAGATAGAGCCTTTCAAAATCCGGTATGGATTCTCTCACTCATTAATTAATTTTGTAATTTTGTGCTATATATATATATATATATATATTTATGTACATCAATTATAACCCATGGTGGTGTCACAGAGTTAACAAGAATCAAAGTGAAGGTTTTAGTACCTAGCTTGTATCAAATCTCTTTTTGTTCATTGCCACAAAACCAAACCAATAATGAAAAGCAGAACCAGTGTAGTTCAGGTCAGCCTTTGGGAGAACGTAACCCACTTAGTAGAAGAAACAAATAAAAAGAATCGGAAAGAAGGCATGCATGTAACTATGTAAGGCACTTTCAAAGAGCCGCATACGCTTTTAGGAGCACATGAGCACATGTGAAACACTAAAGTACAAATCCGATATGAAAAAAAGAAAAACTGTCAAAAACTTGTGCAAGTAATACTATATTAGAATGTCCAATATGTAAAAAGGAAATATGAAAGTTCACAGTCGATATATTAAAAATGTTTATACTATACAATTAACAATAAATTAATAAATGTCTCACCGGTTGTGATGATTTAAAAAGGTACTGTTCCCAAAAAAAATCGTTTTTGTGCAAATCTCCATTTATTTCTTTTTTTTAATCATATGAATGCAAATTATGAATATAATTATAAGAATAATATTTTAATAGACAAATTAATTATTCCACACAAAAATCCAACATAGATATGTTAATTAACCACGAATAACTCTAATATTCCATTCTTTTCATTTTTTTTAATATATATAATATATAACTATATATATATATATATAACGATGGAGCAAATCTAATTAAAGTTTACTTTTATGAAAATTGTAAGATATATAGATATTTCCTTTTTTAATATACTAACGAGTGTACAAAAAACTATATATATATATAGTTGTCTTTTTTTTTTTTTTGAACTTTATATATAGTTGTCTTAGACAAAGAAATACAAAACATAACTATTCTTTCTGTTTTTTTTTTGAAAAGAATGTTAAATTTATATTCAAGCCAAAAAAAAAACTATTCTTTTTGTTAAAGGCATTCATCCATTTTTCTTTGTAAGGAGCAATATGAGTACGATCACCAATGTTCTCGTAGCCGTCGGCGCTATCTCCAGCGTCGTCGGCGTGGTCTTTATACTTATAGATTGTTTGTTCGAAAAGTTCTTTTGATAAAAACCCCGTTACTTCTACGGTGGTTTAAAAATGGGTATGTATGTTTTCCTTTAAATTTAATAATACTTTTTGGAATGATTCATGATAATTACATTCTTTAACTTTGTTTTTGTTTTTTTGGGTAGGGGTTTCATACTTCCTCGTTATCGATGATTTCGAAGATACAAAATATAAGAGTGTAGCAACCTTTTGAATTTTGGTTTTAGATGCTTTTTTAATCGATTTAATGATTCTTTATTTGTATGCATGCTATATATGGATTATTGAAATAAGAATAATAATAATTATATTAATTCTGAGTTTCTTTCTTATATCTCTCGAATATATTATGATAATAATTTATTTCCTATACACAATGTAGCAACCAGTAAAATTGTGATTTCTTGGTGCATTGATACAAAAAGATTTGTCGAGATAAAATAAATTAAAATCCTCATTTCGTTAGACCAGGCAAGCACCAATGGCTACAATCTTGGTGGCTCACGGCCTCTCTTTTCTCCTTCTCCGTCCTGTATATCGACGGTACTTCTCCTCCCTAGTGCGAAGAAGAATAAGACTACGTAACGTAGTGGAAAGCCCTCTCTTAGGAGAATAAGACGAAGCTTTTTGATGTTTTTTTTTATCTTTTGTCTGGATGTTTAGTAAGCTCACTAATCAACAATTAATCTGCCTTCATTATAACCTAAGTGATGTTTTTTTCTGAATGTTTAAAGCAAGCCCAATAATCATTATCAATTTATTAGATAAGATAGACCAAAGCATTATCTCCCATCTCAACTTGAGGCAATTCTTTTGAGGTTTTCAACTGTTGGGTTCACCGAGAATATAATAATTAACGAACCAGATTAATCTTTCGCATACAAAAGCAGCAACGCAATAATAACCTGAACCGTTCTTCTTCTTAACTAGAAAACCAAACCCAAAAATAGGCTGTTTAAAGAGAGCATGAAATGAATCCTACGGATCTGATGCTAAACCCTACTAGGCTATTACGCAAGCAAGGTGCTTATTTGAACGTTACCACTCATCTTCTTCTTCATCACCATCACCATAACCATCATCACAATAATCATTACCATAACCATAACCATCACCATCACAATCATCTTCTTCCAAATGATCATCCTCAGTCATGTTGATAATACTTATTACACCTCTATTGCAGTAGCATTATGAGCTGTAATTACCGCTTTGAATGAACACTTGACTTCATGTGGAGAGGTGATATACGTTTATATTCCCGGATTCGTCGTCACCCCTATACTCAACAGGTTTGTGGCGTCTTTCCTCCAGTTTTCTTTCTTTCTCAGCTTTTAAAGTTACATTAACTCTTAAGTTTATTTGTTTTTGACAGATTTGCATTGATTTATCATCGGGGAGAAGGTGTATAAGAGAAGGCGTTGAAACTTAGTGGAAGTTACATGGGAGGACACATGTTAGTCGTTGAGCCTTACCCGTTTCATGACCATGTCTGGGCTCCTATGAGAGACGCAGAGAATGAAGTACAGCGCAAGTAAATTTTGTTTGGAGATTTTTGTCTTTTAAGATATATATATATATATATATATATATATATATATATATATATATATATTATGTTCTTGTCATGCATGTTGATAAATTTTATCAAATTATTATTAGGACACTTCGCTTCCTAGGGATTATGTCCAGAGCATGCTGATTAGACATTTATCTAATTGTGATGTCCTAAGTGCTTATGTTCCCAGTGACGAAAAGACAGGCCTTCTCCACAGGTTTGTGTCTTCTTCCGCACGTGAATGTTTTGTCCCAACTCTCATGCTTTCAAAGAGCCGCACAAGCTTTTAAGAGCACATGTGAAATACGAAAGTACGTACAAATCCGATATGAAGAAAGGAAAACTGTCAAAAACTTGTGCAAGTAATACTATATTAGAAATGTCCAATATGTAAAAAGGAAATACGAAAGTTCACAGTACAATATATTAAAAATGTTTATACTATACAATTAACAATAAATTTAATAAATGTCGCACCGGTTGTGATGATTTATAAAGGTACTGTTCCCAAATTTTTTATTTGTTTTTGTGCAAGTTTCCATTTATTTCTTTCTTTTCTAATCGTTTGAGTGCAGATTAAAGAAACAACTACAAAGATAATATTTTAATGAAAAAATTAAATATTTCACAAAGATTCGCCATAAATCTCTATAAAAAAAAAATCCACCATAGATTTGTAACTTCAATAGTCCATCCTTTTCATTTATTTTTTCAATATCGAAAATATATATAAAACGATGGAAAGTTTACTTTTATGGAAATTGTAAGATATATAGATATTTTCTTTTAATATACTAACGGTGTATAAATAACTATATATATATACTTAGACAGAGAAATACAAAACATAACTATTCTTTTTGTTAAAGGCATTCATCGATTTTTGGTTGTAAGGAGCAATATGGATAATCATATCCAAAATATTCTCGGATGCATAGGCGGTGTCTCCTTCGTAGTCATCTTGGTCGTTCTAGCTTGTTTGTACGAAAAGTGCATTAAAAAAAACCCTGTTACTCTTACGGTGGACTAAAATAGGTACGTAATTTAATATGTTTTCTTTTAAATTTTAATATATATATTTGGAATGATTCATGATAATTACATTCTTCAATTTTGTTGTTGTTTGTTTGGTAGGGGTTTCATACTTCCTCGTTATCGATGATTTCGAAGATACAAAATATAAGAGTTTAGCACTCTTTTGAATTTGGGTTTTAGATGCTTTTTTAATCGATTTAATGATTCTTTATTTGTATGCATGCCATGGATTATTGAAATAAGAATAATAATAGTTATATTAATTCTGAGTTTCTTTCTTATATCTCTCGAATATATTATGATAATAATTTCTTTCCTATACATAATTATGTAGCAACCCGTAAAACTGTGATTTCTTGGTGCATTGGTACAAAAAGATTTGTCGAGAAAAAAAAATCCTCATTTCGTTAAACCAGTAGCACCAATGGTTACAATCTTTTTTTTTTTTTGAAAATCAATGGTTACAATCTTGGTGGCTCACGGCCTCTCTTTTCTCCTTCTCCGTCATGTACATCGACGGACGACGGTACTTCTCCTCCCTAGCGCGAAAAAGAATAAGCTTTGGTATTTTCAACTTATTACTTGCGTTTAAAGTAAACTCACTAATCAACAATTAATCTGCCTTCAGTTCATCATTATAATCTAATAAGTAATGTTTTTTTTTCCTGAATGCTTAAAATAAGCAATCCTCAAAATCATTATCGATTGATTAGATAAGACCAAAGCATTATTTCCATCTCAACTTGAGGCAATTCTTTTGAGGTTTTCGTATACAAAAGCAGCAACGCAATAATAACCTGAATTGTTCTTCTTCTTAACTAGAAAATCAAACCCAAAAATAATAATCAAAAGGCTGTTTCAAGAGAGGATGAAATGAAATCCTACGGATCTTATGCTAAATCCTATTAGGCAAGCAAGGTGCTTATTTGAACGTTACCACTCATCTTCTTCTTCATCATCATCCACTACTAGAAAATAATTATTTTGCATATCAGTTATATAGCATCACTTACAAAACAGACATAAATAGTTTTAAAAAAAAAAAGGATTCGCATCACTTATTATATGTGATGCTAGATATATTTCCTTTGCACCATTTTTTAAACAAGTAATGCAATTTTATACTTTTTTATTAAAATTAAATTAGAAAATAATATCTTCATCACTGGTTGTTGTTTCCCACAGATTTATTCTTCTCCGTTACTCACTAAACATGCGATATGATGTTAAAATGGCAAAATCAGAGGCCAATAGAATAACTACGATTTGTTGTGAAGACGGTTGCAAGTGGAGAGTGTACTGTTCAGTGGAGGTTCCAATTAACAAATAGATGGTCAAAGTATGTCACATGAACCATAGCCATTTTTATTGCTAAACGGTGATAATAACTTTTTAAACAGATGTTAAATCTCCTTTAACGGAGTTTACTATTCCGTTCAAAATTCTAAGGTTGTGGAATCGGAAGCCACTTCGAAAGTTTTTTATGTTAATAAAATTTAGTTGACGGTTTAAAGTGTTATTAAAATACCTCTAAAGTTTAAAGTGTCAGTGCGTACCACTTTCAAGGTTTTTTATGCGTTTTTCCCTAGATTTTTGTTTGTAAGAAGTAATATGATGATCACCAATGTTCTTGTAGCCATCAGCACTATCTCCGGCGTCGTCTGCGTTGTCCTTGCACTTTTAGATTGTTTGTACGAAAAGTACTTTAAAAAAAAACCGTTACTCCTACGTAATTTAATATGTTTTCTTTTAAATTTAATACAGTATTATTTGTTGGAATGATCAGCACACATCCCTAAATATTTAGAGGCTTAAAGCAATATGAAAAAATGTGGCCTATAAATATTTAGAAATTTTTATTTTTATTTTATTATTACAATATTTTTTAATAAAAATATATCTTGTTTTATTTTATATAGAACAAAACATGTAAAGTGTTTCAATAAATTTGTAGTATTTTTTGGAAAAAAAATCTATTTAGGTTTGAAATTATTGCTTCTAAAAGTGATTATATTTAAATTCTAAAAATTATTTCATAAAAAAAATGATAAAAATCAATGGAATAACATGAATTCTTGTGTATTTCTAGCAAAACATAACAGGCTTTTAATCAGTTGTAAGTTAATTGATGATAGTTAATAATTAAAACTGAACTATATATGATTATAAACTAATAAAAATATATTGATTTTTTTGATAAAAATGCTAAAAAATGAAGAAAGAATTACTAAAAGTTTTAAAAGAAAAACAATAAATATTAAATTAGAAATCTGTATACCAAATTATCGATGGAGTCATTAAATCTTCTTAAAAAATTCAAAAAGAATTATATGTTGCCATTGAACCAATGCAGAAAATTATGATATATAGTCTGATAAATGTTTAAATACTAATTGTGTCCTAAAAACTTAAGCTTCATGTGCCTTAGAGTATTAGACCATCTCTAAGGGGGAGATTTAATAAACATTTTAAATAATAAAATATTATAAAAAAAGAAAAAAGATGGAGAGAGAATGAGAGGCGATTCTGATATAGGAGTTTTCAGAAGTCGTCTCTATACAAATGGCAAGCAATGATTAATTTGTTCTTTTAATTATTTATAATTTAATTGTAAAAGTTAATTATATTATTAAAATATTTTTTAGAAAAGATTGGTATGATTTCTACGTTGCTGATGCTCTAAGAGGTTCTAAAGAAAAAAGACATGTAGAAACTAAAAGTTAGAATCGTTTTTCTCTATAGGGGTGGAAGAAGCGCCTATCATGTGACGTGGCAACATATAATTTGTCACATTTTTTTTAATAACAAAAATTAAATTTTTTATAATAAATTTTTTTAAGAGTTTCCCATCAGGATATCTCCAATACTGATGCTCTTATAGCCTGAGAATGATTCATAATAATTACATTCTTTAATTTTGTTTTTGTTTTTTTTGTTAGGGGTACTTCCTCGTTATCGATGATTTCGAAGATACAAAATATAAGAGTATAGCAATCTTTTGAATTTTGGTTTTAGATGCTTTTGTAATCGATAATTATGCATGCCATGGATTCTTGAAATAACTCAATAAGAATAATAATAGTTATATTAATTCTGAGTTTCTTTCTCATATCTCTCGAATATATTATGATAAAAAATTCTTTCCTATACACAATTATGTAGCAACCAGTAAAATTGTGATTTCTTGGTGCACTGATACAAAAAGATTTGTCGAGAAAAAATAAAATCCTCATTTCGTTAGACCAGGCAAGCACCAATGGCTACAATCTTGGTGGCTCACGGCCTCTCTTTTCTCCTTATCCGTCCTGTACATCGACGGTACTTGTCCTCTCTAGCGCGAAGAAGAATAAGACGAAGCTCTTTGGTATTTTCAACTTATTACTTGCGTTTAAAGTAAGCTTACTAATCAACAATTAACTTGCCTTCATTATAACCTAATAAGTAGGATGTTTTTTTTTACTGAATGTTTAAATCAAGCCAAGTAATCGTTATCGATTGATTAGATATGACCAAAGCATTTTCTCCCATCTCAACTTCAGGCAATTCTTTTGAGGTTTTCAACTGTTGGGTTCACCGAGAATATAATAACTAACAAAAGCAGCAACGCAATAATAACCTGAACCGTTCTTCTTCTCAACTAGAAAACCAAACCCAAAAATAATAATCGAAAGGATGTTTAAAAATAGCATGAAATATGAAATGAATCGTACTGATCTGATGCTAAATCCTATTACGCAAGCAAGGTGCTTATTTGAACGCTACCACTCATCTTCTTCTTCATCACCATCATCATCACCATCACCATAACCATCATCACAATCATCATCACCATAACCATCACCATCACAATCATCATCTTCTTCATCTTCTTCCAAATGATCATCCTCAGTCTCTTTCCCTTTTCCTTTTACAAGATAACACAAACATGGTGTCAGACAAATAATAACACAATATATATCTCCTTTACAACGCTAACAACAATAAGGACATGAACTGATTAAACCCTATACTTCCCAAGTATAAGAGATACTACAGAAATAGAATTAGTAAGACATATATATATATATATATATATATATTGTATAAGCCTTATAATTACTTTCAGCTCTTCTTCTTACAAGTGCGGATTTGTTTAACATAGAGACTTACCTGATACTTTAGGTGGAGGAAGCAATGTTGGGACTCCAGAAGCTTCCGGCCAAGCCGAGACTTCCGAAACAGGATTGAAATTGGCCGCATAAGTTTTGTAATAGCGTTCAGTAGTGTAACAGTCGTCTACATACTGCAAAGGGTTGATTTTCAGCTTATCGCAGACAGCTCGAGCGTGCAGACATGGAAACTTCTTCCTTTGAAACTCACCACACGTGCAGGTTGAGTCATTCAACTGAACAATCTCGCAGGTTGAGTCATCCGACTGACCCAAAAGCAACGGCTTCTTCTTTTTCGAGACCGTTGAGACCTGATATGCATCTCTCTCTAACGGCTTTATAACAAAAGTAACGGAATCTTTCGTGAGCTTCTCCATGACATGTTCCGTGTACACTTCGCCGCGGTTAAGAGAGCCACGTCTACGGCTAAAAGACTCTTCGAAAGCGTCTCTCAGCTCACCAAACAGAAGCATCACACCACCTGCCATTGCAACTTTCGGAAATCTTTTACAAACAGCGAAGAGAGCTTTTGTATTTATCTTCATGACTCCGTATCTCCGACCACTGTCATGAGCCAGAGCCCACTGATGTGGAGGAAATTGTTCAAACCATTTCCAAGCTTCAGGGTTCTTCTCTTTGATCTCCGTCATGCAGGAATCGAATTCTTCCTTCTGGCTCGTCGACCCAGCCTTCCTCACAAGACACTCCATCTCGTAATAGTCTGGAAAAACGCTACAGAATAGGGACCACAGATGATCCAGACAGAACCTGTGATAAGCCCAAGGTTCTTGCCACATAGACCCAGGTTCGTTAACAACAGCGACTATGTCCGGGTGGGGACTGGAGATGAGGCATAGCCCTTGCCTTTGCGTTACCTTCCCTCTGATTTCACCGAGAAACCAACGCCAAGTATCAATGGATACTTCTTTAGTCACAGCAAAGGCAAGCGGGAAGAATTTATTGGCTGCATCAAACCCGGAGGCAATCATGAGTTTCATATTGTACTTACCGCCCAAGTCTTTTGTGTCCACAACGATAAGAGGTCTGCAATGTTGAAACCCTTGGATAGACTGTGAGAACGCCCAAAACACTCCTCCAAAGGTCGTGTGTTCAGGATCAGGCAAAGAATCATATCGCCAGTCCACGAGCAGGCCGTTAGAAGACTGAAGCGCAGACATTAGCTTGGGCATGAATCTGAAACTCTGATCCCAATCTCCAAAGACTCTTTTGATAGCTTTCTCTTTCGCATCCTGCAAATATGCTTCCGAACAATGCTCCATCACTTGATTAAGCGCATAGTCAAATTTTTCTTTCCACCACTTATCCAACTCTGCAGTTGAGAGCGTGGGATGTACCCTGACCACACGTTCAATCTCATAGTCTAAAAACTCCACTTCAAAATCTTCTGAAGAGTCAGAGTAACAAGTATGTGGACCACTACACTCGGTTATCTCAAAGAGACCACCTTTTTTCCATTCTAGCTGCACAGACTGACCACTTGCATCCCCACCTGACACACTCAAACGTATACACGTCCTTCTCGATCTCTCTTACCAAACAATTTTTCTGCCTCTTAATGGACCACCAGTCCACTGCCTTCTTCAGCTCATCTATGCCTTTAAAACACAATCCCACACGCACTGTGTTATCCTCAAGCCACAAACCAGACACAGGACTGGTTTTTTCACCCACTGCTACTTGTTGTGTCCTCTTCTGTCTTTTTGAAGAGCTACCTGGATTTTCCATTGGAAATGAACAAACCTGCAAGAAAATTCAAAGTAGAATGTAAATAACAAAAAAATAGGGCAAAAACTTCTAAAGAGAGCTCCATATCAAGCGACAAGCGACACGGTGTGTCACTTTTTAGGGTTAAACTCATTCAAAAACCCTAAAAACAAATGAAAATCAAACTAATTAAAGACTTTGTAAAGTTCTAAAGACCTGGAAATATCGGAGATTCTCGCTTCCGGTGTCGAAGTAAATCTATACAGAAATGAAACTAATTTGACCTTTCGTTAGGGCTCCTCCGGCACGAACTCACAAATATAGCAGCTTTTCAAAATAATTACAGAGGGTAACAAATATCTGTTGGGCCGAAATACTAAAGCCCATTAATATGTGTTTTAGGAAAATAAAGCCTAGCAAGCAAATAACTCTTCGCGAGTCGAACGGGTTTATATATCCGGTTCAACAAATTTGTACAGCCAAACGATCTCCGAGAATAAAATTAACAAACCGGATTTATTTTCATTCACATACAAAAGCAAACCTGAACCGGTGTATTCATAAGTCTGGCTAAGTCTATCGAATTTCCGGTTCTTCTTCTTACTAGAATAACCTGAACCGGTTAAGTCAACGGATATGTTATAGGGAAGAATCCATCTACTTCATACACAAGCAAACTGCTTATTTAAACATTACTACTCCCTCTACTTCTTCTTCTTCTTCCTCCTCTTCTTCTTCTTCTTCTTTTCTTCATCCATATCCCCGGCCTCGTTTGCAAGCTTATTGATCTCATCTTCGATCATAAACTTTATAGATGACTTTCTTGAGTTGAGATCGATTTTGAACTTGTCAGCTGAAAAACAGATTGAAACAAATGCAAAATTACAAAGAAGAAATCATCGGTGAAGAAAAAAAGCATATGATCTTAAGTTCTTAACTCACCAAGTCCCTGGAGGACGTCAGTGATCGTTGCCTGTCAGAAAATAACAAAGCTATTGTTAGGCATCTATCTTCTAACAGTATAAATCCTTAACACAGAGAATTTTTTCAAATGCTCACTGTTTTAAAGTCCATCGTTTTCAAGACATCAACAATTGCACTTCTCAGCTCTGCATCACTAGGAGGAGGCTTCTTGGTTATGTCTTTCCCTTTTTCTTTAACTAGATAAAACATGTTGACAGAACAATAAGAGGATAAGGATTTTTTTTTGTCTTAATGAAAGATGTATAAAAATGGATGATGACGAAACCTGGTTTCTCCTTTGATGCAGATTTTGACTGCTCCTTGGTAGGTTCTTCAGTCGTCTTCCTTTTAGAGGATGCCTTTGGACTTGTATCACTCTTCTTCCGTTCTCCTAAAAGTTCATGCTTATGAATATTATGAAGCTTCATTGTATAGCAAATGACACTACAATGTAACTAGTAGTGTTTACCAGGTGTTACTTCAGTTTTCATTCACGTTTTTGGCCTTTTAACAAAGTCATACTGAATTTAGGATTTAATGGATTCTTAGTTTAGGGTATCACCAAAAGCACAACTATCGAACATGATTTAATTTCAGATTTCAGAAACAAAAGGAGCTAACACATATGGTACTACCATATATTATGTAGTAAAAGATACTACATAATCACCAATCAGGACAATAAGTAATATTCCACCCACAATCCTAAGCTTTTTGTTTTGACTAACCTGATACTTTAGTCGGAGGTGGTGGTGGTGGCGGAATGACCGGAGGAAACAATGTCGGAACTCCACAAGCTTCCGGCCAAGCTGATACTTCCGGAACAGGAGAAAAAGTGGAAGCGTAAGTTTTGTGAAGTCGCTCAAGAGTGAAACAGTCGTCTACATACACCAATGGATTGATTTTGAGCTTCTCGCAGACAGTTAGAGCGTGTAGACATGGAATCTTCTCTGATTGAAACTCCCCACACGTGCAGGTGCAGTCACTCAGCCGAACGATCCATCCATTCATTTTTAATGGTGTTGTGACTTGAAACGAATTATTGTCTAAGGGCATTACGACGTCTGTAACAGAAGCTGTCGTAAACTCTTTGAGCTTGTCTGTGACTGGTTTGGTGTACATATCTCCGCGTTTAAGCCTACCACGGCTATCACGAAGACCGATTTGAAAATTTAATCTCAGCACATCAAACAGAAATAGTGCAGTCGCTGTCACTGGCAAACCAGGAGACTGAAAGCTTTCACAGATTGAAAACGAAGTCTCTGAATCTATACTCGTGTATCCACATCTCCGACCACCGTCATGAGCAAGAGTCCACTGATGTGGTGGCAGTTTGTCTAGCCATCGCCGAGCTTCTGGGTTCTCCTTTTTAATAGTGTCCATGTGCGAATCAAATTCATCATGCCGATACGTCAAACCAGCTTCTTTCACAAGGCTGTTCAGGCGGCAGCTTTGGAACACGTCATAGAATTGGGAGCACAGATGATACAGACAGAATCTGTGATAAGCCCAGGGTTCTTTCCACAAAGACCCGGGTTCATTAATAACAGTGATAATGTCCGGATGGGGACTGGAGATGAGGCAAAGACCTTTCCTTTGAGTTACCTTCTCTCTGACTCCAGTGAGAAACCAACGCCAAGTATCTGACGACACTTCTTTGGTAACCGCAAATGCAAGCGGGAAATAGAATTCGTCAGCGTCAAGTCCAGAGGCAACCATCAGTTTCATAGGGGACTTTCCCTTCAAGTCTTTGGTGTCCACTATGATCAGAGGTCTGCAGTGTTGAAACCCTTCAACGGACTGTGAAAACGCCCAAAACACACCGCGAAAGGATGCAAATTCAGGATTAGGAAAAACATCGTATTGCCAGTCCACAACCAGCCCGTTAGATGAGTGTAACGCAGCCATTAGGTTGGGCAATACTCGGAAACTCTGATCACAATCTCCATATATTTTCTTTATCACTTGCTGTTTCGCTGCCTGCATCTCTGCACTTTCAAGCTTGTAGCCGAATTTTTCAAACCACCAATTTTTCAACTCTGCAACTGTCACTGTGGGTTGTACCCTGATCAAACATTCAATCTCCTCTGCTGCAAGTTCCACGTTGACATTTTCTGACCCCAAAGGACAACAAGTATGTGGACCACTATACTTAGTTATCTCAACAAGACCGCCTTCTTCCATTCTAGCTGCACAAAGTGACCACTTACACTTCCATCTGATGCACTCAAACATATACTCGTCCTTCTCGGTCTCTTGTACTACAAACTTCTGATCCCCTCTAATGGAGCACCATTCCACCGCCTTCTTCAGCTCATCTCTATCTTTAAAACGCAACCCTACACGCAGTTCATGATCATCAACCCACAAACTAGACAGAGACAGCGGTTTTGCAGCACTTGAACCGACGCCTTCACTCACGCATGCATTTGCCGACGCCTCTAAGCCTGGCACACTCAAACCCTTGTCCGCATTTGCCTCATCTTCAGTCCACGCATTATTGTTTTCCACTCCCTGAACCTCTAACTCATCAACCCTTTCTAACTTAACACCTAGATGTGTCACATACGTATCTACATAACCGTTAGCTTCTTGGTTTTGTTGGGTCCTCTGTCTTTTTGAGGAACTACCAGGATTTTCCAAAGGCGATGAACAAGCAGCAGGATCAATAACATCGTCAGGAGTTGGTTTAACTTCCAAATACAATTCCACACTGTTTACAGAAGGATGCTTGCTAGGAACCTCAAGCATAGTCTTCAAAATACTGTCGTTCACCACGGGAAGATGTACATACCTAAGCAGATTGGGTGAAACAGCTACAGGGTACCTACCAATTATATCAAGCTTTGACTTTTGCTTATCTAATCCAGTAATTAGATAAAGCCCCTCCAAAAGTCTGCTTAACTTTGTGTTTTGCTTGACACTGTGATCTTCTTAGGAACTGATCCTTCATAGTATACACCATCAGGACCATACTTGATACAACCATTCCAGTAACACAACACCAAAACCTCTCTTTCACCCATGAGCACCACAAACCTACAGATATGTCAAAGTAAAAAGTCAAAATTTTAGGCCTAAATCCCCAACATGCAAAACAGAAACAAAGGAGGCAGAAGCCGATATAAAAAAACATAAACCCTAAACAATGACACTGAGAACCTCCAAAATCAAATGATAGATATCATTGAATCAATAAAAACAAAAGTATCAGCAACAGAAGCAGATTAATCAAGCAGGAAAAAACAAAAAACAAAAAAAAACCTAAAAAGCAAGCCCTGTCGCTAATACTACAACTCCAAGTATAAAGAAACCTAAAAGAACAGCTAGGAGGGATATCAGCCACAAAAATCAGATCAATCAAGAGAAAATACAAAAACCCTAAAAACCAAAAAAAAAATTTAGTCATCTAAGATATCTACTACATACCTGAGAAAGCGAAGATCTTTCGAGTTTGGTGTCGCGAGGAAGCTTCAATATCTCAGAAATGGAATAATTCCAGTTGATTAAGGATTTCTCCGGTGATGTTACCACGGAGGAAGACAAAAGGCACTCTCACACTCTAAACTAAAGTCTGTAGCTGTATCTATGTTTTCTTCTGACAGAATGTGAAATAAATACAATTTTTTGAAATAATTACGGAATGTAAAAAACTAACGAGAGTGAGAAAGTATCTCTGAGCCGAGGCAAGAAAAGCCCATTAGTAAAGCATAACCCGCCGAGAAAAAAAAAAACTCACCGTAGTCCGGACCACATGTCCGGTTCAACCAATTTCGGCAAAACCGATTTAAATGATGGAATCGCTGTTTTGATTCAAATCAATTAACATTTTTTTTATAGAGAACCAAATTTTAATTTCTGGAAGCCAAACCGGTTGATTAACATTTTTGGGTAAAAACAAAAACAAAGTGGGCCGAAATAAAATTCATTGGGCCGAGATAAGAAAACTTGTCAGAGTTTGGAATCCAAAACCAAACACACCCACTCAGCAAAAAGACTTCTTTCGGTTTAGTGAGTTTTGCCTTACACTTTCACATACAAAAGCAGCAATATCTCATTTGCAACACTACAAAATATATAAACCTGAAACGGTTTAGTCTCTAGACTCTAGTTGGATGCGGTTAAGCTTGAGGTTGAGGCGGTTGAGCCGGCAGGTAATGCTGTGGGATGTAACCTGACCACACGTTTAATCTCACATTCTTCAAACCCCGACCTGCTTTCATCTGTATCAGACCCGCTTTCATCTGTATCGTCAGGACAACAAGTATGTGGACCAGTGTACTTGGTTATCTCAAAACATTCACCCATTCTCTTCGCACACACTGACCACTCGCAATTACAGCTTAGACACTCAAAGGCACACATGTCCTTACCAGTCTCTTGTGCTCTGCAATAGCGCTCCTCTCTGATAGACAACCAGTCCACTGCTTTCTTGATCTCAGCTTCATCTTTAAACCGGAGTCCTACACGAAATTCTCGATCATCAAGCCACAAACTTGAAACTCTCAGATCCTTCTTATGAGTGAAACACCCTCCACGGTTTGCTTGCAAATACAACTCCACGTGGATCATACAAGGATGGATCATTGGAGCCTCGAGCATAATCTTCAATCTTCTGTCGTTTGTCAAGGGCAGACCTACATACTTTAGGGATTGTCCCGCGGCTGAAGGATACCTACCGGTTACTCTAAGCTCCGATCTCCGTTTATCAAACCCGGTAATCAGATAAAGCCGATCCAATAATCTGATTAACTCCGTGTTGCGCTTAACTCTAATCGCCCTACTCGTAGATCCTTGGTAGTGTATTCCATTAGGACCATGCTTCTTTATACGCCCGTTCCAGCGACACAAGACAAAAACATCTCTTTCGTCCATCACCACAACAAAACCTGCAACGAATTTGCAAGTAAAGAAAATCAAAGGTTTAACCTTTATGCTTCAGTTTTGAATAATTAATCAATATGCGACTGAGATCATAATACCATCTTGATTATAGCAACAAACAAAACAAAATTAGGAATTATTAGAGCATCTCTATCGGTTACATATTCCGAGTATCTCAACAATTAAATATCATTAACTGATTTTTAATAAATTAAATAATTATTTTTAATGTTAAAATTAAGGAGGTGGTATTGGATTGTTGAATTAGATAGAAGAATGTATAATAATTCAAAAATAATTGATTTCTAAATAATTTAAAATGTTTTGTTGGAATTTAAACCAATTCTATCAAAATCAAAGTAAAAATGGTAGAAACTGGTACAAATTTTATATAAGATTCTATTAAATTCTTTTCAAATGATAATAGAATCAAAGTTATTACAAAATTGAATAACATACATATTTAATAGAATTGGAGAATTAGTATATTGAATAACAATGATATTTAAAGAATTTTGAAAGAATGAATAGAAATCTTTAATCCAATAACACAGATATTTAAAAGAATTGAGAATATATATAATTGAATAATGGAATTTAATGAAATTTCTAATTCTGTACAATTCTATCCAATTTCTGAATCCAATACTCTCACCTAAAGTTAAACCACTGAAATTATGAGACATGGTCACAAACGTATCTCAATAGTTCTTATTTAAGAGTTGATTCTCTTTTTCTCTCATACATTTTTAATTTTTTAATAATTTAATTATTTTATTGTTGAGATACTGGTGTAAGAATCTATTGGAATGTGCTTTTACCATCTTCATCGGATGGAGATTATAAAGGTATTTAAAAAAATATTAATTTTTAAATTATAAAATAATTTACACCAATCAGAAACTGACATACATCGAATGAGGCTCTTCAAAATACATGAGGCTCTTCAAAATATATAAACCCTTCCTAAAACTTGTTAAATAAGAAAAGCTTTATATTTCTCTTTTACTTTTTATTATTTTATAATTTTTTTGATGAGAAATAATTTTAAGAGTCTTTCGTTGGAGGTGCTACCTCTGTAGTTTCTCGGAGATAAAGATATCATTTTTCAGTTATCTATTTAGATTAATAATTTCTCTCAATTCAATTAAAGGATGCTTGATATTTGATATATATAGAAACTTCTAGAAGGATCACAGAATGTAAAGCCCAGTGGGATTTTATTGGGCTGGAACTATGAAGCCCATTACTTTGGATAGGTGATCAAATAAAGCCCAGTGATAATCTCCTCGTTAATCTTGTTCAAAGATACTAAGCACCCTATCTAAAAACGAGACATACTACATAAAAATGTTATGTTTATGCATTATAATTTATACGGGTGGGAATCGTGGGAACATGGATGAGTCACTGCTACTTTACGTGAGCACTAAAACATTGAAAATTGGATTAATACGTGTTGATCTTATTTAAATCCAATTATCCATACATTGTTGTAACTATAACTCTTGAAAATGTAGATATGATAACCAAAGATCTACGCTTGTCGATTTAAGGGCTCACCAAAAGTACCATTTACGATTCATATGGAATTGATATCCTAACATTAACCCCCAAAAAACCGGTTTAGTAAATCCTTTTTCAAGAAAAAAAAAACTGGTTTCATCGTCACTTCCCCACAAAAAAAAAAAAAAAATCAGTTTCATCGTCACTTCCCCCACAAAAAAAAAAAAGAATTGGTTAACGTTTCTTCCGCATCCATCTGAACTAACTTTCAGGTCATACTTGATTCATCAGGCAGAAAAGGAGGAACGAAACTGGGAACTCCGAAAGCTTCTGGCCAAGCCGAGACTTGAGGAACAGTATTAAATTCAGCAGAGTATGATTTCTGACAACGTTCAAGAGTGTAACAGTCGTCTACATACACCAAGGGATTGATTTTAAGCTTCTCGCAGACCGCTAGAGCGTGCAGACATGGGAACTTGGCAGCAAAGTCTCCACACGTGCAGAACCAATTACTCAACTGCACTAACCATTCTTCAGTTTTAGAGGGCTCTGCCACATGAAACACATCTCTGTCTAACAGTGTTGTTATCGTGTAGGTAACCGAAGCTGTTCTAAACTCTTCAATCTTCTCCATGACAAGTGTGCTGTACTGATAGCCACGGCGAAGAGGACCACGGATGTTCCAGCAAGATATGGCGAAATGGTTTCGTATCTCATCAAAAAGAGATAGCATGGGTACCGTAAGACCAAGCAGCTCAATGCTATCCGAGGCTTCAAACTGAAAACTTTCCTCTAGATCCGTGTATCCGTATCTTCGACCACCGTCATGAGCTAGAGCCCATTGTTGTGGATGGAATTGATCTAACCATCTCCGAGCCATAGGGTTTCTCTTTTCGACGTCCTTCATGTGGATATCAAATTCGTCCTCATGAGCCGTGCATCCAGCTTCGTGCACCAGGTTCTTCAGGTACTCGTCTTGAAAAACGTCGTGGAATTCAGAGCACAGGTGATCAAGACAGAACCTGTGATAAGCCCAGGGCTCTTGCCACTGAGACCCTGGTTCCTTAACAACAGTGAGTATGTCCGGGTGGGGACTGGACATGAGGCAAAGGCCTTGCCTTTGTGTTACTTTCTGTCTGAGCACACGGAAAAACCAGCGCCAAGTGTCAACGGATAGTTCCTTGGTGACGGCAAATGCAAGATGGAAAATGCAATTGTCAGCGTCAACTCCCGAGGCAACCATCAGTGTCATACCGTTCAAGTCTTTGGTGTTCACTAGGATCAGAGGTCTGCAGTGTGGGAACCCTTCAAGGCACTGCGAAAACGCCCAAAACACGCCACGGAAGGACGCAAGCTCAGGTTTAGGGAGAAGATCGTACTGCCAGTCCACAACCAGACCGTTAGATGACTGTAACGCAGCCACTAGTTTGGGAAATACTCTGTAACTCTCGTCCCGGTCTCCATATATCTTTGTCACCGCCTTCATTTTCGCCTCCTTCATCTCCAGAGTTTCAACCTCACAGCCAGTCTTTTCTTTCCACCACTTCTTCAACTCTGGAACCGATACTGTGGGCTGTACTCTGACCACACGTTCAATCTCATCCGCTAGAAACTCCGATCCCAAATCTTCAGGACCTAGATGTGTCACATTCGCATCTACAGAACCGTTAGCTTCTTGGGTTTGTTGGGTCCTATGTCTTTTGGTGGGATTTTCCGAAGCAGCAGGATCAATAACACCACCAGAAGTTCGTTTAACTTGCAAGTACATTTCCACACTGTTTATTGAAGGATGCTTGCTTGGAAGCTCGAGCATAGTCTTCAAAATATTATCATTCACCACGGGAAGACTTACATACCAAAACGGATTGGGTGAAATAGATAAAGCCCAGGGTACAGGGTACCTACCAATTATATCAAGCTTCGACCTTTGCTTGTCTAATCCAGTAACTAGATAAAGCACATCCAAAAACCTGCTTAGCTCTGTGTTTTGCTTGACACTGATCATCTTAGGAACTGATCCTTCATAGTATACACCATCAGGACCAAACTTGGTACAACCATTCCAGTAACACAACACCAAAAACTCTCTTTCACCCATGAACACCACAAACCTACAGAGAATTTTTCGAAGTAAAAAAAGGTAAACTTTGGGGTTGGATCCCTTAACATGCAAAGCCCCAAGAAATTCACCATATTTAAAATATGATGTCTAGCTCTAAGAAGAAAATAGCAAGGAAGATTAAACTTTTATAGCGACAGAAGCAGAAAAACCCCATTCAATATATAGAAACCCTTAAACATTGTGCACCTCTATATCAAACTAAAGTTCTACATACCTGAAGAAAGAAAACACTTGGGTGTTGAAGTGAAGCTTGGATTTTTCAGAAATTATAGCAATCTTTTTCTCCTACGCTGAGATCTCTCCGGCGATATTGGTCACTGATCGGTCACCGAGGAAGACGAACCATTTCTTTTGCCAGTGGGAAAACTCGGAAGTAAATAATTAATTTTTCAAAATAAATTACAGGGGAAGATGAAAATGTAGAAACGAATCACATTTGGGCCGAACTTAGAAAGCCCACTAGTGTGTGTTTAACGAAAATAAAGCCTAGCAGCAATTGTCTCATCCGTAATTCGAACGGATGTGTGTGTATATCCGGTTCAAACCGAAAAGTCTAAACGGAGCAAACCAATTGATGGCAATATTGAATCTCTATGATTTTTAAAATTTCCGACCGGTTTAAACATTATCTGGGGTAAACTTCCTTTTTCGGGGCACAATCTGAGGTGATTAAATCAGCCAAATATGTAATATTAAAATAAATGAATTTAATTATTAAATTATTAAAAAGAAATAGGAAAAAACCGGGTGGGTCACATTAGCTTACGTGGACAGGCCCAGTTTGACGCATAAGATCATCCACATGCACTAATCTATAATCAACGGTCAGGTTTTCCTAAAACCATCACATAAGTGGAACTAACGAATCTTGACCGTTCGTTTCGAATTGAAAATGCGATAAAGAGTCCAGCGCGGGAAGTTGGTTTGTTTACTTTATTGTAGTCGCTCTGACTCTTTTGACTTATTTTCACAACTTTGAGGAAAAAAAAGTTTTATTTGGCTCCTCTCTCTCCAATAGGCCAAACGTTTATTGATAAAATACACAAAAATCGTTAAAAAGATATGCAAATAATATAATGATGAACAAAAGGACCCATTGGAATTTCTAGAAAATGCACAAACAAAATGTCGACGAGCTTCTGTTTTTGGCCTACAAACAAAATGTCGACGAGCTTCTGTTTTTGGCTAAAGGACGATATCTGCTGTGTAAGATACTGCCACCTGCTACTAGCTGCTAAATAAAATAGTCTATATACATTGCTAAAGTCAAATAAATAGTGTATTTGAATTTTGTTTCATTAAAAAACGTTTGCTAAATATCTCATAAAGTTAGTTGTGATTGCAATATTGATAATGCATATAACTAGCGATGTGGATAATGTGTAAAGAAAGGAGAAAAATTACATATGTAGCTTTTTTACATTGCAGCACACAATATAGTAGACAAAAAAAATTACAAAATAAATCAAAACTCAAAAGGATAAAAAATCAAAAATCTCAAGAAATCATAGTAAATAAGATCTTACCCAAAGAAATCATCAAAGTCTTGAAAATGATCAAACCTGAACAAATCACCAATATCATAAAAACGATCCTCCATGTTCCGATTTGAGAACCCGACAGAGAAACACTCTTCAACTGAATAATCGAATTCAGTACCGAGAAAAACGGAATCAACTGGCGGGAAAAACGTCTCCGTCCCCGCGGTAATGCGATCTTCTCCTCCGGCCGGCGAATTCGACAAGGAATCAGAGGAAGTCGGGGAATGGAGAACTGTAGTCGGAGATTGGATACAGGCGGCGACGCACAGTGGCTCCGCCGGAATAGAATCGGTAGCAAAATTAGTAACAGCGGCTTTGCCGTGTATCTGTATGGCGGCGTGATCGTAAACTTTAGCAGCTTCCTCCGCCGTGTTAAACGTTCCGAGCCATCGCCGTACACGGCGAGTCGGGTCGCGTATCTCCGCCGCCCATTTACCCCACGGCCGTTGCCGAACTCCTCGGTACTTCTTCTTCTTCTTCTCCGTCGAACCTGAGTTTCCTATTTTCTTGGAAACTGCAACGTTTTGGTTTTCAATAGAATACGACGGCGAGTCAAAGGTTACTTCATGAACGTATCTCTTGATACGTCGTCGTTTCGAGACCATGTTGTGGTATTCTTCTTCGTCGTCGTCGTCGCTGGATGATGATTCAGTGGCGTATGGATCAGTGACGGAGATCCGTAAGATTCTTGGAAGCTCTGTCTGAGAAATCAAACCTTTCTTCATTACTTTTATCTTAGGAGTGGAGTTTTCGCTGTTTCTCATTTAAATCGATCAAGATCAGTGTGACTCTGATAAGGAATTTATTATTCTCGGGAAAGATTTTATTAAAGGAAGTGTTTTTTTTTCCTTTACTGGAAAAAGCAGAGCACACTTCCTACAAAAGCCGAGAAAATAAAATTAAAGCGAAGCATGCTGTATTTTTTCCAAGCGAGATTTTCTCTGTATATTTTTTGAGATTTCAAAATGATAATATCAACACAACAATAACATTTATGTCTATCCATAGCTTGATACATCAGCTTTTTGAAGCGTTATAAACATGACATCTCAGCAAAAATAATGATCGATCAAAATATTTTATTAATACAACTCATCTATTCATTTTTATATTTTAAACTTAAACCCTTTAAAAATCCAAATACTTTTTCTATTAATCTTTATTTTATTTTTTACCAAACACAAACTCAAATAATTAATAACAGCAAATAAAAAAAAAATCTTTATTTTTTTTACCAAACTCAAGCCCAAATAATAAATAATAACAACTAAAAAAAATATTTTTTTTGTTATCAAACCTAAACCCAAATAATAAATAACAACAAATAAATTATAATAAAAATTTTCTAGCTATCTGTTTATTTGACAAAGACGTATATGATTGAAAAAAGTGTAGGCTCAACATCAACCATGCTTCGACGAGAAAACAAATTTTCTTGGCTTTTGCGGGAATAAGAAATTTCTCTATTTTGTCGGAAGTAGGGGATTTCTTGATTTCGGTAGGAAAATGTGATTTTCAGTTTTGGTAGCAAAACATAATTTCTCGGTTATGACGGAAAAATCAAATTTCCAGGTTTGGCGGGAAAATGTGAATTATTGGTTTTGGTGAGAAAACAAAAAAAAATTGATTTTGACGGGAAAACAAAATATCTTAGTTTTGACGGGAAAATGCGATTTTCTGTTTTGATGTGGGATCCAACTTTTCAATTTTGACGAAAAATGTGATTTCTCAGTTTTGATAGGAAATGTAAATTTTCGATTTTTGACCGATTTATTGGTTTTCACGCAAAAATGTGATTTATTTGTTTTCACGGGAAATTGCAATTTAATGATTTTGGCGGAAAATACAATTTCTCGGTTTGATGGAAAAACAAAATTTCTAGGTTTTGGCGGGAATAAGCAATTTCTCGGTTTATATGGGAAATACAAATTTTCAGTTTTTGACGAATAATGTGTATAATCTCTTAGTTTTCGCAGAAAAACACAATTTCTCGGAAGATAATGTAATTTTGGTTTTTGCGTGAAATTATAATTTATCTGTTTTGATAGAAAAACGTGATTCTTGGTTTGACGAGAAAAATGAATTTTTTGGTTTTGGCGGGAATAGACGATTTCTCGGTTTTTGCAAGTAAATATTTTTTTTGGTTTTGACGAGAAAATATGATTTTTTTTTTTTGTTTTTGCAGAAAGATGAAATTTTTTGGTTTTAGTGAAAAACGTGATTTTTTGGTTTTGGTGGATAACACAAGTTTTTGTGGGAAAATAAAATTTTAGGTTTTAAGTTTGACGAGAAAATATTTTTTTTTCGGTTTTGGCGGGAATAGGCGATTTTTCGGTTTCATGAGAAAATGATTTTTTTTGGTTTTGACGAGAAATGCGATTTCCGGTTTTTGTAAGAAGATAAAATTTCTCTATGCTAAATTTCTAAATTAAAGTATGTTACAATTACCAAAATTTAATTATTTAACTTTAACTAAAACTTTATTTTAAGAGTTCAAACATAATTTTCTATTTAGTTCTAAAGCAATAGCAATGATTTTGATATGGCTGTTTTTTATTATAGTTCGGTAGTTTTAGAAATATATGTTTATAATAAATATTTATTAGATAAATAAATTTAATAATTCACGATAATCATATTAATTAATATTTTTTTTTAAAAAAATAGCACTTTGCTTTATATAATTACAAAGAAGGATCAAGCAATTTATTGGAGAAAATAGATTATATTTACCATTAGCATAAAGGTACTGAAAATATATTATTTTATTCTTACATATACATTAATAATTAGTTAGCTAAACAAATTTAAGAGCAAATTATAATTTTCAAAAATAAAAAATATACAAAATTTATCAGATTTAAAACATATAAATACATAACTTTAGCTGATAAAAAAATAAATACAATACTTATTTATATTATAAAAATAATTTTATTATATTTTAAATATATACAAAACATAGAAAAAATATCCCGCAGCGTAGCGCAAGTACACATATCTTGACAAAAAAATTAAATACTCAAAAATTTAACATTTTTTTGTGTGTTTATTAATACACACATCATGACAAGAAAATAAAAAAATTAGTCCTGCAAACTTAGGAAGGAAAAATTCACATAAAGAAACACGAAAATTTAACATTTTCTTGTGTGTGTCTTTATACACACATCTTTGAAAGAAAATAAAAAAACTATAAAATTTAGTATTTTTTTGTATGTGTGTTAATACACATATCTTAACAAGAAGATTTAAAAAGTCGAAAATATAACATTTTTTTGTGTGTGTTAATACACACACATCTTGGCAAGTAAAAATAAAAAATTAGTAAATTTAACATTTTGTGTGTGCGTGTGTTAATACACATATCTTTACAGAAAATTTTAAAAACTCAGAAATTGAACATTTTCTTTTTTGTGTGTGTTAATACAAACATCTTGACAAGAAAATTAAAAAAAAATCAAAAGTATAATATTTTCTTGTGTGTGTTAGTACACACATCTTAGCAAGAAAAATTAAAAAATTCGTAACATTTTTTGTGTGTGTTAATACACATATCTTGACAAGAAAATTATCAAAAAAAATTGAAAATTTAACATTTTCTTGTGTGTGTGTTAATATACATTTCTTGACAAGTAAATTATAAAAAAGTCAAAATTTAATATTTTCTTGTGTGTTTGTTAATACACACATCTTGACAAGAAAATAAAAAAAAATAGTCCTGCTAACTTAAGAAGGAAAAATTCACAGAAAGAAACTCGAAAATTTAATATTTTCTTGTGTGTATTAACATAAACACATCTTGACAAGAAAATAAAAAAACTTCAAAATTTAATATTTTTGTGTGTGTATGTTAATACACATATCTTGACAAGAAGATTAAAAAAAACTCAAAAATATACCATTTTCTTGTGTGTGTTAATACACACATCTAGGCAAGAAAATAAAATAAAACTTTAAAATTTAATATTTTTTTGTGTGTGTTAATACACATATCTTGACAAGAAGATGAAAAAACCTCGAAAATATAATATTTTCTTGTGTGTGTGTTAATACACACATTTTGGAAAGAAAATTTTAAAATTCAAAAATTTAACATTTTTGTATGTGTGTTAATACAAGTATCTTGACTAGAAAAATAAAATAAAAATTCAAAAATTTAACATTTTCTTGTGTGTGTGTTAATACACACATTTGGCAAGAAAATAAAAAAATTCGCAAATTTAACAGTTTTTGTGTGTGTGTGTGTGTGTGTGTGTGTGTGTGTGTGTGTGTGTGTGTGTTAATACACACATTTTGGCAAAAAAATAAAAAAATTTGAAAATTTAAATTTTTTTTGTGTGTGTTAATACACATATCTTGAATAGAAAAATAAAATAAAAACTCAAAAATTTAACATTTCTTGTGTGTGTGTTTATACACACATCTTGGCAAAAAAAAATTAAAAAACTAAAAAAAATTAATATTTTTTGTGTGTGTTAGTACACATATCTTGACAAGAAAATTAAAAAAAAACTCCAAAATTTAACATTTTCTTGTGTGTGAGTTATTACACACATCTTGGCAAGAAAATTTAAATAAATATAAATTTAACAATTTTTGTGTGTGTGTTAATATACATATCATAAGAAGAAAATTCAAAAAAAATTCAAAAATTTAATATTTTCTCGTGTGTGTGTGTTAATACATATATCTTCACAATAAATAAAAGAATTTTCCTCCAAACTTGAGGGAGAAATTCCCTGAAAGAACCTCGAAAATTTAATTATTTTTTGTGTGTGTATTAATACACATATCTTGATAAGAAAATTAAAAAAAAACTCAAAAATTTAACATTTCCTTGTGTGTGTTAATATACATATCTTGTAAAGAAAATTATAAAAAAACTCGAAAATTTAATATTTTCTTGTTTGTGTGTTAATTCACACATTTTAGCAAAAAAATTCAAAAATTCAAAAATTTAACATTTCTTGTTTTTGTGTGTGTTTGTGTGAGTGTGTTTGTGTGAGTGTGTTTGTGTGTGTGTGTATGTGTTAATACACACATCTTGACAAAAAATTAAAAAACTCGAAAATTCAACATTTTTTTGTGTTTGTGTTAATACACACATCTTGATAAGAAAACAAAAAAACTTCAAAATTTAATATTTTTTGTGTGTGTGTTAATACGCATATCTTGACTAGAAGATTAAAAAAACCTCAAAAATATAATATTTCCTTGTGTGTGTTAATAGAAAAATCTTGGCAAAAAAATTGAAAAATTTGTAAATATAACTTATTTTGTGTGTGTGTGTTATAAAAAATGAAAGATGTGTCAATTAAATGTTAGCTGAAACATTACAAGAATCTCCACGACTATCCCCCAATCCTTCTTTCTCAAAAATTTAACATTTTCGTGTGTGTGTTAGTATACACATCTTGGCAAGAAAATTAAAAAACTCAAAAAATTTAACTTTTTTTGTATGTGTGAAAGTACACTTATATTCACAAGAAAATTAAAAAAAAAACTCAAAACTTTTATATTTTCTTATGTGTGTGTTAATACACACATCTTAACAAGAAAATTAAGAAACACAAAAATTTAACATTTTTTTTTGTGTGTGTGTTAATAATACACATATCCTGCCAAGAAAATTAAAAAAAAATCAAAATATAAGATTTTCTTGTGTGTGTGTTAATACACACATCACGGCAAGAAAAATTAAAAAAACACGATAATTTAACATTTTTTTGTGAATACACATATATTGACAAAAAATTAAATACTCAAAAGTTTAACATTTTCTTGTGTGTTTGTTAATACACACATCTTGACAAGAAAATAAAAAAAATAGTACTGCAAACTTAGGAAGGAAAAATTCATAGAAAGAAACAAGAAAATTTAACATTTTCTTGTGTGTGTCTTAATACTCACATATGGAAAGAAAATAAAAAAAATTCAAAAATTCAAAAATTCAAAAATTTAACATTTTCTTGTGTGTGTGTGTGTGTGTGTGTGTGTGTGTGTGTGTGTGTGTGTGTGTGTGTGTGTGTGTACGTGTGTGTGTGTGTGTGTGTGTGTGTGTGTGTGTGTGTGTGTGTGTGTGTGTGTGTGTGTGTGTGTGTGTGTGTGTGTGTGTGTGTGTGTGTGTGTGTGTGTGTGTGTGTGTGTGCGTGTGCGTGTGCGTGTGCGTGTGCGTGTGCGTGTGCGTGTGCGTGTGCGTGTGCGTGTGTGCGTGTGTGTGTGTGTGTGTGTGTGTGTGTGTGTGTGTGTGTGTGTGTGTGTGTGTGTGTGTGTGTGTGTGTGTGTGTGTGTGTGTGTGTGTGTGTGTGTGTGTGTGTGTGTGTGTGTGTGTGTGTGTGTGTGTGTGTGTGTGTTAATACACACATCTTGACCAAAAAATTAAAAAGACTCGTAAATTTAACATTTTCTTGTGTTTGTGTTAATACATACATCTTGGCAAGAAAATAAAAAACATCAAAATTTAATATTTTTTGAGTGTGTGTTAATAAGCATATCTTGACAAGAAAATTAAAAAAACCCTCAAAAATATAATATTTTCTTGTGTGTGTGTTAATACACACATCTTGGCAAGAAAATTGAAAAATTTGTAAATTTAACTTATTTTGTGTGTGTGTTATAAAAATGAAAGATGAGTCAATTAAATGTTAGCTGAACCATTACAAGAATCTCCAAGACTACCCTCCAAGCTTCTTTCTCAAAAATTTAACATTCTGTTTTGTGTGTTAGTACAGACATCTTGGCAAGAAAATTTAAAAACTCGAAAATTTAACATTTTTTGTGTGTGTGATAGTACACATATATTCACAAGAAAATTAAAAAAAAAACTCAAAAAATTTACATATTCTTATGTGTGTGTTAATACACACATCTTAACAAGAAAATTAAAAAACACAAAAATTTGACATTTTTTTGTGTGTGTGTGTTAATACACATATCTTGGCAAGAAAATTAAAAACAAATTCAAAAATATAAGTTTTTCTTGTGTGTGTATTAATACACACATCACGACAAGAGAAATTGTAAAACACGATAATTTAACTTTTTTTTTGTTTGTGAATACACATATATTGACAAAAAATTTAAACACTCGTAAGTTGAACATTTTCTTATCTTGACAAGAAAATAAAAAAATTAGTCCTGCAAACTTAGGAAGTAAAAATTCACAGAAAGAAACACGAAAATTTAACATTTTTTTGTGTGTGTCTAATACACACATCTTGGAAAGAAAATTAAAAAACTATAAAATTTCATATTTTTTTGTATGTGTGTTAATACACATATCTTGACAAGAAGATTAAAAAAAACTCGAAAATATAATATTTTTTGTGTGTGTTAATATTTAATACACACATCTTGGCAAGAAAAAATAAAAAATTAGCAAATTTAACAGTTTTTGGTTGTGTTAATACACATATCTTGATAAAAAAAATTTAAAACTCCGAAATTGAATATTTTCTTGTGTGTGTGTTAATACAAACATCTTGACAAGAAAATATTAAAAAAAATCAAAAGTATAACATTTTCTTGTGTGTGTTAATACCCCTGTTCGAAAATGCGACCACCGCGATCGATTAGTCGGAGTAAAAGCGTTTGGTGGCTTCCGACCACCGCGATTTCAATCTATTCGGTTAAAAATTCGGAAATGTCAGCAAAAAATTCATATTTGTATTCGTTTCGTTTAAAATAACGACTTCTCTTTACAGATCTATGAATTTTGGATAGAAACTTGATATAAATCATTAGAAAATATTGAAAAATATAAAACTCAGTGAATGGCGGCCGTTTTCTGAGTCGCAGATCGATATTTTTAGGTTAGGGATAAAGTTAAAAAGACGATTTAAGCCTTCATTAAAGCCAAAGCAATAAAAATGCATATGTAGACTCGAACTCGTGACCTTTAAGAGAGTTAAAATGGCCTAAACCACAGCACCAAACCAATTTTCAATGTATATTTCTACTATATATAATATATAAGTTATAAAACTATACAAAAGTCCTAAAATTAATCATCCATTACCCCCTCCCCCCCCTCGATTTTTTTTCCGATTTTTATAGAAATCGGAAGGTGGGAACCGAGCGCCCGACGAACGCTTAGCGGGTTTCCGAACAGAGGTTAATACATACATTTTGACATGAAAAATTAAAAAATTCTAAAATTTAACATTTTTGTGTGTGTGTGATAACACATATATTCACAAGAAAATAAAAAAAAACTCAAAAATTTAACATTTTCTTATGTGTGTGATAAGTACACATATATTCACAAGAAAATTAAAAAAAAAAAACTCAAAAATTTTACATTTTCTTGTGTGTGTGTTAATACACACATCTTAATAAGAAAATTAAAAAACACAAAAATTTAACATTTTTTTTGTGTGTGTGTTAATACACAAATTTGGCAAGAAAATAAAAAAAACTCAAAATATAAAATTTTCTTGTGTGTGTTAATACACACAGCACGGCAAGAAAAAATAAAAAACACGCAAATTTAACTTTTTTTGTTTGTGAATACACATATATTGACAAAAAAATTAAATATTCAAAAATTTAACATTTTCTTGTGTGTTTGTTAATACACACATCTTGACAAGAAAATAAAAAATTAGTCCTGAATAATTAGGAAGGAAAAATTCACAAGAAGAAACACGAAAATTTAACATTTTCTTGTGTGTGTCTTAATACACACATCTTGGAAAGAAAAAAGAAAACTATAAAATTTAGTATTTTTTTGTATGTGTGTTAATACACATATCTTGACAAGAAGACTAAAAAAAACTTGTAAATATAACATTTTGTGTGTGTGTTAATACAAACATCTTGGCAAGAAAAAATAAAAAAATTAGAATATTAAACATTTTTTGTGTGTGTTAATACACATATCTTTACAAAAAAGATTAAAAAATTCGTAACATATTTTGTGTGTGTTAATACACATATCTTGACAAGAAAATTATCAAAAAAACTCGAAAAGTTAACATTTTTTTTGTGTGTGTGTTAATACACGCATACAGACAAAAAAATAAAAAAAACACAAAATTTAACATTTTCTTGTGTGTATTAACATAAACACATCTTGGTAAGAAAATAAAAAACTTCAAAATTTAATATTTTTGTGTGTGTATGTTAATACACATATCTTGACAAGAAGATTAAAAAACATCCAAAATATAACATTTTCTTGTGTGTGTTAATACACACATCTAGGTAGAAAAATGAAAAAACTTTAAAATTTAATATTTTTTATGTGTGTGTTAATACACATATCTTGACAAGAAGATGAAAAAAACCTCGAAAATATAACATTTTCTTATGTATGTGTGTGTGTTAATACAACATTTTGGCAAGCAAACTTTAAAATTCACAAATTTAACATTTTTTGTGTGTGTTAATAAACAAATCTGGGCAAGAAAATAAAAAACCTAGAAAATTTAACTTTTTTGTGTGTGTGTTAATACTCGTATCTTGACTAGAAAATAAAATAAGAACTCAAAAATTTAACATTTTCTTGTCTGTTAGTTAATACACACATTTTGGCAAGAAAATAAAAACAAATTGGGAATTTAACATTTTTTGTGTGTGTTAATACACACAACTTCGCAAAAAAATAAAAAAACTTGAAAATTTAACATTTTTTGTGTGTGTTAATACATGTATCTTGACTAGAAAAATAAAATTAAAATTAAAAAATATTACGTTTAATACACATATCTTGGTAAAAAAAAATTAATATTTTTTGTGTGTGTTAGTACACATATATTGACAAGAAAATTAAAAAAAAACTCGAAAATTTAACATTTTCTTGTGTGTGAGTTTATACACATATCTTGGCAAGAAAATTTATCGCTGCTCTCTGCATGCCTTGGAACTTTGCTTTCTAAATATAAATTTCATATTTTGTGTGTGTGTGTGTGTGTGTGTGTAAATATACATGTCATGACAAGAAAAATTTTAAAAAATTCATAAATTTAATATTTTCTCGTGTGTGTGTGTAAATACACATATATTCACAAGAAAATAAAAGAATTTTCCTCTAAACTTGAGGGAGAAATTCCCTGAAAGAACCTCGAAAATTTAATCATTTTTTGTGTATATATTAATACACATATCTCGATAAGAAAATTAAAAAAAAAACTCAAAAATCTAACATTTCCTTGTGTGTGTGTTAATATACATAATATACATATCTTAATTCACACATTTTAGCAAAAAAATTAAAAAAATTTAACATTTTCTTGTGTGTGTGTGTGTGTGTGTGTGTGTGTGTGTGTGTGCGTGCGTGCGTGCGTGTGTGTGTGTGTGTGTGTGTGTGCGTGCGTGCGTGCGTGCGTGCGTGCGTGCGTGCGTGCGTGCGTGCGTGCGTGCGTGCGTGCGTGCGTGCGTGCGTGCGTGCGTGCGTGCGTGCGTGCGTGCGTGCGTGCGTGCGTGCGTGCGTGCGTGCGTGCGTGCGTGCGTGCGTGCGTGCGTGCGTGCGTGCGTGCGTGCGTGCGTGTGTGTGTGTGTGTGTGTGTGTGTGTGTGTGTGTGTGTGTGTGTGTGTGTGTGTGTGTGTGTGTGTGTGTGTGTGTGTGTGTGTGTGTGTGTGTGTGTGTGTGTGTGTGTGTGTGTGTGTGTGTGTGTGTGTGTATGTGTTAATACACACATCTTGACAAAAAAAAATTAAAAAGACTCGAAAATTTAACATTTTCTTGTGTTAAAAAACACATCTTGGCAAGAAAATAAAAAAATATCAAAATTTAATATTTTTTTTTTGTGTGTGTTAATACACATATCTTGTTGACAAGAAGATTGAAAAAAAAGCTTAAAAATATAATATTTCCTTGTGTATATGTTAATACACACATCTTGGCAAGAAAATTAAAAAATTCGTTAATTTAACTTATTTTGTGTGTGTGTTATAAAAAATAAAAGATGAGTCAATTAAATGTTTGCTGAACCATTACAAGAATCTCCAAGACTACCCTCCAAACCTTCTTTCTCAAAAAATTAACATTTTCTTGTGTGTGTTAGTACACACTTTTTGGCAAAAAAATTAAAAAACTTGAAAATTTAACATTTTTTTGTGTGTGTGATAGCACATGTATTCACAAGCAATTTTTTAAAAAAACTCAAAAATTTTACATTTTAACACACACATCTTAACAAGAATATTAAAAAACAAAAAAATTTAACATTTTGTGTGTGTTAATACACATATCATGACAAGAATATTAAAAAAAACTCAAAAATATAAGATTTTCTTGTGTGTGTCTTAATACACACATCACGACAAGAAAAATTAAAAAACATGATAATTTAACATTTAGTTTGTTTGTGAATATACATATATTGACAAAAAAAATAAATACTCGAAAGTTTAACATTTTCTTGTGTGTTTGTCAATACACACATCTTGACAAGAAAATAAAAAAATTAGTCCTCCAAACTTAGGAAATAAAAATTCACAGAAAGAAACACGAAAATTTAACATATTCTTGTGTGTATACACACATCTTGGAAAGAAAATAAAAAAAACAATAAAATTTAGTATTTTTTTGTATGTGTGTTAATACACATATCTTGACAAGAAGACTAAAAAAACTCGAAAAATATAATATTTTTTGTGTGTGTTAATACACACATCTTCGCAAGAAAAAATAAAAAAAAATAGCAAATTTAACATTTTTGTGTGTGTTAATACACAAATCTTGACAAAAAAATTTAAAAACTCAGAAATTGAACATTTTCTTGTGTATGTGTTAATACAAACATCTTGACAAGAAAAAGTTTTAAAAAATCAAAAATTTAAAAAAATAAAATTTTGTGTGTGTTAATACACATTTAGGCAAGAAAAATTAAAAAATTCTAAAATTTAACATTTTTTATGTGTGTGATAGTACACATATATTCACAAGAAAATTAAAAAAAACTCAAAATTTGAACATTTTCTTATGTGTGTTAGTACACACATCTTGGCAAGAAAATTAAAAAACTCGGAAATTTAACATTTTTGTGTGTGTGATAGTACACATATATTCACAAGAAAATTAAAAAAAAAAATTCAAAAATTTTACATTTTCTTATGTGTGTGTTAATGCACACATCTTAACAAGAAAAATAAAAAACTCAAAATTTAATATTTTGTGTGTGTGTGTGTGTGTTAATACACAAAATTTTGGCAAGAAAATTAAGAAAAAACTCAAAAATATAAGATTTTCTTGTGTGTGTATACACACATCACGGCAAGAAAAATTAAAAAAAAAACATGCAAATTTAACATTTTTTTGTTTGTGAATACACATATATTGACAAAAAAGTTAAATACTCAAAAATTTAATATTTTCTTGTGTGTTTGTTTATACACACTTCTTGACAAGAAAATAATAAAATTAGTCCTGCAAACTATAAAATTTAGTATTTTTTTTTTGTATGTGTGTTAATACACATATCTTGACAAGAAGATTAAAAAAACTCGAAAATATAACATTTTTTGTGTGTGTTAATAAACACATCTTGGCAAGAAAAAATAAAAAATTAGCAAATTTAACCTTTTTTGTGTGTGTTAATACACATATCTTTACCAGAAAATTTAAAAACTCAGAGATTGAACATTTACTTTTGTGTGTGTTAATACAAACATTTTGACAAGAAAATTTAAAACAAAATCAAAAGTATAACATTTTCTTGTGTGTGTTAATACACACATCTTCGCAAGAAAAATTAAAAAATTTGTAACATTGTTTGTGTGTGTTAATACACATATCTTGACAAGAAAATTATCAAAAAAAATTCAAAAATTTAACATTTTTTTGTGTGTGTAAATACACACATCTTGACAAAAAAATAAAAAAAAAAACTCAATAATTGAACATTTTCGTTTGTGTGTGTTAATATACATTTTTTAACAAGTAAATTAAAAAAAAAACTTAAAAATTTAATATTTTTTTGTGTGTTTGTTAAGACACACATCTTGAAAAAAAAATAAAAAAAATTAGTCGTGTAAACTTAAGAAGGAAAAATTCACAGAAAGCAACTCGAAAATTTAACATTTTCTTGTGTGTATTAACATAAACACATCTTGGTAATAAAATAATAAAAACTTCAAAATTTGATATTATTGTGTGTGTATGTTAATACACATCTTGACAAGAAGATTTAAAAAACCTCAAAATATAACATTTTCTTATGCGTGTGTTAATACACACATTTTGGCAAGAAAAAAATTCGCAAATTTAACATTTTTTGTGTGTACATACATCTTGGAAAGAAAATTAAAAAAAACTAGAAAATTTAACATTTTTGTGTGTGTGTTAATACACATATCTTGACTATAAAAATAAAATAAAAACTAAAAAATTTAACATTTTCTTGTGCGTGTTAACACACATTTTGGCAAGAAAATAAAAAAAATCGCAAATTTAACATTTTTTATGCGTGTGTGTTGATACACACATCTTGGCAAGAAAATAAAAAAACTTGAAAATTTAACATTTTTTTGTGTGTGTTAATACATGTATCTGACTAGAAAAATAAATTAAAAACTCAAAAATTTAACAGTTACTTGTGTGTGTGTTAATACACACATCTTGGCAAAAACAAATTAAAAAATTAAAAAATTAACATTTTTTGTGTGTGTTAGTACACATATCTTGACAAGAATATTAAAAAAAAAAAATCAAAAATTTAACATATTCTTGTGTGTGAGTTAATACAAACATTTTGGCAAGAAAATTTAAATAAATAAAATTTAATATTTGTGTGTGTGTGTGTGTGTGTGTGTGTGTGTGTTAATATACATATCATGACAAGAAAATTAAAAACAAATTCAAAAATTTAATATTTTCTCGTGTGTGTGTGTTGATAAATATTTCTTCACAAAAAAATAAAAGAATTTTCCTCCAAACTTGAGGAAGAAATTCCCTAAAAGAACCACAAAAATTTAATCATTTTTTGTGTGTGTATTAATACACATATCTTGATAAGAAAATTAAAAAAAAATTTAAAAATTTAACATTTCCTTGTGTGTGTGTGTTAATATACATATCTTGACAAGAAAATTGTAAAAAAAAACTCAAAAATTTAACATTTTCTTGTGTGTGTTAATTGAAATATTTTAGCAAAAAAATAAAAAATTCGAAAATTTAACATTTTTTCTGTGTGTGATAGTACACATATATTCACAAGAAAATTAAAAAAAAAAAAAGGTTTACAGTTTCTTATATGTGTGTTAATACACACATCTTAACAAGAAAATAAAAAAAAAACACAAAAATTTAACATTTGTGTGTGTGTGTGTGTGTGTGTGTGTGTGTTAATAAACATATCTTGGCAAAAAAAATAAAAAAAACCCAAAAATATAAGTTTTTCTTGTGTGTGTGTTAGTACACACATCACGGCAAGAAAAATTTAAAAACACGCGAATTTAACATTTTTTTGTTTGTGAATACACATATATTGACAAGAAAATTAAAAAATTAGTCTTGCAAACTTAGGAAGGAAAAATTGACTTAATGAAATACGAAAATTTAACATTTTCTTGTGTGTGTCATAATACACACATCTTTAAAAGAAAATAAAAAACTATAAAATTTAGTATTTTTTTGTATGTGTGTTAATACACATATCTTGACAAGAAGATTAAAAAAAACTCAAAAATATAACATTTTTGTGTGATTTAATACACATATCTTGGCAAAAAAAAAAAAAATTTAGCAAATTTAACATTTTTTGTGTGTGTTAATACACATATCTTTACAAAAAAATTTAAAAACACAGAAATTGAAGATTTTCTTTTAAGTATGTTAATACAAACATCTTGACAAAAAAATTTTAAAAAAAATCAAAAGTATAACATTTTCTTCTGTGTGTTAATACACGCATCTTGGCAAGAAAGATTAATAAATTTGTGTGGGTTAATACACATATCTTGACAAGAAAATTATCAAAAAAACTCAAAAATTTAACATTTTTTTGTGTGTGTGTTAATACACAAATATTGACAAAAACAAAAAAACTCAAAAATTTAACATTTTCTTTTGTGTGTGTTAATATACATTTCTTGACAAGTAAATTAAAAGAAAACTAAAAAATTTAACATTTTGTTATGTGTTTGTTAATACACACATCTTGACAAGAAAATAAAAAAATTAGTCCTGCAAACTTAAGAAGGAAAGATTCACAGAAAGAAACTCGAAAATTTAACATTTTTGTGTGTATTAACATAAACTCATCTTGGCAAGAAAATAAAAAAACTTTAAAATTTTTTTTTTTTTTTGTGTGTATGTTAATACACATATCTTGACAAGAAGATTAAAAAAACCTCAAAATATAACATTTTCTGGTGTGTGTATTAATACACACATTTTGGCAAGAAAATTTTAAAATTCGCAAATTAATTATTTTGTGTTTTAATACACATATCTTGGCAAGAAAATAAAAAAAATTTTAAAATTTAACATTTTGTGTGTGTGTGTGTGTGTGTGTGTGTGTGTTAATACACGTGTCTTGACTAGAAAAAAAAAATAAAAACTTTTAAATTTAACATTTTTTTGTGTGTGTGTGTTAATATACACATTTTGGCAAGAAAATAAAAAAAAATCGCAAATTTAGCATTTTTTGTGTGAGTGTTAATACACACATCTTGGCAAGAAAATAAAAAAACTTGAAAATTTAACATTTTTGTGTGTGTTAATACATGTATCTTGACTAGAAAAATAAAATAAAAACTCAAAAATTTAACAGTTTCTTCTATGTGTGTTAATACACACATCTTGGCAAAAACAAATTAAAAAACTAAAAAAGTTAAAAAATTTTGTGTGTGTTAGTACACATATCTTGACAAGAAAATTAAAAAAAAAAACTCTAAAATTTAATATTTTTTTGTGTGTGAGTTAATACACACATCTTGGCAATAAAATTTAAATAAATATAAATTTAATATTTGTGTGTGTGTGTGTGTGTGTGTGTGTGTGTGTGTGTGTGTGTGTTAATATACATATCATGACAAGAAAATAAAAAAAAAATCAAAAATTTAATATTTTCCCCTGTGTGTGTGTTAATACACATATCTTCACAAGAAACTAAAAGAATTTTCCTCCAAACTTGAGGGAAAAATTTCCTGATAGAACCTCGAAAATTTAATCATTTTTTGTGTGTGTATTAATACACATATCTTGATAAGAAAATTAAAAAAAAACTCAAAATTTTAACATTTCCTTGTGTGTGTGTTAATATACATATCTTGACAAGAAAATATACACATCACCGCAAGAAAAATTAAAAATCACGCAAATTTAACATTTTTTGTTTGTGAATACATATATATTGACAAAAAATTTAAATAGTCGAAAATTTAACATTTTCTTGTGTGTTTGTTAATACACACATTTTGACAAGAAAATCAAAAAATTAGTCCTGCAAACTTATGAAGGAAAAATTCACAGAAAGAAACACGAAAATTTAACATTTTTTTTGTGTGTGTAAATACCTAGTCAATATAACAATAACACCAATGTCTCTCCTAGAGATGACACATCAGCATTTTGGAGTTTTCTGAAGATGACACTTCAGCAAAAATATTCATCAATCAAAACATTTTGTTAATACAACTCATCTACTCATTTAAATTTTTAAATTTAAATCCACTAACAACCCAAAAACTTTTTCTATTATTCTTTATTTTATTTTTGACCAAACTCAAGCCTAAATAATTAATAACAATAAATAAATAAAAAAATTTTAGTTTTTTTACCAAACTCAAGCCCAAATAATAAATACAAACAGATAAAAAATCAAATCTTTGTTTTTGATTAGCAACACAATTTTCTGTTTTTGATAGATAATGCGATTTCATGGTTTTCGCATGAAAATAAAATATCACAGTTTTTGCGGAAAAATGCAATTTGACGATTTTGGCGGAAAAATACAATTTCTCAGTTTTGTAAAGAAAACACGATTTCTCGGTTCGACGAGAAAACAATTTTTCTTTTGGCTTTGGTAGGAATAGAGAATTTCTCTGTTTGCCGGGAATAAGGGATTTCTTGGTTTCAGTAAGAAAATGTGATTTTCAGTTTTGGTAGCAAAACATAATTCCTTGGTTATGGAAGAAAAAAGTGAATTCTCGGATTTGACGAGAAAATGTGAATTTTTGGTTTTGGTGAACAAAAAAAGAAATAATTTTGACGGGAAACCAAATATCTTAGTTTTGACGGGAAAATGCTCGATTTTGATGAGAAATACAATTTTTCAATTTTGACAAAAATGCAATTTCTCAGTTTTGATAGTAAACGCAAATTTTTGGCTTTAAACGGATAATGCGATTTCTTGGTTTTCGCGCGAAAATTTGATTTTTTTAGTTTTTGCAGAAAATTAAAATTTGACGATTTTGGCGGGAAATGCAATTTCTTGGTTTAGATGAAAAATGCAAATTTTCTGTTTTTGACGAATAATATGATTTTTTTTTATTTTGCGGGAAAATGCAATATCTTAGTTTTCACGTGAAAACACAATTTCTAGGGAGATAATGCAATTTTTGGTTTTTGCGGAAAATTATAGTTTATTTGTTTTGGTAGGAAAACGCGATTCTTGGTTTGACGAAAAAATGAATTTTTGGTTTTGGCGGGAATTGAAGATTTCTCGGTTTTTGCAGGAAAATAAATTTTTCGATTTTGATGGGAAAATACGATTTTTTATTTTTGCAGGAATATGAAATTTTTTGGTTTTGGTCAAAAAACGTGAAATTTTTGGTTTTGGCGAAAAAACATAGGTTCTCGCGGAAAAAAATTTTTTTAGGTTTTAGGCGGGAATAGGCGCTTTCTCAGTTTCATGGAAAAATGAAGTTTTTTTGGTTTCGATGAAAATGCGATTTCTCCATTTTTGTAAGAAGATGAAATTTCTCTGTGCTAAATTTCCAAGTTAAAGTATGTTTACAATAACCAAAATTGTATTATTTAACTTCAACTAAAATGTTATTTCAACAGTTCAAACTAAATTTTCTATTTAGTTCTAAAGCAATAGCATTTATTTTGATATGAATGTTATTGATTATAGTTTGATACTTTTAGAAACATATATTTATAATAAATATTTGATAAATAAATAAATTTTATAATTCAATATAATCATACTAATTAATAAATCTTTTTTTTAAAGGGAATCTTGCAAAAATGACCCGTAAATTCAAGTCAATTGCTAAACTAACCTCCAATTTTACCATTTTTGAAATTAACCACTTTCTCTCACTTATTTCCTTATCAGTTCTATTTATTTACGAAAATGCCATTAGATTATTGTTTTTTATTATTATTTCGGAAATCTATTTTACCAAACAATCCTCATCTTCCTCACTTATTCACGAAAATGTCATCACCATCAATTCACTCAACTACCATTTTCAACAAATTCGAAGCTTTTATTGCTTCAAAGACCCATTTTTTAGCTTTGTAACCTCATTTCCTCTTCTCTTAACCTTCTACTCTTTCATTTTTTCACCATTTTCAGCACAAAAACTCTCTAATCTAAGTTTTTGAAACTTGATGTTTTAATATATTGTCATATTTGGTGATTTGGTCTGGTAAATCGATTGGGCTTGTTTGGTGGTGACTGGAATCAAAGAAATCAGTGGTTGAATAAGCTAAATACCACTGGTATGTGATTGTTCAGCTAATTTTTGTGAGTTTTCAGATCTGTGCCGCGAAAGCAGACTTCTTAAGAAAGTATACTTTCTGTAGTAGACTTCAAAATAAGTCTGCTGGTCAACACACAGGTTAGTTTTGCAATTGACTGGGTGTACCAATTTCTGACAGTAGACTTCAGTTGAAGTTTGCGCCATTTCTTTTGACAAAAAAAAAAATAGTGTAGACTTCAAAAGAAATCTACGTAAAAAGGGGTTTGTTTTGCAATTGACCAACCTTTGACTTTTTTGTAAGAAGTCTACTCACAAATGTAGACTTCTTCGGAGAAGTCACTTCTTAGAGGTTAGTTTTGCAATTGACCAATGTTGACTTTCCAAGTAGACTTCGCTTGAAGTCTACTTTTCCGAGTAGACTCGTTTGAAGTCTACTTTCTGAGTAGACTTCAAATAAAGTGTCTACTCTTAATTCAATGTTTGGTCAACCCCAAAACTAACCCAAATAGACTTCGTTTGAAGTCTACTTCAAAAGTAGACTTCAAACGAAGTCTACTTTGAAAAGTCAACATTGGTCAATTGCAAAACTAACCTTTAAGAAGTCTACTTTTGCAAGTAGACTTCTTATGAAAAAGTCAAAGTTTGGTCAATTGCAAAACTAACCTTTTTTTACGTAGACTTCTCGAGTAGACTCCTCGGAGTGAGTAGACTTCTTTGAAGAAGTCTACTCATCTTCTGGCAATTGCAAAAGTAACCTAAAATATAAACTTCATACGAAGTTTACATTTGTAGACTTCGTTGCAAGTCTACTTTTGTAAACTTCGTTGTTAGTCTACTATTTCACTTTTTTTTATAAACTCGTTTTTATCAAATTTACTACGAATTTTTAAGATTTTTTTGGTCTTACGATTGTTTTAGTAAGTGTACTTACATTTGTATCAGTTTTACATGTTTATATTATATATATTTGGTGAAATCAAGTTTCTTGTTTTATTTGGTATTTAGCTTATTAGTCTGTAGACTTCGTTTGCAGTCTGCGGTATTAATTTTTTTTATTAAATTAATTGATCAGATATTTGTAACAAATAAAATTTATTTTTTGACTCTTAAGTGTATGTTATTTATTGTTCTTACTTATGTAGGAGTTTGACATGTTTATTTGTTATAGTTTAGCTTTAATTAATTTTCTTGTTCTATTTGGTATTTAACTTATTAGTCCGTAGACTTCACTTGAAGTCTACATAGTAGACTTCGTTTGCACTCTGTGACATTAATTTTTTATAAATTTAATTGATCAGATATTTGTAACAAATAAAATTTATTATTTGACTCTCAAGTGTATGATATTTATTCTTCTTGCTTATGTATGAGTTTGAAATTTTTTTTTTTTACAGTTTAGCTTTAATTAATTTTCTTTTTTTATTTGGTATTTAGCTTAATAGTCCGCAGACTTCATTTGAAGTCTACATAGTAGACTTCGTTTGCAGTCTACTTTTTCGAAAATGATTTCTAATGTGGTTTGAATTTTTTTTTCTTTCAGAGAATGGTTCACATACCCACTGTTTATAGAGAATGTGTGAAGAAAGACTAGTTGTGGTATTTCTAAGTAGTTTTACATGTTTTTTTGTTATGAGTTTTACATGTTTTTGTATAGTTAAAATTGAATTAATTTTCTTGTGTTATTAGAGGTTCAAAGATGGTGATGACTAAGTCTGATAAAAAAGTCTGCATATGAAATCTGAATATGATAAAACACACATAATTTAAAAATATATTAAATAACATTAATTGCAATCCAACTTTACATATAAAGTAGACATTCTAAACAAACAAACATTTAAGAATCACTAATTATAAATCTTAAAATTAACATATAAAAACAAAATGTCTAAAAAAGATGTATGTGACTGAAGTCTGCTCGAGAAGTCTACTCGAGAAGTCTACTCGAGAAGTCTGCAGCTGAAGTCTGCTTCCAACAAAAACAAAAACAAAAAAATATGCTCAGGTCTGCAAAATAAGAAAAAATGTTAAAATTCATATTTCAACAAAATCTGCTATATTTACAAACATCATATCTGCAGCAAAAAGGAAAAAAAGAAATCAGCTAGGCAACAAAAAAAAATTCTAGATCTGCAACAAAATAAACAAAATTCAGATCTACAACAAAATAAACAAAATCAGATCTGCAACAACTAAAAATTTAAATCTGCAAAAAAAAAAAAAATCAGATATGCAACAACAAAAAAAATCAGATCTGCAACAAATTCTACATAATTTATACCATAAGAAGCGCATATTTGCAAGAATAAACTCAGATCTACAACAAGAAGCTCAAATATGTAATAATAAACTCATATTTACAATAGGAACACAAACCAAACAACAAAAGAAACACAAAACCTCATATTTGCTTACCATCACCATAATTGAGATAGAGAGGATGGAGGATAGAGATGGGTTTGATGGAAGAGAGGAAGGAGAAGAGATTCATGGCCAGAGAGGAGGTAGAGGAGAGAGAGGCATTTTTTAGAGGGAGAGAAAAACTTTATTTTTAACCCAATTAGGTTAATCTCCTTATATATGTAGGAAAATTTTCAGCTAAGTAGAAATCTACTCGAAAAGTCTACTTCGGTATATTTTTTCGATTTCGATTCCGGCCTAATTTGTTCCGATTCTCGCCCAATTTGTTAAATAATTTTGATTTCCCGCTATGTTTTTCTTAAGTCTACTGGAGAAGTCTACCCGAGAAGTCTACTTCAAACCCAAACCATTTTCAACCTTATACTTTTGAAACTTATAAATTGGTTTATTTTCATGAAATTTTATTTAATATAGATGCCAATTGTCTATGTTTTGGTTATATAATTTTTGTATCATAATATTTTTTATAATTTTAGTAAAAAAAATTTAAGATTCAATTATGTAGTAGATTTCTTTAGTAGACTTCTAAGGGGTTGTATATTTTCTAGTTTTTCTGCATTTAAGTTGATTCATTTGTATGGAATTTTGTATTCTATACAAGTCAAATATATATGACTTACTTATGTTTATCAATTTTTTAGAAATTTATTTATTTTATATTTTCTAATTAATTTAAAAAAACTAATTATGTAATATACTTCTTTTGAAGTCTACTTATGTAGACTTCATTAATAGTCTACAAAAATAGACTTCTTACGTAGACTTCCCGGAGGATAAAATCATAACTGTGGCATACGTTTTTTGTTTAGTCACAAAGGACTGAGCTGTAATTTCACTACTCTTTTGGGTTAGTTTTGCCAAACATTCAATAAGAGGTCTACATATTGAGACAAAATCAATTTTTAGGTTATAAAGAGAAACTCCCCCTTTTTTAAATGACAATTTGTTTTATTAATTACAAAGGAGAATCAAGTGACAATTTATTGGAGAAAATAGATTACATTTGTCATTAGCATGAAGGTACTAAAAAATATATTGATTTATTCTTACATATACATATATAATTTGTTAGCTAAACAAATTTAATAGTCAATTATAATTTCAAAAAATAAAAAAAAATAAGGATATACAATGTTTATTCAAATTAAAAACATATAAATATATAACTTAAGCTAATAAAAAATATAATACTTATTTACATTATAAAAATAATTTTATTATATTAAAAATGTATACAAAATTTAGAAAAATATTCTGCAACGTAGCGCGGGTAAATACCTAGTTAACTTTTTAAAGGAACATAAATAAAAAAAAAGCAGTGAGATTAAATAGAAGGAAAGGAATGAATTATTAATTAAAGAAAAAGAGAAGGGAGAAAAATAAAAAGAAGAGAAGAAACAAAAAAAATTCAACCATATATGATTTTACTTAACCATATAGAAACCAAGACATTAACACCAACCATTAGACTATTTTATTACATGACTGTTATACAGTAAAATTTCTATAAATTAATATTCGATTCAATAACACTTGATAAATTAATATTTTCTACTAGTCTCAAAATTAGTTTATCAATTAAATAGTATATATATATAAATTAATAATCATTGTAAATTAATAAAAAAAATTATAAACCTTCAGGTTTCAATATTATTAATTTATAGAGGTTTTACTGTATTGTGTTGGTGGCATTAGTCAAAGCAAAATACTCCCTCCGTTTTTTTTATATGTGATGTTTAAGGTTTTTACACATAGATTAATAAATTATTTAATTTTGTATTTTTTCAAAAAAAAACATGTTTTATCATCAATTCCAAAACAATTGAACAAATAGAAAAAACAATATACAAAATTCAAACATTTAAAACAATAAAAATGAAATTAATTTATGCATAGATATGTGTAAACATTAACTATTTTTGAACAAAAAATAATCTCTAAGACATCATATATAAAAAAAAACGAAATTTCAATAGTAGAGATCAAAGTCCACTTTTATTATTTATTGTTTACATATATCATATAGGAATATATGGAATCGTTATTGATTCTTACAAAAAAGGGAATCATGAGAATGGTGGAGAAAATGTATCTAACCAGTAAACACTAAGCTTGAAGACCACTTCACCATTATTGTATAAAAACTGGAAAAATAAAGAAAAAGACAAAGAACTCAACGTGTATATATGGTGTCTCGAACCAGTCGGTTCCGAGTTCACAACTTCACATCATATTGTTTATATTATACAATTGAGGTCTGAAATCCCACAAGACTTGAGACGAGAGCTAAGGACATTGCTATCGAGGATAGTGTTGTTAATGACTTCACACAGACATGAACGATTCGCTTTTAGTCGCTCACAACATTCAGCCGGCAACTCCATCTTCTTTGCTATACCGTCAAAGCAAACCAGAAGAGGATTTGCAAAACATTCACTCCTCTTGACGTTTTTGCCGCCGGTGGTGCCGTTAGCGTTTGCCGGTGGAGGAAACGATGCCGATAGTACGGCAAATGCGATCACCAACAATGCTACGTTCTTCATGTTTGGTTCTCTTTGTTAGCAAATTGTTTAGATTCGTATTGTTTTCTAAGAAGAAGTTTGAGAACTTGTTTAGGTATTTATTTGATAATTAAGGATCTCCATTGTATGGTATTGCGTAATACACGCGTATTAATTTTGTTAATAATATCCACATGGAACGTAATTTAGCTGTTACGTAAAAACATAGGATAATGCTTATGCTAAATTGATTTTCAATATACTAATAATGTTTTACAAATTTAGAGAAATACCAATTAAGAACCCAGTTAAATTTAGAGAAATACCAATTTAGAACCCATTATTTTCTTAGGGTTCCATAAAATTCGTGTTGTTAAAGCAAACAACATTTTGAGAAGTTTAAAATCATTTTTTTACATAAGGTTTTTTTAATATAAGTTTTTTTGCAATTCCAAGGAAAACGAAAAGAAAAGAACAAGGGAAGAACATAGAGGAGAAGTAATGTAATTTGTTTATCAAATGACATCAAAATCAAAAGAGATAAAACATAGGAATCTAACTTTATTTCATGGAAGATCCTATGTGAAGAAGTCCTTTTCTCTCTCACTTCCCTTCTTTTAAAACCAAGTCTCGATGGATCAAAAGCCACAAACTTTTTAACCCATTGCATATTTCTGAGTCCAGCTTCTTGCAGTAGACTCGTACTTAGCTCTATCGGTTTTGTACATGTGCGCAATCTCCGGAACCAAAGGATCATCTGGGTTTGGGTCCGTCAACAATGAACATATCGAAAGCAAAACCTACAAAGTCACAATAGAGTGAATTAGAAATTCAGAGTCAAAGACTCATCAACGACATAGGTAAAAAGAGAGCTTTTTGTGTTCACCTTGGAAATGGTGAGAGCAGGGCTCCACTGTTCTTTCAGAATGTCGAGGCAAATGCTTCCGTTGCTGTTGACATTAGGGTGAAACACCTTCGTCCTAAATGCAACCTGCGAGTAGAACAAAGAGCAACTGAGTGTTCCAATACAACCCACTTTAATGATTTTTTCAAACTGGTGAGAGAATGGTTCTAACCTTTGGTGGCTTGAAAGGATAATCCGGAGGGAAGTGAATGGTTACGAGAAAGACTCCGCCTGAATAAGGACTCTCTGATGGACCCATTATTGTAGCTTGCCAGTGAAACATGTCCTCAGCAACTGGGCCTTTTGAAGATTTCACAATTGTTGTTCATACAAAGGCAAAAACAGAAAGTTTAGTCTTTAATAACACAACATAAACATAGATTGAGATTCTCATACAATCATCAGACTTGCATTAAGCAGTATTGAGATTCTCATACAATCATCCTCTGACTCTATTGAGACCAACAACACCGAATGCAATAGATAACTAACAAAGACTACACAGCTTTCTACTAAGAACTGGTGAACATCAAAAGAGCTTTCTACTAAGATCCGGAAGCAAGTTCGTAAAATCCGTAATGGATAACTTCGATAAACAAGGCAGGATGCAATCTATGTCAGGACCCAAAAGCTTAAAATTAAGAAAAATCTCAACTTTCAATTGCTATCTCCTAGACTATGATCGATTGCACGAATCTAAGATCAAAACCCAAAAGTTTGTTTTAAAAAAAATCTCAACTTTTAGTTGTTATCCTTTGATTAGAGATTATAATCAGTACTCTACATCACGATGTTGTGTGATTAAGAAGAAGAAAAAACAGTATCATATTCTTAAAAACGAGATGATTAAGATCTACAACAGAGCTCAAATCGAATGAGATGGAGAAGAAGAGGTAAGTCTAACCAGCACTGCAGGAGGTTGGAGGATCCTTCTGGAGATCCTTGAGCTCCTTCAAGATCCGCTTCGAAGCCATTTTTCGCTCTGAACAATTTCCTAGATCCAATAGACAAAATAGAATAAAAATAAAGATCTAAGATCGATTTCAGCAACAACGAAAGAGAGAACCCGAAACAATCAAACAACAAAGGATCGAGCTTTTTTACCTCAAGACAGATCCTCCAAACTAGGTTCACGATTCACTCCTGCAGATGGTGAGAGAGAGAGAGAGAGCCCTTGGAGAATTTTTGGGGATTTATATTTATTATGATGCCTTTACACATGCCAGCGATTTTACAGCGACCAAGATATTTTATTTTAGGGTCTCCTTTTATTTTATTACATTAAATAAAATGGAAAAGAAAAAAAAGTAGAAACCTTCTCACCTAGACAGAGTCTTTGCGTAAAGGCTTTAAAACGGCTTAAACCCTTTAGGGTTTTTAACTGGCTTCGAGCAAAATCTCCGACTGACACAGACACGCCGAGAGAGAGAGAGAGAGAGAGCTCTGAGATCAGAATCAATGGCGGCCAAGGGTTCGTCGAAGCAGAGAGGAAAAGGAAAAGGTTCAAAGGGATCATCTTCTTCGCCATCCAAGTATCAGCTCTTCAAGGATTGGAGCAACTGGTCACTGAAGAAAGCAAAGGTCGCGACTCACTATGGCTTCATCCCACTGATCATCATCATCGGCATGAGTTCCGATCCAAAACCAGATCTTTTTCACCTATTAACTCCCGTTTGATCCTCCAATTTCTCCAGATGCTTTGTTTTCTTTAATTATTATATGAAATGGGTTTATTTTGTTCGTTCCCGGATCTATAAATTCAAGTTTCGTTCTTTGCACATCAACAAACAAAAATGATCTAAGAAGAAGAAAAACGCTTTAAAGGCGGCTACTTTGTGTGTGTGTATGTGTGTGTGTTTGCCTCATTCGGCATCAATCGATCGAATATCTTGAATCAGTTTCAAAACTTGAGCTATATGAGGCCGTTCTTGCTGCTTCAAGGCAACACAAGCCAATCCTATATGCAACATCTCAACCATTTCTTCCTCGAAACAACCCGATCGGCTCAAAATCTCCATATCAAAGACTTCCCCTGTCCACTCTTTCACCACCACAGACCTTATCCAGCTAGCCAAATTCATCTTCTCTCCCTGTTCTGTCTCCGAAACCGGGCTCGCCGGCGACTTCCCCGTCAAGAGCTCGAGTAAAACCACACCGAAGCTGTATACATCCGAAAGCTGCGTGCTCCTTCTTGTGTCCGTTATCTCAGGTGCGTGGTAACCGGAGGCAAGAGGAAGAAGAGGACTCATGATGGTTGTTAAGCCGAGATCGCCGACGCAGCCGTAGCATTGTGAGTCTAAGAAGATGTTTGAGGATTTGATGTTCCCATGGATGCATCTCCCTTCATGGATTTTAGCCAGGCCTCTCGCTGCTCCGGTTGCTATTCTCAGCCTAGCGTCCCAATCTAAGGGTACTCGATCATGCATTCCTCTGTTTCCTGCAAATAAAAATTGAAACTTTCGTTTTGATTTTTGAATCTATCATCAGAACATAGAGCTGAAACTGACCATGCATCATCTGGAAGAGGCTTCCTTGAGCGTAGTAGCGGTAGACAGCGAGTTTGTCGTCTTTGGAGTAGTAGTAGGCCTTGAGCTCAGCTACATTGTCGTGTCTGATCATGCCGGTGATCTCCATCTGTTGCTCAAACTCTCGTCTTCCCACAGAGACTTGATTCAATCGCTTCACCACGACCGTGCTCATGTCTTCCATGGTTACCTTATAGGCTGTACCAAAAGCTCCTTTCCCCAAAACTTGAGCAGACGAGCTCAGCAAATCATCTAGATCGAACGAATGGTTTCTTCCCCCGAAGAAGATGATTTTGCCTCCTTCTCCAGTTTCTCTAGATGCGCAGGAAGACGAGTCTCTCTTCCTCAGCTTCCCAGAGACTCTTGTCTTGCCGAAACAAGTGATCATTATTACTATGCAAGAGAGTCCGGAAACGCCCAAAACGCAAGCTGCAGCTAGAATCAGCAAGAAAGCAAGCTGGCTTAACCCGAAAGGAGTCTTGTGTTGTTGTTTCTCTTGTGATGTTATGTTGTTGCCAGAGAACGCTGAGCTTTGGAATCTCTCGAGAGACTTCGGTATTGCACCGACGAGCTTGTTGTTGGACAGGTCGATTTGAGTCAGCCTCGGAAGATGGAGATCAGGAATCTCACCTGAGAATGAGTTGTTTGCAAGATTCAAGACTCTAAGGCTGGTCAAACCCGAAAGAGAAGAGAAGGCGGGATGCTTCCGTTGAATGCATTGTTGGACAGATCAAGAACCTTGAGATTCTTTAACTCCGAGAGAATCGATGGCAGTGGACCCGAGAGGCGGTTATGCTGAAGGTAGAGATGAGTCAGCTTCTTGAGGTTGATGAAATCACGAGGGAACTCTCCGGTGAGTCAGTTCTTTCGAAGGCTAAGAGTCTTGAGAGAGGAGAGACGACTGATGGTGAGAGGTGGGATCGAACCGTTGAATCCAACCCCAGGCAATCTAACGGATACAAACCGGTCCCGGTTTTCGCTGCAGGTAACTCCGGTTTTCGCTTTCGTGTCGTCTTCAAGAGTCTCAGAGAAGATGACAAGGAAACAGAGAAACAAAGAGAAGAAGAAGGAGAAGAGAACTTGCATTGTAAGAAAGAAGTTGACAAAGGTACGCCGGCAGGTTATAGCCGGCTTAAAGATGTTTTCTTTTATAAGCATAGAAAAACAAATTCGCCATTACCAAAACTTGTGACCGTTTCTCTCTCTCCTTCAAGCATTTTCACACCAACGGCCAGGGCCGGCTCACTATTATTAAGGGCCCTTGGGAAAAATATTTTTGGACCCTATAACTATATAATTTTGTTTTTAATATTACCTTTTAAATATTATTAGAAAAATGGAATTTCAAATTATACTTTTTAAAAAATAAACTAACTGAGCTTACTTTTTTTTTGAATTCTACATTTTAAATTATAATAACTTGTAATACTATATTCATGTTTTTATTTCTTCTTCTTCAGCTTTGTAATCATAATTTACAAAAAAAAAAATTTGACTTCACGTAATCCTATATTTCCATTAATTAAACATTTTATATATTTGTTACTTATTATAATAATTTTCGATATATTTTGAGAACCATACACTCGCATAAACACTAATTAAGCAATCTCTATAATTTATTCATTTTGTTTTGGTTTGACTGGACATCTCTGAGTTATATTCATTTAAGAAAATAACGTAAAAACAACATCGAATTCTACTATAGCAAGTAGATTAGTCACTGGATATATCATAGAGTTAGTACACCATACACATAATCATAAATTTATTATTATCTAAATTCAATAACATAATATATGTACTGAACAAAAAATAGGCCCCTAATATTGTTAAATTTAAAGTGGGTCCTAGGACAGTCGCACCAACTGTTCTCCCTCCTAAGCCGGCATTGTCAACGGCTAATTTCCTTTTACTGTCTAACGTAAGCGCGGTAAAAAACTCAGAGGTTTGAAAAAACAGAGAAATAGAGAAACAGCTTCTCTCCAATATTCCCTTTTTTTATTCTCCAATATTCTTCATTAACAAAGTTGCTAATTAACATAATTGTAATACTATATGTGATAACAAAAATAAATAAAAAGAATATATTTTAGTTTAGAAAAATAAAAAAAATATTTTCAATTGATTTAAAAAAAACATATCATTACTGTAAAAAAAGAAGAAGATAATTTAATATTTTATATACTTATAATAAATTATAAAATTCTCATGCACTATAAATATTGTAATACAAAACAAAAAACTTATATGTTATTATTTACAAGCAAGAAATTAATAGTATAAAATGTGTTGAAAAATTGAAACATTCAAATGATAAATTCGTACAACATTTCTCTTTTATTTTATGTGTGACAATTTACATATGGTATGGTTTAAACTCACCAATCTACAAACTACTACGTAGTATGTTTTAAGGGTTTTTTATGTTTTTTTTGGCTGAGGAGGCCAATCAAAACACCAAGGAGGTCCATTATCTCGTCTTAGACGACAGATTGGTTTCTTCTTTCCCTCGCCCGAGACTTCCCAAATACAAACGTCACATTTTTTGTCTCCATAGGTAACAATACGACTATCTGCCTTTGGTGCATACACAGGCCACATGTGGGATCCGCCTTTATACCACGTAAAGTTGCAATCAAATCTCGTACTCCCCAACCAATTTACTCTGAATTTGAAGTCCCAACTAAGACCCGAAGAGAGTGTTTTTAACCCCAAATCATCATCTTTAGATTTGCAGTGTACTTGCAGAGTAAGTTTGTTTGGTAATGCATTAATTATTACGACGGTTTTTTTCTCAAACCCAAGCATGCGTCTCGTGCTTAGCTCTCCCGATGCAGCATCCGAGAATGACATCGATGCATAAAGCACCATAGCTACAAGATTGTAGATAAACAACATAAAATATAGTTTTTTGGAGAAACCCATGATTCTCTCTATTATGAGATTGAAATTGAAGTTAAATGCAAATGTATATATAGTTTATTTCCTTTTTCTATTTTTAATAAGGAAAGGATTTTAACCTCCCAAGAAATAGTAAGGAAACGATAACAAATCAAATCCAAAAATGGAGAACACTTGGTTCCTCTTCAAATGATGCAAAGAAGCAAATTGCTACCCTCACATTTTTTTTTTAAATGACAAATCTGTACTTTTTTAAATTGGCAAATGACAATGGGGGAATAACCTTAAAAATACCTGAGGTAAATAACATTTGCTGAAAAATACATCAACTATTTAGGTTTCCCATAAGATACCCAGCTTATTTTTAGATGCCAAATTAGTACTCAAACTTTCAAGTTTGACAATACTATTTTGACATCGTGAGCTTATGACAGTGAACTGTGTTTATTTTTTTTAACACCAATTGAAATTATTTAATCCAAAATTTAACAATAACCCCTAAAAGTGATATAACATAAAATCATTTTCTCCCAAATCGATTTTTTTCTTTTTTTCTTTTTTTCTTCTCTCTTAGTTATCACTTCCTTAGTGAAAAGAAGAACACATATCAATATGGGGGAAGTTTTAGGTTAAATCAATTTTAGAGGTTATTATGCATTTTGGATTAAATCATTTCAACTGGTGTTTAAAAAAACTCTGTTCACTGTTCCCGTTACATAAACTTACGGTGTCAAAATCATATTGTCAAACTTGGTCAAACTTTCAAAATTTGAAATATGGGTATTAATCTTGCATCTAAAAATAAGTTGGGTATATTTCAGAAAACTTAAATTCTTGAGGTATTCTTTTAGCAAATGTTATTTACCTCATGTATTTTTAAGGGGGTTCTCCATAACTATGTGATAGTTAAAATTTTTTTAAGTGGACAAGAAGTACAGTAAAACTTCTATAAATTAATATTCGATAATATTTAGATAAATTGATATTTTTTGTTAGTTCTAAAATTAGTTTATCAACCAAACAATATATCTATAAATTAATAATCACTATAATTAATAATTCTTTATAAATCTTAAAAGTCCTAACATTATTAATTTATAGAGGTTTTACTATAGTATACAAATCCTTAGTATAACTTTCTTATACAAAATTTTGGTACCAATTTTATGACTGGGTAACTATTAAACTGATGTATATGTATTGTTATACAAAATTAAAGAAATAATTAAGAATTATAGAAATCCCAAGGAAGAGAAGGTAAAACACCAAGATCTTAGTAAGAAAATTCTTTTATAAATCAAATGTGTGTGCAAGTTGAAGATTGTATAATTTGATAGGTATGATTATTATTATTTTATCTGATAAGATTTATAATCTTATAAACAATATATATATATATAAGAAAACTGCATATTATAGATTATATTCTTTTATATAAAAGAAAATTTCAATGAATTTGTTATAGTTTTGATAACTTAGAAGATATTAGACAAAAAAGAATTAAATTAAACTATTAATCACAACATGCGCATGCAAGATAAAAACCTAGAATATTATATATAGATTCAACTAGGATTCAGTACCTATGTGCCGCACAAGCAAATGTTTTGTAACTTATTTATAATAATAATTTGAATAATAAAAGAATCTCCTACACATTATTTGAGAAGTAGATCTTAGTAAAAAAAAACTGAGTTGGTCAACACTATAGTAAAAGTTAGTACATTTTAATGACAACATATAAATGTGACACGTCAAATTTTCAAAAATAAACGAAATGTTTTTATTGACTGGATTAAAATTAAATAAATTATAAATTTAAAACATAATTACAACATTTGTGGATGAACGCTAAAGGAGGTGCCAGAGCTTTTTCCTTTCAGGTTTTTGATAACCTCGGAAGAGGATTATCGATAAAACAGAGAACTAGAAGAGAAGATAGAGAAACAGCTACTCTCCAATATTCCCTTTTTTATTCTCCAATATTCTTTATTAACAAAGTTGCTAAAATCTTATTATATAAAGTTGCTAATTATTATTATATAAAACTATGTTTATAACTCGCGCGAGTCTGTATTAATAGTTTGATTTAATTCTTTTTGAGCTACAATCTTTTAAATTATTAAAAATATAATATATTTATAGAATTTTTTATTTATATAAAAGAATTTAATAAATAATGTGTAATTTTCTCATATTTTTATTTATAAATTTTTGAAAAATATTAGGTAAAATAATAATTTATATAGTTTTTTTTCTTAAAGGTTTATGTGTTCAAAACTATAGTTTTTTTTTTATTAAAAGTCTTATTGATGTTGTGTATCATTGCATATATTATCCATGATTTCTGTTGATTCGCATTTAATGTTGTTAGGAAGCTGCAATGATTAGGCAAAACCATTTCTTCTTTCTCCACCATGTCTTATAAGAGTTTTAGCTTATATTTTTATTCAATTTTCATTGATATCTATTATTTTACAGTCTAATATTTTATAATTTTAGTTTTCTAACTTGTAGGATCAGTAGTGTGGAGTATTTGCATTATTTTTCACTGTTTTTATCTTTTGTTTGCAATATACATGATTTGATTTGAGTATTTTATCTACATATACCAATATGAGTTTGATTCATAACTATATCATACTTTATTATTTAAATAAAATTTAGAAAGTGTTATTGATGTTGATTCAGATATAAGTCGTGATCCTAAATATGTATAGAAATATTGAGTGTAAAGTTATTTATATAGTGTTTGTTTTTAAATCAGAAACATATGTTTGGTTTAGAAACTCATGTAAACCTATTGCAACTTTAGATAGTTCTTCAATGTTGATACTAATACTTTAGAAATCATGAACTTTTTGAAACTAATTTCAAATTAATTTTGTATTAATTTTTTTTGATATTTTACATCTTTTGATAGTAATTTTTTATTTATTTTAATTTAAATAATTATTGTATGTTTTATATATTTAGGACTTATGTACTTTTTATTAAGCTCTTTTGTTGTTAATTTTCCAAATAGATATCGTAGACATCACATTAATTTCTTTTATACAAATGTTTTTTCTTTGTTAAATTTGTTTTTTATATGTTAAATTTGTTTTTTATATGAATTTTAATTCTAGCTATAATGCTGATTTGATTTGCTCTAACTAGTGAATTTAAATCTTAGAAGGATTTATCAAAAGCTTATAACATCACTTGTTTATTTTAGTTAAGTTTTTTTTATATTGATTTTCAAAAACTTTAGTTCAAGTTAGTTTTCTTTTATACGACTTTTTCTTTTGTTAATTTACTTTTTTTGGTAATGATTCCTATTTTATTTTGAAAAATAAATTTATAACATGTTAAAAGCTAAAAAGGCTTTTAATAAAAACATGTTTGTTTTCTCATCATATCATAATAACTTTAAAAAATTTTGGTTTCATATTTAAAAACACAATAGGAAATTAAAGTATGATGAGGTAATGCATGTGAGCGTATTTACCATGTCAAATAGTCAGTAGTTGCTTCAATACCTTTGTCGAAAAAAAACTGGGTGGAAGAAGCGGAGTTCAAAAATAATAGTTCTACATGATGTAATTTAAAGTATGGTGTTAAGAGTTAAATAAATCTTATTATCTCAGAATTCATCATATTTTCATAATAAATAGTAAAATAATGATAATTATATGTTTGAGATTACAAACCTTGAAATGTTTTTGGGTTCATAATTATGGCCAGGAGCACAACAGTTTTGACAACACTTTTCATTATTTTTCTTTGAAAATTGGTGGAAGAGTAACAGGAACAATTAGCCCACTGTTTAGAAAATGTAAAAAGGTGTTAAATAAACATATATTGTATTCCAGTTAAGAATATATAAATGAGTTGTTAGGAAAACATCTTTATCTTTTTAATGCTAGTGAACATTTATTTTATTATGACTTCCACCATTTGTGATATCATTAGCTTAACTTGACAAAGAAAGTTCTCGTCGTTGATGATGATTAGTTTTCTAATAGCATATAGACAATATATGACGTTATTATTATATATTTGTATATGTGCAATGCATTATAAGTTATAAATTTTTCTAATCTATGCTATGAGTTTTAACTTTTACGATATTACTTTTTTGGTTAGTTAGACTATTTTACATTAAATTTCTATTTAATTTTAATGGATACTATATTTTGATTTTTAAATATAATTTTCTTTTCTATTTGTTACTTAACCTTTTAATTTATTTTTCCATTTATAAAATAAAATTAATATTTTTTATTTTCTTGTCAGTTAATTTAGAAGTTAGAATTTTCCTAATCTATATTATAAGTTTGAGCTTTTATGATTTTTTTTTGTTAGTTTTTCTCTTTTGAAAACAAATTTCCATTTTAATTTTAAGGATACTATTTTTCAGGTTTTTAACATAATTTTCTTTTCTATTTGTTATTTAAACCTTTTTATTTCAATTTTTCCATTTATAAAACGAAATTAATGTTTTAAATTTTGACAGATGCTATATTTTATTTTTTTATATATAATTTTCTTTCCTAATTGTTACTTAAGATTTTTTATTTTAGTTTTTCCATCTATAAAATGAAATCAATATTTTTATTTTCTTGTCAATTAATTTATAAGTTAGAAGTTTCCTAATCTATATTGTAAGTTTGAACTTTTATGCTATTATTTTTTTGGGTTATTATAACCACATTGAGAATCTCGATAACTCGAAATTAAGAAGTGAGCCTAGGCCTCAGGATGAACGCCGGTGTTACTCATTTGAAAACAAATTTCTATTTTATTTTTAAGGATACTATTTTTTAATTTTTTAACATAATTTATTTTTTCTATTTTTTACTTAGCTTTTATTTTTCTATTTTTAAAACCAAATTAAAGTTTTAATCATTCTTAACATTTTTATTTAATGAATATGTTGATGTGGACCAATTAAATCAAGTTTTTAATCATATATGAACGTACTCAATACACTATGCTTTCAACTTTTATATATTATCGATTCTTAATTAACATAATTGTAATATGTGATAAATTATTTAATCTAAATTATGACATATGCTGTAATTATAATAAAATAACAAGAATAAATAAAAAGGATATATTTTAATTTGGAAAAATAAAATAATATTTTTAATTGATTATAATATAAAAAACACATATCATTACTGTAAAAGAAGAAGAAGATAATCTGATATTCTATATACTTATAATAAAAGCTGGTAGGATTTGCTAACTAACAGAATTTGATAATGCAATTGAGATATATGATTTGGTAATTCACTTTTACCGGAGGAAACAATGATCCCAGAATTATATGTTTGATCAAAGTCATTGTTCGTACAATGAATAACACGGGAAGTCAATATGGTTCAAGAATGGCCCACATTCTGTTTCGTCTCGGCATTGACCATTACACACTCAAACTTCAAAACATGGCCAACATCGTCAGCCATTGGTGTGTATGTCTTAGAGCGTCTAACCTCAACAAGTGTTTCCCCTCCTGCGCCTGTCTTTTGGGTAATGACTGAGGGATAAACTGAAGATGATCAGTTTGCTAAGCTACTAGTGGCGCTGAGAAGGCTAGAGCCTAAGCCTAAACTATTCAAAAGGAGCAGCTCTTCTCACTCAAAAAATTTCTAATAGTTCAAAACTTAAAAAAAAAATGAACAAAATTCAAAAAAAAAAATCAAATATTCTCAAATCCTTTCTAATCACCTTCAAAATTTATAAGAATAACTTTGCAATATTCTCTCAAATCTCAAATCTCTTTAAAATTCCCTCAAATTTAGGTGATTTCTAAATTATCCCAAATCATCAATTTAATATACCCTCCTTAAATTGTTTATAATTAAGATTTTAACATTTACTTGCTGAAATCGTTTATGTTATAATTTATATTTTTAAATTAATGGGAATTTGTTAACATATGTTGTTACATGGATTTAAGGCTTACGAAATCTTCGGCAATTGATACTATGATGCCGAGATTTTCTGCGTTTTCAACATTGGTTTTTTTGTTATATTATTCCGAGATTTCGTGAACTAATATTATTCTTCTTCTAATTACATTTACAGGCAACGAAAAGGAATCAAATGATTTTTACATTTTCGATTGTAATATTCTCCTTCCCCTAGTACATTTTTATAACCAAATCAAATTATCAAATACTTAATTTTGGTTTGATTTCAGTGAGTTAAAAGATCCGCGTGTTTTTTGTCATATTTGGGTCGGATCGAGTTATGTCGAGTTTAATATTTATATATAGTTTACAAAGTCATTTTTAAAGTTTATTGGGCCGGGTCATTTAATAATTGATTCACATAAGGTCTAAAAATCTAAAGAAAATGGTAAAAACCAATAGTATTTCATGTAATATAATATTGAAGTGAACATAGTATGGATATCTGATTTTTTTGTGAGCTCTCATTTACTAATCTCTCAAGTGGTGGTCATCATCTCTTTCTCTTTTGGCGTAATCTTAAAAAAAAAAAACGAATTTGATTGCTCAGTCGGTGAAAGAATGGCGTAATCTAAGAAAAAACCGAACTTCATTGCTCAATTTGTGAAAAAATTTGAAAAGATGAATTGAAATCTACAAGATGAATCGATTTGAGATGATGATGAATCCCAGGTTTATCTGTCTGACCCGCAAACCCATGACGGACAAACCTGTTTAGTCTGCCGTCTGGACGGGTAGTCTATTTAGGCATGCTAAACGGGCTGGCCCGATTCGGCCCGGCCTAAAATACATAAAACCTGCATATATTTAAGTCCAGTCCAGCCCGATAATATATCGAACATATATTTTGAAGTCCAGTGTGAACCTAACAGGGTTATTGTGTTTTTTTGGGTTTTTTTGGCTTTTTAGAAAATATAAAATAAATTTTAAAAATAATCATAAATATAGTTTTATCAAATCTGAAAGCAAAACTTTAACTTATAAATTCATATATATTGTAATATCAAATATAATTAAATAAATAAGTACTGTAAATAGTAGAAACGGTAGAAATAGAGATAAAAATCTTCAAGATGAAAGTATGAGTGTTTCTTGAAACTAATTTAGTTTGAGCATTGATGTTATATGAAGGCACACAACTAAAAATTAAGGTTTTATATTAATAGAGTAATATAAAAAATTTAATAACTCTAATTCTTTTAAATTGTAAAGATAATTTATTAATAAAAAACTCTAAATATAATTATGTACAAGGTTTTTAGGTTAGTCCGAGACCGACCGGGCTTAAATCCAAATGGACTTAGCCCGAATGGGTTTAGCCCGAATAGGTTTAGCCCAAAAAACTTGATTTTTTGAGTTTTTATACCAAAATTCAAACCCGGTATTTTTTAGAGTCGGGCCGGACCGGACTTTTGACCCAAATTGACATCCATAAATTCATTAGGCCTTCTAAATTCTAAATGGTGGCCAGTTTTTATGCTGTCCAGGCCCGCCTCACTATGGGCTTACCTGGGCTTGGCCCACGGGCGTACGGCCTGATTAACAATTCCAACATCTTTTTGTCATAATTTATTTTGCATTGCGCATTGTTGACTATAAGACATTTTGGTAGATTTTATGTAACAGTGCCACACGCAAAGTCAAGATGTTACCAACTTTTGAAGGAAAAACAAAAAAAAACAAATCGTTAGATCACATTCAATCTGTTCATTAATATATGGTTGAGAAGCCTAAAATGCCTATAATGCCCACAATGCATGTAAACGCTAATATTTTTATAACTAGCGCAGTTTTTAATTATAACATACACATTTAATTTTTTTGCTATAAGAACATACATACATATCTATCTTCCCTTACGAGCGAAAAAAAACCCATTTTCTGTAAAGTCTTCTATCTATGGATAAAAAATTGGCATGGGTTGCGCGATCAACGGATACATTGTATTCTTTACTTGAGAAGGACCCATATATCCTAAAAAATGTTGATGCTTCACCTTTTGTCCACAGTCCACTTCATGAAGCATCAATGCATGGGAGGTTAGATATAGCCGTAGAACTGATGATATTGATGCCGTCCTTTGTAAGTAAGCTAAATACAAGTGGGTTAAGTCCTTTGCACCTTGCAGTAGAGAACCGTCAAGTCGAGATGGCACTAGAGCTAGTCAAGTTTGATCCCAATCTTGTTCGTCTTCGTGGCAGAGGGGGTATATTTCTAAAACAATAGTCGTAGAAAACTTTTGCTTATTGGTGAACTTTTAACAACAAGGATCGATCGTTTGTTCATTCTCAAACACAGGTGTGACACCACTACATCTCGTAGTGGAGAAAGGTGACGTGGAACTACTCACGGAGTTTCTAATGGCTTGTCCCAAGAGTATCCTGGATGTAAACGCAAGCGGGGAGACGGCTATACACACGGCGGTGATGAACGGCAGATATGAAGAGCTCAAAGCGCTTACGGGATGGATCCGACGAATGCGTCAAAGTGATGCTGCTTCTATCGAGACTGACATCTTAGACAGAAAGAATCGTGATGGCAACACCGCGTTGCACGTGGCAGCATATGAGAATAAGCATGAGGCATTATATGTTTCCAAAAATATATCAATATTTCTGTTATTAGAACTACCAACACTATGATTTGATAACTCGCGTAACCATTTTGGTACAGGCATTGAAATTGTTGCTGACTTGCACCTCTCTTGACCGGAACATCATCAACAAAGACGGTTTTACACCCCTGGATATCCTTCGAGCCAACGGTGTAAAGAAAACACCGATAGTGCCAAGCACTAGCCCAAGACCGTAATACCCGAGAGATCCGAAAGAAACAAAGACCCTCTAAGTATGAATAATAAGATGAAAGAATACTTAGAGAAAACTTGAAGGAACTTTAGAGAGGATAAGAGAACTTATGAAGAACACTCTTTCTTTATTTGTTCAACTTCTCTTGTTTACAAATGATGGAGTAGTGGGCTATTTATAGGCTCCACTTATTACAAAATATCTTACAAACATTCTCCTAATCTCTAGAATTTTCTACAATAATATCTAGAATTTTAACTACAACATCTAGAATTATCTATAGAATTATCTAGATATTTAACTAATAGAATTCTCTAGAACATTTAAGAAAGATGATGATTTTTAGTGATGTTTCTAGAGATTCTAGAACTTGAGCTTAATTTTGGGCCTAATCTAATAACTAATAATTATTTTATAAACCCAAAATTAAGCTTAACCCAAAATCAAGTTTAACTTCAATACTCCCCTTTAAACTTGATTTTGTCAGTCATCCCGAGCTTCGAGCGAAGTAACTCGAACTGACCTTTTGGTAATGACTTGGTGAAGATATCCGCAACGTTGTCCTCGCTTCGAACTTCCAAAGCTTCAATTGTCCCATCAAGCACCTTCTCTTTTATGAAGTGATGCTCTAACTCAATGTGTTTAGTCCTCCCATGGAACACCGGATTATTGGCCAGCTTGATCGCACTTTGATTATCTCCATAAATTGCAATTGGCTTATTGATTGGCTCGAACAGATCTTCAAGGAGTCTCTGAAGCCAAATACACTCTTGAGCTGCTAGAGTTGACGCTTTATACTCTGCTTCAGTTGTAGATAACGACACCGTTGCTTGCTTCTTACTGCACCATGAGACACTTGTGTTCCCACATAGGAAAACATAGCCTGAAGTTGATTTCCGATCATCAAGATCTCCACCAAAGTCAGCATCCGTGAAGCCATAAAGAGAGACCTTGGCATTATACTTGTACACCAGACCCATGCCAAGAGTTGTCTTCACATACTTCAATATCTTCTTTGCCGCTTCTAGATGTGGCTTCCTTGGTGCCTGCATAAACCGACTTACAAGACCTACCGCGAAGGCAATGTCAGGTCTTGTAATGGTTAAGTATAAAAGACTTCCTACAAGAGAGCGATAAGGCCGAGGATCAGGTAGTAAGGACCCTTCATCGCGTTTAAGCTTTATGTTGACATCCATTGGAGTAGAGCGTGTCTTTCCTTCGTGTACTCCAAACTTCTCAATGATTCTTCTTGCATAGCTTTGTTGGCCGATGAATATTCCACCCTTTACCCTTTCCACCTCCAAACCGAGAAAGTTGTTGAGCTCTCCCAACTTCTTCATCTCAAACCTTATCGACATATCCTCTTGTAAACGAGTAATTTCTGCATCATCATTCCCGGTAATTATCATATCATCCACGTAAAGGAGAACTACCACGTGGACTCCTCCATTCTTCTTGAAGAATAGACTCGGATCAGAGTTTGATGCCACATAACCGCAGAACTGAAGAAACTGAGCAAGCTTTCCATACCAGGCTCGTGGAGCTTGTTTTAACCCATACAAGGCCTTTTTCAGCTTACACACATAATCAGGATGCTCTCGTGATATAAAACCAAGTGGCTGCTCCATCAGGATTTCCTTGTCAAGCTCTCCATATAGAAAAGCATTCTTCACGTCTAATTGCCATAACTTCCAACCAAAACTTGCAGCCAAAGATAAGAGAGAACGTACCGTAGTCATCTTGGCTACAGGGCTGAAGGTCTCATCATAGTCTTCTCCATACTTTTGAGAGAATCCCCGAGCAACCAACCTTGCTTTGAATCTATCAACGCTTCCATCTGTTTTGCGCTTGATCCGGTACACCCATTTACAAGAAACAGGTTGGGCATTCTTGGGTTTTGGAACCAAATCCCAAGTTTCGTTCTTCATGAGAGCATTCATCTCCTCCTTCATTGCGTTTTCCCACTCGTCAACACCTTTTGCTTCATCATAAGATGTTGGCTCATCTTCATCTAATGGAGCTGCAAAGTAGCACGAGAAGGTAGTAACAAACTTTGGATCTCTGAACCGAGCAGGTTTAATGATGTCCCTTTTAGGCCTTTGACTAGCTGTGGAACCATGATGTTCCTCCTCATCCTCCTCTTGATCAGTGCTCCCCCTTTCACCTTGCATCTCTTCTTCAGGACCTTTTTCCTTACTCAGAGCTGGTTTATCACTCTTGGAGGAACTCCCACCTTCTTGCTCAACTAAAACTTGAGGTGGCCCATAGAATGAGAAAACTTCATCAAAAACAACATCTCGAGACACTATGTACCTGTGTGTCTCTGGATCCATACACCTCCACCCTTTTCTTTGTTCGTCATAGCCAACGAAGATGCACTTCTTCGCCTTTGCCTCCAACTTGGTTCTTTGAGAATCAAACACATGGACGTAGCAGACTGATCCAAATATCCTGAGATGTTTCACTGACGGCTTCTTCCCATGAATCATCTCATACGGAGACTTCATGTTATTTGGGCTGAGTGGCATCCGATTTATGACGTATACTGCGCATCTCATGCCTTCCGCCCACAAGGCTTTAGGCAGATCCTTCCCATATAGCCAGCTTCTGCACGTCTCAGTTAGATGTCGAATCTTCCTTTCCGCTACTCCATTTTGTTGAGGTGTATACGGACAAGTAAACTCTCTCTTTATTCCATGCTTTTGACAAAAAGAGAGAGAAACTCCTTGGACATGAACTCCCCTCCATTATCTGTCCTTAAGGTCTTGATTCTCCGACCCAGCTCCCCTTCCACGGTAACCTTGAATTCTTGAAATTTGGAGAATACTTCTGATTTTTCCTTCACAAAGTATACCCAAGTGTGCCGTGAGAAGTCATCAATGAACAGCAACATGTACCGAAACCCGGAATATGAGGGTGTTCTTGTAGGACCCATCAAATCACTATGGATCCTCTCCAACAGAGCACTGCACCGTGAAGTAGAATTGTCAAATGGAAGTCTATGTGATTTTCCATATTGACAACCTTCACAAAGCTTTCCTTCATCTTGGATCTTCAGCTTCGGAAGCCCATTTACCAACTCCTTATTCACCATAACCTTTAGCTTAGTCATGTTTATATGACCAAGCCGAGCATGCCATATAGAGGCATTGTCGTTTGTACTCATCTTCTCCACGTATGAGTTGGACGCAGATAAGACATATAGATCCTTAACCCGCGATCCGGTGTGAACCACATCCGCCTTTAACTCTTTAATATTCTTCAAGAATTTGACGTCTCTTGGGCCAAATAAAACGTAGTTACCTGAGTCTACTGCATTCACCACAGAGAGAAGATTCTTCCTTACTCTAGGGACATGGTATACATTCTTGAGGGTGATAGGGCTTCCATCTTCTCCTTCAATGACAACAGTCCCTTCCTTCTCGACCCGGTGAACTGAATTATCCGCGGTAATTATGGCTTCTTTTCCATCATGGCGCTGAAGACTAGAAAATAGCTTCTCGTCTCCGGTAATATGGTGGCTACAACCCGAATCCACAATCCAATCATTTTCAAGATTTTTAGTTGTGGATATACCTGAAGATGCAGCCTCCACCGTGAAGCATTTCCCCCATTCTTCGTCTTCAATATGACCTTTTGATTCTGCCATATTTGTCTCCTTCATCTTGACTCGACAATCCTTTTTGAAGTGCCCAAGCTTTCCACACCGGTAGCACTTGAATCGCTTCTTATCTCCAGTAGAAGATCCTTCCGGTCCATCGATGTTCTTTGCACCATCGTATTTGGATTTGGCTTTGAAGTTGTGTTGCTTCCGAGCTACAAAGGCGCTCCCCGAGTCATCATGGATTTTGACTCCTGCCATTTGCGTAGCTAATGACTCTTGCGAAGCTAGCAGGTTCTCGAACTCCTCCAAGGAAGGTTGTGTAGCCCATCCTTGAACCGAAGTCACAAACGGTGTATACTCAGGTCGTAGACCTCGAATAATATACCGTTTTAAACGTGCTTCGGAAATTGACTCCTCCGGATTTAGAGTATTAATCTCTGAGCGAAGATTCTTTACCTTGATGAAAAACTCTGAGATTGAAGACTCCCCCTGCTTTGCATTCGCCAACTCGTTCTCTAACAGTTGTAGCCGAGCTTCATTCTTCTTGTTGAACAACTGATCTAACGCCTGCCAAATGGAACTAGCGGATGTGCAACTTGAGACATGCTCAAAGACTCCCGAGGATATTGACCTCTTCAATGCAAACTCCGCCTTGGCATTCTTCCGTGTCCACTCCTTTGTCGCTTCCGCTGTCGCAGCAGCTCCCCTTGGTGGTGTTGTGCTACTGCCGCCGACGACATCCTATAAGTCCTCACTCACCAAGTATGACTCCATGCATGACTTCCATAACCGGTAATTGGATTGGTTTAGAATCTCCATTCCCAACCCAACAACGCGACCCATTGACTCCATACTTAGAGTAAATCTGAGATCTCAATTAATCCGATCTTGAAAAAGAACCAGATCAGAATGGCTCTGATACCATGTAAAGAAAACACCGATAGTGCCAAGCACTAGCCCAAGACCGTAATACCCGAGAGATCCGAAAGAAACAAAGACCCTCTAAGTATGAATAATAAGATGAAAGAATACTTAGAGAAAACTTGAAGGAACTTTAGAGAGGATAAGAGAACTTATGAAGAACACTCTTTCTTTATTTGTTCAACTTCTCTTGTTTACAAATGATGGAGTAGTAGGCTATTTATAGGCTCCACTTATTACAAAATATCTTACAAACATTCTCCTAATCTCTAGAATTTTCTACAATAATATCTAGAATTTTAACTACAACATCTAGAATTATCTATAGAATTATCTAGATATTTAACTAATAGAATTCTCTAGAACATTTAAGAAAGATGATGATTTTTAGTGATGTTTCTAGAGATTCTAGAACTTGAGCTTAATTTTGGGCCTAATCTAATAACTAATAATTATTTTATAAACCCAAAATTAAGCTTAACCCAAAATCAAGTTTAACTTCAATAAACGGTCGCTACATGGACAAGAAAACTGAAAAGCTGTTACAAAGATCGGGTGGGAAGAGCAAGGCCGGTCTATCTAAAGTCAAGACATGCTCTGAGTTTTTGAGATCACCGGTTAAGTTCTGGGAATATTGCTCCATCAGAATGACACGTTACAGGAGCGGCATATCAGATGGAAACAGAAACGCGCTCCTAGTGATAACCATACTCGTCATCACGGCTACTTATGGGACAGCACTGCAGCCACCAAGAGCCCTAACCGGAGAGGACAAAGGTTCAGACTCGTCATCTACCGTCGTCTATCTCTATAACTATGAGGGTAAACCCCGGAAAATATCAAGGGCCCTTTGGGGATTCAATACGATGGCATTTTTGTCGGCTCTTGCTTTGAACTTCGTTCTCTTACCACTTGGTAGGGAGTACACTTGGTTTTATATCTTGATCTCAGCTCCTCTATGCTGCTCTTACGGCCTTGCAATGTATCTGAACGACAATGACACAGCATACTTCCAATTCTTCCTTGCGCTGGCGATTATGGTTGCGTTGCCGTGTTATATACTTTTCATATTCTTGAAGTGGAAGTGGCCTCGCAAGGTGGGAACACCAAAGCCCAAAAGTCAGATAATTTTGAAAGGTTGGTCGACAATGGTTTAAGGCTCTTTAATTATATTTTCTCAGGTATGATATGGACGATGTAGTAGTATGTGAAACGATGTGTTACTACTTACTTGCTTTAATTATAATTACTACCTTTATTAAAATGTGATGTACGCAAGTCTATAATTGTTTTAGAGTGTTAAGCAATAACAAACCCATAATGTCGACACATTTCTTGTTTTTTTTATTGTGTTAAGCATATTAAGAGATATGTATTTTTGAAGATAATTTCTATACGAGGTGTGAGCATTATGGGTCATTCATATAGCAATAAAAACATAACCAGCTAGCGTGAACAGATAATTTCGAATCTTTCTCGAACAATGATTTAAGCACGTGTAATAGTTGGATAAACAAAAACTAGACATTAATAAATAATGTAGCCACCATATACATATTAAAATTTATCAAGTAACCATTTCATACTACAAAAATATGTCAGATGAAGTCATCATTATCTCCTTCTTTTGCATGATCATGTTTTGCTATGTGCTGCACATAAGAAAATTTCACGAATACAAATATTCAACAAAAAAATATAGAAAATAACTTTGACTAGTCTCTCAAGTCATATTATAGTATTTGCAAAATAAGAACCAAAATTCCGAATGATAATGTTAAGAGTCGCAAGTTCATATTTGATGATGTGTCAATCCAGGTTTTTTATACCATCACTTAAAATTGTCATCTGAAATTAATCATGCATAAAGATGATACATATGAGAACTAAAAAGTAACAGAAAAATAACGAGAGAGCTTCCATACGTATTTTTCTTGTTGAAAAGAATTCCATACATATTAAACATATATATATATATATCATAAATAGTCGCAAATTGATGCATACATTTTAAATATTTAGGTTTGGATATATAAATTAAATAATAGTAAAATATGATTATTTACATTCATATGATATATTTTGGTTGAATTTTATGTTGTTAAAAATATTTTTGAAGTCCTAACATTATTAATTTATAAAGGTTTTAATGTACAAAATTATTTACCATATCTTATCATATTATATAAATTGGATGACTTAAATTTAGTAATTAACATGATCAAAATTTAACATATATAATAAATATTTTTAAATTAGAAAGTCAAATTTGGTTAACGAAATAATTATAATTATTATAAAAGTATGGTAAGCATTCCATAAAAGAAATATGTGATTAAATTTAACTGAAAGCAGATAAAATTACAAAAATTACAGGTAAATAGATTTATTTTGTTTTTAAATTAATTTTACAAATTTTCAAATAACTCGCGTGTTCTAATCTAATTATATAAAATTGAATGCATCAAATTTATTAATTCATATGATTGGGATATATGAAGATTTAATTCGATCGAATCTTGATACATGTCAATTAAATAAAAAAATACAAATAAAGAAAACAAAATTAAAAAATAAAAAGATTTTTTTAAAAAAAAAAATTAAAAATTTGTAGAGATCTAAATTAATAAGATCTTAAAACGTATCAATTAAATAAACTAAAAAAAATATAAGAAAATCAAAAATAAAATAAAATAAAGTATATTTCGAAATTAAAAACAAACTAAAATAAAATGAAATAAAAGAATATATTTTAATTAAGAAGTGAAAAAAATTAACATTATCTTAGGTAATCTAAATAGAAAAGGTAAAAAAATAAGAAAATAAAATAATATATTTTTATTAAGAAATGAAAATAAAAATACTTCAAAATTAGATATTCACATGATCACGATATATAGTAATTTAAATCGATCAGATCTTCACATATATTAATTAAATATAAACAGGGTTGTGCCTACTGTACAAAGGCATTTGCCTCAGACAAGCAAATAATAAAAACAACTTTGGTGAACGTTATTACCAAAAGATATTGTATCCAAGTGGCGATAGAGAAGATGTACACATCTATCAACCAGGGTTCCTCTAGCACTAACCTTAGTTTTTTTTTCTTTTCAAAACAAATTTGTTTACATATTTTTCAGTTTTTATATCTAAAAAATGACAAAATTTGCTGTAATATTTTTCAATTTGTTAACTTAACATCTTGTAATTATAGAATTTTATCAATAGTTAATAAGTGGTGCTTATTTGATGTATTTATCATTAATTTTTAAAATTATGCTTCTAAAATCATATCTATACAAAAAGAGATAAAAGATGTAACTACTAAACCACAAAATGGAAACAAAAAAAAAAAAAAAATTACAAGGATCTTTCGACTTTTTCTAAAAAATAGTAGCAAAAAAAATAAAAACAAATCAACTTTATTACCCTGAAAAGCACAAAAGCCACAAGAATGGGGCCATATAGAACAATTTGGTAAAGAAAATAATCAAAATGTTGTACATATACATCTGTATAATCTTTGTCTTCTGTCTTATGAAAAGAGAAACAGTTGAAATATACAAATCTTGGAGATGTAAATACTTATATTAGGAAATACTTGGAGGTCAAGTTCGTATCTTTAACAATATGGAAGTTTTCCATTTCCTTTGTATACATTTTTGATTTTATCGCTTTAAGAACATATGTAGATGTATATAAACATCGATCATGTGGACTGTGAATAGTAAGAGAGAATTTTAGAACATAAACTTTTCATGGTATCAGAGCCACGACAAAGATAAACACGTCTTCTCTCTTTTTGTTTTTCCGACTCTTAACTTCTTTCTTTGACCTAATCGAAGTTGTTCTTTCTCGACTTTGATATCTGACTTACGATGGCTAATGTTGGTGCAATTGTGGCACAACCCACGAATAGGAGGATAATTTCTTCCGACGATCTGACCTCTGGAGATAATCCGGGAGCAGTTATTTCCCAACTGTTGCTCAATGGGCAAAATTATAATGAATGGGCTCAAAACCTTTGTATGGCTTTGAATGCTTGAAAGAAGTTTGCTTTTATTGATGGAAGCATTCCGAAACTGGCCGACGATTCACCGGATCTTAAAGACTGGATGGCTAATAATCAGTTGTTAGTCACCTGGATTAAGTTAACCATCGAACCAAAAATACGGAGCAATATCTCACATCGAGAAGTTGCCAAAGATCTTTGGGATCACATCAAGCGGCGCTTCGCCCTCAAGAGTGGAGCGCGTTTCAACAACTTCGAGGAGCTCTAGCGACCTGTCGACAGATGGGATCTACCGTTGATGAATACTTTGGGAGATTGACAAAGATTTGTGATGCTATGAACGATCGCTTGCCCAACAAGACTTGTGGTTGTAACAAGTGCGAGTGTGAGTTGGGTGCGTTTCATGAACAGCGAAGAGATATGATTCATGTTCACGACTTTCTTTACGGGCTTAATGATACGACTCATGGGGATGTGCGTTCTCAGATCTGCGCACAAATTCCCTTGCCCGACCTTGACACTGTTTATCAGACCATCATGCAAAACGAAACGGTGCAGCTGAATGCACGCAAGGAGGTGACACCAGTAATGAGTTTTGCAGCTTAAGCTTCCTCCTCGGGTCCACGTACTCGCAACAGTACATCTGACAACGGAAACTCAAAACCTCGCAGTGATCCTAACGTTCTCTGTACAAGTTGTGGGAGAAAAGGGCACGTTGCAAGCTCTTGTTTTCGGGTGATCGGGTTTCCTGAATGGTGGGGTGATCGTCCACGAAATCGCAACGAAGTTCAGGGAACTAACGGAATCGCTACTAATCGAACACAAGGATCGAATACACGTGCTAATTTGACTCAAGTGATTGGGAGTTAACCTGAGATTGGTGCGAACCTTGCTCTCATGGATGCTGATAGACAAGGATTGACAGGTTTTTCGGATGCACAATGGGAGACTTTGATGAAACTCTTCCAACCGTCTTCGAACACTACTGCCACACGACTCAGTGGTAAGAATGATGAATCAGTTTGGATTTTAGATACAGGTGCTACGCATCACATGACGGAGCTCTTGGATCTCTTGCTGACATACGACCTGTGTCTCCGGTTTCGGTTCGTTTACTAGCCGAGAATAATACTTTGTCTAGTCAACAAGGCAACATTCGACTGAATGCTCATCTTGAGCTACGAGATGTTTATTATGTGGAGGAATTTCATACGAATTTGATTTCTTTTGGCCAATTAGGTACTAATAATTATTGTGTTGGTCAAGTGACTGATCGATTGGTGGTTTTGCAGGACCACACCTCGAGGACGCTGATTGGAGTGGCTGAACGTCAGAGTGAGGGACTGTACCACTTCCGAGGATTAGAGACGGTGACGGCTTTTTAGACTAGTTTTGGCGATGTGAGAGCTTTGTGACATCGTCGTTTAGGTCACGTGTAGTGGGTTTAATTCTGGGTGTTGGCTTTTCTAGTAGTTCTGAGCTTTGTTCTTCTATTTGTGATGTTTGTTTATGTTCAAAACAAACACGGAAACCGTTTCCCGATATTATTAATAAAACGACAAGACATTTGAGTTGATTCACTGCGATCTTTGGGGTCCTTATCGTGTTTCTGCGCTTTGTAGATCTCGCTATTTTCTTACTATAGTCGATGATTATTCTAGAGCAGTTTGGCTTTATCTTCTTCTGAATAAGATCAATGTTTCGGAGAGAATACACAATTTTGTAGATCTTGTGAAACGGCAGTTTGATGGAGATATTAAAATTTTACGAAGCGATAATGACACAGAATTTATGTGTCTTGGCAAATACTTCAGAGAACACGGAATCGTTCATGAGACATCATGTGTTCGAACACCACAGCAGAATGGCAGAGTGGAACGGAAGCATCATCATATTTTGAATGTGGCACATGCCTTGCGATTTCAAGCTGGCTTACTTATCGAGTATTGGGTGGAATGTGCACTTACCGCTTGTTATCTGATCAATAGAACTCCCTCAAAGCTCCTTCAAGATAAAACACCGTATGAATTGTTACATAGTCGTCCTCCCATGTTTGATCATCTTCGTGTATTTGGTTGCTTGTGTTATGCACATAACCTAGATACTCATGGTGATAAGTTTGCTTCTCGAACAAGACGATGTGTATTTCTTGGCTATCCGCCAAGGAAGAAGGGTTGATGACTTTATGATCTTGAACATGAAGTTTTTTTTACCTCCCGGGATATAATTTTTCAAGAAAATGTGTTCCCGTTTGTTATATCATCGAAACGTGTGGATGAAGAAACAATGCATTTGCTGATTTCTCCGACTATGAATGAGGTTGTTAATGATGAAGCTACACCTCATGATGTTGTTAATGATGAATCTACACCTCATGATGGTTTAAATGATGTTATCACTGAACCTGCACCTCATGTGGAGCCAAATGACACGGGCATGGAGTTGGATACACCCATTGAAAATAATGTCTTGGCTGCACCGGACACCTCAACGATAGCTTCTCCACCACACTTGGGTCGTGGTTATAGAACTAAAATGGTATCTACACGCCTAAAGAACTTCGTCGTGAATACAATATCTCTTCCTCACTCTCCTCTCACGATCACCACTCCATCACTTTCCTCAGGTACGGTTCATCCTCTCTCCGACTATCATAATTGCGATCGTTTTTCTCCTAACCACCGCATATACTTACTGGCCTTAACGGTGGATGTTGAGCCACAGTCCTTTAAAGAAGCAATGCAAGATGAGAAATGGCGAGGTGCAGTACGTGGTGAGGTTGATGCTTTGGAACTGAATCGAACTTGGGATCTTGAAGATTTGCCTCCGGGCAAAACAGTGATTGGTAGCATGTGGGTGTTTAAGATCAAGCATCGTGTTGATGGTTCCATTGAACATTATAAAGCACAACTTGTTGCACTTGGTAACAAGCAGATTGAAGGGATTGACTATGATGAGACTTTTGCCCCCGTTGCTAAGATGACCTCGGTTCGTATCATTCTTGATATTGCAGCAAAAAAGGATTATGAAGTACATCAGATGGATGTTAACAATGCATTTCTTTATGGTGACTTGGAAGAGGAGGTTTATATGAAGCTTCCTCCTGGATTTCGCTCGGATTCCGATTCTCGGGTATATCGTCTTTGCAAATCGATATATGGTTTGAAACAGGCACCACGTTGTTGGTTTGCAAAACTTGCATCGGCACTTCGCGATTTTGGTTTCGATAACACTCATGCAGATTACTCACTTTTCGTCTACTCCAAACAAGGACTTGTTCTACGTGTGCTTGTGTACGTCGACGATTTGATTATTTCGGGTAACTCGCCAACTTTCATTACCAAATTCAAGATGTTTCTCTCAACTCATTTTCATATGAAAGATCTCGGGTTTCTTAAGTATTTTTTGGGGATTGAAGTGGCACGAAGTAAGGAGGGGTTTTACTTATGTCAACAAAAATATAGTACGGACATATTGACGGAAGTCTGTTTCTTAGGTTGTAAACCGGCCGGCTTCCCAATTGATCAGAAGCATCGAATTGCTTTAGCTTCTGGTGATCTTTTAGATAATTCGGCTACTTATCGACGGCTTGTTGGTCGACTGGTGTACCTCTCTGCGACTCGACCTGATTTGTCTTACTCTATTCATTTGTTGTCCCAGTTTATGCATCAGCCGCGAACAGAACATTGGGAGGCTACATTACACGTCGTTCGTTACCTTAAGGGTACACTTGGACAAGGCATTTTACTACGAGTGGATTCACCTTTTCATCTGACGGATTGGTGCGAATCTGATTGGGCTGGTTGCCCTATGACACAACGCTCGGTTTCTGGTTGGATTGTTCAGCTTGGTTCATCTCCAATCTCTTGGAAGACGAAGAAACAAGATGTTGTTTCATTATCTTTTGCCGAGACAGAATATCGAGCCATGAGAGAAGTCCTGCGTGAGTTGAAATGGCTCAAATCTTTACTTTCAGCGTTTGATATCTCTCATGATGCTCCTATGACTATGCTGCTATTCATATCAGTGCTAATCCGATCTTTCATGAACGTACAAAGCATATCGCATCCGATTGTCACTTTATAAGGAACAGATCGTCCGCAGCATTGTTATTACTTCTCATGTTGCTTCTCAAAATCAGCTTGCGGATATTCTCACAAAAGCTCTTGGAAGAAAAGAGTTTGACATTTTTCGTTCCAAGTTGGGTATTAGAAACTTGCATGCACCAACTTGAGGAAGTGTATTAGGAAATACTTGGGGGTCAAGTTCGTATCTTTAACAATACGGAAGTTTTCTATTTACTTTGTATATTTACGTTTTTGGTTTTATCGTTTTAAGGATATATATAGATGTATATAAACATCGATCATGAGGTCTGTGAATAATAAGAGAGAATTTCAAAACATAAACTTCTCAAAAAGATTAGCTATCTTTACACCTTTATCTTTTGCCTCAACTATAAGATCCCTAAATTTCCCACGCAATGATTGAATCACATCGCAGCAGCTTCCACGTTTTAGGTTTGAAGAAAGAAAAAATATCAAATTGTCAAGTAGCAATTATAAATCTCAACAAAACAAGTAAACACTTACGAAGTGAGATGTAAATTCTGAACATGGGTTTAAAAGGTTGGGTTTCATGAAGGCAATAGAGACAGTAAAGACCTCCAAGTCTCCGTGAAAAAGAATCTCCAATATTAACTTATACAAATAAATCATACATATAAGTTTTTATTAGATAATATAAGAGGTATTAAAAAATAAAATATAAATAGTATATTTTGTTTTATCACAAAAAACAATATATTCATAAAAATTATTTTTCAAATACATTAATTTTAGTTTCCGATGATTAGAAAGTATAATTTTTTTATCTAAAAAAATTAATCTAACCTGCACAAGAAACGGAAAACACCTAGTTATAATAAAATAACAATAATAAATAAAAATTATATATTTTAGTTTGGAAAAAGTAAATAATGTCTTCAATTGATTAGAATATAAAAAACATATCATTACTGTAAAAAGAAGAAGAAGATAATTTGATATTTGATATACTTATAATAAATTATAAAATTCTCATGCACTATAAATATTGTAATACAAAACAAAAAACTTATATGTTATTTACAAACTAGAATTTAATAGTTACAACAAATATTATAAAATATATTGAAAAATTGAAACATTTTTTTTTTTGGTCAAAAGATTGAAACATTCAAATGATAAATTCATATAACCTTTCTCCCTTTTTTGTGACAATTTACATATAGTATAGTTTAAACTCATCAATCTACGTAACTTATTTTGACATCGTGAGCTTATATGACATGGACAGTGAACTGTGTTTATTTTTTTTTTAACACCAATTGAAATTATTTAATCCAAAATTGAACAATAACCCCTAAAAGTGATATAACATAAAATTATTTTCTCCCAAATCGATTTTTTTTCTTCTTTTCTTCTCTCTTAGTTATCACTTCCTTAGCGAAAAGAAGAACAAAAATCAATATGAGGGAAGTTTTAAGTTAAATCAAATTTTAGAGGTTATTATGCATTTTGGATTAAATCATTTCAATTGCTGCTTAAAAAACACTGTTCACTGTTCCCGTTACATAAACTTACGATGTCAAAATCATATTGTCAAACTTTCAAAATTTGAAAATCTGGGTATTAATCTTGCATCTAAAAATAAGTTGGGTATATTTCAGAAAACTTAAATTCTTGAGGTATTCTTTTAGCAAATGTTATTTACCTCATGTATTTTTAAGGGGGTTCTCCATAACTATGTGATAGTTAATATTTTTTAAATGGATAAGAAGTACAGTAAAACCTCTATAAATTAATATTCGATAATATCTTGATAAATTAATATTTTTTGTTAGTTCTAAAATTAGTTTATCAACCAAACAATATATCTATAAATTAATAATCATTATTATTAATAATGAGTTTTAAAAATCTTAAAAGTTCTAACATTATTAATTTATAGAGGTTTTACTGTAGTATACAAATCCTTAGTATAACTTTCTTATACAAAATTTTGGTACCAATTTTATGATTGGGTAACTATTAAACTGATGTATATGTATTGTTATACGAAGCTAAAGAAATAATTAAGAATTATAGAAATCCCAAGGAAGAGAAAGTAAAACACCAAGATCTTAGTAAGAAAATTCTTTTATAAATCAAATGTGTGTGCAAGTTGAAGGTTGTATAATTTGATAGGTATGATTATTATTATTTTATCTGATAAGATTTATAATCTTATAAACAATATATATATATATAAGAAAACTGCATATTATAGATTATATTCTTTTATATAAAAGAAAATTTCAACGAATTTATTATAGTTTTGATAACTTAGAAAACATTAGACAAAAAAAAGAATTAAATTAAACTATTAATCACAACATGCGCATGCAAGATAAAAACCTAGAATATTATATATAGATTCAACTAGGATTCAGTACCTATGTGCTGCACAAGCAAATATTTTGTAACTTATTTATAATAATAATTTGAATAATAAAAGAATCTCCTACACATTATTTGAGAAGTAGATTTTAGTAAAAAAAAACATGAGTTGTCAACACTATAGTAAAAGTTAGTACATTCTAATGATGACATAAAAATAATTGATGTATTTTTCTGCAAATGTTATTTACCTCAGATACTTTTAAGGTTTTTCCTCATTGTCATTTGCCACCTAAAAAAGTACAGATTTGTCATTTAAAAAAAATGTGAGGGTAGCAATTTGCTTCTATATAATCTAATGCTGGCAGCTCGGTATGCACCTCGATATGCCTCTATATCGACCAACCTTGATCTGTATACAGCTCGAGATGACTCATTGGCCCTTGATTCTTCTCTTTATTGCCTTGGCTTGACCCATTGATCTTTCCAGCGCTCCTTATAGCCTTCAAACACCTCAAATGTATCTGGCAAATCTTCCAAATGCACCAAATATGCTATACAACTTCTAAACTTATTCTAAGTTCTAAATGGATGCAAATGAGATCAAAACAAGTAAAAATGCATGCATAAAGACTAAAAAATAGTGTTAAATATATGCTAAAATTGTGTAAATGTAGTGTATATCAACTCCCCCACTCTTGCATTTTGCTTGTCCTCAAGCAAACAAAGACAAATAAGAGAAGCAAATTGTAATGATGACATATAAATGTGACATGTCTACCTCAGCTTCAAATGATGCAAAGAAGTAAATTGCTACCCTCACATTTTTTTTTTTAAATGACAAATCTGTACTTTTTTAGGTGGGAAATGACAATAGGGTAAAACCTTAAAATAACCTGAGGTAAATAACATTTGCTGAAAAATACATCAATTATTTTAGTTTGGAAAAAGTAAATAATGTCTTCAATTGATTATAATATAAAAAACATATCATTACTGTAAAAAAAGAAGAAGATAATTTGATATTTGATATACTTATAATAAATTATAAAATTCTCATGCACTATAAATATTGTAATACAAAACAAAAAACTTATATGTTATTTACAAACTAGAATTTAATAGTTACAACAAATATTATAAAATATATTGAAAAATTGAAATACTTTTTTTTTTTGGTCAAAAGATTGAAACATTCAAATGATAAATTCGTATAAACTTTCTCCCTTTTTTGTGACAATTTACATATGGTATGGTTTAAACTCACCAATCTACAAACTACTACGTAGTATGTTTTAAGGGTTTCTTATGCCTTTTTTGGCTGAGGAAGCCAATCAAAACACCAAGGAGGTCCATTATCTCGTCTTAGACGACAGATTGGTTTCTTCTTTCCCTCGCCCGAGACTTCCCAAATACAAACGTCACATTTTTTGTCTCCATAGGTAACAATACGACTATCTCCCTTTGGTGCATACACAGGCCACATGTGGGATCCGCCTTTATACCACGTAAAGTTGCAATCAAATCTCGTACTCCCCAACCAATTTACTCTGAATTCGAAGTCCCAACTAAGACCCGAAGAGAGTGTTTTTAACCCCAAATCATCATCTTTAGATTTGCAGTGTACTTGCAGAGTAAGTTTGTTTGGTAATGCATTAATTATTACGACGGTTTTTTTCTCAAACCCAAGCATGCGTCTCGTGCTTAGCTCTCCCGATGCAGCATCCGAGAATGACATCGATGCATAAAGCACCATAGCTACAAGATTGTAGATAAACAACATAAAATTTAGTTTTTTGGAGAAACCCATGATTCTCTCTATTATGAGATTGAAATTGAAGTTAAATGCAAATGTATACAGTAAAACCTCTATAAATTAATAATGTTGGGACTCCCAAATTTTATTAATTTATAGAGTTATTAATTTATAGAGATATTTTTAGTTTGAATCTTTAATATTCATCATAAAAATAAAATTAATATTTTTAACAATGTAAAATTCATTCAAAAAATATCATAATAATAAATTTAGAAGATAAATCAAACAAATTTTATAAACTTGAAACAACAATATTGTCATAGTTTACTATATTATATTATTAATATATGCCTGAATGTATGATTATTAATTTATATTATTATTGGGACCATATTTTTACATAGAACTTTTAAAAAAAGTATTATCCTATTATCTTATCGAATATTATCAATTTTTACACTGTCCCAACTTAGGACCGACAAAAATTATTAATTTATAGTGATTATTAATTTATCGAGTATTAATTTATAGAAGTTCTACTGTATATAGTTTATTTCCTTTTTCTATTTTTAATAAGGAAAGGATTTTGACCTTCCAAAAAATAGTAAGGAAACGATAACAAATCAAATCCAAAAATGGAGAACACTTGGTTCCTCTTTAAATGATGCAAAGAAGCAAATTGCTACCCTCACATTTTTTTTTTAAATGACAAATCTGTACTTTTTTAAATTGGCAAATGACATTGGGAAAAAACTTAAAAATACCTGAGGTAAATAACATTTGCTGAAAAATACATCGACTATTTAGGTTTTCCATAAGATACCCAGCTTATTTTTCGATGCCAAATTAATACCCAGACTTTCAAATCTTGAAAGTTTGACCAAGTTTGACAATACCATTTTGACATCGTGAGCTTATATGACATGGACAGTGAACTGTGTTTATTTTTTTTTTTTAACACCAATTGAAATTATTTAATCCAAAATTAAACAATAACCCCTAAAAGTGATATAACATAAAATCATTTTCTCCTAAATCGATTTTTTTTCTTCTTTTCTTCTCTCTTAGTTATCACTTCCTTAGCGAAAAGAAGAACAAAAATCAATATGGGGGAAGTTTTAGGTTAAATCAAATTTTAGAGGTTATTATGCATTTTGGATTAAATCATTTCAATTGCTGTTTAAAAAAACACTGTTCACTGTTCCCGTTACATAAACTTACGATGTCAAAATCATATTGTCAAACTTTCAAAATTTGAAAATCTGGGTATTAATCTTGCATCTAAAAATAAGTTAGGTATATTTCAGAAAACTTAAATTCTTGAGGTATTCTTTTAGCAAATGTTATTTACCTCATGTATTTCTAAGGGGGTTCTCCATAACTATGTGATAGTTAATTTTTTTTTAAATGGATAAGAAGTACAGTAAAACCTTTATAAATTAATATTCGATAATATCTTGATAAATTAATATTTTTGTTAGTTCTAAAATTAGTTTATCAATCAAAAAATATATCTATAAATTAATAATCATTATAATTAATAATTTTTTTTATAAATCTTAAAAGTTCTAACATTATTAATTTATAGAGGTTTTACTGTAGTATACAAATCCTTAGTATAACTTTCTTATACAAAATTTTGGTACCAATTTTATGATTGGGTAACTATTAAACTGATGTATATGTATTGTTATACGAAACTAAAGAAATAATTAAGAATTATAGAAATCCCAAGGAAAAGAAAGTAAAACACCAAGATCTTAGTAAGAAAATTCTTTTATAAATCAAATGTGTGTGCAAGTTGAAGGTTGTATAATTTGATAGGTATGATTATTATTATTTTATCTGATAAGATTTATAATCTTATAAACAATATATATATAAGAAAACTGCATATTATAGATTATATTCTTTTATATAAAAGAAAATTTCAACGAATTTATTATAGTTTTGATAACTTAGAAAACATTAGACAAAAAAAAGAATTAAATTAAACTATTAATCACAACATGCGCATGCAAGATAAAAACCTAGAATATTATATATAGATTCAACTAGGATTCAGTACCTAAATGCTGCACAAGCAAATGTTTTGTAACTTATTTATAATAATAATTTAAATAATAAAAGAATCTCCTACACATTATTTGAGAAGTAGATTTTAGTAAAAAAAAACCTGAGTTGTCAACACTATAGTAAAAGTTAGTACATTCTAATGATGACATAAAAATAATTGATGTATTTTTCTGCAAATGTTATTTACCTCAGATACTTTTAAAGTTTTTCCCCGTTGTCATTTGCCACCTAAAAAAGTACAGATTTGTCATTTAAAAAAAATGTGAGGGTAGCAATTTGCTTCTATATATTCTAATGCTGGCAGCTCTATATGCACCTCGATATGCCTCTATATCGACCAACCTTGATCTGTATACAGCTCGAGATGACTCATTGGCCCTTGATTCTTCTCTTCATTGCTTTGGCTTGACCCATTGATCTTTCCAGAGCTCCTTATAGCCTTCAAACAACTCAAATGTATCTGGCAAATCTTCCAAATGCACCAAATATGCTATACAACTTCTAAACTTATTCTAAGTTCTAAATGGATGCAAATGAGATCAAAACAAGTAAAAATGCATGCATAAATACTAAAAACTAGTGTTAAATGTATGCTAAAATTGTGTAAATATAGTGTATATCAACTCCCCCACTCTTGCATTTTGCTTGTCCTCAAGCAAACAAAGACAAATAAGATAAGCAAATTGTAATAATGACATATAAATGTGACATGTCTACCTCAGCTTCAAATGATGCAAAGAAGTAAATTGCTACCCTCACATTTTTTTTTTAAATGACAAATCTGTACATTTTTTAGGTGGCAAATGACAATAGGGTAAAACCTTAAAATAACCTGAGGTAAATAATATTTGCTGAAAAATACATCAATTATTTTAGTTTGGAAAAAGTAAATAATGTCTTCAATTGATTATAATATAAAAAACATATCATTACTATAAAAAAAGAAGAAGATAATTTGATATTTTATATACTTATAATAAATTATAAAATTCTCATGCACTATAAATATTGTAATACAAAACAAAAAACTTATATGTTATTTACAAACTAGAATTTAATAGTTACAACAAATATTATAAAATATATTGAAAAATTGAAACATTTTTTTTTGGGTCAAAAGATTGAAACATTCAAATGATAAATTCGTATAACCTTTCTCCCTTTTTTGTGACAATTTACATATGGTATGGTTTAAACTCACCAATCTACAAACTACTATGTAGTATGTTTTAAGGGTTTCTTATGCCTTTTTTGGCTGAGGAAGCCAATCAAAACACCAAGGAGGTCCATTATCTCGTCTTAGACGACAGATTGGTTTCTTCTTTCCCTCGCCCGAGACTTCCCAAATACAAACGTCACATTTTTTGTCTCCATAGGTAACAATACGACTATCTCCCTTTGGTGCATACACAGGCCACATGTGGGATCCGCCTTTATACCACGTAAAGTTGCAATCAAATCTCGTACTCCCCAACCAATTTACTCTGAATTTGAAGTCCCAACTAAGACCCGAAGAGAGTGTTTTTAACCCCAAATCATCATCTTTAGATTTGCAGTGTACTTGCAGAGTACGTTTGTTTGGTAATGCATTAATTATTACGACGGTTTTTTTCTCAAACCCAAGCATGCGTCTCGTGCTTAGCTCTCCCGATGCAGCATCCGAGAATGACATCGATGCATAAAGCACCATAGCTACAAGATTGTAGATAAACAACATAAAATATAGTTTTTTGGAGAAACCCATGATTCTCTCTATTATGAGATTGAAATTGAAGTTAAATGCAAATGTATATATAGTTTATTTCCTTTTTCTATTTTTAATAAGGAAAGGATTTTGACCTCCCAAGAAATAGTAAGGAAACGATAACAAATCAAATTAAAAAATGGAGAACACTTGGTTCCTCTTTAAATGATGCAAAGAAGCAAATTGCTACCCTCACATTTATTTTTTTTAAATGACAAATCTGTACTTTTTTAAATTGGCAAATGACAATGAGAAAAAACCTTTAAAATACCTGAGGTAAATAATATTTGCTGAAAAATACATCGACTATTTAGATTTTCTATAAGATACCCAGCTTATTTTTGGATGCCAAATTAATACTCAGACTTTCAAATCTTGGAAGTTTGACCAAGTTTGACAATACCATTTTGACATCGTGAGTTTATATGACATAGACAGTGAACTGTGTTTATTTTTTTTAACACCAATTGAAATTATTTAATCCAAAATTGAACAATAACCCTTAAAAGTGATATAACATAAAATCATTTTCTCCCAAATGGATTTTTTTTTTCTTCTTTTCTTCTCTCTTAGTTATCACTTCCTTAGTGAAAAGAAGAACAAAAATCAATTTGGGGGAAGTTTTAGGTTAAATCAAATTTTAGAGGTTATTATGCATTTTGGATTAAATCATTTCAATTGGTGTTTAAAAAACACTGTTCACTGTTCCCGTTACATAAACTTACGGTGTCAAAATCATATTGTCAAACTTTCAAAATTTGAAAATCTGGGTATTAATCTTGCATCTAAAAATAAGTTGGGTATATTTCAGAAAACTTAAATTTTTGAGGTATTCTTTTAGCAAATGTTATTTACCTCGTGTATTTAAGGGGGTTTTCCATAATTATGGGATAGTTATTTTTTTTTTAAGTGGATAAGTAGAACCTCGATTTGATTCATTAATATTTCAATAAATTAATATTTTTTGTTAGTTCTGAAACTAGTTTATCAACCAAACAATATATCTATAAATTACTAACCACTATAATTAATAATTTTTTATAAATTTTAAAAGTCCTCACATTATTAATTTATAGAGGTTTTACTATAATATACAAATTCTTAGTATAACTTTCTTATACAAAATTTTGGTACCAATTTTATGACTGTGTAACTATTAAACTAATATATATATATGTATTGTTATACAAAATTAAAGAAATAATCAAGAATTATAGAAATTCCAAGGAAGAAAAGATAAAACACCAAGATCTCAGTAAGAAAATTCTTTTATAAATCAAATGTGTGTGCAAGTTGAAGGTTGTATAATTTGATAGGTATGATTATTATTATTTTATCTGATAAGATTTATAATCTTATAAACAATATATATATATATATAAGAAAACTGCTTATTATAGATTAAATTTTTTATATAAAAGAAAATTTCAATGAATTTGTTATAGTTTTGATAACTTAGAAGATATTAGACAAAAAAAAGAATTAAATCAAACTATTAATCACAACATGCGCATGTAAGTTAAAAACCTAGAATATTATATATAGGTTCAACTAGGATTCAGTACATATGTGCTGCACAAGCAAATATTTTGTAACTTATTTATAATAATAATTTGAATAATAAAAGAATCTTCTACACATGATTTGAGAAGTAGATTTAGTAAAAAAACTGAGTTGTCAACACTATAGTAAAAGTTAGTACATTCTAATGATGACATAAAAATAATTGATGTATTTTTCTGCAAATGTTATTTACCTCAGATACTTTTAAGGTTTTTCCCCGTTGTCATTTGCCACCTAAAAAAGTACAGATTTGTCATTTAAAAAAAATGTGAGGGTAGCAATTTGCTTCTATATATTCTAATGCTGGCAGCTCGGTATGCACCTCGATATGCCTCTATATCGACCAACCTTGATCTGTATACAGCTCGAGATGACTCATTGGCCCTTGATTCTTCTCTTCATTGCCTTGGCTTGACCCATTGATCTTTCCAGAGCTCTTTATAGCCTTCAAACACCTCAAATGTATCTGGCAAATCTTCCAAATGCACCAAATATGCTATACAACTTCTAAACTTATTCTAAGTTCTAAATAGATGCAAATGAGATCGAAACAAGTAAAAATGCATGCATAAAGACTAAAAACTAGTGTTAAATGTATGCTAAAATTGTGTAAATATAGTGTATATCAACTCCCCCACTCTTGCATTTTGCTTGTCCTCAAGCAAACAAAGACAAATAAGATAAGCAAATTGTAATAATGACATATAAATGTGACATGTCTACCTCAGCTTCAAATGATGCAAAGAAGTAAATTGCTACCCTCACATTTTTTTTTAAATGACAAATCTGTACTTTTTTTAGGTGGCAAATGACAATAGGGTAAAACCTTAAAATAACCTGAAGTAAATAACATTTGCTGAAAAATACATCAATTATTTAGGTTTTTCATAAGATACCCAGAGATTACAAAAATAAAAAATAAAGTATATTTCAAAATTAAAAACAAAATAAAATAAAAGTTTATTTCAAAATTAAAAATAAAAGGATATGTTTTAATTAAGAAATAAGAAAATTAACATTAACTTAGGTAATTTAAATAGAAAAGGTAAAAATATAAGAAAATAAAATGATATAATTCTATTAAGAAATGAAAATAAAAATGCTTCAAAATTAGATATTCACATGATCACGACATATAGTATTTTAAATTGATCAGATCTTCACATATGTCAATTATATAAAAGAAAAAAAAATGGAAACTAAAAACAAAATAAAATAGAATTATAAGGATATTTCGAAATTTTTTATAAAAATAGTAGCCAAAATATAAAATATATATTTTAATTAAGAAAAATAAATAGAAATTAAATTAAATAAGATTAACTTCAATTTAGGATAATATATACTAAAACATTAATCGTGATAGAAAAGATAATATAAAAAATTAAAAAATATATTTCAATTTAAATAAATTAACTTAAATATTAATCCTAAAATAAAGGAAAAATAATATCCATATTTATATATAAAAAAATTCTCATAGTTTTTTTCAACTATTACAAATATTATGTCAGGTATCGTTGGAATTACATACCATGTTTAATTATATATTTCATTTATAGGATCTGTTAAAAAAATTAAAAAAATTTAGATGCAGTCTTGATATATTTTGTTAATATATTATTTTATAATTTAAATTAATTTATTAGCAAATCGAGTGGTTGAATATTTAATATATATAATATGAGATGAAGATAGGTTTAAACTTAATATAAAAAATAAAGAAAAAGAAAAAGTACTAAAATCTATATAAATATTGATATTTTTAGTAGTAATTTAATTTTTGACGGTTTTGAAATTTTATTATTTCAAATTTGCATATACGCGAATTCTAATTTAGTTCTTACATAAATTTACAATACTAAACAATAAACCAAATTTTAAAAAATTGGAGAAAAATACTATGTATATAAATTCTAGACCTAATTAAATAAATATTAATCCAAAAAGAAGAAAATTTTAACTATGTAAAGATATCTTAGTCCAAAAAAAATTTATACTTACTTACTAAATTATAATAAGGTTTTTGTTTATTAATCATAAGTTGTTTTGGAAATATATCAATAGTTTCCTTTGACTTGAGATGAAACGAGTAACACGTGAGATGGGTGAAGATGATTTGGGTGGGTCGGGCGGGCCAAATAATAACTGCTTGTGACCATAAAGGACAAAACGGTTTCAATACTCTCTCTGTCACCTTCACCAATCCATTCAAGGGATACTAACAGATCTCCTCCGGTGGCTGAATAAATTCTCCGGCGAAGATGAACGACGCTGATGTTTCCAACCAGATCCAGCAGATGGTGCGGTTTATCCGCCAGGAAGCCGAAGAAAAGGCCAACGAGATCTCCGTCGCCGCCGAAGAAGTCCGTTCTCCGATCTTACTCTTTCAAATTCGTTTCCATGTTCCCGGAAACTGTTGACCATTTGATTCTTCATCCAAAAACATTTGTTGATTGTTCTACTTGACCTTCGGATCCGGATTATCACTGAACGACTACGTGACTGTTGACGATTTTGCGACCATTTGATCTTTCACTCAAAATATTTGTTGACTGTTTTACTTGAATCTTCGGATCTTAAGATTTTTTGTTCATTGTATTGGTTTCTGGAAAATTGGGTTTTTTTTATCTAATCGTGTGGTTATCGTGCAGGAATTCAACATTGAGAAGTTGCAGCTCGTTGAGGCAGAGAAGAAGAAGATAAGGCTCGAGTATGAGAAGAAGGAGAAGCAGGTCGATGTCAGGAAGAAGATGTAAGCCCTCGTTCTATCTGATTGCTTCAAGTGTCGAGTATCACTTTTGAAAATCGTCTTTTTATCTAATTGATGCTGATTGTGTGGTTGTGAAAGTGACTACTCGATGCAACTGAACGCATCGAGGATCAAAGTTCTGCAAGCCCAAGACGACATTGTCAACGCAATGAAAGAAGAGGCAGCAAAGCAACTCCTGAAAGTTAGCCAGCATGGCTTCTTCCATCACCATCACCATCAGTACAAACATCTCTTGAAACACCTCATTGTTCAGGTTTCAGCCTCTCACTCTCAGAAAACAACCATCTCTACCATTCTCGCTTGTCTAATCACTTGATTGGTTTCCCGTTATGCGAAATTCTCTAGTGTCTGCTTAGACTGAAAGAGCCTTCAGTGCTGCTGCGTTGCCGTGAAGAAGACCTTGACATGGTGGAGTCTATGCTGGATGATGCAACTGAGGAGTATTGCGACAAGGCCAAGGTTCATGCTCCTGAGATCGTTGTAGACAAGGACGTCTTCCTTCCTCCTGCTCCTTCTGATGATGACCCTCATGCTCTCTTCTGGTAACTTTCTTGCAAACCAAAACAGTGACAAACAAAGCTATAAACGAAACCAAACGAGACTCCTTTTGATACGTGTAACAGTGCCGGAGGAGTGGTGCTGGCTTCTCGTGATGGGAAAATCGTGTGTGAGAACACGCTTGATGCGAGGTTGGAGGTCGCTTTCCGCAAGAATCTTCCCCAGGTTAATGCAAAATCCACACATCTTCTCTCTTGAAATCTCATTTGTACACAACTCAAGAAAAAGTTTTGGATCTTTCTCTCAGCCATTGAGTGTGTGTGTGTGTGTAGATCCGAAAGTCGCTCTTTGGCAAGGTTGGTGCAGCTTGATGAGTGTGATTCCTACTTTAAACCATGAACCATTGAAAAGGTATTGGCTCCAAGCCTCCATTGTCCGTTTCTCATTGTCACCATTTTTAAACATTGTGTTTTGTATTGATGGGCCGTCTGCTTTTGTTAATGGGCCTTGGCCTACTATTGTTATTTTTTTTCACATACATGATGATGATGGTTTGGTTTAATGAGGCATAATAATAAATACTTTTCTTATATATGTCTTTTCTTTTTTCCTGATAAATATAAGACATCCCTAAGAACTTCTTCTTTTTTTAATCCTAAGGACTTAATTCTTACATGTGTAAACTCAATTTTATATACTAATGTATTATATATATCATTTCGTAAAAGTTAGAAAAATCTCAAATTACCATTTATGTATAAAAAAAACCTCTAATTAGTTTTTAGACAATATTAATTCTTGATTTTGCGTTGAATTGACAAGGTTAGTCAAACTTATTAATGTTTTCTGGCCAAAGCAAAATAATCTCATAGAAAAACGGGGTAAATCACAGATATTAATTTTTTTTTTCTTTTTCAAATGCTATTTTCAGATAGTTTTGCTGTATAAAATGAAAGAAAACTTCTTATTTCTTAAGAAATCCAATAAATTCTCCTAACTAGTTATTCTTGGTTAAGTTCATTGCTTTTTCATTTGAAAGGAAAAACAAATAAAACTTCAAATAAGAAAATGGCATCTAACAAAATCTCATTCTTATTTGTTCTTTGCCTATGCGTTCTCTTATCCTCAGGTACAGTACTGATTGATTTATGTGACCAAATATTTGTCGCTCCTCCTACTTATTTGTTTTCATTTGGAGTTTTTTATTCATCAAAAAGTTCATCTCACTTATAACTTACAACAATATAGTTTCTTGGTTTTTAAGTCAAGTAAATAAAATTCTCAATTTGTTTTTGAAAAATTAAAAAAGGGATTGGGAACGCAAATCCAACTGGAAAACGATGTCCAGATCCAAACGGTAAAGACATAAAAAGTGAGTGCTCCGTCTACTGCAAAACACAAGGTTTTATGGGTGGTTCTTGTCAAGGCCACAAAGGTAATTATATGTGCAAGTGTTATGAAGGATAAATAGAAATATAACCTTCATAAATTAATATTCAGTCAGATACTATATTGTTTGGTTTTAAATTAAGTTTTTGATCCAGTTAATTTCTCTATTAGTTGATAAAATATTGTAAACTCCAATTTACAATGTTATACAAGTTTTACAATATCATATTGCATAAATATTATTATATTATATGATTTAGTCCTTTGTTTTTTTTTTTGCTAGAATCGTTTGTGTTAATATTTTATTGTCGTATATATTTTTTTCATTTTATTCGGTGAAGTATACAATTGGAAACTTGTCCGACCATTCAACATCGTCAAAAGGCTAATTATCAGGTTGATGCGCAATTATTGAAAAAACTAAAAAGAGGCTAAACGAGGGGTAGAGTCTAAATTATTGATAATAATTTACTATTAGTTATAAAATTACATGATTAGTTAGGGATTTAATAATCCGCCACTAGTTGTATATACAAATCCAAATAAACGTTATTGCATTTGCATATAACGACAAACAATTATCCATAAGATATGATTATGGCTTAGGGAAACAAATATCCATAAGATATGATTAGTCTCCGTAAGCCATAAGGATTTAAGGAGGATCAAATTTTTATGGCGCTCGCTCACATACGAAACGTCATCGTTTCGCCAAAGCAGTACAAACGTCATCGTTTAGCCAAAGAATTACAAACGACATCGTTTGTGATCATCGTCTACCCAATAAAATTTACAGTTGTTGAGTTGTGTCCTTTCGCTCCATCGACGAGTCCGTCACTTTCACCGTATAAATTATCTCCGCCAAGAATCTTCCCACTATCTCTCTGTCCTATCAGTCACAGCCCATTTCCCTCTCTCTACCAAAATCCTACACTCTCCCCATATGGAGTCCGCCGCTCTATCCCGAATCGGCCTCGCCGGTCTCGCCGTGATGGGCCAGAACCTCGCCTTGAACATCGCCGAGAAAGGTTTCCCGATCTCAGTCTACAATCGAACCACATCCAAAGTCGACGAAACCGTAGATCGAGCCGCCGTAGAAGGAAACCTACCAGTCTCCGGCCAGTACTCTCCGCGCGATTTCGTCCTCTCGATCCAACGACCGAGATCCCTCATCATCCTCGTCAAAGCCGGAGCTCCCGTTGACCAGACAATCGATGCGTTCTCCGAGTACATGGAGCCCGGAGATTGCATCATCGACGGTGGAAACGAGTGGTATCAGAACACAGAGCGACGGATCTCCGAGGCGGAGCAAAAAGGACTGCTCTATTTAGGCATGGGAGTATCCGGCGGCGAAGAAGGAGCTCGTAACGGTCCGTCGCTAATGCCCGGCGGATCGTTCCAGGCGTACGATAACATCAAGGACATTTTGGGGAAAGTCGCGGCTCAGATCGAGGACGGGCCTTGCGTGACTTACATCGGAGAAGGCGGATCTGGCAATTTCGTGAAGATGGTTCACAACGGGATTGAGTACGGAGATATGCAGCTGATCTCGGAGGCGTACGATGTGTTGAAGAACGTCGGCGGATTGAGCAACGAAGAGCTTGCGGAGATCTTCACTGAGTGGAATCGAGGTGAGCTCGAGAGCTTCTTGGTTGAGATCACTTCGGATATATTCAGGGTCAAGGATGAGTTCGGCGATGGAGAGCTGGTCGACAAGATTCTGGATAAAACCGGCATGAAAGGCACCGGAAAGTGGACTGTTCAGCAGGCGGCAGAGCTCTCTGTGGCGGCTCCGACGATTGCTGCTTCGTTGGACTGTCGCTACTTGAGCGGGTTGAAAGATGAGAGGGAAAACGCTGCAAAAGCGTTGAAGGAAGCTGGACTGAGAGAAGACCTTGGCTCTGCGTCGAGCGGGATCGATAAGAAGAGATTGGTCGATGATGTTAGACAAGCTCTGTACGCTTCGAAGATCTGTAGTTACGCGCAAGGCATGAATCTACTCAGAGCCAAGAGCTTGGAGAAAAGCTGGAACTTGAACTTCGGCGAACTGGCTCGGATCTGGAAAGGAGGGTGCATCATAAGAGCGGTTTTCTTGGATAGGATCAAGAAAGCTTACCAGAGGAACCCGGATTTGGCGAGCCTTGTGGTCGATCCCGAGTTTGCGAAAGAGATGGTTCAGAGACAGGGTGCTTGGAGGAGAGTGGTGGGTTTGGCTGTGTCTGCAGGGATAAGCACGCCTGGGATGTGCGCGAGTCTTGCGTATTTCGATACTTACAGGCGGGCTAGGTTACCGGCGAACCTGGTCCAGGCGCAGAGAGATCTCTTTGGAGCTCATACTTACCAGAGAACCGATCGTCCCGGTGCCTACCACACGGAGTGGACTAAGCTTGCTAGGAAGAACAGCAGTTAAGGAGAGGGTTTTTGTTTTTTTCCTTTTGTCTTTGCTTTTGCTAGCAAATAGCAAATGTGACTTTTATTAACCATATTGTTTCAGGTTTCTTCAATAATAAGTAATGCAGAGCCTTGATTTGGGAATCAAATCCACAAAGAAACAATACAAACTAACTAAAACTTATCAACTGATGATAAACCTAGGAAGGTTCATAGAGGCCGAGGACATGACCGTCGAGACATCTCAAGGATGCAACCTGGTCATCCAAAAACAGTAAAACCCAAAATGAAAGATTACAGATTCCATTAAAAAGAACAGTGAGAGAGAGATTTGATGCGAAAAAAGACGATAATGGTTGCTTTACCTTGCCATGGACTTCGTATTTGATGGAGCCATCGAGTTCTGCTCCTAATTCCATAAGTTTTGAGATTTTTGTATTGATGTCCGTCACCGTGAACGATAGTAGCGAAGAGTATCCTTTCTCGCTCACCATATGGTCACTGCAACAAAACATTGATCTGTTATTATCTAAGCAATGATCGAACACAAAATGATCAACGCTCGAGAAACAAGCTTAGCAAATAAGTTCTCATTGAGGCAAATGATCGAACAAGTGATCTGCATTGATCGAGATTTGAGTCATCACCTAGGGGATTGCATGAGAGCTAGCTTCAGAGGACCAGACTGGAGTTCAGCCCAACGTAAAGTGACGACATTGACGGAGAAATCGAGACCTTGCTCGTAGAAACGAGCCGCTTTCGGTACGTCTCTGTGTAGCTGCAAAATCCACCTGAACGAAGCCGTCGCCATCTCACTCTCTCTCTCTCTCTCTCTCTCTCTCTCTCTCTCGCCAGAGACGCAGATTTGGTAAATAGGCCCACAAATCAGCTCAAATAGCTCTTTGGCCACTTAAACGACGACGTATTCAAAAACTGTGTTCGAAAACCACAACATTTGATTCACAGATTCTCAAGTCCTTTCTTTCATTCTTACCAAAAATCAAAAATTGAGACAATGAAATCGATATTACACAGATATACAATTATACATGGAGTTACAAACATTTACAAGATTTAACATATCGGCACATGTAATGGAGGGACTCAAACATTTTACATTTACTTGAACATATCCCACACATGTAACGGAACTGTATCAAAGTTGTGTCTATTTCCGGCAACAATTCTCAGGTTGTTCCATCTCTCTGGCCACAGTGAGTCTTCCGACACAGAATCTTAGCCCTTGAATAGCCGAATCCGTGGCCTGGAACTCTTGGTTCTCGCTTCGCTTAGTTTAGCTCTCAAAGTGTTCTCCTTTACTCCTCCTTTTGCTGTTGAAATCTCAGAACCAGCTCTCGGATTCCAATGACGAATCGGGCTCTCTGGTCTCCTAGATAGGTAACTGCAAGAAGCTTCGTCGATTCCCCGAGTTTCCGACGATAACCTCCGATGTGTTCTAATCATTTCTCCAACCACATTGCTCGTTTCTTTCGCACACTTATCAGTTTCTTTAGATTTCTTGTTCTCGTTACTAGACATCGCCCACGCCATCTGGTCCTCGAACTTCACCTGTAAACTCGACGGGCTTTGACTCCGTCTTCTCTGTTTTCCACCAGACATCACACCTTCTGCTTTTGCTAACTCTGTTTTCTCAGCTCCATCGCCGAGTAGTGGCTTTGCAACATGTTTCTTGAGCTCAAAGCAATTCGAATCGCTTCCTCCAGAATCTTCTTCCTCCTCACTGTCTACTTCTTTAATCGGCGCGCTCGTGGCGTTAAACGGAACCGACTCAAGCGAACTCCGGCGATTCTTCGGTGCTTCATTAGAATCCAAGCTCTTTCTACTCTTGAGAAACGATTCAATCTCCAGCTCGAGCTTCTCCAACACGGATCCGTCACCGCTCTGTATCCTCTCGTCAAGCCACGATTCCGCAATACAGAGAACCATCTGATCTTGTTCGTCCCAACCTTCCCAATTCTTATCCAGCTTCTGCTTCAAACCATGAATCTCCCTTTCGTAACTCTTGATCCCTTTCGCAAACTCGTCGCATAATCTCTCAAGAACCTTCTTCGACCTAGTCCCTCTCTCCATCTCCTTAACGCAGTTAGACAACGTAGACTTCACCTCCGAGAGCTCCCTCGCCAGCTTCCTATGCAAACTCTCATAACGTCTCCTCAGTTTCCGCTCATCTTCAAGCGACTGAACCGCCGCAGAGCTTAACCGATCGCCTTCTTTCGTGTCCTTGGAGAGCTTTTCTTCCGCGAGTTGCTTCACTAAATCATCCATATCGCGTCTATCGGCTTGCTGGTATCTGAGAAGCTCTTTGATCCGGTCGCGTGAATGAGCAAGCTCGGTTTTTAGAGATTTTATCAAGGAGATATTAGAGGAATGCTGCTCCTCGAGGGTCCAGATCCGGTTCAGTACTTTGAGAAGTTCCGTTGATGTCTTGAGATTGTAGTTGGGCTCACCAGCTCGTCTTCTTCCCGGAGTTACTGCTGCATTATATGGAGCCACCTGCATATTGATCCAATCTCAATACCAAAGGTGACAGACAAATACATTGAATTGCTCCACTAATAAGCTTGGACTGAATGTGAATTACCTCGCGGGAGCTATCGTAGCTTGCAGGAGATAGTTGATGATGCTTCATAAGCATTTGACCGATCTGTTTCCTTATGCTTCCCGCACTCTCTGGCTGGGACACAATACAGGAATCAAGACCAGATAAAAGGAATTTTCTACTGAACTCGAAATGAACAAAAGGCATTTTCAAGAGCAGTGATGCACGAGTAAGGTAGTAAGAGAAGCAAGTATTGAACGTAAAGATCACAATTTTAGATAGAATCTCAGCCTACAAGAGAATCATCTGCAGGTCTAAGAAACCCAAATATAGCATTCAAGAACCAAAACAAATGAGCTCTAAGAATAAATGACATAAAGGTTCAATTTTGGATTTTGGGTTTTGGTTTGAGTGATCTGAACCTTTCAATCATAGCTGATGCACAACATTCAGTTCAACTTCAATCCAAAATATTGAAACTTTAAAGCAAAAACAGAGCAATTTGTAAGGCAAACCCAGAACACTTGTCACCAATATGAAAATCTATATATGACCAAAAACCCAAAATCAAAAAGAGAAGAATAGATTTGCCAGTTCATCACAACCCATGTCAAAAAACTCAAACTTTGACGATAAACCAAGTGCAAAATGACGCATTGTCACAACAAGTCAAGACCTGAGCTATGCCCAAATCCTAAAACCAATCAGCTTCATAATCAGCTAAAAAACAAACTAACCTAGGCTAAATCACTATTTAACCAACTAAATTTGCAGAAAAGGGTAAAAAAATCCTATCTTTGTAAAGAGAAGGAGAGAGAGAGAGACCTGGTCATCAGTGAGATCAAGACCATTGTCTCTAATCGACGCCTTTCCATGGCCGTGACGGAGACGGCGGTTACTAGGATCACCAGAACCGTAAGGAGCTCGGTGCATTTTAGCAGCAGGAGGGATCTCGTGGCGGCCGTCGTAATACTGATAAAATTCCCAGAGAGAAGCTGCGAGCTTTCTAGAGGAAGATGAGAAATTGGAAGAAGAAGCGTTATTAGGGTTGAAGCTAATGTGCGCCGGGGTGGAAGGTCCGCGAAAGACACTTCTATGGCCTACAAAAACAGCTCTTCTCGTTAGCTTTTCAATAAATCCCTTCCCTTTTTGCCCTTCTCCTTCTTCTTCCTCTCCTCCTCCTCCATCTTCTTCCTCTTCTTTACTTTTCATTTCTTATAGAGTGGCTATAACTTTTCCTTTTTGCTTTTCTTAATTCAATCTAAAAGAAACTCTTTTCCTTTGTGCATCATAATCATGGAAACGAAAACTATCGTCTCTCATGTCATTTTTTTCCTTTTTGTTATTCAGTTTTGATTCTTCGGAGTGAAGTGTTTTTGTTTTGTTTCGTTAAATGGCCGCAAAAAAAGAGAAATTGTCACACTACCTTAAATCATTCATTAGTTTGCTAATCATCTAAAAAAATTCGTTAAACCCAAACCAGTAAAGTTTTACTGATGCGGCGATTATTTTTATAAAATAGTAATTTCGTCGATAGTGTATTGTATTTTTGTGAAGGTAAAAAACAAAAGAGGTGCGTGTCACAGTCAGTGGGCACGTATTTTGGATGCTGTGATTTTCGGACAGAACTTGTAACTTTGGTTCTTAACAAAATTGTCTCCCTGTCTTCAGATATTTCACCATTGGACTGGTCTGTTATCTTGTACTATTCTATAGTATTGATGGTTTTTAATTATGGGAACTTTATACTTTAAGCTCCATCAGAGATTCAGAGTGACACTAACAAGTAACAATACTTGACTTTGTCTAAAATTAGATCTAAAAATTAGTTGAGATTTTCTTGTTTTCAGCTTTTGTTAATTTTTGTTGTGAATATTTTTAGACGGGGGTCTACGGAAGTAAACACAAAAAAAAAAAAAAATACTCGAATAATTGAGGTTGAAAACTTGAAATTGTTGTGATTTCCATTGAGGTTGAATTTTGATTTTAGTGATAAATATTATCATTAAAAAATCGGCTACCGGATAATTGTTAAATAATGGATAAGATGGAAACACATTATTATGATAGAATATTCCGGCTTTGACAAGACCAATTCCGTTGACTCGACAAGCAATCTTTACAACGTGATAATACGTAATAGTAGAATCAACAATGAAGTAGTGAACCAGTGCTCGGTTTAATCAGACCAAAATTCGAATTGGCGTAAACCGGTGAGACCGTGAGACCTCTTTGATAGGTTTTGACTTTGTTTGGCCCGAGAATTACTTGTCTAGAAGACTCTAGATTCCTCCGTTGAATCAATACTAGTAATATTTTGAGCTAATTCATAGATCCTACGGGTTTCAACGTGATTGTCAAACCAAGTGGTTAACGTAAACAAATGGATTAAACCAACCATTAAACGCATGCCGGTAAGATATTATATATACACTCAGACATGCACACAAGATACTCTAGAGAATCTCAATATCAATCTTTTTAAACTATACTGATATATATATATATATATATACATACGTGTGGACGGAAGATGGTTACTTTGGTCAACGGTACTGCTTCCCCGACGGTGAAGTGTCCGGTGGTAGTTATGAAGGCAACGTCGAACGGAGTGTTCGAAGGAGAGAGCCCATTAGACTTCGCTCTTCCTCTTGTCATTCTTCAGATTTGTCTTGTCGTCGCCGTCACTCGCTCTTTGGCCTTTCTTCTCCGTCCCATGAGACAGCCACGTGTTGTCGCAGAGATCATCGTAAGTACTTCATCAAACGATTTACAGTTTCGGGTTTAATCTGTTTTGGCTGTTTGCAAGTGTTCGAACTCGGTTTTCGGTTAGAGAAAGGTACGATTTCGGTTCAAAATTTAATCAAATTACCATGAATTTCAAGAAAAATTAACTTGCATTTGGTTCTTTTTTTTTCCTAGTTTGGTTCGATTCCGGTTGAATTTATGATTATGTCTGTATATAACTCAATTAAGATTTTGGATATGATTGCGTTCGGTTTATCTTAATTTATAAACCATGGTAAATACCTTAAGTTTTCAGTTAATTATACAGTAGAACATTTATAAATTAATATTATATAAATTAATAATTACTATAAATTAATAATTTTTACAGATTTTAAATTGATCAATGTAAAAATTGACAAAATTCGATAAAATAATATTTTTAAAATAAATTTTATGTAAAAATATAGTCTCATAATAATATAAATTAATAATTATACATTTAAACATATATTAATAATATAATATAGTAATTATTGTTTCAAATTTATAAAATTTGTTTAATTTATCTATTTAATTTATTATTATGATATATTTTAAATAAATTTTACATTATTAAAAATATTAATTTTGTTTTTTATGAATATTAAAAATAAAAACTAAAAATATCTTTATAAATTAATATCAATTAATTAATAATTTTATAAATTAATAAAATTTAAGAATCTCAACATTATTAGTTTATAAAAGTTTTACTGTATATAGACCATACAGTTCAAAAATAAAATTATATAGACTAAACTAACAACCTAAACCTAAAGTGAACATAAACCAAAGACAACTCAAGAAGAGGTGCTTTTGAATGTTTTGATGGATTTTATGTTCGGCGCATCGGTTTGTTTGCGGAAAATTTACAAACCAAAATCATAAGGAACGGTTTTGGTTGTACAGATCGTATCCGGGTTTAATCAAATATATTCCGAATCTTCAAAAATAGAATATCTTACTCAGTTGACACTTGACATTGTAAAGTTATCAATGAATTCTCAAAACCAGTTTATAAATATTTTCATTTGTTCGGTTATTTAAACCTTAACCAGACCGAAATCGATTTGTACCGGGATTCAGGGTGGGATACTTCTGGGCCCGTCGGCTCTCGGTAGAATCACGGCGTACGAGAACTCGATTTTCCCGGCGAGAAGTCTGACGGTGCTCGACACTCTAGCAAACCTCGGACTCCTTCTCTTCCTCTTCCTCGTCGGCCTCGAGATCGATCTGAAATCTCTCCGCCGCACCGGCAAAAAAGCGATATCCATCGCCGCTGCCGGAATGCTCCTCCCTTTCGCGATGGGCGTCGTCATCTCCTTCGCTTTCCCAGAAGCTTCTTCTTCTTCCGGCGAAAATAACAGAGTAGTTCCGTTCATCATTTTCATGGGAGTCGCGCTCTCGATCACCGCTTTCGGGGTTTTGGCTCGAATCCTCGCCGAATTAAAGCTTCTCACCACCGATATCGGCCGGATTTCAATGTCAGCCGCCGCTATCAACGACGTCGCCGCTTGGGTTCTCCTCGGTATCGCCGTTTCTCTCTCCAGCGATCGGAATTCCCCGCTTGTTCCTCTCTGGGTTCTGTTATGCGGAATTGCGTTTGTGATCGCTTGTTTTCTAATCGCACCGTATATTTTCAGTTTCATCTCTCGGCGGTGCCCAGAAGGCGAACCCATAGACGAGAAGTACGTTTGCGTTGCGCTTTGCGCGGTTCTGATCGCGGGTTTCGCGACAGACGCTATTGGAATCCACGCGATTTTTGGTGCGTTTGTAATAGGCGTATTGTTTCCAAAAGGGCATTTCGCAGATGCGATTGTAGAGAAAACTGAAGATATCGTCATGGGTCTTCTTCTACCATTGTACTTCGTCATGAGCGGTTTGGAAACGGACATAACTACGATCCATGGTCTGAAATCGTGGGGACGACTCGCGTTGGTGATCGTTACGGCTTGTTTTGGGAAGATCGCCGGGACTGTGGGTGCTGCCTTGTTGTGCAAGGTAGGGCTTCGTGATTCGCTTGTTCTCGGGGTTCTAATGAGCACAAGGGGTTTAGTTGAGCTTATTGTTCTCAATATTGGCAAAGACAGAAAGGTGTTCCCTCCAATCTTAAATCGTTATAACTTTGATTCAAGTAGTTATGAATTAATTATGATTCTGAAACGCAGGTTTTAAGCGATCAGACTTTTGCAATTATGGTTCTCATGGCGACCTTCACGACATTCATCACAACGCCAGTTGTCATGGCGTTTTACAAACCAGGCGAGACAACGCAAACGCAGGATAGCGATAGCTACAAGAACCAAAAACGCAGACGCAAGATTGAGAGTGATAAAGAAGATGAGAAAACGCAGCAGCTTAAGGTTCTGATATGTCTTCAAAGCAGGAGAGATATTCAACCAATGATGAAGATAATCGAAGCTTCTCGTGGAAGCAACGAAACCAAAGAAAGATTTTGCGTTTACGTAATCCATATAACTCAACTATCGGAGAGACCTTCTGCGATTCGAATGGTTCAAAAGGCAAGAAGAAACGGTTTGCCCTTTTGGAACAAGAAAAGAGATAACTCTAGTGCGGTTGTGGCTGCTTTCGAAGCATCTGGTAACCTTAGAAACATTTTAGTGCGTTCTGTGACCGCGATCTCACCGTTGTCAACGATTCACGAAGATATATGTAGCTCAGCGGATAGAAAACGTGCAGCGTTTGTGATTTTGCCGTTTCATAAGCAGTGGAGATCTCTGGAGCAAGAATTTGAAACGGTGAGGTCAGAATTTCAGGGGATTAACAAAAGAGTTCTTGAGAATTCGCCGTGTTCCGTCGGAATCTTGGTCGATCGTGGTCTCGGTGACAATGATTCTGAAGTAGCTTCGAGCAGCTTTTCGCTTTCCGTCAATGTTTTGTTCTTTGGTGGTTGCGATGACCGTGAAGCTTTGGCTTACGGGTTACGAATGGCAGAACATCCCGGGGTTAAGTTGACCGTTGTGGTTATCTCTGGTCCGGAGATCTCAAGATTTGACATACTTGAAGCGCAAGAAACATCAAAAAAAAATTTAGACGAGCAATTCCTAGCCACAATCAAGAATAGGGTAAATGCGATAGGATTTGAAGAGAGGAAAGTGAATTCGACGGGTGAAGCGGTTGAAGCGGTTGAGGTTATCCGGGAGTTTTGCGGGTGCGATATTGTATTGGTCGGAAAATCTTCGGAAGTTCCCATAGTTTCGAAACTACCGGTTATGAAGATAGAGTGTCCGGAACTTGGACCGGTCGGAAACTTGATCGTTTCAAATGAGGTTTCTACTTCGGTGTCGGTTTTAGTGGTTCAACAGTACACTGCAAAAAAAATTCCCGTCGTGGTTTCAGCATCTGTTGCGGTGGAGACGCCGTGAAAAACTGAAAACAGAGGAGGAACTTTTCTTCTTTTTCTTCAACTTGAAGCACAGAAAAAGATAAATAACACAAAACAGAGGAAGATGTTTTCTTTACTCTGAAACACAAGAAAATTAGTGACACAAACTATACTCTAGCTTGATAGATTATTTATAGCGTTTTATCAACGTTACTTGTATTTTATTTATGTAAATACTTAAGATATAGCATTATGGGTTGGATTGGTTCGATCAATAAGTTTCGACTTAATTTAACATCCTCATTTATATCGACTTTATTTGTATCCAACCGAACTGCATGCGTGTTTTTGTGAAGGTGATTTGAAAATGATCATTTGGATGAAGATATAACTTTTGAAGAAATTAAAAATTAATGTAATTTTTATTAAATTTGGTAACTCAATTTTCAAGTGTTTAAAATTTAAAAAGGTTACACACATACACACATAAATAGTTAATCTGAAAACCATTTGACTTGAAAATCTAATAATCATAATCCTGTTTGATATCCAACTCGATTTTTTTTTAAAAAAAATCTGAATTTGAAGGCTGTTCTCAAAATTTAAAAAAAAACCAGCAATCTTGATCTAATGCTGAATCTTTGCAAACTCCTGTTGTTGCTAGGGGCTCGAAGAGACAATATAATCATGTGATTGGGTAGATGCAAGAGAGTATTGTGCTTGTCTCATATGTTGCAAAAAAATAAAAACCAAGGTCTAAAGTTGCCTTTGATAATGAAACATATGAATCTATTGATGGGGAAAGGAGAGAAAGAGGGTGATGAAGAGATGGATAAGAAAAAAGAGAAATGGTGGGAAGAAGAGAGAAGAGTTTTCCGAGGGATGGCTGATTCATTAGTCTCCAATATGCATCTTGTACAAGGTGAATACCCATAACACTTTTAACTCTGTCTTTATATCTAATTAGGAATCACATGCATCAACTAAAACTTATCCTGAAATCATAATAAAAAAAATTAAAAGGGACAAGTCGAAATAGCTTATAGAAAAGCAGAATACACCAACTTTATGGTTAACAAACTTATTAGAATTCAGAAAAAAGTTATGTACCTTTCTAGTGCAAAATTTGAAAATACTCGTAAGTAAACTATGGCAAGGAATATTCATAATACATCATGTGAAGAACAGATGTGTAGTTAAGGTGACAGCGGAATAGTTTCTATGCCTATTGTTTATTTTTCTGCTATGGATGACCTATTAAGCTTAAATGTTTACAAGAGATAGACAGTTTTCACCATGAAAGGGCTGTGTGGTTGATTCGGTCGGTACACAGAATGTTTCGGATCACCTTTCAAGGTATATGAGTTACTTTAAAAAAATGAGCACGTTAAAAAGTGTTTCAAAACATAAAAAATAAACTGTGGTGTTTTTTCGATGCAGCTCTGCTTTCATGTATCTAGCCGCGAGATTCCCTCCAAAATCAAACAACAAGCTAGAAACTGAAAAGAATATTATAATCGTTGTTGTTGAAGCTCCAGAATGATGCATTTTGAACTCATATGAGATTCCTTCGTGGCAGGAAAAGGTTCAAAAGCCCTTTGACACTCAAATTTCTGAGGTTGATAGTAGCCAGAACTTAAAAGAGGAAGTATTATCATCCCAAAGTTATTTTGATCCTGCCATGTTTCAGTCGTGCAGGAGAGTTGGATTTTGTTCAGGTTCCAAATCAGATGCAAATGTCATTCAGAAGAAACCTGATATAGACAAAGCAATTAGCTGGAAGGACTCTCTCTCTTTTGTTCAGCCAAGCAATGATACTAACTGGAAAAAAGGACCACCCAACCTTTCCAGCAGTTATGAGCAAAGCACGACTGGAAAGCCACATGTACCAGATATTGAGGATATAAAGGACTTTGGAATGCATAAAAGAAAGTGTTTTCATTCTTCAATTTGAAGCACAAAAGAAAGATAAATAACACAAAAGAGGAAGATGTTTTCTTTACCCTGAAACACAAGAAAAGATGGATAACACAAAACACTTTTATGTATCAACATGTGTATATAAAAGGATCCTCCTTTTCTTGAACTTACAAGATACATATTTATAGATTAGTGACACAAACTATACTCTTAGATTATTATAAGAAGATATATATATATACTTTAGCTTGATAGATTATTTATAGCGTTTTATCAACGTTACTTGTATTTTATTTGTGTAAATACTTAAGATATAGCATTATGGGTTGGATTGGTTCGATCAATAAGTTTCGACTTAATTTAACATCCTAATTTATATCGACTTTATTTGTATCCAAACGAATTGCATGCGTGTTTTTGTAAAGGTGATTTAAAAATGATCATTTGGATCAAGATATAACTTTTGAAGAAATTAAAAATTAATGTAATTTTTATATTGGCATGTGACACAGTTATGTTGACTGTGTTCTACTTTTTTCCCCACTTTCTTTACCATCGCTTTTGCCTATGTTCGTTATAGAGATGGATAAAGTTTTTGTAGTAAAAACTGATATTGTGTAACCAAGACAGTGCTTGCTTTTTTATCAAACAATACATAGCATACCAGATAATAAAATACATCAAACCACAAATCTATCAGAATACATAAACTCCCAAAAAGAAGATTGTTACACAACTTAAACTCACTCAATTATAAAAAGTTCCAAAGCAATCAAACTCTTTCTTCCTCTCTTTCGGACTATTGAATTGGCTGTTTAGTAACATTCATAGAGTTTAATATCCATCTTGACCCTAAAATACTTAGCACCTTCAAAGGTATCAGTCTCAAAGGTAACAATCCCTCGAGACATGAAGAAATCGCCGGTCCCTCCGACCACAGACAAATCTCTTGTCTTCTCCATCATAAGATCAGCTCCCATTATGTTCAACGTCCCTTTGTGTTGAGTCGAGTTGAACACAAGTGTGTACGAGAACCACGCATTGTAATCGTTCTTCATGTCGTAGAAATAGAAACCTTGAGCACGTGCCACAGGCTCGGATAGGTAGTTTTTGTCTATGGTCACCGGATCGTCGAAGATCACGAGTTTTCCGAATTTGAAGTTCCCGAGTCCCGGCGGGTTGGTAACAGCTGCTGAAGTCGCGTTTTGCACGTCGTCGACGCCAAACATTATGTCGTGATAGTAGAGGACGAAGTTTTTGCATGGTTTTGATTGAGATTTGGATGGTTTTCTAGCTGATACGACGGGTTTTGATAGAACCAGGAAAACGAATAAGAGGATAAAGGTTTTCATTTGGCTATGAAAATGTGAAGTGATCAATGAGAGAGTAGATGTTATCGATGAACAAAGGGTTGATTGTGATATACTAAGATAGTACTGCGTGTGATGGGTTTATATACAACTTGGGCTCAGCGGTCTATGTTAATATAATGTAGGGATAGACTATAGCTCACTTCGTATCTATTTACTTTAGGTTGATGAAATTTTTTGTTTTTGTATAGAAAGTGAAATCATTACGATGATAGATATATTTCAAACTTTTCAAAATAGGCGGCTCAATAACCTTTCAAATTTGCCCACAACTTGTGATAATAGAGAAATCAGTTTAAAATAACACGAATTCATTGTAATACTAAGGTTAAACTCAGATGAATACTAAAAAAAAAAAACCTTTTACCTTTGTTTTTGTTAAACTTTCACCTTTTAGTCATGGGTTGGTGCTCGTGATAACACTAATATTCTAATAATAAGTATGATGATATTTTCATATACCTTCGAGTTTCCCCTGACAACTAGCCAATTAAGTCAAATGCCACTGACATGCTAAAGTATAACATTACATTTTTTAATGTTCGAATATAGATATATATTTTTTACTAAAACCATGTTTAAATTTTCAATGCGAATTAGTTCATACTAAAAAACATTCAAAAAGATGATAAAATAACATATAAAAAGACAAAAACAAAAAAAATGTAAAGACCTTATATATATACTTATTAGGTTTCTAAAATAATGATATTAAGCAATAGTAATTCAAGAATTTAACTGCTTTTAATTGATATTTTTTTAAAATTTTTTTTACAGTTTGTTAGCATAAATTAACAAAAACTACATTTGAAAATCTAAAACACCCATCTTTGTGAAACAAAGAAAAAACCCAAAACATCATCCTAAAAATATGAAAAAAAAAATCGAAGTGGTAAACTGAAAAAAAAGAGTTAGTGCAACATTGAAATTTAAGTAGTTGAAAGAAATATAATAAATAATTAAATAAACGAATAGAAAATTTTATTATAATCATGTATGCAGAAAAGACATATAAGAAAATTAATAGTCATGTAAAAAATTCAAAAACATATTCTATCCCAATTTTTCTACTTACGACATAAAACAAGATAAAATTTAAACGTAACACATATTTTCTCCTATTTATCATATAACAAATCACTTAGTGACCGTTTTATCATCAAATGTATCCATTTTGTTTTTAGCTTTAGCCGACTTATTAGAACATTGGCACTTGACAGCCAATAAAGCAAAACAAATGGCAGAATTTTAAATGTGACTTATAACTATTCACAATTTTTTATAATATCACGAGACCATATACTAAAAAAAGCTAATACAGTAAAGAAAAAGATGTAATAGGTTTTAAAAAAAATATTGCAAAAGAAAAAAAGTCCCTCCTATAGCTACAAGCAAAAACTCTTGACGATAGCCTAATCACAAAGTCGTCGGGTCTGTCTCAGACACAGACATCGCCGAGAAGTTTCCCCTGTCACGCAGTTGAGTTCTCGTCAATATCCACTCTGCTCACCAATCGCCATACTACTTGTTTTTTGGTGGTCAATAATACATTTAAGATGCTGCTTCAAACCAAAAACCGTACAGAATGAACGATAACCAATGACAACAGTCGCTAATTTGCAAGTTTTATCAATCAAAACTTCTATAATAACCAATTCAAATTGAAAGAAAGAACGGTTTGCAAGTCAAATCATATTTCCACCCACACACCAACCCTGAAGTTGAATTGAACAAGGTTTATAGAAAATACAAATTAAAACCAAATTTTTATGACAAAACGAATAAAAAAAAAAGTTATAGCATAAAAGAAAAAGTAAATAGGAAAGTAAATGAGATTGAATGGTATGTAGATTTTTCACGTTTTCACGTTTTGAAAATACGATTTCACTGAAATAAGTACTGAATGATAAAAAGTAAAAATTAAAACTCTATTTTTCAAATTATCCTGCATGTTTTAAATTTATAACTAGTTTAAAGAAAAAATCATTTATCTAATAGATAATAGTTTTTTAATGTTTTAAGTTTATTAAGTTTTCAGTTTACTTATTCTATTAATTCTGTTAGTTTATTATTTAATTATTTTACTATTCTATTATTAAGTTGACATGCCAGTCAAACCTAATGTTTTAAAAAGTGTAAGTTTGATATTTTAAATTTTTTTTTTTTTTGATATATATCACTTGTTTCAAATTGTGGTTATTTAAAAACTCTTAAATAAATGGCGCATATTGCGTGTTTACGTAACCCGAAAATTCTCTATATAGTGATTTTGTATTTGGGCTAAAGTTTCCTTAAGGGCTCAAACAGGCAAAATAAATAATGGGCCAATTTCGGTACCAAACTCTTCTGCGCGCGCGTACACACGTGTATATTATTTAATCATCGCTACACGTGCGATGGCAATACGTGGAGGCGCGCGCATAACCAGTTCAGTGGATTTTCACTATCTTCAGAGAACCAAACAGAGCCAGAGATTTTATTTCTGCAGTAAAAGGAATCAATTCAATTTCACACTGTGAAGAAGAAGAAACGATTGAAACACACACAAACAAAAAAAAAAAAACTCTGGGGAAGAATCTGGAGAGAAATGCTAAGTTTGAATGTCTCCGATTCGCTTCGTCTCCCATTCCCGAACCCTAGGCCTCCCAAATCCGATTCGTGTTGCTGTTCATCTTCTTCGTATCCTTCTTCCTCATCGTCGAGGAAATGCGTCTCCGCTTGTCCAATTCGGGTCGGGTTTTCGGTTCGATGCTTCTCGACGTAAGTTTCGATTCCTTCCCAATGTTTCATCAAGTCTATTGAATTCGCTATACGAACGGAACTTTAGCGGTTTTATCGTCTTCACAAATTTGTGCAGACGTTTGAATCAATTGCGTCGAAATCAATCTCAGATTAGGTCTCGATGCTTCCGAAGAAATGCCGCTTGTTACTTCAAGGTTAGTATAGAGAGTTGGAGATTTTTGTTTTTCTGAAGATTATTATTGGGATTTATTTGAAGGTTGAACAAAAGAGGAGATGGTGTGTTTAATGCTTAAGCTAATTGTAGATTTAGGTACGCTGTGAATTGAAGAAGGTTGTATTGTTTGCTTTTTTTTTTCTTTCAGAAATCTGAATCTGTAGAAAAAGATAGAAGTGTTGATTTTCTGGTGGAGCCATCGATAGCTCACTCAAGAGGAGAGGCTCAGAGAGTTTTCAAGTTCTTGGCTGTATCTGGTTCGCTCGCATTACTCGGAACGGATCCAGCTTTTGCGGTTTCCCAAATTCCCAGTGGGATGCAGTCGTTTGTCACTTCTCTTGGAGACGTCGGAGACATTAGCTCAGGTTTTGCTTCGGTTAGAGAATCTTCCTTTTTGCATAGAGAAACCCGAGAACTATGTCTTCTTCAGTGCCCAGTCCCTTTAAAATTTGCACGTTTTGCTATGTTCTATGTCTCTCTCTGCAGGCGTTCTTGCTTATATTCTTCTCTGAACTTGGAGACAAGACTTTCTTCATTGCGGTACGACCTTGACCTTCACATTCTCGAAGATATAATAAGAGATGTTATAAACTCCCTCACATCAAGTTTTCACGCGTTTCTTTAGGCTCTTTTAGCAGCAAGGAACAACGCTGCTACCGTATTCGCCGGGACTTTTGGCGCTCTTGGGTATGCTTTCTTTTTTCAAACAGAGGCGGCGTGGAATCATGTTTGAAAACCAAAGTGTTATTTTGAGATCAGTAGAGGAACGTTGTAAAATTTGGTGACTTTTTGCAGGATAATGACGATAATATCCGTAGTGCTTGGAAGAACTTTCCACTATGTTGATGAAATTCTTCCATTCAGGTTTGGAAACTCGGAGCATTAAATATACTTTTCAGGTTTAAGTTTCATGATGAATCTGAACGTCAATGGCTTGACAACACAGGTTTGGTGAGACTGATTTGCCTCTAGACGATATTGCAGCAGTTTGTCTTCTGGTAAATTGTTGTTCACTTTTCTAGGCAGTGCTCTGTTAACCAGAGTTGTTTCGTTTGGACTTCTTTATGTAGAGAAAGCTAACTGATTACACAAAATAAGGCTTCTGATTAGTTTTATAGTTGGTTTTGGCCTAGTCATAACTATGAAATAGTATTAACCAGTTATGTTACATTTAGGTTTACTTCGGTGTTTCCACCTTATCAGACGCTATTTCAGACGATGGACTTAAAGCCGAGGAAGAACAGAAAGAAGTAAAACCTCTTTTAGCCTTTCACTTTTACATTTTCCATGCAACCTTCAACAAGAACTCAATATTTACTTGACTTCTTTTCTACAGGCAGAACTTGCGGTTTCAGAGCTTTCAGGTAACGGAGCCGGGATAGTAGCAGCCGCGAACACCATCATCAGCACTTTCGCATTGGTTTTTGTTGCGGAATGGGGTGACAAATCCTTCTTCTCAACCATCGGTGAGACTAAAATTCCCAACTTTTCATGATATTTATGGCGAAAATTAAAACCTTAGGTCCAAAACTCCAACACTGTCTAAAATCTTTTACTTATTTGAAGCTCTTGCGGCTGCATCATCGCCATTGGGTGTCATTGCTGGAGCGTTGGCAGGTCACGGTGCTGCGACTCTGGTGAGGTTTTTTCTTCTTTTGACAAAAAAATGTTGTAACTTTGATGTGAACACATCAAGATCCTAGCAACAAGGCTAATCAAAAGCATATTTAAGCACTAGCCCCAAAATCTTAATAGGCTTCAAAAATACCCATCAAAGATGTTTTTTTTTTCAACTCTAACTTGCATCTTGGTATGTTGATCGCAGCTTGCGGTTTTGGGAGGTTCTTTGCTGGGAAATTTCTTGTCAGAGAAGGTAAATGTCACTATCTAATCATCTTCTATATAAATAACATACACAATACATGCATATGTAGATCAAATTAGTTCCAGAAATCATTGTTTCATCAGTTTAATGAAAGCACTTGAAAAAACACTCCTTCTCTTTCATTAAAATGTCCGTTTTAGTTTTTCCTTGCACTTCTAAATGACATTGAAATTAGTAAGAATAAAATCTGAACTTAAATCTTTGATTAAAAATGGAAGAGTATATTAGTTTGTTTGTTTACTTGACTTGAGGAAAGTATATTATCTAATGAAACAAATCTAATGTCCTTAAATTATCATAAAATGGAGGGTGAATATACTAAGTCTAAGCATATCCTTGGAATTATTCAGCTTTTATTACACAAAAACCATATTCCATTGGCAATTTACTGGCTTTAAATCCTTAGCTTTCTAAGTTCCAAAACATCTTTTTGAGTTTTGTTTTAGTCAAAGGATCTATCTTTTTACTCGCCTTTCCATCTTTTGTTCTGAGATTTAAATTGATAGAAAGAAAAGTGAGAGAAGTAGAGAGATTAAGGTTTTTATTCTACGGCAAGTGGCAGCAATAAGCTGCAATGTTCATTGATCTCAAGTCTTCCACATCATTTGGTATCTATTCCTCACCCCCAAAAAGAGTCAAAATAACATCTTTTATTGTTTTTATTCTTTCTCATGTCCGATCCAATCTGTCAACAACACGATAATATTCCTAACAAAGAAGCTAATATGAAAAATTATTTAAAATATGTAACTAAAAAGAATATATTTAACGAATTAGGTTTAAGAGCTTAGGTTTTAAAGTTTAGAATTTAGTTACTTGAGATTTTGCCTTCTAGGATTTAGGTTATCAAATTTCGAGTTTAGATTTTAGATTATTTTTTAGTTTATAAAAATCTAGACCACTTTCCTAACTTCGATATAAAAAAACCCGTAGTGCTATTAAATCTTTTTTTTTTATTGAAGTGTTTGAGAGAGAGAGATAATTCTTAACAGGAAAGGTTTATATGTTGTTTGGTTCAAAACAGGCAATAGCTTATGTCGGAGGAGTTTTGTTTCTCGTGTTTGCCGCTGTGACAGTGGCTGAGATCATTACGTAAGTGACAAAAATAATATTTTTCTTCTCATCTTATTTGTTGTATAAAAAGACCATTTTAATTCATTTACAATAATGTTCTATTGTTTTATCCTCCACCCTTTCTCTGCTAAGTGCTAACTATGTTGTGTATTTACAGTTTCTATATATATATATTTGTTTTTTAGTGGTTAGAATTTGCTTAGGGGTCAAGATACGTAATATATTATGTTTTGAAAATTAGATACGTCCAAACATAACACGTGTTCGGGACAGTAAAGAATATAAAAGGGGTCGAACATGGTAGAGCATATTCTTTTTCAAAATTCGTCATGTAAACTGTAAAGGTATAGTTAAATATTAGAATAATTACACGAAAAGTTATAAACTTACACGCTTTATAAGTTCCACACTTCCACTCCCAAATGAATATCTTTTGCTACATTATATATAACAGGGTGTGTTTTCATTTTTTTTAAAAAAGGATTAGAAGGAAAAACGAGTACAAAACCATGCACAATTGCATAGATACTTTTCTTTCACCCTTCACAAAATTACAAAAACAAAAAAAAAGATAATAGTTCTTTAAAAAACTTTTAAAGCTTGTTATATACTTATGAACTAAAATAGAATACTATGCAAAGCTATAATTTACCTGAGCCATTCTTGAATTTACCTGATGCTCAAAATTCTCAAAAATACTATTCAAATCTATAAATGCTAAATAAAGGAATGGTTCAGGTTTAATTGAATTGTTGTAAGTAAATAATTTAATGGATTTTTTAGAATCAATACATCTGACCTTAAAAAAGCAAGAAAATCTATGTATTTTGCATTTTCAACCTGAACCATTCTTTTATCGTACGTGGACGCTTTTTCGTTTCCTGTTTCGGACAGTGAGAGCAGAACGAAGAAACGACGTCGCTTTATATATTTATATATCAAAATAAAATTACAAAATCACGAAATTACGCTATCGATCGTAGACCTTCCCGAGGGAATCATACGGGACCCACACAAAGAAGCATGTGGGGCCTAAACTCATAATCACAGAACCAAATTGAACGGTGACGAGCCGCTGCTGCCTCAGCCGCCACGCACTGCGTTATGCTGACGTCAGCAACCGCCAATTGTGATTTAGCCATTATGCTAATTACGCAAAGTTATATTAATCTTTTTAATTATTGCAAGAAACACCCATCTATCTATTCATTTCGTTTATTGAATATTTTCTTTACTATTCAAAATGATATTTTTGTTTATTTAAATTTGTATAAATTTTAAGATTTTCACTCGTTTTAATAAATTTGTTATAGTATCAAATCTAACATAAAATTTAATTAAATTAGATATTCTTAGTTTTAATTGATATGGATAAATTTCTAAATAAAATTGAATGTACTTAAGAAACAAAATAAAACCTTACATATAATTAAATAAAAGAATATACTTAAACAAAAAAAAGAATCAGGAAATATGGGAGGAAGTGGAGGACACAACCAAACGTCATGTTTTGACAGGTAATTAGGTTTCTTTAATGATTTTAGCTGTGCTTAAAAAATAATTATTGAATGATTTTTCTCTGTTTAATTTGTTTGTTTATCAAAATACAAAAACACAGAGTATAAGAAGAAGAAGACATAAAAGGCAACGGCACGTGCCAAAGATTCTGATGGCACGTGTGGCATCAGTCTTCTTACCCTTTTTTCCTCCTCTTCTTTCAGATTCGATGATTTCCACTCCTTCGCTTTTAAGCCTCTCTCTCTCTCTCTTTCTCTCGTTCTCTTATTTATACCTCTTTCAATCTCTCTCGCCGGCGCTGTTAATCCCTAGATTTTCACAGAAATAAAATAACACACCTAAAAGAAGAATTACTCAATTCCGTTGAAACTGAGAGGTTGAAAGAGAAGGAGAATCGCGATTTGATTATCATTTGATGCCGTGAAATTTCTGTAATCAGATTCAAAAATTGAGGTAATCCTTCCTTGTTTTCGCAATCGAATTTCTACAATTCATAAAAAAAAAATTCTTGTGTGTTCGCTTGATTTGCATGTTTGTTCTCTGGTGACAAAAATCAGAAACAATTATCGGAAAAAAAAAAAACTTGTCTCTGAGATCGATGTCTGGGAAATTGAACAATTCTGTTTATCCGTTGTTCTGTGTGTGTTTTTGGTCTTTTTCATATCTGAATTCGACGAAACTCGTGTCGGTTTAATCCAGAACGACTTAGTTTTTCAAGTACTCTGGTTCGGAGTTTTTTTTTTTTTTTTTTTTGTAAATTATTTCATTGGGAATTTCTGAGTTTACAGTCTATATTATTAAGATCTTGTTTCATAAACGCTGAGGATGATCAACGAATAAAACAGTTCTGTTTCGAATCTGGGTTTCTAGATACTCGTGAAACCATCTCTAGATTTCGTATATATATGCTCTGTTACGGTCTAGATTTCTCAAATTCTAGTTTGTTTCTGATGTGTTGTTGATGTAATCAGTTATTGTGTTATCTAATTGAATTTCTCACTGCTCTCTTTTGTAGTTTACTTACCAGCAGGATGATTAGCTGCTGCTGCTGTAATTTCGTGAAGAAGTTTGAGAATTAACTTTGGGGCTTGAGAGCAACTTCGTATCAAACAGCTTCCAGATTTGATCTTAAGTTAATTTGAAATGGATCGGTGCGATACCTCAGGATTCGTAAGCGGAGGTGGAGATGCTTATAAGGTTTTCTAACTCTTACCGCTGTGGCTTATTCTCTTAAACCCGGAAGTTGTATCTGTACTTTGTGTTTGCCTTGTCGTCTTTTGCTTTTTTCGGTGTTCTTCTTCACAAAAAGTCTTCGTTTTTAAGTTGTGACAATGCATGCCAGATTCCACAACAGTGGTTTCGCTGCTAATTCTTTTAAGATCATGGGCCGTCCCCTTGACGTCGAAACACCAGAGGCGGCCGCGCTTGGCGCGGATACTACCCTGCGTCTTGATTCCCTTGCCTCTCCAGTACTGTCTAATGCCAAGGGAATCAAAAGGAAATGGAATCTGGTTGATGGATCAAAGAAGGGTCAAGAAGAAGCTGATCCTTTACTCTCCTTGAGACTCGGTCACTCGCCAAGCTCTTCTGATAGCAAAGGGAGCTCTGCGACGGCTTGCACGAGCTTGTCCTCTGCCAAAGAAACCGAGGAGGCGTCCTCAATGGATATCGAGCTTGACTTCAGCCTCCATCTCGGCAACGAGAAACCGGCGAGCAACAAAAGACCGGCTAACCTGAAGATGAAAGGGCTTCAGGTCGTCTCCTCCCCAAGATTCGATCTTGAACTGAGTCTCTCTGGTGGAGGTTCCTGTCAATCTGAGATCACTGCGGTCCAGCACCAGGCGAAGCAGTTTCCGACTCTCGCGGAGATGCTACGTGCGACCAACGAAGGAACCACGTCGTGTGGATGGAGACCAGGGTCGTCATCATTAGCATCACCTGCGTTGCGAGCTTCACCAAGCAAAGAAAGAAGCTCCTTCTTAGCCCATGCTCCAAAGAATATCATCATTCCTGCTGCTCATGCTCTTGACCTGTCATCTAGCACGACAACAACACCAATAAGCTCGGGTACGTGTACTTCCGGTTTAACTCAGCAGCTGAAGCCACAGCATAAGAATTCTTCTAGTTCCAAGTTATGTCAAGTAGAAGGATGTCAAAAGGGGGCAAGAGGCGCGTCTGGCCGTTGCATCTCCCATGGCGGTGGACGAAGATGCCAGAAACATGGTTGCCACAAGGGCGCTGAAGGTCGAACTGTGTACTGCAAAGCCCATGGAGGTGGCCGCCGATGTGAGTTTCTCGGATGCACCAAAAGCGCTGAAGGCCGTACTGATTTCTGTATAGCTCATGGAGGTGGTCGAAGATGCAGCCATGAGGACTGTACACGTGCTGCTAGAGGAAGATCAGGGCTCTGTATTAGGCATGGTGGAGGAAAGAGATGTCAAAGAGAGAACTGCACGAAAAGCGCTGAAGGGCTTTCTGGACTCTGCATCTCTCATGGAGGTGGTCGTCGATGCCAATCTAATGGATGCACAAAGGGAGCACAAGGGAGCACTATGTTCTGCAAAGCACACGGTGGTGGTAAACGATGTACACACACGGGTTGCACCAAAGGCGCAGAAGGAAGCACGCCGTTCTGTAAAGGACATGGAGGAGGGAAAAGATGTGCCTTCCAAGGAGGTGATCCTTGCTCCAAGAGCGTTCATGGAGGTACTAATTTCTGTGTGGCTCATGGCGGCGGCAAGAGATGTGCGGTTGCAGAATGCACAAAGAGTGCTAGAGGAAGGACTGATTTCTGTGTGAGACACGGTGGAGGGAAGAGATGCAAGTCTGAAGGATGTGGGAAAAGCGCTCAAGGTAGTACTGACTTCTGCAAGGCGCATGGAGGAGGGAAACGGTGTGCGTGGGGACATCCCGAGACTGAGTATGCGGAACAATCCTCCTCTGGTCCTTGTACCTCGTTTGCTCGAGGTAAGACCGGTCTCTGTGCACTCCATAACAGTCTGGTTCAGGATAACCGGGTTCACGGAGGAATGACTGTTACTTCCGAGAGCCAAGAGCCGAGGCTAAGCAGCAGCGAAACAGAGAACGAGGAAGAGTTTAGCGACATGAACATCGACTCAATGAAAGCGAGAAGTGCTGCTGGATCTCCAGATTCTTATGTTGATCTCAATGAGAACGAAGCAGAATTGGGATTAGCTCCAGAAGGAAGAGTTCACGGTGGAAGTTTGATCATGGCGATGTTGGCTAGAGACGGTGGCTCTGGCTCAAGCAACCTTCCAAAGAGGTGGATGTAAGTTGTTTTCAGTTTGATTTTAAGTTGTCTTAGTTCTGCAAGTGTGGGTGGAGTAAGAGTGAAAGAAAGTGTTAAAGAGTCTTGTGTTTGTTCTAGTTTTAGGTTTTATTAGAGAGTAAAAAAGGAGCAAAGTCTGTGTCTTTTCTTTGTGCTATTTAATTGCCTGTAGATATTGAATTAAGGGTCCAAGCAAAGGTTATATTGTGAATTGTCAAAACAGTCTCTGATGATGATGATGATGATGATGATAAGAATAAAACTCATGTCTTTGTTTGCAAATTGCATTTTCAGTTGCTTCTCTCTCTCGGTTAAGCGTAAATTTAATTGCACACGTGATGGCTATTGCATTTTGAATGTAATTGCACACGTCGTCCTGTGTTCTCGTTGACCTAGTGACTGTGGTCAAGGTCTAACCAGCAGAGAGCCAGAGACAATGAAAAGATACAAGACTAATTCGTGCGGACCAAATTTACCAGTTTACTTGAACCGACCAAATTATATTACATGGCTTTTTTTTTTTGTTATCAAATCAACGTATAAAAAACACTTGGAAGAATCACCGTTTTCCTATTTCTCTTAAATATTGAGAAAAAAAAAACAAATAATTAGTATGGAAGGAACAAAACCAAATAAATAAAGAAGTAAAATGTCAGAAGTGGGGTTTGAACCCACGCCTCAGTTACGAGACCAGAACTTGAGTCTGGCGCCTTAGACCACTCGGCCATCCTGACTTTTGCGTTAAAAACACGTTAATCTTAATAATAGCAAATACATATCTTCAAAACATAATTTCCTTCGTAAAATCCAAGATCGGCCCATATAAAATATTTTATTAAAGCCTATATATATAATAACTTTAAATGGGTTAGTTTCTCTTTCAAGACCATAACAAAAAGCCCATTTGTAATCACTCACAGCAACAAAGAACCCTTTGATACCACGTACATATGAGGCGCGTGACATCCATTCCTCCAAATATAGTCGTTAAAAATTCACGCGATGTGTTTCGGCGCGTGGGATTGGTCTTATCATGACAATCAGGTTAATGCTGCGAAGACAGGAGAAGCCATACCTTTCGATCTTAGCCGTCAATTTGTCCCCTTACGTGGATCCTACTTTGTAATCCAACAGCTTAAACTAAGCCACGCCATCCAGATCTAACAGTCCTTTCTACTAGTTTCTGCGTTCTTATTATATTTTATTTTATTTACCTTTATTTTCTTTTGTATTTAATTTTGTGTCATCTTTAATGGCGTACTAAAATATCGTGCCTCTGTGCCACAAACCTATTTTAGATATACCCCACAAAATATTCAAATCGCACCAAATACCCACAAATAAAAACATAATTTCCTTTTACTATAAGTCTATATGACTAATATTTCAGTATTTAAACAAAATAGTATGAATTTTCTTGCCTAAGATCATTACTTTGAGATAAATATATCTCGAATTGCAAAGAGGGTTGCATTTAATCGGAATACACTACATTTTGCTAGACTAGAATGATAATTTTAAATATACGGAGCACGAACTTAAATAAACAAAAGAATTGAAGGGCGTTAGAATAAGAAGCGGCAAAATCAAATTAAAAACTGCCAAAACGGAACCTACTAACCTTTGATATAATGACACGTAAGCAAAGTCTCCGTAATGACTCATCAGTTTTCATGTGTATGTACTCTCTTCTTCATCATCTCAGACTCATATATACACATTGAAAAAAACAGAGAAGCGATCCATAAGGAGAAAAGAAACCCTAAATATCACACTCGCCGCAATTTCCACCGCCGGTGATGACGTGTCTATAGATCCGGTTTTAACATTCCTTTCTGTGATTTTCAGACAGTTGAAGCCTTTATTTCGGGCTGGGGACCAAAATCTCGGAAAATTCGGGGATTTAGAAGTTTTTTCTCTTTTCACGAGAAAAGAAGAGAAAGGAACTGCAGAAGAAAAGACCTGAGAGATATCTTATAACAAAAGGTTTTGATTTTTCTTGTTAAATATTTGAAAGTCGAAACTGTAGAGGGGATAAAACAATATCTTTAATTTGTTCTTATACGATTTTATCGTTGTTACAAACTTTCGATTAGTATATTTGGTATAGATCTTTCATTTATACACTAATACTCTGTTTTTAGGTTTTTTTTTCATTTTTGGAAGATCAATGGATAGCAAACAGATGTTGTTATCGGCGCTCGGCGTCGGAGTTGGAGTCGGTGTGGGTTTGGGCTTGGCTTCGGGCCAAGCCGTCGGAAAATGGGCCACCGGGAATTCGGCGTCAAATAACGCCGTCACGGCGGATAAGATGGAGAAGGAGATTCTCCGTCAAGTTGTTGATGGAAGAGAGAGTAAAATTACTTTCGATGAGTTCCCTTATTATCTCAGGTAAACTTTATAACTTTTTTGTTTCATTTTTTACATTGAAAATTCCCCTTAATCCTTCTTCTAATGAAATTCACAACTCAACTTTGAGAAGAAAAAAATCGATTATGATTATTGTTTAAAAATAAATCTTCTGATGAGTAATGGACACTTTTAGTTTATAGTTTCCGAGTTTCGAGACGATTATACAAGTGAGAATAGTATATGATAAGGAAGTGATAAAAGTCATTGCATTTTCTTTCTATTTAGATTTAAAAAAAAACGGATAAGATATTCGTTGAAGTGATAAAAAAAAGGGTGAAGCATGTGAATTTCTGTTTACATACGACGGAGATGATATCATTGTCTTCTGATCCTGACACGTGTCACAAAGTGAGATCATGTGATCTTTTCCCCTAGATGTTTGGATTTATTCCCTTGCTGTCTGAAACATAAGCATACATAGATAGATACATATTAGATCTTGTACTAATCTTGGTCATCAATGTTTTGGGGTTATGCAGTGAACAGACACGAGTGCTTCTAACAAGTGCAGCTTATGTCCATTTGAAGCACTTTGATGCATCAAAATATACTAGAAACCTGTCTCCGGCGAGCCGAGCCATTCTCTTGTCCGGTCCTGCCGGTTAGATTCCGATGATTCGCTCTCACTCTTTCGTTCTTAAACCGATTTGGTCATACTTTGATTCATAATGTGTTCCTTTTGTAGAGCTTTACCAACAAATGCTAGCTAAAGCCCTAGCTCACTTCTTTGACGCCAAGTTACTTCTTCTAGACGTAAACGATTTTGCGCTAAAGGTTTCTGAAGCCCACATTTAAGAACATTAAGCTCTGTTTGTTATTGTGAGCCTTCTCTATTGGGAAACCTTAAATCTCCTTTGTTGTTATTCCAGATACAGAGTAAATATGGCAGCGGAAATACAGAATCATCGGTAAGCGCTTTTCTGATTCGGTTTGCATATTCTTTCTTAGTGTCTTGCAAATGATCTAAAATTGGAAATATCTGCCTTTTAATCGGTTTGCTTTAGTCTTTCAAGAGATCTCCTTCAGAATCTGCTTTAGAGCAACTATCAGGACTGTTTAGTTCATTCTCCATCCTTTCTCAGAGAGAAGAGCCCAAAGGTAAAGTGAAACAATGTCTACTAAACCTTTGTGCTCTCTGCTTTAGTATCAAATGTAATTGACATTGTTCGTTAATGAATCTGTCAAGCTGGTGGTACCTTGAGGAGGCAAAGCAGTGGTGTTGATATCAAATCAAGGTCGTGTTTCTGTGTCCGTTTACTTCATAATTTTAAGCTAATGTTTTGGAATCAAAACTAATGTGTAGTTATCCATGATCTCTATACAGCCCCATGGATAGTAATCCTCTAAACCTTCGTCGAAACTCTTCAGCAGCTAATATCAGCAACCTTGCATCTTCATCAAACTCAGCTCCTTTGAAGCGTACTAGTAGTTGGTCTTTCGACGAAAAGCTTCTTATCCAATCTTTATATAAGGTAATGTGTATAAAACTATATACATTTAGGCTGTTTGGATAATTTCTTATTATGTCTTGCAACTACGAAGTGCAGGTCTTGGCTTATGTTTCAAAGGCGAATCCGATTGTGTTGTATCTTCGAGACATCGAGAACCTTCTGTTCCGGTCGCAGAGAACGTACAACTTGTTCCAAAAGCTTCTCCAGAAACTCAGTGGACCGGTTCTCATTCTCGGTTCAAGAATCGTGGACTTGTCGGGCGAAGACGCTCAAGAAATCGATGAGAAGCTCTCTGCTGTTTTCCCTTATAACATCGATATAAGACCGCCTGAGGATGAGAACCATCTCGTGAGCTGGAAGTCGCAGCTTGAACGCGACATGAACATGATCCAGACTCAGGACAATAGGAACCATATCATGGAGGTTTTGTCTGAGAATGATCTTATATGCGATGACCTCGAATCGATCTCTTTTGAAGACACAAAGGTTTTGAGCAATTACATTGAAGAGATTGTTGTCTCTGCTCTTTCCTATCACCTGATGAACAATAAAGATCCTGAGTACAGAAACGGAAAGCTGGTGATATCCTCTACAAGGTTAAAAAAGCCCTAACTTGTTTCACAAACTTGCTTCTAAGCGATATTCGTACTGATTTATTCTTATCTTGCTCGTGTTAGTTTATCGCATGGATTCAGTCTGTTCAGAGAAGGAAAAGGGAGTGGTCGCGAAAAACTGAAGCAAAAACCTAAAGAAGACAAATCTAAGGTCTCTCTCAGTTTCTGTTTTTAGCTGAAAACAGAGGATTTAGACAGAAACAGAGCAGAACCATAGCTAAAACCTTTCTCTTTTCTTCAATGTTTCAGGAACCAAAAGCTGAATCAGCAGCTGATATCAAGCCGGAGACCAAAACAGAGAGTGTCACCACCGCAAGCAGCAAGAACGAACCTGAGAAAGAAGCCAAAACTGAGAAACCAGCCCCAAAAGCTCCGGTAAGTTTGATCTATCTACTGTTTTATCAACTCCATAGTTCGTAACAATGTCTTAAACAGTTTGTCAATTGTGTTAACCTATGGAACAGGATGTTCCACCTGATAACGAGTTTGAGAAACGGATAAGACCGGAAGTGATCCCAGCAGAAGAAATCAACGTCACATTCGCTGACATTGGTGCACTTGACGACATAAAAGAATCACTTCAAGAGCTTGTAATGCTTCCTCTCCGTAGGCCAGATCTCTTCACAGGAGGCCTATTAAAGCCTTGCAGAGGAATCTTACTCTTTGGTCCACCTGGAACCGGTAAAACAATGCTGGCTAAAGCCATAGCGAGAGAGGCAGGAGCGAGTTTCATAAACGTTTCGATGTCGACCATAACTTCGAAATGGTTTGGAGAAGACGAGAAGAATGTTAGGGCTTTGTTTACTCTAGCTTCGAAAGTGTCGCCGACGATTATATTCGTGGATGAAGTTGATAGCATGTTGGGACAGAGAACTAGAGTTGGAGAACATGAAGCTATGAGAAAGATTAAGAATGAGTTTATGAGTCATTGGGATGGGTTAATGACTAAACCTGGTGAGCGTATTTTAGTTCTTGCTGCAACAAATCGGCCTTTTGATCTTGATGAAGCCATTATCAGAAGGTTCGAACGAAGGTATGACTTTACCCGCAAGTTACCCACTTTTTCGCCTCCTTTACATCTATAACTAAATGCAGTCCAGTTTTTTCTGGATTTTTAGAATTCTTCGAAAGAGTACCTTAAGCAGCAAGTAACCCTACCTTTCTAACATTATGAATTCAAGCAAGCTAAGGGCTTCGGTTCAAGTTATTGCATTTCCCGGTTTAGAGAAATAGTAACCTGTGAGAGAATAAGAATTTAGTATGGTTTTAGTTTGGATTCGGTTTCAGATTTTGGATATAGAAAAAGTTAAAAGCATTTTACGCGTTATAAATTTCAGTTCGTTTTTTTTTTTAATAAGGTTATGTTTGGTTTGATTCGGATGATTTTGGTTCGGTTTACAGGATTATGGTGGATTTACCGGGTGTAGAGAACAGAGAAAAGATTCTAAGGACATTGTTGGCAAAAGAGAAAGTGGATGAAAACTTGGATTACAAGGAACTAGCTATGATGACAGACGGATACACAGGAAGCGATCTCAAGGTTCGATCTTTTGTCTTGTAGAAACTCGTTTCTTAAACTTCGTAGTTAAAAATCAAATCGTGACCATTGATTTGGTTGAATAGAATCTGTGCACGACCGCTGCTTATAGGCCAGTGAGAGAGCTTATACAGCAAGAGAGGATCAAAGATACGGTAAGAGATTAGATTGCTTTTTTCTTCCTAAATCTAATGGCGTTGTCTTGGTTTGATTAATTTGATTGTTATTCGTATTTGATGTTTTAAAGGAAAAGAAGAAACAACGAGAGACTACGAAGACAAGTGAAGATGATGAAAAGAAAGAAGAGAGAATTATTACACTTCGTCCGTTGAACAGACAAGACTTTAAAGATGCCAAGAATCAGGTTAATTTGAAAGTGACCGAGACACATATATATAGACATGGAAATAGCGTTTGCATTTTGAAACGTTTTGAAATTGAAAACGCAGGTGGCAGCGAGTTTTGCGGCTGAGGGAGCGGGAATGGGAGAGCTGAAGCAGTGGAATGAGTTGTATGGAGAAGGAGGATCCAGGAAGAAAGAACAACTCACTTACTTCTTGTGATGATGATGATGAATTAAATGAAAATAAGATACGGTCATGGATTATATAAGTTTGGAATGTAATAATATGATATGATCAGGTGTTGAATAATTTTCTTGGTTAATAAAAGTGGAGACATTGATATATATATATATATATATATATATATGCTTTGAATCAATAACTTTGACCCTGACGACAATAGAAGTAATCACTTTGACCCTAATACTGGAAGTATTCCACAACACACGTATTTTGATTGATAGCGTTTAACCTCCAGACGAACCGTTCCTACCAATCATCAATGCGGTTGAATGAGGGGTTAAAGAGAGCGTTTGAAATGATCGTTTAAAACGTAATTTTGTGGTTGTAAAGACCTTTTCAAGCACTCCTACGTATGGGCTTTTGCATGTAAAAAATATTATGCACAGTAATTTTTTTTGTTTTTGTTTGACATTTGTGTCTGTGTTTTTAGTGTTTCATATTTTATATTATACTAGATTAAGCACCTGTGTACACAAATGTATGATAAAATCATTTAAACTTATTAAAAAAATAGCAAATACAATTGAATCACTCAAAAAATTAAATTACTAAACTGAAACCACCAAAAATTCTAAAAAGTATTTATTTTATTTTCATTATCAATTCTTCCAACTAAAGTCAATCACAAATTATTAATATTTAGAGTTTTATATTCTTATATAAATTAAGTTTACTTATATCTATTTAGCTACTTATATGTCTGCTTTTTTGACTAATTAATTATTTTGTTCTTATTAAAATTAGATTTAATTATTTCACTATATTTGATTCTTCTTTTTAAATGAAAAAAAAATATTACATTTATCAAAATCTGTTTTGACTCAATTTTTTATTATTAGATTTATAGAAAATAAAAATCTATTCATAATCCAACAACTAACATACAGGCATCTGTTAGTTGTTTATATAGAAATTATTTTCATTATTTTTAAATTTAGTATTTAATTGTATATTTTCTTATACAAAAATTATTTACTTTTTTATCAGTAAGGTATATCAATTTTTTTTAAAAATAATATCTTTGTATCTTAAAGTTTATAGATTTTAGTTCTTTTGTATTTAAGATTATTATTTGATTGCATAATTTTTAAACTACTATATTTTAACTGTAATATATGTCAAAATATAATTGATACATGCCGCAATTATATTAATTAATAATTTTTAAATTCATATTTTATATAAGATGATATTTTTAACTATTTGATATATTATATTTAAAAATAAGTTATTGAAACGTCTTCTCCAACCACACTGTTGTTAACCACTTTATTTTTAATTGTATTTTTTACAATTGCTCAAATATTTGTAACCGCCTTGTTTAAACGTGGTCATCAATCTGACCGAGTAGGTTAGGTCTGGATTGATTATGGTTGTAGTTTAAGTTTTTTAATTTTTACAATAGAATTTAGGCAACATACAGTATCTGTTGGATGTGGTTCTATATTTTATTGTTTAGAGTTTTGGTTGTAAGTTTCTTAAAGTACATGGCTGTGAATTTAATTGTTTTTACTATGAATAATTTAAATGAAATTTAGGTAGTAAATATATATATATATACAAATATGTTATATATTATAAATTACAAAATTATAATATAAAACGAAATAATATAGTAAATCATCATATTTGACAATAATTATAACTTTTAAGTTTGTTTATATATATTTTATATTATAAACAATTATAATATTTTTATCATAGAAATCCTTTATACAACGTACGTATAAATATTATATGTGATGTATATATGTAATCCTTGATTACATTTAGCCGTGTTCTCATCAATGTTCTCCAGAGTCAAGATAATGATTTAAGTATCGTTAATCTTTTACCTGTCCTTAGGATCTGGATCTCTAAATTTCAATCTATTCTTCTCACACATGTTAAAAGAGAATGTAATCAAACTGCTGATGTGTTTGCTAAACATGGACCCCCAAACTCAGATGCCTTCTTGGCTAACCAACATTCTGTATCTCGACTGTAGCCCCTTTTAATCAATAAATATGTTTGCTAACAAAAAAAAAAATGTGTAAATTTTATGCTATAGAAATTTTGATTTCCATAGCCAATATATTTCCTTTTAAAAAACTTTGGCTGTAGTTTTCTTTTCTAAAGCTACAAATTGATAGATTTACATTTAATCTGTAGAAAGAAAAATGGTTGTCTACAGCTTAAACAGTTAATCCTAATCAACCACTTAATAGATTATATATATACCAATCACTTATGTCTCATAAAAAAAAAAAAACAAATAGACACTACGACCATATAGCAATCTCAAAACATTATTGAAAAAGACATGGCAGCATCAAAGGCAACATTACTCATTGTTTTCGTCACACTCCTTATTTCATGTTAGTGTCTTCTCTCTCTATATACCACAATATATTTTACACTGAAATTTATATTGATTATATATATATATATGTTATATGATTGAATGAATGTATAGGTGTGCCGATATCAAATGCAAGAGAAATGATGGTACGCCCACAAAATGTAATGTGTATTGGTCCTAAAGCATGTGCACCGTCGAATCAATATTTTGGGGTTTGCTTTAAAGATGAAGATTGCCACAACAGTTGTTTTGAATCATGCGTATATCAAAAATGTCAGGAGCATATATGTATTTGCGGACAATGTTAGAAACGATGCGCTTTGCATTTTTTAAGGTTACAACGAACAAATTAAATTTATTAAAACAAGTTTGACGTTAGAATAATAATTAGAAAAAAAAAAGAGTCGTGTCTTTCAATCTCTCTTGATGTGTTTCAAAAGCTACAGATTATTTATGTGTTTAATAATAAACGATTTTTTGTAAGGATATCGGATAGAGATGTATAAGTTGTTTACATCTGATTTTTTTTTTTTTGGGTGCAAATTTTACATCTGAACTTAAGTCAACGTAATAGGTAAATTTATATATCCAAATAATAACTCGAGGAAGCGGAAATGAGTTGACGCACATGGTGAAGAAAGAACAACTAATTTACTTATTGTTATGATGATGATGAAAGATTATGAAACTTGAATGTGAAATGTATCAATTATGGTGCATGTAACTAAATATATAGTGACCCTTTTTCAAAAAAAAAAAAACTAAATATATAGTGGTGGTGTAATTAATGGTAAAATGTTCAGGAACATATTGTTCAAAAAAAAACAAAAAATGTTCAGAAACATAGCGTAAACTATTTTTTTTTTTATGAGTTCGAATTTAATTGGAATTATTGATTAGTTGAATTGGCTCTATGCTTTAGATCAGTTAAAATATTTGGTGAGTAATTTATTCAGTGGTATACGTTTAGCATGAGTGTAAAAAGCCAGATAGCTATCAATAGTTATGAGTTATAACATGAGTGATTTCATTTAATAGGACTTTAGAGAGAGGAATTTAGTTAACTAATGAAAATATAGTTTCAGTTATATAGTTGCATAAAAATTAAATGAAATCTTATTTTTTCAATTGATATTGGTAGATAGCTCTCAAAATAAGTTCAGTAGAAGTATGTTAAAAACAAAATATTAAATTTTCAGATAAATATTAATTAAAATTATATTTTAAAGTAATATTGATAACTACCTATTTTCTAAAGATATACTTCTATATGAAACAAAAATTCAAATTTAAAATAAACAAGAAGACTATAATTAAAATTTACTATTGAATTTAGTATTTTTTAAAATGATTTTAATACTGAAATTAGTGTGATATCTCATATGTAGTTGATGATGACTTTTTTTTATTCTAAATCAAACAATTAATGTGCTGGCTACCTTTCATTTCTAACCATTAATTTACTTTTCCTCTGCATTTTATTCTTCTAAATTACTTGTTTTGTAAAATTATTCCATTTATTTGGCTTTTTTCTCTATTAGTCATTGGTATTTGAGAAGACATTTAATTTTAAAAACATTTGATGTGTCAAAATGAGAAGATATGTTAATGAATTATAATGGTTATCTGAAATTATGATATGTCAAATTTCCTAAACTAAATAAAATATTTAAATTAATTGAGCTAAATTTTAATAAATTATAAAATTAAAACATAAATACACTATATTATAACATTAACATTAATAAATTTAAATTAACAAAAAAATGATAGTTATTATGATTTCAATTTTTTTTTACATATTCATAATAGATTATATAAAATACTATGATTACAAAACTTTTACAACCAATATACATTATATATTTACATAGAAAAAGATTTTAAAACAATTATCAAATAGTGTAATAAATACTCTATATATTATTAATGTTAGGAGTATGATATAATATTATTTGTAAATATTTTTTAAAATTTTTATATTGCTATTTTCTGTAAATCTAAATAGCTTCTATTATCATCTCATTTTATCTCTTATCTTTTTTTTTAAAAAAAAAAGAAGTTTATATTATACTCATATACAATCTTATTAGAGATTAAGAATTTTTGAGATCAGATATAAAATATAAAATAACCAGATAAATAAATAAATTATAATAAGATAAGATGAATAAGAAATAGAAGTGAAGATTAAAATAAATCTCAACAGTTTTATTTTTACAGTAAAACTATCGTACTTCTTTTTAAAGAGTCATTTAAAAAACTTTAGGAAGCAAATTTTATAATAAATGTATGTGTGTGTCAAATTATATAATCAATACATGCATGCAGTCCAATCATAAGAAATTTATATTCTTGATCAAACCAATTCATCAATATTGGACGAAAAGATGAGCGGAGAGCTATTAGAAAATTTTATAAAATATGATTTTATAAATTTTATAAAATATGGCTTTATAAATTTTATAACAAATATTTATTATAATTTTTATTGTGAGGTAAAGTTAATAATAGATTATCTACTGTACTATATTTATTTCCATGACAAAATCAAATATTATATTTTGATTTAGAGAAAGCTTTTTGTAATTTTTGTTAATATTTAATATAACTTTTAATTTGAAACAATATATAAAACGCTGAACTTTATTTTTTTGATTAAATACAAATGATAGAAACGGTTTTCATGATTGTTTTTAAATCCCAAAAATTGCATCGTGGATAAACATAATGTTTACGAAAAATATCAGAAAAACTAACCAACAACTAAATATTACAATTCACTTATTTCTAACCTATATTTACATGCATAAATATACATATTTATTTACTTTAATTTAATTATATATTATAAAAATATATATTACAAAATATATATATTTTGTTATTTTTTATAATACATAAAAACCATACTTTGATTTTCTCACAAATATGTTTGTAGATATCAGTATAAATTATGCAAAAGTCGAAGTCACATACAAATTTGTCGTGCTTGCATTTTGTTAACATCTATTATAGTCTTATTTTAGTTGTAGTTATTAAACAACTTATATTTTTCTAAAAGTATTTGTGTCCTAAAAGCGATAAAGTGGTTGGTACGCATGAATATGCGGATCAACCATCTACCCTTTTTTAAGACAAGTAAAGATGATAAAACTTATTTTTGTTTAACTAGCAATAGGTCAAAGAAAAAATATCATACTTAAAAAATATATATATATATATATATATATTGGAAAGATTATATTGTGTAAGAGGAAAATAAAGCATAATATAGATAATATTTAAAACATATTATAAAAATTTAATTATTTTTTAATATAACTTTTATATTTGTAATTACATATATATCACTGTAAATGGTAGAAATTTTTTTAAAAATAAATCAGTTTCAAAAGGTACAAAACAATATGAAACGTTTATGTGATTGTTATTAAACACTAAAATTGCATATGTATACAATAATAACTTTTATAAAATATATAAGAAAATTTATCAATATTTTAAATATTACAACTAAGTATGTTACTAAAAAAAAAATATATCGACATATATGTGCGGGCCAACCAGCTAGTTAAATTTATAAGAGTATAATGAATTGTGTTGTATTGATATGATGAGATTATCTAATTATAAACTCCCTCTACTTTTTTATATTTGATGTTTAAGGTTTTGCACATAGATTATGAAGTTATTTAAACTTCTTTTTTCTAAAATAAAATATCAATTCCAAAACAATTCAATCAATAGAAAAATAATATGTAGAATTTAAACAGTTATGTTTTGCATTAATTTTTGAAAACATCATTTAATTTTGAATAAAAAAAACTTTTAAAACATCTTATAAAAAAACGGAGGGAGTATATTAGAGTTACAAGAATCATGTAATAAATAAGAACAATATATCATGGAGTGATTGTAAAGATTGAGTGATTGTAGAAACTGATCTTTCCTTAATAACTGGAACCAGCATTTTGATAACTGGAACCAGCATTTTATCAGATTACATACCATTGTTTACGGCTCATATACTATAGATAGAGACTAAGATCCTATAAGAATCTCAAACCAAAATCATAAAACATATAGATCGTTTTGTTTTTTTGTTGTTGAAACCATATAGATCGATTTAAGAATTAAAAAAACACATGGCAGCATCGAAGACAACAATGATGATTCTTCTCGTGGCAGTCATTTTCTCATGTTAGTCTTTTCTCTCTCTCTCTCTCTCTCTCTCTCCCTGTCCCATACTTACTTTGAAATTTGAATTGAGTGATTATATAATCAGATCGAATGTATGTATGTAAATAGGTGTGTGGATATCAAATGCAAGGAAAGTGATGAAACATCAACGAAATGTGGAGTGTGTTGGAACATGTTCACCGACGTCGAGGCATCTAAATCAATACTTTGGAAGTTGCTTTAAAGATGAAGATTGCTTAAACAGTTGTTTTCAGTCTTGCAAATCTCTAAAATGTACTAATCACGAATGCATCTGCGGAGACTGTTGATTTGATCTTAAAAGAAAAAGAAAACCAATTCTTGTTTTTATTGATTCATTGTAATAGCCTACCATTTCATTTCTTATTGCTTCTTTTAAGAATTGATTTTTTTTTTTTTTGGTAAGGAATAAAGAGGTAAGCTACATATATATTGGATATCTAAACCTATCATAGTATTGTTTTGCCTTTCTCGATCTCTAAACTCTAACAAATGAGCTGACGAGTCGTGTGTAACCTTGTAAAACCCTTGAGAGCTTCCATTAAATGTGCCTACAACGTGAAATGTAGTAAAACTTGCTGCTTTTTATTTTGTTTTTGTTACCACGTTAAACAAAACTACATTTTGCATTAATTGTTATTGGAACTCAAGGCTTGAAATATTCAAAGATTTATCATAACGGAGAATATAGGAACCAATAATTGTTCATTCAAATTCCATATGCTATAAAATTTGGTTAAAAACCCCAAATAAAATCCGCAGAGTAGAGATTTGAGAGACTAAAGGGTTATAAACCAACAGCTTCCAATATAACAAGTCAAAAAAACAATGCTTCCAGATTTGGATATCATCAATCGGGAAGACTCAGATGATGATGATGATGATGGTGGTGGTGGGAGACACTTACACATTCTCTAATCCTTCTTCTTGTTGAAGGCTCCTTTAGGGATTTTGCTCATCACCTTACTCAAAACCTTCTCATCGAGCACCGCGTACTGCTTCTTGATCTCCTTCATTGCCTTTTCACCAAAGTCATCTACTTTATCCTCATACTTCTCGTAAAGCACGGGAACGGTGAAGAGAATCACAGTTACTGAAATCAGAGAGAACAGAGGATTTGATATCAGAAAACACATCAAAAAGGGTGATTTTTACTGGACTTGATTCAAAAAAGAGGTATGGATTGTTACCGATATAGACTAAGGTCAAGAAGTTGCAAGAGCTACCAACTTTAGACAAAACCCACAACCCAGCAATCACCTAAACACACATTTTAAGAGCCAATGATAAAATAAAGAGAAACCAGTAATCTAAACAACAGCATAATTAACAAAAAAAGGCTTACCAATAGAAACTTCTTGAGATCTCTTCCTGATGCGATGTCCCTAAGAATAGTGAAACCACGATTGATTTCAATTCTTAGTCCAGAAGCGATCTGGAGAACAATTTCCTCGGGGATGTGAACTTCCGGGATATGAGGAGGCGTCCTGTAACGCGAAAAACCAGCTGCTTCACCAGGGCCAATTGATTTACACCAATCTCTCACTAAAGATCAAACAATCAGAGCCAACAAAACTTACTTGTGAATGAAGGCAGTAGCACTAGACCACAAGAACAGTACCGCAAGAGCAAGAATCGAAACGTGGCCGAAAAGAGTGAGGAGGTTGTACTCAAGCAACTCGAATAGGATCCAGGATACAGTTGCAGCTCCCAACACTCCTCCTGATACCTTCTTGTTCCTCCAGAGGAAAATGTCGGCAGCTGAATCAAAAAAACCAAGTGAAGCCAAAAAAAAAATTAAAGATTATGAGCTTACGAAATCATTCATTCCACAGATCCTCTCAAATTCCAGAAGCAGGTGTGTAATTTCTATACCAGTAAGCAACAAATCAAATCGTTCGTTTTAAGTACTTCTCGTATCCTGATTTTCTGAATATATACTCAACCCAAGCAACAAAACTAAACTTCGACATCTACATCACATTAACTTGAGAAATCCTAGGCTCAATCAAGCAAGCATACAGCAAAACATCACACTCGATCCAAGGGAAAAAAACTAGAATCCAGATCCGATAAGAAAACGTATCTAACACCGCTAATCGGAAAAGTAATTGGTGACACCTCGAAGTAAGACCAAAGCGGAAATAGAAATCGAGAAGTAGAAACAACAAATCAAAAACTGGAAGAAAAAAAAAACGGAAAAAAGAGAGATCCATACGTTTTCCGCCGCCGAAAACCTTGTGAACAGGCTTCTCTCTTCCAAAAAGGCGGTAGATCTTCGTCTTGATAGTCGATTGAGACGAAGATTTCTTCTCGTCATCTGAATCGGAGGAAGACGACGACGAGCCATCGTGACCGTGGATCTTCTCAGCTATCTTCTCCATGATCGATTCCTCGTGTTTGTGCTCTTCCGCCATTATAACTTCCTACCTTGAAACCTCCGCAAAAACCCTAAAAACTCTGTCTGCTTCAGAAAAGGTGAGTGAGAAACGGAGAAGAAAATGGTGAGAATCTTCCTTTAGTCACCTTAATAAGAGCGTTTGATACAGATTCAATCTCACCCGTCGATATATTATACTCAATCGTGACCGTTTGTGTACTGAGCAGGTAAAAACAATTCCACGTTGGAAATCAATAACTTACTTTCGGGAAAGAAAAAAAAAACATCTTTGAGACGGAAGACAAACGACCGTTAAATTTGTTAATCAAGCTTCCAATCCTACTAACGTTCCCGTTAGTGAAGCGTTAAATGTCAACACGTGGAGAAGGCATGGGCTTTGATACAGGCTGTATCATACAGGGGTTCAAAGAACAACGTCTACGGATATAAACCCGTTCGATTTGGGCTTTGAAAGAATTTTTAAGGGAAAGCCCAAAAAGGAAAAGCGAAGATATAGAAAATACAGCTATTTTGTTTCGTTTTACTAATTAAAGAAATTACTAATTGAAAAACAAAAACAGAAATTACTAACTAAAGAAATACAGACAGATAAAATTATAGAAAAAAATCTTTAAAAAACATACAAAAGACAAAATGTTGGTACACAGAAGAAAAGAAATCTCAAATCTTTAATTTTGTGGATTAACTCTATATACTATTTTGTTCACTCTATTTCGTTATGGTAAATATCCAGTGACAAGATATTCAGATCTTGATATGAGAAGAAGAGAGGATTTGTGAAACCAATTTTTTTCCCTATAAAACTAAAAATGTTTATTCTTCAAAAGAAGAATACTAGCTAAGTAGAATCAAGTCTTGAAATAAAAAGTAAAAACGAAGTCTTCAAATAAACTATAAAAGTTATATTTTTTCACGTTCGGTTACTACTTGTTGAAGATACTTTAGTTTTTGGTGAATTGAATACAGTATTAGTCGGGGAAAAACGACTAGAAATTGAACCAACTGAATCATTATGAATTTAGTCTTTGTCGTAGGTTAAATAGTGTGCGACCAAATAAATACAGTATAATCACTGTACACATCCATATTAATTAATTTGGTCACTAAACTTAAGTGAACAGAAACATGCTCTTTATCCTGTTGCTGCTATAAGCCTATAATTTGATGCTTTATGCATCTCATACTCATATGTATTGTTATTATTCATGTAGGGCAAAATCTAATTGTTGTTATTAATCTAATAACATTGCTTTTCTTTTCTTTATTTTTTTTTAGTTTCTAATGTGCATTTAAATATACGTTTTTGGACCATATTAAACATTTTTCAAAACGATATTATATGTTAGCTCCTACTCCATATTATACACATGTGAATCTAAAAAAAAGGTTTGTAGCTAGCTGCTAGCCAAATCAAATCTCTAGGGCTTACTATTACTATATCATGCCAAATAAATTACCCGACAAGATCGGATTTTCTTAGGGTAGTAATATTCTTCTTGTGATTAACAGGATAAAGAGAGCATATATATGTTATATCTCATAGTATAAGTGTCTGAAATTATTTGGGATCAACATTTAATTAAAATAGATTATTCACTTAATCATTGAGTTGGACGGAAATAGCTAGCAACGCAGCGTTTTTCTTTGACCAACAATCATAAATTTTTGTCAAATTAGTTGGAAACCTGGAGTCACAAATTTGGATCACTATAATCAACGAAAAAAATTATAACGATTATAACTTTCTTGGAAACAAAAAAAAAACTATAGGCTTAATCATTTATAATAGCACATATTTATCATTTATTTATTTATCTATTTCTTTTTGTGTATCCTTTCCAATTTAGCAACATAAAGAGTAAAGACCACACAAATATTACGAAAATAAACATTACGATTACACCGCATAATATTTTTTTACGAATCAAGATTCATTTTTGTTTTCGATTGAAAATTTTGAACTAAACTTCGTCATTGTTGTTTCCAAAACAAATAAACACAACTAATTATTTTTATGTTTATATCTGGACCGGACCTCTAGCTAGTACCACAAATAAACTTTTCAAAATTGTTCGTACTTGATCCAGTTATATTTTTCTACACGATTCTCAAAGTTTCATATGCAAATTCTGCAAACAAAATTACTATATAATCATGTATCAATCTCGATCAACAACTTATATATAACGACTACTTTATATTTGGAGGAAATCCACTTAAAGCTGATTTTCAGGAAGCCTATCAAACAACAAGAGATCGACTAGCTTCTTTGACTTGCTTTTGAAAGTGCTTTGTTCTTTTGAATTTAATAAAGCGAATAAGGAAAAAAAACCCTTTTTTATTCTAAGAATGTGTCTCATTTGTAGTATTATTATTATTTTTTTTTGACAGCCATGTGTCTCATTGGTTTATCTGAAAATTGAAGCTCCATATAAATTTATTTAATGAAGCATTGAATAAAAACTTCAACCAGAAACGAATCTATATAACATTGAAAAGATAAATCTATTAATGCAGTATTAATGAAATCGAACCGATCCCATGAATCGGATGAAATGAATCTAAAAAGTAAATGGAGTAGAAAAATAAATCATACGGAATTTACGTAACACGTATAGAGTGTAAAAGCCCATATTCATTACTGAATTTGGGAACTTTAGGCCCATTAAAAAAAAGAAGGATAGTGCGACTTTCTTTTGGATGGTAATGGGACTTTGGGGTCCACATCTAGTAAATCCGACGGTCTAAAATTCTCGCTATATAATGATGGTGTTAATATTTAATAATACGTCTCGGAACTACACACAAACTTTACACATACAGTGCATATATATAGTATACAAATCTATATATAAAACATTATCCAGATTCTTTAAGAATCAGTTTGGTTATAAAAATATGTTTTAGACGACGACACCATCAATTTTGTCGATTCCCATTGATTAGTGAAGTTATAATATGTAAAAATGTGTCGAAACTTCATACTCTAGCTGCAGAACATGATGCAGTTCAAAAAGAATATAACAGACAGTACCAATAAAACAAATACCCACGATAAAAATAAAAATCGATGGTGATTTTTAAAAACTGTAACTAAACTCTTTCTATACCCAAAAATATTAAATGACAGAAATAAAGTGTTTGTGTGTCAAATTATTAGATTCATAGAAGTAGAATTTAAACAAACTAAAAACAACAATACATGCAAATATCAAATATCTGTCTTTAGCGTTAGACAGACTTATTTATGTTACAAAAACGGTTGTACTGTGTAACTGTTATCAGTGTTTCAGTTATGTCAATGGTAATCAAGCTCAGTATTATGTTGTAAAATTGCATTAATTTGTGTTTCAAAAATGCGTTTTTTTATCATTAAAAGTAGTGGAAGAAAAAAAAAGAATTATTGTTTATTATGGATGTGTACTATGTAGATGAAGTAGAAAATAAAAGAGTACGTATGTATACTTTAATGATATCTGACCTTTTGGTCTGACTGTCCCAGTCTGAAAGTCACGTGACTTACCTGCTCCCTACGCTTAGCTACTCGCTTCGTATATGCAATTTCTTTGCCACGTTTTTCTCTTATTCATCTCTTTTGGCTCTGCCTCTTTGTAAAAATAAGGAAAATACATAGTGAATTTTCAATATACTATTAAAACACATGACAGATATAATTTGTTCTGTTGTGAATATATGTATTCATCAACAGCATCCAAAGCTTGTTTTTTACCGACCCAAATCGAATTTATGACCTTCAAATTTTCTGTGGCGTAGAAACTGATGTATATACTCCACTAAGATAGTTTAAGGCTTTTGATCAAGAAAAAGAATTATTAATGTTCTGTTTCTTAATTTTTGTTTTCAACTCTGAAACCAATAAACTTACAACCAAAACTTAAAGAGTGATGAGTACCAGGGACTGATTTTCATTGAATAGTAAACACAAATTTGAAACTAATGTAGTCCATAATTTAATGTTCCCACATAAACATGTAAACAAAAGTACCATATCAACAAATGAACAGTTATAGACTTGTAAGTATGTGACAACGTGAATTAGCATTTTAGCGAATAGTGTTTGAGTTCTTTTGTCATACCATTACTTTTGGTTACAATTGTTTCACAAAATTGGCAAGTAATAGCAAAATATTGAACTTATCTCTATCTAAAAAAAGAAGATATATTACTTAATGATTTCTAGAGAGAAAAAAAGACGATAAATAAATTAATATATTTATTTCTTTATTTACCACTTTTATATTTATAGCTTTCACTCTTCTCTTCCAAGCTCCACCGTAAACCCTTCTTTTCCTCTCAAACTTCTGTTACAGAAAGTAAAAGGAGAAAAACCTTGAAAGCTTTGAAAACGCAGCGTTTTTGAAAGGCTGACTATTCTGGCTTTCCCTACCATGGAAGCTTTCAGTCTCCTTAATTACTGGAAAAACAGTGGTGGTGTTTCCTCAGGCCTCAGCTTCCTCCCTCAAGCCTCCGATTCCTCTTGCCGTTACTCCGGCGAAGCCACTACCATTGTCACCTCCGTCTCTGTGACGGAAACAGATGATGAAGCCGCCGACGACGACGAAGGACCGTTCTTCGATCTCGAGTTCGCTGTACCAGTGGAAGAGGAAGAAAGTGAAGACAGCAACAAACACGGTGAAGTTCCCGAAGATGACGGCGGAGGAGGAAGAAGAGGAGAGGGAGATTCCGATTGTACGGACGGTGGTTGTGAGTTCAAATTCACGCTCTCGTCGTGTTCCGGCGGAGAAGATCGAGTAGATCCAGACCTTCAGTTCTCTCCTTCCGACGATGTTTACTTCAAGGGACAGATTGTGGAGGAGGTTGAACCACCGTGTACCGGAACAGAGCAGACCTGTTCCGTTAAAGCTCCGGCGGCGCAGTTATCGGCGTCGATTTTGAAATCCGCTACCAAGCTCCGTGTACTCATGCTCGGCATGAAGAAATCGAAGCTAATCCAGGCGAAATCGGAAGCTAGTTTAGGATCTGGAGACTCCGACAATCAAAATCGACCTTCTTCTCCTTCGTCGCAGCCACCGTCTCAGTTGCCGGAATCTCAACAGAAAAATACGGTGACGGTGAATTTAAAAGTTGAAGAAGTGCCAATAATTTCTCTTTTCACAAGAGACAACAGCTCGAGAAACTCCTCATCGTCGTCTTCTTCTTCGTCTTCCTCCTCGAAGAAGCAAAACGGCAACGAATCCGTCGTTTCTGAAGAAAACCGTTTCGTGATGATGCAAAAGTACCTGAAGAAGGTAAAGCCGCTTTACATCCGTGTTTCGCGCCGGTACGGCGAGAAGCTTAAGCACTCCGGCCAGTTAACATTCGGCTCGTCCGCACAGTCGGCTAGACCCACGGCGGAGAAAGCTGAATCTCCGGCGACGAAGACGCATAAACCGGGGAATATCAACATCAACATTCCAGCAGGTCTTAAAGTAGTGAGGAAACATCTCGGAAAAAGCAGATCCTCATCGTCGACGACGACTCCGCCGTCGTCTTCGGCTACGACTGTTACGACGCCGTCTGAGTCAAGGAGACGCGACGACTCGCTTCTGCAACAACAAGATAGCATTCAAAGCGCCATTTTACACTGCAAAAGATCCTTTAATTCCTCTCGAGGTATAAATTAAAATCTCCATTAACAGTTAACGTCTAAAATTTCTTCTTCAAATCTAATCTTCATTAACAATTTCTTTGGCATTTCTTCTTCCAAAATTCATTGATTAAGATGTTTTTTTTAATAAATATTTTCAGATAAAGATCCGTCGGTGTTACCAAGATCGGTGAGTGAACCTTCCTCTTACGATAAATGAAAAAAAATTGATAAAACGTATCTTTGTTCGTTTCAAGAGAATCTCAACGGTTTTGATTTTCTGGCATTAACACTTAAGAATAATTATGGATCATTGTACATATCTTTCTAGTTTTTTTTTGTTGTTGGTAAGGAGAGTGTAGGAGTAAGAGTCGTGGATTTAGATGTTATGTTTGGTCATGTAGCGATGATGACTATTGAAAACTTTGGAACATAAAAGTTTATGAAGAAGAAAAATAGACATCTTCTTCTTTTTGTCATCTTTTTGTTTGTTAAGAGACAAAGAACTTGGATTATATACACACACACACACTCACAGAAACGAAATTCTACATTATGAAATTTATGATTGACATAAATGTTAAACGTTATGCTTTCTCTCAGAGGGAGTGTATTTGACAAAAAAAAGCAGTTTGTTAAAGAGAGGACAAAAGATGCTAAATATGTCATTTATTAAATTTTCTGTGTGAATGGTATATTGGTAATTTGGAATGACGGAAAGAGAAGTAAATGGGGGGTTTTATTGGTAAGTGAGATGGTGAAAGTTGAGACAAAAACAGTGAAAAATCAAATTTACTTTTTCCCTTTTTTGTCAATGTCATCTCTTTTCTTTTTTGTTCGTAAGTGGTAACAAAGAAGGAAAAAAACAAATCTATAGATTTCAAGTTCCCGTAACGTAAGTAAAGGTAGATTCCGATAAATAATTGACATTATGAAAAAAAATAAAACAATAATTCACAACAATATTCCCTGAATTATTCAAAGTTACAAAGTTATCATGTGTGCACACGGGTTGCAGAATGCATGTTTATTATTTCATCGAACTTGTATTATTCAAAACCTATATACACAAAAATAAATGATGTACAACGTTATTAATTGTAGCTTGAACTTTGGAAACTGATATTGCACCATCTTTTATTGACATAGATAGATACGTACTATAAAACAGCTTTGTCCAAGATTCTGGGCCAGATTGAGTAGAAGAGCCCAAGCCCAAATATATTCTAGTCGACCCACCGGGTTACAGCTTTGTCCAATATTCTGTAAGCCTTTTTTTTTTTGGTAAAAGATTCTGTCAGGTTCTCTGCAGAACTTAAATACCTAATTTAGTTGATAAAAATATAAAAACCAAACCAAACCAAATCATATCTAGTGGGGTATGTTTACTGATGTGTGTTAATCTGATGTGTATGTGCATAAAAATGACTCAAAATGTGGGGCTTTATAGTATTAAATATTAGGAAAAGTCTCCTCTTTATTTCACCAAAAATGTATTAATTATTAAGAAAAGTCTTACCAATATCTCATTTTCTTAACGCGCTAAACTTTTACAAAAACAATTTTTTTGGTAATTACTTCTGTTTTTCCTTTCTACAACAGTGATATTTCTCCTTCATACAAAGACCATGAAATTACTAGTATATTACAAAACCACAAAAAAAAAAAATAAAGTCTTCTTAACCGGGTCACAAAACCGATCAATTAGTAATCACATAACACATTTTGAATAAACCGCCCGTTTAAATTGAGTCTCATGGTACAGCTCATCACACTAACCTTCCATCTCCTTCTTCCCATCACTTTAATCCTTCCTCTAACCTCAGCAACACTTCTCAATTCCAATAACCCTGACCCCAAATCCGAATCCAAACCCCTCGTATTCAATAACCGAAACGAACCGATCTCAGCCACAATCCCGGTTAATCTAACCGTCTTATGAGCTTCGACTCTTCTCCCCTCAACCGTCGTCTCTCCCACAACTCCATGATCGGCGTAAACAACTCGTAACGAGCTGTCACCGAATTCGAAAGCCCCGAAATTCGAATTCCGGATCGAGATATCGCTCACTAGCGTCGCGTTGAAGTAAGGATTCGTCGAGTTACCGTCGAATCGGAGATCTCTCGTGGAGATAGATACAATCTCGATCTCTGGTTTCGAGATCCGGAGAAAAATCAGCGAGAGGACGAGACAAACTGCGAAAACGATGACGATTATTGTTAGGGAATAAACGATACAGTTTCCCGGAGTCTCCTCTGTTTTCCGACGCCAGATTTTCGGGCCGTTCTGCTCTTCGTCGCTCCGGCCGTAAATTTCCGTCGGAGCTAACGTCATCCGATCTTCGTCCGTCATTTCTTGTTTGGTTTGTTGAAGCGATCAGAGGAGGAAGAAGAAGAAGAAGAGGGAGGTGTTAATGGGATGTGTGGGTAGTTTCATTTGGCGGTTAAAAGAGGATTTGGAGGGGCTTTCGTGGGGGACACGTGGCTAGATTCTATTGAGTTAGAGTCCGCTTACGCGGTATTTTTCCTTTTTCCATAAGTTTTTTTTTTTTTTTTGTATTGACTAAATAAGTCTTCTTTGGGGGCCTTGATTTTTATTTTCTCAGATATCTTTATTTGAATTATTCTATTCTTTACTTCTGGTTAAATTGAAGACGTCAAAAATTAAATATTCTTTAGGTTTTAACTGGAAATCAGTTTTAGGAACATTATGGATGAGAGGAATTAAAAAAATGGAATATAAAAAATGAAATAAAGGAAGTTATGAAATTTAAAAAAATGGAATGAATAGTTGAAAAAATTTGTTTTAGTTAATCAAATGGTTAGAGGAATATAATGGAACAAATTTAGTTATGTTTTTATTCTATTGAAATTGTTTTTATTCCATCTATTTCTGTACATATTATATGTGGAATATTTTTACACTACATTCCTTTTCTATTCCATTTAGTTCACCTATTCCAAAAGAATGAAATAAAAAAATTATTCCATTTTAATGATAATATTTATGTGGAATTTACCTGAATAAGCCATTCCATATAATTTTATTCCACAAATTGCAAATCCAGTTGCAGCTTTATTTTTCTTTCTTTTTTGTGGTAAAAAGGTATTCATTGTATTTTATTTCCAGCTCTTTCTTCTTTACTTTTTCTTTGGCAGTCTTTTATATGAGAACTTGAGAAGGGTGAAAAAAACGACTTTTGAGTTTTGAGACAAATTTAATCTGAAATCAACCAAACTGGAAGTAATCTAATATAATGGTTATTGTTCAACTGTTTGAGGTCAAATAATTGTTTTTTTCTTTCTTGACGTATTCTTTTAGACGTCTGCAACTTCAGCTCAAAATTCTATGCATATATAAGTATTCAACAAAAATCTGAAATCGACTTCTTAATGGTAATTTACTCCATGAATTATCTCACAGAATTAGTCCATTTTTCCATTTTCTCATCTAGATACCACTAATTGGATCCATTAGTTAAATGGGTGGGTCATGGCTATGCTCATTTCGGCTTAAACCCATAAATTCCACTGGGCCTTGACGATTTTAATATTGGAGGAAATGGGCATTGTACCTTACTAAGAAATTTGATCCGTTTACAAATTGTCTATTTGGGTTCATTAACAAGGATTTGAGGTTACAAAGTTTCAAATATTATTTTCGCCCAAAAAGAAAATTTGAAAAAAATAGAAATGGCTTAAAACCATAATTTTCACTGGGCCTTTATTATTTTAATATCGGACGAAATGGGCTTTGTATCTTACTGACAATTTGATCCGTTTACAAATTGTCTTTTTGGTTACAAATTTTCTTTTAGCCCATTTCATTAACAAATTGCCTAACAGTATTTTCTTTGACAAGATAGAAAAAGAAAAAAGGAAGTGATTCTTTATCAGTTTATCTTATGCAAACTCTTATTCCGTTGATTTATTAATCTATTGCAAATTATGAAAACTGTTATATCCACAATTCTACAATGATCAATTCTATTATTTTTATGCTATGCAAACTTTTATTCTATTCATAGATGAATAAATTTTTCAAGGACGAGACAAACGACGAAAAACATACGAGCAGGGATGATGATGAGCATACACTGTAAAGAGAGGGACGAAAATCGAAAAGAAACTTCTATAACTTTCTGCTATGCTACTATGTACAACATTGTACATCTTACATTAATAAAATAATAATAATTAAAATATTATAAATCCCTTATTCCCAAATATCCTCCCCAGGTTCTAGAAGCTCTATTCACCGACTCCACTGAAATAATTTAAACAGCTAAAAAAATAGATAAAAAAAAAAATCCCCCAAAAATGTCTTCTTTCTTCCTAATCACATGGACCTTATCAACGCATTATTTGCTTCCATCCTCTCTCTTCTCTGCAGCTGTATTGCACTTTCTCCACAACCGAAAACGACGTCGGAATACACATTACAGTCTCTTTCTCTCACCAACCCTCACCTTCTCTTATAGAATCTTTCCTCATCTCCTTGCTTGCTTTACAAGTAATATAGGAAAAAAACCCAAAAGTTACTCTATGCTTCTATCAAACTTCCCCCCTTATATTCTCCTTCTCGTATATTTACACGTATGCCTCGGTGAATATATAGACCCTAGAGAACGTGTGGAATTAAACGTTAACACACTCACTGTTGACAGCGTGTTAACGTTTAATTACTTTATATTAAAGTATGTATGTATGTATATGGGATAAGGGGTGTGAAGAGATTGATTCTATACTATAAGTGGCTAAATGTGAGATATTAAAGAATCTAGGGGAGGGCTTTAGGTTTCTTCCTTCTTTTCCTTTAGAAATGCTCCTTGTGAAACTCAAACTTCGTTGAACCTTTTTGATTGAATGTGTTGCAAAGCTTGCTAAGCTCTTTGCCTAGAACCGGTACTCCACAATAAAACACTCCTGCCAAAAAAATATCAAAGATTTAAGAATCATTTTTACCCAAACCGGAATATTTTTTTGTTCTCTATTGTTGTTTGATTGTGATAGAAACTGAAAATGAAAGCTTATTTAAAATCAGATATCCCCGAAAAACATTGGAACTCATTGCCCACAGATTCAGAAAAATGAAACGGAATTGTGGGGACTAAATTGATTGAATCTGTAGTTTATGTGAAAATTTGAAAACGATAGAGGTAGTGATTGTTACCTATTCTTGCATTGCAATGCTTGGAACTTAGCTTAGAAAGAACCTTCTTCCAATTAGGTCTTGCAAAGTGTGTTCTGACCTGAAAATGAAGTTTTCTTAGAAATATATACCTTTCTTGTGGGGGTTCATTTTTCCACAATGAGAAGTTGGGGACCGTTTTAAGACATCAAAGGAATCACGACTTTATATTTGCAATTTATTTGGTTTAAAGAAGAAAAAGTCACGTACCCTAGTGCCAGAGACGATATCGACTCCATTTTTGGCGTGATTAAGAGCTTGAACCATTGTAATGAGAGCAGAACGAGCATCACCTTCTTCATACACACTTGTCAAATAGTTATGCATCTCTATCACACCCTGTTCCACGCAAAAAAAGTTACTCTCAACTGATTTTTTTTTGGGAAATCTTGTTTGATTTTCTCGGAGAAGGTTTATTTTTTTATATTTTTTACCCGTTGGTCAAGCTCTGCGACTTCGTTCATGACGCCTTTGAACCAATCAAACGAGCCTTGTTCTCTTGTGACCCAATAGAAGTAAGCATTTGTTGTTTTTAGTAATTTTTTTCGTCTCGGTGTATTGTTATTGTTGTCACTGTTGCTCCCTATGCTGTGCTCTGATGATCTACTGAAATCCGAGATCGAGTCCTGGAGATGTTAAAACATTTAACAAGTTCATAACTTTGTCAAGTTCATAAAAAGTAAAAAAAAAGGTTAAAGATTTGTGTTTATTACCGCTTGCTCTTCCATTTTAACAATGTTGTTGAGCAAATCTTTCAAGATACTGATAAATGGAGTTGCACCAATGCCAAGACCAACTAATAAGAGAACATCATATTTTCTATAGTCTTGTGCTGGTGCTCCGTACGGTCCATCTATCAATAGCTTTGGCAAACTGAAACAAAATTAACATGTTAGCATTTGGTTGATTATAGTTACTACTAATTAATGTTTTGGTTTTTCTTTTTTTATATAATTATATACTTTTTCTTTGTTGTTTCGTCGGCTCTGAGAAGTCCGCTTTTACCAGCAACAGGTGGCTCACAAACTTCAGAGAATACTCTTTTGAGTTCTTGAGTCCAGTCTCCAAGTTGTCTGATGTGAATACTGATATAGTCATCTTCAGGTGCTGAAGTAATTGAGAATGGATGCCTAAAATGGAAATACAAATTAATTTGATTAGTAACAGAAACAGTTTTCCTTTCTATAATTAGTAACTTTTACCATTCGAATGGCGAAACTGCAGGACACTGGACGAACATGTATTGTCCGCTTTTGTAACGAAATTGAGATGGTTTCGACATTTGCAGCGTCAAAACGTTACCAGGATATATAGCAACCTAAACAAAAAAAAGAAAAATCAAAAAGAAGTTTATAGCCTTTAATAGCAAGAAATGAGTAAAAGTAAAGAAAACAGAGTACTCTGTTTTTTTTGGGTTGTACATACCTTAAGAAGTCGAACCGAATAAGAACCAGAACGGAAATACCTAAGTGTTCTCTCTCCACCATATAGTAAAATCGGTACGGAGAGATACATCCATGTCTGCAAAAGAAAAACATCTCAAAAAAATCATAAATCAAGATTATTCTTTTTTAAAACAATTAATGAGCTTAGAATCAATCATTAGAGACTTACCGTGTGAACATACCAAGGCTTGGCGAAATAGAGGAAGATTCCATGAAGGATAAGCAAGATGTAGACGATGACGAACAAATGGTGTGAATACCAAAAGGCGTTAAAACCAGTAAGACGATCAAAAGGCTTAGGAAGCTTGACGAGGTTACGCCGAAACCATCTCGTTGCTAATGTGAATGAAATAGCCATCAAAATGATCATCAAGATCCCTGTGATGCCTTCAGGTCCCTTAACGAGGTCGAAGTACGTTGGCTGTTTTTGCTGAAAGTAATGAAACAGATAGCGATTGTAATCGTACTCTGTGGCTCTAACGATTCTTGGGAAGTCACAAGCAAGATGGTCTCCAACATGAAGGATCACGGCTACTACAATGGCTCCTGCTATTGTCTGCATGTAACAAAGAAAAGAGAGTAGTGAGTTAAAAAAAAAGAAATTCCAACAAAATTTTCTCAAAATAAACAACAAATTAAGTTCTAATTCGGTATACTGTATATAGAACTTTCCAAAAACCAAAGTTTCATGTGCCTGACTCTAGTTGAATTGTGTCAAAGACTAAAAAAAGTAAGAAATAAAAAAGGGAAAAACTCAAAAAGGGAAAGCGAAATATAGCTGTTTAGCTGTCAAAGTGTCAACTTCCAGTGCGTGCACAAAGAATATGAGCCCCACTTTCTCAGCTTTTCTCGACAGCACATTGCGTTCGAAGAGGATTTTGTATCTAAATGACTATTAATTTTGACTTATATAATAGTCACGAAAATAAAGTTCCCATTGTGACCCCAACAATGATTAAAATAGAAAATAAAGATTATCAGGGTTTATAGTTTAGTTCACTAACCTTGTGGAAATTGATGTTATCATCAAAAGGAACGAAGTAAGAGAGTCTTGTGGATCTGAGCCAAGTAATGGTGTTTCTGCAAACCGGGAAGAGTATAAGAGCCATGTTGAATTTAAGTGTTTCTGCTGCTCCTTTTGCTGTGAGTAAGCAATAACCCATCACGTGAAACGCATCTTTTTGCTTGTACTGGAAGAATTTCCACAAGAACAACCCGATCATGATCAGTACCCATAAGGACAAGACCCATATCCTTTTCCAATTCTCTTGCATGAAGTAGACGCAATCCGAGCCCATTCGATGTATTCTGCTGTTTTTTCTTAACCCTTGAAGGTTTTGGCTCAATGCTTGGCTTGTATAGCTCAATGCTTGACTGTAATTGAGGTACGTGTCTTTTTGCAAAAGCAGAGTCTCTAGTTGCCATAGCTACACAAGAAAACACAAAAAAAAACATTAAATCTTTGCCTTAACATAATCTCAAAATGCTGATGATGAGGTTGATATATATAACCAGACAAGCTAAAGCAGTGACATGTATTAACTCTGTTCTCTTGAATCTTTTCTACCCTAACTTGACATTTGTAGTAGTTTAATTGTAACTGCTTCACCTACCATTTGAGTTAATCATTGTATGTCAAATGTGTAAGCTAATGGATTAGGAAAGTAAAAAAAAAACTATACACTATGATATTTGAGCTACTGAATAGACGAATCTAGGTGTCAGCAAAATGAGATAAGAGTAGAAGAAAAGCAAACAAGAAAATTATTCAAATGCTACGAAAATCGTCTCTTTTGTTTCTTCTATAACCTGTGAGGTCATTTATATAAAAGAATTGTTGAATTCTATTTATGGGCGGCGGTTTAGCATACTTTATTCCGTTTTTGTGTAACGAAAAGTAATGGAATATAAAATTCACATCATGCAAGCACGGAAACAAAACATGTGATGGCATTGAAATTAAATTCAGTTTGTGACATAATAAAAGATACAGAGAATTAGGACCAACCTCTATGTAGCCAAGTCTTTCAGGATCTAACTCTTCCATAATCAAAGCTGCATATTCCTCTGCTTGTTCCTTCAATCTTGATAGCTTATTTGCAGATGCACTCAGCATTATAATCTATGTAAATTTTTCACAAAGAAAACAAGAAAACAAAAGGATAAGGATCTTTCATAATGTTAAGTAAGCCATCTCTATTACTTATTGTGTCACCGTCATTAGATATATATTAAAACAACTTGAATATTTAGTCAAAACCAAACTAAAATAACATATTTCAACATATATGCCACCTTAGTTACAGATAAGAATCTAATGAAAATGGGTAAAATATAAAGGACAAGAAAATTCGCATTTTGGTTCTTTTAATTTTTAAAATTTTAGATGGAGTGGTTAGTATATCAGCATTTCATGCGGTTTAAGGTCACCAAATCCCCGCCTAACTTTGAGTATATATATAAAAACCTAATTTGACCACCAGTCCCAATTTATTATTTTTTGAATTTTACACATAATCTAAGATTTTTTTATATATATATAGCTCTAAATGAATAATGACAAATTGCTAACGCTAATTGTCTGTTTGTTAAAAAATTTAGTCAGCATTTAATTCTTTACCTCCTTGACTTCCTCTTCTGTAATTCTCCCATCTTCGTTCTTGTCCACTCTGTAATTTCCGACAAATAAAGGTGATTAATGTTAATCGTGTATTAATTATCTACCACTAAAGTCAAAGGTTTATACTCAGAAAAAAGTATAATTAAAAACATACGCATCGTCGGGAACAATAATTCCTGCACACATGCAAATTACCATTACTTGGAGAACTGTTTATATATTATCATAATTAAGAAGACTGATCTGGAAACGCTGAAAATATGGGATCGTTTATAGTAAAATGATTAGAAGAAGCTTTTAGGATAATGATTATTAGTAGAAAAAATATGATTAGGAGAGTTAATTAATTAAATCATTAAGTAACTTTCTTTCTGTTACTTCTCCTTTAAACGTACATGTCGAAGAAGATCTGGAGGCGAGAATCGAAGCTTTCGTCGTTGATTTGGGACCAATACTCATAAAGCTCGTCGTGACTGATTTTCTCAACTTTCAATCTTCTTCTCCTACTCAATGCGTCGAACAGTTCGAGTGCAAATTCCTTTGAATCTTTCATTCCTGTTGAAGAATTAAAATAAAAAAAACAATAAAAAAATCGAGTTTAAGAATTCGAATTTCAAATCAAAATCTGTGAATCTCGATTTCGATTTCGAATTTCGAATTTTCGAACCTATGCATTGAGCGAAATCGGAGCGATAGATGAAACCGTTTTTGGAAAGCTTTTCGAAATTGCTCTGAACATCGTTCCAGCCATCGACGTTCTTATTGTTGTTGCTGATGAATCTCAAGCCACGAAGCGCTCTCTGAGCACTGGACCGAGTCCGATCTAGCTGAGCTCGTTGTTTCCGCAACGCTCGAGCCTCTAGAGCCGAGTTCACTAGACCTCCTCCACCGCCGCCGCTTTGATTCGCCGCGGAGGATGATAAAGTGCCGGAGAAAGACCGAGACCACGAGAATCGCTTCAGCTCCTGCGACAACTGCTTCGCCTTGGCGACCGCTTCCGCCTTGAGCTCCTGCGAGAATTGCCGGAGCCGATTCGACGAGGTCCGCTTCATCGTCGGGGATCTCGAGATCGAAACCGGAGTCATCATCCCGCCGCCTCCAGGGGTTGATGCGATTTCGTCGGAGATATCGACAGTAATGGCGGTTGCTGGCTCGACGCTTCGAAGGACGATGGTGTCGTCGTCCTGAAGATCGATCGTAACCTCGACGAACTCATCACCGTAGCCGCCGTTGGAACATTCAGTTCCCGGAGATGTAGATGCACTCCCGGCGGCGGTTCTTCCGGCGGAGACGGAATCAAATGACCACCGGCGTCGATCGTGCTTCGAGAACGGCCTCATTGACGAACGAAAATCGGATGGATCCAACGACTGAGGATTGGCTCTTCGCCGGCGAACGAACGGTTAACGATCAAAATGTTCGGCGAAGGATATTGGACGTATATACACGTAGCATAGATTGTATATATAAAGGTAGGTGGAATCTTCGAAGAGAGAGAGAGAGAGAATTCAAACGCGTCGTGGCTCAGTGGGGAAAGCCATTTTTCACGCGCTGTGCAAATCTGCGCTTTATAGGGGAGAGGAGAGAGAGAGATGCAGAGGTAAAAGAAGAGAGAGAGAGAGAGAGAGAGAGAGAGAGAGAAAGTGATGCAGAGGTAAAAGAAGAGAGAGGCCGAACGTTGACGGTTAGAGAGAGAGCAAAGACCGTGGAGGCTTGAACCGGACCGGGAAAAGGTGACGGAATATATATATTTTTTGAAAAAAAACAATTATATTTGGTTTGATTGGTAATAGCGGTAGATTTAAGTTTTTGCTATATAAATATATGGCTATAAGTTTTTTTTTGTAGCTATAGATTTTATTTTTTAAAAATTTTGGCTGCAGAATTATAAAATCAAAGTATAAAATTATGTATTTTAGAAAAAAGTGCTTTCTATAGCAAAAAAATAAAAAAAAGAAATATTTTGACAGTGAGCAAATAAAAAAAAGATAAATTTTATACAGCATAATTAGTATAATTTATAACTGTGAATATAAATAGAGCTGTAATTTTTTTTGCTATAGCTATAAATTTATTTTTTTAAAATTTTTGGCTATAGAATTATAAAATTTGGAAGATAGAAGATTATGTGTTTTAGAAAAAAATGCTTTATATAACCAAAAAAAAAAAAATATATTTTGGCTGTGAACAAATAAATGAAAGATAAAATTTATAAAGCATGATTGGTATGATTTAGAGCTGTAAATATAAATATGGTTGTAAGTTTTTTGCTGTAGAATTTATTACTTTAAATATTTGACTGTAAAATTGTAAAATTTGGAAAGTATAAAATTATGTGTTTTAGAAAAAAATGCTTTGTACAACTAAAAAAATAAAAAAAAGAAATATTTTGGCTGTGAACAAATAAAAGAAAGATAAAATTTATAAATTTATGATTGGTATGATTTAGAGCTGTAAATATAAATATTGTTGCAACCAATCAAGCCCATAGTAATTGCTAATATATCTATAAGTTATTTTCTTAATTAATTAGATAACTTTTTTTTGTTGGTTCAACATATATGATTAGATAACTAAACTTGATTGTTTTTTCTTATGACTGCAATTCAACTTGATTTTAATATTAAAATTTGGGTAGCTTTTCTACCCTTAACTTCATTGGTTTTTTTGTCTAGAAAACATTACGAGATCTTTCAAAATATCAAAGGCAAATACACTACATGAACACATTTATCAAACGATTACAATCTAACCTACTTGATATAGTAAATAAAACTATCAATATCATTACACCACGGAAAGAAAATTATCGAGTAAACGAATGAATACATTTTATACGAAAATTTAAAGCCAAGTGAATCTATTAGTTTCTTGTAACATGTAAAGGGATAGCAAAAACTCGGATATGTTATTTCAAGTAATACCAAAGGAATATTTTAAATCTGAGTGATTGTGTGACTGATGTTTCTCTGCAAGTCTACTTTATTTCTTCTTTTCGTCCGACGCGTTTTTATCATAAGTTGTGCTTGTGAACATATGAGAAAAAAACAAAGAAACGACTTTGAATATGTAAGTTTAGATGAAACTTTTGGGTACAAGTGTTATAGTGATTGATGTATTATTGTCAAGTCCACGACTAAGAAGAATATTTTCTTAGATTCGAAACGAGTTTACTTTCAAGAAGAACAAATCAAATTTGTTAACAGCATTTTGTTTTCAGTGCTTCGCTAATAGATTCAAAAGATTTTACATCAGCCTCAAAATGTTTCATGAGTCGTCGTCATCCATTATAATCGAGCGGATTGTTTAGTAAAAAATTATTCGAGTGGGTAAGAATTTTTTTTTTGATTTAGTATATAATAATAGTTAAACTCGAATAAAAGTCAATGAGATTCTTTCTTAGCTATATTAGATGTTTTGAATGGCAAGAATATTAAGCTTTCTACATATCTCACGGATTAATCTGACTTTAGTTCATGATCTATTATATATAAGAAGAACATATGTATTTTTTAAGCGGCTTTACTTAAAACAACTTAATTTTTGTTTAGTCTAAAGATAGATATATATATTTCATCTAGTCGTACTGTTTATCCGATTTTAAAATATAGATGAATAAGAATAACTTTGTACAAAGTTACAAATTGATATCAATTGTTAGAAAGCTAGATGATATGGAATATATAAATATAATGCATGTGTGTTTCAATGTTTCAACTTCTTCATGCACTTAGTAGTTAGTACACATGAATTTGTTGAGACTGCGACTTAGCAACAAACTAATAGACATGTTGAACATTCTAAACTTCAAAACGAAATATCGATTAAATCCAAGTCATATTTAATTAGTTTCTTTTTTAGATGCTTCTTGAATTTTTTTGTTGCCTCCTTTGGGAAATGTTTGCGTATCTACCAAGTAATTGCTTATATTTTTTTTTGGGGGGTCGATTGTTGAATTGAACCACACAGTGTACTTTGAAAGCTATTCCATATATTACGATGATGTTATGTAACTTGTGTTCGACCCTATTTTATATCAAATTTATTTTCTTGAAGAAGAAAAAAACTACGTTTTTGTATTATGACAGGAAAAAATTGTAAAGAACGAAAAAGAATCAGTATATGATAAATCTACTATAACTAATCATGTTTATTTAAAAATCATGTTTAAATCAATATATAATTAATTTATTCATGCTATTCACACACTCTTAAAAAAGTTACTAGGTGAAAATGTAAAAGGAAATAATATGTTCGTCAATATTCTAAATCAACATATTTTAGGAAGATATTGTCAAATTAATATATCTGATGTAAAAAGTCAAGATTGATTGTAGTTGCAATTGATATATTTTCAAACTTAACTAATCTCATTTTAATAAAACATAGGTTTTCCACGCTACACCACCCGATTAACATCAATTTCAATTTGACGAAATATATTATACTATTAATGTATTCACAAAAGGTACTTTTCTGTTTTATAACATAGGTTGTTCTGGATTAAAACACACATATTTGTGCATTTTTTATTTTTAATCACCTTTAACAGAAAATCACTTAACTATAAAAATGCTATTAATTTACATTTATCTTTATTTCTAGCTTTTTGAGTTGTTTTTTCATTAATTAAGGTATAGTTTTTTTATTTAAATCCTTGAAATTTTTTATATTGTCAAAATAATTTATATTATGAAACCGAGGAAATACTAATTCAAAGTTTTGTAATATTTTATATGGATTAACAAAAGTCAGAGGTTTTTGAACCAACACGTACTTATGAGAAAAGGTGCGTATATCAATGTACAAAATTCTAAAGTTATAACCAATGTTATATGTTATGTGCATGTGTACATTGATATACCCATTTGAATTCCTTTGCACAAAAATACATTTGAACTCCAATGTTGTCAGAAAAAAGCACTCCACTATAAAAAAATATGATTTAGATCAATATGTAACATTTTCTCTCTAAAAAAACATTTTCTATTAACTGTAGAATAGAAAATCTAAAGGAAGTTAACCCACCTGCTTGACTTTTAAGGTTTTCAAATTTGACATTTCCTTTCCTTTTCGATTACTGTTTACTACAATAGTTTTGGAACGATGGATTTACGCTATGTTACTATGAAGCTAATAATTATATTAGTGGTTGTTTACTTTAATTACTTAAGAGGTAAGATTGTGGAAACTTTTTAACTATCGTATATATATGGAAATTATACAAAGTCAAGCGGATAGAAACAATTACGAATGGTTTGTCTAGTTCATAGTTTACCATTGTGACTTTTGTCACCAAGTCCATAGTTTCTTACTCTCTATATATTCATATATCTATAAGTTTACAGTTTATCGTTTACTTTTGAACAAACTTTTTACGCTCATGCATGTATCACGCAAACTATTGGGCTTCTAGAAGAAAATCACGTGATTGAGGCCCAATACAGTGATGGTCCACCCAGTCCCGTCTTAGCAATTTCAAAAGCCTTGAACGAAATACAAAATATGAAATTTTTATATTATATTAATAAAAAGTAATTGTATTAATTAAAATAAATCAAACTATAATTTTTTGACTTTTTAAAATATAAAATAAGTTGCTAGTTTGTTAAAAAAAATACATAACTAGTTTGTATAATATTTTTTTGATATAAAACTTCATTCAAATATATCATTTCTGTAAATTACATAAAAAATTCAACAAACCTAAAAAATACAAAAGAATATTAATGTCTTTTAGAAAAATAAAAATATATATATATATATCTTTTTCCTAATTTTATTGATGCAAAATTATTGATAATTGTTTCGAAATTTATAGTTTTTAAAACTTCATTTTCAATGCATAAAAGTACAAGACCATTCAACCTTTGTTGAAACATTGATATGATCTTGAAATTCTTTGTAATTTTAAATAAACGAGATGGTTGTTGTCTTGTTAACAAAGAAAACAGTTAAAGTGTAATCCTTTTTATATAAGTATATTATGACCTCTTATTAATAATTGAATAAATCATAAGCTTTTTTATGTACTAAAAAATAATTATATAAGAATATATTTTTAACAAATTTTATAATATATAAAAAGTTGGACCCTTAAATTTTAGATATAATTTCTTTTATATAACTAGATCATAATCCTTTTTTTTTATTAAATAGATCATGGACCTTATTATATACTATAAATTAGTTATATTTTTCTTTAATGTGTTAAAAACACATTATAACAAAATTTTCAATATAAAAAAAATAAAATTGAGTCTTTAAATTTTTGGACCCATGGCCATTACCCCTCCCACCATACCTTAGAGCCGGGGATGGGTCCACCATATATCTCCCAAGTCAATGACACAACCACTGCTTGTACTTTGTACTCACAGGAGAGAATCTATGTCATCTTATTTTTATTGAATCCTTGAAATTATTATCGTAGTTGCTTATTTGACATTTGAAATATCAAATCCTAACTGATAAAACAAAATTCCTGTTTTGTGGAAACGCTTTTGGTTTAAAGCGTTTACACTAGATAGAAAGTGAATGTTTAAGGCGTTTACACTAGATAGAAAGTTTTAAATTCTCTCTATTGTACTAAAAAAAAAAAATAGTACAAGAGAAAATATCTTACTGTACTAGTATTTGATAAGATGCCTTTAGACAAAAGTTGGTTAAATGTTGTTGATTAGTTTACTGGTGGCTATCAAACTCGTATTGGTTTCTTCGGTTCCTTTGTGAAAAATCAAAAGTATTAAAAATTAAAACACGTAAAAATACAAACTAACCGATCGTGATCGGTGTGACACCACAATGTCACATACATACATTAGCGATTGAAGTTTGAATTAGAAACGGCTTCATGATGGCTTTCCAACTTTAATATATTATCTTAGGTTATAATAGCTATTTAATAATAGTCAGGAACATCAATAACACATGTGTAGTGTAATGCATTTACATTCTTAACAACTACTTCAATAAAAAAATATGCTTCACTTTTTATTGGTTGAAGTTTATAAAGTATTCAAATTCAAAACTTAAACAGTACAAGGCTATTATAACTTCTCAATCATATATACAGTGTTTTACATAGTTGTAAAGAAATGTAAAAAGACTTAGCATACACTTTTAGAGAGTATGATATTAGAATAAGATAGTATCGATCACTCGGGAAAAAAAAAAATTCTATTGTTGCAACTTACACCGTTACGTTTAAGCCTGAAAAAAATGGATTTCTTTTCTATTTTGTAAATAATCTTAAGTTTGAATGTAGTGACGCGTTCAATGCTTTTGGTGTATGCTTGTTTGTAAAACATAAAAGTAGCGATTTCGTCAAATAATAACGTTTATGTACTATTTTAATCAAGCTATGCAAAAATAACTGACCTAATTATATATTTTAATTTTTTATTAAAAGACATATTTTAGATTTTGGTTATCTAGCAAATTAATCCATTTTAATGACTACTCCATCTGTTCCATATTGTATGATGTTTTGGGTTTTTATTTTATTTTTAAAAAATTGATTTTTTACATTATATTTAATATATTTCTTTTTCCAAAACAATTTTTTGGATAAAAAAATATAAAAAATCAGTATTAAATTAATAAACAAATAAAAAATACTTTAGAAAAGTAAATAATCATTATTTTCTTAATATCTGTAAAACATCTAAAACATCATACATTCTGGAACGGAGGAAGTAGTTAATAACATGTTAGGATGTCTTTCTCCATTAATCATATCAATCTATGGCCATTACTATTTTCATCTCTTCCGGTTATGCTCTCATACATATCCCTATTATATTTTATAAATCTTAAGTCAATTATTTATTTTAATTATTAGTGGTAAACATAAAAAGCACTTCAAATTCATAAGAATCTTAGGCGTACGCGTCGTCTGATTTGTGACCAATCTTGTTGGTGGAGACTAATAAAACAAACAATTCCACATTTAGGAGTTGACGAAATATTCAAAGCTTATAGTTTAAATAACGATATTATATATATCTCTACGCAGACCAAACTCTAACAACCTTTTCTAGGTTTTGACTTGTGACAAAATGATACTCTTAACCCCAAATACTGAAAAAACTGAAGTGCATTGGTTCATTCAACACGTTACTGGGATATATAACCCAACTAGAATACTATATTTGGAGAGAAACGATTTACGTTTGTGGACTTGCTACAAAATAAAAATACTTACGAAATTTTCCATTTAGATAATCAATATTTTGCCGACAAAAACAATAATATTTGAATGTTGTTGAACAAATGATGGTGCACACAAACACACACCTCTAAAGAGTTAAAAGTCTTTAGTTCAATAACAATGATAAACAAGTAGAACATATGCAAAGATATTAAAGTTGGGATTTTATATCATTAACCTCGTAGAATTAAAAATCTTCAAACACAACAGACCTTAATAGAACTGTGTGGCTACAACTACGACTGAAAAAAATGTTACAACATTGAAGGCGATACATATATCAACCATATATATATATATATAGTCTTCTGCACCTAAACTGTGCACATGGAGAAGAACTTACCTTACACCGTGACACCATTTATATTTACAGATGACCCCTACGACGTGGTTTTGTTTGTTTCGAGTAAACAAGATCAGTTTCCATGGATTGATTCACCAGGCTCATTTCCAACCGATTCCTGAAAATTTCCGAGACTTTTGAGGATAAGTGGATGATTTTTGGAGTGTTCTCGTTGGTGGTGGAGGCGGCGGCATCAGACGGGAATGATTCTTGAACTTGCTTGAAGATGAATGTTTTCTATCTGATTCTATTGCTGATGATGATGATGGGCTTGGGAATGATCCTTTCTTGTTCTCCATTGTTGATAGTTTCAGTCTCTTTGAAGGCTTAGGAAGATGGTGATGACGATTCTGCTCTGCTGCTGAATCTTTGCTCACGTGGTTTTTGTTCTTGCTGATTAAGTTAAGATCTAAGGTTGAGACCGTTGTTCCGTGTCTTTCGAGAGGCTTTTCGATCAGTTTGGATTTGCGGGCTTTCATGGACTTCTGAGAGAGCTTCTTTGGCCATCTGAGGATTCCATTTGGGTTGTTGTGGTTTGTGGATTGGACTGCAATGTCACACAGCGTTTGAGCAGCCGCTAACAGCTGAGGACAAGATAGAGCTGCACACAACATAACATCATTATAAGAAGATTCAAGATGATGAGAAATTGAGTAAACAGCATTTGTTAAAGCATACCATCGTCATGAACATCCCGGGATCCCTCTGGTTCTGCATTTGCTGAGAGATAGAATTGATGTTATATAGTTTCAGTAATAAGTATAAAAAGAGGCAAAAACGGAAAAAATACGAAGACGGATTCTTTACCTGTAGGAACAAAGGAAGCTTTTTGAAAAGTAGAAACAGATGCTTCTGTGCACTGGCATGAATTGGTGTTAGCGGAAATTGTCTGAGAGGTCTTAGTTCCAGTGATAGTTTGCTTCTGTAATGGAAGGACTAGGCTTTGGTTGAAAGTGAGTGAGTCCAGATTTGCGAAATGATCGGTAATACTCTCTGGAGAGCTCAGAGTAGCGTCGGCTATTCTTAGCCATCGTCCTTGACAAAGCGTTTTGCCGGTTAGAAGCTTTGCAGCTTCTGAGTTGGTTCTAGAGCTCCCATTATAAGCCTGTGACCAAGGGAAATGTGGCAATCCACCACGAGGAGGTAGTTGTTTAGCTGAGCGCTGCTGGTCCGGCATGTTCTTAGAGTTCTGAGAAGGTTTCGAAGCATCTTGGAGCAGAGAGTCTAAATCTTTCGGCGGAGGAAGGCCTAATCTTTTCAATACATCGCTAGACTCGCATATTGGAAAATTCAGTGGTGTGGAAGGAATTTCAGAGTTGACACAATGATCCTGAAAAACACAAAGAGTAGGTAACTTTTCAGTTTAAGCAATACAGATCAAATCAGAATACATCTGAAATATAAAAGTGTTGAACTAAGTGAGAAATCCACCTTAGAAGATGGGGATAGATCTCCATCAAGAGCATTTACTTTATCGCTGTTTTCACGATTTAGTGTGGCAGAGAGAGAGCTTGGTGAGCTCAGAGTTCTGCTGATGCAAGTGTCTGATTCAGCAGAGCTTTGTGACTGAACAGGCCTTCTAGTTGGAAGAATAGACCAAACACTTCTGACCACACTCAGCAAAGAGTCATTACTATTCTCCAATTTCTTTACCTTGCCTTTGCCCAAAGAAGGACACTCGCATGAGCCTTCAAGAAGCTTCTTCAATGACAAATCTTCAATGAGTTTGGTAACATCATTTATCTCAGGCTTCAGACCGTAGGCACCTGCACGTAAGGCAAATTAAGAGGTAGACACAACACTAGAAAAAGAAGATCAGAGCATATCATGTGAAGAGGATACACTGACAAGACCTTGCCATAACAACAAGGTCGCTTTTAAATGAGATGGTAGTGAAAAGCACAGGTGCTATGACTCTCACACTGTATCTTTGGTACCTTACCGATGCAAAATAATATGTCAGCCAATGAAACTATCCAGATAAGAGAAATGAAACTCAAAATCACCACAAATAACCGAGGGAACCTCTAAAGCTACCTCAGAACAGGTTCACTGGTAAATCACTTCAAAGTTCAGACGATGCGATCTATAGAACTGTGAGTATACAAGAAAATAATTAACTAGCTAAAGTAAACGGACCAAGTTGAGGACTCATGGATACCACATGGCAGCACTAGTTCAGAAGCAGTCACATACCGAAAAAAGCATTCTCGCCAGTGGCTGAACTGACTGTTGAAAAACTTCTCGTGGGAACTTTTGAATTCCTCTTATCACTTCGCCTGCCATTACAGCTGCTTCGTTGCTTCACTGCTAAGGGTTTATCTATGTAGCATTCAACATAATATGAATAAGTAACCTAGCCAAGCCAAGCCAAGTTAATACACAAACACATGTTTCTCTATGAAGCATCCAACGCTCATGAAAGAAAAAGTAGAATTGTGGTTGCCTGAGAGTTACCTGAGTGAGTAGGTCCTTGTCCACATATCTCTTTCGTGTCATTAACCCTCACTGTGCTCACTGTTTCATCCAGAAGAATCAATTTCGTCCTCTTCGAAGTCACATTACTACTACTACTTCTCGAAAGTTTTCCTCTTTTCCTCGGAGACTCGGCGCTTTCTGGACTAGCAATCGGTAGATAACCGTTTTGAGGCTCCGATGAATTTTCGACCCGAAGTTTCGTAAGCCTATCATGTACAAAGTCGTGTGAGTGCATCAATTTGCGCCATAGCGATGAATCTGAAGCCCCACTGCTGCTTCCTGCTCCTGGATCAAGTAGAAGAGTAAATCGAGGATATTAAACATCGGTGCTGATTAAGAAAGTCCTCATCAAACCTGAGCAAAAGCAAAAACTAAAACACCTACAAGTTTCCAACGAATCTTGAAAAAGTTTGCAAATTTACCAAACTCTGATATACGAAATGAAAACACATTTGGATCTACATATGTAAAACTGTACCCACTTGGTGACCTGAATAACATCAATCTGATAAGTCTTATCGATTCAAACTTAACAGACCCAGATGAACTGAAAAGTCAAAATAGAAAGGAAGCAGGGAACGAGAATCACCAAACAGATTACGAAGAACATCAATCTAGAAGTGATAAAAGTCATTAAATTTAGCTCAACCTTTTTTGCTAATTGAAGCACTGCAACGCTCAATCGAAGAATTGACGCCAATCGAGGCACGAGCCTTCTCACAGTTGTTATCTGCTTTGTTCGACGAAACCCTAACCCCACCACACCCTTCAGATCCCATAAGCTTAGCCGGCACAAAAACGTCGACGGAACAAGTTACCTCTAAACCGTCCATCACCACCGTGAGAAACCCAAATCGACGACGCCGCAACCGTGTGGGCTGCGAGACAAAGTCATCTCTTTAAAGCTAAGTCGGATACTTCGAAGCTTCGATCGAGCTTGAGGATGGATAAATCTCAGAAATTCGTGGGAATAATCAAAAAAGGAAAGTGAGGTAAAGAGTGAGATTAATTTGGGGATTTCTCTGGTGAGTGGGGAAGAGGAAACGCAATGGTGCGGCTGCGTAAATCGGGGGATTTTTCTAGGGCAAAGAAAATGAAGGGAAAAAGATGACTATTTATAGTTTTCGGGAAATTAACTTTGGCCTGTTTAGATAAGCCGTCGACGGTGAGATGTTCCGGTGAGATCGTCCGTACCGGTAAGCATGACGTGGCAGCTACATTATTGCTTTAAACTGCGGAACGTACTGATCGAGAGCCGTTCGATACGGAATGGTGACGGGGATTTTATAATCTAGCGGCTAATAGAGTGTCACGTAGTCAAGTGAGTTTTCGCTTGTTCATGTTTATGTGAGTTTCCAGAAATGCCACTGGAGTATTCAGGTGTTGGCTTGGGCACGTAAATTTTATTTGACCATATTACCCCTTATCTGAGTTCGAACGCCGTTAGATTGTGTAGATTCCGTTAAATCTTTTTTTTTTTGTTAACTATAGTCTATATTCATTTCAAGTCTTGAACAAGTCTCTTATTATGAAAAAAAGAGAGTGATAATGAAAAAAAATTAATCCCTTTTCTTTTTAAAGTCAACCAATAATTAATCCCTTTTCTTTTTAAACAAGTGACTTTAAATCGTTTCAACTTTTAAACATCCGTTTGATAATGTAAAAACTTTTAAACTTACTCGGTTTAATTTAATGTAAAATCATCTTTCAAAAAATTCTAATAATAATAGTACCTACACAATTATTCCAACCAACATAATTACAAACCATATGATAGTTTGATTTTATTTTATTTAGCAAAAAAAACATATAATAATTGATTGAAATTATTTATAACTATAATTTTTCGCTAGTCGTTTATTATAATTTATTAATTGAATATAGAAAATGTAGAAATATTTTTTTTTTTTTTTTTAATATTCAAGCAAAATTTGAAAAAATGAATAAAAATGTTGGAGTATGTTTAAATGCAAATTTCATTATTTCCCTATATATAAAACTCTAAAGAAATATTATAAGTTTGGTCAAAAGACAAAGCCGTCCCTTCCGGTTCACACGAGCCGCACGTGTGCTTCGCTTTTCTCCTTCCCCGTCTCAAGCCGATTCTGTCTAGGGCTCCCGTCTTCTTAGCTTCACAAACCCTTCCTCTCTGTCTCTCTCTCTTTCTCTCTATCCATCTCTCTCTCTCTCTCTCTGGCTCTCCATACAGAGACGATTTTGAACCTCCTTGTTCGGAGACGGGGTTCCGAAACCGGAGGTCGGAAAACGGAAACTCTTATCTCATCCGGTGTTTCGAATTCGAAGGGTTTTGTCCATCGCTGGTGTGAGGTTTTCAGTGTTTGATTTTGATGGACGATAGTGTGGTGGATGATGTCATAAAGAGGCTATTAGGGGCGAAGAACGGGAAGACGACGAAGCAGGTGCAGTTGACGGAGGCGGAGATTAAACATCTCTGTTCGACGGCTAAGCAGATCTTTCTGAGCCAGCCAAATCTTCTGGAACTCGAGGCTCCTATCAAGATTTGTGGTATTGATTCATGATGATACATCAATTTCTAGTTCTTTCTATTTTGTATTGAAATTTTGATTTCGTTTGATGACCAAAATTCCTTTGTTGTAGGGAATCTGTTGCTTATCTCTTGTGTAGAGTCTGTTGCTTATCTCTTGATTAAGAGATGGAGATAGAGATTGATAGCTGATCAGAGATGCTGAAATTTAGAGAAATGCATATGAAACTGGTCAAATAGCTATCGAGATATATAAGAATGCATATTGAATCTGCTGTTTTAGAATGGAGATATTGGTTTGCTTGATCTGTAATCATCTGTGAGATATCAGTTGAACTAGAAATGATCATTGCTCTTCACTTTGATCTTGTATTTTGGATTGTTCTGCTCATTTACTGAACGCTTTTTTCTTACGTTTTGCGAGTAGATGATTTGCTGGATTAGGGTTTTTGTTCTGCTTCATTCCACACAGTGTTAAGTGACAAAAAAATGCATATTGAATATGTTGTTTTCATGGTTTGACAGGAGATACTCATGGTCAGTTCTCAGATCTCTTGAGATTGTTTGAGTACGGTGGCTACCCACCGGCTGCAAACTATTTGTTCCTTGGGGATTATGTAGACCGTGGGAAGCAGAGTGTAGAGACCATATGCCTTCTTCTTGCTTACAAGATCAAATACAAGGAGAACTTCTTTCTTCTGCGAGGGAACCATGAGTGTGCTTCTATAAACCGCATCTACGGGTTCTATGACGAGTGCAAGAAGAGATATAGCGTCCGGGTGTGGAAGATATTCACCGACTGCTTCAACTGTCTCCCCGTTGCTGCTCTTATCGACGAGAAGATCCTCTGTATGCACGGTGGGCTTTCTCCTGAGCTGAAGCACTTGGATGAGATCAGGAACATCGCTCGTCCCGTGGACATTCCTGATCATGGGCTTCTCTGTGATCTGTTGTGGTCTGATCCTGATAAAGACATTGAAGGATGGGGAGAGAATGATAGGGGGGTCTCTTACACTTTTGGGGTTGATAAAGTAGAGGAGTTTCTCCAAACACATGACCTTGACCTAATCTGCAGAGCTCATCAGGTACTTGAGGAAACTCTTTTTATGTAAGTGACCTTACTAAAAAAGCTGTTGGGAAGAATGATTTTGAATTTTCCTCTTTTAGGTTGTGGAAGACGGGTATGAGTTCTTTGCAAATAGACAGCTAGTTACGATATTCTCGGCTCCGAATTACTGTGGAGAGTTTGACAACGCAGGTGCGATGATGAGTGTGGATGATTCCTTGACATGCTCGTTTCAAATCCTCAAAGCATCCGAGAAGAAAGGGAACTTCGGATTTGGCAAGAATGGAGGAAGACGAGGAACCCCACCTCGCAAGGTGAGAGCTACTTTTCAATGCACGAAACTAATAGAGAGAGAGCTTTCTTACTGCATCTCATTGTTTTGTTATGGTTTGGTTTCTCTTTTAGGGTGGAAAAGGCTGAAGACAAAATAACCATGTTTCTTGGCTCAAGACACTTTGCTTGAGACCAAACTGTTCTTCTTCTTCTTCTTCTGCTCTGGATCACTTTTAGCAAGGCGTATTCCTGTCGTTTCCCTTCACTTTTTCTCACGGAGTGAATATGAAATATCTGACTTTTATATATAATATAATCTTGTATCTTTGAGCTATGTGAATCTGAAGATAATATCTGTGAGATACACACGTTGTGTTTTTTTTTTTTTTTGTTAAAATCATTTAATGAAAAACCCTGATGTTTCACTTGAACAAAATGCTAGTTGTATCTTCTCTATACATACTTTATATGCTCAGAAGAAATTAACCGAAAACTTAAAAGATGATTGCTCGACGATTCGCAATCGCAAGTTTTTTCCTTTCAAAGATGAAGATACAAAAACTTAGCACATTCTGAAGCAAAAGGTAAGCATTTCACAAGCATCATCTTGCTTATTGGTCTTTCAATTGAATTTAAAGCCCAATCAAAATTTGTTGGGTACATAGTTCTTTTGAATTTTGTTATTATTATTTTTTTGGTCAAATAGAATTTTGTTATCTAAATCATATTTTAATTCCCATAAATTCTTTTGACGAATAATTGCAAATTTACATTTATTATTAGAGATTACCAATTATTTATTTGTTCTTGTATAGAAGATTTACATCTCATGTCACATTAGATAAATATGACATTTTTCCTTTTTCTTAATCGGCCATACACCAAGGCAAAGGTGTCCATCATTATTACATAAACAAGTTGTTACTTGTCTAGCCCAACTAGAAAAAGAAGCCCATTACGATAATATGTGGCTATATATATATATGTTAATGCTCACAGAGAAAAATAACAGAAAACCTAGAAGATGGATCCACAAGCGAAGAAACAAAAGCTTAACACATCAGAAATCGCTAGTCCCTCTGTCTCCAACATGAAACTAGAGAAAAAGAAGAAGAAAAAGCAAAAGGTTAATGTGGGCAAAGCGATGAGGAAGCAAAACGACGCCGCTATGTTCCTTACAGAGAAAGTGATCTCTGCCGTGGCCAGAAACTCAAACTTCGTCTTCTCTCCGGCATCAATCAGCGCCGTACTCACCATGGTCGCTGCTACCTCCGAAGAAGAAACACTGAGATCCGTCATCTTCTCCATCCTTGGTTCTTCCTCGATCGACGAGCTCAACGCCGTTTTCCACGCGATTGCTACGAACGTCCTCGTCGACGGAAGCGAGAGCGGTGGCCCTAAGATCTCGGCCGTTAATGGAGTGTGGATGGATCAATCGATACCTTTGAATCACTTGGTGAAGGACCTCTTTGAGAATTTCTTCAAGGCTGCTTTCTCTCAAGTTGACTTCCAATTCAAGGTTCGTTTCTAATTTAACCTATTTCGAATATGCTTTGATTATATTAGGTTAAGAGTTTTGTGTGACTCTGTAGAACAGGGTGCTTTTGAGTTTTGAATTAGCGATTGCTCACAAAAAATATTAGGTTAAGAGTACTTTGTGTGAAACTGTAGAGATACGAGCATGCTAATAACTAGGTTATATATATATATATATTAGGTTTTCTAGAGATGTATTGTATCTTTTCGATTTCGAATTCTCTTTTGATTAGGTTAAGAGTACTTTGTGTGAAACTGTAGAACAGAGTGCTCATTAAAATATGTGACAAATATAAAAACAAATTCTGATAAAACTCGCTTTTATATAAATGTGAACACAGTGGGAACAAGTGCGCAAGGAGGTGAATTCGTGGGCTTCAAGGCACACCAATGGTCTCATCAAAAGTATTCTTCCTCCTGGATCGGTCGAGAGTGACACCATATGGGTTTACGGAAACGCATTGTACTTCAAAGGAGCTTGGGAACACAAATTCCGCAAGCCTTTGACGGAAGACAGAGACTTTCACCTTCTCAATGGCACCTCAGTCTCTGTGCCCTTCATGACGAACTATAGGAAACAATACGTGAGGGATTACGGAGACTTCAAGGTCCTTAAGCTCCCATTTCGACAACGCGGCGATATCAGTCGCCAGTTCTCAATGTACTTCTATCTCCCTGAAGCCAATGATGGATTGGATGATCTGGTGAAGAGAATGGCATCTACTCGTGGGTTCTTGGACAGCCACATTCCAAGCCAAGAAGTTCTTACTGGAGAATTCGGAATCCCAAAGTTTAAGATCGAATTCGGGTTTGAGGCTTCGACGGCTTTCAATGAATTGAATCTAAAAGAGGTTTCATTGTACCAAAAAGCTTTTGTCGAAATCGATGAAGATGGTGCAGAAGCTGCTGCTGTTACTGCATGCAGGGGTCGTGGTGCGGGTTGTAGATTACGGGAGACGATAGATTTTGTGGCTGATCATCCATTTCTTTTTATGATTAGGGAAGACAAAACTGCATCAGTTTTGTTCGTTGGCCAAATCTTTAATCCTTCGAAATCTGCTTCTGTCTAGGACCGGATTTGACAGGAATTCGGTTTGGTACTTTTAAACAGGTTTTTTTTTAAAGGTATTAATTAGAGCCGATATTGTTTTTTTTTTTAAATAGATTTGTTTTCAAAATTTTCAGAATTTTTAATAATAATGGCATATGAGGACATTTGTTCTCAAATGGTGGCATTCCAGCAATTGATTAGTCATTTTGAAGTAGCGTTTTTGGTATTGAAAAGCATTTTCTAAAATTAACTGTTGGTCAAATTAAATGCTAAAACTAAACAAATCGCATAAGGCGACGACCATTTAAAAAAATTTCAAAATAAAAAAAATAATCACACCATTAATTAACAGTTAATCATCACCTTCATAGGTCGCGACGACGGCTTTTTGGATCTTTTAAAACTTCCAAATCAAATCGTTGACCATATAAACCACGTCATCTCTCTCTTTCTCTATCTCTCTCGTTGTTGCATGTAAAAAATGGATGCGACAGAATCTTTGAAGAAGCAAAACGAAGTGGCGATGTTCCTTGCGAGGCACGACTTCGATTCAGAGGCCAAAGACTCTAACATCGTCTTCTCCCCTGCGTCAATATACTCCGTGCTCACTCTGGTGGCTTCCTGAAAATTGGTTTGATTGATGAGTCTGGGAGATTTGGGAAATTCTAGTTTAGTTTAGTTTAGGTGATGTTCATTGAATTGATGTCTAAGAAGATTTTGTTCAGGCCGGATCGTTTTATTCGTTTCGGTTGGGTGATGTTTTTCTATTTATAATTAAGAAATTTTATTATTCATATATTTTTAATAGATTTCTAAAGGTAATTTTTTTGCTAAAATTTTCGTATGCCATATATATTTTTGAAAATTTTGATCGAAATCATATATTTTCCATAAATTATTTGGACGAGAAACTGCAAATTTACATTTATTATTAGAAAGGGTTACACAAACCTTAGTTCTATCTTGATCATCCTATATCTTCTATATACACGCACACGTATGCGGTTATATATTTGCTAATGCTCACAGTGAAAGAAAAAAAAAACAGAAAACTTAAAAGATGGATCCACAAGCGAAGAAACAAAAGCTTAGCACATCAGAAATCGCCAGCCCCTCTCTCTCAAACATGGAACCAGAGAAGAAGAAAAAGCAAAAGGTTAATGTGGGCAAAGGGATGAGGAAGCAAAACGACGCCGCTATGTACCATACGGGGAAAGTAATCTCTGCCGTGGCCAGAAACTCAAACTTCGTCTTCTCTCCGGCATCAATCAACGCCGCACTCACCATGGTCGCTGCTACCTCCGAAAACGAAACACTGAGATCCGTCATCTTCTCCATCATTGGTTCTTCCTCAATCGACGAGCTCAACGCCGTTTTCCAAGAGATTGCTACAAACGTCCTCGTCGACGGAAGCGAGAGCGGTGGACCTAAGATCTCGGCCGTTAATGGAGTGTGGATGGAGCAAACGCTACCTTTTGATCCCTTGTCGAAGGACCTCCTTGAGAATTTCTTCAAGGCTGCTTTCTCTCGGGTTGACTTCCAATTCAAGGTTCGTTTCTAATTTAACCTATTTCGAATATGCTTTGATTATATTAGGTTAAGAGTTGGTGTGAAACTCCTAGAGTGTGTGCATAGCTGCGACTAGGAAACGAACATGCTGGTTGTATTAGGTTTTCGATTTTGAGTTTTCTTTGACTATATTTTGCGTGAAATTGACAAAATTTAAAACTAAGCCATACAAATTCTGATGAAACTCGCTTTGTCTATGTGTGTGAAAACAGTGTGAACAAGTGCGCGAAGAGGTGAATTCGTGGGCTTCAAGGCACACCAATGGTCTCATCAAAAATATTCTTCCTCCTGGATCGGTCAAGAGTGACACCATTTGGGTTTACGGAAACGCATTGTACTTCAAAGGATCATGGGAACACAAATTCATCAAGTCTTTGACAGGAGACGAAGACTTTCACCTTCTCAATGGCACCTCAGTCTCTGTGCCGTTCATGACGAACCATAGGAGGCAATACGTGAAGGATTACGGAGACTTCAAGGTCCTTAAGCTCCCATTTCGACGATCCGGCGACATCGATCGCCAGTTCTCAATGTACTTCTATCTCCCTGAAGCCAATGATGGATTGGGTCATCTGGTGAAGAGAATGGCATCTACTCGTGGGTTCTTGGATAGTCACATTCCAAGCCAAGAAGTTCAACTTGGTAAATTCAGAATCCCAAAGTTTAAGATCGAATTCGGGTTCGAGGCTTCAAGGGCTTTCAATGAATGGAATCTGGAAGAGGTTTCATTGCACCAGAAAGCTTTTGTCGAGATCGATGAAGATGGTGCAGAAGCTGCGGCTGTTACTATTATAGGAGCCAGGGGTGGGCGTGGTGGATTCCGCCCCAGGTTGATAGATTTTGTGGCTGATCATCCATTCATTTTTATGATTAGAGAAGACAAAACTGCATCAGTTTTGTTCGTTGGTCAAATCTTTGATCCTTCAAAATGTCCTGTCTAGGACCGGAGTTTACAGGATTTTTGGATTTTGGTACTATGTTAAGATTTTGTTTTAGGTAAAATTACAATATGCTAAATATGCTAAAATTACAATATTGTTTTCGGTAAATTTACAATATGCTATATATTTTAATAGATTTATTTTGAGTTTTCAGTATTTTCAATAACTTCGATGTTGGAACTTGAAGGATTTATAAATCTTTCTCTTTTTTTCTAAAAGGATTTATATATATTATTTTCTCTTATTTTTTTTTTCTTTTCCGTTGTTATCTCTACTTTCCGCACAAGATAGCCCTTGTGTATAAATAGAGATTTTCCTCTCATTTTTTTTCTTCATTCTAAAAGTTCCAAAAAAGCAGAGAAATCTTAATCTCTCTCTTCTTTTCCCTTTGGCTGTTTTTCTCCTTCTACGCTGCATTCTCTCTCTATCCTCCTTCCTTGGACGTGTCCATCTCTTCTTGGCGCTACCATGATGTTCCGCCGAGCCACTGTGATTCCGATGAGGCGTTTGAAGCTTTCCAACCATGCGCGTTTAGCTACCGCTTGGATCTGTCGTCTCCAGCCGCCATGATGTCTATGCCGCGAGTTCCTTTTTTCTTTTCCCCCAAACCGTTGTGCTATTGAGGCCAATGTGAGGATGAATCTGTGCTAAACTGTTGTGTTCTCGCTTTTTGTAATGTCTAGTTTGGGGTTAAATCAAACATAATTTTTTTTCTGCTTTAGAATGAACTCCCAGTTAGGTCTTGTTTAGGTTGCTGTTTGATTGTGTGGATCAACTACATGTGTTAGGGTTCTCGAAACTGAAGTTGCAAGAGATTAAAACGAATATTATTTGTGTATCATGCTTTGAGATGATTGTTTGCTGTGTGTTCTACTTATTTGTTGTTTGATCAGTTATAATTATAAAGAGGTAACGCGTCTAGCTCCTTGCCGGTTGGTTTTCTTAACCCCTTTACTACCGATTTACAACCAAGGGAAGTGCGGGTGTTATAGAGTGAATATGAAATATCTGAGTTTTATATAAAATATAATCTTGTATCTTTGAGCTATGTGAATCTGATATAATATCTCTAGATACACACTTTGTGTTATTTTTTTGTTAAAAACATTTTATGAAAAACCAAGATGTTTCACTTGAACAAAAACACTAGTTATATCTTCTCTATATATACTTTACACACATACAATATATGCTCAAAAGAAATTAACCGAAAACTTAAAAATAAGAGGAAATGCTTTAAAATATCTCAGAATGAGAAAATAATGTGAAACGGGTACTTCATTGAAGTTTGTTAAAATAATTTCTATTTTATGGTTTTTTAAATACTAGTGTTATTCTTCTAACTACTTTTACTTATAGCCTAATGGTAGAGTAATGAGAGACTATTGACAGACTAATTGATTTTACAATTGAATGTAAACTATTGACAGACTAACGACAGATTAAATGCAAATTATTAACAAACTAACAACAAATTAAAAACATACTAATAAACTCTTCTTTTGAATCATTTTAATAAAAATTATTTTTTGTAATAAAATTATCAAATGAATTATTTTATTAATTATCTCAAGCAATCACAAGTTATATCTTCGTTACATGAACAAGCCTTAGATTGTTTTCCGAAAATAAAGAACCCAAATGAACCAAGTTGTTAAATGTGTAGCCCAACTAGAAAAGAAGCCCATTGCGATAATACTATTTATGTGGTGGCTATATGTTAATGCTCACAGAGAAAAATAACAGAAAACCTAGAAGATGGATCCACAAGCGAAGAAACAAAAGCTTAGCACATCAGAAATCGCTAGTCCCTCTGTCTCCAACATGGAACTAGTCGAGAAGAAGAAAACGAGAAAGCAAAAGGTGGACGTGGGCAAAGCGATGAGGGAGCAAAACGACGCCGCTATGTTCCTTACGGAGAAAGTTATCTGTGCCGTGGCCAGAAACTCAAACTTCGTCTTCTCTCCGGCATCAATCAACGCCGCACTCACCATGGTCGCTGCTACCTCCGAAAACGAAACACTGAGATCCTTCATCTTCTCCATCCTTGGATCTTCCTCAATCGATGAGCTCAACGCCGTTTTTCACGAGATTGCTACAGTCGTCCTCGCCGACGGAAGCGAGAGCGGTGGCCCTAAGATCTCGGCCGTTAATGGAGTGTGGATGGATCAATCGATACCTTTGAATCCCTCCTTGAAGGACCTCTTTGAGAATTTCTTCAAGGCTGCTTTCTCTCAAGTTGACTTCCAATTGAAGGTTCGTTTCTAATTTTCACCTATTTCGATTTTGCTTTGATTATAATAGGTTAGTTATAGTTTGTGTGAAGCTGTAGAATAAAGGGCTTTGAGAAATTACATATTATCATTCAATGTTTTAAATTTTGAATTAGTGATTGCTCACTATAATATGTAAGCTGCGACTAGGAAACGAACATGCTGATAATTAGGTTATCTTAGGTTTTCTGCAGATATATCTTTTCGATTTTTCTTTGAGTATAAGAGGGTAAGAGTTTGTTCACTAAATTATGTGACAAATTCTGATGAAACTAACCTTTATATATGTCAACACAGCGTGAGCAAGTGCGCAAGGAGGTGAATTCGTGGGCTTCAAAGCACACCAATGGTCTCATCGAAAGTATTCTTCCTCCTGGATCGGTCAAGAGTGACACCATATGGATTTACGGAAACGCATTGTACTTCAAAGGAGCCTGGGAACACAAATTCCGCAAGCCTTTGACGAATGACAGAGACTTTCACCTTCTCAATGGCACCTCAGTCTCTGTGCCCTTCATGAGGAACCATAGGAAGCAATACATAGAGGCTTACGATGGTTTCAAGGTCCTTAAGCTCCCATTTCGACAATGCGGCGATATCAGTCGCCAGTTCTCAATGTACTTCTATCTCCCTGAAGCCAATGATGGATTGGATGATCTGGTGAAGAGAATGGCCTCTACTCGTGGGTTCTTGGATAGCCACATTCCAAGCCAAGAAGTTCACGTTGGTGAATTTAGAATCCCAAAGTTTAAGATCGAATTCGGGTTCGAGGCCTCAAGGGCTTTCAATGAATGGGATCTGGAAGAGGTTTCATTGCACCAGAAAGCTTTTGTCGAGATCGATGAAGATGGTGCAGAAGCTGCGGCTGTTACTGCATGCAGGGGTGGTGGGCGTGGGCGTGGACCGAAGAGGATTGATTTTGTGGCTGATCATCCATTCCTTTTTATGATTAGAGAAGACAAAACTGCATCAGTTTTGTTCGTTGGTCAAATCTTTGATCCTTCGAAATCTGCTTCTGTTGTCTAGGACCGGATTTGACAGGATTTTTGGATTTTGGTACTATGTTAAGATTTTGTTTTAGGTAAAATTACAATACGCTAAATATGCTAAAATTACAATATTGTTTTAGGTGAAATTACAATATGCTATATATTTTGATAGATTTATTTTGAGTTTTCAGAATTTTCAATAACTTCGATGTTGGAACTTAAAGCTTTGCGCTAAATACCCTTTTATCCATTCATAGGTGAATGCTTTTACATGTGAAAAATTAACATCTGTGATTCTGATCTTTGGACTCGTTGATAGTATCTCAAGTCTCAACTCCGACAGTAACTTGAGAGCCAAGGAAATAAAACAAACTTGTGCAGCAAGCAGTAAATCAAATACTAACAAGTAAGAAGCAATTTTCAGTATTTTAATTTTCAACGGAAAAGCAAAAAATTATATATATGAACAAACTAAATATGTAAATTATCTTTAAGTGAGCTAAAAACTGTATCATAAAAATAGCAAATCTTATAGAATTAAGTTAGATAGATCTTTTTATTTTAAAACCGACTATATACACCAAAAAGGCCAAAACCCTACGTTCTATTTTGATCGCTTCTATATACATATGTGTGTCTCCTCACAAAGAAATAAACCAAAACGTTCAAAGATGGATTCGAAAAAGAGAAAGCAAAAGCTTAGCACATCTTCAGAAAAAGCAGATCCTTCTCTCTCAAAGATGGATCGCAAAAAGAAGAAAAAGCAAAAACTCAGCAAATCGCTAGTAATCGCTAGTAATCGCAAGTCCCTCCTCTGTCACAGAGATTGACGTGGGAAAAGCGATGAAGAAGCAAAACGACGTCGCTATGTTCCTTGCGGGGAAAGTAATCTCTACCGTAGCCAGAAACTCTAACTTTGTCTTTTCTCCGGCGTCAATCAACGCCGTCTTAGCTATGGCGGCTGCCAGCTCCGGCTCCGAAGACGTCGTCAAAGATACCCTCTCCTTGCTCAGATCATCCTCAATGAATGAGCTCAGCGCTGTATATGGCGAGATCGCTTCAGTGGTTCTCGCCGACGGCAGCATGAGCGGTGGCCCCAAAATCGCAGCGGTTAATGGAGTCTGGGTGGAGAAATCACTCCCGTTTAGTCCCTCGTCTAAGGATCTCTTGGTGAATTCCTTCAAGGCTAACTTCGCTCAAGTCGATTTCAAATCAAAGGTCATCTTCCACTCCTTGTTACTTTTAGGGTTTTTCTAGGGGTTTGGATCTTGGAATATATCCAAGAAATTAGCAAAATTACATCAAGATAATTGAATACAAGATCTATTTGATTTAATTTTAGGACAGAGGGTCTAGAGAGGACCTAAACTATATACATCTCAAACTGAAATAAAATATTGTTCCTATTCTGAATTTGAGTTAGCAATTAAATACAGCTAGACTTGCTATGATATATAGTTTTTAGTAGTTTTTGGTACTAAAACTAAAATTAAGTCGGTTCGGTTTTGGTGTTTTGAAAAAGGCTGAACAAGTGCGTATGGAAGTGAATGAATGGGCTTCAGATCACACCGATGGTTTCATCAACAATCTTCTTCCTCCTGGATCCGTTACAAGATGGACCGAATGGATTTATGGAAGCGCAATGTACTTCAAAGGAGCTTGGGCACACAAATTCAGCAAGTCAATGACAAGAGACGAAGACTTTCACCTTCTCAATGGAACCTCAGTCTCTGTACCATTCATGAGCAGTGGTGAGAAGCAATACATAGAGGCTTACGATGGTTTCAAGGTCCTTCAGCTTCCTTATCGACAAGGCCACGATGATACCAACCGCGAATTCTCAATGTACTTCTATCTACCCGACAAGAAAGATGGACTGGATAGTCTTTTGCAGCAAATGGCATCTACTCAAGGATTCTTGGACCGTCACATTCCGAGCCGTGAAGTTAAAGTTGGAGAATTAAGAATTCCAAAGTTTAAGATCGAATTCGGGTTTGAAGCTTCAAAGGTTTTCGATGATTTGGAACTCAAAGTATCATTGTACCAAAAGGCTTTGATCAAGGTCGATGAAGAAGGCACTGAAGCTTTCGCTGCAGCTGCTTTCGTTGGCAGATACTTCGGTTGCCGTTATGTGCCAATGATAGATTTTGTGGCTGATCATCCATTTCTTTTCTTGATTAGAGAAGACCAAACCGGGACCGTTCTGTTCGCTGGTCAAATCTTAAATCCTTCCATATCTTCTCCTACTTAGGACCGGCGTTAACCGGATTAGGGTCTGGTATTAATTTTTCTGAGTTAGAACCGATATTGTTTTGTGTCTGGTTGGTACTGAGTTAGGAAAATATTCAGGACCGGATCATTTTTATTGATACTTACAATTTTTTAAGTTATAATATTAGTTTATTTTACTATTATTTTTTAATTATAACATAAATGCCAAGAAAATTTTAAGTTTTTTTGAAAATTATTAATACCTTTAATACGGTTTAGGTTATTATTACCTTTGCATGTGCTGCTTGCTCTCCACGGAAACAATTTACAGTAGAGTCGCTTTGTTTTTTTTAATAAAACATACGATCTCAGATGTGTTGTATATACATAACTAATCACACCCCTAATTAACATTTAATCACCATCGTGACGACGACTTTTGGGTCATTTAAAAAACTATCCAAATCAAATTGTTGACTATATAAACCACGTCAACTCTTTCACAAGTAGTAACCTCTCTCTCTCTCTCTCTCTCTCTCTCTCTCTCTCTCTCTGCAGGAAAAAATGGATGTAAGAGAATCTATGAAGAAGCAAAACGAAGTCGCGTTGTTCCTTGCGAGGCACGTCTTCGCCTCAGAGGCCAAACACTCTAACATCGTCTTCTCGCCTGCCTCAATATACTCCGCGCTCACTCTGGTGGCTTCTGGTCCCGGCGATCCCTCAGCCGCCGATGAGATCCTCTCCTTCCTCAAGTCTTCTTCGACCGATGAGCTCAACGCCGTCTTCACCGAGATCGTTTCCGTCGTCTACGCTTGCGGTAGCGCAAACGGCGGGCCAGAGATCTCGTCGGTCAACGGCGTATGGATCGAGAAATCTCTCTCGATTGATCCCAAGTTCAAGGATCTCTTCGAGAATTTCTTCAAAGCTTCTTTCGATCGCGTAGATTTCCGATCAAAGGTAATTTCTTTTTAAATTGTTGAATATCCTCTACCTAATATTAATTATTGAGAATGTAGTTTAATAAAAATTGCTGATTTATTTTAATTGGATTGGTTAATATTTTTAGTTTAAGCAATTTTAACGTGACATGAAAATGATGATGTATAATTGTGATGTAATTGTGACATGTCAGTTTTTAGTACATATGGCTTGTGACATAACAATATTTAATTTTTAAAGAAAATTTGATGTTAAAAATTTGATTCAAATAAGTACTAAACTTTTTGACAAAAATTTGGGAAAATTATAATTTTCGCCGGATATTTTTTGATATTACATTTTTGGCATAAAAATTATGGATTCAAAATATTTGACAAAAAGTCACGAAATCAAATTAAAATACTCTAAAATAAATATTTTGGTGGGAAAATTACAATTTCATGTTTTTGGCAGATATTTTCTGAAATCGGGTTATCACGGAAGTTTTTAAAAATTATATTTTTAAGTAAGTTTTTTTGTGGAAATTTATGGTTTCACTTATTTGATAGAAAATTCATGAAATCAAAATTTTGACTGATAACTTTTGGAATCATATTTTTAATGTAAAGTTTTTGATGAATTTTTTTTTATGGATTTCTTTTTTCGCGGGAAAATTACAAAATCAGAATTTTGATAAAAGTTTTTGGATCATATTTTTGATATAATTATTTTGGTGCGAAAGTTACTTATTCATGTTTTTGACAAAAACTTTGTGAAATCAGTTTTTGATTGAGATTTTTGAAATCTTATTTTAAATAAGCCTTATGCAAACTATTACAAGCTCGAGTGTTTCTATGAAATTTGCGGAATCAGATCTTTAAAAGAAGAATTTATTCACTTTTATTATCATCTTATCTTATCCTATTATAAATAAAAAAACAAAAGTTTATATTATATATAAATGTATTCTAATTATATAGCAAGAATTACGAACCCAAAATGAGACAAAATGTGACAGAATGAAATAAAAAAAAAACTATAACAGATCTAAAATATGAATAAAAATAAAAAATGAAGATTAACGAATAATCATTTTATTTTATTTTATGGGTTTTTAAAGTATTTTAAATTTTGTATATATTTTATTTTTTGCTATATACAATTTGTCAAATCTATTAAATTATTTTTTTCACAAACTTAAAATTTATACAAATATATTATTGAACTGGTCAATCATTTATTTATTATAATTTATATATTATTAATTAATTAATTTTATTAAAATTTTCATGTCAGCACATATGTGCGGGACAACCACCTTTAAATTTGAATTGTGGTAAAACCAGCTTGATGATGAATGAATTTTTTTTTTTTTTTTAAAAGGCTGAAGAAGTGCGTATGGAGGTCAATTCATGGGTTCAAGATCGCACCAATGATCTCATCAAAAATCTTCTTCCCGATGGTTCCGTTACAAAAGAAACCGAACGGGTTTACGCAAACGCGTTGTACTTCAAGGGAACTTGGAAAAATCCCTTTGATGAGGACGACACAAGAGACAGAGACTTTCACCTTCTCGACGGCTCATCAGTGTCTGTGCCGTTTATGAGCAGCAACGAGGACCAATACATAACGGCTTACGATGGTTTCAAGGTTCTTAGGCTCCCTTACCTCCGAGGCTATGGTGATACCAGCCGCGAATTCGCAATGTATCTTTACTTGCCAGACAAGAAAGATGGATTAGATGATCTTGTGGAGATTATGGCATCCACTCCTGGATTCTTGGATAGTCACATTCCAAGACGTGAAGTTGAAGTTGGAGCATTCAGGATCCCAAAGTTCAAGATCTCGTTCGGGTTTTTGGTTTCGAGGATTCTCAATCGATTGGGACTGCGTTCAACGTCGTTGTACCATAAAGCTTGTATTAAGATCGATGAGTCAGGCGTTGAAGCTGCGGCTGCCTCTGCTGATGAAGCTTGTGGCTGTTATCTTGGTATGGAGCCTCCAAAGAGGATAGATTTTGTGGCTGATCATCCATTTCTTTTCTTGATCAGAGAAGACAAAACTGGAACGGTTTTGTTCGTTGGTCAAATCTTCAATCCCTTGGAATCTTCCTAGGCTCTCCCAATCGCAAAACACGTTTCAGCTGCGATTTGAATATTGTAAAAGCGTTTTCAGTTAAGTGCATGTGATTGGTTAAATTGTGTATTCATGTTTCATTTTATTAAATGAAAAAATCTACTATATATAGATGTTATGCTTTGTGCATTCATGAGATGAGACATCATTCAAGGATTTTCTTTTCTGATAAAAAAAAGTCTTAACCTAGAACAAAGAAAAAGAGCAATCAAATGCTAAGGATTTAAGTCATTTTCCGATTATGATAAGGTTTTTGTTATGATGTAGAATTCATGATAGTTTTATTGTCTTTTTCGATTTTTAGAAGGTTAGAAATTGTTGTTTTTGATTCGTCTGTACTTCTTGCGAATTATGGGTTACCTAAATTTTTTGATTTAAGACTCGCACAAAAAAAAACACTGTTTTTACTTCTTTTTTTTTTTCACTGTTTTTATTTAATCTTGCTAAGAAGCCGGTTCTTGTTAGCTCACGAAGAATGCATTTTGATTCTTCATACACCTCTTTCGTTTCCAACAAGAGTTTTCCATAAATAAAATATCACCTCATAAGAAAACTCTTTTCTATAAGAAGAAATCCTAATTTCTTGATCATCAAGATTCTGAGACCCGTCGTTGCGCAGGTAAGTCGAGAATCCGATTATTGATTTTTTTCTTTTTTTTTTCCCTTTCAACGTGAGATGGATTGATGAAAGAATTACAGTTTTACCGTGGAGGAAGATCATTTGGGTGTCGCCACTCTCGTAGTAACAATGGTAACGTTCTCTGTTCGTTTCCATGTATTTCTTTTCGGATTTTGTTGATTCTTCTCTTCGATTGTAGAGCCGATGGTAGAAACAAGGACACTTGTCAGAGTCTTCGTAAATTTTTGTGCAGCAGTGTGTGTGTGGTGGGGATTTGGTATGTAGAAATAGAGAGAGTTTTTAACCATTTTGAATTTTTTTTCTCCATGATTTAATCAGCTTACTGATCTTTATGTTGTCAGAATCTCATATATCCAAGATAAGAAAGGAAAATGATAAGATGTGGCAAGACGTCAAGGCAAAAAAAAAGGAGGAAAAAAGGAAGGAGACATTACAAGAAGTGCAAATAAAAATCGAACACAAATCATCGTCTCAATAAAGATAAAAACATTTATAACCTCAGATTTGTTCTATACATTTATCTCTTGGGAAATTGGGGTTAATAGAGCGATTAAACCATGAATAATATGCTTTAATTACACGACTAGTTAACATTTAATCACAAATCAGAAACTCTGGTGAGGAATTGAAGTTGTCGAAGGAGAGGACTAAGAGTCTCCATGAGCTTCTCACAAGGATGATTATGAACACCTTCATAGGTTGTTACGACAACGTTTGGATCTTTTGCCAATCTTTGCACTTGTTTCTTCACGTTGCATGTATGGTACGTACATCTGTAATAGCTCCTGCAGTTTTTTTTACCAAAACAAATGAAGAATAAAAAAACAAATGAATAATAAATTAAGTCCATATATGATGTTGTATTTAAGAAGCTATGTGCCAGGTTAATATGTAATCGATAACTTCAGATAATAGATCCTTGTAATTTTGGGTATATTGATTAAGTACATGCATTTCGAATTTTTAAACCTAATTCCAAAATTAAACTTTGGGTTAATTTGGATTTGCTTAACCATTATCCAAACTATATATACATTATACTTAGACCGGACGAACGGCAACAGCCAAATCATGTTTGTTTCACTATAAAACCAAAAAAGTATGTTTCTATCATTATAACATATTCATCATTACATTTCTTACATGTTTCGACTATGCTTTTTTTAACGTTATCATTAATGATATATCGCCGAAACATTTTAGCTAATCTTAACATGTGTGATGTGTCGACCAGGGCCGACTAAATTAAATATTAACCAACAAGAACGAGTAACGTTTGTTAGGAGCAGCAAACAAACAGGCCCATATTGTTCTGTTTTATATTTTTGTTGTTAAACTTATGACATAATGATCCTATTAAGGGTATGCCATGTATTTACTTGGAAAAAAAATTAGTTTTAGTTATCGATACCAATTTCATTTTGGATTAACCAATCCGAAATAAACACCCCTAGTTCAAGATACGAGCAATAACGTACGTAACACATTTGACTTTAATCGTTTAGGTTGTTAAACTAATATTTCCAACCAAGATACACACGTGACCAAGAGTACATGTGTAAAATATATTCTTAATTAGGTCAATTTCGAAATCTACTTTAACGATGTCATAATTTCATCAAACACACATTAATAAATGTATCAAGTGTAATAATTAAGTAAAAGAAAAACCTGGGATGAGCATTGTTCTTAACAGATTTCTGACCGTATTTTCGCCACCGATAACCATCATCAAGAACATCATCATCACTCCGTGTTTGAAACGCAATCCTTTGCATCGCCGATGATCTCTTTCCTTTCCCTTTGTTGTTCTTATTGTGATCACTTAATCCTCCCATCTCTCCTCCTTCTCCTCCTCCATTTTGAAAGTTCTCTGGATGCTGAGCAGCAGGTATATGAAAACTCGCCGGAGAACAAGAAGAAGAAGATGGGTCCATATCGCCAGGAAACATTAACGAAGGAGTCATCATCAATAAAGTTTTGTCGTCAAAGGAAGAAAAAGGGTTGTTTTCGCCTTCTTCTAGTGTTAACATCGGGTTTGTATCCTCCACCACTTCCATTGTTTATAAAGCTTTCTCTTTCTAAATCTCTCTCTCACGCATATACACTATATGTATGTGTGTTTACGTATATATATGTGCATATATCAAGAAGAAGGAGAAGAGAAGAAGAAAGGTTTATAAGGATATTTGTAAGGAAGAAAGAAGAAGAATGAGTAAAAGGGTATAACATTGAGGCCAACTATATTCACCTAACTTTTCTGTTCAACTGCCTTAGTCTCTCCTCCTTTTCCTAGCTATTTATCTCTTCTTCCCCTTCACAAAGTTTTTGTATCAATATTTATTATTTAGAATCATATATTTATATAAATCCCTTAAACTGTATGTAATATGCCAAATTAATTTAATTAAAATTTAAAGAGTAAATATCTGTATCAAGGAAAAAATGAACAAAAAGTCATTTTGACAACGATGGTATATGTTGATTATACAATATTAAATGTTTATATTACGGCAACAATAATAATTAAGATCTTTATGATGTTAATGTTTTTGTGATATAAAGCAATCAAACATATCTAATTATATTAGTGGTCAAGGTTTCGAGTTGATGTTTTGTTTTCCCATGACAAAGGGAATATTTGGTAATGGCTTGATTAGCTTATAAATTTTAACGTAACAGGTTAAATAACAGTGTACTTTCTTTGATTTCATACGTGTGGTAAGTTATGTATAACATAAATCAATTTGACATATGTAGTTTGGTCCTTTTGGCTTAAGTGTTTGGGCATTAAATACGGATAAACGAACTTAAGCAAAATATTGTGGTTGTAGTTGTTAGGAAAAGGAATGTTTGGGCATATCTCATTTGACCGGTCGAAGAATTCTAAATTAAAAAAATTCACAATTAAAACTATGCTAATTCATGCATGCACGTGGAAGCTTATCGTATCACGAACTACATACATCAAATCAAATGTTCATAGATCTCTTTTTTCAGTATGTTTTTCTACTTTTTAAAACGTGATTTTCCCGGTTCAACTTACTGCTACATTTTTTGACACACTAGGGTTTTATAATATTCTGTAAAGTATGCTTGAGCAAATAAGTCAAATTTGCATTAAGTATGAGTAAAATTTGTTTTTTTATCAAGAAAAAATCATGAACTGCATGCCGGGTTCTTATGCTTGAAACGGCATACAGTCTACAAGCACTGCTCGTGATTAAGTGCAATCTTAAAACTTTGCGCGCCTCTCTTCTCTCTCTCTCTCCCTCCCAACAGAACTCAAATCAATTTCACTGAAGATTTCAAAAGAGAGATTGGAAGCGGAAAAAATCTCTGAAAATGGAGGAAAACTCAGGACTATCATCCATGAAGTTCTTCTCCGATCAACACCTCTCTTACGCTGATATTCTTCGTCCTCACGAAGTAAGTTTCGCTGCCGATCATCAGAATTCGCTATCTTCTTCCCGGTTTTTATTTCATTTTTTTCGAATCTCGTGGTTCCGATTTGAAATTGAAGATTGATTTTACAGGCTCGTGCTAGAATCGAAGTTTCTGTTCTCAATCTACTCAGAATTTTGAATTCCCCAGATCCAGCCATCTCTGATCTCTCTCTGGTACTGTAATTTCCGGCAACTAATCTCCTGAATCCACTTTCTTAAATTTCCATCGTGAGATCTTAGCGATCCCCAAATTAGTCGAGCGAAAATCGTTGTTACGATCCTGGGTGCTTTCTCGACTCCGAGATAAGTTCTGGGTTTTTTGAATTGCTGTGATAGAAAATTGAAATTCTCGTTTGACAGATCAATAGGAAGAGAAGCAATAGCTGTATAAACCAAGGGATACTCACGGATGTTTCATACATATTCCTCTCTACCTCATTTACTAAGAGTTCCTTGACGAATGCAAAAACAGCCAAAGCTTTTGTTCGCGGTAATCGCTCAGTGTTTTTCTTATATTGTTCATCCGAAAATCTGATTGAAATCTGATTATTTTGAGTTGTACTCAAATTGTAGTGTGGAAAGTTATGGAAATATGCTTTCAGATTCTGCTTCAAGAGAAACGAGTGACACAAAGAGAGCTGTTCTATAAATTGCTTTGTGATTCACCAGAATACTTTTCATCTCAGATTGAAGTCAACAGAAGCGTCCAAGGTCACTTCAATGTCACGATTCATGCTTAATCTAAAGAGTTTTTGATCCGAACACGATGTTGATGATTTTGTTTTCTGACTGTTTTATACAGATGTGGTTGCACTTTTACGTTGCAGTAGATACAGTCTTGGGATTATGGCTTCTAGCAGAGGCCTTGTTGCTGGAAGATTATTTCTACAAGTGAGTAATCAATCTCTTTGCTCTATGCTGGTTTTTTTGTCGATGAACACTTATTATGTTTTGTGATCTCTGTCCATTTATTTTCGTTAGGAACCAGATAAGGAAGCTGTAGATTGTTCAGAATGTGGTTCTTCAGGTTTTGCTATATCAGGGGACATTAATTTGCTAGACAACACCATCATGAGAAGCGATGCTCGGTACATCATTGTTGTGGAAAAGGTATATAATTCTTGATCCAATCAAGGACATATGACAATAATGTAATATAGTTCGTATTAAGTCAGTCACTCCTGGATCTGTTTTCAGCATGCGATATTTCATCGGCTTGTGGAAGATCGAGTGTTCAATCACATTCCTTGTGTGTTCATCACTGCGAAAGGGTATCCGGATATTGCCACAAGGTCGATTCTTTTTAACTTCGGTTACAGTACCATGTTTGCAATGGAGTCATTGATATTGAAGTAGCTTGGAATGTTGAAAATGTTTTTAGGTTTTTCCTTCATCGGATGAGCACAACATTTCCCGATCTGCCAATTCTTGCTCTAGTAGACTGGTGAGGATAAACAAACATTCTCCTCTTTGTTTAGATAAAAGTTTAGTGCTCATAAGTTCACAACTGAGAAGTCTATTACAAAATTGTAAGGAATCCAGCTGGGTTAGCTATACTATGCACCTTCAAGTTTGGAAGCGTGGGAATGGGTCTTGAAGCTTACAGATATGGTAAAAAGACTCACTGTTTGCATCAGACCATCCCACACAAGTCTCTGTAATGATTGTTTTTGCTTTGTCTCAGCTTGCAATGTGAAGTGGATTGGGCTCCGAGGAGATGATCTGAATCTGATACCACAAGAGTCTTTGGTTCCCTTAAAGCCGAAGGACTCACAAATTGCTAAGAGCTTATTGTCTTCCAAAATCTTGCAGGTAACTAAACTTAGCAGATATCAGTAGTAATGTTCCATTGGAAGAAGTGAGATTCGATTCCATAATTTACGAGTTAAAATTCGACTTAAATTTCTGATCAGGGAAACTACAGAGACGAGTTGTCACTGATGGTTGAAACTGGAAAGAGAGCTGAAATTGAAGCTCTGTATTGCCATGGTTATGATTATCTTGGTAAATATATAGCCACCAAGATCGTGCAGGGCAAATACATATAATTCTACAGAAACCATCTAAGAAAGTCAACCAAACCAACAAAATGTGTTCGCTTTATTTTAATAAAAATATCGGTTGAATATGTAAGACATTAATAACTTATGAAGGTGAAGTTTTATTGAAAAACTCATAGAATGTATAAAATAGATTACAAACAAATCAAAATTTCCAAAGTTATAGGATAATCTTTGTTATACAAAGGTGATGATTAAGTAACAAAACTTGTCCTAATCTCCACTGTCCTATGCAGGAGGTATAATGATAAATTCCAACAAAAATTGCCCTCACTTCTTTTTTGATACGAGACTGATCTTCTTTCCCTCCACAACAAACTTCCCATTTCGTTCCAGCTGTAACAAAGAGGTTATAACAACATCAGTAAAATTGACATCGGTTACCTTTGTTAACTTTTTATAATGAAAAAAAAAATGAGAGATCCTCTTATAAAAAGATGATTTCGTATACAAACTCTACCATCATGTTCTTTATTTTCACATCCGATGAACTTCATATATCAGTGCAAGTAAGCACAAGCACTAATAAAAGAGATTTGGAACAAGGTAAGCTAAGGTTTGCATTTACCTTAAGTTTCAAGTAAGCAATAGCATCTTTGCTTGAAGAGAACTCTGACAGAACTGATGGTGCTTGTTCATCAATTAGAGATTTAAGCTGTTTCAGCTTCATGGATCCACCACTACCAGCATCCTGAGAATGTTTTTGCACATTCACCAATAAGAGGATATGGGAGAGATGCTATAGACGAAGACAATACTGTTCAAAGCGCAAAGTGACAACGTACCTTTTTAAGAATCTGCTTGCACAGGTTCTTTAACTTGATTTTGGGTTCAACGATTTCATCGTGCTTCCTTTTCGCTGGCAGAGAATTATGGATTACAGAGTTGTCTTCACTAACTTCCTCCTCTTCCTCTTCTTCTTCTTCTTCTTCCTCTTCGTCATCATCATCATCATCATCACTGTTACCAAAAGACGTCTTCTTCCCTTGGAAATGAACACCGGCTATTTTCTTCGGTCGGTCTTTGATACCCAATCCTTGTTTTCCAGACGTGGCTTTATCCTGCAAACATTTCACGGCGTTAAGACACCAAACCCTGTTTTCCAAGAACAGCTTGTAAAGAAGAGGGGGGGGGGGGGGGGGGGGGGGGGGGGGGGGGAGACAAACACACATACCTGAACCATGTTGTAGAGATTCTCTTGATCGTCCTCACAAAACATTTTTCTCTCATTTTTCTCAGATGACTTCTTTTTGCCAGACTTGGCTCCAAGAAGACCGCCCGAGACAAACCCAGATTTAAATCCCCACCAGTCCGCAGAAGGCTCTTCGATTTTCTGTTCTGTTCAGTCCAAAAGATCCATATGCTTTCAGCTCCAAGAACAAAAACTACTGAAAGTCACACCATTTCAAGATTTAAGGACATATAAAATCACCTTTAACACTAGCATGTTGGTCCTCGGATATAATTTCAATCTCCATAGTATCGGCTGTGTCGCAAACCACCGGCTCCTCAGTCCGTTTAACCTATAGTGAGATATTGTAGCCTGAGTAAGTTAGACTATCACTTTCATAATGCGGTTTGTTCGCATAATGGTTATAACACAGAAAAACCCAAATTCATGCACGAATTCACAATATGCACTTACCAATATTCCTTCAAGATCTTTAGACGAGTAAGAATTGACAAGCTTCCCTTTCTCTCTACGTTTATACCTAAACCCATGAACAAAACTCAAAAAATTCAAAAACCATGCAATTACAAATTTGCCAGAGAGTGCTAATACGAAAGGAAAAAATCTAACAACCTTCCTTGTGGACGAGTGACTTTAGCAACGGTCTTCGACTTGGCAGGCTCAGATTTGGCAGCATCGTCCTCACTTTCAGCTTCCTTCTCTGAATATGCCACAAAGAAAAAAAGAATCATAAGGATAATTAAACTTCCATAATCAAGGAAGAACTTTAGTTAACAAGAAGTAGTTTTACCATCATCATCCTTGTCAGACTTGCTAGGTGCTGCTTGCTGCAAATAGCACCCATGGAAGAAGAAGATCAAAATTACAATCGTTTCCAAATTTTTCAAAGAGCTAAATAGAAAAAAACAAAGATGGACAAAGCCATTACCACTTTCAATTTCTTGAGAATGTTATCGAACTGAGTTGTATCAAATGCCCATGGATTCGGCTTATCAACTCCAACACCTGCTCCCAATGTCAAGTTTTTAATCATATAACATAAACCATTGATGCGTATACACACATTTCACTAAACTAGAGGAACTTAAATCTGTAATCGCCATTACATAAACCTATACGCTAGAGAGAATTAAGTAGAAGAAGAAACGAACCAGTTGTATCTTGTTTGTTCTTCACTCTCACATATTCTTTGATCCCTTGCTTATCTTTACCAAGTCCTTCTCCTTCTTCCCAGCCCTAAAAATCATCATTCCCAAAAATTAGGTCTCTATAAAATATCAACGCTTCGATCATTTAGTAAAAAAATATACTCACCATCGATTTCATAAGCCGGAAGGCGGCGGATTCCTTTAAGATTCCGACATACTTAATCGGAGCTTCCGGCGCTGCCATCTTCTCTTCTAAATTCCCGGCGATCGATTGAACACAATCCGCCGCCGTTTCCTTGGAGCTCAGGAGCGGTGTGGAAGAGAAGAGGGGGCGAGGGAATTTTGTGGAAGCTGGGAGGAGAAAACCTAAAGCGAAACAAGTGATGAGCAATTATACTCTACGACGCGGCCTTTTGTAAAGTTTAGTGGAAATGCAACCTGATCGACGGTAGATATCCCTTCAAATTTTGAAATGGGCTTTTGTATAGGCCCAAAAAGTATTTACAAATTTTTGCACTTAAGAAACCCATAAAAGCCCAACTTAAAGCTTCCATGTAAATGCTGAATTATTTAATTTACAACTGGAAATTATCCAAAAATATTAATAATCTTCAAATATCAAAATATCACATAGACAAAAAGATATTAAAAACTGCTAATTTTATGAGTTGGAAAATTTAGAATTTTACCCCCAAAAATATTTTATTGACAAAAATAAAGAATTTTCCACCACTTAATTTATTTATTTTAAAAAAATAAAGTAAAGTGTAGTTGCCGATTGATTAGGAGAGAAAAATCCGAGAAGAAATGGCTATGGCTACTTGTACTCAGCTATCTTCTTCGCCTTTGTTGCACTCTCAAATTTCCAAAAAGCCATTCCTTCTCTCGGCGGCGAAGATCGACGGCCGTCATGGTTTCTCTTTACGGAGGCCCAACTCTCTCTCGTTATCCCGTCGTCATTCAGTCTCACCTTTGGCCGCGTCTTCCGCCGTCGGCGTCAATGAACCGGTGACTTCAGAGAAATCAACCAGAACTCTTCCGTTTCGAGTCGGTCACGGTTTCGATCTGCATCGGTTAGAGCCAGGGTACCCTCTGATCATCGGCGGGATTGATATCCCTCACGATAGAGGCTGCGAAGCTCACTCCGATGGTAAAATTTCTCGGAATTTGATTTAGCGAACTCGTCTCTTTGATTTTTAGATTGGGTTTTAGGTTTTTGAATTGAGATTTGAACTTGTTGGTTGATGTGGGGATTGGTGCAGGCGATGTGTTGCTCCATTGTGTAGTGGATGCAATTCTGGGAGCTTTAGGGCTTCCTGATATCGGTCAGATTTTCCCTGATTCTGATCCTAAATGGAAAGGAGCTGCTTCATCTGTCTTCATCAAAGAAGCTGTAAGCTTTCGTAGCTTAACACCTTTATGTTCAATCTTGTGTGAAATCGTTGCTTACAGTACAGCTCTCTCTTGAAGACTGATTTTTTCTGCGGTAATTATGTAGAATGGTTTAGAATTTGTAAGCTAGATCCATAGGTTGATGGAATCTACTCAGTTTTTAAGTTGTTGGTTAGTATCAAGGTTCTGTGATGCTCCTGAGTAGAATCTTATCATCTCTAGAAAGTATAGGAGATGTAGGGATCAAATCGGTTTTTGAACTTTTTTTCAGAGCTTTCCTCAGGAAGAGAACATGTGATCCCTGACTCAACTATTGTGATCACTCAAGGAGGCTATGTATAATCATGCACAGTCTTTGCATAATTCAATTTTTATCAGTTAAATTAGGTTTCCTACATCTTGGGTTGATAAATAATAGAACAAGTCTCTTATTGTTTACATTTCCTCAGAGGCAACAACATATAGAATTGGCGTTTTTAAGTAAACAGTTTCTTGCAATATGTTTGTTAAGTTCAAAACCATGATTGACACTGTGAATGTTGATTGCATGGAAGCGAATGTGAATAAAAGCTATAAACTTGAAATGGTGATCACTTGTAATGAGGTTTGTATAGTTATAACAGACAAAATCTCTGGTTCTTGTCGGTATGAAAAAGTGTTTCAATGAACTTGACGCAAGTTTTTTTTGTTTGTCTTAATGTTTCAGGTGAGACTCATGGACGAGGCAGGGTACGAGATAGGAAACCTAGATGCGACATTGATTCTACAGAGACCAAAGATAAGTCCACACAAAGAGACAATTCGAACCAACCTGTCGCAGCTTCTCGGAGCAGACCCTTCTGTAGTGAACCTTAAAGCCAAAACCCATGAAAAAGTTGATAGCCTCGGAGAAAATAGAAGCATTGCGGCTCACACTGTTGTTCTCCTCATGAAGAAGTGAGTCAATTTTCATCATATTCCTTAATGTATCAATCTCCTTAAAAGTTAATGTACATTGTTTTTAATGTAATCACCCTTTAGACTTTAGGGCCTTGTTAATCCCATTTTAGAAAAAGCGAAAACCGAATCATGTGGTGATCATACATTGAAATGGAAAAATGATTGTGATGTCTTGGTCAGAGTTGAATAATATTGGAAACTATGACTTTTTAGCTGGAAGTTTCTTGTGACGCAATTTTCTTCGTCTGTCATTTTCATCACATGAAAACTGTGATGTTTTTATGTGTATACATTTGTTTTTAGTTGTCTTTTTGATTTAGTAACTCTGGTTAATCAAGCGAACACAACTAAATTAATAGTGACATATATAACATCCATAATAAATTATAAAACATCCTTAATCGTCAACTGAAACACAGAAGTCAAGGTCAAACTCCACTTTTAACAAACAATAGCTTAAGAGATTACACAGCCATGGTTATTATCATGATCGCAGACAACACTGTAATGATGGAGAGGAGGATTAAGATACTGGTTTCCATGGTAAGCCTGGATAGGAGGAGGATTAAGAAACTGGTTTTCACGGTGAGCCTGGGATCTCTGGCGTTCGGCTTCTTCTTTCCTCTTCTTTTCTGCAGCAGCAGCGGTTTCGGCTTCTTTTTTCGGATCGTAAGGTCCAAATGTAGCCAATTCAGCAGTTCCCCATCTCCTTTCGAGCTTGCCAAGGATCCTCGTGACGTCTAACTCTCCAATCACCGTTAGTTTCCCATCGTTTGAGTCCATAGTAATCGTTGTAATCCCTAAAATAGAAAGAGATCAAGAAACCCAAAATGAAACCCAAAACCATATAGCTTATGAACAAGAAAAAGGGTCATTTTCCGTCTTTTTTTGTTTGTGGGGGTTTCAATTCATAAAATCATAATCCATAAACCCAAAAATAGACTGTGTGTAATCAAAAGCTCTGTTTTTCAATAAAAAAACTCATGACAATCTTTTCTTTTGGGAGGTTTCATGACAAAGTCACTTGTTGTTTAACAAAGTTTTGTCTTTTCAATTAAAAAAAAAACTAAAATTGTTTGATGATTGACGTGATACCTGGATACTTAGCAACTGTTCTGATGATTTTCTCCTTTGATCTCTCGTCATTAACATGCATCATCACCACCATCTTCTGCAGAAAGTTTGAGAAAAAGAAGAAGCATCACTAATTAACTCCCAAAGTTTATATAAATCAAAGAGACTATTTTCTCGTATTTTGTAAACCAAAGAATGTACCTTCATTTTCTTAGTAGAAGAGAGCCGAGTATGAGAGAAATTATACAGTCGATGCTTTTATTCCAAGCCGATGATCGTTTTATATACCAAACACCAAACAAGAGCGTGGAGCTCAGTTGCGAGACCTGAGTGTGGGATTTTTAAAGCTTCACTTTTTGTATTCCGTGTTCATCTGTGTTCTGTGGCAATTTTTCTACTCTTTAGGCAAATGATGTGTGATGCTCGATCATTAATCCTTTCTATATTTAGTAACTACTCTCTGCTACTTTTTCTTTTGTCAAAGATTCTTCCAAATGCTTCGTCAATTCTCTGTTTTATTTACATGTTCATCAATTGTTTTTAGTACCACCTAACAACATCCCACATTTGCTTGCATCTTTATTCAACTTTATTTTGTAAACACATTGGTTTGCATTATGCAAAACAACCAAAACAAAAGAGCAAGAGAAACTCCGAAAAATACATTTTTTAAAAATTAATCTTGCATTTCACTTTTTGATATATCCCAAAATCCCAATTCAATTGTTAAATGGATTTACTCGTCAACTGTATTTTGGTTTTAAAACTAGATTTTGTAATTGAACCGTCCTAAACCGCTTGTTTCCTTTCTTCCTTTTTTTCCTTTTTCAAGCAGTATTGTGTTGTTTCCTTTTAACTAGACGACACTTGTATATATAAATAATACTAGAAGATATACACTATTGTTTACACAAATCATGCATTCAGAGAAGATGTGTAGTGAATTGGAACTGAAGACGAGCACGACCGAGACGGAGGTGTGTGGGTTCTCGTCGTTGCCAGATGAGCTGGTCGTGAACATCCTGGCCAATGTGTCGAGATTAGACCTCATGGCCTTAGGTATCGTCTCGAGGAGACAACGGTATGCCGCAGCGACCCCTGCTCTCAGGGACTTGAGATATCTGGTGGGTACCTGCGACCCATATCTGTACGTGTTTATGCACCTGTACCCAGATCCAATCCCACGGTGGTTCATCCTCCACCCCATGCAACGTCGGCTGAAACCGGTCCACTCGAGCTTGGTTCCGGTCCCGGAAGCAGGATCCTGTTTCGTGTTTACGGACTGGGGGATCTGTTCTATGGGTGGACTCGTGGACGGCAAACCCACATCGGAAGTCTGGTTTTTCGACTGTATCGACCACACGTTGTACCCCGTTTCGCCCATGAAGATGGCTCGATCCGGTGCATCGGCGAGCCTTGTTGACGGGAAGATATACGTGTTTGGAGGGTGCGGGGACGATGTCGCCGATTCCTCAAACTGGGCTGAGGTGTTTGATTTCGAGACCGAAACTTGGGAGTTGCTGTCTGTGTCTACGTCCAAGACGCCCCTCAAGATCCAGCAAAGCGTGGTGGTGATGGAGGAGGAGGAGGAGCAGGTTTACGCTGTGGATGAGGATGGTCAGTTCTTTTCCTTCTCACCGAGTAAACGCATGTTTGTGGCGGACGGAGAAACAGAGTCGAACCCGGAGTACAGAAACCACTGGCTTTACTTTGATCAGGTATTGTTCTGCCGTGGTACCGGCGGGAGGATACTGTGGCGTTTGCCATGTGAGTTGGATTGGAAGGAAGTGAAGGGCTTGGAGGAGCTGCAGCAGCGACACTCTGGTTATGATATCATCAAACTCTGCATCTACTCTGCTGAGAGGATCGTCATCTTCTGGAAAGCCCTGCCTCATCAGACTTCTGGAAAGACCTTAACTTGTTATATGCTGCTCCTGTCTATGCCTGAATATTCTCAATCATTGTTTTTAGGTATATTTTGTGCGTGTGATTTATATAATTTGCAATTGAGTCGGAAGTATTTACGATTATACAACATTACAAATGATTTTTTAATCCTCTATGCCAAGACCATATGAGATTAACGAGGAAGAAGCTCTGTAATGAGCACAAAATACAGTATGGTTTTCTCAAAAAGAGGCAATGACTTATTCGTGCAGATTATTTGACAAGAGTGCTCTATAAATTACTCTCACCGAGAATAAAAGATGTTGCTTACTTTCTCTCAACAGTCGACCCAAAAGCTAAAAATCCATCAACTCTCTTAACTCTGTAGAGCGGCTTGAGCAATCTCGAGAGCTTCTTCCACTGAAGAAGCGCTGGCGAGTTTAGCCTTATCCACAATTGGTTGGCTTCTTGCTAGCTTTGGGAGTAGCTGAAACTCCTGTGTAAGAGATATACACACAACAATGCAAAGTACATTATATTAAACCCCGAACAAAACCCTTGCAATGGTACAAAAAGACTCTTTACCTCTGGAGAACCGCTTTCTACAAGAACACCTTTCAACCTGCCTGTGACACAGATAATTACTCATCAGAATCAGTTTAAGTTTAGATAAGCTGTGTAATTTTGCTATGGTCAAAAGATTATGATTTACCAGAATCAATCCAGAAGGTAGCGATTTTCGGGTCGAAGTTCCCAACCTCAACTGCTTCTCCCACTGTGGCCAATATGAATCATCATTGGTTTAGATACAAGCTCAAAATATTGTTTGATAGTAAACTGGATTGTGTTACTGTTTAGGTTCTAACGAGATTTTACCATTATCCCCGAAAAACTGCCACCAAACTTTTCTTGAGCTGCCTTCATACTCGAATACTCTTGAATAGAAATACGGGAGATAATCGTACCTGCAGTGTTTTGAGGAACTAATAGGTGAAGATCTGTTGAGAGATAGTACACATAAGTCTCACAGATCATGCCAGGGTGGAAGAAGCTTACGTGTCAGTGTGTGCGGTGAGCAGCGACTTCACACAGTGTTGTGCAGAACGGCGTGCGTGATCGACATGTTCAACTCGGGTCATACGATCATATATCTGTTCATCAGACAATTATATGATGAGTTTTTACAGAACACAAGATTGATCGCTTAACATGTTTTTATCTAGTAGCAAAGTACCTTCAAAGGGAAGGCTGCGACATCTCCAATAGCAAAAATTCCAGGTGTGCTTGTCCTGAACAAGCCATCGACCTGTGGGTTGAAGATGAGCTCTTATCAGACTTTTGATTGAACAAAATACTGACGTAATTTCTGCTGAAGTTATAGCTTCGAAAACCAGATTAATACTGGAAACTAAATCAGGATGTTTTTTGCGATAACATTACCTGAATTCCTCCAATAGATTTGTTCATGGCCAAAGTTTCAAAGGGGCCAATAGCAGGCTTAGCTCCAATTCCGATCACAACCTGTAGAGTAGGGATACACAGGTTGAACAGAAGTCAGCATTTCATTGACCTTTACAGTTTCCATTTGATCAGACAGAGTTGTTGAAGTGAAGTTGAGCTATGACTATACCGTGTCTGCCTCAATGGTAGACCCATCAGCAAGCTTAACAGCTGATACACGCCCATCCGAACCTGCTTCTAAGTTATTTATGGAAGCGCCCTGTTCAACAGAGAGAGGAACTTAAAGTTTACTCACTGTGTTTATGAATTCTTAGGTTTGCAGGTTTGCGGGAAAGTAAAGGCTTCATCTTTACCTTGACAAACTTAACACCATTTTGACGGTATAGTTCTTCGTATTTCTGAGCAAGTGAGGGAGTGAACAATCTTTGCAATAGATGATCTTCGGGGAATACAATCTATTGATCCACAAAGAAAACCCAAAAAGCAGCTGTAAGTTATTATATTCATGCGAAAATGCAACTTTTGCACCATGCAAATAGCATTTTTGTTTAACGCATCGAATGACTAAACATATACCTCATTACAAGCACAATTTAAAGGTTAAATTCAACGGAATACTAACCGTTGTATCTAGATTCCATGCAACAGCTGCAGCAGCAACCTCCATGCCAATGTAGCCGCCACCAACGATGACAACTTTCTTTGCTTTTCCCTGAATTATATATTGGAAGGTTAGTTCCTCGAACTTAGAGTTTCCTGATGACGCATAGTGTAACATTTCATAAAGATGGCATAACTGGTAAGAATGTCCTTTGCTTACCAGAGATGATATCAGTGAATCAGCATCTGCAACCTCCCGAATATAGTGAACTCCAGGCAAGTTCCCACCAATTTTATCAGGGAACCTGAAATAAAAATAGAAAGTACATATTCCATACATCAACAATGGATAAGGTTGATAAGTCCTAGTTTCTCTGATGTTGTTTATCAAATTCACTGCAAATAGAATGTCACTTCACTCACCTTGAGGCTGTACACCCTGTCGCGATAATTAGGGATCCATATTTTAACTGCTTCCCTGTGGTTGTTGTGAGGGTTTGCTTTTCAAAATCAGCTCCAGTCACCGGATCTTCATATATCATCTGTTTGAAACCAAATACGTTAGTTTAACAATAGAGAATACCACATATTCACCAATGTAGACTCATCACTTGCATACAAAACTATGTATCAGAAGAAGAATTACCTCAATCCCTTTCTCCTTGTACCAATCTGGTGTTTGCCTTTCTCCACCACCTCCAACACAAGTATGAAACCCCTGCATATTCATTCACACCCTCAAATATAAACAGAACACACTAATCGAAAAGCTAATCCCAACTCCTAACGCTCTACAGAATCTACCAGAACCCAGTACACGAATTTCATGTTGCTAAAATTAAGACTAATAGCACTAACACAAGTGCTCAAATTGATCGAATCAAACACTAGAGTAGGATAAGCTTACTGGTAAACGAGCAGGCTTCTTCTCTGGAGGGAACAAGTAAGCTTTCGTCAAAGCCGGTCTCTCATAAGGTGCGTAAGCCTAATGATTTAGCAACAAAAACAACCAAGAATCCAACAATCACATTCAAATAAACAAATCAAACAGAGTAAGCTGACACTGTGACGAAGAAAACACTCAAAGATCGATTTGATTCACCTCTTTGGTCACAATGCAGAGGCGACCATCTGCCATTCCATTTTCTACGAAAGTCCTAGCGGCATAACCCGCAGCATTTCCTCCGCCAATTATCACAAACCTACAAAAACAAACGAAATTAGGCGATCTCAAAACTCAATTCGCATCTTTCCAAAATTCGACAAATTACGATACTAACTCGCGATTCTCGTTAGCGAACGAAGCAGTGACGAGGCCTCTGGAAGCGATTCTGGAACCGATCGGAGAAAAGCGAGCGGGGAAACGGCGAGCGAGAGATGGAGAAGTCGGACACCAGAGAGACAATCCGGTCTTCGTTGGCAACGTGGATGATGCTAACGCCATGACTCTTCGAACTGCAAACAATAGATGGATTAGAGAGAGAGAGAGAGAGGGAGATTCGATCTAGGGTTTGAAATCGAGGAAGAAGGAGGTGTGAGAGTGAGAGAGAGGACCTGGAGACATTTGTTTTATAAGAGCTCTGGTGTTGGCTCTAGAACAAAGCTAAAGGGCATAAAGATTAATGAGTTTTTTTTGAAATTGGGAAGATAGATGATTGGGTTGATATTTGAGAAGATGGAGCTGACTTGTCTTATTGCTTTTGATTCATTTTGTCCTTTGTAACCAAAATACTTACAAGAGTCTGGATATTTTTGTGACCGAGAAATATGCATATTCTTTACCAAGTTTTTCATATTCCTCCGTGGAGAATTTGAATTTATCGAATCAACAAATTAAGTTTTGATTTTTTTTTTTTTTTTTCACAGTTTTGAGTTTGATTATTAATTTATAAAATTTAAAACCATATAAAAAATGTCCAAAAAATAAATAGTGAAAATAAAAATGTATCTAATTAATTTTTTTTTTTTTTTTTGGTCATGTGTATCTGATTAAATTACCAAAGGCTATTGTACATGCTCCAAAATAACAGATAATTTCTGAATGTATCTTCTCCTTCAATTTTTTTTTTTTTTAAATCTCCTACTGGCTACTGTATATATCCAATTGGTTTTGTATGCTGTAATTATGGATTAATCAAAATTAAAAAAAAAATTAACAAAATTAAACGTGGAGATATAGAAGAAGAGGGAACATGGTGGTATGGGCCCATTCCAGAGTTTTGAAACCCAAAGTCGGACCAGAAAAACGATAAAACGGAACTAAGAAAATAAATATCCTAATAACCCCCAAAGAATTACAAAATTTAGAATTTCATCCCCAATAATTCAAAACCTTTACACAACTGGCGCCGAAAGTTTACCGGCTTGATCCAACACCTCCAGAATCTCCGCACGACTCCTCACGATCCTGTGGAAAACCTCTCTGATCTGTTGCTGCAACGGCACAAGCTCCTCTTCCATTCTCCGGCATATCTCCGCCATCTCCGCCACCTGCGCCGCCGCTGATTCAGCAGCATCTTTCTCCGCCGGGTAACGAAATGCATCGGCGAATTCAATCAACGAGTGACCAAGCTTCTCCATCCTCGTCATCTCCTCCATTAATCCCGCAGATCCTTTCTTCTCTTTCTTCTTCCACTCGTCTCCGATCTTCTCGTGAATTCCGATCAAACTCTGAGCCCAATTTAAATGTTTCGGCGGCACAGGCAAATGATTCGCTAATCCGGATCTCTCCTGACACGGAACCGCCGCCGTTAAAACCCACATCACGAAAACCATCACCGTGCTCATTATAAACATAGGCTGAGGCAATCCCGCCGCTTCGTTCCCACGCGGCGGCGTCAGATTCGCCGTCATCGCGTGGATCTGCTTCGCCGCCGACCAATTCCTCCCGACAGCCCACGACGACGATTTTAGCTGTCCAATCGTCGCTCCTCCTTTACTCGCCGCCGAAGATCCGCCGCTACGACGACCAAACGACCACGATCTCTCCGCCGTCTTGTTCCCTCCGCCACCACCACCTCCGCCGCCGCTTACGTTCTCTTTGTCCTCGAGACTCAACGCGACGACGAGATTCGCCAACGCGCGTCTCCCTCGTCTCACGTTACCGTCCCCTAACGGACGTTGTTCGAACGCCGCCACGGCGATCTCAGCTAAGCGCTGGTAATGTCTAACGGAATCGATTCCGTTAACTACGGCGGTACAGATGTCAAGCGCTTTAATCGACCGCTCTAACATTTCCGGAACTAACCGGTCGAATGGCGGTTTAGAAATCTGGGTCGGGTCACGACCCATTAACAGTATCGCTTTGAATTCGGCTTCGCAACAGAGGAAAACATCCATTAGCTTACGAAGCCAAGTCACGGACATAATCTGCTCCGTCGCGGCTACGGAAGCAACCGTGTTCGCTTCATCGGACGGAGGTTGTTGTTGTGGAGGAGGAGAGAGAAGCTCGGTAAAACGATCGGCGATGTGTTTTTGGAAAAGCTCGAGATCTTCTTGCTCTTGTTCGTTATTGACGTCGACGAATTGATTGCGACGGATACTAATCCGGCCAAGGAACGATCCTTGATTATCTTGCGCAGGTCTCATGATTTTGAGTCAAATTTGAAGGAGAAAGAAGAAGAAGATTGGGAAGGTTTTGGAAATGGCGGATTTATATACGGAGACGAAATAATTTGTGGTGCGCATGTCTTGTCGGAGAGCTTGAGACCCGTTCTTCGTGCGCAGTTATCTCATTTTTGTTTCCCATTTTACCCTTGTCGTGGTTTCGTTATTACCATAGTGTGTACGTGACATTATGATATATTCATAATTTAGTGTACTATGTTTTTTGGTAAATGCAAAGTGTGACGATCTTCATTGAATTGATTTTTGTTTCCGTGATATTTGGACCTACTAAACATATTTCAGATTACAAAAATTCCATGATAATATGAAAAATGATATTTGTTTCAAGTTAACGTGGTGGTTTGGAAAAATATAAAATAAAGTGGGCTTGGTGGGCTTAAGATATCCTAACTTCATATTTTCTTAAAGAGTTATTGGGCTACAATAGTCCAAAACCCCTAATTAGTCTACAGATATTCAATCTGCATGTCGTTAACTGCATGCTGTTTGGTCCATATAAAGAAGATTCTGCGAGGGGCATGCCGCATGCATAGTGGTGATCAGAAAGTAGTTCTCGTCAAGTTTCAGAACACTATCATTAACTTCAAAATCACGACGGTCACGCAGAGCCGTGCCAAGGTTAATAGATGCCATAGGCGACAAAAATGTAATTTATAATCAAAATATATAAAAATAAGAATTAATTAAAAATTATCTATTTTTAATATTATTATATGATAAAATAAAATAAAAAATAATTACAAAAAATAATCCATAATGTGATTTTTTAAATAAAATTAATGATTAACTTTTCAAAATTAACTTCTCTAATTTGATCTATAAACTTTCATAACAGCAATAAAAAATTGTCACATAAACTGTTTTTATACTATAATTTTTTTAATTTTTTAATAGGTTTTAGTAAAAAAAATTTTATTTTTATCAATTATTTTTATATAATTATTTTTCTAAATGTTAAGATATAATTGTTATTTACCTTGAAGATAATGTAATTTATATTTGAGCTGACTAAATACTTATTAGAACTAATAAACATATCTTATTTTAACTAAATCATTGTATTTTGTGCAATATTGTTAAGTTTTTTTTTTTAAATACATACTGTAATTGAAAACTAATAACTATCTATAACAAAAACCTATGAACTTTTATTTTTGAAATGTGGGGCCGTAGGCGAGAGTTTCTTTTGGTTAGGCATAGGCACGGCCCTGCGGTCACGTTATTTTCATTTAATTTGTTATTTACTTTAAATTAGGCGGCCATATTTATAAATGAAAACCAAGGTCCACACTTTCACATTGCAATACAAGTTCATAGCTTATAAGTCTGTGATTTTGCCCAACATCACGAAATATATATAGAGTTCGTGTTGAATCTAGGTTTTCTTTTGCTAAAGAGTTTAATCGAGGTTCTCTTTGTAAAATTTGTGGTTTCTCAACCAATTTATTGCTCCAATGCTCCCGAGCGAACTTCTAATGCAAAGAGGCATCAATAATTTTATTTTTTCTATTTTTTTTAAATAAACTGTAAAGGTTGTTTAACGGCTAGCAACAAAAAAAAAATAGAAAAAAAGTTCAAAAACACATCAACAAACGACTGCAAGTTGGATAGTTAGAGACGAGGAAAGATCATGTTCAAGGTAAACACATCAACAATGCTTTAGAAAGTGAATGCTAAGCTTTAATATTGGCTATGCAAAGAGTTTAGAGCCAAGGTTACACAAAAATATTCGAAGGAGATTGTAAGGAGTTTATAGACATAATGCAAAGAAAGAAAATTAATTTTGGAATCCACAATTGAATTCGAGAGGCAAGATTCTGGTAAGGAAAGTTTGAATATGTTCAATATATATGGGTACGAAAAGAATCAAATCAGTCTGCTCATATATTAGTTTTTTTGCAGTCTCAATGCAATCAATTAGATTTTTTCTATCATAAAGTCTCACATTGTATAGTTCAGGCTATACAAAATGACAACTGTAATATGATATAAGTTTTATTAATGTTTTAGATGCCAAAAAAAAAAGTTCAAAAAGACAATGAAAATAGAAGAAAAGTGTCCAATATTTTTCAATCAAATTTCAAACTAAATAAATTCCAAATTTTATGCTTTTCATTATATAAATAGTCATTAGTTGAAAACTTTTAAAATAAATCTATTAAAATAGACAATCTAATAACTAAAAAAATACTAATAAACATTTAATCCGATCTTAATATCCTACGGTACATCAACTTTAGAAGCTAGTTTTTCAGTTCTTCAATTAAAAAGGGTGTGATCATAAAGGAGAAAAAACTTAATTATGTATGGTAGAGACATCTCAATCTAATGATTATCATTAACTCGACCAGCCATCCCTTGAAAGGCTTGTCTTTTAATTAATTAATTAACACATTTGCTTCGTTAGCATCACTAGTTAATCACCAGAGCTATTATTTATGTTGACAAAACATTACCTTGATTTACAAATATATTTGATAGAAAAAACAATGTGGACCCAAACTAAAAGGGTCAGTTCATTGCTCCTCCTTAAAGATAAGCCCTTAATGATTCGATAGGAAACTAAACTTATGCTTAAGTTGGATTATCATTATATAAAAGGTTCAGAAAGTGCCAATGAATGCTAGCTCTCTTACTCAACATATTATAGGGGTTACTAGTTATTTTATTTTTATTTTTTAGTGCAAATTGGGGTTACATGCTAGTTATTAAGTTCCGAGAAGTTATAATTTCTTGAATGCATTGTATTAATGTTTAAAATAGAATGTTTGCACTTCTAAGAGTTTTTCATTTTTGAATGTTAGCAATGTTTTCCATTTTCTTATAATTAGAGTAGAAGAAAGACACTGAGGAAAAGATTGCGATATATAGAAGCAAAAGTCATATTTCTATGTGATCATATTCACATCGATGTTTGGTAATTGATTTGCTCCAATCCAACGGCCCCACTTCTCCATCTACGTACATAGGGCCTCGCCATACATGTGTGTAGGGCTATATTTATATTATTTGGAACACCGAATCATCTTCATTTAAATCACGACGATTTAACATTAAAATGATGGAATAAATTGTATGAGATGAGTGGACGGACGGAATATATATAAAATGGAACAAACGCATGACAAAAGCAAGGAATTGAACAACAGTTTTATGATTTCTGTACAGTGTTTAATTTAAACTTTTTGTAATGATCAAATGTTGTTAGATCAACTAGAAAAAACATCTTACACAAAGCCTGGAAGTCACGTGATTAGTGACATTTAAGACGATCGAAACTAATATCAATGATGTGGTTCCAATTCTTTTTTGTGTCTCTGGTTGGTAACACAATAAAATTATAGAATTGCAAAAAAATTAAGCTATAGAATGGCGAAATGCAGAATAACAGAATAATTATTGGATAAATTATGCGAAATGGCAGAATGGTGGAATGACAAAAAATATACAAAATTATTTTTTATAATAATATATTTTTTATATAATTGATATAATAAAAATTAAAATATTAATTATTCTAAAAAACATAATTTTAATATAATTAGAAAAATTAAAAAATTTATTGTAATTATTTATTTTTATTTTATTTTTATTTATTATAAAATACATAAATATATTGCAAAATTTAATCTAGATCATTATATAAATATATGTAGTATAAATATATTTATTTAAATAATAAAATATAATTAATTATATTATTGAATGATATAGAATATTGATTCCGCAAATAAGCTACTTGAAACATATTTTTCCACTTAATCAATTTTTCTTTGTATTTTTTTGTAAGTATTTTCGCTATTCCGCAGAACTCGAGTTTTGGCATTTTTCCGTAAAATTTTTTGATTGAAAAAATTCTTGCAGAATCGCGTTTTTGCACCATTCCACCATTTTACAAAGTTTACCAATCAATGTGTTTTGATCCAAAAATTTCCTGACATTAAAAAAAAACTTTTGTAATGAGTTAATATAAGTGAAAGTTAATTATATCAACATTATAAATTTACTTGATAAACATTTTTTTGTTTGTATGAATGTTAAGCTGAGAAAATTGTATGCAATAAGTGGAACAGACGGAATAAACGAAACAAAATAAACATAACAAAAATAAATGAACAATAGTTTAATGATGTATGGCGAGCATTTTTGGACCTCTTTCGAACTAAAATAGTAAGTCCCAATTAATCAAGACTATAAAAATATATCCATCTTAGATTATCGTGTGATGAAATCATATGTATCGTAATTTACATGTACCCCTTCGTCTACACTTCTTTCGTTAGGATCCTATTTGAAAAAGAAAATGCCTAATCAATGACGAATTGATGATTTCATTCATCAATATATTATTATTATATTTTGTTAGAATATAGTCATCAACATAATTATAATAAGAGATTCGAGCATGTTTAAAGTACGATGATAAGATAATTATTTATAATTTTTAACAACAAACACAAAATTAATCTTAATCATATAGATGGCGTAAGCTAAATATAATCATGCAATAAATCTTTTGTTAGATACATTGGAATGTAAACACAAAGTATACAAAATTATTTAGTAAATTAGTATTACTTTATTAGAACAAATCAGTCCTTCCGTCAAAAAGAACAGATCTGATGTGACATATATGAGTATAATATAATATTTACAAAGTATTGCATGACTATCTTTACAAGTTATCATCAATACGAAAATAAGAACAATGAAGGCCAAAATTTCTCAACGAAGAGATTTCATTTTCGGCAAGGTCTCCCGATATGTCTCCTCCTAACTAATCGAAGCCTTGTAATGGTAACTTGTAATGATTGTGATTCCTCATATCCTTGAAAAAAAACTTCACTACTGGACGTACATTAATTTCCAGTGCACTATCTATATTTTTATTTATTTATTACATACATTTAAACGTGAAAAAAAAATCACACTACAGGTTCGGCTACGTATACATGGTACTTAAACCAATTATTTCATATCGAACAAAATATTACAAATTTCTAATACAATTCAGCATATGACAATATGTGTCCATATATTTGGAATCCATAAAGTTCTATTTTTTACTAGATATTATGATATTTGTTCTTGTTAATAGAAGTATGATCACTACCTCCGTCGGTTTAAAACTACATAATATGTCATGTATATGCGTATTGTATTTGTATAGCTTATAAAAGTTAGACAACGAATATTTTTAATAGTCACATGAACAAATTTTGTTGTCCTCATCATAATCTTGAAAATATTATAGATTCATACTGCGCACGTACGTATTGCAAAAATGAGGGAAAATAAACAACTCTAAGCAAAAACCGTTATTAGTTCACCATATAAGATTATATATATATTCGCAATGAACAACTTTTTATGTTAATCAAGAAATATTAGTATAAAGGTGTTGCATAATATGTAATGATTCATGAGGCAAAAGTTCATATATATGGTCATCGTTTGATCTATATGGTGACTTGTTCTGCGGATTTATCTGACATTCGTCGAAAAAAAACAGGCAAAACTTTAGCGGGAGACAAAAGGGTACGTGAAGGAAAAAACATATAAAAGTGATAAGGGCTTAACGTAATAATACTACAACAAAAACTCTCTACGTACAACGAGTAATAACACATGAAAATAGAAAGTTGATGAGACGTCGTTTTAAGGTTAGATCGATGAAGAAATATCTCAGGCCCCACCCGTGGGACCCGACCCGACCCGACCTTTGTCTCCTCTCCTTTTAAAACTCTCCATTATTTCTTCTTCTCCTCCTCTCTTCTATAGCTAGAAACCCTCAAAAACACAACCGCAGGAAGAAAGAAAATAAACAAATTAATTTAAGATACTTATTGTGATTAAGTGGTTAATTATAATTAAGTTAATTTGGGGAGCTACTAGTCATGGGTCATCACTCATGTTGCAACCAGCAAAAGGTGAAGAGAGGGCTTTGGTCACCTGAAGAAGATGAGAAGCTTATTAGATATATCACAACTCATGGCTATGGATGCTGGAGTGAGGTCCCTGAAAAAGCAGGTACTCTTAATTATTAGTTTTTATTCATTTTTAATTTATTTTGTCTCTAACCAATTACAATGGTAATCTAATATTTACAATGCATGTTTGATATATTAGGGCTTCAAAGATGCGGAAAAAGCTGTCGATTACGATGGATAAACTATCTTCGACCTGATATTAGAAGAGGAAGGTTCTCTCCTGAAGAAGAGAAATTGATCATAAGTCTTCATGGAGTTGTAGGAAACAGGTTCCCATTCTTACTATATTAACCTAAAAGAGTATAAATATATACACACACACATATATATATATATTGATTCATGGTATAAACTGCACTTGTATTCATTTAGTTTTGTTTAACCTAAAATTATATATATATATATATTGTATTAATATGTACAAATTCTTATGAGATTTTTAATATTGTTACCATGATTAGTAATAAGTCTGTTGGGGTTGGGGATACATTATACGTACCATGTACTATTTTTAAAGCTATATTCAATTTATTATTATATATATATATATACATTAAATTATTAAATGTTTAGTTTGGCCACGGTTCTAAGCAACGACTAGCCTCCGGTTGATGACTAAAGAATCTTTAACGTGTAGTTTCATTAATCTCGTACTTTTGTCTACTTGCTCGAGCTATAAAGTAGTGTACTTCAAGTTACTTAATCGAACATTCTCAAAATGTAATACATATACGTACACCAGCATATATATATTTATGTGCTTAATTAGTTTGTATACTTTTTTTCAGATGGGCTCATATTGCGAGTCATTTACCTGGAAGAACAGATAACGAGATAAAAAATTACTGGAACTCATGGATCAAGAAAAAGATACGAAAACCACACCACCATTACAATCGTCATCAACCATCAGTAACCACTGTGACGTTGAACGCAGACGCTACATCAACTGTTACTGCTATCGCTTCCACCACCACAACATCGACTATCGATAACTTACAGTTTGACGGTTTTATGGATTCTCCTAACCAACTAAATTTCACCACTGATCAAGAAACTAATATTAAGATGCAAGAAACGCTTTTCTCCCAAAAACATCCTCTCTTCATGGTAGACACAACACTTCCTGTCCTAGAAGGAATGTTCTCTCAAAGCATCATCACAAACAATAGCAACAAGAGCAATGATCATGACACACAAAGAGGAGGAAGAGGAAATGTTTGCGAGCAAGCATTTCTAACAACTAACACGGAAGAATGGGATATGAATCTTCCTCAACAAGAACCGTTTCAAGTTCCTACAATGGTGCCACATCTGTTCAACAACTCTACAACCTCAAATATTGAGACGGTTATAAGTTACAATCTACCGGCGTTAGTAGAGGAAAATGTTGATAACATCGTCCCTATTGACAATAACAATGTTCAAGATATGGCGTCGACATTCGAATGTTTAAAGAAGCAAGAACTAAGCTATGAGCAATGGATAGATTCACAACAATGCTCTAATTTTTTCTTCTGGGATAACCTTAACATAAACGTGGAAGGTTCATCTCTTGTTGGAAACCAAGATCCATCAATGACTTTGGGATCATCTGCTTTATCTTCTTCTTTTCCTTCTTCGTTTTAAATTATATGTTTAAATCCAGTAGAGAAACTCACGCTAATTTGTTTATCAGTTTGTTTCCTTATTATTATTTTTGGCTGTAGAGTTTGTTTTCGGATATTTCACTTTAATATGCGCTCTAAATTGTTGATGAGGAGATGGTGTGAATGTATGTACGTGTGTATGTGTTATTTGCTAACTCCTGGTTTGGTTTTGTCCTTAATTTGATGCAAATAATGTAATAAAGGTCAAAAAGAACTGCACTTCCATATTGCTACGCAATACGGTGTCGTATTCAATGCATTCACCGAGTTCGTTAACGTTTGTCGTTGCGTTACACAAACGTACATATATTTTTTGGATCCATTTCATTGTAGAAAAGAGAATATTAGCACATTTATCTCCTCACCTAAAAATCTTACTTTCACAAAGTGTCGTTCTACCATTTTTTCACACAAATTAAAAAAAAATATCTAAAATTTTCTTTTACACTAAAATAGTTTAACCAAAATAGATTTTTATTATATATTATGTTCCACATTATAATAATTAGGGAAGTCATTAACCAAACCACATGACACCATAGCAGTATAGTTGAGATGAATTATGTCTGCTTGAAACTTGGTAGGAACCATAGAGCTCTGGCGAGTTGTTGTAGGGACGAACAATCAAACTTGTGCAGTGGCTCCATCTCCTGTGTCTCGAAATTAAAGAGACAAATTTGAATAGTGTTTTTTTCATGACAAGTAGTCTTGAAGTAGATGGAATTTCTCTTAAAACCCACAATGTCATCATTAGCGAGCACAGTGATGCCTAGATCAAAAAGCATTGCCTCGTTGCCCAAAAAACCAACTTGTTCATACTTGTTAAAGAAACCTGATGAATAAACCTTGTAGACGCGGAAGGACCAGAGTAAAGTGAAAGGTCTTGCCCATTTTTCAACATAGAGGACATCTCCTGTTACTGTGACTACAAGTCTTGCGCCGGCGATCCTCCATGAATGTCTTGTTGGATCAAGTGAAGAGCTGTTGCCTGGAACACCACACTGAAAGGTTTCTTGCGGAATAAGCCACACACCATTGGCCAAATCCCCATAAAACTATGTATTCTTTGGTGCGTTCGTCAATCCAAAAGACAGGAGATTTCACATTAATAGCTTCGCAATTCCTTTTGCGATCATCGTTTGAAATACAAAACCAACCTTTTGAGGTTCGCTCCAGCTTTGTCGTTCCAAGTTGTGACTCCACCGGAGGCAAATCGATCCTCTCGTGGGTAAACAGATTCAAAAGGTAGAGATTATACCAACAGTCTACCATAAAGAGCCAATTACCATATGATGCTAAACAGTAACTCTTTGCAAATTCGACATCCTCATCTCGTATCTTGTAAAGCTTGTCTTTTTCCTCGGGATTGAACAGCTTGCACCAATGGTTGTTCATCCTGTCGTCTTCGTCGGGCAAGAGAATCAGCCAAGGAATCTGCTTTTTTGCCAAGCATCGTCTCGCAGCCGAGTACCAAGACGAACATACGGATTCAGCTCGTCGAGAATCAGCAACGCCAAGGCGTTCCAACACTAAATTCAAGAGATCTGGAGGAAGCTCGGACCAGGAATTTGATGAATCTCGTCTGGGTAACTTGTAAGAATTAGGGTTATGCTGCTTCATCGACAACTCTCTGCAAAATCCCAAACGACCCGACTGTATTTGTAGGGATGTTAAATTAGGGTCACTGTAGACTTGGAAAAAAAAAACCCGGAACTGATATTCTGAACCGAACCGACCCAAAATTTACCCTGAACTGAATCCGAACCAATTTTTAAAAATATCCTAATAGGCCTTAGACTTCTCTATCCGAAAATCTGGAGCCGGAACTTGAATACTCAGGTCGTGTGGGATTTAAATATTGGGAAACTGGGTCATATGACTAATGGTGGAATGGTAAATTTGGTGAAATGGTAGAAAAACTTAATTCTGCAAAAATTTTGCCAATCAGAAAAACTTGTGGAAAAATGACAAAACTCGAGTTCTGCAGAATTGCAGAAATACTTACAAAAAATATAAAAAATTTAATTAAGTGGAAAAATGTGTTTCAGATAGCTTATTTGCCGAATCAATATTTTATATCATTCAATTATATAACTAATTATATTTTATTATTTAAATAAATATATTTATACTACATATATTTATATAATGATCAGATTATATTTGTAGATTAAATATTACAATATAGTTATATATTTTATAGTAAAAAAAATAATAAATAATTACAATAAAAGTTTTAATTTTTTCTAATTATATTAAAATTATATTTTTATAATAATTAATATTTTAATTTTTATTATATCAAATTATATATAAAAATATTATTATAAAAATTAATTATATATATTTTCTGTCATTCCACCATTCCGCCATTCTGCATAATTTATTCAATCATATCAAAATTAATTATTCCACTATTATGCATTCCGCCATTTTGCAGCTTAATTTTTCTGTCATTCCACAGTTTTTATTGTGTTACCAATCAGAGCCTATATTTCTAAACTAAATTCATGAAATAACCATTACAAAGTAGAAGTTATAATATTTTTTATATATTCTACAATATATATAAAATTGACCTTTTTATTTTTATTTTTAATTTCAATCCTCTACGATTTCTTTTCTCTTCTCATCCTTTTCTCTTTCCTTTCCTCTGCTCATCTCCGCTCATCTCATCTATCCTCCTCTCCTTCCCCTCTCTTTGCCTCCCCTTTCCTCTCCTCACCTTCTCTCTCGTCTTTTTTTTCTTCCTTTCTATTTTTTTTTCTGTATATACTATATCAAATAGGACTATTTCATAAAATTATATATAGTATAGTATACAGTATAATATAGTACAAAATTATTTTCGATAATTGATTGTGAACCATGGTTAGTTTACTAATTTTTCAAATAGCATGACTATATTGTTCAATTATTTTGCAAATATAGTTATTGAAAAAAATCCCTTAAATCTTTCTCTGAAAATTATATTTTTTTTCTTTGACAATAGATATTTTAAAAATTTAAATACTATTTCAAAAAGTCATATTGGCTCAAAATGACACCAAGTATCATAATTTACAAGGTATTGTAAAAGTTTCATTCCTTTTGTTCAACATGCTTTAAACAAGTCTTGACTGAATAACACCATCTCTTACTAAAACGCTACAGTTGTCTTATCTCCTAATTTCCAATAAATATTTTTGATTTTTTAAATTTTTTTCAAGATATGCGTCTTAACAAACACAAAATTTGTTAAATTTACGAGTTTTTTAATTTTTCTTGCCAATATGTGTATTAACACTAACAAAAGAAAATGTTATAAATTCGAGTTTTTTTTAAATTTTTTTGTCAAGATATGTGTACTAACAGATACACAAAAAATATTAAATTTTTGAGTTTTTTAATTTTTCTGCCAAGATATGTGTATTAATACACGCACAAGAAAATGTTAAATTTTTGAGTTTTCTTAATTTTCTTATCAAGATATGTGTATTAACACACACAAAATATCTTAAATTTTCGAGTTTTTTAATGTTCTAGCCAAGATGTGTGTATTAACAAACACACAAGAAAATGTTAAATTTTTAAGTTTTTTAAAAAAAAATTTTGTCAAGATTTGTGTATTAACACACACACGACAAAATGCAAAATTTTTGAATTTTTGAATTTTCTTGTCATGATGTATATATTAACACATACACAAGAAAGTGTTAAATTTTCAAATCTTTTCCTTCCAAAGTTTGCATGACTAATATTTTTTTTCTTGTCAAAATATGTGTATTAACACACACATAAGTAAATGTTAAATTTCCGAGTTTTTAAATTTTTTTGTTTTTTTTTTAGTTTTCTTATCAAGATATGTGGATTAACACACACAAAAAATGTTAAATTTGCGAGTTTTTTTTCTTTCCAAGATGTGTGTATTAACACACACTCAATAAAATGTTAAATTTTAAAGTTTTATAATTTTCTTGCCAAAACGAAAATGTTAGATTTTTTAGTTGTTTTTGATTTTCTTGCCAAAACATGTGTATTAACACACATATACACAAGAAAACAAATTGTTTTTCTAATTTTCTTGTCAAGATTTGTGTATTAACACACACACACATAAGAAAAATGTTAAATCTTTGAGTTTTTTTTTTTAATTTTCTTGTCAAGATATGTGTACTAATACACACACACAAATTGTTAAATTTTTTTTTTGTAATATTTTTGCCAAAATGTGTGTATTAACACACACAAGAAAATGTTAAATTTTCGAAATTTTTAATTTTTTTGCGAAGATGTAAGTATTAACATACACAAAAAATGTTAATTTTTTAAGTTTTTTTCTTAATTTTCTTGTGAAGATGTGTTTATTAACACACAGCAAAATGTTAAATTTTCAAAATTTTTATAGATAGTTGGTGCCGTAGTTGCTGCCTACGTAATTTCATATATAGATTATATAATATTAAATCATGGAAAACTCATAAAGACATCATCATTTTGGTTGAAAGGAGAAAGAATGAAATAAGTTTAAACTATTTTAGATCAATAGATCATCACTTTGAATTACTTGATACTAATTTTCAGATAGATATTTGTTTTTCTGTGTAATCTCTCTATAGTCATATATATAAACAGATACATTTATAAATTATTTTCTTAAATCGGATAATATAAAATTTGCATTTTTTAGGTTTTTTATATGTAGGAAAATAGAGGAAAACGTAGAAATGTTATTTTTATATTGTAGTGGAAAAAAATTGCAAAATACATTGCAGATGGTCTTATAAAAGAAACTTGTTTAGTAGAATTTTCCTGGCAAAAGCCAAGAAGCTTCATCTCTCTTTAGTCTTTATCATAAGTCAAGAGTCAGTGGTGAATAAAGCCTTTTTTCCATTTTCTCCTACATATATGGCTCACACAGACACATTTTTTTGTATATCCGATCTTGAACTTCCTTGCTACTCTTATCTCATGGCTCCTTCTTCTTCTTCTTCGCTTTGCAACTGGAGATACAACGTCTTTGCGAGCTTCCATGGACCAGACGCCCGTAAAAGCTTTCTGAGTCATTTACGCAGGCAGTTTAACGAAAATGGGATTACCATGTTCGATGATCAAGGAATTGAGAGAGGCCAAAGCATTACACCTGCTCTCAGACAAGCGATTAGAGAATCGAGGATCTTGATCCTGGTGCTCACAAAGAACTATGCTTCTTCAAGCTGGTGTTTGGATGAGCTGTTGGAGATTTTGAAGTGCAAGGAAGCTGCTATGGGACAGATGGCGATGACGGTCTTCTACGGAGTAGATCCGTCTGATGTGCGGAAACAGACCGGAGATTTTGGCATCGCTTTCAATGAAACTTGTGCTCGTAAAACAGAGGAGGAGAGACGAAGATGGAGCAAAGCTTTGACTGACGTTGGCAACATAGCCGGAGAACACTTCCTAAACTGGTTCGTGTTTAATTAAACTAAGTTTATACTCTTAATAGTCTTTTGTCAGGATGTATTACGATAAATATCAGAGGATGAATTTTGGTGAATTAAATGATTATTAAGGAATACAGTACATATCATAAACAAACAATACTGTTTTTCTTTATCTTTTGTTAGGGACAATGAAGCGAAAATGATCAAGAAAATTGCCATAGATGTTTCAGATAAACTGAATGCTACACCGTCTAGGAATTTTGATGGCATGGTGGGACTTGAACCTCATTTGAGGGAAATGGAGTTTTTGCTAGATTTAGATAATGATGAAGTCATGATGGCTGCAATAACTGGTACTGTAGGCATTGGTAAGACTACCATTGCCAGAGCTTTACATAGCCGACTCTCTAATAGGTTTCAGCTTACTTGTTTTGTGGACAACCTTAGGCGAAACTATCATAGTGGTCTTGATGAGTTGCGTTTACAAGAAGAGTTTCTTTCAAAGGTTTTGAACCAAAACGGCGTTAGGATATGCCATCGAGGTGTGATAAAAGAAAGGCTACGCGACCAGAGAGTGCTCATCATTCTTGATGACGTGAGCAATATAAAGCAATTAGAGGCATTGGCTAATGAAACCACATGGTTTGGTCCTGGAAGTAGGATTGTAGTAACCACAGAAGACAAAGAGATATTGCAGCAACATGGTATCAATAAGACGTACCATGTAGAGTTTCCATCTGATGAAAAAGCTTTCAAGATCTTATGTAGATATGCTTTTAAACAAAGCTATCCACATGATGGTTTTAAAGAGCTTGCTAAAAGAGTAACAGAGCTTTGCGGTAACCTTCCGTTGGGTCTCCGTGTGGTGGGTTCATCTTTACGTGGGAAGAAGGAACAAGAGTGGGAAGAAGTGATACGCAGGCTAGAAACTTTTCTTGATCATCGAGATATCGAGGAAGTGTTAAGAGTCGGTTATGAGAGTTTACATGAGAATGAGCAATCTCTGTTTTTCCATATTGTAGTCTTCTTCAACTATAAAGATGGTGATATTGTGAAAGCCATGTTCGCTGACAACAACAACAACTTGGATATCAAACACATGTTGAAAATCCTAGTCAACAGATCTCTCATACACGTATCCACGGATGGAGAAATCGTGATGCACAAGTTACTGCAACAAGTGGGAAGACGAGCCATTAATAGACAAGAGCCTTGGGCACGTAAGATCTTAATAGATGCTCCTGCTATATGTGATGTTCTTGAACGTGCCAAAGTAAGTTGTTCTTTCTCTTGTGATTGTCTATATTCTTTGTCTAAACTATTGTGCTATCAATATATTTACTGTAGTATATATCTTTTGGAATAGGGTACTAGAGCTGTGTCTGGCATATCATTTGATATATCTGACATCAACGAGGTATCTATCAGCGAGAGAGCTTTTAAAAGAATGCCTAATCTTCGATTCCTCAAAGTTTACAGAAGTAAAGTTGATGGAGATGATGATATAGTGCACATACCAGAGGAGATGGAGTTTCCACATCGACTAAGGTTACTACATTGGGAGGCATACCCACTCAAGTGTCTTCCTCGTACATTTTGTCCCAAACATCTTGTGGAACTCGATTTGCGCTGGAACCTGCTTGAGAAGCTTTGGGAAGGAACACAGGTATAAGTATTTGCTTTGCGTTTCTACTTTCTCTCACCATGTTTTTGATGTTATTTCCTCTGTTTGTGTCTTTTCAGCAACTTCCAAATCTCAAGAAGATGAATCTGTATGGATCCTCGAATCTGAAGGAACTCCCGGATCTCTCAAATGCTACAAATCTGGAGAGATTAGATCTGAGTGGTTGCCAGAGTTTGGTGGAGATCCCTTCCTCTATTGGAAATCTTCATAAACTAGAGGAGTTGGAGATAATGTTATGTGCAAACCTAAAAGTTGTCACGACTCTCTCCAACCTGTCTTCTCTTAAATTGGTCAACATGGTGGGATGCTGGCAACTCAGAAAGCTTCCAAACATCTCCAACAACATCACAAAACTCACAATCTCAGACACCATGTTAGAACAAGTCCCTGAATCAGCAAGGCTTTGGTCTCGCCTACACACTCTCATTATATGGGGAAGTGTCAATACAGTTCCTTACCTCCCAAAATTTCGAAAAAGAGGCGCGAATGTTGAGAGAATTCCAGATTTCATCAAAGATCTTCGTGGATTAAAAGAGCTTTGCATATATGGATGTCCTAGACTTTCATCGCTGCCAGAGCTCCCTCCCTTTCTCAGAAACCTAACAGTAAACTCTTGTGAATCACTCAAGACAATAACATTTTCCGCTTTTGACTCTCAAATCAACGGTCTCTCGTTCCCAAACTGCTTCAAATTGGATCGAGAAGCACGAGGAGTAATCACACAGCAATCATTTCACGTGAATGCATGTTTACCTGGAAGAAAGATACCTGCGGAGTTCAATCACGGAGCTACAGGGAACTCGTTGACCATCCGTTCACGTTTCAACGAGTTTAGGATTTGCCTCGTGCTTTCACCTCAACAGCAGATGGAAGGAAACGTCGACTTACTGTGTCGTGTACGCATAGTAAACATTGGCCTGACGATGGAAATGATGCTTCAGGATCTCCCCTGTATCGAAGCAGAACATGTATTCATGTTTTACTTTGAATTGCCTGACGAAGACAGGTGGCGTGAACTGGAGAAAGAGATATTGTTCGAATTCAGCACCACATCCCAGGACATCAGCATTATCGAATGTGGTGTCCAGATCTTGATGGAAGGGTGCTATGAATTTAGTGTAGAAGAGTGTCTGAAGATGGCCGCCTGTCTCTCTGAGATTGAGGAGTAATGAGAGTTATACTCTGTTTCTCTAGTTTAGAGTTTGATTTCAGATGTTCTTTTGTATATAGCCTTCTAAAGATAAAAGAGATGCAAAGGCGAACAAAGCTTTAAGTTGGTGAACAAGAAAGAACAATATCTTATGAAACAACTTGTTTTGATCTACAAGGAACGTAAGATTTTCGAAACTGTTTTCAGTACTGTCAATATAGCTGCTTGTTCTTACCCTGATCATCAAGTTTTGATCTTGAGGTATTTACAGACGAGACGAGACTCAAGTAGAGAATGCTTATGAGGCCTGAGTTGTTTGTTTCAGTGGCGATATGTCTTAACAACATGATCTATTCGTCTCCGGCAAAGTGGACAGCTGGTCAAGTGGGAGGAGCATGCGGTGCAGCAGCACATATGACCACACCTGCGGGAGTACCAACCACACAAGGTCTTTTTAGCAAATTGCCAAAATGCAGAATCAGCCAAAGAGGCGAAAGAATGCTTACGGGACAAACACAGCATTGTACTCCTGCTCTAGGCAGATCACACATAGATCAGGAACAGCGTCTTCTTTCTTGGTCGAATCTGAAACGCTCTCACGCGTCCCGTTCGAACCTGGTGACAAAGTGTTATGCTAGTTCAGAGCCAGAGTGCAACCAATATGTAGAAAACGATTCACCAATGGATATACCTTCACTCTCTAGCTCATCTCTCTTAGCTGCTGCATCAAGCACTCTGCAAACAACAGCTGCTTAATTTTGTGTGCAACATAATTTTTTGTTTTTAGGGAAACAAACCGCTCTAGTACTTATATACTTGAGGATGACTATTCACTCTGTGAAATACCTTTTTTGTAACTCTCGCCGTCGTCTTCTCTCTAATACAGAGTCAATGACATGCTTTGTTATTAGAAACACACCAAAAACAGTTAAACCCATGGAGGCGTACTTGTACCACCTGTAAAAATTCGACTCTTATCAATCAGTTTTGCTCATCGTCACAAGAGTATAGGACAAGAACCAAGAGAGGATAGTGAGACGACCTTGACCATTTTCCCAAATTAGAAATGAGCTGGTCGAGTGATTTCGGAGAGACGTAGAAAGGCCCCTTCTCAGGTTTCTGAATCCTGAAATCTCCAATATCGTCCTTCACAGCCTATATCATACATGGCAGCAACAGAAAATTAGATTCAAACTCATCGGTCTACCTCTGTACAAAGATCGATCCAGCTTCTTACAGGAACTTTGAGAAAAATTCAAATGGCAAATTCTAGACCGTTGAAGGAGTTAGTGTGCCATTGTATCTCTATCAACTGATACAACTTAAGCAACAGCTATGAAAGCAGAACACTCAGAATACAACATACCTCACCAACAATTGTTAGCGGCAATCCAGTTGGAAGAACACGCTCGATGCGCTTTACTCCAAGCATCTGAAACAAAAAAAACGGTGGCCGCTTAAGCAAACAGAGAGAGGCCAACAGGTATAGAACCGGAAAGAAAAGCTAAAACCTTGAGGCCTTGGAGATAATCAAGTGTTCCTCGTACAAGCGAACGCCCTGACTCTTCAAACACTTCACTTCCAACAGTCAAGGCAAAACCTGTTGCACCACGAGCTCCCACCACATGGACACGACTTGTCCCATCGTCCTATTAGCAAACAGTATTTGAAAATTTGGGAAATGGTTTTAAGAAACATCCAATCACAGCTGCAAAACAGTATGTGACTTACCAGAAACCAAGGAACCTCCTTGCTCATTGACAGCATCAATGCACTATCTTGTACCCAAGAACCCGTCTCATTGTGTTTCAGAAAATGTTGCTCCGCCTGAAATGATCATGCCATTTCTTAGAGTCTCACATTACAGCTAATTGATGAAAACGCGAAATCAAACTATGTTCCAATGCCTTAGTTTTCACTCCACACATACCGTTTCCTCGACGATAACACCGCGTATGCCACTATGCTCGCACTTGATAGGTGTCTCAGAGCCAACTCTTCCCGATACAGCAACAATGAAAGGAAGGAGCTTGCTGCTATCTAATTCCAGCAATTTCGCTGCAGATACAGAGCAATTTGAAAACGGCATCATGAATCACTGATCAGATAAACAAAAAAACTGAGAGTAGAAGAAGCAATTTTTGGCGATAAGATTACCTAATTCCTTAAGCTGATCAACCCTAGTGACGGTTTTGAGTACTTCAGCATCCCTGCGCTCAGGGGAATAAGAAGGGATTTGATTGATATTCTACGCTTTGGGGGAGATTGAAATCAAAGGAGATTGATCGGAAGTAAAGAAAGAAAATCACAAACCTGCCACTACTCCGGCCGAGAAGATAAAGAGCGGCGGCGCTGAGGCAGCAGGTAACTCCACCCCAAGGAATCATTTTCTAATTCTTCTTCTTCTTCTTCTTCTTCTTCGAGAGAGATTGAAGTCACTCTTACTTGTTTGAAGAAGAACAATGCCTCCAAGTGATGAGCAGAGAGACAATATTCGAATTCAGCAGCGAATTCAAGGCTATTGAATGTAGTGTTCGGATCTGAGACGGACGAAATCAAAAGAAATAGCGGTGTGAGCAAACGATCGTGATAATCTCCGCTGGGGAGTAATCTGTGAATCGAAGGAAGACGAAAATTTCGAAGGGAATATAAAAAACTCAGATTGTTCGAATTAGATGATCCTTTGCTTCGATCTCCCTCTCTCTCTCATATTCTGAAGCACAAGGTTTGGGGAGGAAGACGATAAACGACGGAAGGAAGCTGATGACGTGTCACTTCCCAATATTCAATACGTGGGCCTAAACGTTTTTATGTTTAAGCCCAACTTGACGTTAAGGGTCGTTTAAAAATATACTCCGTTATGCATTATGCATTTAGGTTTAATATTCATGACATGCAGATTAATTTGCTGTAGAAGATTTGTAATGTGGTCACACATCTTGATCTGTGACGTTTCGTTAATCGTTACTCAATATTTACTTTGTCATTTGATACTTTTTCTGATCTTAACATCGTCTAGAAAGGAACTTCTAAGTTGTTTGATTACTATCTACTGAATTTTTGCTGTCTTTTTTAATCTACTTTCAATCTGTGAAAATTTAGTGAGCATCTTACATTTCATATAATTTACATGCTCGTCACTTACTAAATATTATTTATTATAATCCTTAATCTGTCTATTTGTTCCAATTCGCAATAAACGATTTCGAGCTTGAATATTTTGCATTAGCTAGACACGAACTTGAAGAGCAATTTTATAAATAATAATTCATACGCATGGTTTACAAATGAGAGAAAAGGCTTGTTCTTAATCCTAAGATTTATAATTCCTACTAGAAAAGTAAATATTTTCATTTCATTTTGTGTTAGGCGTCTTATATATATATTTTCCTGATTTTTCATGTATTTGACGACTTTAAATTTTTGTATTTATATGATGTTGACCTCTTTGTTCATGGTTCAAATCTTGCTATTGCATCTTTTTTGATAAAAAATTTTCAATTCTTTGTTGATATGTTTGCTTTTGACCCCGTAAAAAGTATTTTTGAGTTCGCCAATATCCTTCGTATTTAATTTAGAAAACTTGTATTATTTCTTAACGTTAGATCATATTTTGTGGCTGTCAAAAATATCATATTTTGTGTTACCAGTATATAGTATTGGATCAATGATAAATATATCATCTGATATATCAAATCAAACGACGAATTGCTTATAGACGATAGAGCCTTGTTCATACCATAACTATCAAATTCGATATATTTTGTTTGACAAAGAACTCAATATTTTTTCGGAGAAAGGAATCTTGAGTAGTCTTGTGTTTACATTTCAGCTAGTTTCACAATCAAAAGGAAATAAATGGGACCAACGCCATTTTGTTTTCTTTCTTTTCAAAGTCTTCCCTTAAATTCGTTCACTCTTCAGAGGGAAAAAGCTGTAACCCTTAAATTCGTTCACTCTTCAGAGGGGAAAAGCTGTAAGATACAAGTTTGTTGTTTCCTACAAGTCTTAGGGGCTCTAAGGCAACCTGTTTCAAAGTCTTTTGTGACTGATGCATAAAAGATTCTTCTGTTTTTTGTTTTTATGGACAAATGTTTAGAACTGTATACCTTTTTTTAAAGCAATTTCACTCAATAACAAACGATCGCACTGTAGTTAAGAGAGCAACAAGACATCTTTATGTGTTCAAAAAAAAAACATGAAAATATTTTGCTACCAGTTTTATATTTAACCTCGGTCGTTATACCAACTTTGTTGAAAACTTCTAGCATATTTTGTCATACTCTTTTTCCTTAATTAAGTCTTCATTATAGTTCATAGTTGTTTACTAATTTGACTCCTTTTTTTTTTGAAAATAAGATGAGGAGGACATAAATCAAGTCTAGAAGAAAAAAAAGGGTTTGGTCTTTGCATGAATCAATTTTTTTTTTAATCGTCTAAATGCAAATTATGGAAATAATTACAAGGATAATATTTAACAGATATATTAATTATTCTATAAAGATCCACCATAGATATGTGGATCCACCATGAATAACTTCAACTGTCTATCATTTCCTTATCTGAATATCTCCATTAACCGCAGAAATCACATTTTCTGGGAATCCAAACTCATACCTCCTAATGTAGAAATATTAAAAAACATTTAATCGACCATTAGACTAAGGAGCTTCCACTGCATGCATCAATCTTCATTATACTTTTTTTTTTCAAACACTAAAAGAAAAACCATTAACCAAACTTTCGATTATGTAAAAGTTTTCAAACTAGTTCAAACTAGATAAGCCATTTATGGAAGTTAATGACCAATGAGGTCGTAATCTCTTGTAAACTGCCAAAAAAGTTTTAAGGCCTTTTAAATGGGAACAAAGAAACTTTAAACCTCTTTTGAAGTTTCTACTCTCATCTCATCACGCGGTTGCGTTAATAACTTAATACACGGTACTCCACCTGCTCTTCAAATGTGTTTATATAGCTTTCCACACCACATTAAGGTGAATATCTGGTTTTTGTTGTCTTTAACTACACTTCCTATCTCTATTGCCTCTAATGGCTCTTCATGCTTCTTCTTCTTCTTCGTCATCTTGCAGCTGGAGATTCAATGTCTTCCCGAGCTTCCACGGGCCAGACGTCCGTGTAACATTTCTAAGTCACTTACGCAAACAGTTTGAACGCAATGGAATCATAATGTTCAATGATCAAGAGATCGAGAGAAGCCAAACGATCAAACCTGAACTCAGTCAGGCAATTCAAGAATCAAGAATCTTAATCGTGGTGCTTTCACAGAACTATGCTTCTTCAGGTTGGTGCTTGAACGAGCTGGTGGAGATACTGAAGTGCAAGGAAACGGCGGGACATATTGTGATGACGGTTTTCTACAAAGTGGATCCATCTGATGTGAGGAAACAGACGGGAGAATTCGGGAAGGCTTTCAAGGAAACTTGCATAGGGAAACTGGAGATGGAGATTCAGAGCTGGGCTCAAGCTTTGACTCATGTCGCCAACATAGAAGGAGAACACACTTTGAACTGGTTAGATGCTTGTGAATATTGCTATAATACTTATAAGGCATCAGTTCAGCACTGGCCTCGTCTTCGATCTCTCGAACTAAGCTGCAATGGAAAGCTCAAGAGATTGACCAATGTTCCCGAAAGCGTGACTCATCTCGACCTAAGCTATAGCGGAATCGAGAAGATCTCAGATTGCATCAAAGGACTGCAAAATCTCAATCTTTCTGGCTGCAGAAACCTCAAGTCTTTGCCAGAGCTTCCTGCTCTGCTCATGTTCCTATCTGCGAACGACTGTGATTCACTAAAGCACGTTCTTGGCCCATTCCACAGTCCTAATGCGCATCTCAATTTCACACACTGCTTCAGATTGAGTCAACAAGCACGACGAGCGATTATCCAACAATCGTTTCTCAACGGGTGGGCTCTGTTACCAGGAAGAGAAGTACCTTCAGAGTTCGATCACCGAGCCAGAGGAAACTCCTTGACGATTATTCATCATTCTGGTTTCGCCGGATTTAAGGTTTGCCTCGTGATTTCGCCTAATCAACAAATCAGAGATTACAGAGTTTCGCAGATACTGTGTCTTCGCATAGTCAAAGGAGACTTAGGAACCTCCATTGACGACGCCATCAAAGTGTATCGTATCCCCAGATTTCGAACGGAGCATCTGTTTGTCTTTCACTCTGATTGTGTTTTAGAAGACAAAAGCATCAGCGAGATAGTTTTCGAATTCAGCAGCAAACTACACGACTTCGAGATTATCGAATGTGGTGTTCAGATCTGGACCGATGAAATCGAAAGGAGGAGCTATGAGTTTGAATCCAGCGATTCGTTCAGAAACGACTCGGAAGACGGTGACCGTACAGATGGACTAATCCACGACTCGAAAGAAAATGAGAATGTCGAATCCGAGAAACGTACAGGTTGTTGGAGTTGGCTCATCATCCTCTCCTTCAATCTCTCCGATATGGTGAAAAGCATTGCAAGCTTTGGTTTGGGGAAGAAGACGATAGAAGCCATGCGAAAATAATGACGTGGCAGTATCCTAATTTATGTGGGCTGAGATATTAATGGGCCATAAATTGGCCCTATGTGTTGAAATTTTTCTTACCGCGTTTTTTGACTTTTCAATAATAGAAGTCAATAAATCTACAGTACAGACTAACAATGAAAAGTTAAAAAAGTTTAGGTTTAGGCCAATGACGGGACGGGACGTGATGTGAAATATTTTGTCTTTTCATGCATTATTAATTCTTCCACTATAACGCGTTTGAACGGTTACAGAAGGACCCATTTGTTACTTTTGCTTTTATATATTTTACAAACTTCACGGTATTTTACTTATCTTCTTCTTCTCAATATTCCCATTTTCCATCTCAGTGAGCATGTCTCTCATGGCTTCTCCTTCCTCTTTTCCCTCTCGCAACTACAAATTCAATGTCTTCTCGAGCTTTCACGGGCCTGACGTTCGTAGAACACTTCTAAGTCACATCCGCGAACAGTTTAAACGCAGCGGGATCACTATGTTCGATGATAACAAGATTGAGAGAAGCGCAACGATCGCCCCTTCACTCAAAGAAGCTATAGAAGAATCGAGGATCTCGATAGTGATTCTCTCCAAGAGATATGCTTCTTCAAGCTGGTGTTTGGATGAACTGGTGGAGATATTGAGGTGCAAGGAAACCATGGGGCAGATAGTGATGACCATCTTCTATGGAGTGGAACCTTCCGATGTACGGAAACAGACCGGAGAATTCGGTATCGCTTTCAGTGAAACCTGTGCTCGTAAGACGGACATGGAAAGGCAGAAATGGAGCAAAGCTTTGAACTATGTGGGAAACATTGCTGGAGAAGACTTCGTAACATGGTTGGTCTTTAACTAATCTAAGCCTTTATATATCTCTTATGTTTTATTTAAGTTGTAGTAATAAAGTAGGAGGATTAACGGTGATTGGAATTTAAAAGATCAAGGGAATGTTTTTGTGAGATATAATATTAGAAATACATGTCATCAAGAATGATTAGGAACAGAGAAATGTAATCTCTGTGACTGTTTTTGATGGAGATGGTGCTTTTCTTTTCTCTCATTTCTGTTAGGAGTAATGAAGCAAACATGGTTGAGAAGATTGCAAGAGATGTTTTAGATAAACTGAATGCTACACCATCTAGAGATTTTGATGGCATGGTGGGACTTGAAGCTCATTTAAAAAAAATGGAGTCTTTGCTAGATTTAGATGATGATGGAGTTAAGATGGTTGCAATCACTGGTCCTGCGGGGATTGGTAAAACTACCATTGCTAGAGCTTTACAAAGCTTACTCTCTCACAAGTTTCAGCTTACATGTTTCGTGGACAACCTTAGGGAAAGCTATCGTCATAGAGGTTTTGACGACTATGGTCTGCAGCTGCATTTACAAGAACGGTTTATTTCAAAGATTTTGAACCAAAATGGTATGAGGATATGCCATTTAGGTGCAGTAAAACAAAATCTGCGCGACCAAAGAGTGCTTATCATTCTTGATGATGTGAACAATATAAAGCAATTAGAGGCGCTGGCAAATGATACATGGTTTGGTCCTGGAAGCAGGATTGTAGTTACTACAGAAAACAAAGAGCTTTTGCAGCAACATGGTATCAACAATACATACCATGTGCCATTTCCATCTGATGAAGAAGCTGTCAATATCTTATGTAGATATGCTTTTGGAAAAAGCTGTATGTATCATGGTTTTGAAAGGCTTGCTAAAAGAGTAACATACTTTTGTGGTAACCTTCCATTGGGTCTCCGTGTGGTTGGTTCATCTTTACGTGGGAAGAATGAGGAGGAGTGGGAAGAAGTAATACGCAGGCTAGAAACTATTCTTGAACATCAAGATATCGAGGAAGTGTTAAGAGTCGGTTATGAGAGTTTACATGAGAGTGAGCAATCTCTATTTCTCCATATAGCTGTCTTCTTCAACCGTGAAGATGGCGATCTTGTGAAAGCCATGTTTGCTGACAATAAGAACCTGGATATCAAACATGGGATGAAAATCCTAGTCAACAGATCTCTCGTATATATATCTGATTATGGAAAAATAGTGATGCACAAGTTACTACAACAAGTGGGAAGACAAGCCATTAATAGACAAGAGCCTTGGGCACGTAAGATCTTAACTGAAGCTCAAGAGATTTGTGATGTCCTTGAAGATGATAAAGTAAGTTCTTTCTCTTTTATTTGATATATGTATACTATTCGCATTGATTTATACACATTTGGTGAAAAAATACACGTAAAAACTATGTACCTTGCTAACAACATCTCTGTATTGTGAATATTGGTTTAGGATAGTAGAACTGTGTCAGGCATATCATTTGATATATCAAGAATCGATGAAGTGTCTATAGGCAAGAAAGCTTTTAAAAGAATGCCTAATCTCCGATTCCTCAAAGTTTACAAAAGTAAAGACGATGGAAATGATATAATGCATATACCTGAGGAGATGGAGTTTCCGAGTCGTTTAAGGTTACTGCAATGGGATGCATACCAAAGCAAGTGTCTTCCTCCTACATTTCAAACGAAATGTCTTGTCAAACTTGACATGCAGAAAAGCCAGCTCGAGTACCTGTGGCAAGGAATCCAGGTTGGTGTTGTGTTCTTAAAATATACAAATATGTACTTTCTCTTCGTGTTATATGATTTTCCTCTCTTTGTCATTCTGTGTCAGCCGCTTACAAATCTCAAGAAGATGGATTTGTTTGGTTCCTCCAGTTTGAAAGAACTCCCAGATCTTTCAAATGCTACGAATCTGGAGAAATTGAATCTGGGTTATTGCAGGAGTTTGGTAGAGATTCCATCATCTTTTTCACATCTTCAAAAACTAGAGAGGCTGTGGATGTGTGGTTGCACAAACCTACAAGTCATTCCAGCTCATCTGAACTTAGCATCCCTAGATATTGTCAATGTGCGAGGATGCTCACGATTGAGAAATCTTCCGGTTATATCAACGCACACCAGGAACCTCTATATAAAGGACACAGCGATAGAATATCTGCCTGCATCATTTAGGCTTTGCACTCGTCTTCGATATCTCGATCTACGCGGTTATGGAAATATCAAGGGATTAACACATCTCCCCACGAGTTTAACGGGACTAAACCTAAGCAAGTCTGATATTGAAAGGATTCCAGATTGGATCAAAGATCTTCATCGGCTACAATCGCTGTGTGTAGTTGGCTGCAAAAGACTCGCATCATTGCCAGAGCTTCCTGGTTCGCTCCAGGGTCTAGACGCGAGTGATTGTGAATCACTAGAGACGATGTTATTCCCTTTGAGCAGTCCAAGTGTGTCACTTTGTTTCACCAACTGCGTCAAACTGGACCAACAATCACAAAGAGCAATTATCCAACAACCGTTTCGTTCCGGATGTATTAAGTTACCCGGAAGAGAAGTGCCTGCAGAGTTCGATCACCGAGCCAGAGGAAATTCGCTGACCATTCCACTCGATGGTAACAGGCCTATGCTCATTACAATTAAGGTTTGCCTCGTGATTTCACCCGTTGACGAGGAGTTCTGGGGATACGATATTTCCAAACGTCCAGTGGAGCATCTATTTATATTTAACTCTCGCTTGCGATATTTTCACTGCGGTGAAGTGAGCAATGAGGTAGTGTTCGAATTCAGGAGCAAATTCTATGAGATCCTTAGATGTGGCGTCCAGATCAATGAGTCCGAACCCTTGGAGGACGACACCGAAGGCGATGTCGTACATGTGAAGAAATCTGTGAGTCGAAAGAAAAGGAGATTCTCGATGGCGAAATACGTACAGATTGTTGTAGTTGGCTCTTCCTCTGCTTCAATCTCTCCCATTTCGTGAGAAAACGACGATTATTGAAGCCGGAAACAGATGACGTGGCCATTCCCCGATACATAAGAGCATCTCCATTCGTTACATACTCAAAATTGTATCTCAACTAATTTTATATTAATATTTATTATGTTATTTAATTTTATAATTAATTTTGAAGCAGAAAAAAACTAAACCATTTAAAAAAAGACACATGTCTTTAAAAGTATCTAAAAGTTTCTCGAATCAGATACGTATCTCAGCTTCTCTTTCTTCTTTTTATTAATTAATTAACTTTTAATACTGAAATATCTTGTTAGATACCTCCGATGGACGTGCTCTAATGACCTGGAAAGATTTGGGCTTCTAATGGGCCTACAATCAGAATTTCCCCCCAAAATTCGTTAGGGTCTCTAGGCCTCTCGCAATCTCTGCGCATTCATGGTAAATTTTGTTTTTGGTTTTTTTGTCAACAACATTAATTCAAAACGAGAGTGAAAAAATTTCAGAACATAGTTGCCGCGAGATCGACATTTAGGTATACTTTTTTTTTTCTTTCCAGAATTCACTTGTCATTGTGTATATAGGTTACGTGTTTAGGAAGATATTCTGAATCACTTGTACTTAGTCCATTGTTTCACATTAGTTTCCTTGTTAGAATCTGAGCAATGTTGTTACTTATAATTTATCTTCAGATGTTTGTGTTGAAGATAAAGAGTTACATAGAGAAGCCACTATATGATCAATTGGATCTAAGAAAGCTATAGTTAACAAGTCTTACCACCGCCAAGTTGACTACTGTAGTTGTATACAATACCAGCAGCAAGGTGTCTTTAGTTTAAGTTATTGTCAACATGTTATTTTCTATTTCATATTTTTCAAGTGGGATTACACCATGGATTATTTTTTAAATCAGCTGAGTTAGCTGACCGTTAATATATATTAATAAATACAGTTTGATCTCTAACTAATACTTATTTAGAACTAGTGTTTACTAAACTATATTTATTTTCTCTCGTTCAAAGTGTCTGCATGCTCCGGTTTAACAACAACAACTCGACTAATGATTTAACATTTTTTTTTTTTAATTTCGTTTACTTCTCGGAGCTTGAAGTAATAAAAAGGCGAAGAGATTTATGATCTCTTTCTCTCTTGTTAACAGTAACACTAAAGAACGAATAAATCTTATTCATCTGAAGTCTTGAGGTAAAAAAAAACGAATAAATCTTATCCATCTGAAGTTTCTCTTCCCATAAGTCAACTCGTTTTGCATTTATATAGAGAAGTATCTTTATAATTACTATATAGTTTTGCTTTAATATAGATGAAATAGCAGATTTATTTGCTCTCGTTCAAAGTGTCTGCATGCTCTGGGTTAACAACAACAACTCGACAAATACAATTAACATTTGTTAGAATTTCGTAAGTTACTCTTTCCATAAGTCAACGCGTTTTGAATTAATACAGGGAAGGATCTTATTACCATAGTTTTGCTTTTATATACATGAAATATCAGATTTATCTTTACTTAATTCATCTTCTCTTCACCTTTTTCCATCTCTTTTGTTTCTCATGGCTTCTCTTTCTTCTACAACATTGTATCGCAACTGGACTTACAACATCTTCGTGAGCTTCCACGGGCCTGACGTCCGTGAAACACTTCTCAGTCACATCCGCGAACAGTTTAATCGCAAAGGGATCACTACCTTTGATGATCAAAAGATTGTGAGAAGTGCAACGACAGGTCCTTCACTCACAGAAGGAATAAGGGAATCGAGGATCGCGATCGTGATTCTCTCCAAGAAATATGCTTCTTCAAGCTGGTGTTTGGATGAATTGGTGGAGATTTTGAGGTGCAAGGAAACTATGGGGCAGATAGTGATGACCTTATTCTATGGAGTGGAGCCATCCGATGTACGGAAGCAGACCGGAGAATTTGGGATCGTTTTCAAAGAAACTTGTGCAGATGAAACGGACATGGAAAGGCAGAAATGGAGCAAAGCTTTGAAAGATGTGGGCAACATCGCTGGAGAAGACTTCTTCAAATGGTTGGTAGTTAATTAAATTTGAATTAATTACGTTTTTTTATCTTAGGTTACCTATGTGACTATTTTGATAGAAGACTTCTTAAGATGGTTGATACTTCTTTTTTTTTTTTTTTTGTTAGGAATAATGAATTTTGGTAGTTAGGAAGAATTACGGTGAATAGAATACAATTGAAATGATTAAGTGAATGTTATTGGTTGAATGTGTATAACTTCTTGCTGAATGGATATTACAATTTACAAATACATGACATAAATGACAAGAACAGAAGAATGTTATCCTTCTTGTTTTTTTCTTTTTTCTCATGACTGTTTGATTGGAAACAGTACTTATCTTTACTTTTTCTTTTGTTGTGGGTAATGAAGCGAACATGATAGAGAAGATTAGCAGAGATGTTTCAGAAAAACTGAATGCTAGACAGTCTTAAGGATTTTGATGGCAAGTCATATATTATTGGGAGTATAAGACTGTTATCTCTATGTTTTTTCCTCTATTTGATGGGAAACAATGTTTTTTTGGGCTCTCTTTTGTTAGGGACAATGAAGCCAAAATGATTGAGAAGATTGCAAAAGATGTTCTAAATAAACTAAATGTCACACCGTCTAAGGATTTTGATGGCATGGTTGGACTTAAGGCTCATTTGGGGGAAAATGATGTCTATGCTAGATTTAGATGATGATGGAGTTAAGATGGTTGCAATCTCTGGTCCCGCAGGTATTGGCAAGACTACAATTGCAAGAGCTTTACATAGTCTGCTCTCTAGCAAGTTTCCGCTTACTTGTTTTGTAGACAACCTTAGGGAAAGCTGTCATAGTGGTTTTGATGAACATGGTTTGAAGCTACGCTTACAAGAAAAAATTCTTTCAAAGGTTTTGAACCACAATGGTATGAGGATATGCTATTTAGGTTCAGTAAAAAAAAAATCTATGCGACCAAAAAGTGCTTATCATTCTTGATGATGTGAACAAACTAAATCAACTAGAGGCGTTGGCTAATGAAACTACATGGTTTGGTCAAGGAAGTAGGATTATTGTGACCACAGAAGACCAAGAGCTTTTGCAGCTACATGGTATCAACAGTACGTACCTTGTGGAGTTTCCATCTGATGTAGAAGCTATCGAGATCTTACGTAAATATGCTTTCAGAATACATTATGCACATGATGATTTTGAGAATCTTTCTGTAAGGATAACGGAGCTTTGTGGTAAGCTTCCATTGGGCCTACGTGTGCTTGGCTCATCTTTACAAGGGAAGGAGGTAGAAGAGTGGGAAGAAGTAATGCACAGGCTAGAGACTGTGCTTGATCGAGATATCGAGGACGTCCTAAGAGTCGGCTATGAAAGTTTACATGAGAATGAGCAATCTCTATTTCTCCACATTGCTCAACTATAAAAATGTTGATTTTGTGAAAGCCTTATTTGCTGATGATGACTTGGTCGTCAAAGGTGGGTTGAAGATCCTAGCCAATAGATCTCTCATAGAGATATCGACAAATGGGGAAAGAATAGTGATGCACAAATTACTGCAGCTAATGGCTAGACAAGCCATTCATAAACAAAAACCTTGGAAGCGCCAAATTTTAATGCATCCTCATGAGATTTGTGATATCCTCGAAAATGAAACAGTAAAAATTTTCTTTCGTTCCTTGTTGATTATATATACTTGTTTTAAAGAAGTCATTTGGTTAAGAATAGATACACAAAATCATACCTATGGCTATGGGTGCTAACCATTTTTATTTATTTTGGAATATTGGTTTAGGGCACTGAAGCTGTGTCTGGCATATCATTTGATATATCAAGAATTGATGAAGTGTCAATAGGCCCGAGAGCTTTTAGAAAAATGCCTAATCTTCGGTTCCTCAGTGTGTACAAAAGTAACGATGATGGGAATAATAAAATGCATATACCAGAGGGGATGGAGTTTCCACGTCGTCTAAGGTTACTACAATGGCAGGCCTACCCGAGCAGGTGTCTTCCTCCAAGATTTCATCTGGAATATCTTGTAGAGCTTGATATGACATTTAGCAAGCTCGAGTACCTTTGGCAAGAAGCTCCGGTTCGTGTTGTACTTTAAATATATGAATACGTGTTTTATGTCGTCATGTTGTTTCTCTCCGTTATATAATGTGGTTTTCACATTTCAGCGGCTTACGAATCTCAAGAAGATGGATTTGTCAGGGTCTTATTATTTGAAGGAAATTCCGGATCTTTCAAATGCTACGAATTTGGAGACATTAAAACTGAATGGTTGCAAGTTTTTGTTAGAGATTCCACCCACTTTTTCGCATCTTAAGAAACTACGGAAGTTGAAGATGAGTGGCTGCATTAACCTACAAGTCATTCCAGCTCACATGAACTTGGAATCTCTTGATTCACTCAACATGGAAGAGTGCTCAAAACTGCGAGAGTTTCCAGCAATGTCAAACGAACATAAGAAAACTGAAGCTATCAAACACAGCGGTTGAAGATGTGCCTGCATCAATCGCGATGTGGTCACGTCTTGAGCACCTCTCTATACGTGACAATGGAAATCTTAATGGGATCACACATCTGCCCACGAATGTTCGATCCGTAGACCTAATATGCTCTGGAATTGACAAGATGCCAGATTGCATGAAAGGTCTTCATCGGCTTCAAGAACTTTATCTATCCGGCTGCACAAGACTCGCATCATTGCCAGAACTCCCTGGTTCAGTCAAGTACCTAATTGCCAACGATTGTGAATCACTGGAGACAGTGATTTCCCATTTGAAACACACTCCAGATGCGATTCTTAGTTTCATCAACAACTTCAAATTGGGCCACGAGAAATTACCCTAGGATCGTTTTTACGCGGAAGCGTTCTTTTACCAGGAAGAGATGTACCTTCAGAGTTCGATCACCGAGCCAGAGGAAACTCCTTGACAGTTCCTCATTCTGGTTTCGTCAGTTTTAAGGTTTGCCTCGTGATTTCACGAAACCCTCGGAAAAACAGAGACTATGTAAATTCACAGCTATTGAGCTGTCGCATATTTGGCAAAGACGACTTATACCCCATTGACAGGGAATTCTACGTAGGTAATGCCTTGGACTATCGAGCGGAACATCTGTTTATATTTCACTCTCGCCTACTTGACGAACGTATCGTTGACCTTCTTAAATCGAAGAGAGAGATAAGGTTCGAATTCAGCAACACATCCAGTGTCTTTGACATTATCGAGTGTGGTGCCAAGATCTGGACCCAGCAAAACATCAAAGGGAGCTACGAATCTGGATTAGAACAAGTGTTAGAAGACGAAATTGAGCTTGAGCCCAGCGAAGCCTTTGAAGACGACGTTGAGCCTTTGAAGACGACACCGAACACAGTGAACCTACAAATGGAGTAATCTGTGACGGCGAAAAACACACCGATTGTGATGCAGCGTCATATCGGCTTTGGTGTTAATAACATTGGTTTTAGGTTTATCTGCCTTCGGATTTATTTGGCTTTTGGGTTTATTTGGCTTTTAGATCATTGACTATTATAAGCGTTGGCCATGTTTGCTTGCGCAAAGCTACAAGTCATACCAACTCGCATGAGCTTGGCATCTCTTGAGTTTGTCGATATGGCTGGATGCTCATGGCTGAGAGACTTTCCAGATTTTTCTACAAACATCACAGCACTCAAGCTATCAAACACCTCTGTAGAACAAGTGCCTGCATCAGTTCAGCACTGGCCTCGTCTTCAATCTCTCGAACTAAGCTGCAATGGAATGCTTAAGAGATTGACCAATGTTCCCGAAAGCGTGACTCATCTCGACCTAAGCTATAGCGGAATCGAGAAGATCTCAGATTGCATCAAAGGACTACAAAATCTCAATCTTTCGGGCTGCAGAAAACTCAAGTCTTTGCCAGAGCTTCCTGCTCAGCTCATGTTCCTATCTGCAAACGACTGTGATTCACTAAAGCACGTTCTTGGCCCATTCCACAGTCCTAATGCGCATCTCAATTTCACACACTGCTTCAAATTGAGTCAAGCACGAGGAGCGATTATCCAACAGTCGTTTCTTAACGGGTGGGCTCTGTTACCAGGAAGAGAAGTACCTTCAGAGTTCGATCACAGATCCAGAGGAAACTCCTTGACGATTATTCATCATTCTGGTTTCGCCGGATTTAAGGTTTGCCTCGTGATTTCGCCTAATCAACAAATCAGAGATTACAGAGTTTCGCAGATACTGTGTCGTCGCATAGTCAAAGGCGACTTGGCCAACGCCATCAAAGTGTATCGTATCCCCAGATTTCGAACGGAGCATCTGTTTGTCTTTCACTCTGATTGTGTTGAAGAGAATAGAAGCATCAGCGAGATAGTTTTCGAATTCAGCAGCAAACTCCACGACTTCGAGATTACTGAGTCTATGAGTTTGAATCCAGCGATTCGTTCAGAAACGACTCGGAAGACGGTGACCGTACAAATGGACTAATCCACAACTTGAAAGAAGATGAAAATGTCGAATCCAAGAAACATACAGGTTGCTAGAGTTGGCTCATCATCCTCTGCTTGGATCTCTCCGATATGGTGAAAAGCATTGCAAGCTTTGGTTTGGGGAGGAAGAAGACGATAGAAGCCCTGAGAAAATGATGACGTGGCGGTATCCTAATTCATGTGGGCTGAGATATTATGGGCCTTAAATTGGCCCTAAAAGCCTTCATCTTGTTTTGAAATTTTTCTTACAGCGTTTTTTTGACTTTTCAATAATACTAGAAGTCAATGGGACGGGACGTGATGTGAAATAAATCAATAATGTATTTTGTCTTTTCATGCATTATTAATTCTTCCACTATAACGCGTTTGAACAGTTACAGAAGGACCCATTTGTTTACTTTTGCTTTTATATACCTCTCGAGAGACACACAACCTTCACAGTAGTTTACTTATCTTCTTCTTCTCAATACCCCCATTTTCCATCTCAGTGAGCATGTCTCTCATGGCTTCTCCTTCCTCTTTTCCCTCTCGCAATTACAAATTCAATGTCTTCTCGAGCTTCCACGGGCCTGACGTCCGTAGAACACTTCTAAGCCACATCCGCGAACAGTTTAAACGCAGCGGAATCACTATGTTCGATGATAACAAGATTGAGAGAAGCGCAACGATCGCCCCTTCACTCAAAGAAGCTATAGAAGAATCGAGGATCTCGATAGTGATTCTCTCCAAGAGATATGCTTCTTCAAGCTGGTGTTTGGATGAACTGGTGGAGATATTGAGGTGCAAGGAAACCATGGGGCAGATAGTGATGACCATCTTCTATGGAGTGGAGCCTTCCGATGTACGGAAACAGACCGGGGAATTCGGGATCGCTTTCAGTGAAATTTGTGCTCGTAAGACAAACAAGAAAAGGCAAAAATGGATCAAAGCTTTGAAAGATGTGGGCAACATCGCTGGAGAAGACTTCTTCAGATGGTGGGTCTTTAACTAATCTAAGCCTTTATATATCTCTTATGTTTTATTTAAGTGGTAGTAATTGGATTAGATGATTAAGGGAATGTTTTTGTTAAATAAAATATTAGAAATTACACAGAGAATTATAATAATCTCTGTGACTGTTTTTGATTCTTTTCTCTCTTTTCTGTTAGGAATAATGAAGCAAACATGGTTGAGAAGATTGCAAGAGATGTTTTAGATAAACTGAATGCTACACCATCTAGAGATTTTGATGGCATGGTGGGACTTGGAGCTCATTTGAAAAAAATGGAGTCTTTGCTAGATTTAGATTATGATGGAGTTAAGATGGTTGCAATCACCGGTCCTGCGGGGATTGGTAAAACTACCATTGCTAGAGCTTTACAAAGCTTACTCTCTCACAAGTTTCAGCTTACATGTTTCGTGGACAACCTTAGGGAAAGCTATCGTCATAGAGGTTTTGACGACTATGGTCTGCAGCTGCATTTACAAGAACGGTTTATTTCAAAGATTTTGAACCAAAATGGTATGAGGATATGCCATTTAGGTGCAGTAAAACAAAATCTGCGCGACCAAAGAGTGCTTATCATTCTTGATGATGTGAACAATATAAAGCAATTAGAGGCGCTGGCAAATGAAACTACATGGTTTGGTCCTGGAAGCAGGATTGTAGTTACTACAGAAAACAAAGAGCTTTTGCAGCAACATGGTATCAACAATACATACCATGTAGAGTTTCCATCTGATGAAGAAGCTGTCAATATCTTATGTAGATATGCTTTTGGAAAAATCTGTATGTATCATGGTTTTGAAAGGCTTTGTAAATCTTCAAACTCTTCCTTAGGGATGCAATCTTCCATTGGTACAACACTCAATGTATTAATGGAAGGTTACCGCAAAGCTGCAAGAGTAATAGAGCTTTGTGGTAACCTTCCATTGGGTCTCCGTGTGGTTGGTTCATCTTTACGTGGGAAGAATGAGGAGGAGTGGGAAGAAGTAATACGCAGGCTAGAAACTATTCTTGATCATCAAGATATCGAGGAAGTGCTAAGAGTCGGTTATGAGAGTTTGCATGAGAGTGAGCAATCTCTATTTCACCATATAGCAGTCTTCGTCAACCGCGATGACGGTGATCTTGTGAAAGCCATGTTTGCTGACAATAAGAACCTGGATATCAAACATGGGATGAAAATCCTAGTCAACAGATCTCTCATACATATATCTGATGATGGAGAAATAGTGATGCACAAGTTACTACAACAAGTGGGAAGACAAGCCATTAATAGACAAGAGCCCTGGGCACGTAAGATCTTAACTGAAGCTGAAGAGATTTGTGATGTCCTTGAAGATAATAAAGTAAGTTCTTTCTCTTTTATTTCACACATATATATATATATACTCTTTGGATTGATTTATACACATTTGGTAAAAAACAATACACGCAAAAACTATCTATCGTGCTAACAATATCTCTGTATTGTGAATATTGGTTTAGGGTAGTAGAACTGTGTCAGGCATATCATTTGATATATCAAGAATCGATGAAGTGTCTATAGGCAAGAAAGCTTTTAAAAGAATGCCTAATCTCCGATTCCTCAAAGTTTATAAAAGTAAAGATGATGGGAATGATATAATGTATATACCTGAGGAGATGGAGTTTCCGAGTCATTTAAGGTTACTGCAATGGGATGCATACCCAAGCAAGTGTCTTCCTCCTACATTTCAAACGAAATGTCTTGTCAAACTTGACATGAAGCGAAGCCAGCTCGAGTACCTCTGGCAAGGAACCCAGGTTGGTGTTGTGTACTTAAAATATACAAATATGTACTTTCTCTTCGTGTTATATGATGTTCCTCTCTTTGTCATACTGTGTCAGCCGCTTGCAAATCTCAAGAAGATGAGTTTGAATGGTTCCTCGAATTTGAAAGAACTGCCAGATCTTTCAAATGCTACAAATCTGGAGGAATTGAATCTGGGTTATTGCACGAGTTTGGTAGAGATTCCATCCTCCTTTACACATCTTCATAAACTAGAGAAGCTGGAGATGTATGGTTGCACAAACCTACAAGTCATTCCAGCTCATCTGAACTTAACATCCCTAGAATCCCTTGATATGCGAGGATGCTCACGATTGAGAAATCTTCCGGTTATATCAACGCACATCAGCTACCTTACTATACAGGAGACAGCGGTAGAAGATCTGCCTGCATCATTTAGGCTTTGCACTCGTCTTCGGTCTCTCGATCTAAGCGGTAATGGAAATATCTGCCTGCATCATTTAGGATTAACACATCTCCCCACGAGTTTAACGAGACTACACCTAAGCGAGTCTGATATTGAAAGGATTCCAGATTGCATCAAAGATCTTCATCGGCTACGATGGCTAATTGTATGTGGCTGCAAAAGACTCGCATCATTGCCAGAGCTTCCTGGTTCGCTCGACATTCTAATCGCAAATGATTGTGAGTCACTAGAGACGGTGTTTTTCCCTTTGAGCAGTCCAAGTGTGGGGCTTTGTTTCAACAACTGCGTCAAACTGGACCAACAATCACAAAGAGCAATTATCCAACAACCGTTTCGTTGTCCCGGAAGTATTCGGTTACCCGGAAGAGAAGTGCCTGCAGAGTTCGATCACCGAGCCAGAGGAAATTCGCTGACCATTCGGCTCGATGGTAACAGGCCTATGCTCATTACATTTAAGGTTTGCCTCGTGATTTCACCTAACAATCACATCACCGGATACTCTCCACAATCAGTACGGTGTCGCCGCATAGTCAACGACCGCTTTGACGAGGAGTTCTGCGGATTCTTTTTTCGCAAATGTCGAATGGAGCATCTATTGATATTTCACTCTCGCTTGCGATATTATCACTGCGGTAAAGTAAGCAGTGAAGTAGTGTTCGAATTCAGCAGCACAACCCAAGACTTGGACATCCTTGAATGTGGTGCCCAGATCAATGAGTCCGAACCCTCAGAAGAAGACGACACCGAAGGCGGTGTCCGTACATATGAAGAAATCTGTGAATCGAATGAAGAAAGAGAATCTCGAAGGCGAAAAACGTACAGATTGTTGGAGTTGGCTCTTCTCTCTGCTTCAATCTCTCCGATTTCGTGAGAAGAACGGCGATTATTAAAGCCGGAAACAGATGACGTGGCCATTCCCCGATTCATAATGACCCGGAAACATTTGGGCTTCTAATGGGCCTATAATCAGACTTTTCCCCCAAAACTCGTTAGGGTCTCTAGGCCTCTCGCAATCTCTGCGCATTCATGGTAAATTTTGTTTTTGGTTTTTTTGTCAACAACATTAATTCAAAACGAGAGTGAAAAAATTTCAGAACATAGTTGCCGCGAGATCGACATTTAGGTATACTTTTTTTTTTTCTTTCCAGAATTCACTTGTCATTGTGTATATAGGTTACGTGTTTAGGAAGATATTCTGAATCACTTGTACTTAGTCCATTGTTTCACATTAGTTTCCTTGTTAGAATCTGAGCAATGTTGTTACTTAGTATAATTTATCTTCAGATGTTTGTGTTGAAGATAAAGAGTTACATAGAGAAGCCACTATATGATCGATTGGATCTAAGAAAGCTATAGTTAACAAGTCTTACCATCAAGTTGACTACTGTAGTTGTATACAATACCAGCAGCAAGGTGTCTTTAGTTTAAGTTATTGTCAACATGTTATTTTGCATTTCATATTTTTCAAGTGGGATTGTACACACATGGATTATTTTTTTAAGTCAACTGAGTTAGCCGACCGTTAATATATATTAATAAATACAATTTGATCTCTGACTATTATATTTTATTGAGAACTAGTGTTTACTAAACTATATTTTCTCTCGTTCAAAGCGTCTGCATGCTCCGGTTTAACAACAACAACTCGACTAATAACTAACATTTTTTAGAATTTTCGTTTACTTTTTTAGAATTTCTCAAGTTACTCTTCCCATAAGTCAACGCGTTTTGCATTAATACAGAGAAGGATCTTTATTACTATAGTTTTGCTTTTAGCCTTTTATATACATGAAATATCAGATTTATCTTTACTTCATCTTCTCTTCACCCTCTTCCATCTCTCTTGTTTCTCATGGCTTCTCTTCCTTCTACATTATTGTCTCGCAACTGGACTTACAACGTCTTCGTGAGCTTCCACGGGCCTGACGTCCGTGAAACACTTCTCAGTCACATCCGCGAACAGTTTAATCGCAATGGGATCACTACCTTTGATGATCAGAAGATTGTGAGAAGTGCAACGATAGGTCCTTCGCTCACAGAAGGAATAAGGGAATCGAGGATCGCGATCGTGATTCTCTCCAAGAAATATGCTTCTTCAAGCTGGTGTTTGGATGAATTGGTGGAGATTTTGAGGTGCAAGGAAACCATGGGACAGATAGTGATGACCGTATTCTATGGAGTGGACCCATCCGATGTACGGAAGCAGACCGGAGATTTGGGATCGTTTTCAAAGAAACTTGTGCAGATAAGACGGACTTGGAAAGGCAGAAATGGAGCAAAGCTTTGAACTGTGTGGGCAACATCGCTGGAGAAGACTTCTTCAGATGGTTGGTAGTTAATCAATTTAATGAAATTTTTATTAGGCTATATGCAGTGGAATAAGGTCATTTTGATAGAAACGGTACTTCTCTTTTCTTTTATTTTTTGTTAGGGTTAATGAAGCGAAAATGATTGAGAAGATAGCAACAGATGTTTCAGATAAGCTTAATGTTACACCGTCTAGAGATTTTGATGACATGGTGGGACTTGAGGTTCATGTGAGAAACATGATGTCTTTGCTAGATTTAGATAACGTTGGAGTTAAGATGGTTGCAATCACTGGTCCCGCAGGGATTGGCAAAACTACAATTGCCTTAGCTTTACAAAGTCAGATCTCTAATAGGTTTCAGCTTACTTGTTTTGTGGACAACCTTAGAGGAAACTATCATAGTGGTCTTTATGAGTTGCGTTTACAAGAACAGTTTCTTTCAAAGGTTTTGAACCAGGATGGTATAAGGATATGCCATACAGGTGTAGTAAAAGAAAGGCTATGCAGGCAGAAAGTGCTTGTCATTCTTGACGGTGTAACCCATATAAAGCAATTAGAGGCATTAGCGAAAGAAGCTTCATGGTTTGGTCCTGGAAGTAGGATTGTAGTAACCACAGAAAACAAAGAGATTTTGCGGCAACACGGTATCGATAGAACATACCAATACCAAGTGCGGTTTCCATCTGTTGAAGAAGCTGTCAAGATCTTATGTAGATATGCTTTTAGTAATACCTCTTTCGAAAAGCTTGTGTTAAGAGAAAAGTATCCTTTTATTCACTCAACACACGAATACACGATTGATACGTAACGGAAACTCTCCGATGACGATCAACTCAAAATAATCACGAGAACAAGCTCTCGATGATCGTCTGATTTCACAGAGAATTCTATCTCCTGTGACCCCTGTTTTCCAAGTTCTCGATGAAAACCCGTAAAATGTATTCCCTATTCTTTATATACAATGAATTATAAAATACAACAAACAAATCCACGTCATCTGAGTCAAAGCTCTTCTTATTCCCGCTCAGCATCTTTCGACTCTGTTTCTTCTTCTATCACTCGCTTCTTCTTCCTTACGTAGACCTTAAGTGGCTTAGCAATACCCCCCCTCGGCAAAACGAAGCTTGTCCTCAAGCGCTAAATGTGGGAATTGCTTCATCAAATCCACTGCAGTAACCCATGAGCGTTCATGTTCTTCAAGGCCAGTCCACTTAACCAAAGCTTCTAAGTGACCCTCATTGTCATAACGAGTATCTTCAATGCTTTCAGGTTCAATAACCACATCTGGTTCATTGTGTAACGATTCTGGCAAGGGAACCACCTCGTGATTAACTCCCAGAACTGGCTTTAACTGAGAAACATGAAAAACATTATGAATTTTTGAATCTTGAGGAAGTTTAAGCCTGTAAGCAACTGCTCCAATCTTGGCTATAACTTCAAACGGTCCGTAGTACTTTGCTGCTAACTTTTGACACCAACGCTTCGACACTGATTGTTGCCTGTACGGACGAAGTTTGAGGAAGACTCTGTCACCAACAACAAATTCCAGCTCTCGGCGATGTTTATCAGCATTGTCTTTCATCCTAGCCTGAGCGATGACAAGATTATCCTTAAGGCGGTTCAATATAGCATCACGTTCTTTCAGCATCGTTTCTAACTCGAAATTAGCCGTTGAACCTTCTTCAAATCTCAGTAAATCTGGAGGATCTCGCCCATAAACCACCTTAAACGGAGTTGTTCCAATGGCAGTATGATAACTCGAATTGTACCAAAATTCAGCCCAAGTCAGAAACTTGCTCCACGACTTAGGATGTGAAGACGCGAAACAACGAAGGTATGTTTCTAGGCAGCGATTGAGAACCTCAGTTTGCCCGTCCGTTTGAGGGTGAAAAGCTGTACTGTACTTTAGCTGTGTCCCTGCTAATCGAAACAGCTCTCTCCAAAAAGAACTCAAGAAGATCTTATCTCTGTCAGATACAATCGATAGAGGAAACCCATGAAGTCTTACTATCTCTTGAGTGAATTTGTGTGCCACATCCGCTGCAGTAAAGGGATGCTTAAGCTTGATAAAGTGAGCATATTTACTCAGTCGGTCGACCACAACAAAAATCACATTAGCTCCAAGAGACAATGGTAAGCCTTCAATAAAGTCCATTGAAATCGCTTCCCATATCTTATCAGGAATCGGTAACGGTTGTAACAGACCAGCAGGGGACAATGTTGAGTATTTATGTCTTTGACATACATCACATTCAGCCACATACTTCTGAATGTCCTTACTCATTTTCCTCCAATAGAACAGATTCTTCACTCTTCTGAGAGTTTTCAAAACTCCCGAGTGCCCTCCCACCAAACCATTATGGTACTCCTGCAAAATTTGAGGGATATGTTTAGAGTTTCTGGGAATGACCAATCTGTTCTTGTACATCAACTGCCCTTTCACCACAGAATAGCCTTTTCGTGTTTCAGAACCAGCATTCACTCTTACAAGCAATTCCTGTATTTTCTCATCCTTTTCGATATCTTTGAGAATGTCCTGCAGGTGCAAACTTGTTGGAGCTGTTAAAGCTGACAACTCCAGGGCATGTAAATTTGATTTTTCTCTTACAATGCGAGACAACCCGTCTGCAGCTTTATTTTCTACTCCTGGCTTGTAAATGATATCAAAATCGTACCCCAGTAATTTTGTAAGCCAGCGCTGGTACTCTAAGGATACTTCTCGTTGCTCCAATAAGAATTTCAAGCTTTTCTGATCTGTGTGAACTATGAACTTTCTTCCCAACAAATAATGTCGCCACTTCTGTATTGCTAACACGATAGCCATGAGCTCTCTTTCATAAATGGGTCTCACTTGATCTCTGTCGGATAAACCAGAACTGAAGTATGCAACTGGTCTTTGCCCCTGCATCAACACAGCTCCCAATCCGTACCCTGAAGCATCAGATTCTAAAACGAAGCTTTCCTCAAAATTAGGTAATGCTAGCACCGGAGCTGTAAGCATAGCTTCTTTTAAAATCTCAAATGCTTTTTGAGCTCGTTCTGACCACTCGAACTGATCTGTCTTTAACAATTCTGTTAAGGGACGAGCAATTGTACCATACCCTTTAACAAATTTTCTGTAGTACCCGGTCAACCCTAAGAATCCACGCAGCTCTTTAACCGTTTTTGGTGCAGGCCACTTCTTCATCGCCTCTGTCTTAGCTGGGTCTGTGGCTACTCCATCTCGAGATATTACATGACCCAAATACTCCACCTGTGGTTGACCGAAAAGGCACTTCTTCTTATTGGCGAACAGTTTATGTTCAACAAATATCTCCATAACTGTTCTTAGATGTTCCAAATGAGTTTCTAACGACGGACTGAAAACCAGAATATCGTCGAAGAATACCAAGATAAAACGACCCAAGAAAGGCCTGAATAATTCATTCATCAAGGCTTGAAAAGTTGCAGGTGCATTGGTTAGCCCGAAGGGCATAACCAGAAACTCATAATGGCCATTTACTGTTCTGAAAGCAGTTTTCTCGATGTCCCCTTCCAACATTCGTATCTGATGATAACCCGATCGAAGATCTAACTTTGAAAAGATTTGTGCTCCATGAAGTTCATCTAATAATTGATCAATGATCGGTATGGGAAATTTATCTGGTATTGTCACCTTATTCAGTGCTCTGTAATCAATGCAGAACCTCCAGCTTGCATCTTTCTTCTTTACTAGCAAAACCGGACTAGAATAGGGACTACGACTTGGCCTAATCGTACCCGCTTCGAGCATTTGCGTTACAAGTTTCTCCATCTCCTCTTTGTAGGCATGAGGGTAACGGTACGGACAAACACTTATTGGTCCAGCTCCTGCTTTTAGATTGATGGCATGTTCTCTATTTCGCAGGGGTGGTAGCTGTGTAGGTTCAGCAAAGATGTTCTGAAACTCTGCCAACAACAACTGAATTTGCTCGGGAATCATAAGAGTGTCTACGCTTGGTGATGTGTGAAACAACTCTATATCAAACCCACAATGTTGAGCGTAATCCGTTGTTTCGATGGCTTTCAAAGCATTTTCTCCTTGCATTAATGCTATATCTCCTCGTTAAGTCACTCTCTGACCTTTATATACAAAGGAATATTCGTGATTATCCCAATCAACTTCACATTTGCCCAATGTACGTAGCCACTTCACTCCCAATATCATATCAACCTTTCCCAACTCCAACAGAATAAAATCAGCCTCATAATCCACTGATTGAAGATTGAATTGAACATCCTTACACACTCCTGATGCATTCACCCTGATCCCCGTTCCTAACAAGATCTCAAGTCTCTTGTCCCGTATTGGCGAAAGATTTGTCTTAGTTAACAACGAAGGGTCTATGAAGTTGTGTGAAGCTCCACTGTCTAACATCACAACAACCTCTGTTTTGTCAATTGTCCCCCACAGCTTTGTTGTGCATGGCGAGTCTAAGCCCAAGAATGAAAACAGAGATAACTCCATCAGCTCTGTAATCTCGCTTTCCTCCTCCTCTAGTGTAATGCTCCACTCGGGTTCAGCGAGTGGAATCTCAACCCCATTTACCACGGTGTACACTTGTAACTCCATATTCTGACATTTATGGGTTCTTGAAAACTTCTCAGGGCAGTAAAAACATAATCCGAGCCTTCGTTTTTCAGCATACTCTTCAGGACTTAGCTTTAATTTGTTTTGAGGCCGTCCACTCGTTTGGTTTCTCCATGGTGGTTTCCCACTTAATTGACTCTTCACGCCTGTACTCTGCTCTGGTACTTGAGAGTTTCCTTTCGAAGTATCAGGTAGTGTAGTTGAAGAGTGCCAAGTTCGCTGAGAGTTGTAAACCGATGAGCTTTTTAATGGAACAAAGGTGGAAACCCGTTTTGACCCCGACGTGTTAGCTGTATCTGCCATAGATTTACAGAAAACGCTATCTTCCATAGAGATAACCGCCTCAAAATGAGCTGTGAGACCCTGAGGTTTCTTCATTTTAACCACCTCTTGCATTTCTGGTCTCAAACCAATGTAGAATACATGCTCAAGGTTTGCTTCATCAACGCCTTTGACTATCGTGGACAATTCTTCAAACTCATTGACATAATCCACGATGGATCCTGTTTGTTTCATGCTGAACAACCGTTTTCCTGGATTCTCCTCCACCTTTAAGCAGAATCTAGCAATCAGTCTTTTCTTAAACTGTGTCCAGTCGTTGAAAGGATTGATCTCCATCTCTCTGTTAAACCAATTCAGAGCTGGTCCTTGTAAACTCACTGACAACAGATCCATACGGTCCACATCGGAATAATTTCCCAAACGGAAGAACCTTTCAGCCATCGTTATCCAACCGTACGGGCTTGTACCATCAAGGATCGGTAACTCTATCTTCTTCAGCAAACCCGATCTATTCTCTAGTACATTACTAATGTCCCGATAACCTAACTGTGTGTTCACCGGATTGTTCTCAGTCTGAGATGGACTAACCTCATTCACAGTGCCGGACGACGTCGCAACTGCTTTCCCTGCCGCTTTCTCGGAAAATTGATTCGCCTCAATCCGAGCTAGGGTTTGCGACATCAACATCATGCTTTTATCGATCGTCTCAAAGCGCTTATCCATGGAATTTAATCGGCCTTTGATTTCGGAGTTAGCTTCTGTCAGCCGTTCCCAACCCCCACGAACCACCGTCATCTGTTGATTCAACTCCACCAAATTTCCTTGCATCACCTCTGTCACGTCTTCGATATCCGCCATTTTTGCCGTCGCGAAGATTCGCTTGCTCCCCGCACCAATTGTTAAGAGAAAAGTATCCTTTTATTCACTCAACACACGAATACACGATTGATACGTAACGGAAACTCTCCGATGACGATCAACCCAAAACAATCACGAGAACAAGCTCTCGATGATCGTCTGATTTCACAGAGAATTCTATCTCCTGTGACCCATGTTTTCCAAGTTCTCGATGAAAACCCGTAAAATGTATTCCCTATTCTTTATATACAATGAATTATAAAATGCAACAAACAAATCCACGTCATCTGAGTCAAAGCTCTTCTTATTCCCGCTCAGCATCTTTCGACTCTGTTTCTTCTTCTATCACTCGCTTCTTCTTCCTTACGTAGACCTTAAGTGGCTTAGCAGCTTGCTGAAAGAGTTACAAAGCTTTGTGGTAATCTTCCGTTGGCTCTCCGTGTCGTGGGTTCGTCTTTACGTGAGATGAAGGAGGACGAGTGGGAAGATGTGATAAGCGACCTGGAAACTATTCTTGATCGAGATATCGAGGACGTACTAAGAGTTGGGTATGAAAGTTTAGATGAGAACGAGCAAACACTGTTTCTCCACATTGCACTCTTCTTCAACTATAAAGATTGTGATCTTGTGAAAACCATGTTCGCTGACAGTGACGTCGACGTCAAACGTGGGTTGAAAATCCTTGCAAACAGATCTCTCATAGAGATATCTGCATATGGGGAAACAGTAGTGATGCACAGGTTGCTACAACAAATGGCTAAAAAAGCCATTCAAAAACAAGATCCTTGGAATCGCCGGATCTTGATGAATGCAAGAGAAATTTGTGATGTTCTTGAACATGCCAAAGTAAGTTCTTTCTCTTCTATTTGATATATTTTTATTTGTTCGATAATTCATTCTTTAAATCAAGCTTACAATTTCTACTTACTGGAAAATTTGGTTTAGGGTACGAGGAATGTTCTTGGTATATCATTTGACACATCAAGAATCAACGAAGTATCAATAAGCAAGAAAGCTTTCAAAAAACTGCCTGAACTTCGATTCCTCAAAATCTACAAAAGAAGATACGATGGGAATGACATAATGCATATACCAGAGGAGATGGAGTTTCCGTGTCGGCTAAGGTTATTACATTGGGCGGCATACCCAAACAAGTGTCTTCCTCCTCAGTTTCATCCTGAATATCTTGTTGAACTCAATATGAAGAATAGCAAACTCGAGAAGCTATGGGAAGGAACCAAGGTAATTGGTGTTGTACTCTTACCTATGATTTGAGTATGTACTTTCTCTTCATGTTATGTAATGGTTCTTTCTCTTCATGTCATGTAATTGTTCTTTCTCTTCACATTTCAGACGCTTGCGAATCTCAAGAAGGTGGATTTGTCAGAGTCTTTTCATTTGAAAGAGCTTCCAGATCTTTCAAATGCCACAAACCTTGAGACGATGCATCTGGTAGGTTGCGAGAGTTTGGTGGAGATCCCATCCTCTTGTTCACATCTTCATAAACTACGGAAGCTGTGGATGACTGGATGCAGAAACCTACAAGTCATTCCAGCTCACATGAACTTGGCATCACTTGAAGTAGTCTTCATGAGAGGATGCTCGAGACTGAGAAACGTCCCAGTCATGTCAACGAACATCAAACAGCTGTGCATATCGGAGACGGCGGTCGAAGACGTGCCTCCTGCATCAACCACGATGTGGCCTCGTCTCACCTCTCTCAGTATAAACAAAAGCGGGAAGCTCAAGGGACTAACACATCTCCCCAAGAGTCTCACAGATCTAGACCTAAGCTACTCTGATATAGAAAAGATCTCTAATAGCATCAAAGCTCTTCATCAGCTACGAAACCTTGATCTAACCGGCTGCAGAAGACTCGCGTCACTGCCAAAGCTACCTCCTTCGCTCAAATCCCTAAAAGCAGAAGATTGTGTATCGCTAGAGACCGTATTTACCCCTCTGAACACTCCCAACGCGCGTCTCAATTTCATCAACTGCTCCAAATTGAGCCAAGAAGCAAGAAGAGCAGTTACTCAGCAGTCTTTCTTTACAGGAGTGGCGCTTTTGCCAGGAAGAGAAGTGCCTGCAGAGTTCGATCACCGAGGCAGAGGAAGCTCCCTGACCATTCGTCCAGACGGTGAACCTTACAGCGGATTCGTGGTTTGCGTCGTGGTTTCCTCTAAGCAGCGAGAGTTTAGCTTCTCCCAACTATTGTGCCGCCGCGTAGGCGTAGCTGAGGACGACTTGTATCCGGTTGAAATGTTGGTCTACGTCGGCGAAGTCCACAAATTTAACACGGAGCATCTGTTTGTATTCGACTCTCGATTTATAGAGTTTTACCCGTCTGATATGAGCAGAGAGATAGTGCTCGAATTGAGCAGCAACTCCGACGACTTCGAGGTTATTGACTGTGGTGCCAGGATCTTGACCGACGAGAACGGGAGCTGTGGATCTGGATTAGAACAAGTGTTAGAAGACGACGTTGAGCTTGAAACCAGCGAAGCCTTTGAAGACGACGTCGAACACGGTGAACCTACAAATGGAGTAAGTTGTGACGAGAATCCCGACGGCGGAAAACGCACAGATTGTTGGAGTTGGCTCTTCCATTTCGTAGGATTGGTTTCGGGAGGAAGACGATAGAATCCAGAAGTGATGACGTGGCCATTCTCTATAATGGGCTTAGAGCCCTTTTATCTGTAAGAAAACCCAATTATACGGACTTGTCCTATCATGTTCGGCCCGCCTGGCGACCGTCCAAGTTGATTAGTAGTTGTGAAATTAGGTTTACATATTGCATATTAGCTGTGGAAGTTTGCAACAAGATGTTCACACATTTGTCACTTGTTTGTAACCACTTATTTCAGCTGTTTATGCTGAAGATAAATCCTCTGCATTGAAAAGTTGTAAAAATCTTTATCCTTCTAATGTCCATAAGAAGTTAATGAATTTTTTAAACCAACAACCTTTAACATATTTCTATATATAAAAAACAACCTCTAATTTAACATTTAGTCAGAACTAAAAACTATTGAATTTGATTTCCAACAGTATATTAAATACAAATATATTGACATATATGAATACTTTTTTTAGCATCGAAAAACTTGTAGAAAATATGACGCGAGTCATAAAAAAGAATACAGACTTCTCAATACAACAATAACACCAATGTCTCTCCATGACTTGACACCTCAGCTTTTTCAAGTTAACAGAAACTGACACATCAGCAAAATCAACAACCAATCAAAATATTTTAATTAATACACATCATCTACTAATATTTATTATTTTTTTTTTAATTTAAACCTATTAAAAACCCAAATATTTTTTTGTTAATCTTTGTTTTACTTTTTACCAAACCCAAGCTCAAATAATAAATAACATCAAATAAAATAAATTCTATCTTTATTTTATTTTTTACCAAATCCAAACTCAAATGATAAGTAACAGCAAATAAAAAAAAATATTTTGTCAAATCCAAGCCTAAATAATAAACAACATCAAATAATAAAATTAAAATTTTATGGATAGAGAGCTGAAAGGTGTGCCAGTGAAAATGGTAGCTAAATTAGTACATAAGCATATGAGGAAGCAATGTTCTTGGCTCAATTTGTAATTTTCTAAAAAAAACTCTAAATATAACATGAACACATCACTACTAATTGCATCTTTCTATCTTTCACAATATCCAAAAATTTTATATATACTATTAATCTTATATATACTGTTTGTTTGTTGTATGAGTAGGAGAAAAAGAGTTAGTATTATGGTTGGTTTATAATGCAATAGCCACCAAAGTATTTATAATCAAGAACTTTGTATTTGTGCTTTTAAATCTTTCTTTCCTCAATCTATAGTAATAATCTCTGTTAAATCATTAAAGCATTGCTCACCGTAGTATTAGCGAGATAATTTTAGAATTCAGCAGCAAACTCCATGACTTCGAGATTACTGAGTGCAGTGTTCAGATCGAAAGGAGGAGCTCTGAGTTTGAATCCAGCGATTCGTTCAGAAACGACTTGGAAGACGGTGACTGTACGATGGACTAATCCACGACTTGAAAGAAGATGAGAATATCTAATTTTTATACTTTTTAAACTCGTTTTGATTAAAATTATCTAAATATTTAGAAACGTTTCTAATAACAAAAAAATTCTATTCTATTTGTTAGTATAATATTAGAATCTTTTAATTTTCTTTTATTTAATAACAACATATTTCTATTGTATTTTTTAGTATTTTATTTTAATAAATCAAAAAGAAAATAATTAACTTAAAAATATAATAAATCACAGAAAATAATGTGGACCAATGAAATGATTTTTTTAATATATATAATTTTTATAATTTATAATATGTTAGTTTTTGTTTTATTGTTAATAGAGAAATAAGATCTAATTTTCATACTTTTTGACTTGTTTTTATTAATAATTATCTAAAAATTTAGAAACTTTCCTAATAACAACAAAAACATAAATAATTAAAATTTAGAAACTTTACTAATACCAATAAAAACGAGATTAATTGTTTTTAATATATATAATTAACTATATATGATGATATGTACTAATAGAATTGAATCTTTCAAATCATATGTGGATATCTTTAGAAGCTTATAATATCAACTTTTATTAGTAATAGATATATAACTCGTGCTACGCACGAGTCTGTATTAATAGTTTAATTTTTTTTTTTCACTACTATCTTTAAAATTATTAAAACTATAACATATTTATAGAAATTTTTATTTATATAAGAGAATTTAATATATAATGTGTAATTTTTTCCTATTTCTATTATATAATTTAAAAACTATTAGGTAAAATAATAACAATGACACCTATCGAATTATCTAACTTAGACGTACATATACATTTGATTTAGAGAAAGATTGTTTTGCTAAGATTTTGGTATTATTTTTTTTTCCATAGAATTTCTATAGTTCTTTTTTTTAAGGTTTATGTGTTCAAATATTTAGTTTTTTATAGAAAATTTAATTGATGTTGTGTATTACTGCATATATAATCCATAATTCATGTTTATTCGCATTTAATTATGTTAGAAAGCTGCAATGAACATGCAAAATCAATTTATCCTTCTCCACCATGTCTTGCAAGAGTTTTATGTTATATTTTTATTTAGTTTTTATTGATATCTATTTTTGTACAGTATAATATTTGATAATTTTAGTTTTCTTACTTGTAAGATCGGTGTTGTAGATTTTTTTGTATTATTTTCACTGTTTTTATCTTTTGTATGCAATTTGCAGGCTTTGATTTGAATTTCTTCTACATATAGCAATTTGAGTTTGATTCATAACTGTGTCATATTTTATTATATAAATAAAATTTTAGAATGTGTTATTGATGTTGTTTTAGATATAAGTAGTGACTATTAATAGATTCATATTTTACTACTTGTTAAATATCAAGTCTAAAGTTATTATAGTGTTTTTTCTTTGTTTGTTTTTAAATTAGAAATATCAAGTATATTAATTCTTGTATATTTAAAGATATACTTGGTTTAGAAACTTTAGATATTTATTCATTGTTTATACTAATACTTTAGAAATAAGAAACTTTTTGAAATTAATTTCAAATTAATTTTGTTTTAATTTTTGTTTGATAATTTACATCTTTTGATTGTATGTTTTTATTTATTTTAATTTATATAATTTTTTGTATGTTTGATATACTTAGGACTTATATTCTTTTTATAAAGCTCTTTTGTTGTTGATTTCCAAATAAATATCATAGACATCATATTAATTTCTTTTATACAAATACTTTTTTTTTGTTAAATTTGATTTTAATATTAATTTTATTCTAGTTATAATGCTGATTTGATATTCTTATATAAAAAAAAGAAAATAAATATTATATTATCTCTTTTTTTCAGCAGCTTTATACCCTAGAAAAGTATGCAAATCCAAACCTGTGGATATGAGTTGATGTAGTGTAACTAATGAAGATATTCTCTAGCTTTACTATAATGCATAAATTTACCCTAATAAAACTGTGGGCTAATTATTTACATACAAACATATGACTGTATTCAATTTTAAAAAAATCAAATTAAATATATATTATTATATTAAAATTTAAAAATGTACATTTTTAAAAAATATTATTATATAAAATATTAAAACATATAATTGTTTAAAAACTATTATGTGAAAAAAAAATTCTACTATAATACATAAATTCACTCTAATAAAATTGTGACTAAATACCCAGAAAAAAATAATTTACATGGGCAGGGGCGTGCCTACATTACTACAAAAGAAACATTCGCTTATGGACATCAATTTTTTCTCGTAATAGGGCATCAAATTTTGTTTTAAGTTAATAATATATTATTATTAGTTATATTCACAAATAATAAAATATATACACATTAGTTAAACGTTTTATAACATAGATAAATTTAAACTATATGTATAGTTTATAAGAGAAAATTTTAAAATAAATCAGTAACATTTAAAAAATTAAAAAACTACAAACAATTGTTATTAATAAATTATTAGGGTAAGAAAGAAATTAGAGACATACTATAAAAAAAATATATTACATTACTTATAAAATGTCAATAAAATAATGGATTCTATTTAGAATCACTTATTAAAAATTGACACTAAATATAAAATTTTACATCAGTTTTTTAATTGATACTAATCTTAACTTGACTAGTATCAATTAAACAATTCATACTAATACTAACTTGATTAAAATCAATTTTAAAAAATGATAAAAATTATTATTAATTTATATCACTTTTGAAAACTAACACAAATATATAAGTTTACATCAATTATATAAGTGAAGCATTTGATCTATTGGAATTAGTATCAATAATAAGTGATATTAATATTTCTTTCAGTTATAAAAATGATGCAAATAAAATTTCAACTAAACAAGTACTTGTCACACGATGCTAAGAATGATGAAGAGTACTAGTTTCTTCCTATACAAAAGAAACTCATCAACACTAAACATTTTTATCTTTAATTATATGTATGTACTTACATATAATTATTAGAATAATAAATATAAAATAATTAATTATCTTAAATTTATAATATTATAAAAATTAACACAAAATTTTAAGTCAATATGAATTTTAATGTCCCTCAATTGTAATAAATGATTTTTATAATATTATAAACTTAAGATAACTAATCATTTTATATTTATTATTCTGAGAAATATATGTAAATATATACATATGATTTAACTTAATAAAATTTTAGTGTTGATGAGTTTTTTTATAGAGGATGAAACTAGTAATCTTCATCATTCTTAGCAATGTGGAATAAGTAGTTGTTTAGCTGAAATTTTATTTGCATCACTTTTATAACTGAAAAAATATTGACATCATTTATTATTGATGCTAATGCTAGTTGATCAAATGCTTCACTTATATACTTGATGTAAACTTATATATTTGTGTTAGTTTTTAAAAATGATACAAATCAAATTAGTATTAGTATCAATTATTATTAATTGATATTAGTCAAGTTGAAATTAGTATCAATTAAAAAACTGATGTAAAATTTTATATTTAGTGTTAATTTTTAATAAATAATTCTAATATAGAATCAGTTATTTTATTGATACTTTATAAGTGATGTAATATAGCATTTTTTATAGTGTGTGATTACTTCACATATACTAGCACCAGATTACAAAGAAGGTAACATGAATAGAAACACCTAAAAATCTCATCCTTCTTATCATTCGCATTGTCATTTCATAAAAGAATGATGTCTTGTTTCACCCTAGAAGCAAGAAATTTTTATCATGTTCTCAAAGCTATTTACTTTCTTACTCTGATGCATGAATCTCAAATTCTCCTTTTTTCTTGGTGATAGTGATTTAGCTTCAAAGCATTGTCATGTTCAAATAATATGATAGATCAAGCAAAAAAAAGTGATGGTCTTGATTATTACAAGGCCTTGCATTTTCAAACGGTGTTTCACTAAACAAAAACTAATCTTTTGTACTAGTAGCCGAAACAACCACTTGCAAGATCCTAAGGATTTGGCTCTCTTCTCAACTCGAATGGAGAATTCTAGACACCGTATACTCAAAGAAAGGTCTTTTTGCGAAACTCTAACTCACTCGAACTTTAGAGATTTGGTGCTGAGACTTTCAATCAGTTGTCTATGCATGTGCTTGCTGTTCATTGGAGGAAGACCTCATCAGCTTTGAAGCTGAGTGAATCAAGAGTGGAGTTGCCTGTGCATGTGCTCACTGTTCATTGGAGGAAGACCTCAACAGCTTTGAAGTTGAGTGAATCAAGTGTGGTTTTTTTTTCCGTCTAATAGGCATTTTATTAATAACTATGATTACAATCAATGTTTACAAAGGAATGAAGAAATAATGGACAAGAATGATATAAACACCATGAATTTGGTGAGCGTGCACCCGTTTTGGCTAAAACGTCTGCACATTGGTTGGCTTTCCTATTGTTATGAGTGAATTTGGTGTTGGAGAACATAGACGCCCACCCTTTAATAGTATTAAGATAGTGGTGTAACTTGAGGTTACTCCCTTCATTATTGAGTAGACGAGTCATATTTAGGTTGTCTCCTTCAAACACGACGCAGGTGAAACCAAAACTCCAAGTGTGGTTTTGGAGGTGCTTGAGGTTATAGAAGGAAAGAGATTGAGGTTTATAACTGAGTTATTTTGGTAGGCTTTGGATTGGTTCTGTTCATTTTTTGGTGCTTATGATTTAATTGTCTTTGCGTTGTTATAATGTTGAATGTCACAACTACTGTATCCATTCAGAAAAATAAGAATGTTATAACTACTGTATGTATCTATGTGCATGTTTAGGCCTTCTTTGTTTTTTTATTCAAATATTGTAACTCGATGCAAATGCTCAAATATTATTTATTTGACCACTATTAAATCAGTAATTAAATATTATATCTCAATGTAAAATTTAAAATATCTTAAGAATCTGGATATTTAATATGCTAAAAAGTAAAGTTTTGATACAGCATTTGCATCTAAAATCCAAAAGATCAAAATGCCATTTAATATAATAAAAAGCTTACAAAACTTATACTTATTACTCTAATTGTTAAAATCATAATATTCCATGAAATCATAAAATTGGGATTTTCCGCCAAACCCGTAAAACTGGTATTTCCCATCAAAACCGTAAGACTAAGTTTTTCCGCCAAAATCGTAAAACTAATTTTTTTTTCCAAAACCGTAAAATCGAATTTTCCTCTCAAAACTGCAAAATCGAGTTTTACTGGCAAATCCATCAAAACCGTAAAACCAAAATTTTCCGCAAAAACCGTAAAACGCGGTAATTCGTCAAAACCATAAAACTGGATTTTCTGCTAAAATCGTAAAATTGAGTTTTTCCACAAAAAAATGTATAATTGGATTTTTCTTGCCAAAATCGTGAAACCGATTTTTATGTCAAAACCGTAAAATCAAGTTTTCCTGTGAAAACTGTAAAACCGGATTTTCCCGTCAAAACCGTAAAATTCAGTTTTTCAGTCAAATTTATAAAACTGGTTTCCATCAAAATCATATAATCGAATTTTTCTGTCAAAACTGTAAAACTGAATTTTCCCATCATAACGGTAAAATCGAGTTTTTCGCCAAAACTATTAAATAAGATTTTCCTGTAAAATCGTAAAACCGAATTTTTCTGCCAAAACGTAAAATTAGATTTTCCGCCAAAGCCATAGGACCTTGAAACCAGATTTTTCTGGCAAAACCGTCAAATCGAGTTTTCTATCAAAACTGCAAAATTGAGTTATCCTGCCAAATCCGTGAAAACTGTAACTACGTTTTCTCGCCAAAACTACAAACCGTCAAAACTATAAAACAGGATTTTTCCGTTAAAACCATAAAATCAAGTTTTACCATCAAAATTGTATAATTGGATTTTCTCACCAATATTGTAAAACTGATTTTTTCCACCAAAACTGAAAACCCGAATTTTTCTGTCAAAATCGTAAAACTATATTTTCCTTCAAAACCGTAAAATCAAAATTTCCAGTCAAAACAGTAAAGTCGAGTTTTCCAGCCAAAACTGTTAAATCGGATTTTCCAGTTAACCATAAAACTAATTTTTTATGCCAAACCCGTAAAAATGGATTTTTCCGTCAAAGCCATAAAACAAGATTTTCCTGCCAAAACTGTAAAACTGAATTTTCCCGCCAAAACCATAAAACTGAGTTTTCGTACCAAAACTGTAAAACTGAATTTTCCCGCCAAGACCGTAAAACTGAGTTTTCGTACTAAAACCATAAAATTTGGTTTTCCAGTCGAAACTGAAAAATCAAGTTCTTCCGTCAAAACCGTAAAACCTGAGTTTTTCACCAAATTAGCAGAATCAAGTTTTCCCACCAAAATCCTATTTTCTGTCAAAATTATAAAATTTTAAAACCACATTTTTTACCAAAATCGTAAAACCGGATGTTCCACCAAATAAAAAAACCTAGTTTCAAAAATAAACAACATTTAAATGATGTATCTGAAAGTTGCATCTAGATGTTGAATCTAAATGCAGCATCTAGATCAAGAAACAAACAGAGCATTAGTAATCAAAATTAGTGTTGTTAGTGTTTACTCTATTAAATACATTTATTACTAGATAATAATCCGCAGCTTATGTGGGATAAAATAATTCTTATATATAAAAATTGAATTAGTTTTATATTATATAATATGATATAATTAATTTTATATGAGTTTCATTTAACAATATGAAATAACATACTTAATTGTCATATAAATTAATTTAAAAATTAAATACTATATACATGTTTAAAATTTAGTTAGGTAAAAATATAAAGTCACTATATAGATCTTCTATATCTCGTGATTAAGGATATGATTCAATGTTTTCACCAATGTCCAAAGCTTTGCATATACTATATTTGTTAATTTGCTATAAATTCAGAATCTTAATATAAAAATTAGATAACTAAGATTAAAATCAGAAATATATGAATATGTCTCTGGTAAAAATAATTAGAAACAAAAAATATATAGAACACAACAAAATTAGGAAAGCAACAACTATTATCATAAATTAATGTAAATAATTCTCCTTGTTACAAAAAACAGTTTCTAACTATAAAATATTTAATCAAAAAATATTTTCCAAAATATAAAAATCATTTTAATAAATAAATTTGCATATAAAAGCATAGATTGCCCTTTGAGACCGTTTATCAATGGGCGTTGATCGAAAGTTTGTCTACTTATAAAACACAATATGTAAATATAAATTACCAAAAAACTAAGTTTTTAAGAAACACTATGTAAATATATGGTTTTATTAATTTTATAAATTAATAATTACCATAAATTAATAATATATAAATAAATAACTATGATAATTTAATAAAATGTTATTATATAATTGTTTGTTTTTATTAATATTAAAATAATGTTATAGTTTATCTACAATATGAAAGTGAAATGTTTAAAGATATCATTAACTTTTTTAACAAATATTATTTTATTTAATTATTAACAAATAATATATTTAATTCAAAAACAGATAAAAATATTAAAGTCCTAATATTATTAATTTATAAATTTTATATTGTAATTATATTGAATTATTTAAAGCAGGCAAACTAAAACTTTTTCGGTAATTTATTTAAAAGATTAACAAATTGAAACCTTTTCTAACCACTAAGTAAATCAAAAGAAACACAAACAAATCTTGCAGAAAATTTGGTATATAATAAATCAAAATTGATTCAAAAAAAAAATTAAGCAATTAATATTAGTATTATCATGTTATTGTATTTAACCAAGAAAAAGTAAGAAGTAATGTTATATGCCATATTTGTCACCTAAGAATCATATATAGAGTAAGTAATAATATCATATGACATATTTCCTTATATAGTAAATCAGAATAGTAATAAATATATATATCATAATAATTTTGAAAATTCGTCATTATAACTTTTTTTGATTGGTTTTTGACGAAAACAACATATATTTTTAATAATATATTTTTTAATATTGTTATGAATTGTTAAAAGATATATATTAAATATATTTATCTTGAAGTATTATATATGTTTTTATAATTATTTTTGTGCATGCTATGATTACATCAAAATATGAATAAAATTAATATGACTTTCTTTTATATGTCCTGATTGATTTTTGATAAAAATAAATTATTATTTTAAATTATTATGTTGTCTATATAAGAATTAGTGAACAACTAATAAAAATATTTTCTGAAAAAAGTAATAAACATTAGTAAAGTATTATATATTTTATTATGAATTTAAGGAAAATAAAATATGATTTTTAATTTTTCTGTTGTACCTTTAAGAATATTTTTTAATGAATAATTAATAAACATATTTTTTTGAAAAAGTAGTAAACATTAAAAAATATTATATTTTTGTTATGAATGATAAAAGTAGAAAAGATTAAAAAGTATTATATATTTTATTATAAATTTATAAGTATTATATAATAAATTATTTTGTGTATATTGTAATTAGCATTGACAAATTTATTATATTAAATTATTATTTATAACATTATTTCCTTTTAATTCATTAAAAAATAAATATAACATATGTGGGGACTTAAAATATACAATGATATATCATGTAACTAGTCTAGTAATTTAAGTCTTTTTAAAAAAATTAGCTGAGAATCAATGTGGAATTGACATATCAGCATAATAGCACTACTGTAAATACTTACAAAAATGAGTTTACTCTATAAAAATACTTCTCAATTAATATATAGGATTAGATGAGAAATGAGAAGGGACAGACAAAAGAAAAGAGTAAATTCCCCATTAATTAAGATATACAACACATTATATCTAGATTATACAATCGCATAAGTATAACAAGCTCTCTTATCAGTATCAAACATTATACCTAGATTATATAAGCCAAGAAGTAAAAGAGGAAAATAAAATGTAGAATCACTAACTCCACTCTAAAACTAACACCTCTCGCGTACTCTGGCCCGCCAAAGAAGAAACAAGTATCGTTCACCTTTTTGACATTGTAATATTTGGGGTTAGTTGCTCTTAACCTGAGGTCGTAGACTGGCTGGAAATCACCTATGATTCCTGCGATTTCAAGATCGCACATGTAGGCGGCTGTACAAAAGCCGCTGTCTGGAAAATATCCAGATCCCATCTGGGTTGTGGTGTGCTGGCGGGAGATGTTCCCATTTGTAATTTCACCGCACCACTGCACCTCCTCTGCGTACTCGATTAGTTGGGTGAATATCTTTGTCAGCCAATACCCAACTGACTCAACAACTGTGCTGTTGCTAAACCAGACACCCAACCGCCAAAGTCTGAGCTTCGAGTCCTACATTTGTGTTTAATTATTTATATTAGAAAACATATAATTATAGAATAAAAATTAAAATAATTTTTTTTATTAACCTTCCATATTTGGATAGTTAATTCAGTCTGAGCGCCTGGGAATATTGACATTGGGGAAATAGCACCCCCAATAAAAACTTTTTGGCTGGTCTTAATAAATCCTGGACAGTGGTGGAGATTGTAACACTTATGGATCTTGTATGCATCTCTCTGCAAAAAAAGCAAGTAATTAATATATATTAATATATATATGAATAAAAGAAATTAAACTTAATCATACCGTCCAGAAATTAAAAACCCTTGGCTGGTCGTCCAGATATATATGGGGACAAACCTACATAGCAAAATAGTCAAAGAATTATAATAGATCTTTTGTAATTACTAACCGTTAAAAAAATTTGATTATAACTTACTTGTCAGCCTGTCTCAATGCTGTTGAGATCACCTGCGTCATAAGATCCTGAGACGAGCCAAATCTGGCCTAGACTGAATTCGCCAGCATCTTTTTGTGCCTTCAATTGCCACACTCTCATTCTCGCCTTTGTTCCGTATATCTTTGGTGGTCGAGTCTCCATATGTCGCAATCGCATACTAAACCAAAAACAATAAACCAGAGTTATTTTTACTTTTGTTATTAACATAATCGATATTTTATTATAAGTTTGTCACTAAAATAATGAAATGGTAATATCAAAATTTAGTTTTACCTCTTGTTCTCAGTTAAATTTGTTCGCAGCCGCTAAACTAGTAGTTTCGTTGATCTGAATCACCCTTTGTATCGAAACTGTTCTCGTCGACACTTCATTCCGCTGCAATGCCAGATTTGCCAGTTTACTTCGTCTTCATTTTTTGCCATGACTGGAAATTCTACGGGTGTTTCCTGTATTTCATAAATAAATAAATATTATTAGCTTTCCATTTTCATTGTAGGATAAGAGAAAATAGATTATTGCATTAAATTAGTTGAAACGACGTTTTGCCTTAATCCTAAAGTAAAAAAAAGTTGAAAATGATTAAAATAGAAAAACTAATCGGATATCCTTTTATTTCACGGGCAGACCCATTAACTAAACGAGTTTAAATGGGTGAAGCTCAATACAAAGCCGTTTATCTTAACACACAACTAAAAGAGCCGCGAAAATAATGTATTTTAGTTTTTTTGCATTTGTTTTGCTTATTTTTCTTCTTATTTTCTTTTTCTTTTATGCTTTTGTTTTTCTTATTTCTTTCTTTTTTATTTATTTTCTACTCATTTTTTGCTTATTTTTATAAAGATGTGAATGATTAAATATTAATAATAATAAAAGTTAATATATATAATAATGGTTGTGATATTATTATTAGAGTTAAAACAGAAGAATGTTCTGAAAATACCTTTTGATTTATATGTATCATTCTTTCAAGAAAGTGAAAACATTAGATACTCAACAAAAACAAAATGAAAGTTGAGTTAATTTACTTTGTGGTACGCATATTTCATTGCTTAACTTAGGATTAGAAAATTAAAATTGACACGCAAGTCACAAATTATATTATTAAGATTTGAGAGAGGTATAGATGTTGGACGTTAATTAATGATGTTGGTGAATCGCCACAATTTCCATTTTCTCTCTATCTCTTTGTATTAAGTAATAATATTTGTTTTTATCTTCACATAACAATGCAAAAACACTAACATCTGCCGGTATTTAATCATATGTGAAGTATATGTGATAAGAAATTAAAAATATATAACATTTATTTTGAATTTTCTGTGGACTAACAAAACTTACAATGTTAATGAAATTAAACTCGGTCCAACAAAATAAAAACTTTTTTCTCAGTCACATCTTTAGTTTGAACCAAATAATTTTTCTTGAAAAAAAAAAGTCTGCACATTCGACTAATCAGCCCTAGATAGTAACAATCCCTAATTAACTCTTGACAGTGAAATTTTCAACTTTTTCTATAGAATAAAATATAAAGAAAACCAAACCAATCTGAACAAGAACGAAAAATAAAACTTAGATACTAAAATTATATTCATACCAAGCCAACAACTTCTTTTACTTGATATTGTTTTAAAAAGAAATATTCCAATAATTTATTAAATCGTTTTTTTAAAACAGCGTTGTCTATATGACTAAACGTTTAAAATAAAATTTACAAGAAAAAAACCTTAAAATTTAAAATAAAATTCACAAGAAAAAAACCTTAAAATTAATAATTAATGGTTAAACACTACAATAATTTATTAAATCGTTTTTTTTTCAAAACAAAAAGAAAAAGTTATTAAAAGAACAATCATAAATGAAAATAAGAATCAGCCATCAAAAATGAAACTAAAAAATTAAGTTTTAAAACAAAAAGAAAAAGTTATTTACAAGAAAAAAACATTTAACACAAACATTTAAAATAAAATTCACAAGAAAAAAACCTTAAATTAATAATTAATGGTTAAACACTACAATAATTTATTAAATCGTTTTTTTTCAAAACAAAAAGAAAAAGTTATTAAAAGAACATTCATAAATGAAAATAAGAACCAGCCATCAAAAATGAAACTAAAAAATTAAGTTTTTAAAATGGATTAGGTAATTTTAATGAAAATAAAATAATTTGTTAAAAAGGTAATCCATTTAGAAGAGGGATCAGATGGTAAGAGAAGGAGAGCGCTCAATTGTCGTAATAGGCTGAGCGAAACGCTCTTCTCGCATGTTAATTTGCGAGTAATTTAACCACTCCTCATTTCCCCTTTAACTTGCCTGAAGGATCATGTTTTTACTCTAACCCAACTCTAATCATTTTATAGCCAGCTAATAATTTCCCAACTTCACTACTTTACCGATGTGAGATATTTCTCTCTTCTTCACTAAAACAACCCAAATTTGCTCTTGACGGTGAAGTTTTAAAGTTTTTTCCGAGCATGACGACTACTACAACGACGATGATATCTCAGCATGATTTCTACATTGATAGAGATTCGGAAAATTCTATTTATGTATCTGTTATTGAGGTATTAAGCTCTCACTGGCGATTTGTAATCGAGCTTTCTTCTTCTTTCGTGGTTGATTTGTTATTCGAATTTGTGAACCACTGTGTGATTGTGTTTGAGCTAAAGAATCCCATGTCTTGCGTGCATACTTAAATGACTTTAGATACCTTTTCTTAGAGATGTGTTGATGGAATTTGCAGCTAGGAGCTGGCACTTCCTTGCCCGGTTTTAGTAGCTGCAAAAGTTGGGGCTGAAGTAACCCTTACCGATGATTCAAGTAAAGCAGAGGTATGAGAATGTGTTGATAAGCTTTTGTTTTCATTTGGTTCAGATATTATGTGTTCATTTGTTAATTCGATTTTACATGTTGATGTAGCATCATGACCGTTGTTCTCAAATGCCGTTACTTGCTGAACAAGTGATCTTCTTAATGGGATTTTCGTTTATTTTATTTAATTTAGGATATGTGTTTTGAAGATATGACTAAATCTTTAGGGATAGGTTTTCACGATACGACTTAATAGTATCGTCTTCTATTTATATTTATATGGTTTTCTCTTTGTATTGCCAACACGTTGAATTTTGATTTGGATTTTAATAAAGAGCTTATTCAAGCACTGAGAAAAATATTCTCAAATTCATTGTTCTTCGTCTCCTCAGACTTCGAACAAGACCTGAGAGAAAGCTTGAATTCTCATCGAGAGTTTGATCATTTTCTCGTTATAGCTTCCACCCCCTATCACATGTGCAGGTTTTGGAGAATATGAGAAGAGTGAGCTGAGCTGCAAAGTAAAGATGAGTGGGAAGTTGTTGTGCGTAGGGTAGAAACGAGTCTTGATCGAGATATAGAGAGAGTACTTAGAGTCGGCTACGACAGTTTACATGCGAAATATCAGCTTTTATTTCTCTACATTGCGATCTTTTTCAACTACAGAGACGACGATCATGTGAAAACCATGCTTTCCGACAGCAATTTGGATGAAAGACATGGGTCGACAAATTTGTCATATATATCATCCAAAGGTCATATCGTGATGCACAAGTTACTATAACAAGTGGGTAAAGAAGCAATTCATAGACAAGACAAGAGCCTTGGAAACGCCAAATCTTAATAGATGTTCGCGAGATTTGCGATATACTTGAATATGATAAAAGACATTTCAGTAATTTGGATGAAAGACATGGCCTTTCACCATTGAACCACATAGTCGATCGATAAAGTTCTCATATATATATCATCCAAAGGTGAAATCGTGATATTTTTGAAAAGTAGTATTAGAAAAATGTTTATTTTGAAATCTCCACTACTAGCATATGCAATATCCAAATATATATCAATGAGTTTTTTTGTTTACCCGCAAATGTGAAAGTCAATTAATATCAAAATATAGCTACTATTATAAAACATCTAAAAAGGAATAGAAGAAAGAAATGTCTATTTATTATTACAAAATTTTCCAACACTGAATTATGCAATTAAATCTTGCATTTAAGCGGAGATATTTATTGATTGATAATAATAATAGCATATTCAATAAATTATTTTGACAAAATTTACAAACGTTAGATTTGTTTTTACAATTTTGACTTTGATTTGAGACTGTATACCCATGCATATTAAATGATAAAATGTAAATATGCATATACACCAATGACTTTTGTTTTGCCTAAAACAACTTTTCACCCGCAAATATGAAAGGCAATTAATAGTAAAATTTTCCTCCCAAAAGTTATATAAATAGAACTTCTCTCTAAATTTCAGAAAAACTAAGAAAATCTTAATTTCTCAATACTTTAACAAAACAAAAATATCTATTTCTCAGATTCATACAAAGAAAATTATGGGTATCACAAAAACTCCAGTGACTTGTTTACTTATAGTAATACTAGATGAGTATCTGTACGATGCGCGGATTTTTTTAACGATATAATTTGTTAAAAGTGTAGTTACAATATATTATCGTATATTTAAATTTATTTTAAGGATGTTGTGTATTTGAATAAACATACAATAAATATTTACATATTATGTGGATATTAACTATATATATTTTAAATGGTTTATTGATAAAGAACCGTGAAATATGTTATGCGTGGTATATATATATAGAATATATTAAATGGATATACTGCAAATCAAAGAAGTACTATATAACAAAAATTAATTAGAGAAACTCTTCAAACACAACATAGATAAAGACGATCATTTTTAACAGATCGCAATTTGTTCACAGTGTAGATTTACACAATAACAACACCGCCATTTTATATTTTTATGAGCTTAAATTATTGATTTATAATTCTAATTTATACAGCTGCATTAAATATTTTATAATTATATATATTAGAACTTTGATATCTTATTAATTTAAAAATTATTAATGGATCAAGTTTGAAAAGTAAATTATCAAATAATTATTAGTTTATGAAGAAATTGTTTCAAAATTTATTATAATATCGTATAAATTTTTCTTCTAACTTATTTTAGGTTCAAAATATCAAATAATTTTTATTTTCTATTTGTGTAATTGTTTTATAATAATAACTTATAATATTAATTAGAAATAAGAATACACTCTTAAATAAGAAACATAACTTTTTTAATGATTTTAAAAAACTACCATAAATAGATATTCAATAATTGTTTTGGATATTAAGTATATATTGTTATTAAAATATATTATTTAATACTTTATATTTTTCATATTCTTTTAGTATTATGATTGATAATATATTAGATTTCTGCATTAACTATATTTATATAATTTATATCATTAAATTTTTTATAAATAAAAATGATTAGAGACATCTTTTATAGTATAAATTAACAGTTTCGTTGTTCAGTTACGATGTTTTGGCCTCGGGTGATATATTAGCAATCATTTAAAAAACAATAGCTTAACTTTCATTCATACCATTTTTTAAAAAGAACATGTCGTCTTTCCTTTTGTTGTGTATACGTTTAGTCATATAGACATGCATTCTAAAGTTTCATAAGAACATATATATATTTACAATTTTAATTATATTACTTTGGCATATAACTTGTTTTTTATTGACATGTTATGAGCACATATGTATGGACACACATACATTTCTGTATTAATTACAATTAAAATTTGTATGAATTTGTGTAGGTGCAGAAATAGAAAAAGTATTCATATGACCACTGCGGTAGGTTGTGTACGTATGCGTACGCATGGCATGCATGTGATACTGACTATCTGGTTGTCCACTATTCAGGAGGTGGAGAATGTCTTTCGCGTTCTTCTAAAGATCCTTTCAGATGTTGTTGCCAAAATTAAAACTACAAAATTCTTCTTTATATCTCTCGTGATTATTTATAGTAAAATGCGTATTCTTTTTTTTTATATATAAATATATTCTTGTCGTTTAAACTAGACGTTCAGTTTAAAACCAAATGGAATTGAACCGATCAAACAAACAAAAATCGATTTTTGGTTTCCACTCATTTTAACCAAAAAAGGAATTATGTGTGGTAGATTATTAGTTTTTTCGTTTGAATCAGTTTTTTTTTTTTTTTTTTTTGCTTACGGAATTCATTTTAAGAGTATAAATGGAGAAAAATGTGGTAAGTAACCAAGAAAGACGGAAAATGTGTTTAATACCAAAAAAATAAAATAATAATAATCTACTGTATAAATGGAAAAACAGAAACCTAATACTATGTGTTTCTTCCCATTTTCTTTAGGGCCACACACACAAATGTTTCCCCTGTCTCTCTCTTTAATTTGCTCAGCACTACTCCTCTCTTACCACATTTTTCTATTTTCACTGTTGCATATTTTTCCTTTCTCCTGTTTTTCTCACCGCCGTGAATAGCACACAAATTCCGTCTTTCTTGGTTACTTGAGTTGTCAATAAAACTCAGTATTTCCATAAACATATATTATTATTTTGAAGATGAAGAATGGTGAGAATTAGTCAAGTTACAATTATGATTAAAATCTTTTATAAAATAATTATTTATTGGTTGATGACTTTAATCAGTTCATGAGATAAGAATTATTGACAAGTGACAACAACAACAAAAAGATACTTGATTCATTTCCCGAAATGTAGAAAGAAAACCTTAGGAGATTCTTTTTGTTTCGTTGTCTGTACTATTCTACCAAAGTAAATATCCGCGTCGTATGTGGAACTTTTTTTGTCCTATAGGAACAAGAGATGGCGGTAAAGCCTGGAAAATACGATAGCGACATAGTGTAGTGTTTTTTAAGAATTTTCCAACGGCTAACTTATAATACAGGAAAAGGAAATACCACGATCCAAAAAAATGAATCCAGGATGGAATAAGGATTCTAGGTGTGGTTGTTTTATGTTTCGGTTTCCCCCATTTTTGTTATTTTTGTAATTTTTTTGACAAAAACATAAAAACAATATAAAATTTAATAAATAAATAAAAATCATTAACAAAAAAATTATTTATCAAATTCTCAAAGACCATGATGAGAGCTGAGTATGAACTCTCTCTTTATGAATATGACGGTGTACTATAAAGGAGAAAAGAAAGGTTTATCTTGGCTAGTGTTTTTTCTAGGGGACATGGAGCGTATCTCCTCCAGTCTCTCTATCTGAGACAGAGCTGAACCTGAAGATTCATGGGCCGCAAGCAAAAAACATATATGGGCCTATCAATTTTATAAACAAAAAAAAAAATTTAAAAGAAAAATTAAGTTGTAGGATATACTTGAATCTTCCACCTGCTTCTTAATTTTAGAGTGTAAAACCAACTCACCTAAAAGATATTTATCAAAACAAAGGCTGAAATTTTACTTAACTTAAAAGGGGATGTAAGCACATACTTTGCTTGCTTGGGCTCAAGGCCGACACTGATCTGAACAAGACCGAGGCGAGCTTCGGAGAGGCGGAGATTTTCTCTTCTCCCTTTCTCTCTCCTTTTCTGGTGTATTATCTCTAGATTTGGTCTTAGTCTCTAGGTTTCGAATCTCGAATTTCCGATCTTCTTTCCTTTGGTCTTAAGCCTATTTTTATACTACTTTTTTTATGATAAGTCTCATCTATACAATGCCCAGCAGAAGCAAGTGGGATGATACAGCATGACTGGCTTAGTAAACGTACTATCTGCTCAGGAACATTTTGCTAAGAAACCGTTGACATACCTAGGTGAAGAAATCAGCGCTCGACTGCTCTCAAAATTAGTTGCAGTAAACGAAAACCTAACAAATACAATTAGAAAATAATACTTTTGGAAAATTTATCTTTACATTAAAACTATAAAACAACTAAAAGAATTTCTGTCGCTTAGTCATCATTTAAACTAGGTTGAAACAGGAAGTACTATGTGACTTTGTTTTGCCAAAAATATTTTTTTACACGCAATATGAAAATCAATTAATGGTAAAAATATAACTACTACTACATCTTAGATAGAAGGAGGAAATGACTAATTACAGTATTACAAAACTTTCCAACATTGAATAATGCAATAAATAAAATGTTGCATTTAACTTGAGATATTTATTGATTGATCACAATAATAGCATATGCAATAAATTATTTTTGAAAAAATCTACATACGTCAGTTTTTTTTTGTAACTTTGACTTTGATTTTGAGACTATCCATATTAAATGATAAAAGTAAATATGCAAATATACATCAATGACTTCTTTTTTGGTCAAAAATAACTTTTTACTCATTAAAATATGAACGTCATTAATAGTAAAAAATTCCTACCAAAAGTTATATAAATATATATATAGAGACCCTCTTTAAGATCTAGAAAAATAAAAATAAGAATTTTAATTTCTCAATAGTTTAACAAAACAAAACGAAATTCCTCATTTCTCAAATTCATACAAAAAGAAATCTATGGGTATTACAAAAACTCTTGTGACTTGTTTACTCATAGTAGTATTAACAGTTTCGTTGTCCAATTACGATGTTTTAGCCTCAGGTTTGTCAGCAATTATTACAATAGCTTAACATTTTTGTGTTTAAAGAGTGTATCGTCTTTCCCTTTTTGTGTATAGATATAGTCATTTAGACATGCATTCTAAACTCTGAAGTTTCGGAAGAATGGTATTACTTGGACATGTTATAAAAATGTTTTTTTATTGACATGTTATTAAAAAAAAAATAGAGACAAACATATATTTTGTATTAATTACAATCACATTTTTATGTAAATTTGTATAGGTGCAGAGACAGAAAAGTTTTCATTTGACAACTGCAGTACGGTGTGTTCAGATTATTATGGATGGCATGAATGTTTTACTGACTGTCAGATGGCTAAATTTGGAGGAGGTGGAGAATGTCGATCGCGTTCTCCTAAAGAGCCTGAAAAATGTTGTTGCCAACATTAATACAAAATTAATCACCTCTCTGCCGATTGTAATATTGCATTTATGTTTTCTAAACTATTGGAATTAATAAATCTTTTGTGATTACTAATAGTAAATGCAATAAATAAAAAATATTCTCTCTGTTTCAAAAACATGTTTTAAATTTTTTAGATATATTGAGAAAATATAGTACAATTATAAATGTATTATAATTAACCTTTTAATAAATTTTTACCAATAGTAATTTAATAAATTCAATTACAGTTTTTAAAAGATTACAATTTATCATTATTAATTAATAAAAAAACACTTTAAAGACATACCAATCAGAGCCTGAGTAAATTATTTAATAAGTAAAATTATAATTGGACTGTAATCGATGTTAACTTAACTTATTTTTTCATCTGGTTACCTTTTGTTTTATCTTTGATCTTAGATTCTTGATCTAAAATAAAACTGTATATGAATATGATAAAGATAAGAGATAAAATGCAATGATAATGTAAACTACGTAAAATCTAGAAATCAATAATATAAAATATTAAAAATATATATATAAATAATAATATATCATATTCAATCATTATTAATATATAGTGTATATACTATCCTACTAGGTGGTCAGTCTTCACCGTATGCAGGCTATTAAATATTTTATACATTATTTATATGATTAATATTATATATTAAATATGCTTTATTTGTATATGATTAATTATGTATTAATAATAATATTATATAAATATTTAGTAATTAAAAATAACAATAAATCAAATAAAAAATATTATAGATTTCAACACAAAGTAAAGATAAAAAACATTAACCCAGATTTTTAAAATACTTTATTGGATAAAAAGTGTAAATATAATAACTAAATAAACTGAAAATATTAAAATATATAATAATTTATTTAATTTTTATGGTTGGCATGCACACATGTGCAAATATAATTGTTTTTATAGACATAATTAATTGTAATATTTAAGTATTGATTAACTTTTTATACATATGTAAGTGTTACTTTTTTATACATATACAGTTTTAGCGTTTAACAACAATCACATAAACATTTCATATCATTTTGTGTTTTTGGAAAATTTATTATGTAAGCATTAAGTTTTTATACATATACAGTTTTAGTGTTTAACAACAATCACATAAACGTTTTATATCGTTTTGTGTCTTTTGAAAACTTTTTGTTTTTTTTCTAACGTTTAGAGTAACATATAATTGCAAATGCAAAAGTTATATATATTAAATAATAATTAAATTATTAAAAAATGTTTTAAATATTATCTATATTATATTTCTTTTTCTCTTTGCATAATATAATCTTGTCAATATATATAATTTAAGTATACATCTTTTATTGACATATTGCTAAGTAAACCAAAATGGATTTTACTATCACTATCCTAAGAGCGGGTAGATGGTTGGTACGCACGAATGCTCTTAGGACATTAAATTTTTCTTAATCAAATTGACTAATAGCTAAAATTAAAATTAGACTGTAATCGAGGTGAAGAAAATGTATGCACGTCAAGTTTGCATGCGACTTTGATTTTTGTAGAACTAAGATTTATATCTACACACATATTTGTGAAAAAATCAAAGTATTACTTTTATGTGTTAAAATAAAATAACAAAATATATATTTATAATGTATGATCGATTTTTTAATAAAAATATATATATTTATGCATGTAAGTATGAGTTATAAATAAGTGAATTGTAATTTATAAGTGTTTGTCAGTTTTTCTGATATTTTCTGCAAACATTATGATTCTACACATTACAGTTTTTGGTGTTTAACAACAATCACGAAAACCGTTTCTATCATGTTGTATTTAATCAAAAAAAATTTATTTTTCAGCATTTTTTGATATACGGTTTCTCAATCAAAGTTATAATAAAAACTTATTATAAAATTTGTGAATTCTTAATTTATAAAATTCTCCGGTAGCTCTCCGCTCACCTCTTCCTCAATTTTTTTATAATCTGCAATTGCTCGCTTCCAAAATTTCTTTGTAACCGCAACGTTTAAACCAGCTGAATCCTTAAGAGTTTTTCTGTTCCTAACTTTGATATATGTGTTAATCTTATATATAATAGGTCTTAACATATATAAAAATTGAATCATGAAATAATATTTTAAGATGTTGAAAACAATATATGCATGAAAGAATTAATATGTGTAAGATAATATTTTTAAACATTTCAAAATGAAAACATAAAATCGATCAAAATTATTTTTTTTTTGTCTTTGTTGACTCATATTATTTTTCTTAACCTTGAATAATATATTAAACATTAAGATCATCTCTAATGTTTTCTCTATTTTTTTCTCTAAAATATAGATGGATTTCTCTCCAACCTATTTCTATATTAATGGAAAAAGAAAGAATGTTATTTTTTCCTCCAATTAAAGAAGAAAAAATAACATCACTATTTTTCCTCTAATTTTGAGGATTTAAAATAAATGTGGGTTAAAGATGTTTTAAACCAAAGACATAGCCTGAGATTTTTACAGAAAATCAAAGTCGTAAAAGTTTAGTTTTACTTTTACATCTACTTCTTAACCGTATGTTCATTTATAACAAATAAAGTTTATAATAAATATTTGTTATAAAATTTGTGAAATCATATTTTATAAAATTCTCCGATAGCTCTATGCTCATCTCTTTGTAGTATTGAAGAATTAGTTAGATGAAGAAAATAATTTTCTTATGGTTGGTCTGCATGTATGTGTTCATTATAAAATCTGAACCACACATGTGTCTATTATAAAACAAATTTCTTAAGTTTTTTAAATGACTCCGTATAACAAAGTTTGAAAGTATTACGGAAAAAAACTGTAGAGGTTTTATTTTATTTTTATTTCTACTTCTTATTCATATTTTGGTATTTATAATTTATTTTTTCATCCGATACATTACTTTTTATTTCTGATCTTAAATTCTCGATCTACAATGAAACTGTATATGAGTATGATATAAATTTTTAACTTATTTAAAAAAGAGATAAGAGATAAAATAAAATAGTAGTAAGCTACGCAAATTCAGAAAACAATAATATAAAAATGTTAAAAAATTATATACAAATAATAATATATCATACTCACAACATTATTAATATATAGTGTATATAATATCTTATTAGATAATCTATTATTATTTTTTATTTAAAAATATAAAATATATATTGATTGTAAAACTTTTGTAATCATATTTTATGCAATCTATTATGAATATATGTAAATATAAATTGAAATCATAGTAATTATTATTTTTTGTTTATTTAAATTTATTACTTTTAATGTTATAATCTTGTGTATATTTATGTTATAATTTGATAATTTATTTAATTATAACTCAACCAATCAAAACATTTCATTTATTTTAGGAAATTTGTCATGTCACAATTCCATGTCACCATTAATTTACACTAACTTTTTCTAAGGTGATGACACATCAAATTTTTTCATTAAACATGCTTCTCAAATTATAGTTAAGATTGGATAATCTATTAATATTTTTTTATATAAAATATAATCTATATACTGGTAGGATTTCATATAATTTTAATATCATATCATATCAACTTTTTCAATCCACATAATATCATCTAAATTTTCATAAAAATCAAATCTTTTTAAAATTTCTAAAAATTTCAGTTTCAATACACACACACCCCCCCCCCCCCCCCCCCCCCCCCCCCCCCCCCCCCTAAAATTCACTTTAAAATGAAATCCATGATTTTAAAATCATGAACCAATAACATAGTATTTATATATGAATTTTAAAACCATAGAACTAATAACACATAATTTGAATATAGATTTTAAAATCATAGATCTAATAACAATAAATTTGGTTAATTTCCTAAATCTATTAAAATCATAAAACCAATAACCCCCACCATAATTGGATACAAAAATATGATAGAAACACAACAAAATTAGAAAAGCAACAACCAGAACCATATATTAATGTAAGTAATTCACTCTCTTTCAAAAAATAGTTCTTAACTCCAAAAATATTTAAACAACAAATATTTTCCAAAGGATAAAAGCATTTTAATAAACAAATCTGCATATAAAATCATAAATTACTCGCTTTTTAAGACCGTTTGAATGTTATCAATGGCCGTTGATCGAAAGTTTGTCTATTTTTAAAATATAGTATACCAATACAACAATAACACTCAAGTCTCTCCATAAGTTGACACATCAGATTTTTTAATCTTTCAGAAGTTGACACATCAGCTATTTTACAAACCAATCAAATTAAAACATTAATACAACTCATCTACTTATTTTAATTTTTATATTTAAACCCATTAAAAACCCAAATAATTTTTTTGTTAATAATTTATTTTATTTTAAAAAAAATCAAAGCCCAAATAATAAACAACATCAAATAAAAAAAAATCTTTGTTTTATTTTTTGCCAAACCCAAACTCAAATAATAATTAACACATAATAAATAATTTTTTTAGCTATTTGTTTTTTCGACAGAGACGTATATGATTTAAAAATTGTAGGATCATCATCATATATGTTTCCACAACAACAACGCAAAAAGCCTTATGTTATAAGAAGCTCACACATCAGCAAAATTTTGACCCAATAAAAACATAACAATAATACATATCATTCACACACTAATAAAATCAGTTTACTATTTTGCAGACCCATTAAAAAAGCCCAAAAGTTTACAAAAAAATGGAAGTCGAAAGCAAAAGAAGAGAAGCTCAGACCACCATAACTTGGAGATTCGCATTTTCAGTGGTTACTCTGAACAAATTTTCATGAGTTTAGCGGGAATAGAGAATTCTTTGGTTTCAGTAGAAAAATGTGATTTTCAGTTTTGCTAGAAAAACATAATTTCTTGGTTATGGCGGAAAAAATGAATTATCGGGTTTGGCGGAAAATGTTAATTTTGGTTTTGGAGAGAAAACAAAAAAAAAAAAAATTTGACACGAAAACAAAATATCTTAGTTTTGACGAGAAAATGCAAGGAAAATGCAACTTTTCAATTGACAAAAAATACGATTTCTTGATTTTGATAGGAAATGCAAATTTTCAGCTTTTGATGGATAATGTGATTTCTTAATTTTTTCGAAAAATGTTATTTTTTAGTTTTTGTGGGAAATTGTAATTTGAAGATTTTGGCGAAAAATGCAATTTCTCGATGGGAAAACAAAATTTCTCGATTTCGGAAGGAATAAGCAATTTTTCGGTTTTGATGGAAAAGACAAATTTTCAGTTTTTTGACATATAATGTGATTTTTTTGTTTTCGTGATAAAATGTGATTTCTTAGTTTTCGCGAAAAACACAATTTCTCAGGAGATAATGCAATTTTTGGTTTCCGCGAAAAATTGTAGTTTATTAGTTTTGGTAGGAATGCCTCATTTTTAGTTTGATGATTTATTTTTTTACAGAAATTGACGATTTCTCGGTTTTCATGGGAAAATAATTTTTTTGGTCTTGGTGAAAAAACTTGATTTCTCTGTTTTGATGGGAAAACAGAGGTTCTCGCAGGAAAATCTGATTGTTTTGATTTTTGCGAGAAAATGCAATTTCTTTGTTTTAGTGTGAAAATGAAATTCCAAGTTTGACGAGAAAATGAATATTTTTGGTTTTGGCAGGAATATGTGAAATGATTTTTTTTGTTTTATCGAAAAGTGCAATTTCTCAGTTTTTTTTTAAATGGCAATTTGCTTTATATAATTTCAAAGGAGGATCAAGTGGCAATTTAATAAAGATAACAAACTATATTTGCCATTAGCATAAATGTACTTAAAATGTAATGTTTTATTCTTATATATATATATTTATAGATAGTTAGCTAAAAAAATTTGATAGTAGATTATAATTTTGAAAAATAAACAATTTAAGGATATATGATGTTTATTCATATTTAAAACATATAAATTCATAACTTAAGCTAATAAAAAATAAATATAATACTGATTTATATTATAAAAAAAAATTTATAATATTAAAAATATATACAAAATCTAGAAATATATCCCGCAGCGTAGCGCGGGTATATACCTAGTATTAATAATGACTTGAGTACGTGTAAATAATCATAAAATATTGTTTTGCAATGATTTATAAATATATCAATCTGAATGACTGCACTTAAGAAATTTGAGGATCAAATAGAATCCGAAAACATTTTTATCAATTAGAAATCTGTGAAAAGCCACATAATAAAAAATAATATGTATGTATATAATAAAATTAAAAATATTTGATAAAATTAAAAACAATATTTGCTATGTGAAACTTAGAAATCACTTTTTTCTTTGTAACTTTTAAATACATATTACAATATTAGTGTAAGTAAACTACCAATATTCATCTAGCTCATTGGTAAATTAATTTACGCAACATACTTGATTTCATTTTAAATGTGAATAATAATAAATAGATTAAATTATAGGTTGGAAGTATAGATTATTTTGGACAGTTGTCCAAGTTATGGGGATAACTTGAATTTGAAGCTGAACGAGGAAACAAAAAGATGCATCAATTTGTGATGGGCTTGGATGAAGAGCGTTTCAGAGGAATACGTAAAGCAATTATTTCTTTTGATTCTTCTATATTGACATTGGAGAGATTTATTCTCCTATATTGACATCGGAGAAATTTATGCAAAGATCATTCGCGAAGACCGATGCCTGAACAACGCCAAAGATTGTGAATCCCAGCAAGGTGTTGTTGTGTTCATTGCTTAGAAGGAGCTCCCATCTGAAAAAGATCGCTATGATTCTGCAAAGCGTGATTGTGTTTCTTAATGATCTCATTGTGGTTGTAGTAAGTGGATTTTCCCAATTGGGGTGAAAAGAGATCTCAGAATAGGGATGGTGGTGGCAACATAGGAGGAAGCAGAGGTGGTCGTGGGAGGGGAGGCTCCAATTCAGACCCTAACAAAAATTCTGGAGCACGTGCAAACAGTGCTCACACTACCACCCTTTACTCATCTTTGTTTTCAGAGTTTACGCAAGAACAATGGAAGGCTCTTTCTCAGATGATTTCAGAGAAGGCTAACCCTTCTGACAAGCTTATTGGAAAAAATCCAGTTTTACGATTTTTTCGCCAAAACCGTAAACTGAGTTTTCCCACTAAAGCCATAAAATTGGATTTATTTGTAAAAACTGCAAAATTGAGTTTTTCCGCCAAGATCGTAAAACCAGATTTTTTCACCAAATCCGCAAAATTAAAGTTTTCTGCCAAAATTATATTTTCCGTCAAGTTATAAAATTTTGAAATCACATTTTTCATCAAAACTGTAAGATTTATTTTCACCAAACATGTATTTTTCGTCAAAACTATTTTCCATAGAAATCTATTTCAATAAAAACTGTTAATTTGTATTATCTTAAGAAAATCATTTTGATTATAGATTAAAAATGAATTGAAAGATATATCGTTTTAATCATTTAATATATTTTGCATCCAACTTTTTTTATAAATGCAGAAACTAATAATATTACATTCCAATGTTGTATTCAAATGCAAAATCTAGTTTTAAAAATAAACGACATCTAAATGATGTATCTGATAATTCCATCTTGATGTTGAATCTAGATGTAACATCTAGATCAATAAACGAACCTGGCCTTAGTAATCAAAATTAGTGTCGTTAGTGTTTACTCTACTCCCTCCGTTTTTTAATATAAGATGTTTTAAGATTCTTTTTTTGTTTGAAAATATATGATGTTTTTAGAAATTAATGCAAAATTTACTAATAAATGACTTGTTTTACCCTTAAAATTAATTGGTAACCAAACAAATAAATAATAATAAATAAGGTTACAATAGACATTTTACAAATTTTTTTAATCCATATGCCTAAATCTAAAACATCCTATATTTAAAAACGGAGGGAGTATGAAATACATTTATTATTAGATGAGAAACGAGAAGCGAAATACAAGAAAAAAAGATAAGACCAAATTTCTCATTAATTAAGATATACCATACACTATACCTAGATGATACAATCGTATAAGTATAACAAGCTCTCTTATTAGTACCAAGCATTACACCTAGATTATACAAGCGAAAAAGTAAAAGAGGTAAGTAAAATGTAGAATCACCAACTCCACTCTAAGACTAACACTTGTCGCGTGCTTGGACCCGCCTAATAAGAAACACGTATCGTTCGCCTTTTTGATGTTGTAATATCTAGGGTTAGTTACTCTTAACCGGAGGTTATAGACGGGCTGGAAATCACCTTTGTTTGCTACGATTTCCATATCGCACATGTAGGCGGCTGTTCCAAAGCTGCTGTCTAGAAAATATCTAGATCCCATCTGGGTTGTGGTGTGCTGACCGGAGATGTTTCGATTTATAGCTTCACCCCCCCCCCCCCACATTGCACCATCTATGCATATTCGGTTAGCTGGGTAAAAATCTATGTCGGCCAATACCCTACTGGCTCAAGTTTTCCTGGCAAATCCATTATAACTGTAAAATCAAATTTTCCCTCTGGAACCGTAAAATCAGGTTTTTCTGTCAAAACTATAAAATCGGATTTTCCCGCTAAAATCATAAAACCGATATTTTCTGTCAAAATAGTAAAATCAAGTTTTGTAGTAAAAACTATAAAACCGGATTTTTCCATCGAAATCGATAAATCGAGTTTTTTCATCATAACCGTAAAACCAAAATTTTCCACCAAAACTGTAAAGTCGAGTTTTTCCGCCAAAGCCTTTAAATTAGATTTTCCTATTAAAACCGTAAAATCGAATTTTCTGCCAAAACTGTAAAATTAGATTTTTTTTTTATCAAAACCGTAAATCAAATTTTCTTCCAAAACCATGAAACCAAGTTTTTTTTGCCAAAATCGTAAATTCAGGTTTTCTGTCAAAACTGCAAAATTGAGTTTTCCTACCAAATCCGTCATAACCGTAAAACCAACTTTTCTCACCAAAACCATATACCATCAAAAAAGGTTTTCCCGCCAAAATAAAAAAACTGGATTTTTCGTCATAACCATAAAACCGAATTTTCCCACCAAAATCGTATAATCAGATTTTTTTGTCAAAACCGTAAAATCAAGTTTTTTCACCAAAATCGTATAATCAGATTTTCTTGCCAAAATCGTAAAACTGAGTTTTACCACCACAACCGTAATATCAAAATTTCCCTTGAAAACCAAAAAATGGATTGTCAACATCGTAAAACTAGATTTTCTCTTTAAAACCATAAAATCGAGTTTTCTCAAAATTGTTAAATTGGATTTTCTCGTCAAACCGTAAAACCAAATTTTCCTGCCAAAATCGTGAAATCGGATTTTTCTGTCAAAACATTAAAACCAGATTTTTCCGCACAAGTCCATAATACCGAGTTTTTCTGTCAAAACCGTAAAACCAGATTTTCCCATCAAAACTGTAATTCTGAGATTTTATTTCAAAACTGTAAAACTGGATTTTCCGCCAAAACCATAAAACCGAGCTTTTCCACCAAAACCATAAAATCGGATTTTTCTGTCAAAACTGCAAAATCAAGTTTTCTGCCAAAGCCATAAAAGATTTTTTCACCAAATCTGCCAAATCGAGTTTTTCCATCAAAATCCTATTTTCCGTTTAAATTTTGAAACATTTTTTCACAAAAACCGGATGTTTCCGCTAAACTTGTATTTTTCATCAAAACTATTTTCCATAGAAATCTATTTCAACAAAAACTGTTGATTTATATTATCATAAGAAAATCATTTTGTTTATAGATTAAACAATAAATTAAAAAATATATCATTTTAGTCATTTAATATATTTTACATTCAGATTTTTTTATAAATACAGAAATGGACAATATTACGTTCAAAAATTGTAAATGCAAAACCTAATTTTAGAAATGAACAACATCTATATGATGTATATAAAAGTTACATCTAGATGTTGAATCTAAATGACGAACAGGACATTAGTAATCAAAATTAGTGTCATTAGTGTTTACTCAATTAAATATATTTATAATTAGATGAGAAACGAGAAGCGAAAGACCAGAGAAAAGACTGAATTTCCCATTAATTAAGATATACAATACATTATACCTAGATTATACAATCGTATAAGTATAACAAGCTCTCTTAATAGTACCAAACATTATACCTAGATTATACAAGCGAAGAAGTAAAAGAGGAAAGTAAAATGTAAAATCACCAACTCCACTCTAAGACTAACACCTCTCGCGTGCTCTGACCCGCCAAAGAAGAAACACGTATCGTTCGCCTTTTTGACGTTATAATATCTGGGGTTAGTTGCTTCTACGCCGAGCCCATATAGTGGTTGGAATTCACTTTTGTTTGCTGCGATTTGCAGATCGCACATGTAGGCGGCTGTTCCAAAGCCGTGGTCTGGAAAATAACCAGATCCCATCTGGGTTGTGGTATGCTGGCCGGAGATGTTTCGATTTATAGCTTCACCGCCCCATTGCACCAACTCTGCATATTCCGTTAGCCGAGTAAATATCTCTGTCGGCCAATACCCTACTGGCTCAAGGAGGGTGCCGTTGTTGAAGCTGACACCCAACCACCAAAGTCCGAGCTTGGGATCCTACATTTTTGTTTAATTTATATTTGTAAACATACATATAATAATAAATCCCAAAAAAAAACAATTTTTTTTTTTTTACTAACCTTCCATATTTGAATCGTTAGTACGGTTTGAGCGCCCTGGAAAGCTGACGTGGGGGAAATTGCACCTCCTATAACGACTTTTGGGCTGGTCTAAACAAAACCAGGGCAGTCCAGATTGTAACATCTAACGATCCTGTACGCATCTCTCTGCAATATAAACAAATAATTAATATCAATATATAAATTCAAGAAATTAAATTAAAAATAAAACTAAATAACGTACCGTCCAGAAAATAAAAAGTCTTGGCTGGTTGTCTAAATATATATGGGGATAAACCTAAAAAGCAAAATAGTCAAAAAATAAATAGTTAATTACTACTCACTTTTTATATATTATTTAGACTAAAATTTGGATAACAAAGAATTATAATACATATTTTGACAAGATACTTACTTGCCAGCCAGCCTCGATGCTGTTCAGATCGCCGGCTGTGTAAGATCCATAAGCGAGCCAAACCTGTCCTAGACTGAATTCGCCTGAATCGTTTTGTATCTTCGGGTGCCACACACTCATTTTGGCCTTCGTGCCATAAATCTTTGATGGGATACTCTTCATATATCCGATGGCATACTAAATCAAAAACAATAAAAAAGGTTATTTTTACTTGTCATTTAAATAATTGATATCTTATGTTAGTTTTGACGTTAAAACGAAATGGTAATATCCAAAAATAAAGTTTAAAATGATATTTGACCTCGTGTTCTTTGGTGAATCTGTTCGCAGCCTCTGAACTTGTTCCGTTGATCTGAGTCACCTTCCGTATCGGAACTGTTCCCGTCGGACACTTAGTTCCGTTGCGATGCCAGATTACTTCATCTTCATTTTTTGTCATACCTGGAAATTCTGTGGGTGTTTCCTGTATTTTATAAATAAACAAATATGATTTGGTTTTTTATTTTGATCCGTTTATCTTAACAAAACTATACGGGCCGCGGGAAAAAAAAAAAAAACTAACCGAGAACAAATAAATAATCGAATACCTGAAGCTTGTGATATTTTAGAAGAGGATGACTGAATGCCGGTTGACTTCTTCTGTCCACGCACTCTATGACATCTCCATCAGGACTCTGATTTAATAAACGTAAATTTATCAATCAGTTCAAATTGGTCCACGTAAAAATTTAACTACATAAGCAAAAACCAAAATAGGTGCAGGGGTAAAAAAATACTGGACCTGGATCGTCAAGGCTCCCAAGTTTGGGAGTTGAAGCAGAATCAGCATCAGGAAGATTTTGGGGAGAAGAAAACCCGTTGACTTGAAAGTTTTGTCTTTTCAATGAATAAATAAAAACTCATGAACAAGACATAACATTTTTTTCTTTTGACAGGTTTCATAACGCAAATTGAAACTTAAGAACCGAGAGAGACTGTATGTGTGTGTGTGTAATTAAAAGCTTTGTTTTTTCAATGAAAATTCATAGGTAAAAAAAGTACCGCAAAACACAATCAAATTCAACTTTTTGAATGTAGTTCAATTCACAACCCATAAAGAATATCAAACACAGAGTAAATGTCTACTTACCCGCCGTATGCTTTTTTAAATAAACTTTAATGATCATGACAGAAATCAAATTCCTTTTATTTTTATTTTTTTCAATTCATAACCCATGAAGAATCATCCCGGAAACAGAGTGCATGTATGTAATCAAAAGTTTTGCTTTTACAATGAAAACTCATAAAGAAGAACAGAGAGTGCATGTTGTAAAACGATTTGTTATGTTAACAAAAAAGAAACTCATGAACAAGAAAAAAATGTTAAATTCAATTTCTTTATGTTTCAATTCAAAACCCATAACGAACCCCAAAAAAGAGTGTGAGTGTGTTTGTGTAATCGAAAGTTTCGTATTTTCAATACAAAAAAAACTCATGAACAAGATAAGAATCAAATAAATTGTTTCATGATTGACGTGATACCTGGACAGTTAGCAACTGTTCTAATGATTTTCTCCTCTGGTCTCTCGTCATTAACATGCATCATCGCCACCATCTTCTGCATGGAGTTTGAGAAAAAGAAGCATCACTAATTAACTCCCAAAGTTTATATAAATCAAGAGACTATTTTCTAGTACTTTGTAAACCAAAGAAAATACCTTCATTTTGTTAGTAGAATTTTTCTTTTGAATAAGATTTTCTTAGTAGAGTTAGAGCTGAATATGAGAGAAGTTATACAGTCGATGATTTTATTCGAAGCCAGTCCTCTTATTTATATACCAAACATCAAACAAGAGTGTGGAGCTCACTTGCGAGACGTGCGTGTGGGATTTTAAAAGCTTCCCTTTTGTGTATTCTGTGTTCATCTGTGTTCTGTGGCAATTTTTTCTACTCTTTAAGCAAACGATGTGTGATGCTCGATCATTTATCCTTTCTATAGTTACTCTTTCATTAACTATAGTAAAATCATTAAAAATATTTGACTTCAAAAGCAACCTTAAAATATAGTTTAAAAAAAAACAGCCTTAATATTCATAAAATTTGCATTATAACTTGCTGAAACATAAACAGTATAGTAGAAATATTGATTTAATAATAAGTTTAGTTTCTGATATTATAAGGATTTAAATATTAACAAAGGTAAAATATGAAAAATATTAACAAAGGTACTCCCTCCATTTTTAATTACATGATGTTTTATAGTTTATTTTTTGTTCCAAAATATATGATGTTCTCACATTTCTGTGTAAAAATTAATTGTCTTTTTATTGTTTTGGCTATTTGAATTCTGAATTCTAATTTTTTTATTGGTTGAACTGTTCTGAAAATGATAAAAAAAATTATGTTTTGTTTTGAAAAAATAAAAAATTAAATGATTTTTTAATCTGTATGAACTTCTCTAAAATATCATCTAATAAAAAACGGAGAGAGTATTATATTATACGGGAAAATATTATGATCAAATTATTTAATTTATTTTAGAAACAATTATCGTAAATTTGCGGGCAATAAGAAATATAACATAGAAGTGTCAAAAATTAAAAGAAGAAGTAAATTTTTGTTGAGCTTAATTTAGTTTCGAAAGCGACACGCAAATTTGTAACTTTCTACGTTGTTGATGCATTTCCAGATCAATTAGCTTACTTATACCAAGTACTAGCAACTAATTATGTTAGATATATAAAATTTATATCTTCTTTCCTTTAATCGATCCTTTAAAGTGACTTGGAGTAGTACTAGTAGAGTTTTTACTTTTGTGAATGAACGACAAAATAAGAATGTTTTCCGAAAACTGGACCGTTGTTTTCGACTTTTCGTTACTCAAAAGTGCTATATATAAATAAATATTATTTTAAATTCTTTAGAAACATCCTTAAAATGGATACATGTGACTGCGAATCAAACTTCGACGACTAGATTTAGTGGACATACCTCTGTTTTCATGTTTTTTTCTTTCTCTCTGTGACCCTGTCTGTTTCCATACTAATGTAATTTTTGTTTTATAATGTTTATTAGAAGAACACTTTTACAAAGAAAAATCTACAACGCATCAATAATTGGTTAACTTTCTTGACATCAGACATATTTTAGGAACTGTGTTAGATCCTAATTATCTTCGTTATGAAAAATAAAGCATTGCTGTTAATGGAATAAGTTACGTACGTTAAAATGTAGGGTAATGATATGTATATGGATCCGTGTGGTATTAATTAAGGTTGAATTTTTGTTTGGAAATAATATATAAAATGATCCTATGTAATTTTTATAATACCTTTTTGGAAATAATATAAAAATATATTAATAACTTTTTTAATTTGAAAATCAAGAATCCGAGTGTTTTGTCTAATTGACATATATTGTTTAAAAAAAACATAATTGACATAATTTTAAGTATACATATATCTGTTTTCAACTTGTTTTTATTCTAATGGAATACCCACATGAGCGTTAATTAACCAATCGGATTCTTGGTAAAAAAAAATCATAAGATTCATAATTTTAATTAAAACTGTGAGCGAATTGTATCATTTATTAAATTAATCGAAAAAGTAACCACTTGCTTCTTTACTAACTTCTAGCTCTTTGGCACAAGAATATATAATGTTTTATCGTGACTTATAGTTTGCTCCTTGATAATTTCCATAATGCTCCTATGATACTCAACAAAAACAAAAATGAAAAGTTGAGATCACACATATTTCAGAACTTAATTTAGAATTTGAAATTGACGCGCAAACTATATTATTGAGAGAGAGAGTAGATGTTGCCGTTTATTTGCCATAGTTTCCTTTTTCCCGCTCTGCATATTAAGTAAGTATTTGTTTTTGTTTTATATAACACCAAAAAAACAAATATCTGTGCTCCTTTCCCTTCCACTTTTTCTTCTATGTTTGTTAGCTTAACTCTCTCGCTTTTAATTGAAAATCCTTTATTAATGGACCCATTACAGTGTGATATTGGTTGACATCAAAAGTTCGTCAAGAAATAGTAAGTAGAAACTTTTCTCATGTATGCCTATACAGTGCAATGGACCCATTACAGTGTGAAAAATCTCTTCCTAATTTACAAAACTTGTATTCTTTTATCACCGATGAAGTATGTTCTTCAATCAGGTTGTGTTTGTATATAATAAATGCAACAGAGAAATACTATATCTTAGAATGCCCCTCAACAATAATTTTTTTTGTTTATCTTTCCTCCTGGTCTGTTCTCTCTTTCCAGCTTCTCCTTATTAGTTTATCGGATGGTTTTCAACATACTTACCTGTGTATTCACATGAAATCAATGGAGTAAAAAAGAATGTTCAAATGACAATAGTTATAATAAACAGAATCATATAACAAGTTCAGACAAAAACAAGATTTCAAAATAAAGCAACACATCAAACAGATATTAAAACCAGATGCTTACCAACAAGGCCGGTCGTGGAATAGGTCCCGATTACATGCCTGTTTTTAGAACTATCTATTAATTTCATTGTAACATTAATAATTTTTATTCCATATCTTGAACGTGCCAGAGTTTCTCTGGATTTATTATTTTGAGGTTTTTAATCTTTTTTTGTTTATATTAATTTTGTTCTTATAAGCCAGCTTCCAACTCAGCAACATCATACTTTGTGTTTGTGATCTCATCACTTTTTAGGTTAAAGAAAAACAATTTTTTCAGAGGGATCAGAAGGTAAAAGGAGAGCTCTCAATTCCTAATTAGATCTTGATGGTGACAAACTGACCGATGTGGAACATTTCTCTCCTCCACACTAAACAAAATCCTTAACTAGCTCTTATTGTTTTACAAACCAATAATCCGAAATATTCAACAATGATCAGCCCAAACTTCTAAAATAAGATTTGCAAGAAAAAGACGTTGAAAATAAAAATGAACCGGCAAACACTAGAAAACATTAACTAAATCGTTTTCATTTTCTTCAGTTTTTAACAATCGCCGAATTATCATCATGATCATCATTTACTGCATAGGTAGTGTCCACTATGCGTTTATGTTTCTCTCCACGATATTTGTTTCATGGTGTTTGCTGGGTTTGGATTACCATTTACATGAGTCATTTAGCTTATTCAGTGAAAATCTGGAAAGTTTCCTACTATAAGTTACTTGTTTAGCTTACTAAAATATTGTGTTGTTTATCTTTTCTTGTTTTCTTTGAACTTTAACAAATTAGTTTTTTTTTTCTTTAGTCCCAAGTACTATTTTTTTTACTACACTTCCAAGTATTATATATAGATTTAAAACTTTTTCTGTCGAACATCCCCAAAATGGAAAGTTGGAATGAAACCTGCGAACGAAAGTTGGTATTTAGTGGACAACTACGTCTGTATTCATGCTTCTTTTTCTCTATCTCTCCAAATAATTGTCTTGCGTGTTTTTCTTGAAAAACTTTGTCTTGCATGTTTATTAGATATTTAGGACAATTTTACTACCAAAAATAAATAAATTAAATCATATAACTTGCATTCGATCAATAAAACAAAAATCATATAACTAGCCACGAAAATAGAGGACTGAAGGAGAATGGGAATGAGTGTGACTGATCAACAGAGTAGAGAGAGGACGTAAATGTAGGGTTCTATGAAGGGAAAAGGAAAAATGTGCAAAACTTTGTAAAAGTACGTAATCCTCCAGAAATAGAGAAAGGAGAGGGTATATCAAAAAATATATGCTTTCGCGTTCTCAAGGGCTTCAGGTGTGCCGCGTGCAAGTCTTTGCAACAATTAATGTGACTATATTTTTGTTTTATCTTTTTGTGTGTGGCAATATCGCATTTTCTATATAATATATAAATTTATAGTAAAATCTGAACATTTTCTAAATGAAACGTCCGTTTTTTTAAAAAAATAGTTTTTTCATGCTGGATTTGGTCCATTTGGAATATATCAAAACAAATAAACGATTTACATGTTGGATTCTAAAATAACTGGATAATTAACACTAAAAATATGATTCTAATACGGGGTGTAAATGTTAAAGATCAATTCACTATCATTCACCATTTTGGTCTGGAAACTATAACTATTATATTTTAAATGAACAACTAGAAACAACAAAAAATTTAAACTTAGCCTAGAATAAGTATGACTAATTGTGAAGGTCTGAAAGATGGGTTTAGGGTTTAGCTCCGTCGAGTATTTTAAGCTGAGTTATATCGTAGATTAATCATTAGTAAATAAATTTGATATTACATAGTATCATTTATAAGAAATTAATTGCATAGAAAATATGCCTTTCTTTGAGTTTGAACGTTGGACCCACACGAGAGAAGAAAAAACAACAATTAGATAACTGAATGAAAGAAGACTACATTAGGAAAATACACTCATTTCATTGATTGAATAAAGATTACAATTGTGGGTTTATATACAATTTTGTTTGATATATATATAGTTGAATTCTATTACAATGATTAATGATACTTTTCTCAAATTCATTTTACCTGCTCTTCGCCGGTGAAACGGTGTAGTTATTGGAGTTATAAGCATGTGCATAGATTTTGGAGTATATATGGTACATGGGTTTAAAGTAGCGATACCGATTGGTGCTGTTTGCTGAGTGGTGAAAGTATGATCACGTTACAGATATATTAATTGTCGTATATATAGTATGATCATTTTTTAGCATGAATATGTGTAGAAAACCTATGTGAAGAACGTGTAAAGATATTTAGGATCACTTGTTGTCAAATACTTAGTGCATTTGTTTATTTGATATTTTTTTCGGTTTTAACATATTCAACTAGGTGACACGCACTATTTTGAAAAAAATGATCGGATCTAAAAATAAAATCTGTTTGTAAAATTTATATAATATTAATATATATATAGTCTATATTGTAATAGATTAATAATATTTGTTAGTCTAATATCAATATCACTTGTATATGTTGTATGTTTTATTTACAAAAAATAATTAGTTGTGAAAGTTATATCATGTTAATATATGCATACCCACGCACCGTAGAATAATAGTTTGATTAAGGCCATATGATCTCTACGGTCAGGTGAATGAATCGCCGGGAGCTCGTATGAGAGTTTGGTCTGAGTGTCTGACTGCAATGAGACTTGTAAAAATTGGTTTAGCTGAAAATAAAATAAATTTATACTATTAAAAAAGATTTTGTTCGTGATTAGGGTTACGAAACCCAATCCACAACTGATAAACACTTAACCTCCTTTGTTTTATCGCTCGATTTGAAGAGAAAGGCTGCAGATTTTTGGTTTTATTCGAGCTCAAATAGCACACTAATCTAAAGCTATGTCAAGATCATATTTTGCAATCCAGGTTATTATGAGTAAGATTTTGTCATCAAGATTCTGTCGTCAGGTCGTGTAGGGTTTTCCTGCGTTCTGTTTGTAATCTATATAGATCTCTCGATAATTTTCATTCTCGAGTCCTGTGGATACTTTATAGAGAAGTTATTTGATTTTCTCTACCCATTTAAAGATGAGATTGTCTGGCTATTGGTTATCTCTCGCAGCGTATGTCATGGAAACTTCTAAAGGGTATATAATGATGCAGACCACAATTAGTGTTTATAAGTGCAAGTGCTTTCAAAAGAATGCAGAATCTTCGATTCCTTAACGTACACACAAGATGGTATGATAAAAATCGTATAGATATACCTGAGGACATGGAGTATCTGTTTGTCTTTCACTCTGATTGTGTTGAAGAAGACAAGAGAGCATCGGCGATATAGTTTTAGAATTCATGTCCCAATAATACAAGGTTTTAATAATATTATAGAATCTTTAAGCACCAAATTTTTTGAATAACAAAAAAATTTAGATGAAATTTTAAAATCTTTAAACTAATAACAATAGATTATATTAAGATTTTAAAAATCTATAAACCAATAATGATGGAATCTCAAATTTTTAATTTCTTTTTAAAATCCATCTCTCAAAAACCTCCTTAAATATTTCCAAAACCAACAGAAACACAAGTTGGTGTTCGATCATATCTCAAGGTCAAAAAAAAAAAATCTGACATTTGTAAATATGGTCAAAAATCTTGCATTTAGCTTGAGATATGTATTGATTGTTGCTTATAATAATAGCATATGCAATAAATAAGTTTTGGCCAAATTTAAAAATATCAGATTTGTTTTTCTAACTTTCAATTTGATTTGAGACTATCCATAATTCCATATTAAATGATAAAATTAAATATGCAAATATGAAAGTCAATGAATAGTATAAAATTTCTACCAAAAGTTATATAAATAGAACATCTCTTTAAGACCCAAAACATTTTTTTTAAATCATAATTTCTCAAAACTTTAACAAAAGAAAACAAAAATCTTCATTTCTCAGATCCATACAAAAAAAATCTATGGGTATTACAAAAACTCCAATGGCTTGTTTACTTATAGTAATATTAACAGTTTCAGTGTCCCATTACGATGTTTTGGCCTTAGGAGGTATGTTAGCAATCGTTTTAAAAGCAATAGCTTACTAATTATTTTGGGTATAGTCATTTGGACATGCATTCTTAAGTTTCGTAAGAATTATATTAGTTGAACCTGTTATATAACTGTTTTTTTATGGACATGTTATAAATATATATATGGATACATATTTTATTGATTACAATTAAATTTTATGTGAATTCGTGTAGGTGCAGAGACAAAAACGTTTACATTTAACTTTGACCACTGCGGTAGAGTGTGTTCGGATGACTACGGACGATATGAATGTTTTACTGACTGTTGGGTGGCGAGATACTCTGATGGAGATTGTCTTTCGCGTTCTCCTAATGATCCTAAAAGATGTTGTTGCCAAACAATATAAAAAATTGTACTTCTCTATTAATATCCGAGATTTTTTTTTTTAAGATTTTGAAAACTTTCTCTACCAACAAAAACATATTTTTAATTCAAAAATAATCTACTGTAGAAATTCTATAAATTAATAATATTTGATATATTAATAAATTCTATAAATTAGTAACTTCTCTAATTGCAACAATTTTGACCATATTTACAAACTTCAGATTTTTTGACCAAAATATTGTCAAACTTTTGCTATTATTACATTCTCTTATTATTTGCAAATATGGTCAAAAATCTTGCAGTTAACTTGAGATATGTATTGATTGATTATAATAATAGTATATGCATAATAGTATATTCTGGAATAAATTTGAAAGAAATACATCATACATATTAAATTTACAATTAGAAATAAATATACAACTTACCTAATTTATATATAATAATTGAACATTCAATAATTTCTAAAATATATTCTACATATATTTATATGGTAAATTAATAAAAAAACTGTATCATCTACCTAAACTTTTCTTCTAGTGTTTTTTTCTCCTCCTTCTACAACGTCTTCATCTTATTTCTCTTTTTTCTTCTTCTTATTTTTATGGGAAAGTTATTCAAATATCATACAAATTGGGTAATAAATTACCAAAAAAAACTAAGTTTTTAAGAAACCCTATATAAATATATGGTTTTATTAATTTTACAAATTAATTATTACCACAAAATAATAATATATAAATAAATAACTATGATAATTTACTAGATGTTATTAGCTAATTGTTTGTTTTTATTAATGTTGGAATAATGTTATAGTTTATCTATAATATAAAAGTGAAATGTTTAAAGATATCATTACCTTTTTGAATAAATATTATTTTTATTTAATTATTAACAAACAACATTTTTATTCAAAAAAAGATAAAAAATATTAAAGTCCTAATATTAATAATTTATAAAGTTTTAAGTTTATATTGTATTTATATTGATTGATTTAAAGCCAACAAACTAAAAAAATTTCGGTAATTTATTTAAAAGATTAACAAATTGAATTTTTTTCTAACCACTAAGTAAATCAAAAGAAACACAAACAAATCTTGCAGGAAATTTGTTATATAATAAATCAAACATTAATTCAAAAAAAATTAATATTAGTATTATCATGTTATGGTATTTCACCAAGAAAAAATAAGTAATAATGTCATATGCCATATTCGTCACCTAAGAATCATATATAAAGTAAGTAATAATATCATATGCCATATTTCCTTATATAGTATCTGAATAGTAATAATATATATTATAATAATTTTAAAAATTTGTCATTATAACTTTTTCTAATTGGTTTTTGATGAAAATAACATATATTTTTAATAATATATTTTGTAAATATTGTTATGAATTGTTAAAAGATATACATTAAAAATATTTATCTTGAAGTATTATATATGTTTTTATAATTATTTTCGTGCATGATCTTACATCAATATATAAATAAAATCAATATGACTTTCTTTTCTATGTTTTGATTGATTTTTGAGAAAATAAATTATTATTTAAAATTATTATGTTGAATATATAATAATATGGTTTAATGAACAATTAATAAAAATATTTTCTGACAAAAGAAATAGACATTAGTAAAGTATTATATATTTTATTATGAATTTAAAAAAAATAAAATATGATTTTTAATTTTTCTGTTGTATCTATAAGAATATTTATAATGAATAATTAATAAACATATTTTTTGAAAAAGTAGTAAACATTAAAAAAAATATTATATATTTTGTTATGAATGATAAAAGTAGAAAATATTAAAAATTATTATATATTTTATTATAAATTTATAATAAAATATTTGTGGATAATATTATAAAAGTATTATTTAATAAATTATTTTTGTGTATATTATAATTAGCATTGACAAATTTATTCTATTAAATTATTATTTATAATATTATTTCCTTTGAATTCATTAAAAATGAAATATAACTTATGTGTGGACCTAAAATATACAATGGCATATCATGTAATTAGTCTAGTAATTTAAGTCTTTTTAAAAAAATTAGCTGAGAATGAATGTGAAATTGACACATCAGCATAATAGCGCTACTGTAAATACCTATAAAAATGAGTTTACTTTCTAAAAATACTTTTTAATTAATATATAAGGGATTTGATGAGAAACAAGAAGCGAAAGACAAGAGAAAAGACTGAATTTCCCATTAATTAAGATATACAACACATTATACCTACATTATATAATCGTATAAGTATAATAAGCTCTCTTATCAGTATCAAACATTATACCTAGATTATACAAGCCAAGAAGTAAAAGAGGAAAGTAAAATGTAGAATCACCAACTTCACTCTAAGACTAACACCTCTCGCGTGTTCTGACCCGCCAAAAAAGAAACACGTATCGTTCACCTTTTTGACGTTGTAATATTTGGGGTTAGTTGCTCTAAACCTGAGGTCATAGACTGGCTGGAAATCACCTATGTTTGCTGCGATTTCTAGATCGCACATGTAGGTGGCTGTACAAAAGCCGATGTCGGGAAAATATCCAGATCCCATATGGGTTGTGGTGTGCTGGCCGGAGATGTTCCCATTTGTAATTTCACCGCACCACTGCACCTCCTCTGCGTATTCGATTAGTCGGGTGAATATCTCTGTCGGCCAATACCCGACTGCCTCAACAATTGTGCAATTGCTAAACCCGACACCCAACCACCAAAGTCTGAGCTTCGAGTCCTACATTTGTGTTTAATTATTTATATTAGAAAACATATAATTATAAAATAAAAATAAAAATAAATTTTTTTTTACTAACCTTTCATATTTGGATAGTTAATTCAGTCTGAGCACCTCAAAAAGTTACGTTGGAGAAATAGCATCCCCAATAAGAACTTTTTGGCTGGTCTGGATTAATCCTGAATAGTGAAATTGTAATATTTATGGATCTTGTATGCATCTCTCTGCAAGAAAAGCAAGTAACTAATATATATTAACATATATGAATATTAATCGTACTGTTCAGAAATTAAAAAACCTTGGCTGGTTGTCCATATATATATGAGGATACACCTACATAGCAAATTAGTCAAAGAATTATAATAGATCTTTTGTAATTACTAGCTGTTAAAAAAATTGATTATAACTTACTTGCCAGCCTGCCTCAATGCTGTTGAGATCACCTGCGTTGTAAGATCCTGAGACGAGCCAAAACTGGCCTAGACTGAATTCGCCAGCATCTTTTTGTGTCTTCAGTTGCCACACACTCATTCTCACCTTTGTTCCGTATATCTTTGGTGGTTGAGTCTCCATATGTCCTAATCGCATACTAAACCAAAAACCATAAATCAGAGTTATTTTTACTTTTGTTATTGACATAATTGATATTTTATTTTAAATTTGTCACTAAAATAATGAAATGGTAATATCAAAATTTATTTTTACCTCGTGTTCTTGGTTAAATTTGTTCGCAGCCACTAACTAGTAGTTCCGTTGATCTGAGTCACCCTTTATATCGGAACTGTTCTCATCAACACTTTATTCCGTTGCAATGCCAGATTTGCCAATGTACTTCGTCTTCATTTTTTGCCATGCCTGGAAATTCTATGAGTGTTTCCTGTATTTCATAAATAAATAAATATTATTAACTTTTCATTTTCATAGTAAAATAAGAGAAAATAGATTATTGCATTAAACTAGTTGAAGCGACGTTTTGCATTAACCCTAAAGTAAAAAAAACAGTTAAAAATGATTAGAATAGAAAAACTAATCGGATACCCTTTTATTTTGTGGGCAGACCCATTAACTAAACGAACTTAAATGGGTGAAGCTCAATACAAAGCCGTTTATCTTAACACACAACTAAAAGAACCGCGAAAATAATTTATTTTAGTTTTTCGCTTTTTTTTACTTATTTTCTTTTTATTTTTTTCTTTTGTTTTTTTTTATTTTTTATTTTGTTTTATTTATTTTTTACTCATTTTTTGCTTATTTTTTGCTTATTTTTATAAAGATGTGAATGATTAAATATTAATAATAATAAAAGTCAATATATGTAATAATGGTTGTGATATTATTATTAGAGTTAAAACAGAAGAATGTTCTGAAAATGCCTCTTGATTTATATGTATTATTCTTTCAAGAAAGTGAGAACATTACATACTCAACAAAAACAAAATAAAAGTTGAGTTAATTTATTTTGTGGTACGCATATTTCATTGCTTAACTTAGGATTTGAAACTGACACGCAAGTCGCAAACTGTATTATTGAGATTTGAGAGAGGTAGATGTTAGACGTTAATTAACTATTTGATGCATCGCCATAATTTCCATCTTGTCTCTCTCTTTGTATTAAGTAGTAATATTTGTTTTTATTTTCACATAACAACGCAAAAACACAAATATCTGCCGATATTTAATCATATGTGAAGCATATGTTGTAACTATTAATAAAATGTTTGTTGACTAAAAGTAACTATTAATAAATCAGTAGGCAGTATATAGTTTAAAATGACAAAGACACTTCTTTGAGTAACAATGGGATGATTTTCTCTGAGCAATGTATATTCCAAAATAGTGATGTATAGTTTAGTGATGTATAGTTTCTGTAAGTCTTAATTGCAGTAGCATAGCCTCTAGGGGGTTGTTTTAATATACCCCAATTTTAATAAGAAATTAGAAATATATAACATTTATTTTGAATTTTCTATGCACTAACAAAACTTACAATGTTAATCAAATTAAACTCGGTCCAATAAAATAAAAACTTTTTTCTCAGTCACATCTTTAGTTTAAACCAAATAATTTTTCTTGAAAAAAAAAAGTCTGATGTTAAAAAAAAGGTCTGCATATTCGACTAATCAACTCTAGATGGTGACAAACTAACCGATGTGGCACAATTCTCAATTTCTCTCTTCTCGACTAAACAATCCCTAATTAACTCTTAACAGCAAAATTTTCAACTTTTTCTATAAAATTATATTATTAATTAAGAAGCAAATTGGCTTATCGATGTGGTTAAAAGTTATGATGGCTAAATTTACTTTAATTAATCTTAATAAAATTAACAAATTAATATAATCTAATTTTTAATTGATTTTCTTTTTTTTTTTAAATCTAGATATTCAAATTCGAGTTTACATCATATAAATATTCAGTTTACTAAAAAGAGGTAACTAACATAAATAAAATAAAAATCCTAATTATTTTATTAAATTAATTTTAATTTAATCGGATAATATAAAAGATATTAAAAAATAAGATATAAATAATATATTTTGCTTTGTCACAAAAAACAATATACTCATGAAATTTGTATCTTTTCAAATATATTAAGTTTGGTTTCGATTATTATAAAATCTGAATTTTTTATCTATAAATAAACTAATGTTATATTTTTAAAAAATTTTAATCGAACCCCGCACAAAGTGAGAAAAAACAAAAGAATAAAGAAAACCAAACCAAATCTGAACAAGAACGAAAAATAAAACTTAGATTTTTGAGAACGAAAATTAAACTTAGATACTAACATTATATTCATACCAAGCCAACAACTTCTTTCACTTGATATTGTTTTGAAAAGCAATATTCCCAAATATTCGACATTCAACACAAACATCTAAAATAAAATTCACAAGAAAAAAAAATCTTTAAAATTAATAATTAATGGTTAAACACTACCATTAATTTAATAAATCGTTTTTTTTTCAAAACAAAAAGAAAAAGTTATTAAAAGAATAATCATAAAAGAAAATAAGAACCAGTCATCAAAAATGAAACTAAAAAATAAGTTTAAAATGGATTAGGTAAAATTAAGGAAAATAAATTATTTGTTAAAAAAATAATCCATTCAGAAGAGGGATCAGATAGTAAGAGTAGGAGAGCGCTCAATTGTCATAACAGGCTGAGCGAAACGCTCTTCTCGCATGTAATTAGCAAGTAATTAAACCACTCCTCATTTCCACTTTACCTTGCCTGAAAGATCATGTTTTTACACTAATCCCGCACAAAGTAAGAAAAAACAAAAAAAATAAAGAAAACCAAACCAAATCTGAACAAGAACGAAAAATAAAACTTAGATTTTTGAGAACGAAAATTAAACTTAGATACTAACATTATATTCATACCAAGCCAACAACTTCTTTCACTTGATATTGTTTTAAAAAGCAATATTCCCAAATATTCGACATTCAACACAAACATCTAAAATAAAATTCACAAGAAAAAAAACTTTAAAATTAATAATTAATGGTTAAACACTACCAATAATTTAATAAATCGTTTTTTTCTAAACAAAAAGAAAAAGTTATTAAAAGAATAATCATAAATGAAAATAAGAACCAGCCATCAAAAATGAAACTAAAAAATAAGTTTTGAAAATGGATTCGGTAAAATTAAGGAAAACAAATTATTTGTTAAAAAAGTAATCCATTCATAAGAGGGATCAGATAGTAAGAGAAGGAGAGCGCTCAATTGTCGTAACAGGCTGAGTGAAACGCTCTTCTCGTGTGTAATTAGCGAGTAATTAAACCACTCCTCATTTCCCCTTTACCTTGCCTGAAGGATCATGTTTTTATTCTAACCCCGCACAAAGTAAGAAAAAACAAAAAAATAAAGAAAACCAAACCAAATCTGAACAAGAACAAAAAATAAAACTTAGATTTTTTTAGAACGAAAATTAAACTTAGATACTAACATTATATTCATACCAAGCCAACAACTTCTTTCACTTGATATTGTTTTAAAAAGAAATATTCCCAAATATTCGACATTCAACACAAACATCCAAAATAAAATTCACAAGAAAAAAAAACTTTAAAATTGATAATTAATGGTTAAACACTACCAATAATTTAATAAATCGTTTTTTTCTAAACAAAAAGAAAATGTTATTAAAAGAATAATCATAAATGAAAATAAGAACCAGTCATCAAAAATGAAACTAAAAAATAAGTTTAAAATGGATTAGGTAAAATTAAGGAAAACAAATTATTTGTTAAAAAAATAATCCATTCAGAAGAGGGATCAGATAGTAAGAGTAGGAAAGCGCTCAATTGTCGTAACAGGCTGAGCGAAACGCTCTTCTCGCATGTAATTAGCAAGTAATTAAACCACTCCTCATTTCCACTTTACCTTGCCTGAAAGATCATGTTTTTACTCTAATCCCGCACAAAGTAAAAAAAAACAAAAAAAATAAAGAAAACCAAACCAAATCTGAACAAGAACGAAAAATAAAACTTAGATTTTTGAGAACGAAAATTAAACTTAGATACTAGCATTATATTCATACCAAGCCAACAACTTCTTTCACTTGATATTGTTTTAAAAAGCAATATTCCCAAATATTCGACATTCAACACAAACATCTAAAATAAAATTCACAAGAAAAAAAACTTTAAAATTAATAATTAATGGTTAAACACTACCAATAATTTAATAAATCATTTTTTTCTAAACAAAAAGAAAAAGTTATTAAAAGAATAATCATAAATGAAAATAAGAACCAGCCATCAAAAATGAAACTAAAAAATAAGTTTTTAAAATGGATTAGGTAAAATTAAGGAAAACAAATTATTTGTTAAAAAGTAATCCATTCAGAAGAGGGATCAGATAGTAAGAGAAGGAGAGCGCTCAATTGTCGTAACAGGCTGAGTGAAACGCTCTTCTCGTATGTAATTAGCGAGTAATTAAACCACTCCTCATTTCCCCTTTAGCTTGCCTGAAGGATCATGTTTTTATTCTAACCCTGCACAAAGTAAGAAAAAACAAAAAAATAAAGAAAACCAAACCAAATCTGAACAAGAAGAAAAAATAAAACTTAGATTTTTTTAGAACGAAAATTAAACTTAGATATTAACATTATATTCATACCAAGCCAACAACTTCTTTCACTTGATATTGTTTTAAAAAGAAATATTCCCAAATATTCGACATTCAACACAAACATCCAAAATAAAATTCACAAGAAAAAAAAACTTTAAAATTGATAATTAATGGTTAAACACTACCAATAATTTAATAAATCATTTTTTTTCTAAACAAAAAGAAAAAGTTATTAAAAGAATAATCATAAATGAAAATAAGAACCAGCCATCAAAAATGAAACTAAAAAATAAGTTTTTAAAATGGATTAGGTAAAATTAAGGAAAACAAATTATTTGTTAAAAAAGTAATCTATTCAGAAGAGTGATCGGATAGTAAGAGAAGGAGAGCGCTCAATTGTCGTAACAGACTGAGCGAAACGCTCTTCTTGCATATAATTAGCGAGTAATTAAACCACTCCTCATTTCCCCTTTACCTTGCCTGAAGGATCATGTTTTTACTCTAACCCCGCACAAAGTAAGAAAAAACAAAAAAATAAAGAAAACCAAACCAAATCTGAACAAGAACGAAAAATAAAACTTAGATTTTTGAGATCGAAAATTAAACTTAGATACTAACATTATATTCATACCAAGCCACCAATTTCTTTCACTTGATATTGTTTTAAAATGCAATATTATTCAACACAAACATCTAAAATAAAATTCACAAGAAAAAAACTTTAAAATTAATAATTAATGGTTAAACACTACCAATAATTTAATAAATCATTTTTTTTTCTAAACAAAAAGAAAAAGTTATTAAAAGAATAATCATAAATGAAAATAAGAACCAGCCATCAAAAATGAAACTAAAAAATAAGTTTTTAAAATGGATTAGGTAAAATTAAGGAAAACAAATTATTTGTTAAAAAAAAATCCATTCAGAAGAGGGATCAGATAGTAAGAGAAGAAGAGCGCTCAATTGTCGTAACAGGCTGAGTGTAACGCTCTTCTCGCATGTAATTAGCGAGTAATTAAACCACTCCTCATTTTCCCTTTACCTTGCCTGATGGATCATGTTTTTACTCTAACCCCGCACAAAGTAAGAAAAAACAAAAAAAATAAAGAAAACCAAACCAAATCTGAACAAGAACGAAAAATAAAACTTAGATTTTGGAGAACGAAAATTAAACTTAGATACTAACATTATATTCATACCAAGCCAACAACTTCTTTCACTTGATATTGTTTTAAAAAGCAATATTCCCAAATATTCGACATTCAACACAAACATCTAAAATAAAATTCATAAGAAAAAAAACTTTAAAATTAATAATTAATGGTTAAACACTACCAATAATTTAATAAATTGTTTTTTCTGATCAAAAAGAAAAAGTTATTAAAGGAATAATCATAAATGAAAATAAGAACCAGCCATCAAAAATGAAACTAAAAAATAAGTTTTGAAAATGGATTAGGTAAAATTAAGGAAATCAAATTATTTGTTAAAAAAGTAATCCATTCAGAAGAGGGATCAGATAGTAAGAGAAGGAGAACACTCAATTGTCGTAACAGGCTGAGCGAAACGCTCTTCTCGCATGTAATTAGCGAGTAATTAAACCACTTCTCATTTTCCCTTTACCTTGCCTGAAGGATCATGTTTTTACTCTAACCCCGCACAAAGTAAGAAAAAACAAAAAAATAAAGAAAACCAAACAAAATCTGAACAAGAACAAAAAATAAAACTTAGATTTTTTTAGAACGAAAATTAAACTTAGATATTAACATTATATTCATACCAAGCCAACAACTTCTTTCACTTGATATTGTTTTAAAAAAAAATATTCCCAAATATTCGACATTCAACACAAACATCCAAAATAAAATTCACAAGAAAAAAAAACTTTAAAATTGATAATTAATGGTTAAACACTACCAATAATTTAATAAATCGTTTTTTTTCTAAACAAAAAGAAAAAGTTATTAAAAGAATAATCATAAATGAAAATAAGAACCAGCCATCAAAAATGAAACTAAAAAATAAGTTTTTAAAATGGATTAGGTAAAATTAAGGAAAACAAATTATTTGTTAAAAAAGTAATCCATTGAGAAGAGTGATCGGATAGTAAGAGAAGGAGAGCGCTCAATTGTCGTAACAGACTGAGCGAAACGCTCTTCTTGCATATAATTAGCGAGTAATTAAACCACTCCTCATTTCCCCTTTACCTTGCCTGAAGGATCATGTTTTTACTCTAACCCCGCACAAAGTAAGAAAAAACAAAAAAATAAAGAAAACCAAACCAAATCTGAACAAGAACGAAAAATAAAACTTAGATTTTTGAGATCGAAAATTAAACTTAGATACTAACATTATATTCATACCAAGCCAACAACTTCTTTCACTTGATATTGTTTTAAAAAGCAATATTATTCAACACAAACATCTAAAATAAAATTCACAAGAAAAAAACTTTAAAATTAATAATTAATGGTTAAACACTACCAATAATTTAATAAATCATTTTTTTTTCTAAACAAAAAGAAAAAGTTATTAAAAGAATAATCATAAATGAAAATAAGAACCAGCCATCAAAAATGAAACTAAAAAATAAGTTTTTAAAATGGATTAGGTAAAATTAAGGAAAACAAATTATTTGTTAAAAAAAATAATCCATTCAGAAGAGGGATCAGATAGTAAGAGAAGAAGAGCGCTCAATTGTCGTAACAGGCTGAGTGTAACGCTCTTCTCGCATGTAATTAGCGAGTAATTAAACCACTCCTCATTTTCCCTTTACCTTGCCTGATGGATCATGTTTTTACTCTAACCCCGCACAAAGTAAGAAAAAACAAAAAAAATAAAGAAAACCAAACCAAATCTGAACAAGAACGAAAAATAAAACTTAGATTTTGGAGAACGAAAATTAAACTTAGATACTAACATTATATTCATACCAAGCCAACAACTTCTTTCACTTGATATTGTTTTAAAAAGCAATATTCCCAAATATTCGACATTCAACACAAACATCTAAAATAAAATTCATAAGAAAAAAAACTTTAAAATTAATAATTAATGGTTAAACACTACCAATAATTTAATAAATTGTTTTTTCTGATCAAAAAGAAAAAGTTATTAAAAGAATAATCATAAATGAAAATAAGAACCAGCCATCAAAAATGAAACTAAAAAATAAGTTTTGAAAATGGATTAGGTAAAATTAAGGAAATCAAATTATTTGTTAAAAAAGTAATCCATTCAGAAGAGGGATCAGATAGTAAGAGAAGGAGAACACTCAATTGTCGTAACAGGCTGAGCGAAACGCTCTTCTCGCATGTAATTAGCGAGTAATTAAACCACTTCTCATTTTCCCTTTACCTTGCCTGAAGGATCATGTTTTTACTCTAACCCCGCACAAAGTAAGAAAAAACAAAAAAATAAAGAAAACCAAACCAAATCTGAACAAGAACAAAAAATAAAACTTAAATTTTTTTAGAACGAAAATTAAACTTAGATACTAACATTATATTCATACCAAGCCAACAACTTCTTTCACTTGATATTGTTTTAAAAAGAAATATTCCCAAATATTCGACATTCAACACAAACATCCAAAATAAAATTCACAAGAAAAAAAAACTTTAAAATTGATAATTAATGGTTAAACACTACCAATAATTTAATAAATCGTTTTTTTTCTAAACAAAAAGAAAAAGTTATTAAAAGAATAATCATAAATGAAAATAAGAACCAGCCATCAAAAATGAAACTAAAAAATAAGTTTTTAAAATGGATTAGGTAAAATTAAAGAAAACAAATTATTTGTTAAAAAAGTAATCCATTGAGAAGAGTGATCGGATAGTAAGAGAAGGAGAGCGCTCAATTGTCGTAACAGACTGAGCGAAACGCTCTTCTTGCATATAATTAGCGAGTAATTAAACCACTCCTCATTTCCCCTTTACCTTGCCTGAAGGATCATGTTTTTACTCTAACCCCGCACAAAGTAAGAAAAAACAAAAAAATAAAGAAAATCAAACCAAATCTGAACAAGAACGAAAAATAAAACTTAGATTTTTGAGATCGAAAATTAAACTTAGATACTAACATTATATTCATACCAAGCCAACAACTTCTTTCACTTGATATTGTTTTAAAAAGCAATATTATTCAACACAAACATCTAAAATAAAATTCACAAGAAAAAAACTTTAAAATTAATAATTAATGGTTAAACACTACCAATAATTTAATAAATCATTTTTTTTCTAAACAAAAAGAAAAAGTTATTAAAAGAATAATCATAAATGAAAATAAGAACCAGCCATCAAAAATGAAACTAAAAAATAAGTTTTTAAAATGGATTAGGTAAAATTAAGGAAAACAAATTATTTGTTAAAAAAAATAATCCATTCAGAAGAGGGATCAGATAGTAAGAGAAGAAGAGCGCTCAATTGTCGTAACAGGCTGAGTGTAACGCTCTTCTCGCATGTAATTAGCGAGTAATTAAACCACTCCTCATTTTCCCTTTACCTTGCCTGATGGATCATGTTTTTACTCTAACCCCGCACAAAGTAAGAAAAAAAAAAAAAAAAATAAAGAAAACCAAACCAAATCTGAACAAGAACGAAAAATAAAACTTAGATTTTGGAGAACGAAAATTAAACTTAGATACTAACATTATATTCATACCAAGCCAACAACTTCTTTCACTTGATATTGTTTTAAAAAGCAATATTCCCAAATATTCGACATTCAACACAAACATCTAAAATAAAATTCATAAGAAAAAAAACTTTAAAATTAATAATTAATGGTTAAACACTACCAATAATTTAATAAATTGTTTTTTCTGATCAAAAAGAAAAAGTTATTAAAAGAATAATCATAAATGAAAATAAGAACCAGCCATCAAAAATGAAACTAAAAAATAAGTTTTGAAAATGGATTAGGTAAAATTAAGGAAATCAAATTATTTGTTAAAAAAGTAATCCATTCAGAAGAGGGATCAGATAGTAAGAGAAGGAGAACACTCAATTGTCGTAACAGGCTGAGCGAAACGCTCTTCTCGCATGTAATTAGCGAGTAATTAAACCACTTCTCATTTTCCCTTTACCTTGCCTGAAGGATCATGTTTTTACTCTAACCCCGCACAAAGTAAGAAAAAACAAAAAAATAAAGAAAACCAAACCAAATCTGAACAAGAACAAAAAATAAAACTTAGATTTTTTTAGAACGAAAATTAAACTTAGATACTAACATTATATTCATACCAAGCCAACAACTTCTTTCACTTGATATTGTTTTAAAAAGAAATATTCCCAAATATTCGACATTCAACACAAACATCCAAAATAAAATTCACAAGAAAAAAAAACTTTAAAATTGATAATTAATGGTTAAACACTACCAATAATTTAATAAATCATTTTTTTCTAAACAAAAAGAAAAAGTTATTAAAAGAATAATCATAAATGAAAATAAGAACCAGCCATCAAAAATGAAACTAAAAAATAAGTTTTTAAAATGGATTAGGTAAAATTAAGGAAAACAAATTATTTGTTAAAAAAGTAATCCATTGAGAAGAGTGATCGGATAGTAAGAGAAGGAGAGCGCTCAATTGTCGTAACAGACTGAGCGAAACGCTCTTCTTGCATATAATTAGCGAGTAATTAAACCACTCCTCATTTCCCCTTTACCTTGCCTGAAGGATCATGTTTTTACTCTAACCCCGCACAAAGTAAGAAAAAACAAAAAAATAAAGAAAACCAAACCAAATCTGAACAAGAACGAAAAATAAAACTTAGATTTTTGAGATCGAAAATTAAACTTAGATACTAACATTATATTCATACCAAGCCAACAACTTCTTTCACTTGATATTGTTTTAAAAAGCAATATTATTCAACACAAACATCTAAAATAAAATTCACAAGAAAAAAACTTTAAAATTAATAATTAATAGTTAAACACTACCAATAATTTAATAAATCATTTTTTTTTCTAAACAAAAAGAAAAAGTTATTAAAAGAATAATCATAAATGAAAATAAGAACCAGCCATCAAAAATGAAACTAAAAAATAAGTTTTTAAAATGGATTAGGTAAAATTAAGGAAAACAAATTATTTGTTAAAAAAAATAATCCATTCAGAAGAGGGATCAGATAGTAAGAGAAGAAGAGCGCTCAATTGTCGTAACAGGCTGAGTGTAACGCTCTTCTCGCATGTAATTAGCGAGTAATTAAACCACTCCTCATTTTCCCTTTACCTTGCCTGATGGATCATGTTTTTACTCTAACCCCGCACAAAATAAGAAAAAACAAAAAAAATAAAGAAAACCAAACCAAATCTGAACAAGAACGAAAAATAAAACTTAGATTTTGGAGAACGAAAATTAAACTTAGATACTAACATTATATTCATACCAAGCCAACAACTTCTTTCACTTGATATTGTTTTAAAAAGCAATATTCCCAAATATTCGACATTCAACACAAACATCTAAAATAAAATTCATAAGAAAAAAAACTTTAAAATTAATAATTAATGGTTAAACACTACCAATAATTTAATAAATTGTTTTTTCTGATCAAAAAGAAAAAGTTATTAAAAGAATAATCATAAATGAAAATAAGAACCAGCCATCAAAAATGAAACTAAAAAATAAGTTTTGAAAATGGATTAGGTAAAATTAAGGAAATCAAATTATTTGTTAAAAAAGTAATCCATTCAGAAGAGGGATCAGATAGTAAGAGAAGGAGAACACTCAATTGTCGTAACAGGCTGAGCGAAACGCTCTTCTCGCATGTAATTAGCGAGTAATTAAACCACTTCTCATTTTCCCTTTACCTTGCCTGAAGGATCATGTTTTTACTCTAACCCCGCACAAAGTAAGAAAAAACAAAAAAATAAAGAAAACCAAACCAAATCTGAACAAGAACGAAAAATAAAACTTAAATTTTTGAGAACGAAAATTAAACTTAGATACTAACATTATATTCATACCAAGCCAACAAATTCTTTCACTTGATATTGTTTTAAAAAGTAATATTCCCAAATATTCGACATTCAACACAAACATCTAAAATAAAATTTACAAAAAAAAAAACTTTAAAATTAATACTTAATGGTTAAACACTACCAATAATTTAATAAATCATTTTTTTCTAAACAAAAAGAAAAAGTTATTAAAAGAATAATCATAAATGAAAATAAGAACCAGCCATCAAAAATGAAACTAAAAAATAAGTTTTTAAAATAGATTAGGTAAAATTAAGTTAAACAAATTATTTGTTAAAAAAGTAATCAATTCAGAAGAGGGATCACATAGTAAGAAAGGAGAGCGCTCAATTGTCGTAACAGGAGCGCTCAATTGTCATAACAGGCTGAGCATAACGCTCTTCTTGCATGTAATTAGCGAGTAATTAAATCACTCCTCATTTCCCCTTTACCTTGGCTGAAGGATCATATTTTTACTCTAACCCAACTCTAATCATTTTATAGCCAGCTAATAATTTCCCAACTTCACTACTTAACCGATGTGGGATATTTCTCAATTTCTCTCTTCTTCACTAAAACAACCCAAATTAGCCATTGACGGTGAAGCATTCAATTTTTTTTCGAGCATGACGACTACTACAACGACGACGATCTCTCAGCATGATTTCTACAGTGATGGAGATTCGGAAAAGTCCATTTCTGTATCTGTTATTGAGGTATTAAGCTCTCACTGGCGATTTGTAATGGAGCTTTCTTCTTCTTCTTCCGTGGTTGATTTGTGATTTTTGTGTGTAGAATATGAAGGAAGAGTATGGTTTGTTTGTTTGGCCATGTAGCGTTATCCTCGCTGAGTATGTCTGGCAACAGAGATCTCGATTTCGCGGGTCTATGATTCTCGAAGTAAGCAACGACTCTCCTGTTTGCTCTTTGTTTTGATTTTTGGTTTTGATAATAGCGACTCAGCTGGAATCGAGAACAAAGATTGCTGATTCGAATTTGTGAACCACTGTGTGATTTTGCTGATTACAGAATTGGGATTATGTGTGACTGTGTTTGAACTAATCGAATCTCATGTCTTGTGTGTATGATGTATCCTTAAATGGCTTTAGATACTTTATCTTAGAGATGTGTTGATGGAATTTGTAGCTAGGAGCTGGCACTTCCTTGCCCGGTTTAGTAGCTGCAAAAGTCGGGGCTGATGTAACCCTTACCGATGATTCAAGTAAAGCAGAGGTATGAGAATGTGTTGATAAGCTTTTGTTTCATTTGGTTCAGAGATTATGAGTTCATTTTGTTAATTTGATTATACATGTGAAGGTTTTGGAGAACATGAGAAGAGTGTGTGTGCTTAACAAGCTGAGCTGCAATGTAATGTATACTACCATTTTTCACTTTCTTCATAGTTCATAGCTTCATATATATGTTTGCATCTTTAAGATATTTGTTTCATGGTGTTTGCTGTGTTTGGGTTACCATTTACGTGAGTCCTCTAGCTTATTCGTTGAGAATCTGGAATATTTCCTACTATAAGTTACTTGTGGTTTGTCTACTGCAGGTAATGGGACTCACTTGGGGAGTGTGGGATGCACCAATATTTGAACTGCGGCCTAACATTATACTTGGGGCTGATGTTTTTTATGATTCAAGTGGTTGGTTCATCTGTTTTCTTTGTCTTAGCCTTTTCTTTTTGCTGTGTGGAGTTTTGTGACTGCTCCTAGTTTATTCTTAATGTCATACCAACGTCTGTTTTGTATAGCGTTCGATGATCTCTTTGCCACCGTCTCGTTTCTGCTTCAAAGTTCTCCAGATGCTGTTTTTATCACTACGTATCATAACAGGAGGTACACAACTCTTGTTATTTCATTCCTCCTGGTCATCTAACGTATCTGCAGAGGATAGTGGCGATTTTTTTCCCCGGTTTTCATATTTTCCTGATTTGGTTTTTGCAGTGGACATCATCTAATCGAGTTCCTGATGGTGAAATGGGGTCTAAAGTGCGTTAAACTTGTGGATGGTTTCTCATTTTTGCCATCTCGCAAGGCATCTGTACTAAGCGGCAACATTCAGCTGGTTGAGATCATATTGAGTTCTGAAGAACCAGCTGCTTAGGACTCCTACAGCTATCTATCTGACTGGAATGATCATAGCCAGAGCCCAGAGGCCAAAGGTATGTAACATTTTTAACATTATAAGATACTCTGTAGCCTGGAGGGAATTAGTAATGATCATTAGACCTGGGATTTTAGAGTTAATCAAGGGCATATACATTTAATTAGTTAGCCCTTTGTTTTTTTCAGATAAACACTGTTCTTGACGTTCATATATATATCAAGCAAAGCCTTGTTGATGAAGATATTAGCTTCAACTTTCAAGACCAGACTTGAGAACATTGGTGTATAAGCAAGATGAATCATCTGAAAGCTGCTCACCAAGGCAGCGCAGACATGGCTTATACTGAATTGACTGTTGTGATTATTGACCAAGTTAAGAATCGGTTGATAATCAATCTACCTACATTACATTAACATAGAACATTGACCATACGTGTGTGTACACCTTGAATCTTTGTTTGCTGTATCTTATATTACAAACTTAAATGTTCTCAAATGGTGTTTCTACTGATTCTAGCTTACACAACCAAGATTACATAACAAGGTGACAAGAACCTCATGAATCGCGTGCTAAACTTAACCAAGATTAGAATCAGAATCAAAACCATAACAAAAGAGAAAGCATAGAGATGGGTTTCACTTGAAAGTCCCTAAGAAGAGATGTACAAATCGAGCTCCGACTCATCAAAATGAAAACTAACTCTAAAATCCGATAAAGCTTACATAACTCTTTTGGATTTAGATTCATCTTCTTCCTCATCGAGTAATTCTCAAGAAACAGCGCAAAGGTAGCCGTGGAACAAACACCAGAATAAGACTAGAGTGGTCTCTCAAGTGTTTTCAGTGATTCTTAGCCGAGCAGGCTCTTCACTCTGTTCTTTCCTTCTCCAGAAGGCCCGTCTCCACCAAACTTCAAAGCCTCTCTGGATGTTGGGACAGTCTTTTGAATTCAAGAACCGATCAAACCAAGCTAGGAAGAACTCTTGTTGCCAAGCAAGAGGCAGAGTGAGAATGGTGTTGCTTAAACCATCCTCGATCAAATACCGATCAAGCCCTTTCGACGCTCTCTTCATCCACGGGAAATCATCGTAGAAAGGTGTCAACCAGTTCCTCAGCAGCAAACACCTCACTTCCTTCGGTGTCAGAATCTGTCCCTTTCCAATACCAACAAAGATCCTCGCTGTTACGCTGCTAACCTCATACCTGTGAACGACGGGAACCTTAGCATGCACCTCGGATAGCTCAGAGAGAGAAGCCCACATCACAAGAAACTCCTCAGCTATCTGTCTATCTATCAAAATGTCCAAAATCCAGTGCAGATTATCCGCTTGTCTCGCTATCTGATCCACATCCTCCAAATCCGACTCTGCCGCTTGTAGAAACTGCCGCTTAAGCTTATGCAAACACCCGTCACAGGCCAAGTACAACGACTCTTTCCTAAGATCATTTCCCGAAGAGTTTTCTCTAAGCATTTTGGAGACAAGTGTTTTCATGTCGCGCCTCGCTTTCTCGTCTTTGCCCTCGAGAACTATGTGCAGAAGGTTTAGAAGCACCTCGTCGTTGCTGCTGCCACCGTTACTTCCACTGTTCCCGTTGCTAGCGTCTACAGAAACCCTTCTCAGAACTTCTGTTGCCCCTACGTTTTCAAGGTGTAGCTCAGACAACAACGAAGCAATCCTGTATTCTTCATCCTCGGACCATGGTGCTGCTTCCAAGTACTCAAGACACGAAAGTACTCCAGCGTCGAACCCAATTGCTGCTGAAACCTGAGAGAACAACAATGGAAAATTTGCATCTGATGAACTAATCAACTCTTAAAGTTAAAACATACAGTGTAATTGCAAACATTGCACATGGAGTTGTTCACAATCATTAGCACATGGAGTTGTTCAGAACAAAAACTGGAAAGATTGAGTATTTCTCACAATACCTTCAAAATACCAAGAACCCTAGACACGTCCTGTCTCATCATCTTCTTTCTTAGATCCCTACAGTACATTAGCATCAGCGTCTCGATGTACACCTCAACGTCATCACAATCCGAAATCTCGACAATGTACGGGGAAGAAGACGGAGGCAGCTGCTGCTTCGACCATCGATCTGATAACTTCATAGCGAAAAACCTGCTGTGAGCTACAAGAATCTGCCTGTGAACGCACATCGTGATGCTAATCCCATCCTTAGAGCTCAGAGTCAGCTTAACATCACTCGAAGTCGGATCGTTGAACTGATTCCCGGGGCTCCGAATCACCAGAAGATCCGAAATCCGCTGCATTGCAAGCGCCTGCTTATCCTGAGCCGAAATGACGAGATGATTCCCATTCGTCGTCCTCGCAGCCACAGCCGCCGCCGAAGAAGAGGAGGACGAAGACGAAGACGGAAGCACGCCGTTCTGGATCTGAACCGGAACTCTGCCTATAGTATCAGCTTCGCTAGCCATCATCTCGAATAGCGTTGGACTTGATCGCGACTTGTCGAGCATGGCCGGAGGCGGAGGAGGAGACATTGGATTCAAAAGACCCGCCGTTAAAGCGGAGTTAAACTTAGTGAAGCTCGAAGGGAAGGAAGAGTCACGCGGCGAACTGTAACCGTTCGCCGTCTTAGACGCAGTCGTCGTCGTCGCCGTAGAGAAGTCCATAACCGGAGAGACGCAGACTTAGGATCCGAGCACGAACGTAAAAACGGGTCGGGTCGAAATTTCCGGGTTCAAAGGAGGAGAAACTGGTGGTGTAGTCACTAGACTCACTACAGAAGGAACATAACCGTGGAGGAGAAGATGGAAACCGGGTCGGTTTCCGGGTCAAAAACTCGGAATTAACGGACTTGACCCTGACCCGTAAACCCGAGATTTTTGTAGTTGGTCGTTTGAATCTCGTGATTGTAATTGATGCCATGAGGCATCGTCAGTGCCAGAAATGATAAATGCGCATCGCTTAGAATTTAGTGCAGATCTTTTTTATATTTTTTTCTAACGATTTTTTATATCTATTTAATTACTTTCTGCGATTTTTATCGATGGGTTTATCGTTATCGCTGTGGATATATTTGGGCTTTGGTTCTAACAAAGATGCGCATTGTTTCTCGATTTAATAATCATTACCCCATTAAAATGTGAATATTTAATGCTCTTATATTATTGTCCTCTGAATTTATTATTTCTTTAAAAAAGAAAAGGATGTATTATATTTGGAGAGGAAAAATGGTAAACTGTTTTGCTTGTCGAGAAGCGAGTAAATTTTTCAACGATTTTTGTTTGTAGTGTGGGCCCAAACCCAAATGACCCATGAGTCACACGACACTGTGATTACGATTTTTCATTTTGGAAGTATAGTGTTGGTCACTGTGGTGTGTTTCATTCACTACACTATCATCAATTCTCGTTTGATTCCATTTCCATCTCATAATCCTTTTTTGTTAGACTTAATCATGCAGTCATACTAAATTTTTAAATTTTGATAATGATTGGATATAATTTGACTTTTAAAGTTCTTGATCATTGTATTATCAAAGAAAGGGATGTAATACATGCAATATAGGGAAAGCTGATAACAAATCAATTTTTGACTCATTTAAGGATTTAGCTTACCTTATGGTCTTTTCTGAAAAATGTTTGTAAAATATGTGGTTCTGTTCTAGTACTCTACCGTGAGATTTTGCTATTTTTTATAGTTTTGTAATCAATAGTTAAATAATTTGCCAGAAAATTTTGTAAATTTTGAATATGATTGTGAATGTAATCCTCCTGTGGATACTTCTTTTTTCTTGAGTCGATAAATATTTATTTGCAATTATCTGCATTACACTTGTTTGTATCTTTGAATTTTACAAATTTTGAATATTGGGCTTGTAATCTTATAGGCCGAGCGTAATCAAGCAACAAAGCCCATATTTTATGCCCAATTGTATTCATATGAATGTATGTTCTTCTAACTTGTGGCCCAGTTCAAGTATGTGACATGCGCATGCTCGACCGAATAAAGTGACCTTCATATATCAAAAAGGTAAAAATTTGATATCTTTTTGGGGGGGGGGGGGGGGGGGGGGGGGGGGGGGGGGGGGGGTTGGGGGTAAAATATATAAAGTTTTACACCTTTTTCAGTTTTTGACATACAATATGACAATATGTACATTACAGCGATAACAAAGAATATAGAAAAAGACCAAAAACTAAGAAATCACAAAATGAATGATCTAAACGCAGAAGCTAGCTTTAATCGTGATGTAAGAATTTAATATTTGAAGAGAAAAAAACATGTGAAAAAATAAGAAATGTAGCTTTTTCTTTTTCAAAAGGATACAGGTGAAATTAGCAACGAACATTACAGATTAAGAAAATATTTTGTCAGTTCATATTTTAAAATTTACGTGTTTGGTGGGCGATAAAAATATGGGTTAATGAAAAAGTAATTTGTCACTTTGCATAGACAATCGATTCCACTAAAGCCTAAATTAACTATATCTAGAGATCCTTTAAGTAAAAAAAAAATACTATATGTATTATTATCTTGTACATATAATATCTTATAGTGATGATCGTTGACAAAAAAATATCTTACACTATACTATTTAAATAAACGACATAAATTTCTTCAATAGCTTCTTTTAATAACCGAAAAATTCCTAGATCGAAAAAACATGTATAATATTTATGGTTGAACTTCCTCGGTTTCCCTCAATGCATTTATATATTTCAACTAAATATATGCAGATATCTATAATATTTTACGTAATGTTAAAACAAAAATGTAAAAACAAAGAAAAGACATTGTTTGTTAAAAAATTATATTTATCAGAATGGAAAAAAGGTACAAAAAAGAGACGTGAATGGAAAGCACGTTAGTTTGCCTGGTAGAAGGAGAGACAATAGATTCGCTGCTTCAGGTCTTGTATTAGCTGTCTTTGTACTATTTCAGACAGTAACTCTTTTTTTTCCCAACTATTTGTTATTAAAAATGTTATTTTATACTTATATAAATACCATTTACATGATAAAAAGTTTAAATGGTGACTGTGTTTGTCGTAGTTAGCTAAACACAAACATATTTGATCATTTTTAGTATATAGTTTTCTGTTGATCATGAATTTGTTATAAAATAGAGAATTAGCATACTATTTATGTTTATTTACGCATATCAAATTATCATATGTATGAAAGTGTCCTTCGCCAAACATATATTGCGTTGCGTGCTACATAGCCAAAGTGTACGGTCTGACAAATACGGATGATAAAAATAATATGTATAAATGTGCTTACCAATAAAATAAAATTTTCATTTTTCTTTCTAACGAAAAGGAAAAGGAAAAGACATTCAGAAAATAAAAAGCCACGTGGTCCAAGTCAGTCTACATGACCAATCATTAACATAGTTTGTGACTTGTTCACCATTTGAGAAAATTAACTACAATAAAAATATAAATACAAATAAAGAGCTCAAATTAAAGAATTTATTTTTAAAAAAAAACCAGCGCCAAAATGCGGAGATTAGAGCTCAAATGTCGAATTAAGTTTTAATTTGGTTAAAAACTATATATGGAATAATGGAAGAGAGGTTGTAAAATGACATGCTGTACATTGGAATTTGGGATACTTTAGCTATGGTTTAGCTGGTCGTTTAAAATAATTTGTGTGATTAGTTGGTCGCTTACTGACAAAACGACAGTCTCTGACATGCAAAACTGGAATGAATTTTGTAGTTTTCCGTTGAATTAGCAGACAAGTTTCAAGTTAAAGATGTTTTATCTCTACTTTTTAAACTTAAAGCATAATTCTTGTAATATTTGTTTACTTTAATAATTTTACTCCTGCAAAGTGTAACAAAAGCAAAGCATGTTGCCACTACAGTAATCTCCGTACATCACCAATACAAATACAAAAAAAAATTATTCAAATACACATAGTATATTTTTACATAATACAACAATGCAAACCACATCTTAACATTTTACAAAATTTGGTAATCCAGATCACTATTGCTCGTGGTTTCTCTTCTAATCAACAGGAAGAACCAGCTGTAGAAGAGCCGAACCAAAAAAATAAGATGTCTTTTGGGAAGTAGTTGAAAAATAAATTCATCGGTGTAAATTATTTGTTGGAACATTGCTCCTAAGTAATACTCCATATAGAATAGTCAAATGAATATAAACTAGAATGTTTTCTTTGTTAGATACTTTTCCCTAAATTTTCTTAAACTGATTTGGTTGTTAAATTAATTGTCTAGACAAAAGGGATTAATCTTTGGCTGGATTTAGCTGGCCTATCTGTTAATATATCTCTAGTAACGCCAAAAATCTGACAGTTAGTGAAATATAATAGACACGATTTAATTATTCCCTAACCTTTTTTCTATGTATAATAATAATATATAGTATATACATGATCAGCTAGTGTGTGGTAAACTTTGATCTACTTAAATGTATGTGGGAGACAAATAGCCTGATGAACTTTGTACTCTCAAACCTTTTACCATGTGGTACTGTGGTGGCCTAAAGTTTTCAAAAATACATGTAATTTTTTATAAAAAAAAACACAAATCATTGGATTAAACATTTAAAATAAAAATTAATCGGGAATATTTATTCAATGAATATCATTCAGTATAGATAGATGCATGAACAAAGTGACATATATTAGTTTTAACAGAAATATGACATATATATACACAGGTTAATGTATATATTTGCAAAAAAAGTGTGAAATGAAGGAATGTGAAATGTTGGAGGAGAAGATGGAGAGGGTATGAGGTGGGTCAGTGCTGCTTTGGCTCTTTCATGCATTTTAGTCAGGTTTCCATATGACTCTCCTCCATCTCTAGAAATAGATCCCCAAATATTCTTTGTTAGTTAAAATTAATATTGTATTCTAGAAGTATAATAGACAAACGGAATCAAAATCGAACTTGACGAGCTATAAAGACTTTTCTATACGTAGTTAATTAGGTCATAATAATAGTTGTATTTATCAAAAGTCAATAAGTGATGAAGAATCATAATAGCAGATGACGAATATGTAGATTGATGATATCTCTACAAGTCATATGATTTGGATTTGGATTCATATTTCACCAATAATTGTGTTTAATTCATTGTGTTATGATATCCAAAAAAATTAGATTTGATTTGATAATTTATCATTCATAATATAAAAACCGTAGGTCTACACATTTTCTCTATAGAATATGTGTCATGATTGTATTTCATCAAATGCATCTGAGTGTAATATAAATCACATGCGTCTCAAATCAAATCAAAATTTGATGGTAATCAAAAACAGTTTTCTAAATTATGCACATATACTATAGCATAGTCTAATAGAGGTGTAGACAAATTGGAATGAAATGAACCAAACGACCTGCCTTTACCTCAACTACATTAATAATTCTCTAAAGAGAACAAAAGATTACCTCCAAGTCTTTTTGCAATTCGATCAGATGTTTTAAGCTTTTTAATTTTTGAATGAGTATTTTTTATTTTCCATAACTACTTAATTCGGGTTTTTCGTTCCATTCCATAATTTGGTTTGTTATCTTAATCACATCAGATGCATTTTTTCCTAACACATACAATTTTGTAATAATTAAACAACGAACGTGCTTGCAAAATTTGATTTCAAACCCTTTTTCAACAAAAAAAAAAATTTGAAGAGTAACAAATAGGTTAATTTCCAAACATATTATCTTTTTTTTTAATAAAAAAACATATTATCTTGGTTATCAAGAATGACAAGAAACCATTAGTAACTTTCTCTTATTTTTTTCGGAAGCATCACTAACATATGCTAATTTTTAAAAGGGTTAACTTTATTACGAGGCTGACTAGTTTGGCTTATTAGTTAAAGTTATATAAGTAAAGATAAATTCTTATATTGGAATGCCAGACTGAAACAACTTAGTTTTAGTAATCTTTCTTTCTAAATGACGTAATTTTCACTATGCATGTATATTCGTTTTATTACTATATCTTTATTTCCCAAATACATATATTTATATATATATATAACTTTATACTTCATATATCTATCATGCATACTTTATTTTTTAACAAAAGCTTTCATGAATACTTGTTTTAACGTTTTTTATTAATATAGATGTCAATGTAACAAAATCGTAAATAGAACGGTAAAGGGTTAACTAAAAGAAAAAACGAATCTTGCATGCAGCAGAAAAAAAGGTCCAACGTATTATAAATTGAAGTTTAGTTTGTTTATTATTGTAGGTAATTTGAACAAATCCTACCAATCTTACGCGAAAAGTTTATGGATATTTGGCATGCAGAAGAAAAAAAATCTATTAAAAATTATATAAAAGCAAGTCAATTAGTCTCTATATCATAACCCAAAGAAACATCATCACCACATTCCTCGCTACATCCATAATTCACCAAGCCAAATAATCAAATAGCAAAGTAAAACGCGCAAATAAAAAACACATTATTGATAACGACTATTAAATTAACATGCAAAGCAATAATTAATTAATTAATCACATCTGTACTATACACATACACACCCAACTATATATAAATCCTACCCTCCTCTATCTTTTTCATCACAATCCAAAACTCTCCTTCTCTCTTCTCCCTTTTCTCTCTCTCTCTCTCTCTTTCTTACAGTTTCTCTCTCTCTCTCTCTAACGGCGAGTAAATGGGTTTTCCGGTTGGCTATTCCGAGCTCCTTCTCCCTAAAATCTTCCTTCATTTACTCTCTTTCTTAGGTCTGATCCGAAAACTAGTCTCCACAATTTTCTGGATCATTGGTCTACCTAATTTCTTAGAACCCGACCCGGTTTCAACTCCATGGCCCGAGCCACCACCAAACTCCACCACTTCAAGCCACGGTAGCCACCAAGACTCTTACCTGTACTCAGCAGCGATACTAGCCGGAGAGATCTTGCCCGTTGTTCGATTCTCGGATCTAAACCGACCCGAATCCGAATGTTGTGCAGTGTGTCTTTACGATTTCGAAAACGACGATGAGATCCGACGGCTGACGAATTGCAGTCATATATTCCATAAGGGATGTTTGGACCGTTGGATGATGGATTATAATCAGATGACGTGTCCACTTTGTCGTACGCAGTTCATACCTGATGATCTTCAAATGGCGTTTAGTCAAAAGCTTTGGTCTGAATCTAGTGAAGTTTCTGAACTTCTTGTTGAGTCAACTTAGGAGGACGTAGTTTTTTTTTTATTTTTTATCTTTTGAAATGGTAGTGTAAAAATTATTTCACTTTCCTTTTTAGTACTTTGTTATGAGTAAAGGGGTTGGTGGTCGAATGATGTAAAGAAAATAGGTAGCATTACAGGGTTAGTGAAAAAAAAAGATGAAAATTTGTATTAACTATTCCGAAAAAGAGAAATTAATTTTTGAGTTATTATAAACTTGTAGACTCATTTTGTTGTTCTCGAAATTAAATAATAAACTTACTCATTAACAGATGATTAAATGTGTTGTTTTAATTAATAAAAAATTGTCATATAAAAAAAACACAGCATTTGTCCAAAATATATTATTCTACCGACTATAAGGACATCCTAATTCTTTGAAAATAAATTTTCCATGGTTGGATGTATGGTTTATTTATGATATTCATAATATAAAAACATTTCTAAAGCATTTCTCGAGGTTCAACGCAAATTATAAATCCGTACGCATTAGAAGAACTTAAAGCATATGATCATCAAATGCTTTTTCTCTAATGTTTTCCAGAACCATGCACAACTTAATACCTCTATACAACTTAAAGCATATGATCATCAAATGCATGAAAAGTTGATCAGATGGTTCGTGGATGAACCTACTACTTCCATAGTTAGCTTTGATTTGCGAAATATAAAAGTGATGACACAATTACCAGAGAAACTTCTCTGCTCTTCAATAAAAAAAAAGATTCTAAGGACTAATACATATGGCCATGCAATGAAGTGCATCATAGACCGTTGATTGGATGGGATATTTTTGACATATTGCATTTACATTATTATTAATTCATGAATGCTAATTAAACACCTAGAAGCTTGTCAGATATTGACATAGTTTTTGTAAGTGTCTATATTAGTTTTTTTCTTCTAATTAGGATAGTTTTTTTTTTCCAATTATTTTGCCTGATACTATATGTTTTGACCTATTGAATAGTAAAACCGAATATTTGGGTCGCTCCACTAAAATTAAGAATACTGTTATTATTTTTGTAGGCATGTTTTCCTTAATTTGGTATTATATCAAGTTTAATTTACAAAGTTTAACCTTTTAATATCTAGATTAATATGTGAACCGTGTACGTATAGGTCATTGTCATTGAGGATATAGTTTGTTTGCGGATCTTTATGTCATGCTGAACTAATATATCTCACCAAGTATTTGAAGTGTTTGAACACATGTACATCCTGTAACATCCCTATCCAATATCTATACATATACATAAATATTCTTATATATCACACTATATTTAAACCATGTACGATTAGTTAATACTACTTGTTTCCAGCTCGATCAACCATCGCATCTTCTCATTCAGTATAGACTATAGAGTATTTTTGGTTGAGGGGTTTGTGTTTTAGAAAATCAAGTTAATCATTGAGAATTAGTTAGCCAAACAAAAGTATGAATCATTGGTAAAGCAATATATATAAGACTTTGAAGAGTTTTATAGAAAGAGGTCCAAAATTCTAACTGGTTTTAGAGCAGAGCGTGACGCGGAGAAGCTTCGCATGTGTTGGAAACTTTGGAATATGTTATGCTGTCGCCACGTGGCATACGTGGACTTGTCTGTGCGTGTGCTTATTTATTTCAAAACCAATACTAGCCCACACGCTTCTAATCATTTTGTTGCTTTCGGTTTACCACAAAAACAAATAAAAATACCAACATTTTAAACTAAACTTGTATCTTGAAATAGTGAAATCATGAAGCAACGAAAATTATAATTTCACTATAGTTTCAAAGATTAACAATTTTTGTCACAGAAATGTAAATGGCAACTAACAGGCTATTCTAAAACAATAGAATATATAGAAGTAGAACCGTTTAGATCTTGTAATCATTCCATTATTTTTGTCTTTAATTAGTTCATTGTTTTTACATGTTTTTTCTTCTAAATTACATACGTTATTTATGGTAGGTTTATAACCTGTTTTAAAATTTTGAAAAGTGATAAAGTTATTGTAAGTTTCATGGATTTTATAACACAAAACCGAAGTAATGGAACTATTGTTTCAATTAAAAAAAACAAAATAATGATTAAATTACATATGTCTTTACATATTATCTGTCATCTACATTTGCACGTCTCTTCAAAATAATGACTATTCTATTTTATTTTGAACTGATTTTTACTTTATAAACGAAAAAACTATATTTGGGCGATAGTCAAATTTAAATTCTAATATCTTGTTAAGTTTCATATAAATTTTCAGTTCAAACCAAATTGACAATGAATGGTTTGATCGATATCATTAATATATTATTTAAAATTGCTTCATATGTGAATTTTCTTTACAGTTATATAATAAATACATAAAATAAGCAAAATTATTTGAGAACACACTGAATATTCTAACTGTGGTGGGAGAAGTCGTTTAATCAATTGATAGACAACTCTTCAAACATTTGTTGTGATTGACCCACTTTGACTAAAAAGCGTAAAAGCAAGAAAAAAAGATGGTATGAATGAATCATTAGCTTTATATTACTTTTGTTTCGACATTTTTATTAGACCTAGATAAACTTCCTAACCAGTATAGCCCATCCTCGATGGTTTCATGCCCACCCTCGTGCGCCAATGGGATGAAAAGAATCGATAAATTAGCTAAAGTGAGCATATAAAGATATATTGTTAAAAGATGTAAAAACAAACCAGGTTCTGCAAAGAAAAAAGCCTACTCCGGTTCGCAATTTCGCATGCAGCTACACTATCATCAATCTTTTGTAATAACAAACGTTACCAAATATGATCTGATCGTAAAAGGTTATTTTGCGATGATAATCATATGTATTTACGTCATTTTTAGTGTTTTTGTTCTATTATATATCTTCTAAATGATACAAGTTCAGTTTTCCAACCTTCTTCTTCAAAAAAATACAATAGTCATAGTATACAGTATACGTTTTGGTTAAATCAAATTTTACATATTAAATACACTTCAACTTGTATTCTTCTTGCGAACAAACACTGCCTATTATGAGAGGGCAAAACTGAACAAACAAGGTTACGAAAAAAAAGCGGTTCTGCAGATTTGAACCGGTTGGTTAAGAAATTGCGAGGAAATCATAATTCCGAGAATGCCAACATAAAAGAATAAACCCACACATCAAGGTTTTACAATTTCGGTTCATCAGGTAAATGGGAGAAAAGTACCAACAAAATCAACACAGCAGATGATCCAAAGCTCTTTAAGGTATGAAACAAGTACTGATGCTTGCAAAGAAAGAAACCGCATAACATAGGGAGATAGCTGAACAACATAACAGTTCTGCACACTTATACCGAGTAACAAACACACTTTCACACAGAAATTGAAGATATCGGTTAAAGGTTTCTTAATGTTGAGGATAACCGGGAGGCGGGTAGCCTTGAGCGGGTGGGTAAGATGCAGGCGGGTATCCGGCCGGAGGAGGGACGGGTTGATCAAACCGGGACATCTGCTGAGCAGGTGGCACGCCCATTGGTTGAGATCCAAACACTCCATCTCTTTTGTCCATTTCAAGCTTGTGTTGTGTCTGCAAGAAGAAGATCGGGTTTTTGGTTTATATCTACCATAAGAAAAAGAGAGTTTCAGAAGCTAAAAGATTAGTTTTCGTAGTTCTCGCTTTCTGGTACCTGCATACACGCGCAGACCCTGCAAGAAAATCAAGACCGTGCGTTAAAGTATTACCAATGCGTTAACGTTGATAGATTAGAGGGAAAAGTGAAAAAAATCACATGAAGTATATACTTACGTGCAGTAGACCATATCAGCACAGCAAGAGAGTATCTGAGAAGCCTCTGAAAGTTCATTGCTACCAACAATGCAAGCGACTATAGAGAATATGCAAGCGACTTGGCTGAGACAGAACATAAATCCCTGCAAACGTTCAAAGGGTGGAATTGGTTTTGAATTGATTCACGCAAACATGCTTTCTGTATAAACCGGTAACACTATAAGAAGAGTAAGAGAGTATGAAAGTACAATTATGCAATTGTCGCATTGTGTTGTCTGGATGTTGAATTCGTCCTGCAGAAGAAAGCGGGTAGAGGCCACAGAGTTTCCGAAACAGAGGAAAACCTGAAAATTTCAATTGCAAGTCGCTTCAAGAAAACGTCGAATCATAGAATCATCAAGAAAGCGACTCATGCAAGCAAGTTTTACAAGCCAAAAATGTTTAAAACAACCAGTTCATACACAAAAGACAATGTAATCTCCGAGTCAGATAAAATAAGCAAAGCAATTCGAATAAAGAGCATACAGAACACATCAAGCAAGGAACTGATTTCTATTTTCTAGAAAAGGGCTCTGACGGAATAAAATGCCACAGCAACAAACACACAGCTAAACGAAAAAGAAAGATCAAGAATATACTCAAATCGTAAGCTGTTTTGATGTTCTCATTCACATTTCATTTTGATCACCTAACCAAGAGGTCTAATTAACTGAATAGTTCCATCAAAACGAGATATTATGGAAACTTCACCTCGGTGGCAAGGCAGAGTTCAGGGCATTTGCTTTCTCCACACCTTCCACTACAAGGCATATATCCAGCACAGCAAGTATACCTGCGAAAAAGAAACAGAAGGACTCACAATATCTTAGAAAAGGAAGAAATAAAACCTTTCGACCAGTAATCTCTACATACATTAGAAATTTCATACCTTGACATGTCATTGTAAAGTGCTCTTCTCCGAAGCAAGTATGAAACACAAGGTCCACTACAATAATAAAGAACATATCAGATGCGTACCAAAAATATACAAAAGATCAAACCACATCAAACAATCATTGGAATAAGAGTGATAAAGAGAAATGCACTTGTTCACTCATTCATTCATATTTCATCCTACAAAGATCAGCTCACGAATCGCGCAATTGTCTATACCCTTTAGAGATTTAAGTCACTAGATCATCCAATACCAAAATCACGAAAACAGGATTCAAACTGGTTCAGTATCTGCTGGTTTATTTGATTGCCATCATGAAGCTAATTTTATTATATGATTGCATATCAAAAAGATAAACAATATTTGAGGTTAAATGAAAATGAAGGAAAAAAAAAATGATGCATAAAGAAATCGAAAGTTCGCAACTTACCACAGACACGACAAGCAACAATCTGCAAAAACAAAAACAAAAATGTATTTTAAAAAAGGAAAATGATTTCTCCAATTAGAGAGTGAGAGAAGAGAGAGAGAGAGATTTACAGGGCGTATCGGCGGTGACGGTGCCCATGAGATCGGAATGCCATAAATTCCGGTAATCCTGCCGGAGCTTCATCTTGTCGAGCTTCTCCTGCGACCTCGCCATTACGAAATCCCCAAAACACAGTTCCTAGAAAATTCAAGAAAACCTAAAATCAGCAACTTATAAATAAGCGATAAATCGAATATCTGTTACAGATGGTAATTAGGATTTCACGCGCAAACCTCCGATTAAGCAAATCAGAAACTGAAACTGAAGCTTGCCGTCACTTCTATCGTCTCCCTCACTCTCTCTCCTTTTAATTATCTTTTCAGCGAAGAAGCTTAGAAAAATCAAAAGTTTGACTACAACTTTTTTTTTGTTGGACCAGTTTGACCTCGAAAGTCCGGTTTTAATTGGTTGAAATTTGGACCTTCGGGAATGCTTAAATCATAGTAGAAGAAATTTGAAAATTGATTGCGGTTTTTTTTAGATCTTTGGGCCAGAACGATCCGGCCCATTAACGCTATTGTAAGAGGAGGTGAGATGATTCCACCATATGAGTGAGATGGTGTTGTGTAATTAACCGTTAAAAGCATATGGCCAATTATTTGAGGTTATTGAAGAACTCTAACTTTTGAACTACATTTGATAATTGTTTAGCCTTAATACATGTTCTTGTGCTTCATCTCAAGAAATGCGCCAATGATTATTGATGCATGATCCAATTTTGAGACTTGATATCAACAAATTTGAAAAATATCAAACTTTCAAAGATGAACAATAATAACTTTGTATTTAGAAGCTATGCAACTTAAAATGTCTAAAACCGCTTTACAAGCGTGAGATTTTTTTCAATTTAAGATTTTGCACTGTACCAAGTAACAAAGAACGTTACAAAAATACAAACAATCGTATGAATATGATATTTATCAGTCTAAACAAAGTAACCATACGAAAAATAAACTTAAAGATATTTGGTCAGTTGCAAAATCCACTGATAGTCACAGATTAAATTTAAGAAAATATTATCTAACGGACAAACAAAGAGAATCTTATTAGTACAGCTTCAGTCATAGATGTGAATTATCGAGATTGAGTGAGACGGAATCTAAGATCACAGTATCAATCAAGCAGACGAGAGAAGAGGAGAACATCTTGGTGTGGTTTTTTGTCTGAGCAGAGTCTTGAGCTGAACCTTTGGGCACTCGAGCTTCGAACCCCATAGCTCACTTTTTGATCTTATTGCTCTCATAACTCTCGGAAACTCCACAAACCCTTTGATCCCTCTCTTTATATGCGGATTCTCCAACCTCCTACTCGCCGGTGAGCTAAGCGCTCTCTCAAGTATCTGTGGTTTCATCTCCTTGTCTCTTCTTTCTCTGTTAGATCCCTCTAGTTCAGATAGCTTCTCCTCCAAGAAAAGTCTTGCATCAGACAGCTTCATCTGAACTCTCTCTTCCCTCAAAACCTCAGCCAATCTATGCATCTGTCTCTCTTCCTCAACCTCTCTCCTCATCTGAACCATCTCTGATTTCTCAGAAGATCTCTCTTTCAAGAGCCGCTCGTATCGCATCTCCTCTGCTTCTCTACACATTCTCTCCTCCTCCAAATCTTTGACCAGCCTCTTGTTCAACAACTCAGCTCGTCTTCGAGCTTTCCTCTCGTAGTCCAGCTCGCCTTTAAGCTCCTTGATCTTGCCTCGAGCTTTGTCTAGTTCAGATTCCATGAACACCCTTATGAAATTCAGATCCCAAATAAAAGACTTGCGTTGGTGTTGTTGATGATGTTGTTGAGACTCCTGTGAAGAGCAGAAGTAGTAAGGGTTATCATAAAGTTTCCAGGTTTTGCAGACTGAGTCCATTTTATCTTCTTCTCGTAAGCTCGTACTGTGAGGATCTGTTGTGGGGATTCTCGTCATCATCGTTTCATGACTCATCTCCATCTTCATATTCTAGCTTTAGCTGTAAAAAGAGGTGGTGAGATGTCATTTCTTTTATTATGTATTTGAGTATAAATGAAAAATGGAAAAATAAAAAGTAGGGTTCTTAATTTAATCTCTCCACTTTTAGAAGATGATGGGAGTGTGTTGTAAAGCTGAAAGAGTCATCATCATCACATATTGTTTATCAGCTTCAATCATTCTTTCTTTTTAAGAGAGTAAGTAATAAAAGAAAGCAGAAACAGAGTCTTTCTTTACTATTTAGGTAAACTAACAATCACAGTTTAACATGTGAAAACTAAATGTTTGTTGTATAGATCTCATCACGATTGTTTGTTGCACCAACAACTTCCCTGTGCTTTCAATGAATCACACCTCTCAAATCACACTCTCCTTTTTCTTCTGTTTGTACTCTTTTGACGTGGCCCATCTATACATTAATGCCTCATCTCTCCTAACTTGTCTCTCTCTATCAACTATCAAAAGACTATATTCAATGCTCTCTTATATGATTCCTCGTGCATACGAATCCCATCGCAATATGAACATGTGATTCAAGAAAATAAACAAACTGATACACAGAGAGAGACGAGTAAGCTCAAGTTTATTATCAGATTCTTTCACAACTCTACATTGTCTGACTTTTTATGTGTATGTGTTTTGGGAAAAAAAGTATGTATAAATGTATATTCTCTTGGAGATAGCAAATCTTGCTGATCCAATGCCACTCATGCTTGTAGTTTAGGGCAGATCGGGGAGCTTGGATTGGACATAGAACCTGCATGCAACATCATTGTCTTAGATTAAGATTAGATACATACTAGCTACATCTATTGCAAACTGATGCTACTTGTAACACACGTACATATGTCTGCTAAGCAAGGTTGCTTTGTGGCTGGATCCTCTTCAAAAGCCGGAGGCACTTGTCCGTATATCATCTCACAGCTCATATCTTCAAAATCTACAACAACAAAAAATGGAGGAAATGAGCAATTATGCAAAACAAACCACAAATGCAGAGGAGGAAAGGATACAAACTTGGGTTCATGGTGAGTGGGAGGCCAAACTCATTGGTGAAGAAATCTTGAGTTGGGATCTTGCACATATTCACACACATTCCTACACACCCACTGTTCTCAAGATACCTTCAAATCAAAACAGTAGGAACAAAGTCTGTGACATATTCTGAACATGACAACAACAAAAAGAGTAGTCAATATGAATAACAAACCTGCATTTCTTTATACGAACACCACTTCTCTGTTTCACACCATTCACTTCAACTTCTATGACCTCAGAAGGACCAACCAACCAGTGAAAGAAAGGCACCGTAAGAGCTGCGTTGAACTCAGAAGCCCATTTCGTCGGTGGGAACAGTTTACGAAACTGTTCAGGAGCGCCAGGTGGAAGCATTGAGAGAAGAACCTCCCTCACGGCTTCTTGCTGCTGAACTCTGGATCGTCCCTGCATCACTCTCTTCGAAACCTCCACGAAGCTCTCGTAGTCGTATTCCCAAAACCCTTTCTCGTTCTTGTTGTTCTTCTTAGTCTTGGACCCACCAAACTTGTCCATCTTCCTCGCGAACAGCCCCATGAACACTCTCGCAGCCAAACCATCGTCGTATCTTGTCTTCTGACCCATCGGAGCTGGCTCTCCGCTCGGCTCCGCGATTCCACATCGAGTGATGCCACGTCGTCCGAAATTCAGATGAATTGCTTGGAGACTAGCAATAGCCGCCATGGATAAGATCTCTTCTCTGTCTCTCTGTCTCCCTCTTCCCTACCAACGTACTCTGTTTTTCACTACATTTTTGGCCACACACACACGCCAAAGGGTGAGACTGAGAGAAGATTCAACTCACAACTTACAAGTGTCCACTTTGTCTGCCTCAAAAAGCAATTTCACTATAGTTTCTTGCTACTACATTTCTGTGGACTAAAAACCACTTTGTCATATTATCTGTTTTACGTGTTTTTTAATTTAATTTTATTATTATAATTCATTCACACACAAGATTACACGCGTGTACGGATGGAATATGGAATTAGGATCATCTATACGATTCATACAACGAGTCCCGGAGCTCTCGGGTCTTAATCTAACTTTACCAAAGAAGAAACAGAGGAGAAATCAAAATTGTGTGACTTTGAGGAATCAGTCAAAAGAATGATGGAAAATCAAAGCTCATAAGCACAAATCTTAACAGTATCAATCTATCTCTTATGTACAACGCTAACTTAGATGAAGAACTCAAATTCAAGATGATGATGTGCTTGCTCCTTGAACCTGATGTACATACCAAACTCTTAAACTATCAACCGCACAAAGCTAACTTACATCAAGAACTCAAACTCAAGACGCAACCAACTTCTCCACAGCCAAGATCTTATGAATAGTATTGAGATAAGGATGTGATTAGATACAATTATACTTAATTCTACCTTTTTCTCCTAATTTTTGGACACAAACTCATGTAAGAAGTGATCTACAAAAGGAGATATACTCATCTCCTCATCCTTGCTGCTTTACAGCGAACAGCCTCCAAAACCCTGCTATACTCAAAGAACAGTGAAGACTCGGCTCCTTCAAGTCCGATACGACTAACCCGATTAGCTCCTGAAATGTTGTTACATGGGCTACCGCCTATGACAAGATCAAATCCTCCATACTCGTCCATAAGCTTCTCAATCATACTGTGGCGAAGCTCTTCAATATCTATGAACTCTCTTAGAACGCCATGTTGACGAGTGTTGGCCCAGAAACTACGCAGTATATCTCTGTTCACCTTAGAAATCTCAACAGACACAACTAATTTCATCGGAATTCCAAGGCGGTGCAGTGCAACTTCTCCACCGCCTATGCCCGTGAAGAGTGACAGAACCTTTATTCCATTCGGGAACAAGGGCTTAAGGACAGACAAGTGATATGCAACTGTATCAACCTAAATAAGAAAAGAAAACAAGTTTATACCACCAAAGACTTTATAATTGAAAACTGAATTACCACAGAGCTCTTAGTTATAGATTTATACCTGAAATGAGTTACCTAGAGACGTGTAGCGATCAGTGAAACTAACTCCTCCTCTAGTATGATATTTCGGGAAACCAAGAAGCATTTCTATCTCAACAGGTTCAAGCGGTGCAACTCTGTATTTACCGACCCAGACCAAATTGAATTTCCTGCATTGATCGACGACAGATTTCTGCACCTTTAGATCTCCATCATGTTCCTCAAGATCTGAGCGTATTTTGTACGTGACCTTGGCACTACCGCTGATGCCAGTTCGCAAACAGTTCAACTTCGTTCTTTTATCCCAAGTGGGCCACCACTTCTTGCACAAAGGAAATGCTTCTTGAATAGTATATGGTTGCCGAGGCTCTATCGCAAATCTATTATGAATCGGAAGGTTATGAATATAACCTCTCTTCCTTGCAGCTGCACAGAAGTACATGGAGTCCACAAACTCAGGCTTGATACCATAGAGATGCCGGGAGATTGTGGTCCAAACACCTTTAGGTGCCATTGCGACATTCTCATAATAAAAATAGGGCGGCCCACGAGCGATATCCGGAATTGGTTCTGGTCTCTGCGTCATAAGCCCAGGTTGGTTAGGTACACCAAACCCAATCATTGGGTTCGGTAGACGCACTTCATCACCGCACATGGTAGTGTTCGGCATGCTCCTTCTCGGTTGGTCATTAACTGAGCGTCTCTTCTTGGTATTAGTTATCGGCTGTACTCACAATCAAAAGGTTAAACTTTTAAACCAATGATTCTTCATACAAGGATGAAAAAAGCTGCAGCTCTCTTTAAGAGACTTAAACTTATTACCTTTTCTTCATCAGGCTTTACATAAGACTCATCAAATTGTCGTGCCATCCGAGCAGCCAAAATGAAATCAATGACTTCTCCCACACTTGCCTTTTCTCCTGCAGAGTCTAAGAAGAAACATGAATAAGTTGCAAGGACACTAATTGCATAAATCCATGTACACATAACAAACTTGAGATAGATTAATGAGAAACTATGTTGTGTATCAAGAGAATAAATTAGCGTGAGGTTACCACATATCTCTATAGCTGTAGAAGCTTCTTCCCTTGGATAGCCCATTTTGATCAAAGTTTGCAATCTGCCATCTTCATGTGATGAGTTTAGTTCCATCTGTCATTTTTCAAAATAGATAAAAAGGCAATGTTATACAATCTTCTTTGCAAAATGTCAAATATTGAGAACTTCATTCATTGAAACTAAAAGAAAGTAATAGAGACAATATTAAAGCTGAGCAACATTCTGAAACTTAGGAAAAAAGCATGACATATACCTCTTCATCTAAGGATGATAGACCATTGTTGATGTCCTCATCCTGTGCTTCACTCAATTTTTTAGCCTCCTAGGAAACAGTAAAAAGTCATAATACATGAAACATTAAATGAATGTGTTGTATGCTGTCAAAGATACAATAGTTAGAGAGTCTACTTACTGCATAACTTAGGAGTGCATTTGTTATTTCATCTACATTTTCCTCTCCTGCATATTATCAAAAACAGTTTTAGATGACTGCAATTAAGATTTCCTATTCCTTTGAGATTTAAAAGAAAACAAGCAATAAGTTTTTAGTTATTACCATATTCTTGTACAAATTTGATCACCAAATCCTCAGAAAAACCCATACCAATCAGATAATCTATAACAGTAGATTTGGAAGAACTGGCTTCAGAATTTCTCTGCACAAAGAAAAGAGATTACATACATATACCAAACAGACTGTAGTGACCAAAAGTAAAGAACAATTGAAAATTGCAACTAAACATAAGAGAATCAAACAAAAGATACTCACAGAATGCTTGATTAGAGTTTCAAGTATCACCATATGATCCGGATTCTCTCCTGCAAGTTATTAACATTTCAATTTATAAACATACTCGGGAAACGCAGGTCTCAGATAATCACACACAAGAAGAAATAGTCTCACCGCCGATTTCTTCAATCGCTCTACCAATCATTTCGGCCGAGAATCCCATATCAATAAACTTAGCCACTGTCTCATCGGAAATTCCCACATGAGCTACGTTGGTCTAATGTATACGCAAACACAACAAAAAAATCAGATTATCATTGTTTTCCCGAGGAACAAGTTAAAAAGTTTTGTTCTTTATAGAATCCAGAAGCAAGCACTTACTTGAATCCAGGTTTCAGACATAGAATCGTCATGAAAAGATGAATCGTAGTTATCGATTTCATCATCTGTATTCCAATCTACATCACTATCAGAATGTTCCGCCTGAGAGAAACATAAAACATATAAAAAATTTGTTAGCATTTACAAATCCAAAACTACTATTATTAACTGAGATTATAAAGGTGTGCCATTAACCATTATCTGCAGATGTATTTAGCACTGTCCCGAACAACAAACCTGCCAATACAACATCGGAGTGTAAATTTTGGATAAAAGCTGACGAAAGAAAAATACAAGACAAAAACGATTCTTTCAAAAAATCAAAGGAGATAAAATGAAAGATTAGATAGAGTTTCTGTGGAAAAACTGATTACCAAAAATTGAGAAGCTTGAAGTCGATTAAAACACATGCAGGTACTGTATGTGAAAAAAGGAACACCGTATTAAGAAAATCAATGAAATTTTTAAGAAGAACGCCGTATTTTGGCAATGGCGAAGGGTTTATGGTTTTTTAGTTAAATTTACAAAACAAGCTTGTATCTTTCCTCTTTTCACCATTAAAGCTCAAACATTTGTTTTTATTAAATTAAACCTAATATCATAAATTTTATTACTCAATTAAACACCCCTCGTCTTGTTTTAAAAACATTATATAGCTTTATTTTTCATCCATATTACAATTGATCGAGAAAAGAAGTAGCGATGAAGATTTGGATAACTCGGATAATGAAAATTATTATCCAAAACATCTTCCACAACATAAGAAGAATATGCGCCGTATTGACCCTATTTCAGATTCAAAACACTTGGTTTCATTTTCCTCTTTATTTTTGGGTTGCCAAACATTTCGGCCCATATACATATCGCAAGGCTGAACTGGCAACTCCGGCCTAACGTCAGCCCATATATTTTGTATAAAAGCTTCTTTTGTTATATATGTCTCATCATTTAACTATTTTAAATATAAGGTATATGTCATTTATTATAAATATTTTTAATAGTTGAAAAAAATTACTAATTTAATAATTGAATATTAAAAATTCATGTTTATTTTACTAAATTACTAAGTTCATGTACTAAAATAAGTAATTTTCATCTAAAATTTGTTATTTTAAAATTTTAGATGAAAATAGTATTTTACTGAGTATTTTACTAAGTAAAAAAGTTTATTAATTATAAATTATTGTTACTAATTTAAAAAAATTATTTAAAAATAAATAAAAATAAAAATAAGTTTAGATGAAAATCATACAATCTAGAATGTATTATAAATCGAAATTCATATATCCAGATACCATTTTGAGTAACAAAATTTATTAATTATAAATTATTTTTTACAATAAGACATGATGTTTTGCCCAAAATATAACAATAACACATGGGCAATAATTTTGTTCTTTTTAATACTTTAGTTTTACATAGAAATGGAAAAAAAAAAAGATAGTCAAGATAAATTTTACCGAATGTAAATTTGATTGGTGACATAATCATGGCACTGGCACAAATTGGTCCAAAGTCCAAACTATTAATTAAATGTAAACATTGGGGGCTAAATGTATAAATTAAAAACATTTTATCCGCTATATAAACATCTTCCACCAGACCAAATAAACTGGACCTGTCATGTCTCGCTTCTGAAATCAGAAACTAAGAAAAAGAAAACCACTTTGTGAGAAAAAAAAAGAGTGCAAATTTACAAAGAAAAGTTTTTCCCTTTTGCCATTTTTGGATTCTGGTGGTTTAAAAAAAAAAACAAAGATCACGAGTGTCACTTGTGTTTTCTGTAACCGTTTCATTTGGTCAATTTAATTACAGAGACAAAAAAAAAAAAAGACAGAACAGAACCCAAAGATTCAATTGTTTTGCTGTCTTCACAACTCCTCTTCTTTTTCTTCTTCACTGAGAATTTAGAGTTTGTGTCAAAAATGGATTCTGATCTTTATATCTTTGATGGGTCTTCATCGTCTTCCTCAATTTGCCACCATTCAAGTAGTACTGATCCAGAAATGTTTTCTTCCGACACAACAACAACAGATCTCTTCTCCAACAATCCTTATCTCAATCAAATTGATGATCAATCCCTTAATTTCTTTGAAAGTTTTACCCCTGCGACTCATCATCTCCTCTCTTCTTCTCCTCCGATATCTCAGCTCCAAACCCTAAACCTCTCTCACACAAACAGTTTCCCCAACTTCTCTGGTTTCGAAAGCTTTGACTCCGTCAAAACAGAGGAGCTCGTGTTCAATTCTCCGTTTGATGTTCCAATCATGGAAGATTCCTCGAATTTCCAGAATCAGAATTTATTATGCTCGCCGGATTTCTCCTGCTTCGCCGGTCACATGCGACGAGTCTGCAGCGCCGGCGATTTGCAGGTATTAATATACTATTCAACCCTCTGTTTTCCTCTGTAAGTTCAACAAAAAAGAGTGATTTTTTGTTTCTTTTAAGAATCTGAGGAGGGATTTTACGGGGCAACGATCACACTCGAGTCCGTTAGTGGTCGAGAGCTCATCGGCGATGCCGTTTTCCGGAGAAGAACAGAGTTTGAAGCTGGGGCGTTACAGTGCCGAAGAACGTAAAGAGAAGATTTCAAAGTATAGAGCTAAACGAACACAGAGAAACTTCACCAAAACCATTAAGGTAACAGTAAGTTATAATTCATTCCAATTTCAACAAATTAATAATTGTTCATTCCACTTTAGCTATAATTTATTATTGCTACACGTAAATTAATAAATAAAAATTGAAAGATATCTATTGGTTTATAGATTTTAATTAATTTGTAAATCAATGTATGGTTTGAAAACTCACTCACTTAAAAATAACATAACGTGGATTTTAAAATTACATAACTGGTATTAAAAATATAACAAGGTTCATCTAGTATTTGAGAATTTATAGGTTTTAACTTGAAAACACTTTTAGTAGATTTAATATTTAATCTAATTAAAATCATTAAATTAATAACACCATATTTTAACTAATATTTAGAAACAATGAAACGTTTAGTACAAATTTTTGAAAAACTTTTTGGGTACATGTTTAAAAAATATATAATTTAGAAAAAAACATTAATGGTTTATTTTGCTCAGATTTCCAAATAAATTAAAATCAACTTACCACCAATAAACTCATTAACATCTAAGCAGTCAAACTAAATGCATTTTGTATTAATTTGGATAATTTATAAATTATTGAATATTTATAGTTGTGTCGTTATGATTTACTTGTATATATTGAAGTATGCATGCCGGAAAACGTTGGCGGACAACAGACCAAGAGTACGTGGCAGATTTGCACGAAACGACGAAGTTTTTGAGAACCCCACCGTCACTAGACAAGAAGACGACGACCTTTGGGTAATTAATTATCTACCAATTAAATGACCAAACTTACTTTTTCTTCCTCTTAAACTAGTTTTATTTCACGACCAAAAAAAAGGTTTCGTCTAATTAAACTGAGATTTAGTTAATCTTTTTTTTTTGGGGTTAAAACTGTGACAGAATTTGGATGGGTTGCATGATGAAGAAGAAGCTTTTGTGAACAGCTTTGTGGAGTGTCAGTCTCAGTCTCAGCCTCAGTTGCAAATGCAATACACAACGCCGTCATTCTGGTGAAAGCATCTGTCTGAGAAATAAGAGCTGAATATTGTTTTTCGGATTTAAATTAATATGTAAAATAGAGAGGAATCGAATCGGGTCATAATATTGGATATTTTAGTTTTGATTCTCGCGTTCTTCAGAAAGCAATAACTATCCGATTATATGACTCGATTATAGTACTGCACCAGAATAAACAATTTAGTAAATATGGATATTTATCTTTAGGAGAATAAAAATAGTGATTTTATAAGTCACTTAGTGATAGTGTCATTCATAGTGGTATTGTAGCTTTTTCATTTGTGTACTTTAAAAATATTGAAACTGTTTTTCATTTGCTTTTTTATATAAAAACTAGATTATGATACGTGTATTAATATAAAACGTATTATTGTTATAGTTATTTAGATTTCACAAAACTGATAATCCGTATAATATTGATCTATATAATTAGATTTTGGGTCAACATCCGTATTTCATGCAGATTTTTCATTTTTTATTAATTATATATCAATAATTATTTTGTTGAAAATGTAAATACACATGTAGAATTGATTTTTTCAAAATGGAAATATAAGATAAGTTATATAATAAATAAATCGTGTTGTAGATTCTTTTTTCTTTCTTGATAGTGTTTTAATTTCGAGAATTGCAAATGTTTACTTATAATATACCGAATAGAAGGAACGCAAGCACGAGGTGTTTTTTTTTTCTTTCTCAGTATGTCATTTACTATTTAGGTGCCGAAATGTTGTCTGACGAGAGCAACCTCTTCATATAGAGTTAACTCACTATATGGAATAATTGTTGTCGCTAAAAATAAATCGTGCAATAAATTATTACCATTAGGAAAAATCGTTGACCCTTGAAGGATGATTCCACGGTCTCGTACATGTTAAATTTGTAAGGATTTAAATTATTGGACTATTTAACTATTTATCTGATCTTAATTTGAATTTGAATGATGTGAAGATTAGTATTTTAATTTTTAATAATCCGAATCATTGACAGTAGTCAAAACATTCTTTCCTTTTAAATATCATGGGGATGGGGGATCAAGATCCCCTCTCGTCACGTTAATATGTATTTGAATTAATTAACAACTTAAAGAATCATATTTCAAGTATAGCGTAATATGTACAGGAACTTTGTCATAGTATATTAATCTGCTAAAGTTCAATGTCTCGTTTATTTTACAGCCATCAGCAGAAATTTCACTGTACACATATCAAAATTCCTGAAGATGAAGTTGAATTTGATAGATGTGGTTTTTATGTAGGTTGAAATTGAATATAGTGATTCAGTATGTGCATAATTTCATAAATACAACATATGATTTTAGTATGTGCATAATTTTATAAATACTATGTAATTTTTTATAAATTGAATATATTAATATGTTTATATTAATATATGATGTTGAAAAAAAATTGCAAACAACTTGCAAATACCAACTTGCAAATTCTAGTTCTACAGTTTCTGCTTTCGAAATAATTGGTTACCTAAAAAGGAAAGATGATGCTTTGCGATGGAATATGTTCCTGAGAACATCTATTTTTAACTTTTTGAATTAGTTTTATGTTTTATTATGAAACTAGAATACACCAGCATTATTCTATGAATGCGACGCATTATTGCATTAATTTAAGGACGAACCAAAAAAAGATGAATGATAAAAAGTTATAATTTAAGTAAATCGGTCAACCTCAGATCATAGTTAAATTCATATATTTGATTTTTATAGAAATTTACATTATTATATTCAAAATATAGAATTTACATAATGCTCCAAAGTACTTAAGATTAATTTGAGTTTTGGCTCATGACATATGATCATCAAACTATTATCTAGGTATGTCGTTAATGAATATATAGATAAAACATTTATACTATTTATCTTTTTCCCCAAAACACACCATACTTACTTTTAACTAAATTTTCTTTTGTTCATGTTAATTTGTGTCTGGACTAAGGAATAATATATACTTGTTCTACACTATTTTGAAGAAAAAATTCTAAAATTTATACTCTGAAATACCTTTTTAAAAGTAGATATATACATCTAAAATTTAAATGTTCTTCCTCAAGAAAGAAAGAAAAACACTTGCTAAGAGAATGAGATGGAATCTCAAGTTGCTTAGCAATTAGCATATCATATGAATATTGTTCACGTACTAGCCGTCTCTCCTTTTTCAGAAAAAAATGCATTCGTATAATTTTATTTTATATTACAATCTCATATGAAAAAAAAAACATTTACGATAGTGTCGTAGTGAAATTGCATTTGGTATTGTCCTCTCCTCCACTCGGGACTCTGGTGCATTGAATCAACGATGAAAGTAGAAAAGGAAATGAGAAATGGTTACAAATCAGCCGCCAAAATAAAATTACAAATACATTCATGCTAATTATGCGAGCATTGACCTTTTGTAACAAGCACATGGGTAACAAATTTCAGTGTAAGAATTTTAGATGAACACAAAAGAAAAATAAAGATATTTATACAAAATCTGAATATCCCTTCATCTTTGAAGAGTGGTGGTAAACACTATTCTCAATATAATACTGTTTCTGGAAATTGATTAAGTTTGGCAAAGGTTTAAAACTCAATATTATTTCCAAAACATAAGGTTTAAATATACAGGTTTTATATTAAATTTTATTGTGAAGATAAAATTTCCAAAACATAAGGTTTTATGATACACAATAAATGATGTTTTGGAAAAATTGTTTGTTTCAGATTAAATGATGTTTTCTTTAATCTATGCATATTTAATTTGTGAGATGAGAGTAAATGTTTTTTTTGGTAACTGAGATAGTGAGATATATCATACATGCACAATGAACATTGCAGAAGCAAAGATTATATAGTGACTTAAAATGGCAAATTTAAACCAAAATAAAGAAAATAAACAAGCTAAGATATTTACACAAGAGTTTAGAATCTCTTCAAATTTGAAGAGTGGTCAACACCGTTTTCAATGTAATACAGTTTCCGGAAATTTGATTAAGTTTGGCAAAGGTTTTCTATTAATTTTTATATGTTTCCAGTACATACTTATTCTCATTTAGTTTTTCTTTTTCCTCTTCAATTGATAATGGTGATGAATGTTTATGCAGTTTTTAGTTTTAGATTTTGGTTTTTGGTTTTAGATTTTTGGAGTTTTGGTTTTCAGTTTTGGGTTTTTGTTTTTGCAGTAGATTTTGGTTTTTAAAAATTTTGAATGGTAATTTGTTTTGTTTTTGGTTTTTACCTACATTTTTTAAAAAAAATGTTGTTATGCTTATAAGTTTTAGTTTTTAACATATTTATTGTTAATAAATTCACAAAAATATAAGTAATGATAAAATTATCAATAAAATGTACAGAAGATTGTGTCATAAAATTAAAATAAAATAAGCTTATTATTGCACTTTTTAGAGATGTTTATAAAAAATGGAGATAAAATTTGTTTTATGTGTTTTAAATGATCAAAAAAAAATGTGTGAGATTTATCAATAATAATATATTATTCTGATTTTTGATTTTAGATTTTGATTTTTTGGTTTTTTGTTGTTGTAGGTTTTAGTTTTACAAAAAACTTGAATGGTGAATCTTTCTTTTACATATATTTTTAATATAAGATATTGACTTAATTATAAAATATGGTTTTATGATTTGTTTTAGTTTTTATTGCATTAAATATTTAAAATATTACCAAACAGTACCAAAACCAAATAAATATAAAGTATTACCGAACAGTACTAAAACCAAATAAATATAATTTATAAATACACATACTGTTTCTTATGAAATAATAAGTAATACCAAAAAATATCTATAAAAATATACATATATTTAAAAATGAAAAAATTTATGACAACTTCTTTAAAAAGCTCAAAAATTATGGTTGTTGGTTTTTGTTTGTAAAATACTAAAAACTATGAAAATCTAGTTTTCCTATAATTTAGGAAATCTATTTACTTAAAAACTTGAATGGTTAAAAAAACTGTTTTTTCAGAAACTAAAACCAAAAACTATTCTAAAAACTACAAACAGTCAAGACTAAAATTTGATAGATTGTTGTACGTATATTAAAGGATCATGTTGTACAAACTGAGGCAAAGCAAGGTTCTTTATACTCTGTATAGGCCAGCTTAAAAGAATATCACAAATGTTAAAAAAAGACATTCTGGAAAAAAAATCTTATTAAAAAAAAACATACCAAAATAGGACATCTGGAGAAGTTTTATATCAAATGGGACATTTTTATTTTAATCAAAGTAAACTAATGAACCTGCAAAGAGTTTTACGACATAAAACTATGAGATATTCTTGACCAATCATGACAATTATTTATTTGTAAAGAATTTATACAGTATGGCTTTTGGGGCTCGTGTCATGTAAATACGTTTTCCGCTTTAATTAATTTTCAAACTTTTAAAATCATGTAAAACAAACGTATTAACAACAAACTAACCTAAGTTCAGTGGAAAGAATGAACTCAAGAATGAAAGCCTGTATTGGTTGCAGGTTGCTATAATATTTTTTTCTGAAAAAGAAACTAATGAGTTCAAGGTTAATATAATTTTTCCTTTTAAAATATTAATCACAATTCTATACGGTAACATTTTATAATTACGGGACAAATTCACCGACGAAAGTCGTCGTCATCATTGATATCATTGTATTATGCGTATATAATGATTAATTAAAAATTAAAACCACAAAGAACTCCCAGCCTCGGTGGACTAAAAAGCCTAACTCGTGCCACTGTGTCTGTAGGAAGCAATAAAGTGGAAGGGTCAGAGGGAATCTGTGAGACTCCAAAATTGATTCCGAACAGCTTGAACTGTACCCTTTTCGTTTAAAATTAGTTGATACAATCAGTCAGGAATCGCAAATTCGCAGTATCATATGTGAAAAACTAAATTAACATTTCGTACAGTTTATTTCGGTTGGACATAAATATTGCCTTAAGACTTTGAGAAAAAATGGTGATTTATTTGGAGGGAGATAATAAGGAAAGCTGTGACATATTTCAAAATTTATACTATAAACTTTAGAGATTTTAATATTTTCTCTTTTATTCTTTCAAATTTATGGAAGATTTGGTTTAATATTTCAACAAAATTATATCGTTTGAAACTAGCCCTTGTTTTAAAAAGTTTGAAACCTAACTTTATCTTTATAATCTAATTTTATTATTTTCTATTAGTTTAAAGTTTTTCAAGATCTGTGATTGCAGTTTATTAATTAAAATACAAATAAAAGAAAGATAAGGAATGTCAAATTTTTTTTTTAATTCTATCATTTCAATGGTCAAATATATGAATGTTCAACGTACATGAAATGAAAAAATGGCCAAACTTACATAAAAATAATTACCTTAGATGATCATTGATATTAGAAAATAGTTGATTTTTTTCCTTTTTGTCAAATACTTATTATAAAACTAATATAGCCGAGAAACCTAAACTGCTGCAGTGTGCATGTACATAGTTTATAAACTTTGATGTAAACAAAATGTTTGATTGGTTTGTTAATTTAAGAGTAGAATAACAGAATAACTGAATAATAAAATAATGAAATCATTTGAATTACTAAACTGAAAACTGAATAAATTCAAAATACTAAAAAGCTAATATTTATCAGATAAATAACTTTTTAAATTATTTTGGATAGAGATAAACTTTTTCAAAATAAACAAACGTTCAAAACTTATTCATAGAACAACAATCAAATATATACTTTCGCTGAAAATTAGACAATTGATTCACTGTATCAAAAATAGAATCTACCTTTTTAAATGATTTAAAAAAAACTAAACCTAGGAATCTACTTTTTATGTATAATAATAAAGAATTTGGAATTTATCAATACAATAACCCTTAACTATGCATAGTTGTTTTTGTTTACATGTTGATAGTTATGCTAAAATAAAAGTTTTACAACCCACCTACCTTATTAGCACTTTTATGAAAGTGGAACACATTGCAACAAAGATGCAAGAAACAGTTAAAATAAACTTCAACAAAGAAAGAATTTTTTTTTTTAAAATCTAACGGGAAGAAAAGATTTCACATAATATTAAAATATGATCGATATTTGTTTTGATATTTGCAATCAGATCACAATGAGATCAATAATATTGCGCATAAATAATTTCATATACTATGCATAGTCGACTAATGCCGAATCTAACAATATTATATGTTAAAAAAAAACTGGCATAGATTTTCACATTAAGAAGCCAATTTCATTTTATAAGAATGACAATATGCATGGTAAAAACACTAAACAGAAAAGCTACATAATTTTAAAAGAGATGCCTTACGTGGCAAATTGCCAAATTGGTGCCAAAATATAACTTTCTGTTAATTGTGACCTCAAGAGAATTTGGTCGTACTTTACGGCAAATTATTTGTTTATGTTCTTCTGTTCCACTACGAGACTTCTCTTTTTGTTTATAAGAAGATAGATTTGAACTCTTGACATCACCAAGAAAGATAAGCAAATATTGATGAATGTGCTATTCATTGTTTTCTAAAGGGCATAGATTTTGTTGATTAATTGTTTCATTTTTTTATTTACATTCGTTAGTCAAATTACTATGATGTATTATTTTAAGTTTTTTTTGAGAATTTCTGAATCATCCAAACCCTTACCCAACTTTTACCTTACTTTTTTGGGTATAATTAGTATAATTTTGTTATCCTATCGAATGATAAATTTTATATCTGGAACTTTCCACTTCTGTTTTTTTTAATAGTAATTTTAAATGAATATTTAAGATAATATGCAATACCGGTCTAATATAAATGGTGGTTCTAAACTAAAAAAAAATGTGGCTTATTTGTAATAAAATATTAATTTTTTTTTTTTTTTAACATGTGGGTTTCAAAATTTAGTATATATAAACCCTATATCTATTATTTTTGATATATATGTGGCCATAAAAAATTAAGAAGAAATGTGGCTCTAAGCAGTGGCTTGATAATATGTCAAAGTTTCTTGAACTATCTGTTCGTGTCCCTTAACCCATAATTTCTTCTATGATGTCCAAAATTAGATTTGTTAACTAATAATTTTTTGTTTTATAGGTTTATACAAAAATTATAAATGTTTTTTTTGGTTACAAAAATAATAAATGGTTTACTGCTTAAACAAACAGCTGGCCCTTATAGCTCAGTGGTAGAGCGTCAGTCTTGTAAACTGAAGGTCCGTAGTTCAATCCTGCGTGAGGGCAATTTTCAATTTTTTCTAGTTTAGGGCCCTTTGTAGGCCCAGATTCTAAATGGCCCAAATATAACTTCCTATCCGTTTCACGTTTCATAGACAAAACACCTCGCCGTTTTTTTAAATTTTAACCCTTTCGCTATCTTCTGTAGCCTTCCTCTTCCTGCGTCTCTCTCGAAACCCTTTCCTAAAACCCTAGAACGCTTCAACCGAACAAGTTCGTCTTGTAGCCTCTCTCTCTTTTTCTCACTCACGACGAATCACAATGTTGCGCAGAAACGTTAGGTTAAGAAAGGAGTATCTCTACAGGAAAAACTTGGAAGGTGATGAGCGTCTTCTCTATGAGAAGAAGCGGAAGATTAGGGAAGCCCTGCAAGGTCAAGAGATTTCTTCCTCTCCTTTTACCATATCTATTGAACAATCGATAGCTTAATTCATCTCACTATTCGTTGAATCGATGCTTTTCGTTGCTGTAATTTGGGTTTTATGTTTTAACAGAAGGAAAGCCGATTCCTACTGAGCTCCGAAACGAGGAGGCGAAGCTTCGACAGGAAATTGATCTTGAAGATCAAAATACCGCCGGTAAGAATTCTCAAACGTATATTTGACCGATTTCGTTGAATTAATTGATATATTGTATGCATTTCCAATATAAATTCCATGTTTTGTTGAAGCACAGTTGTGTAAATTGTACTTATCTTATGGTATTTTTATATTAATACTGAATCATTAGTTAATAAGCTTAATGTTCGAAGTTACTGTTGTTCCAATACATTGTTTGTTTACCTTCAAATTCGCCTTTGACACCATGAGTAATCACTATTCATTCAATCGCTTGAATCTCTCTGTTAGTGTCAATATGGTATATGCTTTGGTTTGTGGCAGAACAGCTGATGGTTTTATCTTTCTAATCATGTTGTGAAATAGCTCCACGCAGTCATATCGATGATGAATATGCAAACGCAACGGAGAAAAACCCGAAGATTTTGTTGACAACGTCTAGGGATCCAAGTTCTACGCTCACCCGATTCGTGAAGGTACAATAAAGTTTTAGTTTCGGTCGTTTGCATAGATGTTAACATTATAGTCTAGTTTATTTTGAATATTTTGTTGGGTTGTTTCTGCATATTCATTGGTTTATGACCTTGAAATGTGTGGAATCTGTTGCAGGAACTGAAAATTGTATTTCCCAACTCTCAGAGAATGAATCGTGGTAATCAGGTACGTGTGTGTTCTGTTTCCCAATTGTTCACTGCTTGTGGTTTCTCGTTGATGTCGTTAGATTAAACACGCTAATGGTGTATTAGCTCCCTTTGGGCCATTTTGTTTCCTGGCTGTAACTATAGCATGTGCCTTAACTTACAATAGATCATGGTCAAGTTATGCCCAACATAGGTTCTAAAAATTTGAACGTGTAGCTGAGTTAGCCTTCAGATGTATTGCAAAATCAAGTTGGGAGTGTGACTAATAGTAACCATCACTTAGCTTGAGTTATAGTAAACACAATACACACCGAGTTTTGATCCACTTGTTTCTTTGCAGGTCATTGCTGAGATTATTGAAACCGCTCGTTCGCATGATTTTACTGATGTGATATTCGTTAATGAGCAACGAGGTGTGCCTGTTAGTCTTATTATCTCTCATCTCCCATTTGGACCGACTGCATCCTTTGGATTACTCAATGTGGTAAGTAAACTCTTTGGAGGATCTGATTCTGTTTTTTTTCAAATCCTTCTTCTTTACAACTCCAATGTTTTTGCTTAATCCAGAGCCCTTTTTGTTTAGGTAACGAGACATGAAATTACAACCAAGAAAGCAATGGGAAAAATGTCAGAGCAGTTTCCTCATCTCATTTTCAACAACTTTACAAGTCAGGTATATAATTTGTAGAACTGATTCACGAGTTTTGTACAATTCACTGCTCTGTTTCTAATGTGAAAAATCATGTTCCGTTTCTATTCCCTTGTTGTCGCAGTTGGGTAAAAGAGTTTCAAACATCTTAAAACACATCTTCCCAGTTCCAAAACCGGACTCAAAACGTATCGTTACTTTTTCTAATAATACTGATTATATCTCATTCAGGTAAATTTTTCTCCATAATAACCAGTTTCAACAGTTTTTGTTCTAGAAACCTTTATGTTGGCATTTGTTAATCTAATTATGTTCCTCTTGGCATATATATAGGAATCATGTCTATGATAAAGGAGAGAGAGGTCCGAAATCGGTTGAGCTTAAAGAACTCGGTCCTCGGTTCGAGTTGCGGCTCTACCAGGTATGCATTCGGTTTAAACCTGTTTTGAGTCTTCGTAGCTGAATCGAATCTGGTTTACACAAAATTCGGTTTCGTTTGGTTTGGTTTATGTATTCCAGAATCAATTAATTTGCTTAAGCACAATGCTGTATCTCTTGGTGATGCTATTTTTGTTGTTGCAGTTGAAACTAGGAACTGTGGAACAAGAAGAAGCAGATGTCGAATGGGTTATTAGACCGTACATGAACACTGCTAAAAAGCGCCAGTTTATCGGTGAATGATGATGCTAAAATGCACCGCTTCCAAACCGTTATTCAAACATTTTCTATGAGAGAAGTCTTGTAAAACTCTGTTTTTACCTTTGAATTTGTTGGAGAAGCAGTTAAATTTTTGTGTCTTTAGAGAAAATTGCGATTTTTGATCTCGTTGACTGTAATTTTTTCTTCTTCTTCTTCTTCTTCTTCTTCTTAATAACGTTCTGAATGAAAAGTTTCTCGTCTTAAATTAGTAAACATACCTATCACTAGAGTTGATTTTACTTTTGTTATTGACAATTTTGTATTGGAGTTCTTACTACGTTCACCAAAAAAGAAGAGTTTAATTTTTTTTTTATTTTAAGAAAAAATTTATATGCCAAGAAAAAGATATCTGAGCACCATAGAAGTGCTAAAGGGATAACAGCGACAGGGAAAGTGGATAACACAAAATACTATAATGTTGAAATAAATAAAATACAAACTATAATCTCTTTTAGTGAATTTTCATTTTCATTATCATTCTGTTATTCCTTTTTCTTTTTCTGTTTTCCGAATAAATATCTTCTTCTTCCCTTGTATATATATAATTGATAAGTACCAGGTTTCTCCTCGTCATCTCAGTTCTGCCTCGTTCATCTGATCATCGCATCTCGGTAATACTCTCTTCTTATTCCTCCGATCAGTTTTCCCAGATTTGATCTTACTCGAAATCGCAACATCAAACTTTTTTTTTGTTTTTGTTTAATCATTTGCTTCCCCCATTATTTTTGTTTTTGTTTTATTAATATCGAATTTTCTTAGCCATAATTTTTTCATTTAAATCCTATCCTTTTTACACATTCTTTATAAAGGCCATAGCCCTAACTTACCGCTCTGTTCTTCTCTTGCGAGTGTTGATTCTCTATAGTAGTGAAGTAGAGAGAGTTTTCTAGGGTTTATAGGTGTTTTATTGTTATTTTTATTTTGTATCGCTATTGTTCTCATAGAGATTGAATTTAGGGGTTTGGGTGTTTTGTTTTTAATGGCTCGGTTGATAATTCCTTGTCGAAGTTCGTCTCTGGCTAGGTTCAACTTTCTGGGTTTGCTCTCTCACGCTCCTGTGATTACTCTAAACTCTTTGGTTTTTGATTTGTGATTTTTGATTTTTGAATTGTTCGATGATAGATACAAATCGATAGACGTGTTTTAGAGGAGTATATATATACTTGTATTTTGGATCGATTCTGAACAAGCGAAATGGAAATGATGAATTGCTCGAGTTTGTTTGAGTCGTGAAGCGTGATCTTTTGATTCATTTCGGTTTTGTATGTTAATGATCTGAAGCTCTCTCTTGCAGGCTCCCGTTAGAAGCGGTTCTCTTCCATTTCGCAGTTCAGCGAAGAGAGTTGCTCAGTACAGGCCGTTTCTTACTTCCGAGGTTTTGTGTTTCTCTCCGTTTCTTTTCATCAACTGCCACATAATTTGAGCAGATAAAATGATCTTCAATGTTGTTCTTCGTCTCAGGCTACTTGTTTGAGGAAGAGTCGGTTTCTATCACATTCTGTTGATGTAACTCTCTCTCTATCCTTCCCTTATGATTAACAGAACCCAAGATACTGGATTTTGTGAAGACAAATTAAAAGAATTTCTGTGTTTGTTTGTTTGTCAGAGGTATAAGCAAAATAGCAGGAGGCTGATTTGTTCCGTTGCTGCAGAATCTGTTCCGGATAAAGTTGAAGAATCCAAAATGGATGCTCCTAAAGAAATATTCCTCAAGAACTACACAAAGCCTGATTACTACTTTGAAACTGTATGCTAGCCTTCTTTTAAGCTCCAGAATTGATTATATGAGTAGAATCACTGTTTATTCTGATCTGAATCTTTTTGTTTGTTTGTTCATTTAGGTGGATCTGAGCTTCTCTCTAGGTGAAGAGAAGACAATTGTTAGCTCTAAAATTAAGGTTACTCCTCGAGTTAAAGGTACAACAGTCGAGTACATTATTGACACTTCAAAAGATCAATGGTTTCTTTAAGCTGAATATTTAGTTTTAGTTTTTTTTTTCTTGCATTCGCTTTATGTATATCCCCATGATGAATATTTGCATTATTTTTCCCAGGATCCTCCGCCGCATTGGTCTTGGATGGAATTGACTTGAAGCTACTTTCAGTCAAGGTTGAGGGGAAGCTTCTAAAGGTATCACATTTTATGCTTAAAACTTGTGGAAATTTTCTTCGGATCTCTCTAGGCTCACTCTGTTTTTCTACATATTACATAAAACAATTTTTTCTCTAACATAATCAAAAATAACTAACTCAATTTCCTTTGTTCACTTTTCATATCTGTTTCACTTTGATATCAGGAAGGGGATTACCAGTTGGACTCTCGTTATCTCACTCTGCCTTCACTTCCGGCCGCGGAGTCCTTTGTTTTGGAAATTGATACTGAGATTTACCCTCACAAGAATACGTCACTTGATGTAAACTCTTCTGATTCTGTTTACTTTATTTTTCTTCTTCTCAATGATTTAAGAGGACACTTTAACCTTTTTAAGCTTCGTCTGTCAGGGGCTCTACAAGTCATCTGGGAACTTTTGCACACAGTGTGAAGCAGAGGGTTTCCGGAAGATCACATTTTACCAGGTTTTGATTCCTACTTTAGGTGGATAAGATGACTATTGTTGAGATAGTGTATCATGTATACTTACCTTGTATTTGAATATGTATGACTAGGATCGTCCTGATATCATGGCAAAGTACACATGCCGCGTGGAAGCTGACAAGTCACTTTATCCTGTGTTATTGTCCAATGGAAATCTCATTTCTCAAGGAGATACAGAGGTTATTAGCAAAATAGTGACTTTTTTTTTGTGTGTGGGCAAAATGTCTTCTCAGCTTGGTCTTTGCTGAGATCATACTTCTGTATTGAAATGTAGGGAGGTCGGCACTATGCCTTGTGGGAAGATCCATTCAAGAAACCGTGCTATCTATTTGCTCTAGTGGCTGGACAACTAGCGAGCAGAGATGATACATTCACCACGCGCTCTGGTAGGCAGGTGTCTCTTAAAATCTGGACTCCTGCAGAAGATCTACCAAAGACTGCTCATGCAATGTATTCTCTGAAGGCGGCCATGAAGTGGGATGAGGATGTAAGTTCTTTCAAAAGTTATGTTATACTGCATCTATTTGAGATTACTCAATCTGATTTTTTTGTGTGTGTGCGTTATCCTTTTCTCTAGGTGTTTGGCCTTGAGTATGACCTGGATCTCTTCAACATTGTTGCCGTTCCAGATTTTAACATGTATGAACAGATACTAAAGAAATTTGATAATATTGGTCCATTTGCTCATATCTTCAATCCAAAACAAAGAGCTCATGATTGCATGTCTTTTACTTTTTTCTTACTGTGGACAAACTAACTGATTTCTGCGTGATTTTCAGGGGAGCCATGGAGAACAAGAGTTTAAATGTAATTCTACTTTGCTTCATAAAAATAACGTACTTGTGTTGTTTTAAATTCTATCTTGATGGAAATCCATGAGCTTCTCTACCTTGCAGATTTTTAATTCCAAGCTTGTCCTGGCATCTCCAGAAACTGCAACAGACGCAGATTATGCTGCAATTCTGGGAGTTATTGGTCATGAAGTATGGAACCATACCATATGTTGTATATTGAATTCTTATCTTCCGTACTATTATCTTTTAATGAACGATCTTTTGTTGGTTTTTGTGCAGTACTTCCACAATTGGACAGGCAACAGGTCAGCCTCTTTTTATCCTCCCTTTATTACAATTGATTAATTCTTGCTGGTTGAATCTTCTAATTTGTTTTTTTTTATTCTTGTTTGTAATTTTGTATATTAAATTCCATAAAATACATTGTTAGTATGCGGCCTGGTATATGACCAAAACTCTATTTGTAACGACAGGGTGACATGCCGTGACTGGTTCCAACTCAGTCTAAAGGAAGGACTTACTGTCTTCCGTGACCAGGTTCATTTACCCTTCATTATTCAAAGATTAGTATTGCAATTTTTCTCTATTTAATGATTTAACTTCTCAAATTCTTCTGTGCAGGAGTTTTCATCTGACATGGGAAGCCGTACTGTAAAGCGAATTGCTGATGTTTCAAAGCTGAGGATCTATCAATTTCCGCAGGTACCTTGTCTTGTACTCCTTTGAGGCCACTACATTGGTTTTGTTTCCTCTTTTTCATGCTAAATCCTCTGCCGTTTACTTTTTCAGGATGCTGGTCCTATGGCACATCCTGTTCGTCCACATTCATACATCAAGGTCAGAGATTCTTGTTACTTGTCTTGCCTTGAAATTTATGATGTACGTGTAATCTTAGGTATTGATACATATGGTTCGTTTTCTTTCTCTGACAGATGGACAACTTCTACACAGGCAAGTTTCTGTTCGCTCGGAAGTCTTGGATTCTGTTATAGCAGTTTATTTTGTTACTTTCACTGTTGTGTTCCAGTCTAACGTGCTTGTGTTTTTGTAATCGTTCCAAACCTGCATCACGTGTCTGGCCATCATTCTACTCTTTCAGTGACGGTAAGGAACCAATAATTCGTTTTTATCTATAGTTTCATTTCCTATCGATCCCTTGTATATTATTTCTAACATAATGATTTGTTTTCTGTTGTCGTTTCAGGTTTATGAAAAGGTTTGGCTCTTGAATAATAGTGTTGCTGTCATATGCAGTAAGCAAGAAACCTTAGTTGACTGTATAATGTTTTCCTAGGGAGCTGAGGTTGTGAGGATGTACAAAACTCTGCTAGGAAGTCAAGGGTTCCGAAAGGTTGCCTTCTAATGCTGTTTTCTTGTGTGGATCTTGTAGTGAGATTTTATGTCGTGATACATACTTCCGCTCACCTTCTATATGTGCATATATTACAGGGAATGGATCTCTATTTTAAGAGACATGATGAGCAAGCCGTGACTTGTGAAGACTTCTTTGCTGCTATGCGTGATGCAAACAATGCAGATTTTGCTAATTTCTTGCAATGGTAAGTCAGTTTTAAATAGTGGAATTTTTGTTGTGAATATTATTGGTGGTTTCATACTTCTAAGGATATACCATATACAACATGTCAGGTACTCTCAAGCTGGAACGCCAGTTGTCAAAGTGGCCTCCTCTTACGATGCTGAAGCTCGTACCTTCTCTTTGAAATTCAGGTCCTGTTCTTCTCATGTGTATTCTATTTTGCCATGTTTTTACCAAAACTTAATGCACTGCGTTTGAAATTTAAACCTCTATAGATTTTACCTCTACGGAATTTGTTGTTGACACATATTCTTGCTTTGTACTTGATCACTTTCCCAGTCAGGAGACACCCCCGACTCCATGCCAGCCAACAAAAGAACCAACATTTATTCCAGTAGTGGTTGGTCTTCTAGACTCAAGTGGGAAAGACATTACACTTTCCTCTGTTTATCATGATGGTACACCGCAAGCCATTTCAAGCAGCAGCACAATTCTTCGAGTGACTAAGGTCAGTCGAGAATCCCTTCTTTAAACCAATACTATCTTTTGTAATCTATGTACGATTTCATCTGTTTCCTACTGTTTTTTCCTCACCGTATGTATTGTTTATGTGCAGAAAGAAGAAGAGTTTGTGTTCTCTGATATATCAGAAAGACCTGTTCCATCCCTATTTAGGGGATTCAGTGCCCCAGTTCGCGTTGAGACTGATCTCTCCAGTGATGATCTTTTCTTCCTCCTAGCCCATGATTCAGATGAATTCAATCGGTATGTGCCTTTCTACAACATATTAGCTCTTCTTTATTCTCTTTGCGCATTTCGATCATTCAATTTTTTTCTGTATTTCAGGTGGGAGGCAGGTCAGGTTCTGGCAAGGAAGCTCATGCTGAACTTAGTTTCTGACTTCCAGCAAAATAAACCGTTGGTTCTAAACCCAAAATTCGTGCAAGGTCTCGGCAGCGTGCTTTCTGACTCGAGCTTGGACAAGGTATGGCTCTACATTTCCTTCTCGACCCACGTAATCATACAAGGAAGTGTAGCATAAGACTTTGTTGTAATCTGTTTCTTTAATCTGTTCTGTAGGAATTTATAGCCAAAGCAATAATAATGCCTGGGGAGGGAGAGATAATGGACATGATGGCCGTGGCGGATCCCGATGCTGTTCATGCTGTTCGAGAGTTTGTCAGAAAACAGCTTGCATCTGAACTTAAAGCTGAGTTTCTAAAGATAGTATGTCTTCTTCTCTCTACATAGTGAACCTTTCTGTGTTTTCTTTCTGGAATTTCTTTTCCACTGAAACTTTTCGATTGTTGTTTTTTTCTGCAGGTCGAGAACAATAGAAGCACTGAAGCTTATGTCTTTGACCACCCAAACATGGCGAGGCGTGCTTTAAAGAATGTAGCGCTAGGTTTGCATTCCAGATTTATAGAAGGAGATGATGCTCTTTTACTTCGAGTCACTCACTAACTTCATTATGGTTTGTTTTGTTGAAACACTCCAGCTTACCTTGCATCTCTCGAGGATCCAGAGTTTGTGGAACTTGCATTGAGTGAATACAAGACGGCCACCAATTTGACCGACCAGTTTGCTGCTTTGGTTTCTCTTTCCCAAAACCCGGGTAAAACCCGTGACGACGTTCTTGCTGACTTCTATGACAAGTGGCAGGACGATTACTTGGTATGGAGTTTCACAAATTCACTTGCCTCTTCCTCCAGGATTTATCTATATGCCATTACTAACATTTGTCTCGGCTTCTGATCTCAGGTTGTTAATAAATGGTTCCTCCTTCAAGCAACGTCTGACATTCCTGGCAACGTGGAGAATGTCAAGAAGCTTGTGGATCATCCAGCTTTTGATCTGCGCAATCCGAACAAGGCAAGTGAAATCTCAGAACTCAATTCATTCCGCAACCATTTGTTGTTTCTCAGTTGTATATAGGCTTACGATGAAACCAAACAATAATGATCATTCAGGTTTACTCGCTTATTGGAGGGTTCTGTGGTTCTGTGGTGAATTTCCATGCCAAAGATGGATCGGGTTACAAGTTCTTGGGCGACATTGTTGTCCAGTTAGACAAATTGAATCCTCAGGTTAAACTCCCAGATTGACTTTGTGTCTTTGCAGTTACCTTTGTAGCTATAAACAACTTTAACGATGTATTTGTTTTCCTTTGGTCTGATGAGTATAGGTTGCGTCTCGTATGGTGTCTGCCTTTTCGAGGTGGAAGCGGTACGATGAATCCCGGCAAGCTCTAGCCAAGGTAAACGTAAAAAATCCAGTCTTGAATATTCTCTAAGAACACATAACAAACCGTTAGCATTATTACTGGTTCTGTGTCAGTCTTTGTTTTTTATTTGCCAAGTTTGATATTATGATTGGGTTTATAACCTGAGAAGAGGTTTTAGTAGATTAATTAAGCTGTGTTGTGTGTTGTTTTACAGGCGCAATTGGAGATGATAATGTCAGCAAACGGATTGTCTGAGAATGTGTTTGAGATTGCCTCCAAGAGTTTGGCTGGTTGAGAGAGAGACGTTAAGAGTCCTTTTAAAGACGTTAACTATTTTTAGTTAATGAAATAAGCAAATGGGTTATATAATAAAGTATCACAGATTGTTTTAACCTGTTAGTTTTTACTTTTTATAATGAACTCGTGCATTATTTATATAATCTGCCAACAGTGGCAAAGTCGTCATCATGCGATGCCTGTTGTTTATTGACATATCAAATAATGAATCTCACTGTGCCGATATCACAAATCTTATCGGCATCAAGCAAGAATTGGCATCTCAGGCTATCCTCCCAAGATTTTGTCTACCTATCGAATCAACACATTTGATAATAAATGTAAAGTATGGTCATAATGAGATTAACTAGAGAAGCACACAGTTGATGATAGAGATCTATTTGACTATCGATCTGAAACAGTTTACAAATCGTAAGTTCCTTTTGCATCGAAACAAAACCCTTTCATGTAAGAATAATTATTCTTATATGTGACATATAAACAACCGTGAGGGAGAAGTGAAGGAAAGAGAAAGGATTTTGATTCCTTGTCCATCAAAAGGGATCATAAGGTGTTTGGAGATTAAGGAGGAGAAGATCAATTGAAGTATTGATCTCATAACAAGTCCAAGAAAAACATGGATCAAGGTTAGTGTTTCTTTCTTCCTCTATAAGAAACTGTTAGGGTTGGATTAAAACAAATCTAGATCATTAAGGATAGATTTCATGATTGAAATCATTAATAGTAATTGAACATTTCACTGTTAAACAAAAATACAAATTAACGAGTGAATGATTAAAGTCCCTCAAAGTACCTTTACTGTCTGGATTCATCAACCTCATTGCTCCAATCAGAGAGACTTTCATCGTCGTCTCCAGACACTTGTTCTGAACAAGATTTATAGCTCCCATCAGAGATACTTTCATCGTCGTCTTCAGATTCATGGCTCCCAGCAACGAGAGTCTTTAAGCGAGTCAAGAGACGTTCAATTTCATCGTCGTCTTCAGATTCATGGCTCCCAGCAACGAGAGTCTTTAAGCGAGTCAAGAGACGTTCAATTTCATCGTCGTCTTCAGATTCATGGCTCCCAGGAAAGAGACTCTCATCATCATCGTCGTGTGTCAAGATCTGGACACCACATTCAACAATTTCGAATTCATGGGTTGAGGTGCTGAATTCGAATGATACCTCGTTGTCCTGTTCAAGCCATCCGTAATCCTTAAGCGATTCCAGCTTAAATATATAGAGATGTTTCCCTCGGATATGGCGTTGGAAAATCTTAATCCCTTCTTGTTCGTCAATAGGGCAACCGTTTAAGCTTATGCCACACAAAACATCAAAATATTCATCAGAAAGTCTTGCTTCGGTATGTGGTTTAGGGGTAACCACGACGCAGACTCTAAATCGGTAGAAAGATGAAGAGATGGTCAAGGAGTTTCCTAGAGCTCGGTGATTGAACTCCGCAGGTATTTCCCATCCGGGTAAGCATGCTACCTCGAGAGATGGTTGCTGTGTAACCACTCTCCTTGCTTCTCCGCCCAATTTGTAGCAGTTGGTGAAACCGAGTATCTCAATTTGAGAGTCAATAGGGAAAGGTGTTATCGTCTCCAGTGACTCGCAAGTTTTTACCATTAGTGCTGTGAGCGAGGGAGGGAGCTCTGGCAGTGATGCAAGTTTTGGACATCCAGATATGGAAAGACGGTGTAACGCAGGAAGATCTTTGATACGATCTGGAATTTCCTCAATATCTGCGCCAATTCGCTCTGGAAGATCTTCCTCCGAATATGGATATGGAATGATACTGCCGAATATAAGGAGAGTCCGAAGGCGAGACCAAAAACTAATTGTTTGAAGCAATTCTTCTAACATCGTGTCTGTAATTGCGAGTTCTGTGATGTTCCCGTAAATATTTGGATTTAGCCTCAATTGCCAGCATCCAACCAGATGGACTGTTGTCAGATTGAAGAGAGTCGGAACAACCTGTAGCTTTATACAGAAAGCCATTTCCAACATTGCTAGTTTAGGGAGATTTCCAATTGATGAAGGAATCTCCACCAAACTCTGGCAGTCGTTCAGACCCAAATCCTCGAGATTTGTAGCGTTTGAAAGATCCGGGAGTTCCTTTAAACACCGGGAAGATGACAAATTCATCTTCTTGAGATTTGTAAGGGGCTGAAGGTAAAACAAGACAAACAAAGTTAACAACATCAACATATGATCGACACAGATTTTATAGTTATTTTGGTAAATGCTTTTCAATTTATTTGAAAATCAAAACAAGATTCCTAAAAACTAGTTCAAGTTTAGTTATTATAATCACTTCTTCAATAAGAAACTGGTTTTGACAGATTTATAAATGTTTCCAAGTTAAAACTACAAAAGGCTCAAATCAAATCAGTGAATACTTCTACATGTTTGACTTAAAGTCATCTCTAAAGATTGGGTCAAAGTTCTAGATAGATTTCTGTATAAATTAAAATCCATAAACTGATAAACATAAGCAAATACAAAACACCAACCTGGGTACCTTCCCAAAGTTTCTCTAGCTTGTTGTATTCCAAATCGAGTTCCATAAGATATTGAGGCATAAATGTACGAGGAAGACACTTCCCAGGGTATACTTCCCAGCGTAATAGCCTTAGACGAGGTGGGAAATCCATCTCCTCGTGTATCTGCACTCTAAGATCTGTATCTCGTCTTGTCTTGTAGATACTGATAAATCGAAGATTATGCATATTTCTAAAAGCACTTTTGCTTATATACACGACGTTTGGAATTGTGGATATATCCAAAGATATACCCGTCGCATTTCTATTACCCTAAGCCAAATAAAATAGAACAAATGTTAGTACAATAGGTAAGAAAGTCTTTTTACCATTCTGGGAAAAAAAAGAGAGAGAACTTACATTATCTGTTTCCAAAGCACAAATCTCATTAGCAGTAGTCAAGAATTGGCGCTTCCAAGGCTCTTGTCTTTGAACAGCTTGTCTACCCACTTGTTGTAGCAACTTGTGCATCGTTACTTTACCATTGGTTGATATTTGTATGAGAGATTTGTAGGCCAGGGTTTTTAAACCGAATCTAACATCCAAGCCTTGCTCATTTAAACCGAATCTAACATCCAAGCCTTGCTCAGCGAGCATGGTCTTCACATGATCATCGCTTTGGTAGTTGAAAAACAATGCAATGTAGAGAAATAGCGATTGATCATCCTCATGTAAACTATCGTATCCAACTCGAAGTACTTCATCAATCTTTCGATCAAGGCTAGTTTCTAGCCTATGCAATATACTTTCCCAGTCAACTTCTCTCTTTCCCCGTAAAGTTGAAGCCATGACACGGAGACCCAAAGGAAGGTTGCTGCAGAGCTCTGTTACTCGTTCGACAAGCTTTTCAAAACCATTTGGTGCATAGCTCTGTTTAAAAGCAATTCTACAAAAGATCTGACTAGCTTCTCCTTCAGTTGGAAAACCCACATGGTATGTATTTTTGATACCACGTTGCTCCAAAAGCTCTTGATCCTCCGTTGTTACAACAATCCTGCTTCCAGGACCAAACCAGTTAGTTTCATAAGCCAAAGCCTCAAGTTGCTGCAGATCGTCCACATCATCAAGGATGATAAGCACTTTTTGGTCGCATAGCCTTTCCCGTATTGCACCTAAATGGTGTATCCTCTTACCATTTTGGTTCAAAATCTTGGAAAGAAGTTGATCTTGTAAGTGCAGTTTCAAACCATACTCGTCAAGACCACTGTGATAGCTTCCTCTAATATTCTCCATAAAACAAGTAAGCTGAAAACTGCTAGAGAGTCGGCTATGTAAAGCCCTCGCAACGGTGGTCTTACCAATTCCTGAAGGGCCACAGATTCCTACTATCATAGCTTCATCCTCATCGTGTAAATGTAACAAAGACTGCATTTTCTGCAAATGTGCTTCAATACCCACCATGCCTTCAAAATCGCTACAGATTGTAATGTTTAGTTTGTTTGACACATCAATGGCAATCTTTTCAATCATCTTCGATTCGTTGTCCCTAACAAGTGAGAAAAATCACCGTTATTATCAAAAAGTTATATGTGGAAGGGATTTGTAGATTCTATTGGAAGATATTCAGTAGTAGACATTTAAACAACCAGTTAATATATTTTTAGGCAAGATCTGCATACACTGTGTGTATTTTTTGTAATCTTTATTAGTGAGCTAAAATATTGTCTTCTCTGAGTACCGGTCTGAATAAATAACATTTGCACTTCTATAAATTACGTCTTTTCAAAATTTATGGTTACATTTTTTTCAATATAGTTGTTATTGTATATAATTTATATATTTTTATTATTAGTGGTTATATTTTTTATCATAGATAATTTGTGTTTTTTAAAATTATTTATATTGTTCAAAACTGTATAAAAAAATAATTTGATAGTGAATTTTACTTTCTTGTAATAACTATATATCATAATAGTATGTTATTTACATGATTTGCTATAAATAAAAAAAGAAAAAATAATAGAAAATCTAAAATATGATCGTTTTTCAATAATGCTAATAAATAGCCACTATTAAATCTGATGCTAATTGGTAGGGATGGACAAAAAAATGGTAACAAAAAAAACCAAACCATCTGGAACCGAAAAAAGTGAGATAGTTTGGTTATGTTTAAATCTAAAAGTCCATCTGATTATCAATTTTTTTTAGTTTTGGTTTAAGTTTGATATGGATAAAAACCATCAAAACAAACTAAATTTTTAAAAAATTATATTTTTCTATTTTCTTAATTTAGTTTAGGTTCATATTATATTATTAGGCTAAATTATCTTTATAATTTACTAACTTAACTCATAAATTTTAAATATAATATTTATAAAACATGTCTACATATAAACAATAAAAGGTTGTAAACTTTAATTTTCAATCAAAATAAAAACTGTTTGTAGTTAACTCCTCTTTCTTGACATTCAAATTTTCTAGTTCTAATCTCCTAGCTATTTACTTTTAATTTATCTCTATTGATTGTTTTCTAGTTATTGATTTTGAAAGGTTTGATACTTTGTTTGTTTTTCTGTTTTAAAATATGTTTTTATTTCATGATTGATACTCAAATTTGATTCATTTATGGTCTTTAAATACATTATAAGTTTACAATTATATTTAAATCATAAATAGAGATAAATTATTGTCAATATTTATATATAATAAATTGTGTATATAAGATATGTATAAAAAATATGAACAATAGTGAATGAACAGTAAAAACGATGATAGAAATCTGATTTTTTTTTAGTTTTTATTGATGGATTTCTTATGGTTTGGATTCTATTTTTTGAACTTTTGTCTTATTTCACACTTATCTATTATTACTATTCCTATTAACTCGATCAATTTTTTTTGTAGTAGTATAATTCCGAAAAAATCAAAACAAAACAATACTAAACCGAACCAAATTACATATAGTTTTTGTATAGCTTTAATTTTTTACATATGGTTTTTGTACCCACCCCTACTGACCGGAGAGGAGGGAGGGCATCTGACAAAACTCAGAATTAGCGAATATTCATTATATTTTGTTTCATAACAATTATTAGTACTTGTGTTATTTTATCATTTATTTTTTTTTTGTTTAAAATTATAAATTTTTATAAAAATTTATATTTTAAAATTGAATAAATACAATTCTGTTTGCGTCTTTTCGTTATAATTTTTTTCATAACTGTAATTAAAGTTCATGTATTTTCAATATTCATCAAATACATTTTCATTTACAACTGATTATTTTATGAAAAGTTCCATTTTTTACTACTAATGGTGATTCAACTTTATTAAAAGATAAATAAAAATCTGATCATCTTCATTATTTTTGTATATGCATATTTACAAATACATTTACTAAAGTAAAATGAACGAAGTCCATTATTACTTCATCGTGTCTTTATCTCAAACTTAATCCAATAAATATTTTGATCATATAAACAATTTTCTTTTTTTTTCTATGTGAAAGCTAGTTATTTTTATGTATATTTAACATAATTCAAAAATATGTGTTAATTTGTTAAATACTATTCTTTTTTGATTATGTAGTGTTATCTTATTGGTATAGCATCATCTTTTAAGTGTATATCCAATACTCAAATCTCTGATTGTGAGTTTTCTAAATTTTTTAAAAAAAACTATAACAACATGTATGATTTCTGTAATTTTATAATATATTTTTATTTTTTTAGTTTACATCAATTATTTTTATGGAAAACGTCTATATATTTATGATTAATTGATTAGTAATGTTATCTTCAAATTTTAATATATTTTTTTGTTTATAAATTTATGGTACCTAATATTTGGATTTTTTCCAATATTTCAGAAAAAAGAAAAGAAAATATATATATATAATAGTAAATCCACATTTATATATGCATTTTTAACTAATATATATTTGTTATGTACAGCCTTTTAATATTGGGAGTCTTTTTTAGAAACTATAATATTTTAATCTTTGTATTTTTTCACTTCTAAATATATTAATCTTAGAAAATATATTATAAAATTCTGTTACATCAATTTTTATTATATATTTTTTTTATAATTGCTATTGATAATTTTATAGTAATTTTTTTCAAAATATTAAATTTCATCACAATTCTTTGTTTTAACTTTTCAATAATAATTGTATGATTTTATAATCTTTTTGAAAGATTGCCTCTATTTTAATTTTTGTTGCTTTATTTTTTTATTAATATATACTTTTAATAATTATACAAATAGTTTAAAAAATCGCGTATTACATCATATTTTTATATTGTATATTTTCATATATAACTTTTATAACATTATAAAAATATACCTTACAAGATTGTATATCTTATTACTTTTCAGTTTTTTTATCTTTTCTATTAATAATTAGTAATAACAATTTTTAGAATATTTTTAAAAGTTGCACATTTTCATTTACAACTTATTGTAAATAATTTCAAAAATAAATTTGAAATCAATTTTAATATTTTGAATTGTTTATGATGTTTACATATTTTTTATTCATTATTTTTTATTTATTTATAATTATTTCAGATAAATTTTTGTTACTTTTCAGTTTTCTTATCTTTCATATTAGTAATTAGTAATAACAATTCTTTAGAATATTTTTAAAAGTTGCACATTTTTATTTATAACTTATTGTTAATATTTCAAAAAAAATTGAAATATATTTTAATAATTTTGAATTGTTTATGATGTTTACATATTTTTTATTTATTTATAATAATTTCAAATAAATTTTTGTTTAATCTTTAATTATTATTCTTAATTAAATAAAGTAAAACATGAATATTAATTAAGAAAATAAATCAGATCTTTTTGATCCACAAAGCAGACGAACCAGTTAAGGAAGTGCTCTCCGGCTATGTTGCCCACATCGGCCAAAGCTTGGCTCCATTTCCGCCTCTCTTCCTCCGTTCTGCGGCGACAAGTTTCACTGAAAGCTCTCCCGAATTCTCCGGTCTGTTTCCGAACATCAGATGGATCTACGCCGTAGAAGACCGTCATCACGATTTGCCCAATATCTTGCTTGCACTTGAAGATCTCCACCAATTCATCCAAACACCATCCTGAAGAAGCATAGTTCTTCGTGAGCACCACGATCGAGATCCTCGATTCCATAATCGCTTGAGTGAGAGCAGGACCGATGGTTTCACCTCTCTCGATGCCTTGATCATCGAACATCGAAATCCCATTGTCGTGAAACTGTTTGCGTAAATGACTGAGAAAGGTTTTACGGACGTCGGAGCCGTGGAAGCTCGTGAAGACACGGTATCTCCAGGTACGAGGCCGAGAAGAAGAAGAAGCCATGAGAGAGGTAATCGTGAGTGGTTCAAAATGGTAGATTCGCAGAGATGCGTTTTGGATAAAGCCATAAATAAGAGGAGAAAATGGCAAACGCGTACGCTTACTGTTTACTCTGTTGACTGACTATTGAGAGAGAGAGAGGTGAAGTTTCTTCGCTCATTCTTTGAAAAGTAAACGAATTTTTAAACAGTTGAGAATTATCGTTACAAACAAACATTAGAGAAGGAAAACAAAAAAAGATAAGATATATCGTCTTTTTTTTTTTTTTTTTCATTATCAAGACTTGACTTTTGGCAATTTACAAGAAGCTACAACCTTATTGATAATTGTTAGCTTGGGGTTGAATTGTAACCAACCAAGTTGTTTTCAAGTTTGAAATCTGAATTTTGCTTGGCTCTGTTTCGACTTTCGATTCATTTTTAATGATCCCATCGATATTTCTGGTTTTACCAACACTTTTTAACAGTTTGGAGTCTTACAGGAGTTTAGAGCGAAGGTTCATCAGAGAAATTATCATCTCATGATGAAATCATTTTCTACCTGCAAAAGAATTGACGTTGCCTTGAGCTCATTGTCTACTGAATCAGAGGAAGAACCACAAGAGATCAACTAAAAAAATTCTTACAAAGACGACAGAGAACAGAGTTGAAAACCAAAAATTAAAGAAAAAGAAACATATACTGTATAGAGTAGTACCTTTACAGTCTGGTTCCATCAAAATCATTGCTCCCATCTGAGAGACTTTCATCGTCTGTCTCCAGGCATTTGTTCTGAACAAGATTTATAGCTTCCATCGGAGATACATTTATTGTCGGATCCACAGAATTCATCTGAAAAAGATTTATAGCTTCCATAAGAGAGACTATATTAGGGAATAAAGTTTCAGAACAGTTATGTTTGTGAAGTTCTCAAGTTGTACAGAAATCATGGTTTGTCATAGAAAATGAGCTTAGTATTGTCACTGACAAGTAAGATCTGATGTGTGAATGATTTCGGGTTTTATCAGTTTCTGTATATGTTGTTTTCAGATATATTTGTGTCTTGTTTAATCTCGAGTTTACTTGGTTACTGGTTTTTGTGTTCAAAGTTTGAAGCCTTGCTCTTGGAATAGGAACCATTGCCTTATATTAGCATCATTGTATGCTCGACCTTAATGTTGGTCCATCATATTAACTTTTGAAGAGTAGAATATCTGAAAGGTTTAAAAAACCTGTGAAATTTTCAATTTCATTTTCGTTTGAGTAGACTTAAGTTTGATGAATTTCATTTTATTAAGCTGTGAAGTGGGAAGGACAAGAACAAAGTTTGGATTTCATATTAACACTTCCCTCAAAGTACCTTTACTGCCTGGATTCATCAAACTCATTGCTCCCATTAGAGAGACTTTCATCCTCGTCTCCAGATACTTGTTCTGAACAAGATTTATAGCTTCCATCAGAGATACTTTCATCGTCGTCTTCAGATTCATCATCATCATCGTCGTCTGTCAAGATCTGGACACCACATTCAACAATTTCGAATTCATGGGCTGAGGTGCTGAATTCGAATGATACCTCGTTGTCCTGTTCAAGCCATCCGTAATTCTTAAGCGATTCCAAATAAAATATACCGAGATGTATCCCTCGGATATAGCGGGGGAAATTCTTAAACCCTTGTTCGTCAATAGGGCAACCGTTTAAGCTTATGCGACACAATACATCAAAATATTCAATAAAATTAACCGCTTTGGTATGCGGTTTAGGAGTAACCACGACGCAAACTCTAAATCGGTAGAAAGATGAAGAGATGGTCCAGGAATTTCCTAGAGCTCGATGGTGGAACTCCGCAGGTATTTCCCATCCGGTTGAGAATGTTCTCTCGGGAGATGATTGCTGTGTAATTACTCTCCTTGCTTCTCGGCCCAATTTGTAGCAGTCGGTGAACCAGAGTGACTTAATTTGAGAGTCAATAGGGAAAGATGTTATTGTCTCCAGTGAGTCGCAAGTGTTTACTGCTAGTGCTGTGAGCGAGGGAGGGAGCTCTGGCAGTGATGCAAGTTTTGGACATCCAAATATGAAAAGAATGTCTAACGCAGGAAGATCTTTGATACGATCTGGAATTCTCTCAATATATGCGCCAGTTCGCTCCGAATATGGATATGGATAGATACCGCCGAATATATAGAGCTCCTGAAGGCGAGACCAAGGGCTAACTCTTTGAAGCATTTCTTCTAACATCGTGTCTTCTATTGTGAGTTGTGTGACGTTCCCGTAAATATCTGGAATTAGCCTCAATTGGGAGCATCCCACCACAGAGACTGATGGTAGGTTGAAGACAGTCGGAACAACCTGTAGCTTTATACAGAAACCCATATCCAACATTGCTAGCTTAGGAAGATTTCCAATTGATGAAGGAATCTCCACCAAACTCTGGCAGTCGTTCAGACCCAAATCCTCGAGATTTGTAGCGTTTGAAAGATCCGGGAGTTCCTTTAAACACCGGGAAAATGACAAATCCATCTTCTTTAGATTTGTAAGGCGCTGAATGTAAAACAAGACAAACAAAAGGAAGAACATCTTCACAGATTACTGTATTAAAACAAGATACCTAAAAACTAGTTCAAGTTTAGTTATTATAATCACTTCTTCAATAAGAAACTGATTTTCACAGATTTATTCATGTTTCCAAGTTAAATCTACAAGTCTCAAATGAAATCAGTGAATACTTCTAAACGTTTGATTTTAAAGTCAATCTTTAAAGATTGGGTCAAAATTCTAAATTAAGATCTATAAACTGATAGACATAAGCAAATACAAAACACCAACCTGGGTACCTTCCCAAAGTTTCTCTAGCATGCTGTCTCGCAAATTGAGTTCCACAAGATATTGAGGCACAAATGTCCGAGGAAGACACTTCCCAGGGTATACTTCCCAGCGTAATAGCCTTAGACCAGTTGGGAAATCCATCTCCTCGTCTAAGGCTATTTGTGGATTAAAGCAGTGAAAGTTTACATCCATCTGTGCCATCAACTCATTCACATTAATCTGTATCATTTATGCATTCGCATCTATCCATAACATATATGTATTCTCATCCATCCATAACATCCATGCATTGTCATCCATTTATCTTTGGTGATGGTGCGGTAGTGTTGGCTATCCATGCATTTGCATTCATCCATGTATTCACATCCATCCATAACATCTGTGTACTCCCATCCATCTATAATATCCATACACTCTCATCCATCCATTCCCGTCCATTTCTACCATCCGTGCTTTTCCCATCTCTACTAGCCATGCTTTGTCTTTCTCCACCATCCATACTTTCCTCATCTCTGCTATCCATACTTTGTTCACATCTCCTGAAGAATGGTATAGATTTAGGGTTCTTTTGTTGTTGATCAGAGCAGAAAGTGATGAAAACAATCTCCGTTAATATCTCGCTTGAAAATCTCTCTTCTTGTTTGACATTAATTTATGTTGGGAAAAGAAAGAGAGGTTTCAAAGTTGTAGAAAAGAGAAATAACAAAAAAAAAATTTCTTTTTCATAACAAAAAGTAACGGAAGAGAAGAGAAAGAGAAAAGGAGAAAAGAAGATAGAAGGAGAGAAGAAGAGAAAGAAAGAAAAAAGATAAAATTGTCTTTTTAGTTAATAAAAGTGCCTTAAAACTGGTAAACTGTCTTTTTTTATATTGCATTTTGCTAAAGTGCATTTGACTATACTATTATCTATTATATATCATGGATAATAAATAAATAAAAACAAAGAATCATCCAACTTTAAAAAGTGAACATAATTTCAAATCGAGTGTATTATGAAAAAGTCCATACTATGAGTGAGCACTGTTTAGTGTCTACTCTGTAGATAGAGAATCTATATATAATAGCAAAATAACTTTTTTGAACTGCTGATTTCATCATTTTTTTGTAGGAAAAAATGACAAATTTAACGGTTGACGTTGTTTTGATTAGTTTTGATTTAAAAATTTAATGGCTAGGATTTGTCTGCTGACATCATTCTCTAAATGTTAAAAAACTATAGATGTAATCTGAACATGCACATAGTTAAAAAATTGCAACTTTATACTTAAAACATAGCAACTTTACGAACCATTATGGCTTTTCTTTTTGGTTGCTAAAAAAAATTAATCTAGTTTTTAACAATCTTTGTTTCCAGATTTAACGGTTAAGATTAGATTTATTATATCTGCCTAACATATACATATTGAAAAACTGTTGCAACTGGTAAAATGAATATTTGCAACCATTTCGGTTACTAACCATTATTGTTCGGTGACTAACCATTGCACCAGTTGATGATCAATCATTGCACCCTAATCAACCATTGTAATCTTTGGAAGTGACATTTGGTTTCCTATAAAAGGAGTTGTGGGTATTGCATAAAACAGAAAACAAATTGAAGCAAAGTAAGTAAGAGAGAGTTTAACTATTCCAAAAGATCATAAACATTTCTGGAAAAATACATATCATAATTTCGATTACTATGTTTTATCCTAAAATTAATCTAATAGTTAACAATCTTTGTTTCCAGATTTGATGGTTAAGATTAGATTTATTATGTCTGCCTAACATATACATATTGAAAAACTGTTGCAACTGGTAAAATAAATATTTGCAACCATTTCGGTTATTAACCATTGCAATTATTCAGTGACTAACCATTGCACCAGTTGATGATCAATCATTGCACCCTAATTAACCATTGTAATCTTTAGAAGTGACCTTTGGTTTCCTATAAAAAGAGTTGTGGACATTGCAGAAAACATAAAACAAATTGAAGCAAAGAAAGATAGAAAGAAAGTAAGAGAGAGTTTAACTATTCCAAAAGATCATAAACATTTTCTGGAAAAACACATATCATAATTTCGATTACTGTGTTTTATCCTACAAGGGTTTTTGACTAACTCAAAGCTTGATAAAAGTCGAAATACTCTTTAAAGTGTCATTGTGCAAGGTTTAATCATCAAGTTTATCATAACAGAAGATATCTGTATTCCAAAAACACAAATCAAATAGATTTTTAATGCGTCTGAAAATTGAATACGAATATAATAAAAATATAAATATTGGGATACCAGAATTTTATAATGAACGAGGTATTAATTTTAATTGTTATTTTTATGGATTTAAGTTTTATTTGTGTTATTATAAATTTTTATTCTTCAATTTATTTTATTTTATTTTAGGATGTCCATTAAAAATTAAAGATGCAGGTATTTACACATCATTTATTATATATATATAGATTATTATAATAATATGGTATATAATCTTAATATCATAAAATTTAATATTAAATTTACTATTATTTCAGAATGTGTAAATATGCTAATGGATGTTGAAAGATCTGAAGCAATTGGTAGAGAAAGTTACAATGTTCTATTCTCGAATGGTTTGTTAAAATAAATTTCAGTCACTAATTAATAATCAATTTAAATTATTTTCTTAAGTAATTTTTATTTTCTGGGAAAATAGGTTTAAAAAAATGAAAACATTGCCAAATTCCAGAAGAAAACAAAATAAAGGTACTTACATATTTGTTATATAATTAATTAATAATAATGAAAATTTGTTTTAATAATATTATAAAATATTTGGCAGACAAGAAAAAAAGGTTATAAAAATTAGTGAACATAATAAATTAATGAGGTGTGAAGATTGTAATGCTTTAGTATGGTTTCCTGAGAGCACAGAAAAAAAATCGTATTACAAAATGTCCTTTATTTACTATTTATTGTAAACAAGGTCGTGTTAAATTACCTAATATACAAGAGCCTCTTGTTGTGCTAAAAAACCTTTTATGTGATTCCACTTTTAAGAAAAACATTAGAATTTTTAATTCAATGCTCTTTATGTGTTCTATGGGTGCTGAAATAGATTATTCAATCTTAAATTCCGGTGGTCTATTTTGTTTTAAAGTACATGGTGAAAATTATCATAGTATCGGATCTCTTTTACCAATTGATGGTGAAAAGCCTAAATTCTTGCAGATGTATATATTTGATACATCTAATGAATTACAAAATCGATTATCAATTATGAACTGAGAGGGTAAAAAAATTCATTAGATGAAAATTTTTTATCATCATTAATTAATATGCTTGATGAAAATAATATTTTAGCTAAATTTTTAGAAAAGCTAGAGATATGTATGAAAGTGGTCATATTTGTGAAATAAAATTCATATGATAGGATATGATAAAAGGAAAAGACAATATAATCTGCCATCAGCCAATGAGATAGCAGGTTTAATAATCGGTGATTTTTCTAAGACTACTGGCGAACGAGATGTTATTCTTCAACATAAATCAGGCAATTTGCAAAGAATCTTGGCAACTCATCCTCTTTATATGGTTTTGCAATATCCATTATTATTTCCTTATGGAGAAGTTGGGTTCTTCGAAGGAATACTATATGTTCAATGGTCATCATCCGATCACAATAATGGCTATGTTAAAATGACAGAATGTTATATGTATCGTATACATAACAGAAACATCAAAGCATCCACTATTCTAAAAAGTGGTAGAATATTTCATCAATATGTTGTAGATCCGTTTACGTCTATTGAGGCAAGCCGTCTGACATTTATTAAACTTAATCAAAAGGCAATAAGAGCTGATGTATTTAATAATGTAAAGAACGCCATATCAAAGGGAGATCATGATCCATGTAGTCTTGGTAAAAGAATTATAGTGCCATCATCAATTACTGGAAGTCCAAGATCTATGACAGAAAAATATCAAGATATAATGTCAGCTTTGTCGTTGTTTTGGAAATCCTGATTTATTTATTACCATGACTGCTAATCTTAAATGGAATGAAATAAATGAATATTTAGAACTTACCGGTGATACATCGCCCAATGACAGTAATGAATCACCAGTTTTTCATTTAAAATTAGATGAGTTAATGATTTTAGTTAAAAATAATAATTTTTTTGGACCAATAAATGAATGTAGTTATATTTATGTTTGAGTTTTAAAAACTATTCAGATAAAATCTAATTATTTATATAATGTTATTTTTCTTTTTTCTGCAGTAGTTTATACAATTGAGTTTCAAAAAGGGGTCTCCCCCATGTACATATTCTTATATGGTTAAAATGTGGACGTGATATTGCTTCCTCAATTGATATTAATAAATATGTTACTACTGAATTGCTTGATAGAGTAATTGATCCTAAATGTTATGAATTAGTAATATAACATATGATGCATGGACCATGTGGACTTAATAGACCAAATAACTCTTGTATGGAGAATGATGTTTGCACTAAAAAATATCCCCGGCCATATTGTCTTTCATCATGTATTGATGAAAAATGATACATTATATATAGGCGTAGAGATATAATGTCTAGCTATGTTATGAAAGGTGATATCAAATTAGATATTCAATATGTTGTTCCCCATAATTTAGAGCTACTAAGGCTTTTTCGAGCACATATTAATGTTGAATTTTGCAATAAAACAAGTGCAATTAAATATCTAATCAAGTATATTACTAAAGGCATTGATAAACAATTGCAATAACAGTACAACTAATTCTAATGTAGTTAAGTACGATATAAATGAGATTGAAAATTATCTTGATTGTCGATATGTATTTGCTTGTGAATCGATGTGGTGAATTTTTAAATTTGAGATACATCATCAACATCCTCAAGTCCAGAGACTAAGCATACATCTTCCTCGTCAGCAACTTATGTTTTTTAATAATTCAAGTGATTTAAATAGTGTTGCTACTAATTATGAAATCAGACCAAGTATGTTTATGGCTGATTTAGAGATGAACAAATCAGATCCGGATGTCGGAATGTTATCATATGTTCAATTTCCGTCAAGGTATGTTTGGAATAAATCAGATCACACATGGACAAAAAGAAAAAAAAGTCAATCAATTGGAAGATTGAATAATGTTCATCCTTCGTATGGTGAACTATATTATCTTAGAGTTCTAATTAATCACCTAAAATGATCTACAAGTTTTGAAGATATGTTAATTGTAAATGGAAACGAATATAAAAGATTTCAAGAATCATGTGTTACTCATGGATTACTTGAAGGTGATGAAGAATGACATGAAACTATGACAGAAGCATCATAAAAAGTAATCACAATATATAATGAAATAAAAACTTTAAAATTATTTCTTATAATATTTAAAAAAAGAATTCTAATTTTAATTATGGATACGCGCGGCTTTGTTTCCTAATTCAATACAACAACAAAATCACATATACTATAGTATAAGAAAAAAAGAAAAATAAGAGGAAAAAAAAAGTTCAAAAATCTTAGACAGTATAGCTTCTTCCAAAAGAGAGACTTTCCACCATTCTAGTCTTGAGACACTTGTTCTGAACAAGATTCATTGCTCCCAGGAGAGAGACATTCATCATCATCGTCGTCTGCCAAGATGTGGACACCACATTCAACAATTTCGACTCGATGGGGTGGGGTGCTGAATTGGAATGATACCTCGTTGTCCTGTTCAAGCCATCTGTAATCCTTAAGCGATTCCAGCTGAAATATGCAGAGATGTTTCCCTTGGATATAGTGGAAACTCGCAACCCTTTGTTTGTCAATAGGGAAACCGTTCCAGCTTATGCGACATAATACACCAAAACTTCTTTCGAAATGTCCTGCTTCGGTATGCGGTTTAGGGGTAACCACGACGCAGACTCTAAATCGGTAGAAAGATGAAGAGATGGTCAAGGAGTTTCCTAGAGCTCGGTGATGGAACTCTGCAGGTATTTCCCATCCGGGTAAGCATGCTACCTCGAGAGATGGTTGCTGTGTAATTACTCTCCTTGCATCCTCTCGGCCCAATTTGTAGCAGTTGGTGAAACAGAGTGTCTCAATTGGAGAGTCAATAGGGAAAGGTGTTATTGTCTCCAGTGACTCGCAAGTGTGTACTACTAGTTTTCTGAGCGAGCGAGGGAGCTCTGGCAGTGATGCAAGTTTTGGACATCCAAATATGAAAAGATTGTTTAACCCATGAAGATCTTTGATACGGTCTGGAATTCTCTCAATATCTGCGCCACTTCGCTCTTGAAGATTTTCCTCCGAAAGTGGATATGTATTGATACTGCCGAATACACTGAGACTCTGAAGGCGAGAGCAAAGGCTAATTGTTTGAAGCAATTCTTCTACCATCGTGTCTGTAATTGCGACTTCTGTGACGTTCCCGTAAATATCTGGAATTAGCCTCAATTGGCAGCATCCCAGCATGTAGACTGCTGGCATGCTGAAGAGAGTCGGAACAACTTGTAGCTTTAAACAGAAATCCATTTTCAACTTCTTTAGTTTAGGAAGATTTCCAATTGATGAATGGATCTCTACCAAACTCTCGCAATCAGTCAGATCAATTTTCTCGAGATTAGTTGCGCTTGAAAGATCCGGGAGTTCCTTTAAACATTGGGAAAATGACAAATCCAGCTTCTTGAGATTTGTAAGGGGCTGAATGTAAAACAAGACAAGCAAAAGGAACAACATTAACACATGATCGACACAAATTACATACTCATGTTGGTTAATGCTTAAACAAAATTTCTAAAAACCAATTCAAGTTTTAGTTATTTTTCATCTACACGTTTCGAGTGAAATCCACAAACTAATAAAGCTCTCCAACAACATAAGCAAATACAAAAACCAAACGTGTAGATGAAAAATACAAAAATCAAACGTGTAAATTACAAACCTGGATACCTTCCCAAAGTTTCTCTAGCATGTTGTTTTTCATATTGAGTTCCACGAGATATTGAGGCATAAATGTACGAGGAAGACACTTTCCAGGGTATAAATCCCAGCGTAAAAACCTTAGGCGAGGTGGGAATTCCATCTCTTCGTGTACATGCAGTGTAACATTTGTATCTCGTCTTGTCTTGTAGATACTGAGAAATCGAACATTACACATATTTCTAAAAGTACTTTTGCTTATGTACACGACGTTTGGAATTGTGGATATATCCAAAGATATACCCGTCACACATCTACTACCCTAAGCCAAAATTTAAAAAAAAAATAAAGAGGAGCAAATGTTAGCACAACAGATTAGAAAGTCTTTTTACCATTTACCCAGTATATTAGGTGATCGGCCCCGCATAACATTTTATATATTTAATATAGGATTAATATTGTATATCGTAAATGCTTTATTTCTATATGATTAATTATATATTAATAATAACATTATATAAATATTTAATAATAAAAATAAAATGAAAAATGTTATAAATTTTAATAGAAATTGAAGAAAAAAAAATGTTAACCAAATTATTAAAATACTTCCTTAGAGAAAAAATATAAATTTGATAACTAAATAAACTAAAAAATATTAAAATATATAATAATTTATTTAATTTTTATGGTTGGCTCGGATGCATATATAAGTATAATATTTTTTTATAGACATAGTTAGTTGTAATATTTAAGTATTGATTTTTTTTTAATATACAGTACATTATGTAAATGATATGTTTTTATACATATACAATTTTAGTGTTTAACAACAATCACACAAATATTTTATATTGTTTTGTGTCTTTCGAAATTTTTTATTTTTTTAGTAGTACAGTAACATATAATTGCAAATGTAAAAGTTATATTAAATAATAATTAAATTCCTATATGATGTTTGAATATTATCTATACTAAGTTTTTTACCCTTGCACAATATCATCTTGCTAATATATATATTTTAAGTATATATTTTTCCTAACCTATTGTTAACTAAACCAAAATGGATTTTACCATCTTTATTTATCCTAAGAACGGGTAGATGGTTGGTCCGCACATCCGTGCATACCAACCACCTCAACGTTTTTAGGACATATATAGTTTTTTTTAAAAAAAAATATAAAAATTGCGTAATAACTAAAATTAAAATTGGACTGTAATCAAAGTTAACAAAATGTATGCATAATAATTTCACATAAGATTTTGACTTTTGCACAATTCATATTTATATTTACACGCATATTTGTGAAAAAATCAAAATAAGCTTTTATGTGTTAAAAGAAAATAACAAAATATATGTTTGTAATAGATATTTTTATAATATATAGTTTGAATGTATTTTTAAGGAGCAAATGTTAGCACAATAGGTAAGAAACTCTTTTTACCATTCACCCGATTTAACAAGTATATTTAAGGGAAGAAAAAAAACATAGAGAGGGAACTTACATAATCAGTCTCGAGGACATTACAAATCTCTTGAGCATTAGTTAAGATTTGGCGCTTCCAAGGATCTTGTCTTTGAACAGCTTCTCTAGCCACTTGTTGTAGCAACTTGTGCATAACTACTTTACCTTTGGTTGATATTTGTATCAGAGATTTATAGGCGAGTTTATTTAACCCGAGTCTAACATCGAAGCTGTCAGCAAGCATGGCCATCACATGATCATCGTTTTTGTAGTTGAAGAAGAAAGCAATGTGGAGAAATAGCGATTGATCATTCTCATGTAAATTATCGTATCCAACTCTAAGCACTGCATCAATCTTTCTATCAAGGGTATTTTCTAGCCTATGCAAGATACTCTTCCAGTCAACTTCTTTCTTTCCACGTAAAGTTGAAGCCATGACACGGAGACCCAAAGGAAGGTTGCTGCAGAGCTCTGTTACTCGTTCGATAAGCTTTTCAAAACCATTTGGTGCATAGCTCTCTTTAAAAGCAAATCTACAAAACATCTTACTAGCTTCTTCTTTAGTTGGAAAATCCACATAGTATGTGTTATTGATACCATGTTGATCCAAAAGTTCCTTATCTTCCGTGGTTACAATAACCCTGCTTCCAGGACCAAACCAGTTAGTTTCATTAGCCAAAGCCTCAAGCTGCTGCAGATCATCCACATCATCAAGAATGATAAGCACCTTTTGGTCGCATAGCCTTTCGTGTATTGCACCTAAATGGTGTATCCTCTTACCATTTTGGTTCAAAATCTTTGAAAGAAGTTGCTCTTGTAGACACAGCTTCAATCCATAGTCATCAAGACCGCTCATATGTTTTCCCTTAAGATTCTCCATAAAACAAGTAAGCTGAAAACTACTAGAGAGTCGGCTATGTAAAGCCCTCGCAATGGTGGTCTTACCAATGCCTGCAGGGCCACAGATTCCTACTATCATAGCTTCATCCTCATCATGTAAATGTAACAAAGACTGCATTTTCTGCAAATGCGCTTTGATACCCACCATGTCTTCAAAATAGCTAGAGATTGTAGTGTTTAGTTTGTTTGAAACATCAGTGGCAATTTTTTCAATCATCTTCGATTCATTGTCCCTATCGAGAAATAAAAATCACCGTTTTTATCAAAAAGTTATATGTGAAAGGGATTTGTAGATTCTATTGGAAGATATTCAGTAGTAGAAATTTAAACAACCAGTTTAATATATTTCTGGGCAAGATCAGCATATACTACTATGTGTATTTTTTTGTAATCTTTATTAGTAAGCTAAAATATTGTTTTCTGGAAGTATCAATGTGAATAAATGCTACTTACACTTTTATAAATTACGTATCTTCAAAATTTTATGGTTGTATTAGAAACTATATTAATTTTATTTAGTTTTCATTAGTAACTATATTAATTCTAAGTGTTTATCAACATGATTATGATTTTTTACACTATGTAATTATTTTTATTTATATGAATAACAGTTCTTTTACAGATTTATAAAAGTTTTGAGCATTGATTGTTATTTTGTATTTGAGACTGCTGTTAAAAAAACACTACATAAACATAATTGAAATGAAGAGAAATCAAAATTAATTGAAAAAATAATCAGGTATTTCAATTGTAGTCATATGTTTAATAAGTTATTTTTTATTTATTTAAAATGAAAAGTTGTTTGAAATTAAATCAAGAGAAAACTTATAGTTTTGAATTCAATTATATATCAAATTTAGTTAAAACAAAAATAATTTTTTATAATATTTTGAAAGTTGATGACCAATAATGATTTATTTACAAATATTAAGTTTTATATTAACAATTGATTTTCACATATATCAATTTAGTAAATTTTTAAATTAAATCAGAATATATTTTTTGAATATGTGAAAATCTTTTCGATGTATAACCACATCAAAACGATATTGAAAATCAAATAGTGTATTTAAAATATTATTTAAGTGAAAATAATTTAACTTAAATAATAATTAAAATAATTATGAAAACAATATGCGTGTAGGACGCAAACATCCCTAATAGTTTAAAAAATCATGTATTTACATCACATTTTTTATTTAATATTTTTATATATAACCTTTTTAACACTATAAAAAGGCACTTTAAAGAATTGTGTATTATTACTTTCAGTTTTCTTATTTTTTCTATTAATTAAAAATATTTTTAAAAATTGCATATTTTTATCATAATTAGTTTGCACATTTCTATTTATAGCTTATTGTTAATAATTCAAAAAATAATTTTTTCTGATAATTATAAATTGTTTATGAGGTTTACATATTTTTTTATTTTTTTATAATTATTTTAAATAAATTTCTTTTTAATCTTTAATTATTATTTCTAGTTAAACAAAGTAACACATGAACATTAAGAAAACCAATCAGATCATTTTGATTCACAAAGGATAGCATAAAAAATTCAAACTCAGAAAGCAGACGAACCAGTTAAGGAAGTGCTCTCCGGCAATGTTTCCCACATCGGCCAAAGCTTGGCTCCATTTTCGCCTGTCTTCCTCCGTTCTGCGGCGACAAGTTTCACTGAAAGCTCTCCCGAATTCTCCGGTCTGTTTCCGAACATCCGATGGATCTACGCCGTAGAAGACCGTCATCACAATTTGCCCAATATCTTGCTTGCACTTGAAGATCTCCACCAATTCATCCAAACACCATCCTGAAGAAGCATAGTTCTTCGTGAGCACCACGATCGAGATCCTCGATTCCTTAATCGCTTGAGTGATAGCAGGAGCGATGGTTTCACCTCTCTCGATGCCTTGATCATCGAACATCGAAATCCCATTGCAGCTGAACTGTTTGCGTAAATGACTGAGAAATGTTTTACGGACGTCGGGGCCGTGGAAACTCGTGAAGACGCTGTATCTCCAGGTGCGAGGCCGAGAAGAATAGGAAGAGGAAGAAGCCATGAGAGATGTTATCGTGATTGATTCAAAATCACTGATTCACAGTGATGCGTTTTGGATGAATAAAGCCATAAATAAGAGGAGAAAATGGCAAACGCGTACGCTTACTGTTGATTGTTGACTCTTCTGACTGGTTATTGAGATCGAGAGATGACTCTTTTCGCTCATTTTTATTCATACTTTGTGAACGTCTATTTACTAACAAAGTCAACTTGCTCACAAATTCGTTACAAACGAAGTCAACTCGTTCACAAAGTGTGAATAAAAACGAATCCATACTAAATGAAAGGAGGAGTTGGGCTCTAAAGCCATCCACCTCAGTTTTTTTAGAAGTTTTCTAAACTTGCCACATCAGCAGACCTATGATAAAAATAATTGTTTAATATATTTATAACTTGTTTAAATTTAAATAGTATTTAATCAATAATAATAGTAATACTTGAATATTGGTTAAATCGTATGTACTAATACAACAAAACATATAACTTTATTTTAACAAAAAAAAATTTCATAACTTATATTAATAATAATCACACTTTAAAACTAAAAAAAATTGATAAGATATAATATTATGAGGTATAGAGTTCATCCACACAATAATTAAAAGCACCAAATACGTATGATTATGTACATGCTATTACCTTTGTTTTTGGCTAAATATTTTTAGGCATATATTAAATTAATTACAACATAATATGAACCATCGTTATGGTCATATGAGAAATAGACTTGCATAATTTTATATTTAACATTAATATATTACACTTTCATATTTAAAAATAGTATATATATTTTTTTATATAAAATAAAATTTCATGAAAACATCTCTAACCATCTACATCAACAAAAAAAAAGAATTTTCTTACAAATTCAACATGTAAGGAAAACTAATATGGTTTTTCTGGTTAAGAAACTCTTTTAAAAATAAAATAATATCTATTATTAATTTAATTATAAAGGTTTATTAAAATATATATGTAGTGTAAGAAAAAAAATGTAAGTTAAATTGCAAATGCAAATGAGCTTTTTACAATTTTTGAGTTTTGAGAAACTAGACATACTTTGTTCAATAGAATGAGTTAGTATAAAGTTTTATTTGTATATGTATTACTTCTTTATTCATCTATAATTATATACTTTACATATGCTTCAGAGACCAAATCAAAATTATAGTTTATCAAGATGATTGTGATTTTGTATAATATGTAAATATTTTAGGTATATATTAAATTAATTATAGTATAATATAAATCATCGTTATAGTCATGCATATAAAAAATAGACTTGCATAATTTTATATTAACCATTAATATATTACACTTTCATATTTAAAAATACAATATACATTTTTATGTAAAAGAAAATGTCATAAAAAATCTCTGACCATCCACATCAACAAAGAAGAAATTTCTTACAAACTCAACATGTAAGAAAAAATAACATGGTTTGTTTTTTTGGTTAAGATTTTTTTTTTAAAATATTATGATATATATTATTAATTTAATTATAAGGGTTTATCAAAATATATATGTAGTGTAAAAAAATATCTAAGTTAAATTACAAACAAATGCAAATAAACCTTTTATACCTATTGAGTTTTGAGACACTCGACATACTTTGTTCAATCGAATGAGTTAGTATGAAGTTGTATTTGTATATTTATTACTTATTTTATTCATCTACACTTTTATAATTTACATATGCTTTATGGATCAAATCAAAATTGCAGTTTATCAATATGATTATGACTTTCTATAATATGTATATGTTGCTTTTATTATATGAACAATAGTTTTTTAAGGATTTGTAAGAGTTTTGAATATTGATTGTTGTCTTGTATTTAAGACTGCTAAAACAAAAAACTACACAGACTCAATTGAAATGAAAAGAAATCCAAATTAATTGGAATAATAATCAGATGCTTCAGTTGTAGTCATATGTTTAATAATTTTTTTTTAAATGAAAAAATGTTTGAAATTAAATAAAGAAAAACTTATAGTTGTTGAGTTCAATTATATATCAAATTTATTTAAAACAAAAATAATTTAAATAATAGTTTGAAAGTTAGTGAAACAATGAGTTTATATATCAAATTTAGTTAAAAAAAAGTAATTTAAATAATATTTTGAAAGTTAGTGAACAACAATGAATTTATATATAAATATTAATTTTTAAATTAACAGTTAATTTTTATATATATCAAGTTAGTTAATTTTTAAATTAAATTATAATATATTTTTAAGTACGTTAAATTTTTTAAAATGTATAACCACATCAAAATAATATTAAAAATCAAAATATATATTTAAAATATTAATTTAAAGTTCAAAATTTAACTTAAATAATAATTACATATTTATAAAAATAATCCGCGCGTAACACGGAAACATCTCTAGTTATCATTACAAACAAACAAAGAAAGGAAAAAATCAGATATTTCGTCTAATTTTTTTATTTTATTTTTCATTTTCAAGACTTAACTTTTGGCAATTTACGAGAAGCTACAACCTTGTTGATATCTGTTAGCTTGGGGTTGAATTATAATTAACCAACCAAGTTGTTTTCAAGTTTGGAGTCTGGTTTTTATTGATCCCATAAAAAATTTCTGGTTTTACTAACACATGTACAGTTTGGAGTCTAATTGAATCTTTTCTGCTTTACAGGAGTTTTCATGGAAAGTCATACTTTAGAGCGAAGGTTCATCAGAGAAATTATCATCTCATGACTGTGTCAAAGCAGAACAACGATCAAAGACTTTATAGCTTATTATTAAACTGTTGACAAAATAAAAAGCTTATTATTAAACTATACAAAAGAACACTTGAAATTTGAAAGCAAACTCAAGAGAAAAACCAAAAATTAAGAAAAAGAAATATGCTCTGCTAGTGAGTTGATGATAGATACATTGGTTATCATGAACTTGTACGATTCGTTTTTACTGGGTTTAAAGTCTTTGTCATCGAATTATGCTCTGCTAGTGGGTTTTGGGGTCTCAAAACTCCTCCTTTGTTTCATTTCCTTCTATGTTCTGTGTGTAAATTGGTTTTTGTGTCAAGTCACAGCTAATCTCCGCAAATCGAAAACCTCAATCAGTCTGCTTCGGAGCTCGTTCCTCTGGAATCGCATTAACTTCGAGATTGCACTATTCATCAAGTTTCCCCACTAAGCAAATCTCCGTCGCTTATGCCAACACCAAGAGAACGGCTTGTGTTAAAAGCAACTCATAAGAGAGACTCTCATCATCATCGTCTTACTTGTTGTGAACAAGATTCATAGCTCCCAGTGGTGCTCACATTTTGGTCTGTCAAGATCTGGACACCACATTTAGTAACTTGGACATCATCGGATGTGGTGCTGAAGTGGAACAATACCTCGTTGTCATGTTCAAGCCATCTGGATTATCTGCTGTTTTCTTGTGTGGATCTTGTAGTGAGATTTTATGTCGTGATACATACTTTCGCTCACCCTCTATATGTGCATATATTACAGGGAATGGATCTCTATTTAAGAGACATGATGAGCAAGCTGTGACTTGTGAAGACTTCTTTGCTGCTATGCGTGATGCAAACAATGCAGATTTTGCTAATTTTTTGCAATGGTAAGTCAGTTTTAAATAGTGGGATTTCTGTTGTGAATATTATTGGTGGTTTCATACTTCTAAGGATATACCACATACTACATTTTAGGTACTCCCAAGCTGGAACGCCAGTTGTTAAAGTGGCCTCCTCTTACGATGCTGAAGCTCGTACCTTTTCTTTGAAATTCAGGTCCGGTTCTTCTCATGTGTATTCTATTTTGCCATGCTTTACACCAAAAGATAATGCAACGCGATTGAAATTTAATCCTCTATAGATCTTACCTCTACGGAATTTGTTGTTGACACATTGGCTTGCTTTGTAATTGATCACTTTCCCAGTCAGGAGATACCCCCGACTCCATGCCAGCCAACAAAAGAACCAACATTTATTCCAGTAGTGGTTGGTCTTCTAGACTCAAGTGGGAAAGACATTACACTTTCCTCTGTTTATCATGATGGTACACCGCAAGCCATTTCAAGCAGCAGCACAATTCTTCGAGTGACTAAGGTCAGTCGAGAATCCCTTCTTTAAACCAATACTATCTTTTGTAATTTATGTACACTTTCCTCTGTTTCCTACTGTTTTTTCCTCACCGTATGTATTGTTTATGTGCAGAAAGAAGAAGAGTTTGTGTTCTCTGATATATCAGAAAGACCTGTTCCATCCCTATTTAGGGGATTCAGTGCCCCAGTTCGCGTTGAGACTGATCTCTCCAGTGATGATCTTTTCTTCCTCCTAGCCCATGATTCAGATGAATTCAATAGGTATGTGCCTTTCTACAATATACTAGCTCTTCTTTATTCTCTTTTCGCATTTCGATCATTCAATTTTTTCTGTATTTCAGGTGGGAGGCAGGTCAAGTTCTGGCAAGGAAGCTCATGCTGAACTTAGTTTCTGACTTCCAGCAAAATAAACCGTTGGTTCTAAACCCAAAGTTCGTGCAAGGTCTCGGCAGCGTGCTTTCTGACTCGAGCTTGGATAAGGTATGGCTCTACATTTCCTTCTCGACCCACGTAATCATACAAGGAAGTGTAGCATAAGACTTTGTTGTAATCTGTTTCTTTAATCTGTTCTGTAGGAATTTATAGCCAAAGCAATAATAATGCCTGGGGAGGGAGAGATAATGGACATGATGGACGTGGCGGATCCCGATGCTGTTCATGCTGTTCGAGAGTTTGTCAGAAAACAGCTTGCATCTGAACTTAAAACTGAGTTTCTAAAGATAGTATGTCTTCTTCTCTCTACATAGTGAACCGTTCATGAAGGGGTTCTTCTGTGTTTTCTTTCTGGAATTTCTTTTTCACTGAAACTTTTCAATTGTTGTTTTTTTACTGCAGGTCGAGAACAATAGAAGCACTGAAGCTTATGTCTTTGACCACCCAAACATGGCGCGGCGTGCTTTAAAGAATGTAGCGCTAGGTTTGCATTCCAGATTTATAGAAGGAGATGATGCTCTTTTACTTCGAGTCACTCACTAACTTCATTATGGTTTGTTTTGTTGATATACTCCAGCTTATCTTGCATCTCTCGAGGATCCAGAGTTTGTGGAACTTGCATTGAGTGAATACAAGACGGCCACCAATTTGACCGACCAGTTTGCTGCTTTGGTGTCTCTTTCCCAAAACCCGGGTAAAACCCGTGACGACGTTCTTGCTGACTTCTATGACAAGTGGCAGGACGATTACTTGGTATGGAGTTTCACAAATTCACTTGCCTCTTCCTCCCGGATTTACATATGCCATTACTAACATTTGTCTCGGCTTCTGATCTCAGGTTGTTAATAAATGGTTCCTCCTTCAAGCGACATCTGACATTCCTGGCAACGTGGAGAATGTTAAGAAGCTTGTGGATCATCCAGCTTTTGATCTGCGCAATCCGAACAAGGCAAGTGAATTCTCAGAACTCAATTCATTCCGCAACCATTTGTTGTTTCTCAGTTGTATATAGGCTTACGATGAAACCAAACAATAATGATCATTCAGGTTTACTCGCTTATTGGAGGGTTCTGTGGTTCTGTGGTGAATTTCCATGCCAAAGATGGATCGGGTTACAAGTTCTTGGGCGACATTGTTGTCCAGCTAGACAAATTGAATCCTCAGGTTAAACTCCCAGATTAACTTTGTGTCTTTGCAGTTACCTTTGTAGCTATAAACAACTTTAACGATGTATTTGTTTTCCTTTGGGTCTGATGAGTATAGGTTGCGTCTCGTATGGTGTCTGCCTTTTCGAGGTGGAAGCGGTACGATGAAGCCCGGCAAGCTCTAGCCAAGGTAAACGCAAAAAATCCAGTCAAGAATATTCTCTAAGAACACATAACAAACCGTTAGCATTATTACTGGTTCTGTGTCAGTCTTTGTTTTTTATTTGTCAAGTTTGAAATTCTGTAGCCATGATTGGGTTTATAACCTGAGAAGAGGTTTAGTAGATTAAGCTGTGTTGTGTGTTGTTTTGCAGGCGCAATTGGAGATGATAATGTCAGCAAACGGATTGTCTGAGAATGTGTTTGAGATTGCCTCCAAGAGTTTGGCTGGTTAAGAGAGAGACGTTAAGAATCCTTTTAAAGACGTTAACTATTTTTAGTTAATGAAATAAGCAAATGGGTTATATAATAAAGTATCACAGATTGTTTTAACCTGCTAGTTTTTACTTTTTATATTGAACTCGTGGATTATTTATATAATCTGGCAACAGTGGCAAAGTCATCATCATGCTATAACAGTTTACAAATCGTAAGTTCCTTTTGCATCAAAACAAAACCCTTTCACTGTTGAACAAAAATACAAAATTAACGAGTGAATGACTAAAAGCCTATATATATAGTACAACAAAATCACATAGTACATAACAACTTCCCCCAAAGTACCTTTACTGTCTGGATTCATCAAACTCATTGCTCCCATCAGAGAGACTTTCATCGTCGTCTCCAGACACTTGTTCTGAACAAGATTTATAGCTCCCATCAGAGATACTTTCATCGTCGTCTTCAGATTCATGGCTAACAGCAAATAGAGTCTTTAAGCGAGTCAAGAGACGTTCAATTTCATCGTCGTCTTCAGATTCATGGCTCCAAGCAAAGAGACTCTCATCATCATCGTCGTGTGTCAAGATCTGGACACCACATTCAACAATTTCGAATTCATGGGTTGAGGTGCTGAATTCGAATGATACCTCGTTGTCCTGTTCAAGCCACCCGTAATCCTTAAGCGATTCCAGCTTAAATATACAGAGATGTTTTCCTCGGATATAGGGGAAACTCGCGAGGTCTTGTTTGTTAATAGGGCAACCGTTTAAGCTTATGCGACACAACACATCAAAAGGTTCTTCCAAAAATCCTGCTTTGGTATGCGGTTTGGGGGTAACCACGAGGCAAACTCTAAATCGGTAGAAAGATGAAGAGATGGTCAAGGAGTTTCCTAGAGCTCGGTGATTGAACTCCGCAGGTATTTCCCATCCGGGTAAGCATGCTAGAGATGATTGCTGTGTAATCACTCTCCTTGCTTCTCGGCCCAATTTGTAGCAGTTGATGAACCAGAGTATCTCAATTTGAGAGTCAATAGGGAAAGATGTTATCGTCTCCAATGACTCGCAAGTGTCTACTCCTAGTGCTCTGAGCGAGGCAGGTATTTCCCATCCGGGTAAGCATGCTTTCTCGAGAGATGGTTGCTGTGTAACCACTCTCCTTGCTTCTCCGCCCAATTTGTAGCAGTTGGTGAAACAGAGTCCCTCAATCTGAGAGTCAATAGGGAAAGATGTTATTGTCTCCAGCGACTCGCAAGTCTCTACTATTAGTACTGTGAGCGAGGGAGGGAGCTCTGGCAGTGAAGCAAGTTTTGGACATCCAGATATGAAAAGAAGGTCTAACGCAGGAAGATCTTTGATACGATCTGGAATTCTCTCAATATCTGCGCCAATTCGCTCTGGAAGATCTTCCTCCGAAAGTGGATAGGGATAGATACTGCCGAATATAAGGAGAGTCCGAAGGCGAGACCAAGGGCTAGTTGTTTGAAGCATTTCTTCTAACATCGTGTCTGTAATTAAGAGTTGTGTGACGTTCCTGTAAATATCTGGATTTAGCCTCAATTGCCAGCATCCCATCACGAAGACTGATGGTAGGTTGAAGAGAGTCGGAACAACCTGTAGCTTTATACAGAAACTCATTTGCAACACTTCTAGCTTAGGAAGATTTCCAATTGATGAAGGAATCTCCACCAAACTCCGGCAGTCGGTCAGACCCAAATCCTCGAGATTTGTAGCATTTGAAAGATCCGGGAGTTCCTTTAAACACCCGGAAAATGACAAATCCATCTTCTTGAGATTTATAAGGGGCTGAATGTAAAACAAAGCAAACAAAGTTAACAACATCAACATATGATCGACACAGATTTTATAGTTATTTTGGTAAATGCTTTTCAATTTATTTGAAAATCAAAACAAGATTCCTAAAAACTAGTTCAAGTTTAGTTATTTTAATCACTTCTTCAATAAGAAACTGGTTTTCACAGATTTATTAATGTTTCCAAGTTAAAACTACAAAAGGCTCAAATCAAATCAGTGAATACTTCTACATGTTTGATTTAAAGTCATCTCTAAAGATTGGGTCAAAATTCTAGATAGATTTCTGTATAAATTAAAATCCATAAACTGATAAACATAAGCAAATACAAAACACCAACCTGGGTACCTTCCCAAAGTTTCTCTAGCATGTTGTGTTGCAAATCGAGTTCCACAAGATATTGAGGCTTAAATGTACGAGGAAGACACTTCCCAGGGTATTCGTCCCAGCATAATAGCCTTAGGCCAGTTGGCAAATCAATGTCCTCGTGTACATGCACTCTAAGATCTGTATCTCGTCTTGTCTTGTAGATATTGAGATATTGAAGTTCAGGCATATTTCTAAAAGTATGTTTGCTTATATGCACGGCGTTTGGAATTGTGGATATATCCAAAGATATACCCTTCACATTTCTACTACCCTAAGCCAAATAAAATAGAACAAATGTCAGTACAATAGGTAAGAAAGTCTTTTTACCATTCTGGGAAAAAAAAGAGAGAGAGAACTTACATTATCTGTTTCCAAAGCACAAATCTCCTTAGCAGTAGTCAAGAATTGGCGCTTCCAAGGCTCTTGTCTTTGAACAGCTTGTCTACCCACTTGTTGTAGCAACTTGTGCATCGTTACTTCACCATCGGTTGATATTTGTATGAGAGATTTGTAGGCCAGGGTTTTTAAACCGAATCTAACATTCAAGCCTTGCTCAGCGAGCATGGCCTTCACATTATCATCGCTTTTGTAGTTGAAAAACAATGCAATGTAGAGAAATAACGATTGATCATCCTCATGTAAACTATCGTATCCAACTCGAAGTACTTCATCAATCTTTCGATCAAGGCTAGTTTCTAGCCTATGCAATATACTTTCCCAGTCAACTTCTCTCTTTCCCCGTAAAGTTGAAGCCATGACACGGAGACCCAAAGGAAGGTTGCTGCAGAGCTCTGTTACTCGTTCGACAAGCTTTTCAAAACCATTTGGTGCATAGCTCTCTTTAAAAGCAATTCTACAAAAGATCTGACTAGCTTCTCCTTCAGTTGGAAAACCCACATGGTATGTATTTTTGATACCACGTTGCTCCAAAAGCTCTTGATCCTCCGTTGTTACAACAATCCTGCTTCCAGGACCAAACCAGTTAGTTTCATAAGCCAAAGCCTCAAGTTGCTGCAGATCGTCCACATCATCAAGGATGATAAGCACCTTTTGGTCGCATAGCCTTTCCTGTATTGCACCTAAATGGTGTATCCTCTTACCATTTTGGTTCAAAATCTTGGAAAGAAGTTGATCTTGTAAGTGCAGTTTCAAACCATACTCGTCAAGACCACTGTGATAGCTTCCTCTAATATTCTCCATAAAACAAGTAAGCTGAAAACTGCTAGAGAGTCGGCTATGTAAAGCCCTCGCAACGGTGGTCTTACCAATTCCTGAAGGGCCACAGATTCCTACTATCATAGCTTCATCCTCATCGTGTAAATGTAACAAAGACTGCATTTTCTGCAAATGTGCTTCAATACCCACCATGCCTTCAAAATCGCTACAGATTGTAATGTTTAGTTTGTTTGACACATCAATGGCAATCTTTTCAATCATCTTCGATTCGTTGTCCCTAACAAGTGAGAAAAATCACCGTTATTATCAAAAAGTTATATGTGAAAGGGATTTGTAGATTCTATTGGAAGATATTCAGTAGTTGACATTTAAACAACCAGTTAATATATTTTTAGGCAAGATCTGCATACACTGTGTGTATTTTTTGTAATCTTTATTAGTGAGCTAAAATATTGTCTTCTCTGAGTACCGGTCTGAATAAATAACATTTGCACTTCTATAAATTACGTCTTTTCAAAATTTATGGTTACATTTTGTTCAATATAGTTGTTATTGTATATAATTTATATATTTTTATTATTAGTGGTTATATTTTTTATCATAGATAATTTGTGTTTTTTTAAAATTATTTATATTGTTCAAAACTGTATAAAAATATAATTTGATAGTGAATTTTACTTTCTTGTAATAACTATATATCATAATAGTATGTTATTTACATGATTTGCTATAAATAAAAAAGAAGAAATAATAGAAAATCTAAAATATGATCGTTTTTCAATAATGCTAATAAATAGCCACTATTAAATCTGATGCTAATTGGTAGGGATGGGCAAAAAAATGGTAACAAAAAAAACCAAACCATCTGGAACCGAAAAAAGTGAGATAGTTTGGTTATGTTTAAATCTAAACGTCCATCTGGTTATCAATTTTTTTTAGTTTTGGTTTAAGTTTGATATGGATAAAAACCATCAAAACAAACAAAATTTTTTAAAAAATATATTTTTCTATTTTCTTAATTTAGTTTAGGTTCATATTATATTATTAGGCTAAATTATCTTTATAATTTACTAACTTAACTCATAAATTTTAAATATAATATTTATAAAATATGTCTACATATAAACAATAAAAGGTTGTAAACTTTAATTTTCAATCAAAATAAAAAATGTTTGTAGTTAACTCCTCTTTCTTGACATTCAAATTTTCTAGTTCTAATCTCCTAGCTATTTACTTTTAATTTATCTCTATTGATTGTTTTGTAATTATTGATTTTGAAAGGTTTGATACTTTGTTTATTTTTCTGTTTTAAAATATGTTTTTATTTCATGATTGATACTCAAATTTGATTCATTTATGGTCTTTAAATACATTATAAGTTTACAATTATATTTAAATCATAAATAGAGATAAATTATTGTCAATATTTATATATAATAAATTGTGTATATAAGATATGTATAAAAAATATGAACAATAGTGAATGAACAGTAAAAACGATGATAGAAATCTGATTTTTTTTTTAGTTTTTATTGATGGATTTTTTATGGTTTGGATTCTATTTTTTGAACTTTTGTCTTATTTCACACCTATCTATTATTACTATTCCTATTAACTCGAATCAATTTTATTTTGTAGTAGTATAATTCCGAAAAAATCAAAACAAAACAATACTAAACCGAACCAAATTACATATAGTTTTTGTATAGTTTTAATTTTTTTACATATGGTTTTTGTACCCACCCTTACTGACGGGGGAGGGGGAGGGCATCTGACAAAACTCAGAATTAGCGAATATTCATTATATTTTGTTTCATAACAATTATTAGTACCTGTGTTATTTTATCATTTTTTTTTTGTTTAAAGTTATAAATTTTTATAAAAATTTATATTTTAAAATTGAATAAATACAATTCTGTTTGCGTCTTTTCATTATAATTTTTTCATAACTGTAATTAAAGTTCATGTATTTTCAATATTCATCAAATACATTTTCATTTACAACTGATTATTTTATGAAAAGTTCCATTTTTTACTACTAATGGTGATTCAACTTTATTAAAAGATAAATAAAAATCTGATCATCTTCATTATTTTTGTATATGCATATTTACAAATACATTTACTAAAGTAAAATGAACGAAGTCCATTATTACTTCATCGTGTCTTTATCTCAAACTTAATCCAATAAATATTTTGATCATATAAACAATTTTTTTTTTCTATGTGAAAGCTAGTTATTTTATGTATATTTAACATAATTCAAAAATATGTGTTAATTTGTTAAATACTATTCTTTTTTGATTATGTAGTGCTATCTTATTGGTATAGCATCATCTTTTAAGTGTATATCCAATACTCAAATCTCTGATTGTAAGTTTTCTAAATTTAAAAAAAAAAACTATAACAACATGTATGATTTCTGTAATTTTATAATATATTTTTATTTTTTTAGTTTACATCAATTATCTTGTATTTATCTTCATTATAAAAACATTATGTGTGTTTATTTGTTTTGATTTATTCAGATCTTTTAAAAATATATTATTTTTCTTTTTTCATAAACAATAATTATCATTATATTTTGTTTGCATATATCATATCATTTATTTTTATGGAAAATGTCTATATATTTATGATTAATTGATTAGTAATGTTATCTTCAAATTTTAATATATTTTTTGTTTATAAATTTATGGTACCTAATATTTGGATTTTTTTCCAATATTTCAGAAAAAAAGAAAATAAAATATATATATATATATAATAGTAAATCCACATTTATATATGCATTTTTAACTAATATATATTTGTTATGTACAGCCTTTTAATATTGGGAGTCTTTTTTAGAAACTATAATATTTTAATCTTTGTATTTTTCACTTCTAAATGTATTAATCTTAGAAAATATATCATAAAATTCTGTTACATCAATTTTTATTATATATATTTTTTTTATAATTGCTATTGATAATTTTATAGTAATTTTTTTCAAAATATTGAATTTCATCACAATTCTTTGTTTTAAATTTTCAATAATAATTGTATGATTTTATAATCTTTTTGAAAGATTGCCTCTATTTTAATTTTTTTTTGCTTTATTTTTCTTATTAATATATACTTTTAATAATTATACAAATAGTTTAAAAAATCACGTATTACATCATATTTTTATATTGTATATTTTTATATATAACTTTTATAACATTATAAAAATATACCTTAAAAGATTGTATATCTTATTACTTTTCAGTTTTTTTTTATCTTTTCTATTAATAATTAGTAATAACAATCTTTAGAATATTTTTAAAAGTTGCACATTTTCATTTACAACTTATTGTAAATAATTTCAAAAATAAATTTGAAATCAATTTTAATATTTTGAATTGTTTATGATGTTTACATATTTTTTATTCATTATTTTTTATTTATTTATAATTATTTCAAATAAATTTTTGTTACTTTTCAGTTTTCTTATCTTTCGTATTAGTAATTAGTAATAACAATTCTTTAGAATATTTTTAAAAGTTGCACATTTTTATTTATAACTTATTGTTAATATTTCAAAAAAAAATTGAAATATATTTTAATAATTTTGAATTGTTTATGATGTTTACATATTTTTTATTTATTTATAATGATTTCAAATAAATTTTTGTTTAATCTTTAATTATTATCCTTAATTAAATAAAGTAAAACATGAATATTAATTAAGAAAATAAATCAGATCTTTTTGATCCACAAAGGATAGCATAAAAAAATTCAAACTCAGAAAGCAGACGAACCAGTTAAGGAAGTGATCTCCGGCAATGTTTCCCACATCGGCCAAAGCTTGGCTCCATTTTCGCCTCTCTTCCTCCGTTCTGCGGCGACAAGTTTCACTGAAAGCTCTCCCGAATTCTCCGGTCTGTTTCCGAACATCCGATGGATCTACGCCGTAGAAGACCGTCATCACAATTTGCCCAATATCTTGCTTGCACTTGAAGATCTCCACCAATTCATCCAAACACCATCCTGAAGAAGCATAGTTCTTCGTGAGCACCACGATCGAGATCCTCGATTCCTTAATCGCTTTTTCGAGAGCAGGAGCGATGGTTTCACCTCTCTCGATGCCTTGATCATCGAACATCGAAATCCCATTGTCGTGAAACTGTTTGCGTAAATGACTGAGAAAGGTTTTACGGACGTCGGAGCCGTGGAAGCTCGTGAAGACACGGTATCTCCAGGTACGAGGCCGAGAAGAAGAAGAAGCCATGAGAGAGGTAATCGTGAGTGGTTCAAAATGGTAGATTCGCAGAGATGCGTTTTGGATAAAGCCATAAATAAGAGGAGAAAATGGCAAACGCGTACGCTTACTGTTTACTCTGTTGACTGACTATTGAGAGAGAGAGAGGTGAAGTTTCTTCGCTCATTCTTTGAAAAGTAAACGAATTTTTAAACAGTTGAGAATTATCGTTACAAACAAACATTAGAGAAGGAAAACAAAAAAAGATAAGATATATCGTCTTTTTTTTTTTTTTTTTTTTCATTATCAAGACTTGACTTTTGGCAATTTACAAGAAGCTACAACCTTATTGATAATTGTTAGCTTGGGGTTGAATTGTAACCAACCAAGTTGTTTTCAAGTTTGAAATCTGAATTTTGCTTGGCTCTGTTTCGACTTTCGATTCATTTTTAATGATCCCATCGATATTTCTGGTTTTACCAACACTTTTTAACAGTTTGGAGTCTTACAGGAGTTTAGAGCGAAGGTTCATCAGAGAAATTATCATCTCATGATGAAATCATTTTCTACCTGCAAAAGAATTGACGTTGCCTTGAGCTCATTGTCTACTGAATCAGAGGAAGAACCACAAGAGATCAACTAAAAAAATTCTTACAAAGACGACAGAGAACAGAGTTGAAAACCAAAAATTAAAGAAAAAGAAACATATACTGTATAGAGTAGTACCTTTACAGTCTGGTTCCATCAAAATCATTGCTCCCATCTGAGAGACTTTCATCGTCTGTCTCCAGGCATTTGTTCTGAACAAGATTTATAGCTTCCATCGGAGATACATTTATTGTCGGATCCACAGAATTCATCTGAAAAAGATTTATAGCTTCCATAAGAGAGACTATATTAGGGAATAAAGTTTCAGAACAGTTATGTTTGTGAAGTTCTCAAGTTGTACAGAAATCATGGTTTGTCATAGAAAATGAGCTTAGTATTGTCACTGACAAGTAAGATCTGATGTGTGAATGATTTCGGGTTTTATCAGTTTCTGTATATGTTGTTTTCAGATATATTTGTGTCTTGTTTAATCTCGAGTTTACTTGGTTACTGGTTTTTGTGTTCAAAGTTTGAAGCCTTGCTCTTGGAATAGGAACCATTGCCTTATATTAGCATCATTGTATGCTCGACCTTAATGTTGGTCCATCATATTAACTTTTGAAGAGTAGAATATCTGAAAGGTTTAAAAAACCTGTGAAATTTTCAATTTCATTTTCGTTTGAGTAGACTTAAGTTTGATGAATTTCATTTTATTAAGCTGTGAAGTGGGAAGGACAAGAACAAAGTTTGGATTTCATATTAACACTTCCCTCAAAGTACCTTTACTGCCTGGATTCATCAAACTCATTGCTCCCATTAGAGAGACTTTCATCCTCGTCTCCAGATACTTGTTCTGAACAAGATTTATAGCTTCCATCAGAGATACTTTCATCGTCGTCTTCAGATTCATCATCATCATCGTCGTCTGTCAAGATCTGGACACCACATTCAACAATTTCGAATTCATGGGCTGAGGTGCTGAATTCGAATGATACCTCGTTGTCCTGTTCAAGCCATCCGTAATTCTTAAGCGATTCCAAATAAAATATACCGAGATGTATCCCTCGGATATAGCGGGGGAAATTCTTAAACCCTTGTTCGTCAATAGGGCAACCGTTTAAGCTTATGCGACACAATACATCAAAATATTCAATAAAATTAACCGCTTTGGTATGCGGTTTAGGAGTAACCACGACGCAAACTCTAAATCGGTAGAAAGATGAAGAGATGGTCCAGGAATTTCCTAGAGCTCGATGGTGGAACTCCGCAGGTATTTCCCATCCGGTTGAGAATGTTCTCTCGGGAGATGATTGCTGTGTAATTACTCTCCTTGCTTCTCGGCCCAATTTGTAGCAGTCGGTGAACCAGAGTGACTTAATTTGAGAGTCAATAGGGAAAGATGTTATTGTCTCCAGTGAGTCGCAAGTGTTTACTGCTAGTGCTGTGAGCGAGGGAGGGAGCTCTGGCAGTGATGCAAGTTTTGGACATCCAAATATGAAAAGAATGTCTAACGCAGGAAGATCTTTGATACGATCTGGAATTCTCTCAATATATGCGCCAGTTCGCTCCGAATATGGATATGGATAGATACCGCCGAATATATAGAGCTCCTGAAGCGAGACCAAGGGCTAACTCTTTGAAGCATTTCTTCTAACATCGTGTCTTCTATTGTGAGTTGTGTGACGTTCCCGTAAATATCTGGAATTAGCCTCAATTGGGAGCATCCCACCACAGAGACTGATGGTAGGTTGAAGACAGTCGGAACAACCTGTAGCTTTATACAGAAACCCATATCCAACATTGCTAGCTTAGGAAGATTTCCAATTGATGAAGGAATCTCCACCAAACTCTGGCAGTCGTTCAGACCCAAATCCTCGAGATTTGTAGCGTTTGAAAGATCCGGGAGTTCCTTTAAACACCGGGAAAATGACAAATCCATCTTCTTTAGATTTGTAAGGCGCTGAATGTAAAACAAGACAAACAAAAGGAAGAACATCTTCACAGATTACTGTATTAAAACAAGATACCTAAAAACTAGTTCAAGTTTAGTTATTATAATCACTTCTTCAATAAGAAACTGATTTTCACAGATTTATTCATGTTTCCAAGTTAAATCTACAAGTCTCAAATGAAATCAGTGAATACTTCTAAACGTTTGATTTTAAAGTCAATCTTTAAAGATTGGGTCAAAATTCTAAATTAAGATCTATAAACTGATAGACATAAGCAAATACAAAACACCAACCTGGGTACCTTCCCAAAGTTTCTCTAGCATGCTGTCTCGCAAATTGAGTTCCACAAGATATTGAGGCACAAATGTCCGAGGAAGACACTTCCCAGGGTATACTTCCCAGCGTAATAGCCTTAGACCAGTTGGGAAATCCATCTCCTCGTCTAAGGCTATTTGTGGATTAAAGCAGTGAAAGTTTACATCCATCTGTGCCATCAACTCATTCACATTAATCTGTATCATTTATGCATTCGCATCTATCCATAACATATATGTATTCTCATCCATCCATAACATCCATGCATTGTCATCCATTTATCTTTGGTGATGGTGCGGTAGTGTTGGCTATCCATGCATTTGCATTCATCCATGTATTCACATCCATCCATAACATCTGTGTACTCCCATCCATCTATAATATCCATACACTCTCATCCATCCATTCCCGTCCATTTCTACCATCCGTGCTTTTCCCATCTCTACTAGCCATGCTTTGTCTTTCTCCACCATCCATACTTTCCTCATCTCTGCTATCCATACTTTGTTCACATCTCCTGAAGAATGGTATAGATTTAGGGTTCTTTTGTTGTTGATCAGAGCAGAAAGTGATGAAAACAATCTCCGTTAATATCTCGCTTGAAAATCTCTCTTCTTGTTTGACATTAATTTATGTTGGGAAAAGAAAGAGAGGTTTCAAAGTTGTAGAAAAGAGAAATAACAAAAAAAATTTCTTTTTCATAACAAAAAGTAACGGAAGAGAAGAGAAAGAGAAAAGGAGAAAAGAAGATAGAAGGAGAGAAGAAGAGAAAGAAAGAAAAAAGATAAAATTGTCTTTTTAGTTAATAAAAGTGCCTTAAAACTGGTAAACTGTCTTTTTTTATATTGCATTTTGCTAAAGTGCATTTGACTATACTATTATCTATTATATATCATGGATAATAAATAAATAAAAACAAAGAATCATCCAACTTTAAAAAGTGAACATAATTTCAAATCGAGTGTATTATGAAAAAGTCCATACTATGAGTGAGCACTGTTTAGTGTCTACTCTGTAGATAGAGAATCTATATATAATAGCAAAATAACTTTTTTGAACTGCTGATTTCATCATTTTTTTGTAGGAAAAAATGACAAATTTAACGGTTGACGTTGTTTTGATTAGTTTTGATTTAAAAATTTAATGGCTAGGATTTGTCTGCTGACATCATTCTCTAAATGTTAAAAAACTATAGATGTAATCTGAACATGCACATAGTTAAAAAATTGCAACTTTATACTTAAAACATAGCAACTTTACGAACCATTATGGCTTTTCTTTTTGGTTGCTAAAAAAAATTAATCTAGTTTTTAACAATCTTTGTTTCCAGATTTAACGGTTAAGATTAGATTTATTATATCTGCCTAACATATACATATTGAAAAACTGTTGCAACTGGTAAAATGAATATTTGCAACCATTTCGGTTACTAACCATTATTGTTCGGTGACTAACCATTGCACCAGTTGATGATCAATCATTGCACCCTAATCAACCATTGTAATCTTTGGAAGTGACATTTGGTTTCCTATAAAAGGAGTTGTGGGTATTGCATAAAACAGAAAACAAATTGAAGCAAAGTAAGTAAGAGAGAGTTTAACTATTCCAAAAGATCATAAACATTTCTGGAAAAATACATATCATAATTTCGATTACTATGTTTTATCCTAAAATTAATCTAATAGTTAACAATCTTTGTTTCCAGATTTGATGGTTAAGATTAGATTTATTATGTCTGCCTAACATATACATATTGAAAAACTGTTGCAACTGGTAAAATAAATATTTGCAACCATTTCGGTTATTAACCATTGCAATTATTCAGTGACTAACCATTGCACCAGTTGATGATCAATCATTGCACCCTAATTAACCATTGTAATCTTTAGAAGTGACCTTTGGTTTCCTATAAAAAGAGTTGTGGACATTGCAGAAAACATAAAACAAATTGAAGCAAAGAAAGATAGAAAGAAAGTAAGAGAGAGTTTAACTATTCCAAAAGATCATAAACATTTTCTGGAAAAACACATATCATAATTTCGATTACTGTGTTTTATCCTACAAGGGTTTTTGACTAACTCAAAGCTTGATAAAAGTCGAAATACTCTTTAAAGTGTCATTGTGCAAGGTTTAATCATCAAGTTTATCATAACAGAAGATATCTGTATTCCAAAAACACAAATCAAATAGATTTTTAATGCGTCTGAAAATTGAATACGAATATAATAAAAATATAAATATTGGGATACCAGAATTTTATAATGAACGAGGTATTAATTTTAATTGTTATTTTTATGGATTTAAGTTTTATTTGTGTTATTATAAATTTTTATTCTTCAATTTATTTTATTTTATTTTAGGATGTCCATTAAAAATTAAAGATGCAGGTATTTACACATCATTTATTATATATATAGATTATTATAATAATATGGTATATAATCTTAATATCATAAAATTTAATATTAAATTTACTATTATTTCAGAATGTGTAAATATGCTAATGGATGTTGAAAGATCTGAAGCAATTGGTAGAGAAAGTTACAATGTTCTATTCTCGAATGGTTTGTTAAAATAAATTTCAGTCACTAATTAATAATCAATTTAAATTATTTTCTTAAGTAATTTTTATTTTCTGGGAAAATAGGTTTAAAAAAATGAAAACATTGCCAAATTCCAGAAGAAAACAAAATAAAGGTACTTACATATTTGTTATATAATTAATTAATAATAATGAAAATTTGTTTTAATAATATTATAAAATATTTGGCAGACAAGAAAAAAAGGTTATAAAAATTAGTGAACATAATAAATTAATGAGGTGTGAAGATTGTAATGCTTTAGTATGGTTTCCTGAGAGCACAGAAAAAAAATCGTATTACAAAATGTCCTTTATTTACTATTTGTTGTAAACAAGGTCGTGTTAAATTACCTAATATACAAGAGCCTCTTGTTGTGCTAAAAAACCTTTTATGTGATTCCACTTTTAAGAAAAACATTAGAATTTTTAATTCAATGCTCTTTATGTGTTCTATGGGTGCTGAAATAGATTATTCAATCTTAAATTCCGGTGGTCTATTTTGTTTTAAAGTACATGGTGAAAATTATCATAGTATCGGATCTCTTTTACCAATTGATGGTGAAAAGCCTAAATTCTTGCAGATGTATATATTTGATACATCTAATGAATTACAAAATCGATTATCAATTATGAACTGAGAGGGTAAAAAAATTCATTAGATGAAAATTTTTTATCATCATTAATTAATATGCTTGATGAAAATAATATTTTAGCTAAATTTTTAGAAAAGCTAGAGATATGTATGAAAGTGGTCATATTTGTGAAATAAAATTCATATGATAGGATATGATAAAAGGAAAAGACAATATAATCTGCCATCAGCCAATGAGATAGCAGGTTTAATAATCGGTGATTTTTCTAAGACTACTGGCGAACGAGATGTTATTCTTCAACATAAATCAGGCAATTTGCAAAGAATCTTGGCAACTCATCCTCTTTATATGGTTTTGCAATATCCATTATTATTTCCTTATGGAGAAGTTGGGTTCTTCGAAGGAATACTATATGTTCAATGGTCATCATCCGATCACAATAATGGCTATGTTAAAATGACAGAATGTTATATGTATCGTATACATAACAGAAACATCAAAGCATCCACTATTCTAAAAAGTGGTAGAATATTTCATCAATATGTTGTAGATCCGTTTACGTCTATTGAGGCAAGCCGTCTGACATTTATTAAACTTAATCAAAAGGCAATAAGAGCTGATGTATTTAATAATGTAAAGAACGCCATATCAAAGGGAGATCATGATCCATGTAGTCTTGGTAAAAGAATTATAGTGCCATCATCAATTACTGGAAGTCCAAGATCTATGACAGAAAAATATCAAGATATAATGTCAGCTTTGTCGTTGTTTTGGAAATCCTGATTTATTTATTACCATGACTGCTAATCTTAAATGGAATGAAATAAATGAATATTTAGAACTTACCGGTGATACATCGCCCAATGACAGTAATGAATCACCAGTTTTTCATTTAAAATTAGATGAGTTAATGATTTTAGTTAAAAATAATAATTTTTTTGGACCAATAAATGAATGTAGTTATATTTATGTTTGAGTTTTAAAACTATTCAGATAAAATCTAATTATTTATATAATGTTATTTTTCTTTTTTCTGCAGTAGTTTATACAATTGAGTTTCAAAAAGGGGTCTCCCCCATGTACATATTCTTATATGGTTAAAATGTGGACGTGATATTGCTTCCTCAATTGATATTAATAAATATGTTACTACTGAATTGCTTGATAGAGTAATTGATCCTAAATGTTATGAATTAGTAATATAACATATGATGCATGGACCATGTGGACTTAATAGACCAAATAACTCTTGTATGGAGAATGATGTTTGCACTAAAAAATATCCCCGGCCATATTGTCTTTCATCATGTATTGATGAAAAATGATACATTATATATAGGCGTAGAGATATAATGTCTAGCTATGTTATGAAAGGTGATATCAAATTAGATATTCAATATGTTGTTCCCCATAATTTAGAGCTACTAAGGCTTTTTCGAGCACATATTAATGTTGAATTTTACAATAAAACAAGTGCAATTAAATATCTAATCAAGTATATTACTAAAGGCATTGATAAACAATTGCAATAACAGTACAACTAATTCTAATGTAGTTAAGTACGATATAAATGAGATTGAAAATTATCTTGATTGTCGATATGTATTTGCTTGTGAATCGATGTGGTGAATTTTTAAATTTGAGATACATCATCAACATCCTCAAGTCCAGAGACTAAGCATACATCTTCCTCGTCAGCAACTTATGTTTTTTAATAATTCAAGTGATTTAAATAGTGTTGCTACTAATTATGAAATCAGACCAAGTATGTTTATGGCTGATTTAGAGATGAACAAATCAGATCCGGATGTCGGAATGTTATCATATGTTCAATTTCCGTCAAGGTATGTTTGGAATAAATCAGATCACACATGGACAAAAAGAAAAAAAAGTCAATCAATTGGAAGATTGAATAATGTTCATCCTTCGTATGGTGAACTATATTATCTTAGAGTTCTAATTAATCACCTAAAATGATCTACAAGTTTTGAAGATATGTTAATTGTAAATGGAAACGAATATAAAAGATTTCAAGAATCATGTGTTACTCATGGATTACTTGAAGGTGATGAAGAATGACATGAAACTATGACAGAAGCATCATAAAAAGTAATCACAATATATAATGAAATAAAAACTTTAAAATTATTTCTTATAATATTTAAAAAAAGAATTCTAATTTTAATTATGGATATACGCGCGGCTTTGTTTCCTAATTCAATACAACAACAAAATCACATATACTATAGTATAAGAAAAAAAGAAAAATAAGAGGAAAAAAAAAGTTCAAAAATCTTAGACAGTATAGCTTCTTCCAAAAGAGAGACTTTCCACCATTCTAGTCTTGAGACACTTGTTCTGAACAAGATTCATTGCTCCCAGGAGAGAGACATTCATCATCATCGTCGTCTGCCAAGATGTGGACACCACATTCAACAATTTCGACTCGATGGGGTGGGGTGCTGAATTGGAATGATACCTCGTTGTCCTGTTCAAGCCATCTGTAATCCTTAAGCGATTCCAGCTGAAATATGCAGAGATGTTTCCCTTGGATATAGTGGAAACTCGCAACCCTTTGTTTGTCAATAGGGAAACCGTTCCAGCTTATGCGACATAATACACCAAAACTTCTTTCGAAATGTCCTGCTTCGGTATGCGGTTTAGGGGTAACCACGACGCAGACTCTAAATCGGTAGAAAGATGAAGAGATGGTCAAGGAGTTTCCTAGAGCTCGGTGATGGAACTCCGCAGGTATTTCCCATCCGGGTAAGCATGCTACCTCGAGAGATGGTTGCTGTGTAATTACTCTCCTTGCATCCTCTCGGCCCAATTTGTAGCAGTTGGTGAAACAGAGTGTCTCAATTGGAGAGTCAATAGGGAAAGGTGTTATTGTCTCCAGTGACTCGCAAGTGTGTACTACTAGTTTTCTGAGCGAGCGAGGGAGCTCTGGCAGTGATGCAAGTTTTGGACATCCAAATATGAAAAGATTGTTTAACCCATGAAGATCTTTGATACGGTCTGGAATTCTCTCAATATCTGCGCCACTTCGCTCTTGAAGATTTTCCTCCGAAAGTGGATATGTATTGATACTGCCGAATACACTGAGACTCTGAAGGCGAGAGCAAAGGCTAATTGTTTGAAGCAATTCTTCTACCATCGTGTCTGTAATTGCGACTTCTGTGACGTTCCCGTAAATATCTGGAATTAGCCTCAATTGGCAGCATCCCAGCATGTAGACTGCTGGCATGCTGAAGAGAGTCGGAACAACTTGTAGCTTTAAACAGAAATCCATTTTCAACTTCTTTAGTTTAGGAAGATTTCCAATTGATGAATGGATCTCTACCAAACTCTCGCAATCAGTCAGATCAATTTTCTCGAGATTAGTTGCGCTTGAAAGATCCGGGAGTTCCTTTAAACATTGGGAAAATGACAAATCCAGCTTCTTGAGATTTGTAAGGGGCTGAATGTAAAACAAGACAAGCAAAAGGAACAACATTAACACATGATCGACACAAATTACATACTCATGTTGGTTAATGCTTAAACAAAATTTCTAAAAACCAATTCAAGTTTTAGTTATTTTTCATCTACACGTTTCGAGTGAAATCCACAAACTAATAAAGCTCTCCAACAACATAAGCAAATACAAAAACCAAACGTGTAGATGAAAAATACAAAAATCAAACGTGTAAATTACAAACCTGGATACCTTCCCAAAGTTTCTCTAGCATGTTGTTTTTCATATTGAGTTCCACGAGATATTGAGGCATAAATGTACGAGGAAGACACTTTCCAGGGTATAAATCCCAGCGTAAAAACCTTAGGCGAGGTGGGAATTCCATCTCTTCGTGTACATGCAGTGTAACATTTGTATCTCGTCTTGTCTTGTAGATACTGAGAAATCGAACATTACACATATTTCTAAAAGTACTTTTGCTTATGTACACGACGTTTGGAATTGTGGATATATCCAAAGATATACCCGTCACACATCTACTACCCTAAGCCAAAATTTAAAAAAAAAATAAAGAGGAGCAAATGTTAGCACAACAGATTAGAAAGTCTTTTTACCATTTACCCAGTATATTAGGTGATCGGCCCCGCATAACATTTTATATATTTAATATAGGATTAATATTGTATATCGTAAATGCTTTATTTCTATATGATTAATTATATATATTAATAATAACATTATATAAATATTTAATAATAAAAATAAAATGAAAAATGTTATAAATTTTAATAGAAATTGAAGAAAAAAAAATGTTAACCAAATTATTAAAATACTTCCTTAGAGAAAAAATATAAATTTGATAACTAAATAAACTAAAAAATATTAAAATATATAATAATTTATTTAATTTTTATGGTTGGCTCGGATGCATATATAAGTATAATATTTTTTTATAGACATAGTTAGTTGTAATATTTAAGTATTGATTTTTTTTTAATATACAGTACATTATGTAAATGATATGTTTTTATACATATACAATTTTAGTGTTTAACAACAATCACACAAATATTTTATATTGTTTTGTGTCTTTCGAAATTTTTTATTTTTTTAGTAGTACAGTAACATATAATTGCAAATGTAAAAGTTATATTAAATAATAATTAAATTCCTATATGATGTTTGAATATTATCTATACTAAGTTTTTTACCCTTGCACAATATCATCTTGCTAATATATATATTTTAAGTATATATTTTTCCTAACCTATTGTTAACTAAACCAAAATGGATTTTACCATCTTTATTTATCCTAAGAACGGGTAGATGGTTGGTCCGCACATCCGTGCATACCAACCACCTCAACGTTTTTAGGACATATATAGTTTTTTTAAAAAAATATAAAAATTGCGTAATAACTAAAATTAAAATTGGACTGTAATCAAAGTTAACAAAATGTATGCATAATAATTTCACATAAGATTTTGACTTTTGCACAATTCATATTTATATTTACACGCATATTTGTGAAAAAATCAAAATAAGCTTTTATGTGTTAAAAGAAAATAACAAAATATATGTTTGTAATAGATATTTTTATAATATATAGTTTGAATGTATTTTTAAGGAGCAAATGTTAGCACAATAGGTAAGAAACTCTTTTTACCATTCACCCGATTTAACAAGTATATTTAAGGGAAGAAAAAAAACATAGAGAGGGAACTTACATAATCAGTCTCGAGGACATTACAAATCTCTTGAGCATTAGTTAAGATTTGGCGCTTCCAAGGATCTTGTCTTTGAACAGCTTCTCTAGCCACTTGTTGTAGCAACTTGTGCATAACTACTTTACCTTTGGTTGATATTTGTATCAGAGATTTATAGGCGAGTTTATTTAACCCGAGTCTAACATCGAAGCTGTCAGCAAGCATGGCCATCACATGATCATCGTTTTTGTAGTTGAAGAAGAAAGCAATGTGGAGAAATAGCGATTGATCATTCTCATGTAAATTATCGTATCCAACTCTAAGCACTGCATCAATCTTTCTATCAAGGCTATTTTCTAGCCTATGCAAGATACTCTTCCAGTCAACTTCTTTCTTTCCACGTAAAGTTGAAGCCATGACACGGAGACCCAAAGGAAGGTTGCTGCAGAGCTCTGTTACTCGTTCGACAAGCTTTTCAAAACCATTTGGTGCATAGCTCTCTTTAAAAGCAAATCTACAAAACATCTTACTAGCTTCTTCTTTTGTTGGAAAATCCACATAGTATGTGTTATTGATACCATGTTGATCCAAAAGTTCCTTATCTTCCGTGGTTACAATAACCCTGCTTCCAGGACCAAACCAGTTAGTTTCATTAGCCAAAGCCTCAAGCTGCTGCAGATCATCCACATCATCAAGAATGATAAGCACCTTTTGGTCGCATAGCCTTTCGTGTATTGCACCTAAATGGTGTATCCTCTTACCATTTTGGTTCAAAATCTTTGAAAGAAGTTGCTCTTGTAGACACAGCTTCAATCCATAGTCATCAAGACCGCTCATATGTTTTCCCTTAAGATTCTCCATAAAACAAGTAAGCTGAAAACTACTAGAGAGTCGGCTATGTAAAGCCCTCGCAATGGTGGTCTTACCAATGCCTGCAGGGCCACAGATTCCTACTATCATAGCTTCATCCTCATCATGTAAATGTAACAAAGACTGCATTTTCTGCAAATGCGCTTTGATACCCACCATGTCTTCAAAATAGCTAGAGATTGTAGTGTTTAGTTTGTTTGAAACATCAGTGGCAATTTTTTCAATCATCTTCGATTCATTGTCCCTATCGAGAAATAAAAATCACCGTTTTTATCAAAAAGTTATATGTGAAAGGGATTTGTAGATTCTATTGGAAGATATTCAGTAGTAGAAATTTAAACAACCAGTTTAATATATTTCTGGGCAAGATCAGCATATACTACTATGTGTATTTTTTTGTAATCTTTATTAGTAAGCTAAAATATTGTTTTCTGGAAGTATCAATGTGAATAAATGCTACTTACACTTTTATAAATTACGTATCTTCAAAATTTTATGGTTGTATTAGAAACTATATTAATTTTATTTAGTTTTCATTAGTAACTATATTAATTCTAAGTGTTTATCAACATGATTATGATTTTTTACACTATGTAATTATTTTTATTTATATGAATAACAGTTCTTTTACAGATTTATAAAAGTTTTGAGCATTGATTGTTATTTTGTATTTGAGACTGCTGTTAAAAAAACACTACATAAACATAATTGAAATGAAGAGAAATCAAAATTAATTGAAAAAATAATCAGGTATTTCAATTGTAGTCATATGTTTAATAAAGTATTTTTTTATTTATTTAAAATGAAAAGTTGTTTGAAATTAAATCAAGAGAAAACTTATAGTTTTGAATTCAATTATATATCAAATTTAGTTAAAACAAAAATATTTTTTTTATAATATTTTGAAAGTTGATGACCAATAATGATTTATTTACAAATATTAAGTTTTATATTAACAATTGATTTTCACATATATCAATTTAGTAAATTTTTTTAAATTAAATCAGAATATATTTTTTGAATATGTGAAAATCTTTTCGATGTATAACCACATCAAAACGATATTGAAAATCAAATAGTGTATTTAAAATATTATTTAAGTGAAAATAATTTAACTTAAATAATAATTAAAATAATTATGAAAACAATATGCGTGTAGGACGCAAACATCCCTAATAGTTTAAAAAATCATGTATTTACATCACATTTTTTATTTAATATTTTTATATATAACCTTTTTAACACTATAAAAAGGCACTTTAAAGAATTGTGTATTATTACTTTCAGTTTTCTTATTTTTTCTATTAATTAAAAATATTTTTAAAAATTGCATATTTTTATCATAATTAGTTTGCACATTTCTATTTATAGCTTATTGTTAATAATTCAAAAAATAATTTTTTCTGATAATTATAAATTGTTTATGAGGTTTACATATTTTTTTATTTTTTTTATAATTATTTTAAATAAATTTCTTTTTAATCTTTAATTATTATTTCTAGTTAAACAAAGTAACACATGAACATTAAGAAAACCAATCAGATCATTTTGATTCACAAAGGATAGCATAAAAAATTCAAACTCAGAAAGCAGACGAACCAGTTAAGGAAGTGCTCTCCGGCAATGTTTCCCACATCGGCCAAAGCTTGGCTCCATTTTCGCCTGTCTTCCTCCGTTCTGCGGCGACAAGTTTCACTGAAAGCTCTCCCGAATTCTCCGGTCTGTTTCCGAACATCCGATGGATCTACGCCGTAGAAGACCGTCATCACAATTTGCCCAATATCTTGCTTGCACTTGAAGATCTCCACCAATTCATCCAAACACCATCCTGAAGAAGCATAGTTCTTCGTGAGCACCACGATCGAGATCCTCGATTCCTTAATCGCTTGAGTGATAGCAGGAGCGATGGTTTCACCTCTCTCGATGCCTTGATCATCGAACATCGAAATCCCATTGCAGCTGAACTGTTTGCGTAAATGACTGAGAAATGTTTTACGGACGTCGGGGCCGTGGAAACTCGTGAAGACGCTGTATCTCCAGGTGCGAGGCCGAGAAGAATAGGAAGAGGAAGAAGCCATGAGAGATGTTATCGTGATTGATTCAAAATCACTGATTCACAGTGATGCGTTTTGGATGAATAAAGCCATAAATAAGAGGAGAAAATGGCAAACGCGTACGCTTACTGTTGATTGTTGACTCTTCTGACTGGTTATTGAGATCGAGAGATGACTCTTTTCGCTCATTTTTATTCATACTTTGTGAACGTCTATTTACTAACAAAGTCAACTTGCTCACAAATTCGTTACAAACGAAGTCAACTCGTTCACAAAGTGTGAATAAAAACGAATCCATACTAAATGAAAGGAGGAGTTGGGCTCTAAAGCCATCCACCTCAGTTTTTTTAGAAGTTTTCTAAACTTGCCACATCAGCAGACCTATGATAAAAATAATTGTTTAATATATTTATAACTTGTTTAAATTTAAATAGTATTTAATCAATAATAATAGTAATACTTGAATATTGGTTAAATCGTATGTACTAATACAACAAAACATATAACTTTATTTTAACAAAAAAAAATTTCATAACTTATATTAATAATAATCACACTTTAAAACTAAAAAAAATTGATAAGATATAATATTATGAGGTATAGAGTTCATCCACACAATAATTAAAAGCACCAAATACGTATGATTATGTACATGCTATTACCTTTGTTTTTGGCTAAATATTTTTAGGCATATATTAAATTAATTACAACATAATATGAACCATCGTTATGGTCATATGAGAAATAGACTTGCATAATTTTATATTTAACATTAATATATTACACTTTTATATTTAAAAATAGTATATATATTTTTTTATATAAAATAAAATTTCATGAAAACATCTCTAACCATCTACATCAACAAAAAAAAAGAATTTTCTTACAAATTCAACATGTAAGGAAAACTAATATGGTTTTTCTGGTTAAGAAACTCTTTTAAAAATAAAATAATATCTATTATTAATTTAATTATAAAGGTTTATTAAAATATATATGTAGTGTAAGAAAAAAAATGTAAGTTAAATTGCAAATGCAAATGAGCTTTTTACAATTTTTGAGTTTTGAGAAACTAGACATACTTTGTTCAATAGAATGAGTTAGTATAAAGTTTTATTTGTATATGTATTACTTCTTTATTCATCTATAATTATATACTTTACATATGCTTCAGAGACCAAATCAAAATTATAGTTTATCAAGATGATTGTGATTTTGTATAATATGTAAATATTTTAGGTATATATTAAATTAATTATAGTATAATATAAATCATCGTTATAGTCATGCATATAAAAAATAGACTTGCATAATTTTATATTAACCATTAATATATTACACTTTCATATTTAAAAATACAATATACATTTTTATGTAAAAGAAAATGTCATAAAAAATCTCTGACCATCCACATCAACAAAGAAGAAATTTCTTACAAACTCAACATGTAAGAAAAAATAACATGGTTTGTTTTTTTGGTTAAGATTTTTTTTTAAAATATTATGATATATATTATTAATTTAATTATAAAGGTTTATCAAAATATATATGTAGTGTAAAAAAATATCTAAGTTAAATTACAAACAAATGCAAATAAACCTTTTATACCTATTGAGTTTTGAGATACTCGACATACTTTGTTCAATCGAATGAGTTAGTATGAAGTTGTATTTGTATATTTATTACTTATTTTATTCATCTACACTTTTATAATTTACATATGCTTTATGGATCAAATCAAAATTGCAGTTTATCAATATGATTATGACTTTCTATAATATGTATATGTTGCTTTTATTATATGAACAATAGTTTTTTAAGGATTTGTAAGAGTTTTGAATATTGATTGTTGTCTTGTATTTAAGACTGCTAAAACAAAAAACTACACAGACACAATTGAAATGAAAAGAAATCCAAATTAATTGGAATAATAATCAGATGGTTCAGTTGTAGTCATATGTTTAATAATTTTTTTTTAAATGAAAAAATGTTTGAAATTAAATAAAGAAAAACTTATAGTTGTTGAGTTCAATTATATATCAAATTTATTTAAAACAAAAATAATTTAAATAATAATTTGAAAGTTAGTGAAACAATGAGTTTATATATCAAATTTAGTTAAAAAAAAGTAATTTAAATAATATTTTGAAAGTTAGTGAACAACAATGAATTTATATATAAATATTAATTTTTAAATTAACAGTTAATTTTTATATATATCAAATTAGTTAATTTTTAAATTAAATTATAATATATTTTTAATTACGTTAAATTTTTTAAAATGTATAACCACATCAAAATAATATTAAAAATCAAAATATATATTTAAAATATTAATTTAAAGTTCAAATTTAACTTAAATAATAATTACATATTTATAAAAATAATCCGCGCGTAACACGGAAACATCTCTAGTTATCATTACAAACAAACAAAGAAAGGAAAAAAATCAGATATTTCGTCTAATTTTTTTATTTTTTTTTTCATATTCAAGACTTAACTTTTGGCAATTTACGAGAAGCTACAACCTTGTTGATATCTGTTAGCTTGGGGTTGAATTATAATTAACCAACCAAGTTGTTTTCAAGTTTGGAGTCTGGTTTTTATTGATCCCATAAAAAATTTCTGGTTTTACTAACACATGTACAGTTTGGAGTCTAATTGAATCTTTTCTGCTTTACAGGAGTTTTCATGGAAAGTCATACTTTAGAGCGAAGGTTCATCAGAGAAATTATCATCTCATGACTGTGTCAAAGCAGAACAACGATCAAAGACTTTATAGCTTATTATTAAACTGTTGACAAAATAAAAAGCTTATTATTAAACTATACAAAAGAACACTTGAAATTTGAAAGCAAACTCAAGAGAAAAACCAAAAATTAAGAAAAAGAAATATGCTCTGCTAGTGAGTTGATGATAGATACATTGGTTATCATGAACTTGTACGATTCGTTTTTACTGGGTTTAAAGTCTTTGTCATCGAATTATGCTCTGCTAGTGGGTTTTGGGGTCTCAAAACTCCTCCTTTGTTTCATTTCCTTCTATGTTCTGTGTGTAAATTGGTTTTTGTGTCAAGTCACAGCTAATCTCCGCAAATCGAAAACCTCAATCAGTCTGCTTCGGAGCTCGTTCCTCTGGAATCGCATTAACTTCGAGATTGCACTATTCATCAAGTTTCCCCACTAAGCAAATCTCCGTCGCTTATGCCAACACCAAGAGAACGGCTTGTGTTAAAAGCAACTCATAAGAGAGACTCTCATCATCATCGTCTTACTTGTTGTGAACAAGATTCATAGCTCCCAGTGGTGCTCACATTTTGGTCTGTCAAGATCTGGACACCACATTTAGTAACTTGGACATCATCGGATGTGGTGCTGAAGTGGAACAATACCTCGTTGTCATGTTCAAGCCATCTGGATTATCTGCTGTTTTCTTGTGTGGATCTTGTAGTGAGATTTTATGTCGTGATGCATACTTTCGCTCACCCTCTATATGTGCATATATTACAGGGAATGGATCTCTATTTAAGAGACATGATGAGCAAGCTGTGACTTGTGAAGACTTCTTTGCTGCTATGCGTGATGCAAACAATGCAGATTTTGCTAATTTCTTGCAATGGTAAGTCAGTTTTAAATAGTGGAATTTCTGTTGTGAATATTATTGGTGGTTTCATACTTCTAAGGATATACCACATACTACATTTTAGGTACTCCCAAGCTGGAACGCCAGTTGTTAAAGTGGCCTCCTCTTACGATGCTGAAGCTCGTACCTTTTCTTTGAAATTCAGGTCCTGTTCTTCTCATGTGTATTCTATTTTGCCATGTTTTACACCAAAACTTAATGCACTGCGTTTGAAATTTAAACCTCTATAGATTTTACCTCTACGGAATTTGTTGTTGACACATATTCTTGCTTTGTACTTGATCACTTTCCCAGTCAGGAGACACCCCCGACTCCATGCCAGCCAACAAAAGAACCAACATTTATTCCAGTAGTGGTTGGTCTTCTAGACTCAAGTGGGAAAGACATTACACTTTCCTCTGTTTATCATGATGGTACACCGCAAGCCATTTCAAGCAGCAGCACAATACTTCGAGTGACTAAGGTCAGTCGAGAATCCCTTCTTTAAACCAATACTATCTTTTGTAATTTATGTACACTTTCCTCTGTTTCCTACTGTTTTTTCCTCACCGTATGTATTGTTTATGTGCAGAAAGAAGAAGAGTTTGTGTTCTCTGATATATCAGAAAGACCTGTTCCATCCCTATTTAGGGGATTCAGTGCCCCAGTTCGCGTTGAGACTGATCTCTCCAGTGATGATCTTTTCTTCCTCCTAGCCCATGATTCAGATGAATTCAATCGGTATGTGCCTTTCTACAACATACTAGCTCTTCTTTATTCTCTTTGCGCATTTCGATCATTCAATTTTTTCTGTATTTTAGGTGGGAGGCAGGTCAAGTTCTGGCAAGGAAGCTCATGCTGAACTTAGTTTCTGACTTCCAGCAAAATAAACCGTTGGTTCTAAACCCAAAATTCGTGCAAGGTCTCGGCAGCGTGCTTTCTGACTCGAGCTTGGACAAGGTATGGCTCTACATTTCCTTCTCGACCCACGTAATCATACAAGGAAGTGTAGCATAAGACTTTGTTGTAATCTGTTTCTTTAATCTGTTCTGTAGGAATTTATAGCCAAAGCAATAATAATGCCTGGGGAGGGAGAGATAATGGACATGATGGCCGTGGCGGATCCCGATGCTGTTCATGCTGTTCGAGAGTTTGTCAGAAAACAGCTTGCATCTGAACTTAAAGCTGAGTTTATAAAGATAGTATGTCTTCTTCTCTCTACATAGTGAACCGTTCTGTGTTTTCTTTCTGGAATTTCTTTTCCACTGAAACTTTTCGATTGTTGTTTTTTTCTGCAGGTCGAGAACAATAGAAGCACTGAAGCTTATGTCTTTGACCACCCAAACATGGCGAGGCGTGCTTTAAAGAATGTAGCGCTAGGTTTGCATTCCAGATTTATAGAAGGAGATGATGCTCTTTTACTTCGAGTCACTCACTAACTTCATTATGGTTTGTTTTGTTGAAACACTCCAGCTTACCTTGCATCTCTCGAGGATCCAGAGTTTGTGGAACTTGCATTGAGTGAATACAAGACGGCCACCAATTTGACCGACCAGTTTGCTGCTTTGGTGTCTCTTTCCCAAAACCCGGGTAAAACCCGTGACGACGTTCTTGCTGACTTCTATGACAAGTGGCAGGACGATTACTTGGTATGGAGTTTCACAAATTCACTTGCCTCTTCCTCCAGGATTTACATATGCCATTACTAACATTTGTCTCGGCTTCTGATCTCAGGTTGTTAATAAATGGTTCCTCCTTCAAGCAACGTCTGACATTCCTGGCAACGTGGAGAATGTCAAGAAGCTTGTGGATCATCCAGCTTTTGATCTGCGCAATCCGAACAAGGCAAGTGAAATCTCAGAACTCAATTCATTCCGCAACCATTTGTTGTTTCTCAGTTGTATATAGGCTTACGATGAAACCAAACAATAATGATCATTCAGGTTTACTCGCTTATTGGAGGGTTCTGTGGTTCTGTGGTGAATTTCCATGCCAAAGATGGATCGGGTTACAAGTTCTTGGGCGACATTGTTGTCCAGTTAGACAAATTGAATCCTCAGGTTAACTTTGTGTCTTTGCAGTTACCTTTGTAGCTATCCTGGCAACAAACAACTTTAACGATGTATTTGTTTTCCTTTGGTCTGATGAGTATAGGTTGCGTCTCGTATGGTGTCTGCCTTTTCGAGGTGGAAGCGGTACGATGAATCCCGGCAAGCTCTAGCCAAGGTAAACGCAAAAAATCCAGTCTTGAATATTCTCTAAGAACACATAACAAACCGTTAGCATTATTACTGGTTCTGTGTCAGTCTTTGTTTTTTATTTGCCAAGTTTGATATTATGATTGGGTTTATAACCTGAGAAGAGGTTTAGTAGATTAAGCTGTGTTGTGTGTTGTTTTACAGGCGCAATTGGAGATGATAATGTCAGCAAACGGATTGTCTGAGAATGTGTTTGAGATTGCCTCCAAGAGTTTGGCTGGTTGAGAGAGAGACGTTAAGAGTCCTTTTAAAGACGTTAACTATTTTTAGTTAATGAAATAAGCAAATGGGTTATATAATAAAGTATCACAGATTGTTTTAACCTGTTAGTTTTTACTTTTTATAATGAACTCGTGCATTATTTATATAATCTGCCAACAGTGGCAAAGTCGTCATCATGCCATTCCTGTTGCATGTTCCTTTTATAACAGTTTACAAATCGTAAGTTCCTTTTGCATCAAAACAAAACCCTTTCACTGTTGAACAAAAATACAAAATTAACGAGTGAATGATTAAAAGTCTATATATATAGTACAACAAAATCACATAGTACATAGTCTGGATTCATCAAACTCATTGCTCCCATCAGAGAGACTTTCATCGTCGTCTGCATACAATTGCTTCCATCAGAGATACTTAAGACTCTCATCATCGTCGTCTTCAGAGACTTGTTCTGAACAAGATTCATGGCTCCCAGCAGAGAGACTCTCATCATCATCGTCGTCTGTCAAGATCTGGACACCACATTCAACAATATCGAATTCATGGGATGAGGTGCTGAATTGGAATGATACCTCGTTGTCCTGTTCAAGCCATTCGTCATCCTTACGCAATCCCAAATGAAATATACAGAGATGTTTTCTTCGGATATAGGGGAAACTCGCGAGGTCTTGTTCGTCAATAGGGCAACCGTTTAAGCTTATGCGCCACAATACATCAAAATCTCCCTTAAAAAGTCCTGATTCGGTATGCGGTTTAGGGGTAACCACGATGCAAAATCTAAATCGGTAGAAAGATGAAGAGATGGTCAAGGAGTTTCCTAGAGCTCGGTGATTGAACTCCGCAGGTATTTCCCATCCGGGTAAGCATGCTAGAGATGATTGCTGTGTAATCACTCTCCTTGCTTCTCGGCCCAATTTGTAGCAGTTGATGAACCAGAGTATCTCAATTTGAGAGTCAATAGGGAAAGATGTTATCGTCTCCAATGACTCGCAAGTGTCTACTCCTAGTGCTCTGAGCGAGGGAGGGAGCTCTGGCAGTGATGCAAGTTTTGGACATCCAGATATGTAAAGAATGACTAACCCTTGAAGATCTTTGATACGGTCTGGAATTCTCTCAATATCTGCGCCAATTCGCTCTGGAAGATCTTCCTCCGAAAGTGGATAGGGATAGATACTGCCGAATATAAGGAGACTCCGAAGGCGAGACCAAGGGCTAATTGTTTGAAGCATTTCTTCTAACATCGTGTCTGTAATTAAGAGTTTTGTGACGTTCCCGTAAATATCTGGATTTAGCCTCAATTGCCAGCATCCCATCACGAAGACTGATGGTGATGGTAGGTTGAAGAGAGTCGGAACAACCTGTAGCTTCATACAGAAACTCATTTGCAACTCTTCTAGCTTAGGAAGATTTCCAATTGATGAAGGAATCTCCACCAAACTCCGACAGTCGTTCAGATCCAATTCCTCGAGATTTGTAGCGCTTGAAAGATCCGGGAGTTCCTTTAAACACCGGGAAGATGACAAATCCATCTTCTTGAGATTTGTAAGTGGCTGAATGTAAAACAACACAAACAAAAGGAAGAACATTAACACATGATCGACATAAATTACTGTATATAATTATTTTGGTAAATGCTTTTCTAAGTATTTGAAAATCAAAACAAGATTCCTAAAAACTAGTTCAAGTTTAGTTATTTTAATCACTTCTTTAATAAGAAACTGGTTTTCACAGATGTATAAATGTTTCCAAGTTAAAACTACAAAAGGCTCAAATCAAATCAGTGAATACTTTTTGAGTTCTTTTGGAAATCTACACGTTTGATTTTTCATCTCTTAAGATTGGGTCAAAATTCTAGATAGAATTCTGTATAAATTAAAATCCATAAACTGATAAACATAAGCAAATACAAAACACCAACCTGGGTACCTTCCCAAAATTTCTCTAGCCTGTTATTTTTCATATTGAGTTCCACAAGATATTGAGGCATAAATGTACGAGGAAGATACTTCCCAGGGTATTCTTCCCAGTGTAATAGCCTTAGCTGAGGCGGGAAATCCATCTCATCGTGTATCTGCACTGTAACATTTGTATCTAGTCTTGTCTTGTAGATACTGATAAATCGAACATTAAGCATATTTCTAAAAGCACTTTTGCTTATATACACGACGTTTGGAATTGTGGATATATCCAAAGATATACCCGTCACATTTCTACTACCCTAAGCCAAATTTAAAAAAAAAAGAGAGCAAATGTTAGCACAATAGATAAAGAAAGTCTTTTTTAGCATTCAGCCGATTTAACAAGTATATTTAAGGGAAAAAAAAAAAAAACAAAGAGAGAACTTACATAATCAGTTTTGAGGACTTCACAAATCTCATGAGCATTAGTTAAGATCTGGCGCTTCGAAAGCTCTTGTCGTTCAACAGCTTCTCTAGCCACTTGTTGTAGCAACTTGTGCATCATTACTTTGCCTTCGGTTGATATGTGTATCAGAGATTTATAGGCAAGTTTATTTAACCCGAGTCTAACATCCAAGATGTCAGCGAGCATGGCCATCACGTGATCATCGTTTTCGTAGTTGAAGAAGAATGCAATGTGGAGAAACAGCGATTGATCCTTCTCATGTAAACTGTCGTATCCGACTCGAAGTACTAAATCAATCTTTCGATCAAGGCTAGTTTCTAGCCTATGCAATATACTTTCCCAGTCAACTTCTTTCTTTCCGCGTAAAGTTGAACCCATGACACGAAGACCCAGAGGAAGGTTGCTACAGATCTCTGTTACTCGTTCGACAAGCTTTTCAAAACAGCCTGGTGCATAGCTCTGTTTAAAAGCAAATCTACAAAATATCTTACTAGCTTCTTCTTTAGTTGGAAAATGCACATAGTATGTGTTATCGATACCATGTTGCTCCAGAAGCTCTTGATCTTCCGTGGTTATGATAATCCTGCTTCCAGGACCAAACCAGTTAGTTTCATTAGCCAAAGCCTCAAGCTGCTGCAGATCATCCACATCATCAAGCATTATAAGCACATTTTGGTCGCATAGCCTTTCCCGTATAGCACCTAAATGCTTTACACTCATACCGTTTTGGTTTAGAATCTTGGAAAGAAGTTGCTCTTGTAAGTGCAACTTCAAACCATACTCGTCAAGACTGCTATTATAGCTTCCCTTAATATTCTCCATAAAACAAGTAAGCTGAAAACTGCTAGAGAGTCGGCTATGTAAAGCCCTCGCAATGGTAGTCTTACCGATTCCCGCAGGGCCACAGATTCCTACTATCATAGCTTCATCCTCATCGTGTAAATGTAACAAAGACTGCATTTTCTGCAAATGTGCTTCAATACCCACCATGCCTTCAAAATCGCTACAGATTGTAATGTTTAGTTTGTTTGAAACATCAATGGCAATCTTTTCAATCATCTTCGATTCCTTATCCCTAACAAAAGAGAGAAAATCACCCTGTTTATCAAAAAGTCATATGTAAAAGTGATTTGTTGATTCTATTGGGAGATTTTCAGTAGTTGTAGAAATCAATCAGATCTTTCAGACTAATTAAGAAAGCAAACGAACCAGTTAAGGAAGTGCTCTCCAGCAATGTTTCCCACATCGGCCAAAGCTTGGCTCCATTTTCGCCTCTCTTCCTCCGTTCTGCGGCGACAAGTTTCACTGAAAGCTCTCCCGAATTCTCCGGTTTGTTTCCGAACATCAGAGGGATCTACTCCGTAGAAGACCGTCATCACAATTTGCCCAATATTTTGCTTGCACTTGAAGATCTCCACCAATTCATCCAAACACCATCCTGAAGAAGCATAGTTCTTCGTGAGCACCACGATCGAGATCCTCGATTCCTTAATCGCTTTTTTGAGAGCAGGACCGATGGTTTCACCTCTCTCGATCCCTTGATCATCGAACATCGAAATCCCATTGCAGCTAAACTGTTTGCGTAAATGACTGAGAAAGGTTTTACGCACGTCTGGGCCATGGAAGCTCGTGAAGACACGGTATCTCCAGGTACGACTCCGAGAAGAAGAAGAAGCCATGAGAGAGGTTATCGTGAGTGGTTCAAAATCACAGATTCACAGGCCATAAATGGTTGAAATCGGAGAAGATAGCAAACACGCACACTTACTGTTGACTCTGTTGACCAAGACGACTATAAGTTTCTTTTTTCTTTTTTTTTTCTTTTTTATTGTTGTTAAAGCGATGAAGTTTCTTAGCCAACATCTTTGAAAAGCAATCGAAATTTCAAACGAAATATCTGACTACAGTAAAACTTTATAAATTAATAATGTTGAAACTTCAAAAATTTATTAATTTTTTTAAAATTTATTAATTTATAGAGTTTTTAATTAATAGATAAATTATTAATTATTAATTTATCGAGAAATTAATATTTTATTAATTTATAGAGAGATATTTCAGTTTAAATTCAAAATATTTGTCAGAAAACAAAAATAATGTTTTCAATAATGTAAAATTTATTCAGAAAATATTATATGAGTGAATTTGAAAAATAAGTCAAACAATTTTTATAAATTTGAAACAATAATATAATTATATTTTACTATATTATATTATTTATATATTTTTAAAAGTATAATTATTAATTTATCTAATTATTGAGATTATATTTTTACATAGGAATTTCAAAAAAAATTATTATCTTATTATCTTATCGAAATTTGTTAATATTTACACTGGTCCGACTTGGAACCGACAAAAGTTATTAATTTATAATGATTATTAATTTATCGAGTATTAATTTATAGAAGTTATACTGTATTTTTTTCTGTTCTCTATTGGTTGTTTGTAACTTGATAATTCAATCGTTATAAACTTACGTTACAAGCAACCAGAACGGAAAAAAAAGTCAGATATTTCGTTTATTTTTTCTTCATTTACAAGACTTAAAAGACCTTTTGGCAATTTACAGGAAGCTGCAAACCTTGAGAAGAAGCTGATAAGTGTAAAGCACTGATAAGTGTAAAGCAGAGCAACCGAAGGCATAGTTGTTTAGTAACAGAATCACTGTCACATACTGAACTCTTAATGCTTCTTTAGAAAGTTATACAACAGAACACTTGAAATCAAACTCAAAAGGAAAGTATAACCCTTGAAGGTCTTTACTCTGGGTTCATCAAGCTCATTGCTCTTATCAGAGAGACTTTCATTGCCATCGCCGTCTTCAAACACTTGTTCTGAACAAGATTCATAGCTTTTGCTGGTTCCGTCCACCGCCAAGACCTGAACACCGCATTCAATAACGTCGACTTCACGGGACGAGGTGCTGAGTTTGAACAATACATCATCGCGCTGTTCAAGAAACTCACCGTGAAATATATAAAGATGTTCAGCTCGGATTTTAGGGAGATCCGTCTTCATCACGTCTTCGTCGCTGAGACAGCCGTTTGTGCGCATGCGAATCAGTAATTTGAAATACGCTTCTTCCATATCCGGTCTAGGGGAACGCACGAGACAAATCCTAAACTTGCAAAAAGATGGACGGATGGCCAAGGAGTTTCCGACAGCTCGATGATCAAACTCCGCAGGTATCTCGTTTCCGGGGAAGTAAGCTCTAAGTGATTGCTTGGCGATCACTCTCCTTGCCTCTGAACTCAATCTGAAGCAGTTGGGGAAATAGAGAAAGTGTGTTGGAGTGTCCAAAGGGAAACACACGGTCTCGAGCGACTCACAATTGTCTACTGTTAGTTTCACGAGCGAGGGAGGGAGCTCTGGTAGTGATGCAAGTTTTGGGCAGCCAGCTATGTAAATATATTTCAACACCGGAAGATCTTTGATCCAATCTGGAATCCTCTCAACTGTAGAGAGGGAGCTATGGGATTGATCCGTTGTTGCCAAAAGTGGCATCGTAAGAACACTGCCATATATGTTGAGAGACTGAAGGCGAGACCAAAGCCGAAATGATTCAGGAGATTCTTCTAACATCATGTCTCCGATAACGAGTGAATTGATGTTGGTCGAAACATCTGGAATTTTTTTCATTTGCCAGCATCCTACCATTCTGAGTGCTTCAAGAGATGGCAAGTTGAGTTGAGTTGGAACAACTTGTAGACTTGTGCATAGATTCATCTCCAGCTCCTCTAGCTTTTGAAGGTCTCCAATAGAGGATGGAATCTCCACCAAACTCCGGCAACCTGTTAGATCCAATTTCTTGAGGTTTGTAGCATTTGAAAGATCCGGGACTTCCGTCAAACTAATGGACCCAGACAAATTCATCTTCCTGAGATTTGTAAGTGGCTGAATGTAAAACAAAAGATCATCAACACATGAAACATGAAGGTATATATTCAAACGTATTATAAATACAAACCTGGGTTCCTTGCCAAAGCTTCTCCAGCCTGCTATTTCCCAAATTGAGTTCCACAAGATATTCCGGCCTAAATGTAGAAGGAAGACACTTTTCAGGGTATACCTCCCAATGTAATAACCTTAGTCGAGGTGGAAAGTCCATGTCATCGGGTACATGCACTCTAACATTTACATCACGTCTTGTCTCGTAGACGCTGAGAAATCGAAGATCACGCATTCTTGTAAAAGCTGCTGCGTTTATATTCACAACGTCGGAGATTGTTGATACATCCAAAGATATACCCATCAGGCTTCTACTATCCTATTTAGTATTCCAAACAAAATAAATGTTAGCACAATAGGTAAAGATCTGAGAGTCTTTTGCATATCTAAGTTAGAAAAAAAAGAACAACTTACAGAATGATTTTGGAGGACATCACAAATCCCATTAGCATCGATTAAGATTTGGCGTTCAGGCGCTTGTAATTTAACCGCTTCTCTGCCCACTTGTTGTAGAAGCTTGTGCATCACTATAGTTCCTCCAGTGGATTCTTGTATTAGAGATTTATACTCGAGGTTTTTCAACCCGAATCTGATATCCAAGTTACTGTCACTGAGCATAGCTTGCACACGATCTTTGTCTTGGTAGTTCAAGAAGCATGCAATGAGGAGAAACAATAATTGATCATTCTCATGTAAACTATCGTATCCGACTCTAAGCACTACCTCGATATCTTGATTAAGGCTATTTTCTCGCCTACGCAATATACTTTCCCAGTCATCTTCATTCTTTCTGCGTAAAGATGAACCCATGACACTGAGACCCAAGGGAAGGTTGCTGCAAAGCTTCGTTACTCTGTCCACAAGCTTTTCAAAACCATATGGTTCAGAGCTCTGCTTAAAAGCAGATCTGCAAAAGATCTCCCGAGCATCTTCTTTAGTTGGAAAATCCACATTGTATATATTTTTGATATCATGCTGCTCCAAAAGCTCTTGATCTTCCGTTGTGACAATAATCCTGCTTCCAGGACCAAACCACCTGGTTTTATCAGCCAAAGCCTCTAGTTGCTTCAGAGAATCCACATCATCAAGAACAATAAGCACTTTTAGGTCGCGTAACCTTTCTTGCATTGCACCTAAATGGTCTAGTTTCATACCATTTTGGTTCAAAATCTTTGAAAGAAGTTCCTCTTGTAGACCGCTCATATATCTTCCCTTAAGATTCTCCATAAAACAAGAAAGCGGAAAACTGCTAGAGAGGCGGCTATGTAAAGCTTTGGCAATGGTGGTCTTACCAATGCCTGCAGGGCCACAGATTCCTACTATCATAGCTTCATCTTCATCATCTAATTGTAACAAAGACTGCATCTTCTCCAAGTGCGCTTCAATACCCACCATGTCTTCAAAATCCCAAGAGATAGTAGCATTTAGTTTGTTTGAGACATCTCTGGCAATTTTTTCAATCATCTCCGATTCATTGTCCCTAACAAGTGAGAAAATTCACATTCACTTATCAGAAACTCATATGTGAAGCTGATCTAGAGATTCACCAAGAAAATTCCCCAAAATCGTATAAAGCAATTGAAGGAAAACAAACACACCAGTTTAGGAAGTGTTCCCCGGCTATGTTGCCCACATCGTTCAAAGCTTGGCTCCATTTTCGCCTCTCTTCCTCCGTTCTGCGGCGACAAGTTCCCTTGAAAACTTTCCCAAATTCTCCGGTCTGTTTCCGAACATCAGATGGATCTACGCCGTAGAAGACCGTCATCACGATTTGCCCAATATCTTCCTTGCACTTGAAGATCTCCACCAATTCATCCAAACACCATCCTGAAGAAGCATAGTTCTTCGTGAGCACCACAATCGAGATCCTCGATTCCCTAATCGCTTGAGTGAGAGCAGGAGCGATGGTATGACCTCTCTCGATGCCTTGATCATCGAACATCGAAATCCCATTGCAGCTGAACTGTTTGCGTAAATGACTGAGAAAGGTTTTGCGGACGTCAGGTCCATGGAAGCTCGTGAAGACGCGGTATCTCCATGTGCGAGTCCGAGAAGAAGAAGAAGAGGAAGAAGCCATGAGATTAGAGTAGCTAGCAAAGTCTCTGGATGAGCCATATCTACAGAAGATGTAGAAGTCATTCAGAACGCTGACTACTGCGAAAGAGAGATGAAGTTTCGTCGCTTCCTAAATAAATTTTTTCGGTGTTCGCAATTTTTTTCCCAATAAAAATTGCTGCTAATCCGGTTTTCGGTTCGATTTTTAATTTTTAACCGGAATTCAACCGGTTTTAATTTATGTTGTTCGTCTCTCTCGTCCTGAAACGAGAGACTGAGAAAGAAAAACCAATCAAAATTGCTGCTAATCCGGTTTCCGGTTCGATTTTTAAAATTTAAACCGGACGTCAACCGGTTTTAATTTATGTTGTCTCTCACTCTCTCGCCTCTCTGTATATCCCCATTCAGCTGCAGCGAAAATTGAGAAAAAAAATGCGGAGATCTGTTGTGTTTGCTTCGACGGTGAAGAGATTTGTTCATGGTCAAGGTAATCCTGGAACTGCTCTTCCTTCGTTGAATTTCTGTTTCCGGGCACGAGCTTTCTCTGTTGCCAGTGATGATTATAGAGAGAAGCTCAGAAACGGGGTAGATGATGCAATTGGTTTGTTCAGTGAAATGGTAAAGTCTCGTCCTTTGCCTTCCATTATTCGGTGATGCACTCGACCTATTCGGTGAAATGGAGAGCAAGGGAATTAGACCTGATGTTGTCACCTACAGCTCCCTCATAAGCTGCCTTTGTAACTATGGAAGATGGAGCGATGCCTCCGGCTACTAAGCGATATGATCGAGAGGAACATCGACGCCAATGTAGTTACGTTCAGTGCATTGACCGAGGCGTTTGCAAAAGAGGGGAAACTTTTGGAGGCCGAGAGATTGTATGAGGAAATGATCGGAAGATCTATAGATCCGAACATTTTCACATACAGTTCACTGATCAATGGGTTTTGCATGCAGAGTCGCCTAGAGGAGGCCAAGCGGATGTTTGATTTGATGGTTAGCAAGGGTTGTCTCCCAGATGTAGTGATGTATAATACTCTCATAAATGGATTTTGCAAGTCTAAGAGGGTAGAGGATTAGTTGGAAACACAGTCACTTACAATACGCCTATCCAAGGCTTTTTCCAAGCTGAAGATTGTGAGAACGCCCAACAAGTTTTCAAACAGATGGTTTCTGCTGGTGTCCCTCCTGATATTTGGACATACAACATTTTGTTAGACGGTCTTTGTAACAACGGGAAGTTAGAGAAGGCATTGGTCGTATTCCAAGATATGCAAAAGAGTGAAGTGGAACTCGGTATTTTCACTTAAAGTATTATCATTCAAGGGATGTGCAAGGCTGGGAAGGTGGAAGATGCTTGGGATTTGTTTTCTTGCCTCAGCCTTAAAGGAGTGAAGCCTAATGTTGTGACCTGCAATACAATGATCTCAGGATTGTGTAGGAAAGACTTACTGCAAGAAGCAGATGCCTTGTTTAGAAAAATGAAAGAAGATGGGCCTCTTCCAGATAGCGGTACCTATAATGCACTGATTGGGGCACGCCTTAGAGATGGTGAGTGGTGACACAGCCGCATCAGCAGAACTCATCAAGGAAATGAGGAGTTGCGGCTTTGCTGGAGACGTGTCAACAGTAAGCTTGGTCACTAATATGTTACATGATGGGAGATTAGAGAAAAGCTTCCTGGATATGCTTTCTTAATCAGATTGACTTGTGAGGTGAATCAGTAATTTTTTTTTTTTTGCTGCTATTCTTATGACAGCTTCTTGTATGCTAGTTATGTCTGTCCTTCATAAATTACAAGATCTGTGCTCCAAGACAGGGAAACTCAGATTTTAGATTTCAAAAGATGTTGTATTGTTTTGGTCTTTTCATCGTTTTTATTGAAGCTAGGTTGATTAATTTTAACAGTGAAAATATTTTGTACTTCTCCTTCGTAACGTGAAATTTTTCCTGATTTTCAATTTGAAAACTTGCTCTGGTTTATGGTTCAATGTTGCATTATGTATTGTTAATGTGCAGAAAGAAGAAGAACGAAGACCAATTCCAACATGATTTATGAGATACAGTGCTCCAATTCATCTTGATTTAAGGTGGGATGAGGCTCAAATTGTGGCAAGAAAGCTTGTGCCTTACCGTAGAAGCTTCTATAGTCAGTACAGTATGTCTTCTTCTATCTACATATTTAATGTTTCCAAAGCGAATCACTTGAGATTAGGGAATAAAGTTTCAGAACATTTATGTTTGTGAAGTTCTCAAGTTGTACAGAAATCATGGTTTGTCAAAGGAATGAGCTTAGTATTGTCATCTGATGTGTGAATGATTTCGGGTTTTTATCAGTTTCTGTATATGTTGTTTTCAGATATATTTGTGTCTTGTTTAATCTCGAGTTTACTTGGTTACTAGTTTTTGTGGTCAAAGTTTGAAGCCTTGCTCATGGAATAGGAACCATTGCCTTATATTATCATCATTGTATGCTCGAGCTTGATGTTGGTCCATCATATTAACGTCTGAAGAGTAGAATATCTGAAAGGTTTAAAAACCTGTGAAATTTTCAGTTTCATTTTCGTTTGAGTAGACTTAAGTTTGATGAATTCCATTTTATTCAGCTGTGAAGTGAGAAGGACAAGAACAGAGTTTGAATTTCATATGCTGCAGCTTTGGCAGGTCTCCTCTCACCCCTTATAACTCATATAATATCTGCTGATAATGTGCCCTTTTTTGTTTTTATGGGATCTGAGATCTCTCTCCTTTGTATCCTTGAACAATTTTGTTAGAGTTTAGAGATGGAGAGGGAACAAAATCGGCTCTGAATCTGCTTAGGACGATGGAGGAAAGCCACATCAAAGCCAATGCTGTAATCTATAATCATAGCAGTGTTCAAAACTTTTTCACTGAAATGCTTGAGACTGTGTCTTCCTTTCGTTGCAGCTGCTACTGAATTCGGTACGTATTTCGTTTCATTCATATCAATTTTGTCATTTGCATTGCTCCATGGATCTTCTCAACATGAATTTGAAATAGAGAGCTTTAAAGAACAGCTAATGAACATTCTTGGTATGTTTTAAGGGTCGTGAATCTTTCTTCAGTACATTTACAACATTATATTATATTATTCCAAACATTCAATTTATAATTATAAAACTTCAGGGTTTATAGAGCTGGTAGTAAAGGGTTTTTTTTCTGATAAGTTCGAATCTTGAAGTAGATTATATAATCTGACTTTTATTATTCTAACTTTTGATTTGGAATGGATTTTTTTTACTTTGGAAGAAACCTCACGTAAACTTCTTGTCCTTTTTCATCCAGCTTTGATGCACGTGAAATCTGGTGTCACGTTATCATCTCTCATTTGCTAAACACAAAAATGTTTATGCAATGTAAAAATTGAATTAGGAGGCTACAACAGTACCCCAATTTCATGATTATTATTTGTTGGAAACTTACAAAAATCTTTCCTGCAAGGTGGGTTGGTGACACGTGTCACAGCACGAGTCCGTAAGTGGGGTTGATGACCTAACTCATTGAACTTCCGACAGATCCTAATAAATCCAAGTGATGAATTGATAATTAAAACTTTTTAAAAAGGAAAAAATAAGCTGGACAATAATGTGTTTTTAACTTTAACGACGAGATTCTTTTGGATTTTCATTTCAGAAAACGACTTAAATCTAATTCCAAAAGTTCAATTTCGAATTCCTGATATATATAACTACGAGCTAAAATAACTTGTATTCTTTCTTTGTTTGTGATAAGATCGTATTTTAGTTAACGTAAACTTTATGTACTTACCTTGGCCTTAAAAAAAAATTATCATGTTATTATTATAAATGCCGAATATGATACTCTAGAAAGAGTTACATAGGTTTAAAGTTTTTGATGAAAATTAAGTGTTTGACAAAAAAAAGCGAGTTGTTTTTTTTGATAATTTTTTTTGGTAAATGTTGATATGTTTTGGTTAAATTGGTGTTTTAGGCACACAAAAAATGCGACTCTCTTATATTGGAACTAGATGTTGATGATACATATTGTAGGTTTCAGCTAACTATAAATTTAGTAAGAATTGATTATTAATTTTTGGCTTCAAATTTTCAATCAACATGATTTAAGTAAGAATTGATTTTTAATTGGTTTCAAATCTTCAATCAACATGATTAAAATATTAAACCAAACTGCAAGTCGTTTTACAAAAGAAAAAATTAGATTATTTTCCAAAATTAGGTGAAAGGCCTATCAATATCTAATAATAATTAAAAGAACATTCTTCTAACTTTTTCAATTGGTAACTTATCTCCTCTTTAAAAAAAATTCCTTTATATTCTATATTTTTGGGATAATAGACTTCTGAATTCTATTCAAAGGAATGCTTTATATCAAAAACTAATAAATAGTATATGAAAATTCAAAGAATCCTGGAAAAATCTATGTATTTATTAGATTTTATTGATTTTAATCGGTGACAGCTAAACAATTTTGCACTTGAATTACAATAACTGTGCCTGTCTTCCTTTTCTTTTCTGTGTAAATGCCTCAATAACTTTTGTCCCCTTTTTGGAACCAGGAATCAGTCAATTGTACAAATACCACAATGATTCTTATTTTTAACAAAGTTACAAAGTAAGCTAACAGTTTGTATTATAAAGTATATATATATATAAGTAGCCAAAAATGCTTTAATTATTGTTTTTTATATATTTCCACCAAAACCGAAAAGGATTTTTTAAAGAAATTCGTTTCATTATTGGGGTATAAGAAGATTGAAAAGTAAATAAGACCCATATAAGTCAAGCCACCGTGCAAAACAAGTTGAAATTGCGTTATGTCATATTATTTATATTCAAAATCTATCATTTCCTCAATAGTTTTTTAAATTAGATTTGTTACCTAGTTTAGGCCCACACTTAATGTGCACACGAGAACCTAAAACTAAAAGAGATAGATTCGATTCTCCCACACGTGCGCTTCTGTGACACCTTTCTCGGAAAAAATAACTAATTAACATATCTCTTAATCCTTTGTTTTAGAAAAAAATCTTCTCGTCATAAAAATATCCTAATATACTAATCTCATTTCAGCTGCTTACTTACAGTAAAATAGTCAATAAAATGTAAATCTTAAATTTAGAAATGAAACAATTAATTGAGAAAAGAAAAGGAAAGAAATATAGTCAAATTCTCCGCAAATTTAATGGACATAATTACCCTTCTAAATCGTATTTGCCGTGTTTTGACCAAACCTTAACACACACACACATGAACACACATATATATGCACGTATGTATGTGTATATACTGTATATATATTTGGGAGAGAAACATTATTCCCAGAAAATTCGGGTTGCGTGTCGTTATTTATAAATTGGTTTTTATTTTCCTCTCAAGATAGTTTGTTTTTTTGAAGCTGTGTCTACGAATTTCGAATGCTCTGTTTTGTTTTCTCGAGAAAATTATCAGAGTGAGAAAATCAGAGGAGAAAGAGAGATGAGAGGCGGCGCTAGTGGAAACAGCGTTCTGGAGACTATAAACGCAGCTGCTACTGCTTTTGCTTCATCTGATGATCGTGTTCATCAAGCTTCTCCGATTCGAGTGAGTCTCTTCTCCGTTTTCAATTTCATCGGAATTAGCTGGTTTTTCTCGAGATTTAAATGATCGGGAACTGTATGATGATTATCGTTTTCTCGTAAACATTAGATCGAGCAGTTTGTAGGCGAATCCCATCGATCTCCGATCACTCTCTATATCTATGTTTCTCTATTGATTCTGATTTCTCCGTTAATGGAATCAAACAGTGTTTCTTCTCCGATCATTCACAACAGAATTCAGAAATCCTCTCGATTGTTTTATGTGTATTTGTTCCTTTTTCGATTTCTCAAAAATCTGATTTCATACTTTTTTGAAAACAGAAGAAGCGAAAATGGTGGAGTCGCTGGAGTATCTTCGTATGTTTCAGACAGAGAAAACGAATCGGAAAAGCTTCTCTTGCTCCTGAACCGGAGGAACAAATGTCAATAACCGGTTCAACATCCAGTTCCGGTTATCGTTCGGTTATGACTGCTCTTCCTTTCATAGCTCCTCCGTCGTCACCGGCTTCGTTTTTCCAATCAGAACCTCCTTCCGCAACACAGTCGCCTGTAGGGATCCTCTCCTTTAGTCCATTGCCTTGCAGCAACCGTCCTTCGATATTCGCCATTGGACCTTACGCTCACGAAACCCAACTGGTTTCTCCTCCGGTTTTCTCCACTTACACCACCGAACCGTCTTCAGCTCCGATCACACCTCCTCTCGATGAATCCATCTACTTAACCACCACAACACCTTCTTCACCAGAAGTCCCTTTCGCTCAGCTCTTTAACTCCAACTTACAGAACAGCAACAATAGGTTTCAGTTGTCTAACTATGAGTTTCAGTTCTACCAACTTCCTCCTGGTAGTCCACTTGGTCAGCTAATCTCACCGAGCTCGGTTGTATCCGGTTCCGGTCAAACTTCTCCTTTTCCCGACGGAGAAACCGCCCGGTTCACTCACTTTGAAGTCTCTGATCCTCCAAAGCTATTGAGCCCTGAGAAACTTCTTTCCTCCAAGAGTGTTACAACTCCTACAGAGCAGAAGATTGTGAGACAGCCGCATAAACCGGTCTCGTTCGACCTTGATGCGGATCATGTCATCAGATGCGTGGATCAGAAGCTGAGAACAACGTTCCCTGAAGCATCCGCGTCGTCTGATCAAGAAGCGATGGATGATTCTTCTCTTGGATCGAATAAGGAATTCAATTTCGGCACGGATGAGAAACATCTGACCGTTGACGAACATAGAGCTTCGAGCAAGAACAGCAACAACGACTGGTCCTTCTTCCCTGTGATGCAATCTGGTACGCTTAGCTAACCTTCACCAGAAGATGTAGTTACATAGAATCTAAATTTAGAGATTCGATTTGGATACAAAAGATCTTGTTCAAGATTTAAGAACGAAATCAGCTAGTGATCTTATTAACTCCTTTTTTTTTAAAAGTATGATGTTCTTATAAAGATTTTTTAGATGGTTATGTTCAGGATCTTAGGGGATGTTTTCTTCTTATCTCTCTTTTTGGTTTTGTAATAAATATTTGATCTTGTTATATGTGGGCTTTGTCTTTTTATGTAGTTTTTTGTGCATACATTTGATCGCTTTTGTAAACATAATTTCATTTTTTGTTTCTTCAGAGAAATTCCAATAAATCTTTAGATGTTTCAGTTTTTAGTTCGTTTATGAGATCGAACCAGTCCGAATCGGTGTGGACTTCATTGCGTAATATAACAACAATTACTTCAAAGGTTAAATCTCTCCAATGTTGTATGTCTTTGGCGATTACTGATCAAGTATGTGAGGAAGCATGATGACAAAAAGCTAGTGCTTGAGTTAATGGCTATCTTAGGTTGAACCATAATATGCACTGCAAAGAAAAAACAGAGTAAGCTGGTAAGAATGAATACTAGTAGACATTAATCACACACCCTTTTGAATTTTTGACACATGACAAGTTAGACTGGGCCAGCTTGGAATCCAGTTTCTGGTTCAGTGCCATCTAAACCAGTATGTAATTGGAGAGTTAATATATAAACCAGTGTCAAACCCTAAACCAAAGTCAACAAACCCTAAACCTAAATTTTAGTCACCTTTAACTCTTGATATCTTTTTTTTCCTTGATATCTTTTTTTTTATATACAGCAAGTTTCCTTATTTCTTTTGAATTAGGGTTTAGGGAAGCTTTATAAATATACCGGCTTATGGTGCAGGATCAAAAACAAGTTTCTGAGAAATCAAAGCCGTCTTTTGCTCCAAGTAGCAAAACTTTAGAAAAGAACAGAGATATGGAGGATCATAAGCAGACTAGTTTCACCTTTGAGATAGATAACTTCTCTGAGAAGGAATCTGTGATATCATCAACAACATTCGTAAGCGGCGGTTGCGAATGGTAAAGGAAAAGAAGATTTTATATGGCGTTTTGATTTTTAACTCATCGCCTTGACTCTAGATTCAGAAAATAACTGAAAAAGCATATGAACTCAGCAAGCTTTATATTACAAAAAAAACTCCGGCTAATCGAGTTTTTCTTTATCATGAATCTGATCAAAAAAGTTACAACCCTCTTTTGATTAGTTTTACTCAACCATAAGAAAAAGCTTTCTGAACTAATTTTTATGCTTGAACGGCTAACCCTAGCGAACTCCTCTTAAGAGGATCCTCTAGGTTAGTCTTGCTTGATCCGGACGCCTCCGAATCTTTAATATCTTCTTCCTTAATTTGACCCGTGTAATCCGCATCGCACTTGCCACTTGACTTCACTAAAAGCTTACACTTTCAAATTTCAATAACTTTTTGTTATAAGATCGATGTTATCAGATGTACAACTAAAGCGTTTTTTAAATCTGTTTTTGTTTGTTTGTTAAGGTATGTTAAGGTTCATCCCAAAGGAGATCACATTGATGATCACTTGTCTATGTACCTCTGCGTTGCGAATCCTGAATCATTACGGTTTGGATGGAAAAGACGAGCTAGTTTCTCCATCATTCTACTGAATCAATCCGGCAAAGAGCTCTACAGAAAAGATGGCAATTTTCACTTAACTATCTTCCATTTATATATAAATCTATCTGATTGTTGAGAAAATAAATTTAATATAACCTTTTTCTGGTTTTGTTCTTACAGAACCGTTTTGCCAACTGTTCTGCGCTCAGTTCACACTAATGGGTTGGCCAAAGGCCGTGCCTCTCGATACACTTCAAACCCTTCAAGAAAAAGGTTTCTTGGAGAATAATAAACTCATCGTAAGAGTCGAAGTGAAGGTAGCTGAAGTTGTTGATGAAGGATCTGTAAACGGAAATGAAATGTTCGATGTCAATGGTTTCCAAGTTCTTCTTTCTCAGGTATTATGGTATTACAAGGTTGAGGTTGGTTCGCTTTTCATAGATTCGGATCTCTGGTTAACATAATTACATCTTTCTCGGGTCGATAGGTGCCTTCAGTGAGTTGGATTTTCGTGGAACACCCTGACTTTGCAGTGAATCTTAGACCAAAGAACCAATGGGTGAAGACAACGTACATGAATATCTTACTTGGTCTAATCGAGACATTGAACAAGCCTCTACATAGCTTCACTGAGGCTGAGGTAAGCAACGCTGAGAGAGATTTGATCGAGCTGACAGAAGCAGGCTTTAAGCTAGACTGGTTGAAGATAAAGCTTGATGACGTTTCCTTGGGGAGGAAGAAAGCAAATGCTGATGGTTTTGGAGTCCAAGAACTCGTACAACACATCAATAACCTCAAAATTGAACTGAACAAGGAGCAAACGATATCTGCTGCTAAAATTTTATCATTGGAGCAGACAGTGTCTCATCTCAAAGATGAGCTTAACAAGAAGAATCCCTAAACACTCTAAACTTCCAAAATTTGTTTTTTTTTTAGCAATTAATTTGATATTACTTGCACCGACTTATGTCAGATTCCTTTTTTTTTATGGAACCGACTTGACTATTTTCCTAATTCCACTATTATTAATCTTTCCTTTCTAGCTAAAGAGTTAAATTAATAACTTGACCTCATAAACTTTCTTACCAATTACAATTAACAAAGCAAACTCTCTCGTTACCATGAAACTCAAGAAACAATGTATGAAACTCTCTCGTGATCACTTTGATCAGATCCCTGATGATCTAGCGGTGGATATTCTCAGTAGATTGTCCGGAAAATCTCTTATGAAGCTCCGATACGTATCCAAATTTTGGTTTTCGATCATCCGGAGCCAAAGATTAATCGATTCTTTCATCCCTAGGTCATTGAAACGCGGTTCCCGCTTCCTAATCGCTTTCAATAACTGTGAGTTCGTCGTTAAAAAAACTGATATGCGTTTGTTCTTCTTCACAGTTTCAGACGACGAAGGAGAGAACAAATCTTCTCCTTCTTCTTTGGTAGCCAGTCTCGACATGACAATACCTTCCACGGTTGATTATCACTACACACGAGGTTCAGGTACTTTAGCTCATGGCTTTATATGTTGCTCATATCAAGACCGGTTCTTGATTTTTAATCCTACCACAGGCCAAATCGTAACCTTACCGATTGTGGAGCTAATGATGATGCAAAGAAGTTGACTTATAAATACTTGGGATATGATCCGATTGATGATCAATACAAAGCAATGTGCATGACGGTTTCTCGGCGTGGTCATCATGGTGGTGACGTAGAGCACAAGGTTTTAACACTAGGAGGAGGAAGAGGTGATGTTAAAACACTATCATGGCGAATAATGGAAGACAATACCGAGCCTTACGTTCCTTACACAAAAGGAACATGCATCAACGGGATTGTGTATTACGGTGCTACAAGACCAAATACGAATGGAGTTATAGTTTGTTTTGATGTTAGGTTTGAGAAGATTAGTTTGATGAATCCACCTTTAAACATCAAAAGTTGGGAGGTTGGTACAAGCTTGATCAACTACAAAGGGAAGGTAGCCATTATTCACACAACCCCTTTGCGTGATTCATATGAGATTATAGTATGGATACTAGAGAATGTCAAAACACATGAATGGTCAAAGAAGACACGTTTCTTTCCGCATTCTTCGTCGGATACTATCGACATGAGTTCCTATTCTTTCATAGGCATCAACGAAACCAGAGAGATCATATTAGCTCCAAAGTTGATGCCACGCAACCTTGAAGCTTTCTACATATTCTATTTTGATTTAACAAGCCAAGGTATCAGAAGGGTTAGGGTTGAAGGACTTGCAGATGATGAAGAGTTCAAGCGTCATTATGGAATCGGAAACAATGGTTCTTGTCCTGTTTCTATCTCATCTGAACACTTTGAAAATATTACCTTTTTTTAAATTGTTATTCTTTGTTGATCTTATTTTTTGTTCTTTCATACGACGAACTTTGGTTTTTGTTTAAAATTTTCAGACACTAAGCAAAACTGGCGTAGATCAAACCGAAAGCCATTGCTCCTTTTGACTCTAGAGTTTTGTTATTTTTAGAGCCAACAAAGTGAGATTTACAGCAGAAGTTAAAAAGTTTTCTTCCTTATTTGTTATCTTAAACTCCACACCATGATATGCCATTCAAAGTGAAAATAAAGAGTAAGCTGGAATGTGAGTAAACATGATGACAAGATAGATGCTAGTGTTTTGAGTTAATGGCTACAACAACAATGGGCAAGTAGTTATTATTCCCTCGTTATTAGTAATAGTTTTCTTCCTTATTTGTTATCTTAAACTCCACAACATGCCTTATAACTGTCTTGCTTCCTATCTTCACATGCAGAACTTGCAAGAACACATAATGGCATTGATACTGGTGCGATTGATGACATGTTCATGCAACCTCCCGATAATCCTGACTTCTATACTAAAAAGGCGTACTTAGAACAGGTGATGAGCGAAGTTAAGCCTTGGACGATATTTCCTTTGGTGGATTGGATTTTGGCACTATGTAGAGAAAACGATGAAGAAGATCGGACACAAGTGATCTCTTATCTCTTTTTGGCCAACTGCAACAAGCTGACAAATAGCCAATGAATGATTGTCATCAGCTGTTGTCAACTTGTTGCTTAGTTTTAGATTCATCGATAAAACTTTTGATGCTTAAATGTGGGAAGCAGAAGAAGAGCTTTTGTGTATGAGTGCCTAAAACGCATTTAGACTTTCACAATCTCATTTTGAGCCGGATCCAACATGTTTCCAATTCTGTATGTAATCTGATTTGGAAAATAACAAATTGTATTATTGTGAAAACTCTGTTCATGAGCTCGTTGAAAAAACATTTTTGTTTGAGTTTTGTTAGTTTTATAACTGTGAGAATTTGGTAATTGATGTATGTGTTAGCCTGTTAGGTGGTAAAGTCTATTGTACATTGTAAACAGTACTTTTTAGTTTTTTTATAACAAAATCAACAAAGTAATCGTACGAGTCTGATTTCTGATGTGAATCTTTTATATTAGTGGGTAATGTTAATCAACAAAAAGCACAAGGTGATCTATTTGTTGGCTTCATGAGAACAACAAATAAAGTAATAAACAGATATTATGTTGTGTCTCAATGATGTGGAAACAAAAGAAAATACAAAATATTGAAAAAGAAACAAACCACCCCCACTTTTAAATCCAATTAATGCCGTATTTTAAGTTGAAGTGCTGCTTTCCTCATCTCAATATTCTCTATCATTCATTGGCAACAAAAAAAAGTATTAGAGCATTTACTAGTTTTATTTAAATAGTTTTTTTGTATATCATCTAATAGACGACTGATATAAATAGTTTTTCTAAGAAATTTATTAGAAAATTTATGATACTTTTTAATTTGATTAAAAATTATAATAATTTTTGATGTTTTTTTTTTAAACTAATGAGTATATTAACTAAAAAACGAACAAGATTATAATTTTTTTTTATTCCATTCAAATCATAAACAAAGTTTTTTCTTTTAATTTTTACCAACATTTAAATTTATTTGTATAAATCAATTTGTATGGATCGAAAAAGTCTTTGTCTTTTATTAATATTTATAGTCTAATTTTTACCAACATGTTCGAGTTTTAGCTCAGGATAAAAAAAGGTATTTGTTTGTTAAAGAGCTGTAAACTTATAAATTCAGCTAAATACTTTTTCTACTAAAATAACTACACATATTCCATTCAACATTTCATTCCTTTTGAAAAACTCGACATGTTTTGTGGTATTTTAATTTCATCCTATTAAGTTGTATATAGTAGAATGATATATACAATGACACTAAACCAAAAAGTTTACGTAATGAAGTCTAGGAAATGAGTCTTAAAACTAAAGTTAATTATTGTCAAATATCTAAACACGAAGTTTTGTTTGATTAATCTTTTTCTGAATTATTGTGTTCTTGTAGAGGAAGTATATTATGGGTAGACATAATTTATTCGGATTACGCGTGGGAATTGTATTTTACCAAAAAGGTGTGAATTGTATGATTCATGTATCATGTTATAGCTATTTCATTATATTTTATTTATTAAATAAAGTTTTTGGCTCACCAACTTAAGTGGCACTAATGGCATTGGCCCCTTAAGCTGCAGTTACCTTTAATTTATGTAGCCATATATGCATTATAGCTGCCATTATTGTATCTATCTTTGTACATGTATTTGTTATCACACACACAAATATATATGGTTATGACAGTTCAACTTGTCCCATCATCTCATTCAAAACATTTGACATGAGATCATAAGCAATGTGAAACTGTAATTGTACGAGTGAACTTAGTTTCTTCTTATTCTTAGAAACAGAAAAAATATACGAACATTCGCATGGAACCACACAGATATATGCATATAATACATCTGATAAGGTTATAGGATTAGTAAATGAGTTCAAACAACTACTGAACTACAATCTGAAACATATATAAGAATTAAAAATGAGACAGAATATTAATTACTTTTCACTTCATATCTTTGTCTAAAAAGAACAATACACTAATATTTATAAACGATATAACTGAATAATTGAGTGAAATTACACAATAGTTGCTTTCTTTCGCAAATAAACCATATATGCTAGCAAACTATCAAATCTATTTGGGTCAACACAAACTATCAAATCTATTTTCTTTTCTTTTGTCTTCGTCTTCCTCAATCTAACGTGATCCATATGTTCCATCCCAAGTCCCAACCCATCAAAACATTTGATATGACATACTTGGTTGTAGTCAATGTTCATAATAGCCAGCATGATGAGAATCATCTTATTAATTAATTGCGTTTTATATATATAATTAATCGCTACCAAAAACAGTTTTGTTTTGGCTATACAAAGAAACTTACATTTGCTTTCTGGATCTTAATTTCCAGAATAACTTTTAAATTCAATTTTCCACATGATTTTTTAGAATAGAACTCTATGAATTCGTCATGTCGTAACTCTATATACAATTTACCACTTAAAATATTTACTTAAAAAATTCGTCTATTTATATACGTGTATAATTAGGAAGATTAGATGATCATAGACAACATAAGAGGAAGAAAAACAAAAGGTGGGTTTAATGTAGGTGAATTAATGTATACAATATTAGGTTACGAGTTACGACAACCACAATGGCAAAGCAAACATAAACACTCTACACAAACAGACACATGCAATGCAACTACGTCCCATTCTTCGGGACATGATAATTATCAACAACGAATTTGGTGGCCTTATTAATTTCTCATACTTCTCTTTTTATAGAAAATATTTTTAACATTATATCATTTTTGTTTTCTTATCTATAAAACGTTAATACAACTATCTTCCCTTCGTCACACACACTCACACATCTCTCTTCTTCTCGTCAAAAAAATGGACGGATCAACGGCTGTGATCATCCTCACCGTCGTCGTAGTATATCTTATGTGGTTCGTCTCTTTACGCCGTTCTCTTAGAGGTCCACGTGTCTGGCCCTTACTGGGCAGTCTTCCAGCACTCATCACAAACGCTCACCGCATGCACGATTTCATCGCCGAGAACCTCCGCACGTGTGGTGGCACGTATCAAACGTGCATTTTTCCGATCCCGTTCCTAGCTAAGAAACAAGGTCACGTGACCGTCACGTGTGACCCGAAGAATCTGGAGCATATACTCAAGACCCGGTTCGATAATTACCCAAAGGGTCCTAGCTGGCAATCGGTGTTCCACGACCTGTTAGGAGACGGGATCTTCAATTCAGATGGTGACACGTGGCGGTTTCAGCGTAAGACCGCCGCACTGGAGTTCACCACCCGTACGCTACGCCAAGCCATGGCTCGTTGGGTTGATCGAGCCATCAAGAACCGTCTCGTGCCGATTCTCGAATCGGCTTCAAGCCGAGCCGAACCGATTGATCTTCAAGATATCCTTTTACGGCTCACGTTTGATAACATTTGTGGCTTGACGTTCGGCAAAGATCAACGGACGCTTTCGCCGGATTTTCCGGAGAATGGATTTGCCGTGGCTTTCGACGGAGCCACAGAAGCTACGCTTCACCGGTTTATCTTGCCGGAGTTTATCTGGAAGATCAGAAAATTGCTTCGGCTCGGCTTAGAGGACGACATGAACCGAAGCATCACCCACGTGGATAAATACCTATCAGAGATCATTAATACACGTAAGCTCGAATTGCTGAATCAGCAACGAGAAGGGTCCCACCACGACGATCTATTGTCACGGTTCATGAAGAAAAAGGAATCCTACTCGGATAAGTTTTTAAAATACGTGGCGTTAAACTTCATCCTAGCTGGACGTGACACGTCATCAGTTGCGATGAGCTGGTTCTTCTGGTTGGTCAGTCTTAACCCAAAAGTAGAAGAACAAATCGTAACCGAGATCTGCACCGTTTTGATCAAGACACGTGGCACTAATGTCTCAACGTGGACCAACGAGCCGTTGACTTTCGACGAAGTTGACCAATTGGTTTACTTAAAAGCGGCACTGTCTGAAACATTGAGGCTGTATCCATCCGTACCGGAAGATTCGAAATTCGTCGTCGCCAACGATGTTTTACCGGATGGGACAATTGTACCGGCCGGATCAAACGTTACATATTCAATATATTCGGTGGGACGAATGAAATTTATTTGGGGTGAAGATTGTCTCGAGTTTAAACCGGAAAGATGGCTCGAAGAAAACGACATAAACCGGAACCAATACAAATTCGTAGCGTTTAATGCCGGTCCACGGATTTGTCTAGGTAAAGATTTAGCGTATTTGCAGATGAAATCGATTACGGCATCAGTTTTGCTCCGGCATCGGCTTACGGTGGCTCCGGGACATCGAGTGGAGCAGAAGATGTCGTTGACGTTGTTCATGAAGTTTGGTCTTAAAATGGATGTGCATAAACGCGATTTGACGTTGACGGTGGAGAAAGTGGTGAATGGGATGAGGACAAACGAGAGTTGTGGAAAAAGTGAGATCATTGGGACTATTGATGGTAATTTCGGTGAAGCTAAACTGGTTGCAAGTTTGGCATGAGTAATGTGGTTATATTATTGTAAGAAAATTAAGTTATTTGTTTATTTTTGGTTTGAAAAAACCTTGCATGTGTGTGATTCTTGCTTTCACATTGTTGCCAATAAAACTGTCTAGCAACTTTTTATTTATATTTTTGCAACTAGAGTGTCCGAAAAATTCGACTATGTTTATTCGAGTTAAACTGCAATCCTATTTATAGAAAACGAATTTCGGAAACACTACAAGAAAATTGTTTTGGGAAATAATACTTCAAGCAAGTTCAAGGGTCACGGTTAGGTACGTACCTACAAGTCGGATATTTAGTTAATTGCGTATTGCAATCTGTATGGAAAACTTTATTATATAATATTTGTTCACTTCTAATTGTAAGGTTTCTACATACTCAAGAGTTGCGTTGCATGGGTTCACACTTGCTTTATCTTTTTAAAACGCTTACGCTAAGAAAATAGTATAATACATGAGTAATGAGTTCACAGTTATATATATACACCACTGTATATGAGAGTATTGTCGTTATCATTAGTAATATTTATCAATGTCAATGTCATTCTACTTATTAATTCTTATAGACTTATAGTACTAATATAAGTTCTGTCGTGAGGATCGAGGTCAAGCTGAAAGATAAACGCAAAGGTCAACGGTGAAAAGCAACGAACCACCGAATAGTAAGGTTCTAATATAACATGCTCGTCCAAACACGTGAAGATGAGATTGACATGCAATAATTTTATACATATTTTTTGTTAAAGAATAATTTTATACATTTTCATATTAGGGAAGACGAAATAATCTTGATAAATATCCTAACTCCAAAGGAGTAGTATCAAATAAGCCACGTTTATTTGCAGATAGAAAGAGAAATGGACCGTTTTACACATTTTTCATTTTTCACAAATTCAAAAATTTAGCAAAAATAAAGAAAATGAAGAAGATAAAATTGACTAGTCATAGTATATCACTAGAGCAAAGAAAGAACCAGTATCGAATGATAATATTAAGAGTCGCAAGTTCATTTATATTTGATGATGCATGTGTCGATCCAGTTTTTTATATCATCACTTAAAATATGTCATCTGAGATTAATCATGTATAAAAGTGATACAAAAGTGAAAATTGAAAAGCAACGGAAAAAATAACGATAGAGCTCCATACGTATTTTTTATAAAAAAGAACTCCATACGTGTTTAACAACATATATATATCATCATCATAAACAGTCGCAAATTGATGAATACATTTTAAATATATATATTTTTTTTATTTAGGTATGGATAAAATAATATTTTCGAAATTATTATTCGAACAGAATCATATCTTCAGGTATTTTGATATTGTGTCCACCTAATATAATCTTCACAAAATCCGCTGGTGCTTAAACTAATATTTGTATATACGTGTTTATACACGTACCTTAGTTTCTTAAGTAACAATTATCATGAATGATTTATTTAATACGTTTTGGTATGTGCTTTTACATTCACAAATGGATAATAACGCGTCTCGCAAAAGCCTTACATGACATCATTATCTCCAATCGGACCGTTAAGATCGATTAGGTGACGTGTTAGAACACATCATGCGTCCTCTTGTCACATACCTTTTTCGTATTTTCACTTGGCATCCAATGCTTTAGAAGTATTTTCATATTATTCCCATATTTGATAATATTACTATAAAGTACCACCTAAACAATTAACCAAGAAGATAATCCTCAAGTTTTTTTAGTTTTGACAATCAGACAATTGAATACAAACTACTGATTTTCATTATAATTTTTTTTTCGTTCTCAGATTTGAAAAGTATTTATTTTTCGATTAATAATTCCCTTATCTGAATCAATTAAAAATGGCATTTTTCCAATCGGCACCCAATGCCTTTGGAAGTAAATATTATTCTCATATTTGTGAATGATTACCATAAAAGTGCCAATTTAGCAAATTTATTAGCATAGGTCAATAAAATAATTATACTAAGTTTTTCGTTTGGATCAATCAGACAACTGAGAAACAAAACAATGATATTCATTAACTTAGTCCACTGATCAGGAATTTTTTCTTTCTCTGATTTGAAAAGCTTTTCTTTTTTGATCAATCAGACAATTAAAAAAATGATACTTTTGTTTATATATTTGAGCCCATCAATTAAAGAGAAATGTGGTAAACAAAATAAAATAAAACACTAAAAAGATCTTTTAAAATCAGAATGAAATCGGAGCTCTGTCTTTTCAAGTTTTTTTTTCTTCCAAGTTCTGTCTTTTTCAATAAATAAAATAGCTTTAAAAAGAAATAAAATATTATAATTAATCAAAGAATTAGTACTATCATTTTATCGGTTATCCTGGTTACTACAAGATTAACGCACCAAGAAGAAATCTGAGAGTGAATGCTTTCTTCGAACGCTCTCTCTCTCTCTCTCTAGTTCTTATTCTCTCTCTACCAAACTTCCGCCTCTTCGTCTTCGTCTTCGTTATCTCCTTCTTCTGTCACTACTGAGATAGATAGCTCACTGCGAGCGGAAGCTATTTCAAGTCTTTTCACTTACACTATTCACTTGCAAGCATCAATTTAGGGATCTGACGCTTCCTGTGCCTTGGATTCTCGATTGCTCCGACTCTGAGCTTTCGATTGGTTCTATTTCAAGCTGCTGAATCTGGTAACTTGTTGAGAATTAGGTCTCGATTAAACCTTCTGCGATCAATTTCACCATGAATTTTTTTTAGCCTTGCTTCGGGTCTCTGTCTGTGTCAATCCTCCGATTTTCGTGTGTGTAGATTTGAGCAATTGGGATTTAATGGTTCCTATTTCTTCTACCCTCTAGGTTTATCGTGGTTTCTGGGTTTCCTTAGGTTTCTTACTCGTGGAATTTGTCTGTGTAGATCTGTTGATAAGGTGGAATTTTGAAGTTTACTGTTGCAAATGGATCTCAACTAGCTAAGTTAGAGGATGATCACATTGATTTTCGAAAACTAGTTCAGTATCGCTAAACTAATCTGGAGATTCTCTTTTCGTATCATCACTCAAACGCTAGTTTTTCTTGGGTTCGTTCGATCATTTTGGATTTTTTTAAGGGAAAATTGGACTTTTAGCCGTTTTTATTCGTCATGTGTACACAAAGTCTTAGTTTTTTTTATACTATCACAAATGGTGAGTTGAAACTTGAAACCCTAACGCTGGGGTTTTATTGTTCTTGTCAGATCTTTCAGCTGCTTCTCTGTATTGGTCAAACAGCAATGGGATAAGAAAAATGGCGTTTAAATTGGGATTTGTTTTCAATTGTTGACCTTTGTTGGGTCAACCAAGTATGATCTCTAAAGTGGTCAAAAGGATAGTTACTTTGTAGTGTTGGAGCAAGGTCTTTAAAAAGAGTTATAATTTGCCTCTCTCAAGGTTCGTGGAAAGATCATGCCTTGGTGGAGTAAAAATTCATCAAAAGATGAAAAGAAGAAAGCCAACAAGGAGAGTATCATCGATGCGTTTAATCGGAAACTGGGGTTCGCCTCCGAGGATAGGTCTAGTGGTAGGTCGAGAAAGCCACGAAGACGACGTGATGAGATTGTGTCCGAAAGAGGAGCTATATCTCGGTTACCATCAAGATCTCCGTCTCCTTCTACTCGGGTTTCACGCTGTCAGAGTTTTGCTGAAAGATCTCCTGCTGTACCTCTTCCTCGTCCTACTGTCCGTGCTACTGTAACGAGCACTGATACTGGAATGAATAGACCACAGAGACCAGGTTCGGACGCAAGTTTGAAGCCATCGTGTCTGCCGCTTCCAAAGCCCCTTGGTGCTTCCACTGTGCCTGATAATACAGGTGCTGAGGCTGATTTTAACACTGCTTCCGTGTCTAGTGGAAGTTCTGTGGGTGACAATCCATCTGATTCTCTTCTCAGTCCATTGGCTTCTGATTGTGAAAATGGGAACAGAACAGCAGTAAACATTTCTTCGAGGTGAGTTCTGATACGCATTAGTTAATGTTCGTTTTATCATTATAGTTTCTTTCTTTATTTCCTTTTTCGAAACTGCCTAGAGAATGCTTCGGAGGTTTCTATCCGGTTAGGACGAGGAAGAGAATGTGCTTCTTTTTGGGATACTATACTTGTTACGTTATTGTTCTTTACCTAAGACACGCAAAATATGGAAATCTCAGTTTGAGCTGTATTGTTGTTGTTGTGCACTGTGTTCTATTTCTAAACATGTTATTATCCTACTCTTTATGTGTAGGGATCAGACTATGAATAGTAACAAAAACTCAGCTGAGATGTTCAAGCCAGCCCCAAATTTGTCTAACAAAAATCGGATTCTATCGACATCTCCTAGGCGGAGACCTCTGGGCACGCATGTGAAGAATCTACAAATCCCACAACGGGACTTAGTGCTCTGCAGTGCTCCGGACAGTTTGTTGTCTAGTCCCTCTAGGAGTCCAATGAGATCATTTGTCCCAGATCAAGTCTCAAACCATGGTTTGTTGATTGGCAAACAGTACTCAGATGTTTCCTTGCTTGGATCTGGACAGTGCTCAAGCCCAGGTTCAGGTTACAACTCGGGTAACAATTCCATTGGTGGAGATATGTCTGCTCAGCTGTTTTGGCCTCAGAGCAGGTGTAGCCCTGAATGTTCCCCTGTGCCTAGCCCAAGAATGACGAGCCCTGGTCCGAGCTCCAGAATACAGAGTGGTGCCGTTACTCCTCTTCATCCTCGAGCTGGAGGATCAACCACTGGCTCTCCTACTAGACGGCTTGATGATAACAAACAGGAAAGCCACCGCCTGCCTCTCCCGCCGTTATTAATCTCAAATACTTGTCCGTTTTCACCCACATATTCAGCAGCAACATCGCCTTCTGTCCCCCGAAGTCCAGCAAGAGCAGAGGCTACAGTTAGCCCTGGCTCCCGATGGAAAAAGGGGAGATTGCTTGGGATGGGCAGTTTTGGACATGTGTATCTTGGTTTTAACAGGTTCGTAATTCTGTCTTACAGTCTGTGTTGGCTATGGGAAGAACGTCACTACTAAAATCTATCTCAGTTTTCGTGGTTACGAGAAAGTGATTTGCACCTCTTCACAAATGATTGAATAGGAAAGAGCTTGCATGTTTTATTTCTATGCCACTACTGGCTGATCAGCTATGTTTTCTTCCTCAGTGAAAGTGGTGAGATGTGTGCCATGAAAGAGGTTACATTATGCTCAGATGATCCAAAGTCAAGGGAGAGTGCCCAACAATTAGGCCAGGTGAGATACAACATCATCATTTGTTTTTGAACAACAAAAAGCTGCTCTTTTAAGTGCATTTAGTCTCTGATTTTTCTAACGTTTTAGTTTCTTTTAAATAATTGACTCTCACAGGAGGTTGTAGTTCTAAGCCGTTTACGTCACCCAAATATAGTGCAGTATTATGGCTCTGAAACCGTAAGTCTTACAGATAATTTTTGGAAATTTCTTGTTCTCTGTTATTGGTAACACACTATCAACTGTTTCTACTGAACTACACTGCGTCTTACTTTCCTGCCCCCATACAGGTAGATGACAAGCTGTATATATATCTGGAGTATGTCTCTGGTGGTTCGATCTATAAGCTTCTTCAGGAGTATGGACAATTTGGTGAGAATGCAATCCGTAACTACACACAACAAATTTTATCAGGGCTCGCGTATTTGCACGCTAAAAACACTGTTCATAGGTAAACCAGTTAATTCTGTCCATTCTCCTGATTCCTCGGTTTCCTTCACCCTTCCTTCATTGGGACATTAGGTGAATATGAATTTTAACTTTGTCCAGGGACATTAAAGGAGCAAATATATTGGTGGATCCCCATGGACGAGTAAAAGTGGCTGATTTTGGGATGGCAAAACATGTATGAATATGTTCTCTGCAATCTTGTGCCATTGTTTTGTTTTCGTCCCGTTTAAAACTTTCCTTCATGCAGAATCTAATTCAAGTTCATGCACAAAATGCAGATTACTGCTCAATCTGGCCCTTTATCATTCAAGGGAAGCCCATATTGGATGGCGCCTGAGGTCAGTACGCTGTTACAGAACGTTGGTTTTTTCATGTTGATAGGCTATATGCTGATGCTTTATACCTTACGATGGATTTCAGGTGATACAGAATTCAAATGGCAGTAACCTTGCGGTGGACATATGGAGTCTTGGATGCACTGTTTTAGAAATGGCTACAACGAAACCTCCATGGAGCCAGTATGAAGGGGTTAGTGAATCATATCCATAAGTACTCATAAAGAACAAAAGATTTAATGATGTGAAAATCCTTCCATCCTCATGCATGTGAGTTCTTTATAGGTTCCTGCTATGTTCAAGATTGGAAACAGCAAGGACCTTCCAGATATCCCTAATCATTTATCTGAAGAAGGGAAAGATTTCGTGAGAAAATGCCTACAAAGAAACCCTGCAAATCGTCCAACAGCTTCTCAGCTTTTAGACCACGCTTTTGTTAGAAACGCCATGCCGATGGAAAGGCCTATTGTGAGTTCCGAACATGCCGAATCTATGAATGTAGCTTCAAGCACCATGAGATCACTGGTACATAAACCTCGTGTTTCGCAATTCTAAATTATCTATGCTTCTGGTTGCCTGACAAATCTGTCTCTTTTAGGACATTGGACACGCAAGGAGTCTTCCATGCTTAGACTCGGAAGATGCAAGCAATTATCAGCAGAAAGGATCAAAACCTGGCTCAGGATTCAGGTACCTTGTTAGCCATTCCGTTTCAAGTTTTTCCAAGCATCTAAACATCTATGTTGGCTAACATTTCCTTCCTATTTGGTCGCAGTACATCACAGCCTCATAGGAACATGTCGTGCCCGATTTCACCAGTCGGTAGTCCAATCTTTCACTCGCATTCGCCGCACATTGGCGGAAGAAGGTCTCCATCCCCGATATCTAGTCCCCATGCTCTCTCCGGTTCATCAACTCCTTTAACCGGGTGCGGTGGAGCCATCCCGTTCCATCACCAAAGACAGACTACAATCAACTTATTGCAAGAAGGCATAGGATCAAGCAGAAGCCCTGGAAGTGGCGGGAACTTCTACACGAACAGTTTCTTTCAGGACTCTAGACAGCAAGATCGGCCGCGGAGTAGTTCAAGGACGCCTCCTCATATATTTTGGGACAACAACGGTTCGATCCAACCAGGCTATGGTTGGAACAAGGACAACCAGCCAGTACTATCTGATCATGTGTCCCAACAGCTCTTAAGTGAGCATCTGAAAATGAAGTCCCTCGACCTGAGATCCGGTTTTCCAACTCCCGGTTCGACAAACAGACCCTAAACCAGTCGAGTCAAATGATTCGACACCAATGACCACCCCAGTGGGAAAAAGTAAATCAAACAAATAGCTGCAGAGACTCCTCCCGGATTTCGGAATTGCGACAGTGCCTGAAGGGTGAGGATCTCGAGGTTTATGGTCGCTGAGCCGTGAGTCGAAACCCTGAACCATTGGCTAATATCAAGAAATGAGGATTCGTTTTTTGTTTTCTTTTTGAAGAGCTCTTTATCTTGTCTCTCTCTCTCTCTGTGTCTCTGAGGATAAATGGGAGTGTGAAGAGAGAGATCAACAAAAATTGATTTTGTGTATAGGAAGGTGTGGTGGTAGAACAGATAATCAAATCTTTCACCTAATTCGTCTCTTTCCCTCTTTCTTCTGTCTCTTTGTTGGGTCTTTATTTGTTGCTGATGGGAAGAAGAAGAAAGAACAAAAAAGCAGAGCAAAAGCTTAAATCTGTTATAACCTAGACTCTTCCAAGTAAATCTATTTTTATTGTAAGAGAATCCCAATTCATATTATAAGACCACTCTGTTTCATTTTTTTTTTCTTCATTTTGACCTACCATTAGATTGATATTCGCTTCTATATTTCAATTTCATAGCACAAATTGTTTTGTAATGTTCTTTTAGTCCCAAGGCTTGGGCTTCTAAATTATGATGCCTTTGGGATTCAAACTTTTACTTCTTTTTGGAGCCAAACATTTTCTGAGGGGTTTTATGGATTTAGATCATTTATTTGCCATCCACTGTAAAGTAATTCAAATGTCTTAAATTCAATATTTATCACACTAGATTAAATTAATTAATTTGATCTTATGTGACTTAATTTTTTTGGTTAATTTTCTTAGGTTGTAAAATTTTTGTTTTCTGTTTTGTTAATTGCGTGTTTTCAGTATGCTATGATCATTAACTATAGCACTTGAAATTATAGGAAATGAATATAATTTTTTTCTTTTAGTACAAGACTTTTTTAATCATATCTACAATACACACCTAATCAATCATATACTTTGACTTTAGAATAATAACAGCTCAGAATCTACATATAAAAATATCACAGCCCAAATAATGCATGTACAGTCCAACCAATCATCCCAATTGATCACATGGAACTCATGTTTATAAGTTGAGAAGTTTTACATTTTAAAGGAAACCAGAAACCAAACCTCAAAAAATTTCATCAAGTTACAAGCTCTTTATAGGCTTAATGGATTTTGGAAGATGAACTTCAAACCCTCATGGATATTCTCAGAGTTGCAAGGCAATACAAATTCAATCTCACGTTCCAACAAAGAAAGCAACAATATTCTCTTCTAGGATCAAGTAATGAAATAAGCACCTTTTATTTTTAGAACCAAAAGGAGACTATATGTGAAATCAATACAAGGAAAAGTTCCCAATCGACATTTTGCTGGATTTGATATTTCTTAAATAGGAAAACAATACAAGAAGTTCAAATCATAGGTTTATATCATTTTTAAAAAGGTTGAAATCATAGATTACTACAAACAAGGAAAAATGGAAAAAGTGGAGGAGATGGTGCATTTAAAACAAAGAAAAACATTCTCCATTATTATTATTGCACGTAAATAAAATCGATATATCTTTGGTTCGGTCAGACAGTCTCGTCACGGTTTGTCTGGTCGGCGCAAGAATCATTGTTCAGATCAATACTCCTTCGATGGGTCTTCCACCCTGGTGATAGTACTTGAAGTAGATCTCCGGATAGTTCTTAAATGTTTTGTACAACCTTGGTCTTGCCTCAGACACAAGCCCTTCTACAGGATGAATCACTTTCTCTGCATGCGGAAAGCAAAACGTTGCCACAGATATCCTTTCCTTTTCTGTGTTAGTCACCACTCTATGAACCGGGCTCTTGTATACTCCATTGCTCATTATCTGAACACAAACGCATGCATGAGAGATGAGTTATGTCAAACCTACACCAATCAATCTTCAAAAGTTTATATGCATATGCATGATTGATTAATACCTGGACCACATCTCCTAAAGTGATGAGAACTGCATCAGGGATGACTGGAGCTTTATACCAGTTCCCATCTTTGAGGAACTGAAGCCCTTCTACATTTTTGTCCGGTAAGAGAAGAGTGACGGCTGAGCCATCAGTGTGTGGTCTAGACCCAATAACCTTGTCTGGCCTCGGACATGGAGGATACATGTTGAATCTTGTCTCCATAATAGAATCTTCTCCACACATCTCTAGAAAGCAATCCTCTTCCAAATCCAAAGATCTAGCCATTCCCTTGAAGAGTTGCTCTCTCAGTATCTTTAGCTTCATTGTGTATTCATGTAAAGTTTCCCTAAAGAAAACGTTTACCAAAAATGACAAAATGATGAGAATATAAAAACAAAAGTATTTACAAAAATCATTATAATTACTCTCATAAAAATAGTGCTACAAAATGCATAAACTTATATGAGGATGAAAAGCAATGCAAGTTTTCGAAACTAAATGGAAATAATTTTCATAAACTAGTATAATTTTCTAAACTAAAATACTGGTAATTATCCATAATCTTACCTTTCTTGGTTTTCATAATCCACTAGATAATACTTGCGCATTGCGCATAATAAAATGATTATTATTCTTATTAAATATTGTTTTTAGATTTATTGTTAAGATTTTCTTTAGCTACTTTAAATAATGTTTGACAATTCATTTTAACGTATAGATTATGAAATAAAATGTTTGGCAATTACTTTAGTTTATTAGTTTAAATATATTTAAAAATAATTAAGAAAAATTATGGCGCTACACATCAATAAAAATAGCCTATAATATTTTTATTTTAATATATAGTAGATATACAAAATAGCAAAGGTCACGAAGCAAGATCTTGCTGTTGAAACTAAAAAAAAAAAGCGATCTTGCTGTAGAAACTTAAAACAAGAAGCTATGGAGTTTACCTGAATTTGATTGGAGTTTCTGGCCAGAATTTGAGCTGTCTTTGATCTTCAGGGTAAGTAGTGAGGTGCAAGCGATCGAGCCACTCGAGAAGTTGATCATCAGAAAATATACTGTCGTTTCCATAACCTTGGTAACCACCAATCTCTCTTGCATACTTCTGTTTCTCTTCGCTCGAAAACGCGAAAAACTGTTTTGTTAGCGCGTAAACCTTGTCGAGGAAGACTTCTGTAATCCCATGATTCGTCACCTTTTTGAACAAGAAACCAAAACTCAATGATATCACCGAAACATCTTACAGTATCTTTATGACTCTAATAGTTAATCACTAAGAGGGTCAAACCTGAGCAACGCCCCATGTAGAGAGCACGGAGTGAAGTTTACTCAACTCTTGTTGACCTTCATCAGAAGAAGAGAAGAGAAGGCTAAGATCAATGGATGAAATCTCCATCTCCGGCACCAAAACGTTTAGAGGTTGTTGACCTTCGTCGTCGCCGGTGGTTGGGAAGATGTATCTTTCCGGTAGTCCTTCGCCTGTTTCAACCAACTCTTGGACAGTCTTTAACTTTGGCTTCTCCATTGTTTCGGAGGATCTTTGTTTGATGATCCTTTTGGAAAGAGAATAACTTTTTGTAAATATTTAGACTAAGATGGTTCTTGAGTTTGTTCGTCGAGTACGTGGTGTTTTTATAGGCAAACGTAACACTATTTTAATAGGCAGATCAGCTGAAGTTGCGCAAAACAAAAAAATGCCTTTTAATACTCAACTCCGCAGAAACATGTTGCCTAACTCGACAAAAAAACTTTTGGTAATACTATTTATTAAGGGAGAACGTTTTATGCATTGAGAATTTTTTTTATTATAAGTTTGGTTTTGGTATAAGCATTTTTTTATACTCATTGAAATTATTCGACAGCAAATTATGAGTTGTTTATAGGGATGTGTTTGTTTGGATTGTAGAGCTGAACCTAAGCGGTATGCTGTTTCTAGATGAGAGTATGTCTAGATCCTGCAAACATTTACAACAGGTAAGCCGGACCTTCAAAAGACTGGAAAAGGCTTTTCCTCCTAAAAGTTTTCTGATGCTCAAATTATAGTACATCCAATTGAAAATGGATAATCAGGAGGGTGGGTAGACTGTGATGAGTTTAAGCTTGGACACCCTATCCAAAAATCGTGATATCCGTCTGCTATTTGGTAAATGGGAGCGTAAGGTAAATAGACAATTGGGAGAGTAGAGTTGAAACTCTCTTCAATGGGGGACAAAAAAGGTTTTAGGGGAGAAGAGAGTACTTATAGGAATATGGTGCCTCATACAAAGACTCTAAATTATGGTTTGGGTGAAGAGGTTCCACCGGAGTTTCACTCGTTTACAACTTTAGAAGAAGCAGAAGACAACAACGGAGGCAGCCAAACCGTCAGGAATGCTGATTTGCTATGGTCTATGTGAGCACATTTTCATTTTGGGTTTAAACTGTCGGAACTATGAACTATTGGGCAGTATGAAGTTCGTGAGACTAGTACTTTTAAATAAAACTATGCTATGATGTTTTAATTTGTTTGTTATTTTTATTTGTGTTTGACAAAATAATTTTAAGCAAAGTTTAACAGAAAATTCAACTAAAAACATTAAAAAGAGTTATAAAACCATATAAGTTCATACAAACTCCAAACAAACACCCATAAGTCTATTTACAAAGCCCACATTATCTCTTCAAAACATTACAATCCACAAGATTCACAACTACCTCCTTCAGCTTTGCAATCTCTTCAGTATTGTTGTCCAGCTCCAAACGCGCTCCATTTAAAAAGGAAGGTTTGTAAAGCTTCCAATCATGTTGGACTGTTCATCTACTTCTTTCTTTAATATAAATCTATTTTTAATATAAAAACATCTTTCTCACCAGTATAATCCCAACAATTATGAATATGGTAACTATCATTCTGCACATAAAAACAAAAACTGCATGTTCAATAATGTCATTAAATTGGTAAAACAAAAAAAACTGATCTTACCTTATACATGTTTGCAGATAAAATACCTCCTGCCTAGATTGGATTCAAAGTCATTGATCTTCTCAATGATTCGTCCACCACATGACTAATAACAATTAATCATAGAATAAATTATTCACTGTGCCAAAATTACTAACTAATATTAATCTAATAAAATATAATAAAAATCATAATAATGTATTTTAAGATTTATTTAAAATTTCTCATTTGAGAAATTCATCTCATTCTCTCTTTTTTCTTTTTTTTTAATGGTGAGAAACCTATTAAAAAACTCATAACGCAGATTGTATAAGAATCATTATTCATAGGAAATCTCTACGTTTTTCTTTTTAATACACATCTACCATACACAAAGCTATCAATCATATGCTTTGACTTAAAAATAATAATAACAGCTCAAACTCTACAAATATAACCAACACATCCCAAATAATACATGTACAGTCCAACCAAATTATACACCAATTGATCACATCGACCTCATCTTTGTAAATTTTTACATTTTAGAGGGAAAGGAAATAAATGGTTATGGAAAAATCGAGTCATAGAAAAAAAACAAACGGAAACCAAAAAGGAAAAATAGGAAAATAAACTATTTAGATCACAAATATCGTTAAAATTTTAAAAGAATTAGATTATTCTGTCTACAACATCACGACGGCTTCAACTGGTGAGCAAGGGAACGAGGAGGAATAATGAATTCCTATTCATTCCTTAAAATTTTTACCATTTACTAGTAATAATATTTCCCTATCATTCCTTCTTATTCCTTATCATATAAGGAATTATAGAATAAATGTATTTCTTATTAAAGTTGGGGAGGAACAAAATATATTTATTTACTTCCTTATTTATTTTTCATTCCTATTCATTCTTTTTTTTTGTTTATTTTATTCTTTTCCTTTTTATTCCTATTCCTTTTTTATTAGTCACCAATTTAGTATGAAGAGTTCTAGATTTGATATTTTATTAATTAGGAAAACAATACAAGAAGTTCAAATCATAGATTTATCAAAAAAGAGAGCAGAACTCATAGATTACTACAAACAGGGAAAAATGGAAAAAGTGGAGATAGTGCATTTAAAGCAAAGAAAAACATTCTCCATTATTATTGCAAGTAAATAAAATAGAAATCTATCTCTGGTTCGGTTTCTTGGTTCGGTCAGACAGTCTCGTCACGGTTTGTCTGGTCGGCGCAAGAAATATTGTTCAGATCAATACTCCTTCGATGGGTCTTCCACCCTGGTGATAGTACTTGAAGTAGATCTCCGGATAGTTCTTAAATGTTTTGTACAACCTTGGTCTTGCCTCAGACACAAGCCCTTCTACAGGATGAATCACTTTCTCTGCATGCGGAAAGCAAAACGTTGCCACAGATATCCTTTCTTTTTCTGTGTTAGTCACCACTCTATGAACCGGGCTCTTGTATACTCCATTGCTCATTATCTGAATACACACATGCATGCATGAGAGATTAGTTATGTCAAATCTGCACCAATCAATCTTCAAAAGTTTATTTGCATGTGTACATGATTGATTAATACCTGGAGCACATCTCCTACAGTGATGAGAATTGCATCAGGGATGATTGGAGCTTTATACCAGTTCCCATCTTTGAGGAACTGAAGCCCTTCTACATTTTTGTCCGGTAAGAGAAGAGTAACGGCCGAGCCATCGGTGTGTGGTCTAGACCCAATAACCTTGTCTGGCCTCGGACATGGAGGATACATGTTGAATCTTGTCTCCATTATAGAATCTTCTCCACACATCTCTAGAAAGCATTCTTCTTCCAACTCCAAAGATCTAGCCATTCCCTTGAAGAGTTGCTCTCTCAGTATCTTTAACTTCATTGTGTATTCATGTAAAGTTTCCCTAAAGAAATGTTTTTCAAAAATGACAAAATGCTGAGAATAAAAACACAAAAGTATTTACAAAATAATTATTATTACTCTCATAAATATAGTGCTACAAAATGCATCTATACACTTAAATATAAGTTTTCGAAACTAAATGAAAATAAAACATTCATAAATAATTTTCTAAACATACATAGTCTTCTATTTCTTTCTTTATTTTCATATTCCATATACAAAATAGCAAAAGTCAACGAATCAAGATCTTGCTGTTGAAACTGAGAACAAGAAGCTATGGAGTTTACCTAAATTCGATTGGAGTTTCTGGCCAGAATTTGAGCTGTCTTTGATCTTCAGGGTACGTAGTGAGGTGCAAGCGATCGATCCAGTCGAGAGGTTGATCATCAGAAAATATGGTGTCGTTTCCATAACCTTGGTAACCACCAATCTCTCTTGCATACTTCTGTTTCTCTTCGCTCGAAAACGCGAAAAACTGTTTTGTTAGCGAGTAAACCTTGTCGAGGAAGGCTTCTGTAATCCCATGATTCGTCACCTTTTTGAACAAGAAACCAAAAGTCAATGATATCACCGAAACATCTCACAGTATCTTAATGACTCTAATAGTTAATCACTAAGAGGGTCAAACCTGAGCAACGCCCCATGTAGAGAGCACGGAGTGAAGTTTACTCAGCTCTTGTTGACCTTCATCAGAAGAAGAGAAGAGAAGGCTAAGATCAATGGATGAAATCTCCATCTCCGGCACCAAAACGTTTAGAGGTTGTTGACCTTCGTCGTCGCCGGTGGTTGGGAAGATGTATCTTTCCGGTAGTCCTTCGCCTGTTTCAACCAACTCTTGGACAGTCTTTAACTTTGGCTTCTCCATTGTTTCGGAGTATCTTTGTTTGATGATCCTTTTGGACAGAGAATGACTTTTTGTAATATTTAGACTAAGTTTGTTAGTCGAGTACGTGGTATTTTTAAAGGCAAACGTAACACTATTTTTAATAGGCAGATTTGTTGAAGTTGAGCAAAACAAAAAAACGCATTTTAATACTCAACTCCGAAGAAACAAGTTGCCTAGGACCCGACAAAAAAAAAAGCTTTTGGTTCTATATATTATTTGTTAAGGGAGGACGTTGTATGCACTAATCTTTGAGAAGGTTTTTTTATTACAGCTTAGTATAAGTAATTTTTTATACTCATTGAAACGTTTCTTTAGATACATGTTGAAACCTACTTTATAATCTGATTTAGGTGTTACTCTAGCTTGTTCATGCATGCACGTTTCTAATTTTAAAAACATTTAATTTAGGGTCTTGCAAAATCATGAATTTTCGAAATTAAATATATTTTATAAATCCAAAATTTAACTTTAAAAATTGTAACAAATTCTGAAACACTGTGAACTATACCAGAAATGTAGTAAAGAACATAATTAACAGAAAAAGATAAATTATTTTCAAAAGAAAATGTTGTTTACGTTAAAATTTGTAATTCGATAATGTGTAGTAAATACATAATTTCGACATGTTCACCACTTCTATATTTCCTCCTCTGATGGAGTTTAAACTTTGAAGCATAGTATAATCTTGGTTACACAAACACTAAAACGACATGCTAACAACTTATATATTTACATATATAATTAAACTTAATATATAATTGTTTGACATGATGACCATTAAGATTAATTGACGTTAATCTTTGTTAAGTAACCAACCGTCAGCGTCTCATCAAATGCAGACTAGAGAAACCATATCAAGCCCTAGAAAGATTATTGGACATTTCAACACTATATACAGTACATATGTATATAGTATTTAATATTACTGAATTTAACGTATCATCAATATTTATCACAAATATATGACAACCTCAAACAGCTGTCATATAAATGTAATACAGCTACCATACCAAGGACCTAATATTATTGGTCAATTTTTTAGAAGACCATACATTTTTTTTTCCTGTTTTGTTGTTAAAAATTGGATTTTTTTTTCGATAACTATATTTGCAAAACAATCAAAAAATATAGTCATATTATTTGAAAAATTAGTAAACTAACAATGGTCCACAATCAATTGTCGAAAATATATACTATACTATATATCAATTTATGGAATAGCTGTATTTGATATAGTATTTTTAAAATATTTTTTTGTAAAGAGGAAGGAAGGAACAAGACGAGAGAGAGGAAGGGAGGAGAGGGAAGGGGAAGAGAAATGGAAGAATGGAGATGAGATGATCGTAGGTGAGCAGAGGAGACTAAAGGGGGAAAGATGAAAAGAGAAGAGAAGATTGGAGAAGAAAAGAATAAGTGGAAAAAAACAAAAGAATAATTTTGTATATTATAGAATATACAAAAAATATTATAATACCTAGTTTGTTATAGTTATTTCAGTAATTTAGCTTCAAAATATGGTTATATGACCCAATTTCTAATTCATAGAAAAACTCTACATTTTTCCTTTTGATACATAGTTAAAAAGAAAAAAAAATCTACATCTACCATACACAGCTAATCAATCATATGCTTTGCCTTTAAAATAATAACAGCTCAAACTCTACAAATAGAACCAACACATCCCAAATAATACATGTACAGTCCGACCAATCATACACCAATTGATCATCTTTGTAAATTTTTACATTTTAGAGGAAAAGGAAACAAATGGTTATGGAAAAAATCGAGTCAGAGAAAGAAAAAACAAACGGAAACCAAAAAGGAAAAATAGGCAAAATAAACTATTTATAGATCACAACCTCGATCGTCAAGAATTTAAAAGGATTTAGTTTATTCTGTCAACAAACATCACGAAGAGTTTTGAATTTTGTTATCACAGAGATGGAATCAAAATTGACCTCTGGTGTTATCCGTCGTAAGCCACCGTCGTCAAGATATTATCCATACGCTACAAGGAGGGGCTCTGCAAAGGAAAGCATGATGAAAGATGAGGTTGTACGACTAGGTGTTGAGCTCTCGCTCTCTGTAGCTGAATCCATGTTCTTGCTCTGTGGTGACAATCGTGCTCTGTTCTGTTTCGGCTATAAGCTGTCGAGACATGTACTGCCGCATCAAGATCCCGTGTTAGAAAGACTGCATCGTGTCTTTGATCATATCTCCTTAAAAGATTTAAAATCCAAGAACGGAGTGTGTAATCAGAATGGTATCGATTCGTCGGTGCGATGGAGCTTTATCAGGAACACTTGGAAGGATTTCGTCTTCGGAACCATAATCTTGCATCGCCTTGTTATTGTTCTTCGAAAGAAAGATCTCTCTTTTGATGAACGAATGTTTTCGTCTTTTATTGCAAAGTACAAGAAAGTTCTGAGTAATATAGAGGATAAACTGAGGCCCTTCAAGAATGTTTCGGAGGCGAATGGTTACTTGAGGGAGACGCAAGAGTCTGACATTTTCCACTTGTGGAAGTCTCTCTTCGACGAAGAAGCTTTCGAGACAACACGCAGAGTGATAAAGTCTCCTTACAATCTTGGTAGGGATTCAGCAAAGAAGAAGCTCGAAAAGGAGGCTGTGCGACTAGGAGTTGAGCTTTCGCTATACGTGGCTCAGTCGATGTTCTTGCTGTGTGATGACATTCGCAGTATGTTAATCTTCTGCTTCAAGTTATGGAGAGATGCGAAAAACGACTTGAATCCAAACAGTCCCGTCGCGGAAAGGCTGCTTCGTTTGATGCATTATATCTACTTGAAAGATGTCAAACCGAGAAACGGAGTATACCAGAATGAAACCACGTCGGTCCAGTTGGAACTGGCCGGTACGACTTGGCGGAATTTCGAAGATGGGTTTACGTATCTGGATCTTGTTGTTTTGATTCTCAGAGGAGAAGAAGAAAACTGTTTATACCGCAGAGAGTTCACGTCTAGTATTGAAGAAGAGGTAAAGAGTCTAGAGGAGAAGTTGAGGTCCGTAAAGGCTGTTTCAGAGGCGAATGGGTTTAAGAGGGAAGCGATAAAGTGTAGCATTTCTGAAATGTGGAAGTCTCTCTTTGATAAAGAAGCTAAGGAAGCTTCACAGACTCTGAGAGTGATCAAGAATGGGATTCTTCGTGACCTGTTTCTCCCTCTACTGAACGAATGATGATTGTTATGGCGGCCTAGTAGCTTACGTCTGTACAATTTTCTATTTCATTTCTGATAGAAAAAGATTAAGAGATTACAAAATAGTTTACACAATGATGAGAGAGCTTCGAAAGTTTCTCTACGCGTATACACATTTTTGTTTAAACACTATTCTTAGTTACAAATAACAAACCATATACACAAAGAACGATCATGGCTTCTTCTTCAATAAAGATGATGTACGTACCTTATATAACATAGATTAAAGATTGAAAAGAAAAAGAATCTTACAACTTACGTTACATTGGTTACAAACCCCAAAGGTTTTTGTTTTTTTTTTTGGTTTAATTTTTGGTCAGGTTGTCTCATTTCTCAGAGCACTGTTCAAGCCGGACATGGTGAGGACATGCTCTTTGTGGCTCACCTTTGGTCCATAGAATCCAAAGATCGTTTCGTTTTCGAGCCAGTGTTAACATTGTTCCTGCATTTTCATCACGAGATGTCTCTCAATGTCTCATTCGATGAACGTTATGGGAAGAGCAAAAGAGAGAGAGAGATGGTGGAGAGATTTTCCGGCTTACCGAGAGTGAAAGGGACAATATAGAGCAATGCTGGTTGGCCATGTCCATCCATTAGATTTAGAGCCACGTAAGTAATCAAAAGACCTGCGGTTTTCAAAATGGTTGAATGATTTGACAATGATGGAGAAACTGAAAACTACGCGGAGTTGTGAGTGTGATTTACCTAATCCGTAGGCAACCATTGCCCAAATAAAATAGCCGGTTCGAAGAGTCTTGTTAGCTAACCAGTCATATCTGCAAGAGAAAATGTTAAGGAAAGCTTGCAACTTCGTGAAACGAAACAATGTATGATGATGACTTTATGAGATGAGAGAGAGAGAGAAAGGCTTTTGAACCTGAGAGCAAAAGCGAGTAGCAAACCGGGCAAAAGAATATCACCGAATCCAATAATGCTGTAGCCTCCCCACGGATCGAACATGCGCGGAATCTTCAGTAGCATCGGGATGCCATCTTCTCCGCTCTTATCACCACGAGCTACCTGGAAAGAAGAAAGAAGCAACATTGCATTTTCTGGAACGAGATTTTAGTTTGGGCATTGATTGATGGCTGAACGGTTAGTTACTTACGACAATCATTACGCTTTCGTGGAACAACTTCTTGGAGACAAACACCCAGAAGATATCGTACAAGAAGGAACAGCTGAGAAGAACGGTCCCGACCTGTTCCAAGCGATATGTGGCATTTCTTATGATCTTTCTTTCTCAAATATACCTCCAAAAAGTTTCAGAATTCCAAGATGGAGAAAGACTGAGATGAGATATTAAATATGTTCATAAATTACCTTGAGATTTGGGACATGAACAATCTGTAGTACAGTGATGATCAATGCGATACCCTATTCAGTAGAACAATATTATCAAATACCATATAACCGAATTGGACTGACACGGAAAATGAAAGTGTATGGGGCTGCAATTCTTACAAGAACATCTTGGCCAATCCAAGCGAAGGAGCGATTTCGGTAAACAGCCCAGAGAACAGCAAAGACAATGCAGAAAGGAGAAACTGCAAGAGTCAGGTAAGGGATAGGTCCAAGGAAAGGGACTTTTACATACGAATCTCCAGCACGTTGGAACCATCTGCAGAAAAGAGCAGAGAAAGAACAGTCCATGACATTCTCCAAAAAAGTGCATTAAAGACAATAGGCGATGAAAGGAATCATTTTTTTACCTTGATAGCAAAGCGACAAGGCAAGTTTGCAAACCCTGAAGATAAAGAAGGTACACCATATAAGACCTCAAACCGGTTTACCAATTCAATTTAAGTATGCATTGGATTATGAGCACAAGTCGAAAGAGACTCATACTGAGAGGATGCAGAGATAGAGAACAGAACTAAAAATAAGTTGGTACCTCAACACCACCAATGCAGAAAACAACCACAAGAAGCTCCACAAACCAATAAGACATAAGCTTGTAAAGAACCACCAGGAAGCCCGAAGCAAGAACTACGAAAAAAATAGCCGAAATAGTATTGATCTCCACGACACCACTACCCCCTTCATTTGTGTTAGGGATTTCGTCTATAGCATCCTACATTTTTGCGGGAAAAAACAAATGTTTAGAAGTAAGAATGATTAATTACGCAAGCACTGACAATAGAACCATAAACAAAAGTACAAAAGCAACACATAAACAAAACCATGTGAAGGTTTTGTCAAAAGCAGACAAATGCCTCAAGGAGGGGCCCAGCTCATTAGAAAAGCCATCCGTTACCTATCCATTTCTTGGATGTTTATCTTGACACAACCTTTTCCATATATGGGAAAGCAAATTGGTAAAGAAATGCCTAAGTGTCGTTCAATGAAACTATATAAGATTTTTCTTCCTAGGCCAAACCAAGTTACCAACTACTCTGTCCCTTTTGGCATCATAAGAAATGCACAAGAAGCGAAAGGGGCTTGCTTATTGGCAGCTTATGTGATCCTTACCCATCAAACTAAATGTTCCTAGCCTAATATTAGTAAATCTCAAATAAGTATGAAATGACTGACCTTCAGTAGCTTATCATGTTCAATAGCTGCTTCTCGGGCACTCCACGCAGACCAATAAGATGCACACAAAATGGTACCGATAGCCATTAACCACAAAAAGACTTCGGCTACATCAACAGCTGGTCGTCTTGGGGAGTAAAGCTGCACCGACACTATATAAAGTACAGAAGATTAGAGAGTATTTGATTTGGTATTTCAGATAAAAAAGGACTAACTCTGAAGCATATTGAAGAAGAATAAAAGCTAATCAGATTACCATTATCAGGATGACAACGTACCTTTTGAACTATTGACGAGCATTTTTTCCAAGGAAGCACCAGCATCTTGTGGAAGCATGACGGCAGGAATCTTTATATCTAAATCCGTTTCATCCGGTTCACAAACCATTTTGTAAAGTTCTATAGGAAAATCAAACATATGAACCATGAGCACATTCAAATAGCATCAAAGCAATAAGCCAATTTCAAGAGTCAGATCGACACAAAAAAACAAGTTATCGACATTACCTTTCTGGTTATTTATGATTAACAGAGCAGAGGCACCAGCAGCTTCCGCATTATTTGCCTTAGCTGTGAAACGACAGTTGCCCCGGTCCACAATAACAACATCTCCAGAAAGCTAACAAAGATTACTCTCAAGTAAGTTTACGCATTCTCTTTTCAACATCAAAGCTAGTAATAAATACATCAAGGGTAAATAAAAAAACCTTGGTCTTGAGCGGTGTACAACAATCACGAGGATTTGCAAAAACAATGTGTGTCTGGTTTGCGTTCTTCTCCTTGGACACTATCCGCCTCCCAAATCTAGCCCCTACGCCCACAAACTCCTCTTTCTCAACACCATTAACCCAAGTTTGAACTTTCACCTAACGAAACCATGTGACAAATCACAAAAAAAAAACATAAACTTCACCAGATCTTAATTCAATTTGATAAACACTTCTCATCTAATATACGAATGAAGCAACGAAAGCTCATCGATACAACAGTGTGGAGGTTCACAGAAAGTAATCAACAGCTCGACAAACAATATTCATCAGGGAAAAAGTACAACTTTACGATTAAAAAATCACACTTTTAATCAGTTCTTAGGATCTAAAGGGATAACTAGAAATATACTTCACAATCATCAATAACCAACCCCACAAATAACTTCATGGCTAAGAAAGATAATTGTACAAAAGTGAAGTAAAACCCAGGATCGAAGAATCCATAACTTAGATCAATTACAAGCTAAACAGTAAACTAAGAGCTTAAGCTTCAACTCGAAAGGTTACTAATTTAGTCGCGAAATCTTCAATATCGTAAAATCAGAAACCTGCGATTTCAGTTTTTTTAGAGCTTGGTACTTAGCTTCGCAAAAAACAACAAAATTCGTTGGATTTTTTCTTCGAAAATAGTCAAGAACAAGCTGAATTCAGAGTAAGAATTAAAAAAAAAAAATTGGGTAGAGATCAGTACCAGAACGAAGTCATTTTCGCAACCTGGCTTCTTAGGAGCTAAATCATCCTGATGAACAATATCACCGGCGGTGACTGTAGAGAGGAGAAAGACGATTAAAATCGAAGCGGATACAAGAAACATCCGGAGAAAACCCAGCGAATCCATGGAATGCTCCAAGGATTCTCTCTCGCTGTATCACGAATTTATCTCACACACACAAACAATGAAGAGAGAACGAGAGAGAGAGAGAGGAGTGAAACACGGAAAGATTAATTTAAGAAAAAAATAACAAATTGGGTAATATTCTCAGAAAATAAAAATGGGAATATTTAATATACTTATTAGATAGCATTGTTGGTGTTGGATCTGTGGAAAGTGACGTAAGCGCGAAGAGAGACAAAAAAGTGAAGAGTGAAAACGACGTCGTTAGGTCATGCCCATTAGACCGGTTTTGGCTCTTCTGATTGGACCGGTTTTGCTAAAATGGTTATCGTCGCAATCCTGTCGACAATTTCTTAAAATTATATGCAGATTCTTCTACTTTCAAGTGGGATTATAAGATTCGGAAAATGTCTATTAACAACGATAATGAATTGACCTTTGTTGCGACAATTTCCTCGGACATACCATGTTGTTTTGTTTGTCTTAACCAAATTATTATTTATTTGGTTTATATATGATTACTGATTAGTACTATTGGTTTCTGAGTGGACCCAAAGACGACGAATGGATATCGGAATCTTTAATTTATATACATAAAAAAAAACAATTTTATTCTATTTTTTCCTTTCTGCAATTTATTTTTGAGATAATTACCTCGAAAGATATGTATATATCACATATATATTCCCTACCAAACTTTCGTGATTTTTGTGTTTATCATATTCGTAATTTCTCAAAATATATATTTACCAAATTGAAACCGTATTTTCCTTATACATGAGTATACTTTTTGTTTGAAGTTCAAATCTGCAATTAGGCTCGGTTTCAATTTTGGATACACATGAAAGGAGAAAATATATAAATTTTAAACCGAGTTCGATCTGAATCGGTTTTCATTGGTTCGGTTTAAATTGGTTTATCCAAATTAAACACACCTGCTATCTCTAAATCAACAACAACACTTGCACAAACACAACTTACATTTTGGGTTTTAAACTCTTACAAAATTTGTAGACATCTTCTTCTCCCACCTTTAGAATCTTCCTCTCTCTCCCCTGCAGCTACAATGACAATTGGTTTCCTCTTAACCGATAAAACGGTGAAGTAATCAAATGGAAGAACGTTAAGGTAATGATGACTCATAAGATTAGATACCTCAAAGTCTCTTGCATAGAACTCATGATCGATCTTCGCAAGAGCATAGCCATGGTGGAAGCAAAACCGATTCCATGTCTTTGCTATTAGCTAACTTCTGTTCTAATGATCTCACCATAGTAGAGACATTAGTGACTCTCTGGTAACCTGCAGAAGCAGAGTAATAGGAGGAAAGAACAGATAAGTGATCAGGAAGCATCTTGATAAGTTTCAGAAACTCTCATAGATCAAGAGCAAGATCTCGATTCTTGTTTTATCATCTAAGAGACTGAAAGTAGAAAGGACAATATAAATGTTAAGGTTGTACTTACCGCCATGGGAACTCGCTTGTGTCTATTCCTGCTTGGTGAAGCTCATCAACGTACTGTAATGCTTCTCGGCATTCCTCTCGATCATCATAGAACTCTTTCTTATCACCTTCAAGCTGATACGCTTCATGGCCTTTCCCTGCTACGACCTGCAAAAACAGACCAGTGTCAAGCAAAGCTATATATACCCAAGAACTTCATTCGATTATACAACTTTGAAGCTGAAATTGCTCAAAAGAAGTATTTAAATCCAACTACTTTGGTAACACAATAAGGACAATGCAGAGAATGGGTTTTGTTTGAGAACTTACAACCATGTCACCTTCTTCACCCATAGCAACAGCACACCGCACAGCTACACGTCTAATATCGTGAAGGAAGAGTCTATGACCATTCGCTAGAGGCGGATAGTAATCGTGTTCGCCGTGTTTCAAATACTCTTGCATCGTCCATCCAATCCCAGACAACATGTCGTCCAAGATGTCCACTAATACCACATTGGAGATTTTTCCAAACTGTTAATATACCTCAGGACACACTACTCGACCTAATCTCAGAAGTTACTTACATGGATCTTCATTCCCTGGATTATCAGATGTCAACATCGTCACATCACTCTTCTCAGTAGCGATTTTCGTCATAACCGGTCTTTTCCCTCTCTCATTTTCACCCTCGCAACCGATCACTTCAACAAACAAATGAATGCTAAAGTAATCAGATGACCACACGTATAACAACTACAACACGTAAGGAGCATAATATGGGTGAAAGGAAAATTTCTATACCGGTAATGATTCTTCTCGGTTTAAGCTCTCGAATTGAATCTAGCAGCCTTGACAAACCATCAGGTGTGTTAGCATGATCCACAATGACGCCAAAAGCTTGTTCCTCATCAATCAACTCACACCTTCCAGGGACTGCATCCACTTCCTCAACACCTCGAACAATATCCTCAAGAGGAGCTCCAACAGCAATCCCGACAGCAACAGCAGCAAGAATGTTATAAATGTTGTGCCGTCCTAACAAACCAGAAGAAATCTCAAGTATCCCTTGAGGTGTATTAACCAAAACCTGCGTCTCAAACAAGGAAAGCTCAAACTTTAACGGGTGAACATCGGCTTTCGTGTTCTCCATGGCAAACGTCACAACGGGAACGTTAGGATTCCCTTGCTGGACGAAAAACGCTGCGTTTGGATCGTCTATGTTCACCACTTTCCTGTGCCTTTCCGGGTCCACCATTCTTGCAAACAGCTTGGCTTCAGCGTCTCTATACTCTTCGTCGGTACCACGAAAGTCCGTATCCTCTCTTATCAAGTTCGTGAAAACAGCAATGTCGAAGTCCACTTCATCACATTTCCCTAGAGCAAGTTCTTGAGGAGAAGCTTCCATAACCAGAGCTTCAGTTCCGTTATGCAACATCTTAGCCATCAAGCTCTGAACCAAAACCGCATCAGGATTCGTCGTAGCATTAGGCGTATCCAATTTGTTATCCCCATGGATGTAACAGGAGACTGTGCTAAACATTCCTGTTCTCACACCCATAGCTTCATAGAGGCTTTTTATCAAATACGTGGTGGTCGTCTTCCCGTTCGTGCCGGTGACTCCGATCACCGACATTTCCTTTGACGGGTGCCTGTAAAAGGAAGAAGCTAAAGCAGCTAACACTGCATTAGTGTCTTCGACGATGACGAGTGCTTTACAACCTAAGGTATCTTCAATGTCGATCTCTTTGCTAGCTACAACAGCCACTGCTCCTCTCTTGTCAGCTTCGCTCAAGAATGAATCTCCATCGCTCTCGCTTCCCACACAGCAAACGAAGAGATCTCCGGCGCTAACACCTCGCGAGTCCTGCTGAATTCCGGTGATCTCAACGTCCAAGTCGCCGTAAACTGAGATCGGCACTACTTTGCTCTCGTCTAAAAGCTCAGCTAAGCTCAATTTGAATTTAGGTTCCACGATTCTCACTTTCGATCCACCGAAATCATCCAAATCAAACTCGAATTGATGATCGGACCCAATTTCCTTCTTCTTGCTGATCCTAACGTTTCCTTCCTCATCGAAGTCTTCTTCATCAGAGACTTCGGTTAATCCGGTTAGTTTATCGATTTCATCCAAATCTACAACCTCTTCATCATCAAGCTCATCAACAACGTCGGTAACATCACCTTCTTCTCCATCTTCCTGTTCAGTCTTCTTAGATTTGGGAGGGTTTGGTTGAAGCAAACCTTTCTTGACAAACTCACTGCGTTTCATGGATATAGCTCTGTCGATATCTGAGAACAGATCGCCTCCAGATTCCACGTCGTCTCGTCCCGTCTCCGGCGCGTCCTCCACATCGGCGATGGCGGAGAGATACGTGTTCCGATTCTTCTCGAAATCTTCTTCCTCTAGCTTCCGCGCACGAGCAGCTTGACGCTGTATCTGCTGAAACTTCGAAACTCCGTGCATTGAATCCTCCGGAGCTTCAGGAGGATCGTCATCTGCTGGGTTCGGGTACGAATTCCGGCGAGCAGGTCCCGCTGCTAACTGAAGATTACGGGAATTTCGGGAGAATGGTAAGATAATCGGTTTGTAGGAGAAGGAAGAGGTGGTTCCTCTTAGAGAGAGGAAGACTGGGTGAGGAGAGATAAGAGTGAACGCCATTGGAGGAGACACTGAGAGAGCGATGAAAGGTTTTTCGAGGGGATAAGAGTTTAGCTGCGAAACGGTGCGTGCAGGGGAATCAGAAATGCCGGGAAAACGATGCGTTTCAGATGTCAGTGACAACAAAAAAGATTGGGTTTAGAAATAAGGAAATGGCCCGTGATCATGGCCCACTATAATAGCCCACGACCTTTTAACATTTTTAAAAATGAAGAAAGTAATATCAACTCGCACAATTATTTGACAGAATATTTTGTTTGAAGAGAAGACAAAAAGTTGCTTCAAATTGCTATGTGCTGCAGAGAACCCAACAAACATGTAATTAAAAAACAAAAACAAATAATGATGGCTATTGATTTTGACATAAAAGATTGATACGAGGCTGGCTAATTTGGTCTCTAGATGGTTTTAAAGAGATAGTGTTTTCAATTATTATAATCCATCTCACAACAAAAACTAAGAAATCATCATCATCATATCTATTACTAATAAAAATTGATTCTAAATATTTCTAAGGGTGTCCACATAGAATTTAAAGATTCAATTCTATTGGTACACATCATCATTATCTTTAATTAATTATATATTGTATATTAAATAAATTAATTTCGTTTTTTATTTTTTAAAATAAAATTTCTAATTTTTAATTAATTTCGTTTTTGTTGTTATTAGGAAATTTTCTAAATTTTAAATTAGTTATTAATAAAAAAGGTTAAAAAGTAGATCTTATTTTTCTATTTACAACAAAAAGTAATTTAACATATAAATAGATTATTAAGGAAAATCATATATATTAAACAAAATAATTAAAAAAATCTATTTAAGACCATCATTAAACTATTTTAAAATTTAAATTATAATAAATAATTATAATCTGAGCTACTAATTTAAAATATATTAGTTATGGTCCATGTTGATGTTTTATACTGATGAAAGCATCCACATAGAACATAGAAACTCAATTTGATTGGTCAAAATCAGCGTTTTTATTAAACATAAAAAATGTTAAATATGATTAACAATTTAAATAAATTAAAAATACAAAAATATAAATTATCATAGTATAATGGAGAGTTAATATAAATTATCATATATATTTCAAATGAGTAATGAATTTAACAAAATATTAAAGTTAAATTGTTATATAAAACATATAAAATTGTTATTTAATACTATCAATACTAGAAAAACAAATTCATGTTAAAAAAGATATATATTTAAGCTACTTATTTAAAAATCAGTAAGAAATTAATTAATCAATAAATAAAACGAAAATTAATTTTTACAAAATTTTATATTTAAAAAAAATTGACTTGATATATGACTAACTACTTAAGAAATCAATATAAACAAAATTTCACTAGAAAAATAACAAAAAATGAAATTATGTCTTCAAAAATGTCAATATTTTTTGTTAAAAGAAATCAGTATCAAGAGAGGTAAATTATGAAATGCAAAATTCGTATAAACTAAAATTAGCTTGATATTTAGGCTAATGTTCTGGAAAATCAACATAAAAATATGAACTAAAAAACAATGATGGTATAAGCTTTTGAGATAAGTCCACATAAAATTTAGAATAACGAGTTTTAGCATGTCAAAACAATATTATAATTAAAATTAAAATTTAACAAAAAACACTTATAAAAAAAAGATTAAATTAATATATATGCTACCTATTTGGAAAATCAATAACAAAATAGCTTAATTAAAATATGTATGTTTTAAGTATATCAAACATGCAAAAAATTATATAAATTAAAATAAAATATAAAATTACTATTAAAAGATACGTAAAATAACAAACAAACAAAATCAAAAACGAAAATTAGTTTGAAATTTAGTTCTAGAAAATTTATAATTTTAAAAATATTGGTATTCACTATGAATAACCATATAAAATTACAGTATGTTATATGAGTTTCTAAATCAAATATATTATTTAAATTTACAAAGACTAATACTTTGGCTACGTCTGATTTAAAAACTAACTAAAAAAAAATACAACACAAGTAACTCTACATTCGAAATATAACAAGTAATAAAGTCTGATTTTTTATACATAGCTACTACTTATAACTTAGCCAACATGAACAGCACATGAGTAATACTTTCTAAAATTTTATTTAAATAATAATGTATGACAATGTTATGAATCAAATTCAAATTGGAATATATCTATATAAACTATTCAAATTAAAACATGAATAAAACACACAAAAGATAAAAACAGTGAAAATTAATGTGAAGACTCCACATTATCTTACATGTTTTAAAAAAAAATTATCAAATGGTTAACTGTAAATAAAAAAGATTTTATAAATTAAATAGAGATATAACCTAAACTTCGTAGAGGATCTGATGGAGAAGCAGAAGAAGCTTTACACAACTATTGTAGCATCCTAACAAAAGTAAATCTGAATCATCATTAATCATATATTATGTATGCATAGTTACACAACATTAGTGAGATATTTAATCAATAACTAAATATTTGAACATATAAAATCTTTAAAAAGAACAACTATAGAAATCCTAAGGATACAAGACAAAATACCAAAAGTTTAGTAAGAAAATCATTTTCTAAATCAAATATATGCACGTCGAAGTTGAATAATTTGTTAGGTGTCATTACTATGATTAGACTTAATAAGATTTTAAATTTTCTAAGCAAAAAATAGGAAAAACTACAGATTTTGTTTTAAAAAAATTATATAAAAGAAAATTTATATAAATATATTATAATTTTTATAATTTAAAAGATATGAACCAAAAAAGAATTAAATCAAATCATTAATACAGACTCGCGCGTAGCGCGAGTTAAAAACCTAGTAATATATAAAAGTTGAAGGCATTGTGCATTGATGACGTCCACATGGGATTAAAAATTTTGATCTGATTGGTCCACATCAGCATATTCATTAAATAAAAAAATGTTAAATATGATTAGGACGGAAAAACTTGATTTAATTGGTCCATATCAACTTTTAAATCAAACCAAAAATTATTAAGTATAATTAAAATATTAAAAGTTAATTTAACAAACTATGTCCAACAAAAAAGTAAATTCAATCTGATTGATCCAAATCAACATATTTATTAAATCAAAAAATATTAATATGGTTTAAAAATTTAAAATTTAAATAAAAATTTAACAATAAATTATACATGTATATAAAAAAGTAACCATTATGAATTTAAAAAAATCTACAACAACTCAATTTAATAATTAAAACAATGAAAACTGAATAAAAATATAACATAAAACTCTTGGAAGACATGATGGAGAAGAAAAAAAATTGTTTTGCATTATCATTACAGCTTCCTAAAAAAATTAAATGTGAATCAACATGAATCATGGATTATATATACAGTAGTACACAACATTAATAAGACTTTCAATAAAAAAACTAAATATTTGAACACATAAACCTTCAAGAAAAAAAGAACTATAAAAATTCTTTAAAAAATAGAAAATAATACCAAAATCTTAGCAAGATTATATTTCTCTAGATCAAATATATATGTACGTCAAAGTTGGATAATTCGATAGGTGTCATAGTTATTATTTTACATAATAGTTTTTAAAAAATTTATAAATAAAATAGGATAAATTACACATTATATATTAAATTCTCTTATATAAATGAAAGTTTTTATAAATATTTATAATTTTAAATAATTTTAAAGATAGTAGCAAAAAAAATATAAACCAAAATATTAATAAAGACTCGCGCGAGTTATATACCTAGTATAATATATAAAAGTTGAAGACATAGTGCATCGAGGGCGTCCACATGGGATTAAAAAGCTCGATTTGATTGGTTTACATCATCATTTTTTATTAATCAAAAAAATGTTAAGTATGATTAGAACAGAAAAACTTGATTCAATTGGTCCACATCAGCTTTTAAATCAAACAAAAAATTATTAAGTATAATTAAAACATTAAAATTTAATTTAACAAATTAATTCCAACAAAAAATGTAAATTCAATCTGATTGATCAAAATCAACAGATTTATTAAATCAGAAAATGTTAATATGGTTAAAAAAATTAAAAGTTAAATAAAAATTAACAATTAACAATACATGTATATAAAAAAGTAACCATTATCAATTACCAATTTTAAAAAATTTACAACAACTCGATTTAACAATTAAAACAATGAAAATTGAATAAAAATATAACATAAAACTCTTGGAAGACATGATGGAGAAGAAAAAAATGGTTTTGCATGATCATTACAGATTCGTAACAAAATTAAATGCGAATCAACATGAATTATGGATTATATATACAGTGGTACACAACATCAATAAGACTTTCAATAAAAACTAAATATTTGAACACATAAACCTTCAAGGAAAAAAGAACTATATAAATTATATGGAAAACAGAAAATAATATCAAAATCTTATCAAGATTATATTTCTCTAAATCAAATGTATATGTACGTCAAAGTTGGATAATTTGATAGGTGTCACTGTTATTATTTTACTTTATAAATAAAAATAGGATAAATTACACATTATATATTAAATTCTCTTATATAAATGAAAATTTCTATAAATATATATAATTTTAATAATTTTAAAGATAGTATCTAAAAAAATAAACCAAAATATTAATACAGACTCGCGCGTAGCACGAGTTATATAACTAGTGCCTTAAATAATTGAGTTAGATACTTAAAATTAAAAAAGTTTGGTTAATTATTCAAGTACGATGATCTAACTAACCCAATACATTATGAAGAAAAAAATCTCATTGTTTAGCAGTGCGTGAAACTATTAGGCAAGATTGAGCTTATATTATAATAGAAACATTTTCTCAAAAATAGTAAAACCTATACTATATAGTTTTTTTTATATTTCTTCTATTTTTTATTAACCCGTACCCTTTGATCATTGATAGAAACATTATAAAATCACATGGGTCACTTTAATTTGTAACGTAGACCGACCACCGCCATTTACAGTTGAGATGGTTTAATACACCCTTTGTGGTCCCTTTTCTCTTGGGCCTCACTTCCAACATTCCCTCGGCCCATTTCAGCACATGTGGACGTGCACATGCGATAATGTGATTAGTGTTCTCTAAAATATCATAAGATACAAAGAGATGACTAATTAATTAGTATCGTATCTGCATGCCATTTCAAATATTAAAACCCAACCATGCGTTAAAAAAAAACACATACACACATAACCATGTCATACTCTTCAAATAATACGTATTATAAAATATGATTCTGTAGGTTTTGATTTGTTTTCAAGCAATGTGGTACTAGCTAGTTTGAATTCATTAACATGTAAAGTGACAAAGTGTATATATATTTGATTAAGTAACATATATGACACATTGATAATGTTCAACTGTTCAAAATTAACATATAACGTACATTGTGTCTAACTAACTCAGTAACTTGTATAATACATATTTGATAATTTCTTAACTATATATACAGTAAAACCTCTATAAATTAATAATGTTGGGACTTCAAAATTTTATTAATTTATAGAATTATTAATTAATTTATCAAAAAATTAATATTTTATTAATTTATAGAGAGATATTTCAGTTCAAATTTAAAATATTTGTTAAAAACAAAAAAAAATATTTTTAATGATGTAAAATTTATTCAGAAAATAACATATCAGTGAATTTGAAAAATAAGTCAAATAATTTTTATAAACTTGAAATAATAATATAATTATATTTTACTATATTATATTATTTATATATGTTTAAATGTATAATTATTAATTTATCTAATTATTGGGACTATATTTTTACATAGGAGTTTCGAAAAAATTATTATCTTATTATCTTATCGAAATTTGCTAATTTTTACACTGATCCGACTTAGGATCGATAAAAATTATTAATTTATAGTGATTATTAATTTATCGAGTATTAATTTATAGAGGTTCTAGTTGATTAAAATAAATTATTGGCGATGAGAGTATCTAACACGTAGTATAGATACATTAAGTTCTTTTCTCCTCACCGGTGAAAATATTTTAAAATGAATTTAGTTTTTCCATTAATGTAGCAAAACAATTTAAAATGAAATTCTAAGTACCTTTCATCACCCTTAATATTAATATATTACACGTACGCGTCGTAGATGTATTCATAATACGTATACTAATAGGATGAATATGATATTCTATCAAAAATATGAGAAAAATGAATATGAAAAAACCTAAACAAATTTGGAGTATATCCTACATATATTGTAACAATATATCTATATGATATAGACTCTCATATATCAATGTGATGTTACGAAATTTACGTAATAATGAAAAAATGTCATATGTCGTGATAGCTTTGTCGGTACACTATCTAAAATAATTCGTCTGCTGAAATTACGTAGCATATGATATATGTATAATGTATTTGGCAATTTGACATAAATAGGTATATTCTATTGGACGGCGGAGAGAAACTTTGGTGAAAAGTTAGATGGATTTGATTATTAATAACATAAGACAATTGGACAACCACACGTATACCGTTACTAGTCAAACAATCATATTAATTGTTCCACCAAATTTTTTTTATAGAATAATACGAATAGGTTATATCCAAATGCAATCTACAAATTTTAATATTTAAGTCCTATTGACTTACAAGTTAAACTAATCACATTGACTAAATAGTTAGATTTGTTGGTAGTGATGATTTAGGATGACCACAACAAACAGATAAATCAATATATATATATATATATATATATATAGTATATAACTGTTATATTTTCACACTATCCACTAGTACTACTCTTTTATTAAAATGGTGTGTTACAGAAAATGAAACAAAAGGCGTTAATCAAAAAGGCCACCATCATTATTCTCATCTCATTAACAATTTTTAATTTTTTTTAACATCTCATTAACATACCATCACCATTTCCATCTCTATCAAGATTCAAGCAAATTTAGTGAGCCTTTTCCTCGTTGACTCCACATATGAGAACGACTTTATTTTCACAGCTTTTTGTAACGATTTTTTTCATTTTTTTTTTCTTCTTCAAAACTCTGTAAAATTTTTTTTTTTGGTTGGTCAACAAAATTTTAACATTTTCTAAGAAAAGGGTGCAACAAATAAGAGTTGGTTGATAAATTCCATTCCCAGCATATAATTCACACAAAAAAAAATTAAATAGTATAGACGATGATGGTTGACAACGAAAAAATAACAAACGATTTTTTTCGGATGATTTATTCAACAGATAAAGCATTCACATATATACAATTCTGATGTCAGTAAAAAACACATGCATTTGCAAGACCAACTGTTTTTCTGCAAAAGAAATAGTAACAAAATCTGTGAATGGTGAATTAAAAGTTTAACAATCACTGTCACCATCTCAACTACGACAATCACATGTCATAGTTTAAATTTAAAACCTAATATATATACATAAGAACAAAAAAGAGAATACATGTAGATCTCAGGTTAATTTACGCATTCACTCACACTCATTTAAAGTAAATAAATTTGCCAGATCTTTCGAGAACGTGCAGCACTATAATTACTAAAATAAGTACGTCGATTTATAAATTTTCCTAAGCACTACTTAAGGTTACAGTTTCTAGTTTATGTCATTGTTTATCATCTGATAAATGTTTTGTAATTTAATTATATAAAAATAATATTTGTTATTTTAAACACAGACTCGGTAAGCAAATTCCAAATATGAAACTGGAAAGAAAAAGAACATGCCGTCTTGGGATCGGCTACTCTATAAATACTATATTTGTGTTTAAAATATACACATTAACTTGTTGATAACTTGATATTTAAATGTATACAAACATATTAAATGTGCATGTGTATACACGTAGTATGACATAGATGGAAAAATACAAGTCATTACGTTACTAACTAAATTAATAAGATTAATCTGACTATTAATATTCATTTACGTATTTCGCCTTCTCGGAAGTCGGAACTAATTGGCTAATGGCAAAGATCGACTATAGTAGTATAATAATAAGTAATAAATATATATATAGTAATCATTTAAAGCAGATTTAGTACTTATTTCAATTATTTGAGTTCGATTCCAACGGTTACATTTTCGATCAAAAAAAAAATTGGGCCAAAAATCCTGTACACTGTCAATAAAAGTGTACTTTTTAGACAGTGATAAATTAATGTTAAATCACATAAAACCCATTGTAAAATTTATATTTCACACACACACACACATATATATATATATATATACTTTTTTTTTATATAGAGATGTGTATTTGTAGATAAGAAGAGGACAGAAGTAAAAGCTTTCTTTGAAAGCATTGTCTTATATGTGAAATGATCTGCAAATTTTCCAATGTCTCTTTCATTCTCACGTCCCTCTCCTTCTTTCTCATTTTCATTTATTTATTTTGCAAAAAAAAAAAAGTAATTTTAGATTATTACAAGAAAACAAACATTTCCACTATAGAAATGTCTTGTTGCCTGCGAAAAACAAAAAAAAATGTCTGATGGGCTAAAAAAAGATCTAAAAGTGTAAATTTCTATTGGTCTTTTTTATTGTTTTCCTTTATTCTAATCATTTCCTCTATTTTACACATTTCATTTAATTTTATGAAGCTTCTTCCTTCCATCTTCTTCTTCTTCATAACGGGACTAAAGCCTCTTTAATGGCGAGAGGACCCATCTCCAAGAATAAACAGTAATCCTCATTTATTGTCCTTACAAAAATTTCTTGAAAACTAAAAAAAAAACCCAATTTATAAAAACACTTAAAAATCTTTTATTTTTTCATTACATGGGTAGATGAAGAGACAAGGGTCCCTTTAATTTTCTCTAAAGATCTTCAAAAACCCAACCTCAATCATGTTGGGCACTTTATTTTTCTTTTGTATGTAGAATCAAAAATTTGGGGTTTTGAACTCATAAAGTTTATCAGTCCATCTCTAAGCTCAGTGCTTGATTGGCTCCACAGGCTCTGAAAAGAAAAGTTTGCATTTTTTTCTGACCCATTTCAGCCTAAAAAGTCAGGTAAGCGAATCTCTGCTATTTACACACATATACATGGAAAGATTGCATTTTTAGGCTAAAGAAGGTTCTTTTCATGACGAAGTTTTTACTGAAAATCCCAGTCTAGGGTTTAGGGTAAGGAAACCCATAAAGTAAAATTGACAGTTTTGTATCCAGAAGAAGCAATTAACAGACAGAGTTAGAAGATTACTCTGTTTTTTCTTTGTTTTTTATAAGGTTTTAGTTAATGTTTTTTGTTAAAAGATAGGATTTTCGTTTTTTCAGGTTTTTGAATCGGCATTTACTAGATTGAAGACCAGAGTTTTGAATGATCTGTGGATTCTTTGGTCATTAATGGAGAAGAAGAGATCACCAAGAAGCAGCAAGAGTCCTGGCACTGCAATTTTCCCTAAAAGCCCTCTTGTCTACGAGAGTTATAAGTCCGGTTGTGGTTGGAAACTGATAAACTTCTTCGATTTCAGACATGTCAAATCTGGTAATAAGAGACTGAGTTCTGAGAAGAAATTCGTCAGAGATTCTGCTGGTTAGTACTACTAGTGTTTTCAAAACATTGTCTTTTGGATCACTTCATGATCTTATTTTTAATTCGATTCTTGTTTTTCAGGTAATGTTTATACTAAAAGCCAGCTTGATTTGCTCAAGAGGCTTCATGAGAAATGTCAGTGTAATGATGTAAGTTCCTTTTTTAAATTGTTAGCTTTTGTATTATCTTTTCGGATTTCGAAGGAGAAAACTGAATCTCTTGATTTGTTCAGCGGATTGTGGAAGGAGAGAACTCATGTAAGCCTAAAACGAGGAGAAGATCTTTTAGTTCTGAAAGAGAAGATGAGAACTCTGAATCAAAACCTGTTCAGGGATTATCAGAGAGAGAGGTTAAGAGGATTAAAAATGTAAAGGAGGAAACTTGCGATATCCCGGATAAGCTAAAGCAGTCTTCCTTGAGTGAGACTGAGAAGACAAATGATAAGGATAAGCAAATGGATCTGAAGAATAGGAGAGATTGCAAGAAGAGCTCAGAGATTAACCTTCAAGTTTGTGTGAATGAAGCCGCTGAAAGATTAATCTGTCCGAAGGCAGAGGAGAAAGGAAAAGACCGGTCTAAGCAGTTCATGGAAGCGTTAGACATTCTAAGTTCGAACAAGGAATTGTTTATTACACTCTTACAAGATCCTAACTCTTTCTCGGCGAAAAGAGGCCAAGACTTGGAGAGATCTAAGGTCAAAGAACCACGAGACACATCTGTTTCACTGGCTGATGATTTGGATAAAGTTGTTCTCTTGAAGCCTAGATTGTCAAGCTCGGTTGACGATAGAGTGTACTTGAGATTCAAACATCTAGCCAAGAAGTTGAAGCTTGTTGTTGGATCTAACAAAGACAGCATCCAAGTAGAAGCTAAACCTGAATGTAGAGGTAAAGCCAGAGAAACCGAGGCTGCTGCTTTTAGAACAAGTGATGTTTCGACCAGTACAGTTGGCTATAGAAGCCCGGAGTCACCGGTGTTTAGGCGCAAGAAACGGGTTGAATCTGATGTCTTCAAGCTAAGCATCGAGAATGATGTTTTGCCAAGGAGATTCATGGTGGAAAGGCAACAGGAGAGATCGAATTCTTCACCGGTTTATGAAGTTCCTAATGCATTGAGTAACTTGCAGACAAAACTCAAGGAGAGAAGACAGAGGCTTGAGAAGAGAAGAGAGAGCTTCAAGTTGTGGTCTAAGGACAAGAACTTCGATGTTTTTGACCCGAATCCGCACAACTCTAATCTAAGGTCTCTCGACGACAATTGTACAGGTAAAAGAAACTGTTCACAAAAACTTTAACGAATCATCTTCGAGGTAATGTCACTAAACTGTTGAAAAATTGAACCAGGTTCTACTGAGTACAGAAGTCTGAGAGCTCATGTAGAAGACGGATTTGAGGAAGATAGATCTCTCGATAGCTCATTTGCGGTAAGTTACTTCTGAGAGAAAGAGTAGACATTTCTTATGTGTCCACGCTGATTTGATGTTTAATCTATGATTTGAATCATTGCAGGAGTCGAGTTCGAGTCTCGAAAGAATCGTTCATGACCCGAAACAGGAGCAGGAGCAACCGAGCCCTGTCTCTGTTCTAGAGAGGATTCATTTGGAAGACGAAACAGTTAGCCCGGGAAATGTGAAAGTTTCTAAACTCGGTAAAAGCCCCCTGGATCAATGTTTTTGATGATTTTCATCCTTAGATCAGTAATCCTCTATTTGATTTACCTGAAAAAGTCTGTTACTTTCTTGCAGAAGAGCAGATTGGTTTAGTATCCTTTGATGACCCAAACGTGGATCTTGTCGAGAAAGACTCTGTTCATGAGTTTGTGCAGAGAGTTCTTGAAGCTTCAAGATTGGATTGGACTAATCTTATGGCGAGATGCAACGAAGAAACATCGCTACTCGACGAATTCTCACACGGCAATCACAACAACGATCATCTTCTTCTTGTTCTTGATTACACCGACGAGATTCTCCGCGAGATTTACCGTCAAGACATCAAGTTTTGGCCTTTCACGCCATCTAAGAGCTCGAGAGTCGTGAATCTACCACCTTCCTTAAGAGAAGAAGATCTGATTCACGAGACGATAAGTCGTTTCGAGTGGAGTTTACTCTGCTGTGACTCTGCCCCAAGAACATTGGATCAGATCATTGAGACTGATCTGGCAAAGCCATGTCTTTGGTCGGATTTTGGTGGTGAATCTGAAGGTGTTGTGTCTGAGATTGTGGAAAAGATTCTGCAACAATTGGTGCTCGAGATCTCTCCTGAGCTCAGAACAATGCAGATGAGGATATGTTGATTAATCTGAACTTCTACGGAACTATTCAACAATTTTTTTTGCTATGTATAAAAAAAAAAATTAAATTTGAGAATCTTCTCATCATAATTAGTTTTGCAAAATCACAAAAAGATCCGATCTTTTCTTTCGTTGTCTCTAGTTCAAGTAAAAGCTTCTGACTCGTTGAAAAGGTTCTGACTTTGACCATTTGAAGATTTTGTATTGGAATTAGGGATTTAGGGTTTTTGCTTTTGCAATTCAGCAGCCGGAAATTATGGGCAAAAAAATTCGAACTTTATTTTTTTTCTTTCCTAATTTTAATGACAAAAGATCGTCTTCTCGTTTTCTGTGATTCGGACAAAAGTCGCAAAACCCTAGTTGCTGCTTCTGCTGTGTTTTTATAAGCCTCCGCTTCCCGCCAAGCCTATCCTGACCATACACAGTGGTAAAACCCTAAATCTCATTTTTCCTTCACCAATCTCCAAAACCTCTAAAGCCTCCATGGAGACGCCGACGATGAAGCCCGACACGGTTCTGATTCTTGATTTCGGCTCACAGTACACACATCTCATCACTCGCCGGATTCGATCTCTCAACGTCTTCTCTCTCGTAATCAGTGGAACCTCGTCACTCAAATCAATCACAAGCTATAACCCAAAAGTCGTTATCCTCTCCGGTGGGCCACACTCCGTCCACGCGCTCGACGCGCCGAGTTTCCCCGACGGGTTCATCGAGTGGGCTGAGTCCAACGGTGTTCACGTTTTGGGTATCTGCTATGGTTTGCAATTGATTGTGCAGAAGCTTGGTGGTGTTGTTGTGGAAGGAGAGAGTAAAGAGTATGGGAAGATGGAGATTGAAGTGAAAGGCAAATCGGAGATTTTTGGGTCGGAGAGTGGTGGAGATAAGCAAATGGTTTGGATGAGTCATGGAGATGAAGCTGTTAAGCTTCCTCAAGGTTTTGAGGTTGTGGCTCAGAGCGCTCAGGGAGCCGTTGCTGCTTTGGAGAATCGGGAGAGGAAGATTTATGGATTGCAGTATCATCCTGAGGTATTGAAAAACTTGAAGAAAATGATAGAATATCATAGTTTTGAGTTTGAATTTGGGGTTTTAGTGGGGTTTAAGGTTTATTGATGATAAAAGTCTGGATCTTTAGCATGTTAGCTGTTCATATCTTAGTGAATCTGATGGGTCTTGGGAGAATTTTTCATGTTCTGTCTCTCTCTGGTAAATGAAAAGTGAGGCTTTTTATGTTAAATCGCTAGTTTGTTTAATTGACTATAATATTGCAATGGTTTACTTGTCCATTGATTAGAGAACTATTTGTTAATTTCAGTTGAATAGATGTTCTGGGGTTTGTAAAGCATAGGTTAGAGTCTGGATAATGTTGATTTTCGCTTATGATGAAATGGCCTTTATTGGATTTTTAGTGGATTTAGGGTTTGTGGATGTCAAAGTCTGGATCTTTCCCATGTTATGAATAGGTAGTTCTGTTCGATTGACTGAGCTTTTGCTTGTGAATGTCTAAAGATGGTTTTGGTGAGAACTGTCAATTTGTAGCCTTATGAAATGGCTTTTTTTGTTTGATTTTTGCAGGTGACACATTCACCTAGAGGAATGGAGACACTTAAGCACTTCCTCTTTGATGTCTGTGGAGTATCTGCAGACTGGAAAATGGAGGATCTCATGGAAGAAGAGATCAAAGTGATTAACAAAACCGTTGCATCCGATGAACATGTCATTTGCGCCTTGTCAGGAGGCGTGGACTCTACTGTTGCCGCAACTCTTGTTCACAAGGCTATTGGAGATAGGCTTCATTGCATCTTTGTCGATAACGGTCTATTAAGGTCAGAGAAGAACCGATTTTACACTGTGCTGTGCACTTATAATGTGTTGTTTTCTTTAAAACTGAGACTTGTTCTGTTTTGTAGGTTTAAGGAGCAAGAACGTGTGATGGATACCTTTGAGAGAGACTTGCATCTTCCTGTTACTTGTGTGGACGCATCCGAGCAGTTCCTGAGTCAACTTAAAGGCGTTGTGGATCCCGAGACGAAGAGGAAGATTATCGGAAAGGAGTTCATCAACATTTTTGATCAGTTTGCCCAGGAGTTAGAGAAGAAGCACGGGAAGAAACCTGCTTTTCTAGTTCAAGGGACTCTGTACCCTGATGTGATCGAGTCCTGCCCACCCCCAGGTACTGACAGGACCCATTCTCACACCATCAAAAGCCATCATAACGTAGGAGGGCTCCCTAAAGACATGAAGTTGAAGCTCATTGAGCCACTCAAGCTTCTCTTCAAAGATGAGGTTTGTTTAGTTTTGTCTTTAACTATCATTCCTTTCTGCAACAGCATAGTTTGTGACTGAACTTTCTTTGGTGTTTTTGTTGGATATAGGTCCGTGAGCTTGGGAAAATCTTGAATGTTCCCGTAGGATTCTTGAAGCGTCACCCATTCCCTGGTCCAGGGCTCGCAGTTAGAGTCTTGGGCGATGTTACTCAAGGAAACGCCCTCGAGGTTCTTCGTCAGGCAAGTTTATCTAAAATCTTAACTGCAAAGCATAGGCAGCAACCGTCCCATGTGTGCATTGCTCAGTTAAGTTGAAACATAGATTCTGACCAAACTCATATCTTTTGGTTGGTTTTTTTTCCGGTTTATCTCAGGTTGATGAGATTTTCATCCAATCAATCAGAGATGCGGGTCTGTATGATTCGATCTGGCAAGCTTTTGCAGTGTTCTTGCCTGTAAGATCAGTTGGAGTCCAAGGCGACAAGAGAACGCATTCTCATGTTGTTGCTCTTCGCGCAGTTACAAGCCAAGACGGAATGACTGCTGATTGGTAAGCTTCTTACTTTTCTTCATACCGATGCCGATGCATGTAAAACCAATTTGATCATAAACTTGTTTCAGTGTTAATGTGAATACTTGAGGTTTTGATCTACCAAATATCTTAAAGTTGGTTAATTCAGTTATTGTGGTATTATAGGATCTGAGTATTTAACAAATCTTTACTCTTTAAAACAAAGGTATCTTGATTCTTAGGGATAACGAGTGTGTTTGTCTTCAATGCTCTACTTTTATTGGTGTCATTTTTGTGTGCTTGGTTTATTGCGGTGGAAACGCAAACGCAGATTAGAGTTGTGACTCTGTACTGAGATTGGTGATATGTTTGCAGGTACAATTTTGAGCACAAGTTTCTGGACGATGTCTCCCGGAAAATCTGTAACAGTGTTCAAGGAGTAAACCGTGTGGTTCAAGACATTACATCAAAGCCTCCTTCAACGATTGAATGGGAATAGAGAGAATCATATAGATTTGGCTTTCTTTTTATTTATGGATGTCTGCGATTCTTCGACCATGTAAAATAGATTTATCATCATAATCATCTAACAATGATGGTGGTGATTCTTATTATTAGTAGAATATGGTTTTCTGATGATAATTCAAGTCGTTTTCAGTTTTATATATATCTAAAAGTCGCTTGAATTAAATGTGATGTTGCCAATGAAACAGATTCACCATATTATTTGTTTTGTTATTTTTTTTTGGATGTGACCACCATTTGAAATCTAACCGATAAGGATAACCCTTGCATGGAGTATAATATCTGTCATGAAAGACTATGCTCTCTTTGGTAGGTTAAATTTCTTCATTGTTTGATCTGTAAATATTTATTTCTTTAGCTAACTCTCTCTTTTTATTCAAGTGCAAGAAGCAAATGCTAACAGCAATATCCGAATCCATTGGTCCCTTGAGATTAAAGCGCTTGCAATGAACTTCATGTTAAAAATTTGAACATACTATGGGATATCTTTGAGAGAGTTTCAGTTCAGAGTTCTTAAGTTGTAACTTTTTTCTTAGGTTATTCTGGCCAATGAAGATTCTGGGGAGAGTAAAAATGGCCTGAACCCATGTTGAAGAAGAAACATTTATCTTGTATTAGTTAAGAAAAACTTTTTTTTAGTTTCGTTTTTGATGGCTTGTTCTTATATTCGTTTATGTTTATAATTTTAATAACTCTTTTTTTGAGATATATGTTTAGTGTTTACCATTCATTTTAATCTTGATTTTCAATGTCTTTTTTCTTGTGAATCTTTTTTTAGAAGTTTGGGTTGATTGTTGAATATTTGGGATTACTGGTTTAGTATTTCCGGTTAAGATTTGGTTTGTTTTTTTGTTGTATATGAAAAGTTGAATCTAAATTACCGAAAGAAAGTGGAAGTTCTTAGTCCAGTGGTCGACTAAATCAAATGTTTATTAATGTTTCTATACCAGAAAGTCTAGGTTTTGATTCTTACAAACAATTTCTACAGGTTAATAGAGATATTCAGACAAGGAAAAGACGGACATGTGGAGTTATTCATGGTGGGCCCGTATATCTATGGTGGATCTTTGTGGAATAGTTAATTTGTCCGTTAAATATTATCTTTATAATTTTTTTAAAAATTTGCATTCAGACGATCAAAAAAAAATTACCGAAAGAAAAAAAAAAAGTTTAAACTATTTTAACTGAAATGAAGTTTAGTTTAGGACTAGTAAACAATTTTGCTTGAGAACCTAGTTTACTAAATGAGTAGCCAAATAAAATGCTGTTTTAAATCCAATCCAAATCGTGCCCTCTATCTTTAACTTTTAACAATCATAATTGTTCTTTTCACTTCAAGAAACAAATAAAATGGTGAATCTTTTGGGTTGGGTTGAACAAGGTTGAATAGTGTTGCAAAAAAGTTCGGGCAACTATATTAAATGTTGAATAACTTTTTTCTGTATCATTTAAAATTTGACAGTGATCAAACCAAATTTACTTGTGGAGGTTTACATATATTGTAACAAATTTTTATAGATCTAGAACATGTTAAAGATGAGTTGTTATAACTGAGTTTATACATGTTTTAATTTAGCTAATATGTTATAGTCGGATTTATGTATGTTGTAACTCGATTTATTTATAATGCAGGTTTACACAATATTATGTTATTATCATACGTATTATACATATATTGTTTTAGCTATGATGCTCTGGTCCATAATCTCCCTAGCTCTAGAATCAGCCTTTCATGATATATAAATTATATATGGTGCCCCACAAACGTATATTATTCTTTGTGTAACATACTAACATCTTAGCTAGGATACTCTGGTCCATAATCTCCCTAGCTCTAACCGGTTGAGCCAACCGCACTTTGGTTCGAATTTATTCAAGTGAGATCTATACCTATAGACTATAACTGTATATATATATGCATGCTATAGTCAAATTAATACATGATGTATATACATGCTATATATAGTCGAAGTTTTACATGCCATCGTTATGCATGTTACAGTCGAACTTATAGATATTAGTTAGTAAATTTATACATGGATTAATGATTATATAGCCATATTTATAAATAGTACTAGTTGGATTCATACATTTTATTGGTTAACCAAGAAAGAAATATTCCATGCATAGGTCCATTATCTTCTCGGACCAGGGACTCAAACAAGTTAAATTTAGTCTGATAGAGTTTAGAGAAAACCTTAGTAGTACAATAGTTTCTCTCATCTTTATTCATTCATTAGTAAATTACAACATCTTAATCATTTTCTTCTTGTTTTTCAAGTTTTTTTTTGTTAATTTTTTTTCAATGTTACCAATTACAATTATTGTATATATCCTCCACTTGCCTTTCTTATCAATCTACACAAACCTCAACTTCACCAATCGATGGATCTTGTTAATGGCCACCTACCATGCCAACCAATCTCATTAAAGAATCGCCACTCTATTATTTTTGTTCTAAATCAAGAAATTGTTCAACCAAATTTTCTAACGCCTCATTCTGAATTTTCAATAATGTTATACTAAAAAGATAGAGACTTATCCAAATACAGTCCGACTTCGTGTGCTTAGATTTTCTTCATTCTCTTTTATATATATATATCAAAAAAAAAAGTTAATGTTAAAATGGTAACGCATGTTCAATTTCTCAGTGGCGTTAGATGCAATTATTTGAAATGACATTACTTCTTTTTAATAAGGCATTGTATTTTGTGAACAAACACTTTATACCAGCTTTTGACCACCAATCTATCTTTAACTTTTCTAAATATATTATTCTAAACATTGAATTTTCTAAAAAAATACCAAAAGAACACTGAGATCGAACTATCTTCTGTCTATTTAGATTTTACTATTTAATTGTTCTTGGTCGAACTTTAAACTAGTCACAAACTATATTGAACATTTACTTTTTTACTTATGTTCGACTTCTAGTTTATTTACACACTAAAAATAGTATGTTAAGTAAGGAACTTATTATATGTCTACGTTCATGAACCAAAATAAATTCGATCTTACAATAATTCCAAAGGACCTTCCAAAATTTAAAATCACAAAAATGTGGTTAGAATCACCGAGAGCCGAAGATCAGAAAACCGAACCGAATAAAAAGCTAATTCTATCAAATCTAAACCGAGAGACCTTAACAAATCCATGCAACCCTTTGAAGTGCCTCTTGGATCATTGCTGTTGTAGCTATTTTTGTCCCTTTATGCTGCAACCAACATTGAACATATATACATCAAATTTCGGTTTGTTAATATGCGGGTTAATTTAAACCAACATTGGGATACGACTGTACCTTGCAATTAACGGTTAAGCAGAGTAAACCGTCTCCCGTTGATGATTGCACCGAGTGGGAATCCAAGTTGAGATCACTAATAACATCCATAATCTCAAGCAATATCCCTTCTCTCCATGCACATCTAAGCTCAATAACCACCTCGTTACCGAACGAACCAATTCTTAAGTTATCGGTTAGACCAGCATAACCTGTATCAGCCGGTTCATCGTCTCCTAAATTCACATCACTTTCCTTCCTCTTGCTGTTCATACAATTCGCCGAAGCTCTTTCATCTTCATCCTCCGGTTTCTTCCTCTTCATAGACACTCGCATTTCTGTATCCGTAGATTCTCTGCAAGATTCCAATTCTTGAACCCGTCTTTGCAGTTCTTGAAGATACTCAATCGTATCGTCAAGAATCGAGACTTTATCGACCTAAAGGTTCCGCAAGAGACTCAAAATTAGTCCACTGAAAACATAATAAGTTAACAATGCAAACGCAAAACGTTTTATTTTATGTCGCTAGTAGTAAATGCAAAACGTTATTGATGCAAAAGTGTTGAATTAGGTTACCTTACTAATCGACCTAAAGGTTCCGCAAGAGACTCAAGATTAGTAGTAAATGCAAAACGTTATTGAAGCTAAAGTGTTGAATAATTACGATACCTTACTAATCGAAGGAATGATTGATCTCAACGTAATGAACCGATCATTCAGTTTCTCACGGCGTCTCCTCTCGGACAATGCGTGGTTCACGTTGTCATCTCCAACCTTTAACCCGCTATCTTCGGGTGTATCCGGTAACAACAACTCCTTTTGGTTCATCAGAGGAACCTCGAAAATAATTTTCTTTAACATATTCTGCGATTTCTCTCCAAACGTTTTTGCAGCTGATGGCCGCTTCCACCGCGTGAAACTTGACTGCTTATCGAAGTTCTGAAACTGCGGTCCAAGAATCAGCTGATGCGTCGTTTTGAAAATCGTCGATATCACGCTTTGGTAATGAACATCATCGTCCATATTTACACGGTTACTCTGTTCTTGAATTTGACCTAACCGTTGAACCCTACTCTTTCTTGGATCACAAGCAACTCTCCCGGCTGTTCCAAAAAACGTCTGGGAAACACAGTCGCTTGAATTGAGCGATTGGTGAACGCAGTTACTGAGTTCTTCTCCCACAAACTGCCAGCTTTGTACCTGAGACGCACCACCTCCGTTAATAAACGAATCATGATCCTCTGGTTCTTGCTCAAACCCGCTCGTAGAAGTTGTCGGAAAAGCTTCAGTTCCAAACACAGGAATGTACTTATCGTCACTCAAAGGATCAAATACTTCTTGATTATCGGATCTCGTTGATATTGTACCATAAGGAGGAGCTTCAAGGAACAACGTCTTCATGCATTGTATCACATTCAAGTCCTCTGTTATCTAAAAGAATAAAAAAAACATTAAAATAGGCCTTTAACTTTTATAACTAACAATTAAAACCCCAAACAAATAATGTACAACTTTATGACAAAGTTTATTAAAAATGTCGGAGAATTTAAATCCTTTGCTGTCTGATGGGACTTTGGTGTGCTGTATTTTTAATTTAGGTAAAAAATAAAAAGGCGTTTTTAGTAGTATTATTTTGTCTTTTGTGGTAAACATTATAAATATCTTAACCAGGCACGTAGGAAGATTAATCAGATGATTAAGCCTTTTTAAGAATGTTTTGATAGTTTTGGAGCAAAACTACAAAAATATTGGCTTACATGTTCGGTCGTGCCGATCTCAAGGACTCCTCCAAGAAACGGGAAGCAAACCACTGTCTGAAGCGAAGCACTCTTATAAAACCAAAACGCCACACAAAAATAGCGTTTTCAGTTATTGCGTTAAGCGTTAATAATTGCAAATAGTATTACTTAAAACTTACTTTAGCGAGAAGAGAGCGAGTGAAGACTTTGCTATCGGCGGTATGAGCGTTACAAAGCCATATTGGTTCCCCGTTTGCTAAAGCTCCTCCGGGTACTCTACAACAAAAAAAATGGAAATATTCTTTGATTATTAGCTTAATCCGAGGACAAAAGCTCTTATATTTTCATCTGACTATTTTTAAAAAATTCTGAAAATGTGATTCAAGAAAACCAAAATTGGCGTTTTGCTTCCGCGTTTCCATTACAAGTTTTAAATCGTATTAAGTTTTTAAAGAGGTTTATGCCTTCTAAAACACAAACATAAATTTTAATCGAATAAAGGAATGGCGTTTGTAACAATCAAGCTCGTACATGTCGGAAATAAGCTCCCATGGAAGATGAGAATTGCAGGAGACAAGATAATAAAGGATGTTTTTGTCCTTTTTATGATACAAAATCAAATACTCTATATTTTTATATAAATACTGTTTGGAGTTTTCTTAACACAAATTTAGGTGCAAGTTAAATTATATTATATTATATCCACACAAAAATACATTAATCTATGAAATTTTACAGTAGATTACATTTTTCATGTCATATAAAAAAATTAATCTATATTTAAATTACATATTTTCTTTTATAAAAAATTATTATAAATATTTGAATTTTTTTTTTCTTACTTTATAATGAAATGGAAGGATTACACGACTGGATATTAGAGATGGGTTATAAGGAAAAGACGAATTTACCCTTCACCGATGTTGAAGACAAAAGACATGCAGACCAAGTAGTACCACTCGGTGTCGGTGAGATCCTCCGGGGAGAGAGTGGCGGCGGAAGCTCGTCTAGTGACCTGAGAGCCACCGGATGCTGAGGATTCAGCGACGGAGAGAGATTCATAAAGCTCCCTAAGCTGTTCGCTTCTCTCAAGACCTAACTTGTCGGCTTTGACTTCCGCTGCTTGAATCGTCTTTCTTGTCTTAATGTCTCCATTGTAGTATCCATCTCCCCACTCCAACACTCTGTTTTATTTTATTTTTAAATTAAAAACAAAATTAACAAAAGTGTATTACCTCAAAATCGGATTTATAGCATTAATGATTTAAATGTCAAGAAAATATTTTTAAGGCTCTTTCAAGAATCCTAACATTAGTATGAACTTCGTTCAAGATCCACGTAATAGAAAATAAAATTTAAACGAAATATAAAATTGAATATATGGAATGGAATTTGACGAACTTTCAGGAGATTAATCCAGAGCAGAAGTGAGAGAGATTGAAATTAGAAATGAGCCTTATCTGAGTTTTGGATTCAAATCAACAATGTTATATAATTTTGATCCTTAAAGTTTCCAGGAATCTTTTATGGATAAGCCAAGAAAACTTGATTTTGCCAAGAAAACTTTAGCTTCAGGCAAAAGCTACTTTAAAGGATAAAGATTAGGAGATGTACCCTGGTTTAGAAGCGGAGACAGACCAGAAGATTCCGTAACTCCATTGAATGTTCCGAACTGAAACAGCCAGCTGTTTCTTTAGATTTTCCGGCACCGTTCTGTTTTCTCCGGCAGCCATTGTTTCTTCATCTCTGTGGCATCCCCATGAAAGCATCCACTAAGAGCAAAATAATCAAACTTATTTATGATCAAAAACAGAATTGTCTTTCAAAAGAAGAACCAAGAAGAAAAAAAAAAGTAGCAGAGTGGATTTTAAGGTTATGACTTAATGAGTTAGTGATTTTTACATGACATAGGTTCGGTTTGGGGAAGGAAGAAGACAGCAAAACCCCAGAGTATTTATTTTTAACCTTCTATAAAGGGAAATAATATTAAGAACAATTAAATAGTACTATTTTTTTTAAGTTACTATTGTTGTGGCTGAATTGAGCATTGAGTTGAGAGAAAAGGACGGTGTCTATGGATACTTATGTACACTGTATATTAACACAGAACACTAAAATTTACGAGGATTTTTAAAAAAATAATTTTTTGAAAATGAGTGGTAAAAAAAAACAAAAGTACTGTGTACCTACCCTTTGGTTGAATATTGTGTTCCAAGCACCACTCTCTTTTAGGATTCTTTTTCTTTTATTGTTAAATGAATCTAACTAGTTCTCATCTCTCATTGTACTATTTTGTTTGAAGTGATGAATCCTATGTTATTTCCACTTGAAAAGTAAAAAAAAAAAAACTTACACTATATATATATTAGTATACATAAAATATGAACATATCTATTCACTATCTGGTTTTAAATTAAAAGTTTGTAAAATTTAACATGATATCCAAGTAAGATCGATCCATACAATATTGCAACCGTTTTCTCTAAACAAAAAAAAAATGTACTTTTAGATTGAGAAAAATAAGAAATAAATACCACACGGTGAATCGTACTAAGAATTACACATTTACCAAATTACACATGATAATATATAGTATAAGGCATATACCCACTATACACTTTCAAATAATTTTGAGTTTAAGAAAATAATTTTGAGTTTAAATTATAAAATTTATTTATTTATCAAATAGTTATTATAAACATATGTTTCTAAAACTACCAAACTATAATCAATAACATTCATATCAAACCATTGTTATTGCTTTATAACAAAATAGAAAATTATGTTTGAACTGTTCAAATATCGTTTTAGTTGAAGTTAAATAACTAAATTTTAACACAGAAAAATTTCATATTCTTACAAAAATTGAGAAATCGCATTTTACGTCAAAACACCAAAATTTCATTTTCCCATTAAACTAAAAAAATCACCTATTTCTGCCAAAACAAAAAAAAACATTTTTTTTCAAACCTAGAACCTAAAATTTCATTTTTTCGCGTGTTTTTACGCAAAAACCGAAAATTTGTGTTTTTTCACAAAAACAAAAAAATAATCTTCCTACAAAAATCAAAAAATTGTATTTTCCAGTCAAAACCGAAGATTTTATTTTCCTGCAAAAACTGAAAAATCGTCTATTACCGCCAAAACCAAAAATTTCATTTTCTCGTCAAACCAATAATCACGCTTTCCTAAAAAACATATAAACGAAAATTTTTTTGCGAAAACCAAAAAGTGTATTATCTCCCATGAAATTGTGTTTTTCCGCGAAAACTAAGAAATTGTTATGTTTTTATCGATTCAAATTTTTGTTGATGTGTAAGCTTCTTAAGGCTTTTTGCGTTGTTGGCATGGAAACATAGTTGATGCTGAGCCTACACTTGTTTCAATCATATACGTCATAGATATAATTTTTTTTATTATTTATTTGGGTTTGAGTTTGGTAAAAAATAAAATAAAGATTTTTTATTTGTTGTTATTAATTATTTGGGCTTGAGTTTAGTAAAAAGAAAATAAAAATTAATAATAAAAAGATTTGAGTTTTCAATGGGTCTAAATTTAAAAATTAAAATAAATAAATGAATTATATTAATAAAATATTTTAATTGATGATTATTTTTGCTGAAACGTCATATTTATAAAATTTTAAAAAGTTGAAATGTCATCGCTATCTTTAGGAGAGACCTAAGTATAATTATTGTATTGATTTATCATTTTATCAAGCGAACGTAACTTGAGTAGAGTTCTTCATTTTTATAAACTAAGATACACCAAATTTTTGGTGTAGAAGCGAAATAAGTCTATTGGTTTTTTTTTTGAAAAGTATATATATTCCACAAATAATGAAAAATAAAAACAACACTCGTATGAATTGATCGATAAAAATGAAATCCAACCAAGCCCTATTTTTACCACCACCCATATACAATTATACAAGAAGTGGTTAGTTTTTATGACTCCAATATATATACTCAAAAATATAAATTTAGGAAGATTTTCTTATTTAAAAAATACAAGTGATTCTAATGGCGAAACACGAAGAAGGACACGAAATTAATGTTATGCCTCGAGGAGCTCCCGCGAAACAGACAAACAAGCTTGTATTGACTGAGATACTTTTGCATTTCTTAATTTATAGTAGAATATTTTCTACATTGTTTTCGAATCTTCAGAAGTAGAGAGTTTAGTTATAATTGCTAATTAATTGTCCACCTTCAGTTTTGTCGCAAGATCGTTAATTTCTCGCATTATATCGTTAAGGAGATTATGCGTGCGAGCCAGTTACCTACCTATAACCTATATACTAGTATATGTTAAGTCACAACCAAGTTATATGATCAAGGCTTGGATCAAAGATAATGGTGGGGATTAATTAGAGTTAGGAAGTGAATAAAACAAAGTTAAGTGTATTTGAATTAGATTTGACAAAAAATGATACTTAAATGAGATATTTAATATACAAGAAACCAATAGTTTTTTTTATTATCATAAGCAATACTAGTAAGTTTTTAATAAAATCATCGCATCTCCCAAAATTATCACCCCTAACTAGGACTAGTTGTCGTGTCTGAACGTTGAAAAAAGGAGTAATTAAGACCTCGTTTATTTTATTTATTTCTTGTATGATTATAAGGCCAAATTTGTTTACCGTTTGATTTTAAAACTATAAAGTATTTAATTAACATAAAATATACAGATAGCCCAATCGTATGTTTCTAGGTTCTCTCATACTAATGTCAGTCACATTTAAGCGCATGATAATACCGATTTAGATGTATAGAAATTAATGACGGTTTATGTTTCTTATATTTGTTTTCAGTCATTTCCTATATAGTTTTTCAAGAAATCTGTTGTCATCTAGTGTTTTTTTTACTTATTTGTACATTGTGGTCATCATCAATACACGCAAACATTAGATTCTAGCCCATAGTCTTAGCTCAAAAAGGGTCATTTTGACTTTTGCGTTATAGAATTTTACTATGAATAAATATAAAAATGTTACCAATTCCGTAGGTAACTAAATATGCGGTTGTTTGTTACACATTATTACACTAACCATGCATTGTCAACGAGTAAAAATAATAAACATTTCCTTATAATTAACAAGGTGCCTATATATGGTGAAGATAAAATAAAAGATGTGAAGATAAAAATACAGTATGTGAAGATAAAAATAAATATTAAAATGAAAGAGATGCTCACATTAATTGTGTGGAACAGAGTCTACTGTTGATTAAAAAAATCAGTGATCGAACAGTCCATTTTTTGTGGTCCACTTTATTAATTTAGCATTAATAACATTGTCAGCATGAGCCACTCTCGATGATTCTATCATAAATTAGAAAACCAACCAAATAATACATCAAAATTAATCACTTCAACCATTAAGCTTCGGCTTAATTATATGATCAGACCTTTATTGGACTTATTTAGCATTAACAGAATCGATCTAGTGATCGAAGTGACCTAAATGGGTTGAGAAAGTCTAAAAAATCAACATCGTTAAAGAAGTACATCTCACGTATGTATGCATAATAATGCATATGTAGTCTTGTGTCATTGTCTTAATTATTGTCTTTTTGCTTATACATACGACATACGTTATACGTACACTGGTACACACCATATATATATTTCGATTTTTATCACCATTTGAATGAACGCATATGCATACGTTATACGTACACACCATTTATTAGTTTCGGATTTTAATTAAAAAAAAATGCAAACACAATGTAAATTGTGCTTTTACATTCAAAACAAACAATCATGACAAGTGACAACCAATAGTAACTAAATTATTTTATGTTTGTCAAATGATACTTATACAAACTATTTATTAATTATATATTATTATCTTTTAATGAAATTTTCTTTCTTTGAAAACAGCTGGGTAACCTTGATTATTTGACAAAGTGATCTCAGTTAAAACTGTCCACGTGCATGGTAATAAAAAATTCCGAATTCAGGATTTCGATCAAGATTACGACCTACTAGTACTACTATGATATGGTGTAATTAATTCGAAACCACATTCTCTTGCTTTTTTTTCTGTTTTGTTTATCGCATTGAAAATTATAATCTTATTTAAAGTATATTTTACTCCACCACTTCTTTCCACGTTCTATGGATGATGATAGTGGCGCCACGCATGAACATGGCAAAATAGAAATATGCACATGGCAATTTATATAAGATACATTACAATTTGTAAAATACAAAAAAAAGAAGAAGAAGAAGATACACTGTCCTAAAACCCTAATTAAGTTCGAACGGATTCAAAGATACCTTAATGTATATGGTTAGAAAATAGTTTTTATTCAAGAGATGAAATATATAATGAAAAAAACAAATCAACTAAACTTACTCTAGTCCCTTTAATATGATTTCAGAAAATTCAATTTATAACACAGTTTAAGCCTTATAGTCTTATACAGTTATGGTCCTTTTCATATATTATTTTTCCAAAGAAAACCTAAAGTATGAATAATTAAAACAAAAATAAAACTATACTATATACGACATAGTTTTTTCTGATTACACAAGATAAGAAGATAAGCAAATGTTCAGAAAGAAAAAAAAAAGATAAGAAGATTAGGCCTACGAAAATGTTGGTAGGATTGATGTAAAAGTTGAAGGAAATACGATCCAGTTAGTCCGGGCCATTAGTTGGGCCTTAGTGGGCCGAACTCAATTGGTTAATATACATTGTAGTTTCAGAAAATACAAACAAAACTATAAAAAGTTTGGATGGGAAAAAGCGGGAAAGTCGGGAACCTTAATTTCTCTAGCGAGGGTAGGGCCCACCAAGACCATTTAGCGTAAAGCAAAATCAAAACATTAAAATATATTTAATTTAAATTTCTAGGAAAAACATTTTTCTCTTTTTTTCGAAATTCGAACTGTAATTAGCATTTGTTTTCTCGGAATCTAAAAAAAAAACAAGCTGAAAAATAAAATAAAAATAGAGAGAAAAAAAAGGGGAGAAACAGTGAGCAAAATCGTGCGACTGGAAATTTCGAATTTCTCTTCCGGCGAGGGATTTCAAAACTTCCGTCTCCATTTCTCGCCGTGAATCTGGGTATTTTGTTCCGTAGAATTTCCTTAGGACCAGTCGCCATTTTGCGGCGCCTCTACTCTCGGAAAGGTTTATCTACAAGCTTCTCATGGCGTCTCAGGTTCGTATCGGGTTCTCTTTGCTTTTTGTATATTTGCCTTCGTCTCTGTTACAAAGGCGTAGGTGGTTTCTTCGGATTATTGACTGAATCTGCGTAATTAATGGGTTGATTTGGTCGGCATTGTGGGTTAAATAGGCGGAAGAAACTTCATTATTATTTGCAATTTAAGCGTTTTTTGGCTGTTTAGCCCTCGAATAGGAGAACTAGTCTTATCTGAGATCGAAAGCTTTTAGCTTTTTAGGTCTTAATTTTGTATGCATTTCATCATGTGTATTAGCCATTGTTGAAAATTTATCTTAAGAGGGTTTGGCTTCGCTTCCGCTCTTCGTTAGAGAGATTATGTTAGAAGAAATTAGGAAATAGCCAGTGCCATAGAAATGATGAAGTAGGAATAAAGAAGTTAGGGTTTGGTTTCTCATGATTTACAACGAATTAGAATATATTGACAATTAGCATTGAAAGCTTCCTTCGTTGCTGGCTTACTGGTTCATTTGCTTTAGGGAGCCGCGTAATCTCTGAGTTGAAACGAGCACTCATCTGGAACAGGACGCCAATATGAGTAGTGTCGATGGATCTAGTTTTCTGAGTTTCGACGGGTCAGAATGCGTTGATGATAGTAAGAAAGGTAATGACATCTAGTCACCTGTCTGCTGTTTAGCTTCTCTCATGCTAATTCATATAAATACTCTCGTTTCCTCAAAAGATTGAAACAAGTTTTCTGAGACATTTATCTCTCAGAACTTGACAGGATAATTCGAGTGATTGGCAAGTATGAAAAAAATCAATATTCTTGAATGAGTCGAATTCTCTTGCTTGATAGGGTATTTCATATGCTAACAGTGTCATGACAGAAATGAGTCGAGTTCTCATTGTAGTTGTAGGTGGAAACATAAGTGGGACGATGGCTTCTGTTCTCACCCTTCGTCTACTTCTTCTTAATTTTGCTCTCAGGTCATCAGAGTTTGGTGGAGTGGTTAAATCAGACACTTCCTTATTTAAATTTACCATGGGAAGCTTCAGAGGACGAATTGAGAGCATGCTTGAGGGATGGAACTGTCTTGTGTAGCCTTTTGAATCAGCTTAGTCCTGGTTCATTGAGAATGGTACTTATAAATTTTAACTTTTATATATCTTTATCGTTTACTTTTTGCTAAGCTTCTTATTATGCATCTTTTTTTTTTCCTTACTCGTTTGCTGCTACACTTCACTCTTTGGCTATTCTATAGGGAGCCAGCTTTGAGCCTGCTTCTGTAAAAATTGAGCGGTTTCTGTCTTCTATGGATGAAATGGCCCTGCCCAGGTTCGAGGTTTCAGACATAGAACAGGTTTGTTATGTTTTATGGATCTAATTCTCCGTTTTGTGGAATAAAAATGATTTCTAAATATTGAGAAACCGGTTGATTTATATAAAACTATCTCATTCCATAGGTAAAGTGATTGTGGGGTTTACCACATTGGCTTTTATAAATCGAACCAATTCAGTGTAGGTTTATACATGTTAAACTTAGCCTCATGTTAGACATCTGCTGGCGGCACGACTGTTCTAATCATAACTATTGTCTGATTTTGATGATGAGATTGCATGATTTTTGCTCCCATATCTCTTATATTCTCTGCCTTCTCCCGTTTTTCTTTATTGAGTTATGACTCCTAATAAACTGTAAAAACAGGGGGATATGGTGCCAGTTTTACAGTCCCTAAAGGCGCTTAAAGCAAGTTTTTCCGATGGTGGTCATGATAAAAACTCACTAGGTGCGAGGAGGAGATGGAGTTTCCCAGAAGACCACTCGGATTCAAGAGGGGAAGACCGCAACTATACTGATGGATTCCAGTCGAAGGAAGGATCTGAGATTGATATATCTGATGCTAAAATTTCTGAACTACTGAAATCGAACAGTTTACGGGTAAAGTATTCTAACATAATATTAGTAGACTCTGTTCAAACGTTTAGCTTTTACCTCTGTATCTGATTCAAATGGTATTTCCTTTGTCTTGGTAGAATGCTCCTACTCGATCACTGTTTGACATGCTGGATAAGCTTCTAGATGAGAGCGTGAAGAAGATGAATGGACATGTGTCTCATGTAAGACACATATTGAGCTACTGATGCCACCCTTCTCTTGATTCTTTTTTCCTGGTTTGCCTAGATTTTCAATTTTTAGTTCATGGAATATTTCTCTTCTTATTCTCCTGTCATGTTTCTCCCCATTTTTGTGTGTCTTGTTCAGGCTATGGCATCACTATTAAGCGCACTTGTGCAAGTGATAGAACAGAGAATCTCAAATCAAGCTGATAACCTAAAGAATGTAAGATCGCCTAAGACTTTTCTTTCTTAAATTTTTCCTGTGATGTACACATATCATCCTTCTGACGAAGTCATGAAATATGCTGTTGAAACGGGTGCAGCAAAATATACTCTTTAGGGTACGTGAAGATAAATACAGGTCAAGAATAAAGGTTTTAGAAACCTTGGCAGCTGGGACAACAGAGGAAAATGAGGTACTATTGTCTCTGGTTTCAGTTTTTCTCTCACTTTGTTTTTCGCTTATTGACTGGTCTTGCTATTTTTCTTTGTTGTAGATTGTTACGAACTGTATGGAGCATATAAAGGTATGTTATTAACTCAATATATATCATCTCTTTCATACATAATTCACCTTTATTTTCGTTATTGCATCTGGAAAAGTTAGTTTACATTAAGCCCATAATTTTGAGCATATTACTTGTGGAAAGTGACTATACAACCAATCCTAGATATTGATCAAGGCTCAGTGTGAGAAATCATATCATAAAACCATGGTGTATGCGCTTCATACCTGATCGCTTGACTACATACATCATTTTTCTTTTGGTTTGTGTATTAATTTTCTTTAACACGAGTTTTTGTAATGGTGTTATTCTCTGTTGTGCGCTCTAGCTTGAGAAAACCAGAATAGAAGAAAGAGAAAGGTCAGAAGAAAAAGATGTGGTGCGTCTGAGAAAGGAAAAAGAGCGAAGTGATGCTGAGATCCGCAAGCTGAAGCAGGAACTCAAAGTGGTGAAAGAGACACATGAAAACCAGTGCTTGGATTTAGAAGCAAAAGCACAAAAAACTAAGGTCGAGTTGGAGAAAAAGTTAAAGGATGCGGAATTACAAGTAGCAGAGTCAACTAGGAAGGTGAAAGAACTTGAGAAGTTGTGCCAATCTAAATCTCAAAAGTGGGAGAAAAAAGAGTGCACCTACCAGAACTTCATAGAGAACCAGTATGGGGCTTTGCAGGTTGACTTTAAAGATAGTATTTAAAACACTTCATATACAACTAGTAGTTTCTTTAACTGATATAGTTTTTTGTGAATTATGCAGGATTTGAATGCTACTTCGGTGTCTATAAAGCATGAAGTCTTAAGGACACAGAAGAAATACTTTGAGGATCTAAATTACTACGGTAAGATTCATTGCTGTCACTAACTGTGTATGATTGCTTGGCATCAATGGTTTTATATTAAGTACACGGCTTGATCTTTATAATTTTTTTTCCTAGGTTTAAAGCTCAAAGGAGTGGCTGATGCAGCGAAAAATTACCATGTGGTACTTGAAGAAAACCGAAGACTTTACAATGAAGTGCAAGAACTGAAAGGTAAAACTCTTTTAGTCAATATAGTTTGTTCACATTAGATCATTCAAGAAATGACTTTTGTCTTTTCTCTTGCTTTTGTAGGAAATATCAGAGTCTATTGCCGGATTAGACCATTCCTTCCAGGGCAAAACAGTAGACAAACTACTATAGAATATACTGGTGAGAATGGTGAATTGGTGGTTGCAAATCCATTTAAGCAAGGGAAAGATACCCATCGATTGTTTAAGTTCAACAAAGTTTTCGGTCAAGCAGCAACTCAAGGTTTAAACTTTTTTCACTCTTATGTATTATTGTCGTTCTCTCTCTTGCTTTTGCCAGTTTACGTTTGTTTTATATATCTAGGCTAGCTAGTGAAAGACTTTATGTATATTTATATATCTCCTGATTCTGTTTTTTTATTTTATATTTCTGCAGAGGAGGTTTTCCTAGATACTCGACCATTAATTCGATCCATTCTCGATGGCTACAATGTTTGTATATTTGCATATGGTCAGACGGGATCTGGAAAAACTTATACAATGGTAAACGACGTGCTTGATTTTGCTCCTTTGATGTTTCAGCCAAGCATTATAAGTTTCTAATGGACAAATTTCCAATTTGCCAACACAGAGTGGGCCAAGCATCTCTTCAAAAGAAGACTGGGGTGTTAATTACAGAGCTCTGAATGACTTGTTTCACTTAACTCAGATTAGACAAAACACTATGGTGTATGAAGTTGGTGTTCAAATGGTTGAGATATATAATGAGCAAGTTCGTGACATACTTTCTGATGGTGGTTCCAATCGAAGATATCCTTCTCTAATATAATAGTGGCTATGCTATATGTTTTCGAATATGTACATTCATGTATATATACATATTTATGCATATATTTTTGGATATGCTGCTCCTTAGGGCAATTGTTTGTGTGAGTGCGTTTGGTAGAATTTTTCCTTAACTTTGCATACATTAGGGATTTGGAATACTGCCTTACCAAATGGGCTAGCTGTTCCAGATGCAAGCATGCATTCTGTGAGATCAACTGAAGATGTGCTTGAGCTGATGAATATTGGGCTCATGAACAGAACCGTTGGTGCCACAGCTCTCAATGAAAGGAGCAGTAGATCACACTGGTTTGTTAACTTTTTTCCTCTGACTTGTTTTACCTTCCAATAGAATCAAAGTCTAGTTTCTCAAGTATTAACGCAAAAAAGTGTTGCACATTCTATGCAGTGTTCTTTCTGTTCATGTACGTGGTGTTGACGTGGAAACCGACTCTGTGTTGCGCGGTAGTTTGCATTTAGTCGATCTTGCTGGAAGTGAGAGGGTTGATCGCTCTGAGGCAACTGGAGAGAGGCTCAAGGAGGCTCAGCATATAAATAAATCACTGTCAGCCCTTGGAGATGTCATCTTTGCTCTAGCGCATAAGAACCCTCATGTGCCGTACAGAAACAGCAAATTGACGCAAGTCCTCCAAAGTTCCTTGGGTACTTTCTTAACCCTCTTTGAAGAAAACGTTCAGATTTCGGTTACATATCCGTTGGCTTTATGTTGTTGGTTCCCTTCGCTCTATGTTTAACTATTTTCTTTTGTTTTGCAGGAGGTCAGGCCAAGACTCTCATGTTTGTTCAAGTCAATCCTGATGGAGATTCGTATGCTGAGACCGTTAGCACTTTGAAGTTCGCCGAAAGAGTTTCTGGTGTGGAACTAGGTGCAGCAAAAAGCAATAAAGAGGGACGAGATGTTAGACAACTCATGGAACAGGTCCTTTCTTCCTCTCTCTCTCTCTTGTAGGATATATTCTTGCCATTTGTATCTTGATATCATCATTTGATATAACAGGTATCAAATTTGAAGGATGTAATTGCCAAGAAAGACGAAGAGATTCAAAACGTTCAGAAGCTAAAAGGTAATAATAATGCAACCGTCCTGAAACGTGGTTTAAGCAATCTAAGGTTGTTGGGGCCTCAATCACCTAGAAGATATTCTATAGGAGCTTCTTCACCAAATGGTCGTCGAGGAAAGGCCTCTGGTTTGTCTGGAAGAACAACCTCAGATGTTGACAACTACTCAGAATATAGTAGCAAGCATTCTGATTCTGGTTCGCAGCATTCATCAGACGAACGTAAACATCGAAATGATCTTCACCAACCATCTAAGTTTGCTGGTGGGGCGAAAGAAATTGACTTAGAAGAAGATATTGAACTCTTATGCCTTGCAGATGCAGATTCTGAGGAAAGATTGAGTGATATCTCGGATAGTTGTCTTTCGATGGGAACAGAAACTGATGGCTCAATAAGCAGTGCAGTGGAGTTGACTCTTTTCCGTGAAACCGTGAAGCCTCTTGAAATAACCGAACGACCTGAAACACACATGGCCTCTGAGAAACCCGAGAGAACAGCGAAAATGGTGAAAATCGAGCCAAAAGACAGGTTAGTATCCTCTACTAGCTCACACACCTTAGTAAAACAATCTGAATGCATTTACAGATTCTTACGTTTGCTTTGTTTTGGGAATTTTAAAAGCAGAAGTAATATTCCGTCGAAGATTCCGAAGCAGATCTTGAAACCACCAGGCCAAACCAGACCTTCTCGTCTGTCAATTGCCACTAGCTCTTCCTCTAAGGCGTTAACAAGTAATGTTTCAATAAATCAAATCTTTGACCTGTGTCTTAAACACCAAGTCCGTCTGCCTAATTACACTTAAACCATGCTCTAATTACAAGCCTCTTTAGATGCTTGCTTGCTCATACACAAGAGAAATCTGACATAAGATCTTTAGAGTCAAGTTTCTTCTCATGAGTCATCCTAATCTTTCTTGATTTGTCTCAGGTGCTAAAAGACCGACGATTAGCACCTCATCTTCAGCAAAACCACTCAACAGAAGGCGGTGAAGACTCAGGATTCATCCCGAGGGCTGGAGGAAGATTTGTGGAGGATCTGAGCTGATATGGTGTTTGGGTAGCTAATTGTGTAACTAAGCATATGATGAATGTCCTCTTGTTCTTCCATGTAAACCTAATTAACCAAACAGTATCATTTTGTCTTAGTATTATTAACTTAATGCTGTCCACGTAAGCTTTGAGGTTTTCTATATGATTCCGATGTAAACTTAATTAACAAACACCATAACTAAGTGTTGTTCTATCTTAGTGTTAACTTAGGATTATAAGATTCTGATGAATAAAAGCCAAAATGCCCAGAGATACTCTATGAAATGAAACGATGACAGTTTCATGAAAATGGGATTATGAATTTATGATGATAATGAATGAGATCAACCATTACACCTGCACTCACGCATGATGTTCTCGATCGTCGTGCCCTGGAAGAACTAATTGCTGCATATCTCTCTCGAGCCCAAACACCATCACATCAAATCTTTCTCAAACAATCAATGGTGAATAGTGAACACGCCTTCTCCATTTTCTTCATCATTAATGGCTTCACCCCGAGACATTTTGTTTTTTGTAAATCTCAATCCTGAACTTTTTCTCCTTACTCCATTCTCATGGCTTCTTCTTCTTCTACTGGCACCTGGAGATTCAACGTATTTATGAGCCAGCAAAAAGTGCTTATCATTGTTGATGACGTGGATGCTCGGGAGCAGCTCGAGGTGTTGCCTGATGTAACCAAGTGGCTTGGTCCTGGAAGCAGGATTGTGGTAACCACGAGACATCAACTGCTTTTGCAGCAACATGGTATTGATGATACGTATCGTGTGTCGGGTTCCATCTGATGAAGAAGCTCTCAAGATCTTGTGTAGAAATGCGTTTAGGCAGAGCAACCCACATAATGGTTTTGGAAAGCTTGCCAAAAAAGTAACGCAGCTTTGCAGGAAACTATCGTCGTCTAACAAGTGGGCACGCAAAAGGAAAAGTCGGTGTTCCTCGGGAGTGTACTTTCTCGTCGTCGTCGATTTGCTCCTGGAGATTGCATCAGCGGTTTCAGACCAGATGTCTTCCATTCGCAAGAATCTCTTTAGCACTGTCAGTTCTCTCTCTTGTCCTCTCCATCCTTGACCTCAATAACAAAATCCGAGCCCATGAAGCTGGTTTCCGATGGAAGTGGAGGCCTGTACCTTGGTTCTACCATCCATCACGCGGCTACAACAGAATCTTCGGAAGTTTCACAGATACGGTCGTATTGTTCTGTGTTGTTGGTCAGTTGATCGTGTCGACCATCAATTGTGTTTCCATGGGAAGAGGACATGACGGTCCCATCAAAGTATCTGTGTGGCCTCTCGTCTTTGCTATCGGTATGGTAATCTCCAAGTTCATGGAGAAACCGGACATGTCCATGGACAATTTAGCTCTAACAAAAATGCAGTGATTGGTTTAAACTTCATCTTCAGCAGAACCACTCAACAGCAGAAGGAAGATTTGTGATGGATTTGAGCTGATATGGTGTTTGGGTAGCAAATTGTGTAACTAGGCATATCATGATGTCCTTTGTTCTTCCATGTAAAACTAATTAACCAAACAGTAGGGGTGAGCCCGGATTGGATATCCGAGAATTTTTAAGTATTTGTAGTTTGCTCCATTTTTAATGGATATTTAATTTTATGATTTGATTTGCTCCGGAAATATATGGAGATCCTGATTTTTGGATATCTGGAAAATTTACAACTATTTACGGATATTTACGGATATTTATGAATATTTATGAATATTTAGTTTGATCCGTTTAATATATACAAATCTGAAAGTACATCAATTTTTATCATAAAAAATATTTTTCATCTAAACTATTAAATGAAAATAACTAAAAGAAAATATTTTATTTTATAAAAAAATCTATAAAAATAAACCTACAAAATTAAGATGAGGAAAAATGATATTTTATATTTAAAAATAATATTAACTATTTGAAACTTTAATATTAAACTTTACTAATTTTTTTTTGTTGATATATATTTACTAATATAAAATAAAGTATTATTTATTAACATATTTTAAGTTTAAACATATTTTTTTTTTTTTATAATTGGTTATTTAGTCATTTATTTTATATAATCAAAAGAATAATTGAAAATTTAAGAAGAAAATTGAGAATATATTAATAAAAATTTATAATATAATTGATATATATATGATAATATATAATAAATTTATAAAGATACGGATCGGATCGGATATCCGGCATTATCTATAAACATATTTGTGATTTGCTCCGTTTTGTACGGATACTACATTTTGCTATTTGCTTTGCTCCGAAACTTTACGGATATTCGGATTTTTCAAATCGGATCGAACCAAATATCGGTTCGAATCGGATATAACGAATATTTTGCCACCCCTACCAAACAGTATCATTAAGTGTTATATTTTGTCTAACTTAATGCTGTCCACATAAGCTTTGAGGTTTTCTATATGATTCTGATGTTTTGACGTATAGATATAGAACTCTAATGCGAAAAGACCGGTTATCTCTACTATAAATTCAGTTTAGAAAATTCGAAACGTACCAATTACTGAAGGAGACTGAAAAAGCCAAGAAACATCTTCTTCGCTCTTCCTCAAAAAATAATGGTGAATAGTGAACGCGCCTTTCTCAATCATGTATGGTTTCATTTAGGCCCTACTAACTCAACTTGAAGAATCCAGAGGAATGCAGCTGAAAGATGGTTGGAAATTTCCAACGGCATACAGACGGGCGAACAAGTTTTGAGAAAGAGCGAACAAGTTTTTTTTTTTTTTTGAACAAGAAAGAGCGAAGAAGTTTCTTGGCTACTACCGCTGTCTCAAAAAGCCAACAGTGAATAGTGTACGCGGCTTTCTCAAACTTTTTCGACCACATATGGCTCATCCAGAGATATATATATTTGTATATTTGATCTTCAAATCTTCTCGATACTCTATCTCATGGCTTCTCGGAGATACAGCGTCTTCACGAGTTTCCATGGACCTGACGTCCGCAAAACCTTTGTCAGTCATTTACGCAAACAGTTTAGCAGCAATGGGATTTCGATGTTCGATGATCAAGGCATCGAGAGAGGTGAAACCATCGCTCCTGCTCTCAAAAAAGCGATTGAGGAATCGAGGATCTCGATTGTGGTGCTCACGGAGAACTATGCTTCTTCAAGATGGTGTTTGGATGAATTGGTGGAGATCCTCAAGTGCCAGGAAGATATTGGGCAAATCGTGATGACGGTCTTCTACGGAGTAGATCCATCTGATGTTCGGAAACAGACCGGAGAATTCGGGAAAGTCTTCAAGGGAACTTGTCGCCGCAGAACGGAGGAAGACAGGCGAAAATGGAGCCAAGCTTTGAACGATGTGGGCAACATTGCCGGAGAGCACTTCCGAAACTGGTTCGTTCGTTTTCATTCAATTGATTTATACGATTTTGGGAAATTTTCTTGGTGAATCTCTAAATCAGTTTCACACAGAATTTTTGGTAATCAAGCATTTTGAATGTGAACTTTTTCTCTCTTGTTAGGGACAACGAATCGGAGATGATTGAAAATATTGCCAGAGATGTCTCAAACAAACTAAATGCTACTATCTCTAGGGATTTTGAAGACATGGTGGGTATTGAAGCGCACTTGGAGAAGATGCAGTCTTTGTTACATTTACATGATGAGGATGAAGCTATGATAGTAGGAATCTGTGGCCCTGCAGGCATTGGTAAGACCACCATTGCCAAAGCTTTACATAGCCGCCTCTCTAGCAGTTTTCCGCTTTCTTGTTTTATGGAGAATCTTAAGGGAAGATATATGAGCGGTCTTGATGACTATGGATGGAAGCTGGGTCTACAAGAGCAACTTCTTTCAAAGATTTTGAACCAAAACGGTATGAGTATAAAGCATTTAGGTGCTATACGGGAAAGGCTATGCGACCAAAATGTGCTTATCATTCTTGATGATGTGGACGATCTGCTGCAACTTGAGGCTCTGGCTAATGAAGCTAACTGGTTTGGTCCGGGAAGCAGGATTGTTGTAACAACAGAAGATGACGAGCTTTTGGAGCAACATGGTATCGATAACACATACTATGTGGACTTTCCTTCTAGTGAAGAAGCTCTCAAGATCTTATGTATACACGCTTTTAAACAAAGATATCCTGCTACTGGTTTTAAAGAGCTCGCAGAAAGCGTTGTAGACCTATGTGGTAACCTTCCATTGGTTCTCCGCGTGGTGGGTTCATCTTTACGTGGGAAGCAGGAACAAGAGTGGGAAGAAGTGATACGCAGGCTAGAAACGATTACCGATCATCGAGATATCAGAGAAGTACGAAGAGTCTGTCATGATTACAACAAGCCAATACGAAAAAGTACAAGTCGGTGTTCCACGGGAGTGTACTTCCTCCTCGTCATCAATTTGCTCCTGGAGCTTGCATCAGCGGTTTCAGACCAGATGTCTTCCATTCGAAAGCCTTACTTCGCAAGAATCTCTTTAGCACTGTCAATCCTCTCTGTTGTCCTCTCCATCTTTGATCTCAGTTACAAAATAGGAGCCGATAATGCTGGTTTCCGATGGAAGTGGAAGCCTGTACCTTGGTTCTACTATCGATCACGCGGCTACAGAAGAATCTTCGGAAGTTTCACAGATACGGTCTTATTGTTCTGTGTTGTTGCTCAGTTAATAGTGTCGACCATTAATTGTGTTTTTATCGGAAAAGGACAGGACGGTCCCATCAAAGTATCTGTGTGGCCTCTCTTCTTTGCTATTGCTGCGGTAATCTCTAAGTTCATGGAGAAGCCGGCCATTTCGAAGGACAGTGGCTCCAACAAAGATGTATTGGTTTAAACTTTTAAAAGATAAGTGTTTTGAAAGTTGGATTACATGATTAATTTACTTCGAACATATACAGTAATGTGCTTTTCATCCTGTCATAAGAGCATTTCCATTGGTAGAATCCCAATTGGGATTCTTAACAAAAATTTTAATATAAATTTTTTATTATTTCATTTTAAGAACTTTGTTAGAAAATTTTAATTTTTCTCTTTTCCATTGGTAGAATCCTTAATGAATTTCTTAAAAATAAAAAAATTATATTTTAAAAATTATTTTATTTTAAATCATACAAAATAAACATGTTTCTTCACTTAGGGCAGCTCCATCGAGGATATGTAAAGAGTATATAAAATAGTATTTAAGAATAAAATAATAATTAAAAAGTAAAAAGAGAAGAAAGAGAATTAGAAACGTATATAATTGTTGCTTGTTTGGAGACGTATATAAAAACATTGAGATACTCTAAATCTATATGGCATGTTATTATTGGTTTACTTTTTTAATTATTTAATATTTAATTAAATTATTAAATTATATTAATATAATATATTTTAGAAACGATATGACCGCTGCGGATGGTCTTAGGCCAGAAACTCTCTCCCCCTCAGTTATAGAAGTACAGAGGCAGAAATGCAAGTCCTGCAGGTCATTTTAAATGATTAACAGTTTCTAAACAATTTTACCAGTGCCAACACTCAATACGAAGGTCACAGATTTTTATTCCATTTCAAGACGAAAAAGAGTACGGACACAATGACAATTGTTCCAACAAGAAACATTAAACAAAAGACTCAGAAGAAGGAAAAAAAAAACTAGTTTAGTTTGCTCTTTGCAATGAAGTCCTAAAAGCAGTAACTGTTGGATAAACTTTGAAGACCTGTAACCTAAGAAACCTATAACAAGTTAGTTTAGGATAAGTGAGGTTGTCATAATCTTGATAGTTTTAGGAGTTATCTATTTCTATTGAGAATATGATTAGCAAAGATGTGTTAAGCCTATAAATACATCTATGTCGAGCTGTGACAAAGGTGTGAGTAGAGAGCAAAATTTGTGTTTAGTTTTGAGCTATTTTCTAAGCATAATAAGAAGAGTTGTTCTTATACTTTGTTCTTAAGAAACTTTATTTGGTATCAGAGCTTAAGACATCACGATCAAAAAAGAGACTTGATTTTGATCACGAAAGTTCTGTACAGAAGGTCAAGCAATGGCAGAAGATGAGCCTCCTCTTCCGCGGCCAAGGGAAGAGAAGACGATCTCGATACAGTGCCCGATGCTGACATCCACGAACTACACAGTATGGGCGATGCGAATGAAGGTGTTGTTGCGAATTCATAAAGTCTGGGAAGCAATCGATCCCGGAACGTTTGAAAACAACAAGAACGATGTCGCAGTCGCACTATTTTTCCAATCCATCCCGGAGGCGCTTATTATGCAAGTCGGCGAACAGGAATCTCCTAAGGAGATATGGAATGCGATTAAAACCCAACATCTAGGGGCTGACCGTGTAAAGGAGGCACGCTTGCAGACTCTCATGTCCGAGTTTGATCGTATGAAGATGAAGGATGAAGACACGATCGATAACTTTGCAGGGAAGTTATCGGAACTATCAACGAAGGCCGCCTCTCTTGGAAACCGATTGAGGAAACTATGGTGGTAAAGAAATTTCTCAACAGCCTACCGAGAAAGAGGTATATACACATCATAGCTTCTCTCGAACAGGTTCTAGATCTGAATGCAACAAGCTTTGAGGATATAATCGGTAGGCTCAAAGCGTATGAAGAAAGGATACTAGACGATGAGAGCCACGGAAACTCTCAAGAAAAGCTGCTTTACACGAATTCAGACGAGCGAAACGCGTCTTCTTCAAGAGGGAGAGGTCATGGCAGAGGAAACAGAGGACGAGGAAGGGGACAAGGAAATTCACAAGATCGGTCAACAAATCAATCGGACCAAACGAAGAGAAAAGAAAAGAAAGACAGGTCGAAGTTGATTTGTTATCGTTGTGACAAGGCGGGTCACTTCGCCTCTGTTTGTCCCGAAAGACCACGAAAACTGCAGGAAGCTAATCAAGTAGAGACTGACGAAGAAGAAGCAGCTCTATACCTGCACGAACTCGTGTTCTTAAACGAAGAGAAAATCATACCAAAGAACTAAGCAACGATAAAAGAGAAGGACTTTGGTATCTCGATAATGGAGCAAGCAATCACATGACTGGCCGTAAGGAGTATTTCTCGGAACTAAACGAGAATATAAAGGGCAAAGTCAAGTTTGGAGATGGATCGTGCATCGAAATAGGAGGGAAGGGGTCTATATTATTTCAAAGTAAGACACAAGAACAGAAACTGGTGTCAGATATATACTACATTCCGGCACTTAAGAGCAACATCCTAAGTTTAGGACAAGCTACGAAGATCGGGTGTGATGTCAGAATGAGACAGAACTTCCTAACAAGTTCACGATCCAAACGGAAAACTCCTCGTAAAAGTCACAAGGTCAGCAAACAGACTATACAAGATAAATCTCAAGATTGGGAGACCAATATGTTTAAAGAATCCTGGAGGTGGCATGCGAGGTTAGGACATATCAGCTTCAAGACCATGAAAGCTATGTCAACAATGCAGATGGTTCACGGGTTGCCGGAGTTTAAAGAAGAAAACAGAGTTTGCGAATCCTGTTTGGTTGGTAAAGCGACTCGACAATCGTTTCCGTCTGCAACAACTTATCGAGCTTCAAAACCCTTGGAGCTACTACATGCAGACTTATGCGGCCCTATCACACCACCAACCATCGCAAATAACAGATATATATTTGTTATCATAGACGATTATTCAAGATACATGTGGTCTATCTTGATTAAAGAGAAGAGCGATGCGTTTTCTAAGTTCAAAGAGTTCAAGAACTTAGTTGAGAGGGACCTCGGGAAGACGGTAGTGACTCTAAGAACGGACAGAGGAGGAGAGTTTACCTCTGGAGAATTCAATGAATTCTGTAATTCAAGTGGGATTAAGAGTCATCTCACGGCGCCATACACACCTCAGCAAAACGGAGTGGTGGAGAGAAGAAATCGGACTCTGTTGGAGATGACAAGGAGCACCCTCAAAGCAATGAAAGTACCGAACTATCTATGGGGAGAAGCTGTGCGACACGCTACACATATACTCAATAGAGTACCAACACGAGCCCTCAAGAACATGACACCATATGAATGCTTGAGGAACAAGAAACCACACCTTGAATATCTAAGGGTATTCAGATGTTTAGCTTATGCTAAGATAGAGACTACAAACCTCAAAAAACTCGATGACAGATCAAGACCACTAGTACATCTTGGTTTAGAACCGGGAACCAAGGCGTATAAACTTTACAATCCATCGCAGAAGAAGATTGTTGTAAGCCGCGACGTTATTTTTGATGAGAAGTCAAGCTGGAACTGGAGTGAAAATAAAGAAGGATCAAACAGAGATCCTGGAATGTTTCACTTGAGGTGGGGAGATATTGTAGACACTGGAGAAGGTCCTACTATTGTCGGGAATGATCACCATGAGGAAGGAAACGAAGACTTAAGTGATCACGGAGGAGATGACAATACAAACGAGGAAGAAGATGCTCATGAACAGCCGATGCAGCAACATCATCAACAGCAGCAACAGCAACAGCAGCAACCACTAAGGAGGTCTACTCGTGAATCAAATTTACCAGGATACCTTGGAGACTACGTCTGTTATCTCGGCGAAGATTACACCTTTCAAGCCTCCGTGGAATGTGAGCGACTTTTGCTTCTAATAAACGACGAACCAAGCTGTTTCAAGGAAGCAAAGGGTTCATTACAATGGAGACTAGCTTGCAAAGATGAGATCGAATCAATCAACAAAAACAGAACATGGTTTTTAGTTGAAAGAACAGGATCTATGAAAGTGATTGGTCTCAAGTGGGTCTTTAAACTCAAGAAAAACGCGGATAACACCATCAACAAACATAAAGCGAGACTTGTAGGAAAGGGATACATACAGGAATCAGGCGTGGACTTCAACGAAGTATTCGCACCAGTTGCACGTATTGAGACTATTCGTTTGTTGACTGGATTGGCTGCTTCAGAAGGATGGGAAATTCATCACCTGGATGTGAAAACCGCATTTTTACATGGAGAGTTAAAAGAAGACATTTACGTAGAGCAACCCGAAGGCTTCGAGATAAAAGGAGCAGAGCACAAGGTATACAAGCTCTCGATGGTTCTGTATGGATTAAGACAAGCGCGTCGAGCCTGGAATACAAAGCTGGATCAAATCCTAAAGTAGATGGGATTTAAGAAGTGTGCAAAAGAAAGTGCAGTATATCGCAAAGAAAAAGGAGGGAGTCTCCTCATTATTGCGATCTATGTAGATGACTTATTCGTAACTGGTAACTCTCTCAAGGCGATTGACGAGTTCAAAAGAGGAATGTCAACTACCTTTGAGATGTCGGATCTCGGAAAACTCACCTACTACCTTCGTATTGAAGTATATCAAGGAGAAGATGGAATAGAGATTAAACAAGAAGGTTATGCTCGACGGATCCTAAAAGAAGCTGGCTTAGAGAATTGTAATCCGACGCAAGTACCCATGGAGTTTGGATTAAAGTTCTCTAAAGCACTCGAAGAAGAAGAAATAGCTCCCACGAGCTATAGAAGGAACGTAGGCTGTCTACGGTATTTGCTACACACACGACCAGACTTAGCATAATCTGTTGGAGTCGCAAGCAGATATATGCAAAGCCCTCGGAAGTCACATGGTGAAGCAATGAAGCACATCTTACGATACCTTAAGGGAACGATGAGTTACGGTTTGAAGTTTCAGCGTGGAGGTTCAAAGAAGCTTGTTGGCTTTAGCGATAGTAGTCATAACATTGACCAAGATGACGGAAGGAGTACAACGGGTCATATTTTCTACTTCGGACTATCGCCAATTACATGGTGTTCTCAAAAACAGGACACATGCGCTCTTTCTTCTTGTGAAGTAGAGTTCATGGCCGTGACGGAAGCAGCGAGACAAGCCATATGGCTTCAGGATCTTCTAAGCGAGATTACATGGAGGAAGGCGGAGCAAGTGCTCATCAGGATCGACAATATGTCTGCAATCGCACTCACCAGAAATCCGGTGTTCCATGGGAAGAGTAAACACATTCACAAGCGCTATCATTTCATTCAGGAATGCATTGAAAGGGAGCTTGTCGATGTGGAACATGTACCCGAAACCGAGCATAAAGCGGATATATTAACAAAGGCCTTGGCGCGGATCAAGTTTTCAGAAATGAGAAGCTTGATAGGTGTTCAAGACATGTCTAAAATGGAGTCAACAAAGCTTAAGAGGGAGAATGTTGGATAAGCTTTGAAGACCTGCAACCTAAGAAGCCTATAACAAGTTAGTTTAGGATAAGTAAGGTTGTCATAATCTTGATAGAAGACCTGCAACCTAAGAAGCCTATAACAAGTTAGTTTAGGATAAGTAAGGTTGTCATAATCTTGATAGTTTTAGGAGTTATCTATTTCTATTGAGAATAGGATTAGCAAAGATGTGTTAAGCCTATAAATACATCTATGTCGAGCTGTGACAAAGGTGTGAGTAGAGAGCAAAGTTTGTGTTTAGTTTTGAACTATTTTCTAAGCATAATAAGAAGAGTTGTTCTTATACTTTGTTCTTAAAAAACTTTAGTAACACTAATAAATGGAGACTAATTAGCAATCTTGACAAGTGCGTAGAGTTCGCAGAAAGCTAGCACCTTAACATTAAGGTGAGACGTGAGCCGAGCTGAAGCCACAACATTGTGCAGAGGCAACAAAGACTGTATGCATCCAAGCTCTCCCAAGTACCTAAGCAATCAACAACAAAAACAACACAAGATTTACAAAACTTGTTCTTATTTTGGGTCAATGCTATAGCACAAGCCTCTTTAGATGCTTGCTTGCTCATACACAAGAGAAATTTGACATAAGATCTTTAGAGTCAAGTTTCTTCTCATGAGTCATCTAATCTTCTTTATTTGCCTCATGTGCTAAAAGACCGACGATTAGCACCTCATCTTCAGCAAAACCACTCAACAAGAGACGATGAAGACGACTTGAGATTTACCCTGAGGGCTGGAGGAAGATTTGTGATGGATCTGAGCTGATATGGTGTTTGGGTAGCTAATTGTGTAAGTTGTAACTAAGCATATGATAATGTCCTTTTGTCCTTCCATGTAAACCTAATTAACCAAACAGTATCATTAACTAAGTGTTACATTTGTCTTAGTGTTAACTTAATGCTGTCCACGTAAGCTTTGCGGTTTTCTATATGATTTTTTTGACGCATAGATTGAACTAAAGCAAAAATGCCTTACTCTATTAATTGAAGCGATGATAGCTTTGTTGAAAGATAAACTTGATTTTAGATCAAGTTTAAATACTGGATCATTAATCCAATAATATTTGGGCTAAACCCAATAATAAGTGATCTAAAATCTAGAGTTTTCTCTAGAAAAATCTAATATCTCCACTTTTTTAAAATGTTCTAGAAAGATGTAGAGAATAAAAATCTAGAGATAATTCTAGATAATTGTAATAAAATAATCTAGATATTAAGATAGAATAATTTAGATTTAGGATTAAATAAATTTTAAATATTTTTTAGTTTGGAGGCTATAAATAGCCATCTCCTCTTTCATTTTGTAACCAATAAGTTAAGAGAAATAATAAGAGAAGTTAAATAAAATTCATCAGCTCTCTAAGTTCTAAAAACTTTCTTCTTCTTAAATTTGTTCATTTGTCTTTCAAATTGTAAACACCTTTTCTATCACTCTTAAAAGTTCTTTCTTTCCAACAAGCTTTAACGACAATAGGATCACGACGATCAGGGATCGAGCGAACCGGTTATGATGGTTTTGAAAGTGACCGGTTATCTCTACTAATAAATTTAACTGTTTACAAATATCAAAACGTACCAGTTACTGAAGGAGACTGAAAAAGCCAAGAAACTTCTTCGCTCTTCCTCAAAATCTAATGGTGAATAGTGAACGTGCCTTTATTAATCATGTATGGTTTCATTCAGGCCCTAGCTGGTACTAGCTGAACTGAAGAATTCAGAGGAATGCAGCTGAAAGATGGTGGAAACTCTGCCGAAAAGGTTGTTTTCACCATTTTCTGAAAAAATATTGTGGAATGTTGATGCGTTAACGTATATTTCTTTATAAAAAAAACAATAGGAGAACTAGTCTGATTATGTGTTACTGTTCACATTTTCAACTTTTTGTATACTGTATCTGATCATGCAATATTTACTCTACTCTAATCTCATTTATTCATCGATCTTCTTCTTCTTCTTCATACCGTGTCTTTTGCGAGTTCAACGAAACATCCAAGAAGCTTCTTCGTTTTTTTCTCAAAATATAATATAGTGAATGGTGAACGAGCCTTTATCAATTTTCTCAATCATATATATATGTCTCAACCAGACGCTTTCGATTTTTGTATATCTAATCTTGGAATCTTCTCATGTCTTCTTCTTTTCTTCACAACTGGAGATACTCAGTCTTTGCGAGCTTCCATGGAGAAGACGTCCCTAAAACATTTCTCAGCGACTTTCGAGTAGAGTTAAGCAAGAATGCAAGTACGATCATGTTCGAGGATCAAAGGGTCGAGAGAAGCCAACCTGCTGGTCTTCCGCAAGCGGTTAGGGAATCTAAGATTTCGATCGTGGTGCTCACCAAGAACTATGCTTCGTCGAGCAGGTGTTTAGATGAACTGGTGGAGATTTTGAGATGCAAGAAAGAAATGGGACGTAGAGTGATTACTGTCTTCTACGGAGTAGATCCATATGATGTCCAGAAACAAATCGGAGAGTTTGGGACAGCTTTCGATGAAACGTGTGCTCGTAAAACAGAAGAGGAGAGGTGTAAATGGAGCCAAGCTTTGACTGATGTCGCAAACATAATCGGATATGATCACTTCGGAAACTGGTTTGTTTCTTTTTCTTCCTTCCATTAATTTGGGGTTTATTCTTTCTTGATCCGATTTAGGAAATGTCATTTGTGGAATCTACAAATCATTTTCACATGACTATTTGATAAACACGGTGATTTTTCTTAAGAGTTGCTTATTTAAATAGTCCATTTTGGTAATTTTTAATGTGAAAATGGATTTTAAATTTTTTTTGTAATAAGTGTCCACTAGTGTGTTTGGGGTTAGTAGTAGTATATCATTAGTTTGCTTTTGATATGTAATTAATTTGTATTTAGTCTATTTTTATTTTCAGTTGTATAGTTAATTAATTTATATTTAGTTTACCATTAATCTGCAATAGAAAAATAGCTAGAAAAGAAGGTTGATATTTATTTATAAAATGTTCTTTACAATTTATTTATATAATTTTTGGGGGATAATTTTTGAAATGATCTATTTGGTAATTTTATTAAGATATATGACTTTTTCTAAAATGACTCGTAAGAAGAGTTCATTAGTGTGATTTTAATCTGTTGTTAGTCTGTCATTAGTCTGTCTATAGTCTACATTCAATTATAAAACTAATCAATCTATCAATAGTATGTACTCAGTCTGCCATTAGTCTGTCATTAGGGTACAAATAAAAGTAGTTAGAACTTAAAAGGATAGTGATGATATTTAAAAAAACCAGTAAAATGTTATTTTTACAATTTTTCTTAATAAAATACATGTTTCATATTATTATCTCATTCTGGATTATTTTGGAACATTTTTTATTTTATTTTTTATAGGGGTTTATGTATGTATAACATTATTTTCGGTCATTTTATCATTTTTTTAAGGGAATATGAAGCAAACATGATCGAGACAATTGCAAGAGATGTTTCATATACATTGAATGCTACAACGTCTAGGGATTTAGTTGAACTATCACCAACGTCTAACAAGCCAATACAAAAAAGTAAAAGTCGGTTTTTCACGGGAATAGCCTTTCTCGTTGTCATTAATTTGCTCCTGGAGATTGCATCAACGGTCTCAGACCAGCTCGCTACCATTCGCAAGCCTTACTGCGCAAGAATCTCCTTAGTACTTTCTATTCTCTCTGTTGTCCTCTCCATCTTTGACCTCAATAACAAAATCGGAGCCCATAAAGCTGGTTTCCGATGGAAGTGGAGGCCTGTACCTTGGTTCTACTATCCATCACGCGGTTACAACAGAATCTTCGGAAGCTTCACAGATACGGTCTATTGTTCTGTGTTGTTGGTCACTTAATCGTGTCGACCATCAATTGTATCTCCATCGATAAAGGACAGGACGGTCCCATCAAAGTATCTGTGTGGCCTCTCGTCTTTGCTATCGGTATGGTAGTCTCCAAGTTCATGGAGAAGCCGGACATTGACTTTCACATACTTTGAAACGGTCCACACATATTTATATTTTTTATTCTCTTCTGCAAGGTTGGATTCTAGCTAGAGAATTTTTATTTTGGTTTATTTCTATCAAAGTAGGGCCGTGGCTATTTACAGGAAGAAGTCCGAATTTGTCTATATTATATTAAACTTTTTTTTTTTTAATTCAGCGGTTAATTAACTAGTGGATCATCGTGCAAGCACTCTAAAGAAAAGGACAAGGCCATATCATAGAACCACAGGACCGGATAAAGATGAACCGGACTGGATCTTATTAGTCCATGGCAACATCCGTAATCATACTAAAAGTGATAAACTGTATATAAATGATAATATATATATACTATACTCACCTTTAATAACACCATGACTCGGGACGTTCAGTGGCGAGGGCTTTATGTGATACTTGATGAGACATTCAGGACGGAAGTTATGAACCGAACGAGACCGGCTGCAACAGTCCAAGATACGTTGGAACGCGAGTCTCAAGCAGATGGTGCAGTTGCTTGGATCAAGATCAGGACGACACTGCACCACTGAGTCTAATGTATACGAGCTACCGGACTCAGTCAAACGTTGTTTATCCTGCACGAAATATGGTTTCGGCAACGAAGTCGTCGAAGCTGCTCTCGGGATAAGTTGGTCCATCTTACCAGAAATTGTTTGTTGGAACCGACTCGTAGCAGAAAAATTATCGGGAGAGTATAGTATGGCATTGCTTTTAGGTCCATCTAGGAGTCCGAAGAAGGAATTATCAGAGTAACGAACCATACACTCTTCATAGAATATGAGAGCTTCCTTTTGATAAGTGCAACTTTCTCTTATTTCTGAAGTTGCGGTCCGAACACAGATTGAGCAGTTTGTTTTGCTGATGTCTCCTCTGCAAAGGTACATGGCAAAGACTGTGTCGGGGACAAGACCTTTCGTGACGCTGAGATAGATTGGAGGTCGGACAGAGGACCTTGTTCGGAGAGACGCGAGGGCAGAGCTACGGTTTGAATAGTAAGAGCTGTGTCGTGTGAAACTGTTAGATTCGTTGTTGCAGAGGGTGTGCATGTGATGGACTCGAGGCTGGGACTGGGAGATAGTTTGGAGAGATAAGAAAGAGAAGAAGAAGAAGAGGAACAATAGAGCCCAAGAAAAAGTAATGGTTGTTGCCATTTTTGTATTTTACGAAGACATAAAACGAACCATAGAAGATATCAGAATTTATAGAAAATAATTATTTGAAGCATTCAAATATAATGATCAAACTGCGTCTTATTATACCAATTCAGAGGGAGAACATCTTATATTATTATAGCTGTGGATTTTAAATAATTGAATGTGATGATTTTATCCATGACAATGGGGACGGTGTTGTTTGTGGCGAGAGGGCTTTATGTAGTGTATGTATTATATTGCTCCATACGCTAACAAAACTGATATTGTGTTAACTTGGTGATAATTTTGTCTTAGTTTAATTTGGTCTCAAGGAAAAGTAGATGAAAGATGATAGTTAGCCCAAAAGAAAAATAAAAGAGTTAAATGTCAAATGCGGCTAACTACCATTCTCATCACCACGATCGCAGCCTCTCAATAACCAGACGTGCATGGCAGCAGCAACAACAGCTTGGTTCACGTCTTGATACGCGACCTTCAAAACTAAGTGTTTTTTTTTTGTTTTTTTTCTCTAGAATGTTTTTTTTTCCTATTAGCTGTTGATTTTTTGTTTTTTTTTTAAGTCAGATCGTTTCAAATTTATATATGTTACTAACTAATTGTATGTATATGTTTCTTTTCTTTTTGGTTTTAAATTAGGTATATGTTAAGTCAAATCCCTTCATAACTTAACCTAACGAAATGTATCTTTTATTCGATTAATCCATTTCATGCACACTTTTATTTTGCCAATACACTCCTATTAAATTAAACATCAGAAATAACACACAATGATAACATAGTGAATTGGTTTTTAATTAGACAAGAAAATAACACATTAAACGTCACACTCACACACATTCGTGGATACGAATATAAATCTATCTTCATAATCATTGCACTCGATCATAAACCCACAAGTGCTAATACCCAAATCGCCATGGCTGTAATGAAAATTCTCCCAAATAATTCCTTTACTGCAACAAAAAAAGAAAGCCAAACGTATTATACTTTAGTTGCTTAATTTATTATCTTCTTGATAGTTGTTGGTTTTGTAATGACTTTCTTCTTCTGTTTGGGTTTTTATTTTAGCAAATAAATCTTGATTAATACATTAAGAGTTGTGTACTTGCGTTTCATCTAAAAAGAACAAAACTAACTATCTTAACGCGAACAGGTAAACAAATGTAAAACAATCGATTTCACCTTTGCTAAAGTTGATAGAAGATGAACCGCTCTGTGGTAAACCGGTGGAGTCATACTTCAAAAGACATTTGGGAAGAAATATGTGAGCCCAACGAGCATTGTTGCAACATTGTGAGCTTCCTTGAACCGCAAGTCTCAAGCAGACGCCACAATTTTCTGGATCAAGATCAGGACTACACTGAACCATCGTGTCTAAGGTATACGAGCCCTCGAATTCATTCACACGTGAAATATCCCTCACGTAATACGGCGTTGAAGAAGACAAAGAAGACTTTGATGACGTGAGGATAATAAGTTGCTCTACCTTCTTGGATAATGTTCCTTGGAACGAACTAAAAAAAGAGTTAGGAAAAGATGCGAGAGAGTACTTAACAATGTTTGGCCCATCTTCGATGAGTCTGAAGAAGGAAACATTTGAGTATCGAACCATACACTCCTCGTAGAATATTATAGCATTTTTTTGGTAAGTGCAGTTATTTTTAGTGATCTCTAGGGTTGCGGTCTTGACACAGTCCGAGCAAGATGTTTTGGTGATATCTCCTCTACAGAGGAACATGCCATGGACTATGTCGGGGCTAAGACCGATTGTGGCGTTGGAATAGGTTCCGAGAGAGGAACGGTCGCGGAGAGAGGAAAGTAGGGTTTCACGGTTTGATTTGTATGGACTGGTTTGTGTGAAGTTTTCGGATAATTTGTCGCAGAAAGTGTGCATGTGTTGAGGCTGGGACATGGTTTGGTGCGATAATAGAGACAAGAAGAAGAAGAAGTAAAGCAAGAAAGTAGAGAATCTGATGAAAATTGCCATTTCTTGGTCTTTCTTGTTTATGAAGAAAGATTAAAACAGAGAAGATACATAGCAATTTATATAGGGAAAGATCTTTTTATTTTATTTTAATTTGTTCAAATATATAACGTCCTATACCAATTCAAAGGTAGAACATATATAACAATTCTTGTATCAGGTGAATAATAATCAGATGATTTCAGCAATGAGAGCCGAATCCACAATTTTGAACAGAGAACATCATCTTTTATTTACTTGTTCTTTAAACCTTCCAAGACATAAACTTTAAGTTAACAAATATTTAGCTAAGTTGTTAGCGTATGAAGCTAAACATGGACTTGTCTATACAATTTTGGAAGACAAGATCTGCTGCAAAGAAGAAATCAAGAGTCAACTCACACAATCATTTGGAATTTTCGTAGTATCTACCAAAAATGATGACCATAATCATAAAAAAGTCTCAAGTTATAGAGACTTTAGAATTCGATTGGTTAACATACTGTACAGGCTGTAGAGACTTTAGAATGAGTTACAGTTTTAAAAGTTAATTATTTTACCAATCACATTTTTGCTTTCCTAAAATTTCTCACAGTTCCTAAAAACATTCACAGTCCTTAACTCCTCTTTTGTTCTTGTATTTGGTTTTTATTTTTAAAGTCCAGAATTTAAGACTTTTATTTTTTTTAAAGTCACAGTGAATAAAGTTACAGTCATCAATTTTAAAGTTCATTAATTTAAAAGTCATAACAATAATGTTTTTTCGTTTCTTCTTTCTAAATCATTTTTCGTATATATAAAAAAGCCTAAAGTTATGTAGTTGAGTATCTTTTTATCATTTCAAATTTCATTTTGAATTTATTAAGGGGTGTTTTTTGTTGTTAAAATTTAGAGGAATTTTTAGGTATTTTGAGTTAAAACTGCTGAAACTAATTAACAGCTAAAAGTCTCTTAGTTTAGAGATCTCTATAAGATCATGATTTAGTCCTACCTTTTTGTATATTTTTATCCCAGTTGAAAAAACATTCGGGCATCATATATTTTTCTGTAAAATTATTAATAAATTAACACATTTCTTTTATTCTGTTTGGTGCTTTAACCCCTTTTAAAACACCTCATTCAAAATAACCATTTTTTAATCATTTGAATGCAAGATAATATTTAACGGATAAATTAATTATCCACAAAGATTCATCATAGATATGCGGGTTCATTATGAATAACTCTAATTGTCCATCATTTCCTTATCTGAATATTTCCATTAATTTACAAAAATCGCATTTTCTAGGAATCGAAGACCTTTTGGTGTAGAAATATTAATGAAATTTTTAGTCGACTACTGAACCAACGGGCTTCCACATCAAAATAACCATTTAGTCATAGATTTTTCTCCTGAAACATTATTTCAAAAACGCTTCAGAAAATTCTCTTTAACTATAGAAAGTAAAGTCAGAAGGATATTTTTTGGATGGGGACAGTTAATCCATATCAATTGCCTAAAGTTCCGAAAACGACTTGGATTATGCGATTTCGTTGACTTCGATCAAGGACCAACGTAAAATACGTAATGAATATGTTAGATTAGATGAAAAGAAAAAAAAAAGTTTTACAATCTTTGGCTAGTTTTGAATAGTACAACATAAAATAATATTATTTTGGACTCTTTCCCTTACTTCTTTATTTGGTAATTTGATTAGTTAGCAAATGAAGTGTATAAATAGAATTCTTCCAAAAGAAACTGAAAGTAGGAATAATATTTTTTTTTTTTTTGTGTGGGATAAACATACATTTAAATTTTGTAAAACAGAGATCGATAACCATGTAAAATATAATTTATTAGGTGACTTTCATTTGGAATTTTCAAAGTGTTGGTTAGTTTACAAAACTAAAAGTGTTGACAAATATTCAACCTTAAAATACTTCAAGGGTTTCCAAAGGCCCGTCACTCCTTACTCGACAGCTCAAAGCTGACCAGAGTCCTCGTTTTGTTGTGTTCTATATGAGAAAATTCAAAACAGAGGAGACAAAGACTATATAGTAGTAGGAAGAAAACAGTTTTTTTTTGTTTTCTGTTGTTCTTGTTGGATTTAAATAAAACTAATTCAGAAGATGAATATGTAATACTATTATTGTTATCATCAATGATTGATAACTATCTTTACCAAGATACTGGGAAGAAACAGCAGGGGTTTCATGAACAGAAGGAAACGACCCACCTGAACATGAGATTAGTCATTACAGAGAGATCTAAAACAGAAAATTTATAAATATATATGTATTCAAGATTTGACTAATGATGAGTTGGTTAGTTAGTTTACCTTTGTCTCCTTGCTTGTAATCTTCCCGCCTTAATTCTTCATGGCTAATCTTCATTTTTCTATTGATCTTCGATCGGATAACGAACATAGAAACCCCTAAATCCAAATCAATCAAAAACCAAAATAATTTCCTCCTGGACGATAAAGATTAACGATAGTTAATAGAGAATCTAACGAGACGAGTGCGAGTCTATAAGGCGTGCAGAAGACGGCTCTAAAACCTAAAACCCTAAAGCAAATAAAAACAAAGAATATCAAGAAAACAGCGATCAGTAATCGATTTTAACTAAAAAATTAAAACAAAAAAACGGGTCCATATCTGTTCACTATATAAACCACAAATTGAAATAAAATCGCTAATTTCATCTACCCTCTCTATTGAAGTTAAACTTGATTTTGGGTTAAGCTTAATTTTGGGTTTATAAAATAATTATTAGTTATTAGATTAGGCCCAAAATTAAGCTCAAGTTCTAGAATCTCTAGAAACATCACTAAAAATCATCATCTTTCTTAAATGTTCTAGAGAATTCTATTAGTTAAATATCTAGATAATTCTATAGATAATTCTAGATGTTGTAGTTAAAATTCTAGATATTATTGTAGAAAATTCTAGAGATTAGGAGAATGTTTGTAAGATATTTTGTAATAAGTGGAGCCTATAAATAGCCCACTACTCCATCATTTGTAAACAAGAGAAGTTGAACAAATAAAGAAAGAGTGTTCTTCATAAGTTCTCTTATCCTCTCTAAAGTTCCTTCAAGTTTTCTCTAAGTATTCTTTCATCTTATTATTCATACTTAGAGGGTCTTTGTTTCTTTCGGATCTCTCGGGTATTACGGTCTTGGGCTAGTGCTTGGCACTATCGGTGTTTTCTTTACATGGTATCAGAGCCATTCTGATCTGGTTCTTTTTCAAGATCGGATTAATTGAGATCTCAGATTTACTCTAAGTATGGAGTCAATGGGTCGCGTTGTTGGGTTGGGAATGGAGATTCTAAACCAATCCAATTACCGGTTATGGAAGTCATGCATGGAGTCATACTTGGTGAGTGAGGACTTATGGGATGTCGTCGGCGGCAGTAGCACAACACCACCAAGGGGAGCTGCTGCGACAGCGGAAGCGACAAAGGAGTGGACACGGAAGAATGCCAAGGCGGAGTTTGCATTGAAGAGGTCAATATCCTCGGGAGTCTTTGAGCATGTCTCAAGTTGCACATCCGCTAGTTCCATTTGGCAGGCGTTAGATCAGTTGTTCAACAAGAAGAATGAAGCTCGGCTACAACTGTTAGAGAACGAGTTGGCGAATGCAAAGCAGGGGGAGTCTTCAATCTCAGAGTTTTTCATCAAGGTAAAGAATCTTCGCTCAGAGATTAATACTCTAAATCCGGAGGAGTCAATTTCCGAAGCACGTTTAAAACGGTATATTATTCGAGGTCTACGACCTGAGTATACACCGTTTGTGACTTCGGTTCAAGGATGGGCTACACAACCTTCCTTGGAGGAGTTCGAGAACCTGCTAGCTTCGCAAGAGTCATTAGCTACGCAAATGGCAGGAGTCAAAATCCATGATGACTCGGGGAGCACCTTTGTAGCTCGGAAGCAACACAACTTCAAAGCCAAATCCAAATACGATGGTGCAAAGAACATCGATGGACCGGAAGGATCTTCTACTGGAGATAAGAAGCGATTCAAGTGCTACCGGTGTGGAAAGCTTGGGCACTTCAAAAAGGATTGTCGAGTCAAGCTGAAGGAGACAAATATGGCAGAATCAAAAGGTCATATTGAAGACGAAGAATGGGGGAAATGCTTCACGGTGGAGGCTGCATCTTCAGGTATATCCACAACTAAAAATCTTGAAAATGATTGGATTGTGGATTCGGGTTGTAGCCACCATATTACCGGAGACGAGAAGCTATTTTCTAGTCTTCAGCGCCATGATGGAAAAGAAGCCATAATTACCGCGGATAATTCAGTTCACCGGGTCGAGAAGGAAGGGACTGTTGTCATTGAAGGAGAAGATGGAAGCCCTATCACCCTCAAGAATGTATACCATGTCCCTGGAGTAAGGAAGAATCTTCTCTCTGTGGTGAATGCAGTAGACTCAGGTAACTACGTTTTATTTGGCCCAAGAGACGTCAAATTCTTGAAGAATATTAAAGAGTTAAAGGCGGATGTGGTTCACACCGGATCGCGGGTTAAGGATCTATATGTCTTATCTGCGTCCAACTCATACGTGGAGAAGATGAGTACAAACGACAATGCCTCTATATGGCATGCTCGGCTTGGTCATATAAACATGACTAAGCTAAAGGTTATGGTGAATAAGGAGTTGGTAAATGGGCTTCCGAAGCTGAAGATCCAAGATGAAGGAAAGCTTTGTGAAGGTTGTCAATATGGAAAATCACATAGACTTCCATTTGACAATTCTACTTCACGGTGCAGTGCTCTGTTGGAGAGGATCCATAGTGATTTGATGGGTCCTACAAGAACACCCTCATATTCCGGGTTTCGGTACATGTTGCTGTTCATTGATGACTTCTCACGGCACACTTGGGTATACTTTGTGAAGGAAAAATCAGAAGTATTCTCCAAATTTCAAGAATTCAAGGTTACCGTGGAAGGGGAGCTGGGTCGGAGAATCAAGACCTTAAGGACAGATAATGGAGGGGAGTTCATGTCCAAGGAGTTTCTCTTTTTTTTTGTCAAAAGCATGGAATAAAGAGAGAGTTTACTTGTCCGTATACACCTCAACAAAATGGAGTAGCGGAAAGGAAGATTCGACATCTAACTGAGACGTGCAGAAGCTGGCTATATGGGAAGGATCTGCCTAAAGCCTTGTGGGCGGAAGGCATGAGATGCGCAGTGTACGTCATAAATCGGATGCCACTCAGCCCAAATAACATGAAGTCTCCGTATGAGATGATTCATGGGAAGAAGCCGTCAGTGAAACATCTCAGGATATTTGGATCAGTCTGCTACGTCCATGTGTTTGATTCTCAAAGAACCAAGTTGGAGGCAAAGGCGAAGAAGTGCATCTTCGTTGGCTATGACGAACAAAGAAAAGGGTGGAGGTGTATGGATCCAGAGACACACAGGTACGTAGTGTCTCGAGATGTTGTTTTTGATGAAGTTTCCTCATTCTATGGGCCACCTCAAGTTTTAGTTGAGCAAGAAGGTGGGAGTTCCACCAAGAGTGATAAACCAGCTCTGAGTAAGGAAAAAGGTCCTGAAGAAGAGATGCAAGGTGAAAGGGGGAGCACTGATCAAGAGGAGGATGAGGAGGAACATCATGGTTCCACGGCTAGTCAAAGGCCTAAAAGGGACATCATTAAACCTGCTCGGTTCAGAGATCCAAAGTTTGTTACTACCTTCTCGTGCTACTTTGCAGCTCCATTAGATGAAGATGAGCCAACATCTTATGATGAAGCAAAAGGTGTTGACGAGTGGGAAAACGCAATGAAGGAGGAGATGAATGCTCTCATGAAGAACGAAACTTGGGATTTGGTTCCAAAACCCAAGAATGCCCAACCTGTTTCTTGTAAATGGGTGTACCGGATCAAGCGCAAAACAGATGGAAGCGTTGATAGATTCAAAGCAAGGTTGGTTGCTCGGGGATTCTCTCAAAAGTATGGAGAAGACTATGATGAGACCTTCAGCCCTGTAGCCAAGATGACTACAGTACGTTCTCTCTTATCTTTGGCTGCAAGTTTTGGTTGGAAGTTATGGCAATTAGACGTGAAGAATGCTTTTCTATATGGAGAGCTTGACAAGGAAATCCTGATGGAGCAGCCACTTGGTTTTATATCACGAGAGCATCCTGATTATGTGTGTAAGCTGAAGAAGGCCTTGTATGGGTTAAAACAAGCTCCACGAGCCTGGTATGGAAAGCTTGCTCAGTTTCTTCAGTTCTGCGGTTATGTGGCATCAAACTCTGATCCGAGTCTATTCTTCAAGAAGAATGGAGGAGTCCACGTGGTAGTTCTCCTTTATGTGGATGATATGATAATTACCGGGAATGATGATGCAGAAATTACTCGTTTACAAGAGGATATGTCGATAAGGTTTGAGATGAAGAAGTTGGGAGAGCTCAACAACTTTCGCGGTTTGGAGGTGGAAAGGGTAAATGGTGGAATATTCATCGGCCAACAAAGCTATGCAAGAAGAATCGTTGAGAAGTTTGGAGTACACGAAGGAAAGACACGCTCTACTCCAATGGATGTCAACATAAAGCTTAAACGCGATGAAGGGTCCTTACTACCTGATCCTCGGCCTTATCGCTCTCTTGTAGGAAGTCTTTTATACTTAACCATTACAAGACCTGACATTGCCTTCGCGGTAGGTCTTGTAAGTCGGTTTATGCAGGCACCAAGGAAGCCACATCTAGAAGCGGCAAAGAAGATATTGAAGTATGTGAAGACAACTCTTGGCATGGGTCTGGTGTACAAGTATAATGCCAAGGTCTCTCTTTATGGCTTCACGGATGCTAACTTTGGTGGAGATCTTGATGATCGGAAATCAACTTCAGGCTATGTTTTCCTATGTGGGAACACAAGTGTCTCATGGTGCAGTAAGAAGCAAGCAACGGTGTCGTTATCTACAACTGAAGCAGAGTATAAAGCGTCAACTCTAGCAGCTCAAGAGTGTATTTGGCTTCAGAGACTCCTAGAAGATCTGTTCGAGCCAATCAATAAGCCAATTGCAATTTATGGAGATAATCAAAGTGCGATCAAGCTGGCCAATAATCCGGTGTTCCATGGGAGGACTAAACACATTGAGTTAGAGCATCACTTCATAAAAGAGAAGGTGCTTGATGGGACAATTGAAGCTTTGGAAGTTCGAAGCGAGGACAACGTTGCGGATATCTTCACCAAGTCATTACCAAAAGGTCAGTTCGAGTTACTTTGCTCGAAGCTCGGGATGACTGACAAAATCAAGTTTAAAGGGGAGTATTGAAGTTAAACTTGATTTTGGGTTAAGCTTAATTTTGGGTTTATAAAATAATTATTAGTTATTAGATTAGGCCCAAAATTAAGCTCAAGTTCTAGAATCTCTAGAAACATCACTAAAAATCATCATCTTTCTTAAATGTTCTAGAGAATTCTATTAGTTAAATATCTAGATAATTCTATAGATAATTCTAGATGTTGTAGTTAAAATTCTAGATATTATTGTAGAAAATTCTAGAGATTAGGAGAATGTTTGTAAGATATTTTGTAATAAGTGGAGCCTATAAATAGCCCACTACTCCATCATTTGTAAACAAGAGAAGTTGAACAAATAAAGAAAGAGTGTTCTTCATAAGTTCTCTTATCCTCTCTAAAGTTCCTTCAAGTTTTCTCTAAGTATTCTTTCATCTTATTATTCATACTTAGAGGGTCTTTGTTTCTTTCGGATCTCTCGGGTATTACGGTCTTGGGCTAGTGCTTGGCACTATCGGTGTTTTCTTTACACTCTCTTCGTTCTTACTTCTTCTTGGCCATCTTCGTTCTTGATTTCGTGGCCATATTCGTTCTTGCTTCTTCTTCGTCATGATGCCTCTTCCTCCCCTTCCTCTGCCCGTTATCCAGTTATGCCTAGCGAAAGCTCCTCTCTCTAGGCACTTCGCGAACAAGACGATGTCCAAGGATTTCCGAACATTTTTGGACGGCGGGGAGGTATACTCGGTGAGATCACGTCATAACATCAGCGAGACATCAATCCATATCGCTATAAACTGGCCAACGGAGTGGCATACACTGGTGAGAAACGTCTCCAACAACGAGTTTGTGCTCTGCAGGGTAAATATTCCGTTCAAGAGAGAGGACTTACTTGCTGCCCGTGATCATATTCAACGTCGAGTATCATACAAACCAAGATCCGTGCTAATGATAGAAGAGCATCCACATCGATTATAGATTTTGTATCTCGATACAGATTTAAAATATTTAAAAGAACAATATTTGAACATCTACATCCAAATAAGTATTTGGATGCAAAAACAAACAAAGTTAAGTAAATTAATATTGAAATCCTAATTACATTCAAATAAAATTTCTTTTGCATTATAAAATATTATATTTTGAAATATTTTTAACAAAATTTAACAGGAAATCCGCTAATCAAAATATTTTCCTTTTATAAAATCAAGTCTAAATAATTTTAAGAACGTAAGAGTATAGTTTATATAATCCTAAATAATTTTAACAACATAAAACTATAATTAGTTTTATGTAAAATTAATTTATATAATCTAATAAAAAAAATTCCGTTGGGTCATAATTTTGAATTTAATAATATAAGCTGATTTTTTTTTGAACAAAAGTTTAATATAAACCAATTTTTGCTGTGTCCCAAAAATATTTTATGAAAAGAGACTGGCCGATTCTGATGGAAAGTTGGCGGTTTTGTGGGATTCTGATGATAATGTAGCGATTCGGTGTGCGGAATCGCGCTTGAAAAACGCCAAAATGGAGAGATTTTGGGGACACCTAACTGGTCTGACGTTGTGTCTACATCCAATGAGCCATATCAAGTAGCGCATGTTGTTGCTGCTACACTCTGATGACAATCATGATCGTCATGCATGTGAACGTGTATTCATTCACCGGAGAAGAAGGAGAGGCTTTCAAGTTCAGGTCGTTTTCGCGGAGGGAATGCAGAAAGTGAAAATGTGTTCAGGTTGAGACATGGCTTCGTGAGATAACACAAGAAAGGAGCAGTTAGTGTAATTATGATTCTTGCCTATTTTTTTTGTTCTTTGTTGTTTAATAAAACAGAGTTGGAGATTGAGAGTCTCTTAGTATAGATAAAAAGAGCTTCTTTTTTTCTTGTCGATAAATTCAAAACAATGATGTTTTACGAATTCAAAGATTGTAAACTAGTATTGTTTACATCCATGATAGTTGAATCTTTACTCAGAGTTTGATGCAGAGAGAGAGAAAACATGAACAGAGTAGGCTTCAAGTTCAGGTTGTTTTTGCGGAAAGGTCAGAGAATAGAGTTTTTGCAGTTTGTTTTTGAAAGATTTTCAATACGGAATGCAAAAGGTAAACATGTGCTCAGGTTGTGACATGGCTTAACAAAGAAGAAGAAGAAGAAAGAAGGAGCATTGAGTGTGTAATTATTGATACTTTGCCCAATTTGTTCTTTCTTGTTTAATAAAACAGAGGAGATAGAGAATGTATCGTCGAAAGAAAAAGAGCTTCCTTTTTGGTTGATAAATTCAAAACAATCATGTTTTACGAATTCAAAGATTGCAAACACATCGTTTACATCTATGATCTTTACTGAGAAAAAAAAAAAAATTGGCTATGACTCTTTAAGCAAAACAGAGACCTAGTCCTATAAATCTAAAAGACAGAGTTCGATGCAGAGCGAGAAGCAACTACTGCAGATTCATGGTGGGGAATGGGACAAGAATGTAACCAGCAACAGGATAGGCTTGAACTGCTGGAGTTGTACTTTGAACACCGAGATTTGTAACTTGAGCAGCAGTGGTTGCACCAGGCATCATCGGATAGGCTTGAAATGCTGGAGTTGCACTTTGAACAGCAAGATTTGTACCTTGAGCAGCAAACATCATCGGATAGGCTTGAAGTGCTGGAGTTGTCGCTGTACCTTGAGCTGCAAGATATGTTGGACCAAACATCATAGGATAGGGTTGAAGTGCTGGAGTTGTTCTTGTACCTTGCGCTGCAAGATTCGGATAATAACCAGATGTAGAAAACCAGGAGCCGGGAAGAGGAACTGATGGAGGATTTGTGGGACCAGAAGGAAAGGAGCTACTTGTGGCTCCACACGTAGTGCATCCAGATGCTTGGTAAGAAACACCATCATGGGGTCTCTGAACAGCAGCAGGAAAATCTGGTCTTCTTGGAGGAGCAAATAACGACGACGGCGAATGATCTGGTGTTCTTGGAGGAGCAAATGACGACGGCGGCGAATGATATGGTATTCTTGGAGAAGCAAATGGCGACGGCGTCACGGTTGGTTGGGAAAAGAAAGCGTTTGGCCTTGAGAATTGGGAAGAGATATGAGCAGCAGGAAACGACCCAACCCCACCTGGAACATGAGATTAGTCAATTACAGAGAGATTTAACAAAAAAAGTGCATTAAAAGATTGTGAGTAATGAGTTACCTTTGTCTCCTCTTTTGTAATCTTCCCACCTTAATTCTTCATGGCTTTTATGCGCATAATAGTCGGAAGCAGATATGGAACTCATCATCTTGTATGGATCTTCACTGGGTGTAGGTGCATAAGGAGGATACCTACTACCCTCAGAAGCTAAGTAGTCAACACCAGATCCGGGAAAAAAGCTGTTGCGTGATGGTCCAAAAGTGTTGGAGGGAGGTCCGGGCCAGTAATTAGTATCACCACCACCAGTTACGTGAACCAATCTGTTGAATAGATTCTCTGGGGCAGTGCTTGAAGCTGGCGGCGAGAATCCAGCATTAGGTACGTTAAAAGCAAACGCTGAAGGAGAAGCAGAAGCATCTTGCGCCGGCCTGAAGCTAAAGAGTGAGGAACTGTTGGGTGCACTAGGTTGGAAAGTAGAAGCAAAAGGAGATGATGTTGAGGATGTGGAAGCAGCAGATGCACCAGAACCAAAAGTAGGAGGAGCTTGCATTGACTCGCATCTAAACGGTGTGGGAGCAGCAAATGGAGATGAAGTTGAGGATGTGGAACCAGCAGATGCACCAGAACCAAAACTATGAGTTTGCCATGAAGTGAATAAAGATGCAGCTAAGTCCGTGACAGAAGCTTGCGCCGGTTCCGAACTAGTGGTAGGACCAAGAGCTTGCGTTGGTGCAGAACTAGACAATGTACCATCACCAAAGCTAAAAGCAGGAGCTTGTATTGGCCTCCCCAATTCAGAAGGTGTGGGAGGACCAAACGCATCAGAACTGAACATGTTTGGGACAAAAAGTGGCGCTGGTTCGGAACTAACCGATGTGGTGGCAGGAGGAGTTAGTGAAGAACTCTGAACCGGAGATGGTGTTGAGGTGGAGACAGTAGCTTCAACTGGTGTGGAACCATCCGGCATTGAAGTGATGGATGAGGCAATCACACTGCTCGGTTCGGATTCTTGAGTAACAAAGACGTAATCACACTGCTCTTGCTCAGAACAATTAACCTTCATTCTTCTTTTGATCTTCAAACTAATAACAAAGAAAGAAGAAAAAAAAACAAATTTGTTAGGAATACTTTCCAAAGTTGAATCGATTTGCAAAACTACGAAATAGAAAACCCTAAATACAAGTTAAGGCGTTTACGGTTTAAGATTAGATTTGCAGAATTCATTAAATCGATAGTTAACAGAGAATCTAACGAGACGAGTGCGAGTCTATGAAGAAACATTCTGTGAAGGCGTGCAGAAGACGGAACACGAGAGCTCTAAAACCTAAACCCTAATTACGATCATCTAACCCAAATCAAGCAAATAAAAACAAAGAACATCAAAGAAAACAGCGATCCCTATTCAAAAAGATCATAACTTGTTGCAAAATAAACCTAAATTCCGCAAACCCATCAAACTTAAAAGGGCACTGAACCTTGGACACGTAAGAGAAAGAAACGAGAAAGAGATAAGGAACTTACGGAGGCAACAATGGCGTTTTTCAGATTCTGAAACTGAAATCAAACTTAGCGTTTTAAGGAGACATGGCAGAGGAATGAGATGAAGACGAAGAAAAAGGGATCTTTATGATTTCAATTTATAAGAAAGGATTTCGTCACTTGCACGCGTCGCTTAAACGCTTCCTGAAACTTTTTTTCTTGTTTATTAGTATTACTAAATTTTTATCAGCTGTTGCACGGATTTATTCGTTAATTTTATTAAAATTTTATATATTTATATATATTATATTAAATTAATATTATTGTATGTTATATTTGTCTTTTATTTTTTAAATATTTTTGTTGTCTTAATATATATCTATATTGTAAAATTATTTTTCTAATATAGATTGTCATGTATAATATATTAATTGTTATATTCTTACTGTTTATCTGTATTCAATTGATTTCTCATTTTTTTATATATCTTCTTGTCATATATCAACAAAGTGAAATCATCATTAATCTTTTTCCACTCTAAACTAAATGTTCTTTTAATTTTTTATGGAATCTACCTCATTTTCAAGCACAATTAGTCATTTATTTTTCTCCTTTCTTATAGCTCTTAGTCTCGTTATTCTGATTGCAATCTACTGATTTTTTCTCTTATTTCATGCAGGTTTCCATCTCATTAAGTTCTGTGATCGGTTATAACTCTAAATGAGGAAAATTTTAGTTAGAGTTGGCTAGACAGAGCAAAAGATCTGTTCAAATACTACATATGTTTGATGGATTTTTCTATCAAAAAATTATACATAATTGATAAATAATTGATTTTAATTGATTTGAGGTGTTTTTTTTTCAATGATGAAATACCTGACTATATTTGTGAATGTGTGAGAATATTTTTGTCTATTTTCATATCATGTGAATGTAAACAACAAGACTATCTTAAAAAGTATAATCAATAATCTTGTTTTAGTTTATTTATATATTTTAAATTAAAACTCATATATTATCCGGTTGATGAGTAATGTGATCACATATCAATTTTATATTACCATCATTAAGAAAAATAGTTGATAAGTATTTGCCATTTTTTTCCTTCTTCGTATAAATCAAATTCATTTATATGCTATATAATTACACACTTTATTTTTATTTATTTATGAAAAAATTTCATTCATTTTATACAGTAAAGTGGATATGAATGATTTTACTTTAGTTTTAAGCATTAATATTTTAGAGCATTTTTAAATAAGTTTGATAACTATTCTCAGCAAGTTCTTCTGTCCTTTTTCGTAATTATTCATTTTCCAACTCTTTTTTCAAATTATGTTTGTTTATATTCGAAATAACTTTTTGAATTTTTTATTTCAAAGAGAATTTGTAAGTTTTATAGTTTATAAAATAATTATTTGTTTAATATATATGATTTTACTTTAGCTTTATATATAAATCGTTCTAAGGTTTTTTTATAAAGTTTGATAATTATTTTCTGTAAGTTTTTCGAATAAATCCTTCCAAACTCCTTTTCACAAATGAAGAATTTATAATTTTTTTGATCTATAAAATTAGTATTTGTTTTTTTTTCCAAATTAATCATATTAAAAGCCCAAAAATAAATACCCAAAATATAAAAAACTTATAAGCAAAACCCAAAATATTTAAAAGCTCATTATAAAATAAAAATTATGCTGATGTGGACAGCTTAGATGGAAAGATAACTTGCTCATTATATATATGATTTTTTTCTTTTCAGGCGTTGATTTCACGCCGGTCAGTCTCTAAATACCCAATTTAGGATTAAGGCCGTGTCACTTAAACACTTCCTAAGATTGTTTTTTTTTTTACTTAACGAAATTTTCGACAAACTTAATTTTTGTATGAACTTTTTGTATTAGAGAAACTAGGACCTCCGCTTCGCAGTTATTTAAAATAATTATAAGTAAAAAATATATAAAAAAAACTTTAAACATTCAAAATAACTTATAATTATTATAAAAATAATATCTTTCACGTCTTTTTAATTATTAACAATAAGTTGTAAAAGAAAATATACAAAATAATTATGATAAAAATATATAAAATTTTACAAAATTTTCTAGGATTATTATTACTAATTATTAATATAAAAATAAAAAACTGAAAAGTAATAAGATATAGAATTTTTTAAGCGTGTTAAAAAAGTTATGAAAATATACAATAAAAATATATATATGATCTTCTATTTGTATAACTATTAAAAATTTGTATTCACGTAAAAATGTAAACTAAAAAATAAATATAAAGGTAATATTTCAAAAAAAAAATTTTTATAAAACCATACATTATTATCGAAAAGTTAGAAACAAACAATTATGATAAAAATTTGATATTTTTTTAAAAAAATACTATAGGAAATATATATAATAAAAATGATGTAACTAAATTTTATAATACATTTTCTAAAACTACAATAGTTTATAAAATAATTCACAATATTAAAAAATATATTACAAATATATTAGTTAAAATATAAAAAAGAACTTTGATACCTTAAAAATACATATATAAAATATATGTGAGTTTGTTACATTACATAAATATATTTCTTTAAAATTAGAAAAAAGAATACAAATATTAGGTACTTTAAATTTATAAATAACTAACAAAGAATATTAAATTTTGAAAATAATACAATTGAATTTGTAAATCCAATACTCCCACCTAAATCCGAACTTTTAGGTTGGGAATTGAAAATAATTTATTTGTATCGTTATTTTCTTATCTTTCTTACATAAAATTTGGATTCTGTTCAAGAAGAAAGCGATAAGAGCTTCTCTCTCTTCTCTCTCGCTTATCTTTGAGAGAGAGAAAGCTCTTCTCTTTTTTGTTGTAAATTTTCCGATTAAAATCAGATCGTATTTCTAAATCTTGAAAGTTTGTTCGGTAGTTCGGATTTTTTTTTTCCTTTCTTTAGGATAATAATTTCTCTTTCTCTTCTTTGATCTTGTCGGCTCTTCTATGAGTCAAATCCTTTAGCTTTTGAGAAGTCTTCTTTGTTTGTCGGATCATACTCGATCTTTCATCCATCTGAGTAGTAAACATTTGCTTCCCATGTGGGATTGAATTTATGCAAAGTTTCTCAGTAGGAGTTCGTCTCATTTATGGATGAAAGATTGTGTTGTTTGTTTCACTTTGATTGCCTTTACTACAAATTATGTAGAGTTAGAGCTTCCCTTTAAAAGTGTTCTAACAAATGATTTGTGGCTAAACCTATAGAATTTTTCATGTTTTAATAATCTTCCGGCGGCCAAGTTGAAGACTGAGGCATGAGCTATAGTGAATCGAAGGAAGGAGTTACCTGTAGAGGTACATAGCTAAAGCCTTGAGGTGGGCTTTGAGAGGCCAAGCTATTGATAGCGGTGGTCGGGTGGATCCAAATCATAATATTAAAACAATATTTGTAATTTCTTTGTATAAAGTTATCGAATTCCTTTGCATTCTTTTAAAATCTAGAAAAAAAGTAACATAAGAATTCCCATCAAATCATTTAAAATACTTGAAAATCTATTATTTACTTCTCTAATTGAATTCTTTCAGATTCAATTAAATTCTTGAATCCAATACCACCCCTTTAAACTCTTGAGATTTTGATTTTTTTTTTTTTGAATTTTTAATAAAGAAAGTTCTTTAAAAACACGCTTTACTAAGACATAATCATAACGTTTTGTAATTAATCTCTGAAGCAAAACAGAGCCGGGAGAAAATTAATAGTAGAAATAAAAGAGTTTTTTTTTGCTGATCCATTCAGAGGAAGAATATGTAAAAAAAACTTATGATCTCATCGATTACACTTGAAGAAAATATCATAATGTTGACGAAATATTTGTTAACTTTGTCTAAAAAGAAAAGGAAAACAATGGAATGTTGAGTGTAGTAATAATTCTTGCCCACATTTACGTGTGTTATTTGTTGTTGAATAATACAGAGGAGACACAGAGAATCTATTGTAGAAAGGAAAAGAGCTTCTCTGTTTTTGTTGATAAATTCAAAATAATGAAAGTTGACGACATTTGGTTTGTGACTCTTAAAGCAAAACAAAGACTTAAGTCCTTACAATCTAAAAGACAGAGTTTGATGCACAGAGAGAAGAAGCAATCACTGCAGACTCATGGTGGGGAATGGGAGAAGAACGTAACCAGCAACAGGATAGGCTTGACCTGCTGGACTTGCACCAAGCATCATCGGATAGGCTTGAAGTGCTGGAGTTGCACTTTGAACAGAAAGATTTGTACCTTGAGCAGCAGGGCTTGCAGCAAACATCATCGGATAAACTTGAAGTGCTGGAGTTGTCGCTGTACCTTGAGCCGCAAGATATGCTGGACCAAACATCATAGGATAGGGTTGAAGTGCTGGAGTTGTTCTTGTACCTTGAGCTGCAAGATTTGGATAAAAACCAGATGTAGAAAACCACGAGCCGGGAAGAGGAGATGTGGCAGCTGATGGAGGATTTTTGGGACCAAAAGAAAAGGAGCTACTCGTGGCTCCTGATGGAGGATTTGTGGGACCAAAAGCAAAGGAGCTACTCGTGGCTCCACACGCAGTGCATCCAGATGCTTGGGAAGAAACACCATCATGGGGTCTCTGAAGAGCAGCAGGAAAATGTGGTCTTCTTGGAGGAGCAAATAACGACGACGGCGAATGATCTGGTGTTCTTGGAGGAGCAGATAACGACGGCGCCGTAACGGTTGGTTGGGAAAAGAAATCGTTTGGCCTTGAGAATGTGGGAGAGATGTGAGCAGCAGGAAACGACCCAACCTCACCTGGAACAAGAGATAATTAGTCAATTACAGAGTGATTTAACAAAAAGATAAAAGAGTAATTGAGTTAGTTCATGGTTACCTTTGTCTCCTCTTTGGTAATCTTCCCACCTTAATTCTTCATGGCTTTTACGCAGATAATAGTTGGAAGCAGATATGGACATCATCATCCCTATACAAGGACCAGGTTCATCAGCGGGTGTAGGTTCATAACGATAATACCTAGTACCTCGTCCGATGCTACTGAATGTAGAAAATGGATCGAAGCCAGTCGTTGGTGTTGGGTTTGGTCCAGCACGGAAGCTGAATGGATTATTCGGGGTGCTGCTTGGAGCGAAAACAGAACTTGTCTTGGCAAAGTTCTGCGTTGGCCCAGACGTTGAAGAAACAGTCACTGGAGTTGTACCAAAGATTACTGTAGTAGTTGCTGTGTTTGATGCTGGCGGCGAGATACCACCAAAAGGAGAAGCAAAAGAGGTGTTGCCAAAACCTTGCGCCGGCCTGAAGCTAAACAGTGAGGAAGTGTTGGATGCACTAGCTTGGACAGGAGGTTCCAATGACGCAGAGGGAGCAGCAAATGGAGATGAGGTTGAGGAAGTGGAAGTGGCTGATGCACTAGAACCAAAAGCAGGAGCTTGCATTGGCTTGAATATAGATGGTGTGGTGACAGCAGATGCACCAGAGCCGGGAACGTGTGTGACAGAAGCTTGCGCTGGTGCAGAAGGAGTTGGTGAAGGAGGAGGGAATTTGAATACGAATGGTGAAGAACGGTTAAGTACTTGAGATGAAGTTGAAGATGCACCGAATAGGCCAAAAAGTGGCGCTGGTTCGGAACAAACCGATGTGGTGACAGGAGGAGTTAGTGAGAAACACTGAGCCGGAGATGATGTTGAGGCGGAAACAATAGCAACGGCAGAACCATGTCCAAGAGGTTCAACTGGTGGGGAACCATCCGGCATTGAAGTGACGGATGAGGCAACCACACTGCTCGGTTCGGATTCTTGAGTAACAAAGACGTAATCACACTGCTCTGCCTCAGAACAATCAACCTTCATTCTTCTCTTGATCTTCAAAACTGATAACAAAGAAAGATCAAAGAAACAAATTTGTTAGGAATACTTTTTCGAAGTTGAATCGATTTGCAAAACTACGAAAAAATAAACCCCTAGATCCAGATCAATCCATACAAAAAAATATTAATTTCCACTTCAAGTTTAGTGATATTCAATAATCGATGGTTTCTAACGAGACGAGAGCGAGCCTATGATGAAACATTCTGTGAAGGCGTGCAGAAGACGGAAAGGCTCTAAAAACCTAAACCCTAATTACGAAGAGAATATCATCTAACTCAAATCAAGCAAACAAAAACAAAGACCATCAAAGAAAACAGCGATCCCTATTCAAAAAGATCAGAACTTTTGCAAAAAAGAATCAATAATTCGGAAAACCCATCAAGCTTAAAGGACATTGAACCTTGGACAAGTAAGAGACAGAAACTACAAAGAGATCAAACAGGTAGCAAGAGAAACTTACAGAGGCAACAATGGCGTTAATCAGATTCTGAAACTGAAATCAAACTTAGGGTTTTACTTTTATGAAGAGGTTGCAGATGGAGATGAAGATGAAAAAGGGATCTTTATGGTCTCTATTTATAAGAAAGGATGTCGTCACTTGCACGCGTCGCTTAAACGCTTCCGAAGACTTTTTCTATATTATTTTTTCTTTCAGGCGTTGATTTCACGCCGGACGGTCATCAAAATACTCAAATTTATGATTAAGGCTTAGCCGCGTCACTTAAACGCTTCCTAAGATTTTTTTTTAATTTTTTTTTTTTAACTTAATGAAATCTTGAATGTTTGACCAAAAAAAAAGTTTGACCAAAAAAAAAAAGAAATCTTCAACAATTTTGATTTTTTTTGTTTAACTTTTGTATTAGAGATTTTTTATTTTCGTTAGGGTTTTTGATGTTTTAAATGATTTTAGATGAGTTTTGGAGAGTTGATGAGATTTGTCATTAAATTTTATACAATTTTACTCAAGCTCATGAGATTTGATGAGACTCGTCATTAAATTTTATGCGATTTTAATCAAACTCATCAGATCTTGTTTTATGCTATAATTAATAACACTAAATTGGATTGAGTTAGTCAAATGTCAAAAATAGTTAATACCAAAAAAAAATAGTCAAAGTTTATTGACTTCAAATTAAACTTCTTTCCTTCAAATTTTAGTATATATATGTACGAATGTTGATGTCAGTTGAATATAGCACACAAAATTTTACAAGTCTCTAGTGATTTTCAAACACACAGACACAGTTAAAGAGGAAACATGAAGAGCTCTTTCACATTCACCATCTTCTTCGTCGTTCTTCTCCTTACCTCTTGTTAGTAATCTCTTTCTGAATACATACATATATATATATATATATAACTTTTTTATATGTTGTGAAAGTAACGAATACTATAATGTAATGAGTTTGATATTTGTATTTGTATAGGTGTGGTGATGAGTGCGAGGATGCAAGAAAGCACAAATGATATACTGAAGCCTATAACATGCAATACCAATGAAGATTGTGCTAAGTATTGCAAAGGTCCCATTCACAACTGCAAATTTCACACTTGTGAATGCGTTCCCGGAAATCCTAATTGTTGCTAGAAACACCCCAACACAGATTATCATAAACGTTGGTTTTTAAAAAAAAAAAAAATTGTTTGCTTAATGTCAATGAAATAAAAATCAAGTTTACCTTGTTCTTGGACTTTAACATATATTTCACACAAATTAAATAAATCATTAAAAGTTCTATTTTATTTCACACACAAAATAACATCTCTCTAATTAAATTATTAAGGTCAAAACTGGTATTTTATATTAAATTTTACATTAAAAATGATAATCTTTTGTGAAACAAAAATTAAACCTTAAAATGATACAATTTTTTAAAATGGAGGGAGTACAAAAAAGAAAAGAAAAACATATGATAATCAATCACTTGCGGTTCTTGCTCTCGTCCTTCTCCCTCTCTCTCTTCTTGTAAAGCTTCTCAAGAACACGTTTCGCCTCACAGTTGGGAAAATTGGAAAGATCGTAATAGTGAGGAGCAACATCCACTAGCCATTCACCGCGAACATCTGTCACAGTTCTGATGAACTTCCGAGTAGTCAAAACATATTCGTCGTAGATGACCCACTCCGGTTTGTAATCCAAGCAATTGGATGGATGCAAATGAACCACTTGGTTATCCTTGACGGTCAAGTAATCGCCAGTGCGTTCTAAGTGAGCCACCTGCATGAAATAACCGGCAAGCATGGCCTTTCTTATGTTGACGTAGTAGTCACGGCTGTTGAAATCACTGCTGCACATCTTCAGGTTAAGCCTTGTCATGATCCTCACTAGCTGCTGTCTAACGTTGTCTGCAGCTTTCATTGCTCTATAGCTGATGAAGTTATCGTAGCACCAGTTTGGGTCTTCATTGTGTTGCTTAAAATCGTTGTAGACGTTGAGCAGCGTGAGGTGATCTCCATCAATGTGTGCAAACCTAGCTTTAGCTTCATCTGCTGCTTTTTGAGCCTCTCTAGGCCGAAGAAAGCAATTCGGTGCTGAGAGCATCGCTGAAACCGAGAGTATCTCGTTCGAGCAGTTGAGTTCGGGACTGACTATAAGCATCTTCGCCATCTGCGGATTCAAGGGAAACTCGCTCATCATCTCACCTGTCCTCGTCAAGTTACCTTCATCATCTAGTGCTCCCAAGTAATTCAAAACCTCCAAGGCTCGCATCACTGTCTCTGGAGCAGGTGGATCCATAAAGTCGAAGCTCACCAGGTTACATATGCCCATCTTCGCCAAAGTCAGTACCGTGTCCGCAAGATTTGACCTCAGTATCTCAGGATGCGTCTGCGTCCGCATGTCGTTGTTGAAACTCTTTTCCGTGTAAAGCCTGAAACATTTTCCAGGCCGTGTTCTACCGGCACGACCTGTTCTCTGGAGAGCGCTTGCCTTTGATATCGGGGACACCAAAAACGACTCACCACGGGTTTGTGGGTTGTAAACTTTCTGCTTAACGAAACCAGGGTCCACGACGTAAACAATCCCATCTATAGTTAAAGAAGTCTCTGCAATGTTTGTAGAGACAACAATCTTTCGACCACCTTCTGGAGCAGGATCAAATATCTTCTGCTGCATCGCCTGTGGAAGAGTGGCGTACAATGGTAACACTTTAACTTGGTCCCCAAGCTCCTTGTTGATTCTTCGGCACGCTTCTTCAATCTCCTCCTCCCCGGTCAAGAAAACAAGAATATCACCAGGTGGCTCGCACATGTGTATCTGGACAACCGTCCTAATAGCACCCTCGAGATAGTCCCTCTCAGGCTCCTTCGTGTACATGATCTCCACGGGATGAAGCCTACCGGGAACTTTCATCAGAGGCGCACCGATAAAATACCTTTGAAACGTTTCAGCTTCTAGGGTTGCACTCATCACCACCAGCTTGAGATCAGGTCTGTTACTCAACGCACCTTTCAGAAGAGCAAACAGAATATCCGTGGACAGAGTCCTTTCGTGGGCCTCGTCGAGGATAATCACTTTGTATCTCTGTAGAAGCGGATCCGCCATTGCTTCTCTCAGCAGCATACCATCAGTCAAGTACTTAAGCACCGTTCTAGGGCCACTGCAGTCTTCGAAACGGATGCTGTAACCAACTTCTTCCCCGATGACAACATCCATCTCATCAGCGACACGACGGGACACAGACATGGCTGCAACTCTACGAGGCTGGGTGCATCCGACCAGCCACTTCCTGCGCTTATCCGAGGTTGTTTCAGCATCCACCGCATCTATGACAAACTGTGGAATCTGAGTAGTTTTGCCACTACCGGTCTCACCGACCAGGATTAGGGTTTGGTTGGCTTTTAAAGTTCGGAGAAACTCTTCCTTCTGTAGCCAGACGGGCAGAGTCCTTCGTTTCTCCAGTATGTCGTAATATCTCTGCGAGTACGGCTTTCCGTTCCATTTATTGATTCCGCCGTCCGCGAGACCATTGGTTCTGGCGAACTTCGATGGAGCCGAAGGATCGTCCATGACGAACAAATCAACTCTTCTCTTTCTCTGGGCCATCACGAACGAAGGAAGTAAGAGAGAATGAAGGAATGAGGAAGCACAATGCCTCCACGAAAGTATTTATAGGAGAACTGATAAATGGAAAATTATCACATTACCGTTTTAAAAAGAAAATATATAACTAACTTTACTCTTAAAAAAAGGAAATATCTTGAATCGTTTTCCTTAATTTATATGGTGTTGTAAAATTTCTTCGGTAATATTTGATCCAACAACAACAAAAACTAAGTATTTTTCTGGGCCGTAGCCCCACACGTACGTTGTGATGACGGTTAAACTTAAGGAAATTGATCATCAACTTAGAATTTTTATGGGCCGTAGCCCACATTGGTAGATTTTTTGCTTCCAAATTGATCATCCACAATTGTATGCTCTTTTTTTTTCTTCTTTTTTTTAGGAACTGACTCTTTGTGTTCTACTTCTTCTTCATCCACATGTCCTAAGATTAATCACGATCAATGAATTTTTGAAAGCAATGATATTTGGAAATAAAGATATGCCAACTTTCTAAAGATTATCCAAAAACGTATACAGTATCTATAAATCAATTGTACAGATTCTTTCAACATATGTATATATACATCTATTTGGACATAACCTAATGGACATGATCGGTGGACAGAACACACATGACCACAATTTCATAGATATAAAAGCACATAGACAAAAATACTATTTATAGTAAGTTATTTGTCAGCTCTAATAAAAATTTATCTATTTATTTAGTGATTAAATGTTGTGTCTAAAAATTACAAGATTCAAAAAAATAAATCATATCATATTAGTTTAATTGGATTTGGGTGCCCAAGAAATTTTAAAAAATTACAAGAATTCAATAAGATGAATAGAATAATATGTAATTGGGTATGCGCGTCCAAGGAGTTTTTTTTTTGGTAATCTACGCGTTTAAGGAGTTGGAAAAAACTTTCGTCTCCCAAAAACACTCACCAAAAAAACTAAAATAAAATTTAAATTTATTAAAAATTTAATTATTTAATAAATTATATGGTGTTTTAAATTTTTTAGATGTGTGAAAAGTTCATCAAGAGATTTGAATATAGAAAAAAAAAACCTTTAATCTCAAATTATTTGTTTATTCTAATAAAAAAATCTATATATTTGTTTAGTGATTAAGTTTTGTTTCTAAAAATTACAAGAATTCAATAAAAATAAAATCATAAAATATCCATTCAACTAAAATAATATTTAAATTCATTTAAAACTGAATTTCTTAATACAGACATTGAAAAAGTTGACTGAGATATTTGAATATTGACTGAGATATGAATATAAGGAAAATAATTTATCTCAAATTATTTGTCTTATCCTCATAAATATATATTGAGTTTTGTGTCCAAAAATTACAAGAGTTCAATACGACCAGAAGAATAAGAATCATAACACAACCCAAACCATGAAATCATCGCATGTAGCTCTTATCTGCATAATCATGTTATCACTCTTCGTTCTGCATGAATATATCTCTTTCAACTGAAATAATTTGCATTTTCTTATAGGAATTTAACTCTTGGAAGGAAATCTATTGTTGATCTAGTTCTTTATAAAACTAATAAAATTATAAAACGATATTACTTATTATGAAACTGATGGAAATATTATTAATTTGTAAACAAACCGACTTCTTTGAGTCATCATGACAACGTACTAATTTCATCTGAAAATGCATCCCAGATTCTGACTGATATACTTTTATGATATGTATAATGTATAATGTTGATATGCACATAAGGAGGAGGAAGACATTATTACTTTCCGATATGTTTTAAACCCTCGAAATTGGAGAGAAAGTGACATTAGGCATGAAAGACGAAAGAACTTCTTCTCTGTTTACAGGAGTTTCCATCTCGATAAGCTCTCTGAGTGAACTGCATCTAGACAAAGAGTTGCTGCTTCTTTCTCCTCTTGTTGTTACTTCACTTCTGTGCAGCTCAGCTACACAGACTGAGAATGCTTGTAAAGCTGAGAGCTTTGCATGGAAGTTTACCTCGTAGTGTCCTTCTCTGATGAACGCCATTGTCATTGCTGGTGTGATCTCCTTCTCTCCCTGAAACACAGTTTGTTTTCTTATTATTATCTCAAGACTCTACAAGTTGAATCACTCTTTTGTTACCACAAAGAAAAAAAGATCTTACCTCAATGAAAAGTCCCAAACCGTGGTGATTGTTACCGATGAGTTCTTGTTCTTCTACGGGAGTCTCCAGGACAAAAAGATGACAACCCATGTCCCACCCGCTACAATCACAGCCTCCTCCTGATCTCCATCTCTGCAGTATCGGTGTAGGACATGAGTTCTCAGCATCAGGCAAACCGTGGTTTCCTGTTGGAACTATAACTTTCACTTCTCTTCTTGACTGTTTACTGTTCTTCACTTCATTGCTCCAAGAAGAAGAGTCTCTAATAACAATCGCTGCAATCTCTAGGCCTGGATGTAAATCCGAGGCCTGCCAAGGATCAGATGCAGCACTGTTCTCTGAATGTTTTGATAGATTACGTGTCAATCCTCTGCCGAAACTGTTCTGTCTTGGCAACAGCTTTTCTTGTCTTAGGTTCGAGCCATCCTCTCTCTCTGAAGATATCGTTTGGCTTTGGTCTAACCCTCGTCTAAAACTGTTCTGTCTCGACAGTTGTTCATTCTTGAAGCCACTCCTCCGTGCACGTGCGATGTCAAAGAGAACGAACTCTGACACAGCTGATTCCACAGGATCTTCGTATGGTTCTTCTACCTCTAAGCAGACATGAGTTGAAACTTGCATCTGTCCTATAAGTGAAGAAGATTCTAACCTCTGTTCGCCGATGTTTCTGTTGCTTCGACCACCAATGTACCGAAACGAGTAGACAAACCGAGAGTCGTTGTCATCGATCCATGTCCTTGCCATATACACATCATCCGGATGGTCTAGCGAGAAGGTGAAAACAGGCATCCCAAGTTCGTATTGCATACTGAGATACGCATGTAGATGAACAGGTGAAGAAGACTTGTTCCTTGAGAGCACTTCTCTGCAGCTAACCTTGATTTCGCCTGACTTTGGTATCAGAGGATCTCGGTACGAAAATGGATTAGACATTTTCTTGAGACGACTAAACCAGCTCGTTGAGGAAGAAGACTGATGATTGCTTCCCTTTGAAGAAGAAGGCATAAACGGAAAACTTTGCATTCTAGCGGAGAATGACTTTTGCAATCTCGGTTCCATGTTTCTCTCTGAAGCTAAAGACTTAACTGATCTTTGTTGTTGTTGTTGTTGTTGTTGTCTCCCATTTGTGTTCAAACGAACACCAAAGAAACCACCAGAAGAATATTGCTCCACAGAGAACTTTTCAGCGTTTGATATGTTCCTTCTGCTTCTTTCCTTGGATCCATGATTGAAGAAGAAACGTTGTCTCTCCTTTGCCATCTTTGTAGGTCTCCGTGGTATGCTCTTGAGGTCCCTGTAAAACATAAACTCATCATTCTCTTCACCTGCCCTCTGGGAGTTGAAGAAATCACGTAGAGTAGGTATAACGTTTTCAGAACTCTGTGCCATCATCTTTTTCGTAGAGTCAACAAATCTCTGTTACCATCAGATAAAGCCACACTTCTGCAGAAGATTTGATTTGTTCAATGAGCCTTTGATCATCATGATGCATAAGAGAAGAGAAGCTAATAAACAGATCACTTACGAGAGATGGAAGAAGATCAAGAGAGGATGTGCAACTTCTTGAGGAAACTGTCACTGTTCATGAAAATTCAGCAACGCTCCTACCAGATCTAAAGCCGCATGTGACATAGGGAATCAAGTGTTTGTGAATGTAATGAAAGCAACGGATAAAAGTTATACAAAAATCATGAAAAAAAGACAGCTTTTAATTTCACTTGCATTCTAAGCCAATCATAGAAAGGGTGTTGAAAAAGTAACAATCAAATACCAATCGATGGTTTCAGTGTAGTGTTCCTCAAGTTTAGTACCAAAAAAAAGCAGATGCAATCATTATTAAAAATTTAATCCAACTAAAAAGCTAAACAAGAAAAGATTATCCTGAGCAGAGCCTTTGATAGTAAACCAGATTGAGAATAAATATTAAACCGGAAGTATACCGGTTTCTATAGCTCGGTTTATTAGTTTCTCTCGCTTTGTGTAGGGTTCTGCGATTTGCAGAGGGAAAGCTCCTGAGACTGAGATTGTTGACAAGGAACTCTCAATCAATCAGGTGAAGCGAAATCTAGAGGACGATGAGAACGATTTCGATCGCCATTGCATTGATACCGAAGAGATTTGTCCATCGGAATCTCCAGGGGAAAGGTAATTCTTCGGCTGCTTCTCCCTCGTTTTGTCTTTGTTGCTGGGTACGAGCTTTCTCTGGTGCTAGTGATGGTTACAGAGAGATACTGAGAAACGGGCTTCGTGATATTAAGCTAGACGATGCTGTTGGTTTGTTTGGTGAAATGGTAAAGTCTCGTCCTTTTCCTTCCATTGTTGATTTCAGTAAACTGTTGAGCGCTATCGCTAAGTTGAGGAAGTATGATGTCGTCATCTCTCTGGGCGAGAAGATGCAAAATTTGGGAATTCCGCATAATCACTATACTTTCAGTATCTTGATAAACTGTTTCTGCCGCTCCTCTCAGCTCCCTTTTGCTTTATCCATTTTTGGGAAGATGATGAAACTCGGGTATGATCCCAGCATTGTCACGCTTAACTCGCTGCTCATTGGTTTCTGTCACGGGAATCGGATTTCGGATGCTCTATCTCTGCTTGATCGAATGGTGGAAATGGGATACAAACCTGATACAATCACATTTACAACTCTAATCCATGGCCTTTTTCTGCACAACAGAGTCTCAGAGGCAGTGTCTTTAGTTGAACGGATGGTGTTGAAAGGATGTCAACCAGATCTGATTACTTACGGTGCGGTAATAAACGGAGTATGTAAGAGAGGTCATACTGATTTGGCTTTGAATCTGCTCAAGAAGATGGAATCGGAAAATGTTCTCACCCATTTGCGCGTACCCATAAATCATCCCGCTCCAAGTTACGACATTTCTGTGAGGCATTTCGTCGAACACGTTCCTCGCGTCAGCGATTTCTCCGCATTTCGCGTACATATCAACCAGAGAGCTCCCCACGTACACATCACCGTCGTACGCGGTCTTCGTCGAGAGACAGTGAACCGATCTACCGATATCGCAGCGATTCAGAATCCCACATGACTTCGTAGCCGACGGGAGAACATGATTATCCGGGCGGAGGTTCCCCGCCATCATTTTCCTGAGGAAGTCGAGGGACATCCATGGAAGCTCGTTCTGCGCGAAACAAGAGATGATTGAGCTCCAAGTCGTCGCGCTCTTCTGCGGGGTATCTTCGAAAGCTCGGTGAGAATCGAGTGGGAGCTGGGATTTGGAGTAGAAATTGATGATGTTGTTGGCGATGAGAGGGATGAGGCGGTAATAAACGAAGCAAATGTTGTCACCTACAGCACGGTTATCGATGGTCTCTGCAAATACAGACATGTGGATGACGCAGTCGACCTATTCAGTGAAATGGAGAAGAAAAGGATTAAAGCAAATGTTGTCACCTACAGCACAGTTATTGATGGTCTCTGCAAACACAGACATGTGGATGATGCATTCGACCTATTCAATGAAATGGAGAAGAAAGGGATTAAACCTAATGTTGTCACCTACAGCACAGTTATTGATGGTCTCTGCAAACACAGACATGTGGATGATGCATTCGACCTATTCAATGAAATGGAGAAGAAAGGGATTAAACCTAATGTTGTCACCTACAGCTCCCTCATAAGTTGCCTTTGTAATTATGGAAGATGGAGCGATGCCTCCCGACTACTAAGCGATATGATCGAGAGGAGAATCAACCCCAATGTAGTCACGTTCAATGCATTAATCGATGCGTTTGTGAAAGAGAGGAAGATTTTGGAGGCCGAAAAACTGTACGAGGAAATGATCAATAGGTCTATAGATCCTGACATTTTCACGTACAGTTCACTGATTAATGGGTTTTGCATGCAGAGTCGCCTAGATGAGGCCAAGCAGATGTTTGATTCGATGGTTAGCAAGGGTTGTCTCCCAGATGTAGTGACATATGGTACTCTCATCAATGGATTTTGCATGCAGAGTCGCCTAGATGAGGCCAAGCAGATGTTTGATTTGATGGTTAGCAAGGGTTGTCTCCCAGATGTAGTGATGTATAATACTCTCATCAATGGATTTTGCAAGTCTAAGAGGGTAGAGGATGGCATGGAACTCTTCCGTGAGATGTCTCAAAGAGGATTGATTGGCGACACAGTCACTTACAACACCCTAATCCAAGGCTTTTACCAAGCTGGAGATTGTGAGAATGCCCAACAAGTTTTCAAAGAGATGGTTTCTGCTGGTGTGCCTCGTGATATTATGACTTACAACATGTTGTTACATGGACTTTGTTACAACGGGAAGCTCGAGAAAGCATTGGTCGTATTTCAAGATATGCAAAAGAGTAAAATGGAACTCAATATTGTTACATATAATATTATCATTGAAGGAATGTGCGAGGCTTGTAAGGTGGAAGAAGCTTGGAAATTATTCTGTAGCCTCGACCTCAAAGGAGTGAAGCCTGATATTATAACCTACAACACAATGATCTCAGGGCTTTGTGGGAAAGGCTTAAAGCAGGAAGCGGATGCCTTGTTTAGAGAAATGAAAGAAGATGGGCCTCCCCCAAATAGCGGTACCTATAATACGCTGATCAGGACACGCCTTAAGGATTGTGACAAAGACGCATCAGCAGAACTCATCAAGGAAATGAGGAGTTGTGGGTTCTCAGGAGATGTTTCGACAATAAGTTTGGTTAAAAATATGTTGTATGATGGGAGATTGGACAAAAGATTCCTAGATATGCTTTGATAAAACACAGTGTCATCATCATAGAGCGAAATGTTGTGAGGTGAATCAACACTGTTGCTGCTATTCTAATGGAGACTTCTCGTTTGATATTACGTCTGATCTTCGTCGAATCTTTCTGATCCTGTTTGTTATTTCCCTGCTAGGTTTCAGACAAGAGTCGAAGATGCAAACACTTGTTAACTCAAACAGAGTACTCAAGGTTAGAGAAGCTTCTTTCATGAAAACTTCAGACTTCAAATGATGTTTGCTAATTGTAAGTTCCGCTCTACTCATTTTTCTTCTTCTTCAGTAACTAGATTAATTGATTACAAGGTCTTATTTCTCCTTTCATAACGCAAAAGTATTTGTGACTTTAATTTGAAATACTTTGTGTGGTTTCGGATTTGATGGTGTAGTTGAACAGAGTTAAGATTGTAAGGTTATATAGTTAAGATAGGTAAACTAATATAATGTTTTTTTGTTGGAATTGCACCTCAAGGTTCTCTTTGCACCTCGTTTGCAACACCAACAACGAGTAATCACTCTATCCTTGATTCGTCTTGGGTGCTTAAGTTGAGACTTGAGACAGTTATGTGTGAGTCCTGCTTCTGTGTTATGCTATGGAATTTTAGTGATTCATGTCATTTGTTTTCACATTCTAAACCTTTTTCCCACTAAGCTGATGAATTATATTATAAACAACGGCTATAATACCTCAGACATGAATCATGAAGCATTTTTCATCAACAAATATTCGATAACATGTTGGAGAAGCGAATCAAGAAGCAATTACTCGGCTGATAACTTGGCCCATCTGAAAAAAAAACCGAAATGAGCCGATCAACAGGCCCACAATATCTCATTATCCCCTTCTGTTGTAAGGCCCAAGTTGGTACTGATTATAATACATAATTTACTGTATATAATTAAGAGACATCCAAGGGTCCATAGCTCAGTGGTAGAGCATTCGACTGCAGATCGAGAGGTCACCGGTTCGAACCCGGTTGGGCCCTTATTTAATTTTTTTATGTGTGTTTTCTTTTTTTTTTCGCAGTTTTCTTCCAGTTTTAGCTACTACTGCTCATGTGATTATGGAAGACTGTGTTTGTGGATATGCATGAGATATTGAGATCTGAAGAACACACAATAGGAAACAAGATCGACTCTGATATGCAAAATTCATAAGATTACCAAAAAGCCAAATACAAAGTGCTCGCCTCTTTTACATACATAATTATAAATTACAAATCCTGAAACTCATCAAAGCAAATCCATAATCACACCATTCCCAATTAGTAATCAAATCTCCATCAAAGTATGGAACTTTTTTCTTTTGTATAACAGGGAATTTGTTCATGCTACTAACATAAAACCAAAAATAGAGTCTCCAATGAATGCTTCGAGTATTTAGAAAAGAAAAATAGAAAAGGGGAAGGGAACTACGAGAGCGAAACCCGAAACTGACCAATGATGATGATGATGATGATGCACACGATATGAGAACTGTGTAGTGCTTCTATCTCTTATTCTGCAAAGCCTATGTGGTGTTTCGGTAATGTAAGAAGACAGAACAATCTTCTTGTTTCCTCCCTCGTTTTCCTATTCATGTTTCTGTTATCATCACAACAGCGCATTTCTTTTGCTTTCGAGCATTGATCCGTCTTTAAGAGCAGCGTGAGCTTCGTTCTCTTGTCCTAGAGCTGATAAAGCTACAGCTTGAAGATAAGATGCGATGTGCCAAGCAGGAGATATCACTTGGGCTTGCATTGCATCATTCAGTGCCTCTTGTGGCATCTCATTCATTAGGTGACACAGACTTCTCCTTGCATAAACAGTTGGAGAAACCATTGTCCCACCTTCGATGAACTGTCGAAACAAAACAGTTTTGCATCAGAGCTTGTGATAGGGACCTTTTAACTGGAAAAACCTCAAAAACACTCGGAAGAAAATGATCTAACCTGAGAATAGCATTCGACAGCATTTGCAAAGTCTTTATGTCGGAAAGCAACATCACCCTTTTTCTTGAAGTTCAGCGAGTCCTGCATCTGGTTTGTCCACATCTGAAACGAAAGCTGACATAAAACGAAGCAACAAGCAATCCAAAGAGGTGATCAGTTTACATTAAGAAACAAGAAAACAGTCTCGCAATGAGAGACATTTACGAGAATGATTGAAATTAAGGTTAGATTTAAGAAAGGAACCTCTGTAGCTGCTCCTTCATCATCTTTATATCCAAGTTTTTCAATAATCTCATGTATGGCAGTTAGATCTGTTCTTAGACATGCTTCTCCGAGTGGTGAAAGAGGCGTTGTTGAGGCACTGCTTGGTATGCCCATCAGTTGATGAGAAGGAGTCTTACATGATTAACAAGGTTCTTATTAGATTCATAACAAAAGATATGTAGACCATATGCGATTCAGTGTGAATAGAATTGTTTTTAATGGTTGTAGGAAAGTACCTCAAGATCCTTCTGAAGAGGAATCATTGCAGTGACTAGTGATTTTGGGTTAGGCCGTTCTCGAGGCTCATACTGCAAGCACCTCGAAGCTAGCCGTATTAGTTCGGTCCCGTCATCACTTGAGAATTGGCCTTCTAAGCATGAATCAATCAACATTTGAATGTTCCTGTCCCGTATAAGGTCCAGTGCCTAAGAATGCACAAGTTAAACTTCTATTGTTAGAACGATACACTCTTCTCTGATGATATTCGATAGATATATTCAGCAATTTGGTTGAGAATTTTTAGCTTGATCATAAGCTTACATGACTTGGAGGAATGTGTTTCCCACTAAGAAGATCAAGCAACAGAGTTCCATAACTGTACATCACACTTTCTGGTGTCACACGTCCTGTAGAAACAAACACGCAAATTTTATTCCAAAAGAAAACTTACTGGCCACAATCCAAATACAACCAAAACAGAGATATGTAAGTGTCGTTACCTGTTCTGAGATACTCAGGAGGAGTGAAAGCCAGGTTAGTACTATAACTCTTTCCATCTCTACTATTTTTCATCAGACCAAAGCATGAAAGTCTTGGATTCGAGTCCTAGGAAGATAAACAAGTGACGGTTTACATATATGAATTAACAGAGGACGAAAGTCTATAAAAGAAAAACCATGAAAGCTTTAACTTACATCATCAAAGAGAACTCTATAAGCATTCAAGTCATGGTACAGTGCACGCCCTTTCCCTGTACAGTACTCTAAAGCTTGAGCTATATGTAAAGCTACTCTTAGTCGCATCGCCCACTTCATCGGTTGTGACTCCCCTAAGAACACATTTACATAAGAGAGATAAGCTTGATGTACCCCAAAAAACATAGCACAAAACTAAGAGAGGAGATAGCTAATACTCACAATGGAAAAGATGCTTTGCCAAAGTTTCGTTGGGCATAAACTCTGCAACAAGAAGTCTCTCTTCACCTTCATAGCAACATCCAAGCAGATTTGCCATCCTATAGTTCCGTAGCTGACCAACAGCTTTAGCTTCCTCCTATTGAAAACAAAAAACTCAGAGATTCAAAATCCAAAAAGAACCCAAATTTGCAAAAAAAAAGGTAAGACCTTTAAGCATGATTATTTTTTTTTACCAGAAACTGACGAGAATCAGGCCAAGCTTTCCTGTTAAACCTTTTGACAGCAACACGTCTTTGATTATCCAGTTTCCCTTTGTACACAACATTTGGAGCTTTCTCTCCATGCTCTGATACTATGTTCTCTGCTGCAAATCCTGATGTAGCGTTCCTCAGCGTCTCTATTGAGAATTCACGGAACTGAGGCAAATCATTCCCCTCACCTCTCCTATCATCACCTGAGAAGAAAACAAAAAAAAACCACGATTATTATTAACACACAACAACGACAACAAAAGAAACCCAGAAAAACTCGATCATAGCTTTTACCTAAGCCTGAGACTCCATGATTGGATTCTTGTGGCTCTGAAACGCAGCAGAATGCACATAACTTGGAAACCTCACAACCCATTTCAGTATTTTGCAGTCAAACCATAAACCCTAAACCGCGTCCCTTTTTGCTGATTTATCCAATCGAGACTTTGAACAGATCAAATCCGTGTAGAATTTCTTCAGAGTTCCCGTGGAAAGAAAAAAAAAAAAGCAGTTGTGATGATGTTCTTCAACTTACAAAACGATACACAAAAGGGTCAAAATCGAGAAAACGATCGGTGAAAAAAAACAGAATTGAAATTGAGCGACGAAGAAAGAAGAAGAAGAAGATGAAGAGGAAGGGGAAGAACAAAAAAAGAGCGAAAAGGTGAAATTACGAATCGAGCCGCTCGTGTGTGTGTGCGCTTAGCTCGAGAGAGAAAAAAAGCTCAAGAACCGAAATTTTCTGAAACTTTTTCCTTTGTTGCCTTTTTTTTCTATCCTTTTTCTCGAAGACAAAAGCAGAGAACTTTGCCAGAAAGTTAAAAAAAATTAAAAAATCAAAACTTTTTTTTTTTTTGTAATGGAAAAGAAAGAGAAAAACAGCAAAGCAGCAGGCCTCACCAAGTCAACTCACCAGTGGGTCAAATAAAACTAAGGAACAACTCATATTTGCTATCATAACATAACAACCATCAATTCTTGAGATATCAAAAAACATTACACATATCAATTATCAAAAAAAAATTACGAAAATAATATTAAAATTTTAACATATTCAATTTTATTTGTTATTTATTGAATTTAATAAATGAGCTAATTTTTAGTCAAGAACAAAAATCAATATCGACACCAATTTACTTATCTTGCATTATTCCATAATCCATAACATAAGTAACCACTAGTCTGCTTACTCTCCTTTAATAAATAACAACTACATTTTTGTGTGACAATCCATTTAAACACGATAATACCAATATATATTATGATTACTATAAATTTTGGATGCAATTTTCGTGTGTTTGGTATTGTGAATGTTATTGAAAGATTTATAAGATTGATGCAACTATTGAAAACAAAATGCATTTCAATGTAAAATTGTCAAAACAAATTTAACCTATTACATTCATATTTGTATGGTTACTTTGTTATCACTCAGATTTAAATTTAAAAATATGTGATTTGTCATATTTTTTCTTGTAAAAAAGTAAGAAAAATAATTATTTTGTTTTCATTTTATTCGGTACGTCTATGAGCAAACAAATGCTTACTCACATAATCTTTAAATAAAATAGTTATATTTTTTGTGACAATTTCGTAGCGAGACTATGATTGTTGAGATTGCAAAAGCCAACATTTTTACTACCTAAAGACTAAAGTTATGTTTGCAAACTTTATATTGCGAAACAGCATATATGTGTTATGATACAATTTTGGACGCGTCTAATAAGATTCAATCCCATCTAATAGATTCATAGCTGTCTTTAAACAGTAAATATAAAAAAATGTATTTTTATGTAACTAGTTCATTACTATATATGCACATACATGCCATTTGTCGCATATATTGCTATATTTAGGTGACAATTTAATTTATTATTTTCTCAATAAAATGAAATATGAAAGATGTGAATATACTACACAAATGTGAACAAGGGAATGAAATTTGATGTTTACCAAAATAATTGCCACCGACATAACGCTTAAACTATTTTTGTTTTCTTCCAACAGTAGAAACGCCTTTTCACCGACCATATACCTGCGATATCCACAAGTTTTTCACCATTTTTTGTTTCTTATCTTAAAAAAAAAAACACAATTTTCCTTATTTTTCTTGAAACTTTTGTTGTTCTATCCTAAAATAAAATAAAAAAAGTTAATTCGCGAAATTTTTTAGATAATTAAAACTAATTTAAAACTGATCAAGTTATTACAAAAATCTGAATTTGTAATATAGCTGATTGTCCGGAAACTAATTTAGCTTAATTTAATTGTTTGAGTTGAGTTTTTGGGCAGGTCTATTATGGGCCTTATAATAAAAGCATTGAACATTTTTAAGGCCAAGAATCCATTATAGCGGCTAAAACGAAACTACACGTAGTACCTCTTCTGTCAGTGTAAACGGCAAGCAGTTCGTTTTCATAAAAACCCGGCACGAAGTTCTATTCACATAAACACAAACTGAGAACAGTTCGCTTCCTTCTCTCCGTTACGTAATTTCCGTTACTACCCAAACCCAATTTTGGAAATTCAGTAAGTGAGCTTTATAAAGAACCGATTTTTATTAAAATTCCTTTTTTTTCTCCAAATCTTTCACAAAACCAAATTCGTCAGAAAGAATAATAATTTCTTGCACTTCGTCTCCTCTACTCAGTTTCACGAGCTCTGTTTCTCTCCTCAGAATTCCAAGGTAAATTGCTAAAACCCTAGAATTGGATTTAGCCTCACTGTTCTCGAAATTGTTCTCCTAGGGTTTTTAATCAATTGGCTTTAAAATAAAAATTCTTGTTCGTATTCGTAGGTTATGATTGTGAGTTTTAGTGGATGTGTTTGGTAATGGGAAAAGGTAGAGTTAAGGCAGTGGAGAAAAGGGTTTTAGATCAGAAACTTAGAGGATCGCTTAATGTGCCTTCTGGTCCGGTTTATTATCCGACCGAAGATGAATTCAAAGATCCATTAGAGTATATACACAAGATCAAGCCAGAGGCAGAGGTTTATGGGATTTGCAAGATTGTTCCTCCCAATAGCTGGAAACCGCCTTTCGGTTTGGATTTGGAATCTGTCAAGTTTCCGACAAAGACACAGGAGATTCACCGGTTGCAGTTCCGTCCCGCCTCGTGTAACTCAAAGACGTTTCAGCTGGAGTACAACAGGTTTTTGGAGGAGCATTTAGGTAAGAAGCTGAAGAAGAAAGTGGTCTTTGAAGGAGACGAGCTTGATTTGTGTAAGCTGTTCAACGCCGTGAAGAGGTTTGGAGGTTACGGCAAGGTTGTAAAGGGGAAGAAATGGGGAGAAGTTTATCAGTTCATGAGCTCTGGTGAGAAGATTTCGAAATGCGCTAAGCATGTCTTGTGTCAGCTTTACAAAGAGCATTTGCAGGAGTTCGAGAACTATCACAATCGTATGAATGCAGATCCTGCAAAGGGTTGCAAAAGGAACCGACGATGTTCTGAATTTCCGAGCTCAAAGAGAAGGAAACGAAATGCTGATGTGAAAAATGCAAAAGTGGAGAGTGAGGAAGGGATTGATCAAGCCTGTGAGCAATGTAAAAGTGACAAACACGGCGAAGTGATGCTTCTGTGTGATAGTTGTAACAAAGGTTGGCATATATACTGTCTCTCTCCACCGTTGAAGCATATCCCACCAGGGAACTGGTATTGCCTTGAGTGCTTAAACACTGATGAAGAAACTTTCGGGTTTGTGCCTGGTAAATGCTTGTTGCTTGAGGATTTCAAGCGAATCGCTGATCGTGCCAAGAGGAAGTGGTTTGGTTCGGGGTCAGTGTCTAGGACGCAGATAGAGAAGAAGTTCTGGGAAATAGTAGAAGGTTCAGGTGGCGAGGTTGAAGTTATGTATGGTAATGACTTGGATACTTCTGTTTATGGGAGTGGTTTCCCTCGAGAAGGCGACAAAAGACCAGAATCAGTTGAGGCAAAGACATGGGATGAGTATTGTGGTAGCCCCTGGAATCTCAATAACATGCCTAAGTTGAAAGGATCTATGCTTCAGGCCATTCAGCATAGCATTAATGGCGTTACGGTGCCTTGGCTATATCTTGGGATGCTCTTCTCTTCTTTTTGTTGGCATTTTGAGGACCATTGTTTTTACTCTGTCAACTATCTACACTGGTATGTACCTGTACTGTAACTGTCACTCTGTTTCATTCTACTGTAGTTCTTCATGCTTTTGAATCATATAGAGTATTGTGTTATTTTTAATTTCTTGGAAGTCACAAATGTGCCTTTCTCTATACCTTATTTTGTCATGGTCTTACTCATAAAGAAACATTTCATTCGTATTGAGTCTCTTAGTTGCGTCTTTTTATCTTGAAAGATTCTGTTACCAATTTCATTTTGATTCACACCTCAGGGGAGAAGCAAAATGTTGGTATGGTGTTCCAGGCAGTGCTGCTAGTGCTTTTGAAAAGGTTTTTTTTCTTTTTCTCCAAAGGGTTTAAATCTTTGCTCTTAAAATTGGCATACTTGAATATTTACTTACTTTCTGAAACAAAAGTTAAGGTGCTTGCGCTGCTTGATTTTACTTGTAGGTTATGCGAAAAACCCTTCCCGATCTCTTTGATGCTCAGCCAGATTTGCTATTTCAACTTGTTACCATGTTGAGTCCGACTGTTCTACAAGAAAACAAAGTCCCGGTCTACACAGTATTACAGGTTTGATATACAAGTTATATAGTTCAGTGATAATTTCATTTGATTGTTAGCATTTCTAAAATCACAGAGTTTTTTTTTAGTTTTCAACATAATATCCCTCTACTTTTGCTTACTGCTAGGAGCCTGGAAACTTCGTGATCACATTTCCAAAATCCTTTCATGCTGGATTCAATTTCGGTACGCCATCTCTAATTAACATTTTAGTAGTCACATGACCGGTTGCGTGTGAAAGTATTCAAGTCAATTGCATTAGGGAGTTTGGTTACCAATGGCATTGTTGTCCTTCCAGGTTTAAACTGTGCAGAGGCCGTCAACTTTGCTACTGCTGATTGGCTACCTCATGGTGGTTCCGGGGCGGAGCTGTATCGGCTGTACCGGAAACCGGCAGTCATATCTCATGAAGAGCTTCTCTGTGTGGTAGCTAAGGTAGAGAAAGAAAAATATGAGTAAAGCATTAATTGCTTCAAGCTGGAATTTTCGCGTGTTTATATTTGTCTTCTTCTCATAGGGAAACTGCTACAATAGCGAAGGGTCAATACATTTGAAGAAAGAGTTGCTCAGAATATACAGCAAGGAAAAAAACTGGAGAGAGCAGCTTTGGAAAAGTGGTATTTTGAGATCTTCTCCTAAGTTTCTGCCTGAGTGCCCTGATTCTGTGGGCATCGAAGAGGTTTTTTCTTTCTGCAATCAGTCAGATTTTGTTGGTTTCGATGTTGAGTTTCCGCACTCTATCATGCTAGCTTGCATAAGATAATGCTCTCATGTGTGGACTGTATTTGTAGGATCCAACATGCATCATCTGCCAGCAGTTTCTTCATCTTTCTGCTATCGTCTGCAATTGCAGGCCATCTGTTTTTGCATGCTTGGAGGTAAATATTCATATCTGAGTCTTGTTTCTTGATTTTTTCTGTTTACTTACGCTGTTTATAATCTTGAATACAGCACTGGAAGCACCTTTGTGAATGTGAACCTACAAAGTTGCGTCTTGTATATCGTTACACCCTTGCCGAGTTGCAGGGGATGGTACAAGAAGTTGAAAAGTCTGGTGGCTGCAAAACACAAGAAACCAAAAGCTCACAACGGCCGAGCTCGGGCACCAAACGGTCAGGTGCTTCCAACAAAAAGGTAAGTATATAATTATGGTTTGGAGACTTTTGTATATGTCATATGGTTGCTTGGGCCTTGAATCTTATTATAATTTATAAGAATGTTGCTGTATTTTTTCTCATACTAGCAGGATGGAGTGCAAGTTAGTCAGGCACGACCAGCAGAAGATTGGCTTCTTCGAGCATCAAAGGTTCTCGACGATGTCTTTTCCAGTGTTGAATATGCTACCCTCTTGAAGGAAGCAGAACAGTTTCTTTGGGCTGGATCAGAAATGGACCGCGTGAGTTTTGAATATATCTGTTGGAAAGCTTTTGTATATATCTCTAATCTCTTTGGGTAGATTCTGGAAAAAAAGAAATCCTTTTTCTATATATGTCACGCAGGTACGAGATGTTGCAAAAAGTTTGACCGAAGCAAAGATATGGGCAGAAGCTGTTAGCGACTGTCTTTCGAAAGTTGAAGCTAAAGCCAACAATGAGTCACAGAAAGTTGACTTGGAGGTTGTTGATGAGCTGCGGAGAGTTAACCCCGTTCCTTGCTTCCACTCTGGTCATCTTAAATTAAAGGTTAGCCATGTTCCTGCAGTGACCCAGTGTCTCCTTGAAATTGTTACTTCTGTTTGAAATTGTTCCCATTTTCTGTGTAGGACTATGCTGAAGAGGCTAGAAAGTTGTCTGAGAGAACCGATTCTTCTCTGTCAAGTTGCCCAACTGTAAGCCACTACAAACTCCATCACTTCCCCACATAGTTTTGAAGAAACTGCTTTTTTGTTATACGACAGTCCAATCTAACTAAATCCAGTAAAATCATTCATGTTATGCATTCTGATTAGCGTTACTTGTTTTTGCTTGTAGATCACCGAGCTGGAGCTATTGCATATTGAAGTCTCTAGTTCACCAATCTCCCTAAGAAAACACGAGATCTTGTCAAAGAAAATCTCTTCCGCAAAGGTAGATCATGGTTCAGACAGACATATGCTTAGTTACTTTCTCCGCTATCTCAAAATATCTTAGTAGTCCTGTTTTGTGGTCTAAAGAACTGTGTTATGGGGGTGTGTGAATTAAGAAGAATGAATATGTGAATATTGCATGTTGGTTTAAATTAATATCAACGAAAGAGATCTAGATGTGTTTGCCTCCTTGTTTTTATAAAGCTTACGAGCATAATCCTAGTCTAGTGGTTTCTATTTGAGATTCTCTTTTATTTCTTGCATTGTATTGAATTGATAATCTCTGTTCCTCATGGGTCCTCAGGTGTTAGCTGAAAGGGCGAGATTCTATCTAGCAGATACAAAACCTCCAGGAGTTGAATTGGATGCTCTTTCCAAGCTTAAGTCAGAGGTGACTATATTATTCTTATTCTGAAAATGGCAACTCTGTTATTTTTTCATGTGTTGTAATCGTCTTCTCCCTTTAATAGATACTGGAGCTTCAGGTGGAACTTCCAGAAACAGAAGGGATCCTGGATTTGCTAAAGAAATCAGAATCAGCCCGTGATAAATGTAAAAATGTTTTGAGTGGTTCGATATCTCTCAAGGTTTGATGTACTTTTGTTCTGTATCATTTAATGTGATTTAACAACAAGCACGTTTTTGATGAACCTTTCTGAAGTCATTTGTTTCTTTTCTGCACAGAATGTGGAAGATTTGGTTCATGAATTCGATAGTTTCAGCGTTAACATTCCTGAGTTGAATATCCTGAGGCAGTACCATGTTGACACTTTGTCTTGGATTTCACGCTTTAATGACACAATGGTTGATGTCCGTGAAGGCAAGGACCAACGAAAGCTAATCAGGGACCTAAGTTCCCTTCTACAAGATGGAGCATCCTTAGCCATTCAAGGTTTGACTTCTTTTATGGTTTCTTATCTGGTTCATACCTAATTTTGCGTTGTAATGCATAGTCATAGTTTAAACCTAACCACAGTATCTGAAATAGTTGAAGGACTGCCTCGTGTTAAAGTTGAATTGAAGAAGGCCTCTTGCCGGGAAAAAGCTCAAACGGTAAATTTTTTCTACTTTTTTTTTTTTTGAATTTGTATCTCTGATTCGTCTCGAGCAGTTATCAAGAAACTCTGAGTAGGTTTTGCAACAAGTTTTTGCATTGTTTCATATGATATTGAATGTAATATGCACGAAAATTTGTTGTATATTATGAAATAGCATTAGGTTTCATGTTCAGGGTGCTCTTTCTGTAGTTCATATCTTTGATGCAGCTTTATTTTGTTTGGAATTTGATGTAGGTTTATGTTGCAAGAAAGTCTCTGGATTTCATTGAGCAGTTGCTCTCGGAAGCGGTTGTGTACGTAGTCCACTAATATTAGTTATAGAATATGTAAAAAATGCATTCTACTTCGTTTATAATTTTCATGCCAAGACTTTCTATTTCCAGACTACACATCGAAGAGGAGAAGTTATTTGTTGAGATCTCCGGAACTTTGTCAACAGCGCGGTGTTGGGAGGAAAGAGCAAGCACTATCCTTGCTAGTGAAACTCAGATGCATGACCTTAAAGATCTCGTAAGGTATGTTTACGTTCAGGCTTTGTTGATTTCTTTTATAACTCAGAACATCTTTGAGTCTTTTTATTCATCAAAAGAATGTTGTTCATAGGATGTCAGTCAACATTGATGCCGTTTTGCCCTCTCTGAAGAGTATAGAGAACACAATTTCGTTGGCTGAAACTTGGCTTCAGAAATCTGAGCCATTTTTATCTGCCGCTTCGTCCCAGTGTTCTCTGCTTGAACTTCCTGTATTAAAGGTTTGTCTGCCTCCTGAGGCCTATTCTTGTTTCTGTTCTTTGTAACATGTGATTATGGAGTATTCAATGCTTTTAACTTTTGCAGGACCTAGTTTCTCAGTCTAAATCGCTCAGTGTTCAACTTCAAGAGCCAAGGATCCTTGAAACATTGTTGCTTAACTGTGAGAGGTGGCAGTGTGATAATTATCACCTCTTGCAAGAAACTGAAGATTTGTTGGACAATACGAAACTAGGTGATGGCATGCATAACACGATCCTTTCGAAGATTATGGATCTGATAAACAGAGTGGACTCCGCTACAACATCTGGTCTATCCCTTGGTATAAATTTGGATGAACTTCCCAAACTTCAAACTGCAAGTTTAAAACTAAGATGGTGTAGTAAGACCATCTCGTTAAGCTCTAGCTCGCCTTCCTCTGAGGTAAAAATAGATTGCTGAATTATAATTGGTTTTGACACTTTTGTTCAAGATGTATGTGTATCTTTAAATGCATCTTTTTGATCGTTTAAGTGTATCTTTAAGTGGCAGTTGCTAGAAGATGTAGGAAAGCCCTCGTTACAGCAAATTCAGCAACATTTAAAAGAGGTATGTTCTGTTAATGTATCAACTTCTTACGCATACTGAGATGTAGTACTAGTGCCGAATTTATAAACTAAAAGGACAAGTGTAGAAACTCGACCAGCTGATTCACTTATTTCAATAAATATTTTGACACCACAGTGATGTGGTTGATGAGTTTCGGTTATTCGCGTCTTGACAGGGACAAACACTGAAAATATTACCTGAAGAGTATTACTTGGGCAAGAGACTTGTGGAGCTAAAAGACATTGGACTAGAGTGGGCAAAACGAGCTAGAAAAGTAAATGACCAATACATGCTTTCTCAGTCAATTGCTTACTACCACCTCTTTGGAATGAAGACAAGCGTTATTGGTTTTTATCTGCAGGTGGTGACAGACTCGGGTGCTCTTGCCTTGGAAGATGTTCTCGAGCTTATTTCTGAGGGTGAAAATTTGCCTGTCCATGCAGAGCAAGAGCTTCAGGTCGATAAACAAATGCAATTTTAATAGGATTAATACATAACCTTATATAACCTTACGGTTATCTAAAACTGTTTGTATCTGGTTTGATTGATGCAGTCCTTACGAGCTCGAAGTATGTTGCACTGCATTTGTCTAAAGCCATACAACTCAAGATTCATGGTTTCTTGTAGCCAGTGTGGCGAATGGTATCACACCTATTGTGTCAAACTTCATTGGCGGCCTGAGGTTTATGTCTGCTCCGCTTGCTGTCCAGTGGCGGAATCCACTCTACAGACTGATCCCCCAAGGTTTGTTCCATCCAAACACATTGCCACAAAACTTTTTTTATTCACATATGTTATATGTTTTTAGAGCATATAGCTTCATTCAGTAGTTCAATTCAACATCAAAAGTCTTTGCAAGCTATTCAATGGAAACATAAAAAGGAGAATGAGATACTTTACACAATCTCTATTTCCTTTTCCTCCCATTTCTCTAATTCAGTTTGTTTGATTGATTTATACTAACAGATCAATTGAGCCAGAGACACCATCACAGAACCGTAGACGGACAAGAACAGTGGCGACTGATGCAGCAGTGTATGATTTAAAGTGGAGAACCCGAAAACGCATCAAACGGATAGGTAAACGGAGTCCTCAGGTTCATATTCTTCCCTGGTTTTTCACTCAAGAACCATAATAAACTTTGAAGATTCTTGAAATTTAATTTATTCAATTTTAGATAGGTTTTATCAAGTCATTTTTTAATGTAATGTTTCCATTAGAAAATAGAGAACATAAATGCTTTTGGAATTAAAAATTTACCAGATTATTTATTGATCTATAACTTGACTTTAATGATTATGCGAAACACTGCATAATTCTTGTCACAACTATATATATAATGTATATAGGAGAGATTACCCTATCCCTCATTTCCATGTTTTAGTACATTTACCAATAATACAACATTTTTAGGTTTTGAAATCGAAGCTCTTGTTAGTTATCAGTTTATGGACTTTTATATTCTTTGAATTATTGTGTTGTTGTAACTCAAAATTTGTTGTAATTGGTTTTTACCATTCATTTGTAATTCTGTCAAATTTACATACCATTGGAATTTTAACAATTTTTTAATGCATAAAATGCAATTTACTTTTGTTAAATACTTCGAACTTTTTAAGATATTTAAAATCTACAAACTTGAACTAGCAGCTATTAGAATTTTGAAACTGTTGGACCAAAAATCAACGGACCACCACAATGTGTGAAGAGAATCATATCTCTATCCCCACAAATACATCAGAAGGAAAATAAAAAAGCAACAGTTGAGATCACTTTCCTTACAAGAATCAGAGGGAGACCCACTTTTGATGACATCATGTTTCATAGACCCACAATCATAATACATCATCTCTCTCTATATTTATTTTAATATATATATATATGTATGTATACATGTATAATGTGTATGTGTTGTGATTTGTGAAGTGTATTAACTAAGGCACTTTCATAGAAACAGAGCCTTATTGTACCTTTTCAGACACCATCCTCAATCTGAAAGCTTCCTTCAACACTCTTCTTCCATTTTAGAAAATCTACATTTATTGTGATTCACAACACTCTCCATATCTTATTTTGTACAATTTTTTGCTTTTATGTTAATTTGTGTATGTTTATGGCCATTTATGTGAGAAAAACAATTTTATAAAAATGTCAAGTTCAGTACTGGTCGGCCTCAAATTATTTATGCCATCTTTCATGAAAATTGCTAAGTGAAAAAAAAAGTCACATTAATTTAGGTGAAAGTTGGCAAAAAAAAAAGGTGAAAAAGGCAAAGTCAAATTTATTTTATTGTCAAAAGTCATATTATTATATAGGTGCTGGAGCTGTGAGTGTAGGATTGTTGACAAAAAACAAGTTATTTTTAGTGTAAAGATTAAGGACAGGTTATAATGAGGAAATTAATCACAAATTGGATTAGGCAAATAGCAAAACAAATCTATAAGACTTTTATTAATATGATTATAGCTAGCACAAAATTTTGACTAAATGGATTTTTTGGTCGGGTTCTTTTTACCACCGGATATTAAATGCATCGTACAAACTTTCAAATTAGGTAGAGATATGTTATAATAAAAATAATCACTTTCAAAACTTTTAAAAGAAAAAAAAAAAGAATTTAGATAAAAGAAAGTAGATTAAAAAAAAAAGGGGAATATAAAAATGGAAAGAAAATAAAGTTAGGAGAGAGGGCTCACTGTCCGAAGCAAAGAAAGAAATAGCAAAGTGATTAAGACATGTGAGAGAGAGATATCCCTCTTGGCTCTTTTCAAGTGGGTCCCATTCTCTCTTCCTCTCTTTAGTCAACAACACATCTCTCTCAATTAAACCCTCTTTCTTCTAATCAAGAACCAAACCAATATAAAATGTATTTTTTTCTTTCGTAAATCTTCTAATCTAGTTTAAATCTTGCAAATAAGAACATTAAAGTAAGTAGTTGAAATAGAATAAAAAATAATTGACGGTAAAATACTAAAAGTTAACTAAGAACTTTTTGTGAAACATATAATTTACAAAACAAAATTGTGCAACATGTAATATCTCTTTGAGACATTCAGGAGGTATTATTGGTTCTTGTATTTTAATGGATTTGAGAATCCAAACCAAATTCAGTGTTATTGGTTCTTGTATTTTAAAATTTATATTGAAATACAGTGTTATTGGTTCTATGATTTTAAAATCCATAATGAAATACAGTGTTATTGGTTCTGTCATTTTAGAATCTAAGTATTATAAGGATTTGAGTTTTAATTGAATTTGAATGGATTTGGAAGAATTTTCATGACTAAAATACAAAGACCCAAATACAAGATCTAATTTTGGTATTTGAGTGGATTTGTTTTTTTTTCCATTTTGCTGATTTTGAAATCAATAAATTTATCAAATCTAGAAGATTTATAAATCTATCAAAATACAAAAACCAATAACCCCTACTCAGATTACAAATAGATGAAATTGAATAAGAAATGTAATATAAATAAATAAAATTGTTATAATATTTTACTCTATAGGTTATAATTATCTAAAATGAGCATATACAGTAGTTTTCGTGAGAAGAAAAACTAAAAGAGCAAATGATATATACATGAAAATTGAAAAGCATTGAATATTAATGAATATTTTCAGTCAGTGATCTTGTGAGACATTTTTTTTTTTATTATTAATCATCAAAGAAAGTCCATTTGCTTTTTAATAAAAAAAATATTCCTAAGCAAACCAATTTAATATTCTAAAAAAATCCATTTTAATAGTAGTTTTTTTTTCCACAATATTATTAAAGGAGAAAATATATATAAGTAGAAAACAATGGTCGTCACTCTCCTCTCTCTTCTTCAGTCTTCTAACTTTCAGAGAAGGCCTGAAAATTCAAAAGTTTTCACTTCGCGATATCTTTTAAAAATTAAAATTAATAAATCTGTTGTCTCTCTCATTTTTTTTCTCTTCTCCCTGATTTGTCTCTTCTGTCATCTTCCCTTGTCTCTCCTCTGATGTGCATTGGCGTTTTTCATCTCAGAAACCCTAGATTTCAAAATCAAATCTAGCCTTTCTTTTTCTCTTTTTTGCAGATTTCTTTTCTCTCATAGACTGTAACAGTAGGAGAGAAAGCTACTTTCGCCTGTTGTCTTAATTTCTTCGCCCTTTCGTAATTTCAAATCTGCAATTTTACTTTTCTCGAGTTCTTAGTGAGCTCAAGATTTTGCTTCTCTCTTTCTAGGGTTCACATAAATCCGCCATTGTTGTTCTCTTTACTAACTTGGGCAATTAAGGTTTACGATTTCTGGGTGGTGGGTGAAACTGTTCTTCACGAAAAGTCTCCATTTTTCACCAATACCCAATCGAAATCTCTTCTCTTTCTCTCTGAAAGACTTGTAATTTAGGTTTTTAAATGCATGGATGGGAGAGAAGCAATGGCATTTCCAGGCTCGCATCCTCAGTACTATCTCCAAAGAGGAGCCTTCACAAATCTCTCACCTTCCCAGGTCGCGAGTGGGCTGCACGCGCCGCCGCCTCCTCCGGGAATGAGGCCAATGTCAAACCCTAACATCCATCATCCTCAGGCCAACAATCCAGGGCCTCCATTCTCCATAGCTGAGCACAGACTCTCGGATTTCGGACACAGCATTCACATGGGGATGGCTTCTTCTGCATCTGCTGCGGCGGTGCAGCCGCCTCATCCGCAGCCGCCGCCTCCGATGGAGCCACCGATGGTTAAGAAGAAACGTGGGCGGCCGAGAAAGTACGCTCCTGATGGACAAGTCTCCTTGGGGCTTTCTCCTATGCCTTCTTCTGCTAGTAATAAGTCTAAGGACTCCTCTGCATTGACTGATCCAAATGCACCTAAACGAGCCAGAGGTCGACCTCCTGGAACTGGAAGAAAGCAACGCTTGGCTAATCTCGGTGAGATCTCAAGTTTCTTTATGTTACATTGTGAAGAACATGAGCTTGGATCTGATGCTTATGTGAAAATTCTGAATGCTAGAAGCTCTATAGATGATTCTGTGGCCAAGTTATGCTAGGTTTTGTTGAGATTTAGCTCTGTTGTTACTGCTAATTGCATTCTAATGTATGTTTAGATTAGTAAGTCATTAGAATATGGTTAGTCAAAAGGAATCCTTGGTGAAGCTAATTTTTGTAAGGTCTCAAGATTGTTTATGTACATTGAGCATGGTCTTAGATCTTATGCTTAGGACATAGTTGAATGGTAAAAGCTATAGATGATACTGTGGTCAATCTAGGTTGTTGCTTTAGCTCTGTTGTTAGTTGTTAGTTACTGCTACTCAACTTTGACTGTTTGGTATTAAGCTGTGAAAGAGTAGCTTGACTGATCAATGTGTGGTATAATCTGTGCTTAGATAAGTAAGTGGTCATTAGAATGAAACTAGTCAGTATAAGTTTTTGATTGAGAGAAATCTTTTGACTCTGTTGATTACTTCAGGTGAGTGGATGAACACTTCAGCTGGACTTGCTTTTGCACCTCATGTCATCAGTGTTGGAGCCGGAGAAGTAAACTCTCGAAAACTTCTTCTTCAATCTTAATGATTCTGTTTATTGACAATCTGGAAATTGTTTTAAAAATTGCAGCTTTCATTGTTTCTATTTCCTTTTCATTTGATTCGCAGGATATTGTCTCGAAAGTTCTGTCATTTTCGCAGCAGAGACCTCGAGCTCTCTGTATAATGTCAGGCACAGGAACAGTTTCTTCAGTCACGCTGCGTCAACCCGCTACAACAGAGCCTTCTTTGACATTCGAGGTTTCAAAATCGTTCACTCTGTTCTTTAACCTGGAAAAGTAAAGATTCTTTATAATAAATAAACGTTTCTTGTTGTTTTGTAGGGACGTTTTGAGATTCTAAGTTTAGGCGGATCTTTTTTGGTGAATGAAGAAGGTGGACACAAAAGTCGAACAGGCGGTTTAAGTGTCTCTCTTTCTGGTCCAGAAGGTCATGTTATTGGCGGTGGAATCGGAATGCTTATCGCAGCCAGCCTCGTTCAGGTTCTTGAACTCCTCTTCTTAATGATTTCAAAAGCCAATGGACAATCGTAGCAGAGATGTTTCTTTTCTTTCATCTCTAAAGATTTAGTTCTTGCGATTTCATGTTTCATGTGGTAAGAGTTTGAATGTTTATCAATCTCTTACCCAAATTCTACTCGGTTTTTTGGTGCGGTTCGTTATTCAGTCTTGGTTTGATAGTTCTCTTAACATGAAAACTTGTTGGTTTGTTTTGTTTTGAAGGTGGTGGCTTGTAGTTTTGTATACGGAGGAGTTGCAAAGTCCAATAACAGTAACAAGACCGTAAAACAAGAAAGTGAACCAAAGGAAGAGCACAACAATAGCGAGATGGAGAACACACCGAGTAATGCACCAGAAGAAGCAGCAGCAGCAGCAGCACCGGCGTCTCAGCAGACACCACAGAACTTCTCAGCTCAGGCGATGAGCGGATGGCCCGGTTCAAGCTCTGGATCAGTCTCAGGCTCAGGAAGATCACTTGACTCTAGCAGGAACCTACTCACTGATATTGACTTGACTCGTGGTTAATTCAAAAAAAAAATCAAAACAATATGATTAGTCTTTCTTCCTATTTACTACCACTACATTGTAGCCTTTGAAGCAGCAGCAGCAGCATACAGAATGTGAGTGCTGTAAATATCTTTGTTGTTGTAGATTTCTCTGGGAATGTTAAAACCAGAAACCTGAGAGTATTGAGACAGATCTCTGAGTTCTTTCTAACATTGTTAATGTAACAGAACCCCTCTCTTCAGGTTATTTAAGGAGATTTTTTAACTATTTATTCCATTAAGCTCTCTCTTTGTGGTCATTAAGACCTTGGCTTTTAGTATTTGGGTCATCAAAACATTACTACATTATTGAGATACCATACAAAACACATATAAGTAAGCAATTGAGATTAATTATAAAGTCAAACTTCCACATGTCTTGGGAGGAAGACAACCTAAATACCCTGCAAGAAACACGTACAACACTTCTGAGTTGGAGACAGAACCCAAAGTGTCCTTTAGCTTCCCGCCATCGATGATTGCGTAGCTGTTCTTGCCCTTCATGCCGTACTCAATAGCAGTTGGTTCGAACAATGGATAGTCGTCAACGTCGATTCTATACATGTTGACCTTCCCTATAAAGTGCATGGCCAAGTTGTTCAAGTATTGCTGGTTCTCTCTGCACGTCTCCGTATCTGAGGATTTGAAGCAGGGCGTGGTCGTGTACATAACCAGTACGGGAAGCTCGGATTTGAGCACGAGATAATCCCAGTCATCTGCAGAGATAACGGGAGCTGCACACACGTATAACACAATCCAAAACATTACTATATATATATCATACACTTGTATATCATCATTTTCTGATTTGGTACCTACCATATTCTTTATATTGTGCATTAGCACCGAGCATGCCGTCAGAGCACATCCCCACCAAGTAGATTACAATTAACACCAAACTGTACATTTCCATTTTCTTCATATCCTCTCTCTCTCTCTCTCTCTTAAATGTGTATATGTAGCTGTGCTGTGTACAAATGAAGCCATCTCCTAGTTTTCTTTTTTTATAAGCATTCTTAAAGTTGCACGATCTCTCCTCGGTATCTTCGTTAGCTGTCACTTATTGAAGAAAAAATTAAACACGAGTTCCACGAAAAGATTATTCAAGTAAAGTATTAATGACAGCTAATCTAATTAATTAATTAACACCAACTTTTGTCTCGCCATGTGCAAGATTAAACTTGTCTTAAAAAACATAGTATAAGTTTATAATTTGAGAATCCAAACATGTAATATATAGTGTTATAATTTTATATAAATAATAATAATATATGTTTGGGTATCTCAACTTGAGAATTTTAGTATTTCATTTACATTAAAACAATAATAACATTATTTTACACTATCTTGAGAACCTATTAAGATACTCTCGATGAAAATTTATAATATCTTGAGAACCTATTAAGATACTCTCGATGAAAATGTACAATTGAATCGACAAAGTTATATGTTAGAAGTCAAATATATAACTTTGACTTCACTCACAAAAACTCAAATAAATTCACATGCAAGTACTATATATAAAATATTTCCTTAAGTTTTAATAGATTTAACGGATGCGAATCTGATTTTACAATACAAAAGCACATACAAGTAGTCAAGTACTATATATATAAAATATTTTCTAAAGTTTTACAGTGCTAATTAGAGAGTCATGGTGTGGTGTCTTAAGCATCAAGATGCATATGCATAGGTCGTTGTAATTAAATTATCTTAAAAATACTACTATATATATGGAGGTACTCTGAAATGTTTAAGACATCATTCACAAAAACTCATAAAAATCACATACAAATACTATATATAAAATATATATTTTTAAAAGATTTCATACATTTAACGAATGCGAATCTGTTTTCTGAATTGGATCTCAGTATCGATATCATGAAACATCTAATAATATTCAAGGAAACAAACTACATTTGAAATTGAAAATGAGAACACTCTTTCTTAAAAAAAATAAAAAAAATGACCCGGCTTGATTGTAATAACATACAAACGCAAACGCAAATGTAAACAAAAGATTGGATTCTGTTAAAAACAAACAAGTACAAATTCTTGGAGATCTTATGGAGTAAACTATCCACAGTAATATCAAAAGCATCTCGAAACCTCTCAAACTTAGCATTAAAATCTCCATAGACCAAACCAGGCAAAAGCTCATGAACAATGTAACTCCTCATATCCTCTCTTTCCCGTAGAGTCTTTGACATCAACAACTTATCAATCACATTCACTCTCTTTGCCTTCACATGCTCTTGGTTTATATACACCGAATATCTCCGGTGATCCTCAGGTAAATGCCACCTGTACTGATAATACGCTGTGTGCGGATCAAAGATCACCGGAATACAACCCGATACGAGGGAATCGAAAACCGACTTCCTCGTTGGACTGTCTCCAGGTGGTTGAAGACAAAACTCCGAATCTTGGAAAAGCTCGATAACCGACCGGTTTATCACATCCTCCATCGGTACAGTTCAAGAACCGGCAATGGTTTGGAGACGATATGCATTGGTCAATCAGTATTGACCGGATGCTATCAGGGTTTCCGGGTCTTGCTGCACCGGCGAAGCTGATTAGGCTCCGGCGAGGTTTTACGATGATCTTGTTTTGCCAGCTGGAAATATCATCGTCGTTTTTCGGGTGGAAGAACGTCGGATGAGGTATGGCGACGTCGTTGACATCCCATGGATTACGCTCGATGAGAAGCTTTGTAGGGTTTCTCATTTCTTGCATCTCAAGTAAACTTGATCCCCAAGAAGACTTACCGTTCCTCCTAAAATCCCAAGAGATCTTGCCAAGAACGAACACGTGATCTTTCCCGGAGTTTCTCCTCCAGGATTTCTTGGAACCGAGCCAATCAACGACATCGATCGCCAAAGCATCCTTCACATCCTTGGAAACGTTCTTGAAATGCCATCTCAAGACATCGATACCACCATAGTAAGGCACAAAGAAAAGCTTCGCTTGGCTCTCATCATAAACCCTGCACGGATGCTTCAAAACCCTAGCGTGAAAGATCGGCTCAAGAGAGTATTGATGCGTTCTAAACCAGCCTTTGCCAAGACTCTCAATGGATTCACCAAACGCATCGTTCTTGAAGAAGCTGCAAAGATTGACCCATGGAACCATGTCGGAGCATTCTCCCAACAAATCTTTGTTGAACTTAGACGGTAAATCGTAAACGTAAACCCCTTTTCCTTCGCAAGATCCCGGGTTTTGGCGGTTGTTTCTCATCGATAGCCAAGATCTTTGTATTTGAAGATACTTGTCCACGTCATTTGGTGCGGTCACCTCGCCTTCACCCTTCGAATTGATGTACCGGTATCGTTCTTCCCCGGTTTCTAAATCCCAAGAACCAGGCTGATGAGAACCGGCTGTGAGACAATAGAGATGGTTGAGCTTCGGCGAAGAGATGCATGTATAAAAGACGTTGTAGATGGAGATAATAGTCGAAGTTGACCAAAGACAAACTAAGAAGAACAAGAGATCCGTGACATGTACACGACGGAGAATTCGTGTAACTGACATTTTCTTTGAGACGGAGTCAGTCATTTTCTTGTTTGGTTTTGTTTTTGACTTCTCTTTTGTGTGTGTAGATGTGTAGTCTAGATGTGGTGTTTTAACGAAATAGCTCTTCTATTTATTTGAATATTTTTTACATGGAGATAATTAAATGAGATTCGGTGTAAGACTTGAACAAGTGGTCAAGGATTTGTTTCAAAAGACTTGATATATTTTATGCATATGAGCATATGTACAATATGTTAATTGAATATTAATAATATTGCGTGTTTTAACTATTCATCGAATGTATGTAGATTTAAAAGCAATCTAAGATCCGGAGAAAACTCCTCTTATATATATATGGTGATGAAAATTTCATGTTGACTTTCGATCCGGATAGATATGTATGCACCATAGATCAAGAAGAACACATGGTTTACTTCGCTTTTCAAATCTTGTTGAAATTTAAAAACAATCAACTTTTTTATAAAAAAAAAAAAGAAAATTAAAAACAATCAATGTTATAATTAATGCCTCTTTTGCAACGACATATGTACCAAAATTGGATGTTTGCGGAATCAGAGAGAAACAAAAACCGGTTTTGGTTTGGTTTGCTGGAGTCGGGTTTTTGGTTAGATCATGGACCAGTATAAAGGTTTTATTCCGTTCTTCATCTCATCAAGAAACTTGTGTTTAAGTAAACTTGATTCTCTTATCATATGATGACCTGTTTTTTTTTTGTATTATGCAACTCTGGTGTCTTTATCAACATGAGATAACACTGGTTTATCTAGATAACCGGTTTATTTTATTTGTGAGAGTAACCGGTTCAAGTTTATGAAACAAAAACAGAACAAATTCAAATCATTGGCAGGTTCATAGTCAAATACAGTTTATAAACACATGCGATTCAGCCACAAATCTCCATCATTCAGGAGATATTCAGAAGCTTCTTTATGTCATGCTGCAGAAGTTGAGGCAGAACATTAGCGCAGAGAGAGATTGTTTCTTTTAGAGAAATTGATTATGAGATTGTTTCTTTACCTCGAGTGTAAGAGGAGAAGTGGTTGGATAATAACGCTCTACAGCTTGACCATTCCTGTCAACAAGAAACTTGGCAAAGTTCCATTGAATATCATCGCCGAAGATTCCCCATTTGCCTTTCTTCAAGAACTTATAAAGAGGAGAAGCATTCTCTCCATTTACTTCAATCTAATACACGACGGCAAAGTCTCAATTGTTTTTTTTTTAACACATCAAGACATTAGAGAATTGTAATGATTCGAGAGATCTACCTTGTTGAAAATGGGGAATTCAGATTTGAAGCGAGTGCAGACAAAGTCGGTGATTTGTTCAGCAGTTCCCGGTTCCTCTTCACCAAATTGGTTACATGGAAATGCTAGAATCTCCAGACCTGCAACAGAAAAGAGAAACATCAAGTTGAAAAGAAAAAAGAATAGACTTGAGACATTTTTGTTGAAATCAAACTTTACCTCTGTCTTTGTACTTGTTGTAAAGCTCATTCATTTCTGTGTAGTTTGAGTTTGTCATCCCACTGAGACCATGAGAAAGAGACGATTTCGTATGTATTACCGACAAATCTACAAATGGAAGTAGCTGAGAAGACTTTACCATTTGGAAGCAACATTGACGATTAAAAGGACTTTGTCTTTGTATTGACTGAGTTCTAAGCTGTTTCCACTTGCATCCTGTCCAAGCAGAAGAAGAGAATGTCGCAATTATTCAGATAAAGACACAAACTTTAAAACTCAGAGGCTAACACAAGTTGTCGATCAAAGATCATAGAAAACAATCTATATGAGACCAACACAGAGAAGACAAAGCAAGGATCAATCATCGAACATGGTTTAATTGATTGTCCTTAAAGCAGCATTTACCTAATTTTAGCTAAAACACTAAGCAAGCCTAAACCCCAACATATATTACACAATTCCTTCAGTTAAAACCATATAGACATCTTAGGGTCAAATTAAAAGGAACTACTTGAGAAACAAAACCTAAGCATTCATATAAGCCTCAAGATGCAAGCTTTTTTCACTCTCTTAAATCACTAAATCAAAGGTTCTTTTTTTAACCAAAAAGAACACATCTTTTAAATCAAAGGTTAAGCAATCTTTTCACCTCGATGCTTATCTCGTAAACAGATTCTGGGTCTTTCGTCGCCATTGAAGTAGAAAGTCAGAAACAGCAGAAATAAGAGAAGGGGAGTCGACGAGGAAATAAGTAAGAGAAGCTGAAAGGCATGAGAAATGCGGGAGGTTCTCTGACATAATTCATCTTCTGCGCGTGGCTGATCACGCGCGACTGATGCAAGTGGCGTTTGATGATGATGAGCTTCTCTACATCATGATCGGTAGCTATTGTTTGGGCTTACTGGGCCTTTTTAGTGGGCTAGTTTCAAAATATTTCCTAGCTTCCCTTTATTTTTGGATCAACACTCACTTCATGGTCGGTAGCTATAGTTTGGGCTGGGCCTTTTTAGTGGGCTAATTTCAAAATATTTCCTCGCATCCCTTTATTTTTTTATCAACACTCAAAATATAAAATATAAGCTGAACCAAGAAAATATACAAATATGCTTAAATTTACTTAACATATGTAAAACCGCTATAAATTAATATTTTTGCCAGTCTCAAAAATTAGTTTATTAACCATATAATATATCTATAAATTAATAATTATTATTCTCTCCGTTTCATAATAAGTATTATTTGAAGAAAATGTATCAATGTGTGTTTTGAGTTTAATACATCCAAATATATTACAAATATATTACAGATACATTTTTTCTAAATAACATTTATTATGAAATAGAGAGAGTATAAATTAATAATTTTTTTATAATATTATTAATTTATAAAGATTATATTGTAACTCTACATAGTATTCCTGCAATGTATTAGTTACTATTTTTTTCAAATAAATTATAGAAGCAAACTTAAGACACGTTGTACATATATCATCAGAAGAATCAAAACAAAGTTTTAGATAATTTATTTTTGACTCAATACTATACTAGAAACTAAAAAAATTTCTCTGAAAATGCTATTTTATACTCTATCCTACTAAACTATCTAGTATATACTCACAAGTAACCACCACGATGCATGAGGCATTTTAAAAACATATTTTAATTATTTTGCAAAATCAAAAAGTCACATCATCTTTTGAAATTCTTAATAATATATTCAAATAAAGGAGCTATAGTTGAAATTGGTAATTAGATTTATATAAAACACATTGACAAATAAAAAATTAGATTCATATTAAACAAAAGCTTACAAAGTTTTTGAAATCTTATGGAGTAAACTATCCATAGTAATATCAAAAGCATCTCGAAACCTCTCAAACTTAGCATCAAAATCTCCATAGACCAAACCAGGCAAAAGCTCATGAACAATGTAACTCCTCATATCCTCTCTTTCCCTTAGAGTCTTTGACATCAACTTCTTAATCACATCCACTTTCTTTTCCTTCAAATCTTCTTTGTCTATATACACCGAGTATGTCCGGTGATCCTCCGGTAAATGCCACGTGTATTGGTAATAAGCCGTGTACGGATCAAAGATAACCGGAATACAACCCGATACGAGGGAATCGAAAACCGATTTCCTTGTCGGACTGTCTCCAGGTGGCTGAAGACAGAACTCCGAATCTTGGAAAAGCTCGATAACTGATTCCGGTTTATCACAGCCTCCATCGGTACAGTTCAAGAACCGACATTGGTCTGGTGATGATCGGCATTGGTCAATCAATATAGATCGGATGCTATCAGGGTTTCCCGGTCTTGCTGCACCGGCGAAGCTGATTAGGCTCCGACGAGGTTTCACGATGATCTTATTTTGCCAGCTGGAAATATCATCGTCGGTTTTCGGGTGGAAGAACGTCGGATGAGGTATCGCGACGTCGTTGACCTCCCATGGATTACGCTCGATGAGAAGCTTTGTAGGGTTTTTCATTTCTTGCATCTCAAGTAACCTTGATCCCCAAGAAAACTTATTGTTCCTCCTAAAATCCCAAGAGATCTTGCCAAGAACGAAAACGTGATCTTTCCCAGAGTTTTTCCTCCAAGGTTTCTTCGATCCGAGCCATTTAACAACCTCGATCGCCAAAACATCCTTCACATCCTCAGAGACGTTCTTGAAATGCCATCTCAAAACATCGATACCACCATAAAAAGGCACATAGAAGAGCTTCGCTTGGTTCTCGTCATAAACCCTACATGGATGCTTCAAAACACGAGAGTGAAAGATCGGCTCAAGAGAATACTGATGCGTTTTAAACCAGCCTTTACCAAGATTCTCAATCGATTCACCAAGCGCATTGTTCTTGAAGTAGCTACAAAAATTGGCCCACGGAACCATATCCGAGCATTCTCCCAACAGATCTTTGTTGAATTTAGAAGGTAGATCGTAAACGTAAACACCTTTTCCTTCACAAGATCTTGGCTTATTGCGGTTGTTTCCCATCGAGAGCCAAGATCTTTGTAATTTAAGATACTTGTCCACGGCCTTTAGAGCAGTCTCCTCGTCTTCATTCTTCGAATTGATGTATCGATATCGTTCTTCTCCGGTTTCTGAATCCCAATCAACGAGGAAATCGGTATTGATCTCGTTCCTATGTTTAGAATCATCTTGACCGAGAACCGAATCAAGATTCTCCTCATTGATGGGTTTAGAATCTTGATCAAGAACAGAAACTCTTTCTATGGTGGAAGTTTCGTTCGTTGTGAAGTTGAGGCCTGTTCCGGCCGTAGGTTTGTCTGAAACTCTTTCTCCGACGAAAGTTTCATTCTTTGCGAAACTCTTGTCTCCATCTTTACCAAGAACAAGTACAGAACTCTTCTCTTCTTCACTTCTTATCACATTTTCACTAACCGGTTTAGTGAAATTACTGACCGGTACACGTAAACCAGGCTGAGAACCAGCTGTAAGACAGTAAAGATCGTTGAGCTTCCGCGAAGAGATGCAAATATGAACGACGTTGCCGGAGATAACGGTCGTAGAAGTTGACCAAAGATAAATTAAGAAGAGAAAGAGAATCGTGAGAGGAAAACGATAGAGAAATGATCTAGAGAAGACCGAGCAAAAGCTATTACAGCAAGTACGAGGATCTTTTAGTGGTTTCTCGGGTTTTTCGGTTTCGGTCTTTTTGGATGTTCTTGGTCGTCTCTTTGAGACGGAGACAGGCATTTTCTTCTTTGGTTGATTCTTGAGTCTCTTTTGTGTATAATATAACGTTTCGTAGATGTTTTGTTGAGAGACATGCACGCACGTCTGGCTAATAATTGTAATATATGATTAGTGAGGTTGCACGTCTTGTCTTGGTGTGTAACAAGCTTAATCATATCATGTCTATAATAAGTTAATGATATTTGTAAACGATATAGTTGTAGAACAATAATTTGTGTGTTTGGATCTTATATCAAAATCATTCAAACTGTAAAGTGTTGTAACTTGTAACTTGGATTTTGTATACTCACAATAACTATTGGAGTTCTTTTCAAATAAATCAACAGACAAAATTTTAAAATTATTTAATTTGAATAACACTCAATTTTAATTAAATAATTAAAATTTTAATTTAATAACACCAAATTCTAAAATCTCTTAAGGATAATTTACAAAATTAGTTCCAATAACACCCATTTAAAGATATTAATATTCATTTAGGTCCAACTTTAGAAAGTAAAACTATCCTTTTCTTTGTCGGTTTGTTTGATTTCCCTTTATTTTGTGTGTGTGTGCAGCTATAATAATGTTCCTTGTACTACAAGAAAAGGGGAAAAAGGTCTTTTATAAATAGTCAAACACTAATCAATCTGTCTCAAAGCTTATTCAGATTCCGTTGTATTGTGTGGAGAATTGATTGCTGCGACGACTTAGAAATCCTAATTTCAGGTTTAAGATCTTTGATTTACTCAGTTATGTCTACGAAAGTTTGTCTGCCTCCGGCAAAATCAACCGCTACGGCGTTTTATGATCATTCAGATGATCCGTGGTTCAAAAAGGGTTTCATGGAGTCCGAGACGGAAAAAACATGTGTAAAACCAGTACCTGCTTACTTGAAGCGGAAAGGTTTTCGTCCAGAGGAGTTTGGAGATGATGGTGCGTTCCCTGAGATTCATGTTTTTCAGTTCCCTCTTGGCTTGGGCAAGTATAGATCCAACAAGACGCTGTGTGTTGGTGTTGATGCTCAGGGAAACGTGGTCTTTGACGCCCCTGTGAGGCAGAACGAGAACTCGAATAAGATTGTTTACTCTCAACACAAGGATCTTATTCCCAAGATTCTGCAAGACGGTGAGGGAGTTTTGGAACTGGAGAAGCAGATACAGGACACTGCTGAAGAGACAAAAGCTGCTATTGAGAAGATTGTGAACGTGGGACTGAGAAAGCAACCGAGTGGCTCCAAGTACATTGAGTATAAGCCATCATCATCCCAGCAATCTGAAGCTTTCAAAGAGAGGATGGTGAGGATGGTGGAGATGCCTGTAGATCCACTTGATCCGCCAAAGTTCAAGCACAAGCGAGTTCCAAGAGCTTGTGGCTCTCCGCCTGTTCCAGTCATGCATTCACCACCTAGGCCTGTTACTGTCAAGGACAAACAAGACTGGAATATCCCTCCTTGTATCTCCGGTTGGAAAAACTCTAAAGGGTATACTATCCCTCTTGAAAAACGTCTTGCCTCTGATGGAAGAGGGCTACAAGACGTCCAGGTCAATGATGACTTTGCCAAGTTATCAGAAGCCCTCTATGTAGCTGAGCAGAAAGCTAGGGAGGCTGTTTCATTGCGGTCAAAGGTGCAAAAGGAAATGGCGATGAAGGAGAAGGAAAGAAAAGATCAGGAGTTGAGGGCTCTTGCCCAAAAGGCTCGGTCTGAGAGGACTGAGGCTCTAAGTATGCCAAGTGAGAGTGTTGTTGACCCGAGGGAAACAGAGGAAAGGGAAGAGAGGGAGAAGATCCGGCAAGAGTGTCGTGAGGAAAGAAGAAGAGATAGGGAGACAAGGGGTAAGAAGAGCAAGATCACAAGGGACAGAGAGCGTGATATCAGTGAGAAGGTTGCGCTTGGAATGGCATCTACCCGAGGTCAAGAAGTTATGTATGATCAACGGCTGTTTAACCAGGAGAAAGGAATCAACTCTGGTTTTGCCACTGATGACCAATACAATGTGTATGACAAAAGATTGTTTGCTGGGCAACCTACTCTCTCAACGCTTTACAAGCCAAAGAAGGATATGGATGATGAAATGTATGGGAATGCAGACGAGCAGCTCCATAAGCTCAAGAACACTGAGAGGTTCAAACCCGGCATAGCTTCCAGCAGTGCGGGGAAGAGAGAACAACCTGTTGACTTTACCAAGGAAGCTGAGGAAGATCATTTCGGTCTTGCACAGTGGGCGTGTGATTTGAAGAAAGCTAAGAAATCGTTCGTGTCTGGAGGAACTATGGGAGCAAGTGGTGGTGGAAGCTCTTCAGCGGATGACTATGATGGTTCTGGTCGGACCAAGATCAGTTTCCAACGTGGTATGCCCTGGAAGTAGTGTTTCTATTCGATAGTTTATTGATCTGCTTTATTTATCTATACTATAGTATGTTTGTTGCATTTTTGGATCAGGAAATATCCAAAGACCCATGCTCTTCTCTATTCATGATTATCTTAATATACATTAGACTCAAAAAGCAAAAGAGTTAAAAGCATTCATATTACACTTACTCTGATATGACTGGCCACCACGTCTTGTGCCGCTTTTATGAGAGGTTGAAGTGTCTCAGCCATTACAATACACCATGGTAGATTAAGGTAGATGATGGCATTGGTTGTGGTCATTGGGAAGCTCATAAGCTTCTCTGTGCAATACTTTACACAAGTGTAGACACATAATTTGTCTGCAGAAACTAGAATCTCAAGCTATGCTTGTGACTTTCATTTGGAGCACACTCAAGAATCAAGATCCTGACTCAACTCTACAGAGCCAACAATTATGAGTTACATCGTTTTTCACACGACATGGGACATCTGGAACAAGCACAAACGAGCTCAAGTTCAATCTGGCATAATCAATCGTTATCAACCCTAATGGTGCCACTCATGAGAGATGAAGTCATGGATATCATTAAAAAGGTGAAACAATGCATCGATGACAACAACAGCAGAAACAATTCTTGTTGCACATTTTATCAACCCTAATGGTGCCATTCATGAGAGATGAAGTCATGGATATCATTAAAAGGTGAAACAATGCATCGATGACAACAACAGCAGAAACAATTCTTGTTGCACATTTCGAATCTCCCAAAACATATCACTGTTGTGACAGACAAACGTATCATTCTTTCACAGAAAAAGGTTATTGAAGTTGTTTAGCAACATCAGGATTCTTTCTACCGTCCAAAGTGGTATATATGACCTATCAAAAAACTTCACAACTACTCTACCGAGTAAGCACCATAGAGTATATAAGGATTTTATGAACAGAGTAACAGAATTCTATCAAACTCACTATCAAAGTCAAAGATGCTAAAGGTTCTCACAGCGGATAGACAGGTCAACACGCAGATAGAGGACGTCCTCAATGAAGTATAGTCATGAGTCATCAGCCATCAAATCTGTCCAGGGCAAGGAGAGAAGATCCGTGCATCCCACAGCATCTCCTTTTGATGTCATTGCAGATCCCCTGTGTTTTTCCAAGAAGTCTTCGGTTGGCTTTGCTCTTACACTAAACTCATAATCGATCCTCTCACTCAAAGACACTTCTGTTTCCTATGAACAACCCAAGACAGATCCTTTCTTTGTCCAAGTTGCAGCGAACAGAGATAAAGAGTCTATTACCAGCCACAGTGAAGCCCTGTGAGTATCTACAGCCATCAGGAAACAGTTCCTTACACTCTCTTTGCTTCAAGTCCATGTGGATGATCCTCTGATCATGTGGCTGGTAAAACTCCACAACTTTGACCAGTTTGTACTTGTACCGAGTTCTCTCAAAATATCTGCGATCGGTTTGGTTGGCCGCTAAGATATGTTTGCGGTGTCTTGATGTTGTTTGAAACACAAAAGCTTCCAGAACCAGCTTCGATGCAACTCCCGACTTCAAATATTCAGACACCAACACCTCCTCGAGTTTGTAAGGCTTCATCCAAGAGAAGCGGATGCATGGGGCTAGAGTTGAACCAAAAACCTCTTGGCCTTCTTCTACATCTGGATAGTTCTCCTTGGTCCATGTCACCAGAAAATTGAAGACAAACTCTTCACTGGCCATAGTGAGTTCATCGCTAGAAAAAATAGCTTCAATGGCTAGTAATGGAAGAGCCATCAGACCATGTGCAACGCATGACTCTTCCCAAAAATTGAAGGGTATCTAAATAATAAACTAAAATAAAATAATAGAAAGATAAGAGAGAAAATAAGAAATGATTCTTGTTTAGGAGTTAGAAGATCTGATTCTTAAGGAAATAAAAGAGAGTAGAGTACACATGTCAAGTTTTAAGTGGTTACCTATTAATTAATTATTTTATATCAAATTTAGATACTAGTTTTAAGATTCTCAGTGTTGCACATACTGTCACCTCTTCCTTCGTATGGCTACAAAAAAAAAAACAAAAAACAAAAAGTAAAAACATTAGACTCAAAAAGCAAAGGGTTAATTTGCAATCTAACCATATTTGTGAAAGAATCCAAGAATATAGCTATGCTATTCAAAAAAAATGGAAAGTAACTATGACCCATAGAGAAAATACTAAAAAGTCATTCTGTTTTAAATGAAAACGTATTGATTGTTCGATCATTAGGCTTAAAAAAATAAATAGTATAGTATTTGAAGTTTTAAAAATACATTCAGGTTTAAAAATAAATAGTATAGTACTTAGGATTCCAATTATAGAATCAGACTATACCTTAATATATATTTTCATACGATAAGATTAATATAGTATAGTATATGAGTTAATATAGTAGTGAGTATAGTATAGTAGTGTAATATGTTAAACAAAAGGCCTTTTTGTATATATTGTAGAAGATATAGACAATATAATAGCACCCAATTTGATATGGTTATTTTATGAATTTCAGTCATTTATATGGTTATATCAGCCAATAATATAGAGGTTTACAAAATAAGATCCTTACACCTATTTAAAAATATTAATATTCATTTAAGTCCAACTTAAAAAAATAAAACTATGACATTCTAAATATGAAAAACTACATTAAATAGCTTTATAAACCAAATAAATATTTCACTCTAAAAACTAAATGACAATAATTATTTTTTTCAAGAATAATACCTTTTCTTTTATCAAAATAGTAGAAATAAGCGTATTAAACAATCTGCATGATCTTGCTCTTCTTACCCATCAGCTTATGACTGTCTTTATAATAGACTGATCATTATCTCCAAACCTTTAACATATGTCTTTATAATGGACTGATAATTATCTCCAAACCTTTAACATCCACTTTATTAGTCGGTAAAACTCTGAATCATGCATATTCAAGTCATCATAAGTCAGAACATGCATATAAATTATTTATGTGCAAACTCAGCACATATTAAGTTGACCATGAAATCCAAAAAACATAACAGTAGTTTACTACAAGGAAACTGCTAAGGTATGTTTGCGGGGTTTTCTATTTTCCTTTTACGTAACTTTAAAAAATTGATTAAATGTTCTTAATAAAAAAAAAAAAAGTGCTTCCAATTCCTTTTTTTTTTCTTTTGTTTGCTATTTATAATGTTGTGCCTTCAACTTAAAAAAGTTTTTAGATCCACCCATGTGAGGCTTTATCTAAGAGAAACGGATGCATGGGCTAAGGATGAACCGAAAATCTTTTGAAGTTCTTCTAGATCTAAGTAGTTCTTCTCGGTCCATGCCACCAGAAAATTGTAGACAAATTCTTCATTAGCCATGATGAGTTCATCCCTCGAGAATATGTAAAGGAAGAGCCATCACCTCTTTGAATGACTACAAAAGTGCAGTAAGGGAAGAGTCATCACCTCTTCGAATGACTACAAAAGTGCAAAAAAGGTAAAAACATTAGACTCAATGGCTGATATTCTCAATATCATATCACACTTACTCTGATATGACTTTGTAGTGACTGGTCATCACGTCTTGTGCAGTTTTTATCAGAGGTTGAAGTGTCTCTTCCATTAGAATACACCAAGGTAGATGAAGGTAGATGAAGGTAGATGAGGGCATTGGTGGTAGTCATTGGAAAGCTCAAAAGTATGTTCTTGCAATGCCTTACACAAGAGGAGACACAAAACTTGTCTGCAGCCTCTAGCATCCAGATCAACGAAACAACCAGCCATGGAGACACAAAATATCCAGATCAACTAAACAACCAGCCATTGAGTCTAACTTCTTCTATAAATCTCTCTTCCAATAACCCTCTAAAATTCAAATGCTTTTGCTTAATATGTCTTGAATTTACAATTTATTAATTAACATTAATTAGCAAAAAAATACATTTAAAAATCTAAAAACCCAATTTTTATGGAACAAAGAAATCATTTTTTTAGGATCAGATGAAGTAATGAAAAGGAAACATAGATCCAATTGGAGTATTTTTTTTTTGACAACAAAACAGGCATTTCATATAACTTGTAGAGGTTCTAATAGGCTCGCCTCATAGGCTAGCCAAACCAAGACCTCATAGTTTACATGATTAAAAACAGAATCACTAGCTCGAGCTCCTTTTGCAAAGGCATCAGTTTGGCAATTAATAGAACGAGGTATAAAGGATATATAGGGAGAAATTCATAAAGCTGTCCCTTAACAATCCTTTATGACCTCTCCATAAACGATTCCATCTGTGTTCTCACTCTCTATACGTAATTAAAATAGGAAACCGAAAAACCGCCTTAAGTCTTTGTATGATTTTTCTCTAATCTCAACAAAATTCGTAAAAATCTATAAGACAGTGAAATACAAAACAAACGATCCGTATATGTTATCGCTTGTGATACCGACGTAAATGATAGTCCAATAAACTCATTCAAGGATGATGAATGAAGAAACAGACCTTGGACCATTTATTTTTTCTCAGCATCTTCCAAAACTAAAATACTGTTTCCAAAGTCGCGTTTTTTTTTTAATCTATTAACTAATGAAGTTATAATTCAATTTTTTGTTTATTTTACTTAAAATTAATGAATACACTCAGATAACAGGATTTAATTACTTGGCTTTCTTAATCTCGTTTTTGGAAAAGCAAAACTTTCAATATTTCAAATGCCCCTACATATAAAAGATTCTATAATGATAATCTCCTTACAACAACATAACACTTTCGACATAATTAAAGAAAGGCACCATTACAGAAACCAGTTTATCCTCACAATCATAATAAACGTTTGTAGCCTTCCTAAGAGTGTTCTTCTTCCGATCATAATAGACAACACGAGTCTTACCAGTTATCTTTTTGCAATCGTAAGGTACAAAAACAATCTCACCCGTATGAATAGTGCCTACGATGCGTAATGCGTCATCATCTTCAAGTAAATGCATCCAAGGACGAATAGAGAAACGCATCTTCGACCATTTCTGTAATTTCTCAGCATCTTCCATAACCCATAAATCAAATGTATAGAGTGAAGATTCAAAGGCCAAGGTTACTTTCCCTCGGTAAATAATTAAAGATGGAGAATGCTCCGGACGAAAAGATTGTACACTAGTCGTCTCGTTTAATCCAGAGAGAAGATCAAAATTTTCGGTCCTGACACCAAATCTGACTAAGCACCATTCCATCATATCCGTACCTGAGAGAGCGCCATAATACACAACTCCACTGATGCACACACCATTAGTTTTCGGACGATGAAGAATGTTACATTCTATCATTTTCCATGATTGTTCAAGACGTTATCCTCCTCTCAGAGTGAAAACTTGATGTTCAGAAGACGGTACATCCGAGTAATCATTCAATCTTTCTGACATGCACAAGACTTTGTATTGGCAATCGATTGGATCGTATCCGAAATAGCTTTGAATGATCTTTTTTCTTGATTTCACTTTCGGTAAGTAAATGGACTTACCCGTGCTAGGGTTAGCTAGGATTTGTTCTTGACCATATCCGAAGCATATCAAACCATTGACATAGTGAACATCACAGCAACGTCGATTTGGGATTATGCATTGAGTACGAGAGAGAGTAGAGAGAGCTGGTTTCTTCTCTTTCAAGAGAGTTGATGACGTAGTAGAAGAGCCAGTTATGGTGTCCGCTTTGAGTACTTATTAAAGTTTTAGACTTCATGCAAATAACTCTTCGTCTTCGCAAACAACTCTTGCTTTTATGATGAATGGTTATTAACTCTTATTTTTAACGATTCCAAGGCTCTGCATGTAGAGACCTTTAATTTTTCACAATAGTATATTTTAATTGAATATCAAATTTATTCAAACCAAAAAAAGCCGATTTAAAATAACATGAAGCTGTGTTTCCGAAATTTAAAATCATATAATATTAACTAACCAGAAAATAGTAAGGACATTTAGTGTTTCATCATGGGCACACACAAAAATTTTAGATGACCCTTTTAAGATAATATAATATCCGTTGCAGAGTAACCTTAGCGAAAAGACTCGGAAACAACATACACATTCATATATAATATGCAATGTGTTTCCTTACAACAACCTAACACTCTCTACGTAATTACAAAAAGGAACCATAACAGAAAACAACCGCCTAAAATCTTTGTCTGAGTTGTCTCTAATCTTAACAATCTTTGTAGGAATATTTTTTGTGTGATCGTAATAGACAACAGAAAAATGTAGAGGATGGCACGATACAAAAACAATCTCATCCGTATGAGAGATATGGCCTCTGATACGTAACTGATGCCCCGGCAAATTTATCCCACGATGAAGAACAGAGAAACATACCTTGGACCATTTATGTTTCTCAGCATCTTCCAAAACCCACAATTCAAATTTCATTCGTTCAATTTCAGTGGCTACAGTTACTTTCCCTTTGTAACTTATCAAATATGGAGGTTGATAGCGTGGCAGAGATGGAGGACCATGATCACCCAAAAATTGTACCAGCTGTTCAAACTTTTCAGACCTCACATCGAATCTCGCCAAGCAGTATTTAGCATCAACGCCAGTACCCATGTAAGCGCCATAGTACACAACCCCTTTAATGCACACACCGTTTGTTGTGGGACGATGAAGAGTGTTACACTCAATCATCTTCCATGATTTATCAGATCCTCCCAATGTGAATACTTGATGTTCAAAAGATGGAGAAATAAACGAATGATATATTTTTTTAGACATGCACAGCACTTTATACTGACCTTCTACTGGATCGTACCCGAAAAAGCTCAAGATAACCTTTTTTCTTGATTTCACTTTGGGTAAGGTTATGGACTTACCTGTGCTAGGGTTACATATGATTTGTTCTCGACCGCATCCAAGACTTATCAAGCCATGAACATAATGAGGAAGCACATCGATGTAATGCCCCTGGCTCCACGGGCTCATGATATTTGAGCATGTCGTAAGAGATAAATAAGAGACTGGTTCTGATGTTGAGGAAGACGAGAAGAAGTTCCAAATCTGGCGTAAGGTTTGGTTATCTAAATTTTCGAATGCCAAGAGTAGAGGAGGCCGAAGAAGAACCGAGCGTTGAAGCGGGAACGACCTGATGAAATCTCGACTGCGGATGGTTTTCGCCCATAACTTGGATACAAGGAGAAACCTAGCTACGGATTTCACAGGCAATCTCCTCAAGATCTCGATTACCAGATCCTGAGGAACAAAATCACCATCAATATATTTCCTTGCCTCCGACGTTACTCGAGGCTCCTTCTCGATCTTTCTTCTTTTGTTGTGATGCCTAGTACTTTTCATGATGTTTCTTGCTTTTGGAAGCATAAACCCTAATCGCTAAATGTGTATCCTCCTCCTTTTGCCTTGTATCGTAGGCATATCTAATATATTTTCTTCTTTTTATAAATAAAAAAATAAAGGAAAATAATGTGAATAGGGCATCAGTCCAAAATGGATATTTTCTTCTTTTTATACATAGAAAAAAAGGAAAGTAATATGAATAGAGCATGAGTCAAAATCAAATTGGGTTTCTTCTTTTATTTTCCTCTTTTATACATGCATGCACACCAACACTTGGCGTGAGAGAGATGATAGAGAGTTCTGTTCTCCTCCTGATCTACGTAGAAGAACCACTCGTAGTGTCCGTTTTCTTCATCTATGGCATTGACAACGAAGATCATACGTGGCGAAAATCGAAGGGAACGGGAACGATCTGATGAAATCTTGGCTGCTGATGATACTTCACCATAACTTGGGACACAAGGATAAACCGAGACACAACTTTCACAGGCAATCTCTTCAATCACTAGACCCGTAGGAAGCGAGTCTGCTGAAATGTGTGAATCATTCACAATCTTTTTTCTTTTGGCTTCGACGTCGTCTTCTCGTCACCATCACCTTTCTTCTTTCTCAAATCATAAGCCCTAATTTACTCTCTCCGTCTCTTCCTTGTGTATATATTTAGGATTAGAGGAAGGTATGGTTCAACTTTGGGCCAAGGCACATAATTTAGTTAATGGGCTGAAAGCCCGGGTTAAAACTGATCTTAACCGGGTCGGGTGTAGATATACCGCAGTTACCAACAGACTAGTTTCGAACGAAAGTTGAACAAAGAAATCGATTTTTCTATAAGATAACTCGACACACAAAGCAAACTAAACCAAAACCGAACCGAAACTAACTTTATCCTTGAAAATCCGGTTTTCCAAACGAACCTAATTACGACAATCACGTGAATTTCTTATTATACAAAAAAAAACACAAATCATGTGGGAAACTATGATACGGTTTATTGGTTCATCAAATTAATCGGTTTTTCACGGTTAAGTTCGGTTCTCTATGCCCGGTCCACCTGAACCTCACGTATCTCCTTTAAATGATCAAGCTTGCTAGGCCGCTTGTAGTTCTTCAACAAGAGAGAGCAACACACAACACTAACAGAAGAAGCAGCCATTGCCGCACCTGCGATCCACGGTGGCAACCTGAACCGAGTAGACGGAAAAAGCACTCCGGCAGCGATCGGTATGCCCATGAGGTTATACCCGAGAGCCCAAACGTAGTTGAGTCGGATCCTCGAGAAGGTTTTCCTCGAGAGATCAATGGCTGTGATCACATCTTCTAAGTTGCTCTTCATCAGAACTATATCAGCTGCTTCTATGGCAATGTCGGTTCCTGCACCAATCGCCATTCCTACATCCGCCGCCACCAGAGCCGGCGAGTCGTTGATTCCGTCGCCCACCATTGCCACTACATGACCCGATGCCTGTAGCTCCTTGACTTTCTCTGCTTTCTGCTCCGGTTTAGCTTCTGCGATCACAGAGTCGATACCGACTTCTCTAGCGATGGAATTCGCAGTTCCCCAGTTGTCACCAGTAACCATGATGCTTATGATGTTCATGGATTTTAGAATTGAGATGGCTTCTCGAGCACTCGGTTTTAGAGGATCCGAAACAGCTAGAACTCCGATCAGTTCACTGTTTATAGACACGAGGATCCCGGTTTGGGCCATCTCTTCAGCTTCTGCTAGCAACTCCTCCGCATCGGCTGGGATGTTGACTCTATGATCAGACATAAGGTTCTTGTTTCCAACCATAATCTCTCTTCCCTTAACGGTCGCTCTCACTCCGTTTCCTGTGATAGACACAAAGTCACGTGCTTCAGGCCACGCAGGGTTCTCTTCGTCATCTCTGAATTTCTTTGCGTACTCAACAATGGCCTTTGCTAACGGATGCTCACTGTTTACCTGTCATCATAGTGATATCAGATTTATTATATATGCCTTGAGTTCTGGAATTTTTTTTTTTTTTTGTGTGTGTTCGATCGTTACAAGAGATTACCTCAGTTGCAGCAACAAGTTCATAGAATTCTCCAAGAACCATGTTTTTCAGGAGTTTGGTTTTAACAACCACAGGTTTCCCCATTGTGAGAGTTCCTGTCTTGTCAAATACAATGCAATTTACCTACACATTCATTTAAAACTGTTAGATACAAAAAACCTTAATCATAAACAATATTATAAGTTACAATGCAAGAGCTTAACAAGTTAACGCGCACTAACCTTGTGTGCTCTTTCTAGAGCTTGACCACCTTTTATCAGCACACCTTGGGATGCACCAACCCCAGTACCAACCATAACAGCGGTTGGAGTAGCCAGTCCAAGAGCACATGGACAAGCTATGACCATGACGGAGATTCCGAACTGAAGAGCTAGCTCGAAGCTATCCATTGACGAAGGAATCCAGGATTCAGGGTACCAGTGCAGTTTTCCAGCTAAGAACCAGGCAAGCCAAGTCGAGAACGAGAGGAAAATGACCTGAAACAGGATAATTCATTGAGTTTTAAAAAAATAGCCGTGCCTCAGAGAGACTAACCTCTCTGTTTATCAATATGTCAGAGGATTACTCACCAGAGGAACAAAGAACTTTGAAATCCGATCAGCCAACTTCTGCACCGGAGCTTTGGCCAGCTGTGCGGACTCAACAAGACGAACAATCTGTGCAAGAGCACTCTCTGAACCAACCCTTGTAACCTTAACATGCAGAACTCCGTTCTCGTTCAAAGTGCCTCCTATTACTGTATCACCCTTTCTCTTCGCCACTGGCCTTGCCTCTCCTGTAATCATACTTTCATTCACATGACTTTGTCCCCATAGGACATAACCATCTGAAGCTACTTTAGCACCTGGAACGATTTTGATCACGTCATTCTTCTGTATCAATCGACCATCGATCTCTTCCTCGCCACTCACATTCCCTTCCTCGTCCAAAGTCAACAATACCGCAGTGTCGGGTGCCAAGTTCATAAGCTTTGCGATCGCTTGAGATGTTTTGCCTTTAGCCATAATCTCCAAATACTTTCCTAGTATGATAAACGAAATGAGCATGGCGCTAGTCTCAAAGAAATCAACTCCCTTGAAATCAGGAGAGGTTGCAGCTCTCAACACTGTGTACAAGGAATAGAAATAGGCTGCGTTTGTTCCCAGAGCAATCAAAACATCCATGTTAGCCGATCCTCGGCGCAAAGCCTTGTAAGAGCCAACGTAGAATCTCCAACCAATGATAAACTGGACAGGAGTAGCCAAAACCCACCTAATGATTTCTCCAATGGTGAGCATATTGATGACCTTAAACATCAGCAAATGTTTGATTCCAGGGACATACATGAAGACCATCGCCGTCAAAAACACAGGTACAGTAAAAACCAAACTCCAAAGAAACGACTTATAGTACTGCTTGATCTCCTCTTGCTTCTGAGACTCTCTGCCTGCTCCTCCTTCGGAAAACACTGTTGCCTTGATGTGACCACTGTGACCAAAGACAGTAGACTCAATCACCCGAATGAACTCTCTTGGCCCCGTCACATCGGGTTTGTACAATACAGATACCTTATCACTTCCTCCGTTGATCTCAACGTTTTGAACACCGGGAAGCGCTTCAAGCGATCTTTCAATGATCTCCATTGATTCATCAGCAAACTCACCATCAATCTTCAAATCGATCTTGCTCACGTCCTCGCCTGTACTTATAAGCACGGCCTCGAATCCAGCATTCTCTATCTCTTCAATTAGCTTGTCGTAGCTCAGGAGCCTGGGATCATAATGAACTTCAGCTTCTTCGATTGCTAAGGCAACGTGAGCTCTGTGCACGCCATGAACTGATTGCAGAACGCTTTCGATGGTTGAAGAACACGAGGTACAAGTCATACCGTTTATTCTTATTCGGCAAACTTGCTTAGATTTCTCATTCGCCTCATTTTCAATCAGTGACGCTTCAAATCCAGCGTCTTCAATTGTTTCACGAACTGTCTCCACCTACGAAAAATACAATAATCAGAACCCTATATTCCTAATTTCCACCACAATCTCAAGTAAATCCCACGAGTAGTCAAAGCTATAAACCCTAAATCCCAATCAAGTCTACTCAGAAACAGCTCATAAATGGAGAATCAGAAATTCAATTTCGATCGAAGCTTACATTGACAGAGCTGGGGTAAAACAGGATTTGCGCCCGATTGTTCAGAACGTCGATGACAGCTTCGTGAATCCCCGGGAGACGCTTGATTGCTTTCTCGACGGATCCAGCGCAAGCGGAGCAAGTCATCCCCAATACGCGGAAAACCGCCCTGGAAACCACCTCCTCATCGATCTCTAGCACCGCCGACTCCGACGGTGATCCGCCGCCGCGAGATCTGATTAGGTGTTTCCGCACCACAGGGTATCGTTCACTGAATCTCTCTTTCCGTATGCATGTGAGCGCCAATAGCTTCGTCGCCATGGAGAGAGGTATCACCAGAAAAGTTTCGTCTTCGGTGCGAATCTGGTTCTCGTTTTAAATTTGATTTACTTTTTGGTTTGTGGGAAATGTTGAAGACTTTGAATGGCCAGCTTTTTAAATAGGAACGAAGAGGGAATTAGGTTCCGTATGCGAAATGACAAATTATGTGGGCCTATTATGTAAATATTCAAACTATCGGGTCCTACCGAAAATACTGTATTTTAAGTTGCCGCCATATAATGTAAAATACCTTTTACAGTACTTTGAGGTTCACTAATATAATGGATTGATTAAGACGAAAAAAAAGAATATATATATAATGGATTGATTAATTACGGCGTCATTATGTCGTTATAATTACGACATCTCCCATCTATGCGTTAATATTTACTGTACTTTGTTTTTATCTTTTTCCCATTTTCAAGAAAGAAAATAAAAAAGACAAGAAATTTTCCTTTCAAGTTACATTTAAAAAATAAAATAAAAAATGCGTTGCGTGTAATAAATAAATGTATTATAAAATTGTCAACCAAACTTTGCTAATCCATCCATATCCAGTTTAAAGGTAGAATGGAATCAAATTATACGTGTCTGAGCTTTGATGGCACTCAACCTCGTAAGAAGTCGTACCAAAACTGAAATTGGCGGCTTCAAAGTAGTCAAAGCATTATAAATGGGTCAAACTGAGCTGTGAGGCCCATTTAATACTGTTTACGGCCTTTTTATTAAGATGATCCATAGACATCGTTCGTTATAAATTATAGGGGTGGACGCGGATCGGATATCCGAAATTTTTTAAGTATTTGTGGTTTGCTCTGTTTTTAACAGATATTTAATTTTATGATTTGATTTGCTCCAGAAATATACGGATATCCGGATTTTTGGATATCCAGAAAATTTACAAGTATTTGCGGATATTTACGGATATTTATGAATATTTAGTTTGATTCGTTTAATATACACAAAACTGAAAGTACACCAATTTTTATAAAATAATTAAAAGAAAATATTTTATTTTATAAAAAAATCTATAAAAATTAAACCTACAAGAGAAAAAAATAATATTTTATATTTAAAATAATATTAACTATTTAAAACTTTAATATTAAACTTTACTAAAAACCTTTGTTGATATTTATTAACTAATATCAAATAAAATATTATTTATTAACATATTTTAAATTTAAACATATTATTATTTTTTATGAATGGTTATTTAGTCATTTATTTTATATAATCAAAAGAATTTAGAAACAATTGAAAATTTAAGAAAAAAATCGAGAGTATATTAATAAAAATTTATAATATAATTGATATATACATAATAATATATACTAATATATAATAAATTTATAAAGATACGAATCGGATCGGATATCCGACGTTATCTAAAAACATATTTATGATTTGCTCCGTTTTATACGGATACTATATTTTGCTATTTGTTTTGTTCCGAAGCTTTACAGATATCCGGATTTTTCAAATCGGATCGAAGTAAATATCGGTTCGAAGCAGATATAACGGATATTTTGCCCACCCCTAATGAATTATGCACAACTCAAAACCATGTTGTTTCTTCTTGGTCTCTGCAAACTCTGATTTTATATTGACTTCAAGTTGATTGCTCTTAGACCAAGGAAGAAGAAGATTAGATATAACATAAGATAACACCATAGATCCAACATTATACAGAAGATTTTTCATAAACTCGATGTTCCTCTCTTTCTTTACAAACACTTTAAACACTCAAAAACCCAACAAAACTAATCAAGAACAAAAGCAATACTCAAGAACTCAAACACACTCGTCAAGATCAGAGAGAAAAAAAAAATATATCAAATGTTGTAAACGAGTCGATCGATTTACAGAGTTGGGGTTTCTTGGTTTCCAGTTAGCATTTCATCATTCAACACTCTTCTCTCCTTTTTTTCTCCTTCACTCTCATCACGAGTCAAGCGCAAGCTCAGCCCAAGCCAAAGAAGAGGATCTAAGCTCTGCGGAAATCGACAAACTGATTCTACTCTCTAACGTCTCGCAGAGCTCTTGCACTGAAGGCTTGTTGTTATTGTTGCTGTTGTTGTTCGGGTCTCGGTTCAAGCATTGCCTCGCCACTTCGCATACAGTCTCAAGCTCTTCTTGGTCAAAATGTTTCAGCTCCGGATCCACCAAACTTGCCATTGCCTCCGGCATTTCAAGGAAATCCTTTGCCTGCAAAATGCAACATACATGTAAAAGGGTCAACACTTTTGGAACCAAAAACCACATCCAAGGTTTAATAAAACTAAACAGGTGAAAAATGTCGAGACTTTTCACATCCACAGATCGCAAAATTCCAAACCCATTTTGAAGTTTTCTACAAAATGGGTGAAAAGGTGAAAGCAGCGAGGGACTTTACTCATTTTGAAACCATTTTGGTTAATGGTAACTAAGTTTGAAGCTTTTTCGAAATGAGTGAAACGGTCAAAACAGAGAATGAGTCTACTCAGTGCAAAGTATTTGGAAAATATTTTGTTTTTGCCTTACCCATTCAATTAAGAAACCTCTGTCTTTGCAGAAAGGAGGTCTTCCACTGACTATTTCCAGCAAAAGGACTCCGAATGCATAGATATTACCGGATACATCGAGATATCGGCTCTCCATTGCGTTTGGGAGCACGCATATAGCACCCTGACTACTAATGTTTCTCAAATTCTTTTCTGATCTCGCAAGAATCGTCTTCCAGCATTCGAAATCGACCAGCTGCATCAGAGAAAGCCAAGAAAGAATGTGAACATAATAAGCTTTTAACTTAGCTAATTGTATTGTTTCAGATAACAAGCTGGTCTCACTTTACTTTACCTTGGGAGTAAAATCTTCTGTGAGATAGATTGCGTTTGAGCTCAGCTCAGAGATTGTGAATGGAGGATCAAGTTCCATATGAAGGTACTTGAGACCGCGTGCGATGCCTATGACAATCTTCATCCGTCTTGCCCACGATACTAAAGCCGCTTCCCCGTCTGCATCAAAACATTTGTCATAATATAATGTCATCTAGCCAAAACAGCTCAGTACGATGCAACAAAGCTCTTAGGAAGTTAGATTCTTACAGTGGAGATGCTCGTATAGTGTTCCGTTTGATGCATACTCAAAAACAAGCATTCTTGCAAACGGTGAGGTCTCTTTGCAGTATCCCAGCAATTTTGCCGCGTTCTCGTGGTTCAGTCTAGCCAAGTCTGCAACCTGAAACAGTGTGAAAATGGCTTAGAAATCTCAGAAACATAAGCAGCTTTTTTGACAAAATGTTCTTTGTAACTTGAGAAGAAGCTACCTCTCTCTGGAAATAAAGCTCGAGGTATCCGGTCCAATCTTCTTCTTTGACGCAAAGAGAGATCACCGCAATCTCAGGCCCACTCTTCATCGTTCCTTTATAGATCTGACTATCTGCAGATAAACCAATGATGTTGCTAAAGTCTTCACACGCCACTTCGAGCTCTGCTCTTGTGAATCTCGAAACATCCTTCAGCATTTCAGAATCTGGAGTAGAAAACAAAAACAAATGGCACTTCTTTTGAGTTTAACTGCTCCATGGACTTTGAATTGAAAGTTAGAAAACTTTGAAAAAGATTCTAACCTACGTAGACCGTGAACTTTTCCTTTATGCTTGAAGATTTCTTCCAAGGAATGATGAGAGATGCTCTGTTGTTCCATCGGTGAACTGCTGAGAAAAGTGCAACCAGAACGAGCACAGCAACCATTGAGCCTGTGACTATCTCAAGAGCGAGAAGCCACTTAGGTTTCGATGCACTATGATGCTTAGCCACAAGTTCCGCTATCTGGTGCTTCGGAGGGGCCCTCGGGCTTTCATGAGTTTTCATAAGCTGTGCATTGCCTGGGAAGAAGGACTACACTTAGTAAACCAAAACTCATCGAACGAAATGAGAAATTAATGTCTTACACACCGCATTGGGAAGAAGGTCTATGCTTAAGTTCCTTGTTGTGCATGCAGTTCCCTTGAAAGCTCGTCCTAGTGACCATAAAAAGGAGAAACTCTCAAGCGAAAATGGAAATGTACTAGAGCTCGAAAAGACAGCTCAAGATGACAAGCATACCTTGGAAGGTACTCCAAACATTTCGGAATGTTTCCCACGAAGAAGTTGTATGAAAAGTCAGCTACTTTTAATAGAGAAGACCTGCACAAACCGGCATTGTTTGCACTTGAATTTGACGTATACCTGCAGAATTGAATAAACAAAATCCCATGAAAATTGTCACAGAACTGTTGCATCTCTTGCTTCTTGAGGCTATAAGCTAAACTTACACTTTTGACGTATAGCCCGATGCTCCAGCAGCAATAAGACTTCCTTGAAGCCTGTTCCTGTCAATGTGAAGTTCTCTAAGGTTCTTCAAGTTACTGAGCTCTGGAGGCAGCTTTCCAGTTAAACCATTGGACTGAAGGTTTCTGTAGAAATGTGAAACAAAACTGTTTGTCTCAACAACTCATCTATTTTTATTGTGAACAACAAAAAAAAGTTTAATCTTTATTACAGTATCAAAATGCTGGACAAACTCCCGATCTCTGCCGGGATCGGTCCCATCAGATGATTGTTTCCCAAGTCCAAGATCTTGAGATTCTTCAACTTTCCTATCTCCTTGGGTATGGTCCCTAGTAGAATGTTCCCATGTAGGATTCTGCAGAAGCATTCAATGATCTTAAACTCAATGCATCAAACTACATATTTGTGAGTATGTCGAGAGAGATGAAACCGTACAGTTCCTGCAAGTAGGTTATTTGACCCAATTCTGGCGCAAGAAACCCTTTTATCGATGAAGCCGATATGTTTCTGCAAGATCCAAAGAATAAAAGATCAGGAAGCAAACCTCACACTAAACTACTCATAAACAGCTGATCTTGCAGATATTATACAAGAATAAGTGAATGCAAAGATAAAGATCATAGATTTGTTACATCTTGATGACATGATCTTTAGAAGGAGAGCAGTTAATTCCGGTCCAAGCACAAGGATCTGAATTTGGGTCATTCCAATTAGACATAACTAGCAAAGGGTCCTCATAGATAGCTTCCTTGAATCTTCTAAGTGCTTCAACTGAGAAAGAGAAACAAAAACAGAGAGGAGGCATCCACAAATCTATCAGATGATGTGTACGATCAAAGCTTTAACTTCACTTTCTCTAAAGAAGTATACAAATTCACAGATTCGACTGGTTTTTATACTTCTTTCAGGATGATTGAGAATTTAGACTCTGTAACAGTTTAATGGTGACTGGAGAATCTAAAAGGTTCGAGATTTTTTCTAGCATTTTCTTTCCAACCTAACAAGCGAGAAAACGATTGAATCCAAAGAATCTGAGATCTGGGTTTAAGCGAATTAACTTCAGAGACGAGAATACGATTAACAGTACCTTCGTTAGAAGCAAACCCATCACAAGAAACGAAGAAGAGCCCAAGAACAAGAGACAGCTGTAGAGCTAAAGAACAAAAGTTCGATCCCATTTTTTTTTCTTCTAAAGTTCTTTCTGAAGATTCCCTCAAATTCAGCTCATTAAACCCAGATTCTCTCGCGTAGACTTAACTAGTCTCCAGATGAAAAAAATCTGGAGAATAAAACGGAGAAAGACGAGAACTTTCCTCGAGAAGTACTCTGCGGAAACGAGATGTTTGAGCTCGAGAAGGGACCAAGATTAGCAAAGTAAAACAGAGGAAGAAAGAGGGTGAAGCCCAAGAATAGAAAAGGAAATGGTAAAGAGTGTTGAAACTGGACAAGATTAAAGGATTTTAGCAATAAACCTATATCAATGGAAACTCACTGAGAAGGGAAAAAAGAAAAGAAAAGTAGGAATTAGCAGAGATGATGAAGTGTGGAGAGAGAGAGAGAGAGAGAGAGAGAGAGACTTGGATTCAAAGACAGGTTTTTTGTTTTTATTTTCCTTGTTGGAGGGGAAAAATGAGCTTTAAATTTTCTTACTAAATAAAAGTTAAATATGTATAAATTAGAAGAAAAGATGACCCAAAAAAAAAAGGTATGAGATATTAGAATATCATATTGCTATGAATAAAAAATCTAATAATTTTAAATAACCAAAAAACAAAAAAAATATGGCTTTTTCCTTTTACTTTGGGAAACTTTATGTGATTCTGAGTTATTTGAAGATGTTCCTAATTATGGGTGTTTAAAATGAACGTATTTTGGTGTTTTTCAGTTTAGAACATAAATAATAATTATTTTATTATAGTTTTAAGTTTTAACATAATAAAAACAAATTATTTTTTGCAGGAATTGATTCTCGTACTCACCAAATATCCATATTTCTATATCATGAATTGATCGTCCTATTAGAATATGTGCAACTGTATTTTTGCATGAGATTTGAATCGTAAATGCTTTTTTATATACATAATGGCAAATAAATTAATACATTATTATATGTTAAGGAAAAAAATCGTTGATATTTCTAGATTCAAATATACTTTTGAAACTAATATATTTAAAAAGTATACATATATATACAGCCGGAATTTGTTTTCGAAGAAATCAAAGTAGAGATTTATTATAAAATACTGTTGAAACTGAATTATTTGGTTGGATGATTCTTACTTCATAGAGTATAATATTGTTTGCTAATCATTGAAATAATAGCGCGTTTAATTATAAAGAGAATTTTCATGGTACGGTGTCTACGGTGATCTAGAGCTTTGCTAAGCTGTTGGTGGGACATACCGTACTACTGTAGACTGCATCTATGATCCATGAATTGTATTTTAATCGGACGGTGAACAATGTACATGCAACACCAATATACACATAATTACAAAAATTACAATACAGAATAAGTATAGATCTACCACTATTAAATTTTAAAAAGACAAGAAATCTAAACTCTAATTTCACTTTTAAAAAACACTGTTAAGGCTCAGAACTATTTATTTTCATTTCTTTTTTTGTTGGTCAAATATATTTTTAATTCTTTAATCTTAAAATAAACACTAGATATCATATTTGTAATGAGTAGTGTTCCTATATATGCTACATGAATTATTTTTTAGAACAAGTAATAATGTGAAGGACAAAAGTGTCCATCGAAAATTACGCCACCAATCGTGCGAGCTTATGCTTCGTGCTGCATTTTAGGTTTATTGTTTGAGATTTGTCTTGTTGTTTGTTTTAGTGCGTATTAACAATTTTGAAAGAATAGATGAAACTTGAGATTATATTGATTGTTTCACAGAAAGTTTGAATGCATTATTCTGCAAAATAACACAAACTCAATTTTACACATTCATATATCCATATAGATATAGATACTGATATACACACACACACATACAAAGACAAGAACAAACTAAAAAGGTAAAATAAAAAAACACATGATTATGACGTTATTGGACCAAAATATCAACTATTATTATGGATAATCAAATATTTCCTTTTTTAAAATATAACCATATAAATTTGCAATGGGCAACTGCATGGAGACTAAATTCAATTCATTACCCCACTTAATGTGGGGTTGCTACTTGAAAGAGAGAAAGAGACTGAGTCATTAAAAGTCTCTGAGAGTAAACAAAAGGCTTCGGATAGTTTCTAAGAAGAAAAAAAGGGTTTCAATCTAAAACCGGAAAAGGAAGTCAATAATTAACAATTCCGGAATAAAACCGGATTAATGTGAGTTTTTAAGGAGAATAATTAATAGTGGCAATACTTCACTTTCCAACGAAAATCAACAATTCAAGAACAAATCTTAAGTTTATAAGCTCTAAAATAGTTACGGATGGCTTTGGTAGTCATTGATTTGTATCGTTCTCTCTTCTCTTTCTCAATTGAATCGTGTGTGACGTGTGGTAAAGTTTGCGATGCATATTCTCCTGGAAAAAACATTAAATCGCATGATAAGATTTTTCAACTCTAACATGAAGAATATTTTATCATATCCAAAATAAATATTGTTTTAAAAGTTACTTCAGAAAATTATTAGAATGGATGTGATATTAAATTTGCCCTTGATTAAATAAATATGTTACATTGAGTAATGAAAAGGATACAAGACCAAGACAATTTTAGAAAGCAAATAGTGGTGTGAGTTAAGAGCTAAAATATCGATCGAACTTTCTCTAATTTTTTACATGTTTTCATGAAAATTATGATCAGGCTTAATATTAAAAACTAGAGGAAACATTATGCAAATTACTACAATAGTCTAAGAGATACAGCGCTCAACAACTCTATCAATTTAATAATTTGTATTAAATAATTGTCAACAAAGTTACACAACATATATTTCCAATGTTTGGTACAAAGTGTGATAAATAAAAAAAATAAAAATAAAAAGATGTATCCAACAAACCCTCGTTTATTTCTAGTTCATTCTACGTTTCTTGTCTAAAAAACAAACAATTATATGGTAATAAAATATATTTAAATTTTATAACTGGCCTCGGTTGATTTTGACTTCATAATATTGAAGAAGGAACAAGAGAATGAGAGACAAATTACCCATACATGTTGTACATTTGTTTGTTTCAACCTTTTATATAAATTAGCTAGATACTATCACGATCATTATTTGAAAGTACACACATATATATTGGAGGATTATCTTGTACATATTTGCACACACAAAACAGAATCAAAATTAAAGGGAGTTGCCATTTTGAATTTTTATTTGTATTATTTAACTTAGCATGTACTCCCTCCTTTTTTATATATATGATGTTTAAGGTTTTACACACAGATTAAGAAGTTATTTAATTTTCTCCTTTTTCAAAATAAAATATCAATTCTAAAACAATTCAACCAATAGAAAAATAATATATAGAATAAAACAATTAATTTTTTGCATTGATTTCTGAAAACATCATCTAATTATGAACACAAAAAATTTCTAAAACATCTTATAAAGAAAAACAGAAGGAGTAGTATTGTTTTACTTATTTGTTGTAATTAATAGACATGCATGTATTCAATTTGCCAAATTATAAAATAAAATAGTTTTTTCTGTAGGTCGATAATTTGTGAACGGTATAGAAATTGGACATGCCTCATATAATCTGTTGTGTCATTATATGTTTTAATAGTCTGCGCATCTATTTATATACCTTTTTCAACTTTTGTAAGCATGGTATTAGCTGAAAAGGATGTATTAGTAGTATTAGAATTCTAATTATAACAAGATATGAATTAGGTTTCCCAATCGTCACGCACAATGCTTACAAGCAAACATTGAGTAGATACCAAGGGAAATTGATAAGGACCATCATGAATACACAACTTTGTGATGACATCAAATTTAAATAGGCCACTAGTCCAATCATACCTTTGTGATGACATCAAAGTAATAGTTTACTGTTGCGGAAATTAAAAGTTCAGTAGCTGTCTCGAAGAAACTTGCAGGCATTTTTAGATCTAACCGGGTATGCAAAATTGCAAATACGGTATAGTGTGTCTTCGTCATACGCATTTGGTTCAACAATACGATATATGTAGTTCATATCATGTAGATAATTTATCCTTCAAGCTTTTATATAATATTCGTGAGATTTATAAACTTATTATATAGTTGTTTCAAGCTACACACTTACACTATTTGTTGTGAAAGTTTGACAAATATGTTTAGTTAAGCTTCAACTGAAGAAAAAATGTAGTAATGTTTTTTTTCTTTCTTAGAACTAAAAATGTAGTAATGTTAAACTGAATTTTTGGTATGGTGATTAAATTTCAATATAAAAAAATTGTAGAAGCTACGTTTTGTTTTTCCTAATATAAGATTTCAATCATTGGAAAAAAATATCTAGCAAAATGAATAACTGTATACAATATATATAGGTCCATATCTTGTTTTTAACTTTTTCAATTTTACACTATCAGTTTTTGCATGGGAGAAAACTGAGTAAAAAAATACTGACCGTCGTGCACGTGAGGAGAAAAAAAGACATTTAATGAAGAAACAAAACATAAATAACTAAACAACCAAATAATAAATACACCCTTTGTCACCATAAATATACATCATTCTAATATTAATGGTTTTATTTTATTTTTATGTTTTTATATAATTACTTTACTTATGTGTTAAGAAGAGATACACGTTTGCTCCACCAAGACAAGTAACCAAGTTGGTACCAAATGGGCTTATATACAGTCTCCCCACCATAAATTAGACATGACAAATTATTGGAATTTGGTGTATGATAAATTACATGATGTAATTAGCTTTGAGTACTATTCTTATAATTAAGATGTTCCAATCATTCAATAATTAATCAAGCTTATTAGGTTTGTAATGAATGAACTTTGTATTCATCAAGTCAGAAGAAACCTAATAGTATATGTTGGGACTGTTGTTATGTGTGTGATGATTTTTTTAAAAAAATTTATAATCAATCTAACGTGATTTGATAAACAAAAGTTAAATTCAAAATTCCCAACCAAATCAAAATCACAAATCTATTTGGGTAATTTCATTTCACTGAACCTTTTTCCAGTAAGCGTCTTCCCATTTCTCCACTTGCCGGATAAGATTCAATTTCTTCCTATGGAACTTCTCAAGACCATTGGGATCAAAAGGAGGAGGAAGTGAACATGGGCCTGAAACTTGAGGACCATCAACTAAAGAACCCATCAAAAACCTCGACTTAGGTCCATTACCATCTCCAGAAGGGCACACCATTGCTTCAGTGCAGATTTCAACACCGTTTTCGGGAACTTGAGGCTTATACTTGAGAAGCTTTGAGTATTCATTCAACAAATGGAACATGTAATCATACACATTTTCCATTGATAACTCTCTTTGCATGAACTCACTTGCTCCTCTTCCAATCTCTTGAGCCTGTAAGAAATTACAAAAACTTAAAACTAACTGATGTGATAATATGTTTATAAATTTACAATTAGATAGAAAAATGTAAAATAAAAGATTGGATAGTGGTACCTTTTGAGTGTGATTGTTAAGCCAATCAACAGCAAATTTGATGGATCTGCATTTATCCTTATCTTTAATGGGCCAATAGTGTTGGAGAGGTTGAAGACTTCTTGAGAAGAAATCATAGTAATAAGGTCTCACCATCAATGTTACTGAGTCACATGCTAATATGTATTTCTCACTCACTGACCACCCATAACCTTCTATATATATCTTGTACCTGCACAGTTTATTATTCCAATCATTAAATATACAAAAATAACTCAATTTAGACCTTGGTACTATGTAACAAAAACAGAAAATATTAAGAATATTAATACTAACCTGTACGTGCATTGATTTGCTACATTTGAATTCTCAAATCCTCTTTGTCCTTCTGATATCCAGTCCTTTGTTGATACAAATAATATATTTTCGTTTTTATATCGCATGCATGGAAAAGAAATAAAATAACATATGATTATGTATACGAACATTAGGCTTATAGAATCATATACCTGAATGAAAATTCTAGCATTCCAATCATGTTGTGAGGATAAATTGCAAGTGAGAAGGTCTTCTCTTGAAGGAGATGCAACAAATGGGTTCCCTTTCCAATAAGCATAAGCCTCTCTTTCCATAAACGTCTTCTTCTTCTTTCCTTCTTCCATTTCTTTCAACACTTTGCTCCATGGCTTTATGTTTATCTCTTGCCTTCACCCAACAATTCAATCCCAAATAAGTATTAAATTTTATTTATTTACATGCAACTCCATCATCCATACAAAAACGAAATTTGATAGAAAATGTCTTAGAACTACTCTTCATGTTTTGCTGGAAATATTGAATGATAAAAGAAATCAAAGTTACATTAGTTCATTCCATAATGAAAAGCATAGTAAGAGATAAATAAAGTAGTATAACCACATGCATATTGACATATTTATATTTGTAGTGGCATTGAGTGGAGGATAATCAATCACTTAGAGTTACTTTTTGACCCTTTAAATTACTATATATACTAATTATGCACCTAAAATGAATCTATTCACTTAATTGATATAAGGAAAATGAAGTCACGAATGAAACCATTTGTGTATATAAGAAAAATTGGACCCTTGTTACTTTTTTCCGGCATGTGATCAAGTGGGGACAAGTGTACATTAACAACCATACACGCTTCAGACAAAAGAAAACAAAAGAAGAAAGAAAAAAAAGTGAGAGAAGAGTTTATATTCCAGTACATACCATCCCCAGAATGACCAGTCCGGAAAGACAATGTCCACCGTCCATCTGTCTCCGCAGTACCTAAATAAAGCAGGTGGTCCATCTTCAGCCGAACGATTCGATTTATTATAGCCGTCCGATCTGATGACTGGCCGATCATCGCAGTCAAACATGAGATCCACGTCAGGCAACTTTCCTGGATACTTTCTCAGCAGCTGAATAATCCCCCACAGTGTGAACGCGTCTCTAGTCTGAATAGACTTCCTGTAGTTTTCGACGAACACTTTGCCGTTTATAATAACTAACCTGAAATGCGCTGTAGTTTTGCCTCTTTCCACCATTTCTCTGGTTATCCCTGTTTCTCTCCATGGCTTTAAATCCTCGTGGATCCATTTGAAGTAATTAGGACAGGACCGGTTCGAATCGGTTAGGGTTTGATTATAACCGACTTGAGGTGTTTGTGAGCAAGAACCGGACCGGTTTTGATCCAAGAAACTTGTGCAATTTACTGAGATTCCGGTTTTCTGCGTTGATTTCTTCTCTGGTACATGTACCGGGACCGGTTCTGTTGTCATTATTGTCGGTTGATTAAATGATTTTGTCTATGGTAAGCAAAAGAAGTTGTATTAACTTTGTTTTTATCGTTGAACAAATATCTGACATTAATTATGCAATGAACAGAAGAATACTTTACCTTGTTAAGCCATAGAGGTGTTCTTGAGCAAGAACCGGACTGGTTTTGATTGAACAAACTTGTGCAATTTACCAATACTTCGGTTTTCTGCGGTGGTTCTAGCTCCGGTGCTGGGTTTGTTGCTACTAACGTCGGTTGATCAAACTGTTTCGTCGTCTTTGATAAACAAAAAAAAATGTATATATTTACTTAATTTTTATTTTCATGTTAATGTAATTTATATAGTGAAAGAAAGCTTAACTGATTACCTTGTTAAGCCATAGAGAAGAAGTGACGGCAATACCAGCGGCGATAAGAAAGAGGAGAAGCGTCAAGGTGGCCACGTGGAGTTTTCCGTTCACCGGACAGTAAGTTTTCAAGTCGGAGATTTGAGAAGTGAGAGCTCGAGGTTTAGAGAATAGAGAGGTCATTATTTATGATTTTCTTTGAATATCAAGGGAATCTTTTGTCTTCTTTATTTTGTTGAACTCTTGAAATCGAGTTTGGGCTTCTCTCTCTCTTCCAGGCTATCGTTCTCTTTTGTTTTTCTCTTAATTGTTTTTATTTGAACTTTAAAAAAAAATTAAGCAGGAAAAAAATGGAAAGAAGATGTATGAGTGTGTATGGGTTTGAGAAAAAAAATGATAACGACACGACATTGATGATGATAATAGTGGACTTGTTTTACTATATTCTTCGGAATTTGGAGTTTCAACTAAACTTTATCACTCGATCGTGTAAATTACGTTATTTTATAATATTATGATAATCTTTACTACTAGTTTAACCATGCCTATCCCCCCCTAAAAGGGTTTTGAATATAATAACTGTTTCTCTAATCTACTACTGCACCGTATATCTATTAAAAAAAGTTATAACATTTACGTAACAAAAGTTCTTTATCGTTCACCATAAACGAAACTATATATATATATATATAACTTACCTAGCTATTATTATACATACATATATGATCTAATCATGCATACTTTATATAGACGATCTTTAAAAACTTTTCAAACTACAATACATGTTTTAATTAAGAGGTTAACACTCGTTCTTAACAAAAAAAAACAATTCTCTTTATGTTTTCAACAACCAAATGAGTCAATAACGTATTCACAGTTCTTATTTTCACTTGTGATGATAGCTTACAAACATATTCTCGAAAGGTCACCGACAAATAAATCTTGAAAGGTCAATACCCAATAACCTTGTGCCAATGCTTGTCTCTGGAGGATATTAGTTTATTCAAGGAAAAAGAGTGCCCTAGTATTTGTGTAAGTTATACGCGTTACACATAAATACAGTATGATAAAAATAGAGATATCATGATTCGTTGTGCACGAACTATAACTCACAAAACTAATTTCTCTAAAAAAAATTCACATAATTTATTTTTAAATATAATCATCATTAACTAAAATTCGTAAGATGAGATTACTTACGGGTAGGGAAATAATCATATTGCTGATCTAAAAAAATGTATGTTATTCATCAGATCACTTTAGATTTTAAGGACAAAGTTTAATTAAGAAACTAGTTTACATTATAGAGTCGGAAGAGACAGAACGTGCATAAACTTGGAATTCAGTTTTATTGATCAAAAACTTTCAAAATGTCCTGATTTGGAATGATGTAAAAACACAGAGGTCCCAAAATGAATACGTGCAAAAATGTGGGACCATTCTTTAATTTTAATTCTCTAATAATGTATCTTGTAAGACTTTTAAATTTGCTAATTATAATTTCTACGACAAAGAAACAATACATATTATACGGATTTGAATCTATAAAATAACATAATAATTAATAAAGTTAGCACAAATCATTAACTTATATGTAATATTCGATTAATGACATTATATTTACTTTAACAGACAGGTTTTTAAATTATGACTTATATATGCAAATAGTCAAATAAAGCGCCGAATTTACTCCAAATACTTTGTCCAAATTTAGTCTGTAAAACCAACAAGTAACCAGAAATACGAGGCCTCTAAGTAGAGAACCCAAATGAATCTCTTATAGGGCCCGTTATTATTTTCGAGAGAGCATGACCGTTGAGTTTTTGGGAAACTTGAGGTTTGAAACTTTGAAACCTAAGAAGATTACAATATTAATTTAATAGATTAAACGCTTAGGTCTGACAAAAAAAATGACACATTTAGGAAGTATATTGAATATAGTTGTACGATGAAACAATATTGAATACAATCGTCATACTCTTCATGACAAACAAAAAATAATTTTCTAATCGTTAGCTCACTTTAGCTTTTAAGAACAAAGTTGATAGAACTATTTTCATCATTAGTTATGAATGATGGAGTCGGAAGAGACAAATATGCCCAAAATTTAGGATCTCAAATTTATTATAAGGTTTCTAAATGTTTCAATTTGCAATGATGTGAAACACAAGGGTCCCAAGGTGAATAAGTATATAAAATGGGATCCATTTTTCTTATTTTTTACTATCTAATAATTTATACGGTCGCGCATTATCTTATCTAATTTTCTTTTCCAGAAAGATAATTAATGTTATAGAATTATAAGATGGGAAAAAATGTTATAAAATTATATGAGTGCGTTATCTTTACTTTTAATCGTATGTGATAAATAATAAGTAATTCACGTACGTACTAAGTATTAAAATTTGTGGTCCTATATGAATTACACTTCTAAAAGGGTTTCGTTTGTGGCCTGAAATAAAACGTGTGACCCACTACTAATTAATTATCAAAGGATAAACATTATTTAATTTCAAAATATTTAAAGGATAATTCAGATAATTAAATGAGTACGTACTGACTTTGTGAGTCATTTTAAAGAAGACTGGTTAATAATCCACTAGAAACTATGCTCATGGGATGGGCTGAATCGATTCCAATGATAAAAATTGAGATGATTTTTTTTTAAGAATTAGTTGTGGGTGCTATCATAGTCATGCTCGTCTCATTGACATGTTAATTTCATCTGTTTATATCGTTTGTGACCATTCCTAGGTTGTGTACATTTAAAGGAAATTTGGAAAATGATAATATATAACACGTATTTAAAGTAGAAGATTGAAATTTACTCACTCAGTTCCTAGTAAAAAATGGGAATTAGATCGCAAAATAACATTAAATCTTTTGAATAATTTCAGCAAGCTGATCCCGAGGCATTTCTGGTAATCTTAGGTTTAATGTAATTGTTATAGTCAGGATCGGCTTAAATTATTAGTAGATCATGTTCCTTTTGCATCAAAGGTATTTAATTTTGATAAAATAGTTTTAAGAAAGAAATATACATACTCTATAACTTATAGTATAATTAAATAAAATTTAAATCATTTTCGCATTTAAATCAGAATAATTTTAGTCGAGATTAAAGAAAATCGTTACTATATCAGTTTTGTCCAGTAGCAACGGTTCTGACAATATGTTCTAACGGTTATTACTGACCAGTCTTGTGCTGCGTAACACTATTACATATATGCAGAGCAAGAATAGTGTTGAAGAACATAACTGCTACGATTCTGTAACAAAATGATAATATTTTTTTGACATGGGACGAAAAAAATTATGAAATGTTTTGTTACAAATACAATTAACTGGTGGCAAAGCATTATCATGTTATGTAGTATTTGTTAAATTCGTTATTGGCAGAATTACAACAACAAAACAAATTTACTACTTGATTTAGTCTTTTTTTTTTTTTTCAAAAGACAAATACAAGGCAAAATAATTTTTTTTTTTGAAACTTTTATATTTTGTAACAAGGGTCGAAACTCTTAAATAAATAAAAAACAAATTAAGAACCTCCGGCAGATAAGTCCACTATCAACATATTATATCTGTGAAATGCGGTGTTCGTATTTTGTAAACATATCTTTATCTTATTTTATGTATATACTTTTTTTGTATGACATCACCATAACTAAATGTATTCTACATAAACAATTTGCATAAACACAGCAAAACTGAAAAAGAAGGGCTATATCGGTGAGAGAATGTGAGAATTAATAATACAGTTAACAGAAAGATGGGATTATTCCGAAACAATTAAAATGGACTTTTTGTAAGTAAACAAAAGCAAATTGTCATCTCGTTGTTGACAATTGTCGGCTCTTAGAGAATTTACACCTAATTCCTAATTTTTCAAGCTTTAAAAGTTATAAGTGCTATGCTTTTCAAAATCCAAAGTTAGTGCCATCTTAAGTTTAGTTTATTTATCAGAGGTAATTAAGAAGTGAATTGTTATAGATTGTATATTCCAATTCTTCCACAGTTGCACAAATATGCATGTGAAGTATAAAGAAATAAATACATAGAAATAGTAAAATATACACTAGATATCCCCTCTGATTTATACCTAACAAACATTGTAAATAGATGTACAAAACTGTAATAAATTAGAAAATTTCGACTTTTTAAATAGCAAAAGTCATATGTTGATATATATAATTATTATGTCAAACATTAAATAATTAGCTAGTCACACCGTACATGATGATACAGGCATTGTGAGAGAATTAGACAAATTCAAAGTGATCCTCGTTATTTTTTATTAATAGCGATAAGGAAAAGAAGGCTTATATATATTATATAAAATATAAATCATTGAGGTGTATAAGACTTCTTCAACTTCAACTTCATTTTCATAATATTATTGAAGATACGTCGATATATACAATCTCTCTTTCTCGCTTCTCTCTATCTCTCTCTCTTTCTCTACCATGGCTAGGGTTTTTCCTCAAGCAGCCATCTCTTCACCGTACATGAGTACGGAGAGAGAGACTTTCACGGTTTGGATGAAATCTCTGGTTTACCAAACCAACGGTTTAACCGTTTACAATTCCAACGGAGAGATCACCTACCGAGTCGAAAACTACGACAAATCTAGCAATGAAGTCCACATCATGGATCTCCATGGCAACATTCTTTTCACCATCCGCAAGAAGGTAATTAAAAATGAATATTCGAATACGATCCGATTCTTCTTCATTTTCCTTAGCCATTCCGGTTTAAGTTCTGGAACTAATAAATCATTTCTAAAGCAAATAATTAAACAAAAAAAGTTAGTTGAAGATTCGCTAGTTTAATATAAAAAAATACATCTCCAAAACTAATAAATCCCGGCTCGATTACATTTTACTTCTTCTTCTTCTTCCTGGTTTATCCCGGTTTAAGTTTTGTTGCTAATAAATCGGCTCTCATGCAAAAAAAATTAAACTAACATGTAAAAAGTTAGTTGAAGTTGGAGGAAAATTTAAAGTAGCAGACTTAATTTTCTTGAATTGTGTCGATTCAATTCTCTTTAACAATCATATATGCTACTCTTTAGATTAAAAAAAATATATAAAAAGAGTTCGTTGAAGTTTCTCTAGCTCAAAATAAAATACGTTTAAAAAGAATATAAAAAACGTAAGCTAAGCAACCATACTCAAATTACGATTCAATATTCCGTCGTGACAATGACTGTTCTTTTAATTCTCACATGTAAAATTGTTGGACACAAAATATGAAATAAATCTAATGTGTAATTAATTGTATTTCTTGTTAAATTAATATTTGCAGAAATTATGGCTCTTTGGGAGTTGGTATGTGTATAGAGAATGTGGAACTTTATCAAGCAGTGAGGAAGTAAAACCTTTTTTCAGAATCAAAAGGTCTTCAATTAGAGATGGAGATTGGGAAGTTCGAGATGAGACCAATGAAGTCTTTTGGATTTTAAGATTTGACCTCAAATTTGCTTTTCAGATCATAGACACCAATGGAGATATCATTGCACAGGTAAATTTACAAAACTTTGAAAACATTAATGAATTTGAAAGAGTATATAGTTATTAAATAGATAAACTAATTTTATAGGTAAAGCCAAAGCAGTCATCAAATGGGATTACACTGGGAGAAGATGTGTTAACTTTGGAAGTGAAACCACGTGTCGATCACTCACTCGTTGTGACACTTGTCACTGTATATGGATTGATTAAAGGAGTAGTCTAATTTTTTTTTTTTTTGAATTTAATAGAAAAAGTTATACACAAAATAGTAAAAAAAATTCCAATCTTGTTTGTGTTGTGGACTTGTGGGAGATGTAAATATATCTTTTTTGCAGTGTGATCATAATTAGAACAAAAATTAGTCAGCTAACTCGATTTACACAATTGGATAAATTTATAAATATTTCGAATAATGGAAAAGACAAAAGAATAAGGAAAAAGATAAAAGGAAAAAGAAGATTTACTCTTGTTATTATAAATAGAAGAATTTCTCACGAAGATTAGAATATTTTGTTTGAGATAAGAATCTCTGAGAATCAATCAATGAAACGAAGATTTGCGAATGGAGGATGTGGTGAAGTGGAATTGACGAGGAAGAGGAAGAGGAAGGTGTGTGGGTTATGGTCGTTGCCAGATGATGTGGCGTTGACCTGCCTGGCTAAACTGTCGAGAGTGGACCTCGCTGCCTTAGCGATGGCTTCCAAGATACACCGGCCTCTGGTAGTGTCCCCTGAGCTCTGGAACTTGAGGTGGCGGATGGGTTGCGTCGAGCCATGTCTGTACGTGTTCTTGCACATCTTTCCAGACCCATGGCCACGGTGGTTCATCTTCCACCCCGCGAAACGTCGGCTGAAACGGATCTTTTCGAAACTGTACCCGGCTCCGGAGTCAGGGTCCTGTTTCGTGGCGAACAGTTGGGGATTCTTTGTCATCGGCGGACTCAAGAACGGAAAACCCACTTCGGAGGTGACGTTTTTCGACTGTTTCCAGCACAGAGTGTACCGCTTCCCGCCCATGATGATGGCTCGATGCGGAGCCTCGGCAAGCCAGATAGACGACAAGATATACGTGTTCGGAGGTGTGGCTGATTCCGAATCCGATTCCTCAAACTATGTAGAGGTGTTTGATCTCAGGACATTAACTTGGGAGTTGTTGTCTGTGTCTACACCACCCAAGATGCCCCTCAAAATCCAGCGAAGTGCGGTGGTGAAAGAGAAGAAGGAGATTTGCGCGGTGGATGAGAAGGGTCAAAGCTTCTTCTTTTCACCGGAAAAACGTATGTTTGTGGCAACCGGAAAAACAGATTCTAAGGCACGACACAGAAACCATTGGTGTTCCATGGGGTCATTCTTATTCTGCCACGATTCCCGCCACCGGAGAATACTGTGGTGTTTGCCACGTGACTTGGATTGGAAGGAAGTGAAGGGTTTACAAGAGCTCCGTGGTTATGACATCTGCAAACTCTGCACCAACCGTGCCGGCAAGGTTTTCATCTTTTGGAAAGTTCCTCAGACTCTGGAGCTTTGGTCTGCCCCGATCTCCCTCCGGCAACGCGAGACACCCGAGGGACTCGAGCTTTCGGGCGACATTGACTGGTACCGTGCTCTCCTCCAACACTCTTGTCTCGGCGTTAACTTGTTACATGCTGGTTTTGCCTATACCTGAAGCTTCTTGGAGTAGAATGGACCTTTATTGGGCTCGCGGGGATTGAAGAAGGAAAGCCTAAGCTTCTTTTGTATGTTGGTTAAGTTTCGGTTGAGTGGAAGCAATACATAAACATACCAATCAAAGTCATTCAGCAAATAGATAAATCACTGGAATCCATAGCAAACACAAAAGCAGGGACACACACAACTTAAAACACAGAAGCGAGATTACTAGTACTCATTCAAAAGTTCTCCCAACATAGAAAAAAAAGATAGATAATCTGAAATGAAAACGTTCTAGTAAAAGAGAGAGTGTGCGTGTGATTGATTACTCGCTCTTGGTGGTGGTGGTGTTGTCGTCGTTGCGAGGAGGAGGTGCAATGACAATCTTGAGAACACCAAACTGTAACTCGCAAGCTAAGGTCCGGGTCAAAAGTGAAGGCAACGGGCAAGAAGAGGAACCACCACGAAGGATGAGACGTCCAAGGAAAACACGTGCACTCTCGTCGTGCTCGTAAACGTTCTTGACCTCAGCGTAGAACCTAACTTTATCCTCGTTAGCGAGCACCTCAACATCACCTGGACAAACACCTGGCACATCCACCGCAACGTAAAAAACTCCATTGGGTAACGGAGCTCCAAGGAGCGGTGTCTTACGACCTTTCACCACAAACGGATGATCCTCCAGTGATCTTCCAGAGTTACCTGTCGGAGCGATTCAAACCAAAAACAGAGCATTTTAACATACAAACAAAAACAGAGCATTTAACATACAACAAAAAAAAAAACAGGAATGGATTCGAACGAACCTGTGAAAGGAGGGAGAGTGAGAGTACACTTGTTCTCATGGTCTTTCACCTTGACCCTTGTGACAATCATCCTCAAGACTCCATCTTTCATCTTAGCGTCAACGCCGGTTATCTCGCAGCAGTCGCAGCCTAGACCGGCGGTTCCGGAGTACTCGCGAACGCCGTCCTTGGGGTTGCCGTCGTTGGGAGTTTCGCCGGAGAAAAAGATCACCTTTTGCCTCACGGAGTCGACTCTGTGGCGGATTGCGTCGTCGGGAACACCGGGCAAGTCGACGCGGATGTAGAGGCTGTCGTTCTCAAGCACCTTCACTTGGATGAAACCCTTTGGACCGGCTTTCTGGAACTGGTTGTTAGTCGCGTAGAGACCCTCTGTTTTCCAAGAGAACAAAGATGTTTTAGTTTGACAGAACAAATTCAAACAAGAGATTATCAAAGATCAAATAAAAACGAGTTTTTTAGAAGATAAAGGAGAAGGAAGATACCTCTGGTGAAAGGAATCCCCGTCGAGTCAAGGAATTGTATCTTATCCATCTCTCTGTTTTCTCCCTTCTCTCTCTCGTTCGCGTAAAAATGGAGTTTTTGAGTTTGTTGTTGAATGATAATAATACAGAGTAGTACTAAAAGCAAAAGAACGGCGAGGCAAAGAGGTACACAATAACACCGTCTGTGACGTGGCAGTCTACGAGTGGCTACTTTTCTCAATTCAATAAGCGTGAAGAAGAGAGAAAACCAAAATTTGACTGGTCTTCGCTTGTTCTCATCTTTTTTTACTCTGTTAATTTTGATTTTTTGCCTTCCCTATTGAATTGTTACTGTGAAATAGTACGATGACGTCATCAATGTTATGATGAGTTGTCCAAAAAGAAAGCTCTCCTTCAATATATATCCTGTCACATGAGACAAAAATAGTGAAACGAAGGCAATCTCGTCTCTCTCTTTAATTCAATTTTTTTTTACTGAAGAATTCAAAGCATGGGAGACGCCGCTGACGTCAACAGCGAGCTGTCAATTTTTTTTACTGAAGAATTCAAAGCATGGGAGACGCTGACGTCAACAGCGAACTGTCAATCTTTTTTTTTTACATACGCCAATTTTTTTTTTAAACGTCTCTTTTTTTTTTGTTTTTTGTTTTTTAACTTTTTTGCATCAAACTTCGATATTTATCCAGTTATTTTTCAACTTTATTTTTACAGAAGAGTTCAAGACGCTGACGTTGTAAGCTGTCAATTTTTTTTTGTTTTACATACGACAAAAGAAAATTAACAATGCAAATGCAACGTTGCCACAAACTTCTCTCTTCTTAAAGTTTTTACAAGATGTATTTTTACAGAAATATTGAAAACACACCTTAAACATCTCGTTATAGCCTCAAAGAAACGTTCTGATGACATTAATCAATCAGATGATACAGAAGAAAAACCATAAACCAGCTAAAACAAAGTTGACGTCATAGAGACCCTTTTATTTAAAAAAAAAAACAGAAAAATACCATAAACCCTAGCGAGAGACACCATTACGAGGCAAGAGACAGAGACGCGAGACGTACGGACTCACTCAAAACGACGTCATTTTTTGGTGACCTTGAAATCATACAGCATCTTCTCAATGACATCAAGCTTGATGCTTTTGCCGGGGACTTTAGGGACGGTGAGCCAGAAAACGCCGTTGAGAAGCTTACCCTTGGCTCGCTTGACGTCGTAAAACTCGGTGTTGAAAAGCAACGTGCCTCCGTATTTGCGTCCGCCGTGGTCGTACTCGGGCATCGCGGGTTCGTCGGCGAAGACGTGGACTTTGTCGCGGTCGATCCAGTAGGTGAGGTCCGACACGGGACAACCAGGCATGTCGACTCTGTAAATCAGGCACGTGTCCGTCTCCTTCACCTCGTACACCTCCTCGCTACCGCTTTTCTGGAACCGGTTCTTCGCTGCAATGCAACACCATAAAAACGCACTCACATAAGTATATTATATAGAGAGATTTAACAGCAACAAACATCATTTTCTGGAAGAGAAATATGTGAAGAGAAGAAGGAAGACGTACGGATGTTGTTGACGCCGGAGCTGCTGCCGCCTGCTTTACTCATCCTTGAAACGACGCTGTTTTGGAAGATAGTGACGTGTGTGTAAAAAACGTGAGAGAGTGAAAACTTACCATTTATAGCGGAGGGGATAAGTAGATATTGTAGGTTTTGGAGAAAAGGGCTTCGAGTAAACTAAATTGGGCCTCTTGATCAGCCCAATGATATTATTTCCAAATGGGCCTAGTTATGAGGCTTGTGGTTTAACTACGAGATCATTAGTGTGAGAGAGTAAGTGGAACTGATACACAACATATACAAAATTGATCTACCAAACGAAGAGAATAATTTTCAACATCATAAATTGGTTTTAATCAGCTCAGGTAATCAAGTTTAGATTGTGAAAACAAATGACATGAATCACTAAACTCCATAGGACTCGCACATAATTGTCTCAACTTAAACATGAAAACGAAAACGAAAACGCAGCACAGAGAGAGTGGTTACTCATTGTCGGTGTGGCCACGAGGTGCAGTGAGAACCTTGATAACACCAGTTCGATGCAGAGGAAGAAGTACAAGTGTCGATGGTGCTTCCAAGGTAAAGACGGCTCACACACGTTCTTGATCTCAGCGGTGAATTTAACTTCATTCTCGTTAGCAAGCACTTCATCACCTTTGAAGCGTGCTAAGATCCCACACCTGGATATTACAGCAAGCAATATTAATTGGAATACGTTCTATAGTTTTGGTTTGTTAACGACTGAATCAATTACCTTACAGAGCCAGAGTTTATATAGCCTCCGACAGTAAAAACAGATGTGACTTCAACGCCATTATGTCTGTTTTGAGAGGTTTAAACTCGGTGTCAGTGGATTCTGGACTGAATACTACCAAGCTGCAATTCAAAAATAAAACATTATATTAGTTTTTCCTAACTCAACTATAACCTTAAATTTTTAACTAGACAAAAATAGTTTTTTAACTCTGTTCAACTCCCACCATTAAATCCGAAACCATACAAAGTATTTCAAATGAAAGTCGCAAATACTTTTGCGCTATGAAAGGAGAAATAAGACCTTATAATCAGTTACCAAACATCATTTGAAGTCTGAAGTTTTAGTGAAAGAAGCTTCACTGACTTTGAGCACTATTCTAGAATCTTGAGTTAACACGACGACAAGTGTTTGCATCGTCGACTCTTGTCTGAAACCTAGCAGGGAAATAACAAACAGAATCAGAAAGATTCGATGAAGATCAGACAGAACATCAAACGAGAATTTGCCATTAGAATAGCAGCAACAAAGTTGATTCACCTCGCTCTAGGATGATGAAGCTATATTAAGAAAGCATGTCCAGAAAGCTTTGGTCTAATCTCCCATCATGCAACATGTTCCCGACCAAGCTAATCGTTGAAGCGTCCCCACAGAAGCCCAAACTCCTCAATTCCTTGATGAGTTCGGCTGATGCGGCTTTGTCACCATCTCTGAGGTGCGCCCGGATTAGCGTATTATATGTATAGTCATTTGGGAGAGGCCCATCTTCTTTCATTTCTCTGAACAAGGCATCCGCTTCCTCCTTTAAGCCTTTCCCACAAAACCCTGAGATCATTGTATTGTAGGTTACAACATCAGGCTTCACCACTCCTTTGAGCCTGAGACTATTGAATAAATCCCAAGCATCTTCTACTTTACCAGCCTTGCACATCCCTTCAATCATAATGTTATATGTGACAATATTGAGTTCCATTTCCCTCTTTTGCATATCTTGGAATACGACCAACGCTTTCTCGAGCTTCCCGTTATTACAAAGCCCATGTAACAACATGTTGTAAGTCATAATATTAGGAGGGACACCAGCAGAAACCATCTCTTTGAAAACTTGTTGGGCATTCTCACAATCTCCAGCTTGGTAAAAGCCTTGAATAAGAGTGGTGTAAGTGACTGTGTCGCCAATCAATCCTATTTGAGACATCTCACGAAAGAGTTTCATGCCATCCTCTACCCTCTTAGACTTGCAAAATCCATTGATGAGAGTATTATACATCACTACATTTGGGAGACAACCCTTGCTAGCCATCGAATCAAACATCTGCTTGGCCTCCTCTAGGCGACTCTGCATGCAAAATCCATTGATCAGTGAACTGTACGTGAAAATGTCAGGATCTATAGACCTTCTGATCATTTCCTCGTACAGTTTTTCGGCCTCCAAAATCTTCCTCTCTTTCACAAACGCATCGATCAATGCATTGAACGTGACTACATCGGGGTTGATGTTCCTCTCGATCATATCGCTTAGTAGTCGAGAGGCATCGCTCCATCTTCCGTAAGTACAAAGGCAACTTATGAGGGAGTTGTAGGTGACAACATCAGGCTTCATCACTCCTTTGAGCCTGAGACTATTGAATAAATCCCAAGCATCTTCTACTTTACCAGCCTTGCACATCCCTTCAATCATAATGTTATATGTGACAATATTGAGTTCCATTTCCCTCTTTTGCATATCTTGGAATACGACCAACGCTTTCTCGAGCTTCCCGTTATTACAAAGCCCATGTAACAACATGTTGTAAGTCATAATATTAGGAGGGACACCAGCAGAAACCATCTCTTTGAAAACTTGTTGGGCATTCTCACAATCTCCAGCTTGGTAAAAGCCTTGAATAAGAGTGGTGTAAGTGACTGTGTCGCCAATCAATCCTATTTGAGACATCTCACGAAAGAGTTTCATGCCATCCTCTACCCTCTTAGACTTGCAAAATCCATTGATGAGAGTATTATACATCACTACATTTGGGAGACAACCCTTGCTAGCCATCGAATCAAACATCTGCTTGGCCTCCTCTAGGCGACTCTGCATGCAAAATCCATTGATCAGTGAACTGTACGTGAAAATGTCAGGATCTATAGACCTTCTGATCATTTCCTCGTACAGTTTTTCGGCCTCCAAAATCTTCCTCTCTTTCACAAACGCATCGATCAATGCATTGAACGTGACTACATCGGGGTTGATGTTCCTCTCGATCATATCGCTTAGTAGTCGAGAGGCATCGCTCCATCTTCCGTAAGTACAAAGGCAACTTATGAGGGAGTTGTAGGTGACAACATCAGGCTTCACTCCTTTGAGGTCGAGGCTACAGAATAATTTCCAAGCTTCTTCCACCTTACAAGCCTCGCACATTCCTTCAATGATAATATTATATATAACAATATTGAGTTCCATTTTACTCTTTTGCATATCTTGAAATACGACCAATGCTTTCTCGAGCTTCCCGTTGTAACAAAGTCCATGTAACAACATGTTGTAAGTCATAATATCACGAGGCACACCAGCAGAAACCATCTCTTTGAAAACTTGTTGGGCATTCTCACAATCTCCAGCTTGGTAAAAGCCTTGGATTAGGGTGTTGTAAGTGACTGTGTCGCCAATCAATCCTCTTTGAGACATCTCACGGAAGAGTTCCATGCCATCCTCTACCCTCTTAGACTTGCAAAATCCATTGATGAGAGTATTATACATCACTACATTTGGGAGACAACCCTTGCTAGCCATCGAATCAAACATCTGCTTGGCCTCCTCTAGGCGACTCTGCATGCAAAACCCATTGATCAGTGAACTGTACGTGAAAATGTCAGGATCTATAGACCTTCTGATCATTTCCTCGTACAGTTTTTCGGCCTCCAAAATCTTCCTCTCTTTCACAAACGCATCGATCAATGCATTGAACGTGACTACATCGGGGTTGATGTTCCTCTCGATCATATCGCTTAGTAGTCGAGAGGCATCGCTCCATCTTCCGTAAGTACAAAGGCAACTTATGAGGGAGTTGTAGGTGACAACATTTGCTTTAATCCCTTTCTTCTCCATTTCACTGAATAGGTCGACTGCGTCATCCACATGTTTGTGTTTGCAGAGACCATCAATAATTGTGCTGTAGATTACAACATTCGGCTCTATTTTTTCTGCTTCCATCTTCTTGAGCAGATTCAAAGCCAAATCAGTATGGCCTCTCTTACATACTCCGTTTATTACCGCACCGTAAGTAATCAGATCTGGTTGACATCCTTTCAACACCATCCGTTCAACTAAAGACACTGCCTCTGAGACTCTGTTGTGGAGAAACAGGCCATGGATCAGAGTGTTGAATGTGATGGTATCAGGTTTGTATCCCATTTCCACCATTCGATCAAGCAGAGATACAGCATCCGAAATCCGATTCCCGTGACAGAAACCAATGAGCAGCGAGTTAAGCGTGACAACGCTGGGAACAAATCCGAGTTTCATCATCTTCCCAAAAATGGATAAAGCGTAAGGGAGCTGGGAGGAGCGGCAGAAACAGTTTATCAAGATACTGAAAGTATAGTGATTATGCGGAATTCCCAAATTTTGCATCTTCTCGCCCAGAGAGATGACGACATCATACTTCCTCAACTTAGCGATAGCGCTCAACAGTTTACTGAAATCAACAATGGAAGGAAAAGGACGAGACTTTACCATTTCACCAAACAAACCAACAGCATCGTCTAGCTTAATATCACGAAGCCCGTTTCTCAGTATCTCTCTGTAACCATCACTAGCACCAGAGAAAGCTCGTACCCAGCAACAAAGACAAAACGAGGGAGAAGCAGCCGAAGAATTACCTTTCCCCTGGAGATTCCGATGGACAAATCTCTTCGGTATCAATGCAATGGCGATCGAAATCGTTCTCATCGTCCTCTAGATTTCGCTTCACCTGATTGATTGAGAGTTCCTTGTCAACAATCTCAGTCTCAGGAGCTTTCCCTCTGCAAATCGCAGAACCCTACACAAAGCGAGAGAAACTAATAAACCGAGCTATAGAAACCGGTATACTTCCGGTTTAATATTGATTACCAAGCTCGTTTACTAACCAGTTACCCTTAGCCGCTGATAAGTGATAGTGATGTAATTCTTTTGGGAAACTTGAATAATTGTTTCTCCTTTAACAAAATTGGTTGATAAGGTTAATGTCTACTATGCTTATTTATTATTTTAGACCTTAAGAAATTAAGCAATTGATATCAAACTTGCTTGTCTCAAGTGACAACAATCGAAATTTACATCAACAACCAAAAAATATTAAAAAAGTGCACACAAAGAAAAAGGACAACTCCGGTTCTAAAATACCGGTTTTGATCTCAATCCATCCAATTCTTTTATACAAAATCGACAAAAATATTATCTCTTTGTTAAAAAAATTGATAATTACAAATACAACAATTTTTTTTTTAAAACAAAAGTTTTGTTAAATCAATCATTTTCAAGAAAAAAGTTACAAATTTAATTCATATAAATAATTTTCTCCCACAGATGTGAATTTAGTTTTAATTTTTTTTTTTTAAAACATCAACATACAAAATCTCTCTCACACACCAAAATTTCAGACTTTTTCAGTTTATCTACTGTTTTTGAAACGATCGTAATAATTAATTATGATGACATCTATATCTATAAAGTAACTTTTTCTCTCTTCTCATGTAGCCACCTCAGCATCCCAATCAGATGCCACCTCATTTCTCTTTTCCCACAGCTAAAACTAAGATAAATAACGGCTCATCACAGTGTCCACTAATCAAAGATATTACTTTATTCTCTTCAATTCCGCTGCCCACTATAAATACCACACTATATCTTCATCATTTTCTTCACACTCTAAAGCACATCTCCTCTCAACAACGATCTCATGGCAGGTGCCTATCTTGAATTCTCTAATCTCAAATTAGTCTCACCCCTTCTAAAAACTTCATATCTCAGCCTCCTTCTCATGCAATACTTCATTAACTAACCAAAACAAAATACACCTCTTTCCTCTCCAACGGTCAGAAGATCTGTCTTAGTGCATTTGACGAATATAAAGCCATCAATAATGTGCAACCCAAACAAACTAGATAACAGATGCCATCACTGTTACTACTACAAACAGATTGTCAAGTTTGTGTACATCATTTAGACATCAAAGAAAAACTATTGTGACGCAACCACATAATCTTATGTTGTTATTCAAACAAACGTTATTTTAGTTAATCTCCATAACTCTTCGCAATACACAGATACACATTTTCCAAATTTTCATGCTGCCAGTTTAAAACAAATGTTATCTCTACGGACAAACAATATAGAAACTATTTAAGTTAAGGCTTTCTCAAAACGTCCCAATTCTATGAAAACACATAAGATAAAAACGCAACTTAACATAATCCAAGCCAAAAACAAGATCTTCAAAACCAACAATGAAACACGAACAATTAAACGGTCTAGATTAAGCCTCTACACACCAACAAGTTATGCCTCAACTTATGAGCTTTAAAAAATTATGTTTTCAACTCTTCTATCACGAAACATAAACGAACGACTAAATTAATATAACTCAAAAAATAATTGTATAAAAATTAACTTCAAAAATGTGTTTATTATATTAACATTTATATTTCATATGAATGAAATAAAAAGCAATTACATCAGTGAGTCCACAAAAAAATAACTTAATAAGATAAGTTGATATTAATAGAAAAATAACCGACTATGTGAAATGACGCTCATGCAGGCAAACATTGCTTTCATTAAGAGCACACTATACATGAGACAAACAAGACGATTAAAACATACTAGATTAAAACATACCAAATTATGTGGCACAATTATATAACATTAGAATTTAATAATAAAAACCATTAGAATATGAATTAGAAAATGACAAAATAAATAAATAAAACAATAAAAGTATCAGATCGGAAAAATAAAAATATAATCCAATAACAACAACTGAAAACATAAACAAAAATATAACATAAGGTACACATCAACGCATAGCTCGCCTACTCTACGCATACCTTATTATTACAAGAAAAACTAACTCTTACAAATTACAAAACATAGGCATACCAACATTAATTATTTCAAACAGTGGCAGATAGTACATAATGAAATTATACAATCAAATTTAATAGTTTTCTTATATAAAAATGACGTATACATCCGCGCGAAGCGCGGGTTAACTCCTAGTGATTGAATAAACCAATCTGTTTAAAGCACTATAAGAAGAGCCTCCGATTCTGACAGAAGCTTCAAGCTTCTCCTTCATTATGATGGCTCTCTTTCTCATATCTTCACCTTCCTCACCCACAATGAGCTTTTTCACAGCCATCTCCACGATTCCTCTGCTCAATTCACCTTCGACCTCAAATGCAGTTTCCCAAACATTTGTCATAAGTCGAGTATTTACCCTTTGATCACCCGAATACGGCCTGCAAATTATTGGCATGCCACAGCTTATGCTCTCCAAGCTCGAGTTCCATCCACAATGGTTCCAAAACCCTCCCACTGCTCTGTGCCCTAGCACCTCCTTTTGTGGAGCCCAATTCACTACAAAACCTCTCTCGTCATGGGTCACCGCTTGTCTGAACTGTTCCGGTAATGACTCTAAGGAGTTTGATCCGGTTATGGAGCCTGGTCGGATCACCCATAAGAAAGGTTGGTTACTCTGAACTAATCCCATGGCCAACTCCACAAACTCTTCTTCTTGCGTTATCGCCAAGCTTCCTATGCTTATGTAGATAACCGAGTTTGTTTCTTGCTTCTCAAGCCATTCAAGACATTTTCTTTCTTCTTCGAAAAAACTAGGACACGAGGTTGCGGAATCGGTTAGATGAAGTGGACCGACCAAGTATAGCTCAACACCCCACTTGTCTTCTGCAGCTGATGTGAATAAGTTCTCTAAATCATTCGAAGAGTTGTGTATTATACCAGAACATGTGTCTCTCTTGCTGACATTACTGTAAAGTAACATTAGTCTCTCGATAGATCCATGAGCTGTCACCGGTAGATCTTTGTACCGAAATGGATGAAACTCTGGCACCAATTCTTCTAGTTTAGATTCTAATAGACAGATCCAAAAACATCAGCAACAGCAGCATAACAATGAAAGCAGAGTAATGAGTGGTAAGGATACCTTGCGGAGGAAGTAACCATTGATCTTGGTTCTCCATAAGCAAACATCGACTGATCGAAGTAGCTACGGAAGAAGCACTAAAGACCATCTTCGGCAGATTCAGATCTTCTGCAACTTGTCGAGGGAAGTAGACGAATTCGTCATGAATGATGAAGTCAACATCGTCATGAAGTGTTAGAAATTCTTTAAATAAGGGTTCACAGACAGAGTTTAGCTTCAAGATAAAGTCAACGAGCCCAAGAGACGACATGTCGGATTCGGACAAGCCATCGTCGATAGTGTAGAAACGGAGATCGAGGAAATGATCGGAGATATCGTAGAAATTGAACTGGGTTCGAACGATTGTGATTGAAAATCCTCGGGAAGAAAGGGATGAAGCTAAATTCATCATCGACGGTAAATGGCCTTCGAACGGCGCAGGAATCATCAACACTCTTTTCTGGCGAATCTCTAACATGATACCTCTCTCTCTCTCTCTCTCTCTAGAGAGCTTGATTGTTTTATGTTTTCTATATGAACACAAATAAATTGTTTCTTTATGAAGAGAACGTGTTGATTAATTTAATAGATAGGAAACTTCGTAGAGACAGGACCTTTGTTAAAAAAAACAAAAAAAAACAAAGTTGATTATTCAATTCTCTGGTGATAGTTATGTGATTCTTTTGGGAAACTTGAATAATTGCAAAACCCAAAGAAAAAGGACAACTCCGGTTATGAAATACCGGTTTTGACCTCAATCCAAACAATCCAATTGCAAAATCTAACTTTGATACTTAAACATCTCCAAAGGTTATTCTTGAACCAACTCGAAAGTCATTCCATCAAATTCTTTAATTGCAACACAAGGCAATGCTTTTTCTGGTAATATATATATATATGTACACATTTAGAGATGCATTACTTGCATTCACATCCCTTCTCGTGGTGTTGAAACTCTTGAGATCAAAGAATGAAGCTAAGTGAGTCGAGAGGCGAAGCAGAGAAGCACAAGAGACGACAACATTTCGACCACGAGCTTAAGAACATGATCTCCTCGTTAACCCACATGGGAGCAGAGAAGGCAGGACCAAGCCACTACGAGGAAGAGGACAAGGAGGAAGATGGCGTGAGAGTCATCACGCTTTCTGGATCCAACCAAGGAGCCACCATGAAGACCGAGCTTGACGACAATCATGAAGATCATCGCAACAACAGAAACGGCGGGCACGAGCTTGATTTCCTGACAACCTTTGTTAATAGCAACTTTCAAGCTGTGAACAACTCGATAATGATGGGGGCCAAGTACGAGACTCATGATCCAGGTGTTCATCTTGACATCTTAGGCGATGTGGAGAAACCTTCGATGAAGGCACCTGCGAAGGAGACAAGGGGAAAGAAGGTGAAAACTCCTGCAAGAAGTGATCGTCGAGAATCTGAACATACAGAATGATTGGTATCGTCAATTCATTTTGGCTTCTGCATTTAATTCTCTTTTTTTATTTCTTGTCCTCTCTAAATAATCAGAGAAGTGTTGCACTTTCACTTTCTCTCTTCGAGGTTGTTGTTTTCGCTTGCGCTTATCATTAAATACGTTTGATCTTTAGTCTATTCTCAATATAAATAAAACCTGAAATCTCTAATCAGGTTTAGAATTAACGGTTCCTCTTGTCACAGTTTGACACACATGAAAACACAGAAATATCTGAATGATTTGAGATAGCCAAATATTATACAGAACATTAATGAACACAACCAATAAAGTTAAGATCATCAATGAAGGACCAATTTCTGAAAGGCGTAGCACTAAGTTTGTGAATTATATAATCAGAAACTAAGTTTGTCAATTTCTCAAAGGAGTACATTTTTTTTTCTGTATGAAACCCAAAATTGTCAAGTATACAGCAAAAACTGGAGTAAGGGCTCACTAAAAGTATGCTCGTCTCTGTCTCTCTCTATGTACCTCTCTTTCTCTTCCTATATGCAAAAAAGGTTACAAAACTGAAATAAAACGATTCCTACAAATTGTACAACAGCATAAACTCAGCCTCTGTCATTTCTCTATACAGCACATCAGCTTCATGCCGTAGGCCTTTCCGACACAACCCCGAGATCATTGTCCGGTATGTCACAACATCAGGTTTCAGTCCTTTAAGCTCGAGACTGGAGAACAAACCCATCGCATCCTCCACCTTACCAGCCTTGTACATCCCATGAATGATGATATTATACGTAAAAATATCAAACTCCATCTCATTCTTCTCCATCTCCCTGAATATCGCCAACGCTTTCTCTACCTTCCCGATATCGCACAGACAACCCAACAAAATGTTGAAAGTAATAACATCACGAGGCACGCGAGACTCAGACATGCGTCTCATAACCTTTTGAGCGACACTGAATTTGCCAACTCGACAATAACCATGGATGAGTGTGTTGTAAGTGAAAGCGTCGCCACATATCCCTTCATGAGCCATCTCGCAGAAGAGTTTCATCCCATCGTGTGCTCTCTTCGACTTGCAAAACCCTTTGATGAGAGTATTATACGTCACCACATTCGGGACGCAGCCTTTGCTCACCATGAAGGCAAGCAATTTCCTCGCCTCGTCAAGACGACCGTGCATGCAAAGACCATTGACGAGCGAGTTGTAAATCCGAACATCGGGATCTACAGACCTTCGTATCATCTCCTTGTACAGCTCTTTAGCCTCGAAAACATTCCCTTCTTTCACACAAGCATCGATCAATCCACTGAAAGTGATCACATTTGGTTCGATTCTCTTCTCCACCATACCGCTCAGCAACCCGGCGGCTTCACTCCATCTACCGGATTTGCAAAGACCCCTTATCAGAGAGTTGTAGGTAACAACGCTAGGTCTAACCCCTTTCTTCTCCATTGAGTTAAACACTTGGAGTGCATCACTCACACGCCTGCTTTTGCAAAGAGCATCAATGACAGTGTTGTAGATCACAACGTTCGGTTTGTATCCCATTTCTTCTATCTGATACACAAACGACATTGCATCTGAAACCCTGTTCCCGTGGAAGAGCCCATTGAGCAAGGAGCTAAGCGTGACTATGTCAGGAGCATACCCGAGCTTAATCATTTTTCCAAGAAACGATAGAGCAAGGGAGAGGTGAGAGCATCGGCTGAAGCAATTCATCAGGATATTGCAAGTGTAGATATTATGAGGGATTCCCAAAGCCTCCATCTCCTGGCAGAGGGAGATGACGACGTCGAACTTCTTCATCTTGGCGATCGCACTCAACAATCTACTGAAATCGACAATGGAAGGTAGTGGGCGAGACTGAGCCATGACACCGAACAGATCAACCGCGTCGTCTAGCTTGAGATCCTGAAGCCCGTTTCTGAGTATCTCACTGTAATCATCATCGCTCGCGGCGGAGAAATGTCGTATCCAGCAACAGATTCCACAAAGACTAAACGAGGGAGAAGCAGCCGAAGAATTACCTTTCCCCTGGAGATTCCGATGAACAAATCTCTTCGGTGTCGAAGCAATTGCGATCGAAATCGATCTCATCATCCTCCTCTAGATTTGGCTTCACCTGATTGATAGAGTTCCTTCTCAACAATCTCAGTCTCAGGAGCTGCAAATTGCAAAACCCTACACGAAGAATGTGAGATATGGAAACCGGTTCCGGTTTAACACTTTTTAAATTCAAACCGGTTTAGTAATTGGCCAATAGTTCTGTGTACTGTATGTTTAAAGCAAATTTGTATTTGTATTTGTTAATGCAGCTCTGAGTTGAACTCATCTAATCAACGATTTCCAAATCCTAATCATATAACCAAAAATGGATTACAAGCAACAAAACCAAAAACTTAGTCAGCTCTGAGTTGAACTCATCTAATGATCTTCTGTCAATCTCAATTATTACTAAAATACAGAGTTAAACCGGTTAAGTATCTTCTGTCATTTCTCAGATGTCTTTGGTGAGGATCAAAAGATTAAATTTTCCATCCCAAAGACATAATATTCCGGTTGAGTATCACAGATACTTGCGCATTACGAAGAAGAAACAATGTTGAATATTTTCAATGTTACAGCAAAAATCAACCAAGTTGGTAAGTTACAAAGACAAATGATGCAAAAATTTAAACTTGGTAACAATAGCTTCTCCGACTTCATTTGAGCGCACTGAACTTGTGTCAACAAGTGACTGAATCAGCTCTTCTCTGACATAACAGCAACCGTGACACTGCCATTAGAATAGAAGCACCTAACAAGTCTTCCCTAACAGATTTAAGAAAGCTTTTGTCTAATCTCCCATCATAAAAACAGAATCAGAAAGATTCGATGAAGATCAGACATAACATCAAACGAGAAATTGCCATTAAAAGAGCAGCGAAACAGTTGATTCACCTCACAGTTTTTCTCTCAAGATTGATTAAACAGTTTTAAGAAAGCATGTCCAGAAAGCTTTTGTCCAACCTCCCATCATGCAACATATTCCCGACCAAACTTATTGTCGAAACATCTCCTGAGAACCCACAACTCCTCATTTCCTTGATGAGTTCTGCTGATGCGTCTTTGTCACAATCCTTAAGGCGTGTCCTGATCAGCGTATTATAGGTACCGCTATTTGGGGGAGGCCCATCTTCTTTCATTTCTCTAAACAAGGCATCCGCTTCCTGCTTTAAGCCTTTCCCACAAAGCCCTGAGATCATTGCGTTGTAGGTTACAACATCAGGCTTCACCACTCCTTTGAGGCAGAGACTATTGAATAAATCCCAAGCATCTTCTACTTTACCAGCCTTGCACATCCCTTCAATCATAATGTTATATGTGACAATACTGAGTTCCATTTCACTCTTTTGCATATCTTGAAATACGACCAATGCTTTCTCGAGCTTCCCGTTGTAACAAAGTCCATGTAACAACATGTTGTAAGTCATAATATCACGAGGCACACCAGCAGAAACCATCTCTTTGAAAACTTGTTGGGCATTCTCACAATCTCCAGCTTCGTAAAAGCCTTGGATTAGGGTGTTGTAAGTGACTGTGTCGCCAATCAATCCTCTTTGAGACATCTCACGGAAGAGTTCCATGCCATCCTCTACCCTCTTAGACTTGCAAAATCCATTGATGAGAGTATTATACATCACTACATCTGGGAGACAACCCTTGCTAACCATCAAATCAAACATCTGCTTGGCCTCATCTAGGCGACTCTGCATGCAAAATCCATTGATGAGAGTACCATATGTCACTACATCTGGGAGACAACCCTTGCTAACCATCGAATCAAACATCTGCTTGGCCTCCTCTAGGCGACTCTGCATGCAAAACCCATTGACCAATGAATTGTATGTGAAAATGTCAGGATCTATAGACCTATTGATCATTTCCTTGTACAGTTTTTCGGCCTCCAAAAGCTTCCTCTCTTTCACAAACGCATCGATCAATGCATTGAACGTGACTACATCGGGGTTGATGTTCCTCTCGATCATATCGCTTAGTAGTCGAGAGGCATCGCTCCATCTTCCGTAAGTACAAAGGCAACTTATGAGGGAGTTGTAGGTGACAACATTTGCTTTAATCCCTTTCTTCTCCATTTCACTGAATAGGTCGACTGCGTCATCCACATGTTTGTGTTTGCAGAGACCATCAATAATTGTGCTGTAGATTACAACATTCGGCTCTATTTTGTCCGATTCCATCTTCTTGAGCAGATTCAAAGCCAAATCAGTATGACCTCTCTTACATACTCCGTTTATTACCGCACCGTAAGTAATCAGATCTGGTTGACATCCTTTCAACACCATCCGTTCAACTAAAGACACTGCCTCTGAGACTCTGTTGTGGAGAAACAGGCCATGGATCAGAGTGTTGAATGTGACGGTATCAGGTTGATATCCCATTTTCACCATTCGATCAAGCAGAGATACAGCATCCGAAATTCTATTCCCGTGACAGAAACCAATGAGCAGCGAGTTAAGCGTGACAACGCTGGGATTAAATCCGAGTTTCATCATCTTCCCAAGAATAGACAAAGCATAAGGGAGCTGAGAGGAGCGGCAGAAACAGTTTATCAAAATATTGTATGTATAGTCATTATGTGCAATCCCTAACATTTGCATCTTCTCGCCGAGAGAGATGACAACATCATACTTCTTCATCTTCGCAACGGCACTCATTAATTTACTGAACTCAATAATGGAAGGAAAAGGACGAGACTTTACCATCTCACCGAACAGATCAACAGCATCATCTAACTTAATATCACGAAGCCCATTTCTCAATATCTCTCTGCAATCATCCCTTAGACCAGAGAAAGCTCGTCCCCGGAAACAGAAAACCAACAACGGCCGAGCAATTACAGGATTACCTCGACGGTGAACAAATCTCGTTGCCGGCGATGCTATCGCAATCGCTCTCCTCATCCTACGAATTTGCCTTCAGCTGATTTAGATTCCTTCTCAATCTCTGCTTCACTGTTTCAAGACTCTACCGGTCTGGAAATTGCAAACCTAAACTATCACATAGCAAGCGAGAGCCAGAGAGAAAGAGAGAGACACTCGACACTCTTGGATTTATAAACCGGACTGACTTACGGTTTATTCCGGATCCGATCGGTTAACCAGAAACCGGACCAAGTGTTCTGATCGGATACAGCATTTCTATCGTAACTAATTAAAGCGAGAAACACAGATTTACCAAGACAAGAAATAGATATTATAACATGTAAAATCCAAAAAGATTTATATATAAAAAACAGGAGGGAAAATCTCAAATGTGTTACACAATTTTTACTATATCTTCCTTTGTTTTTTTTTCAGATAGCCGGTTCTGATGATACCGGTTTAGCTCCTCTTGGCGTTTTTAAGATTACGTACTGTCATGACAAGCTGTTGTCTCTCACCTTCGACTTCTGCAAATCTCAAACTTATCTCTGAGTATCTCTCTTGCATCTCCTTCAGCTCCATCTCCATCGATTCATTACATTCTCTCAAAGACGCCATTTCCGCTACCAGAACTCGGATTTCTTCGTTCTCTTTACCATTGTCACTGATCTGTTTCATTGTGAAGAAAAGAAAAAAAAACAAATAAGAGTTAAAAAAAATTTCTGATTTTTTGAAATTGTTGAGTTGCAGATTCGATTTTGATTGTCTTGTTTTTAACCTCTTGGCTATTCTGACTGAGTAGGTCGAGTTCAGTTTCCAGTTCCTCGATTCTGTTCTTCAGATTCTTCTCCTTTTCGATGAACATGTTTGAGGAAGCTTCAAGAGCAGTTTCCTTCAGTTTGATTTGTCCCTGGATCACACAAATAACAAAAGTTTCATGAGCTTGTATCATCGACTTGAATCTGAAATGAATACCGAATGCTTACACATACCTCGAGAAGTTTTATTTTATCTTTCATAACCGAAACTTCTTTAGATGCGCCATGAGCTCCTTTGTTGTTGTTGTTGTTGTTTCTTTGACCGGTTTTGGTTAAGTTGTTTAGTGTGGTTCTGCTTTCCTTCAGCTTCTTTTCGAGATTAGCTATTGCTTCTTCTTTCTTCTTCATCTCACTCTTCACTTGTGAAACTTGCTTCTTGTGCTTCTCCGTCTCTGATTCATTCTCTGATAAAGAATGCTTTAGCTCATCGCACTTGGCTATTACGGTTTCTAGCTCTGTTTGTAAGTTTGTGATTGCTGCTTCTTTTTCTTCCTTGATAAGCTTCATCCCTCGTAACTCCTCTGCTATAGACTCTGATTCTTGCCTCAATGATGCAATCGTGATCTCTAGCTCGTTTCTCCTCGTGGTCTCTCTCTGTACTGAAGCTTCAGCTTCCATAACTGATATTCTTGTCTCTTCCAGCTCAGCTCTTAGGTTCTCTGTCTGTAACATGAGCCTACTTTTGTCCTTCTTCAGGCTCTCAATCTCATCTTTCAGGATTGTGATCTCTTGGTGTAATTTTGTAGTAGCATCTTCTTCGCGCCTCTTGTGAGTCTCTACATCATTGGATTTCTCATCAAGATTCTCTAACATCCTCTCCATCTGACTCGTTAGCTCGTTGAGCTTTGCCTCGTACTCGGCTTGGTTTGCTCGGAGGTCATCGTTTGCGTTCTTGAGCATTTCTTCTAGCTGACGTTTCTGCATCAGTAGCTCGTTAGCTTCCGTCATGGCTTTCATAGCCAATTTTTCATTTGATGCAAACATTGAATCCATCTGCTCAGAGAGTCTCTTGAACTCATCCTGGAGTTTTCCGGCAACACTAGCGTTCTTCCACCTCGTCTTCCTCAGGGCTTCTTCGGCCTGTATAGCTCTTTGCTCTTGCTCCACTTTACCTCGCGTGACAGCATCGATGTCTGCCTCAAACGCCTGAGCTTGCTTCTCCATCTCCTCTTCTAAGTTCTCCATTTGTGTTTCAAGCTCTTTGATCCGACACAAAGACTCGGAAGACTCTTCGGATTGTTTCTTGAGCTCAGCTTCAAGGCTCTCCACTTGGCTTTCAAGCTCTGTCACATCCACAAGAGAAGATGAGCATTCGTACTGCATCTTCAACTGTTCTTGAAGTTGGCTCTGCTCTAGCTTGCATGAGACATCGTGATGCTCCTGTTTCAGTATCTCATAATCCAGAGCAAGCTGTTCCATCTGTATCTCAAGCTCATCTTTGTCACGTTTATATATCTCGATCTCGTTATAGAGATCTGTGATCTTCTGCTCCAAGACGTGTGTATCTTTCGCATCCATGTGTCCCTTCACGATGTCCTCAAGCGCCTTTTGATCCTCGTCTTCATCTGTCTCACTTCCACATGACCTTCTCCTTGATTCTTCAATGCTGTCACAGGCAGCTTCTTTTTTACTCCTTTCCTCCAGCATTGCTTCGAGATCTTGAACAGCAAGAATCAACTCGGAGTTCGATTCTTGCGTCTTCTGGAGCTGTAACCGGAGATTGAAATTCCGATCCTTCTCATAATCAAGCTCCTCTCTTGTCTCCTCCAAAAGAACCCATGGATCCCTTCCTTCAAACTGCAACCTGTTCCTCATCTTACTCTCTCCTATCTTCTTGTCAGATACTTTATGTCTCTCGCAGTCTTCCTTCAACGAGTCTCTCTCCTGCTTCAAGCTGTTCACTTCCCTGAGCAGATCCTGACTCCTTTTGGTCTCTTTGACGATCTGCTTCCTCAGGCTCTGCAGCTCCAGCTCCGAAAGATCCGCTTGCCTCGTGAAACCAGCAAGCTCGTTTCTAAGCTTCTCTACCTCCTCCATGTCAGAAGAGTTTCTCGCGACTGTATCATTGGTCGAGTCATCAGTACTACTAACTCCATGATCAGAACTTCCCGACCACTCGGATTCTGATACACGAGGAGGCTCTTCAAACAAGTTTTTAGCTGCGTGAAGACGCTTAGGAGGGTGTCTCAAAGACTTGGCAACTTCTTCAGGAGTCGTTGGCTCAAAGACACCTTCAGAGCTTGACATGGTGCTATCAGATTCTATCGACGCTCTTCGTCTCAGTTCAGCAAACCGGGCAGCTTTACCGAACGGTCCTTCCTATAAGAGACCAGAGACGGTACAAAGTCAGAAAAAAAAGTAAAAGCATACGTTAAGAAGATTATTCTTTAATACCTCATGCGAATCACTTGCACGAGTTTCATCATCGAGTCTCAAATGTGACCTCAAATCTTGTCCCTGCGATTCATCCACATCTCTGCAAGAACTTAGAAAATAGTAAAAATCTTGCAACAACCAATAGAGAAGAAGAAGAAGAAGAAGAAAACGAAAAGTGAGTCCAGTTTTTTTTTCTGCACCTTTGAGGATCATCAAACTCTAATTGCCTTTGTATTGACACCTGAAAAAAATAAAATATCAGGATTAGTGTCACAGATCATTAATGAAGACACTTAACAGGTTTCAAGCTCTACAAGAAAAGGGACAAAGAAGCTGTTAAGATGCAGACAGTCTTAATGTCTCTCAAGACAAAACATTAATGAGAAAGAGAGAAGAAGAAGAAGAAGCTAACATGCAACAATGCTTTTGAGTTTGAGCTCTGCAGTGGAAGACAGACGTTACACGTTTTAACTGCATCAGCGTAATCAGCAAAATCAATTGAAGTTTCTCCAACCAAACCAGCTCTTGTAGTTCCCTACAGAACCAAAAACAAGATCGTTACCATCTCCAGATCTTCTTCATCAATCAATGTTATGGGATTTGTAATATTTTTTTTTTTAATTTTCCTCACCGTCGTTGATACAATGAGATGATAAATCATCTGGTTAACTTTCCCGGTTTTGGCATCCTTGAGGAATTTCACAGTCTCGTAAACCGGAATCTCCCACCGGCATTGCCCGTCGCTCACCACAGCTTTCTCTGACCTCGCCGTCGGTTTTCCAACATCTCCGGGAACAAGAGACAGAGTCAATCCCTCTGTATTGAACTCAAAAGCCTACGTACAAAAAAGATTCTTTAGCGCCTCAAATCCAATTTCATAAACCCATAGTCATGGATTTTATTGTTCAGATGTGAAATTGAAACCAGTTTCTGGAAAAATTTCGAAAATATACACAATGCAAGAAATATCCATCCCTAATTCGAAACTAGAAAAACAAATATCTCCGACAATTTTTATTTTTTTTATAGTATAGAACTGGAAAATGTTGGAAAATCGATGATCAGTACCTGAGTCGCATGAAACTTCAACCTGAAGACGACTTTGATCCTGTTCTTCTCGTTCCTCCATCTACTTGATCTAAACATCTCCGCATCCGAGTATTGATCGCCGGCGAAACAGAGTTACTCACCGTTGCTCCGGCCAATCTCGCCGGAAACCAGCCATATTACAACACTCCTTTAGTCCAATGCAGAGGAAATGATCAATCCAGTAACGATTTTTTCGGAAGGTGATCCTCCGTACGAGTTGGCTCTGTCGAAACGGAACGAGTTCGACTCAGAGAGAAAGCAAAGAAAGAAGAAGAAGAAGACGCGAACGTTAAGCTGGAGCGGTGGATTTTATATAAATGGGACCTAAAAAAGCAAGCAGATCTAAAGAGAGATGAGATAAATAAACAATTTAACAAAAAATAAAGTACGATACGTTTTTCCATAATTAATTAGTCTTACAATTCTTTAATTCACTAATTTTTCTTTTCTTTGTAATCGTATTAGGAACATCTATACGTTATTCTTTTTGTAGGATACAATAAAAGTGTATTTAGAGATCCATATAATTCATTAGTGTTAGATATAGATGCTATTTTGACTAAAGTACTGTAACAGTAAGAAAGATGGAGTGGACTGGATAATATTAATTCAACTCTACATTTAGTAATTATTTATCCCAATAGTAAAATGTATACTATTGTTTTGATGATTATTAATCATAAAGTAAAATATTTAAAACAGTAATAAAAATTCATTTTATGCAATGATTGATTAAAGAATTTTATTCCAAAAAATACAATTTTTATACATTTACCAAAGACATATACAAAAAAAAATCACCAAGTATTTTATATATATATATACCGACAGATTTGGAAAACATGATCTTATTAATAATAATAAAAGCTGTTTGTTTTGGGTCAAGGGAACAGTAATCGATACGCAATCCGAAATGACATGTTTATCCTCCTCATTGCTGTGAGTAACACTCGACCTTTGTATGGGCATTATGGTAATTGCCATGAATGGGATACTAAGCCTGTTGATCCAACGGTCAACTTTGACTAAAAACTATTTCTATTATCGGATATCTGTCTTAATAATACTTTCAAAACATTTGCGTAGAAATATAGCAGAGAAAATGATGTTTAACCAACAAAATATATTGCTTAGGCTAAGTTTTTTTCTTAGCGAATCATTAAATGGCCTTATTCTTTACATCAAAGAAAAAAAAAATGTGGAAACTTGCTTATGATCATATTGAGTATCGATTAATATATATGACTTTTCAGAGATTTTCTTATCCGGTTTACCGATGCTGCAAAAACTTATAGAACACGAATATTTACAATACATCGTTATATTACATTAATGCAGTAGCGCTACTACGTGAAAAAAAACTGCTCACCATTTTTATTTTGGCAATGCAATCAAATGTTTAAAAATGTAAAATATAATATATATATGACAACCCTTTAGCAAAAAAAAATAATAATAATAATGGTATATATAGCTCATGAATGGTAGTTAGGACTTAGGAGCACAATGCAAAATAGAACAGTAGCAAAAAAAAAAAAAAAGTGATCATATGTGGTTAATTATAGCGATATTCATTATATAACGAAACTGCACAGATATCCCTATCAAATATAAAACGAATTTTTTTTTCAAAAAATATATGTTACACTTAAAACTTAGCATCATCCATTTATATATATATATATATATATATTCTATTTTTCTTTTACTTAACATCATAGTGTTCTTTAATCTTCAAAACTCTATTTAAAATATTGAATAATACTGCACACATTTTTGGCCAATATCACGTATTGAAACTAAATATATAATATGCAATTTTGGATTGAAGTTTTATACGAAAATCCAATATATGTACTCAGTCACTTTAGACGTGTGTGGGGATATATGTCCATCTATAACTCAATAATTCGTGAAATATTAGTTTCATCCTCGGACATGGAACATGCGAATTCATCGAAGTTTTGGGACATCAAACATCCAGATTTTAATGAATTTGTGTTGGACTATACTGTCCACTTTGGGAAACAAATAATTATATTTTTATAGTTTATATTGCGAGTAAGATCTAATCAAGCTGTATATTTTTGATAAGCTTACAAAATTATGATTTCTATTATTATTTTTTATAGATGTAGGTCCACTGAGATCCTGGAAATGAAAACGGTATCCTATGTGTTATTGTATAATCTCGTTACGAAGAATGTATATATATATATATATATAGTTTTGCAAAATGATTATATTAAGGTTTAAGATGTTTTGTTTTTTTTTTTTTGCTAACGAGGTTTAAGATGTTGCCATTTTATTATAACTGATTTCATTTGGCTCAAACTCAGATCTAGTCAAAAAATATTTCATTCATCAGGAATTTTCGAAAATATTTAATTACTTTAACTATAATGAGTTGATCGAGCTAGCAAAATTGCTACATATTTATCTACATGTTACAGTATATGCGCTCATTAGCTATATGGTGCATTATAATTTATCATATCATAAATCTAGTTATGTTCTTCGCTCTTGCTTTTACATTTTCTCAAGTAATTATAGTCTTCTCTTTAATTTTTAAGAAATTGGTCTTCTCTTGTTAACGACCCTGAAAATTAAACGTGACGTATACATGTACATTCGCATGCGCGCATTACACGCAAAACACTTACATAAAACCAAATTGGGTAGTCTCGTAACAAAATGGTTTGGTTAAAACCGAAAAAAGAAATGGTTTGGTCGAGTTTGTATGAAATAAAACTAACGACAATAATACGTATCCGCCTAACTTATATACGCCACAGGTACATCCCCCATTATATACCTAACATACGTGAAATTAATTTAATCGATTTGTGAATACATGTCATACCGATGCATGACAAATGAACAACATAAATATATAATTGCCGAGGAACTGAGATAAAAAATACAAAGATAGCTTACGTGACTTTATATGTATATATCTTTGTTTTGTCAACAACATACATTATATAAGAGATTTGAATTTGTTTGGTGATACAACAACAACACTAATATAAGCTACACATTTTTCTTATATTTAATAAAAAACTTAGTATAGTTGCAAAAGGGTCCTTCCACGGTGGAAAACGTAATGGTACTTAGCTTTGAAATGAAAATTACCCGTTGCTTTAGTTGCTTTACACAGAACTTCACACGTGCCACTCATGCGTGCCTACTCATACATCCCCTCTTTTCTCTTGCTTGAGAAATGATTCTCACACAACAATATCCATTAAGTTATATGGCTGCATATGTAAATATATAACTCAGGATAATAAGGGAGAAAATTAAAGTAAAGTTTACTAAGAATGGTTAAAATGGTAAGTTATAATGTTGATGATCCATTGCGGCTAAACTTTACAAAACACATTTCGTTATGCTTTGTTTATTTGTTTCGTTCTAATATTTCCATATTAGGGTTGAATAAAGTCACGTAAGCTATATCAACCCCCAACCTAACTTCTTATATACAAAGAACAAACATCTCTATCTCTCTCTCTACTTTTCATCTGACATCCTAGTTCATAAGTTTAGTTGACATCACACCTTTATTTGTTAGTAATTAGGAATTTAGTAACGTTGAATGTTCTTTTGCAGACAGCAATAAAGAAATTAAAAGAAAGAATTTATTACTGCATTGCAGATTGAACAAGTGTTCAGTCAAAGACCCATGCTCCTAGTGAAAAAGAAAAGAGTCCATGCATGGTCCTAACGTTAGCAAAATTTATATCATCCGCATTTACTTATATATTATGATAAACATATATATATATATATCTTTGTATATATATTAGCTCGCTTTATGTCGAAATCAGTTGAATTTTCACCAAACAAAGCCAAATGCAATTGAGAAAATACACTCTACTATTATCTCAGATAACAGATGATTTTTTTAGCTTTTAGATCTAATTACGTGATAAGAAAAAAAAAATCCATAGACATCGATGGCTCTACATAAGAGGAACACGAAGCACATGTGTGATGGGGTCACATTCCTAAAACTAAAATTTTTAATGAACCAAAGATCTAAAGATAATGGGGAAGTTGTGTGAAGAGGTCCCAGAAACATTAATGCACAAAACGAATCACTAAGTACCATTTATGAACAAGATTCTGAAATTTGACCCTTTAATTGAGTTTTAAAAGTTACTAATATATATGACATGTTGCAACGAGCTATCGAATGATAATTACTTATAAATGTATTTGTAATGGGTTCTCTTGAATGGATATGATATCTTGCACCATTGTAATATATAGTCGAATTATCATATGATTAATTAAGCATTGTATACTTCATGTAAACCATTAAAACAAGCAAAACAAGTTAATATATATAATTGATCTTATTATTGTTTCCTTTAAGAAATTGCATTTTCTCAAATTTGACATATATTTGGAGAGAGGCACCAATCAACTAAGAAGTAAGAACCAAAAAGATGTGGATGTAATTGTCTTTTATTACGCCAAGATGTGGATTTTTAATGACACCAATACATACGTATATATAATATGCATAATTATATAGACGTGAGAATGGTCTCCTAAACACCTAACTAATCATCATTTCTTTACAATAATTCTTTATTATCAACTAGTAATAGATACCCTCTATCCTCCATTAAATCACACCATCATCATTTCTTTACAATAATTCTTGATTATCAACTAATAGATACCTTTTATCCTCCATTAAATCACACCATCTATCATCAACATCGTATACTAAATCATGATATTTATTATACGTCACACGTACTAAAACTTGTTATGACATTAGATGATTTTTTTTTTGTTAAAGGGCCTGTTAATTATGTCATTATATGATGTTTCAAGTTTATGATTACGTGTTCATTTTTAATGCTAATGCATGATTACAGTGACCACGCATGTGTGCATGGTTTCCAATATTTAACAGTGAAGAAGGAAAAACAAATATTATATGTAAACTGTTGAGGCTGGGGCCAGATTGTTCGTATTTTTCGATACTTTATTCATTTTAATGATTTTCAATACAATTTGGGTATCCGTAATTTCTGAAATCGGATCCATTTTGTTATCCTTAGATGATTGAGAAGTAGAATTCGATAAATTGTCTTAATCCATTGTTAACATAGTAACTATGTCTGCCAGACTGCCGACTATATATAGTAAGATAAAATGCATGAAGCAGAAAAGATTAAAAAGGAAAAGTAAATATAAAGACCTCAATTATATATTTATATCTCTTGGCGATAGCTTGAGAAATAAGGTAAGTATAAATTTTAATCTCCCTTTCAACATGTGATCCTATGAGAGAGACCTTTTCGCTTTATAAGCTCATGTGATCAATCAACTTTTTAACGTATACAATAATAACCTGTTATGTGGGCGGATTTTAAATTTTTGTTATATTTGATTTTAATGAAAACAATATAAATTTTAATAAATAATTCGATTGAGAAAATACTATATAGTGAGTTTCTACTGTCTATGTGGTTTAGCTATACTAGTGTCTTCGGTGGTCACATGAAAGTGAGTTTCTTTTTTTCACTTTTTCAGAATGTACAACCTTATCATTGCGTCTTGGCATCTTACAAAACTAAAGATGTATAACTCTCAGTATTATGAATCGTTAAAGAAAATAAAAGAAGAAAACGTGGGTACTTTTTTACTTTGGTCTAAATACTTTGATAAAGAAAAAGATACAAAAGAGGCAGTTAAAAAAAGAAAAGAAAACACAACCAAGACTCTTCAAAAGATTTTTTTTTTTAAATAGATAAAATTACGTTACCAATTCCATAGAGGATATTTTCTAACATAGAAATGTGTATATATATAATTTACACATTTTATTCATTGTTGGAGATCAGCCGTTCATAATATACTACATTTAAGGCATAAATCACCCTTGTTAAGTGGAGTTGAACATTGAAAACTTCTAAATACCACTAAACCACCACTAATTTGATAAAGATTATATAGTTATTTCATCATTTTTATCATGCTCTGTTAACATTTTATATTACTAATAAAATTTATAAAAGTATCTATGAATTCTGATATAGTTGAAGAGAAGCCTTGGTTACAAAGATGGTTCAAATCATATGTGAGGTGTTGGAGATGGTTAGTTAGATGAGATTAGTCTCAAGAAGCTTGAGTTTAAACATATTTCTCTCAATAACACAAAGCTTGAGGCGGGTTTGTTTATGAAATTAATAAAATGAAAAATAAGATAAATATTTTAATCTTGAACTTTAAACAATTTGGAGATAAATGATAAACTTACCATTTAATTGCATTAGAACAAAACATTTTAACACGGTCCATAGGCTGCTAGGCTCTGTGGCTGAGTAGTAACTTATACTTACATCAATCAACGGATCGATCCACATATTGCAATTTCGCCAGTCTTATATCTATACTAATATTAGCGATTGTAAATCCTTTTTAATTTGTTTAACATACACCGAACGACTAAAAAAAATGGTGTCACGCCGATAAACAATTGAACACAAAATTCTCATGTATATCATCGGTGACCCGAAACTCCTTTTTTGATATAAATTCCAGCGGCTTAGGCGTTTTATTTCCGTTTTCAGGCATACTTGAACCATATCTCGACTTTTTTCCGGCGATAGAAGCAATAGCCTTTTTCTCCATTCTCCGGCGAATGACATATTCTTCAGGTATAAACACGTCCATTTTTTTTAACACACTAAAATAACCTTAATCGCTAGAGTTGAGAGAATTATGAAAAGTGAAAATGTTTTACACTCGCGTTTAGCAGTTTGCAGTTTTTGGAAAAACTTTGTTGTGAATATTTATAGACGATATGAAGCGACTAGGAAGGATAGTATGGAATTTTAGGTCCGAAATTTTGGAATAAACACGGTATCAAAATAAATTTATGTCAAAAAACAATATATGCTTCACTTTATTGCACTCGTGCTAATTGCTAGATACTGATTAATCTATATTATTCTTCAAACGAAATTTCGTTTATACAAACTCATTACATGGATATCTAGTACAATCTTTATTTTGCAAGTCCATTCGTAATCTTGTTAAATTTATCTTTCATGGGCATAATCAAATATAAGTTTTATTCATCCAACGTAATCCTGCTCCTATCCACTTGTTGTGGAATTTTATAATTCATCAAAATTATAAATCTATTTTCTCATATGATTCTCAAGAAGTTGATTGGAGTGCCTCATTGATCATAATGTTCTTTTTGTACAGTCCAAGATTATTTAATAATGTAGAAAATGTAGAAGTCGGGGGCGATCAACTCACTTCTTGATTGCTAACCAATTCAAAATGAAGTCATGTATCAATATAAATAAATATATAAATTTTGATAGATAAGTAAACCTAATTTGCTTTATTCCGTGGACTACAATATATACTATGAGTCTATGCTAATTAGATTATGGGATTTTCTTTTGGATTATTTATCATAATGTATTATGAAGTTAGAATATAGAATCTGATTCGAGGATGCGTTTCTTGGTGCAACTTTCGGCCTTTTGATTGAAATTGGATGGCTCATTTACACTTATAAAAATTAATATAACCACGTTTATTTTTCATGCATAAGTATTATTTTACCTTTGCCATGTCAAGTTTTTTTTTTTTACATTTTTATCATCAGTTGTTGCTCTGATCTGATCATTTTGATCTGCACTGTACTTCGCTTGTATTAGATTTAAGTAAACTAAATACTACTTTACAACATATCCATAACTTGTCTTATATATATGGAGTTTCTAACATGATTGAAAACATTTGGTTATAAGAAAGTTATGGGGGAGTCCTGAAGATAACAAAAGATTGAAAGTTTGTTTTTGGACATTTCTGTACAAAACTTAGATTCTTATATACAGTACTGATTAACTTGTTAACTCAATACTTGGAGCTTCCTTTAAGTACCCTTTTATATATTACTACATTGCTTAATCGAGTCTTTCACCAACCGTAACCCAAACAGTTAATTGTTTTCTTGGAGTAAAAAATATCGATGACATGATACATATGATATAATATATAATATTGGTATGTATATATTGATGGGATTCGGATATAGAACACCCACACCTAACTCGAAGTCATCATTAAACCTATGAGATCTCCACTTCTTCTAGTTGTCTTTAATTAATCTTCAAAAGGTAGTATCTATATTAGACATTGTTCAAAAAAAAGAAGAAGGTAGTTTTTACAAGTAGTTATTATATTTATTTTTAAATCCTTGTAAAACTCTAAAAAAGAGAGTAGATAGTAACAAGAACCAGAAGGCAAACTCTAAAACTATATGGGACAAGATAAACAAGTCAAGCAAGATTCTCCATTACATGAGCAGAATACTATAAAGAATTCTGCATCAAGTCAAAGTATGTCTGAATGTAATATATATATATATATATATATATATATATATGTCGTTTCTAAATTTGTCTAAATAATAAGGTTTTCAATTTTTTTGGTTTGTAGATGAGAATTTTGTTGAGATAGAGAAAGAGAAGAGTCTTACGTTGATTAATGCATGGGAAGAGAACGAGAAGGCAAAAGCTCAAACCAAGTAAGATTTACCAAATTATATATATATAGTACATAGTTTTTTTTTTTTTTTTTGCATTCCAAACATCTCACACAAATATATATTGACGTGAAAAGCAAATTCAAACATATAATTCTATATTATTTTGCATTAACATTTTCGTATTTTATAATTAATATGATTCAAACATAAAGTTCAAAAAAAAAAAAATATGATTCAAACATATAATTCTATACTATTTACATTTTGTTCTTCAATTTAAACAGGGCTTACAGAGAACTTTGCTCCACCGAAGCATGGGAGAACAACATGAAGACAGCTCTAGAGTTAGATTTGAAAAAAATGGAGGTATATGATTGATTATATATAGAGAAATTAGCAATTCGATTCCTTCTTTTAGCGTCTTTAGACATATATTACTATATATTTTTGAACCAAAGACATATAATAGTTTGACATAACCTATGTCTAAATCATTTTAGTATTTACAGGTACAGCAACACCGATATACCAATTTTTTTACCACGATAAATTTGAAGTTTTTCCCTTGCTTATATTCTTTCTTTTTTTTTTGATATCAGGAGACATTAGAAGTGGAGAAAGATGAATATTCAAAAAAACTGAAAAAGAAAATACCGGAAATTGAGAAGATTGCAGAAGCGAAAAGAGAAAAAATCGAGAAACAAAAGGTGCAAGAATCTATCAATCTGACAAAAATGAGTGAGAAGCTAAGTGCAACTCCAGGTGCCTATCCACCTAAAACCAAAACATGTGGATGTTTCTAGATCATTTGTTCTTCTCTCATGGGTCAACTCTCGGCCCATTAACTAATTATTTATTGGGCTTGGCTCATTGATAAGGGAAATGTACTAAACCATTATGTGTAAGAAGCTGTGAACATTGAAGCTTCGATCTACCGTTTACGTGTGTGTATATAATAAAAAACAGTTGGATTTCACTAAACTGTTCTGATTTTTGAATTTTAGAAAACAGTAGTAAACCGGATTAAACCAGGTGGATTAGATGTTCCCCGGGTGAGTGAAATATATGGATTCGGTTACCAGCACGAACCGGTAGAATCGGTTGGTTTTCAAGTTTGATTCCTTAAGAGAATTAGAGATTGTCGTCGTCTCCTCTGCAAAATCGACGTTTTCGTGGCTCACCATCGATTCTCAATTCGTTTGCTCGGAATCACATCTTCTTCTTCAATCCACCATCGTTGCCCAATTTCCAGGTTTCTTTATCCTCTGATCACGTTTCTATCCTCGAAAGAACCAAGTCTTGGATTTAGTCTTCCAAATGATAAATGGGTCACAATTTTTTGGAGTTTTTGTTTTTCCTTTGGATCTTCATACCTTAATCAAGGGGACGATCTATATGCACCAAAATCATATTCTTTTTGCACTGTGGTCAGCTCTAGGAACAAAACCTGATTTGATCAGTTTTGATAACTTAGAAACTTGAAATTTCGTAGATTCTTCTATGGATACAGATTGCATACAAGCAATTATCGTGACTCGATTTTCTGTTAAAGCTATGTTTTTTTGGGGCAATTCAAGTAGAAAGTTTGTGTTTTTGTCCTTTGAAAAGTTACCACTGACCAAAAATAGTTCTTCCTTAGGCCAACAACTCTTTGTTCTTCACTTCATTTCTCAGAATTCATGTTTTTGTATATGCTTTCTTTGACATGGATTTATTGCAGGAATTGTTGTTTGATCAAATCATGTTTCTGTACTAAATGTAAGCCCTGTGTTTATCAAATATTTTTAGATTTGCTCATCAGGGAAGAAGATGGGAGTGTCGCCGAAAATAGCTCCGTCGATGCTGTCTTCGGACTTTGCAAATTTAGCGGCAGAGGCCAAGAGGATGATCGATTTGGGCGCCAACTGGCTTCACATGGACATTATGGTACCACCTTCACCTTTCTTCTCTGAAATCTGAATTTTATTTCACTCTCAAGTAATCACTTTTGACTTATTTTGATAAAGTTCAAGATTGTACCTATCTCTGAAATCGAGTTCGTCCTCCATCCAAAACCTTCTGTTTATTGGGGTCTGTTTTAGACAAATCTGTGGATCCAAACGATCATACAAGACTCCTGAATTTTGTTTGAACATAGTCTACATGGAACCATGAATGTGTGGAATTCTAGTCTGTTGAAGACAAAAGAAACTTATTGTAATCTGCTCTTAGTATGAAACAAGAAGCTTTGTTTTTTGTTGTTGTTGTTAATGGACTTATTTTGATAAAGTTCAAGATTATACCACCTTCACCTTTCTTCTCTGAAATCTGAATTTTATTTCACTCTCAAGTAACATCACCTTGACATATTTTGATAAAGTTCAAGACTATACCTATCTCTGCGATCAATTTGTGAATCCAAACGATCATACTTACTGTAATCTGCTCTAAGTATGAAACAAGGCTTTGCTTTTTGTTGTTAATGTACTTATGCTACATAACCATTTGCTTGTTTCATACTTATTTGCCTACCCTGTTACTTTCATTTTGCAGGACGGGTAAATTTCACTGCCTTAAGCTGTGTTTGAACCTATATCGATTATTAGCATCCGTTCAGATCTAAACTTTGTGTATGATTCTGTGTTACTCGGGACAGGCACTTTGTTCCGAATCTAACGATTGGTGCTCCTGTCATCGAGAGTTTGAGAAAGCACACAAAGTAACTCCTTTCTCTTGAGTTAATATTAACACCTGACATATTGTTTTCTCTCTAGTGGAAAACTTTAATCCTTTCCTCTTTCATGATGTCACAGTGCTTATCTTGATTGCCACCTAATGGTGACGAACCCGATGGATTACGTGGAACAGATGGGTAAAGCTGGAGCGTCTGGTTTCACGTTCCACGTTGAGGTGGCCAAAGGTATAGCAAAAGCTCTTTAATCTCCCCCATCACATTGAATTTGTCTATATCATGTTAATGATCTTGTCTACTCTTTTGCTTGTTTCAAGAGAACTGGCAAGAACTTGTAAGCAAGATTAAGTCTGCAGGGATGATACCAGCTGTAGCTCTAAAGCCTGGAACACCTGTTGAAGAAATTTTTCCTCTGGTATGAGTTTTTTTTTAATCTTAAAGCCTGTTTCCTCTGATATGAGTCTATATCATGCTTCTTTGGACCTCTATGACCAGGTTGAAGGGAAACCTCCGGTTGAAATGGTTCTTGTGATGACTGTGGAGCCTGGATTTGGAGGCCAGAAGTTCATGCCCAACATGATGGACAAGGTTCGGGCATTGAGACACAAGTACCCGACACTTGATATTCAGGTAACTTTAAGGCATCTCTATCATCTTATAGACATCGTTTTAGTTTGATCTTTTCCTTAGACAAATGAGTCTTTATCTCTTGGTTCAGGTGGATGGTGGCTTAGGCCCTTCCACGATCGACGCAGCGGCTGCAGCCGGAGCCAACTGTATCGTCGCCGGAAGTTCAGTTTTCGGAGCTCCGGAGCCAGGAGAAGTCATTTCTCTTTTGCGGGCCAGTGTTGAGAAAGCCCAACCCACCTCTTGAGTTTAGTGCCAGTTTCTAAATTTTTCTATGCACCCAATAAAGGCCCAATAACTCTTAGAAAACTTTCTTCTCTTCTAATAAACTCAAAGAGTTCAGCTGATGAGTGTTGATATAATTCAGAACCTGGTCATTAAATTGTTGGTCATTGGTGTGTTTAAAGTGTGGGGGTGTTTATGTTTATGGAAGATAATAATAATCTGATAAGTATTGTAATGTTGTTTATCATCAAATCAATTGAAGCTCTCTGTTTCAGAAATCAGAATCCAACACACTAATGATGCTAGGTTCGAAACTTTTAACAGAGTTTACAAATTTATCAAACACAAATGCCCGGGAAAATGATCACCTTTGAGGTGAAGAAGATAAACCAGAAAATTTATCATCTCATCAAATCCAGCAAGAACACAAGTTATATGAATGATTCCATGACTCCACACCTTTGAGGTTCATTTTCCAGTCACACAGCCCATTCGTTATGCAAGAATCGGTTTCTGTGTTCATAGCTCATGAGAACAATTATCTATAGTTAGAATCAACGGTTTCAAGATGCAGGTACCTTTTTCACATCTCCTTCATTGGAACAATGGTTCTTAACAACCATCTCTATGTCAGCTTCAGAAGCGCCTGCAAGTTTAAATCTTTCAACAGCTGAATCCAGATTCTTCTTCCAACCATCAATCCCGATTTTGCATTCCACCTGCGACCTTTCAAACAGCATGTTCCCCCAAAACAAATGGATCTGCGACCTCATTGCAGTCGCTTGTTCCGCTGCTTCCTCGGCTGTGATTGCATCTGAGACCTCTTCGTTCCCGTCTCCTCCTTGCTTCTTTCTCCTCTTGGAAACTTCCTCTTTCTTGTTCGAGTTCGGGTCTTTAAGCTCCTCCATCCTCTGTTCTTCAAGCTTCTCCCACATCCTTGTAGCGTCTCTCATCTTCTCCTCCGCGCTATCAAAGAGTTTCAGGGTCTCTGCTGGATCCCAACCCGAGATATCGATCTTCTGAGCTAGCAAGTAAGACCAGTGTAGCTTCGCCGTTTCGAACTGCTGCTGTCCTAACGCAAGCAAGCCCTCGTAAAAATCGGGCTTGATCGTGAGTGCGTGTTCGTACTTATCTTTCGCCAATGTGTATCTCTCCTTCACCCACTCGTAAGCGGTTCGAAGCTGCGACGCAACCACTTCTTTCCCTGCAGAATCGTCCAGAGGAATCCGCTTTCTTGCAGCGCACATGTGAACATTCCCCCAGTTGAAGAAAGCTAAAGCAGCCACTTCTTGGAACTTGGCAGAAGCCTTGTCGAACAGTGGCTGAGCTTTCTCGCTTGTGACCGTCTCTTCGAGCGCCTCTGAGCAAAGCTCCATTCCAAGCTCGTGCAAATCGATATGAGCATCAGGGTCAATACCTACATGAGTGCGGAAAAGATGAGCAAAATCAAACAACCAATCATCCATTTCCAGTTCTTTGGCCTCGGGATCTTCAGAAGAAACCGCATTCTCCTTCTCCACTTCCTTATCCATCTCTGTTGTTTCCGATACTGATTCGCTCGGAGATGACAATACTTTTTCTTCAACACCCTTCTCTTCCTCATCTTCCTCTACCAACACAGGCTCTTGCTCAAGAGCCACATCAACAACATGCAGTCTCAACATCCCAACGGAATCAGATTTCTCGGTTTCAGGCTCTTTCGTCAAGAGACTATCAGCAGCAGATTCCGCCAGCCTCAGCTCCGCGGTTGATGTTATCGTCACCAAATCTCCGTCGTTGTCTTTGTACTTGATCAGAACCGCATTCGAAGACGGGAAACGGCTGCTCACAATCTCTCTCAGTTCCTTAAACCTACAATTCACAGGCATTTGACCTAACCTTATGTCATGACCATATACAAACTTCAACGGCCTCAATCGAACTATCTTCTCTTGAACCTTCCCAACAACCGCCACAGAGGAAGAAGACGACACAACCTTCCGAGCCGCCGCTTGAGCCTTACCAACACTCACCGATCCATTTTCAGTCACCGGTGAACGCTCTACCTTACTAGGCAATGTGGTAACATACCCAACAGGCGAAGCAGCTCCCTTTTTGACGACAGGACGAGAAGGCAAACAAGGACCAAGTCCAGCGACGGGACCGCCTAACGCAGCGGAGGCACCAAGAGCTGCAGGTGAAGGCCTGCTCTGCAAATCTTGCTGAGGACCCAAAGCAGCAGCTCTTAACCGCCGTGAAATCTCTCCGGCGTCCTTGTGGTTAGGGTCAGAGCCTAACAACACACTCACGTCCTCAGCAGCCAAACCAAACTTGCCTACAGCTTCGTAGGCTCGAGCCCTTCTAAGCAAGGCTCGAGAAAAACCAGGCTGGACTCTGAGAGCCGACGTGCACTCAGAGATCACCGATTCGTAATCGATCGGCTTCATCTGCATCAAACAAGCAGCTCGGTTGCTGTGGAACAGGGCTCGATCTGGGTGGCTCTTGGGAAGCAGCTTGATCCCGTTCTCGTATTGCTCGAGAGCGCCGACGTAATCTCTTCCCTGAAACTTTCTGTTGCCTTCTTCCTTGAGCTCGTGTGCTCGTTTCGAGAACACCGAAGCGTCGAAGTCAACACCACCATTAACAATCGCAGGCTTGGATAATCCCGGAGCTTCAGACGAATTGACATGACTCGAATTACCCTTTTTCTTCCTTCCTCCAGATTTCCCCATATCAAAATCTCTCTCCCCCAAAAAAAAAACACAGAGACCCGCTTGAAATGTTCTAAAACTAGGTCAAATCAGATTATTTAAGTTTGAATAATTCGACTTTGTTGTTAGAAATTTGGTTTACTAAAAAAGATAGCAAACCCGGTTGGACCGACCGTACCGTCCGTGAGCCAAAACAAAATTTCCGGTTCAGTTTTTTTTCTTTTCTCTGTCGCCTCTCTCTCTCTCTCGTCTCCGTCTTCAGGTTAAATCCTCTCCCGGAGGTGAATTCACTTCAAAATCGAAGCAAGCAGATATTCTCTGGTATGTTGTTGATTCCATATTTCTTTGTGTTGTGTGTTTACCTCTTCAAAGTTAGATAATGGCGGCTTTCTCCTCTGAAATGTTGTTTTTTTTTCTGGATCTTCGTTTAGTTTGGATACGATCTGAGATTTGTCGTTCTAAATCATTGTCTGCGTATGGGAGATTTAGGGTTCTTATTAACATTATTTTGGGATTTTCATTCGGTTTCTCGATGAGTAGAGCGAAAATTCGTCATCTTGCAGCTTAACGAGACTGCAAAATCAGAAAAGTATTTACCTTTAGTTGATTCTTCTTTAAAAGCTATACTCTTTTGGGTGATCCAACTAAAAAAAGTTTGTGTTTTGTCCTTGAAAATTTACAATTTTGTTGTTGTTTCAGGTTGTATGGATTCATCGCTCAATATTTTTTTGATCAATCCTGTTTGGTACACAATTCACAAGCCTTTGTGTTCATAAGACTGCTCTGTTTCTTCAGGTACCGAATTGCAAAGTCTTTGTCTGCAAAATGTCTCTGCGGAAGCCTCAGACCCCTCGCCTTCTTCTCCAAAACGTCTCTTGTATGAGAAACGCGCAGCAGATTCTAAGACACGTGAACGTATCTCTCCACGACGGTGGCGCACTTGTCTTAACCGGAACCAACGGATCCGGCAAATCAACCTTCTTGAGAATGTTGGCCGGATTCTCAAAGCCCTCCGCGGGAGAGATCCTCTGGAACGGTCACGACATCACCAAGTCAGGGATCTTCCAGCAGTACAAACTCCAGCTCAACTGGATCTCTCTGAAAGACGCCATCAAGGAGAGGTTCACTGTACTCGACAATGTCCAGTGGTTCGAGCTCCTGGAGAACAAAATCGGCAAGGCTCAACCGGCGTTGGAGCTTATGGGTTTAGGGAGGCTGGTGAAGGAGAAGTCGAGGATGTTGTCGATGGGTCAGAGGAAAAGGCTGCAGCTTGCGAGGCTGCTCGCTATCGATAGACCGATTTGGCTTTTGGACGAACCGTCTGTTGCCTTGGATGACGAAGGAGTTAGGTTGCTTGAGTATGTTATTGCGGAGCATAGGAAGAAAGGAGGGATTGTGATTGTTGCGACTCATCTTCCCATTGAGATTGAAGATGCTACGATCTTGAGGCTTCCTCCTAGGTTCCCGAGGAAAATGACTTTGATTGATATGCTTGATCGTGCAGACATTTCTTAGTGGAATAGAATCAAAGAGATTAGGTTTGGTATTGTTTTATTTTGTACTTGTGTAATGGAATGTTTAGTGGTTATTGTCAAGCAAATTTAGTTAAAGTATTTGTTTTTCTTAACGCATAGAACGAGAGATTAGGGTAAGACAAACATAGAATTAATAGCATAATAACTCATAGATTAATCTATAGGCCGCCGAAGTATTTTAACCAAGAATCATACATTCTAAGTAAATAGAGGAAACTAAAGCTTAGATCCTAAGAATGTCATCATCACCAAAATCATCAACTTCATCTTCTTCATCAACACCTCCTTCGTTAAGACGAACGTAATCAGGAATGGTCTGAAAAAGCAATACGCATTATAATTTAATAACATCGCAGCAGATTTAAAATTTTGAAACAAACCTTTATAAAAAGAATGAAACACCAAATCGCAGTCGCTCTTAGGATTTGGCAAGAGTCAAACGTATACGTTTGTACATTGACCTCTCACTTGTATTTGTTCTTATTACTATGTCGTGGCGTGTCTGTTCTTAAACCCCTTCACATCATCGATAACCGAAACAAAGCATGAGCTGTTTTTTGTTGATATTGTCGAAAATACCCTCAATCCATTTTCGTCTTCACCTTTTAGATTGAAGACCCACCCGAGGTTTAAATTCTTACTGGCTCATTTGTTTTCTTGCAATCTTTCGCAAAACCCTGAACCAAAGTTTGCATCTTTCTCTTTCTATTTGTGTTTTTGTCTACTTTTTTTTTTCTTTTTCTTTGGAGGTTTTTTTTTAAAAAAGCAAGAAGCTTGAGAAAATGGGAATGGGCACAAGCAATTTCGTTATCAGATGGGTCAATCTTCTTACAATGGTGAGCTTAAATCTCTTCTTCTTCTTCTTCAATTAGTTTCTATTTCTCAGAGCCGTATTTTGATCCTCCATTGATTTGGTTTGTTGAATTAGATTCTTGGTTTCCGTACAACTTAGGTTATGGTTCTGTGTAATGAAGATTCCTTAGTGAAATTGTTCCACTGCTTGAGTTGTAATAATGTGAAAGCTTCGACCTTTTTAATGTTATTTGTTTCTGCAACTTTCTTATAGTAATGCCTTTTGTATTACAATTTTGTGGTGAAGCTATTGGCTGTGGCAGTGATAATGTTTGGGGTGTGGATGAGTACACACAATGACGGATGCAGAAGGTCACTTACATTTCCAGTCTTAGCTCTTGGTGGTTTCATCTTCTTGATGTGAGTTTTACACTACTTACACAATTTACACAGCAGAACAATGGTGCTTGCTTGCTTGCTTATGATGTTTCTTATTGTTTGCTTGCTTATTGTTCATGAGACGTTGCCTGATTTCATGCTTTTTTCAGATCCATAATCGGGTTTCTTGGTGCGTGCAAGAGAAGTGTGGCGCTTCTTTGGATTGTATCCTTTCACTTGCCATGTTCTGTTTGCTGTGTTCTTTTCTATTGAGAAATTTGAATTTTGGGATCTTCCTTGACAAGATGATCCTCCTTTGAAGTATCTTGTCGTGCTCCTGATCGTTTTGATCGCGATTCTCGTCTTTACCGTATTAGCGTAAGTCTCATGATCTTCCCAAATGTTTAATCTCAAGCAAACTCACCTGTTTAATCGTTGAAGATCTCCTTGAATCAGTTTCTATTTTTTTTGGCTTTTTACAGGTTTATTGTAACAAACAACGGGTCCGGGCATACTAACCCTGGTTTAAGGTAAGTGTAAGCTTTTCCTCCATGGTCACATACCTATTCTCTATGTATAGATCTTTGAAACCTTTCTGCCTCATATTTAGGTACAAGGAGTATAAGCTGAATGATTACAGCTCATGGTTTCTAAAAGAGGTATCATAGTTCATCGTTGCACGAAAGTATCATCCAAACAAGAATGTTTTCTTCCCTTTTTTCGTCCAACTCTCGTTCGATGTTTCAGCTTAACAACACCAACAACTGGAAAAGACTAAAGAGCTGTCTTGTTAAATCCGAGCAATGTAGGAAGCTTTCCACGAAATACAAGGTCTAGTACATTTCCACCTACAAAAATGCCTTAGGATGATCTTTGAAATGTTCTTGATCTTTTCTTTTCGTTATTTCAGACCATCAAGAAGTTGAAATCTGCAGAATTAACTCCGATAGAAGCTGGATGTTGTCGACCACCATCTGAGTATATACATGTCTCTTCTTGTGATTTGATAGATGTTTAATATTTATGTTTAAATGTCTCAATGTTGTTTTTTTTTTTGGCTGTGGTTGTTGTTGCATAAGGTGTGGTTATCCTGCGGTGAATGCTTCATACTACGACTTGAGCTTTCATTCAATAAGTTCGAACAAAGATTGTAAGCTTTACAAGAATTTGAGGACCATCAAGTGCTACAATTGTGATTCTTGCAAGTAGAGCTAATCAACTCCCCTCTCAAAAAAAGCTAATTCTGTATACAATTGTTTCATTCAGTTTAAAGGTGAAACTAAACTAAATTACTCTGCTGGTTTGATTAATTAACCGCAGAGCTGGAGTAGCTCAGTACATGAAAACCGAGTGGAGACTTGTTGCGATCTTCAACGTGGTTCTGTTCGTTGTCTTGGTAAGATGTTTATTAACACACATGAAAAATGAAAGCTTTCTCTTCTTAGAACAACAATGGAGATTTGATTATGAGCAAATTAAACTGATTCGTTTGTTTTCTTTGTTGAAACACGTACAGTCGATGGTTTACTTTGTCGGGTGCTGCGCGAGAAGGAATGCTGCTAGTTACCGAACCAAAGCTTAGAAACTGTGAAAGCCTTCTTCACTTAAATGAGTTCTCTAAAACTGCAGAAGAAGCTTACAACTTCTCTTCATGTTGGTTAATGCTTTTCAAGAGATTGGTTAGAGAGGCACAAGAGCAACAACTTCTCTTCATTCTTTCTTACTCTTGTAATCAATGATGTGAAACAGAGTTGTTATTACAGGAAATATCAAAAGCTAAGTTTTTATTCTTCCTTCATTAGACATAAAACTGCATAAGATTTGTGAATGTTTTGCAAGAGTGACTAAAGTGGCACAAGAACAACTTCTCTTCATTCTTTTTATTACTCTGTAATCAATGAATTGAAACATCATGAATTAACACAAAAATTGGTGAGATTTTTACCAAAATTAGTTGTAAGATGGACTTTGATTAACAAATAACTACACTTTTCATTCTTTCTTACGCTCGTAATCAATGAAGTGATATCTAGAGCTTCAATATCCTGATACCACTTTTCAGTCTTTTATCGGTTTTACTGGTACAATAACAAATACCGAATTTTCGCATAAATCGAACCGGATATATCAGCTTTCGATTTACTACCTTAAACCGGACATTAATCTGAAATGCCCTCCCGTACACCCCCAAAATCTCACTGCCCCCCTCTAATTTCACTGCCCCTCTCTTCATTGAATTGACTATCTTGTCCTTAATGAATAAACAAAAAAAAATCGAAAAAAAAATGACAAAAAATAAAGGAAATTCGGGTGGTTGGTTTGGTAAGAAATTTAATTCAAACTAACCTAAAATTAATTGTCTAAACCAACCAAACCAACCACCAAAATTTTTGCACCTTTCATCGTCATCTTCTTCCTCTCATGTTTCCACCATTGACAAAATCAGAGGTGTGAAGGTTAGTTGTTGCTGTTTCTTATACTATTTTCGATTTCTTGATTGAATTATCAAGTTTATGTCATAGGCTGAGCAAATAATACATAATTTCTTCTCAATTAGAGAATTTCATAGTAAATAAAATTTTAATTTTTTTTTTGCTCATTGGAGCTGCTGAGCTAGTTGGATAAGGCTATTAGAAACTGATATTGTTAATTAAATATGATATCTTGGTTAACTGAGCAATGAATCGTAAAAACTAGTGATGATTCGTATGATGAACTAAATTTCTGGGTACTACTGGGTACAACTAGCACAACTGGATATATTAAGTGAATTAGTACGACTAGGATGAACCAAACTTTCTGGGTACTACTGGTATAACTAGCGTAACTGGACATCTTAAGTACGACTAGTACAACTGGTACAACTATGATAAGATTACCTTACGATTGTTTTGTTCTTTTCAGGGGAAATGAGTAGCAGTGGTTGCACAGTCATATGTTTTGATTATGGGGGGTTCTATTCAAAAGATGGTGATAAAGTTATTTGGAATTCTGTAGAAGATGAGATTCACACTTTAGTGATGAGGAAATCTTTGGAGGATGTCACTTATCTTGGATTAGTGGAGGGAATTTGCAGAAAGGTTTTGATAGATGCAACTACATCTCAGCTGAAAATTAGTTACTATCCAATGGTCTTGAACACGAAGAAACCATCATATATTTGGAATGACGAAAATGTTTTTGGTTATCTACTACAAATGAGTAAGGATCAATGTAGAAGTGTTCTACATGTGGAGTTCATCAAGGATGTTGATCAAAGTCATGGAAGCGTGCATGTTTCAAGAGAGGATCATGGAGTTGACGTTGATGTAGGTCCAAGTAATGATGAGATGTTTTCTACCGCTAGAGATGGTTTAGAAATACCGGACAGTGAAATGCAAGACAATGAAATGCCAGACAATGAGATGCAAGAAAATGATACAGATCCTCTACAAAGATATGAGCTCGTGTATGATGATGATACAGAAGTCAGACATTCTGATGGAAACTCGCAAGTAAGTCATGGATGGGAAGATGGTTTAGATATATATAAAGGTCAAGAATTTGACACTAGGCAGGGACTGCAAGCTCTCCTGCAGAAAGGTGCACATGAGAATGGTTTTGAGTATGAAACGAAAAAGTCTGATCCCACACGTTTCGTGGTAAAATGTTTGGGAGCAAAAGAGGGATGCAAGTGGGGTTTAAGAGCTTCTGTGCGTATGAACTCAAATAGTTTCACTATTGTCACTTACAACAAGGTGCACACATGCTCTCGGGTTACTACAAGTACAATCAGACAAAAAAGGAAAGGCACACCACACTTAGTTGCAACTGTTTTGGCTGAAGACTATCCAGGTCGATTCGTCACACCAGATCCAAAAACGCTGATCAATATGGTTCAAGGCAGGCTTGGCGTGAAAGTATCATACTCGACAGCGCTGAGAGGAAAAAACAAAGCTGCTAATGAGGTGCGGGGAAGTTCTGAGGAGAGTTATCGGTGGCTATATTCTTATTTGTACATGCTAGAGAAAGTGAATCCGGGTACACGGACTTGTGTGGAATTAGATGAGCAGAAAAGGTTTAAATACCTATTCTTTGCATTGGGAGCTTGCATAGAAGGGTTTCTATCGATGAGGAAAGTCATCATTATAGATGGAACCCACCTGAAGAACGTATATGGTGGAGTTTTAATCGTCGCTTCAGCTCAGGATCCTGATTATCATCATTATCCCATTGCTTTTGGTGTAGTTGATGGTGAGAAAGATGCAAGTTGGACGTGGTTTCTGAATCAGTTGAAGTCAGTAACACCAGATGTCCCTGGAATGGTGTTTATTTCGGATAGGAATCCAAGCTTGATCAAGTCAATAAGGGAAGTGTTCCCTCTGTCTCAACACGGGTATTGTGTAAGGCATTTGTCACAGAATGTGAAAGGACACGTTGCCACCCACAGAGATGCATGTGTGAAGAAGTTCATCGAGTGCGCTAAAGCTTATACAGAGGTTGAGTTCGTAAAACTATATAGTGCTTTTAGGATGAAATATCCATCTGCTGCCGAGTATCTAGACAAAAGTGTTGATGAGAAAAAATGGGCAAAATGCTATTTTCCAGGAGAAAGGTACAACATAGATACCACCAATAGTGTAGAATCTATCAATGGTGTTTTTGTAAACGCAAGAAAGTACTTGCTGTTGCCAATGATTGATGTAATTGTTGCCAAATTGGCTGAATGGTGGAACACCCATAGGCAGAGTGCCGCTGAAGTCCCACTGTCACAGAAGCTTGTGCCTTCCGTGGAGAACGAAATGGATCTGAGATGTGTGGATGCAAAGAAACTCATGGTGCAAGAGTTAAACAGCTATCTCCATGAATACAATGTGATTGGTCTTGATGGGAAGAATTATTTGGTTGATATGACTAGGAAAACTTGTTCTTGCAAGTATTTTGATATAGATAGATACCCATGTGTGCATGCAATTGCTGCTGCCATCCATATGAGCAGAGATAGGGAACTTCATCTACAAGATTTTTGCTCCAAATATTATTTGGTAGAGCTATGGGCATTGGCATACTCCAGGACAATCTATCCAGTTCCTCATATGTCTGAATGGGTTGTACCTGAAGAGATACAAGCACAAGAAGTCTTACCTCCGGAATATGAAGTAAAGAAAGGAAAACCGCAACAGAAAAGATTCCCATCAGCTGGAGAATATCGTGGAAGAGGAAGAGGAAGAAGAGGTAGAGGAAGAGGGAGAGGTGGACGCTGGGCTCAATGGTTTGGGATTGATGGAAGTGAAGAGTAATTTATGTTTTTGTTTCAAATTATTTGAACTATGTGTGCAACTTTGTATGACCGAGACTTGTATCCATGTTATTTCTATCAGGTATGACTAGGCACCACTAGTACAACTCTATATTCCACGTCTAATATGTCTGGTACGACTGGTGCGACTAGTACCACTCGTTTCAAGTACAACTAGTTCAACTACATTTTAGTTGTACTAAAGTCCAACTGGGAAGACTGGTACGACTATGCTTTCTACAATAATGTCAATAACACAAGTTGTAAATGTATTTGTAAACATTTTTCCATATAAAATAGGCCATTAAACATTTGCAAACATATTTGAACATTTTATAGTTAAATAAATTTGATCCACGAAAATGTTTGATCCATGAAAATGTGTTCTCTACACAATCTACCTTATACTTTTAAGGTTACTTTGTAAATCTTAACCACACAAACATGAAAACCATGAAAGTTTGTTATTTTATACTAGTTATAGCATTAGAATATTAGTTTATTTACAAAATTTTACAAGTACAGCTAAAAATGTTTAATTTAGGTATGATACTATTGATTACAAAATTTTACAACTTTATGTCTTTAGGGTACAACTCAAAACTGGGTACAACTATGTTATAAAAAAACTGGGTTCAATTTTTTTTTTTTTTGACGGCGCAAACTTGCAAAGATATTTTATCCATTTTTCCTCTTTTGACGGCGCACGTGACTTCATATTTTATCCATTTTTAACTTTATTTTAAACATGTTTTTTTTGCATGCACACGTTTTTTTTTGCTGCCACACGTTTTTCTAGTTGGTCTAGTTCTGCTAGTCGTACCTTTTAATTCAACACATAAAAAAAGACTTGCATAAAATATATATGTCCAAATCCTGAAAAACACAAAGATAAATTCTAACATAGCAGATAATGACACAACAGAAGTTCAAAGGCCTAAGTTACTTAATAACAATCCTTCAACAACCGTGAACGAGTAACCTTCTTTTTTTGCTTGGGAGTCTTACTCTTCTTAATTAATTTCTTTGCTGCTTGGGCTTGAAGACTAGGTCGTTTCTTTATCTTCACCTTCCTAGGAGTTTGGACTGTATCTCCACCTAACAAAAACAAACAAAAATCGATGAAACTCATTATATCAACAAAAATCGATGAAACTCATTATATCGGCACTTACCAGCTAGAGCCTTTTCCATAGCTTTATCCACAGCCGCTAACACTATCTCCGCAGCTGCACTAGCCTCAGCCGCCACAGTCTCCACGGTCTTCGCAGCCTCCATCATCTCCGAAGCTGCCGCAGCCTCAACCTCAGCCTTCTCCGCAGCCTCAACCTTCTCCCTCTTTACAGCCGCAGCAGCCTCCTTCTCCGCAGCCTCCTTCTCCGCAGCCTCCTTCTCTGCAGCCTTCTTCTCTGCAGCCTCCTTCTCCGCCTTCTCTTTCTCCTTCTCTTCAGCCGTGGCTCTCTCCGCCATCTCTCTCTCTACAGCCGCAGCAGCCTCCGTCATCTCCTCTTCAGCCGTTTTCCCTGTGACATAAAAAAAAAGAGTCAAATAAACTTCAATATTCAAAACAAAAAAATTCTCAAAAATTGTTTCTTACCGAAATCATCATTTCCACCATACTGAAAATCTGGAGGATTTCTTTGCTCTTCCACGAAGCTCTCCACAGCTACCAACCTTGTATCCAAACCTTGAATCTTGTCATTAATTTCCTTGAACCCTTCTTCCATTAATTTCATCATCCTTTTCAATTGCTCGGATATTGGCTCAATCACAACTGCAGGTTCTTCTTCAGCTGGCTCACCTATTGCCGCACCTTCGTTTTGGACATCTTCTTCTTGGACATTTTCTTTTTCGACAACTCGGGATTGAACATCGGCCATGAAGACATCCTCCCACTGTATCTTCCCTTGTTGGCGGACTATAAACTTGTTCCACCCATCAATAATAGGGTCAGCTACATCTGAATCATCCTTCAGTTCAAAGTCCTGCCACTGTGTCTCTTCCATGGCCCTCTCTATGAGATCTACTTCCTTACCCTCAGCAGTCAAAATACTAGTAATGTCCTGAAGTATAACGGAAAAAAAATTAAACCGATTAGTACGACTAGTACGAATATTAGACCAACTACCGTCAAACTACTGTCAAACTAGTACGACTAGTACGAATATTAGACCAACTACTGTCAAACTACTGTCAAACTAGTACGACTAGTACGAATATTAGACCAACTACTGTCAAACTACTGTCAAACTAGTACGACTAGTACGAATATTAGACCAACTACTGTCAAACTACTGTCAAACTAGTACGACTAGTACGAATATTAGACCAACTACTGTCAAACTACTGTCAAACTAGTACGACTAGTACGAATATTAGACCAACTACTGTCAAACTAGTACGACTCCAATAACAAAAAGTAAAATACCTTTGTATCTCCAAGATGCTCATTTATTGAACCCAGCGAATATCCAGTTGTGCCAGTCTGCGTGAACTCCCATTTGCACATTCTTGGACAATCATCATCTGCATTTGTTGCTTTCACCCGAAATTGTGTCTTCAGGGTTGGAATATATTCAAACGCCAAAATCTGCACATATAATTAGACCAGTTAGAGTAGTTGTACTATTAATACGAAAAATCTGCATATTTAATTAAAACAGTCGGACGAGTTGTACTATTCAGACTAATTAAAACAGTAGGAAATACGACTTACTTCCAAAGGGTTGAGGAACCCAGGAAACGTCCAACTCGCTTTCTCTGGGATCGATCCTTTGAAATGGTTCGTCATATGAAAAATCTCCTTGATGTTGTCCTCGAAAGTAAACCGTCCCCACGGGAATGTCTCACACAGCTCGAGATTATCAATCATCCTCAGAATAAAAGGCTCTATGGCTACTCCATGCTTTGATCTCCCTCTTATCACTGTCGCCAAGAAGTACAGGACAGCTATCCTTAGCCGATTCCTAGTGTCACTATACCTCATCCCTTGAAGTGCTTTTAGCACAACTTCAGCAGTAATTTTTTCGTCTTTAAAATGGTTCCTAGCAAACCTCTCGCCACCTAACTTTGGGTAATTCGCTGGATACTCGTGGCAGTACAGTCCCGAGAGGAGAGCATGCTCTCTGATGGAGTATCTAATGGGCACTCCATTTACCACAAACCAAGCCTGTCTATCCTTCTCCGTTTGTACCGTGCGTAGAAGCAACATCCACAGCCCCATCACCTTTCTTGTTGCATAAGTCTTCATGTGAAACAGGTGCTTGAACTGCGGGTGGTTCAGAAACCAACTCTTCTCATCCTCTTCCAAAGTTGGAAATACTTCCTCCTTAAATTTGTGTTGCAAGCATTTGGTACTTAGCTTACATCCCTTTTGGTATTCGATGGGATTGAAGAAATATCCGAGAGGCCGCATTGGTTCTTCCACATCATCATCGTCATGCTGCAAAAATAAGAAAACCGATTTAGTACGACTAGTACGATTACCAGGCCAACTACTGTCAAACTAGTACGACTAGTACGATTACTAGGCCAACTACTGTCAAACTAGTACGACTAGTACGATTAGTATGACTACAATCTAGTATGACTAGTTGACCTACTCCTACTACTCAGGCTCGACATTTCATTCAATCCAATTATACTAGTTGAACTAGTTGAACTACTCATACCAGTCGGACTAGTTAGACCCAATTATACAACAAATTAGGGTTTACCGATGGTGGTGGTGGTTGCGACGATGAACCGATTGCCGGTTCTGAAATCGAAGGCGGGCCGGTTGCCGGTTGCACCGCCGGAGGCAGACTTTCTTCTGCTGGTTCAGTCGCCGGAGCCGCCGGAGGCGGAGCATTGGATTTTGACTTCCGCGACTTCTTCTTTTTTCCTCGCGGTGCCTCCAGACGCTTCTCTCTCTTTCTTTTCTTCTTTGCCGGTAGATTTGAATTCGACGGCAGGGGATTTTCTTCTTCTTCTTCGGTCACCGGACCCGGCGGAGGCGGAGCACTAGAAGTTTCTTCTGTTGATTTCGATTTCTTCTTCGGCTTCTTCTGTTTTCCTCGCGGTGCCGCAGGAGGCTTCTCCGCCTCTGTTTGCTTCTCCGTCGGAGGATTTGAACTTGACGGTGGTGCCGGCGATGATGTATGATCCGGCGAAGGCGGTGTTCTTCTCTGAAGCCATTTCGTACGCGCCATGAGATTGATAAGTGGAAATTGGTGGAAATTAGTGGTTTATCAGAGAATATGAAAATGAGAGTTAGCGGTTTTTGAATCGGAGAAGATAAAAGTTGGAAAGGAAGAAATTTGATCGAAAAATCAGGGAAGGGGAAGTTGTTTTTGGTTTGGGTTTGGGCTAGATTTAGATTTAGGTTTGGGCCGATTTCGATTTATGTTGGGCCAAAATCCAATAGATATTATTTGGATATTGTTCGTAATTTAGAGGATTTCGGATACCTTCCATCGTTATTTCACGTATTTTGGTTTTAAATAAAAATCAAAAAAAAAAGAAATCTTATAACAAGGGCATATTAAATTTATTTGGTGTACGGAGGGGCATTTCAGATTAACCCCCTTAAACCCTAAAGGCTAAAACCTCAGGGAAAAAGGCATCTTGTCTGTTCTTTGTTTCTTTCTTCGTATTTAGAGTCACCGGAAATGTACTCGTCAATTCTCCGGGAACGATCCGGATCCTTCACTGGGTCTTTATGGAGCCGGATCATCTCCCGAAACATGGGTGGTGGTCCCAGAACCTTCCCAGGAGGTCTCAACAAGTGGCAATGGAAGCGTATGCACGAGAAGAAAGCCAGAGAGAAAGAGAACAAGCTCTTGGATCAAGAGAAACAGCTTTACGAGGTTCGAATCCGGTCCGAAATCCGAGCCAAAATGATGGGGAATACCGATTCCGGCGAAAAACCGGCGAAATCGAGCCAGAGTCACGGTCCGTTGAGCCCGAATGAACACATAAAGTCCTTGGCTGATCGGTTTATGAAAGCCGGAGCGGAGGATTTGTGGAACGAAGACGACGGGCCGGTTAAGAAATCGACTGATAACGCACGGTCAGGTTCGAATTCGATTGATTCTTCTTCTAATTCGCCGATCGATGTGAGGAGATTGTTTTCTGAGAACAACCGTGCTTCAATGGGTAATAGTCGGATTTTCGATCGTACTAGCAGAGGCTTCTCGAGTATGAGTAGAGGTAGATTTAAGAGAAACGAGAGTTCTTGTGATGAAGGAGATGACTTCGATGCGAAGAAGTTAGATACTCTGAGTCCCTTTTCTCCTAGCTTCGCTGGTAAGAAGGAGAAAGTGAAGAGCTCGAGTAACGTTAGCGGAGTTATGAGGAACAAAGGCTTGTTTAGTCGGAGGAAGTTTAGGAAGAACGATAGCTCAACTGAAGAAGACTCCGAGGAGGAAGACGGAGGAGATGGTAAGATGAAAGGTTGGATGGATTTGAGGAGAACAGGGAGCAGCGCAGCGTTAGGAAACCACGATGTCACGCTGACGAAAAGAGTGAACCGTAATGTCACTGACGAAGAGCTTTATCCTCCGCTCGATATCAACGTCGTTAGAGAAGATCTCAGTAAAAGAAAATCTGTAGAAAATGCAATGGAGGAGAATCGAGAGCCTCGTGACTCCATTTACAGTGGAAAAAGGTATATTATATCAACAACACACATCGTCCAAGGCTTTTTAATTTGCCGAAGTTTTGATCTTGATGAGCTTTTCTTTTTGCAGATTTGATGAGTCTAGTCTATCTCCTTTGACTCTAAAGGCTCTTTCTGCTTCTGGCATTGTGAAGATGACTACAGTACAAGACGCAACTCTCTCTGAGTGCCTCGACGGTTTGAATTCTTCTTGTTTGGTCCTTATCTTGATTCCTCTGCTTCGGTTCTAGCATTTGACAAAGGATTGATCTTTAATGTGAAGCAGGTAAAGATGCGTTAGTGAAAGCCAAAACCGGGACTGGAAAAAGCATGGCCTTTTTGGTATTTTACAATCCTTTGCCCGAGTATGATGGGAATTAGCTTTTGTTGTTTCTTTAGATAACGCTGTTAAAATTGAAAAAAACAGCTTCCTGCTATTGAAACAGTTCTGAAAGCTATGAGCAGCAGTAATGGCGTACACAGAGTTCCTCCAATATTCGCTCTTGTCCTCTGTCCTACAAGAGAACTCGCAAGCCAGATCGCTGCGGAAGGCAAGGCTCTGCTCAAGTACCATGACGGGATCGGTGTTCAGACTCTGATCGGAGGTACACGCTTCAAACTTGATCAGCAGCGCCTAGAATCCGAGCCGTGCCAGGTTTGGTTGCTCCTGATTCTTGATTTTTATACGAGAACTGTTTGTGTTGTTATATGGCTGATCTTCTTTTTCTCTCTCCTGCACTTTGTTGCATGCAGATACTAGTTGCAACTCCGGGAAGACTCTTGGATCATATAGAGAATAAGTCTAACATAACCTCGCGTTTGATGGCGCTTAAATTGTTTGTAGTCGACGAGGCTGATCTCTTGCTAGACTTGGGATTCAGGAGGGATGTTGAAAAAATCATAGATTGTTTGCCTCGTCAAAGACAATCTCTTCTCTTTTCCGCAACCATTCCTAAAGAGGTATAAGTAACTCTCAATGTCTTTTGCTTACATTGATTGAATCCAATTTGGAAAAAAAACACACGGTTTGAACTCGGTTTAATGCAGGTCCGTCGAGTATCTCAGCTTGTTTTGAAAAGAGATCACTCTTATATCGACACAATAGGTCTTGGTTGTGTAGAGACCCATGATAAGGTTACTTAAAACTCCTTCATTTTGTCTTTAAAAAAAACTTGATTCTTGAATCTGGTTACTGAGTTGCTTGCTTTGGTTTCTCAGGTGAAGCAGTCTTGTCTTGTTGCTCCACACGAATCTCATTTCCACTTAGTACCTCATCTATTGAAAGAGCACATCAGCAACACGGCCGATTATAAGGTAATCAAAACTCGTAAAGAAACACTTTTTTTTGTTTCTTCTTACCTTTATATTTCTCTCAACTATCCAATTTCACTTTCTCAGATTATAGTCTTCTGTTCAACCGGTATGGTCACATCACTGATGTACACTCTGCTCCGGGAAATGAAACTGAACGTCAGGGAGATTCACGCTAGAAAACCACAGCTCCATAGAACACGTGTGTCGGAGGAGTTTAAAGAATCGAAAAGACTGATTCTTGTCACATCTGATGTGTCTGCTCGTGGAATGAACTATCCAGATGTTACTTTGGTTATTCAGGTAAAGGCACTACAAATGCGAAATCATTTTTCGTTTCAAGATCAACTCTTAACGAATTTGAACTCGGTTTTATGTTGTTGGTAGGTCGGTATACCGAGTGATAGAGAACAGTATATACATCGGCTTGGTAGAACCGGAAGAGAAGGCAAAGAAGGCAAAGGGTTGCTTTTGATTGCGCCATGGGAGAGATATTTTCTTGATGAGCTTAAAGATTTGCCTCTTGAACCAATCTCAGTTCCTGATCTTGATTCAAGAGCTAAACTTGAGGTTTGTTTGAATTTGTACTTTTATATTACAAACCGGAGTTTTCTTTTAATCGCCGATTGTGACATTGAGGGATGACTATGTGACCAGGTTGATCAGTCCATGGCTAAGATTGATACAAGTATTAAAGAAGCAGCGTACCATGCTTGGCTCGGTTATTACAACTCGGTTCGAGAAACCGGTAGAGATAAAACCACGCTGGCTGAGTTAGCTAACCGGTTTTGCTATTCAATCGGTTTAGAGAAACCACCTCCTTTGTTCCGCAGAACCGCGGTTAAGATGGGTCTCAAAGGTGTTTCTGGTATTCCAATACGAAAGTAAACCGAACCGGATTTTGTTGATTACATTATGTTCTTTCTTCTTGTTGTAAGCATAAATAGTAGTTTGGTACGAAATTTATTAAATTAAATTTTGTTATTTCTTCAATCTCTTAGTCTTAATTCTGGAGATTCTGATGTTTTGTTACACAGAGCTCTGAAGAAGTGAGTTCATAAGGAGTCGATACGACGATTCAGAAAATCACTACAGTAGTTTCTTCTTAATAATAGCAAAAGATGTTAAAAGTTAAAACTAAAAAATACTTATTTAAAGAGGATTTATTACTAATCAATGCAGTAAAAAAAAGGAGATTTCTTTAACAGTTATATAAACGTCAGACTGTTTAATCTAAAACCCTAAGCAACTTTTCGATTTCCAGAAAACTCTTCATCTTCTCCGCGCTCGTCTGCTTCCCCCATCTTCGTCGTACCCGCTAAAACTTAACCTGGATAATGGCGGAACCGGAGATTCGCTGCGTGTTTGTGGAGACGAACCTGAACACTCATCTCGGGGTTCTCGTCGTCAATCATCACCAAACCATCTCCGAATTCAAAGGTGAGAAAATACTCAGTCTCTACATACTCCATTGAAACCGACTTCTAAAACCTTTTGGGGGTTTTTTTTTCCGGCTACATTGTCACTGCGTGTTCTGATTATTATGGGTTTATATATAGAGATTCTATGCACAGAGCATCAACAATGTTTTCCAGAACTCGGAGAAATCAATATTTCCGCGGTTAAGGTACGGCTTTTTGCTTCGTTGTTTCATAGAGTTATTGTTTTATGTTATCAAAAACTAAGGAGTGGTTTACTTTTACTTAATCAGGTCAAGCATCGAAATCGTTTCTTTCACTTGTCAGATCGTATGATTTTGTGTAAGCCTTTTGAAGGAATCAATATAAGCTGGTACGTCTACGTCGATGCCACCGCGAGAGTTGACAAGCGTGATGTGCTGAGTTTAATGGATGCCGACCAAAATGGCTCAAAGTCAAACCATGAGTTGGTCGAGAAGAAGAGGGAGATTGCAAAAGACTCTCTACTTTTGGATGGGTATACCAAGAATCTGACTCCTGAAGATGGTTTTGAAACTGAAGTAGCTGAGAAGACAACAAAGAAGAGGAAACTGAAAAGTTCGGATGGGGAAAAAAGTCGAAAGAAACCTTCAGTTGATCTCAGTCAGTCCGCTGCTGCTAAGACTGCTCCAAGAGTTGATATTGTTGATGAGAGTCGTGAGTTTTGTGGAAAATCTCAGGTTGACATTGTTGCTTCTGAGACTTGTGCAGTACTTTCACCGAGAGAAAAGCTAGATGATGTTCTTATGGGAGCAACAGGAAAAGGTAACTTATGGTTTAGTTATGTGGAATATAGTGATTCTTGTTATCAGATCTTATTGGATAGTGCCTGTTCATTAACCTCTGACCAGTTCTTTTAATGAATATAGTTCAGCTGTTCTATTACTAAGTCGTATTGTTATTGCTGATTCTGTGCAGAACATGAAATGGTTGAGAAATCTGTTGAAGATGTAGGAAGAGATCAAATGGAAACTGATAATGTTGCGAGCCACCCGGAAAATCATTTGGACACTAACAGTGGGTTGATAACCAGACCAGATACAGAGGAGAAGAAGGATGCCGACCAAAGTTGTGTGAACCATGAGGTGCTTGAGAAAAAGAAGGAGATTGCTATTGACTCTGTACTTTTAGATGGGCATACCGAGAATCTGACTATTGAAGAAGGTCTCGAAACTCAAGTAGTTGAAAAGACAACAAAGAAGAGAAAACTGAAAAGTTTGGATGGGAAAAAAATTCGGAACGAGTCTGCTGCTCCTACAACTGCTTCAAGAGTTGATGTTGATGAGATTCACGACTTAGGTGGAAAAGTTGAGGTTGGAGTTGTTGCTTCCGAGTCTTCACCGACAGAAAAGCTAGATGATACTCTTACGGGAGGAATAGGAAAAGGTAATCTTTGCCTTTTCAATTTTATGGACTGTAGGGATTCTTCTTATCAAATCTTATTGGAGAGTATCTAATCTTTATCATTTGATCAGTTCTTTAATGAATGTTTCTATTATCAAGTTATAATGTTTTGGCTGATTCTGTGTAGAAAATGAGATGGCTGAGAAATCTGTCGATGATGTGGGAAGAGATAAAATTGAAGCTGAAAAAACAGCGAGCATCCCGGCAAATCATTTGGACGTTACCAACCCCGAGAAAGAGAAGAAAAAGAGGCGAAAGAAGAGCTCAAAAGATGACGTCAATCAATCTTCTGCTGCTGCTACTACAACTTCAAAAGATTTGGTGAATGAGATAAACGGAGTTCTTGGAAATGTAGATCGTGTTGATGCTACTGCTGATTCTCTTCCAATCTCATCAGCAGGAGGAACTCTTGGCAATTCTTTTGCAGAAGCAACACAAAAAGGTAATTTCGGTTCTTTTACTGAAATTAGTTTGCCTATACAATCAGATCTCAGAGACTTTTTTTTGTTAACGTAATGTTTTTGCTGATTATGTGTAGAAAATGAGGTGGTTGAGAAAATTGTCGAAGAATTGAGAAGAGATAATATTGAAACTGATAGTGTATCGAGCCACCGAGCAAATCATTTGGACGCTAACAGTGGGTTGGCAACCAGAACAGACACAGAGAAGAAAAAGAGGCAAAAGAAGAGCTCAAAAGTTGACATCAGTCAATCTTCTGCCGTTCCTACTACAACTTCAGGAGATGTTGTGAATGAGACAAACGGAGTTCCTCGAAATGTTGATCGTGTTGATGCTCCTTCTGAATCTCTTCCAGTCTCAAGAAGAGATACTCTTGGCAATCCTATTGCAGAAGCAACACAGAAAGGTAATCTCAATTCTTTACTGAATTTAGTTTTCCTTCCCAATCAAATCTTCTCGAGTTTCTACTATCAGCACATAATGATATTTGCTGTTTGTTGGTTGATTTTTGCTATTCTCTAAGATTTCATTGGGTGTGTTTTTATCAACTTATATGATGTAATTGCTCGTGTAGAAACTGAGACGGGTGAGAAGATTGATGACGATGTGGGAAGTGGTAAAGCTATACCAAGTGCTGCAGATAATATACAGACAAATAATGTTGAAATAGATGCTGATAAGACTAGATCTGTGAAGTCTACTAAGAAGAAAAAGTCCAAGAAAGACAAGACTCTTTCTAAAGAAGATACCGTGATCGCTTCTGGTGAAAATGTTGAACCTGTCAAAGTTGTAGATGGAGAAGAGCCTGATACTGTTATCAGAAACGTATTAGATTCTTTGCAGGAAAGGAACGAAACTGAGGAAAATCTGGAAAAAATTGTGAAGAAATCAAGCAGGAAATCGAAGAAGGTTGTGGAGGCCCAAGTGTTGCCAGTTGAGGTTAACAATGCTGCTCTGGAGGAGACTCCTGTCACTCCTCCCATCAACAACCCAAAGGACACAGATGCATTATTCACGCCAGCGAAGAAAGATGCTGAGAGCGATGCTCTGCATTTGCAGAAGGGTACTGAGGCTGCTGATCAAGTGAAGGCTGATATGGGAGACAATTTTGCTTCTAGCCAAAAGGACGATATTGTTGGTAGTGTTGAGAAGCAAGATCAAGTGACTGGTGGAGCTAAACCTAAAAGGGAGAAGAAGAGGGTTGATTTACATCCAAGCGGTTCCATTGATGGTTCATTGAGCTCAATGAAACCGAAAGAGAGAAAAGGTAGAGTTCAACATGATATTGAGCCAGCTAAGAAAGATGCCGAGAGCGATGCTTTGCATTTGGAAAAGGGTACTGTGGCTGCCAATAACACCGAGGATAATAATAGCCTCTCAAAGCAAATTCAAAAAGAGAAGGCTGATATGGGAGACAATTTTGCTTCAAGCCAAAAGGTCGATACTGTAGGTGGTGGTGTTAAGAAGCAAGATCGAGTGACGACTGTTGGAGCTAGATTGAAAAAGGATAATTTGCATCCAGGCGGTTCCATTGATGGTTCGTTGAGCTCAATGAAACCGAAAGAGAAAAAAGCTAGAGTTCAGCCAGCTAGTTCGGGTACTAGTCATCTGCAGTCGAGGGTTAAGAATGATCGCAGTGGATCCGTGAGAGTTGATGTCAACAGCAAGAAGGAAGCTGTGAAGAAAAGCATCAAACCGCTCGCAGTGGACAAGAGTAAGACGAAATCGATCACAGTGAACAAGAGTAAGACCAATTTCTTCGACGGTGCTGAGAATGAATCAGAGGATGAATCTAAGACTTCGAATGTCTCCACCAGAACGCCATCGGATAGTTCTTCAGACGATGATAGCGATGTGACTTCTACGTCTAAGTTGCAAGGTACAGTACAGACCCGAATCTTACTTTAAATCATATGCTCTCTCTCTCTCTCTCTCTCTCTCCCTGTACCAATATGCTAATTTGCGAATGTTAATCTTAACAGGAAACAATTTGGCTGGAGGAACGAATAAGTAAGTGGGCGATTTAACGGTATTATCTTCAAATTTAGCTACAAACGAAACTAAATGGTTTTGTGAACAGGTTTTCAGGGAGCCTGCAAGATATACTGAGAAGATCAAGCAGTTACAAGAAAGCTTTACTGAGAGCTTCTCAGTCACAAGCCGATACGTCCGACGATGAGGGCACTGCGTTAGATTTTGTTCCAGATAGCCAAGCCGTCTAAGTTTTTTGATCGATGATCCTTTTGTTGGTTTCGGTTCAGTGTTGACATAAACCTGAACAAAAATATGCTTAAATCTTCAAAATCACAGTTTTTGTTTTTGCTTCCTTCTCTGACATTTTGTGCTTGATCAGGAAGAGTTATTGTTGCAACAACTACATGTTTAGTACTTTGGTTAGTGCGTAATATTTTTGTTTCAGGTTTCTTTTAAATTTAACAATTTTTTTTTGGTAATTCACTTCTTCAGTTTAGTGTGTGTTGTTTGGTTCTTTGTAATTTCAATCAGATAAATTGATAATCAGATGTTAGCAAAACTTAACAAATAAACTTAACCTTAGCAACTTCCAATATATAAACCAGACCGGACTGGTATTGGGGTTTACGGTTCGACCGGTAGTTTTAGGTTTTCTGTCACACAATCTTGTCGTGTCGTCGCCTCCTTCGAATGAGTCAACTGATTCTGGGTTTATGCAATTTTCAATTTCAACACCATACTTGACTCAATCGAGAAGCCAATTTCTTCTTATTCGGAGCAAAAGATATTAGCTTTCTCTATTTCAATCCAAGAATGAGTAGTGCGTTGAGCTTTAGTTCAATTTGCTTCGAACAAGGATGCTGGTTCAAGGTTTTTCTTCTTTCTACCATTCTTCTTAATTTTTCACTTTTCCACATTTATACAAATGTGTGTATTTTTACTTGAAATGAATTTTACTCTGTTTCGCAAAAAGGAGGGAAGGAAGATTGGTGTAGCGGATAAGCGAGCCAAGAGGCCATCTTCAATGAGCTTCAGAGTTTCGGCCAAAAGCTCCGTTAGTTCTGAAAAGGATATTCGGATTGGTCTTCTTGGTGCAAGTGGCTACACTGGTGCTGAGGTTTGTGCAATGTTGAAATCGCCTGTTTCAAAATTTAAATTTCATTTGGGATCTCTTTGATTTGCTAGATTGATTCAAATCCGTGAGTTAGTGATCAGGAAATGTGCAATGTTGAGATCGTCTGTTTCAATTTTAACAAGGTTTGCTAGTTTTAGTGATCTCTATGATTCTTTAAACGAATCAGAGCTTAAGTAGTATGCATCTAGTTGCAAGTTTGTGGCTTTATGGCCTCCTTCTTTAGTTTAAGCAGTGTACATATGCAAAAGCTGTGACTTGTGAGTTTATCTTCTTTATAGTCATATGCTTTATTGTCATCAATGGTTTGAGACATAATAGTCATCAGTTTTAAGGTTATAGAATATTATGTGTGAAAGACTGAAAATTATGACGTGTGAGGTATCTATGGTTTGATTCATACGCATGAGTTAGTAAGTTTTGATTATGGAATCCCTTTTTTTCTCAAATGGTAGATCGTCAGGCTTCTTGCAAATCATCCGCATTTCGGTGTCACACTGATGACTGCAGATAGAAAAGCTGGACAGTCAATGGAAAGCGTTTTCCCGCACCTCAGAGCTCAAGTATAATCGATTTCCATCTGTTCAATAATACTTTGGTGATGAGGCGTATTGTGTGATCAATAAATTAAAAACATTTTCTTTGTCTGTGTATCCTCAGAAACTACCTAGGTTGGTCTCTGTAAAGGATGCAGATTTTTCCACTGTGGATGCTGTATTCTGCTGTTTGCCTCACGGAACAACTCAGGTCCATTTACTCTTTTGATTCTCCCATTTCGAAAACTTTTTGCTTTTCGTAGCTCAACGGAAATGCGTCTGTGGTTTTCGCAGGAAATCATCAAGGGACTGCCCACAGCTTTAAAGATCGTTGATCTTTCAGCGGTAATGCTCTGAAGCAAAATTGTTTTTTTTTCTTCTTCTTTTGACCGTTCTTTCTTCTGGTGATATACTTATTTGAAGTACGCTCTTTAGGATTTCCGGCTGCGTGATATCTCGGAATATGAAGAATGGTATGGTCAGCCACACAAGGCAGTAGAATTACAGGTGCTTTTCTCTTGAAAGCTATTTGGTCTCTTGTGTTCATAATGCTTTACACTTACTGAGTCTCTTCTCTTGCTTGGTTCAGAAAGAAGTTGTGTATGGCCTAACAGAGTTACTAAGGGAGGACATTAAAAAGGCGAGACTTGTGGCTAATCCAGGCTGTTACCCGACTTCGGTCCAACTTCCTCTTGTTCCTCTGATAAAGGTTTCTCCTGTCATTTCTTTTTCGGAATTTTAGTTTTATCAGACTGTCTTGTCTTTGATTCAACTTTAGGTAATGTTTTGATTTTTTGGTACAGGCAAATCTTATTAAGCATAAAAATATTATTATCGACGCAAAGTCTGGTGTTAGTGGAGCAGGTTTGAGAGCTTTACTTTTGTAGAGTTTGTTCATGAACAATGATGCAATAGAATGTTTTTGGTTTCTTGACTGAATATGAAGATTTTCATCAGGACGTGGCGCTAAAGAGGCGAATCTTTACTCTGAGATAGCTGAAGGAATTTCTTCTTATGGTGTCACACGGCATCGCCATGGTATATATATATTCAAAAACTGATTGATCACAATGAGTGAAAAAAAGTATAATTTTTATGTTTTGAATTCAGTGTTTCTTATGATGTTTTTGAACAGTTCCTGAAATCGAACAAGGGTTGTCTGATGTTGCACAATCAAAAGTAACAGTCAGTTTCACGCCGCATCTCATGCCAATGGTACACATAAATCTTAAACCCTGTTTCTCTATAGTTTTCACCTTAAATCGTTACTTAGACCGAAGAACCCTCGCTGTTTCGGTAGATCCGTGGAATGCAATCGACTATATATGTGGAAATGGCTAATGGGGTTAGAACCGAAGACTTGTACCAGCAATTAAGAACGTCTTATGAGGTGATGATGATTATTACTCTTTTGTGCTATATATAAGCCAATAATGACTAGTTTTGTTACTTATTAACGTTTCAAAAACGTTTTTTTGTAGGATGAAGAATTTGTCAAAGTGTTGGATGAAGGAGTTATTCCTCGGACACACAATGTTAGAGGATCCAACTATTGCTATATGAATGTGTTTCCTGATCGAATCCCTGGAAGAGCTATCATAATCTCAGTGGTAATTAAGCCATTACCATCTCTCTGCTATAATAAACTTGTCTTTAAGCTTTACCTGTAATCTGATAAAGAGAACTTCTTTTTGTGTGTGTGTGTGTTGCAGATTGATAATCTTGTGAAAGGAGCTTCGGGACAAGCGTTGCAGAATCTGAACATAATGTTGGGATTACCTGAAACAACCGGACTCCTAAACCAGCCGGTTTTCCCTTAAGAAGAGCATTTTTTAAACCGTAAAAACCACTTCTTTACTTCTGTCTTATGATTCAGAGGAACAATCTAAGCACCATGTGGCTGATACGACGACTGTGATATATAAGGCATAAACATTATAAACACTAAAGCCTTTTCTCTTACCATTTACAAACGAATGGTTTTATTGTTTGTTAGTCAAGTTGGAAATAAAAACGTTTTCTTTAGTTGAACATCAAATCTATGGCTGCAAATGGTTGTAAGTGAGAGGAATTAGATGAATAATTATTAGTGGAAAAAAATGAGTAGAATAATGTGTTTTTCCACTGATTTTTTTCAACTCATTCCTCTTGTATTTTGCAGAGTACTAAATTCCAGATGAACAAGTGTTATTTTTTTCTTTTTGTGTGGGACCCATCATAAGTTAGAAGAATGCAATTGAATGATAAATGGTGAATATTTAGAGGAATAGAGAGTAATTGATGTTTTCCTCTAGTTTTGTTCCTCTAACCTAACAACCATTTGCACCCTATATATATATAAAGTAGAATACACTCTCTTCTTATGCTGCTACATCATCAGCTCATATCTCTAAATTGTGACACATTATTTACTAAAAAACTATATTTTATGTCATTTTATCTTTTAAAATTTTATAACAACTAACATTCATTGAAATAATAATTTTAAATAGAAGTTGAAAAGTCATTTCTTCATAAAAGATAGCTTCTTACACATTTAAATTTAAGAAACTCTAATTTGATCATTTTAGTTTTATCAAATTCATTTATATAATTCAGACAAATATTTATTTCTAATTACATAAACATACATCAAAAAGTTTATTAATAATTTATATATTTTTCTTTATATGATTAGTAAAAATAGTAATGTTATTTAATTGACTTGGTAGATATGAATAGAAAACAAAAAAAAAGATTAAAATAGTCAAATTTAGATCCAATTTTCTCAAATATGTAAAATAACTTTTTGAATCTAAATTCATTTCAAAAAGTCAAAATGTACAAACAAATTTAAATGTTAAAATATAATAATATCATTATTTTATTCCAAAACTTTGAATTCTAAAACAACAGCATCATTTATCACACTAATTTGAATATTTTATGATGTTTAATCTGTTAAAAGACAAATATGAATATCTACTTAGTCTTATAATTGTAAAGTTTAGTATTTTTACCAGACTAAGAAAAGAGAGATGAAGATAGGAAGAGAGAGATATATTAAGAGAATATTGTATATATAATACATAAAAATGTTTATGAACAGAAAAAAAAGAAATAAAATCAATATTGTTAGTTGTATTTTTTGAAAAAATATTAAATGTTTATAAAAAAAAAATGTTGGATAATTGAACATCAGACTAAAATTTAGGAAAGAAATATTTATTAATTGTATAGATTAAGTTTTATATTATTGATCACAAACTGCTAATAGCTAAATAAATAAAATTTTTAAATTACTAAAAATATTCTTAACTATATTATTAAACGGTATACAAAATTCCGCACAAAGCGCAGATCACCCACTAGTCTAACTATGTATTAAAGTAGATATATTAGAGGTTAAATTTGCTGATTTGTCAATACTACAATTTTTCTCACCATTTACTTATTTAATTACTATTCTTATAGCCATATACTATTTTAGGCAACTAATAATTCTTTTACTGCAAAAATATATTCATTATCATTAATTAAAAATTAAATAAATATATATATCATTTTTGCATATAATAATATATCATATTTCTTAACTGTAATTTAAATTCTTTTTAATATAACATGATTAATAACTAATGTAGTCCACTAATATATAAATTTTATATTATAAAATTTTACAAACATATTTTAATATACCTAAATTACATATATAAATTCAATTAAAACAGAATGATTTAATCTTGTGCATAGCACGTAGTACCAACCTAGTACTTTTTCAAACCGAGAGTTAAACCCAAAAAATTATTAAAGATATATATTTATTTTCATCTAGAAATTATAGTAATGTTGTAAGTGATGATATAATTCACATAAACTACGAATATATATATATATATATGAAAACATTAGTTTAGAAAATTATACATGACTTTTAATATCATAAAAACAAAATTAACTATTGAAAATAATATAAATTGTCAAATTACTTTTTTAAAAAGTTTCAGTTTATGTACTTTTAATCTATCTTGATTTGTAATTTGATGCACCATTCATAAAATATATGGCCATCAATAGATAATACATGGAAATAATTAAATATATATATATATATATATATTTATTCATCAAAATATATTTTTATCATTATAGTTTTAATTGCTTTCATAACTTTTATATGCATCGGCTTTAATTGTATCCATTCATATAAATTAACTATTAGAATGTTTATGTGCTCTTAATCTATCTTGATTTGTAATTTAAGGTGCCATTCATAAATCTATGATCATCAATAGATTAATACATAAAAATATTAAAGAAAATTATTTTTATTTAACAAATAACTTTTTATTAATCAAAATATATTTTTTCCATTATAATTTTAGTTTTTACCATAAAATTTATCTCCATGAATATAATGTTGTCTTGAAGAATCAACCTTAATTGTATCCATTGCATTTAAGTAATACGTACAAAGTTAACACGTATGTCACAAAATGCTGCATCACAACCGCACTTCCTCCTACATTCTTCGTTTGTTGTACAATAATCTGCTACTGCGAGATTTTGTCCTAATTATAGATAACAAAAAGAAAATGATTTGAGAAACAAAATTATTAAAATAAAAATGAAAATAAACAAACCAAAAATCTATGTATAATGAATACTTTAATTTACTTTTCATTATAATCAATTTCTTTGTAAAATGATTTTTATTAAAAATGAAAAGTAATAATTGCCGGTAGAGATATGTATAGATCTTTGGGTTTGTTTGGCAATGAAATTGTTGGTATGGTTTGACTTACAGAATAAGAAGAGTGCAAAAAAAGAAACCAAAAGTAGAAATTTAAAGGATATGTTTTTTATTTTTTAATTTTTGTTTAATGGTTAAGTAGTAGGCTAAAATCTTTTTTTATAATCCAGTTTGACCAACAAAATCTTGAAGATTTTTTGTCAAGATTTTGTTGTTATCTGCATATAGATATAAATATTTTTATTTATTTGACTTACTACAATAGGTTACAAGTAAGAAAAATAGAAATACAATAAATTTAATTAAACTAAAATTTGATTAATTTGACTATATAATTCTTGATATTTCAATTTCTTTAATTAAATTCTTGAATGCATGATCTTGATACTTTAAGAATTTCAGTTTTTTTTTAGAATAATTAATTGTAACTAAGTTTTCCTCTAAAGACAACTTTTAAAAGACTACCACGTATCAATAAAAATTTGTATTATTTTTCAATATTTTTAACTTTTATTTTTATTTTTTTTTGTTCTTAATTTAATGTTACTTTGTATTTACAACCATATATTTTAATATTGTTTTAAACACAAACTCTATATTTTAGAGAATTCTCTTAAAATTGTGATACTTGTCCCTCTATATATATTCTTTAATTTTAAGATTCTTATACATAAAGATAAATGATGAGAGGATATCTATAAATATAAATAGAGTTTTTTTCTCTTTTTATGTCTCCACATCAGCTATCACCTCAGCATCAAGTACTTAATAACAAATATTATTTAATTTATAAAACTCAATCAATAAAACTTATATTTTATGCAACCAATAATATTTGACCAATAGTTAAAGCTCAAATTACATCAAATAACATAGTACGAATCTCTTATCTAATTATAAACTTTATGATCAAACAAATTACAGCAATAACAACCTACAAAATAACATACATAACATAAAAATCAACAAAATACAAAATAGCAACACTAAAAATAATGATATTCATTAGCTCTGAGTATTTCATGATTCAGAACAGAAGTTTACGAGGTGACGGAAATTGGTAATTAGAAAAACAGAAAATAATAAAACTAATATTGACATTCAATATAGAACACAGCAAACATAAAAAAAAAACAATTATAATATGTTGTCAGAAAATAAAAGATCAACAAAATACTATAAAAGAAATAATGATATACATTAGCTCTGAATATTTCAAGATTCAAAGCATAAATTTATGAGTGTGTAACAGAAATTGGTAAATAGAGATATGAAAAATAATTGAAATTATTATGAACATTCAATATAAAAAAATAGCAAACAAAACAAAAATTATAATGTGTTGTAAAAAAATAAAAAATCAACAAAATACAATAAAATAATATAAAACTAATAAATAATAATATACATTAGCTCTAACTATTTCAGGATTCAAGAAAAAAATTTACGAATATGTGACGGGCATTGATAATTAGAAAGATGGAAAATAATAAAAATTAACATTAATATTCAATATAGAAAATAGCAAACATAAAACGTCAGATTATAATTTGGCCCAAAAAAACGTCAGATTATAATACGTTGTCAAAAAATAAAATACAAAATAATAAATAATAATAATGATATACATTAGCTTTGAGTATTTCAAGATTAAAAGCAAAAATTTAATAGTATGTAATGAAAATTGGTAATTAGAGAGACAGAAAATAATTACCAAAATAAATCCATTAAAAATGGAACATGAAGTTCGGGTAACGAAACAGGTTCAAGAAATTGTATTATCTAAAATTTATTCACAAATTCTCAATAATTTGGATGAAAGTGAACTTCAAAAAAATATTTTTGAAAAATTCTGGAAAGTAAACGATATTAAAAAAAACTATATAATTTTAATTTTTAATTCTTAAATGGATAATTTTGATATCTAATATTCTATATGTTCATTTTTCTTATCTGTTTGAATAAACCAAATAATCTTCAATAGATAATATTTGATCAAAATTGAGATAAAACAGGAAATTCAAGATGGATACACTAAAAAAAATAAACAATCACAAAATGTCCATGCAATAAATATAATATAAAATACATAAAATGATAATCAAATTTCCGTGTTGCGCGGATCACAAACTATAAATTTGAAAAAGAAGAAAAATTTGAGAGAGGTACATATAAGAAATATAAATTCATACGATGCAACAAATTTAATACAAAATATATAAAAATTTTAATACAAAAAAAGATTAGATATTCATCTATCGTTTCAAACAAAATAGACTTATTTTAACAAATAAAGAAAAGCAGAAAGACACCTTGGCTAAACTCTGTAGATCATCGGTGGCTCTCAAGTACAGTTATTGTTCCATCGTTCAATACTAATTTTCACAGTCTCAAGACAGAAACTAGAAGAGCTGAAGTTGTCGATAAGGTATTCCCCTGAACACCATCGTGACAACTTCTCTCTTCTCTTCTCTATCTCTCTCTCTCTCTCTCTCTCTCTCTCTGTTCCCACAAAACTAAATATCAGGGCTCTGTAAACTAAGGCAATGGAGTTCATTGCTTGATCGTTGTTTTGTTTTTCAGATGTTTGGGAATATAAAAAGAGAGGTAATTTAAATTACCTCAGATTTCCATCGCTCAGAGACAACAAATCCAGACCACGGGGCTTCGCTTCAGGGAAGACCCGGGAACAAAGGCAGTTTTGATGATTCGTTCGAGCCCGGGTGAGAGACTCAATTTTTATTATGAGTCACAACCACTTTTGCTGGGCTCGAATTGGTAACATAACTTTGCTTTTAATTTTACTTAAATAAATAAAACAAAGAGATATTTACTGATCAAAACACTTTCGAGATTTTGTTTACCAAATAAAACACTTAGCGATGTGAAAATATTTTGGGCACTATTTATTTTTGTTAATTCTCATTCTACCTTTTTTTACTTGTGCTTCATTATGTCTTACTTCATATCGATAGGTAAATATGGATGGAGTTTTATGAATAGTGTTTTGATGATGTGTATAATAGTTTAAATACATGATCCGAGTTAAAAAAAAAATAGTTATGATCTAATAATAAATTTCAAATGTACATATAACATATTTACGTCTAGTTTAGACATCTAGTGTGATGTTTTTTTTTAATTTTTTGCCATCTACCATACAATTGTGAACAAGCATCCATCCTCTTCTATTCATATATATATTATGTTTAGGTCCAGTTTAGATGTTTATGGCGCCTTTTTTAGAAGTTTTGCAAAACACACCAACAAAAGCTGCATCCAAAGGTCTATATAAATATGTATTCATGAAAACGCAAAAAGAAAATAGATAAAACTGGACAAAAAAAAAAACAAATTCTACAACATACCACAGTCTTGTGCAGATCCACCAACATTGTCTCTGCCTTTTGTACTTCCTCCTCCTTACTACAAAAACCAGCCAGCATACTGCGGTTAGTAATGGTATCATGTCACACACCACTGCCAATCATCTTCTGTAATATGTCTAAGGCGCCATTAAAACCATCCACTTGACAAAACCCATGAATAAGAGTTTTGTAAGTAATTGCATCAGCAACGATCCCTCTTCGGTACATCTCACAGAAAAGCTCAAATCCATCGTCAATCTTTTTAGGTTTGCAGTAACCATTGATGAGTCTATTAAATGTCACTACGTTTGGAGAGCAGCCCTTGCTAGCCATGGAATCAAACATCTTTTTGCGGCCGTGTTCACTGTATGATTTCAAAGATGTAGTGGGTCGTATTGGTAAAGTATTCATGTGGGAGACTCCGATTTCGCACCACCACCGATTGGTTTCTAAGCTTTTGTGGCCTTTGTCTTTGCGGACAATGAAGAATCTAAATTTTTACTGCACTATAGCGTTTATAAGTGTGTAATGGGAGTAGTTTGTAGTCCACGATAGGGCTCCATCCAATGACACATCCACGATAACTATTCGGTGGAGTAGCACGTTACTTGCGAATCAAGCAAGGTTTGTGTCGTTTTAGCTTCACACAAGGAAAACAAACTTCTGTAATTTCACTGCAATTTTATGTTTAACGAAGATTAAAAAGTTAACAACTCCTGTTTCAGTTAATTGATTACAAAAGTAAAAAAGAATGAAGAGAAGTTGTTGCGTATACGATAAGCTTTAATTAATGACTATAAATTTTGTTTGTTTCCCTCTCATAAAAGTCCAATGACACGATCCCGTTATTATCAATATAGATCGCAAGCTTAAGTCATCAACATCAAGCAAACATTAGTCAACAAAAAAAAAACTTACAAAGAAATAAAATGAAATTTTGGAGTCAAAGATTATCGTTTCTTTTTCGCCGGCAAAAGCTAGTTTAAGAGTAATTTTGGGGTCTATGTATCTCTTAGCTATTGTATTGGTTATCTTGGTAAGCTAAATCACTCCTCATATATAACATACACAAACTAATAAAATTAATTTTTCACACAAATATCATCCATTGTAAGGACTATCCAAGTCCCATCTTGATTGGATGTCAGGGTCAATGATGCATATGATCTGATAATTATTGTTGTAATATTAAAATGGTTGCTAAGAAAGTGAATGAATCTAGGTTGATGAGTCAATGGCCGAGTTTGACACACGCATCAAAGAAGCAACACGATTGTACTATATACTAACATGTATGATTGGTTTTTTCTTGTTCTATTTTCAGTATAATCTCTATATTTGTATATGAACTATAGATTGCAAAGTTATTTTCAAAAAAAAAAAACTATAGATTGCAAAGTTACGAATAGTGTTCACTGTATATGGTTTGATGGGAGTCTTAATTTGTCTAATATTAGAGTGATGTCATGTGTGTATGTATATGATATTTTCGTTGAGTTGTTCATTTATTATAAATTGAAAAACTGGTCATGAGTCGTTATCGTTGACGCATGACCACCGTCAGATATTCCTGACGTGTCCTAATCGAAAGCTCTTACAAATTCTAAAAAAACTCAGTCTGAAATATATTTAAGATTTTAAATGCGCATGAGTATTATTATATTGCATACTACTATACTATTTTTTTTTTCGAACAAGCCATATATATAACACAATTCCAAATAAACTTTAGACAACTTCTCAGATAATTCTTAACCCAAGTTTCCCAGTATGCTTTATCAAAAAAGTTATAACTATTTCGCATCAGAAAAAAATAGAAAAATGAGCTAAACGAGTTAGTCGAATGATAATAGTTTTGTATATATTATATACCTCTATAAAATATACTTCCTTCGTTTTAAAAACAGAATGTTTTAGCTTGTTTACATAAATTAAGAAAGAATTATTTTTTAGTTATTAATGCATTACTTTTTTGACAATCATTATTTTTTAATAATTGTTAATCAATAATGATTTAAGAATTTAAATAATTTTATTTACTTTTTTTCGAAATTTACAAAAAATATTTAATACTCCAAAATATCAATTTTGATAGAATAAATAAAAAATTTAAAACATCATATATTTAGGAACGAAAATAATATTTAGGAAAGGAGAAAGTATTAGGCTAGTTCAATAAAATAAAAATAGAGACGTCTGACTTTTCTAAGTACATATTACATATTGGGCGTAGAAAACCAATTATTATTGTTGCTGATAACCAATTATTATTGTTGCTTATATATATATATATAAGTTAACGCTTGAACAACTTGATGTCAAAGTTTTACATAAACAATTATATTAAGGAGCCAAACAAAAACAAAACAATTATTTTTGATAGTCAACGGTGTGATCAAGGTATTGACGAACCGGAGTGATCCACGCGAGCACTCCACCCATTTAACAAATTACATGAATACCCTTAGATGCCATAACGTACGCTCCACGATGACGGTAAAAACCAAACTATAAAGAAAGAAAAAGGAAACTCACTACAGTTACGTTCAGTTCTAAATCTGTTGATAATACATGGGCTCGGAAAATAAGTTGAAATTTATCAATTTCTTTTATAAATTGTCGCTTAGGTTCACCATTTCGTAAAACTGGCCATATATATATGCAAGGATAAACATGCATGCATGTTATAACTGAAAATTACCAAATATAAATAACTTTACTGGGTCGGTATTGATTTTTAAAGAGAGTAAGTAATTGCATCCCACGTGTGAAAAATTTCACTTTAATGAAAAAATAAATGAGTTTCAATCCGTCACTCCTATAACCAAATACAAGAATAGAAGAATATAATCAAGAAATGGTTCAACCACACTCCATGTGTATGCATAGAAGTCTAGATTTTCAAATAAACATATATTCCAAAACCTACGTACAAATGTAATATATGTTATTGTTAACAATTTTTTGCACGCATATGACTGGATTTAAAATAATATGGCGAATTTCATTACAAACCATAAAGCTATATGTATTTATATATTTATATATATATCGGTTATTCAAAACTGTAATCAACCTTATGTATATAAATTTCATATTTTATCTGCTTAGTTATTTTTCTCCGTTTTGCATAAAACGTATTCATTCATTCTTATAGGTCAAGGAAATGGAAAGGTTAATTTCGTCTTTCAACAACATGAACCTACCAATATTTAAATGACTTAAAAGGAGTTTTGTTTGTTTCCCTTCTCTTACAAGTCAATGCCCAAATCTCCTAATTAGTATAAATCGTAAGCTTAACTCATCGAAAGCAAGCAAGATTAGTCAAGAGACCAGAAAGAAAATTTTCGTCAAAAGAAAAAAAAAATGAAAATTTGGAGCCAACGATTATCGTTTATAATCGTCATGATCTTGTTTTTCGCCGGGATTCATTTCTCTTACGGCATCCGCAAGCTTTCTAGTACGACGGCAACAGAGATGTTCCAGGAAGAGTTCCGACAATTAAGATTTGACGGCGAGAGAAAGTTATCGGAAGTGAGCTCCAACGAGAAGTACGATCAGATCTATGGAGTTTCAGCTAGAGAAGTTCCTCAAGGGCCAAACCCGCTTCACAACAAATGATCAGATCATGATATACTGCATATTATTTAATTTATTTAGGTATTTATTTGAGGAAATTTTCTCTTTTTTTTTTTGGGGTGTGTCTTTAATATGTTTCTTCTTAAATTTCTTGTATTTGTAGATATACACCATACTAATGTATGGTATAGATACACACAGAAAGTTTTGTATTATTTTTTTCGTATTCAATTTTATTTCATTTACGATGCAAAATATACGTATCATCAATTGATTTTCTTGTTGTATTAATTTGGGTGTGGAGCTGAGATTATAAATAAAATATAGATAAACTATTTTTAGTTTCATTTTGTATACGTTAAATGGGAGATGCATGCATATTTTTTATATTTTGGTTATTGATCATTATAATAAGTATCTGTCAAGTTTGACAGAGTTAGTTATTTTATATAATGTTTTTGTCCAATTCAAATCGTTTGCGTATTTGCGCAGTTTTCTTCTTTTGATCTAATTAATTAGTTGTGTTTAGTTTGTTACTATGAAATATGAATCTTTGGAGACGATATTTTTCAAATAAGACTAAGCACGCTTAAACTTCAAATATGTTTCTAATTAAGCATTATTATACTTTGAAATTTCTTTCCAACGAATTTGATCGGTCAACATGTATATATGAACACAAGAAGAAGAAGAAGAATATATATGTCATACACATTCAACAAACGGTTGGACATAATTATAGAAGTAGCCTAATGTCATAAAAAAAAAGAATTAGAGAAGTCAACTTTTGTAAATATAAACAATCTACTTTTTTTTGGTAATGACTAATGATAAAGCGATAATTATGAATTAACGAATAGTCAACAAAACGTGTAGGCAGGCACGGCCATGCGTTTGACCCCCCTCTTATTTTAATGTTTGTTTAAAAAAGATCAATGGAATCAAGAGAATACCAAATTTATTTGTCCTCCAATGAAAAAGCCAAGTCCAAAAGAATTAGAACAAAAGTCAGGGCGATTATTCTCATCATAACTTATATAGCTGATAAATTTTATGAAAATAGGAAGACAATAAGTTTAACAATTAATAATATGCTCGATATATCAATATCAATTTATATATGAGGATCTTACATATTTTTATTTTTCTTTCAAAATAAATGATGTTCAGCATCCTCTTTAATAAAAAGTACTTTGACTTTAAAATTTTCAAACTAATTGTGTACTGTATTTTAATTAAAATATCTTTTGACATGAAATATAAAGATATTTTTTCTGTTTCAAAATAAGTGTCGTTTTAAAGTTTTATTTTTATTTCACAAAGAATGTCGTTTTGTATTTTCAATGCAATTTTCTAAACGAAAATTATATTTTAACTTTGTTATATTAATGTATTAATTAAAAAAAATGTTATTTTGTCTGTGAATAAAAAGTAAAACTGAATTTTTCATAATTTTTTTACTTCGTGTGAAAAATGTTAAATAACACTTATTTTAAAACAGATAAAATAAATTTTAATTGGAATTACTATCTATAATAAAATATTTCATAAGGGACTAACATGCAAAGCTCTTAGATATTACTGTCACGTGTCTCCTAAAAAAAGACCACATCAACAACATCTGTTGTGTCGCTCTCAGAGACACTGTGACAGCAAAACCTGATCACCGGAAAAGAAAATAGAAAACAAAAAACTCTGTTTCAGACCGAAACCTCTCACCGGAAATGTTGCGTCAGCTTCCGCCAACAATTACGGCGGATGAAACGCCGGATTGGCTTCCCGCCGGTTGGGATGCTCATTCTACGGTTTTAAAACGCGGTCGCCAAACTAGGGTACTACTGAAACTCTTTACTGTACAATACTAAAATCTTTGACGCTTCTCGCTTGTGTTGTTTCCTTCTTCTTTCTTCTTTCAATTCACACTGATTCTTAGCTTTTCTGATGCGAAAAATTTCTCCTTTCGGTGTTCTGACCCCAGTGCAGACATGGGTTTCTGAGTTCTCTCTGAATACTTCGAGAAAGTCGACCTCAAACTTTAGAGAAATTGTGAATAACCTTTCATCGATTGTAGAAATTCGACCCATGATTGAGAAAGTGAATGAATTTCTTGTAATCAAACTGAAAAATTTGACCTTTGTTTGAGAAAATCAACCTCTGCTTGCGAAAATTTCTGAAACCGTTATCAGTTGAGAAATTTAGACCTCTGAATTGTATAGATTAGTTTATTTATTTGGCTTTGTATGCATGCTGATTGAAATTTATACACATGTCATCATTCTGTAGACTTACACGAATGTAAGAACGGGTAAAAAGTTATATACCAAGGATCAAGTTCTTGAGTACATTAAGATGGATAAAATTCGAGAGCAAAGACTATCCGGAATCAAGCGAAAGAAAGCAAATGTATGACTCAAGCCTTTCCAAGTTTCGGTTTTTTTTTGTCTCCATTCTTTGGTCTGTGGTTGTATAATCTTTCTTTCTCCGGTTTCAGTTAGAAGCCTTTAAAGATGGAGAGGCTGCAAGAGAAAGGTCTTCGTGGCTTCCACATGATTTGAACCCTGAGCCGAGGATTGGTTCTTATGGTGGAAATCCATATATGGTAAAGCTGAGTAATCTTCGATTTGTTTAGTTTAGACGTTCATGTTATTAAGATTGAAAGATGTTTTCTTTTGTAGATATATGAGAACATGTCAAATGATTTCAAGACCCATTCAATGCAACAAGGACCCCAGTCTCAGAACACTATGGAATCTGAAGCTTCCTCAGAGAAAATAGAGGAAACCAGCAACAATTACATTGTAAGATGGAAATATTTTATTTGAATGTTTTTTCTTTTTTAAACACAAACTGATAGATTCTGTTATGTGTTTACAAGACATATGCTTATGATACGGATGAAGAAGATTACTCAGAGAATGAATATGTCGAGGACAAAGGGTCATTAGAGAATATGGAGAGTTTCTCTAACGTTACCTCTACTCCTCCTGTAAGTGAATTTTGTTTTACAGCTTATCTTATGTTTCTTTGCTTAACATGTAATGATGGGAGTTTTGTGTTTTGTTTATCGTTAGCTACGTTCACTGCCTGAAAGAATGCAGAAACTGGAGTCCAGAGCAATAACGCAATGTTTACTTGAAGGTAAGTGAACGAAAGAGTAATACTGCAAAGAAATTTGTTGATCCGTGAAATCTAAAACATCGTTTCTCTGTGCAGATGAGGATATGAGTAGTGACGGTGAAGAAAGACTTTTGGAAGTTGAGACCTCAAAAGAAGAAAATGTTTTGGAAGAGACTCAGGTTACATCTCACTTTGTTGAGTCTTTTGAAGAGCAAAACTTGCATGATCTTGTGGTTGTGTCTCCCGATAAGGCGAGGGAGATCCTGGATTTGACTGGTACGTTTAGTATCGAAATCAACATTGAGTCTGAATTTGTAGAGAAGGATTGGAATACAAGTGGGATCGAAAAAGTAGGAACAAGTAACACTGAGATCAGAGACCAAGACAGTGACTTGATGAAGATAAGTACCTCATCGAAGGTTGTTGAAGTGACTCAGGAACCAGGAGATAAGAGTGGAGAGCCTCTTAAAGCTCAAGATACGCAGGAAGAAGCTGGTAATGAGTCAAGAAGGTCGGTCTTCTTTCCAGACAAAGAAGCACCTTCACATTCTGTACTTGTCTTCGACAGTTCCAATGCTAGATCATCTGCAGATGATCCCATCAACACCATTGAGCTTGGTTTAAACCCCTGCCCTGATACTCTGCAAGAACAGAACATCAGTGGTTCTAAAAAGCGGAACAAGAGCGCAGAACCACCATGTTCGTCTAAGAACAGTAAGAAGAAAGACATGGAAGCACCAACTGCTAAACTTCAGAAAGGCAAAAGAACACCAAAAAAACCGCAAGGAGAAAAGGGAAGTTCGAGTGTAAAACCTGTTGATTGGCCTGAACCCTGCCCAAACTTCCCATTTGAGCCTCTCTCGAGCTCATCTTGGAAAGAGGATGACTCTGTAATCCGCAGGTACTTGGAGCAACACTTTACAGCTGCAGGGAGTGATGATAGCAATTTCACTTTACCCGATTTTGGATTGCCTAGCTTCTCCGACATCGAAATAATCTCACTGAATGAAGAAGAATCTGAGACCAAGAAACAGAAGTCTCCTGATCCTCCATGTGTACATGTTGCTAGTTCAAGCTTGCCTAGTTGCTGGTCCATGACTGCTACTACTATGCAACACACAGTTGCAGGAAACTAAAGAGACACTGAGACTCTTTCGCTGAAAGGCCTTTTTTGTAGTAAAACTTAGTATTGTGTATGTATCTATGCGTGTGCCTAAGAACTCTTAACTTAGAAGCTGACGTGTAGGATTTGAAGTGGAATTAACTAATGTTCGCTCAGTCTGTGCATAAGAAATGATCTTTTAGGATTTGTGAATAAATTTTGTGTTATCATACGATCTATCATTCTATTGTATTCGGTCGATATAAGAGAAAAACTTGCATGATGTGTGTTAAGTGAATCTGTTCTCTAAAACGCAAACCTAAAAGTATAGGAATCTACAAAATACCCTAACACAAATAAAAAGGAAAAAGCCCAAAAACAAATAACTTGTTAGACACGAAATTCAAGAAGGTATTCGAGAAAAGAAAAACAAACCCTATTTTACTCTAAAGAGGCACTGCATCATTATCCAAGATTATCAACTGCATCGAAGTAAAAAATTTCGTAAAAGCAATTCTTATTTCATAACATCAATCTCAATATCTCATACATATTTTTTATAAAGTTTGCACGTCTCCCCAATGAAAACCCTAATTACTTATCTTTGGTAGAGACTCCATACTTCTCCTGCAACTTGGCGACATCTTCTTCGCCCTTGTTCAGGTCGACCTTCTTGTTCATCTTCGCGTGGTGGTAGTAAGTGACGATGAGGTACCGATTCGTGACGTTGAAGCCAGAGAGATTGTCGACGGCCTTCTTCGCATCCTGGATATCTTCGTAAACAACTATGGCCGTGCCTCTCGTGGCCTTGGTGCAGCCGATACGAACCTGGCGAATCGCACCGTACCTGCCGAATATATCGTACATCTCCTCGCTCGTTACTTTGAACGGAACGTTCCTAACGTAGAGCAATCGAGTCACCTCCGGTGGGATCCTGACGATTTTATCCTCTTTTCTGTCTTTCGTCGTCATAGCTTTATTACAGTGTCTTCTTCTCCGGTATACGTTACCGTCGCCGACAAGAAATCTTCTAATGGGAAAATAGAAAATTGTAGTCCGATTTTTCAATAGACGTTGGTGGGTAATAATAATATATAGATGTGGGAGATGTAACACACATAATAATGTAAAAAGGAAAAAGCCCAAACACAGTATTAAATGTGATTAGGCATGTGGATTTATTGACGGTGTTATGTAAACCATTAAATTGAACCAAATCAACCTACCAAACCGATGTTTGTATCGGGTAGAATTGTTTTACACAATTCTTCTCAACTTTAACATTTGTTTTAGATTATTCCTTTTTGATTGAAACTTGGAGTCATGTTTGTTTTTGTAAATTTCGGATAAATGAAGAAGAAGACGTGCGCTTGAAGACAAAGAATAAGCCCAACCTGAGCCCTATAGCTGAAAGTCCAGTAAAGACTCATCCAAACCCAACTCAGGAAACAAACACAGAAAGATGAAAAATTCTCCATATCACAACCAAAACTGAAACAAGTTTTTGAGTAGTAAAATCCAATCTGAACACAAAGATAAGAAGAAGAAACTCTGAACAAAAAATACACTTTCAAAATAGAAAAACTCAACATTTTATTCCCAAGACTCAATCAAAGTTTAAATCACAAATGGTTTCTTCTCTTAGTATGATGCTTCAGAGTTTTTCCAGCCTCCATAAGTCTCATCTTCGTAACCTCTGCTTCGGTTTTCCTAACCAACAAACACACAATTGTTCTTCAGATTTCTACTTACAAACATTCAAAAATCAGAATTCAAAAACAATGCAAGATGTGGTTTCATTGTTATTACCGAGGGTTTGAAAGAGAGAGCGATCCAGATCTCGCCTTTGAACTCTTCATTTTTCACCACATTGTATGCAGTTGGTGGGATATCTCCTTCCAAGAAAACCGGCTCCAATGGAATACTGCAACATTGTTTCAAAAAACATATCTCCTTAGTTTAATTAAACAGAGTAATGAAGCTAAAGATGATGTTATATGTAAGGATCTTACGTTGCTTCACCAACCGAATCATCCTCTGTTCCGACATCTTTGTCAAAGATTTTCGCTATCAACTCTGTGGTTCCTTCGGAGACATTGAAGATAAATGTCTCATTCCATTCCGGAGTCGTGCCTTGTCCTGCAAAAAAGTTCATGATTTTTTCTTCTTCAGCTCTTGAAGCATAAAGATCGATTCTTGATCTTGATCTTGATTGAAAACTTACCTGATGCAACATTGCTCTTCTGATCTTGAGTCCGACAAGTGAGAAGCACATAAGGATCCATGCTATCTGTTAAACAGACCGAACACCAGTCAACGAATATGCAATTGATTTTACATTCGTGCAAGGTTATGTTACGATCAAACAAGCATATATGTATCTTAAAACAAATCCAGAGTTACATGTCCATAACCATCAATTAGACTAGATCGTTAGAGTAAAATGATTTCCGATTAGCAAAAAGATCAAAGATTTACATAAAACTCATCTAAGAATGTGAATCTGTGATCAAAACTTTTATAAAACAGATCTCTACTAGTATCAGATCAGAACCCGATTCATAAACATGGAATCGCATGTTGTGACGCAGAAAGTTCAGATTTTTCTAGTTAACATACACAAATCTCCATCAAGAACATCAGATTGGGACCACCATTTCATAAATTTGAATCTTTGATCCAAAAAAGTTGAGACTTTTAAACACGTGCATATACATTCGCGGATATAACACATTTAAGACAAAACCCAGCAACAAAACTAGAATGGGTCCTAGGGATTCAGAAACAAGATCAGATTTTTCTGATGGAGAAGAAAAACGAGAGCTTACTCAGGAAATCTGTGTCCTCGAGACCTTTGGCGCTGACAAGAACAACTTCAAGCGTTCCATGAGGCATTTTCTATTTTTTCGCTTCTGATTTTTTTATTTCTTTTACACTCGGAGAGAAAGTGAAGAAGATTCAGATCCCAATAGAGAGATGAGAGGCTTTTGTCTGATTGGTTGGATCTTTTAAGAAATCAGTCTTTTTCAATTCCAGAGATCGTTTTCCGCACGACAATATGGAATATATTGGGGAGATTTGGTATTTAGCTTTAGCGCGTGGGTGCGTGAAACCAACGCGCAGTGCCAGCTTTTTTTCCAATTTATTTCTCTAAAGTAATTAAAAATAGTTTATAGTTACAAATTTGGGTCAAAATATTTTCAAATCTTCTCACATTGAATGATAGTCTTCAGGCTTTGAGAATAAAGCTAGAACTCTTAAATGATTTTTTTATTTTTTAGTTTGAAAAAAAGAATTATGAAAATTATTAGTTAATAATTACTTATTTTTGCAAAGAATATGATTTGATGATTTATAAGAATCTCCCACTCTCCATCTCCTTATATCAACTAAATAAATATTTTTTCTGTTTTTTAAAGATTGATGTTTAACATTTTTCACATATATTAAGATATAATAATGACTTATTTTAATAATTATTAGACTTTGGATCCGCGCTAAGCGCGGATTTGACTATTTAAAAATATTTTTGTTTTTCATACTATGTATTTCCACATCTTCTCACATTGAATGATAGTCTTCAAGCTTTGAGAATAAAGCTAGAACTCTTAAATGATTTTTTTATTTTTTAGTTTGAAAAAAAGAATTATGAAAATTATTAGTTAATAATTACTTATTTTTGCAAAGAATATGATTTGATGATTTATAAGAATCTCCCACTCTCCATCTCCTTATATCAACTAAATAAATATTTTTTCCGTTTTTTAAAGATTGATGTTTAACATTTTTCACACATATTAAGATATAATAATGACTTGTTTTAATAATTACTAGACTTTGGATCCGCGCTAAGCGCGGATTTGACTATTTAAAAATATTTTTGTTTTTCATACTATGTATTTCCACAGTGGAAATGAAAGCAATTGAATCAGATATTTTTTATTAATTTGTTGTTGTGTCCGAATTCTATATATTGACCTGATATAAAATAAAAGGTGGATGCATTTTTGACATATTTTGTTAGATTTTATTAACATTAAATTTATTTCTTCTTCTTAAAAATTTAAAATTATTTTTAAATTATTTTTAACCAAAATTTTGTATGTAATAGCTTTTGACCCATTTTAAAATTTTGTTTTAAACTTATTAGTAATATTCCGAACCAATGTTTTATTTTGAAGTCCAGACCAAAATTTTATGTCTAACATTTTAGCACGTTCGAGAATTTTTTTTTTTATTAATCCAATAGCAAATCATGCAAACATAATTTTTGTTTTATTTGTATCAAATTGAATACTTTCAAATTCTAAATTTTGCGATTGAGATCTTTTTTTTGATCTTTAGCTTTGATTCTTTACTTCAGAAATCGGTAATCTTTCACGATTTTGATTCAAAAAATTTCTATAGATACTGGTGTCTTACTGTTAATAGAAGAAAAAAACACGAAAATTGTTTAGGATCATCTATATACACATAAAATGATAATACATAAAACTAAAGTATGCGATTCTAAATATTGTATGCAATGTACTTATAGTAAGACACATGTGTTCCCGTGATTTTTGTTTTGATTCTCAATTAATATTTATGTAAATTCTTTTAAAGAATAACTGAAACAATATGTTAAAAAAAACTGAAGCAGATTTTATATCTGTAAATTATGTGGGTTTGTAATTATAACTTTTTTTTAAAATGCTATTGGCGAACATTATAGAAGGTCATTGTCTAGAAAAAGTCCCTATTTTTATCGTATTTGAGTTTTTTTGCCATCAACCATATATGATATGTATACAGTTAGTATTTTTTGGTATTGGCTGTGTAAGTTGTTATTACTTTTAAATGTTTCTTATTTTGTAAAAAACAATATTTGTAAACAACATATTTAATTTTTATAAAAATTATTGGGCCATTAAAACATTGCGATTATGTTCTAACAACTGGTTGGACAGTTTATTATAAATTTTATTTACATAGCACATTTCGGCACAATCGACAAAAAACTTTTTCTGGTTGCTACTGTAAAAAAATATTGACGGGCAACTAAAATTGACCAAATTGGATCACTTTGATTTTGCATGTCGAAGAAGAAGTTCTAATCACAAACTGAAGTCTCCAATTAGTTGATAAGATGGGATGAAGTGATCGAGATCCGTAGTTGGTACATCTCCAAAGCCATTTCTGGGTTTGTATTTATATAGCTTGAGGATCTGTTTCGAATCAAGGAATCAATAGCAGAGACAACTGGTGAAGCTAGCTTACATTGTTGGTGCTAAAGGCGAGCGTTCCTCTCACACCAGATAGAATAGATTGTAGTCTGCCAAGCAAGAATCCCAGGAACAAAGAGGAAGAAGATGAGAACGAATATCAATCGGCTCCCAAATCGACTAACAGAACGTGCATTCGAAAAATTGGTGGTTTCTGCTTTCAACGGATTGATTATCATAAATAGACATTTTGGAGAAGTGTTCAGACCTCAACTGATGATTTTCGATTTAATAAACAGTGAGGAGAGCCAAGTAATGAATCTATGCTTTCGAATGCTGCGTGAAGTTCAAACACTTTGTAACCAAGGTACAATTCCCCATATGCTCCTCTTCCATACATAGCTTTCCTCATAGTCGATTAAAGTTGCGCATTAGACCAAGCTGGAGGAAAGTTCCAATGACAGCAAAGCAAGAGATCTTTTAGAGTTGCACACCCATTCTATTAGTAGTTTCTGCACGTAGGTAATCAAGGCTAGTTACCAAATGGATTCAGGTTATGTGTTTCAAAATTATTATAATCATATGAATGAGTAGTCTTGGTTGGCACTCTCACTGAATAGTCACACATTCTCCCTTCAATTCAGACCACAGTACAGATGTGGATAATCACAGTAAATCTGCAGAAATAGCTCATCCAGTTCAATAAGGTAATAACATTTGATTATTACTCCAATTCAGAATATATATTGATGAGTGTACTCAACTTATGATCATGTTAAGTTTACTTAGAAGACAAAATCTATAACTATTCTATAATTTTTCCAGACAAAGAACATGCTCTTGACATTTCTTATAACTGAAGTGATATTAATTGGCTTGTGAGATGGATTCTGAATCAGGTATATACTCTTATCTCAAAGAGTAATACACCTTGTTTCTTAATATTCGTTTATGTATTAATGCAATCATGGTTATCAACGTATATGTACCTGAGCCAGAATTGTATGTGTAGCTTATACATATCTTGCTTTCTTATTTAGTGAATCCTGCTTAGGTAGAAGGTCACTGTCCAGAATGTTCCACTGATGAAATAAGAAAAAAATATAAATAATTTTTTTTCATATTTGGCTTATGATATAACAAAATCGTTAAATATAGTCACATTTTATGAAACTCTTTTATCTTAGCTAAGTTTGGAATTATCATGACATCAGATGCGTGTACTTGCCAATCCCATAATGGATTCATTTGACACAAGTGATTCTTCTCACACTCAATAAGATTAAGATTTTAGTATTTGATTTCTATAAAACGTTTACCTACATTTTCATTTGCTAGAATCAGCTCCACTATTTGTCCAGATACTGTCGTGTATTGCTTCCAAACATGAAGAACTTTCACATGGATTCGCCAACTTATTTTGAAAGGCTTGATATCATAAAGCTAAGGTATGTGAAACTAAAAGGAGTTGATCTAAATAGAATTCTATTGTAGACTTTGAGTTTTATAGTTTTGTTATGATACAGGTTATAATTTATTTATACAATAATGATTAGGTAAAATCTTTGATTACAATATAATCTTGGAGGTTAAGTAGATCTTATTGAAATTTAGGAAATCTAGGAATAAATCAATTTTAAATTAATTTTTATGTAGCAATTAAGTTGTTTGATCATTCTCTGGATATTCATTTTAACAAATTAGCTATATATGTGCACCGAGATTTGTTAAGATTTCATGATAATTGGATAACTAATTTCGGTAAATACTGAATATTTGGTGAACTGAATATTTGAAAAAGTTTAAAAGATAGATAATGTCTTAGTAGAAAACAATGTAATGGTATCGATTCTTAATCATCTTCAAATCGTTTTGTAAACCAATGGTTTGGTATTCTTCATGCTAAGACATTAATAGAGTTGATTACAATCATGTTTTTGGTTAATAGGACAGTGGAAAGCAAACACAGATAATGGCTTAGTAGAAGAACTTGATTTAATTGTTTTTGTGAACTAATGTTTTCTTAATTTCTTTTTTGTTTGAAGCAGGTACATATGGTTAATATCGTTTAATTTATTTACAAAATTTATACATATTGTTTATATTAATTTATTAATGACAATTGCTGTAAATAATACAATAGATAAAGGTTAGTTTCAAAAAATGATCCATATCGTTTATACATATTGTATATGTGTAGTTTATACATATCATCGTTTAATTTATTTTTATTTTTAGTTACTTTTTTGGTTTTCAACAAATGTAAATCAATAGTTTATTTTTAATTCATCTTGTAAAACTAAATATATTGATTAAAGTGCAAAACATCAATCTTTCAAAAACAAAAACAAAATCTAAAACATCAATCTTTTAAAAACAGAAGGAATACCATTTCTCTCCCATATGGCTTTTTTTTTGCATAAAAAGCAAAAAAGAGTTATTTAGAGTACCATCAACAGATTACATATCCATCTCTTCATCACCCTCTTTCAAAAAGATGTTGGTAGTAAGCTCCAATCTCCACATGCATGTTACCAAATTGTACTAGAGGTTGGTAGTCACCTTGCCCCGCATCACTTGGTTGTCGATTTCCACCACCAGGCATCAAAAATAAGGGCCGCCGGTGCTGTTTTACGCTCGCCAAATGCAGGTTACGAAATTGAAGAAGAGGTTGGTAGTCAGCTCCAATCTCCACATGCAGGTTCCCAAATGGAACAAGAGGTTGGTAGTCACCTTGCCTCGCATCTCCAGTTTTATCCAAGCCAAAACTCAAAGCTTTTCTGCGACTTTCGCGTGTGATCCGAAGGCTGGTGTTGCTCATATCTCCAGCATATTTAGTTGCCGGCTCTCTCAAGTTTGTCTTTTGGGCCTTCTTCCTTTTGCCACTCCTGGATACTTTAGATTTCACATTTTCCTGCTTCCTTTTAGGTTTGTCATCCTTAGGAGAGTACTTGGTCTTCTTTTTCTTGTTGGTGGAGGGTTTCTTGCTACACGCTGGAGCTCCATCTGTGGAAAACAACCGTAACTCTCTTAAGAAATGATATGGACTCTAAACTTTTAATGATGATATGCAGTGACAGTCTTGCTCATGCGTATTCTTATTCGTGCAAAAACCCCAACAAAATACATAAGATTTGAGAATTGTTCCATACTAAGTAGTGCGAAAATGGGCAGAACAAAAAAAAGAAGAAAATCCTGAAAATAGATTTGATTTACGAACCCGTTTCATTCACAGGATCAGCGCAACTCATACCACAAAAACCTGGCTCGCGAGATTAATTACAAAATTATCTGCAAAATAAAAGGCAGTAAAACTCAGATATTTTTCCCGAAAGATGGAGCAAATCTGGTTTTTTTTAACGCAGAAATCGGATTCAGGTGTTAATGGGTGAGATTATAATCATAAAACAGCAATATGAAACTGATGACCTAGTAGATCGTCTCGTGATCGGGAAATGTAACAGCTTATTAGAGAAACAAAAAAGAAAAAAAAAAGGAAAATACAAATTTTAGACTCGGGGAGCTTGAAGCTTACCGATCTCCGAAAGCGTAAGGTTCTGATACTCAGGCGAGTCAATGACGTATATAATGAGTCAGCTTTGCCGTTACAGAGAGAACGAGAGTGGTGGGATGATGGAGAAAGCAAGCAGTAAAAATCATTTATGGAGAGATTAATAACAAAAAAAAATATCAAATTATAATTATGAATATTAGGAGTTAAAAACGTAAAAAGTAACGTAAATGAATAGACCGCACAAAATGTTCTTTTAATTTATTAATCTAAATAAATGCTAATTAACAACGTCTCATTTTACTCCGGGTCTTTCGGAGTATTTAATGTTAAATTCGTTATTGATTGACTAAATGATTAATTAATATTTTATTAACAAAATTAGATTTAATTAAGAAAGAGTACAACTTTTTAGGTTATATTATCGCATTAGATTTTTTTACTAACGTGTTAAAAAAAATTGAACAAATTTATTTAAAACTTACTTTCGGTTAAAATTATAAGTGTTCTCAAATTATAAAGAAAAAAAAAATTGAGACATCATCACATAGACAATTAAAAGTTTATTTACTAAATAAAAAAAATATTTAAAACTTACTAACAAACAAAAAATCGTTTGACGCATCAACAAATAAACAGATTTAAGAAATATATTTTTAAATAATATATTTTAAACTAAATTTAAGTTAAAAATCATAAATAAGTAGAAAAATAATTTTGTTATTGGATAAAACATAAATTAAATTATATCCACTAATAAAACATCTCTTGCATTTATTTTTTTTAAAAATGCACTCTAATAAATATTTTTATTTCATCTTACAATTTGTTCTTTTTCATAACAATTTTTCACTTTGTTATTTTTAGATAATTTTAATTAGCTAGAGGAGTTCGATTCCATATTGGATTTTGTGGTTGACATGGAAAGAACTGCACATATCAATTGAGTGTGCCCAAAAAGGTTATAAATATTTGGTTGAGACTATGTGCTGATTTATATTTAATAATTTAAATATCACGACACTAAAACTTTTTTTTTTGTAACTGAAATATAAACGAAGAGTATATTTAAATTTCCTCTCTTGGCACGAACCCACGACACTAAAACTTAGGCACACGTCTTTTAAAAAAAAAAAAAAACTTAGCCACACGTAAAATATGAATAACGTGCCAAGATGGGACATTGAGCCTTTAGTTGTTTAGAAAAATGAGTAATCTACAATCTTTTTTTTTTTTTTTTGTCTAAATTTTATTACCAAAGTGAGATACATGGTGAAAATAAAGATAGAATACAAGATGAAATACTAAGGTGGAAATCAAATTCCAGAATAAAAGGACAAATAAGATACAGAAGATGAAGATCACGGTAGGAAACAACCACTACTCAAAGGCAAGAGCCACTCTCAAAAACACTGGGAAGGACGAAGAAGAGCAAGAAGCGCGGTACTACAAAGCCCACAAGCCGCATCAAAGAGGATTAACCGCAAGAGACAGAAGAAACCGCAAGAGATAGGAGAAACCGCAAAGAAATAACTCAAATACAATGGTTAGCCTAAAAATAAGGAACACGGAACAAGAATCTAACTCCTACACTTTTAATCTTCAACCCAAAGAGTCTAAATCTAGGACTATGTATCTACACAAGAGGTTAGGCTTACAAGAACAGATCTATAATCTTTTCATGTACACTGTTATATTCTAAATTAAAATAATTTAATATAGGTCAATTTTAATAGGTTTGAAGTGTTTAACTAACCTTTTTCGAGAAAGGGTTTAGATTAAACTAACCTTGTTTGGGTAAAATATATATGTAATTAAAATATAATTTGTTGTGCTGTACTGAAATATCTGTTATATTAGCATATATATATGCATACAAACTGTTATAAAATAGATTATGATAGTAAATGCTTGTTCAGTTAAATTTATCTATTTTTAAAATAAAACAAGAAGACGGATTCTCTCTGCTATTCTGGATTAGATTTTTTTTTTTGTTTTTTTTGGATATTGTTATATATTCTATAGCATATCACATATTGTTGAAGATAATGAAAAAATAATGAAGTCGAAAATTTGGATATTGTTGTGTATTGATGATGTTACGCTACCGTGATAAACGCGGGATTCTCTACTATTCTTCTCGATTCGGTAATTATAAATTTTGGATATCGTTGCGCATTCTTAGCATATATATCACATTAAATATAATGAAAAAAATAACGAGGTCGAAAAGAATAATTCGACATTTTTATTATAGAACGAATATACATCTAATAGAAATCAAACCAAACCACAACCATGGACCGTCCTAGTCTTTGACTCTTTGTAGCCACATTACTCGAAAATCACGGATACATTAAACAATTGTGCTTCCACGTTCCACACTAATTCTCCGAAGCTTAACATTAGTATTTTTGTAATAAGAAAAAGAAAAAGCAACTTCTCCGAAGATTTCTATTATAAATAAAACCCTAAACCTCCAAGACTTCTCTCAGTTTTTATTTTCTCCAAGCTTTTGTGTGTGTGTTTGTGTATATATAAAACAAATCAATGGATTCCCAGATTATTTGTCGATAAAATTTGTTAGAATCCTCTAGGGATTTTGATGTTTTCACAGGCTCAAATTATGTAATGGGAGAGATGAGAATGACCAGTCTTGCGTCACGTGCTGGATAGACTATGTAGCTAAGGGTTAACCGTAAAGCGTAATCACCCTGATGTTAAGAATCATGGGCTACAAAGGAATAATATTTGAGCATTTGCATCCAAATAAGTATATAGATGCAAAAACAAACAAAGCCTAAGAATCTTAATTACAAACAAATAAAATATATTTTGCATTATAAAACATAGTGTTTTGAAATATTTGTTACAAAACTTAACAAAAAATCTGCTAATCAAAATATTTTTTTATTATAAAATCAAGCCTAAATAATTTTAAGAACATAGAACCATAATGTAAAAATAGTTTATATTATCTAATAATTTTTTTTTTGTTTGGACCATAATTTTTGATTTAATAATATAAGCTAATTGTTGACAAAGCTAATTTTTTTTAAACAAAAGTTTACTATAAACCGATTTTTGCTATGATCCAAAAATATTTTATGAAAAGAAATCCACGCAAGTTTTTGGTATAAAATATTTTAATAAAATATTTTATGAAAAGAAAACCGATTTGGCAATTCATTATTTTGGTATAAAGATTTTCAAATTCTATATAAAATCTATTGTTATTTAATTTTTTTGGTTTTTAATGATTCTATCAATTTATTAAATTTTTGCTATTGGGACAAAGGTTGTTACCAATTTAATTCATTAAACAAAACTTTCAAAATATCTATATAACTTAAAATTTTAAAAATTATTATAATAAAAGATTTTGATAGTTTTTTAAAAAAAATACATAACTCTCTTTAAATCTAACAAACTCTTTACAATTTTAACAAATCATCACAACTCTATATAAATCCTTACTCCCATTAACACCACCCAAGATCGGAAAGATTATGTACCTTGGTTTCTTGGCATTGGCTTCAGCAACTCCAACGCTATCTTCATCGTCAAAACAATCTAAAACATCTCGAGTCTTAACTCTTAAGTATACTCCAGAGAGATAAAATCGTTTCATATGATTTTTTGCAAGGAAACTATGATGGATTTCAGATAAATAGTACCTTCTTGATTGGGTTTTGGCCTGCAGAAAAGACATAGTCATGCTCGCTAAAATAAAGTAAGGAACCCTCGCTTGGAACTTTTTTTGCCAGGTTATCAGCAAGATCCATCACTTCAAATACATTGCCCCAGAAGACATGTGAAAATCGACATGATGAATCTTGACAAATTCATATTCTCCAGTTTGAAACCAGAAAAGGTAAAAAAACCCATTAGAAATTGGGTCACAAGAACATAAAAGCAGAAGAATTGATTAAGGCTAGTTCTCTCACGTTTTCTTGGTTGTGGTCATCAATGGATTTTTGTGACAGCCTTTTGAGCAAATCCGCATTGGTTTATATAGAGTCTCCTCAAAAAATTCACTAGCATAACAAACTTATTTGTCAATACTTTATTTGTTGGCCCGTTCTAAAAAAAAAAAACTTTATTTGTTACATCACAAATTTAAAATTGTAGGAATAAAAGTATACTAAGGTGAATTATAGAGAAATAAATCAAACCGACCATAATAATTGTTTTGATCGTTAGAAAAGACTTGTTCAATGTGTCCTTTACGGATTTCTTTTCCGAGTTATCTATCCTAATTTTTACCACATGTCAAAATCACTCATGGTAACTAAAACAAATCCAAATTGTTCATACTTTTAGTATATAGGCAGTCATGACATTTGGTCACAAAATTTATACTGTTTTAATACAAACAGTCAACATGTACAATTCCTTTACGAATCATGCATGTTATTATTTTGTCAGGACTTAATGGAGGAAAAGATCTTGTGAGTTTATAAAAGGTTACGCTTTAACAAAAAAAAAAGTTTTTGAAAGGTTAAGAGTATTGCTTGAGCTCCACGAAACCTCTCGATACCCTGATTCTCGAGTATTGATAATGAGATCACAGAAGAGAGAGAGAGAGAGGAAAAAAGCCTTAATTCTGTAAATGAGAATAAACTTTCTTAACTGATAAAATTTTGACTTTCGGTTTGTTCAAGACTATTTTGCTCTTCAGTTTCTGGCAGATGATCCGATTCATTTGGGTGAAAAACTTTTTTTATAAAGCCTAAATCTCCGAGCAGCGAGACGTATTTCACACTGTCACACACATTCATAAAACACATGTGTGGTATGTAGCCCGAATCTCCGAGCAGCGAGATGTATCCAAAATCTCCACCATCCAATTTGTTAGGAAGTAATTAAATGGATAATAATTAAAACAAAGATGACATGTCCGAATTATTTTCATTATGTTGTGTAAATTACTCAGTTTTTAGATTACCAATCTAAATTTCCTTCTCTCGCATGTCGACAACTCAACCTAAGTGCTTTGGATAATAGTGAAAACAAACAAATATAGTCTTATAATCGTTAGAGATGGCGTCTTCGATCGATCTTCACACTGTTATGCAAACCACTTAGTTTCAAATTTGGCAATATAAATTTCCTATTCTCAATCCTCTATTTAAACGTTATAACGAGTTTTTTTTAAAAGATTGTTAAATTAATTATAGTAACGCAAGTTTATTGCATTGAAAAATGTAGTTAAACAAAAAATCAAGTGTATTGCATGGTAGTGTAACAAAACCCGAACGTGCATGAATTCCCATCTTTTGAGCCTTAGAGGTAATGACATGATCGACTTATTTTTAATTACACAAATTTCCTCCTCTTTCACATTGCGTACATGTTTTAAAAAAGATTACATGGTTTAATGTCTCTTTTAAACTACAGTAAACAACAAACCGATTAGAACTTAATTTGGGACTCGATCAGAAAACATAAACGAACGAGGCAATAGTAAAAAAGTTATAACAGTCTGGTTATGTACCTACAAAGTATAGAACATAGTCACATAGGTAGACAAAGGAGTATCATTCAGTTATTAGAAGAGTCATTGTGACTAACTCTCACCAAGGACTGACTCAAGATTACTTTTAAAAATTTGAGGTTTGACTATTTTTGAATTTTTTTTTGTAGATTTGGTCTCGCGCCCTCCTTAGTAAGCCGGCTCTGGTCTCACCATCCAATATTAGACATTAGATAGCTCAGTTGTTAGTCTGAGGATATCAATCAATAAAAGAAAATCAAGAAACATTCAGCCAAATGAAAAATCCTTAGATGGAACAAGAACCATCTAAAATCAACACAAATGAAAAGACTCATCAAAACAAAAAGACATAGATACTTCATATACCTTGGTTTCTTGATATCTTCTTTCTCTGCGGTTTCAATAGAGTGAACTGCCAAAACAATCCAAATATGTACCTCATTTATTCTTTTGCTACAAACATATTTATGATTAATCCAAAAGCCTCAATAGTTATGATGAAAATTAGGGGAAAGAAAAGAGTATACCTTTTTTTCTGAGGTTTAAGACCGCAGGAGTGGTCTTATGATTGAATCACACAGACCAACACCATATATATATATCAATCAGGACAGGCACTGACTATGATGTCAACTGAAAGATAACACCAAGAAGAAAATGCGGCCGAAGCCTTCTACCAAAGAGAGGTTACTATGGACCAAAAGCACAAATCAATGCAATAAGATCCTTAATTAGTTACATAAGCGCCTATATATGTCAATATATGAGTGCTCTGGACAAAGAGAACAAATCGATGGAACCAAAAACCTCTAGTTTCAAATATTAAGATTTGACTATGTGACTATGATCATATCTTAAAAATTATTGATTAACTGATTTGAGGGGGATCCTTAGACTTTATTTGAAGATTCAGGGTTTCTATCTTTTTTTTTTTTCAATTGTTGGTAAAAGTTAGTATGAAATCGGTATAATATATTAAAAGTTGTGTTTAAAAAAAAAATTAGTAAGCGAAATAGCAAACTTGAATCTAATCTTGTTTTCATTAATATTCCGACAGACCACTCAAAAGATTCGAACCTTTGTTAGGAAGCTACAATAAACTTATGAGAAGTGTTAGCCTACTGGACAAACCTTTTTTTTCTTCTTCTTAGTGATTAAATATTAAACACAAACGTATGACGACATTCATTATATTTTTATTGATGTAAATATCTTAATAGCCAAAAATATTATTTAAGATTCAAAGAGAATTAATATTTGCATCTCAGATTTATGTAATGTGCACGAGCTGTTCAAAAAAAAATAATTGATTTGCATTCAACTTTCACATATATATTAGACTAATACCCGCACGTACGTGCGAGGTTTTTTTTTTTAAAAAAAAATGTATTTTGTTATAAACAAAATATATTTATGTGAATTTCATACATATAAAACTTTTCAAAAATAATATATTTATTGGGTTCATTTTTACCGTACCATATAGGTGAATGATACGTCGATAGTAGGCTTGGCCGAAATGATGAACTTGGTGTATATGCTTGTCTAACGACTCCCTACCTAGATGTTCCTCGATATATGGTGGATTTCTCAATGAGTGTGTTGTGGTAGCATAGCTACTCTCTCTAAGCGTGTCTTAAACGGAACAGATCAGAGGAAATGGGTATATGGAAAGAAGAAGAGGTCAAAGAGGAGAAGAAATGCCGAAGATCTCCCGAAGATCCCCCAAGCATCCCCCAGAGACGAGAGGCTGAAAATCCTCTAATGTTCCCCCAAAGGAGCGCTAACTGATATAAGCATTCACTTCTCTATCCCATTAAGAGAGAGCTCCACCCCCACTCTCTCAATGATTCATACATTTCACATTCCCTTTTACCAATGACAGAAGAGTATCACGATCCTCAGACAGGGTATCCAAACTATAAATCCATCACCATTCATCCACCTTCCTGATTATCTGTTCACCGTGGGATGTAATCTAAATTAAGTATCAGAGAACTTTTGGGATGAAAACCCATTTTCAGTCTCCTAAAGGCCCGATTCACCCGCTGCAAATGTTTGTAGGACCTAAACATTTTCTTGTCCACGGAGTGTATACCGCTCAACCCTCGAGACCTAATCTAAGAGGCTCTGTACTACTCGGACGAACACACATATCCCCGTAAAAAATTTGTAATGTTCTCACAAACAATACTACTTCGTAAATAATAATTGAATTTTTTTTTCTATCTTGTATAAAGCTATATTTTGTATATTTTAATTTATGTTATCAATTAATTTATAACATTATACACTATTTTTGGAGAGACATATGAAACATAATTATGATTTTGTTTTAATAATTATTACTTTTTTATTTAACTTTAAAATACCATTAAATAGAATTATTACACATATCACGCAAATAATAGTTTTTTTCTTTCTGTATATTATTTTTATAGTCAAATTACAACTATCCTATTTTTAAATAAATATCTATTTGTTATGTAATTGATTCATTCATCGTCAGAGTCCCACCACCATTGTCAGTTTTTTTTTTTTTGTTAAATTTGCTTTGAAAAATATTTTTTCGTTTTTCACAATACAAAGAAATAATTTTTTCTGATTTCTTTATATCTTGAATTATTTTTAGTTCAAATTCAATTTAGTTTTACCATTTAAAATCATAAATAAATAAATGTTTCATATTCTCAAAATACAGTTTTATATCTAACTAATTAAATTTATTTAATGATAATTATTTATTAGGTTGTTTTAATTTTAGTTAGCCACTTGTCACTTTTAAATTAATCTAAAATGCTGATGTGTCAAGCTGTTGTAGAGGGTTATTCCCTATTTACATATATAATTTTAGTATGAAATCCTTTTAACAGAAAAATCCATTGTGATAGTGAGGGTCAGATTTCATCCATTATTATCCATAAAACCAGAATTTTTAATATTAGTTATTATTTTGCTGAATACATTGATCTCATCGCAGCCCATATAAGGGTAGATCAGAAATACAGGACCCAATACATGGAAAATGATAAGGTACAAGTATTCAATATTTTCTTTTAAATATTATATTTCGTCATGTTTTTTTTTTAATATAAATGTATAAAAATAACATGTTACTTTTTATTAATTACTAGGTTATTGTTGGGCGATAGTGTACAATAGATTTATAATTGCTCATCTCTATCCCATAATAAAGTCAGAGTTCTCTTGCAACTTTCAGCTAAACATTTTTTAGCCAATATCGAAATGTTTTTGATAAATAATATCTAAAAAATAACAAAGGTTTGCTGCTTTTCTGAAAGACAATTGTCTGAATTTTTTAGAAGAATGCAAATGCATTGTGAAAAAAAAAAGATCAACACAGCTGCGTATGATAAAGTAAAAGTAAATCAATTTTTTATTATGTTAATTATATGAAAAGTGATAATCTATACTATAAAAGATGATAAATTCTCTCTATAAGAGTGCCACCTCATCATTTTAGTTTATTGTGGAAATGACATGTGTCATTTTTATAAATTTAATGATACAAATTATGTAAAATACTGTATAAATTTAATGTATTATTAATCATAATACAAAAGAATATGAAAAATATGAAGAATTAAATAATATATTTTAATAACAATATATACATAATATCTAAAACAATTATTGAATATCTCTTTTGTGGTAGTTATTAACAAAATTTATGTTTTATATTTAAGAGTGTTTTCTTATTTTTAATTATTATTTTAAGATCTTACTATAAAACAAATTATACAAATATAAAAATAAAAATTAGTTTATATTCTGAACCTTAAAAAGTTAGAAGAAAAATTTATACAATATTATAATAAACTTTAAAAAAATTTCTTTATAAACTAATAATTATTTGATTCAAAATTGATCCATTAATAATTTTAAAATTAATAAGATATCAAAGTCATAATATATATATTTATAAAATATTTAATGCAGCTGTATAAATTAGAATTATAAATCAATTATTTAAGCTCGTAAAAATATAAAACCACGGTATTGCTATTGTGTAAATCTAAAAATCATTAACAAAATTTATATTTTATATTTAAGAGTGTTTTCTTATTTTTATTTAATATTCTTATTTCTGAACCTTAAAAAGTTAGAAGAAAAATTTATATAATATTATAATAAACTTTAAAATAATTTCTTTATAAACTAATAATTATTTGATAATTTATTTTATTCAAAATTGATCCATTAATAATTTTAAAATTAATAAGATATCAAAGTCCTAATATATATATATATATTTATATATATATATTTATAAAATATTTAATGCAGCTGTATAAATTAGAATTATAAATCAATTATTTAAGCTCATAAAAATATAAAACCACGGTATTGCTATTGTGTAAATCTACGCTGTGAATAAGTACGACCTGTTAAAAAGAGTCGTATCTATCTATGTTGTGCTTGAAGAGTTTCTCTAATTAATTTTTATTATATAGTACTTCTCTGATTTGCACTATATCTATTTAATATATTCTATATATACAAGGTATACTATATTTCACATTTTCTTATCAATAAACCATTGATCATATATATAGTTAATATCCACATAATATATAAATATGTATTAAATTTTACACATAATATCCTTAAATTTTTTAAAATATACGATAAAATAAATTGTAACTATACTTTTTAATAAATTATTTTGTGAAAAAAATCTGCACATCGCACGGATACTCATCTAGTAATAATAAACTTGAATGAGTAATTACATGAATGACAAAAATTATTTTATAAATGTAGGTGAATTAGTTTATTGTATCTCAGATTTATGTAATGTGCACGATGTAACTTTCACATATAATCTTTTAGTATAAAAAACTTTTTAACAGCAAAATCCATTAGACCCAAATCAAAAAAAAATTGAACCAAAAGATTATATGTGAAAGTCGGATTCCATCCATCGTTGCCCATCAAATCAAAATTTTAGATATTAATTATTCCTTTTTGGTTTATCTGACTGAAAATAATTCATAAGTTTAAGGAACAATTCAAGAAAAACAAGAATCCGCCATGTACTTTTCAAACAAAAAGTTCGATAAGAATGATATATATAATTAGTCAATTTTCTTCATTTAATGTGTCTACCTCAACAATTTTTTTATTCTTAAAATAGGATTCTAAATACTTTGGTCTTTTTTATAAGCTTTTATATATTTTGAGTATCTTTTGGGGTTTCCATAAGATATTAATTTAAAATTTAAAATAAATATTTATTTAATAAACCATAAAGTTACAAATTTTTTATTTGTGAAAAAATATTTAGAAGGCAAACAAATACAAAATATGACGGTAGAAATTACAGAGAATAATTATCAAACTTAAAAATAATTTTTAAAAAGATTTATAAGTAATTCTCACTATTTAGAGTGTTCACCTCAACAATTTTTTATTCTCAAAATTGACTTCTAAATATTTTGATATTTTTTTAATAAGCTTTTATATATTTTCGGTATTCATATTTGGGTTTCCATATGATATTACTTTAAAATTAAAAAAAAATATTTATTTTATACACCATAAAATTATAAATATTTATCTTATAAACCATAAAATTACAAATTTGTTATTTGTAAAAAATGTTTGGAAGGCAAACAAATACAAAAAATGACGGTAAACTTACAGAGAATATTTATCAAACTTAAAGAAAAGCCTAAGAAAGATTTATGTATAAAACTAAAGTAAAATAATTCATATAAAATAAATACTTATCTTATAAACAATAAAAAAATATAAATTCTCTACAAAGTAAAAAAGTTTGAAATGTTATTTCGAATATAAATAAAGAGAATGTGAAAAAATTGGAAGGTGAACAATTATAAAAGATAAATAAAGAGCTTGTGGAAAATAGTTAACAAACTTTAAAAAAAATTCAGAAATATTAATGCATAAAACTAAAGTAAAATCATTCATATATACTTTGAATTATAGAATGAGTGAAGATTTTTTAAGAATAAACTAAAGTGTTTAAATTACATAGTATATAAATGAACTTAATATGTATAAAGAAGAAAAAAAAAAGTGGCAAATACTTATCAACCATTTTTTCTCAAAGTTGATATTCAATGACTTCACTCATCAGCCAGATAATATATGACTTTTAATATAAAGTGTATAAATAAACTAAAATAAAATTATTGATTATATTTTTTAACAGAGCCAAGTTGTTTACCTTCACATAACATGAGAATAGACAAAACTATCTCCATGCACATTCACAAATATAGTCAGGTAGTTCATGATCGTCAGATGGATGAACACATCAGAACTGCTTCACGAAAGAAGAAAAATACCTCAATCAATTAAAATTAACATGTATCAAGTAAGCAAAATTTGTTGATATAAAAACCTATTAAGCATATTTAACATATGAACAGATCTCTTGCTCGTCTCTCTAACTTTAACTATAATTCCCCTCATTTAGAGTTACAATCAATCATAAAACTGAATGATATGGAAGTTTCATGAGAGATAATATTAGTAGGTTGTAATCAGAATAGTAAGACTATGAGCAATAGGAAAGAGAAAAAAATGAAAGACTATTTGAACACATCAGAATTTCCCCACGAAAGAAGAAAATGACTTAAATCAATTAAAATCAACACTTTATCAAGTAAGCACAATTTTTTTTTATATAAGAACCTATCAAACATATCTAACATATGAATAGATCTCTTGCTCTGTCTCGTCAGTTCTAACCTCATTTAGAGTTACAATCAATCACAAAACTGAATGAGATGGATGCTTGCATGAAATAAGAGAAAATATTAGTAGATTGTAATCAGAATAGTGTGGCCGGGAGCAATAGGAAAGGAAGAAAAAAATGCAGGACTATTTGTACTTAAAAATAAGTTAATTTTTTGAAAATTAATTAAGAAAACATTTAATTTAGAGTGGGAAGGAGTTGGTGATGATTTCAATTTGTTGATCTATGAATATAAGCTGTAGATAAAAGATCAAAAACTAATTAAATACAGATACACACTTAGAACAAATATAATACATATTGTAACATATAAACATATGACATATTTTTATAATAATTAGTACACCACTATCTATACTAGAATAAGAATTTTACAATATATATATATATATACAATGACAAAATAAAAAATAAAAAATCATTTTTATAAAAACACATATAACACATTATAATATAGAATACACATATATATAATAGTTATATAAATATATAAAATTTGAATTTAAATTAATAAATAAGTTTGCGCAACTCACATATCAAAAATGTAGTATTTGATTAATGATAGACTTATTTGAGAAGAAGAATGTCAAATCGTTGAGAAACTCTAAATATATAACGATCGATGTCGTGTAATGTTAAAATCATATATGACAATCGATGCCATGATAGGAAAAAACAGAAAAGATTTGTTTTTAACAAATAAAATGTGAATGAATCAATCAGTTAGCTAACAAAATATGTGTGCATGGAATAAATAAATATCTAAACTATTAAAAGAGAATCATTCTTAATAAATATTCAAAAGCTAACATGGTATTTACAATATATGCTATTACATTTACTAGACAATTTCATAAATTCATTAAGGATAATTTAGTCATATCATTAAACCACTAAAAATGCATTAAATTAAATTAAATTATATTAGTTTGTTAACAGATAATACCAATAAATTATATATGATATTTAATAAAATTCAAATTAATATAATTTCGAAATTATATCAAAATCTTTCATAATATCTTAACATAATTACCACAAATATATATGGCATGAATAATTAATATAATTATATATTATATTATAAATTAAATATATATTATAATCAATTTTTTCTCTATACAATTAAAAACACTACGTTAAAATGTTTTAAAACTATTATTATATTTATTAAATGTGATAATTTATAGTCAATGATGAATATGTAATCATTATTTTTTTGTCACATATATACATACTATGAAAAAAAATATTATGTAAATAATTTTTTCATGGTTTGTTAATGATTTTTTTGCCGAAAATTATGGATTTGCGGATTTGACAAACACAAATTTGTAGATTTTACGGGTTTTACAAGTTTTAGCGGATTTTATAAGTTTTAGTAGAAAATATACTTTTACGAGAAAATGCCGGTTTAACAAGAAATATATATTGCATGAACAATTAATATAATTATATATTATATTATAAATTAAATATATATTATATCATAATCAATTTCTTCTCTATACAATTTAAAAAAACACTACTTTAAAATGTTTAAAAGCTATTATGATATTTATTAAATGTGACAATATATAGTCAATGATGAATATATAATCATTATTTTTTGGTCACATATATACATACTTTTACGAGAAAATGCCGATTTAACAAGAAATATATATGGCATAAAAAAATTAATATACTTATATATTATATTATTAATTAAATATATACTATATCATAATCAATTTCTTCTCTATACAATTTTAAAAAAAACACTACTTTAAAATGTTTAAAAGCTATTATGATATTTATCAAATGTGACAATTTATAGTCAATGATGAATATGTAATCATTATTTTTTGGTCACATATATACATACTATGAAAAAAATATATGTAAATAATTTTATCATGGTTTGTTAATGCTTTTTTTTTTGCCAGAAATTATGGGTTTGCGGATTTGATAAACACAAATTTGTAGATTTTACGGGTTTTACAAGTTTTAGCGGATTTTATAAGTTTTAGTAGAAAATATACTTTTACGAGAAAATGCCGGTTTAACAAGAAATGTGTTTTTTATAGATTTAGCAGAAACACATAATTTTAGAAATTTAATTTTTGCAGATTTTATGGGGTTTAAGGGAAAACACGGGTTTACGGAATTCGAATAACGCAATTTTGCGGATTTTATGGGTTTTAGCTGGAAAATATAGTCATACGAGAAAATGCGGTATGTGGGTTTGGAAACTCGATTTTGCAGGTTTGGCAGAAACACAAGAGTTTAGAAATTTGGTTGTAAAACATGATTTACAAATTTATGGAAAATATGAGTTTGTGGATTTGGCCAGAAACGTGATTTTGCGGATTTTACGAGGTTTATATGTTTTGGCGGGATTTATAGGTTTTGATGGAAAATGTGGTTTTATAGATTTTATTGAAAATACAGATATTCGGTTTGATGAGAAACGCAATTTTGCAGGTTTGACAAAAACACGTAATTTTAAAATTTTGGCCACATAATACGGTTTTATGGTGTTGGAGAAAACATAAATTTTGGTTTTTTTTAAAAATGTGGATTTACAATTTTGGAAGAAAAATACGGTTTGATGAATAATGCTATATTTACAGTTTCTACGGGAATTCCTGATTTTGGTATAACAACATGATTTTAGTAAAAAAAAATTTGTTAAAAAATGTGGGTTTTCAGTTTTGGCAGAAAAATACTGTTTGATGGAAAATACTATTTTTATAGTTTTTATGGGAATTCTCGATTTTGGTACAACAACGTGATTTTCGTATTTTGCGAGAAAATGCGTCTTTTTATTTCGATCAAAACTCTGATTTTATGGGTTTGACAACGAAAAAACTTGATTTTATGGTTTAAAAAATGTATTTTGGTCTTTTAATTTTTAGATTCAATTGTTGCATCCAAACTCTATTTTTTTAGTATCTTAAATATTCAAATTTTGAGATATTATAGATTTTGTATTTAGCTATCTAAAAAACAATATTTGAACATTTACATTCAAATAAGTATCTGGATGCAAAAACAAACAAAACCTAAGTAAATATTGAAATCTTATTTACAAACAAATAAAATCTCTTTTGCATTATAAAACATAATACTTTGAAAATATTTGTTAAAGAATTTAACCAAAAATTCGCTAATCAAAATATTTTTTTTAGAAAATCAAGCCTAAATAATTTTAAGTACATAAAACTATGTCGTAAAAATAGTTTATAAAATCTAATAAAAATTTCTGTTTGGGCCACAATTTTGGATTTAATAATATAAACTGATTTTTTGAACAAAAATTTAATATAAACTGATTTTTAATGTGGCTTAAAAATATTTTATAAAAAGAAATCCGTGCAAGTGCGCGGGTCCAAAATCTAGTTATTTTTTAAAGAGGGGGGGGGGGTGGTGCAATTCAAATTTAAACTAAGTGGAAAAAAAGCTAAGAAGAGAAACATAGAGGAGCTCTAGTGGCTAGTGCAATTGACGAGACTCATGTTACTTATATTGATTTTTATTGTGTGTGTTAAAGAACTTAATATATAGGTAAGGTTTCGAATTTTGATTTCAAGGTACGAATAAATTTACGGATTAATACTGATCGAAGAAATCGGTTTCACACAGTTCCGCTGCATTTTTGATTATATTGATTTAGATGGAAACAAGTTTGTCATGCCACCAGAAACCACCGACAGTTAGTAGACAGACTGTCTCCAAGATCAGTTGAAGGATACAATGAAAGAAGGTGGAGAACTCGTCTTATGTTGCTTTGAAACTAGCATTATGTTACAAGATGTATTTATTTATGAATTTTTTTTTTCTTTCTTGTTTGGTATCGTTTAAAAAATAGGATACACAATACATGCATGAAATTGTGAATGTTAGCAAAGCCAAATTTTGCTTAACTTCAAGTCCTTACCGAAATGTATTACATACTTTTGAAGGTAAGGATCCTTCCAATGATCAGCCAAAACTCTCCCAAGCTAAGGTTGCTATTTCATCATCACCCGCCCGAGTACTACTCCTGCGAGAACGAACTAAGAAGATGCCAAGAGGGCCTTTTTTACTTTGTTGAATGTCTTTTTACTTAGATGAGTCGTTTTTATTCCTTTGTGTGTGTTAAAGAACTTATATATAGGTAAATTAATTTAGAAACTAATTAATTTAAATGTTTGATTTATATTATATATATATTAGTTTTATACATTGAATTATGTGAATTTGTATACTAACAAAAATTTAGAATCTTTTTTGTTGAAATAATTGAATTCTTTAATCAACCTTGAAGATTTCAATTTTTAAAAAGATTTGAATAAAACACACAATAACAAAAACGTTAAAATGCTGGGGAGAAATCATAAAACAATGTTATTCAACTATCAACCGATGCATGCTTTTAAAGAGTAAGGACAAAATTCGATTTTCTCTATCAAGAAAAGAGAAGAAAAGCAACACAAAGAGGGAAAGTGAGCACATCAGTTTTTTCAAGGAAACTAAGAAGCCAAGCTTCCCTGCTTTGTAGAAGACATCAAGCTTCTAGAGAAATGACAGTATGAGTCTCAAGCCTTTTGCTTTATAGAGCATACCAGATTTCTCATCCTTGCTCATTATTTTTGGCTGTTCTAGCTTCTTAACGCACTGATGTTTACTTCCTCACTCCCTCAAATTAAGAATAACCCGGTTATGTGTCATTTGTTTTTCAATTTTTCATTATCCTTCACCTTTTTATATCTAATTCAATTATCACAATTACACAATTGAAAGCGTAAATAAAATTCTGAAAGAATACTACACTGAGACTTGTATGTTGAATGATTTGTTTCATTAATGAATTTTCTGCATCCGAATAAAATAGAAAGACTTAGGGATAATAGACTAAATTCCATGACACCTATTACCATACGAACAAATAAAATTTGGATCTTCCCGAATAAAGAAAAAAAACAATTTTATCATATTAAAAAACAAAATTTAAACTGCTGATAGTATAATCAATAAATCAAAATAAAAATCTGTTAACCAACCTCAGGAGACTTATTGTCTTCCGAAATTGACGTTCTTGTACCATTGGACCAGTAAAAATAACGTGCCTACGAATGAGTTAAAGAAACCTTCGCCTATGGCCCCAAAATTTTATGAAACATTTTGAAAGCAAAATATAAAATAGATTGATATGGTGTATTTATAAATATTCTAAACTTCTGCTCTTATTATTAATATCTCAAGATTTATTTTTTAGAATATAAAGTCAACTATTATGTCCATATTTTTATAAACTTTTGAATTTTGTTCTTTGTATTTATGTATTCATACATTTATTTTGCCTTTTTTATTTTTACCATATTATCTATTATCTTTTTCAAAAAAATATTCACCAACTTCTTATTTTCTGTTATATTTTTTATTTTATTTTTTACTTACCTTTAATTTATAATTTAACGAATATATTACAGTATACTCTCTATAAACTAATAGCGTTGAATTATGAACTTTTATGAAAAACATTATTAATTTATAATAATTATTAATTTATAAATATATTATTTAGTTGATAAACTAATTTTATCTAGGTATTAATGAATCAAATACTAATTTATAAAGGTTTTACTATATATACAATGCTATATCTTTTTATTTTTTATAATGTTTTATCTTATGTATTAAAATTATATATATACACCAAACATAAAATAATTTAAAATCTCTTTTATAAATAATTTTATTAATATTTTCTTTCACAAATATTAGTTATTTTTAAAATAACTATTTAATAAAAATATTATTTTTGTTTTTCGTCTACGGTATTAAAAACCTTTGGCACGGCTCTGAAAATAACAGTAACCCTTGATTCCTTTATGAAAGAACTGAAATCATGTGTAGATGATTGTGAATGAACAGTTAAGTTTTCTATATTTGCGAGCATGTAGCTTCTTTTCTTCAAACATACCTGAGAACGTAAGCTGTGGAAGTAGCCTTGTACCATATTTTGAAGAAAAATATATAGCATGTCCATGATGGTACTTTTCCTGATGCACTGATAATCAGAGTACAGGTCGAGGAGAGTATAGGTCGACGTCAATTAATGAGCATACAAAATCGTACTATTTATCATATTTATAAACTGCAATTTATAGCTCAACTTTTTGATAAATTCTCAAAAACAAATAGTACACTTAACATCGATGTTAACAGAAAAAAAAAAACTTATCTTCATTGGCCATTAGTCTCCACGTACCACAACAAAATGACCGTCTCCTTGTTTTAGTATATGAGGAGCTACCAAACTTTGTAAGAGATATTGTCCCACACACCTTAACCTTGAATGTAATCTGCACACAAAATCATTGAGTAACCATATGTCAATAAATATAACATAAAAGCCACACATATTCTACTCGCTGCAAGCTAGAATATCTAGCTATCGAAACAGAAAGGAATTATCGTGTTTAATACTTAAATTTTTCCTCACTCGCATCCAATGCCTTGGATTTCTGCAACAAAAAGAGTATGATGATGACACTCCCTTGAACAACTCATATAACAGCTTGAAATAAAAACTATATATTCAGTAGACACAAAACCTTAGTAAGGAAGATAAACTAAGAACTCTATATCCACAACATGTTTGAGCGACTCTTTGCCGCTAGCTGAATCTAAAGGCAAAAAAATGAGCAGATTACATGGTGCGTCAACAGAAAGTGGAAGCTCACAATTCAAAATTAAATTGGAGTCCTTTCCTTAATTCATTGTTAAAGGAAGTACTTTTGAGCTTACTCTTAACCTGAACCAGTTCAGCTTCATACCTCATAGAGAGAATAATCTTGACACCGAAACTTGCAAACCGTTTAGCAAGAACATCCCCTAGAGTTAATCATAGACAAATAATTATACATAAAATCTTTTTGAGAAAGGTCTTCAAAAGATTAAACAGAAAACCTTTACTTATCAATTCCATAGCTAACCCGTGTGATCCAGACTACATGAGCCAAAACAAATCAACCAAAAATCTGAAAATTCTTGCCCAAAAAAGCTCAGTAATTAAAATAATTGAAAAAATTTCTCACTAAGATTGGGCTGATAAAAAGTTTGTTGGCTTCACTTAAACCTACTACAAAAAATCTTCTTTCTGGTATTTTAGCAGTCGCTATCCTTTTTAACTTCTTCAACATTTTCTTTTGGTCAGTAGTATACTTGAAAATTATAAAATATACGATGAAATAAATCTAGTCTATAGACTATCACAACTCACAGTGATTTAGAACTTGACATTATGACTATCTAATCTTTCGGACTGATTGCTCAACCAAAGTAATGCCCAATGAATATACAGAAGTTATAAGATTTACTTACTTCCGTATTTGGAAAGGATGCTAACGTTATTTGGGATGAAAGGTAACATATCTCAGTTTTAAGTTCAGAAATTTTGGTTTCGGCTAACCGCAACAATAATGAATCCAAGATTCACTACAATAACACATAAACAAACAAACCATAATCAGATTTGGCTCACAGAAAATAAAAGCCACAATGGTCAATACCGCGATTATACTAATATCTTAATACATAGCAGATTATAAACATTCATAAAACATCAAAAACTAAGCGACAAAAGATCTCAGAAATTGAACTTTTAATGGCAAATAGAAACATGATAAAAAAAAATAGTTGACTAAGAAAATTATCTTTTAGAAAGTGGCTATAGTTCCGGCCATGGATAAGAAAAAGTTCTTCTGTAGTCTGTAGATCACCTTCCCACATATCTTCTCATGACATTCACTAACATTATGAAGATTAAGAAAACAGATTAAAAAGCATGGTCGATATAATTAAGTAGAATAAATGGTTCCAATCGAAAGCCTCTAACTGCTCACAAAAGTTATGCATGTCAAAAATTAAGCATGGACAAATTTTGAAAATAATTTTTATACATATTTTCCTAACAAATTTAATTTAAAATGATATAAAATAATGAAAACAAAATAAAATAGTTAAAAGTATAGTCTAAAACATTATAAAAAGGTCCATTATAAATAGTTTTTTTCTATAAACTGTTTCACTAAATTATTATAATTTATAAATAACGAGATTGACAAAAAAAAATATTAAATGTATGATCATATAAAAATGAATGTTAGAATCGTTTGTTAGGATGTTGGCGGCTTTAGAAAAATAGTAATTAGAATCTTTAGTGTTGATAAAATATAATAAATATGATTAGAATTTAGAACAAAAACACTTCTTTAAACAATAGTTATGTTCAAAATCAGGTGGATCCAATTTAAAGTATACTTTAAAGACTATACTAAGAATCATAACCTGGAATCGATGGTTCATGAAAGTGTTGTGAAAAAACCAATGAACTTTAGAGGGTTGCAGGTCATAGCTCCCCCTAAGATGGTTCAGTTGATGGATTTCAAGCCACTGCAATTGTTGTTGGGTGTCAACTTCTTAACCTTCGAGAAGCTTGTTGCTTTGAGGCATTGTTGATCCTTTTTATTGAGAAAGTACTTCAGGTTCACTCTTGTGCTGAAGCACATATGAGGCGAATGGAACCAAGGAGATTACTGATTCTGGTTTACTTTGGTTATTGTATATGGTTTAGTACCACTTGTAATGGCTTGTATATAAGCTTCATCTTCTAAACATTGCATGATTGGAAGAGTTATAAAAAAACATATCCAATTGTAGATCTTCTTATTCATGAAGCTTTCTCTCCACTAAAATCTTCCCATCATAGTTGATCCGAAATGGCTCATGCTGCTTGAATGGTTTAACTTTTCTAACATATATCAAGACCATGAACAAACCGCATAAATATTATTGGAACCCCTTAATCAGCTTATCATCATCAAGTGGTTTCTTTAATTCCTCAATGAAGCTTCTCCTGCTGCTGCTTGCATTCTGCAGCTTTTCGCTATCAAGTTGTTCTCCCATCTTGTCTTTACGTTTTACTATATTCTTGCTATTATGTTTAAATCTCTTATAAGGTTTTGAGCTTTTTTTTCCCCTGCAGTATATAGTTTTAGTGAAGAGTCATTGGGAAAGGAGGCGTATAAAATGTTAAAAGTCTTTGTTGAAATGTTTTAGATTTTATGTGTTCTATAAAAACTTAAGTACATGAGTCACCATGACTTGTATTAAAAAATATGGGAGGATCTCTCATTAATCAACTGGACTTTCTAATGGATTTTGAAAAAAAAATAAAAAGAGGCTAAAAATTTTGGATATTTTTTTGGATCTATTTGTAGGAAATCTCAAGCTTAACAAAAAAAAAGCTTACGTTTAAAAATTAAAATAAGTAGTTGAGTTGTATTAATAAAAATATTTTAATTGGTGATTTTTTTTTGCTAAAGTGTTATGTTTGTAAAGCTTGAAAAATCTGATATGTCATTTTCTTGAGAGACACAAAGATTATTAGTGTGTTAATTAAGAAATTCTTTTTTTAAACATCATTTAACAACTAGTTAAAAACATAATTCAACTAAACATAAAAAATACTGTAGAAAGTAAAAAGTTAAAAATAAAAATAAGATTAAATTTGTTTTTCAGAAAAGCTGCCAAACCTTTGTTATTTTTGAATTATCCTTTATCAAGTTTTTATTCGATGTTGGCAAAAAGGTGTTTCGTTAAAAGTTGCAAGAGAATTCTAACTTTATCATGGAGGTAGAGATGAGCGACTATGAGTCAATTGTATGCTATCATCCAACAATAATCTAGTAATCAATAAAAAGTGAAATGTTGTTTCTATACATTCACATTTAAATTTTATAAAAATAAAAAGTTAAAAGTATAAAGTATAAAGTATAAAGTAAAGTAAAAAGTAAAATGTAAAGTAAAGTACAAAAATAACATGTTACTTTTTATTAATTATTAGGTTATTATTAGACGATAATGTACAATAGAATCATAGTCGGTCACCTCTACCTCCATGATAATGATAAAGTTCTCTCGCAACTTTCAGCGAAACAATTTTTTGCCAACATCGAAAAAACTTGATAAATTAATATTTCAAAAATAACAAAGGTTTGACGGTTTTTTTGAAAGATAGTAGTCTGGTTTACGAAGAAGAATGCAATGCATTATGGGAAAAACAGAGATCAACACAGGTAACAGTTGTGTGTGATAAAGTAAAGTAAAAAGTAAGTCAATTATTTAAATGTTTAGAAATAACATGTTACTTTTGAAAAGTAAATCAATTAAAATCTGTCTTTAACATGTTTTTTAATGTGAATGTATAAAAACATGTTACTTTTTATTGATTACTAGGTTATTGTTAGACAATAGTGTACAATAGACTCATGATCGCTCATCTCTACCGCTATGATAAAGATAGAGTTCTTTTGCAACTTTCAGCGAAACATTTTTTTGCCAACATCGAAGAAAAACTTCATAAAGGATATTTCACAAAATATCATTTTACTTTACTTTTACAATTACTTTACTTTACTTTTTACTTTTTACTTATTACTTTATTTTATATTTTATACTTTATACTTTTTCCTTTACTTTACTTTTTACTTTTTACTTAATTAATTTATTTTTTACATTTTACATTTTACTTTATAAAAATTAATTACTTTAATTTATTATTATAATTACTTAACTTTTGTTTTTATTTTTCACTTTATTACTTTACTTTTTACTTTTTACATTTTGCTTTTTATTTTATACTTTACTTTTATATTTTTTACTTTACTTTACTTTATACTTGAAAACCAGACAATTAAAGTATGTTTGTATCTTTTAATGCGAATGTATAAAAATAAGATGTTACTTTTTATAGATTACTAGATTATTGTTAGACGATAGTGTGCAATAGATTTAGAGCATCTCCAATCTATTGCTATTTTTTCCTCTACTTTTAGATGAAAAAATAGATGTGTCATTTTTGTTCTCCAATCTACCTCTATTTTAGAGGAAAAAATAGAGATGTTACTTTTTCCTCCAAATATAGAGGAAAAAATAGATTCCTCTATATTTTCCTCTAAAATAGAGGTATTCCTATAAAATAGAGGTAGATTGGAGAGAAACCTACCTCTATTTTAGAATTCTTCTATTTTAGAGGAAAAAATAGCAAAATGGATTGGAGATGGTTTTATAGACGGTCATCTCTACCTCCATGATAAAGACAGTTCTCTTGTAACTTTCAGCGAAACACTTTTTTGCTAACATCGAAGAAAAACTTGATAAAGGATATTTCAAAAATAACAAAGGTTTGGTGGATTTTCTGAAAGATAATGGTCTGGTTTTAGAAGAAGAATGCAATGCATTGTGGGGAAAACAGGAATCAACACAGTTCACAGCTGTGTGTGATAAAATAAAGTAAAAAATAAGTCAATAATTTGAATGTATAGAAATAACATATTACTTTTAAAAAGTAAGTCAATTAAAATCTGTCTTTAACATGTTCTTTTAATGTGAATATATAGAAATAACATGTTATTTTTTATTGATTACTAGGTTACGATTGGGCGATTGGGTATAATAGACTCATAGTCGCTCATCTTTACCTCTAGGATAAAGACAAAGTTCTCTTGCAACTTTGAGCAAAAATTGTTTTTGCCAACATCAAAGACAAACTTGATAAAGGACATTTAAAAAAAAACAATGGTCTGGTTTTAGAAGAAGAATGCAGTGCATTGGAAGAAAAACAGAGATCAACACACCACCGGTGCGGTGGGCTAGTGGTTTAAGTGCAGGGGTTGGGTCCATGTGCTCCCTAGTTCGATCCCCGGTGGGAGGGATGCTTTACGCCATAAAAGGTATTAGCAAAGGCTGGTCCCGGGCCGTGGGGGAGATTAAGGCCCAGGCCCAAACTCCTCCTAGTTAACAAAAAAAAAAAACAGAGATCAACACAGCTCACAGTTGTATGTGATAAAATAAAAGTAAGTTAATCATTTTATTATATTAATTCTATAAAAAAGTAATAATAATAAAACTGAATGTAGTCAGAGTTTTCTTGTAACTTTCAGTGAAACACTTTTTTATCAACATCGAAGAAAAACTTGATAAAATACATTTCAAAAATCACAAAGGTTTGAGTTGTTTGACAGCTTTTCTGAAAGACAATAGTCTGGTTTTAGAAGAAGAATGCAAGTGCATTGTTAGAAAAACAGAGATCAACACAGCTCACAACTGTGTGTGATAAAATAAAGTAAATCAATTATTTTATTATGTTAATTCTATAATAAGTAATAATAATAAATCTGAGTAAAGTTATTATCTGAATGACAAAAAATATTTTATTATGTTAATTCTATTAAAAAGGTATTGAGCTCAAACTTTTTATAGAATTAACATGATACTTTTTTTGATTACTAGGTTATTGTTGGATAATAGTGTACAATATATTGACTTTAGATAAACAGCGTATTTGATCAACGATGGTTTTCCTAGTTAATCGGATTATCTTTTCGAATCTATCTTTTTCCCAAGGAATTCCAGCTGAGTTTTGGGATTTGCAGTAGTGTACTTCGTTAAGGATTCCATAGCCCGTACACAAAAGCATATGATAGTCAATATCAATTTCTATATCTTAATTAGGAACATCGTAAATACTGGGCTGTTTCACAAACCTCAAAACAAAATTGCCACATGATTGTTTTTTAGCAAGCGAATAAGATCTTTCTCAACCACATTGCTTAACACGAGCAGTTTGATAACCTTGAACATACATTTTGTTTAGGCTACAGAACAAAAGATATTCCACAAAATGTTATTTTGGTAAAAAACTAATAAATGTTTGCATAACAAACACGGTTTTGTAATGGACATCCAAACACTTCAGTCTTTCAGAGACAACACATTAGATGAAATCATTATAAAAATCTGACTCTAAAAACTGTATATCTATACTATTAAAAGAGAATCATTATTTTAAATTAACCTTTAGTTACTGTGTTATTTATAATATATACCATTAAATTTTTATAAATTCATTAAAGGTAATTTAGTCTTATCATTAAACTGTTAATAAATACATTAAATTAAATTAAATTAAATTAGTTTGTTAACAGATAATACCAATAAATCATATATGATACTAATAAAATTCAAATTAATTTAATTTTGAAATTATTTTAAAATCTTTCATAATATCTTAACATAACTACCACATATATTTGACATGGATAATTAATATAATTATATATTATATGATAGGTTAAATATATATTATATTATAATCAATTTCTTTTCTATAGTATTAAAAGAAAAGCACTACATTAAAATGTCTAAAAAATATTATGGTATTTACTAAATATGATAATTTATAGTCAATAATGAATATATTATCATTATTTTTGGTTACATATATACATACTATGGAAAAAATATTATGTAAATAATTTAATTTTTCTGTTTTGTTAATGATTTTTTTGCGGGAAATTATGGGTTTGCGAATTTGACAGACACAATTTTGTAGATTTTTACGGATTTTATAAATTTTAGTGAAAAATATAGTTTTCCGAGAAAATGCCGGTTTGACAACAAATGTGTTTTTTGTAGATTTAACAGAAACACATAATTTTTGAAATTTGGTCGTAAATCATATTTTTGCGGATTTTATGGGTTTTACAGGTTTTAACTAGAAAATGTAGTCATACATGAAATGCGGATTTGTGAGTTTGGCAGAAACACATGAGTTTAAAAATTTGGTCGTAAAACACAATTTTATGGATTTTATAAAATTACGGAAAAACACGGGTTTTTGTGGATTTGACGGGAAACGTGATTTTGCGGATTTTACGAGGTTTACATGTTTTTGCAGGTTTTATAGGTTTTGTTGGAAAATGTGGTTTTATGGATTTTATTGAAAATGCAGGCTTGCGGGTTTAACGACAAAATGCAATTTTGCAAGTTTGACAAAAAAATACTTAATTTTAGAAATTTAGCCATATAATACAATTTAATGGTGTTGGGAAAAAATAATTTTTTGTTTTGTTAAAAAATGTGGGTTTACAGTTTTGGCAGAAAAATACGGTTTGATGGAAAATGCTATTTTTACAGTTTCTACCAGAGTTTTTGATTTTGGTATAACAACGTGATTTTACGATTTTGCGGGAAAATGCGATTTTTTATTTCGATAGACAAATGATTTTGACAAAAAAAACTTGATTTTGTGGTTTAAATTAAAGGATGTTTTTATCTGTTAATTTTCGAGATTCAAATGCTGCATCAAATCTCTATTTTTTAGCATTTTAAATATCTAAATTTTGAAATATTATAAAATTAGTATTCAGATAAAATATCCATATACTGATTTAAAAATATTTAAAAGAACAATATTTGAGAGCATTTACATCCAAATAAGTATTTGGAGGCAAAAACAAACAAAGCCTAAGAATCTTAATTACAAACAAATAAAATCTCTCTTACATTATAAAACATAATATTTTAATATATTTATTACAAATCTTAACAAAAAGTCCGCTAATCAAAATATTTTATTTAATAAAATCAAGCTTAAATAATTTTAAGAACCTAAAAAGATAATGTTAAAATAGTTTATATAAGCTAATAAAAAATTCCGTTTGAGCCACAATTTTAGATTTAATAATATAAGCTAATTTTTCTTTTGAATAAAATTTTACTATAAACCGATTTTTGCTATGACCCAAAAATATTTTATAAAAAAAAATCTGCGCAAGTGCACGAGTCCAAAATCTAGTCTATTATATTAAAAGAGAATCCACTTTAGAAGACTAACATTTACTTGATGTGTTATTTACGTAATAAGCCATTGGACTTTCATTAGTATATAAAAGTTTATTAAATCTAATCTTCTCATTAAATTATCAAAAGCCTAATTTTTTGTTATTTTTCTCATTATAGGCTTAATATTTTGTTTTCCTTCTTATTAAAAGGCCCATTTTTGTTTAAAAATTTAGAACTATCTTATTTTCTTTGTTTTTAGTTCGAAATTTATAACAATATATATAGAAAATTCAAAAATAAAATTTAAAAATAATATTTTTAGAGTCTAAATTTTGTTTTACCGAAAAACTCTAAAAAAAAACAATTATTTATACAATATTAATTATTTAATATAAGAAATTTTCATTTCGATTTTGTTTTGCTAAATTCAAAGAAAACAAAATAAAGAATAATATTAGAGAAGAAAAAAAAATAAAAAAGGAGAAGAAAAGAAAATAAAAACAGAGAAAAAATCAAAATAAAAAACAAACAAAATGAAGAAGCACAAAAAAAATTACAGAAAAAGAACGAAAAAAAAATAAGGAAGAAAAAAAAAGAATAAAGAAAAAATAATAGAGAATAAAAAGAGAAAAAAAAGAGAAAAAAATTATTAAAAATATGAAAAATGGAAAAATGGAAAAAAATAATGTACAAGAAGAACTTAAAAGAAAAATAGAAAAAAATAAGAAGAAGATGAAGAAGAAAAAAAGAAGAAGAACAAGATTTAGAAAAAGAAAAAGAAAAACAACAAAAAAATAATAATGAATAAGATAAAAAAAAGAAAAAATATTAATATATTATCTTCTTATTAAATCAAATACACTTTTATTGTATAATTCTTTTGACTAAAAAACATGAATACAGTTAACAAAAAGATAATCAATCGTATTTTATAACATCTTAGCATTATTTGTAGATTAACTATTTTGATTATAATGTTGTAAAATAATAAGATTATATTTTAAAATTGTATTTATAAAATCAATATTTTTAAAATTAATGTATAAAGAAAACTTTACATGCGTAGACTATAAAATCACATTTTAAAATTGTAATTACAAAACCAATATTTTCTAATTTTTTTTTTTTAAATTACCTGCGCATCCTAGTTCATGATTAAAAAGAGAAGGTCAAATCAAAACCAAAAATGCACATACAAAACTAATAAGCGAAATAACCATAGAAACACTGCCGAATTTCCAAGCATATCACTAAAAGCACATATTTATTTTTAATTGATTTGATGGAACAATATCCTTCTCCAAACGATGGATGTACACCTCAGATTTGTTGAAATCGGTAAAACAATCTAGATCTTTTAGTTTGTGGTTCATAGTAAAACACGAGTATTTATTTCCATCTTCTTTGATGTATTAGACCTTTTAGGTTTTTTGTACCAATCTTAATTAGTAAATTGACCAAAATACATTTCTAAATAAATATATTTGTGAATTCGTTAGATATCTTTTATCAATTTCATATTTTTTTTTCTAATTAGATATCAATGCCTGTGCTATACTAGTTCGTAATAATCTGCAACAACCACCACTCGATGTAACTCAACACATCTATAAAGAAAGGGTCGATTGAATACTTCATCTACGAGTGAATTAAGTATTGTCACTCACTGTCACTATTGTGTTTCTCAAAAATAAAGAGGAGAGGGGAGTTTGAAAAACTAACTATTAAAAGTTGAAAGAAATCATCTCTGCTACTAATTTAAGAATATGTATAACGAATTTAAGAACCAGCAGACCCAAATATGTATAAAGAATTTTATTTTGAGTCCAAACTTTTGACTACTTCAAAAGTTGAAAGAAATCATCTCTTTAACAATAAGTTTTAGTGTTTTACCAATAAATTTCTCAATTGATCCATTTTATTTCATTGTTGTAGGTGCAACTCAAAAAAGATATGACTACGCGTTGCATTTCTGGTGTCTGTTAAGATAAAAAAAAAACAACTTCTAGCTAAGGAGAATCAGCAAAGACCATGCCATGATTTGTTCTCTCATATAGATGGTAAAACGTAATATTAAAAAAGTTAAAAGAAATCAACTCTTTAACAATAAGTTTTAGTGTTTTACCAATAAATTTTGTCAATAGGTATTTTTTACTAAAAGTATATATTTAAATTCCCAGTGCCCAATGGGAATTAATTGTGAAACTACGAGGCAAAAGACAAAGAGCAAGAAATTTCAAGGGACTTGAATATAATGCGTAATAATTTCTGCAAACTTCAAGGGATAAAGTCACTTTTTCCAAAAATTAGGTTCTTCAGCCGCTTATTCGAGAGGAGCGATGGGTGAAGACTTCGATGGTACGAATCCAAATAAGATTTAAAGAATATTTCTGTATCGATATATCGAAATCCTGATTTTAATTATCTGTATTATAAGGTTGGACTTGGTTTGTCGAAGATGCGTTTTTGGTACATTCACCTGATGAGGAAGAGCCCTGGATTAGACCTCCGTACATCACAAAAACCGAGAAAGATGAGCCTTGGCTCACAACAGATGAAGAAATTGATCTGATGAACGAACAGATCAACAAGAGCCTGGTTTTTTTATCTCTTTCTTTTTCTTTGGTTTCAAACAGAAGACAGAATATGAATTTGTCAAGATTGATCATGCCAATTTCCACTTGTCTTCTGGGGTGATGTTTCTCATAACATTTCAAGTGAAGGATCCTGCTGATAAGCTGATCAAAATGTTCCAAGCTAGGGTTCTTTACTCTTTCTTTTACGAGCACGAGTATGTCTTTTGTAGGCCAAAACCTAATCAAGAAGGTACTCTTTCTTTGGAACCCGTCATAGTTTCCCTACAAAAGCTTATGAAACGATGTTATCTCTCTGGAGTATACTTGAGACTTACGGGTATTTTGAATTGTTTTGGCAGTTTCGTCCGGTGCAGATAGCGTTGGAGATGCTGAAGCGAGTGCCAAGAAACCAAGGTATATTATCTTCCCGGTCTTATTTGCATCTTTTCATTAGTGTTTGATGTGAGATCTCTTAGATATTATTCCTTTGTTATTTTCAGACTGGAGTAGGAGCTTTTATGGGGATGCCTCAGAAGTCGACGGCTCCTAGTTATTTACTATCTCTCTATCTCTAAATTGTTGTTTTTTAGTTCGTATCGTCTGAATTGTGATTTGTCTACTCTTTAAGACTCAAGAAATTGATCTGATAAACGAACAAATAAATGCGAGCCAAGTTTTTTTTTGTTATTTTATATATATTAGGGTTTTGGTTTTATGTTACCAATACAACTTTTAAATTTGTGAAACTGAGTTGATTATTTCATGTAAATATGTAGGGGTTCGATATTGATTGCAACTTCTTCCGCTGCCTTTTCAACTACCATCCTGTTATGTTATAAAAAAATGAATTTGTTGGATTCGATCGTAAATTTGTTGAGGAGAAATCCAATGAGGAGTTACTCAAGAGGCTGACTCAGAAATCCCTTGAGATCTACAACCAAGAAAACGTGAGAGAACTCGTCTTATATCAATGCCTCTGCTTTTATGTTCTTGTGATCCAATTCCAATGGGAGTTTTTATCTCTTTTTTTTTTGTTTCAAACAGAGGACGGAATATGAATTTGTCAAGATTGATCATGCCAATTTTCACATGTCAAGATTAATGTTTCTCATAACATTTGAAGTGAAGGATCCTGCTGATAACATGACAAAAGAGTTTCAAGCTAGGGTTCTTTACTCTTTTTTTTACGAGCACGACTATGTCTATTGTAGGCCAAAACCCAATCAAGAAGAAGGTACTGTTTCTTTTCCATAAATTAGGCAGATTTTTAGAATCCATCATAGTTTCGTAGAAAAGCATATAAAACGATTTATCTCTAGAGTTTATTAACTTCTCTTTTTATCTGTTTTGAAACTGCTTGTCACTTGAAACGTATGGTATTTTGGATTTTTTTTGGCAGTTTCTACCGACAAAGATACCGTTGGAGTTACCGAGGAAAATGTCGAGAAACCTTAATGTTTGATGTGAGAATCTTAGATGAATTTTTTTTTTATTCGCAGACGTTAATAGGAGCTTTTACATGCACAAGGTAAGAGATGCTTCCATTTTGTTTAGGGATATTAACAAAAGAAGAAAAAACGTTTTTGGGAATTAATAAAAATTAGTATTTGTATCTTAAGTTAACGTTGAAAGGGCAAACCTGTTCTCAAACCTCTCATGACAGTGTTTTAAACCTGTTCTCAAGCCCAATCTTTTGGGGGCTTTAAAGTCGGTTCACTTTTCGACTATGTGATGCTCAACTGCTTTCGAGTTACGGATGAAGTTTTTCTATGAGTTTAGTCTCGCCCCTCAATGTATCTATCGTTGTATTGCACAGCTCTACTTTTACTGCTCATTTGAGTTAGTTTCGGATTGTATTCATCTAAAACTATTCGGATTTAAATTTTAATATAATCAATTAGGTGTTAAAAAAAAAAAGTTCATGAGTTTCCTCCTTTCTTACCGCGGAGGCAAAGATATTCCTATAATTCTCCTTCCAAATGAAGTAGATTGTCGTTTAAGCAATGAGGTGCCTGATTAAACTTAGACGCTGTCGGAGATGTGACCGAGCACCAGGACCACGTGAGAGCAGTCGAAAAGAAGAGAACATGAGGATTTAGGCCAAAGGTCATCACTAAAGTTATAGTGAAATAAAGTTGGAAATGCTCTTAGCCACTTTTTATTCATTTATTGTATCGTTAATTCGACGGAGTTAGTACTGTATTAACAAAAAAAAACACGAGGCCAGAAAGCGAAAAGCATGAAGCTTATTAGACGGACTGAAATAAATAGAAAATAGTTCGTATATTATTTAGGAACTGATTAAAATAGATGTCGGAAAAACAAAAGATTCCCCTAGATTGTATCAGTTCTCCCATCTTCCTGATCTTGATTCACATCAATTTCTTTATTCATGCTACAATTGTTAGGCACTATTTATTCATTTATTGTATCGTTAATTTGACGGAGTAGTATTAACAATACGATGCCAGAAAACGAAGAGCATGAAACTTATTAGATAGACTGAAATAAATAGAAAATAGTTCGTATATTATTTAGGGTTCCAAAAAAAGTTAAAAACAAAGTTAGGGCTTCTTCATCTGCTCATCAACGAAAGGCGATTTTTTTTTATTCGTAAAGAGGCGATGTGTGAATTTGAAGGTACGATTCGAAACTCGTTTCTCTCCACAATTGCGAGTTAATAACCTACTCTCTCCAGAGATCGATTTCTATTTCATGTCTCTTCAGACTGGAATCGATGGCTCGAATCTGTGTATTTGCTGTGTGATCCTGAGGATTCTGAATATCAGAGACCTCGGTACGATCCTGAAAAGGCTAAGTACACAATAGAGGAAGAGATTGACAGAATACGCAAAGAAATCACTGAGAGCGATGTATGTTTTTTTCTTTTCTTATGCCTTTAATTGGTTAGATGTATAATCAATCAACTTTAAATATTGAGGGGTTTGGTATTGTATGTGAAACAGGGTTTTGACATCGATTTCTCATACTACCGCTGCGTTTTCAACTACCACAGTGCTTATCTCGATTCATGCGAAATCGCGGAGGAGCCAGAAACCGATGGGGATTTACTCAAGAAGCTCGCTCAGAATTCTCTTGATGACTACAACAAATTAAATGTGAGAGCTAATCAGTCTTATTTATTATGCCTTGTGTGCTTTCAAATATCTAGATGTGCTTATTTATATCTGATGAATGTGTTTCTTCCTTTCTTTGTTAAAAAATAAACAGAAGACAGAATTTAAGTTTGTCAAGGTTGAAAAAGCCAATTTTCACGTCTCTGGTGCTGCGTTAATGTTTCTCATAACATTTGAAGTTGTTGATCCTTATGATGATGTGACAAAACCCTTCCAAGCAAGGCTACGGCACATCCTTCTAGATTCTTCAACTGAGTACGTCTTTTGCAGGCCAAAACCCAATCAAACAGGTACGTAAGATACTTTTATTTCTGTGAAATATGGATTTAGCTTGTGAGCTAACATCTTTGTATATTTTCTGTTGAAAATGGTTGATTCTTGAAATTTATTGTATATGGATTTGTGTTGATAGTAGAATACTTTGGGACTGCCAATACATATGTCGAGAAAGTTATCAAGAAATAAAAGGTAACAGAAAATCTATTAATCTATCAAGGGTCTTTTACTACTTTGATGATTTTACATTCTTGTATGGTTGATTCTCTATTTTGATCTTTGCAGAGTGGAGTAGGAGTTTCTATATATGCTACAAGCCTACAAGGAGAGTTTTCTCTCATTTTTTTTTGGTAAACAGGAGAGTTTTCTCTCATTGTTCAAAAACTTGTAATGTACTCTTTTTTAGAAAATTATATAAATAAATAAAAATTCAAGGGTTTAAGGAACCATGGAACCGACAATATTGTCAGAATCTAACAATCATATTCCTCTAAAATATTAACGCTTAACTTAAACTGTGTGGAAAAATGCGAAGAGCAAGAAATTTATAGGGGCTCGAGTGAAATTAGCGAGAAATACCTATTTATAAAAAATATAAGGGCAGTGGACAGGAGTTAGGGTTTTGTCATTTGATTTGTAAGGAGGCATGCGTGATGAGTGCGAAGGTAAGTATCCAATTCGTTTCTGAAATCTCTAGTGCTTGTATCCAATTCGCTTCTCAAATCTCTAGGCTTTGTACATTCTTCCGATTTTGTTATAGTTCTCTCTGGCTGGAGGTCTTGGGTCGAACATGCATATGTAGTAAAACCAGCTGGAGATCCTGAGTGCTTGAAGCATCACTATATCCCAAAACCCGAGGATAACATTCCTCATCTCACACAGGATGAAGAAATCAAAGAGATAAACAGACAAATCAGGGAAAGCGAGGTTTTTTATATATTTTTTTGATTTTGGCAAGTTAATTTCATCAATTAATCAGTTTTAAATTTTGATTTTTTTTGGGTTTGTGAATGAAAAGGGGTTCGATATTGATTTCTCGAAGTTCCGCTGTCTGTTCAACTACCATCTGGTTGATCCAGATGATCATGACTTCCTTGACGAGCCAGGCACTAACGAGGTTTTAATGAGGATTCTTACCAAAGAATCCGTCAAGCAATACAATAAAGAGAAGGTCAAAGCTAAACTAAACTAGTCTATGAGCTCTCTTTATTTGCTTTTGTCTACTTGTTAACGTTTCCCTTGTTTGGAACAGGGTACGAGAATTCAATTTCTTGAGGTTGAGAAAGCCAATTATTACTTTTGTAATGGGTATATGTTTCTCATCACGTTCAAAGTCTTTGATCACACTGATAAGGAGAAAAAGACCTACCAAGCTAGGATCCATTACTCTACACATTATCCCACTGAATATGTCTTTGTTAGGCCAAAACCTGATCCAGAAGGTACGTGGGGTCAATCTCATAGCAGAAGCATAAGTGATTAATTGAAGAGTGTATCTGTCATAACAAAAGCATAAGTGATTCATTGTAGAGTATATCTGTCTCTCGATGTGTATATCTTGCGAACTTTGTCTTTACTTTTATCTTGGGATTGATTATAGTTATTATTTGTGGATTGTTTGACAGATAGCAGCGATGAAGAGAGCTCCGACTCCGAGGAAGATGTGAGTGAAGAAGGTATATGAAAGATTTTACTTTTAAGTGTATGTTGGAATCTTGGATTGATTTGTTTCTTCTGAGATTGAAAATGGTTAGTATGTCCGTTTCTTGACCTTTTATATTATTTGTGGATTGTTTTGGCAGGCAACAGTGAAGAAGGCTCCGACGAAGGTGTGAAAAACGAGGAAGATGTGAAAAAAGGTATATGAAAGATCCAGTCTCTACTTTGATTGATGATTTCACTTTAAGTGGATGTTAGAAGAACCTTGCATTGATTTGTTGTATTTTTGTCGGTCATACTCTGCAGATTGACCCTAGCAGCTTTCAAATGGGCAGGATTGAGAAGTGAGTGAAGCTCCTCTTGACCTTTCTCTATCTATTTAGAACTGCTTAATTTTAGCTCATGTTGTTACGAAATGAACATCTTATGGATGTGTAATTTTGTAATGTCGGTTGTTTAATATTTATCTACATCGTTATTGAACTATATTTGGATTCGTGTTTATGCTAATTTGGATTGGAATTTTAATCAATGTGACACCTAACTAAGTAGTCAATCATATATATTTTTGGCTTGCTGCAAATTTCGAAGACAATTAGATGAGCTAGGATCCGTTACTCTTCGCATTCTCCTACTGAATAGTCTTTATTAGGCCGAAGCCTGGTCCAGATACATCTTTGATTCGATTCGTTATTTGCATCGATTCGATCTGATAAATCCGGATATCTGTAACAATTCAAAGCAAAACAAATATTAAAATATAATATCCGTCTAAAATAAATCAAATCGAAAATACTAATTTCAAAAAGTTTTGATATCCGTTAGTTTTGATATCTGTTGTGATCCGTAAATTATATATAATATCATAAATTTTAAATATAATTATACAGTTTCATTATTTTCTAATAAATAAAAAATTATATATAATAAAAAATACATTAAAAAGTCTGAAAAACCTAAAAAACCCCTATAACTCTGTTAGGGCCAAGGTGGACTTCATAATTTAGATCTGATAATTTTTTGGATCAGACCGAACTGGACCTAAATATATTCTGGTTTTACGAGTTGCAGGCCGAGCTGGGCCAAGCCAATCCAATTGACATATATATCCGTAGGTTACACTTCCACAAGGATTAATCGAAAAGGATTCTTTAAGTTATAATAATAATAAAAAAATATGAGACGAATCAAATTTCTCACGAAACTTGATGTCACCATTGAGGTTGGTCTTAGTTCTCCTTAGTGTCATCATTGGGGTTATGTTATTATATTCAGTTATAATATTAGACACTCTTCATTAGACCCCTTAGTATCACCATTGGGATTGGTCTTAGTTCCTATGAAAATAGAAGCCATATTTCTTACAAAAACATTAAAAATATATATAAAAGTAAAAGAATGTACCAACCCCTTTTTTTAACATCAAATTCATGGTGAGCATAAATCCACAAGGCCGTTCGTTGTCGACAAAACCATAAGTTTTGCTTTATCTAATTTTTGTTCAACATGATCAAATCTTCAACCTTAAACATGCGTATATCAGTAAATGAAATTTACCATATAATAGCCAAATGACACAACAAACAATTTAAAAATCAATAAAACAAAATAATTAGAACTAGATTAGGTTTAGAGCTATAATTTTTATATTATAGTATAATTAGATGATAATCTTTACAACTTTCATCTTAAACAGTGTCATGGAACATTGCCAGTAGAATATACTTTGTTAATAAGACTGATAAACACAACTTTATACCTTTACATTATACCTTTCAAGGATCCTTAGTCTGCCTGTCATTTAAGTCGTCGGGCCTGCTTCGATGCAATGACTATATTTTATCCCAGTTAAGATGATATAAATTATTTTGTTGAAAAAAGTGAATAGATAATCATAACATTACCCTTAAAAAAAAATTAAGAGCCAACTTTGATCATGCACAAATTTAATATTCTAATAACTGAAAATCTTAAATTCAAAAGGTTTTGTTTTTATCTTTTCAAAACAAAACTAGAATTGTTTTCGGTATATGTATGTCCCAATGGATATTAATAAAACTATGTGACCCAATTCGAAAATTACAAAACCTACAGGGACTGTAGTACAATTAAATGGGGGAATAGGTGGATCTCATATTCACGTATAGAGAGAGATAAGACCTTAAGACGCTCACTGTGAGACCAAATTCGAAAAGTAAAAAACCTAAAGCCAAACAAAACAAAATGAAGGGTTAGGGATATTTAAGGGGAGCGATGGAGCCAGGTGCCCCAGGTACGTATCCAAACTCTCAATAAGGGTATGTTACTCCGCGCATTAGACGCGGTGCGAACGAAGGACCCTACCTCACGGCGGAAGAAGAGAAACACCGCATGACGGAACAAGCCTGAAAAGGCGGTCTGAATACTTTTTCTTAATGCTTCTGTTGGAAAGAAAGAACTTTTAAGAGTGGTGGAGAAGGTGTTTAAGAACTTGAAAGACAAATGAACAAATTTAAGAAGAAGAAAGTTTTAGAACTTAGAGGACTTAGAAAATTTAATTAACTTCTCTTAATATTTCTCTTTATTTCATGGTTACAAATGAGAGAGGAGATAGCTATTTATAGTTTCCAAAGTACAAAATATCTAAAGTATTTTAATCCTAAATCTAGATTATTCTATCTTAATATCTAGATTATTTTATTACAATTATCTAGAACTATCGCTAGATTTTTATTCTTTATATCTTTCTAGAACATTTTAAGGAGGTGGAGATATTAGATTTTTTCTAGAGAAAACTCTAGAATTTGAATCACTTCTTATTGGGTTTAGCCCAAATATTATTGGATCAATGATCCAATATTTAAACTTGATCCAGTTTAACTTTCAACACCCCCTCTTAAACTTGATTTTGCTACTCCAAGCAAACTCCTCATCTTGATAAAGGCTCCACGCTTGAGTGGCTTGGTAAAGATGTCGGCTACTTGATTGTTAGTCTTCACGTACTCCAACTGCACATCCATCTTGGTGACACATTCTCTAATGTAATGATAGCGAGTGTCGATGTGCTTACTTCGATCATGGAAGACGGGATTCTTTGCCAAAGCTATTGCTGACTTGTTGTCCACCAAGATCTCTGTCGGCTCCTCTTGTGACAAACTCAACTCCTTTAATAAGTTTCATAACCAAATAGCATGGCAAACACATGAAGTAGCCGCTACATACTCCGCTTCACAAGTGGAAAGAGTGACAATCGGTTGCTTCTTCGACATCCATGTGAAAGCTGTTTCTCCAATGAAAAACACAAAACCACTTGTGCTTTTCCGATCATCTACGTCTCCACCACAGTCGCTATCGCTATATCCAACAAGCTTGTAATCATCAGAAATAGAGTAATACAAGCTAAAGTCGATCGTACCTTTGATATAGCGAAGTGAGAATTTAAAGTGGGAATTTGTATTATTATTTTTTGCTAAAGTGGGAATTTGTATTATTATTTTTTGCTGATGTGTCAAATTTTTAGAGTAGTTTGAAAAGCTGAGGTGGATAGCTTAAGGAGCCCCAAATAGTTCCTTTTATTTAGTACTAGGAATGTTTTCGTGCTACGCGCAGATTGTTTTTATATAGATATTTGATTATTATTTAAGTTAACTTATTTTAATTTCAAATTAATATTTTAAATATAATATTTGATTTTTAATATTGTTTTGATATGGTTATACATCGAAAGTTTTTTAACGTAATCAAAAATGTATTATGATTTAATTTAAGAATTTACCTACTTGTTATATGTGAAAATTAATTGTTAATCTAAAACTTAATATTTGTATATAAACTCACTATTATTCACTAATTTTCAAAATATAATATAAATTATTTTTGTTTTAACTAAATTTAATTATTATTGTTCCAATTAATTTGGATTTTTTTTTCATTTCATTTGTGTTGGTTTAGTATTTTTATTGCATTAGCAGTCTCAAATACAAAATAAAACTCAATATTCCAAACTCTTACAAATCTGTAAAATAACTATTATTAATATAAATAAAAACAACATTTACATAGTATATAAAATCACAATCATATTGATAAACTGCAATTTTGACTTGGTCTCTCAAGCATATGTTAATTATAGAAATGTAGATGAATATAACAAATAATACATATACAAATACAATTTCATTCTAATTCATTCTGTTAAATAAACTATGTCAAGTTTCTCAAAACTCAAAACTCAAAAGATGTAAACGGTTGATTTGCATTTGACTTGTAAATTAACTTATATATTTTTCTTAAACTACACATATATTTTGATGAGCCTTTATAATTAAACTAATAATATATATTATATCATTTGTAAATAATTTTCTTAACCCAATAAAAAAAAACCATATTAGTTTTCCTTACAAGCTAGGTTTATAAGGAATTTATTTTTTTGTTGATGTGAATGGTTAAAGATATTTTTAGACATTTTCTTTTACATAAAAATGTATATGTTATTTTTTCGAAAATACATTATGATTTAATTTAAGAATTTACTAACTTTATATATATGAAAATTAATTGTTAATCTAAAACTTAATATTTGTATATAAACTCATTGTTGTTCACTAATTTTCAAAATATTATTAAAAATATTTTTTTAATTAAATTTCATATATAATTGAATCCAACAACTATAAGTTTTTGTTTTATTTAATTTAAAGTAATTTGTAATTTTAAATAAAAAAAAAGAAAACAACATAGTAAACATATGAGTACAACTGGAGCATCTGGTTACTGTTCCAATTAATATGGATTTTTTTTTCTTTCAATTGTGTTAGTGTAATGTTTTTATTTCATTAGCAGCCTCCAATACAAAACAACAATCAATGTTCTAAACTCTTACAAATCCATAAAATAACTATTTTTATATCAATAAAAGCAACATTTACATAGTAAGTATACAAAATCACAATCATATTGATAAACTGTAATTTTTATTTGGTTCCTGAAGTATATGTAAACTATAGAAATGTAGATGAATAAAGCAAGTAATACATATATAAATATAATTTTATACTAACTCATTATGTTAAACAAAGTATGTCAAGTTTCTTAAAACTCAAAAAGTGAAAAAATGTACATTTGTATTTTGCTTATAATTTAGGTTATATATTTTTTTAAACCATACATATATTTTTATGAGTCTTTATAATTAAATTAATAATATTTATTATATTATTTTTAAAGGAGTTTTTTAACCAAAAAAACCATATTAGTTTTTCTTACATGTTGAGTTTGTAATGAATTTATTTTTTGTTGATGTAGATGGTTAGGGATGTTTTAGTCATTTTCTTTTACATAAAAAATATATAGTTTATTTTCTAAATATAAAAGTTTAATATATTAATATTTAAAATAGAGTTATGCTAGTCTATTTTTTCTGTATTGCATATATTTTGTTATAAGTAATGTATAAGTAAAGTCTTAGAAGTATATCTTTGTAGAAAGAATATACAATTTTGTGTCCATATATATAAATTATAGTTGTGTTAATTTGAAGAAAAAAAAATTATTTATTTGTTATGTATATAATCTGTATGTTTATAAAAGGTGAATGTTTTAGTTTTTTTCTAATTTGTGAATGTTTTAAATTTTTGTTTATGAAATTATTATTTTGTAATCTTGTTTCTATTAACTATTATTTAATTTTTTTAGAGCAATTTGTTGTCCAATATATTTATTTTATTACAAAAATTAGTATGTATTAATGCTGTATATTTAAATAATAATTATTTTACTGATTCAAAAAATTATATGTAGTTTTATTTAGTGTTTGCTAATAACTATATTTTGTTGATGTGTCAAGTTTAGAGAGCTTTCTAAAAAACTGAGGTGGATAGCTTTAGAAGCTCCAAACTTCTCCTTTCATTTAAATTTATAATTTATATATATGTTAGAATGAAACAACTGTTTTCTTGGTGTAACATGATTGTGGTGGTGAGTGATTATGCGATGGACAACAACCTTTTGGAATTCAACATTTTCATTCAAAGTTGTCGTTTTTAACATTATAATAATACGGTTTCTCTTTTTATTTCCTCTCTTCTTTTAAAATTGTTGCTAGCTTTATCAACTTGCAAGAACAACTTTTTAAAAAAAAAATATTCAAGATTTCCTTCTTACCTAATTTTGTTATGATACACCACGCATATTTTTCACACCGTACAGCTTTGATCGTTTTATGATCGTGATATGAAATATATATATATATGTTTTTTTTGTCAATCAATTTCCCTTTTATTAAGTTTCTGGTATCATACGGTTAGTTTCCTCAACTACGCGCAGATTGTTTATATATATATATATACTAGGATATTAGCCTGCACGCATGTGCGGGCATGAACAATTTTAAAAATGTAATTATTTATATACAATACTTAAATCTGTCTTAGAGATTTTAATTTTTTGTAGTTTATGAAACTCAAGGTTAGTGTTTTGAATTATAAGACTTTAAATTAAATAATATAATATTATCTAATTTTATGTAAACATTTTGTTATAATAAAAAGTTCATTTATATTTTGAGACAGACTTGAAAAATAATAATTAAATTTGGAAAACACAAAAATTATTTTTCCATGAACATGTTTTGTAAAACTTGACCCACTATGTTAGAGGGTCAAATGAGTCAGACTCATGGATAGTTGGTTACCTTCTTCGGATTTGCTGATTAGGCTATCTTCTCTGTCTTTTTTCTTGGAACAAACATTTTTCATTTTCTTTATCTTCCTATAATCTTCTTCAATTTAAAGCATTATTTCTTCAAGGATTCTGTCATTGTTGATCTCGATCTACTCATATGTGCGATTTTTCTAATTATAATTTTATTAAGTAGACTCTACAAATAATTGCAAGACCATCTCTACTTAAGCATCAAGTGCTTCAACTAACCATATTGCAAGACATGTTTCAGCGAAGGTTAGATTTAAAACTCTGTTTACTGTCCTGATATCTTTGAAGCATACTGGTCCTCTCTGAACATTTAGTAACATTCTAAGGTAGAAAAGCTCACCATATTCTTCTAAAACTTCTGGAAGGCTGATATCGTAGGAAACATTATTTTTTCTGTTGCGCAGACGAGGGAGCCACTTCTTAATTTTTTATGCCAAATCCATTTGTTTGGAAATTCAGTGTAGCAATAAAACCTTACTTCATTACACTCATGATTGGAGTCTATCCAATCTTCAAGTTTCATTTTAGCCATATTCCATTTAGGTAAATGGATTGGTAGAATTGCCATGCCCGCACTTTGAGTTAGGGCTTGATTTGTTTGATATTCATGTATATTGTGATGTTTTCTTATATAAGGACCCGAGTATTTAACTTTTTTATTACGTAGTTATTTGGCATGAACGTGATTTTATATGGATCTTTTTGGTTATTATTAAAAAGACATTAAACTTTTTAAATAATGTAGAGGATTATAATTTTGGTTTTTCATTAGATGCACGTTAATTTTTTAGGATATCTTACGTTTGTTAATAAAAATAACGTAGAAGATTATTAAATCGAAATCTTATATTTATATTTGTTATTATTTTTAAACTAAACTAATTTTCAATTTTGAATGTTCTACAGAAGATCACAATAATATCTTATTTTGTTATTATAATTTTACCAACTGAACTATGTGAAAGCATATGTGCACGTAAATGGAGCACCACCTTTACAAAAAATATAAAATATTAGGTAAACGATTTGATCAATGTGATTTTGCTATTATAATTTTGCCTACTGTGAAGTATATGTAAACATATGTGTATGTATTCCATATGAATATAGTATTATAATATATATGTAGATATGTGTACATATGGAAAGTCACAGTGGTCCACGATAGAGCTATAGTAAATTTTATAGGTATATAATATAGTATTATTCATAGTATTATAATATATATATATATGTGTGTGTGTATTAAAATCATCATGTTCAGCCCAAAATTTATCTACTATTACTCATATTGATGAATAATAATATCAGGTCATTCATAGTGCATCCGACGAATAATTTCAGATTTAGTTATTAGTACATTAAATATTATCATCTGATTATTATTTTTTATTTATGGAAATATCACAAAAATTGTTTTTGCCATGTCATCAACCACATGTGTTAGTAAATGTCATGTCACAATTACATCATCATTACACATCATCATTTCCATGTCACATTTAATTAAGGTAGACAAATGATTTTAACCATCAGATTAAAACAAATCAGTATTTTTCATTAAACTACATTCTCAATTAATAGGTAGAGGATATATATATATATATATATTAATTTAGTTTATATTTAAATTTGATATTATATATATGATTTGAAATTTTATTTTTTCAAACAAAATTCAGTTTTCTTAATAGGTATGTTTATTTTTAATTGAAGTCTCAAATGCAATATATGAATCATAATATATTCTTAATATGATTAAATTAAGAAAATAATGATACATAATAATATAACTTAAAAATTTCACCAAGTTATAAATTTTAAATTATTAGATAAGCAAAAATTTGAATATAATGTTGTTTTTGACCATTTGAAAGACAAAATTAATTTATGTTATTTTTTAGTTTGAATTTTGTTTGCGACTACATTCAATGATTTTGTTTTTTGTAATGGTTTTTCGCATATTTCTCATGCATAACAAATGATAGATAATTAATCTATTATGCTATTAACCAGTTTAAATTATTCTTAACTTAGAATTTGAACCCAAAAGATGTTGTCTATTTTTACCGAATTTCCTATCTTGTAAAGTTAAATTATTTATTCATAATTGTAAGTCTGTTCACCGTTTTCATTTTCCGTCTTACGCATTGGCTTTTTTTTGTTTACCTTTTCCAGCATATCCATGACCTCCTTCCATCTTCTAGTTCCAATGCAGTTTGGATTATAATTTTTTTACTGCCAAATGTGCATCATAAAGTGTAGACAATAGATTTGTAGGATTCGTTAATATTTCCAAGTATCTAAATTGTTGAAATAATTAACTTTTAAATAATATGAGCCACATTTAACGTTTTAGAACAATATCGCAAGAATATCTTAAACGAAACTGTTACATACATGGTCTCTCGAAACCATTAGCCTAACGTTGATGTCCACCATGTATACCATTGTAATCATAATGACTCATATATAATTTGTGATGCTATGCTTGCTTTGACATTTTATCATCACTTTTTTCTCTTTTGCTTCATTGTGATAAGTGTACTGCATGCGAACTTAGCTCTGTTGTTGGCGAGAGACACATAAAGCTTTGAAACAACAAAAAGTTACATGTTCTACACCAAATATGTGGTAGAAATTTTATTAATGCTCCTATTGTTTAAGCTGACCAACAGTAGATCAAACCAAGTAAGCAACTTTCTAAACTGTACCAAGCAACTTTGCAGGTAGTTAAGGAGTGAATGTAGGCTATAAATTGGAAACTATATAAGAAAACATGTGTCCTAAAGACTCTTGAAAGAAAATCAGTGATCAATTGCACAGCATCGTTGATATTACATGATATTTGCGGAAGAATTGAAAAACTGAAAACGGAAGTCATAGAAGGACCTGAACGGGATTTTCTGGAGATGATTGTTTGTAAGAAGCTATGGGGTGAATGTAGGCTAAAACTGGAAACTATTTAAGAAAGAAAATCAGTGATCAGTTGCACAGGATCGTTGATATTACCTGAAATTTGCGGGAGAATTGAAAAACTGACAAAGGAAGTCAGAGATGAAGCGACATGATTGCTGGAAATGATTGTTTGGGCCTTCTGCATCATTATCTTTGTCGCATACTGCAACCAAAAACTCATCGGAAACCATTCATCTTTGCATCTTTTCAATATGGACAATTATACGGATCAACTGTATAATTAAATCGCAAAAAAAAAGTATCAGACAATGTGAGACATAAGTTGCGGGTTATGGACGCACCTTTGATTCCACAAGCTTTAAATTTTTGGTGTGATATAGGCTGTTCTGATATTTGTTCTTACACCAATTTTAATTTAAACTATAAAGTCATATGATTATTGGATACGTTTACAAATAAAAATTCATGCCAACTTAGCTTATTAAATTAGGGATATGTCCATGTTTGATCGATAATAAGACAAGTGGTTGGGTGGAGATGGAGAAATTTACAATGGACGCTACCAGGCTGCTTTATATAATGTATCGATGACCCCAAATGATTTTTCAAAGATCATACGATTACCTGCAATATCTAAAGCTCAAGTGACAATCAATTGTAGGGGTAAAGAAATGAAGTGGAACAGGAAAGGGAAGAAAGATTCGACCTTATCAAAGTGTTGTAGTTTAGTGGTTGAGAAGAAGAGCATATAGATCTATATATGTTTTTTTTTTGATAAAATGTAAATAGTATTAACCAAGGAATGGAACGGGTTCTGTACAATCTGCTCGGCGGAGCATAAAGTTATTGAGGGCCCAAAAAAGAATAAAAAAGCCTACAAGAAAACAGGTGAAGGAAGCTAATCCCAACTAAAGAATCTACTCATAGGTATACCATTGGGCGAGTAATCCGTTGAACGTTTTCCGATGGATCCGAGCAAGGATTGAGTCTCGGATAGAGCGATCGATCCGCTTGAACATTGTCATGGGAGATGTATTCGGTCCATTGTGGAGCCTGTTATTCCTCTCATTCCATAAGTGAAATATCCCAGTCTGGATGGCGAGTCTCCTGAGCGTGCAGCTAGTCTGGTTTGACGAGGATGAGGTCCACTCAATGAGGCTAGCCCAATCCACAAAAAGAAGAGATCTACCTAGTCGAGGCAGAACCATCTTCCAGACGAGAGAGGTGTATTCACAATGCAGGAAGAGATGGTCTCGAGACTCTGTTTCCCTGTGGCAAATGCAACAAGTGTCCGGAGTATGCAAGCCCCAGGAGACGAGTTTGGTTCGGACCGGAAGACGATATAAGTGTGCGACCCAAAAGGTGAAGGCATGCTTGGGAACGCAACCTTTAAACCAAACAGATTCCATCCAGGGTGCTAGAGGAGCACGAGGCCTAAGTTGCTCCCATGTGAGTTTGGTGGAGAAGGTTTGTGTCGCAGCTCCTTCAATAAACCAAGAGTACGAGTCAGTACCTCCCGATGGATTTGGCGGAGCAGTTGCTAGCAGGACAGATCGAAGGTGGGTAAGGCCTGGATTACGCGTACGGGAGGGGGGAATGATCCATTCCGATAGCTGAGTAGTTCCATCGCTTACGGTGGCAGAATCAGTAATCCCTGTGAGCAGAGGACCCGTGGGACCAACACATTCAATGAGAGGGCCTACATGGGTCCAGTGGTCATACCAGTAGCTAGCAGTTCGTCCATCAGCGATTGAGCACCTTATAAATCTTTTTGCAAGGGGTCGAAGGGCCAAGAGTGCCTTCCAAACCCAAGAGTGATGTCCCGCAGCTTCCGTGTTCCAGAAATTGACATTCCTTAGACGGTGGAAGTGGTTCCAGGCTATCCAAAGAGAGGCTCTGTTTGCGAAGAGTAACCAAATAAGCTTGAGGTTTAAGGTTTTGTTCCATATCCAGAAATTACGAAGTCCAAGTCCCCCTTCAGCTTTCGGGAGACAAGTTTGCTTCCAAGAGACTTTGACATTCCCTCCTTTTATCGTGTCGCCCGACCAGAGGAACCGGTTGCAGAGCTGCTCTATAGCTTTAAGGCAGCACTTGGGGAGAATAAAGGAGGAAAGCCAAAAGTTCACCGTGCTATAGATGACTGAGGAGATCAGCTGCAACCTTCCCGCGAAAGAGAGGGTTTTTGTTGCCCAATGCTTAAATCTCGCTGTTATCTGATCAATAAGAGGGGAGTAGTCGGCTTTCCTGAGCTTCCGATGAAGGAGAGGGAGTCCCAAGTAACAGAATGGGAAAGTGCCATTCGCGAAGCCGAACGCGTCAGTCTCGATGGCTTCTGCAGAGCTCAATCCTGCCGTATATACTCCTGATTTTTCTCTATTCAACTCCAGACCAGATAAGGCTTTGAAGTCATCCAGGACAGAAGTTATGGCAAGGAGAGAGGAGGGTTTACCATCATAGAAGATCATCAGATCATCAGCGAATTCCAAGCTGGATATCTTCAAGTCCTTGGCTCTCGGGTGGTAACCAATAGTCCCGTTTGAGAACTTGGATTCCAGAATTCTAGAAATAATTTCCATCGCGATGATAAATAGAGAGGGGGATAGGGAGTCACCTTGTCTCAACCCTTTTCCTCCTTCGAAGTAGCCGCAGAGGGAGCTGTACACGTTGACGGAGAACCGTGTTGTTGTGATACACTGCTTTACCCAACCGACATACTTTTCAGGGATGTTCGCCGCCAACATAGCTTCCAGGATGAAGACCCAGCCCACAGTGTCGAAAGCTTTCCGAAGGTCCACTTTCAGGACACCTCTTCGAGATATGTTTCGTTGGCCAAATCCCTAAACCAGCTCCGTGGCAAGCAAGACATTCTCCGTTAGCAATCGACCCTTGACAAAAGCTGATTGGGAAGGGGAGATCCAAAGGGGCAATATGGATTCAAGTCTGCGAGCAATAAGTTTCGAGATAACCTTATACAGCATATTACAACATGAGATTGGCCTAAAGTCTGAGATCCTTTCGGCATTAGGCTTCTTAGGTATCAATGAAATAGCTGTGCTATTCCATTGCTTAAGGATTTGGCCTGAAGCGAAGAACTCATGGACCGCTTCTGTTAGCTCCTGCCCCACTACACTCCAAGCTTGCTTGTAGAATTCAGATGTGTACCCATCTGGCCCCGGTGACTTGTTGGTTGGAAGAGCAAAGAACTCTGATTTAATGTCAGCATCCAAGACCGGAGCTACTAACGATGCCCTCATAGAATCATCGCACTTGAACCGAGATAGAGAGTGGATCCTGTCTCTGCTCTCTTTTGTCAGCTGGGTTACTTCGCTTCCAAATAGCTCGGTGAAATACTCCACACAATGGCTTTGCAGTTCGTCTACATTCTCAATCCTACGACCAGTAGGGTCAAGGAGGAAATGGATCTGGTTTGTGGCTCTTCGCGCAGCCACCATTCGATGGAAGAAGGTAGTGTTTACATCACCACATTTAAGCCAATTCACCCGAGATTTTTGACAAAGGAACTTCTCTTCGGCAATAGCTAGGTCCAGCCAGATTCTATGAGCTTCCTTCTCAAGGTTCGCGAGCTCCATTGTGGGCGAGGAGAGAAGATTATGTTGGCATGTGGTCAGGTTCTGATGTGCTTGCCGGACTCTCTTCTCAATATCCGAGTAGTGTACATTGCTGAAGCTTTTGATTGTCTTTTTAAGGAGTTTGAGTTTCTTTGATAAGATAAACATAGAGGATCCTTGAAATGCTAGCCTCTCCCAAGTTTCTCTGATATTCTTGATGAAGTCAGGATGATACATCAGAAAGTTTGAGAGCTTGAAAGGTTTTGGCTTGTCACCATTTTGGTTCACGATTTTCACACAGCTGGGGCAGTGATCAGAGAATTCCATTTCACTAAAATAGCCATAGGAGAGAGGGAACGCTATCAGCCACTGGTCATTGACAAGGATACGATCAATCTTCCTCGCGATTGGATTATCCACTTGATTATTCCACCAGGTGAAGCGATGCCCCTTGTATGTGAGATCGGAGAGACATGAATTGTGTAAGCAGTCTCGAAACTCCTCCATCCCTCTACTTACCCGTGAGCCACTTGATGATGCATCAGCAGGGTCGAGCGTTTGGTTAAAGTCTCCGATTGTCAGCTACGGTTTAGTGGCAACGCTAGTATCAGCTGCTAACGATTCAAGCTCCTGCCAGAGACGCCTTCTCTCAATTCTGCAGTTGTGAGCATAAACAACAGTCACCACAAACGTAGTAGCCACATGCGGAAGTTTAACCAGGCAGGTAATAGTCTGATCTGATTTGGAGAGTACATCCACCGAAACAGCTGGGTCCCACACTACCCAAATTCTTCCTAGAGTAGCAAATTCATAGTTGCACACTGACTTCCACCCAGGGAAGGTGGAGCGAATGAGCTTTTGAGATCTGTGTTCCTTCACCCGAGTCTCTATTATACTACCAAAAAGGGCTTTAGAAAGCATAAACCATTTCCTAAAGTTTTTCCGCCGAACAGAATTATTAAACCCTCTAACATTCCATGTAAAGGTGTCTATCATTAAGGAAGTCGGGATTTGGAGCCTTTGCTCCTGATTAGCACAAGTTGTTTCTGCCTCTGAGTTTCCTGAAGCTTGTCTTTCTCCAGCTTCCTCTGCTTTTTTAGGTTTTTCTTTGATACGACTGGTGAGAAGTCCTGAATACCTTCTGTAGCAGTGTTCTTCTCTGGTAGACTCGCTTCATCCGAAGATTTCCCAGCCAAACTCGCCTCATCTCCAGATTTCACCTCTTCATCAGAAGAGTTGTCTTCAGGGTCAGAGGAGGAGATTAGATCAGAGTCGGAAGACTCGGCAATTTACTTATTCTCCTCTTTAGTGGCATTTAGGAAGGTCGAAGCAGCGTTGGCCAGTTTGTCAAGGCCAATATCCACTTCGATAGTGCCACCTGATTCTAAGTCAACCACTACAGCTTCGGCTGGCTTAGGCAATGTTTTCTTGGGTCGCCTCTTCTGTGGCACTTTTTTATCGCCTACGTGATCCTTTTCAACTTTCCTGGCTCTTGGGCAGATTTCTGTTGCGTGACCAGTGGATTTACACTCAGTACAGGTGATTGGCGCAGACGGACATCTTTTGATGCTATGACCCACTTCTCTGCAGTGTTCGCATGTTGGTGGGAGCCATGGACTCGAGATTTCCACACGTTGAATGTGCCCTGAGTCGAATTTCACATTTGATGCTATAGATCTATATATGCCATCTTTAGAGTTGAGAGAGTCTCTGTTTGCAATGGATATGCAGATTGTAGTGGTAGAGCAATCTACAGTCAGTTTTTATAGCCTTCATTAAATCGGTTACTGAAATCAGGGATTTGAAAGTAATATTTGTGCTGTGAAGGAGAGGAATCGGCAACTGTTGTTACATATGGAAAAGAATAATCGGTTCTAATTTCTATAAGTATGTTAACATCTTTTAATGATTATCTGTTGTAAAAACTTAAAACATCATTAGGTTAGTGGGTTTAAAATGGGCCACTGAAACCAAATAATATTGCAGATTATCAAAGCGCATGAATTGTAAACACGGCTGATGTGGAACGAGTTTGTTTGTTTTAACTATACTGACGTGGCATGATTTTGGAGAAATATTTTTTGCTGAGTTGGATAGTCTTGGGAGCCCAAACAGCTCCTTTTATTTAGTATAGATATCACGATCAATATATTTGAAATGACAATACGATTTTACGTACTATAACCATCATAAAAGAAACTATACTATAAGTTTATAACCATCATAAAAGAATAACAATAATAAGTAGAAAAGATGAAAATGATGAAAAACATGCACAGCCGAGGCTATTGTCCATATGTATCATAATCAACACAACAATAACAGTAAAGTGTCTCTATGGCTTGACACCTCAGCTTTTTTAAGCTTTATAAATATGACACCTCAGCAAAAATAATCACCAATCAAAACATTTTATTAATACATCTCATCTACTTATTTTAATTTTTAAACTTAAACCCATTAAAAACCCAAATATATTTTCTATTAATTTTTGTTTTATTTTTTACCAAACCCAAGCTCAAATAATTAATAACAGCAAATAAAAAATCATTATTTTATTTTTTACCAAATCCAAATAATAAATAAAAACAAAAAAAAATTAAATCATGGTTTTTTTTACTAAAACCAAATAATAAATAACAATAAAAAAATAATAAAAAAATTCTAGATATCTATTTGTTTGACATAGACATATATGATTGAAAAATTGTAGACTCAGCATCAACTATGCTTCCATGCAACAACACAAAAAGTCTTATGTTATAAGAAGCTCACACATCAGCAAAAATTTGAACCGATAAAAACATAACAATTTTTTAGTTTTCGCAGGAAAACACAATTTCACGGGAGATAATACAATTTTTAGTTTTCGCGGGAAATTGTAGTTTATTTGTTTTGTAGGAAAGAGTGGTTTTGGGCTTGACGAGAAAATGATTTTGTTTTTGCAGGAATAGAAGATTTCTCAGTTTTCGCAAGAAAAATAAATTTTTTGATTTTGGCAGGAAAATATAATTATTTTTTTTTTGGTTTTTGCAGGAAGATGAAATTTTTTGGTTTTTGTGAAAAAACGTAATTTCTCGGCTTTAGTGGAAAAACACAGGTTCTCACGGGAAAATAAAATTTTAGGTTTTAGGTTTGACGAGAAAATATTTTTTTTTGGTTTTAGTGGGAATAGCCGATTTCTTAGTTTAATGGAAAAATGAAGTTTTTTTGTATTGACGAAAAATGCGATTTCTCGATTTTTGTATGAAGATGAAATTTCCTTGTGCTAAATTTCCAAGTTAAAGTATGTTTACAGTAATCAAAATTTAATTATTTAACTTTAACTAAAATGATATTTTAAGAGTTCAAACATAAATTTCTAATTAGTTCTAAAGTAATAACAATGGTTTTGATATGAATGTTATTGATTATAGTTTGGTAGTTTTAGAAACATATGTTTATAATAAAATATTTGATAAATAAATAAATTTTATAATTCAAAATAATTATATTAATTAATAAATCTTTTTTTAAATGGTATTTTGTTTTATATAATTACAAATAAGGATCATGTGGCAATTTATTAGAGAAGATAGATTACATTTGCCATTTGCATGAAGGTACTAAATATGTATTGGTTTATTCTTATATATATTCTTATATATACATTTATAATTAGTTAGCTAACTAAATTTAATAGCAAGTTATAATTTTGAAAAATAAAATAATAAAAATAGATAATGTTTATTCAGATTTAAAACATATAAATACATAATTTAAGTTAATAAATAAATATATATAATACTTATTTACATTATAAAAATAATTTTATTATATTAAAAATATATGCAAAATCTAGAAAAATATCCTGCAGCATAGTGCAGGTAAATACCTAATTTAATATAATTGATCTTCTCTTATTAAGTTGGATGGAGAGTTTCTATACAGCTACCACATATTGTTATTATATGTATTGGTCGTTCAAAAATTTGAAAAATTATATTAAAACTTTTGACTGTAGATAATTTTTGAAAGCTTCTTATAAAATAGTGGAATGTTTTATTTGTTTGATTCCTATATGTAAACATGATTTTTAGTTTAAGCCATATATATTAGTATAACTTTGTCCTATAAGCTGATTCTTTCAGTTAAATATATTAATATTTGTAATATTATTTAAATTTAACTCATTTTTTAAAGAAAAATTGATATATACAACAATAACTTGCTCATGAAAAATGTGTTTTCTTTAAAAAAACATATTAATTTCAAATAAAAATAATATTATCAATTTTTTAAAAAATAAACCGAACCTTGTGTGGAAAAGTCACCTAGTTATGTATATTTAAGAATTAAAATGTAATTTTTTTAAACCGTCGAATTGATAGACGGCGTACTGTTGTAATGAAAGAAGTTGAAAAAGGAAATCATCATTCCGGGGAATAAATAATTAAAAAAAAAAACAATTCTGAGGGGGATTATTGTCAGTATAGAGAACTAGGAGGAAAAAGACAAAGAATAAGAAACTCCTAGGGGGATTATTGTCAATATAAAGAAATAGGAGGAAAAAGACAAAGAATAAGAAACTTCGAGGGACTTAAATGTAATGGGAAATAGTTTAATAGAGAGATTTCGAGAGAAGGGAACGCATCTAAAAAGTCACTTTCCCAAAAACTAGGGTTCCTCAGCCGCTTATTCGAGAGGAGCAATGGGTGAAGAGTTCGATGGTAAGAATCCAAATAACTTTCTTCAAATTCAAGTTTTTTTTTTTTAAGAATATTTCTGTATCGATCTATCGAAATCCTGATTTTAAGTTTTATCTGTATTATAAGGTTGGACTTGGTTTGTCGAAGATGCGTTTTTGGTACATTCACCAGATGAGAAAAAACCCTGGATTAGACCTCCGTACATCACAAAAACCGAGAAAGATGAGCCTTGGCTCACAACAGATGAAGAAATTGATCTGATGAACGAAGAGATCAACAAGAGCCTGGTTTTTTTTTTCTTTCTTTATTTTTTCTATGTTAAAGGTTTTGTTTTTTTTATCAATACAGCTTTTAAATCTTTCATTATGTGATTTTAGGGGTTCGATATTGATTACAGCTTGTTCCGCTGCCTTTTCAACTACCATCCTGTTGAGTTAGAAGAAAATGAATTTGTTGGATTAGATCGTAAATTTGTTGAGGAGAAATCCAATGAGGAGTTACTCACGAGGCTGACTCGGAAATCCCTTGAGATCTACAACCAAGAAAACGTGAGTGGTCTGGTCTTAACTCAATACCTCTGGTTTTATGTTCTTGTGATCCGATTCCATTTGGTTTTTTTATCTCTTTCTTTTTTTTTTTGGTTTCAAACAGAAGACAGAATATGTATTTGTCAAGATTGATCATGCCAATTTCCACTTGTCTTCTGGGGTGATGTTTCTCATAACATTTCAAGTGAAGGATCCTGCTGATAAGCTGATCAAAATGTTCCAAGCTAGGGTTCTTTACTCTATCTTTTACGAGCACGAGTATGTCTTTTGTAGGCCAAAACCTAATCAAGAAGGTACTCTTTCTTTGGAACCCTGCAAAAGCTTATGAAACGATGTTATCTCTCTGGAGTATACTTGAGACTTACGGGTATTTTGAATTGTTTTGGCAGTTTCGTCCGGTGGAGATAGCGTTGGAGATGCTGAAGCGAGTGGCAAGAAACCAAGGTATATTATCTTCCCGGTCTTATTTGCATCTTTTCAAGAAACCAACTGTGAGATCTCTTAGATATTATTCCTTTGTTATTTTCAGACTCGAGTAGGAGCTTTTATGGGGATGCCTCAGAAGTCGACGGCTCCTAGTTATTTACTATCTCTCTCTATCTCTAAATTGTTGTTTTCTAGTTCGTATCGTCTGAATTGTGATTTGTCTACTCTTTAAGACTCTTATCTGAGTTGTGTTGTATTTACTATCTCGAAAATTGTTGTTTTATGGTAAGCTAAAGCTAACTTTGCTTATTGGTGGCCTCTTCATCTCTTTTGTTTACCTCTCTTTAAAGTCTGAATTGTGATTTAGCTAAGATAATCCTCATCTCTTCTGTTCAACTTTACCTCTCCATATCATCTCCTCCCTCTAACTTCGCATAAAGGCTTAAACTTTCTGTCAAATCAATGGTAAAACTTAGCACTATCCCTTGTTTCGTTGACCCGTTAATACTGCTTAGCGCCTGCGCGCTGTTGGCCCTGTGAAACATAGATGCTAACTATAGTTGCTTTAGTGATAGTGATGTTCTGATTACTCTTAAGAGTATTTGATGGTTAGATTTTCCAGAGCAGTTTTGTATTTCGAATTTAGCATTTATGGGTTTTGTCTAGATAACAACAATCTTTTTAGGTTTGGAGTTGATGTGTTTCTTCAATCAATCAAGGGTAGGCCTGCTAAGATAACAACAATCTTTTTAGCTTTAGTTTTGTCTAGATAACAACAATATATATAGCTAATTCAAAGCATTAATTAGGAGATGGTTCATAATTTTAATAAAAACATTTGGTCTAATATGGAGATGACTAACGTACGTAGATCAAAGTAGAAAACCCAAAAAGAAAAAACAAACAAAACATTCTCATCCTCTAAGAATATCTCTTTAGCGTTTTAGTCTTGAGAAGTGGTACGTGTCTCTCGTCGAGAGAAACAAAAGTGGTACGTGTCTAATCCTCATCCTCGTACTCATCAAGGAGCTGTCATATAAAAACCGAAAAATGTAAAGGTTTTAAAATTAGTAGTACTACAAAACTAAATGAATTATATATTACTTACCACAGGGTAAATGACATATTCGATCAGGGATGGTCTTCCACCGCGGCTAACTTCTCGGATTATCTTTCCGACGCCGTTCTCTCCCCAACTAAGTCCTGCTGAGTTCTGGACTTTCCAGTAGTGTACTCCGGTATTGGTGGTTCCGTATCCATAACACAAAAGCATGTGGTAGTCAATATCAGTGCTTCTACCACCCATGAGACGACCTTCGTAAACACCGGACTGTTTCACAAAGCACAGAACAAAAATTATATTTCAATTCAAAACATATTGGTAAACTTCCTTAATGCAGCTCAATACAGTAATTCTATTTTTAACTAACCCCTTTAAATGCTACAAATTCCAGGGTGTTAATGATAGAAATCGCCACGGGACCTTTGTTGAGCATGACGATAAGATCTTTCTCAACCACATCCTCTAACACGATCAGTTCTTTAACCCTGAAGACACATTTAGGCTACAAAACAAACAAAAAAAAACATTAAAAGTTAAATTAGTCAAATTAAGTAAACACTACATGTACCATTAATTAAAAGCTTAACTTTTAAGTGCCATTTTCAAAAAAAAAAAAAAAACTTTTAAGTGAAAAACCAAATGGAAAAGATTTTGAGGACAGATTTTATTACCTGGCCGTGTTTGTCGGTGCACAGAATTGGTTTAGTAATCTTTGATTTATCGTCAGTCCTTTTCTTCTTCATTTCAGAGAATGGATCTACACACTTGCAATCTTTCTCCAAAACTGCACCATTTTCTTCAAGAAACTTCTTCAAGTGACCCAAGTTTCTAAGCCCTCCTTTTTTATCAGTCTTGTCAAAAAGACCAACCAACAGATGAAGGGCTGACATGTGCTTGAGAGAACCGACTTTCTTTTCAACAAGAAGCCGAGCTGATAAACCTCTTGTTGATGCCACGGTCCAGCAGGTTCCTTTACAATTAAAATGATTATTAGTAACATATAAATATCGAGAGAGAGAGAGAGAGAGAGAGAGAGAGAGAGAGAGAGAGAGAGAGAGAGAGAGAATATATTATACAATTGATTCACTTACGCCTAGTTCCTTGGTTCATGACCTCTCTGAGTTCCTTAGTCCAAAACTTCTCGTAATGCTTAGATCCGCTTGGGACATCCTTCAACAAGAAACAAGAACTGATGAGTATATATATATTTCTATATATCAGTAATAGGAGAAGAATTCTTCTCTATTACCAAATTCTCTGAATGTATAACATAGCATTAAACTTCTTAGAGCCTTCATGAATTTGATAAAGAACTAATTTATAAGAATTTAACCTTGGGATAGTTAGGATCACCTTCCATCAATTTCTGCAATCAACTCAAATTAAATTAGTTTATTTTTTCTATTGATATCTCATCAGTTTAAATAACAAATAACTTCATTCACTTAAAATAAAAACTCACCACATGAGATGTTACATCAATGGCTTTTCCAGAAGTTGATTTCTTTGTCTTCTTATTTTTTTTTTCACCTCCAGCTCCATGAATACCTTGAAACTAAATTCAATAAATTTGCAAAAGAAAAATGAACTTAAGACTTTATAAATGATACAAAAAGGAAATTCTGAAAGAAAAACGAGATGACTCTTGTTAACAAAAAAAGGCTAAGACATTCGCTTACTTTCCTTTATTGTTTTTAAATGGATTGTAAGAATAATCATTTTATTTCATTGATAGTTAATCCATTTCTTTTCGGTGATCTTATCATTCCAAATAATAATAAAATTTCATTAAACTTCAAACAAAAGCAAAAACTCACAGTATGAAAGGTAGCTTCAATGTCAGAATCTGATTTCCTCTTCCTTGTATTGGCCTCAGTGGTTCCAGCTACATCGCCTTCCATGAACTATCCAATAGATTTGTGAAAAGAAAATAAGAGAAATATAAAATATCATTAGCCAATCAATTCAATATTCTTTTAAATACCACACTGAGATTTTCAAACCACAAAAAGAAAAAAGCCCCAGGACTAGATCTGGAGTCAAGGAGACCTAAAACAAAAACTCATCTGGAAAAAAAAATTAGTTGACTCTTGTAAAAAAATTGCTAAGATCTTTTCTTACTTCCGTTTTTGTCCTAAATGGATTTTAATGAAAGAAACGAATTTGATTGAGGAAAAAATAAACAGAGAAACAAAAAAAAATTGAGAAGACAATGATTTCATTAGCTTGTTAAAAAAACAAAAGAAAAACTTACGAAATCAGATTTCTTTTCAGTGTCGCTTCCCCCATCTCCTTCCATGACCTAGGTCAAATAAACTTTCGAAAGTAAAAGGAAAACTTAGCTTTATAAACAAAAGAGAAAGGAGAATCTGGAAAAAGAAAACTAAATGATGTGGACTCTCTCAAAAAAAAAAAACAATGCAATGTATAAATCTTTTCTGAGATTTTGGTGAGTATAAGCTCCTAAACTAGAGAAAATGTGAAGAAGAAAGATAAATAGTATACATACAGTTTTATGGGGCGCTTTTGCTATTATTTAATTTCACAATAGTCCCTGAAATTTTTAGTAATTTTGAGAAAATTTTATAATGTCACACATAAGAAAAATATAACTTTCAAATTTCTTGATTCTCCTACAAAAAGAATGTTATTTATGATGAATTTTAATTCAGTATAAAAAACTTTGGTTAAATATAAATAATAATTTAAAGAACAATTTATATATAAAAGCAAAAATGATTATTATTTTATCTTTATAAGTAAAATTCTAATTAATAATCAGTCTTTTTTTTATTACAGACTTACAGTATTAAAACCATAGATTTTCATTATTCTTTAGATTTCTTTATTTTAAATAAGAAATTTTAGAATCACTTCTAGGTTTAGAATTTAGAAATATGTAATACAAGAGTTAACGAACTAAACTATGGGACTAATACGAGGTACCCGCATGCAGTTGAAGATTTTCTAATAATCAACATTTACTAATCAGAGAAACTTGCTCACGTGATATTGTAAAACAGAAATTAATAAATTGTCCGCTCCCATAATTGTTTAAATTCCCTTTACATCTGTACTGTACTGTATTATATATTGTGGCAAATTTTCATCATTGCATTTCACATGGTTTGTAACCAACTTTGCAAAGTATATGTAAAGGGATATTAAAATAGGTTCTACAAAAGAAGACAAACACCTACGTACTCACCTACACCTTTTAGCAGAACCCACAAAAATTACAACAATTTTTTGTTATTATTTAATTTATTAACTTCTACAATTCTACTATTATAATTAGTTAAATCAACATTTGTGTACTACTTATGACATTTTGATCTAGAAATTTTTTTAAAAATATAAAAGTTGGTATTACATTAAACGCCCCATGTTGTGATGAGAGGATAGTAAACATTAACATCTAATTTGGCGTAATACTTAAATTTTTATCTCGTTGTTTGGGCTCCAACAGAGAAAAAAGACAATAATAAAAACAAAATTGCTTGAAGACAATAATTTATCCGAGAATAATAGTTGACCAATAGAAAAAGACCTAGCAAGTCACACTCAAATGCTCAACTATATAATATATCGTCGATCGCATATTCAGAATTTTATCATCGATCACATATTATTTAAATAGTATCACAACAGTAGCGGCAGCACCATGTTTTATTCATTCTTCTTAACTTTATTTTCTTTGTTTCTATATAAATAAGAAGTTTTAATTAGGGTTCAATCCAAATTATAAATTTGAATCGAATACTAATATGTTAGTATTAGGTTTTTCTTCTACTATCATATTTAGAATTTGAATCGAATACTAATATTAGGTTTTTCTGTATTATTAATATTGTTACATTATTATAATTAATGGGTTAAACCTTCAGTGGATACTTTGGTCGGACCAAATACTATATTATACCCCCCAAAAAATGTTTTTTCTCTTATATGTGTGAATTTGATCGTTTTCTACTGTAAAACCTTGATCCGATGTCTAAAAAAACGAATATCAACCCAATTGAATTAAGGTTTTTTTTTTTTAAGAACTCCGCTATTGAAATGCAAATATATTAGGAGTAACCATCAACTAAACTATTATATTTTCTTGGGACCAACACGAGGTTGGTAAATGGTAATAATATAACATCCAAAAATATAGAATGATTCATCCGAGGGTAATGTTTGGCAGAAAAGACCCCACAAGATCAGTTGATAAAAATATTCAATGTTTTAATTATATTTATTGTTGATCCAAAGTATGATGCTCACTATAGTGTATGTTTTCCTGTTATTCTTCACTTAATCGATCTGATATATTAAATTATTATTGCATCACTCTCAAATGAAAGTCTCACAAAGACTAAAAAAGCGTTAAATCGTATTCTTAACCATTTATCCATATATGACTCTTTTTGTTTGTTATACATATAGATGTCCAAAAGTATAAAATAAAGAGACAAAATAAAGTTTTTTGGTGGGTTTTTGTTAAAATAAAAGGGATTGTAAAGGATTATAATGCAATTCAAACAAATAATCAAATAAGCCGACAAATCAAAAAATTTGGGGAGAGGGAACCGATCACACACGAATAAAGGTTTCTGTTTTACACATACAGTGTATACTGATAGTAATTGGGACCACATAAATAAAAATGCATTTTTTGTTAAATATTTAAATAAAATAGATGTGTTTGTTAGATGAAAGCTTTTTGTCATGTTTTGACATTTTAATTAATAAGCAAGAGGTTGATATTCCACAAAATAACTAATCTGAAAATAATACTATTTTTGCAAGACATAAATAAAAACAAGGAACTTTAAAATAATTTTGTGTGTGTACATTATCTTCAAATTGAACAAAAAGTATCAATTGATTTGTTTGTTAAGGCAATCTGACCTTAATGTCAACTTTAATGATATTGATTGCTTATAGCTAGTTTATGGTTAATATACAAGTTTCAGACTCTTATCCCAGAACGATTAGAGGGTCAAATTATTCTGTGTTGGTTCCTTCAACATAAAATTACAAAAATTAGCAGGGTTTATATAGTCATTTGCAATTTGGCATGGTTGTATATATGTGTGTTTGTGTATGTGTCTACATTATGGACTTCATACCAGATCACATTTGAAAGTTATGCAGTGTTAAAAATTAGTTATAATGAACTTTTAACTGGAACAGTAATTAAAAATGATGTGCTGACAGTTTAATGCATATAATTTTAAAAAACAATAAAAACCAACACATATTGTGATCTTTTCCATGCACTAATGTATTTTATATGATTTCACGTAAGAAGCCCTAAGAATCATACATAACAGTAGTTTGTTTTCTCCATTATATAAAGAACGTGATTTTGTTTTTGTATTTGATGTTGATTATTGTTGTTTTCTTAAGATAATAATCAAAATATGTTGATAACCTGTTGTAGTACATACTCTTTACATATATATTGTGTCTGTGTAAGAACATAAAAAAGTTGCATTACTTTATATATACTTTTTGTGTTTTTCTTCAAAAGTTAAAAAGACAATTTTCTTGCAAGGTCCAAAATGTACGAGAGAAAAAAAGACATAGAAAACCTCCAATAAAAAGGACACTCAGAATATATCAGAAAGATTGTTTCGCAAAGGGTAAACAAAAAACTCTGCTTGATTCATATGATCTCCTCCGTACGAGGGAGATGGGTAAGTTTTATAGAAAATAACACCCTAAAACCCTAGACCCACTAACTTCTCGAGGGGCCTACCTATATTTAATTAAAACTATTTCTATTATATTATATATACTGCCAGCTAGACCTCTTTAAAAAAAGACAAAAATAGAATGTAATATTATCTATTAAATTTTGTTAGTGTTTTACGAATATATTCTTTTTTTGTATTTCTCCTAGATACCCTCTGGATAACCAAAATTCTCCAACTTGACATACCATAGTTTCTCACCTCGGGAAACGGTAGACGTTGCCGTTGTATATGAAATTTTTTAATCAACGCTAGTCTCAATCTCTGAACGTAATCTTCTAAACAAGTTCGTTGTCACACAGCCGATGTGTATCTTATGCTAGGCATAAGCGAGATTCTGTCTAATCAGATAATAACAACGAGATCATAATGTGTATTTTGTTAATAGTTATTATCGAAAGTTGATCGTGGTTACTTTTTTTTTATCTAACTAGGATTTAAACGATAAATCATGTTAGGTAGAGTTTAAACGATAAATCATAGAGAATGTCATTTGCTTTGAACTATCTCATTCGCTAATCACATCATTTTCTTTGTAATATTATTTAACAGGGAATTTTAATCCAGCCTTTGATGTTGCTAATTTCGAATTAATTAATCGTATATGCTAAAGGAGATGTATGTCTAGTTACTGATGTGTATTTTATCTATGACAAAAGTTGACCGTATGATCAAATTCAAAAAAAAAGTTACCTGTCATTACTTTTTCTTTTTTGTGTAACGTATAGTTTATGATTAATTTTTTTTCATGATATGTATATTGATCAGTGCCAAATTAAAGAAAGATGTATATTTAATTAGATCATTGTTAAACTAAATAGTTGCCTGAACAAAATATAACTAATGTTAAATTGGTTAAAAGACGATTAAGTATGAAGCAGTAACGTTAAAGTTATAACAACCTGTAAATAATAATCATAATTTTTCAGTAAAAAGGGTAATAATCATAACATTTGAACTACTTAATAAAAGAGTAGTGTCAAACACATTGTCAGTGTATTGTACTATTGTTAACGTATTTAGAAATTTTTTTACAGAAAAGATTCCAAAAATTATTATTAAATTAAGTATATATATCCTTTTTTGTGTAATGATAGGAAACATTTAATTTGGCTTAACAATCAAGTTTTTTCTATTTTTGTGGACTCAAACAGAAAATATATATTTTTCAAGAATAATATTTGACCAACCCAAAAAAATTCACCAAATCATATTTACATGCTGAACTTTTTTATTGAGTAATAGTCGCACCATGTTTGTTTTCGTTCTTCCTTAATATCCACAAAAAGTGATTCAGTCTTTCAAATTCGATTCTTTTCTCTGATCCAGTCACGTAGCATTTTATTTATCGTTGCATTTAGTATTATTCTGTATGATCTTTTTTATAGGGTGTAGAGAAAATGCAAACAATATAAATTGTATTAACCGATCTAATAAAAACTATATTAACCGGTCTTTTCCATCACTACCTAGAATTTCAAAATAAATGATATCTATATTATATATATATAGAGAATATTCCATATAGTTTGGTTACGATTTAATATAGTATTTATTACTATTTAAATAAAATAATATTTGGACTAACAGACAATTAAACTAAAATATCTGCTTGGGACCAATGCAAGGTTGGTTAGGGTTTATAGGAAACCGCCGAAAAGGAAAGACCTAGATTCATCCAAAAATAATGTGTTGGCAAAAAGACCCCACAAGACCACACCTACCTTTTCACCTCGATGAAATATATTCAATGGCTTCCTTCCATTTCAAATTGTTGATTAAGAAAAATATTAGTAATTATTTATTAGTAATAATTTATGTAATCTCCGGATATAATAGAATTAAAGAATTTCAGAAAGCCAAAAAATTTAAGTATGTAAACTTAGTTTCCAAATTACAATTGCCATACTTCAAATTTGCATCTATGTATATATGTGAGGATTAAATAGTTTGAAGAGAAAACATGTTGTTTGTTGTGATATTTGTCATAGTTTTGTGATATTTGTCATAGTTTCTATATATGGTCTTTAACTAAATATTATTACTAAATAGTTAAAAACATTTTTCAATTATTTTTAATTACTGTGCTTATATTTGATTGATTGATATCCTCAGACGAGCAAATGGGCTATCTACTGTCTAATACTGGATAGTGGATGGTGATGACGTAAGCATTCTTATGATCGGGCCTAGTCATACGACGAGACATCGATTACTTTTAATATTTGCCTTGCTCGTTTGGTGTTTTCAAAGTTTAAGTAACAAACAAATTATGATAATAATATAAATATTGTTTGTGAGTTAGTACAAAGGATCATTTATATAATCAATGGAATCATTACTATTCAAATCCCTTCCTCTTTTCTCTAAAACTCTATAAAGATTGATAACTTTATTTACGTTAGTTAAGTTTTTATTAATCAAACCTTAAATTCTTTTCTTCTTCTTTTTCATTCCGGAAGAGAAGAGTTTATACTTTTATATTTTTTTATTTGTCATCATTCATCTATCTAAAATATACATGGATTCATTTCTGCGAAACTATATGTTTGCACGAGCTTGGACAAATAATATTATAATTAATTATACATTGATTTTAAACTTTTCCGTGATTTTGTAAGATCATCGCGGATTTCAACTATTGGAGTACTATAAACAAATGAACAAAAATTTGCCAAAATGTATATATTTGATTATAGTTTATGAAAATTAAACAGAAAAAACATGAATCATATTACTAAATCTCTAAAAACACTATCTCTTCGAAAAGATTGTTATTTAATTATGAAAATACTAATATTCGAAGTTTTTAACATATTCAAGTCGGTGCACTTTATTTATCGTGTCTATTACCAAAAATTCTGTAGAAATAGCATTATACCTAAAAAAAGAAACAAAATAAAATAAAAGCAGGTGAACAAGTAAAAGGACAAACCCAATCCATATATATAATTTGGGTCTAAACTATCAAAATCCTTAATTATTTAAAAAAATTAGGAAGCAAAGTAGATTACACGTTAACTGAAAAACAAACAAACAAACTTTCCCCTTCTAATCCTCGTGGATTTGGTCTTCATTCGTTATCCATAATCCCAAAATAGATTAAGAACAGGCAAATGAATATCTTTTTTTTTTTTGTTCAAAGAAAATCTTTTTTTTTTTGGGTCAAAAAGCTGTAAAGTGATTCATTTTCCCTATCAATTATTTAAACCTCCACGAGCTTAATTCCAAGATCAAAGAAGACACGGATTAATCTTCATCGTCTTCACTTTTCTTTAGAAGAAACCAAAAAGAAAGATTTCTCTATCTCAGCCTTTTCCTTACTTTCGCTTTTGCGGCGTCGTTTTTATCTACTCACAAGAAAGCAACAGATCAATAAAATCCCAAAACAGAGACTCTCACATTCTCTCTCTCTCCCCTTGATTTGCTCAACCGTCGATTTATCTTTCTTTCTTTATCCTAAACAGTGAAGAAAGTTTCGAATTTGCGAAGTGGGTTTTCCGAAATTCGTTTTAGATAAATGGGTTCTTCTGTGGAGCAGAGCATTCTGGTGACTGGTGGTGCTGGATTCATCGGGACACACACTGTTGTTCAACTCTTGAATCAAGGCTTTAAGGTTTCGATCATCGATAATCTTGATAACTCTGTCGTCGAAGCTGTTCATAGGGTTCGTGAGCTCGTTGGTCCTGATCTCTCTACCAAGCTTGAATTCAATCTGGTCAGTACCACTAATAAAAAAAGCTTTGATTTTTATGTAACGTTTGGCTATTTTTAGGAATTGAGATTGTACATTTGTTCATCTTTTAGAATGCCTTAAAAGAAAACAAAGAAATGAGTTTTCTTTCTGAATCCATAAAGTAAATGATGTTTCCTTTTGGGTTGATTCCCAAAGTTGAAGAATTTGCTCAGTCATCCATTAGAATATTCGTAGGTTTTCATTTGTTTGCAAGTTATATAAGATTTTGCGTGTTATTAATTAAATGCAGGGTGATTTAAGAAACAAAGGGGATATTGAGAAACTCTTTTCCAATCAGAGGTATTGTTGAGACTCACTCAAATTATGTAATTTTTTATTCACGTCAAGAGACATTTCTTCTTTTTGCTGATATTCTGATTATTTGTGAGAGAAAACAGATTTGATGCTGTGATTCACTTTGCTGGTCTTAAAGCTGTGGGTGAAAGCGTTGGAAACCCTCGTCGTTACTTTGATAATAATCTGGTTGGAACAATCAATCTGTATGAGACAATGGCAAAGTACAACTGCAAAAGGGTTAGACACGAATCCTATTTTTGTTTACTATTGTAAATGGTTAGTATGATTAACATTGATGGGCTTACAAATTGTTTTGATGCTGAAATATATGTATACAGATGGTGTTTTCATCGTCTGCAACAGTTTATGGCCAACCCGAAACAGTCCCATGTGTGGAAGACTTTGAGTTACAGGCTATGAATCCTTACGGTCGTACTAAGGTATTATTAAAGCTCTTGATCACATCAACGTTTTCATCTTGAGTCTTGTTTTCAGTCCAATAATCTTCAAAGTGATCTCATTTGTGACTGAGGACTTGAAAAGCTAGGGATTAAGTTCTCGAGCAAATCAAAGTTCTCATCTTGAGTTTTGTTTTGAATCCAATCATCTTGAAATGATCTCATATATCTCTTTATGTAGCACTTGAGCACATCAAAGTTGTCATCTTGAGTTTTGTTTTGAGTCCAATCATCTTGAAAGTGGTCTCATTTCTCATCTTTATGCAGCTCTCGAGCACATCAAAGTCATCATCTTGAGTTTTGTTTTGAGTCCGATCATCTTGAAAGTGATCTCATTTATCTCTTTAAGTAGCTCTTGAGCACTTCAAAGTTGTCATCTTGAATTTTGTCTTGAGTTCAATAATCGTGAAAGTGATCTCATTTGTGACTAAGGACTTGAAAAGCTAGAGATTAAGCTCTTGAGCACATTAAAGTTGTCGTCTTGAGTCCAATCATCTTGACAGTGATGTAACTTGTAACTGAGGACTTGAAAAAAGCTAGAGATTAAGCTCTTGAGCACATCAAAGTTGTCATCTTGAGTTTTGTTTTGCGTCCAGTCATCTTGAAAGTGATCTCATTTTCTCTCTTTTACGTAGCTGTTTCTTGAAGAAATAGCCAGAGACATTCACGCAGCTGAACCAGAGTGGAGGATAATTCTTCTGAGGTACTTCAATCCAGTGGGAGCTCACGAGAGCGGAAGAATTGGAGAAGATCCAAAAGGCATACCGAACAATCTCATGCCTTATATACAACAAGTTGCTGTTGGGAGATTACCTGAACTCAATGTATTTGGACATGATTATCCCACTAAGGATGGTAGCGCGGTACAACATTCGATAACTACCTGTTTCTTATTTGCAAAACTCGTTTGGATTTATGATGATAGATTGCTAAACAAACGTACACTACTTGCAGGTAAGAGACTACATTCATGTAATGGATTTAGCAGACGGTCATGTTGCTGCACTGAACAAGCTTTTTACTGACCCAAAGATTGGTAAACACTAAAAACAGTTTGAATTATTTTGGTTCAACTCTGATCAAAGGTTATGATTCTGAAAATGTTTAATGTGTTGGTGTGTGTCATCTTTAATCTTTAGGCTGTACTGCTTACAATCTTGGGACTGGTCAAGGAACTTCTGTCTTGGAAATGGTTTCTGCTTTTGAAAAAGCTTCTGGCAAGGTAAAGTTTATCTTATTTCTTTCACTGTTATTACCCCAAATTACAACAGTGCAAACGTGATGGAAGATTTGGTGTCAAAGAATGCTATAATGATAAGCAAATCACTTTTGCAGAAAATCCCTATCAAGCTATGTCCAAGAAGAGCTGGAGATGCAACAGCTGTTTATGCTTCAACTGAGAGAGCTGAGAAGGAACTCGGATGGAAGTAAGTCGATTGTCTGCATTTTGATAAGAACTTTAAATACTTTGTATACAAGTTTCATCTTTTTATGTTTTGAGTTATTATGAACAGAGGATTGATTCTCTGACTTTTGTTTCATTAGGGCAAAATATGGAGTTGATGAGATGTGCAGAGATCAATGGAATTGGGCAAATAACAATCCATGGGGTTTCCAGAAAAAGCCTTGAAACTCCTTTTTTTCTTCTCTCTCTCTCTCTCTCTCTCAAAAGCTTTTCCTTTTCATTTTCAACACTCAATATAAAAGTGAAAAACAAATATAGATGTGTTTTATTTTTCCAGCATCTATTTTTTCTCTATTCATAAAAGAGGTGTTGTATTGAACGAGTTCCTTTTCTGGTTAATAAACAAATTACGTTAAATACGATTTTATGGTTTCACAGTGTGAAGGATGTATCAAGCACGTGTATAAACTCAAATCATAGTTCACTGCAGAAACATTCTCAATTCGAGATAAAACAAAAAAAAAAAAGCAAAAAGCAGAGAGAAACAAGATGATGTTGTCTTGTTGAGCAAGTAAGATAGAATTTTTCTAAAAAAACGACTAAAATGTGTATTACACAACATAAAACTACAAATTGATCAATTGTGGAACCCTTTTTCTCCGGGGTTCCTCTCTGTTAAAGATACAGGTATTCGCGTATTTGCAAGTTTCCTTCTTCTTTATGTTCTTAGACTTGCTCGCCGTCTTCATCGTTGCTACTCTTGAGGATGTTGTATTTGCAGAGAGGACACGTAGCGTTTATGTAAAGCCATTTGTCCACACAACCGCAATGGAAATGATGGCCACAAGGAAGCTCTCTTAGCTCAGTCTCATCTTCATAAGCCGAAAGACAAATGCAACATTCCTGTAGATTCACAATGAGCAAAATCCGGATTTGTTCGTCAATGATCCAAACAGAAACATCATAATGCAGAATTTACAGAGTTTACTAGTAGAAAGGAAAGAAGAAAGTGAGTTTTGTGTCACTTACTGCATCCTCATGAGGAAGAGTATGTTCAACGGGTGAATCTGTACCACATTCAGTCATCACTCCTCCTGAGTCTCCTTGTGCTTGTTGCTCTTCATCAACATTGCGTTTCTCAGCGTCACTAACCTTTCGAAATTTAAATTTAGTAAGTTGGTCAATGTCTTCTTTCGAAGCTCCTTCCTGCATTTTTCAACAGATCAAATCGACTTCCTTGGAGGTAAGAAAAAAAAAATGGCAATACAATTTATGAGAGAAGTTACCTGTTCTGCAACGGCGTATAGAACTGCAATGATGCAAGGCAAGCAGCAACAAACAGCAATGCCGATAACACAAGCCAATGCAACGCAGAAAACCACAAAGAACACATCGAATCCGAGGAAAACTATACACAACCTATAAAAAATAACAAAAATACATTCAAACAACTTTTAAGAAAACTCAAAACACTTCAAACACACTCAGGGAATTTAAGAGAGATACCAATAAAGCTGAGGGGATCCTTGTGCTAACTCTTGTCCACCAGAAGATACCCAGTAGAATCCAATGATCCACCATATAAACGAAAACATCGTATTTGCAGACTCTAGATGCTTAGCAAAACTGATTACAGAAACACTACTTTAGCCAAAAACTTCACATCACAATCAATAATAGAGCTAAAACAAGTGATCTGCTTAAAAGAACATACCTGTTGCTTTCACTCTCTAATTGCCCTAGTCCCAAGTATCGATCTTCTGAGTTTCTTCTCAAACCCAAACCCACTTCTTCTTCCTCCATAGAAGAAGATGAGGAGGAAGAAGAAGAAGAAGAAGAAGAAGAACGAGATCTTGGACTTCTCCTTCTATTTCTCCTGCGATACTCCACACAAACACAGACCATGTGCATCATACATTGCAGCCCATACCCAATAATCCAAACCCTAAGAGGCATATTCGGTTTCTCATCGCTGCTAAGCACAAGAACAGCTGTAGCAACGGCGACGAAAGCAAGGTTCCAAACGAAATCCAGAACAACCACAGGCTTCGAGTAAGCCCAATCGCTTTGCCTCTCCTCGAGCTGCTCCGCCGCTGATTCACGGACCAGCATCGACGGCTCCCTCATCATCATCCTCCCGCTACTTGCATGTCTTAGTAACCTCGCCGCTTCCCTCAGCCCTTGCCTCCTCACCGACCTCCTTCCACCGCCGTCATTATCACCTCCGGTTAAAAGCAAAGGCGACGCATCAATTGCGTCGGTAGAATGACGGCGAGATGACGCCGGCGAGGAATTGTACGCCGCAGACTCTGTTGACATTTTTTTTTTCTTCTTCAAAATTTCAGAAATTGATCTCAATTCGTTGAAATTGGTGTAGAGTTACGCCATTAAAAAGGAGAAATTTCAGTCTCAGAGACAAAATCGGATTTGCTAGGGTTTCGATTAGAGAAGAGAGAGAGAAAGAGGATGAACACGGAAAAATGGGAAAAACGTGATTGATGTTTGTCTGAAATTGAATACAAAATTAATTAATATTTAATGGTCTCCTAAAACGACAGCCAAACAAAAAAAGCGGTGCATGTATGTAATATCGAGTTATTTATGGAATGGCTATATAATGAAATTACAATACTTTGGTCCAGATTTCGTATATAAATCTTTTTACAGGCCCTTTAATGAAAAATGGCATATAAGCGGGGTTATGTAAGTAAGATTGAGTAATTTTAGGAGGCTATGAGATAATTTATTATACTTTGGTACAGAATTCGTATTCTTCTCTTTTTACAGTCCCTTCGATGCAATTTTAATGTATCCCTAAAAACTAAAACCCTTATTCTCCAGCAATTTTCCCTCCAAACCAGAAAATCCCCAAATCTCACCGGAAATTCTTCTCTCTTCTGACTAAAAATGGCGTCTTCGTCTTCAACATCTAGCGTTGGCGGTTACGAAATCCCGTGGGTCGAGAAATACAGGCCGAGCAAGGTGGTTGATATCGTCGGAAACGAAGATGCCGTCTCGAGACTTCAAGTCATCGCTCGCGACGGGAACATGCCGAATCTTATCCTTGCGGTGAGATTCACTGTTCTTAGTTCTTCAATCTTTCAATTGGAAAACTCTACGATTTCAGTCCTCCTCAACATTTCCAAAAACAAATTGTTTGCCGACGTCCACTAGGGTTGATGAGAAACTCTATTTGGGTATTGAATTAGGTTTGTCTCTTGTGTAGATTTCAGGATAAAGCTTGTGAATTTTAGGGCTTTGATCATTTTCTATCATCTGTTGAAGTGAACCAAGTGTATTGAAGGCTTGATTTCACCTGTTCATTGATAAATAAGCTGCAATTTTTAGTGTTTATCGATTTCAAGGATGTTGTGTTTAGTATGGACTTGATCAGTATAACTTGTAGAACTCTGATATGTGCGTTTGTGCTGTTTGTTTGATATCCACAGGGTCCTCCTGGAACAGGTAAAACCACTAGCATTTTGGCTCTCGCTCACGAGCTACTTGGCCCAAATTACAGGGAGGCTGTTCTTGAGCTGAATGCATCTGATGATAGGTATTTATATGTGATGACAACCTTTAACCATTGAGAGTTTGATTCCATCTTCATTCGTTGTTTGGTTCCTAATCTTCTCTGTGTGGCATTGTTTTTCTTGCTATGGTGTAGGGGTATCGATGTTGTTAGGAACAAAATTAAGATGTTTGCGCAGAAGAAAGTAACACTTCCTCCAGGACGCCATAAGGTTGTCATTCTTGATGAAGCTGACAGGTTCGTGCTGCTAAGTTTGTGACTTTTACTTGGGTTTTTTTTCTTTCTCTTCTCTGCATTTTACACTGTTGGCTTTGCTACGGTCCTTTTGAATTTCGCCATTCAAGTTTTACTTCTGTTTTGGTTTGTGAAATCAGCATGACATCTGGAGCACAACAAGCCTTGAGGAGAACGATTGAGATCTATTCAAACTCTACGAGGTTTGCACTTGCTTGTAACACATCGGCCAAGATCATTGAGCCCATTCAGAGTAGATGCGCCCTAGTTCGATTCTCTAGGTTATCTGATCAGGAGATACTTGGCCGTCTCATGGTGGTGGTCCAAGCAGAGAATGTATGGATTCTGCCACTTTTCTCTCGTTCTACATGTTTACATACTATGGGATTAGAACCCTTGTTTTGCCTTTGCTAAGTAGTCAAATGGATAACTTTCGTTAACCAACAATTTTCGACGTTTCTATCTCTCAAGGTTCCATATGTACCTGAAGGCCTTGAGGCGATAATCTTCACAGCTGATGGTGACATGAGGCAAGCTCTGAACAACTTGCAAGCCACATTCAGCGGGTTTCGGTTTGTCAACCAAGAAAACGTTTTCAAGGTTCGATACAAAACCTTACCTGATGAAACACTTTAGGTTTCACATACATAAACTATAGATCTCTCTCTCCACTTATGTCCTCATTTCTTGCTTTCAGGTCTGTGACCAGCCTCACCCGCTTCATGTCAAGAACATGGTTCGCAATGTGTTGGAGAGTAAGTTTGACAATGCTTGTCAAGGCATGAAGCAGCTATACGATCTAGGCTACTCTCCAACCGACATTATCACAACGCTTTTCCGTATAATAAAGAATTATGATATGGCTGAGTATCTGAAACTTGAGTTCATGAAGGTAAATACAACATATGATTCTTCTTCACATCTCAAAAAACATCTCACTCTGCATTGAATGTTCTTCACTAATTTGTGTTCTTTTTTCAGGAAACTGGGTTTGCGCATATGAGAATCTGTGATGGAGTTGGATCATATCTTCAGCTCTGTGGTCTTCTTGCTAAGTTAGCCGTTGTTCGTGAAACAGCGAAAGCAGCTTAAGCCCAGATAACTTCCACTCATCTCTAGTGATGAACCGGTGTCCGGTTTGTGCTTAAACCGAATTGGTTAATTCTCGCTGTTGGATGGATCTTAGAACTTCCTATTCTGTATTACTCTGTTTTTCTAGATTTAAATTGCTTGTGAATGTTTCTGAATATTATTATTATATTTGAAGCTTAAAAAACTAGATTGTTATTTTTTTTTTAAATAAACTTTTTATGCAGAAAATTCTAATAATTTCTGCAGATTGTTTTAAAATGAAGGAGAATTGGTTAAATACTTAAATTACAGCCACAATCTCCACAATCATTAATATGAAAAACAATAAAACACACAATTAAAAAAAAAAAACCCATTACCTAAAAATAAGCTCCTCAGGTTTTTAGTCTCCACATGATTCATAAGGTTTTCTTGGTAACAATTCGAATCTATTTGTGGAGTTCGATAACATAATATGAAGTAACACGACAGATCATTTCACAACGACGAAAACCCGAGTCAAATGCCAAAGTCTCGAACTGAGAAAGATTCTTCTCCTTACCACCCGAGCATTGCGTTAGCATCACCATGTCTTTGGCCAACACAATGTTAGAACGAACGTCGTTGATCTTTGGTTGTATCACCATATCGACTATTATCACTTTTCCTTCTTTGGGAAGACTTCTCCAGCAGTTTTTTAAAATCTTTACACAGTCTTCGTCATTCCAATCATGTAGTATCCACTGCCATTAACCATAAAATTACATATTTGATCATAGTATAAAACTATTCCACATGTATAGGAGGAACTTACTTTCATGAATATAGCATCTCCTTTTGGAATTTCTGTGAACATATCTCCTGAAACATGCTCCACTCCTATATATAAGAGCTTTTAATTACAACTAGCTCTTTAATAATATACACTTTGTTAATTTTATCATTTAAATATGCTTAGCACCTGGATAAAGAGGAGCATTGGCTATAACCGAGGCTAAATCGAAATTGATGCCTTTAATGTGAGGATACTTGGATATAACTAGACTTATAACGGTTCCATTTCCTCCTCCAACATCCACCAAAGTGTTTACATCTTCGAATCCTTTGTAAACTTCTAAAACCTTCTTCATGGTCAACGTGGAAGCTTCCGACATTCCCTGGTTAAACATCTCACTGAATCGTTCGTTCAAACCAGTGTATTCGAAGAATCTCATACCATGAGCAGAGACGAATGCATCTTTTCCTTCTAATACCAAATCTTTTAGATGTGTCCTATGATAAAAAAAAATATATATATACATTAATTGTTAGTTGACTTTATGTTATAGAACATTTTGTTGTAACCTAGTTTAGTTACAAGATCTATGACATGTTGTTGTAAACCGGACTACTTGAGTATGGGTTAGTGTAACGTACCAAGTCTTGAAATAGACTTCGCTTAGGTTTACCAAGAACAGAGACGCAAGAGAACCGGAGCCATCTCCACTGCTCAAGAAAAACTTGCAAACCGGTTCAGCTGCATATACCCTCTCGGTCTCTCCGGTTCGGTTGTTTTCTTTGGTTTCAACCGTACGGTACTTCAAGATCGAGTGGCTGGCTAGTAAAATCAGCATCCGGTCCAGTAAAACCGGTGCCTCCGGGTTGGTGGGTTTTGTTGGGAGACGAAGCGAAATCTCATAAGAAGAGAGCCACACGCCTTCATCTACGGCTGCGATCGTATCGATGACGCCGAGCTCCAAGGCCGCTTTGAGAACCATGGGGAAGGCCATTATGTTCACGAGACTCTCTGCTTGCAAGCTCACCGTTTCTTCATCAGATCTTTCTTCTTCTTTGATTAGACTTGGTTTAGTGGAAGTGGTTAAGGGATCTTGAAGATGGTTTGCCATTGTTGTTAAAATTGAGAAAGGCAGATAACAAAAGGTAAGAGAAAGCTAGTTTCAACGTCTACACTTAATGTCATTTTATACGGAGAAACCTCTAAAACTGGTGCCAAATACTATTTTAATATCTTTTTCATGGGAAATAACGAAAGCATAATACATGTGTCTGCAAATCAAATTCGTGTCTAAATTTTATTTACATCGACTTCGTTTGTCGTAAATATATATAAATTTTATCGATGTATAAATATATTCTTCATCATATATTGTCTGGCATCCAAAGATGTATATGTAAAATTCTCAAACTTCTTGAAAAATATTGTATAAAGAGATTCACTGAAATTAATAATCAGAATTACTATTTAATACTATAGTATCCGTCTTCATTTAAATTAATATATATATATATATATGTATTAACCAAACCGACACTTTTAATATTTCTTTCAAATATTTTTTTCTCTGTAAGTATACTAATGAATAATTTATATATTGAATGCCCTCATATAAATTATTTACCAATAATAGATCACCAAAATGTTGCCCTTTTGTATTTTTGAATTAGATTATGATTTGGTCAAATATACATGATCTAAGATCTGCTATGATTAAAGAATATAGTATTGAAGTATTTGGATCTTGATATGAGATTTTGATTAAAAAGTCAATACATCCAACATTTGAACATGTGTACTATTTTTATATATATTATATAATGAAGAGAAGAATATTTATAAAATATCACCAAAGAAATAAATTGTTAGAATGTGGGATATATTTTGGATACAAAAGATATCATGTCTGTTGAATAATTAAGTCCACAGTATTTAAATGCAAATACTATACGTTTTTAATAATAATGCCATGATAATAGATATGTTACGTAGTTCAGTATCTAATTACAAGATTAGAATATTAGATCTGTATTATAAAATAAAAGATTAAAAATGTAAAATTTTATAGTTTTAAATTCTCTCTTGTTTTTTTTTTCTTTTTTTCATCTTTTTCAGTTTTCCCAAATTTGGCAACATACATATTATTAAGAAATGAAAAAATGTCATCATCACGGTATTTTATGTTTTTAGATGAGTAACGCCATTATGCATCGTGGTATAATATCATCTCCCGTATAAGCTTCACGACCTGACGGTCTGATCTTGGTACCATCTCATAATGATCAAAGTCAAATCGGAGCCTGGGACTATAGTAACTCATGTGGGATAGCCGTGTTATGCGTTGGGATTATTAGATTATTAGTAGGGAAGAAGTATTTGATTGTGCTTCTTGTCATGACCGAACATGACTTAGTCATAAAATATATAATAATAACACATTCATGTTACCACAGTTCTGCAATATTAAAGATTTAAGCGCGCACACAATTTTTTGAAATTTATATTTATATTATGTTCCGTCGTTCTCCAAATATGCTAACAACAAACAATACTCTTAAAATTCGATGTAAGCTAACGCAAGATATATATGGAGGCATTTTATTCGACTATTTACATATGAGAAAATACATATAATATTTAAAAGTATATACATCAATTCATAAAACTATGTAATAACATAGAATTTATATATCTATTAGATATTGTTGTTGGGTTGTAAAAATGATGAAAATAGATAGATAAGTAACAAAGGTATAGGTGACAGAAGGTTGTAATCAGAGTTTGTTTAGAAAAATAAAACAAAAAATGTTGTAATCAACGTTTACATCAGAGTCATATTATAGGGAGAAACGTCAAAAGCTAAGTGTACCAAAAGGCCAAAATTATGCTTCATATTATTAGATGCCATCACACGGTATTAATACATATAGCCAAATATGCTTTTCTCGCGCCTATTTGGCTATTTCGATCAATGGTTCGATAAGCATTTCATTTATAAAAGTTGCTAACTTAAGCTTAGTATTTGTGCACTTGGTTATTTAAAAATCCTAATGACAACAGATTTCTACATTGAACAGGATGCACCTCGTTGACACTAAAACAATCTCCACAAACGATTTTGAAAAAGAAAAACAATCCTTTACTCAAGAGTACAAAAGAAATTCATTGACTAAAAAACAAGCACTATTATTCTTGTAGCTTTGCATGCGGAACTTACATCGGATATTTTTCAGATTAAATCTACATTTTATTAATTTTATGTACATAAAATCCCGAGAATAGCTAATGGAGAAGCTGATTCCTTCGCTAAACAGGCACTATTGTTTATGCACTAAACCCGGTTTAATTTCTCAATATATAATAGCATCGGTTGGTAAAGAAGAAGAAAAATTTTATGAAAGAATTTCATTCTACTATTTACAAAAAAAGAAATATATATTATATGGTTAGCTACATCTATGACATCACAACTTGTACAATTACTTTTGCAAATTATTATCATTGACGTAGATCATGCATGTGTTTCTCATATTGTCATATATATCACCAATTGAATATAAATAGGTATATTTACGCTATACCATGCATAATTTCACACCGACAGATTCTAACAAATGTATTATTCTTTTCTCTCTCTTTTTCGGTAAAGGGTTTGGCAAGAAGTATTGTTTTGAACAAGGAAGGATTGGATTCAGCGCATGTATGTAAAAAATTATATATTTTATTAAAGCTCCTGGATGTAATTATTTATAAGAAATTTTTTGTTAGAGAGGCCGTTTTAAGAAGTGCAATTTGCGAAATAAACATTTTACAGTAGTGTTTTTTTTATAGACACTCTCTTCTAATTTGGAAAGAAGTGGATAGTTTCCTTTAACAAAAGAAGAAAGAAGAAGAATAGTTTAGTGAAATGAAAAGTGAAAACGTACGTGGGCCGGCATATTATTATGGATATTTTGGTATGGTCCTATGGATACGATCATTGAGTGAAGGGTTAACAAAGACACGAGTTTGTGAACAACTATATCATGGATCAATTATAAAGAGATCATAGAAAGTTAATCAAAAGCATAATGGCTATCTCTTTTTTTTTTTTTTTTTTTTTTTTTTTCATAATGGCTATCTTTTATATATATTTTAATATGTCCATGATAATATATGTCCTAGACATGTGTTTGTTGACGTGTCCAATTCGTGTCCATACAATATATACACTAACTTTTTCATATCACCTAGAAAGTTAGAAATACACTATCATTGCAAGTTTGCAACTATTAAAGCATCTATAACCTTATTCTAAATTTAATATTAAATTATATTCCATTATAAAATTATCTCGATTTTAATTTAACTTTAATTGCAAAATAATATATACTATGTTTATATCATATGTATATAACTATCTTATTTCATATTTCTTTTGAAATGGAATATTTAAAATGAAAAATATATAAGAAAAATTCCCTCAAATCTACCTAATTTAAATTTTTGTTCCTAATATATACTGACACTCTAAAAAATTCATTCCATAACATTTTTCAAATTTTTCACAAACAAAAATATTAATAGATAAGACTAATCTGAAATACGAATCTTTTGTTTTGTTTATGATCGGTCTTTCAGTTTGATTGTGATTTGTGATTGTGAATCTCTTAGATCTTTGAGGTCTTTTTTTTATGAAAAAGTGATTTCGGGATTTAAAGCTCAAAATCATATTGTGTAAGATAGATCTGATATAATTGAGTGAAAAACTCATGAAACCCGAGCTAAAACAACAACAATGGTAAAAAAAAAAATCGGTGAAAATTAGGATTTGGATGTCGCAGAAGTGAAGAAGAAAATGAGAGTAAATTTATTCTAAAGTTTTAGGAAGACTTTCCTAAAATGTACAAATTAAGAAAGTCATTACATGTATTTAGGAATGCCTTCGTAAATTGTATAATTGATTTTTTTTAATTAATTTATACAATTCATATTATTGATTGGGAATTAAAACAAAAATCACAGATGTTCATATGTGTCTTAATAGAAGTACTCTTTATACAATATTCAGAATCACATATCTTAGTTTTATGTATTATCATCTTTAATTGTATATTGATTATTATAAACGGCTTTCGTGTTTTCATTTTCTCAAATGATTAACAATAAGCCACACCAGATACTATAGAAAAATTGAAACTAAAGATCGAAATAAGATCTCATTTGCGAAATTTAGAATTTGAAAGTATACAATTTGAAATAAAAAAAACTTTAACCAAAACTTATTATATACAAAATTTTGGTTAAAAATAGTTTAAAGGTTATTGTAAATTTATAAGAAGAAGAAATGAAGTTAATGTTAACAATAACAAATAAAATATGTCACAAATATATATATATATATTATTTTATGTTGCACCAATATATAGATTTAGACATAATAACAAATTAATTAAAACATCTGATCTAATTTCTTTTATTTTTACGATATAAATACATAATATGAGATATAAATACATAATATGAAAGATAAAATATTTTTGAATCATTAAATCTAGTTTAGTTTATATTGGATGCAAAGTTTATTCGCAGTTTAGAAATGTTGTAGGCTAAGTTATTATTTGTCATGATTGTTTGTATTGCCGATAAAGGAATTCTTTTAGTGTCGATTTGTATATAAAACGTAATATTAAAAGTTGAAAACATATTTTGTAAATAAAAATACTTACATTATATCATTTTTAAATAGAAAAAAATATAGATTTTTTTTGAAAAAAAATGATATAAAAGATATATTGGATGATGGTCTGTCTTATCTCTCTGACATGTCTTTTTCTTACTGAGTTGAAAGAAAGTACTTACTGAGTTGAAAATAACGTGGACCTTTACTTATTTATTTCTCGTAATGATCCATACATATAGGGCAAATGGACAAGAACCAAGTTGTATACAATGAGTCAATGATTAAGAAATGGTTTGGTTAGATATGTGGTTTCCGAATATCTTTATGATCTTTGTGAGGCCTACTATAAGCAACTTGGATAAAAATGGTTTTTTTTTCGTGGGCTTTCAATCTCTTTGATCCGGTAACAAAAGTCGTTGGGTGCAAACTTTCTGAGAGAGTTTATTGTTTTTTTCTTAAACCTTTTACAGAGTTTATGTAAAAAGCCTCTAGCCGATTCCAACAATCAAGAAAAATGTTAAAAGAAGTTTGCTCTCTAATGTTTTCCTATAACTATGTTTTTTTTTTTTTTTTTTATTATGTTTTATGAGGATTATGACTTACGTTGCTGCCGCTTTGTGCAATCATGTTCAACTCTTTTATGAAAATCAAATCTCGTTCTAACTTTTGAAAACAACACAATATGATTCCAACAATCAAGAAAAATGTTAAAAGAATATGATTCCAAGTTTTTAGCCCACATGTACTAGATAACTCGCAGTTTTACTTTGGTAAAAATTTGGAATCTATTTGTGGATTTCAATAACATAATATGAATATGCACGACATATGATTTCACAACGAAGAAAACCCGAATTAAGCGCCAGAGTCTCGAACTGGGAAAGAGACCTCTCCTTGCCACCAGATACTTGTGTTAACATTAACGTGTCCATAGCGAACACAATGTTAGAAGAAAAGTCGTTGGCCTTTGGTTCTATTGGCGTAAGCATCTCCACTATTATCACTTTTCCTTTTTCAGAAAGACTTCTCCAACAATTTTTTAGAATCTTTACACAATCTTCGTCACTCCAATCATGTAGTATCCACTGTTATTAATTTATGCATTTTATTTGATAGGTTAATATATGGTTGACTAGAGATTATATACTCTGTTAATGATAAAGACTCACTCTTCACATTACATATATAGGTACTTACTTTCATAAAGATGGTATCTCCTTTTGGAATTTCTGTAAACATATCTCCTGAAACATGTTCCACTCCTATACGTAACCAATTTTTAGTAATATTGAGGAAGATAAACAGAATAAGTTTAGGGAATACCTTGTTAATTTTGTCACTTAATTAGTGGTATACCTGGATAAAAAGGAGCATGGGCTAAAACCGAGGGTAGATCGAAATTGATGCCTTTAATATGAGGATACTTGGAAGTTATTAGACCTATAACGGTTCCGATTCCTCCTCCAACGTCCACTAAAGTGTTTACATCTTCGAATCCTTTGTAAATTTCTAAAACCTTTGTCATGGTAAATGCGGAAGTTTCCGATAATGCTCGACTAAACATCTCAGCGAATGGTTCGTTCAAACCAATGTATTCGAAAACTCTCATGCCATATGCATAGGTGAATGCATCTTTTCCATCTAATATCACATCTTTGAGATGTGTCCTGTAGAAAACAAATAATCAAGATTAATTTCCATTTCATTCATTCATAGCAAAAAAAAAAAGATTAATTTCATCAACGGTACGATACCTCTATATTGAACATTTTGTTGTTAACCAGTTTATTACTTTATATTTAGGACATGTTCGTTTCTTGCTTTGGAAGTAGTACATACCATGTCTTGAAGTACACTTCGCTTTGGAGTAACATGAACAGAGACGCAAGAGAACCCGAGCCATCTCCACGGTTCAAGAAACACGTGCAAACCGGTTCAGCTGCATATACCCTCTCGGTCTTTGCAATTCCACCATCACCTTCGGTTTCTACAGTACGGTACTTCAAGATCGAGTGACTAACTAGTAAAACCAGCATCCGGTCCAACATAACCGGTGCCTCTGGATTGGTGGGTTTGGTTGGGAGACGAAGCGCAATCTCAGAAGACGAGAGCCACACGCCTTCATCTACAGCTGCGATCGTCTCAATGACACCAAGCTCCAAGGCGGCTTTGAGAACCATGGGAAAGGCCAAGGAGTTCAAGATCCTCTCTGCCTGTAAGCCCACCGTTTCTTCGTCTTGTTTGGCTAGACTTGGTTTATGGGAAGTGGTTAAGGGATCTGGAAGATGGCTTGCCATTGTTGCTGCTGGTTGAAAAATTAAGGAAGATAGTTTATTAGATAAAAAAGAAAGGCATAGATGGTAAGAGAAGTTGATTTCAACGTTCATACTTTTTGTCATTTTATAGGGATAAACCTCATACATTAAAGAAAAACCGCATATCAAAATAATAATTAAATTCTATACATGCTCTTGATTTCACTTTTTTTTTTGCATATTTTGAAAATATCAAAATTTTATTAAAAATCGTTCATTTTTTTCCACATCAGATACACTCTTTGCATTTTTTGAGGTCCGTAGATTATTGGATAATTTTGTATTTATGAAGACCCAACGCCCAGACTATAACTTTGGAGCATTTCCTGACCAATAGGATTCATTTCCGTTGGACCATCTGTATTAATTCTGCTCCAACGAACTCTCAAAATATCAGTGATGCCATCACGTGGTATTTTCTATGTTAATCTTCTCCACAAAATTGTCGACCCAAAAATTCTTGAAGATTAAAATACATATCTATTATAGATTATTTAAAATCATTACACATCTCCTTTATGCCACATATATTCATGTCGGATAACAATTCACAGTACTCACTAACTGAAGTGGTGTATTATTCTTTTTGACCAAAAATTCCATGTTTTTTTCTTTCTAAATTCTAACTCTCCTTATATTCTATTAGTATATCTAGTTGAAAATTCTCGGTGCAAATGATTGCATATGTAGAGGAACAAAATCTGAGGGAATTACCGATTCTTTTAAATTTTACCATTTGAGTTGAAAAGATTTTAAAAAATGTTTCAACTCATTCCACTGAAAAGAAGTTGAAAATGAACTAATTATAAAGAAAATATGTTACTCATTTACTATTTTGGAGAGAAACTCATTTCTCTAAAATTCAACCGCATTTAGAAAATTAAGAATAATGAATAGTAATCAATTAAACATTTTTCAATTCCCTTTAGATTACAATTCATCAGTATATTCACTACTTGATGACACAAAATCTTTTTATAAAACAATTTAGAAAAATCGATTTTTTTTTCTAAATAAAAATAATTATTGGTATTATAAAAATGTTGAAACAGTTCTGCGAATTCAGAAGATTTTATCAATTTTACAAAAATTTTGAGTTATGCTGAAACAATTTTTGCGAATATGATATTCGTCAACAAACAAACAATTTTCTTAGAAAATCCGATGCAAATTGACGCAGGATATTAAGAAGAATCGGACTCTCTAAAACTCATACAACTATCAAGCACAGATCGGTTATCTTGGAGCTTTGCAGAACTTAATCGGATATTTTCCGAATTCGGATGAAATCTATACATTATATTAATTTTATGTAATCCGGAGAATAGCTAATGGAGAAGCTGATTCTCTCGCTACAGAAGCACTAATAGTTTATGCACTAAACCCGGTTTAATTTTTCAATATATAACAGCATCGGTTTGTAAAGACGAAGGAAAAAAATAGAAAGAATTTCAGTCTACTATTTACGAAAAAAGAAAAATATATTATATGGTTAGCTACATTTATGACATTACAAGTTGTACAATTAATTCAGATTGTAACCAATCAAACGTTGTACAGTTTGCAAATTATTATCATTGACGTAGATCATGTATGTGTTTCTCATATAGTCATATTTAACGCTATACCATGCATGGTTTCACACCGACAGATTCTATCAAATGTGGCAAGAAGTATTTTTTTTTTTCCGGTAAAGGGTTTGGCAAGAAGTATTCTTTTGAACAAGGATCGGATTCAGCGCACGTATGAAAAAATGTTAAAAATATAGATTTTATGAAAGCTCATGAAGCTGTATTTATTTATAAGAAAATTTTGCTAGAGAGACCGTTTTAAGAAGTGTAATTTGCGAAATAAACAGTATAGATCGTGAAGAAAAAAAAATCACTGTAACATCCACAGTATTAGAGCATTTCTAATGCGAGTTTTTCACCCAAAACTTTTTGAATTGTGAACACAAAATTATAATAATATATAGTTAATGAATATTTTAAAAACTTGAAAATTTCACACAAAAGTCTGTCCAAATCTTTCATTATATATATGAATTGTTTTTGGTATGGATCTCTCAAATATTCTAAATACCGACTAATTATTATTAAGATAATATTGTGTTTACATTATGAAAGATTTTGGATAAGAGATTCTTAATAGAGATGCATTATATCTACATCCAAGTATAATGGCTATCTCTTAATGTCCATGATAATATATGTCCTAGACATGTGTTTGTTGACGTGTTCAGTTCGTGTCCATACCAATATATCCACTAACTTTTTCATATCACCTAGAAAGTTAGAAAGACATCACTATCATTGCAAGTTTGCAACTATTAAAAACCATCTCTATACCTTATTTTGAATTTGATATTTGACATCAAATTCTATTTTGCAATAAAATCTTAGTTCATTTTTAATTGCAAAATAATATAATACTATTTTTGATTTCAAATATATAATTATTTTATTTCATATTCCTTTGAAATGGAATATTTTGAAATGAAAATGACATAATACATTAAAAAGAAATTCAACTAAAATTTACTTTTTTTTTAACTGCAAATATTTATTCATACATACAGAATTGATGTAATTTTGATACAAAGAGTCGGTTAACCAGAAAGGAGGAAAACCAGTTCCAGAAATGAAAAGACCATGTATATAAGTCATGTTTTGCTAAACTATGAGCTACATTATTACAATCTCTTTTAACATGAATAATTTGAATAGATTGGAATTTTAGTAACCAAAATCTGATCTCGTCGACTATATTAACTATGCTTATGTCTTCGTCATTGTGTCCTAGTAAATTTGTTAAACGGAGACAGTCTCCCTTAAATATAATATAGTCAAAACCCATCACTCAAGAGTGTTGGATAGCAAGAAGTAAGGATTTTGCTTCAGCTTCAAGGCACGAATTTGTAGATTCCAGAGTTGTAACTCCCCAATATTTATTGTTTTCATAACTGTCCCGGATAATTCAGCCGGCAGAAGAATATGAGGTTTGAGGGTTAAAAACAGCATCATAATTACATTTAATACAACTGAGGGGTGGCCACAATCGCAGCGAAGGGGAGGAGAGGCCACTCCTTCGTTGTGGGGTAGTCGTGTTTTGGATCCATTTATTGACATCTGCTATATATTTGTTGACTTCATTGGCGGTCATTATTTGCATTTTTTGAAAGATAAGATTATTGCGGGATTTTCAAATGCGCCAGAAAAGTCAAAAAAGTAGTAATTTATCATTTCAATTAAATTTTACAGTTATTGTATTTTGTGATAAAAAAAATGCAATATTATATTAGAGATGATCCTCTCCTTTCACTTAATTTTTTTTTTATAAAAAAAACACACATTGGGCTAGGCGGATGCCTAGGCGAAAATTAATTGGCTTAAGCGTCTATATACGAATACACGATTGATTAACCTGATCATGCCTAAATTGTGATGGATATATATCACCCAAGCCACTAGACGGCCGTCTAGAAGAACAAGATAACTAATACACGATCTTGAAAAAGAAAAACAACCCGATACATAAACCATATTACACACATTAAACAAACAAACAAAAAAACCATAAAACACAATATGCACAAAACTAATGTTTTGGTAAATATATAAATCTATTTGTGGAGTTCAATAACACAATATGAATAGGCATAAGATATGATTTCACAACGAAGAAAACCTGAATCAGAGGCTAGAGTCTCGATATGGGAGAAAGACCTCTCTTTACCACCGGAGCATTGTGTTAACATAAACATGTCCATGGCAAACACAATGTTAGAAGAAACGTCGTTAATCTTTGTTTTTACCGGGGTAATCATGTCGACTATTATCACCTTTCCTCTTTGGGAAAGACTTTTCCAACAATTTTTTAGAATTTTTACACAATCTTCATCGGTCCAGTCATGTAGTATCCACTGTCATTAATTTATCCATTTGATTTCGTAGTCAATATATGTTTGACCATGAAATTAACTGTCAGTATTTGTTTTTAAAAAATTCCAAAATGTAATCAAGTGTTATATTGAACTTACTTTCATGAAGATGGCATCTCCTTTTGGAATTTCTCTAAACATATCTCCTGAAACATGCTCCACTCCTATATATATGTATAACAGTTTTAAGAGATGTTTATCAAAACCAGCACTTCAAAATACAATATATGTAAATTTTATCTCTTAGTGTTATACCTAGATAAAAAGGAGCGTGGACTAAAACAGAGGGTAGGTCGAAATTGATGCCTTTAATATGAGGATACTTAGAAGTTATTAGACTTATAACGGTTCCAATTCCTCCTCCCACGTCCACTAAAGTGTTTACATCTTCGAATCCTTTGTAAACTTCTAAAACCTTCTTCATGGTCAACATGGAAGCTTCCGACATTCCCCGGTTAAACATCTCACCGAATCGTTCGTTCAAACCAGTGTATTCGAATAATCTCATGCCATGAGCAGTAATGAATGCATCTTTTCCTTCTAATATCACATCTTTGAGATGTGTCCTGTCACAAAATTAATAATCAATTGTTTATAATAGTATTGTATTATTATTTGACTTGTTTCTTAATAATAAAATAGTAAATATGTACCAAGTCTTGAAATAGACATCGCTTAGGGCTACCATGAACAAAGATGCGAGAGAACCCGAGCCATCTCCACGGTTCAAGAAAAACATGCAAACCGGTTCAGCAGCATATGTCCTCTCGGTTTGACCGTTTTCTCCGGATTTAACAATACGGTACTTTAAGATCGAGTAGCTAGCTAGTAAAACCAGCATCCGGTCCAATAAAACCGGTGCCTCCGGGTTGGTGGGTTTGGTTGGGAGACGAAGTGCAATCTCAGAAGACGATAGCCACACACCCTCATCTACGGCTGCGATTGTGTCGATGACACCAAGTTCCAAGGCGGATTTGAGAACCATAGGGAAGGCCACGCTGTACAAGATCTTCTCCGCTTGCAAACTCACTGTTTCTTCGTCAAATCGTTCTTCTTCTTTGATTAAGCTTGGTTTAGTGGAAGTGATTAAGGGATCTTGAAGATGGTTCTCCATTGTTGTGATTGGTTAAAAAAGTAGAGGAAGATATCATTAACAAATGTATTTTGGGTAAGAGAAAGTGGTTTAGCATTCACACTTGCTGTCATTTTATATAGAGAAACCTAAAAACCAACCTTGATCGTATAAATATGTATACATATATATATATATATATATGTGTCAATGTGTGTACGTTATGAACAGATACATCACACATTTGTTGTTTTTAACACCGAAATTAAATACAGCTAAACTATTTAAGTTTTTTTTAAAAAAAATCTTATTTTAATTTTCATTTAAACGTTGAAAGTCATGTGTAAATAGATATACAGTATATAGTACTGTATAGGCTCATATAATTTCATCAGAAAAACACAAATATGCGAACAATTTGGTGGTCCTCACAAATCAACAACAACGACCTACCTCCATTCGTTTCTTTACGATATATCTTTGATTTGAAATTATTTAACAACTTTTCTATGCAAAACTTAGATTTTAGTTTCAAAATGTTTAGTCTAGTTGATGTTTAAGTTTTTTAGCGGGATGTTGTGGTTGAATCTTAAAATAATTGACCGTTAGAAAAATATCAGTTTCCTAAGTTAGTTTTCTTTTTATTAAAAGTATCGTCAGATTGATATGTTTATAGAAGAATGCATGGTGCAAGTTTTTGGTCAAGTGGTTTAATGGTTTATAGATTTCAGTATTATTAGATTTGGGGTTTAATTCCTAAAGTATTTAGTTTATATTGGATGCAAAGTTTATTCGAAGTTTGGAAATGTTGTAGCCTAAGTTATTTGTCATGATTATGAGTATATTAATTAAGGATAAGAGGTTTTTTTAGTGTTTAAAAACATAGTATTAAATTTTGAAAACATATTTTGTAAATAAAAATATTTTCATTTTATCATTTGTTAAAAAATATTGGAGATGGTCTGCCTTATCTCACTGACATGTCTTTTTCTTACTGATTTGAAATCACGTGGACCTTACCTATTTATTTCTCGTAATGATCCATACATATAGGGCACATGTACAAGAACCAAGTTGTATACAATGATTAAGAAATGGTTTGGTTGGATATGTGGTTTCCGAATATCTTTGTGATCTTTGTGAGACCTACTAGAAGCAACTTGGATTGAAATGGTTTTTTTTGTTCGTGGGCTTTCAATGTCTTTAATCCGGTAACAAATAAACTTTCTTAGAGAGTTATTGTTTAAAAACAAAAAAAAACTTTTACAGAGTTTATGTAAAGAAAAGTCTCTAGTCAATCAAGAAAAATGTTAAAAGAATCTTCAAGTGTTTAGGGTTTGCTCTCTAATGTTTTCCTATAACTATGTTTTTTTTTTGTTTTATGAGGATTACGCTGCTGCCACTTTGTACAGTCATGTTCAACTCTTTTATAAAAATCAAATCTCTTTCTAACTTTTGAAAACAAACTAAAACAGTTTTATTTTCACCATATTCTTGATTGTTGGAACATTGCATTCGGGCTAGAGACTTTCTTCTTCTTTTTTTGGCTAGAGACTTCTCTTTGTAGTTTATAGATTTTATTGTTTCGGCGGACAACTCTAGCTATGAGTCTCGTAAAATGGCTTATACTGGCATTTTTCTATATGGTTAGGGATATATAGAGTTTGATGATGAAACCAAATTTTTAATGCATGCATGCACCTTGGATTAATTCGGTTAAAAAATAGGTTTAGAGCATATTTTTGATAGGTTAAGAACATTACTACATTAGTAACTTCAACGAAATTATTACTCCACTCATCTCATATGTGACACACACTATTGGGCACAATGACCATAAAGAAAAGAATGATTTTTATACATGTGGCAAGTGGCAACACATTTTTTTTTGTTTCAGATACTAGTATATACAGATAATACTGTAATTATAACAAACCATTACTATATTATACAACTTTTATCTTCTTTTATTTGTTTCTTTTTTAACGTTTGTGTCTCAGGTCTGAGTTGCTTGTAGGGGTGGGCATAAAAACTATAACCGAAAAAACCAAATCATATCGAACCGAAAAAAGTGATATAGTTTGGTTATGGTTAAATCTAAAAATCTGTTTGGTTATCAATTTTTTATAATTTTGGTTTAGGTTTGGTTTGGTTAAAAACCATCAAATCAAAATGTTTTTTCGGTTTTTAAACTAAATTTTACATTATTTGTATTTTTCTAGTTTCTTAATTTAGTTTAGGTATATATTTTATTATTGGGCTTATAGTTTCCAAGTTTTTCCATCCTAATCATACTTAATATTTTTTTATTTAACGAATATGCTGATGTGGACCAATCATATCGAGTTTTTAAATCTCATGTGGACGCCTTCAATGCACTATGCCATCAAATTTTATATATTATATGATTAACTTAACTCATAAATTTAAAATATAATATTTATATATAAAATATATATATATATAATAAATTAAACTTTAATTTTTCAATAAAAAACGTGATTAATTCTTTTCTCTTCACATTCAAGTCTTCTAGTTCTAGTTTCAAGGTTATAGGTATTAAATTTTAATCTAGATTTGTTTATTGTTATATAATTATTGATTATGAAAGATTTAACAATTTGTTTGTTTCTCTGTTTTAAAATATGTTCTTATTGATGAATTTGTTATGATTTAGATTCTATTTTTTGAACTTTTTTTTTTCACTTATAGCAATTATTATTATTATTTCCATTAGTTTGAATCAAAATTTTTTGTAATAGTATAATTTTAAAAAAATTGAAACCAAACCATATCAAACTGAACCGTAAAAAATCAAACTATACCAAACCAAAATATATATAACTTTTATATGGTTTGAATTTTTATAAAATTGATAAACCATAAAACCGAAGAAACCGAACCGAAACCAAACCAAAAACCGAAGTGCTCACTGATTGCTTGCTTTTACTTTCTAAGAAACGGCAAAACCTTGGAGAGGAGCTGGCACCACCGCCTAACTCGCCATTGACACACCACCAAAGCTCTATTTCTTACTTTATTTTACAAATATAGATTGAGAGAGACATAGACTAATAATAATAACTCTTTTACACTTAAAACAGTTTTTAAATAGACTGAGAAAAATAAATATCAGTTCAACGGTTGAATTCGTAGAGACCCAAGAAACGCTTTTTCTTTTTTACTTTAAATTATTAAAAGAAATGTTACAACTTTTGCGTTAATTCTCTCTAGATTACTGATGCTCTGTCTCAATCTCTTGTTCCTCTAATTCATCCTCCTTTCTTTCTTCGAAGCTACTTCTCCCGATTTCGTATTTGATCCGTTAATCCAAGTTTCGAGACATATCGATTTATATAACCAAATCGAAGCTAGATCCTGAAATTTTGAGGAGAGAGAGAGAGAGAGAGAGAGAGAGAGAGAGAGAGAAACAGGGTAATGGCGAATAGAGATGTGGAGAGAGGAGGGAAGAAGAATAACAACAACAACAACAACTATTTCTACGATGAGACTTCCGGCGAAACTCATTGGACTTCGTGGCTGATTCCGGCGATTGTAGTGGCGAATCTCGCCGTGTTCGTCGCCGTTATGTTCGTTAATGATTGTCCTAAGAAAATCACTGGACCCAACAAAGCTTGCGTCGCTAGATTTCTCGGAAGATTCTCGTTTCAGCCACTTAAAGAGAATCCTCTCTTTGGCCCATCTTCTTCAACGTGAGTTCTACTTAAACCTCCAGATTCCAAGATTTCGTGAATCATTTTTAATCCGAATTCAACTTTAATCTTCTGGGTACCTCAAAAGTATCAATTTTTCTCCTAATTCGCAATTCAATTTGAGCTCAAGCTTGTGAGGGTTTCTCAAAGTTTCCAATTTTCTTCAGTAATTAAGAATTTAGTTCATACTGCTACTTCAATGCAAATTTGCAATTGAAGCTCGATACCAGAATTGATCCAATTTACTCAAATTCATCTTCCGGGTACCTCAAAAGTCTCAATTTTTTGTCCGAATTCGCCAAAAAAAAATATAATTTGATCTCTAATGTCTGTCTGTTAATGCTTTGGATAATGAGCTCAAACTTGTGGGTTTCTCAAAGTTTACATTTTTTCTACCTTTATTATGCATTTAGCGTAGCTAGGATTTGTTAATATGAAGAAGACTTCTCTGTTCTATTTAGAGCAAGCAACTTGTGGATCTTAGGACTGTGAAGCTAACTCATCTGAAACTGCTCTGTTAATGATTCTGGTGGTGTGGTGGGGTTTGATTCGGTTTTTACTCGGATTCTTGTTTCAGGTTGGAGAAAATGGGAGCTTTAGAATGGAGGAAAGTAGTACATGAGCATCAAGGATGGAGACTTCTCTCTTGTATGTGGCTACACGCCGGTATCATCCATCTTCTTACCAATATGTTGAGTCTCATCTTCATCGGTATCCGCCTTGAGCAGCAATTTGGCTTCAGTAAGTACAAACACTCTTTTTCTCCCATCAAAGTTTTAGACTTTTTTGTTTAAAACGTTTTGATCTTTGTGCAGTAAGAGTTGGGCTTATCTACTTAATATCTGGTCTCGGTGGAAGCATCCTCTCGTCTCTTTTCCTTCAAGAAAGCATCTCTGTTGGTGCCTCTGGTGCTCTCTTTGGGCTTCTTGGCGCAATGCTATCTGAACTTCTCACCAATTGGACAATCTATGCCAACAAGGTATACGTCTTGTCCTCTCCGCTAAACCTGTCTTAACCGAAAATGTAGCATTGTACTAGTGGTAGGCAAATGCAATGAGGATTACCTTTTTGGCTTTGCTTCTCTGTTTTGCAGGCAGCCGCTTTGGTCACACTTCTATTCATCATTGCAATCAACTTAGCACTAGGCATGCTTCCTCGGGTTGACAATTTCGCGCACATCGGAGGGTTCTTAACTGGATTCTGCCTCGGGTTTGTTCTTCTTGTTCGACCGCAGTACGGTTGGGAAAGTCCCCGGACCAACACTTCACGTACCAAACGCAAGTATAGCATGTACCAGTACGTGCTGTTCGTAGTCGCAGCGGCTGTGCTTGTGGTTGGTTTAGCTGTTGGACTAGTGATGCTTTTCAAAGGAGAGAATGGGAACAAACATTGCAAATGGTGTCATTACCTCAGCTGTTTCCCTACTTCTAAATGGACATGCTGATCATCATCATCATCATCATCATCATCATCATCATCATCATACTATAAAAGTTCGTATATGTGTTCTTGTAACTATATAATCTCTTTGTTCCTTTTGCCTTTGATCTCTGTAGTCTTTTTTTACAACTTACATGTACATTACTAAATTCGTCTTGTGTAAAAAAAAAAAAAAAGAGGGAAAAAAACAAAAGAGTGTATTACATTTGAATATCATACTTCCTCAACTCTCAAACTAAATAAATTGTGTTATTGGATTGAAGCTACTTGATTTGATATATATAAGTATATTACATATTACATTCTCTGGTTTTCTTTTACATTGTCATTAAACAAATCAAAAATATATGTGTTCATCAGTTTTCTTCTAACTTTCTCTAAAATTCTTTCTTCTTGAGTCTAACATGATACCCATTTGGAAATTGCAATCCAGGAGTTCGGATTATGTTTCCTCCACTGATTTCCTCCCATCTGATCAAATCCAAGGAAAAAAAAATTACAAAGTCAATAAGAAATTATTCTCTCTTTTAAAATAAAAACTTGTAACTTATGTAAAAGTTTCTTGAACCTGTATTTTGTGACTAAGCTATGAAGGAAAACTGCCATTTGAACTTTGGTGAAGTCAGTTCCAACACAGAATCTCATTCCGCCGCCAAACGCCAAGAAATTCTTCGATGCATTGGTAGATTCTGATCCCTGTGTTTCATCAATTAGGTTACTTTTGTTTCTTCAAAACATTTACAGGTTACTTGGAGTAAAAGTTATCTACAAGATTTGATGAACTCACTTCCCATCTAGATGGATTGAAGACAAGAGGATCTTCATACTTGTCTGGATTCAAATGTACAGCTGGAGGACAAACCATCACCGCCCAACCTGCTGGAATGGCATAATCTGCAGTACCATTTACAAAAGTCGTTAATTGATAAGTATATTAAAAAAAAGTGGAATTAATATCTAAAGTATAATAACGTTTTGTTTCTTGGTAACTTGGTTTAGTAATCATACTTTTATACTGGATATCTCTCAAGGCTTTTCTGAATATTGCGGGAACTATATTCGCTAGTCTCGCTGTTTCGTTTATGAACTGCATTAACACTTAGTTAGATGAGAACATGCGTCATTAACATACAGTACTTAATGAAACTGTTGTAAATTGTAATCTACCTGAAATGTGTAAGTCATTGATTTGTATTCTTTCCATGTAAGCCCAGATTCAGCATCTTCACGGTTTCTCAAGACTGCCTCATGCTCTTCCTGTTAATGATGAAAACTTTTAGTAATGATCATAAATGAGTTTTTCTTCTTTCTTTTTTTGGTTATACTGACCGTTAAACGTTTTAGGACTGAAGGGTCGTCTGAGAGGAACTTGATGGCTAAAGTTAAAGCGAGAGAAGTTGTTTCGAAGCTTGCAAAAAGCAAGACAAACATCAGGTCTAGTGCAATTTCTTCTGTCAGGATTGTTCCTTCTTTCTTAAGCTCTTCAATGACATAATCGAAGAAATCACTTGGATTCTCTCTTGGCTTCTCACGTCTCTCTTGAAGCATATTCCTCAACATCTTCATAGCTCTTTCTCTCCCCTGCAAAAAAAAGCATATGAGTACTACTATATATGTAAGAGAGTCACTGCTTTACAAGAGACATGAAGTAAGTAATAACCTTTAAGCACTTGTGATAAGCTGTCCCTGGGATGTTAAAAGGGAAAGAGATCAAACCGCGGATGAAGGCAACAAAGTTCTCCCTTAGATTCTCTGAGGACTTCTCTGGATCATGGCTGATCAACTTCTTGGCGGTGAGATCAAAGATTAACTGATAAAATAAAAAGAAAGTGATAGCTGGGGAATGTTTTAAACAAAAGTGGATCGATGAAAGTATGTTCTTGAAACTTACGCTAGCCGTTGAATCTTTTAGTTCGACCGAATCTTGATTTGACCAGAGCTCTAACTTTTTGCATGCACTTTGTTCAATTTCAGGAAGCATCTTCTTGAGACTTTCATGGCCAAAGAGATTCAAGACCATGTGCTTGAGGTACTTATACATGAACCCATGTAATGATCCCACGTTCTGTTTTCCAAAGATCTCAGTGAAAGTGTCAGGATACCAACTCTGGAAACAACGGCCTTCTTGTTGAAACACAAAATAACTCAAATCAGAGTCTGTCGACACAATAACTGGTCTCCCCACAAGGTTGGTCTTGAAGATTGGCCCATACCTGCAACACAAGTAATTTAGAATTGATTAAAGGATTTGAACTTTTGTTATACAACAATACAACTCTGCAAGAAATAAGAAAACACTCACTTCTTGACCCTTTCTTTGATAAATTGTGGAATGTCTGAAGTTGTGTTAGGTTTGAAGAAATGAATCGTCTCGCCTAGAAGTGGCAAGCCCATGGAACCTGGTGGAAGCTTCCCTCTGCATTTAGGGTTCCTCCATTTGTAAACCCAAGTTGTGATGGTTATCAAAACCAGAGAAGCCCAAATGCACAATGCCCACAACATCACTGTAAGAGGATTGTAATATGTTTTGTTCTGATGTTCTTGAGTCTGTTTATCTCTGACTTGTTCTGTGTTTGTGTAACTTGACAGAAAAAAAAAAAACTGAAAACGTGCAGAGGAAAAAGACAAAGAAGAGAAGAGAAGAGAAAGCTAAACTGCTGGCATGTTTTGTCAACTAAACCATATGATAACTCCTTAAATAGAGAGAGGCAAGTCCTTACACATCTCTGTTATCAGATATTAATAAATAATGCACTTTTAAAGTAGTTGCAGAATGGAATAACTCTAATTAAAAATTCCACATCTATGTATAGAAACTATTTAAAGGAGAAGAAGTTAAAACTCAGTAACCATGACATGAAGGTTCCTCTATTTATTGTTTATTGTGTCTCATTGACCATTAATTATGGCATTAAAAACCAGACTTAACATTAGGCAAACTTCCAGCGTCACTTTCTGATATAAAATAACTGAATATTAGTTGAAGTTGAAACTTAGATTGTTAACCACACACAAAACAATGTTCCAGCTTTTACATTATTGACTTCATAATTTTTTATTTTGTTCCTCTTTCCATATCTATGCTAAATATTCCAGTATCTAATGCAATCTTTGACATCATAGTAGCAAAAAAAAAAAAACTCACAAATAAAAGTTTTCTTGAGTTTGTTCACATTCATGCTTAGAATCTCTTGTTTAGATCTTGTTTTCAAGTGTTTTATCATAAATCATTATCTTCATAATAGTTTTAAGACTCACTTGTCAAACTCAAGGTTTTGTTTGGTTTTGTTAAAGAGTTGTCAAAATCAAGATCTAAATGCAATAATGCATACATCAGCACTTAAATCCTTATAACCACTGTATCTTGCTATCTTGCATATTCAGATTATAACCTGAACAGATCATAATAAAATTTCTGTCTTTGATTTTTAGCTTTAGGTACACAAAATCTGACTTCTCTTGGGACCCCTTTGGTTAATAGCCATTGAGCCACGGGCTGGAGGATTCTGAATAAACAAATCAGGCAGTTCTACAAAATAACTAGGTAGGTCACTGTGAAAACTCTCCATTATTAATTTTCATTACACTGGAATGATTAGATTTTGCATTTAAGTGTCACTGAGAAAAAAGTGTTTTCTATTGCATTAATCATGGGGTTAAAAGAGGTTTAGATTGACACGGGTGATTAAAACAAACCTAAAAATTTAGACTATCTGTACTGGAAGTCTCTTAATGAAAATTTCATTATTAAAATTTTTTTTTAGAAAAAGAAAAAATGAGATGAGTCTCTCATTTGAGAGATTATAAAAGAGTCATGAAAGATTCTCAAATCATATGTTTTTCCGTAATTGATTTACTTTTTTATAAATTAAAATTTAATTATTAGACTAAATTTTACTTACAATGATAAAATTATATTACATAAAAAATTCATCACCAACCAATGCAGATGTTCTTAAGATCAATTTTAGTTTTAGAGGAGACTGGTTAACACCATGGAGCAATATTTTAATTAAAAATTATTATAGTGTTTAGGATTTTGTCTTCTAATTTAAAAAGAATAAACAGGAGAAATTAAACTACTGTACTAATTATTGGTTCCAATATAAAACTACTGTATATGAGAGGTATGCTTGTTGCTTGGGTCCTACGTGTTTTTCTACGTGGCAGAGACTAATTGGCAGCGTTGTAACACGGAAAGTGGGCCCACGTGATGCTCTCTCGTTTTTTTTGTTTCTTACAGGAATCCATTCCGGTCGTCGTTATTTTCTAGTTAACTAATGATAATTTGTATTTGTTGATACTAAAATGAAAATGTCTTCTTTTCGTGATTATGATAAACATGTAAGAAAATATTAGATATTCACATATGAATAAAGAGGAAGTTATCTGTTATCATACTAATTATTTTCATTGGATGAAATACCTAGCTAATTTATTATTTTTTGTTTTTGATAACCAATATATGTAACTATAAATAATGAAGTGAAGCTGAGAAATTTTACATAAAACTAACCTTTTAGAAAAGGAAAATCATCTAATACAATTAAGATGATGTAGAGAAATTTAGCATGGTTTTTGCGCAAGAATGATATGCTAACACGCCAATTCAGCTCACCATTTTAGAATGATATTGAAGAAAAATTATCACCCATGTTTAGTAGAGATCACTCTTTTGGGATATCAATTCAAGTCACACATCGGAAGATTAGACAATAAGGGTGGACACGGATCGGATATCTGGGAATTTTTTAGTATTTGTGGTTTGCTTCGTTTTTAACGGATATTTAATTTTATGATTTGATTTGCTCTAGAAATATACGGATATCTGGATTTTCCGATATCCGAAAAATTTACAAGTATTTGCGGATATTTGCAGATATTTACGAATATTTAGCTTGATCCGTTTAATATACACAAAACTGAAAGTACATCAATTTTTAATATAAAAAAAAATTCATATAAACTATTAAGTGAAAATAACTAAAAGAAAATATTTTATTTTATAAAAAAATATATAAAAAATAAACCTACAAAATTAAGATGAGGAAAAATGATATTTTATATTTAAAAATAATATTAACTATTTGAAACTTTAATATTAAACTTTTCTAAAAAACTTTTGTTGATATTTATTTACTGATATAAAATAAAATATTATTTATTAACATATTTTAAGTTTAAACATATTATTTATTTTTTATAGTTAGTTATTTAGTCATTTATTTTATATAATCAAAAGAACAATTGAAAATTTAGGAAGAAAATTGAGAATATATTAATAAAAATTTATAATATAATTGATATATACATGATAATATATAATAAATTTATAAAGATACAGATCGGATCGGATATCCGGCGTTATCTAAAAACATATTTGTGATTTGCTCCGTTTTATACGGATACTACATTTTGCTATTTGCTTTGCTCCGAAGCTTTACGAATATCCGGATTTTTCGAATCGGATCGAAGCAAATATCGGTTCGAAGCGGATACAACGGATATTTTGCCCACCCCTATTAGACAATAATGGTCTAATATATAAGTAATGTCCAACTCTGATTAGTATGAGGTCTTTTGGGAGGAGCCCAAAGACAAATCCGTGCGGACTTTGCCACTTAAGTCCAAAACGGATAATATCATACTAATAAGAGAGTTGGACATGGGCTTGAAAAGCCCAACAATTGGTATCAAAGCCAAGGTTCAAAAAAAGGTGGACCTCGGAAAGTAGGTTGGACCTGCTTGTTCGTTGTAGGAGAGTCTTCAAGGTGATCTTGCGATTAATGGTGCTTCAGTACAAGATGGTACAAGATGAGTGCCAAATTTCACAGAAGGGTGCTTCAGTACAAGATGGTACAAGATGAGTGCCAAGTTTCACAGAATGTTGGAAGCAAAGGGCGTGTATGGTCCTTGGCTTGAAGAGGATTATTGGGATATTAATCCAAGTCTCACATTGGAATAGTAGACAATAATGGTCTAATATATAAGTAATGTCAAACTCTGATTAGTATGAGACTTTTTGGGAGGAGCCCAAAGACAAATCCGTGCGAGCTTTGCCACTTAAGCCCAAAACGAACAATATCATACTAATAAGAGAATTTGAAATGGACTTGAAAAGCTCTAACACATTCTTTAGGATAATATAAGAAAATTGAAAGATAGAAAGTTTAGTTAAGATGCAAGAGAGTGATGATCAAAAAGCTCAACATAGAATACTGACATCAGAATGATCAGATTGACCTATATAACTTTTTTTTTTTGTAAGGGAAATATATTACTAAAAATAAAAGAAAAGGATAATATAAGAAAATTGAAAGATAGAAAGTTTAGTTAAGATGCAAGAGAGTGATGATCAAAAAGCTCAACATAGGATACTGACATCAGAATGATCAGATTGACCTATATAACTTTTTTTTTTTTTGTAAGGGAAATATATTACTAAAAATAAAAGAAAAATAAGCAAACACATTTACGTATATTTTATAGATATACTTATAAGCTAAGGTTTTGAACAAATCGAGAGAGCATGTGAATAAGCTCCACGATGATTTGAGAAAATTATGGATAAAGCCTCTTATTTCTTAAAGTTTTCCCTAATTTTTATAACAGAGGGAAAAAATGAAACAGAAAGAAACCAGTGTAATCACTGGAAATTTTACAAATATTAATACACTTTGACCTTTTAAATTTGCATTTCTCTTTTGCAACACAAGTGAAGTGGAGTTTTGTCCGGTCTACATACTTTTATTCTAAAAATATAATCAAAACTATATTTAGTTTTTACTTTTTTTTAATAAATGAATGATTCAGATTAATCAGTTAGACCGACACTACTCAACTTGTTGTCTCGGTACAAAGCGCAAATTAAATGTTCCTTTAATCGCAAGGCACAGGAGATTTGTCATTTGTATTCCAAAAACCCAAAGCGACACACAAACACATGTGGCCAGCGTTAAGCGTTTGCGGTCGACCTAAACGCATCACTAAGCTAAAGACCAAAACTCTTTTTCTTCACGTGTGGTGTGATGCATTGACCCTGCAACTGCAAATGGCTTAGTTCTTGACTTCTCGACTGTTCTTCGAGTTACATCTCTTCAACGCCCGGTCATGGTTCAGCATTGCACTTACGCTCTCCACCACGAAAACGATCTGTAACAAACCCGTAAACCTTTAAGTATCCTTTGATAAAAGACTGATAATCTCATCATCCTCTGGTTGATATCAAATTGTGCACTCCATGAATCCAAACTCCAAGAATAATGAAGTTGGAAACTGGATTCAGGGTGATGTTTTACCTGGAAGCACGCGTAGCCAATAGCGTTTCCGAAGTAGAAATTGGCGTTTCCGGTACCCTGAAATGAAAATTCAAAATAAGGTTGTTCTAAGTTTATGATCACCAAGAAATTTTTGTGACAAATTGATTTACGAATTGAGTTGAAAACAATTACCCGCCAGATCCAGAGGTTGTGCATCACAGGGCTGAGGAGAGAGATCCCGAGATATCCACAGAAGAGGAAGAAAGAGAACTTCATATCTAAACATACGAAACAAAAGCATACTTTAGTTATATACAGGCTTAAACATTGCAAAAGAGAATGTGAAGTATTTGCTTTTACCTACTAACTCATTGACAAACAATGCCCATAAACTCAAGTATAAAGCCGAATCTCCAACCTGCAAAGAGGTCAAGTCGAAACGGAAGAACGCATTTTTAACATTCTATGAATACGAAATCTTCAGGAAAATCAAATATATGGTTCACATTGAGTTCAAGTACTTACTGAAGGGTAAGATTTAAGAATCGATGAGATCGTTAAGTATATGAAAGCCAGGAAGCAAGGCCTATGCTTCAACCGTATGGCTAAGGGCAGTAACATAAACAGAATATTTACGTGGAAAACTATCAGGAAGAAGTTTCTGAAGAAGTCAAAGACTTCTGCAAAGAAGTACCTGAAAGTGAGAGGAAGATCAATACAGTTTAGAAATGTCTAATTCGTCACCGAATCATATGACATTATGCTTACCAAAACACTCCGATGTTCGGCGACAGATCTTCGATACTGAGAATGAAACCATATGTACTGTGATAGAGACCAAAAAAAACACAAAATTATCAGAACACCTAAAGGCTTACATGATATGAGTTGGAATCTAACTTATAGATTAACATATAGATTTCGGTTTTTTTCAGAGGTAAGGATTACCTTTTGAACATCTCCTCAAGCCCACCATGTTTAATCAGTGATAAGCCACATAAAACCAACACACATAGCGACCACAAAAGTACCCAGAAGACGAAGTGCAAGACTGTTTTCCATAAGAAGGGAACGCGTGTAGTCTGTTTCAACTTTGCCTCTGTTTTGGAAACATCAGAGGTTGATCTGTCCTGGTTTTCTACACTTTTGGTCTGAAGGAACAGTTTTATAGGAGGAGCATCTAAACCATATCCCAATAGAAAGATTATCTGTGGGAGATACACAAAGAGCAAATTAGAATCTGTTCACTTTGGGAAATGTGAAAAAATATATAAAACAGGGAAAGACACATACTGGAATCGTGAGGGTCGCAGGATAAAGAGATAAATGTGTGGCCATGACTAAGCCAAATGCAGCCAGAGGAACTCGTCCTGCATTGGTACAAAACGAAAACTTGTCGCATTTTTCAAGAAACTAGTGAAAATATCAAAGAAAAGCAAGTATCGTTATCTTCTTACGTTTAACTGCTCCATAAAGCGCCACTACGACAGCAAGATTTTCGATTGGAGAAGTTGATAAGCCCACACAAGAAACGATCGTGAAAGGATTCCACAGGTACACAAGAGCAGCAATGTCACCGCAAGGTAGGATCCCTGTGGAGAAAACGAAAAAGAGAAATCAGTCTTTACCTTCAAAGAGGAAGAGGATTACTCTCTGCTCTAACATCAATGAGCCAGAAAAAAAAAATCTGAATTTCCTCAAAAGAGTATAAACAAAGATAGATGAAACTTTGAATTCAATAGATGAAACTTTGAATTCAAACAAGTGACTTAGTTTTACCTTTATCTCTTGATGACTTAAGAAAGCCAAGCAGCCTCGCATTCAATCCATAAGCCATCTGCAGTTTCTGACCGATACCTCGAAGAAGCATAGCAGTTAATACATCTGCAACAACAAAAACCAAGCTGTATCCAAGAGAGTGTTGGTGTCGAACACATGACTATAAAGTTCTCTATGAAGATAGTATTGAAAGATGATCTCTTTTCTCTTGATTCCACACTCAAATTCTAATTCTACCTAAAATCTTAAGCTAGTTCAAATCTGAGAAGCAAGAGATCACAGAGATCGAAAGTACCTGCACAAGAGGTGACTTGGTTGCCCTTTAATCCTGCAACACCCAAAAATTGAATTCAATTTAAACTCAAGTTGAAAAAAGATTCATGTTTTACATAGTTCAAGCTCCACAAATCACAACCATTGAAATCGAAACGATTACAGCTACACACTGACCTCTGAACAGTGAGAGGTCCGAGAAGCGAGAGAAGCAACGGCGAGCCATGATACATAGATCCTGCTCAAACGCAAGTACAATTTCAGATTCCAACAGCCAAACATCCGAAATTTACAGAGAGTCAAAGCTGAAATGAGTGATGAGATCAAACCTGCATATGGTGACATCGATGCTTGCTTCAACCAGTAACCTTCAGCAACTGAGAAATCACATGGAAACGGGAAAATGTAAGTTTAATTCGCGATCGTAGAGTGACGGTGAGAGATAGGGATAGTGAGAAAGAAGCGATACGGCGGCGAATGCTGGTGAGAGGAGTGGAGACCTCCGGACGGGAAGAGAGGTTGAGATTTCCCGGGAAGGAGATCAAAATCAATCGGAAAAAAACGGAAGATAAAGCCCAAATCCAGAACCGGCATGGCTTCTTCTTCTGCTCCTCCGCCATTTCTCCGTCGTCTTCGTTCTTCATCTCTCTCTCTCTCTCTCTCTTTACTTTTCCAATTCTCCGGCGAGAGAAGAGAGACGACTCAGACGAGAAGCCGTCATTTACTAGAACGACGTCGAATAGATATTAAGGCTTTAACAAAAAAGCCCATTAGTTTTGAACCTTTGTGGACTCCTTTTAATGAAGATTACTAAGAATTGACATAAACTTGGATTTGTTATGTTAATTACAAACTCAAGACTATATTCGATTTGACCGTTAAAGAATGGAACTCAAGTGTTTATGCATGTAGTATCTCTTTTTGTGTGATAAGCATTTGGCAGAAAGTAAGCATCATTGCCTCTTGAGTTCCACTAGAACCATAAACTGTGTATTTTTTTTCACTAATTTACTGAAACTCCATTGTTAATTACATGTCATATACTAAACACGTGAAGCCATCCATTTCCCAAGACAGACTTTGGTGGAGAAGAACAAAGTTGCATGAAAATGCAAGAACTCGGCCTCATAAACAAACAAGAGGCTTTGTTCTTGGAGATGATCTAATTACAGGCTTAAACATAGATTAACAAAATGTAGATTTAAAAACTATTGCATATTTGAACAGACTGAATTAGTTAGTACTGGTTTGTAGTGTGATGAAAGATTTTTGCATGTACTTTTTAGCTTTTTATGTGTTTAAAAAAATAATGTTACTAGCATAAAAGAAGGAAAATTAAATATATTTCACAGAAGTAACACAGCATATATTCATGACAGGTAGATTTAATACCCAAAATAGTCATTGGTTCATTTGTATAAATGATTTTTTTGCAACCTGGAATGTGTCATATAAAATTAAAATAATGTCATGTTGACAATAATAAAATAAAACATAATAATAATGTCTTTTTTGGTGTTGTATAGTATAAAAAGTCTTTTTTTTTTTAATTGCTTTCCCAATCAGACTTCATTGATGTCCGTACACACCCAACACTCTTCTTCCTCTCAACGGTCATATTTCTCCGACAACTTACAAACGGTCACTAAACCCCCAACTATTTTTCACCGTTTGATTCTTGAGATCCAACGGCTTAGAAACATACAGGTTGCCTCGTGTACCACTCACTCTGCCCAACCCTAAAGAAAAACAATTACTGTAAAAAGAAAAGTGCCAACTTCAATTCTCGAAGTCCGAAGAAGAAAACAAACTAGAAAAGTAGGTGAAGTATGGTATTAGTAGAAGAAGCTGTATAGTACCATAACCTTTAGAGAGGTAGAGAGAGAAACAAAAGTGAGTGAGTGAGAGAGAGAGAGAGAGAGAGAGAGAAACAGAGAGAGGGAGAGACAGAGAGAGTGAGAAGAACAAAGGAACAATCTTTGAGAGTTTTGAGTGATTTTTCTGATCTGGGTTTTGTGGGTTTCTTCTGGATGTTTTGAGGAAATTTCTTGATCTGGGTTTTTTGGCAAACCGGAATGGAAAATCGGAATGGCGAACCGGGTTTACAACAACCTTCGAGTCTGTTCATCAATGGAGCCCAGCAACTTAGAGATCTTCTTCTTCTTCAGCAGCATCGTCTGTTCATGATGATGTGAATTCGTTGGTCGTCATTATCATCTAAAATCAGATTTTGTTTGTGAAAAAAAACATTGAGGAATCCGATGATTGTTTTATGGTAGATTGATTTGAGAAAGTTTTAGATTAGTTCGATTCTTTCATTCTTTATTTGAATATAGATTTATTCGTTTCATTTTGGGGAGGGAATTCAATTTCATTCATCATTTTTTCACTTTGATTTCACAAAAATTCATTCTTTTTATCTTCATATAGGACTCGCATTGATTTCATAACAAAAAAAAAAAACAGAGGAAACAAAAAACACCGCTTTGATTTTTATTCTTTATTCATCGGATTCCATTTTTTTCATCAACTGTTGTTTGTGCAAACACACACACACACACACACTTAGACCATCTCTCACATTCTTTAAGAATCAAGAAACTTGGAATTTAGATATTTGGGGTGGGTAGATATTGTAGAGGATGTTGGCAGGTTGTTCAAGTTCTTCATTGTTGTCCCCGACCCGAAGATTAAGGAGTGAAGCAGTAGCAGCAACATCAGCGACAGTAGCAGTACATTTCCCCATGAACACACAGAGACTGGACTTACCCTACAGTAGTAGCTTCTCCCGCAAGGAAACACCTTCGAGCCGACCACTTGGAAGAAGCATCTCACTCGACAACAACAGCAGCAGCAACAACAACAACAACAACAAACCTATTGAGCGCAAGACCGGTGGCTGTTCACTTAAGCAGAGCATAAAGCTTCCACCTTTGGCAACAACGAGAGGAAGCGGAGAAGGGTTTTCTTGGAACAACAACAACAACAGCAACAACAGAGGGAAGAAGAGACTGAAGAGATTGGCGGAGGAAGACAAGGAGGACGAGTCTTGTTTGAGCAGAGTGAAGAGGCAAAGAGGCGAAACCGAAGATGATCACAACAGGAGTTTCTGGTTTGAGCATTTCACAGCGCAGAGTTCATCTCCAGCGTTACCTTTTTCCTTGACTTGCTCAGGTGATGACGAGGAAAAGGTTTGTTTCGCTCCAAGCGAAGTGATTTCTCAGCCTTTACCGAGTAATCCAATCTGGGTTAACTCGGTAATTACCGAATTAGCTGGCTTAGGCGATAAGGACACTGAGAGTAGCCGTCCTGCACCGGTCAACGAAGCTTCTGGTTCATCGACAAGCGCATCATCAGAGAGTCGTAGCTTAAGCCACAGAGTACCAGAACCCACCAATGGCTCAAGGAACCCTTACTCACACCGAGGCAGCGCAGAGGAAAGGACCAGCGAGAACATCATCAACAACAACAACAATCACAGGAACGATTTGCAGAGGGACTTCGAGCTTGTTAATTTGCTTACCGGATGTTTAGAAGCAATCAGAACGAGGAACATAGCTGCGATCAACCATTTCATCGCGAGAACCGGTGATCTTGCTTCCCCTAGAGGAAGAACCCCAATGACTCGGCTCATAGCTTACTACATCGAAGCTTTGTCCCTACGAGTCGCGCGTATGTGGCCTCACGTCTTCCACATCGCACCGCCTCGTGAATTCGAGAGAACGGTCGAGGACGAGTCAGGGAACGCGTTGAGGTTCTTGAACCAAGTGACCCCGATTCCAAAGTTCATCCATTTCACAGCAAACGAGATGTTACTCAGAGCATTCGAAGGGAAAGAGAGAGTTCACATCATCGACTTCGACATCAAGCAAGGGTTACAGTGGCCTAGCTTCTTCCAGAGCTTAGCTTCGAGGTCGAATCCACCACACCACGTACGTATCACCGGAATCGGAGAATCCAAGCTGGAGCTGAACGAGACGGGAGATCGTCTCCACGGATTCGCGGAGGCGATGAATCTTCAATTCGAGTTTCATCCTGTTGTTGATAGACTCGAAGACGTTAGGCTATGGATGCTTCACGTCAAGGAAGGCGAGTCTGTAGCTGTAAACTGCGTTTTGCAGATGCACAAGACGCTGTACGACGGAACCGGAGCTACGATTAGGGATTTCGTGGGGTTAATCAGAAGCACGAACCCGATCGCTCTCGTTGTCGCGGAACAGGAAGCTGAGCACAACTCGATGCAGCTCGAGACGCGAGTCTGTAACTCGCTCAAGTACTATTCCGCGATTTTCGACGCGATTCACACGAATCTGCCCACGGATAGCTTGATCAGGGTCAAAATCGAGGAGATGCTGTTCGGGAGGGAGATCAGGAACATTGTGGCGTGCGAAGGGAGTCATCGGCAAGAGAGGCACATGGGTTTTCGCCATTGGAGGAGGATGCTGGAGCAATTAGGGTTTCGGAGCTTAGGAGTCTCGGAGAGAGAGGTTTTGCAGAGTAAGATGCTGCTCAGGATGTACGGATCTGGCAATGAGGGATTCTTCAATATTGAAATGAGCGATGAAGACGGCGACGGCAGAGGCGGCGGAGGAGTCACGTTACGGTGGTCGGATCAGCCGCTTTACACGATCTCGGCTTGGACTATCGGCGGAATCGGAGGGAGTTCTTCGTTTTAAGACATTAAAAAATTAAAAGAAATTTTATATATTTAGAGATTTTAGAGAAAGGGAGAAATGGTTTTTTTTTTTATAAAGAAAATAGGGAAAAAATTGATTTTATTCTTTCATTCTTTTTTATTGAGGGATCTTTTTTATAAGAAAAGATTAGAAGAAATATTTTGTATTCGTTTCAAATCTTTTACATGTAACTGGGTTAGAAGAAATATTTGTATCAGTTGGGATTTTTCTATTCTTTTTTTTTGTAATCAATAAGAAAAGTGAAGTAATTTTATCTGTTGAATATCCGAAGCTTAGTGATATTTCTTTACTTTATTAATTTTGCAAGGAAAAATTCCTTTTATATATTATATATTTCCTTTATATATTATCTGTTTGAGGAGGAAAAAAAGAAGCCCACCATTGCCATCAGTGTGATTGCTGATCTGGGCCTTACATGAGGTCAGCCCATTACTATTATTTACAAACTTTGTGTATTAGTCAATGGCGACATTGCATTTTATAAAATTTCTTTTGTTAAAAAATATTGTTAAAGTTTTAAAAAACTATCATAGTGCTTGAAAATTGTGTAAGGCAATGACTAGTTTAAAAAAATTACAGAAAAATAACAGTTTTACAAAAAAATATTTGATTATAAAAATACTAGTTCTGTAGTGTAAATTACTACAGAACATCATAGTAGATCGTTGTGAAAACAACTTAATTTTTATTTTCAAACTGATTGGATATGATCGTCCGAAATCATTTGATAATGACGTATGTTAAGTATATATACAAAATTATTTGTTTTATTTAGTCTTTTTGTCAGTTTTTTTCTAAATAGTCATGTTAGTAAAGGTTACCAACAACAAAAATGTATTTCCATCTTAAAATTTCGAAACTCTTTACATATTTTTAAAAACGTAGCTGTCTAACAGATTCTATTTAGAATTTGTTTAATTAATAAACTCGAATTTTGTGAAAAAATATTATAAGAAAAACAAAAGTTGCTAAAACTATTAACCTCAAGAAGGTACCAACTTGAAAATAGTTCAATGCTATGAGAATAAAAACAAATGACAAGTTGCACGGAGTTTGTCTCCTACGTACTTCTTCTATGTTCCGCCGATAATGTCCTTATCATATTTATTTTCATCTTTTTAAAAAATATATGATTATACAGTTGTTCTGATGATTTCTTTTTTTTCTGTTCTGATGTTAATAGTTTGTCGTTCTACTCTTTTGTTGTTCTAATATTTTGTCGTCTAAGCTCGAGTCTTATCACTCATGTGTCGCTCTCGAAATGGAAAAAGAAACTTACGAGAATCGGGTATGTGAATTTTATTTTTATTTTTGATAATTATTTGTCGATTAATGATTCTGTCTATTACCAATTGGTGCATCGAAGGCTTATGCAGAGCCATACAATGAAGTTGGTCGGAAAGTAGGTCACTGGTGAGTGGTGATCAAATTTGAAATCATTATATTTGTGGTCACCAGAATGTTCAATTAACCAATAGGAAGTAAGTTGCAAAAATCAACTCAAATATCAGATGTTATTAGATTTGTATGATAGACAAATGTTATATGTTTAAAAAACATGAATAAATGTTGACAAAATAAATAAAACTAATTCTCGAATCCATTGTAACACTCAGACATATACAGTCATTATCAAAGAACAGAAATACAATAATTAATGTGGTATAGAGATTTCTACGTGTTTGAACACACACGAGGACTCGAGGAGGCACTTGTACCAAACTCATTCGCGTGCTGAATAAAAGCATACATATATACAGTTTATACCAGAAGAAAAACATACGATTTCCTCAAAAGTATCTCATATATAAAAGCCTAAAAGACACATTGTCAAAATTAATTGCACCTACAAAAACATGTATATACACAGTTTTGTTCCAAAAATGTAGGTTTGTGATTGTGTGATCTAAAATATTGAGAATTTACCGATTACTCGAACTTGAACTAAGTATGTATACATTCTGTTGAAGTGTCTATTAATTAAACAACATCAATTTTATTTTAATATTAATTAAACAAAATAAACATCAACTATCGTCTATCGTCATCATTTTTAGTTAAAAAATAGTGAATTTCGCAGGTTTACAAATATCTCAGCTTTAGGATAAGTCGGTTAATTAAATTCTTTTTTTTTGGGTCGGCTACTATTATATTAATGGATTTTAATAGAATACCTAGTACGTGTAGCCTATCCAAGAGTATAATACAAGAACTGAAAAGAATTGCACATGACATCACTATATATACATAGTGGATTCGAACTTTCGAGTCACAGAAATTATCTTATTAGTTAGTTTTTTGTTCTTTTTCGGTTTGAAATATCATTTTCCTTGGTCGTCTTCGGTTGCTTATTCATTCCGTAATCTTCCGGGACAAAATATAGCATCAGAAGAAAGTTTTTAAAATAAGTATTGTCTAGTTATTAAGTTTATGGTCATTATTCAAACCAAATTTTCCAATAACTTAACAGTTAACACAACAATCTATCTCGATGATTTAATTTGGGCTATGAGTTATTTGAAAGAAAGTATTTGGTTACACGTACGTACACATGTTTTTTTTTTTTTTTTTTTTTTTGCTAAATGGTAAATATGTGTTAATAATTTGATTGACCTAGAAGATTGGTCTCATAGCAAAAAATAATAAAAAATATGGAAGCAAAAGCAATCAATCTTTTGTAGATTCTATTGCCATAAAGCAAATGGTGGTGACAAAAACGCGATAGTGAATTTGAAAATCCCAAAGGAAATCTAGATCAAAGAAAGCTGAACAGGGCAGACATCTTAAAGATTGTTTGAGACTGGTACTAAGCAAGATAGAAGTTGTTTCACTGGAAACCCGAACAGAAAGCTTTTAGCTAGGAAAAAAAACAGAGGTCCGAACAAAGACTGTCTTCGACGTCTAAGTTTCGACGCTCAACCAACTAAGCCTAACAACCAACTAAAAGACATAACTAACTGACTAAAGATACAGAAATGCACTCACTCTACCAAGATCTTTCCCTGATGTCACCTAGCATATAGTTATGCGAATCACAAACACCTCAGCCTTACTAACTCCTCCGAAAACAAAGAAACCAAAATTTGTAGTCAAAAATCAAAGCTGTCAAGACAGCCTAAAAAAATCGAACCTCTACACTAAACAAGCAATAGAAGACACAAACCCAATTCCGAGAAGAGGAGCCACATAGAGAGAGCAAAGCAGGGATTTATATTATATACGTACACATGTTATAATATACTCACATGATTTAATTAACTCATATAGTTTCAAGGTTTGATTCGATATCCAGTTTAATAAACGCTCGTTTACAAGAAGCCATAACAAAAATGAGTAGAACTTGGGCGTTGAATAGGACAACCAAATGCCTTGTACCATTCTGTTAAGCTGGGTCGATCGTATAAAATTCGTAACACATTTTATAATTTGGGGTCTAGATTACTAAATGAATGTGTTTGTGACAAAATACTAGATTAATTACTAGTTAGCAAACAAACTCTACGTACACTGACGGGTTTATCATCTCATTCCCCGCCAAATCTAACAACTTATTGAATAATGTTATTGGTCCATTTTTGACCTAACAACCTCAAAAATAAGATTATTATGGGAGATACGTATGGTCCAGATCCGCGTCGTATATATATATATATATTTTGCATCGTCAGAGACAATAGTGTTCCACGTTCTCAACACGTACAATCACACGTGCCATGTTTTCCACTTCTGGTCTTTCACACGTAGGTCATCTAAAAGTACGCGTAATTAGGTCGTACTCCATTGTTTATTTATGTACATTACGGAACGTTTTTGCTTCTTATTCCATGTTCCAAGTTCCAAGTTCAAGTCACCAGTTTTATCATTTAATATTTCTACTGGTCAAGCCCATGTCATATGATTTTACGAGTTATCACTATGAGTGATAACTTATCACATAACTAAATAAAATATTTGGTTGACAGCAAAATAAAATAAAATATTGGAAAAAGAACTATGAAATGTTTTCTAGTAATCTAAGACTTAATTCAGGCTTCAGCGTAAGGAGAACGTTCGACATTCCTTATGAGTCGATAACATTATCACCAAAAAAACTTGTTCGTATCGTAGGAAAAATTTCTTTGTGTTGGATAAACTTCAACATTATCTTAAGTCTAAAATCTCAAATCTAATATGGTTAGGATAAGATAGATTTAAAGAAATCCTATTGTAATTAGGAGTAGCTAATTTAATAGAAAACAGGATTGACAATGTGTGCCAAGACTATAAATACCAATGTCGAATTATGACATTGATATGAAGAACAAAAGTGTTTAGTTTTTGAGTTGTACTTTTTAAACATTAATAAAAAAAAGATATTCTTTTATACAAAATATGCTCTGTTCTTGAGTACTCTGTTCTTAGATCTTTTACTTTTACTTTGTTGTTTATAACGCTTTAATCTTCACAATTGTAATATTTTAAGTGAAATGACATAAGGCTAACTAAACGTCTTTGTAATTATTATTGAATACTTTTTTAGTTCAAATAATTGCAACTTTCGGCGATAACCAGGGGCTACCGTTGTTTGTTTATTTGATCTGAGTCAAATTCTTGTTATATATGTTTATTACATACCGCACTGTATGATATATCTATCTCTTCATATAGCTTACGGGTTTAATAAACTAGTCAAAGATTATATATATGAACATCGTACCTGTTTTGTATTGTGTACATACATATTGTGTTTGTTTTAGCTAATTTTGTTATTTTGAGTTGGATCGTATGAGCTAGATCTCTTCTAAAGTCGTAGATATGTCATATGTATAGTTCGTATATGCCTTTTGTACTTTGAACATTATAAACCGAAAAAGTAAAAGAAAATGAACCATTTCATTTTGATTCGATAGTTCAAAGATTTCATTTTGTAAACAACGATAGATTGTGTACTGCACTTTTAATAAAACTCGAGTTATTATATATAATATATGTTTTAATTGAAAAAAATATGCTAAATTTTATAAGTTAGTGACATTAGTTACTATAAAAACTTGTGCGTGAGATTATAACCGAGAAAAGAAAAGAGTAAAATTGCAAATCAAACCAACAAAATTGCCAACTAATTGCATAAAGTGAGTTTGTCTTTTTGTGCAGACAGATAGTATTTTTGCTTGGATTCTTTGTCCAATCAATAAATAACAATGACATGTAATTTGTTTTTGCGTTCCAACCATAGATCTTTACATTTTTTAGTCCATTCTTAATTATAAAGAATAACATAGTACGAAGACGAACACATTCTTACTTTAGGAAGTTTGGAAAAACTAACAACACAACCTGCAAAAGCCAACTTACACATTATTGTTCTGTATCTTTGTATATGTAAATTATTAAAGAAAAAGTTCAAAAAGAATATTATTAACGAAACTCAATCTTTTTAGACGTTAGACCTAATATTGATATTTCGTTCTTTTTTTTTCTAATTATAAAAAGAGATATTTCACTGTCCATATATTTGATTTTCCTTTGAATTCAGACTAACTGTCATTGAACTAAGTTCATAGCCGTGTGTTCCATGTGTTAACTTTGAAGCTTTAGTCTTAACATATTTGGGGCCCTATTTAATAAAAGTTCGGTTTATGCAACTAGTTAAAATGTCTCATTTTAGTGGTAGTGACATGTATTCGAGTGTTTATAGATTCTTTTTTCACTTTTTTTGTCTTGTACTGCGACCGGCTCTCATCGCTCGCTCTGTTTTCCTTATTAGTTCAGCGCTGTGAATCGAGTATTAATAATTATAATACAAAAATGTAAATAAAAAAAACATTGACTCGTTTAGACTTTAGTATATATGAATGTCTTTTATTTTTTTACATTTTCATTAAGCTTTCATTCATTTAAACACAGTTTTGTTTATTTGATTGATTTTTTTTTGGACTCAACTAAATGTTACAAATAGTGATTTAAATTCAACTATTAAAATTTTAATAAAAATATTACGAATCGTAGAAACTTCTAATAATCCAAAAGAAAAAAAGAAAAAAACAATTATTTCATCTATATTTTATGACCGAAAAATTTATAAAATATAATTATTAATATTCAAAATTGCAGAATTAACATATTAAACGCATGTTATACGATGATAAAAAATTAGTGCTTGTTATGTATCGATACAGTTTTGTCTTTTTTTTATTCGACTATTAAGATTCTAATAATAATATTTAAATTTGAATCCAACTATTAAAATTTCAATAAAATATTACAAATAGTGGAAATTTTCAACAAACTAAAAGAAAAACAACAATTTCATTTATATTTTGAACTATTTTAGTAATAACTGATCAATTTACAAAATACAATTATTAATATTTAAATTACAGAATCAACACATTAAATATCTGTTATATGACGACAAAAAATAACGTTTGTTATACGATGACAAAAAATGCTTATTACACGTTTATTACTATATATTTAACATACGTTATTTTTTGTCATCATGTAACATGCATTATTTTTTTGTCATCTTATTAACAAACTTCAAAATTTTAAAATGTATATTTATATGTGTGCAAAATAAATCTACATATTTATTTTAATTATCTACATGTATATATAAAAATACTTTTTCTCTTATTATGTACTTAAATACATAGATATATCAAACTGGTCATATAATCATATCCAACTTTTTAAAAATCAAAATTTGTATGGATTTCAAGTGTTACTTAGCACATTAAAGGCGTGTTATACGACGATAAAATTAATGCTTGTTATGCATTGACAAAAATGAATGCTTGTTATGTATGGACAAAAATTAACGCTTGTTATTATGCAACGACAAAAACTAACGTCTACTAAACTTTCATTCATTTAAATATAGTTTTGCCTATTTGGTTTTTTTCTTTTCGACTATAACAATGTTTAAATTTGGATTCGAGTATTAAAATTTTAATAGAATGCTACAAAGAAAAACAACCATTTCATCTAGATTTTGAACTATTTTAATGATGACTAGTCAATTTACAAAATACAGTTATTGATATTTATTATTACAAAATCAACACATTAAATGCATGATATATGACGACAAAAATAACATTTACTATGCATCGACAAAAAATAACGCTTGTTATACGATGACAAAAAAACGCTTATTACACATTTGTTACTATATATTTAACATGCGTTATTTTTTGTCACAATGTAACAAGCGTTATTTTTTGTCATTTTATTAACAAACTTTAAAATTTTAAAATGTATGTTTCTCTGTGCAAAATAAATCTACATATTTATTTTAATTATCTACATGTATACATAAACATATTTTTCTCTTTTTATGTAGTTAGATACTTAGATATATCAAACTGGTAAATATCATCATATTCAACTTTTTGAAAATCATTTTTTTTATGGATTTTAAGTGTTAAATACTGAAACTTATATACATTTTAGAATTAGTGGTATTATATTTTGTGAATTAATTTTCTAGAATTATTTTATAATAGCAAACTTGAAATAAAAACCAATAATTATCTACAACAAAGTTTTGAAAACGATTGTAAACCTTTTGAATAACTTATCTCATATTGTTTTTTAAACTAAGAATCTTCGAATTATATCTTTAAAAAAAATATTTAAAAGATCATCAAAACTAAATACCACATATAATTACATATATCAAACATAATTTCAAGATATATTAGATAATGTGGTTTGTGCTTGTGTCATTGTTATAACATATAATCTGAATTCAATTCACATAATGCATGCTGATAAAAAAAAAATATATTATACTCATATAGTAGTATTCAACAGTAAATTTTAAACTTTAAAACTACAGCATGAAAAACCCGTATAGAGTAACTATATGAAACTCAATTATATTTATGCGTTTTAACTATAGCATGGAGACCACGTACGTATTCGATAAATGTTTATTCATGTTGATATTAGAATATTTTTTTTCTTTATTAAAATTGATTTTTACTTTTTAATATATATTATATTAATTAAAATAAAACGAATGTATCTAAAAAATAATATTTTTATATTTATTTAGGTAAGTTTTGAAATATTTAATATTCCATTAATTTTAATTATTATTAAATTCATTATTTGTTTTCAAAATTCTATATATTATATTTTTCAAAACTATGATATGAAAAAATAATAAAATTGTGAAAATATCATATATATATATATATATATCTATGTATATCTATGTATAATTATCAGACATAAAACATCAAGGTATGCTATATACATACATTTTAGTGTTTTATATTAGTGTCATAACATCGGCATCCAAAATCAATTGAATATTAAATATTGTTGGGAAAAAAACTCAAATATATTACAAATATAATAATAAGCAATCATACATTTATATAATATAAAACTATTGCATGGAAAAACTGTATGTAGTTATTACGGTGTATAATTTAATTATGTTTATGTATTTAAAAGTATAGCATGTAAAACTCTTGTGGGGGTAGAAATTTATTCATGTTAATATTAAACAGATTTTTTTTCTCCTTTATAAAGATTTATTTTAGATTTTGTATATATCTGAAGTATTATTGAATGTTATTTGAGTAAATTGAATTTTTACTGATTCAAACTTATATCTCAAGTATTATTGAATGTTATTTGAGTAAATTGAATTTTTATTGATTCATAATTATTGGAAAAATGATTTATTTATAGTACCTTATAGTTTTGTAAAAAAATGATAAGAAAGACAGAAAGATATTTGGAAAATGTGTATGATCATTTTTAAAATTGGAATGATTAATGAAGGAATTTATAAATAAAAATAAATAAAAAAATGCAACAAAAGGTTTTTTATGAAATGAGTTGGTACTATTAGGAATTAAAAATATATATTCAAATGTTTAGTTATTTAGTTATTTTGGATAAGTAATAATGGCTGTAGACTTGTAGTCTTGTAGTTGTAGACTTGTCTTATGGTTATATATCTAATTCTTACAGCTCGAAGATTACAAACATTTGTGGATAACAAAAAACAATGTACGGTCAATAATTTTAAATTCAGGTTAAAAAAAAAATTCAAAATCCAATCAGATTATTTCCATACTATACAAGAGATAAAGCAAAATACACTTTGCAACGATTATTCACAAATAACCAGCCACAAAAAATGTCAATTATAGTTTGTTTATTTATATTAATTTAATAGATCCTCAAGTCCACTTGAAGCATATATATATACGTTCATATCCTCCTCCCATTTGCGTCAGCGTCCAAAATCCGAATCCTTCTACACCATTTTCTCTGTCACCACCAAACCCTTCTTTTCTCTCCATTTGCTTTGTTTCCGAGACACGATTTGATTTTCTTCGTCAAAAGAAGAAACCCACAACGAAAGTCTCGAAATTTCATATGATTATTCCGTTTTCTCAGTGAAGATCCACGGCTAAAACAGCTTTTCGACTCTTCGATTTCACGTCGAAAAAGGAATTTTTTTTTTTTTTTTATCTCTTCCGTGGGTGTTTCAATGGGTTCGGGACTCTCTCTGTTTTACAATGGTTTATCTTCTTCGTCTTGTTCTGGGAATCGAGATCTGTTTAAGCCTGGTTTTGGGGATTTGCCGGAGAGTTGTGTTGCTTTGATTCTTCAGAATTTGGATCCGGTTGAGATCTGCCGATTCTCAAAGCTAAACAGGGCTTCTCGTTCTGCTTCCTGGGCTGATTTCGTCTGGGAATCGAAGCTTCCTCCAGGCTACAGACTGATTCTCGAGAAAATCCTCGGTGATTTCCCGGAAAAACTGTGCAAAAGAGATGTCTACAATTTTCTCTCTCGTGTTAATTCCTTCGACGAAGGAACAAAGGTTCGTCCTTTTTTCTCATAGCTTTCTCTCTGTATTTCTTTATCTTCTTTTCAGATATCCATAGAAAATTTAGGGTTTTAAAAGAATTTTGGGGATTCCTTTTCGTAAATTGATTCGCATGAAACAAAATGCTTATTCTTCAATTCGATTCGATTGTTTATGTTTTTGATTCGCTTATTTGATTTTTTTCTGCAGAAAGCTTGGGTGGATAAACGAACCAGTGATCTCTGTTTATGCATATCGGCCAAGGGATTATCAATCACTGGGATTGATGATCGGAGATACTGGAGCCACATTCCGACTGATGAATCTCGGTGAGAGTTCGTACTCGCGCATTGTTGTTTTCTCATAATCTTTCATTGCATTTTGCATAATCTTTCAGATGATTTAGCTTTTGATTCATGTTTGCTATATGATTCATATATATATTAAAGGTCATAACTTTTGATGAAACGTTTTGTGTAACTATGATTCTTGAATTGACCAAAACCCATTTTGTTGATTCCTGCAGATTTTCTTCAGTAGCATATGTTCAGCAAATCTGGTGGTTTGAAGTTGATGGAGAGATCGAGTTTCCGTTTCCAGCTGGAACCTACAGCGTCTACTTCAGGCTGCACCTAGGCAAACCGGGAAAGCGGTTTGGTTGGAGGGTTTGCCACACTGAACAGATTCATGGATGGCACATTAAACCGGTTCGGTTTCAGCTCTGGACCGAAGATGGTCAGCACTCCTCGTCTCAATGCAAGTTGACCGAGCCAGGAAGCTGGAACTATCACCATGCCGGTGACTTTGTGGTCGGGAAATCGAAAAGTTGGTCGACGAAGCTAAAGTTCTCGATGACTCAGATCGACTGTACGCATACCAAAGGCGGGTTATGTGTAGACTCTGTAGCTGTGTTTCCGAGCTCGTGCAAGGACCGGTTGAGGCGGGTTTAAAAAGTCTCAAACCGGAGTTTGGTTTTAGTTAAGAGGTTATAAAAGCTGTTCTCTTGTAACCTTGTTGTAGTATATTTGGGAGAGGGGGGTAAATTATAAAATCGATGTAAAATAGTAAAGAGGGTAATTAGGGTCTTTGTTTCATGATTTAGGTTCAATGTAAAATTGTGAGACTGAAGTTGAAGAGTTTTAACTTTGTTTCTCACTGAAACTGCCTTCTTTGGGAAGAAAACGCAGCAGCGTATCATTTAGACCGGAGTGAATGAAACTAAACCGGTTTACAATTCTAACGGAAGAGAAGAACAGACCTATTTTGTAAATAGCCGGATTTCTCAGACCTTGATAATAACCGGTTTTAAATCCAAGACTGACTCTGAACCGGTTTAGATATAAAAGTTGTGTACCTCTGATTTATATCGTTTTGACTAGTTTTTGACTCTTAACTTCTTCATTTCTGCTAAACCGGGTTTGAGAATTCGATTTTATTTTCCATTTCTTCTTCTTCGTTGTGAGTTGTGTGACACTTCAAAAGTAAAAATTATAAAACCAGACCGTACCAAGAGAAGACAGAATGAACCGGTCACTGAAATCGGGTTACCGGGTTACAAAATCGGGTGAAAGCAGTTTCTCTCTCACTCTCTCGGATCCCCAAATCAGCTGAATCCAAATCGAGAAAATGTGGAGGGTGATGGTGATTTCGTCGACACCAAAGAGATTTGTTCATCGGAGTCTTGTCCAGAGAGGTAATTTTTACGGTTTCCGTTGCTGGATACGAGCTTTCTCAGGTCTTAGTGATGATTACAGAGAGATTTTGAGAAGTGGGCTTCGTGATATAAAGCTAGACGATGCCGTTGATTTGTTCGGTGAGATGGCCAAGTCTCGTCCACGCCCTTCCATTATTGAGTTCAGTAAATTGCTGAGTGCCATTGCCAAGATGAAGAAGTTTGATGTTGTCATCTCTCTCGGCGAGAAGATGCAAATGTTAGGGATTGCACATAATGACTATACTTACAGTATTTTGATTAACTGTTTCTGCCGCCGCTCTGAGCTCTCTTTTGCTTTAGCTATTCTTGGGAAGATGATGAAACTCGGATATAAGCCTGACATTGTCACGCTTAACTCGCTTCTCAATGGTTTCTGTCGTCACGGTAAGAGGATTTCTGATGCCGTAGCTTTGGTTGATCAAATGGTTGAAATGGGATATCAACCCAACACCGTCACATTCAATACCCTTATCCATGGCCTGTTTCTCCACAACAGAGTCTCTGAAGCTGTGGCTTTACTTGAACGGATGGTTGTGAAAGGGTATCAACCAGATCTGATTACTTACGGTGCGGTAATAAACGGAGTATGTAAGAGAGGGCATACTGATTTGGCTTTGAATCTGCTCAAGAAGATGGAAGCGGAAAGAATGGAGGCTGATGTTGTGATCTACAGCACTATTATGGATGGTCTCTGCAAACACAAACATGTGAATGACGCACTCGACCTATTCAGTGAGATGGAGAGCAAAGGGATTAGACCTGATGTTTATACCTACAGCTCACTCATAAGCTGCCTTTGTAATTACGGAAGATGGAGCGATGCCTCTCGACTACTAAGAGGAAAATCAACCCCGGTGTTGTCACTTTCAATGCATTAATCGATGCATTTGCAAAAGAAGGGAAGCTTTTGGAGGCCGAAGAATTGTACGAGGAGATGATCAGAAGGTCTATAGATCCTACTACTATCACTTACGGTTCACTTATAAACGGGTTTTGCTTGCAAGATCGTCTAGAGGAGGCCAAGCAGATGTTTGCTTTGATGGTTAGCAAGGGTTGTCTCCCAGATGTAGTGATATATAATACTCTCATAAATGGATTTTGCAAGTCTAAGAGGGTAGATGATGCTATGGAACTCTTCCACGGGATGTCTCGAAGAGGAATGAGTGGAGACACAGTCACTCACAACACTCTCATCAAAGGGTTTTTCCAAGCTGGAGATTGTGAGAATGCCCAGCAAGTTTTCAAACAGATGGTTTCTGCTGGTGTCCCTCCTGATACTATGACTTGCAACATTCTCTTGGATGGGTTTTGTAAAAATGGGAGGCTTGAGAAAGCACTGGTCATATTCCAGGATCTGCAGCAAAAGAGTGAAATGGCACTCAATATTGTCACATATAATATTATGATTGAAGGGATGTGCAAGGCTGGTAAAGTGGAAGATGCTTGGGATTTATTCAATAGTCTCTGCCTCAAAGGAGTGGTGAAGCCTGATGTTGTAACCTACAATACAATGATCTCAGGGTTTTGTGGGAAAGGCTTAAAGCAAGAAGCGGATGCCTTGTTCAGAGAAATGAAAGAAGATGGGCCTCTCCCAAATGACTGTACCTATAATACGCTGATCAGGGCACATCTTAGAGATGGTGACAAAGACTCATCAGCCGAACTCATCAAGGAAATGAGAAGCCGTGGCTTCTGTGGGGACGCTTCAACGATAAGTTTGGTCGGGAATATGTTGTGTGATGGGAGATTACACAAAAGCTTTCTCGAGATGCTTAGTTCATCCGCGAGAGAAATTGTCGAGCAACCCTGTTCCGATCAGTGAGGTAAATCAACCTTTTATATATTGACTGCTTCTTCTTATGTCACTGGTGGATTGGTTACTGCTGTGTCTAAGCTTCATCAACATGACTGACACTGTTGTTTGTTATTTCCCTGTTACAAATCATTACATTTCTGAAAGTTGTCTCTGGCTTGATGGGAGAGTTTGTCTTCTCTAGAACTCTCTCCTCATAAGTGGCACTGTTATGTCAATAGGAGCATATTTTTCAGTTAACCAAGTGAGTTTCTTGTAAGTCAAACTCGTAATGAATCAGACAAGAGCGAGACAAACAGATTCAATCCTGCACGTCAATGTATCATCATCATCACCAATAGAGCGAGAAATTTTCTAAATTCAGATTTATAATCAATCCCTTTTTTTTATGTACAAGATCGTATAACTGACATTGAAGAAACTTTACAACCTTTATTCCGCTATATTAAACTTTGCTTTTGCCACATAACCTAAACACTAAGATCTTAACGCCTAATCAAGATTTAAGAACATGATTTAATCAGACCAAAGTTGAAGAGATTTCTCCAAACTAAACTACTAATTGAAACCAATACTGCCTTTGTCTGTTGTTCTCTTTCTTCATCTTTCTTATTCTCCACGCATGGCATTTGAAGTTTCGCCCTAACCGATTCAATCAATCTCGGTTTAGCCTCGTTCCCATCTGCATCAGTCACGTAGAATATGTTTGTAGCCATGTCATTGCTCGTAGATATCTCTGTTCTTGTAACATTCAGACCACGTCGGTTAACGTACACACCACGTCAAAAGAAGCTTTCTTCGGTCTTGACATTGAACGTTAACAACCGAATAACTCCTCTCGGTCTAATTCTGAGCCGTGACAACAACCACAACAGGAGTCTTGTCGTCATGTGGTCTCATCTTGTAGTCTCTGTCTTCAAACATTAACTGATGAACTCTCCTTTCCGTGTGTGTGAAATCTATTGAAACGCCGTTATCGCCTTTCAAAACATGTCTTAAACGTGCCTTGATTCTGGAGATTCTATGTGAATCTTCGACCGGAGATCCCGAGCTATACTCTTTGACATAAATTATGGATGCGACTCTGCCGTGATGTGTCCAGAGCTTAGCGTCAACTACATTGCAGTTTAGATTAGAGAGACCCGCAAAGATTTTAGATAGCAATCCAATACGGTCTGATCCGGTTAACTCTAGGATTGTTAAACCATTAACTTCAACACTTTCTCCATAATATACTGTCTGAATTGACTAATCAAAGCCAACACCCAAAGGCCATAACACAACAAAAGATTCAGTTTTTGAAGGACAAATAAGTTTTTAAATTCTTGAAATTCCAACATTCACATTTTTTGAATCTCCAACAAACAGAGGAAAAAATTTTCATTTTTGAATCCAAGTTTTTGAATTCTATTTCAGTCCGACTTCTTGAATTTCTAACAAAAGGGAGAAAAGTTTGAAGCTTTCATTTGTGGATTCGGACATTGTTTAAACCGAAATTGGATTCAAATGAAACAATGAAACTAGAAAATGATAAGCGCCTTCCTCCGTCGCGCTGGATGAACCGGATCATCGCCGCCTCAGCTAAAGCTTTGTTTATGGGAAGTCACCTGCATGGGCATAGGAGAATAGCAATGCATTCCAGGCTGTAATCTCTCAAACGAGAATAGTAGTGCATTCCAAGCTACTTTGGAACCGGGAAAAGAGTGAACAAGCACTATCATGGTCTCCTTCACCAACTATTTTTGAATAGTGAACTTTTTATTCGTTTGAGCTTATATCCAAAATTTATGCAGAATAAAAAAACCTAACTAATATATATATATATATAGATAGATGTAAAATAAAATATCAAACTAAAGTTTCGAAAGTTTTATAAAGTTATGCATATTTACTAATATTTTACTTTAGGAAATTATCATCATTTAGAATTTTTATCATTTCTATTTAGTCGAGAAAACTTAGATTTGTTCCATCTAAAAATTATCACACCATATAAAAATTATGCATTGTGTAACACTATTTTCTAAGAGTAATAATAATTAACCTTTTTTGTTGCAATTAAAACTAGGCGATAAACAATTTTGAAATATATATACAACTGGAAATGTATTTAAGTTATACAAAGAATTAATTGTTTCAATCAGTTTATAGTTCCGATATTACAAAATTTACTATGAAAAAAAATGCCTAGTAAGAGCCATTGACCAAAGATGAAAGTTGAAATATCATATTTTGAACCTTGTATGTTTGGGCTTTTTCGAATCTGGCGATTGTGAGAATGCTCAACAAGTTTTCAAGCAGATGGTTTCCGCTGGTGTTAAACAGATTCTCTGCTCGTCTCTCTTCTCTTCATCCATTGTAAACGCTTGCAATGTAATCTTCAATCCTGCTCGTCAATGTATCATCATCACCATCTTCATCATCAACATGGGCATGATGATCATCATCATGGTTTTCAATACCATCATCACCACCATCTTGATTGCACTGGCTATGATCTTCATCATCATTCCGTACATCACCATCATGATCAACTTCGTGAAAACCACCGTAAAAGCCAAAACAATCATCGTCGTCATAGTAGTATCTTGTGAGATTACAACATTCTTTGTTCTCGTCTATGGTGTTACCATCAACTATCCTGTCTTCTTCAAACGTGCACAGAACATATAAACTTTCGATTTCTTCATAAACAGAGCGATTACGGTCGATGATAAGCAAGAAAAGGACCGAACCGATGAAAAAGAAAACAAGGAGAGGATTATAGAAATATCTCAAGAGCATTAATGCTGAAACAATCCTTCTCCAGATGATCGCCATGTCATTGATTATAATGTTGAACATCTTCATGTGGGTTTTATCTTATATTAACGAAAGAGTAACTTTCCGGGAAAATTCGGATCGAAGAGTAATATTCCGGGAAAATGAGTGGAAAAAGTCTGTTGTGTGAAGTTATTGTAAATCTTCCAAGCACAATATTATAAAATTTTTAAGTGTTATACTCATGACTGCTTCTTGCTACGCAAGTTATAACAATGTGCGTATGTGTATCTATGAATAATAAATATTTATATGTTCTTGAGAGGGAAATTTAAAATTCTTGGAGTAGACAAATTTGCCAAATGAGATTGTTTTATTTTAAAATAAAATCGGGTCGAACCGATTTTGAAAATGTTATTTTTTGGTGTTTTTTTATGGAAAAACTCAAGTAAAGTTAATCTACCAAAAATGATAATATTATATTTAATACATTTTTAGAGTTAAACTAAGAAAATGAGGAGATTGGGTCCCAAAGTATCCAAGGGATTCACTCACCGGCAAATTCTGCAGAAAGGTAATCATGGAACTGTTCCTAGTCTTAGCGGTTCTGGTTGCTTGGGACGAGCTTTCTCTGGTGCTAGTTATGATTACAGAGAGAAAATTAGATGTGGGTTTCTACACGATATTAAGTTAGACGATGCAGTTGATCTCTTCGGTGAGATGGTCAAGTCTCGTCCTGTCCCTTCAATTATTGATTTCAGTAGATTGTTGAGTGCCATCGCCAAGATCAACAAGTATGATGTTGTGGTATCTCTCTTCCAACAGATGGAAATGCTGGGAGTATTCTGATAAACTGTTTCTGCTGCTGCTTTCAGCTCCCTCTTGCTTTACCTATGCTCGGGATGATGATGAAACTCGGGTATGAGCCCAGCGTTGTCACGCTTTCTTCGCTGCTCAATGGTTTCTGTCGTCACGGTAAGAGGAAATGATCGGTAGGTCTATAGATCCTGACAGTTTCACATACAGTTCACTGATCAATGGGCTTTGCATGCACCGATGCACGATCGTCTAGAGGAGGCCAAGCAGATGTTTGCTTTGATGGTTAGCAAAGGTTGTCTACCAGACGTAGTGACTTATAATACTCTTATTGATGCAATTTGCAAGTCTAAAAAGGTCGAAGATGCTGTGGAACTCTTCCGAGAGATGACTCAAAGAGGATTAGTTGGCAACACAGTCACCTACATCACTCTTATCAAAGGGTTTTTCCAAGCCAGCGACTGTGAGAATGCTCAAGAAGTTTTCAAACATGGTTTCTGCTGGTGTACACCTCGTGATATTTGGACATACAGCATTTTGTTAGATGGACTTTGTAATAACGGGAAGCTCGAGAAAGCACTGGTCATCTTCCAGGATCTGCAGAAAAAGAGTGAAATGGAACTCAATATTGTCACATATACTATCATCATTGAAGGGATGTGCAAGGCTGGTAAAGTGGAAGATGCTTGGGATCTGTTTAGTAGCCTCAGCTTGAAAGGAGTGATGAAGCCTAATGTTGTGACATACACTACAATGATCTCAGGGTTTTGTGGGAAAGGCTTAAAGGAGGAAGCGGATGCCTTGTTCAGAGAAAAGAAAGAAGATGGGCCTCTCCCAAGTGACTGTACCTATAATACGCTGATTAGGGCACATCTCAGAGATGGTGACAAAGAAGCATCAGCAGAACTCATCAAGGAAATGAGGAGTTGCGGCTTCTGTGGGGACGCTTCAACGATAAGTTTGGTCGGGAATATGTTGCATGATGGGAGATTAGACAAAAGCTTTCTTGACATGCTTTCTTAAATCAGTTTATCCACGAGAAACAGATTGCAGAGCAACCATCTTCACTTGAAAGCATCTGTAAGGTGAATCGACATCTTCATATTTGCTTTTCTTGTGATTGCTTCTCGACACAGTTTTAAGTTTCCATGTCAAAGTTGTTCTTGTTTGTGAGCTGCTTCACGGACATGACTGGTACTACTGCTCTTTGTTTGATCAGTGATGGCATTGGGAAGAAGACTTTAAACTCAATATATGAATGACCCTTTTTAGTTGAAATTGAGATAAATGCATGTGAACTTTACTAATAGGAAGCAGCTTTATTTGTCACAATGTCAAAGAGATTATTATATGTACAAATCATAGTAAACCAAAAATTAGAAAGTTTGATTTGAAAGCCCAAAAAAAAAACTTATTCGATTCATATAAAGTTTTCAGATTCCCTTTGGAGCCACACCAACGGAGTTCAATGTCTCTGCATTTCGAGGCCTTTTGAGTTCACATGCACACACAAAACAAAAAACACAAAAATGACGATTTCAATTTTAATTACTTAAAAAGATCAAACCAAATTCATAATAACTTAATCCGGTCACTGAGAACATACGTGGTGAATGGGTTAGGTCTGGTGGGATCAGATAAGATAGCACCGGACTTATCTTGAATCTGACCTACTTTCCTTAGCCAAGACTTGTTGATAAATTTGTCGGCGGAGGCGACACAGTTGATCGGATCATCGACTTCGGCCACAGCCGCTCTTCTGTTCTTCCTTGTACTGACCGCCGGAGAATGCACAAGCTGCTGCTTGAGGCTGTGTCCGGCCATAGCAACCGCTAAAGCAACAAAACCTCCTATTATAGCCACTGGTGCAAACTCTCCCGTTACTGAGAACCTGTTTGATCAAATTTATATGTTTCTTTAATGGTATTATTTTGTTTTGTTATACAAAAATAGTTACATTTTTAGCTATAGTTTTGAGAAGATGATACTAATCAAATCATTATAATATTAGCAAACTCACATATAATCAAATTAGGATCATATAATCAGTAAATCTCTTACTTGTTATATGTTTGTTTGGCGTCATTGGCGACTGTGGTGGCGAAGCGACGAGAGCCACCTATTTGGTTACCGACCGATCGCAATTGGCTCTACAAAACAAACAAAAAGCAAATTTACAAAAAAGTAAATAAAATTCGAAATTTTTACTGTTTGTCGACATTTTTAATTTGAACAAGTTTGAAAGAAATTAAACTTACGGTGATTCTGAAAGCCATCTCGGTGAGAATTATTATTTTTGACCCGGAGTTAGGAAGCTTGAAGATGAAAGATTGATTATATACACAGTGGGGATGAGACTATTTAGGATCTTTGTAACTAAAAATGGAGAATTTTTCAAAATGGCATCTTATTTTTAGTTCAAAAAAATAAATCTCATCCATTGAAATTGACTCTTTTTAGTACCAAAGGTTAATGCACACACACACAAAATATAAGAAAATTCCTCTTGCCCTATAGAATTTAGTCAGAGTAAATTAATCATTTTTGGGCTTATGAAGTTATATGACACGATGAAGTTATGTGAAGTAAAAAAAAAAAGACTGAAAAGCTCAAGAGTAAAATTAATCATTTTTCTATAGCTAATGGTGTGATTTAGGTTAACAATTGATGTCATGTAACTGCTTTTGAGCAGAAGATACGTTGAGGAAATTTTCAGTTTATAATCATGTGATAAACAACTACAAAATCAAACTTTAATGTATTGCTATGTAATAATATTTTTAAGGAAATGTTATTCTCAGGATATGGGGGTTAGTTCAACCATGTATTTTTTGATAAATAATATGAAAAATTTCCCAAACTAGCAGAAATTTAAGACGTTGCTCCAAAAACTAGAATACAAAATCATTATTTTTTAATATTGGTACATGTATAATTAAGAAACGAATATCCAAATTAATGAAAAATAACATATATAGCTTTTGAGACAACAACAAAAAAACAAAATGAGATATTTAAATATTACCAGGATTTATTATTCTGAAAAATAATACCAGGATTTATTATTCTAAAAAATCGATCCTTTAGAAGTTGCACTCAAAAAAAGATTCAAAAATAATACCAGGATTTATTAATTCGAATGGATCGATTTTTTCAGAATAATAAATCTTGGTAAGATTTAAATATATAAATAATTTTATATTTAAATCTTACCAAGATTTATTATTCTGAAAAATCGATCCGTTAGAAGTTGTATTCAGAAAAAGATTCAAACATGAAAATCAAAATTGATATGTGTTAGCTTGTATTGACACGTAAACTGCTAATCCCTAAATTATACTGTGATTAAATTTGTAATTTAATAATCATTATATATATTATATCTCATACATAACATCGTGATCATATGATACATATGTGATTAAGCATACTATGAGCAAGAGAAAAAAACATACTAGGAGCAAAATAAGCATTTGCACATTCTGCGATATATATTTTATTATTAAGATATATATTTTATATCGTTTTAGTTTTTAGAACATGTCTTTGCACATTCTGCGACGCATGAGTCAAACTGGCTCCTATTTTCTGTTCTCGTAAAAAAAGATAGAAAGACAAAATATAACTTAAGTTAAATCCAAAAAATTATAATTTTGATTCTTTGAATATACTAATATAAATATAAATATAAATATATATGGTTTGATAGTTTAACGTTAAATCTTCAACTGATAAAAAGTCATTTTTAAATGATCATGCTAACTTATATGTACATAGTCTAATCCTTAATTAAAATTTAAGTGTAACAAAAAAAAAAAAATAACAAAAAGTAATAACTTACTTGGATCTTTGCTATAGCTAGAACAATGATGATCAACACCACAACTATACATGCAAGCATAAGTGTCTTTGAGTGACTTTGATGAAGCAGAAACATCATTTTGTAAAAAAGTCGGAGCTTCTGAAGAAGAAATAGTCTTAAAAGAGATATGATTTTGAGAAGGAGAAAGAGAAAGAGAGGGAGAATGGCGAACACATCTTGCTTGAGCCGAAATGCTCTGCATTCCTATTGTTACCATCATCACCATCATTAACATGGCTATACTTTTTATGCTCATCATGTAGTTTATTTAGATAATAATTGAAGTAGCTTTTTGTTATTTGTGAATTATGAATGCTGACGTTTGATTGTTTTGCTTTAGGTGTATATATAGTAGGATGTTTGTGATTTTGTTATATAAGTGATATGAAATTGTTTTAAAAAATAATTTATAAATTATGAAGGTCAATGTTTAATGTATTGTACAGATTTTTTTCTTTTTATATACCTAGTATAAATCATCTAAGAGTATAAGTCTTTTTAATGAATTTATAGTTTCAAAATCTGATTTTAAATTTGATTTATGAATATAACTTAAGAAATTATTAGTGTGATAGTATGGGAAGTATTGTGATTTCTTTGCATTTAAGCTATTTGAACAAATCCTTAGAAACTGCCATATATCTTCTACAAATCTGACATCTATTCTAATTCTAATATTTCAAAGTTGTCTTAGAAACAACTTAGACATCTCTAACGACACCAAAATAAATATAGTGTTAAAATAATAACCAATTTGGTGTTTTGATATTTTATTTCGTTTTTTTATTACTATATGATAGATTTTAGAGAAAAGAAATCATAATAAAATAGTTTTTCTCATCTTTATTTTTACGAAGTTTATAACTTGTCTATCAAGTTTTTCACCGATAACAGATCGACGGAGCTATACGGCATCCTCTCTGATATTCACAATCTATCTGCAAACTTCATCTATGTTTCCTTTTCGTTTGTCTCGAGAGAGTTGAATTGTCAAGCTAACGAGTTAGCAAAGACAGCACTTATCTCGGTTTCTTCTTTTGTATTGGGCTAACTTTGAGCCTGAACCTCTTTTTAATATAAAGTTTAAATTGACCATAAAAAAAAAAATCTATCTATTTATTAATAAGGTAATAAACATATATATGTTAACATTCCATATCTCTGAGATATCCTAACACTAACTAAACCACCAAATATCATACTAAACTGATATTTTTTCATTATTATATTATAAATTTAGAATTTATTATTTTTTAAAAATTTGATGAATACTAAATTTCTTATAACTGATTAATTATAAATTCAATATAAGATCAGATTCGTTATATATAAAAAGTAATGGAAAATAAACTAAGTGGGGTGTATTGGATTAATGATTTGAGATGATTTGTTTTTTTTTTTCGAATCCTTTCTTATTGGATCTAGCATTTAAAAAAGTTACTTAAAATCCAAGGTTATTGGATTAGTCATTTATACAAATTCATTAAAATTTTGCTTTATTGGAAAATTGATATTTCATTAATAAATTATTTTTAAAAATAATTTGGGATGATTTGAGAGGTAATTTAGAGTTAAAAATACATAGATTGAAATATCACCTCCTATGATGCTATTTGAGAGAATTTAGAAAACAGAATTTGTTTAAATTATTTTAAAACTTTAAATTCATTAAAATATTCATAGATTTGGATTTATCTAAATTACTAATCCAAATATGTCCCCCTAAGTTATATTAATTCTGAAAATTAGAATATTTGGACATAAATATTTAACTGGCATGTTTGTTTAGATGTTTTGTGAAATATTACTTACAATTAAAATTATTTATTACTAAAAGTAAAAGTGCCAAAATTATATAGTATACTTATTTTTTAGTTATAAATATTATTTAATTAATAATCAATAATTTAATTAAGTTATTAAATGAAAACCGCTGTCAAGAACAAATATAAAAAAAAACTGAGAATAATATTTAAATATTTAAATAGCACTGTTCATAAGACAATTAAAAACTAGCATAAATTTAAGATTGTTGCTCCAAAACTAGAACACAAATCATAAATATATAGTTTTAGCATTATCTTTTATATTGGTACATGTATTTATAAGAAACGAAAATAACATATATAGCTTTCGAGACGAACAAAAAAACTTAAAATTCAGAGTTTATAGATTTATGTTTTAAAATAAGGACAATTGTATGTTTTCTTTTCTGAAGTCACCACCAAAATTTAAATCTAGGTTTAATAAGGATTCTCCGTATATGTTTACTGTGATTTGCATATGCTGCATCATAGGTACAAGTGGTGTACAAAAATCAAAATCTAATTGTAGCTAAACTCACTATGTTGAATAGTATCGTATGAGCATTGTTTCAATGCTGCCGTATCATGATTGTTCTTATATTCTGAATTTGGTTTTGATTTTGGTTTTTAATTAAGAAAAATGTTGTGCATAATTGGATTTTAAATAAGAATTGGGTGAATTTATTGAATGACTAAAAAAATTATAATTTAAAAACTAACTGAATGCTTATAAAAAGATAAAAAAGAGAAATAGGTTAGTTTGTGGATTATAGTTTTTGGGTTACTGAACCAAATTTTTCATAAACATTTATGAAAATTTGTGGTTAATACAAAATAAAAGAAGTAAATTATTCGTCATTAAGGAAAGTCTTAACTTTGATGATATGATATATGATTTATGAAGATTTTGGTATAGATAGGTTGCTTCTAAAAAAAAGATAGATTGCTTCTAAAATTTAGCACAAAAATTTAGCTATGTGTTGTCTGAAACTATGTGTTACCTGAAACAATGTTCGGAAACTTGTCTAAAGAAAGCTATGTCTTTTTTTGTAAGGACATTCTGATTTTTTTTAGAAAAATATTTATGCTTCATTTATATAAACCTTAATAAGTTTTAGAAAACTATCTATGTTTATAGAGATAAATTTTTAAATAATTTAATTATAAAATGTAAAATATAAAATAATTAGATATCTTTATCTTCAATTAAAATCATAATTATTATTTTTTTATTTAGGTATCTCCTAATTAAAATCTGGTTGATAGTCTTTCTACATATCAATAAATATAGTTATAAAAAATATAGTGTATTTTTCACATTTCAAATCTTAATTAAGGTATTTTGCCAATTACCCTAATAATAAACTATATTTGATTAAATTCCTATTTTGAAATAAATATATGGATTTTACCATATTTATGATGTTTGTATAAAGTTTTGTTACAACTTTGTGATTCTTTTCTACAACTGTATAACAAGATCTTTACTAATTTTCATAATTAGTATACCAATTCATATTTGGAAAACTATTTGGTGATAGACATTGGATTTTGGAGCTTTGTGATGCTACTTTTTTATAAACAAAAATGGAATCGTCAAAATATGATTTTATTAAATATATTTTGTTATGTATAATTTTTTCTTTGATTTATCCCCACCTATTTTTTTTCTTGTTTTTACAATATTTCCAGTTTGCTCCCTAACCCATTTCGATTATGTGAGAATGATAGTTTAGAAATAGATAACCTTAAGCCTTTTTGTTAAAAAGAAAACCTTAAGTCTTGGAATTTTGTTATACATCTTTCTTTTCCGCATGTAAAAATGATGATCCCTTAATAATTTACATCGATTATCCAATTACAAAATTTTATTTATTAGTTTAATATCAATTATCAAATTTATTTTGCTCTTGTAATTTTGTTATTTTACATTTCTTATACAGAGAGTACAAAATTATGTGTATATTTAAATCTTAACAGGATCTTTATTCTGCGAAATTCATCCGTTAGAAGTTGCACTTAGAAAAAAACATTCAAACATGAAAATGGAAATTGACATGTGTTGGCTTGTATATTAACACATAAACTGCTAATCCCTAAAATACACTTTGATTAAATTCATAATTTACTACTACTTATTATATTTATTATATCTCATGCATAACATCGTGATCATATATATACATATGTGATTAAGCATACCATGAGCAAGAAAAAGAAAAACATACTAGGAGCGAAATAATCACTTGCTATGTGTTTACTATATATATATATATATATATATATATATATATATATATATATATATGTCTTATATTGCTTTAGTTCTTACAATATGTCTCTGCACATTCTGCGACACATGAGATAAATTGGCTCTTATATTCTGTTTGCGTTTTAAATTTCCAAAAATAAAGATAGAAAGATAAAATATAATTTAAGTTAAATTTAAAAAAAATTAATTTTGAATCTTTGAATATATTAATTAGGTATAAATATATAAATGTGAATAATTAAGTATGAACATAAAATTCAGTTTTTCTTATTTAAAAAGATAATTTAATTTTCAAGATCCACATCTACTTGTATAATGTGTTACCAATAGTTTAACATTAAATCTTTAACTGATAAAATGTTATTTTCAAATGATTATGCTAACTTATATGTATAGAGGATAATCCTTAATTAAGAAAAAAATTAATAAAACCAAAAAGTAAGAACTTACTTGGATCTTTGCTATAGCTAGAACAATTATGATCAACAACACAACTATACATGCAAGCATAAGTGTCTTTGAGTGAAGCAGAAACATAATTTTGTGAAAAGGTAGGAGATTTTGAAATAGTCGTAAAAGAGATATGATTTTGAAAAGGAGAAGGAAAAGGAAAATGACAACCACATCTTGCTTGAACCTAAATGTTCCCCAATCCCATTGTTACCGTCATCACCATCATTACATTTTTTATGTTCATCGTTTTGTTTATTTAGATAATATTTGAAGTAGCTTTTTGTTATTTTAGAGTTGTGAACGTTGGCATTTGATTGTTTTGCTATATGTGTATATATAGTAGGATGTGTGTGATTTTATTATATAAATGATATAAAAAAAATTTTAAAATGATTCTTAGTTAATGAAGGTTAATGTTCAATGTATTTTCTGGATTTTTTTTTCTTTTTATATACTTAGTATAAATCAACTTAGAGTATGATTTTTTTATTATGAATTTATAGTTTAAAAATCTGATTCTAAGTTTGAATTACTAATATAAATAAGGAAATTATTATTGATAGCAAAATATTTTTATTAATTGTAATGTGATATTATTGAAAATATTGTGATATTCTTTGCATTTTAAGCTATTGGAACATGTAAATCAAATGTAAGATTACATTCGTTATATTTAAAAAGTACTGAAAAATAAACTAAGTTATATTAATTTTTAAAATTAGAATATTTGTACATAGATGTTTAATTTGCGTTTAGATATTTTGTGAAATATAACTTACAATAAAAACTCTATATTATTAAAATTAAAAAGTACAATTAAATCTATAGTATACTTACTTTTTAGTTACAAATATTATTTAATTAAGAATTAAAATTTTTATTAAGTTATAAAATAAAAACCTAAATATGATATTTTAATATTTAATATGATAAATAGTAACACTATTTATAAAACGATTTTAAAAATTTGTCGTTCTTTTTATAATTCCGTTAGAAAGAAAAGTACACAATATTTGATGTTTTGTAGTTACATTAGAGTTGCTCTTATGAGAAAGTTTCATGTCTCTCACAAATCTAACACATATTCTAATGTTTTACAGGTTTTCTTAGAAAGAAGTTCTGAGAATCATACCCCCAAAAAAAAAACATTCATACAAAAAAAAAACAAATTCTGAGAAGGTACCACATGTTTCTCACAAGTCTGACATAGAGATAATATTTCATCAAAATAGCATGAACTTTAGTTGGTTTTTGAATTTAGCGTGACGTGTGTTGGCTTGTATAGTTGTATTGAAACATGTATATACGAAATATACCATTATTAATTTAATAGTTGTTTTATTTTACTATGTCTCATACAAAACATCATGATCATAAGATACATTTGATTCTCCATGCCATGAGCAAGAAAAAGAAACATACTAGGAGCTAAGTAATCGTTTGCTCTTTATTAATTTATACATGTATGTTGTTGCTTTTCTTGCATGTATTCGAACATTTTGTGACGCATGCGTCAAACTCCTCGGCGTCTTCTGTTTTCATGGCAAGTTTTCAAGAAGAAAAAATAATAAAATGACAAAAAAAAACTTTAGTTAGAGCCAAATTAAATGTTAAAGTTTTAAATATTAAATTGAATAAGTATAAACACACACACACACATATATATATATATATGATTTAAATTATCAAATGAGAAAACTAGATTCAGTTTTTTCTTATTTGAAAAAAAGTAAAAATATATATATATATATATGATTTGAATTATCAAATGAGAAAATTAGACTCAATTTTTCTTATTTGAAAAGATAATTAGTAATATTAGATTCGCAACCACAACTTATATTATCATTGGTTATATACAAACTCTGATCAAAACTATGAACTTAACATTTGAAACTTTTCAACTAACAAAAAATGTTATAAATTAATTAAGATAACTTATATACACATATTATTTCTCAATTAAACGTAAAGTGAAATAGAAAATTACGAAGAAGTGATAACTTACTTGAGTTAATACCAAGATGATAGCAATGATGAATAGAACAACCAAACTTGCAAAAGAAAACATTTCCATCTGAATTTAGTGAAGAAGAAAAGAAATTTGGAGAAGGAGAAGGAGATTCTGAAGGAGAAGGAGTTTCGGAGGGAGAAGGAGATTCTGAAGGAGAAGGAAATTCTGATGGTAAATGAGATTCTGAAGGAGAAGGAGATTCTGAAGGAGAAGGAGATTCTGAAGGAGAAGGAGATTCTGATGGTGAAGAAAATTCTGAAGGAAAAGGAGACGGAGAAGGTTCATGACGACCACATTTACCCGAAAATTCACACATGGGACGATTTGCTTGAACCAAAATGTTCTCCATTCCCATTATCAGCATCATCACCATTATTGACGTAGCTACAATTGTTGTGTTCATCATCTTTTTCTTTGATGAGAGAGTAACAATTTTTATAATAGTTGATGAATTGTTTGTTACTTATGAGTTGTGAATATTGATGTTTGATTGCTTTGTAATGTGTCTATATATAATAAGAGGATTTGTGAAAGTTTTTGTAGAAGGTGATAAGAAATTATTAATGTGAAATGTCAAAGAATAGTGTTTGAATTTGGGTGAGATTTTAACTACAGAAAAATATTTCATACTTATTGTTCTAATTTATTCTTTTATAAAAAGATAGTAAAAGATATGTATTCATTAAATTTATGGAAATATTAAACTAAAACTAATTAATTTATGGACATATTAAACTAAAACTAATTCATTCATTAAATTAATTTATGGACATATCAAACTAAAACTGATTCATAAATCATGAAGGTAGAAAATTTGAAGTATTAGATATGTATTTTTTTTTTTTTTACAAATTTATTTAGTATATATCATTTGAGTACTTTTAAATTAAAATCTTATCCTAGATTTGAATTTTTTTTGTTAATATACTACATGTGTTATGTTGATACATTTCTTAATTTATAAGAAATCAACTTTTAATTAATGTTAGTGTCATAGTATGAGATGTATCATGATCTTGTTTGCATGTTAAGTTATTCAATCATATAATTATTTTTTTACAAAGATATCCTTCAAAACATTAATTGAGTTGTTTGATAAATGACATCAAATCAGATCTTATTGTATAAAGTTTGATGTGTCAAAGTTAATAATTCATATAATCGCAACACATGGTAAGTCAATTGATCAGATTTTGACATATATCATAATTAAATTTAAAATAAAACAAAAATAAATAAAAAGAGATATTTCAGTTTAGAAAAGGAAAATAATTTAAAACAATAAATCTAAAATAAAAATAAAAATACAATTTGGAAGAGAAAAACAAAAGTAGAATAAGAGGAGATATTTAAATTTAGAAAAAAAAACTAAAACACTAATATTAAAAGAAAACAAAAATACAATTCATATTTATATAAACACATAAAATCTCTCATATTTTTTTACTGAACAAAATAATACTTTCTGAGTTTTATTCTGTAGTTATAATTTTTCTTCTTTTATTGTATAATTATCATTAAAACACTGCATACGGTATTCCAAATTTTTATCAATTATGATTCATTCAGTATTCCAAATTTATATCCTTCAAGATTCGTTTGCTAAATATTGTATACATCTAAAGTGTTTTCAGTATTCAATAATTAGACAATTTCAAAATAATTACATACAAAATTTGCAAAGCAAGATTACTTGAAAATGAAATCCTAGATGCTAATAATGAATTCAATGAGAATAAGGATAACAAAATCATGTAAAAAAGATTTGGACACGAGTCTTGATAAGCATAACTTTTCTAGAAAGCAAAGAAATTATATACGATAGATGAATGTGGAGAGAAAGAGAAACTTTGTTTGCTTGGAAAGAGTTAATGGGAAGAGAGTAAATATAATCGAAGAACTCGACTTGCATGCCCAAGTTTTTATTACAGCGAAACAGAAAAAACAAAATTGTTGATAAATTATTGAATTACAAGTAAAGTAGGGTTAATACTTAATATTGTTAAGGACTCGCAACAGACTATATGTTTTGGATGCTTTAACTGAAAAAAATGAATATTAAAATAAATAATTTTTAGATTTAGATTTTATGTTTTTAATATAGGATTGCATGAAAATAAGATCCTAGATGCTAATGATGAGTTCAATGAAAATGAAGATCAATAAAAACTATGTAAAAAACACTATTGACACGTGTCTTGAGAGGCATAATTTTTCTAGAAAGCAAAGAAATCATATACAAAAGATGCACGTAGAGAGAATTGTTTTGAAAGAGTTAACCGGGAGAGAGTTAACATAATCGAAAAATTCGAATTGCGTGTCCAAATTTTAATGTAGCGCAACAATAAAAATAGATGATAAAATAATGAACTACAAATAAGTAAGGTTAATATTTAATATTGCTAAGGACTCACAACAAGCTCTATATTTTGAATATTTTAATTAAAAATAAATAAAAATAAAAATAAACAATTCTTAGATTTTGATTTTATGTTTTAATATTTTTATTAATGATCTAATTTTATTTTCTAATTTTTAAATTATTTTAACGAATTTAAAATTTTGTTATTATAAATCCGCATATATGCAGGTCTTAATCTAGTTTTTGTATAAATTGAAAGTTAATAAGAAACATAAATAGCTAATTTGGATATTAAAAAATATTATCTAAAGTATTTTTGATAAAATATATGAAAGAAATTTTAGGTAATGGGATTGGTTAAAAAATTCAAAAATTTGAAATTTTTACCTAAATTTCGCTAATTGTAGATGAAGATTAGTTTTTTATGATGAATATATATATGTCAAATTTTTGGAACAGATATTATAGATAATTGGAAAAATTAGGAGAAAAAAGTTCTACAAAACAGCAATTGAGTTGTTTGATAAACAACATCAAATCAAAATTTAGTATATACAATTGAAAGTTAATAAGCAACATAAATTAATAATTTGGATATTGAAAAATATTATCCAAAGTATTTTTGATAAAATATATGAAACAAAATTTAGGTCTGAGCTAGAAAATGGCGGTGTTTTATTTTCGATAATTCCAAGACGTTATTAATTAATGATAAACAACACAACGAGGGGTACTGTTGTCATTTCAATAAACCTCGTCAACGAGATCGAACAAAACTACACGAACTACAAAGACCTATCTGATAGAGATTCTGATGTCCGCAAAACATCCCCGTCGAATTCCATCACTGACCGAGTCGTCGTAACTCAGCAACGATTTGACACAACATACTCCACAACCATGGAATCGTTCGACATGAGTTCCATGGCCGCTTCGATCGGCGTTTCCGTCGCCGTTCTCCGTTTCCTCCTCTGCTTCGTCGCAACGATCCCAATTTCCTTCGCTTGGCGACTCGTCCCGAGTCGACTCGGTAAACACATCTACTCGGCTGCTTCTGGAGCTTTCCTCTCTTATCTCTCCTTTGGCTTCTCCTCAAATCTTCACTTCCTCGTCCCAATGACAATCGGCTACGCTTCAATGGCGATTTACAGACCAATGTCTGGATTCATCACTTTCTTCCTCGGCTTCGCTTATCTCATTGGCTGGTAAATATTACAAAAAAAAATAAGCTTTACCCTCTGAATCTTGCTACTTTTGCTTGATCCTAAATCAAAAACTTGAAACGATTTCGTCATTATTTGTTCTCTGTAGTCATGTGTTTTATATGAGCGGAGATGCTTGGAAAGAAGGAGGAATCGACTCTACTGGTAAATTCTTTGATTTGAACTTTTCCTCGATTTGGTTTCCATTTTCCGCGATTTGATTGGTCAATTATTGAGTGGCATTATTAGACATTTTTTTGAAAAACTAGAAACTTTTTAGGTTTTATGAATCATGGTGGAGCCACATATTCTGTTTGTGATTGTTCTTTAGCTGAGAGTGTGACATTATTGGTTAAAGTTTTGACATTTGTCAATAAGTTGACTCTTGACAAATTTTGATTGTGATGAATGTGTATCTATAGGAGCTTTGATGGTGTTAACGCTGAAAGTGATTTCGTGTTCCATAAATTACAACGATGGGATGCTGAAAGAAGAAAGTCTCCGTGAGGCTCAGAAGAAGAACCGTTTGATCCAAATGCCATCCCTCATTGAGTACTTCGGTTATTGCCTTTGTTGCGGAAGCCACTTCGCTGGACCGGTTTTCGAAATGAAAGATTATCTCGAGTGGACCGAAGAGAAAGGAGTGAGCTTTCTTGATTCATCGACTCTTGTGTCATTGTTTGTTTGCTTGGTTTAATCTATTGTGTGTTTGATTTCAGATTTGGTCTGTTTCTGGAAAAGGAAAGCGACCTTCTCCGTATGGAGCAACGGTTCGAGCTATATTCCAAGCTGGGGTTTGTATGGCTCTGTATCTCTATCTAGTACCTCAGTTTCCGTTAACCCGGTTCACCGAACCGGTGTACCAAGAATGGGGATTCTGGAAGAGATTCGGTTACCAGTACATGGCCGGTTTCACTGCTCGCTGGAAGTATTACTTCATATGGTCCATCTCAGAGGCTTCCATCATCATCTCCGGTTTGGGTTTCAGCGGCTGGACCGACGAGAAATCTCAAACAAAGGCGAAATGGGACCGTGCCAAGAACGTAGACATTCTAGGCGTTGAGCTAGCTACGAGCGCGGTTCAGATCCCGCTCGTGTGGAACATACAAGTCAGCACTTGGCTCCGTCACTGTGAGTGTTACTACATTCTTAAAAGATCCAAAAGATAACCATCTCTAGAGTTCACAGTTCTTTAATGGCGTCACTGGTTTAAAACACAGATGTGTATGAGAGAATTGTGAAGCCCGGGAAGAAAGCTGGTTTCTTTCAGTTGCTCGCTACACAAACCGTTAGTGCCGTCTGGCATGTGAGTCTTCTTCTTCACTTTTACTTCATTTTTCTTGAATTCTCAATGTTTTGATTCGAAAAGTCCTGTTTTTAAGTTGCTTCCTGTGATAAAGATTGAATCTTTCTATGTTTGCAGGGACTGTATCCTGGATACATTATATTCTTTGTTCAATCAGCATTGATGATCGATGGTTCAAAGGGTAATGATACTCTGCTTTTACCATTAACGTTCTGTTTTTAAACCTTGTCGTCATCTTTATCTAAAAAATCATTCCTTTTTCGTCGAGCAGCTATTTACAGATGGCAACAAGCAATGCCTCTGAAAATGGCAATGCTGAGGAATCTTATGGTTTTCATCAATTTCCTCTACACAGTTTTGGTTCTCAATTACTCATCCGTTGGTTTCATGGTATATTATTAAACTCTTCCATCCATTTTCTTGAATTTTAAAAGGATCTTGCTTTTTTCCTAAACATCTCTCCTTTTATTGTTGTTGTTGTGTGGTATTCAAGGTTTTGAGCTTGCACGAGACACTCGTCGCCTTCAAGAGTGTATATTACATTGGAACAGTTTTGCCTATCACTGTGATTCTGCTCAGCTACTTAGTTCCTGTGAAGCCTGTGAGACCAAAGACCCGGAAAGAAGAATAAAACTGTTTAAAAAAAAACCAAGTTCAGTTTATTTTTCTATTCTTCTATTGGACTGCTATGTACAACACGAGAAATCAGATTTTTAAGTTTATTCTTCTCTTCTCCAGTTCTGAAAACTCTGATTTTTTTTTTCCAGAATTTTGAAGAAAAATCGATGCTTTAGATTTGTATCTTGATTCAACCAAAATCGTACCAAACATCGACACTACACCAAAATAGTAAAAATGATCGAATAATGGTTAGGTTTTTCTTATATATCTAAATTAAAATAGCGGAAAGTCAACTCGAAAAATAACCAAAAGAACGGAAAAAAACTGTATAAATTAAAAACAGGATTTTAATTTCAATGCGGTAACAAGATTATTATTTGTTTTTAACTAATGTCAAATACTATTTAGAAAAAGAAAGTAAGCAGTTTAGAATACTTATCAACTTATAATGGATCCAAAATAGTAAAAATGATAGAAATAATGGTATGGTTTCTCTTATAAATCTAAAATAAAATTAGTGGATAGTCAACTAAAAAAATATCAAAAAGAATGAAAAAAAAAACTGAAATTGAATTAAAAACAGGATTTAAATTTCAATGCAGTAACAAGATTATTATTTGTTTTTAACTAATGCCAAATACTATTTAGAGAAAGAAAGTGAGCAGTTTAGAATACTTATCAACTTATAATGGATCCAAAATAGTAAAAATGATGGAATAATGGTATGGTTTTTCTTATACTAGGTTTTTAACTCGCGTTACGCGCGAGTCTGTATTAATAATTTGGTTTAATTTTTTAGTTAATATCTTTTAAATTATCAAAACTATAATATATTTATAGAAATTTTCTTTTATATAAAAAATTAAAACATAAATGTAATATTTCCTATTTTGTTTATAAAATTATAAATCTTATTAAGTAAAATCATAGTAATGACACTTAACGAATTATCCAACTTCGATGTGCATATGTTTGATTTAGAAAATGATTTCCTTAACGAATTATCCAACTTAACGAATTATCCAACTTCGATGTGCATATGTTTGATTTAGAAATTTTTGGTGTTTTGTTTTGTATCCTTAGGATTTATATAGTTCTTTTTTTAAAAGGTTTATATGTTTAAATATTTAGTTTCTTTACTAAATGTCTCACCAATGTTGTGTACATATACATATATAATATATGATATATGTTGATTCATATTTACTTTTGTTAGTAAGCTACACTAATCATGTAAAGCTGCTTTTTGCTTCTCCACGAGATCTTATACGAATTTTAGGTTATATCTATATTCAGTTTATAAGATCTGTTTTACTTACACTCAAATATTTGCTAATATTTGTTTTTGAACATGTAAGATGATGTTGAGACTTCAAATTATCACTATTTTTTTTATCTTTTGTGTGTTTATTCATGTTTTGATTTGAATATTTTATCTTCATATATTCCCATTTGAATTTAATTCATAACTTTGTCATATTATATTATTTAAATAAAATTTTAGAGGATGTTGGTCATGTTCACTAAGTTATAAGCAGTAAATATGTATACAAATCAGACTTTATTACTTATTATATTTTATGTAAAGTTACTTGTGTAGTATTTTACATTGTTAATTTTTCAACCAGACGCAACCAAGGTATTAATATTTGTAAACTTAAATAATATGTTTGATTTAGAAACTTGTACAACCTATTAAATCTTTATATGGTTATTCATAGTCAACACCAATATTTAAGAAATCATGAATGTTTTTGGAACTATATTTCAAACTAATTTTCTTCTTAGATTTTGTTTTTTGTTATTTTAAATATCTTCGGTGGTAATTTTATATTTTATTTTAATTATCTAATTTTCTGCAGGTTTGATATACTTAAAACATATATATTTTTAATTAATCTCTTTTGTTATTGATTTTTCAAATAGGTAGCATATATATTAATCTAATATCTTTTACATAAATGTTTTTTTTTGTTAAATTTACTTTTTAAATTAATTAAAATGCTATTTTGACATGCTATAACTGGTTATTCTAAATTTTAAGTGAACTTCTCTCAAAAGTTTACACCATCGTTTGCTTTTTTTAGTTAATATTTGTTTGGTAGTTAGCCTAAATATCAAGCTAATTTTACTTTATACGACTTTTTCCTTTGATAATTTACTTCTCTTGATATTAATTTTTATTTTATTTTAAAACACCATTGTTTTTAAAATATTGATATTTTGAAGACATAATTTTTTTGTTAGTTAATTATTTTTATATGAATTTTTTAAGTAGTTAGTCAGATATAAAGTCAATATAATTCTAAGTGTTTTAAAAAAAAGATATTATGTAAAACTTAATTTTTGTTTTAGTTTTTTAGTTAATTAATTTCTTAATATTGATTTCTTAAATAATTAGCTTAAATATTTATATTATTTTTGTTATTTAAGTTTTTTAGTATTATTTGAGTTTTTTATTCTCTTATTTATTTTGTTGATATCGATTTTGTTAAATAAATAACATAGATATTAGGTTAATATCCTCTTTTTTGTTAATTTAACTTTCTCGATATGGATTTTTATTTTAATTGTATTGACATGTTGTAAGAAATAATTTATGTTTTGGTTTTTGTTAGTTAAACATTTTTTATATTGCTTTCTTCAGTAATTAGCATAAAGTATCATTTCTAGTTTGTTAAGATTTTTGTGTTAATTTTTTAAATATTTTCCCAAAAATTATAAGTTTTAGATGAAATCTTTTTTGATAATTTAAGATGAATTTTTTTGGTAGTATTGATATTTTTAAATAACAATTTTATATGTTTATATGAAAATTTAATCTTAATATTTTTTTCTAAATAAATTACTCATTTAAAATATATCTGCTAAAAAAAATTTAATTTAAATTTTTTGTTATTGATTTACATATTTGTTTTTGTTAGTTTAGTTTTTGTGACAATGAGTTTCTATTTTATTTTCACAATAGATTTAGACTTTGACATAAATTTATTTTATTTAGTTAAAAAGTTTATCTTAATTTTCCATTATATTGTGATAATTTTATATTTTTTATGTTTAATTTATTTAAATTATTAATAATATTTTTTATTTTTTATGTTTAATAAAAAACGCTGATATAGACTAATCAGATTGAGTATATATATCTTATGTGGACGCTCTCATTGGCCTAAGACATCAACACGGACCGTAACTAATATATTTTAAGTTAGTAGTTCAGGTTTTAATTGTTTGTCGTGATTAAAATTTTAAAATAATTTAACTATGGTTTTAAATACAGTTTTTATTAATTTTGTTCAATATATATAATTTTTCTTTCATAATCTATTTATATGTTAATTTACCTTTTTATTGTTAATAGAAAAATAAGATCTATTTTCAAAACTCTTTTTTTTATTAATAATTAACTTAAAATTTAGAAACTTTCCTAATAACAACAAAAACAAAATTAATTAAAATTTAGAAATTTTCCTTATAACAATTAAAACGAATTAATTAATTTTAATATACAATATATAATTAACTAAAAATAATGATGATGTGTACCAATAGAATTGAATCTTTAAATCCTATGTAGACACTCCTAGAGGCATTTAGCATCAACTTTTATTAGTAATAGATATATATAAAATAAAATTAGTGGAAGTATTCTAAAAAAAGAAGTTCGCCCTAGCAGCTTCTCTCTCAGGCTCGAGCCCCGAGACAGCCGCGACGAGCCCAGAATGAACTGCAGCCACCGCCAACCTCCCTCCTCCGCCCAGATCTCCACTTGAAGGTCGCTGCTCCTCCCTCTCGGAATCAAATAAGCCGAGCCGGAATATTTGCCTTCACTGTCCACTGTCTCTAACATCTCTTCTCCCACTCTGCTGCCCCTCCTGTCTCCCATGACTCATTTGTTGTATGGAATTGCTTGTCTTCTGCCGACCTCCGCAGATCCGGTGAAAGGGGCCTCGCTTCCAAAGCTGGCCACGGCGTGTTCTCCTCCTGATGATCCACCGCCATAGCCTCCGGACCCCCTGGACTTGTCAGTCATGTCAGAAACCAATTTACCAAGGCCAGATCCAGTATACCTTTTCAAGTTTTCTTCTCAGTTAGCAAGAGTGGTAACCTTTCAAGCCGAGGAGTCTTCTTTTTCTGGTAATTTTGCTTCTGTTCGCCTTTCTTCTTCCTTTGTGGAGCACTTTTACTCCCTTGTGGAGATCCCTTACTCCTCTGTGGAGATTCTTTACTCCATTGTGGAGATCTTTTTCTCGTTTATGAAGAGTTCACTATTATCATCCTGCGTCAGATCTGTGTTTTCAATTTCGTCCTCCTGCTTCACAGCATCTCCGGAGGTTAAACTAATTTCACTGGAGAAGTTATTGTCATTAGTGGAACTGGTTCTGTTGGACTTTTTCTGTCCAGTCTTCTCCTTTATGGAGCCATCTGTTTTTCCAAAATTCTCACTTGTGATAAGTGAATTGGATGTTCAAGACTCACCGGTATTGCAAGGATCTTCCTCCCGGTATGTTGTCTCTTCTGCCTTTGTTGCAGAGCTTAAAGCACCCCTGAGTGCTCTGGATGCATACAGTCAAGAAGTTCTTAGGATCGTAGTGTACTTTCAATTCTTTATGAGTTATATTGATGAATTGTACTCTCAATCTATCTTTTGTTTAGCCTTTTTGTTTGGCAAATCATTTGGCATATTTGCTTCCTTTGTAAGTCCTCCTCTGATTATGGAGTTTGAGAGTAGTTAATTTTAATGAAAATATTAGACCAAAAAAAAAAATTAGTGGAAAGTCAACTAAAAAAATATCAAAATGAATGGGAAAATTGAAATTGAATTAAAAACAGGATTTTAATTTCAATACGGTAACAAGATTATTATTGTTTTTAACTAATGCCAAATACTATTTAGAAAAAAAGGAGCAGTTTAAAATATTCATCGACTTGTAATGGATCCAAAATAGCAATGTTTTGAAACCCGATCCGGACCGGCCAGTTCGCCCGTTTAAACTGGGACGTGATCACTTATCCGAATTGGTTTTATTCTTAAAATCTGAAATTGATTAACCCGGCAAAATCCAGAAAAATCTGCGAGTAACTTGTGACCCAGTGACCCGTTGACCCGGTTGAACCAGCAATTTTAATTTTTTATAATTTTTTTAATATAAATAATCTCTAATTAAATTATAGAATTTTGTTATTTTATGACTTTTGTTGAGTTTTAAGACATGTAATTTGTATCATTTTCACCTGCTTATGTTATGTTTTGAACAATTTATGTTATATTTTGAACAATTTAATAATTTGAACAGTTTATGTTATGTTTTTTTATATTTAAATCTATTTTCTTATTTTTAAAACTATAATATATATATATATTATATAAAATTTTATTAAATAGTTAATCCGCGGTTGACCCGGATCAACCTAGATAAACCTAGAAACCCAGTGACCCGATAGACATTCTGATTTGCTTTCCGGGTCGGGTTTCAAAACATTGCAAAACGGTAAAAATGATGAAATAATGGTTTGGTTTCTCTTATATATCTAAAATAAAATTAGTGAAAAGTCAACTAAAAAAATATCAAAAAGAAGGGGAAAAAATGAAATTGAATTAGAAACAGGATTTTAATTTCAATGCAGTAACAAGATTATTATTGTTTTTAACTAATGTCAAATACTATTTAGAGGAAAAAAAAGTAAGCAGTTTAGAATATTCATCGATTTGTAATGGATCCAAAATAGTAAAAAGGATGAAATAATGGTTTGGTTTCTCTTATATATCTAAAATAAAATTAGTGGAAAAACAACTCAAAAAAAAAAAAAAGGGAAAAAACTGAAATTGAATAGGAAACAGGATTTAATTTCAATACGGTAACAAGATTATTATTTGTTTTTAACTAATGTCAAACACTATGTAGAAAAAAAAAAGTGAAGTAGTTGTAGTTTTTACTTTCAAGAATACTCTCTCATGACAAAATATTCTAAAATATTAAATATATATATATATGTGTGTGAAAATAAAATCTGAAACTCTATATGACATTTTGTTTTATTTTGTGATTTAATATACTGTAATTTTCAAACAGATCCGAATAGGTAGTTGTTCCTATCCTAGGATCCGGCGGATCTTCTTCCAACAACATATCTTGCTATTTGTTTAATACTTTATACAAAGTCAATAAAAGAGGATCGATGTAGACATTTCATGAAAAATTAAAAATATTATCATCTTAAGACTACATTTAGAGACATAATATAGGAAAAGCTAAATCCCAAAAAGAGAGATTAGGGTAATAAACAGGCATTAAGGAATTAAATATGGTTGTAGATATGCCAGAAAGAGAAATGTTATGATTAAGAAACTTTAGCGAGACGATGAGTGGATACATATATAGCCAAGTCACATCAAATCTATTATGGTCGGGACTCGGGAGCTTACTTTTTATATAGTACATATATATATTGTGTAGTAAAAAGTAAATCACTTAACTAAATTATTGTAACAAAAGTTAAATTCAATTTATCAAGTAATATTGATTCTATGGTCAGTTAACACAACGTTAGAATACAATTTCATCAAGGTGAATCGGGACCAGCGACGACCTTTGTGACCTTGTTTTAAGCTTTCCTTTACAATCATGCTCTGTAAAAACTCTGTTTCCTGTTTGTACAGTTTATTTTTCAGTTATATATTAACCAGAAAACCCAAAAAGAGTATTTAGCAAAGAATGAAAAAGCAACTAATTAAATAAAGACCGTGTCGGCCATATTCACCACTTTTTTACTTTAGTCAACAAAATCATAACAACTGAAAATCATACTTATATATCAGATGACTTTTTTTTTTGTTTGACAAAAGAATATATTCAATGTTTTCTGCTCGTTCAAATAGATTCTCGGCTATTCGACGGAACCCGTTAAAAAAATCTGAAGGTTTTTCTTTCGTGTAATGTAAGACGTAATTAAGAAAAATAAAGTAGAATTTAAAGTTCTGAATAATTACTTCATAAATAGCAAAGCAGAAAATCATATATCGAGGGTTACCTTGTAAAATATACTCGATACCAGATTCAGTGTATTATGCACAGATTTGATGTAATCATTTCTTTTCTATGTAAAAGAGAGACAGCTTTAAGCCTGCTGCTATATGAATATGACTTCTTGGAATTTTGGGAAGTACGGAAACAAATAAAACTCGTTACTAACTTGTCACCTTTTTATGTCGACTTCAACAATAATATATTCACATTCAACAAATGAATCAACAAAAATAAAACTATATAGACTCTAATAACAATTTCGTACATAAATTACAACGTATATATATCTGCCTATAACAACAAATTTTTTTTTTAATCGTTTATGGTCAGCTATATACAGTTACAGTCATCTGATTCAACTAAATATTCAAAATAATTTACCTCATCAAACATAACAGCAAAAAGTTCATAGATAATGCGATGGTGTTTAGTGTTTACATTAACGGATTAGTTGATACTCTTAACATTAGGTGTTACCACTAAGTCACTCATCATTTAGTGAGATTCTTGACGACCGGGATAAGCGAGTATCACCCGCTGTCGTTCCTAGCAAAACTTTGTTATGGCTTCATATCAAGAGATTGGCTCGTCCGGATCTCACATGTTTACCGAGAAGCCAACCGCTTGGCAGATGGTTTGGCTAATTTCGCTTTTACATTTCCCTTAGGCTTTCATTATTTTGAGTTTGATCCGGAGAGTATTGGTCAATTGTTGTTGGATGATATGAATGGGTCTGTGAGAACACGAGCTGTTCGGATGTAGAAGAGTTTTTCTTTAATAAATTTAGAGAGATTTTTGTCTCTCGTGCTCGACCAAAAAAAAAAGTCACTCATCATTTAGATTCAACACAGTCACGTAGATTTTCAATGTTAAAAAAAAAAAAAAAAAAGTCATACAAAAATATGTTTTCGGCCTCTACTAGAGAGTCTGAGCAAAGTTACAGTGAATGGTCCCCAGCAAATATTGAGAAAGATATGTGCTGTCTCCTCTCTGTGATAATAAAAAATACTATACACAAAAATGCATAAAATCTATATCAATTTTCCTTTGTAATCTTCTGAACAATAATACTATAATAGTCATGTCTTGTTCCTCTCTGCAACTGTACATTTTTTTTTGTTTTTTTATCATATTAAGTTTTTTTTTTGTTTTTTATTAACTTCTTTAGTTTGTGTTGTGTACTGACTTAAATTGTCAGTTACAAGTAGTCTCTCAAACCAACCGCCTTTAGATCGGTCAACGGTTAATGTAGTCTTCGAAACTATCTTCCGTTTCAATATTGAGAACCTATATAGAACTGAAATTCTCAAATTAATATGTAAGCTAAGTTGTAAAATATACGTCTAGGTAAATTATAACAATGTCCAAAACACGAGTTCAGCAATTAGCAGCACATTTTTTTCCTAAGCGGACAAATTATATATTGGATAGCATGATCAATTTATGGCAACAATTTTCTTATTTTCTAAATGTTATTTGAACATTATGAATATTATAGATGCTCGCCTGCTTATATAATCAGTTATATACCCGACCCTGATCAATTTATAGGCAGCAGTTTTGTGTGTTTGAACATTCCAACTGAGGTATATTCAAATCATTACTTTAGAATGTTTTATATAATATCGTTACAGATTTGTATATCGCAAAAGTGGCATTTAGATTTATCGAAAATTTTATGAACAGGTAAATGCAATTATTTCAGTATTCTAATCATATCACTAAATTATTAAGAAAGGTAATTAATTCTGAGTTCTCTGCAATTAGCCCATTTGATACAAAGCTATTCTTCTTAATTCAGTCTTTTGGCAGTTTAAACATCTCCCTCAAATGGTCGGTTCAAATGTGGACTAGCCAAAAATAAATAATATATATATATATATATAATCTTTCTTTTTGGTGATGATTTTCTATTTAAATATACTTTGTTTGCAATCAAAACCGGAAAACTTAACCGTCAAAAAAAAAAAAACAAAACTGGAAAACTTACCCAATATAATCCAAGAAATTAATATATATATATATATATATATATATTACCATACACCTTTATTAGTTTATGTTTGTGAATGAAAATAGAAAATGAGAGTAACTAAATCATTTATATAAAGAGTCGTCGTACCTTTGTTCACTTAAAAATCATACAAAATATCAATCAAGTAATGAAGTAATTCGTCTTCACTAGCTAAGTTATACATTTCTTATAATCACTCCATCTTCACCACCATCAGAGCAAAATAGCAAAGTAATTAGGGAATATAATTAGTGAAAGAAATAGTGTAAGTCCAATGACATATCAACACGTGCCATTGTATAAATCATAGCCACACAATGTAAAACACAGTACAAATGTTAAATCAGATGAGACAAGCCCATATTTATCGTAATTTTTTATATAACTAAGCTAATGAGAAGAAGACACATCACTATAATAATTTTTATTTAATCTTTGAACCATTATAAACAGACCATTGACCCCTTTACCTTTACCAATTCTTAAAACCCTAAAAACAAGTTATATTAATATATATCTTGTGCTAATTGAAAGCTTAACTAGTGATAGACATGATCAAAGGAAAGTGCTGCCATATCCTCTACTTACTTAATTTAACCTCCTTGTCTCTCTCTTTGGTGAAATTAAGAAAACATGCCATGTTGCTTTGACAAGGATATAGATTTCAAAAAAAAACATGCCAGCATCAGAGTAATTTCTCCATTGATTTTTTTTTATTGATATCAAGCCACTAGTTTAGCGTCAGATACGATAATTAACCTGATTATTATCTATAAATGTATACGCTCTCGCCTTTAATTTCTGCTTTTTTTTTTATCAATTTATAGATAATGCATGGTACTATAAGTATGATTCAACTCATAAATACACATACATACATATTGCTATTTAAGATTTAAAATAATTATATTTTGTGGACTACAGATTCGTTGTCAGTAATGTATACATACGTACACCCTAGCTACTAGATTTGCATATAGTCCACAACACAGCAGAGAAAACATCAATTTCAAACCAATATACTACAAACTTATATCTTCGGATCATAGAGTTTACCAGAAAAATATGTAGAATATATATACCCAACACAGATGAGTCCAAGGTTCAGCGTTTTGTTCCAAATCCAAAAATTTCTCAGTGCAAGACCAGTGACCATTGCGGCAAACAAACTTGATTCCAAGACACTTTGGTTCCTCCTTTCTTTGTATATATGATATAGAAGACAAATTAATTACCTTGATCCATCTATGGATATCTCTGAATTTCTAGGAATTAACAAGCAAATACATTGGGAAGTTTTAATCTAATATTTTAATCGTGATTAACAAAATTAAAAATCCATTCATGAAGGTGTTCGATATAATCAAAGGTAAGATGAACTCAAAAGAGGAAAAATTACTTAAACCCTAATCCCAAGATTCAAGAACGCCTCAGAGCCCTAATTCAAGAACACTCCCAAAAAAACAAAATGTGACTAAAATTGTTATGAAAGATTTGAAAAGTGGAAAACATACGATCTAAATTCAACAAATCATCTCAAACAAGTGATCATCATCATCTAGGATAAAGAAATGAAGATGATTTCGCATAAAAGTAAACAAAGCATCCATGATCCAACACACAAAATTAGACAGATTTCAATCAATCAATCAATAGCTCCACAAGCTCTCTCCGTCGGAATTCTCCGGCGAATCATCCGACGGAGGAGATCCCATCCACGGCGGAGCCACCATCATCCCCTTCGCCATATCCGCTAGCAAACCCGGCATGTTCAATAGCTCTTCTTCATCCACAAACTCCATAGTTGACGATCCCACCACATCGCAAACTGCTTTCTCTTCCTTCTTTCCACCTTCCTTCACAGCCGCATTGGCAGCCGCAGCCGCAGCCCCAACCGTAGCAGCCGCCGTAGCCGCAGCGATTCGGATATGAGCTGCGGAGGAGGAAACCGGTAGAGGGTAAGACCCGACGGAATCCGGGAAGTTCAAAGCGGTTTCCCCGCCTTTAAGCGCTAGAGCCGCCACATCGTAGGCGGCAGCAGCCATCTCCGGCGTCGGATAAGTACCGAGCCAGACACGTGTCGTCTTCTTAGGCTCTCGGATCTCAGAGACCCATTTTCCGCTCCGGCAACGGATTCCCCGGTAAACTGGATGATTTTTCCGGCGAGAGATGGTGTTGGCGGCAGTGGCCATTAATGTATCATTGCCTTTACCACTTGTAGTAGAAGAAGCAGCCGCAAAAGAAACAGTAGTAGTAGTGATAGTAGCAAGTGGACAAGAATTTTCACACGTGGCAGAGCCAGAGAGACTGTCACCGCACGTGCGAGCTGGCACAATAGTAACTGACGATGAAGAAGAAGCTTGGCTTATAGCTTTAGGTTCAGTGATAGGATTCTTAGGGTCAGCCATATTAATAATTTTCTTATATATAATATATAGACAGAGAAAGAAATATGGATAGAAATGAATCAGGGTTTTAGTGAAACAAATTAAGGTTTTTTAAATATGAGATGAAAGTGCGTGGGTATTGCGTGGGGTTTCCTTAAAAGTGTGTTTTGTTTGTGTTTGTGTTTGGTGGGCTTATTTTCAGCTGTAATAAAACAATAATAAAATCTACTCGTTTTTAGATGTAATTAACTTTTGTACATTTTCCTATTCAAATTAGTTTAAGAAATAAGCTTCCGATTTAAAAATTTAAGCATGTAGTTCATATTTTATACTTGAAAATTGCGATTAATTAAACGAGATTATACATACAGATTTTGTCTATTTGAAGTTGTCTGTTTGACTATGTTGCACGGAAACGGAAACGAGTACGTAGAAGCGAAACGTTTCGAAACGCAAAAATGCTATTTTAAAAAAATATAGAAATAGAAACGTTTTAGAAACGTGTATATATATATATATATTAAGTATTAAAGATCTAATTATAAGTAGAATATTTAATCAACAAAATCTAATATATAATTTTTACATAATTATTAAACTATAAAATTTAAAATATGTAAAATCAAAAATTTAGAAAAAATTTTTTATTATCAATTTTATTAGTTTCATTAACCAATCTATCTCTAATTCTAATTCATCTAGAGAATAATTTTCAAACTTAGTAATCTCAAAATTAATCTTAATTACCAAATCAAAATATTTATTATTTACTATAAATAAGTAAATTGATTATTTAATTTAATTTTTATAATTATTTATTTGTTCTATAAAAATAAGAAATTAATTTTTATTTTCTTTCCAAAATGGAAACATGTGTTTCTAAAATGGAAACACGTTTTCAAAGTGTTTCCAAATTAGAATTTTTAGGAAACGTGATTTTTTGTGTTTCCAACGAGTTTCCGAAAGTTTCGATTTTTGAAACGTTTCGGAAATGAGAAACATACCTCGGACGGAGTTTCCATGCAACCTAGCTGTTTGAAGACTAAAAATAAAAGTTTACAAATTTTGAAATTTGCAGAGTGGAAATGAGTTGGAAAAAGAAATACACAGGCTTACGAGAATTTGATTGAGGCCCAATAGTCTATTATTTCATTGGGTCGGCCCAATAGTCATCCTTGGATTCAAACCTATAAATATGTTTATAACGATTCCTTCACTTTTAATCAGTAGAGCAAACCTATGTTTAATTTGGATATGATACTATTTATAAAAAGAAAAACATATAGGAATTATAATTTAGTATCTTTATATATAGGTTTCATGACTTAAACGTTAGCTAAGACGTAACTAAATGAGTCTTAAGATGAAGAATTTTCAAAACAAATCTTTATCAGCATTCTTGTGACGTGCAACTATATTTTGTAAATTTATACAAGTAATCTCCTATATATTAAAAGAGAAGCATTTTTAAAGAGAAACCTTAAATTTGTAGAATATTACAATGGTGTCATTTTGCTGATATGTCACCACCATATAGCTTTTCAGAATTTTTATAAAAAAAGACTTATGTTACTAGAATATTTACATGATATGTCATTATGCATTGTTATAACCAAACATATATTATACTTTTATAAACTATTCATCAATATATTATTTATGGATATTAGTTTATGTTTAAAAAACTAAACCTACATATCTACTTAAATTTATCCATCGATATATTATGAACCATACAATTCTATTTACCATTATAATATAATGCAATTTTTATAATGTATTCAACTGTTATAGTTCTGACTGTTATAGTTCTGAGAGAAATATTAAAATATTATACATTAATCATATTAAAAAAAATTAGTATAAAAGTCCGTCAATTTTCCAAAAAATGCAATAAATAAGCCATACAAATATTTTAAAAGTTGAATACATTATAATTTTTTTTACTATTAAGCAGTTGTTTAAATTGATCATTTCATGTAAGATCAAGTAACCATACAAATTATTATAACCTAAATGCACTCAAATTATCAGTATCTTTTCTATTTGTATCCAACAGTTTTATTAATAGGTTATACTAATTTTGTATTTTGATTGTTAAATCTTAACTTAAGAGGTTTAAAATAAATCGTTTAAATTTTTTGACATTGTTTAAAGTTAAAAATAGAGGTTTATAATAAATCGCATGCATTTAACATAGGCATGCATTATTCATGCATTAACTTTTGATTATTTATGCATTAACTTTAAATTATTAATGCATCAATATATATGAACCAATAAATTAAAAGGGGATCCATATATCGACCGAGTACTCTATATATATGTATTAAATGATTAATTGCCAAAATTAATAGTTGATTAATAACGTTATTGATGTTAATATGTCTTTCTCAAGCTATGATTATTAGAGTTAATACGTCTTTCCTAACTATTACAATATAAAAGATACTACTAATTACTATTTAAGAAATAACATATTTGATTGCTCATGTGATAGTTAGGAAAACTTTAATATAACTAATTAGTATCTTAAATATTAATTTCATATCCATAATTGAATTATTTTGTTTTTAATGTCTTATATTAAAAATATTTCATGTGCCGTAAATACTTATATCACATATATCATGATTTTAATTATCTCCCAACTATATATAAGACGTGTGTTGTATGCACTTAAATATCACTTTCTCATTGAACGTAGTGTTTAAAGAGGTTTTCCAGAAATTATTTGAAAATGATTCTGAACCTTAGTTCAGTATTTTGTTGTGGTATGTTTTGTTGATTGTACGGGGTTTATAACGTAGAGGCTTCAATCGTTTTCTGGGTTTGAATTTTGTGTTTTAGTTCTTTTTTTTTAATAATTTGTGTCCTTTATGTTTTATTATTTGTTTCTGTAAAATTCTAATGAAGCCTCTATTTCTTAATCTTCGGTCTCTTTACATATTGTTTTGAAATATGTTCTTCTCTTTAGTTACTACCTACGTATATAGTTTAAGTACATTATATTATTACAACTTCAAACTATATTTCATTTGATTAACCTTAATATTCATCATACAATAAAAAAATAAAATCTAAGATTCAAATCATATACAATGTGATTATTTGTTTATTCATGTGCAACCAATGTGGAGGTGAACGTTCGATTGCAACTTATGTTATTCTCTATTTCCTCTTTAGTTTGTAATCCTTTTTTTTTGTTAGCCATTATAATTCTTATTTATTTATCCTAAAATAATCTAAAGAGATAAAATAATTGTTTATTATAATTATATTAATCAGTAACTACTTCAAATTTAACTAATACATTGGTCCATTACATATTACTAATACATATTTCATAAATAAACACCTTTCCGGTCAACACTTTTTGATAGCATTTACATAGCTTTGAATATCGATGTTTTGATATTATTAGCATAATTCTTTTATATTTTCGACTATTGTTAGTTTTAAATTATTTTGAAAACATTAATTTTGTATTTTTTCACAAATTAAGTTATTTATATCTATCTTTTTTTATATCATTCAAATCTATATTTAAACCAATTAGACTAAAACAATGTATATTGATTGGGTGTTACGTCAGTTTTATATTAATATAAACAAAAAAACTTTATTATATTATTAATATATTTTACAATTATATTATATAAAACCAAAATTAAAATTAAATATATTATATAATATTAAAAAAATTATATTAATTAAATAAAAGATATTTTACTCAATGCAAGACGCAGATTATTACCTAGTAAACATATAATCTATAGCTACAACGATTTAGAGAATAAAGGTCTAAAAGGTGCGTGAAACAGACGCGCAAGTGACACTCACTAGACAGTAGTATTAAGCATTTAATCTAACAAATTATTGGGCTACTGTCCCGACCCATGCGTGTCTGCTTTCTAAAATGAATTAACTATGCTATTATATACAACTGTATTTGTTTTCTTTATGTTCATTTCTTTTTGAGAAATGCATGATATCAGTTTGAGAATTTGTATATATATATATATATATATATATAACATTTAGACCCAAAAAAAAGAATTTTTATATAAAAAAAATGTTTTAGAAACACGGTATTTCGAAGTATTACTCTAAAATGTAAAAAAGTTACAAAACTACTTGTGTCCTACTGCTCACTCCTCAACAACCTTTAAACATCCAAAGAACACTTAACTAATTTTAACAATCATTTTATTTCTAAAGGGTTTTGATTAATTAACAAAATAAAAAGGTTACAAGTTATGAGTTTTACATCATATAGTAGCGGTTACAAGCAAGCGAATGATATATAAGCTAAACAGAAGCAAGAAATTGAAAACTCAGCTTTAGAGAAAAAAGCTGAAGGGAAAAACCAATCAAAACCCGAAACGAGGAAACATTCGATAGATTAATACACAGTGATTAAGAAAATATATTCCAAAACATTCGACAGATTAGTAATCCTATAGAGCGAATGCGATGAGCCGATGATCATGAATACACAGTGAAAATGTAACCCTCACGGAAACCCCACGTGTTATCCACAACTAATTTGATTAAATTGTCACGTGTTTAAAATTCACCTAATAAGGTCACGTGCTAAAAATCATTTCTCTTTATTCAATTAAAATGGGAATTTATTTTTATTTTTGTCAAAGAGTATAAAAGGATACAGTATCACTTCAGGAAATTAATAAAAGAATATCACTAGTGAAATTAGTAGACTATAATCAGTTAAATAGAATCTAAAGAGAAAATAGTGAGGGGTCTTCTACTGTTGCATTCCATTTTTTCAACTTTTATGCAGGCTGTACTAGAAATTTGTTGATGTTTCCTCCAAAACCTGCAATGTATCATGTATGATATGTCAAGAAATTTTGTTGTAAAGAGCGCTGACCATAATTTTTCAAAATTTAGTCTCATATTTTTTGATGATTTACTAACTTTTATGTAAGCATAGATATATATATACTTCTTGAAGAAAACATTTTGTTAAATGACCCAAAAAAAACCAATAGTTATTTATTCATATATGTTTCTGTAATTTAACTCATCTAGAGTAGTGTGTAATATTTGAAGAACAATAATTACTTAACTAAAGTGATAATTAAATAACAAAATAAAACTTTTAATATTATGTGTTTTTATTTTTAAAATCATATAATTACAAAATATAGAATATTTTACGATGGTTGACAGAAAAAAAAAGTGTACTTTATGTAAATAGTGAGAAAAAAAATTAATATGCGTTCACGTAACTATAACCAATATTTTGAAACCCGATCCGGAAAGCAAACCGGAATAGTTACCGGGTCACTGGATTTCCAGGTTTATCTGGATTGATCCGGATCAACCGCGGATTAATTAATTAATAAAACTTTATATAATATATATATTATATAGTTTTAAAAATAGAAAAATAAATTTAAATATAAAAAATATAACATAAACTATTAAAATTATTAAATATAAAAAATATAACATAAATTGTTCAAAACATAACACAATTAGTTGAAAAAAAATTCAATGTTGATACAAATTACAAACCTTAAAACTCGATAAAAGTCACAAAACAACAAAAACCTATAATTTAATTAGGGATTATTTATATTAAAGAGATTTTTTATTAAAAAAATGAAATTACTGGTTTAACCGGGTCAACGGGTCACTGGGTCACGGGTTACTCGCAGGTTTTTCTGGATTTTACCGGGTTATTAAATCTCGGATTTGAAAAGTAGAACCGACCCGGATGAGTGACCGGGTCCTGGTTTAACCGGGCGAACCGGCCGATCCGAGTCGGGTTTCAAAACATTGACTATAACAAACAATTTGAAGTTCAAGTAATAAAAAAATTAAAATTAACTATGCACATGAATATTTTTTTATTAAAAAAAATGCACATGAATAAACTTGGACATGCATCGCTATCTTTTCATGGATCGCCTCTTTCTCTTTTCGGGTCAGATCTGTCTGATTTCGGTTAGTGGCTCTTTTCCGATCTAATCAGAAGTTCAGTCCGTTTCTGGGTTCATTTTATGATTTTGATCTTGCAGATTAAATTTTTCTTTATTGGCAGTTGATGGCTCGCTGTTTCTTCACTTTGTGCGCTTCTTTGTTCTTGTTGTCGTGGTATGTTTACTGCGGAAAAATGTAGGTTTCGTTCCTAGTCCTTTGTCCATTGCTAGAGGAGCTCTGGTCGTTCTTTCAAGTTTCTGTCTAGGCCTCTACCTGGCTTTGGATATTTATATCCTCTCACTTTGTCATTTCCAGAAGATTTCAAAATGTCGTTCTTACTTGCTGCACTGCACTTGTTTGTCGGTTCATGAAACCTTTGTTCTATTATTATTTATAACGTAGGAAGAAGTTTAGTTTCGATGATTGGCATAATGCATTTTCGATTCTATGAAGCTTGGAGTCCCATAAGTTTTATTTCTCTTGCATATTGTATTAGTTCTTCGGTTTAACTGCTGATTTCTTTTTTGAATTAGTGTCGGATTCATAGAGTTTAATTTCGGATTCCTCCTTAGATATCCAAAAATATATCATTTGTATCCTTCATGTTCTAATAAAATTTTCAGATGACAAAAAAAAAAAAAAACTTCGACATGCATATCAAAAAATGTTAAAGGATTAAAACATAAAACACAAATAAATAATGATACGATTTTGTAACAATCAACAGCTAGTATATAATAAAGACGTTTAGCCAGCATGGCATTGGCACCTAAAAAGAGGGAATTATTTTAACCTGTATTACGCGCGTCCGCTTCGTACTGAGTAGGACCCAAAACCATAGCCTATAAAGCCTCTTCTCACTTCACTCTTCTTCTTCAACGGCAACCACCAAAAACAGAGCACACTCAAAAAACACAAATCTTCATTTCATTTAGATTTTCGGGAAAAGCTACTACAATTCGAGGTAATTTCAGCTTTAGTTGAAGTAGATTCAACTATGTTGAACTCGTTCAAATTTCCAATGTTGTTGTTGTTATATTGCATCATACTCTGTTTATAACTATAGGTTTCAAACTCAAATATAAGCTTGAATTTTAAAGAGCCCAGTAAGTTAATTCGTTGAAATTTCACCTTTTTAACAGATTTCTATCTCGTAATCCTTTGAACTTTTTGGATTTCTCTGTTGTGGGTGTAGTCGTATTGCATTTACTCTGTTTTATAGTTATGATTCAAACTCAAGTAACGCTTGAATTCAGTTATAAATTTAAGAACCCAGTAAGAAAATTCAGGTTTACACAGATTTCTAATTTGGAATCTAACGATTTTTTTTTTAAAAATCATTTATTTTGTATTTTACTCTGTTTACACCTATATTTCAAACTCACGTAAAGCTAGAACTATGTTGTATTTCAAGAATCAAATTTGATAATTCGTGTGAATATTAAGTTTTTCTTAACATATATAGTTCGTTTTTTATAATACCGTCAAAATTTTGGGATTTTTCTTTTAATTTGTTTTATTTACTAAAACATACTGTACTCTGTTTCATCGGAACCAGATCGGAGATGGAAAACGGCGACATTGTCCTAGCGGAGATGAGGCCGAAGAGGCGTGCAGGAAGGCGGATTTTCAAGGAGACACGTCATCCGGTCTACAGAGGGGTGCGGCAGAGGGACGGCGATAAATGGGTCTGTGAAGTCCGAGAACCGATTCACCAGCGCCGAATCTGGCTCGGCACTTATCCTACGGCGGAGATGGCTGCGCGTGCTCACGACGTGGCGGCGCTTGCTCTGCGCGGGAGATCCGCGTGCTTGAATTTCTCAGACTCCGCTTGGCGCTTACCGACGCCGGAAACCACTGATCCGGATACAATCAGGCGTACGGCGGCGGAAGCTGCGGAGATATTCCGACCGTCGGAGTTTAGCCACGGAATTACTGTTTTGCCCTCGTCCGGTGGTGGCGAGCTTGCCACGTCGGAGGAGGGATCAGAGGGAATCGCTGGAATGATGATGAGGCTCGCGGAGGAGCCGTTGATGTCTCCGCCGAGATCGTACATTGACATGAATACGAGTGTATACGTGGAAGAAGAAATGTGTTATGAAGAGTTGTCACTGTGGAGTTACTAAAGTATGTATACGTATTAATGTATGTATCATGGTATCATGTATCATGTATGTGTGGTAAATTTTCGCGGGGTTTTTTAATCAGTTTAAGAAGCTTCAGTTATATAATAATTTTGTGCAAAAGATTCTTGGAATCTTTGGTGTTTGTGTTTACTTTTTTTCGTGAAGCAAGCCTTATAAAGAGCTTTGTTTACGTATATTTGGAATGGGCTTAGATAAAGTTTAGCCCATCTTAAGAAGTCATGTTGACTATGTTTTTTTTTGGTTTACCTAGTTTCCTTATAGGTATTACCAAACTGTGTATCAAATACTATATAATGTTTAATAATATTTTTACTACAAATGATGTAAAGTAAGTTTAGTATATATTATCAATTCTAAAAGGTGATGCTCTTAAATATTTGAAAATATTAAATTTATATAAAGATAATATTTGCATTAAAAAAATATATGATATAATGAAACATTTTTTTTTTAAAGAACATCATTTAAAATATGACGAATAAGATGTTAGATATATTTTTGCACTTTTTTTTGTTTCTAGTTTCATACATTTTACTCGAAAAAATGTAGTCTTGTACATTTTGTTTTATTAACCCAAAATAAATTGTTTTGACTTTTAGTTAAGCTTAGTATGTTTGAATTGAAGTCATGTTTGAATTGAAGTCTGCATGACTTTTTTTTGGTTTACCCCAGTGACACTGGACCAGTGCATAAACATGGTCATGAGCAATGTTCATTGAGCATCCTACTAACTGTGCCACGTGTATATTTCCTCGTCCTACAAACATTTATATTTTCTTATTCTTTGTTTACAACACTTTTATATTAGTCAGGAAATTAATTTCTATTTTGATAAATTGTTTCGAATAATACATTTTTACTTTCATTTTATGGTTTTGTTAACATCAGCGAAAAAAATGGAGAATGAGTTTTGATTATGTTCGTCAATAACGAATAACATCCATAAAATTATATATTTTCGTAATCGTAAATTCAATAATATATTTAAATAATTTATATCTGTTTTTTTTATTATCCAATTAAATTAATCAGAATTATTTCAAATAATTGAGATGCATTATTTTTTTCATTGTTGTATATTTTCAATCATCTTCAACCAGTTTTAGGCTTTCTTTTTTAATCTCCAAATTACAATTTTTTTTTCTTTAACAGCAAAATTTGATTTATATAGAATTAATATAGTCATGATACAAATAGATTCTGATATAAGATTGGAATCACTCCAACTTATGATCACAAGATGATTAAGAGAATTCCAAGCTTATGGTGCGGAATATGGGATGAAGTCGGAATATAGGTGGAATTGAGGTGATTGACTCGCTCAACCGGTGGGTTGACTGACTCGCTCAGTCGGTGGGATGGCTGACTCACTCAGTCGTTGGAACTAGTCTTGCCTGAATCACACAAACAAATCTATTCCAATAATCAAAAGAAACAAAAGAATCACTCTATTGAATCTAAAGACAAGTTGTTTTAAACAAAGAACAATCTTTGAATAAAAAGAACAAAGTTTTTTTTATTTTTTCTTAGATAAAAAGGTGTTTTACAAATGAAACAGCAATGAGCTTATATAGGCTCAGTACACGTCCTAGACAATAACTCTAAAGAGAGAATTAAGCAAAAATCAAAGAAAGATCAAAAGGAATGATTAAAGGGATTTTTAACCCATTTGATGAATGATGGGGGGATTGGCTAGAATCAAGGGATTCTTTGCTGACTTTGTATCTGGATGGCTTGAGGATGTAGGCTAGCTTCTGTGGACGATTTTCCTTCTCAAAGAATCATTCAAAAGGCTGATGTCTTGGCTAAAAAGTAGCTGTTGTGATTTGAATGAAATCTGCTCCAAATAAGGCAAGTTGGTCAATGGTGGGATCCGCCTGATCCTTTGGTTGCTGGTGCTGGGAACGGTTATAGCTGACTCTCCTGATTGGTGTATTAACTCTCCTGAATGGTTTGATGCTTCTCCTGGTCGCCAAAGTTTGGTTTGCAAGTGATTAAACTCGCCAGCTTCCAAATAAGGCAAGCAGAGCATCCTCCGGTTTAGAAGTTGAATAATTTTTAAACCATAATGAATTTTGGCATGAAACCAATTTTTCTCGGTTCTCTGATGAATCCAGTTTCCAAAACATTCTGGAACGTTGCTTGGCTCGTCTGGGTTTGGCCGAAATAATTTTATTAGTACTCGCATGTCTCCATCGGGTCCATTGAAGATCTTCCAACTTGTATCTTCAATATCTTCTTCATATGAATTCCTTTTTGGGTGATTCTTCTTCGTGATGAACCATGGATGAGTTGAGAATGCTCTCCAAGTGTTGGTTGAGCTTGAATGTTTGATATCAACCTCCGTTTGGGCTGAACTCCACTCGAATGCCTCTTTAGCTCTCCTCAGCTTCATGTTCTCCACTTCATGACTCCTGGATCCGTGCTCCATGGTTAATGATGACTTGATGTCCGCATCAGATTCTTATCTAACATGGTGGATAGGTAGTTCCTGAATAAAATAGACCATTTGGGGGATCTTGTTTAGATATTACAAACTCTTTTAACATAAGAAATATCGTAAAAATGGAACTTGGTTAACTAGTTTTTAATATCATCAAGTAGATTAGCTATGCTTATGTCTTGATCATTAGTTTTTAGTAAATTAACCAAGGTCTGGCAGTCCCCTTCGAAGTTAATGAGGTCAAAACCCATGCTCCAGGATTGTAATCTCCAGTCTACAATTTTATCATGTAAAACTCTTCGAATAGCAATCACATTATAGGTTCACAGTTTCCAACAAAATTGATGAAGCTCCAGTGAAATCCTCCGGGTTTCGATTTAATTTTTCAAATATTGATGTTAAATATTTGAATTTTTTTAAACAAGGGTTGTACAGTATATTAATCAAACTGATATCAATAACAAAAAAAATATTTATTGAAAAAGTAGACATTTGATGTTAAATGTTTAAAAACACAAGAAATTTTGTAATAATGTAAAATTATTAACTGAAATTTTCAAACATTTTAAAATTATTGATTATTGCTAAACTAAAGAATATATCATATAGTTTTATTACAAACATTGCCTATCTAGATATATCAGATAAAAACGAAGACGGGTTTTTTTTTCCACCACAATATGCTTGTCTTTTTCATGCTTTTGTTTCTTATTTACCGGAAAATGTTTTCTCTTCCATCAGTTTCTTTCTGTTTGTTTCTTTGCTATTTTCAGCTTTCATGTGCTGTTTGGAAATTTCCAAATTTTTTTAGGGAAATAATATGGCAAAGCCAAGATAGCATATAGTAATGAATTAGAAAATAAGGCTTTTTTTTGCCAACACAATAAAGCTGTTTTTGCAGGCAAAAAATGATTTATTGTGTTGACAAAAAAGTACTATGTTGACCAAAAAGGATGTATTATAGAATAAAGAAATAAATCTAATCTTTAAACGAAACCAAAATAAAACAATAACTAACTTAATTATAAACGGATGAATTTGAGGAATAAAACCAAACTAATGCTAAAGTATTTTTTCTAAAAAGGTAAAGTTTATATCATTTAAAGGTTTCAGTAGTTAAAAAAAAAATCAATTTAGGATCAGTAGATAATAGAATTTGATCATGGATCTAGACATACTAAACTCATGTAGTAATGATCCGGTTTACGTTCATCATTCATGTAGTAAAAGTATCATGATAATGTGGTTGATTTGTTTTAATTAGTTGCTAGAAAAATAATTAGAAAAAGAATACCATACTAATTTGCGGAGGTCCAATTTCCCAAAGTTGCAATTAATTAGATATTGTTACAAAAGTCGAAGAACACTTGTGTGTGCAAGAGAAGATGGAGTCCGAGCCCAATGTCATTATGGTTTTATAGTAGCATTTGTCTCAAATTCACTCTATAAATACGAATGTATCTGATTAGTTGTTAGACACGCAAAAAAATAAATTTCAGTTTTTCATTTTTATCAACTTTCTCTTTTCTCTTTTCAAGGGTAATATCTGTTATCTCAATAATTCTTATATGATTACGTATAATACTATATAATATATTTTTTATAACATTTTATCAGCACAATCACTCTACTAATTATAATATGTTATTATCCGAGTGCGGCTCAGCTGCCCTATTATTAATTTACTAATTTTACGATGGTTGTTTAAAGTACCATAATTGTAGGTTTAACCGCCTAAACATTTAATTTCCTTCTTTTGTTATGGATGATTTTGTCACCATAATTTATTATTTAAAATTGATAATTTTGTTTACATAATTTATTTACTTTTAGTGATAGATGACTATGGTCGCCATAATTTATTAAATAAATCTATATAAATAACTTTAACCAACATTATTTATTCATTTACAATTTAATATAGATGATGTAGTAACCATATATGTTTGTTTATACTATAATAATTAAATATAGATTCTATAATGCTTATACATAATCTTTTGCAATTAGTAAATTTAACTGGTTTTTATTAGAATAGCAGATTAAATTAATTTAAAATATCTATCATACAACGGTAACAAATATTTTTTTTTTTGAAGAACCTTTTACCTTTTCAAACGGCTACTTAACGGTTAATAAATAGTATTTTTCTTATGTATAAATATTTTTATATATCATTTTTTCACTTCACTAAATCCTCTCTAAAATCTTCTCCAAGCAAAATCACTTACTTTTATTAATAGAAAAAATGCTTCATCTATTTTTAGTTTTTGTAATTAGTTATATTCTTGTTGTTTTCTATTGTTTACTTGTCGAAGAATTTTCTCCAGAAGAATATACAATGATTTTTATTTTGATGTTTTATGCATTAGTTTTTCTTGTAATCTCGTTACTTATTCATGTACCCTGTATCTTCTAAATTTAATAAAACTACTCTTTCTAATTATATTCTTGTTGTTTTATTTTAGAAATTCAATGGTAAACGTTGAGAAGCTCCAATTCCCGGCTCTTGGCATCACTGGTGCTAACTATATTTCTTGGACTATGAATATCGAACTTCATCTAGAGTCTCTAAGTTTATCGGAAACTATCAAAGAGAACAACACATCAACAGCCCAAGAGAAGGCTAAATCGGTGATTTTTCTCTGGAGACACCTAGATGAAAGTATCATATACGACTATGCACACATGAGGGATCCCAAAGAGCTCTGGAAGCCTCTGAAGGATCGGTTTGATCATCAGAAAGACATTACACTTCCACTTGCTCGGGATGAGTGGCAAAGTATGAGGTTCCAAGACTTCGACAAAGTGATGAACTACAATTCCGCGGTGTTAGGAACTGTGGCCAAGTTAAGGTATTGTGGTGAGACCATAACGGAATCTCAAATGCTTGAGAAAACATACACCACATTCCACAAAAGCCACATCACCCTGCAACAACGTTGCGTGGGTGTACCAAATTTTTGGGTTTGATTGTGGCGCTCCTAATAGCCGAAAAGAATAACGAGCTCCTCATCAAGAATCACATGACTCGACTTACCGGGTCCAAAGCATCCCCTGAAGCGAATGCACTGGATGTTAAAACTTATGTAAGAGAAAATAAAGCCTTTCGAGGTGTGGCCGTCGAAACAATCGCGGACGTGGGAGAAACTACAACCCATATAACAGGAAATTATTCCAATGGACACCTTCTGAACAACCCCCGAAGGGAAAAGATCACCAAGGAAATACCTCCCAGAAGTGAGAGGAAGCTTGTTTCACATGTGGCACCAAGGGACATTGGTCTTGGGTATGTCGTACTCCCGCACATCTCTGTGCACTATACAAAGAATCCGCCAAAAGCAAAGGAAAAGAAGTAAACCTCGCAGAACACTCTGAGGGTACAACACACCCTGATGCATCTAACTTCGATGATGCCACTACACCAGAATCCTGAAATGTTCATCATGTGATTTGAAAATTTGAACGACTGTGCCATAAATAATTATCATTAATGTAAAATACTAATATTGTGTGTACTACCCCTAATGTATAATTATTGTTTGTACTACCTCATAATGTATGATTGTTATGTGATATTTGCCAATTAATGTATAATTATTATATGATATTTGTTTTATGAATCAGAATATCTTATCTATGTTGATTGCTTTTTTTTATCTCAGAAATGGATTGCAATACGAATGGAACAACATCCAGGATAAATGACAGAGATATTTGTATACCAGATAGTGGAACAATACACACTATTCTGAAGTGTAGAAAATATTTTTCGGATTTAAAACTGACAAAAATTATCGTCAACACAATTTCGGGTCCTGCAGACCTTATTGAAGGATCTGGTAAAGCCAAGTTTACGTTACCTAATGGAACAAAATTTTCCATAAGTAACACTTTGTATTCTCTGAATTCTAAAAGAAATTTGTTGATTTTTAAAGACATATATATCCAAGGATATGACACTCAGTCTGCAACTGAAGAAGGGAAGAAGTATATGTACATAACTTCTAATAAATCAGGCAAAAGGCTTGTATTGAAAAATTTCCCAGAACTTTCTTCTGGTTTACATCATACTTATATAGATACAATGGAATCAAATCTCATCATCAAAAGAAATCTAAGTGATTTTATCCTATGACATGATCGCTTTGGTCACTCGGGCACTTCGATGATGCGAAAAATCGTAGAAAGCTCATATGGTCATTCAGTGAAAATCCAGGAGATAAATCACATGGTCACATGGTCATTCAGTGAAAATCCATGTGAAGCATGTTCTCTAGGAAAATTGATTATAAGGCCATCACCAACCAAAATCGACAAAGAATTATCAAATTTCCTTGAACAAATACAAGGTGATATATGTGGACCTATACACCCACCATGTGGACCATTCTACTATTTTATGGTTATGATAGATGCGTCTAGTAGATGGTCACATGTTTGTCTACTATCATCTCGAAATGTGGCATTTGCGAGATTTATAACTAAGAGCTCAATTTCCTGAGTATCCAATAAAGAGAGTTAGTCTAGACAAAGCTGGTGAATTCACATCCCAAGCGTTCAATGATTATTGTACGGTAACGAGTATCGTGTTGAACACCCTGTCGCTCATGTTCATACATAGAATGGTTTGGTCGAATCATTAATTAAACGTCTTCAACTGATTGCAAGACCATTAATCATGAGATCAAAATTCCTAACCTCAGTATGGGGATATGCCATTTTGCATGCAGAAGCACTTATCCGAGTGAGACCAAGTGCATATCATAAACATTCGCCATTACAGTTAGCATTTGGTCGAGAACCAAATATATCTCATCTAAGGATCTTTGGTTGTGTGGTATATGTACCTGTAGCACCACCACAACGTAATAAGATGGGACCACAAAGAAGGTTGGGTATATATGTTGGTTGTGATTCCCCATCAATTATACGTTACCTAGAACCACAAACAGGTGATGTATTTACGGCACATTATTCCGATTGCCACTTCGATGAGAAACTGTTCCCGGTTCTAGGGGGAGAAAATAAGCAAGTAGGAAATGATATTAAATGGGGTGTGCCATCCTTGCTACACCTTGACCCTCCAACAAAACAGTCTGAACTAGAAGTTTGACGAATTATGCATTTGCAAAACATAGCAAATCAGCTGCATGATGCATTTGAAAACATTAAGACAGTAACAAAATCACATATATCAGCTGCGAATATCCCTGCTCGTATTGGAATACCACAGGAGCGTGGGAGAGAAGATGATGCACATGAGTCTAGAATATGCTTGAAGCGTGGTAGACCTGTTCGCTCTAAGGATAAAATTCCTAGAAAACGGAAAGAGGCTGAAAAACAAAACCCTCCCAAAATAACAGAAATTTTAGAAGAAACAAGCCTTGAGGGTGAGGATAATGTGAGACATTCTAAATCTAAAGAGAACCATGAAATTTCCATCAACTACATTCATAGTAAAATGATATGGGATTGAAGAAAAATGAATGACGTTGATGATATTTTTGCATAATTTCTATCAAAAGAAATTAACGACGAAAGCGAAGATCTATAACCAAAATATGTACCTGAATGCCAAAAGAGGCATGATTGGTCATAATGGAAAAACGCAATACAAGTCGAATTTGATTCACTTAATAAACGAGAAGTATTCGGGCCTATTGTGATCACACCCGAAGCTGTGAAACCAGTAGGATACATATGGGTATTCGTTCGGAAACGAAATGAGAAAATGAGATTACAAGATACAAAGCTCGTCTTGTGGCTCAAGTTTTTTTTCAAAGACCTGGGAATGATAACGAAGAAACACAATCTCCCGTTATGGATGCAATCACATTTAGATTTTTAATGAGTCTAGCAGCTAATACAAATTTAGAGATGCGCCTCATGGATGTTGTTACAGCATATTTATATGGATCATTAGATATAGATATTTATAGAGAATCCCCGAAGGATTCAAGATGCCAGAAGTTTTGAGTTCTAAACCCAAAGAGTTATGTGCAATAAAATTGTAAAGATCATTATATGGGTTAAAACAATCCGGGCGAATGTGGTATAATCGTCTGAGTAAACACCTAATTAAAGAAGGATATATAAATAGTCTGATATGCCCATGTGTTTTTATCAAGAAAACATCATCTGGATTTGTAATCATTGCTGTATATGTTGATGATCTAAACATTACAGAAACTCATGAAAAAATACAGAAAGCAACAGAGCACTTATGTAATCATTGCTGAATTTGAAATGAAAGTTCTGGGACAAACAAAATATTGTCTTGGCTTACAAATTGAGCATCATGAGACTGGAATATTTGTATATCAATCCACATACACCAAAAGAGTGTTAAAATGCTTCAACATTGATAAAACAACTCCACTTAGCACTCATATGGTTGTGAGGTCACTTAATGTCGAAAATGATCCATTTAGACCACATGAAGAACATGAAAAGATACTTGGTCGTGAAATATCATATCTAAGTGCAATTGGAGCACTTATGTATCTTTCAAATTGTACTCGACCTGATATATCATTTACTGTTAATCTATTGGCAAGATTCAGTTCCTCTCATACGCGAAGACATTGGAATGGGATCAAACAGATATTTCGCTATCTTCAAGGAACGATCGATTTAGAATTATTTTATCCTAAAAACTCAAACGACCAAATGGTTGGTTTTGCAGATGCTGGAATCATGGCATTCTCAAAAACAGACATTGGTAGCCATTTCCTCAAATCATGCTGAAATCATTGCACTACACGAAGCAAGTAGAGAATGTGTTTGGCTTATATCAATAAGTTAACATATCCAGTCAACCAGTAGAATCTCCGTCAGTCCAGAACCGACCATCCTGTATGAAGATAATGCTGCATGTGTTGCTCAGACAAAAGAAGGATATATCAAGAGCGACATAACTAAACATATTCCACCAAAGTTCTTCTTATATACCCAAGAGCTTGAGAAGAATAAAGAAATTAAAGTGAAATATGTCCGATCATCTGATAATGCTATTGATCTCTTTACAAAGTCATTACCCACTACAATGTTCAGAAAACACGTCCATAACATTGGAATGCGTCACCAACAAGATCTATAATCCGATCATTTGAGAGGGAGCTTTATCGTTGTAGTTTTTTTGCTTTACTATGATTTTTCCCACCAGATTTTCCTAGAAAGATTTTTACCGAAGCAACTGAAAATAAATCACGTGAAATATGGATGACAATGGACTCCAAGAGGAGTGTTACAAAAGTCTAAGAACACTTACGTGTGCAAGAGAAGATGGAACCCAATGTCATTATAGTTTTACAGTAGCACTTGTCTCAAATTCACTCTATAACTAAGAATGTATCTAATCAATTGCTAAACATGCAATAAATAAATAGATTTTGGTTTTTCATTTCTATCAACTTTCTTTTTTCTCTTTTGAAAAGTAATATCTATTATCTCAAGAAATTTTATATGTTTATATATAATACTATATAATATTTTTTTATAACAGATATTTTATTTTTTGTTCCTTTTTTGCTGTTGCCAGTTACTATGATCCAATGGATCATCACACCAAAGACAAACGTGATCTTACCATAGCTTGATAAAATTCAAGTATTGAACTGACAGATAACTTTCCTGAAGAAACAAAAAACTTTTGCAGAAAGAGCGACTTTTAAAATAATAGCTTTCCTTGACCAAATAAATAAATAATAGCTTTCCATGCATAAAAACTTCATTTTTTTACCTTTTAAGATTTCTTTTATGTAAGGACTTGTGACAATGCAATTTTATTTTCCTTCACGCAACCATCTTGTAACTAACTAGTTGGACATGATCGGTTCTAGTTACGCTGGTTCTATACAAAATCGTTCATAACATATTCTATCAGGCATACTAATACACAATTAACTTCTATATAATAAAAAATACTAGTTTTAAGAGATAATCTCTTAAGTGGTTATGACTCAACCAAAACGTTGTTGGTGTAGCCACAATACTACAAAGTCTATAAGCCAATTTTCGTAGCAATTAGAGCATCTTCAATCTATCTCTATTTTAGAGGAAAAAATAGAGTTTAGAGGAAAATTCTCTCCAATCCACCTCTATTTTTACCTCTAAAATAGAGATTGCTATTTTTCCTTCTATATTTGGAGAAACTCTATTTGTTCCTCTATAATAGAGATGAACTTTTTTATTTATAAACTGGTCCCTTAACTTTTACATCTTTTTATTTTTATTTATATAACAAATACAAAAGTTAAATTAAATATTTGCATAATCTAGTTTGTATATATCCAATAAATAGTTATATATCTAACATATAAATTTAATTAAACTATATAATGTTAAATAACTTTAATAAAGTTTAATAAAATCAACATTATTTCAGACAATAACTATTATAGAAAAACAGAAAATATTATTTACTTTAATTAACTATATAATTTATAAATAATAGTGATTAATCCACGATAAAAAAATGAACATGAATAGTAATATAATATACATGAATAACAATATAGTATACACATGTACAATAATACATCAATAAAGTTACATTATACAGTTTTTGTATGTTATTAAATACAAAAACCCAATAAATAAATAAATTTAATAATTTTTGTTATGGTTTGAGAAAATTTTGTGAACATATAATATAACTAAATTAGAAAATTCTCATTCATTTCAAACTAAATTATAAATAAAATGATAAATTATTTTTTTAAAAATACAGAAAATTATAGAAAATGATAAATACTATATTGATTTAATATTCTGAGAATTTGCTTCCGGATCCACATAGATCATGCAAATATTGATCCAACAGAGTAGATGGAGGAGGATCTTATTGATCTTGATGTTGATCACTTTGCTTTTGTAAAATGCGTGCTTGTTCAGCTTGAATGTATGAACGGATATTTGGATCTTGTATGGAACTCAAATCACAAAATAAAATTTTATTTTCTTCTTTCAGTTCTTTTAAAGCATAATTCTTTTTTTGAATCTCCAAATGATCTTGTCTTTGTGTGCTTGACTTCTTTAATTGCTCCAAAAATTACTTATTTCCTTCTTCTAAGGTGTTGATAACTGTTGTTGTTAGATCAACAAGTTTTATTTTTATTTTGGATTTTGTTTTATGAAATAAATGTTTAATTTTAATATATTTTTATTATTGATGGATATTTTTGTAAATAATAATATAAATGAAGTTAATTTATGAATTTTATGAAAAGAATGTGTTAATAACAAATTATAAAGAGAATATTCTTAAAATATTCTTTTTAAAAGAAAAAATAGAGGAACACATTGGAGAGAAGTACACCTCTATTTTAGAGGAAAAATTAGAAGAACACATTGAAGATGGTCTTAATGTGTATGCTTGTTACTTTTTTATATAGAGAAATCAATACTATATTTAAATACTTTTAATTAATTAATGAAGAGAAAAACCTCTTTAATCCACATCAGCAGACCAATTGTTAAGTTAATATTTCCTTGTGCGGCGATTGGGAAAAGCAAACCTTTTGTATGGATCGTGGGACCACGAAAACTCAACTTTGCTGCCAAGGGCACGATCCGACTGGCTATTTCATAATAGACGCATTTTCCCGACGATTGGTTATAAATTAGACGTTTCATGTTCCTTTTTGTTATGATCACATGTATCGAAAAAAGAAAATTAAATTTTGTTTATTTATGTTTCTTTATCGTATCAACTATCAAGGAACAACAAAATAACCCTTTCTCGCTTTGTAGGTAACATCTTTATATATGTTTTTTATTTAAAAGTAATTATTAAATTTTAATATGTTTACTTTTAAAATTACAAATAGATATTTTGATTATAAATTATTTTTAGTGATGATTATAAATAGGGGTATGAAAACACTCTAATCTCTAAAATTAAAAATACAGATAACATATAGTTAACAGAAAATATAATGACATGATAATAAAGAATTTCATGATTTATGCAAGTTTTAAAAGAAACTAAATAAATTGGTCAATTTGTAAATTTTTAAGAAAATATATAATTAGCAATTAACAATAAAATAGAAAAGAATATACTGGAGTTATTTAATTTGAAATATAAAAATAAAATAAAATAATAGAATGGAAAAATATAACTGCACTGTATGATGAAAAACACAATAATGTATTAGTAATGTCCTAACCATAATTTTCTTTATGGGAGTTTTAGAAGATTTCTTAAAAATGGTTTAGGGAGGTATCATTGAAAAATGACTAAAACATTTTTTTTTTATTGAACTTTTAAATTTTTGTTTCTTAAATGCTCCAAAAATAACCTTACCGAACCATTTTCCTGTCTACTAATTACATACTCTGAAAATCGGCTATTGTTTTTCTGGTATGAATGGATCTATGTAGATTTGTAGCAATTTAGTTCAAACTTTTATTCGATCCATACGTGCAGTTACAAGTTGTTTCCAATTTTTAGATATGAAAAAGTATTGGCGTTATAATAATTACAAAACGATGTCCTTATCGATGTGAATATAATTAATTATAAATGCATGGATAGAAAGAGACATTCGAGTATTCGACATGGAACAATGTATACAGAGAAAGATACGAAAAATCATTTATATAGTGAAACCAGAATCTCATTACTACAAATTAAAATAAAAAGAAAAAAAAAAACTGAAAAGAAGAAAAGTACCTGCAGTGCACATCAGAGAACATGAGATTCTAGTGGGAAATTATAGGTTGCTTTACAAAAAGCAGATCGTTCATGTTTTTTTATTTATATAATTACGTATTTCTTATCTCTGTTTAAAATTTCTATCTTTTTTTTTTTTTTGGTTTAAGGTTAAAATATTATTACCAGAAGCGAACTTACCAATAGTTTGTTACAAAAAAGGGGAGGAGGAACATACTTATAAACTACTTACCAATATTCAAAGAGACTAAACAAGGCAAGACCATTAGAATGGAAGAGAGATACAGCCGAAGTAAATTTCTAGGAGAGAAGAAGTGTTATCCTGCTGCGGTAAGGAGAGTAAACGATCATAGATAGTCCCGTCCACTTGCAATTTCAGGACAGCTGCCGTCGAGGAGATATTCTTGAAGATTCTTGCATTACGCTCTCTCCAGAGAGCATAAACAATAATCTGTAGCATTAACTTGAGGATGATCAATTTCTATCTTAAATTGACATATAAGTTTTTACATTTTTTTTTCAACAATAGACTAAATTGTAAACAAATCCGTCTCACCAAATGTTATGGTACGCTAACCAAAAAAAATGTTATGGTACATGCAATTTTCGAATTGATAAATCATAAATGCACCTTAGAAGTTGACAAATTAGGAAAAAAAGTAAATGTTTAAAGGAATAAAAAATAACGAATATGTCGATTTCATGTTGATGGTTGATCAAGGTTCCAATGCAAAAAGAAAGAAAAGAGCGTATAAACTACGCATCTTAATTTTCTTTGGTTTTTCTTAACTATCATATGAATAAAATTAAGACCTACCTGAACTGTTTATTAGTATTTGTTTTACGACTTACATTATGATTTTAGGTAAATATTGGGGTTTTTTGTTCTGAATTTATAGACAAAGACCAACAAAAAAAAAATTTAGTTTTCCCAAGTTATTCATTTTGGAAAATTTTACTAGTTTATTACTCCATTTTTTATTAACTATTTTAACGTAAACTCAGCGTTTTGTAATGCATGTTAAATTACAAGACAATAAAGTTAAGAATAATAAATTATGTGGCACATAAAGACTGATGAGTTTAAAAAAAAAGTAGAAGAAAAAAATTGTTGAGTTTACAGTTGTACCCCGTTGACTGATGTCGTCACACTTCGCTTCTGTCTCTTGTACGATTCTTAAAGACTTCAGGAGAAAGCTGTAGTGAAAGAGATTTAACCTTCGTTTTATATTATTATCATATTTTAATACAATTATTCGTCGAGTTTATTTAAAACATGCTTTGTAATAATTTTTGAATACCAATTCCTTATTCCAGCGAATGGCATTAAAAGAGTGTCATAGGTGAAATCGAAGATTACTTACTATATAGTATTCAATAGTCTAGTCAAGTTATGTGGGTCCCAATTATGGGTCATGGAGTTGTCAAACTTTTATGGCTTTTTCTTCTTCTCTGGTTTAGTTAATATTTTCCTTGCTAATTTAAAGGGTTTTTTTTTTCGAAAAAACTTTGTATCTAAAATATGTGTAATATTATTATTGTTTGCAAGTTTTTTGGCGGATAAAATTTTTGTGAACTCCACGATTTATCATTAAATTTTGTTTTTAATTTCACCATTAAACTTCACTCTTCAACTGTTTTCAATAAGAATTTGCTAATAAACATTTTAATTCATTTAATTTTGTATGTTGTTTCTTGGAAAAAAATTTTCTGTTGAATTTGTTTTTTTTGTCAACTGTTGAATTTGGTTTAAATGAGTAATAAGAAACTTTTTTTATGTTTACCAAATTGGAAATGAATCTTATATATATTTAAAATCGGCTTCAATTTTGGAAAAAAAAAATATACTCTAAAGAATAGTAGGAGGAATCTTGGAGAGGCAGGGTTTTTCAACTTTTTCTTTTGTACCCAATTACAGAGTTTATACACAAAAGGTATATAATTCGACGAAAGAGGAAAACATATAAAATTAAAAAATAATAAACTGAGAATTAATAAATATCCAAAAGGTAAAGAAGTACGAGTCAAGGGGTAGATTCGGTATTTCAACTCCATCTTCCTCTTTTTTTTTCACATTCCAAAGCCTCCTTGGATTTGGAAGAGATTTTTCGTTTTCTCTGCTTCCTCTTTTTTTTTTTTTTTTTTTTTTTTTTTTCCCGTTTCCTCCGGGAAAATAAACGGCGGCTTCACCAAAAGTCTCCGATTTCGAAACCAGTAAGCAACTTACTACATTGCTCTCAAATCTCAAGTTTCTTCCGCGGGTTTTGCTTTCTTTCTCCAGTTTTCCTTTTAAGGTAATTACGATTCTCGTTTCTGATCACTCTCTCTGATTTCTTATCACGCTTTTTTTTCTTCTTTTGTATCTTTTGATCAATTCTCGTCAGTGAAATCCGATTTTGTTTCACAAAACCTTGTAAGATTTTCGATGATTGTGTAAATTCAACTTCTTTCGTTTATGCATGTTCTTATCAGAAAAATCGAATACTGTTTCAGTTTCCTTCTGGGATCGTCTTGAGTCGGCTAAGTGTTTCGCAGTAAGGTCCTTGTGGGGCTTCTGGGAGAAAGGTTTTTTTGTCTTTTTGGTTTCCCTTGGGTTATGTAAAACTCCATTAGTGGAGGTTTAACTCTGTTTTATTAAGTTTAAGGTTCCAAAGCTAGAAAATTTCAATATTGTGTGTCAAAAGTTGGAGCCTTTTCTTTTGTGTGTGTTTCTGCAATAGTTTTTGCTAAGCTTTGGAATAGAATCTCCTCTATCTGGATTTGAAATATTGTTTTCTGGGTTTTTGCTACATTTCTCTTTGTTATTCAATCAGTGAATCTTCTAGCCTTGTACTATTGTGTTTAAAGTTCTAAAAAGTTACTTTCACTAATGTGTGTTCAAAGTTTGAACCTTTTTGTGTGTTCTGCCAAAAAACATTTTTTTGACTCAAGTTTGAGATGGAATCTCCTCTGTCTAAACTTGTTTTCTCATTCTATCTGTAATTTGATTTAGAATCTCACCTTATTTTTAAATACCATCTTGCTTTTGATAGGCCAGTCACAGATTGTGCTTACAGTTTTGTCCATACCAAAAGTTGTCTGTTTCTCAGTGGCCTATCTTGATCAGAGAGAGAGAGTTGTTTGGTCTTGTCTGATTGGTCAAATGTGAAAGATTAGTTTTTGTTTCATATTCTGCACATTGGATTGATCACTAGAGAGGTTCCTGATATAAAAAAAAACTGATGTTTTTCACTGAAGTGGTTTTTTGTAGTCTTACTGATGATTTCTCTTGTTGTAGGTCACTTTGGAACATGGAGGAAGATCTCGAGGAGCTTCAGTTTCCTATGGGAACTCTAAAATCAATAGGTTTTAGCATTTCAAACAACAAAGATCGAGTAAGTGATCCCCTGAACCTAACTAAAATCTTCCATATATGTTAGTGACTATAGATTAAGCAAAAGACATTTAATGTAATGGTGCTTTGGTTATAGGAGAAGATGTCTGTCATGGAAGTTGAAGCAGCGAATCAAGTGACCGATTCACGGTTAGGTCTCCCGAATCCGGAGTCTACTTGCAGATCATGTGGCAGCAAAGATAGAAAAACTTGTGAAGGTACGTTAATGTTAATGAAACCAAGTTTTCAACGGAAAAAAAATCATCAGAGATCAGCTAATTTAATGATTGGATTCGATGTTGTTTCTTGGTTCTTGTTTAGGACATTTCGGGCTTATTAAGTTCCGGTACCCGATAATCAACCCGTATTTCCTAAATGATATAACTAATTTGTTGAACAAGATCTGCCCTGGATGTAAATACATGCGGAAAAAACAGTCTCAGGTTCAAGAAACTCTCTTAACAAATCTTTATATGGGTTTTTGTGTTAACCATATATAGACTAAGACTTGCCTTTTTGCTTTGTATAGGGTACTGAAGACAGGCCTGAGGGATGTAGATATTGCATTGTAAGAAACAGTTTGATATGAACATTACTAAGTTTGAAAATCTATGTTCTTACAGTGACTTGATTCCTTTTATTTGCCAGTCAAATACTGCTTACCCTCTGATGAAGTTTAGGGTGAGTAATAAAGAAGTCTTTAGGCGATCTGCAATCGTTTGTGAAGTAAGCGAAGAGAATCTGTTGAAACTCAAGAAACGTGGACTATCAGCATTACCTTCTGATTACTGGAGTTTCTTGCCTGAAGACCCGAACATCGACCAAAGCTCTTTGAAACCAGCCAGGCGGATTCTTACGCATCCACAGGTCTAAAAGAGTGAAACTTTTCGTCCAAACACTGAACCTATTCTTGGCTTTTTTTTGTTATCTATAGTTTTCTGACACTTTTCAGCTTCTTTCAGGTTAATTCTTTGTTGTGTGGGATTGATGAGAGGCTCGTCAAGAAAGACATCCCCATGATCGACTCTCTTCCTTTGCTATCTTTTCCAGTTACACCAAACGGTTATCGTGTAACCGAAATGGTTAATCAGTTCACCGGTCCTAAGCTAATCTTTGTAAGTAAAAAGCTTTGATTCTTGCATTGTTGTTGTTCTTCTCTTTGAGTTTGCAGTGTGTGTAAACATGTCTCGTATATACTATGGTTTCTAGGATGAACGGACTCGGATCTACAGGAAGTTAGTTGGCTTCGAAGGAAATGGTCTTGAACTGAGTTCTCGTGTGATCGAGTGCATGCAATATTCAAGAGTAAGCAGTTAGTTTCTTTGATAGAGTAAAACTGTTTCTTGTTTCATCCTCTGTGAAGGAAAAACTGATTCTTGTTTTTTTTTTTTGGCCACAGCTGTTTTCGGAAACTCTGTCTTCGAGTCAAGAATCTGCGAATCCGTACCAGAAGAAGTCGGATACTCCGAAACTATGCGGTCTAAGGTTCATGAAAGACGTCCTGCTCGGTAAAAGAAACGACCACACGTTCCGAACAGTTGTCGTCGGCGACCCGTCTCTGAAGCTTCACGAGATTGGTATACCGAAGAGGATCGCAGAGAGGCTTCAAGTGTCGGAGAATCTCAACAACTGGAACAGAGAGCGTCTCGTCACGTCATGTTTCCACAAGCTGCTCGAGAAAGGAGAGGTTCACGTCAGGAGAGGAGATAGCTTAGTGGCGATCCGAGTAATCGACGACCTACGAAACGGAGACAACATTTTCAGGACTCTGAAAGACGGAGACACGGTGTTGATGAACAGACCGCCTTCGATCCATCAGCATTCGCTTATCGCAATGTCGGTTAAAGTCCTCCCGACCACCTCTGTCGTCTCCTTGAACCCGATCTGTTGCTTGCCGTTTCGCGGTGATTTCGATGGAGATTGTCTTCACGGTTACGTTCCTCAGTCGATTCAAGCGAGAGCTGAGCTTGACGAGCTTGTGGCTTTGGATAAGCAGCTTGTTAACAGACAGAACGGACGAAACTTGCTCTCTTTAGGACAAGACAGCTTGACGGGGGCTTATCTTGTTAATGTGGAGAAAAACCATTGCTTGAACCGAGCTCAGATGCAGCAGCTTCAGATGTACTGTCCTTCGTCTCAGCTTCCTCCTCCTGCGATTATCCGAGCTTCTTCTTCGAGCAGCAAGAGCGAGGCTCAATGGACAGGAATGCAGCTCTTCGGGATGCTGTTCCCTCCCGGGTTCGATTACAGCTACCCTCAGAACGACGTTGTTGTAAGCAACGGAGAGCTTCTGTCTTCCTCTGAAGGCTCTGCTTGGCTCCGGGACGTTGAAGGGAACTTCATTCAGGGTTTGCTGAAACACGACAAAGGGAAAGTTCTTGATATCATCCACTCTGCTCAAGAAATGCTCTCTCAGTGGTTGCTCATGCGAGGACTGAGTGTCTCCTTGGAGGATCTGTACTTCTCATCTGATCCTCAGTCTCGTCAGAACTTGACAGAGGAAGTGAGTTACGGACTGCAAGAAGCTGAACAAGTCTGCAACAAGCAGCAGCTTATGGTTGCATCCCGTAGAGACTTCCTTGCGGTTAACGGAGAAGAAGACGAGAAGGAGGATTTGGCCGCGGATTTGTCCAGGTTCTGCTTCGAGAGACAGAGTTCAGCGGCGCTGAGTAAACTTGCGGTCAGTGCCTTCAAGGATGCGTATAGAGACGTTCAAGCACTGGCTTACAGGTACGGAGATCAGTCAAACTCGTTCTTGATCATGTCGAAGGCCGGAAGCAAAGGAAATATAGGGAAGCTGGTTCAGCACAGCATGTGCATTGGTCTGCAGAATTCGTCTGTTGCGTTGTCCTTCGGGTTCCCTCGAAAGCTGACTTGTGATTCTTGGAACGACCCGAGAAGCCCGCTTCGTGGCGCAATGGGAGATGACAAAACCGTAACCGAGTCCTTTGTTCCATATGGAGTCATCGAGAGCTCGTTTCTCACAGGCTTGAATCCTCTTGAAGCTTTTGTTCATTCAGTGACAAGCCGTGATAGCTCCTTTAGCGGTAATGCTGATCTTCCGGGGACACTTAGCAGGAGACTGATGTTCTTTATGAGAGACATATACGCTGCTTATGACGGGACAGTGAGAAACTCTTTCGGGAACCATTTGGTACAGTTTTCTTATGAGACTAATGATGATGATAATCATCATCCCGGAGAAGATATAACAGGCGAAGCAGTTGGGTCACTCTCTGCTTGTGCTCTCACTGAAGCTGCTTATAGCGCGCTGGACCAACCCGTTAGCCTTCTTGAAACTTCGCCGCTTCTTAATCTTAAGGTTCTCATCTTCTTCTTCTTCCTCTTCTTCTTCTTTTTCTTCCTCTTCTCTCACTTGATCTTTTGCATTTGCCTAACTGTTATGTTTTCTCTTTATGCAGAATGTGTTGGAGTGTGGATCGAAGAAAGGTCAACGAGAACTGACAATGTCTTTGTATTTGTCTGAAAACCTTTCTAAGAAGAAGTACGGATTCGAATATGGGTCACTGGAGATCAAGAACCACTTGGAGAAACTTAGTTTCTCAGAGATTGTTTCTACATCAATGATAATGTTGGTAACTCTTTAACTCTCTCTTTCTCAATCTTCGTTTTATTGCCAATGGCTTCTTCTCTTAACAACTGTTTCCTCGTCTTCTTGGTTAATAGATTTTCTCCGAGCACTAACACAAGGATACCTCTAAGCCCGTGGGTATGCCATTTTCATATCTCCAAGGTACACAAAACTCATACACATACACAAACCTTACATACGTCTATATATGGAAACGTTCTAACGTACCTCTTTTGTAATTCTTACAGAAACTAGTGAAGCAGAAGCAACTGGACGCCGAATCTGTTGTCGATTCATTAAACAAACAGTATATGAGCAGGAAGAAAGAACTCAAGCTTGATCTTCTTGATTTACAAATAGAAACCACGTAAGAAACACTCCTCCTCAAATTTGCAGCGGATAGGTTTTATTTGCCTTCTTTACTAATTTGTTATTACGTTTATGTGTTGTCGATTAGAAACCACTGCTCTTCGGATGATAAAGCAATGGAAGATGATAGATTCTGCATCACAGTCACTGTTGTGGAAGCGTTTCCTTTGGAGCTCGAAGCTATTCAACTCGTCTTGATCCCTTTCCTTCTCGACTCTACTGTCAAAGGTAAGAACCGGAACTAAACAAGAATATGGAACAGTTCTTGTTTTGTTATTACTGTTCTTACGAGCTCTCTCTATCATCTGTTCTTGCAGGCTACCAAGAGATTAAAAAGGTGGATATCTTATGGGTTGATAGACCAAAAGCGCCGAAAAAGACCGGGAATGATTTGGCCGGTGAGCTTTTCTTGAAGGTGACAATGTTCGGAGATCGAGGCAAGAAGAACCGTTGGAGTTCTCTTCTTGAGACCTGTCTTCCCGTTATGGATATGATCGATTGGACCCGAAGCCATCCTGATAACATCCGTCAATGCTGCTCGGTTTATGGAATAGACGCCGGTCGAAGCATTTTCCTAGCGGTTAGTACACTCCGGTTTCTGTTTACATTTCACTGGTCTCTGCAGCTTTCTAAAGCTTAAGACTTTCTTTTGGTTGGTCGCAGAATCTTGAGTCTGCTGTGTCTGATACCGGTAAGACGATACTAAGGGAACATCTGCTTCTTGTAGCTGATTGTCTCTCTGTTACCGGAGAGTTTGTGGCACTAAACGCTAAAGGTTGGGGTAAGCAAAGACAGGTCGAGTCCACTCCTGCTCCCTTCACTCAAGCATGCTTCTCGGTATATGTTTAACTAAAATCCCATTTCTTGATTTTTACCAAAGTTTAGATTGGATTTGGTTTGAGTTTTGGCACATATCTCTACAGAGCCCAAGTCAATGCTTTATCAAAGCTGCTAAGGAAGGTGTAAGAGACGAGCTTCAAGGATCCATAGACGCGTTAGCTTGGGGAAAAGTTCCTTCTTTTGGGACCGGAGATCAGTTCGAAATCATCATTTCTCCAAAGGTTAAAACAACAAACTTTTAGTGATCATTTCGTTACTTGAAGAAGTACAAATCTTTGGTGGTCTGATTAGTGGTTCTTTCTCCCCCGTTTCATCAGAAACATGGGTTTAGTACACCCGTGGATGTGTATGACCTTTTGAGTAGTACAGCGACGCTTTCAGAGACAGGAGAGACGACGTTGCGTGCAACGAACTCTTTGCCCAAATCAGACAAGTTCACGGTCCAGCCATTACGCTTGCTCGATACCGCTCTCTCCAAAACAATCAAGATACTCGACGGGAAAGGACTCACCAGGTCGCATCTAAGAAAGGTCTTAACATGGGACAACATCGTGGAGCTGTCTCGGTCACTGAAAATCATACTCTACAAGTAAGGAAACAAAAAAAAAACAAAACTTTCTTTGATTTTGGAAGTTTTTGCTCCAAGAACAGTTAAAGATTCATCCTTTTTTATGTTTAGATACGAGATCGATGCTCAGTTGAATGAGAAGGATGGTAATCTCGTGATGATGGCTCTACTCTTCCACCCAAACGGAGCTGAGAAAATAGGACCAGGCTTCAAAGGAATTAAGGTAAAAAAAATCATTTGAAAAGACAAAAAATCATTTGCAAGACAAGATCTTGATCCGGTTTTCTCTTATAGGTGGCTAATTCTAAGCACGATGTTAGCCGTTGCTTTGAGGTTGTAAGAACAGATGGAACAACAGAAGATTTCTCTTACCACAAGTGTGTATTGGGAGCAACAGAGATCATTGCCCCTGGGAAAGTGAACTTCTACAAGTCCAAGTATCTCCAACGCCGTACGGTCCAACCCGGTACGGACCAAGAAAACCCGAAAGCTGTTAAATAAAAAGAAGCAAAAAACTGTTTTTTTTTGTCGATATAATAATATCGAACAATGTAAGAAGGTGTTTGTTTGTGTTTTGTTAAAAAAAGGAAAGTGATAGATAGAAAGGTAGATATAGAGGAAAAGCTTTTTTAGCTTTGCTCTAAGCTTCTTTTTGCTTCTTTTACTATGTGATACCTTTGCCTTAAACCCTCAAAAGGCTTAAAGGTTAATTACGTAGTGGAAGCAGCAACGAGAAGCTGGCAAAGAGGGCTTCTGTTCTGTTTCTTGTTTCTTGCTCTGGTTCTTGTGTCTCTGTTTGTCTGTAAAACTATGGAGTTTCCGGTTTAACTATGAATGTTCCGGTTCTGTTTTTATTCTTTCTTTAACCGGGTTTTCGTGCAATTGTTATATGATTCCTCATAATATCTTTCGTTCTCCTCAGAAGAGATGAGATTTTCTTTGTTTATCAAAACTTATTATTTCTCAGGGCATGCTCTGCTTTTTTCCTGGTTAAGATCGGTTCTCAAACAATTTTGTTAATGATCATTCAGTCTGAAAATTTTGTAACATGGGTTTTAATTACTTAGCCCTATCCTGAAAGAGAAAGTTTTGAATATCAATTTACACAGAAATGCTATAGATATTGATTCGGAAACAATCAACAACGACATCATCTTTTTGGACTTCAAAATTTAAAGTTTACAAATTTATATATATGAGTCATTGTTACATTATTATAACACATTTTTAGCAAACTTTGACATGAACTTCTTCATTCTACAAAAAAAAAACAAAACTGGTTGTTTTTGTGATCCTCTTCATTAGTTACCATTCATTGTATTGTGACTATGTAATTTTTCAGTTTATGGAAGTTTATCTTGTGAGAAAAAATGTAAATTTGACTAAATTCAATTCACTTTAGAATAACTCCACATGCTGGTGTTTTTCTCTTTATAGCAAACCACACTTGCATTATTTTCTTCTTTATAGCAAAAACATGTGGTTGATAACTGTATTCTTATTTTTATTGATGATTGATTGATTGTGATAAGTTTTGTTTAATTTGACTATTGTTATCATAGTATATAGTTGTCTTATACTGATTAAATTTTTATTAAATATATTTAAACTTATCACTGTATTTTTCAATCAAGCAATAACTTTTTAATATAAATTTTCTAATTTTTTTGTTTGAAATGGAGATATTGAAATTTTGTTTTGAGGTAATATCGATCTCAATCACAAGGTATGCCAAACACATGTAACACTTATTATACATTACATCCATATAGCAATATAAATTATATATTTATATATTTGAAACTGATGAAATGGTGGATATTAAAATATTTGAAACTGATGAAATCGTGGATATAAATATCATAAAACAGTGATGATTCAGATTTTGGAAATCGCCTTAAGCTTCTAGAAAATTGCATATTGTCATTTACTCATACTCTCTTACACTTTTTTTTGTTAAAGACAATTGTACCAATAGAATATAGAAATAAAAAGCTAAAACATAAAATTTTTAAAAACAAGTAAAAATCCTAAAATACTCTCTTACACAGGTCCACAACTGCACTAACTATTCTAATGGATATTATGAATTGTTTTTCGTTTGTCTTATTTTATCTTTCACCTCCAACTTTTTTGTTTTTTATACATTATATTTTCGGCCGATCATTAGATTGCTTAAGATTGTATAGAGCCACATGTCTTGAACCCACAATGTCACTACTAATCTAACGCGTTTTCTTTCTCTTCTTCTTCTATCAGAGAACCTTAGCAAATCAAAAGGTAAGCTATAATCGTGATGACCAATGAAATGTGAACACGTGATGAGCTGACATTTTGAATGCAACTAACTTGCCATGTTTTACCAAAGATAATATACTAAAACTATAATTAAATCAGGAGAAAATCTGACACCATGCAAAAATCATAGACGTGTATTATTAAATACAGAGAGAATGGGAAACACATGCAGCGAGGTTTATTTTTGAATAAGAAATATAAATAGACTAAAAAGAATTCAGTTTCGACCACACAAAGTAGTAGAGTAATCATTTTTGAATAATTTTTTTAAAATATGTGTCCTCTCTTGAAAAACGAGTATCATATTGTAGGTAACTTGTGTACAGAAAGCATTGTAGACACATTATGTGTCTGCGTTAGAAATTTCTTTTTATTTTTTTTTGTCGGCGTGTAAATCATAATCTCTTTATATTATGCATTACATGTGTCATCTAATTAACTGTTAAATATTCCAACTAAAACTGTGTCGCTTTCTGTTTCTCTCCTTAATTTATATAAAGATCAAAAATACAAATTGGATACGAACACACATGAGTCCATGTCATGTTCCTTTACATGCAATACTAAAAAAGTAAAGACAAATTGAATACGGACACATATATACGTACACACACCATAAGTAAGTGCAAATACTTTACTTTTTTGTGTTTTATTAAACGATTTTTCGAATTATAATGCATAAGTAATTAGATCACGTTATTCTGAAGTCAAGGAAAAAAGATGTTATAATGAGTAAGTTGCAATTTTTTAAATTTGTTCTAAATATAATAGTTCAGTTTATATGCTTAATAAGTAGTATATAGACCACGCTATTCTGAAGTCAAAGAAAAAAAAAAGTTTTTATTTGCTGTCAAGAAAACAAAAGAAACAATAATATATACTGTATTATTATTTACAGAAAGTTGTAAATACTTTATTTTCTTTATTAGTTATAATATTCCGGAATATACGCCTACTAACTAAAAAAAAAGATGACATTACTTTGAATGAAGTCAAAAAAAAAATCACGTAATTATATATAACGATATGGTATGATTTCATAAATACTTTATTTCAGTTTAATCCAATAATTTCAGCCATTAGTCCGAGGAAATCCCCTAAAGTTTCACGTAATCACGCAAAAGCCCCATATGTTTCAAATAATCACGCAAAAGCCCCTTTGTTTATAAGAAAAGTGCCAATTAATTACTTTCAGCAGTCAGAATTTGATAATTCCGTCGTCTCTTCCATCAATGATTGGGTCCGAGTAAACTAAATGCAAATGGATGGCCACATGATGATCACATTGCTCGTTATATAGTCACAGCAATTAGTTTCTACACGAGCTCGAGACTCTCTCTTGATTTCCCCTTCTTCTTATCTTTATCGATTTCTCCGCCTTTCTGGGTCTTATCACAAGAATCGAAAGACTTCTGGGTTTGTAATTGGTTCTCTCAGATCTTTTCGTTGATTTTAACTCATAAAAGAATGACCTTTTGATCCAAATTTGTTGTTTTTTCAGGGTTAATTCTCGTTGATGGTCATCTAAATCTCAAAATCAGGAAGAAAAAAACAGATTCAGGGTTTCGATCAAGTTTCCTTCTTTAGGTATTGAATTTTTCTTCGTCTTTTTCGTTTGCAAAGTTGAAAAGAGAATCTAAGGGACGCCATGGTAGAAAAAGTTTAAAACTTTTTGGCGTTTCTCATATGTTTGAAAGGTGTGGAATTTTTTTCCCAACAGGCAAAAACAATTTGTTGTGCCTACTTAAAGCAAGTTGGTTTGGCTTCTTTATATAAATCATTTTAATCATTGAAGCCACTAATTTGTTTATTTATCTATTTATGTATGTGTAGTGTCGACCTTCCTTCATGCTAAGCTCGTGTGTTCTGATCCCTTTGCAGTATTTTAATCTTTTATTTTGTTTTTTCCAGAGATTTTGATCTGTATAAGATCTAAGGCGAAGCACCAGCTTTTGTATCGAAGAAGAGACCAAAAGGAGAACCTGAAGAAGAACGAGGATATATATACTCAGGTAGAAACATTGTATATATCTCTGATTTGGCTTTTGAACAAAGCATCTTGTGATGAATTGAAATGCAAGACTCTGAAGTATAAGTAAGCTGACTTTTTGCTGATTTTGTGTTGTGAAAGTTATAAAATAAGCTGAATTTTGATTGTTTCTTCAAAAATATTTGATTTGATTTGGTTTTTTTTTTTATTGTCCTCTGTGGTTTTTGCGTGATTGTCTCATTTGAGCACATGGCTTGTAGAGATAGCCAGCTTCCTCTAGCCGCTGACTTTCTTTGTATGTAAATTAAAAAACAAAGAAAAGTGCTAACTGGAAATTTTCTTGCTTTGGTTTCTGTAATTGTAATTAGTATTGTGCTTGAGCACTAATCAGATGGTCAGGAATTCAAAAACCCATTCGAGAGGGTTTATTCCATTTAGATGCTTAATGATCTGTTCGTGCTTGAGTCAAACTGTATTTATTTTCCTTGACACTTTCTTTCATTTCCTAAAACAGCTATTGCGGATCAATCCCCTGAATCTGCTCTGTGGCTATGTCTCTTGAAATCTATTATTCATAGCTCTGTTTGTGACTGCCTGATTACTCACTGTAAAATGTGAAATCGTTTGTGTAACGATCGTGTTTTGTGAAACTTCGTTATCTCCATTGAGTAAGGCTTGTTGTGTGGATTGGTTGATTTGAAATCTCAATGCAAGAGCTTGAATGTTATTGGAAACGTTCGTTCCTCTCCATTCCATATTAGGATTTAAAAATTGTTGACTTTGAATAATATTATTATCTATTTTGTATTAAATTCTTTTTCGGTATGCCACAAAACCCATTCTCTGTATGCTTCATCAAGTTGACAAAAAGCAAAATCTTTATATATAGGTGATATGAGGGTGTTCTGATTTCCACATTCTTCTCAGGCTCTTATCTAAAATTTTCTGTCTGCTATATGCGATAAAAAGATGGTGGCTTTTGGGAAATATTTGCAGCGGAAACAAATTGAAGAATGGAGCGGGTATGCATTTGCTTATGACATTCTCGGCTTTAAACTTTGATTTTCTCTTCTGGTTTTGGTTGCTAATGGAGTTCTGCTGATTCCATTGTAGCTATTATATCAATTACAAATTGATGAAGAAGAAAGTGAAGCAATATGCTGAACAAATCCAAGTCGGATCTCAACATCCTCGCCATGTTCTCAAAGATTTCTCGAGGATGCTCGATACTCAGGTATGTTGTAGACAATTGTCAAGAGGATTTTGTTTGAGTACTACACTTGCTGAATTGTTATTGTGAGTTAAGTATGGCTTTCATAGGAGTAATCATAGTCCGGTGTTTGTCATTGTTTCTGTTTATTAGATGAAACATTTAAGAAAATAAACATTCTAATGATCAGATGCAACTCCTTAATTATGTCGAATTGATTGAGATATTGAAAGCGAATCATCGTTTTTTGCAGATCGAGAAAACTGTTCTTTTCATGTTGGAACAACAAGGGTTGCTTTCAGGGAGATTAGCCACTTTGAGGGAAACGCATGATGCTATACTCGAGCAGCCTGACATATCAAGAATTGTCGAGCTACGAGAATCATACAGAGATGTTGGACGAGATCTTCTACAGCTTCTGGTATTCGTTGAGTTGAACGCCATTGGTCTGCGCAAGATACTTAAGAAATTCGACAAACGGTTTGGCTATAGATTCGCTGACTATTACGTCAAAACCCGTGCTGATCATCCTTACTCACAGCTTCAGCAAGTCTTTAAGCATGTGGTAAATAAATTTTTCTTACCGCTGTTTCATTGGTTCCCTCTAATAGGCTCTTTTTGTTAGGAGTCTTGAATGTTTTGTTTATGGAATTTGTAGGGTGTAGGAGCTGTTGTTGGGGCAATTTCCCGCAATCTTCATGAGCTTCAAGAAAACGAAGGAAGCTTTTATTCAATCTATGACCAACCTGTTCTTCCTCTTCAGGTACTACATATCATATATATCAAAATCAATATCCTCTATGTAGCTCTCGTAAATCCTAAGCCTTTGCTTTTATACTTTGCAGGATCCAGTGGTTGAGGCATTGAAAACCGCAGTGGACAAGTTAACCCACTCGACGAATTTCCTCAACTTCTTGGCCCAGCATGCCCTCATCATGCAAGATGATTTGCAGACTCCTTCAGAGGATACCATTGATGAACGGACTTACCATTTTAATTCGTTACTCCTGAATTTAGGAAACACATTTTTGTACATGGTTAACACATATATCATTGTCCCTACTGCTGATGACTATTCGATGAGCCTTGGAGCTGCAGCTACAGTTTGTGGTGTTGTCATTGGATCTATGGCCGTGGCTCAAGTTTTCTCGTCGGTTTATTTCAGCGCTTGGTCCAACAAGTCTTACTTCAAACCTCTTGTGTTTAGTAGTATCGCTCTCTTCATCGGAAACTTGATGTATGCGTTGGCTTATGATGCCAATTCCATTGCTCTTCTCTTACTCGGCCGTCTCTGTTGTGGGTAAGTTAAAAGTTAAGTTCCAATGAATCTGTGTGAAAAGAGGAAACCTTTTCTTCAACAACTTGTTATAACCCTTTGACTTTGCAGGTTGGGATCAGCAAGAGCTGTGAACCGGAGATATATCAGTGATTGTGTGCCTTTAAGAATCCGGATGCAGGCATCAGCAGGGTTTGTGAGTGCTAGTGCTCTTGGAATGGCTTGTGGTCCTGCACTTGCCGGTTTACTCCAGATCAAATTCAAGATCTACAAGTTGACTTTTAACCAGTCTACTTTGCCTGGGTGGGTTATGGCTGTGGCTTGGTTGTTCTATTTGGTATGGCTATGCATTTCATTCAGAGAGCCGTTGCGTGACACAGAGGAACAAGAGGAGCAAGAACGAAGCAATCCAAATGAGACAACATCAAGTAATTTGCTTTTGTAGATTTTTGAATGTAACGCTGTTCCTTTTCTGATTGAAACGAGTTTTGATTGGATTCTTGAATGATGCAGTGACAGATAGAGAAGACAATATCAGAGTCGAGGAAGGTCTTCGAAAACCTTTGCTGATTACTTCAGGAATAAAGCTGGAAGAAGATGAAGAGGAATGCGACGAAAGTGAAGAGTCTCCAGAAGACTCTCGCAGACCTGCAAATTCTTTTGGTGATGCATACAGACTTCTTACTCCATCTGTTAAGGTACCATCATCAGTTTTACGTAACCATTCTGATAAATACATGATTATGATGGTCTTGATTCGCGATAGAAGAATTCTTGGAATATTAGAAGTTCATCTGACTGAGATCTCTGTTCTGTTGTACGGTTTTGGTCTTCAGGTTCAACTGTTGATCTACTTCATGCTCAAATACGCGATGGAGATATTACTGTCGGAGTCTAGTGTCATCACTTCATACTATTTTAGTTGGACAACAAGCTCCGTTGCCATCTTCCTCGCGTGCCTTGGCCTCACGGTGCTACCGATCAACATTCTCGTCGGAAGTTACATCAGTAATATGTTTGAAGACAGGTAAATTAATCTTCGAATCCGAACTCATACCAAACCAAAAGCATTATTCGTTGATCTTAAAAGCTTGATCCTTTTGTTATACTTAATGATTGAACTCCTTAGAAAGCTTGAATCTTTTGGCATTTAATCTGAAGATTTAGATGTTTCTTTCATATTAAGCTTGAGTTTTTGCAACCTTGATGGTTCTTTTGGTGACTGATATGTGATCGTCTCTATTTGCAGGCAAATCCTATTGACATCTGAGATCATCGTCTTTATCGGGATTCTCTTCAGTTTTAACTTGTTTGTTCCCTACACCGTACCACAATACGTAATCTCTGGTCTCGTTATGTTCGTTGCTGCTGAAGTACTTGAAGGTAAGTAAACAACACTCTGTTTTCTTTTTCTTCTTCTTCTTCTTTAAAAACCAACTGTTTTTAACGGTTTTTGTTCTCTCTAGGTGTGAATCTATCGTTGTTATCACGAGTAATGTCATCGAGGCTATCAAAGGGAACGTACAACGGAGGATTGCTATCAACAGAAGCTGGAACGTTGGCTCGTGTTGTGGCGGATGCAACCATTACATTGGGAGGATACTTGGGAAGAGGCCATCTCTTGAATGCAACTCTTCTACCATCACTTGTCATCTGTATTGGCTCCATTGTTGCTACTTGTTGTACTTATAACTCTCTCTACTGATTTTAGTGGGTTTTTTTTTTTTTTTGCTGCCAATTTTTACACATTGTAGAATAAAAAGAAACTGTGTGTAATGATCCTTTCTCTTTTATCTGATTATTTGTTGTCTCTCACCAAGGTTCCAATTTCCAATGGGTGCATATGTGTTTATATATACGTATATATATGTGTATGTATGTATGTATGTATACGAGGAACATCAAAATCCTCCATTTGTTAGAAAACCTTGTTCCTGTTTTTGTGAGCTTTTATTGTGAATTACAATTTTGTTTTTTGGTCTTCTTTGTGTAAGTACTTCAACTTGTTTACCATATTGTTTGCCAAGTAAGAATAAAAGCTCACGGTGCAATTTTTTCACCAAGAGATATTGTTATGTAAACATGAAACTATGGAAATAAAAGATTGAATATGATAAGATGGAAAATAAAATTGGAATATGACAGAGGATTGTACCATGTTCTGTTAGTAATGGAGAATCTCCCTTCATCGTTTAAATTCGTAACAAAAAAAAAACATTTAAGTAAACAAACCATTACTAAATTGTAAATTTCATGAATTGTTTATAATATAATAAAATTGTTTGGACTTTGGGTTGTCTTTAATGGCTGCCTTCAGGGTTTAACCTTTATTGGTTAAATATTTCGAATTTCATCAATATAGCTTTACTTTTTTTATTCTATACGAAATGACATTCTAGATTTTTAAAAAATAGCAATGGTTTTATGTAAGAATTTATCTAGAAATTCATATATGGCTACTGGAAGATTTACTTTTTGTTTGGATTAGTCACGTAAATGACCGGTTAGTCGAAAATGTTATATACAGAAATGCAATAAGATAAGTGAAAACAATCATAACGTATGAAAAGAGGAATAATTATTTTTTGAACAGGAATATTCCATTTATTATCTGACTATGAACTTAGACTCTATAAAGTAAAAAGATAATTATTCGAATTAATTTATTTTTCAAATCGAGAAATAATTTATTTTGGACTGAAAAGCTATTCTTGTTCATTAAAAGTAACCATGGCACAACTAGAGAATATCCAACGGCATATGCTATTGCTCTATATCGCATAAATATACACATATATTCATGGTAACTTTTATCCTCGCTTAAACTTGCAAAACAACTGAAAATTAGAATAGAAATGAAAAGTTTTTAAAATGTAGAATTTAATCTTAATTCGTTTTATTGTACCAATGTGTTAGTTATGGTGTTTAATTGAACCGAACCGAATCACAAAAATGCATCATATAATATATAAAAATTGATGGTATAGTACACTGAGAACATCTACATGGAATTAAAAAACTCGATCTGATTGGCTCACATCAGCATATTCATTAAATAAAAATGTTAAGTATGATTAGGACGTAAAAACTTGATTTAATTGGTCCACATCAGTTTTTAAATCAAACCAAAATTATTAAGTATAATTAAAATATTAAAAGTTAATTTAACAAATTATATCCAACAAAAAAAATAAATTCAATCTGATTGATCTAAATCAACATATTTATTAAATCAGAAAATGTTAATATGGTTTAAAATTTTAAAAGTTAAATAAAATTTTAAAATTTAATGATTAACAATACATGTATAAAAAAAAGTAACCATTATCAATTATCAATTTAAAAATCTACAACAACTCGATTTAACAATTAAAACAATGAAAACTGAATAAAAATATAACATAAAACTCTTGGAAGACATGATTGAGAAGTAAAAAAATGGTTTTGCATCATTACAGCTTTCTAACAAAATTAAATGTGAATCAACATGAATCATGAATTACATATGAAGTGGTACACAACATCAATAAAACTTTCAATAAAAAACTAAATATTTGAACACATAAATGGAACTTTCAAGAAAATAAGAACTATAGAAATTATATGGAAAACAAAAAATAATATCAAAATCTTAGCAAGATTATATTTCTTTAAATCAAATGTATATGTACGTCAAAGTTGGATAATTCGATAGGTGTTATTGTTATTATTTTACCTAATAATTTTTTTAAATTTATAAATAAAAATAAGATAAATTACACATTATATATTAAATTTTCTTATATAAGTAAAAATTTCTATAAATATATTATATTTTAATAATTTTAAAGATAGTACCTAAAAAAAATTAAATCAAAATATTAATACAGATTCGCGCGTAGCGCGAGTTATATACCTAATCAACTAAAAACTTTATCCTTTTTCAAAATATATCTTATTGACACAGATATTTTGTCAAAAACTAGAGCCTGAACCAAAACCTAAAGTAGTACTAGTATTTAACAAAAGCACAAAACGAATAATTAAATTTCGAAACCAAACCAAAGTTAATTTCTTTCAATACTAAATTCGAAGTAATTTTCAAATTTCTCACCCTTCATATTCCTTTTGTATTCTCACCTCATTTTGTTCTGACAAAAAGCTGCAAAAACAGATTTCCAGCATTATAAATCACACATATATTATATATTCATATAGTAGAAAAATCTGATATTCCTTGTCGAAAATGCCTTATCTGAATACCTTGTCGAAAAATCTGATATTCCACACACATATTACATATATATACACACACACCACTTCATGGATCTTATGGAGATGAAGATGAACATGTAAGCTCACTAGTTCCAGGGCTTCTCACTATTGGCAGGTCCCTTATTTCCACATACACACACACATATTATATATTCATATTATCTTATATTTATATCAAACTTTGCCTATGATGGAGTTAAAAATGACCTGCCAAAGGAGAGTTGCCCTGCAACTGGTTTAGTTTAGTTAAACACTTGTGAGAAAGGAGAAACCAAAGGTATTATTAACTCTTTTTTGTCTTTCAACATTGTAATATATGTGTTGATCTATCTAGATACAATGTTATGGTTAGATTATTATCAGTTAACTATTGGTCTCAAGACTTAATATTTACGAAAATCTATTATTTCCACAAGAAAAAAAGGTCTTTTAATATGATCTCATTGCATTATTGTTGTTATTGTCTCATATTTTGAAACTGATGAGACTAAGAAGTGAATACATATGTAGATTTTTTTATAAGCAATTCTCAATTAGATTTCAGTGAAAAGGTCATTTTAATAGTCATAAGAATCTGGCATGGTATATAGTCACATGCATGATCACATCCAAACACACATAATTTTGGTGCAAGAACTTGAAGATATTGGAGAATGTGATGTGTTGTGATTTGTGACATGTGGGTTTTGCATTCAATATATAACTAAGTTGTTTGTTAAGTTTTTTACCTCGTCTTAGGTATGCACAAGAGAGGCTTGCCTGCGAGAACTAAAAACAAACGCTCCTGCAAAATTTGATAGTTTCATTTTTCTTTCACCGTAAAATTAGTCGCTAGTTAAAATGATTGATCAAAATGGTTAATTCTGTAGCTTTGTGTTCTTTGTTAAATCAAGTACTCTTATAATTTTACTAGCCACATATAGTTTTCTGTTGATGCGTACAACTTTGATGATTTTGTGGCTTTCATGAGGGGGACATAGATAAAATGGCTATAAATGCTCAAGCTCGAGATTTTCAAAACTTTGGATCACATGCAATAATAGAGAGACCTTGAATATCAATTTTGGAACCCTTTTTTTAACTAGAAGTTGTTTTCTAGTATAGGTTTTGTTAGTGAATGTTATTTTTTGCTGAGATCATAATGATGAATATACAAAATGAAGGTCTGTCCAGTAGCCGTCTTAGCTCAGTGGTAGAGCGCGTGACTTTTAATCCCGTGGCCGTGGGTTCGATCCCCACAGACGGCGTCTTAGTCTATTTTTTTCAACAAAAAATGAGAGGGAAAACTAGTGAAACGCACAGGAATTTTGAATAAAAGATTGTAGTTTCATTTGGGAAAAAATGTTCATTGAAGTTTTTGTTCAAATGATCCCATTTCTAAAAATTTAACCTTTAGTCGTTACTTAGTTCGAATCTCTTTGTTCATCAGTTTTTGCCGGAGAAATTGAAGTTGATGAATCATATAGATACGGTGTGCAAAGGATTTCGTCACCGATAAGAATCACATTTGTTTGTTGTCGCCGGGAACGTATTGTCTCGTTGAGATTGACTCTAAGTACCGTCGTTTCTACTCCAAAGTCGCCGGAGATCGTATGATCTCATCGGAGAAGGGTTTGGTCGGAAACAGAAGTACCCATTTGGCAATTTTGAATCAAATAAATGTTAGTATATGTGTAATGAACTTAAAAATTTATATTCATCCATTTCAAAATATAAAATATTTCATTTTTTTTTCCACGATATAAAATATTTTCACATTTTTATGCAAACTTTAACTTTAGTGGCTATTGTGTGACTAATTTATTTATTGATTTCTTTCATAATGTATTAAGTTATTTTTAACGGAAATTAGCTATATTTTGAATAACCATTTAATACTGAAAAGTGAAAACACAACCCCATCTACATCAACAAGAAAGTATTTAATGGATGATTAGAGTGATTGAGTGAGAAATCTTAAATTAATACCCAATAAGTGTCGTTGACCAAACAAGATTAATACTCAATAACTTTATGGCTGATTGCAAAAAAAGAGAGGAAATAATGCAAATGGTACATTTTTATTTGTAATCAAAAAAGTTTATTTTAAAAATACAACAACAACATCTCGACAATTCAAGAAAAAAAATACAAAAACACAACAATTTCTTTTCCAACCATAAACCCTTAGAAAGAGACACTTTTATAAAAAAAACTCAAACTTTTCTTTTCCTTTCGATTTTTTAGAACCGTTACCTTTTGGAAAAAAAAAACATTTCAAGCCTTCTTGTTCGGCTCAAAGACGAACTTGATGAGAGACTCTTTGATAGACATCATCTCAGGGAACTCAGTCTTCAACTTAGTGGCGTCGAGCTCGTTGTTACTCCTTGGAGCCACAATCACTTTAGCTTGTTCCTCCAACGTGAAGTTCTTCCAAGTAAAACTCGGGTCGATGTACTCTCTGTACATCTCCAAGATCTCGTTGTGGCTCACCACACCAGGGTTCGTGAAGTTGTAGATCCCTGTTAAGTTCCTCTTCGCCATCTCGATCGATATCGGGAGGAGCTCGTCGAGGATCGTCATCGAGTTTGGGATGTCCACAACTTTCTCATACCGAGCGATCTTCGTGATGAAGTTCCTCGGGTTCGATAGATCCGAAGAGATGGGCATTCGAACTCTTAGCGTGCATACGTTCTCATAGTTCTTGAGCAGCTCCTCCACCTAGTTTTTTTTTTTTTTCCAAGATCCAAAATCAGATTCCAACAATCAAGAAACAAGCTCATGATATGATGATGATGATGATAATCTCAGAAGATGAAACATTGAACTAATCTACATTTCATTCTGAAACATTTTGAAAGCTACTTCAAGATCTAAGACCTAAGCAATCAAGAATCGGATTTGAATTTGAAGAAACTCTCAAGAAACTGAAACATTTCAACTCAAGCAATTTGGGAGCAAATCGAACATTTGAAACCTAATCAATCATGCGAATCGGAACTTATCCAGCTATAAAACTTAGATTTTTCCTGTGAAGATTTCAAATTTCATCCTCTAGAGAAAGCTAATTAAAGAAAAGGGGTCGAATCTGAAGAATTTTTTAAATGAAGGGATTGAAAATGTAATATCGAAACTCTCACCATAGCTTTGGTTTTGGAGTAGAAGGATCCGGTGAAATTAGGAGTGTCCTCCTCCTTGAATCCGATACCCGACCCGAGAGTATGACCCGAATCGTACTCGAAAATGCAGCCCGTCGCGTAATTGATCAGAACGAGTCCTTTCTCCCTGCAAATGTCGGCGAGGGTCAGGGTTCCGGCGACGTTCGTGCGGATGGTCTCGACCTTGTGGGATTCGCACCAGTCGACATTGGGACGTCCGGTGACTCCGGCGGCGTTGAACACGTGGCTAGGCTTCACGGTCTCGATGTCGGCGACGATCGACTGACGATCCTGGAGCCGACCGGAGCCGTAAGTGTAGGAGATTCCCTGAGATTCGCAGAGCTTGCCGAGTAAACCGCCGATCCATCCGGTTCGGCCGTAAATTAGGAAGTTGAATGATCCGTTTGCCTCCGCACCCATATTTTTTTTCTTTTTCTTTTGTCGGTGATCGGAGATTCCGCCGGAGAGAAGGATATATAAAAGAGAAATGGATCTGAGTGGTGGGAGAAGAATAAGAGACGTTTTGTGATCGGTAATGCTTATTTTTATCCCAATTTTTCGGGGAGAAAAATATTTGATTTTACCACCCTATGTTTTCTATTTTCACATTTATGACCCCTAAGTAATTTTTTATGTTCAATTTAAATTTGAGATAATTTTTGAAATAACCCACTTAACTATTTTATTATAAAACATGATCTTATCTAAAATGACCAATAAGAAATGTTCACGAGTTTGCTTTCAATTTGCTATTAGTCTGTTAGTAATTTGCAATTAATTTATCATTAGTCTGTTAGTAGTTTACATTCAATTATTTGATTAATCAATTTGTTTGAAGTTAATTTTCTATTAGTTTGTCACTAGTTTACAAATAATAGTACTTAGAAAGGTAGCTGATATTTATAAAAATTATAAAAATATTATTTTCACAGTTTTCCTTCAATAGGGTATCCATATCACATAATTTTATTATTTTTGATCATTTTAGAGCATTCTCTCTTTAAAAATTTGGATGTACAAAAAAGTTATAAAAATCAAATGAATTTTTGGTTTGGTTTTATTGAAAAATCAACTCAGTTTAAATTTATTATTTTAACAAAAAGTTAATATTTGTTAAATATGCCTTATATAATTATATATATATATATATTATGTGATATTTTAAAATCTTAGTTAATATTTTTTATTTTTATTTTCTATTGAAATATAAAATATTTCCTATTTAATTTATCGTTATTATTTATTTTCAAATGCATAATTAATAATATACAAATAAAACATATTCAATACTATATTAATCATAATTGAACATAAAAATATTTTATAGTCTGTACGATGCAAACTGATTACCTAGTATAATTAAATATATTAACCTCTAATAAATTTAGTTAATATATATAATTTGGACTCATATTTATTGGGGTGGTGTTGATAAAACAAATAATCAGGGAGTTGTTCTCTCTTTTTGGGTAAAATATGATGGCGTTATAGAAATGTTTTGAATCTTCAGCTAGTGGACGAAATTTACATTATATTGTTATTTGTAGTGCTTGATTGTTTTTTTTAAGATAGTTAATTATTGTCCCTGATTTTAGACAGAGATCTGTGAAGGCGGTGGGACACCAGGACGTATGAAATTGTTAATTAATTTAACACAAAGGAGATTCCACTTCATTAAAGTTTTTTAATATATACTAAATTTTGGATCCGTGTATTTATGCATGTTTCTTTTTATAAAATATTATTTTTATGTTACAATAAAAATTAGTTTATATTAAATTTTGATTCAGAAAAGATCAGTTTATATTATCAAATTCAACATTATGGCCCAAACAAAAATTTTTATTAGATTATATAAACTATTTTTACATTATTGTTTTATGTTCTTAGAATTATTTAGGTTAGAATTTATAAAAAAAAAAATTTTGATTAGCGGATTTTCTGTTAAGTTTTGTAACAAATATTTCAAAATATTATGTTTTCTAATATTGTAGTAGAGATTTGATTTGTTTGTAATTAAGATTTCAATACTTACTTAAGCTTGTTTGTTTTTGCATCCAAATAAGTATTTGAATGCAAATGTTTAAATATTATTTTCTTAAAATATTTTTAAATCAGTTTATGGATGTTGTATCTCGATGCAAAATTTATAATATTGGCAAATATTAAAAATTTAAGATGCTAAAAAAAAGAGTTTGGATGCAGTATTTGAATCTCAAAAATTTAAAGACCAAAACACCTTTTAATTTAAACCACACAATCAAATATTTTTTTGTCAAAACCATAAAATCAGAGTTTCATATCGAAATAAAAAGTTGCATTTTCTTGCAAAATCATAAAATCACATTGTTGTACCAAAACTGAGAATTTCCGTAGAAACTGTAAAAATAGCATTTTCCATCAAACCATATATTTCTGCCAAAACTTCAAACTCATATTGTTTAACAAAACCAAAAATTATGTTTTCCCTCAACACCATAAAACCGTATTCTCTGGCCGAATTTATAAAAGCAGGTGTTTTTGTCAAACCTGCAAAATTGCGTTTCTCGTCAAATCTTCAAACCTGCACTTTCAATAAATTTATAAAACTATATTTTTCTATCAAATCCTATAAAACCCGCCAAAATATGTAAATCTTGTAAAACACACAAAATCAGGTTTCCCGCCAAATTTACAAATCCGTGTTTTCAGTAAAATTGTAAAATCTGTAAAATTACGTTTTATGACCAAATTTCTAAAATCATGTGTTTTTGTCAAACCTGCAAGATCGAGTTTCTAACCCAGAAACCTGTATTTTCCCGTATGACTATATTTTTCCGCTAAAATATGTAAAACCCATACAATTTGCAAAATTGTGTTATACGCATTCCGCAAACCCGCACTAAGCACATGCGAGAACACGCAAATTAACAATATATAATATATTTTTCTCAATAAATAATAATGTATGTTTCGAAGTAAATACATGCAAATATTTGCATTCCAGAATGTATACTTGTATATTTCGTATTCAGTGAAGATATGCTATCACAATTTTTTTTAAAGATTTTGTACAGATCTTACATTATCTTTGTTTAGTTTTCAAAATTTTATTAGTTATTGTAATTGAATAATAATATATTCCAAAACTATAATTAGGTAATTAAGAGTTGATATTTAATTAGTTATAGTTTATTTCGATTTATGAATTGGTTTGATTGCTTTAATATTTTTATATGTACATCGATTTTGAAATTTTGGTTACTATTACACTCAATAAACTAATCGAACCAAATCATCAACCGAATAAAATGTAGTGTTAACAAAATCCAACCCAAAAACATATCACCCGTAAAACAATCCGACCCACCTTCCTTCTTCTTCTTCACTATAATTCATAAGAATTTAAAAATTCAAAGAAAAAAATATCTTCTAAATATCACTCAAATCAATCAATCGAACACAACTCTAACCAATTCCTCAGTTACACTCAACAAAGATTCTCTTCATTTTTGTCTTGCTAAAGTTATGTCCTATTAAACCAGTAACTAACAATTTTTTTAAACCAGATTGTGTTAACAATGAAGAATCTTTCAAGATAGGCGAGTAGCTCACAATTATTAAACCCTAGCGTAGCTAACCAAAAGCCACCTAATTGTGCTGGAGCAATCCCATTTGAAAAGGTCACGTGAGAGATTTTCGTCAAACAATAACTTCACAATTTAGTGTCAACAACTATACTCAGCGTGTGGATCTAGGGATTTGCCTAACGTTTAATTATTTTTATATGTTAAGATCCTTAAGCGCCCAATGTTTCAAAATTGAGTTTCTCCAATCGAGATAAAACTCAATTGAACTTAAAATAGTGATAATCAGAGCGTTGATCCAAATTAATCAAGTATGGTTAGTGTATGTTAACTATAGTGTTTAAGTGTGTAATTATTAGAACAAAAAATGTGTAATTGAAATTATAATAAGACACTAATACCTTTAATGAAATTCTCTAATAAATATAATGACAGGACTTGTAAGTATCATGGTATGAATTGGATATTTATTAAAAATGATTCTCTTTAAATAATTTAGATAGTTACAAATATATAGTTAGTATAGTTCCATTTACATAGTTTATACATAATACTTATATTAATTTATTAATGGTAATTGCTGTAAATAACACATTAGACAAATGTTAGTTTAAAAAAATGATCCTCTTTTAATAATATAGATTTTAATCTAATTTCAGAATCTCATTTTACAAAATATTTAACAAAAATTGTTAATTTAATTCTTACAGTTTCAAAGTATAAATAATTAATCAATACAACAATAACATTCAACTCTCTCCATAAGATGACACATCAGTTTTTTCAAGCTTTTTAAAGTTGACACCTCAGCAAAAAAAAACTCCAATTATTAATGCACATCATCTACTAACTTTTATTATTTTTAACTTAAACCCATTAAAAAAACCTAAATATTTTTCTTTGTTAATTTTTGTTTTATTTTTTGCCAAACCGAAGTCCAAATAATAAATAACAGCAAATAAAAAAAAATATTTTATTTTTTTCCATCTCCAAATCCAAATAATAAATAACAACAAAAAAAGAAATCTTTTTTTTATATTTTTGCCAAACCAAAACTCAAATAATAAATAACAGCAATTTTTTTTTAATTTCTAACTGTGTGTTTGCTTGATAGAGACATATATGACTGAAGAAAGTGTAGACTCATTATCAACTATACTTTCATCACAACAACGCAAAAAGCGTTATATTATAAGAAGCTCACACAAGTTGTGGTGGTCTGAGCTTCTCCTAATTTGCTTTCAACTTTAATCAGCAAAAATTTGAACCAATAAAAACATAACAATAATACATATTATTAACACATTAATAAAATCAGTTTACTATTTTGCTGACCCATTAAAAAGCCCAAAGATTACAAAAAAATTAAAGTCGAAAGCAAATGAGGAGAAGCTCAGACCACCACAACTTGGAGATTCACATTTCTGGTGGTTATTGAAAGCAAATTTTCTTAGGTTTGGCGGGAATAGCAAATTTCTTGGTTTCGGTAGGAAAATGTGATATTTAGTTTTGGTAGAAAAACATAATTTCTCGGTTATGGGGACAAAAATAAATTCTTGGGTTTGGCGGAAAAATGTGAATTGTTAGTTTTGATGATAAAAAAAAAATTTGATACTCGAAAACAAAATATCTAAGTTTTGACGAGAAAATGCGAGAGAAATGCACCTTTTTCAATTTTGACGAAAAATACGATTTCTCGGTTTTGATAGGAAATGCAAATTTTTGGCTTTTGATGGATAATGTGATTTCTTGATTTTCGCGGGAAAATGTAATTTCTTAGTTTTCGCGGGAAATTATAATTTGACAATTTTGGCAGAAAATACAATTTATCAGTTTGATGGGAAAACAAAAATTCTTGATTTTGGCAGGAATAAATAATTTTTCGATTTTGATGGAAAATGCAAATTTTCAGTTTTTGACATATAATGTGATATTTTGGTTTTCGCGAGAAAATGTAATTTTTTAGTTTTTGCGAGAAACGTAATTTCCCAGGAGATAACGCAATTTTTGGTTTTCACGAAAAATTGTGGTTTATCGATTTTGGTAGGAAGGCGTGATTCTTGATTTGACGAGAAAAATATATATTTTTTTGTTTTGGCAGGAACAGATGATTTCTCGATTTTTGCAGGAAAATAATTTTTTCGGTTTTGACGGAAAAATAAGTTTTTTTGGTTTTTGCATGAAGATGAAATTTTTGGTTCTCGTGAAAAAAACTTGATTTCTCTGTTTTTGCGTGAAAACACATGTTCTCGCGGGAAAATATGATTTTTTGGTTTTTGCGGAAAAATGCAATTTCTTTGTTTTGGTATGAAATTGAAATTTCAGGTTTGACGAGAAAATTTTTTTTTTGGTTTTGGCAGGAATAGGCGATTTCTCAGTTTCGTGAGAAAATATAATCTTTTTGTTTTGTCGGAAAATGCAATTTCTCAGTTTTTGTAAAAAGATAAAATTTTTCTGTGCTAAATTTTCAAGTTACAATATGTTTATAGTAACCAAAATTGAATTATTTAACTTCAACTAAATTAATATTTCAACAGTTCAAACAAAACTTTTTATTTAGTTTTAAAGCAATAGCAATGGTTTTGATACTAATGTTATTGTTTATAGTTTGGTAGTTTTAGAAACATATGTTTATAATAAATATTTGATAAATAAATAAATTTTATAATTTAAAATAATTATATTAATTAATAATTGTTTTTCTTAAATGGCAATTTGCTTTATATAATTTCACAGGAGGATTAAGTGGCAATTTAGTAGAGAAAATAAATTACATTTGCTATTAGTATGAAGGTACTTAAAAATGTATTGTTTTATTCTTACATATACATTTATAGATAGTTAGCTAAACAATTTTGATAGTAGATTATAATTTTGAAAAATAAAAAAATTAAGGATATATAATGTTTATTCAGATTTAAAACATATAAATACATAACTTAAGCTGATAAAAAAATAAAATATAATATTTATTTACATTATAAAAATAATTTTATTATATTAAAAATATATATAAAATCTAAAAAAATATTTCGTAGTGTAGCACGGATAAATACCTAGTATTAATCAATAATTAACATCCTTACTCCACTGGTTTAGATTTCTGAATCGTTTTAAGAGAAAAACTATTGATAAAAAGAAAATAATAATAATTAACATCCAAATCATTTGATTTGTTTAGAACAAAGCGCTATCTTGGCAATAAAAATCGGTCAATGAATTGGCGAAAATAATATACCATATACAGTAAAACTTCTATTAATTAATAATGGTGGGGCTCTCAAATTTTATTAATTTATAAAGTTATTAATTAATCGATAATAAATTAATATTTTATTATTTTATAGAGATATTTTTAGTTTGAATTTTTAATATTCATCAAAAAAACAAAATCAATATTTCAACAATGTAAAATTCATTCAAAAAATGTCATAATAATTAATTTAGAAGATAAATCAAATAAATTTTATAAACTTGAAACAACAATATAATCATAGCTTACTATATTATATTATTAATATATGCTTAAATATATAATTATTAATTTATATTATTATTGGGACCATATTTTTACATAGAACTTTAAAAAAAATATTATCTTATTATCTTATCGAATTTTGTCAATTTTTACACTGGCCCAACTTGGAACTGGCAAAAATTATTAATTTATAGTGATTATTAATTTATTAAATATTAATTTATAGATATTTTACTGTATGTGGTGGAGATCAATATCACATATACTGATATACATAGTTTCATTCTGGTAGTATTTTTTGCAAATTGAGAAGTTTCTATATTTATTTATTGTAATTGATTTGACATAGAAACTAATGAGGTTTAACCAAAGATATATCAAGCAAATAAAGCTCCAAACATACAAAACCTCGATCCCTTAAATATCATACATTATCTATGAAAACCTTTAACATAATAAATGAAAGAAAATATCATACCCTTTTATTGAAAATATATGACCTCATGATGTTATAGTATGAGATTAGGATGTATATATACTAGCTAGTAATATACAATTGGGCTACCATGATTTTTATGAAAGTCATGTATGCTTTCATATAAACAGATCGGATCTTCTGTCTGAATCGTAGTGGACAAGTAATGGGAGTCATTTAATGTCTTTGCTAAGATCCAAAACTAAATCTCGAAAGTTACTTTAATTTCTATCTAATATATATATATATATATATATATATATATATAAGAACTATTGTGCACACAAAAAAAAAAAGATATAAGAAGAACTATATAACTCAATTTCATTGGCACATCTATTCTAATGATTTATATATTAGATGATCTTCGCTGTTAATTATTTGAATTCTAACCCGCGTGATATATTATTGACAAAAAAACGAAAATGTATAAATCTGAAGTATAATATTTTTGTCTCGTGAACCTTAGAAAAATGCACAGAGACCAACGAACGCGAGGGAAAAAAATTCAGGTGTTAAGGATTTTAATAGCTATCTAAACTGAGATTGAACAAATTCATTTTTATGACGATTTCGTTTATATATATATATATATATGTTGATCATATGTTTATCATATAGGAATTACTTAGTATTTTTATTTGAACATGACTATAATCTTCAAATGATACTTCAAAACTATTCTGGTTACAAGAAAATATTTTTGAATACACTGCAAAAGAGTAAAACAAATAATCAATTACAATCTAGTAACGAAAAGTCTTAATGACACAAATTAAAGCACAAATCATATAGTGGTTGGGGGGATGTAATAAGCTAAGTACATGATATTAGTGGGCACACCTCATTATTATATATCAATAACATGAATTACATAATTGTCATGCATGAATAACCAATGTAATTAGTATGAATATGTAGCGGTAAAATTTATACTAATTAGTAAGAAGAGATTAGTGTTTGCGCTTGGACTTCAAGGAAGTGAGGGAGTGAGAGTTGTTGTGCCAATTTCTCTTGCGTTGATTAATGAACCAATTGTTGATTTGCTTCAACTGTAATCCTGTCTCCTCTACCAATTTCGCCTTGTCATCTTCCTGTTCAAATCACATTTTTTTACATTATAAAATTTGATTTTTGTTAATTACTTTGTAATATCTCAATCTCTATTTGTTTATTTCATATGGTTTGTGTTGTTGCATTTTAAGATGATAGAAAGTACTCACAGTAGGGTAAGGCCACTTGCAATGTTGTTGCCACCAATTTTTCAAGACAGTAGTTGTGTCTCCAGGCAATTTCCCTGCCCTTCTTTTCCTCATTATCTCTTCTCTTACATCTTCAATTCTTGATTTAAATCCCTTACAAATAAACAAAATTTTCATTTCAGGAAAATAAATAAATTATAGTAACGCAAGCAAGTTATTGTTGTGACTCATAACATTCAGTATAATATACCTGTTTGAGTTCGAGTTTAAGTTCTTGTCTGACTCTTTCCATAAGAGATCTTTCCGACTCAGTCGGAAGCAATGGACCAAATCCTGTCATATCGTGGCCACCGCTAAAATCAATGCCGGAATTATCCGATGAGAAATCTATCTGAAGATCGTCCTCGTCCTCGGACATCGTTGCACCAGACCCTTCTCCTAACGTTGCTCCTACAGGGTTTGAGAAAGTTTAACGAAATGTTATTCCAACTACAAGATTTTGTTAGATGGATTATAAGCCCAAACCCAAGTTCAAAAGCATTTAGCTTAGAACAAGCCGTATCAATTGTGTGTACATGTACAAGTGTATGATTTTTTAAATCTCCAAACTCGAAAGCTTTGGAATTATTGTCTCCTGTTACATTGACATCTTTAGAATAATCATAAAAGTTAAGCACAAACTATATATATATATATATATCCATATCTTATATTTAATTGTGAAAGCATAAAATATATTCTTCATGATCATCTTCCAACACATACATTTAGTTATATATAATTTCTTTTTGCTTACCGGTTGTTCATATCTGGTATGATCAGCAAGAACCTTTTGATACCTAACTCAATTATTTGTTTTAAAAATCGCTTACTTATCAAAGAAATTTTGTTTTAACTATAATGATAATTTGTGCATTCTAATTCTGTGAGGTGCAATATAAGAAAATATAAATGATCATGGATATATGTTTTTAATAATCCATTTAATTATTAAGCATATTCTAATTTAGCACACGCATGTCCTTATAAGAAATTTAAAGTTAATATATGATTTTTTGTTCTTAATATATATTTTATATAAATAATAGAAAAAATGTTGGAGAAGGTACCTGTAAGAGAGTGGAGGTTGTTCTCAATTTCACGGCAAGCCATAACGGCTTCGACGGCATGAACCCTCACGTGCTGTTGCAGCTGTTCTTTGAAGCTACACAACACCATTATATATTGTGCCTGTTTCCAGTTTTATTATCATTATTTATACCAACGGTACTGTCAACACATTAATATTATGACTCAATTCATTTAAATTTAATAAACATTTCCATAAACAACCATACACACATATAAATATGTGCATCTGGTGTGGTGTGTTTTGGGCGGTTTAATTAATCATTCTATAGTCCCATATTTTGCCTAATTTTAATAATACAAAATAAATTCGATTTTTTTTCCTTTTGAACAAATCGTATACTAATTCCAAAGCTATAGTTGAGATATCAATTCCGCTTTAATGCAGTTGTAAATTTTAGTTAGGAGTAGAAATCAATCATCGACTTCAACCAACTTCCAGATTAACCAAAGTTTAAATAATAATTTCAATTCAATTACAAAAATGACATTTAGAACTGACTCACTCTATATGAATTTAGCACCTAATTATTGTACACAATACTACACAAAGCTATATCTATGCAAATATCTATGCGTAAGTATATAATATATATGGAAATTGTATGAATTAAGATACATAATATTTCCATGAAAACTGACCAAAATTACTTGTTTCACGATTAAATTCACAAAATCTGGTAAGAAACAAACACCACAGAAATCATTGAAAAGAAATAGGTGTCCACAAGAATAATTAGTACTTAGAGGTTTATAACGTCATTCATCGTTAGTCCACTAGCAATCATTAAGAAATTTTATGAAGAAACATAAATTTCCATGAAAATTGATAAAAAGTTACTTTTGGACTCTCAAGATTAGCTTAACAAATATTTGTAAAATCAAACAACTAGATCATTATAAAAATTTAAAAATTTGAAACATATTGTTCCACAAGATAATAACTCAATTCATTCATAGTTTGGTTTGTTATAAATCAATCTTTCAAAAAAGGAAAAAATAACAGAACACACAGTCAAGCTATAGGCTAAATTTTACAACAATTAATAAAATAATAAAATAGCCTTACCAAGAAATTGTCGAGCTCGTGGCGATCATGGTGCGAGAATCCAACGGAGGTCGAGGCGTAAGAACGGAGAAGATGATGAGAGTGAGAAAGCTGAGCTTCTATGATCGGAAGCTGATCGATCGGAGTTGCTACTCTGAGACATGCCACGTGTGCGGCCAATAATTGCTCGTACATCGGATGTGTCGCTATCTCACCTTTCATCTGTCTATTCTGCTCCGCCACCACGGCGGCGTCTCTATCACCGCCCACGGTGGCTCCGATCATACCTAACGCTGCTTCTTGCATATTCTTGAACAAAGACGGAGAGAGAGATACTTTTTTGTTCTTCAAACCCTAATCTTGAAGCGGATTTTGTTTGTACGATTAGCTCACAGACAGAGAAAGAGAGGGAGAGAAAATGATCGGAAGAAATCAACGTATATAAAGCTGTCATGATTTCTTTCCCTTTATTTGTTTCTTTTTCACCTTTTTATATTATTTATTTATAGATTATTATGTTTTATTTATATACATGTAAAACAAATTAAGTTATGGGTTTTGATCAGATCGACAGGATTGGTCTGATCATACCATATTAATGTTCTTAATTCTGATTAGTTTGTATCAGTAATAGTGTGTGAAACTAATATATTATAATTGTTATATACGCTATTAAAAAATTAGAAAAGAAAAAATCGAGTTAAAAAAAACTAGACAAAATATTGTTGTTGTTTATTTTTTCTTTATTAGTACGAATATGCGACTCAAGAAACCAAACATGCATCAGTTTAATGATTAAAATTATTATTGGGGGGTTGAATATGTATATAATTTGGGAACCTGATTTATCTAAATATGTTATCTTTAAAAGTTATCAAAACCTTATTCTGTTTTATATAATACTACTGAAGTTGAATTTTCTTAATTCAAAACTAGACTAAGAAGTTGGATTTTCTTAATTCAGAACTAGACTATCTGAGTTTTACTGTTTAAAGGTTATATGAAATGGTGCATTAAACTGTACCACATAATTCACCATATAGTTTTTGGATCCGTAAATAATTATATTTGTTCTATTAAATAGTAGTATTAATTTGGTGTTATTAGTTCAGTGGGTGTAAGAGGATTAGGTGTGTCTACCGGTCCTGTCGTTAAAGGTAGGAAGATATTTTCTTTATCTCATCTTTTTCACAATTTTCAACTAATCTTAAAGTTCAAGTGGTTGAATCACTGATTAGGTCTCAAATCATTGTCAAGACAAGATAAAAAGAGACGAGTTTTCTATTTTTATTTGTTTTTCCAACTTTTGTTAAAAGATGTGTTTTCATTTTACATTCTATATATATAATTACATATTCATAAGTATAGTTTTATAAAGCACGTTATCAACGTGTACTTTTTCATAACTTTACGTCAAGGAATATCACTGTATCAGCATATCGTGGAACCTGACATAATATAGTAGTAGTTTTTTTTTCTTTTCTAATTCCGTTTTACCGAGTGGTTTAAAATTAAGAAATCTGATGGAATGGAGAGATGAAAAGTTTTTTTTTTTTTTTTAAGGCGGCAAACAAAAGTCAATATATTATTTCCAATAAATGGGAAAAATACTTTACTACACATGCATAAATTTGCTTGGTCGGTGAAACATTGACTTATTAGAAAAGCTGATTATCTTTTCACTGTGAAATTTCAATCTTTTTTTTTCCAGCATACGAGTATGACTATACTCGTCCACAAATTTAGACCAAACGATCGTCGTCTCTATCTTTTAGATAATTCTAAGGAAATGGAGCCGGGATATGCATAAACATATTTAATATATTGTACTCACAATATTAACATACAAGTTTTGCATTGTTCAAAAAAAAAGTATCCTTTGAAAAAAAAAAACTCTTTCAAAAGTATCACGTGCATGATGCGTCTATATATGTTTTATATTGACGTAAGTTACAGTGTGCTTAACGAAATAAGGTCAGATTAGTAATAATATGTTCATCGTATCAAAATAGTGATCCCCACTTAGAATTTTGGCTATTGTAATTCTTTAATTGGTAACAAATTAACAATATATTATTGTCATCTATATTTTATTTAAATCCCATCCTAATTTCTGAATATAAATATCCTAACAATTACTTTGAATTTTTAAATATGGTCTGAACTCTGAAGTACATAATCTTTGTAGAAAAAAAAAGGTTTTAATGGAGTTGAACTAAAGCAATATAAAGGGTTAAAAAGAAAGAAAATGAGCAATCAAACGAAGATTTTGCATTTAATTAAATAAAAGACGAAAGATGCACGCCTTCCACCAATAAGGAAAAACTAATTTTAATTTCTCCCTATCTTTGTGTTGTAGTTCATGTTTACAAAATACCTTTTGTTTTACGCAATGAAATCAAAATATGATGTAGAAAATATGAAAGAAACAAAATAAAGAGAGACAGAGTTGGTCGAAACAAATGAAAGAGGGACAGAATTGTCGTTTTCTTTAGCCTAAGATTTAAGACATCTCACATCTGAAACAGTGTGTGGTCCCTATTCCTATGAAAACTACTTCTCAACTTATAAATTGTAATGCCATTATGCATTATCAACGAAAGTTAAACGAGATTATACTCAAATTCAGGGATTTTCTTATATATGGGCCGAATAATAATATTTTGAGTTTGGACTCTCTTGGGTCACATTTTCTTTTTTTCCATTGTTTTTTCTTTTCATATATTCTTCCACTCGAAAACTAGGCTGGTCGGATCGATTCCTGACAGAAAAGTTTCAACTATAATAATGGTTTTAGTGCAGATTTTTGACAAATCTTTCAGCAACAAAAATGTATTTATTTATTTTATATATAAAAGCTCAATAAGAACCCTTTTCCCCGTTTTAGTTGTAAAAAGAGAAACCTGATCAGAAATATGTTCTATAAGTTTTAAGTTTAATCTGATTAAGATGTTTTTGAAAAAAGTTAAATTTTTGGGCCTCATTTAACGTATAGATATGGTCATGTATATCAATTATTCATAATGATTTTCTTTTCTCATTTGATTTTCTTTTCTCATTTGATTTTCTTTACACTAATTCTGTTACCGTTATCTTACAATTTCACCTTCGTGTGTTGTACGTAACCAACTAATTATATATATGTCCCCAAACTCCCAACAACATATATTTTTAAATAAAACATCTTTACAAGCAAAATAAACAATATACTACATTTGATATAAAAAAACAAAATCACAAGCGAAAATTAAATTAATTAATTAGGAACACACTCATGTTCCATGAAACCCGGCAAAGTCCTTGTAGCGGAAGAAACGAAAACCCTAGAATGCCCCACCATCGTCACTACTCTAAGAGCTTCTTCTTCATAAGCTTTTCTCTCCATTTCTTCCCTTTTTGCCCTTCTCCTCCTCTTCTTCGCCGTCACCACTGCCGCCACCACCACAAGCCCTAAAAGCAGAACCCCAACCGTCACAGACCCAACAAGCCCTCCAACAACCGATCGCCACCGTCCGATTTTCTCCTTCTTCATCTTCTTTTCTCCTCCACCCTCCGATTTTGGATCATCCGTCATCACCAAACCAAAATGTCCGTTCGTTTTAACGGCGCAGACAAACGGCTTCACTTCTCCGGCAAATGTTACTTTCCCGTCGAGTCCGAAAGTCACGCACACTGGCTTATTCAAGAACGTTCTCTCTACCATCGACGGTCCTGTAACGTTTCCAAAATCAACAGTGGACGGATCTTTAGTACCGTCTAGGAAGAGACTTATCTGATAAGAGCTGCTCACACTGTTCCCCAAAACGTTGTCGTTCAATGCGTTATAAGACAAGAGCCCTAAAACCGGAGAGATTAGTTTATAACCGGAGAGATCGTAGTTCCTGTAATATATATCCGACCAGTTTGATCCCAAGATTTGTCTCACAACCACAAGACGTTCACCACACGGCTCAAGATTTGCTCCCACGCCGATATGGAACTCTCCTACTTGAGCTCCATATCGCCGGAGACTCCCACACCGGAACCTAACGGCGTCAACATTAATGCCGGAGAAGTTATAAGGGAGATGAATTCGCCGGAGAACGCCGGTCTTGATTGAGGAATGTTGGTTCTTGAAGGAGTTGAGAGTGTAGTCTCTTAGGAGGAGATCGAGAAGTCTTGAAGATTCGTTGAAAGGTTCTTGAGTAGTAGTAGTAGTAGTAGTAGTACTAGTAGAGGTTGAACCTTCTAGATGAGGAGGAAGGAATGAGAATAGTATTATGATTGCTAGTAGTGGAAGAGAAGGAAAAAAGAGTGTTGTTGTTGTTGCCATTTTCGATCTTGATTGAGTGATTGTTCTCGTTTGTTGTTGTTGCGAGAAGATGAGAAGAAGAAGAAGTGAAGAGGAAGACATTCATTTACTTGATGATGAGATATTACATTTTTCTTTTTAGCTCGATGAAGAGTCTTTGGATTGAAGGGAAAGGTTTGCTTTTATATGTTTATATGTTTATATGCTAACCAATATGATTTTTTGGATATGAAACTTAAGGCCGCGTGAGGTTGTTTTGAGTAAAGTGCACGTCTACTACTATTAAATGAATATATAAAAGAAAACACTGAAGTATACATTTTCCCTTTTATTTTGTTGTCAATAAAAAGATCTAATTACCGATTGTTAAAATAAAAAATTAAAGACAAAAAAAATCAACAATTTGTCTTCGTTGAAGCCAATTAAGGAGGATGATGTCCTTTCTCAACCAATGATGATGGACAAAATATAAGATACACAAGAATTAATGACTAATTTATAATCAAACCGAGTTATTAAAAAAAAAAAAATTTGTCTCTCGGTTGTTTTGCCTCAAGAACAAAAGACAAAACCGTAATCTCACATAACGGTTTTCAGTAGGATCAGCTGAAGTTAGCATTGGTCTTGTAGGTCTTGCCTGCGCTCCAGTTAGCCGGAACAGCATTCCAAACGTAGATGGTCTGACGAGTGGTGAAAGAGGTGACTCGGAACGAGAGAGATTGGCCGTAGAGAGAAGAGAAAGCTTGGTACGAAGCTCCCCAGTTATGGCTCATGTCGATCCAGTTCGTGCGGCTACCTTTAACGGCCATGGACTTGATGTCACCAGCGCCACCTACGTTCATCACGTACACAAGTAGCCAATATCCATTTCCTTCAAATTTGAACCTTATTCCTCCATTCCTTCTACATGCCACTCTGCATTTTGTATATACCATTCACAATATGGTTAGATGTTTTTTACTTATTCCACTAGCACAAAACCTTCCAGCTAGTAAATACTTCCTCCGTTCCTAAAAAATTGATTTTTAGATTTTTTTCTTTGTTCCATAAAGATTAATATTTTTAGATTATTAAATATATTTTTTACAGATTTCAAGAAAACTAATTACAACTATTTGAATTCTTAAATTATTACTGGTTAAGAGTTAGAAAAACGTAATGATTGTATAGAAGTAATGTATTAATGACTAAAAAATAACTGTTTCTTAATTTATGTAAATATGCTAAAACATCATCTTTTCTAGAATGAAGGGAGTATGTTTTTATGAAAATATAATTTGGTGGTTTTAAGAAAAGCGTGTAGTCCAAGCGACACAAAGTACTATTAAGAAGAAGAAAAAACACTATTTTGTATACAAATTTACCATTTATCCTTATAGTTAGTTGATAAAAAAATTTATATAAAAACAAATGCAAGAGTATTGATTAAATACTACAAAAGCCTTCGTATCTCTCTTTCAAATTATGATTTTTTTTTGTTTCCTTCAAAAAGCGGTATTTTGAAAGAATTTTGTTTCTTGATGGTATTTTTGAAAACTGATCCATCAAAAGTGGTATATCTAGTCAAATTCCCTTTTGAGTTAATCTGGTATTACATTGATTTATTTATACATACACCTTAAGACGTTGGCAGGGTTTGATATGTATAATTACTTAAATTCTCTGGCTTCAAATGGCCAATCCAAATTAACCAATTGTCAAAATCTCGAGAAAGGGGCGATTATGTACCAAAACTCAAACTATTATTTAATAAATCTTTTCTATAAATCTTCAATCAAAATCTACCTATATTTAAAATTCTGGTCCATGTGTACACATACATCTCCCAAAATATATTGGATATACTTAGTATACGTATATATATGCCTATATGTTATTAAGGTCGTGGTGGTCTTGTGGATGTTACCTGCGGTATGAGACGGGAACGATACCGGCCTTCCACTGAGCGATTTTCATGAAAGCCGGTTTAGCCAAATCAAAATGGGCACGTGGCGGATTACACCACCCACCGTTGTTAGAGTTTTGGCCCCAATTCGGTGGACATATGTTGGTCGCAGTCACCACGGTGGCTGGTGAACCGTAGTAGCAGTTAGGCGACGACACACACCTTATTTGGAAACACTGACCACACGCGTAACCGTCGTTGAACAGCACCGTGCTTAGTGCCGCCGTGGCCGCGCCGTAGCCGCTGTCCCATAGGTTTCCATAACCACAAGCCCCACCTAATAGACATGTATACTAATGTCATTTTCAAAAATGTACCAGTTACATTGTGGATCAAAACATGCATGCATGTAGGTTATAATTTTTGTTTTCTTACTATTAATGATTGAAACATTCTATTACATGGAAACGGAAATGGTATTTTAGGAATGTCTTAATGATTGAAACATTCTATTACATGGAAACGGAAATGGTATTTTAGGAATGTTTGATTTTTACCCATTGTTGCACTGGCGGTTTCGTCACCATAGAAGGTGGCTGACGCCTGGCGCCACGCGGTCCCGGCATAAGCTGCCGTTGATGTTCCGATCATGGCCATCATCGACAAGATAACCAACAATTTGGGATTTATATTAGGATCCATTTTTGGCTATAACTTTTCTTTACGGCCGGCTTCTATTCTTGCCTCCTCTCTGAAATGCCGAGTCTTATGATCGTAGATAGATGTCATTTATATAATGATCTTTGCTAAAATTGTTGAAGAGCAAGTAAGTAAACGTGAGAAACACTAAGAAAGAAGTGTATGAGCAAGTAAGTAATGGACGTGCTCGCATGTTTGCTTTGGTCTGCGCCCCCCTAAAGACTTAGATATTCTATTTAACTTAGTTAGTTTTATTTACATGTTTTCTTCAATTTTCATTTCATATATTTGAGTCAGTTTTATAAAAATTTGGATAATATATCAGCTCATATATATATAATAATTATCAACAGACTATAATCAGGTTGTTATTGTTGTTTCTTGTATGTACTATGTACTACATGCTTCATTATTCTTTTGTCATCATTTTATATAACTCACACACACACGTGGCGGCAATATCACCATAAACCATTAGGTCAAAAGTATTAAAATATCGTCCGTCCCTTTTTGTTTTAAAAAATAGTTTACACTATTATTAGGCGTGAACATAGGCCCCGAACATAGGCCATAAGTATTAAAATAGTTTGGTCTATTACGTGATCATATAAGTATTAAAGTATATATACAAATTCATATGCAAAGTAATGCATAGCAGCCTCCAAATAAGCGATCTTCGTGACTGCGGTTTAGACAAATCGAAATGGGCCGATTTATGGGCCTGGTGTGGCTGATATATAACGAGGCAAAGCGATGAGTCTTCGCATTAGCCTGTTCAAAGGGTTGTCGTACCGAACATATTCATCGTTACCGAACATATTACCCAACACCTTGCACATTTGCAATTTGAATTTGGATCCATTATTTGTTTTTGTCTTGCAATAGCACATGTTTACATGTATACAAAAATTTTTTTGCTAAAATGAAAGGATCAAAATAATTGGTGTACACGTGAGAGACAGTGTGACTTGAGAAATTATAATTATGCAATATGTTTTATTTATACATATAAGAGTTGGCTGTTATTATAAACGGAATGTAATCTAAAATAGTTTAAACGTTCTGCATGCGAGATGATGATAATATATTCGATTAAAATACCCCAAAAAAACAATTAAAAATAAGCGATTAACAATAGGACATCGAGATCCACATTAGCACATGGAAAGTAAAGTTTAGTGTCATACTATAATACAATTTGTATCTCGAATGATTCGCAGACAGCTCTTTTTCCACTGTAGTACAATTATCCTTGCATGTAAATGAAAATTCTTTGTAATTCGGTGCGTCAAACGTTAACTATCTATATTTACGGGTTTTTTGTTGGATTATATGCCAAGTTAAAGTTATATTGTGATGATTTGATAGTTAGATGATGATCATTACGAACAAAACTGAAACTCTCACACGTTCGAGAGGTTGCATATTATATATACGGCTTGCTTGGTAAAGGTTGCATATTATATACTTCTTCCGTTTTATAAAGAGTGTTATTTTAGAGTTTTGTTTTTGTTTTATAAAGAATGTTGTTTTAGGTTTTCAATACAAATTTATAACAAAATATCTAATTTTAACCTTGTTACTTTAGTGTATTAATTAGAAAGAGAATTATTTAGTGTATTTATTAAGAATAAAAAAGATTTTTTGTTAACTTTCTTAATTTATGTGAAAAGTGTCAAAGTAATACTTATTTTGAAACAGAATAAGTATATGGCTTGCTTGGTTAAGGAACTTCTGGGTTACCAAGAACGATCGAAAAAAATACAGCTCATGCATTATCTTCAGACTGACTTATTTAATTTGGGTCAAAGTTGTCATACTGATTTTTATAATCATCCTTTCACGTTTTGTACGTGGTATATATAGTATACAAAAATAAAAACCCATCAACAAAATAAAGAAAAAGAAAATTAGAAGCATCTTTCACTAATGTAAAGATTGAATATAAAAAGGATCGTGAAGAAACAAAACATCGAACGACTAATTCCTAAAATGATAAGAAGATTCACAACACAAATCTATAGATCGTCGCCAATGGTGAAGAAAGCAGTACTTATAGGGATCAATTACCCTGGAACCGAAGGAGAGCTACGTGGCTGCGTCAATGACGTCAAGCGAATGCACAAATGCCTCATCGAACGGTTCGGATTCTCAGATGAGAACATCACTCAGCTGATCGATACAGACATGTCCAAAATCCAACCTACTGGCAAGAACATACGACAGGCTCTGTCGGAACTTGTCGGATCAGCTACTTCCGGCGATGTTCTCTTCGTTCATTACAGTGGACACGGCGTGAGGTTGCCGCCGGAGACTGACGAAGACGACGATACTGGTTTCGATGAGTGTATTGTTCCCTGCGATATGAATAACATCACTGGTAATTTTCTTTTTCCTTTTATGATACAACCCAAAGAAAATGGCTTTTGTTCTTATAATATTCTCTCTTTTTCAAATTAATAGATGTTTAAAAAAAATTTCACATATACTTTTAAAAAGCAATCATTTTGTGATTAAATTTTATAACTGTAAACTATTTTTTTCTGTCGTCTGAAATATTAGACAACTTTCATTATTTGCTTATCTTCGATAACTTGCAATTTTCGCATTTTCTGGAAATTGAAACCCGTACCTTTTCGTATAGCAAATATTAATAAATCGTTTAGTTAATCATTGAACCCTTCAAAAAATATTTTTTTTTTAACTCTAACCTCATAATAATTCTCTAAATTAGGTTATTTTTGTTAAAGTTTATAATTCATCGTTATTAATTGATAGTGAAAAGTCTATCTTTTTTAATCAATTTTTTTTATAAAACATCTATTAATTTGAATGGAGGAAATATCTATGTTAATTATTTTTCCTTTTTTTTGGCAAATTTTTTTGCTTCAGATGATGAAATCAGAGAGATTGTTGATAAAGTGCCTAACAACTGTTCCATTACAATAGTCTCGGACTCTTGTCATAGTGGTGGTCTCATTGAGAAGGTCAAGGAGCAGATCGGAGACAGTACGAAGAAAGGAGAAGCAAAGACTAAAGAGATTGAACAAGAAGATGAGAGGAAGAACAAAGCCGATGTCATAAACAGATCTCTGCCTTTGCAGAGTATGATCAACATGCTAAAGCAAGAAACAGGGAAAGATGATATAGAAGTTGGGAATATAAGAACGAGTCTTTACGATGCGTTTGGAGAAGATGCATCTCCGAAAGTGAAGAAGGAGTTAATGAATCTGCAAGAAACCCAAGGACTAGGTTTGGTATTGAAGGAACAAGTCGTGATCAAGAAAGACAATGGTATATTGCTTAGTGGATGTCAGACTGATCAAACTTCAGGAGATGTACGAACCAACGGAAAAGCCTATGGAGCATTCAGCGATGCGATACAGATCATACTCTCTGAGACAAACGGTAAGATCACAAACAAAGAACTTGTTTTAGGTGTTAGAGAGTATCTTGAGTATGAATGTTATCCTCAAAAACCAGGGCTGTATTGCAGCGATAGTTATCTGAATGCTCCATTCATATGTTGAGAAGGACTTTTCAGATGTTATAGTTTCATGTATCTTTTACCATTTTCTAACTTCATATTTGTTTTCATGCATCTTTCATGAAGCCCAATATCCCAATATGAAAAGCCCAATACTAAAAACCCATTATAATACTGAAAATAATATACAGTACCTTATATTCTTATAATAAACAAAAACTAATATAAAAGTTACATAAACAATCAGTAAAATAAACAGTAATACATATTCATATATTAAACATTCTATTTTCATTTACAGCTACATATTCATTATTTTATCTTTTATTTCTGAATAGTCGATCTTTATTCCATTCTCGACCTGAAAAAATTGAAACCAAGGTATATTGTCATTATTTCATTATACAATTTACATTTTTAAGATGCAATGACTAATAAGTATAATAAGTGTGAGGAATTATAGTCTAATAATAATGGTAAGTAGTTAATGATAACTATACCTGAGAAACAATGGTGTGTGTAAATCGTTGTTGCAGCTTTGATGAGAGGCAACTAACTACACTAAGCCTTTGCTCTTGAGCCAACGTTTGTAGAACAGTCGAGAGACAAGACTTGTTTCGTTGGATACAACAACTTATAACGATCTCAACACCCATCAAACAAGGCATGACCACAACTGTAATGTGTTTGTCATCTACACATGAGCAGCTTGATGATAATGTTGATGACGATGATAAACTACTACTAGTGCATTCCTCTGTTGATGGATGCGTGATATGTGTGCCCGGTATTGATTTTTTAATCCGATTTTTCTTTTCGTTTAGTTCTTTGATTTTGTTTTGTAAATCTTTGATGTAGTTCACTGCCTGGAAAATATGATCTGATGTGGCACGTTTACCCTGGATATTGATATAGATTATATTATTAAGTGTGTATATATAGATAGTTAAATAATCAAAGTCACTAGGTATTAAAAACATTACTATTGTGGAAAATCTATACGAATATGAAAAAATAATGTAGGTAATATATAAAAGTGATAGCACGATCGTATATGGAAATATTAGATGGGTACAATTTTATAAAGGTGTATCAATTGGAAGCATAAATTAATGAATGAACTGGTCAGTAAAATCTTGTAAATTAAAGTAGGGTTATATACAGTAAAACTCTATAAATTAATAATATTGGGACTTTGATATTTTATTAATTTATAGAGTTATTAATTTATCAGTTTTAGATAAAATAATTATATTATTAATAATTAATTAAAAATAATATTTTCTTTAAAATTTATAATATTTCCTAAAAAAATTATTAAAAAATTAGAGATAAATGATAAAAAGTTTTAATTTTAATATAAAGAACAACAATATATTCATATTTTAATAGATTATCGTAATTATATATTTATATAAAATTATTTTAAATGATATTTATTAATTTATGATTCTAATGGGACTATATTTTATATAGATTTTTAAAAAAAGTTATTATCTTATTAATTTATTAATTTTTATTAAATTTTGAACCGACCTAACTCGGGACCGAATAAAATTATTGATTTATCAAGTTTATTAATTTATAGAATATTAATTTATAGAATTTTTATATACATAAACATATAAAACAACCTGCTAAATTGATGTCTGTTTGACACGTATAAAACATTTTTTTTTAAAGAAATCAACATGCATGAAAGGAATATATATACAAAAATATTAAATAGTTATGAAAAAACAAATAAAATATATTTTGAATAGTTACCTGGATATATTGAAATGGCAAGAGAGTTCTTAGACTTTTGAAAAGAGATGAAACTTCTTGTCTTCTTTGCCTTTCAATGTCTCTGTGTCTCATCTTCTTGCTTTCTCGATCATCAGGAGCCCCTTTGTTGGCTTCACTTGCGCCATATGTATCACACAAACTTCGTTTCTTATTGCTCCCACCATTTTTGTTTGCTATCGGATTGCAAACATCATGGTTTTGGCATGGCAAAAACGGGGAAAGAACAAAAGAATCAGAAAATAGTAACCCATCTTCCTCGGTTGAATCAGGCATAAACATTGAAGGAACCAAATCCATATATAGCTTACGATTTGAATGTTATAGTAGTGTGTTTGTAACTTCTTTACTTGCGAGTCTCTTTATATACTTGGCTCCAAGATTTCTTTTAACTATTTCTTCTCCCTCTTTAATAGGACAGATGTGATGACAGGTTAGTGACTGATCTCGAAGAAACTTTAACTTTTAATTAAAATCTCCATAAGATATATGAGTAGTTGGGATTCAATGTTAGATAATATTATCATTAAATAAAAACTTCGACGCTGTTCATTTAGTGGCTATTAAATAATCACGTTAAAAGAGGATGGGAACATATGTGTTTAATGTGCTTGTAAATAAGTATACATCTCAACTTCATCACACATCACCCGAATTTTCAACCCGAATTAATATATGTTCCACAATAATTCAATAGAATCAATACTTCCTAAGTTTCCTAAAGATATTTTGTTTTATGTTTCAGAATTTTGCTTCATATAGATATATATAATTTATTAGTTTCGATGCAGAGTTAAATGATATGCACAAATACAACTTTCTACTCCTTCCGTTTTTTTATATATGATATTTAATAGGTTGATACATAAATTAAGAAATTAATTAATTTTGTATTTTTTTAAAACAAAATATATTTTATTAACTCCAAATCAATTTAACCAATAGAAAAGACAATATAGAATTTAAACAGTTTAAATAATAAAAATATAATTATTTTTTGCATAAAAATATAAGAACATCAACTATTTGTAAACAAAAAAAAATCTCTAAAATATTTTATATAAAATAAAAAAGGAGTAATAACCAATGTTTAGCTACAAAATCACACTTCTAAAAAGTAATAACTAAATCTAAAGAATGTATTTAATCTTTTAAGTAGTTTATTAAGTGCATAAACTCTAGAAAATAGCACTAACATATACTCTCTCTGTTTTATAAAGATTGTCATTCTAACATTTTGGATCTGAATATCAACTCTTGCAGCATGGACCAAAACATTTACTCTATTTCTTTTCTTGGACCGAATTTTGGAGTAAGATCGAAAATGTTTATTTGTGTCGACCATGCTACGTGTTTTAAATAATAAGGGCTGTACTGGAGAGATTTTGATAATCACAAATTTGTGAAGTAGAATGGCGATTAAGTTATACATAATTCGTATTTAAAATATTAATCATGACAACTTAGTGTTGCGAAAAGGAGATTAAGACAGGATTTTGTATTTGAATAGATTAATGTAAAGCCCAATTATTATGGAGTGTAATTGCAGTGATAACGTGGACACTCAAAAACCCATAGAATGGTTTGCAATAATTGTTAGTGAAGTAAAGATTGTGTATTTAATATCAAATGTATTAAATTAGGGTCGGGATTAGGTCTGACATTTTGGCCTAAGGGGTCCCTTTTAATCGCAAGTCCAATTTTGTATTTGTAGGTGATGACGAACTGAATGATGATAACACATTAATAAGGTTTTACCAATTGTTATTGAAAATATTTTAAATAGTGGATTTCTGAATGATGAACCCTAGTTAAGATTTCTGAACTAAACTTATTCCAAACTCACCTACACATAAAATATTTGCATCAGATTGTTGTATTAGTATTTAGTGCTGAGCTCATCTAATTTGGGCGGTGAATCACCAGATTTTGGGAATTTTAATTTTGTCTTTAGTATGTTACTTTTCGTCTTTTTCTAAAATTCAAGGTTTTAAGCAAATTGATTTTATTACGATCTTTTCTCAATCTCGAGAGAGACTCTTCTGCTCCACTGCATGTGCTTTAACCGGCCAAACCGAACCAAACAAATCAATTCGAATCCAAAACCAAAACCAAACATAGTGAAAGTCAGTTTTTTTTTTCATGTTTTCCCAAACTTTTGGATCTTTTAACCAACAACGGTTCCGACAAAATTCAGATGAGCACTATGATTGTAGTAACAAGAGGGAAATAACCAAAACGAGAGAGAGCCTCTTTTCATTTGAATCAAAATCCTAACTTATCAAAATGATTCTCCACATCTTCCCATAGCTACATTAATCCAAAATGAGGCCCCAAAACATTACAAATACAACTATTTGCTTGTATAACCTTAACCCCCGAAATGCTCAGACCGATCTAGAGAACATCAAAAGATCAAAATGCAACCTTCATGGAAACCGCAGGAGCTATATATATTACGCTAAAACTAGTACAACAACAGTAAGAGTAGAGGCCTTAATCTTTTGATTCTGCATTTTACTCTCTTAGGTTCCCTTTCAAATCCGATTCTACTCAATCAATCTCGATTACTTTTCGAGGTCTTCCAAGTTTCGGTTTTGTCGATGCTTTCTGCTTGCTTTGCTTCACATTCTTTCTCTTTTTTGTTCCACTCATCCGCCAGTCATCGTCGTCATCTTCATCTTCCTTACTAGAATCAGAATCTATATATGAATCATCATTATCATCATCATCATCATAATATACCTTTGGAGAGGATTTTTTAGGTGCTGTTTTAGGTAAAACATTGACTGAGATCTTGGTCGCCTATGGAAATGCTCTTGGTGCTGATTTAGGTAAATCATTGACTGAGATCTTAGTCGCCTGTGGAAATCTTCTTGGTGCTGATTTGGGTAAATCATGAACTGAGAATTTAGTAATCTCTGAGAATCCTATTGGATAGAAACCCCAACAGCAATAGTAACTATCTTCTCCAGCAATTGGAGGTGGTGGAGAAAGAACCTTCACCGCCTGGTAAGCTCTCCTGCAGCTCTTATTTTGGCATTGAAGCACACTCTCCTCGTAAGTGTTGGGATACTTGTAGAGGACAAAGCAGTAAGGACAAGTCGTCCAGAAAGTCGAAACCTTTGGGTCAAAATCAGATCTTGCAGCACCGCTATTTGGAGTCTGCTCAGTAGATGGGGTTTCGTTAGGGACCCAATTTGGCTGAGAGACTAGCGGAGGCAGAGCCGGAGATTGATTAGTAGTCTCCGCTGGAGCCGGAGAGGGAGTCATAGTGACCGGAGGTGGCTGGAATGATTGAGTTGTATTGAAGGCAGGATGCAGTAAAGAAGGAGAACTAGAGGCTTCAGCTGACTGAGACACCGGAAATGGCTTCGAGGTTGTAGGTTGCTGAGATACCGACAATGGCTTAGAGGGTGTAGGTGGCTGAGATACCGGCAATGTCTTAGAAGTTGCAGGTGGCTGAGATACTCGAAATGGGTTAGATGTTTGTGGTGGCTGTGACACCGGGAATTGCATAGATGTTGGTGGCGGCTGTGGCTGTGATACCGGGAATGGCTTAGAGGCTGGTGGTGGCTGAGATTTTGAAAATGGCATACAGTGGATGATGGTTGAGACACCGGCAATGGCTTAGAATTTATTGCTGGCTGGGACACCGAGAATGGTTGAGAGGTCCGTGGTGGCTGAGATACCGGCAATGGCTTAGAGTTTGGTGTTGGCTGAGACACCGGGAATGGATTAGAGGTCGGTGGTGGCTGAGACACCGGGAATGGGTTAGAGTTTTGTGATGAGTGCGACACATGGAAAGGCTTAGGCTTTTGTGATGGCTGAGAGACCGGGAAAGGCTTAGACTTTTGCGATGACTGAGACACTGGCATTGGCTTAGAGATTGTAGATGACTGAGATACCGGGAATGGCTTAGAAGTTGCAGATGGCTGAGATAATCGAAATGGGTTAGATGTTTACGGTGGCTGAGATATCGAGAATTGCATAGATGTCGGTGGCGGCTGCGGCTGTGATACCGGTAATGGCTTAGAGGCTGGTGGTGGCTGAGATTCTAAGAATGGTGTAGCAGTGGATGATGGTTGAGACACCGGCAATGGCTTAGAATTTGTTGTTGGCTGGGACACCGGGAATGGTTGAGAGGTCCGTGGTGGCTGAGATACCGGCAATGGCTTAGAGTTTGGTGTTGGCTGAGACACATGGAATGAATTAGAGGTCGGTGATGGCTGAGACACCGGGAATGGGTTAGAGTTTTGTGATGAGTGCGACACAGGGAAAGGCTTAGGCTTTTGTGATGGCTGAGAGACCGGGAAAGGCTTAGACTTTTGCGATGACTGAGACACTGGCATTGGCTTAGAGATTGTAGATGACTGAGATACCGGGAATGGCTTAGAAGTTGCAGATGGCTGAGATAATCGAAATGAGTTAGATGTTTACGGTGGCTGAGATATCGAGAATTGCATAGATGTCGGTGGCGGCTGCGGCTGTGATACCGGTAATGGCTTAGAGGCTGGTGGTGGCTGAGATTCTAAGAATGGTGTAGCAGTGGATGATGGTTGAGACACCGGCATTGGCTTAGAATTTGTTGTTGGCTGGGACACCGGGAATGGTTGAGAGGTCCGTGGTGGCTGAGATACCGGCAATGGCTTAGAGTTTGGTGTTGGCTGAGACACATGGAATGAATTAGAGGTCGGTGATGGCTGAGACACCGGGAATGGGTTAGAGTTTTGTGATGAGTGCGACACAGGGAAAAGCTTAGGCTTTTGTGATGGCTGAGAGACCGGGAAAGGCTTAGACTTTTGCGATGACTGAGACACCGGGAATGATGGCTTAGAGTTTGATGATGGTTGAGACACCGGGAATAGGTTAGAGGTCGGTGGTAGTTGAGACACCGGGAAAGGCTTAAGCTTTTGCGATGACTGAGAGACAGGGAATGGCTTAGAGTTTGATAATGGCTGAGATACCGGGAATGGGTTAGAGGTCGGTGGTGGTTGAGACACCAAGAAAGGCTTAGGCTTCTGTGATGGTTGAGACACAGGGAATGGCTTAGAGACCGGCTGCGGTTTAGAGACTGAATGTGACTGAGTCGAGCGAATTTGCTGAGATACAGAAGGTTGGTCGGAGACAGAAGTCAGCAGCGAGAGTTGAGCAGCTTCATTGGACCTAGACGGCTGAAACTGCCTGACCGGCTCAGAGGATTGCCATGATACATGCTCAGGCGATGGAGTAGGCTTCGACGGCCATGTGATATCTGTTGAAGGAGACCTATGACTTTGAGACGATGCCTCATAAGATCTACCACTAGACGACCGATCTGGCTCATGAAAACGACGGCTTGTTTATACCCTTTCTGTTGCATTGTTCAAGTTTAGCGATCTCTCTTCCTCCACGGGGAGTTTCCAATCTCTCTCTCTCTTTACCGCTACTACTCGAACCACTCCTGATCGGCTCACTCTGCTCTTGACCAAACTGTTGACGCCATGAAGCTTGTTGCTGCTCCTGCAACGACTGCGATTGCATCAACTGCTGATCAAACTGTGATCTTTGTTGCTGAGGCTGAGCAAAATGCGGTTGTTGATCAAGCTGAAATGGTAATTTCTGGTTCTGAAACGGCACCGTTTCATGTTGTTGATGTTGTGGCGATTCTTGATGTTGCTGTTGCTGGTGTTTAGGAGATTGCGGCGGCTGATTGAATAGCTGAAACCCTAATTGACCGAGTTGCCCAAACTGACTCAGCTGCAGCTCCCTATTGTACATTGCCTTTCTAGAAGGATCGGAGAGAACGTACCACGCATCGGAGATCAGCCTATAAGCTTGGTCGGAATACGGAAACCGATTCTGACTCGGGTTGAGCAGCACAGCGAGCCTGCTGTACTGAGTCGCGACGAGTTTGGGGTTGTGAGTGAGACGAACGAGGCGGAGCACGGCGTACCAGTTTGGATGATCAGCGGTGCTTTCTCGAATCCGAGATTCTCCGGCAATTAGAGTATCGGCGACGGCGAGGATTAGCTCGGCGTGGTCTACGAGGGAGTGATCGGCCTCGCATGCGCGGATCGCGTAGGTTTTTGAGCCGTTTAGGTCTCCGGATAAAAGTAATTTCTCCGCCGTAGCTAGCCAACGTTCAGTGTCTCCTCCGCCACCACCGCCCATCATTTCACAGTCGAAAACCTTTTCCCCGGAGAAGAAAGAGAGAGAAAGAGAGAGATTTGATTGGAGTTGCTCAGTCGACGGAAAAATGATTGACTTCTTCGTAACTAAAAGATTTATTTTTAAAAGATTTTATTTTTTTGTATAGTTAATTAATTAATTACTTTTTCAGTAAATATTATTCAAACATGAATTTTAACAAAATTCAAACTGATTCAGAGTTCAATATTATTCAATTAATGATTTTAAATTATGCCTTAAAATCCAGTGTTATTAGATCTCTTATTTAAATTATGCTTGACATATTTTAAGTTTAGTGTTATTCAGTTATAATTTAAACATTTTACTATCCAATGTTATTCGAAAACTTTTTACAAAATCATTTAAAATAAATTACAAAAAGTTTTATGAGCAAATCATTTGAAACAAAATCCAAAAGTAAGATGCAGAGAATTTTAAAGTACATATTAATTTTGTAAAACAATATTCAAATTTCAAATCTTAAAGATTATGAAATTTATAGAATTAACTTTAAATTATTGATTAAATAAAAATTATAAATTTATGAATTTGTAAATACAGTAATCAGCTTTTAAATATGTTCTAAGAATAAAGAATATCTTTTTTTGTCATCTGATAAAATTTATTTAAAAAGAAATATTATTGTAAAATATAAGAACAGTAAAATTTTCTAAAAACAAAATCCCTAATAACGAGATGCAAAGATTAATACAAGATAGAATCTTAAAAAAGCTACAAAGAAAAACCCATTTAAAAATAGAATTAACTTAACTTAAAATCTAATCAATGATTAGCTTCCAAATCTGCAAATTTTTACAACTTCGAGATTTACTGTTGCCCTCCACAGTCCATCGAACAGTAACACTTTTTCTTGTAACCAGTAATAGAAGACTTTATAATCTGGCAAGACAAATCCACCAAAAGGTTCACCATACTTCCGGATGCAGCTGCAGAACGCACACACGCACTGCCATTTTTGCCTAGATAGAAGATCCAAAAAATAATCATCCAAATCTCAACAGATCTAAAAAGAGATAAAGCCTAAACACACAATCAAAATTGCACATAGAACAAGACAGGCTGAAAAGAAAGGATGAAGAGCACTTATAGCAGAACCAACAAAGAAAATAAAAACTTGTATGACAGGAAGCATAACATCAAGAAGATAGAAATCAAACTTTCTCTTTAGAAGAGGATAAATACATCTTGGAACCTTTGGCTACATATACATATCTAAACAAAAGAAGACAAATGAGACCGAATATGAGCTGATCCGAGCAAAATCCAACGAAACAAGCCTCATTGAACCCAACAACCCACAGTCTCACACCAAACCCATATCCAAAAAGATCTACCATGTCCTCAACCAAAAAAAGCAAAACTGTTAAAAAAAATCAAAGCCCATCCGACTCTAATGTCAAAGAAGCCACTGGAATTGGTAAAAACAAAGCAACTGTGAAACTTAAGTTTAGGTTAGAAAAAAAGGAAAGAACAAATTAGGTTAGAGAGATAGTTTTTGAAAAAAAATCCAAATAGGGAATGTCAATTAGTAATGAAAACATTACAAGAATAATTTATTAGACTTGTACATTGTGATGTACCGGTTGATGAGGATGTTCTTTCATCGACGGTTCTTAGATCATAACAAGTCAACATCTCAGCTTCTTTCCCTCTAAACAATAGCTTTTATAAACGTAGTCATTTAATCTATTAATTGGCCCAACTTCATAATATATGTGTCCAAACATATATTTGGAGGCCCAAATGTATCGATATAAGCTTTATGTAATTTCGAGATCAAGTGACACACATGGGTTCAAAGTTCAAACTTCAAAAAATTGTAATAAAAACATTGTAAATCGTGGATATAAGCTTTCCAGAAATTCTATATGATGTATGGAGGAGATCTAACTCTTTTATTATATGTCTGTATGTTCTGAATTGAGCATTTCTAACAGTGTTTTTCACAAATCTATTTAACGTAGATGTTTTTATCTCTATTTTTAGTGACTTCTAGCTAAGTATGTTCTGAATTGAGTTTTTTTTTTTTCTCTCCAAAATTTCAACTACTAGACTAATGAATAAATGTCTCGTCTCTTAAGGTTTGTGCAAGAGTCAATGAAATGCTTGAATTTGTAAACTCTATCATCACGTGACCCTAATGCATTGCATTAAACTTTTTCTACATTTATATTATAAGTTTTCTCGCAATCTTAAGTTTCATAAACTTAAACACATCATGTGGTTTAAACTCAAATGTTGTAAATTTGTAATCATTTGGAACTTAAATGTTATAATCATGTGGCTACGGTTGTTTCAAATAGAATCCCACAAAGTCATAAAACGAAAACACAAGTGAGGAGCCCACATGATGATGATTCATGTAAATCATATGTTATATAACGACCAAAACCGCAGCCATCTCAACTTGAGGCGGAATCACACACGAGGCCAAATCCAATTTGTTCTACTTATCAACTTTTGTCTCGCATTATTTTATTATAAGAATAGCAATTATGTTTGTTGATTTATCATTTTCTATCAAATGTATAAAAGGATAGCCCTTGTAGCTCCTATAAAATATGTGGCTTATGCAATTTGGAGGGAAATGTAAGGACATTATTTTTGATATGGATTATGTTTGTACTATCGACATTTTCGACCATATAACAAGTGATAAGAATATCTACATTTTGGACCATATAAGAAATGATACTATCTACTAGCCAGCTGTGATTTAATGTAATTTTTAAATTTATTATTTTAATTGATCTGTTTTTTTTTGTCATTTATGTTTTCCACAATGAGAGAAATGTTTTTTTGGGGTTTTCTTGTTTTATTATGTTCGCTAGTTTTGTTAACTTCTTGAAAAAAATAGAACTTTTAAATATTTTTGTAGAAATTATTCAAAGAATTGTGTAATATTCATTCTCATTTTAGCTAGTTTAAAATAGAAACTAATATATTCTAATTTACAGCTTATATAACTTATTTTCAATGGAAAGAGTCCAATCAAATCATTAGATTCAGATCCGGATTCAGTAGTTAGTACATACTATTCAATATTTCACTCATTTAACTCCAATTCAATCAAAATTCTCCATTTGGACCGCACATTCTTACAGTCTTTTTGCATATAAATCCAATTACATATCCCAAAATAACTAGATAAATAATAATTATACATTTCCATGTTTATTTGAAAATTTATTAGAAAAAAGACAGAAAGTTCCCAGAGAATCCAAAACTTTAGGGACCCAGTTAAAAAAAGAAAGGGTAATATGGTAATTTCATTACGCTTCTCTCTCCCTCCAAAAAAGTCTCAACGACCCAAAATCAAATAACCCATTAACTAAGGAACGAACGAGAGCGTACATCGCTCCAAAAGAAATTCCAAAAAAAAAAAAATTCGATTTTTCGTTTAACCCTAAAATCGAATTTTTCTCTTTCGTCCAATCTCTTCGCCGTCGGACCCAATAAACCGTTAACCCGACCCGAAAAATCTTCAAAGGCTCCGATTTTGATGTAAACACTGAAAATACTACCCGAGACATGACTTCACTACAATGACCCGTACCGAACCCAACCGGAGCCGGAGCTCCAATTCCAATTCCGCAGATTCCGGCGACGGAGGCGGCGGTGGAGGAACCACCGCGATGAGGGTTATCGTTCCGTTACAAGGCGTGGTACAGGGTCGTGGCGGGTTGTTCTTAGGTTCTGTGATTCCTTGTGCGTTCTTCTACTTTCTCCAGTTCTACCTAAAACGAAATCGTAAAGACGAACCCGGTTCCGGCGACCAAAACTCCGCGTCGTCTCCGAATTCGGATTCTAACTCGGGTTTTCGAGACCCGACCCGGTCACAATCCGCTGGACACCTCACGGAGCTTACTGGTTTGCCTCGTTCTCTCTCCCGGATCCTCCTCTCGCCGAGAAATTCCGGTGGAGCTGTTTCGGTTTCGGGTCGGGCTAGTTGTGTAATCAAGGGAGAGGATTCGCCTTACTACGTGGGTCAAAAACGGGTCGAAGAGGATCCGTATGACGAGTCGGGTAACCCGGACGGAGTCATCGAACTTGGTTTAGCTCAGAACAACAAGGTACCAATCAAAGTTCTTCAAATTTTTTCTCACTTAGTTTGTGAATTTCTGGATTTAACTGACTCTTTCTCTTCTAACAGTTGAGTTTGGAGGATGATTTGGTTTCGGAGAATCCAAGAGAAGAAATTTTAGATGGATTGAGTATTAGTGGCATTGCGTCTTACGAGCCTTCTGATGGACTTATGGAACTAAAAATGGTTCGTCTCTTCTTAGTACCCATTAAAGTTTTCAACTTTTTGTGTTCATTGCTCATGAAGGAGAGACCTATTGAGAGAAATTTGAGGATCCTTATGTGTTCTTGAGAGAAGTTGTTCTTGGATCATGAATGAACAGGCTATTGCAGGGTTCATGTCTGAAGCAACCAAGAACTCGGTTTCTTTCGATCCATCACAGTTAGTGTTAACCTCTGGTGCATCATCCGCCATGGAGATTCTCTCCTTCTGCTTAGCTGATTCAGGAAACGCCTTCCTTGTTCCAACTCCGTGTTCCCCAGGGTAAAACTGTTTGAATCCAAAATAAACGCTATAAAGCTTGTGATGAAGAGAGATGTTGAATCTTTTGATGTAGTGGCAGCCATTCTCCTCTTGTTGCAGATACGATAGGGATGTGAAATGGCGAACGGGAGTGGAGATCATACACGTTCCTTGTAGAAGCGCCGATAACTTCAACATATCGATGCTGGTTCTTGATCGAGCATTCTATCAAGCCAAGAAACGAGGCGTGAGAATCCGCGGCATCATCATCTCGAACCCTTCGAACCCCATGGGAAGCTTGCTGAGCAGAGAGAATCTCTACGCTCTTTTGGACTTTGCCCGGGAGAGGAACATTCACATCATCTCAAACGAGATCTTCGCTGGTTCCGTCCACGGAGGAGAAGAGGAAGGAGGAGGAGAGTTTGTTAGCATGGCTGAGATTGTTGACACGGAAGAGAACATAGACAGAGAAAGAGTTCATATCATCTATGACCTCTCGAAAGACCTGTCTTTCCCCGGACTCAGATCCGCCGCTATCTACTCCTTCAACGAGACTGTTTTGTCAGCTTCGAGAAAGCTCACGACGCTCTCTCCGGTCTCATCTCCGTCCCAGCATCTGCTTATTTCCGCAATCTCTAGTCCCAGGTTTGTTCAAAGAACTGTGAAAGCCAACAGGCAGAGATTGCAAAGGATCTACACAGAGCTTGTCAAGGGGTTGAAAGAGTTTGGGATCGAGTGCACGAGAAGCAACGGAGGGTTCTTCTGCTGGGCTGATATGCGAGGGTTGATTTCATCTTACAGCGAGAAAGGAGAGGTTGAGCTGTGGAACAAGCTCTTGAACACTGGCAAGATCAATGTCATGCCAGGTTCTTGTTGCCATTGCATTGAACCGGGATGGTTCAGGCTCTGTTTCAGCAATTTGTCTGAGAGAGATGTGCCTGTAGTTATGAACCGCATTAGAAAAGTCCGTGAAACATGTAAATCTCAAAATTGATTACGTTATTTGATTATTTGTTTTGCTCCGATGACTCTGCATAACCCGGATTTGGCTTGATATTGACTAAACCGGAAAATACCAAGCCTGGAAAGTATGCAATTGAAGCCAATTAGTGAAATTTTACCAAATCCTACAAACAAAATTGACAAAAGAATGGATCTTATGTTATTTTATTTCCAGGGGGAAAAGAATACAATTTCAATTAAACCGGAAAATTTCAAATCACAAAAGAATGAACTAGTCACTGCACAATTACTTCTAAACCGGTTTTCTCATGATCCCATTCCATTTCTGATCAATTCAAGAACCTGCACAACCTCTGCCATGCTCGGTCTCTTCAATGGATTCTCAGTCGTACAAATCAAACCTAACTTCATCACTTGAATCAGCTCATTCTCTTCAAATCCTCTCAATCTACTGTCAAAGCAGCAAGAAGCCGAACCAGTTTCCAACAAATCCCTCACATGATCCCTCAAGATCAAAACCTCCTTCTCCGATGGAGACTCCACCGGTTTTCTACCTGTGACAAGCTCAAGAAGAACCACACCGTAGCTATAAACATCGCATTTGTCACTCACTCTCAAGCTCTGAGCTAGCTCCGGAGCTATGTACCCAACAGCATTGTGGAGCTTGGTCAAACCGAAGCTGTTCAAAACCGGAAGAAACTTCTCCAAACCGTAATCCGATAGCTTTGCCTCGTATCTTTCATCAAGAAGTATGTTGGTAGACTTCACATTGAGATGAAGAATCGCAGGTTTACAATCATTGTGAAGGAAAGAAAGAGCCTTTGCAGTTCCTAACGCAATCTCGAATCTTCTTTGCCAATTCAACTCGGTGTTTCCATGGCTGCTGCTGCTGCTACTGCTGATTCTGTGGTAGATTCTCGGGTGTAGATTATCGTAGAGGCTCCCGTTAGGAACAAACTCAGAGAGAATCAACTGCATCGTCGAGGAGAAGTAGTAACCTTGAAAAGAAGCAAGATTCGGGTGACTCAAACCTCCAAGCCTTCCTATTTCTTGCTCGAACTCTTCTTGGCTCTCGATTCTTCCCAAAGTCTCGAGCTTCTTCACCGCAATGGAAACACCGCCTTCGAAAGAAGCTCGATAAACCGTTCCTACAGATCCTATCCCGATGATATTATCCTTGTCGAGCAAAGCTTTCGTGCCGGCCTCCCAATCTTCATACTTTGAAGGCAAACTCTTGCTGAACAGAACAAGTTTCCCGAATGTCACACCGCCAATACTACCAGATTCAGTTGAAGCTACGGTGGTTGTTGCAGTATCGACAGCGACTATCTCTTCTTCTTGGTGCTTGTTCCGTCTCTTGCGAGCTCTAAGGTTCAAGAGAAGGACTAGGCAGATACCGACCAAGATCATAACAGCAGCGATGATAACAATGATAACAGATGTGCTTAGAGCTTTGGTCTTTCTTGATCTTGGTCCGGCTCTGAGAGAACTGCACGGTGTTTCGAGAGGTTCACCGCAAAGGAAAGGGTTGTTGGAGAACGAAGAAGCTACAGAAGCTTGGATCTTTGGGATAGGTCCGGAGAGATTGTTGTAAGAAACGTTGAAATGTGTCAGTCTATTCAAATTCTCGAGGGAAGACGAAAGAGGACCTGAGAGCAAGTTCTCCGATAGATCGAGGAACTGGATTCTCGTGAGGTTCCCGAGATCAGACGGAATGCTTCCGTTGATTCTATTCCGATGCAGATCAAGAATCTCTAAGTTTGTTAAGTTGAATAGGTTCTTAGGGATCTCTCCTTCCAAAGCATTCCCTGAAACATCTCTGCAACAAACAACAAAAGATTAACAAAACAAAAACAAAAAACAGAGTTTGAGGAATGGTAAGAGATTGAGAGACTCACAGTTCAAGAAGTAGTCTGCAATTGGATATATCCTCTGGAATTTCACCAACGAGATTGAGATTACGCAAATTCAAAACCTGTAGATACTCCAGATTCCCTAGCTCTCGAGGAAGCTTCCCGTCTATGGAGTTATCGCCTAGTCTGATCACAGAGAGCTTCTCCATCTTCCCGATACCTTCAGGTACACTCCCGTTGAGCCTATTCGATTCCAAGTCCAAAAGCTTGAGACTTTTGCATCCGGTTACACCGTTAGGCACATTCCCGGTTAACTCATTCGAAGAAGCATCCAAAAACTCCAAACTTTCGCTGCAGCCAACGATGTCACCGATCTCACCTCTAAACCGGTTTCCAGAGACATTGAAGTAAGTCATGTTCTTGAATCCAAGAGCCTCGAAAGAAGCTAAACCGTCGAAAGAATTGCTTCCTATGTCGACATGGCTCAGTCTCTCGCATTTCGATATCTCCTCAAATACATCACCAGACAACAAGTTTCTTCTCACAGACACAAACTCGAGAACCGGGATATCGCAGATCCTAGGCAACGAACCGGTAATGCCATTGTAAGAGAAATCGAAACCGATGAGACTGTTACAGTTGACGATTGATTCCGGGATTGATCCAGAGAGATTGTTGTGAGACAGAGAAACGAACTTGGTCTTGTAGCAGAATCTGAACAGAGAATCCGGAATCTCTCCGACGAAACCATTTTTGGACAAATCTAATAACCGTAAATTAGGCAAGCCGCCGATAAACTCCGGGATCGAACCAGACAATGCGTTGGAACTGACATTGATCTTCCATAAAGTCTGTAACTTTGAGTAATCCAAAGGTAAGTTACCTGTAAACCTGTTGCCAAACAGAGTCAAAACCCTTAAAGAAGTTAAACCGGACAATGCCGGAGTTAGTGTCCCGGCGAGACTTGTGTTCCAAAGAACGATCTTGTCGACGAATCCTTCTGGGTTACAAGATACGCCATTGAAGCTATTACAGAGATCGTCGTCGTTGTCACCACTTGAGACCCAAGAAGCTAAGCTGTTGTACGGATCTTCGATGATTTTGCCTTTGAACTGAAGCAGAATCTCTCGTTCGGTAGATGAATCGGAGAAGTGAATGTAAGCGAATGTGAAGATTAGCCAAATCAGGAACCGGGACTTCCTGATTGGCATTGTCGGTTATCGGATCCTAAACCGAATAGAAACCCGGTTTGAGAAGCTGCGTCTCTTTCAGTAGCATTATTCTTCCAAAAAAATCTTGAAAATTGACGAAGAAGATGAAGTAGTAAGTAGCTGCTATGCTGCATTTAACTAAAACCCAGGATTGAGCTTAGCATTTGTCGTCTTTAATGGCTAAAAAAACGACAAAATCAAAGTCAAGAAAAAGAAAGAGCTCGAGAAGCGATATTCAAGAATCACGGAATCAAGAACAACCCATGATCAAGAAACATAGAATAAGATCTGGGTTTTATGAGTTTCCGAACCAAACCCATTAATTAAAAAAAAACTACTTTTAGCTATGGAACAAAAAATAGAGAGAGAAGACGAGTGCGTGGAGAGTGTGCCTTGGCTGGAAAGTAAGCAGGTGAAGCAATTTAATACACTCTCTCTCTCTCACATTGACTCTTTCTCTCTTCTGTAAAAGGTTTTATTTTCTCTCTCTCTCTCTCTATGAATCTATACATCTGTGGCTTCCACCATGTGAACAAGAACCACGTGCAAGCTTTATAGGTATGTTATGTATGTGTGTGAATAAATACATATATATGTTTGTATGTGTTTATTAGTTTTATACTAGAGTGAGAGGAGGGCGTCTGTTTGTCTGTACCATCAAGCATTTATTCTCTGCCTACACCAATCAACCCTTCATAAATATAATTCACAGCCCACAAAACCAAATGAAATAAATCTATAAAATTGATCATTTTTTTTTCAGATTCTATAAAATCATGAATTATTTGAATCCTTAAAAATTGATCAAGAACGAAAAATTAACCATTCGTTGAGTGTACTTCTAAATATTTGTTGTGTTAAAATGTTCAACAACAAAAAAAATTTAGTTGTGTTAAATAGTACGTGGTATTTTTAAAAATAAGAGCTTTACTTTCCAATTATGCCTTCTGTCGGAATTTATATGTATACTCCGAGAACAATTATGGACTGAGAATAATAAATACTACTAGTATTAATGTTAGCAAAATTTAAATATTTAATTCTTTATATTCCCTGATTTTATAACACAGCAATAACAATAGCAAGAGTACTCCTATATGATAATTATATGTATGGCCTTTGTTTTTTACTTTGCATAGAATTTATAATCTGACCGTTGGTTAGGTACGGAGCTGTTTTTTTTACGTATATTTTGAAAACTTAAAAGTCTCTGACTTCTGTTCGTAAGATTCTTAGATTCTTCCCTTTTTCGACAGAAATTGACCAATGGCCATAGTCTTATGGTAAATTAAAAAATAAAAAGATTTAGGTCCTACTCCTACTTAAAAAATCCAATCAATATATAGCAGAACATAATTTTGATTTTTGACCATACTCGAGATCCTATTAGAGATACCAATAACTGATCTAGCCAATTTGTAACGTTTTACCGTGAGTGGCTCAAGTAAACTGTATTATTGGTTCTAAAGTAAAATTTAGTTTGAGAGAAAATTGTTGGTATTGGTGATAGACTAGTGGTACTATTTTGTCATATACTGTATTTTAGCGTTCGCACAAAAAAAAAATTACACTGTATTTTAGCGTCTTGAAAATAGTAAACAAACCGGTTCTCTATTAAAACCGATTGCTACAAAATTCCGGTTTAGATAACTTCTTAAAATTTAGGAGGTGTTATTGGTTCTTGTATTTTAATAGATTTAAAAATTCAAACTAAATTCAGTGTTATTAGTTTTTATATTTTAAAATTTATATTGAAATACAGTATTATTGGTTTTATGATTTTAAAATCTATAATGAAATACAATGTTATTGGTTCTATCATTTTAGAATCTAAATATTATAAGTATTTGAGTTTTAATTGAATTTGAATAGATTTGAAAGGATTTTCATGACTAAAATATAAAAATTCAAATACAAGGTCTAATCTTAGTATTTGAGTGGATTTGATTTTTTTCTATTTTACTGATTTTAAAATTAATAAATTTATCAAATCTAAAAACAATTTATAAATTCACCGAAATACAAAAACTAATAACCCCTATTAAATTAAGTCAGAACCGAAAGTTCTATCTGCTTCTGGTCTTTTCTCTCCCTTTCTCTGTCTCGCGAAACCAAAGTTTCGGTTTCGGTCGCCGATAAAAACCAGGAACACTTGTCGGAAAATTTCAGTGATTAGATAACTTCAATTCAACATATCTTCTTCAAATTTTCCTAAACAAGTAAATTTCGACTCACAGAACTAGAAAAAAACGAAATTTCTTTTTCCGGCCTCTGGGATTTCAATTGGGAAAGGTCTCTTCCGATTCTTCATTTGTCTCTTCTTGATCTTACAGTTTTGTCATGTATTGATTCAATTCGTTCGAAATTAGCCCATTTCGTGAGTGAAGAGTCGAAATCCCTCCAGAAAATCTATCATTTTCATTTTTCTTTCTTTCTAATCTTAACCCTAATTGAAATCTTAACCCTAATTCAAAGTCTTAAGCTTTAACTTTTCTTTAATTTCGATTTCACCTTTTTCTTTGTTGCTGCAGAGGAATCGAAAATGGGTTCTGAGCAAAACGACAGCACAAGCTTCTCTCCTTCGGAACCAAAGCTCTGCGTCAATGGCTGCGGCTTTTTCGGAACAGCTGCTAACATGAACTTCTGCTCCAAATGCTATCACGACCTCAGAGTCACCGAAGAACAAGCTTCTTCAGCTAAAGCCGCCTTCCAGAAATCCCTAAACCCTAAACCAAAAATCTCACTCGAACCTGCTGTTGGGTCATCATCAACGAGCAGTGAAACGGCGGCGTTTTCCGAGCCACCGCCTCCACAGACTACGGCCAAGAACAGGTGCTTAAGCTGCAAGAAGAAAGTGGGCTTGATGGGGTTTAAGTGCAGGTGTGGAAGCACATTCTGTGGAGACCATAGATATCCGGAGAATCACGAATGCGAATTCGACTTCAAAGGAGAAGGAAGAGATGCAATTGGCAAAGCTAATCCGTTAATGAAGGCTAAAAAAATGGAGAGAATCTAAGTAAAAAGTAAGCCAAATGTTCTTGCTGTCAAAGATCCTTGTGTTATATGTATATTAGCTCTGGTTATGGTTTGTGTTCTTGCTATTGATTTGCATTTGCTAGAGTCTTGTTCTGTAATAAGAAAAATGTTGATAGAACTTGGTTATATCAGAAATGTGTGGTCTTCTTTGGTTACTAATTTTAGTTAGAGAAAGTTGAGTTTAATAACCAAACTGAAAGTTTTTTTTTAATCAAAGAGAAATCATAGAACTACAAACGAGTGTTGATATAAGGACATTTGTAATCAAAGGAGAGTAATTAAGCGATAAAACGAGGTTAATTTGTAAGATTGGAACAATGGTTTCTTCTACTACTTCATGCTGAGGATTTTGTCTCTGAGAAGCCTCCTCATGATCTTACCAGAGAGAGATTTGGGGATTGAATCCACGAAATGGACGGCTCTGATCTTCTTGTAGTGAGCCACGTTCGCTGCAACAAAGCTAAGAATGTCTTCTTCTTTCTCTTTCGCTTTTGGATTCATCACAACACAAGCCACCGGAATCTCTCCGGCTTCCTCGTCCGGTAACCTTTTTCATTGTTATTTTCCCAATAATTGATTTGAATTAGCATTTCTTGAAATATTAATATTTAGCTTAAAGAAATCAGAAGGCAGTAGATACTCACGGTACGACGGCAACATCTTCAACAGATGGATGAGTGAGGAGAATAGCTTCAAGCTCCGCCGGAGCCACCTGCCGGAAAATAAACAACTCTGTTTTTAGACCCACAATGTATTTTGATTGATTTACTTAGAGAAGACTGAACCGAACCAAATCAAATTTCTAAACCGTAACCAAACCGAACTGAACCAAATAAGGGTTCCATTGTTGCAAACACAGTTTTTGAGATTAGTTCTGAATTAAGTTACCTGAAAACCTTTGTATTTGATGAGTTCTTTGATGCGATCAACGATGAAGATGTCACCATCATCATCAATGTAACCTATATCTCCTGTGTGAAGCCAACCTTCTTCATCGATCGTCTTGTCCGTCTCTTCCTTGTTCTTGAAGTAACCTTGCATCACACATTGGCTCCTCACACAAAGCTCACCGGGAGTGTTCTTCGGCAGAGACCGGCCGGTGTCGGGATCTATGAACTTTACTTCAAGATTCGGAAGTATAAAACCGACAGAGTTTCGTTTCGCGATTACTTGTCCTTTATCAGGATCTCCATGAGTTAACGTAATGCAACTATGCTCCGTTAATCCATAAGCCTAATGATAAACATCAATGTGTCCAATCCGGTTTAATCGATAACCGAAAACAAAAAAAAAACAGAGAGGACTTAGTTATATACTTACCTCTTGGACTTGGACATTAGGAAACTTGGCTTCGAAGGCAGTGAGAAGCTCAGGAGCTAACGGAGCAGCAGCAGTCATAACAGAACGGAGTTTAAGCTTCGAAAGATCAAACTCATCGACAATCGGATTCTTGACAAGATTCAATATAATCGGCGGAACAATAGGAGCAAACGAAACCTCGTGAGCAATCAAAGCATTCAAGAAAAGCCTTAGATCGTAGCGACTCATAGCAACAACTTTGCCTTTGTTCTTCATAGTTGCACAACAGATTCCAACGATGCCGTAAATATGAAAGAATGGAATCAAACCAAGAGTCACGATCTGACCGATCATTTCAGACCGGACGCTGAAGAGAGAAGAGCAAAGATTGGCTATGAGGTTGCGATGCGTGAGCATTACTCCTTTTTGTAATCCTGTTGTACCTGAAGAGAACGGAAGTGCACAGAGATCTGTCTGAAGAATCTCTTCTTTGTTGTTGTCTCCGGATTTGTCTCCTGCTTCTAGAAGATCTTTCCAGTTCACTGCTCCTTCGATCTTCTCTTCACCTAACACTATTACTGGTAAACCCAATGTCTTCACCTGTCCAAATCCGGATAAGTAGATTTTTCACCGAACCAAACTCGAACCGAAATAAGTACCAAGCCTAACCGAAACAAATTCAATCTTAAACCGACCAGTATCAAAAATTCCACTCCAAAAAACCAGATTCAAACCCAAATTTAGTCCAACCAAAACCGAATTAACAAAAGTACATTGTATATATGAATTGAAATTTTGATTTTTTTGTAAACATAATTCAAACAGAAAATATACCAAATCTAACCAAATAAATCGAAGATCACCAATAACAATTTTTTAATTTTTGCAAAATAAAATTCACTTCACATCTAATTGATTAAACATCAAATCAAATCCTAACCGAAAAACAAACCAACATTTAACCAACGCTTAACCATGAAATAAATACCATTTTAACCAGTGATAAAATTCTACATGGAAAGGCAAAAACTGAAATAACCAAACCGAACCGAATTATATGAGTGATGTTAAACACTTATGTGCATACGTACAATCATAAAAACAAAACATGTATGTTTTACCTTTTCATAGTTAGTAGAATCAGTGATGATTCCTCTAGCACCGGAAGCTTCAACTTGCTTCTTGATCTCCGAGACAAGAGCCGTCGGATTAGCGCCGGAGAAAACTCCACCGGCGGACATAATGCCAAGGGCAATAATCCCATACTCGGCGACGTTTGGTAGAACCACAACCATTACTTGACCTTTCCTAAGCCCAAGTGAGGTCAACGCTTTGGCTAGCCTCTTCGTGTCCCTCACTACATCACCGTACGTCACGGCTTTACCCGTCACAGCTTCTACGAATGCCACTTTCTCTGTGAATTCTTCAACTCCTTGGAGCACAAACTCAGGCTTAACACATACATTAAGTAAACCACATTAGGTTAGCCAACTAAAATGTAATTAATTAGAAGGATTGTTTGCTCATAGTTTTAAAAGTTTTCGTTTGTCTTAAACCAATTTCAATCCATACCAGTGTAAGTTTGTCGGGAATGGGAACAGATGGATATAGACTGCGAAAAATGTAGTCATCGTCTTGCTTTTGACACTCCATTTTAGATGGTTTGAATATGATTTACGTTTTGACGAAAAAGAGTGAATATAAATAGGAAGATGATGTCTTTGTTCATATGTCATGTCATGTGTGTGTGTGTGTGTGCAAACCAATATTGGTAATTAAGAGGAAAGTAGAGAGAGGATAGTTCTTCTTTGACTCTCTTAAACACATAGGTGAAGTTTTGTTGAGTCACGGAGATGTTGTGAAAAGATCTGATTTACACTATTCTTAAAGACGAGCCCAATAAATAAATAAAATGTTATTCAGAACTGTTTGTGAAGGCCCGTTTTTGTTCGTAAAAGGCCCAAACATACAAGGTTTCAAAATCTGATATTTCGACTTTCATCTTTGGTCAATGGCTCTTACTAAGCTTTTTTTTTCATAGTAAATTTTGTAATTTCGAAACTATAAACTGATTTGAACAATTGATTCTCTGTATATAACTTAAATACATTTCCAGTTGTATATATATTTTCAAAATTGTTTATCGCCTAGTTTTAATTGCAACAAAAAGGTTAATATTAAATAACTCTTAAAGTAATGTGGATAAATTGATGAAAATATGAACATAAAACTGTCTATAAAGAATTATTATTACTCTTTCAAAATAGTGTTACACAATGCATAATTTTTATTTGGTGATGATTTTTATATGAAACAAAACTAAGTTTTCTCAACTAAATAGAAATAATAAATTTCTAAATAATGATAATTTTCTAAAATAAAATATTAGTAAACATGCATAACTTTAAAAAACTTTCGAAATTTTAGTTTTGATGTTTTATTTTACATCTATCTACATATATTAGTTAGTTTTTTTTATTCATTGTTGCACAAACTTTGGATATAAGAATTTTGTTTTTGCCATATAGGTTTCTCATTTAGGTTGATTCATAAGTTGTTAAAAAAATTCTTTTCGTTTCTCCTCAAAATCATTTGAAAGTTTTTTTTTCTTCAAATCTTAATTTTTTTTTATTTTTTTCTTGTTCAATAATTTTACTCATTTTTTTTTATTTTTTAGAGATGACTAAAGTTTTGTTAACAGCATCCCGTGGTCTTCCTATTCTCAAATATTGTTTTTCAGAAATTACTCAAGAGTACTATCTGTAAGCCCACAATTATTGACTAGAGCTAATATCAAGGTGAGATTCAGCTCAAGTAATGCAATGGGACTTGAGCATGATGACACCACTATAAGTCGTTTAATGATTTTTTTTATTGCTTTTCAAAAAACGATCTAAGAGAAAGATGTACCAATGTTTTGATAAAGCCCACGATTATTCTTTAAAATATCCAACAAACATATTATTGTATATTAGTAAATGAATTATACCAACATAATACTTTTTATGCTTGCGTAATCAACAAACTTGTGAGGCAAGCTAGGCTACTTATATAGGAGCGGCAATGAGTGAAGTTGCTAAAAAGTCATTTATTTATCTATGCATTTCGGTGAGATCCAGCTCAAGTCATTCTTATGGGACTTGAGCATGATGACACCACTGTGGGTTGTTTGATGAATTTCTATTCCAAAATGGTTGGTGAAAGGGGCCATGATACTGCTAATTTATAAGTTGTTGAAAAGTTTCTTTTTCTTCTCCTCAAGACCATTTGTAGGTTTTTTCTTTTTTCTTGTTCAAAGATTTTACTGATCTTTTTCTTTCTCTCTCGGATGACTAAAGCTTTGTTAACAACATATTGTGGGTTTCCTGCTCTCAAGGTATGTTAAGTTATCCTTCAGATCTGATTATACGTATTAAAATATATAACATCAGATCAAATTCGTACATATATAAGAGGAAAAACAGGTTTTTGGGGGTATAATATAGTATTTGGTCCGATCAAAGTATTTATTGGGGTATAATATAATATTTTGTCCGATCAAACAGTTGAGAATGTTCTTTAAAATATCCAACAAACATATTATTGTATATAAGTAAATGAAATATATCAACATAATACTTCTTATGGGTGCGTAATCAACAAACTTGTGAGGCAAGCTAGCCTACTTATATAAGAGCGGCAATGAGTGATGGCTAAAAGTCGTTTCTTTATCTATGCATTTCGGTTCTTTAATGCACTATCTCTTACTATCATTCTTTATTTATCGAGCTAAACACAAGAATTGAAAGTCACTGAAACTATTATTATAAGATGTTTTTATAGTTTGGTGTTGTATTTAAGCAAACAGTGGATTTGACAAAAAAAACATCTTCAATAGATTCACATAAAGACTGTTCTCAAACGTAGTTTTCTTCCCTTATTCACTAAAATAGGCAAAGCTTAATAATAATTGATTATATTAAGCTTTACCTATTTGAACACGCCGATGAAATATACAGATACAATAGTGACTTATGTGAACTATTACATTATTCTCATATGTCCTTGATAGGATCAAGAATATACCTTTTCCACAACAATGATGTACCGAGCATCGCTTCTCATGATGGTGTTGTTGTCTAGCAAATTAAAATCTCCTGATATAGCAAAACCTGAAGAGCCCACTTGCTGAACAATCTACAACTTCCTTATCTGGTTCCTAACGAAATAAATGTACATAGATCACAAAACATAAGTGTTCACCGGAACAAACCGGCATAGAGCAAAACGATTGATTAATTTTTACTCACTTGTAGAAATAACTTTCCAGCAACAAGGCCTCCGCTAGAAGCCATAATCCCAAGACTGTGTTTACTGCAACGTAAAAGTGCCACCACATCTGTATAAAACAGTGATCAGAAAACAAAACCATATGCATCGTTTTCAGATCAAAGCTCTTTGAGCTACATTGAACAGCTAATAATTATTAGTCTGATCATTGATCATTTTCTAGTTTCATTATTTCATTTTAGTCCAATTTTGGTTTGAACAATGTCCGAATCCAACAACTTGGATTCACAAATGGAAGCTTCAAACTTTTCCTCTGTGTTAGAAATTCAAGATAGAATTCAAAGACTTGGATTCAAAAATAAAATCTTTTTCCTCTGATTGTTGGAGATTCAAGAATTGTGAACGTTGGAAATTCAAGAACTTGGATTAAACAGTGGAGACTTGGTTCTTCAAGCTCTTGGAATTTCAAGAACTTGAATTGAGTTAGAAACTTATTTGTCCTTCAGAAATTGAATCTTTTGTTGTGTTTTGGCCTTTGGGTGTTGGTTTTGAACAGTCAATTCAGACAGTATATTATGGAGAAAGTGTTGAAGTTAACGGTTTAACGATCCTAGAGTTAACCGGATCAGACCGTATTGGATTGCTATCCGAAATCTTTGCGGTTCTCTCTGATCCAAACTGCAATGTACTTGATGCTAAGCTCTCGGTTCAGAATTGGACCGAGAGGAGTTATTCGGTTGTTAACGTTCAATGTCAAGGCCGAAGAAAGCTTCTTTTTGACGTGGTGTGTACGTTAACCGACATGGAGTATGTTGTGCTTACAAGCTGCGGTAGAAAGAAGAGCATCAAAGGTTAGGAATATAATGGCGTAAGAAACTGAGCTGATTGATTTTAGTTTGAACCTTATGATCTAAAGTTGTTATGATTATGTTGTTAGGGTGTGAAAATGGAGCTAAGGCAACAAGATAGACAAGGTTTACTAGCGGAAGTGACACGGACTTTCAGGGAAAACGGTCTGAATGTTACAAGAACAGAGATATCGACGAGCAGTGACATGGCTACAAACATATTCTACGTGACTGATGCAGATGGGAATGAGTCTAAACCGAGATTGATTGAATCGGTTAGCGCAAAAATCGGGTTCTAGTCACTGAGAGTGAAGGAAATGCCATGCGTGGAGAGTAAGAAAGGAGATGAAGAAAGAGACCAACAGACAAAGGCGGCGGTATTGGTTTCAATTGGGAGTTTAGTTTGGAGAAATCTCTTCAACTTCGGTCTGATTAAATCATGTTCTTAAATCTTGATTAGGCGTTAAGATCATAGGGTTTAGATTATGTGCCTCAAGCAAAGTTTAATATAGCGGAAAAAAGGTTGTAAAGTTTCTTTTATGTCAGAGTCATATAATCTTGTACATAGAAAAAGGGATTGATTATAAATTTGAATTTAGAAAATTTCTCGCTCTATTGGTGATGATGATGATACATTGACGAGCAGGATTGAATCTGTTTGTCTCGCTCTTGTCTGATTCATTACAAGTGAAAGCAGACCAGAGAGGAGGACAAAGAGACACACCAAAAATCTGCAACGAAAGGATTCTGCCACCACATGAAGAATCCACTCGGAGTTTAAACCGCCAAAGATGAATAGCAAACATCCAATTATATGATATGAAACGTCACTATGAGCAAGAGGTTTCGGAGGACTCGGAACAAACTCCGGCCACCGGCAAGAAAATACAAACTTTGTTCAGACACTACAAATTAAAAACGAATCAGATTATCTGAAAACCCAATCAACAAGACAAAACCCCGAAGCCAAACAAGACTAAATCTAAAAAGCGAAAGTACAGAGAGAAGGTGTTAAAGGACGAACCTTTGGTGCCCTCATGGAAGGAAACAATCCGAGAGTGGTGATCGCAGATATCTCTTACGCGCAATCTTGGGGAAGTTTCAATTCCCAAACGAGAAACTGCAGATCTTAAATCAGAGGTACATAACTTTTCCGGCGAAACCCTGAAGAACAAGCAGGCTTCAACAAGCATGAGTGACATATCTAAACCGGTTCAGTGTCAGTCTTGGATTTAAAACCGGTTATTATCAAGGTTTGAGAAATCCGGTTATCTACGAAATAGGTCTCCTCTTCTCTTCCGTTGGAATTGTAAACCGGGAAATTCCTTAAGAAAAATCAGACATGGAAGGAATTATAAAAACCGGTTTAATAGATTCAAATTTTGAAAATCATTTGACAATGTATCAAATACAATATTGTCATTTTCGGTAAATTAACTTTACTTGGGGTTTTTCCATAAAAACACCAAAAAATTTAATTAATAAATAATCGTTTGACTTTAATCATTGTATCAAATACATAAAACCGGTTTAATAACAGTTTAAAAATTTCTGTTGAAAAATAAATCCAAATTTTGAAAATCATTTAATAATGTATTAAATACAATATTGTCATTTTTAGTAGATTAACTTTATTGAGTTTTTTTCCCTAATAAACACCAAAAAATCACATTTTTAAAATCGGTTCAACCCGATTTTACTATAAAATAAAATAATCTCATTTGGAAACATTTATTTTAATTAAACAGGTCGATGTCTTAATCTTTACTTTGATTTAAAAAAAAAAAAAAATTTGTAAGGTTATATTAAAAAAAAGGATAAACGAGCATTCTTGTCAAACTGTCATGATCTTAACTTAAAAACTCAAATTTGTCTACTCCAAGAATTTTAAATTTCCCTCTCAAGAACATATAAATATTTTACATAGTTACACATACGCACATTGTTATAACTTGCGTAGCAAGAAACAGTCATGAGTATAAGTGTATAACATATACTCTTAAGAATTTAATAATATTGTGCTTGGAAGATTTACAATAACTTCACACAACAGACTTTTTCCACTCATTTTCCCGAAAACTTACTCTTCGATCCGAATTTTCCCGGAAAGTTACTCTTTCGTTAATATAAGATAAAACCCACATGAAGATGTTCAACATTATAATCAATGACATGGCGATCATCTGGAGAAGGATTGTTTCAGCATTAATGCTCTTGAGATATTTCTATAATCCTCTCCTTGTTTTCTTTTTCATCGGTTCGGTCCTTTTCTTGCTTATCATCGACCGTAATCGCTCTGTTTATGAAGAAATCGAAAGTTTATATGTTCTGTGCACGTTTGAAGAAGACAGGATAGTTGATGGTAACACCATAGACGAGAACAAAGAATGTTGTAATCTCACAAGATACTACTATGACGACGGTGATTGCTTTGGCTTTTACGGTGGTTTTCACGAAGTTGATCATGATGGTGATGTACGGAATGGTGATGAAGATCATAGCCAGTGCAATCAAGATGGTGGTGATGATGGTATTGAAAACCATGATGATGATCATCATGCCCATGTTGATGATGAAGATGGTGATGATGATACATTGACGAGCAGGATTGAAGATTACATTGCAAGCGTTTACAATGGATGGAGAGAAGAGAGACGAGCAGAGAATCTGTTTGTCTGACAATTTCACTACTCTGTTTTTTTTTTTGTTCTCTTCTTTCTCTCTGTATTGTTGTGGTGTGTACATAAGTTTTGGTTGACAGAGATTTAATATCGCCTTTAATCAGTAAGTTATGTATCGATTTGTAATTATTAAAATGCAGAAACAAGAACCAACAACAAAAAGCATCAAAAAGATAAATACTTTCTGACATTTATAAAGCCTCTTTTTTGACATTACAATGCCTTACATGAAGACAACTTGATGAAACAAAAGACAGGATCTATGATCAGCAGCAGCATTTTCTCATAAATCCACAGTTAATTCAAATTTAATCTGTAAAAAGCAAAGTCATCTTCTACGAGTTTAAAAGCGTTGCAGGTTACAAGATCACATCATCACATTTCCTTACTGAAATCAACAACATAATTGGCTAGTTAACAACAAGTAAATCAAACATATTCATGAACATAAGGGGACTTGGTGGAGAAGTCATCACCTCAAGGATGCTTTAAGAAAGCAAGTCCAGAAAGCTTTTGTCCAACCTCCCATCATACAACATATTCCCGACCAAACTTATCGTTGAAGCATCTCCAGCGAAGCCGCAACTCCTCATTTCCTTGATGAGTTCTGCTGATTCTGCTTTGTCACCATCTCTGAGATGTGCCCTGATCAGCGTATTATAGGTACAGCTATTTGTTCTCACCGAACAGATCAACTGCATCGTTCAGCTTTATATCAGGAAGCCCATTTCTCAATCTCTCTCTGGAATCATCACTGAGACGCTCGTCTCCTGCAAAGGGAGAAGGAGGGAGGAGCCATTACAGGATTACCTTTTTCCAGCATACTTCGATGAGTAAATCTCTGGGCCGTAAAGGCAATAGCAAACCTCATCTTCTCGATCGCTCTGTAAACCCTAAATGCACCTGAACAGTTTGTGGGTTTTCCTTCAAGCACTGAGAGAGAGAGAGAGAGAGAGAGGGAGACTCACGAGGAGAGTGTCACTTCTTAGACCGGCCGGTTCAGTTTAATTTCAATACGAGAGATTACGATTCTTGTTTAATTTGATTTAAGATCCCCTTTCATTTTCCTGATTTTCACTGACTATTTTCAAACAAAATATGGCAATCAAAATTCAAAATTGTTCGAGGTCATCTATCAAATATATGGATATGTGAATAATTTTGGGTTAGAGCTGATAAAAAAAAAAAAAAAATCAGACTACACACAAAATAGTTTTGTTTGGGTTAACTTTATTGAAAAGGTTAATCTTTGATACTTACATTGTAAAGGAAGCTCCTTTTTCTTCATTCTCCTGGAAAGGAGCTTCCTTTACAATATGGTGTTTATCATGAGGTTGATGATGATGGTGGTATATGAAATGGTGATGATTATTATAGTCGATAGAATGAAGACAGTAGAAGAACTCACTTGATGATAATAAGTTGGCATCGAGGTTAAGAGAATGGAATTTTCCAAGTGGTAACATATAAGACCCCAAACAAACGGTTTCAACTGCATCAGGCAATCCACGGGATCGACTTCACTGGCTCTTTGCTGCAACTAGCTTTTCTTTCTCTAGGGAGCAACGTTAGATCTGCTTGTCTCTTGCACAGGCAGGCATTGCAACACCCTTTCGATATACAACAATTCAAAGATTGATATTCCCATGAAAGCAAGAACAGGAGACCAGCTTCCTCAGCCTTGAAACCTCATCACTCACCGATGCTTGCTCAACTATTCTCTGTTTAAGAAAGCATATCGAGAAAGCTTTTGTCCAATCTCCCAACATACAACAAATCAATGACCAGGCTTATCGTTGAAGCGTCTCCAGAAAACCCACAACTCCTCATTTCTTTGATGAGTTCAGCTGATGATTCTTTGTCACCATATTTTAGATGTGCCCTTATCAGCGGGTTATACGTACCGCTGCTTGGCAAAGTCCCACCTTCTTTCATTTCTCTAAACAAGGCATCCGCTTCATCCAGTAGTCGTTTACTACACAGCCCTGAGATCATTGTATTGTATGTTACCACATCCGGATGCACTGCTTTGCGCATGAGGCTACAAAACAGATCTTGTGCGTCTTCCACATGACCAGCCTTGCACATCCCGTGAATGACGATATTATATGTAGTAATATCAATATCCATCCCGCTCTTTTGCATATCTTCGAACACCACCAACGCTTTCTCTAGCTTCCCGATATCACAGAGTCCATCTAACAAAATTTTGTAGGTCATAACACTGGGAGGGACATCACTAGAAAGCATCACTTCGAAAACTTTTTGGGCCTTCTCATAGTCGCCATCTTGTAAAAAACCTTGAATAAGAATGTTGTAAGTGATTGTGTTGCCAACCAATCCTCTTTGAGACATCTCACGGAAGAGTTCCATGCCATCATCTACTTTCTTACACTTGCAAAACCCATTTATAAGAATGTTATAAGTCACTACATCTGGTAGAACACCCTTGCGAACCATCAGATCAAACATTTTTATGGCGTCGTCTAGGCGATCATGCATGCAAAGCCCGTTTATAAGCGAACTGTAAGTGACTGTATTAGGATTGATAGACCTTCTGATCATCTCCTCGTACAACCTCTCGGCCTCCAAAAGTTTTCCTTCTTTAGCAAACGCATCGATCAGTGCGTTGAAAGTGAACGTATCGGGGTTGATTCTCCTCTCAATCATATCGCTTAGTAGTCGAGAGGCGTCACTCCATCTTCCGTAGTTACAGAGACAGCTTATGAGGGTGCTGTAGGTAACGACACTTGGTCTAACTCCTTTGGTCTCCATTTCACTGAATAGGTCGAGTGCGTCATCCACATGCCTGTACTTGCAGAGACTATCAATGAGTGTGTTGTAGATCACAACACCAGCCTCTATTTTCCTCTCCTCCATGTTTCTGAGCAGATTCAAAGCCAAATCAGTATGACCTCTCTTACATATTCCATTCACTAACACACCGTAAGTAACTAAACTTGGTTGACATCCTTTCAGCACCATCCGTTCAAGTAAAGCCACTGCTTCTGAGACTTTGTTGTTGAGAAAAAGCCCGTGGATCAGAGTGTTGAACGTGACGGTATCAGGTTTACATCCCATCTCCACCATTTGATCAACCAAAGCTACGGCATCAGAGATCCTCTTACCGTGACAGTATCCACTGAGAAGCGAGGTAAGCGTGACAATGCTGGGATCAAAGCCGAGTTTCATCATCTTCCCAAGAATGGCTAAAGCAAGAGAGAGCTCAGAGCGGCGGCAAAAACAGTTTATGAAAATATTGTAAGTATAGAGATCATGAGGAATCCCTAACATTTGCATCTGCTCGCCGAGAGAGATGACAACATCATACTTCTTCATCTTGGCAATGGCACTCAGCAATTTACTGAACTCAATAATGGAAGGGCGTGGACGAGACTTGGCCATCTCACCGAACAAATCAACGGCATCGTCTAGCTTTATATCACGAAGCCCACTTCTCAAAATCTCTCTGTAATCATCACTACGACCTGAGAAAGCTCGTATCCAGCAACGGAAACCGTAAAAACCACTTCTCTGAAGATGACTCCGATGAACAAATCTCTTTGGTGTCGACGAAATCACCATCACCCTCCACATTTTCTCGATTTGGATTCAGCTGATTTTGGGATCCGAGAGAGTGACTGCTTTAACCCGATTTTGTAACCCGATAACCGATTTTGTAACCCGATAACCCGATTTCAGTAACCGACCGGTTCACTCTGTGTTCTCTGGTCCGGTCTGGTTTTATAATTTCTACTTTTTTTAGTGTCACAAAGAAGAAGAAGAGATGGAATTTGTACTGTATAAAATCAAACTCTCAAACCAATAAACCAATTCGGTTTTGTAAGAACCGAATACATTTCATCTCACCCTGCACACAACTCCAACTAAAAAACACCATGTTTTTTTCTCATCAGAGGTTTAACACAAATCATTTTTAATGTCACAAACACTATATAATATGATCCAAATCAACAACATCAAGTCGGCTTAGCGAAAGAAATCTGATCCCTAAACTTGGAGATCTCGCTGCGGATCATCTCTTCAGCTTGTGGCTTCACAAACATACAAGTAGTATCCAGTTTCAGTACTTGTATTATGAACTTCTGCGAACAAGGCAACGAACTGTTCAAATGTGCAATGAGCTGCGCCATGGGAACGTCACTGCAAGAAAAGAAAACCAAAGCTTTGGTTTAAAAAAAAAACCGAATATGAACAAAAACATGCCATTAACATACTCGAAATTCTCAAAATCTACCATGAGATGAACATTCCTTTGATGGAGTTAACCATTGATCCAACCTCAAGAGAATCACCAAAAACTGCAAATAACATACTCGAAATTCTCAAAATTCAGCCATGGGAACAACTCAAGCTCGGTTTAATATGCGATTTAACATGATTGAACACTAATCTACGATAAGGTTGTAACCAGATTCAGTACAAGTGATAAAAGCTTTGCGGTTTATCATCCACAAAGTCGATTTTTTCGACTATTATCTTCAGAGATTCCAATTTATTTACACGAAATTCAGAAAACCCAGAAGCAAAATCAAACCAGACGACAACAAAAGGATGAAGAAGGACAAGAATGTGATCGAGAGAGATGAATTGGGTTTCTGGTAACCCTAACCGAAATATTATTTAGGGCTTCTTATAACCCATCAAGTAGAAGAAATCAACGTAGAGAGAGATTCAGAATCCAACGGAAACCCAAAATAAGAGACCAAACAAACCAAAAGTTCGACGTAGAAACCTTTGATCTCACACAAATTTCGTTCGATTCAGAAAGTTTATTCGGAGAACCAAAATCCAGAGAAAGAGAAACCCACCACGATGATGAACGAGAGAGGATTATTGAAGAATTTGTTAATTTTTGTTAGTACAACTACGAAAGGACTAAAAACAATTTTGCAGCTAAACAAAGGAAACCTCTGAACGAGTTAGAGGGTTCCAATTTTGGTTGACCAAGAAACATTAATGATACTTCTCGTGCATCACCAATGTTTTTAAAAGACTAAAGATTACACAAATCTCTAATGCCACAAACCCTAACAACACCCACAGTGACAAACATACGATAAACCTTTCTTTCTTTCATGTCACAGTGATCAAACCCATGTGTCTTGTAGGAGTGTGTCGCCATTAGTCCTCGTAATCATCCAGTGTCGAATAGATTAACCTAACAAAAGAAGAAGTTACAACCTAAGTTTAACAGTTTCTTCTAATCTGGTTTCAGGGTTGAGCAAAAGACAGCGAAGAGGTTTTATTTACTTACCAGAAAATGGTGAGAAAGAGTGTGAGGATCATGTAAGCGAGCTTGAAGAGCCGTTTCTTCTTTTCCCAATCAAGCAAGTTGAAGATCTCTGTGACGTCTATCAAATGCTGTTTCTTCGAGTAACTAACATAGAAAAAGAAGTATATACTCTTTAATATCAAGAGTCAGCTTAAGACATTGGATGTTTTAATACCTTGCTTCAACAGAGAGACTCACAGTTGAAAATTGTAGTAGAGATAAGGGACACAGAGTAGTGCCATGAACCAGTGACCCGTCACGAGGTAGAGTAAACATAAAAGTCCCTGAAGAATGAATTCTGGTAATACCACAAAGTTTATTCTTGATGCAGAGTCGTAAGGGTTGATGTAATCAAACTCGAGATCAGCTAAGCAAATAAGCTGCAAATAAACAAAAAAAAATCAGTTTTTTAGTTACACTAACATATACAAAATCTGATTTCTTGTCAATCCAATCACCTTCAAACATTTAAAACATTATAAGTCTAAATCCTTTTTTATCAGAGTATGAGCACAAAGTGAAAATCTAAGCTAACTTCTTTCGTAATCTAAAACGAAAACTATCACACCATATCATTAACCAATTCAAGAAACAACACCAGTAGATTCCACACAAATTGTGAAACCTTAAAGTTACTCCATTTATCACATATTCAATACTCAAAAACCAATTCTAACAAACGATATTTCTGTTGCAAGAACACGAAACCCTAAATTTCAGTGGTAACAACTTATTCTCTCAATCGAACAAGCAGAAGCAGAGCTATTCCTAATACAATTAGGCAAGAAGATTCGATTGGAACCAAAGTATAAGTTTTTAAGAGTTTTTTTTGTTTGTTCATAAGTTGGAATCGGATCGAACCTGATAAACGATTAATCCGACAAGAGTGATAAGGATTAAGAATGAAATAATCCATGTCCAGACATCTCCCATCCCTCTTCCTCCTGGCTACGACAACAATTATCTCAGATCGATTTCGCTGTATTCTTCTTCTTCTTCTTCTACTCTGTCACACCTTCTATTTTAAGCTTCTAAATCCCTAAGATCCTAATGACGAACAGAGTTACAGAGAGATAAGTTTGTTGTCGGAGAATTCAAGATTTTCTGATCGGAACTGCTGTGGAAGAAAGTACGAGACTTCCGGTTTTTGACCTTTTCTGTAGACCGAATAAAATCCCGGTTTATGTCGGTTTTGATACCAATAATGGTGATCGTGTATCAGTCGGTTAAACCGGTACAAGTTGTTAAAGCCCATGGGTCAATAAATTTAAGCCCAACTTGTATCGTTTTTGAGATAATATAGGATTAGTTTTTTTAATCTTTGAGGTTTTACCGAATGTGGGACCCAAAATTCCTTCAATCATGTGATTGATAGATAAAAAGCCAGCTGTTTTCTAGTTGCGAAAAACAAGCTTCAGCTTTTCGATGTGTGTCTGTTTTTTTTTCTCTAACTAATTTTTTTTAAGACTTTTAGTACTTTCAAATAATTGGCCTAATTTTACTGCCACCTTTTAACTTTAAAAATATTTTAGTAAAAAGGAAATAGAATTTGAAGTTTTGTAATTACCTTTCGCTCACCATTTCTCTAGCGAAATTTTAACAGTTTTTTTTTTTAAACAGTTTCTTCGTAGAACGTATATACTTGGCAATATAAAAAAAAAAATTATACAGGGTTTTGCTGCAAGTTTTTAGAACTCGATATGAATTCTTATTTTCGGTAAGTGAATTCTCGTTATTATCATATATACATAAACTCATAAATAAACCATTATGAGAAATTATAGAAATTTCATGGTTAAAAATATTTTGTTAAGTCCATATAAAATTTCCTATATTCATGGTTTAAAATGTCGATAAAAATGTTCATGTTACATATCTGTTACATATTACATACTATATCATCTCTGTTTTGCATAGATCGATGTTTTAAAACGAACAATTTATAAAGTTCAAAAAAAAAAAACCAACAATTTATATTGATGTAAATAAGGAAAAACTTGTGTTCTAACATTTTGCTGAGTTATACCCTGAATCCACATTTTTCTCTTTTAAAAAACAACTTTATATTTAATTTTTTTATACAATAGAAATAAAATAATTGTCTTCCTTAAGAGTTGGGAATACATGAGTTAATACTTATTTATTTTGCAACTTTACATCGAACACCTAAAGAAAATGTACGGGTAATATGAAACCATCGAATAAAATAAAGAAGTAACATTAATTTATTCCAATTATGAGGTGACTTCTGATTTATTATTTTTACATATTTTTATCTTTTTGTTGTTTGTATTTATCAGCTCTATACACAAACGTAGTGGAGTGGTTGGCATAGAGGATTCTAAACTCTAATACACGCTTGTGAATGAAGCAAATTACACAATAACATTAATAATTCTAATATAATATAATCATCTTTTAGTATTATTATTATTTTTCTTATTACTGCTTTTGCTGTAATCATTTAGATACAATCATACAATCAACACTTTCTTTGTGAAATACACGCATGCCGACATACAAATAAACCAAGAAATCTATTCATAAAAAGAAAAATTAGTACCTGATTTGGTATTCTAATCTTTTAATTGGCAATGGAACATATTATTCATTTTGTTACACCATTAGTAATTTATTATAGTACTTTTAAAAGATATGTACTGTTAGCGAGGGTTTACCACCATTTGCTAAAAGCTCTTTATAAATTAAGAAAATGTTCATTTGAAATCCTACTTCCGCTTATGGGGTTAGATCGATTCATTAAAATGAAAATATCCGAAGATTCATTTAAATCCCGAAAGAAAAGGAAATTAAATTCTGAGAAAAAAAAAATTATCCAGGAGAATGATTCGACTCGAAGCGGTCAACGACGATTATAAAAGGAGAGTCTTTTCCTTCGAAGACCATTCATTCACAACTTCAAACTTGAGACTTAGAACAAACAATAGCTTTCTCCTTTCAGCTTTAGATCTCGAGTCTTTAATCATTAAACTTTAAGTCGATATTCTTTTCTGACAACATAAAATTATTTATTCTTCAAGCTCCGGCTAATCAATAAAACTATATCTTTTTTCTCCACAAATTTTTATATTTTCTCTACAGGAGATATCCAAATTTACGTATACTCAAATCTAGAGTATATGGTGGTTATGTGTCAATGTATTTCAGTTAAAGATATGTGGGTTTAAAATGTGCATGTACGTAGGATCACTGAAACAAATCATTGATTTAAAAACAGAATACAAATTTTGTTTGGTTTCTGTTACTAAAAGTTGGGAAATATTACATACTTCAAGATACTGACCCCTAAAAAAAAAGCATACCTTAAGATAGTCACGTAAAATTATGTTATAATAAAGGGTACTTACGTAAGTTTTGTATAATACCAGAAGTAGTAACCATAGTTTTGTTAAAGTGGTGATAATTCGTTGGAAATAATGTTCTAAAAGGTTTTGTATATACAGTGTAACTACACATGCCTTTGATGTGACTTTTGTATGGACAAATCATGCGAGTTACGATAGTCAAATTTAGTTAGTGTTTCTTGTCTACATTTACTCTTTTTCTTCATTTAAAATGTGTTTTAATTCTTCCTCTTGTTATTTGATAATTCTTATTACTCTTTGCTTTTTTCCAAATACAAAAAGCTGGTTTGCATGTTGCATTCGATTATTAAATCAGAGTATGCAAGGTCTTTTTGGAGATATAGGCAAAGGATGAAAGAATGGTGGCAAACAAATATTTTCTGAAGAGGACACGTGTACCGAGTCAATTGGAGAAAAGAATAAGAATACTCTCACGTGTGAGACAAAATCTCCACCTTTGTTTTTGTTTGTTTTGTTGATTGTAGAATGCCATTTTTTCACGAGAGTTTATAATAAATCGAAGAAATCTGTTTTATGCTTCTTAGTAGAGAACAATGTGAACTTCATAGTTTCGATGATTGCACACACACAATTAAAGTTTGGAAGAGAAGAAATTTTTTTTGTAAAACTTCTTGTATAGTGAATTCGAGATTACAATTTTTGCTGAGTTCAAAATCACATTTGTTTGATATTCTAATATTGAAGTTTTCTATAGTAAACCATGTTTGACGAACGAAAACAAGAATTACGGGATTTCGATATATATTGTCAACTTCGTATTGAAATAAATAGACACACGAGACATCTAGCTCAATAAAAGTATAAAACAAATATTATCCAAAGCTTGATTGTATATCGACATAATGGTAATCATATTGCTAAGCAATCTCACCCAAAAAAACTACATTCTGCTAACGAAAAAGTTAACAAACATATTTTGTAGTGTTGATTTGTTAATTAAATCGGTGGAAGAAAAGATTTTCACTATATATATATAGCTTTTTATTTTTATTGCAATGGTCGTTGAACAGCGAGGGTTCGTCAATGAATTTAGTCTTAATATAATTAGACACAAATACCAATATCTGACATAGGCAAGACATTCATTCGAAGTGAACCACAACAAAATATCAGGGTTCAATATCGATCTCAAACCATATAAACAATTGATATCGATCTCAAACTTTGGTGTTGTTGGTGTTTAAGGTCTCTAGGTTTTTGGTTTGCTTTGCTTAAGCTAGTTGACACGGCTCCTAGGTTCTTGGTTTGGTCAGCTTTCTGGTTTCTCGTGGGTTCGGAGGAGTTTCTAGGTTCAAGCCTCCCTGTTGGTGTTCGGTTGGCCTAAGTTCGAGATTAGTCAAGTTTATCTCCTGTCTTTACTTTTTTTTTTTACTTTTTTTTTACTGTGCTTTATGATTAGAAAGGATGAGTTAAAAGATAAATATAAATTCATCAATACAAAGAAATTAATCTCTGTTTCATATTATCGGTTCTTTTGGGTAAAATACAAAGATCAAAAATTAACTTTTATTTAAAAAAATATCAATTAACAAATAAACTAGATATAGTTCAACCAATTATACAATAAACTGTATTATTGGTTATACAATATCCAATAAAGTTAAAAGTGATATTGAAAAGTGAAAACAACTTACATTTTGAAATAAAATTATACTCCTAAAACAATTTTCATTGTGAAACAAAATTGTACTCCTAAAACAATTTCCATTGTGAAACAGAGGGAATATAATTAAGCAAGACAATAATCTTATTTCATTCTATTTTATTCAAACTCTCAAGTAATTAACATGTTATACGTTCAAAACATTATCATTTAAAGCATTTAGTGTTATTTTTCTTTGTAAATTTCATAATGTTTGTTAGCATGTGTTTTGTTGAATAATAAACTGGCGTTTTCATCAATTTTTTAATTTATGTCTTGATATTTTTTTATCTATTTAGAGTTTTTTAAATTTTGTATCAATTTTTCTCAGAATTTAGATTGTTTTGAAGGAAAATAAGTTATCTTGATTGCAAATGTACATACGAAGATTCAAGGTTATGTGAAAGTGTCAGAAGTTTCGTATTTGTTTCAGAATTTTCGACCTATAAGTCACGGTAATATTTAGATACAAATTAAATAGAATAATGAATAATATTCAAACAATGCTGGAAGATTAATTCTATAATATTTTCGATATATATATGTGGTGACATTCTATGATTTATTCTCTGTACATATGGGTTTTGTAGAACAAAAAAAAAGGAAACAAACAAACAGATGGTAAATGTTTTAAGATAACCTGAAGTTACAAAGTTTACAAGATGATCTCCAAATTCTTGCGGTTGATAAATAATAACACAACGGATAATTTTCAAATTAAGGACCATTCATTTTTCCAATAATTGGAATGATTTTTCAAAAAAACAAAAAAGTCGTACGTTTTTTGTTTTTCTTTCACAAAATGATCGTATTCATAATTGCATTATACGATCGTACACAAGAAGGTGGGAGACAGTTGTGACGTGTGGCTATTTTGACATTAAGACACTGACCAATTAAATTTTGACTCCTACTAATCACCACTTGTTTACTTTAAATATCGTTTTATTATTTATTAATATTTCTACATTTTATTTTGCCATTTCTTATATCCTTTCCATAAAGAGATTGAACTTTTAAAAAATTGGTAATACAGTATTCTCATATTCTTAATAATTAAACAAATTAAAAATTCCACAAATCAGTACGTGAAATCTGCAGATATATGACGTCAAAAATATGCATATATATACATAGAACGAATGTGCAGTTTTATTTTCAGATTTATGAATTTGATTGTTTTTCGTATAATAGAATACACAAAAATAAATATGTCGATGGTTTAAAAACGATCAATCTCCATTGAGGCATTGACAATTCTATACCTATATTCACAGAGCCAGAAAATAAAAAGAATCTAACCCAAACATTCTTTCATTTTGTAACCCTACGTAATATGTTACAGATCTTATGAAGAAATTAGATTCCTTTTTCTGTGAGACTGACATTTGATTAAGATAGCTCATTGAGTTTATAATCTAGATATATTGGATACTATGGTTTATAAATAGTCAAAAGTTCGACAAATAGATAAGTTTACTATTGGGACGTCCAAAAAAGAAGACGACAAGTTCAATGTTGGATTTTTAGACCTAATTTTCATGAAGACTAAGATCATGAAGCAATCATAAATCAACAAAACATTTAAATAAAACCAATATCCACTGCGATCTGCAAATTTTCAATTTTAATATGAATTTGTGATAAGTAACACATATATGATATATCTATTATTATGCTCTTCTGCAGATAACATTTAAATTTATAATATAAGGTTAGCAAAAGTAGAGTAAATAGATATAATAAAAATAGGAAGTAGAGTAAATAACTTTACAGAGAAAAAGGTAGAGTATAAAGAGCAACGATGAAAAACATGAAATGAGTGTTGTAACGACCATGAGGCTCATGAATACCACACAAGACAGTTAAAAAGGTGAGTAAAAAAAGTCACTGTGGAGGGAAAGAGAGAGTAAGAAAGTCAAATGTTTCATTAAAAAGGTAAGAAATACAATCATCAACTCTAAAGAAATCATTTAAGAATACAGTAAATTTACGTTTAACAAAATATCATTGATTATGAAGTGTAAGTTGTAGTAGGAGTAGCATAGCTATGAATTTTTAATTACTTCTCTTTTTTTACGTTGCAAATAGTATCAAATTAATATATCTTCCAAACATATTGATAAAAATGAGATATACAATTAAAAAAAAAATAGATGAGAGTTCTTTTTTTGGGGGTTTGTAAAATGCAGTCATACTATTCTGAGTATATTTTTCTTTTTTTATGAGTGGTGGTAAAAAAAATGAATTAATTGTCGTCTCACCATATGAATGCAATATAACTAATTTTACTGAAATGTGGAAATGAATAAAGAATTTACTAAGGAGTGTCCTTTTGGTCAACAACAACACACACACTCTCTCTCTCTCACATTCACAGTGTCACAGAGACACAGTCTCTATAGAAACAAATTAAATTCCTAGGTTGCCCTTTTATGCCCACATTCTGAATATATCCCACATAGACAACAAGACACAAATGGAAACCCCACTCATCATTCTTGTATTTTTCCTTTTTTATAATAAAAAAGTAAATCTATTAAATTAACACACACATACACATACAAAAGAAAATTCATATATCTTTCATTCATTTATTAACACTTTCACACAATTATCTACTTTAAATCATTTAATGATTTTGTACTAAGTTTGTGAACTGCTTATGTCATGAATGATTTATAATCATATGGGTGGTTACTGGTTAGTTCACAACACGAATTATACCATTTCAAAACTCTTTAGATACCAAATTTGATTACGTGGATTAGTTGATACTATAGAATAGTTAGACAATATTATAAACATTAATATAAAAATTAAATTAAGGAAAAGAGGAAACAGACGAAGACCTCTTCCACACAAGAACCCAACAATTTACTCAAAAAAAAAAAAATGAAAGCAGGAGACATCAACAAAACAAAAATTGAAAAAAGGGTTATTCATTTTTTTTTATTTTTTAAAAAAGGTGTAAAATAATTAGAAATAAGAACCTTTTTATAGAGAGCGTGAGACCACGCACCAATGAGAAGGAAGTGAGAGAGTCTAACATCCAATGCTTTGTTTCCGTTCTCGTACGACGTGGGACTCTGGTCTCACCTTGTTCCTATCAAACGTTCCATTCAATGTTACATTTTCACTCCACGCGCATCTCTCAAGCGCGTGAGATTCACTCTTTAAAACTCTGTCTCTCTCATTTTTCTACTTCTCTCTCTCTCCTGTCTCTTTCTTCTCTTTGAATTTTCTTCAGAGTTTAAAAAAAAAAAAACCGGAAAGAAACGATCAGTGAGAGTAGAGAGAAGAAACATATTTTTTTTTTTAAGTAGAAAGAACGAGAGCAAGTGAGTTTTTTTTTTTGTTTGGTCTGGTTTCCACCATGAAAAATCATCACCGGAGCTCCGATCATCTCCGACCGCCGGCGGATTTTCCCGGCTGAAATTTAACCTTTCTTTTTTTTACTGCTTCTCGTTTAAAAACAACGCAAGAAAACTAAGAATCAACAACTCCCGCTTAAACCCATCGCAGAAAATTTTCTCCGCCTGAAATTTTTTTCATTTTCCGGGAAACTTTTTTTTTCCAATTTTCAATTCCTTGGAAATTTTTATAATTTTGTTGATTCTCTGTTTAATTCAACGAGGAGGTTTTTTTTTTTGTGGAGTTTTCATTTTGCAATGGCGACGACGACGACGAACGCGACTCAATCGCAGTCACCGCAACCGCCATTACCGTCGGCGGAAGAAATAGCGTCCAAGGCGTTACAGAAGCGTTACGAAGGATTGATGTTGGTGAGAACAAAAGCAGTAAAAGGCAAAGGCGCGTGGTATTGGAGCCATCTCGAACCAATCCTGCTCCACAACACCGACACTGGTCTTCCCAAAGCCGTCAAGCTCCGGTGCTCCTTATGCGACGCCGTTTTCTCCGCCTCTAACCCTTCTCGAACCGCCTCCGAGCATCTCAAACGCGGGACCTGCCCCAATTTCAACTCCATACCCAAACCCATCTCCACAATCTCCCCTTCTCCTCCTCCTCCGCCGTCTAATCGAAAACGAAATTCCTCCGGCGGAAGCTCCGTCGCCGTCGAACCGCTGAACCATCATCACCCGGGGTCTTACCACGTGACGCCTCTCACCGTCGTTGATCCGTCGAGATTCTGCGGCAGGGACTTGCAGTACTCGGCGTCTTCTCCCGCCGTTGGGTTGCTCTCGCAGCAGCCGCATTTGATGCTCTCCGGTGGAAAAGACGATTTGGGTCCTTTAGCCATGCTTGAAGACAGCGTGAAGAAGCTCAAAAGCCCCAAAACTTCGCAGACGCAGAATCTGAGCAAAACCCAGATAGAATCTGCGCTTGATTCTCTCTCCGACTGGGTTTTCGAATCCTGCGGCTCCGTTTCTCTCTCCGGCCTCGAGCACCCGAAGCTGAGAGCTTTCCTGACGCAAGTTGGGTTACCGATCATCTCAAGGAGGGATTTCGTCACCGGGAGGTTGGATTCGAAGTACGAGGATTCGAGAACAGAGGCCGAGTCGAGGATCCACGACGCAATGTTCTTCCAAATCGCTTCCGACGGGTGGAAATTCGAGAGCTCCGGCGAGAATCTCGTCAGCTTGATCGTGAACCTGCCCAACGGGACGAGTCTGTACAGACGAGCCGTGTTCGCGAACGGAGCTGTTCCGTCTAACTACGCGGAGGAGGTTCTGTGGGAGACGGTGAGGGGTATTTGCGGGAATTCACCTCAGAGGTGCGTCGGGATCGTCTCCGATAGGTTTATGACTAAAGCGTTGAGGAATCTCGAGAGCCAGCATCAGTGGATGGTGAACCTCTCTTGTCAGTTCCAAGGATTCAACAGTTTGATCAAAGACTTCGTCAAAGAGCTTCCTCTGTTCAAATCCGTCTCTCAGAGCTGCTCGAGGCTCGTCGGTTTCGTCAACAACACGGCGCAGATCCGAAACGCTCTGTGCAAGTATCAGCTGCAAGAGCAAGGAGAAGCAAGAACGCTGCATTTGCCTCTTGAGTGTTCCTCCTCGTTCGAGCCATTGTATAACCTCCTTGAGGACGTTCTTAGCTCCGCTAGAGCGATTCATCTGCTGATGCATGACGATGCTTGTAAGGTTGTTCTGATGGAGGATCACTTGGCTAGAGAGGTCGGTGAAATGGTCGGGGATGTCGGGTTTTGGAACGAGGTAGATTCGGTTTACTCGCTGTTGAAGCTCGTTAAAGAAATGGCTCGGAGGATAGAGGAAGAGAGGCCTTTGATAGGGCAATGCTTGCCGCTTTGGGACGAGCTTAGGTCCAAGATTAAAGATTGGTACGCTAAGTTCAACGTAGTTGAAGAGAGACAAGTAGAGAAGCTCGTCGAGAGGAGGTTCAAGAAAAGCTATCACCCGGCTTGGGCTGCTGCGTTTATACTCGACCCGCTCTACTTGATAAGAGACAGCTCCGGGAAGTTTCTTCCTCCGTTCAAATGCTTGTCGCCGGAGCAAGAGAAAGATGTCGATAAGCTTATAACAAGGCTTGTCTCTAGAGACGAGGCACATATCGCTATGATGGAGCTGATGAAATGGAGAACGGAAGGGCTTGATCCGGTTTACGCACGGGCGGTTCAAATGAAGGAGAGAGATCCGGTTTCAGGGAAGATGAAGATAGCTAACCCACAAAGCAGTAGACTTGTTTGGGAAACTTATCTTAGTGAGTTCAGGTCATTGGGGAGAGTTGCTGTTAGGCTAATCTTTCTCCATGCTACTTCTTGTGGGTTCAAATGCAACTCTTCTCTTTTGAGATGGGTGAACTCTCATAGACGATCACGAGCAGCCATGGATCGAGCTCAAAAGCTAATTTTTATATCAGCAAATTCGAAATTCGAGAGGCGGGATTTCTCAAACGATGAAGAGAGAGATGCTGAGCTTCTCACTATGGCTAATGGTGAAGATGTGTTAAACGATGTTCTCATTGATACATCATCAGTGTGACTTGTTAATTTTTTTTTTTTTTACTTCTTGTTTTGGTTAATTAGTTTTTCTTTAGAACTTGAGCCCATTTTGTAGGATTGCTTGAATTCATTTTTTTTTACTACCGTTAATTCAATTTGTAATTTGGCTTCTTGAGAAAGAGAGCCATTTCATTGTATTTCTTTAGCCTATTTCGATCATAATTTTAGGCGATTTTCCCTGTGTTTTTTTTTTACTGTAGCAATGATCTTGTGACTGGTTTTAAAATTCATATATTATACAAGTGATTCTTGTAACGTTCTTGTTGTCTTTATCATACTGAAAGTTCCATGTTTCTTGGCTTGAGTATAGCAATATGTGAAACGACTTGTATTTCGTTTTTCTTTTTCTATTGTCGTAATCATTAATCTATATTGGTTCAGAAGCTCAAAGCTTGTAGTTAAGAACATTAATGGCATCAACAGAAGATTCAACGACAGCTTCATCTTCTCTATTGTACATTGTAATGATACCTTTCTCTGTCTATTTTGTTCTTTTTCTCATTAACGTTAATATTCTTTAATCATGAGCCGAACCAATGTCTTTCCATTTCAAGAAATCGACTTAATAATTAAAAAAAAAAAACATTTTAATTTGGTATAATTTTCATGTTCTTTCTTCATCATAACATGTTAGTTTCTCTTGATGTAGACCTTTTTGTCATCCAAGAACATAACCGGGTTTTCGGGTTTTCCAATATGATTATTGATTTATCTATCTATATAACTATTAATCTATAGTATTGTTTTCTACATGTTTTCTCAAAAAAATATGTGGATCCCCACAAGGAAAGCAAGCTTAGTGGGAGGTTCTTGCATCAAAATCATAGCTTTTTGAAGTTCTATTGGAGTTGTGAAAGTGAAACTGTCGAAGTAGAGGAACAATCTTAAAAGCTTAGACCCCAAAATCCAAAACCTTGTTTTTCTTGTTGGTTTGGAGATTACAAAAATTTGATTTGATTTTCATGGATAAAGCTCCAAGATTAGATTCTTGTAGATCTTGTAGCCACTATGTGTGTTTTTTTGTGTGTTAACCCATAATTTGTACTGTTGTGAATGGTTAAAAAGGTCAAATCTTTTGTCCTTTTTACCTAAGCTCATGATTTAACTATGGTCATTTTTGGAATTAAAAAAAAAATCAATTTTGTTGTGCAAACCCATGATTTTACACTCTTGTAAACAAGTGGTAGTAAAAGAACTTAAAAGTCAAGAACTGCTGTTGGGAAAAGTTTTAGTTGTTGTGTATATCTTTTGATATGCAAATCTTACCTCCATAATACTCATCACAGCTTTATCAATAGTACTGAACTTTGAAATTTTTAGTGGTAAAAATGTCATTGCTAGACTCGACAACTAAAGTGAAAATTACACAAATTGAGTAACAAAAGAAACACCAACAGATAAAAATACAATAAATGACGAATAAGTTTAATTAATAAATACAAAAAATATTTTTAAAAAGTAAAGAGAAACACATTCATTTTGGATGGTGTTTTAGCAGACAAATAGATAAATCTAAGTACTCTCCCTTTTTTGTGTGATAGTGCCTTGTCAACAACCATTTTCTTACAAACATATATACGTCTATATTCTACATTATAAGGTACTATAGTATTAATATTTTCCAACCGATGATTATTACTTTATCAATTCGAAAGTGTTAATGGAGAAGGCGTCAGGATTGACTCTCAGCAAGGTATTCATGACCATTGTGTGAACTATTTCTCTGATCTCTTGGGTAGTGATGTAGACAACCCCATATTTGAGCAAAGCGATTTGAGCTTGATTCTGCTTTTTAAGTGCTCTTTGGACCAGAAAGTAAAAATGGTTAAACTTTTCTCAACTGCTGAAATTAAAAAAGCATTCCTTTCTCTGCCTAGGAACAAGACAAGTGGACCTGATGGTTACTCCGCTGAGTTCTTCATCAATTGTTGGGATATAGTTGGCGCAGAAGTCACAGAAGCAGTCACTGAATTCTTCGAGTCTGGCAAACTCCTGCAGCAGTGGAATGCGACTTCCCTCGTTCTCATTCCTAAGATTACTAATGCCTCAACCACCTCTGATTTCAGGTCTATTTCTTGTCTAAATACGGTCTATAAGGTGATCTCAAGGCTACTGGCCTCCAGATTGAAAGACATTCTCCCTGATGTCATCTCCCACTCCCAATCAGCCTTTATGCCTAGTCGTTTGCTCTCTGAGAATATACTACTTGCCACTGACCTAGTTTAAGGCTATAATGGAAAGAGAATGGAGTCTAGAGGAATGCTGAAGGTTGATCTTTGTAAAGCCTTTGACTCGGTGAGATGGGACTTTATTCTTGGTACCTTAAGAGCTCTCCACATCCCTGAGAAATTTATCAACTGGATCGCTCAGTGCATCACCACTCCATCGTTCTCCATCTCTGTGAATGGCGTTTCAGGGGGTTATTTTAAAAGCACAAAAGGCATAAGACAAGGTGATCCTCTATCTCCGTACCTGTTTGTGCTTGAAATGGAAGTTCTCTCTCAGCTGCTCCTCTCGCGTTTCGAGACAAGTATTATCAACTATCACCCAAAGACCGCTGCTTTAAAAATTACTCATCTCATGTTTGCGGATGACGTGATGGTCTTCTTTGATGGAAGTAGCTCTTCTCTGCATGGTATATATGAATGCTTAGATGATTTTGCAAGCTGGTCGGGTCTTCAGATGAACAGGACCAAAACAGAATTATTTTATGCAGGCTTGAACCCAAGCGAATCCACTGCCCTGGAAAGCTATGGATTCCCGGTTGGTTCTCTGCCTATAAGGTATCTGGGCTTGCCTCTTATGTCAAGGAAGTTGAGGATTTCGGAGTATGATCCGCTGCTGCACAAGCTTGAAAATAAATTCAGAACTTGGACTGTCAAAACACTCTCTTTTGCGGGAAGAGTGCAGTTGATAAAGTCGGTCATCTCAGGAACTGTAACCTTCTGGTTTTCGGCTTTCATCCTTCCTAAGGGCTGTATTAAGAAAATTGAGTCACTTTTCTCTAGATTTTTGTGGTCTGGGAACATTGAGAACACAAGAGGGGCTAAAGTTGCATGGTCTACTGTCTGCCTTCCGAGAGAAGAAGGAGGACTCGGTCTTAGGAGATTTTCGGTTTGGAATAAAACCCTGTGCCTGAGGTTCGTTTGGCTGTTGTTTTCTAAGAGTAAGTCTCTTTGGGTGGCGTGGCAGAGGCACCACCATCTCAGAAACAAGAGCTTCTGGGCAGTCGAGCCCGCGCATCAGGATACGTGGACTTGGAAAGAGATTCTGAAACTCAGACCGGAGGCAATTAAGTTCATCAAGGGGGTTTTTGGAGATGGAAACAAATTACGATTCTGGTATGATGGCTGGTCCCCTTTAGGCCAACTGTTATACTTCATGGGGCCTACGGGTCCTAGAGACCTCAGAATTCACCTCCAAGCAACGGTTTCTGAAGCTTCTAACCATCTAGGCTGGAATCTGCCGGACCCAAGATCTGAAGAAGCAGTTTCCCTGCATACTCACCTCACAACAGTAGCTCCTCCGATGCCCAACGCTGCAGCAGATGCGTATATCTGGTCCATTGATGGAGTCGGCTGTGATAGGTTCTCATCGTCAAAAACATGGGAAGTGACGAGGCCTAGGGCGGAGATAAAGACTTGGGCTAAAAAGATTTGGTTCAAAGGCGCTGTTCCAAAGCATTCCTTCACAATGTGGACAGCAAATTTAAACAGATTACCAACAAGAGCGAGGTTGGCCATGTGGGGAATGCAGATTCAAACAGACTGCTGTCTCTGTAACAATTTCGAGGAAAACAGAGACCACTTGTTCCTGACTTGTGCTTACAGTGTAGAGATTTGGAGGTTAACTATATCCAGGCTTCGCCCATCCCAGCATATGTTCGGATCCTGGTCTGAGCTTCTCTCTTGGTTAAGAATGACCTCTGCTGCAGCGCCATTCCTGCTGCGGAGGTTAGTGGCCCAAACGACAATCTACCATATTTGGAAACAGAGGAATAACGTGTTTCACAACAAAATATATCTCTCTCTGATGGCTATCTTCAACCTTATAGACAGAGAAATCAGAAACACAATCACTGGTAGAAGGCATAGAAAAAAATTCTGTCACTTGATGATTCTCTGGTTTCGGTAACCGGTCTCACGACGGCATTAATTTGTATTTATAGTGCTCCCTTGTTTTTATTCTTTTTGCCAAGGTAGCGCTGTTTTTAGATTTGCTTTTTGTAAAATCTAACTCTTTCATTACTATTAATGATATTTACATTCTTAGCCAAAAAAAAAATCGAAAGTGTTAAAAATAATTGTTATTGAGTGCAAGGAAATTGGTTTGCTTTAAAACTATTCATCAAGGAATCATTTTTACTTGCCCAAATGAGGGGTAAAAAAACTCCATAAAGTATAAATCAATAATTATACCCCACAAACAGCATATTATAATGAAAAAGAATACACTTTTTGTTTTGATAACTTTATACTTGATTGGTATTAGATTCATCTTACCCACTTCCATTAGCTGTTGATCTCAAGAAAATTCGAAACTCATAACTACACAAAAATATTTTTACCAAAAAAAAACATTCATATTTAAAACATCTCAAAAATACTACAACTTTTAAAAAATACATATAATTTTTTTATTATACCTTGTTTTTGGATAATACCATAAGTTAGTATATATGTATATATCATTTAATACCTATATATATTGCGATTAAAAGTAAAAAAAAAAGAAAAACATTATCAACCTTTCAAAAAAAAATTTAAAATTTAAATTTTATCTTTTCTCACAAAATAAAATTAATCGTTTATTATTTTACACAGACAACATAATTAAAACAAGTAAAAATTACATTTTTAATAAAATCTTTACATATAACTCTTATGAATTATTAGTGGAAATAAAAAATTTCATTTTAGAAAAACATAAAAAAACTCAATTTTTTTAAGAAGTTATTTTGAAACAATATTAAAGTTTTATTGTTTTGTTGCAATTTCCTTCTCTTGAAAACAACGACATTATGGACTTAAATAATACATTTTTGAGATAAAATCAGTATTGCTGAAATAAGATTTAAATTAAAATAAAAAATGCATAGACGCCAAGAAAGAAGTAAAAAAGTTACGACCTCAAGAAAGTAGTTGGAATTATTGATTTGGTATTTTGGTGGTAAGACAGAATTTCCTGTCGGCAAATGCTGACTTCTCACCAAATCTCTCTCTCTCACACACACACATATTATTTGAATGTGTTTTTAATTTATTTTAGTGTAAAAGATTTATAAAAGTTGAAAAGAGAAGATTATAATGATATGGTACAGGACAATCTTTTTTAAATACACAAGAATCTCGTCCTCTCCCAATGCTTCTTCATCATTATACAAGCATCCGTTTTTTTTTTTTTATAAAAGAAAACAAAGAAAGTAGATTCGTTTTCCTTTGACATGTTTTAAACAAATTTTGGATTTGACCCGTTATATTAATTTTGTTTTATTTCTATTTACTATGAATTTTTAGTACAGCTGGCCGTTTTTCAGCAGCTAATAAGTTTTTTTTTTGGTTTACTAAGCTAATAAGATTTGCTTAAAACTATGATATTATTACTTGAGTCTTGAATTATTTATCGTGTAGGTATACAGTATAATAATGTAAAACTATTTGCTTTTTTTAATGCAAAATAAAACTATTTGCCATGTATATTTTTTCACATGGTAAATTATTTATCACTGTTTTATCAGATTAAATAATGACATACCATATACACATTTTTTTGTTCGTTTTTTTTAACTTTGCCATATACACATTAAGGCTGATGATTACGCATTTTCGCTAATGACCCTGACATGTGGCACGATAAGCAGAGATCATTGCTCTCGTGTATGGTAACTAGTAACTACATACAAAAGTGTGTTTTTTTTTTATAGAATCCAATACGTTATTTTGATCCAGTTTCGATTATAAAAAATAACACCTTGAGTATAATTTGTTAACATCATTTTAACGTAGTAAGCTGGTTGTTATGAGTTTTTTTAAAAAAGTTAAGGAAAAGACATGTAAAAAGTAAACGGTTAAAAGTAATTATGGAGAAATCGGTTTAGTTAGTGTAATAAGAGTATATGCATTGGTGAGAGACTCACGTAAACTTAAGTCTCTAACTAATTTAATATCATTAATTTTAATATTATTTAATTATATTTTCTTATTTTAAATTAAAAAGAAAAATTTTAAAGAAAACACATGATACTCTCGTAATCTCTTTTTATTCTCTTTTTTTTTTAATTTTTTTAATTTTTAAATATAAGATACTTGATGAGAGATTCTACGATTGCTGTCGATAAGCAAACAATCTATTTTAACTATCCATTCAATTAATAATGGAAGAAATTGGTTTAACATCCAGTTTGCTCCTTCTAACCGTTCGATTAACAGTAAAACCATGTTGATTAACAGTAAATCCATGTTCAGTTAACCGTTCAATTAGAAATGAGCAGTTTTGCTCTTAAACAGCCATGTTTCATGAAGAGTAGAAGATGATAAACTGTAGGAAAAAACGGCGTCGATGTACTCTGTCTTCTGGCACGTGCGGTCAAACATCCGAGTCTCACTGGAAGTTCTCTGCATTGATGACGCGATTGTCTGTCTCTGAATGACGTCAAGAACCTCGAGTTTTTGAAGAACATAAATATTAAATACTATTTGCAACAGATTTGTACAGAAATAGTTGTATTCACAAATATAATTAATAGGTAACGTAAAGAATAGATCTCTTCACGTAGACATATATGTCCCTGGTTTTTTAAATGTTTTGTTTAGAAACAAACCAGTGGTGATTTTTATATATTGATCATATAGCTACTACGTACGACAAAGATATTTTCTTGTTTGTTTTTTAATTGTTGAAGTTGGTGGGTCCACGAACCAGAATAAGTCGAATGTTATTGCTGAATCAATAGATGTAAAAAACAAAAAAAAAGATATGCCCTATTTGCCTATTTCGGTATATATAATAATAAATTACGCCCACCACCAATCTTAAGCTTTACGAAAACGAATTTCATTGAACTTGAAATCACATATTGATATAGTTATAAAGATTTAGATCTAACAATATATTATATATAGCACATGACGAGAATCACGAGATGATTATATCTCACACAAAGGTAACGTTTATGAAGCTAAACCTTGGATTTGAGTTGGATCGTTTAAAACAATGTATAACGAATGTTTTTACCATGATTTACACACAGATTATGAACTCAAACATTAACCAATCGGTTAAAACCAAAAAGAGTTTAACGAATGTGTTTACCATGATTTACAAACAGAATATGGAATTGGAGTTTTTACTTTTCCAAATTGATACTCCATGTTTTAGTATTATATTCTTTAAATTTGTAGAGATACAAATATAAAACACTTTTTAAAAAGAGAGACCATTATTACTTACGGGGGGGTTGATATGAAATGCATGATGATAAATGGAGATTATGTCTATTTTGAATTATGACTTCCAGTAATAATATTATAAACATTAGATTCTCTTGTCTTGTGGAGCATGTGATGGAATTATTTCCTCTAGCTAGGTTTCCTTGTTCGCAAGCAAATCATGATTCAACACTAACCGTTAAATAATATCTAGACAATAATAATTATAATCTCATTAACCCAAGCCAAAAAAACAAAACTCTCATTAACAATCATGAATAAAGGTTGATTTTGTTGTTGTTATATTATGTGGGTGTTAGTCCGGATCGCGACAGATCGATGACATTAGCACAACGTATTATACTACATATCTTGGGTCAAATTAGAGTTAATCAACCATCACAAAACTTTCATTCTTTTTCGGTATTTTTTTTTATTCTTTGCACATACAGAAAAGGAGTGACATTTATACTTATGATTTTAAATTCAACAGTTACAACACCATTTTGATGAAAAATACATCAACAACAGTTTTTAAAGTATTATACTGTATATAGTGTTAAACTTTAACATAAAAATATAAAAAATTGAAGTGAATATATGTGGAAAATATACAAAACGTGTTATGAGAAAACAATAATTAAGAGAGTGACTGAGAATCTACTCTCTTTCAACACTTTTTCTTAATTAGGTATGGAAGATTCTACTAGTTTGACAATTGTATATGAATTAAAGTTAGTCTAGAAAGAATCAAAGAAACAAAGTTACTGCTAAAGCCCAAAATCCGGCCCAGATAGTTCCCAAAAAGCCGAGGCCTGATCTAATCTCGAAACTGGCTGGTTTGAACCGGGAAATCACGATCTACGGACTTTAAACCGACCATTTAAAAGATAGAGAGATAACCACACAAAAATTTCCAAACCGTGTAAACAAACCGGAATTTGGGAGCCACGTAAAATTAGGGCCTTTTTCTTCATCTTCTTCTTCTCGTCACGGTCATTTGACATCGGAAAATTCGGAATCTTCAGGCCGAGAAAAAATGGCGGCAATCAGGACGATGACGAACATGTTCCTGCGCGAAATAATCCATCACCCGCTTCTCTTTCACTCGTCATCGAAATCGTGTCAATTTCTTTTGCCTTCCCTCCGTCGCAGTACCGGAACTGTTCTGGTTCACTCAAATCCCCGATTCGGATCCTTCCGATGTGCGGCTTCGACCTCCGGTGGAGGAAATGGTGATCGGAAGGTTTCTTCACGGTTGTCTCAGGTGCAACAGATGCTTCATGAGGCGGAGGAGAGGGCTAATTCCGCCGGCAATGAGCCTACTCCTCAAATCACACTAGGTAAGCTTTTGCTTTACCCATCCACAATTTTGCTTGATGAAACTTAAAAAAAAACAAAGAAAAGTGATGAAATTTTTTAAGGAAATGAAACTTTTTAAGGTTTAGTTTGAAGAATTCTACTTTCTGATGACTTTTTAAGCCATACATGAATCTCAAAATCGATTTCATTGCTTTTCATATAAGCTAAGCTCATTTACAGGAAAGGGAGGGATGCAATTTTTTTTGTAGATTTAGTGAACTCTCTGTATTGACAATGTTATAGTAGATTTGATTGAAGCATTTTAGAATTTGATATGTTCATAGTTTCATCTGCATCTGTCTTTGGTTCTTGCAGACCATGTTACACTTAACTTTGCTAGAAGTGGTGGTCCTGGAGGCCAGAATGTGAACAAAGGTCTGGCCTTTTCTATTGCATTGTAGTGTTTTGTATACAGTTCTTGTATATCTTAAATTGTTACCAATTCTTTGTTCTTTTTTCTTTTCCAGTGAATACCAAAGTGGATATGCGATTCAATGTGAAAAACGCTTACTGGCTAAGTGACAGGACCAGAGAGAAAATCATACAGACGGTTTGTTTCTTAGACTGGTCTCCCTTCTACAATACTGTGATTGCGAGTTTTCATCTCTATCATGTCCCATGGAGCAAATACAGATAATTGTTAGAATGTTAGTTTGATATTTGGAGCTGATCTTGTTTCCTTGTTGGGGGGTATTTAGCTTTTGTTGTTTATCAACAGGAGAAGAATCGAATCAACAAGGACGGTGAGCTTGTGATATCTTCAACCAAAACCAGAACGCAGAAGTCAGTAAACCTAAAAATAATCTCGTCTTTCTTGTTCCATTTGCAAGAAAACTCTCAGTTTCTAACAGTATGTTTTACGCAGAGGCAACATCGACGATGCACTTGCTAAACTACAGGTAAAAACTACTAAATAACTCTTTTGAATGGTTATGGTGTTTTGGTTTAATCATATAAGATTCAACAGGAGATAATTGATGCGGCTTCATATGTTCCACCACCACCATCAGAAGAACAGAAGAAGAAAATTGTAAAGATGTAAGAATCAACCGAACCAGATCCTCATCTTTCTTCCTTCAATCCACAGATTTTGATGATTACTGATATTTGCAGGGCTGCGAAAGCTGACAATAAACGACTTAAAAGCAAGAAAGTTCTTTCGGACAAGAAAGCTGCGAGAAGAGACCGAAGTAGTTGGGATTAAACTTCAAACCAAAGAGTCCAAGGTTGATTCTAAGAGCTTAACATTAGTTGATTATGTTATTTTCTTGAAATATAATGTAACACAACTATCAAATCTTCCAATATAATTTTTTTCTGTATGTTGGGTTTATGTACAAATCACACTCTCATACCAATCATAAACAGGGAAAATATCAAACATATCATTCCACACTTTTTTTTTTTGTTATTTATTTTCTAATAACATGTTCTTCTCCTGATCTTTGATCAATATGCTTGATCCATTTTCTCTTGTTGTTCACACTCTTCCCGGAGCTTCTCGCCGCCGCCACATGTGCGATTTCAAGACCACCAGAAACCGGAAGAGTCACCGTTCTCACAACTTTCCGGTCGCTAAACGCTTTTGTCCAGCTGAAACACGAACTGCTTCTCCTGTAACCGCTTCTGCATACCACAACTGCTCCTCTGCTACCGAACACAGCGTTTCTCAAAACGTTTGCTGCGAAATCCTTTTGATCCCAGTCAATTACCAAGAAATCGATTTCTTGCAGCTTCTGCATCGTCTTCTCTGTGTTTTCTCCTTCTTCCTCGTTCATAATGATTGTCTCAGGCAAGTTGGAGCAAGACTGTTGTGTCATGGCTTCAAGATAAGCGGTTTTTGATCTCGCGTTTGGTACAATACAAATGTGTCTTGCGTTTGTGTGTTGGCTCGCTACGTTTAAACCAACGCTTATGGCTATGGTTTCTCCTTCTGACCATGTTTCCACGATTAGAGTCGCGTTCCATCCCGCCGCCATCGCCGCCACTAGCTCCGCCGCTCCCGGCGTTCCAAGATTCTCGCACTATAAAATAGTACCGATAAAATCATAATCAGAAGGTCAAAACTTGCGAAGATCAAACATTTTCGTCTTGAAATCTCTCCAATGGTTCGAAAACATTGTCAAATTTAGAGGATTGTAAGCTTTCTTCGTGAAAAAAGTTTCATTGTCAAACATCTTTTTGTTTTTTGTTTTTATTGAAAAATTAAATTGTGAAAACGATACGAAACTGTCGGAATTAATGAACGGAAGATAATGAACATACCGATTTAACGGTGTCGATGTAAGCCTTTGATGCAGTTTCCGGTGACCAAATAAGTTTCATCTTCTTCTTTATTCTTCCTTCTTCTCTTGCGTTTCTAACTTGTTATAGACTCTAGCGTAAAACCTACAAACGATGTTTGCTTTTATATAATTAGACAAAGAGACAAAAGAAAAGTCTTTGTTTGGTATTTTTTATTGACAAAAAAACTGAAAAAGTATGTTCCGCGTAATAGTCAGACAATACCCCTTACAATTCTGGTTTATTTGGTTATAGCCCAAATATTCATGAAACTTGTCAGACAAACCCCCTAAAGTTTTTTTTTGTGGGCAAAATCAAAAAATCAAACTAAACTAATCTCCACTGAAACTTATTGAAGTATTTCTTCTTTTTCAATTAGGAAACCAACAAAGTTAAAGTGCCTCTAATCTCTGAAATTATGCCACACAAACCGCAACAATCATAATAAAAAAAAAAAAACTTTGTCAAGAAAAATGATCTCGGTCTTTAACTAACAAAAAAAATGGACTTTGTCTGTCTTGTAATTTAAAATTCAGCAGTTGTGACTTTTGAGTAACAAGTAGTAACATCTAAAAGATTGACATGGAATGGAAAATAATATAAGGGTTGAATCTGTAAGACACAATAAAGCGTGGGGTCTATAACTAATTTATCCCGAAGATGAATTATTCTCTGTTTCTTCTTTTCTTGAAGATAGGTTGTGTTGTTTAGATCGTTGACATTTTTGTCGAGGAGAATCCGACGTGTGAGAGTTTTGGATTTGGATTATAACGAAATTATACTAATCAATCTTTAATTAGTAGTCGGAACCGACTAAAAACTATTATGTTTAACAAAAAAAAACATTGCTTTGGTACAATAGATACTGACTATACCTAATTGAATTGACTCGGTACTATGTATATTAGTATTTATAAAATATATCCCACGTACTATGTAGGTTGTTGGTGATTATTCTTCATTTGTTTAATTTATTTTCACAACAAGATTTTGTTCTATAAATAATATTAGGTGTTAGTTAATTGGGATTCCCTTAAGTTAATGATATTTCCACCACCCACGTCCTTTGTTAAACCAAAATCAGACCGATTCTTCCGTCGCTGGTTTTGGATTTGGTCGGCAACTCGTTTTGGACATTTATTCGCCAAATAATCAATAAAGTTGATCCTATTCATACACAACTTATAGATTGAAATTCCACTACAAACAAAGAAAAAACGGTTAGATTGAAATCAAATTGGAATACAGCATCAAACTAATCGTCACACGTATTACCAATAATCGGTTTAAGATCTTAAAAACAAAAAAAACCTACTAATAGGAATCTCTGATCGAACATAAACAAAGATATCTTACCCAATACGCGAGATATACGCGTGCATATAGTATACACACAACACAAGGGGATGAATGTGAATATTGATTGTATTATGTAATATACGTGCACATATTACAAACACAAATATGAACTCAAAAACAGCTGTTTTACTTGGTCGTACAGTGTTGATGTAAGAAGTTGCTTTCTCATTAAAGACATTTGAGATATTAATGTTTTTTTTGTTTTTTGTGTCAACAGTCCTTTAAAGCAGTTTAGAAATAGAAACCGGTGGAATTGAATTTATATAGTGTATATGCTCTTTATTTTGTTACTTTGTTGAGGAAATCGTTGAGGAAAGCCTAATTTCTTTTCATCATTGTTCCAAAATCGGAATATAGAAATGCATAATAGTTCTGAAATAAGCAACGGTTTAGATGTAGTATCCTTGATCATCGATGTGAATCAATGTATTTTCTAGCTAGCTTAAAGAAGATAAATCAAACACGTGAATATTATCCTCATTGTTAGTGCTTTTTATCACAGGATGAATCAAGAGATCAGAAGTTATAAGTTATATACTATATATTCACTGATTGTGCAATTTTTATTTTTTAGTAATACTAAATGTGTTTGTTCTCCATAAATCACTCCTAATAGTGGAGACTAAGTCACGATAAAGAATTTTGTTGTTCTTTCCATTTTGAAAACGACCCTAGAGGTTTCGGTTAAAAGAATATTATTAGGTCATGTTCCCCATTTGATCTTTCCCACTTTCTCCAAATTTCTCTTCTATTGGATGATGAAAGGATTTTTGATAAAATTTACATTCCCACACAACCGATCGATGCCAGATTGATTTTTTTTTCATTGACTATAATGTCTGATAACACGCAACGTTTGTAATTATACTCGTGTGCAAGTTGATGACATTTCCAAGGAAAAGAATATCAAATCACGAGTTCGAATCCAAATTTGGAAAAGAGGATTAACTTGCATGTTCACAGTTCAAGGATATTATGGATCTTAGAACTAATTAAGGTCCACACGTGATCCCAAAAAGAATATTGCATGTAACTTCTTCGTCAATTCCAACTTATTATAAGTCTTAATAATCTTATAATTATGCCTAGATCTCTTGCAGCTTTTTATATCCTTTTTGCATGATGAACAAAGATATTACTATTGATAGAGTCAAGAGAACAAGGTTTGATAATGTTTTAGTTCTTCTTTAGCATTATGGATAGAAAATTTGTCTTTCATTTAATTAGTATGTGAATGTAATTAATACTAGGTAGTCATGAAAATTTATAAAAATAATAATTATTAATAATATACATCATTAATAATAAATAAGTGATTGATCAGTCGACAAAAAAAAATGATTGGTCTGTTTAGTAATATATTTGTAAGAAATTTTTGTTTGTGAAAAAATATTTTCATAGATTTGAGAAATTGTATATAGTAAAAAATAAAACATACACAAAACTTAAAATATTTAAAAAACCCGTAATATAAAATAAAATGATTATTCGTTATTCTTTGTTTTCTACTTTTTATTTATATTTTCATCTTTTTATAATTTTTTATCGCATTCTGTCACTTTACGTCCCATTTCTGGTTTGTAATTCTCACTATATAATTGAAATACATTCACATATAATATAAACTTTTGATCTTTATTTATAGTGAGACAAAATAAGATGATAATAAAAATAAAGAAATCCTCCTTCTAAAAATTTTGATGCCGAAAAATTTCACACAAACAATTGAACTTATAAATATTTCGCTAAAAACTTACTTAAAATAAGATTTCAAAAATTTACATCAAAAAACCGAGTTCACAAATTTTATGCCAAAAACATGAATAAGTAGCTTTCACACCAAAAGAATTACATCAAAAATATGATCCAAAAATATTTTATCAAAATTTTAATTTTGTGAATTTCCCGCCAAAAGTGGAATCCATAAAAAAAAATTCGCCAAAAACTTTACATTAAAAATGTGATTAAAAATTACCAGTCAAAATTTCAAGAATTTCCTACTATATAAGTGAAACCGTAAATCTTCCATCAAAATTTTTTTAAAAAAAATATAATTTCAAAAAACTTTTGTGAAAACCCGATTTCAGATATTTTCCCCCAAAAACATGAATTTGTAACTTTTCCACGAAAACATTTATTTTAGAGTATTTTAACTTTTGTCAAATATTATGAATCCATAAATTTTATGTCAAAAATGTGATATCAAAAAATTTATAGCTAAATATGTTGTCACAAATTTTCTGCTAAATATTTGAAATCCGTAAATTTTTCTGACAAACATTTTGTGTCAAAATGTAATTTCAAATCTTTTTGACAAAAATATAATTTTGCCAAATTTTTATGAAAAATTTGAATACTTCAATTTTGTATCAAAATTTGAATATCAAATTTTATTTATAGATTAAATAATATCATGTCAGAAGCCATATGTACTAAAAATTGACATGTCACAATTACATCATCATTACACATCATCATTTTATGTCATATTAAAATTACTCAAACTAAACATATTAACCAATCAAATTAAAACAAATCAAAATTTTTCATTAAACTACATTCTTAATTAATAGATAAAGGATGAATGAATTTATAAAATGAATGATCAGGCTGGAAAATATGATCTATGATTTTAGAATCTATGCACTGTGAGATTTATTAATCAATAATCATGCTGGAAACTATGATCTATTAGTCTATCTGAATTCGGCTGTTACATAGGAAGAATCCTATATATGTTTTTAGTTTCTGGTTTATAACTGAAAATGCTACTCACATTCTTTCTAAAAAATATTCCATTCGATCAAAGTTTTTTGGTATAAATCGGATCATTTTGACTCATTTAGTTTTATATTACTACTAGATTAGGACCCGCGTAAATACAGATTATGATAATAATCTATTTATTATTTCTTTTAAAAAATAGAAAACAAATTGACCACTAGTAAAAACGTATATATTAGAAATATAAAATTGAAATCTAAAAGTTATTATTTAAATTTTTCATTTTCAATTAAAATTTTCAGAACACGAAATATATTTTGCGGATCCTTTAACCCTACTTCTTTTATAGCTCAACACTTTGTCAATTGGATATGCAATTCAAGTGCTTCGAATATGTTAATTCTCTTTCCATTAAATCTCTTCAGGGAAAAAAAGTTTTTCTTTATATTCACATTCATTTTCCGTATATGATCTCTCTGTTTCTAAAAAAGTTATGTTTCTCAGTTTTCGCATCAAAAGCCTCTCTATATGATTTTTGCTGATCATCCTCCTCATTGAGCTCATCATCGTCTAATACAATATCATTAGCATCTAGCATTTCTTTTTATTGCAATCCTACGTTGCAATTTTACATGTAATTATTTTTGTGAGCTATCTAATTATTGAAAACCAAAAATAATGTATATGAATAAAATATTTAGCAAACAAACCATGATAGAATTTTTTTTATAATTCTGTATAAAATGTTTAAATAAAAATAATATAATAAACGAAGCAAAATTATATCTATAAAATGAAGCTCAAGAAATATTATTTTGTTTGGTGAAAAATTATGAAAAAATTTATATGTTTATATCGTTGTGAATGGTATTTTTATTTTTCTTTTACGATTAGTATTTTAGCTTATATTCCTTTTCTAAACTAAAATATATCTTTTTATTAACTTTCTTTTTAATATAACATTTTTCTATTTCTTTTAAAATTAGCGTTTTAGTTTACTTTCTTTTTTCAAACTGAAACATAACCTTTTATTTATTATTTTTTTCTTTCTAATGTTAATCAAGACATATGTCAAAATATGAACAGAAAACTTGCCACATATGACGATTATATTAATTACTAACTTTGATGTATCCGACTTTATATAAAAGGTAAAAAGTAAAAACTAGATAACTACTTTGCTTTGAAACTCTATATCCATTCAGTTGTATAGTTGGATAGTTTCAAACTTAACCAGATTGGTTTTTGTATACTACAAGGTTGCAAAACCAAACTTGGATGTTTTTCTTTTCAAAAAGATTTTAGAAATTTTGGAAAAAAATTGAAAGATCAACAATATACGACGACAGAATAAATAAACTGAGAGGACTATATAGTAAATGGGCCAAGCCCATAAATTTCTTGATAAGATCTACGTTCAAACGGTGAATGATCTGTATTTGAGAAAGGAAGGTTAACTCTAAACACTACGGTCGTCTTCACTCACTCAGAATCTCATAGAGCATGTCAACAGAGACTAAAGAAACCCGACCCGAAGAAGCTAGACCCGAGAACCTGGAAACCGGTTCTAATGTGGATCTATCCGTAGAAGCTCTCGGAAAGCTTACCGCTTACGACGACGACGTCGTTTCCGATGCGTCGGCGACGGAGACAGACCTCTCTCTATCGGCGAGTCAATCAGAGCAACTCCTTGAAGATGGCCAAAACTCACTGGACGATAACTCGCCTTTGACGGAGCTTCAACCTCCGCCTCCTCCTCCTTCTCTTCCTCCTCCTCCAGGTACAACAATCGAAACACGCATCTCGGAATCGCTCGGCGAAGATTCTTCCGATCTGGTGGCGGAGCAACAATTGCAAAACCCCAATGCGGCGGAGCCTGGACCTAGGGCAAGAAAACGACGCCGTAGGAAACGATTCTTCACGGAGATAAACGCGAACCCAGCTTTCTCCAGAAACCGACGCAACAGCGTCGGAAAAGAGGTGGATTCCGAAGCCCTAATCGCAATGTCGGTAGGGTTTCCAGTAAATTCGCTCACGGAGGAAGAAATCGAAGCCAATGTGGTTTCTATTATTGGAGGTAAAGATCAGGCGAACTACATCGTCGTGAGGAACCACATCATCGCACTGTGGCGATCAAATGTCTCGAATTGGCTAACGAGAGACCACGCCCTCGAGTCCATACGCTCCGAGCACAAAACCCTAGTCGACACGGCTTACAATTTCCTCCTGGAGCACGGTTACATCAACTTCGGGCTCGCTCCGGTCATCAAAGAGGCGAAATTGAGGTCCTTCGACGGCGTAGAGCCGCCTAATGTTGTGGTTGTAGGGGCGGGTTTAGCCGGTTTGGTTGCTGCTAGACAACTGTTGTCAATGGGGTTTAGGGTCTTGGTTCTTGAAGGTAGAGATAGACCGGGCGGGCGGGTGAAGACCCGGAAGATGAAAGGTGGTGACGGTGTCGAGGCAATGGCTGATGTAGGAGGAAGCGTTCTCACCGGAATCAATGGGAATCCGCTTGGTGTTCTGGCGAGGCAACTCGGTTTGCCACTTCACAAGGTCAGAGATATTTGCCCATTGTATCTCCCAAGTGGAGAGCTTGTTGATGTTGGTGTTGACTCTAAGATTGAGGCATCGTTTAATAAGCTGTTGGACAGAGTTTGTAAGCTTAGACAGTCGATGATAGAGGAGATTAAATCAGTGGATGTGCCATTGGGTGAAGCGCTCGAGACTTTCCGATTGGTTTACGGTGTGGCCGAGGAGCCGCAAGAGAGAATGCTCTTAGATTGGCATTTAGCAAACTTAGAATATGCAAATGCTACGTTGTTAGGGAATCTGTCTATGGCGTATTGGGATCAAGATGATCCTTATGAGATGGGAGGTGATCACTGCTTTATCCCAGGAGGGAACGAGATATTCGTACACGCTTTGGCTGAGAATCTTCCTGTTTTCTATGGGAATACTGTGGAGAGCATCAGATATGGAAGCAACGGGGTTGTTGTTTATGCGGGAGACAAAGAGTTCTACTGCGATATGGTTCTTTGCACGGTTCCGCTTGGTGTTTTGAAGAAAGGTGCGATCGGGTTTAGTCCTGAGCTTCCTGAGAAGAAGAAAGAAGCGATTCAGAGACTAGGATACGGGCTGTTGAACAAAGTGGCGATGTTGTTTCCGTATAACTTTTGGGGTGAAGAGATTGATACTTTTGGGAGATTAACCGAGGACTCGAGCACGAGAGGAGAGTTCTTCTTGTTCTACAGCTACTCTTCGGTCTCTGGTGGTCCATTGCTTGTAGCGCTAGTAGCTGGAGACGCTGCAGAAAGGTTCGAGACACTGTCGCCTACTGATTCCGTTAAACGGGTGCTGCAGATACTACGAGGAATATATCACCCGAAAGGAATCGTTGTTCCTGATCCGGTTCAAGCTCTCTGTTCCAGATGGGGTCAAGACAAGTTTTCGTACGGTTCTTACTCGTATGTTGCCGTAGGATCATCTGGAGATGATTATGACATTTTAGCTGAGAGTGTTGGAGATGGAAGAGTGTTCTTTGCGGGCGAAGCGACTAACAAACAGTATCCAGCTACAATGCACGGAGCCTTCTTAAGCGGAATGAGAGAAGCAGCAAACATACTTAGAGTTGCTAGAAGAAGGGCGTCAGCATCGGCTTCAAACCCTAACCAGAGCAGCATCGACAAAGAAGAAGAAGATGATGAAGACGAGGGAGAAAACCGCTGTTTGGATCAGTTATTCGAGATACCTGATTTAACATTCGGGGATTTCTCGGTGTTGTTCACTCCGAATTCGGATGAACTCGAGTCCATGTCATTGTTGAGAGTTAGCGTACAAATGGAGAAACCCGAATCAGGTGTTTGGCTTTACGGTTTAGTAACAAGGAAACAAGCTTTTGAGCTTGGTGAAATGGAGGGAGATGAGTTGAGGAATGAATACTTGCGCCATAAGTTAGGGCTTATACTTGTAGAAAGAAGTAGTCTTTCTCAAGAAGGGGAATCGCTAATCTCTTCACTCAAAGCTGCAAGATTGAATCGACAAATCTTCGATTAGTAGTAAATTAGGTTTTATAATGAAAACTGTGTACTCAGCTACGTCTTATTTGTAAATTGCTGTTCTTTTTGTTTTCCACATTTCGATGCCTAATCCACCACAAGAAGGAAAACAAAGCTTCACTAGTATTTGACAAGTCAAATTTACTTTGTTTTATCTCGTTAATCAAATTCAAAATAAAAATATGCTTGAAAAATTGTTTTGTATAACAAAATTTGCGAAATGATGAGTTTCAAATGTAGCCATAGATTTTGCTAAAACAAATAGACAGTTGGTAAGTTTCAAAATTGCATCACAAAATTTTTTTAATCACAAACTTATACATAGATGCATAATGCATTTTACATTCATTGGTTTCACTTTCACCATTTCAAAAAATTAACTATCAAAGCCAAAAGATTAATGCATAATTATTCCACTAATTCAAGAGTTACCAAACCAGACCATATATGTTTTGTAATGGACTAGGCTCATTGATTTCGGCCATGTAAATTTGATTTTATATGAGTGCCATTTGTGTGCAAAAATGTTATAACCATCCAAATTATTATACATTTAGATGGTAAATATTTGTGCTTTGGTGAATATATTTAGAGGGTTAGTATTTGTGCATTTCACCAAAGCTTACATTGGTGAAAGCAATGCAATAGATATTGAGGATATAGAAGATGAAGAGGAGTCAAAAGGCAATATAAATAGAAGAGAAGAATTAATTATGTTTTCGTAGTTAATATATATATATTTTTTGTTGAAAGAAATTTTTTTTTTACTTAACTGCTATCTTAAATGAAAATATTAAACATGAGACAGTCTCTATAAGGGGATTGATTCCAACAAATTTTATACAATCTAACAGTTTCCAAAACTTATATTTGACTTTTCTTTTTTGATAAAATACAAATTATATTATTAAAGCAAAGTTTAATTACGTAACTTCAAAAGTGGAAAATTTTTATAACAAAAAAAAATGAAAACCAGTGAGAAGTTACGGTTTAGAACAAACTAACAACATCATCTAAAAGCAAACCAAGATGATAATAATTGAGAACAATCTAATAACTTATACTTGATTTTGCTAAAACAAATAGAGTCCTTGGTAAGTTTCAATATCAGCATCACAAGATTTTGCCAATCAGAAACTTATACATAGATGCATTTTACATCCATTGGTTTCACCATTTCAAAAGATTAATCATCAAAACCAAAAGAAATGTCATTTATGCGATTTAAATAAAAATATTAATAGTCAAAACATTAACTGGTAAAAACAAGTTATTATCTCATAATTATTCCACTAATTCAAGAGTTACCAAATCAGACCATAGATGTTTGTCCTTTCGTGTTTGTGTGAGCACATATACTAGGCCCATTTATTTATTTCGGCCATGTAGCTTTTGATTTTGTAAACGACGACGTATAATATCTCAGCTCCTTCAAATTACAAACGCTTCACAGATCGTTCGTTAGTTTCATTTGTACAGAGAACGCAAAAGAGGATTTGTCGACGAGAGACCCGACCCGAAAACCCGTAAAAATCGAAGATGGGCAAGGATGGTTTGAGCGACGATCAGGTCTCTTCAATGAAGGAAGCCTTCACGCTCTTCGACGCCGACGGCGACGGCAAAATCGCGCCTTCCGAGCTCGGGATCTTAATGCGTTCACTCGGCGGCAATCCCACGGAAGCCCAGCTTAAATCAATCACCACCACCGAAAGCCTCTCTTCTCCGTTCGATTTCAACCGATTCCTCGATCTCATGGCGAAGCATCTGAAAACGGAGCCGTTCGATCGGCAGCTTCGCGATGCCTTCAAGGTGCTCGACAAGGAAGGCACAGGGTTCGTCGCTGTGGCGGATCTGAGGCATATACTCACCAGTATCGGCGAGAAGCTGCAGCCGAGTGAATTCGATGAGTGGATCAAGGAGGTCGATGTTGGTTCCGATGGTAAGATCCGGTACGAGGATTTCATCGCTAGGATGGTCGCTAAGTGAGATCTAATCTTTTAAAGTTTAAAAATTTTGAATTTTGAATTTTGAAATTTTCGAATTTTACTCCTTTAGTTTTTATTTTCTCTGTTGACTGGATCGAATCTTAGGGTTTGTTCAGAAAATGTTAATTGTGATGCAATTTCGAATTGCTCTGCTGCTATAGGACCTTGAAATTATGTGTGTGAATCTCTTCATTTTATCACCAGAATGATAAATATCTTATCTTTATGCTTCTGTAATTTCATTTTTAATATCGAATCCTGCAAATGTCATAGATGTTCGTTGGTTCTTGATCATGTTCTGCATCAAAATGGTTGCTCTTTGAACTTGAATTTCGCTTGTTCTACACACGATGATGTTAGAGATCTTGTTCTTTTGATTTGTTCAAGTATCCTTTTAGAACTTCGTGTTAATCATGTGCTGTTGGGTTTTTTCATCTCAAGTGAGTCACATGTAATGTCAGAGAAAGGATTATAAATATTAATGTGCACACAGATCACAGAAACACAGATCACCAGGAAGAAAGTGTCTCTCTCTTGTCATCTTTTCGTGTTCTGCATCAAACCGTTGATCTTGGCTTTTTCCTAAACGATAATTCATGTTCATTTCTTAGTCTCGAGGAATTTACAAGCGTGACTATGATTTTGTGAGTTAGAAACTTGTGATCTTGAAATGGTATTGGAGATCTTGCGTTTGTTTTCCTCTGGAGCGTAAACAAAGCTGTGATCACCATCCCTCATACACAACTTATCAGCCATCATCTCACAGCCATAATAACACGTGTAACCAAGCACAATGTCTGCCTTTATAATCTCAGGCTCCTCCTCCCACTTTTGTGTTTCTGTATTGAACACCATCATCACCTTCTTTGCGTTATCGCCACAATCACCGTTTCCGATTACGTAGATTCTCCCGTCGATGATATCAGCCACTGAGTTATACATTGGCATAGATATGCTGGGGAGAGGTTGCGCCGTGTGAGATCTACAGTCGATGGCTACCGCACTCGTTGTCGTCTTATCTTTATTAACCCCACCAAACACATATATCCTCGACCCCACCGCGACAAAGCTTCCACCACAAGGCAAAGCAGGAAGCGAAGGGATAAGGACCAAGCGGCTATTGCCTTTGGCTTTCCGGCGGAGAACATACAGACGGTTATCATAGTTGTCTCTGTCACAGAGAATAACATAGAGACAGTGTTCGGTGCAGCCCAACAAAGATCGCCTGACGTATATCTCAGGCGAGGAAACAAGTGATTGGAAATGTTTGGAAACGAGGGAGAGTATTTGATAGTCGCATCTCGGTATACGCACTAAGATATTAATGATGACGTCGTCGGGAAGTGACGTCATCACAGATGGCGGTGGATCCGTAGATTGCTACTTCTCCATATATATATATTCAGAGAGAGAGAGAGAGAGGCGCACAACCCTAATTTTAGGATAAGAGAGAGGAAAAATCCCAAACCCTATCTCTCGGATTTAGCAAAACCTGTAATTAATATTTGTATATCTTAAACAAAATATCTGAAAGTTATATTTTCCATTAATTAACGAGTATAGCTAAATTTAATCATTTATGTAATGCCAATAGGATAAACATGTGCGAAATTGTATACTACATTCGCAGGCCACACTACCCTAGCATTGAGTCTCCAAAGACCAAATGACTGTTCGATATTGAACGTCGGAGCTTGCGCTCTCTCTCTCTTAGGGGTGGGCATTTTACCCAGATCCAAAAATCCGATCCAGATCCAATCCAAAATATTCGATCCGAACCGATCCGGATCCCACATAATATCCGATCAGGAACATTCTTCTTTGTACTTCAGGTACTGGGTAATACCCGATCCGATCTGAAATACCCGAGTATCCGATCCAAATTCTCTTATCTATTTTTCAACAATAACGCTTCACTCAATCCTGATTTTGAAGCCAAACATAAAAACTATTCATTCACTCAATCATGATATACAGACAGTATCTATTTTTCAAATCCAGAAATTTATAATCCTTTAATTGTTTCTCTGCAGCTTCTGAGACATCAAAAAATCACTTTCGGTTTCAGATATGGAATTTCTCACACTCCATCAGAGTATATCGATTACTTGTTGTATATATGTTTGGTGCTTTTAGTTTTAATCTTTTCCTTTGTTTCGATTTACTGTTTTTTTAACTCTGTAATTTATGGTTTCTCTTAACTAACAGTTCGAGTTTGTCTCTTTAATCTCTGTTTCTGGATTTTGGCAACAAAGATTTAATAATAGTATGATGAAGAAGAAGCATGAATTATTCAGAAAACAGAGCAGTTTTTCAATATTGTTTATGTGTGTGTTTGTATTTACTTGTTTCAGGATCGATATAAGTTTGAGTATCCATACAAATTCATTTTGAGGATTGATACAAGTTTGTATTTACTAATTCCAAATAATAATTGTAATTGTAATTTTTTCTTAGTTTTATTTTACACTTTTTATTCTATTTTTTGTATGCTTTAGTTTATTAGAATGTCTAGACAGACATAAGAATCTTTTTAAAGTTGTTATTATTTGCATTATTAAATTAAAAATTATACATAAGTGTAAGAGCTTTTTGTAAACCTTTTTGAGTTTCTGCGATTTGCATAAATATCAAGTGAAGAAGAAGATATTAAAAAGTTCTTTACGTTTAGTTTTGTTTCTCCACTTTCTTTCTTTCTTTTGGATGTTTAGTCTCGTTTGAAGTGTTTTCAAAATTCAGCTATTTCATTATTATTTTGAAATATTTTAGTTATTTTTGGATAAAAATACTTGAATCCGAACTGGATCTGAAAAAACCGGATCCAAAATATAATATCCGAACCGATCCGAATCCAGAAAAATCCGAACCAAATCTGATCTGAATTTTAAAAATACCCGATCAGTACTAAAAATTATAGTTCTAAAATATCCAAAATCTGAAATACCTGATCCAATCCGATAACCCGAACTCTCACATGGCCATAAACGCAAGGATTCAACAATTAATGAGGAAATAAAAATTAGATAAAGACAAAACCATCTTTAATAAAACCTATCAGCCTAAATTTGTTTTCACTATGATAAATATAACTTTGGTTTTCTATAAAAAAGGGCCCTAATTTTTTTATCAGAGGATTCTTATTTTTCATTTATGAATAGGGTTCTGTGCTTTATAAATTTTACAAGTTTAAATATTGATTTTCTATAAAAATGGCTCTATTTTTTTTAAAAAAACCCCCTAAACTATAGCTAAAATTTAACCAAAAAAAAGTGGACCTTGTGCAAAAGCACCTCTTGCACATGACAAGAACCGCCTGATTTTTAGACAAACACATACATATAGAGAAGAGTTCGGTTTTGGTTCTTTCTTAATAATGGGATTAAAAAAAAGGTTTAGACTAAAAAAAGAAAGGCGTAATTAGTGGTTCCATAATCTCCACGTTCATGTTTCAACCGAGACAATACCAGCTAAGTACTGTTTTAAATTCAATTAAGTGGATAGACTCTCTGATCTTCTAAGTTGCCTCTTGCCACTTCACCATAATCAATAAGAAAAATATTTAGAGATGCGATCGAACATAGTCAAAGATAACTTCTAATTACGTTAGTAAACTCTTGATGCACATATGCATAGAATAACAACTAATCTTTGATTTTATTTCAGATACGATCGCAGTCATAGTTATATATTAATGACGTTGACACACTTAATCTTACAGGATCGGATCGGAACAAAAAAAAAACATACTTTCAACTAATCTTTGATTTTTAAGAACAAGTAGCTTATGTAGTTGCATGACTAGAATAATAAATAAGTAAAAATATCTCATGGTCATGCATGATTCTCTTTCTTTGGACTCAAAACATACTTTCAATTATCCAATTAAGTGGAAAAATATTTTCTATTAAAACAACACTAGTACAGTTTTATAAGTTATTGGCTTTTATAAGTAAGATTGTACACTCAAAGACGGCTCAAGTGGTTCCAAAGTCAAAAAGTCTCTCTCTCTCACTTAAACATGGCCGAACCATCTTTTGCTCGTCTCTCTCTCTTGTTCTTCGGCTTTCTCCTTCTCTTCGCCACTTACTCTTGGGTCTTTGGACCCGACTCAGGCTTCTTTTCCGGTACTCGGGTCCGGAAAACTCTCGGGTCGGATCCTAAACCCCGCGTTGACCACTCTTCCGAAAAGCCTCATCATCCACTTGACCCACTAACGGTGCGTGAAATCGAGAGAGTCCGATCCATCCTCTCGGGTCATGACCCGGTTTTCCGTTCCGGGTCGGCTACGATTCACTCCATGGCTCTCGACGAGCCGGATAAGACACGTGTCTTACAGTGGAAGAAGGGAAATCCGCTTCCGTCAAGAAGGGCCGAGGTCGTCGCGTTGTCGGGTGGTCAAAGCCACGTGATAACGGTTGATCTTGATTCGGGTCGGGTCGTTTCTGATTTGATTAACCCGACTTCTGGTTATCCGATTCTCACCATGGACGACCTCCTCGTCGCTGCGCAGGTATCGAATGCTTCTACTTTCTTGAATTACTTTTCTAGTTTTTATCCACAAAATCTCAACTTTGTGTTTTTATCTCCTTGTTTTTATACATTTCTAGTTTTCAAATGAATATTTTAAGCTTTTTGTTGTCTTTTTTCGGTTTAATGCTGGTTAAAACGAATCGAAAAAAGCAAAAAACAGAAAGAAAACGAATCGAATCATATCGAATTATTCGGGTATGTGTGGATTGGATCGGTTTGATATATCAATCTTGACACATTTTTTACACTGTAACACCAACATTTCCACTCTTCTAAACCGGTTTAATAATTATTTTTTTTGTCAACACAAAAATGCGCGCAGGTTCCTTTAAAAAGCATCGAATTCAACCGCTCAATAGAAGCGCGTGGGGTTAAATTTTCCGATCTGGTATGCATAACGCCGTTCGCCGGATGGTTTGGACCGGATGAAGAAGGACGTCGAATCATAAGAGTCCAATGTTACACGTTACAAGGTACTCCGAACTATTTCATGAGACCTCTTGAAGGTCTTTATGCAACGGTCGATATGAACACATTAGAAATCATCAAGATCGTCGATAAAGGCCCGGTTCCGATTCCTAAAGCCGCTGGTACAGAATACCGGTTTGGTGTTGAAAATAAACCGGTTCATATGGATCGAATCAACCCGATTTCGATGGAGCAGCCGGATGGTCCGAGTTTCCGGGTCGAAGATGGACATTTGGTTAAGTGGGCTAATTGGGTTTTCCATGTTAAAGCGGACCACCGAGCCGGTATGATCATTTCTCAGGCCACGGTTCGTGACTCGGAGACAGGTAATTAACATTTAACACCGTAATTTAATCATAATATAGGATTTAACAGGTAATTTTTTAAAATTTAATTCTAGAAAATATTGGTTTTGTAAAGATAATTTCAAAATATATTTTTATGGTTCTACAACATTTTTTCAAAACAGCTAATCTTCAATTAATGCTAAGATGTTATGAAATATATATATGAAAATTGTATTCATTTTTACGTAAACACATGTTTGATACAATTCTATATATTAAGCAATATTCTTACATATAAAGCATGTGTTTACGTTTGTGCTGAGTAAATATTTTTAAGATTAAAATTTATGTTTTAAATATTATTTTTGGATTTTAACTATTAGAGTTTAAAATTTGAATGGTTAATTTTATATTTTTTGTTAATCATACTCATATTTTTAGTAAAAATATATATAATAAAAGTGTGTTTAATTTTTAATAAGAAGATAATATATTAATATTTTTCTTTGTCTTTATCTTCTTCATTATTTTTGTTGTTATTGTTCTTTTTTTTCTAAGTTTTTATTATTGTTCTTCTTTTTATCTTCTTCGTGTTTATCTTTTTCTTATTTTTATTAATTTTTTTCTCTGTTTCTCGCAATGAAATTTAGAGCCTTAAAATATTATTTTTATTTTTTTGGCGTTTTCTATATAATTTTTTGATAAATTTCGAATTAAAAACAAAAAATAAGATAATTCTAAATTTTTAAATAAAAATGGGCCTTTCAATAAAAAGGAAAATAAAATATTGAGCCCTTAAAGAGAAGAATAACAAAAAATTAGATATTTAATAATTTAATGAAAAAAATAAATTTAATAAACTTTTATATATTTAATGAAAGTCCAATGACACATTACGTAAATAACACAATAACTAAATGTTATTCTTCTAAATCGGATTCTCCTTTAATATAATAGATACACACATGCATAACTTTCTTAAGACTCTAGGTCAAGGGTAATCTCAGATTCTCAATAACTATTTACCAAAAATTACAAAGAGGCTGCAATAGTCATATGATATCATGAACTCACACTCCTCATAGGTGAACCAAGAAGTGTGATGTACAAAGGATTCCCATCGGAGTTGTTCGTACCATACATGGATCCGGAAGAATCATGGTCCTACAAAGCTTACATGGATGCCGGCGAGCTCGGCTTAGGCCCCACGGCAATGCCGCTTGTGCCCCTCAACGACTGTCCTCGAAATGCTTACTACATCGACGGCGTTTTCGCCTCTCCCGACGGCAAAGCCATCGTCCAACCTAACATGATATGCTTGTTTGAACGCTACGCAGGCGATGTTAGCTGGAGACATTCTGAGATTCTCGTCCCCAATGTCGATGTATGACCTTTCTTAAATCACACTTATATAGTAAGGTGTTAAATCCATGTTTAGGGTTATTGTCACGATCTTTGCTTCTGCTTTTAACAGATAAGAGAGGCAAGGCCAAAAGTTACATTGGTAGCTCGAATGGCAACTTCGGTCGGAAATTACGACTATACTTTTGATTGGGAGTTTCAGACCGATGGTTTGATTCGCGTTACGGTATATATATGTCAAATGTCAAAACATTTTTTTTATTTTGTATATGATTGATTATATTTGCGCTCAAGTTTCCTTATGGTTTGATGTTATTGATAGGTCGCGGCTTCAGGGATGTTGATGGTGAAAGGGACACCTTACGAGAATGTAGATGACTTAGGTGATAAAGAGGATGATTCTGGACCGTTGATCTCTGAGAATGTGATTGGAGTCGTCCACGATCATTTCATATCGTTTCATCTAGACATGGACGTTGATGGACCTTCGAACAATTCTTTGGTTAAGGTTCATCTAGAGAAGCAGAGAGATCCAACGGGAAAAGCGCCAAGGAAGAGTTACTTGAAAGTCAAGAAATCTGTTGCCAAGACTGAGAAAGATGCACAGATCAAATTGAGCCTTTATGACCCGTATGAATTCCACATTGTGAACCCGAACCGAAAGTCTCGGTTAGGAAACCCTGCCGGTTACAGGATCATACCGGGTGGCAATGCAGCGAGTTTGCTCGATCACGACGATCCTCCTCAAATTCGAGGTGCATTCACCAATAATCAGGTACTTCATTTTAAGCTTTGTGTTTAGTTACGTATGGGATTATTTTATCAGTTGAAATTTCGGACTCAATGTTTCCAAATGTTTGGTTTAACCAATGCAATTGGTTATATCGGTTTAGATATGGGTAACTCGGTATAACCAGTCAGAACAGTTTGCCGGAGGAGTTCTTGTTTACCAGAGCCACGGCGATGATACACTACAAGTTTGGTCAGACCGGTATGAAACCATTTAATTCACCATACCAATTGAGTCATACCGTTTCTAGTTAAAGATATTTGGTTTAAAACATATCTCTAAACATTTTGTTTTGTGGTGAAACAGCGACCGTTCTATCGAAAACAAGGACATAGTGCTATGGTACACACTAGGGTTTCATCACGTACCGTGCCAAGAAGATTATCCGGTTATGCCAACCGTTGCAGCTAGCTTTGAACTTAAACCGGCCAATTTCTTTGAATCCAATCCGGTTCTTGGGGTCGCGCCTTTCTTTGAAAAAGACTTACCAGTCTGTAAACCATTTGCTTCATCTTGATCGGTTCTGTCTCGTATAGAATTTAGATCAGATCAAATGTCTGCTATATATAAGCTGTTGAAGTTTGTTTCAACCGTGGGGCTTCATCTTGAAAAAGACTTAGCAGTCTGTAAACTATTTCCTATATATAAGCTGTTGAAGTTTGTTTACCTTTTTGTGACAAAACCAAGACGACAAACAAATAATTCTTAGAGAAAATCCATATTAGGTTCTCATTTATTGAAATAAAACACAGGCCATAATTGAGTTCAGCTTTTAATAAAGTAACAAATTATTTGTATTTGAGGTATATAAATTTAACAGCATAAACAAAAGAAAGTTGTGTGCAAAAACAAAGAATTAAAACTAACAAAAACAAAAGTTGTAAAAGAAGCTCTTAAAAAAAATTTATAGTAACGAAACTGAAAAAGAATCAAAATCAATACACAAAGACGTCATCTTTATCATCCATAACTTTTTAATTAATAATGATGTGTGTTCAACGCTAGGTTATCTGGAAACTCTGTCTGAGGTGCGTTTCATGTTTTGGAAACGTTTTGAAAACTGAAATTCAATGAATGGAATGTTATTTTTCTATCTACTTAAAATTTAAGTGCTTGAACAGTGAGCTAGATGTTACATTTATTTGTATATTTTCAGTGAAAACCTTAGCAATGAGAATTGTGTATTGCAGAAGGATAAGCATGGCAGGCCTAAGCTCAACTCGCTGATTGAAGTTACCCGCGTGGGCTAAACTGTATATGTTGTTTCATGAATACATATGGGGAATTTTATATATACAAAAAATCTTGTTTGGTGAAACTAACTATATGCTTTGACTTCACAGAACATTCCTTTAAGTAACTGATCGAAATTTTGTTTTTCTTATGTTTCAAAGTAACTTCAACTGAGTCAAGCGTTCTTCCTGCTCCCGAAGATCCCATTCTTAGTGTATCTAAACTTCACTTTAAGGCTCTACACATCGACCTTACGTACGGTTTTGTTGTTGTTGCTGTTGTCCATCGATATATAGTTCCTTTTCTTGCAAGGTAGGGTTATGGAATCTTTCATAAAAAGCTCCTAATTTGGAAACTTTTATAACTTGTTACGTTTCTCATTGCTTTCAGCGTGCCATTTTCGATTCAAACCCAACTTGGGGGAACCATCACAATGTTTTGCCTGTAGAGTATTTCCTTTACTATATTGGTATATTGCAAGCTTGTGCGCATAACCCAACAGGTGTTGATCCAACATTCGAACAATGGGAACAGATTCGACTACTAGTGAGGTCTAAAAGCTTATTACCCTTCTTTGATAATGCATATCAGTCAGGTCAGTCATAACCGTTTACATATTTACTTTTGTTTCTTTGTTCTACAGACAAATGAAACTCTGTTATAGTGTTCACACACGGTTTAATACAAGAACATATGAGTTTATAATGTTTTTTTCCTTAAATTTTCACGATTTTGCTAGTGGTAGCCTTGACATAGATGCACAAGCAGTTCGTATGTTTGTTGCTGATGGAGATGAATGTTTGATAGCTCAAAGTTTTGCCAAATATATGAGTCTTTATGGTGGTGGATCCAGATTTGTGTGTTATTGTAGTTTCTTTGATAAAAAAGGTAATAAAATTATGATTCACTAAAATTAAATGTTTACTACGAATATATATATATATATATATTTATAATTTATCATATTATTTTTAGTTTAATATTTTTAATGTTGTATTTAAATATTTTAATTAATTATATAATTAGTTATCATTGATATAATTTTGGTCAAGTCTAAAATAAAACATATAACAATATATCAAAATGTGAAGGATTATTTTGTAAACAAAAATGTTAAACTCTAAAAAATAGAAATACCAGGTTTTTGTTTTAAATTAAGAAACTCTTTTTTTATAGATGTTATCATATAAGCAATTTTATTATCTACTTCTTTATTTGATATATGTTTTTTTTAAATTATATACAGTTTGGTAAGTGCTGTAGAATCTGTACACATCCATAATTTTAAGTGTTGTAGAATCTGTACACAACCATAATTTTTTTAAAGCACTAAATTTTTCCTAATCATATTTGACATAATTTTTTTTTTTAAAGCTACATATCTTTCTTTTATTTTTTAATTTTTTTAACTGTACAAAGCAAAATATATAAATCACTAATAGTTGACTTTGAAAAATTAAAAATCAAACAACATTAAAATCTACAATATTGAAATCTACAGTATTAAATTCTACAACTACAATAAAATCTTACAGCTTTATTTCTATAGCAAAAAAAACTAAAACTAGACCAGTAACAAATCAAGCCTTTGCATCTATATTTTAAATGATGTTGAATCTGTACATAGCTATAATTTTTTTAAAGTACTAAATTTTTTCTAATCATGTTTTACATAGATTTTTTAAAGTGACAGATATTTCTTTCATTTTTTTTAAAACTTTTTTGAAGCAAACTATGTAAAGCATTAATAGTTGGATTTGAAAAATTAAAAATCATACAGCACTGAAATCTATGTATTTAGTGTTTAAGCTTTGTTTCTAAATATTACAAGAATTTGGTAAGCATTTAATTTCTGTAAGAATTGAATTACTTAATAAAGATATTGGAAAATTGAGTAAGATATTTTTGAATATTAACTGAGATAGTAGAACATAAATAATATACTATTTTATCTCAAACTACTTGTCTTATATATATATATATATCCTGGTAAAAGTCTGTATATTTTTTTAGTGATTAAGCTTTGTGTATAAAAATATAAAAGAATTCAATACGACGAGAAGAAACATAACACAATCAAAAGATGAAATCATCACATATAGCTCTAATCTGCATTGTCATGATCTCATTCTTTGCTCTGCATGAATGTACGTATAGATCTTTCCTCACACATACAAACATATATATATATATATATAAACGTTTGATTTTAATTTTAATTTTTCCATCGTCGAAGTTTGGTTTATGAAATGGTTGATAAAAAGTTTGGTTTACGTTTCAAATCATTGTGTAGGTGGCACGATGATGGAGGTTGGAGAGAAACATGTCGCATCTTGTGTCCATAAAAAATGCAGAATCAACGACACGTATCCTAACTGTTGGTGCTGTTCCAGGTTAATAGATAAAAAAACTAGTCTGTTATGATCCAAAAATAATTCCAGCCGCCAAAGATCTTTGTTTTACATTCTGTCCAAAGTAAATGTAAAACCTTTAATAATCATAAATTCACAAAAGTATTATGTATGTTGTTTATTCAATTTCAGGCTTTTCTAAAGCATTCTTATAAACAAACATAAATCACTGCCTGAAAAGCTATTTTGTAAGAATGTAGCCTCTCATCAACAAAATGCAAATGTGAAAATCAACTAAGTATTGCTCTTTGCCACCATTTTTTATATGTTATATAAAGTAGATCAGCACTTGATCTTCAAAACCAAGCTATATCAATTAGTCACAGCCTCGGAAATTATGAACAAGAGAAAAAATATTAGGACAGTGCCTCAACTCAAAGACCAAACTTATTGTCAAAGCAAGTCCAGAAAGCTTTTGTCCAACCTCCCATCATACAACATATTCCCGACCAAACTTATCGTTGAAGCATCTCCAGCGAAGCCGTAACTCCTCATTTCCTTGATGAGTTCTGCTGATGCTTCTTTGTCACCATCTCTAAGATGTGCCCTGATCAGCGTATTATAGGTACAGTCACTTGGGAGAGGTCCATCTTCTTTCATTTCTCTGAACAAGGCATCGGCTTCCTCCTTTAAGCCTTTCCCACAAAACCCTGAGATCATTGTGTTGTAGGTTACAACATCAGGCTTCATCACTCCTTTGAGGCTGAGACTATTGAATAAATCCCAAGCATCTTCCACTTTACCAGCCTTGCACATCCCTTCAATCATAATAGTATAAGTGAATATACTGAGTTCCATTACACTCTTTTGCATATCTTGGAATACGGCCAATGCCTTCTCTAGCTTCCCGTTATTGCAAAGCCCATCTAACGAAATGTTGTACGTCACAATATTAGGAGGGACACCAGCAGAAACCATCTCTTTGAAAACTTGTTGGGCATTCTCACAATCTCCAGCTTCGTAAAAGCCTTGAATAAGAGTGGTGTAAGTGACTGTGTTTCCAACCAATCCTATTTGAGACATCTCACGAAAGAGTTTCATGCCATCCTCTACCCTCTTCGCTTTGCAAAATCCATTTATGAGAGTACCATAGGTCACCACGTCTGGTAGACAACCCTTGCTAGCCATCGAATCAAACATCTGCTTGGCCTCCTCTAGGCGACTCTGCATGCAAAACCCATTGACCAATGAACTGTAAGTGACTGTATCCGGATCTATAGACCTTCGGATCATCTCCTCGTACAATCTCTCAGCCTCCAAAAGTTTCCCCTCTTTCACAAACGCATCTATCAATGCATTGAACGTAACTACGTTGGGGTTTATGTTCCTCTCAATCATATCGCTTAGTAGTCCGGAGGCATCGCTCCATCTTCCATAGTTACAAAGGCAACTTATGAGGGAGTTGTAGGTGACAACATTTGGTCTAAATCCCTTTTTCTCCATTTCACTGAATAGGTCGATTGCATCATCCACATGTTTGTGTTTGCAGAGACCATCGATAATTGTGCTGTAGATCACCACATTCGTCTCTATCTTCTCTTTCTCCATATGTCTGAGCAGATTCAAAGCCAAATCAGTGTAACCTCTCTTACACACTCCGTTTACTACCACACCGTAAGTAACTAAGCTTGGTTGGCACCCTTTCAACACCATCCGTTCAAGTAAAGCCACTGCTTCCGAGACTTTGTTGTGGAGAAAAAGGCCATGGATCAGAGTTGTGAATGTGACTGTATCAGGTTTGTATCCCATTCCCACCATCTGATCAACCAAAGCAACAGCCTCGGAAATCCTATTCCCGTGACAGAAACCATTGAGCAGCGAAGAAAGCGTGACAATGCTGGGCTCATATCCGAGTTTCATCATCTTCCCAAGCATGGATAAAGCAAGAGGAAGTTGCGAGCGGCGGCAGAAACAGTTTATCAAAATATTGTAAGTATAGAGACTATGTGGGATTCCCATAATCTGAATCTGCTCGCCGAGAGAGATGACAACATCATACTTGTTCATCTTCGCAATGGCACTCAACAACTTATTGAACTCAATAATGGAAGGAAAAGGACGAGACTTTACCATCTCACTGAACAGATCAACAGCATCATCTAACTTAATATCACGAAGCCCATTTCTCAATATCTCTCTGCAATCATCCCTGAGACCAGAGAAATCTCGTTCCCAGCAACGGAAACCGCAAAGGGAAAACGGAGAAGGAGAAGGAGAAGTTACAGGATTACCTTTTCCCCGGATATGAAGATGGAGATTCCGATGAACAAATCGGCTGCCCGTAGACGCAATCGCAAACCTCATCTTCTTCGATTTGGCTTTCAGTGAGAGACTCAGGGACGAGCGAGTCTGTGTGTGTCCGGTTTATGGCTGAGTGTGAGTCATGTGACAGTCTTTTAGAATCGGTTTAAAATGTCCGGTTTAGCGATATCCTTCAAGATAACAGAGTCAAGTATTTTCGAACCGGTTTAAATGAATAACTCCCAGTCTTAATAAACCGGACAAGTTTGTTTCACCAACAATTCAAAACGAAGAAGCATTTTAAATTTCCACATGAATTGTGTGATGGGTAAGGGAAACATTTTTTCTCTTCAAATCAACACAACAATAACACTAAAGTCTCTTCATAGCTTGACAAGTCAGCTTTTTTAAGTTATCAAAAACTAACACATCAGCAAAATTAACAACCAATCAAAACATTTTATTAATACACATCATCTACTAACTTTTATTATTTTTAACTTAAACCCATTAAAAACCTAAATATTTTTCTTTGTTAATCTTTATTTTATTTTTTACCAAGCTCAATTCCAAATAATAAATAACACCAAAAAATTGTTTTATTTTTTACCATCCCCAAATCCAAATAATAAATAACAAAAATTAAATCTTTGTTTTATATTTTTGTCAAACCAAAACTCAAATAATAAATAACAGCAAAAAAAAATTAAAATTTTTAACTATGTGTTTGCTTGATAGAGATGTATATGATTAAAGAAAGTGTAGACTCATCATCAACTATGATTTCATAACAACAACGCAAAAAGCGTTACGTTATAATAAGCTCACACATCAGCAAAAATTTAAACCAATAAAAACATAACAATAATACATATCATTAACACATTAATAAAATCAGTTTACTATTTTGTTGAAAGCAAATGAGGAAAAGCTCATACCACCACAGCTTTGAGATTCGCATTTCCGGTGGTTACCGAAAACAATTTTTCTTAGGTTTGGCGGGAACAGAGAATTTCGTGGTTTTGGTAAGAACATGTGATTTTCAGTTTTGGTTAAAAAACATAATTTCTTGGTTATGGCAGAAAAAATGATTTCTCGGGTTCAGTGGAAAAATGTGAATTTTTGGTTTTGGTGAGGAAAAAAAAATTGATTTTGAAAAGGCGAGGAAAATGCAACTTTTCAATTTTGACGAAAAATACGATTTTTCAGTTTTGATAGGAAATGCAGATGGATAATGTGATTTCTTGATTTTCGCGGAAAAATGTGATTTATTAGTTTTCGCGGAAAATTGTTATTTGATGAGTTCAGCGGAAAATGCAATTTCTGGATTTGATGGGAAAACAAAATTTCTCGATTTTGGCAGGAATAAGCAATTTCTCGGTTTTGATGGGAAATGCAAATTTTCAGTTTTTGACATATAATGTGATTTTTTAGTTTTCGCGGGAAAATATGATTTCTTAGTTTTCGCAGGAAACACAATTTTTCAAGAGATAATGCAATTTTTGGTTTTTGCGGAAAATTGTAGTTTATCGGTTATGGTAGGAAGGCGTGATTTTTGGTTTGACGAGAAAAATAATTTTTTTTTTTGTATTGGTGGGAAAAGACGATTTCGCGGTTTTTGCGAAAAAATAGTTTTTTTAGTTTTGACGGGAAAATGTGTTTTTTTTTGTTTTTGCAGGAAGATGAAATTTTGGTTTTGGTGAAAAAACTTGATTTCTCTGTTTTGGCGGGAAAACACAGGTTCTCGCGGGAAAATGTGTTTTTTTTTTGTTTTACGGGGAAATGCAATTTCTTTGTTTTGGTGGAAAAATAAAATTTCAACTTTGATGAGAAATTATTTTTATTTTTTAGTTTTGGCAGGAATAGGCGAAATCTTAGGTTGTGGAAAAATGAATTTTTTTTGTTTTGTCAGAAAAATTCAATTTCTTGGTTTTTGTAAAAATATAAAATTTATGTGTGCTAAATTTTCAAGTTACAATATGTTTACAGTAACCAAACAGTTCAAACAGAACTTTAGTTTAGTTCTAAAACAATAGCAATAGTTTTGATATGAATGTTATTGACTATAGTTTGGTAGTTTTAGAAACATATGTTTATAATAAATATTTGATAAATAAATAAATTTTATAATTCAAAATAATCATATTAATTAATAATTTTTTTAAATGACAATTTGCTTTATATAATTTCAAAGGAGGATCAAGTGGTACTTTAGTAGAGAAAATAAATTACATTTGCCATTAGTATGAAGGTATTTAAAAATTTATTATTTTATTCTTATATATATATATATATATATATAGATAATTAGCTAAACAAATTTGATAGTAGATTATAATTTTGAAAAATAAAAAAATTAAAGATATATAATGTTTATTCAGATCAAAAACTTATAAATACATAACTTAAGCTAATAAAAAATAAATATAATACTTATTTATATTATAAAATTAATTTTATCATAATAAAATATATACAAAATTTAGAAAAATATCTCGCAGCGTAGCGCGGATAAAAAACGTAGTGTTTATAATAATCATATCATATCAATTAGGAACACAAATAAATTTCATAAAAGTTCACATTTATGAAATATAAACATTTTTAAGTTTTATAAAAACACATAAAAACTTTCAAAGTACAAACAAAAACAAGGGATTCTCCTTCCCTGGCTTTTACTTTTGCTTAAAATCGCAATTTCACAAAAGTTTAAATAAATAGTAGTAATTCATAAAATTCAATTATGTTCAATAAATATTTTTTAAAATCTGAAATTTCTTATCATTAATTAGTAAAAATTGCATAGAAAACCTTTTTATCTTTATGTTCAATAAATATTTTTTTGAAATCTGAAATTTCTTATTATTAATTAGTAAAAACTTTGTGGCATGAGTCATGCCATAAGTAACCCACACCACATGAATCATGGCTCATCATATAAAGACAACTTTTTAAATTTAGGAAATGAATATTGTTAGATGTTCAAAAAGGCAATTTTATATTAAAAAAAAATCATGTTTGGTGAAGCTAACTGTGCTGTATGACTTTAAAGAAGACTCCTTTAAGTAACTGACCGAAGTTTTGTTTTTCTTTATGTTTTCTCAAATTCACTTCAACTAAGTCAAACATTAATTCTCATGAGTTCTATCTTGTCAAGTGTTCTTTCTGCTCCTGAAGATCCCATTCTCACTGTAACTAAACCTCTCACTCCAAGGCTCCACACATCGATCTTACTTATGTTTTTTCTGTTGTTGTTAATTTCTTATATATAACTTTAGTCTGGATTTTATTAGTGTAAAATTTGTATTTATTTCAACGTTTTTATTTTTGTGATTGTACAAACTACAGGTATATTTTGCTAGTAGAGATGATCCTAGTCCGCTTAAGTTGAATTTGAGCGGCGGTTCTTATCGAAATGAGGTAATATTGGTTTTTCAGTCTACGTTGCATGAATCTTCATGTCTATCAGTCTATATATATATATATATATGATTACGAGCTCAGGTTTTGATATATTAGTCTTCTCTTGTTGGGTTATTTCTTCTTAATTATAAAGGAAGGAAAGCCTCTTGTTCTTGACGTTGTGAGAAGAGCTGAGCAAAAGTTAGCGAATGACCTGTAAGTTAAATATTCGTTGGTGAAAGTAAGACTTCGAATTGTATCAAACGCAATTTCAGAAAAGAAAAAAAAATCACCTTTTCGAAATACTAAATATTATCAGATTATCACAAAATGTTCGCATTTGCGTTTTCTGTTTTCGATTTGTTTGTTGATCATTTAGTTTAATTATTTGGTTTTTGGTTTTACCTCAAGGTCCCGGGACAAGGAATATCTCTCACTTGATGGGCTTGCTGAATTTAACAAATTGAGCGCCAAGCTACTCTTAGGCGACAATAGGTATTAATTTCACTGTAATTATATTTTCTCTCATCTTTTTTTGTTTCAATGTAATCCGAGGTTTGGTTTGATTTTCATTTAAGCTGCTGAATTTTAGGTATATGATATTTTCTAAACCCTTTATGTAATTTTTCATTCTACTATGAAGATTGTTTTTGTTATTTCGAGCAGTACTGCAATGGAGGAGAATAGAGTTGTTACAATCCAGTGTTTGTCTGGAACTGGTTCTTTGAGGGTTGGAGCTGAGTTTCTAGCAAAACACAACCAAGAAGTAAATGTTTCTCACTAATTTATATAGTTTTGTTAATGGTCATTAGAATTTGGTAAATGAAACCCTTAACATTTCAGAATTATGCAAAACGAGCCCTATTCTACAATACAATCACAATTTTTTTTTGCGAAAAATAAAATTATTCATATTTTTAGGAATTTTTGTAATGTAATACAGAGTGCATTTTGCATTTTTTTTCTTCAAAATTGTCTTATAAATAGATCACCGCTTGTTTTGCCTTATTCTAAGAAAAAAAAAAGATTTTAGACTAGAATATGTAGTCTAGTGGTTTGTATTTTGTAATAGTGATGTCGATGGATCATCAATAGTTTATATAGTTTATACAGTTTCGTAAAAATAAACTATTCATATTTAATCTAGTGGTTTGAACTAGTGATATCATTACGTCACCACTCGGATTTAAAATTCACAACATGATACATGTGAAAAGAAAAATTATTAACATTACAGAAAGATGCAAAACGAATATTTTGCTTGACAAACAAAAAAATTATTAACTTTTCTCATTGCTTTCAGCGTGTCGTTTTCGTATCAAACCCAACTTGGGGGAACCATCCAAATATTTTCAACTTGGCGGGTTTATCTGTAGAGTATTTTCGTTACTACGATCCAAAAACTCGAGGACTTGACTTCAAAGGTTGACTTTACAGTTCTGTCCACAAACTCTTTCTCTCTTTCACCAATGATGTTTTTAGTATTACACCAATCATAAAATCTTGATTTTAAACAGGACTGCTCGAGGATCTTGGCGCTGCACCGTCTGGAGCTATCGTGGTATTACAAGCTTGTGCGCATAACCCAACAGGAGTTGACCCAACAAATAAACAATGGGAACAGATTCGACGACTAGTGAGGTCTAAAAGCTTATTACCCTTCTTTGATAATGCATATCAGGTAAGTCATAATTAAACGTTTACATATTTGCTTTTGTTTCTTTGTTCTACAAACAAATGAAACTCTGTTTATAATGTTCACACACGGTTTCACACAAGAACATATGGGTTTATAGTGGGGTTGACTGGTATGTCAATTTAATAGCTGAAAAGTAAAATAATAAACTAACGGAATCAATAGAATGTATAAACTGAAAATTGAAAAAACTTAAAACGCTGAAAAGTTAATATCTATTAGAATGAATAGATTTATTTTTAAACTAGTTATAAATTTAAAATGTGCGAAATGAATTGAAAAATAACGTGTTGATTTTCATTTTTCATCATTTAGTGCTTAATATTATGAATAATATGCATTTAATAAAATTACATTTTACGTTGTGAAAACATGAAAAAAACAGTATACCATTCTAACCTCAGTGTTTTTTTTATTTTGAATTTTCAGGGTTTTGCTAGTGGTAGCCTTGACATAGATGCACAAGCGGTTCGTATGTTTGTTGCTGATGGAGGTGAATGTTTGATAGCTCAAAGTTTTGCTAAAAACATGGGTCTTTATGGTGAGCGTATTGGTGCTCTTACCATTGTAAGCAACCAAACTTTTTTTTACTTTCATCATCATTGAGTTAAATAGTAATGAGAGATTGTTATTTGCGCGTTTGCCTTATAAACAAAGTGTATTATAATTAGTAACCTTCGTGGGTCTAATGTGAAGGTATGTGACTCAGAAGATGTGGCTAGGAAAGTAAAGAGCCAAGTGCTATGTGTTGTGAGACCTATGTATCTTAGTCCACCTATTCATGGAGCATCCATTGTTACCACAATTCTTCAAAACAGGTTAGAATAATGACACAACGACGTCATTAGCATAAACCATTATGCTACATGTCATGGTCTTATAATAATGAATTTAGAATATGCTCAAAGTTTGGTGTGTATACATTTTTTGGCAGTGATATGTACAACGACTGGACCATTGAGCTTAATGGAATGGTTAACCGCATACTTAGAACGCGCCAACAGTTATATGAAGCTATACAAGCTAGAGGTTTAGTTTAATGCACTTTTTTTTATATTTTCCTCAATTTGTTTTTATAAATATTCTCATATAACTTGTGATTTGTGTCACATTTTGTTCTTGCAGGCACACCTGGTGATTGGAGTCACATTATCAAACAGATTGGGATGTTTAGTTTTACCGGATTGAATGAGAAGCAAGTTCGCTTGATAGCCAAAGAGTATCACATTTACATGACTTATAATGGGTGAGGAAAACTATATAATAAAGTAGTTTATATTGCCTAGTTTTCATGAATATAAACTTAAGCTTGAAAGTGAGAATTGTGTATTGATTGCAGGAGGATAAGCATGGCAGGTTTAAGTTCGAAGACAGTTCCTCAACTCGCTGATGCTATACATGCTGCAGTTACCCGCATCGCCTAATCTAAGCGATTCTCTTCTTTGTTGTTTACATTAATTTCACAAAGAATCATACTATATATATCAATAACAAGTGCACTGGTTTTGGAGTAATGAAAGACTCGAATTATTTAATCATTTGAACAAAACATATGAACTAAAACATAATCTGAGATCTAATCTTATGATGCTCACCACTGATCCTGTGTTAACCTAAAAATGAAATAAAACAAAGAACTAATCACTCCAATTAGGCAACATACATTAGCTTAATTCACCTCACAGATGCTTTTGATGGAAGAGGGTTCCAAGAGAGCATGTCCAGAAAGCTTTTGTCTAATCTCCCATCACACATCATATTCCCGACCAAACTTATCGTCGAAGCGTCTCCTGAGAATCCACAACTCCTCATTTCCTTGATGAGTTCTGCTGATTCTGCTCTGTCACCATCTCTGAGGCGTGCCCTGATCAACGTATTATAGGTACCGCTACTTGGGAGAGGCCCATCTTCTTTCATTTTTGTTAATAAGGCATCCGCTTCCTCCTTTAAGCCTTTCCCACAAAATCCTGAAATCATTGTATTGTATGTCACAATATCAGGCTTCATCACTCCTTTGAGCCTGAGGCTGTTAAATAAATCCCAAGCATCTTCCACTTTACCAGCCTTGCACATCCCTTCAATCATAATATTATATGTGACAATACTGAGTTCCATCTCAGTCTTTTGCTGCAGATCCTTGAATATGACCAGTGCTTTCTCGAGCTTCCCATTTTTACAAAACCCATCCAACAGAATGTTGCAAGTCATAGTATCAGGAGTGACACCACCAGAAACCATCTGTTTGAAAACTTGTTGGGCATTCTCACAGTCTCCAGATTCGAAAAACCCTTTGATAAGAGTGTTGTAAGTGATTGTGTTGCCAAATAATCCTCTTTGAGTCATCTCTCGGAAGAGTTCCACAGCATCTTCGACCTTCTTAGACTTGCAAAATGCATTGATAAGAGTAGAATAAGTCACCACGTTTGGGAGACAATCTTTGCTAACCATTAAAGCAAACATCTGCTTGGCCTCCTCTAGACGATTTTGCAAACAAAATCCATTGATCAATGAATTGTAAGTGATAGTATTAGGAGCTATAGACCTTCCAATCATCTCCTCATACAATTTCTCAGCCTCCAAAAGTTTTCCCTCTTTCACAAAAGCGTCGATCAAGGCATTGAAAGTAACAATGTCAGGGTTGGTATTCTTCTCGATCATGTCACTTAGTAGTCGAGAGGCATCGCTCCATCTTCCGTAATTACAAAGGCAGCTTATGAGTGAGCTGTAGGTATAAACATCAGGTCTAATCCCTTTGCTCTCCATCTCACTGAATAGGTCGACTGCGTCATTCACATGTTTGTGTTTGCAGAGACCATCCATAATAGTGCTGTAGATCACAACATCAGCCTCTATTTTGTCCGCTTCCATCTTCTTGAGCAGATTCAAAGCCAAATCAGTATGACCTCTCTTACATACTCCGTTTATTACCGCACCGTAAGTAATCAGATCTGGTTGATACCCTTTCAGCACCATCCGATCAACTAAAGCCACTGCTTCAGAGACTCTGTTGTGGAGAAACAGGCCATGGATAAGGGTATTGAATGTGACGGTGTTGGGTTGATATCCCATTTCCACCATTTGATCAACCAAAGCTACGGCATCAGAAATCCTCTTACCGTGACGACAGAAACCATTGAGAAGCGAGTTAAGCGTGACAATGTCAGGCTTATATCCGAGTTTCATCATCTTTCCAAGAATTGCTAAAGCAAAAGAGAGCTCAGAGCGGCGGCAGAAACAGTTAATCAAAATACTGTAAGTATAGTGATTATGTGGAATCCCTAACATTTGCATCTTCTCGCCGAGAGAGATAACGACATCAAACTTCTTCATCTTGGCGATGGCGCTCAACAATTTACTGAAATCAACAATGGAAGGTCGTGGACGAGACTTTACCATCTCACCGAACAAATCAACGGCATCGTCTAGCTTAATATCCCGAAGCCCGTTTCTCAATCTCTCTCTGGAATCATCACTGAGACCTGAGAAAGCTCGTCTCCAGCAACGGAAACCGCAAACGGAAATTGAGGGACGAGCAATTCGAGAATCACCTTTTTCGAGAAGATTCCGATGTACAAATCTCCTTCTCGTCGACGCAAACGCAAACCTCATCCTCTCGATCTGGCTTCACACCTCTCTCTCAATGCCTATCGCTCCGTAAAATTCAGTAATCCCTAAAAAGTTAGACCACATGAACATTGTGTGTGTGTGTGTTGAACAAGTGAGAGAGAGACTCTGAAACCGGTTTAGTAGATTCGTTATAGCCTATTGGTCTTACCGGTTTGTGATTTATTTTTTGTATATAAAAATCATTTTGGTGGGTCGAAACCAAAAACAAGATTTCATAACCGGCGAGCTTGTTCCCACTTCCACCGTCCAATGTTTTTTCTTGGAAATTTCAGATTCTTTTCCCAATCTGATAAGATCGGTTTTTAAAACTGGTTTATGGTTTCTACTCGGTTCGGTTTAAAACTTGGCTCAGATTCTGGTTTAGTAGTATCTCTCTCTTTCTCCGACTGTGTCGAGGACCAAACCGAATGGACCAAAAATCTCTCAGGAGACAGAAATCGAATGATAACGAAATGTAATTGTGCTAAATCACGAATCCTGTACTCAGTGTTCCTCTAGACAACTCTTAACTAAAGAAACAAAACAAAATTTCTAAAGAGACAAAAGAGTTCTATACTATATTGTCTTAAACTCTAGAGTCTTGCTTTACTTTAATGGTTTCACCACACGAAGAATCATATAACCAAGAAACCAAATTCAAGAAAAATTAACTCCAAGACTCATCTCAATCTTTTCACCTTTCTTGAACCAATGGGGTTTCGACTTGCCGCGAGTCCCGAGACAATAACTCTCTTTAGAGTATTCACAACATCTGACTCAACTTCCTTTGTCGAGTCACATAAACTCAACTTCCTCTTCTTTTCAAATCTCGTCTTTCTCTCTGTCTTTGAGCATTCAAGATCCTGGTTTTGTGTATCTTCTCGGCTCTCTCCTTTACCACTTCCATTAGATTCAACCGTTTCGTCCTCTGCAACATCTTTTGTGTTATCCAAACCTTCAATTACACCAGAAGTCCCAGTCTCCGACTGATTTGAATCATCTTGCACCGTTCTACTCTGAAAATTTTTACAAAACAAGAACTTAAGCTCTTAAAGAGGATTCAAAATTTCGAATAGAATCTGAATCTTCTTACCTTATACTTAGCTTTGATCAAATCGGAAACACTACAACCTTCTGGAAAATCTCTGACAACCGGCACAGGACTTGTCTTGTAAATCATTGTTCGAATCAAAACCTTTACCGAAAACAAAAGACAATCAAATTTTCACAAAGTTATTATTAACTTTTCCAAACTCACAAAAAAAAAAAAATGGAAAAACCAGAAACAGTTTCTTGAAAATCCCTAAATTGCATCAAAATAGCGATGAATAATACACAGAAACAATGCGAGATCGAACCAGTGGTGTGGTAAAGTCTCACGAACCCTAACGAAGAAATTTAGTTCCAAGACTATTTACCAAACGAGAAAACTCCGAGGGAGAGAAAAAGAGAATGTGTACCTGAGAGATGAGAGAATCCCAATACGAAAGCAAGCAAGCGAACAAAATTCTACTTTATATGCCTTTTTAAAGCCCATCTCTTGTAAATATAAAACCCATCTTTATCATCTTAAAAGCCCATCTTTACCATATTAAATTAAAGAAGATTTTTTAGCGTTTATTAATGGCCTAAATCAGAAAAACATTAATGGCAAACCAAAAAAATGGGATTTATCATCATTTGTGGCGTAAAACGCCCTAAATAAGAAAAACATTAGTGATGATGATGACACATCACATGGTTTTGTCTCATCTAATGCTCACTAAATACAGAGAATTGTTATACAGATCAAAAGTCTAATGATTAATTTAACTTGTTTATGCAATATAAATCCGATGCTTTCGCTTGTACCGGGTCCGTGTCGTGTGGTCAATCCCAAAGTGCACGCTTAAATCATGATGTTCCGTCACAAAATTAAAATGAGATGAAGTTACTAATTGTTTGTTTTTTCACAAATATGTATATAGTACAAATTATATGTAGTGGTTATTGGAGAAAATATATTCTGGTGTTAAAATTCCAACAAATTGTCAAAATAAAATCTAATTTTCCAACAAAGGAGATGAACTTGATTTATTCATGAAAATAAAATATATATATATATATGCATTACTTGTATGTATCTCCTGACTGCAAATACATGTGAGAGTCACAAACACACAAATTCGAGATATAAAAAATGTACATATATAGTTTGAGGTTTAAACCCAATCCCCTAATCGCCTTGTACGTCAAATTTCTTATTTATATTAAATATATCTTGTTTAATAATTTGGAGGAAAAATAGTTTCACTTTTAATATATACTCTTTTCTGCCTCCCTTGAATTAAACATTATAATTATAAAACACCTTATGACAAAAGCATGCTTTTGTTATCTTCCTTTTTTTCCACGGCTTGTCTCTCCTCTATATATGTATGTTCCCGAGCCAACATGTCATAACAAATTTTTATCAAGTACACTGATCTTCTTTAAGCCATCTTTACTTCACCTTCACTCTCTTTTATAAATATGGAGAATACCTCTGTGTTTCACATACTAACTCTCCAAGCTTCTTGTAAGTTGTTTTACAACAACAGAAATAAATGTGTAAGTGAATCCCAATCAAACTCAGTTGGTAATTTATTTATGATATTTTTTGTATATATCATATATACGAATGGTTTTATCTATGTTAAGTTGGTGTATGTATTGTATATAAGTTTTAAACATGTCTTGCTCTACTACGTTAATTGTTTCTTTCTTTTTCTTTTCTAAGGATTAAGGACGTGGGATGGTAATGTCGAATAAATTGAAAGAACTTAACTATCTCTTTAATTTGATTTACAATGCACATGTAACTCTAGTCAACAAATTGTAAATAAATAAATGAATCAAAAAAACTTTGCTAATGTAATTTTTTGGAGTAACATCTTTATCTTTCAAGAAAATTTAGAAACGGATAATTATGTTGGTAAAATCAAACGGGAACCAAATATGAAGAACATATCTTGAGTATAGTGTATACATCAATATAACAATTTTTAAAAAACTACAACAGAATAGTTGTCCATTCATACAAGGATTAATGGTCTCACGTTATATATGTAAATTTAGGGATGCATATACATTCATACATATTTGCAATAATGTAACAAGAATCATGGAGAGCAAATACCATACTTTATAGGGATGCATATACATTCATACATGCATACATACATGTCTGCAATAATGTAACAAGAATCATTGAGAACAAATAATACTTTATAGGTTTTTATTATGTACAAAACCTCCATGATCCGGGAAATAACTCCATGTTTTTCCCATTCCATCTTAATTATAAACCTGTTTCCACCATCATCATCTACACATCACTAATGCATGTGCATGCATGTTTCATATATATTCATATTGCATCTTCTTCACTTTGATCACTATTTCCAGAGATCAATCTGACAACTCGAAGAAGTAGAAGCAGCATGAGCATTTGCATACTCTTCTCCCATTTCAACAACCCTTTCGGAATCATTCTCCAGAAAATTCATTCCATCATCTTCCACTTGAAAAGCATTGTCCCCCGCGTCGATCTTGGTGTTGTTTTGATGAGTAGAAGTAGAACCCGCGGCTGCAGCCTCCTCGTTGCTTAGCTGTGAAGCAACAAACTTATCAAGAACTCTCCAATCGGTAGTCACTTGTTCCAGTCCTTGATCGTAATATGGAGAGCTATAACTTTTATTCCCTTGTTTCAGTTCCCCATGAGAGATATTTGATGATTGTTGCAAGCTACCAATATTCCTTTCGTTATTACCGTTGTTGCTTGATCCATAAGGTAGAGAGATGCAATTGCTGTTAGGGCTTTCAAGCTGGGGAAGCTGGAGGAACATAGACTCATGAACATGGTGATTTTGTTGTTGATGTTGTACCATATGATTGTAATGTAGCTCGAGCTCTTGTTTGCATCGCAAGTTAGAGTTGTTGTTGAGTGCATAAGCTGAAGACGCATTGAAACCATAAGGCATTAATGGCTGCGAATGATGGTGGCGATTATAATGATGAGTATGATTAGGAAAAATCCGCCGGGGAGAGTTGGCATCAAGCTCGGATGCCATGCAAGAGAGCTGATCATCGTACCAATGTGATGGCGAAGAATCGTAATCTCCCATTTTCCTCACTGTCGCCGCCAATCTCTTCTTGAAAACCCTACATACCGCCCATCCTTCTTCCTACATAAATATATATCAATTAAATAAGATCACATTTACGACATCAAATGCACACACTTTTCCATCACTTGTACATGGAACATGTATAAAAAATTTCCTTATATAATTGAAAGACCATGTTGATTGTAGTGAACAATGAAATTTAAATTCGGATATGGTGACAAGTTTTGCGTAATAACATCACATGTAAGCTATGTGTGATTGTAATCAACTTTAGCAAGCATTTTTGGACAAAAAAGGAACAACGGTTCTCATTTTTTTTTTTATCATATTTTGAGTCACATGTGTACAAAAACGTTTACATGTTTATGAAAGTTTAACAATGTACGTACTTTGGATATATTGTATCGGACATAGAAGCTATGTGTTTAATGTGAATTTCTCAAATACGTTTTTAGAATTATCCTAAAAAATATGTATTTTGTAGGAAATTTTCTTAATATTCTTATACAAGTAAACTATATATGAGGTAAAGATGTGTTTGGATCAATATATATACCTGAGGGGTTCCATTTTCATTTGTTTCTAAGCGATACTCGTGCATGATCCAGTCCGATTTCTGTCCATTTGGGGCCCTTCCTTTGTAAAACACAAGTGTCTTCCTCATACCGACAAGACTATGTCTTAAGTAGATAGCCTTGTCTCTTCCGGTGGCTTTCCAGAATCCTGCTTTCGTCGCTCTATTGGTTCGAGTTCCCGTGGGATACTTCTTGTCTTTATGGCTAAAGAAGTACCATTCACTTTGCTCTTCGTTTCCTATTTTGCATAACTCTATATTTTCTCAAAAAAGAAGAACAACAATCGTAAAGATCAACGTCCTTGATGATACATATCACTAAAGAGAAATGAAAATTTCTTGCCAAACCTTGAAGATCCCATGGCTCAATCTTGTAAAGATCAACGTCCTTGATGAAATCGATTTCTATTTTCTTTGATGCAACTTTTTTCCTTAGGTAGTAGTCTACAAGTTCTTCATCAGTCGGATGAAATCTGAAGCCAGGAGGTACATTTGAATACGAATCCATATCCTGCTTGTGATATGAAAACATTGACTATTACATTTTGGATCATGAAAGTAAAATTTAAGATTGCTGCTATATATACGTTTTAATATATGATCTAGTGCAGTGACTGATCGTTTCATAAATTTAACTTTGCCAAAAACTAAATAGGGTTATCTCTCGGGTTGATAAACATATTACAATATAATTCTAATTTATACACAATATATTAGACATTCATGTGTATAGTATTTCTTAGCTAACTAAGTTGTGATTACAAGCTTATGCCTATATTTTGTATTGCAATAAAAGTATTTATACATCATATCTTATGACAAATGAAAAAAAAAAAAGAATTGTCCAATTAAGCCCAATGAATGGGTTTAGATTCATGACAATCTTGAAGATGGAAGAGGAATAAATAAAACAATTATTAGTTTCCTATGATAGTAGGGTGAATAAGCTCTCCCATATTATTAATCTTGCAAATATAGTCCATATACCCTAAATACTGATAATTGCATTTAAGTATCAGTAAATAAAGTCAAGGCCGCGAGGAGGTTGATTATCTAGATTATCAATAAAAACATATCTTAGGGAGAAAAAAATCATCTGCTTTCGTGTATTTGGGGTTTTGGGTACTCCGAAACATATCCCACGAGTCTCTTAAGGATGATATTTTGCTTAGCTTGTAACATCAGCAACATTGAGTAGGATAAGAGGACGATATATGATGATGATTATTATCATAATCATGATACTGACTCAAAAAGTAACAAGTTTCAAGAAAGAAAAAACGGTAGCTAACTAACTAGAAAAGCCCCAAAAACATAGAGATAAAGAGATGATAAAAGATGGAGTAGAAACTTCAAATGAAGTTAGGGTCTATACCTCAACAAAATCGAAAACAGGTAGATTCAACTCAAAACCTTCAAAAATCTCTGGATTTGAGTTATTGTATGTGAATAGATTCTATTGAACCTTCCTCTTGTACTTGCAAAGATCGAACACTTCATGAAATACTCTATAGAGTTGAACCTAGAAAGGGATAGTGAGAGATAAGAAGGAGAGATATAACCCTAAAGGAGATTTTATTCAAATGGAAAAGATTTGACAGTTATCATCGGAAATAGCCACCGGAAAGAGATCGGATCCCAAGAGATATTAAGGAAGAGAGAAAGAGAGGGTGGGAAAAGAGAAGGAGAGTAGGGTTAAATAAAGAACATCAGATGATGATGAAAAAGAAGGAGGAGAAAGAGAGAGAAGACACAAGCAAAAGTAGACAACCGTGTCCTAATATTATATACTACTCTCTCTCTCTCTCTCTCTCTCTCTCTCTCTCTCTCTCTCTCTCTCTCTCTCTCTCAATCATAGTCTCTCTATGTCCTTTAACCCCGAGTGAGATACTTATTTTGATGCAAAAGCTTCGGGAGAAATGAGAGGCGGATAAAGGGGCTCAAGCAAGATTTTTAGAGAGAAAGAGATGGAAACCTTCATTATTACCCACCAGCTCTTGATGGAGACCGTTCAAAGTTTTAAGAAAAAATATATTTCTTGACGAACATGAACCCTCTTCTTTTACAAGCACAACATATATATTTTGGTGATAAACCTGTTCCAACTAGTCTAGAGGTATCATCTTGGCTGAGAGTGCATGTATCATATACTGGTCCAATAAAATACCATCAATTGGTATGCAATTAATTTGGTAATTCAATTTGTAAGCAATTTTGAGTTGTAAACAAAAAAAATACTGATAACAATAGATATTGTATTTGCCTTTTTTTTAATTTTCAAATATGAATTTCTTGAAGTACGAAACATCGAGTTAATTACCAAACGTCCATTAAACATTATAGAAAAACACAAGAGTAAATCATTGAAGTTCGAATGGTAACAGTAGCAGTCGAACCCAAATTATATATAGAGTGGGTAATTATAGTTTTTTAGTGGTGCGGTAGCCAAAAAAAAAACACAATTATAAATGATAAGAACTAGTTGTAAGAGATTATAGTATTGTAAATGCTTAAGATTACAACCAATTGCTGATATTTTAACCATTTATCTAGTGCATGCAATAAAAAGAAATTAACGTTATATGCTAATATTTTTAGTTAATTATTTTCCTTAATTCATAGCATGCCATTGGAAGGCTTCCTGTTCAAAAATTTCTAACAAACTTAATCTCTGCTACTCGACGTCGTAAATGTAAGTTACTAATCAAATCCATAAATTTCCTTTAGTGTCCAGCTAATTGATACTCCATTTCAGAGTGATATTTACACTAAGAATTTCAGCATTGCAAAGATATTTAAGTCGTCTTTGGTATCTATGAAATTCAAACAAAAGGTCCGAAAGACTTCACAAGTCTTTTTTTTGTGTGTTAAAATCAAAAGTCACTTTATATATGATATGTATGCATTTGTATATAATCAATTAATCATTCCCAACGAATGCAAATGTGGAGACATACCTCAACTATTGTCAAAGTGCGTGTATCTTCTTGAATGCTAACCCGTTAAATATATCCAATGAAATATAATATGTGATACTTGTAAAATGTAATCATTGCACTCTATGAAATTCATTCTCTTTAAACATTTCCAGTCCTTTTGGTTCGATCTATTTGATAAACAGACGCAGAGAAGAAAACTTGAAAGTTTATGACTCGACGTCATAATCTTTACCCATAAGTTTGTAACTTTTTATAATTTTTTGGGGACGTTAGACTGAATTTGAACCCTTTTTTAATCAAATTATGCAAATTTATAAGTCTGAATTCGGTTTCTGGAGTTAGCAAAAACCATTAGATTGCATATCCTGATCAGCTTTAGTTATAAATTTTATTACACAAATACATAATTTTTTCTTTTAATTGTTTTTTAAATAGTATTTTAGATGAATTTGGGAAAGAGACAAACCCAATTTCGAAAAGATGGTCTTATAGATTTGCGTATATAGATTTTTTTTTCCTTCAAAATTTATGAAATAATTGTAATTTCCTAAGTAATTTAGGTCGATTTTAAAAAAAAATTCTTTGGAGTTTGTGTTGTCAATAATGAATAATCATATCAACTATATAAATTCAAACATGTAATAAACTCATAAATTATTAAAGTATATGAAACGTGTTTCTATCACTAAAGCTGGATAAATAGTACGTAGAGTTATACATTGTTTCATAGGTATTAATGTATTATTAACTACCTGAAAAATATTTTTAGCCCAAAAGAGAAACAAATTTGTAACAGAAGTTCAAAAGAGGAAGGACTACAGAAATTATACCGTTCAGAGAAAAGCCGCGTCAAGCCGAGCCTATAAAGCTGTGGCTCTCGGTGACGACGGTACAAGAAAACACATTTCATATTTAAATAAATTATTTTAAAAACAATATGTTGGAATTTGAACCAGTAATAGTGGAAATAAGGGCCCACAAACGGAATGTGCTGACGTGGTGGCTGACGGTCCGGCGTGAGATAGGGCTTCGATCATTAATTTTGCTGCTGCAGGCCGTTTGGGTCAATGTGGGTCCCATACCGTTTTCCCGTTACCTTCTTCTATCTTTTTTGTTTTCTTCTCGACTAAAAAAAAACCTTGTTCTATTTTTTCTTCCTTTTTTGACGTCAAAGCTTCTTCTATTACTCTAAAAAAACAATACTCGGGTCTCGAATTTCGAAAATATATATCAATTTTATAACATAGCACATTTTCTTTTAATTTGTATTTATAAAGGTGAAAAATAAATTTAACTTGCACCCAATCCTCTTTCGCAGTTCAACTAAAATAAAAAACAATTTTTCACTTCAAATATCAACTAAAAAATTGAAAAAATCAGAACTTAATGGCGTTAAATCACCCACAAAAAAATCATCTAGTCATTTAAACGTTGTATTTTTTTGAAAGCATATACCATTCAAACGCCTTCAATATTCGTTCAGGAGACTCAATTCTTTGATCGACTTAAATATCCACAAAACTCTTGTGAAGTTTAGAAAATAGATTGATGACTAGTTGTTTATACAGGCTTTTCTTAGACAGTTTTTAAATCCATCTTCATTGAATTCAGTGCAAACACAACAGAATAGTTGGTTTGAAAAGAACAAATTATATATATTGATAGAAACGATATGGTGTTGTTGTGTTGTCTGGTGATAAGGTTGACCAAAGTCTCCGTTTCCATGGCCAGGGTTTCCAAAATCAAAGTTCAAAGACTTTGTCAAATGCTCTTTTTTCGTGCAATCTCTTTGTCAAATGCTTTTTGCAATTCTTTTATTGTTTTTAGTTTTTTTTGTCTAACAAAAAAACATTTGTAATAACTAAATGATTGAAAAATACATTTTGTTGTTCCTTTTGCGATAAAGGGTTGCCAGTTTTTAAATGTTTGTATTTGCATCGATAGAACATGGTAAGTTTTAAATGTCTATTTGTTAGTTTTTTTTAGATGAAGCTGATATAAGTTGTTGTTCTTTTTCTTTTTAAATACAGTATTTAGAGGATTGGGTGAAAGTTGAGACTTCAACTTTTAACTCTCTTCTCCGTGGATAAATATTTTGGTAACTAATTAAATAACCAACCAACTAACAAGATATTGTTTTCAAATCAAATTAGGTAAGTGATATTTAGATTATAGTAGCTTTAGGTAAGTTCATCAAACTTCGGATGGTTCTGCGGCTGAGGTTAGGGACTTTAGGGCAAAGGTTTGTTTTCTGCTAAATTTAAATCAGCAATACAGCAATATTTTTTAATAGAAATTTGGAAAATGGGCTTGAAAAGTTTTTTCTAATTTATTTTTATGTGTTGTTGGAACGAAGTATAGAAGTGAAGCAAAAGTAAACTCCGTGATCCTAAAAAGTGTCATATTTGGTCCCACCTTGTCCCTTGTCGATTACCTATTTGACATTGGGATTAAATCATTACTACAATATTGTACGACTGTGTACATAAAGAATATATACATGTAGCTGATCAAAGGGATAGAAATGCTAGAAACAATCTCAAAAACTATGTTGTAAGTTGAAACTTGAAACATGTAAATTTGATGCGTTATAAAATGAAATAGTTTGACAAAAACAAAAAAGAATATTTACGTGTCTTAATGTTGTCTTTGTTAAATAAAACATTAATAATAAGTTTTGGTGAGTTCGTACTGTTTGTAAGTGGAATATAGAATACTTGACAACAGTTATAAACAAACAAATTAAACAAAATGCTTTTCTAAATTATAATTTACTTTTTAATGGTGATATTTTTCTGATATTTCTTGTTTCCATGATTTTTTCCACTCAGAATATATAATTATGAAATATATGAAAAATGTCAAAAAATACTTTTCATATAGATCCTGCTGAATTTGCACGTTATAATTATGGATTAGATAATATATATATATATAGTTAAATGTGTACACACTATATTATATTTTAGGGGCTATATTCTAGAAGAAGAATTTCCAGATATATATCAGAAGGAACATTTGTACCGTGAAGAGGGCCATACTTGTTGAGGTATGCCCTATTACAAGTATTTTAGGAAACATATAGTTTGTTTTGTTAAGAAAAAACATATAGTGTTTAATAGATATATAACGAAATATAGTGTTAATAAATTTGTGATACAATGTATATATAAAATGGGGTAGACAACGAATCATACTAACCTACATACGCATGACAAAGGTGGCAGAAGTCTGCGACTTTACAATATGTTATAATTAAATTCGGATAAACCCAATTAGCTGTATATATATATATATATATGTTAATATATTATTTTCGTAGTAGATTAATATATTTATATTAATTAAAATTAGAGAAATACCAATATAAAAAATTGAATAAAAATCTATAGTTAAGAAATTAATAAAATAAATTGGATATCCAACAAACGTATTAAAATAATTTTAAATATTTAAATAAATTAAAATAAAATGGATCATAAAGTTAGCTATCTGAAAACTATACAATATATAATATACTAATTTTTTTTCTTTTTGTTCTCAGAATTTTCTTAATATATAAAAACAACGCTAGTTTTGATTTCGTTTTAGTTCACTACTCATTACAAAATATCTATTATATTAAAAGAGAATCTACTTTAAAAGAATAATATTTACTTAATGTGTTATTTACTTAATATGCCATTGGACTTTCATTAGGTATATATAATTTATTAAATTTATTATATTCATTAAATCATTAAAGGCCTAATTTTTTGTTACTCTTCTTATTAGAGAATTAATATTTTATTATCCTTCTTATAAAAGGCCCATCTTTATTTAAAATTTAGAACTATCTAATTTTTTTTGTCTTTCATTCAAATTTATTAAAAATATATATAAAAAATATCAAAATAATATTATTAAGGTCTAAATTTTATTTTTCCTAGAGGACATAAAATATGTTAGGTCGGGGCTATATGTTAATATTCTTTATTTTTTATTTTTACGATTGGACTTTCTAAATAACTGATCATATACCCAGAAAATCAAGTTTATATATCATGATCAATTTCTTCCCGTAACAATACAAAGCCTATATTGATTCCTCTTATATATATTATTATTAAATGTAATATTTTATTACCATAATATATATATATATTCAACTATTTTTATTATATTAATTATTTTTTAACAGCATAATATTAATTATTTAGTATAAAAAATTTCCAATTTTATTTTGTTTTGCAAAATTTTAAAAAAACAATTAAGGAAGAAGAAATTATGAAAAAAGGAAAATAAAATAGGAAAAAACACATAAAACACGAAGAAGAAAACAAACAAAAATAAAAAGCTGAAGAAAAATTATAGAAAAAAAGAACGAAAAAGAAAAATGAGGAAAAAGATGAAGAATAAAGAAAAATGTGGAAAAATAAGAGAAGCGAAGAAAAAAATAGAGAAGAAAATTAATAAAAATAAGAAAAGAGAAAGAAGGGAAAAGAATAACATAAAAAAAAACTTAAAATAAAAATGGAGAAGAAGAGAAATAGAGAAAAGAAGTACGAAGAAGTAAAACAGACAAAAATAGAGAATAAGAAGAAAAACGGAGAAAAAAAGAGAGAAGAGGGAAAAATGGAAGAGAAGAGAAGAACAGAGAAAAAGAAGATGAATTTTTAAAAATAAAAGAATGGAGAAAAAAAACAAAAACAAAAAAGTTACGTCGTTATATTATAATATATTTAAATCAATAACAAATAATTTATAATATTTTATTTTTAATTTTATAGTTTTGTACTTACAAAATTTAAATTCACTCTTTATAATATATAAAAAATTTAGCTATGAAAATAACAAATTTATATCTTATTTTTTTATATTGCATTTTATAAATTATAAATTTTAATCATTTTTAAACATTGTTCTACACGGACGCGCATGTTAGAATCTAGTTCATTTATAAAAATATCTGCTTCATGCTTTATCCCTTAATAGGCTAATATATGTCTGCTAAAATGTTTTGATTTAGTATAACGGGTTTAGAACATCAATATTGCACAACTTCATATTAAGGTTTTTAAAAATATTTTATTATTAACTATATTATTAATTTAAATAATATGTTTAGAATCAATTTTGGGGGCTAAAGAATCGATTCTCAAAAATGAACTTGTTATATTCATTTTTTTTTTCACTGAAGAACTCCACATAAACTCTGCAATACTATGTTCTAAAGTGTCTTCGGACTGGGAAATGTACGCGTTCCGCGTGGCATGAAGACAGATTTCTTCAAAGCTAGAAGGTCTCTTAAGCCTAATCATTACAAAAAGCCCTACCATTAAACCACGTGGGGGAAGTTTGTTTATCTCGTCACTTGTCAGTTTCTGTCCTATGAGAACATAAATTATTGTAACAATTGAAAAGTTGGAAACCACATTAAAGAAAAGATTCTTCAAATGCTTGATTTGAGCTTAGTTATCAATATCTGATTAAACAATGAAGGATAAGACGACCCGAAAATAACTCTTATGATAATTTGGTGGTTTGAAGAATTCGGCACCGGTAGTCAAGATCCGGTTCTGCAGATAACTTCACTAGCTATTTTTTAACCTTTAAGCTATATAACTTACACTGTAGAGCTTATATAATAAATGCGGACGATGATATATAGTTTATGCTAATGATAATTAGAAAGCTCATTACGGTTAATCATTATCTTTACAAAAAAACATGTATTGGATGCTTTGATTACTATACCAATGTACCACATAACAATTTCTAATTATATCATGCAATGTAAAATTAATGATTGAACACGAAAATTACTGCATGTCTCTATTCGACGAATTTCAATTGATCAACAAATTTAAATAACAATTAGCCTTAATTTCGTTCATAATTTCATTACCAACTTTCTCTAATAAAATATGTAATGTAGACCCAATTAATGACAGATTGACAAGTGCCTAAAGTCTTAAATAAATGAAAAAGCACGTATGTAATATTGAGTAGAATTGTAACAAAAAAGTGATTTGGTACATGTATATGTGTGAGTCCGTGAGAATAATGAAAATATATAATAATCAAGAAAAATACTTATGTTTAATTAAGCTGACTTGTTGACTATTAAAGTCAACTATTTAGCGCCAAAATATAAAACAAAAACAACATATGCACACCAACCTTCATAATTCCAACTCTGTGAAGCTCAAGGCGTGATGACAAATAATTACAAGTTTCATGTAGTTTTTAAAAACTATTCTCTATCTTAAAATACAAAAAAGAACTAAAATTGTAAATAGAACAATGGTGGACAATGATTGCATATTGGTTCGTATGTCTTCTTCGGATCAATGATATCAATTATGGCAGTAATTATAAGATAAAGAAATGCGAACAAGCTTGCTTAAGGGTAAGTGTAGAATGTAAAAAGAACTGCTAGCTATAAAAAATTGGTCAATGAGGTCTGAGAGAAAAAGAAATGTATGTACTACGTATACTATATTTTAGTTTTATGTATCCAATAATATTTTAAGAAGAAAAAAAAATGTATCTACGTTAATGCTATATATTGGAATCCATGCCAAACCATAAAAATTTATATGATTTAGTTATGGTTAAATCAAAAATTCATTTGATTATTGTTTTTTAAATTTTTTTTGTTTAGGTTCAGTTTGGTTAAAAACTATTAAATCGATTATTTTTTAAATTAGATTTTAAATATTTATATTTTCTTAGTTTAGTTTATGTCTATGATTTATTATTGGTCTTAGTTATCTTTATTACTAAATCTTAACTCATAAATTTAAATTATAATATTTATAAGAAATATCTACATATAATAAAATATTGTCAATCTTAAATTTCAGTCAAAATAAAAAACATGTTTATATATTATAAGTTAATTATTCTTTGTGGTTTTCAAGTATATATAAGTTTATAATTATATTTAGATTTTATGTAAATATGGATGATAATCAATGTTTATATATTTTAAGTTTTGTATAACAGAGATTTATAAACAATATGAAAAGAGAAAGTTGAAGAGTAAAAATATAATGATAAGAACCTGGTTTTTTTTTGATTTTGGTTTTTATAGACTTGGTTTTTATTGATGATTTATATTTATTTCTTATGATTTGTTTATTTTTTGAACTTTTTATTTTTTTACTCATATTTATTATTACTATTTCCATTCATAGTTTGAATCAAAGTTTTTCATGATGATAGTATAATTCAAAAAAAAACTGAAATCGAATCAAGTTACATATAGTTTTTGTATTGTTTTGGTTTATAAAATCGAAAAAAACCAAAAACATAAAAGACTTGAACTATACAAAAACAAAATATATATGATTTTTATATGATTTAAATTTTTATAAAACCAATAAACCAGGAAAACTACACTAAAACTAAGCCAAAAACTAAAATGCCCACCCCTAAACAAAACCAAAAACAAAACAAAAAACTATAAGAAGTAGAGAAAGTAGAGAAAGCCTTAAACTGAAAATTAAATGATAACAGTATCCCAACATTTGTAGTCTGTTAGTTTTCTCATTTATCATTTACATCCGAATGCATTATTTAAATGCTTCATCCAAATACTTCCACACTAAAACCAAGGTGCCCACTCCTAAACAAAACCAAGAACAAAAAAAAACAATAAAAGTAGAGAAAGTAGAGGAAGCCCTAAACTAAAAATTAAATGGTAACAGCATCCCTAACATTTGTGAGTCTGTTAGTTTCTTCATTTATCATTTACATCCAAATGCTCTATTTAAATGCTTCATCTAAATACTTCATCTCATTGTTGTTCGTTCATTTGGATGATGCACCTGTATGTAATTTTATTTGATTGATTACTTGGCTGTAAATTTACATCTCAATTTAGATAATTTTTTTAAAAATGAAAAATACCTATATTTTCATATCATCATATTTGTCTTTTTATAGCAAAACTTTTCATATTATCATATTTGTACTCTTAATTTTAACTATTTTATTTATAATTTTAATATGATGTAAAATATATTTATTAATCATACATTAGTTTTGGTCGAAAAAAAGTTTTGCAAAATGGAAAACATAATTCATGATTTTGGTGGAAAACACAATTTTGAAGTTTTAACAGAAAAAAACAATTTTGTAATTTTGACGAGAGAATGTGATTTTGTTTTTGATGGAAAAAACATGATTTTGTAATTTTGGTAGGAAAATTGATTTTGCAGTTTAAATAAAAACATGATTTTTATTTTAGAAGTGAAATGCGATTTTGTATTTTTGGTGAGAAAATGTGATTTTACGATTTTGGTGTCAAAACATAGTTTTGTGATTTTTTGGTTTTAAACAAAACATGATTTTTGATTTTAGCAAAAAATTTCAGTTTTGCTGTTTTGGCAGGAAATGTGATTTCACACTTTTGGTAGAAAAATGTGGTTTCACGATTTTGGAAAAAAAAATTGTGATTTCATGATTTCAGAAAAAATATGATTTACCGATTTTGGCGGAAAAACACTATTTCACGGTTTTGGTAAAAAAAATGTGATTTCGCAGTTTTGGTGGAAAAACATGATTTTTGATTTTTTCAGGATAGTTGAAAAGTATCATTTATATCATGTTCATTTGTTGATCTGGAATTTGTATCTAAATGCTCTATTTAAATAAGGGTATTTTAGCCATTTGTTATTTTGGAATAGATAATCTCCATCCAGATGATCCAATTGGATTCATCCACATGAGTTTAAGAAATTTGCCTAATTTTTAAAAACTCATTCAGATTATTCATCTCGCTGTTGCTCGGATCCAAAAATAAGTCGATTCTTGTAAAATGAGTTGACCAACCAAAAATATAAATCAACTGTTGCAAAATAAGTTGGCTCTTTTCAAATAAGTTGATTGTTGTGAAATAAGTCGGCTAACCCAAAATATAAGTCACATGTTAAAATTAAGTCGACCAGCTCAAAAAGAGTAGATTGTCGTGCAATAAATTGATCAACTCAAAATAGATCGATTGTTGTAAAATAAGCCAGCCAACCAAAAATACAAGTCAACTGTTATAAATTAAGTCGACTAATGCACAATAAGCCGACTGTTGTAAAATAAATCGACCAAACCAAAAATAAAAGTCAGTTGTTGTCAAATAGTTTACCAACCCAAAATAAGTTTATTGTCATCAAATAAGTCTATTGTTGTAAAATAAATCGACTAATCCATGATATAAGTTGATTGTTGTAAATTAAGTAGACTTAATGCAAAATAAGTAGACCGTTGTAATATAAGTGAATTGCTGTCAAATAAGTTGATTATTGTAAAATAAGTTGATTGTTGTAAAATAAGTTTACCAACCCAAAATAAGTCGAATATTGTAATATAAGTCAATTGTTGTCAAAAAATTCGATTATTCTAAAATAAGCCGAACAAACCAAAATATAAGTTGACTGTTGTAAATAAAGTGTACCAAGTTGGTAAGAAAGTAATTCCTTCTGGAGTTGTAAGGTTAGTAAGCTTTTCCCAACCTAAAATAAGTCGATTGTTGTAAAATAAGTTAAACAACCCAAAATATAAGTCAACTATTGTAATATAAGTTGACCCCTTACAAATTAGTTGATTGTTATAAAATAAGTCGACTAATCCAAAATATAAGTAGAGTATTATAAATTAAGTAGACTAACTCAAATAAATTGATTGTTGTAAAATAAATCGATCAACCCAAAATATATGTCGACTGTTGTGAAATAAATTAATCGATTTAATAACAATCGACTGTTGTAAAATAGGTCAATCAACCTAAATTATAAATAAATATTTATAAAATAAGTTGACCAACGCAAAATAAGTTGGGCCTGTTTGTGTCCTCATATATCATTTCTATCTAAATGCTTCGTTTAAATGCTCCATCCAAATGCAACATCTCAATATTGTTTATTCTATTTTTGGTTGTTCAATTCGATGATGCATCATAGTGTAATTTTGTTTGTTTAAGTAGTTGGTTGTAAAGTTACATCTTCATTTAGATGGTTTTAATAACAAAATACTCATATTATCATATAATCATATTTGTAATTGTAGTTTTAATTATTTCAGATTTACGTTTAATTTGATGTAAAATATATTTACTAATCTAATAGTTTTGACGAAAAACAAAGTTTTGCTTTTTGACTGAAAACATATTTTCACATTTTTAGTGAAAAACACGATTTTGCGGTTTTAACGAGAATCCCCGATTTTGTAATTTTGACAAGATAATATGATTTTGCTTTTGGCAGGAGAACGTGATTTGCTAGTTTTGGTGGGATAAGCAATTTTACTGTTTAAACAAAAAAACATTACTTTTGATCTTAGGAAGAGAATGCAATTTTGTATTTTTGACGAAAAAATGTGATTTTACGGGTTTGGTGGAAAAACGTGGTTCTACAATTTTAGCAAAAAACGTTATTTCACGGTTATGGCGAGAAAAAGAGATTTCGCGGTTTAAAAAAAAAACATGATTTTTGATTTTAGCGAAAAAATGCAATTTCACAGTTTTGGTGAGTAACGGTTTTGGTAAGAAACTGTGGTTCTGTGATTTTGAAGAAAAAATGGTGATTTTCCGGTTTTGGCGGAAAAATACTATTTCATATTTTGTGCAGAAAAATGTGATTCATGGTTTTGGTGGGAAAACTTGATTTTTGAAATATTGAAAAGTATCGTTTATATCATGTCCATCTAGATGAGTTTAAAATTTTGGCTTAATTTTTAAAAACTCATTCAGATGATTCATTTGGCTGTTCATCTCCAACTAGATGAATCATCTGAATGGAGAAACAAACTGACTAATCGAAAATATAAGTCAACTATTGTAAAATAATTCAAGTAATCCATAATAAGTTTGATTGTTGTAATATAAGTTGACTATTGTCAAATAAGCCGATTATTGCAAAATAAGTCTTTTAATTTAAAATATAAGTCGATTGTTGTAAAATAAATTGACTAATCCAAATTAAGTTCACTGTTGTGAAATATGTTGACAATCCAAAATATAAGTCAACTGTTGTAAAATAAATCAACCAGCCCAAAATTAGTAGATTGTTGTAATATAAAACAATTGCTGTCAAATAAGTCAATCAAAGTAAAATAAATCGACTGTGGTAAAATAAGTCGACTAACCTAAAATAAGTCACTTGTCGAAATACAAGGTCATTATTGTCAAATAAGTCAACGACTGAAAAATAAGTTGACTAATCTAAAATACAAGGTGATTAATATAAATTAAGTACACCAATCCAAAATAAATCGATCAATCCAAAATAAGTTGACCAACCAAAAATATAAGTCAATTGTTGTAAAATAAATTGACTCTTTTCAAATAAATTAATTGTATTAAAATAAGTCGACTAACCCAGAATATAAATTAAATATTATAAATTAAGCCGACTAACTCAAAATATAAGTCGACTGTTGTAATTTAAGTCGATCAATCTAAAATTAATTGAGTGTTGTAAAATAATTTGATCAACCTAAATAGATGTCAATTGTGGTAAAAATAAATAGAGCAATCAAAAATAAGTAGACCGTTGTAATATAAGTCATTTTCTCTCAAATAAATTGATTAGTGTAAAATAAGTTGAGTAATATAAAATAAATTGATTGTTGTAAAATAAGTCGATTGTTGTAAAATAAGTGGACTAAACCAAAATATAAGTTGACTGTTGTAAATTAAGCTGACCAACCCAAAATAAGTCGATTGTTGTAAACTAAGCTGACCAATCCAAAATAAAAGTCAACTGTTGTAATATAAGTAAACTTTTTCAAATTAGTTGATTGTTTTAAAATAATTTGACTAACTTAAAATATAAGTTGAATATTGCAAATTAATTCGACCAACTCAAAGTAAGTCAACTGGTTCAAAATAAGTCAATCAATCCAAAATATAAATTGACTGTTGTAAAATAAATTGATCGACCCAATATAAATCGACTGTTATAAAATAAGTTAACCAACCTAAAATATAAGTCAATGTTTATAAAATAAGTTGACCACCGCAAAATAAGTTGAGGGCCTGTTTGTTTTTTCATCTATCATTTCCATCCATATGCTTCATTTAAATCCATCAAATACTGCATCTCAACGTCATTCTATCTTATTTTTGGTGTTCAATTGGATGATGCATATGGATGTAACTTTGTTTGTTTGATTAGTTCGTTATAAACTTACATCTCCGTTTAGATGATTTTAATAACAAAATGACCCAAATACTCATATTTATAAATAACTATATTTGTAACCTTAATTTTAACTATATTAATTTTCACTAGATGATTATCCGCACGATGCGCAGATTTTTTTCACAATATAATTTATTAAAAAGTGTAGTTACAATTTATTTTATCGTATATTTAAAAAAAATTAAAGGATATTGTGTATTTGAATAAACATACAATACATATTTACATATTATATGAATATTAACTATATATGTGATCAATATTTTATTGATAAGAAAATATGAAATATATTATACCTTGTATATATAGAATTTTTTAAATGGATATAATGCAAATCAGAGAAGTATTATATAACAAAAATTAATTAGAGAAACTCTTCAAGCACAACATAGATAGAGACGACTCTATTTAACAGGTCGTACTTGTTCACGGTGTAGATTTACACAATAGCAATGCCGTGATTTTATATTTTTATGAACTTAAATAATTGATTTATAATTCTAATTTATACAGCTGCATTAAATATTTTATAAATATATATATTAGGACTTTGATATCTTATTAATTTTAAAATGATTAATGGGTCAAGTTTGAAAAAAAATAAATGATCAAATAATTATTAGTTTATAAAGAAATTATTTTAAAGTTTATTATAATATTGTATAAATTTTTCTTCTAATTTTTTAAGGTTCAAAATATCAATAATTGTTATTTTTATATTTGTATAATATAATAATATCTTATAATATTAATAAAAATAAGAAAAAACTCTTAAATATATAAAACATAAATTTTGTTATAAAAACTACCACAAAATATATATTCAATAATTGTTTTTGGATATTATGTATATATTGTTATGAAAATATATTATCTAATTCTTCATATTTTTCATATTCTTTTAGTATTATGATTAATAATACATTAAATTTATGCATTAACTGTATTTTACATAATTTGTATCATTAAATTTTAAAAAATGACATATATCATTTCTACAATAAACCAAAATGATGAGGTGACACTCATATAGAGAGAATTGACCATCTTTTATAGTATAGATTTTAATATAATATAAAATATATTTATTAATCAAATAGTTTTGACGGAAAATAAGGTTTTGCATTTTAACGGAATACATATTTTCACCATGTTGGTAGAAAATTACGATTTTCCAGTTTTAATGGGAAAAGAAAATTTTGCGGTTTGAACAGAAAATTTTAATTTTGCGATTTTAACGGGAAAATCTGATTTTATAATTTTGACGAGAGAACGTAATTTTTGTTCTGGGAAAAACTCGATTTTATAGTTTTGGTGAAAAAAATTATTTTACGTTTTAAACAAAAACATGATTTTTTTGTTTAGCGAGAAAATGTAATTTAATAGTTTTAACTGGAAAATATAATTTTATAGTTTTGGCAAAAAAATGCGATTCTGCAATTATGGCAAAAAAACGTGATTTACAATTTTGGTAGAAAACACAATTTTGCTATTTTAACGAAAAAATGATTTTGTAGTTTAAACATGACACAAGATTTTTAATTTTAATGAGAAAATGCAATTTTGAAATTTAGACGGAAAAATATGATTTTATAGTTTTGACGGAAAAAATACTGTTTTACAAATTTTGCAAAAAAATATAATTTCACAATTTTGACAAAAAAATGTAATTTTTAATTTTTTTTAAATAACTGAAAATATCATTTATATTAAAGCTATTTATTCATCTGAAATTTATATCATAATACTCTAGTTAGATAAATGTATTTTAATCATTTATTATCTTGGAGTGAATCATCATCATGGATGAATTTTAAAATTTTAAAATTTTGCCTAATTTTAAAAACTCATTTAAATAATTCTGTTGCTCTGAATTTTGTCATCAATTGAACAAAATAAACTCATCTCCATCCACCTATAAATCACGTTGGACCACCCAAAGCAAGGTAACAAGAATAGAATCGTCCATCTCTAATAATGATATTTAAATGTTTAGAACCACATCTCCAAGACTCTCCACTTAAATTAGAAGTCATAAAACTTAACATATAAAAAACTTAGCAAATCAATTATGAACACATGTTACACATCCATCTTTGGTGTCCATAGACTATAGAATGTTGTCCTCGGCCTTTTCAACGTAATTTAATATAGCTGAGATTATCACATTATTTAGGAAATAAACTACAAGATCCCAAAAAAAAAACCGAGGAAGTAACACCTTATTGATACGCACGTATTTACATACAACTAACCTAGCAAAGAAGAGCATTTATTTTATTTTGAGATAGATCATCCTAACAGTAGAACTTGAAAACACTTAAAGATCATGACAACCTTCAGAATCAGGCGCTATAGCCCACTATAGACGGGTGCGACATGAAGCGAGCCTCATAACCACCACACGCCGCAGCGGAAGCTTTCTCCATCAGCTCCTTCGAGACACCGTTGTTACAAACGTTTGCAAACGCTCGCATATGTTTCATCCCGTATTGCGTTAGTGATCCACAATGCGTTTCAAATATGCGTACCTGAAAGATTTAAAGTACATATTTAGAGCCAACCCTTTAACGTTAAATGTGCTAGATAAACTTGAATAGAAGTACGTACAAGAAACCTTTACCATTGATTTAAGACATTCCCAATCGTCAACCAAAGGCAAACCAGGTTCTCTAACCGAGTTAAGAACATTCGTCGTGGGACCAAACAGAATCGTGTTTATCAATTCGACACTTGCGTCTAAATGTTTCCTATGCCTCGTTTGGTCGGTTAATTCCTTCAATATCTCATCCTTCCTCGACCCATCTTCTGATGTTCGGTACTATAAACCAAAGCAATTATGGTTTAAGCAACAGCAAATCTTTATTGTCGGTTTATATAACCTAAACTCATAACTTTGTAAGCAAAACAGAACAGTCCAATACCATATGCCAAAGGAAGAGAAGGTCTGCGTCGCGTTGATTAACAACTCCCACTGGTGACTTGACCGGTAATTCGTTGGGAGGGAGATTAACGGTGGCAGGATCGAATCCTTGGTACAGATAAAGCCTCTCCGACTTGATACTGTTGTTACCGTATTCCATCACATGGGAGCCAGTGGAATAAGTATTATAGTTTGACGTCCGCATCTTCACCTACAGACCATGATATAAGATCCACTATACATTTCACATTCTCAAACCAATGACCGAGTAAAAAAGGTAAACAAAAGTTCCCTAGTACCGTTTGGTATTGTTGCTTTACGGTCTCTCTCTTTAAATTATGGGTCTCGCTGCAAACAAATCACAACAAATTAACCAATATTATATATCACATAAAAGCACTTAACAATAAGGTACATTATATATATATATATATATATGTACCTGTCTTCCATCCAAGCAACGCTATATAAATCTCCCAAGCAAGTGAGGTATTCGGATGGAGGAGAAGGATTCATGCCAGGACAATATGTTCCATAACTACTCTCTTGTGAATTTGAAGCCGTTGTTACGTAAATGTTCAAATCCTTTGGCATTATCCCCTCGAATATACTCCCACTTTCGCATGCTTCTACGTATACAACCTACATTATCACAATTATACAAATACAATAATGTAAACCACTCCCTTCATTTCAAGAAACAAACTAAACCACTCAAGAAATTAAATTGTTATAGCTAAATTTTACCATCTCTTTGTATGTTCCGGCAGCATGCTTCTTCTGAAGTGTTTCAATAAAATCAGCAGCATAAATGTAAGGCAGCTTTGGCATCCCTGACACGACAGAAAATTAAATGAATAACGCACCACTAAGCAACTGATTATAAGCATAGCCCCTAAAAAGTCTTCTTGAAACACACAAATTAAAGGGTTGAAAATTACCAAGAACTCCGGGACCACCATGATCGGAGTAATATACGAAGATGTGATCGTTGGGCTTACTATCGATGACCTTACCACTTCCACCTTTTACAGCCGTCTTGTCGCCTAGAAGCACCGCGTAGAAATTAGCGGCTGTAACTTCATGACCCGTATAGTCCTGAAAAAAAAATTCTCAAAACTATATATAAGGAAAAAAATTAGTGGTTATAATAAATCTAGGAGAGAAACCAATCAGAGGTCCACACATAAAGTTTGCTTTACCACACCAAATGTCTCTAGTCTCTTTATCACTATAGTTGTTGGTACTGTCTAAGTCAACATCTATTCCATAATAGAGCCAATAAAACTATATTAAAGAACCTAAAGCGCCCAACGACAAAGAAGTATAATTTAAATAAGATTCTAAGAAGATACCCAAAAAAAAATCCAAGGAAATAATAGTCGGTATACAAAATAATACAAAAGTAAATCTCTAAACCTGCTTAAGACGCTAATTGAACAAACAAATTAGTATAGTAGACTAGTAAAAGACCATCAAAATTACTTAAAGAAGACCACAAGTCAAACACACATAAATGCATAATTAAGACTAGCAATGTGGACCACAACTTCCACCTACAATATTACCTTAGGGACACCAGCGTAAACGTCTTCGCCGTCGGGATGGTTGATGAGAGTACCGGGACGAGGATTGAGTGGATGGTTTGCGATATCGTCATACATCATAACAACAATGTTCTCTTCCTTTAAACCTCCCTTTCTCAGTATTTGATATGCGTGACACACGTCGGCCTTTAACACAATAGCAACAAAGCACAATAAATAAATAATTTAATTAACAAAAATACTTTTGCGATTCTTGTTTTTAATTAAGAAAAAAGAAAGACTTTAATACATGTGATAAAGCAGAAATAGTTTGAAAAATGGAGAATTTCACCACAGGTCGGTCCATAGGGTCTTAGTTGTTAGAAAAGTCTTGGAGGCTTTAACTTATTCAGATTGGATATTTCTAGCCCTTTTTAATTTCAAAAAAACTTTATAATATAAAGAAAGATATTTATATATATGCATTTTTGCATGTAACATAATTCTGAAGTTTAACACACAAAATTTTCTTAGGAGAAAATAATAAACGAATTATTTCAATAAAAACTATTTACAACGAATAATAGAAGAATAAATTCGTTAAGTAAAAGGAATATTTGAGAATATATGTGTACCTGGTGCCTGTAGTTCCCATAACCGGAAGAACCGGCAACGAGAACCGCCCATCTCGTACCAATAGTGTCTTCTTCTTGCTCAGCCGCCTGTTTGGCGTTCTCTGACGGCATAAGGATCTTTGGCTCGAACCGACCGCGTGACTCGGTATGAACTAGGAGAAGTAATAGAAGAAGAAGAGCTGATCTAAAACAAAAAGAGACAGCCATGGCAGGCAGATAGAGAAAAAGAAAAGAGAGAGAAAGAGATACTTTGAAAGAGTAAAGCGAGCTATATAAGCAAATGATGGCCATAAAGCTTAGTACTTAGCTAATGGTCTTAAATAATACATTAATTAAAATAAAGAAAACTTTAAGAACATTAGCTAGTAAGCTATTTTGTTAACAAAACTTCAAATCTAGTTACACTTTTTTTTTCAATAGATAAGCTTTTTCGGTGGGCAAAGAAATACTATATTCCTTTTAATAACTTTTTTGTTTGTTTGTATCAATTTAATTTGGAGGTGTCAAACATCCATTGTGTAGATACTTCGTTTTGAAAATTAATATATAATTCACTAAAATTATTAGCTTAGATAATTTTTTAAATCAGAGTTTTTAAAGCATCTTCGTCCAGCGAATGACTGAAGATTAATTAGTATTTTTTATTAGTGTCTTAATTAGATTAAAGGACTTTATTCAAATATATTACTATAAATGAGTTATCAGTAAATTTAATTCTACCGACCTAGTTTGCTAAGCCATTCTAAGAATATAAAACTGTTATAAAACAAAAAAAAAAGTATGTTTATGATGTCGACGATTGAATTTTTTTGACTATAACATTTGATCTTCCAAAAAAATCAACGGCTCATTCACTTGATGTCTGTTTCACTTGTCTGCTTTGCGACACAATATAGAACATGCAAAACGCAGTCGAGACACGTATACATGTGTGGCCCCCCCCCACACGGAGCTATTTCTCACCGTTACAACGGCACCCATCGGTTTAAATCAACCACAGTTCTAAATACAACCCGGTTTGATTAGAAATTGTTTAACCGCGATTGAACCGGTTTCCATATCTCGCTCATCATCATCGTCTCCCTCCCATGGAGAAAATAGGGTTTTATTACAGGGTTTAAACACATTGATTATGAACAAACAAACCCAATCAAAATCGAATGAAGAGAACGTTTTCGGTTTCAATTGCATCGAAAGCGAAGGAATTTCTCAATCGTCGTCTTCTTGAGAGAGGTAATCTCGTAACTGCTCCTTTCTTTACCCGTTGCTGTTGTTACAGAAGACGAACTTTTTCTACCTCCAGTGATTTCGGAAATAGATCGAGTAAAACTGATTTAAAAGTCGCAATTGAAATGTTCAGTCGCATGATTCAATCTCATCCTCTTCCTTCCGTAGTCGATTTCAGCTGTGTATTGAGTGAAATCGCCAAAATGAAGAAGTTTGATCTTGTGATCTCTTTCTTCAACCAGATGGAGTTTCTGGGAATCACGCATGATCTCTACACATACAACATCGTAATCAATTGCTTATGCCGGTGCTCTCGATTCTCAGTTGCTTTATCTGTTATCGGGAAGATTGTGAAGCTTGGCCACGAGCCCGATGTCGTCACGCTTAGCTCCCTCATCAATGGGTTCTGTCAAGAGAACAGAGTTTTCGATGCAATAGACTTAGTTGTTCGAATGGAGGCAATGGGATGTAAACCCGATGTCGTCATCTACAACACGATCATCGATGGTTTCTGCAAGAACAGATTGGTGAGCCACGCGTTGGAACTGTTCGAACAAATGGATAGAAATGGAGTTAGACCCGACACAGTTACTTACAACTCGCTCATCACCGGTCTCTGTAGCTCTGGTCGATGCAACGACGCTGCTCGGCTTCTAAGGGGGATGGTAATGAGCAATGTCGTCCCTAATGTCATCACTTTCACCGCGTTGATCGATGCGTCTGTGAAAGATGGAAACTTTCTTGACGCTAAAGAGCTCTACGAGGAGATGATCCGTAGGTCTATAGCTCCTGACGTCTTCACTTACAACTCGATGATCAACGGGCTCTGTATGCACGACCGTGTAGACGAGGCCAAGAGAATGCTCGATTTGATGGTTAGCAACGATTGTTTCCCGGACATAGTGACTTATAACACTCTCATAAACGGGTTTTGCAAGTCTAAGAGAGTAGATGATGTGAAGAAGCTCTTCACCGAGATGTCTTGTAGAGGGATAACTCGAGACACCGTCACTTACAACACGATAATCCAAGGCTACTTTCGAGCGGGGAAAATAGATGTTGCTCAAGAGATTTTCAGACGGATGGATTCTCCTCACAATGTAAGGACTTACAGCATTTTGTTAGATGGTCTTTGTGATAACGGGAAGATAGAGAAAGCCTTGGTTGTGTTCGAGGATATGCGAAAGAGCGGGATGGATCTTGATGTTACGACGTATAATATCGTTATTCACTGGATGTGTAAGGCTGGTTATGTGGAAGATGCTTGGGACTTGTTCTGTAGCCTGTCGTGTAATGGAGTTGAGCCTGATGTTGTATCGTACACTACGATGATCTCAGGGTTTCGCAGGAAACGTATGTGGCATGAAGCAGATGAGTTGTATAGAAAAATGCAAGAAGATGGGATTGTTCCACTGTAACATTGTATATAGATTTAGATTCTATGAAACTGTAGAGAGAAAAGGGAAACAATTTTTGTTTTGTTTTGTTTTGTATCTATCACCATTTGTATTATTACAAGGAAAAATACAAATACAGTAAAGGTTTACTGTAATGTCTTTGAAAACAGAGAAAGACAGAGTGTTCAGAACATAGATCTCCATGAATACCACTTGAGTTTAAACTGAAACACAAGAGGAGGAACACCAAGAACTCCTCTTTGAATCTTGGGATCAAACACGTCGAAATGTACTTTACTTAACGAATCGAGAAGAACTTGTACCGGCACAGAATGAAGCAGAACCGGTTTAGCCTCCGCGGGGACCTTTCCCGCAAGTTCACGGGCTTTCAAGAGATGTACATTGGCGACAGACGCAATCTCAAACACAACGTTGCATAGTCCTTCTCTTGAATTCGTATCCAGAAGGATCTCTGATCGTCCTCCTTGTTTCACAAGCAACCCGTGCTTCTCCGCGAGCTTCGCAGGGATGTAACTGTGGTGACGGTTTCTGGTACAGTGATACGGCAAAGATTTCAGAAGCAAGACAAGACCACTGGCTTTACCGATGTGCGAAGCCGCGTGATCAGCTGCTGTCGAACTAATCCCTCCTGCTTGGAGTGTATTATACAGAAGAGTTGAAACCGTATCCTCTGCGTATCTCTCGAGCTCCTCGATACTCTCTGGTAAATCGTCAGCTTCTCTTTGAGCATCTCGGATTCTAGCTTCGACCGAGCGTTTTAGCCACGGCTTGCTGATGCTATGCTCTGAGATAGCCCAAGACAGAGCCTGTGCAGCTGGGTGGTTGATGGGTTTCTTGGTGTAGAGTTTGTCGATCGCTTCTTGCCACCAGAGTAACCTCATCAAGCCGATTTTGGGATCAGATGCAACGTCCATGGCTCTTGCGGTTTCCACATTGAAAGCTCGGAGTGCGAACGCGGCTTTACGCATATCAGGTGGGAGTTCGAGGAGACAGAGGTAGTGATGATAGTCATAGTTTCGTACTTGTTGTACACAATAGGAGAATGCTGAACGCAGAGTATTAGAGCCTCCTCCATTCATCAGATTAGCTTCTCAAGTGTACTTCTTTTATATTCTCCTACAATCATATAAACCACAAACAAGATCAGCTGATATGGAATCTGACATTGCTATCGAAATTTTCTAAATTTTTACTGCAACCAAAATTTATCAATATAAAAGTAACGAATTTTCTACTATTCCTCCATTATAAACAGTAACCCAGAATCCATCTACGATTAATACAGCTGATTCTTCAACAATCGTGAATTCAAATAAAAAAGAAAAAAAAAATCGAGAAGTCTCATACTATTTCATAGATATTTTGAACTGATAAACTCATACAGGAATTAACGCAAACACTTGGTGGGCAAAGAACTAGCATTTGTATTATATCGATAAAAATGGAAGATCTCAAAAAACGAAATGCGTAAAACGCGACAAGAAACCCAAATATGAATAAAAAATGAGATCACGAAGATTGATATGAAATTTCAAGCGGGTGAATGTGAAATCTCTAGAAACCGTAAATGTCGTCCTGTGGAATCGAAATGAGGAAGAACCTTACCGAACCTTTCAGGACATCTGAGATCTGGCTGTCCAAATAAAAAGATGTTTTGGAATTGAATCTAACATCCAATTCCAAATGATTGATCTTTCGACCAGGAAATTGGAAGTAGAACTGAACAATCGTGCCGGAGAGATGTCGACGGGGCAATAAAAACGAGCCAGAGGAAACGACGTCGTTCGTTGTAAACAAAACTATTGTAAAAATAAATATATAATTTAGAATTTAAAGATTTTTGAAAGTTGTAAAATAAATTAATAAAGTAAGTAACTTAAATAAACAAAATTTCAAATATAAATTAGAATTTTAAGATTTTGAAAATTGTAAAATAAATTAATAAGTAAAATAATTGGAAAAAAAATAATCGATTAAACAGAAATTACAGAATTAGAACAATTTTGTTTTTCCTTTATAAAATAAAAAGAAAGTAAAAAAAAAAATATATGTTGTCAAAATTTTGGTATAAAAATATTATAATAAAAGGAAAATAAAAATAAGGAAAACGATGTCAGTGGAAATTCCACAGGTAAAAGGATTACAAAAAAAAAAAAGGAAAAGTAAAATTTATAATCTCTTCTATTTAAACCCTAACAAACACTCATCCTCGGATATTACTTGTATCCAAACACTCCCTTAACCTAAAACCTCATTAGTCTCTCCTCTCAAGGTATCTTCTAGAACAAACCAAAAAAGAGAGAACTCTCTGCAAAATTCCCAGATTCAACCATGGCGGACGAAGCAAAAGCTAAAGGAAACGCAGCTTTCTCCTCCGGTGACTTCACCTCCGCCGTTAATCACTTCACCGATGCAATCAATCTAGCCCCAACCAACCACGTCCTCTTCTCCAACCGTTCCGCTGCTCACGCTTCGCTTCATCACTACGACGAAGCCCTCTCAGACGCGAAGAAGACCGTTGAGCTTAAACCAGATTGGGCCAAGGGATATAGCCGTCTCGGAGCTGCTCACTTGGGCTTGAGCCAGTTCGAAGACGCCGTCGATGCGTATACGAAAGGGCTCGAGATCGATCCAAGCAACGAAGCCTTGAAATCTGGTTTAGCAGATGCGCAAGCTTCTGCGTCGAGGTCACGCGCCGCCCCGAATCCGTTTGGGGATGCTTTTCAGGGGCCGGAGATGTGGGCGAAATTGACGGCGGATGCTTCGACGAGAGGGTACTTGAAGCAGCCCGATTTCGTGAACATGATGCAGGAAATCCAGAAAAACCCTAGCAATCTCAATCACTACTTGAAAGACCAGAGGGTGATGCAAGCTCTTGGAGTCTTGTTGAATGTTCAAATCAGGACGCAGACGGGAGATGAAGCTGAGGTTAAGGAGGACGAGATGGCTGTGCCTCCGAGGAAGGAGCCTGAGGTTGAGAGGAAACGGGAGCCGGAGCCTGAACCTGAGCCGGAGATTGGAGGAGAAGAAAAGGAGAAGAAGGAGAGGAAGCAGAAAGCTTTGAAGGAGAAAGAGTTGGGGAATGCTGCGTACAAGAAGAAGGACTTTGAAACTGCTATCAAGCATTACTCCACGGCTATGGAGATTGATGATGAAGATATCTCTTACATCACAAATCGTGCTGCTGTTCATCTGGAGATGGGAGAGGTATGATTTTCAGCTATTCACATATAAAAGTTCTCTTTTTTGTTTCTTTTACATTCCTGGCATTAGTCTAGAGTGATAGTGATTTGTCTAAATGTAATTGTGTTTGATTCAGTATGAAGAGTGCATCAAGGATTGTGATAAGGCAGTTGAAAGGGGTAGAGAGCTTAGGTCAGATTATAAGATGGTAGCTAAAGCTTTGACTAGGAAAGGAACTGCTCAGGGGAAGATGGCTAAGTGCTCCAAAGACTACGAACCTGTGATTGAGACTTACCAGAAAGCTCTAACAGAGCATCGTAACCCAGACACGTTGAAGAGGCTGAATGAGGCAGAGAGAGCCAAGAAAGAGTTGGAGCAGCAAGAGTATTTTGATCCCAGTATTGGTGATGAGGAGCGTGAGAAAGGTATATGCTTTGAAAAAATCTATCTTGTTATATGTGAGGGAAGATTCTCGTCAGTACAAGTGATTGAGCTAACATTCTTGTTATACAGGTAATGAGTTTTTCAAGGAGCAGAAGTACCCTGATGCTGTGAGGCATTACACGGAAGCTATCAAAAGGAATCCAAAGGACCCGAGGGTAAGGCTAATTTCATCATTCTATGTTCTTTTGGTGTTGTGTACAAAGGTTTCCCATTTAGATAGTTTGATTAATTTGTTCTTCTTTGAACTTCACATAGGCATACAGCAACCGAGCCGCATGTTACACAAAACTTGGGGCGATGCCCGAAGGTTTGAAGGATGCAGAGAAATGTATCGAGCTGGATCCAACATTCTCAAAGGGATACAGCAGAAAAGGTGCAGTGCAATTCTTCATGAAGGAGTATGACAATGCAATGGAAACGTACCAGGAAGGTCTCAAACATGATCCTAATAACCAGGAGCTTCTTGACGGTGTTAGAAGGTAATAACATGTGTAATGTCACTAACAGAGATGATTCACTCTGTAATTTTTGTGCCTATGTAACGTGTTGTGAAACTTTTCTGCAGATGTGTGCAACAGATTAACAAGGCAAACCGTGGTGACCTTACTCCAGAGGAGTTGAAAGAAAGACAGGTTAGATTCTAACGTCTGTTATATGAAACTTCTACTTAAGTGAGCTTTTAGGTTATGTAACATTGGGATTTTGCTCTTTCTTCTTACAGGCTAAGGGAATGCAAGACCCGGAAATCCAGAACATTCTCACAGACCCTGTAATGAGACAGGTAAAGAAACAGACTTCAATGTTTTCACAATTCTGAAACCAATGTTGTGTGAACCGATCTTGAGTTATCTCCATGTTGATGTCACTCGTTTTCTTCCAACAGGTACTGTCTGATCTCCAGGAGAATCCAGCAGCAGCACAAAAGCACATGCAGAACCCAATGGTCATGAACAAAATCCAAAAGCTTATCAGCTCAGGAATCGTCCAGATGAAATAAACACTTGCATGATTTTGATTTGGCAGATTCATTTACCTTTTTGTAACTCTTTCAACACCAAAATCGAGTTCTTCCTATTTTTTCAGACTTTTCTGATTTAATCTTTTTCTCTTTTTCTTATCCATGTGTTTTAAGACAAATGATTCGCTTACATTTCTATATAAACCAAACAAAATCACAATACTTTTCCAGTGTAGGATTAGTCCTGAACAAAAAAAACAAAAAATCTGTCTTAAGCAGCAACTTCCTGATCCTTGGACGAAAGCTGGTTCTGAATATGCTGAGGAACAACATCGAACTTAGCCAATTGCATTGTGTAAGAAGCACGACCTTTAGTCATCCCTCTCAACGTACTCACATACTGAAACATCTCTGCAAGTGGAACCAGAGAATCCACCACCTGCAATAACAAGAACGCCAAAATCAGATTCATCAAACAAAGTTTGTGTTTTTAGATTATTCGATTTCTAGATTTCGTACCTTGAGACCACCAGGTTTGTCTCCAAAGCTGTTGATCTGTCCTCTTCTAGAGTTAAGATCACCAATGACATCACCAAGATGTTCTTCTGGTGTAACAACTTCAACTCTCATGATTGGCTCAAGCATTCTCGGTCCAGCTTTCCTCATCCCTTCACGGAAAGCTCCTCTTGCAGCAAGCTGGAAAGCTAACACGCTCGAGTCCACATCATGGTAAGATCCGTCGACTAGACAAGCACGGACATCAACAACCGGAAAACCCGCGAGCACACCGGAGCTCATACACTCCTCAAGCCCTTTCATGACACCGGGGATATACTCTCTTGGCACTGCTCCTCCTTTGATCTCACTCTTGAACTCGTACCCTGATCCTGCTTCCAATGGCTCAAACCGGACAGTGATATCAGCAAACTGACCTTGTCCACCTGATTGCTTCTTGTGTGTGTATTTCACTTCGGCTATCTTGGAGATACTCTCACGGTAGTTCACTTGCGGTGCACCAACGTTAGCCTCAACCTGAGAGAGATGAAAAAGGGAATTAGAAGATTGGTAACATTGAAGAAGAAGAGAAGATTAGAATTTAGAGGTTTATGTTTAAACCTTGAACTCTCTTTTAAGTCTGTCAACGATGATCTCGAGATGAAGCTCTCCCATTCCTTCAATGACGGTTTGGTTCATCTCTTCATCACGGGAGAAATGGAAAGACGGGTCTTCTTGAGCGAGCTTGATCAGTCCCGTGGCCATTTTATCAATGTCTGCTTTCGTTTTCGGCTCAATCGCTACCTTGATGACGGGATCAGGGAAGTCCATACGCTCAAGGACCACAGGGTTTTCAGGATCACTCAAGGTTTCACCAGTGATTGTGTCTTTAAGACCCGCAAGAGCCACAATGTCGCCTGTTAAAGCCACTTTAACATCTTCTCTGCTGTTTGCGTGCATCTCCAAGAGTCTCCCTATTCTCTCCTTCTTCCCTTTGTTAGCATTCAGCACGTAGGAACCAGCTGTGAGTTTCCCTGAGTAAACTCTCACAAAGGTAAGAGAACCAACGAAAGGATCACTCATGATCTTGAATGCTAAACCAGCGAATGGCTCGTCATCATCTGGTTTCCGTATAATGTTAATCTCCGGGTTCTCGGGATCTGTTCCGTTCATCGGAGGAACTTCAACCGGCGAAGGCAGATAATCAACCACAGCATCAAGCAATGGCTGCACACCTTTGTTCTTGAAGGCTGAACCACACAGAATAGGCACAAACTTCCCTGTGATGGTTCCTTTTCTAACCAATCTCTTCACCGTGGCCTCGTCAGGCTCAACTCCTTCCAAATAGTTCTCCATGACCTCATCATCCAAATCAACAATCAGCTCCATCATCGCCGCCCGATACTCTTGAGCCAAATCTTCAAGATCCTCTGGAATATCCTCGTAACTGAACTTAGCACCGAGCTCTTCTCCTGACCAAACTATAGCTTTCATCCTCACAAGATCAATAACACCTTTGAAGACATCCTCAGCACCAATAGGTAACTGAAGCACCAATGGCTTAGCACCCAAGTTGGACACAATCATGTCTCTAGTCCTGAAAAAGTTAGCTCCAAGACGGTCCATCTTGTTCACGAAGCAGATCCGAGGCACACCGTATTTATCAGCTTGTCTCCACACAGTCTCGGACTGAGGCTCGACGCCAGCAACACTGTCGAATAAGCATATAGCTCCGTCGAGAACTCGAAGAGCACGTTCGACCTCAAGAGTGAAATCGACGTGTCCAGGGGTATCGATGATGTTGATTCTGTGTTTGTCCCAGAACGTTGTGGTTGCAGCTGAAGTAATGGTGATTCCTCTTTCTTGCTCTTGTTCCATCCAATCCATTGTGGCTGTTCCTTCGTGCACTTCGCCGATCTTGTAGTTTCGTCCTGTGTAGTAGAGAATCCTCTCGGTTGTTGTGGTTTTTCCGGCGTCTATGTGAGCCATAATACCAATGTTTCTGTAGTCTTTAAGCGGCACAGCTCGCTTCGCGTCTCCTACATATCAGCAGCCATCGAAGGATTTCAGCATAGAGTAAATAAAACAGAACCAAAGGCCAATAAATATTAGAACTTTAACTAGTAAACACTTCACACAGGCAATTTAACGAACACTTAGAAGGCATTTTCAGATGTTTCATACTCGTGATTCGAATATTGAAATAGGGTAAGAGAAAGATGAAAGCTTTCTGAGAGAGACGAGAAAAGACCGACCTTCGGCAACAGCGAAGACGGAGAATTGTTTTTTCCGGTGTGATAGCTTCGAAGAACCAAGACCAATACGAGCTTTACCCAGAAGATGAGGAAGAGAAGAGGCAATCGAAGAAGATGAAGCTCGAGGAGGAAGACCCAGAAAGGTAGGACGATGAGACAGAGGAATAAGAACAGGCCTTCTCTGTGACCCATTTAGATTACAAACCAACGAGCCAGAACTAGAACTCGAGATTCTCAGAGCATCCGCCGCCATTTTTAATCGCGTAGTGACCTCGCCAAAATCGCTTCTTCTCCTTCTTCTTCTTCCTCTTTGCTCTTTCTATCGATTTGGTCACTCTCACTTCTTCGGCTAACGTTATTGTTCGTATGGCTTGAGGATAACGAAGCCTTTTGGGCTTTGCGTGGTTTACTTCTGAACCGTTGGATAAAATAATAATATTTGATTTCTTTCGTCCGTTTACAAAAAAAAAATTATATGGTCTATAAATTTTCTGAAAGTTTTATTTGGTCGAAATGGATGGATAAGGAGACACGTCACCGTCTAGAGACTCGAGGACTTGTTTTGAGCAATGAACAACATATTAGAGATCTCAAAAGTGACAACAAAACTTGGTAACGAGTGGTCAGTGGTTTGGTATATAATCATCCTTAACAAGGGAATTAAGCATATGTGTATGTGCTTAGTGAGAGAGCATCTTATAATAAGTTTGCTAAGCTTTTTGCTTTCTTTTATTATGGGCTACATTTTGAACGGCCCAATTCCTTATTTTGGGTTTAAAAAGGCTTGACCAAATCCAAATTTTCTGATTAGGCTCCAAGCCACATAACTAGGGTTTTCGCCGTATTTCTTATAAATAGTGCTACGGGGATTAGCTTAATCTCATCATCTTCTGTTCAAATTCGTTTCCTTTGCAACTCGATTTCGTCTCTCTCTTAGGGTCCATTTCTGATTTTTATACACGAGTTTTATGATCTTATGATACGTGACGCGATTTTCTCTTCAAGAAATCGGTTACTTGAGAAGGGGGCAATCTAAAATCTGTGGTTGCATAACCCTAAGAGTAAACGTCACAAATTAAACAAAAAACGGCAGCGGAAGGCGTTGAAGGAGCCTTTTAAAGGGATTCTCCGTCGGAAGCATCGCCGTAAAGGTCTCATATTCCATTGCCTTGCGGAGCGGCGTTGCTGCCTTTACCGTTTGGGACCGGCCATGACACCTACATTAATACTATATGGGCCTTGTTTAGCCCATTGAGTAAACCCAAAAGAGCTCAACGATATCTTGATTATATTCACCACTGTTTATGTGTATATTCTTAAAACATCAGAAAAACTAAATTAAAGCAAAATTATACAAATTCACTATACCTTATGATTAATAGATTAACAAAATCAGAGTTAAAAAAAGGCTAAATTAGTTTGTAGTAGTAATTTTTTTTTTTAATTTCATATATTTTTTAGTCTATAATTAATAAACATATTAATAAAAATACAAAAGAAATACACACAAAATTTCAGAAAATCAATAGTTATGTACTATACATAGAAAAATCCACAATACTTATAATGGGTACATAGTGTACAATCATAAGCAATTTTTGCCAATAAAAAACAATATTGTGTGTATTTTTTGAAAATGACAATTTTGTGTATTATCATGAACATTTATGATCATTTTTCATGTGTGGACGCATACATATTAATGAAAGCAAGCGCGTTGCTAGTCATCCGGGCAACCTTGACAACATGTCGCCGGACCAAATCTTTCACGGCCGCTTTGGCTCGACCGTCTCGGACGAAACAATCCATACAAGTGTTATCATCCGTTAGAGCAGCACTAACCCATGTCTCGACATCCGACATAACCATCTCAAATTTCGAGCTATCATTGTGGTTAGTTGAATCCAACACTCTTATCGAATCTTGGAGCTCCTTCACCGAGTCTCCAATCTCCTCCACGCAATCGGCAACCGCAGCCGCTTCGAAACGTGTTAGATTGCCGTGACGAATGTTTTTGATGAATTTGGCTGTGGATTTTGCAGAGGAGAGGGTGAGATTGAGGGCTGTGACGGCGAGTTTTTTAGGGTTTGAATCGATTGTTAAGGCGTAAGGAGATAGAGAGGTGTAGCAAAGGGTTTTGTAGAGTGTGAGGTTGCATGATGTTTTGATGAAATCTATGTTGGTTTGATTTGAATATGTTGATGAAGTTGTTGATGAGGTTGTAATGGAGATAAGAAGAGCAATGGAGAGGAAAAAAAATTGGATTTGAGATAAGATTTTCATATTTTTCCTCCTTTTTGGATCGCCGATTTTTCCTGAACGAGAGGAATGGGGTATGTATAGGTGAAACCGATGTACATGCTTGGATATATATAGAATATTCAATATATATAATAATAACTAAATACAGTAAGTATGTATAACTTGCGAAAAGAAAATTAGTTGAGTATATTAATAACTCAATCATACCCAATAACTCATTTGATTGAAGCTGAGGTTTTTTGGTGGGAAAGCTTACCATTTGTCCGGATCAAATGTTTAACGTATTCTACTTTTGTCATATTCAAAAATTGTATTTTTCTAAAACTATTAAAATAATTTTCTCTGAAAGAACGTTGAGTATGGATTCCCATATTTCGCAAGTATGGAATAAAATCGATAAATGATTTTAAATGTTCTATGAAAACCGAATATATAGGAAAATAAAATATATTAAGTAATATTTTTCATTCATGTTGTAGTGTCATGTGTGATATAGGCGTGAAATTTAACTGTGAAACTTTTTTTTAGAAATCACACAATTAATAACGCAATATGTTGAGAATGTTACGAATTATGTGTATCACAATATATTAAATATGTTTAATCATCATCAGACTGATCATTCATCAAACACTTTAGTTATGTGTATCACAATATCTTAAATATGTTATTGTCATACACTTTAGTTTTTTCAACAAGAGCATATTGTGTAATAAAGATATTTATATTATAATTATCTTTATGAGTTGTAACTTGCAAGAGTTAGTCATTCGCTGGCTTTGCTACTGTGAGAGAAGCCTGACCGACCTTAGGAATTTTTTTTTGTGGTTGTAAATTTGTATATATGTATTTATTAGTCCAACTCGAGTTTGGTACAGCCATATTTCCCATTTCATTGAAGCTCAATTTTTCCCAAAAGAAAATAAATACAGAGTTGAAATAGAAAATGAGTAAATCCATATTTCTAAATACTTATCAAAAAATGTCTTAACCCCTTTTCATAATCCTGAGACCATGCATAAACTGAAATATCGACTAATCCCCGGCTAATGTTTTAGACCTTTCCACTTATTATTTTTTCACTCTTGAAATATTTACATACACTATAAGACATTTTTATAATGTGTAAAATATTATTCATTGTAATTTTCCCTTTTATAAATGATCAGATGGCTTGTCCAAGACAGTCATCATTAAGCCTACGGTTTCGAATTTTTTAATTATATTAAAAGATTTCAAAGAGTCCGAGGGCAATGATAAAGGGGATAATTTATCATTTGTCATGTAGATATTTGATTATGAAGAAGATTAAGAATTCCAGAAATCTTTTAGGCTTTTCTGGTTAGAGAATTTTAATTATTGTTGATAATATTTATTTATGTGAATTTCAGAAACGTTATTTTTATTTTCAGATGTACAATTGATGTGCTGTATTCTCAAAATCTGATTTTACATTTTCTAATATATTTGTGTTGTGTGTAATTAATATATGTATCACCCTCTCAGTTTATTAATCAAAATAATCATTATTTCTAAAATGCTTGCTTATGAACTCCATAATTACAGGGAGAATAACCTGCATTTGATGAAGAAGAGCAATTACGGATATTTTTAAATGATTACCTTTCTTTTGTCATCATGCATCTTTTTCTATTTTTCAGAGGATTACATTAATTTTCATTATAAACACACAACATAATTACATACCAGTAGTTTTTTTTTTTTATTAGTGTAGTACTTACTGTTATAGAACTGAACTTGAGCATAGCCATCGGTTAATTAAGATACTCTAATAGTATTTTATAATTATTTTATTATTAATTTGAATATTATTTATTTAAATAATTAAGTTTAAACTACACTAAAAATTTCAACTAATCATAAAGTGACAAACACCAGAAACGTATCACACAATTTTTTATTAACACCTAACATTTTCATATCTGAACTGTTTTTCACTCTCTTTCCTTATTTTTCATTTTTTATTATATTGATAAATAGATATTTTGTTAGAATCTATTAATAATGTTGCCCTTACTAAATATAAATCCTTTGAATAGTGGTCTGTTTTATTAGTATAGTACTGTTTATATTTTTCTTTTTATTTTTGACAACCGAAATAGATTTTATATAAATTAGGTTATTATCCGCACTTTCGTGTGGAGTGATGTTTGTAAATATATTTAAGAGATATTTTATAATTTATTAAATTTTAAAAAATATTTGGGTATTTAAATTCGAGATTTGGGAAAATTTAGTTATTTTCGTTTTAAATTTAAATTTATACAAAGCGAGATTTACATTTACTTTCGTCCGAAGTTTCGAAAAATAATATTTTTCCGTTTGTATAATATGTGAATCAAAGTTGTTGCAAAACAATAAATACTCGTAGGTTTAAAACACAAAAATAATTTTTATTTTTATTAATAAAACAGGTAACTAATTTAACTTACTAAACCAATGAAATTATTGAATTATTTGTGATTGGTTTGAGTTAAATTTGATTTAATTTAAGTCATTTAAAATAAAGTGTTTAGTAATAAGGATAGCACACAAAAATAAATCAATAAAAAATATTAGAAAAAGGAGATAATGACACTTAATTTAAGGGGGAATTGCTGAATATGACTCAAAACTTGAGTTGAAATGCAAAACTAGACCTCCTATTGCATGTTTGACAAAAATAACTCACAGGAGTAGTGAAATTACAACTTTAACCCTTATGACCAAACAAAAAAACGTCAACTTCAATTACTATTTTATCCCAGAGAAGTCTACTCGAGAAGTTAAGTAGACTTCTCGAGTAGACTTCTCCAAGAAGTCTACTCTTTAATAATATGTTTACAATTAATTTTAAAAATCATAAAAGATAATTTAATAAAAAAAATTAGATACATAACAACAAATATATACTTTTTACACCTATTAAAAATAAAATTTGACAGAAAATAATCAATTTAAATCATCATAGATAAATTAGGATAAAAATCAATACTAAGAGACTTCTCGAGTAGACTTCTCGGTTTCTCGAGTAGACTTCTCGAGTAGACTTCTTTGAGAAGTCTACTTACACGAATTTTTTCCTACATATATAAGGAGAGTTTAACCTAATTGTATTAACAACAAAGTTTCTCTCTATCTAAAAAATGCCTCTCTCTCTCTCTTCTCCCTTCTTTCTGGCCATGAATTTCTTCTCCTTCCTCTCTTGCTATCAATATCCTCTCCATCCTCTCTATCTTGCATTCAACCTCCTCTCACTTGCAGGTTATGGTAGTGGTAAGCAAATCTGAGCTTTTGTGTTCCTCTTTTTATTTGCTTTGTGTTCATATTGCAAATCTGAGATTATTATTATAGATTTGAGCTTATTGTTGTAGATCTAAGTTTATTTTTGTAGATCTGAGTTTATTGTTGTGTAAATTTTGTAGATTTTGTTAGTTTTTGTTATTATTGCAGAGCTGAATTTTGTTGATTTTTGTACAGATCTGAATGTTATAAATATAGTAGATTATTATTATAGATCCGAGCTTATTAGTTTAGATTTGAGCTTATTGTTGTAGATCTAAGTTTATATTTGTAGATCTGAGTTTATTGTTGTATAAATTTTATAGATTTTGTTCTAGATCTAATTTTTTCGTTATTGTTGCAGAGCTGAATTTTGTTGATTTTTTTGCAGATCTGAATGTAAACTTCTCGAGTAGACTTCTCGATCTCGAGCAGACTTCTCGAGTAGACTTCTCGATCTCGAGCAGACTTCTCAAGCAGACTTCAGTTGCATACATAGTTTTCAGAGATTTTAGTTTACTAGTCATTTCTTATGCCAATTTTAAGATTTATAATTAGTGATCCTTAAATGTTTGTTTGTTTAGAGGGTTATTTTCTATGTAATGTTGAATTGCATTGAATGTTTTGTATCAAATTCCTAAATTATCTATGTTTATCTATTTTACAAAATAGACTTCTCCTGTCTCGAGTAGACTTCTTAAAGACATTAATTTAAGTGATTCAGAGGGACATTTCTCCCATTTATATCATATAATTTGTCAACCGAGTAGACTTCTCTTGTCTCGAGTAGAATTCTCCTGTCTCGAGTAGACTTCTAAAAGACATTAATTTTACATAACTTAAAAGTGATTCAGAGGGACATTTCTCTCATTTATATCATATAACTTTTCAACCAAGTAGACTTCTCTTGTCTCGAGTAGACTTCTCCTGTCTCGAGTAGACTTCTAAAAGACATTAATTTTACATAACTTAAAAGTGATTCAGAGGGACATTTCTCTCATTTATATCATATAACTTGTCAACCGAGTAGACTTCTCTTGTCTCGAATAGACTTCTGAAGTAGACTTCTCATTGTCTCGAGTAGACTTCTTAAAAACATTAATTTTACATAACTTAAAGGTGACAACATTCGTCCTCCTTTGCTATTCACCCTCCTTTGCCAACATTCACCAAGAAGCTCACCATGTGTGCAACCATCTCTTAAGAACAACATTCACCCTCCTTTGCTATTATCCATCTCGAACTGCCACACTGATTCACTCTTAACCCATTCTCCATCAACAGCGGGTATGTGAGCTATTCTCTGTGAAAAAAGAACAAAATCCAAACCACATTAGACATCAAAATTGCATAAGTAGACTTCTCTGAAAGTCGGATGAAGTCTACATAGTAGACTTCTACAGTAGACTAAGAAGTCTACTCTTTATAAGCTAAGTATCATATAAAACATGAAAACTTATTCGACTATACCTATAAAATATAAACATGCAAAACTTATACAAAAGCAAGAAAACTTAATAACAGAAGCTTAGGATCACGAAAATCTTAAAAATTCGTTATATATTGTATAAAAATGATTTTTTTTTAAAACAAGAAAAGTAGACTTCTCGGATAAAAGTAGACTTCTCGCAGGTTAGTTTTGCAATTGCCAAAATATTAGTAGACTTCTCTATGAAAAGTAGACTTTTCGTAAGTAGACTTCTCGCAGGTCATTTTTGCAGTTGCAAAATATTTGACTTTTTGGTCAATTGCAAAAATGACCTGAGAGAAGTCTACTTCCGTAAGTAGACTTCTCGCATGTCATTTTTGCAATTGAAAAATATTTGACTTTTTGGTCAATTGCAAAAATGACCTGCGAGAAGTCTACTTGCAAAAGTAGACTTCTCCGAGAAGTCTACCCTGAAAAGTAGACTTCTCTGAGAAGTCTCATTTTTGCAATTGACCAAAAAGTCAAATATTTTTCAATTGCAAAAATGGCCTGCGAGAAGTCTACTTTGCATAGAGAAGTCTATTCTACAAAGTCAAAGGTTGGTCAATTGCAAAAATGACCTGCTTCTAAAGAAGTCTACTCGAGAAGTCTACTCTATTTTTTTGTTATCAAAGGAAATTGAGTAGACTTCATTCAAACCAAAAGAAGTCTACTTTTTCATGCGGTCAATTGCAAAACTAACATGAGCGTTGACTAGTAGACTTCATTCGGACCAGAGAAGTCTACTTTCGGAGTATTTTCGTAAATAAGTGAGGAAGATGAGGATTAGTTGGTCATTTAGATTTCCGAAAATAAAAGAAATTAATTAAAAATAATGGCAATTTCGTGAATAACTGAAACTATGAAGGATTGTTTGGACACAAAATGGCAAATGTTGGGAAAGTGATTTTTGTGGGTTAGATTTGCAATTCAAATCAAATTTTAGATTATTTTTGCAAGAATTCCTTAATTTAATGATTCATGTTTAATATATGTTAGATACTTTAAAAAAAATAAAGATTCACTTAAATTTTCTTTCATATTTATTTAAATCTAATTGTTTAAATTATATAAGAAATAAATATTAATTACAAAATTTTAAAACAGTAAATGCAATTAAAAAATAAATAATTAGAAAAAATTTTGTTTAATCGTAAGAAAGATTGTATTTGGTTGTAAGAATAATTTTTTAAAATTTTTAATCATTATTGGGATTTTAAAAAATCAAAATTCTTAGATAATAATACATAAGCCACTAATGCTTCCAGTTTAATATATGTTAGATAAATTTACTCTAGTTCAAATAAATTATAGCAAAAGTGTTTCAGAGTATATTATTATGAAACCATCGAATTCACATAAGAAAAAAACAAAAATTCGGATTCCAGTTTTGTATATGTTCACAGTGCTTATATGTGAAAAAAAAACACTTGTTTAGGGCATCAGATTTTTGAAAAATGTTTAAGAGTGTCTGGATATTTGAAAATTCTGAAAAGTTAGAGCATAGATTGTTAAATTCTTCTAATTATGATGAGCGATTTAGCAAATTCTTGTCTACATCAACTAGTTTAACAAGGTGCAGACAATCAATCTAAAAAAATATATATATATATATACAGATATGCTTTTTTAAAAAAAAACTCCGAATACTTTTACTTCAAAAAACTAGCTTACTGGTCTATTTCTACTCAAAATCAACAAAATGCTAAAAGTTGGATGAGAATAGTCTTACTCTTACGCAAATTTCAGATATAAGAGATTCCAAGATCAACATCACGATATTGTGTACTCACAAGGAACAAAGACAAACATGTATTGTTGGCTTAATCTCATATCTATTTGTAAGTAGATATAAATTATAACCATTAAAAACTATGACTTTCAAACTCTAGTAGATCTACTAAATAAAAGGGAAATGAGCTATCAGTGTTCTCCAAAATATTTGTAATTAGCGACCGATTTTTTTCTCTTTTATTTAGTAGATCTACTAGAGTTAAAACTGAATTTTCTTTTGTTTGGAATAATTATAATATAGAAAGATCTAACAAATGAAACACAAAATGAAACCAACAATCTTTTCCGTTGATTTAGAATTTTTTTGTTAGATGATTCTCTCTCTAAAAAAGTTTTGTTTGGCTCTAGAAACTTATATGTTTGAAACTTAATTAAGTAAAGGTATTTCCTGACCAAATACGTTGTAAATGTCGTTCAGTTAATGCATTCTTTCAACTTTACTATATGATTCCAAAACTTTACAATTACGTTATCCTGCAACTATACGTATTGCTTTACAATAAAATGTCACTGTATTTATATGAATGATACTATATATAGTTAGTCTTATAAAGTGATCTTGATAATATAGACGCCAAAATAGAATCACAAAGTGCACAGTCATAGTCATAATAATATATCTGTTATATTCGTTTCCATAATGAACTAGATGTTTCGTAGACGTAATTACGATGGCTATGTTAACATCATTAATCGTTTTGCTGGCATACTTTTCTAGAGATTGGTAAAAGGTATACGAAATCTCATGGTATTACATTAGTCGCTTGTAGGTATGTGTAGTGTGTCTCCATATCTTATTTTGTTTGCTAATTATGTGTATATATATCTTAATGTTTTTTTTCTTCCATATCTAATGTTCGGTTTGACTTTAACCAATATATATATATAGCTTAAATTCTTGTGAACTCCTCTTGTGAAATTATCAGACGGATTATATATAGATCGATTTAAACCACAAAATATCAAATATATAAACTACGAATTTTATTTAGTCACAGATACATGAAAACTAAACCAGATTTTATAATATCCTCGATTTCTTAGAACATTAAAATTTCTAATTATTAATTCTATTTCAATATAAATACAGTATTATTTAAAGGAAAAATGATTGTCAACTATACGAAGTATAAACTATCACATGGCTACACATGCAGAAAATATTAATGTATTCAAAATTACATGATCTATATGGTTAACATGACAACATCTATGAACTAAATGATGTTATGTCGCTAACATCACAACTATTTTTTCCACTACCAGGAAAATGTATTCAAAACTACACGAACTACTAACAAAAAAGCTACACAGAACTATATTTATAATGATAATATATATATATATATTAGTATATTTAATCTTTGAAATTTACATATTATCAATAAATCAATTTTTTAGTTAAAAAAATATTTGAAAAATTATAGTTATATATAATTAAAAATTAAATTGATTATCAATGGTCAATAATTTGTATATTATATACTTATGTGCTTTTAAAATATCTTGTCAATTTTTTGGCTATATTTTAGTATGTAAATTTTGTATATATTATAAAGACCGTTTTGTTTGTACTATGTATATATAGTAAAATCAATATATTTCTTAAACTTGAAAAGAAATCTTTATATAAAATTTGTATCATTTTAATTATTGTTAACTTAAAAAGATAGGAATTTTAATTTTCGTTTTCCTATAATTTAAATTTCATTTCACTATTCATAGTACAAAGAATATATTATTTTCTAATATATAAGGAAATTACTATATATATAATTCAGATAAAATGATTTTGACTTTCGTTTTCCTGTAACAAATTGATGGATTTTCATCCTCCCTGGCGAATATAAACAATTTTAAACTTACCTCACTATAAGACATCCATCTATATCAATATATGATCAATAATTTAAAGTTTAATTAGGTATGTGAAGGAATGCATGGGTTAACACTTATGTATGAATACTCTTAGACATTCCCATTTTCGTTTTCCTATAACTTTTTATAAGGAAATAACAAAAATAGTTTATATGATGTACTATATATACATAATTAATGAATAAAAATTATATATTGAAAATATAATGTTGTTCAATATACTTTAAAAACAAACTATAAACTGTTTAATGAAAACAATTATAATAACTTTGATTGAAAATTTGTCAACTAAAAGCATTTGCAAATATATAAGAAATTTACTATACATTTCAGATAAAATGATTTTAATATATATATACAAACTCACATACTAAAATATAGCTAATAAATTAACAAGATATTATAAAATTACATAAATATATAATATACAAATTATTGACTATTGATAATCAATTTAATTTTTAATTTTATATAACTATTATTTTCACATATTATATTATAATTAAAAGAATTGATTCATTGATAATATGTAAATTTTAGAGATTAAATACATTAATATTCTCTGCATATATAGTCATATGATGGCATGTACTTCGTATTGCTGACAATCATTTTTCCTTGTTTAAACACTTTTCAGGCAGAAATATTATCTATTATGCTGTTACAAATAAAGCATTGTGAGTTGTGTGATATTTCTATTTTCTAATTGTTCAATAATTCTAAGTTCTAACTTCTCACTAAAGGCACAATTAGATTTTCTTTTAATCAAATGCTCGAAACGAAAATAAAATAAAATACGCTTAAGCGATTCTTTGTAAAATCGAAGAAGATTAGTGGAACATACAAAAAATAGAGTTAGATTTTATGCAAACTTAATTCCTAAAGTCAGAACACAAAGAACCCATCAAGGGCCAGCCCAAAGTTGAGATCAGGCTACATTTTATGAACACATATGAGCCCATAAAATGCAAAAGGCATATACTGTTTACAATAACATACTTTTTTAAGAGGATTCACGGTATAATTATTTCGTTCATTACTTTTTGGATCATTAAAAAAGGTTTTGAAAACCTTAAAATATGCCATCTTTGAATGCCAATCAAATACTGGTTTTCCTACGTCTTATATTTTGCGTTTTTAAACCGTAAATTGCGGGAACAAATATCGTAGTCGCTTTATTTTATTTATTTTTTTGACCAAAAGGTTTATTTAAAATTTTCATATCACAAAGTTAGGTAGTTGTCGTTGAAACTTGAAACTCTTGTGCTGTCCTTCTGGGGCGACGTTGTCATCGTCGAGCTTATGAACAAAAATAAAATAATAGTTTGCTTTAAGACAGACAGAGAGTCACAGAGACACTAATGAGATTAAGTCACTACTAATTATTTTGTTAAACAAAGCCAATTTCAGAAATTCCTTCAAATTGTTAAACTCGGGGAAAAGATTGATATTTTTTTAAAACCTAAAACGACAAGAGTGCTACTAGTATCTAATACTGTTGTCAAATCAATAATTTGAAGGAATTATTTGATTTCAGTATTATTTAATGCTTAGTGGATATTTCAAGTCTGTGTCGACGTGTCGTCGTATATACTACAGTTCATGTGATCAATAATACAGCTGTTAGTCTTAAGATGTGTATCATACTATCATTGGCTTATTTTATAAAATATTTTAAATCAGAATTATTTGATTTCAGTAAAATAGGTTATTTTTTCGAATATTACGTACACAAACACACGTTAATTTTGTCCTAAATCACTAGAAACAAATCAAGACTTTTGTCTCTGGACTATTATTTCCGCTAATTTCTATTCCTAAACGAGTGGACTCATTTAAGTTACACCCTTACCAATGTTTACCTTACACGTACTCACGTAGCAAAATAAAGTTAAGAAATACAGAGCTTAGTGTGAATCTCAAAACTGTATTTAATACCGTTCAATACTAATAAATCTTTTTTTTTAATTTAGTAATAAATCTTGTTTACTGTGAAGTTAGAAGATGCCAATGTGAAGAAGTCTATCTATAGTTTACCCAAAAACAGCGTCTATAGGTTTATCTTAAAATACAATATTATACATAACGCAAAGCAAATATTACAAAGATTGTTAATCTTGAGTTTTCTTTCGACCGACAAAAACAAAAAAAACAAAAACAGATAACAATTTACACAACTCTGAAAGATTCAAGTTTCCACTTACAAGCCAAAATTTTCACATTACTTACTCGTTAAAAAACAAAAACTCCATTTAGGGAATCTTCACACTTCGTTTCTCTGCAAAATGATTTACCAAAGCAAGAGCATTGCTAGTGACTTGAGCCACGTGAACCACTTTAAACCGAATCAGCCTCTTCACTTTACCTTCCATGACTCGACCCGAGAATCCATCTAGACACGTTGTTTCGTCCGTCAAAGCAGCACTAACCCATGTCTGAACGTTACTCATCTTCCACATGAAGTCCTCACTAGCCACCGCATGGCCAGCTCGACCCAGTTCTTTAACCGACTGGCCTAACCGGTCCACGCTATTGCCTAACACTTCTATGCAATCTTGAATTGCTAAATATTCTCTACGTTTGAAACTTGGCGATCTACATATATACAAAATTTAGCTGATTGAGAACAAAAACAGAAAATATAATTATTTTGTAAACTTGTGTCATAATACATAGGCTTTAGGAATCTATTGGTTATAGTTTACAAACGTAAGTAATGGTATGGAAAACATACTCTTTGGTTAGTTTGGCGACAAATATAGCAACGGATCTGGCTCGAGCCAAGCTGATGGTGAGAGCGGTTTGGGCGAGATCTTGGTCATTGTTGTGGCGAATCATGGTGGCGTAAGCAGAGAGAGTATGCACACATAGTGATGGATATCGAGTGGTTTGGCATGATGATTCGATGAACCGGTCTCGTTCGGACCGGTTTGGGTTTGCGGATGAAGACTGGAGAATGGTTGTTGACAGGAGTAGAAGTAGAAATATTGTATTTTTAGGCTCCATGATGTTTCTTTTCTAACTTGTGTTTTTGTATATTTTTTTTTTAGCAGTGAAGAGAGAGTATACGAGGGATTGCTATATATAGGATTTGATTTAGGTAAAAGTTGAGACTGACTCTTTTGCATATAATCTTTTTTATATTATTATACTAAAAAAAAAAATCGGTAGATAGATATCGCTGTCACTATGGTTATATCCCACTGACGCAATCTAGCTTCACGTTGTGATCCTTCTACATATTAATCCCACTGACGCAATCTAGTATAAGGATGAGTCATCGATCAACACATATCCATATGACATAAGTAAAATTGAAAATAGTAATGTTTGTATCTAAATTACAATTGCAACTTTCTATTTTTAGTTAATTACTTTGTCTCAATAAGTGTTTTTTTTTTTAACATTTTGTTTTATTAATTTTCATTTCGAATGATTACAAATATAAAAGAGTTATGACAAATAAAATACAGAGAGAAATCAATAATCCTTTCCAGCAAACTAATGAAGATGCATTTTTTTTATGATACATTGGCTATACCAAAACAATCTTGTTCTGAAGCTTGAAAATATTTATGAAAATATCGTCAATACTAAAACTTTTTATTTTTAGTTAATTACTTTGTCTCAATAAGTGTTTATTTGAGATTTCTTGTATCTTAATTGAACCAAGATCCAAACTAATTCGGATGCTTTGTCATTCAAAGTTACTAAGTGATTCAAAGTTACTAACTATAATACTGAAATTGCAGTAGAATAATTCGAATTTTGGCGAACCCATCATCAATCAGTAGATTATTTTATTTGCAGTGCTTATCCATATCATAATGGAAGTGGCGACAATGGTCTCATGCACATTCACATGTATCTGTTTACTATTTAGTTTTCAGCGGATGGATGAGCTTTGAACCCGGGAAACCAGGCCTGCTGTTAGATATTTACGTATAGAAAAAGTTTTTTAAATTTTATTCGGTCAAATCCAATTTAATGGTACGGAGTTAATATCTTTTTGATAAAAGTCTAGGGTTGCCATGATTTTTTTTGTCTGCCACCATAAAAAAGACCAACTCATTTGAAACGAAGATTCCGCGATCAAAGGAAGTTCAAATTACGACTTTGGTAATAAACTACGATAGTAACAACAATTGTTATTCTATTTTCGAATTATAATTTATTTTATTTCAATTTTAAATATCTATTCATATTTAACACTTTTACCCAAAAAACAACTTATGTAATTATATGAATTTACGCAAGAACCTTTACTTATATAAATCGTATGGTAGCAAGTATCAGTGGAAGTGTTTTTTTTTAATAATTATTTTATATTATTATTGAATATATTTTTATCGTATTTTATTAATGAACGATATATCAACAATATATTTGGTTGAAATGATGAGTTTGACGTCTATGCATATTGAATGACTCTCTGACACCATTTCTAATGTATTTCTCCATTTTCTACTTTAAAATAGAGTAATTCTAAAATGAAGTTGTGTTTTACTTCAATATATATCTCTATTTTTTACTCCAAAAAGAAATATTCTAAATATATTCTTATCCTATTTTATTATTGACACCTTTTAGTTTTAAAATTTACAAATAAATTCTACTTATTTTATTATTTAGAATTTCTTTCAAAAATTATAAATTAAATATTTATTAAATAATAAAAATTACATAATATCACAAAAAGCATATGCAAATTTAGTAAACATTACTATTATTGAAATTTTTATCATTAACTTTTTTAATATTTGTTGTCTTAAATTTATTTATATTGTATATCTGAATTTCAGCACTTATTATGTATTTTAAATTTATTGTATTTTGCAATCTTTTCTAGGAATAATTATAGTGTTTAAATATTTATAGTTATCAGTTTTATAATATTTATAAATATTAAATAGTATAAAATATAATTATTTTAAATCTAAATGATTAATTTGCAAATAAAAAAGTTCAACTCCAAAATAGAGTAGAGTTTAGATCTACTCCAAATATGGAGTAGAATTTAGGTTTACTTCATTTTAAAGTTGAAAATAAAGTAGGATTGGAGATGATTTTACTTCAAAATAGCATTTGGAGTTAAAAATAGAGTAGGGTTGGAGATGCTATAACCAACTATTTTCTAATAGTTGGGGCGGGCTTCACAATGGACGAGTGTGATGAAGTAGCATATCTATTTTTTCTGAACGCTTCTCTGATGAGATGCATCAAAGAAAAATGTGTATAAAGAGGGAAGAGAGGGCCTTTGGAGAAGGGACACTAGAAGGAGGCTGATAGCTAGATTTTTACACTTAACACTAATAAATTAAACTTCAAATTCTTCGTATAAGTATAGCACTTGAGGTATTGAATTCACATAGACCAAAGATTGCAACACTAATGATGCAAAATTCAAAATAAGCTAGAGCAAATCATGTTTTTGGGTTTTAGTTTTTGGGTTTTAGTTTGCTTAATCTAAAAGAACAAGAAAATGCAAAAAGAAAAATAAAAGATAAATCATAAATTCAACCATCATAAGAATAAGTTAACAATCAAACAATGATCAAGAAAATTGATTAACCACTATCTACAACACGAAGTCACAAATTTGACTAATCCACTTTCATGACATTAATTACTTTGCTAATTATTTAAGCAAAAGCTAATTATTATTAGTAAAATGATAATTAATAAGCATGAATGACAACTTCAATTAGTTCACTAAACACTCTAGACATCAACTCTTATGGACTAGGCATATACAGCTTATAAAAAGTTTAATTCGGATATTTTATCAAATACTTTGTGGGTAAGAAAATGGTCTAAGATCAATATAACTTTTCCCAAACTAATCTAGCACTAATAACAACCTAAATGAAGGATCTAACAAGATAGAACCTAAATTATCAATATATAACCATCAATTCATCTTAATCTAGCAAAACCCATGATTTGATCAAAAACCTAAAAGCTAAGTATGAAGAAGAGCATGATGAAAGATACAAACATAAAACTAATAGATAAATGTGAAGAATCATTCAAAGTGGTGTGATTCATATATATCAATCCAAATAATTCATAAAAAGAAAGTTTGGATCAAAACTCAACTCTAGAAAGAAGAAAAGTTAGGTTTTTAGGTGGCTACAAGAAGTATTTATAGCAAGAGGAAGGGAAATCCGGGTCAATTTGGCCAAAGGTTGGTTTTAGGCTTCTTATCAATAAAGCAAACCGATATGGCCTCCTGTCCACTTCATATAAATGTTTGACATCGATATGACATCTCGGGCTGGTGGACATGTGTTGCTAAAACCACAGTATATTCCTAACTACTCATATGAATAACTCGAGACTACTACCATTTGAAAGCTGATTCAATGTTTTTCATCTCTGTAAACCATTTAGAGCAATTATCATTTTTGAGAATTACATGTTATATTAAAAAATAAGGTATAACTGTATAAGTGATATAAAATTGGTACTGTGATTTAGACGTTTTTACAGTTATTACACAAATCAAACGTAGTTCAAAAGTAAACAAACATGCAATAAATGAAAAATATGAGAGTTTGCTAAGTAGAGATTTTGAAACTTGAGATAAGATATGATATCTAAAATAGTTATCCATTAAGACTTGTTAAAATTAAATGTAGGTTTTTAGAAATGTGACATTTAAATCGTTTGTGTACATTTAATGATTATCAAAAATTTGTTTTCTCCATTTAAAGATGTGCATTTTTTTACATCTTAATATATTTTATGGAGTTAGGTGGGAGAGGGGACTCCTCAGGGGAGGGGGCATAAATCCAATTTCATCAATCTAATTTTAACAAATTTTCTTGGATTTGGCGGAAATAGAGAATTTCTTGGTTTTGGTAGAAAAATGTGATTTTCAGTTTTGGCAGGAAAACATAGTTTCTCGGTTATGGTGGAAAAAAGCGAATTCTCGGGTTTGACAGAAAAATGTAAATTTTTGATTTTGATGAAAAATAAAAAATTTGATTTTGACGAGAAAACGCGAGGGAAATACAACTTTTCAATTTTGACGGAAAATACGATTTCTCGGTTTTGATAGAAAATGCAAATTTTTGGCTTTTGATGGATAATGTAATTTTTTGATTTTTGCGAAAAATTGTAATTTGACAATTTTGGCAGAAAATGCAATTTTTTGGGTTGATAGAAAAGCAAAATTTCTCGATTTTGGCGGGAATAAACAATTTCTTGGTTTTGATGGGAAATGCAAATTTTCAGTTTTTGACATATAATTTGATTTTTTGGTTTTCGAGGAAAAATATGATTTCTTAGTTTTTGCGGGAAATGCAATTTCTCATGAGATAATACAATTTTTGATTTTTGCGGAAAATTGTAGTTTATCGGTTTTGGTAGGAAGACGTGATTCTTGATTTGACGAAAAAAATAATTTTTTCTTGTTTTGGTGGGAATAGACGATTTTTGCGGAAAATTTTTTTTTTGGTTTTGACGGGAAAATACTATTTTTTTTGTTTTTGCAGGAAGATGAAATTTTTTGGTTTTAGTGAAAAAACTTGATTTCTCTGTTTTGACAGGAAAACACAGGTTATAGCGGGAAAATGTGATTTTTTGGTTTTTGAGGGAAAATGTAATTTCTTTGTTTTGGTAGGAAAATGAAATTTCAGGTTTGACGAGAAAATGATTTTTTGGGGTTTTGGGAGGAATAGACGATTTCTCAGTTTTGTGAGAAAATGTTTTTTTTTTGTTTTGTCGGAAAATGCAATTTCTCGGTTTTTGTAAAATGATAAAATTTCTCTGTGCTAATTTTCAAAGTTACAATATGTTTATAATAACCAAAATTGAATTATTTAACTTCAACTAAATTGATATTTCAACAGTTCAAATAGAACTTTCTATTTAGTTCTAAAGTAATAGTAATGATTTTGATATAAATGTTATTGATTATAGTTTGGTAGTTTTAGAAACATATGTCTATAATAAATATTTGATAAACAAATAAATTTTATAGTTTAAAATAATCATATTAATTAATATTTTTTCAAATGGCAATTTGCTTTATATAATTTTAAAAGAGGATTAAGTAGCAATTTAGTAGAGAAAATAAATTACATTTACCATTAGCATGAAGATACTTAAAAATGTATTGTTTTATTCTTACATATACATTTATAGATAGTTAACTAAACAAATTTGATAGTAGATTAAAAATTTTAAAAAATTAAAAAATTAATGATATATAATGTTTATTAAGATTTAAAACATATAAATACATAACTTAAGCTAATAAAAAATAAATGTAATACTCATTTACATTATAGAAATAATTTTATTATATTAAAAATATATACAAATCTAGAAAAAATATTCCGCAGCATAGCACGGATAAATACCTAGTTATAATTAAATAGATGTTTTTATTCAAATCAATTGAAACATAAACACGTCAAATGATTTCCTAAAGATGTCAGTTAACACGTTAGAGCGAAAAAAAAAAATTTCCCAAGAGTGTTCTTTATCTCTATGGACCATTTGGAGCAAATTGTTTTTTTTTTAGAATCACATGGTAGATAAGAAAATTAGGTAGAATCGTATAAGCGATATAATAGATATTTCACCAAAAAATCTCATTTTAAGTTTTAATTTTGGAAGAATTACTAGAATACACGTTTAAAAAGGAGTTTGGACTAGAATAACCGAAATTTGTTTTATTATTGAAATATTTCAAATATCTTTTATAATTTATTTTATTATTTATACAATTTTTATTTTATTTTAGAGTTTTCTATAGTTTTTAAGTTTTCTTATATAAAGTCGTTTAGGCCTAATGTATTATTTAGTTGTTGATTTTTAATAAAGAGTTTTGGCTTTTGAGAGAGTATTATCTATTTTTTATTTTCGGCAGATATATCAAGATCTCAACGAGTTCAAAAAACAGGTTTCAAATAAAAATTCCATTGAATCATTTGGTTGAACTTGCAGGTCCCAATCAATTCCTTAAATCTTTTGGTTGAACTGTTTAGTGTTGCTTCCACTACATCAGAAAGTGGTGTTTTCTTAATTAGGTCTAAAGTTGATTTATAGTTATATTCGACAACAATTATTTCACTATTCTTATATAAATTTGGTAAGGATGATTTACCAAATACCAATCAGTGTGCAAATCCAACAAAATATTCAAAAGTTACACCTAATCAAACATATTAGAAACATTATTTATTTGGAAAAAAACCACATTATATAATTGTATGAATGATCATTACAAAAGATAAACTATCCAAGAAAAAAGAATGGTTTATATCCTATTCAATAATTGAAGCAATTATTCTATTATTGACCTTTGTAGTTATAAAATTTATTATCATAAACACAACCAAAGTCAGAGAGATAGGAAATGGAGCTATAAAAGGAGATGTACTAGTTTGTATACCGTCAAAATGCAAAGAGCAACCAGCTAACACATATAAATTGGGTTATAGAGTTAACCAATGATGTTGTGGTGGTTGAAATTATCATTTATTCTTTATAAAATAAATAAAATATCAAATGTATAATATTTGTTTTCATATTAATTTCGTAAAACTATCAAATACATCTTCCTATCTGCCATTTACTTGCATTCTATACTGTAAATTGTTTTTTGAGAATAATACTTTTTTTAATAGTAAATATTGGAAACTAGGATTGTAAGCTAATATTGCGTACGTCTAAATAATTGTATAGTTGTACCTACCAGCCATTTGTTACATATGGCTTTGTAACAATTAAGTTTATATACATATGATTTTTTTATTGTTGGTATTCTAAAAGTGTCATGTTATATAATAGATATGCGTCCAATCTCCGATATTAAATAGATGTTTTATTTAAACCAGTTGAAACATGAAAACGTTAAATGTTTTACTAAAGATGTTAGCTAATACATCGGACCAAAAAATAATCTTTGTGGAGAGAGTGTCTTTCATCTCTATAAACCATTTAAGGCAATTGTCTTTGAATGATAAAAGAATAATGAATTTCTAAAGAGTGAAAGAGATAATTTGGTTTGTATTAAAAAAGAAAAAAAAAAGCAATTCAGTTTTATTAGTATGAATAAAGTTTCCCAAATTTAAAACAAATTGAAATCAAGTTTGTATAAAACAAATAAAACCGAAAACTGAAAAAAAAAAAAAACTATGAGCTGGATTATCTAACAGGAATGTAAAATAAAATATCTATAAATTAATAATGTTTTCAAATTTTATTAATTTATAAATTTATTAATTAATCGATAAATTAATAATTATTTTTGGCTTAAATTCTTAATGTTTGTCAAAAACAAAAATTTATATTTTCAACAATATAAATTTCATTCAAAAAATATTATAATAATAAATTTAGAAAATAAAGCAAATGAAATTTATAAACATGAAACAATAATATAATCATATTATATTATTTATATATGTCTAAATATATAATTATTAATTTACAGAATTATTAGACCATATTTTTATATAAAAAATTCAAAAAATATTATCTTATTATATTATTAAAATTTTCTAATTTTTACACAATTCAACTGGAGAAAAACAAAATTTATTAATTTTAAATATTAATTTATAAATATTTTACTGTATATTTTAACAATTTTGGTCCAGGCTAAATATATTTTTGTCAAAATACTTTTCATATAGTTTTAATACCCACACACTTAGAGATCTAAAAATGACCCTATAAATATAAACATCATTCCCAAAAAAGAATACATTTTACTCAAGAACAAAAAGATATAAAATACATTTTACCCGACAAATACAAACATTCCAAAGTTTTGATTCATATGATCCTACACTGTCAGGTACTTCAGAACCGAAGCACGTACTTTCTCCATGTAATCCCCTGCTTCTTTCTGCAAAAATAACATCTGAATTTATAAGACGAACAACACTTACTAATCTGGTAAAGAATCAAAGATTGAGATCATAAATCAATTCAATGAGAGGTTTTAGCTTCAGTTACGATTTAAGATTCAACAAGTAACCGTGACTAACCTGGTTTCCACTGTATGCATTTGCTATGTTTTCGTCGAGAAGTGTCAACAAAGATCTGTTGATCTCGTTTTTCTCCACCATATCCAACAACTAAAACATAACAGAGTCAAAACAAAGTCTCAAGATCCATCTCAAGAAGCATCATCATGGTTTAAGATCACATACTGTCGCTTTTATATCGGTTGAGGTCAAGATCTTTGTTAAGCTATTTGTAGCCGTCATAAGCTCGTTTTGCATTTTGTCATAAGCCTCTGCAAAAAAACAACATAACAATAGTTTTGAGTCCAAGAGTCATCAGGAACTTGATTAAGAAGAAAAAGACGCGCGCAAAAACCTATTCCTTCTTCTAAGGCTTTTTGAAGTGATTCAAGCTCAATCAATCTGTCTTCACTTTCCTGCATGATTTTGACCGGAAAACAAGATTAGTTAAGTGATCGATTCCTATGTTGTTCGAAGAAAAATCGTACCGCGGTCTTTGTAACAGCGAACCGGATTTGTCCGATTTCAAGTCGAATTTGCGCAAAGAACTCGTCGGTTAACCTGAAAAATTTACAGTAATCACATGAGATAGTGTTAACACATTGTTTCTGTCTCCTAATAAACCAACCAAACACATTTACATCACCAAAACTTAATCATTGAGGCAATTCATCGAACAAGTGGTGTGCACATTCAAATCAAAAACACTTCTTCACCAACCTTCCTCGAAGCCTAGCGATTTCGTACTCAATCTCTTGAGCTTCCGTATCAAGAAAGTACTCGATCAGCTCCGCCGCAGTATCTGGAACAACTCTAGACTGAGAAAACCCAGAAAACAAAAAGCAAAATCAGTGAACGAACCATCGATATAATTTCGAAAAACCCAAATTAAGTATAATCGCAATTTTTTACTTGTCTAAGAGCTTGACGACGCTCTCTCTCTTCGCGGATTTGTTTCTGAAAAGCCTCTTTTGCCTCCGAATCTCTCTCTAGCCGGCGTTTGAACTCAAGGCGAGCGATATGACCGGTTTGCGCCGGACCTAAGATACCTTTCGGATCCTTCCTTAAGATTAACATGAAAATTTTCAGCCAAAATCAAAAAAGCAAGAGTAAAATTTCGTAACGAAGCAAATTGGATTATGATCAATCTTTTACCCATTCGCAAGAGATTTTGCTCCTCCGTGTATTGATTCTTGGGATTGTACGGACGGTGTTCGCGACGGCGATTCCGATTGAGAGCGAAGCCATTGGGATTGGGTTTTTGACTTTTTTCTTCTTTTTTCCTTCTGTGAGCTCTGCTTTTACTTGCTACGTTATCTTTTAACTTATCTGTTATAATGGCGGGAGTATTTCTGACCGTTGAATTATGACTGGTGAGTAGAGGCGTTCGATTAGATCACAACCGTTGATATGTTTTGATCTGACGATCATATTTCGTCCACGGTATAATGAGAAGGCTCGCTTTTCATTTTGTGCAAAGGCCCAATTAGCCTAAACCTTTGGCGGCCTTTTCTACGGCCCGTATGATGAATATGCAACGGTTGTTTGCGCAAGCCTATGTCCAATTCCCATGTCCATTTCTCTTATGAGTGATATTGACCGCTTTGGGCTTAAATGTCCAATTCCCATGTCCAATTCATACTAATTAGAGTTGGACATTATTTATATATTAGATTATTATTGTTTAATCTTCTGATGTGAGATTTAGATTGATATCTCAATAATCCATCTTCAAGTCAAGGACCATACAAGTCCTTTTTGCTTCCAACTTTCTATGAAACTTGACACCCATCTTATACCATCTTGTACTGAGACACCTTTAATCGCAAGATAACCTTGAGGATTCTCCCACAACGAACAAGCAGACCCAACCTACTTTCCAAGATTTTCTTTTTCTGAACTTTGGTTCTAGACTTTTCAAGTCCATGTCCAACTCTCTTATTAGTATGATATTGTCCGCTTTGGACTTAAGTGATAAAGCCCGCACGGATCTGTTTTTGAGTTCCTCCTAAAAAACCTCATACTAATCAGAGTTGTATATTACTTATATATTAAACTATTATTGTCTAATTTTTTGATGTGAAATTTGGATTGATATCCTAATAACAGTTTGGTTTTGGTTGGTGATTTGTCAGGATGATTTATATTAAAAAGTCAAAATATGTTGACTCATTGTGTTTTGGATAGTCATATACCACGAAACGAAACAGTTAGTTATCGTTAGTTGTTGGTCGAATTTGTTGATAACATATACGAAGAAAAAAGCTAAAGATTTATTTATAATCAATCGACCCCATATTCATAACGATCTAAGCACCAATACCCCAAAAAAAAAAAAAAATTAGCAGATCCAGAACCATAATAAAAACCACGATCCATGCCAGCGCGATGGATATATATACTAATTGTATACAGCGATAAAACAACAACAAAAATAGGCATAAAATAATGCATGCATGTGTTGATGGTTGTACATTCATAAAATAATGCATGCATATGTTGATTGTTGTTACACCATATAATAATTTTAGTCAATTCATATACCATATATGATCGCTCACATGTGAGCATTTCCGCATGACTGCGTGTATATATATATATATATATATTTAAATTATTAAATTAGTGAATAATTTGATACTAACTAAGGCTAGGTCCACATATAATTATGTATATATATATTTAAATTAGTGAATAATTTGATAGTAACTAAGGCTAGGTCCACATTAGGTGATAGATTAGTCTTTGTGGGCAAAGTCTTTCTGGAAGACTCGTCAGAATATAATTCCCAATTCTGTAACTGCGGTGCAAGTAAAGTATCAAAATAATTTATCATGTTTGTTTAAATATAGCCTAGAAAGGCAGTAAAGGGAGTAAATTAAATTATAAAGTGCGATGTTCAAAACACACTACAGTTTTAAAAAAATATTAAATGATCATATCAGATTGGAGATTGGACTGTGGATGAATGGGTTTTACAAAAATCAACCAAAATCATTAGTTACTGATAGTATAGTAAACAAAGTAGGATAATAATTTGCAACAATAATGACGAGTTTGGTTTGATCTTTACATACCAGACTTTCTGACCCGAAAACTTGGGAGTAAATTTTATTAACATTCCTATTTTAATTTGGTTGATTTTGGATGTAGAAAAGAAGTTTGATTTTTCTTTTTCTGCCAGCCAAGCAAAAGAAGTTTGATTAATCAAGAAGAATTAAGTTTGTTGGAAAATTTAAAAATATTGAAAGAGTGAGACCGTGTCAAAAAAAGAAATTGGCTAGGTAACAGATACTTGAAAAAGGTATTTTGAAATAAAACTTTAAAACATACTTTTTATATAATTCCAAAGATCCGTGAATACATCAACTTTTTTTACCGGACGTCAATATATTTCTTTTGTTTTTGCAAATCAATAATTTATTAATTATGCGAAGTAACGTCAATCCAGGCGAGACAAACAATCAATATACAAATTTACATCAAATGACAGTTAAATAAACATCATTTTCGATAAAAAAAACAAATTAATTACATTAAGTGGAGATAACCTTCTCAAGGAAACGAAAAAAGACATAACAATTAAATAATGCTGAAAAAGACTAAAAAATGCGAAGGGTTTCTTAAGCAAGTTTTAAGTATTTATAACCACAAAACCAAAAGCCACAAGTAATCCCCTCAAAAACAAAATTACTAAAGAGAAGAAGAAGAAATGACGCGTTTCTCGACGGCGACGATGATGATCTTCGCGGCGGCGATGACGGCGATAGCTTTGATATCGTTACCGGAGGCGGAAGCGCAAGCGGCTACGACGTGCGTGAACAAGCTAGTCCCCTGCTTCAATGCCCTGAACACGACGACGAGGCCTCCGAAAGATTGTTGCGACTCGATCAAGGAAGCGGTGGAGAAAGAGCTTACCTGTCTCTGCACTATCTACACCACTCCTGGTTTGCTCTCTCAGTTCAACGTCAATGCTTCTCAAGCTCTCGATATCAGCCGTCGATGCGACGTCGACACTGATCTCTCCGCCTGTTCCGGTAATTTCTGACTTTTTTTTTATTTTATTTTTCTCCAGATCTCTCCGATTAGGGATTTTGAATTTGGGGGTTTTTGCCTACGGATCTGTTTGTTCAGATGCAGAATTTGAATTTGGTCTATTTTGAATCTTACTCGTTGAGATTATGAATGTGAGATTTTTGATTTTGATATTAATTATACAAATAAATGTTTTTTTGTTTATATTTTCAGCTTCTGGAGCTCCATCGCCAAAAGCTTCTTTACCTCCTCCAGGTATAAAACCAACCTTCACCTACTCCTAGCATTTATTTTTGTTTAAGATACTTTAAGATATCATTTTTAAAAAAATCTTGTTCAAGGAAATATTAAATCGATCTTTTAATTTTTCCCAGATTTCTCTCTTTTTTTTTTGTCGATAAACTTTTTTTTGTTAGCTTCTGTAAAGCTGGAAGTGTGAATGCCAGCTTTCTCTTGTACTTTCGTGTATGCCTGAGATATTGACTTTGAACAAAATGGACGAAATAATAATTTTTCATTTTTTTTCATTTTTATTAGTCTGAATTAACGGTTCTTTTGCTATATCGAATTCTAATTTCAGCAGGAAATAAAGGAAAAGACGCAGGAGCTGGGAACAAGCTCGCCGGTTATGGAGTAACCACTGTGATCTTGTCTTTGGTTTCGACGGTTTTCTTTTGAAAACACTCTACCGAAATCATCTGGTTTTCTGGTTTTTAATTCGGTTTGTTATTATTAGTTTAATAATTTTCAGGATTGTTTGTTTTTTGCTCAACTTATTATTATATAATAAGAATAAGATAAAGCTTTTTTTCTTGTTTAGTAACGTTTACGGGTCTAAACCGGACATTGTTATTTGTATCAGTTTGTCTTGATTCCAGTAATGTTCTCTGAATTTTTGTAGGTTTAATCAATACAGAAATCGGAAACTAAAATGTTCTTGTTTTTGCAAGATGAAAATTGAAAATACACAAAATGTTTCTTTCGAAAATTGCAAAAGAAAAGTGAAAAAATGAAAAATAACTAAAGGCAAAAAGTTTGCCGGTTTGCCCCCACCAAAAGATTATAAACAAATGTAAATAAACCACAAACCGGTAGGCTCAATAGGTTAGTAAAGAATTTACCAAACCGGTCTCAGGAGTCTCTCTCAGTGGTAAAAGGAACAGAGACACTGTTCATATGCTTTTAGGGGTTACTGAATTTCTCAGAGCGATAGGCATAGAGAGTGTGAAGAAACTGGCTTCTTCATCACCTGAAGCCAAATCGAGAGGATGAGGTTTGCGTTTGCGTTTGCGTCGACGAGAAGGAGATTTGTACATCGGAATGTTCTCGGTAAAGGTGATCTCCGAACTGCTCTTCCCTCGATTTCCATTTGCGGTTTCCGTGGCTGGAGACGAGCTTTCTCAGGTCTCAGTGAAGATTCCAGAGAGAGATTGAGAAATGGGCTTCGTGATATAAAGCTAGACGATGCCGTTGATTTGTTCGGTGAGATGGTAAAGTCTCGTCCTTTTCCTTCCATTATCGAGTTCAATAAATTGTTGAGCGCCGTTGCGAAGATGAAGGAGTTTGATGTTGTGGTATCTCTCGGCGAGCAGATGCAAATGTTAGGGATTGCACATAATCTGTATACTTACAGTATTTTGATTAACTGTTTCTGCCGCCGCTCTGAGCTCTCTTTTGCTTTAGCAATTCTTGGGAAGATGATGAAACTCGGCTATGAGCCTGATATTGTCACGCTTAACTCGCTTCTTAATGGTTTCTGTCGTCACGGTAAGAGGATTTCTGATGCCGTAGCTTTGGTTGATCAAATGGTTGAAATGGGATATCAACCCAACTCCGTCACATTCACAACTCTGATCCATGGCCTTTTTCTCCACAACAGAGTCTCTGAAGCAGTGGCTTTAGTTGATCGGATGGTGCTGAAAGGGTGCCAACCAGATCTGGTTACTTACGGTGTGTTAGTAAATGGAGTATGTAAGAGAGGTCATACTGATTTGGCTTTGAATCTGCTCAAGAAGATGGAATCGGAAAAGATAGAGGCTGATGTTGTGATCTACAGCACAGTTATTGATGGTCTGTGCAAATACAAACATGTGGATGATGCACTCGACCTATTCAGTGAAATGGAGAAAAAGGGATTTAGACCAAATGTTGTCACCTACAACTCCCTCATAAGTTGCCTTTGTAACTATGGAAGATGGAGCGATGCCTCCGGACTACTAAGCGATATGATTGAGAGGAACATCAACCCCGATGTGGTCACTTTTAGTGCATTGATAGATGCGTTTGTGAAAGAGGGAAAACTTTTGGAGGCCGAGAGATTGTACGAGGAGATGATCCGAAGGTCTATCAATCCTAATACAGTCACTTACAATTCACTGATTAATGGGTTTTGCATGCAGAGTCGCCTAGATGAGGCCAAACAGATGTTTGATTTGATGGTTAGCAAGGGTTGTCTCCCAAATTCAGTGACATATGGTACTCTCATAAATGGATTTTGCAAAGCGAAGAGGGTAGAGGATGGCATGAAACTCTTTCGTGAGATGTCTCAAATAGGATTGGTTGGAAACACAGTCACTTACACCACTCTTATTCAAGGCTTTTACGAAGCTGGAGATTGTGAGAATGCCCAACAAGTTTTCAAAGAGATGGTTTCTGCTGGTGTCCCTCCTAATATTGTGACGTACAACATTTCGTTAGATGGGCTTTGCAATAACGGGAAGCTAGAGAAGGCATTGGCCGTATTCCAAGATATGCAAAAGAGTGTAATGGAACTCAGTATATTCACTTATACTATTATGATTGAAGGGATGTGCAAGGCTGGTAAAGTGGAAGATGCTTGGGATTTATTCAATAGTCTCAGCCTCAAAGGAGTGATGAAGCCTGATGTTGTGACCTACACTACAATGATCTCTGGCTTTTGCGGGAAAGGCTTAAAGCAAGAAGCCGATGCCTTGTTCAGAGAAATGAAAGAAGATGGGCCTCTCCCAGACAGCGGTACCTATAATACACTGATCAGGGCACGCCTTAGAGATGGTGACAGAGCAGAATCAGCAGAACTCATCAAGGAAATGAGGAGTTGTGGATTCTCAGGAGACGCTTCGACGATAAGTTTGGTCGGGAATATGATGTGTGATGGGAGATTAGACAAAAGCTTTCTGGACATGCTCTCTTGGAACCCTCTTCCATCAAAAGCATCTGTGAGGTGAATTAAGTTAATGTATGTTGCCTAATTGGAGTGATTACTTCTCAACATTTGGTACTTTAATGATCGGAGATACCCAGTAAATTAGTCTTTAAGGTCTACTTTAACATTTGGTACTTTATGGGTTTCAATTTTTTGGTGGAAGATGAGATTTTTATTAGCAATATCACTAACCTGATCTTGTTGATCGATCCGTAGATTTAAAAGAAATGGGTAAGTAATTCAGAGAAAACTGTTGCGGTAAAGCAAGTTTCTCCATGATGGTTTCAAAGTGTTGACAGTAGATGAGAAGAATAATGTGTTTGGATTAGTGAATGTTACTCTAAAACCAGTGCACTTGTTATTCATATCAGTGGAAGTCACCTTAGAGGAATTGAGAACCGGTCTAAACATGTTTTTAACATCATTCTCTGCTATTTAGATGCTGAGAAAAGCTTATATATTGTTTTCGTTTAGTCTCTCAGACTAACAGATTTAGAGGTCACAGTCCTCATTTTTGTTGGTTTAACAATCCATAAAAAAAAACAAAATTTTATATATATATAACAATAACACAAAAGTCTCTCCATAGCTTGACATCTCAGCTTTTTAAAGTTTTATAAACATGACAACTCAGCAAAAATAATCACCAATCAAAACATTTTATTAATACATCTCATCTACTTATTTTAAATTTTAAATTTAAACCCATTAAAAACCCAAATATTTTTTCTATTGATTTTTTGTTTTATTTTTTACCAAACCCAAGCTCAAATAATTAATAACAGTAAATAAAAAATCATTATTTTACTTTTTACCAAATCCAGACCCAAATAATAAATAAAAAAAATTAAATCATTATTTTTTTTTGCCAAAACCAAATCCAAATAATAAATAATAACAAATAAATAATTAAAAAATTATAGCTATCTGTTTGTTTGACATAAACGTATATGATTGAAAAAGTGTAGGCTCAGCATCAACTATGCTTCCATGACAACAACGCAAAAAGCCTTATGTTATAAGAAGCTCACACATCAGCAAAAAATTTAACCGATAAAAACATAACAATTTCTTAGTTTTCGCTGGAAAACATAATTTTATGGGAGATAATGCAATTTTTTAGTTTTCACGTGAAATTGTAGTTTATTTGTTTCTGTAGGAAAGCGTGATTCAGGGCTTGACGAGAAAACGGTTTTTTTTTTATTTTGCAGGAATAGACGATTTCTCAGTTTTCGCAGGAAAAATAAATTTTTCGATTATGGCGGGAAAATACAACTTTTTGGTTTTTGCAGAAGATGAAATTTTTTGGTTTTTGTGAAAAAACGTAATTTCTCGGCTTTGGTGGAAAAACACAGGTTCTCGCGGGAAAATGAAATTTTAGGTTTTAGGTTTGACGAGAAAATGAATTTTTTGGTTTTGGTGGGAATAGGCGATTTCTCAGTTTAATGGGAAAACGAAGTTTTTTTGTTCTTACGGGAAATGCGATTTCTCGATTTTTGTAAGAAGATGAAATTTCTATGTGCTAAATTTCTAAGTTAAAGTATGTTTACAGTAACCAAAATTTAATTATTTAACTTTAAATAAAACGATATTTTAAGAATTCAAACATAATTTTCTATTTAGTTCTAAAGCAATAGCAATAGTTTTGATATGAATGTTATTGATTATAATTTGGTAGTTTTAGAAACATATGTTTATAATAAAACATTTGATAAATAAATAAATTTTATAATTCAAAATAATCATATTAATTAATAAATCTTTTTTTAAATGGCATTTTGCTTTATATAATTACAAAAGAGGATCAAATGGTAATTTAGTGGAGAAAATAAATTACATTTGCCATTAGCATGAAGATTAAAAATATATTGCTTTATTCTTATATATGTTATTCCTATATATACATTTATAATTAGTTAGCTAACTAAATTTAATAGTAAATTATAATTTTGAAAAAAAATAATAAAAAATATATAATGTTTATTCAGATTTAAAACATATAAATACATAGTTTAAGCTAATAAAAAATAAATATAATACTCATTTACATTATAAAAATAATTTTATTATATTAAAAATATATACAAAATTTAGAAAAATATCCCGCAGCATAGCGCGGATAAATACCTAGTTAATGTAAATGAAGTAAGATATTCATAAAACAAAGAAGAGAATCGCTTAGATTAAGCGATGGGTAATTGCAGCATGTATAGCATCAGCGAGTTGAGGAACTGTCTTCGAACTTAAACCTGCAGTCTGCAGCTGGTGTTGGCAACAATGTCGTGATTTTTACTGTATAAAAAAAACAAATTATAAGTTTTCTTTAAATCTTCAACATAGTCATGGATTTAATCTCAGTCCTTGAAAGTATTAAATCTTTGTGTTTAATGTAAATATAATTATTCAATTTTGTGATGTATGTTATCAACAAAAACCCAAAATTTTTTGAATCCAGATTGAATTATGATTTTTGATTCTTTATCCAACATGAAAATGTTCTTGTTGGAGATAACAAAGGTGGAAGAGAAAGCAAAGGGTTATATTTTTATGTGTAATGCGTAAATGTGGATAGTCATGTGTGGATATTCATATGTAGATAATTCCTGACATTTGCGATATAATTAGTTATTGCTATTTGATATTAAAAACTTTCATAATATTTATAAACTTGACGATGTTATGTTGTAATGCAATCAATGAAAAAAATAATAACAAGAGAAACTTTCACATATGAATCTAATCAAGTAAAGTAACATATGAATTCGATTTGATATTTTGATATATACGTATAGATATCGAGGTATGGACACATTTACATAGACAACTAAGATAAAAAAAAAAGGTAATATCTGAACCCTATTCGACACTTCAATATCGATATTGGTGTTATATTTACATATAGATATACAATAAATCAATACTATAATGGACATGATAATATGAATAATATTATTATAGACATATCAACATAAATACATATTTAACACAAAAAGAAATTTGAACTAAAGCCATCTACACTTCGATTTATCTGTAATCATGGTTGACTTAAGTTCAACCTAAAACCAATATCTAAAGTCAACTAAATTGATGGAGATTATATATGGCATCGAATCTAAATTAGTAAATCATCAATTTTCTAGTTTATTATTCACTACACTCACACAAATTTTATCCATACACTATTATCTATAATTAACAATTCATCATGCACAAATATCAGCCACCAAGCATAATCCATAACTCATATATCCATACATTAATGTCCACATCGTTTCATCCACACACATACACACATGCTTATTCACAACATCAAGTTGTAACCAAACCATCTTAACCGATGGATGTCTCATCTTCCATGGCGTAGATTGAGCAATTTCCAAAAATTGTAAAAAAGTAAATTTGGGTTTGGTAAGGTTTTGAGATTAATCAGTCAATGGAATCAAAAGAGGACTAGTATTTATGTTCTAAATCTAAATCTTAGAATGGATAGAGGCGTTAAAAACTGAAGGACAAACAGAAGAACAAACATCAATTATGAATATCAGCAACAAATATCGATATTGAACACTTGCAACGAACACTAAAGAAAAAATTATCAAAGGAAAAGAGGAAAGAAAATAAATTAAATAATGTGACTCCAATCACCAGGTGTAAGTGTGCGTGTAAATAAATTAAATTAAAACATCCCAATCTGTTTAAAATAATGTGACTCCAATCACCAGGTGTGCCTACAAGAACAAAATGTGAGACCACCTCCATCCATATGGGTTCTTAAAATTTAAGAAGATTGCTACAAATGTATTTAAAAATAAATAATAATATAATATTATATAAAATTCTTAAAATTAACAAATTAATATTCTTATTTTAAAACTCTCTTTCTTCGTTTTAAGAACCATATACTTATTTATTAATATTTCTTTTATTTAAAACTCTATTTTAAGAACTCCATAATTATACCAATGGAAGTGTTCTGATAAATCATAACTAATCATCCACATATATATGAAAATATTTTCAAAAGTAATTGAGGAAAAAAAAAGTGCATTAAACTAAACCTCTAGCTTGTATAGCAAAGAAAAAGTGAAAAATAAATTCATATGTCAGATAGTATTCTGTCGGTTTATTTTTAAACAACATGAAAAAAAAAATGCAAATAGTTTGCTGGCAGCAAAAGATTATTAACAAAAATAAATAAACCACAAACCGGTAAGCTCAATAGGCTAATAAAAGAATTCACTAAACCGGTTTCAGGAGTCTCTCTTAGCAGTGGTTGAGGAACACACTCTGTTCATGTGCTTTTAGGGGTTACTGAAATTCTCAGAGCGATAGGCATAAAGATTGAGAAGAAACCCGATCACCTGAAGCCAGATCGAGAGGATGAGGTTTGCGTTTGCGTCGACGAGAAGGAGATTTGTACATCGGAATCTTCTCGAAAAAGGTGATTCTCGAATTGCTCGTCCCTCAATTTCCGTTTGCGGTTTCCGTTGCTGGAGACGAGCTTTCTCAGGTCTCAGTGATGATTCCAGAGAGAGATTGAGAAACGGGCTTCGGGATATTAAGCTAGACGATGCCGTTGATTTGTTCGGTGAGATGGTAAAGTCTCGTCCACGACCTTCCATTGTTGATTTCAGTAAATTGTTGAGCGCCATCGCCAAGATGAAGAAGTTTGATGTCGTTATCTCTCTCGGCGAGAAGATGCAAATGTTAGGGATTCCACATAATCACTATACTTACAGTATTTTGATTAACTGTTTCTGCCGCCGCTCTGAGCTCTCTTTTGCTTTAGCAATTCTTGGAAAGATGATGAAACTCGGATATAAGCCTGACATTGTCACGCTTAACTCGCTTCTCAATGGTTTCTGTCGTCACGGTAAGAGGATTTCTGATGCCGTAGCTTTGGTTGATCAAATGGTGGAAATGGGATATCAACCCAACACCGTCACATTCAATACCCTTATCCATGGCCTGTTTCTCCACAACAGAGTCTCTGAAGCAGTGGCTTTAGTTGATCGGATGGTGCTGAAAGGGTATCAACCAGATCTGATTACTTACGGTGCGGTAATAAACGGAGTATGTAAGAGAGGTCATACTGATTTGGCTTTGAATCTGCTCAAGAAGATGGAAGCGGACAAAATAGAGGCTGATGTTGTGATCTACAGCACTATTATGGATGGTCTCTGCAAACACAAACATGTGAATGACGCAGTCGACCTATTCAGTGAGATGGAGAGCAAAGGGATTAGACCTGATGTTTATACCTACAGCTCACTCATAAGCTGCCTTTGTAATTACGGAAGATGGAGCGATGCCTCTCGACTACTAAGTGACATGATCGAGAAGAATACCAACCCTGACATTGTTACTTTCAATGCCTTGATCGACGCTTTTGTGAAAGAGGGAAAACTTTTGGAGGCTGAGAAATTGTATGAGGAGATGATTGGAAGGTCTATAGCTCCTAATACTATCACTTACAATTCATTGATCAATGGATTTTGTTTGCAAAATCGTCTAGAGGAGGCCAAGCAGATGTTTGCTTTAATGGTTAGCAAAGATTGTCTCCCAAACGTGGTGACTTATTCTACTCTTATCAATGCATTTTGCAAGTCTAAGAAGGTCGAAGATGCTGTGGAACTCTTCCGAGAGATGACTCAAAGAGGATTATTTGGCAACACAATCACTTACAACACTCTTATCAAAGGGTTTTTCGAATCTGGAGACTGTGAGAATGCCCAACAAGTTTTCAAACAGATGGTTTCTGGTGGTGTCACTCCTGATACTATGACTTGCAACATTCTGTTGGATGGGTTTTGTAAAAATGGGAAGCTCGAGAAAGCACTGGTCATATTCAAGGATCTGCAGCAAAAGACTGAGATGGAACTCAGTATTGTCACATATAATATTATGATTGAAGGGATGTGCAAGGCTGGTAAAGTGGAAGATGCTTGGGATTTATTTAACAGCCTCAGGCTCAAAGGAGTGATGAAGCCTGATATTGTGACATACAATACAATGATTTCAGGATTTTGTGGGAAAGGCTTAAAGGAGGAAGCGGATGCCTTATTAACAAAAATGAAAGAAGATGGGCCTCTCCCAAGTAGCGGTACCTATAATACGTTGATCAGGGCACGCCTCAGAGATGGTGACAAAGACGCATCAGCCGAACTCATCAAGGAAATGAGAAGCCGTGGCTTCTGTGGGGACGCTTCAACGATAAGTTTGGTCGGGAATATGTTGTATGATGGGAGATTACACAAAAGCTTTCTGGACATGCTTTCTTAAACAGTTTGTCCCTTAGAGGGCTTGTTGAGCATGCAACCCTGTTCCGATTGAAAGCAGCAACTTGTGAGGTAAATCAACGTTTTCTATTAATTGGTCACTGATATATTGTATGATGGGAGATAAGACAAAAGTTCTCTGGACATGCTTTCTATAAGCAAAATCCTTGAGGTGAATCTAATTTTTTTTATGTTGCATTTTCTTCTGATTACTTCTCAACGCAGTTCTTATGTTGACATGTTATGGTTGCTGCTGGGTCTTAACTTATGACTGATACTGTTTTTGTGTATTTCCTTGCGAACACTCTTTTTTTTTTAACACAAGATGAGTAGTGTGAGTGTCAGTGGTTCTACTTTAGATTTGGTTTTAACCCAAACGTATTTTTCTAATCTCTAAATTTAAATGATTTGTTAGACAAATTTGTTGTTCTTTTTGGTTCAAACAAATAACTTCATTTGTTTTTTTACACTCCGTAAACAAATCTTTTGAATTTGTGTTTCCTTGTAGAAATCTAAACTCAAACATACTTCCGAAGACATTGTTTTTGTTTTTATTTTTACAACACATATGAGACATTGTTAAACGTGACCATCTCCTCGTGAGTCGTGATATTTATGACATAGAAAACTTTGTTAGATGATCGTTGTAGTAACGGAAGCATTGTTCATAATGTCAGGATCTGCAAAATAGTGAAGTGGAACTTGATATGATTACATAACTCAACCATGTAAGTTGAGTCAGATGCGGTGAATAACTCAAAGAGAGTTATTGTTTCAAGAAAGGTGAGAGATTGAGATGAGTCTTGAGTTTTTTCTTGAATCTTTGTTTTTTGGTTTCTTGTTTATATGATTCTCAATGTGATGAAACCATTTAATTGCAGGAGTAGAGAAGGTAGATTATCTAAAATCAAGACTGTCTTTGCGATTTCTTTTGTTCCCTTTGTCTCTTTAGTTCAGAGGTTTCAGACTGGAGGAAACTGAATACAAGATCTCATGATTTAGCAAGAAATTCAATTTCGTAATCAGTCGATTTCTGTCTCCTGAAGTTTTTGATCAGTTTCATTTGGTGAGTACTGATAGATCTTTGACACAGTTCTAGAAAGAGACAAATTTTAATACCAGAAACTGAACCGAGTTTTGGACCGAACCGAGATTAGAACACACCATAAACCAGTTTAAGAAATTGAAAGTTAACTGCACTGTTCAAAGGAATAAGTGAAAATTGAGTTTCAGTTACTGTCATTTTCTTTTAAAAAAACATGAAAAATAAATGACCGAAAATAAGTGAAAATTGAATTTCAGTTTCATCTGGTGAGTACTGAGATCTTTGACACAGTTCTAGAAAGAGACAAATGCTAATACCAGAAACTGAACCGAGTTTTAGACCGAACCGAGACTAGAAGAAATCATAAACCAGTTTTAGAAATTGAAAGTTAACTGCACTGTACAAACGAATAAGTGAAAATTGAATTTCATTTACTGGCATTTTCTTTTTAAAAAAACATGAAAAAAAAGAAATAAACGCAAATGATACGCTAAGAGCATCTGCATTGCATAGAAACTGATTTGAATCTCTTATGTAATATAATATTAATATTTTAAATGTAATTTAATTAAATAATTAAATTTTAATTTATAAAAAAAGTTAAATCAATTATGAAATAACATATGTATGTGTGTTTGAAAGTCTCTCATGAATTTCTCAAAATTCTGTCTTTTTCGTTTTATTTTTTTATTTATTTTTAGTGGTAAGAGACTCCAACTATAGATGTCTAAACCCCACTAAAATGATTTATAAACAAAAATAAGTCACAAACCGGTAAGTAAGCTCAATACGCTAAGAAATTTACTAAACCGGTTTGAGGAGTCTCACTCTCAGTCTCAGTGGTTTTAGGGATAACTGAATTTTACGGAGAGTGAGAAGGAGCCCGATGACCTGAAGCCAAATCGAGGAGATGAAGTTTGCGTTTGCGTCGACGAGAAGGAGATTTGTGCACCGGAATCTTCTCGAAAAAGGAAATCCTCCCTCGACTTTCGTTTGCGGTTTCCGTTGCTGGAGACGAGCTTTCTCTGGTGCTAGTTATGATTACAGAGAGAAGATTAGAGGTGGGTTTCTACATGATATTAAGCTAGACGATGCCGTTGATCTCTTCGGTGAGATGGTCAAGTCTCGTCCTCGAGCTTCCATTGTTGATTTCAGTAGATTGTTGAGTGCAATTGCCAAGATGAAGAAGTTTGATCTTGTCATCTCTCTCGGCGAGCAGATGCAAATGTTAGGGATTGCACATAATGACTATACTTACAGTATTTTGATTAACTGTTTCTGCCGCCGCTCGCAACTCCCTCTTGCTTTATCTTTGCTTGGGAAGATGATGAAACTCGGGTATGAGCCTGATATTGTCACGCTTAACTCGCTTCTCAATGGTTTCTGTCGTCACGGTAAGAGGATCTCTGATGCCGTAGCTTTGGTTGATCAAATGGTGGAAATAGGATATCAACCCAACACCGTCACATTCAACACTCTGATCCATGGCCTTTTTCTCCACAACAAAGTCTCCGAAGCTGTGGCTTTAGTTGATCGGATGGTGCTGAAAGGGTGCCAACCAAGTTTAGTTACTTACGGTGTGGTAGTAAACGGAGTGTGTAAGAGAGGCCATACTGATTTGGCTTTGAATCTGCTCAAGAAGATGGAAGCGGACAAAATAGAGGCTGGTGTTGTGATCTACAGCACTATTATTGATGGTCTCTGCAAATACAAACATGTGGATGATGCACTCGACCTATTCAGTGAAACGGAGAAAAGGGGAATTAGACCGGATGTTGTCACCTACAGCTCCCTCATAAGTTGCCTTTGTAACTATGGAAGATGGAGCGACGCGTCTCGACTACTAAGCGATATGATTGAGAGGAACATAAACCCCAACGTAGTTACGTTAAATGCATTGATAGATGCGTTTGTAAAAGAGGGGAAACTTTTGGAGGCCGAGAGATTGTACGAGGAGATGATCAGAAGGTCTATAGATCCTGATACTGTCACTTACAATTCATTGATCAACGGGTTTTGCTTGCAAGATCGTCTAGAGGAGGCCAAGCAGATGTTTGATTTGATGGTTAGCAAAGGTTGTCTCCCAGACGTGGTGACTTATAACATTCTTATCAATGGATTTTGCAAGTCTAAGAGGGTAGAAGATGCTATGGAACTCTTCCGTGAGATGTCTCGAAGAGGATTAGTTGGCAACACAGTCACCTATAGCACTCTTCTCAAAGGGTTTTTCGAAGCCGGCGACTGTGAGAATGCCCAGCAAGTTTTCAAACAAATGGTTTCTAGTGGTGTGCCTCGTAATATTATGACATACAGCATTTTGTTAGATGGACTTTGTAATAACGGGAAGCTAGAGAAAGCACTCGTCATCTTCTAATATCAATATTGTCACATATAATATCATCATTGAAGGGATGTGCAAGGCTGGTAAAGTGGAAGATGCTTGGGATCTGTTTGCTAGTCTCAGTCTGAGAGGAGTGCAGCCTAATGCTATAACCTACACAATAATGATCTCAGGATTTTGCGGGAAAGGCTTAAAGGAGGAAGCCGATGCCTTATTAACAAAAATGAAAGAAGAAGGGCCTCTCCCAAATAGCGGTACCTATAATACGCTGATCAGGGCACATCTCAGAGATGGTGACAAAGAAGCATCAGCAGAACTCATCAAGGAAATGAGGAGTTGCGGCTTCGGTGGAGATGTTTCGACTATAAGTTTGGTCGGGAATATGTTGTATGATGGGAGATTGGACAAAAGCTTTGTGGACATGCTTTCTTAAACAGTTTATAGCCTAGAGGTCTTGTCAAGCATGCAACCCTGTTCCGATTGAAAGCAGCAACTGTGAGTTAAATCAACGTTTTCTATTAATTGCTTCTCTGGAGATGCTTTCGAGACAATAAGCTTGGTCACTGATATGTTTGTATGATGGGGGATTAGACAAGCTCTCTGGACATGCTTTCTATAAGCAAAATCCTTGAGGTGATTCTGATTACTTCTCAACGCAGTTCTTATGTTGGCATGTTATGGTTGTTGTTGTGTCTTAACTTATGACTGATACTGTTGTTTGTGTATTTCCTGGAGTACACATACTCCACTTCTTTTTTAACACAAGATCATAATTTTAGGATCTGCAAAAAAGTGAAGTGGAACTTGATATTATTACATAACTCAACCATGTAAGTTGAGTCAGATGTGGTGAATTCCTCAAAGAGAGTTATTGTTTCGGGACTCGCAGCTTAAGTCGAAACCCCCTTGGAGATTTCAAGAAAGGTGTAAGATTGAGATGAGTCTTGAGTTTTTCTGGAATCGTTGTTTTTTGGTTTCTTGTTTATTAGATTTTGAGTATGGTGAAACCATTTAATTGCAGGAGTAGAGAAGGTAGATTATCTAAAATCAAGACAATAGCTTAGAAGTTACAAGTCTTGCCGATTTCTTTTGTTCCCTTTTTCTCTTTAGATCAGAGGTTTCAGACTGGAGGAAACTGAGTACAAGATCTCATGATTTAGCAAAAAATTCAGTTTTGTAATCACTCGATTTCTGTCTCCTGAGATTTTTGATCAGTTTCAATTGGTGAGTACTGATAATACTAATACCAGAAACTGAACCGAGTTTTGGACCGAACCGAGATTAGAAACCATAATAAACCAGTTTAAGAAATTGAAAGTTAATTGCACTGTACAAAGGAATAAGTGAAAATTAAATTTCATTTATTGTCATCTTCTTTTAAAAAAACCGTGAAAAAGAAATAAACGCAAATGGTACGCTAAACCCCACCCAAATGATTTATAAACAAAAAACAAATCACAAACCGGTAAGTAAGCTCAATAGGCTAAAGAATTTACTAAACCGGTTTCAGGAGTCTCCCTCTCAGTCTCAGTGGTTCTAGGGATTACTGAATTCTAGGGAGTGAGAAGAAGCCCGATGACCTGAAGTCAAATCGAGAAGATGAAGTTTGCGTTTGCGTTTGCGTTGACGAGAAGGAGATTTGTGCACCGGAATCTTGTCGAAAAAGGTAATCCTCCCTCGACTTCCGTTTGCGGTTTCCGTTGCTGGAGACGAGCTTTCTCTGGTTCTAGCTATGATTACAGAGAGAAGATTAGAGGTGGGTTTCTGCATGATATTAAGCTAGACGATGCAGTTGATCTTTTCGGTGAGATGATCAAGTCTCGTCCTTTACCTTCCATTGTTGATTTCAGTAAATTGTTGAGTGCCATCGCCAAGATGAAGAAGTTTGATGTTGTGGTCTCTCTCGGCGAGCAGATGCAAATGTTAGGGATTGCACATAATCTGTATACTTACAGTATTTTGATTAACTGTTTCTGCCGCCGCTCGCAACTTCCTCTTGCTTTATCCATGCTTGGGAAGATGATGAAACTCGGATATGAGCCTGATATTGTCACGCTTAACTCGCTTCTTAATGGTTTCTGTCGTCACGGTAAGAGGATTTCTGATGCCGTAGCTTTGGTTGATCAAATGGTTGAAATGGGATATCAACCCAACACCGTCACATTCAACACTCTAATCAATGGCCTTTTTCTCCACAACAAAGTCTCCGAAGCTGTGGCTTTAGTTGATCGGATGGTGCTGAAAGGGTGCCAACCAAGTTTAGTTACTTACGGTGTGGTAGTAAACGGAGTGTGTAAGAGAGGCCATACTGATTTGGCTTTGAATCTGCTCAAGAAGATGGAAGCGGACAAAATAGAGGCTGGTGTTGTGATCTACAACACACTCATTGATAGTCTCTGCAAACACAAACATGTGGATGATGCACTCGACCTATTCAGTGAAATGGAGAAAAAGGGAGTTAGACCTGATGTTTTCACTTACAGCTCCCTCATAAGCTGCCTTTGTAACTATGGAAGATGGAGCGACGCCTCTGGATTACTAAGCGATATGGTCGAGAGGAACATCGACCCCGATGTGGTCACTTTTAGTGCATTGATCGATACGTTTGTGAAAGAAGGGAAACTTTTGGAGGCCGAGAGATTGTACGAGGAGATGATCCGAAGGTCTATAGCTCCTGATACAGTCACTTACAATTCATTGATCAACGGGTTTTGCTTGCAAGATCGTCTAGAGGAGGCGAAGCAGATGTTTGATTTGATGGTTAGCAAGGATTGTCTCCCAAACGTGGTGACTTATAATACTCTTATCAATGCATTTTGCAAGTCCAAGAAAGTAGAAGATGCTATGGAACTCTTCCGCGAGATGTCTCGAAGAGGATTAGTTGGCAACACAGTCACTCACAACACTCTCATCAAAGGGTTTTTCGAAGCCAGCGACTGTGAGAATGCCCAACAAGTGTTCAAACAGATGGTTTCGGCTGGTGTACCTCGTGATATTTGGACATACAGCATTTTGTTAGATGGGCTTTGTAATAAAGGGAAGCTCGAGAAAGCACTGGTCATCTTCGAAGACATGCAAAAGAGTGAAATGGAACTCAATATTGTCACATATAATATCATCATTGAAGGGATGTGCAAGGCTGGTAAAGTGGAAGATGCTTGGGATCTGTTTGCTAGTCTCGATCTCAAAGGAGTGAAGCCTAATGCTATAACCTACACAATAATGATCTCTGGATTTTGCGGGAAAGGCTTAAAGCAGGAAGCCGATGCCTTGTTCAGAAAAATGAAAGAAGATGGGTGTTTTCCAAATGAATGTACGTATAATACGCTGATCAGGGCACGCCTTAGAGATGGTGACAAAGCAGAATCAGCTGAACTCATCAAGGAAATGAGGAGTTGCGGCTTCCGTGGTTATGTTTCAACAGTAAGATTGGTTTTTCATATGTTGCGTGATGGGAGATTGGACAAAAGCTTTTTGGATATGCTTTCTTTCTCAAGTTCTTGATGTTGCTTTTCCACGAATTACTTCTTATGTTATCATGTTGTTACATGTAGGTAGATAGATTTGTGTATATTTGGTTGAAATTGTGTGTGTGAGTTTCATGAACACACGCATTCAAGATGAGCACAATTTTTCGTTGCTTAGACAAATTTCTAGCTCCATTCGGTTCAAATGGTTAACTCCCTTTGTGCTTTTTTTAATTCTCGGTTTATTTTCAAGTCGGGTTCGAAGGATTCTATAGTATATATTCCAATGATTAGTGGGACTTTAGTAACCAAATCACAAATATTGTTAGGCAAAAACCTATTAAATCGGACTTTTTAATTTTTATTGATAAAATAGTGAAAATTAACTATTTTAGAATCCATTTTATACATTTTAAATTTATAATTAGTTACAAAAACTTATTTATTTAATAAACAATGGTTTTTTGATGTTTTAAATTTATTTAGTTTTAATTTTTCTCGTAGTACTATTGATTATTAGTGCTTTTCACCATCGAATTTTTGTGTAAATGGTGGCGATTGGATTCGATAATACCCGGTTTAATAGTACAAATATTAAACCGGAATTGAACGAACCAGTTTTGGTTTCTCGAATTATCGGTTTACCATACCGATCTCTCTCTTCATAAACATTTCGTTTTAGGATTCCGAATCAGACAAAAGGGAAGCCGGAAACGATGCAGAAATCGCTTGCGATGACGGCGAAGAGATTTCTTCATCGGAATCTTCTGGAAAAAGGTAAACCCAGAACTGGCCTTCCTTCGTTAAGCCATTGCGGTTTCTGTGGCTGGGTACGAGCTTTCTCTAGCGTGATTGATTTCCGAGAGAGACTGAGCAGGAACCGGCTTCGTGATATCAAGCTAGATGATGCAATCGATTTGTTCACCGATATGGTCAAGTCTCGTCCTTTCCCTTCCATTGTCGATTTCAATAGATTGTTGAGCGCCATTGTTAATATGAAGAAGTATGATGTTGTGATCTCTCTGGTCAAGAGGATGGAAAATCTGGGAATCCGAAATGATCTGTACACATTCAACATTCTTATAAACTGTTTCTGTAGCTGCTTTCAAGTCTCTATTGCTTTATCTGTTCTTGGGAAGATGTTGAAACTTGGTTATGAGCCGGATAAAGTCACGCTTGCCTCTCTTGTCAATGGATTCTGTCGCAGGAATAGGGTTTCTGAAGCTGTATCTTTCGTTCAGAAAATGGTGGAAATAGGTTATAAACCTGACATTGCAGCTTACAACAAGATCATTGATTGTTTTTGCAAAACTAGAAGGGCTAATGATGCTCTCAACTTCTTCAAGGGGATTGAAAGGAAAGGGATAAGACCAAATGTTATTACCTACACTTCTCTCGTAAAGGGTCTTTGTAATTCGGGACGATGGAGCGACGCAGCTCGGCTGTTGAGTGATATGATCAAGAGGAAGATCAGACCAAATGTGATTACTTACAGCGCGTTGGTCGATGCATATGTGAAGAATGGGAAGGTTTTAGAGGCCAAAGAGCTGTACGAGGAGATGGTCCGAATGTCTATCGAACCTGATATCGTCACTTACAGTTCCCTGATCAATGGATTTTGTATGCACGATCGTATAGACGAGGCCAGTGAGATGTTTGATTTGATGGTTAGCAAAGGCTGTTTCCCAGATGTAGTGAGTTACAACACTCTTATTAATGGGTTTTGTAAGTCGAAGAGAGTAGATGATGGCATGAAACTCTTCCGGGAGATGTCTCAGAGAGGATTGGTTAGCAATACAGTCACTTACAACACTCTTATCCAAGGATTTTTTCAAGCAGGCGATGTTGATATGGCTCAAGAATTTTTTAATCAGATGGATTCTTTTGGCGTATCTCCTGATATTTGGACCTATAACATTTTTTTAGGTGGTCTTTGTGACAACGGGAAGGTAGAGGAAGCATTGGTGATATTTGAAGATATGCAGAAGAGAGAAATGGATCTTGATATTGTCACGTATACTACAATCATCCAAGGGATGTGCAAGACTGGTCAGGTTGAAGACGCTTGGGGTTTATTTTGTAGCCTCAGCCTCAAAGGAGTGAAACCTGACGTTGTCACATACACTACAATGATGTCAGGCTTGTGTAGGAAAGGCCTACATCGTGAAATAGATGCATTGTATACAAAAATGAAAGCAGACGGGCTTATGCTGAACGACGGCACGCTATGTCTTAGAGATGGGGACATAACAGCATCAGCTGAACTTATGAAAGAAATGCTGAGTTGTGGCTATGCACCGTCTTTACTAGGAGACAGAGAGTCTAGGCGAAGCAAAAAAGCTCTCTCTTTGTAGTGATTATTGCTTGGTGTTTCTTTAATGTCGAGTTGAGAGATCCTCGATTAATTCATCCAAGCGTTGAGTATCTTGTTCATTCAAGTGTTACCAAATGGCGAGTGCATATGGATTCTTCACGCACCCCTCACTCCCAATCGGAGATTCTGTATACGGGTTACGCATTGCAAAGGGATCTTCTAGAAGGGTTTTGTGCTCCGTCATAATCATCAGCAGCTCTATCAATGGTGCTGATAAGCATTGCTTCATATTAACCTTCTGATATCGGTGCTTGAGGTGAGATTTCTGCCTCCGTTACCTCAATTGCATTTCTTGGCCCACTCGTGTTATGTTCATGGTCTAATTTTTCTTACGAAATCCATTGGTTTGAGATCCTTTTTTTTACTACCAGATTGAAGTTGTTCTGGCTGTTCTGTTATGTCTAAAATGGTATGCAAAGCTAGAATATTTCGAGTCTTGTTTGGCTTTAGAAAGATCTCAACTCCCAAAATTGACCTTCAATACATTTTTAGCATCTCTCTAAAACGCCCTCTTATTATTAGGCTTAATTTGACTCATCTAGCTTATACATCAGTCCAGTCTCCTGGTATCTAATGGAAACTACCAAGCTTTTTCCAGTTTCAAAGATACAATTATCACTTGAACGTTCTCAAAACCAATGGAAGTGTTATTGTAGATGAGAAAAACACACATAAACAGTCTTTATTGTTTCCTGCGCTTTATTTCGGTGTCTTTGTTCTTTTGCAGAATTTGAGTTCTTAAACCGGGTTGACTATGCAATGCAGGTACTCAGGAACATAGGAGTGTATGAGAAAAGAAGTATTTGGCGAACCGGCATGAGGAATAGAGCATCACTAAGTTTCTCAAGCTTATCAAGATTTCTCTCTTTGTGCATAAACAAAAGAAATGTTGGGGAGATAGGGGAAAATACGCGCAGCCAGAGGTTAGAGAAAGCCATGAAGTTGTAATAATTTCCATAAGACAAATGAAAAAATTTCGAGGAAAAATGCAAATTCTAGTCGTAGTGTTTGACTGTATCCTAACAGTGACATCTTGTATTCATTGAAATTTTAATTAAAAGGAAAATTATATAGAGAAAATTATTGAGAAGGCCAAAGGTATTTTGAATCTTTTTGGCTAAATAATCTATTCTCTCTCTGACCACCGGTATGATCTTATAAATTGAAGTTCTTAAATTTTTTATTATTATTAATTTTTTTTTTCAAAAAAAAATAAAAGTGAGTAAAAGTGACGAATCACGTCTCGCCACGTGGCGAGAGACGATTCTACGGACCGTAGACCCTGCGCAGATTGTCAATTCTGTGGCAGAGTCTTGCCATGTCATTTTTTTAATTTTTTTTCTTTAAAACTCTTGTTGGGCTCACTAATACTAATGCTCTTAAAACATTTACAATACTGGTTTTTTAACAAATATTTTAACTTTAAAAAATATTAAAAAATAAAAAAGTAAGAAATCTGAGAAGAAACAGTTTTTAGAGCATGAGTATTGCAAAGCCAAATGAGAGATTCTTAATAATATTTTATTATTAAAAAAATTAATTTTTTGAAAAAACTATTTTTAAAAAAAAGAAAAAAAAAAGAAAAGATGACCGATCATATTATGTCCATAGAAGAGTCGATTCTATAAACTCTATGCAGAGAGTCGACTCACCTCTGCACATTTGCCATGTCATTTTTTTTTCTTTTTTTCTTTTTTTTTTTCCTTTAGAATTCTTGAGAAACTGTGCAATACTCATGCTCTTATAACTTTCATTTAAGAGTTGGATCTAAGATTTTCCTAAACATGTGTCATCATATGATTAATTTGTTTTCTTTTATATTTAAAATTTATTTATATTATTATATTATATTAATATTTTATATTTAAGAAAAGTATCATAATGTTTCTTGCGTTGCACTTGGTCTTATACATCTGTGGATGGCCCATCTATAAAGCAACAGCTTCTTGCTCTCTGCTTCTTATTTTCTCTTAGAGCATCTCCAGCGGTTAAAACTCTGTGAGAGTATTTAACAAAAAAAAATTTTAATTTTTAAATTATAAAAAAATTTAAACCAATCATAAAAGGAGCACATGTAGAAGGATTTGTTAAAATAGTTAAGAACGTTTGTTAAAACAGAATCTAAGAGACACTTTTAATGCTTTATTCTTGATTTTTATTATTTTATTAATATTTTTTTTTTAAGAGATTGTGTTTAAAAACCTCTGATGGAGGTGGTCTTATCTCCTAAGAGCAAGTGCAACGCATGATTTTTAAGAAAAATTTTAGGATATCTAAACAATAAAATAAGATAAAATAATAGAAAAATGAGAGATAAAATAAGAAGTAATTCTTATTTAAGAGTTATAAAATCTGATTTTTAAAGAAGAAATGAAAGATGGTGTGGTATACATGTCAAGTTTTAAATAGTTACACATTAATTAATTATTTTATATCAAACTTAGATATTATTTTTGAGTTTTTGGCATTGCACCTGGTCTAATAATTATTATTCATCTGCTAATTAACAGCTTCACAGTTTTTCTTTTTCCTTTGTGGAATCTCTTTCTCTGTGTCTCTGCAACGATGGGTGGTTGCTTCTCTGTATCTTATCATGTGATCAACTTGTGAATCAAGCTTATCAATGGTTATGTGTCAAAGAGAGTTATGTTCACAACCTCGAGGAGAATCTCACAACTTTGGAGACAACCATGGAAGAGTTGAAGGCACAACTCAATGATCTATCAAGAAGGGTGGAGAGAGAAGAAAATAAAGGTTTAAGAAGGCTTGCCCAAGTCCAGGTATGGCTTACTAGAGTTGAGACCATCGAAAGCCAAGTCAATGGTCTCTTTAGTGTTAGACAATTTGAGCTTCAAAGGTTGTGTCTTTGTGGGTTTTGCCCCAAAAGTCTAAAATCGAGTTATCTCCTAAGAGCAAGTGCAACGCATGATTTTTAAGAAAAATTTTAGGATATCTAAACAATAAAATAAGATAAAATAATAGAAAAATGAGAGATAAAATAAGAAGTAATTCTTATTTAAGAGTTATAAAATCTGATTTTTAAAGAAGAAATGAAATATGGTGTGATATACATGTCAAGTTTTAAATAGTTACACATTAATTAATTATTTTATATCAAACTTAGATATTATTTTTGAGTTTTTGGCATTGCACCTGGTCTAATAATTATTATTCATCTGCTAATTAACAGCTTCACAGTTTTTCTTTTTCCTTTGTGGAATCTCTTTCTCTGTGTCTCTGCAACGATGGGTGGTTGCTTCTCTGTATCTTATCATGTGATCAACTTGTGAATCAAGCTTATCAATGGTTATGTGTCAAAGAGAGTTATGTTCACAACCTCGAGGAGAATCTCACAACTTTGGAGACAACCATGGAAGAGTTGAAGGCACAGCTCAATGATCTATCAAGAAGGGTGGAGAGAGAAGAAAATAAAGGTTTAAGAAGGCTTGCCCAAGTCCAGGTATGGCTTACTAGAGTTGAGACCATCGAAAGCCAAGTCAATGGTCTCTTTAGTGTTAGACAATTTGAGCTTCAAAGGTTGTGTCTTTGTGGGTTTTGCCCCAAAAGTCTAAAATCGAGTTATCGTTATGGGAAACGGGTTTACATGATATTAAAGGAGGCTGGGAGTCTCAAATCTAATGGAGTTTTTGAAATTTTTGCTGAGAAAGCTCAAGCGTCTGAGGTGGTAGAGAGGCCTATTCAACCGACAATAGTTGGTCGGGAAACAATTCTTGAAACGGCATGGAACCGTCTCATGGAAGATGGAGTTGGTGTCATGGGTTTGTTCGGTATGGGTGGAGTAGGAAAAACTACACTTCTCACACAGATCAATAACAAATTTCTCAAGAAAGAAGATGCTTTTCATATTGTGATTTGGGTTGTGGTATCAAAGGAATTACAGATCCAGAAGATGATCAAGAAGATGTTGCAAAGGAACTATGCCTGACCGGAGAAGACTGGAACCAGAAAGATGAAGATCAAAAGGCATGTGACATACACAGTGTCCTAAAGAAGAAGTTTGTGTTGTTGCTTGATGACATATGGGCCAAAGTAAACCTATCTAGGATCGGAGTCCCTTTCCCAAGTAGAGAAAACGGATGCAAAGTAGTTTTCACCACTCGTTCTCGAGAAGTATGTGGACGCATGGGAGCTGATGTTGAAGTAGAAGTCCAATGTCTGGCTTCTAATGATGCATTGGATTTGTTTCGAAAGAAAGTTGGAGAGACCGCGTTAAGAAGTCATCCAAACATACCGAATCTTGCAAATGTGGTTGCTAAAAAGGTGTCGTGGTCTGCCACTAGCACTTAACGTCATCGGCGAAGCCATATGGCAAGCAAACGGACGGTTCAAGAATGGCAGCCAAACGAACGGTTGATGTTTTGGCTTCATATGCTGCTGAGTTTCCAGGGATGGATGATGAGATTCTTCCAGTTTTAAAGTATAGTTACGATAACCTAAAAGGTGAACATGTCAAATCGTGTTTGCTATATTGCGCTTTATTTCCAGAAGATCATAGGATTTGTAAACGTGGGTTGTTAGAGTATTGGATATGCGAAGGGTTTATAGATGGAAGTGGTGAAAGTCTTGAAAAGGCTGTGAACAAGAGATATAAGATCATCGGTAGTCTTGTTCGTGCGTCATTGTTGATGGAGGATGAGAAGAAAGCTTCACGTGAAGTGTATATGCATGATGTTGTTCGTGAAATGGCCTTGTGGATCTCATCTGATTATGGAAAAGAAAAAGATAATTTCATCGTGCGTGCTGGTGTTGGGTTACACGAAGTACCGAAGGTTAAGAATTGGAATGTTGTCAAGAGAATGTCGCTGATGTCGAATAGGATTGATTGTGTTTCCGGCAGTCCGAGATGTCTTGAGCTTACAACATTGTTCTTGCAGAAAAACAAGAAGACGTTGGTAAACATCTCCGGCGGTTTCTTCCGGTCCATGCCAAGGCTAGTTGTCTTGGATCTATCGTTTAATACAAATCTATCTGAGTTGCCAGATGAAATATCGGAGTTGGTTTCGTTGAAATATCTCAACATGTCATTTACAGGCATAGAGTGTTTGCCTGTCGGGTTTCGAGAGTTGAAGAATCTGATTCACTTGGATTTGGAAGGAACGAGTAAACTCTCGAGTGTTGTTGGGATCATATCTGCACTACTGAATTTAAAAGTGTTGAAGTTACTTCGTTCTAACGTTTCATGCGGTCCCAACACAATATTGGAGGAGTTACAAGTGTTGGAACATCTAGAAACCCTAACCATTGGAATCATTTACGGTTCAGGTTTAAATCGATTTTGCATCTCTCACAAGCTGATGCGTTGTACACAAGCTCTAGCGATCAAGAGTTGTCAACTAGAATCCTCTAGTATATCGTTTTTAGGTAGTGTTGATGAACTCATTCTCGATGGATGTAGTATCTTTGAGATAAAGATGGATGCATGCTTCATGAGCCTCTCTCGCATTACTCTACAACATTGCAAGTGCGTAAGAGAATCGACGTGGCTGATGTTCGCTCCGAATCTTGCAAAGCTTTTTGTTTACGGTGCAGACGAATTAGAAGACATCATAAGCGAAGAGAAAGCTTTTGGTTGTGAAAGTTGTGAGATTGTTCCTTTCAAGAAACTAAGAACTCTACCAGAGCTGAAAACATATTTTGGAGCCCTTTACCGTTTCATTGTCTTAAGAAAATCATTGTACTTAACTGCCCAAAGCTGAGAAAGCTTCCACTCAATTCTAAAAGCTGCTCAGGTGGTGAAAATGGAGTTTTCATAAAGTACAAAGAGAAAGAATGGTTAGAAGAAGTTGAATGGGAAGACGAAGCTACCAAAGCCTGTTTTTTACCTTCGTGCATACAACAGATCTAATTTCTCTTCTCCTTTTTTTGTTGTTTTAGTGTAATTTTTTCCTCTTTTGTTGTTTTAGTATATATATATATATATATATAAACCTACTTGAACCACAAGTTACTTCATTTATCTTGTAAAAAGCAAATGAGGTAACTTGTGGGGGAAGATACGAGAAAGGACATTGTGATGCTGCTTGAACAGGAACTCTAAGATTAAAGATAATAAGAACGATAATGTTACAATTATGTCCGAAGCTTCTAATAAACACATAAACCGTCGAACGCCTCAAAATGCAAAACCCAAAGTAAAAGAAAATCAACATCACCGAGAAGGAACAATGTTCAATTTGTAAAAAAAATCAGGTGCGAGAAGAAGGGCACCGAGATCGTCGGCAGAGTAATGATGAATATTTGCACTGTTTATTTGCCAGACCTTAAACGACGCCGTAACGGTCGCATTAAGGGCGTTGTTGAACAAGTAGAGCTTCGTAGCTCCGTAGATTGCTTTTGTCGGAAAAACCCTAGACGTACTACATGTTCTCCCACCTTGTCCGAATCCTTCTACTATTGAGTGATCCACCTACAGCAAATTAAAATTTAATTATAACACAGTTTAATACAATTCTTATTTAATATAAAATGAAACTGATGTATATCATAATATATTACCAAAATTTTCATAGTCAATTTCTCCCCTTTCAGGACTGGTACGAAGCTTCCGTATATTGATTTCACCGCATCGTTTGCCATGGTCGACCTATTAAAAGACATTTTGATTAAACCATAAGTCAATATTTTCATCTAACAGAGGATCTATATAATAATATATATAAGCTATTTTCTTTTTTCGAAATCTGCATTTAACAGAAATGTATGGTAAAAATGCAAATATATGGATTGATTATCTTAATGATGAATTACTTACCTTAAGGTGTCAGTGCAGAAGAAAGTATTAAGTTTAGAATCTTTTCCCTTCGACACATAGAAATAAACCGGAGTTTGTTCCGATAAGCTTTCGTCAGAAAGAACCGAGAATCCGAAAGGCCCTAAAGCACCGCTCACGGTGGAGCCTCGGCTGGTTTCGCAGCTGAAATCATCCTCTGCCTCCACGGAGTCGTCTCCAGGGACCATTTCAACATCTTCTTTTTTTATCTCGAACTCAGCCTCTATGTCTAGCTGAGCCGCGGGACCCACATCGACCGGAACCACCATCCCTGGTTCAACCTTCATGTCGAATTTACTGCTGTTTAGTCTCAAAAGTTCGATTTCCTCAACTGGCCATTGTACTAAGTTCTTCCCCGTCTTCGTGTCCAGGACAACAGTTCGTGGAATGCCCTGTATATGGACGGTTTAAGAAAATTCTAAAAATATATTCTTGGGTCACAAGTAACTAACTCATCAAAGCCCTAACTTCCATGCCACGTTAGCTAGGAAAAACATATATTACCTGAACAGAAGATCAACCCTTTTGTACATCAGCAGCTTCACTGTCAGACTCACCGATCCAACCCCATAAAATTCGTCGTCTCTTATGTTGATCGTAAAACGTCTTTCACGCATATAACTTCCCATAATCATATCTCAAACCGGTACTGATCCCGACATCGATAGTAGGATTATCCGGGACCCATGTTCCATTTGATTCGTAATACGTCCCAATGGCAATAATGATCGATCCTAGTATCGTCCATGCTAGCCTTGATGATATGTTTCACATCCGGTCCGTTGACCGAACTGTCAAGCCCATTCTCTTCAGTCTTGGACACCAGGTAAAAGTCAATGCACTCCCACATTCCGGTATCAGGGACTTGGTGCAACAAAGTATCTAGCTTCTCGTAAGTTTTGAAATCGGTTGTGTCATAAACAAGAGATATTCCGGTTCTATTGACCTTGGAACGGATCGTGATCCGCCATTTTCCGGCTGATGTTTTCCAAGCTGTTGTCGGGTCACGGAAGTCCTTTTCGCCGATTCCTGGAGGCGGTACGAGAACCGGGTTGCCAGAGAACTTGGTCCATTTCAACAAAAGTGGGTCGCTAGGATACTCAGGATAGGCAAGATTTTGAACCTAATATCGTAGTTATTACTAATATCACATTCACATCAATCGATTACTAACATCACATTCACATCAACCGGATTACTAATAGTACATTCAAATGTAGGTGATTACGGCTATAAAGTGTTATATTGATATTAGACGTGAATTTGAATCCAATACTAAACTTGTGAAAGAATTATTCACGTTTACCACGAATATTATAATAAAACAAAACCAATATTAAGTCTTCAGTTATGAATCAAATCAATATCTAAAAGAAGAAGAAGAAGATATTAAAATCATTACCTGTACGAATTTGTCGGTGGAACCGGTGTAGAGCATGACAAGAGAACCATCATCGAGGAAAGTAGCCGAACCGGTCCAGACGCCGGTAGCGTCGTACCATTGGTCAGGAACCATGGCTAATGGGAGGTGAAGCCAGTGGATAAGGTCCTTTGAAACGGCGTGACCCCAAACAATGTCACTCCACACGGCTCCATTTGGGTTATAATGATAGAACAAATGATACCATCCCTTATAAAACAATGGACCTAGACACATGATTAACAGTTCATTTGTTGCGGTCAAAACTAAAATCTTCAAATGTAAGAATTTTTTTGTAAATAATGAAATCATAGACACCAGACCAGATCTAAATAAATATTATGATGCATGGTACATAACAAACATAGCTTAAGAAACAAGATTTAAGTAATTTTGAGCTAACATTTAAGTAATTAACAAACATAGCTTAAGAAACAAGATTACGTCACCGATACAGGATAACATTTTTTTTTATATTGGTAGGAAACAAAACCAGAAACAATTTTGAGCTATTTTAGCTATATATGTTGACTATAAGAAAATCAATAATGATGATATCAATTATTTATAAGTAAATAATGAATTTTTTTTTTTTTTTACTTTGTTAATACTTTATACCGTTCATCCAATTTTTCTCAGGCTGGAAATGAAACGCCGTTCGTTGCCACGATAACACAGTATTGTTCCACGGGAACGCTTCCGTTTCCTGGACGTTGCTCTTCTCCGACAAGCCGGACAAACGAACACGTGACTCATCGGCTTTTTCATTTGCGGTGTCACGTGCGGATCCATCGTGTGTGACAATGAGGGTGACGTACAAAGCGATCAGGAGCAAGATGACGGCGAGATGGACTTTGATGGGTCGTCTCCGGTGGGTTTCTGGCATCGACTCTGATCTTGAATGAGATAATGGTTCTTCTCTGAATAGTACAGGCAAGAGAGCTTCGGAGCTCGCCATTTCTTTTACCTCGTTTTGTTTTCTTTTAGAATTGATAAATGTATTTGGAAAATGGCAAGTTGGAAAATAAACAAAAACATGATGATCTCAAACTAAGTATATATCAATATTTAAATCTGCGGCAGGTCTGCAAATCAGAGTTGTTATTTTTTGTAATTAATACTCAATAATTAGTTATTAACTAAATTATATTAGACCGATTTGTGCTACTTTTCCTTGTTGCGCACACTACAACACACATTAGCATATCTACAATATAGATGTGCTAATTTGTAGCTTTTTCAAGTTTCCCAAAATGTTGATTAATATGTTGAGTCGTTGACTAAAAATGAAGATGTAAAATGGGCGGAATAATTTTTCTTTTCTTTCGAGTTTTCTATTCTCTTATTTTTAGTATAGAATAATTACTTAGATATTAAAAAAGGGACACGAGCAACACGAGGGATATGGACGTGACGACCACTTATTTAGAGGTACAAGTAATATAAGATTTTTCATGTTAAATATTAGGAACCTGTTTTCAACAAGATCTCAGATTTATTAAAACGTGGCCTAATATAATTATTTTTGTTTTAGAAAGTTTTTAACGATTCATAAGTTTGATTTGGTAAAATCCTTTAACAAAAAAAAAGTTTGATTTGGTTTAATATCTATTTTTTTATTTTGTAAGCTTAATTTTTTTTATGGTTGATCATCGTTATAAATCTTTCATAAGACTTGTTCTATAATCACATTTTTTACTAATTTTCAATATTATATCAAATAAAAATTCACTGAAGAGATTAATAACCAAAAGTCAACTACTGTTATGCCTTTTATATTTTAATCCCAAGACTAGTTTTTTTTTATTGTTGTGTCATTATAATGAATGGGTCTGATAATGAGCTTCTATGCCATTCTGGAGTTGGCTTTCTGTTGTTAATTTTCCCTTCAATGATCAATGAACAAATCCGATTTTTTTAAATGAGAAAACAATATTACTTTTTTTCTTTCTCTTCACTCACATGATAAATGAATCACAGATATGACAGATCAAATCAGACCCATTATATGACAACAATCAAAAAACTAAACCAAAAAAAAAGAGAGAAAATTCTCTTATTATTTGTAAATAATCAGGTGCGGGAAGGAGCATCGACATCATCCGCAGAGTAAGGACGAATAAAAGCACCGTTCATTTGCCAGACCCTAAACGACGCCGTAACGGTTGCATCAATGGCGTTGTTGAACAAGAACAGTTTTGTAGCTCCATAGATAGCTTTTGTTGGATATACCCTTGAAGTAATACATGTTCTTCCACCTTGTCCAAATGCTTCTACTATCGAATGATCCAGCTATACAAAATCGAGATTAACAACAACACAGTTAATTTTAATTCTTGATTTTACAAAATGGTATTTATATACGGATATGATATATTACCAAGATTCTCATGGTCAACTTCTCTCCTTTTAAGACCGGTACGAAGCTTCCGTATACCGGTTTCACAACATCGTTTGCCTTGGTTGACCTATTAATTATAGAGATTTTGATTAATATTTCGTTAAAATGCAATTTACGGATTGATTACTTTGTTGAAAAAGAACTTACCTTGAGGTGTCAGTGCAGAAGAAAGTCTTGAGTTTTGAATCTTTTCCCTTAGTCACATAAAAGTAAACCGGAGTTTGTTCCGACAGGCTTTGGTCAGCGAGAACCGAGAACCCAAAAGGCCCTAAAGCCCCACGTACGGTGGAGCCACCACTGGTTTCGCAGCTAAATTCCTTGTCGTCTGTCACAGAGTCATCTCCAAAGATTACTTCGAGATTGTCTTTCTTGATCTTGAACTCAGCTTCTATGTCTAGCTGAGCGGCGGGACCAACTTCGACCGGAACCACCGTCCCTGGTCCAACCTTCATGTGGAATTTCTTACTGGTCAATCTCAATGATTCGATTTCCTTAACTGGCCACTGGACCAAGTTTTTCCCCGTCTTTGTGTCCAAGACAACAGTTCTTGGGATCCCCTGATCATGATTTAAGCAGAATTTAATCCCTCACTTGAGAAACTAGTAATTAATATATATATATATATATATCAGAGCCCTAACTTTCCTACCACGTTAGGTTAACAAAATCCATACCTGAACAGAAGACCAGCCCTTTTGTACATCAGCGGATTCGCTGTCAGATTCACCGATCCAGCCCCATAAGATTCTTCGTCCCTTATGTTGATCGTAAAACGTCTTTGACGCGTAAAATTTGCCGTAATCATATCTCAAAGCGATACTAATCCCAACATCAATAATAGGATTATCCGGGACCCATGTTGCATTAGAATCATAGTATGTACCAATAGCATAATGGTCAATTCTAGTATCGTCCATGCTAGCCTTTATGATATGCTTCACATCCGGTCCATTCACTGAAGTGTCAAGACCCTTGACTTTAGTCTTCGACACCGGATAAAAGTCAACGCACTCCCACATTCCAGTGTTTGGGACTTGGTGCAACAAGGTATCGTGTTTCTCGTAGGTTTTGAAATCTGTAGTGTCGTAAACGAGAGATATTCCGGTTCTATTGATTTTTGAGCCGATTGTGATCCGCCATTTTCCGGCCGATGTCTTCCACGCCGTTGTTGGGTCACGGAAGTCCTTTGCACCGATACCTGGAGGCGGTACGAGAACCGGGTTGCCGGAGTACTTGGTCCATTTCAACAAAAGTGGGTCGCTAAGATCCTCAGGATAGGCAAGGTTTTGGACCTAAGAAGATAGTAGTTGCTAATATTATTCATTGATCCGACCAAATTCATATTAAAATGATTTGTTAAAATAACACAAAAGTAGTTAGCTTAACCGGGTAAGAGATATTACTTTTGTTTTACCTGGATCGAATACTACATTTTTCAAAAGAATTATTTATTTAGTATAAATCCATCAATACCTGTACGAATTTGTCCGTGGAACCGGTGTAGAGCATGACAATGGAGCCATCGTCGAGGAAAGTGGCTGAACCGGTCCAAACGCCATTAGCGTCATACCACTGGTCAGGAACCATGGCTAATGGGAGGTAAAGCCAGTGGATAAGGTCCTTTGAGACGGCGTGACCCCAGACAATGTCTCCCCACACGGCTGCATTTGGGTTGTACTGATAGAAGAAATGGTACCATCCCTTATAGAACAGTGGACCTGGATACACACAAGGTTAGCATTTCGTTTGTTAGTACCATATTTGTCTTAATTTGTTGGGACCACGTACACTTTTATCATAATTTTCGACAAAACCGTCAAAACCCTTTAGCTAGTCCATAATATTAAGACTATCTCAAGTTTTCATTCACTAAAATCAATTGATATATAAATAAACTTGATGTAAAAAAGGCTAGCTTAGATATATTCCAAGAAAAAATCAGCAGCATTTAAAAAGTATTATTGTGCCTCAAAATTTACTAAGATGATCTTGAAAGAATTGTTGATTTTATATATAAAAAAAAATTCCGGGATATATATAGTGTAGAGTGGAATCAAAAACTTGAGCAAAATCTTTTTGTTTTGTTTTTGTTCAAATAATAAAATCTACCTCATGCTGAAGTGGTACAAAAACAGTCTACGCGTGTGAGCAGGCCCAGTTTTAATAGGATCTCGAACATTAGCATATATTAACAATTTTAAAAACACGTTTTACTATAAAAAATACGACGTTTCAAATACATTGGGGTTGGTAGAACGAGTTAATCCCAATCACAAAATTGACTCTCAAGACACACTAATGGGCAAGCAATGATTTGTCCAATATGCACATGACTCACGTGGTGTATATAAAACAAACAAAAGAAACAAAACAAAAAGGAACATAATTGGCTCTCATGACTTTCTGTTCAGATATTGTTTTTGTACTTTTATATTACTTTTAAGGTGTAAATTAATAATTGTCTCTCACGAAATTTCTATTTCCATAATTTTGTTCCAATGATATTAATTGTGGTCCGCAAACGACGCGCCGTTTTGTCATATATCTACCAATAATTTTGGGGGGTATTAGATATATTATATCTACCAATTGGCAATTGTTAACTCAATATAATTTCTTATAATGTGTTTTCCCGTTTTCCATATTGTATATATATAAAAAATAAAACAAGGTCAAAGGAAAAAAAAAGAATGTATTCTTCTAATTAAAAGCCAAAAAATAGAAGACTTCAATGTAGGATCTAGAGCTTACCATTAGGATCTGAAGACGGAGAAGCCAAAATGTTGCCATTCACAGACGCCATCGGATTGAGCAAACAAAAAAATAGAACACAAAACAGTAAATTAAATATGAAATAAACATGGTTAATCTTCCTTGAAATTGCAAATATTGGATATCAGTCTTGCTTAATATTACTTCAATCTTGCTCTTAAATTATGATCTAAATATACAAACCGTTACTAAATACAAAAATCTATAGAAAAAGAGGAAATTGAACATTCTTTTGGTGTTGTTCGGGAAAAAAGTGTTTCCACTTTTTAATTATTTTAGCTATCTATATATACGAAATCAATAATGATTAATTAAATAACCATATGACTAGTAGTAATATAGTCTTCTTTTTGTTCATACCGTTCATCCAATTTTTCTCAGGTTGGAAATGAAACGCCGTTCGTTGCCACGACAACATAGTATTGTTCCACGAGAACGCTTCCGTTTTCCGATCATCGGGATTTCCCTTCTCCGACACGCCCGCCAAACGAGCACGTGACTCCACCGTCGTTTCGTCAGTGGCGCCATTTTTGCTTGCGGATCCGTCGTGTGTGACGATGAGAGCAACGTACAAAGCGATCAATAGAAAACCGGAAAAGACGGCGAGATGGACTTTGATGGTTCTTCTTCGACAGGTCTCCCGGATCGGGACGGATTTTGAATCGGATAATGGATCTTGTTGGGAAGTGACCGGCAATAAAGATTCAGAGCTTGCCATTTCTGTTCTGTTTTGCTTTCTTTAGAATTGATGGTTGTAACAGATTATGGCAAGTCCAGTATATATATATGGAAAAATTCTTTCCCAAAAAAAAGAAAAAAATAAAATTAATATAAAAAAGAAACAAATCTAAAAGATAAATAAAAATATTGAATCAGACAGAGACATGTAGAGATTAGAAAGTTAAGAGAGTAAACTGGATTGGGTCCGCAAGTTGGAGCTGTAATTTTTGTATGAATTTAAGGTTGTTCATATTTACAGACTACAAGTACAAGCCAATATGTCTATTCATTAATTATTTATTAAGATAATTGGTTTTGGGGTCAATAGATTAAGACCCATTCTCTGCTAATTTCCTGGTTGTGGAACCTCATAAAAGTAGACCAATCTCATTTTCCTACTACTAAATATCAATCCGAAAATGTTCTCCATATTTGTTTTTATTATTATTCTATCCATGATATTGTTTAACATCTTGCATACAGACATACAATAAATTTACACAATAATGGTTACTAAAATTAAATATTATCTCTAAAAAACACTATATCACTCCATTTTCTATTTAATTCGCTGTATAAATCAAATATTAAATTGAAGAATATATAAAAGGGCATATTTCATGGAAAAAGAAAATGTAATTAATCTATTTTATAGAATAATCAACACAATAATAACACTCATGTCTCTCTATAACTTGATACATCAGCTTTTTGAAGTTTTATAAACATGACACCTCAGCAAAAATAATCACTAATCAAAACATTTCATTAATACAACTCATCTACTTATTTTTAAATTTTAAACTTAAACCCATTAAAAATCCAAATACTTTTTCTATTAATCTTTGTTTATATTTTACCAAACACAAACCCAAATAACTAATAACAACAATAAAAAGAATCTTTATTTTATTTTTTACCAAACTCAAGCCCAAATAATAAATAAAAATAAAAAAATAAAGTTTTGCTTTATTTTATGCCAAATTCAAATAATAAATAACAACAAATAAATAATACTAAAAAAATTATAGCTATCTGTTTGTTTGACAGAGACGTATATTAGAATCACTAATAGCCAGTCAGAGTGGATTGAGAAAGAAAAAGTGTATGCTCAGCATCAACCATGCTTCGACGAGAAAACAATTTTTCTTGGCTTTGGCGGGAATAAGAAATTTAACCTTTTTGCCGAGAATATGAGATTTCTTGATTTCAGTAGGAAAATGTAATTTTCAGTTTTGGTAGCAAAACATAATTTCTCGGTTATGGCGGAAAAAACAAATTCTCAGGTTTGGCGGGAAAATGTGAATTCTTGGTTTTGGTGAGAAAACAAAAAAAAAAATTGATTTTGACGGGAAAACAAAATATCTTAGTTTTGACGGGAAATGCAATTTTTGGTTTTGATGTGGAGTGCAACTTTTCAATTTTGACGAAAAATGTGATTTCTCAGTTTTGATAGGAAATGCAAATTTTTGAATTTTGACTGATTTCTTGGTTTTCACAGGAAATTATAGTTTCTCGGTTTGATGGGAAAACAAAATTTCTAGGTTTTGGCGAGAATAAGCAATTTCTCGGTTTAGATGGGAAATGCAAATTTTTAATTTTTGACGAATAATGTATTTTTTTGGTTCTCGCGGAAAATATACAATTTCTCAGTTTTTCGCAGAAAATACAGTTTCTTAGTTTTCGCGGAAAAACATAATTTTTCGGGAGATAATGCAATTTTTGGTTTTTGCGGAAAATTGTAGTTTATTTTTTGTTTTGATAAAGAAGAGTGATTCTTGGTTTGACGAGAAAATGAATTTTTTTTTTTGGCAGGAATAGATGATTTCTCGATTTTTGCAGGAAAATATGTTTTTTTGGTTTTGACACGAAAATACGATTTTTTTTTTTGTTTTTGCAAGAAGATAATTTTTTTTTGGTTTTAGTGAAAAACGTGATTTCTCAATTTTGGCAGAAAAACACAAGTTTTTGCGGAAAAATAAAATTTTAGGTTTTAAGTTTGGCGAGAAAATATTTTTTTTTTCTTTTGGCGGGAATAGACAATTTCTCAGTTTCATGAGAAGTGAAATATTTTGGTTTTGACGGAAAATGCGATTTTTGATTTTTGTAAGAAGATGAAAATTTTCAATGCTAAATTTCCAAGTTAAAGTATGTTACAATAAACAAAATCTAATTATTTAACTTTAACTAAAATGATATTTCAAGAGTTCAAATAGAATTTTCTATTTAGTTCTATAAACAAAAATTTTCTATGCTAAATTTAGTTCTAAAGCAATAGCAATAGTTTTGATATGAATATTTTTGATTATAGTTTGGTATTTTTAGAAATATATGTTTATAGTATATATTTGATAAATAAATAAATTTATAATTTACGATAATCGTATTAATTAATAAATCTTTTTTTAAAATGACACTTTGCTTTATATAATTACAAAGGAGGATCAAGTGGCAATTTATGAGAGAAAATAGATTATATTTATCATTAGCATAAATGTACTAAAAATGTATTGTTTTATTCTTACATATACATTTATAATTAGTTAGCTAAACAAATTTGATAGTAAATTATATTTTTGAAAAATAAAAATATACAATATTTATCAGATTTAAAATATATAAATACATAATTTAAGCTAATAAAATTAAATACAATACTTATTTATATTATATTTTTTTATTATATTAAAAATATATACAAAATTTAGCAGCATAGTACAGATAAATACCTAGTATTTAATAATAATTGCAAAATAATGTTTTAAGCAAACAATTTTAGTATACTTAATGAGGATAAATTTGTAAACGAAATCGACATTTTATCAACAAACTATTATGGAACGGGGAGACTAATACTACTAGTGTTGCTAACTTTGTATTGTACTAACTTGGGTTAAATTTATTATCGAACTGGAAGCTATCATTCTCTGATTAGTTCATATATATATCATCTTTTTTTTTGGTAGTCTCATATATATATCATCTAATAAACGTTAAAAGGAAATTAATATTTTAAAAAATTCTATAAAGTAAGTAAAATTACTAACAAAAAGTTTTTGATGAACATTTATTTCTATAAATTATTTATGAATGGAAGGACTCGTTAACATTTGACATGAAGAAATAGTTGTCGTGGGAAAATTGTTATGCGTTTGTTATTTTGTTCTAAGAAAATAAAATAACATTTGACATGAAGATACGTATGTGGAGGAGGGGATCGAACTTGGTCAGAGTGAAATTATGACACTGTGATTGTTCAAAAAAAAAAAAAAATTATGAAACTGTGGCAGTTTTTTATTTTTGTTGTTTACCAAATTAAACATTGGTGTATTTGGTCAGGCCACGTGAAAAGTTTCATTTTTATATCAATATAAAATCTTATCACGATCGTGTCACATACATGTTGGATGTCCAACAATGGTGGTGAAGATAAATGATCTTCGATTGTTCAACTAACTATTAAATTAGTTTGCCACGTGAAAAGATCTCAAAGTCGCATTTCCAAACAACAAAAAGGTATTTATAAATTTCATCTATTCAGATCTGCCAGTAACCAAATCTCTAATCCTAGAGATTTCTGTTGTCTTGTTTAAATACTATTTAAATTACTTTTCAGCGTGTAAAAGTTTGAACATTATGATATTACGTCTTGTTTAAATACTATTTAAATTACTTTTCAGCGTGTAAAAGTTTGAACATTATGATATTACGTACAATTACAGTTGATCAAAATACAACTGTCGTGCATGGTAAAAAACTAGAAACGGCAACACGATTCCAAAATGAGATCACGTATGTATTAAGTTTGATGAAATGTGTAACTCTCGATCCAAAGACGACCTCGTTTCTGTCACTCGAAATTTTAGTACAATATATATATATATATATATATATATATATATATATTTTTTTTTTTTTTTTGTTAAATGATTATAATTTTTTGTTGCATTGAATTACAAGATATCAAATAACAGAAAATGACAAGATCTATAAATTTTGGACGTGGGAAAGCTAGAATGCCTTAGATTCATATGTAAAAGACACATTCGGGTCCCTCACAGAAAAAGACGTGCTCAATCCAAAGTATTATTTTCTTTCCACCTTCTGAAAATTATCCAAAGTTTGTTGTTCAATTTCGGAATGAATTTTCCGATCCGATATCCTGAATTTTCCATTCCATATTTTGTTAACATAAGTATCTCCTATATATGTTAATTTGTTTTATTTAGTATTTAAATTTATTAAATTACTTTATCTGTTTTACAAAAAGTGTCATTTTAACATATTTCATATAAATTAAGAAAATCACTAAAACTTTTGTTTTATCTTTTATTCATACATAAAATAATATTTTTTCTAATTAAAACATTAAATTAATAAGATCAAAACTGTGTTTTTATTTTAAATTCTGCATTAAAAATATAGAGTGGTAGTTTTTATAAAACGAAAAGACTATTAAATTTTATCTTTATATAATCTAAATGATCTGATATTTGTTTCAAAGTCGAATCTAACTCAGTATTTGTCAGAATTTTAATAGTAAATTTAGTTGATAAACTTTTACAACACTACTCGATACTCAATTAAATCTCATGTCAAATACTTTATTTATTTTGGATAATACTTTTCAATATTAGACATATACTCTTTTTCATTTTCACCGATTTTTTTATCTTGATAAATGAAATGGACAACCCTAATATGTTAAGTCTATAAAATATAATAGAAACAAATGAACACATATTTCTTTTTATAATACATTTTACAAAATCCGAACTTACCCCGTGAAAATGGGTAAGTTTTTCCAACAGTTATATATTCAACAACTTTTGCTATGAGTGGCTGTGGTTTTTACTTTAAGAGGCAACTAATAAAGTTGAGAATGAGAATTGAGAAGACGACATTGCTAGTTTTGTTTTGGTTTCACCAATCAAAGATAAAAAGTTAGGAAAATATTGTTTTCCAAACAAAAGTTAGGAAAATATTCTCTTGTGGGAAGAAAAAGTGAGAATGTCTCAAAAAGACCAATACACATGTATTATTGGACTTTCTGATTCTATGAATAAGATTCAAGAAGACCTGAAAAAGAAGAAACTTAATCAAATTGTTTACAACAGAATATTAGTTATTAATCAAATTTTGTTTCTGTTATAATTGTTTTTCTCAATTTAATTGAATAAGTCTCTCATTTTTTAAGAAAAATTAACCAATCATGATCGGATTCAAATCAAAAGTTAGCAGGTTAAAATATTTTTGATTATCTTCTTAAACCGTAACTCAAGTTTGCGAGAAAACCATAAAGCCTTAGCCACTTCTCTCTCAGGTCCGAACCCGAGGTTCCGCCGCGATGAGCTCAGGATGAACTCCAGCCACCACCAACCCTCCTCCGCCCAGATCTCCATCTGAAGGACGCTGCTCCCCCCTCTCGGACTCTTTTCAGCTGAGCCGGAGTTTATAGATCGGAGTTTCACCCTTCTCCAGCTTCCGGTGGACCTCCTCTCGCCTTCATGACTCTTTTGCTAAACTCTCCCTGCCATGAAACTTCGGATCCTCTTCGGATCTCCATAGTTCATGATGGCTACTCCTTCTGAAAATCCACCGCCGGAGCTGTCGGACCCCCCTGACCCATCAGTGATGATGAAGCCTATTTCGTCAAGGCCAGATCCAATGAACCAGTTCAAGTTTTCTTCTCAGTTAGCAATGGCAGTAACCTTTCAAGCTGAGCAAGTTTCTTTTTCGGGTAATATTGTTTCAGTTTGTCTATCTTCTTTTTTGGTGAAAAACTTTTACTCCTTTATGGAGAGACCTTACTCCTTTGTGGAGACTTCACTATTAGCATTCTGCTTTGTCAGATCTGTATTTCCAATCTTGTCCTCTTGCTTTTTCTTAGCGCTTCTGGAGATTGAACTACTGTTACTCGAGAAATTATTATCTTCTGTGATTTTGGTTATGTTGGACTTGTTCTGTCTTGTTATATCCTTTATGGAGCAGTTTATTTTTCCAAAATTTCCACTTGTGATAAGTGATTTGGATGTTCAAGGTTCGTCGGTATTACAACTGATTTGTCAAAAGCAGAAAATAAGTAAGTGTATATTAATAGTAACATGAAAATATGACATGTCAAGTTTCCAAAAATAAACAAAATATTTTGATTAATTGAGTTAAATTTAAATAAATTATAAAATTAAAACACACAAGATTATAATACTAAAATTAAAAAAATTTAAAATGTAAGAAAATGATAATTACTATAATTTCAATTTTCTTTTACATATATTCATAATAGAATGCATAAAATATTATTTCAAATTTTTACAACAAATATATATATATATATATATTATAATTTTATATAAAAAGTAACAACTTAATAATAGATTAGTAAATATTCTATATATTAATAATGTTGGTAATATTATTTCTATATAATTTTTTTAAATGTTTTATATTGTTGTTAACTTTGATGACAGTTTATATTTTAATTTTAGCTATTAGATAATTTATATATTTAAAAAAACTATATCTGTCCTAAAAATGGTGAGGTGGTTGGTATGCACTAATGTGCAAGCTAACCATTATCCGTTCTTAGGAAAAATAAAGATAGTAAAACCCATTTTTGTTTAACTAGCAATGGGTTAAGAAAAAAAATACAGATATATATCGGTAATATTATATTGTGTAAAGGCAAAAGAATGCATGGGTATAGATAATATTTTTAAAAATATTGTAAATATAGATAATATTTTTAAAAATATTGTAAAATATTGTCATTGTAAACGCTAAAAAGATAAAAGTTTTTAAAATAAATCAGTTTCAAAATGCACAAAACAATATGAAACATTTGTGGCATAACCCAATACGGAGTAAAAGGGGGGGGGGGGGTTAGTTCACCCCATGAATTCTTAAATTTGATTTAATATAAACATATAACTAGAACTATATACTTATTAGTTAGATGATTTTCAATGATTTGATCCCATTTTTAATTAGTTTTAAAACTTCTATGATTTTTTTTTATCATCCCTTTGTAAATTATAATTAGGCATTAATTATATGTGTTCATTTTCCATTTTTTCAAGTAAATAGATTTGGCGGATAATTTTTTGACCTCAGTAAAATAAATTTTCTACCTCTGCTACTGTTTATATGATTGTTGTTACACACTAAAACTTTATATATATACAAACATAGTATTTATAAAATGTATTAAAAAAATTAATCATACTTAAATACAACTAATTATGTTTATAAAAAAATTATATCCGCACATGCATATGTGGATACACCATCTAATATATATTATAAACACTGAGTTTTGTTATTATTAAGGGTATATCAAATGATTCTAATTTCCATCAGATGCTATATATATCATAATGCCTATAAGGATTTGTATATAGAAAAATGATTTTTTTTTTTTGACAAAGATATCGAAAGCTGATTGTTTTTTTAAAAAAAATTGCTAACTAGAAAGATGAATTTCATGCACAAGTTAAGCATACTAACTCTATTAGGAACCCAGCTAATCCAATTGAAAATTTTGATCTTTGCTGAAGACTTTAGGGACTCATATTATATGATGGCCTTTTTTTTTGAACATTATATCATGACATTTTGATCAATGATGTTTCACTATTTGGCACGACACTTATAAGATAATCAGAGCCCGGAATGTACATTGTTATGATGCAAATGAATGATGTTCAATTATAAGGGAACCCACCTTTAAAAACTCTAATAGTTATATAAATAGTATAATTTTATAGAGAAAAGGTAAATATTAGAATATTAGATATAAAAATTACACTAAATACTTATATTTTTAATTACTCCTCAAAAATAATTATTTTAGATATATTATTATATATTTTGAGTATATCCTGCAATAATTAAATAATATAATAACAACAATTCAGAAAAAAAAACAAGATAAATTTTACTCCCATAATAATATATACTACAATAATTAAAATACTAAATTACTGTTTTATTTTATTTAGTACCTCGAAAATCTCAGAAATAGTCCTGAAACCACACAAAATAAATGTAATTAACTAACTCCAATATTTCTTCTAATTTAAAATTATACATATATCAATACCATGATAATTTCAAAACTTATACGTGGCAATGTACAATTATTGAATTTATGAGTACAAAATAAAGCTTGGTACAATAGTGACCTCAGCTTTGACATGGATCTGACTCAGACGAACACGTTTATATTCAACCTTTCTTGTCTTCAAGTTACCTGTCAGTTTCAAAGAAAAAAAAACTTCCGTTTCTCTTCAAAATATTGTTATAAAGACAACTAGACAAGGTTGAATATAATAACTAACTGAGTGCTTCTAAACCAAAGGCAAAAAAAAAAACTCATTTGCGTGATTAGACAAATATAATAATATACTCTCATGGTAGTCATGCACCCAACAATGGACAGATTGATAAAACCACTATCATTGGATGAAATTATACTTACCTATTCGTTGCACAAAATATTAAATTTTAAAGTACACTTAGTTGATAATAACTAGTTATATTTATCATGTTTGGGCTGTAGTATAGGATAAACGAGTCCCATATTAGAGATCCAATCGAAGAACTGGATCACGCGTTGGTTCAAACGTGATAAATGCTAATGGACTAAATATTTAGTCGAATGCCATGATTCGTGGATCTTTATCAAGAAAAAAAATTGTAACTGAAGTCGTGTAACTGTCAACAAGCATTAATGACCCGAAGGTAACAGAAAAAGGCTGGAAACTTGTTTAGCCAATGTGACCACCCACGAGGAGTTGGAAGTGTGGTGGTGTGTAAAGTGGCGATGAACAGTTAAAGACCAACGATAATCCAAGTGGTTGTCGATGGTGTTTTTGCGGTCCATCAGAAATTATATGTCACATTGTGTAATGTTGGAATCTGTTACAATGTGCATGATGAAAAATGCGTATTTTCATTTTATTTTGGGGTTGTTGTATCACAATGTTCATAATAAAATGGCATACTGAGTGATGGACCCATAATAAGCATGTTATACTGTAATAATAGTATATATAAGAGTAAGAACCGTTGATAATGAAAAAATAAATGTCATTTCTGTCATGGTTACATAGTTATAAACTTAATGAATGATAGTATTTTTGGAATGATTCAGACTTACTAAAGATACATTTCAGTGAATAATCAGTTAATCACAACTCTCTTTTAATTTATTATGTTTCTTTAGATCTAAAAATAAAATAAAAAATGTGTTAAAAACTCCATATTTTAGATCTAAGAACCTATAGAATCAATTCTAAAGATATTTAATAATAATTAAATACTTAAGAATTCAGATATCGGATTGTTCATTGTGGATGCTCTACCTACTGGAGAGGAGCAGATGATATGTTGTGTCATCTTTTATTTTATGGTTAGAAAACTTTGTTTTTTAATGTTTGAGTGCTCCCATGTGGTTTCATTGTATTCACCTACTTTAATATTATCAATCTTATACATAATTTTTTTCTTTAAAAATAGTATAGTCATGAATGGCCTGGATGGCACCTTATTGGCTATTATTGGACAATTTCAATTTTAAATACATCAAATCAACAGTTTAAAGGCAGAAATTTAAAACCATTGTAGCAACGGAAGGAAGGTACTGACTGACACAACAACGGGATGTACTCTTATTTTGCAAAATCAAAGAAAACACAAACCACATATGTATAACTCTAGAATTTCAAACCAGAACCTTGGAGTTTCTCTGGGATGATCATGTCTATCTTGTTCTCCATTTCGGGAGTAAGATGGTTCTTCCAGTCACCAACTTCCCCTTTACGGAAATAATCTTTGTAATCCAAATTGTTTCTTTTCCCAGTTTTGTTAACCTCCAAACCGCTTAAGTTACGCAGAGAGCAAAGGTCTAAGATCTTTTGCACCAATCCATTCTCCTCTTCTTCCTTAGTAAAAGGACAACCCAAGAAATCCGCAAGTCTCTTGATCTGATCACGAGGCTCAGCTTTCAACTCCTCATATCTCATGAAAAGAACATGCTTGGGGTCTTCTAAGCTTCCTCTCCAGTAGCTCAAGAGATGGTCCCAAAAAGGTCCATAATAGATAGTTCCGTTGCAGAACGATTTGAACATAGACTCCAGAATGCTTCTATCTGGTTCTATTTTATGAACAGCGCACCCGAAAAACCACCACGAGACCAATGTGTCCTTCACGTTTCTGCACACGTACACAATCTTGCATGGAGAGTCCTTGAGGGTCTCTTGCATAGCGTCCAGTGGCATGTGAGTCGAGAACAGCCTCGGAACTGATGAGAACTTGGCCAGGTCAGGACTTGAACTCTCGACATAAAGATTGCTCTCCAAGAATGGTACGATTCCATGAGGATTATCAGATAGTAGAGGATGTTGATCATCAGAAGAATAGTTCTTTGATCTCTCGAGGAGGGCAACTGTGAGGGCCTTGAGCCAAGTAGTGCCTGATTTGGGGTAAGAAGCAAGGATTATATCGGTGTCTTGCGGTTGAAAACCTCTCTGGAAATTAAGAACGCCTTGGAGAGCGTTGTAGTAATACCAACATCCTTGATACTTACAGATCTTCTGCCCTTGTGAATCTGTGTGTGAAGGAAGCGAAGAGATCAAACTCTTGGTTTCTTCGGTTATCTTGTCGTCTCTTACGCCGGAAGGAAGCTCTTTCCGATCCATTTGTTTTGTTTGTTCTTATTAGTTGTTACAAAAAGATGTGCTTAACATTAACATTATAGATACTTGAGCCAAGATATCAAGAAAAACAAGTATCGGTGGTAGTAAAGACAAAACCTATTTAAATTTGCTGACCTTAATCGCTGGTAAGAAAATATATTTAAATATGGATGGGTTAGTTGGTGTATCATCGTAGAATGGATCCATTGAATCTTATTTAGTGCATTACAGCTAATAACTATTTGAAATTCCACATGGAATCCCACATGATACATCAGTTTTATATTTAATCTATGATTTCAAAATCTCAACAATTTGTTATTAGATGTACTGAAATAACGATTTTAAAATCACAATAACTTGATATTAGCTGTAGTGTAATATAGAATAGTTTATATTCTTATGCAAAACAGTTTAAATTAAAACCCTAGATTCGAAATTTTACACCCTAAACTCTTATTACTGAAATCGAAAAACTAGAATAAAACATAGGTTACACTTGGTTCCATAACAGAAGAGAAGAGTTTAGCCTGTCTTGGTGAAATAAAACACAGTTATTAACTTTTTTTTACTAAAACAGTTCTAAACTCAAGTTACATTAGTTTTAGGGATAATTTTTAAATGACACATGGTTATTTCTAAAATGACTCGGATCCACTAAAGTATTTTTAATATATCGTTAATTTGCCAATAATTTGTATTTAGTTTATCAATAGTCTACATTCAATCGTAAGACCAATCAGTCACCTAGTAATCTGCATTCAATCTGTCATTAGACTGTAAATAAAAAGATTTAGAAGAGTAATACTAATATTTAAAAAATCCATAAAATAAAGACTGTTTTCATAATTTTTCCTCAATCAAGTATTCGTTTCATATTATTTTTTATTCTGAATTATTTTAAATGATTTCCTCTTAATTTTAACTATACAAAAAATTTTATATGGTTATAGTCTTTCACATTTAGTAAATTAACTTTTCGTTTAAACTACAGTAACATTATATATGTTATAAATGATTTTAGTTGTACTTTTAAATATAAATTATTCTTGCATGGCTCGGATAGCACCTAATTGGCTATTATTGGACAATATCAACTTTAAACCTATCAAAGCAACAATTGAAAGGCATTGTAAACGAATATTACAACGAAACATATGCTGTTGAAAAATCAACGGAAGATACTCTTATTTGGAACAGCAAAGAAAACACAAATCATATACCAACTCTAGAATTTTAAACCAGAACATTGGAGTTTCTCTTGGATGATCATGTCTATCTTGTTCTCCATTTCAGGAGTAAGATAGTTCTTCCAGTCACCAACTTCCCCTTTACGGAAAAAATTCTTGTGATCCACGTCGTTTACTTTCCCAGTTTTGTTAACCTCCATACCGCTTAAATTACGCAGAGAGCAAAGATCTGAGATCTTTTCCACCGATCCGTTCTCTTCTTCTTCCTTAGTAAAAGGACAACCCAAGAAATCTGCAAGTCTCTTGATCTGATCACAAGGCTCAGCTTTTATCTCCTCATACCTCATGAAAAGGACATGCTTGGGGTCTTCCAAGCTTCCTTTCCAATAACTCAGAACATGTTCCCAGAAGGGTCCATAGTAGATAGCTCCGCTACAGAAAGATTTGTATATAGACTCGAGAATACTTGTCTTTGGTTCTACTTTAAGCATAGCGCACACGAAAAACCACCACGAGATCAACGTGTCCTTCACGTCCCTACAAATGTATACAATCTTGCAAGGAGAGTCCTTGAGGGTCGGCTTCATTGTGTGTAGTGGCATGTGAGTGGAGAACAACCTCGGAAATGATGAGAACTTGCTTAGGTCAGGACTTGAGCTTTCGTGAAACACATCGATCTCGAAGAATGGTACAATGCCATGAGGATTATCAGACAGAAGAATATGTTCGTCATCAGAAGAGTGCTTCTTAGATCTCTCGAGGAGGGAAACTGTGAGGGCTTTGAGCCAAGTAGTGCCTGATTTGGGGAAAGAAGCAAGGATTATGTCGGTGTCTTGCGGTTGAAATCCTCTCTGGAAATTAAGAACACCTTGGAGAGTGTTGTAGTAATACCAACATCCTTGATAATTACAAAGCTTCTTTCCTTCGCCATCTGCGTCTGAAGGAAGCGAAGAGATCAAAATCTTGGTTTCGTCGGTTATCTTGTCGCCTCTTGCGTTCGAAGGACGCTCATTATCCATTTGTTTTGCCAAGTTCTTGTTACCAAAAGATACGAGACCAAGACCATAATAAATATAGGCCAAGAAGCCAAAAAAAAAAAAACACTATATATAGCTGGTAATAAAAAGAAACATAATCAAATTGCTCTGTTAACAAAAAATAATTTATATATGGATGGTTTAGTTAAATTAATAGGTGTATTCCCGTAAAGTGGATTCCATTGGTTCCTTTTAAGTGCATAACAGCTAATAAAAATTTGATGTCCCACATGATACATGAGTTTATAATCTTTGGTTATAAATCTAAACAATTTGGTGTTAGATGTAATGCAGTAACGATTTAAAAATTGCTTATATCGAATACTTGCATTCCGTCATGGAGATAATGTGATTTTGTCTCATATTGCTTAAGATTTCAGTAGCGTGCTTGAACGTGCAATAACGTGTTATTTGTATAAAAACTATGCAAGTTCATTCTTAGCCACTTGAAATTTGTTAACCATAAAAGATGTTGATAGTTATTTAATATTATTATTATTTTTTGCTAAAATTTGATGGTTATTTATCTAATGAAAGTAAACAACAAAAGTTTTTAACTACCTTTTCAAAATTAAATTAAATTTTGGCCCACTTTGAACTTGATTGAAAATTGTAACCAGTTTTGACCCTAATAAAATCTAATTCATTGTTTCAGATCATATTTTATAGTTTGATTCGGTCTGATAAATTTCGGTTTGATCGAACAACTCTAATTTTATCACTAACAAAACAAGTTTTAAGGCACAGAAAAACGTGGATGAAAGAACTTTCCATTTAAAAAAAGTTCAAAAAAAAAAAAATTGAATGAAACATTTCTGGTACAAAAACTTAATCTTCCAAGTTCCACCATTATAAACTCGAAATACAGATCTTTTATCATTAAAAGATTTGAGTGAATGCTATGTAGTCTTTGATTTTAAATCGCATAATTAGGTGTATTAGTATGGATTTTAAAATCTAAATAATTTATTATTAGATGTATTAGTATCTTGACAAAATAGTTGAAATCATAAAATAATATAGTTTAAATATAAATTATAAATCCCAGAGAGGGGAATCTTGACAAAAATAGTTGAAATCATAAAATAATATAGTTTAAATATAAATTATAAATCCTAAACTTTCACTACTGAACGGAAATATTGAAAACAAAACAGTCTACAGTGCCAAAAGCAAATTAATTCAGTGGAAAGAAGAAGATTAATAAACTCCGATTGGTAACACATATTTTATGTTGTAGAATTGCAGAATGACGAAAAAAATGAATTACGGAATAATTTATTGCAGAATTATGGAATTTTTTTTAATACAATTGAATAAATTATGGTGGAATTGCAGAATTACAGAATATACTTATTGAAAATAAAATATTAATAATTCATTCAATTATTATAAAATAATATAATTCTAATTTTAACTTTTTAATAATTTGTTTTTCAAAATAAAAAAATATTGCAAATTTTAAATAATAGATATAACTTCATCATTAAATAATTTTTTATAACACTAAATTATTTATTTGTATTTATTTAAATAATAAAATATAATTAGTTATATAATTGAATAATATAAACATTGATTCCGCAAATAATCTACTCCAAACACGCTTTTCCGTTTAATGAAGATTTCTTTGTATTTTCTGTAAGCAATTCTGCAAATCTTGCGTTTTTGCGTTTTTCCGCAGGTTTTTTTTTATTGGCAAAATTCTTACGTTTTTTTGTCTTTCCACCATTCCACCAATACACCTTATGCCGTCAAAAAAATAAATACATAAAGACACCTTATTATTTGTTTAAATTATAGGATATTAGGTGATCGGTCTGCACTGTGTGCAGACTATAAAACATTTTATATGTTTAATTATGGTTAATATAGTATTAAAGATGTTTTCTTTTTATATGATTAATAATATATTAATAATAAATTAATAAAAATTTGATAATAAAAAATAACGATAAATTAAATATAAAATATTATATATTTTAATATAAAGTGAAGATAAAAAAATATTAACTGAGATTGAAAATATTTATTTGGATAAAAAATATAAATATGATAACTAAATAAGTGGGATAACATTTAAATATATAATAATTTATTCAATTTTTATTTTTTGGTCTGTACGCATGTGCAAATATAATTTTTTATAAACATAATGAGTTGTAATATTTAAGTATTGATTAATTTTCATACACATTATGTAAATGTTAGGTTTTTATACATATACAATTTTAGTGTTCAACAACAATCACATATACGTTTCATATCGTTTTGTATCTTTTTTAAAACTTTTTATTTTTCCTAGCATTTAGAGTAACATATAACTGCAAATGTGAAAGTTATATTAAATAATAATTAAATTCTTATAATATGTTTTGAATATTATCTATATAATAAATTCCTTTTCTCTTTACATAATATAATCTTGCCAATATATATATTTTAAGTATTTTTCAAACCTTATGTTTTTACACGATGCAGTTATTGGCATTTAACAACAATCATGAAAAATGTTTCTATCATTTTTTATTTAATCAAAATTTCTTATTTTTTAGCGTTTGATGATATATGGTTTCTGAATAAAAATTTATTATAAAATTTTTGAAAGCATATTTTATAAAATTCTCCAGTAGCTCTCTGCACATCTCCTCGTCAAATTTTTTATAATCCGCAATTGCTCGCTTCCACAAACTCTATGTAACCGAATCTTTTAAACCAATCGAATCTAAACATATATGTGTATGATTTAAGGTGTAAAATAATATATTTAATATTTGATTGTTATTCAAAATTAAGAGTTGATCTGTTCCTAACTTTAATATATTTGTTACTATAAAATATAGTGGATCATAACATATACAAAACTTGAATCATAAAATATTATTTTAATATATTACAAAAATATATGCATTAAAGAATTAATATGTGTATGATAATATTTTTAAATATTTCAAATAATGATAATATTTTTAAATATTTCAAATAAAAACTTAAAATCGATCAAAATTATTCTTATTTATATTTTTATCATCTTTGACTCATATTTATTTTCTTAACATTTAATAATTGATTTTTAATAATCCAATGTATTTTTATAATTTTCCTCTAAAATATAAGTGGACTTATCTCCAACATATTTCTATTTTTACAGGAAAACAAAGATTTTTATTTTTTCCTCTATAATTAGAGAAAAAATTAACAACCTTTCTTTTTCCTCTAAATTAAAATAAAGGTGAGTTGAAGATACTTTAAACAAAAAATATAGGCTGCAATTTTTACATAAAACCAAAATCGTAAAGATTAATTTTTACTTTTAAATCTACTTTTTATTAATATATATACAGTATTATAATAAAAGTTAGCTAACATGATACGTATAATTTATTTTTCTATATGTTTAATTTTGTTTTATTTATAATTCTAATTCTTGCTATATAATCAGAATTCATTCATACATGATATATACTTTCTTACTTAAAAATGATATTTATTTAGTTTTAACTTAACCAATCAAAATATTTTATTTATTTTAGGAAAATTTCCATGTCACATTTATGAAGTGACATTGTTTTGCACTAACTTTTGTTAAGGTGATGACACATCAGATTTTTTCATTAAACATGCTTCTCAAAATTAAAACTATTAAAAGAAGATCATTCTTGATAAATGTTCAATTCATATCATAGTATTTATAAGTCATGCCATTGCATTTATTAGAGAATTTCATGATTTCATTAAGGGTAATAAAGACAATTGTATTACAAGCATAATTTTGATAATATAATAAAAGAAAAACATAAATTTAAATAAACCTTAATAAGATCTTAGATATCTCTTAATAATAAGAAAAAAACAAAAAGTGTTTATAAAAACTCAAAATACCTAAATAATCATGATGATCATGATTGATTATGCACATAAATATACTTTGATCAAAATTTATTCGTATGCACATAAATATCATGAATCATGATGATCATGATTGACTATGCACATAAATATACTTTGATCAAAATTCATTCGTATGCACATAAATATTCAATATTATTTAGTTTTCATTTAATTACATTAACATCCGGATTATCTATACTATTAAAAGAGAATCATTTTTAATAAATGTTTCAATATGTCATTACATTTACTAGATAATTTCATTAATTTATTAAAAGTAATTTAGTCATATCATTAAACTACTAAAATGTATTAAATTAAATTAAATTATATTAGTTTGTTAACAGACAATACCAATAAATTATATTTGATATTAATAAAATTCAAATTAATTTAATTTCGAAATTATTTCAAAATCTTTCAAATTATCTTAACGTAATTACCACAAATATATATGACATGAATAATTAATATAATTATATATTATATCATAAATTAATATATATTATATTATAATTAATTTTTCCTCTATACAATTAAAAGAAAATTACAACTTTATGTCTAAAAGCTAATATGATATTTATTAAATATGACAATTAATATTCAATGATGAATATGTAATTATTATTTTTTGGTTATATATATACATACTAAAAAAACTTATGTAAATATTTATTTTTCTGGTTTGTTAATGATTTTTTTGCCAGAAATCATGGGTTTGCCGATTTGACAAACACAAATTAGTAGATTTTACGGGTTTTACAAGTTTTAGTGGGTTTTATAAGTTTTAGCAGAAAATAAATTTTAACGAGAAAATGCCGGTTTGACAAAGAAATGTGCTTTTGTAGATTTAGCAGAAACACATGATTTTAGAAATTTGGTCATAAATCTTGATTTTGTAGATTTTACGGGGTTTACAGGAAAACACGGGTTTATGGAATGCGAATAACGCAATTTTGTAGATTTTATGCATTTTACAGGTTTTAGCAGAAAAATATAGTCACACGAAAAAATGCGGGTTTGTGAGTTTGTGGGTTTGAAAACTCGATTTTGCAGGTTTAGCAGAAACACGTGAGTTTAGAAATTTGGTCGTAAAACATGATTTTACGGATTTTATAATTTTTTTAAAAAAATAGGTTTATGGATTTGGCGAGAAACATGATTTTACGGATTTAATGAGGTTTACATGTTTTGACAGGGTTTATATATGGTTTTGATAGAAAATACAGGTTTACGGGTTTGATGAGAAACGTAATTTTGCAGGTTTGGCAAAAATACGTAATTTTAGAAAGTTGACCTTAGAATACGGTTTTATGGTGTTGGAAAAAACATAAATTTTGGTTTTGTTAAAATATGTGGGTTTACAGTTTTTGAAAAAAAATACGGTTCGATGGAAAATGCTACTTTTACCGTTTCTACAAGAATTTTTGATTTTGGTACAACAACATGATTTTAGTAACTTTTGATTTTGTTAAAAATGTGGGTTTACAGTTTTGGCAGGAAAATATTGTTTGATGGAAAATGCTATTTTTACAGTTTGTATGGAAATTCCCGATTTTGGTACAATAACGTGGTTTTAGTATTTTGGGGGTGAAAATGCGGCTTTTTATTTCGATAGAAAACTCTGATTTTATGGTTTTGACAAAGAAAAAATTTGATTTTATGGTTTAAATTAAAAAATATTTTGGTCTTTTAATTTTTGAGATTCAAATGCTGCAACCAAACTTTATTTTTTTTTTAGCATCTTAATATTCAATTTTTGAGATATTGTAGATTATGTATCTAGATATTTAAAAAGAACAATATTGGAACATTTACATCCAAATAAGTATTTGGATGCAAAAACAAACAAAACCTAAGTAAATATTGAAATCTTAATTACAAACAAATAAAATCTCTCTTGCATTATAAAACATAATATTTTGAAAATATTTGTTACAAAATTTAACCAAAAATTCTCTAATCAAAATATTTTTCTTTTAGAAAATCAAACCTAAATAATTTTAAGAACATAAAATCATAATATAAAAATAGTTTATATAATCTAAAAAAATTTCTATTTGGGCCACAATTTTGGATTTAATAATATAAGTTAATATTTTGAATAAAAATTTAATATAAACTGATTTTTAGTGTGGTTTAAAAATATTTTATGAAAAGAAACCTGCGCAAGTGCGTAGGTCCACAATCTAGTATTAGTTAAGATAGAAGGCATATATAATCAGCAACAAACTTAGATAAAACATAGTTTGATTTTTGGTTTTTAGTGGTCATTTATAAGGAGAAAACAAATTTATAGCATATTAAATTAAACAATATTTGTAAAGTAGGCTTTCTAAATCTATACTATAATAGATGGCTAACTCTCTCCATATGAGTGACACCTTGTCATTTTAGTTTATAAAAATTTAATGATACAAATTATATAAAATTTAATACATAAATTTAATGTATTATTAATCATAATACTAAAAAATATGAAAATATAAAGTATTAGATAATATATTTTAATAACAATAATATACTTAATATCAAAACAATTATTGAATATCTAATTTGTGGTAGATTTTTGAAATCATTAAAAAAATTATGTTTCTTATTTAAGAGTGTTTATTATTTTTAATTAATATTACAAGTTATTCTTATAAAAACAATTATACAAATATAAAATAACAATTATTTGATATTTTGAACCTAAAAAGGTTAGAAAACAAATGTATACAATATTATAATAAATTTAAAAATAATTTCTTTATAAACTAATAACTATTTGATAATTTATTTTATTCAAACTTGATCCATTAATAATTTTTAAATTAATAAGATATCAAAGTCCTAATATATTTATTTATAAAATATTTAATGTAGCTGTATAAATTAGAATTATAAAATAATTATTTAAACTAATAAAAATATAAAACGACGATGTTGCTATTGTGTAAATCTGCGCTGTGAACAAATACGACCTATTAAAAAGAGTCATCTCTATCTATGTTGTGCTTGAAGAGTTTCTTTAATTAATTTTTGTTATATAATACTTCTCTGAATTATAGTATATCTATTGAATATATTCTATATATACAAGATATAACATATTTTATATTTTCTTATCAATATACTATTTATCACATATATATTTCTGAGAATATTCACCGATGGTTTTCACTTGTGAAAATCTGGTTCATGAATTTTGGTAACTTAATTGAAAATTGGTTTGGTGTTAACCAAGCATGAGTTTTAGAGTTGGATAATGGGCTAAGTCTTACGTGTGGGGCTTGTGGATTTGTTGAAAAGCCCAATTCACCTTATTGTGGAGCGCGACTTTATAATGGCAGCCTATTTGGCAGACCAAGTGATTTTAATTTGGTGGAAGAAAAGCAGCAGCCATTAACACCCGAGTTGGTTACTTCAACTTCAAGACACCCATCAACAATTAACCGAATTTGTTACTTCTTCGCCATAACCACGTGACTTGGGATTGCACAAATTTTTGGAGGTAAGTCTCACTTATTTTGAACTTTATGAATCCTCAACGAATCAAATTAACATGTGTGTTTCTGCTCTTGCAGCATCATAATGTCACAATCTGACGGGATCCGCTCAGCTACAAATTCATATAAAGGGTCAACAAATTAGATTCGATCGAGGACACATACCACCTGAACTGCCCTTTGTATAAAAAACTACTACCACCTGAATTTGACGTAAGAGAGAGAGAGTACCAATAGGTATCACCAACATGATCTTTCTTGTAGCACAAGTAAATGTATTAATGCTATTCTTTCGATTTTGTGTACACTTCTTTATCATATCGTACTATTGGAGTATCATCAGAATTCCTTTCGTGCTTAAAAATTGCATCATCCAACTTCACGTTGTCACAATTGCCTTCGTCACAATAAAATGCAAAACAAAGTGTATTATAATGACATATTGATTTACCTTGACAATAAGATCAAAAATCTTATTGGATCTTCTTTTTTAAAAGCCTGATTCGTAAACTTCATATTTGGAGTACGACTTTTTTTGATGAAATTTTCCTCTCGCTGGTGTAGGTTTGTCTGATCTGTGATGTTGCTCTCGACGTACCAGAGGAACCCCAAACAAATCATGAATCGATTTACCACTAGCAACGCAACTCTGGCCAATCATTGATCGGTTCACAGCTGCTATGATCCGCTGTTACAAGAAAGATAAAACTGCCCACTGCCATGATAACTTTTTTTGTGAAAGATAAAAATCTGAACTGGAACGTGTTTGCTCTAATACCAAACTGGCACAGTGTCAAGCTAGATAAGCTCGAAGAACATTGGTTCTCAAGAAGTAGCCGTTCCACGAGGATTTGATGATCGTTGATTCCCAATGGTCATTGAGGATTCTTGATAATGGTTGATTTTCAAAGAATCAGATAACAAGAAAATATGAATTGAAAAGTTCTAGAGTTTCTTTCACTAATTAAAAGCTGCCTTAACTTTACATCATCTGAATGCTTAAATAGTAAAGAAGAAACTGAAACCCTAAGCTAATGTTGGTGGCAAAGATTGATAAACATTAGCAAGCCTAATTAAAAGTAAAGCTCACATAAAACTAAAAGAACTTGTATATGTTAGGGAACGGAATGCATAAGAGGAGAAGATGCGCTGCATTAACGGCCCTGCCTCCAAAGCTGCCGTCTCGAAGTCTTGTGTTATCTTCCAAATTTTTTCATCAGTTTATGTGACCTACACGTGCGTTTGATCCAGAATTTATGATTGTTCATTTTTCACTTCATTGTATACGTTGTTAATAAGGCTTCATTTTGTTAATAAGAATAAAAACTGAAGATGATAGCCAGAGAGCTTGTTGACTTTAACGGCAATAACCGTCTTAGTTAGAGAGAGTCCATTCTTGTAAATCACAATGCTTATCATAACTAGAGTTGAATTAAATCCGAACCAAATCCTTAACCGAATAAGATAAAAAGAAATGAGAAAATAGTACAACTTTAATTTACAAAGAAAAATCCAACTAACCGTACACTTTTTTCATTTCTGAGGTTGGGTACAAAATAATTTTTTAAAAAGCGAATATTAAAAGTGATAAACCAAAACTCTTTAAGAAACTCAAAACAGTTTCAAGAGAGATAAATAAATCAAATAAATAAATATGAAAGTTGAAAGAGAAGAAAATAAACAGAAACACAAAATACAGCAAAAAAAAAAAATTTGAGTACAAAAAATGATAAACGGCTACTTATTACCCCTTTTAAAACAGAGTATACAGTCCCATGTAAAACAAAAAATTGTGATTAAACATTTAGAGTATGATTACAGATTAAAAATTTAGAGTTTAGGGTTTGTATTTCAAAGAATTCGTGATTACTAAAACAGTGGTAATATAGTCGCCAATTTGCGATTGCTTGGTGACTGCTAATTGACGATTATGTTTTAGTCACAAAACAGTCGTAGATTTGCGAGCGAGTGGTTTTTAACGATAACTGTTTGGTCGTAAATTAATAGTAAAATCGTCACAATTCAGTTGCAAATTTATGACTATATTACGACTATTTATATAAATAAGCGACTGGGTTTGCGATAATATGATTTGATTGCAAATTAATAGTAAAATCGTCGCAGTAGCTATATTTTGCGAATTTGCTGTTTTCTTGTAGTGTCTTATGTTTTTTAGGAAAGCTCTCACATATCCTATTGGAGAGCAGCAGAGGATATGTTATCGTGTCTGAGTGTCTTTGTTGTGTCATCTTTTATTTTATGATTAGAAAAGTTTGTTTTTAATGTCTGAGTGCTCTCATATGTTTTCTCTGTATTCAGCTACTTCAATATTATACATCTTATAAATTATTTTTTTTCTGTAAATATATTATAGTCATGCATGGCTCGGATAGGCGTTTATTTGACAATTTTAATTTTAAATTAAAGCAACAACTTAAAGGCAGGCGTTTCAAACGAATATAACAACGGAAGGAAGGTACTGCTGTAAAAGAAACACAACAACGGGAAGTACTCTTATTTTGCAACATCAAAGAAAACATAAACCGCATATGTATAACTCTAGAATTTCAAACCAGAACCTTTGAGTTTCTCTTTGATGATCATGTCTAGCTTGTTCTCTATTTCGGGAGTAAGATGGTTCTTCCAGTCACCAACTTCCCCTTTACGGAAATAGTATTTGTGATCCAAATTGTTTCTTTTCCCAGTTTTGTTAACCTCCAAACCGCTTAAGTTACGCAGAGAGCAAAGGTCTAAGATCTTTTGCACCAATCCATTCTCCTCTTCTTCCTTAGTAAAAGGACAACCCAAGAAATCCGCAAGTCTCTTGATCTGATCACGAGGCTCAGCTTTCAACTCCTCATATCTCATGAAAAGAACATGCTTGGGGTCTTCTAAGCTTCCTCTCCAGTAGCTCAAGAGGTGGTCCCAAAAAGGTCCATAATAGATAGTTCCGTTGCAGAACGATTTGAACATAGACTCGAGAATGCTTCTATCTGGTTCTATTTTATGAATAGCGCACCTGAAAAACCACCACGAGACCAATGTGTCCTTCACGTTTCTGCACACGTACACAATCTTGCATGGAGAGTCCTTGAGGGTCTCTTGCATTGCGTGCAGTGGCATGTGAGTCGAGAACAGCCTCGGAACTGATGAGAACTTGGCAAGGACAGGACTTGAACTTTCGACATAAAGATTGATCTCCAAGAATGGTACGATTTCATGAGGATTATCAGATAGTAGGGGATGTTGATCATCAGAAGAATGGTTCTTTGATCTTTCGAGGAGGGCAACTGTGAGAGCCTTGAGCCATGTAGTGCCTGATTTGGGGTAAGAAGCAAGGATTATGTCGGTGTCTCGCGGTTGAAAACCTCTCTGGAAATTAAGAACGCCTTGGAGAGCGTTGTAGTAATACCAACATCCTTGATACTTACAGATCTTATGCCCTTGTGATTCTGTGTGTGAAGGAAGCGAAGAGATCAAGCTCTTGGTTTCTTCGGTTATCTTGTCGTCTCTTAAGCCGGAGGGAAGCTCTTTCCGATCCATTTGTTTTGTTTGTTCTTATTAGTTGTTACAAAAAGATGTGCTTAACAAAAACATTATAGATACTTGAGCCAAGAAATCAAGAAAAACAAGTATTGGTGGTAGTAAAGACAAAACCTATTTCAATTTGCTGACCTTTTAAAATTGTTGGTAAGAAAATATATTTTTAATATGGATGGGTTAGTTGGTGTATCATCGTAGAGTGGATCCATTGAATATTTTTTAGCGCATTACAGCTAATAACTATTTGAAATTCCACATGGAATCCCACTTGATACATCAGTTTTATATTTAAACTTTGATTTCAAAATCTCAATAATTTGTTATTAGATGTACTGAAATAACGATTTTAAAATCACAATAACTTGTTATTACCTGTAACTGGGGTTTTAACACGCATTACTAATAGTTTGGTTTAATTCTTTTTTTAGATATGACTTTTGAATTATCAAAACTATAATAGATATATAAAATTTCATTTTCTATATAAGAGAATTTAAAATACAACATGTAGTTTTCTTCAATTTTTTTGTTTATAAGAAATTAAGTCTTACTAAATAAAATAATAATAATGACACTTACCAAATTATCTAATTATAATATGTACACACATTTGATTTATAGAAACGTTTCCTTGCTAAGATATTGGATATCTCATTGATGTTGTGTACCTATGCACATAGATATAATTCATGATTCATGTTGATTCACATTTAGTTTTGTTAGAAACTGCAATGATCATACAAAGTCCGTTTCCAACTTCTCCATCATGCCTTCCATGAGTTTTATTTTTATATCTTTATTCAGTTTATCATTAAAAAATTTTTTTGACAGTCTAATTTGATAATTCTAGTTTTTAAACTTGTAGGATGGATGGTGTGCAGTCTTCATAATCTTTTTTATCTTCTGTGTGCTTTCTGCATATTTTGATTTGATAATTTTATCTAGATATATCAATTTGAGTTTGATTCTTAACTCTATCATATTTTATTATTTAAATACAAATTCAAAAGGTGTTACTCATATGTTATTAATGTTGGCTCAGATATAAGTAGTAGATATATATAAAAATCAGATTTTAATGCTTGTTAAATTTCGAATGTAAAGTCTGTAGTATTTTTGTTAGTTTTTAAGTCAGAAGCACCTACAGTATTAACTTCTTAATATTTAAAAAAATATTTTTGATTAAAAAAATTATGTAAACCTATTACAACTTTATATAGTTATTAATTGTATATCAATACTTTAAAAACCTTTTACTTTACATCTTTTGATAGTAATTTATATTTTATTTTAATTTATATAATTTTTTTGTATGTTTGATATACTTAGGATTTATATTTTTTTATGATTAAGCTTTTTGGTTGTTGATTCTGAAAATAGCTAGCATAGATATCAAGTTAATTTCTTTTCTTGAATGCTTTTTCTTTTTTAAAATTTGATTTTTTAATATTAGTTTTCATTTTAGTTATAATATTGATTTGACATACTATAACTGTTCATTTTAAATCTTATGTTGACTTCTCTCAAAATATTACTGCATCATTTGTTTTTGTTTTTGTTTTTGAATTTTTTTAATGTTAGTTTTCAAAAAATGTTAGCCTAAATATTAGGTTAGTTTTTTCATATGACTTTTTTCCGTTGTTAGTTTACTTTTCTTTTATTGATTCTTATTTAATTTTGAAACATAATTCTTCTGTAAATGTTGACATTTTTATAGACAATTTTCTTTTCTTTTTTTCTGTTAATGAGACTCTTTTATATTGAAAATTTTAAATAGTTACCATATATATCAAGTCAATTTTTTGGATGATTGTTTTAATATTTGTTTTTGCTTTTAATACCAATTTTAATTGTATTAACATTTTGTAAAGCATAATTGATATTTTAGTTTCTTTTGTTAATTTTTATATTAATTTCTTATATAGTTTGTTTAAAGCTTTATTTTTTATATTGATTTTTTTAATAGTTAGTTTAAAGCTAAATTTTTTAAAAATACTCATTTAAAGTATATATGTTAAAAAATTTCTTTTGTTAATTTAACTTTCTCTTATTTATTTTTTATGTTAATTTTTTAAAAATGTTAGCCTACCAAGTTAGTTTTTTATATGACTTTTTTCCTTTGTTAGTTTACTTTATTTATCTTTATTCTTATTTAATTTTGAAACATAATTTTTTTGTAAATATTAAAAAATTTTATAGTTAATTTTCTCTTTTTATGTTAATGAGACTCTTTTATATTGATTTTTATATAGTTAGCATATATATCAACTCAATTTATTTTCAATGATTGTTTAATATTTTTTTGATATTAATTTCAATATTAAATATATTATCATTTTATATAACATAATTTACATTTTATTTGTTTTTGTTCATTTTTAAATTACTTTCTTAAATAGTTCTTTTAAAGCTTTAGTTTTTTTATATTGATTTATTTAATAGTTAGTTTAAAGTTAAATTTAAATAAAATTTTCATTTAAAGTATATTTAAATTTCTTTTGTTAAATTAATTTTTTTGTTATAGATTTACATATTTGTTTTTTTTATTGGTTTAGGTTTTGTGACATTTAGTTTTGCATTTTAATTTGACAAACGCTATAAATTTGGATTTCTGACATAACTTCTTTTATCTGTTTTGTTAGTTAATCTTTTTTTTTATCTTTATTTTCTATTCTACCATGATATTTTTCTTTTTTGTATATTTTAAAAATGCTGATGTGAACCAATCAAATTGAGTTTCTTCGTCCTATGTGGACGTCCTGCAATGCAATATACCTTCAACTTTTATATATTACTAGGTATATAATTTGCGCTACACGCGAGTCTGTATTGATAATTTGGTTTAATTTTTTGTGTTTAGCTACTATTTTTTAAATTATTAAAACCATAATATATTTATAGAAATTTTTATTTAAATAAGAGAATTTAATAAATAATGTGTAATTTTCTCCTATTTTTATTTTTAAAATTTTAAAAATTATTAGTTAAAATAATAACAATGACACTTATCGAATTATCTAACTTTGACATACATATACATTTGATTTACAAAAATATTTGTTTGCAAAGATTTTGGTATTTTTATGTGTTCCATCAAATTTTTATAGTTTTTTTTCTTGAAAGTTTTACGTGTTTAAATATTTGGTTTTTATTTTTTGAAAGTCTAATTTATGTTGTGTACCATAGCATATATAATCTATAATTCATGTTGATTCACATTTTATTTTGTTATGAAACTGTAATGATCATGCAAAACGATTTTTTCCTTCTCCACCATGCCTTCCAAGAGTTATCGCTTATATTTTTTATTTAGTTTTCATTGAAATCTATTTTTCTACAGTCATATATTTGATAATTTTAGTTTTCCAACTTGTAGGATTGGTGGTGTAGAGTGTTTGCATTATTTTTTACTGTTTTTATCTTTTTTGTGCATTATGCATACTTTGATTTGAATATTTTATCTACATATAACAATATAAATTTGATTCATAACTATGCTATATTTTATTATTTAAATAGAATTTTAGAATGTGTTTTTGATGTTGGTTCAGATATAAGTAGAGTCTATGTATAGAAATCAGATTTTACTACTTGTTAGATATCGAGTGTAAAGTATTTATATAATTTTTTTCTTTGTTAGTTTTTAAATCAGGAACATCAAGTGTATTAATCATTGTATATTTAAAAATATATTTGGTTTAGAAACTCATGTAAACCTATTGCAACTGTAAATAGTTATTCATTATTGATACTAATATTTTAGTAATCAAGAAGGAACTTTTTGAAACTAATTTCAAATTAATTTTGTTTTTAATTTTTTTTTTATCTTTTGATAGTGTTTTTTATATATTGTTATTTATATATTTTTTTATATGTTTGATATACTTAAGTCTTATATTCTTTTTATTAAGCTCTGTTGTTGTTGATTTTCTATATAGATATCATAGACATCACATTAATTTCTTTTATACAAATACTTTTTCTTTGTTAAATTTGTTTCTATATTAATTTTAATTCTAATTATAATGCTGATTTGATATACTTTAACTGTTAAATTTAAATCATAGATGTATTTTTCTCCTAATAAAAAACTTTAGCCCAAGTTAGTTTTTTATATGGCTTTTTCTTTTGTTAATTTGCCTCTTTAGATAATGATTTCTATTTTATTTTGAAACATAAATTTATAACATGTTGAAAGCTAAAAAAATTTCAATAAAAACATGCTTAATTTTTTTTATCATATTATAATAGTTTTAAAACAGTTTCGTTTTATATCTAAAAACACAATAGGAAATTAAAACATGGTGAGATAATTCATGTGAGTGTACTTACCATGTCAAATAGTCAGTAGTTGATTCAATATTTTTGTCAGAAAAAACCGGGTGGAAGAAGTGGAGTACAAAAATAATACTTCTTCATGATGTAATTTAAATTATGGTGTTAAAAAGTTAAATAAATTTTAATATCTAATTTATTTCAGGATTCATCATATTTTCATAAAGAATAGTAAAACAATGGTAATTATATGTTTGAGATTACAAAACTTGAAATGTTTTTGGGTTCATAACTGTGGTCAGGAACACGACAGGTTTGACAATATATTTTATTATTTTTCTTTGAAAATCGGCGAAAGAGCAACATGACCAATTGGCCTACTGTTTAGAAATTTAAAAGGGTGCTAAGTAAACATAGATAGTATTCCAGATTAGAATATATAAATGAGTTGTTGGAAAAATATGCTTATCTTTTTAATTGCAAGTGAACATTTATTTTATTATGACTTCCACCATTGGTGATATCATTAGTTTAACTGAACAAAAAAAATCTTGTCGTTGATGATGATCAGTTTTCTAATAGCATATACATAATATATGACGTTATAATTATATATTTGTATATGTACAATGCATTATAAGTTATATATTTTATAATCTATGCTATACGTTTTAACTTTTATGATATTAGTGTTTTGGTTATGTTGACTTTTTCCGTTAAATTTTTAAAGATATTATATTTTGTTTTTTTTTTAATATAATTTTCTTTTCTATTAGTTACTTGAGTTTCTTTTTTTCATCTATAAAATAAAATTATTGTTTATTTTTTTTGTCAATTAATTTAGAAGTTAAAATTTTCCTAATCTATATTATAAGTTTGAGCTTTTATGATATTGAGTTTTTTTGTTAGCTTATCTCTTTTGAAAATAAATTTCCATTTTATTTTGAAAGATACTATTTTTTGGTTTCTAACATAATTCTCTTTTATATATTTACTTATGCCTTTTTCATTTTAATTTTTACATCTATAAAATGAAATTGATCTTTTAAATTTTGATGGATGCTATATTTTAGTTTTTTTAACACAATTTTCTTTTCTATTTGTTACTTAAGTTTTTTATTTTAATTTTTCCATCTATAAAACCAAAACAATGTTTTATTTTTTCTTGTCAATTGATTTAAAAGTTAGAATTCTCTTAATTTATATTATAAATTTGAATTTTTATGATATTGTTTTTCTGCTAATTTAATTATTTTGAAAACAAATTTCTATTTTATTTTGAAAGATACTATTTTTTTGGTTTTTTAACATAATTTATTTCTTATATATTACTTTTGTTTTTTTATTTAATATTTCCATGATTAAAATGAAATTAAGGTTTTAATCATACTTAATATTTTTCTTATTAAATAAAAAATGCTGATGTGGACCAATCATATCGAATTTTTTAATCCTATGTGGACACCCTTAGAAGCATTTAGCATCAACTTTTATTAGTAATAGATAGATGTAATATAGAATAGTGTATTATTCAAAATAGTTTAAATTTAAACCCTAGATTCAAAATTTTACACCCTAAATCGCACAATTAGGTGTATTAGTATGGATTTTAAAATCTAAATAATTTATTATTATATGTACTAGGTATTTACCCCCGCTACACTGCGGGATATTTTTCCAGATTTTGTATATATTTTTAATATAATAAATTATTTCTATAATGTAAATGAGTATTATATTTATTTTTTATTAGCTTAATTATGTATTTATATGTTTTAAATCTGAATAAACATAATATATCATTAATTTTTTTTATTTTTTCAAAATTATAATCTACTATCAAATTTGTTTAGCTAACTATCTATAAATGTATCATGTAAGAATAAAACAGTACATTTTTAAGTACCTTCATGCTAATGGTAAATGTAATTTATTTTCTCTACTAAATTGCTACTTGATCCTCTTTTAAAACTATATAAAGCAAATTGCCATTTAAAAATAAATATTAATTAATATGATTATTTTTAAAATTATAAAATTTATTTATTTATCAAATATTTATTATAAATATATGTTTCTAAAACTACCAAACTATAATAAATAACATTCATATCAAAACCATTACTATTACTTTAGAACTAAATAGAAAGTTCTATTTGAACTTTTGAAATATCAATTTAGTTGAAGCTAAATAATTCAATTTTGGTTACTATAAACATATTATAATTTGAAAATTTAGCACAGAGAAATTTTATCATTTTACAAAAACCGAGAAAATGCATTTTTCGACAAAACGAAAAAATTTTATTTTCCCACGAAACTGAGAAATCGCTTATTCCCGCTAAAACAAAAAAAAATTATATTCTCGTCAAACCAATAATTTTATTTTCTTACCAAAACAAAGAAATTGCATTTTCCCTCAAAAACCAAAAAATCACATTTTCCCGCGAGAACTTGTGTTTTCTCGTCAAAACAGAGAAATCAAGTTTTTTCACCAAAACAAAAAAAATTCATCTTCCTACAAAAACCAAAAAACAGTATTTTTCCGTCAAAACCAAAAAAATTATTTTCCCGCAAAAATTGAGAAATCGTCTATTCCCACCAAAACAAGAAAAAAAAATATTTTTTTCGTCAAATCAAGAATCATGACTTCATACCAAATATGATAAACTACAATTTCCCGCGAAAACCAAAAATTGCATTATCTCCTGAGAAATTGTGTTTCCTGCGAAAACTAAGAAATCATATTTTCCTTCGAAAGCCAAAAAATCATATTAGATGTCAAAAACTGAAAATTTGCATTTTCCATCAAAACCAAGAAATTGTTTATTCCCGCCAAAATCGAGAAATTTTGTTTTTCTAGAACCCGAGAAATTGCATTTTCTGCCAAAATTGTCAAATTACAATTTCTAGCGAAAACTAAGAAATTACATTTTCCTGTGAAAATCAAGAAATTACATTATCCATCAAAAGCCAAAAATTATATTTTATATTAAAATCGAGAAATCGTATTTTTTGTCAAAATTGAAAAGTTGCATTTCCCTCGTATTTTCTTGTCAAAATCAAATTTTTTATTTTCTCACCACGACCAAAAATTCACATTTTTCTGCTAAACCCGAGAATTCGTTTTTATCCGCCATAACCAAGAAATTATGTTTTCCTACCAAAACTGAAAATTATATTTTTCTACCAAAACCAAGAAATTCTCTATTCCCGCCAAATCCAAGAAAATTTGTTCTCGGTAACCACTGGAAATGTGAATCTCCAAGCTGTGGTGGTCTGAGTTTCTCCTCATTTGCTTTCGACTTCCATTTTTTTTATAAACTTTGAGCTTTTTAATGGGTTAGCATAATAGTAGACTGAATTTATTAGTGTGTTAATAATATGTATTATTTTTATGTTTTTATTGGTTCAATTTTGTGTTGATGTGTGAGCTTTTTATAACATAAGGTTTTTTGCATTATTGTTATGGAAGCATAGTTGATGATGAATCTACACTTTTTTCAATCATATACGTCTCTATCAAGCAAACACATAGTTAGAAATTTTAATTTTTTGTGCTGTTATTTATAATTTGAGTTTCGGTTTGGTAAAAATATAAAACAAAGATTTAATTTTTTTATTTGTTTTTATTTATTATTTGGATTTGGGTTTGGTAAAAAAATAAAACAGATTTTTTTTTTTTTGCTGTTATTTATTATTTGGGTTTGGGCTTGGCCAAAAAATAAAACTAAAATTAACAATAACAAATATTTGGGTTTTTAATGGATTTAAATTTAAAAGTTAAAATAAATTGATGACTTGTATTAATGAAATGTTTTTATTGGTGGTTTTTTTTGCTGAAGTGTCATCTCCTAAAAACTTAAAAATGATGATGTGTCAAACTATGGAGAGACACTTGTGTTATTGTTGTGTTGATTATTATCTTGACAAAATAGTTGAAATCATAAAATAATATAGTTTAAATATAAATTATAAATCCCAGAGAGGGGAATCTTGACAAAAATAGTTGAAATCATAAAATTATATAGTTTAAATATAAATTAGTATATCCTAAACGATTTAACTACTGAACGGAAATATTAAAAACAAAACAGTCTACGGTGCCAAAAGCAAATTAATACAGTCGAAAGAAGAAGATTAATAAAGACACCTTATGCCGTCAAAAAAATCTATATCTATAAAGTAACATTTTCTCTCTTCTCATGCAGCCACCTCAGCATCCCAATCAGATGCCACCTCACCATTTAAATTTATAGATATAGATTGTGACATATATGTAGTCCAAATCCATGATTTCTCTCAAATCCACCTTACATCTTTTTACTATATGGGTTTATTTAATTTATATCTATATCTATATGGAGTGTTATAGATATAGATTAAAATCTATAAATTTATCAACTTCTGCATCATTAAATTAGAGTAAAGAAACATAAACACCCGACAAAAAGATATATCACCTTCCGAGCAGAGAGCGCAAAGGATGAAAGCAATCGAAAGGGCCACGGATTAACTTTTGAGCCGATGGAAACAGTTGAGGTGTTCACAACTCTCCTCCGAATCTGTAGTTGGTAGCATGAGCGACTGAATGATTATAAATCAACTTCACAGAAATAATTACAAAATGGGAGAGATGAAAAAAATCAAACACAATCCACAGACGCTGTAGCAAGTGAGAAAGGTCTGCCACTTGATAAAAACATAATAAATATATAATTAACAGAAGGGAGAGTAGGACAGAGAGAAAAAATTCGAGTAGAGAAAATCGAAGAATAATTTCTCAGAAAATAGATTGACATTTCACGATCTGGGAACGGCCATCAGAGAAAAACCCATTGTACAGGACAGCCAGTCAGCCGCCACCAAAAAACATGGTTCACTAATTGGGCTTCTGGGTTACCGAATATGGGCCTTATAGACATTCACCGTTTTCACATATAGAAAACACATGTATTAAAACTTAGAAGATTCAAATTTAAACCAATTAAAAAAATATAAAATGGAAGAATACTAAAGTTAATAAATTAGAGTTTAAAAAATATTAAGAACCCATGTAAAACCGAATATTGTCCGCTAAACAAAAAAACTACAAAAACTTAAAAAACAATACTATTTAATTAAAAATAATGACTAAAATGAATTTAAAAACAGCCATATACATCTTTATGGAGAATTAACATAACAATCATAATGAAAAACAAAATGAAAAACGGAAAAAAAATTGAAACCACGAAAGCAACTTGAACATACATGGAAAGATGTACGACTACAATATTAGAAGGACTATACATATTATGAAATTAAACCATAACAATTAATATCTTATAAATATATAAAAAAATAATGTAGTCAATCCCTAGTAAATAAAGAAAGACACCTTATTATTTGTGTAGATTATAGGATATAGAAGGCATATATAATCAGCAACAGACTTAGATAACAGAGTTTAATTTTTGGTTTTTAGTGGTCATTTATAAGGAGAAAACAAATTTATACCATATAAAATTAAACAATATTTGTAAATTATGCTTTCTAAATTTTGTATGAAATCATATGCTCTACACCAATGTTTCTATTTTCATTGAGTAGGCCACACAAATTTATATTCCTCGATGCCCATAAAGACAGTCAAGTTCTTTATATTCGCACAAGTTCCACTTTGATCAAGTCCATGGAATAACCAATATAGAAGAACAAACCATGAATGATCAAACTCTACAAAAGGCAGAAATTGTACTCCTATTCGATAAAACCACTTAGTACTATTGTCGTGTGGTTTGTTTTGACAAACAACATCCTCTTCTCCCACAACCCATACGAAAATTGAGAACCAAGTAAATGATGGTGGGGGAGAAACACAATTGTAATACAGTTCGAACACTTCACTCACATGGTGAAAGTCATAGTATAACTTGGACGGAGAATCGAAAGAGAGCCGAGTATTTCAAGACACATACAATATAAACTCTATAATTTAATATTCGATAAATTAATAAACTTGATAAATCAATAATTTTACTCAGTTTTGAGTTAGACCGGTTCAAAATTTAATACAAATCGGTAAATTAATAAGATAATAATTTTTTTTTAAAATCCTATATAAAATATTGTCCCATTAATATCATAAATTAATAACTATTATATAAAATAATTTTATATAAGTATATTATTATGATAATCTATTAAAATATGAGTATATTATTGTTTTCATATTAAAGTTGAAATATTTTTATTATTTATCTCTAATTTTATAATGAAAATTTTAAAAATATTATAAATTTTAAAGAAAATATTATTTTTAATTAATTTTATTTAAAACTGATAAATTAGTAACTCTATAAATTAATAAAATATTAAAGTCCCAACATTATTAATTTATAGAATTTCTAGTACATTGATCACTGGCGGAAATCATGCACCAACATGATCTTTCTTGTATCACAAGTAAATGTATTAATGCTACTCTTTCGATTGCGTGTCACTTCTTTATAATATCGTACTATTGAAGTATCATCAGAATTCCTCTCGTGCTTAAAAATTGCATCATCCAACTTCACGTCGTCACAATTGCCTTCGTCACAATAAAATGCAAAACAAAGTGTATTAGAATGATCCGTGCAGATTGATATACCTTGACAATAAGATAAAAATCTCATTGGATCTTCTTTTTCAAAAGCCTGATTCGCAAATAGTATCGGTCCAATGAATTTTTATGTCCTATGCAAATTTAAAAATATACATTTTCATATATTATATTTTATATTACGAAAACTAGAAAAAAAAACTATAGTTAAAACTTCATTCCAAACAAACAATCTTAATTCATAAATGATTTATAAAAAAATAAAATAAAAACAGTAAAAAAATTATGTTGATAAAAAAAATAGTATTATTTACATTTTTTCTTGCAAAATCATTAGTTGAACTCACATAATCGAGTTTTTCAATCATATTTATCTTAATCAATAACAAACTAATTCATTCAATTTCTTTCTGATACCGCACATCAGAAATAATTTTTAATTAAGTTCTGTTTTAAAAAAACTTCTTTCAATAGTGGAAACCAATACCAAAATAGTCAATAAATGCAACAAGCAATTTAGGTGTTTGTATACCAATCCTTCATTTTTTCTGGTATTAATATTTGGTATTGATACTCATGTTTATATAATAATCTTTTATTTTCAGAATTTAATTATAAACACTATACTAAACTTAATTAGTATGTTTATTAATAAAAACCCATAAATTGCTAACAAAAACTTAATAAACATTACTATTATAAGAAAATTAAATTTGTTATTTATATATTATCACATTAATAGAGAACTCATCCTAATAAATAAAATATTTAAAGAAAATGTCTCTAAGTAACTAGTCTTAATAATGAACATATTTTAAAATGATGCCCTTAAAATATTGCTGTCCTAATCCTTTGCTTGGGTGGCTTAGCCTATGGGCCGGCCCTATTCGTAAACTCCCTCTTTGAAGTACACACGTTGAAGTTTTCATCTGTTTGATTTGTCTTGTAACTTACATGAAATTCTCTGTCAAACTCTGTATTGTTATAGATTTCCCTGTACAGATCTTCCTCACCGCCACACAACGGATTAGCTCTCCAATCACCATCTTGCGGCTCACGAATTTCTCTCGAGCCCTTCCATGAGGAAAGATAATTAGTGGACATATATCGCTAGAATAACTCTTTGGAATACAAGACCCCCCAAATACATCATGTTCTCGATGACTTGAACATGGTAATCGACCACAGCTTCCACCTCTTTCACCATTTGAACATCAACTTGGAGATATTCCTTTTGGAGATGATTTTCACTATCATAGAGTGGTAGAGATCTCATATTGCATCCCCAGAGTAATCGAGCTCCGTAGACGGAAAACCATCATCATAAACATCATACATAGGTTCACCAACAAATTCGTTGACTTCATCGTAATAATCCTCTAAATCGTTAGTGAAGATAAGCCCATCAACACTATTCTGGCCTTTTATATACTTTTGGAAAACCTACTTTTTTTATGAAATTTTCCTCTCCCTGGTTTAGGTTCGTCTGATCTGTGATGTTGCTCTCCACGTACCAGAGGAACCCCAAACAAATCATGAATCGATTTACCAATAGCAATCTGTGTGTTTTCCTGCATCACAAGAAGTGTGCAACGCAACTCTGGCCAATTATTCATCGGTTCATAGCTGCTATGATCCGTTGTTACAAGAAAGATAAAACTGTCCACTGCCATGATAACTTTTTTTGTGAAAAAAAAAATTCAAACAGGAACGTGTTTACTCTGATACCAAACTGGCACAGTGTCAAGCTAGATAAGCTTGAAGATCGTTGATACCAAACAGGATTCGATGATCGTTGATTCCAAAGAATAGCCGTTCAAACGAGGGTTCTTGATAATTGTTGATTTACAAAGAATCAGACAACAAGAAAAGATGAATGGAAAAGTTCTAGAGTTTATTTTATTAATCAAAAGCTGCCTTAACTTTACATCATCTGAATGCTTAAATAGTAAAGAAGAAACTGAAACATTGTGCTAATGTTGGTGACAAAGATTGATAAACATTAGAAAGCCTAATTAAAAGTAAAGCTCACATAAAACTAAAAGAACTTGTATATGTTAAGGAACGGAATGCATAAGAGGAGAAGATGCGCTGCATCAGCGGCCCTGCCTCCAAAGCTGCCGTCTCGAAGTCTTGTGTTATCTTCCAAATTTTTTTCATCAGTTTATGTGACCTACACGTGCGTTTGATCCTGAATTTATGATTGTTCATTTTTCACTTCATTGTATATGTTGTTAATAAGGCTTCATGTTGTTAATAAGAGAATAAAAACTGAAGATGATAGCCAGAGAGCTTGTTGACTTTAACGGCAATAACCGTCTTAGTTAGAGAGAGTCCATTCTTGTAAATCACAATGCTTATCATCGCTAGAGTTGAATTGAATCCGAACCAAATCCTTAACCGAATAAGATAAAAAGAAGACGAGAAAATAGTACAACTTTAATTTACAAAGAAAAATCCAACTAACAGTACACTTTTGTCAGAGGTTGGGTACAAAATATATATTTTTTTTTTTTAAAAAAAGAGAATATTAAAAGTGACAAACCAAAACTCTTTAAGAAACTCAAAACAGTTTCAAGAGAGATAAATAAATCAAATAAATAAATATGAAAGAGAATAAAATAAACAGAAACACAAAATACAGCAAAAAAAAAAAATGAGTACAAAAAATGATAAACGGCTACTTATCACCCCTTTTAAAACAGAGTATACAGTCCGATGTAAAACAAAAAATTATGATTAAATATTTAGAGTATGATTATAGATTAAAAATTTAGAGTTTAGGATTTGTGTTTCACTATAAGAGAATAGGTAATTCGTGACTACGAAAATAGTGATAATATAGTCGCCAATTTGCAACTGTTTGGTAACTGCTAATTGACAATTATGTTTTAGTCGCAAAACAGTCGTAGATTTACAACTATTTATATTAATTGTAAATTAGCAAGTGGTGTGCAACGATAATTGTTTGATCACAAATTAGTAGTAAAACTGTCGCAAATTTATAACTATATTACGATTATTTGTATTAGTCGTAAATTAAATTAGCGACTGATTTGCGATAATATGGTCTGGTTGTAAATTAATAGCAAAATTGCCGCAGTAGCGATATTTTACGAATACATAATCAGTAGCCACATGCAATCGTTAATTTGCTATTTTCATGTAGTGTCTCTTTTAACTGATTATGTTTTTTTAGGAAAGCTCTCACATATCCTATTGGAGAGCAGCAGAGGATATGTTATCGTGTCTGAGTGTCTTTGTTGTGTCATCTTTTATTTTATGATTAGAAAAGTTTGTTTTTTAATGTCTGAGTGCTCTCATATGTTTTATCTGTATTCAGCTACTTCAATATTATACATCTTATAAATTATTTTTTTCTGTAAATATATTATAGTCATGCATGGCTCGGATAGCACCTTATTGGCTATTATTTGACAATTTTAATTTTAAATTAAAGCAACAACTTAAAGGCAGGCGTTTCAAACGAATATAACAACGGAAGGAAGTTACTGCTGTAAAAGAAACACAACAACGGGAAGTACTCTAATTTTGCAACATCAAAGAAAACACAAACCGCATATGTATAACTGTACAATTTCTTTTACCCCCAAAAAAAAAAAAAAACTCTAGAATTTCAAACCAGAACCTTTGAGTTTCTCTTGGATGATCATGTCTAGCTTGTTCTCCATTTCGGGAGTAAGATGGTTCTTCCAGTCACCAACTTCCCCTTTACGGAAATAATCCTTGTGATCCAAATTGTTTCTTTTCCCAGTTTTGTTAACCTCCAAACCGCTAATTAAGTTACGCAGAGAGCAAAGGTCTAAGATCTTTTGCACCAATCCATTCTCCTCTTCTTCCTTAGTAAAAGGACAACCCAAGAAATCCGCAAGTCTCTTAATCTGATCACGAGGCTCAGCTTTCAACTCCTCATACCTCATGAAAAGAACATGCTTAGGGTCTTCTAAGCTTCCTCTCCAGTAGCTCAAGAGGTGGTCCCAAAAAGGTCCATAATAGATAGTTCCGTTGCAGAACGATTTGAACAGAGACTCGAGAATGCTTCTATCTGGTTCTATTTTATGAATAGCGCACACGAAAAACCACCACGAGACCAATGTGTCCTTCACGTTTCTGCACACGTACACAATCTTGCATGGAGAGTCCTTGAGAGTCTCTTGCATTGCGTCCAGTGGCAAGTGAGTCGAGAACAGCCTCGGAACTGATGAGAACTTGGCAAGGTTAGGACTTGAACTTTCATAAAGATTGCTCTCCAAGAATGGTACGATTCCATGAGGATTATCAGATAGTAGAGGATGTTGATCATCAGAAGAATGGTTCTTTGATCTCTCGAGGAGGGAAACTGTGAGAGCCTTGAGCCACGTAGTGCCTGATTTGGGGTAAGAAGCAAGGATTATATCGGTGTCTTGCGGTTGAAAACCTCTCTGGAAATTAAGAACGCCCTGGAGAGCGTTGTAGTAATACCAACATCCTTGATACTTACAAAGCTTCTTTCCTTCGCCATCTGCGTCTAAAGGAAGCGAAGAGATCAAAATCTTGGTTTCATCGGTTATCTTGTGTCTCTCACGGCGGACGGAAGTTCATTCCGATCCATTTGCTTTGTTTGTTTTGATGTTTTTATACAAAAAGATGTGCTTAATATTTAAGCTTCAAACGAAAACATTATATAAACTTGAGCCAAGAAATCAAGAAAAACATATATTGGTGGTAGTAAAGACAAAACCTATTTCAATTGCTGGTAAGTCAAGACAAACCTTTTTAAATCGCTGGTAAGAAAATATATTTAAATATGGATGGGTTAGTTGGTGTATCATCGTAGAGTGGATCCATTGAATCCTTTTTAGTGGATTGCAGCTAATAACTATTTGAAATCCCACATGATACAAAAAGATGTGCTTAATTAAGCTTTGAACAAAAACATTATAGATACTTGAGCCAAGAAATCAAGAAAAACAAATATTGGTGGTAGTAAAGACAAAACCTATTTCAATTTGCTGGTAATCAAGACAAACCTTTTAAAATTGCTGGTAAGAAAATATATTTAAATATGGATGGGTTAGTTGGTGTATCATCGTAGAGTGGATCCATTGAATCTTTTTTAGTGCATTGCAGCTAATATGTAACTATTTGAAATCCCACATGATACATCAATTTTATTTTTAATCTTTGATTTCAATATCTCACTAATTTGTTATTAGATGTAATAAAATAACGATTTTAAAATTACAATAACTTGTTGTTAGCTGTATAGAATAGTGTACATTCTTATACAAAATAGCTTAAATTTGAACCCTATATTCGAAATTTTAAACACTAAATTCTTATTACTGAAATCGAAACACTAGAATAAAACACAGGCTTAACTTGGTTCCATAACAGAAGTGGAGAGTTTAGCCTGTCTTGGTGAAATAAAACACAGTTCTAGACTTTTTTTTTGTTTTACTAAAAAAGGTCTAAACTCAAGTTACATTATTTTTAACTTTTAATTTTTAATCATACAAAATTTATATCGATATAGTCTTCCACATTAGTAGATTAACTTTTCTTTTCAACTACTTCAACATTATATATGCTATAAATCATTTTAGTTGTACTTTTAAACATAGTCTTGCATGGCTCGGATAGCACCAAATTGGCTATTGTTGGACAATATCAATTTTAAACACATGAAAGCAACAATTGAAAGGCATTGTAAACGAATATAACAACGAAACATATGCTGTTAAAAAACAACGGAGGATACTCTTATTTTGGAACATCAAAGAAGACACAAACCATATACCTAACTCTAGAATTTCAAACTAGAACCTTGGAATTTCTCTTGGATGATCATGTCTATCTTGTTCTCCATTTCAGGAGTAAGATAGTTCTTCCAGTCACCAACTTCCCCTTTACGGAAAAAATCCTTGTAATCCAAATTGTTTCTTTTCCCAGTTTTGTTAACCTCCATACCGCTTAAACTACGCAGAGAGCAAAGGTCTAAGATCTTTTCCACCAATCTATTCTCCTCTTCCTCCTTAGTAAAAGGATAACCCAAGAAATCTGCAAGTCTCTTGATCTGATCACAAGGCTCAGCTTTTATCTCCTCATACCTCATGAAAAGGACATGCTTCTTTTCCAATAACTCAGAACATGTTCCCAGATGGGTCCATAGTAGATAGTTCCGCTACAGAAAGATTTGTATATAGACTCGAGAATACTTGTCTTTGGTTCTACTTTAAGCATAGCGCACACGAAAAACCACCACGAGATCAATGTGTCCTTCACGTCCCTACAAATGTATACAATCTTGCAAGGAGAGTCCTTGAGGGTCAGTTTCATTGTGTGTAGTGGCATGTGAGTGGAGAACAGCCTCGGAAATGATGAGAACTTGCTTAGGTCAGGACTTGAGCTTTCGTGAAACACATCGATCTCGAAGAATGGTACAATGCCATGAGGATTATCAGACAGAAGAAGATGATCGTCATCAGAAGAGTGGTTCTTAGACCTCTCCAGAAGGGCAACTGTGAGGGCTTTGAGCCATGTAGTGCCTGATTTGGGGAAAGAGGCAAGGATTATGTCGGTGTCTTGCGGTTGAAATCCGCTCTGGAAATTAAGAACGCCTTGGAGAGTGTTGTAGTAATACCAACATCCTTGATAATTACAAAGCTTCTCTCCTACGCCATCTGCGTCTGAAGGAAGCGAAGAGATCAAAATCTTGGTTTCTTCGGTTATCTTATCGCCCGAAGGACGCTCATTTAGATCCATTTGTTTTGCAAAAAAATTGTAACCAAAAGATTTTCTTAAGCTTCAAAAGAGTCCAAGACTATAATAGATATAAGCCAAGAAACCAAGAAAAAAAAATCTATTTTGCTGGTAATAAAGACAAGCCTAATTAATCAAATTGCAGTTAAGAAAAAATAATTTGAACATGGATGGTTAGTTAGAGATGTAGAGACGTCGCTAATATAATCTTAACTAAATCTACTACACACTAAAGTAGAAACATTTCTAGCTATTTTTGCTGAGGTGTCAGCACCAGAATTTTTTTGAGAATTAATTTTTATTTAATTTATTAATTAAAAACACATTATTTATTTAAATAAAAATTAAAAACAAATTACATCAATAGTTTTCATAAAAATAACCGGATCCTACAATATTTTTTCTATTAAATGTAAAAATATATTTTATAATATCTTAACCAATCAAATTAATGACAAATCTTTAAGAATACTTTTAGTTTAGGATAGCATTTCTGTGTTATGGATTTTACCAAATGAATAACTAAGAATTTATAATTCACTAAATACAAGATATATAATATTAGAAAAAAGAAATATCTACATCAATATAAACTTAATGAAATTTGAAAATTTTAAGATTTAACAAAGAATATTAATAGAACAATAAAATCGCTAGATACACTACAATATTTACTTAAATAAAATCTTATTTTCTTACAATTTCAAAAATACTTATTTCTCTAATATCCACTAATTAACATTTAGATCCTAAATTATATATAAAAAAGTTTGTTACAAACTTAATAATATATAATTTCTTAAAACCAAGCTTTATTGTATTATATTTGACTACCAATTATAGATGGCAAAATGTTTTCCATGACAAAATAAAATTTAAATTTAGTTATAAAAGTCAAAATGATCAAAAACGCGTATGAACAAAATAGTTACAAATATATTATATAAAATTAATATATATATAAATAAAAATTAATTTTTTATTAATATTCTTATTCACAGTATTTGATAATTATTTTTATGATAAATATTACTCTGCACGAACATGCGGATAGTAACCTAGTTTTAAATAAAAATAAAATTAAACCAATTAAATAATAATATATACTTTTTGTACATTTCATATTTTGATACGTTTCCTAAATAAAATATTTTTAAATATGTTTTCACTTTTTCTTATTCTATTTCTTCATTTTACATTATTTTCTATTTTTTTATTTTTAATAGTTAGATATGATAGAAAAAAAAAACAAATTATGGATAGTGGTACTCTTAGTGTAATTGGTGTATATCTCCGTAGAGTCGATTTCATTGGTTTCTTTTAAGTGATAACAGCTAATAACATTTTGAAATCCCACATGATACATGTGTTTTTAATATTTCTTTGGTTTTAGTATTAGTTATTTACTAGACTTACTTAGTAGTAAAAGTTATTTACTACTTTTTTCAAAAGAAAATGAAGTTTGACTCACTTTGAGTTTGATTGAAAAACTATTAACCATTTTTGGCCCTATATAACAAAATCTAATTTGGTTTTTGTGATCACAATTTTTTTTTCTTTTGGTTCAGATCTGATCAAACGATAGGTTTGCAAAATTCTAATTTTGGCATTAACAAAAAAAGTTTTCAAGAACAAAGAAATTAAAAATTTTAAAATTAAAGGAATGTTGTCTTAACATTGCAAACTAGAAATGATGAAAGTTTTCAAGAACAAAGAAATTAAAAATTTTTAAATTAAAGGAATGTTGTCTTAACATTGCAAACTAGAAATGATGAAAGTTTTCAAGAAAAAACTTTGTTGACTGCTATTGCAGTAAGTATTGGATGAGGTGTAAGGTGTAACTGTGTAACGTGTAAGCATATTGTCGGGTATAGGTAACTCCTACATGGGCTGCAGTTGCTAGCTTAGTTGGACAATTTGAACATGTGCGTAAGTGTACTCGATCAAATACGATTATAGAGTTATTAGCCATGTGTTTAGCTAAACTTTCAATTTAAACATGGGCGTAACTCGTAAGTGTACCAGCCCAAACTTTCCAGTTAAACATTTTCTGGTATAAAAGGTCTTACTTTCCAACATTCTTAACTCAAATTGCAGATCTTTCATCATTAAAAAATAATAAGTTTACTTATCGACATTCGTTTATTATCATTTATATTGGATTTTAGTATAAGGACACATTATAATCTATTTAGATTATAACATTGTTGTCACATAGTACACGAGAATTTTGAAAACAACAACACATTTATATAGGTGTGACATCTTATTTGATATACTTGTTTAGGCACTTTTAACTGCTGTAAGAGAGCCCTTGTTGCATAAAGTAGAACATGCCTTGGTGCATTGTTCAACGGCTCCATTCACAAATTCATTTGCATCTAGTCACCGAACAAATTTTAAACATATTAGTTCTCTTGACTAATATTCCAACAAAAATGATAATAGTGAGCTTGGGAAGTTTTCTTTACCGGAGTTCTGGAGAGTGTTCATAGCACCGCACACAGAGAATGCACAACCTAACTTGCAGTATTCATTGACAGCATCACCTTGAGCTAAAAATAAAATAAAACTTGCATCAAAAATGAAAATATCCATCGATTTTGTAACAACTAAAATAATAAAGCACATTTAATACATTATAATACTGAGTTCGATTTACCAGAGTGTTTGAGAATGCCATTAGGATATCCTGGAGGGCAAATATCTCCAGAAACAGATTTGCATCCACTCATTACTAGACAAGTTGTATACGGGATTCCAACAAGAGCACATGATTTAAAGTGATTTTGGGCACTCTCGCTCGGGCAGCAGAGCTTTGCGTCTACTTGAATTTGCACCAGGACGAGAGTCATTATGACCACACTAAAAACCACAGTTCTGCCTTCCATCTTTTGATTGATTCTTGTTTTATTACAAAACTTATGTAGAGGAAACACTTAAACGCAAGCTTGTATCGATGAAATGGTGATGAAAATAGACTTATACTAGTTGTTCTACAATTTCAAACCGCAATTTTTTATTTTTGAGAATGCTCTAGAGTGTTTACACATGCTTCACGACTACCTTGTCTCCTCAAACTATTGCACCTAACAAATCCGAGCAATCTTTCAAACTAAATGAATAGGGCCTTTTTCTAGAGAACAAATTTGTTTTTCCCCCTTTTTTTTGTTCGAGAAACTGTGTCACCCATGTTAATAGTCATGACGGATGTTTTCTTCAAGTCACTATTAAACTTTTGTTTTGGTCAATATGTTTTGTATGTTCGTAGTAACAGTATATTTCTAATTATGTACGCTCAGCGTTCTTAATATTTTGTCCATCTGCAACAATTAGGAGTACTGCGAGTCTAGAAATAAAAAAAATTGTGGTCTAAGTTTATTGTGTCATTTTTCATGTATTTTTCTATTATATTTTGTATGTTTATTAAATTACATACCTTAGTAAAAAAAAATCTATGCATGTGTGAATATTTATAGGTGTTTTGAATATCATTAGACTTTATGAACAGATTCAAATTTGTCCACAAATTCTGTTGAAATCCTACATGATACATCATTTTTTTAATATTAGTCATGTTCGTTTGCTTGCCGCATGTGGCCTGCGGCCAGCAGCTGCGACTGCGACCTACGTCACATTGCATCCAAATGCTGCAATTGTTGTTTGTTTAGTAAATGTGCGTCTGATCACAGCGTTAAATCGTCTGATTACAGCGTTAAATCGCAACAAAACGTTATTTTTGTGGTAAAAAAGTTCTTCATTGCATCTGGATGCTGCGTTTGGTTGCAAGATGCTGAGTAAAGTTAACAAACATTGTTTAGCCGCATGTCGTTGCTGCAGCCTCCACGTCAGTCAAACGAACATGCCTATATCTTTGATACTAAAACCACAATAACTTGTGTAATGGGGCGCCCATATTAGAATGGGCTACTTGTGTGCAACAACTACACCTTCTTGCCAGCTTTTAAATTTAATGCATAATTCAGCCCCAAAAAAAAAACTTGTTAGTAGCTGTAATGCAATAGAATAGCGTGTATTTTATACAGAAATTAAAAACACAGTTTATATTTTTAACAAAAAATAGTTTGAATTTCAACAGTAGATTCGAAATTTTAATAGCTATACTCTTATTATTAAAATCAAACACTAGGCTAAAATTGGTACCATAAAATAGAATCCGATTTCATTGAGGCAGAAGATAGAATCCGATTGTGTTACATTTGAGACTGTCTTTACTGAAAATAGGATATACACTAAGGTGGGAGAGATAAATCGTCACAGCTAAAAATATCTTGACGTTCATATAGTTATAGTCTATGCTTAAAATTGTATATAACCAGCAGGCAAGATTACTTGTTATTGTCATTTGTCAGTCTTAACACTACTGTTAAGTCGCAAAATGCATGCTGTCATGATATAAGCTGCTTATAAAACGACAATTATGTTAAATGGAAGAATTTGTAGCAAGTGTGGAATAATATCAATGGAAAGCAAACTATTTATAAAGCACATTATTGTTTATTTAGATGATAGGATATATAATTAAGGCATATACAATCGAAGATCGACAACCTTGTACGATACATACATAAACCAGCAACAAACTTATTCAAATATTAGAACCAGAGTCTAGCATATTTGTCACATACATCACAATATTGATAAGATGGAAACCAACACTTAGGTGTGATATCTTTTGGGATATGCTTGCTTGTTTAGGCGTTTTTAACTGCTGTAAGAGAGCCCTTGTTGCATATAGTAGAACATGCCTTGGTGCATTGTTCGGCCGCTGCATTCCAAATTTCATTTGCGTCTAGTCACCAAAACATAACTCAAATAGATTAATTCTCGTGTCATATTATACTAACAAAAGTGATACTAGTGAGATTAGGAAGTTTTCTTTACTGGAGTTCTGGAAAGTGGTCATGGCACCGCACACAGAGAATGCACACCCCAACTTGCAGTATTTATTGACAGCATCAGCTTGAGTTAAAAACAAAAACAAAAAACAAACAAAAAATGTTGCATTAAAAAAATCTCTGTCGATCTTGTAACAATTAACATAATAAAGCACAATTAGTAATTCACTATAACAGTGAGCTCAATTTACCAGAGTTTCCGAGAATGTCAATAGGATACTCCGGAGGGCAACTACTCTCTGAAAAGTATTTGCATCCACACACTGCTGTACATTGTTCCCCATAGCCTCCTGAAGCCAAGCAACTAATCAGGTTATATCCAGCATTCAGGTTCGGGCAGCAAACCTCTGCTTCTACTTGAGTTTGCGCCATGACGAGAGTCATTATGAGCACACTTAAGATCACAGTTCTGTCTTCCATCTTTTGATTGATTACTTGTTTGATCAGAAAATATACTTAGAGGAAACACTTATTAGTAAGCTTGTATCGATGAAATGGTGATGCGAATAGACTTACTTAAATACTAGTTGTTCTACAATTTCAAACCGCAAATTTTATTGTTCTACTAGTCAACACACAGACAACCCCATGTTTCACGACTCCGAGCAATCTTTCAACTTAAATGAATGGGGCCTTTTTCTACAGAATTCAGTTGGTTTTATCTTTTTATTTTGTATATTCGTAGTAACCATGTATTTATTATTATGTGATGTCCGATATATATTGTATCTCCGTAGTAACAGAATATATCAACTTTTTTTTGTCGATATATTTTATGAAAACATTTTAACAAAAAAAATAGCATTTTAGAAAAAAAAATATATCCGCATATTAGCTCAAAAACAATATAGTTAGATATCACAATTTTTCTAAAAAACCATTATAAATTAATACTCGATAAATTAATAATCATTATAAATTAATAATTTTTGTCGGTTCCAAATCAGGCCAATGTAAAATTAATAAAATTCGATTAGATAATAAGATAATACTTTTTTGTAAATATATATACTAATTGTATACAGTGATAAAACAACAACAAAAACATGCTTAAAATAATGCATGATATAAATTAATAATTATACATTTAGGCATATATAAATAATATAATATAGTAAAATATGATAATATTATTGTTTCAAGTTTATAATTTTTGTTTGATTTATCTTCTAAATTCGTTATTATGATATTTTTTGAATAATTTTTATATTGTTGAAAATATTATTTTTTTATTTTTTTAATGGATATTAAGAATTCAAACCGAAAATATCTCTATAAATTAATAAGATATCAATTAATCAATAAATAAATAATTATTAATTTATCGATTAATTAATAACTCTATAAATTAATAAAATTTGATAGTTCCAACATTATTAATTTATAGAGGTTTTACTGTATTCGAATTTCTAAACCCTAAGCTCTCTTTGATGAAGCTGAAATATTAAAACAAAACAAAGTCAAAATAGTACTTGAAAACAGATGAAATGAGGGCAAGGGTGGGGGGAGGGGAAGAACTAATTAAATGACGCATCTTCCTCAGTCCTCGTCTTGGGTTGTATAATTGATGCCTACCATATCTTGTGACACTAGATATGCAACTCCTAGAGCGATATATTTTGTCATGAAGACAATGTAATATTGTCTCGTATCGCTTAATCTTTCGATTTCCCACAATGAAAGTTCCGAACATGAACATTGTCATGAAACTTTACTTCACTATATGTATCTCTAAGCATCCAAGTTAAATATCCCACACAGATTCAAATTCTTCTTCCAAGAAACTCTTAGAAAACAAATCAGTCAAAATTTTATATCCGCGCCACAGTTATAATTAATGGCTAGTATGCAACTGTTACAGCTAGTGTTACATTGGTTGTTTTGATCTTTCCGTAAATATTTATTTTGAATCAAAATTGAAATCTTTTTCCTTAACTCAAAAATTCGCCCTATGATAGATATTTATAATTGATGAGTCTCAGGAAACAACCGTTTAATCCTAAATCGCAACATTTGATATCGGGTCTGGCGAAATTAACTCTACAATACTTTCAAAATAACTAACCTGATGCAATGGTAGACTGAAGGAAACATGTGTTTGTTTTTAATCTGTATATTTGATTTTGCATTCGGATTATCAAAAAGAAAGGCTTCTGACTTGTATATATAAGATAGAGAGAGAAGTAGAGTTTTTAAGTGAACCCACAAAAACTAGAGCGACATGTTTAGGGTGTAATTAACAAAGTATGTTAATTAATACCTAACTGTCTAAGAATCCTAAGAGCTAATCTAAAAAATGACTATAGACCACGGACCACGGGCCCCGGCCCAACGGTGGCGGCAAGCACGTGTGTATCCTCTTTTCTTAACCATTTAAATCAATACATATAATGGTCTTTATAAATACTAGCCAAAAAATTTCAAGTTTCCAATGTAAGACAAATTAACTTCCCATAAAAAGTTATAGCTATGGGCTACAACATATTCTTTATTCACACACATATAAATTGATCAAACTAGGTATATACCCGCGCTACGCTGCGGAAGATATTTCTAGATTTTTTATATATTTTTAATATAATAAAATTATTTTTATAATATAAATAAGTATTATATTTATTTTTTATTAGCTTAAATTATGTATTTATATGTTTTAAATCTGAATAAACATTATATATTCTTAAAATTTTTATTTTTCAAAATTATAATCTACTATCAAATTTGTTAGCTAACTATCTATAAATGTATATGTAAGAATAAAACAATACATTTTTTAGTACATTTATGCTAATGACAAATGTAATTTGTTATCTCTATTAAATTGCCACTTGATCCTCCTTTAATATTATATAAAGCAAATTGCCATTTTCAAAACAATTATTAATTAATATGATTATTTTAAATTATAAAATTTATTTATTTATCAAATATTTATTATAAATATATGTTTATAAAACTATCAAACTATAATCAATAACATTCATTTCAAAACCATTGTTATTGTTTTAGAACTAAATAGAAAAATATGTTTGGACTGTTGAAATATCAATTTAGTTGAAGTTAAATAATTAAATTTTGGTTACTGTAAACATATTGTAACTTGAAAATTTAGCACAAAGAAATTTAATCTACTTATAAAAACTGAGAAATCACACTTTCCGACAAAACAAAAAAAAATTTATTTCACTTATTCCTACCAAAACCAAAAATATTCATTTTTTCGTCAAACCTGAAATTTCATTTTCCCACCAAAACAGAGAAATTGCATTTTCTCGCAAAAACAAAAAAAAAATCACATTTTCCTGTGAGAACCTGTGTTTTCTCGTCAAAACAGAAAAATCAAATTTTTTCACCAAAACCAAAATATTCATTTCCCCATGAAAACCGAGAAATCGTCAATTCCCGCAAAAAAAAAAATCATTTTTCTCGTCAAACCAAAAATCAGGCCTTCCTACCAAAACTAATAAACTATAATTTTGCACGAAAAAAAAATTGCATTATCTCAATAGAAATTGTGTTTTCCGCGAAAACTAAGAAATCGCATTTTACGGCGAAAACCAAAAAAAATCATATTATATGTCAAAAACTGAAAATTTGCATTTCCCATCAACCGAGAAATTGCTTATTCCTTCCAAAATCGAGAAATTTTGTTTTTCCATCAAATTGAGAAATTGGATTTTCCGCCAAAATCGTCAAATTACAACTTTCCACGAAAACTAAAAAATCACATTATCCCGCAAAAAAACTAAGAAATCACATTATCCATCAAAAGCCGAAAATTTGCATTTCCTATCAAAATCAAGAAATCGTATTTTCTGTTAATTGAAAAGTTGCATTTCCTCGCATTTTCTCGTCAAAACTAAGATATTTTGTTTTCGCGTCAAAATCAATTATTTTTTTTTGTTTTCTCATCAAAACCAAAAATTCACATTTTTCGCCAAATCTGATAATTTATTTTTTCTGCCATAACCAAAAAATTATGTTTTCTTAGCAAAACTGAAAATCACATTTTTCTACCGAAACCAAGAAATTTCCTATTCCCGCTAAACCCATGAAAATTTGTTCTGAGTAACCACTGGAAATGCGAATCTCCAAGTCATGGTGGTGTGAGTTTCTCCTCATTTGCTTTCAACTTCTACTTTTTTGTAAACTTTTTGGCTTTTTAATGGGTTTGTAAAATAGTAAACTGATTTTATTAGTGTGTTAATGATATGTATTATTGTTATGTTTTTAGTGGTTCAAATTTTTGTTGATGTGTGAACTTCTTATAACGTAAAGCTTTTTGTGTTGTTGTTATGAAAACATAGTTGATGATGAGCCTACACTTTTCCAATCATATACGTCTCTGTCAAACAAATAAATAGCTAAAAAAATTTATTTATTTGCTGTTAATTATTATTTGGGTTTGGCAAAAAAAAACAAAGATTTAATTTTTTTTATTTGTTGTTATTTATTATTTGGGTTTGGATTTGGCAAACAATAAAACAAATATTTTTTTTTTGCTGTTATTTATTATTTGGGCTTTGATTTGTTAAAAAATAAAACAAATTATTAACAAAAATGTATTTGAGTTTTTAATGGGTTTAAGTTTAAAAATTAAAATAAGTAGATGAGTTGTATTAATGTTTTAATTTGATTGGTTTATAAAATAGCTGAGGTGTCAGCTTCTCAAAGATTAAAAATTCTGATATGTCATTTATGGAGAGACTTGAGTGTTATTATTGTATTAGTTCAAATTCTGTTGAAATTATATTGTGAAAAAGTTTCGCAGCATAGTACTTTAGTGATAGTGTGTCTACAGTTCCCGCCTAAATAATTAGTCATGCTGTAAACGATGGAAAGAGAGATTGAACTTAGAACATTTGTGTTGCTCTTCTCGATTCATTTAATGCTTATCGTTAAAGGAATTTGATTATAATAATGAATTACACACTAACATAATTTTATTTCTAGGTATATACATGTGCTACGCTGCGAGATATATTTCTAGATTTTATATATTCTTTTAATATAATAAAATTATTTTTATGATGTAAATGAATATTATATTTTTTATTAGCTTAAATTATGTATTTATATGTTTTAAATCTGAATAAATATTATATATTTTTAATTTTTTTTTTTTAAAATTATAATCTACTATCAAATTTGTTTAGCTAACTATCTATAAATATATATGTAAGAATAAAACAATACTTTTTAAGTACTTTTCTGCTAATGACAAATGGAATTTGTTATCTCTACTAAATTGCCACTTGATCCATCTTTGAAATTAGATAAAGCAAATTGCCATTTTTAAAAAAACTGAGAATCGCACTTTTCGACAGAACAAAAAAAAACCACATTTTCCTGCGAGAACCTGTGTTTTTCCGTCAAAACAAAGAAATCAAGTTTGTTCACCAAGACAAAAAAAAATTCATTTTTCCATGAAAACTGAGAAATCGTCAATTCCCGCAAAAAAAAAAAAAAATCACCAAACCAAAAATCAGGCCTTCCTACTAAAACTGATTAACTATAATTTCCCGTGAAAACCAAAAATTGCATTATCTCCTGAGAAATTGTGTTTTCTGCAAAAACTAAGAAATCGTATTTTACCTCGAAAACCAAGAAATCACATTATATGTCAAAAACTGAAAATTTGCATTTCACATCAAAACCGAGAAATTGCTTATTCTTTCCAAAATCGAAAAAAATGTTTTCCATCAAACTGATAAATTGCATTTTTCCGTCAAAATCGTCAAATTACAATTTTTCACGAAAACTAAGAAATCACATTTTCCCGCAAAAATTCAAGAAGTTATATCTTTTGTTAATCGAAAAGTTGCATTTCCCTCGCATTTTCTCGTCAAAATTAAGATATTTTGTTTTCGCGTCAAAATCAATTTTTTTTTTCTCACCAAAACCAAAAATTCACATTTTTCCGCCAAACCCGATAATTCATTTTTTCTGCTATAACCAAGAAATTATGTTTTCCTACCAAAACTGAAAATCACATTTTCCTACTGAAACTAAGAAATTCTCTATTCCCACTAAACCCATGAAAATTTGTTATGAGTAACCACTGGAAATGCGAATCTCTAAGTTATGGTGGCCTGAGCTTTTTCTTATTTGCTTTCGACTTCCATTTTTTTGTAAACTTTTGGGCTTTTTAATGGGTCTGTAAAATAGTAAACTGATTTTATTAGTGTGTTAATGATATGTATTATTGTTATATTTTTATTGATTCAAATTTTTGTTGATGTGTAAGCTTCTTATAACATAAGGCTTTTTGTGTTGTTGTTATGGATACATAGTTGATGATGAGCATACACTTTTTCAATCATATACGTCTCTGTCGAACAAACAAATAGCTAAAAAAAAATTTATTTATTTTCTGTTAATTGTTATTTGGGTTTGAGTTTGGCAAAAAATAAAACAAAGATTTATTTTTTTTTATTTGCTGTTATTTATTATTTGGGCTTGGATTTGGCAAACAATAAGACAATAAATTATTTACTGTTATTTATTATTTGGACTTTGATTTGTTAAAAAATAAAATAAATTATTAACAAAAAATGTATTTGGATTTTTAATGCATTTAAATTTAAAAATTAAAATAAGTAGATGAGTTTTATTAATGTTTTAATTTGACTGGTTTGTAAAATAGCTGAAGTGTCAGCTTTTGAAAAATTAAAGAATCTGATATGTCAACTTATGGAGAGACTTGAATGTTATTGTTGTATTGATTCAACAATGTCTATATTAATTTTGTTTCAACAGGTGAGAAAGATAAATTATCAGGCCATTTTATTTAAATAGTCTATTTGGCAATTTTATTATAAAAAGAAGATTTCTCATCAGAAAAATTATAAGAATCGTCTACTGTTGTGTCAACAGTCTGCTATTAGCAAAGGTAGAGCCATGTGGAGAAGAAAGAGGTCAGCCGACCCTACATCATTTTTGAAAATCTGTTTTTTCAATTAAAAATATTATAAATACACTAATTTTTATTGTTTGATCCCATAAAAATAGCTTAAAATATGAAAATCAAAAACTTAATTTGTACTCACTGTTTTACTTTAGTTTCAGACTAATTTTTATTCTAAACTTACTTTATATTAAATAATTATGGATTTTAGTTATTAGTTAATAAAATATGAAAAAATCAATTTAAAAAAAAAACTTATTTTTTCTTTGGTTTTTGTACTTCTTTTTGTAATTATCAACTTAAAAAATTTTAATTTTTTTTTAGAATCTATACATATTTTCTGAACTTTTTATTTATGTTTTTTATCAGACGAATTTTGTCTTTTTACAAATTATAAATTATGTTTTCCATATAATTTTTTCTCTATTAAATAAGTTCTAGCTCCTCTTTATGCTATTAATTTGTATTTAGTATAACATTAGCCTGCATTTAATCTAATTCAAATGTATGACTAATTAGTCTAGTACTAATTTGCTAGTAGTTTGCATTTATTTTGTCATTAGTTTGTATGACAAAATAATTAGAAAGGTAGTACTAATATTTATAATTAAAAAATTTATTTTTACATTTTTTCAAAAAAGGTCTGTTTCATATTATAATTCTAATATGAGTTATTTTGGATCATTTTCTCTAAACTATTACAGCAAAAATGTGTTGAGATTTCCTTAGTTCATATAATATAGTTATAGTATATGCTTAAAACTGTATTACTTTCAAAGGAAGAATTTGTATAAAGTGTGGAATAATAAATGAAAAGCAGATTAAAGTAATCGAGAGAAGAAGATTTATGAAGACAATAATGGGATATAGAAGGCGTATACAATCGAGAACTGACAACTGTCTATGACACACGAAAAAACTAGCAACAACTTATTTAAATACTAGCATGAGAGTCTAGCATTTTCGCCACATACACGATGATACTAAAAAAGGAAAAACAGTTCATATGTCTGAGATTTTATTGGATATGATTGTTTAGGCACTCTTAACTGCTGTGAGAGAGCCCTTGTTGCATATAGTAGAACATGCCTTGGTGCATTGTACAACCGCTCCATTAACAATTTCATTTGCGCCTAGTTACCGAAACAAAACTCAAATAGATTAATTATCTTTCTATTATTCTAACAAAAATGATAATAGTGAGCTTGGGAGATTCTTTTACCGGAGTTCTGGAGAGTGGTCATTACACCGCACATAGAGAAATCACATCCTAACTTGCAGTATTCATTAACTGCATCACCTTGAGCTAAAAAAACATATATATATATATATATATATATAAAATCAAAAATTGCATCAAAAATGAAATCTCCATCTATTATTATAACAACTAGTAGACTATAATAGTTAGAATAGTTACCAGAGCTTTTGAGAATGTCATAAGGATATCCTGGAGGGCAAGGATCTTCATCTTTGCATCCAGACTTTGGTAGACAAGTCCTGCCATAGAAAGCTCTAATACATATATCATAGAGAGCTTTCGCACTCGCGCTCGGGCAGCAGATCTTTGCTTCTACTTGAATTCGCGCCATGACTAAAGTCATTATAAGCGCACTTAGAATCACAGTTCTGCCTTCCATCCTTTGCTTGATTCTTGTTTGATCACAAAATTTACGTAGAGGAAACGTATATTTAAGCTTTTAATCGATGAAATGGTGATGAAACTAGACTTACTTAAATACTAGTTGTTCTAAAATATTAAACTGTAATTTCTATTTTTAGAATGCTGTAGAGTCTACACATGCTTCAGGACCACCTTGTCTCTTCAAACCATTGCACCTAACAAATCCGAGCAATCTTTAATTCAAATTAAATGAATGGGTCCTGCTTTTTCTAGCCATTTCAATTGTAGAACAACTACTATTTAAGTAAGTCTAGTTTCATCATACAAAGCTTAATTAATAAGTGTTTCCTCTACGCAAAATTTCGTGATCAAACAAGAATCAAGCAAAAGATGGAAGGCAAACTACTATTTAAGTAAGTCTAGTTTCATCACCATTTTAGCTGGAAACAATCTGGAGCATTGAGAGTTTATAAATGGAAAATTGTGGTTCTATATTTATTATTATGTACGTTCTTAACATTTCGTCCAGCTTAAGTGATTCATAGTTAACAAAGACTTAGTTTATTTTGTCACTGGCCTCGAGATGGCGATTTCCGTAAAACGAAAGAAAACATTGGTTTTCGATCAGTCCGCAAAAGGGGTTAAAACGGATCGTAAAACCTCATGGATTGATCAAATCTCTTTCTTAGACACGGGCTTCTCTATCCATTTTCTGATGTTGTTTACTACATTCTAGTCATATGATCTACACTTTTCTTGATAAGATGTTCACAATATCTTAATCCATCATTAGCTAACAAACCTAAGCACCCACCCATTTGAATAATTTGCACCAAAAATAATAACATTTGTTCACATGGCAATTTCTATCACTTGTCCTCCCCCCCCCCCCCCCATTACTTAGTTTTCTAGAACACTAATCATATGAAAAACACTTAGAGCACTTATCTAAAACACAAGATTCATTTCTCTTTTAACACTTTCTTAGCCAATAGATTTTTCATTTTATTATCAAGATTGCCCCAGTATGATCAATAATATCAACGAAAGAACTTTGACTTTAATTAGCACCTTCTTTAGTCACAAGTTTATCCAAAACACTTTTTGTGATTTAATAAACAATTCAAATTCAAAATTATCCAGAATAATGCTCTTGAGTCTACACACAGGTAATTACTATTGAAGTTAAACTTGATTTTGGGTTAAGCTTAATTTTGGGTTTATAAAATAATTATTAGTTATTAGATTAGGCCCAAAATTAAGCTCAAGTTCTAGAATCTCTAGAAACATCACTAAAAATCATCATCTTTCTTAAATGTTCTAGAGAATTCTATTAGTTAAATATCTAGATAATTCTATAGATAATTCTAGATGTTGTAGTTAAAATTCTAGATATTATTGTAGAAAATTCTAGAGATTAGGAGAATGTTTGTAAGATATTTTGTAATAAGTGGAGCCTATAAATAGCCCACTACTCCATCATTTGTAAACAAGAGAAGTTGAACAAATAAAGAAAGAGTGTTCTTCATAAGTTCTCTTATTCTCTCTAAAGTTCCTTCAAGTTTTCTCTAAGTATTCTTTCATCTTATTATTCATACTTAGAGGGTCTTTGTTTCTTTCGGATCTCTCGGGTATTACGGTCTTGGGCTAGTGCTTGGCACTATCGGTGTTTTCTTTACAATTACGACCTTGTATCTTCAAACTATTGAACCTAACAACTACGAGCAAGCTTTCAAATTAAATTAATGGGGCCTTTTTCTATAGCATTGATCAGACCTCTCTTATATGAATGGTTAAAACGGATCGCGAAACCTCATATGAATTGATTAAATCTGTCTCTTGGACACTGGCTTCTCTTGGGCATCCTATATCCACATGATGTTGTTTATTACATTTAAATGTGATCAAAGTTTCTAAATATTCTGAAAATGGTTCAGATCTAAATCATCTGATACATTGATTTGAAGAAACTTAATTTTATCACTGAAAAAGTATTTTTAAGAACAGAAAACAGGATTTAAGACAACAAGAAACATCGTCTTCACATACAAACGAGAAATGATGGAATAACGCTCTTTTTTCCTTCAAGTTATTAGCATTCAAGATAAAATTACTAATAAGTAACAACAACGAAACCTCCAAAAAACAGTGAAAAAATAACGAAATCAGACAAATGCGCTTTACTTCCAGTTCAACCGGACTTATCCATACCGTTACACCAATTTCCAGTGCTTCCTCTACTCTGTGGAGAGAGAGAGAAAAAAAAATCTTTGGTTCTGAAGTAAGAACTTAAATGTCGAATGTAGCCATTCATCTCCACCTGATAAATGCCGAACCCCAAGTCGAACCGGCTCCAAAACCAGAAGTAGGAATGGTATGACCTGGTTTAACTTTCCCGCTTCTCACCGCCTCATCAAGAGCTAGAGGAATCGAAGCAGCGCTTGTGTTACCGTAATTAGCCAAGTTCAAAATCACTCTTTCCTGTGGAAACAGAAGTCTTGTAGCCACATAGTCTATTATTCTCTAGTTTGCCTGCAAATGATTTACAAAACTTTCCACTTAACTAAATCAAAAGCTCTAAACTTTGGCCATCTAAACTCAAATTTCAGATCTATTTAATCAATGAAGTTTGAATAAATTGATAAGAAGATAACATGATGGAGGAGGAGCCAATAATGGAAGAAGCACGAAGGAGAAGATGAATCTTAAAGAGGCCAGAAAAACGAAATGTGAATCAAAAGAGGACACTATTAAGTTACATGAGCTGCAAACCCAAAACCAATTGGTATTGAGTGTATTGCCATGTCCTTTATATTATTTAAGATCTCTTTCAACTTTTTATGTAGGTTATGTTCCCTTATATGCCCATTCGAGACAATGACTACTTTAGCCATTGATTTTGGTAATATTTGGGTAAAGATCGGCAGACTGTCTCTTTGTTACCTATCGATTATGGACCAGATTGCGTGGAACAGGCTCTGATACTACTGGTAATTCTGGTTTTCCACTGCATGGATCGGGTTAGCAATTGGCCAATCTATTCATTGCTAGTTGGTTTGAATTGGAAGCCCATATAATTTAACATACATTATTCATGTTAATAGTTAATCTGTTTTCTTAAATCTTGTATTCAACTTTGTTTTGATCGATCTATGAGAAAAGAATTTTCGGAATCAACTGGCTGATCAAACAAGGAAACATTCACCGGGGGATGAATGTTTTTTTTTTCAGTAGAATCTGATTGTGATGCATTTGAGTTTGTCTTTACTGAGGACAGGATATATCCTCAGGGGGAGATTAATGACGTTCAAAGGAAGAAAATGTATAAAGTGTGGAATAATATAAATGGAAAGAAAAGTAATATAGTCTAGAGAAGAAGATTAATAAAGACACATTATTCTTTATTTAGATGATAGGATAGATAAGGCGTACATAATCGAGGATAGAAAACCTTCTACGACACACATAAACCAGCAACAACTTATTCAAATACACGACAATTTTGAGAACAACAAGTCAACAACACATCTTTTTGGATATGCTTGTTTAGGCACTTTTAACTGCTGTAAGAAAGCCCTTGTTGCATATAGTAGAACATGCATTGGTGCATTGTTCAACCGCTCCATCCCAAATTTCATTTGCGTCTAATAATCGAAGCAAAATCAGAATATATTATTCTAACAAAAGTGATAATAGTGAGCTTAGAGAGCTTGCTTTACCGGAATTCTGGAGGGTGGTCACGGCACCGCACACAGAGAATGCACACCCCAACTTGCAGTATTCATTGACAGCATCACCTTGAGCTAAACAAAAAATAAAAACTCGCATTAAAAATGAAATCTCCACCGATATTGTAACAACTATAATTATAAATTATAAACCACAATTATTACTCTATAATAGCGAGTTTAATTTACCAGAGTTTTTGAGAATGCCATTAGGATATCCTGGAGGGCAAGTATTTTCAGCAACATCTTTGCATCCAATCATCGGTAGACAAGTCATCGACGAGCCTCCATAAGCACCAAGACATAGTTCATAGGCAATTCTGGCACTCTCGCTCGGGCAGCAGATCTTTGCGTCTACTTGAATTTGCGCCATGATGAGAGTCATTATGAGCACACTTAAAATCACAGTTTTTCCTTCCATCTTTTGCTTGATTCTTGTTTTTATCACAAAATTTTACGGGAGGAAACACTTATTATTAAGCTTGTATCGATAAAATGGTGATGAAACTAGACTTACTTAAGTACTACATTTCAACAGTTTCAGACCGAAAATTTCATCTTTAGAATGCTCTAGAGTCAACACACATGCTTCACGACTACCTTGTGTCCTCAAACTATTGCAGCTAACAAATCCGAGCAATCTTTCAAATTCAATTAATGAGCCTTTTTCTAGAGAATTGATTTGTTTTCCATTTTCCTTTACTCTCCTATAAATTTGATTTCATATTTTTTTAAAAAAAAACTAAACCCAACAATAATTTCTAGGAACTTTCAGCTTATAGAAAATAAAGAAAAGTACAACTTTTGATCCCAAAAATAAAATTAAAATTTGAAGAAGACAAACCTGTCACGATGATATAACTTATAATGATGATAATTGTCTCAGCCATAATTCACTATACACTTACACCAGAATTCCAAAACATTGTACCTAGTTTTACTGCAATACCAAGAATAAAAGCTACGTACTCTTAAAGAAACCTCCATCAAAGGAGACTTTAATTTATTATTGTCTGCACTTTAGTAATAAAATTAAACCCATCATCTTTGGCGCCGTGATCATCCTTGCCATCAACTTCAATAGAAACCCATCATCGTTGAAGTTGCTGCTGCTGCTTTTTTTTTTTTTTTTTTAATTCTCATTCGCTCCCTAATCGTCTCAAGAAGCTGACTTAGGAGAATAGGTGTAACCTCCAATGGGAGGATCTTAGAAAAATTCTTAGTATTAAAAAAACAGAAAAAAAATCAAACAGTAGAAGAAACAAGAGAGAGAAGTTTCTCAAATATACTAAATAAGAAACTATTCTAAAGCTTTAAGATACTCATTAATATAGTTGTTTTGTTTTTATTAGTTCATTTTTATTAAAATATTAAAATTTAATTATATATATTAAATTTTAATAAAATAATAATTAAGATACTTGTTTTAAAAGCTCCACCATTGTGGATGTCTTAATACCTATCACCTTCCTCCTTCGACAGATGAATTCGCTTTATTCCCGTTTTCAAAGTTTTGGTAGTAACCTCTGCTTTTATATTTTAGTCTTGTTATTCCTTATATAATATACTGATCGACCTTGTGTGTTGCAGTTGACATAAATCCTTGCATAATTTTCCAGAGAGGATTACTAGAATACTCTTTTAAATAGAGGTATTTGCTAGAATAGCTAAATTTTTTTTTTATTACTGAACTAACCTAGCATACCGATTATACCCTTTGAGTCTTTGATAACAAAAACGGTATTTATGATTGTGCCATTACTTTTCATTTGCCACGTCAGCGAGTTGTTTGATGGTAGACTTGTTTCGTTTGGTCAACGGCTGGTAGATTTTTTTTCGCCGTTAGATTTGTTTCGTGTGAAAGACTTGTTGTTGACGCTGAAGTGCTTATGATGCAGTAGATTTTTTTGGGAACGGTAGAGTTGTTTCTTGAACGGTAGATTTGTTGGGGAACTTGATAGACTTAAAAATATGTTGTGGAAGATTTTTGGTTTTCGACCCTACCAGAGGGTGATTAGTTGATTTTTTACGTTCATTGACTTTGAATGGCGGTAGATTTGTTTTTGGACTTGGTAGATTTATTTTCATTTGATAGACTTAGTATTTGGGGTGGTAGATTTTTGTTAATCCTAGTAGATTTATTTTGTATTTACTTTTTGGTAGAGTTATTTTGTTGATGGTAGAGTTTTTAGTGCCAACGAATCCTGGTAGAGTTATTTTGCTGTTGTGGTAGATTTACTTCATTTTCGTAGTGGTAGAGTTATATTTTCCATAATTACCAGAATAACATCATTGGTAGATTTATCGTGTTACGTGGTGGTAGACTTCTTATGTGATGGTAGATAGTTGACTTTTTAACAGATCGTGATTGTGTAGTGGTAGACTTTTCATGTGGTATTGGACGGTAAAGAATGTTGAAATCAAATGTTGATCAGTGGGATGTTGATTTTGGACGTGATAAGAATGCGAATATTGCAGTGAAGAGATTCAACCTCTATAGCGATTGAAGACTCGTTCATTACATTTGAAAATTTATAGAAAGTACATAGAGAAGCATTTCTTAAAGAAAGTACTTAGAGATGTTCAACGAACGAAGTGCAGAGAGATAGATGCAGCGATCCATATTACACAGTAGAAAATAGACGCTATTAAAATTGAAATCTAAGCAGTTGGTACTGAAGAAAAAGGTAGCACTCGTGGCAACATATTAATGGGTGTTTGAACCTGCAGCTTGAAAATTCTTCTACTTTGAAAACATTAGGCAACAGATCTGCAGTAGGACTCTGCATTCCCATCTTGGTTCGAAAAACCTGTATTTCGACTGTTAAACACTCGTTCACTGCATTGGAAAATTTGATGATCTTACTGGACACACAAGTTAAAGAAAGTACATATAGAAAGTACTTAGAGATGTTCACTAAACGAAGTACATCATTATCAAATCTAGTATACCAAATAAGTTACATATATTAAAAATCTACCACCATAATGAAACATATCTCATACCATAATTAAATCTACCATAATGCTTAACTACTAATAAAATTTATACATCAAATCTACCATCAAGGGAAACCAAAATTTTAATGATCCAAAACCTATTAAAACGGGAAAACAAAAATCCTAGGAACAAAAACTGTTGCAAGCCGCCGCTACATCCATCTCTGAGAAGATCGGCCACTATAGAATGCGAGGACCATTCACCCATCTGAAACCACTCTCTCGGAGAAGAGATTCATATACTTTTTGAAGCCTCCATAGGCAATTCCGCCGGAGAAAAAGCAACCAAACATAAGAGAAGATGAAAAAGTCGATCCGAAGACAAGTTCTATCGGCCATGGATCAACCGTCGCAGATCTGGCTGGAGAGAAGAAAAAAAATATAGAAAGAGAAGAGAAAGAAAACAAATGAGTAAAAAAACAGATTTGACGGAAGAGAGAATGGAAAAAGAGAGAGAGGAAGAGAATGAAGAGAGAAATAAAAAAGATGATCAGAAAAACCAGATCTGGTCGGAAAAACCAAATCTGGCCGGAGAGAAGAAGAGAAAAGAGAGAAAGAGAAAGAGAGAGAGAAAGAGAGAAAAAAAAAATAAAAGAGAAGGAAAAGAAATGAGAAAGAAAAAAAATAGATTTAATATATATATATATATATATATATTTCTATAATAATTAAAAAAATATTATTTTTATTTTAAATTTTAAATAATAAATATTTTTGTGTATTTTCTTTATTTTATTACGAAAATAACATTTTTTAAATTATTTTATAACGAAAATGCCATTTTTCGTTATATCGAAAATTTAGATTTTAATGTCTCTACACAACTTTGTAAGATTATTTTAGTTAGTCAGTTGTAAAATGATGGTATTCTAGTAAATACCATATTTAGTAAGGTTATTGTAGGTATATAGCTCTAATTTTCCATGGTTGCTTGTCCTATCCTTGTTGTCTTATTCGCTGTATTTAGAATTGCACTTACCTTCCTTCACTTCCCAAAAAAGTGATTTTAGTATGTTTGAATTCAAATTCCAAAAATTATATTGGCAGCAGTATTATGGTGAATAAGAAATATATAGAGGGCATCCAGAATTATGCTCTATACAAAATTACATTAGACTATGCTCTATGTGAAGATTATGCAGATAGATGATAACGATACATCTGTTAGATAACCTTTCAAAATTGAAGGAGAACAGATGAGACAATCGGCAAACCAAAGTCTAAACACTTTATGATAAAAGATTTAAGATTGTTTAGAAGATTGACCTGAGCCGCTTAGGCCTATTACTACCACACAACCTTTCTGGTTTAGCAGCTTCTATCTTTCAACTTTTCCAATGGTGATTATTGTCAAAATATGTTCGTCGAAAAAGGGGAAAGAGAATGAGAAATGTATTTTTTAAAATTCTAACAAAAAAAATTGAGATACTTTTTTAATATGTGTCAACATGGATGGCTTAGTGAGAGGAACAAAAGAGGCGTTCGCTATGGATCCGACTTCAAAATTACTAATATAAAGGGTCTAATTTTTCTTTTTAACTATATACATATTTTATCAGATATAGATTTGGATAGTAACTAAACAAAATCATATTGTAAATAATTAAATTATATATATATATATTAAAAAACATAGATAATTACTATTTTTAAACACAATTTTTAATATATTTTCCTTTTAGATAATTGTAGAAGCCTAAAATTTATCTGTTTAGGGGCCTTAATAATATTAAGCTGATCCTGTGTGTCACTTTATGATTGGTCCGATTTTTTTATGTTAAAATTTAAAAATTAAATTAAATTATATTAAAATTATCAATTCTATATTTGTGAGATAATCTAAAGAGTATTTGAACCGATGAGCATGCTTAAAGATATTTTGAGAATGCTTTTTAACCTTTAAGAGACCCATCAAATATATAATACTATTATTTATTAGATATTATGAGAAACTATGGTACAGATACTGTAATTAGCCAAGTTCAAAATCACTCGTTCTATGTGATTTTCCTGTTAGTGTTTTATTGCTATAACAAGATAGAAGGCCATTAATTAATGGTTAGACATCCGATTTTTTGAACATGCGTTATAAATAATGGTCACTATCCAACTTTTTTACGACTAAGTTTTACATTACTTGTTCTCTGCTCTTTCCGTACTAACCACACGTATTCCGATTGTTTCATTTGATGCACAAGTTGATCAAAAGAAATATAATAACTGAGACAACTGACTGGTAAAAATATTCACTCATGAGTCATGAAATACCTATAAAATGAAACACGCAAACTTTCACCGTGGGAAATTGCGTGAATGTTTTTTTCCATCTCATCGGGGGCACAAAATAGAATCCTGTAACAATTTGGTCCAGTCCATTTGAATAAATTTAAATGGATTGATTTGGCTACTATATTACCAAAAATACATTTATCTTTTTAGTTAGTGGATTCCGAAGAACTGTAGAGTTAAGCGTGTTTGAGCTGAAACAGGATTATGATGGGTGACTTTTCGGGAAGTGATTCCCGAAACCGTGTGAGTGAGACTAAAACACGAGAAAAGATCATGGGATGATTGCAGGGTCAGTAATAAGTCGGTCAGGCCTTTAAAAAAAATGCACCGGTCATCGGATAGGGGTGGGACCTATGGGCCCGAGAGAGAACGTGGGTGTGTTCACCGATAGGGGCGGCCGGTGTGTTACAAGTGGTATCAGAGTCTGGGAAGTCAAACTGGTTATGTCCCATAAGACTGTCTTAGGGTTTGGGGGTTAGGGCTCACACCGCCCGGATCAGAATTCAGGGACGAATTCCTGTTTAGTAGAGGAGAATTGTAATGATTCGGGCCCGGTCTATTTGAATAAGTTTAAATGAATTGATTTGGCTACATATGTTATCAAAAGTGTACTTATCTTTTTGGTTAGTGTGCCCGAGAGAACTCCAGAGTTAAGCGTGCTTGAGCTGAAGCAGGACTAGGATGGATGAACTTTCGGGAAGTGATTCCTGAAACCGTGTGAGTGAGGCCAAAACACGGGAAAAGATTATGTGGTGATTGCAGGGTCAGTAAATAAGTCGGTCGGGCCTCCGAAAAAAATAATCCACCGGCCGTCGGACAGGGGTGGGTCTATGAACCCGAGAAAGGATGTGGATGTGCTCACCGGTTGATACAAACTTAGAGGCTGAAGCGAATGTTTCTACCATGAGACAAGCTCCAAGAACAAGATCAGGAACTAAGGACTTAGCCGAGAACTTCAACCAAGCAGTACTCAACACTTAGAAGATGTCACTACTCAGCTCAACCAACTCAGCATCTCCAAAGAAGCAGCCATGGTGAAAGCAAGCCTAGAAGAGCAAGGCATTCTCAACGTGCAAGAAGACTCCCAAGCTAGTCAAGAAGAATGTTTAAGCATCATCAACGGTCCTCACATCAAAAACATAGCTTATACACACGGATAGCCAATGATTCATGCTAGCAAAGGAGTTTTCTTATTTAGCATTATGCTACTTAAGTGAATTGCTTCTAAACCACCTAAACCGAGGTAAGTCCGAGTTCTTATTTCAATATGGTTTATTCAACTAATAAACCTCTTCCTTTGGTTGTTTTGTTTCAGTTTTATTTCATTTAAACTTAGTATAAGGCATGTTGGCCACATTTTATATACATTTTCGTTGTAAGGCATTGTTAGCCGAGTTGTTTAACCTAATGGTTTGTTATTTGCTTCAAGTCCCCTAGAAGGGCAAAGCTGTTCGGACTGTTTATAAAGTCCCCTCACAGCCGTGTATCATTTACCAATATCAATAAAGAAAGCACTTCTTGTCTAAGTACAAAACCTTTGTTCTCTAAAGCTTTGAGCGATTTTTTGCTTGAGAGTTCTTTGTCTTATCAAGGTTTCTCATCATAAAACCTTGTGGCGACTATCGATCCATCATTCTACTCATGTCATGACTTAGATCTTGCAAATAGAGTTGTACGGCTCTTTGCTAGGTCTCCATCTCGATCCACTTCCTTCCATAGCCCATCCATCGATTGCAAGCCGAAAGAGTTGAACAACCAGCGGCCAATCCTATCACCATATACGGTTACTAGATTGTACGCGTGTGTCACCGGTAGGAGCGGTCGAGGTGTTACAAATCCGATTGTAACATATTTGATATTGTCTATACTGAAAACAGGATATATTCTAAGATGGGAGAGATAAATCAGAACAACAAAAATATCTTGAGGTTCATATAATATAGTTATAGTATTAGCATGTCAGATTACTTATTATCGTCAGTCTTAACACTATACATGCTGCTAAGTCGCATATGCTGTCATGATATGAGCTGCTTATAAGATAATTACGTTCAAAGGAAGAATTTGTAGCAAGTGTGGAATAATATAAATAGAAAGCAAATTAAAATAGCCGAGAGAAGAAGATTATTAAAAAAAACACATCATTATTAAGAGGAAATAGAAGGCATATACAATCTGGGTTCGACATCCTTCTACAACACACACATAAACCAGCAACAACTTATTCAAATATTAGGACGAGTGTCTTAGCATTTTTGTCGCGTACACGACAACATTAAAAACAAGGGAAACAAACACATAGGTGTAATATATATTTGGATATGCTTGTTTAGGCACTTTTAACTGTTGTAAGAGAGCCCTTGTTGCACAAAGTAGAACATGCATTGGTGCATTGTTCGGCCGCTCCATTCCAAATTCCATTTGCGTCTACTAATCGAAACAAAAATCAGAATATATTATACTAACAAAAGTGTTATTAGTGAGCTTGCTTAACCTGAGTTCTTGAGAGCGGTCATGGCACCGCACACAGAGAATGCACACCCCAACTTGCAGTACTCATTGACAGCATCACCTTGAGTAATAATAACAATAAAAACAAAACAAAAAAACTCAAAACTTACATTAAAAATATGAAATCTCCATCGTTCTTGTAACAACTAAAATGATAAAGCACAATTAATACACTATAATAGCGAGTTTAATATACCAGGGTTTTTGAGAATGTCATCAGGATATCCTGGAGGACAAGTATCTCCAGAAACACCAATGCATCCTGTCCGTGTTAGGCAAGTTGCATCCGAGGCTCCACCCATACGACATGTTATATAGGCAGTTCTGGCACTCAGGTTCGGGCAGCAGAGCGTTGGTTCTGCTTGAATTTGACCCATGAGGAGAGTCATTATGACCACACTTAAAATCACAGCCCTGCCTTCCATCATTATTTTTTTTTTGCTTGATTCTTGTTTGATCACAAAATTTTAGGTAGAGGAAATACTTATATTTATGTTTGTACACATCGATAAAGTGGTGATGAAACAAGACTTATATACTAGTTGATGTACAATGTCAAAACCACATTTTTTTTTTTTAAGATGATCTAAAAGTACTGTAAACACATGATTCACAAACCACCCTGACCTCTTCAAACTATTGCACCAAACTTAATAAATCCAAGCAATCTTTCAAATTAAATTAAATACTTTTATCTAAGAATGTATCGATAAGATGGTGATGAAACTAGACTTTCTCAAATACTTGCTGTTCTATAATGTCAAACCCGAGCAATCTTTCAAATCAAATTAAATACTTATATTTAAGATTGTATCGATACGATGGTGATGAAATTATACTTACTCAAATACTAGTTGTTCTACAACGTCAAACCATAATTTTTTTTATTTTTAGAATGCTCTAGAGGTGTACTGTAAACACATGCTTCGACCTCTTCAAACTATTGCACCAAACGAGTATATTTAAGCTTGTATAGATAAAATGGTGATGAATCTAGACTTACTTAAATTAATACTAGTTGTTCTACAATGTCAAACCACAATATTATTTATTTATTTTTTCGAATGCTCCGGGGACAGATCGTACTGTAAACACATTCTTCGACCTCTTCAAAATATTGCACCCAACGTAACAAATCCGAGCAATCTTTCAAATTATATGAATATAATGGGTCCTTCTTTTATAAAGAATTCATGTATTTTCACCTTTCATTTGCTCGATATGTTTTGTATATTCATTGTAACCCTATATTTATTATTATGTACGTTCTTAATTAACATTTCGTCCAGCTGCAAACAATGGTACTAAGAGTTTAGAAATGGAAAATTGTGTGGTCTTCAGTGATAGTTAACAAAGTGAAGGCGATTTCTGTAAAACCAAAGAAAACATTGGTTTTGGATCGGCTCGCAAAACGGTAATTAAAACGGATCATAAAAACTCATATGGATTTATCAAATCTCTTAGACACTGGCTTATCTATCCATTTATGATGTTGTTAACTACATTCTAGACATATGAACTCTTAGGTTGTTTAATCCTCTTGATAAGATGTTTACAATATCTTAATGCATCATTAGCTAACAAACTTAAGCAACCACCCAATTTGAATAATTTGCACCAAACATAATAACATTTGTTCACATGTTTCAAGTAAACATGGCAATTTCTATCACTATTTTCCCCATTACTCAATTTCTAGAACAATAATCATATGAAAAACGCTTAGAGCACTTATCTAAAAGAAACACAACATTCATTTCTCTTTTAACCCTTTCTCAACCAATAGATCTTTCATTTATATATTATCAACATTGTCCGAGTATGAACATAAATATCAACGAAAGAACTTGGTTGGTCATGAACATTCAAACTTTCAACATTCGATTCATCTAACACATTATCATGCTCACTCAAGTGGCTAGTGCCATCATAAAATGATCATTTGACTCTAATTAGCACCTCCTGCAATTATCCAAAACACATTTTGTGAATTAATAAAAAAATCTAAATTTTATCTCGAATAATGCTCTTGAGTCTACTACACACAGGCAATTACGACCTTGTCTCTTCTAACAATTGCACTTAACAACTCCGAGCAATCATTCAAATTAAATTAATGGAGCATTTTTCTATAGCACTGATCAAATCCCTCTCTTGGACACTGACTTCTCTGGAGCATCCTCTATCCACTTATGATGTTGTTGACTACATTTTAGGCTTCTTTAAAAGTGATTAAGGTTCTAAATATTCTGGACAAGGTTCGGATCTGATCAAACATGATTTGAACGAATCTTAATTTTATCACTAAAAAAAGTGTTTTCAAGAACAGAAAAAAAAGGATTAAGACAACACCTACAAACGAGAAATGATGGACGAACGCTCTTTTTTTTTTTCTTTCAAATTATTAGCATTCAAGATAAAACTACTAACAAGTAACAACAATGGAACCTCCAAAAAACAGTGAAATAAAAAATAACGAAATCAAACAAAATGCGCTTTACTTCTAATTTAACCGGACTAAACCAGCCCGGTTAAACCAAATTCCAGGTGCTTCCTCTACTCTGTGGAAGAGAGAAAAAAAAACTTTGGGCTCTGAAGTGTTTACATGTCGAACGTAGCCATTCATCTCCACCTGATAATTGCCGAACCCCAAGTTAAACCGGCTCCGAAACCGGAAGTGGCTATGGTATGTCCCGGTTTAACTTTCCCGCTTCTCACCGCCTCATCAAGAGCTAGAGGAATCGAAGCAGCGCTTGTGTTACCGTAATTAGCCAAGTTCGAAATCACTCTTTCCTGTGGAAACTTTAGTCTTGTAGCTACAGAGTCTATTATTCTCTGGTTCGCCTGCAAATCATTTACAAAAATTTCCACTTAACCGAATCAAAAGCTCTAAACTTTGGCCATTTCAACTCAAACTTCAGATCTTGTTCATCAATGAAGATTTGAATAAATGGTTAAGAAGATAACCTGATGGAGGAGGAGCCAATCAATGGAAGAAGCAGGAAGACCAGCTTTTTGTAGAGCAGACTCAATAGATTGGGGAACGCATTTGACAGCAAAGCGAAAAACTTCTTTGCCATTCATCTGAATGCAAGAATACGAAGACTGTTTCGGAGGGAAGTCTCCGAATACAGAGCCGTTGGAGCCATCAGTTTGGGATTCTTTAATAGAAGCATTCAAATGTCTGCAAAAACAGAGTGATCTTATATAAAGGAAAGGAAGGAGAAGATTGAATCTTAAAAGAGGCCAAGAAAATGAAATGTGAATCTAAATACCTACGACCATCTCCATCGCTGTGCACATCGAAACTAAACAACCCATCATCCTCAACATCACAAGCCTGCAAAAGAAAAAAATGAAAGTACACTTGTCAGAAGAGTTTAAAGAACAAAGACTGATGCTTTAGATCATTATTGATTTGTAATGTGGCAAGAAATCGTCTTTCTTGTGATAGTTTGACTTAGGACTATACTCTGTTTCACCAATTCAATGAAACTTATATATATACAAAAGACTTAAAGTCGGTTCAAGATTGTTCAAAACTTCACAGAGTACAGTACCTGAACAACCACAGCACCAGCAGCATCCCCAAAGAGAATGCAAGTTCCTCTATCCGTCCAATCAACGAACCGAGACAAAGAATCAGCTCCAATCACTAAAACATTCTTAAAACCGCCTCCTGCAAAAACAAATGATAATTATTACAGACGTATCTTATTAATTACTAATCAATTCTGCATCTTAGTTTGACTCTTACCCCTTATATGACAAGCAGCAGAGACTAGACCCAAAACAAATCCACTACAAGCGGCTGTGATATCATAAGCCAACGGGTTCTTTGTGCAACCAAGTGCCTTTTGAATCTGCCAACAATAGAGAACTATCACAAATCAGAAAAACGGGAATAGTTACTCCATCAAAAGAAAATTGAGATTTAAGGGTTAGTGAATACCTGTGGAGCAGCACCAAATAGATCATCAGGAGTGGAAGTGCACATCAAGACTAAGTCAATATCCTCAGGAGCAACCTCTGCCATTTCAAGGGCTTTGGTTGCTGCTTCTACTGCTAAGCCAATCAAGCTATCTTTGCCTTCAATTGTAGTTTCACAAAATTAATGTCTCTCTTATGTTTAACAACAAGTCTTCTCTAAATGATCATACAGCAGAATGAATATGATGTTTACCTGATACAACTCGACGGTTTCGTATACCCGTGCGAGTAGCTATCCATTCATCATTAGTATCGACTATTTTGGCGAGATCATCATTAGAAATCAGAAGACTTGGGACTGCTGAACCAGATCCAATCAATTTGCACCCAGTCGGCACTAGCCTTTAAGTAGACAGGACAAAAGGAATCATGAATCAGAGACTAACTTAAATGCATTCCACAAAACCAAATCCTGAGTAATTCAAACTCGAAAAAGAATCATTACATGGCGATGATTTTGGCTTAAAGATCATCTTAAAGCTAAGCTATATCAGAGACTAATTAAATGCATTGTACAGAAGCAAAAAAAAATCTGTTCTGAAGCTAAAGACTTGTAACAACAATCAGCTTTTGCATCCAATCTTCCTAATCTCAGTTTCTTTAGCCTAATATCAAGAAACGAATCTCAAAACAATGGATTTTCGAAACAACAAAGATTGAGTTTTTTTTTTCCACCTGGGTCGTCGATATTCAGAAGGAGATGGCGAAGCATCCTTATCGATGGAGCTGACGCTGGAGCAAAAAACCCTTTTAGAGAATCCTTTCGAGACGCAAAACCCAGATCCAGAAACTCTAATCGGGAGGTGGGTTCTGCTTCGCATGGAAGAAATCGAAGGATGAGTGAAGAACCCAGATGCATTCGCCATTTGATAGAGGAGCCGAAGAAAGAGAAAGAGACAAAGATTGTTTCAAATTTCGGATTACAGCGAATCAAGGATCTCTCTCTATCTCTCTGTCTCTCTCAGCTCGAATTTAGAGTAATGCCACAGGTGACAGAGATTGAATCAAACGGATGAATTTGGCGAGACAAGATTCTCCGAGTGATTACGAGAATGGGGTCTTTTCGAAATCTTTTTAATTTGTTTATTGGTTTTTCTGTGTGGAGTGAGTAAAAATCAAATCTTCGGAAGTTCCGAAGCGAAGAGGAGACAGAGAAGGGTGAGAGTGTGGCAGCTCGATTTTGAGGAGATTCCAATGCTATTGAAAACAACCATTGGTTCCACTGACTGGTGAAGTAATTTACAAATTATTCACAAAATTGGCACTGAAGTTAATGAATTGTAAATAAAGTCCACTACACCACCATTAGTTTTTTTAAAAAAAATATTATTCTCAAAAATATCATAACATTTACTATAATTTAAACAATATCACAAGAAATTGTAAAAACTAAAATAAGATATAACCAAATATTTGTAAAAATTGTAAAAACTAAAATAAGATATAACGAAATATTTGTAAAATAAATCTAATTTTTTTGAAATTACAAAAAAAATTTCCAAAATACTGTCTTTTTAGTTTTTCTTTTCTTAAATCTATGTAATTTTCGGAATGGTTTCTAAACTTATTTTAGTTTACATATAGTCCGGTATATTTATTTAATTTAATATATATTATTTGATAATTTAAATATGAAGTCTTGTATCAAATGGGAGAAATGGAAAATTTTTGTCTCCTCCTAAAATTTCCATTTGCACATCCTTTAGCGCCAACTAACAATTTTATTTGCATTAGTTTCTTACCCTCTCGCTAATATGTTTAAAAGATTTTTAAGATTTTGAATAAGCAATTTCATCAAGTAGATTAAATCCTTAAGTTCCATTGGTTTAAAGAACAAAAATTGGTGATATTTTTTTTTGGGCAAATAAATTGGTTGATATATAATGTAAATGGGACAAAGAGGAAAAGGTGGTTGTGTACCGGTCATATATAAGTAGGGGTTTGGTGAGCAACTTGAAGAAGAGTAAGAGAGAGATTAACCAAATCCACTTTTAAAATTTAATCGAAATGATAAATTTCAAGGGAAAGTTATTGCCAGATAAAAAAAACAAACAAAAAATGTGAAAGAAAGATGCAAATGTTGTCATTTATAGTTGGTTTGTGGACAGGTCTTAATATTAAGAAGCTTCATAGTTTGGTGGATGAGACAGAGACACCAGAGAAACTTTTAATGTTGGATTTGGTTGAAAAATTCAATATACATTCTAATTCAAATGCCAGCAGAAGCAATGCATAGCATATAAATTTGGATGTAAACCAAAAAAATGTGGGTAGATATATTAAAATCATAGATTGAAACATAGTAGTCACAAAGCACACTTGACATTTGAAAGTTGAAACACAATCAAACATGTATGAATTGACAACAGATATGAAAAATACTATACAACAACATTATTACACTTCTTAAATGCTCTTATTTTTCCAGACATTAAACCCGGTTTATTTCCGGTTTTGATTGAAATTGTTCCGGCTTTGGTGGGCCAATTTAACTACAGAATATCTTCGGCTGACCCAAGAGACTCTCGTAAAGACCCAAATGGCAGCGGCTTCGTCATCAATCAAATCACGCCACGTCGCTGTTATCGGAGCTGGAGCCGCCGGTCTAGTGGCGGCGAGAGAGCTTCGACGGGAAGGTCACTCGGTGGTCGTCTTCGAGAGGCAAAATCAGGTCGGAGGAACTTGGAACTACACCGATCATGTCGAATCGGATCCTTTAAGCGTTGACCCGACCCGGCCCATTGTCTACTCGAGCGTCTATGGCTCTCTCCGAACTAACCTTCCCCGGGAGTGTATGGGATTCAGAGATTTCCCGTTCGTGAGCCGATCCGATTCAATAGATCCGAGGAGGTTTCCGAGTCACGGCGAAGTTCTGGCGTATCTGCAAAGTTTCGCTAAGGAGTTTAGGATCGAGGAGATGATACGGTTCGAGACGGCGGTTGTGCGAGTTTCTCCGGCGGCGGAAAGCGGCGGCGTAGAAGGAATCGGTAAATGGAGGATTGAATCTACAGAGAAAGAGAAGAAAGTTCATCGTGATGAGATTTACGATGCTGTTGTTGTTTGTAATGGACACTACATTGAACCTCGTCTAGCTGAAGTTCCTGGTAATTTCAACATCTTGATTTTCCATAGTTTCGCTAGTAAAAGGCTTAATCCTTGCTCCATTAGACAATTTGAAAAAATAGAAACTTTCATAGGAACATTGAAACTATGAAGAAGATGGTTGTGAGATTCACTCGAGAAACGTTTCAGGGATAAGTTCTTGGCCGGGGAAGGAGATGCATAGCCATAATTATCGTATTCCCGAACAATTCAAAGATCAGGTAACTCATTTTTTTCATAAGTTCATATTAACGTATAATGCTTAGTTTCATGTGAAGATTGTGCTACATTTAGCATATAATCCTTAGTTTTACATTCAAAGATCAGGTAACTCATTTTTCCAATAAGATCATATTAACGTATAATGCTAAGTTTGATGTCGAGATTGTGCTATACATCTAATTAGGTTGTGGTGGTTATTGGAAGCTCTTCAAGTGCTGTTGATATAAGTAGAGACGTTGCTGGATTTGCCAAAGAGGTCCATGTGGCTTCTTGGTCAGATGCAGCTGATACTTTCATCAAGCAGAGCGGTCACAGTAACATGTGGATGCATTCAATGGTGAGTTAGCTGCTAATCAATACTTACCGTAAATTGAGGAGAAAACGTTTTTGACGCTTTCTTGTATCACACGCATGCAGATTGAGCGTGTTCATGAGGATGGTTCAGTGGTTTTTCAGAACGGGAAAACGATTTTGGCGGATGTTATTATGCATTGCACTGGGTATAAGTATCACTTCCCGTTTCTTGATACCAATGGAATTGTTACCGTAGATGATAACCGTGTCCCATTGTACAAACACATCTTCCCTCCAACGTTAGCACCGTCGCTCTCCTTCATCGGGATAGCATGGAAGGTACAAAGCTCTAAATCGGAGTCGGAGTGTTTTAATCTGTTGTTACATCTCAATGGATTGGATTTTCAGGTTTTACCATTCCCTATGTTTGAGCTGCAAAGCAAGTGGATCGCAGGTGTTTTGTCGGGTCGGATCACGCTTCCTTCGAAGGAAGATATGATGGTGGAAATCAAAACCATGTATGCCACATTTGAAGCCCTAGGGATTCCTAAGCGGTATACTCACTATTTGGGGATTGACCAAGTAAGAGTCTCTTTGAAGTCATGCTTCTCCTGTGAGACCAAAGGCAAACGAACACGCGTTAAATGTATTTGTGTTGTTTCTTGCACTTTTTCCACAGTTTGAGTACTATGATTGGCTGGCTTCACGAATTGGGTGCTCAGGAACAGAGGAATGGAGGAAAGAGATGTGTTTGCCTATTTTCATGGGGAAGGTGAGACACCCTGAGAGGTATAGAGACGAATGGGAAGATCATCACTTGGTTTCTCAAGCTTACCAAGATTTCTCTTTGTATATACCAAACAAATGATGATATTTTATAAAAAAAATCAATTAAAATTTGATACATGTCGGAGTTGAGCAGAGTCGATGCGATTATTAATCAGTATAGGTGATATGCAGACGGCAACAAGTAGAGGAAACAACAATTCGAAGTGAAAGTGGAAGAAAGAGGGTTTTATAAAAGGGAATAATTAGGGATTGTTGTTTTCTCTTTGCTTATATATTGTTTCTTCTGAAACTGTATGACCTACACACTTCAAAATTCAAATGCCTTTAGATAAGTTCACCAAGGAAAAAAATGTAGACGGTATATGAAAACATGCCAATCTATTCCAAACGTAACTATTGTAGAGATCAATGTGGATGCAATTTCAAGAAACAAATTCACATAAAGCAACAGACGGAGAGAAACTTCAATAACAACAGAACAAACAGAGAGAGAGTTCACAGAAAGTATCACATAGAGAAAGAGAGAGAGAGAGTCCTTTTGGAATAAACTCAGATGGAATCCCCACTTAGATTGTTGCCTGAGAAGCATACTGTAAAAAGAGACAGGCATTAAAGATGGAAGCAGTTCAAAGACAGAAAAGGAAAGGAAAAAGGATCCTTTGAAAACAAATAAGTCAAGACAAGAAATTATACCGTTTTTGATGCAGACAAGAAGCGGTTTTTGGTTGCGTTGTCCTCCCATTCCACACTTTCAATCCATTCAATGTCATGGTTTTTTATGATGAGTCTGTTTTCACCATGCGTGCCACTCTGGGAATCGAGTGGAAGCTTTTTCAGATTTGGACATTTGATTACTTCGATTTCCTTGAGACATGGAAGGGGTAGAGGTCTCCAATAGATATTCTTCAACATCGGCAGATTTTGCAACCTAAGAGAAACCAGCTTTGGAAAAGGAACATCCTCTTTGGAAGCTTTCTCTTTGTTTATTATATCTTCTAGTTCACTTGCATTTGTAACAACAAGACTTCTAAGATTCGGAGCGAACATTAGCCAAGTTAGTTCCCTCAGGCCTTTGCAATCCACTACATACACATGGGAGAGGCTGGAGAAGCATACATTACTCGGATTGTGTAGAGGAGAAACCGTCTTGCTTTTGATGCATATATTTACCATATTTATCTCAGAGATTGTGCTTCCGTAAATGGTTAATTCTCGAAGCTTTTCCATAGTTACCGGAATTGATAATAATCCAGATGATTCCTTACCTCCCATCTCTAGAGATCGTGTACAACTCGTCAACCTATGAGAGCTCAGAAATTGCTTCAGAACTTGAGGAGGACCGTGGAATGAAGCCAATAAAACTTGTAAATGTTTCAAGGTTTCCAACTCCTCCACTGTGCTGAGATCCCATGAGAAACCAGAAGAAGAAACGTTCAAGACTTTCAAGTTATGGAGCCTTGATATCCCAGCAATACTCTGAAGCTCTCTTGTGTATTCCAAATCCAAGTGAATTAGTTTTTTCAACTCTTGTAGACCCTTAGGCAAATGACATATATTAGTCCATGACAAGTCGAGATATTGCAAAGAAACTAGTTGTGATATTCCTTCGGGCACTTCTGAGAGATTTTGACTAACCGATAGATCCAAAACAACAAGCTTTGGCATGGACTTGAAGAATTCACTCGAGATCTTTTCCAAAGAGGTTCTTTGCAAGAGCAAAGTTTTGAGTTCGAGACATTCAGGACTTCCATCGAGACTGCGAATCTCGTTATGCATGAGAGACATTCTTCTCACAACGTTCCATTTCTTCACCTTTGGTATTTTACGTAACCCAACACCAGCACGCACAATGAAAGCATCCTTCTCTGTTCCCAAATCAGATGCGATCCATAAAGCCATTTCACGAACGACATCATGCATACGCACGTAATTTGGGTCAACCCTTTCAACCTGCATCAGCAATGATGCACGAACAAGACTACCAATTATCTCATAACCCTTGTTCTCAGCTCTCTCGATACCTTCACTTGCATCTATAATCCCTTCGCCTATCCAGTACTCTATCAATTTATCTTTATCGATTTTATCGTCTTCCGGGAATAAAGCGCAATATAGCAAACTCGATTTGACCTGGTCCCCCTTTAGGTTATCGTAGCTGTACTTCAAAAGCGGAAGGATCTTATCTTCCATGCCAGAAAACTTGTTGGCGTATTCAGTCAAAACATCAATCGCATACTGCCATTCTTGCACTGTCCTCTTGCACGACATGGTCTCGCCTATGACATTGAGCGCCAATGGTAGGCCATCACATTTGCTAGCAACTATTCTTGCAAGATCAGGAATCTCCGGATCGCTTCCGAGTGTTCTTTCTCCAACCTTCTTTTGAAACAAATCAAACGATTCATTGTCCGCCAAGCATTGGACTTCCATTGGGTCTTGGACCCCCATGCGTGCACACACTTCCTGGGAACGAGTGGTGAAGGCCACTTTGCATCTGTTTTTTCCTCTTGTTGGAAACGGGACTCCGATCTCAAATAATTCTACCTTCTGCCATAAGTCATCTAGAAACAACACAAATTTCTTCTTCAACAAGAAATTGTGTAAACTTATGCGTTTTCCACTTTTATCTTTTGCGTTCCACCCCTCTCCACCAAGACCAACTTTCTGAGCGATTTCATCTTGAATCTTCTCTGCTTGTAACTCTTGAGACACCACAACCCAAATCACAAAATCAAACCCACACCTTTCTTCACTGAACTTATTATAGATCTGTGTGAGAAGCGTAGTTTTTCCTACTCCGCCCATACCATACAAACCCATCATACCAACCCCATCTTCCTTGAGATGTTTCCATGCCTTCTCCAGCATTGTTTCTTGACCAACAATTATCGGTTGAAGAGGCATTTCCTCCACCTCAGATGTTAGAGATGGCTCAGTAATCTCTTTAAATTCTTCATTTTTGAGATTCTCAACCTCCCTTAACTTCAAGACAATACTTCTACCATAACGATAGCTCGATTTAAAACTCTTAGAACAAAACCCATGAAGACACAGCTTCTGAAGTTCAGCATCACTAGCACTAAGAAGTTCGTTGACTTCTTTCTCTACAGTCTCAGTTCTAGTAAGCCATACCTTGATTTCAGCAGTCCTTTGTTGACCTCTATCCTCCTCTCGCTTGACCCTCCCTGCCAAAGTATCTCGCTTAGCCGTGAGATCTTCCATGGTTGTCTCCACAGCCACAAGATTCTTCTCGAGGTCGTGTATATAAGCTGCTTTCTCGCCTAGCCACTGAGAGATTTTATTTACACACGGATCACAGGGTATCGAGAAAGGGTTGCCCATTTTTTTCAGAGAGGAATGAGGATGAAGATAGGCTTTCTTTCTCGTCCACAGGAAATAAGATGATTCTCTATCGAGTGAGTCCAAAACATTGATTTTTCTCGGAAAATTGTGCTTCGTTTAATTTTCATAACACTTACGTTCACACTTTTGGTTGTTGACTTTGGTGGGAAATACTAATTAAAGTCTATCCATGGTTCACCGAATAATAATACTTGAGAATGTCATAACGCCCAAGTGGATCCGTCCTCCTCGTCAGTCAAATTACGCCACATGGCTATTATCGGAGCTGGAGCCGCCGGTCTAGTGCCGGCGAAAGGGCTTCCTCAACGGGAAGGCCACTCTGTGGTTTCCGAGTTATAGTGAAGTTCTCTCATATCTGCAAGAGTTAGTAATGTGATATATCGTATCTTATAATTACTAATTAGTTTCCATAATTTGTTGTATAGATTTTTATATTTTAGGTTTTACATGGATTTTATATGACGTTTCTTTTACCTCTGGGGGCTTTTGGAATAGAATCAAGTGAAAGTTTCTTCAGAGTCAAGAAAACTATTCGAGATATTAAAAAAAACGGTTTAAAATTCTCACATTTACACCGGAGTTAAAGTCCGGTTTAATTTATTTATTAAACCCGGTTTTGTTTGATTAATCCAAATGAAAATCATTGGTCACCGATGCATTAAAGTCCGTCAAAGTTATTAGTTGACTCTAGTGAGCCATTAAAGAATCACAATGGCTGCTGACCCAAGAATAAATGGCACTCTCGCATCATCAATCAAATCACGCCACGTAGCTGGAACCGCCGGTCTAGTGGCTGTGAGAGAGCTTCGACGGGAAGGTCAATCCGTTCTTTTTCTCTGTATCGTAGGATAAGTGATTTCCCACTTTCCAAGCCACTTTTGGAATTGAGGGGAAGTCTCTTCAGCTTCGGAGCCCGTCCCTCCTTTAAAGCAGCTAAAGCATCAGCTTTAGGTCACATATTTTAAAAAAAGTCTAAGGCCACATTTACAAAACTCTTTTGATAGCTTAGATGGTTAATTAAGAATTTAGTTTCTTCCCATCGCAGGTTCGAACATATCTCTACACCTTTTTATTATAATTTTTTAAAAGGAAAAATTCTTAACCTTTTATGCAACAAATTCCTCTTCCCGACGCGGTCACCAAAGCTTCAAAATTCTATTTATGAACACAGAATTTTGTTACTAAATCACTCAAAATTTCGCCATTGATTTGCATCTCAGCATCTGCATCTGATTCAGAAAGTCTGAGTTTTGATTTTGACAGTTTAGGTATTTTTCAATTCTCAATTTTTGTGTTTTTCTATGAAATAAGTGGTTGGGTATTTAGATTAGTTGATAAATAATCAATATTATAATGATACAGAGGTCAGAGGTGTTGAATTGAATTAGAATTTAGAAGAATAAACTTATGTGTTTGGTTTGTTGGATGCTAGTAGTGTATTTACGAAAGTAAACAACTAACGAGACAAACACAGTTTTTAATCTACTTTTAGATTAAACGAGAGTATGAGACAAACACAGTTTTTTAATTATTTTTCTTGACAATAACCTCTGCAATTATATTGTTTGCAGTAAAATGCCTCCAGTAAGCACTATAACACATGTTCCTGGATCAGTCAAATTGAAGGAAAAAAAAAAGAGAAAAGATAAGTTTCTTAAATCTCTAGCTAACTCTATGCTTCAGTTTGTTACAATCACAAAATCTGGACCTTCTGTGGTTGATGTGGCTGCTGGGAATGAGATGAACAACAATGTCATTGAGACTGATGCTCATAAGAATTGTGAGAAAGAGGTGCATGCCCATGAGCAACAAGGAAACGTTGATGAAGTTGAGCATATGGAAGAGACTAGAAAAAGAAATCCCGTAGACAGCAATGATGAACAAGGAAATGTGGATTTTAATGATCCTGGAAACTGGAAAAGGATTAAGAAAACAGAGAGAGATCTCTTGGTTGGAAAGGGTCCTCCGGCCAGATTACATATTGATTATCACTTTCCAAGAGACAAAATTGGTAGATGTTTTTCTCATTCATCTTATACAAGAAAAATGAGCAATGGGGAGCATCATGATAGGAGATGGCTAGTTTACTCAAAATCGAAAGATTTTCGTTTTTGTTGGTGTTGTAAGCTATTCAGTCAGGAATTAGATCCTCCTATACTGGCAAGTACTGGGTTTAGTGATTGGAGAAACATCTCGTCTCGTTTGAAAAGACATGAAACTAGTCATAATCATATTTTATGCATGACTAAGTGGACAGAGTTGGAAGTGAGACTACGAAAGAATGAAGCTATTGATAGACATGCGCAAGAAGCAATGAATAGGGAGAAAAAACATTGGAGAGATGTATTGTTGAGGCTTCTTTCACTGGTTGAAGCTTTTGCTAAAAACAACATTGCTTTCCGTGGAGAAAATGCGAAGATTAGTGATGAGAATAACGGAAACTTTTTGGGAATGATAAAGGCGATTGCAAAGTTTGATCCGGTAATGAAAGAACATCTTGGGCGGTTTGATAAAGGTGAAACTCAGTATCATTACCTCAGCCACAAAATTCAGAATGAGTTGATAGAGTTCCTTGCATCTGAGATCAAGCTAATGATCATCGAGAAGATTCAGAATGCAAAATATTTTTTCGTGATTCTCGATTGCACTCCTGATATTAGTCGTAAAGAGCAAATGACTCTTATTATTCGATGTGTGGATACTTCAGGGGACTCACCCAAGATTGAAGAGTTTTTTCTGCAATTCTTAGAAGTAAAAGATACATCAGGAAAAGGACTATTTTACACCCTACGAGAGGTACTGTTTGATCTCAAGTTGAAAATTAATGATGTTAGAGGGCAAGGTTATGACAATGGAGCAGACATGAAAGGAAAATACAAAGGTGTGCAAAGCAGATTGCTTGAAATTAATCCAAGAGCATCTTATACTCCATGTGGATGTCATAGCCTTAATCTAGCGCTTTGTGATATGGCTTCCTCATCTACAAAGGCGGTGTCATTTTTTGGGATTGTTCAACGTATTTATTGTCTATTTTCATCTTCAACTAAGAACTGGGAGATATTCAGAGAGAAGGTGAATGGCTTAACACTCAAGCCATTATCACAAACTCGTTGGGAGAGTCGGATAGATAGTGTGAAGCCTATAAGATTTCAGGCTCCACAAATACGAGAGGCTTTGTTTTACTTGGCTGAAAGCACTGATAATCCAATGCATAGAAGTGAAGCTGAGTCTCTTGCTGAGAGTGAAATACATGGAATTGGAGGGTTTGATTTCTTATTTGGAATGGTTATTTGGCACGAGCTTCTTTTTGCGTTTAACATAGTAAGCAAGATTCTACAATCAGAGGACATGGATATTGATGTTGCTATTTGTCAACTAAAGGGACTTGTGTCATTTCTGAAAGAATACAGAGAAACGGGTTTCGAGCGAGCAAAAGCTGAAGCTACACAAATTGCAAATGAGATGGAGATTGAGCCTACATTCTATGTGAAGCCAAACCGTGTTAGAAAAAGGAAAAGACATTTTGATGAAGATATTCAAATTGATGATGAAGGCATGGTATTACTCGGGGAATATGGCTTTAGGGTGGATTACTTCATAAACATCATGGATCAAACTATTGTTTCTGTTGAAACAAGATTTGAACAGTTCCAAAGTTACGATAAAACTTTTGGATTTTTGTTTGATTTAAGAAAGCTTAAAGCAGCTGCTGATGATGAGTTGAAGAAATGTTGTGTTAGGCTCGAAGAGTATTTGACGCATGGTGCACATTCAGATGTAAACGGAGAAGATTTGTTTTTGGAGCTTAAACTTCTAAAAAGGTTTTACCAACATAAGTCAAAAGAGCAACATAGGTATTGGACATTTTGAAAGGAATGAAGGATTATTATCCAAATTCATGGATTGCTTATAGGATTTTGTTGACAATTCCTGTTTCTGTTGCCTCTGCAAAAAGAAGTTTTTCCAAGTTGAAACTGATTAAAAACTATATGAGATCTACTATCTCTCAAGAGAGGTTGAATGGATTATCAATGATATCTATTGAAAAAGATATGGTTGATAAATTTGATTATGAAAGAATTGTGAATGAATTTGCAGGGAGAAAAGCTGGAAGGTCAGTTTTTCATAATTAGAATTAAGTTACTCTTTTATAATTTTTTTTGTTATTTTAAGTATTTTTAACATTATTAATGATAAGTTTTGATTATTATAATAGCCACATTTTTCCGAAATGCTTTAAGCCTTTGAATTGTTCGGGACGGCACATTGCATTGCAACCATATATTTTTTCCACAGTTTGAGTACTATGATTGGTTGGCTTCACGAATTGGGTGCTCAGGAACAGAGGAATGGAGGAAAGAGATGTGTTTACGTATTTTCATTGGGAAGGTGAGACACCCTGAGAGGTATAGAGACGAATGGGAAGATCATCACTTGGTTTCTCAAGCTTACCAAGATTTCTCTATGTATATACCAAATAAATGATGAGATTTTATAAAAAAAATCAATTAAGATTTGATACATGTCGGAGTTGAGCAGATTCGATGCGATTATTAATCAATATATAATATGCAGACAGCAACAAGTAGAGGAAATAACAATTCGAAGTGAAAGTGGAAGAAAGGATTTTGAAGTGTATGATCCACACACTTCAAAATTCAAATGCCTTTAGATAAGTTCATCGAGGTAACATATAGACGGTATATGAAAACATTCCAAACATAACCATTGTAGAGTAATAACAATTTCAAGAAACAAATTCACAGAAAGCAACAGAGGGAGAGAGAGTTCACAAAAATAATCACTTGATGGAAGCCCACTTGATATTTGCGTAATTAAAAACCAAACATACATCAAAAGAGACAGAGGCATTAGAGATGGAAGCAGTGCAAAACAAGAAAAAGAAGAAAAAGAAAGAAAAAAAACTTTGAAAATAAATAAGATCTGACGAGAAATTTAATTAGATCTCTTGGCATGAAGATAAGAAGCGGGTTCTGGTAGCTTCGTCCTCCCATTCCACACCTTCAATCCATTCTTTCTCTCTGTAATTTATGATGAGTCCATTTTCACCACTTTGGGAATCAAGTGGAACCTTTTTCAGATTTGGACATTTGGTTACATTGATTTCCTCGAGACATGGAAGGGGTAGAGGTCTGCAATAGATATTCTTCAGCATCGGTAGATTGTCCAACGTAAGAGAAACCAGCTTTGGAAAAGGAACAATTCCTGATTCTTCACCTTCACAAACTCTCTCTTTCTTTATTATATCTTTTAGTTCTTCTGCATCTCTAACATCAAGATATCTAAGATTCGGAGAGAACATTAGCCAAGTCAACTCCCTCAGCCGTTTGCAAGCCCATATAAGCACTTTGGAGAGGCTGGAGAAGCATACGTTACTCGGATTGTGCAGAGGAGAAACCGTCTTGCTTTTGATGCATATATTTACCATCTTTATCTCAGAGAATGTGCCTTTGTAAATGTTTAATCGACGAAGCTTTTCCATAGTTACCGGAATTGATAATAATCCAGATGATTCCTTACCTCCCATCTCTAGAGATCGTGTACAACTCGTCAACTTATGAGAGCTCAAAAATTGCTTCAGAACTTGAGGAGGACAGTGGAATGAAGCCATTAAAACTTGTAAATGTTCCAAGCTTTCCAACTCCTCCACTGTGCTGAGATCCCATGAGAAACCAGACGAAGACAATTTCAAGACTTTCAAGTTATGGAGCCTTGATATCCCAGCGATACTCCGAAGCTGCTCTGTGAACATCAAATTCAGGTGAATTAGTTTTTTCAACTCTTGTAGACCCTTAGGCAAATGACGTATATTAGTCCATGACAAGTCGAGATATTGCAAAGAAACTAGTTGTGATATTCCTTCGGGCACTTCTGAGAGCTCTCTATTGTGCGATAGATCCAAAACAAGCAGCTTTGGCATGGACTTGAAGAATTCACTCGAGATCTTTTCCAAAGATTTGTTGTATTGGAAGAGCAAAGTTTTGAGTCCGAGACATTCAGGACTGCCAGCGAGACGGTGAATCTTGTTTTTCATCAGAGACATTCTTCTCACAACGTTCCAATTCTTAACCTTTGGTATTTTACGTAACCCAACACCTGCACGCACAATGAAAGCATCATTCTCTGTTCCCAAATCAGATGCGATCCATAAACCCATTTCACGAACAACATCATGCATACGCACCTGATTACTCCATTCAACCTCCATCAGCAATGATGCACGAACAAGACTACCAATTATCTCATAACCCTTGTTCTCAGCTCTCTCGATACCTTCACTTGCATCTATAATCCCTTCGCCTATCCAGTAGCCTATCAATTCTTCTTTATCGATTTCATCATCTTCAGGAAATAAAGCGCAATATAGCAAACACGATTTGACCTGCTCCCCTTTTAGGTTATCGTAGCTGTACTTCAAAAGCAGGAGGATCTTATCTTCCATGCCAGAAAACTCAATAGCGTATTCAGTCAAAACATCAATCGCATGCTGCCATTCTTGCACTGTCCTCTTGCACGACATGGTCTCGCCTATGACATTGAGCGCCAATGGTAGGCCATCACATTTTCTAGCAACTATTCTTGCAAGATCAGGAATCTCCGGATGGCTTCCGAGTGTTCTTTCTCCAACCTTCTTTTGAAACAAATCAAACGCTTCATTGTCCGCCAAGCATTGGACTTCCATTGGGTCTTGGACCCCCATGTGTGCACACACTTCCTGGGAACGAGTGGTGAATGCCACTTTGCATCTGTTTTTTCCTCGTGTTGGATCCGGGACTCCGATATCAGTTAAATCTACCTTCTGCCATAAGTCATCTAGAAACAACACAAATTTCTTCTTCTTCAAGAATTTGTATAAAACATTGGTCTTTTGACTTTTATCTTTTTGGTTCCACTCCTCTCCACCAAGACCAACTTTCTGGGCGATTTCATCTTGAATCTTCTCTTCATGTAACTCTTGAGACACCACAACCCAAATCACAAAATCAAACCCACACCTTTCTTCACTGAACTTATTGTTGATCTGTGTGAGAAGCGTAGTTTTTCCTACTCCGCCCATACCATACAAACCCATCATACCAACTCCGTCTTCCTTGAGATGTTTCCATGCCTTTTCCAGCATTCTTTCTTGACCAACAATTATCGGTTGAAGAGGCATTTCCTCCACCTCAGATGTTAAAGATGGCTCAGAAATCTCTTTAAATTCTTTATTGTTGAGATTCTCAACCTCCCTTAACTTCAAGACAACACTTCTACCATAACGATAGCTCGATATTAAACTCTTTGAACAAAACTTACAAAGACACAGCTTTTGAAGTTCATCATCTCTAGCACTAAGAAGACCGTTGACTTCTCTCTCTACAGTCTCAGTTTTAGTAAGCCATACCTGGAACACGGAAAGCCTTTGGCGACCACGATCCTCCTCTCTGTTGATCCTTCTTAACAAATCACCCCGCTTCGCCTTGAGCTCGTCCATGGTTTCCTTCAGAGCCACAAGATTCTTCTTGAGATCGTGTATATAAGCTACTTTCTCGCCTAGCCACTGAGATATTTTATCTACACGCTGATCACAAGATATCGAGCAAGGGATGCCCATTTTTTTCAGAGAGGGAGAGATCTGAAGTTTTGAAATTCACTGAAGTGATTCTGAGCAAACCAAGTGAGGAATGAGGATGAAGATAGGCTTTCTTTCTCGTCCACAGGAAATAAGATAATTCTTTCCATCGAGTGAGTCCAAAACATTGATTTTTCTCGGAAATTTTTGCTTCGTTCAATTTTCAAAATACTCACGTTCACACTTTTGGTTGTTGACTTTGGTGGGACATACTAATCAAAGTCTATCCATGGTTCACCGAATAATAATACTTGAGAATATCGTAAGGCCCAAGAGGCTCTGTCCTCCTCGTCAGTCAAATTACACCATGTTGCTCTTTCCGGAGCTGGAGCCGCCGGTCTAGTGGCGGCGCGAGAGCTTCTTCAACGGGAAGGTCACTCGGTGGTCGTCTTCGCGAAGCAGAGACAGGTCGGAGGAACTTGGACCTACACCGATCATGTCGAACCGGATCTGTTAAGCGTTGACCCGACCTGAATCGTTGATATAACGTGTGAGACTGTTTTCGATCTCCAAAATTAGTAGGGACATTGCATCTAACTGAAAACTTATTAGCCAGTGTACCCAATCCTTTAAAAGAGGAATATAAACAGAGTCATGAAACATGAAAACACTATACAACCTGAAAACTTCCAGTAGAAATACATAAGAAAACATGATAAACTAAACATTTACACATAAAGGTAAGAAGCGGGTTACACTAACATATGGATGCGTAACATGCGATCAATGGTGGGTATGGCTGCAAACTAAAACAAAAGTTTATATGTTTTCTTGAGTCTCACGTCAGATTAAGAGTTTCCATGAGGATGGTTCGGTGGTTTTTCAGAACGATTTTGGCTGATGTTATTATGCACTGCACTTGATATTATTATTCATTTCGTTCTTTAGCATTGAGTTTTTTTCGGTTTTTCTTTCTAGAAATTGTGGTAAACCTTAAAAAAGCTATTTCATTTTCAATGGTATAAGATTCGCTTCCCGTTTTTTGAAACCCATGGAAGACCATCACCTGGTTTCTCAAGCTTATCGAGATTTCTCTTTTTACGTATAAACAAAAGATGAGATTTATAAACTCAAATACGATTTGCTCTGCTACATGTCAGAGTATATGGTTACGTAGGTTAAGTCTAAGAAAAGTTCAAAAAAAAAAAATGTAAGTCTAAGAAGAATGACAAGTGTATAGTATGGCTGACTCGGTTTGTTCCGATTCGAAATTCCCATTTGGTATAAAAATTGTTCCAACAAGAATGACAAGTTTATGGTATGGCTGACTCGGTTTGTTCCGATTCGAGATTCCCTTTTGGTTTTCTATTAAGTTTCCTATACCTAACTTTTAAGAACAAGTTTTTATCTACAAAAAAATATTTTCTGCTTTTTTGGATCATAAAACTCTAGTGTTTGGTTCTTGAGCTTAAGATTTGGATTCAGTAATTTATTCTCTAACTCTTCCAAAATCTGAAGAAAAATTAGTTTTGTTCTATAATTCCTAAACAAAGGAATTGTGAAGAATTATGCAAAGTCTGTATATTCTAATCCTTCTGGTTAATCTCTAAATTAATGGAATACGAAGACAAAACGCCGGTTAAACGTTTGTGTAACCTTTAAATAATATGAAATGTCCCACACTATTGCTAATCAGGAATGGCTTGATAGAGATTTCTCTCTGTCAAAATTTCTATTAACCGTTCATATTTAAGCATCCAAATTAAAAAATATCCTTGTAGTAGCCATAATAAATTTACAATAGTCATAGTGTAATAAATTTTAAATCAAAGAAATATATTCAAAGATTGAGAGTAATGGAGTTTTCTAAATTTTTTTTTTTTATACTCAAGTTGTCTGTTTGTATTTATGTTTTTGTGTTTACTTTTATATCTATAATTCTTTTTGTAAATGAACCAACTATTTTTAACTTTTTATACCAAAAAATTGTTTTTTATTTGTATATAAACGCAAACACTAATTAAATGCAAATAGGAAGATTTTCTTCTGTTTGGTGTTTGCGTTTATAGAAAAAAAAATTATGTAATCAAGAACTAAAAATATCTCTTTTAAATAAAAATAAAACATGTTTAAAAAAGAAAACGTGACATACCATAACACAAAAATTTACCAAAATCTTAAAACAGATTGAAAGGAAAACGTCATTTATTAAACAGTCTTACAAGTGACAACACACATCATCCTTTATCAAGGCATCTGAACACCACATGATGGGATAAAGCATTAACAGTAGTAAAACACACACAAACATGGTAAAAGCGAACTCTCAGTGACCTTATTTAACGGAATCAAAGAGAAAAAGGAAACTAAAGAGTAAGTTTGTAACTGATCTTATAAACCACATCACCAGCTTTATATCCTCAAGCTCATCCATCACCTCAACGATCTTGGGATCCACCAAAGTGATCCCCAATGGCATCAATAGTACTACCACCACGTCCATGGAATCCAAGAAGCTTGGCTCTGCTTGATACCACCGAGCGATCCCGCCTTTCTGGTAGCGGGAGCTGGAGTTGGAGCTGGAGTTGGAGCCGGAAGAGGGCCGAAATGTGCACCAAGGGCATCAATAGCATAACCGGACCGACCACAAAACCCAACAAGCTTGGAATCTATTTCCTCGAATACAAATTTCTTACCAACAACATTCCCAAAAGCAGGAGAGGTCCTTCCTTTTGATGTCTTAAACCTAAGGGATGTTAAGCAACCACCATCGATGGTTCCCTCCACTACCGTAATATGTTCAACCGGATACTTCACCAGAAACTGCAACCAATTTTTTTTTTCTTTTTTTTTCAGAATATCTCGAAAAAAAATACGAAATTACACGTAAAATTTATATCAACAGTACCTCCTGTGGAACCTCTTGTCTTATCCCATGATCATGTGGTACCATTCTTTTGCCTTTTGCATACTCAAACCTAACGTAACTCACAAACTTACCACCTCGTCCAACGAGTATTTTTCTAACACCATCGTAAGCACCATCGTCCCAAGCTCTCCCTCCATTCCCACCTTGAAGGTTAAAGTGCTTAAGAGGAGGATTTACAGCGAAGAAGTAAGCTCCAATGCCATCAAGAGCTTGACCAGAGCGTCCATGGAATCCAAGAAGCCTTCCTCCATTTTTACCCTCCAACATAAACTCTTTCCCAGCTGGTTTTCCAGAATTTTTCCCACCGAGTACCCGAGATGTTCTTCCATAGCTGGTTTTGAAGAACAACGATTTGATCAGCACTGTTTCATAGCCGGAAACATTTATGTAGCCTCCACCAACGGCTGTGATATATTCGTTTGGATAATCATCCACCGAAAACTGAATTTCATTTTCCATTAGAAACACTCGAATTATTAACTTTTAAAGGTTAATTTGATCAGAACAGATTGAAGAATAATAACGAAGTCATGGTATTTTGTTATTACCTCTTGTAGTTCCCCACGGATCGTCCCGTGTTCACGAGTTTCAAATTTCCCATCCTTTTCATATTCGATTTTGATATATGATACACTCTCATGACCTGCCTCTTTTGCGACAGTTATTTTCTTCACACCGTCGAAAACGCCATCGTCGAATGCTCCTCCCATCTCACCACCAATAGCTCTCACCTTTTCGTACATCATTTCCTTCTTTTAACTTTACAAAAACTTGAAAGACTGAGTCAAGAGGCAAAAGAAACAGAGTGTTTTGTTATTTCAAACTCCACATAAGTTTTGTTTTTTTGAACTAAACAAACTCCACATAAGTTCACATGCAAAGAAAATTAGAGGAACGAGAAGTAACAGAAAACTCTGTTTTCTTCTTCTTATCATAAAAGGAAAACGTTAGCACTCGTACTAGTGACTTTTTATATCGATTTGTTTTGTTTTTCAATGGAAAATGAGAGAGAAAGAGGGGGTACCTGTCTACCTGAGTGGCAAGATGAGATGAAAGTGAGTTGGGGAATGAGAGAGCCATTTTGGCTATTAGGTTAGTTTTTTTTTTTGGTCAAAAGGCTATTAAGTTAGTTATGTTAATTAATTGTCACGTGGCGATATTCAACATTTTGTTTTGCTATATTCTTGGTAATAAGAAAGAAAAATAATGTTATTCTCAATTTTCACCCACCAGAAATAAAATATCTAACCGAATAAAGTCGAAATTCTTTTGTACCTAAATTAAGGTGGTGGTCCCATTGGTTATGATTGTAACAATAGAAAAAATATGGGGTAGAATTAAGTTTTTTTTAGACAAATTCACAAAATTAAATTAAAATATTCTAAAATAAATATTTTGGTGAGAAAATTAAAAATTCATGTTTTTGACAATTTTTTTGGAATCGAGTTAAACAGATTTTTTTAATTATATTTTTAAGTAATTTTTTTGGCGAAATATTTACGACTTCATTTATTTGGCGGAAAATTCATGAAATTAATTTTTTGACTAGTAGTTTTAGGAATCGCATTTTTAATGTAATTTTTTTTACAATTTTTATGAATTTATTTTTTAGCTTAATATTCACAAATTCATAATTTTGTCAAAATATGTTTGGAATCATATTTTGACGTAATTGTTTTGGTGGGGAAGCTAATGATTCATGTTTTTGGCAAAACAAATTTGTGAAATTGGATTTTTAACGAAAAGTTTTTGAAATCTTATTTTGGTGAAATATTTACAAACTCAAGTTTTTGTATGAAGTTTGCATAATCAGATTTTTGAAAAGAGTATTTTTTAAAGTTTATTATCATCTTATATTGTCCTATTGCAAACAAAAAATAAAAGTTTATATTATATTTGAATGCATTCCAATAATATAACGAGAACTATGAACCATAAATGGAATAAAAATGACTGAGTAAGATGAAAAACTATATTAAGATGAAAAAATAGAAATCTAAGAATAAAGAAAAAAAAATTTAAGTGTTTTTTTTAAAGTATTTTGAGCTTTGTGTATATTGTATTTTTTGTTATATATACTTTCTCAAATTTATTAAAACATTTTTCACTAATTTATTTTTTTTACAAATATATTATTGAACAGACCAATCACTTACTTATCATAAATAATAAATATTATCATTAACTAATTTTTATCAAAACTGTTATGCATGCACATATGTGTGGACCAACCATCTAACTAAAGTATTAAATTTTTTGAAAAGCATGAAAGAGAAAGGAGTGATATTTCTCATATAAGAGACTCTCACTAATAAAAAAAGAGTAAGATTCTTACACACAAATTAAGAAATCATTTAATTTTGTATTTTTTCCAAAATAAAATATGTTTTATCATCAATTACAAAATAATTTAACCAATAGAAAAAGAACATGCAGAATTTAAACAGTTTAAATAATAAAAATACAATTAATTTTTGCATAGATATGTGAGAACCTAAAATATTGTTGAACAAAAAAATCTCTAAAACATTTTATATGAAAAAATAAAGGGGGTATTATTTAAACATAATATAATACAAATAATTAAATTTTAATATTTACACTAGAAACTCTATAAATTAATATTCAACAAATTAATAAACTTAATAAATCAATAATTTTGTTCGATCCCGAGTTGGGCCGGTTCAAAATTTAATACAAATTGATAAATTAATAAGATAATATTTTTTTAAAAAAACCTATGTAAAATATAGTCCAATTAGTATCATAAAATAATAAATATCATATAAAATAATTTTATATAAATATGAAATAATGACAATCTATTAAAATATGAGTATATTGTTGTTTTTATATTAAAATTAAAACATTTTTATCATCTATCTCTAATTTTATAGTGAAAATTTTGAAAAATATTATAGATTTTAAAGAACATATTATTTTCAATTAATTATTAATAAATAATTTATTTTATCTAACACCGATAATTAATAACTCTATACATTTTTAAAATATCATTGTTCTAACATTATTAATTTATAGAATTTCTGTTGTATAATAAATTGAACTAATAAAAAAGATAAATAGGCAAGTGAATATCTTGCAAAATGATAACATATTCTCATATGAGAACTCTTCTCTATTCTCTTTCCTACTTTCTTTTTTTTTATTATTGTTGAAATACCTTTGGAAAACCTTCCATTGGGAATGCTTTTAAAGCACTTTCATTAAAGGTAAGTAACCAAATGATCTCATATTATAATAGTAATAAAAATAGAAAAATAAGAAAGAGAAGAAATAAGATATCTGATTTTAGATATTTTGAGAAACTTTGAGATACCTCTTTTTATATTTGCTTAAATTTATTTGGTTAGATTTTTATTTGATAACAAAACTAAATTATATTCAAATTATTATTATATTAATAAGATACGTTTGAGAGTATCTAATTGATAAAGATGCTCTTAGAACCTATCTAAAATCTTTATAACACTTGTCATTAAATTATTTGTTTATTTTTTACATATAAAATTTAATTATATAAATAAATAAAATAAAATATTAATTTTAGTTAAGTATTTAATGACTGAAAGACCTTTAAACAAGATATAGTTCTCAATCTTTCCTACTTTTTAAATTTTAAATATTTTAATGAGAATTTCTTATTGAAAGTTTTCTTAGAACATCTTCATCTGTAAACTTTGTAAGAGTATCTCATTAATATAAAAAGTAAAAAAAAGTAAAAAGGTAAAAGAAAGAGAGAGATAGACATCTCGTCTAAACTCTCATATATGATTTTCAAAATTTTCACACATATTTATATTTAATTAACTAAAAAAATCAAAGCTATTAAAATTTTAATAAATTATTAAATTCTATTAGAATATTAATATTATTTAGTTAAGATATGGTAATGAGATATTTTGTCCATGTTGATGTTCTTATAATATTTAAAAAGGGTGTCTTAACCATTTAATATAATATTTTGATATTACTTAATATATATAATTAAAATTTAACATTTAAAATAAAGAGAGGCAATTGAAAAAGGACAAGTGTCCAATAGGGGTTTTCAAATGTTTAGAATCAGTTGAAAAATTTTGAAAAACTTTAAGAACCTCTCTTTTTCTCTCTCTTACTTTTTGATTTTTTTTTATATTATTAAGTGAAAATATTTTTCTAAAAAATTTTCAATGGAGATGGTCTTAGAGAGCAAAAATAGAGGAAAAAACTTATATTGTCTCTTTTGAAATGGAAAGAACTTTAAAAATCATTAGGACAATCTGATTAGTAGTATCTAGAGAGGTATCTCACTTTTAAAATAATAATAGAATTAAAAAATAGAAGAGGGAGAAATAGAGTATGTAGAATATTCTTATTTGAGATACCAACAAAAAAATATGAAATAGTTTTCTATTGTTTAGCATTTTTTTATTGCTAAAAGTATATTCTTAAGTTTAAATTTAATATTTTAATTAAAATCATTTAGAAGAACTCATATTATATAGTTTGAGATACTTTTAGAACATCTCCAGCTACACAGCAAACCAGTATTTTTTGCGTTTTCCCCCTCCAACTGACAGTATTTTGAACACGAAATCTAAATTTTAATGTTTGGAGGACAGTGTCACACTGTTTACAATACTAAACAATAAAATATTATTTTTTCCGTTTGTTAAATAATATAATTTGAGTATTAGTTAGTAATTAAATATTATTTAGGAATAAAAAATAAATATACTATGAATAATTTTGTTTTTTGTTTTAAATAATATAAAAATATTATCTTAATATTTATATTACAAAATATTTTAATTAAAATACAAATTGATTAAAATTTAAAATACATATTAAAATTGACGTAAAACACTAGAAACACAAAATTACAAAGTTGAAACCAAACAAACATAAAAACTAAATGCAGTAAAATAAATTTAGCTCCACACAAGCAAATCAAGGATCGTGAAGCTCATATTGAATTTTGAAATGATTTAATTGAAATATAATTAAATATGTGATTTATATCAATTTTAAATATAATTAATATTTATTACTATAATAATATAATATTTAAATTTAATAATATAATAATAAAAATGTTATTTTTAGTATGAAATTTGGTGTTGTGGTTGGAGATGCCCTCAGAGTATGTAAACCATTGGACATATACTGTTAGACGGGTTTATGTGAACATTGGAGAAGTTTTAGAGAAAAAAAAACTATAAATGCATGGCATGTGGTCAAAAACTCTCTCCCCATCTTCTTCTTTACAGGATTTTAACTGTAGTCAAAAATAAAGCAACGGCTTTGAGAAATATTGGCTCGTCCAAGAGCGATGCATTACTTAGACCATGTCCATCGGTCGTTTCTACTTGAGTTTTTAAACATTAAAATATTAAAAAAAATTGATTAGCATGAGAGAGAAAGAAGCAACGTATATTATATAGGGATTTTTAGATACGTTTTTTAACTTTGTAAGACACTTGTCTCTTAGTTATTTGTTTACTTTCTCTTTTAAGATATAATTTAAATCTAAAAATAAATGAAAAAAAAATATTGATTTTATAATGTTTATATACCTACTTTGAGTCTCCAACCGATGGAGGTGCTCTTAGAATCTGGTCTTCGGGCTTTTAAGTTTTTTTTTTTTTTTTTTTCTTTGGTGACATTTATGTCTTCCTTCCTCCCCTTCTATTCCTCTGTTTTTCAGGTTTGGTTTCTTCTATTTTGTTTCTGCTGTAATCTTCGACTATCTTACTTATTTATCTTAATGAAAGCCCTTTAACAAAAAAAAAATGCATGGCATGTGAAATGAAGACATTCTAATCAGTTAAAAACATTACAGTGTGGACACAAATTAATACACCGAAAGCAACATATATAGAGAAAGTTTAACAATAACAACACAAAACACACAAAGATAGAGATAGAGAACTCATAGAGAGAGAGAGAGAGATGTAAAGCAACATATAGAGGGTTAAACAACAACACAAAACACACAAAGAGAGAGATAGAGAACTCATAAAGCAACAAGGAGAGAGAGAGAGAGAGAGATGTAAAGCAACATATAGAGAGTTAAACAACAACACAAAACACACAAAGAGAGAGATAGAGAACTCATAAAGCAGCAAGGAGAGAGAGAGAGAGATAGAGAGAGAGTTTTGGAAGAAACCCAAATGGTATCATCAACTTCGAACTAGCTGCCTTAGAAGAAGCCAATTAAACCTTGTGGCTACCATCCAAACTAACACACACACAAGGAGACAAGAGGCATTATAAATGGAAGTAGATTATAATCCGAGAAAACAAATAAGACAAGACGAGAAATTATACCTCTTTTTTGCATGAAGACATGAAGCGGGTTTTGGTTGCTTCGTCCTCCCATTCCACACCATCAATCCATTCTTGCTCTTCGTAGGTTATGACGAGTCCATCTTCACCATGCGTGCCACTTTTGGAATCGAGTGGAAGCTTTTTCAGATTTGGACACCTCTCTACATAGATTTTCTTTAGACATGGAAAGGGTAGAGGTCTCCAATAGATATTCTTCAGCATCGGCAGATTTTCCAAAATCATAGAAATCAGGTTTGGAAAGGGAACATCCTCTTTGGAAGCTTTCTCTTTGTTTATAATATCTTCTAGTTCATTTGCACCTCTAACATGAAGACTTCTAAGATTTGGAGCGAACATTAGCCAAGTCAATTCTCTCAGGCGTTCGCAATCCTTTATAAACACCTCGGAGAGGCTGGAGAACCTTATGTTCCTCGGATTGTGTAGAGGAGAAATCATCTTGCTTTTGTTGCTTATCTTTACCATCTTTATCTCAGAGATTTTGCAGCCACAAATACTGAAATAACGAAGCTTTTTCATAGTTACCGGAAGTGTTATATCAGATGCTTCACTTTGCTCCATACCTTTGATCATTATAGATCGTGTACAGCTCGTCAACCTACGAGAGCTCAAAAACTGCTCCAAAGTTTCAGGAGAAACAAATTCGAATCCCATGATTAAAACTTGTAAATGCTCCAAAGTTTCCAGCTCCTCCACTGTGCCGGGACGCCATGAACCAGAGTAGTATAGTTTCAAAACTTTCAAATTATGCAGGTTTGATATCCCATCAATACTCGAAAGGTTACGTGTCTCCCACAAATCCAAGTGAAATAGTTTTTTCAGCTCAAGCAGAGCCCTAGGCAAATTAGGTATAGCAGTTTCAGACAAGTTGAGATATTGCAAGTTACCTAGTTCCAATATGCTGTCAGGCAATGCATAGAGATATCTGTTTCCGGATAGATCCAAAACAAGTAGATTTGGCATGGACTTGGAGAAATCACTCGAAATCATTTCCAGAAAGTTGTTTTGCACCAGCAACGTTGTGAGTTTGAGACATTCAGGACTGCCATCGAGATGGTGAATCCTGTTATTCATTAGTGACATCCTTTTCACGAGGCTCCAATTCTCAATCTTTGGGATATCACTTAACCCTACACTTGCATGCACAACGACAGCATCCTTCTCTCCTCCCAAATCAGATGCGATCCATAGAGCCATGTCACGAACAACATCATGCAGACTCACGTAACTTATGGCAGCCCCTTCAACCTCCATCAGCAATGATGCACGAACAAGACTACCAATTATCTCGTAACCCTTGTCCTCTGCTCTTTCTATACCTTCACGTGCATCTATAATCCCTTCGCCTATCCAATACTCTATCAGTTTATCCTTAGGGATTCTATCATCTTCCGGGAACAAAGCGCAATATAGGAAACACGACCTGACCTGCTCTCCCTTAAGATTATCGTAGCTGTACTTCAAAATCGGAAGAATCCTATCCTCCATGCCGGAAAACTGAGCAGCATATGAAGTCAGAGCATTATATGCGTACCGCCATTCTTGAACCGTACGTTTGCTTGCCATGGCTTCACCAATGACGTTAAGTGCTAGTGGTAGACCATGGCATTTTTTAGCAACCGCCTCTGCAAGCTTCGGTATCTTTGGATCACTTCTTAACGTGATCTCTCCAACTTTCTTTTTGAACAAATCCAATGCATCTTGATGTGACAAGCACTGGACCTCCATCTCATCATCAACTCCCATGCTCCCACACACTTCTTTAGAACGAGTGGTGAAAACTACTTTACATCCGTTTTCTCTACTTGGGAAAGGCACTCCGATCCTAGCCAGTTCTACTTTAGCCCATATGTCATCTAGCAACAGCACAAACCTCTTCTTCTTCAGAGCATTGTGTATGTCACATGCCTTTTGGTCTTCATCTTTCTGGTTCCATTCTTCTCCAGCCAGGCCTAGTTTCTTTGCAACCTTTTCTTGAATCTTCTGGTCCTTCTGGATCTGAAGATCTTTAGATACCACAACAAATATCACAACGTCAAAAGCTTTTTCTTTTTCATTAATTCTGTTATTGATCTGCTCGAGAAGTGTAGTTTTTCCTACTCCACCCATACCGTGCAAACCCATGACACCAACTCCATCTTTCATAAGACGGTTCCATGCGGTTTCAAGAATTGTTTCCCGACCAACTATTGTTGGTTGAATAGGCCTCTCCACCACTTCAGAGGCTTGAGGTTTCTCAGCAACCACTTCAAAAACCCCAATTGACTTGAGTTTTTGTACTTCCTCCAACGTTGAGTAAACCCGTTTCCCATAACGATAACTCAACTTTAAACTTTTGGAGCAAAACCCGCAAAGACACAGCCTTTGGAGCTCAGTTGTTCTAACATTGAACAAAGCATTGACTTTGCTTTCAATGGTCTCAACATTATCAAGCCATACATGGACTTGGGAAAGCTTTCGTAGCCCCTTCATCTCCTCTCTCTCCACCTTTCTTGACAAATCATCTCGCCTCGCCTTCAGCTCTCCCATGGCTGTCTCCAAAGCTGTGAGATTCTCCTCGAGGTTGTGGATGTAGCTCGCTTTGACACCTAAACATTTCGTGAATTGATCACATGGCACCGAGAAAGAGAAGACACCACCCATCGTTGGACAGACACACAGAGAAAGAGGAATATAATTCAAAGAAGGAGATGATAATTGTTAGGAGAGAAGAGAACAACACAAGGGAAGAGGACTAAATATAATTTCCCTTACAAAGACGTATAATTGCAGAGAGCATGAAGCTTTTGCTTTATGGATGGGGACATCCAAATTAAAGAATTATACTTGCTTCGTTCCCACAATTATAATATTATTCTTTTATCTAAAACTTACACAACAGTTTTCTCTATTTTAAAGACAAGAATCACATTTTGCCTACGAAAAATACTACACAACTTAGGACATCATCAATGGGACTGCAAAACATCAAATTTGATGTGTTTTTCTCTTCAACCGGACTCCATAAAAAGCTGCAAATTCTTAATTTTAACTTTTTACGAACAGTATCACACTACATTTAGTGTTGTACTTTTTATCACTTCAAACACTAAAATATTATTATTTTTATTAAATGACATGATTAAATTATTGGTTATTAATTGAATAATTTTTATAATTTACAAATAGGTATACAATAAATATTTTTGTACTTATAACTTTTTTATAATATGAAATTTTTATTTTAATATTTCACAAAGTACTTAAATAAATATGCAAAATAAACATTTATGTTCCAAATATACTAATTTCAGAATTATTCTAATTAATTTATTTTGTTATTTTTGAATTTTATCGATTGTAATCTTATATTTAATTTATAATTAGTTAGCTATAAAAATAACTAATATTTATTAAAACTATTATAAATGAGTTTCAGTCCTCTATATATTAATTGAAAAATATTCTTAAAAAGTAATATTAATTTTTTAAGTTACTTACAAAAAATAAATTTTTAATGATTAATTTGACAATTTTATTATAAAACATGATTTTTAATAAAAATGACCTATAAAAAGGTTAGTATGTATTCAGTCTCCCATTAATTTGTATTTAGTCTGCATTTAATATATGTTTAATTGTATAGTCAGTCAGTATGTATGCAAGTACTCTATAAAAGTTTGTGGTGGGGATAGAGGGCGAATACTCTTCCGAAATTCGTTAGGGATGAAATTCCCTCCAAATTTCCCCGAAATCAAAAAAAAAAAAATCAGATTTTTTTATAAAAAAACTTTGAATTCTGATGATTTTTGGTTAGAAATACCATGATTAGTGATAGATCTATCACCTTTCTTTTACATTCTATTGAAAATGATTTTAAAATTACACAAAAAAACAAGTGAAAACAATGTTGGCGGCTGAAAATTAAAATTGCAGAAAAATCAATTTTCACATCAAGAAAAAGACTGGTTATTTACCATTTTGCCATTCATTAAAATAAAAGAAAAAAGCACAAAATTCTCATAATATGTATCTTGGTATCTTGAAGGAAGGGTTCCAATTTTGTATTTGATCCACTCTTTTCTTTTATTAGAACATTATTTTTTGAACACATGTTCAGGACTTGTCCAATGACATTAAAATTAATAAATGTAAAGAACAAATAATAATAAAGAATATTAGTAGTTTCAATAGGATACAAAAATCAGATCTATTGAACATAATAATTTAACATAAAATAGTGTTTAATATTATTAATAAGATGTTTATGTTGACTTTGCTATCCAAAATCTCAAAAAAATCAATGAAATATCGTTTGGATAATTCTGGTGGAAAACTCACTGCGGGTTTAGTAAGATTTGTCTGAATGAATACCAACTTAATTGGTAACAGAGAAGTTCTGCACTCTCTAGAATATTCTTTTAGCATGAAAGTGTTGATGCTAATATTTTCATCTTCTTTCAAAACTTTTAGATGTTTTTCTATCAAATCTTCTTCCATAGTTGCATAAATCCTTGTTCCTGAAAAGATTGCAAATGCTTACACTTAAATGGTAAAACTTTTGAAAACGAAAACTAAAACTTAATAATGGAAAAATAGAAATAAAAACAAACATCTGCATCAACAAGAACCGTTTCAGTAGATTTACTAGCACCAGCTATAAAACAAATTCTGTAGAACTTAGATATGTGCTTTTATCTTTTGTACTTTAAATGCTGGATTGAAATTGTTTAACATGATGAAATGTGATTTTGTACTTTTAACGATAGACATTTTATGAATGAATGTATAGCTAGAGAGAAAGACTGTATTACCTATTAATATAATGGAATTTATATGGTTAAGTTGAGAATTTCGTTTACTTTATTATATATTTATGTCGGAAAATATTTTTTTTAGATGTCATAGTTATTACAAATATATTACAAAATAGATATATATTAATAAAGTAGCAATTACTAAGGAATAATAACTCCGTGCAAATATTTAGGAAATATTTGACCTTTCAATCATAAGTAAAACACTATATATTCATACATATCATTACAGATAGATTTGTGCAGTATTTTAAGAAACCATATCATTTAATTTCCTAAATATTTGCATGGAGTTATTACTCTTTAGTAATTGCTACTTTATTAACATATATCTACTCTGTAATATACTTGTAATAATTAGGGCATCAAAAGAGAATATATTGTCCAACATAAATATATAATAAAGTAAACAAAATTCTCAACTCAACTATATAAATCTCATAATATTAATAGGCAACACAGTATTTCTCTCTAGCTATCATTCATTCATAACAATGGCTATCATTAAAAGTACAAAATCACATTTCATCATGTTAAACAAACTCGATCCAGCATCTCAGGTACAAAAGATAAAAGCACATATTCAAATTCTATGAAATTCTTTTGTAACTGGTGCTGATAAATCTATTGAAATAGTTTTTCTCGATGAAAAGGTTTGTATATCTAAAACTTGGGAAAATGTCAAAAAAAATATATATATATATATAATTATTGTATATCTAAAACTTGGGCATTAATAGAAACACTGAATTATATCGTCAATCAGGATATGAAAAATCTATATAACCACTTCTTATACCTACCAAATCATATCATGCGCCATGTACATAATATTTAATTTATAAATTAATTTACAAAATAGTTAAATTAACCTATATTTTATAAAATAAAATAAAAATGGTATTATCAATTTTACATAGAAAGTTCGATGCATCAAAGTTAGTAATTCACATAATTATTGGTGTGTCCATATTCACCACAACCACTCTTGAGGTGACATGTGGCCATTGAGCTTCATCCGAGTGTTGACTCCTTCACCTAGGCCTGTCAACGACTCCCTAGCGAACTGGTCTCGGTTAAGTAGCAGGCTTACCAAGCCATGCGTGTTGTGCTGTTCGACATGCTCCTGTTGCGCGCCGCATGGATGGGACTTGTCAAGGAGAAGGAAGTATGAAAGGGAGCTCAAGGCTAAAGGAAAGGGGGAGGATCCGCAACCCATGATCCGAGAATTAGAGAGAGAGAGAGAGAGAAAGAGAGAGAGGGAGAGAGAGAGAGAGACCACATCTAAAGAGAATGCACCGTGAAATGAGAGACTTTCGGTCTCCACCTCACCAGAGCTTGTCCCGGTTCCGATCAGACAGCGAAACTGAAAGGGGTACTATCACCATCTCTTGTAAGGAGCGCCAGCTGAGATAAGATTTCCCTATCTTCTATCGTACGTTATAAGACCCGTGAGGAGAAAATTTCTACCCCTCTCTCGTCATGATCCCTTTACACCACTTTCATCCTTACTAAACATCAGACGTGTATCACGATTCTCGGACAGGATACTCAAACCATAAACAGCTCACCAAACCTATCCTCCTAAGTTCATGTTTTCTCAAAGGTCCAACTTACTCGTTTGTTGGTACATGCAGGACCCGTCAGACTTGCATCCCCGAGCCGCATATTGTTCATGCCCTCACAGAATGAAATTTGGAGACCCAGTTTCGTTATCCGAACTAATACACACCTCATGTAAACATTATGTAATTTACTCACGAATAATCGCAACATATGTCGAGTCAGTTGATCAGGTTTTGACATTTGTCGTGATTAAATTAAAAAAAAAAATTTAGGAAATATAACTCTTATTTTTTTAAAAAATAATAATTATTATTACAATATCTAAAAGAAAATAAATTTTTAATTAAGTAAAGGAAATTTATTTTTAAAAAGTAAAATTATTGTAATAAATAAAGGAAAGTATTACTCATGTCTTTATTAATACATTAAATCTCTTATAATTTTTTTAGACTTATTTTTTCTTTTTTTAAACTTGAATCAAGATGAAAATCAATTAGAATTATAGAAACGGAATGAAGAAAATAGCCAATTTTACTTTGAAATAGATAGCAAATTTTAAGTTGAAATTGTTTTTCATTTTTGTTTTTAATTTGTTTTTATGGATTTTAAAATAATTTATTATCAATCTACATATATACGGATCCTAATGTAATTTTATACAAATTCAATATAAAACTAAGTATATTATATTATATAATTTTAAAATTATATTAATTTAAATAAATAATAATTATTTTACTTTATATGTGATGTAGGTTTTTATTTAACATTGCATGCGATGTAGGTTATTAGTTAGTTATTAAGAAAGAGGCAAAGACATAATAGAGAGAATGAGACAGAAATTGTTCTTTTGTTCACTTCTAATGAAATTCATGGCTGAGCAATTTTGACTTAATTTTTAAATAATTAATATAGAGAATTATAATTATTGCTTCGTTCCCACAATTAATATATTCTTTTAAATAAAATTTACACAACAGTTTTCTCTATTTCATGACAAGAATCGATGTCTAACAAGAATGTTTTGCCTAAGAAAAATATTAAGTGAGTTTCAATTATTACGAAAGAAGAAAAGACGAGATAAAGAAGAGAGATATTCGTTTCTTCTAACGAATATCTTACAACTTCTTGGCAGAAGCAACTTTCCTACATTTCCGATGGAGAGATATTTGATAAGCTTGAGAAACTAAGTGATACGATCCCAAAGTCTAACGAATGACAGTAGTATTGGCACAACATCTTAGGTAATTGATTTACTTTATCAGATCTTTTGTTAATGTGTATATAAAGAGAAGTCTTGATAAGCTTGAGAAACCAAATGATGATCTTCCCATTTGTCTCTATACGTCTCTGGATACTCTCTCTTCCTCACACCAGTCGTCAAATACATCTCTTTCCTCCACTCCTCTGTTCCTGAGCATCCGCATTGTGAAGCCAACCAATCATTATACTCAAACTGTAAAACAACACCAACAACAAAAACAGACGTTAAGTTGTTTAAGTTCGGTTTCGGTTTAGATTTGGTTCATGCGAAGAAACATGAGTTAAAGAGATTCGTACTTGAGCAACACCCATTTGATGAGTATATCGCTTTGGAATCCCTTGAGCTTCAAGTGTCGAATAGAAAGATTCAATATCCTTCATCATATCTTCCTTTGCAGGAAGCGTGATCCGACCCGACAAAACACCAGCGATCCACTTGCTTTGCAGCTCAAACAATGGAAACGGTACAACCTGAAACTCTTACAGATCGTTGGAATGTTAACAAAACGATAAATGTTTAGTGAAACTGTTAAAGAGATTCTTAGAGATGGTGTACCTTCCATGGTATCCCGATGAAGGAGAGCCACGGTGCTAATGCTGGAGGGAAGACGTCTTTGTACAATGGACCAACTCGGTTATCTTCTACAGTAACACTTCCATTGGTTTCAAGAAACGGGAAGTGATACTTATACCTTCGAAAATTGAAAAAAGGGAAGAGCTTTCTTTTAAGGTTTACCACATTTTGAAAAGAAAAACACTAAAACTCAAAGATAAAGAACAAATGAATAATCATTATACCCAGTGCAATGCATAATAACATCAACCAAAATCGTTTTCCCGTTCTGAAAAACCACAGAACCATCCTCATGAACACGTTCAATCTGCGTGAGAGTCAAGAAACCATAGTCCATCATTTGGAGATTAAAAAAAAAAATTGTGTTCCGTTATCAATGAATTACTTAGAAACTAAACCCACCATGGAATGCATCCACAAGTTACTGTAACTGGACTGTTTAATAAACGTATCCGCTGCATTTGACCTACAAGCCACATGAACCTCTTTGGCAAATCCAGCAATGTCTCTACTTATATCAACAGCACTTGCAGAGTTCCCAATAAGCACGACAACCTAATCTTCACATGAAATTAAGCATTACGTTATCTTTTACATAACATCGCTGAAGAATCTGACACTATTGGAATGAGTACCTGATCTTTAAAAGGTTCAGGAATACGATAGTTATGGCTATGCATCTCTTTCCCTGGCCAAGAACTTATCCCTATATGTTTCCGAGAGAGAAAAAAACCAAGCTTTAGTTTCACTGATTCTATAAAGTTCTGTTTCCACATTCGATCTGCAATTTCGAGATTAAACAAGGATTCTGGGACTACAGAAACACGTAACACGCCAAGCTATTCACAGATGATGATGATTCATAATCACACTTATCACTAAAAGCTTATGATTCACTGTTCCTATGAAGTTCTATTTCCAAATTCTATCTAAATTTTCTTGAATGAAGCAAAAGAGTAATCTTATTAACACACGAATCCATCGAAAGTCAAGATGTTGAAACTTCAAGAGGAGAATCAAAGGGGAATCACCAGGAATTTCAGCTAGACGAGGCTCAATGTAATGTCCGTTACAGACGACAACGGCATCGTAAATCTCATCGCGACGAAGTTTCTCCTCTTTCTCTGTAGATTCAATCCTCCATTTCATTTTTCCTGCTTCGCCGTCGCTTTCCTCCGCCGGAGCAACACGCTCAACCGCCGTCTCGAACCGTATCATCTCCTCGATCCGAAACTCCTTTGCGAAATCCTGCAGATACGCCAGAACTTCACTATGACTCGGAAACCTCCTCGGGTCTCTCGATTCCGAGACGCCGGATCGGATCACGAACGGGAAGTCTCTGTATCCCATACACTCACGCGGAAGGTTGGTCCGGAGAGAGCCATAGACGCTCGAGTGAACAACGGGTCGGGTCGGGTCGACGCTTAACGGATCCGGCTCGACATGATCGGTGTAGATCCATGTTCCTCCGACCTGATTCTGCCTCTCGAAAACGACCACCGAGTGACCTTCCCGTCGAAGCTCTCGCGCGGCTACTAAACCGGCGGCTCCAGCTCCGATAACTGCCACGTGGTGAGATCTAATTGGTGATAAGGAAGGTGTCATCGTGTTTACAAGATTCCTAAGAGACGGAGAATATTTTAGGCCCTCTGATAAAGATCTGGCCCACAAAATCATCATGAACCACAAGTACTCTTTTCGATACAACATCCTCAGAAATCGTTTAAACGCAGCGTTTTATTAAAGGCTGCTTGACACAATGGTCCTCACGTCATCACATATCTATAAATCCACCGCACTATTGTTTATCCACACATATCAAGTCCATTATTCGACTTTCAACATTTGGGAGACGTTACAACACATTAATATACATTGTACCGCACGTAATAAACCCACGCACGCCTTCTTTTCTGCGGAACAAAACCTAAGTGTTTTTTTTTCTATAAGCTTGTTTATTTTATTTTATTTTTACGATTCGATCAAAGAACTTGGATTGTTAGATGTGAATCTGACGAAATCTTCATATGCTTCTGCGATGAGGTGATCATCGTCCCAATTATCCCTATATGTATCGGAGTTGGCGTAGATTCTCTTGTAACCGATGTAAAACATTTGCTCTCTCCATTTTTCTATGCGAGGATAGTCACATTGATCAGCAAGCCAATTATCGTATTCAAACTGTAAAGAAACATAATATTCAATTTAATATGACTCTTCAATCTAGATTGCATAAATGTCACAAAAAAAAATTAAAGAAAAAAGATTGGGTACGTTACGTACCTGAGAGTCATTTGCCATAAGATGTGTGTATCTCTTGGGAATACCTAAGGCTTCAAGCTTCGCGTAGAACATCTTAGTATCTTCCATCATCTCTTCTTGTGATGGGAGTGAAACCCAACCGGACAAAACCGCTGCGACCCATTTGCTTTGGAGTTCGAACATCGGAAAAGGAGTGATCTAGAGGAAAAACAAAATTAACCAATCAATAAGTCCATTGACACAATATAAATCTATATTGGAATTAGTAAAGGTTAATAGGTCATGAAGCTTTAATCTTTAGAAAGTATGTATAATATACATGTTTTGGAAGTTGTAAAGGACTTTGATTAATATACTAACTTTGACTAATACATTCATTGCCGATTGGTTTTGGACTCGAAACTCAATAAACTTAATATGGTATTAGATCCTGATCTACACATTTTCGTTGTCCGGAGTAGTATTTGCTCTCGATCCAAAATTGATGGTCATGGCAAAATTAATAGTTAGATAGGCCATTATCTCGATGGGGTATTGGGATTAGTAGAAGTTAATGGATCATGCTACATTAATCTCTAGAGAATATGTGTAAGATATGTCTCACTTTGACTAATATATAAGTAATTTGGGCTAATCCACTCATTGCCAATTTGTTTTGTGTTGTAAACTTAAGAAACTTAACAATCTAAGGACACTTGTAAATCGCTAACCTGCCATGGTAATCCGATGAAGGAAAGTCCCGGAGAAAGCGCCGGCGGGAAAACATGTTTATATAACGGTCCAACACGATTATCTTCAACGATAACTTCGCCTTTTGTGTCGAGAAACGGGAAGTAATATTTGTACCTAATCATATGGAAAAGTATCAATATAATGTTTTCAACACATATTTCACTACATGTTTTATATATTTTTAATTTTTTCAAATGTTAATCGAATAATCACCCGGTGCAGTGCATAATGGTATCAGCGTAAACCGTTTTTCCGTTTTGTAAAAGCACTGAACCATCTTCTTGGACAGTTTCAATCTGCAATACATGTAATTAACAACGAATTAATCTTATGGACAGAACTCCATTTAATCATGTGGTGTATGTTAAGAGTTGTAGTCATTAGGAGTAATAACATCGACAAATTGGATTGATACTACTTGGATAAGGCTGATGATTTTATTCTTACTGTAGAGTGAAGCCATAAATTGTCATAACCGGGAAGTTTCTCGTATGTTTCCGGTTTAGTCGATCTTGAAGAGACATGGACTTCTTTTGCGACCTTTGCTATGTCTCTGCTTATATCTACTCCGCTCGCTGAGCTTCCAATCACCACCACCACCTATAAATTCGAATTTCATTTTAAAGATACATTTATCCATGCAAGATAATAAAAATTTAGATAGTGATAGTGACACCTTTATATTTTAGCTTTTACCTGATCTTTAAACTGATCTGGAACACGATAGTTGTGGCTGTGAATTTGCTTTCCTGGCCATGAATCTATCCCTGAAAAAAAAAACATAATTGATTTTTTTTTTTTTTTTGCAAAGGAGATGATTCTTGTTTTTATTAGAAGCAAATCCTCTGTTTTTAACATAGTAGAAGAAGACTCTTTTTTCCATTACAGCAAAGCAGAGTAATAATTGACATAGTAAAAAGATTCATAAGGCTGATCAATTGTCTTGAGTAGAGAAACCAAAAAAAAATATTAACAAACAAAATTAGGAAAAAATTAGAGAATAAATCAGAAAAATACATTTTTACTTTTATTTACATAAAATGACGCTGTATTTTCAAGACAATGGAATGAGCATGACAGCTCATAGTTTAATGTTAGTCAGAAAAAAAAAAGAACTCATAGTTTAATTATTTTGGTTTAGTTAAAAAAATTTTAAGGAGATTACTGATAAATGAGTTGATTACTGATATTACCATGGATTTGAGCATGACGAGGCTCTGTATAGTGACCGTTACAAACGACGACGGCGTCGTAAAACTCGTCAGAGATACCATCGGAGTTTCTTGACTCGACTCGCCATTTCTTGCGATCATCCGCCGCCGGCTCAGCCCTCACAACCTCCGTCTCGAACCGAACCATCTCCTCGATCTCAAACTCCTTCGCAAAGTCTCTCAAGTAAGCAAGAACCTCACTATGACCCGGATGTCTTCTCCGATCTCTTGACCCGTTTTCTGGCCGGGTCGAAAAAGGGAAGTCGGTGAAACCCATGCATTCTCGTGGGATGTTGGTGCGGAGAGAGCTGTAGAGGCTCGAGTGGATCACGGGTCGGGTCGGATCGATGCTAAGCGGGTCGGGTTCGACGTTTGGTGTGTAAGCCCACACGCCTCCGATTTGGCTCCCACGTTCAAAAACGACTACGGAGTGGCCTTCGCGGCGGAGCTCCCGAGCCGCCACGAGTCCGGCTGCTCCCGCGCCGATGACTGCCACGTGACGCGAGGTGTTTGGACGATTTGCTGCTGGTGCCATAGTTTAGGATATGTAGTAATGGAATGTTTTGTGGATATATTGATATATGATTATGTGATCTCTCTATAAAGTGTTTTTGATCATTATATAAAGAAAGATCACAAGTACTTGTCCACGATGACGTGTCACTTTCACTTGACTGTGTAAGCATTTCTCCACTTCATTTTATAATTATAGCATACAAATTTAACTTTGACGTTCAAATTCTACAGTGTTATTGAAATTTACTTATTTATAAAACTCTCAATAAGTCAAAAATGTAAAACAGAACAAGTATGAGTACGAACATAAATGAAAAGAATACAAGAAATACCAATCGGAATCCAATATAACATTTACAAGAATGTTTATTGATAGGAATCTCGTTCATACCGAAGCTGTGGAAAAGGGAAAATCCAAACTCCTTAACCCTAATTATTATGAATTGACTCTTTAGTTGTTGAAACGTCAATTCTCTAAGAAAGTAATCATAAAATTAATCAATAGTTTGAGGCGGTTCCATTTAACATATTGACATGACGTTGTGTTGTTTTCATACGATTTTCAGTTTTTACCGGTATCATTATCACCCAGCCTGACTGGTTCGGTAACGAACCTTGAGTATAAAAATAACTTTTAAATTATTGAAAGATATTTCTAAACTTTAACTATTAAAATATTTTCGCGAGACGGCAAAAATGAACAATGAATGTGACAGTTCCCAAAAGAGAGATCAATGATATGATCGCAGTCGCCAATTATGAAAAAAAAGAAACTCCACTGAAGTGAGCAACTCCTATTTGATCATGTAGCTGCCCATGTTCAACGTCACATACACTAAATCGGACGGCTCAAAATAGCACCATGGTTTAATAGAGTATTATATTTCAATACATAACATGTAAACTTATTTGAAATAAAAGACAAAATCCTAAAGTAACGTATGTGATTTTTCGTCATTGCTTTTCGGTGCTTTATCCTCTCAAAATCTTGTCTTGTTGGTTTGAAAAAGGGAAGAAGTAAAAAGGAAGACGCATTAATATACGTAACTCCACTTTCGCCAGTTTGGACTAAAAACGACATTTAACTATGACGAATGATTGAGTTTGATTTTTACTTTAAAATGATTGAGTTTGATTCGTCAGTTTAGATCAAGTGCTTTCCTGTTAGATTTGCCAGTGAATGAAGTGAACTCCGGTCAGATTAATTTCCAAGAAAATATATTTATATTATTTATTATTGGATAATTTTAATGAATATACATAAATATTTTGAACATTAGGTAAATGATAATTCACACTAAAAAAAGGAAAAAATTGGTAAATGATACTAATAAATAACTAAAAGTTAGGTAAATAACAAAGAAAAATAAATTTTAATACCAAAATCTCTTATTATTTAGTTTAATTACAAAAATAACATTCATCAAAAAAATATGCTAACGTATAAAATTTCAACTTCAAACATTTGATTAACATGTTAAACCATATATCATATTATAAAAAAATATAGAATAACGAGTTATAATTTTATAAAATATGAAATTATCATGTCAAACTTGTTAACATATCATAAACTATTATGTCAACTAAATTATCAAATTATAAAATAATTTGAAATATAAATATATAAAAACTATCATGTTAACATAATTATTATATAATAAAAATATAATTTATTAATTAACTAACTTCGTTACAATAATAAAATTATGCAAAATTATATTGATTAATTATTAATTACTACACAGTTAACACTATTGTTATCGTTAAAATTATTGTTATTATCATCATCATTGTGGTGTTATTGTTATTAACATTTCCATCTTTATTGACCAACACTGTTAATATCACTATTATCAACATTGTTATCTCTGTCTAAGTTATTGTCATCATCATTGTTATCGTCATTCAACATTGTTGCTTTTAATATTGTCAATAACATTATTATTATTGCTATCTATTTTTTTATTTTTTCATTTATGGTATTATTTGGAGTTTTTTTGCATATATAACCATATTGAGAGTTGAAATAAAGAATATAGCCATAGTGTATGGATAATTTACAAACTAACTATGATCTACTATTATTTGTCAAAATATTCATGTATTATACTATAATAGCTACTATATTATATCTCAATTTTATAGAATAGTTTCGTTTGATATAGTAGCAAAAAATTAGAAGATGAAAAGAAGGGAGGAGAGAACGAAGAAGGGAGAGAAAAAGACGGGAAAGAATGAGAAATAAGAGGAGGATAAGAGAGGGGAAGAGAGGGGAAGAAGAGAGGAAGAGGTGGGGCGATGAAAAAAAAGGAAAGAAAAATGACGGGAAAGAGAAATGATATTTTGTATATATTATAAAATATATAAAAAATATTATAGCATCTATTTTGTTATGGTTAATTGATGAATTTAGTTTATGAATATGTTCATATCATCCAATTTTTCTATTCGTAAAGAGAATCTGAAAAAATTATAATTATTTCAGAGAGATGAGTTTAAAACAGATTTTTAATAATTACTTATCATAAGAACTAATTTTCAAATTATTCATTACCCTTTAGTTATCCATTACCTTTTAGTGGTATTTCTCCTTATTTTTCTTGTTTTGTTACTCCACTTATTCTTGAGAATAAGATATGTATATTAATTTATTTTGTTAATCAAATACACATAATAAAAGTTTTTTGTTTACTTTGCAAAAAATATTTACTTTTAGAAAAAGCATGTGATTTTAGAAAAAAATACAATTTCATATGTGAATGCAAAAACATCAATCAATGTTTTAAAACCCTTACATTTATTCAGCTTTCTTATTAAAAACCAATATATTTGATTTTTATAAATACAAGTGGACCCCCAAAAGCAAGTAGGCACCATTGTTCCATATCATCTTCCTGATTCGAGGTAATGAGAAGGAGGAAAACTAATCAACTTCTTCCTAGCAAAATCCTCGTACGCTTCTTCTGTGAGATCGTGATATTTCCATTCGTCGCGGTAATTTTCAGGGTTAGTTAAAAGTCCCTCGTAACCACGGTTAACTTGTTGAGCTCTCCAACGTTCAACAGGTGGGCAGCCACATTCTTCTGCGATCCAATCGAGGTAATTACCCTGAAAGAGATACTAAGCTTTTTCAGAGAAGTCATTGACATGTTGCTCTTCTTGTGTCGATATAACTAATATGCTTTTGATTATTTGTTTACAATATGTTTGAGTGTATATTAAGTTTTTGTAAATTAATCTATAACGTTAAGCATTTAAACAAAGAGTATAAACTCTACTCATTAGAGTAAAAAAAACAGCTAAAAACAGAATTCTTGTAGATTATTCTAGTTTTCCACCAATCAAACAGATATCAGTGAACTTTTTCCCCTCTGATTTAAGAGAAAATTAGATAGAAAAGCGAACTATTTTTTCTTACCAAAACACTAACTTGGAAAATATATTTCTTGTTTGTCAGTCCACTAATTTATTAGTCACACCCAAAGTTCTTTTGTTATTCAAACGTATCTTTTTGCTTTGCAAACAAATATTTTATAATAAAACTTTGTAATTTTAGGAGAAAACAATTTCACATGTAAGAGCAAAAACATCAATCAATGTTTGAATTGAACTATCAAGACCTACACGTAATCATATTCGGAAAATGAGCTTACCTGAATTTTACCCAATTTATGTGTATATCTCTTGGGAAAACCTAACGCTTCAAGCGTCTCATACGACGCAAGAACATCTTCCATCATCTTTTCTGGTGAGGGAAGTGTAACCCGTCCAGACAAAACAGCAGCAACCCATTTGCTTTGGATTTCAAACATAACGAATTGTAAGCCCTAATAAAAAAAATATCAAAATTAGACCAAGTGAAACGTGGATTCAAAATCATCCAAAGGAAGAAATTTCGAACTGAGACTAACCATCCCCGGTAAACCAATAAAAGAGAGTCCGGGGGCAAGCGCCGGTGGAAAGATATGCTTGTATAAAGGATCAACGCGGTTATCATCGATGCTCATATAGCCATTGGTTTCAAGAAATGGAAATTTATACTTGTACCTTGACACATACGTAAACAAAAAAGGTATAAATATTATACCGAAAATCCATGCATCACATATTTACATATGAAATCGAGCATATATATACCAAAACGGTTAACTTACCCGGTGCAATACACGATGGTATCAACATATACCACCTTCCCGTTTTTAAAAACAATTGATCCATCCTCACATGCTTTCTCTATCTAAGACATATCAAAAAGGAAAACATAAAACTTATAGTCTATAGTTGGTTTTAAGATGAAATCAAAATTAGGGTTTTGAATATAGATTTACCTCAGAATGAATCCATAGATTGTTCGAAAGCTTCTCATACGTATCGGGTTCCCTCGCTCTAGACGCGATGTGGACTTCTTTCGCGACCTTAACAATGTCTCTACTAATATCGGTACCGCTTGCAAAATTTCCGATCACCACCACCACCTGCCAACATATCAACACAAAAAAATGCATATCTTAAATGAATTCAAGAGTATTTTTCCCGAACATTTGAGAGAATAAACTTGTTTGGTGGATGATTTTGTAGATAAGTACTTGTTTGCAAATGCAATATGAGTATGTAATAATAGATGTAAGAAAAAATTATTTCTGCTTTTCATAAGATCATTATATTTTGCTCTATCCGAAGAAAAAAACGCATCGTGTAATTCTGTCACTTAATTTATTTTGTTGTTATCACTTATCACTCTGATTTGGTATTCCATATAAGTATATTAATATACTAAGTAAAATTTCTTTTTCTAATTAATACATTACAATTGTAAGACTAAAACTGGGTTTTTATTCAAATTCTTACATTAGAAATATAAAACAATACTATTTGTAGAAGCAAAATTTCACACTTTTGTAAAATGTATAGAGTACTAATTAATAATTATATTAGTGTACTGATCATGGATATGTATGTTGTTTTTTCTGTTTCAAAGCAATACAATACGAAAGGTGCTATCAAGAAAGAAAGAACGAACAATTGTTAAAAAAAAATTGCTTGGAAAATGAGTAGATTAAGTCAGTAACAAGAAATTTATTATGTTTCAAAGCAATACAATACGAAAGTATGTCATTAGTGATTCCTCTCCTTCGGTTACAAGCAGATCTTTTTGTCGGTGGTTACAACCAGTTACTACCGTCCATATTGTATTTATTATTCTCATTAACTAATCTTTTATTAAATAATTCAGTGGGATACCGTACTGTAGAACTACAGTTATAATAGGCTTTTTGTCTTAATCATTTATCCATAAATTATTCAAAGAAAAAGCAGAGAGAAGAAATGTAAATGTTTAATTTAAGGGGCCATAGATTTTGAGATTACCTCATTTTTGAAAGGACCAGGAACTCTGTAGTTGTGGCTATGGATTTGCTTTCCTGGCCACGATTTTATCCCTAAATATGCATATTTTGTACAGTTAGATATATTTTTGGATCGAGACAATGCACAAGTTGATCATTAAAATATGCAGTATTGAATTTATATCGACAATTGTAATTTAAACGCATTTAGAAACTAATCTTTACCAGAAATAAGAGAAACGTTAGGCTCTGTATAGTGGCCACTGCAAACGACAACGGCGTCAAAGATCTCATCGTCGGAGAAACCACCGGAGTTTTTGGATCGGACCTTCCATTTACCATTAACCGGCTCAACCCGAACCACCTCCGTCTCGAACCGGACCATCTCCACTAATTTAAACTCTCTAGCAAAGTCTTGAAGGTACGCAAGAACTTCTCTGTGGCTCGGATACCTTCTCGAGTCTCTTGACACGTCACCGACACGTGGCACGAACGGATAGTCCGTGAAACCCATACATTCTCTCGGGATGTTGGTTCTGAGAGACTCGTAGACGCTCGAGTGGACTATGGGTCGGGTCGGGTCGAGACCAAGCGGGTCGGATTCGGTTTTAGGTGAGTAAATCCATAGACCTCCCACTTGTTTCTCCCGTTCAAAGATAACGACGGTGTTACCTTCACGATGGAGCTCTCTTGCCGCAATTAAACCGGATGCTCCAGCTCCGATAACCGCCACGTGTTTCGAGTTGACTGTGTTTTGAGCTGGTGCCATCTCTGACTCAATTTTTTTTTTATTTTGTCCTCCGGCTAGGGGCAAAGGATTTTATATATAGGAACTAAAACAGACTTTTTAATTTTTTTCTTATAAAAAAGACTGACATATATATATTTGGTTGTATCGGACGTTATATATATTAAAATGGAATACGTAATTTGTCAATTTAATTTTTTAAGACCATCTCTATCGATGATATACTTATTAGGTATCTCAAACACACAAAAATATATTTTAATGTAATTAATTTTTTTATTATTATTTTAATTTAAACAATATTGAACCAATGAATGAGGAATAAATATGATAAATAAGTTCTCAAGTATCTAAAGGCTTCTCATTTGAAAACTCCTTCTTACTTTTTTTTCCTTGTTTTTATTTTTTTCATTAATTTAATATTAAGATGCCTCATTATAATATTATCAATGAAAATGCTCTAAAAACAGAGTGCTAAGTCAATACTTGTTTTGTAATTAATAAGATAAAAACTAAGAGAAAAACATTCTTCATATCTTTGTATCATATTCACAATTGATGTTAAAGTTTTTAACATGAAAAACCCTAATTTTGATTTTTAGTTAGTCTCAGACAACAAACAAATTATGGGTAATTAAAGTCTCAGAATTTTGAAGCTTTAATTATAAGAGACCTAAAAATAAAAATAAAACAGAGCCTAATTTTGAATATAACAAAAATATAGTGAATCAAACGAAATATAATTTTTGCCATATTTGCTTAACAAATTTTTTTTTAGTTAAAATATTATATTATATATTAATTTCGTCTTAACCCAGAAATTAAAACTGGTTTACAAACAAATTAATCGAAACAATTTAATTGACTACAATTACTATCTTAATTTATGGACAAGTATATCCTTTAAAAAAAGTAAACCATATAACGATGCTTTATCGTTCACAAGAAAAATGGTGATGTTTTGTCAATGTCATTATGGATCATCCAACATCCATTACTAGTATGATATTATTATGGATCTTCTATACGTTCTTTCAAGCTCGTAAATTTATTTTTATCTTGAAGTGAAAACACAGATCTTCTCTTTCATCCAGAGTATGCTTGCCAATTAATTTAATTTAACCTACCTGGTTTTTTCTTCAACTAGTTAGAAATAGAAAGGCTCGGATCGGTTGGTTAGGTACGATTCGTTTGTGTGTTTTCTGTGTGTATATATAGATCAGCTAGTAGTAGTATTCATATTAACATATTCTGACACGTGAACAACACATTCACCAATTTAGCTACCCACCTAAACAATCCATGGTGGCCACACAACACAACTAAACCTGTCACCATCCACAATACAGTATATTGAGAATTATGAGTCTTTTATATTTTTGATTAGTAATTGTTTTCTTTTTCTTCAACTTTAGCCTCCATATAAACATAAAACATTAGAATTTAGGAGAGTTACATCTCTTTCTTCTTTTTTTTTAGGAGAGTCCACCTCAAACCTATCTTTTAGGAAAGACCATGTCAATCTACAACCTAAATTATATCTGCTTAAACAAATAAGAAAGTACAGTATTTGGCAAAAAAATAAAAGTAAACAGAAATATCAGAAAATGATACTAACAATTAATATCATCTCTAGTCCCATTCTATTATACAATCAAATATTTTTCAACTCCATACTATTTTCCACTCAAAAATAAAGGAATAGCCAATGTTAAAAAGAATATGGCGAATAAGAATCTGAGAACCAATGTTGTCAATTCATCTAATTTTGCTTTCATTGGAATCAATACACAATGCGTGGTCGTAGCTAAAACCATTCGACTTAAGATTGTGACAAGTTATAGATTACATGCAAACTCTATATAAATATGCTTTTTTAGCTTTGGAATCAATTTTGAATTAGATTTGTTTTTTTTTAAGTGTTTTGAAAACCCAAACTGAAGTTGCAGTGATGTAAAGTAAAAAATTAGACGATTCAAATCACACTTTTCACTTTTTTTAAATTTCTTAAATTACTTTAATATATAATCTAAATAAAAATAAAAAGTGTGATTTGAATCGTCGAATCTAGTTTTAGAAATGTTATAGTTTTATAATTTTAATTTTGGAAGCATAATCAAATAAATAATTTTAAAAATATAGTTTTAGTAATACCAATCTTTAAATGTATCCATTTCCTAAAAATTTTAAAACCAAAAACAAAAATCTATCTCCTATTTTTTTAAAAAATATCCAAAACATTTCGGTTTTCGTATACACGTTTCCATGTATCTGAAACAGATTATATAGTCATTAAAAATGAAGCTACATAAGTTGACCCTAGAGACTTTATATAATGTATTATTTTTTTATTTTACACTTATTATGTCGTACTTAATTATAAAAGAATCTTCATAACTTTTTCAAGAAGTGGATGGATGAATTTTGGTTCTTAAGTATGTTTAAGTAATGAATAAATAAATTAAAATCGATTAGTTTTTTTTAAAAAAGGTTTGATATGGTCTACCGCCATCACATCTTTCTTTTAGAGAAAAATAAACACATTTACTACACCTGTACCTTATCTTATCATGTGGAATCTCCATGAATAAATCCTGAGGAGCATTGATATCATTGGTTGCATTTTCTATTTGCAAAATTAATCAAGAAAATGTAATGATAACGAGGTAGTTCAGGCCTGATATTATTATGGGCCGTTAGCCTCTCTTTGTGACTACCCAATTACTAAATGTCCACTACTACGGCATGATGCTATTGTGCTTAAAAAATGTTCGATATACAATCTGACATTGGGTTTTTACTTTTGACTCCAATAAAAAAAGGTATAATCGTTCACTACTTCACGTAACTAAACAAATCATACGTATATGATGATGAATCTTAAAGAAACTCATGTTCAATATCTATTGTATATTTGTACGCCTTGAAATTATCAGAATATATATACGTTTCTTTTACAAACTATAGGCCAAGTCAACGTAAACTTTAGTCTGTTGACCTCGAGGTCATGGTTCAGATTCTCCGAGATAATTGGGCACATATAACCACAAATAGAGGAGAAGGTTATAAATGTATGTTCATGATCATAAGCTCGCAATTATTTACACTTAATCCACTTTACTTTGTATTAATTTCATTCGAGTGATCAATAAAATCCCTATTGTTATTTCATATTCATGTCCAAAACATTGGCTTGCTTAACGAAAATCTTGTCCGATTTCGAATCTCATTGCGACTTCTTCAGCCACATTCGGTTCTACACAAGTGTTAGGAACGTGGTAGCCTAGGACATGGCCCATCATGTTTTAGAGTCCAAAATTAAATATTTCTTTTATTGGTCATAATTCCATAATCATTGTGAAAACAAAAAAACAATACATTAATAATAATCATAACAACCTATAAATTTATTTGTTTTGAAAGAAAAAAAATAATTTGACCCAAAAAAGGAGGTGAACATTAAATAACAAAATATTATTGCTAATGTGCCTCTGTTAATCCGTAACCGGCACTAATCCTCTTGTTTCTCTCTCTAAGAAAAGGAAGAGAGACTCTTCTTTCTCGCTCCTCATGGTAAGATTTCTTTTACAATTCCTAGAACCTATATTCACACATGTATCTATAGATGGAATCTCTGACCATGAAACTCTTGTCTTATTGAGATTGCTTCTTTATTTGGCATGTCTCATAGATCTGTTGGTCAATCTAATCATTGAAAGCTTCAACCTTCTTCTCTGGGTAAATAATTCCTCTCTCTTCTATTAAAAAGTTAGTATCACTTTATATTTAGATTCTTTGTTTATAGTATTTCACATATATTATCCAAAATCTTGTACAATGAAGATATTGTTTTTCCTCATTATATAATCTTTCGTGGGGAATTGTGGTAAATTCTCAATGAATTCTCTGGTAAAATTAGTATTTACAATCGAGATTCAATACTTAAATTGTTTTTTCATTCGCAGTGTCACAAAAGTTTGCATGTTTCGAATATATATCGTAATTAACAGCAGAAATCTCTATATATATGAATGATCAGTATAAGTTTGTGAAAGTGATGTAAAATAGAAAGATTTAGCATAGGTTTTTGGATTGAAAACCCTCAAAAATTCGTGTTTAATTGAGTTTTTAAGACATGAGATTGATGGTTTTGATTCCTTTTAAGATCACCTGAAACAAAAAAAGCTTCTTCTCCAAATTTGGTACTCGATTTGACTTCTGTACATTTACTCTGTTCAACAACATTCTGTCATTTGATAGAGACGAGCCGTGGAGTAAATAATGTATTTTCACGGTTTGTCCAAGAAACGTTGTGAATCATATGAAGAAAGTTCTAAGCAAAATCAAATCAGTATGGTCACTCTCTTCGGGCAGCAGGTACAGTTTCCAACTTTAATTGGCTTTTTTGTGTTTATAAACTCATAAATCATTATTGTTTTCTTAAAAAAAATCAAAAACGTTGTACTATTCCAAGTCTTAATTGTTGCTTTTGTTATTAAGAAAAATAAATTTCATTTCAGGTGTATACCGCAAAAGGCTCTCAAGATACCATAGATTTGAGATTTCCCTCGAAGATTGAAGCATCCGACACAAATTGGTTTGGCAAGAGAAGTGAGAAAGTGATTATCTCAGGTGGTTTAGGTTTGCTGGATCTTAACCAAACCCCAGTGAGTGAACCGGTTTACGATCATGATCAATGCTTCTTTCAAGATTTGAACTTCCCTTACACTCAAGAGAAGGAAGCGATCAGCAAGAAGAGCGGTTTACATGATGTCCATGAAAAAGACAGTACAGCGTCTCCAGCTTCATGCTGCACTGCGGAACAAGAAGATTCGTCTGAAGTAATTCAAATAGCAGCTGAATGTTTACTCCACATCTCAGCGGTTTCACTCAGTCAAAGTAAAGACTTTACACTCAAGCCTGGATCAAGGCCTAACAGCTCATCTCAAGATCAAGAACGTTTAGATAAACTCGAGAAAGTTAACGAAGAACCGGGTCGTTCTTGCGATTCATTTGAGCTTCGCACGTTAGGAATTAGCGAAACCGTTCTTGAAGATGTCTGTTGTGTGTCATCAAAGAGCAAAGATGAAGTCATGAGTAGCGAGAAAGAGGTTGGAGTGAAGCTGAGAAGAGGGAAGAGAATGAAGAATTTCCAAAAGGAGATACTCCCGGGGCTCTTATCACTTTCTAGACACGAGATCCGTGAAGATATAAACATCTTGGAGACGGTTTTGAGATCGAGAGAATACAAGAAGATGCAGGGGAAGACTAGAAACAACAAAGGTTTGACTCAAGGGTATGTAGGTAGAAGAAGGAGATAAACTGAATGATGTAATTTGTGGTTTTGTAGACATTGCTCTAGCTCCATTGATTTAGCTTTAACATAGCGGTTTCGAGTTACAGCTTTTGAAGTTAGAGGAGAAACTAGGAACTTTTTGAGTGTTTGATCATCAAACCTTTTGGAATATATTTGCCAAAGTCTTTGACCCGTTTCTTTAAGAGACTCGTTAAGAGGTGATTCCATAAATCAGTGATGGGCCCAATGGGCCTGTGGATCATTTAGATGAGGCCTCTCATCTTTCTTCATCCCTTAATATTCTCTCCATGTGCCTCTCTAATGAACTTTCATGATTTCATTTTCAGTTTTTACTCTTTTTTCTTTTCTTTTATTATTCACTTTTACATCTTTTACAAATGCTCTTTAAACGGAATCACTTTTCACTGATTATTCTTTCTTGTGAAAGTACTACCCTCAGTGAAATTTTGAAAAAATCAACAAAAATTACAAAATTTGAATTTTTCCCATTATAGTTTTCACTTTAAGGAAGGTAACTGTGATAGTAACGTATAGGGATTTTTCGTGAATCAGAAGATTTACTATAGATAGATGTAAAGAATTGAATGTACGAATCCAAACGCAACAGTATAAAAAAAATAAAACAATTGTCTCCGTAATAAAATCTATTTATGACATTGTAAAAGCCAACGCACGAAAATATTCAGTATTTACTGCAGCATTAATTAAGAAATTGATTATCCGTGGGGGAGGAAGAAGAGATCAGTTACCATATTTCTTTCACGAACTAACTATTTTCTTTTTTTGTCAACAAAATTAATTACCATTTATCAACACAATTTTCAACCAATACATTGGAACACAAAAATTCCCTAAACCACATATAGGGGAAAATTGCGTTGATAAATGAAATTACAATGTCAAAAGTTAAAAAATAAAAATAAAATAAAAAAGGTTTTTTTTACAGCCGGTAGATTATGAGAAAACAAGGCAATACTGCACGTGTATCGAACACGAGCAACTCGCCGTCGTCACCACTCACTGAGTCAAACCGAGATCGAATATCCGAGTCGACCGAGTCGTACCGTAACTCGTTTTGCTTAGAGACCCGACCCGCTATAACCCGGCAAACCAACATTGCCTTCCTCCCTTTCCCTCCGCCTGCCTTATCGTGCGCCGTGCAACTCCCGGCGAAGGTATATACCGACGCGCCGCCGTCTTTTCCTCCGAGAATTCCCCACGCTCCGCCGCCGTAACTAGGACCCAAACAATAAAACCTCATCGTCTCGTTTCCGTCGGCAACCGAACGCGCGTTCTCTTCACGCGCTTTCCCCACGCTCCTAATTTTCACGGCTTCACGATACTCCTCGAACCGGGTCAAAGTCTTTGACCCGTTTTGCACTTTGAAGATCATATCGATCCGACCCGAAAACGGTTTCGGGCCCCAGCTCGTCTGAAAAATTATCTCCACCACATTCCGCGACTGATGCCCTTCCGCAAGCTCCGTCAGTGTCGGTAAAAACGGGTCACGAGCTCGAGTCGCGGAATCGCCGGATAATCGAATACGGGTGGAATGAGTTCGAACCGGCTCGGGTTCTTGTTTCTCCGGTTTTGGATTGGGTTTTTTCGGTTTAGGTTTTTGTTTTTTGGTATCGATCACGTCTTTTAGATTCTGTGTGCTTCTCCTGCAGCTGTAACTTGACAACAGCTGTTTCGGATTCTGATTCGGGTTTGGGATTTTAATCGGATTGTAAACATCATCGAAAGCTTTCGACTTGCACTGTAACGATTTGACCCACCCACTCGCCATAACTAAGATCCGGGCCCGAAGCTCTCTATTTGTCTCTCTCTCTCTTTAAGAAAACTTTGAAGCAGAAGAAGAAAACAACATGGCGCGATGATGATGATGAATATTAAAAGTGAAAGTCGGAACTTGATAGTTTAAACTACGATATTGCCCTTTATTTAGAAAGGAAAGTTTCCGTTTTATAGTGGGTAGTTTTGTCTTTTCGATTTTTTTGTTTTTTTTACTTATGCCTTTATTGTATCAAAAAAGGAAAAAAAACAATTTTATTTTGTAAAAACTAAGTTCTGGTTTTTTTTTTATGTTATGTAAGATTTACAAAAAGACAAAAAAATGTAACGAAAATTTGACAGCAGGATTTTATTGTTTTTAGTTTGTTACAGTCTTGTGTTTTTTTTCCCTTGTGTTATTACTTAGCTGTGTTTCAAAAATGAAAGAAAACAATTTTATTTTTATAAGATCAGAAATTTTGCTTTTGATTTTATGTAAGTTAATATAAAAAGAACAAGACGGAAATAAATGTAAGAAAAATTTGACAGTGGGGTTTTGTTGTTTTTATTTTGGTACAGTCTTGTGATTCCTGTCCTTCTATCATAAATGGATCACAAAAGAAAATATAATAACATTTTTCAAAATTACGTCAAGTTTGTAACTCTATTTGTTTTTATCTCATCAATAGAATTTCACATGTAAGGTCTATTCAAGTCAATTATGGTATCTGGATCTTCTACTCGATGACAAGCATATTTCAAAATCAATGTGGATTTCAACGCTATCATCATGCCAAATATATTCAATAAATATATAGTTTTCATTTCAACAAATTAAATTATAGTTACATTTTTCCTTTTATATTAACAGCATATATCCGGTTACTGCCATCTCAAAACCGAAATGTGTTTTTCTTTCTTTTCTTTCGGCCAAAAAACCGAAGTTATATCATGAGCCAGTCCTTTGATAATCTTTTTCAGCAAGTACTATTAAAAGTAATGAAAATCCTCACTTTTTTTGACAAAATAATCGATGATGGAAAAACCTTTTCTTGAGAGAACGCATTTACATTATCTATATATATATATATATATATATATATCTATTTGTAGTATATTTTATTTTATCACACAAATTTGCAGTTTTACATGCCATTATTCCCACCGTGAGCATAATTCGTTGTCGTCTTTGAATCAATCATTCATCAGTGGTACCTTGTTTGAATTTAATAAAACACTAAAAATCTACCACATAATTTTGATCAGACATCTCGAATAATCTCATATAAATTCATGTTCACGAGTTCACGAATTAACACAATATTATAAGTTCTAAATTAAACCAAGTAAGACTCTAGATAGTAGATATATATACATATATAATATAAATGTGATATAGAAATTGATATTTTTTACAGCATAATATAAATAGATATTAATCACCTGTCATCCTACTAGTATAAAATTATAATGTTAGTTAAAAAATAGGTGTCTATCGTGGTTATGGAATCTTTTGGAATTTAGAGATTTACAAAAACAAAATGGAAGAATAGAAGAATAGAAAGAGAATGGAAGCTGCCAACGAAGGACTAAATAAAACAAATCGCACTGAAAATTTTGAAATTCTCACATAATGACACCCATATTCTTCTCTTTGTCGTCTCTCTCTTTTCTCTTCTTCTTTAATTACTTATAATAATCTACCCTAATCATATATGAACCTTGTCTAACCTAAATAAGCATTTGATTAATCTAATCATAATAGTTAACCTAGTATAACCTATGAAAGCATTTAATTAATCAACGATAAATGCTTATACCTTCTTGTTGGTTTTCATACTTCTATCAATGACTGTTTAAAGTTGCTGTTCAATTTTTTGTGCCTTTTTATTATACTAGTTTATCTTATCATAAGAAAAATTTATTACAGAACTAAAATCTTATAGCATAATTCCTCTATCCTAACATAAGTTTTATGTCAAGAAAACTTTCATTTTCATATTTTAAATGCAAATTCATTTGTAGAAAAATTTAATCTTATTTTTGAGTAATTAAAGCTTATTAATTAGAAAGAGGAAACAGTCGCATACTGAAAATGATTTTTAAAAAATGTAACATGCATAGATACTTTTTATATGTGTGAGAGAAACTTAGAACACTGTTTTTATAAAACATAAAATTATATATTAATTAGTTTTTAGGTTGTCACTTGTCACTAGTCGAATTTAATTAATTTTCTATTTGGTTCAACTGCTCATTTTATACGTATATAACCTACTATACATTTGAATCTCATCAATCAAGCCAGAGTTATACCAGCTTAATCGGGTTGGATATATAATCATTTGGAAAAGGAGAAATATGAAGAATTGCTAATTGTTTTATAAGCAAATTAATGTGTATGTCGAAAAGAACAGATCACATGCGTTAGAAACTGTAATATACTATCCTTAAATTTTTATGGTGAAAATAATTTTTTTTAAGTGAAGAAACTTTTGGGAGAGTGGGTCGTGTAGTAACATGAGGAGGCCACAACGTTGAAATATGTAAACACATAATTAAAGCAATTCTATTAAATAAATGCATTAAAGCAAAACAAAAATAATACTAGAATAATACACACTCCCATTCCGCACGTAATCATAAATGGTTTGAATTCATGTCCATACTTTTATTCAAGGTATTTAAATACTAAACATCAACTAAATATCCTTAATTTTTTCAAATCTATTCAAAACGACCCTTACTATTTGTTTTGGAAAATTAGATATAATTTACCAAATTTCAGGTCAATTCCAATACGTATTATGAAGCATAATATAGTAATCGTACAGAACCATATATAAAATCTACCCAAAAAGTAATCATGGATACTTTCGATATAAGTTACAAACTTACAATGAAAAATCCATTACTTAAATAAGTTAGATTTAAAAATACCGCTTCTTATAGATTACTCATTAACTAAATTATCATATCATTGAAACTTCAAAGTTAAAACATATCATTCAGATTATGTAGAAAGTGGTTATTACAAACACACCAAACCGAAGTTGGACTAAGTAGATAGTTTCAAAAGTTTATGATTTGTGTCGTTGCTTGGAAAAGCTCAGTGGCTATTTTGTGCAAGCTACAAAATTCCTAGGGCTTAGTTGGCCATTCTCACTTACATATTCAAATTGCATGAATAGTAATAGTAATATACATTATAAAGTGTGTAATGATTATAAGATCCACAATAAAGAAATCAAATACGGATGGGGGGTTTGGAATTGAAATAAAAAGGTGAGCCAAGTAAGAAGTTTGGTTGGGAAGAAACTAGGGTTTTGTGAAAGATGTAAGTTTGTAATTGTAATGTTTTATTTTCGACAGCCTTTTTACTTCACGCTTGGCCCTAAGAATCTTCTTGGTCTCCTCCGGGAACGGTGTTCAAATTTTAACATCCTTTTCAGTTTAGTTTTATCCTCAATAACTAGTTTAATATGACAAATATAATCCAAAAGAGCCAAATCATCATCATCAAAGTTTGAATGTGACACTATAGTTAGGGGTGGCAGGTTGAATATCTCGATTTTTACTTTACGATTTTTGGATACCATGTCTATTTAAATGGGTATCTTTTTGCACACTCTAAACATATAACCGTGTGTACCTAAAATTGAAAATGATTTTAGAATGGGCGTCAATATTAGCACCCCAACTAAATTTCATTTATATTTATATTTGCTGGTATATCCAAACGAGTTTTCAAACATATATATATATATATATATATACATATATATTAATAAACATCCAAAACATAATTTTTTTTAATCAAAACAGATTACAGACTCGCCAACATTTTATTTAAAATTTTCGTGCCTTTTTTTGTCAATTCGTATTAATCACACTAGAACAGTACATATAAATTAATTAATTGATTCAGTTTTTATCTTGTATGTTCTTACCATTAATTAAAATAAGCTTGTATCTTGTATATACTATTTTTTAATGATCTATCTTCTAGTTTATCATGTATATTTCCCAAAATGATTTCGTTTTGAAATAGTTTTCAAAATTTAGAAAAAATATGGACCTTACCGTGATTAATGAAAGAGTTGTCAAAAAAAAAAAAATATACAATCCTTCGACCGGATAGTTTAAAAACACTTGACGCAATCCAAGAGCTTAAGTGTACCGGTTACATTTCCCACCATAGTTCAAGAATTTAACGCTGACAAGAACGTACGCTGTATACGCACAGGTTGACCGAAAAAGGGTATCTTTATTGATTATTTACAATCTGTCATTTATACATATACTGTTATAATCTCCCATCCGTCTCTTTCTAATTAATAAAAAGGACAATATAACCATAATTAGCATCGCACTCATTCATTCATTGTCACGCATGTGTGGTCTGAATCCTAAATAATAGTATAAATATATAAGCCATTAGAAATCCTGCAAATCAATTCATACATGGAAACTAATGAACAGAAATCTAATTTACTGGTAGAGTTTTATTCTGCATGGTTTATCTCAGTATATATTTGTCCATAAAATAATTTTAAAGACATCTTCGTGAAAACATGCATGATACCGATAAAATATATATTAAATGCTAACATATAAAAGAGAATAAATAAAAAGGATAAACATATATGGGTATGGGTTTCCTATATATGTGCTTCAACTTGTTTGGACTCAAAGATGGAGAAATGTGTGGTTTGAGGGATGAGACACTAAGAACTATGGAAGAGAGGAGAATTGAGAAATCGGAAACATCTTCATTATATGATATACATATGTCATTGGATAGAGAAGTTACCAGATTGTTCATTGGATCATGTCAATCAGGAGAAGAATCAGGCAGCAAATATATTATCAAAGAAAATTTATGATTCTCATGATTTGTATTCATTTATTTATCTTCTCTCTATACGGTTCATTGACTATTTGTATAGGGTAGCTAAAACAGGCCCATGGGTTTCTGTAACAATTAAGATTGTGCCAATTATATGGATTTAAAGCCCAATATGTACTACACAAATGGATGAATTTCTTCAAATTCGGTTCACATCTCTTCACTCTAGTTTGTTAATATAATACTACCAAGTTACTACCATTAAAAAAGAAAGTGTATTTCATTATTTTCTGTATACATTCGAATGTATTTCGTAACTAATGGATTGAAAATTAAGGAAAAATCTCGAAATATTTATTCTACGAGAATACTCACCAAGAAACTCCTTTTTTTTTGTTTTTGTTAGTTTAATTTTATCGTCATTTCTAGTTTTTTTTTACATATGTATAATGAAAATAAATTATTTAAATATACTACGCATATAAATATATATAAATAATGAAATATTTTAAAACAACTTCCACATAAAATATTTGTGTACAGAAATCATAAATGTGTTTGAGACACAAGTACACAATCTGTAAAATAGATAATCTTCTATCATCAATATGACACGTGTACAAATTGTAAATAAGCCATCTATCTGAAGGATATCCCAAATGTGTTTCTCATCATCTTATCTTGTTTTCAATTGTTTTGCTACTAGCAAAAAGAGAATCAGCAATTTCCCTATTTCTAGAAGCTGAAGAAAATGTTAATATCTTGAAACATTAATGTATGGAGCTTGAGTATCACGACTGAGAATGTTAAACAATGGATGGAGGTTGAGTATCATGATTGGAAATGTTCTTTGAAAACATTAATGTATGGAGGTTGAATATTACAGATTATTAATTTCCAAAGTATATCCTATATTTTTAAGGTTTTGTTTATATACTTTTTAGGTTATATTAACAAAACTGTTTCCTTTTCTATGATTTAATCTTCGAAATTCTTTTACGCACAATGGCTCAAAGCTCCGGAGTCAAAAACTTCTGCTCTCCCCCTTAGGATATGGAACACATGTTTAGCAAGATGCAAGAATTCTCAATTCATGGATTATCTATCGATTTCAGTGGGCAATCTGTAGTTGTATTTCTAGTTATTGTTCGTGCGAGTCGCAAGGGGTTTTTCTCTACTTCATGATTACTAATTTTCCAAAAATATAGTGAGAAAGAATACAAAAAAAAAATTGCTTAAAGATTATTCATTTGAAATATATTATGGAGTTAGAATGATATGTAGCTTTTTCACATTTTCATGTTTTGAAAAAGTGATTCTACTAAATACATATCATTCACAATATTAATGATGAAGTGGAAGCTACTACCGATAGATTTAGATCCGTTGATTCTAAGAATACTCGGAAACTAGTGTTTGTGAATACTCTTCACAGTGGTTTATCAAAATCTTTTTTTCAATAATTAATCAAAGTCTGAATACAATATGAGACATAAACAACTTATTTATAATAGATTATAAAAATCTTAAAATATTATAGAAAGCTCTAAATAATAAATAATAATTATCTAAATACACAAATAAGTAAATAATAAAGATATTTAAGATATTTGGAAATATTTCAAATATCATGCTGCATCAATTAAACACTTAATGATAAAAAGTGAAAAGTAACCCACTATTTTTTAGACTATCCTGCATATTTTAAATTTATAACTGGTTTAGAGAAAAATTCATTCATCTCATAAATACTAGCTTTTTAGCATTTTAAGTTTATTTTATTAATTATGTTAATTTATTATTTAGATATTCTATTATTCTGTTATTAAGTTAACATATTAATCAAACTCTATATATAAATATATTAATCTACAACTATAAGTCAAAACGTTTCCTTTTCGATGACCTGCCTAGGTTCTAGAGCAACTGGATTAAAAACTTTGTCATACATTAAATAATTCAATTTTGTTATTAAAAAAGATTACCTAAAGGATAAGTTCAAGAATAATTAGTTTCATCATAATCTGTGGAGCATAACAAAGCTCCAAAGATTCACCTTCAGAAAATCCATCTGTTGATTGCCAGATCAATGTTCCAAGGACCACACATGCATGGCTTTCAATCTTGGCCTTTTCCCTCAACATCAATATTTAAATATTAACCATTATAAAAAAGAATAATGCCTCTAATAAGATTTATTTACGTACGACTTTTTCGTAAAATATAAATCACTTGCCATTTAAATCGATTTTATAATTTTCCGTGCTTAAAGATTATGGCTGAATACTTAACTAATTACCCACCAAGTTTATATCAACTATAAGGCTTTTTTTGTGCAAAACTTTACATATACCAAAAAAAAAAAATCGGAATATTTCAAGTTTTTCATTCGTCAATGGGGCCACCATAGAAGTATATATCTATCACTTGTAACTACATATGTATAATGCAAATGTTGTTAGGAATCTTGTCGAATCCAGATTCGAGAGTCAATGTGCTATGTTTAAGAAAAACCTATTTTTATAAGTATCCAAAAAGAAGTATACTATAAACCAAAGATAACTTCGCGATTATTCTAACAAAAATCATATATATGAGGTCATAAAACATTTCGGCCCGTCCTTCAAACTACTATAAAAAGCCACCTCGAACCCTCCATTTTCTTCTCATCCCAATTCACACACCATAGTAAAGAAGTACGCTTCTTCTGAAGTCTCTTTTCTCTCTAAACAAACGAGAAATTTAACAATGGCTTCAAGAAGCACACGCTTTTTAGCCCTTTTCTTGATTCTCAACATCCTCTTCTTCACAACAATCTCTGCCTGCGGTAACTGTGGTTGCCCTTCTCCCAAGCCAAAACCTACTCCCTCGCCCAAGCCAAAACCTAACCCTAAACCCAAACCAACCCCAAGCCCTAGCCCTGCCACAGCCAAATGCCCTAGAGACGCCCTTAAACTTGGAGTCTGCGCCAACGTGCTCAACGGGCTACTCAACATCACCCTTGGCAAGCCACCGGTCGAGCCATGTTGCACCCTCATCAAAGGACTCGCTGATCTTGAAGCCGCAGCTTGTCTTTGCACCGCCCTCAAGGCTAACATCCTCGGGATCAACCTGAACGTCCCCGTCTCTCTCAGTCTGCTTCTCAATGTTTGTAGCAAAAAAGTCCCCCCTGGCTTCCAGTGCTAATCAAGAACCTAATTATACAACACACTACATGTCAACATATATATATATATATATCTTCTTGTTTAGATAGACAAGATGATAAATATAAGATAGATTATATATTGTTGTCTTCGTTCCTTTCGTCTTTGTGTGTTCTTGTAGTCTACTTGTGTATGTGTCTATGCTTGCTATGATTCTATAAACTTTCACAGTTATGTGTTTTTTTCTTCTTTCGTTCTCTTAATTATACACTCATTGTGGTGCTGTTGTATTGGCTGTTGTATGGATTAATAAATCATATGCTTGATAATTTCTCTGATCGTACAATTACAACTAGAATAGAATCTTATATGGTTTACATCCAAGCGAAATACACCAAAACAATAAATTCAGAACAAGATAGAGATGGATTTTTATTGTTTTTATTTTAGGTTAGGGGATGGGTTTGAATCGTTATTGGTTGCAGATCGAAGAGGATTTAATTGTCACAGATCAGTGACGTGGAACAAAATTTATTCAGAGATGAGGATCAAATCCTTTTCCGACCTGAGGTGTTTTTTGGTCTCGTGACTCTTGAGTGGTCGCTAAAACTTCGAGACCTGAGATATTCGTATTTTTACCCAAAATTTTCGATAAAAATTTGTCAAAACTAAAAACAAAACAAAAATGCATACCGGACTCTAAAGAGAAATAGCACATCGACACAGATATGGAACATGTCACGCATCATGGTAGATCTTTATAAAACTGTGTCAACCTCTTATCATTTTAGTGACACCGACATATGGATATGGATTCGATTAAATCAACTGATGAAAAAGGTGTATATGGAATAATCAAGGATATATAAACTTACAAAATGTATATATAATGGTCAACTTTATAGAACAAAAACAAGGGTATTATAAGGTGTTCCCCCTATCAAATTTTATTTATAGCTAATGAATTTTATTCGATTTATTGCTAGCTAATATATAATTTTATTCGACAACTGTTATGAAAAAAGAGAACCAATTTATTTTTGACCCACGAGTACCAAACAAAAATTTGTATTAAGACACTCTCTCTTGCTAAATGAAGATGATCTGTCTTTTATTGTCAGATTTTTCATTGGCCACATGCACAGCACATAAATAACAGCACGTTAGAGAAATTTTTTTTTTTTTAAGTGAATGTTTCATTAGAGAAATATAAGTCCAAAAAGTATATATTTATTATATATTAGCGGCTTGAAGCATAGGCGTTCAGATTTTTGGTATGCTTTCGTAAACATGTTTAGCATTTATCTAGATCAACTGGAATATTAGTTATATATAAGAAATATATAGAATTCAGGCCGGCTTTGTCATTAGCGACGGATCCGTTACTAATTGATAGCCAATTTCGTTGTAGTAAATGGGCATTTACGTGTAAGTAAAATTTGACTTTTGGTATAACTCATGTACACGGTATGGAGAGTATCGAGTGACAAAACGAACAAAAAGACAATTATAGGCATACCATAAAGTTGAAAATATACAAAGACCACGTATGGTCTCAAAGCGCATGCATATTAATTTAGGAAGAGGACATATAGGCTCTGATTGGTAACACTTCTGAAATTCTGAAATGATGTAACTGTGGAAAAACGTAAAAACGCAAGAATTTTGTTAATAAAAAAAACCTGCGGAAAAATGCAAAAACGTAAGTTTCGTGGAATTATGTTTTTGCTAACATAAAATACAAAGAAATCTTTATTAAGCGGTAAAGCATGTTTGGGGTAAATTATTTGCAGAATCAATATTTATATTATTCAATTATATAACTAATTATATTTTATTATTTAAATAAATACAAATAAATAATTTAGTGTTACAAAAAATTATTTAATGATAAAGTTATATCTATTATTTAAGATTTGCAATATTTTTTAATTTTTTTTATTTTGAAAAAAAAATTATTAAAAAGTTACAATTAAAATTATATTATTATAATAATTGATTGAATTATTAATATTTTATTTTTTTATAATATATAGTAAAAATAAAATATTTTCAAATAAGCATATTCTGCAATTCCATCATTCCGTCGTTCTTCATAATTTATCCAATCGTGTTAAAAAAAAAAGTTCCATAATTCTACAATAAATTATTCCGTAATTCATTTTTTCCACCATTCCGCGATATAAAAAATGTATTACCAATCGGAGCTAATTGCTTTGGCTCCGTCATTTTGTGTTTATAAACTGATGTTGTATTGTTGATTGGGTTAGGCACGGAATTTCACTTAAAGTAGTTTGATTAATATATATATATATATAGCTAGCTTCTGTTTGTTAATTTGGTTTCTTTTAAAAAACCAAAAATCAAATTCATTTTTGGACTATTTTGTTGTGGATACTCTACGACAGGTTTCTGGATGATTAACATGTGGGTTGGAAGGAGGTGGTAATCACCTCCCTGCGCAAACATTAAAGGTTTGAGTAGTTACGATTAAGAGTAGTTTGGGTATTTCCGATTCTAACTTTTTTTTTTATTATTTTAGCGCAGAATTTTTCTACTGTTGAAAAAATAATAGAAAACTCTCCATCTGATCATATCACTGAAATTTATAGCAACAAACTTTTTATGTAACTTTCGTATTGATGATGAACCAGTACTAATCATGTTACATGTATGTAATTTTTCCGACTGTATATAGTTTGTAGTCGTTCAAACAAATAAGATTTCATCATATCTAATAAATTTTAACATAAACGACCATTTAGTATATTAATTAATGTAACAAAATAGATAGAAAATATTAGTTAAAAAAACAAAAAACAAAATAGATAGAAAATATTGGACAGAACAAAATACAAAAGTTACACCTTTGCTATGCGCGACATCTTCCAAACGTCGATTAATTTGCTTTACGCCAAATATATAAAATGTTTTATGCCTTGAGACTTTTCGAACATTTAGAATTCTATATCCAAATATATATATATGAATAAAATAAAATCATTGTTTTATTTCGGTATCTCTGCTCCACAGTCCACAGACTGAAAAATTAGACTAAGTCAAAATAATTGAGTATTTCACTCTATGTGCTAAAAAGGCGAGACTGTGGTTTTGTGAAAAGTTCGTGTTGCCTGTCATTTCCGAGTTGGAGGGTCGGTCCATAATCCATATGATTAAATTAAAATTCGATGGATCTATATATGGAGCCCGTGAACTATATTTGTTTTTTTCTTACTCAACTTGTGGAAAGAAAGAACAAATCTTTTTTATTGGTATATAATTATTACGTGTACTGTGTAGGTACATAGAGTGTGGAACAGTATAGAAGCTATGTGCATTCGACGTTGTATATTTATGTGCTGTGTGCATGTGGCCAATGAAAATTCTGACTGGACCAACTCGGAACAATTAAATTCTCTTTGTATTTTTATATATATATATTTTCTCGGAAATACAAATTTGTTTCCTTTTTGTTTTTTTTTTTTCATGTGACAAAATTTTATTCTTCTCTTAATTCCCTATATTATCAAACACAGATTTTTTTTTATCCACGTCTCTACATTGTTTTTTCTTCATCGTTTTTTGCTGTTGAACATTTACTATATTTTGCTTGTTAAAATAATTTGGTTTGATCGTTTACTATATTATAGATGATCATTACTAGAAAATCTAATTCACAACACAAATGTCTATGTGGCCTGGTGGCTGTATATGTTTTAGATCCCTTCACTATTTGTTTATTTATTTTTATTACTAAGACCTTTTAAAGTTTTCTATTGGGGTTGCTCCATTCTCTAGCTTCTCAAAAGTATTTTTCCGTACGTACTAACGTACACAACCCACATTGCCATATCTGCATGCATCCCTATATACGTAGTGATGGGAGAGAGTGAAATTAAAGAGTGAGAGATAGACAATTAAACAGATGGACAGCGAGAAGCTGGAACAAAACAAAACGAAAGATTTAACGACTAGAGAAGTCCCATGCAAAAACCCTAGCTTAATCATAACAACAACGAAAAAAAAGGAACACTTGTTAAAACCCTAGATAATCAACAAACCTGATGATCATCATCAAAAAGACCACACTTAATTATTATTACAAAAGCCACGAAACCCTTGAGATATATCGCACGTTTGTTAAATCAAGTGAGAGGAGGGCAGACAAAACCAGGAGGAGGATTGATTCCACAAGTAATGAGAGCTTGAAGTGCAAGAGGAATGAAGATGTTTATGTTGAGAAGCTTAAGTCTTATGGTAGTGCAAAGACAAAGGGCTGCTTCTAACTCAAGTAATCCTTGTAACACTGGACAACACACATTCTCCACTGGATTCCCAAGTCCTATGTGGATCAAACCTCCCAAAACGTCAACACAAGCCCCAAGCTTCAATGCGTTGATCGGACACGTTGGTTGTTTGCCGCCGCCTCCTCCTCCGGAAGGTGGACCACCGGAGTACGGTGGATAACCGGAGGATGGAGGTGGATTTGTGACAGGAGGTGGGTTGATGATTGGAGGGAGAAGCCCTGGAGGAGTTGAGATCGGAGGTAGGATTCCCGGAGGAGTTGTAACCGGCGGAGGTTGAATTGGAGGGCCTATGATCGGAGGGAGAACTCCGGGAGGTCTTGTGATCGGCGGTGGCCTCACCATTGGTGGTGGATAGACCACCGGAGGAGGTCTAACAAACGGCGGTGGCCTCACAATTGGTGGTGGATAAACAACCGGAGGAGGTCTAACAAACGGCGGTGATTTTCCACCGTGATGCGGAGGTCCTCCACCACCACCTCCACCGTGATGTGGTGGCCCACCACCGCCACCTTTTCCACCACCGTGGTGTGGTGGTTTACCACCCCCTTTTCCTCCGTGATGTGGTGGTGGCTTGCCTCCTCCTCCTCCGCCTCCACCTCCACCTCCACCTCCACCGCCTCCACCACCACCACCACCTCCACCACCACCACCCCCACCACCACCTCCACCGCCACCGTGGTGTGGAGGTTTCGGAATAGGCGGGTGTGGGTGAGTGCAAGGAGCGCAAGCTTGGATCGTCGGTGGCAATGTGATGACCGTAAAGATCAAGAAAATGAAGAAAGAAGCCGAAACCCTAGAAATCATTGTTTGTTTTTAATTAGGGTTCTTGAGTTTTCAAGAATCAAACTTCTATTGCATTGTTTGCATTTGGCAAATAACATGTAAATATATAGAGGCGAAACTTAAGGTTACCCGTGACTCTTGTATGGGTGGAAACCACTATGTAATGTATAGTAGATTCGGTACGTACGAACATGTGTATGACATGAAAGTGAAGAAAGAAGAAAAGTTCCAAACTTCGAGAAAATTTTCAAGCATTTATATTGCGTTACAACTAAGAAATTGTGGAATAAATTTGAAGTAAAAACCTCAAAATGTTTATTTTTTTGGATCGTTGTTGGTCCGATGCAAACTTCAAGGCCAAGCCCGTGACTAAATTGTAAACAGATTATGATCACTGTCACCGAACTAGAGAGTCCGTGAAATTGCTTGTTCTCTTATGTATTTCATTTTTTTTTTTTCAATTTTCCGTAATGATTTTTCAAGAGGACATTTTGCTGAACAATGAAAAGAAGAGACCAAAACAGTGAAAACATCTGAATAAGTTAGAGGGCGTCGTCGTCCGTACGTATAATGAGCCCTTGCATTCGTAATCGTCAAGGGAGTACAATACGGATCCGTACGTATAAGCGAAGCTTAACCAACGTATAATGAAGCCCTTTGCATTCGTAATCGTCAATTTTTGATGGTCCTCTTGTAGGTCCAAAAAGGCCCAATAAAGCCCAATACTCTTACACTCGGATCATGATAGTAGAATCGCAATCGAATTTAGGGTCTATCATCGAAAACATTTTAACGTAATCAAAGCTCTCTTGTCCAAAGTTTTGCTCGGAAAGGGAAGTGAGTTCTGTAACGCCCCAGACCGTTCCTATTGGCGAGTCACCCCTCTGTCGGGCTTGTGCCCCCTATCCGACGGCCGGTACTTTCTTTTTTAGTCTAACCGACTTATTTACTGACTCTGCAATCACTACATGATCTTTTTCTGTGTTTTGATCTCACTTATATGGTTTCGGAAATCACTTTTCGAAATATCACTCATCATAGTCCTTCTCCAGCTCAAGCATCCTTAAATGTAAAGTTCTGTCGGGACCAGTGACCGAAAAGATAAGTGCACTTTGATAGCCAAATTAATCCATTTAAACTTATTCATATGGCCAGATCCGAGTTATTACAATTCTTCCCCACTAAACAAAAATTCGTCCCCGAATTTTGATCCCGACAATGTAAACCTTATCCCCGAATCCATTTAAACTTTTGAATTATCTCAAAACATATAAACTATCATAAATTTAAACCTGCAAGATGGACTGAAGAAAACAGTTGTCACTTTTCACCCTTACGTATAAAGAGTGTATTGTACAAAGAGAGAGATTGGGTTTGTGAGGTTAACGTCCTGATAAAGCTGTGAGGCTCACATCGTTGGTAGAGACCTTTTGACAACTCTGGTCAGAAGATTCAGCCTCAGAAACTCCTCTTCTTGCTATAAACGCAGGCTGATTCGGCTCAGGGAGGTTCGTGTTGTCGGTAGTTAGCATCCAAATCACGGTTGAAACATTCGGTCTATCGTTTGCAGCTTCTTGCACACATAACAAACCAATCTGAACACATTTTGTTATCTCTTTCTCAAAACACTTGTCAAAGACGACTGGATCTGCTAGAGAAGCAGCCTCACCGTCATTCCATAGCTTCCACGCCTTTAAATAAACAAACGTAAGTTTCAAAGCTTAATCATAAGTTACTAAAACATCGATTAGTACACTTACATAAGCTAAAAGGTTGAGATTATTCTCTTCCTTGTGAGAGTTTTTTCTCCCACTTATGATCTCTAGAAACAAAACCCCCAGGCTGAAAATGTCTGATTTTTCTGAAAAGAAACCTTCCATTGCATATTCAGGTGACATATAGCCGCTGCAAAAAAAAAAAATTCATGTTGGTTATGATTAAACTGAATTTCACAATGTTTTTGGGAATGGATACTTACTATGTTCCAACAACCCTTCTTGTGTTAGCTTCATCTTCATTCGCTCGGAAAACCCTTGCAAGCCCGAAATCAGATATCTTCGGATTCAGATTCTCATCTAACAAAATGTTGCTGGCTTTTAGATCTCTGTGTATGATCTTTAGTCTTGAATCTCTGTGAAGGTACAAAAGACCTCTACAAATTCCTTCCATTATGTTGAACCGAGTCTTCCAATCAAGAATCTTTTGCTTTAATGAGTCTGAGAAAAAGCTAACAAAAATATTAGCTTTCTCTTCAATCATTCCGACACAAATGGTAAATACAGAGTTGAAAAAAACAGAGTTAAGAACAGAGTTGAAAAAACAGAGTTGAAAAACAGAGGTGATCATTTTACCAAATAGATACGCATCCAAGCTTTTGTTTGGCATGTATTCATAGACCAACAACCTTTCTTCACCTTCAATGCAACAGCCAAGTAACTTCACCAAATTGCGATGCTGCAACTTCGAAATCACAACCACCTCGTTCATAAGTTCCTCTAGCCCTTGTCCTGATGAACGTGAGAGCCTCTTCACTGCAATTTCTTGCCCTTCTGGTAAATTCCCCTGAATAAAAAGATCAGTTATACACATGTCTCTTATCAAGAAGGAATCTTGTTTTAATGCTTTACCTTGTAAACAGGACCAAATCCGCCTTGCCCGAGCTTGTTTCTCAGAGAGAAGTTATCAGTTGATGTAGCTAACACTTGAAACTCAAAAAAGGGAAGATCTTTGAGCTTGACTTGGTTAGAAGCAGACTCATTACCACTTGAAAGTGCTTCCATTCTTTCTAACAATAGCCCTGCACTTCTTGCTCTGTCTCGTGCTGCTAAAGGCAAACAAATTATGACACAAGAAAGAATCTGAAGCTTTATCATCAATGAGTAAGCAAAACTCTAACCTGGACGGGTTTTTGATTCCCGGCATGCTATAAGAAGGCAGACCGCAGTAATAAGCGCAAGGCCTATCATGGGTGCTGCGATAATAGTTGCTCCATTGCTATGTGTTTCTACAAGAATTGGTGAGAAGACGTAAGGCAATGAAGGAGTGGTGAAAACAAAACAAAACCCTAGTGAGATTTTTACTTACTGAGTTCGGAATGCGCAACCCTAATATAAAGATCAATGCCAGTTTCCAAATATGATTGCATATCAACTAAGCCACCACTCCAAATCATGCATCCGATTCCTCGATCGTAAGCATAAGCCGTGCAAGTACAGTTACCTAAACACTGTTTAGGACAGTCCTGCTCATCAGCTAGAGACTGTTCCGCATTGATTGGTACTTTCATCTTCTCAAGTTTGAAAAACACATCTCCTTTTCCACTTACATTGCTCTGCCTCTCGCACTGCAACGGAGCTCTTCTCACACATTCATTACTCCAACTGCCTCCATTCCACTCTGTGTTATTCCTCGGCACAAACCCTTTAACGCAGTTACAAGGTGGAACTTCCCGAGAGCAGCAGCTCGCGAACGGACCGCATCTACTGTATGCATCACAAGTTGTCGACGGAATACTTACACCAACCCTCCAACTTCTCGTGGAAGTACTCCAATCTCTTTGGGTTATAGCTCCATCAGGATCCAAGTCAAAATGGTACATGAAAGAATCATTAGCGTAAGACAGTGAAAATGTTCCTTCCATGTCGGTATTGATATTTAACCCATCAAGAAACTGAAGTGATTTTACAACCGGTAAACCGATGAAAACCTGACCGTTCCACGGTCCGCTACGCCAGATTGGGACACTGTTCTTCCAAACTACGAGCTCAGGTATTGTTAAACCAGCAAGACCAGCTGTATAGTTCCCAGGTGAAGGATCTTCGTAGCTTCTCCAAGAAGTAAGCTTTAGAGTCTCTCCGGTTCTATTGTTGGTCCCAAGACTCATTCTTGGCAAGAAAGAGTTATAAGGATGCTTGAAACTCTCCCACAGAATCTCACCACTGTTACTGTTATCTTGTAACCTAAGGTTCCCACTATCCATAAGCTGAACCCAAGTAGCATTTGGAGCCATAGTTACAGTGACATTCGTCGACCATAGAAGGCGGTTTCGACCATCGGTAACCACGAGATTTCCGTCGTTGGAGATCGAGACAACACCGGAAGTGTCGTTGATCGGAGTGTCTTTGTTAGCAACCCAAACCACAGTTTGAATTGGAATCTTGTCGTACCAAATCCCAACATAGCGTAACCGAGTAGTGGAATTAACAGGAGTGAAGAAACCGAACCTGAAAATACCATTTTTGCAGAGAAGGGACTCTGAGTCTTTGATCGGAGTTGAGAACGTGATTCTGTCTTCGCCGTAACAGAGTCTGTGAGAGAAGCAAGAGATTGTAAGCAGAAGGAGAACTAAACGACGAATTATGTTCATTGCAACCACCATAACAGGTTCCACTTGTCCATTGTGTTTTTTTTTTTTAATGTTTTTTGGTTTCTCTTTGAAAGATTTTTAGGTAAATTATTTAAGTCTTTTAGTCGTTGTTCCTTTGAGAAAATAATTCTTGCGAAGATAGATTCTTTTTGTGGTGGAAGTAACAACGTTTGGTGGATTTATTGAATTCCCTAATTAATAAATTATATATATATATAATTTGTCCACATCAATAAATATTTATTTTTGTACGAATTTTTATATATTTTGCATATGCAGATTTTTTAGCTTTTTATATGATACTAGATTTTAGATCCGCGCGGGTTTCTTTTCATAAAATGTTTTAAATTATACCAAAAATCAGTTTATATTAAACTTTTGTTCAAAAAAATTATCTTATATTATTAAATCTAAAATTATGATCCAAACAATTTTTTATTAGATTATATAAACTATTTTTATATTATGATTTTATGTTCTTAAAATTATTTAAGCTTGATTTTCTAAAAAAAAATATTTTGATTAGCGAATTTTCAGTTAAATTTTATAACAAATATTTTCAAAATATTATGTTTTATAATGCAAGAGAGATTTTATATTTACTTAGATTTTGTTTGTTTTTGCATTCAGATACTTATTTGGATGTAAATGTCAAATATCGTTCTTTTAAATATCTGGATATAAAAACTTGTAATATCTCAAAATTTGAATATTTAAAATGCTAAAAAATTAAGTTTGGTTGCAGTATTTGATTCTCAAAAATTAAAAGACCAAAATACCTTTTAATTTAAACTATAAAATCAAGTTTTTTCTTTGTCAAAACCATAAAATCAAAGTTTTCTATCGAAAAAGCTGCATTTTCCCGCAAAATACTAAAATCACGTTGTTGTACCAAAATTGGAAATTCCCATAGAAATTGTAAAGATATCATTTTCCATCAAACAGTATTTTCCTGCCAAAACTGTAAACCCACATTTTCTAACACAATAAAAAAATTACTAAAATCATATTGTTGTACCAAAATCAGGAATTCCCATAAAAACTGTAAAAATAGCATTTTTCATCAAACTGTATTTTCTTTCCAAAACTGTAAACCCACATTTTTAACAAAACTAAAATTTATGTTTTTCCCAACACCATAAAACCGTATTCTATAGCCAAATTTATAAGATTACGTGTTTTTGTTAAACTTCCAAGATTGCGTTTCTCATCAAACCCGCAAACCTGCATTTTTCATCAAAACCTATAAACCCGCCAAAATATGTAAACCTCATTAAATCCGCAAAATCACGTTTCTGGCCAAATCCACAAACCCATATTTTCCGTAAAATTGTATAATCGGTAAAATCATGTTTTACGACCAAATTTCTAAACTCATGTGTTTTTGTAAAACCTGCAAAATCGAGTTTTCAAACCCACAAACCCGCATTTTCCAGTGTGACTCTATTTTCTCGCCAAAACCTGTAAAATCCATAAAATCCGCAAAACTGTTTTATTTACATTCCGTAAACCCGTGTTTTCCCCAAAACCCCATAAAATCTGCAAAATCATGATTTACGATAAAAATTCTAAAATCATGTGTTTCTGCTAAATCTACAAAAGCACATTTCTTGTCAAACCAGCATTTTCTCGTAAAAGTATATTTTCTGCTAAAACATATAAAACCCGTTAAAACTTGTAAAACCCATAATATCTACAAATTTGTATTTGTCAAATCCGCAAACCCATGATTTCCGGCAAAAAAAATCATTAACAAACCAGAAAAAAATTACTTACATAATATTTTTTTTATAATATGTATATATGTAATAAAAAAATAATGATTACATATTCATCATTGAATATAAATTGTCACATTTAATAAAATTTATATTAGATTTTAGACATTTTAAAGTAGTGATTTTCTTTTAATTGTATAGAGAAAAAGTTGATTATAATATAATATATATAATTTATAATATAATATATATAATTATATTAGTTATTTATGCCATATATATATTTATGGTAATTATGTTAAGATATTTTGAAAGATTTCAAAATAATTTCAAAATTAAATTAATTTGAATTTTATTAATATCAGATATAATTTATTGGTATTATCTGTTAACAAACTAATTTAATTTAATTTATATTTTTAGTAGTTTAATGATATAACTAAATTATCCTTAATGAATTAATGAAATTTGTCTAGTAAATGTAATGACATATATTGTAAATACCATGGTAGCTTTTGAATATTTATTAAGAATGATTCTTTTTAATAGTATAGAATATAGATTAGTTAAAAGTAACAAAAACAAACATTTATTTTGCAAATTACATATAATATAATCCCCTTATAAAAATTAAAATATTGTTATGAATTGAAAAAATTTGAATATAATCGATGGTGGCGAATTTATTTATTGATTTCATTTGAATGTAACATAAATATTTAAAGCAACTTTTATAAATATAAAGAAGGTTTTTAACAGTTAACATATTACAGTGTATATTAAAAATAATATTTCACAATAAATTTCTATATTTTAAAATACTAATCAAACTAAAATAACATTTAAAAAAATATATATATATATAAAATGAAAAATATAAATATAAATATAGAAAATTGTAAAGTAAATAATTAGATTGATGTTTAACAAATAACTTTAATCGAACTCTACTAGCCAATAGAATGGAATAAACCACCAATCTTGACTTTTCTTCTGCGCTCAGAAAAAAGTTGGAGTGGAGCCAAGAAAGTGAGAGGACTAGTTGCGTTAGTCCTATTCTATAATCGTTCAAAATTATGAAATACAAAGGAAAATTTTCATTATTTGCACATTTGGTAACAAAGCTCCATGTTTGTTCATGGGTCCTGGCATTTATTGATTTGGGTGGGGTGAAGGATGGAGAGTGTTTATCTTACTATTTATAATTTTATATAAGAGCTAGAACGGTGTGGTGAGACCATCGTTATAAACAGTCTTGGACTTGTGAATGATGATTTTCATATGGTGACACTGTCGTATTTCTACAAATTGTTTCCATTTATTGGTTTCCCATACGAACTATTTATCGATTTGTAATACTGTACGTATTAATTTATTTGCAACCAAATCCTCAATATCCAATGGTGTTTCTCGTACGTTAACTTCTTAGTGAGAACATTATCACCTTGGATATTTTCCAATCTTCGAAAAACCATGAGTCTCTTTAATTGAGGGACCAATATTCAAATCTTGTGAATTCGTACATTGGTTAATGGTCTTTTGTATGTTTTGGTAGTTTACCTCTTTGTAGAGATCCTAATCTTCACGAACCAATTGAAGTGTTTACAAAAATGGGGCCATTCTTTGTTTTACGTGCTGGGGAGGGAAATATAATTCATTATTGGTCTTGTTTTGTGTTGTAATAAGAGCATTTTGTTGATTTTATATATCTTCGTTTTTATTCGCACAAAAAAAAAATATATCTTCGTTTTTATTGATAAAAATCATTTGTCCATTGTGTTTTCCAAAAGTGTATTAGAAGTTATTATCGTTGTCCCATTCGTTTTCTTTCTCCATCTCCGTTACATGTTTATAGCCTTCATGTTATATTTTTTCTTAGCTCCAAGTTAGCATAACCAAGAGTTTTGAAAGAGTTGGTGTTAATTAAGTGGTTTCTTCATTAGAAAAGAAGAAGATTATTTGTTCTGAAATCTTATTTTCTTTTGCCATCACTGGTCCAGAGGGTTTGTTTAATATTTTTTTTTATTTTTTTTAAGAAAATATTTGCTATTTATAATCTAAAATCCCAAACAATCAAAAACCAAAATCCTAAATCCCAAATCCAAAAATCATTTGTATTTAATGTGTATATGTTTTTCTTTCAAAACTTATATAATTAATTTTGGATTCAGTCGTTTTTATAAAATATTTTTAGGAGATAAAGACTAGTACGAGTTGAGTTTATATAGAGTTGATAGATTTTAAAATTGAAAAAAAAATTATTAAATTTTCATAGAATTTTCTTGAATTTATAAAAAGTTCTTAAATTTATAGAGAGTTTTGTGTATTCAAAAATTATTCTATTTAACAAACTTTAATCTTTCTAGACAATTCTGGGCTTCACTCTCGCTCTTGATAACGATTTTCAAATGTTCAAACCCATAGGCCCATATCAAGTCCACTACAATTACAGTCAAAATTAGGGTTTACCACCATGTAAAACCCCAAAATTCGTTCTCTCTACCTCTCCAAATTTTGGTCATTGCGATTTTGGGCGATTTGATGCTAAACTATGAGTCACTGATCGATGAGCAAGGGCTCTAGGCGATTGATTTTACTCTGGAATTTATTTCTGTCCTTGATTCTCCTCTGCTCCTCTCTGTAATCGCATTGCATTGTCACCATGTTTTCTCTGATACTCCATGGAAGAAGAAGTTCTATCATCGATTCACAGAAATGTCGAAACTTGGGAATTTTAGTGAACCTTTTGCAAAACTCAAATCCCTTCTCCTCTGCTACTGCTGCAACTCTGAGACCTAGAGATGATCGAAAAGGGAACACCTTTACAGTCTCCTACCTCGTTGATTCATTGGGTTTAGCTACGAAACTCGCAGAATCGATCTCGACGAAAATCAGCTTCGAGGACAAAGGTAATCCCGACTCCGTTCTCAATCTCTTTAGAAGTCACGGGTTCTCAGAAACTCAGATCTCAAGCATGATTTCGGATTATCCACGTTTGCTTACACTAGATGCTGAGAAATCTCTTGGTCGCAAGCTTCAGGTTCTTCAGTCCAGAGTAGATTCAACCTCCGAGCTCACCGAGATTATCTCTACGTATCCTAAAATCTTGGGAAGGAAAGAAGGAAAATCTCTGAGCTCGTACTACGATTTCGTCAAAGACATCTTACGGGACGAAGAAGATGCTTCACTTTCAGGGAATATAAACAGAAATGTGTTGGCTTTGAGAGAATCAGGCGTGCCTCAGGAGCTACTACCTCTCTTGCTCAGCTCCTCTTGTGGCTTACCTGTTTTCGGGAAAGACAAGTTCGAAGAATCGCTCAAGAAGGTCGTTGAGATGGGTTTTGATCCGAAAAACTCAAAGTTCGTGAAAGCCCTGCGGATTGTTTACGCGTTGAAGAAGGAGACGATAGAAGAGAAAGTCAATGTGTATAAAAGGTTAGGCTTTTCAGTGGAAGATGTATGGGAAATGTTCAAGAAGTGGCCATCTACTCTGTCACATTCGGAGAAGAAGATAACTCAGAAGTTTGAGACCTTCAAGAACTGTGGACTACTCGAAAACGAGATCTGCTCTGTGCTCAAGAAGTTTCCGCAATGCATTAGTGCCTCAGAGGAGAAGATTGAAAACTGCGTTGAAACGTTTCTTGGCCTAGGATTCAGCAGAGATGAGATCGCGGTGATGATTAAGCGCCATCCCGCGTGCATAAAGTATTCTGCAGAGTCGGTGAAGAAGAAGACTGAGTTTCTGGTGAAGGAGATGTATTGGTCACTAGAGGCCTTGGTTTTGAGGCCTCAGGTGATTTCATACAGCATGGAGAAGAGGATTGTGCCGAGGTGTAACGTGGTCAAAGCTCTCATGGACAAAGGATTGCTCGGAAAGGGAACTGAACTCCCTTCAATGTCGTCGGTTTTGTCGAGTACCGATACGTCGTTTTCAAGAATGTATGTGATGAAGCACGAAGACAAGGAGGAGCTTGTGGCTGAGTTGATGGCTATTTTCACTGGAAAGAAGAGAGAACAAATAAAGCTTTGTTGAATGAGATTGTTATCAGTTGCTTGTGCATTGGCTTTTTATGGTTACTACGAAGTGTTTTCTCCTGTAACTCTGTTTCTAGTTTTGTTCTTTGCGACAGATTCAGATTTCTGAAAAGAGACTAACGTTTCGATTGTACGGTGGGGATCTCCAAATGCTGTAGTTGTAATATATGAAACTGAAGCTTGAAAAAGAAGCAACACTGTGGATCTCATTGACTCTGCGACTGTCATAAGGTTTTGATGATTTCATTAATTGCTATCATTTTTTTTTTAAGAAATGGGAGTAATCATGTAGCTTTGCCAAATTCCGAGTCTCGCGATGTTATTGTTTAGTTGTTCACCCTTTCATTACAGTTTATCAAATAGAAAGCTCATGAGCTAGTTTTGTTTTACTCGTGAGGACTATGGCAGATTAATATCATAATTCATTAGTGCTTGCCAAATATTTAATTCAATTTGGTTAATTTGTTTTTTGTTTTTACATAATTTTGAACTGTTTAACTTCCTCGGTAATTTTGAGGATTTGCTTATTAAAGATTCTGTCTACTCACTATACAAAAATATGTAACTTTACTTTCGAACAATGTATAATTTTGTTTAATTTTTGAAACAATGTGTATTTTTTTTTCTTTTTAAAAAGGAATTTCTAGATTTGATGGGCACACTCACAACTACAAATTGCTAATTGGCAATTAGAAAATGTTAAAGGCATTGACTTTATAATTTGGCCGTTAGTTTACTTTACTTTTTGTAACTTTTTTTTAGAAAACTTTACTTTAAATAGTGTCATTTCACGATTTTGATTCATATGTTTATGCTATCAAAAAGAAAAGATTCATATGTTTTTGAAAAAGAAAAAAAAATCATATGTTTATTACTAAACTAGCAACGTGTTTTCTTTTTACTAAAGTAACGTTCTCTACATAAAATTTATTAAAATGACACACATGTTTTAAGAAAAGAAAAATATCCAAATCCATAACTATTAATTACAAGTATACCATTGTGAATCTAATTTCAAAAATTTTAAATTACTAATTTTTGAATAATATTTTTAAAAAATTATATCCAAAAACATAATAATTCAAATATTGTTATTTTTCAACTCATTACTATAAAAAATCATAATGTATTCTCTAACGAGCATCTACTATGTCACCGATAATGGCTCTATCACCAAATGGTCCAAATCTATCATCAAATTCGCTATTCCAACTCCACTACTAAATCTATCACTGTTTTCAATTTCTAGTTTCAGCTACACCGCTAATAAAATCATTAATACCAAGTTACCCAAATTATTTTTAAGTATAATCGTGATTTTTAAAGATAATTATATTAATTGTATATTAATATTATCATAATTTTTCATTATTAATGGTTATTAACATTTTCTAGAAAATTATTCTATTTATTGGTCATAAAGTATTTTTAAAACACATAATTTTGTTCCCTTCAAATTCAAAAAACTTGAATGCTTATAGGAGAATAAAAATTGTTTTTCATAGTTCTTTCACATTATGAAATGACACTATTTTAAATTATAAAAGGTAAAGTAAACTAATAGCCAGATTATAAAGTCAATAACTTTAACATTTTCTAATTGCCAATTGTGTCCTTCAAACCTTATTATACAAATTTATTAAAAATGAAGCAAAAATTACACATAGTTTCAAAATTTTCTTATTTATTTATAAACTATTTGTGGTTAAAATAGTATTTAGTTGCTCTTCAAGCTATAACTTCAAATTTGTGCATAAGTGGTACATGATCCTACGTATTTTTTAGTTTCAAAAAAGTATCTTACACAAACATGATAATCTATTTCTTAAGTTTTTCTTTATCTTTCTGTATTTATTCTTATCATTTGTGATTGTCAATTAGTATACAAAAAACAATGAAATGAGAAATTCTCTTTCATTTATATGAATATTGTGTAAATAATAGGCACATCTGACAAGTTCACCAAAACTTTTGCAAAAGAATAACAATTTTCCAATGCTAGTGGCAAATCCAGTTAGAAAGTTCTTAGAGGAGATGAGCATGAAAATATTTGGTTATCTACTCCATATCATCTAGTCTCTATTATTCTCTGCTCCTGATCTATCCAACAAAAAAAATTATAATATGGTTCGATATATGCATAACCGATTCTGTTTTACCTTGGTAAAAAACGACAATGTTCAACTATAAAGACACAGTTACAAACATGCTTACCGTGAAAACTTTATTTTCATAAATTGTATATAGTTTCACATTGGTCTAACGACCTTAAAAGTCCAAACTTGTTGGCCCAAGTATGGCCCAATTTGTAAATTAGGGTTTACCATCTGACTAAAACCCCAAATTTCATTTTTGTGTTCTTTATTTAAACAAGGAAATCTTAAACCGGGAAATCGATGTGTGACTTCCTAGCTCTTCTCAAATCGAAATACCGATAGTTCAGAGTTCTTAAGATTTTGAGATTTTCCCTCGAATCGAATCAGAAACCGACTTTACGCTGTTGGCAATTTGCTGGGTTCTATCATGTATTCTCTGATACTCCATGGAAGAAGGTTAGTCGAATTGCAGAAATGTCGTAGCTTGAGATTCTCAGTGAACCCTTTGCAAAATGCTTCTTCTTTCTCCAATCCCTTCTCCTCTGCTTATGCTACTGATGTGAGCTCTGCTCGAAAAGGTCATAAATTTACAGTCTCTTACCTCGTTGATTCATTGGGTTTCACTGCAAAGCTCGCCGAATCGATATCCAGGAAAGTCAGTTTTCAGAACAAGAAGAATCCTGATACAATTCTGAATCTTTTCAGAAGCTATGGCTTCACAGATTCTCAGATCTCCACCATCATTACGGATTATCCAAGTTTGCTTGTTTCAGATGCTGAGAAGTCTCTTGGTCCAAAGCTTCAGGCTTTACAGTCCAGAGGAGCTTCAACCTCTGAGCTCACTGAGACTATTTCGAATGTTCCAAAGATCTTGGGGAAGGACAGATCTTTAAGCGTTTACTATGATTTCGTCAAGGAGGTCATGGAAGCTGATAAGAGCTCCAAGTTCGGGAAGCTATGTCAGTCTTCTTCTCCGCAAGGTAGACAGGAGAACAAGATCAGGAACATATTGGTTCTGAGAGAATTGGGTATGCCTAGGCAACTGTTATTCCCTTTGCTCATCTCGAATTCTCCCCATGTCTGTGGTAAAGAGAAATTCGAAGAGTCTCTCAAGAAAGTGGTTGAGATGGGTTTCGATCCCACGACCTCGAAGTTCCTCGAAGCTCTCCGCATTGTTCAGGGACTGAAGATCGAGACGATAGAAGAGAAAGTCGATGTCTACAAAGGTTTAGGCTTTGACGTGGGAGACATATGGGCGATATTCAAGAAGTTCCCGATCTTCTTGACGCTCTCGGAGAAGAAGATCACTCAGAATTTCGAGACCATGAAGAAGTGTGGACTGCTCGAAGACGAGGTCCGTTCAGTTGTGAAGAAGTTTCCGCAGTGCATTGGCGTCTCGGAGAAGAACATATTGAACTCCATTGAAACGTTTCTTGGCTTAGGATTCAGCAGAGACGAGATCGCGATGATGGTCAAGCGTGTTCCTGCTTGCATTGGATATTCAGTGGAGACGGTGAAGAAGAAGACTGAGTTTGTGGTGAAGCAGATGAATTGGCCGCTAAAGGCCGTGGTTTCGTACCCGCATGTACTTGGATACAGCTTGGAGAAGAGGATTGTGCCGAGGTGTAATGTAATCAAAGCTCTCATGTCTAAAAGATTGCTTGGGAACGGAAGTGAACTCCCTCCTTTGTGGTCTGTTTTGGTATGTACAGATAGTAGTTTCTTAAACAGGTACGTGAGGAAGCAATGTCACGAGGAGCTGGTTGATGAGTTGATGGATATCTTCAATGCAGAGACGTGAAGAAAGAAACAGAGAGGGTTTCGTTTATAGTCTATAAAGTTTTTGACTTTTTGTTAAGGTTTCCCTTAATCAAGAATCTCAGATATTCGTTCTAAGCAATGATCCATGAAACCAAATAGTTCATGAAATCAAGTGATTGTTTTTGAAACAATTGATTCAGCCATCTAATTTGGATAATATTTCATTTTGTATCTCCAAAAAGTTGTAACTGTGGATCTCGTTGAAGCCAGTTTCTTTCTTCAAATTTATTCATCCCCTCTCCTCCACTGCAGCTTCTGCTTCTACTTTCACCCTCTCTGTAAAAAGAGTCAAGTCCTCTTTGATCCTCTGTTTCCACATAAGACTCGTCTTTCGAGTCAAAAGCTTGCCACATCTTTCAATAGATAGCTGAGACTTGCAGCGATGCTGAGGACAGTTCGGTGTCGTTCCATCGAGAAGCTTCGCCTCTATGTGATGTTTCACACAGTCGGAGCAAAACCGATGAGAGCATTTATCGACTGAAAACATGAGATCAGAATCAATGGCGTCGAAACAGATAACACAAGGCTCTTTTTTAGCCTCCATGGAAGTCATGTAGACGTCGTGTAGCAGTACTCCTAGATCTTCGCAGCCATCTCCTCTCTCATGAAAACCCTTAGAAGTAAACGAACTCGAAATTGTTTTTGTGTATATTCTATTTTGGATTAGGTTCGCTGGTATCTTTACTATCTTATCATATATTTTATTTATTTATTAATTATTTTCATGTTGTGATAATACTTTGGAAATATACAATTGAATATATATGGAAAAATCTGACGATAAATTATAATGTGATGTGTGTTTAGAGATCTTTGATAAAATTAGATTAGGGGTTCTCTGTGAATTCTTTTATAAATAGAAAAAAAATAGAAGACAAAATCAAACCATCTATAAAAATAAATTATAGAAAACTGAAAACAGTTACAAAAAAAAAAAAACTGTGGGGTCATGTAACGAAATTAGGGTTTATCATCTAAAACCCCCAAGTTTCGATTTCTTCTATCTGTGAGATGAAATAGATAGTCCAGTCTTCACTCACTCGCTTCTTTCACTGTGGAATTTTTCTGGTTTTCTCTTCTGTACCTTTTGGTAATCGCATTGCATTGTCATGTTCTCTCTGATACTCCATGGGAAGAAGTCTATCGAGTTGCAGAAATGGCGTAATTCGAGAATTCTAGTGAAGCTCTTTCAAAATGCATCATCGGATTTTTCCAGTTCGTCCTCCTCTGTTATTGCCCATGTGAGCCCTCCTCAAGATCTTCTAAAAGGCAAGACTTTTACAGTCTCTTACCTCGTTGATTCACTGGGTTTCACTACAAAACTCGCAGAATCGATCTCAAGGAAAGTTATTTCAGAGGGAAAGGGGAACCCAGATTCTGTTCTGAGTCTTCTTAAAAGCTTTAGGTTCACAGATTCTCAGATCTCCACCATCATTAAGAACTATCCACGATTGCTTGTACTAGATGCTGAGAAATCACTTGCTCCCAAACTTCAGTTTCTGCAGTCGAGAGGAGCTTCGAGCTCTGAGCTCACTGAGATTCTTTCAAAAGTTCCTAAAATCTTGGGAATCAAAAAGAATAAAGCTATTAGCGTATACTACGATTTCGTCAAAGAGATCGTATCAGCCGATAAGAACTCCAAGTTGGAAAAGTTATGTCATTCTTGGCCACAAGGTAGTAAGCAGGAGAACAAAATCAGAAACATATTGGTTTTGAGAGAAGCGGGTATGCCTCAGAAGCTCTTGTTCTCCTTACTTACATCCGATGCTCAGCTTGTCTGTGGAAGAGAAAAATTCGAAGAGTCACTCAAGAAGGTTGTTGAGATGGGTTTTGATCCGACCACCTCAAGGTTTGTCGACGCTCTGCGCACTGTTTACGCGTTGAAGGAGGAGACAATAGAAGAGAAGGTCAATGTCTATAGAGAGATCGGCTTGTCCGTGGGAGATGTATGGGAAATGTTCAAGAAGTTCCCAGTCTCTCTGACATTCTCGGAGAAGAAGATAACTCAAAAGTTTGAAACCTTGAAGAAGTGTGGACTAGTCGAAGACGAGATCTGCTCTGTATTCAAACGCTATCCTCCGTGCATTGGATTGTCTGCAGAGAATGTGAAGAACAAGACTGAGTTTCTGGTGAAGAAGATGAACTGGCCAGTAAAGTCCCTGATTTCGAACCCTGCGGTACTTGGATTGAGCATGGAGAAGAGGACTGTCCCAAGGTGTAACGTAATCAAAGCTCTCATGTCCAAAGGATTACTAGGAGAAGAAGGAAGTGAACTCCCTAGAATGCAGTCCGTCTTGGTATGTACTGATGAGGATTTCTTAAAAAGGTATGTGAGGAATCTTGATGACGATCAGCTTGTGGCTGAGTTGATGTCTATTTTAAACTGGAGAGCAGAGAAAAACAGATAAAAGAATCTGTATAGACAACGTGACGATCCAATGCCTGAAAAGTCTCCTGTAAAGTTGTCGCTTATAACACTGAATCCTAACATTAGTTTAAAAAGTGCAAATGATTCTGTTTTTTTTCCTTGTTGAAAAGCCAATGATTCATCCCGTCTCCTTGTAATTCATGAAATATCTGGTTAGTGATGATGAGTCTACTGGCTGTGAGAACTAAGTTCGTATACATTTGGATCCAGACAAAAGTGTGAACGGAAGGTGTAATTCTTGGCTGTTGTGTGACTGTGAGAACCATGAATTAAGACAAAAGTCAATTCGAAATGTTAAAGTATTCAGTGCTCTTCTTCTTCAAGTGGTTGTTTTGCTTCAATCTGTCATTTATTCTAGTTTCAGCTTGTGAGAAACGAGTGAATTTGTTGCAGTCTTGATGACTATTCTATTCAAGCATGTGAAGTCTCATCAGAACCAACCATTTGTAAGACAACAACATTTGATCTGAATAATAAAGCTATTGACAACATTTGATCTGAATAATAAAGCTATTGACAACATTTGACCTCTGAATCGATCTTTTACCAAGTTCAAAAATTTCTATATAAAATCATGTATTTAGTCACATTAAGAGATTAAGTTTGTATTATAAATGTTCTTGTAAAGTCTATATTAGCTAACTCAGATGTTTAATTATCAACCAGAAAACCAAAAACAAAATACCCAGAAACCAAACGTCCAAGAAAATAAAAAGCTCAAATTTTTTTTTGGGAAAAGAACAAAGGAAGAGAAGTAGTTTTTGGGATTCCTGAGTTATCGAGGAAGAAATGTTGAAACTTTTCCCTTCACAGTCATCAAAATCGTGAGTAAAGCATGAGGATCGCCATGGATCGCCATGGATCAAAAGCTATGGAGGCGTTTGGTGGTTCCAAGTGGCGTAAAGGTGTAGTGGAAGGAATCCTCTCTCGGAAAAGGTATCTGGTGAGTTTCAAGGACACAGATAAGCAGCAGATATTGGATTGCTCGGATCTTAGGCCTCCAATGGAGTGGGAAGATGGGATTTGGAAGGTAAAACGTTTTTCACTGACTTAGTGACACCATTTCACACTTGAGGAATGTTTGTGTTTAATCTTTTGGTGCTGTGGTTCTTGAACTCCGTTTTGTTTGTTGTTGCAGACAAGGGAATCGCCATTAGCTCAAGGATCAGGAAGTAAGTCAATAGGTAAGTGGATTCTCTTAGTCTTTGTCTATTTATGCGTCATGAAACTGATCTAACACATCTCTCTGTTTTTCTGCAGAGATAACTGCTCAAGGAAAGACATCCAACACAAAGACACTTGAGCCTACTAATCAGAACGGCTTGGGTAAACAACCAACTCGAGAGAAGGTATCGTTAAAATCTTCATGAATGGTTATGTATCTTTGGGAATTGGGATGGTTATTCTTTTATGTTTTAACACTTTTTATGAACAGGTGCCTGAGGAGCATGATAGTGAAGATAACAGTCGCAAGAGGAAAAGAAAAGAGCTAGAGCACAATTCATCAGACCTCCATGAGACTGGTGTGTATTTAACTCTCAATAGACCTTTTTTAGAATAATATGATCTGCTTGCAATGGTACTGAAGCGAGTTTCGTTTTCTTTACTCTGTCCAGTGCTATCCTCTAACCTGGCCTCTAATTATGTTGCTGCTGATGAAGCAAAGGATACAACAATGGTATTACCATTTGCAAAGAAATCACCGATATGGAAGACATATGAATCAATGGAGGTCTTCAAAAGATTACCACAAAGTCCTCATTTCAGCCCAATGTTTGAGGTTAGAGAGGCTTTCCGTGAAGGGTATGCGTTAGGGATGATGGTGACTTTTTCAGGGTTATTAGAGGATTTGAAAGCTTTGGAGAAAGACGTTCTCAAGAGCCAACTAGATAGCCTCAAAGACTCCTTTACCGAGCTAGAGAAGCATGGATTCAACGTCGCAGCGCCTTTGTCGCGGATCAACAAATTGTTAGCCTTCAAAGATAGACAAGTACGTATATTGGAGACGCAAGAAAGTTTCTACGAAGAGATGACGAGTGAATCTAGCAAAAAGCACAAGGCTGAACAAGAGGTGAGTGAAATGGAACGCAAGAAGCTTGAGGTGGAGCATAAGATTCTTGAACTGCAGATTCAAGAAGTGGCTCTGCGAGAGGATATAGAGGCAGCAAAAGAAAGGAAGGATTCAGCCTACAAAAAGATATCTCAGATGGAGTCGTGTGCAAGAGATCTTGGTGTAGAGCTTGAAAATGTGGAGTTTGAGTTTGAGACTATTTTGTCAGCTCCCTGGTAAGATAAGAAACGCAAAACTATTGATGAACTCTCTTTGTTTTTGACTAAAAGATTTTTTTCTGAGATTTATAGTTGATGATGATCTTAGACCAACCACTTGACTTAGTTAGTAATTAAGTGGCACAATACTTTTGGCGATTCCTTAATTTTTCTAAGCATTTGTATCTAAGTTTTAAGCCATATCTTAACTATATATTCTCTTGGATTTCAGGTGAATGCCAAAACAAAGAAGGAACAATAAGACATTGGTTGAGATTTGTCAACTAAGTAGGGGTCTTAGTCTTACAGGATGATTATTTTAAAACCTTTTGTTTCGTTACTAATCTGATCTTGGTGCTGTGTAGTTTTAAGATATGTATTACTGATATAACATCAAGATTAAGACTTGTTATCTTATTAGACTTGTGTTAAAGTGCTTTATTTTGAAGAGAATTTGGACCTTTTTTGTGAAATAAATAAAATTAAAGAATTGAAATACAACATGTTGTAGTTGAAGAATTTCATTTCAACTGATAATATTGAATTGCATTTCTTTATGTGACTTTCCATTGTCAATTCATCAAAACCTCTCCTCACTCCATTGACTCAATTGATAGCCTAAAGAAAAAAAACGATGATAAATAAATAAAAATCATTCAAACTCAGTTTTAAAACTATCAAATAAAACTCTAGTCAAAACTTTTTAAAATTATATTATCCCGTTATAAGATTTTTCTAAAATAAATTCCTGAGATGTCACTACAAATTTGGACGAATTGATCGAAATGATGTAGAGGAGATGGATACTGACTGGATCGAACAGAAGTTGGAGTCTAAGAAGTTTAATAACATTTAGAAAAGAACACAGATTTGTTGCTTACTCCTTGTCGATGCTCTTCTGTATCTCAAGTAAAACGTAGCATCCCATATAATTTATTTATAGAGTTACTATATCATTCAATCACACAAAATCACTATGTAGTTGGTTTTTATTGTTTGCGTATGCAATTATTGACAGGAATGAAGACAGAAAGATATCTAAAGTGCATGTTGAACTCGTTTGTGATGTCAAGAAATTCATTGATTATCCGTGGGGAAGAGAAATATTTTCACTGGCCATGAAAATTATTAAAGCAAAAAGAGTTAAAGATTTGTGTTAAAAGACGCTTGTTATACAAGAATTCGTTCGTGAAATGCAACTAGCAATGCTGAAGTACATTCCACATATCAAAACTCTATTTTGGCATAAAGCTTGAAAACTCTATTTTGGCATAAAGCTTGAAAATGTGGAGTTTGAGTTTGAGACTTTTGTCAGCTCCCTGGTAAGAAAGGCAAAACTAATGTTGAACTTTCTCTTTGCTTTTTACTGATAGATTTGCCTAAGATTTTAAAAAAAAATTGCCATATTTTTAAAACGTAATTTTTTTGTTAGTATGTATGTTAAAAAAAAAAATATTAATCTACTTAAATATCCTCTCCAACGACCTACAAATCAATAGGCTTCGTAAGGCTCAAAACTCTTAAATTTGGGTCATGTAAAACCCGTAATCGAAATTAGGGTTTATCATCTAAGAACCCCGCAAATTTCGATTTCTTCTTCTACAATGTGAAATGAAGTAAATAGTTCGGTCTCAATCGCTCCTCGAATGTGGAAATTTCTGGTTCTCCTCCTCTGATCCTTTCCGTAATCGTATTGCATTTTTATGTATTCTCTGATACTCCATGGAATAAGATTGGTCGAGTTGCTGAAATGTCGTAATTCGAGAATTCTAGTGAAGCTTTTTCAAAATGCCTCTGCTTTTTCCAGTTCGTCTTCCTCTGTTATTGCCGATGGTTCTGATGTGAGCCCTCCTCAAGATCTTCGAAAAGGCAAGACTTTTATCGTCTCTTACCTTGTTGATTCATTGGGTTTAACTAAAAAAACTCGCAGAATCGATCTCAAGGTATGTAAGTTTCGAAGAGAGAGGAAATTCCACCATCATTACGTATTATCCACAGTTGCTTACATTAGATGCTGAGAACTCTCTTGGTCCCAAGCTTCAGTTTCTGCAGTCCAGAGCAGCTTCAAGCTCTGAGCTCACTGAGATTCTTTCAAAAGTTCCTAAAATCTTGGGAATGAAAGAGGACAAAACTATCAGTGTATACTATGATTTCGTCAAAGAGATTATAGAAGCGGATAAGAGTCCTAAGTTGGAAAAGTTGTGTCATTCTTTGCCACAAGGTAGTAATCTTGAGAACAAAATCAGAAACGTATTGGTTCTGAGAGATTTGGGTGTGCCATAGAGGATTTTGTTATCTTTGCTCAGAGAAGAAGGTAACTCAGAAGTTTGAAACCTTGAAGAGGTGTGGACTACTCCAAGAAGAGGTCCTCTCTGTGTTAAAGAGATCTCGGAGATGCATTGGCTCTTCAGATCAGAAGATATTCGACTCCGTTGAGACATTTCTCGGCCTAGGATTCACCAGAGATGAGTTTGTGATGATGGTCACTAGAGAGACGAGAACAGAGAGATAAAGCTTCTGAATGAAGTGGAGGGTTTTGTAGACTATATAAAGCCTTGACGTTCTGTAAAGTTTCCACTTAAACCCTAATCTCAGATGTTTTAGTTCTAAACGATGATCTCATATCAATCATCTCTCCAAGTCATTCGCTTGAGCAAACAGCCAATCAGTTCGAACTCAAATGTCAAGCTCTGGGCTAGTGGGCTTCAAAGTTCAAAAAGACATATAAATACGGCCCATTATGATATTCAGGTCATGTCAGAATCGGAATCAAAACTAGGGTTTATCATCTAAAACCCCCCTTTCAAAATTCGGTTTTTGCTTTCTTCTCCCACTCGTTATGATCGATGAGTGAGGTATCTGGGCGATTCCTTTTCTCGAATCGATTCTACGGTTTGACATTTGCTGGCTCTGTCTCATGTATTCTCTGATACTCCATGGAAGAAGATTGGTCGATTTGCAGAAATGTCGTAGTTTGAGATCTTCAGTGAACCTCCCTGTTTTTCCCAGTTCGTTCTCCTCTGCTACTGCTGCTAATGTGAGCGCTAGAGATGGTCGAAAAGATCAGAACTTTACTGTCTCTTACCTCGTTGATTCACTGGGTTTAAGTAGAAAACTCGCAGCATCAATCTCGAGAAAAATCAGCTTCGGGGACAAGGATAATCCTGATTCCGTTCTGAATCTGTTGAGAAGCCATGGTTTCACAGATTCTCAGATCTCGAGCATCGTTGCGGATTACCCACAGTTGCTTATAGCAGATGCCGAGAGATCACTCGGGCCCAAGCTTCAGTTTCTGCAGTCCAGAGGAGCTTCGATCTCTGAGCTCACCGAGATTGTCTCTAAAGTTCCCGAGATCTTGGGGAAGAAAGGGGACATAACCAGAAGCAGATACTACGATTTCGTCAAAGAGATTATAGAAGCGGATAAGAGTTCCAGTTTCGGAAAGCTATGTCAATCTTCTGCTTCGCCACGGGGCTCTCTGGTGAACAAAATCAGAAATGTATCGGTTTTGAGAGAGCTTGGCGTGCCTCAGCGTTTGTTGTTCCCTTTGCTCATCTCCAAGTGCGCACATGTCTGCGGTAAAGAAAGGTTTGAAGAGTCTCTCAAGAAGATCGTTGACATGGGTTTTGATCCAACATCCTCAAAGTTTGTTCAAGCTCTGCAAGTTGTTTACGATCTCAGCGACAGGACAATAGAAGAGAAAGTCAGTTTCTTTAAAAGGTTGGGATTTTCCGCGGGAGACGTATGGGAAATGTTCAAGAAGTGCCCAGGGTCTCTGACATACTCGGAGAAGAAAGTAACTCAAAAGTTTGAAACTTTGAAGAAGTGTGGACTACTCGATGACGAGGTCCTCTCGGTGCTAAAGAGATCTCCGCACTGCATTGGAGTTTCGGAGCAGAGGATAGAGAACTCCATTGAAACATGCCTTGCCCTTGGATTCACAAGAGAAGAGTTTTTGATGATGGTCAAGTGCTTTCCTCCGTGTCTTCATTTATCCGGAGAGACGTTGAAGAAGAAGACCGAGTTTCTGGTGAAGAAGATGAATTGGCCACTAAAGGCTTTGGTTTCAAACCCTTCGGTACTTGGAAGTAGTATGGAGAAGAGGATGGTGCCAAGGTGTAACGTGGTCAAAGCTCTCATGTCCAAAGGATTGATCGGAAGTGAACTCCCTTCATTGTCGTCTGTCTTGGTATGTACTGATGAGACCTTCTTAAAAAGGTATGTGAGGAAGCTTGATGACGATGAGCTTGTGGCTGAGTTAATGGCTATCTTCACTGGAATTAAGAGGAAAACAGATAAAACTTAGTTTGAATATTACTGAAGCAACCATGTCAGACATCTAAATTTGATGGTGTTAGTGTAAACAATTGGATCCACACAAAGATGTAATTTTTGATCTCATTGATTCTCTTGATGTGAATTGTTGGAGTTTCTGTGATAAGATTTTGAATTTTGTTTCATGATCAAGCACAGTTATATATATAAATAATGTATTATCTTATTCAAAGGCGATTCATTACATGATTATAATAAGCATTGAAAATACTTTTTTTTAACAAAAACAAAAACAAAAGAGAGTGATGCAATAGCAGAAGCAAGAGTCACAGACTCAAACAACAAAACCAAGACGCAACGTACTTAAAAGTAGCAAGTTATTACTTGCTAGCTTCTTCTTCAATTTACTCATCAGCCTTTTCCACCGGAGCTTCCACAACGGCGGCTACTTCAGCGGGTTTCTCTTCCTCTGCTTCTGGCTTCTTCTCCTCCTCCACAACCGCAGGAGTTTCCTCTGTCTTCTTTTCTTCTTCTTCGTCTTTCTTAGGCTCTACAACTTCCTCTGTTTTGCTCTCTTCCTCCACAACCGCCGGAGTTTCCACCGGAGCTTCTTCCTCTTTCTTGATCTCCTCAGTTTCTGTTTTGTTTTCCTCTGTTTCTGTTTTGTTTTCCTCTGTTTCTTCTGTTGGTTTCTCTGGTTCTTCCACGTCTTTAGTTGTTACTTCGACGGGAGCTTCAGATTCAGCTACCGGAGATGGAGCAGACTCTGCTTCAACGACGGCGACGGCGACTTCCACCGGCTCCACCGCCTTTGGTGGTGGCATCTCGACGTTCTCAGCTGCTGCTGGAGTCGCTTGTTCAACCTGCAAAACATTGTCACATAAATCAATTCAAAACTGCGCGATGTTTTTTTGGGTATAAACGGCAAGTAGTCTTTTTTTGTTATTTGGTTTTGCTAAAAGTTATTACAGAACAAATGATATATAGATGTGTAAACTTTAGCATATGTGTGGATTAGGACAAGTGAAAACAAATAATCGAATTCTTGATTTATCACGCTTCATATAGAGAATTGGATCGTTAATCAAACTTTAGACTAATGAGAAAATTGCTTTTAATTTTTAAGAACATACCTCCACTGTGGCCATTTGAATGTTTAGAAAAGAGGAAAATGATACCAAAGAAAAGAAGAGAAGAGAAAGTGTATGTGTGTGTGATATGCTTTGATGAGTGATGAGTTTGGTCGAGAATGTGTCTAATTTATAGGAGAGAAGCCAAGTACTGTATTCCTAAATTAAGAAAGAAAAAAAGAATTACTTGAAAATCATTTTTTAAATCATTTTCAAAATACTATGCGTAAATACACAATCACTATGTGAATTCATATTCGAACAATGATCTGTATTAAAGAAGTTTTTCTTGTATAGTTAGTTGTTTGAGAGAAAGAAAAAAAAAACATATCATATACTGATCGTACATATTATTTCCAATTAACATCGATTTGTAAATATTTATTTAAATATATTTTTTCGTAAACAAGGAAACTGGTTTTTTGTTTAAAATAATCATCATTGTATTAGAAATTACAGTAGGAGTTTAGTCCGTACGCATGTGCAGGCATAAACAATTTTAAAAATTTAATTACATAAATATAATATCTAAATAATTATAAATATTTTATTTTTTGTAATATATAAAAAATTAGGTACGGCGATTAAATTATAAGATTTAATAGCAAAATGTGGTATAATTTTAACTAAACATTTCATTATAACAAAAGATCCATTTTATTATGTTAAAGGGCCAAATGGGTCAGACCCGTGAATAGCTGGTTAAGCGGGTTACTTGCTGCAGATTTGCGGGTCAGGCGTACATACCTGCAAATTTCATCATCTTTTCTGCTTTCAATTAATCTTCCTCAGTTTATCCATTTATTTAGCCTCTAAATTCTCGAAGACTTCTTTACATAAAACAAATATTTGAACTAAAATAAATTAAACACAGAAAATTATTTGAACTTAAATATATTCCAACTTCTCTTTGTATATTTGTTTAGCTTATGTTACGTGTGGACAACAAAAATGGGCTATTTAGTTAAACATTGTTAGTTTAATATTACTTTGGATTATATAGTCGGTGTATGTGATGAAGACAATTCTCATAATTTTTATACAATTTGATGATACAGTTAATGTTGCTTTCGATTATATTGCGGAAAAGGCAATCTCAATAAGACTGTTAAAAGTAGATAATTATACTTCCGTTAACAAAACGTGGTATACTCTAACTTCTCTTTGTATATTCTTTTAGCTTATGTTTTGTGTAAACAACAAAAATGGATTCTTTAGTTAAACATTGTTAGATTAATGTTACTTTAGATTATATAGTCGGTGCATGTGATAAATATATAATTTTTATACAATTTAACGTGTATAAATCTGTGCATGTAATAAAAAAATATAACATATGTTTTGTAATGATGGTTTACAATTTATATTAATAATTAAATATTTTATACTTATTTTTAGTTTTCATAAAATAATTATTTGAACTAAAATAAATTAAACACATAAATTTTTTTTACCATGTCATAATCCACATGTGTTAGCAAATGTCATGTCACAATTACATCATCATTACACATCATCATTTCCATGTCACATTTAGTTAGGTTAGATTGATATTTTTAACCAATAAAATTAAAACAAATCAACATATTTCATTAAACTACATTGTCAATTAATAGGTAGAAGATTAATAATTAAATATTTTATATTTTAGTTTTCATAAAATAATTATTAGAACTACAATATATTAAACATATAAAATTTTTTGTCATGTCATAATTCACATGTGTTAGTAAATATCATGTCATAATTACATCATTATTACACATCATCATTCCATGTCATATTTAATTAGGTTAATTAATGTTTTTAGCCAATGAAATTAAAACAAATCAGCATATTTTATTAAACTACATTGTCAATTAATAAGTAGAAGATTCAAATAATTAAAAGGTGTATTAAGTATATAATGTGAGATAGAAGATTTAGAATGATTTGAGTTTTTATAAGTTTTTAAGATAATTTTGGATGAATAAAGAAAGTTATTATGATTTATATTAAAAATTTATGAAATCACAACTAAAACTGTGAAATTTAGTTTTTTATATTTTTTACTAACAAATTTCACCAAAATCATTTAAAACTAATAAAAAATTTCTTAAATCCACTATTTAAATATTTTCAATAATAATATATTTAAATGTATATTTTCAAATCACTAGTTAACATGAAATTTTAAATCATTTTTAAGAATCTTTATTTTAGTAACATAGGATTTGTTTTTTTTTATATACAAATCAATCTAAGTTTCAGTTTAAATACACAGTTAAAATAATTTTTTAAAGAAAGAGTGATGATAGTCAAGATAGATGGCAGATACTGAGATACAATATTGTAATATAAATTATATGGAATCATCATTAGTTTAACAGTTAAGTGAACCGTGAATTACAATTTTCTATACCATAAAATCTAAAAAAATTAAATTATTAAAAGCATAAAATACCGTAATGCTTGATGTCGGATACTGATCATTCATAGGTAGTGATGGCATATAATGATATAAATACGGAAAATATATATAGTCACTGTTAGATGACCAATCCAATGATTACACTATTGAACAAAGTTTAAAACTCTTTAATGGTCAAAGGTTTTTCACAGCGATTGTAAGATAATTCAAAGGCAGCGTAAATAAACAAAGGAATCTGAAGGCTTTTCTTACAACGAATGGCATTATCTGAGCGTTACTAATTAATGTACAAAATTATATTAATTGTGTGCTCTTGAAAGTTCAAAAAAACTTAGTTTCTTTTATTTTTTTCTAAGGTTTTCTTTCTTTTAATAGTTCCTTGTGACCTTAAGGGTCAGAGAATCCAAACAAGACACTACAACTGTAATTAAGAGAGTCCCCGTTAATTCTGTTTATATAACTATTTTTAAATCATCGCAGTTGTCATTTAGAAAAGCTTGTCCCTCCGAAAACATAAATTTAGTGAAAGAGGTGGTTGATAATTTTTATTAAATTAGATGATTATTTATAAGATTGATAGTGTTGTTAAAAAAGTTGATGTAACTGATGAAAGCTTTTCGTAGATTGTTATAGAGATCGTTTCAAAATTAGAAGCTAATTCTTTTGTTTGAATTGAGATATAATATATATGAGTGACCTAAAAGTCAAATTATTTTAAAATTTTCTCATAAGATCATAGATGATAAAACCATAGTAACAAGTAACAAAATTATGCGATGTCAAGAAAAGGGATCCTCATTATAAACTCTAGTATTTGGATTTTTGCGTTTGCTTAACATTGTACAAAGAAAATTATTTACTGATTCAGATAAGATATCACATGGAATGTAAAAGCACAAGTGTCGAATAGTACATATATGTTTATATCCTGTGAATATGTTTATATCTTGTGAATATTATTTGAATTTGACCTCAATATATATATATATATATATTCATAATACGGGATGCATGTATATAAATTTGGGACAAAATGGAGTGAAATATACGACTTAAAAAACTAATATGGTTATTTTCTTCACAAGGGAATATATTGAATCAGTTACTTTAGAATGAAACTGACATTTTAGTGGATATGCACTTTGGAACTTTTCGTAGTAAATTCAAAATCATTTATTTTCTAAATGGATTTTCTGTTTTACTGAAAATCATTCACAATTATGATTTTTGCCCAGCCATTTATAAAACTTTGTTAGCTAATATCTACGATTCTATGTTAAAACTTGTTCCTTCGCAAATCGACTTCCTAATCGAGTTATAGGCGTGTTAAAAAATACTTACGTATGATGAACTTTTACATGTCACAATGATTATTAATATTGAATGATATTATTATCCGATGCATTATTTTCTTCTCGCTTTTTCTTTTTTACTCAACGTTATTTATATACTTGGCATTCTTGCTATTGTTTTTTACTGTTTCTTTTTTTTCCTTATCTTGTCTTGTTAATCTACGTGGACTGTTGACGACAAGTTTAGGCCGGTGGGTGGGACCCGAAAAAGTCAGATATGTGGGCCTCATGTCTTGACTGATAATGACGTGGCGACAAGTTACTTCGATTAATTTCATTGTGCCTGTGTCTGATCGCTGACACGTGAGTCTATGCCAGGTAGGATTCCACTTGACAGAGGCCCACATACCTGTTGCCACGTCAGATCAAATCCTCACCGCGCTTTTTTAAAAAAAATTTATTGGTTCAGTAACTCTTTCGTGTGGATCTCTCTAAAGTCTAAACTATATTCGAGTAAACAGTAGATCTCTTAAGAAAATAACAAGTATAAAAGGATGTCGAAACAAGAAAATTTGAATAATTATATTGTTTTCTTAGATATCTCATATTTGTTTTACGAAATTTAATGAAAAAAAATTGATTCAGAAATTTAACCATATTACCTTTTTTTAAAAAAACATGTTAACCACCATAAAAAGGGCATTTGCAAAAGAAATACCTCTTAGGTTTTTAATTTGCTGCAAAAAAGTTACATATTGGATAAAGTGCCTATATAATTCATGTGGTTTATCATGTTTTGGTGAAACATTGTTGGTAACGTTTAATTTTAGATAACTCGTATATATTTTCAAAAAAATATACAAAACATAAAAAATTAATGAAAAATATTTAAAATTTTACTCTCTTTCAGAATCTATTTTTATAAATCTATATAAAAAAAATTAAGTCTTCATAAATTTTTGTGGGAACTTGAATTATTTAATGTAGTTATTTTGTACTAGTTTCCAAATTGTTTGCTATGTTTAAGAATTTTTCATATATTTTATGTAATATATATATATATATCGAAAATAAAGCGACTGGTACATTTTTAAAATGTAATAAATAGCTCGTGTATTTATCATTTTTATCAAAAAAAAATCAGAAAATTATTCTGTTAATATAATTTTTGGAAATATTAATTCACTAAATTAAAAACTATAGTAGAGATATGCGGCTGCTTTCGAAAACCAGAGAAAAACTACTTAAATCTTACTCAAAATCAATTAAATAATACTTTTCTTAACAGTATCAATTAAATAATACTTAGATACATGATAATATATTTCTCCATTCCCGATCAACAGCTCTATGTATTCAGACTTGATTTTGACAAAAAAAAAAGATACATGATAATATATTTAATAGTTTTTAAATATGTTACAAATTTGAAAACGACTACTAACATTAAAAGGACGGAGCATATTGTCTGCGCCATTGGAAATTGGAGTGTCAATTTATCAAACTACTTCTATCGCAAATTTTAAATTTGTAATCAAACTGTTAATTGTTTTTTTTTATATCAATAGATGGGTATGGACACGTAATCACCATCTGTAAAGGTAGGCCAGCAGAAATGCTGATAAAAGAAAAAGGTTGGACGGCTACGATGACCCCATAACTGTGGGTCCTACACTCCTACTAGTATTTATTTCGAAAATGTAAAACACCAATAATTCATTACTGAATCATTAGAGATTCAGAATACTTTAGCAACAAACAGGAGAAAAATACTCCGATTTATAAAAATTTAGGAATGAAATTGGAATGGCGCCATGTATTATTGTATTATACAAATAAATCATCCACATTGTTTATGTGTAGTTTCAATTGTAACAATATTCATATAAATATTGATTGTTGTAAAAATCTAAGAAGTGTTAGACAAATATTATAAAGAGCTTATTATTGTTATCACAAAGTAGATGTCGATAAACTAAATTGAAAAACATTTCGAATGTATTAGTCCATTTGTTTTTTTTTTCTATAATGGAGTAACTTAAAAATGAAGTTGAATTTAAAAAAAAATATTTATTTCACTAGATTAATGGATGAACAAATCTATTCGTTTTACTAACTCATCAAATCTAAAGTTTGGAATAAGAAATAATCTACACATATTTTAAATTCATGTATCAATTAATCGTTGAACATTTTGGTCACTAGATTAACTACAACAATAACCAAAAAATAGTATGAACCGAGTTAAGTACCTTTGTCTATGTATTCTGCTTAGAACATAATAAGTCTACATCGAGATAATATTATCAGTAACTTTCACTTATATCGCCATATATATTATATATGTATATATATATTTTTTTAAAATATTCATACTCGTACACTTTAACTTTAAATTATATATTTTTTATATATATTTCAGATCTAAAAAGGAAAGTTCGAAATAATTCACTTTAGGCATCGGAATTATGGTAAGACGACCCCATGCGGGCATGCCTTGAACATCTGTAATCCTAAAGTCGGACAATCGTAAGTATAATTGTCTCCTAAAATAGCTGTGTTTATTCTTTGCCGTTCATTTTTAAGTACCATTTCAGATAAGCGGTGATAGATCTACCACCTGTCAAATATTTATTGGTCGGCCACATGTTAAGATTGGTACTATAATTAGTTAAGTTGGTCCCACCAGGATAGAATCTCTTCGTCACCAAATAGTTGGCCACCGCGCCTAAGCCAAAGATCGAATCTAAATTTTTATTTTATTTTATTTTTCGTATAGAAGCTGATTTATATAATCTTTTCATAGTTTCATGCTAAGCTAATTTGATAGTTAAAAGCTTTTTTTGTCGTAATATTATAAAGATGTGAATTAATTATCAATAATTTTCTTTTTCAAGAATCATATATATGAATACGTAAAACTAACGCTGTACTGATAGATGTGGTTATTGTACAATTAACGGTGAAATTACAATAATCAAGAAAATATGAACTAAGTTCAACCAGTTGCGTATTCTTGTGTAATATATTAGTATAAATCCTTCTGGAAAGAGCTTTCTACTTTTCTTTGTTGTCATCAAAATCCTTATTGAAAGTAAAAATAATGTTTTTTCTTTTGCCTCATTCACATCAAATTTGGCAGCTAAAATGCTCCATGCATTTTAGAAAAGTATTTCATTTGATTAATACCTGCATTCTCCAACTTTACAATAGACTCATAGATATACACATGCATCAATGAGTCTTTTTTCTCCTTTATGTTTATTGTAATGTTGGATTCAACTTTTTTTCATGTTGGATGATTTCCTCTTTTGGTGAAGTGTAACCGAGGCTAAAATTTATAAAATCAGCTGTTGCACAAAAAAAATAAAGATATACACATGCATCCACATGCTGACATACACGAATGTTGATGATATTATGATTTTGAAATATTTCGTTCTTGAACGAAGAAACCTAAAGCAAGTTGTCTTGGGGGATTTCAAAATTTTACGAGGATCATATATAAAACTAAAAATATTGGATATGTTGGTTACAACCAAACGCATAAAAAATTTCAACATCCAAAGATTTCATACAAGTGAATATTGAAAAAACAAAAGCGCCATCTAAAAAGAAAAGAAAGATCGGCAACAAAATGCATATACTTACATTTTATCAAGTTTGCATAGAGGCATTTTTGAAATTATGAACATTATTTTATAATACAACACAACTCACAAATCTCTCTAAAATGCGCATAATCACTCGCAAGAGTTTGAACAAAAAGATATATATGCACGAAAAGATTGACGAGTTGGATCTTATATCACAATGTGTGAATCCTAGGTCTTACCAAGAGCAAACTACTCTTTGATTTCACTAGATCAATCGTTTCTTAAACAAATTAGCTTTCTCACTGTACTTATAGAATAGCTAATCTCTCACCAACGTAACTCTCATATATTCGTTTTAACAACCATAAAAGTATCTCAAGCTCTTCCACGCGTGAATTACAACTTCAACATTCGTCTTGAACTTATCGATTTGGGATCTTGAAGACAAACCAAAACGCCACATGTCATCTACTGAAATTCCATTTGATTTCAATCACGTACTATTGGGAAGTTGGAAACTAGTAAACTCTTGGGCTTACATTTGAACCAATAAAACTGATAATTGGGCCCAATAAGTTTTACTACTAGATGTTATGAGAGTTTGTGATGGGAAGAATTATTATTGACTCTCGTGAAGATGAATATACAAAGTACAAACATTTATATAGTGATAGAGTTTACCTAATTATCTATCTAATAGAATCATATAACATAAATATAAATCTCTATAATTATATTCATAATATTCTCATTAATAACATTGATCTTCTAGATCCTTCTATACTGTAGACGTCTAGACTAGACGTATAACCATGTAGAAATATACGGACATTGTAGAATTTGTATATTTTGATTTTGAGAGTGAGATTTACAAGATAATAGGAACACCACATGACCGTTTCTTCAAGCTCTAAATATAAACATTCCTCAACGAAAGAGCACCCAAACTCTCTCTCTCTCTCTCTCTCTCTCTCTCTCTCTCTCTCTCTCTCTCTCTCTCTCTCTCTCTCTCTCTCTCTCTCCCTATAGCCATCTCTTGCATTCAAGTCGAATCCAACTGTTGACATTGTCCAATATCTTATTAGATCAACAAGGAGATTTTTTTTGTATTGTTTTGGTTGGAGGAATCAATTATGGGTTTGGAAGATGAGAAGAAGCTGGAGAAGCTCCAGGAGAGACATCAGAGAAAGAAAATTTGTGTATATATATACATTTTCCAGTACATATGCATGCATGGACCTTTATGCTGAATACAATACAATATTCTCCCATTTAAATCAAACTAATATTAGTAATTCACACATAACTCGTCTACAGAAATGTACTATAATTTAAATCAACACAAACTAATATATTAATTAATATTTCAAAAGAGTTACCTATAGAAGTTATAATGATTTTGCAATTCAATCACAATTTTGGAAATTGTTGTTTATTTCATTTGGACTAACCCAACCTGTCAATGGAGAAGTTCAATATAAGTTTTTATTCAAGTTTGTGAACTTTGAATCTGATTGGTCATTTTTTTCCAGAAACAATTTAACACCTTACCCACAATTTTGTTGAACTTTTTACCCTTCTTGAAACTGTATCTCAAAGTCTCAAAGCTTGCGAAACTCTAACCATCCTAAATGGTAGACGTTTCTTTCTACATTGTTTATTGAGAATCCAATATATTTTATATTAATCAAAAGAATTATCAATATAAACTATTTAAATTGATGCACAAATACAAGAAAAGAAACATACAGAACACAACCAAACATAACAAAAGAATCCTAACAACTTATTAATAAGAGAACTTAAACATTCTATTTTGGATTTGCCCAAAATCTGCTCTACATTCACTCTCTTAAAGAGCTCTTTTATTTGATCGTTCTCATGGGTGAAATGGTTGCTATTTCAAGCCAGAAAATACATTTGTTTTGAGAGAATATTATTTTATTTAAAATAATGATTCTAATAATTAAATAAATTAATAATTATTTATTTATACATTTATAAATAATAATATATAGTAAAATATGATATATTGTTGTCACATTTTACTTATCTTTGAAATTTATTTATTTTTTAAATAAATTTGATATTTGAAAATATTTTTTATATTTTTATGAATATTAAGAATTTAAACTAAAAAATATTTCTATAAACTAATGTGATAAATTAATAATTAATAAAATATTAAAATTCTAATATTATTAATTTATAGAAATTAAACTATACCTTCTTATTTAAAACTTATGTTCTTAAAACTGCTATTCAAATAATATACTATAGAAAAGAGACGACTGATTTCGAATAACGGAACCACAAAAAATAATTTGTGTTACATTCAAAATGATTAAACGAACTTTCGTGTAAAAAATAATAAAAGGAAGAAAAAAAAAGAAAACATGATAGTAGAGGAAAATACCAAACGCAAACATATATAAACATACAAATCCAATCTTCAAATTCAAATTTAAAGGGTTAGCTGATGCAAATTTATTGAAAGCCAGAATTCAAGAAACACAAGCATGGTATGGAACACATATAGATGCGTAATTATCAATTTTCTAGATTTGGTTATGCATCTGCAGCTTACGCTGAGGCCATCATCCGATAAGTCAAGTTTAACACACATCCCATCCCAATTTGCGCCGTGGGGCTACCTTGCAAACCCGCGGTACACCCTTGGTAACCAAGAAAACAGTAAATATCCTTCTTCTTTATTGGGCTTACATTTGCACCAATGAAACTGATAATTAGGCCCAATAAGTTTTACTACTATCCTTTGACTCCACATGGCAAGCCAACATGCATTAGACCGTTCTGTAGACGTATAGACTAGACGTATAAGCCATGTAAAAAATATACGGGCATTGTCGAATTTGTATATATTTAGTAAATTTTGATTTTGAGAGTGAGAGATTTACAAGATAATAGGATCACCACATGACCGTTTCTTCAAGCTCCAAATATAAACACTCCTCAACACAAAAGCACCAAAACTCTCTTTCTCTCTCCCCTATAGCCATATCTTGCATTCTAATCGAATCCAACGGTTAATATTGTCCAAGATCTTATTAGATCAACAAGGAGAATTTGATTTTTTGTATTGTTCTGGTTGGAGGAATCAATAATGGGTTTGGAAGATGAGAAGAAGGAAGGAGAAGCTTCAGGAGAGACATCAGAGAAAGAAATCGGGCTAAGCAGAAAAAACAGTGATAACTCTTTGTCTCCAACAGAAGATGATGAAGACGACGAAGGGAAGAAGCCCCAACTCGGTCCCATGATCGCTCTTAAAGAACAGCTCGAGAAAGACAAGGTCTTTTGTTATTCAATTCATTAATAGTATGAAATCATTTAGACTAAACAAGTTTATAGGTAATGGTGGGATTATGGTCTTTTGTTATTCAATTCATTAATAGTATGAAATCATTTAGACTAATCAAGTTTATAGGTGATGGTGGGATTATGGTTTGGTTATATTATTAAAAATGTCAGTAATTTATTCATGGCATATTAATGTATGAACTTTTGGTACATTTAAATATTTTAATAGATGTTAGATACGTCAAGAATTAACAGTCTTATATTTTCGACAAAATTTTGATAGGATGATGAAAGCTTGAGAAGATGGAAGGAACAGCTTATCGGCGTTGTGGATTTGGAAGATGTCGGAGGTAAACCAAATCCAAAATCCGGTTTAAATCTTATGATCTTTAACTCTATATATAGATGATTTAACGCTAGTTGTGAATCTTGTGATTCAAGTAAAGTATTATGTCAATGCCAAAGGCATTCATGTATGTTAATTAAATCAAATAACATTTTGACTTACCCTAATTTCGGTTAAATTTCAAAAATAGAGGCACAAAATCCATAACTACTGATCTTGAGTTGTCGTATTGTAAGATATCTATATATTGAAGGATGTTTAGAATTAGAAAACACTTAAAAATTGTTATATCAACACATTTGTTAACCAACAAACTGAAATGCAGAGACACCTGATCCGGTAGTGAAGATACTAGACTTGACAGTTAGGTCCTCAGACAGAGAAGAGATGGTGTTGATGATACCTGATGATGGGTTACCGAGCCCGAAAGGTCCTTGGTTCACCATAAAGGAAGGATCTAAGTACACACTTGTCTTCAACTTCCGAGTAACCAACAACATTGTCTCGGGCCTTCGGTATAACAATACGGTCTGGAAAACCGGTGTCAAAGGTATATTTGTCTTTTCGCTTGTTTCTTCGTTATTGGTTGAAATTTTTTGATGTGTTTGGTGTCTTTCTTTTGGAGTAGTGGATAGTACAAAAGCAATGCTTGGAACGTTTAGTCCTCAGGCTGAGCCATACCAACATGTGATGCCTGAAGAAACAACACCGTCTGGTATTTTCGCTAGAGGATCTTATTCCGCAAGAACTAAGGTATATATACATTGGGGAGAAACTAATCAAATTGTTTAGTTATTAATATTTGTTTGATGAGTTTGAGGCTTTGTTGCTATAGTTTTTGCTATTGTAAATAAATGTTCAAATTACTTATTTAGTTTATTGTATATTTTCAGTTCGTTGATGACGATAATAAGTGCTACTTGGAGATCAACTACACCTTCGACATCCGCAAGAATTGGCAATGATCCACCAAACAAAACATTAAGTCTAAACCTATATAATACAGACCAAAGCTCTTTTGATGATACTATTTTTGTTATCTTACATTCGATTTTTACAGACTAGAAAACTCATTTAGCCTTTGATTTAATGAGCATGAATAAAAGATACTGTCTTAGTGTTTATGAATTTTTTTTATCCTCGCTTTTCTTTTGAATTTATAGGTCGGATCACAGTCATAAACTACACCAATTTTCATTGATATACAGGATATGACACATGTTCTTTACATCTTTTACGAACTACACAATACAAATTTCCATTTAAACCTTTTTAACGTTCTTTGGTCCAAGACTCAAATGTAATAACGAAGAGACTTTTTCGTTCGTTTAAAGAAGATCAATACAAATCCCCTTATAGTTCCGATTTTTTCTTTCAATTATTTTGAAGATAATATAAAACTTCAAAGCGAGAACAGGGCTTTTGTGAAAGGAATTGTATACTTATATATTGAACATTTATCGAAGAAAATACATATCATAAAAGATGTGTAAACCAGTAATAAAAAAAAAAAACTGAAACTATGTACTCATTCTCTGTTTAATCGAGAAATAAAAGAACAAAATATTCATGGGAAAAAAAAATAACTCGAATGTCTCTTCTTAACCAAAAACACACAAATAGGTTCGAAGCCAAAAGAATATTTGATAATTGTGACTAGTGTTCACTTTAACCACTAGTTAATGAATGGTTTAAGCTTAGTAGTATGGGATTGATGGTGGAGGAGGAGACGCATAAGAGACACCGTGGATTGGCGGAAGAGGTGTGTCCTCGTAGGATGGAGGCGGTGGAGAAGGTGGTGTTGTTGTTTGGTAGTGATGGTCGTTACCTGGACCGTCGTTACATCCCTTCGGTGGTGGTGGTGGAGAGTGGTTTGGGGATGCCGGTGGATGGTACTCAACTGGTGGTGGCGGTGGAGGACTTTGTGTTACTGGTGGATAGTAAACTGGTGGTGGTGGTGGAGGACTTCGAGTTACCGGAGGATAATATACCGGTGGTGGTGGAGGTGGGCTTTGTGTTACAGGAGGATAGTAGACAGGTGGTGGTGGTGGACTTTGAGTTACCGGAGGATAATATACCGGTGGTGGTGGAGGTGGGCTTTGTGTTACGGGAGGATAGTAAACCGGTGGTGGTGGTGGAGGGCTTTGTGTTACAGGAGGATAGTAGACCGGTGGTGGAGGTGGAGGGCTTTGTGTTACCGGCGTATAGTAAACCGGTGGTGGTGGTGGTGGGCTTTGTGTGACAGGCGTATAGTAAACCGGTGGTGGAGGTGGAGGGCTTTGTGTTACCGGAGGATTGTAAACCGGTGGTGGTGGTGGACTTTGTGTAACCGGTGTATAGTAAACCGGTGGTGGAGGTGGCGGGCTTTGTGTAACTGGCGTATAGTAGACCGGTGGTGGAGGTGGAGGGCTTGCTGTTACTGGTGGGTAGTAAACGGGTGGTGGTGGTGGCGGTGGAGATTGAACGGCGTAGTAAGTAGGCGGTGGCGGAGAAGACGTGTATTCGTAATAAGGTGGTGAAGGTGATGGATAATGTTCACTCGGCGAAGGACTTTGCTGATATTGCGGCGGTGGTGGTGGAGATGAGTAGATATATGGCGGAGAAGAAGATGGTGGTGGTGGTGGTGGTGGAGGGTATGCTCTAACAGAAGGCGACATTCCGGAAGAAGGAGGAGGAGGAGGCGTCGATGGCTCATACTTAGGCGGTGGAGGAGGATAAGCCTTGACAGAAGGCGACATCTTCGAAGAAGGCGGTGGTGGCGGAGTAGCTCTAAACGTAGGCGACATCTTGGAAGACGGAGGCGGCGGCGGTGTTGCTCTAAAGGTAGGCGACATCCTGGAGGACGGAGGCGGCGGAGGAAGTACTCGTACGGTGGGTGACATCTTAAAAGACGGTGGTGGAGGAGGAGAAAACATATTGTTGCATCCAAATCTGCTACAATCAACAGGACGTGAAGCAGAAGAAGAACACTCTCTAACCGATCTCTGACGTTCTTTACCGGCGATACAATTCATCGAACCATTAACTGCCACGTCGTCTCCCGAAAGCGCCGCGCATCTCGGAGCATCGCCGGTGAAGAAGTTGGAAGAGTAAGTGAAGTTCTCGAGGTTAGACAGCTGGCAAATGCTGCTCGGAATCACACCTGTGAACCTGTTGTTACCAACATTGAGCTGCTCCAAGCTCCTCATGTTCCCGACGCTCGACGGTAACGGACCGCTTAACCGGTTGAAACTGACGTCGAAAACCGTCACGTTCTTGAGATTCCCGATCTGTGGCGGTAAGCAACCGGTTAAGTTATCGTTAGAGAGGATGATCTCGTTTAAAGTTTTCCCCATTTGACCGATACTTCCCGGTATACACCCTCCAAGATCGTTATCCGCGAGAACCAGAACAGAAACCGGAGAGTTTCCCATGTTCTCCGGTATACCAAACCGAAACCGGTTATGATTCAAGAAAATCGCGTCTAGCTCTTTATCGAAAAGCTTTGAAGGGATCCCACCTTCAAACTCGTTGTACCGGAGATCCAAGAACTTGAGTGAAGGCAAGAACAAGACAACATTAGGGAACTTTCCAACGAACCGGTTGTTACTCAAATCAAGCTCGTAGAGAAGCTTCATACGTTTAAAGGTGATAGGGACTTGACCACAGAACCGGTTTGAGTTGAGATGGAAGAGAGCGAGATCAGTGAGGAGACCGAGCTCAGGAGGTAAATAGCCAGCCATATCGGCATGGTTAAGATCAATGCCTGCAACAACTCTGGTTTTGGGAGAAGAAGGAGAAGGAGCACAGAAGATACCATTGTAGGAGCAAACATCAGAGCCATTCCAATTAGCTGTGAAGTTAAAAGGGTCAGAGAAAATAGCTTGTTTCCATGATTGAAGAGCAATGTAGGCTTGACGAAGACTCGGGTTCTCGAACTTTAGACTCGGGTCGACTTTGATACCGTCTTCATCACCGTCGTCATCGTCGCCAGCAGCTCTAATGTGCAAGAAACAAGAAGAGAACAAGAGGAAGAGGAAGAAGAGACGAAGAGAAGAAGGGACCAACAACATTTTCTCTGTTTCAAAGTTTCAAAACTTTAAAACTCAAAACATGAAAACTGAATATTTTGAGAGGGAGAGAAATAGCACATGGGACAAAGAGACCCTACCTTCACTAATTGTGACATCTAAGATCTCCATGTGCATCTTTATAAAAACAGTCAGAACTCAGAATAAAACTCAGAAGTCGTATCTCTCTCTCTTCTCTTTTCTTTCTTTGTTTATGAATATTTTGGTTTTGATTAATGACAATTTGGCACGTCGAGGAAAAAATACAGAGGAGACAAAAGACTGACCTTTAATTACGCGGCAATAGATGGAGCCACCGTCACCGACTTTACTCTATAAACTTGGATACATGTCCCCAAAGATTCTCTCTGAGAAAAAATAATAAGCCGTCACAGACCTATAATATAACGCGTTTCTCGATAATTCAAAACAAATTGTTAAATAACATTAACTTGGATGCATGCTGTCACAATATACATTGTATATACATAAACATTTCTTCAAATATCATTCATCATTCATAACTGGTCAATCTCATTGTAGACAATTTTCACCTGTTGCTGTTGGTAAGCATTACTCTGTTTTAAGCTGCAAGTGAATCTTTATCTCATATAATTTTAAAATGCTTTGTGTATTATTATGGCTAAATACATCTTCTAGAAGGAAAAAGATATCAAGAAACATCAATGTGAAATGTGATTTTAAGAGAGAAATCTATGTGAAGCTTTTGATCCAATGTTCCGGAGAAGTGAAATAATATGAATTAAGAAGATCAACAAGAGAAGATTTGATAACATCACTGATATTAAAAAACGCTTCTTTGACTCCAAAAGATTGGATTTAAAAGAGTTGAAACAAAAAAAGTAAACTACAATTTCAAGTGAAAGTCTTTCATCAAAAGGCCCATGCCTGAAACAACAAGCATTCTATGAAATCTGCCGTTAAAAATAGCAATTTTTCAAGACCTTATTCATGCTTACTTCGTCTGCATTACTAGTAATCTTAAGCAACCATTGGATAATGAAGATTAGCAAGTATCTTAAACCAAAAAAGATTCCATGCTAATATAGAGACCTGAACATATTTCCATTAAGACCACTAATCTAGTTAACATAAAAGACGAAAAAATCGCAAACTAAGCGCATTGATCTGGCTAAATGTAAGATGAAGAGGGCTAAAGATATAAGAAACATCAACATGAAATATGGATCTTAAGAGTGAAATCTATGTGAACCTCTTGGTACAATATGTTCCTGAGAAGTAAAAGCAATGTGATTTAAGATGATTTACAAGAGCACTGAAACTAAAACGCTCCTTAATCCTAATAGATTAGAAGTAAAAGAGTTGAAACAACAAATTTCAGGGAACTTTTTATCAAAAGTTCTTGTCTTGAATCTCTTCCGCTATTAACAACCAACATTCTTATAAATTCTGCCGTAAAACTACTATAAAGCTAGCAAATATCGCTTCAAATCTCGAGTACAAGATCTTACTCATACTTACTTCATCTTCATTACTAATATCTAAAGCAACAATGGATAATGACGAAATCACAGTACCTTAAACCAAAAAGATTCAATGCTAATATAGAGAAACCAGAGCATTGTTCCATTAAAACCATTTAACACTACTTCAAGCTCAAAACCAAGCTTAACATATTAACAACAATCATACCAAAAACACAGAATATTCAGTATTCTCGGACGAAAAAAACAATCAAATTGGACTATTACTTTAGTCAAAACTCAATCTTAGTAACTGCATTATAAATCAAGATCTATAAAAGACTAGCTAATTTGGTTTTGAGCTAATCACAAACCTTTTTCTAACATACACACTTAATCATGGAAGAGGAAAACTACTAACACATTCAAATTCCATTTACAGAGAAGCAATCGGAATCAAGGAAGGATCAAATCGTCGGAAATTTCCAGCACCGGTGAGTTAGGAGTTCGATTAGTCGCTGATTCCGACAGTGGCAAGCGCCGCCGAGCTACGCTCCGGCGAGAGAGTATACTATTCGTGGATCGATTTGATTTCGAGAAATGCCGTTGAAGAATTATTATTGGTTGAGTTTTACGACGTCGTTTCATTATACAAAATACAGTAAAACTTCTATAAATTAATAATATTGAGACTGTAAAAATTTATAAATTTATAGAATTATTAATTAATCAATAAATTAATAATTACTAATTTATCGAGAAATTAATATTCTATTAATTTATAGAAAGATATTTCAGTTTAAATTCAAAATATTTGTCAAATAAACAAAAAAAAATATTTTCAACAATGTAAAATTTATTCAGAAAATATCATATCAGTGAATTTAAAATATAAGTCAAACAATTTTTATAAACTTGAAATAATAATATAATTATATTTTACTATATTATATTATTTATATATGCTTAAATGTATAATTATTAATTTATCTAATTATTGAGACTATATTTTTACATAGGAGTTTCAAAAAAAATATTATCTTATTATTTTATCGAAATTTGTTAATTTTTACACTAACCCGACTTGGGACCGACAAAAACTATTAATTTATAGTGATTATTAATTTATCGAGTATTAATTTATAGAAATTCTACTGTATAGTTTTCTTAACACCCCCAAATATTACTTCATCTCTCATTTTCTACATAGGAATAGGATTAAGAAATTTGAGCATATTAGTAGTACCTTCATCTCTAATTTATTTAGTTGGAATGTAAAACTTACAACTTAACCAAAAAAAAATATATATATATATATATATATATATATATAAACTGTTGAAAGATTTTTTTTAACGAAAATGAAGCTGAAACCAAAACAATGATAGAGATTTATTTATAATATATTTGAAAACATCTGTACTTAGACATAATTTTTTTTATTGGAATTGGTTTATGATAAGAAATAGTTTTCTAGTTAAACAAGATAACGTATACCTATAATTTGTCAGATTGTTTATTTTTTCTTTTGTCAATTCAGATAATTTGAAATAGATGAACTGTTTCCTGTTAAATATGATAATAAGATTATAAAATGTGGGGAGACAATTTATCGAACTAAAAACAGGCCGAGACAGGTAAGGCCATGCGTCTCCCCATGTGCAAAGCAATTCTGAGATCATTTGGCTCCTTCTCCAATTATTTTGGGATAACCAAATAGTTGATTTCATTTCTACAAAAACATAACACAAATTAAAAAAAATGCTAGAATATATAGTCTGTACATAAATATATTTATATATTTTTATAAATTCTTAGCAGTATTATATGATCTCTTTATTCAGTATTATATGGATGCAAGTTATCATATCACATTTTAGTTAGAATAATAAGAAAATTAAAAAGAATTAATTTGGTACTATATACTCCTATATGTTTTGTTTTCCTAGTATGTACATGTTTGTAGTATATTGGCACAAAATACTACTTGCATCTATTATGAGTGTTAGGAGTATGATCCTATGTCATATGAGTTTTTGACTTTTTGAGATAAAAAAACAAACAATTCATATAGTATAGGACACGAGGACACGTATTTTTTTTGGCATACAAAAAGCATCATTACATATCCTAAAATGATGGTGATAACTGAGATAAGTAAACCAGAACATTAGTAATTTAGTATTGTTTTGGTTCGAGATCCACGTTTATAAGATATATTTTAAAAAAAAAATGGATAGAAAACCTTTTTTTTCTTCAAAATTATTGTTTAGAGTTGAGGTCTAAAATGTGATATGTAATTTTATATGTACACGAGTTGTGTTTATCAACTTTTCACTCAACTATCTAAGGTATTCCGGAATATAAAAATCTAAAAAGCTTTAAACCGTTAGGACTATATATCAACTATAAAAAGTTGAAGTGGACACTACTAGGTCATAAGTATGTATCGTAGGTTAAAATGTTAAAAAGAAGAAATTCGAAATCTTCTTTTCATTTTCATGGATAGTTTTAGAAGAAGCCAAAAAAACTAACAACAAATAGAATTTTTCTGTTGTGACGAAAACAAGAGAAAATTCCAATTGAATGAAAAAAAAAGAGAATAATTCTTTATTTTTTTGTCACGTCCCCAAAAAAAAATTAAAATGATATTATTATTTTTAAGCCTTGTGCTTGCTCTCTCTCTTCCAGAGAAAGGGAAAAAAAAAAAATCCCCTTCCTGATATTTTCTGCTTCGCTTCGCTTTGCTTTTGCTTTTCTCTCCACAATATTCCTTTTTATTTTTGCCTTTTTAGCTCTCTGCGAATCTCCTCGTTCTCGTCGCTGTGTTTTTCCGATCGTCGCTTCAAAACAGAGCTATTCCTGGATTCGGAATCTCTCTTGCGAAGAGGTATGCGCGATAAAATTTCGACATTTTCTGTAGCTTTATATTCGAATTCGTCACTTCACAGTTCGTGCTTCACACTTACGAATTTCTTCACTCTCTTTGAATGAATTTCTGAATAGTATTGAGTATCTTCGGCATCTTGTTTTCTCGTCTTCTGCTGATGAAAAAGAACCGATTAAATCCTCGAACGGAATCTGAGTTTTATTCAAGCCATGGTTTTATGCTAAATCTAGTCGCCTTGAAGTGTTTCTTCCAATTCCGTCATATGTTCTTATCAAGTGTATTTAATGGGAGACAAATCTCTTCACTCGTGGGGGCACAAATGTTATCAATTAGCACCTTATCAATAATTGCTGAATTTTTAAAGTGATTGGGAATTCGAGATGTTGACGTCCATTGTTAGGGTTTAGTTAAAATTGTTCAAATTTATTGTAGAAACTGATGTTGTATTTTGGTTTTAAGTTGTTGGAGACAGATGTTCTCCTTTTAAATTCAATTCGGCAAAATCGGAAATTTTACAAGCCATGGAAGAAGAAAATGTCACTAGCATCCCTTCAACGCCGGTACAAAGGCTTAGGCATCGAAAACGCTCTAGTGAGGTTTGTTTCTCTTCATCAGAATAGAGAAGTGAGCTTGATGAGCTATCTAGTAAAATTGAAGTGAGCTTGATGAGTTTCTTGTTTTGATTAGGTTCTTCTGGATGGGGACAAAGTGAATGCAAGCGCTCTGCTTGTTAATGATCGGAATAAGTACAAATCATTCATGGTTAGGACTTACTCTACGTTATGGATGATTGGTGGTTTTGTTATGATTGTCTACATGGGACATCTGTATATCACAGCCATGGTGCTTGTTATCCAAATATTCATGGCCAAAGAGCTTTTTAATCTGCTGAGGAAAGCACCAGAGGATAAATGTCTCCCCGGGATTAAACAGTTGAATTGGTAAAGTCAGCTGCCCTTTATCGGTCTGGTTGTTTCCTCAGTTAACAAACTGTTGGCTCAGGTCGTCTTGTTTGTTTTTCTTCTGCAGGCACTTCTTCTTCACTGCCATGCTTTTCGTATATGGCCGGATCCTTAGTCAACGGTTAGCCAATACTGTGACTGCAGACCAGTTCCTATACCGGCTAGTCAGCGGCCTAATCAAATACCATATGGCTATCTGTTACTTATTGTATATTATAGGTTAGTCTTGCTTCACCAATTTGTCGTCTTTGTGGAATTTGGCTTTTCACCATCAGCGAAAATGGGTCTTGAAGCTATCTTACATTTGATGCTTGAGGAGTCTGCTTTAATGTGTAATAACTTGCAGGTTTCATGTGGTTCATTCTGACATTAAAAAAGAAGATGTACAAGTACCAGTTTGGCCAATATGCATGGACCCATATGATTTTGATAGTCGTGTTTACTCAGTCCTCGTTCACTGTTGCCAACATATTTGAAGGAATATTCTGGTACATTTTCTAGAATTTCAGCATATGAAACTTCATGCTTTTCCGTCTATTTGCTGAATATACACTCCTATCCGTTATTTAACACCAAATATGATGATGCTATGCTTTAAAAATCTCGACAACCTTGCTACACTTGCACAATTTGGCCCCAATCTGTCTTTACTTTTGTTCTTGGTCGAAATGTAATTGTCTTCTTGATTGATCAGATATGTTTTCTCCTTTCAACGCTTGAAATGCAGGTTTCTTCTGCCAGCATCTTTAATTATAATCAACGACATCTTTGCTTATATTTTCGGTTTCTTCTTTGGAAGAACGCCCTTAATAAAGCTATCTCCAAAGAAAACATGGGAAGGATTCATCGGAGCCTCTGTGACAACTATCATCTCTGCATTTCTTGTGAGTACTTGTTACCTTTCTGGCACCATCCAACACATAAAAGGCCTGCATCATTTTTTGTATCTTCACCGACCCTGTGCCTGAAAATGTTCTGTATGCGTGATGTTTCAGCTCGCAAATATTTTGGGTCGGTTCCCATGGTTGACATGCCCACGACAGGTTGGTCATTGAGGGGAAAAAAATGACTCTGATCTTGAACACGATCTTTGAGGGAGCTTATAGTAAATATGTGTTACATTCTGCAGGATTTGTCCACTGGCTGGCTACAGTGTGATGCTGACCCATTGTTCAAACCTGAACCTTTTACTTTACCTGCGTGGATTCCAGAATGGGTAAGCCTTAGTATCATGCTACATTGCTTAGAAGAAATTTATCCGTAGAATAATTTTTAAGATGATCAAGAAGATAGACTATAACTGATTTCGGTTAAAAGAAAATTTTGCATATGCTTTCTCAACTTCTTACTACACTTTTGCAGTTTCCTTGGAAAGAAATGGAAGTCCTCCCTGTTCAGTGGCATGCTTTATGCCTCGGTTTGTTCGCATCGATCATAGCACCTTTCGGAGGGTTTTTCGCTAGTGGGTTTAAAAGAGCATTCAAAATCAAGGTCTGTGATCAACACCACCAATTTTTTTGAGGTAAGCTTTACTTAACAACACACATCTTAACCTCTAACAAAACCTCTTGAACCGTAATCGCAGGACTTTGGTGATAGTATTCCAGGACATGGCGGAATCACAGATAGAATGGACTGCCAGGTAACACTAATGAAACTAGCATCTCTTCTTCATAAGATTATGATTAGAGCATGATTGAGTTTGTTTAAGAACAACAGATAAGAGAATTGCAGAAACGGTATCGATTTCCTTTATTGTTTTCTCTGTTAAATTGTCGATGAAGAACAATGAACTGATGAACCAATGACTAGCGGCTAGTGAGAACCAAGAGATAGTTATGAGTCCCTAGACTCTCTCAGAACCCCACAAACAATTCAAACGACCAAAAAGCTTATTTAAAGGTATTTGCGTTTACAAGTTAACAAAGGGACTTAAACTTTTTCTATTGTTACAGATGGTAATGGCAGTATTTGCTTACATATATCTCCAGTCATTTATAGTTTCCCAAAGCGTTTCGGTTGACAAAATCCTGGACCAGGTAACGTAACTTCTCTTTATACAGCTCGACTTTGTTTGTTGTATCTATGAAAATTCACTTTGTGACTAATCAATCAATAATGTGATGTTACATTGTAGATATTGACGAACCTTACCTTCGAGGAACAACAAGCTCTCTTCACGAGATTAGGGCAAATGCTTCAAGACAAGGCGAAAATGATCGGTTACTCATAGTTTCCACTGTCGAAAACTTTTCTTCAGATTCTCCAAAGAACAGCAGGTTCTATAACTCTGGAATATCCTTTTATCTTCTATCAGTGCTAGAGACAATAATTTGAAATTGGATTAAGATTTGTTTTCTGCCATTGTAAATCCTCTTCAAGGTTGTCGAAATTAGAAGTTTTCTCAAAGTCTTCTCATTTGGTACAATAGGTTTGAAGTTATAAGTTGTATCTACTCTCTACTTATCTAGTAGGCAGGCATTGGTGGTTCATTTGTATCTGTATATGGTTAAATTTAAACGACATTTGTTTGCTTTTTTTTTTTTGTTCATGGTTCGATTTAGTGGAGTTAGCAGGTAAATTGAGTGTATCAAAACGATGGCGTATTTACTTGGACTCTTCTGGGCTTTGAATTGTGGCTCAAATTGTTAATTTTGAGATAGGTCTACAAAAGGTATATTTAGCTTTATTGGGCTTATGTATACCCCTTTGATGGGTTAAACTCTTCATTACCATTTTCAAATGCTTGTGGATCTATTTCGGGCTTTTCCAATTTCCCACACAGCATATTTGACGGAAGTTTACATGTGAAGATTTTAACGACAGAGAAGACATTTTAATTTGGTAATGGATATCCGAATTTTATCAGCAAGACTGATGTATAACGTTACCAACCAAAGCATATTATATATAACAAACAAATATTAAAACTAATGCTCTTCACGTGTTAAGAAAAAGTGATACTATTACTATTTTCAACAACTATTTTTGTGAGACTTAAGGAAAACAAACTAAATCCAAAACAAGAGAGGCAGTGTTGCAAACGAAATATATCAGGTACGTTGAACTTAGACACTTTCTTAAATACATTGAATCTGGACGTTCTATAGATTTTATCCCTGCTTCTAATTTCCGCGTCGGCGGATAATAGTAACAAGCAAATCAAGGACAAAATCTAACCGATAACCACAACTTGTCACGTGACAATCACATGTTAACCTTGACTCACTTGTTGTCTGGCACGTGTATTCACGCGCCGGCACCTTAGACTGAACACGCCAGTTTTACCCACGTCATCAGTTAACAGTCGATAATGAATATGACGTGGACGTCGATAAACAAAAGTAAATGAGCAAACCTCCAACGAGAACTATTTTTTTGTCGTATCTAAATTACCATTTTTTTAATATACATGTAGAAATAAATCTGAAATTTTTATTTGAGCAAATAATTCAGTTTGATGTGTAGGATTTTATTCCGAATAAAGAGTCGAAGCATTTAGAGATCTTATTTTGATCGATTCATAGTGAATCTAGACGCTATAGTGTGATAGAAAAAGAAACTTGATTACAAAGTAACCATCCACATTCTCAAATCTGTTAAATAAATAGAAAGTTAATTACCATTACGTTAACGGCGTCAATTCTTCTAAAGTAATTGAGTTAAACATTTTCATACTTGTCAACATAATTTCACCACTCTGTCGTCATCTTTTATCATTTTGTCGTTTACTCCGTTTAAGTCTCTCTGTTAAATCACTATGTATAAATATACGTTCATAAATTCTCCGAATCATCATCATATATAGTATCTCGTCAAACAAACTTATCAGAGAACAAAAGACGACAAAATAATAATAAGATGGTGGAGATTCGAGGGAGATTCAAGAGAATTGAGTCGGCTTTCAACGTAGCGGCGGCGCGTGCTCGTCCGCCCTGTGATAACAGCAGCGGGAGCGATCACTCGCCGGAGGACACGGCTGATCTTTCGGATTTGGTCGCGTCTTTTATTGAACAAGAGGGACAAATATTACCGGTGAAGAATCCGGTGGAAGAAATGGATTCTTCGGACAGCGAGTATGAGGATGTGAAGAAGAGGTTACGGAAGCTTCTAGATGGTTTATCCGGCCGGGAAGAGCGGATGAGGATAGTGGCAGCGGCGGAGGATGGTGGAAAGTTCGTCGGAGATATTATTCAAGATGGTTCTTCTCCTAAGCGCCAATTGATGGCTTTTCTACGTAACAAGGGTTTTGACGCAGGTAATTAAATATCTAAATATCTAATTTCTCTCTGTATATATATACATAATATATTGGAATTTACATGTTTATGTATTGAAATTAGGGGGATTATTGGAGAGAATTTTACTAGTTTGTGACAAATTTAAAGAGTTTATAGTTAATTCAACAATCTTACACAAACTTTTGTTGTTACTATCATCATGTAGAACCTAACATTTCAAGAATTTTGATTTTTTTTTAAAGGAAGAATTTTGATTTTTGGTTAATTAAAGGTTTCCGAAGTTTTCAAGAAATTTGCAAAAGTAAATTTATAAAAAGAAAATAAGCTTTTCATTCATTTAGCGATTTGTACTTTTCAATTATTATTTTTCTGTATCAAGAAGTTTTAAGTACATCCATAATTTTTACAGTGGAAAAAGGTGGTTAATTCTTTGCCCCCATTAGTATCCGGATTTTATTATTTTTTCAGCAAATTAAACTATATATATCGACAAATGTTTTATATATGTGATTCGCGTCATTGCTTGTTAATAATATCAAACGGAACCTTAACTTTGACAAGAAAAAAGATTCAATTTTGCTTCATATTTCATTCGGTGCATCTCGTGGTACTTGAAATAAGTTGTCTTGTACTATATAAATAATATTAATCTTCACCGTATGTACATAGGTCTTTGCAAGTCACGGTGGGAGAGATTCAGCAATAACACCGCCGGGAAATACGAGTACGTGGACGTTCGATGCGACGGTGGAGATCATGATCGTTACATCGTCGAGACAAATCTCGCCGGAGAGTTTGAGATAGCCCGACCAACAAAGAGGTACCTCTCAATACTAAACCAAGTGCCTCGTCTCTTCGTGGGAACTCCCGAAGAGTTGAAACAGCTTGTGAGGATCATGTGCCACGCAATGAGACGGTCGATGAAGCACGTGGGGATACACGTGCCACCTTGGAGGAGAAACGGTTACATGCAAGCTAAGTGGTTCGGTTTCTATAAACGAACTTCGACGACTAATAACGAAATAGTTAGTAATAGTAATAATAGCGTTGATACGGCGGCGTTTAAGGGTTGCAAGGAAGAGTTTTGGGAAGCAAAAGGTCTTCAGCTTACGGTTGGTCAGCTTACGGTTGCTTTCAGCGCTAGTGGGGTTGAAGTGTAATAATGGGAGAAGTGTGTAACTTTTTTTTGTTTTGAGCTAATGTAAGCTAATTTTGGGTTTTGTCTGTAAATAAGTAGTGATAGTTTTCGGATGTAAGTTTTTTTTTTAGTTAATCAAAGCATATTATGTATTAATATTGTTTTGTTTTACTGCCGAGTTATTATTAATGCTCTGTACTTCTATCACGGTAGTAATTTTTTAGTTAACACACTATCACGGTAGTAATTTTTTAGTTAAGTGTGTTATAGTTTTTCTTTTGTTCGGTTATTAGTTGACAAGATGAAAACGTTGTTTCCGAACGGTTTTAACTAAACCGACATGTGGTATCAGATTTGTTTTGGTTTGATTTTTTTCTTCAGAGAGAAGCACCACCAAGAATCCAAACATGGAGACACTTCAAAGTTAACTAGACCAAAACTCCAACCAAGGTAGTTGAATTTTCAGTTTTGCTTTGGAATCTTGAAATTCAGTTTTTGGCTAATGAACTAATCGCTGAATATGGTACATGCATCAAAGAGAACATACAAAAAGACAACAATCCCTCCTTAGAGTTACTTTTCTGCTCTAGCAAGTCTTGTGCGATTTGTGGACAAAAATCGTGGTAAATAGTGACATCAAGTTCTTTTTGGACATACCCAAGCTCTAGAAAAAGATCATTCATAGTTTGTGACTGTAATATAGAATCATTAAAAATGCCAAAAAATAAATAAAAAACAATAAAATACTTCAAATTTACTGAAATCACTTTTCGATATTTTGAGATTACTCTTAACTTCTTCAGCCATTTTGTTCAATCGATCGAGAATGCCACAAAATTTTCTAGAAAAACAATTAGCAGAAAAACTAAACATAAATAGCAGAAAAACTAAACATATATCTCCATCCCCAATAGGAGTAGGAGGGGGGGGGGGGGGGGGGGGGGGGGGGGTGTTGCAAGGGATTATGTTTATATTGAAGAACATATAAAACTCTTTCGACGTTCTGAGATAAAATAAACATATATAGAGTCCACATTTTTGTGAGATGTTTAGCATTTTTGGGCCAACTTGCAGTTTATATGAGTGCCTCACCATGTTCCTATAGATTATGGGAGGATTATTTCGTCTCCACAGCTAATCCAATGGAGCCCCCAGCTCTGAAATGCTGTTCTTGGAGATACATTGATTGTTTATGGCTATATATATTTCTCTTTACATTGTGTCTATGGTCTCATAATACTGTTTCTGGTAAAAATCAGGCGTTTTAAGTAGGAAACAGCTGATGTACTTTGCATCTTATTGCGTTTACTTTATTATCAAATGGAGTAAAATTGAGTAAAGAGAAGAGCGAGACGTGCAGTGTGTCTCCAAGCACCGACTCCTGCCACTAGCCTTGGAAGGAGGCAAGAATGTGCCTATAGTATTACGATTTCAATTAGCTTAAAAGAGACTAATATTTAACAAATGCAAATGCGCTTGGTCGAGAGAATTCTCCACAAATCTTAAACTAATTTTTGAGTGATATATTGAAAAGACAATTCTTATATTATTCAAACATGGATAACAAAGATTTTTATGTTCTTCAAACATGAAATTTTATAAGATCCTTTACAGCTTTATGTTATTGAGGTTGTAATTTGAAAATGTATCTTCAGATTTACTGTTATGATTTAAGTAGTATTTTTTTTTTATAAATAATAAGTAGTTTTGGTGAAGTTTGTTAATTAAAAAAGAATCTCATAGTTTTACATATAATCAACACAACAATAATCCATAAGTCTCTCCAGATGATGACACCTAAGCTTTTTCAGGCTTTCTCAACATGACATCTCAGCAAAAAAATCAACCAATACGAATATTTTATTAATACAGCTTATTTAAAAAAAAACTTTCAATTCATTTGAGTCAAAAATTTTATCCAAGATTAACAACTAAATAAAACCCCTTACATTTGAAAGCCCATAAAATCCTTTGATATAAATAATTATTTAAAACAAAACAAAATTTCTCTCTTTTTCCTTCAAATTATCATTAAATATCAGGTCTCCTCAATTTTATTTTATTACTCTGCCTGCTGCATTGAATTTATACGTTCTTCTTTTTAAAGAAATATGGATAAACAACAAGATACTACTAGCAATTTTTTAGTTTACTTTCTCAGAAAACAATTTTTTAATTTTAAGTTTGATAATTATTTTGCTTTCTTTATAGGTAGAAAGATTCCCAAATTATTATCCTAATATAGTTCAACTTTTGGCTGACTTTTCGCTGGAAAATACAATTTCACAGTTTTTTTTGAGAGAATGCGATGTTTACGATTTTGTCGAAAAATGTAATTTCTCAGTTTTGACGAGAAAATAATTTTTCTTGGCTTTGGCGGGAATAGGGAATTTATCAGTTTGGCAGAAATAGGAGATTTCTTGGTTTCGATAGAAAAATGTGATTTTCAGTTTTGGTAAGAAAACATAATATTTGGTTATGGTGGAAAACGCGAATTCTCGGGGTTTGGCGTGAAAATGTGAATTTTCAGTTTTGGTAAGAAAACAAAAAAAAAATTGAGTTTGACGATAAAAAAAAATATCTTAATTTTGACGGGAAAATGTGATTTTCGGTTGTGATGAGAAATGCAACTTTTCAATTTTGATTAAAAAATGTGATTTCTCTGTTTTGATAGGAAACACAAATTTTCGACTTTTGATGGATAATATGATTTCTTCGTTTTCGAAGGAAAATGAGTTTCTTAGTTTTCGAGAGAAATTACAATTTCTCGGTTTTGATGTGAAATGTACATTTTCAGTTTTTGACAAATAATGCGATTTTTTGGGGGGGGGGGGGGGGGGGGGGGGGGGGGGGTGTTGCAAGGGATTATGTTTATATTGAAGAACATATAAAACTCTTTCGACGTTCTGAGATAAAATAAACATATATAGAGTCCACATTTTTGTGAGATGTTTAGCATTTTTGGGCCAACTTGCAGTTTATATGAGTGCCTCACCATGTTCCTATAGATTATGGGAGGATTATTTCGTCTCCACAGCTAATCCAATGGAGCCCCCAGCTCTGAAATGCTGTTCTTGGAGATACATTGATTGTTTATGGCTATATATATATTTCTCTTTACATTGTGTCTATGGTCTCATAATACTGTTTCTGGTAAAAATCAGGCGTTTTAAGTAGGAAACAGCTGATGTACTTTGCATCTTATTGCGTTTACTTTATTATCAAATGGAGTAAAATTGAGTAAAGAGAAGAGCGAGACGTGCAGTGTGTCTCCAAGCACCGACTCCTGCCACTAGCCTTGGAAGGAGGCAAGAATGTGCCTATAGTATTACGATTTCAATTAGCTTAAAAGAGACTAATATTTAACAAATGCAAATGCGCTTGGTCGAGAGAATTCTCCACAAATCTTAAACTAATTTTTGAGTGATATATTGAAAAGACAATTCTTATATTATTCAAACATGGATAACAAAGATTTTTATGTTCTTCAAACATGAAATTTTATAAGATCCTTTACAGCTTTATGTTATTGAGGTTGTAATTTGAAAATGTATCTTCAGATTTACTGTTATGATTTAAGTAGTATTTTTTTTTTATAAATAATAAGTAGTTTTGGTGAAGTTTGTTAATTAAAAAAGAATCTCATAGTTTTTTACATATAATCAACACAACAATAATCCATAAGTCTCTCCAGATGATGACACCTAAGCTTTTTCAGGCTTTCTCAACATGACATCTCAGCAAAAAAATCAACCAATACGAATATTTTATTAATACAGCTTATTTAAAAAAAAACTTTCAATTCATTTGAGTCAAAAATTTTATCCAAGATTAACAACTAAATAAAACCCCTTACATTTGAAAGCCCATAAAATCCTTTGATATAAATAATTATTTAAAACAAAACAAAATTTCTCTCTTTTTCCTTCAAATTATCATTAAATATCAGGTCTCCTCAATTTTATTTTATTACTCTGCCTGCTGCATTGAATTTATACGTTCTTCTTTTTAAAGAAATATGGATAAACAACAAGATACTACTAGCAATTTTTTAGTTTACTTTCTCAGAAAACAATTTTTTAATTTTAAGTTTGATAATTATTTTGCTTTCTTTATAGGTAGAAAGATTCCCAAATTATTATCCTAATATAGTTCAACTTTTGGCTGACTTTTCGCTGGAAAATACAATTTCACAGTTTTTTTGAGAGAATGCGATGTTTACGATTTTGTCGAAAAATGTAATTTCTCAGTTTTGACGAGAAAATAATTTTTCTTGGCTTTGGCGGGAATAGGGAATTTATCAGTTTGGCAGAAATAGGAGATTTCTTGGTTTCGATAGAAAAATGTGATTTTCAGTTTTGGTAAGAAAACATAATATTTGGTTATGGTGGAAAACGCGAATTCTCGGGTTTGGCGTGAAAATGTGAATTTTCAGTTTTGGTAAGAAAACAAAAAAAAAATTGAGTTTGACGATAAAAAAAAATATCTTAATTTTGACGGGAAAATGTGATTTTCGGTTGTGATGAGAAATGCAACTTTTCAATTTTGATTAAAAAATGTGATTTCTCTGTTTTGATAGGAAACACAAATTTTCGACTTTTGATGGATAATATGATTTCTTCGTTTTCGAAGGAAAATGAGTTTCTTAGTTTTCGAGAGAAATTACAATTTCTCGGTTTTGATGTGAAATGTACATTTTCAGTTTTTGACAAATAATGCGATTTTTTGGTTTTCGTGGAAAAAAAAATTCCTCAGGAGATAATTTAAGTTTTGGTCGTTTATTGGTTTTGGTCGGAAAGCATAGTTTTTGGATTGACGAGAAAATAAATTATTTGGTTTTGGTGGGAATAGACGATTCCTCGGTTTCCGTGGGAAAATGAAATTTTTGGTTTTGACGGAAAAATATGATTTTTTTTGTTTTTGTAGGAAGATAAAATTTTTTGGTTTTGGTGAAAAAACGTAATTTTTCGGTTTTGGCAGAAAAACACAGTCTCTCACGGGAAAATGTAGTTTCATGGTTTTTGCGAGAAAATACAATTTCTCTGTTTTAGTGGGAAAATAAAATTTTATGTTTGATGATAAAATGAATTTTTTTGGTTTTGGCGGGAATATGTGATTTTTCAGTTTTGGTAGGAATATGTAGTTTTTTTGTTTTGGCGAGAGATGCGATTTTTCGGTTTTGGTAAGAAGATGAAATTTCTCTTTACTAAAATTTCAAGTTACAATATGTTTACAGTAACCAAAATTTAATTTTTTAACTTCAACTCAATCGAAAGTTCAAGAGTTTAAATAGAATTTTCTGTTTGGTTCGAAAGCAACAATAATAGTTTTAATATGAATGTTATTGATTATAGTTTGGTGGTTTTAGAAACATTTATTTATAATAAATATTTGATAAATAAATAAATTTTATACTTCAAAATAATCATATTAATTAATAATTTTTTTTAAATGGCATTTTGCTTTACATAATTACAATGGAGGATCAAGTGGCAATTTAGTGGAGAAAATATATTATATTTACCATTAGCATGAAAGTACTTAAAAATGTATTGCTTTATTTTTATATATACATCTATTGTTAGTTAGCAAAACAAACTTAATAGCTATATAAAATTTTAAAAAGTAAAAAAATTAAGAATATACAATGTTTATTCAGATTAAAATTATATAAATATATAACTTAAGTTAATAAAAAATAAAAAATACTCACTTACATTATAAAAATAATTTTATTATTTTAAAAATATGTACAAAATTTAGAAAAATCTCCCGCAGCGTAACGCGGATAAATACCTAGTTTTAATAAAAAGATCTTAATAACTTTCCTAATCACTCAAAATTATTTAAAAACTCATTTAAACTCAAAACACTTTTAAATCTTCTCAGATTATAGATGGAATACAACTTCCACTACATGGGATTTTTATATAAAAGGGATTTTTATATGAAAGAAGGATAAAGCCCTAATCTAATCCCAAGATTTAGCGCTTGGGCCTTTTACTATATTTGAAAATATTTAGCCCTAATTCCAAAATGTTTTTATTTTAGTCCCAAGTTTTTATATCTGTGTCCAGAAATGAGATTTTCCTGAACTTGCTTCTTAACATCCGAAAAGGAACAAAGTCACGCGATATGATATCACCAATGTGCTATATCACCAATGTGCTACATCAACATTACAAGTCAGTTTTTAGATGCGCTAGAAGTCCCACGGCTCCCACCAGTATATTGTTTCCCACCACTACAAACGATTCCATGTAGTCTTCCTTGGAAACCCCAATGCAACTTTGTTTCTTGCGTTTGAGCCTTTGAATTTTTTTTTTTTAATATTTATATCCCTTATCCCAAAATGTTTTGATATTTAGCCACAAACTTCTTGTTCATTGCTGACACATCCTATTAGAAACGATTTGATAATGAGCCATTTCTCCTGAAGCCTGTCAGTTAAAATGAATGTTTAACTGCATTTGCCTTGGCCTTCACAAGATCATTTTGCATTTGACTGAGATACAATGCATTGTTTCATAGGGTTAATAATCTGCACATTTTCAATATGGTATGTTCGTAAAATTTCCTTTACATAATGCATTTTATCTCAGTCAAATGTCCTTCATGAGCATTTAACTGAAATGGTGAAGCAGGTAAAACTTTTTGAGTTCAAGGTAACTTCTGGTCCATTGCGTCTGTTTTAAATTTTGTTATTAGAAACGATTTGAAAATTTCCCTCTTATTAAATGAAAATATAATTTAACACAAATCTCCATAATCCTACTGACCAAGAAAAAAATATCCAAAGATGGTCTCACAATTTTATATCAGGTCTAGAATTTGGCCACCTGCAATAGAATCCAACACCCACGAACTGCTTGCAGCTCTGGCTCTAGCACATTTAGCCAAGGCTTCACCATCACTTCTTCTTTGAGTCAGAGTTCTCTTCTTGCTCGGCTCAACACTAAATACTATTACCGTTGAAGCTTCATCATTATCATTAGCAATGGGCCGCCTGCGCACAGGCCCGACCCAGAGGGGTGGACAAATGTGCCATGGTCCAGAAGTCCATAATTTTTTTCATAAAATTACATGTAAAAAAGAGTCTATATTCTTTGAAAATAGATATAAAAGAGACTCAATTTTTTTAAAACACTCATAATGAAGGTCCAATTTTTTAAAAATATTTATTTATTAATAATAAATAAACCAAAATTTTTTTTTTGCCTAAGGGCCAACTTTTATATTGGGCCAGGGCTGCCTGCGCATGATAGTTCCTCCTGCTGCTACAATCACATCTTGAAGATACCCTTTGTAAGCAAGCTCGAAATCTCCCATCATGTAGAATTTTATTCACCATTGAAAAGTTTTGGTTTCTGCATATTTGGAGAATGAAATGCAGATAAATATTCTCAAGTCTATTGTACTAAAGAGAAGCATGAGAGAGAGAGAGCCAACGAGAGACGAAGCTAACCTTGTTTATAGCTCTTTGTCTTCCAAGATAAGGTCCTTGTCAAATTCCATGAACATCCATGGAAATCTCATATGCCTCCTAGCTTACATATTTTGAATCGTCTTTCATACAGGCCTTAACCCCTGCAAGAAAAGATATACGGCATTTCTGACGAATTAATGATTTCATAAATTGCAGACGTGTGTATTTTGTTGCTGATAGAATAATAATACTTACAATCAATGCTTAAAATCCATTTTCCCTCCAAGATCCCCATCATGAATTTGAGAGTCCTTTTGCAAGCTCCATTTTCGTTGATTGATGCAATGACATGTGTAACACTTGGTTCCCATTTTCTCGAGATTCTAACTCCGGAGAGTTCAGCAAATTTTGAAATCACAATCTGCAATCCAAACCATCGAAATTTTAGGCTTTGAATGATGACACAGATCAAAATATGCAGATTAAACGGATAATGCAGATCAAACATAACAAAAACAGATCAAAATATAAATACAGAACAAATGCAAATCTGCAAATAATTATATTATATTAGTGTAACAAGAAAAAATAATATAATTAAATATTCAAAAATAAAAATATACATATAAATACAATAAGTTTAAGGTATAAATATTAGTGTTCTATTCAATTGAAATGAAATTGAACATGCATAGATACTATTTTATAATTGCATATCTCCTATATATTAATTGAGAAACATTTTTAAAGAGTAATCTCATTTTTGTAAGTATTTACAGTGATGTCATTATGTTGATGTGTCAACGCCACATTCATTTTCAGCTAATTATTTTTAAAAAACTTAGATTACTAGACTAATTACATGATATGTCATTATATATTTTAGGTCCATACATATATTATATTTCATTTTATAAATAAGTACTTAATTTATTAAGATATTCTCTTTCTTTTATTTCTTAACAAAAATATATTATATTAATTATTTTTTTCATTATATTTTCTACCAAAAATCTAATTTTTTTCTTATTTTCATTTAAACTTGCTTTTGTAAAGTAAAAAAATAATCACATCATCCATATAATAAAAAAATATATAGATTTTTTTTACATGTATTATAATTTGAATTATAAAAATTGAATATAAATTACTCAAAATTGATAAATAAACATAAATCATTATAATTTGAGTTCATTATAATCATTATAAAAGTTGATTAATTTGAGTTCATTATAGTTATTATAAATAAAAGTAAATAATTATAATTCTATTTAATTGACTCTTTCAAGAATTTAGTATTCAATAAATAGTATTTAATATTTAATATAATATAATTATGAGCTAATTAAGAATTTATTAATAATTTTAATGAAAATTAAAGTTATTGTGTTTGATATATGTTAATAATATAAGTAATTTACTTTATGGCGCATTCACTAATCTAATTTAGATATATGTAATATATCAGTTCAAATTTATTTTGTTAATTTAGATATATATAATATATACAAACATTTTGAGTAGAAATGATAGTGACACTTTTGTCTAATAAGTTATCAATGTTTAAAACTTATTTGGAGTAAAAATAATATATAAGATGGATAAACATCAATATTTTTATAGAAGCTATTTATAATAAATTTTATTTATCACATTCAGTTTTATAATCAATCATAGCAAAAACGCATCAAAACTCTAACCATATTACATCTTGAATTTAATATTCTGCTTTATTATGTATACACCATACTCCCAACTTACTATTTATCATATATTCAGTTATGTTTTATTATTATATTTTATATAATATTTTTTGATTAAAGGTTTTTGGAGTCAATAGCTATTCTTTTCTTTTACAAAAAGATAATTTATGGATACAATTATTGTTTTTCAAATTAAAAATACAAAAATTGTGTCTTTTTTTTTAAATTCATTCGATATAGTAGATAAATAACAAACTATTTAAATAGTAATATTTAATTATTATTTAAGAATTAAAAGTAATTAAATATATATACAAATCTTATACTAAATTTAAATAAATAATGTTGTAAACAAGAGAAGAGAATGAGAAGAATTGATGCTATGTTATTCCAATGAATAAGTGGTTCTTTATATAGGAGTACAAAGAGAGGGTTTTATTTGGTGACAAAGTAAAACCTAGCTTACAAGTAACTCTAGAATCTTCTAGAAGGTGGGCCTTATGGGTTTATAATGGACATCACATAATAGTTCATGACACTCCCCCTTGATGTTCATTATACACGCTATTCTTTAAAGCACGTAGGATGCTGCCTCGTTAGAAACCTTGCTAGGAAAACCCAGTGGGAAAAACCATAGCTAAGGGAAAAAGAGTGCAATGCGCATTAACTCCCCTTCATGACTACATCACTTAATATCTTTGAGATGACGCAATCCAATATGAGATAACTTCTTGAAAGTAACGCTTTGGTAAATCTGTATGTTGAATCTTCACTTGAATGAATTTGTAGGATACATACGTCACCATTCTTCTGCAATGCATGACTCTTGATAATGATTCGTCTTGATCATTCTCTATGCTTGATCTTATTAAAGTATGACAAATAATTTGGAAGGGTGATAAACTTTTCATCTTTACATTTCTCTTTAGATGTCTATCATTTGTGTGTTCTTTGTTGCCTCATTAAAACCTTTCATGGAAAAATCCAATGGGATAAAAACCATGATAAGGAAAAAGAGTACAACCGCACACATCATCATATTTCTCCCCCTTGGAAGTATCTTCTTCAGGAGATGCATTCCAATCATATATACCATCATTTGGCAATCATTATAAGTATAAGCTTAATGAATAAACTCATATGATTATCTTATAATCTCTTAGATTACTGGACTTCTTGTCCATAACAACTTTTTCATATAAACAACTATTTCTTGATCTTTTGAACTTCAAGTCTAAGCTTCATTTAACTTACAACATTTCAAAGTTGTATGGTACATACTTATACATAAGATGTTATTCATACTTTTCTTTACTATTTTAGCTTTCTTTCTTTTTATACTAAATCATATCTTTCAATCATGAAATAGATAAATACATTGCTCAACTAGCAATTTAAGTATTATTCAGGATCAAAATATTGTGAGCATTCTTTATGTAAATTCTTTAAGGATCATTTGAGATAGTATGTCTATCACTTAAATATCTCAATTTGGAACACTTGAAGACAATGTCATCTTTTCCAAATATTTTTCTTCCAAATTACAATTTGGGATAACTCTTAAAGAGATTTGATTATATTCAAATCTAGGATCCTCTTGATCCATAATCTTTTGGTAAATACATATGGGTATATTGGTTAACCTTATAATATTCACTTATACCACATAAAATATTTTTGTCTTAATTCGATCGAATAATTAGAATCTTCAGGAACGTAATATTGACAATCTTAATCCTCCGGGAATTTGTATCCTTCTGGGATTTTATTTAAGTTTCATTATCCAGTGTGTAGTGTAAGTCAAGTTCTTCTCTTATTGCCAGACTGATAAAGAACTTGAAAGTAGTTACATCCAACACATTAGAGTTTGTCTCTTCATATTTAAATTCATATTTATCATTCTTTCATATAAAGTCTTCTTTATATCCCACTGGGTTTACACCCTTAGGTGTATGGACAACTGGTCCAAATATTCATCTCTTTACAAGAGATTTTAACTTTATGACTATTGCTTCTTTATAATTTGGCCAATCATTTCTCTGTGTACACTTTGCAATAGATTTTGTGATCCTCTTTCTCATTTATCATATCAACTGCTACAGTGCATGCAATAATATTTACGACGTCGTTTTGCTTTTCGGTTCCATTTTATTCTAGACATGACATAACTTGTTGAGATCGATCTCTTTATTGTCTCAGGTACCTGACTTTCTTTCTTGTCATGTTTAATGTCTCTTCTTGAGATCATTCAAAAATCTATCTCCTCAGTCTGACCATTGTCAATTCTGCTCATTTTCTTTTCTGAGGATATTTATGTTTGGAACCAATAAGTCTATCACGCTTCATGCGTTCTTTAAACTCTTTAGCAGCTTGATATTGTCCTTCTAGAACATTAAATTTTATTGGAGCCTTTATAGCTGGGATGTGATCTTGTCACTCTATTTGGGTCAGTAAATGTTTCTGGCAACTGATTTACTAAACTTTGTAAATGAATCATCTTTTGGACTTTAATTCACATTCTTTAGTCTGAGGATCAATGATAATCCATACCAACTTATCTTTTCCAGCTGTTTCTTTTCTCCCCATGACGTTGGAATTACTGACATATTAAAAATGATAGTCTACAAAACGAGCATAATATAAATCCTTCATGGATGGACTCTACATACCGAATTATCAATGGAGATTTACATCCAACATATATTTTTAACCTCATTTGAGGATCCATCTTATAACCTTGTGGTGGAGCAATGTGGATATATATTGCACATCTAAATCATTTAGATGGAAAATATTTGGTTTCTGACCCAAAACCAGATTTGATGGGAGAACTTTGATTACTTGTTGGCTTTATGCGAATTAATACTTCTAAATTTCGTGTATGAACATTTGTTACTGGATGTTCAATATTTATCTTTATGCTTTTAACATCAAAGGCTTATGACGTGAATTCACTAACATTACCAAGGGGTCTAGCAAACTTCAAGTTGCAGATATTCAATATAATAAATTACTTAACCACAAACTTTTCCTTGTAAACTTTCTAGGAAATAAAATAGATTTCAAATCTATTTTGGCTAGTGAAAATCATAATATCATATTTGTCATATGATTAAATCATTAGGAAGAATCTTCAAGTTCTTCAATGTATGTCTATAGACCTATTAATTATTTCTGCATATTTCTTGAACCGGAATGGTCTAACCAGCTCATGCCAAACTATGTTATATTCCTTAAACTTTTGGTTTACTATATAATATAATATTTTTCTCCATTATACAATCTTTATATCTTATAATCTATTAGAGAGTGTATGTAATTTCTCCAAAATACTTTTACTGCATTTAGTAATACTCTAGATTTGAAGGTATTCAACTTTTCCTTCTTTATTGTCTTAACTCATTAAGTTTATCTTTAGTGTGAACATAATCTTCTAGATGTTTCACTTAATATTGATTGTGGGATTCATCAATTCTCCCCCTCAAGATAATGACACTTCAGGTTCATCTATTTTGAATTAGATCTCAATCTAATATCAATAACATATCCAACTTGGATCATGTCTTATATTTTTGATCTTTAAACTTTTGAGACTTGAGAGATATAATGCATCAATAATTGCATTCCTACTGGCAAATATATCTACTCTTATAGAGCTTTCAATAATCCATATATTACCAGATCGTGTACTCACAATAGTTTATTTCATCTTTAGACAAGAGAAATATCTCTTGTTTATACCATCTTTATTTTCTCACTTCTTGTAAGAATTTGAGTTCTTAAAATAAAATTTTGATCTAAACCTTGATCATATCCATTTCATATTCACATTCATGACCACTTCTTGAGCCAGTTCCTTGGCTAATTTTTTTTTAACATGATTCTTTTCTACCCCACTATCTATATAATGTCACATTCTCTTCAAGGAATGGATCATAACTAATTAGATATAATTCATGACTTTTTATCAATAACTCATTTATCTTTTCAAAATAGTTCTTTAACTTCATTTCATATTGTCTACAAGACAATATTGTTTGTCTAAGGATTAGAGTATGTCTTCTAGCATCTCTAAATTAATGATATTCTCTTCACATAATCTTCAACATAATAAGAATTATTTACATACTTCAAGTCTTATAATCTTAGATGTAAAGACTCATAATGAGCTTTAGGTAATATCACATTATAGTGATCATACTTTTCCTTAGATTTATGTAAAGAACTTAGGGATCTTTTATAATCAAATACAAAATATTCATATAAATAATGGTAAAAAAATAACTATTAAACAACTACATATGTATAAACAAAAGCATATTCAACCAACTAAATCAGTGGTATGTACCATCTCTATTATCACTTCAAGTGACAATTTAATTTTTTTTTTTAAAAAGCTTCAAAGAGAATAAATAATTTTAAAATACTTCTCAAAATATCTTTAATGTTATTGTGTCTGCAGGACAAAAATATTTATGTAATGTTTTCTAGCATATTTGTATCACTGATATTATCTTCATTTGAGACTTCAAGTATGTGGTCTTAGATGCAATCATCTATAATAAATTAGGTCATATCACATTCTGGTGATATGCTTTTTGTTTAGGTTGCTCTATAATCAAATACTTAATTTTAAGCTCATCAAAGATATGATGACAGAAAAATATAATTATATAAGATATGACTTATATATATAATATAAATAAAGATAATATGTCATAAAATAACTCAATTAATAAATCGTCAAAAGAGAATAGATAATAAAATATGTGCAAATTTCGTGGTCATGAAAATAAACAAAGTTTCATACAACAGTGCAAATCTCGTGAGAACATACAAGTGTGATGCAATAATTCTGTGTAAAAATCGGGATATATGTGCAAAACTCGTGTAAAATTCTAATGAATTCAAGATAAAGTGTCAATGCAAAATACAGATAATTATATATGTGCAAACTCCGGGTTAACAATATTGAAAAACCGAAACTAGTGCAGATTTTTTTAAAAAAATCTAGATATGAATAATAATATAATAAAATACATCCGTGCAAAATCCATGTAAAAACGATTCTTTGCAAAAACAATATAAAAATATTTGATTTAATAAATCTGTGCAGAAACAATATGGGAAAATATTCGATTTCAATGAATAAGATTAAGTTTAGCAAATTTCATGCAAATCATGTGTAGAAATAATATAAGCAATATATGATTTTAATGAACAATATTCAGTTTAATATATTTCGTGCAAACTATGCGCAAAAACGAAATAAAATATTTGATATGCAAATTATGTGTAGAAATATGAATAAGGACATGTTTATAAATATCATGTAAAAATATATTAGTATAAACATGTGATTTGAATCTGTACTGGAGAATTTATCATTATATAAAAAAAAATTATATGATTTAAAATCTCTGCAAGAGAATTTATCATAATATCAATCATAAATATAATAAAATAAACATATAAATTGAATCTTTACAGGAGAATTCGTCATAATAAACATATAAGTTGAATCTCTACAAGAGAATTCATCTTAATAAACATATAAGTTGAATCTTTACAAGAGAATTCATCATAATATTGATTATGTAAATCTCTTCAAGAGAATTTATCATAATATTGATCTTGTAAAAAAAAAAAAATTAATAACATAAACATATGATTTGAATCTCTGCAGGAGACTATCATAATATTGATTAATGATCCATTTTTACAAACCATGAGTTGATAATAAACATGATTTGAAGTTGGAATGAATAAATTCTAAGAAGCAGATTTGTATACTTTTTAACTCAGACAGCTAGAGTTTCGTGCTGATAACGTGTTGTAAACAAGAGAAGAGAATGAGAAGAATTGATGTTATGTTATTCCAATGAATAAGTAGTCCTTTATATAGAAATACAAAGAGAGGGTTTTACTTGATAACAAAGTAAAACCTAGCTTATAAATAACTCTGGAACCTTTTAGAATGTAGGCCTTAGAAATTTATAATGGATATCACATAATAGTTCATAACAAATAATAATTAGTATATAGTATGTGGCATGTGCCTGTTGAGATTGTTTCCGCTATTACTAATTGTATTAGCATCCTATTCTACTAAAAGCATGTATTAGTATAGAACGTCTGTGTATTAAAATTGCTTTAAGTATTATTAATCGCACTAGCGTTCTATTCTACTAAAACTATAATTTTAATCGCAATATATTGTTTACATTTTTTAGTTTTAGTTAGAAGGAAAGAGAAAAATTAGGGTTTTTAATTATTGAATTTATTATACAAATATAATGGCTATATTTTAAATATTTTTCCAATATGGTTATTATACTAAAAATCTTTATATTAAAAGCCTAAATATGTAACTGTGGTTCTCTTCTTCGTTGGTTCTTTGTGTGAAGGTCTATTTGTGTTACAAGAAGATGATGTCATCGTTTGGTGGGATGTGGGCAACGACGGTGAATCTAGTTTGTAGACTTTCTGAAGTTTTGAAATTGTGCAGGTTTTAATGCTAGTATCAAGTTGATGTTTTAGTGAATTTTTTCTGTTTAAGTTGGGGTTTGTTTTCGGGGAAATTTCGTTTTCTGCCGGTTTAGATTTCAGAAATATCTAATTTTTTCGCCGGTTTAGATTCCGAGGACATCTCTTTGTTCCGTCAGCTTTGTATTTCAACCTCGTATTTCATCTTGTATTTTACCTTGATGTTTAATTTTAATAAATGATATAAAAAGAAGCCTAAATATGGATATGATATGAGAGTAGGAAAAAAAATGATGACAATTACCATAAAATTACCAATTTTGAATGATATGCTTTTTTCAAATCACATAGATGAAAAGATGTGAACCGTCTCTAATAGCATGACACATTAGTATTTTAAATGAATTTGAAAGTGACAAATGTTCAATAAAAATTTAAACGATTTAAAAATAAATACTATTAAATAAATTATATCAGTTACATATATTCTATGTATCATTAATGCATTTAAAGGATACAAAATATTTTTTTTTTATATATAAGATGGTATCATTGAACTATTAGATCTATATTAAAGAAATTGCATTTGAATCAAAAATAATTAGAAATATAAAAACTTAGTGAAAATTACTTTTTGCAACGTCAAAAATATAAAAAAAAATATTATTAAATAAATTATATCAGTTACATATATTCTATGTATCATTAATGCATTTGAAGGATATGAAATATTATTTTTTCCGAACAGCGTGATCACGCAGGTTTTGTAGCCGTTTAACAATCAATCAATATTAACAAATCTTTTAACACTTATAATTAATTAAAATTTTATTTTCCAATAATACCCATTAAAGAAAATGGAAAGATCAGAGATGACGGTTACAAAAAGTGTATTTAAGTATATGTATTGACGAATACGTAATTAATTTTAATAATTTTTCTAAACAATATTAACAACACTTGTCAAACACAGAATCAAACACCGATTGACTTGTGTTTTCTTTAAAAGGATTACTTATCACAAAACCTTTTATCTTCTGTCATTTATCATTTCGCCAGTAAATCAAAATGAGGAGAGGAAATCTTATCTTGTAAGCTCTCTTTCTCTCTAAGTAATCTCCGATTAAAAACGATATCAAAGGTTTCAACGAAGCTATTGCTAGACTGTTATCTTGCAGTCACATAACTTCACTTAATATTTACAGGATTTGAGGATTTAGTTAGATTTTTCTTTTCTTTTTTTTTTCTCTAAAAATTGGTTGAATCTGAATACAATTATCAAACATGTTTTACAATTTCTGCAAAACTACCGGATCTGGTAATCAGAAAATTTAGGGATTTTATGACCTGTACACGATGTTTTAGAAATAGATATCTTTTGTGGTTTTTACGATAAAGATTTCATACTAGATGTAGATCGATGCTAATATGTTTTACTAATATGATGCATGTCAAGCGGAGTTTGTGACCCATAATGAATTCTGTAAAAATTATAACTTCCACCTGGAAACAATTAGGGTTTTCAACATGATTTTCTGTGGATTTTTTTTCTTCCGAAAAACTATCATATTAGATGTTGATGCTAGTATGATTCTTGTTTCTTTTGTTAAATACTGTTTATATATCTTAATAACAATTTCAGATCCTAGTTAGTTTCACAATTCGGAAATAGAACCGGGATGAAGGGAAATCAGAATATTTGGGTTTTTAATTTGCTTTTGATTTGTTGGTCTGATGCATGTTAATAGAGTTTGGTGGCTGATGCGTTTGTATATAATTTGCTTTTGTATCTTTGAAACACATATTATGTTTAGTGTAGAACTAATAGAGTTTGGTGGTTAATGCTTAGCTTAAAAACCATTAGGGTTTTGTAGAAACTAGTATGATTTATTGTTCTGATGCATCCCAAGCGACTCTTAAATGACAACTTTCGATCAGTTTGAGACATTTCTTTTAATCTAATTGACGTTTCATGTCTTGTGGCTCTAAAATGCAAACCCATGAGTTAATTTCTTTACTTAACTTTGTCGATCCAAATCTATCTATAGGCTGAACAAAGATGTCAACAACAATGAGCTGGAGAGCAGCAAGTTTCTCACATTTGCTGACGTTCCATCAGGCCTCTTGGAAGCAATAATGTCTTATCTTTCGTACAAAGATAGCATTCGTGCATCCGCTGTCTGCAAGGCATGGCGTAAAGCTGCTGTAGCTGTTCGGGTCGCTGAAAAGTATCCATGGGTTGTCTCATTTCCTAAACGTGGAGACTCCGTTTATCTGTTCGATCCATTGGAGAGGAAGATGTACACACTGAATCTGCCCGAGATAGCTGGAACCAATGTTTGTTGCTCCAAAGACGGATGGTTGCTTATGCGCCGATCAAGCTTTGTGGACTTGTTCTTCTTCAACCCGTATACACGGGAGCTCATAAGCTTGCCAAAGTGTGAGCTGTCGTTTCAGGCTATTGCTTTCTCCTCTGCCCCTACGTCAGGTACTTGTGTGGTGGTTGCGTTAAGACCTGTTAGGAGAGATGCCATTGCTATCAGCATTTGGAATCTTGGAGCATGTGAGTGGGTTGCTAAGGAGTTCACTTGCTCTCTTGGGTTTGACCCCTACATGCATAGCAACCTTCTCTATGCCAATGATCACTTCTATTGCTTTGACTTGGGAGGTGTTTTACTTAGCTTTGATCCGGCTTCTAGCACAGTGAATTGTGAATCATGGGATGAACATAGATGCCCTTATCTTCATAATGATGAATGGTTGGGTCTGCCCAAGAGAATCTACTTGGTGGAGCAGAGAGGAGAGCTCTTTCTCATGTATACGTGCGGCAATGAGAGGCCAATGGTGTATAAATTAGTCTCTTCGAAATGGGAGGAGATCTCTAGTGCTGCTGCTCTCAACGGCTTGACAATCTTTGCGAGTCTCTACTCCTCAGAGACTAGAGTGGATGTCCCAGTGATGAGGAACCGTGTGTACTTCCCACGGTACGGTTTACATAACAACCAGTGTGTATCCTACTCCTTTGATCAAGGCAGGTTCTATCCGCGTAAGCCGCTCTTAAAACCAATAAATTTATGGGGAATGCAGCCAGAATTATGTCCTCTTCAGAGTATTTGGATCGAGCCACCGTCAAAGACGTTCTTAGACGGTCTTATGTGAAAAGGCTAAGTGACAGTGAAGGCAAAAAAGGTAACTTACTTTTCGCTTTGGGGTTCATGTATTTTACTTTTGCTATGTATTGGTTCTTGCATGTATGAAACTTGCTGTTAATTTCGCTTTGGGGTTCATGTATTTTACTTTTGCTATGTATTGGTTCTTGCATGTATGAAACTTACTGTTTCAAACTATGAGACCCATCGTCCTATATATTAATCAAAAAGTAAGGTTACATTACAAGCGATGTGTCTACACGTTTGGTTTCTCCGCATAAAGAATTTTGTGTTCATCATTTAATCAACTTGTATTCTACATCAGATCCAATGAAAATTCAGATGAAAAAAAAAGATCTAACACATTTTGTTTCCAGGATCTAACACATTTTTAACTTTTACTTTTTCTTAAATTATGATAGGTCATGAAAGACTAAGATTTTTGCAAAAAGGATATATCCTAAATAATACAAGTGTTTTTTTAGAAACATATCAGTTTTATCAATTTTTTTAATCTTTAAGAAGCAGCTGACACCTAATCAAAATCAAACGACCAATTAGAATAAAACAATAATACATATCATATTTATAATATGTTAATTTTTTTCTAAATCCATTAAAAAGCCTAAATAATAAGAATAATAACTAATATAGTTTGTATGCCAACAATGTAATATTTTATTTATTTATCACTGATAAATTTTAATTAAATTTAATAAAATCTAAATAGTAGTACATTAAATTATTAGTATAATAAAATTTAAAAAGTAAACTCATATGATATTTTTTTTATTTTATTAAAAAAATTAAAGTGACGTTTGTGTGTGCTAACAGTGATTTGGTGCCCGACCACAATGGTTTGAACTTTGAACCCAATTCTTCAATATGATTTTAAATAAAATTTATTAATATGAGTTTAATGTGTAAAATTGGTAGGTTCACGTAAATATTGCTTTTCTTTACATTTCAAAATGTATAATTAGTATAACAAATCAGGAAGAGAAGATGAAAGTGTATGTGATTGAACAATTATTAATGGTTCTATCAATTAAAACACCATAACTATTTTACTTATAATTTTTTGTGTATATTCGTTATTCTGAATTTACACTTTACAGATGATTTTAAAAACTCTAGACAAATTTATTCTTGATTATTTTTTAAATTTTGTTGTATAGTAGTATTAGAAGTTCAAACATAATTAGTTTTTGTGAAAAAAAGCAATGGTAAATGAGGTGATAAGAGAAACTTGGTACTAAACATTGCAATATTAGCTATTTATGGGCTTTATGTCGAAGAGCAAAAAAAACATCAGAGGCACTTAAAAAGAAAAAGAAAATTTTCTTCAAGATTTTACTTTTTTTGTCTAAATCGTAGCTATCTTTGAAATACCTCAATTGCATTTTCTCCAATCATTGTTATCACCACTCACTCTTTACCTACAAACAATTAGACCAGAGAGATTGTAGAGAATGTGAACATACCACTAGATGGGTTTCAATTAATGTTGAAGAAACTCACGGAGAAACAAAGTAGGACTACTCAAGAAAGAAAAAGAAAAAAAGTTTAAAGGAATCAAATATACTACAGCTAGAGAAAGCTATGGTGGTGACTAAAGAAGAAGCCAAACATACCACGGTTAGAGAAAGCCAAGGTGATAGTTTGAGTCGAACATACCAAGGTTAATGTCGAGGTGATGGTTCTAAGGAAAACAAAGTGAAATTGGCAGGTGATTAAAGGTAAACACCAAGCAAGGCACAATACGGAATCAGTTACCCAGATAACCAATTTAAACAAAATCTTCTACTTAGTTCCAATAGCAATAATAATAGTCTTCATGTGAATATTATAGATTATAGTTTGATTGTTTTAAAAGCATATATTTATAATAAACGTTTGGTAAATAAATAGACTATAATTCAAAATAATAATATTAATTAATATTAATTTAATTAAAGTGGTATTTTGTTTTGTGTAGTTACAAGGGATGTTCAAGTGATAACTTCATAAAGAAAGTTGATTATAATTGTCATTAGTATGAAGGTCCTTATCTCACAAATAAATGAATTAAAAATCCCTAAAAATTGTCTCACTCTCCAAATGCGTTATATCAAGAAATGATTTGTTAGCCAAATTTAAAAATATCATTTTTCATATCTTATTATCGTTTTTGCTATATGTGCCCATTGATAGAAGAAAATTACCACCGTTTCATTTAAGATAATTTAAATTCATGATAAAAACAAAAACTGCCACGCTTAGTTTAAATTTTATGAGATATCTGTTGGAATCACGTGAAGCACGTGAGGCATCACGGGGGCATGTGCCTCCTACCGATTTTTTGTTTTTCCTTTAATAATTTAAGTAATTTGATTAAATCTTATTATTTAAATGGACAAAAACTTATGGTGCCCCCGGTTAAAAATAGTTCTACATCCGCCACTATACATAACAAGACATTAAACTGACTGTTTTGCATTATTTTTATACCTATAAAACATAAGTCAATTGGCAATTGTAGGTATAACACGTATTTTTTTATTTTAAAATAAAATTACTTTTCGTTTTTATATTTTTAGTTAAAAACAATTTTTTTTAAAAAAAATTCAATTAATCTCATCATCTTTCACCAACCGTTCTTCTTCCCACACTTCCATAATCATCCACAATCTTTTGAAAAACTACATTTTATTATTTGTGCGCTATTCTATTGTGTTCTCACACACATGGACAGTTTCCCTTCAAAGTATTTAAAGTTTGCCTTTTGATTTGATGAAACGGATTGTATTTTGCAGAATGATGAAATAGATGATATATATGGAGGTTTTTCTTCTTCTATCCTTATTTTAATAAACTAAATTAAAATAAGACTAAAGAAACGATTGCACATTTGTTTCAGGCCTTCTCACACACATGTGTTTTTTTGGTTGTCAACATTCTATCTCTTCAGCTACTCTTACGCCTAACAAATACTAATGCATTAAAGCAGTTTTCAAAAATGTGTGGGTATGGGTGTGGTAACTGAAAAGACGACAAATAACCGAACACTCTATCGAGAAGAAGTACTTTGTATAACAAAAATTGAAGAAAAACAATAGCAATCAACCAGAGAATAAATTACATGTGTAGGTATTGTATTCTATTATTTGATCTCCTTAATTTTGATTTTTAGTTTTTTTTTACTTGGATTGGTATTATGGATTTAGCTTCCTCGGTTAGAAGTGTTTATGTATAAATATACTTTGCAACAAATGTGTATGTAATTAGTATAATGTAATCAGCGCCGTCATGAAAAGAGCAACAAAGAAGACGATTTGCAGATCCCTATATTCTGATCACACAAAACGATGGTTTCCGATCTCCTTTACCCTTTCACAAGCAAGTTAAGTGTTTCTATCTCTCTCAACGTGTGTGGCGGAATTAGGTGGGTTTCTTTCGGCTAGATCTATTTTCGTTTGGTGTTGGCTGCGGGTTTATGAACGGCGTTGAAGATCTCTGGCTATTTTTATAGGATCTCTAGCATTTGCTACGTGAAGGATATATATTTTGGTTGGTGCGAAATCATTCTCTAGTCTTGTTACTACGATCTCGACAGGCTTCGTGGGAGTGATGAAAAAGTTGGCTTGCTTGTTATCGGTTCATACATCATCTGATTTTCCGGGTTTATCCTGTGATTGGTTTTTTGAAGATTTCTTCAAAAAAGAGTTGTTAATCACGTAACGGGTAAAGAGAAGGTTTCATCATAGCAATCATGTCACACGGAGGCTCCAAAGGCGATGTAAAAGGTGATTTTCAGATCTAGGGTTCTCACCGACTTTTGATCACCGGCCATTGCAAGTTGATTCTCCTCTGAGGTTTTCATTAAGCCGGAGCAATCCCGGAGAAACAATTCCCTTAGCCTTAGTTGTAAGCTAAGTTTCTTATATGAGGCCGGAAATTTTATTAGCAAGAGGTCGGCATGAATAACCTGATCCTTAAGCTCTAACGCTCTAATTAAATTTAATTCAAAGACTCTGAAATGATTCTAGCTTTGTGCTATGATTGTGTTTGATTTTTTTGTAATCCCCTATAATAGGGTGTATCGGAGATGTTTCGTGTATGGGAGATTTTTCAAGTATTGGTTATGGTCTGAGTAATCACTATTGCCGGAAAATATTTCTAAAGGTTCACGTTTGTAGCAGTTTTCTAAGGTTGTATTACGGTACTGAGCCTGTTTTTGTCTACTGATTCAGTGTTCACTTTGAATTTTAGGTTGTGATCGTGGGTTTGTGCTAAGTGGTCGTTAAACAAGCTGGAGAAAAGGAAGGAGATTTGGTTGGTGAGGTTGTCTCTACCACATAATTCAGTTCTTAGGAATGTTTTTGGTGGTATTCAATCATTCAATCTAGCCTTGGTGCTATGTATTAGTGCTGACTTTTCTGCTAAAAGAAGATGAATATGATTTCATGAAATTGTCAGGATGCAGGAGCGTAACTGACTAAACAACACCTTCGAGAGCTGCACCTATGTTTCTCCCCTTCGTTTTTGTTTCTTTCTAAACAAAAAACTCATATGCCATTATGCAAGAAGTGCAAGTTTCTTATAGATATAATAAAAAGTTCACCGTAGAACCGGAAGGTACAAGTGGTGGACTTGCTTTTTTTTATATGGATTCTCTTGATGTCAAGATTTTATTTTCGAATAATCGCCTGATAGACGTGGAAGCTGTGATAGAAGGACATCCAGTCTTTCTGACTTTTGTCTATGGTGATCCGGTCTTTGAGTGCCGCGCATTAGTCTGGGAACGGATTACACGGATTAGTACCACGAGAACGAGCCCATGGTTCATGAATGGGGACTTTAATGAGATTACAGGCCATCACGAGAAAAGAGGAGGGTGGAAACGCCCAGATGCATCCTTCATACCCTTCAATACTATGCTAGAAGACATCAGGATGGTGGAATTCCCGACAAAAGGTAACTCTTTTTCCTGTGTCGGAAATAGAAGGAGTGGTAGAGTCCGATGCAAGCTTGATAGAGCAATAGGAAATGAAGATTGGCATCATATTTTTTCCCACACTTCTGTGGAGTATCTGAATCATCGGCCAGTTTTGGCTCGTATTCAATCGCGAAAGAGCAGGGTTAAGAGGAACTTTAAATTTGATAAGAGATGGCTAGGAAAAGAAGGCTTATTAGAAACGATCATCGAGGGTTGGGGAACCTCTGACGTCTCTACAACTCCGGACCTGTATGCTAACATCCGAAATGTCGTAAAGCTATATCAACCTAGAAACGTCTTAACCCGTCAAATACAATAAAAAAGATTAAGGAAATCAAAGAGAAGCTCGAAGCCGCTCAACAAGATGATTTAGTCTCAAATGAAGACCTTTTGACTTTGAAGTGGAATCTTTGTGCAGCCTTTCGAGAAGACGAATTGTATTGGAAACAGAAGAGCCGAGGGAATTGATTAAAGGAAGGAGACAGGAACACTAAATTTTTTCATACCACGACTAAGCAAAGAAGAGCTCGAAACAGAATCATCAAATTGAAAAATGCCTTAGGAGGTTGGGTAGAGACTGAGCAGGGAATAGAAAAAATGGCTGTTGATTATTTCCAAGATCTGTTTACAACATCTCAGCCTCAAGATTTTGAGGAGGCGCTCCGGTATACTACCGCGCAAGTAACTCCAACTATAAATGCTGCACTTACAAGCTACCCATCAGATGAAGAAATTAAGAAAGCAATTTTTGATATTCATCCGGAGAAAGCTCCAGGACCAGATGGGATGACTAGTTTGTTTTACCAGAAGTTTTGGGAAGTGACAGTGAAAGATATCATCAAAGTTGTCAGAGATTTCTTTGGTACAGATATGTTTGATCCGAGACTGAATCAAACAAGCATCTGCCTTATCCCAAAGACAGCGAGACCTGTAGAAATGGCAGAGTTCAGGCCTATAAGCTTATGTAACGCCAGTTACAAGATTATCTCGAAGATCTTAAGTAAGAGACTAAAAAAATTCCTCCCAAAATTGATTTCGAAGACTCAATCAGCTTTCGTAGCTAGACGTCTTATCACAGATAATATCCTAGTGGCACAGAAATTATTCACTGCATTGCGAACAAACCCAATCTGCAAGTCAAAATTTGTAGCCATCAAAACAAACATGAGTAAAGCTTATGATCAGGTTGAGTGGGGCTTCCTTGAAGCACTTATGAGAAAAATGGGATTCGCTGAGAAATGGGTATTGTGGATTAAATAGTGTATCTCATCTGTGTCATATCAAGTCCTCCTAAATGGAGAGGCGAAGGGCAACATACAACCTTCAAGAGGACTACGCCAGGGAGACCTTTTATCTCCCTTTCTGTTCATCATTCTTACAGAGGCGCTAATAGCCCAAGTTAAAGGAGCGGAAACAGAATGAAGGATTATCGGGATCAAAGTAGCTCAGACTTGCCCCCCAATCTCACACCTTCTTTTTGCAGACGATAGCTTGTGCTTCTGCAAAGCAGATAAGACAGAATGTGAGGAACTGATGAAGATTATCAATTGCTATGGGAAAGCTTCAGGACAACGTCTTAACTGTGCAAAATCTTCTATCCTCTTTGGTAGTAAGGTCCCACCAGAGAAAAAAAGCGGATTTAAAACAAGCTCTAGGCATATCCAAAGTAGGTGGCATGGGTATGTACCTAGGATTACCCGAGAAAATTTATGGCTCTAAATTTATCCAGGACAGATTAAGCACTCGGATTAATGCGTGGTCTGCTAAGCTTTTCTCTAAAGAGGAAAAGGAAGTTCTGATTAAGTCGGTAGCACAAGCCCTACCTACTTATGTCATATCATGTTTTCTCCTCCCACAAGCTCTACTGAAGAAGCTAAGTGGCGCTATATCCAGATTCTGGTGGAGTACAAAGCAAGATAATCGAGGGATGCACTGGGTCACCTGGGACAAAATATGTGTTAGCCAAGATGATGGCGGTTTAGGCTTCAGAGACCTTAAATGCTTTAATTTTACCCTCCTAGCAAAAAAACTCTGGAGATTGATACATTATCCGTCATCTCTTTTGGCGAAAGTTCTAAGAGCGAGATACTATCAACTCTTGACACCTCTGGAAATTGGAAAGGCCAAGAACCCATCATATGGACGGAGTATCATGGCGGCAAGAGAGGTCCTACAAAGAGGCTTGAGAAAATTGATAAATTCAGGGATTAGTACGAGAGTGTGGCTTGACAATTGGATACCGACCTGCCTACCAAGACCCGCTTTGGACATTGGAGCAGGGAGAGATCTGGACTTATATGTCCACCACCTAATTAATCTAGCTACATCTGAGTGGAGGATGGACCTCATTAACCAATAGAATGAGTAATAACACAAGTGTCTCTCTAGGAGATGACACATCAGCTTTATCAAGCTTTCAAAAGTTACACCTTAGCAAAAAAAAACACTAATCAAAACATTTTATTAATACACATCATCTATTAACTTTTATTATTTTTAACTTAAATCCATTAAAAACACAAATATTTTTTTTTGTTAATCTTTGTTTTATTTTTTGCTAAATCCAAGCCCAAATAATAAATAATAGCAAATAAAAAAATTGTTTTATTTTTTTCTCATCCCCAAATCTAAATAATAAATAACAACAAATTAAAAAAATTAAATCTTTGTTTTATATATTTGCCAAACTGAAACTCAAATAATAAATAACAGCAAAAAAATTAAAATTTTTAAATATGTGTTTGCTTGATAGAGACATATGATTGAAGAAAGTGTAGACACATAATCAACTATGCATCCATAATAATAACGCAAAAAATGTTATATTATAAGAAGCTCACACATCATCAAAAATTTAAGGGGTGGACACTTCGGTTTTGGGTTTGGTTTCGGTTCGGTTTCTTCGGTTTTACGGTTTATCGGTTTTACGAAAATTCAAACCATATATATTTTGGTTCGGTATGGTTTGGTTTTTCACGGTTCGGTTTGGTATGGTTTGGTTCGGTTTTTTAGAATTATACTATTACAAAAAATTTTGATTCACACTAATAGAAATAATAATAATAATAATAATAATAATAATAATAGATATGAGTGAAATAAAACAATAAGTTCAAAAAATAGAATCTAAATCATAAAAAATTCCACCAATAAGAACAGATTTCAAAGCAGAGAAACAAACAAATTATCAAATCTTTCATAATCAATAATTATAAAACAATAAGCAAATCTAGATTAAAATTTAATATCTATAAGCTTGGAACTAGAACTAGAAGACTTGAATGTGAAGAAAAAAGAGTTAATCGCGTTTTTTATCAAAAAATTAAGGTTTACTTTATTAGTTATATGTAGATATTTTTTATAAATATTATATTTTCAATTTATGAGTTAAGTTAGTAATTATAAAGATAACTAAGTCCAATAATAAAATATGTACTTAAACTAAATTAAGAAACTAGAAAAATATAAATTATTTAAAATTTAGTTTAAAAACTGAAAAACCTTTCGGCTTGACGGTTTTTAACCAAATCAAACATAAACCAAAGTTATAAAAAAATGATGGCCAAATAGATTTTTAAGTTTAAGCATAACCAATAACCAATGCATATCATTTTTTTAGGTTTGGTATTGTTTGGTTCGGTTATAGTTTTTGTGCCCACCCATAACAATAATACATATCATTAACACACTAATAAAACGAGTTTACTATTTTGCTGACCCATTAAAAAGTCCAAAGTTTACAAAAAAAAATGGAAGTCGAAAGCAAATAAGGAGAAGCTCAGACCACCACAGCTTGGAGATTAGCATTTCTGGTGGTTACCGAGAACAAATTTTCTTGGGTTTGGCGGGAATCGAGAATTCTTGGTTTCGGTAGGAAAATGTGATTTTCAGTTTTTGTAGAAAAACATAATTTCTCGGTTATGGCGGAAAAAAACGAATTCTCGGGTTTTGCGGAAAAATGTGAATTTTTGGATTTGGTTAGAAAAAAAAATTGATTTTCACACGAAAACAAAATATCTTAGTTTTGTCGAAAAAATGCGAGGGAAATGCAACTTTCAATTATGACGAAAAGTATGATTTCTTGGTTTTGATAAGAAATGAAAATTTTTGGCTTTTGATGGATAATGTGATTTCTTGATTTTTGCGGAAAAATGTGATTTCTGAGTTTTTGTGGAAAATTGTAATTTGATGATTTTGGCGGAAAGTGCAATTTCTCAGTTTGATGAGAAAACAAAATTTCTCGATTTTGGCGAGAATAATCAATTTCTCGGTTTTGATGGGAAATGCAAATTCTAGTTTTTGACATATAATGTGTTTTTTGGTTTTCAAGGAAAAATGTGATTTTTTAGTTTTCGCGGAAAACACAATTACTCAGGAGATAATGCAATTTTTGGTTTTGCGGAAAATTGGAGTTTACCGGTTTTGGTCGGAAGGCGTGATTCTTGGTTTGACAAGAAATTTTTTTTTTTGTTTTGGTGGGAATAGACGTTTTTCCGGTTTTTACGTAAATATTTTTTTTGTTTTTAGAGGAAAATACGATTTTTTCATTTTTGCACGAAGATGAAATTTTTTGGTTTTGGTGAAAAAACTTGATTTCTCTGTTTTGGCGGGAAAAAATAGCTTATCGCAGAAAAATGTAATTTTTTGGTTTTTGCAAAAAATGCAATTTATTTGTTTTGGTGGGAAAATTAAATTTCAGGTTTGACGAGAAAATGATTTTTTTTATTTTGGCAGGAATAAGCGATATCTTAGTTTCGTGGAAAAATGAAATTTTTTTGTTTTGTCGGAAAATGCAATTTCTCGGTTTTTGTAAAAAGATAAAATTTCTCTGTACTAAATTTTCAAGTTACAATATGTTTACAGTAATCGAAATTGAATTATTTAACTTTAACTAAACTGATATTTCAACAGTTTAAACAGAACTTTCTCTTTAGTTCTAAAGCAATAACAATGGTTTTGATATGAATGTTATTGATTATAGTTTGATAGTTTTAGAAACTTATGTTTATAATAAATATTTGATAAATAAATAAATTTTATAATTTAAAATAATTATATTGATTAATAAATTTTTTTAATGGCAATTTGCTTTATATAATTTCAAAAGAGGATCAAATGACAATTTAGTATAGAACATAAATTACATTTGCTATTAGAATGAAGATACTTAAAAATGTATTGTTTTATTCTTACATATACATTTATAGATAGTTAGCTAGACAAATTTGATAGTAGATTATAATTTTGAAAAATAAAAAATTAAGCATACACAATATTTATTCAGATTTAAAACATATAAATACATAACTTAAGCTAATAAAAATAAATATAATATTCATTTACATTATAAAAATAATTTTATTATATTTAAAATATATATACAAAATCTAGAAAAATATGTCGTAGCGTAACGCTGTCAAATACATCGTACATATCAATTATGCAAAGATTTTGATCAACGGATCAATCAATGAACGAACAAACAAGTATATAATACCAATTATTTATTTGTGTCTTACTTTTGGGGAAATGTCTTACACTCCATTGATTTCAATATAAATCTCAAATATATCTCACTATTAACCAATTTGAGCCTTAAATGAATATTTTTCTTATAAGTTGGTAGCATATACTCAAGCAAATACGTGACGTCATAGTTTATTGTCATCTATTACGTTGAATAAAATCAAAATCGAAAAGTCAAACAAGAAATCTAGGTATTTATCCGCTGCAGGTTATTTTTCTAAATTTTATATATATTTTTAATATTATAAAATTATTTTTATAATATAAATGAATATTATATTTTCTTTATTAGTTTAAGTTATGTATTTATATGTTTTAAATTTGAATAAACATTGTATATCTTTAATTTTTTTATTTTTCAAAATTATAATTTACTATCAAATTTGTTTAGCTAACTAACTATAAATGTATATGTAAGAATAAAGTAGTATATATTTAAGTATCTTCATGCTAAGGGTAAATATAATCTATTTTCCAATAAATTACTACTTGATCCTCCTTTATATTTATATAAAGCTGCCAAAAAAAAATTTATTAATTAATATGATTATTTTGAATTATAAAATTTCTTTATTTATCAAATATTTATTATAAACATATGTTTCTAAAACTAATAAACTATAATCAATAACATTTATATCAAAACAATTGATCTTGCTTTAGAACTACAATTTTCTGTCAAACCAAGAATCACGCATACCAAAACAGATAAACTACTATTTCCTACGAAAACCAAAAATTATATTATCTCCTGAAAAATTGCATTTTTCCATAAAAACTAAGAAATCGCATCCCGCAAAAACTAAAAAATCACATTATTCGTCAAAAACTGAAAATTTGCATTTTCCATCAAAACCAAGAAATTGCTTATTCCTGCCAAAACTGGGAAATTTTGTTTTCTCATCAAACCGAGAAATTATATTTTCCGCCACAATCATCAAATTGCAATTTCCTGTGAAAACTAAAAAATCATATTTCATGCGAAAACCAAGCAATCGCTTTATCCGTCAAAAGCTAAAAATTTGTATTTCCTATCAAAACTGAAAATTACATTTTTCGTCAATATTGAAAAGTTACATTTTCTATCAAAACCGAAAAATCGTATTTTCTACTCAAAACTAAGATATTTTGTTATCCCGTCAAAATCAATTTTTCTCACAAAAATCAAAAATTCACATTTTCCCGCCAAACCCGAGAATTCTGCTTTTTCGGTCATAATCGATAAATTATGTTTTTCTACCAAATCTGAAAATTACATTTTCTTACTGAAACCAAAAAATCTTATATTCTCGGCAAATCAAATAAATTTCCTATTACCACCAAAGCCAAGAAAAATTTTTCTACTCAAACCGAGAAATCATGTTTTTCTAGTAAAACTGAAAAATTGCATTTTTCTGCCAAAGACGTCAAATTGCTTCTGCAGAATCCAAGAAATCGCATTATCCATCAAAAACAGAAAATTGTCAAAATTTCGAATTTGCATTTCCTGTCAGAACCGAAATATTTTGTTTTTACATCATAACAGAAAAATTTTGTTTTCCATCAAAACCGAGGAAATTTACTTTCTATTAACCCGAAAATCGCATTTTTCTGTCATGATGGGAAACAACAAAATAATTGGAAAATAGATAAAGGAAAAATAAATTGAAAAATACACCAAATACATATTTTTGAATTTTTTCAATATAGTAAGATAATTAAAAAATATACTAAATATTCCCCAACTTTGCCTAGACTTTTTTCAATCATATACGCTTATGTCAAACAAACAGATAGTTAGAAAATATTTATATGTTTATTTGCTGTTATTTATTAATTGAGTTTGGGTTTGACAAAATATAAAATAAAGGTTTAAAATTTTTATTTACTGTTATTTATCATTTGGACTTAGGTTTGACAAAAAATAAAATATTTTTTTTTCAGTGTTGTTTATTAATTGGGATTTAGTTTGGTAAAAAAAACAAAGATATATAGAAAAAATATTTAGATTTTTAATGGATTTAAATTTAAAAGTTAAAATAAGTAGATGAATTGTATTAATAAAATGTTTTGATTGATGAATTGATTTGCTAAAGTGTCATCTTAGGAAAGCTTAAAAAAACTGAGGTGTCATTAGTAGGAGATACATGGGTGTTTTTGATGTATTGATAAAAAAACTAAACTTTAAAGATAAATTTCAAAATAAAAATTAATACAAAATAATTTTATGTGTCTATATATATTTGTAATGTAAATAAAATAATTATAATTATAAGAATATTTAACATTATAAAAAAATTAATTACAACATTTGAAGAAAATTTAAAAATAAAAGTTAATACAGACTAATTTTCTTATATTTACCATAATATCTCATTTTCCTATTTTAAAATATAATATACATATTTATAATTAAAATATAATTCATAATATAAATCAAATAACAAACAAGAATTAATTATACTAATTTATATGAATCTATATTATAAAATAAAAGTAATTTTGTAAGAAAATATTAATTATTTATTTATAAGCTAATTATTATCAACAATAAAATAAAAATAAACTATAACATAATTTTTTAATTGTTCTAAATATTATACGTTTTCTAATGAAAATATATATTTATAAATGATCCAAAAAATCAATATGCATAATTAGTTATTGCAAACAAATTTTATTAAAATAAATATCTATATAGTATTTTTTTTGTCTACAGCCTCAATGTCTCTATATAATATTTTAGATAGAACATTGTTATATTTATTGATATATATATATAGAAAATAATAAATAAAATATATAGTAAATAACTGATTTTATGAAAAAATATTATAAAACAAAATTTATCATAAAGAAAACGCAAAATAAATTTAAATCATACTTTAAATTTTAGAGAATTTGTAAATTTGTGTATTGTATAAAATTGAATAAAATAAATTATAAAAGTAAAAAAATATTTATACACAATTAAGAAAGAGAAAAATAAATAAAAAGTAAAAAATAAAGCCATGTGATTGGTCCTCAGCACGTGTTCTACTATTTTTCTTTCCTTCCTATGTAGAATTGTAGATCATTAATTTAATAAAGAAATCTAATCTGCATGCAGATTATTAATAATTTATTATTATTTTTTAGTTCTGCATTTAAATTAATGAATGACAAATAAAATGTAAATTGATCTGCTTTTTCCTAATCTACATTTGTCCTGCATCTATTCTGCACTTTCATTCAAAGTCTTTAATTGTGAAACAATAATATTATAAAAACGGAGAAACCAAACCAACCATTAACGTATAATTTACAATATCGCTTCCGAAAATTTTATGTTGTGCGTACATAGATAATTGAAAATGATCAATTTTGTGAAAATGATCCAGTATGATGCTTTTGAATTATTATTTTTTTTTTTGGACCAATAACCATAATTAAAAACAATAACCATAATTAAGATAAACATCTGTTAGAACCTCAACATTTAATACTTTTTCCCTTCCAGGTATTTTGATAAAAGTGTATATCTACTGATACAAACACTGTATGTCACTTTACTAACATTGATGAAAGTAAATACGTGTTATCATAGTGCAGTGACATATCAACATCTTGTAATTTTGAGATCTGATTTACATGTGGAATTTTGTTACTAGACAAATGATATAATTATATAATCCATTATGCAGACTGGTTTTTATTTCCTTCAATGCCATATTGTTTAATAATTTTTTTTTAAAATCATAGTAGTATTAAAATAAGTAAACAGAAACATATTGGACTTCTCAGACCTTTCAATTTCAAAATTCCAGGTCAAAAATATAGAAAAGCCTTTCAAAATTCAAAGTCTCATAAGACTCATTATTCAATAAACTCTCTCTCTCTCTCTCTCTCTCTCTCTCTCTAATGAAGAAGTTGGGTCGGAAAGGAACCGTTCATCCGTCGCCGGCGACTAAACCTGACGACCACTTTCTCTCTCTCCTCCCCGTAGCTATCCTCTCTCTCGTGGCGGCGCTCTCGGTGGAGGACCGTGAAGTTCTTGCTTACCTCATCTCGAATTCCGGTGACCCAAATCGTATCTCTCGTCTGAAGAAAAACAAAGCCAACGAAGATGATCATCACTCTCCTCTTTTTCTCTGCGATTGCTTCAGCTGCTACACGAGTTACTGGGTTCGATGGGACTCGTCGCCGAATCGCCAACTCATTCACGAGATCATCGACGCTTTCGAAGACAGCTTGGAGATGAAGAAGAAGAAAAAGGATCGGAAAAAACGGTCGGGAAAATCTTCCGTTCGAGTTAACTCGGTCGTACCGAGTCGACTCAGTGAGTTGGGGTCGAGTTCAGACGAGTTGGCGGGTGACTCGGTGGATAAAGGGAATTGTGGTGGTGGTGAAGCGGAGAAGGAGAAAGGATCAGTTGAAAAAATTATGAGTTTTGTTGGTCAGAAGTTTTTTGGGGTTTGGGGATAAGAAATTTCCAAACATTTTGCTGGAAAAAATGGCGAGGAAATTACAAGGACAAATAATAAAGTATGGTTTATTTTTGTAAATTTTACTTTCTAGCTCACCTTTTTTTTCAAGAAATTTTATTTTTCTCCTTTTTCTTTCTTCATTTCCTTTTATTTTTTCCTTTTAAATTTCTTTTAAAAGGTTTTTTTTGTAATATATAGATGTTTAATTATCCTGTAATTTTCAAGTTTAAGTCACTGTATTATATAATGAAAAGTGTGTGGGATGACGACTAAAAACAATATGAAATGTGTGTGTCATACAGGAAATAATTACTCTCTTTAGAGTATGCCTACTTACACTTTCTGTTTTTTGGTTGGCTCTAAATCTTACGCAATCGTAAATAATGACTTTAAAAAAATCAATTAAATTATATTAAAAGAGGAAATAATTTAATAGAAAAGCATTTATCAAAAAAAAGGAGAAAATAATATTTTCACTTTTGCGATTGGTAGGAACTAGGAACTTCCAAAATCAGGGACTAATTTTCCCATTCCATCATTTTATGAGTTACCATAATTTTGTGTGTTTGCAGACATAATTAAAGATGAGTTTACTTGTTAAAGCACATAGAGTAGTACACTTATTACTTGTAATACCTTCGAGATTAGAGACATGGGAACTCTAAGATTCCTTGATATGATAAAATGAATAATCCAACAAACGACACTTTTAAGTACATTAATCTTCCGATTTCGAAAGGTAAATTATGAAATGAAGAATTTGCACAAATATACTAGTATCAAATTTGAAGCCAATCTACGTTCACACTTCACAGCCATCATAAAAAAATGTGTTACCAATCGGACAAATATCAAATCTATAACAATTATAAAAAATGTTGTAAACCATATTGCAAAAATTCGTTTAAAGCCATCATTTTTATACATGCAAGCTACCGAAATTGAAATAAGATGGCAGCACTAATCTAAACAACTATGATACATATTCCCTTCATTAATAAACAACCGAAGACATTAATTAATATAAAGCATATGAATTATGGATACATTAAACTACACACAAGAATAGTTAACGCAGGTCCAAAAGATCTGGTGTGCCGCCCACCACCACCAACAAGCACTTATATGCTTCCCATGAACATGAATTGGTACAACTACGTTAAATAATTCTCCTGACTATTTGGAATTTTATATCGGATATATAAGTATTTTCTTTTATCATATATGCAAAGTATTATGTATGTAAGAGTAAGACCATGTATGTAAAGTAGTTTTGATCTGTACGATTCATATATACTGAATCAGGTATCGTAGAACAAATAGTTTAGGGGGTTTTATGAATCAAATAATAATAAAAATATATATTATATTAAAAATATTATCTCACATCGGAAATTAGGAAAAGATTCTAACTAATATATAGTGCTAATTTTTGTCATTGTCAATTGGTTTGAAGTTGAAAGTCGATGTAACCTAATATGGTATCAAAACCCGGTTTATACAATATAACTCAATCTGACCCAAAATTGATCGAATTATCGACTAAGCCTGAAATTGATACCGTCAATTCAAGCTCAAACATTTAAATATATTAAAATTAATGGCCAAAATAGCTATCATATGTGGAATAATATCTTATATCAAAAATTGGAAAGAATTTTAACTAATATAGAAAATATGGAACAATTCACTTATTCCTAATTAGTTTTGCTAAAAGTTATTGTTCTTAATTCCTATTAGAAGCTCATATAACTAGATATTATATCCATATTCCATTCCAACAGCCGAAAATATTCAGAAATGGTTTTTTTTTTGAATTGTTAGTTAAGTTTAAAACTACTAATCACCTCTTCAATCGCATTTTTGAATGTTTTGATGGATGTCTTCAAGATTGTTGATCACATAGCATAGATTATAGACGGTGCATAGAGATTCGGTCTAATACTTTACAAAAATATATAAAGTAGATAAACAAATACAATGAATTGGTACTTTAATTTTAAAAATGGGCATATTCCAACATTGGGTTTGGCGAATAAAATACATAAAGAAGAGACAAATATGGCTTATTGGCTCTTGTCTGGGTGTAACACTTTACCTCTTTTCTTTTGGACAAAAATGTAACACTTTACGTCTTTACCTCACAATTACATTCCTCGACATAGTGATGATTCATATAGTATAGTAAGCGAAATAATATTTTGAAGTGTCGTTAATTCGATTTGGAAAAACACCAAAGATAAAATTTAGAAGTTAGTGAATCGAGTGACCCTTAGGACAGAACCATATATATTACATGTTTGGATTCGGAGTAATGGATATGTTCACAAAAGTATGATCATTCTACCATTGCACCATTGAAGGGAATTCTAATATATACACTAAATGCATTGCTAGTAACACTATACGGAATCATAATGTTTAGTGTAATGTTACAACTTAGAGATGTTGTCACGGCATGAGACGTGTTTGATAGGCTTTCTTGGTTTCTATTTTGTACTACAAAAGTCAATGCGTTGTCTTTGACTCCGTCAATTTTTTGAGGTCATCACGAGCATTTTGGGAGTTTTCTTTATTTATTTAAAAAGCATGTTGAAAGATTATACTTTTGCCCCTCAAATACTTTGAAAACTTCTGTTAAGATTCTTCGAACACAACCATTTGATTTTTGGTGTACAAATCAAATGTTTATTGTCAATTTTTAAAAATCCTCCAAGGTTGATTTTCTTTAGAAAAGATTTAAGCTGTAAATGATTTATACGTGTGTAATAACGACATTCTTGATAATTTTAACATTCAAAATAATTTATCACCAACGAATCTCTAAGAATTGCTAAAAATTATGTGGGCTGACAAAGTTAAATATCATACGAGCTACCATCAACTAGAGAATAGAGATGATATCTACTCTAAGCCTAAGAGTGTTGAAAAATGGGACTATGATTGCTTGAGCCTTCACTTCAAAAGTACTAAACAATAAGATATATATACTGTATAACTTAACATCAAACCAAACAATGTATAAAATATAAGATTAGGTAAGATTAGTTAAAACTTATGTGCTTGTTACTAAAGATATTTAGACTATCTTCTCCCTCAATTAAGAAAACTTCCTTTGGTAGGTATCTATTGTTATCATCATCACTTCACAATCAGTCCAGTTTCGCATAATCTAATTTATGATAAATCATTAACAAAGGGAGTTTGAGCTGATACAGGTTGTGCTTACGTAGCGAGATCTCGTTCTTATATATCGTTAAGAACTTAACTTTTTAGCGTCTGTTTTAGAAAGAAAAAAAGAACTTAACCCACTTAAGGCATATTAATGCATGATAGAAATATCTGATCATCATATTCAAATTAATGTCTTAAATGGATTCTACATAAGTAACATAAGTAAAAAGGAAACAAAGTGTTGTGACTTGTGAATACACTTTGTGGCTTGTTTTACAAGTTTGCTCACATTTTATTTTTCTATATATCGACCACAATTGGTCCAATAGGGTTTTGTTTTTTGGTTATTGTTTTTTCGCCAGTCAACCTTCAAAACCTTTTTTTCTTACCCAAAATGACTCATGGTGTGTTTTTTTTTTTTTTATATCAATGATAGTATATTTTACAAAGAGTTAAAAAAAATTAATAAAAACATAACATGGAATTTTGGTTTTCTTTAGGACACTTAAGATTATAGTTTTAGTTAGGTCTCTATTCGTTCACAAGTTTACCAACAAAATACCCATATAATAATAGAAGTAGGATTAAAACTTTTCGACAAAAAGTAGTACTATTAAAACTTAAAATAGAAAATTTAAAAATGTGAAAACGATATTAATATACACTCATGTTCATTTCATAAGAGAGTTGGTGGTGACATCAATGTTTTGAAGATGCACACGTCTATGAGTCCTACCAATAAATTGGTCACGTTAACAGAAAGTAATTTCGAAATTTATCCAAAGATTCCAAACTGCTAAAGAGATTTCATAAATCTTACTTTGAACAAGATCGTCGAGTGTAAATGCGTTTACAAGATATTAATATACATATATACCATTGTGGATTTGTCTGTGTTTGAACGTGAAACTCGTGTGAACACTAGGCACGAGAAGATTCTAAGGTGGAAACTAAATCCCAAAGTGCTCGAATCCCATTTGTCTCAAACAAGCACAAGGACGTCACATGCATGCTTAATAAAATCAATTGCCTGTTTTCAGACTGAGCTCGAGCTCTGTTTTGACTGAATGAGAAACACGAGGGGACACAAGTGCAAGGGTTGATGAGGATCATACACGACGTGAGGAACAAGAGTTTGTTTGCGCTTTCTTCGGTTGAGTTTGATCGATGTAAGGAAGAGATTCTAGTGAATTAAGGGTCGAGATATCAAGATTAAGGCCCCAAAACAGGAGTTTGAAACCAAAAATGTATATTATGTAATGCTTAGTTTTCAATTTCAATTTTAGTCTCTTAGATAATGAGTTTAAAATGTAAAAGACACAAAGCTTTATTGAAGTGAAACCTCAAAACCACGAGGGCGACATTTTCAGTTAGTTTTTCTTCGATAAATCGTATACGAGAACCACTTCCGGCGCGGAAACCCACCGGTTGGAGCGCAAATCAATGATATTCTGAATCATACATCTCACTCGCATCTGAGGATGGTTTGACAGATTCTTTAAACGTCTGAAATGCAAATCGTTGGACTGTTTTGAAATCATGCTTGATTCATCAAGTTCTTTGCCGATAGTTTTGAGAAAGATGCAAACAACTTCGACATTTTCCTCTGATGCACATATTTTCTCATCATCCCACAGAAGCTTCTGTATTAAAAACGTTAAAATAAACACACAAAGGCAAAAGTTGATTATAGAACATTTAAAATAAACACACAAAGGAAATTAGTCTCTAAACGTCATTTTTCAAACAGTTTTCAACTCCCAGCCAACCCTAAAACCGAAAACAAGATTTGCATTCTCTTTTCTTTTTCTTTTTTTGAACAACAACATTTGCATTCACAAATGGTTTTTCTTCGCAATAGTAAGGTTTAAGTTATTCGGAAGTCTCTTCTTCACCGGAAGGTAAGGTTTAAGTTAACCGGAAGTCTCTAGTTTCTTCGCAATAGTGGTTTAAGTTAAGGTGTTTATGGAAGATAATATAATTATAAAAGTGTTCTAAGAATTTTAATGTGTTTTACATCAAATCAAGTGAATCTCTCTGTTTCAAAAATCAAGATTTTACACTATTGAAACTTTAACAGAGTTTACCAATTTATCAAATAAATGCCCTCGAAAAATTATCACCTTTAAGGTAAAGAAGCTAAATCTGAAAAAACCATTCAAGTGTGAATCATCAAATTCAACAAGAACATAAGTTATTCTGATATTTTCCGCTAACATTATATTTTTACACGATGCAATTATTGACGTTTAAAAACAATCACGAAAACTGTTTCTATCGTTTTATATTTAATAAAAAAAAATATTTTGCAGCGTTTTATGATATATGGTTATCAATAAAAATATAACATACATTTATTATAAAATTTGTTAAATCATAGTTTATAAAATTCTATGGTAGCTTTCCGCACATCTCTTCGTCAAATTTTTTATAATCCGCAATTGTTCACTTCCATAAACTGTGTAACAAAATCTATTTAATATTTGATTATTATATTAAAAAGTAAGATTTGATCTGTTCCTAACTTTAATATATTTGTTAATATAATAAATAATGGATCACAACATATACAAAACTTGATTCATGAAATAATTTTTTAATATGTTGGAAAAAAATATGCATGAAAGAATTAATATGTGTAAGATAATATTTTGAAATATTTCTAATAAAATATAAAATTGATCAAAATTATTCTTATTTATTTTTTTGTCTTCTTTTGACTCATACATTTTTTTCTTAACCTTTAATAATATATTAAACATTAAGATCATTTCCAATATATTTTTCAATTTTTTTCTTCAAAAATATAAGTGGACTTCTCTCCAAATTATTCCTATTTTACAGGAAAAAAAAGATTGTTATTTTTTCCTCTTTAATTGGAGAAATAAGTAACAATCTTTTTTTCTTCTAAATTATAAAATTTAAAATAAAAGTGGATTGGAAATGTTTTAAACCAAAAATATAGCCTGAGATTTTTACATAAAATCAAAGTCATAAAGATTCATTTTTACTTTTAATATTATTTTTATTCATATATACAATATTATAATAAAATAAAGTTAACTAAGAGGATACTTATAATTTGTTTTTTTCTATCTGTTTATTTTTTTGTTTCATTTATAATTTTAAATTATTGCTATATAATGAGAATTTATTCACATATGATATAAACTTTCTTTTATTTAGAAATAAAATTTATTTAGTTTTAACTTAATCAATCAAAACATTTTATTTATTTGAGAAAATTTGTCATGTCACATTTCCAGGCTGACATTCTTTTACACTAACTTTTGCTAAGATGATGATACCTATGATTCTTTCATTAAACCTACTTCTCAAATAATAATTAAAATAATTAAATTTATAGAGGTTTTATTGTATATATGTATATATATATAATATAGTGATTAGCATTTTCATGTTGAACAAAAAAAAAGCATTTTCATAACAGCCAACTCTAACACACAAAGGAAATAAAGTCAGAAACAGAAAATAAAAACAAAACACAACAAGAACAATATCCGAGATATAGCAAATTACTCTGTTCAGTGTTCACACACCACATGTGAACCGTGAACATCTTGGTTTTCAAGGGCTTCAATAAACTGCGGGGTTTGTCTGTAATTTACCAAAAAAACAAAAATATACTACTTAGTTATTATTCTTTTCATAACTATAAGGACAGAAAATATTTAAGTAGTTTTTTTTTTTGTATATTCGTAACCATAAGGCATAGGCATTAGTAATTAATGAAGTGTAGAAGAATACCACTTCTGGCCTGGAAATCCAGCCATTAGAGCGCAGATTGATGATATTCCGAATCATAAATCTCAATCGCATAACCAGCTGAGAATTATTTGACAATTCCTTTAGACGTCTGTAATATTTATCGTTCACCTTTTTTGAACTCAAGCTTGATGATCCATCAAGTTCTTTGCCGACAGTTTTGAGAAAGAGACAAACAGCTTCAACATTTTCCTCTGATGGACACATTTTCTCCTCATCCCCCAAGAGCTTCTGCATACTAAAAAGTTAATAACAAACACACAAACGCAAAAGCTGATAATAAAAATGTGTAAGCTTCATTATAAGCTTTACTTTACCTGAACAATGTGGTGACCGATCCTAACTGTAACCATATGCTGCTTTAGAAGCTCGCCAATCAAACGAAGGTTTCCTATAGCCCTGAGGTTCGACATTCTCTCCATCTCCTTAGGCTCTCCCTTATGATATGGTCCATTCATCTTTCTAAGCTCTTGACTTGAGCGCTCTTCATGTTCCTCGAACAACTGTTGACATAGATTCAGCAAAATCCCCTTGAATGGGGTATTTTCAGTGATCTTACCAGCCCCACGCTCTCTAGGTAGAAATGTAGGTAGCTTGTGTTGAATATCAGAGCATAATTTAGCGTACATAGGGCAAAAGGTCGGCTCAAGTATAGCTTTATCAAAAATAAGGGTTGCAACTTCCTACAATTGAAAGAACATGATGCACATCAGCCATATTGAAATAGAGAACAAATGCACCCAGAGCCGTGCTAACCTCATTCGATACCATAAACATATTTTTTTTAAAATGTTCTTATTTATATTTTTTATAATAATAAATATAATTGTTACATAGTAAAGATAATAAAATAAAACAAAATAAATTAAATTGTAGTTCTAAAACTTTTTTTTCTCCAAAATTTTAATTTATTTTACCAATTATGGATGAAAACTATTTTAAAAATAATCAAATAATCAAAAAAGTAAAAAAAAAAAAAAATCTTGATTATATCTAATTGTTAGAGTGCTGGAAAATAAATTGTTATAGAAATATAGAAAAAAATTGTAATACTATATTTAATGTTAGATCAGTAGAAAGATGGAAAGAAAGAAATTATATGTTTTATTTGTTTTCTTGCTTTAATTCTTTAATTTTTTGGATCATTTTCTCTAATAAAATTTGACTTATTGTTGTTGGTTTCTCATTTGTAAACTCATATATGTATAAATACATTTGAGATTAGTACAATATAACTAACAATGAAATAGATTATTAAACTTTTTAGAAAAATTACTGTCCTATGTTTTGAATAATAATTTGCTGCCATAAACCAAAGTTTCTTTTAAATGCATATAGGCACGGCTTTAAATGCACCATAACCAAAGCTTCCTAAGTTTGTTGCATTCTCGAAAAATTATAGGAAAAATGGGAGTAAGAGAATATCTATATCCTCATTTGGTGAGTTTGATCAAATCTTATAAGACATAAAACTAACACCTTGTTCATAACAAATCATAGAAAACCATGAAACTTAGGAATGGCCATCAAATTCAAAATCAAACCAAAATTTTACCAAACAGAGACAAAATTTGATATTAATTAATCCCAATGGTAACGATTTTATTATACCAAATTACCAAACTGAACTCGAACCTAACTTGAATTTGCTGCAACATAACCGAACGACTAAACCAGATTCACTATATATATATACAAAAGAAATGCATTTAAATAATAGTATATGGTAATGGTATAAATAAGATCTTTCAATATAAAAGATGGAGAGAGTTCCAATGCTTGACAACTATTAATTCATATAAAAACTATATAATTTGAGCTTAATTACATTAAAATCATCAAAGTTAACATATGTAAAACGGAATTTCAATATTATAACATTATTAACATAAAGATAGTAAATCATACGAAAAATGAAAATGAATATTTTAGTTTTTGAAATGGTTTTTGGTTTCTGTTTTTCAAAAACTACTTTTTTAACCATTCAGGTTTTTGTATAAATAGATTTCTTAAATTATAGGGAAACTAGTTTTTACAAATTTTGTGAGTTTGTGAACAAAAACCAAAAACTGCAATTTCAGAGTTTTGTTTCCTGTGAAGTAGTTTTCTATTTTGTTATTTATTTTTTATCATTAATTAAGAAATTAAATGCAAAAATATCTGATGCATAAACCAAAATTTCCATTCTTTAGGATTTCCCTAATACTAGGTACCATAGATATTGTTTTTCTTTTCAACTGCATTTATGAAACAAATTTTATTTTTGAACAAATAAAATTAAATGCATTTTCTGATTTTTAATGAATTACTCATAAACTTTTAGTATTAATTTAATTAATATTATTTTACCAATAATTACCTTAAATATTTTTTTAGTAAATATAGATTAAAACTAAAATGTACTTAAAAACTAAAAACTAAATAAATCACCATTCAAGTTTTTAGAAAAACCAAAATCTACAGCAAAATCCAAAAACCAAAAACTAAAAACTAAAAACAGAAACCAAAAATCAAAAACCAAAAACCAAAAACTAAAAACTAATCAAACATTCATCACCTTAGTTTTGTCACATGTGATCTATATATATAGTCTTCATATTCAAACTAATGAGGATAAATCGATTTCAGTGCCACTGAGAAATAGGAGCAGATTATTCCAATAGGCAACTGCGATTCAATCTAATTTCCTAATCAGCCAATCTATGAATAGTCAGTAACTACAGATTGCTTTATGGGATTTTAATCCCAACAAGGCAATAATGCACCTTTATGATTTGAGGTCTAGTAACGCAAGTATTGATAAGTTGGCTCAAGAGACGAGCATATTTATCTTCAGCTATCTCGTTCATTATCCTGGTCAAGCAAAATATAACAAATTACAAGCTAAACTCTAAACATTTGAGAATTAAAATCTAAATATATTTAACAAATGGAGCGGAAAGAGGAAATAATTACCTGCTTCTATCCTCCAAAGCCAATGCTTTGAATGTTATCCAGTCTTGCAACAATACTCTACAAACCAACTTTGTATTTTCCATTGGTTCTTTTCTTTCTTTCTTTCTACAATCTATGTTTGTGATACGTTATGTTGCAAAGACACGAAGAAACTAAAATATTTTATTTGGAGAGATCTCAGGTTGGATTGGTCGAGAATTGGAGACGATCGAGGACTCAGATCTGGTTCTGATGGTTTAGGGAAGATCTTGCTTTTGGTCAAATGTTACTCAATGATAAGATTTTTTTAGCAGTCTATGTTTCTTTGAAAGGATTTTGATGGGTCTTGATTGTGTTGAGGATGGAGGAAATGAATTTGAATGGTATGGAGAAGGAAAGAATGAAACAAAACTCCTTCGAGTTTTAGTTCCTTAGTCACCAAGGAGGTAAAGTAAAAAGCCAAAAAGGAACCTACAGTTTTTTTTAAATAAAGTTGGAGAAAAGAAGAGGAGTACTCAGCTTTTTGGCAGAACGTTACCATCGAGAATCATATTTGGATTTAATAAACTAGCTATTTCATGAGTCTTAGGATTTAAAAGAAGTATGGAGACTATATGGGCCATAAATTTTACTTCTCTCAAGCATGCATGAGTTTTCTTTTGTGCTAGTTGTTCAGTTTCATTTGGGTAGTAATAAGTTTATTCTCGGTTAAATTCATATGGTTTAAGTGGAGTTGTATTCAGGGCAGATCTATATTGTAAAAATTATGGCACGTGCTCCACACTAATTTATAAAGTTTTATATTTAGTATCATTAGTATCATAAGTATTCAATGGTTTGGATAGTTTGTTATTGATGTGTTTTCAAATTTCTTATGTGCAGAATTCAATTCTCACTCTTTTTCTAGATAACTATCAAACTTTTGTTATTAATTTTTTATTTGTCACATTTTCTCTTATTTATCTCATATTTTATTTTTCTCTTCTTCTATGTTTTTATTCTTCTTTTGATTGATTGCATTACCTCTCTCTCTAATTAACTATCAAACCTTTGTTATTAATTTTTTATTTATCATATTTTTCTTATTTATCTCATATTTTTTTTAGTTTTCTTGATAATTTCATTTTATATTTTATTTCTTTTATACATTGTTGTTGTTGTTTTATCATTAACATGAATATGTATAATACATGATACATATATATTATAATTAAGTTAATAATACATTTTAGTAATTATATGATTTGAATTAGGTTTACAAAATATTTTTAAAACTACTTTAGGAATAAATATTATATATGTATTTTAAAATATAATTTTATTTATACCCCATACGAATATTGATTATATTGATTCTGGATCCTGGTTGTATTCATGGGCTAAGTTATTTATTCAAGTAATCGAATTATTGAGGCATCTATTTTAAACACATTTGGATAATTAGTCACTTACGTACTCTTTTTCAGCTCACTTCCTTTACAATGAGAGACTAATGTTCAACAAGTATCATGATAATAACTAAACACATTCTATTTCATACAAATTAATTAGCCTAAATAAGTGGATGTCATCAAATAATAACATCTCGTAGATGCAAAATACAATCAAATAGCTTGTGGGAATATAAAAAAGAATAGTGACCTTAAGAATGAGAAAGAGGATTATGGTATTTAAACATCTTTTAACTACTAGGCATTTACAGGTACAGAGGACGAAGAAGAAGATGGTGAGCTGAGGGACGAGACGCAGCCTTTAAGGCGATCAAGAATCGCGTTCTTTGTCTTCGTGAGGCTTGCGTGTGACGTCAAAGGCAACCCTTCTTTGACACACTCGTCGTACTTCTCTAGCACCGCCACTATGTTTGAGAAATCCGGCCGCTTCGACGGGTTTTCCGACCAACATCTCTTGATCAGGTGAGCTAGCGCCGGCTGACAGCTCGCCGGCAATGGCGGTCTCTCGTTCTGCTCATTTTTAAAAAAGAAATGTTTCAATGACTTGCGTCCCAGGTAACTACTTGTTATACCAAGAAACAATATAGCATACAATCTCAATGCAAATGACAAACGCTACTTCACCTTTTCAGCGACTGCAAACGCGGCTTGCACAGGGGTCATGCCTTGGAACGGAAGCAATGCAGTGGTGAGTTCCCATAGAACGATGCCGAAGCTATAAACATCGACTTTCCTAGTGTAAGGCTTCTCCTTGATCATCTCAGGAGCCATCCATCGATAAGTTCCCATATTACCCTTGGCCTCTCTGCATTGCGTCTCGAGACAAGAAGTCCCAAAGTCTGCAACTTTCACTCTCATTTCATCATTCAATAGCAAATTGTTAGACTTTAGGTCTCTGTGGATAACACCCTGCGAGTGAAGATACTCCATTCCTCTTGAGATGTCTAGAGCCAACCTTAGCACAGTCTCGATCGAGAGCGAGTAAGGCTCTTTCTTGTTGAGGTACATTCGGAGATTACCTTGCGACATGTACTCTGTTATTATGCAGTATACCGGCGGTTTCTTGCACGCCGCAATGAACTATATATATCAAATTAAGGATATAATTAGCATTTGAAACCAAAACCAGACCTCATAATCCAAAACTAGACCTCATACGTTCTAAAGACAAGATCTTTGTTCTGTTTTTTTCTCTCGCCCACCAAGATTCTAATTCTTGATAATGAAAAAAGGTTTAAACTTTGATAAGAAGATAGAGAATTTCAGACCTGGACGATGTTAGGGTGGAAGAGACGAGAAAGCAGAGCAACCTCGGACCTAAACTGTTGTTCGAGCTTAGCCCTTGTCTCTTCCTTGTGTGTTGGGATCCTCACCATCTTCACGGCGACGGCTCTCTGTTTGTAGATCCCTCTGTAAATTCTGCTGTGAGCTCCGGAAGCAAACTTGTTCCCGATGAAGAGCTGCGAAAGATCTGCGGTCCATTCTTCTCTTTCGCCTTTGGAAGCTTCCCATGTCTCCACGTTCTCGGACTCTAGGATCATCGACCAAGATTCCATACTGTCGAATCTTTTCTTCTCCATCGTCTCATTTTCAGCATACCGGTTGGTTTTGGAGGTAGACGGGAGAGCGGATAAGGCCGGGAAGTCAGGCTCCGGAGGAAATTTGGATCTCAGAGACCACCGGAGACGAAACGGGTTGAAACATGAACTAGACATGTTGAATCAGAAGAGACTTTATGCTTGGATCACAAGGTAGGGGTTGAAAAACAGAGGATCTAGGGCTTTGTTTTGTTTCTGTTAAACTGCGGTTTTCCTTCTGAAAGTGTGAATAGATTTCAGGAAGTGCATGAACTGATTCAAAAACATGGGTTCGATAGCCGCGGTTTCATTAATTTCCCTCAAGAAAACAAAACAGAATCAGGGAAAAGAAATTTTCAAACAGAGGTTTTGTTAATAAGTTGAAAACCAAGAATATGTCAAAAGGAAGAGACTTTTACAGGAAGGAAACAGAAACAGAGAAGGAAACAAATGGGTTTCATCTTTCTTCCTTAGTAGAACAAAGAAACTTTCCGGTGAAAATTAACAAAGGAAGGAGGAAATTTTCCGGGAAAAAGGACACACGAGAAGACGGAAAAGCACCAGGAAAGTTTTGGATACAAGTTGAGTTTTGGAAGTTAAAGAAGTGAATAAGGAACGGATCCAAAGTGAGAGATTTTCAAAGGTTTCTCGTGATTGCTTCGTTCAAAAGTTAAGCCTTTTCAGAGAGAAAGAGTTATAACATTTCTCTTTTCATATATGAAGTTTTTTTTATTTCTTTTCTCTTGAGAACAAATCAAATCGTGTCCGGTTCGTGTGCTATTGGGAGATAGTTAATGCCAATTGGAGTATTTTTAGATTAGAACTGAAAGAACAAGTCACCGAGTTACCGACTTAAATTGTTTCATATCAGTGGGTCGATAATGATATACAAACTAAAAAGGTTATATTTGATAAAATATTATATGGGACTGTAATTTGTAAATGATATTATAAGACTTTTTCGTGGTTTTGGTTTTTAAAAAAATATATAAGAGATATTATATAGAATATTTTTATCCTATATTTGTTAAAAAAATATTATAAAATAACCCATAATAAAGAAACAATGTGAAATGAATATTTTGTAAAAATGATCTTTTTAAGAAATATTTTATAAATATCAGCACTATCATTCTAACTACTTTTACATATAGATTAATAATAGACTAATGTCAGACTAAATATAGATTTTGACAAACTGATTGATAGAATAAATACATGCAACTAACTATAAACTAAATGTAAATTAATAACTGACTGAGTAATATTTCAAAATAAAATTGTCAATGAACTATTTAAATAAATGATCTTCATTTGTTTGGTTACATCATTTTTATGGTCATTGATGCTAATTTTCCTACGTTTAATATATTCATATCATGGATCTAACAATGATAAACAAAAAAAAAAAACAAAAAAAAAACTGGGAGGGGCATCGATTGTGATGGATCATATATACGTCCTTGATTAGAGAAAGATTACTTGAACTTCCTCTATAAAAATAAAAACAAAACAATAATAAAAGTCTGGGAAGAAATATAGTAACATTGTAAAACAAACTAAATTAGATTGGTTTTATTGTACGATTAGATCATATCAAAAATTAAAAACACTATGATCGCCGTTTCTAATCACTATAACATTTTGTTTGCTTAATTATACAATTTCTTTTAAACTAACTTTTGGCTGTATAATATACAGAAGTTATTAATTAATAACTCTTTTTTATTTTCTTTCATTTTGATGGATGGAGATGATTTGGCTATACGAATGGAAGCAACTGTGTAAAAGGCGAAATATTACTGTACGTAGCGACAACCATTGTGAATAAATCCGTGAGTGATGCAATTCGATGCCTTTTCGTACTAAATTATTGCCATAGTGATAAAATATGTTTACCAAGTGGAGTTTTACACGTGGCTCTCCAACAACGGAACCACGTGGAAGCTGTAGAAGCTTGTTGGTATTCGTTGACATTTGACAAGTATGCACGGAAAAAAAAACATTATAAAAAACAAATTTTCTATTAAGCCCATTATAAGAACAGGCTTACAAAAATATTACTATTTATTTAATGGGCTTTGAAATTTGTAGGCCCATCATCTTTTATCTTCTCACTGAGAAGGAGGGTTTCTTTCTGTAGTTTCTCTACTTTCTAAAACCCTCTTCATCTCTTACAGTAGTCACCTGAATCTGAGCAATATTAAAGTGTGAATTATACAAAAAAACCATCCTAACAAATTTTCTATTTAGCCCATTGTAAGAACAGGCTTACAAAAATATTACTATTTATTTAATGGGCTTTGAAATTCGTAGGCCCATCATCTTTTATCTTCTCACTGAGAAAGAGGGTTTCTTTCTGTAGTTTCTCTACTTTCTAAAACCCTCATCTTCTTCTCTTCCAGTAGTCACCTGAATCTGAGCATTTCCTGTTCGTTCCTCCGAAGAATTTTTTCTCCATTTTCAATCTGATATCTTCCTGTAAGTATCTGGGTTTATCAAATTCTCTCTCTTTCTGTCAATCCATCGAATTGGTATTAGATTTCTCGATCGGAATTTTGGATTTCGCGTAGTTTGTGGAATAATCAAGTGGGTCTGTGTTTTTACTGGGGAGATTTGATATGGGGAAATCTGGAGGAAGGAAGAAAAAGGGTAGTGGTGGTGGTAACGCCTCGAATTCGAATTCGAGTCAGGTCAATTCATCTGAAGCTTCGGGATTATCCAAGCCGACGAGTGTTAATGGCGGTGTTGACTTCGATGCTTCGGTATTCTGGAAAAGAGCACACGAGCTCAAGGAAGAAGGCAATAAAAAGTTTCAGGGAAGAGATTACGTCGGCGCTCTTGAGCAATACGAGAACGGGATTAAGCTACTTCCCAAGAACCACCCAGATCGAGCCCTGTTTCACAGCAACCGAGCTGCTTGTTTGATGCAGATGAAGCCTATCGATTACGAATCGGTGATCTCTGAGTGTACATCGGCTCTCAAAGTCCAGCCTGGTTTTTCTCGAGCTTTGCTTAGAAGAGCTCGGGCTTACGAAGCTGTAGGGAAGTATGGTTTGGCTGTTGAGGATGTGAGTGTGTTGTTAGGCTCTGATCCTAATCACAAGGATGCGGGAGAGATCTCTCGGCGGCTAAAAGCTGCTTTGGGTCCTCAGCAAGATTTGCAGAGCAGGCCTTCGCCTGCAGCTCTTGGTGCCTCCGCTGCGTTAGGCGGTCCGATCGCTGGACTTGGTCCTTGTTTGCCTTCTCGTCCCGTCGTCAAAAAGGGACCTACTTCGCCTGTGGGGTCTGTTACATTGCCTAGTACTAACAATGGCAATAAGGTAGAGCGTACAAAGGTGACGAATCCGGTAACTGAAAATGGATCGGTGAGTGTTGGTAAGGCTCATGCGGCGGCTCCGAAGGTTGTGTCTTCTTCTTCATCGTCTGTGGCGGTTGTTGGGAAAGTTCAAGAGAAGAAAGTTCAGTGGAGGCCGTTGAAGTTTGTTTATGATCATGACATAAGGTTAGGTCAAATGCCTGTGAATTGTAGGTTTAAGGAGCTGAGAGAGATTGTGAGCAGTCGTTTCCCGTCTTCGAAGGCGGTTTTGATAAAGTACAAAGACAACGACGGAGATTTGGTGACGATAACATCTACCGCGGAGCTCAAACTGGCGGAATCTGCCGCTGATAGTCTCTTGACGAAAGAGCCTGAGACCGAGAAGTCTGATTCCGTTGGGATGTTGAGATTGCATGTTGTTGATGTGAGTCCTGAGCAAGAGCCTGTGTTGGTAGAGGAAGATGAGGAAGAGAAGGATGTTGAAGAAAAAGCCGTATTATCTCCGAGCGAGTCAGTATCGGAAACAACAGAGATCAGCAGTGAGAAGCCGGATAAGGAAGTGGAGAAGGAGAATGCGGTTTCTTCCGAAGATCCCGAGGCCAAAGAACTGGAGATGGATGATTGGTTGTTTGATTTTGCTCATCTTTTCCGTACTCATGTCGGTATTGACCCTGATGCTCATATCGATTTGCACGAGCTTGGAATGGAGCTTTGCTCAGAGGCTCTCGAAGAGACAGTCACAAGCGAAAAAGCTCAGCCTCTGTTCGATAAAGCTTCTGCCAAGTTCCAAGAAGTGGCTGCTTTAGCTTTCTTCAACTGGGGGAATGTTCACATGTGTGCTGCAAGAAAGCGGATTCCTTTGGATGATTCCGCAGGAAAAGAAGTGGTTGCGTCACAGCTTCGAACCGCTTACGAGTGGGTGAAGGAGAGATACACATTGGCAAAGGATAAGTATGAACACGCACTCACGATCAAACCCGATTTCTACGAGGGCTTGCTTGCGTTAGGACAGCAGCAATTCGAGATGGCGAAGCTACACTGGTCTTACTTGCTAGCTCAGAAGATCGATATCTCGGGTTGGGATCCAGCAGAGACCCTGAAGCTCTTTGACAGCGCAGAGGAGAAGATGAAAGACGCTACAAAGATGTGGGAGAAGCTTGAAGAACAGAGGATGGAGGAGCTTAAAGACCCGAACTCGAGCAAGAAAGAGGAAGTTTCGAAGAGGAGAAAGAAGCAAGGAGGAGATGGGAACGAAGAGGTTTCGGATACAATCACAGCCGAGGAAGCAGCGGAACAAGCGACTGCAATGAGATCGCAGATCCATTTGTTTTGGGGGAACATGCTGTTTGAAAGGTCGCAGGTGGAATGCAAAATCGGGATCGATGGTTGGAAGAAGAATCTCGACTCAGCTGTTGAAAGATTCAAACTTGCAGGTGCTTCTGAAGCTGACATAGAAACGGTTGTTAAGAACCATTGTTCCAACGAAGCTGCAGCTAACGAAGGAGGTGAGAAAAAGGTAGCTGCACCTTGAAACCTCATGAGCTATGAAACTGAAACCGATCCTCGCATAATGAGTGAGTGGTTGTGTGATTGGAAAACGAACCTCAAAGGTGTGTGGAATGATTATGGAATCATTCGTATAACTTCTGTTCTTGCTGGATTTGAGGATTCACACTTGAATGATTTTTTCAGGTTTAGCTTCTTCACCTTAAAGGTGATTATTTTTCCAGACCGGTTGTTTGATAAATTTGTAAACTCTGTTAAAGTTTCAAACCTTTTAATCTTTGTTTTGTTTTTGCTTTTTAATGATAAAAGCATGTTTAGCTCCATTTGTGTGTTGAACTCTGAAACAGAGGGATTCACTTGATAATTTTGATGATAAACACATTAGAACACTTCTCAGATTATTATCATTATTATTATCTTCCGTAAACATAATTAAACACCAGCACACTTAAAACACACCATTGACCAACAATTAATCACCAAGTTCTTAATTATATCAACACTAATCTTAGTCTTAAACTTATTAACTTTAAGTAAACACACAACACAAGAACCAATGACTTTCTTTCTTTGCTTCACTTCAAACTCTCAACTCCGTATCTTAGAAAGTCTCTACGGCTGCTGTTGGGTTCAGTCCTGTAACTGCAGAAGCATTCTTCATTGCCTCGAACCGTGGCTCCTTAGGCTGAAACTTGACTCCTGCGTAGAGCTTCATGTAGTCATCAAAGACAAAACTCGGGTACTCTGTTTCTTTACCGACAAGCGATGATGCTGGAGAGATCTCAGCATCACTTCCCGGATTGTAGAACGATGCTATGGACATTCTGTTTCCTTCTTTTTGAGTCACCACACGATGCATCACACTCTTGTACCTGCCGTTGGTTATCACCTACACTCAAATCAAGAAGATACTTCCGGTTAAACCAAAACCATTTGAACAATGCAAATGTCTTTTTCGGTTTAGTTTAGTTTCTTGTACCAAAGATCTTTTTGAAAATGTGGTGTGAACATAAACACATACCTCAAGTTGGTCACCAAGATTGATGACGATGGAGTAGTTGAGTGGAGGAACATCGACCCAGTCATCATCTTTAAGAAGCTGGAGACCACTGACCTTGTCGTCTTGAAACAACAAGATGAGGCCTCCTGCATCAGTGTGGGCCCTAAGACCTTTGATCATCTCTGGTTTAGGACAAGATGGATAGTTGCTGACCTTTGTCCCAAAGGTTGGACCTTTTGTTCCATGAAACACTTTCTTCAAATACCCTTTCTCTAAACCTAGATTCTCACACAATAGATCCAACAGATCCTCTGCAAGATTCTCCAATCTCTTCGCAAAGTCTTTCATTGTCGTCCTACAAAAATCAAAACATTTTAGTACTTCAACTGAATATTTCTATTAAAAAAAAAAAAAATCACCAACTAACAAAGAAAATATTTGTTTTTTACCAATTAAATATCACAAAAACCTTTTTAATTAAGGTAAAACTTTAACCGTAAAGGTAGAGTAGACGATTTTTTATTCTAAAAAATAAAATGGCCATATTGTTGTTGGTGTAAACTAAAAATATTTATGGGTTGAGTGAGATTTTGAACTGATGGCTACTTAAATTTTGTTCCACAGAAGACAATAAATCCTATATATATATATATATGTATATATTAATTAACATATTTATGCACCTGTATTCATCAGACATATCAGGAATGTCATTGAGATTGGATTGAGGGAGATGACGAAGGTAGAAAGTGCTTTCCCAATCGACATCTTCAACTTCTGTATCAAGTTTCTCCAAACCTTTGGACTTGAGCATGTCGTTGAACTTTTGTTCCATTGATTTCTTGTAATGTTCCTTTGTCATTTTCTCGACTTTGTCCATTAAATCATGTGGTAACCCATGGTTCACTAACTGATAAAATTAAATTAACACCAAACAAAAAAAAAATCAATATATTACCATCATGTACATAATCTTAAAAAAAGCTAGTTATAATCACATATATATATATGAAAAACACTTGTATATAATTGTACCTCAAAGAAGCCCCAATTCTCACAAGCTTCGTTGATTAAAGCCATGGTTTGGTCTCTCTCTTCACCGTTGAGCTGGGACAAGTCTACAACTGGAAACTTAATGTTCTGCTCCATCTCTCTTTGTCTCTCTCTCTATCTCTCTCTCTTCTTTGAAAGTATTTGTTTGAAGTAGCAAGTTGTGTGTGTTGTTGTTGATTGCTTTGATGTTAGCGTACTTGAGGGAATGAGAGAGGGATGCTATTTATAGGCGCAAATGAGGGAAATAGATTGGATTTCATTTAAATATAAATGAAAAATGTAAGAAATATATATGTGATAGACATCGATAAGATGTATAAATGATTCATTCAAATAGATAAAAAAAAAAAGAATTGAAATAAAGTAAAAGAAACAGAAGTTCGTGGAGCATGTATGTGAGCACATCTATAATGGACCCCTACCCCTCTTTTTTCTTTATGAGATTGATTCATTTGGCATTTTCCTTTTGGGTCTCCATTTATACAATTCAATTGGTTTCTTTTCTTTTTTCTAACTTTCTCAGATATTGTTATTTAGAATGGTTTACATATAAGAAAATTCTTTTTTTTTTGGTCAAAACATATAAGAAAATTCTAAGGAGTCTATTTCACTACTTGAGTCCACCACATCTAATGAATAGCTGTTGAAAAGGAAATTATTACTATCACGCGTAGACTTGTAGTCATCTTCAAATTCAATATGCTGATGTTGAAAAGTTCATCATCTATATATTTTTTTTTTTTGTTAAATTTATATATATATATATATGTATTCATTTTCTAAATTTTTATGTTGATTTAAAACTATTTAAGTAGATTACTCATCCTAAAATTATATTAGATTAAGTATGTTTAACTACCCATTGGTTTAAGGTGATTTTTGTTTCTTCATCGAAGCATATTGATAATACCAATTGGGCAATTCCCCAAATTTTTATATAACGTAGGTATATAATACACGATGAGATTTATATACAACATATATAATAATTTTTTTGTGGTAAAACCATAAATATATATACATACATACATACATACATTCATAATCATGATCTGAAAGAAGTTCATGCAAGATAATTTTATCAAATAATCAATAAAGTCTTTAATGAATTCTTTTGAGTTATTAAATTTCCGAATTTGACAAAATTTAATCTGCATATTTGCATGGGAATATAAACTACCAAACATAAATGGTGGCTTGTTTAATAATATTCTTGCTTTGCCACTTTTTCATGAGTCAATTTATCTTTAATTTCCTCCACAGTTCGGGCGAATCAACAAAATACTTTGATTTGATGTTTCATGATTAAAGTATATATAATGTCAAATAACTAACTATATATATGGGAGTTAAATTATCGAAATATTCCCGATCAAACACAATTTGAAGAAAGCAAAGAATATATTATACAAATTGGGTCTTTAAGTATGTTCAACTGGAGCATTTCGTGGCTGCTATGTGGAGATCTAGCTTGTTGTTTTTGTTTTTCTTTTAATTTCTGTTTGAAGATATGCCTTTGTTTTAGATTTTGGCATTTCTGCTTTTCTTAGTTATCTATGTATTCTGTCTCAAATCTAAAATGATATAAAATTTTACATTTTACCCCCAAAAAAAAATAAAGCATTTGAACACGATTTGATCAATAAATAAATAAATTATTTTGAATAAATATATGAATTGAAACCCTCAATAGTTTCAAGCACATTTAAAATCAGTTTTGAGCCTAAACAGCTTATGGTTTTACATTAAAAAATTATAAGAAAAATGATCGATTTTAAAAAAAATATTTTAGAAAACAACCTATTTCTTTTATAGATTGTGGTATTTACCATTTTCTAAATTTCAGAGTCGGCTCTCAGCACATCACATCTATGTTTCATCAAAATTTGTTTCAAATAGTTTGAGACGATCGTCTATAATACCATTCTTTTCGCTTTATTAAACCATACTTTCTAACTTAAAGAAATCATGACAACCATAAGCCATCGCAAGTTTATATATATAATATAAAATGTTATTAGTTTAATTGATAGTTGCAATGAGGGTAATAATAGTACAATACACAATTAATTGTTGAATAGCAAAGTGTCTCACTCTCTCCCTATCTTCTTAAAAACGTTGACCAGGGTGAGAACAAAGACTCCGGTCGTGGCTGCTACTGCTACCTACTTTTCTCTTGGGCAAGCACTCCAAAATCCATTCATGTGCGTGATATATATTTTTATAATTGTCTAAATTTTAGTACTCGTGATTATGAATAATGTAAGTTTGCATTTGAAACAATCAAAACATTCTCATCATTTCGTTCGAATATTACTTTTTTATATTAAACACGGGGAATTTATAATTTCGAATAAAAATTAAAGCTTGTACTATATATTTTTACTATATCACTATATATAAATTAAAGACAAAATGTGAAATTTCCTAAAAACGATTTACCATATCACTGGAATAAATCATGCTAAATTTTGTACTTTGATATTAATTATTTATTTTGAATTGATGATTTGTCATGTTCAATTTAATATATTTAATATTGTAATTTAAAATTTTAGTAATTGTTAATATGATTATGTTTAGATATCAAAAATAAAATTCTGATTTCATTTTTTTTACTAAAAAGCTAAAAAAATTAAAATTTCAAAACGTTGATGTGAAATTAGTGATAGAGAAAATTTAGAAAATGAATACAACTACTCTATGTAACTATTTTTAGACATATGCATAACTCTATATGGGGTTTTAAAAAGATACACTAACAGAAGATTTAATTCAGTTTAACACTCAAATTTGCGATTGTGCTTATCTATTCTAATATATTAAAGTTTTTTTTCAGAATAAGTTTTGATATGTTGTCATGTGGCATTCCAAAAGTTTGTCATGTGTCATTTTCTAAATATTTTTACTATTCATTACAAAATAGTTTAAGTTTTTCTGTTAAAAAAGTTCTTTTACTATTTAAATAATTTAAGTTTCACTGTTACAAATATAGTTTTATTTGAAAAACTAAAAAATATGATATAATAAAGAAAAAATTATGATATCAATAATTTATGACTAATATATATATATATATATATTCTACTATTTTTTGTTGTTTTTTAGAATGAGCATTAAAATGCTGTCATGTGACGCTCAACAAATTGACATGTTTTATTTCTATTTAATTATTTCTTTATTTTACAATTTGTGTAAAACTAAAAAATTTAAAAGTAGTTTGTCACTAAAAAAGTAACAAACTGTTATTATAATAAAACAAAAAAACTTATAAAGTTTTTTCTCATTCTTTATTTTTGAATTTAATAATACTTATAAATGGTGTCTCATTTTTTTTTACTTATATTCAATGTTTAATAACATGATCCAAAAATTAGAAATTTAAATAATAATTAAAACATAAAATAATATAAAAACATGTGTTATAGAAATGTTTTTTTAGTGCATAAACATAATCTTAAGAAACAAATGACCAACAAACAAACAAAATAATTTTATTTTTTCATCTCCTTGCAATCAAAATACTCTACTCAAATTTATATTTAACAGCAAATATATATAATAATACTACTCCAAAAACAGAAATCATAATACAATAATTACTGAATATTAAATTCATGGTCAATTATAATAAACACAAACAATCAGAATAATAAATTAAAATTCAATAATAAAAATTTTAAAAGCAAATTATAAAATTGAAAAATTAAAATATCAATATACAATATCATCTTATCTCATAACAAATAACAAATATAATATTAAAAATAAACAAAAACAACTAATACTCACAACAACTACTCATATAGCTAAACACTATTTTATCTAATAATTAATCAATTTGTTATATGTTAATATTTTATTAATTCTATTTTTAGAATATTTAATTAAATATCAGATTTTTGCAAGCTATTTTGATTTATAAATAATTTAGATTTTTTTTGTTCAAAATTGTTTGCAATGTCATTACTCTTTTCCAAGGTATAATGACAATTTTTGAATTGCCATTGTTTCTAAGGTTTTTGAAATTTTTTAACTATTATTATTCAAATAAACCAAAGATTGCAGTTTCTACATAAATCCAACATGTAATATTTCACTCATAATATGATCAATATAATCTGAAAAAGAAAAAAACCGACAAACAAACAAATTAATTGCATACCTCTTTTCCTAACAATCAAAATACTTAATTCTGATTTAAATTTGGTGGCAAAAAAACATACGCTTTTAAAAAAACAGACTAGATAATATAATAATTACTAATTATTTAATTGGTGGTCAAATATAATTAAGCAAAAAATCAACAACAATTAATGATGGATCAGTAATATGGACATTAAAAACCAAATTCAAAAACCGATAATTAAAGACATACAAAAAACTGACATAATTAACTAAAAGATTATATTATCTTACCACACCACAAATAACAAATAGAGAATAAAACATTAACAAAAATATTCTAACTATACTTAACTAAAATAATTAAAACACTTGAATACTATATATGAAAAAAAATTAATAAGCTACAAATAGCAAACACCATAGATGACCATTCTATTAACAAATCAACATTTTAGTTCTATCATAAATCCAATAAAAAATATATTTCATGAGAATTCTTCTTATCCCATCAACCGATCATAAACTTTATCTTCAAATTACGGGTTCGTTCTGTAAAGAATAAAAAATCAACTACACAAACAAAAACTACAAAAGAAAAAGATGGCAACTCTACTATATATCTTGATAATCTAGAAAGACTAAAAAATATCAATATTTTATTTTATGGTCATAAATTTTACCATAAACATATTTCTGAATGGTTATATTACAGAACAACATATTCTTATTATCAAGATAAATAATATAATATTTTTCAATCTTTTTAATTAATAATTAAATTTTTAATCTGTTTACCTATTATTATTAAACAAACAAATTATAATATAAATATTATTATTATATAACATCAAAATATAACAAATGCACGGATCTCTTCTAGTATTTTATATCATTTAGTTAACAGACATCACCAGGACTAGAAACGTTGTTGACTCTATAATTCTTTTTTTGTGTGCAAATTCTTTTTTTTGCAAATGTTGACTCTATAATTCAAAAATAAATATGAATAAACGAACTAACTAACGTTCGATCGTTTAATTTACAGACTAGTAGAAGAAAATCACATTCAGCTGCCCAAATTCAAAGTGCATTCAATAAGACATCCAGTCCACAATAATTATATTGTCTTTCGTGAACGTTAATAAATAATCCACACGATGTCTTTATTCCATTGGAGGTCAAAGTTTTTGGTCTACTGGTTATGACCTATGAGTGGTTGAAAACATCGCTTACGACAAATCAAATCATACAAATTAGATTATATATTACAAGGGGACATATATCAGGTTCATGAACTTCATGTATTTCGTTTTTTATTATTCATTTTACGTCACGCAACAGCATAGTTGTAAAAGTTAATATGTACAATGTCATAGTTGTAAAAGTTAATATGTACAATGTCCATATCTATAAAGCACGAGGGCAATATTGAATAATGGGAATTTCTTTTTCGAAATATTCGGTTTGCTTAAAAGTTAAAAGAGGTATGATGCAAAGTTGTAAATATGTCATTCTGAATTGGGTGAATATGTGAATGCAAACTTTTGTATATTGTATAACTAATTAATTCTTAATAAATTTATTGGTGCTTTTTGGATGCTATAACTATTATTAACGTTTTTAATCGATGACAAATCCTTCTTGTTAATATATTTTAATACAGAAAAAGATTTATACAATCAAATACTTCAATAATTCTACTTTAATCATGTATTTTAATTATTTGTTAATCTAGTATTATTGGGGTAAATTTCATTTATCAGTAGTGATAAGTTGATGACTCAGTCATCATAATACATGGTTGATGAACTATGCGGTGGTGGTTTAGTGGTTTCCACTCTAGGAGGAGTTGTTATATTGGTCAAAGTCATTGATTGATTCTCCTTAAACGCGAAATTACTAAATTAATCTCATTTGGTCACATAGATATGAGTTCATGCTTTCGTCCATTTGAATATCTAGAGAGATGGATACACCTCCCTCAAAGAATTAGTTTGGATTCTTCCATATGTCTGAGATGTACTCTAAGTTATTAAAAAAAAAAATACATGGTTGTTAATTAACAGTAGACACGAGAACAACTAACGTTCAATGTTAATCTTTTTAGCAAAAAAAAAAAACTAACGTTAAATGTTAAATTAAACAAATATATACACACAACTAACGTTCAGTTTTACGTAACAGTTAACAAATACATAACTAGACCATGTCCATCAGGTGTTTTTACATAGGTTTTTAAACATTAAAATATTAAAAAAATTGATTAATAGAAGAGAGAAACAAGCAACGTAGGTTATATAAGGGTTTTCAGATATGTTTGTTAACTTTGTAAGACACTTGTCATCTAGTTATTTATTTACTTTTTTTTTCATGATATAATTTAAATCTATAAATAAATAAAATAAAGAATATTAATTTTATAATGCTTAAATACTCAGTTTCAGTCTTCAACCGATGAATGCGTCTTTAGAGACATTACTCTACAGACCTATAAGTCATGTGGTTTATGCGTAAAGTCAACAAATGGCTTATCTATTTGTGAAGCTTAGGTGATCCAGTGTTAATAAAATTCAACCTAAGGGAAGAGGAAAAATCAGGATAGAGATTTTTCATAGTGATACACACATAAGAACCAACATATCACAATCTGTAGATTCAAGTTTTTTGGAACTTTAATTGATTTTCTTTTCTTTACGTGGAAGATGACTAGATTTTTATTTCTAAGAACAGTATATTGTTTGTGACAAAAAAAAAAAGAACAGTATATTGTTATTTGCAATTTTATACTGATCTGAATGTTTCTAACAAATGCTGAATAATATTTGAAGAAAAATGATTAATTTATTTTATACTAAATCTAGCAAAAATGATTGAATTTATTTTATACTAAATCTAGCAAAACTATTTGAAGAAAATTGATTAATTTATTTTATACTAAATCTAGCAAAACAATTTGAGTTTTTAATCATAAGAAATGCACATTATTTATTGTTGCTGGTTTTTTCATATCAAAAAGTTTGGAGCTTGGACGTTTCATATTTGTGTACCGTATATCATGTGAATTTAGATTTTTTTTTTTCCAATCGATTCGTAACTTTAAACTTCACTTCTTCATAAGGTTCACATTATATCAAATAGAGTTAAAGTCTAAAGATGTTGGGTAATTTAGTTGTTACCAGATTCAAGCTTAGGAATATAAGATTTTGAATGTGAACGTATAATATGTTCGTTATACGTTTATAAGAATATAAATATATTGTTGATTAAGTTATTAATTCTTTACAATGGAGAATTTATTCTGCATATTTGTACGCTTGATTAGATTAATCCATTTTCTGTCAGCAACTGATTAGACTAATCCTTTTGTGCGTTTTTTGTATATTTAAATTATGACTTGAGGAACATTTATCACCAAACATTATATTAAGGTTTGTACATATTTAAGGTTGGAAGAATCGTCGATCTAACACAGTAACGGTACTTATGGGTCGCCCTTCAAAATTGTCTTTTGTTCAATAAAGTAATCAATGAATATACACAACAATAATAACTAATATGAACAGGATTCTTTATGGTTTAAACTTTAAATTATGGGTTTGGTCTTGTAATTAATCGACATTGGTTCAATAGTGTTCGTGGTTTTATATATTGAGTATATTCTGTTCTCGAAAATGCTACAGAAACAGAGCTTGGCTCTCTTATAATGATTTTTAAAATACATAGTTTTTTTTGCTAATGCTAACTGATCAGGTATTTTAGAATATCCGTATGCGGATCAAAAATTCAAAATAGACAATAAGACCACACACATTATTGAACCAATGTCGATTAATTACAAGACCAGTGATTAATTAAATTATTGATTATAAATCTATACATATATAACTAAAGTGGTCTAGTAATATATGATTCTACTGTTATTTCAAATTTATGAATATGTTTGACTTATCTTCCAAATTTATTGATATGTCATCTTCTAAACAAATTTTGTAATATAAATAATATTATATTTATTAATTCTTGATGAACATTAAGAGTTTAAACAAAAAATGTCTCTATAAGTAATTAATTATCAATTTCTAAATAAATTATTTTATAATTTTATAAAATAATAAATTTTAAAAAATTCATTTTATTAATGTATATAGAGTACTGTAAATCTATTTGCATCAGCCAAAACAAATTTGAAAAAACAATAGCTCCATCTCTGCTATAATCTAAACACTGTAATATTTTTTTTTCATAAGCATTATTAAACGATGATTCCAAACCTAGAAAATTTTAAACCAAACATCCAAAATTTTCTAGCTAACATACAATAGTTTTGCCTCTTTTTGTGTACATCAATTTTGCCTCTTTTTTAAAGATCTCAATTTGTCTACAGAGCAAATATTGTATAAAGAACCAAAGGACAAATGACTACAGAGCAAATATTGTATAAAGAACCAAAGGACAAATGATTAGTACCGAATCAAAAGGGAGACTGGGATCCGAGGATATCTCGGGATAACACCAAAGTCACTAATATTAATAAGATATACAGTCTTTTTAAAATTTCGTATTATTTGTTTAATTGCTATAAAAGTTATGTGTGATAATGATAGTCCTAAAACGTTAACAAATCAAAATAATTGCAAAATAATAGAAATGAAAATGGACCAACGCATGCTTGAGATAAATGATGACAGAGACAAAATGTGAAATTGTCGATCAACTTTTTTAACTTTGCTATTGCGGCCATTTTATCATATTGAACAAAACATAAAGAAATTAAAATATTATTTACTGAACTCTAATGAAAGAGCAATTGAAAATTTTGTATAGCACTACCCAAACAAAGGTTTTACTAGTTTTTTTTTTTTTTTGACTAGTATGTAATCTGAATATCAAAATAATCAAATTATTAAATAATCAACTAAAAAATTAATAGAACGAGAAAATCCAAAAGTGAATAAATTAAATATTTATTAGATCAATAGTTTTTTTATATAAAATATTCATAAATTTAAAATGTGTGAATTAATTTTAAAAATACCATATTAATTTTACAATCTATTTTTCTATGCTTATTATCATTGATGATATATATTAGAAAATTTTACATTTTTAAAACATGAAAACGTGAAAAATATATATAAATATTCATATTTCTTATGGGTAATTAACATAATTATCTTATAAAACATATATATATATATATAGTTAGAAGAAAATAAAATTGTAGATGCATAACCTAGGTTTTATATAATTTGCCAATACAAAAATAAACCAGTTGGGTTTATTGTCATCAATCATCATATCCATCTGTAAAGTTATACTTTGATTGGTTAGGTAATTTTGCAGTTACAAAAATAGAAATTATTGGAACTTTAGTAATATCTGACATGATTTCAAGCATGCAAGGATTCAAAAATAGTAAGTTTTCGATTTTATATTATTTTTTTTCTGGCTTTTGGACTAAATTCTATGAATCCTACCCTTCATTGATTTTTTAATATGTCTCGTATCTTTCCTCTTTATGGCAAAACTTGTGCGGTCCCGTTTCTACTAAATGATCATATCTTAGGTCTACCAACTTTGCCTTTGGCAAGTTAATCGACTCGGCATTTTACTTAGACTTCACCTTATCATCGCATCAAAACATTTTAAAAAATTCCAGTGCACATCGATACAGCAACATCGTTTTGGTTTTGTACTAATCTCATTCTTATGTCAATTAATTTATAAAATGTTATACAATTAATATACTGTTTATTTACGAATAATTCTTTGAATTTAAAAATTATCAGAGAGATCCAAAATCTTCTGCATGACAACTCGAATTTTAGACTTTCAAGCAGACATATCTCTGTTAGATACTAAGTTATCAACAAAGTTTGCAAACTTTGGCAATTAAGTTTCTTTAACCGAAATTCGGATGATCATATTAGTCTCTTGCCACTAGACTAAAATAGATCATTGTAAACTAGGTTAAATCAATGTTTATGTTGTGTTTTAAAAAAAAAAAAAAAATCAATGAGCAGCTTACATTTTACTGCAGAAATTGGTCCTCGTCTCTCATTGTTATGATTTTGATCCCAAATCCGATCTTTAAGAAACAATTACAGCAAGAAAAATAATTAATCGATATTTTCATCATCAATATAATAATTACATATACTTATTTATCGATGCTCGTTTAGCTATATGATCTATTCGGAGTTTACAACTCTTTTCATTCTCTCTTGGCTCTACAAATGAGTTTGACGTTAAAAAAAAAAAATAGAAACAAATCAAAGGAACATACCTGAAATTTCTTTAATCAAAACCTTAAATCATGATTATCTCTCGTTTTGACATGTATCTTTGCCATCTAGCTCCACTACTCATAAAAAAACGTATTTCTTTTAATAGAGTTTATGTGGCGGTGGTATATATTTCTCACTTCACGAATTCGCACTACTGCTTCAAGAAACTCTAATTTTGTAATTTTTGCTTGCTTATTGTTTCTACTTTTCCTTCCCGGAGTTTACAAAACTGGGATGTCCGATGTTGTTTTTGGAACATTTTTAAAAATAGTTGTAACAGTTCAGTTTAAAAAAAAAACAAAAATCTTAACCCAAATTTTATTTGGAATAAATTAATGTCTTAAGACTCTTAACACAACTTTATTTGAATCAACCCACTTTCTTTGGTCGTCTTGACTCTTGATGAATGTATAAACATGAGAAAATGGAAATTAATAAGTTAAATATAGTCGAATGGGGATGATAAGATTGCCATTTTAGGAAAGGTGTGTTTCGTTAAATGTGTTTGGTCGATGAGAGGGGACAAATTTAAGGTTTGTGCCAAATTGGTTAACTATAAATGAGAGATGGGTTCATGCACATGGACGACATTATCTCAACTTTAATTTGGAACTTGATGCACATGCCTTGTTCTCATCTATACATACATACATACATACATACACGATACACTATATATATCTTACCTGGGTCACATCTATAACACATCTCCTCTCAGTAGCCACAAATAATACAGCACCCACTTTTGACATATCTATAGAGTTACCTCTCTATATATAAAAGATCATTATAGTTTTAAACGTCAATATTTGAAAAACGTTTGACCAAGAAAACATTTTACTATAGCATGTATATGTTGAAACACATTTTATGAGATGACTAACGATTTACACTTACTTTTATGTGTCAAAAACTGGTTACAAGAAATAAAGAAACGAACAGATTAATCGTCAACAATATGGATGGCTCATATGATTTGTCAATTTATCGGTACCACTTATTAATGAATCCAAATAAGTTACGTAAGATATATAATATCAATAACTCTCCGTCATGATCGCACATAAAATGTCTGAAATTCAGAATTTGATTTTGAATCCACCAAAAGTTTTGGCATATTATTTCTCCTATATAAAATGTTTCTCCATGTTGAAATAAATTGATATGGAGCATAAGTACTTTAACCGGATTTATACGTACACATTCCCGTGTTTCTTCAAGAAGAGAATAAAATCAAAATGGAATGTTTGTTATACATATGATAGAGATATTCGACTATTGACAATACTTCAATTTTCCATCAATATACAGTATTGTGGTTTACGCAACTGCGCTTTAGAATATTGTTGAAGCTTGGCCAGATAATGATAATGCCTCATGAAGTCATGATGTGATTTAAGCTTAGTAACCCACTGATAACACATATTTGCATTCACGTAGCCTAGATTCCTACATATCTGCGTGTGATTTTCATGTAACGTTAACATCAGAAACTCATGCGTATGCATCAGAGATAGCCAAGTCTTTTTTTACTTTTAAAATCTTAAAAAATACCAATTATGAGGACAAAAGATAATTTTTTCTAACGGACATTTCAATGTTATCAATAAATTTGAGTTAATTAAGCGGCTTTAGTTTTTTTTTTTTTTTTTTTGAAGACCGACCTCAGACATAAATTTCTGTTATCTCTAACGGCTGTTTTATTTACTTGTTATATGGAATTGTTGGCACACATATAAATCTTTAAAACAATGTAAAAAAATAAATAAATCTTTGAAACAAAATTGAGTAAATTAACCAAAATTGAGTTATAACCATATATGGTCTTTTATTATATTTTCGTAGCGTTAATTGGTGGGACTTATTTTGTTTTAATTCCAGAAATTCAAATATTTTTTCTCCATGAGATAACTTTTAAACTTTATGCATACACAACAACATATTTTAAACGAATATAGCTTATTGACTTTTTGTAAATTTTTAAACATTGGTAAAATGAAGTTTGTGAAGTCTTATATCAATTAATTTTTGTTATCATAAATTTTATTCAAAATTTTATATATACATTGTTATCTTGAATCTATATATTTGCTCAAGAAGATTTATAAACAGCTCAAATCATTGATAAGTATAAATGTGTGACTATGTGAAACTATCTCAACATTAGTGGGCAATATATCTGCTCAGGCCCAATAACAGATAGTACGTAAAAGCAGGCCTTGTCCAATTTATATACTGAATATTCCATAATGAATTCGTCAACATTTTATCTCTGAAACAATCTCAACATTAGTGGGCAATATATTTGCCCAGGCCCAATAACAGACAGCAAGTAAAAAATAGGCCTTGTCCAATTTATATACTGAATATTCAATAATGAATTCGTCAACATTTATATTGTAGTTACTACTAAGCAAAAGGATGATCAAATTTGGTGATGGAACCTTATGGTTTTCTACACATAGAAATTGAACAAATCATCACCGTCGATCAGATCAATCCATGAATTTTGTTCTCAGTAAAGATCGAGAACGTCAAAGATCGAACGGTTACAAAGAGGACAAGTCCCACGGTTCATCAAGATCTCTCTTGAACAAACTCTACAATACGTATGTCCACATGGGATAAAAGCCGCGCCTTTCTCCCTTCCCATACACACGCAACACACCGAATCACAACCTAACCACGTCGTCGAATCGCAACCGTCCGTTTCCGCCAGCAACTTCATCAACGGTACTTTAGCAACTTGAGTCTCCGTCACGTGTTCACCACGCGCTAGTCTCTCCTCCGCAAGAGCCTCCGCGAGGTTCCTTGTGCCACGTGTCAAACAATCCGGCTCCGTAACCAAACCCGGACCCGGAACCGAATCCGACGAGTCAACGACCCGATTTTGACCCGAGTACTCCTCCTCGTCGTCATTGTCATCTTCCTCGGCGATTGGCGCTTCCGATTCTCTGAGACGCAAAGTGGGACCACCGCAACAGGCAACCCAATCAAATCTCAGCCGTCGTTTCAACGTTGTCCACTTGCTCATCGCTCGATCTTCACCGTCGATTTGATCGTCCTCGAGCAAACTCAACATCATCGTTCTCCCACTTCCGGTTCCATCCGCCGATGATTCTCTGAGCAAATCGCCGAGTTGACTCATCCTGACTCGAACAAGAAAATACCAAAAGAATCGAGAAATAAGTAACCGTTTCGGATCTTTTTAAATTTTAATCAGCTCAAAATCACGAGAAATATAAAGCTTTAATGGCTCCGATCAATAAATGCTTACGCAAAGACTCTGGTTTTTCTGAGTTCTCTGAGTTTATGATGATTTCAAATTTGGATATTATAAATATAAAATTTTCATAATAATCTAATAATACATCGAAAATGAAAAAATTAAGAGAAGAAAAAAGAAAGACAACATAACAATTTAGTGGGTACCACTTTGACTTTCATTTTGTATTACAGGGAATCGCACGTATATCTCATTTTTTAATGATCTTATAGATAGTTTACCTAATTATTTGTTATTAGTTGGTTTTGTTTCGTTTTCAATAAAAGATTATTTGTCCGTTAGGGCAGTATGAAGAATCTTTTGTCAAATGTTGCTTCTTCAAACAAAATTTGTTATATTAGTCTATGATTGGGATGTAATAAAAACAAAATAACAAAATTAATCAATGATTGGAACACATAAACACGTTTTGATTTTTGAAACATTACTATGAAAATAAATATTTGGGCCTAAGGTGCAAGGCCTATAAATATAAATGACATTCATTTGGGCCTAAACAACAAATGCAAACCGAGTGATCCGATTGCTACTAAACCGATTTTTTCTTTGGTCTTTTGACCTTTTAAGGCTTTAATTTAGAAAACCCAATTGTGAAATTACATTTTGTTACCGAGATTTACGAGATAAATTACTAATCAAGTTAAACTGTGAAAATTATGAATGTGCATGAGGTGTTTATCATAATGGCAATAACTCAAAATGACTTGTGTTTAATATGCAACTTCAAATAAAGAAAATAGACTGAAAGGTATAAAATTATTCTTTTACATGTGATACCAATGAGAGATTCAAAGGTATAAAATTAGTCAAAAATAATTTGTGAAATGAAAGCATATAGGAATGAAAGAATAGGTAAGGTTGGGTGGTCCAAATGTAAGCCATTATTGTTTAAATGTTTGGCATAAGAGGGGAACAAGGAGAATATCTATTTGACGTTTGTAGTTACCAATCAATCTCTTATCTTATGTCGTTTCTATCATGTCCTAACTTGGAGTTGTGGCTGTGCACTAAGAGTGTATATATATAATAATAATTAAAATTAGTATTCCACTTCAAATTTTTTTACCAAATTGCTTTTGAATCTCAGTCAAACCTAAGAGGAGCTTCATATGTTTACAACTTTACATGACTAATGACTATTAGTTCATTTCTTTTTGGTCGTCGACTACTTGTGATTCTTTTTGCTTATAACCATCGTGGGGTTGAGAACACAAAATTCTCAATTATCATTTTACAATTATCTTTGCTTAAGCTGTATTTTATCTTATATATAAAAAATAAAATAAAAATACTTCACGTTTCATCATCTAAAAGCATATCTTTCAAATTGTAAATAAATTTTAAATAAAATATATGTGAAAGCAAATCATTAAAATCGAAGAGAAGAAAATCGTAAGGAAAAGAACAGAAAATAATACAAATTCAAGTGCAGGGCTTTTCCACAAAGTTATTTGTCAAATATATTTTTAATAGTATGTATCCATATTTTATTTTATTACCAAATATATTGGAATATAATTATGCTTTATGAAATAAGTATATAATATGAAAAAGGCAAAACAAAATAACAAATCTTTCAACAGTAGACAGAGGTGACGTAAAGCAAGGGAGAGAGAGAGAGTGAGAGATTGTAGTTTGTCTCCCTCTTCAATGACGTCTTGCAACCTCACCTTTTCTCCTTTATTCTCTCAACCCTTTTTTCTTATGGATACACATTTCACCTGTACATAAATACATATATGCATACACTTACGTATCTACGTGTTTGTGTATAAACCTATGGGATGTGTCATGTGTGTAACTAATAGTGCTGAGCAAAACCCTAACCCTAAATATCTGCCACTAACCTGAACTTGTTGATTTTCTTGGGGTCATTGTAACTACGCGATATGATTATTAGACGCTTTAAAAACTATCGTCACATCCCTTAATTAATCTACGAGGGTTCAAATTATAATAAAATAAAAATAACCTTTTGTTTCTTGCAGGAAACATTAATTTACTTTTTATAGTAAATGAAAAAATAATTTACTATTTTTAGTAGTTACTGAAAAGAAAAAAAAGGTTACTAGTGCCAATATTCAATAAGGACGTAAGGTGTAATTAACTGTCATATTACGCCAAAATATGCTGATATTGAATTTTGTGGGTACGGTGATATCTTTCACGGGGAACCCCATGGCCCTACTATGATTTGAAGGTTACCATAATGGATATATAAAATATATATACAGTATATCATCGGTATAGTCATCATCAGCATCATGGTGTTGAAGATGATATCATCATCAGTTCATCACCGTTGTTGTTTCTCTGTCAAATCATGGTTGGACCACGTCCACGAAATAGATATTGTTCAAGAGAATTTGATTGATGTTATAAGAAACAAATTTAATCAAAAATCTTTGATATTCAGCGTATAGTTCTTTCTATTTTTTTTAAATCCCAAAACAGCATTTGTTATGAAATCCATTAGTTTTGTTTTTTGCTTTTAATCGAACGTCTTGTAAAATTTGTTAGGATTTTGATCTTAATTCCGTATTTCAGAGAGAAAGATTGATTAAAAACATGAAATGAAATTGACACGTGATGGAGTCATCTTCAATGATCAACAAGATCTGAATACAAGTTTTTCTCTCTTTTAGTTTTTTACAAACTACGACAAAGAGAAACAACGAGAAGAGTAAATGAGAAAAAATCTAATTAAAAACAAACGAATATATTAGTTTTCATTTTTAACACTAAAGTTCAGTTTTAGATGTTTTTTTCCAACCTATTTTAGTATTTTTATTCTTTTAAAACTTTATATAACACCACATAAATAGAAACTGGAAACAAAAATATAATGTAGAGTCTTTCATCATTGTGAAATACGAATGGATAACTGCATAACCAGTTCCTGTTTTGAAAGATACTAATTGCATAAATATCTATTAAATAACTACATTATATTTGAAGTAAATAAAACAGAATTTTTACTCCAAACACTTAGTATTACATTATATTTGAAGTAATATTATTAGTAACTCTATTTTAGAGTTGTAAATAAAATACCATTGGATAGTATTTCCCCAGAATTGATGTTTTATTCAAAATAATGTATCATGGAAGATGCTCTAAAGAACTTTTCAAACTATGAAAATTCTATTTATTTATAGCTTTTTTCTTCATATGATATTAATAAAACTTTCAACAACAGGATACATAGAGAAATACAGATCTGAGATACATTTTTTTCTGGAGATATAACAATTGAATGGAAATCCCGCAAGCCTAAACCCGAAACATCGGGGAACAAAAACTGATACTATATAACCTAACAAAAAAAAATAACACAAGATTTAAGACAAAAAGGTATTCCAAGAGATGAATAATATCTAAGACTGATGAAATTGAATAGAAAAGCTTTCTCTTTTAAGGATTTAAGATCTTTTTTGGTAAAAAAAAACTCCTAATGTATTGAAGTCATGAGAGCACAGATTTGCAAGTCCACTCAAAAACTGCTATGATCTATGACTCCAAGAGATGAACGGCGATAAACATCTGCTCCTCCCCAATGTTGTACATCCATCGAAACTGAACTGCACCCTTTTCAAAGTATAAGATCTGATTTCGAATTAACCGAAAACTGGAGACGCTCCTCCACCTAACCACATTTCCGTAGGACAAATTTGGAGACGAAGCCATCAAAGAAAAACCATCACCGGAACAAAGTTGAAGCTCTTGCTTTTTTTCTCATCGAAAAAACTTGAACCAAACGAAAACGAAGACAAATTCTAACACAGAAAAGCATAAAACAATAGGAGCTGCCTTTTTACATTGTCGACAGAAATCACCAAACACCGGAGAGGCAAAGAAGGATTCGCTTTTTTTTTCTCTCTACCGGCTAAGGCGTTGTGTATTTATTCATGACTTTCTAAAACAACATTTTTCATAAAATTAAGAAACTATAAGATTTAATCTTGCCTAATTCTTTTATAAAAACGTAAATTTGATACACGATGCATAACGATTTAGAACTTTAAATTTAGAAAGGTTAAGACACCAGTAATGTTTGGAATTATTACAATGCATCAAAGCATATAGAATCTTCGAGACATGTATCTAACCTTTTTTTTTGTCACGTATCTAAACAGCAAGCATCTCATTATAACTGAACCTAGCTGTCTTCAACAATTTTTCTTCTTTATGAAAAAACAATTTTTTTTCTTAAAAATATGAAATCATACTACTACTCTTAAAAGTGATACAAATAAAGAAGAAATGTTCTGTTTCGTTTTAGTATTAATAGATATTTCATGCAATTCAAGACTGTACCATCTTCATGAGAAATCTGTTTTGAAGATGTGCAAGAAATACAAATGCATAAAATCTCCAAATTTGTTGGATACAATGGAGTTAAATAATTTGTAGTTAATTATGCTTACAATTATATATAAAAAAAAAATTAAGACCATTGAGGTAATATGCAAAGGGTTTATTTGCCAGAGTAACATAATTCTGAAATGGTTCAAAAAAAACAAAAAAAACAGAATTTTGAAAGAAAGTTGTACAAATGATGTGGTACCTTCTTTTTTGTAAATAATTGATTTTTTGCAAGCACGTATCTAAAAAACACATGATTATGTAAACTAGAATATCAGTAGATATAATAAAATGTTATTTATAAAAACAAATCATGATAAAACCTATTTTAAAAATTGTTACTACTTTGAAAATATTGAGTATAAGGAATAGCAAAGTCGATTGGATGATAAAAAGGAAGGCATGCTGCTTTTCTAAAAACTCTATGAATCAAAACCAAAATTATTAGATTTTTGGAAAGATTTGAATTTCTAGTATCACTCTTGACAAACATAATAAATATGAAAAATTAACTGCATTATAATTTTTTTTGTTTATAATTAGTTTTTTTTTGTTTATAATTCATAGAATTTATAGTTCATTTGGTATAATTCCTTTTAAAAAGGTTTTCATAACATCTAGTAGATTTAAAAAAAAAACAAATTATTGAAAAGTATGTCTTTATTTTTTTGTGTACTTATTATATTTTTTCATGTTTGTTTGTGGTGACTTTTTACATATTTTTATGAAATTAACTTTTATTCTTTTGTTGATTTTTTTTGTACGAGTTTATATTCATCTAATGTATTTTCTTGATTGATTTCTAATAATTGATTTCTAATAATCGACACGAATAAATTATCACAAAAAAACTAAGAGCATTTTTTAATGAGATTTTATTTTTATTTTTAAAATCTACTTTAAAAATATAACTATTTTCAGTAATATTTTATACAATCTTACTATAAAGATAGAGATTTTCTATATATTCGAGTTAGATATAGAAATCTTTATTTTTAAGAGATACAGAAATTAGAAATTTCTATTTTTTCAGAGAATAATGTATTTCTTTAATTATGATATATATCTATTTTATAACAAAACAAAAATTATAGTATACTTTAATAAACCTATAGTTGTAGTAAAGTATAATTTAAATTCTGTAACTAGTTATGCAATACTAAAAAAATAATAACTAAATGTATAACTACATTTGAGTTTTCGGTCAACAACTAATCTGCCGAAAATTGTGATCTGGAAATGAAGTAGCTTTTCACACCAGTCAAGAAAAGAAAGCGTGACATAATGCCACACGTTCTTTCATGCATTACCCATAAGATAATTAACTTTATTATTTCGGGTTAATGCAAATACCCGTGATAACACCATCCGTCACTAAAACATTAATTTCTACTAAATAATCCTTTAGAAAAATCACGTGGGGATCTGTCAAATACTTGGATTGAAAACCAACAATTTTAACAACGCCCGTCACTAAATCATTTATTTCTCTACTAAATAAGCCCATAAGAAAAATCATGGGAGAGCTGTCAAAAACTTGGTTTGAAAACCAAACATTTTAGAGAAAAAAAAAACATCAATAATTTACAAGGGTCCGAATAATAATCTAAAATGGTATTTTAAGCAGAAATGGGATTGCGAAATAAGTTAAAACTTGTAAAAGTAGTGATAAGAATCAAGGGTAGGAATAAATTTGATGTAGGGGTTTTAGTAACATTTTTATTATGGTTTTTTCAGCTTTGTATTATCGTTTTTATAATTAAAAATATTATAAAGTATCTCATATGGTACATAATTACCAATTAATTGATCATATATATAACCTTTAAAATTTACTAAAAATGTTGGCTGCATAAACTAACAATATTTTATGCAATTTCTAGATTAACTTATTCGGTGAGATCAAAATATCCAAATTTCTTGATATATTTTATTTATTTGTGATCGCATATTTATAGATTATATTTAACTAATTTATAGTGGTCTAATGATATAAGTTCATCATATTAGCTAAAGAACATATGTTCAAAAAAAAAAATGGTTTATATTTTCCTACTGCAATTTCAATTATGGTTACCAATTACCATGATAGCTGTTCTAAGTGGTAGAAAAATCCAACTTTTCTTATATTCTAGGGTTTCTTAAAAAAAAAAAGTGTGTGCATAACTCGCCCTTAAACCTTAATGCAATAAGCGCGCGAATCGTCTCTCGATGGGATAAAAAATAAAGGAGCAAAGGTACAGAAACAAAATACTTTTAATTTGTTTTCATTAAACATTGATAGCTATATACAAGAGCAGAGTGTAGAGAGATTAGCTTTACTGTTCAATTTACTGTTCAAGAGGGAGAGAGTAGGGTCATTAGGGATTTAGAGAGAGAAGACATTCGGACTGTCCCCACTTGCTTTTTCGGTTTTTCTGTAGAATAAGATTATAACATTAATTTTATTCTTATTTTTCAATTAAGATATTACGAAAACCAAAAAAGGAACCCACTTTTTTAATAAATGCAGATTATATGCTCTGACTTGGACTAAATAAAACTTGCAAGTAACAGTCTCGAGTCCTTTTATTTTTTTTGGTAAAATTTATATATGATTGCCCTACGACTATAAATACTTTAAAATTCTATGTGTTTTTTTTTGACATCAGTCCTTTTATGTACTCCTTCTATTTTTTATTGTTTGGAGTTTTGGTTTTTATTTTTATACATAATAAATTGATTTTTATTATATTTATTATATTCTATTTTACAAGAAGTTTTTTGCAGCTTTTTATTATTATTCATTTTCTCTTTCTAAAAACTAAATGAATCAAAAAACATTAAATGAAAAATAAAGAAAAAATAACTGATAAAATTAAATCATTATTTTCCTAATATCTGTAAAACATTTAAAACATTAAACAATAAGAAATGCAAAGAATATTAGTTACCTCTTTTATATTTGACTATTTGATATCGATGTAAAAATGCAAAGAATAATTTTTATATTAATGTATATATTTTATACTGTATAATTTAATATTTTCGGTTTAGTTTTCTGTATGTTAATTTTATTATTTGTTTCAAATAGTTTAAAAATATTAGTATCACCTTTTCTTTGATACATCCAAAATCGCTTTGTTAGTAATGATGTCTTTTCATTCTCTCCACTCTCTACTGCTGTCGGATTATTTGTCCTATTATAAGAAAATATATATATATATGGCCATCTTCATTGATATACTAACATATACTGTATAACTAAAATGTTAACATTAAAAGGGTTTGAATGATGATCAGAATTAAAAGGGTATTGATTATAAAAGTCTTAATTGTGAGAAAGTTATGTGGTTAAAAATGACAAGAGCTAACATACAGACTGAAAACTAATTTTTGATGGTCAAAGACTCATACGATTATTATTGCTTAAAAAACCGATTATTATTGAATTGAAAACCTTATATTTCTGTTCCATTGCGATTAGTCGTGAATTATTAGATAGTGGCAATGTTGACACAAACACAGTATTGGATTTTTTTTCTTTAAAAAATATTCTCTCCAATTTTATGTATGATATTTTACAAGTTTTTTGGTTAAAAATTAAGTGATATTATCAGAAGTATATGTAAAAATCAATAACAAATGACTTCTTTTAACGTTTAAATCAATTAATAAATTAAACATTGAAGAATAAAGATGGTTATAATACAATATTTACAAATTTTCTTAATTTATATGTACAATCCTACAACATCAGCTAAAAAACGATGAGAGTATTAAATGGATAGTTGTGGTATTTACTTCAATTTTTAAAGTATTATGTGCAGTCGACATTGGAGGCAAGATAACTTTTTTTTTTGTCTACATCCAACATATGTTAATTAAATATACAACATATAAATAACGAGCTCAGATTACAGTTTATGTAAATTGAAAGAATTAAAATAAAATCGAGTTTGGCAATATAAATATGATTTGATGGGTTCCTTGTAATCTCTCTCTATATAATAGTTTCTCAGTTATCTTTTCTTTGCCAGAAATGGCAGTGAAGGGCAGTGGCAGTAAGAGCAAAGAAGAAAACTGAGGAGAGAGTTTGTTTTCTTTCATGGGGAAAGTAAAACTTTGCCTTGAAGATTTCCCTCTTCATTTTTTTCTTCTAGGACTTTTGATTTCAACGATGTCCTTAACCTAAAAGCAAGAAAAATAAGCTTTTTCATACTCTTCTTATGTCTTCTCTTTAAAATATATTTTTTATATAGATTACTTATGAACATAGCCATAAAAGTATGGGAATATACCCCCTTTTAAATTAGTTACTATCTAAATTATTTCTTAATAAGGTGTCACATCTACGAAGAAACTAGTGGGTTATCCAAATTCCTATAGTTCTGAAAGAAAGAAAAAAACAGCACATTAAAGAATTTATATCGTTTTATTTTCTTTAACTCCCCTAAATCAACACAACAATAACATTAAAACACTAAAGTCTCTCGATGGCTTGACACCTTAAATTTTTTAAGTTTTATAAACATAACACTTCAGCAAAAATATTTACCAATCAAAAATTTTTATTAATACATCTCATCTACTTATTTTAATTTTTAAACTTAAACCCACTAAAACCCTAAATATTTTTTCTATTAATTTTTGTTTTATTTTTTACCAAACTCAAGCCCAAATTATTAATAATAGCAAATAAAAAATTATTATTTTATTTTTTACCAAATCCAAACCCAAATAATAAATAAAAATAAATAAAAAAATTAAATCGTTTTTTCTTTTTTTGTGCCAAAACCAAATGCAAATAATAAATAACAACAAATAAATAATAAAAAAATTCTAGCTATCTATTTGTTTGACATAGACGTATATGATTGAAAAAATGTAGGCTCAACATCAACTATGCTTCCATGACAACAATGCAAAAAGCCTTATGTTATAAGAAGCTCACACATCAGCAAAAAATTGAACCGATAAAAACATAAAAATTTCTTAGTTTTTGCGGGAAAATACAATTTCACGGGAGATAATGCAATTTTTAGTTTTCGCGGGAAATTGTAGTTTATTTGTTTTTGTAGGAAAGCGTGATTCTGCGCTTGACAAGAAAATGATTTTTTTTTTTTGCAGGAATAGACGATTTCTCAGTTTTCGCAGAAAAAATAAATTTTTCGATTTTGGTAGAAAATACAATTTTTTTTTTGATTTTTGCAGGAAGATCAAATTTTTTGGTTTTTGTGAAAAAAACGTAATTTCTCGGCTTTGGTGAAAAAACACAAGTTCTCGCAAGAAAATGTAAGTTTAGATTTTAGGTTTGACGAGAAATTAAATTTTTTGGTTTTGGCGGGAATAGCCGATTTCTCAGTTTAATGGAAAAATAAAGCTTTTTTATTTGATGGAAAATGCGATTTTTCGATTTTTGTAAAAAAAAGAAATTTCTCAGTGCTAAATTTTTAAGTTAAAGTATATTTACAGTAACCAAAAATTAATTATTTAACTTTAACTAAAACGATATTTTAAGAGTTCAAACATAATTTTCTATTTAGTTCTAAAGCAATTGCAATGGTTTTGATATGAATGTTATTGATTATAGTTTGGTAGTTTTTAGAAACATATGTTTATAATAAAATGTTTGATAAATAAATAAATTTATAATTCAAAATAATCATATTAACTAATAAATCTTTTTTTAAAATGGCATTTTGCTTTATATAATTATAAAGGAGGACCATGTGACAATTTATTGGAGAAAATAGATTACATTTGCCATTAGCATGAAGGTACTAAAAATGTATTGCTTTATTCTTATATACTTTATTTCTATATATACATTTATAATTAGTTAGCTAACTAAATTTAATAGCAAATTATAATTTTGAAAAAAAAAATATATATATATATATAATATTCATTTATTTCAAAACATATAAATATATAGCTTAAGCTAATAAAAAAAAAATATAATACTTATTTATATTATAAAAATAATTTTATTATATTAAAAATATATACAAAATTTAGAAAAAATATCTTGGAGCATAGTGCATATAAATACCTAGTGTTAGATAATTTTGAATGCAGGAACGATTGAAGCATGAAATATATAGAAGACGCTCTAGATTTAACGACCTATTGGCTAGTTTTACACTAATCACTAATTTTTAGCTTGCAAAATAAATACTTCATTAATCAAACAAATCTAACACATAATTTGAAACATAAATTTTAACAATGCAACATGCAAAGTTAGGAATAACAATGCAACACACTTTTCACACTAATTAAAAAGAAAACTCCGCTCTAGTTTCTCCCATGCAAAATCTTTGCTTTGTGTTCCTCCATGCGTTTAACACACAATTTTTGGACAGCATATATTTCAGTACTTTTAATAAATTTTTTTTGTTTTCGTCCGTATTACGGGTGAACATATCAAATGGCAGACAGTAGACAGTATCAGTTCTTTTTTGTTGTGCATTTAAGACTATTTTAAAATGAAAAATGAGAAATGAGAAAAAATTGAAAGAATAATAAAATTTTAATTGAAGATATATAAAGTATTGTACTATTTCAAATTCACACAAAAAGTATGGTGAACTAAACTGAGATTCGCACATGTGTTACAAATGCTGGTGATCAATCAACAATTGCGAACGAGAGATTCCAGTCAGTTTCTTTCGGTGTTGGTTTCTCTTGTGATTTAACAATTCGAAATAAACCGTGTCCTTCGCTGTGGAAGAAATTCGATGAAATCAGATTGGACCCAAACCAGATTTGGAAACACGACGATTGTAATCAATAATCATATATGCAGGCTAAACAAATGCTTGTATATTAAACACCACCGGGATTTTGATTGCATCATAAACAATGAATCTTGCAGCTCAATGTTCCATAAAATCAACCTTACCATTATTTGGAGTTCTCTCTTTTTTTTTTTTTTTTTTTATCTCACTTGTGTGATGTGAAATTCGAAATATAGTGTAATTTGCTGGAGATGAGGAGCAAAGATCGATTCAACAATGTTACCTAACATATATTCTTCGAGTCAATTTCTTCTTGGCTATGTCTAATGTGCGTGTTTATTTTCAGTAATCTATCTGTCATGCATGTGTTCTACCCTTCCAATGTCTCAAAAATATTTCTCCTTTCCCATATTTTTTCACTAGGTCACTATATATGTCAAATCATTTATTAGTTTTTGCTGTGTGTTTCCACAATCTAATAACGCTCTGTTTAGGTTATGGTTCTATTTGCAATAAATTTACAATCTCAATTCTGGCTATTGAAGAAATTTGGAGAAAAGGATGTAAAGAATTTCAGTGAAAAATATTAAATTTAAACGATTTCTGTTTATTGTTTATTGTTGACATTTTTGTAGTCTGATTTTGCAAAGTTAGTTGTTTAATATACGTGTACAGTAATTGAGAAATGAATTTGTTAATTTCAATTTGATCAATTAAATAAACATTTCCCCCAATAAATTTCATCATCTCTTAGTACTATTCAAAAAAATTATTCCGATTATTTAATTACAAAAATATAATTTTTATTTTCATTATACCCACATACAGTAATTGCATTGCATTCACTATTCAATATTTGTATTGTTTTGTTTTTGTTTTTGATAAAAGGGAATATATGTCCCCATATTTTTATTGCTAATTCTACAAAAGCAACATTTTGTTATGGTCTGGTAGTTACGTTTAGCAACGCCTACTTTGCTGACAACATTTAGTCCATAATCTAAAAGTACTTAAGACTTTACTTTTCATGGCAGTTGATGGATTTCATTGTCAAATATAAATGGATTCTTTTAAAGTCGGTATGCTATTTTACAAGTGTCGCATGTTAGAGTCAATACTAAGTGCGAATTGTATATTATTCTAAATTGCCTCGGAAGTTTCGTTTAGTGGTGTGAATGTGATTGCTTATTCTTGCAGTGGCAAGAGGTCTACTATCACCTAGTGTTACAATCAGTGGACGAGAAGGTTGAGAACATGATAATGTTGGAAACAAACATATAGTTAATTGCTGTCAAAAATTACAAGCCCCATCTTTGAAAAAATGGCTTGTTATATTTCATATGTGTATACATATATATATATATACTAGGTTTTAGTATTTACTATTATGTTTTATACAATTCTATTTTTAACAAAAAATATTTGATGGCTTCTTCAGTTTAAACTACAGAGAAATCAATCATTAATAAAATGAAATATTAAACAGAGTGCTATTCTCTCCTATTGAAAAAGAGAATCCAATATCTTAGGTTTCTCAAGGACGTACTTAAATTATGGAGATCTGTTAGTTAATTATTGAGAATCTAAGAAAGTTTATTAGTACAACAGTACTAATATCCTCACATGATATACATATGTATAGATAGATACATAGACACATTGTAAATATATATACACGAATGTATATCTATGTATACATTATACTTCGATATGACATCATAAACCAAGACTTTTGGAAATCAATGGTTAATGAATTTAACCAAATGTTTCTTGTTGCGCCTGGACTTTCTTAAGAACATTCCGGTTTTCTCCATTTCAAGCAATTGTCGCTATTAAATGTCGATCCGGTTTATTATTTATTACCGCAAAAAGATGAGGGGGAAAATTATAAATTAATTTCTAAAAAGACATAAATGTGAAATCATATATCAACAGATGAACACAAAAGAGTTAAGAACCCACAGATCACACAATCTCTGTCTATGTCTGCTTTTTCCTCTTTTTAAAAACAAATTTCTCCAATTATTTTATAAGAAAAGAAAATCCTTAGATTTATCTTTCTGGTCTCTCGTCTGCTGCTTCCCTCTCCCCCATAACTATCACTATTTAGAATTTTTTCAATGTGAAAAAGGAAGCTGATTGTTGAAGCATAAATCCCGGGAGACCACTTTTGCATTTCAAATAATTAAATTAAACCTTGCATATATATACACATATACACACATAAATAATTACTCTTTTAGGGTTTCCCACTAAATTTATAGTACTTTATTGTGTTTCATGATATTGATGATAAATGCTAGCTGTATTTACAATGCTCTTCTTCTTCTTTATCTTTTTATTTTTATTATTTTGTTTCTTTTTGTTATTGTTATTTTCTTTCTCTCTTTTTCATAGCTATATAGCAAAGCCAAAGTGAATAATAATACTAGTGAGAGAGAGAAATGGAGAGTGGTTCCAACAGCACTTCTTGTCCAATGGCTTTTGCCGGGGATAATAGTGATGGTCCGATGTGTCCTATGATGATGATGATGATGCCCATCATGACATCACATCAACATCAACAACAACAACATCATGGTCATGATCATCAACATCAACAACAACAACAAGATGGTTATGCATATCAGTCACACCACCAACAAAGTAGTTCCCTTTTTCTTCAGTCACTAGCTTCTCCTCCTTCTCAAGAAATTAAGAACAAAGTTGCCTCTTCTTCTTCTCCTTCTTCTCGTGCTCCTGCTTATCCTCTCATGGAGATCCATCAAAACAACCTCGTCGTAGGAGGACTCAATCCTTGTTCATCTTCCTCTTCTTCAGCCTCTGTCAAGGCCAAAATCATGGCTCATCCTCACTATCACCGCCTCTTGATCGCTTATGTCAATTGCCAGAAGGTGATGATTACAGAAAATCCTTTTAATGAATACTACTTCGAAAATCCATTCTTATTTCGATGGTCCTTGTTTGATTTTTTACTTAAAGAAGAAGATCATTCTAGAAACCCTAATTACTAAACTTTACCCTTTCTTTACCTTTTACACCCTTTAATTACTTTGATGTCTTAGTTTGATTTTGATGTCCCCTTTTGTTTATTACTTACTTAATCCAACAAAGTACCTGAAAATCAAAAGAAACTATTTTTCCTTATTTGAGAAAGTTTCAAGAAACTTGGAACAAAAAAGCAGCTGATTTCAAGAAACCTATCTTCAAGGAACTATCGAAAATATCGTTTGTGGGTTTAAAGATTCGCACATAAATGTTCTTCTTTCCTTGTCCACTCTACTCATTTATGATATATCCACAGGAAACTTCTTTTGTTTTAGCCGATGCTATTTATGTCTATTAATTAATTACAAAATTATAAAGGTGGGAGCACCAGCGGAAGTGGCGGCGAGGCTGGAGGAGGCTTGCTCGTCTGCGGCGGCGGCTGCAGCGTCGATGGGACCCACAGGGTGTTTAGGTGAAGATCCAGGGCTTGATCAATTCATGGAAGCTTACTGTGAAATGCTTGTTAAGTACGAGCAAGAGCTCTCTAAACCCTTCAAGGAAGCTATGGTCTTCCTTCAACGCGTCGAGTGCCAATTCAAATCCCTTTCTCTCTCCTCCCCTTCCTCTTTCTCCGGTAACTCTACTCTCTCTCTCTCTCTGTGTTTTAAAAAAAATGATTTTCTTCTTAATTATGGCGTCAAATTAAACGTAAGATGATAAAAGTGTTGTTTTTTTCCTTTGTGGTTTTTAAGAAAGATTTCTTCTTTTTCTTGGTTTAATGCCCCTTTGATGCTTGTTGCTAGGGTTAGTGTCAGATTGTTATATATAGCTTACTAGGTTTACGTGTATAATCTATCTATACATAAGTATATGTATGTAGATGTTTTATTGGATGACAGATTTAAAAAACAATATCGGAAGTTTCTTTTTCCGAATTGAATTTATTTAGCTTGGTACAACAACAGTCACTGTTCTTGTCTCTTTCTTCTCCGTTTGTTTGGATCTATTAAATTTATTGCATCAAAAAGAATATCTGGATCTAGAGTCTGTTCGTCCTTAGATCTATTGCTCAAATTAGACATACACATGTTTTTGTACGTATAATTTCATATACATATATCTACATTACGTCATATCACTCTTCTCTTATCTTCACGAGTGTAATAATGTTTGTATAGATACACCTACTCACATCTACTTTCTCAACTTGTTTCTTTGATTGATTCAGATCACTAGCTTAATTCATTTTCATTGCTATATTCTATCATAGATCTTTGTCTACCTTAATAAACCCATTTAGCGGGTTTTGGTGATAACTTTGTCTTGTTTTGACATTATGTATCAAAGTAGGCTATGGAGAGACAGCTATTGATAGGAACAACAATGGGTCATCTGAGGAAGAAGTCGATATGAACAATGAATTTATAGATCCGCAGGCTGAGGATAGGGAGCTTAAAGGACAGCTCTTGCGCAAGTACAGCGGTTACTTAGGCAGTCTCAAGCAAGAGTTCATGAAGAAGAGGAAGAAAGGAAAGCTCCCTAAAGAAGCTCGTCAACAACTTCTTGATTGGTGGAGCCGACACTACAAATGGCCTTACCCTTCGGTAACTTCTGCTCTTATACTCTCGCTCACAAACATGTCAATTTTCTGTTTTAAAAATGCATTTAGATGATTGAGAAATCCTAACTAAGATGAATGAATTTGACGTTTTAGGTCAATGTATGTTGTTTTTGTTCTATTATCTCATGTTTTCCTTGATTCTTGGATTGCATTTGGATAACTAGAAAGCATAATTAAGATATATATATTGAATTATTTGGTCAACGTAATTTTTTTTTTGGGTAAGAATGTTATAAAAATGGTCAACGTAATGTTGTCTTTGTTTTTTTATTCTCATGTTGTCTGTCCTTGATTCTGCTTCCACAATGTTGTTACCGTCCGAATATCACGCTAATCTAGTTAAGACATAGATATGATCAACCCTTGTCTGTAATATATGTTCGAATGAGTGAACCCTATATAGTGACATTACCTAAGTTCTTATGCTATTGAACGGTTCGAAATTATAGGTTCAGCGTAGCAAATCTTTGATTTACGCCATTTTATAAGAAAAGTTAATGATTGACACGAATTTTTCGGTTATGATATGAAATGGCAGGAGCAACAGAAGCTGGCGCTTGCGGAATCAACAGGGCTTGACCAGAAACAGATAAACAATTGGTTCATAAACCAGAGGAAAAGGCATTGGAAGCCATCAGAGGATATGCAGTTTGTGGTAATGGACGCAACACATCCTCACCATTACTTCATGGACAATGTCTTGGGCAATCCTTTCCCCATTGATCACATCTCCTCCAACATGCTTTGATCGACCCTTTGAAACTTTATTTCAAAATTATATTTATAATCCTTAAAAAGCTTATAATATGTATAATCTATGGTTTTCTCGGTATACCTAAGAACGTTAAATGTTCCGATTGATGAACACGCGTTTGATGTTTTCCCTAATTATCTGTGGTTTGTGTTGTGTAACCTTTTGTTTTGTTCTGTGTGGTTATGTGACAATCTCAATTTCTTAACCCGAGAATTATATTGATGAAGCTTTGATCTATTCTTTTTTTTTCGTTAAACTTGTTTGATCTTTTCATTTTGAATTATTTTTTACTTGGATTTCGTATCCGTTTGGAGGCAATTCGGTTTTGGAACTATGTTTAAGGTTAGTAGTTTTTACATAATTTTGAGTTAATAGAATGAATCATGTTTTTAACCAGGTCTCTACTGTCTAATGTTCTCTCTCTACCTTGAATTATATACAATACAGTATTGTGCTGTTAAAAACAAAGTAAAAATTATACAATTTAGTATATAAAGATGTTTGATTTTCATAGGCGATGTAGTAGTCTTATGAATCACAAAAAACTAAGAATTTATATTATATTTGAGAAGTCGGAAAGTGATGGATGGTGCTAAAATTGGAACAGGGCCAAATTTTTTTTTTGAAAATGAAAGTCTTGTTCTGTATCATTCCCATTCCTTTTGATGATATATTCTATTTTTTGTCTTTATATATTCTATTATAAAATACTGTAATGTTTTTCTTTTTAATACTGTTCATTAACTAGCACTCCCTTTGTTTTTTTTAATTGTCATTCTAAACTTAATTTCTTTTCAAATTAGTTGTCGTTTTATGCTTATGATATATTTTTCTGTTTTATTCGTATTTTTTTAATTTATTAATTAGTCATGTCAAACAAAATGGTATATCAATTAGAGGTTAAACCAAAAAACTAATTGGTTTTTTAATTTATGTAAAACAACCTAAAACGACAATTAGTGAAAAAACGGAGGAAATATTTTAAGAAAATTTTTAAAAAAAAATATAATATTTTAAAAATTCAATTTCGTACGTTATAAATGCATTGCATTGGCGTTATCTCAAACATGATGAAAACTTTGAGGTTCTTGTTCTGTTCGGAATCTGCTTAACAGAATGGGAACACATATTTCTATTCCCAAAAGACCTGGTCCGGCCCAAACCCGACCCATCACTGTCCCAAAAATCAAGACCTGTCATCACTGTTCTCTGTTTAAAATGAGAGTAACATATCCAAAAATCAAGACCTGACACCATTTTGGGTCAGCACATTGAGAGTGAAACTTACCCAATTCTGAAAGTTTTATTTCACTTTTTTTTCTTCACAAACATATGTATCACTGTTTCAAGACAACATAATTGAGTATTGATTTTGGCAATAACTTCTGAATCAACCAATGATTCTTAGACCTGTAGAAGAAATACACTTTATGAGCTTCTCAATCCCTTTCTTCAGTTTGCTCCCATCATCTCTAGTTTTCAACAGCCATAATTTGTTTTGTCCCATCCGAAGAGAGTCTTGGTCTTGCACAGCCATAACCTTCCTCCTTTGTGTTTCTATCTTCTCCACATGATCTAACCTTAAACTGGATCACAATCTTGATAAGTTAGTGAACTATTTTGATATCAATTGAAAATTTTAAACAACACAAGACAAATAACTTTTTCAAGGTTTGGCATTTCCAGATTAAGAACAAAGATTCAAAGACTACTTTGTGACAAAGCAATGCAACTGCCAGGAACAAACAAGACACAATATGGACAATTAAGAAGACAAATCGGGTCAGCCTCATAAAGCAAAATCTGAAAAAAAGAAGAAGATACCTCTCTCTATTCAAGATCGCTGTCTGTTCTTGCTTCTTCATCTTCGCTTTCAAAACACAAATCCTCAGGAGGATCATACACAACCATTCCAGGGAAAAGCTCCAAGAAATCCTCTTTCACCTTCTCTCTCAACTCAGGATAACCAACGAGTCCTTTCAGAATAACCCGAAAGGGCAAAGACAGAGGCGGATCAGGAGAATCTCTCATCTCTTCATAAACTCTCATTGCTTCCACCGGAAGCTCATTATCCAAGAACACTCGAACAAGGTCTCCGAATGTATGTTGGTCAAACAAAACTCCTTCTCTCTTTAAATCTTCCCATACTTTCTTGGTTTCATCCACTTTCCTGTTTCTTGCAAGCATCATAAGCATGTCTCTGTGAAAAAACATATCCGGTCTATACCATATTTCTCTTCTCACAATTTCATAGAGCTGAAAAGAAAAAATCATTTAAACCAAATCAATCAAACATCAAAGAAATGTGACAAAACATCAAACTCAAACACCATCAACAAACTTCATTAATAAGATTTAACATTTAACCAAAAACATACCGATCCAATAATTGAGGGAAAGTTTCCATTTTTCAATTGAAAACACAAAATCAAATTTAAAATTTCTCTTCTCATAATTTCATAGAGCTGAAAGAAAAAAACATTTAAACCAAATTAAACATCAAACATCAAACACCATCAACAATAAACTCCATAAACAAACTATTAATTCCCTTCTGCTTTGTAAAGCTTCGTTTATAAAAATTTAACCTTTAACCAATAATTGAAGGAAAATTTCCATTTTCAATTGGTACTTTTGAAACTGAAACAAATATTAGAGGGAAATTTTTCAAATTTCAATTGATACTAATGATGAAACACAAAATCAAATTCAATTTATAAAAAATGCAATTGAAATTGACTACTTTGAAGAGTTTCTTACCTTCATACAGAGGAAAACTTGGTCTTGTCTCTGAAATTCGGCAAGAACAGAAACTAGATCGGATTTAAGGAGACGAGATACATGAGTAGAAATGTATCGATCGAGCCGAACCGATTTGGTTTGGAGACGCTTGAGCTCCTTCGCGGCGATTAAACCTTCTTTGCTCATTTCTTTCTTCCGTCTCCATATCGATAAGCTAGGGCTCGAAGCAGGTCCCGATTGGTACGTACGACTCGAATCACTAATTCCTCTGTTTCCCTGGTGAAGATGAAGATGGAAGCTTTGAGGTATTAAAGGTTTAGGGTTTTTAGCTGAGACTCTACGCAGAAAATTTGAAGCTCTCAACATTTACGAATCTTCTGAAGAGTTTTAAGCTTTCTTGGTTCTGTTCGATATATCCGAAGTAGATAGATTTGGGTTAAGAGAATTAAAATACAAGCCCACATCCCATATTAGCCTACGGCCCATATTGTATGTAGGCCCATATTATCCGAAGCCCATTCAATATATTGTCGAAAAATGGTAACATTTGATGAATCACGACATGCCACGTGGTATACGAAATTATGTACAAGCTAATTCATGTACCTGTGTATTAAGGAGTAAGAAAACGAGAATTAATGACTCTTATAGAAATAGTTTTTTTCTCCCTAAAATAAGCCTTTCCTTTTATTGTTGGTTTTGGTCAGACCAAAAAAAACTTCCTTATAAGCAAGATTCTCACACCTTAACAAATAGAAATTAATAATGAGAAAAGTTATATAACGCATATATATAACCTGTAATATAAAGTGTTCACGTTGGTAATGTGCATTGTCCTAAAACATGACTTTCATTACCCTCGATAATCTATAATAAACACATCTTAACTCTTAAGCAAATGGAGAATCCAAACAAAGATTTAATGGAAGCTAATCCAAGAAAACTAAGAGTTTATTGTTTCATATGGCTGCTAATATGTATATCTGTGTTGATTCTTTGTGCATTATTATCCAGAGCAGAAGAAAAAGTCGTAATTAGCGATGTTGCTGATGATAATATGCCAAGGATTTACTCCGTTTTGGTTGAAGGTGAATCGTTGGCTTTTCGTGATCGTGCTAACATCAACAGGTACAGATCAAAATTGATTATTTTTCTTCAGGAAATTAAATAAGCTACTATATTGCAATTTTTGAATCTACTTGGTTTTCTCAAATACATATATAGTGCTGATTTTGTCATCTTGCATGTTTACGTTTTATAAATGTATTGATGGCTAGCTAAATCTATCTTTTAACTTAAAAGATCTTTATAAAACACGTTTTTTGTTTGATGTTTCTTCCTTTGTTTGCAAGATTTTATATGATAACTTAATTATACTCCTTTCGTTTTTTTATATAAAATGTTTAAGGTTTTGCACATATATTAAGAAGTTATTTAATTTTCATTTTTTTTCAAAATAAAATATCATTTCCAAAACAATTCAACTAATAAAAATATTATATACAAAATTTAAATAATTAAAACAATTATTTTTTAAAAACATCATCTAATTTTGAACAAAAACAATCTTTTAAAACATCATACAAACAAAAACAAAGGAAGTATATGATAATTTTTTAGCCATACTTAATTGATATGTTGAAATATATATATATATTATATAACTACATTTGATGTCGGAAACTCAGAAAAATTGTGGGACTTGAAGCAAAGAAGATAGAAGAGATTCACAACAAAATTCTTGGAAGCACACTTGGAAATGGAAGTTATACAAAGCTTTATAGCTTCAAACATATCATCAATGCTTTCGCTGTCCGTACTACTCCGTCTCAGGTTTTCTCCTATTACCCAAAAATACATAACTCTACCTTTTCCGGTTTGGTTTTACCATTGTCCGGTTCGATTTCAATTCGTTAGTCAAATCTGGCTTTGGTAAACCGGAAACGATCCTCTTTGACACTTGCAGGCCAAGAAACTGATGAAAGCAAAAGGAGTGAAGGCAGTGGAAGAAGACAAAGGAGTGAAACTAATGACAACTTACACTCCTGATTTCTTGGAACTCCCTCGAGATGTCTGGCCAAAGATCTCCAGCGACGGCGACAGACGTGCCGGAGAAGATATCGTAATCGGTTTCGTGGACACCGGAATCAACCCTACTCATCCGAGCTTCTCCGCATTCAATCCCACCAACCCTTTCTCAACAAATCTCTCACGTTTGAATTTCTCCGGCGACTGTGAGACCGGTCCTCTCTTCCCCGCAGGATCTTGTAACGGAAAAATCATCTCCGCAAGGTTCTTTTCCGCCGGAGCTCGAGCTTCCGTCGCTCTCAACAGCTCCTTGGATATACTCTCTCCGTTCGATGCGTCCGGTCACGGAAGGTAAAAACTAAAAACATGGTTATTTTTTCATCCAACAACATGCAATTAATACGCTATTTTTAAATACACTATCACCACCCATTTACTTTATAGTCAAATATTTATTTTTATTTTTTGGTCAATTATAAATATATCTTCAGTTTTGGTAAACTAAAAATATACAGTATATATACTGTCTATTTTTTTAGTAAACTATACCTTTTTTTTTGTGGTATTTCCTGACCTTCACTTTACTGGTTGAGAATTTCGAATTTAAGTGAAAGAATCTGGTTCAAACCTCTCAACTTAACAAAAATGTATCCGTAAATTATAATTATATCATTTTTTGGTATAATTAAAAATGTATGACTTTGGTTTTGGTCTTTATTTGTTGCTGGTAAATATAGTTATCAATATAGTTATACATTATGCATGTTAAGAAAATATTGTACATTGTAAGATTCAATTTGGTCGGTTTTGGTCAGCCACGTGGCGTCGATCGCAGCCGGAAACGCAGGAGTTCCGGTGATCGTAGACGGGTTCTCCTACGGCCGAGCCAGTGGTATGGCCCCACGTGCACGGTACGTCACAAAACCATATCTCTAATTCTTTTTTCTTTGAATTATTTACGAGTTATTTAATTGGTCCACGGGCAGAATAGCCGTTTACAAGGCGATTTACCCATCAATCGGAACTCTTGTCGACGTAATTGCTGCCATCGACCAAGTAAGTACAAAAATAAAGAAACACAAAGCAGTTTCATGCAGAGTCATTGATCAAACAATCTTCTTAAACTTGATATCGTGACAGGCAATAATGGACGGCGTAGATGTGCTGACACTGTCGGTGGGACCGGACGAACCACCGGTGGGTAAACCGACGGTGCTCGGGATATTTGACCTCGCAATGCTATTGGCTAGAAAAGCAGGAGTCTTTGTGGTGCAAGCAGTAGGGAATCATGGCCCATCACCGTCTTCCGTGCTGTCTTATAGTCCGTGGGTACTTGGCGTCGCCGCCGGGAATACGGACCGGTCTTATCCTGCTTCTCTCATCCTCGACGGTGGCCAGACCGTTCAGGGCGTCGGACTTTCAGGTGAATTTCATATTAACATTTTATATCTATGAATTCAATAGAAAAATCCTAGAAAATTTATTCGAAAAAACTAATTGGTTTTTCTGATTGAATTACATCTGCATGCTATAGTAAAGTTGCAACGCTAGTAAACACTAAAAACGAACCAGCTTTGATCAAAACTACTATCTGTTGACACGTATTTTATTTTTTAAAATTATCTGTTTGCATATATTTTTCGTTTATACAAAATCTAATACTATGGTGTTAAATTTGATCGTTAAATGCCAAACTTTGCAAGATTTCTTAAAACATTATTATGGTCATGAGCTAAGTGCCAAGAAAAAAGTCAACCTAATTTCAACATGGCAAGTACGTAGAAATTTTTGTTTTTGTTTTGGTATACTTCAGTAGGTAATAATGTATTCATCACCTAATTTTTTTCAATTTTTAGCCCGTGTTTTTACAAACTCGTAACAATTTCGATCGTATGTTTAAATGGGTTATAATATTCATGAAAAAAAAATGAGCTATATATTTCTTGGTTTTGAAATTAAAGGTCCAACTCTTGGAGCTCCCTTCCTTCAACACAGGCTAGTCTTAGCCACAGACGCAGTAAGAACAAACGGATCGGTTCTACAAACCTCAATCATAGACATCGAAGAATGTCAACGACCGGAGTATTTCGATCCGGCAAAGGTTTTTGGAAGTATTGTGATCTGTACGTTCTCTGACGGTTTCTACAATCGGATATCTACCGTCCGAGCCATCATCCATACCGCAAAGTCTCTTGGGTTCATGGGTTTCATACTCATTGCAAACCCTAGATTTGGCGACTATGTTGCAGAACCGGTTATATTTTCGTCTCCCGGCATTTTAATCCCGAAAGTATTAGATTCCCAGGTAATTTAAGTCCATCATTAATTACAAGAAATTATAATGCTTTAAAAAAATCATTATATGTTATACTTTTTAATATTTTAGCGTAGCAGAATGACTACATACTGCACAGTGCATAATACTGTCACATAACCAATCATAACTATTCTGTAGCAATGTTTGTCAACATATAAGAATGATACTTTACTATTCTAGATGATCTTGAGGTACTACCAAGAGAAAACTTACAGAGACGAGAAAGGATTGGTGACGCAATTTGGGGCACGAGCCAGAATCAGCGATGGCCGAAACTCGATCTTAGCCGGAGAAGCACCGGTGGTGAGCAGATTCTCCTCGAGAGGGCCTGCTTTTCTCCATACAAATGGGGATCTTTTAGATGTGCTTAAGCCAGATATTCTTGCACCTGGTCACCAAATATGGGGAGCCTGGAGCCGTCCTAGTGTCTTTGATCCCATTTTCACAGGTTTTTACTTTTAAACCTCTCATATTTTTGTATTTTTAAAATACACTCCCAAGATTTTAAAATGAATTTTCTTTTTGTGAGTAGGACAAAACTTTGCAATTTTATCAGGTACGAGCATGGCAACTCCTCATATAGCAGGAATCGGTGCGCTGATAAAACAACTAAATCCTTCTTGGACACCGGCTATGATTGCCTCGGCCATTTCCACCACGGCCAACAAATATGCTAGTTCCGGTGAAAAAATATCAGTGGAGTCTTATGATATTGGCACATTGTTTCCGTCTAATCATTTCGATCATGGTGCTGGCCATGTTAATCCTGCTAGAGCCATAAACCCCGGGTTGGTTTTACCCACAGGTAACGTTTACTTTATCATGGGAGAGAATTGATAAATTAAAAATTTTGTGATTTTAATGTAATAAAAAGAAACTTGGGGTGTACTTTTCATATTACCATTTTTTGGTAACTGGACCAGGCTTTCAAGACTACATCAGTTTCTTGTGTTCACTGCCAAACATTGACCGGATTAGGATTCGAGCCGCCACCGGAGTCGGGTGCACCACCGTGCTTAGCCATCCGGCAAATCTTAACCATCCATCAGTGACTATAACTGCACTTAAAGGGTCACTAGTGGTGAGAAGAAGTTTTCAAAACGTCGCCAACAAGACCGAGACATATCTTGGTTCGGTTTTAGCTCCCAATGGTACATCCGTACGATTGATCCCATCTTGGTTTACTATACGGGCACAGAATATCCAAAACATAGACATCGAGTTTAATGTCACGGAAGCCCTAAACCAATTTACATTTGGTGAAATCGTTCTCACTGGAAGCTTAAACCATATTGTAAGATTACCGTTGTCGGTTAAGACCATACCAGTTTGAATAACATGTCCCTTTTTACAACTTCTGAACTTCGAACTTGTAATGTGTCGGAACCATTTCGTTGATTTCTTTAATGAATCTCAGAGTCATTAATGCTATTTACAAGAATCTCAGTGGGAGACAGATTTATCAAGATTTTAAGAATATTTGTGGATTTCAGAAGTAAAGAGATTGTAAAAATTTTCAAAGATTTGTATGGAATGTAAGAGTTATGTTCATCACTATATATAGAATACATACAAAGTTTTATCAAGATTTATGTAGATTTTTGTGGATTCATATTAATTTTAGTTTTCCATTTTTTGGTAAAGTAATTATATGATAATGTTTTTCTAGGAATTTTATATATACTATATATTCAGATATAGAAATATTTATTTGTTTATAAAGAAGTTCATCAGTTGTGTTTTTTCCATTTCTAATTTTCGTGTAATTTTTAACTTCTTGTAAGTATCTTATCATGGAGAGCATCATTGAAGAAGAAGAACATGTCTTTCTAAAATTTTATATGGTAGTTTTTGAAGGATATAATTTGTTTGTTCTCTTTTATAAAACTGAGTTCAATATTTTATGTTGATCGTTTGTTCAAAAACTGGGTTCAATATTTTACTTGTGTTACAAAACTGATTTCGTAATTGATTGTGAAAGTTTTAATAAAAAGATAATTTTTTAATTTTGCTATCTAAACTTTAAGAATACAATGGCTGGTTATAGTATTTTGAAAATTGTGAATGATGAGTTAAAATATAATGAATCATTGTGCCAATAACACTAAAATTTAACAGAATTATAAAATTATTAAATACTATACTTTTTGAATAAAAATAATTACAAAATTTTCACACCAATAACATAGGATTTTAAAAGAATTCTTAAATCATCATGCCAATAACATATGATTTTATTAGGAGTTTAATAATCCTTACACCAATAACAATGGAATGTTAGAATTCTTAAAATCTTAATAAATCAGTCTCCCACTAACCTTCCTAAGAAATTAAAGAGTGATATAATAACAAAATTGGATGCTACAAAATCATCATTACTCATAGAATTTAGTAGAGCTGTCGAGTACATTGTGAAAGGAGTATATGGAGCACGTTGCGAAACAAAATCATATCAAATCGTGGATTTCAAAGATACATTAAGAAATTAAAGAGTGATAACCTTTTTTTTTCCTTCTTTTTCCATTTCACGTTCTGTATAATTTAAACCCCACTCCCAACGTTTGGTATCAACATCTCAAAACGTTATACACAAAATACAAACACAAAGCAAGAAAAAGACAAAAAAAAAAAGATAAAAGACAGAAAGACATGAAAACAACAATTATCATCATCTCGGTGATCTCTTTCTTGTTAGCGTTGGTTACAACTATAGAAGCTGTGCACTCCAAAAAGCAAGTGTTGGATTATAATACGGGCAATCCGATTCGCATGGAGCATGGGTGTGTTATGAGAGCCTTTTGGAAGGGAGAACATTATTACGTTGACAGACTGGACTACCCTTTCGTAGGCTTGACATTGGAAGCACGACCAAGAGACCGTCTTCTAATCTTGCGTTCGAGCAAGCATGGAAATGTAACCACAAACTCCGAATGTGACTTGAAGTTTGACGATTCGAAAGATTATTGGAAATTGCATTCAGTTAAAATTCGTTTATCCGGCCGTGTGAAACCTCACGAAGGATATTTTATTATTAAGGAAACTGAGGAGAATCGTGTATACAAGTTGGTTAAGGAAGGCGGTCTTCTCCCTGGATCCACTTATATTGGTATGCAGGTGGATATGGATGAACAAGAACATGAGCAATATTACCTGGTTGGAATGACAACACTACACCCTGCCTTACGTGCGGCTACCAAAGTGACACCGGTCCGACACGAACTCCGCTTCACGTTCGAAATGTTTTAAAGAGGCATCCTTTTTATTTATATATCTCTCTTCATTTGTTCCGAATAATGCATGTTTGAAACAATTCCATGCTTGCAGTTTTTTTTTTTCTTGTTTTCGTTTTTCTTTTGTGTATGTGCGATCATTATCCGGTTGAAACAATAATTTTGTTTCTTTGATTTTATTTGAAGGATGAAAATTTTAGAGATATATGAGTAGATGACGAAAGACTGATCATAGTCAATTAATTAGTCGACAAAAACAAATTTGTGACACCCGTCGCAAACAAATACATTAAATTTCACAACACTAAACGATTTGCTAATTCAATACTATTTTATTCCTAAAAATTATATCCAAAATATTTTAAAACAACCATTTCAACTTAAAACATTAAATCCAAATTTAAATAACATTTTTAAAATAAATAATGAACAATAAAATAAAATATGTGTTTTCTCAAAACTAACACTAAACCGAATGACCACTCCTAAATGTATACGCACTCGCTCACCTGCAAAAAAAGAGGGATGAATATTCTAACAATACTTAGTGAGTGCAAGTCCTAGAGACTCACGATATACATCTCACACATGTATAACCATTCCGGACGAAAATCCTAAGCTAATACACACATACAATCACATTCGAAGACATTCATAGATCAAGACATAACATCATAGACCCTGGTGCATCCACGCCTATGCATATAGCGGCTTCACCTTCTTTGATGTGCCTCTTCTTCTGTCTTTGTGGGAAAGGAAGATAGGGTTTGTATACATGGAGAAACGGTGATGGCTTCCTCTCTTCTTGGACCTCTTTCTCTTGAACCGCAACTTCTTTAAGTTTAGCCCCCCCCCCCCCCCCCCCCCCCCCCCCCCCCCCGCCTCACTTGGATTGGGGAAGCCATAATGGGGGCTTGTTCAGTAGCATCTTGAGGGTCATCTTCAATGATAGTGATGGCAAAATTCCTTTGGATTTTGAACGGATTTGCTCGGGAGATTGCTCAGCTGGTGAGAAGTAGATGTTATGCCTTTGTTGTTTTCAAGTGTCTTCACTATTGATTTTAAGACATCTATCTTCCCAGAGAGCTCGGTGTTGAGGTCGTCTATCTTGTTATGGACCTCGGCAAACCGTTTATGCATATCAGTTTACATATGTGTTTGACCTTAGAGTAGTTGCTTTAGCCTGCCTTCCAAGTCAAAACCAGCAGCTTGTGAGGGGAGGGGTTTCCTTGAGCTTAAGGGACAAAGCTTGGAGGTGCATAGCCTTGTCTACGCTGAAAGTTGTCTTGAAAGGGGTTCTTTGGAGCAAAGCCTTGTGCATTGTTGTAGTTGTTGAATGGCTTGCTTGCACCGACTTGAGCTTAAGGATAAGATTGATCTTGAAGGTTAGCCACATTTAGATTTCTATTAGATAGGTTGTTGTTGTATGGCCTGTAGTTTTTGTTATAGCCTTCTTGACCAGCAATGTAGTTTGCATCTTCATATTGCATTTCTTCCCCTTCTTGTGGTTGAGAAAGCTCTCCCACATAATGAACCTCCTTTGCTTGTACAGAAAGCAACTTATATAATTTCTCATTTAGCTCCTTGTTATCTTACGGCTTGAGTCAAATTATTCTTTAGAGCTTCAGTTCAAGTGGTCAGTGTCACTGGCAAGATTTTTTATGACACAAGATTGGGAATCACTCCACAATCTTAGAACAAATGGAGATCAAAACTGATCAACTAGCTTGGGGCGGAAGTGGATGAATGTAGCAATGGAGATGGAAGTTTGATTGACTCTCTCAATCCTTGGGATGACTGACTCACTCAGTCTTTGGAACTAGAACTACCCGAATCTCATAAACAATACTATTTCAAGAATCAGGGAAACAAATAAATCTCTCAAATGAATCTAAAAGCAAATATTTAGACAAAAACATTCTTTGAATAAAAAGAAGAATAAAATTTATAGTTTCTTTCGTTTGAAAGGTGCACCACTGTGCTTAGCCACCCAACAAAGCTTAACCATCCATCAGTGACTATAACTGCACTTAAAGGGTCACTAGTGGTGAGATGAAGTTTTCAAAACGTCGCCAACAAGACTGAGACATATCTTGGTTCGGTTTTAGCTCCCAATGGTACATCCGTACGATTGATCCCATCTTGGTTTACAATACGGGCACAGAATATCCAAGATGTAGACATCGAGTTTAATGTCACGGAAGCCCTAAACCAATTTACATTTGGTGAAATCGTTCTTACTGGAAGCCTAAACCATATTGTAAGAATACCGTTGTCGGTTAAGACCATATCAGTTTGAAAAACACAGTCCTTCTCTTTCTATTTCAGTGGTTCTCAAAAGTAATAATTATATCTGTTTTCTTTTGGATTTGATTTCACATCTTGTTCTTTTGCAACAAATGGTTCAACACATTACTTCGAAGTTCAGAAGTTTTAAAACAAATATAATATTGTATGTCGAGTTATATAAATTTCATTGTTCACAACTTCACATGCAGATAAAGTCAGCCACAAAGATTGTGAACAATAATATCACTTATATCCTCAATATAACATTACACATACATATCCAAATAAAGCACAAGCGTACAATTCTAAACTCTCATCATTATTATCACATAGCTATGTCACAAACAAAGAACCGATAACATAAGGTATACGATCACACATATACTTTATTAGACGAAGCAGTTATGACAATTAATATGGTGGTCCAGGTGGGGGCGGCCCAAATGGTCTTGGAAACCAGGTAGCTCCGGGAGGTGGAGGTGGTGGGTGAGGTCCCGGAGGATGTATAGGAGGAGGAGGAGGAGGGTGCGGCTCTGGGGGCGGTGGTCTTGGAGGCGGAGGGTGGTGGATAGGAGGAGGAGGACGATGAGGAGGAGGGTGAGGCATTTTGATTTTGAGATTTGTTATTGCAATATTGGAGTTGTGTACTTAGTTTATATAACATCAAGAATGAAAAATCGTTGTTACCTACTAGTCTTTTTGAAGTTTAAACGATCTCATTAGCTATTAGTAAGATGTTTGGTAGAATGGAATGGTAGTTATCCAACTAATCTTCTAGCAAACTTTATTGTGGAAGAATAATTGTATACTTATGCATGTTTAAAGATACATTTGCTTGAATGTATACGAAAAATAGTAAAATTGTGGTTTTAAATTATTCATAATCACTATGCACATCGTTTTATACCTGATTTTACATGCTTTGCATCAACGTACCTAGTTGTTTTGGGTTTTATAGATTAAAACCAACCATTTGAAATTCAGTTTTCTTTTGGTTCGATTTATTTATTTTTATTAAGTTTTTGATATTTCTACTTCCAGTAACGAAATAGCCCCGAACCAAAATACTAGTAACACATGTAAACTCGAATGTGTAGCCGCTACAAATTCCGTACAAATTATGATAATCAGCTAAACCGTTTCAAAAAAACTGAACCGAACCAAACCGCAATGTAGAACAAAGAATATCAATCTTCATTACACATACATTCTTTACATCTCGGGTAACGGTAAACGCTGCGTCCCGTTGGTCTAACCAATACATGTTTGGTTTGCCTAACGTTTTTTCTCACTCTCTGCTCGAACACTTTCCACTCTATCGTATTGTTCTTCAACAATATGTCCGAGAATCTCCGTTTGTTCGGTCTGATCGTCGGCATTTTCCCCGCTCCGTAATAAATTCGGTAACCGGAGACCAGTGACGACAATTGACTCCCTGAATCCGTCATCGCAAAGGCGTCGGATGCAGCGCAGGCGATGAAATCAAGAACCGCTAGCTACATAACCGGAAATAACCAAAAAATCAATCACGCGGGAAAGTTAGTTAATATAAACCGAAAAAGTAGTTTACTCTGCCTTTTGCATTTCACCTGAGATGAGTGGTTCTTGAAAGGCTCTAGCTCTGTTTCAGAGAGTACATTCTCTTTGGTGACGAGATTCGGGTAGAGACTAGTTAAAGCGGCTAACCGTTTCGTCCCACCGTATATATTCGCTCCGGCCACGAAAACACGGGTCTTGCGGTTGAAACCTAGACCCGCGAGCATAAGCACGGCTTCTTCAGGTGATAACGGGCAAAGACCTTCCGTCCTCAAATCTTCCGGAGATGGCATTCTACAAAAAAAAACAGAGCTTTGAGTAAGAACCAAAGAACAGAGCATTGCGTAAGAAATAAAACAAACAGAGCATTGCGTAAGAAATCAAACAAACAGAGCATTGCGCAAGAACCAAAAACAGAGCATTGCGTAAGAAACCAAATAACAGAGCAATGCGTATGAACAAAAAAAAACACAAAAACAGATTATTGCGTAAGAAACCAAAAAACAGAGCATTGCGTAAGAAGCCAAAATTGATATGTAAGGCGAAAAAACAGATTTAAAGAGAGATAAAAAAAGAACCGAACTTTTTCGTCTTTGTTAGATTTGCCAGCGTGGGGAAGTGCTTTTCCCGGTAAGCATCGAGCTCTGTCTTCTCCGCATCGCCTCCTCCGAAGTAACAAAGAGAATGAGCCACCATATCGATCTCAAACCTGAGATGTACCGCTAGATACTTTGAAGCTTTATGGAGAGGACCTGCCTTCTTGTCCAATATGAAGGACGCGAATTTCGGACCGACGAGATAGGGATCAACAGGTGCTAAGTGTGATCCGCTGTCGCGTAATCTCCTCACGAGAATCGCACCCGTTTCTTGAATCTTTGGAACGAAGTTTAGCGCGTGAAAGTTACATCTACAACGCAGCCTCTACTCTACCAAGAAAAGAAAGTTGGATCATTATGTGTTCAGAGATAGATTTGCTATATAAAAGGAAAGTCTCTTTACCTGTAACTCAAACGGTATCGGATCAAAGGCTAAACGGTTTCCGAATCCGAAGAAGTGGACTACTCTGTTCTTATGAAGAAGAGGGAGAATGTGCTTCTTGTAAAACCCAGGCTTAGCTTCTTTCACAACATCCATATCCGTAACCTTGACCAAAAAAAGAAAGTATAAACAAAAGACAAAAGATGAAATTCGTTTTTTTTTCAAATTATAATTGGTATATAGAACTTACAACGCTGCCAATAGCTTCAAGGTCTAGAGACTGAAGCTCCTTTGGTAGTTTCTTTACAATCCGAATATCAGGAGAGAGATACTTTATGAAATGTTCCACCTGATAGATATCTCCAAACTGACTATGAAGCATAATATACCAATCAAGAATGTCAAAATTTGACTAAAAAAAAAAATGATCAATACTAAGTGAGGGAGCGAGAGACCAGGAGGGACCTTACAATAGTTACCTTGCATCGGTCCAAACATCGCTGAACATGAATTTCGGAACAACGAGTGTCGCATTGAGCAAGCGTGCAACAACAACGATGTTACAAATCTGTTAATAAATACCAACGGTTAGTATTTCAAAAAGGTGGACAAAAGGAATGTGTAACGCAATCATAACTTACAGCAACTCTCTGTTGGTTGATTCCACCATTTGCAGTTACCATTATATATCCATTTTTGCCGTCTAAAATCGACACAAAGAGACACTAAAATGAGTAAAAAAGGTTATAATACCAATTTAGGACAAGAAGTGAAAATTAGAGAGGAAGAGAGAGAGAGTGAGAGACCGTTGGGCTTCCAAGAACGTTGATCAGCGCAAGGCTTCCAAGCCAAAGCTTGATCCTTCGGTTCTCGCCACAACTCTTTTGGCTCAATTTTGTTTTGTCCCTAAAGAAACAATGTCACGGGTGGATTTCGGAAATGTGAAAACAGTTTGAATAATAATAGAAAATACCTCAGCCAAAGCATGAGCAGCCAAAGCCAACAGTCTACCATAGGTTCCATTATATTGCTTCTTTGGTTTTCCCATCTTTTTCTTCACTCCATGCTATATCAATCACAGTCACACAACAACAACAAGTTTACATAAAACTTATACAAACATCAATCCACAAGCTCACATCAAGTAACATAAGATTACATCAGTCACAAAAAACTCTTTAAAAACAACAACATTACCATTTACCATGTTAAAAACTCTAAATTTAAACTTTCCTAACAAATGTTATACCATTTACCATACCACCATCGTTTCAGATTTCATCTAGAAAATCTCAGAAATGTAAAAACTTTCCCAACAAGATTTTTAGTTGGATTAATTGCATATACAGACCAGAAGTTGATTTTGTTTTACACAATTTAACCATTTGATCTTTGGAATGAACTAAAGATCCCTTTTTCTATTTTTGGGAGATGGCATAAGCTAATTCTTTTGTTTATTTGGGATTTGAAATTGACTTGACACCAGAAATTGACAGTTAAAAAAAATAAGAATCATAATTATTTACTAACCACAAACTAATTAAGTTACCTGTACCGACGCCGACACTTTCACAGATACCCGTTTCACACTCGGATTCGGATCCGGGTTTGGTTTCGTGGTCGGTTTCGGATTCCGGTTTTTCGCGAATCCTCTTCGAAGCCAAGCTCGACCTTCGTGGAGCTGAGAGAGCATAAACCAATTGACGAAAATGAAGAAACCCACAAGTATGATCACTCCAACGGCGGTTTTGGCCGTTCGAATTCTCTTCCGTTTTCCTCGCTTAACCGGGTTTTTCGAATTCCGGTTCGGATCTCCATTGATCCAAGACCAAATCGACCCGATAATATCCGACCCACTATTCCGAATCTTGTCTACAGCTACTTCAGAGAACCGGGTTGGGCCGAGTCGTGTCGGCGATTGAACCGGAGAGGCCCCTCCATGGATCCGATCTTGGAGTCGATTATCGCAAGTCTCAGGCTTCTCTTCGTCAGTTCTGTCTTCAGCCATAGTGAAGAACACACTGCTCACTCTTTCTTTCTCTCTCTTCTCTTGTTGACTCAGACAGAGAGAAAGATTTGCCGAATTTAACGAAGATTAAGTGAAGAAAGAGAGAGAGAGAGAGAGTTTGCTCGTGTTTCAGTGAAGGGTTATTATTTTGTTTTGTCTGAACGTAATAAAGTAATACTGTAAATGGTTCTAAATCTAATCCTTGAGATTGACGCTGGTATTAATTTAAGGTCCCTTGTCCTTTTAAATTATTTTATTTTTACCCTTTATTTTATCTAATACGAACGACAGCCTTGTTTATGTCCTTTGTGTTTCTAATTTTGTAAATTGATCAAGTAGACTGTCTTAATCATTTTGTATCATTTTTCTAAAAAATTAACACTTCAATTGATTTTTTTTTAGTTTTAATAAAGAGTAATTTTCTTGATTATTAGTTATCAACAAAATCTATCACGTGAAATGTAAAGGTGGATAAACTCCTACCAACTAGGTAACATAATAAGTTTTATTACTATGCAACTTGTTGAAAAACTAAATTTTATTACTTGAATAATTATTTAACTAGCTACTATATCTATGACTTGAATAATTGGGTGAATAATTAAATTCGAACATAAAATAAAGAATATATCACATTAAATAGTAAAATGAAGCAAGTAACCATGCTGGTCAAATCAGTTTATGACCAATTTTCTTTAGTTTTTTTATTTTTTAATTGTGTTGAATATCTATGGCTTTATCTGTTTTTGCACAATGGAAATGCTGAGATGTTTCATGTTAGACAGTTTGATATTTTATTTTTCTGGGATCTTCATTGTGAAGTTTATCATCTTTTCAAATTGTGTTTTCATCTTCTCATTTCACTGGGAAAATAAAATATCTTTTAGATTAATATGTAACTGGCTAAATGGGGTTTTTTGTGCTACACATATAACTGAAAAAGATATGTTTTCTTGTTCAAGTAGAGAAAATAATTAGTTTTCAAATGCAATTAGAATCTGGTAATCAGATTAGGATCAGTTTAATCAAACAATGACATAGTACTAGAGCTTATTAATTGTTTGATTAAACTGATCCTAATTGTATGACAATTATCTTCCACCAAACAAAAAATTATTTTTCAACATAAACGGAGGGTTAGTTTTGTCAAAGAAAAACAATCGCAGATTTTGAAAATAGATTGGATCTGAGAGAAAGAGAGGAAAAGAGAAAGAGATCGGCAACGAAGAAGCTCCGGTGCCAACGTATTGGCTACAACGCCGCCATGTTCACCGACGACGAAAAACCAAATGGTTCTCGTCAGTTTCATGCTTACGTACGACTTCTTCCCTTTTTTTCTCTATCTTTTCTCGATTGATTCGTTCAAGTCAAACTTCTTATTGAATGATTCACGAACATTCACCCGTCGCGCACCTTATTGTTCAACTGGAAACTCGTCGAAATTTCAATGGCAGAAGAATGATCCGACGAATTGTGGATTTTATCATGTCTGGGTCACCAGTTTAACTTTGATGATTTTGAAATTGAGGTCAAATTAGGTTTTTAATATGCGAATGACATTGTAGATATCCATGGCGAGGAGATTCGCAGTGATTGGATTTTCGTTCCTCCTTCTAGTTGGCACAGCCTCGTCGGCGAGATCCGATGAGGAAATCCGGGAGCGATTTTACGGCAATGTGGTGAACTCGACGGCGCCGGGAAACGGTGAAGGGAGTATCGCCAAAATGTTCGATCGAGTTCTCGAGAAAGAATTCTCCGAGAACGATCAGCCTGAAGGTTAGGTTCTGAGAAAAAGAGCTAGTTCCTTTACTTCACTGGCCATTGTTTTGAACATGTACAAAGTTAAGGGACAAAAACATTTCTGGTTTTACCTCTTTTTTCTGTAAAAAGATGCAAATACGTGTTTGCGTGGATCTGTGATTGTGAGTGCGTTTAGGTTGGTGGGTGGTGAAGCTTACATCTTCTATTCGCTTAACCCAAGTTTCTTTGCTTAGGATCGGATGGAGGAGCCAGCTTTAACATCAGTGTTGCTGATCAACAAGTAGGTTTCAAGTATCTTCTTTGTTGTTTCTTAGTGTCATCTTTGATGTTCTTTTAGATCTGCATTCAGATTCCCTCTTCTGATGTGTTTTCCAGGCTGAAATAGAGACTGTAGCGAAAGTAACGCACGAGAAGGGCAAAAGAAATGATACGCAAGAAAATAAGTGCGTAGAGAACCTTGTTCTAGTTGTTGCAAGTAATTAAATGATTAATTGTTCATTGAGGGTTTATAACTTATTTCTCCCCATTTATTTTTTCTCTGTTTGCTCAGTGGTACGAGACCATTCCAACTCCAGGATGTGTTTTCCCTGGAAAATGAAGATTCTGATGATATGACTCTTATCGACAAAAAGGTATTGGAATACTAAGCAGGATTTTCTACACCTTTCTCAACATTATTTATAGATTTTCAGCTAATAATGTTATTCTCCTGGTATTTTGCAGAACAATGTTTTTGTCATGTCAAACAAAAAATCTAAGTATCCAATACTTCAAGTAGATCTGAGGTTGTTCTCTCTCTGATTTCCTCTGTATTGGAGCATTATATTACATGCACTGTTTCAGGCTTTTGATGCAAAGCTTCTTGGCGTTTCCCGCAGATTGATATCAGATTTGGTGGTCATTATCGTTTTTGCTGCGATTGGTGGCATTGTCTTCTCCTGTCTTGGACAACCGGTATGCACCCTTACAAATTAGAATGAAAGACATCTGATCTTGGGTTTGTAGTATCTCAGGCTTCACGTTGTGGTCAGTTATCTATTCTGATGTTATGTTGCACCATTGCTACGTGTCTTAGGTTATTGTTGGATATCTTCTGGCGGGGTCAATCATTGGGCCAGGAGGACTGAAATTCATAAGTGAAATGGTTCAGGTATTTATAAATATTGGAAGCCATTTTGTGATTAGTTATTGCTCTATAAATTTGATCAAGAATCAGTTTTTTTTTTGTGTTTGTTGAGTTTGTTGATTATGACTGGTATTCATAATTTTGTGTGTTTATTCTTCTGATGCTATGGCAGGTTGAGACCGTTGCCCAGTTTGGTGTTGTTTTCCTCCTTTTTGCTTTGGGCTTGGAATTCTCAATGACTAAGGTAGGCATTCGTTGCCTGTTGACTGCAACTAAAATAAAATTTCATGTAGACTTATGATTCTCACTTGGATAATCTGTTGTTGTTCTTGTGTGGATTCTGCAGCTGAAAGTTGTTGGCCCAGTTGCTGTCCTTGGAGGACTTCTTCAAATCGTTTTACTTATGTTTTTGTGTGGTGTAACTGCCTTGGTATGGGGAAAACAATCATGTATGTTCTAGTGCATATATTGACAAATTAAGACTTTATAACAAAATTGATTTGTTGACATTTGCAGTTGTGTGGAGCAAGGTTGTCGGAAGGTATTTTTGTTGGTGCTTTTCTATCTATGTCATCAACTGCAGTGGTACGTTTCATGTCTTTAGTCTTCTCAAGTTTTCTACCAAAAGATACACTTTTCCTGTTTCATCTCTAAGTTTCTGTCTTTTATCCACATTCAATTTGATCAGGTGGTAAAGTTTTTGGTGGAACGGAACAGTACAAGTTCTCTCCATGGTCAAGTTACGATAGGGATACTTATCTTTCAGGTTTCACTCATGACATCTTATATTTACAAGTTGAATATTTCACTGTTTAAAGGTTTTCACCACCTTCAGCTATTTTCTTCCTTACTCTTGAATTTTGCAGGACTGTGTCGTTGGTTTACTATTCGCATTGCTTCCGGTTTTGGGTGGTAACAGTGGGTTATTACAAGGAATTATATCAATGGGAAAGCTGTAAGTGGTCTCATACCAAAAAGTTTGACCAGGAACCTCTTAAATATCCCCATTATCTTATCTGACCCAAAACATTTTCTTTGTCTAATTTAGGCTTCTGATATTGTCCTTATATCTCACGGTTGCATCCTTACTAACGTGGTCATTTGTGCCTCGCTTTTTGAAGCTAATGATTCAGTTATCATCTCAAGTAAGTTTTCGACTATGTATATTCCCTGGACGCTACTTTGAATATTTCCTTCTATCTTTGAGTGGCATACGAATTAGTGTCAATGTTTCTCATTGTGTAATGCAGACAAACGAACTTTACCAATTGGCTGCCGTGGCATTCTGTTTACTATCTGCATGGGTAAGTCTAATTATCTATCATTCTTTTATGTATATCTGTGTTTGATTAGCTTTCTGATCCCTTTTGGTGAATTTAAAAATCGAGTAAAATATTAACTACGCTTGGATCATCTTAATGATGGTTTACAGAAGCATACCTATCTAGATTCCCATTCTTGACTTTAGTGTTGGTTCCTTGCAAAACTTCTTCAGTGCAGTGACAAGCTGGGTCTTAGTCTTGAGTTGGGATCATTTGTGGCTGGTGTTATGCTGTCTACAACCGAATTTGCTCAACATACACTTGAACAGGTACTACTGATTCTAAAAGTCAAGTTAAAACATGCGCTGTGTATACTTCGTAAGAAGCTAAGTCTTAAGGTCATAAACAGTTTGGAATCTCACTTACTTGGCTGATGTAGGTGGAACCAATCCGTAATCTATTTGCCGCTCTCTTCCTATCTAGTATCGGGATGCTCATAAACGTGCACTTTTTATGGAACCACGTGGATATCCTTCTCGCATCTGTGATTCTAGTTATAGTTATCAAGACAGCAATTGCAGCAATAGTAGTTAAGGCTTTTCGGTACAACATGAGGATATCTTTCCACGTGAGTTTATTATATACCCTCTTCTGCTAAAAGCTTCAATGAGTTTCTTCATATTGAAACCAATCACTTAAAATTTTGTTTTGTCACAAAATGTAACAGGTCGGGGTACTTCTTGCTCAGATTGGCGAGTTTGCTTTTGTTCTTCTAAGCCGAGCATCAAACCTACACGTTATCGAGGTGACAACACCACTTTTTGCCTGTTGTAATTGAACACTCTTTTTACTATTTTCTTTATTACTAAACTTTATTGTGTTGTAATGAATGAAACAATATAGGGGAAAATGTATCTCCTCCTTTTGGGCACAACAGCTTTGAGTCTCGTAAGTTACTCAAACAAGAAGAATTCACTTGAAATGATAATACATACATTACAACCTCAAATGCTGATTGTTATAGGTGACGACTCCATTGCTGTTCAAATTAATACCGAGTGCAATGAACCTCGGTGTGATTCTTCGATGGTTCCCTTCTGAGAATAGTTCACCAAACGAGGTCCTTTTCTTCTCCTTTCTCATCTTTGTTTTTTTAACTCAATATATAATGTGGAAGTTTATATGGTAAACTCAAGAGCAGTTGTTTATACACTGAAGAGGTGAAGTATTGGATTTATGAGAGTGTTGTTAATATTTGAGTTTGCAGGAGAAAGCATCGATGATAGAAGTACATAACAGAACCAAGTGACGTCTCTTTTGTACATATAGACTGAAGATTTTAAAAGACAAAAACAGATTTTTGATCCCACAAAATCGACCAGGAGGCAGATTTAAAACTGACCAAGATCAGAACCAATACTTTCTCTTTCAACTCTTTTTTTTTGTGGGGTAATTAATTATTCGTATATAATTAGTAGTTAAGTAACTGCGTCTCCGTGTAGTGCAAGCGGCTTAGCGTATTATTTGGTGTAACAATATTAACCCAAACTAGCCACGTCTAGTAATGTATTTGATCTTGGAGCCATTATACAAGTATTGAGGGTTTTTATTCTATTGATCTTGGAGACAATAGCCAGTATTTTTGTGTGAAATTGTTTAATTCCAATTAGCAAGATTTAAAGCCGTAAAAAAAATAATCCTGTAATGGATTCTCTATTCGATTTTGATAGTTTTTGTAAAAGCAATCCTAATTCCTAAACATGAAAAAGATTATTCGTAGTATCACGCTGGAATTTTGATTAAAATAGAATTCAACGTGATAGCACGCTTTTTCGCAAAAACGCGAATGGCGAGTGATCTGACGTCGAAAAAACGACGTTTTACTTGAAAATAAACGACGCCCACGCTCCCTCTTTAAGCGCGTGGCTTTCACGACGTTGCCGATTTCGGACAGAATCAATTTCCAAGTGTTGTCTTGTCCAATCTGATGTCATTTTATAGTCTTACTTTTTTTTTTATAATTAATAAGATCCCTATACTTTTGTTTTCCACACGGATTGACCCTGTAGTTTCTGGAAACTTCAAATTTTGATGTACTATATATATTAAGGAAAATTGAGGAAATGATCCAAGTTAATTGAAAAATAAAAAATCCGAAGCCAATAATTGATAATTAAATTGATACATATTATACATATAAATTATGACTATTTTATCTTTATAGTTATTTGATATGGTTTGGGTAGATAACAATTCGATTAACATATTAATATGATATCGTGATAACTACACTAATTAATATAATGCTCTATTAGTACATTGAAATAAATAAGACGTTAACACAATAGTTATCATATTAACTGTATTATCATGCTAACTAATATGATGCTCGATTAGCACATTATACAAATATCAAGTTAATATGATAACTATTATGTTAACATTGTTATTATTTCATAAAAAATTGGAGTTAGCTTTGTTAACTGTATAAGTTACGCAAAATTATCATGTTAACAATGTTATTATATCAACAAATTATCGTGCTAACGTTGTGAGCATGATAACTATCGTGTTAATGTTGATATCACCATTTTTTACCCCACCGACTATCACTATTACCATCACCGACTATCACCAACACCATCCCATTATCGATCACACCACCACCACCAGCACCATCGACATCACCACCATCATTGTCTTTTATCATTATTCTCCACCCACCACCATCGCCACCATTATCAATTTCGAAATTTATATAAAAAAGAGATACACAAATAAATTCGTAAAGAAATTGAAGACATATAAGAAAGTGATATTGAAAAAACTGGTAATGACGGAGAAGAGGAAGACATGTAAAGATTTGAGTTTTTTTGATTGATTTTAAAAAATAAGAGATAAAGGTAATTTATGTCTTTTTGCAATGAACAGTAGTGAAAAGAGAGAAGAGAATTCAATCAGTTAATTGTCAGATTAATTGGGTTCATTGAGTGTAATTTCTCTATATATTATTCATTAGTATATTATTTATGTTTTATTATAAATCATTAGAGTCAACTATAAAATCATTATCTTATTTACACAACAAAATTTTTTAATTATATATTTAATTTAACTTGATCAATATAAATATGGATATAATCAATAACAGACCCATATTATCTCTTTTATATCCTTTCAATTTTTTATATAAAATATTTTAAAGATTTACATATAGATTAAGGAGATTAGTAAAATATATATTGTAACTCTTTTAATTATTGTTTATTTTTTTGTTCATTAATTAATACAAAAATAAAAAAATAGTTTATTGATAAATTTTGCATTAATTTATGAAAATATTATATATTCTTAAAACATCTTATATTAAAAAACGGAGAGAATATAATGGAACATGTGCCCTATACTAATACTAAAAAAATGTCTAAATAGAGATAATACAGTAAAACTTCTATAAATTAATAATGTTGGGACTGCAAAATTTTATTAATTTATAGAGTTATTAATTAATCGATAAATTAATAATTATTAATTTATCGAGAAATTAATATTTTATTAATTTATAGAGAAATATTTTGGTTCAAATCCATAATATTTGTCAAAAAATAAAAAAAAAATGTTCTCAACAATGTAAAATTTATTCAGAAAATATCATATCAATGAATTTAAAAAAATAAGTCAAACAATTTTTATAAACTTGAAACAATGATATAATTATATTTTACTATATTATGTTATTTATATATGTTTAAATGTATAATTATTAATTTATCTAATTATTAGGACTGTATTTTACACAGGAGTTTCAAAAAAAATATTATCTTATTATCTTATCAAAATTTGCTAATTTTTACACTGACCTGATTTGGGATCAGCAAAAATTATTAATTTATAGTGATTATTAATTTATCGAGTATTAATTTATAGAGGTTCTACTGGAACTCATTCAATTCAATTACTTCATATAACTTTGTTTACGGAAATATTTTATTTATTTATTTATAATCATAATATTGTATATGTTATTTTATACTAAATTAGATATATTTTTGCACAACTCATTATCAGTATAGAAACGGATTGGAATCGCAGTTCATAATAAAACATGAATTGGCCATTTTCCATGATCATACAAATGAAGCACATACTTGTGTTAACAAGAAAATTAGCGGGGGTTTGAAGTTTATTTACCATAATCCCAATGAGGCATTTTTCAACTTTCAAGACAGAGTCTACGAATAGAAGCAGACCAACTTTAGCATAAACCGAATGAGGCATTTTTTCAACCCTTTTTTTTTTTATTTCTGGTTGCTTCCCTCTCTTCTCCCTCTTTCTATTTCTCTTTCCCCGTTTATTTTCAGCGTTTTGTATTTGACAAAAACGGCATGACGTCTCTTTTTTTCTCTTCCCAATTTGTGAGCTGTTAAACAGAACCGATCTCTCTGTTTCTATACTCTGTCTTTTTTGGTCTCTCTCTGTTTTTCTTTTCTCCTACCCTCGTGTCCGATGAAGGAGAAGGAGAAGTAAAAGAGACAAAGCTAAAAGACCTGTTTGGCTTGTGCAATGCTAGAAAACTTGAGGAATAATCTCCAAGCTTCATGACAATCCAAACCAAACACGCCCCAATCTGATTTCTAGGTTCGTCTAAAACATTTCTTCATTATTTTTCATCTTTCTTTAATCTGATAAGAAGATTACTTCTTCAAGAACATTAGGAAAAGAGTAATTTTTTTTTTGGTCAACGAGGGCTAAAATAAATTTCCTGGGTAATGGGTTTCTAAAGATGAGATTTTCTTTTTTTATTCAATATGTTCTTCAAGCATTAATCTAGAGACTAAAACCTCTCATGTCACGGCACTGATTCTTTAATATATATACATTTTTTAGAAGATTAAATTTCTAAACTTTTTGCAGGCGAGGAGAATATTTTTTAGGGTTTATATAGTTAAAAGGAGATGGCGACACTAGCAGATATTGGAGTAGCAGCAACGATCAACATTCTAAGTGCTTTGATATTCCTTTTGCTATTTGCAATATTGAGGATCCAACCATTCAATGATAGGGTTTATTTCCCTAAATGGTACTTAAAAGGTCTTAGAAGCAACCCGTTGAATTCGGGTGTTTTTGTGAGCAAGATTGTGAATTTCGATTTTCGTTCATACATACGGTTCTTGAATTGGATTCCCGCCGCGCTAAAGATGCCGGAGCCTGAACTTATCGATCATGCTGGTTTGGATTCTGCTGTCTACTTGAGGATTTACTTGATTGGGTAATGCAAAATGTTCCAAACTTCTTTACATACATCGTGCATTAATAATTAGAAGCTTGTTTAAGCATCGATCTTGATATAGTAGAAGAGAAATACTAATATTAGCTAAGTTCTTTGTTTTTCTAAGTAATTTTTTTTTTAAAAACTACTATATAGACTTAAGATCTTTGGCCCGTTAATGAAAATGTTCAATCTTCGTTGTTATTTGCATGCAACGTGCATTAATAATTAGAAGCCTGTTGAGTATTGTTCTTGATATTGTAGAAGTGAATGATAATATTAGCTTTGTTATTTGTTTTTTTTTTGTTCTTCTAATTAATGGGTTTCTTTTTTTTACTATTTTATAGACTAAAGATCTTTGTCCCGATCGCATTACTTTCATGGTCAATTTTGGTACCTGTAAATTGGACAAGTGATGGATTGCAGCTAGCAAAACTTCGTAATGTAACATCGAGCAACATCGATAAGCTTTCGATATCAAATGTCGAACGTGGATCAGACAGGTTCGTTAGACGTTAGAAAAAAACAAGTTAAATCTCTTTTTATATTTTATATTTCACTCTAATGATTAGAATCTCTTAATTTTGTGAAAAGGTTTTGGGCGCATCTAGTGATGGAGTACGCATTCACATTCTGGACTCTCTATGTTCTAATGAAGGAATATGAGAAAATAGCTTCAATGCGGTTAGCATTTCTCCAATCGGAAAAGCGTCGTGCTGATCAATTCACCGTATATATGTTTTCCTTTTCTTTTATATAATCAAAACTTTTCTGCTATTTTGGTCTAACATTTATATATATGAAATAGGTTTCAATTTTTTTTTTTTTTGCATCTACTAGGTTTTGGTTAGGAACATACCACCGGATCCGGACGAGTCAATTAGCGAAAACGTGGAGCATTTCTTTATGGTTAACCATCCGGATCATTATCTTACGAATCAGGTTAGCTCATATAGTCCTAAAAGGAATCATCAGTCTTTGATTCGGTTTATACCGTTATTTTCTCCGGTTAAGTCTTTTTTGATTATATATATCTCAGGCGGTTTATAATGCAAATGAATTGGCTGAATTAGTAGCTGAGAAGAAGAAAATGCAGAATTGGTTTGATTACTACCAATTGAAGTATACAAGAAACAAGGAACAAAGGCCACGGGTAAAGGTTGATACTTGACCAAACCGGAAACACATGTTTAGAAGATAGAAAGCTTTTGTCTAATTTATGTTTCATCTCGCAGATGGGATTTCTTGGACTATGGGGAAAGAAAGTAGATGCAATGGATCATTACACGGATGAGATCGAGAAACTTAGCAAGCAAGTAAGTATTGTTTCTTCTAGAGGTTCTTGATTTGGTTCTCGGTTACTATATATGGTTTGGCTTCATGAGCGGATGTTTCAGTTTTTATAGGACAACAACTTCTTTTTGTGTTCTTGCTCATATATAGAACTCAATGTGATATTTTTTGCTTTTTTTATTCGGATTAATTTTGGATTTTCATAGATAATGGAAGAAAGGAAGAGAGTAAAGAAAGATGAGAAAGGTGTAATGCCAGCATCGTTTGTCTCTTTTAAAACGCGTTGGGGCGCTGCGGTTTGCGCACAGACTCAGCAGACGAAGAATCCAACCGAGTGGCTAACCGAATGGGCTCCAGAGGCAAGAGAAGTCTACTGGCCAAACCTAGCGATCCCTTACGTATCCCTCACTGTTAGGAGACTTGTAATGCACGTCGCCTTCTTCTTCCTCACTTTCTTCTTCATCATCCCAATCGCATTTGTTCAATCCCTAGCGAGTATTGAAGGTATCCGAAAATCCGCTCCGTTCCTCAATCCCATCATCGAAAGGTAAGTACATTTCTTGAAGTTTCTTGCTTACGTTTGTTTTTCGATTAAAGAACATTCTTGATTCAATCTTGCGTGTGCAGGAAGTTTATTAAATCGGTGATCCAAGGGTTTCTTCCCGGTATTGTCTTGAAGCTCTTCTTGATATTCTTGCCAACAATCTTGATGATCATGTCGAAATTCGAAGGGTTTGTTTCTATATCATCGTTAGAGAGAAGAGCAGCTTTCCGATATTATCTATTCAACCTCGTGAATGTTTTCCTCGGTAGCATAATCACCGGATCCGCATTTGAACAGCTTGATTCATTCCTCAAACAATCCGCTGATCAGTAAAAGCTCAATCTCGAATAATCTTTCACTTTTCACTCTCTCGAAAAACTCTGTTTTCTCAAACTTATATTACATTCTTGTTTTCAGGATTCCACGTACCGTTGGAGTAGCGATACCGATAAAAGCAACGTTCTTCATAACGTATATAATGGTTGACGGTTGGGCTGGTGTGGCGGGAGAGATTCTTAGGCTGAAACCGTTTGTCATCTTCCATTTGAAGAACTTCTTCTTTGTGAAAACAGAAAAGGATATAGAAGAAGCTATGGATCCGGGACAGATCGAGTTCTATGCAACCGAGCCTCGGATTCAACTCTACTTCCTCCTCGGCCTTGTATATGCTCCGGTCACACCTGTTCTACTTCCTTTCATCATCTTCTTCTTTGGTTTCGCCTACCTTATCTTCCGTCATCAGGTGAAAAAGGAATAACAAACTCTCTTTCTCTATCAACTTTTATCAAGTTCATGTAGTTTACTTGAGATTTAGGTTAGGGTTTGGTTTTTGAATCTCTAGTTTCAAGATTCTTGGAGCCAATACGATTTGAACCAGGGTTGCATTTTGGGTTATTAGCTAAACCGGGTTTCTTTTGCAGATCATAAATGTGTACAATCAAGAATATGAGAGCGCGGCTGCGTTCTGGCCAGACGTTCATGGACGTATAATATCGGCATTGATCATCTCGCAGATCCTTTTGATTGGATTGATGAGCACGAAAGGAAAAGCTCAGTCCACGCCTTTCCTCGTCGTTCTACCGATTATAACCATCGGTTTTCACCGGTTCTGCAAAGGCCGGTACGAATCGGCATTCGTCATTAACCCTTTGCAGGTAATTAGTATGAAGTTGGTGACCTTACTAGTTACAATACTTCGACTCAATTTACTTATACCAAGATTGAAAACTCTCTATATTAACCGAAGGTAGGTTTTAGCTTAATTTTGGTTTGGTTCGGTATATGTATATTTAATTTTGTTGGTACCGGTTTACAGGAAGCTATGATTAAGGATACATTGGAACGAGCAAAAGAACCGAACTTGAATTTGAAAGGGTTTCTTCAAAATGCATATATTCATCCGATTTTTAAAGACGAAGAATATGAAGATGAGCAGTCTGAGGAACTAATGGAGGATTCGGACGATGAAAATTGTGTAGTTGTACAGACCAAACGTCGGACCCGGAGAACCACCGTAACGAGCAGCAATGCGAGTAGTAGCTCGTCACCATCTCTGCCTTTCAGTCGACTTGAGACGGGTAATGGGAAACCGGAACCTTGATGGTCAATGAGTAAATCACTAAACCGGTTTGGTTTGTATTCGGTATAGAAGAAACGATACTATTGCATAGAGACGTGTTGTGGACGTACGGTTTTGTATATTTGTATATTTGTATTCTTGTCATTGTTTTGTTTGAGTTTGTTGTCGTTATTCAAAATTTCCAAAACATGATTGTATACTTTTGTCTTTTTCAGTCCAAATAGTTTTGCAAAAAATCTTTACGTGATTAGTAACAAATTACAAAATTGAGATAAATCAAATAAAAAAACCACTCCGACATTATGTACCGTTACTAACGTAAGCATGTGCCATGTATGACTTAGTCGCACCGTTGGTCTGGTCAAGATGCCATCGCTGGTCTGGTCAAGATCCCTATCGTCTGTGTTTTCAAGTGTCAGTGAGATCGTACTAACACTCTTTATCAAGAAAAATTTAATTGCAAAAAAATAATTCTAGCTTATTATTGGGAATATCTTCCCATAGCTCTATCAATTTCACATTCATTGTTTATCAAATTTTCTTGTGTTTCTTTTTCCAAAATAGAACTTAGGAAACAATGCAAATAAGATTTTCTGATAAATTTAGAGTATATGCTTTTCAATACTCTTATGGGGATCTGCATATGATTTTCAATACTCTTGTGGGGGGTTTTTCAATTGTTGATAAATCAGCCTGAGGTTATGTATCGTACTAGCGAAATGATACAAAAATATATATCGTACTAACAGTATTTATAAAGAAAAATAGCAAAAACAAAATCTAGCATACAATAGTTTCATCTAGATAAATTTAACAGAGTATGAAATGTTAATTAAAACTCATTCTGTTGCAATAAGGTAAACACATAGATTAATTGCTTTAAACCACAAATAGTAAACAAAACATGGTTTTAATTATAGCACTTTCATGATTCAAGATGCGCCAACCTTCACAAGTCTTTGTGAAACTTTGATGTTTAGACGAGTCGTCACCGGTTTGGATGTTCAAACAAACTTATATTTTGCTATGAGATTTATGAAATCTGGATTTTGAATTTGCTCCAAATTCAGTAGAAAATCGGTTTGAGGAAACATCAGTAGAACATTTTGTAGTATTGTTATTCACCATTTCTATATGGCTAGAATTGTTCATAATCGGAAACAATGTCAACTAAGATTTTACTGATAAATTTAGAGTATATATGCAGTATTTTTCAATATTTTTATGGAGATCTGAATTTATGATTTTCATCATATTATTAATTGGCAAGCAAGTTAGGCTGTGTTTGAGAATTATGATGGTTGATTACCCTTTGCCCTTCAGATGAATTTACTTTAATTATCCTTAATGAAAATTATGATCCTTTATTAAAATTATGAAATTATCAAAATCATCAAATAAACTAAACCATATGTCGATTTAACAAAGCTAAATCATTGAAGACCAAATTCGGCCAAATAAACTAAATCATTGTTTAATAATTGATTTCCAATCATTCTTTTATAAATTATTTACTAACTTAATTAGTTTCGCATAGCCTTAAATTATGTTTCTCATTTTCAGCCTTTCAACATTATAAATACTTCTATTTAGCATAAACTCAAAAACATTAACACAAGAACCACCTACATAAAATCTTTAGGTCCAGCATATTTTCGTCGTCTTTAATTCCTTTGATAAAAATCTATTTCTTTGTTTTTTATGATCGAGATGATTGTTCATAAATCTTTTTCTTAATGTCAAAAATATTGTAGGTTATTTATTGTTTTTACCTAAGTTACTCCATCATCTATAAAGCAAGGTTCAAGTTGGTTTTTATACGGTTTTTAAATCTTTTATATTTGTACTTTTCTTTGTTATACTCTTAGATTTTGTTCATGTTTTGTAGGTGTTAATTTGTTGTCATACCACCTACCTAAAGAGGGATTGATTTCGTCCAAGTTTTTGGCATGGGTGGAGTGTAATAAAGTTTACCCTGAAGCAAGTATGTTAACTTATTCAGAATTTTCTTCGAAGTGGGTATGCGAATCCAAAGGACGTCGTTGTAAACCTATGTCTCGGGGTTCACCGAGTTGTCATTTGATGCATTGTTCACCGAGTTGTCATTTGTTAGGAGAGATCCATTATTTACGACTTCTATTGCTTAAAGTCAAAGGATTATGTTCTTATGACGATATTAAAACGGTCCATGGGATTGTTTATCCTACTTTCGAAGATGAATGGCGTACCTATGATTTGGTTGATAATGCTTAGAAAATATCGTTTACAACCTATTGTTTTATTTTTGTTTGGAAACACTATGTTCATATTTATACTTTATTGGTTTTATTTATTTAGTGATTTTTATTTTTTAGATTGTTATCACCCCTCTCCCACAATCACGTTATATGTTCTTCTGTTTTCAGTATTATGTTCAAGCTCTCATATCCCACGGTCTTCATGCCCAAATACCCATTTTCGATAACAAGATAACCATATATGACTATTGTAAATTATTTGTGTAAATTAGCACCGGACCGTGTTATCTGTGTGAGCTTCTATAGAGTGACAAAGAATTGAATCGAAATTCCTTTATCGAAGTACTCGTGGAAATTTTTTTTTAAAAAGCTTCAGAAGTTTTAACTCAAAATGATGCTCTTCGTCGATGTACTTGAGGATGTTCTAATTAGTTTATGTGTCTATTGTTTATAATCATATATCTGAATTCTTTGACCTAAACAATGCTTGTATTACATGTCCATTCCTTTGTGTAAATAAAGGTAGTTTCCCACATGCATGCTGCACCTAGAATGCAGAGCATAAATATCATCAAGAAAATCGTTATGATAGAATGTGATATCTTTTGCGGAAGGCAATATCACACACTACGTACGACTAGCTACACATTCATTTTTTTTTTGTTCAGGTTCTTCGGGTTTATGAGAATTTTGTATGATAATTTTTGTTATATTAACATATGTTAATGTTCTAGAATCGATTATATATATTCATACAATATCTATAGAATTTCTTATTATCTATAACTGAAATATTAATTTATACATTATCTACAGAATTCCTTATTATCTATAATTTCTTATTATCTATAACTGAAATATTGATAAATATGATATAGCGCCTATTAATGAGGTTAGTAAAATAAGTTTGTTAAATTTAAAATGGAATTCTCTATATTGGTAAATGGTAGAGTTCTATATATCTATATTGGTAAATCTAAAACATATATTGATAAATATAAATCTTTTATTATTTTTGATCCCCAAAAATATATCAAAAATTTACAAATATCTGTGCAGAAGAAAAAGAAGAGATACTGATGGACGAAGTGATGTTTGCGTTGTAGGATGGGAAAAGAGTGGAAAAAGACAGTATTAAGGTTAGTAAAACAGCCTTACAGCTTGAGAAGCGCTTCTCTAATGGTAGCCATCATCTCTTGCAGAGAAATGATTCAAGGTGTTGTGGACTTGGATTGAAACAACAACAGCATAGAAAAAAAAAATCAATTACTGCATTTATCCGCACATCCGCGCAGGCAGTCACCTAGTTACTCTTATGTGCATTCCAATTGTTAATAAATAATTTTGATTTTATAGCACATAATTTATTTACCACAAAAGGAGGTAATTATAACAACAAAAAGCAATATAATTTGTAAACAGTTTTACCTGATAAAAACTTAACATATATAGTTTATAGTGTTATTTGTTTAAAACCTAATATTTTTTAACAATCTGTAAAATAAAAAACAAAAAGTGAAACTTCTTTATAACTATATTTTGTACTTTTAAATTTAAGAAAAAAATTGCAGAGTTCCTTTCTTAAAATGTTTTATTATCAGAACTAAGAGCATGATTAATGGAGAGATTGAGAGAAACTCTTAAGTCAAAAAAAAAAAAGAAATAAATAAATATGAGGTGGCACAGAATTTTCCCAGCATCGTAAACTGATTTGTTGAAAACAAAAAAAAAATTCTCTTTTTCTTCTAGTTTCTATCGACCCCCCGTCTTCGGGGTTTTCTCTTCTTTTTCTCCGACGAAGACGCCGGAGCTTCCAAGACCTTCTTCTTCATATATCGTCATCAAGGACCGTCTCTGCAAGGTCTGATTTCGATTTCATCTTCTCGTGTACACGATCTCGGCATCTGATTTGTAGCTTGACTATATCAGATGCTCGTTACCCCGATTTGGTTATCAGTTGCTTGAATTCATTGTACAAATTTATTGGTTTTCTTTCATACTTTCGTATTCTGGGAAGTTTTTAAATCCAACCCTTTAATTCCAACTTTTCAATTCCAACCCTTTACCGCAATCTTTTGTTGTCTATGAGTTTGTTTTAGCTATTCAATTTTGACCGAGTTGTTCTTTTCTTGTCATGCGAAAGCTTTGACTTATTTAGCTATTCTATTTTGACCAAGTTGTGCAGCTTGGTACGTTTATGCTCTTTAATGGTGATTGCTATGTACGTTCGGGTTCTCGAAAGAAGCAAAGGCACAGATGAATCTTGCAACCTCGTGGTCTTAACAAAACAGCTATGTTCTGATTTCAAAATAATTTGTTCAAAATTTTTTTTTTTTATTTTTTTTTTTAAATCTCTATGGAATCTCTCCATTGTAGGTGTTACAATTTTAAAAAAGTTAATGAGATTCTTAACTTAAAATAATAATAAATTTAATAATATAATATGTTGAAGAACTCTAAGATCACCATTACGGTTGCTTGGAGGATGGATTCGAATACGAGGATCCTTGATAAACTACTGAATATTAAAACGATAAACATGCCAATAAATATGAGTGCATACTGATAACTGTATATATCCAAAATAAAAGATTACATTTTAAATGCAAACAAATCCACAAGGATTAATTGATTAGAATAGAAGTAAATCTGGAGAATAATTAATGATTTTTTGTTGTTAAATGAATCTGATACTCCATAAGTAAACGCATTTAATTTTGTTTTCGACGTGGTGATTGTTTCCAGTCAGCAAGTACTGTATTTGTTAACTAAAATAATTAAGTTGCCCGAAAAAATAAACTAAAATTGTACAAGATCTAATTAAAATATATTTCTCTTTTTTTGTATTATTTACTTCTTTCAATTTTCAATCTTTCTCTTTGTTATTTACTTATGATTAAAAGTTAGTATTATTTATCAACACAATCTTTTTTTTTTCGTTGAGATAACCAAATATTTTAATTATTAAAAATTTATCAATCTCCTTCCGACAGATGAACGCGATCGAATAGGTGGGTGTGTTAGTCACCTGCCACGTGTCTCTTTAGTTAGCTTGCGCCCTACGGACAATTCCTGTGGGCTCTACGTAGAGCCAGTGTGCTCTGTAGCCTCTTTTTTTTCCGTGCCCTTAAAAGATCCTTTTCCTTTCTGGGAAATTTCATGGAAGGAAAAATTAAAAAAAAAAAAATCATATATTTCCTTACCTTTTTTTGATTAGTTAAATATCAAATGTGCGAATCCTTGTGTTTTTCTTCTCTGAATTGTTTACCTCTTTTCAACTAATTTTCCAGCCGAAATCTTAGGGTTCATCGTTTTCCCAGAAGAATCATCGTCGCTTCGAACTGGTTTTTGGTGTTCATCGAGAGGTAAAATTTGTTTCGTTTCTCTTTCCGATTCCAGATTCTCGTCTTTTTACTTTGTTTGATTCAGTTTCGAGGAGTTGTTGTTACGTATTTGTTTCGTTGTACCTTCGATTCGATTGGTTTCAACATCGTCGTTATGGATTTTAAGCTGGTTTGATTTGAGCCGATTAGATCTCTCTGTTCTGGGCTCAAAATCAAACTCAATCCGTGTGCTTTTTAAAAACTAATTTGGGGAAATCTCGTTTCGTTTACGATGGAAATCGCCATTCGTTTTATGTTCTTCTCCAATGGCGACTTTTCTGGGTTAATTTTGGTACATAATATCTTTGTTAAGCTACTAATTAATGCTGATAAATGTATTTTCCAGGTCTCATATTCTTTTTGCAATGGTTCGAGTTTTATGAAAGATGTTACTTTTTTTTTTTTCTTTTTTTTTTTCTGATAGATCTCTCTGTTTTATTGCCATCGAATTTCCTTTTGTGATTATGAACGAAGAACTCGATTGTTTGTTCTGGGTTCAAAATCAAACACAATTTGTGGGTTTTGAATACTAATTTGGGGGAAAACTCGGCGATTTTTTTCTGGGTTAATTTTGCTACATAATTAAGCTACTAATTAATCCTGATAAAGTGTTTTTTTTTACAGATTTCATGTTCTTCTAGAGTTTATTAAAGATGTAACTTTTTTTGTTGTTGCAGCTAAGATGGACTGTGCAGTAGTTTCGTGTGGAGTTAGTCTCCAGCATGATATTCAGATGATGGAGTGTTCTTGGTCGAATAAGAAGAAGAGAACTCTGAAACCAGTTAAGTCGAGAGGTTTCAGCATTAGAGAAGAGGAACAAAAGGGAGTCACGAGGTCTCGGCCTGTAATCTTGAAAGTCTTTTACCGGAAACGGAAGCGGTCGATAGCTGATAACGACGACTCTGCGGTTAAAAGGATGAGAGAATGCGTCAAAGTGGAAAGCTTTGATGAAGCTGAAGAAGCTGTTCCTACGGTAACATCTGATAAGAAGGAGCAGGGTTCTGAAAAAGACGATGATTTGGTTTTGGGAAGCTATATCAGTGAAATGCGGAGAAAGAACACTGTGAAAAGGAGAGAAGATGAGCAAGAAGTTGAAGCTAAGATGAAGTTAGTGTCTGAGATGAAAGAGGAACATGGTGATTGCGCGATAGTAGCTAATGGGATCTCTGAAGTCGCTAGTAAAAGGAAAGGCAGAGGCAAAGCAGAAGTTGAAGAAGATATGGATTGGGAAGAAGAACTCAAGACTAAGGCAACATCACGAAGAAGGAGCCGAAGTTTAGGCTGTGCAGCTGCTAGGATAGAAGATAAGGGAGAAGAAGAAGTTGAAGTTAAAGCTAAGATGAAGTCACTATCTGATGTGAAAGTGGAACATTCTAAGGATGATGATTGCGCGATAGTAGCTAATGGGACCTCTGAAGTCGCTTGTAAAAGGAAAAGCAGACGCAAAGCAGAACCTAAAGAAGATATGGATTGGGAAGAAGAACTTAAGACTAAGGCAACACCATCACGAAGAAGGAGCCGAAATTTACTTTGTGCAGCTGCAAGTGGAGGCTCCAAAAGTCCAGAAAATGTCACAGATGTTAGTCGTTCTCGCTCACGCTCAAGCTCACGTTCGCCAACTTCACAAGTCTCAGATTCTCTTCTGAAAACTGGGAGTTCTGATGACTGCACAAGCATTAAAAGTACTTCAAAGGTAAGTGTTTGTACTTCTTAAATCCGATCAACGAAGAAGTATAAACATGTTACTGTACTGATCTTTTCCAAAATAATACTTTTTTCTTGGTAGGAGTCTAAGAAACGTCAAGCAATTTGCCATCAGTGCTTGAAACGGGAAAGGATCACTCTTGTCATTTGCAGTGAATGTGAAGAGACAATGTATTGTCTTCAGTGTATTCGGAAATGGTTAGTTTCTGTCTTAACAGTAATCACATTTCTCTATCTTGTATTAGAAACACATTTCGATATGCTTAATCTATTTGTGGTTTTTTTTTTGCAGGTATCCGCAACTATCTGAGGCTGATATCGTTGATAAATGTCCTTTCTGCCGCAAAAACTGTAATTGCAGCAGATGCTTGCATCTCAATGGTCTAATCGAGGTAGGAGCTAATTTCTATCATCCATTCGTTTTTTGGGAGAACCTTAAGATGGTTTCTTTGTTAACTATGTATATGTGGTTTTTTCTTAACAGACCTCGAATAGGGAACTCGCGAATCCTGAAAGACGCCATCATCTCCAGTACTTGATTGCATTGATGCTTCCGTTTCTGAATAAGTTATCCAAATCCCAGTTTCAGGAGATTGAAATGGAGGCAAAGTTTCAAGGTATGAGTCTTGCAAGCTAGTTAGACATGGCTTCTGTTGCTATATACTATACGTGATTTCCTGCTAACGTATGACCTGTTTCTGTAGGAAAACTCCTTTCTGAAGTTGACGTAATTAGAGCAGAAAGCTTCAGTGATGAACGTGTATACTGGTAAGCACACTTGTGTTGCATTGATATTTTTTGTAATTCAACTTAGTTTTAGAGGATCTTGCTGAAAAACATCTCTGTTGCAGTGACCATTGCGCAACTTCAATTGTTGACTTGCACCGAAGCTGCTCAAATTGCTCTTATGAGCTTTGTTTGAACTGTTGTCAAGAGATTCGGGAAGGATCTGTTTTCGAACGCCCTGAAGTGAAGTTACAATATGTTGATAAAGGATACAAGTATATGCATGGTTTAGATATGGAACCGAGCTTCTCTTCTGTCTCTAAGGATGACGAAGAAGCTAACCCATCATCCGCTAAGTGGAAAGCCGGCTTCAATGGAAGCATCAGTTGCGCACCAAAGGAGCTAGGTGGTTGTGGTGATGGTATCTTGGAGCTTAAGCGGATCCTACCAAAGAAGTGGATGTCAGACTTGGAACAAAAGGCAGAGACTTTCTTGGCATCATACGAGAAAAGCCCTAGAGCGTTGAACTGTAGGTGTTCTTCTGCCTTGGAGACGGATATGACAAAGAAAGCAGCTTCGAGGACAACCTCAAGCGACAACTACCTCTTCTGTCCTGAATCACTTGATGTTTTGAAGGAAGAAGAGCTTCTACATTTCCAAGAGCATTGGTCAAAAGGTGAACCAGTAATCGTCAGGAACGCTCTTGCTAACACACCTGGTTTGAGCTGGGAGCCGATGGTGATGTGGAGGGCTTTATGCGAGAATATGGATTCATCTAAGATGTCTGAAGTCAAAGCAATTGATTGTTTAGCTAATTGTGAGGTGGAGATCAATACTCGTCACTTCTTTGAAGGTTATAGCAAAGGAAGAACATATGAAAACTTCTGGCCTGAGATGTTGAAGCTCAAGGACTGGCCTCCTTCTGATAAGTTTGAAGACCTTCTGCCTCGTCACTGCGACGAGTTCATATCCATGTTACCGTTCCAAGAATACAGCGACCCTAGAACGGGGATCCTCAACATTGCAGCAAAGCTCCCTGAAGGACTCATCAAACCGGATTTGGGTCCAAAGACCTACATTGCGTATGGGATTTCAGATGAGCTAGGGAGAGGAGATTCCGTGACCAAGCTTCACTGCGATATGTCAGACGCGGTTAATATTCTGACGCATACAGCTGAAGTAACGTTAAGCCAAGAACAGTTATCTGCAGTCAAAGTTCTGAAACAGAAACACAAGGAACAGAACAAGCGAGAGGAACAGGGGAATGAATATAGCGGCGATATTGGCTGTAGCCAAGAGGAAGAAGAGCTGAACACGCCGGAGATTCTGAGCTGTGAAAACGAGCAGACTCGTGACGAAACGGGAAGTGCTCTTTGGGACATATTTAGAAGAGAGGATGTTCCTAAGTTAGAAGAGTATCTAAGAAAGCATTGCAGAGAGTTTCGACACACTTTTTGTTGTCCAGTCACAAAGGTAAACAACACTCACCTAGTCACCTGCAACAACAACAACCTTTTTGAAGAATTTATTTACTTTCTGGGTACTGACGTTTATTCAACGTTTTCTTTCTCTCTCAGGTTTATCATCCGATACATGACCAGTCATGCTATTTAACCGTAGAGCATAAAAGAAAACTCAAGGCGGAATTCGGTATATAACCGAACCAAACCAAACCATATGTGTATTATTTGCTATTTTTCGACTCTGTATTGAGAAACTTAAATGTTTTTGTGTGAAAATTGTAGGGATCGAACCATGGACGTTTGTGCAAAAGCTAGGAGAAGCTGTGTTTATTCCCGCGGGTTGTCCTCATCAAGTTCGGAATCTAAAGGTAAACAAAAAAATTGTTTTTATAATTCGTGGTCAGTTTCCTTTGTAGTTGAGAATCTAACGAGAACTTGTCTTTTTGATTTGTTTTTATAATTCGTGGACAGTCTTGCACAAAAGTGGCAGTTGACTTTGTGTCACCAGAGAACATACATGAGTGTCTGCGTTTGACTGAAGAGTTTCGCCAACTTCCCAAGAACCACAGGGCCAGAGAGGACAAACTTGAGGTAAGTCTTTTGTCTCCTTTCCCATCTTATTTATCTTTTTTTTTTTTTTTTTTTTTTTTTTTTGTGTGTTGTGTCATGATTAATGTGTGAGCTTATTACATATACTGTATGGTTGATGCGGGTGGGGTTGAGTTGGATATCCGGGTTTATCTTGGATATCCGGTACCAATTAGAAGAGATGGGCATTTGAACCAAACCTAAACCAGACGGATTTACTCGAACTAAAATTTTATTTTTTTAGAATCGGACGGTTCTAAAAATGACCTAAACTCAGTTTTTGATTTTGTTTTTGTTTTTAAAAAAATAGATTTTAAATACTACTATATCATACGTATTATTTTATTATATTATATTTCGTTATTTTCTATTTTTGGTTTTGACTTTTTCCCTCTCTACCTACTAGCATTTAGGGTAATAATACTATTGATTGGTTTATTCAGAACAATGAATGACCAAATCTTATTTAGGCTTCTGCTTTGATTGTTTGCTCTTGCAGTAGATCACAACACATAACATTTAAAAAAAAATCTTTTGTAAAAATCTTTTAATTTGCGTGTGGTATTTATATTTTACAAAACTATTTTATTTAAAAAATAAAAAATGTTTTTTTCTTTCAAATCCCGGTTTTTAGTCAATCGAACACTTAATTTTGACATGTAGAATTTGTATATCAACAAAACACCAGGGACTCGGGTTGCAGATCTCTGTAACCCGAGTCCCTTGTATATATGCAAAACATCAAATTGCAAAAATTGTCTGCCTCGCTGCATCTGCAACCCGTGTCTGTATGCAAAACATCAAATTGCAAAAATTGTCTGCCTTGCCGTATGAGATGTGGGTCTTGGTTGTCAGAAGACCCTTGTCACTATGCTGAATAAAGATTCAAGCTTGGTTTGAATGCGTGGTAATTTCGCGCGAAAGCTGGTGGTCATTCTCAAGAAAGTTGGTGGTCTTTTTGTTGTCTAAAGTTTCCAATGCATCCTTTGAATTAGTAGTTCTTGTTACTACCAATTCCTCAAATTGTGGCAACCTCAGTGGTGGTATGATCTTATTAAGATCTGCTGGATCATACCATCAACTTTGGTGGCCAAAGATGGAGCATATTAACGGGGTGGGCGAATCCTATTTCTTCTCACGTGCCAAGGATTACAACAATATGTGATAGTGCAAGAGCCTCAACATCACTATTGATTAACTAGATTAGGCATTGTCATCTCCATTTGATGTTTTATGTATGTTTGTTTTTTTTTTTGTTTTTTTTGAAGTGTACCACGTCTATATACTTGGGTGGTCCTTATATCTAATTAACTTTGGGATTTACCAAATTAAAAATAATAATCTTAGATGTTTTTGAATGCCAAACATTGTATCAAAAGATATTTGGTCTGATGATCATAGATCTTGAATGATACAAGATACCCCAAATTCAAGTACATGAATGCCAAACATTGTATCAGAAGATATTTGGTCTAATGATCATAGATCTTGAATGATACAAGATACCCCGAATTCAAGTACATGTTTACACATGAATGCGATTTTGACCAGTTGCTAGAAATATTTGGTTGTGCGATCTTAGATCTTGGATGATACAATTGGGGCAGATTTATCTAGTTTCGAAGAATTGTGAGAATTTGGGAAGAAATCTTTTTAGAAAAAGTTTTTTAAGAATAAAAAGACGATAATTATGTTAGATGTGAAAAAGAAGCTATTGATAATAAAAGTTTGCGAAGATCGTTTGAAGATGGTTGTACATTATTTTTTGGGCACGATAATCGAAGAAAGGACCAAATGTGATGAATATGGGTTCTTATTTAGAATCATCAATGATTTGGAGGCGAGTTGGAGGCAGTAATCGAAAGAAGGAAGAATAAGTGTGATGAATCTATAGATGGGTTCTTATTTAAAATCGTCACTAATTTGGAAACGAGTTTGGTGAGTGATCTTTTTCGAAAAAATTTAGTCAAAATTTGAAGGTACAATATAATAGAGGAATACGTGGGTGGAATGCTCAACCGGCAGGTTTTCAGTCTATGGAGATGCATCTCCTTGAGACTTTAACAAAATGGTCGTGGATTGCCTATATAAAATTTATTAAAAGCCGAATCGAAATTCGAACTTAATTATCAGATGAAATCATACAAATTAGGCAAAAAATACAAACTCTTGATCGACAATCTAACAACTTTACCACAAATATTGTCATTGTGGAACGTCTTCAGCATGTGAGGTTGGTTCTGTGGAGTAGATTTGGGCAGAGCCATCACAATTGGGTTTGAAATTGAATGATAACGCCACATTAGCGCAAACCACTTGTAACGGACACTTGTTTAAACTTTATATGCGGACTGATGGTTGAAACCATAAGACTATCTCCAACGGGGAGATTTAACAAACATTTTAAATAATAAAATATTATAAAAAAAAGAAAAAAGATGAAAAAAGAATGAGAGGCGATTCTGATATAGAAGTTTTGAGAAGTCGTCTCTATAGAAATGGCAAGCAATAATTGGTTTGTTCTTTTAATTTTTTTAATTTAATTGTAAAAGTTAATTATATTATTAAAATATTTTTAAAAAGAGACTGGTATGATCTCTACCGTTGCTAATGCTCTAACAAATGTCTCCATCTGTCTTCTACTAACAGTGCCACGACCAAAATTATAATAGTCAACAATAAATATTATATTTTCTGGTTAACCTCTCTTTTTTTTTTAATTATATTTAATGATACAGAAACATAATCTTTTCAAAATGGTTTCTTGATATGATAATAATATTCCGCAAAGTTTCTTGATATACGTATGTATGATGAAGGATGAAGTATTTTAAGCATTCCATTCTACTCATTTTATATTTATTCACTGGGCTAACCATTTTATATCAATTTTTTTGTTTTATTGTGTAAAGATAAAGAAGATGGTGATCTATGCGATCGAGCAAGCTCTTATAGAACTTGAGGCGATATCAGAAGAGACGAGACAACGAATTCAATAGTTTAAGTCTACTTTTTGGGGGGAGTGCGATGTTTCTTCCGTGTTACCAATAGTGCTGTGTAGAACTCTCAGAATTCTGTAATCGAAGAGACATCGTTAGTTTATATAAAAAGGGTAATCTTTTGGGGATAAGATATTGACTTGTTTTAAAAGAAAAGTGTCTAAAAATTGAAGTAATATGTTTAATATCCAGAAAGCAGTAATATTCTCTAATTGGTTTCAAAAAGATGATGATTAACATGAATCACATTACGCGTCTCGTAAAGTGTGAATTCGCAGAGGTTAACGAAAGAAATATTAACACTGGATTATTACACGAAAGCTAGTGAGAGAGACTTGAACACTATAGGATGAAAAAGCAAGAATCGACAAATAGCATGTATTTGTTTAATTAAGATGGGCGGTAATGGGAGATTTCAGTATCTTGGACCTACAATCATGTTAGTATGTTACTTTTTGAACCTTTGAAAAACAAATCTACGATTGCAACAAAAAAATTTTGATTGGCATAAGTTAACTAATAGCACGATAGTCGAATAATTTAATAATTTTAAACTGAATAAAATTAATCTAATTAAAAATTTGTATAATAATTGTAAAATGCTGAAAAACTATATAAAAATTGAATGAGGTAATTTTTTTTATTGTGATTTTACTAAATACATATTATTCATAATAATTAATATTGAATAATAAAAGATAAAATTTAACATACTATTTTTCAATTCACTTCACACGTTTTAAATTTATAAAAATTTTATTGAAAAATCTATTTATCTAATAAATTAGTCATGTCTTTTTATTTTATTTTATTTTTAATAAAAATTTTGTATATTGTGAAATTACTTTTCAAAATCTTGAAATCAGATTAATGAGTTAAATATAATTTAAAAGTGGTGTAGATAAAAGCGTGTTAGTGGCAAATATAATTGTTAGTCACAAATATTTATATCAAAATAGTTTTGTCTCTTATAAAATCATACATAGTTCTCATAATTTGATAAAATAATAAATCAAATTTAAAAAAACATAAAAGTTTGTAAAATTAATAAATATCATAAATAGTTAAAAAAATTGTCTTTTCTATATTAAAAATTCCACCATATAAAATACGAAGACATATTCTTTGATATAAACTGATCAATCTAAATTGTAAATTGGGTTTTGCAGTTTAAATTTATGAATGAAGAAAGAAAAATAGAATAGAAAAATATGAAAAACACATATCATTCCAAATCTGTTTAAATTTTTAAACTTCAAAAATATATATTTATATTTAGATACTTTAATTGGTTTAAAGAACACTTTAGCACTTATAAACTATAAGTATACAAACATCCTTTTGGTTTGTACTACTATTACTGATATGCAATTAAAACTGAATGAATGTGTTTGTGTGTTAACTAAACAAAGTTTGATTGAGCATGAATTGTACTCCCTCTCCCCCCACAAAAGATCAAGATAGTGACTAATGATCCATTGACTAAAAGGAAAAGAAAAAAAGAACACATATATACTGAGAATGAGAAGAACATTAACCTTTTCATTGATTATTTTCTTTTGCTCTCTCAAAAGTCTTTCTAAATTCCCATGATGCTAGACATTTTTTTTTCATCACAAATAACCAATACAAATTTTAGATTTTATATATAATAGAATTGGAGATAGGGTTTTGTGTATCCATGGTGCAATGACTTAATAACCCTTAGGATCATTAAAATATCCATTTAAAAATCAAAATTTTTACTTTCTATTACTTTCTTTAATTAACATCCAATCAAAATTTTAGTAGAATCCGATTCTTGTTAACTTTCCCAGATTTTGCTCGTGAATTGATACTCAAAAAATCTGTTAGTGTGCAAGATTCCAAAGTTGTTTACTGAGAAAATCTTTCAAAGTTGTTTATTGAGAAAATCTTTTTTCTTTTTCCTTTTTTGTGTCATGACGGAAGTTTTGTTACTTAAATTGCAAGAAAAAATGAGTTAACGGCCAATGATCAACCCAAGTGAATGGGGACTTCCTTCCTAACAATTTTTATTATACAAGAAAACATAAAGAAAAAATAAAAATCATTAACAATTTGTTTGGGAATAGAAAAACTATCAATCTCGACTGATAGACCCATCTGACTTTTGACTTTGTAGTTTATATACACAGTTCTATTTTTTTAGCTCAAGGCTTTTTTTTTTTCTTTCTAAAATCTTTTTAGCTAGAGTTGAAATACAATATCTATTCTATGTCTGGAAGAAAAACGTTAGTCTCTTGCATAAAAGCTTTCTAATTGTGCGTTAGTAATCATGGGATGTAAACTCATCGAATAAAGTGAGGACTGAAGGAGACGATGATGACGTGAGGCCATCCACGTTATCAGTTTTACAACGTTAATGGAGTTTTTCGTTTTATATTTTTTTTGGATTACTGGTAGATAGATTTGTATGGATTGTTGAAATTTTGAGATTGAAGTTTAATATTTTTACTAATATCTATTGTTATTGGTATAATTTTTTTTAAATTCTATATAAAATCTATTGTTGTTCAAAAAAAATATTTTTTAATGATTCTATTAATTTTTTAAAATCGTTATATTTTTTTTTTGTTTTTGTCAATAAACAACTATAAATTAAGTTAATTTTGGTTAATGGTTATGCTTTCCGAAGATTTCGTTTCTATTAACCGAGTTTAATTTACATGGGAAAAAATAAATCCTCGTGCTTTTAGCATTTTAGCGAGAGTATCAGCACGAATATTTTGACTACGAGGAATAAACTGAATAATACATTTCTCAACTGAGTATCTAAGCAAAAATAAATAATCTAGCTCTGATCTAAAAGCAGGCATATCCACGGGATTCTCGATCATCTGAACCAAACTTGAGCAATCCGTCTTGATGCAAACTCTTTGAAATTGTCTATCTTTTAGGCATGCCATTGCCCAAAGAAGCCCATCCAGCTTTGCATGTAGAGCTGACAGACTTCTTCTGCATCCTTGTTGTCCTGTGGTGATGAATCTCATTGTGTCTGTCAAGTACTACCCAATTCTATTGACCAGTCTATGATCAATCCAAGAGGCATCAATCTGGCAAGTCGGGATTTGAGGGACCACAAGGAGCTCGCCCGGGGTGTTTGGACCATACCCCTCTTCTCTCTCCTCTTCCATCTCCTTTTCGTTTGCTTTTTTCCAACTTTCTGCTTCTATGGTAGCATATTGTAGGGTATCAATGGCTGATACGACTTTTCCATTGAATACCTTGTCATTTATTGCCTTCCAAATGAACCAAATAATCCATGGAAAAATATCCCTTTGGAGTGCAGGTAGCTCCCTTTCCTTTATCCTCCATAATAGAAAATCTAGGTTTCCATATAGAGATGAACACGGGAAGCAAAAGGACGGAAAGTCCGAAAGAGCTTACACCTGCATAGCAAGAGGGCATTCAAACATCATGTGATTAATTGTTTCCTCTGAGTCTCCACATCGGGGCAAATTTTATATGTGCCTAGGTGTCGATAAGTAAGCCCCTGACAAGTAGCCACACAACCTGATAAGGCTTGCCACATAAAGTGTTGAAGTTTTAGAGGAGCTCAAATCTTCCAAACATGACTCAGGGGGCAGGTGATGCTTGGTTCCATCATCTCAGTCGGCTTCTGGGCATCTTTTAAACTCTATGATAGTTTATATCCTGATTTGACTGTGTATGCTCCCGATTTTGTGTGGTTCCATGCATATCCATCCATAGTGAAAGTCTGGCTAGGTCTCATCCCGAGGATAAGGCGTATATCATCGGAATGGAATAGTTCACGAAGAGTCTGAGTGTCTTATTCTTTGGTATCGCTCCTCATGAGATCATGGACTAAAAGGTCTTGGTTCCTGTTAAATACTAGGATGATTCCTCTAGGGGGGGGCTCCCTGGGATAATTGGGATCCACGGTTCGATCCAAACTATAGTGTCACATCCTGATCCTATGGTCTTACGTTAGCCTTGAAGGAGAAGGGGTCTTGCAGCCATGATGCTATTCCACCCATACAATAGGGAATATGATTTGTGTACATCTAGAGGGCTTGATAGACAATAGTATCTCCCTTACAGCACCTTAGCCAAAAGGGAAGATGGATATTGTATTAAGCGCCATAGTTACTTTGCTAGCAATGAGATATTGAAGTCATGTAGATCTCTAAAACCTAGTCCTCCCTCTTCTCGAGAAACACAAATCTTGTCCCATGCAATCCAATGTATACCTCTGCTGTTTTGCTTTGAATTCCACCAGAAGTTTGCGATTGCACTTCTAAAGTTATCAATTACATTTTGGGGTAGTAGGAAACACGACATAACAAAAGTCGGAAGTGCTTGAGCTACATATTTTATTTGAACTTCTTTCCCTCCTTTTGAAAGTAATCTTGCAGACCAGTTGTTAATCCGATTGTTCAGTCGGTCTTGTACATATGCAAAGACCTTTTTTTTTGATACACATATCTGTTCAGGAAGTCCTAGATACATTCCCAAGCCTCCTTCATTGGATATTCCGATAGCCCTTTTTATCTCTCGACGAATGGGTTGTCCAACTTTATTCCAAAAAAAAATCAAGGATTTTGCGGTGTTCAATTGCTGTCCCGACGCTATTCCATATGAATGAATTATTTTTAAAATCTCTGCACCTTGCAGGACATCTGCCTTGCAGAAGAATAAGCTGTCATCTGCAAACAGAAGATGGGAAACTGGTGGACTTGCTCTTGCAATCCTTAGCCCTGTAATTAGGTGTTCTTCCTCTGCTCCTTTAAGAATGGAAATAAGAGCCTTTGTACATAAGATGAACAGGAATGGAGAAAGGGGATCTCCTTGACGAAGGCCCCGTGAAGGTCTTATCCTTCCTTTAGCTTCTCCATTTATCAAAACCTGGTATGAGACAGAGGTGATGCAAAGCATCATAAGTTTAACCCATTTTTTCGAGAAGCCAAGCTTGAGAAGAATGGCTTCTATAAAGCCCCATTCGACCTTGTCATATGCTTTGCTCATATCCGTCTTTATGGTCATGAATTTTTCCTTACAGCTTCGATTTGTGCGCAAGGCATGAAAGTTTTCCTGAGCTAATAAGATAATATCTGTGATCAGGTGTCTAGCCATAAAAGCTGATTGGGTCTCCGAAATGAGCTTCAAGAGTATTCTCTTTAATCTTTTACAAAGAATCTTCGAGATGATTTTATAGCTTACATTACATAGACTTATTGGTCTAAACTCTGTCATCGCTCTTGGGCGGTATGGTTTTGGGATTAGGCATATGTTTGTTTGGTTATGCCTTGGGTCGAGCTTGCTTTCCTCAAAAAAATCGCGAACCATCTTAATTATATCTTGGCATGTTGCCTGCCCGAATTTCTGATAGAAACGACTGGTCATACCATCTGGACCTGGGGCTTTATCTGGATTAATGTCAAGTGCTGCTGCCCTTATCTCTTCAGCTGAAGGGGTCACTACTAGAGAACGATTGTCGTCAGCAGACACTTTCTCAGTAATATACCGAAGAGATACTGAGAAATCAGGTGGGTTTGATGTTGTGAAGAGATCCTGAAAGTAATCAGTCGCTACCTTCTCAATACCCGATACACTTTCTACCCAATTTCCATTACGATCTTTCAAACAGATGATGCGATTTCTAGCCCTTCTCTGTTTAGTGCATGCATGGTAAAATCATGTATTCTTATCCCCTGCTACGTGCCATTGCTCTCTACTCTTCTGGTGCCAGAAGGCTTCTTCCTCTCTAAATGCTAAGCACAATTGTCTCCTAAGATCTTCGATTTCTTTGAGCGTGATATTATCGTCGGCTTGAGCTGCGTCTAATTTTTCTTTAAGTTCTTCAATCAATCTTGCTGTATTAGTAGGCAGAGTTCTCTTCCAAGAGGAGATGTGTTTCCGGCAGGATGACAATCGATGGTGGAAGTCTTTATTTGGGTTCCCTCCAAAAGATCTCCACCCGTTATTTACTGCATCGTTAAATCCGGGTTTCCCAACCCATCTCTTATCAAATCGGAAACTCTTTTTTATGCGATAAGGGACAGATTGAATACTAGCCAATACCGGCCAATGGTCAGAACCCCAGAGATTTATATTCTCCACTGAAGAGTGGGAAAATAAGTAGTTCCACTCCTCATTCCCTACAGCTCTATCAAGACGACATTTTACCTTTCTGGACCTACGATTTCCAACGCAAGAGAGAGAGTTCCCTCTGAAAGGGAATTCAATCATTACGCAATTTTCTAGCATATTACAGAATGGTAGGAATGTAGACTCTGCTCTCCGTCTTCCTCCTCTTTTTTCGTGATTTCCAGTAATATCATTGAAATCTCTAATCATTAACCAGTCATTTTATCGATTTAGACTCATTTGTGTAAGGCGTTTCCATATTCGTTCTCGATATTCAACTACCGGATCTCCATAGACAAAAGTCATACAGATTTTATGATTCATCTGAGTAAGATATACTCACTGTAGGATCATTCATATAGAAAAGAGCCAAACCGCCACTTCTACCTTGCGGTTCAATCGTAAAAACATTATCGTATCCAAACGAAACTTGCAAATTTTGCAGAAAATGATAATTAGTTTTAGTCTCCGATAAAAACAGAAAGTTTGGTTGAAAGGATCGATAGAGCTCTTTCAAATGTTTTTTGGTAAGATCGGATCCTATCACCTGACAGTTCCAAGCGATTACATTCATTTTGTTGTCAAACTCTACATTTATGCAATTCCACAAAACTTGGCAAGCTGGACAAAATTCTTCGAGTGAAGTGAATCATGAAAGATCGAGATCCAGTCAATAGTATAGGCTGGTACTTGGTAGAGATTTTTTTAAATTCTATGCCAGCATGAAGCGGGTTTTAAAAATTACACCCAAATTTGGGGAATAAGTGAGCATGAAGCGAATCTTCAATCTTTGATTGTTAGATTTTAATTTATACAAAATCATAACTGATCCGTTTCTTCAGATCTTTTAGGCTGTTCTGGCCGCCGACGGAGCTAACTGGATACCAAACTTGTTTTCAGATTTGGAGATATTGAAGGCAGATTTGTAAGAAAAGACAACTAGATTCCTTATAGACACGATAATTCGCAGGAATAAAAGTATTAACATAGATGTATGATGATTAACATATTACAATTTCTATTTAAAAAAAAACATCTTCACAATAGATCTACATATTTTAGGATAATAAAAAGCTAAAAAAACCTTTTTAAATTGAAAAATAGAAAAATAAACATAATAGTAATATAAATATATAAAATTATAAATTTAAAAATTTGGATAAGCAAAATAGCTTCGTAAATTCCTGTAGAAATAAAACTTCAGAGTAATATTTCAAATGAGAAGGAAAAAGAGTGAATGAGACTGGTGGTGAATTAACTTTGTAGATCTCACTAAAAATAATTTAAAAAATAATAGAAAAGCCAACTAAATAGATATATTCAATGGAAAAATATAAATATTTATAACATCTTATAAGTATTAGAAATTATTTCTTATCATTTAACACATCACAATTTTATTAGCAAAAAAACTTCACAATAATCTCATATATTTTAAAATAATGAAAAAACAAAAGTAACATTTTTAATTTCAAGAAAAAACAAAAATAAATATAAAACCATACAAAATAAAAGAATAAATAAACATAATAATGATATAAATATATAATTTTAAAAAATTGATTTATAAATAACTCCGCGCAACGCGCAGGTTAATTTCTAGTATTTCTAATGACCTGCCTTCTTCTTCATGCACTATCATTGAATTTAAGTAAAAATAACTTGTGAAAACCCAAACCCTTAAACACCAATCATACCACTATAAAAATATCTAGATAATAAAAAATTTGCACTAATAAAAAACCTTGTAATCATTTATTTGAGGAGTTGCATGTTGATTTAGATTATGGGTCAATTCTTTTCAAACCTAGAATTATTTAAATCACTCCTATTTAGCCACTCGAAATAGTATCATGCTTTAAGCCCATTAAAAAACCTAGTGAATGGCTACTCAACTACTACACTCACCCTAAAAAGATTAGCCATGTGTTAAAGTCCAGATCATCCCCTAAAGAAAGAAAGAAAAAATCTATTGAGAGGAATCGATCAAAGTCCTGATTTCAAAAGTTAAAGAGATTTGTTAGACTTTTATATGTATTTAGAAAATCTATTAAAATATTTTATTATAATGATTTTAAATATCTAAAATATATAGATAGTATTTTGAAAGTTTTGTTTCATGAGTTAAATTGTTAACAAATTTTGTCATAATAACAACGATTTTAATATTTGGACTATATACTCGAATCGAATAATAAAAGGAAAAAACCGCCGGTTCTTATTCTGATCCGATCTCCCTTTCCGGTGGGAAATGGTTCTCACCGCCACCATGAGAGGGTCTGTCTCGCGTTACTCTTTCTAGCGGCTCCCTCTTCTTTGCTTTTCCTCCAGCTGCTCGTTGTAGATCTGCTTTCTCTTCTGGCAAAGGTTCTTTATATTTTTTCACTGAATATTTTTATTCAATTGGTTTTTTTATTTTCTTTTAAGTCACTTATTTTGAGCAAGATCAACAGAAAAAAATCACTATCAGTCCTACCAAATCTATTTATTTCTTAATTGAAACCATATTTTTAAATTACTATTATGTTTATCTATTTAAGATTTGTTATGTTCATTTTAAATTTTAAATGCTGTTTTAGTTTTTTAATTAACCTGAAAATATTTAGAGCTGTTGTTCATTTATTTTTTTAAAATATAAATTATGATGTGTTAATTATTTTAAAACTAAATCTTATACTTATATGTTGTCGTATGTAATATATTTTATTCATTTTTTATATGCCACTTATTTTTGAAGAGATTAACAAAATAAATTAACCATCAATCTCACAAATTTTCCTTATTTCTTATTAGAAATAAAATTCTAAAGTTTTTATTTGTAGATACTTTACATTTTTGTGGCTTCTAAAATAAGTGTTGGTTTTTAAACTTTCAAACATGTCATATGAATATCCAAAAAATATGTATGTAAAAGCCCATTTAAATATAAAAATTAGATAATTTTTATTTTGTTTTTTGGAAAGTAATTATATACAAAATAAAAGCTCATATAAATTAAAAAATTAAAAGCTCATAAAACATAAAAATAAATTGCTGATGTGGATAGCTTCACTGGAGAGAGTTTTTCCTAATTATATATATAATGTTCGATGTATAAAAGTAGGCTTACACTTATCTGTGAAGTTTTTATCCTTCATTTTTATGGGCTTTTTTCTTGTGAAGTTTTTAGCCTAATAAATTAAAAGAAACACAAAAAATTGTTGAAAGAGCCCAAGAAATTGAAAGAAGCTCAAAAACATTAAAAATATTTGCTGAGGTGGACAGCTCCACTAGAGAGAGATTTCTCCTATTATATATATGATTTAGTCATATCTTTATATGTCAGTTGTATATTAAAATCATATCTTTGTAATTTTTCCTATATTTTAATAATTGAAAATCTTTTATAAAAATAAAAAACTACTTAATCTAGTACATTATTTGATCTATAAACAAGAAGTACTCAAAATAATCACAGACCTTTGTTTCTTTTGATCTTTCTTGTGTTTGATATAAACAATGTCCAATCTCAAGTCAACAATATTGAGAAAAGGCTACACAGTATGGCAAGTGAATCTTTGGTTTGACCATCTCAGATGAGGAAATTTTTGAGGTCAAAAATATAGGTGTTGGTTTTGGAAGCACTATTCCTCTTATAGTATCTTCATCGATTAAAATATTCAAAATAAATATTAAGATAATAGAATATTATTATTTTGTTTTTATTTATTTATATAATTAAATTTTAATTAAAAAAATTACATCAGCAATTAAAAGATAAATATCCAAAATATTGAGAAAGTGTTGAGAAACAGTTTTTAAAGTTTCTTAAATGAAAAATTTATTGAACTTCTTTTTCATATATATTTTGAATATTTTAATAATAAGATACTTGTTTAAGAATAACCAATGGAATGCTCTTGAAATTTTCAGTTTTTCGCATACCAACTTGAGTGCAAACTGTCAACTTGAGTGTTGAGAAATTTGTGTTTTATACTAGTTGAGCTCGAGATGTTTCAGCAGGACCAAATAGAACCGAACTAACACAAACTAGCCAAGCTAAAATGAGCTGAATGACCAACCTAAACCAGCTCGGTCAGCTGACGAAGAGCTCAATTTAGCTGGACGGAGTGTTGGTAAGCTGGGCCAGCTTGCAACTAACATCACTAGCTGGCTGGATAGTGAAGCTATAGACGAACATATATAACCATTACCGAATGGAGACGTGGTACCCATTCGTTTAATAGAACAGTTATGTGAGAAAACTCGTGGTTATTTTATTCAGACACACAGATCTTTTACAGGATTTTCCAAGAGAACACAGAAAATATCAAAAAAAAAGAATTATTATAAAATATGTTAATCAAATTATCGTATATAACTTTTGACAAAAAATATTTATAATTTTTATACTCAACTCTTAATTTAATATAACATAAGAAACATTGAAATATTCACACATAATTTTTTAAGTAGACAAGTGCTAGGAGGATGTATTAAAAATAAAATTGTAGAGAATTTGCAAATATTTGAGTTTTAATAAATTTTTAGATGATTGGTTTCTGTATTTTAGTGGATTTGGTTTGGATTATTGGTTTTATAATTTTAAAATCTATATTAAAATTCAGTATTACTGGTTATGTGATTTTAGAATCTATATTAAAATCCAGTGTTATTGGTTTTATGATTTTAAAATCCAAGTATTATAAAGTTTTGATTTTTTGTTGAATTTGAATAGATTTAGAAGTATTTTTATGACTAAGTGGGGGTTATTGGTTCTGTGATTTTAATGGGTTTAGAAAAATCAACCAAATTCAGTGTTATTGGTTCTATGATTTTAAAATCTATATTCAACTTTAGTTTTGTTGGTTCTATTATTTTTAAAAAAGATTTTAGTGGATTTGGAATGATTGTCATGTTTAAAATACAAAGACTCTTAAATCTATGATTTTGTAAACTCAACATGCTAGATTTAAAAAATCAATAATTTTTACAAAGATTATATGGATTTTTAAATCAATATAATACATAAACCAATAACACCCTCTAAAATACAAAAACCCAAATACAAGATTTAACCTTGTTATCTAATTGGATTTGAGTATTTTCTAAATCCAAAGTATAAATCCAAAGAGAATTTCTAAATCCATTAAAATATAAAAACCAATAACCCCCACTTTATATGGATTAGGGAAGTTGATATGATTTGATATTAAAATTATATGAAATCCCACCTAATATAATGAGATTTAGTTTTCTATATTTTTAAGTAACAAACTCTACCAAATCATTTAAAAATACTATATATTTTAAAATTTTCACTATTTAAAATATTTCTAATATCAGTAGAATTGATTTAGTTTTTATAAATTCTTGATTAAATAACATGAAAGTTTAAGTAATATTAATTGGTTTTATATACTAGTGAGGAAGTAAGTGAGTGAATTCAATGTGCATTGGTTAGATCAAAAAGTGTATAGGAAGCCATGGAAGAGCTTGAAGAGGGGCTCGAAGGATTGTTCAAGGTGATGATACAAGCTAGAGTTTCTCTTCTTAACATCCTATCCACATAAATCAAAATGGGACCAGATTCGAGTTTCTTTCTCTGAATTTGGAAATTAGTTGCGCTTGACCAGGTCGATTGTTTTTCAAAATCTTGGTTTGGTGTGTTGAAAAAGAGTTTATATTAAACGTGCATCCATGTATTAAAGGATGTGTTTTTGTTGTAAGTTTGTAACTCGTTCAGGTCTGAACATCCCTTGTAAAGTTTTATATACCTATAAAATCTATAATTTTACCGCCTAGAACGAAAAATACGGATGCAATAGCTTTAATTTTCATTGTTTCCAATAGTTAGTATTTTTGATTGGAAAAAGCAATTCAATGGCTGAGATGCCCCTCACGGTTGGAAAATGATCCACTTTACCCCTCTTATGTTTAAAAATTTGTTTTTGATTTTCTTTTTAACCAAAACACAGGTAAAGACACTCCAGCCCTTAATGAATCTTAAAAATTATAAACCTAGCCATGATATTGTTGGATTATCCACCCACCTCTATTAAAAATAAAATAGAAACCTATAATAATAAAAAAATTCTAACTCCTTTTTTTGTTTTTTTCTCTTGTATTCTGGATCTTTCTTCTTTCCTTCTCCGGTTTTTGCTTTTTTTTTTTTTTTTTCTATCTCCCACACATTGGACACAATTTTAATGACACAATTGATGATTCAGCAAAGAGAATTGGCTTGAATTTATTTGGTTCCTATATAATCTGTTTCTCCAAATTCAAGGGATAAAATAAAAATCTTAGGTGTGAGAGTTATGAGTCCAGTGATAAAAAAATGGCTGAAGAATTAGAGTCATTAGCATTCTCGATGCAGAGAGAATCATAGTCTACTTTTTCAACCGAGAACAATTATCTAGTAGAGTGAACTATTTTTCTTTGAATTTATAGTGGATTTTTTTTTGTTTTAATAGTGATAGTCTTAGATAAAACTATATTATTTTTATTTCTTTTTAAATTCGTAGTACTTATATTATTAAGAAAAATTCTGTTATTTTTTTAATTTAAATTATGTCATGTGCATATTATTTATTGTATAATTTTTAATTTAAATTATATCATGTAAGTATTACTTATTATAAAATTCAGAAAATTTAAAATGGATAAACTCAAAAACTCTGATATACACAAATTCAGAAAATCAAACCTTTAAAAATTAAAATAAATGAAAATCACAAAAACATTTGTGTTTTTTATTTTAATTATTTTAAGTATATTCATTACACCTTTATATAATAACATATGTTAAAATATTTTTGGTATTTATCTATTAATCATGAAAATATTTGAAACATACTGTAAATGATGTTTATTATTTGTATGGAGTGGCCACAAATTGAATTTGTTTGATAAATTCATATGTTTCACAAATCAATATGTATTTATTATTCATTATATAAAATACATATTGGGTTAAATATAATATGTTTTTTAAAAAAATTAAAATATAATTAAAATTAAGTATAGTATACATAAAACTAATTATATGATTTTCTACCCTGATAAACAGTAAAAAATGAATTATATTATTTTGTAAAAAATTATGTTTAAAATAAATAAGAAAATATATATATTGACAAAAAAACTAAAAACATATGTCCGCCGCCAAATTGACATGTGCATCGTTTTTTGCTTACATAGACGCCGCCAAAATTACACTTAGTTATTCATAGTTTTTTAGTTATACCAATTTGCAAACAGTTGTACTTTTCGGTGTTTTCTACTTTATTTAGTTTTACTCTATAATGAAGTTTTTATTTGTAGTTTTACAGATGATTTTAGTCATTATGTTGTTGATTCTGAGGTTTTTATGCATTAAAATATTTTCAAACTCATTGTATGCGTATTTGGCTTCATATGATGGTTAGTATTAAGAAAGTGTTCATAGAAGTGTATGGTGTTTGTTATGTAAATGTCCTTATAACAAACAACTTTGCCATTAATTTAGGTTAACCAGTTAATACACATTTTTAACCACTTAATAGTTATTTATCTAACAAAGATTTGTTTGTTTCATATTGAATGTTCGTTTTTCTAATTTTTTAAAAATCAAATGAAAAACTGACTCTTGAATACTATCAGTTGCACCAGTTATGCTTAGTATTCCAAAGACACAAAATAAATAAGTTACACAATTTTACCAGAATCACTATTACCACTATATAAATATGACCAAATCCCTCCACTTCCTCTTCTCCTTCCTCTTCCTTTCTCTTGTTGTTCTCTAACTTAAGGGAACCGGTTTTCTTGACTTCTTCCTTCCTTTGCGACATAATCTGGTGGTGATATCCATCATCTTAGTAATACTAGTTGGCCCAATAATACTCAAGTTTTGTGCCATAACTACCCAGAAAATATGTATTTACATACAAATCTACTATGATTTACTGCTATTCAGAATGATTCGACGCACATTTAACCTTTCTAATTGCTTTTAATTACCAATGTAAGACCCTATTAATTCAACTTAGCAAACAATTTTAATAACCCAATAATTTAAAAAAGCATGAAATAATGCATATTTATCCTATTTTTTCATTCATTGATTCAATGTCTATCAACTATATTCCTACATGATTTAGTATGATTCAAAGCGAAATTAATATATGCATAAGAGCTGCATAGGAGGCTGCAAAAAACTGATCTTCTAAAGCTTCATGAGCTTTAATGAGGATGGAGAAGCAAAAATGGGTCGATTTTTGGAGAATCAGATGAGTAGTAAAGTGGGGTCTATTTGTTAGTTGTAGGTAGCTAAGTTTATTTATTATTTTTTTAATAAAGTTATTTAATTTATTTTTGTTTTTGATTTTTATTAAATGAGAATGAGGGAATGGTAAAATAGAGAGTAGAATAAGAGAGGGGTAGGGTAGTGAGATCATAAGGGGGTAGTGAGATTATTTTCAAACAAATAAGGGTATATTGGCTCTTCACCCTTCAACAATGGCAAAATCGTTAAAGTAATCAAAAGATTTTTTGTTTGTTTGACAAAAGATGTTCAAAAAGTTAGAAAACAATAGTAGTGAGGAGTAGGCTCATACGGTTAAAGATGGCTCTAGTAAAGAAAATTTTGGTATATAGTTGTTTTGGCAATGGATATTCAAATAAATTTGGGTATATAATTATTTCAAAATAATAAAGATTTGCCTGGTTATTTGGCTGAAACTATTTTTTCCTCATTAACCAGAATCCAATATTCACAATGGCATAGTGAACCAGAATATTCTTTTTGGACCATCGGTTTAACAATGTGGATCACCAAATCATAATTTTAACCTTTTTTACTAATTTAAATAAAAATATGAAAATTTTATATGCCATTAAAATCAAATATAATTTGTTGGGTTAGTCTTTCAGAAATAAGATTTACAAGCTAAAAATAATAATAGAAATTCATAAAAACGATGACTGTTAGAAGTTATTTTGATTTTCCAGAGCGAAATTTTAAGTATGAATTTTTTTTATAGTTTGATTTACATAATTAATTAACTCACTTGTCAAAAAATATATATTTAATCTCCCTTATCATGGAACATAATTTTTTTAGATCGTAATTTATAATTTTGGAACAGGAGAACATACACATTGACAATTTGTTCCAAAACATAATTCTTTGCATGGTGGCTTACAAAAGCCAAGTGCTAATTTTTTAACCGGCGCCAGTGAAGCTTTATGATGAAAGGGAGAAGTTTCTTCATGTAACATACGTTTCGCCTCAACAATCTGAACTGTTATCGATATCATCACTACAATACAAAATATAATAATATAAGTACACAACCTAATTTAATTGTTTAGTAGATCATAATTATAATTTTAGTTGGATACATATTTACATACATATTGTATGTTTAGAGCTAAAAATTTGTGTTTTATATAATATATAAAATAAATATAAAACACTGAACTTACCAGTAAAGGCTAAAAGCACCATAAAAGCGGATTTCAATGAAATTTTCTCCATCACTGTAGAAATTTGTATTTTGTTTTTTCTATAACTTTGTAGAATTACCTCAATTTGATCAATTCGGATAATGTACTATAACGTTTTTATAGATTAGAGAAATGTGTTATTTTAGTAAATAATAAAAAATAGTAATATCAAAATTCTATACATAGTTAAAGTAATCTTATTTTAAAAAAACAAATCTCCCAAAAATCGTAGACTATCAATTAGTCAAAATTTATACTCATTATTCCCTAAAATATTGGATAACCTTGAATTATCGGGAACATAATCTAAAAAATAAAGGGATAACCATCAAAATATCGAGAGCCTAATATTTGTTCTGCTGACTTAATAGGCCCAGGAAAAAAATTTAGCTTATTCCAGAAATCCCATTGTATAATCACTGAATCAGATAGATCCACAAGATGTAACTATAGAGTGTTTATGATTCTTTTCTCGTTGGGTTGGAGAGATGACCTAAAAATAGGAGTGGGGAGATTCGTAAAAAAACTGTCAGGATTACTTTAATTTTGCATGACTAAAATTCAAGAAAGTATGTTTTATTAGTTTGATTCACACAAAAGAAATTCATTAGCGAACTTGTGGAACAATATTTTTTATTCATTAGTGATTGTAATTTTATTTTATTTTGGAAGACACACGCAATAACAAGTTGTTGCAAAACATAATTCATGTCAAAAAATTTGACACCAAGAATCTCCTAATTTAATAACCGGTACGAATATAGTTTGAGAATAAAAATGAGAAGTTTCTTGAGGTAACATACGTTTTGCCTCGACAATCTGAATTAATACCGAAATCATCACTAAAAGAAAAATATAGTAAATATAAGTAACATAATCTAATTGTTTAGTAGAATAAAAATATAATTTTTACTAGATACATATATTTAAATAAATATTGTATGTATTGAACTTACCAGTAAAAGTTAAAAAACGATAAAAACAAATCTCAATGAAATATTCTCCATTAGTGTATAAAAAGTTTTTTAAAAAATTTATAACCTTGTAGAATTAGATGAAAAAGATGTATATTAATCCAAACAATGTACTATAATGTTTTTATAGATGAGAGAAGTGTGCTATAATAGTAGAGAAATGAAAAAAGTAATACCAATTAGTCAAGATTATACACATAAGTTCCTTATGTATCTAATAGTGATAAACTTGAATCGTCATCAACATGATCTTAAAGTCAAAGAAATAACCTTCAAAAAATCGTAACAATATTATTTTTCACTTCCGAAAGAATAATATTGAACCTCCCATAAAAGAGATCTATTGACTACAATAATAGAATAGATTGAAAGAATTTTTTTGGCACTTAGTTTTTCATTCGCGCTACGCACGAGTATATATTATAATTTTTTTTTAATAAATTTTTAATCAAATAATTTCTACACTACCTAAAATACAATAGTAAAAAAATTTATATAATGTTTGGTTATAAAATAGTTATTTTGTGTTTTTTCTATAGTTAATTTTTAAAAAATTATGATTATTTTTCTAATTTTTGACTAATATGTGTTTTATATTATGAATTCATCATAAAATAACTATTTATGATATGTATTGTCTATTTTGTTTTACCCATTTAAAAAATAATTAAAATAATTAACTTATTTAAATAGGAAATTGTATCCAATTCTTTAAAGTATTAAAAAAAAATTTGTTTTATTTTTAAATTTTTTATGGTAACAACTTTGATTACTAATAGACAAATCAGACAAACATATTTAATTTTAAAATGATTTTGATGATTTATTTTTAGATTGTAATAATAAATAAGTTCTCAAATAAAAAAAATTAGAATTTATATAAAAGGTTCTCAACAAAAATAACCTCTTATATAGAAAGATTTTATTTAACTTCGTAAAATGTCTTACTAATGTACTATATACTCACTCTGTTTTATTTAAATTAATGTTCAAAGGTTTGTTATCAAAATTAATTTGATTTTTTATTATATTTATATAAATTTTCAATTTATTTTAATCTATAAAAAATTTTAAAAAAAACATTTTAGTCAAAGAAGTTTAAAAATCTTTTACCAATGGCTAACAACTTTTATGTCAAAATATTAATTCTTTTCTTTACTTATAGTTTAATATTTGAGTTCACCAAAAATACATTTACTTTTTTGACTATTTTCCTTCTATTCTTATTCTATTTAATATTTTTATTTATTTATTAAATAATATTTTTTAAAATGTTAATTAGTTTTGTTAATCCGTGTATTATTAGCTAGAACATCAATTAAAATAAGTTCAAGTATTTATACTTCTGTTTTGAAACAAAATCATCAAATAAAAATCGATCAAATCTTTCAATACTAATTATCTTTGAAATACGCGAGTTTTGAATATACAAAAATCTAATTGAGATTACATTTTATCATGTCAAGATATAGTTTAGATCAAATGTTTGTAGCAAAAGTATATTCTTCTTTGTAAATGCTACAAAAATGTCATAAAGTTGTTCAATTCATAATTTTCTATTTGTCTTTATAGTTTTTTTTATAAGAATCTGTATATGTTTTTTATAAGAATCTGTATATGTCTAATTTTAAAAATGGTTTGTCTGATCAAACACTTGTAATTTAATATACCAAAAAGTCACCTAAAAGTGTAACAAAATAATCAAATTCTATTTGATAAACATAATATTATCATGAAAATATACAATAATACTTTAATTATTCTAACCAAAGAAAATAACTTTCGTCATCATCTTTAGCGCCATTCTTGTTATGTATAAGTTGTTTCAAATCATATATGAATATTGTTGCCTTCAAATAGTTTTAATTTTTATAAGTAATAGGTATAATATATTTTTTTAAACAATTAATTTTTGTAATAACTAATGGTAATAAAATTATTATATTATAATAAATAAATTATTTTTTAAACATCAGTTTATTAATATTATATCTAAAAAACATTTTATTGTTAGTTTTAGATGATTTTTATATAATTGAAAGTGTTATTTTTATTTAATAGTTTTTATAATTTTATATTAAGTTGATTTTTTATTTTTTATATTCTATATAATTTTCTTATTTTTATATATTTTATTAGTTAGTATAATTAGAATTTGGAAATTTTCTTGATAAGTATAAAAAGAAAATAATTAGCTTAAAATATAATTAATTATAGAAAATATGTGAACCAGTGAAATGATTTTTTCTAATAATATATATAATTTTTCGTAATCTGATAACTAGGTAATAATCCGCACCCTATGTGAGATGAGATAATTATTATTTATTTAAATTTATTATAATTTTGAAAACATATAATATAATCAAATATAGTTAAATTTATATGAATTTTATTAATATATTACATTATAACATTGACAATATATATTTTTATGAATATAGAGTAATTTAATTATTATATAAATTAATTTAAAATTAAAAATCATGCATAGCACATGATATAGCTAGATAGAAATACGAAATCTCTATATAGATTTTCTGTATTCTGTGATTGATGGTATGATTCAGCATTTTCACCAATATTTAAGACTTGGATATATAATATTTATGTATACATTTAATTACTTTGGACTCTTAAATAATAATTAAATATTATTATTTAAATAATTTGTTACTTATCTAATATATCGAATGAATTAAAAAAAGACATAATTTTTATATTTTTAATTTAAAAACAATAATTATATCTATAAATTATATCTTTGTAAAAGAAAAGAATAATTATTGACTCCAAAAACCTTTAATATAGATATCTTATCTAAAATATAATAATAAAGCATAATTGAATATATAATAAATAGTAAGTTGAGAGTATAATATATACATAATAAAGTGGAATATTAAATTTAAGATGTAATATGATTAGAGTTTTGATGCGTTTTTGCTATGATTAACTATATAAAAAATAATGTGACAAATAAAATTTATTATAATTAGCTTCTATAAAAAATATTGATGTTTTCCATTTTATATATTATTTTTATACCAAATAAATTTTAAACATTGATGACTTATTTGACAAAAGTGTCACTATCATTTCTACTCGAAATCTTTGAATATATATATATATATGTATATATATATATATCTAAATTAATAAAAATAAATTTAAATTAATATATTACCTATATCTAAATTAGATTAGTGAATGCGCAATAAATTGAATTACTTATATTATTAACATATATCAAACACAATAAATTTCATGTTCTTTAAAATTATTAATAAATTCTCAATTAGATCATAATTATATTATATTAAATATTAAATACTATCTATTGTATACAAAATTTTCAAATGAATTTAAATTATGAGCTAATTGAGAATTTACTTTTGAAAAGAGTCAATTAAATCGAATTATAATTATTTTATTTTATTTATAATGATCATAATGAACTCATATTACAATCAACTTTTAATAATGATTATAATGAAATCAACTTATAATGATTTATGTTTATTTATTATTAATTTGAATAATTTTTATTCAAATTTTAAAATTTAAATTATACTATATGTAAAAAACTATATATTTTTTATTATATGGATGATGTGATAATTTATTTACTTTACAAAGTAAGTTCAAATGGAAATAAGAGAAAAATAGATTTTTGGTAGATAATGTAATTAAGTAAATAATTAATATGATATATTTTTGGTAAGAAATAAAAGAAAGAGAATATCTTAATAAATTAAATGCTAATTTATAAAATGAAACAACATATGCATGGATCTAAAATGTATAATGGCATATCATGTAATTAGTGTAGTAATCCAAAAAATTTTAAAAGAATTAGCTGAAAATGAAGGTGGGGTTGACACATCAGCATAATGGCATCACTGTAAATACTTACAAAAATAAGGTTACTCTTTAAAAATGCTTCTCAATTAATATATAGGGGATATATTTTTAAGTAACAAACTCTACCAAATCATTTAAAAATACTCAATATTTTAAAATTTTCACTATATAAAATATTTCCAATAACAGTGGAATTGATTTAATTTTTACAAATTCTTGATTGAATAACATGAAAGTTTAAATAATATTAAGGGGGAATTGCTGAATATGACTCAAAACTTGATTTGAATTGCAAAACTAGACCCCCTATTGCATGTTTGACAAAAATAACTCACAGAGGTAGTAAAATTACAATATTATCCCTTCTGACCAAACAAAAAATGCTCGTCGCAATGACTATTTTATCCCCGAGAAGTCTACTTGAGCTCGAGTAGACTTCTCGAGTAGACTTCTCCGAGAAGTCGAGAAGTCTACTCTGGAATAATGTCTTTACCATTAATTAAAAAAATTATGAAAAATAATTTGGTGAAAAAATTATCAAAATAACAAAAACATATATTTTTTACACCTATTAAAAATAAAATTTGACACAAAATAATTAATTTAAATAATCATAGATAAATTAGGTTAGAAATCAATACTAAGTAGACTTCTCGGATTCTAAAGTAGACTTCTCAGGAGTAGACTTCTTGGAGAAGTCTACTTTATTTTAATTTCTTTACCACTAATTTTAAAAATTATGAAAAATAATTTGGTAAAAACATTATATACACAATTAAATAAGATACATTTAGCATCTGTGTAAAAAAAATCATGAAAATGAATCAATTTATAAGTTTCATAAGTATACAAATCTAAAGGGTTAGGGTTGAGGTTTAGGGTTTTGGGTATAAAAGTGTAATTCTTAGGGTTTGCACAAATTTTATATGAATCATAGTTTATGGTTCAGTTAATGAATCATGGTTCATATATTTGTTATTTTAACTATGAGTTGTCAATATGGTAAGTAATTAATGTTTTCATATAAGTTTTAATTAAAAAAAAATTGATTTAGGGTTTAGGGTTAAGTAGACTTCTCGGACCGAAGTAGACTTCTCTCGAGTAGACGTCTCGGACCAAAGTAGACTTCTATCTAGTAGACTTCTCTTACCGAATTAGAATCAAAAGTAGACTTCTTTGACCGGTTATGTCCGAGTAAAATAAAAATAATCACTGAACCGAATAATATTACTAACCCATTTTTAACCGGCCTATATATTTCATTTTTACCAGAAAGTAACCCATTCCACAAACCCTAGTTTCTCTCGACTCGTAACCAGCATTTGGGCGATTTCTTTCGCCATTTCTGTCGCCGTTCATACTATCGTCGCCGCCGCTGCTTCAACTCATCACCACCGTTTGTAAATTGTCAACAGAGGTAATCTCTGTTCTCCTTTCTCAGATCTCTCACTTCTGTATATCTCTTTATCTGTATATAGACCTTAATCGATTTCGTTCATCTCTTTTCATCGCCGCCTCTGTTGCCTTGTCGCCTCGTCGCCTTGTTACTGCTGGTAATTCTGTCCTCATTTCTCTTTGTCCGGCATCTGTTAGATTCAATTTTTTGCCCTAGATATCATCGCCACCGCTAATTTGGAAATTTTTTGTTTGGATTTACAGATGTCGACGACGCTGTTGGTTGTCTCCGCCGGATTTCAGTGTTCGCAAAGGTAATTTATGTAACTAGTGATTTATTTTAGAATTCGTATAAGTAGACTTCTCTAGAGTAGACTTTGCTTTCGAGTAGACTTCTCTTTCGAGTAGACTTCTCTTTCGAGTAGACTTCTCTAAGTAGACTTCTTCTCGAGTAGACTTCTCTTTCGAGTAGACTTCTCTAAGTAGACTTCTTCTCGAGTAGACTTTTTCGCGAGTAGACTTCTCGGAGAAAAGTAGACTTCTTTCTGAACTAGACTTCTGCCATTTGCTAATAATTATATATTTCTTACATATTTATGTCATCTTTGGTTTTGCAGGATGGAGAAGCAGCCCAAGTTTCCAAGGAGATTATTCACAAAGGACGAGGAGCCCCAACCTGGGAAAAGTATAGCCTACTACAGCAACAGTAGGAAGTTGTTTTCTGCATTGGAAGCAGTACTGGAAGCAGATATATGGGAAGAGCTTTTGGAATCAAGGCTTGGTGTTTTTCTAAAGTTTTACAAACTGAATTTTGGCTGGGCGTCGAGGGTGGTGTAGTTTATACTCGGTTTTCAGCTGGACTGCAAGAAGAAGTATGAGATATGGAGTCTCATAAACTGTTACTCTCTATGGGTTTGCCGAAGTGCTCCAAGTTTGGGCGTATTATGCTATGCCAGATTTTGGGAGGCATTACGGAAATCCTCTTCCCGACAACCCAACTCCACCGGTGCTGGCTTTCAACGGTTACCGAGGACGAAAATACATCAAAGAAGCTATGTTGAAACAGGTAATCCTAAACTATATTTACTTCTCGAGTAGACTTCTCCTCGTCTCGAGTAGACTTCTCCTCGTCTCGAGTAGACTTCTCTTCGTCTCGAGTAGACTTCTCCTCGTCTCGAGTAGACTTCTCCTCGTCTCGAGTAGACTTCTCCTCGTCTCGAGTAGACTTCTCCTCGTCTCGAGTAGACTTCTCCTCGTCTCGAGTAGACTTCTCCTCGTCTCGAGTAGACTTATCCTCGTCTCGAGTAGACTTCTCCTCATCTCGAGTAGACTTCTCCTCGTCTCGAGTAGACTTCTCCTCGTCTCGAGTAGACTTCTCCTCGTCTCGAGTAGACTTCTCCTCGTCTCGAGTAGACTTCTCCTCGTCTCGAGTAGACTTCTCCTCGTCTCGAGTAGACTTCTCCCCTTATCGAGTAGACTTCTCCTCGTATCGAGTAGACTTCTCTCGAGTATAATTCTTTGCGTAGACCTCTGTAACATATATATTCCAATTGTTTGCAGGTTAGCTTCAACAACTTTTGTGTCAAGGAACGGGAGGAAATGTTCCCTACCTGGGATGATGAGGTAGACGATGTCCTTATCGAGAACGTTGTGGGAGCCATGTTTGGGGAGTTTGGTGGTGGTCGTTGGAAGTGGAAGCCTAGTCATTGGCGGTCCAAAAGGGTTAAGAAGTTAGAGGCCACAAAGGGCCAAAAAATGAAAGTTAAAGATGATGAAAGCCGTGTTGACCCAGACGATGGGAGCATGAAGAAGACTTGTCCAGTGCCTCCTGCTGCCATAGAAGAGGAGGGTTTGAAGAGTCTTGCTGAGGCGATGAAGCAACATTTCTCAGAATGTTGCAGAACATTGTCTAGGGAAATAAAGGCTGGGTTTGAGGCCTTCGATAAGAAGTTGGACCTCCTCTCTGAAAAGGTTGTCGCCGTGGAGCATACTGTTGCCAAGATGAAAGAGCCAAAGGATGAGGAGTATGTCAAGTCAAACGATGGTCGGGTTAGTACCGATCCCTCTCTCAAATCTACTAAAAAGACTTCTAAGACTGCTAAGCCTGATATTCCTTCGTTGAGTCCAGTTCTTAGGCTTACTAGAGCAAGAGCGAGGTCTTCCAAAAAGAACTAGATGTTTTTCTATTTTTGTATGTTTTCAAAAATTTGTACTTGTACCTTGTAATCTGACTTATGTTTCGTTTACTTTAATAAATTCCAATAAATAAAACAGTTTATTTTGTCATGTTGTTCTTCTCAGTAACATGTATAATGCATTATTTCAGAAAAAACCATGTGAGAGTGTCAACCGCGAGGACGTGGATAATGTCGTATTTGTCGAGTCGCGGAAACAAATGAAAGAGGATTTGGAGGTGCAGTTAAGGAAACAGCAGTCAAAGAAGGTCGCGGCACAAATTTTATCACGAGCCAAGACCTCCGAGAAGACAAGGAGGTTGTCTAGACTAGGCGCTGGATATGATCCTTTTCCTCCCATTGATGCAGCGAAGAATAAAGCTGTAACTGAGTTTTTCAAACGTCTTCCGTAAGTTCTCTGTATAAAACAAGTTGTGAGTCTTGTGATTGTGTACTAATTAAAGTCTGATAATTATGTACTAATGTTGTCTGCAGAAATTGGCCGAGTAGACATGCTAAGAAGTACCCAGTAAACCACTGGTGATGGCTGCTGAGGACGCCACAACAATGGCTCGCAGATACGGTTAGTCTTTCTCTCGAGTAGACATCTTATCGAGTAGACTTCTTCGCGAGTAGACTTCTCTCGAGTAGACTTTTTCTCGAGTAGACTTCTCTCGAGTAGACTTTTTCTCGAGTAGACTTTTTCTCGAGTAGACTTCTCTCGAGTAGACTTCTTCTCGAGTAGACTTCTTCTCGAGTAGACTTCTCTCTAGTAGGCTTCTTTTGAGTAGACTTCTGTTTCTTGACTTTTGTTTCTGACTTTCTTAACTTCCCTATTTGGCTATGTAGCACATGGATGCTGTCATCAACCTGCTGAGACATCGATTCATGGAACATCCACAATGGTTTAGGAGTGATCGTATCTGCTTACTTGATACGATTTTGAGCATGATGTGGTGTACCAAGTACGCGGATTTTCTTGCCACCGAACCGAATCCCGATGGCTCAGGTAGACAACTGCCGCCTGGTGCCTTTGATTATTACACCGGTGAGACACCAGTGTACTGCAAAACAGGCAAGACATGGGGGGTGGACGTGGATGACATATACACGCCCTTGAATGTAAAGGATGATCATTGGGTTGCTCTGTGTATCTCTATACCTCAGAGGCACATTCTCATTTGGTACAGTCTCGTTCATCATTCTAGCGCTGCGGAAATAGCAAAAGCAGTTGAGCCTCTTGCAGTCATGCTGCCTTATCTGCTTCGGGAAATGGCTATCCGAGAAGATAAATACAAGTTCCCATATGACGCTTTCACGCATACACGGCTAGAAAGCAAAGGAGGTGCCACAGCAAGGGCCAGGTGGTGATTGTGGAGTTTATTGCCTTAAGTTTATTGAATATCATGCTCTTGGACTGCCATTTCCTCCGTCACTGTGTCCCGCCAACATGAAAGTTATCAGACAGAAACTTGTGGTTGATATACACCAGGAGACCAAGTGCCACGGACCTCCAAACCAGGACTGGGCGAATATGGGGTTATACGAAGGCACCTGACTTCTCTTCTCTCGTGTATTAATTTTTGTAACGAACTACTTTTTTGGTGTATCTGGTTGATGTGGTTAGAAAGTTTTTGGTGTAACCCGTCAAAGAACAGAATATGTAACCGTAGGTTAACATGTAACATGGATTGTGTTGAATTCTTGGGTTGCTGAATTTATGGAGTAGACTTCTCTCATCACGAGTAGACTTCTCGTGTCACGAGTAGACTTCTTATCAAGTAGACTTCTCTAGACTCGAGTAGACTTCTTAAAGACAATAATAATACATAACTTAATGATGATTCAGAGGGACATTTCCCCTATTTATATTACATATCTTGACAACCTAGTAGACTTCTCGTATCACGAGTAGACTTCTTATCAAGTAGACTTCTCTAGACTCGAGTAGACTTCTTAAAGACAATAATAATACATAACTTAATGATGATTCAGAGGGACATTTCCCCCATTTATATTACATATCTTGACAACCTAGTAGACTTCTCGTGTCACGAGTAGACTTCTTATCAAGTAGACTTCTCTAGACTCGAGTAGACTTCTTAAAGACAATAATAATACATAACTTAATGATGATTCAGAGGGACATTTCCCCCCATTTATATTACATATCCTGACAACCTATTAGACTTCTCTTGTGTCAAGTAGACTTCTCGACTTGTTCAGATTCAATCAGCACCATCATCGAATCTCTACATATGATTTTATTGAAGTTAGACTACATAACGACTTGGCATGAGATAAAACAAAACACACTAAGTACAATGTAAATATTAACTTACACAATAGGGGCGAGTATGACCAGGTTGCTTGCACTTGGAGCAACTGTATTGCTTATGCATCTTTCTTGGTCTTGTGCCTTTCTTCCTAGACATTTCTAGCCAAGTTTGCCATCTAGATTTTTTCTTTCTTCCAGGAGGAATCTTTATGACTGGAACACCACATGGTTCCATCTTGACATCATTTTCATCAGAAATAGGCGGGTTAATGGGATGGGAGTAGGCCGCATATAAGGATTCCCGTGAGTAAGATGGACACACAAGTGTTGACAGTTTCACGTTGGCCTCTTCTGCCGCTGCAATAACATGTGAGCAAGGGATTTTTTCAACATCATACACACCACAAGAACACTTCCTTTGTTGCAAATCAACAATACAATCTCGTGCTCCACCCTTAACAAAGAAACGCCAGCCATCAATGGGTTCTGCCTTCAAATCTCCTGCCTCATATTCTCGAATTGCCAATAGATACTCTACTCCACGGGTATGGCTTGTTGTGAGACTTAGAGCATCTTCACGCCTTTTATGATACCATCTCCCGAGCTTTGTTCTTATAAACTCTAACAGAAATGTGATGGGAAACCATTTGGCTTCCTTAACAGCCGCATTGATCGATTCTGCGATGTTGCTAGTCTTTATGTTGTACCTGTCTCCCGGGAAATAGACTCGTGACCATAACCTCGGGTCCGCAGTCTCCAAATATTGAGCAAGTCTGGGGTTTACCTCTCGGATTGCGTCCATGTTTCGATTATAATCGTAAGTCGTATGTGCATATGCAGCACCTTTCACCAAGTACATGAGTTGCTTCCCGTGAAACTTAGTCACAATGTTTTGCTGCAGATGATAGTAACATATACCTCGTGTTGCCCATGGTATGACATTCTTAAATGCATCAGCTATGGAGTCGTGCCGGTCAGAAACTAGGACAAGCGGATATCCATCTGAGAAACATCTACTCAATTTGGTGAAAAACCAATTCCATGAATCATTACACTCAGAATCCACAATTCCAAAAGCCAAAGGAAATATCTGAAAGTTACCATCCTGTGCGGCTGCCACTAGCAAAACACCTCCATACTTCCCAGTTAGATGAGTCCCATCTACAACAATCACTCGCCTCAAGTACTTAAAACCAGCTATGGAAGCTCCAAATGAAATAAAGAGGTACTTAAATCGATCCATCTCATCACATACAAGGTCTGTGACACTTCCCGGATTAGCTCTCTCAATTTGACGCAAATAAGAAGGCAGCTTCTCATATCCATCTTCTGCTGTTCCTCTCACCAATTGTTGGGCATATATCAAAGCTCTATAAGATGTGGTGTAACTGAGGTTTAGACCAAACATCACCTTCATAGAATCTCTGATATGCTTTGGTATAATTCCATCGATTATGCCAACTCGTTCCACAAACAGAGCCCCAATGTACTTAGGTGTACAACGTCTACGATGAGCTGACCGGTCTATCACAGAACAAGTATGATCTTTCAGATACTTTGTCACCCAGAATGTGTTTGCTTCGTTCTTCACACCCGCTCTAACCATCCAAACGCATCCTTTGACTGAACATTTTCCTACAAACAAAGACGTTGTAGACTTATATACTTTGAAAGCAAATCTCTTCATAACTGCCATCAATCGCAACTCAGATACAAGCTTCTCCTTGCTAGGAAAACTCTGATTAACAAAGATTTTAGACGACCAACTACTATCCAATCGATCAAAACCACCACAACGCTCTCTTACACCCTCAACTTCATCCTCATCTTTAACTTTCCTGTACTCACTGTAATCCACATCTGAGTCATCATACTTTTCTTTCATATTCTGATTAACTTCATCTTCATTCAAACTATCAGCTTCATCCTCATTTTTAACGTTTTCATCCCAATCTTCAGCGTCTTCATCCCAATCTTCTTCAGCATCAGAGCACGTATCCGTATGTCCATCCACATCATCATTCTCATGGTCCACTATCCTACTCGAAACACAAAGGCGAACACCATGCATCTTACTTAACTCAATCAAGCTCTGAACATGTCTATCATTTGTGACATACATAGGCGGAGAATCAGGAGGCATATGTTGAAGCATCTGAGGTGGTAAGGGATAGGATAACTCCACCTTTGTTTCCTTTTCCAGCATATAATCCTCTTGCACCATTCCAAGAAGCTCAACATGTGTGCAACCATCTCTTAAGAACAACATCCGCCCTCCTTTGTTATTATCCACCTCGAACTGCCAAACTGATTCAGTCTTAACCCATTCTCCATAAACAGCGGGTATGTGAACCATTCTCTGTGAAAAAAAAAAACAAATCCAAACCACATTAGACATCAACGTTGCATAAGTAGACTTCTCGGTAAGTCGAATGAAGTCTACTTAGTAGACTTCTATAGTAGACTAAGAAGTCTACTCTTAATAAGCTAAGTATCATATAAAACATGAAAACTCATTCGACTATACCTATAAAATATAAACATGCAAAACTTATACATAAGCAAGAAAACTTAATAACAGAAGCTTAGGATCACGAAAATCATAAAAATTCGTTATATATTGTATATAAATGAATTTTTTTTTAAAACAAGAAAAGTAGACTTCTCGGATAAAAGTAGACTTCTCGCAGGTTAGTTTTGCAATTACCAAAATATTAGTAGACTTCTCTATGAAAAGTAGACTTCTCGGAGAAGTCTACTTTCGTAAGTAGACTTCTCGCAGGTCATTTTTGCAATTGCAAAATATTTGACTTTTTGGTCAATTGCAAAAATGACCTGCGAGAAGTCTACTTTTCATAGAGAAGTCTACTCTGAAAAGTCAAAGGTTGGTCAATTGCAAAAATGACCTGCTTCTAAAGAAGTCTACTCGAGAAGTCTACTCCATTTTTTTGTTATCAAAGGAAATGGAGTAGACTTCATTCGGACCAAAAGAAGTCTACTTTTTCATGCGGTCAATTGCAAAACTAACTGGGCGTTGACTAGTAGACTTCATTCGGACCGAGTGAAGTCTACTTTCAGAGCTCAGAACTAAAAAACACCAAAATTGACTGAAAATCCGACTTACCACTCGCCTTTTAGCTTCTTTTCTGGTCAAGATCTTCGATCCTAGCCACAATGAAAGAAGCACAACCGCAACAAACAACCAAATCGCCGGAATATAGAAATTTTTATGAACTTCAACTTTTTAATAGACAAATTATAGAGTTTTTGGGAAGAAAATAGAGAGGAAATGGAAGAATAGAAGCTTAAAGGGAAAATAATGAGCTCAACAAACTCAAAAATGGGTTTTTGCCACCATTAAAGCTTCAAAATTGGTTGAAAATGGTGGTTGGGTGAATTGATGATGATGGCATTTTCGTAAATAAGTGAGGAAGATGAGGATTAGTTGGTCAATTGAATTTCCGAAAATAAATAAAATTAATTAAAAACAATGGCAATTTCGTGAATAACTGAAACTATGAGGGATTGTTTGGACACAAAATGGCAAATGTTGGGAAGGTGATTTTTGTGGGTTAGATTTGCAATTCAAATAAAATTTTAGGTCATTTTTGCAAGTATCCCTAATATTAATTGGTTTTCGCACAAAAAAAAAGTAATATTAATTGGTTTTATATACTAGTGAAGAAGTAAGTGAGAGAATTCAATGTGCATTGGTTAGATCAAAAAGTGTATAGGAAGCCATGGAAGAGCTTGAAAAGGGACTCGAAAGATTGTTCAAGGTGATGATACAAGCTAGAGTTTCTCTTCTTAACATCCTATCCACATAAATCAAAATGGGACCAGATTCGAGTTTTTTCTCTGAATTTGGAAATTAGTTGCGCTTGACCAGGTCTATTGTTTTTCAAAATCTTGGTTTGGTGTGTTGAAAGAGAGTTTATATTAAACGTGCATCCATGTATTAAAGGATGTGTGTTTGTTGTAAGTTTGTAACTCGTTCAGGTGTGAACACCTCTTGTAAAGTTTTATGTACCTATAAAATCTATAATTTTACCGCCCAGAAAGAAAAATGCGGATGCAATAGCTTTAATTTTCACTGTTTCCAACAATTAATATTTTTTATCGGAAAAAGCAATTTAATGGCTGAGATGCCTCTCACGATTGAAAAATGATCCACTTTTCCCATCTTATGTTTAACAATTTGATTTTCTTTTTAACCAAAACGCAAGTAAATACACTCCAGTCCTTACTAAATTTTAAAAATTACAAACCTAACCATGATATTGTTGGATTATCCACCCAACTCTACTAAAAATAAAATAAAAACATATAATGATAAAAAAAAATCCTAACTCCTTTTTTTGTTTTTTTTTCTTGTTTTCTAGATCTTTCTCCTATCCTTCTCCGGTTTTTGCTGTTCTTTTTTTTTGTCTATCTCCCACACATTGGACACAATTTTAACGTCACAATTGAAGATTCAGTGATAAGAATTGACTTGAATTTATTTGGCTCTTATCTAATCTGTTTCTCCAAATTCAAGGGATAAACTAAAAATCTTAGGTGTGAGAGTTATGAGTCCAGTGATAAAAAATGGCTGAAGAATTAAAGTCATTAACATTCTCGATGCAGAGAAAATCATAGTCAACTTTTTCAACCGAGAGTAATTATCTAGTAGAGTGAACTATTTGTCTTTGAATTTATGGTGGATTTTTTTTGTTGTAATAGTAATATTCTTAGATAAAACTATATTATTTTTATTTCTATTTAAATTCGTAGTACTTATATTATTAAAAAAAATTGTGTTATTTTTAATATAAATTATGTCATGTGCATATTAATTATTGTATAATTTAATTTAAATTATATCATGTATGTATAACTTTTTTTATAAAATTCAAAAAATTTAAAATGGATAACTCAAAAAATCTGATATACATAAATCCAGAAAATCAAACCTTTAAAATTTAAATAAATGAAAATCACAAAAAAAAAATTGGGCTTTTTTATTTTAATTATTTTAAGCATATTCGTTACACTTCTATTAATCATGAAAATATTTGAAACATACTGTAAATGATGTTTATTATTTGTATGGAGTGGCCACAAATTGAATTTGTTTGATAAATTCATATGTTTCACAAATTAATATATATTTATTATTTATTATATAAAATACACATTAGGTTAAATATAATATATTTTTTTATAAAAAAATATAATTAAAATTAATTATAGTACACATAAAACTAATTATATGCTGTTCTACCCTGTTAAAAAGTAACAAAAATGAATTATATTATTTTATAAAAATTATATTTAAAATAAATAAAAAAATATATATATTGACAAAAAAACTAAAAACATATGTCCGCTGCCAAATTGACATGTGCGTCGTTTTTTGCTTACATGGACGCCGCCAAAATTATACTTAGTTATTCATAGTTTTTTAGTCATACTAATTTGCAAACAGTTGTACTTTTCGGTGTTTTCTACTTTATTTAGTTTTACTCTACAATGAAGTTTTTATTTGTAGTTTTACAGATGATTTTAGTCATTATGTTGTTGATTCTGAGGTTTTTATGCATTAAAATGTTTTGAAACTCATCGTATGTGTATTTGGCTTCATATGATGGCTAGTATTAAGAAAGTGTTCATAGAAGTGTATGGTGTTTGGTATGTAAATATCCTTATAACAAACAATTATATCATCAGTTTAGGTTAACCAGTTAATACACATTTTTAACCACTTAATAGTTATTTATCTAACAAAGATTTGTTTGTTTCATATTGAATGTTTGTATTTCTAATTTTTTAAAAGTCAAATAAAAACTGACTCTTGAATACTATCAGTTGCACCAGTTATGCTTAGTATTCCAAAGACACAAAATAAACAAGTTACACACACCAGAATCACTATTACCACTATATAAATATGACCAAATCTGTAGCATCTGTATCCGAGAAAATCTGGAATGATCGAGCCGGAAAGAAGGTTGTCCGAAGGAATGTGAGTTCAGTCAAGAGAAAAATCCGTATGGATGGAAGGTTCAGACTATAGTTGAGGGATGACTGGGAAATAGTCAACTGATGGCCGAGCTGGCCGAGTAGGATGGACTATGTCCGAGAGAAAGTGGACTGTATCTGAGATAAAGTGAGAGAAAGAATTTTAGCTGAGTAAAAATGGGCTGGGCCCGTGGGCCGAGAGTTTGGTCGGATAAAAACTAATTTCTCGTGTGGATGGTCGAGCGGTTTAGGCGTTATCCGAGAGAAATCAAAGCTGACTGGGAAAAACCTGACTGGAACCGGGAGATGCCGGCTATAACCGGGCTAACATGGTTTTGCGAGCATATAAAAGGGATTTTGAAACTTTTTCTCGAGAGAGCGGCATTATTTGAGAGAAATAACGCGTGAGAGAGAGATTGGCCGAGAGAAATCCTATAGTTTATGATTATCGCGAGAGTTACCCGAGAGAGATCGAAGTTTCGCCGGCGATTCCGACTATCACCGAGAGATCGAGTGTTACTCTTCGAGTTTCTTGCAATCTGATCCGACCATTCGTTCTGATTTGAAAGTTTTCCGAGGGAATAACCGAGTTCATCCATGGAGTTCTAAGCGGATCGTGAGATATCCGAGAGCACTTAGATTCATCCGAGAGAATCTGGTAAGTGTTTGGATATTCTTATTAGTGTCAAGTTGCCGTCGGGTAACGTCAGACTAATATTTCTGTTTTATACTGTTTCCGAGGGAATACAGGTTCTTGCCCGAGGAAAAGTGACCGGGTTGAGAGATAGCCGAGAGGTGTTGAGATTTTGCTGAACCAGTCTGAGCGATAGCCAAGAAATCGCAAGTGTGTCCGACTATCTCAGTTTCTGATCGAGAAATCACAAAGATTTATTCGACTGAAACGATTGTTTCCGTGTCTAAGGTGAGTGCGTGACTGTGGTCTGTACCTAGAATCGTTTGATTGCTAGGTTATCTGATTTTCATTGATTGCTTGTGTAAGTTAGTGGTTTCTGCTTAGCAAGGTCAATGTTTCTGTGATTGTGAATGGCTAAGTGTGAATCGTGGTCAATACATTGTGTCTAATTAGCTGTGTGAATGTTCGGATCGAGTTACAAGCTCAAGGGGATGTGTGATTCTCGCTTGGAGCAGTACTGATGCCTTGTAAGGCTTCACAAGTAGTTGAGATGATCATATGACCGTACTGTTTTTCTGTGCTTGCTTGCTAAGTGATAATGTGAATTGTATAACTGATAGTATGATGCATTTTCTGATACTGGCTAAGGTGTTACGGGATGACTGTATTCACTAAGTATTTATCAGATACTTATGCCTCTCTTTTTGAGTTTTTAGGTAAAGTTAAAGTCTAGGGCGAGTAGCTATGAAGGCGGACTGGAAGACAGTGAAGGAAAGGGGTGGATTAGGACTAGGTTTTAGGATTCATGTTCTGAGTTTGAGTTTCTGTTTAAGTACTTGTGTTAGTGCTTTATGAGTTGAACCGAATCTGATAAGTAAGTTTATTCTTGAATCTGAATTATGTTAAGTGTTTCTGGAATAATTATGCAATGAGAATGAATACCTTTTGATGTATCGAACTTGTTTTAAAGTTAAGGAAAAGTTTTAAAAATATGCATGTTTTTGTATTCTAGCCGAGCGAAGACTCGGTGAGGTTCGGGCCGGTCTAGTGATAGATGGTCGGGTCCTCACAAGTTGGTATCAGAGTATGGTCGATTCTAGGACAGTTCATTTGCATAGTTGGGATTAGAGTCTATCCATCTTTTCACTGCCAGGTCTCGCAGTCTATTTTTTTGTAGAGTGTGAAACTCTTGTCTGGGGTTAGCATCGGGCTAACCGGATTTTCTGTTTGACAGATGGCTCCGAGAAAGAGAACTACAAGAGCACAAGTGAATGATGCTGTGAACACTGAGAGTTCTGGAACTGAAAATGTAGTCGTGAACCAGCAGAGGGATCCGGCTGCAAATGCTGCGAATGTGGCGGCTTCTGCTGCTAATGTGGCTGCAGCCAATGCTGGAAACGTGACAGGAAATGCTGCGGGAGCATAACCGGTTGGGTTGGAGGCTGTTCAGGGACTGTTGGCTCAAGTGTTGGAGCGTTTACTAGTGGTTACACCTGCAACAGTAATGGCACCGGTAGTGGCACCAGTAGTGGCACCACAAGTGGTGGAACCGGCAGTTATCGATGGAGTTCAAGAAGCGGATCAGGGTGTGGTGCTTCCGTATTACCTCAAGGTTCAGGATCATATGGGGAGGCTAGGAACCAAGTTATTTATTGGAGGTTCTGCGCCTATTGAGGCTGATGAGTGGAGGATGAGACTGGAGCGGAACTTCGAGTCTATCTGTTATCCTGAGGGTTACAAGAAGGACATAGCTGTGATTACTTGGAGGGTACTGCGCACAGCTGGTGGAAGGGAATCACCGGGCGTTTGGTGAATCCAAACTGTTTGTATAAGACGTTCTCTGCGATGTTTTAGAGTAAGTACTTCCCGCAGGAAGCTTACAATCAGTTGGAGGCTGAGTTTCTGTATCTGCGCCAAGGGACCAACATGGTTCTGCAGTATGAGATCGAGTTCAACCAGTTACATAAATACGTGGGACATGACTACGATACAGAGGATAAGTTGATCCAAAGGTTCATGAGTGGACTAAGGGTTGAGTTAAGAAACGGTTGTCTGGTGCGTGACTATGCGACAGTCACTGAGCTTGTGGAGAAATCAGCACTGTTGGAATCTGGACAAGCAGAGGAAGCTTTGTCAAAGGCGAGTACTGTGGTTGCCATGGCCAAGAGTGGTCAATCGCCTGGAGGACAAAACTGCAGGTTTGGGAGGAATGTTCCAGCTAAGTCTAGTGGGAACCGCAGCGTGTGTGGATCATGTGGAAAGGTCCATGTGGGCATTTGTAGGTGTTCAACTGGGGCTTGTCACCATTGTGGAAGCTAAGAGCATCAAGTGCGGGATTGTCCTGAGCCAGACACAAGGATGGTGAGAGTGTCGAATGGAGATAACATCTCTGTTGTGTGGTACGGTTGTGGAGAACCAGGACATTACAAGTGGGATTGTCTGAGGGAAGGAGCAGCTGGGCAAGCGGCTTCTCAGGATAAGCGTGCAGGGGATGCACTGGCACTTGCGACCAAGAGGCAGGCTATCATGCCGAGAGTGTACGCAGCAACCGCGGACGGGAGTGGAGATCCGAGCGTTTCTCGACCGATCACTGGTGAGTTTTAATACTTACAGTTTTCTGAGTTCTGTCTGTTGAATGTGTAGTGACCTTATTAATGGGTGAGGTAGAGACCCATATTTTGTTTGACTCCGGAGCGATTCATTGTTTTGTGAATCCAGAGATGATTGCTAAGGGAGAATTCTAGAGGGAACCTGGAGAGGATTTCAGATTAGTAAGGGCGGCTGGAGGCCAAGTGATGTTCTCACTAGGGATGGTTAAAAACATTTCTGTCTTGATTGGCGAAGTTAGTATGCCAGCAGATTTGGTAATCTGCAATTTTAAGTCATATGATGTCATCTTCGGGATGGATTGGCTTAGTAAGTACAAGGTGCATCTGAATTGCCACCGTGGAAGGGTGAAGTTCGAAAGTGATGGCGAGGTTCTGGTGTATCAAGGAATAAGACCGACTTCTGGTAGCTTGGTTGTGTCAGCAATACAAGCGGAGCGTTTGATAGAGAAAGGGTGCGAAGCATACCTGGCGACAATATCTATTGATGAGGTTGGACCAGATGTGGAGTTAGGAGATATTCCAGTGGTACAAGAGTTTGAGGACGTTTTCCAAGATTTGACTGGAATGCCACCGGCTCGTTCAGATCCGTTCACGATTGAACTTGAACCGGGGACAGCTCCGATATCGAAGCACCATACAGAATGGCACCGGCCGAGATGGCTGAACTGAAGAAGCAACTGGCTGAACTTCTGGACAAGGGTTTTGTTAGGCCAAGTAGTTCACCATGGGGCGCACCTGTTATGTTTGTAAAGAAGAAGGATGGAAGCTTCAGGCTTTGCATTGACTACCGAGGGTTGAACCGTATGACTGTGAAGAATAAATATCCACTTCCAAGGATAGGTGAGTTGTTGGACCATCTCAGGGGTGCTACTTGGTTCTCGAAGATTGATTTGGCTTCTGGGTACCACCAAATACCAGTAGACGAACCAGACTTTCGGAAGACTACCATTAGGACAAGGTATGGTCATTACAAGTTTGTGGTCATGCCGTTTGGTTTGAAGAATGCGCCTGCTGCATTCATGAAGTTGATGAATGGCGCGTTCAGGGAGCACTTGGATGAATTTATGATTATCTTCATAGACGATATCCTGGTGTATTCAAAGAGTCCAGCAGAGCATGAGAAGCATTTGCGGATTATTCTGGAAAAGTTGCAAGAATAGAAGTTGTTTGCTAAGTTGAGTAAGTGTAGCTTCTGGCAACGCCACATTGGGTTCTTGGGTCACATTGTATCGGACAAGGGAGTGTCCATGGATCCTGAAAAGACCAAGGCTATTGCGGATTGGCCGAGACCCAAGAATCTGAGATAAGAAGTTTTCTGGGATTGGTTGGCTACTACAGGCGTTTGTAAAAGGCTTTGCAAGTATGGCTCAGTCCATGACACGTCTGACTGGTAAGGATGTTGAGTTTTTTTGGACGGCTGAGTGTGAGGAGTGTTTCTTGAAGCTGAAAGGAATGCTTACAAGTGCACCAGTATTGGCTTTACCTGAGCTGGATGAACTGTATGTGGTGTACACAGACGCTTCTAGAAAAGGACTAGGTTGTGTCCTAATGCAGCATGGGAATGTGATTGCATATGCGTCAAGGCAGCTAAGGAAGCATGAGGCGAACTACCCTACGCATGACTTGGAGATGGCAGCTGTAGTCTTTACGTTAAAGATATGGCGATATTACTTGTATAGTGGGAAAGCTCAGGTGTTTACCGACCATAATAGTTTGAAGTACATTTTCACTCCACCTGTGTTGAATTTGAGGCAACGGAGATGGATGGAGTTAGTCATCTGACTACGACTTAAAGATAGTGTATCATCCGGGAAAGGCTAATCACGTTGCTGATGCATTAAGCCGGAGGAGGGCTATTGTATCTTCTGCCAAGGATGTGGAAGGAGTTGTGAATCTCCTAAGGACGTTAACGTTAAACATTTTGTCTGAGGAACTAGAACCGTTGGGTTTGGGAGCTACGGATCAAGCTGACTTATTAACAAAGATTTGTTTGGCTGAGGAGGATGAGAATCTGAATAAAGTATCACAGAGCGACAAGACTGAGTATCAAACTTCCAACAATGGACGATTGTTGTGAATGGCAGTGTGTGTGTTCCTGACGTGAAAGAGTTAAGAGAGGAAATTCTGAGGGAAGGTACTATCATTGGGTCGGGATGAAGCAGGTCGTAGCCAAGTGGGTGGCTAGCTGTCCAACATGTCAGTTGGTTAAGGCTGAGAATCAGGTTCCGAGTGGTTTGTTGCAAACATTACCAATACCGGAATGGAAATGGCATATGATCATAATGGATTTTGTGTTGGGATTACCGAGGTCTCTGAAGAAGCATGATGCGATTTGGGTCATTGTTGATAGGCTGACCAAGTCTGCTCACTTCTTGCCTATGAGGAAAATGGATGGAGTGGCTAGGCTGGTGGAGTTGTATGTCGATGAAATCGTCAAGCTTCATGAAGTGCCTGCGAGCATTGTGTCTGATCGTGACCCGAAGTTTACTTCACGATTCTGGAAAGAGATTCAGAAATAGTTTGGGACAAAGGTGCATATGAGTACTGCATATCATCCGCAAACAGATGGTCAGTCTGAGAGGACCATCAGGACGTTAGAGGACATGCTGAGAGCGTGTGTACTGGACTAGGGTGGTAACAGGGAAAGTTATCTACCGTTGGCTGAGTTTGCATATAACAACAGTTACCATAGGAGCATTGAGATGTCTCCGTATGAAGAGTTGTACGGAAGGCCATATAGAACACAGCTATGTTGGACCCAAGTGGGGGAGCGGAGTGAGTTACGACCTGCTATAGTCGAAGAGACTACTGAAAAGATCAGGTTTCTGAAGGTTAAGCTGAAAGAGGCTCAAAACAGACAAAAAGTTATGCTGATAATCGCCGTAAGGACTTAGAGTTCAATGTGAGTCATCTTGTTTATCTGAAGGCTATGACTTACAAGAGGAAAAGCCGAGCAACGTTTGATGCTAAGTTGAGTCCGATGGGACCGTACCGGATTCTGGAAAGGATTGGACCAGTGGTGTATAAGTTGGACTTACCGCCGTAAATGAGTGCTTACCACAATGTGTTTCACGTGTCGCAGCTGAGAAAGCACATAACCGAATGTGAGACTGTGATATCTGAACCACCTTCGGAATTGCAAGAGGATCAGACCGTGGTAGGTAGACCGATTCGAGTGGTTGACTGGAAAGAATAGCTTAGGTGTGGTAAGAGGGTCAAGATGATCCAAGTTTTCTGAGACTGTAATGGGGATGAGTAAACTACTTGGAAAGTAGAGTCTAAGATGAGTACAAGGTTCCTGAAATGGTTTGATAAACTTCAGGAAGAAGAACCAGATTCGAGGACGAATCCAAACCAAGTGGGGGAGAGTTATAGCATCCGTATCCGAGAAAATCTGGAATGATCGAGCCGGACAGGAGGTTGTCCGAAGGAATGTGAGTTCAGTCAAGGGAAAAATCCGTATGGATGGGAGGTTCAGAATATAATCGAGGGATGACTGAGAAATAGTCGACGGATGGCCGAGCTGGCCGAGCAGGATGGACTATGTCGGAGAGAAAGTGGACTATATCCAAGATAAATTGGACTATGTCCGAGAGAAAGGATTTTAGTCGAGTAAAAGTAGGCTGGGCCCATGGGCAGAGAGTTTGGTCGGATAAAAATTAATTTCTTGTGTGGATGGTCGAGCGGTTTAGGCGATATCCGAGAGAAATCAAAGCTGGCTGGGATAAACCTGACTGGAACCGGGAGACGCCGGCTATAGCCGGATTAACTAGGTTTTGCGAGCATATAAAAAGGATTTTGAGACTTTTTCTCGAGAGAGCTGCATTAGTTGAGAGATATAACGCGTGAGAGAGAGATTATCGAGGGAAATCCCGTAGTTTCTGATTATCCCGAGAGTTACCCTAGAGAGATCGAAGTTTCGCCGGCGATATCCAAGAGCACTTTGATTTGTCCGAGAGCACTTCGATTCGTCTAAGAGAATCTGGTAAGTGTTCGGATATTCTGATTAGTGTCGAGTTACTGTCGGGTAACGTCAGACTAATAGTTCTATTTTACACTGTTTCTAAGGGAATACAGGTTCTTGCCCTAGGAAAAGTGACCGGGTTGAGAGATAGCCGAGAGGTGTTGAGATTTTGCCAGACCAGTCTGAGCGATAGCCGAGAAATCGTAAGTGTGTCCGGCTATCACAGTTTCTGATCGAGAAATCACCGAGATTTATTCCACTGAAACGTTTGTTTATGTGTCTAAGGTGAGTGCGTGACTGTGGTCTGTACCTAGAATCGTTTGATTGCTAGGTTATCTGATTTTCATTGATTACTTGTGTAAGTTAATGGTTTCTGCTTAGCAAGGTCAATATTGTGAATGGTTAAGTGTGAACCATGGTCAATACATGGTGTCTAACTAGCTGTGTGAATGTCCGGATCGAAGTACTAGCTCAAGGGGATGTGTAATTCTCACTTGGAGCAGTACCGATGCCTTGTGAGGCTTCACAAGTAGTTGAGATGATCATAGGACCGTACTGTTTTTCTGTGCTTGCTTGCTAAGTGATAATGTGAATTGTATAACTGATAGTATGATGCATTTTCTGATACTGGCTAAAGTGTTACGGGATGACCGTATTCACTAAATATTTATCAAATACTTATGCCTCTCTTTTTGAGTGTGCAGGTAAAGATAGAGTTTAAGGCGAGTAGCTCTGAAGGCGGACTGGAAGGCAGTGAAGGAAAGGGTAGATTAGGACTGGGTTTTGGGATTTATGTTCTGAGTTTGAGTACTTGTGTTAGTGCTTGTGTTAGTATTTAAGTACTTGTATTAGTGCTTTATGAGTTGAACCGAATCTGATAAGTTAGTTTATTATTGAATCTGAATTCTGTTAAGTGTTTCTGGAATAATTATGCAATGAGAATGAATGTCTTTTGATGAATCGAACTTGTTTTAAAATTAAGGAAAAGTTTTTAAAATATTCATGTTTTTATATTCTGGTCGAGAGAAGACTCGGTGAGGTTCGGGCCGGTCTAGTGATAGACGGTCGGGTCCTCACAAAATCCCTCCTCTTCCTCTTCTCCTTCCTCTTCCTCTCTCTCGTTGTTCTCTAACTAAAGGAAACCGGTTTTCTTGAGTTCTTCCTTCCTTTACGACATAATCTAGTAGTGATATCTATTGTCTTAGTAATACTAATTGGCCCAATAATACTCAAGTTTTGTGTCATTACTACCCAGAAAATATGTATTTACATACAAATCTACTATGATTTACTGCTATTCAGAATGATTCGACGCACGTTTAACCTTTCTAATTGCTTTTACTTACCAATGTAAGACCCTATTAAATCAACTTAGCAAACAATTTTTAATAACCCAATAATTTTAAAAAGCATTAAATAATACATATTTATCCTATTTTTCCATTCATTGATTCAATGTCTATCAACTATATTCCTACATGATTTAGTATGATTCAAAGCGAAATTAATATATGCATAAGAGCTGCATAGGGGGCTGCAAAAACTCATCTTCTAAAGCTTCAAGAGCTTTAATGAGGATGGAGAAGCAACAATGGGTCAATTTTTGGAGAAGAAGATGAGTAGTAAAGTGGGGTCCATTTTTTAGTTGTAGGTAGCTAAGTTTATTTATTATTGTTTTTAATAAATTTATTTAATTTATTTTTGTTTTTGATTTAATTAAATGAGAAGGAGGGAAGGGTAAAATAGAGAGTAGAATAAGAGAGGGGTAGGGTAGTGAGATCATAAAGGGGTAGTGAGATTATTTTCAAACAAATAAGGGTATATTGGCTCTTCACACTTCAACAATGGCAAAATCGTTGAAGTAATCAAAAGGTTTTTTGTTTGTTTGACAAAAGATGTTCAAAAAGTTAGAAAGCAATAGTAGTTAGGAGTAGGCTCATACGGTTAAAGATGGTTCTAGTAAAGAAAATTTGGGTATATAGTTGTTTTGGAAATGGATATTCAAATAAATTTTGGGTATATAATTTTTTCAAAATAATAAATATTTGCCAGGTTATTTGGCCGAAACTATTTTTTCCACATTAACCAAAATTCGATATTCACAATGGCATAGTGAACCAGAATATTTTTGGACCATCGGTTTAACAATGTCGATCACCAAATCGTAATTTTAACCTTTTTTACTAATTTAAATAAAAATGTAAAAATTTTATATGCCATTAAAATCAAATATAAATTGTTGGGTTAGTCTTTCAGAAATAAGATTTACAAGCTAAAAATAAGAATATAAATTTATAAAAACGATGGCTGTCGGAAGTTATTTTGATTTTCTAGAGCAAAATTTTAAGAATGAATATTTTTTATTTGATTTACATAATTATTACATAAAATTAAGTAACTCACTTGTCAAACAATATATATCTAATCTCTCTTATCAGGGAAAATAATTTTTTTAGATCGTAATTTATAATTTTGGAACAGGAGAACATACACACTGACAACTTGTTCCAAAACATAATTCTTTGCATGGTGGCTTACAAAAGCCAAGTGCTAATTTTTTAACCGGTGCCAGTGAAGCTTTATGATGGAAGGGAGAAGTTTCTTCATGTAACATACGTTTCGCCTCAACAATCTGAATTGTTATTGATATCATCACTACAATACAAAATATAATAATATAAGTATGTAACCTAATCTAATTGTTTAATATATCATAATTATAATTTTAATTGGATACATATTTACATACATGTTGTATGTTTAGAGCTAAAAAAATTGAATTTTACATAATATATAAATAAATATAAAACATTGAACTTACCAGTAAAGACTAAAAGCACCATGAAAGCGGATTTCAATGAAATTTTCTCCATCACTGTAGAAATTTATGTTTTTTTCTTTTCTATAACTTTCTAGAATTACCTCAATTTGATCAATTCAGATAATGTACAATAACGTTTTTATAGATTAGAGAAATGTGTTATTTTAGTAAATAATAAAAAATAGTAATATCAAAATTCTATATATGGTAAAAGTAATCTTATTTATAAAAAAAACAAATCTCCCAAAAATTGTAGACTATCAATTAGTCAAAATTTATACTCATCATTTCCTAAAATATTGGATAACCTTGAATCATCAGGAACATAATCTAAAAAATAAAGGGATAACCATCAAAATATCGAGAGCCTAATTTTTGTTCTGCTGACTCAAATTGGCCTAGGAAAAAATTCAAACTTATTCCAGAAATCCCATTGTACAATCATTGAATCAGACAGATCCACAAGATGTAACTATAGAGTGCTTATGATTCTTTTCTTGTTGGGTTGGAGATGGCCTAAAAATAGGAGTAGGGAGATTCCTAAATAAACTATCAGGGTTACTTTAATTTTGCATGATTAAATTTCAAGAAAGTATGTTTTATTAGTTTGATTCACACAAAAGAAATTCATTAGCGAACTTAATATTTTTATTCATTAGTGATTGTAATTTTATTTTATTTTGGAGGACACATGCAATAACAATTTTTTGCAAAACATAATTCATGACAAGATTTTTGACACCAAAAACCCCCTAATTTAATAACCGGCACCAATGTAGTTTGAAAATAAAAATAAGAAGTTTTTTAAGGTAACATATGTTTTGCCTCGACAATCTGAATTTTTACCGATATCATCACTAAAAAAAAAATATAGTAAATATAAGTAACATAATCTAATTGTTTAGTAGATTAAAAATATATTTTAAACTAGATACATATATTTAAATAAATGTTGTATGTATTAAAATTACCAGTAAAAGTTAAAAAACGATAAAAACAAATCTCAATGAAATATTCTCCATTAATGTATAAAAAGTTTTTAAAAAAATTTATAACCTTATAGAATTAGATGAAAAAGATGTATATTAATCCGAACAATGTACTATAATGTTTTTATAGATGAGAGAAGTGTGCTGTTATAGTAGAAAAATGAAAACAGTAATATCAGTTAGTCAAGATTTATACACATAAGTTCCTTATGTATCTAATAGAGATAAACTTGAATCATCATCAACATGATCTAAAAGTTAAAGAAATAACCTTTAAAAAATCGTAACAATATTACTTTTCACCTCCGAAAGAATAATATTGAACCTTCCATAAAAAAAAGAGATCTTTTGACTACAATAATAGAATAGATTGAAAGAATTTTTTTCACACTAGGTTTTTCATTCGCGCTACGCGCGAGTATATATTATAAACAGTTTTATATAAATTTTGATTAAATAATTTTTACACTACTTAAAATACAATAGTAAAAAAATTTATATAATGTTTGGTTAAAAAAAAAATTGTGTTTTTTCTATAGTTAATTTTTTAATAATTAAGATTATTTTTTAATTTTTGACTAATATGTGTTTTATATTATGAATTCATTATAAAATAACTATTTATGATATGTATTGTCTATTTTATTTTATCTATTTAAAAAAAATTAAAAAATAACTTATTTAAATAGGAAACTGTATCCAATTCTTTCAAGTATTTTAAAAAAAAAATTAATTTTTTTAATGGTAACAACTTTGATTACTAATAGATAAATCAGACAAACATATTTAATTTTAAAATGCTTTTGATGATTTGTTTTTAGATTGTAATAATATATAAGTTCTCAAATAAAACAAAAATTTAGAATTTATATAAAAGGTTCTCAACAAAAATAACCTCTTATATAGAAATATTTTATTTAACTTTGTAAAATGTCTTACTAATGTACTATATACTCACTATGTTTTATTTAAATTAATGATCAAAGGTTTGTTATCCAAATTTATTTGATTTTTTTTATATTCATAGAAATCTTTAATTTATTTTAATCTATAAAAAATTAAAAAAGCACTTTAGTCAAAGAAGTTTAAAAATCTTTTACCAATGGCTAACAATTTTTATGTCAAAATATTAATTCTTTTCATTACTTATAATTTAATATTTGAGTTCACCAAAAATACATTCACTTTTTAACTATTTTTCATCCATTTTTATTCTATTTGCTATTTTTATTTATTTATTAAATATATTTTTTAAATGTGAATTAATTTTGTTAACCCGTGTATTGTTAGCTAGAACATCAATTAAAATAAGTTCAAGTATTTATACTTCTGTTTTGAAATAAAATCAACAAATAAAAGTCGATCAATCTTTCAATAATAAATATCTTGAAATACACGAGTTTTGAATATACCAAAATCTAATTGAGATTACATTTTATCATGTCAAGATATAGTTTAGATCAAATTTTTGTAGCAAAAGTACATTCGTCTTTGTAAATGCTACAAAAATGACATAAAGTTGTTCAAATCATAATTATCTATTTGTCTTTATAGTTTTTTTTTTATAAGAATCTGTATATGTCTAATTTCAAAAATGGTTTGTCTGATCAAACACTTGTAATTTAATATACCAAAAAGTCACCTAAAAGTGTAATAAATAATCAAATTCTATTTAATAAAAATAATATTAACATGAAAATATACAATAATACTTTAATTATTCTAACCAAAGAAAATAACTTTTGTCAACATCTTTAGCGCCATTCTTGTTATGTATAAGTTGTTTTAAATCATATCTGAATATTGTTGCCAGAGCCATGCCAACATAATTTGATGCCGTAGGTGATAACAATTTTTAAATTATATAAAAAAATTCATAAAATACTTATATATTCTCTCTGTTTCAAATAAATGTCACTTTGAGACTTTTCACACAAATTAAGAAGGTTAATAAAAATTCTTTTATATTTTTTTATAAATACACTAAACAACTTTCTCTTTCTAATTAATACACTAATATAATGAGGTTAAAACTAGATATTTTGTTATAAATTTGTATTGGAAATCTAAAACAACACTATTTATGAAACAAAAATAAAACTCTAAAATGACATTCTTTATTAAACGGAGGGAGTATTTCATTAGTTCGAGATTTTGACAATTTTGTTTTTTAATATTTGCTTAAAAAATCTATTCTTTTCTTTTTGACAACTTTTTTTTTGTTTTGTTTTTGCTTTATTTATTGGTTTATTCTGTTGATTGATGGTTTTATAAATTTAAAATATAATGTTTTAGTTTGTTAATTAAGTTAAAATTGGTAACGATGATTAAGAACTATATAAAAATATATAAGAACAAAGAAGTAATATAAATTAAAAATAACAAACTTACCCTAACGATGAACTGATGATGTTTGATAGAGTAATTTGAATGAAATATAGAGATGATGGAGTAGGCAATAGAAAAACAAAAAAATACGTACAAACCATAATATTTTTCTAATGTTATTTTGTCTTAAAGAAGTAAATGGGCTTAATCATATTTATTAGTCAACCATAACGAACAAACTCATACATACAAACTATACATACAAACTTTAATGTTTCTCTGTTAATTTTTTTTTTAAAAACGGGACCGTAGGCGAAAGCCTCTTCCGTATAAAGGTAGGCACGGCTCTGATTGTTGCCTTCAAATAGTTTTATAAGTAATAGGTATAATATATTTTTTAAACAATTAATCTTTGTAATAACTAATGGTGATAATCTTATTATATTATATTAAAATAAATTATTTTTTATACATAAGTCTATTTTAACTTTTATAAGTAATAGGTATAATATATTTTTTAAACAATTAATCTTTGTAATAACTAATGGTGATAATCTTATTATATTATATTAAAATAAATTATTTTTTAAACATGAGTTTATTTATATTATATGTAAAACAACATTTTATTATTAGTCTTAGATGGTTTTTATATAATCGAAAGTGTTACTTTTAATTAATAAATTTTTCTAATTTTTTGTTAAGTTGATTTTTTATTTTTTATATTCTATATCATTTGTTTATTTTTATATATTTTATTAGTTAGTATAATTATAATTTGGAAATTTTCTTGATAAGTATAAAAAGAAAATAATTAGCTTAAAAATATAATTAATTACAGAAAATGATGTGAACCAATGAAATGATTTGTTTTATAATTCATATGATTTTTTATGATCTAATAACTAGGTAATAATCCGCACCCTATGTGAGATAAAATAATTATTATTTATTTAAATTTAGTATAATTTTAAAATCATATAATATAATAAAATATACTTAAATTTATATGAATTTTATTAATATAATACATTATAACATTGACAATATATATTTTTATGAATATAGAGTAATTTAATTATCATATAAATTAATTTAAAATTAAAAATCATACATAGCACATGATATAGCTGGATAGAAATACGAAATCTCCATATAGATTTTCTATATTCCGTGAGGGATGGTACGGTTCAGCATTTTTACCAATATTTAAGATTTGGATATATAATATTTGTGTATACATTTAATTACTTTTGACTCTTAAATGGTAAATAATTATTATTATTTAAATAGTTTGTTACTTATCTAATATATCGAATGAATTAAAAAAGACATAATTTTTATATTTTTAATTTGAAAACAATAATTATATCTATAAGCTATCTGTTTGTAAAAGAAAAGAATAATTATTGACTCCAAAAACCTTTAATAAAGATATCTTATCCAAAATATAATAATAAAACATAATTGATTATATGATATATAGTAAGCTGAGAGTATAATGTATACATAATAAAGTGGAATATTAAATTTAAGATGTAATATGGTTAGAGTTTTGATGCGTTTTTGCTATAATTGACTATATAAAAAATAATATGACAAATAAAATGTATTATAATTAGCTTTTATAAAAAAAATATTGATGTTTTCCATCTTATATATTATTTTTACTCCAAATAAATTTTAAACATTGATGACTTATTAGACAAAAGTGTCACTATCGTTTCTACTCGAAATCTTTGAATATATATATATATATATATATATTAACAAAATAAATTTGAATTAATATGTTACATATATCTAAATTAGATTAGTGAATATGCAATAAATTAAATTACTTATATTATTAACATATATCAAATAAAATAAATTTCATGTTCTTTAAAATTATTAATAAATTCTCAATTAGCTCATAATTATATTATATTAAATATTAAATACTATCTATTGTATACAAAATTTTCAAAAGATTATAAATTATGAGCTAATTGAGAATTTACTTTTGGAAAGAGTCAATAAAATTGAATTATAATTATTTAATTTTATATATAATGATTATGATGAACTAAAATTACAATCAACTTTTATAATGATTATAATGAAATCAAATTATAATGATTTACGTTTATTTATTAATAATTTAAGCAATTTTTATTTAATTTTTAAAATTCAAATTATAATATATGTACAAAAAGTCTATATATTTTTTATTATATGGATGATGTGATAATTGATTTACTTTGCAAAAGTAAGTTTAAATGGAAATAAGAGAAAAATAGATTTTTGGTATAAAATGTGATTAAGGAAATAAATAATATGATATATTTTTGGTAAGAAATAAAAGAAAGATAATATCTTAATAAATTAAATGCTGATTTATAAAATAAAACAACATATGTATGGACCTAAAATATATAATGACATATCATGTCATTAGCCGGACCCGTCATTAGTCTAGTAATCTAAGTCTTTTTAAAAGAATTAGCTGAAAATGAAGGTGGGGTTGACACATCAGCATAATGACACCACTGTAAAATACTTACAAAAATGAGGTTGCTCTTTAAAAAATTTCCTCAATTAATATATAGGGGATATGTTAATTTTCTTTTTATTGTTAATAGGAAAATAAGATCTAATGTCCATACTTTTTAAAACAAATTTTACTAATAATTATTTAAAAGTTTAGGAACTTTCCTAATAACAACAAAAACAAAATAAATTAAAATTTAAAAACTTTACTAATAACAATAAAAACAAAATTAATTAAATTTAATATATATAATCAAATATAGATGATGATGTGTATCAATAAAGTTGAATTTTTTAAATCCTATGTAGACCTTTATAAGCCTATTAACATCAATATTTATTAGTAATAAATTTCATGTTCAATAACATAGATTTTGCTAAGATATTTAGAGATTATTAGTTGAATAACAAAAAAAAATTAAATAACTACAAAGTCTTCTAGAATTTCAATTTTAATACACTCCCTTAGTAATCATAGTTTCATCAATAATTCCTGTGTTTTAGTTGCTGTTAAAGAAGAAAAAAACTCATGTAATATGTAGTTTTTATTTAAAAAAAAAAAGACTAAAGAAAATGAAAATAGTGTGTTGCGAACTTGCGATGAAACAAACATACCGAAAACAAAAATGTGCTTGCCGCATTTGCTGCAAGAAGAAACGTATAAAAAATATTCTCACACCCCCTAATCCTTATGGAAACAACAATTTAATGACCTTTTTAATTGTTTTTCGAATGTTTTGTTTTTGTGTAATTAATTAAAATAAAAACGTCAATTTTAAAAACTCACACGTGGACAGCGACACGGTGTCGTTTTCACAAGATTCAACGCCTGCCTTTAGTAACTTGCCTTCATCTCCTTGGACTGACAATCTATTATCATTACTAACATTCCAAATCCTTCGATCTTTGATTTCTCCTGAAATCTCGATTTCAAAAACCCTAAAGATATTTATAGTTCCATTTCCGATCATTTCGGTGTTCGGATGCAGATCTCCGGAGGTGAGTGAGTAATCTCGGTGACTTTCCGAATTACCCATGCCGCGGAAAGCGCAACTGCAGCTTCCGGCGTCTCGTCGCGGCGGCGTGTGGTTTCGATGGAAGCTAATCACTGCTCTCTCCGCCGCACTATGTATCATCGCTCTCTTCAGTATCCACCGTCAGTCTCGTTCCAGCGCGACACTACCGTCGCTCTCCGTCGCGAGATCTCGTATCCCGCTCCGAAAATACTCCGGCGACCGTCCGAAGGTCGCGTTCCTTTTCCTGGCTCGCCGTGATCTTCCACTCGATTTTCTCTGGGATAGATTCTTCAAGGTCTATGATCATTCATTTTCCGTTACTCGCTGCTTCCTTTGAATCAGAAAAAAGTTGCTTATTCTTCTTACAATTTCGACAGGGAGCAGATCAGAGGAATTTCTCAGTTTATGTACATTCAGTACCAGGATTCGTATTCGATGAAGGCACCACACGATCACAGTTCTTCCACAATAGACAATTGAAGAATAGCATCGAGGCAAGTAATATGAACAACAGATTCTTATTTTTTCCGGATTTGATTCAGAAACCATTTTAGCTGTTTTGCTTGTTCTGGGGTTTTTCGTGAATGAAGTAGAAAACTAAGAATGACTCATTTACAGGTAGTTTGGGGAGAATCAAGCATGATTGCAGCAGAGAGATTGTTGCTAGCATCTGCCTTGGAGGATCCTTCGAATCAAAGATTTGTTCTTTTGTCTGATAGGTCGGTTTCTTTAAAGCATTAGACATGGAAATGCTTGTATGAGATCTTATTGATGTTTTCTTTTGATTTTGCAATTAAGTCACTCATTCATTTGCTTATACTTTTTTTGTGATGCAGCTGTGTTCCGTTATACGACTTTGGTTACATATACAGATATCTAATGTCTTCACCAAAAAGCTTTGTAGACAGGTAAGTTCGATTTTTGGATGCAAATAAGTAGCAGAAGTAGTAGATCAGTTTCTTAGCTAACTGTTATCGTATTAGAGGAGGTAACTAGATGTTGATAAACTGTGTTACTCTCTGTTTGCAGTTTCCTTGATACTAAAGATAGGCGCTACACCATGAAAATGTTTCCTGTGATTCCTAAAGAGAAGTGGCGAAAAGGATCCCAGGTATCTTCCATCTCTGGAGAAAAAGAAACTTCATTGTTATAGATTTTGAAATGGAACTTTTTTCAGAACTGTTTCCTTTGCGAGATTTTGAAAGTTTGAGTTTTTCTGTGACAAGAGGGTTTTTGTTGCAATATTATGAAATCATTCTTAGTTTTTTTTTTTTTGGGGGGGTTAATTGCAGTGGATATCATTGATCAGAAGCCATGCAGAGGTCATTGTTAACGATGATACTGTGTTCCCTGTTTTTCAGAAATTTTGCAAGGTAAAAGGTCAAGCTTTAGGGTGTCTTCATTTCTGTTGCTTTTCGGTTTCAATAAGCAGTAGTGTTGCTTCTGAGCTACTTTCATATGTGCTATTATTTTCTTGAAGAAATAATGAATCCACTTATTTATATTTGTTTTCTTATACAGCGATCTCTACCTCTGGATCCCAGAAATAAATGGCTTTATCTTGTAAGTAATACTTGACTGTTTTTTTCCATTTTTTCATTTATGCTACCCACTTGAAATATTTTGATTCTGTACCGCTTCTAGATCACTTTGATTACATGAAAATAGATTGGCTGATATAAATACTTTAAATCCACAAACAAGATGTACAAATCAATAAAACAAGTAGGTAGTATTCTGCTTGGTCTTAACTTGTCCACTGTGTCTAGATTTGTAAGATTGTGAGTATTATTTCCCAGGGATATCTTGTTCTTTCTCAGTAAATGGCGGCTTTTTCTTAACATATTACATTGCTGTGAATGCGGAAACAGAAACACAGACGTCACAACTGCATCCCTGATGAACACTACGTTCAAACTCTGCTTACAGTAAGTAATCAAAACCTATCGTTCGGTTTATCTCTTTATAGTTCGCTGATTTTCCAGATATAAATTTGTATCGCAATCTTGATCTCTGCAGATGCGCGGCTTGGAGAGTGAAATGGAACGGAGAACAGTGACATACACAACATGGAACCTATCAGCGAAAAGAGCTGAAGCCAAATCTTGGCATCCTCTTACTTTCACATCGGATACTTCGGGACCAGAGGAAATACAAGGAATAAAGGTACAACTTTTTTTTCTTGATTTTAACAATGAGATCTTGTGGAATCCGGTTAACTGTTTGGTTTTTCCGATTGAGCTGATCTCTTTTGTTTGGTAATTCCGGTTTACAGAAAATCAACCATGTATATTATGAAACGGAATATCGAACAGAATGGTGCAGGGCGAATTCGAAACCCGTACCATGCTTTCTCTTTGCGAGGAAGTTCACTAGAGGAGCTGCAATGCGACTTTTGAGTGAAGGATTAGTAGATTCATCAACATATACTGATACAACAACCTTTTGAATTGCAAAAAGAAGGTAAGCGAAAGGTTAAAAGTTATAAAACTAAGAAAGAAGAAACCGAAAACCTGACACAGGGAAAGAGATTTAACTTAGAGCATATACACACAAGTGAAGCATACACAGATAGTACATTAATTGATGATCATACGACTTAGTACAAAGTACAGCCTCTATGGTTTTTTTCTCTTTTTCTCTTTTTTGTATTTTTATTTATTTGATATAAAACGGCAATTTCTGAGCTTCTATAGAGAAATTATAATACAAAATTACAAATGTTTTGGGGAAACTGTGTGATGGTTCTGTTCTTCTCTGGATACGTATATAGTTTTCCATTATGAGCCTAAGCCCTAGGGAAAGCCCTTGAAAGTGATGAGTCTCTAGGCCATGGGTTTAAGCCCATGAAGCTGATGCTTTAGGTGCCACAAATAATGAAAAATTAGAAAATTGGCTGTGTTGTGGTGGTTGATTCTGTATATATCCAGTGGACCTCTCTAGGAGCAAAGTTTGAAATCTGAACATGACTTATTTTTTTGATTAAATTTTCGTATATGGGATCCACGACTTTTTGCTTTAGACAGCTAAACGTGACGTTGGTGTTGTGTTTCTGTAGTCTATTAAGGTTGATTATTTAATTTATGCTCAGTTAAACCAAAAGTTCAACTAATCGATTAGTACATTTTTACTTTAAAACATGCAGAAACAAATTAAGGTGAAAGTTCAAGTTTTTGTTACATTATCTTAATTTTAAAATACTATGTATAAGTTATAATTTTTTATAATTTTAGTAGATTTTTACTCTAAAGTAAAAAAAAAAAAAAATCAAAGTTATATAGAGTTTGTAGATATATTTAGTCCAACATAAAAAAAAAATTATCAAACTAAAAGTTCAAGTTAGGGTGTCTAGTAGATTTTTACTCTATACTAAACAAAAAAATATCATACATCAGGAACTACTAAGCTATCATGATTAAAGTAATACGACAAAATAAACAAATGATAAAACATGCATACATATATAGTATGTAAATATGGTGATAATGCATTGCCCCTCCTTTGAATAGCATAATAAAGATCACAATAATCAAAAAAGTGTCTTAAAGTATTGTCTTTTATTGACTCTTATCATTAGACAAAAAGTTCTCAATTAAGATTCTGATGAATTGTATTGGTTCATGCATACTTGGACTATTGTGAGAAACGTTTCTCCAAAAAAGCACATACTAATTAATTACTTACCCAGTTTATTTTGGTCTTGCAATGTTTGGTGAGATTTAGAAAGAGTTACAAAGAGCAGACAAAAAGTGAGTTATTATATTTATCCTCAATTAAAAGTGTATAGTGAGAAAGAAAAAAGTGGTCACTATATTATAAATGAATTATAACATTTTCTTTTAAATTTGTTGATGAAGAGTAATCAAGTATATTAATATTATGACTAGCAATCGTCTTATAATATTCACAGTAAAAAAAAAAACTAATCTCTGTTGTTTGAAAAATCTGGTGAATAAAGAAAAAAAGTGTAAGTATTACTTTCTTTTTAGAGAGGTTTTCCTAATCACAAATAAAGTCTACACACATTTGTCGACTATCTTCAACCATGTTCTTTAATCTTTCTTTTTAATATGTGAAAATATATCTCTCAAAGAAAAAAGAGAACTTCTTCTATTCTTCAACATGAAGACAAGAATCTTTCGCCATTTTCGTTAATAGCAGTCACAAGAGACAGCGTAAATGGCAGACCAAATCCTTAATATGCACTTTGGTTGCTCTGAATTTTTTTTTTTTTTTAAATTCTCTTTTCTTTTTGGTGTAAAGTTCGGTGTAAAGATGGCAGACATAGTACGGAACCAATGATATTTTCGTCAAACCAACCAATATGTTTTTTTTTTCTCTCCTTCATGTTTTGATGGCATTGAAATTGATTTAGAGAAGCGAGAAGATAAAATGATAAATAATCAAGAATTTATTATTGTTTGTATATAATATTTCTTATATTTCACAAAAACTGTTGTTTACAGAAATCAAGTTTTAATTCTATTGATTTATTATATTATTTTTTACACCAATTTATTATATTAATTAGAAACAAAATTGATTTAGTATATTAATAAGAGAATTAATAAATCATAAAATTTCTCAGTACTTGTGAAAAATTATAAAATAAACTTTTTTAATAAAACTGAGAAAGTTGTAAGTAAATAAAATCAAGAATATTTTTTTTCTTTCTATTTCTTCTTCCACAATTTTCTTAGGTGGGATGGGAATATTGACAAAAGAGAGATGTGATAGAATTTTAGATAAGTAATACCTGGTTGAAAAATCAATAAGCCATTGACGGCTGAGCTGATAATATATATTCTCGGTTATTACTAATTAATTTACAATTAATGGATTAAAGTGTAAGTTTATTATATATTTATTGTAAACAAATATTATATATTGGAACGTGATTTGCAAATATTAATAGTAAAATATATTTTTTTTTTTTTTTAAATTTTACTTTTCAAATATCAAATACTGCAAGAAATGCCTTTAGAACAACAAACTCATTATGTCACATGTTTGTTTTACTATGCAAGTCTACAAATATTAATTGACCCGGATTGAAGAAATAAGAATTGATTAAATGATCAAGTATATATATAAGTTTCTTTTTATTTAACAAGTAAAAGTTATGAGTTTCTCTACTAAGTTTTTGATTGATTTTTAAAATAAAAACTTATAAACTATATATTAGTACTAATAATCGCTTGTTAAAAGTATGGATTATTATTTTCTGGTTAACCATAAAAAAGAGTTATGACTATAATTCATCCCGTATGTAAATGGTTGAAACTGAAGGCAATCCCTTCTGAGTTTCCTTGTACAGTCGTACACATATTTTTTTTATATAAACTAAGAATGTAGAAGTTTCAGGCAAGATCCGACCATTAGTCGTATTTGTGGTGATTCTCGTTTCTAGAATTGAGATATAACATGTGAACATCAAATTAAAGAGTACCCAATCCATGGTGAAATTATCAAACTTATGCAAAACGAATATTCTTGGCCTAAACGAAGACACACCTCTCTTTCATTTTCAATCACGGGGTCTAACTAAGTTAGTCAAAATTATATCATCTATGTTACCTTCTTCTTCCGTCGTTGATTCTTTTGTCACATATAGAGACTTATTTTGGACTTATCCACACTCTTTATTGAGAGAACTTCTTTTTTTTTAATCTCATTTATAAACGTCTTAATATCCAACAATCGATGAAAAGCATCAATAAGAAAGACCGAAATTTATTGGTCCGTTGGATAAATCGTTTTTGTCAGCCACTTTTTTTAAAAAAATTTGGGTTTCGAGCTCTCGTGGGCAATTAAAATGATAGGAGTATAAAAGGCACTAGAGTAAATGACCTAAAAAAGAATCAATAAAAAGCATTTTGGATGTTCTCACTATTTTATTAATTTGATTTTTAAACGGGACTCAAAGCACAAGGTTTCTTATTTTCTTCTTCGCTGGTTGACCTTTTTGCTAAACCAGCAGCCGCCGGTCAAGAAACTTGTTCATATACGATTCAATGTTCTAAAAGACGTTGGTTTCTCTACTTTCTAGTATCAAGAAACAACTTTGAATAAACGAAGTAGATTGAATCGCAGAGTCTAGTACCATTTCAAATAGATTATTTGCAGGCATAAAAAACTATGTTTAATATTTTAAATTTATGAATGTATATATTTTCTAAAAAAAATCAGATATGAATAGATGTAAGACATTAATCATCACCGATTCATAACTTTTCACCGATTTGGATAAAAATCAGGTTGCTGACTGCGCCATAATATTTAAGAAGTTGAAGATGTCCCGCATGATCTCATCTCATCTCATCATATCAATACATTTATATTCATATAGCCAAAAAATAAGTACAGACCTATTTTTTTCTTATTTGTTGTTAAAGGACAGAGCTAAATATCGAAACGTGCATATAATAAGTGTGAAAAGCATCAATAGTCCTAGATAAGTTACTTGTAAACCCAAAACTATTGTCCACAAGATTTCTACGTCATGCGAACTCGGCCACGTGGGATAGTATCATGTTGGTCAACGCAAATCTCAGACAGCTCTGCAGATTTTCTTCTTCTTTTCTTTTAACCATTTAATATTTTTCCCTAAAGGACTAAGCTTTTAAACTGATATAAAATTTAACTCTTTATTTATTTAGTTTATAATTTTCAGTGGACCCACTTTTGACATCTTACACGCTTTCTTGGCTCCTTCCTCCGTCTCAATGTGAAATGATTTACAAATTCATCGTGGCTTGATATTAACAAAATTATGCAACGCATCAATTGGATTATCTTTTTGTAATAAAGTTTATTAGAGAGTTCTTGATGATGACGAAACCTTTATTTAAATAACATTTACTAACAAACAAACTTGTAAGTTGTAACTTAAGAAATAACTGAACTTATAAATACACGAAAGAAATAATTGGCTTACAATAATAAACGGAATCAGATTCGCGGCTTTGTAAATGGATCGATAGGAAAGTAATAAACGATCAATGTAAAAAAAACATTACGAAAATTTTATTTGTTATTAACTTTTTCTATCTTGCAGATTAATTTTCTCACATGATAAATGCATTGCCAGAATCCGTGAGCTTATTTACTTTTGTATTGTAGTAGTATTAAAATAATTATAAACTATAATGATAAAAGATGAGAAATAACTAGTGATAAAGAAAACTTTCTCCAAATTGGCAAATTAGAGGTAACATTAACACGAGGGACGGAGAAAATCAGAAAAGTGCCAAAAAGGTCAGAAGAAAAATAAAAGGATTTACTCGATCTTTTATAATCTTTGAAATGTTAAATATTTAAATGTGATTACAGAGAAAACAAAAATGCAAAAAAATGTCAAAGCTAATGACTCGGTCGTTCCGGTAGACAGTCAACATGCTAACCAAAACTCTAGATCTACATCTCTTTTGTCAATACGTGGGAGCCCTTTAAGGCTTTTAATTTTAAACAAGATCTGTCTTGTCTTTCTTGCTCTTGCTCTCTTATGTCTTCGTGTGTGGACTCAAATAGATTTTAAAATTTATTATCTCCTCAAACTTTTAATTAACATGTCATGTCAGCCATGGTGACACGTTTCTTCATCATCTAATTATTTAGTTTATATTTAATCTGACATCGCACATCATTCTGACTATTTTATAATCACCATGAGGATCTACCAAAAAAATATCATCAGAATTCAGAAAGAATTAGCGGTAAAAGCATATGGTAGCAAAAAGGTAACCCAAAAAAACCACGGTAATTATATAGTACCGTAATTATGAGTTTCTTCAATATTTCACAAGGTGCTAACAAGGTTATAATTTAATCAAATTATACCAATATTTCTAAATTGGTAACCAAGTTTTTCTTTGTCAACCAATCTTGTTACGAATTTTTTTCTGTCTTTTCTTAATGTTACTATTGAATTTAAATGGAGGAGGGAGGAGTCTCAAATTTGTTTTTGTTTTTCATCTGATAAAGTATATTAGTTACACCTTGTGCGATGAGTGAAGCTCTTCTATTTACAAATGAATCTTTTCATTTTAATCTTGAGTCAGATATATACCTTGATATCCTTAATATTTCCAAGGCTCTGATTTGTTTTAGATCCGCATATAATTTTTGTAATTTAAAAATGATTTTCATTGTGTCATTTCCACATATTATTTGCACCAAAAAAAAATATTTACCAAATTCCATGTAAAGTTTGATTTATATAACTCTTCAAATACAAACCTATGAACTTTCCATTTGCCTTTTCTTCATACGGCCAATAAGCAATTGGTTTTTGTTTGATATATTAATGTAAAAACATGTACCATCATCAGGTTCTTATAGACTTGAATTGAATTTTTCGTAATATGTTTGATAGAAGGATTATATAATCATTTTCAACGAAGTACAAGATTTTTTCAAATCACATGTGATAACCATGATTTAACAAAAATAAGTCGGTGTTAAGCAACAAACATAACAATTTGACTTTAGAGAACGAGTTACAATTCTAGAAAATACGAGATTAAGGGCGTATTTTTACAACATATCTCAGAAAATTGGTCAAATTTATTACTATTTTCTAAATTGTAAGGTCACTGTTTCTCTATAACATGGGCGGGACCCAGCCGCCCACGGAAGTAAGACCTAAGTACCGGAGCACCCGGTCTCCAGTCAGACTTATTAGAAGCCGGGCCGTCAAAATCGTTGACTCAGTTAACCCATCTCTCTGTGTTTTTTTTTTTTTTTTTTCCAACTGTTTTTGTATTTTGCTAAATGAAAGTAATTAATAAATTGATGGAAAAAAGAAAAGAAAAGAAAAAGGAATAGATAATCACGTGGAACGCGCCGCAGTAAACGGGGCGGTGGATCAAACTTTTCGTCCTTTTGAACAGCAGAACTAGTCAATGCGCTTTCTTGATGAAATTAAAGTATGAAGACCATTGCGCCACATAACCATTTTTCTTGTGATTTTGACATTAAAAATTAAATAAACCCAAACCATACTACTCGACCCGGATTGATCATTTTCTTTCTTTGGGAACAATAACTGGAATTAAATATTTTCTAGACTAATATGATAAAGAAGTAAACAAATACAGATAAAAACGTGGAAATATGATAGTTTGATAAATAGTTTAATAATGATTTTTTTGTAGATTATTAAAAAAAAATGGATAATTTTTTTAATATGGTGGAGATGGAGATAATAAAAAATGTATTTATAGAGTTTGAATGGTTGTTGTTTTATATTTTGTGCATAGCAATATTTGGGTCTACAACTCAAATCTGTGCAAATCATTCTTTTATTTTTATTTTTCGACTGTATAAAATACTTTTTTTAAAGTATATAATTTTATGCTTTCTAAATTTTATAATACTATAGCCAAAGTTTTAAAGAAATAAATTTACAACTATAAAAAAAAAAATCTACAGCCATATTTCTAAAATAAAAAGTAAATTTACAGCTGTTATCAATAATATAATGAAATTCTCTATATACGTATTTATGATGTGGAAAAGCTACATCATTTATTCAAAGATTATAAAATAATTGAGTAATTTTCAAATGATATAGATATTTAGACGAAAAATAAAGAAAAAAGAAGTATCAATTTGACAATTTCCATGAAAATGAAACGGGTTCAGCAACCGGGTGAATTATGGGTCGGGTTAGGACCCGGCATGACGCAGGATCTGACGTAAAATCTCCCATTTTGTTTTCTTTTGTTACCAAAAGTCTCCGAAAAATAAAATCAAAGTACATTAATTAATAAATAAAATAATGTGACGAAAGAAAAAAAAATCGGTCCACGTCCCAAACCCTTTTTATAGGAGAGTTTAATGTTCTGGCAGAAGACTTCACAATCTCTTGATCATATCTCTCTCTCTCTCTAAACCAAACCCAAAAAAAAATCTCTCATTTTCTCTCTCTCTAACAATCTTTCTCCTTTCGTCAATCTCGTGATCTTCTTCTTCTATTTATGGACAGAGGATGGTCTGGTCTCACTCTTGATTCATCTTCTCTCGATCTCATAAACCCTAATCGTTTTAATAACAATCACCGCCGCTTTTCGAATCCATTGACGACCATGTCTAGAATTGGCGACGATGATGATCAAAAGACGAAAATATCCACTGCAGGAAGCGAATTTAGGTTTCCGGTGAGTCTCTCCGGTATCCGTGACCGTGAAGATGATGATTATTCGAGTGGAGCCGCCGCTGGAGAAAACGACCGTGAAGTTCCCGGCGAAGTGGATTTTTTCTCCGACAAGAAATCTAGGGTTTGTGACGACGACGACGGACTTCGCGTTAAGAAGGAGGAGCATGATGATCGAACCGACGTAAATGTAAGTACAACTTTTCGATCAATCGTACAATTAATTGAAAAAAATATGAATTTCAGACCGGATTCTGATTAATTAATGACCCGTAATTAATGATTCGGATTCAAATTTGAATGTGACATACGAATTTCAAAGTTTGTCATTTTATAAAGCCATTTATTAATTGTTTGTGAATTTATATTTGAATAGACCGGTTTGAATCTTCGAACCACGGGTAATACCGTGAGTGATCAATCAGTGATCGACGATGGAGAATCTTCCGAAATGGAAGAGAAGCGTGCAAAAAATGAGGTAAATTTCATTTTTTTAATCTAATTTTACCATGCGTTCGTAGTTGATAAAATTTCGTTTATAAATGTTTCAAACCGATTTAATTTATATATTATGTGTTGTAAATGTTAATAACAGTTGGTTAAGTTACAAGATGAGCTGAAGAAAATGACCATGGAGAATCAAAAGCTTAAAGAATTACTTACACAAGTGAACAACAATTACACTTCACTTCAGATGCATCTTCTTTCAATAATGCAACAACAACAACAACAGCAACAACAGAACAAGGTAATTAAACAATTGAATAATTAACCACAAGTGAATGTAATTTACCCTAAACGCTTAGGGAATTAATTAACATTGTTGAACCTACGTGATTAGGCAATAGAGGCTGCTGGAAAACCTGAGGAGACGATAGTACCGAGGCAATTTATCGATCTAGGCCCTACGAGAGCAGCGAGAGAGGCAGAGGATTTGTCGAACTCTTCGTCAGAAGATAGAACTCGTTCGGGCGGTTCTTCTCCGGCAGAGAGGCGTGGGAACGAAGTAAGAGACGGAAAGAGACTTGGGCGTGAAGAAAGCCCCGAAACCGAGTCTAACAAAGTTCAGAAAGTCAAAAATAGTAGTCCGTCGACGTTTGATCAAACCGCTGAGGCTACGATGAGGAAAGCTCGTGTCTCGGTTCGTGCCCGATCAGAAGCTCCCATGGTAAGTACTACTTGACTTATACAATACTTTACAGTCGATTTAATTAGACTTAACATCACAAAAATAAGTAAACTATACGCTAAAAAGACTAATTATGTTTGTGCTTCTATAGATAAGTGATGGATGTCAATGGAGAAAATACGGCCAGAAGATGGCTAAAGGGAACCCTTGTCCTCGGGCTTATTATCGTTGTACGATGGCTACGGGTTGTCCCGTTCGCAAACAAGTACGTATATAAAGCTTAAAACTAGACTAATCATGACATCTTATATAAAAAAAACGTTAGAGATTGAGAATGTACTCGTTTGAGTGATTGGCTAATAAGTGTGATTCAAAAATGATAAATAGGTTCAACGTTGTGCGGAGGATAGATCGATTCTGATAACGACCTACGAGGGAAACCACAGCCATCCGTTGCCGCCAGCCGCGGTGGCGATGGCTTCGACCACCACAGCCGCAGCGAACATGTTGCTATCCGGATCAATGTCTAGTAATGATGGGATGATGAACCCTACCAATTTACTAGCTAGGGCTGTTCTTCCTTGCTCCACAAGCATGGCTACAATCTCAGCCTCCGCACCGTTCCCTACCGTCACATTAGACCTCACCCACACGCCTCCGCCTCCTAATGCTTCCAACTCCTCTTCTTCTACAGCCGCCGCTTCCAACCACAACTCATTAATGCAGCGGCCACAGCAGCAGCAGCAGCAACAACAAATGTCCAACTTATCCACGGGTATGTTACCTCATGTAATAGGCCAGGCATTGTATAACCAATCCAAATTCTCCGGGCTGCAGTTTTCCGGTGGCTCTCCGTCGACGGCGTTTTCACAGCCGCACGCGGTGGCTGATACAATAACAGCACTCACCGCTGATCCGAATTTTACAGCGGCTCTTGCAGCCGTTATTTCTTCTATGATCAATGGTTCGAATCACCATGACGGCGGAGGAAACAATAAAAATCAGTAGAAAAAAAAAGATTACAATTGTTTTGTTTTTGTTTATTACATCTCCATTCTTTTTTTTTTTCAACTGGTCATAGGAAACAGAGAGTTTATTTCATTGATTCGTATTTGTTCTGTTTCGTACCAAACTTCCAGTAAATATACAAAAGAAAAAAGATTTTAATTTCGAATAATAATTTAGCTTTTTATTTGTAGATGTATAAAAATTAGTTACGTATCTTAGCATTGTCTTTAATACAGTAATGAAGTTTCTTTTGTTTGTATGATACTATATATACTACACGACATGTGAGCGCTAATTACAGGAACCTAATAGTTTGGCAGTACCTTCAATGAGATAACGTCAAATAAGTGTACTACATAATGACACTTATTGAACATTTAAAAAAATCTTTATTATACGTATATGACAATTGCAAAGGTCAATAAATGCTGCCATAACAGTTTGACACGTAATCGCAGTCTAATGAAGTCACCTAAAACTCTGTCCGTTTTAATATTGCTAACAAACAGAAACAGCTTCCTAGAAACTACGAGTTTAAATGGCGTGATTAATATGAAAAATCAATAAACCGAAATAGGTGACCAGAAAATTTGGCAAAATAATGAAAAGTTCGGCTTAGTCAATTTCTTCATTTCTATGAGGTAAAAAATAGAGTGGGGATAGTTGAATAATTTTAGTTTTTGATACTGTTAGTTTTGTTAAAATGAAGAAATTTCTGTTAACTGAAAAATAATATTTTTCCTTACTTATTTAGTTAATTAATTAATTCGGTGGGATTATTAAAATTAGGTATTTTTTTGCACAAGGTACGGGGTTCGATTATTTTTTTGAAAAAATAATAACATTAGTTTATTTATAGATAAAAAATCAGATTTTATAATTATTTGAAATCAAAATTAATTTATTTGAAAAATAAAATTTTCATGAGATATATTATTTTTTGGCTACATAAATCAATTTTCATAAGATTTAGAGTTTTACTTGTGACCGCATAAATCAATTAGATTAATCAAAAATATTAGTAGGTTAAACGATCAAATTAAAATTAATTTAAAAAATAATTAGAATTGATTTTTTGTGATTTATGCTAATTTTTTTTTTTAGTAAACTAAATATTCTTATGATATAAACTCGAATTTGAAAATTTAGCTTTAACTAAAATAAAAATGAAAAATTAGATTATATTAATTTGTTAATTTTATTAAAAATAAATATTTTTTTTTTATTTTTATATAAAAGACAAATAATAATCAATTATTATAATTCTTGATCACAGCCTAACTCAATTAATAATATGATTGTAAATAAAGAATAATATCTCAAACTTTGGAAGGAAGCGATACGCAAAAGTACGTTGTTGACTTTCCGTGCAACTCCAGTTGACGTGGGGTCATGATTTGCCAATAATACATTTTTTTAATACAAATATTTATTATGCTTAATTTAAAATTCATTAAAAACTAAAATAATTGTTTATCTGCTTCCGATCCGAGATGCCTCTCCAGCTCTCAGTATTTTATTTGTGATATTTGTTGGAAATCTCATTTAGAATCTTGTACTACTAATTTTTATCTTCCAAACAAAGTAAACCGATTTCAACCAATAATAAACTCACAGAACTCGACTTCAAAAGCAAAGTTGAATTGGCATTATAGCCTAAATTAACTTCAATTGGATAACTATATATATAATTTTATCCCAATATGGTTAGATCCAAAAATATTTCAAGTGAACACGACAGTAAAAATAAAATAAAATTCATGTGATCATAACCCACAACCGTTATCACGCAGAGTCCGCATGATCATATTCATCATATGCATACTATGATTCACTAAATTGCAAAATTTGGATATGGTAATCCGGTTGTTACAAAGATGTGCTTACTCTTTAGAAAAAGATGAAAAGATTTTGGGCTAAAAAAAAATTATAAATCTAGGAAATTCAAACTAATTTTCTGTGTAACGATTAATGTATATTAGCTAGCTAGGGTTTACTAAATCTATATACAAATTTGGTTGTTGCACTGCTTAAAACAGGGACCCATAATCGATACAAAAATGCATCATTTAATCATTTGTGTAATGACTAATTTCGTATTCATTTTTATTATATCATAAAATATGCAAGAAAAAGATCGTAATAAAAAAAATGTATAGATCGAATGACGAATTTTGTGGTGAACATTTCCTCATATTATATACATATCTCAGAGATTAAATGAAAAAAATGCAAAGTCATGGGCGATAAAAGCCGCCATGTTTTATCGTGAAGTCACAAAAAAATCATCATAAAGCCGCGCCCTTTTGTGGTTTGCGTGAGGTCGAGAAGAGAGACTTCTCTACGACTTTTGGTAATGGAGTCGTTGACGTTGAGTGATCACATGTCTGCATGTGGTCATATATACTCTTTCTAACCTACTCTTCCTTCTTTGGAACTCTTCGTAATTCAAGACATCTCATTGGTTGTTAGTAAAACATGGTAGGTTCAAAGTTAAAACAATGGGTTGATTCGATATACATATATTTATAGTACAATATTATTGATATATCTAGCTAGCAGCCTTTTTATTCAATATTATCGTTTTGAATTTCAATGCAGAATAATATATATTCAATATATTTATATTAGGTGTTTCTTCGTACTTTGTGCAGAGTTCGATTAATTTTTTTTCTAAAGTATAATATTAGTTTATTTATATATAAATCAGATTTGATAATGATTTAAAACCAAACTTAATATATTTGAAAAAATACAATTTTTATGAGTATATTATTTCTTGTGACAAAACAAAATAGATTATTTATATCTTATTTTTTAAATATTTTTTTATATCCGATAAAAACATGTATGTTTTGTTGTTTTCTTGCATTTATAAAATATGATAAATAATTCTCTTCTTTTGATATAAATTGGTAGATTAAGATTAATGAAATTCAAAGTTTACATAAATAAAAAACTTAGCAATCCAAAATGACCAAAACAAAAGGATTGTTTCATATCAACTTAACATTAATTAATATATATAGAGTTTTAAAAGAGTTTAAATGATTTAGAGTTTTACTTGTGGTCGCATAAATTAATTAGGTTATTCAAAAATATTATTAGATTAAACAATCAAATTAAAATTAGTTTAATGAAATAATTATGATTATTTATTTATTTATGCTAGTTATCTTTTTTAGTAAACTTAATTTTTTATGATATAAACTCGAATTTGGAAATCTAGATTTAAAAAAACGAAAAAATTAATTAAAAATTAGATTATATTAATTTATTAATTTCATTAAGGCTAATTAAAGTAAATTCACATAAGGGATAAAATGTAATCAACATATAACTCTAAACAGCAGCCTAACTTGCTTCTCAATTAATAATATGATATTTGAAACGTCAACTGGATCAAATTTGGTCTAGTCCAATGTTGATTGAATTCGAAATTTTGGATATTTGGAACTAACAATTTTTAAAATAAATTATAAACCTGATATGAAACGGGTAATGTTTAACCAATCTACAAAAAATAATAAGAAACCGGGTAATGTTGAACCATTTGAATGTGGATCTCAACGAGAGTACCAACATATTTTTCTAATTAAAAAAATTATCTAGCTAGCCAGTCATAGAGATACAACAACATATTCTTAATGTTTTGTTTGTAGTTTTAATTAGATACTGATTGCTAGTGTTATGTAAAAAATAGCTATATCCACTAAAATCAGTCCGTACATTAATGTAAAAAATTCAAGATTGATCAATAAAGATCGACATGGTTATTACAAAATCAGAGATATAAAGTGGTAATATATTAAAAAAAAAACCCAAAAGGGTCACTAGAGAACAAAAAGAGAGTTAAACTGGAAGAAGTGACTTGCGACGATGATGATCTCGTTGTTGTTCCCAAGATTTGATGATACACATAACCATCAGAGAGATACAGATGGTACCAAAGAAGGACATCCACGAATATTGTGCAATGCAACCCAAAATACCAAAAATCGATCCTAAACTCATTATGATTACGATCTCCTCGATACCTAAATCATCAGCAGGAGAATATAGCTGAACGATTGCAATCACTCCCACTACAACCATAATAGCTAGCGTTGTTAATTCCACCATGACATTAACGTCTTTGATATTACAAGCTATGCAATACGCTATAATCGTTGTAGCTAGGTAGATGCTAAACCGTCCATCTGGTCCTAGCCGGTAACTCGGAACCGGAACAGCCTTGTACATGCAACTACTCACTAGCAAACCAATGTATGGTATGGTTGCAACACCCAAGAAAGCATACGTGAGCTTGTACATCGTGCTTTCGTTTGCGATGTCAAACCATAGAGTGTGGATTGACACAAAGAGAATGGTGATGACAAGTATGGTAGCGATCTTATAAAACATGGAACGAGTATTATAACTGATCAGTTTCTTTAGATCATCGTCATCGATGATGAGATTATATTCTTGCTGCTCATTAGCAACATGATCTCTGCGAGATTCCATGTTTTTTTTCTCCCAAAATCCAAGGCAAGAACTCTAAAAGTTTTGAAAATCGCTGGTGAATTTTCCTTTACTCTCTCGTTGAAGTGGATTGCAAAATCAAACACAAGTGCCCGAAAGTGTGTTATAGTGTTATGTATATACCCGAATATTTTTCCTTTTCCTCTGGAATCTTAAAAGGAAATTTCTTTAAAAGAATGTTTTAAGAAGGAAATCTGATCCGACAAAAAAAAAAAAAAAAAAAAGAAGGAAATCTGATCGCCCCATCGTGATTTCTATTTTCTAGTTGAGTCGAATATTGGGCCTAATGTTTAAGTCATAAAGCCCATTCAGTATAACTTTATAAACATGGGCTTTCGGACCATTAGTTGGCAAAATTTACGGAATGTTAAATGGTTGGGCCCTGTTTGGGCCTGTTTTTGTTAGATACTCTCAATTGATTACATGCTATTGTAACATGGTTGGATTAGTTTCAGTCAAGGAACTCAAACCACATTTGAAATCGAATACATTTTCTTTGGTTTGGTTTGGTTTACTTCGGTTATGTCAAACTCTTAGACACTGAAGAAAAGAGGAAAAAAAATAAAGGCCCGTCAAAATCAACGGTTAAAAGTTCGAAAGGTCCACGTGAATTAAGTTAAGCTGGAGAACATCGGAGTGCAACAAACAAAGTTGGTGGGCCATATCTTATCGCAACGTCAACGGTAATCTGATAGATCCAACGGTTAAGATTGAAATACCTCTATTACTGGTTTACTATGTGGGACCCGTTGTAATTATCGTGGCAGCATTTTAGCATTTAGCATAATTGATGAAACTGTTTTTCACATACATATTCTGAGGAATCTGCTGCTTAAACCTCTGGTGAGCTCTTCACTTCTACAGTTCTACTTATTGATTTCATTACCATTTCTCTCGTTTTTTTATCCCATAATTTTCCAAAGTTTTTGATTATCTCGCAGGTTCTTTTTGCTAAATCTGACTGTTGTGTTCGGTACTATTAATTTCGTTTTTACGATGTTGTGGTTTTTGCATGATCCGTGTCTAGATTCGCTTGGATATTTGTTTAGTGAATGCTGCTCTGTTTTTGCATGTCTGTTTTGCGCATTTAATTAAAAATTGTTGAATTGATTGGACCTTTAGAGTTGGTTTGATTCTGCAATCGGATGAATATTTGTTCTGTTTGATCAATTTTTTTTTTTAATTAAAGCTTTTGAGTTGGTTTGGTTTTGCAATCTTACTGATGATTTTGTAATTTTTCGTAGGTTATGGTGAGACCAATGAAATTTTTTCCTAATTCGTTTCATATATAAAAAAATAAATATATGTTATTCCCTCTCAGTTTGTTACATTTTCGTGTTACTAATCGGTTTAAAAATAAATATTCTTCTAATCTATATGTTTTTGGTGGAGTTGTTATTGAAAGCAATGTTTCACCTTTTTATCATTTGTTATATGGTTTTGTTCTTTTTTTTGGGGCATGGATAATTTTAGATTTTGTCGTCAGCCGGTATATTTTTTTTTTCCTTGATAATTTATCAAGAAGTCTAGTTTTGTACGTTTGTAACTAATTTAGGTTTTGTTTAAATTAGTGAGATATAATGTCTTGAAAATGTTCAAAATGTGATTTAACAGTTGCCTTAGTAGAGTTGCATGTTCTTGTAACTCTTATTTGTTTCAGATACTTGTTTGATGACAATTAATTAATTAATTAATAGGTGAAAAATGGGCGTACACTCAAGAACAATTGCGGTTTCACTCTTTATGTCCTTCCTGTTGTTTTGTTCCGCGTCTTCTAAGCGCAATGATGGAACATTCAGAATCGGCTTGAAGAAAATAAAGCTGGATCCTAACAATCGACTTGCAACACGCTTTGGTTCCAAGCAAGAAGAGGTCTTTAGATCTTCTTTAAAAGAGTTCGGTTCGAACAAGAACAACAATATTCTCGGAGATTCTGGAGATGCCGACATTGTCGCGCTGAAGAATTACTTGGATGCTCAGTACTATGGTGAGATTGCTATCGGTACTCCGCCGCAGAAATTCACGGTGATATTCGACACGGGAAGCTCTAACCTCTGGGTACCATCAGCACAATGTTATTTCTCGGTAAGCTTTTTTTCTTTGAGCTAAAATATGATTTAAGATTCAATATTAGAGAAGAACTAATTACGTTCTTTTCTTTATTTAGCTGTCTTGTTACTTCCATACCAAGTACAAGTCTTCACGTTCAAGCACATATAAGAAGAGTGGTACGTACACTATCTCTTTTTGGTTCTTGCATTAATATTGATATAAGCTCTATTGTATGTATGTATGCCACAGGAAAAAGAGCCGCAATACGTTACGGCACTGGATCAATCTCTGGTTTCTTTAGTTATGATGCTGTCACAGTTGGTGATTTGGTTGTCAAAGATCAGGTAAGTTATATTATATAATTCTAAAACTACTTTTAATGCTTATGTTTTTCACTTTTCTGTCCATTGCCTTATCTCTTCAGGAGTTTATTGAAGCAACAAGCGAGCCTGGTTTAACATTCTTGGTTGCTAAATTTGATGGTATTCTTGGTCTTGGATTCCAAGAAATCTCCGTTGGTAACGCCACTCCTGTTTGGTATGCGTGCACTTCACTCCTCATCCTGTTACTTATTTACACACACACACACTCTTGTAATGTTTGATGTGTTAACAGAAGATGTTTGTTTTCTTAAAGGTACAACATGCTCAAGCAAGGGCTTATCAAGAAGCCGGTGTTTTCGTTTTGGCTTAACCGTGATCCAGAGAGTGAAGAAGGCGGTGAACTTGTATTCGGAGGTGTTGATCCAAAGCATTTTAAAGGAGAGCATTTATATGTTCCTGTGACACAAAGAGGTTACTGGCAGGTTTGTTCTTTACTTACTTTCTTGCTTTCCTATGAATGTTTCCTTAATCATGTCTCACTCAAGTTATTCTTTTGGTAAATAGTTCGACATGGGTGAGGTTCTCATTGCCGGTAAATCTACTGGTACGTGTATCAGTTTCGTTATTTCGTTTTCTTTGATCGAGATATAGTTGTTTTCAGAAAATGGTGAAGCATTTTGTAACAGGGTACTGTGAAAGTGGCTGTTCTGCGGTAGCAGATTCGGGAACATCTTTACTCGCAGGGCCAACGGTAAACAATAAACATCAAGGGTTAAGTTTAATCATCAAGTATTCTTAAAAATCTTCCCATGTTTTGTTTAATGTTTGTTATCTTTATGCCTAAGACTGTGATTGCAATGATAAACAAAGCTATTGGAGCATCAGGAGCAGTTAGCCAGCAGTGCAAGACTGTTGTTGATCACTATGGACAAACCATTTTGGATTTACTTTTGGCCGAGGTAAGAAAATATTCGTTAACTTGGTACAGAAGCAACAAAATCATATTTGTATATGCAACTCTTTTTACTTCTTCCAGACTCAACCAAAGAAGATCTGCTCACAAATCGGTGTTTGCATTTTCGACGGCACTCGCGGGGTCAGGTTAAGTATCTAATGATTATTTCCAACAATCATGTAGACACGTTTTCGTGGTCTTCTTTTATGTATATTGAGTGTTGTTATGTTATGTTTAAGTATGGGGATTGAGTCTGTGGTGGACATGGAAAACACAAAATCGCCTCGTGGTCTTCGAGATGCTGGTTGTGTTGCGTGTGAAATGGCGGTTGTGTGGATACAGAGCCAGTTAAAGCAGAACATGACTCAAGAGCGCATAGTGAACTACATTAATGACGTAAGAAGAATTTATACTGTTTTCTTGAAATACAGCACTTGTTCTTGTTCTTGTTCTGATCCCAAAATCCCACAGATGTGCGAACGAATGCCTAGTCCTAACGGAGAGTCTGCGGTTGACTGCTCACAACTCTCTAAAATGCCTACGGTTTCATTCACCATTGGAGGCAAAGTCTTTGATCTTACTCCAGAAGAGGTATTTTGTTTTTAGAGCTGCATGCTATAATGATGAGACTTTGTAACATTTTTTGAACATATCTTGACTGATAACGTTTGTGGGATTCAACAGTACGTATTGAAGATTGGGGTAGGACCAGTGGCACAATGCATAAGCGGCTTTACCGCAATTGACATCGCTCCACCTCGTGGACCTCTCTGGTAATTCTCTCGGCATACAAAATATACACATTCTTGATGATTATTTCCTATTACAATGTTGGATTCATATAGTTTTTGATTTTTGGATCTTTGGGCAGGATACTGGGAGATACGTTTATGGGAAGATACCACACTGTCTTTGACTTTGGCAACGAGCAGGTTGGCTTCGCAGAAGCTGCGTAAAAAGAAAAAAGACAACATCTGTTATGTGTTTGTGTGAGAGCTTTGTTGTGTTGTGAGACTTCTTTATACTTGTTGACTTGAGTTAGACTCTTTCTTATCTCACTCTGCTTCTGTAAATTAATATTCTGATGGTAAGTTGAAGTCTTTTTTGTTGTTAATCCGTTGCTAAGTTGTTTCATCTACTTTTTAATCCTGAAACTAATTACAATCAAGCCCTGCTTTAAAAATTTGAGATATTGACATATTATCATTAGTTGGTAAAAACTGGGGGTTTATATACAAACCAGGCAAATCAGAGCATTATACCAAAAGATATTAGTTTATGCTTTATAGTTGTTGTACCAGTTTACATAAGAACATAGACATAATACTGGGCATATACATTCAATAATATATAATTTAAACACACAGAAAAGTGAATGAGAAGATAAAATTTTCTTTAGTATCTCACCTTTAAGGTGTTACTACAATTGGTTCTTCTTCTATTTATACAAAGAAGCAAAACCCTAAGAGTTTACAACAGATGTCATCATCATCTCTGTGTTCTTCTTCTATTTATACAAAAGAACCTCAAATTGGTTTGACAATGACAGGTTTGGATGTTTGATTGTATAAGCGTTCTCCGTACAAGTCTTTGTCGCACTTTCTTTGCTTTGTATACTCTGCCTTGTACTCTGTTTTTGAATGAGGCTTGATCAACGTTAGGTTTATCTTTGGTTTGGCCTTGTAATCACCTGGCAAAGTTCTGTCGTTTTGAGGCTGAGCTTCTTTCTCTGTTTCTTTACTCCAATAAATAGTTACTTATTAAAAAAATAAATAGCTGTGTTATATTGTAAAGTAGTTAACTATGTAATAAAATGGTTGGCTATTAACAAAACACAAAAAAAAGACAATGCTTTGCCATAAACATATGTTGAATGAAGCTTTGGGGAACGTTTTCATTCTGCAAATGGCAAATTTCTAAACTCTGCTTTAATCAAATATAATCTCATATTATTCGGATAATAATTACGGATGTTACTCCATTATCAGTAATTGAATTAAAACCACTGAATTTTCATCTTGAGAGATGCTTTTTTTCTATAAAAACGAAAAGTTTCAAATGGTTTCAAGTTCCTATTTATGTCATTGGCCCTAAAAGATTTTGCATATATTCAAACAGCTTCGACCAATTATTCATTGCTATTACCAACACTTACTTGTGACAGACTCCAGCATATATGCGTCATGACTCATTTATCCAAATATATCCCACCATTTTATCCTTTACTATTTGTAAATCACCAATTTATAAATATTTCTTTGGGTAATATATGTTGTACTAAGCCAAAGACAGCTAATTTAATCGTCTACACAAACCCCACATTATAATGTCGTAGTGAGTTGCTGACAAAAATTAGCATCTATTATAAATCCAACTTAGACTTTAACTTTGCAAAACCTATTGATTATAATTTCGTTGAATTTTAAATAAAGTTCCCATGTTCAGCTAAATACTCTACATATAAACATATAAACCTAAAAATACTGAGTCTCATATTCATATATATGAAGCAAAAACTCACATTCTTAAGAAACTAATGCTTGATTTAAATTCAAAATTACCCAAAAACTTACCACTTATTATGATCTCCACTTGTATGCTGCAATGGCTCACAAAACGTGTGAGCTGTCCCTCGAGCTTAGGCATTGGCTCTTGACGTCGATCAATAGGTGAATGCATTTGACTCTGCAGAAAAAAGCTTATCATCTTTACAGCAATATTAATTGTTTTATATAACTTTGAATTCTATCTTAAAGATTATTAGAAGAATTTGAGGATTAGTGGGTCGCTGCCATCAGTCTTCTTTAGAGCTAGTGGTAAACATCCTACGATAAGAAAACCTAATAATCCTGTTCAAATTATAATGGTACCAGTTAGGTAAAGTAGGAAATATATATTAAAGATTATTAATCTGTAAAGTGATCAACTGGAATGGTCTTTTATGTGAATTCATGAAGCTAAACACAACAAATGTTGAGATTGTACTACTATTATACAAGTTGTTAGAACTTAACAAAAAAAATGTTACCAAAAGTGGCCATCCTTATGAGATTCCATTACCTTTTAAGTAAACATCCTTGTCCAACACTAACTAAACCCTCCTAAATCACGTGTGCTTTGTGCTAATTAATCTTCATTAGTTTCTCTGCCTACATATACGAACTCTATCCTAAGGTTAGAAACAACATAAAGCCAAACAAGCTTCTTTCATCCACATACCGAGATGGCAAGCTTGGAAACTCCTAAGCAAGAAGTTCATATCAAAATCGATGATTCAATACCGAGCACTAAAGAGATCAACACTGACCTCGATGATGCTAAGCCCATTGTTCTGATGTCTGTTTTGAGTAGTCTCCACGCGGGCTATTTCAGAATAAGCCTCTCTCTCTGCAGCCAAGCTCTGCTGTGGAAGATAATGATCGCACCTGATTCATCGAGCATGTCCCATATGCATAGCAATCTCCCATCTATGGCGTTCCATCTCCTGTGGTACCTAGCACTTGCAACACAAGCATCACTCTGTTTCTTGTATGCGTTGAAGTGTTATTTCTTCTTCGACATGGTGAAGGAAGAGTTCTCGCATTTCATTGGAGTGAACTATCTTTACGCTCCATCCATCTCATGGCTTATCTTGCTTCAATCAGCTCCGAAGTTGGAGCCACAAAGCGTTCTGTATCAAGCACTGTTCTCGGTGTTCGCTATCCCAGTCTTGACTCTCGACACAAAGCTCTACGGCCAGTGGTTCACAACAGAGAAAAGGTTCTTGTCGATGATGGCAAACCCGGCAAGCCAAGTGTCAGTAATCGCAAACCTAGTCGCTGCACGGGGAGCAGCAGAGATGGGTTGGAGAGAGTGTGCTCTGTGCTTGTTCTCTCTCGGGATGGTTCACTATTTGGTTATCTTCGTCACACTCTATCAACGCTTACCAGGCGGAAACAACTTCCCAACGAAGCTGAGACCGGTTTTCTTCTTGTTCTTCGCTGCACCAGCCATGGCAAGTCTATCTTGGAGCTCCATTAGTGGAACCTTCGATAACCTAGCGAAGATGCTGTTCTTCCTTTCCCTCTTCATCTTCATGTCCTTGGTAAGTGCTATTTCTTGGATTCAATACCAAGAATCAAACATAAAACTGTATTGACAAGAGATTTAACCTTATCTTTTATTTTATAAACGTTTTTCAGGTTTGTAGGCCAAATCTTTTCAAGAAGTCGATGAAAAGATTCAATGTCGCATGGTGGGCTTACTCGTTCCCCATCACCTTTCTTGCTCTAGTCTCGGTTCAGTACGCGCAAGAGGTGAAAGACCAGGTTGCTTCTGGATTGATGCTTGTATTCTCATCCATCTCAGTTTTGATCTTCCTCGGTGTGATGATACTGACAGCAGCAAACAGCAATAGACTACTCAGACCTGATCCTGTCTTCGGTTCTGGTACTGGTCCAAAAGACCAGCTAAAATCATCTCCATTTAATGCGACTTTGTAAGCAAAGCGAAAAGAGATTATATCTCAAGTTCAGAGTCTTCTTCATCCTCCAGCTTTTTTTAATTTTATCTTTCCATTTTTCAAAACACAGTGCTTGCTTTTTTTCATAGCTTCTCGTGTAATTCTCCTGCAAGAAACACCACTTAGGTTTACCACATCAGACCACAAAGTTTCAAGATCGATTTCAAAACCCAAAAGCCAATTTCAAATATTAAATCTTGCAGAGTTGCAGGAAAACGAATTATTAAAGCTTTATGGAAAAATCTCCAATTCAATACATCAAATCACTGTATTCCAGAAATTGCAACATCCTAATCTTAGTTATCGAAACAACATGTGAATCTCAAATTCTAGACTGAGAAACACAATCTGAGGATGGCCAAAATTCAACAGAGAAAACATACGATCTAAGAAGAGAGAATCAACAAGCTTGCTTACCCATAAGATTCGATTTACGGAGATGATTCGACCCAACGCTCCTGGATCTTCATCATACTGTACACGCCACGGTCTTGACCACCATGATCCATCGGTCTCACGGTTCGCTCGATCACATCACAGCGACCTCCCAAAAGTGCGACCGCGAACAAACAGATGCTGCGTCGTGAATGCGATTCTAGGGTTTTCTCAATTCGTGAGGTTACTGGAATCAGACGTGTGATCCGGAAACTTTTTCCCCCAATGCAATGAAGGAACAAGTTGCAGTCGTGTGACGTGAGGGATTCAATTGTATTTTTTTTTAATATTTTTTCAAAAAAAAAACGTTCCCGTATTTATCATATTAGTCCTTGTAGTTTCATGTCCTTTAAAGTTACCTCTACATTTAAAAAAAAATTGTTTATGCCCAAAACAATTACGTTTACAAACTAATGTTGACGAAAATGCAATTATATTTGTCTTACAAATCATTTTCCAGTCTGTAGGCCAAAACATTTAAAGAAGTCGATGAAAAGATTCAAAATGTCGCTTTTGCCCCAAAACACAAATAAAAATCGCATAATGCGCAATTCATAAACACATGGGATACAAATAAGAACTAGCTGCGTAAGAATTTACAACGTGTTAATACAATTTTGCTGAGATTGCATCACTTTCACGAGTATTCTCTGTTTTTTCCCCATCAATCACCTCACGTGTTAACAAAAACACAGTAACAAAACTCAAAAGGAAGCTCTTAAAAAAGGTTAAAAAAGTTTGGATATAACCTCAAGTAGTCTTCTTGACGCTTGAGCCTGATGATTTCATATCCAAATTGTGCAACCGGTCTCGTAGATTCTGGTTTTCCTCAAGCAACCGGTTAAGCTCAGTGAGAAACCCTTCAGACTGTTTCTGCAGAGCAGCTCCACTAGATTCCTCACTCCGAACTTCTTTAGACATTGTCTCAAGCTCAGACTCCAACTCCTTTTGCTTTTCCAATAGGGACTTTGATTCATCCTCAAGCTTTCTAATTTCGTCTGAAGCTCCAGACTTTCCACTTTCGGAACCAAGTGCTTGCTTCTTCATAGCTTCCATGCTCTTCCTTCTTATACGTAGCTCTCTCATGTAATGATGCAACCTGTCTATCATTAGCCCAAGGAAAAGAACTCCTCCTGCAAGAAAAACAAAAAAAAAACAAATTTTCGAAATCGATTCAAAACCCAATTTCAAAAGACAAAACTTTGTTTCAATCAGAGAAGATAATCGATATCCAAATCAAATCCAACACCTAAAACATCAAATTAGCAACAACCCTAATCTCAAATTTCGAGGGAGAAACTTACCCATAAGAGTCGATTCAAGGAGATGCTTAGCCATTATAACTTCGTCCGTCGGATTATTCGAACCGTCATCGACCCGACGTTTCTGGATCTTCATCATACCGTAAACGCTCGAAACCAAAACCACACAAACAGTCGCCGACACAGTTTTGACCACCATTGGTCCGCGTCCACGCTTCGATCGATCTAGCCCCATGATCAAAAGCTTCCTAATCGGCGTTTTGAAAGAAAACGCGATTATCACAGCGACCTCCAGCCATACGACCGCGAACAACAATTGCTGCATCGTTACGATTTTCTAATCGATGGGTTTTCTCAATTCGTGAGGTTAAAAGTCTCACCGGATCCAAATGCTACAGTGATCAATCAAAGAAGAGAAAAAAAAAATTGAAGTCGTGAGGAGATCAATCAATGTGTTTGTGAATTTGTATTCAGTATTTTTATTACGTTAGTCCTTGTATTTTAATTCCAATTTGTATTCTTTTTGAAAATATTTCAATTTATTACGTTAGTCCTTATACTTTGATGGAATTTGAAATTATCTCTCTAATTTAAGGAGGTGTTATTGGTTCTTGTATTTTAATGGATTCGAGAATCCAAACCAAATTCAGTGTTATTGGTTCTTGTATTTTAAAATCTATATTGAAATACAGTGTTATTGGTTCTATGATTTTAAAATTCATAATGAAATACATTGTTATTGGTTCTATCATTTTAAAATCTAAATTTTATAAAGATTTAAGTTTTAATTGAATTTGAATGGATTTGGAAGGATTTTCATGACTAAAATATAAACACTCAAATACAAGATATAATCTTAGTAGAGATTATTGGTTCTTGTATTTTGGTGGATTTAGAAATCATCTTTGGATTTGATAAATTTATTGATTTCAAAATCAGCAAAATAGAAAAAATCAAATCCAATTCAAATACTAAGATTAGACCTTGTATTTGAGTGTTTGTATTTTAGTCATGAAAATCCTTCCAAATCCATTCAAATTCAATTTAAACTTAAGTAGGGGTTATTGGTTCTTGTATTTTGGTGGATTTATAAATCTTCTTTGAATTTAATAAATTTATTGATTTCAAAATCAGCAAAATGAAAAAAAAATCAAATCTACTCAAATACCAAAGTTAGACCTTGTATTTGGGTCTTTGTATTTTAGTCATGAAAATCCTTCCAAATCCATTTAAATTCAATTAAAACTCAAATCCTTATAATATTTAGATTCTAAAATGATAGAACCAATAACACTGTATTTCATTATGGATTTTAAAATCATAGAACCAATAACACTGTATTTTAATATAAATTTTAAAATACAAGAACCAATAACATTGAATTTGGTTTAGATTCTCAAATCCATTAAAATACAAGAACCAATAACACCTCCTAAATCTTTATAAAATTTAGATTTTAAAATGATAGAACCAATAACAATGTATTTCATTATGGATTTTAAAATCATAGAACCAATAACACTGTATTTCAATATAGATTTTAAAATACAAAAACCAATAACACTGAATTTGGTTTGGATTCTCGAATCTATTAAAATACAAGAACCAATAACACCTTCTTAGTATTTGAATTGAATTGAATTTTTTCTATTTTGCTGATTTTAAAATCAATAAATTTATCAAATCCAAAGATGATTTCTAAATCTACCAAAATACAAGAACCAATAACCCCTACTAAATTTCATTATTTTTCTACGCTGTAGTTTCAGTTTTATTTAATCAAACACTGTAAACTGAGAATGTCCGAATTGAACCGAAACAATATCGGTTTAAACAATGTAAACCCGAATCAATTCAATACATCCACTTAACCAAATTTACCCGACTGGTAAAATTCGATTCGACCACCTCCATTTTCAAAGGTAGAGGCTTTATTAGTTTTTTTTTGGATAGCCGCGATTCGAACTTTTCGCCGTCGACGACGATGAGCCGATCACGCGGTGTCTTGTTGATTTTCAGTAAGGCATATCGAACATCATGTCTGAAATGTTTATGGGCGAACTCATTCTCTTCTTCGACATTTTCGTCAAGCTTGGGTTTTCGGGCGACGAACAAGGAGTTAAACCAGATGATAAGATCCGGTTATATCGCCGAAGCTAGAGACATTTTCGAGAAACTGGAGGCGAGGAACACCGTGACATGGAACACGATGATAAGCGGGTATGTTAAGAGGAGGGAAATGACGAAAGCACGGAAACTGTTCGACGAAATGACTGAGAGAGATGTTGTGACTTGGAACGCGATGATTTCGGGTTACGTTTCGTGTGGAGGTGTTAGATTTCTCGAGGAAGCAAGAAAGCTGTTCGATGAAATGCCTTCGAGGGATTCTTTTACTTGGAACACGATGATAAGTGGTTATGCAAAGAATCGGAGGATAAGTGAAGCTCTGTTGCTATTCGAGAGGATGCCTCATAGAAATGCTGTGTCATGGAGCGCCATGATCAATGGGTTTTGCCAGAACGGTGAAGTGAATCGCGCGGTTGAGTTGTTTCGAAGAATGCCGGAGAAGGATTCGTCTTCTCTATGTGCACTTGTCTCAGGTCTTATCAAAAATGAGAAGCTTGAAGAAGCTGCGTGGGTTTTGGCTCAGTATGGGAGTATAGATTCAGGAAAGGAAGATTTGGTGTATGCTTATAACACTTTGATTGTGGGATATGGACAGAGAGGACAAGTAGAAGCAGCACGGCGTCTGTTTGATCAGATTCCTGATCATGGAGGAGGGTTTAGAGAGAGTTTCTGTAGAAACTTCGTGTCGTGGAACTCCATGATCAAAGCCTACTTGAAAGTGGGTGATGTGGTCTCTGCGCGGTTGCTGTTTGATCAGATGAAAGACCGGGATACGATTTCTTGGAACACGATGATCGATGGATACGTACATGTATCTAAGATGGAAGAGGCTTTTGCTCTGTTTTCGGAAATGCCAAACCGCGATACACACTCGTGGAACATGATGGTCTCGGGTTTCGCTAGCGTTGGCAATGTAGAGCTAGCTCGTGACTACTTTGAAAGAACGCCTGCGAAGAACACAGTTTCGTGGAACTCGATCATAGCAGCTTACGAGAAAAGCAATGGCTACAAAGAAGCTCTTGATGTGTTTATACGGATGAACATTGAAGGAGAGAAGCCTGACCCTCATACTCTAACTTCTCTTCTCAGCGTATCGACCGGGCTTGTGAATCTGCGTTTAGGAATGCAGATGCATCAGATCGTTTTCAAGACTGTGATCCCCGACGTTCCAGTCCACAATGCTCTCATCACTATGTATTCGAGATGTGGCGATATAATGGAGTCGAGGAGAATCTTCGATGAAATGAAAATCAAAAGAGAAGTGATCACATGGAATGCAATGATAGGAGGGTATGCTTTTCATGGTAATGTCTCAGAGGCCTTGAATTTGTTCAGGTCAATGAAAAGCAACGGGATACGTCCTTCTCACATAACATTCGTCTCGGTTGTGAACGCTTGTGCTCACGCGGGACTTGTTGATGAGGCTAGAGCACAGTTTCTATCCATGGTAAGTGAATACAAGATCGTTCCGCAGATGGAACATTATTCTTCACTGGTCGATGTAATCAGTCGAGAAGGGGAGTTTGAGGAGGCCATGGAGATCATAAAGAGTATGCCTTTTGAGCCAGACAAGACGGTATGGGGTGCATTATTGGATGCTTGTAGGATGTATAACAATGTGGGGCTCGCACATATTGCAGCCGAAGCAATGTCGAGACTCGAACCAGAGAGCTCAACGCCTTATGTACTATTGTACAACATGTATGCGGACATGGGACTGTGGGACGAAGCTTCCCAAGTGAGGATGACGATGGAGAGTAAAAGAATTAAGAAGGAAAGAGGATCAAGTTGGGTTGACTCAACAACGTAAGAAGCAGCTTTTAAGAAATGCCTAAATGACTGGGATCAGAATCGTGAATCAAGGGATCGTGATGAAGGTTATGAGCCCATTGGTCAGATTGAAACTGATAAAGGTATATCCTTTATAAATCTTCTCTCTTCTCTTCATCATTTCACTAATGTTCTAGTGTATTAAATTGGGAACGATGTGGGGATGTTCAGAGATAATGTTCTTTTTTCCTACCTAAACAGCTTTTGGCTAAACAAAGGTGAAACCTTTAGAGCTGCAAGAAAAAGCCTGTGGAGTTTTAAATGAGAAGAAGAAGAAAATAAAAAGACAAAACCTGTCGCCGAAACATTGCCTCCCAAAGAGAAGCCTAAAACTCCTTATCTACCTCTAGAGAACAGAGGACAAAGGGTATGATGATCAAGAACTAAGAGCTTTTATCAATTGTCTATATTTTTGTGTATAAATTCCCTAGATGCCTTTGATTTAAGAGAATCCTAGCTTTTTGTTCATATGTGTTTAGATGTTTAAGTTTTCTTTAGAGTTTAGAGGTCCTCCTAGGTTTCTACAGAAAAGGTTTTGGCTTTTCAAAAAGTTAGGGAAACTACTTTGTCAATCAATAGGTCACTCTTCTATAGCTTGAACGACGTCGTTTGGGAAACCCCACCTTTCCAGGATAATTTTTTTTTTTGTTTGTTTTGGCAGCCATTCAAATTATTGGTGGCTTCAGTTTCACCTCTTACATGTATACATGCGTATAATCTAATAGTTCCTGATTCATCTCATCCCTTAATTCTTTGCCGGCACTTTAAAACCGAAAATTTGCAGTTGAATTGCTGAATCTGATCTGAGTTTCATAAAAGGGTAAGCCTTTTTTATGTTCATATCTCAGATGAATTAAAATTATCGTAATTGAGATGGTTTTTTGCTTCTGAATAGTGATTAGGAGATTCTTGAGACTTTCCAAAGATCAGAGCTTTTGATTTCCTTTCTTAGCTCATAATTTTTTTAGAATCTTATACATCTTATTTCAAAGAAGAAGCTTCTCTGTTTTGCAGATTAGGCCATTGCTTCATTGATATGGTTCAGAAATGTTAGCTGCTTATCCTTCGGGAACTATCAACAAATTCCAAACCCCTTTTAGCTTCAAAGCAGCTTTGCGCGGATTCAAGACCGGGCCTTCTGGTCCTCTGATTAGCTGTTCTGTTTCTCGAAATCCCGGGAGCAATGTAGAGAGCTATCATTCATCTTTCTCTTCAAAAGACCAAAATCATCATCAAAGGAAATGTATGGTTAGTGATTTTTAAAGTTTCTGTCACTTGGATACAAAGTTTTACATCTATATAAGTAGCTTCTAAGCTTTTTTTGAAATTCAATCAAGTTTTGCCGCTCACGCAAAAACACGATTTCACCGGATGATGATGAGTACCGTTCATCAAGCAACATAGCTCTAAGTCTCTTAAGACGTTACAGGACTGTGATCGAACGTGGTCAAGGCGAAACCTTAAAAGTAACTTCCCTCAGTTTAGTTTCATTATAGCTTTCTTCTCCATCATGTAAGCCATCTTTCGTTTCTTCTTTTGTTTGTGTGTTTGTGTATCTTTAGGAATTCATTTCCGCTGGTGTGAATGCATACGCTCTCGGTTGCACAGACGAAGATTTGAGAAAAGAACTTATGGCTATGAAAGAATCAGGTTTAGAGATCGAGCGGATGGAGAGTTATTACCACGGAAGCACACAGACCAAATCCAAGATTCTGCTGTCCGAGGTAAGTTAGTTATATTACTACGCTAAGTCTTATCTGATCTTAGTTCTGTCTTATCAGTTGGAGCTGTCCTTAGGTAGATGAGTGCATGTTGTGGCTTAGCATTGTATTCATCACGATATTGTGTACTCCGCAACCAACGGTCGTGAGATGGTCATCGGCTCCTTCGGTTTCCGATGAGATTCTAAGTAAATGGAGAGGCTTTTGCGCGGTTATAGCCAATGCTTACTATATTAGGGGAATGGCATGGTAAGATCTTTTTTTTCTTCTTTCTTTAAAAACATTTTAAGATGAAAATGAGATGTTTGGTATTTACGAAAATGCCATTACCGGTTGAGTTTAGGCTTCCGGTGAAGACTCTTCAGTTGGAGCAAATGGCGGTGACGGGACAAGCGGAGGAACCGTCGGTTGTAGCCAGCCGAATGCGACTGGTCTTTAGCACTCTCGAGGTCAGTCTCATCTATATATATGAGAAAGCACTAACGTATCAAATTAAATCCAGTTTTCTTAAATATTGATAAAATGTTGATTATTTGTTTATTGTAGGTAGTGAGTCCACAATGGCCACGGGTTTAAATATGATTTGCAGTATACGGGTTAAATGTTTATAACGATTAAATGATATTCGAAGTCTCTTTATTTTGTTCTTTGAATCATCTATTTGTCAAAATGTTATTGTCGTTTTGTTACTCTCCGATGTTTGTAAATTGTTGTAGGATATACGATGTATGAAAACACTAAAGAAACGTTATCATAATCAGATAATTATAAGAGAGAACCCTAAACCAAATCCACAGAAACTGTTGTTTTTATACCCAAACTAGGGATGTTTCCGTGCTTCGCGCGGATTATTTTTATAAATATTTGATTATTATTTAAGTTAAATTATTTTTATTTTAAATTAATAAATATTTGTTTTTCAATATCATTTTGATGTAGTTATACGTCAAAAAATTTTTAGCACTCAAAAAATATATTATGATTCAATTTAACAATTGACTAATTTAATGTATGTGAAAATTAACTATTAATCTAAAACTTAATATTTGTATATAAACTCACTGTTGTTCATTAACTTTCAAAATATTAATAAAATTATTTTGTATTTACTAAATTTGATAATTGAACTCAACAACTATAAGTTTTCTGTTTATTTAATTAAAAACTATTTTTGATTTTAAATTAAAAAAATAAGTTATCAAACATATGACTACAACTGAAATACCTGATTATTGTTCCAATTAATTTGAATTTATTTTCATTTTATTTGTGTTTGTGTAGTGTTTTTTTTCATTAGCAGTCTCAAATACGACAACAATCGATATTCAAAACTCTTACAAATCCGTAAAAGAACTATTGTTTGTATAAATAAAAACAACATTTACATAGTATACAAAATCAAAATCATATTGATAAACTGCAATTTTGATTTGGTCCTTGAAGTATCTGTGAACTATAGAACTATAGATGAATAAAGCAAATAATACATACACAAATATAACTTCATACTAAGTCATTATATTAAAAAAAAATATGTCGAGTTTCTCAAAACTCAAAATGTGTAAAAGGTTTATTTGAATTTAATTTGTAAATTAATTTAGATATTTTTCTTATACTACACATATATTTTTATGAGCCTTTATAATTAAATTAATAATATATTATAATATTTTTAAAAGAGTTTCTAAGCCCCAGGAAAAAAACCATGTTAGTTTTTCTTACATGTTAAGTTTGTAAAGAATTTCTCTTTTTGTTGATGTGGATTTAAGTAATATATATACAAATACAACCTCATACAAATTCATTACATTAAACAAAGTATGTCGAGTTTCTCAAAACTCAAAAAATGTTAAAAATTCATTTATATTTAACTTGTAATTTAACTTAGATATTTTTTACACTATACATATATTTTGATGATTCTTTATAATTAAATTAATAATTTATATTATGTTTTTTAAAAGATTTTTTAACCAAAAAATCATATTAGTATTCCTTACATGTTGAGTTTGTAAAAAATTTATTTTTTGTTGATGTGGATGGTTATGAATGTTTTTATGACATTTTCTTTCACATAAAAATATATATACTATTTTTAATCATAAAAGTTTAATATATTAATGTTTAATATATAGTTATGCTCATCTATTTTTCTGTAAATGTATTGCATATATTTTTTGTAATAAGTAATATTTTAATAAAGTCTTATAAATTTATCTTTGTGTAAATAATAGACAATTTTGTATCCACATATGTACAATACAGTTATGTTAGTTTCAAAAAAAAAAAATATTTGTTTTGTATAAACTCTGTATGCTTCTAAAAGATGAATGTTTTAGTTTTTTTCTAAATTGCGAATGTTTTAAATTTTGTTATAGAAACTACTATTTTGTAACCTTATTTCTATGAACTATTATTTAACCATTTTTGAGCAATTTGTTTTCCAAAATATTCATTATATTACAAACAAAAGAAGAATATATTAAAGCTATAGAATTAAATGATGTTTATTTTACTAATTTAAAAATGATATTTTAATTTAATTTTGTTTTTGTTCATAACTATATTAATTTTAGTATTTATATTTATTTATTTTATTTGTATTTCAAAAAATCTAATGTGAGAGTTTTTTTATTATCGTTTTTTTGATGATGTGGCAAAAAGAGAGAGTAAATTAAAAAACTGAATTGGATAGCTTAAAGAGTCTCAAACTCTTCTTTTTATTTTTTGTAACCTTGTTTCTGTTAGCTATTATTTAAGTTTTTTTGGTGAAAATTATTTTCCAAAATATTCATTATATTATAAAAAAAAGAGAATATATTAAATTTTTAGATTTAAATGATGTTTATTTTACTGATACAAAAATGGTATTTTGATTCAAAAATAATATTTTAATTTTATTTAGTTTTTGTTAATAACTATATTAATATTAGTGGTTGTATTTATTTATTTTATATGTATTTCAAAAAATATTTTGTAAGAATATTTTATTATTGTTTTTTGCTTATGTGGCAAAAGGAGAGACTAACTTAAAAAGCTGAGGTGGATAGCTTAAGAAGCCTTAAACTCCTTCTTTCATTTAGTACTTGAGAATGTTTCGTGCTACGCGGGGATTGTTGTAATATTTATATTTAATTTATTTTGATTAAGAAAAAAGTGTTTATAAGCCATATAGGTATTATTGTCTAATTTTTCGCTTGTAATAGTTTATTTATGAAGGTTATTTAAGCTTGTTTTTTAGTTAGATGTGATACTATGTTTATCACATAGAAGAAATTAATGAATTATAATTTTAAAAATTCGACTAATTAATTTTTTTAATATACATGCTAACTAAGAGGTAGGGTTTTTTAAAAGAAGAGAGGGTGAGTCTGCTTACAGTTCTCTATGCATATTTGTGCTGAAGCAGAAGCGACAGTAAGCTTATTAGAGCAAAATAGAGAATTGATAAGGAACTCCTCTGTTTCATTGTTTGATTTCTCAAGAGATTGTAGGTCCACGGTTTAATTACCACACAGAGGATATTATTAGTGCATTCTACTTCTTGCCGGTTTTAGTAGAATGTACCAAAAAAAGTATGTAATTTTGATCTCAATTATCTTCGGTTTCGACTTCGAATACTAAATTCGAAAGAAATATTAAGCTAACATGTGGTTTTCATGTTTGTCTATATGAGATGTTGCTAGTACTTAAAAGCTATGAGAGTAGTAATAATACTTTGTTATATATATACTGCATTTTTAGAAATGTATCTCTCGCCATAACTCATCGAGGAATATAGTTTGAGGAATCAAACTTCATCATGATACTACAAAGTCAATCTGATTTACCAAATTTCTCTTCAATTTAATCCCTCCGATCTTTTCCCATCTTATGATGAATAAAAAAAACAAATTACAATTTGTATAAGTTACGGTGTCAGTGTCACTACCACCTTGAATAGACAACCGGGAATGAGAAAGAAAATACTGTACAACAGATTGTTGGAGAAAGATAAAGAAATCAAAGAAGGATTGAAAGAGTTTTATAAGAGATGACTGGACAACAGATTGTTGGAGAAATGCAAATTAAGGCATCTAATTGCACCCTTCGATAACCGTCTTTCCTCAACTTCCTTTGTACACTTGTGAGTTGCGATAATCACCTCGGAAGATCAAATGACCTACATAATAAACCAAAACAGAGGATTGAACTTTGTAAGGTCCAACAATCGAACTATGCTTAAAAACTAAGTTCTAGGGATATCAAGATGAAGCTGTACGTAGCTTTCTTAAGGCCAAACTTTTTTTGTTTTCCGCTTTGGGTCGAAAATGATATGCTTGAAATTGCTTATTTTGGCGATTTATGTGAGTGTAGCAGAGATAAGAACCTGGTTCTTACGATGCATGCTAGTTGCTGCTACGGTATGGAAAGTAAGCTTCACGATCCCAGGCTTCAAGATTGGAAAGATTTTATGTCTTTACCACTTCCTCTAAAACAGTGCTTTAGATTCCTTAAAATGTCTATACTGGGTTGAATCAAACAGTTAGAGAAATCCAACAATTATGTAGTGGCGTCGAAAATTAATCAGACTCTAAAACAACCATTTTAAACATGTTTGAAGGGGTATTAATAGGTACTTCTGTGTTAGAAAACTATAAAGATTTAGAATCCATCAACCTAAGAATACATCCATCTCTGTAACGGGTATCCTTATTTCCTAATTCTAATTGAGAGATGAATTTTGATTCCCAACTTTGCAACATATGTAAGGAGGTCTATGTTTGTGACCTATATTAAATAATCAGAAAATTTAAGTGTCTCATTTGAATTGCCTTTACGGCTTTCACCTGCAACACCAATGCTCTAATGATTCTAAATAGTATTTGTCATTGTCTTCCAAATTCACATATTTGTACACTGTAACAACCTGAAAAAAACACGTACAAAAGTTAAATAAAAAGGTATGTCTTGATTTAGGTGCCGTTGGAGAGTAGCTTTTGCCTTTGTAATTGTTAGAGAGTAGATTAGGGGTTAGAAAAAGTCAATAATACGTTTGTTTCTCTACTGTGTATATCTTACACATACCTTTGTTTCAATGTGAAGAAATTCTGCACCCATGAGTCTATTGCCATTTTTAACCTACCAAAACTGAATCAGCCTGACCAACACTTGTCTTTACAGAAATCTCCATAGAAGTCATCAAACTTTTTGTGGGTGAGTGTCTTAGGATAGGCAGTAGTAGCTCGTGGAGCCATAGTCTGTAAAGTTGTTTTGGGTGGGAGATGATGTGATTATTCAGCTGTGAGAAGAATAATTTATAATTATCTTTGAAAGGAAGCTTGATAGACAACTTAGTGGGAATTAATTGGAAGCAATTGAAAGTAATTATAAAATGATTTAAGAGATGAAGTGGCAACTATCGTGCAATGGTTTCAAGTGAGTAAGGCGAATCGATTGTAATTGTAAGTATCAAGGGAAAGGGATAGTAATCGTTTCATTGCAAGAGATACTTAGGTTAGGATGGGCTATCATGTTTTCTATTTTGTTTGGACTTTTGTTTTAGTGTTACATGATCAACAATAAGTCTAAATATTAGTTTGTTTGGTTTAGATTGAATAGAAAAAAATACTTTGAATAGCATGAAAAAATTTTACACTGACTTAAGGAAGTGATGACATGGCTGCTTGTGGGAGAACTCTAAATTTGCTGATGTGGATAGCTTAAGGAGCCTCAAACAGCTTCTTTTATTTAGTATAGATATCAAAATACGAGCGATCAACTTATAGTATGATACAAGAGTTGGTATATATTATGAATGGACGATATATTTATAACCTACACATAAAGAGGAGCATGGGACTAATTAAAGAGATTATTAGAATATATACAGGCTTAGCATAAGGATTCACACATAATTAATTAACACCATCATATGTATCCATCAATCTACTCTTCCAAAACCACTGCCACTTCCTCTTGCGTCACCACTTCCACTTCCACTGCCACTTACGCTACCATCAATACCACCACCGCCTCCACCTCCACCACCACCGCCACTGCCACTACCTCCACTAACTACGATATGTACGCCAGGACCATCAGCACTTCCACCGCCGCTGCCACTACCACTTCCGCTTTCATTGACGCTAGTACTGTTATCTCCGGCGCTGCCACCTCCACCACCGCCACCACCACCTTCACCTGTAGCATACGCTCCACGGTCATTGACACCACCACTACCGTTACCATAGCCGCTGCCAATACCATAACCAGTGAAATCACCACTACCACCACCGCCTGCACCGGCACCTCCACCTCCACCTCCTCCACCTCCACCTCCAACAATCATCCCTCCGAGACAGTTTCTGCCATCACTCCCATTTCCATCCCCATTTCCGTGGCCGTTTGCATTGTCGTTGCTTCCGTTGATGGCAACTCCTGCACCGCCGCCTCCACCGCCACCAGCCTCGCAAATAGGCGGGATATCTAGTTTTTGATCCATGAATAATTTGGTAGACTTGGGCACTCTTCGGAGTTGCCTTGCGCCAACATTAGCACACACAACTCCTATGAACACTATCACAAGCAACTTAGTACTGATTTTCATATTTTGTTTCTTCTTTATGTTTTTCTGAAATATATAATTTTTATTTTCTTTGTGTGACAAGTTTGTGTTCGCAACACCATTGGTTATATACCGTCACACACATACACCCACGTACATATAATATCTTTTTTTTTGGTTTAAATGTTAATATTTATATCATTTTCTGACTTTTACAATGTTGCAAGCAACTTATTACAACTGGAAAAAAACTAGAACAGAAAGACAATTACATGGGAGGAGGAACACATTGGAAATACAACTCAAGAAGAGAGGGAGTGCTTACGCTGGCCGCCGGGAAGGAAAGAAGCCGATCATGGAGATACCGATCTATAACATGGTGAAGAGAGAAAGAGGAAGCAGCTGATTGGCGAAGATCATTGAGTTGCGCTCTTTCCATAAGTGGTAGATGATTGCTTGAATGAAGAGTCTGATTAAGATGCCTCGAGGGGAACGAGCCTGAAGCTGAGCAGAGTCAATCCAGAAAACCATGTCCTGAAGCTTTTGCGGACAGTTAGCGAAGCTGGTGGAGAAGCGAGACCAGATTTCGGCGGAGAACAGACATTCAAAGAAGAGATGCTCGTGTGTTTCGATGCCGGAAGAGCAAAGAACACATTCTGCTTGTACATTCAACCCCCATCTCAGAAGTCGATCTCTAGTAGGCAGTCTTGATAGCATTGCTAGTCACATTATGAAAGAACATCTTGGAACCGCTTCTTTAAACCACACAATCCCATGCCAAGGGACGGAGGGAGAGCGAGGTCTTATCTGCTCCCAAGTGTCTTTGGAGGAGAAGGAATTTACGTACATCCCAGCTGCATTACGCCAGAGATAGATGTCACAACCGCGCGAGGCCAGAGGAGGGGAGGTACTTGTTAAGTAAATCTGCAGGGATTGAGCTTCATCTGATCGTGCACCAGGGAGAGTCCATTGACCCCTCGGGGCAGCACGGGATACGCAGGCACTAAGCGGAATCCGCAGTTGATGAGGCCCTGTTTCAGCGAAGATAGAAAGCAAAGGCCCCATATTTGTCCAGCAGTCAAACCAGAAAGAAGCCCTGGCCCCGTCACCAATTTGACAACGCAAAAAGTCTATCAAGCGAGGCTTAATCTGGAGCATGCTTCTGATAGAATGAGAGAAACGATTTGCATCTTTTGTAAGCCAGAACCCTTTTCTACCAAATATATACTTATTAACCCAGGCAACCCACAACGAACCTGCAGATGAGAACAGAATCCAGAGTTGCTTCAATCTGAAAACTAATTCAAACTCCTCCAGCAAACAGATACCAAGGCCCCCTTCCGCCTTAGGTCGGCAAATATCACGCCAAGACAAACGAGCTCCTGGAGCAGATCCCATTTTATTTTTCCAGAGAAAAGCAGAGCATAATGAGTCCACTTTAGCATAGAACCTCTTCGGCAGAGAAAAAACAGAACTCCAAAAATTCACCATGCCATATATAACCGATGAGATCAACCTTATTTTTCCTGCGAAGGATAAGAATTTTACCGTCCAAGCGTGCAGTTTCTGCGTAATCCTCTCAATGAAAGGTTCAAGCGTTGAGAACGAGATCCTTTGAGGATTTAAGGGCAGACCCAAGTACCTTGTGGGGAACGTGCCAACCTTAAAACCAGATAATCTGCTTAGGAAATCTGCCTCTTCGTCCGTGAACCCCCCAAAGAAAATTTCTGATTTTGTAGGATTCATGTCTAGGCCACACATTGCCTCAAACTCAGCCATAGTCTTAAATATGCCTGCGAGGGAGTTGCTTGAACCGTCTGAGAAGACTAGGAGATCATCCGCAAAGAGAAGATGAGTGATCAATGGGTTAAAGCATTTCGGGTGAGCCACGATGTTTCCCCGGCGGATTGAATTCTTAAGTAGCTAATACAATGTTTCCATAACCATTATAAAAAGGTACGAAGAGATAGAATCTCCTTGCCGGAGCCCTTTTTCCCGGGGAAGAATCCTGCCAATTCACCGTTAATAGCAATTGAGTATCTTGGTGAGGTAATGCACTCTTTGATCCAATTTCGAAAGAGAGGAGGAAAGTCCTGCGCTTCTAACATCTTGAGGATAAAATCCCAACAAACTGTATCAAAAGCCTTTCTAATATCCACTTTAAGCATGCAACTTTTAGGACATGATGCTTTCTGATAATCTCGAATTAGCTCAGATGATAAGAGAACATTCTCACCAAGGCTACGTCCCTTAAGAAAAGCAGCTTGATTTGGACTAATGCATTCCTGCAGAATAGGTTTCAGCCTGTTGGCAATGATTTTGGATATCACTTTGTAGACAACGTTGCAACAGTTTATCGGTCTATAATCCCCCAATTTACATGCATGTGGTTTCTTTGGAATAAGAGTGATTGCCGTGTTGTTCATGTCCTTGAGCAAGCGACCGTTACTAAATAATTCCTTAACTGCAGCTAGGACGTCGCATCCCACAGTGTCCCAAGAAGATCTAAGGAATTCGATAGAGTAACCATCTGGCCCCGGGCTTTTGTCGAGAGGCAACGCAAACACAATCCTCTTAATTTCTTCAAGAGAAACATCTTTTTGTAACGCCTCCTTTTGAGTTTCTGAGCATCGGAAAGGCAACAAATCCTTCAGCTGATCGACAGAGCAGGGAGAGATAGGCAGGTCAGTGCTACCGATAATTCATTTGAAGTATTCAGCCGAGTGGATTTTGATCTCATCTGATGTACCAATAAAACGATCCTCAACATCTCGTAAGAAATGGATGTGGTTTCTAGAAGCTCGGGCAGTCACCGTTTTATGATAAAAAGGCGTGTTTCTATCACCAAGATGCATCTATTTTACCCTTGATTTTTGACGGTAGAACTTTTCCTCTGCAATGATCAAGGATTTCTACTTTACTTTGGCTTGATGTTCCTCCCGAGCAATGTCTTGATTTGGCATAGATAGAAGAGATCTTTGCAGCTCAGCAATTTTCGCAGCTTGATCTCGGACTCTCGCAGAGATACCACTAATGTGGCGTTTATTTAAGTGCCTCAGAGGCCGCTTTAACAATTTCAAGGATCGGACAAGCTTGAACTGATTTGAGCCAGATATAGAAGCACAGTTCCAAGCAGCTTTTACTGTATCGACATAGAGAGGATGGTCAATAATGTGATGAAAAAATTTGAAAGGCTTACAAATTCTTCTTTGAGCTGATGACATCTTGAACAGACAAGCCGCATGATCTGATTGCAAAGGCTCTAAGAACTCTGCATACGCATCAGGAAAGCATAGAGACCAGGGCTGGTTTATGAAAGCGTGATCGATTTTTTTAGCAATCGGGTTCTGGTCTTGGTTGTTCCACAAAGTGAAGGAAAGTCCCTTAGATTGAGCTTCGAAAAGTTCAGCATCCTGAAGAGCAAGGTTTAAGTCATCCATACCGGATTCATCCACATCCAGACCCAGGTGGTTCGAGTGGTGAGAGACTCGCATGATTTGGTTGAAGTCTCCAACAACAACCCAAGGGTGCGAGGTTACTGATGTGCAAGCGTTTAAAGTCCATAGCTCCTCCCACAGAGACAATCTATCTTCCAAACGATTAAACCCGTAAGCAAAAGTAACAGTAAGGTTGACATTTTCCGCTGGAATATGAATTCCACACGTAATAGCTTGAGCATTAGCTTTATATATAAAAACAGATACTCTTGGATCCCACACCACCACAATCCAAGCCGTAGTATGATGATCGAAATTCCCAAAAAATTTCCAGCCAAAAGGAATTGCCCGCAGGATTCTTTCTTCATTTATTTGCTGAATATGAGTTTCCAAGAAAGCTCCAAAAAGTGGCCTATGGATATTAATCCAATATTTGGTCATACTGTGGCGTTGATCGCTATTTAGTCCTTTTATATTCCACACAAAAAACATGATTGAGTGATTTATTGTTTTTTTGTGGCCTTACGGCCACTCTTCCGGCGAGACACCATGAAGAAAAGAGATTCGTGTTCTTCAGAGATACTAACTCCATCCTTTGCAGGAGATGGAATTGCCCCTGAAGCTGATGTTGACCTAGCATTTGGGAAATCTCCAATGTCCGAAGGTGCCCCTGTAGCTGGAGATAAAGATGGGTCTTGGGGTGTCTTGGCGTGTAGAGGAGCCCCTGGATCTATACTCTCTATATCACTACCACCTTGGATTTCTGAAGATGTCTTATCACTATTCCCACTAGTGAGTAAGCCATCAGATTTCGGTCTTCCAAGCGGATCCACATCAGACTTTCCACTAGCATCCTCCAAATAGTTCCTCTTTTTAGCCTGTAGAGATGTATTGCTTACAACTTCAGAGAAGGATCCATGACTACCAGAGGTGTGCTTCGCTTCTCTGGGACCATCATCGCGAGGCTTTGATTTTTGTTTTACTTCTGTGGATCTACTAGGTCTAGATTGGTGTAGTCGACGCTCTTTCGGAGCTGGAGAGGTCGAGAGATTTCTACCGCTTGCCGGAAGGCAGCATGATCTTTTCTCATGCCCATATTTTCCACAAGTATCACATTTCAAAGGCAACCAAGGATAAGAGATAGCTATTTCTACTTCCTTTCCACTCGAAAAACCAGAAATCACAGACAATGGAAGTGTCTTGGTGAGGTCAACGCGAACATAGACTTTAGCAACTTCGAAGTTTTCCTTTCTTTCTGTCTCAGGGGCTAAGGAGACAGGTTTACCCACTGCTGTAGAGATTCTGCTAAGGCTTTCCTTGTTGAAGAGGAGATAGGGAACGTTACACAGCTCCACAGGGATAATAACTGAGGTTATGGGGGGCTGTTCTGGGTCTAGATCTTGTGTCCAAGGAGCAACGAACATAGGAAATCCTGCAATGTTCCACACTGGACGACTGAGAAGAATTTCCTTTGTTCTCGGGTTAGTGACACGAAGTAGAAAAGAGGTCTGTCCCACTCGATGAACAAAAAATTCTGGGACCCGAGCGAGCCCATATGGCATTAATGACTCCAATTATCCTTCCCATTTCAGCTGAATCTCCATGAAAACGAGCAAAGATGAAGTCCTTAAATTCATGCTTTGCTGCCGCTATGTTCTCATCTGGAATTAGAACAAAGGGGGCTCCAGAAATGTGTTGGGTTGGAGTTCCTATTTCCTCTAGCTGAGCAGATTCTTGCAGAAAACTTGACCATTTTCTGGGAGTTTGAGCCCCCCCAATCAAGGGAGGAGTGATACTGTCTGAAACTGTCGCCGGATTGACCATTTCTGGTTGAGATTGTGTGCCTACAGAAGGATCTTCACTGGCAACAAGAATGGTATCACCGGTAACAACCCCTTGCGGAGGTTCGAGCCGAGGAGAAACCAGATCTGTTTCGGGCCCACTTCCCGAAGTAAGGGACTTCAACAGATCTTGGTTTGAAACAACGCCTGATGGCGGAGAAGAGACACTGGGGGTGTGGGATACTGTGGCGGGGGTCGAATCTAGAGAAAAAGGACCACCAACGAGAGGAGAAACATTCTTTAAAACATCTGTTAAATCGGATGGAGAAGCGAGAACCCGGAGGAATTTCTTGGTCGCAGGAGGGCCATTAGGAGGCCACCCTTTATTCTTCGGCATGAGGTTTTTCTCGTCCTCCGGCGTGAGGCCGGTGACGGTGGGTTGGAAGGAAGGAAAACGGGGAAAAAGAGAGATGGTTGAGATTTTGAATCCAATTTTTTGATAATGATCCAAAATAATATCTATAGTACGTGTGTGTATTTGTTAACTGTTGTTTACAGAGAAATAAATAAATGCGAAAGAGATTTGAATTTAATTGGTTATCTGAATTAGGGGTGGGCACTTCGGTTTTTTGGTTTGGTTTTGGTTCGGTTTTACGGTTTATCGGTTTCACGAAAATTCAAACCATATAAAAGTCATATATATTTCGGTTCGGTATGGTTTGGTTTCCTTTTTTTTGGAATTATACTATTACGAAATTTTTTGATTCAAACTAATGGAAATAATAATAATAATAAATAAGTGAAATAAAACAATAAATTCAAAAATAGAATCTAAATCATTAAAAATTCATCAATAAGGACAGATTTCAAAACAGAGAAACAAACAAATTATCAAATCTTTCATAATCAATAATTATAAAACAATAAACAAATCTAGATTAAAATTTCATACCTATAATCTTGAAACTAGAACTAGAAAACTTGAATGTGAAGAAAAAGGAGTCATATTTTTTTATTGAGAAATTAAAGCTTACTTTATTATTTATATGTAGATATTTTTTATAAATATTATATTTTAAATTTATTAGTTAAGTTAGTAAATTATAAAGATAACTAAGCTCAACAATAAAATATGCATCTAAACTAAATTAAAAAATTAGGAAAATATAAATTATTTAAAATTTAGTTTAAAAATCGAAAAAACCTTTTGGTTTGACGGTTTTTAACCAAACCAAACCTAAACCAAAACTATAAAAAATGATGACCAAATGGATTTTTAGGTTTAACCATAACCAAACCATATCATTTTTTTCGGTTCGGTATGGTTTGGTTTTTTCGGTTATGGTTTCGATTCTGAATCTCACTTGGAAAACATTTAACCTGACGTATTGGTAAATTCAACATCTTAAACTGACAATAACAGTAGTATTCATTTTTTTCTTCTAATTTACGTAATGTTCTCAAATATGATTCTTGGATATATATATATATATATATATATATATATATATATATATATATGGGTGTTGATATTGCATTTAAAATGAAAGCATTTTGAACATAAAAAAAAATCTTAGGCATTCTTTATATTAAAGATTCAAATTAACACACTTACAAATTGTTATTGGAATGACTATAATTTGTAATTGCAGAAGAAATCTTAAGAAGACTGAACAATCTATATACATCTAAAGTTTAACAAAAAACTAAAATATATTCATCTAGAGTCTGAACCAAATCCCATTCGTAGTTAAGAAGCTTCATTTCATGAATTGCTTAATCGCTAGTTTGGATATAATTTATAGCTTCTCAGCTAAAAAATGTGTAATTTTACAATAGCGCCACACACGATCTTTGGATTAAAGATTCAAACACACGTACGAGCGATCAGAGCCATCTCAATTATTGTGAAATATTTATATCAAAACGTATTGGATATTGTAAACACATGTTTTGTTTTAGGTTTCCCAAATTAACACACATACAAATTACTTGATATACATACATATTCGAACATGCTTCAAAGAAAACAACAGAGAATTGGATATAATAATAAAATCTGTCGACAAGTGTTCCTGGTGTATATATAATATACGAATTACTATTACGAATTTTCGAAAACTTATATATATGAAATGGTTTTACGTATTATTTTAGATATTAATTCTTGCATGCGAACGTAGTTTGTTTTTTCTTTTTCTTGTGAACGACGTCATTATATAGGTAGTTACGTTAGGTCAAAAACATATGTACTATTTTAGGTCTCATTTCATAGCATCGTTAATGCAAATCCTCTGGTGTTCAGCAAAGAGAATCTAAAAAGAAAGTTATATTTTCTCACGACACCTGGATACCCATTACGTTGGACAAATAATTAATTAAAATTTTGACAGTGACAAATCTAGAAAGTAGAAAGTAGAAACCCATACAGTTTAAAATTAGAAAGTAAAAACATGATAACGTTTTTTGGCGAGTGGTATTTTAGATGGTATCATTATTTTGACATGTTTGCAAGACTGTTAGTTATGGGTTAATATAATATTAAATAATGCCATTGAATTATGTATTTAGCTTGTAAGAAATGCACACGTTCCCTAATAAATACATGTGTGTGTATATATAGTGGCTAAAAAGTGGGAGGGAAACAACACAACTCACAACAAAGCATCTTCACTAGAGAAACAAAATTAGAAAGAAACTACAAGAAAGAGAGAAATCGAAGATGAATGCCACAAAGTTTGTTGTGCTTCTGATCTTTGTTGGAGCTGTGTGTGCTATTAATGTTGGTACAAGGATGCTCGAAGAAGCTGTGCCCCAAGAGGCCAAATTAGGCATCTCTGTTCCTAAAACTGCCACTACTATTACCAATGGCCTTGGAGCTGAGCTTGCAAGAGTTGTGGTTTCCGGTAGCGCTACCCATTATTCCACTAGCACTGCCCGTGCTGCTGAAGGTCCTGGCCGTTCTGACGCTGATGGAACCGGATCTACTTATTCAGATACCTACGGGTATGTCATTGCGGAGGGTCCCAAGAGGGCAAACGCTTATATTAACAATGGCGCTTCCGGTAACACCGGTGCTGCTGCTGCAGTGGGTCCCGGTGGTGCCACTGGAACTGGAATTGGTAACGGAGGTGCAGGCACCAATGCTGGTGGCTCTGCCAATTAACGATCCTTGAGCGGTTGGTGATGAAATTCAAGTCTCCGCGTATATTATAATACTCTAAAACTACAAACCCAACAGTCTCTTTTGTATCCATAAATAAAACCTAGAGACTGTCGTCGTCACCTTTGATAATTATGATGAATTAATGATACTACGTACGAGGTTTATGTGTAATAATGTCTGTTGTCTATATATATATATATGATTATTTATACGACCTTGTTTCGTTCATGCATGCATTTAAATGATAGGATCAGCGCGGTTTTAGAACGGATATGTTCATGTGGTACATGCTTCTCCTCTGGAATTTTCTAGGATATCTAATCAGCAAGACTCATGAATCATTCACTCGCATCGTCAGATCTGAAACTCATCTTCTATCTCATGTTTCATGGTCTTTTATATATGATTATCTACTCGATATAGAAGGAAAAAAAAATCCAGACTCCACGTTACAGTTTTTCGATGGGCTTCATGCTAGCTAAGTTGCGATGTCACTCTTCTAGCTTACTCACGATAGCAAAGACATTCCTTTCACAATGTGGTTCCGCCACTTTGATGCGCCTCCTTATTGCAGTGTTGTGATGCAGCGTATCTTTAATTGTTTAGAGCTTTTGTTTTGGGACTTTGCATGTCGAACTCTTGTGTAATCGCATGTTTGATAAAATTTTTTTAATAATAATTAAATGTAAACTTTGGTTTATCAGCTACACTTACAATAATTTTAGTATCTAACAATCTTTATTTTACATGTTAATATATTTGTTCAACCCTAATAAGTTTTTACTATTCAGCTACTTTAGTTTTATTAGGATACAAAAATGATTTTATATGTGTATTACATATTTGATAAAAAAGAGATTTAATATATATATATATATATATATTTTATATATAATGTGTTTACTTTGTTAAATTAGTGTATTCGATTCACACTACTATAAATTTACATTAAAAATGAGAGAGGATCTAACTTATCTAAAATGAATCATTCATTTAAAAAAAATACTTTTATTCTTTTTGAATCATTTGACTTATTTACCAATTAACTTTATATTAGAAGAATTGATGTTTTTTCGTAGTGGAAGAACAATAAATTTCCGGATTAAAAGAAACAGCCACGGACTTGTGTCATTCCTATAATCCTATTCCGTGTCTTTGTTGTTTACGTTTTGTTTATGACATTGGATTATCAAAACAAGGTTGTATTTGTATAATTGGTTATCGGTCAGTCGGTCACCATGATCACACATACATATATGTTATATTATTCAAGAAGATTAACAGATTAACATGCACGGTCGTAAATATTGCATTTATGTTTATCAATATACAATCCACATAAAGAGTAACACTTCATAAAAAAAGAAGTTAAAGCTAACAATCTCTAGTTCTATTTATGAAGACAAAATAGATTGAGAATTTGTAGAGTACTCATAGGTTTCGAGCAATGAGCATGATCACAGCTTACACTAAAGGGTTGCTGCCAACACCTACATAGCTGCTGCTACCTCCCGAACCAGCTCCATAGGCGGTGGCACCACCTTGAATGTTAGTTCCGATATCAACAGGAAGCGCAGCTCCAATGCGGTCCGTAGTTTCGGTAATAAAGATGCTTATTTTGGTGTCTTTAGACACTCCTTCGAGCTTCCTTGCGCCAACATTGGCGCACACAACTCCAATCAAGAGAACCACAAAAAACTTTGTGGCATTCATCTTTCCAATACTTTTTTTTATTGGATTATGTTCTAGTTAAAATGTTTATGGTAAGCTGTGTTTGTGTTCTTCTTCCCACATCATAACCTCAATATATGTATACACAACCTACATACAATGTATTTATTAGGATACATGTGCATTTCTTACAACAAAAATGCGTACTTAAATGCATTAGTAAATTACAGCTAACAGTCTTACCAAGATGTCAAAATGTGAACTTTCGTTATTAGACCAACTCCAGTGGTAACACTAAGAGATCTAATAAATATTCTTAAGAATATAATTGAATAAAAAAATTGTAAGGAGTATCTTAATTTTTAGACCAGTGTCTAAATTAGGATCTTTGTTCTTATTTAAAAACGGACACGTGACGAATTATGAATGGACAAAAAAAAGTAACAGAATAAAAAAAAATCTCAGTTATTTTTTTTTCTCAGTCTCTCTCTTCCTCTTACTTTGTCAACGGACACAAGTATAAAATGACTTATTATCTCATAGATGGTATTTATTCGAAATGGACAACTTTTATTCAATATATTCCACTTCCACAAAGTTCGAAAACTCGTTATTTGCTACACATAAAGAATCTGTCAAAAAGATGTCGAGCGTGCTTTTGGAGTCTTGCAAGCTCAGTTTAAAATTGTTTAAAATTGCACTTATGTATTATATGTTTCTATGTATTATATTTTTTGAAAATGTATTATGTTTTAAAAGTTATTAACATAAGTTTTTACTTAATTTTATTAAAAAAAAATTATAAATATTTTTTTAAGACATCCATCAAAGTATCTCCATTGTAGACTTAAAAACAACAAAATATTACAAAGTATCTTATATACATAAAATACATAAAATATTAATAATTAATCAATAAGGCCCTCATTACTAGTATCTCTATTGGGGTTGCTCTTATGTTGCTTCGGGGGTTGATTATAAGTTTCCAATAATAAAAATGGATTCTACAATTTTGAATGATCCCCTTTTCTTATTATATCATATCTTAACTACAATTTTTAGTTACAGCTTTTTATAAAATAAATAATTTAGTTTAAACTTCTCCTTTTATACTCCAGTTTTCATAAAGCGAGAGACCTTTAATATTTTTTGAGAAATTTTGGGATATATTCCAATGTTTCATTTGGTATGTAAGCACCCCCATGCGTGTGATTTATTAGGACGCGTACAAGTCAAATGTACATGTACTTCAATGCATTAGTAATTTAGATTTTGAAAGGGAAATCATTGACGCACACTAACTTAGACGGTTTAAAAACCCATTGGAAAACGATATTCATCTTTTTTTTTCTTTTCTTTGGATTTCCTTATTTGTCTATAATCAACATTTTCGATTCTTTTTTAAACATGATATTTGATTTTGCCACATAAAACATGTTAGCAAGGGTTTGGATAAAAAGAATCCAATTTCTAAAATGTTTGTCTTTGGATCTTGTTGATCATTATTACAAAATCCCAAAAGCGACAGATAACAACAAATGTCTTCGCAGCATATTGAAAGGCAATTTGTATATAATAGTGGTATCAAAGATTTAGCAATAAACACTATAAGGTCAACCTTTTCTTTTGTAATAATTATAACTTCTACCATAAAATCAGCCATTTGTGTATATATAGACAGTAACATGAAATCTACAAGTTCGTTCTTTTTTTATGGAGTCGACAAGACCATGAAACAGGAGATGTAAGATGAGTTTAGACCCTGATGACTCGAACGAATGATTCATGAGCCAGCTATAATTAGATATCCAAGAAAATTCAGAGGACGTGGACTCGCGACTGGACGAAACAGTATATTTGGTCATATATATTACTCGCGTTATTAATTATTGCATTTATTTCATATACAATAGTAGTAGCATTTCATCATACGTATTAACGGTGACGACAATCTCTAGGTTTTATTTATGAATACAAAAGAGATTGTTGGGTATTTTATAAGTATTAATATACGCAGAGACTTTGAGGTTCATCACCAATATCGCTCAAGCAGGGCCGGCGGTGCCAGTAAAACCGCCGCCTGCACCTCCGGAACTACCTGCATTGGAATTGGCACCATTGGAACCCGCCGCAGCACCAGCACCGCTTGCACCGTTAGCGCTATTGCCACCAGAAATGGTTACGTCGTCGGGACCCTCCGCAATGATAAATCCTTGAAAAGTTTTAATCCTTGTGAATTATCGTTAAGTCTTTATCGTCCTACTTAACTTTTGAAGAGCCCTACAAGATACATACGGAAAGAAGAAGAAAAAAGTTGTTAACTGCCCCTTCTTTTTGTTAAGATGCAATACTTGGAAATCACTTGAAATTATTTAATTCAGAGTTATGAGTTCTAGAAAGAACGTTTCAAGTGCCAGTGCTAAATCATTTTGTTTTATAGTTCTTCATATAGATCATAGTTGTGAATATCACTCTAATATGAAGAGAAAAAATTATTCTTGTTTTACTTTGAACATTAGTTGAGTTTTATCAAAGTATGGCTAAAAAATTGGCTTGTGGTTTATCTATTTGTCAAAGATTCGATGCAAAGTTTGCAACGAGGTCTGTTCTCTCTGCCGTACTTAATTTTTGTTATCTATTTGTCTCGGCCGCAATCTTTGGCATGGCCAGATATACCATGGTGGAAAGTTTGGGAGGTTCTTTGATGGCTCTGTAGCTTATTCAAGGGTCATCATCGTTTTTCTTATAATCTAAGGCTCCATAAACAAAATATGGAAGTAAAGAAAGGATCAAAGGAACGTTTTTATGAACAGCTGAGCTTCTCCGCAAGAGATATCTTTTGGTTTTATTGAACCTGTGGATACTAGCCTTAGTAAGAGAAAATTAAACGAACTTCCTCTAGCTCATTATGTTTATTAGTTTGGCCAATTCTACGCACATACAGAAATTAAGTCCCACAATATTCATATTGAAATTATCCGCCTTCTAAAATGTAGATATTTAGCCTCTATAATGAGCTAAAATGAGATATGTATTTATGTTTTGAGATTGTTGTGTAGTAGATGGATGAAGAGGTTGTGTAGGGCATTTTAGGAGTATCACCTTGTGTGTGGATCGACACCAGTCGCAGCTTTGGGTAAGTTCTCTATTTTTCTCGATTTACTCAGTTCCAATCATTCTGTTCACCAATTTTAGGCTTAAACAACACTATTCCAGTGTTATCAAATTTTTGTTAAAACTATCAGTTTTTCTTGAAACTAACCACAAAACATTGACACTTGAAAGACTATTGCCATAACAATTGATTGCAGGTTTTATTAGGTGAAAGATTATGAGTGGATCAATCTAACAAGAAAAGTTCAGATTCATGGAGAGTTCGGAAAATCCATTGTTAACTCTTCCCTAATGAACTTAAACTTCTCATCTTGGGATTTGGTATACATCAAACTTGAATCCTCTTCCAGCACTAACAAGATAAATTATATGCACTCTCTGGTTTTCTCTTATAAAGTTATAAAATAAAAAATCGAAGTTTAAGAATGGCAGCCTGAGTTCCATGAAAATAAGCATACACTCATGAAAGCGTCTCCTCACAAGAAACAAAAAAATGAGTGACACCGTTCTTGAGCTGTAAAAAAAAAGTCGATAAAAAAATAGAAATGACACCCTTGAAAAATAGGGAGAAATCAACTAAAAAAAATAAATAAAGGAGTTGTACCGAGATTATCTGTGTTCAGAAGCTTGGAGGGGAAAGAATATGTAAGTTCTTTGATCGATACTCTCTCTCGATGAGACTTCACACCTAATTGATAAAAGAGGATAATAGTGGAGATTTTAGATTTCTCTAAGAAGTTTGACCGTATCTGAGAGATTGCTAAGCTTGTAGTAAATACACTAACATACTATATCTAGAGTCAAGGTTTAAAAATTGACACTATACCAACCCCACATTGACTAAGTTTAAGGAGTTGATATTTCATGATATAGGTCTTATATATGAAGTCTTTTTTGATATTTTTTGAGTCTTTATATATTTAGGCACCCATAGAGCTCATTCAGAGATATTAGAGCGTTTTGGTGCCAAGCAAGAGATGTTGCTGAAGAAATCATGTCGAAAACCAATTATGGACAGGGTGTCGATTGACATAGAGCGTGCATAGAGCCCTTTCATTTCGGTCGACATAAAGTGAGCACACATTCTTGAACGAGTTTTATAGATTTTTAGAAATTGCTGATTAGCACCATTCATGTTTTAGATTATTATTTAAGTTTTCAAAGCCATTGTTAAACACTCACTTTTTACACTATTGAGACTTAAAGAGAGATATATTCTAGTGCTTTTGGGGAGACAATTCTGATACTTTGTTCGTTTGAGAGAAGAATTTGAACCTCCTTATATCTTTCACTTATTTATTTTATGCAATCTTTTCTTTTCATGATACTCGTTTCAATCACCATGTCTGAATAGTTTGCTTGTTAGGTTTATGATTATGATATATCATGGTTTTTATGGTTTTTAACCATGATATAAGTCCTTTTTATTGAAGCTTTTTGGTCTTTTTAGAGTCTTAGTAGAGTCTTTGCAGGATATAACATGACTGGAGCACAACTGGAGGTTTTAAAGCTTTTTGGATCATTGCAAGAATCATCCCCAAAGTTAGTAACTCAGAAGGCGTTACATGGCATTGGTGACGATCGTCATCACTCAAGGGTGATGCTCGTCATCCGCATCTGAGAAGGAGTCGCGACGTTTTATTAAAAGACGAAGAAGATATTGCACTTTTGAACCCAACTCGTGTTTTAGCCTGTATATTAGGTTTTTCAGCCATTGTTGGCTTTTGTCTTGTATCTTATAATTCAGAGAGCTTTAGAGAGAGATTTATTAAGAGCCTTCGGGAGACAGATTATGTGCTCTTTTAGAGAAGATTTCAAACCCCTTTGTTTTATACTCTATTTTTTTAATGCAATTTTATTCAGCTATGCTTTGTGTTTTCATAATCATGTATGAGTAATCTGTTAGTTAAGTTAGAGTTTTTCAAAGGTTGATGAAGAGTTTGTAGAATTGCAAAACTGATAGGAAAATCCAATGGTTCTTCATCTGTGCTTGCATTCATATCAATTTCTTAGACTAATCATCTCGACTTCGAAATCCAAGGTTTTTTAATAGATGTGGAAACATTGTTAATCACCTGAACTAGTATTAGATGAGCAAAACGCCTGTTTGCAAAGAGATTTGACTTAGGAGTTTTGTGAACAATGGAACCTGATCATTACTGCATGTTTAGGTTTTTAAAATTTGCAAAGAGATTTGAAATTCTGTGATTTAGGCATTGATAACTTCTGCAATGAGAATTGATTAGTCATATCATTGTGTTTCAAGTTCTAAATGGTTTTAATTCATTCCTGATTGCATGCATTCTACATTCTCGGATTCAACCTACGAATTGTCCTGACTTGGCGCCTTTAGCTTTCTGAACCTTGGATCAATCAACAAATCGCCTGCTTTCATTTATTTTGCTATTTTGCATTACATTCACGCATTACTGCTTAACTTAATCTGAATCTATAATCGCTAGTGTAGTAAGTTTACTCACTTGGGATTCGATAACCTCTTGTGCTACAACTATATTGATGTGCACTTGCAGTAAGTATACTAAAAGTGGGTAAAACTTAGACCCTATCATGTTTTTGGCGTCGTTGCCAGGGAGCAATAGCTGCCTACAAATTTTTAGTGTTAGGATTTTGACTAATTTTTATTTGTTTACTAAGTTTCTGCTACTTTTTTTGTGCTGATTTCAGGTGTATGCCTAATCGCAGTACCAGAAGAAACAAAGAGAAGGAGCTTGTGACTTTGGGCATTGACGAACTAGCTAAGTTGGAAAGGACCATCAGGAAAGCTAAGAAACAGTCTACAATGGTTGCTCCACTTGTCTTGGTCGAAGATGCAGAAGGTCACTTGGTTGACAGAGATGGAAACAAGAGGAATGAAGAAGGGCAGAGACTGGATCAGAATGGCAATGTCATAGCTGAACATGTGGTTCAGCAAGCACCATATGAAGCTGTAAACGTTGCTGGGCGTTTTGTTCAACGGACTCTAGGAGATTACAACAGACCTGATCAGTTTTATGCCAACAAAGCTGTAATCCGCCCTCCTGCTTTCCAGAGAAACGATTTTGAGCTCAAACCTGCTTATTATCAGCTTGTGGGTCAGCATCCTTTTCATGGCTTATCATATGAGCATCCTATGGATCACATAGAGAGGTTTGAGGATTTGACTTCAAGTGTCAAGACTAATGGAGTTAGCAACGATTTCCTGTTCTGCAAGTTGTTCCTTATTCTCTTGAAGGAGATGCAGCTTATTGGCTGAAGTATCTGGAGCCTGGATCGCTGACCACTTGGAAAGACACCAAAAACGCCTTCCTGGAAAACTTCTATGATGATGCTAGATCATAAGACTTGAGGACGAAAATTGCTTCATCCTCCCAAGGACCTACTGACTTTTAAGGCTTCCTGGCTGAGATTCAAGTCCTATCAGAGAGACTGTCCTCATCATGGTTTCAATCAGGTGCAGCTGCTTGGAATCTTCTTCAGAGGAGTGGACTGAAATATCAGATGGCATTGGATGCTGCTAGCAGTGGCAACTTCAACACAAACCTTCCTGAAGCTGCTATAACTCTGATTGAGAAATTGGCATGCGGTAACAGCAACAAGAATGCTGAATTTCATAGGATGAAACAAGCTGGTTTGAATGATGGAAACCAGATTGCTGAGGTTAAGGCTAAACTGAACAGTATGCATAGTCTTCTGGTGGGAAATAAATCAATCTAGTTTGCTGCAGTGGAGACGTTTAAAAATCCTGAGGAGATTATGCAAGAGGATGTTAATTTCATCAATGCAGGAGGGTATCAAGGTCAAAGGTTTAAAACTCAGCAGTGGATCATGGGCTACAATAAGAAGAGCACCTTAGAACAAATGCTTTCAGAATGAGATGAGAAGACCAAATCTAGCAATCTAAGCATAGTTCAGCCTTAACTTCTAGCAATCATATGATGCATCAAACATCTAAGCACTTAAAAACTGAAATCATCTCTAAACACCAAACACTTTACAAGGAAAATTCATCATAATACCTTATGCAAATGCAATGCTACCTACATGCCAACTCTAGACTCAATCCTAGAAGAATGAAATGCAACTACATGCTTTCTTTTTGGTTTGCAAAAATGCAAAAAAAAAATCAAATTTTTCGATTTTTTTTTTCTTTTCTATGCCTTACATGTATGCATGGTATGCATGAGACTCAAAGTAAAACGAAAAAGAAAAACTAAAAAAACAGAACACAAAGTCAAACCCCAAATCTCTCCCCCACACTTAAATTACACAGTCCCTTGTGTAATGAAAGCAATGGAAGAGAGAAGCAACAAAATATATTACAGAAATAAAAAGATGCAATGGTATAAAACAATGGAAATGATGTGGTACTTGGTTTAATGGTAGGAGTGGTGGGATGATTCTGAGGTTTGAGGAGACTTGCTAGCTCTCCTCTTCCTTCTCTCATAAACTTGAGTGGAATGCTCTGCTTCTTGAGGTGGTTGAACCCAGCTTGACCATAATTGCTCAGCTTGTGAAGAAGTCCCTTATGTGCCCCATTGCCAGGTCTCCTGAACTTCAGAGGGGTTGGGGTTTGGCGCCTCCCAAGCTGATGGAACATGGGCTCTTGGCTCATTGAGGCCCTTGGTTGTGCCCATGTACCCCATTGGTCACTTGGTTGTGCATGGAATGAGTGTCTTCCATGGGGGTTCCATACAACTTCCTCCTCTTCAGTTGGCTCAGCTTGGTGAAGTTGCTCTTCTTGGTGAGAGTTGAGCTCATGGGTGTGGCTGTGGTGGGAAGTTTTTGCTGATGTAGCCTTGTTCTTCCTGAACTTCCCTTTCACCATCTTCATAAGCCATTTGATGGCTTTGTTTTGCCACACTTCTGGAGTGTGTTCATGCTGAAGATGCTCTAGATCCTATCTGGATAGATATGGAGTATCTGAAGAGAAGTAATTTTCTTGAGAAGAGTGTTCAGAGCAAGTATGTTTACCAATTCCTCAATAATCACTCAGAGCAAGTAGTGAGAGTCCTTCTCCCAAACCCAAGACTAACCTCCTTTGCCACAAGGACAAACATCAACTTCAACTTGAGTGAGGAGAACCTCTACACAGGCGGCCCTATTCCTAGAGAAGGAGAAGAAGACAGTGAAGAAGAAGAGCACATTGAAGAGATTGGAGAAGAAAAAGAAGAAGAAGATCACCAATAGAATGCTACTGCTGGCGCTGAAGGCCAAGGAGGAACCTATAAAGAAGATGAGCTTGAAGATGAAGAAGTGTTGAGCTACAGCTCAAAACAGTTCCACTTCCAGTCCTATGAAGCACCCAACCAAGAAAGCTCTTTGAGAGCAGCTCATGAGCACATCAACACACTCCAGAAGTGGTGAAAGGGAAGTTCAGGAAGAACAAGGCTACATCAGCAAAAACTTCCCACCACAGCCACACCCATGAGCTCAACTCTCACCAAGAAGAGCAACTTCAACAAGCTGAGCCAACTGAAGAGGAGGAAGCTGTATAGAACCCCCATGGAAGACACTCATTCCATGCAGAACCAAGTGACCAATGGGGCACATGGGCACAACCAAGGGCTTCATCCTATGAGCCAAGAGCCCATGTTCCATCAGCTTGGGAGGCACCAAACCCCAACCCCTCTGAAGTTCAAGAGACATGGCAATGGGGCACACAAGGGACTTCTTCACAAGCTGAGCAACTATAGTCAAGCTGGGTTCAACCACCTCAAGAAGCAGAGCATTCCACTCAAGTTTATGAGAGAAGGAAGAGGAGAGCTAGCAAGTCTCCTCAAACCTCAGAATCATCCCACCACTCCTACCATTAAACCAAGTACCACATCATTTCCATTGTTTTATACCATTGCATCTTTTTATTTCTGTAATATATTTTGTTGCTTCTCTCTTCCATTGCTTTCATTACACAAGGGACTGTGTAATTTAAGTGTGGGGGAGAGATTTGGGGTTTGACTTTGTGTTCTGTTTTCTTAGTTTTTCTTTTTCGTTTTACTTTGAGTCTCATGCATACCATGCATTCAAGTAAGGCATTGAAAAACACAAAAAACGAAAAATTTGAAATTTTTTGCATTTTTGCAAACTAAAAAAAAAGCATGTAGTTGCATTTCATTCTTTTAAGATTGAGTCTAGTGTTGACATATAGGTTGCATTGCATTTTCATAGGGCATTATGATAAATTTTCCTTGTCAAGTGCTTAGTGTTTATAGATGATTTCAGTTTTTAAGTGCTTAGCTGTTTGATACATCATATGATTGCTAGAAGTTAAGGCTGAACCATGCTTAGATTGCTAGATTTAGTCTTCTCATCTCATTCTGAAAGCACTTGTTCTCTAAAAATAAACTCTATCAACTTGAACTTTAATTTGGACTTTTAATTATCATGTCTTATGCATTGAAAAGTGAATTCATGGCTACCATATACATATTTGGATCATCTTTCTCCTTTCTACCACTCTTGTTGATCCAAATAGCTGATTCTCATAATTATGGGACAGTTACATCCTCACCCTTAACTAAAACCTCCTTTTGAGCCTAAACACTATTGTGAGAGCTGTGAGGCCTTTGCATAGCATTTTTGATTTTGTATTGGCAAAAAGTGTTAAGAATAAGGCTGGCAATGATTAGCTCTCTTGTAGATATCAGCTTGCTTCTTGAGCTTAATTCTAGGATAGAAGCTTTGGGGTTTAAAAGGGTAGTGTAAGTGGTTTGAACTTCATGTTTATATGTTTTGAAAGAAAAGGAAAAGATCTGAAATGGTAGAAAAGGGGAAACAGTCTAGAATTGTGGTTAAGTAAAGGGAAGAAAAGCTCTAAGTACAAAGAAGAAAGGCACCAGCAACAAAGCTTAGAAAGGGTCCAAAGAAGAAAAATCAGACCAGGAGCAATCCACCAAAGGTGATGAAGGTGCCAATACAACAAAGAAGAGTAAGTCCCAACCAAAAAGAAGCAACCACACAAGCAAAAAGAAGAAGTTTCCCCAGCCATGAAGAAGGGTAAAGGGTAGAGTTTAGGAAAGGGTAGACTTAGAGGGTTCACTTTTGGGGTTTAGAAGAATTTAGGATTCATCTTTGGGTAGAAGAATGAGCTTTGATTTGCATGCATAAGTGTGATTTTACCTTTAGCATTTTGCCTAAGATGAAATCTTTTTCACTGAGTGATCCCTCTTCTCTAATAACCCCTTGCTAAAATGAGATCATTTTTATCTCATGACCTTACCCTTTTCAACCAAATGTCTTCACTTGATTTGCATAAGCATGATTCATGTTATGAACTTAATTGAATGTTAAATAGTTGGTTGACTTGAGCATTTGCCTAGGTTGAGATTTGAGATCATTTTGAAACATGATGAGCATGGTTAGGTTCTTTAAAGTATAGCTGATTATGTTTGCATCCTACAACTAGGAATATAAGCATTGAAACCATCTCTTTATCTTTTCATTTTTGGAATCTGAATGCCCACCTTCAAACCTCACCCTCCTATTTGTTCTTATTTGCTTGAGGACAAGCAAAAGTCAAGTGTGGGGGTGTTGATATCCCTTGTATTTACACCATTTAGGACTGCATTTAGTACATATTTTGGTCCTCTTTTACATGTTTTCCCTTAGCTTTTGTCTCATTTTCTTCTCCTTTTAGACTTAGGTTGCAATTAGAGTATAGTTTGCATTTTCTTTGCATTTTGGATGTTTTTAGGTGCTTTTGGAGCTAAAAGGAGTTTGGAGGAGTTTTGGGGATGATCCAGGATGCTAGCTAGGCAAAAGGGAGCAAGAAGAATCAAAGCAGACAATCTCTGTAGAAGTTTTTGGTCAGAGCATGGTGAACATCGGTCAAGGATGACCGATACGGAGCAATATCGATCACCAGTATCGGTCAAGGGTGATCGACACAAACACAACGAGTTGATTTTGGTTATATTTGTCGATCACTCCTGGCTGATGGGGATCCATATCGATCACTGAAGACCAATGTAACTGACACTGACCCAGGTCGAACCTGTTTTAATTACGCTTTTGCCATTACTCTAGGGCTTCCTTCTCTAGGTTATAAATAGCCTATTTTTCCAAATTTTCGACATGTCTTGTCAATTTACTGTTCTTAAGCATTTTTTTTAAGTTTGTAAGACAAATCATTTGCTTTGTTTAATATATTCGAGTATTTGCCTTTAATCTTTCTTTATTCTCTCTTATAATCATGATTAACATCCTTTTCCTTTGTGATTTGGTGTTAAACATGAGTATGAGTGAGTAGTTATCTTAGAGTTTCTAGATGTGGTAGATTAAGGGAATTTAAGACTTGATTAAGGCTTGTTAAGTGCTTCAGTTTATGGGTTCCTCTCTAGTAATATGTTATTCATGCTAGATTAGTCTTGATCAAACTTATCTAGATTGTTAGCTTTCTTTTATGCCCACCAAGTGTTTGATGAAATGTTGATCTTGTTTAATAGAGGATTTGCTGGCCTTGGCTCAAGAGATTGACTGTTTGAGGAGCATTTTGACTTGAATAGAGTTGTTTATTATTGCTTGCTTGATGTTTTAGCACTAATGAGAGTTAGTTCTTGTTAAGCTGTTTAGCATAGGGCTATTTGCCAAGAGATTGGATCTAGCTAGCTTAATTGTGAACTCTATGTCTAGGAATCACCATTGCTTGCTTATTTGCTTGATCAATGTAGTTTGGAACAGCCTTAGTTAGTATCTGAAATTCCTTAAAGTCAATAGCCACATCTAGGAACTTGCCTTTCTCTTATTTGAATTTTGGATTTTCTCTGTTTTGTTCTGTTTTGCTCTGTTTTTCTTGCTTAAATCTGCTTAGTTGCTTTTGTTTTCACTTTCTTTGTTGAATGACCACACCAGGTTGTTAGAACAGTTGCCTAGGCAACAAAAACCTTTTCCTGCTTGCTTGACTTAGAGATTTCACTCTTAGCTCTTCTGTTTTCAACTAATCCCACTTGGATTGACATTAAAACCCATACTACAACTGACTAGTACAATGGGTGATTGACAACAAGTCATAAAAACCTTGTACCAATTTGATCTTGAAGCAAAGGTGGAGGGGGAGTTTCCTTAACTCCGCAGCTCGTACGACTTTGGCTTGATACTTGTTCAGAGTTATTGCTCCGCTGCTGCTCAGATCGATTGGGTTGTTAGGCCCAAGCTGCGGGGTGAGAGGCACAGTTTGCTGCCTTTCAACCTCGGGGTTATGAATGCGTGAGAGAATTCAAGGCGCGCTAGGTGGTAATAGACTTTTTTCTGGATCTGTTGTCTGTTCGCGATTGAAGCTCGAGAAATTATTCTCGAGCTGTAGCTCGTTTGACATTCGCTCAATACTCGTTTAAAGTTATTGCTCCGCTGGATCTCAGATCGATCAGGTTGTTAAACCCGAGCTGCGAGGTGAGAGACCATGTCTGGTGCTTCCAGCCTCAAGGTTTTGAATGCTTGAGAGAAGTCAAGAAGGACTATGTGGTAACAGACTTCTCTCTGGATCTATTGTCTGTTCGCGACTGAAACTCGACAAAATATTCTCGAGCTGTAGCTCGTACGACATTGGCTTGATACTCGTTCAGAGCTGGAGCTCAGATCGATTAGGTTGTTAAACCCGAGCTGCGAGGTGAGAGACACGGTCTGGTGCTGGTCAAGACGAGCTAGGTGGTAACGGACTTCTCTCTGGATCTGTTGTCTGTTCGCGACTGAAACTCAACAGAATATTCTCGAGCTGTAGCTCGTACGACATTGGCTCGATACTCGTTCAGAGTTATTGTTGCGCTGGAGCTCGGATCGATTAGGTTGTTAAACCCGAGCTGCGAGGTGAGAGGCGTGGTTTGCTACACGTCATCCGAGTTAGTACCAGATGCACCCGAGTTAAGAGATCAATCTAGATTGGAGGTTGCAGGAAGTCTTTCTTCATTTCGGACCCCCAAACGAATGGGTTTTCCCTTCTGGCTTCGGTCGAGCTTTTGTTCGGGGATAATACCCTCGAGCTGCTGAATGGGATTTTATTAAACGGGATGGTGATTGTTTGCTCGGTACGAGCGGTGATGATATTCGCACCGAGAGCCTGGAAAGTTCCTCGAGCTGCAGATCGTACGACTTCAGCTCGATGCTCGTTCAGAGCATTAGCTTGCTGGTTTGAACGACCTGGTTCGAGTTCGCTGGAAGTTTTTTGTCGTTTCGGACCTAAACGAATGGTTTTCTCTTCCGGCTGCGGTCGAGCTTTGGTTCACGGGTATTACCCTCGAACCGCTGATTGGGGTTTGATAGACCGAGATGGTGGTCGTTTTATCGAAGCAACTGTTTGCCTGTACGGCAGATCTGTTGGATTCCGTGTTTTCTGGATCCATTATCGTTCTAACAAACCTTAGATCTGGCTACGGTGTTAGAGATGTCTTTTATTTTCCCCATAGACGGCGCCAAAATGTGGATGCAGATATCCACACTCAAAGATTTGTAAAGTGTTTAAGTTAATTTAGGGAGATGATGGGTAAGAATATCTGTTTGAGCAACTGAACTTAAGATTAAGAAAAGATAAATAGACTTATTATTTATGGAATCGAGAGATCGTTTACAAGAGATCGATGTATCAGAATACAAGAGCTCGTAGAGCGTATAACTGCTTAATAAGGAAAAGATGATTAGGTAAAAAGATGTAAGAATACGGTAGCTCGTAGAGCATACATATAGTAAATTAGGTAAAAACTGAGAGCCCGTTCTTTCTGCCTTCCTGCTCCTTTTATAGCCTTCTTTTAACTCCAACTGCTACGCAAATCTTGGAGATTAGTTGTAACGAGCTCCGGATATCTTGGATGTTGTTGCTTGATCGAGCTCCGGATATAACGGGACCTCGCGTGGTCGTGCTCGACTTAGTCTTGAAGAGTATCCTTAATTGGTAGGAGCTCATCAGTTGTTGAAGATACAAATAGGCCATATATCTGAAGGGTCATTGCAGATGGGCTTCATATGACTGCATAGTGGGCTTTATAATGGGCAGGATTTGGTGCTAAATCCTGCTCCAACAGTCATCTCTTTCTGTTGACTTCGGCTAACAGCCTTCTTTCAATATTGACCCAACATCTCTAAGTGAACTGGGCCAATTTGGTGGGTCTTTAGGTCCGGTACAACCAGTAATTTGTTCGAAACATGACGGATTCTTCGAGGTCAATTAGCCCGACGTGGTGACGTCAGTCTTTCGGCCGGCATAAAGGTGGTGCGGTTGCCGAAGTGCTTCCAAGGTCAAATGATGGAGGTATTTTCATTCCTTCTCCTTTCTCTATAAATACTCTCCAATCTTCATTCCTTCACTTATTTTTGCTCTTCTCCTACTAGCAGCAGCAGCAGGAAAGGTAATTTATTCTCCTATTCTCTCCCTTCTCTCTTCTTTCCTTGCTTTCTGGTCTGTCTCACGGAGTCGGCATGCATCAGATTTGTATTTTTTGAGGGCGCCATGTGGGATGCGTCGTTATGGGAGCTCGGTGAAGCTATAGTATTGTGGATCTCGACGGCAAGCTGGAGTTTGGAATTGCAGATCTCGACTGCTCGACAAGCTGTAGTCCGGCACCGCGGATCTCGACGGCCCGACGAGCAGAAGTTCGGCACCGCGGGAACCAGGTATCTTGGTGCAAGGTAGATCTGACGCCGGCTACTCACGATGTCTGCTGCTCAGGAGTTGATAAAGTTCGTGACCCGACTGCTCGCGACGCCTCGCATGAGGTCTCCTCGGGTGACGCCGACTCCTCGGGTGATTCCGGTTCCTCGGGTGATGCCGGCTCTTTGGGTGATGTCGGATCCTCGGGTGACGCCGGCTGCTTGTGTGACTCCGGCTCCTCGGGTGATGCCGGCTCCTCGGGTGATGCTGATATCGTCTCCTTGGGTGACGCCGGCTCCTCGGGTGATGCCGGCTCATCTGGTGATGGGGGCTCGGGAGACACTGGCTCCTTGGGTGATGTCGGCTCCTCAGGTGATGCCAGCTCCTCGGGTGATGTCAAGAGCGTGCGAGGCCGGGAATGTGAGATTCCGTAGCCAGAAACTCGGTCAGAGCTCGGCGAGAACTTGGAATCACATCGGATCGGTGTTGGTGGGTGTTTACGACTTGACGGGACTGCTCAGGTCTTCTTTGCCTTGATTAACTAAAGCTATTTTTTTGCAGATTTCGTTGATTATTTTAGCCGGTTGTTTGTTTGCTGGTATGCTCAGTTTTCGATGGAGGGTGACAGTTTGTCAGTGTTTTTGCAATGGAGATCATCTCCTTCTCTGAGTTCCAGAGGATCGACCTCTTCTAGCGGTATTGGGTTTTCCTCTTCGAGTCGCAGAAGATCTGTTTTCTTGAGCGGGACAGAGTTTGTAGATATTGAGAGAGTTGAGGGAGATTCCGATGGTTGTCACGATAGGTGGAGTCGTCACGGAGAATCGTGGCGAGACGGATGGAGTCGTCACAGAGAGACATGGCAAAATAGGTGTCGAGGTTTGTTATGATGATGAGGATTCTAGTATCGAGACGGAGTTGGTTCTTCAAAGAGACTTGGAGGAGAGTCTTCATGACTTTCCAAAATCTCTATCAACTTCTGAATCTTTGGAGAGTATTCAGTTGCGTTGTGGAGTTTCTAGCCTTGATTTTTGGGTCTCTGTGCCGCATGAGCGCCCTTGGGATGCTCCCGCCGGTTTCATCTGTCTTTACGAATTTTGGTTTGAACAATGCCAGTTGTGGTTTCCATTGCCTGAGTTATTGGTGGACTACTGCTGTGCTAGAGGGATTGCATTCACGCATCTGTGTTCGAGCGCGATCAAGAATATTGTTGGGGCGATAATTATGGGGGAGAGCAGTGGCATCGATATGAGTCTTCGTCTTTTTGAGGCGATATCGGTTATTTCGTGGAACACAACGGGGTTTCGAGGAACGGTTACTGTTTCGATGAAGCCAAATAGGAAAATAGTTCGAATTTCATGGAAAAAGGATCACAACTGGGGTTACTGTTTCGTAGAAGTAACAGTTCATCCAGCTGTGGCTTGTAAACGGTAACCGTTACTTCTACGAAACAGTAACCTAAGGATGGTCCAGTTGTGATCTTTTTTCCATGAAGTTCGAATTATTTTCCTATTTGGCTTCATCGAAACAGTAACCTTTTCCCGAAACTCTGGCTTGTTTCACGAAATAACCAATATCGCCTTAAAAAGACGAAGACTCATACAGATGCCACTGCTCCCCCACCCCCACATTTATCGCCCCAACGATATTTCAGATCGCACTCGGACATAGCTGCGTGAACGCAATCCCTTAAGAACTGCAGTAGTTCACCAATAACTCAGGCAATGGAAACCACAGCTGGCATAGTTTAAACCAAAACTCGGAAAGACAGATGAAACCGGCAGAAGCATCCCAAGGGCGCTCATGCGGCTCGGGGACCCAAATATCAAGGCCAAAAGCTCCACAATGCAACTAAATATTCTCCAAAGATTCAAAAGTTGATAGGTATTTTGGGAAGTCATGAAGACTCTCCTCCAAGTCTCTTTGAAGAACCAACTCCGACTGGGTGAATCCTCATCATCATAACAAGCCTCGACACCCATTTTGCCACGACCCTCCATGACGACTCCACCCGTCTCGCCATGATCCTCCGTGACGACTCCACTCATCACCACATCCCCATCGTGACAATCATCGGGATCTCTCTCAACTACCTCAATATCCACAAAATCCATCATGCTCGAGGAAACAGATCTTTTGCGACTCGAAGAGGAAGACCCAGGACCGCTAAAAGAGGTTGATCCTATGAACTCAGAGATGGAGACGACCTCCCTTGCAAAAATGCCGACAAACTATCACCCTGAGCGTACCAACAAACAAATAACCAGTTAAGATAATCAACAAAATCTGCACAAAAAAAAAATAGCTTCAGTTAATCAAGAAGACCCGAGCAATCCCTTCAAGTCGCAAACATCCACCAGCGTCGATCCGATGTGATTTCTAGTTCTCGCCAAGCTCCGACCAAGCTTCCGGCTACGGCGAGACGCCGATCTCACATTCCCGGCCTCACATGCTCCTGGCATCACTCGAGGAGCAGGCGTCACCCAAGGAGCCGGCATCACCTGAGAAGCCAGCATCACCTGAGGAGCCGGCATCACCCGAAGAGCCAGCATCACCCGAGGAGCCGGCATCACCCGAGGAGCCGACATCACCCGAGGAGACGGCGTCACCCGAGGAGACGGCGTCACCTGAGGAGCCGGCGTCACCCAAGGAGCCGGCATCACACGAGGAGCCGGCATCACCTGAGGAGCCAGCATCACCCGAGGAGCCGGCATCATCCGAGGAGCCGCTATCACCCAAGGAGCCGGCACCACCCGAGGAGCCAGCATCACCCGAGGAGCCGGCACCACCCGAGGAGCCTGCACCACCCGAGGAGCCGGCGTCACCCAAGCGGCTGACATCACTCGAGGAGACCTCCTGCGAGCAGCCGGCGTCGTGAGCAATTCGCCAACTCCTGAGCAGCCGGCATCGCGAGCAGCCGGCATCGCGTCAGACCTCCCGCGGGCAGATCTCCTTCGCACCAAGATACCGGGCTCCCGCGGTGCCAAATTTCTGCTCGCCGGGCTGTCGAGATCTGCGGTGCCGGACTCCAGCTTACCGAGCCGTCAAGATCCACGATACCAATCTCACGCTTGCCGGGCCGTCAAAGTTTTGTCGAGCTCCCGACTTCCTGTAACGACGCATCCCACATAACACCCTTAGAAAATAGAGATCCGATACATGCCTACTCCGCGAGACAGACCAGAAAGCAAGGAAAGAAGAGAGAAGGGAGAGAATAGGGGAAGAAATTACCTTTGCTCCTGCTGCTAGTGGGAGAAGAGCAAACAGAAGTGAAGGAATGAAGATTGGAGAGTGTTTATTGAGAAAGGGGAAGGAATGAAAAAACCCCATCATTTGACCTAGGAAGCACCTCGGCAATCGCACTACCTCAGAATTTGTGCCGACCAAAAGACTGACGTCTCGAGGACCACGCCGGGCCAATTGACCTCGAAGAAACCGTCATGTTTTGAACAAATTCTCACCTAACAGACTGGGTGGCTTATTGTTGGTACTAGACCTAAAAGCTCACCAAATTGGCCCAGTTCACTTAGATATGTTGGGTCAATATTGTAGGAAGCCTGTTAGCCGAAGTCAACTCAGAGTCAACAGAAGGAGATGATGGTCCGACCTGTTTACGGAGAATGACTCAGCCTATTTGGGGAGAAAGTCTGCAGATCTAACATCTGACGCTACCATCAAGGTGCTATAAATAGCAAAATATCTTGATGTGACAAGACATTTTTTTTGGATGGAAAAGACATTTTTCTCGATTCCCGCGCTCGACAAGTCTCCACTCCTAAAGTCCACTTCTTCCCAAGAGAGCAGACATCTTTTTCTCCTTTTTGATGACTCCCTACTTGACGACCTTTAAAACTCAGAAAGCAGGTTTCTACGACTTCGTCTTTGCATACACACTAACAATAGTGCAGATACTAGTACTAACATGTGTGTATGCATGTATGTGTTTGCATTACTTAAAGTAATTGGAAAGAACCTATAGACAAGTCACTGATTCCTGAGATACGCCACATAAGGCTATGGAACGTTAAAAGCAAAAATCAAAAGACCAAGCATAATAAAAAGATTAAAGAGAACATACCTGGAGAAAGACAATACCGTCCAAACGGAGAACGAAAATACTATATCACGCCTTCGAAGAGAAAGCACTAAACATCAAAGAAATTTGCTCAAATAACCATCCGCAAGTTTTGAAGCAAATGAATAATGAAAAAAATTAAAAAAAAAAAAAACAAATTGAAAGGAGACAACTAACCTGCAAATTGTGGGATTCTGATAGTTCCACGACAACAATTAGACCAGAAGCACGCAGAAAAAAATGACATATGAGTAGATGAACATAAATATCCTTAAAAACAAAAACAAAAAAATCAGATTGGAATGTTGCACAAGGAAAAAACTAATCGAATTAGTAACATTCGGCGAGTGAAAAGCATGAAATCATACCTTCTCTAATTGTGATTAGAGCCAATCGGTTTTTCTTCTACCCAGCGTTGATATTATTATCTTTCTTCATCAGAAATCAAACCGCTGAAAAAGAATCAGACACGTTTAATCAATACCCAAATCTCGCATAATCCAAACGGAATTCAAACCCTAGATATCAGGAATCATGATTCGTGGCTCAATATCATTGGGCAATCGTTTTTGCCAATAAATACGAAATCTAATACAATTATAAGTTTATAACCCAACAAACACCTGATCAGCAAACAAAAGAGAGCGATTCAATTGTAGAAAACAGCTTCGATGAAGACGAAGAAACAGATCTGAGACCAACACACACAGAAACAAACCGCGAAATAGATCTGAGAGAAAAAGAAAATCAAAATCGCCGAAAAAAGGAACTCCGAAAAGAAAATTCGAATTCAATAATTTACCGTTCACTTATGAGAGAGAAAGAGATTCTCGAGATGCTCGCTCCTCTTGAAACGGCTACTTTTTTTTGTTGATGTTTTGTGTTTGATGTGTTTACGGAAATGAAGGAAAAACAGAGTATCGAATATAATCGAAACTTATATTGATACTTTGAATGTATTACACTCGTTGTTAATTTTTGTGATGTTTGATAACAAAGACTCGATCTACTACTTATACATAACGAAGCATTGTGTTTAGAAGACACAACTCTTCGTATAAGACACAAGTACAAATGTGACTCTTAGTTTAGTAACTAACTTATACAATGTGTAACTAACTTATGTAATAAGACCTTATCTTATACGAATGTGATTATAGTTCAACACTCCCCCTTAATCACATTTCGGTTTTACTCCAAGCTTTTCTCTAAGATCTTCAAACCTTGATACGTTCAAACCCTTCGTGAGTATGTCCGCGAGTTGATCTTCTCCTTTGAAATACTCTAGCTTGATGATTCCTTTTTGCTCGACTTCACGTACAAAGTGATATTTGATCTCTATATGTTTTGTCCTTCTATGTTGCACCGGATTTCTTCCGATTGCAATGGCTGACTTGTTGTCAGAAAAGATGGGGATGCCTTCTTTAAACTTTAGTCCGAAATCTTCTAAGAGTCGTTGTAGCCATACGGCTTGGTTCGCCGCTGCACATACAGCGATGTACTCTGCCTCCGCCGTTGATTGGGCCACCGTTTGTTGCTTGCTTGATTCCCAACAGAACATAGCTGATCCAAGGCTAAATACATAGCCTGACGTGCTTTTCTTGTCTTTGGTATAACCTCCCCAATCACTATCCGAGTAGCCTATCAACCTTGGTGTCTCGACGCTTGTAAAGAATACTCCATAACTTGATGTTCCTTTCACGTACCTTAACACCCTTTTTGCTTCTTGATAATGCTTCTCAAGTGGTGATGACATATATCTTGAGAGATAAGAGCTTGCGTACATCACATCAGGTCTTGATGCACACAAGTATAAAAGCCCTCCAACAATGCTTCTATACTTAGTCGGGTCTCCATACTCCTTCTCATCTTCTACTCTTTTTCCTTGTGGTGTAAGTGGAGTGCTTACACTCTTGCTTCCTTCCATTCCAAACTTAGAAATAAGTTTGTTTTCATATTTTTCTTGTGAAAGAAATATGCCGTCATCATCTTGGATTACTTCCAAGCCAAGAAAGTAACTAAGCAACCCAAGATCCGTCATCTCGAACTCGTTCTTCATGTTCTCCTTGAATGTATTTATGAGACGAACGTTGTTCCCCGTGATGATGATGTCGTCAACGTATAGACTTACGATCAACACATCTTTTCCTTGCTTCATAATATACAAAGCTGCATCGTTCATACTTCTCTCAAAACCGTTTTTAAGAAAGTATGAATTGATTCTTCCATACCAAGCCCGAGGGGCTTGTTTGAGACCATATAAGGCTTTGTGTAGTCTTAGCACCTTCTCTTCCTTTCCTTCAATCACGAACCCAGGTGGTTGTGTGACATAGACATCTTCTTTTAGTTCTCCGTTGAGAAAAGCTGACTTCACGTCCATTTGATATAGCCTCCACTCCATTTGAGCCGCATATGCAAGTATGGCTCTTATCGTATCATGTCTCGAGACCGGGGCAAATATCTCAAGATAATCGACTCCATATTCTTGAGAAAAACCTCTTGCAACTAACCTTGCCTTATGCTTGATTTGATTCCCGTTTGCATCCGTTTTGATCTTGTAGATCCATTTAACGCTTATCACGTTTTTGTTTTCCGGCTTGGTTACTAGTTCCCATGTCTTGTTCTTCTCGATCATTTCTATTCCTTCACTCATGGCCTTGCTCCATTCTTTACTGCTACACGCTTCATCATAAGTTTGTGGCTCCTCATGTGCAATAATGCATGTTTCGATCGTTTGAGCCGCTTCTTCGAACTCCACTCTTGGTGCTACTTGCAAGATCTCACTCATGGCTCTATACTTCTTTGGTGGCTCGGACGTTTCTCCTTCTTCAATGTAATCTTGGTCACCATGTGAAATGAGATTAGGACTAGAGATGCTTACGGGTTGATCTTTTGGTGGTTGATTGTCGTCCAGGGATAAGACAATGGTTTTCTTGATTTCTTCTTGCTTATCCCAGTCCCACCTCTTGCTCTCTTCAAACTCCACATCTCTTGATACTTCGATCTTCTCATTCTCCAAGATAAGAACTCTATAGCCTTTGGATTGATTGCTATAGCCAATGAGAATTCCCTGCTTTGCCTTAGCGTCTAGCTTTCTTCTCTTTTGATCTGGAATATGCACGTAGCATATGCTTCCAAACATCTTCAAGTGTGACACATTTGGTTTGTGTCCACACCATTTCTCTATCGGCGTCGTATCATCTTCAATAGCCTTTGATGGTAGATGGTTTTGTAGATAAGCCGAAGTATACACCGCTTCTGCCCATAACTTGAGCGGTAATCCTTGCTCCACAAGCATTGTTCTTGCCATCTCCACCAGTGATCTATTCTTCTGTTCTGCTGCACCATTTTGTTGTGGTGAATAAGGCAACGTGACTTGCCTATTGATTCCTTCTTCTTCACAAAACTTGTTGAATTCTTGTGAAACGAATTCACCACCTCCATCGGATCTCAACGTCTTGATGGTATAATCAGATTGCTTCTCCACCATCGCCTTGAACTTCTTAAATACTACGAAGGTCTCGGACTTTTGTTTTAAGAAGTATACCCAACACATATGGGTATAATCATCTAGGAACAAAACAAAGTAACGACTCCCATCAAGCGATTTGTGCTGCATCGGTCCGCATACATCCGTATGCACAATCTCAAGTTTTTCTTGAGTCGTTGTTTGAGATTCTCTTGGAAAACTTTTGCGAGATTGCTTTCCGAGATTACACGCCTTACATATTTCCTTCTTGACTTGAAACTTTGGTAACCCTTTTACCAACTCTTTGTCTTGCATCTGTTGCAAGCGACCGTTGCTTACATGGCCAAGTTTCTTGTGCCATGTCTCCATTTCTTCTTGCTTGCTCGCATTCATGGCTTCTTCTTGGACCGAACCCAACTTAATCCTGAAGCTATTGTAGATCATTGGAATATCCATAATCTTCTTGCCATATGCATCTAGAATGATGCATCTCTTGTCTCGGAAACATATTCGATAGCCGCTTGAAATTATTTGAGGAACACTCAACAAATGTTTCTCCAAACCGGGGACCAAAAAAACATTTCTGATTGTTCTCTTGCCACAACTTGTCATGACGGTGATATCTCCTTTACCGGCCGGCATGACTATGCTTCCGTTTCCAACCTTTATCGGAACTTTGATACTTCTATTGATGTTGGAGAAGTATCTCTCGTCGTTGGTCATATGGTTAGTGCACCCACTGTCTACTAACCATATATCTTCTCTTAATGTTGTTGTCGATTCTTCACTCGCACTGAACAACATATGATCTTCACTTGAGTCTTCTTCTTCGAGACTTACATGTGCTCTCTCCTTCTTCTTTGAGTAGCACTCTGTTGAATAGTGGCCGGATTTACCACAGTTGTAACACTCCTTGTTACTCTTTTGACTCTTGTCATAATCGTTTTTCTTCGGTTTCTTCCAACACTCACTTACTGTGTGGTTGCTTTTCTTGCAAAAACCACACCATTTCTTGTCTTGATTCCCACGGCCTTTGGTGTTGTCTCGTTTGAAACCCGTATCTCTTAGTTTTGAGCGAGCATTGAATGCTCCTTCATTGTTGCTTTCTTCTCTTACGGACAGTCTTGCTTCATGAGCCTTCAAGATACCGATTAGCTCCGTCATCGTTGTTGTAGTCAAGTCGCGAGTTTGCTCCAACACGCTAACGATGCTATCGAATTTGGCAGGGAGAGAGATGAGTATCTTTTGTATGAGTTGAATGTTGGTCTTCTTTTCACCATGATAAGTTAACTGATTTTCCAAAACAATTAACTTATCGGTGAAAGTCTTTATGTCTTCGTGATCATACATCTTCAGATTTTCGTACTCCTTACGCAACGCTTGAAGTTTGATCAAGCGAACTTGGGGAGAACCTTCGTACTCAGCCTTCAATGCAACCCATGCCTCTTTTGATGTTGTTGCTGCCACAATACGTGAGAATATCTGATCCGTCACAGCAGTTTTCAAAATTTGCAATGCCGACGTATCATTTGAGATCACTTCTTCTCTAAGCGACCTTGTCCTGGCTGTTTCAGGAGTTTCTTGTGCTGGCGCCAGTTTGGTCGGAACGCCTTCTTCAACAACGGGCCATAACTTTCTGGTCCTTAGAATAGTTTTCATCTTAATGCTCCAGAAGTCGTACTTCTCCCCATCGAATATAGGGATCACTTGATGTGACGAGCCTTGCATCGTCTCGGCTTAACTTGCGATTGACGTATGCAAAATCTTCTTGTTGCTTATTGCTTGTGTGAACTTGTGCGTTCTCTCTTTGTTCTCTCAACCGTAAAGCTCTGATACCATGTTGATGTTTTGTGTTTGATGTGTTTACGGAAATGAAGGAAAAACAGAGTATCGAATATAATCGAAACTTATATTGATACTTTGAATGTATTACACTCGTTGTTAATTTTTGTGATGTTTGATAACAAAGACTCGATCTACTACTTATACATAACGAAGCATTGTGTTTAGAAGACACAACTCTTCGTATAAGATACAAGTACAAACGTGACTCTTAGTTTAGTAACTAACTTATACAATGTGTAACTAACTTATGTAATAAGACCTTATCTTATACGAATGTGATTATAGTTCAACATTTTTTTCCGTTAGCTTTAGAAATACATGTGTTCTTCGTTAAATCTAATTAAGCATCGGCGTACATTTCAAATTTGTAAAAGCCCAAACTCAAAACATAAAGGCCCATTTCAATAAAACGTTCAAATTTCAGCTTTTTTACGCACACGTGTCACTCAGAACTACATTTACGAAAAAATGAACCGTTTGACAATATATCAACCGGAATTTTGAAGAAAACCGGTTTAGAAAAATCTAAAGCCAATTTTGGAAAAAATGTGTTGGTTTTTGATTAAGACTCATCACTGAGAATAATCCAATGAATGGGCTTTGATCAGTTCCAGAAATTTTAATTGACTCTACGTTGATATTATGAAAAGCTGCTTAATCAGCTTAGGTTGTCGTTTCGAGATGACTTCGATTCAAGACGAAAGGATACTCCTTGAAATTGAAGAATCTCTACTACAGGTTTCTCCCTTTCTTACTCCAATAATTTTTGAATTTGGAATCGGCTTACTCAGTTTTGACCTAGTTATCAATATCGTTTCCGAATTCTAATCGCTTCTTAACATTTCATGAATTTTCAAATCGTATCTATACTTTCTTCAATTTCAATCTAAAGAAGTGAACGGGTTGTCTTCTTCAGCTGAAGATGGTTCAGTAGACATTAATGGAAACCCACCATTGAAGCATAAAACAGGAAACTGGAAAGCTTGCCCATTTATTCTTGGTAATTAAATACAAAAAAAAAAAACAAAGAAAGATCACTCTTTTTTTCTTGTTTTTTGATAGATACTTTAGCCCTCGAAAATCTGAATCAACGCAGGCAACGAATGCCGCTGCGAGAGATTAGCTTACTATGGAATCGCCAAGAATCTAATCACTTACTACACAAGTGAACTACACGTGTCAAATGTCTCTGCAGCTAGTCAAGTCATGATTTGGCAAGGCACCTGCTTTATCACACCTCTCATTGGAGCTGTAATAGCTGATTCTTACTGGGGAAGATACTGGACAATTGCTTCTTTCTCTGCTATTTATTTCCTTGGAATGGCTTCGTTAACACTCTCTGCTTCAGTTCCGGGTTTAAAGCCAGAGGAATGTGTTAGCGTTCTTGCTCTTTGCCCACCAGCAACAACGCTTCAGTACTCTGTTTTCTTCTCCGGTCTTTACCTTATCGCACTTGGCACAGGAGGAATCAAACCGTGTGTGTCATCTTTCGGCGCTGATCAGTTCGATGATACTGACCCTAGTGAACGAGTGAGAAAAGCTTCGTTCTTTAACTGGTTCTACTTCTCCATCAACATCGGTTCGTTCGTCTCATCGACTTTGCTGGTTTGGGTTCAAGAGAATTCAGGGTGGGGTCTCGGTTTCTTGATCCCCACCGTGTTCATGGGACTCAGGACTCTCCATCGCCAGCTTCTTCGTCGGAACTCCGCTTTATCGGTTTCGGAAACCCGGAGGCAGCCCGGTTACTCGGGTTTGCCAAGTTCTTGTAGCATCATACCGTAAACTGAACCTCAATGTCCCTGAAGATACCTCAAAACTCTATGAAACTGGAGATAAACACTCAGTGATTGTTGGAAGCAGGAAGACTGATCACACGGACGGTTACAAGAAAATATTTTTCTCCCTTCCTTTCAATTTGAAACTTGAGCTTTAGGAAAACGTTCATTGAATCATCAATCTCTGTGCAGGTGTCTCGACAAAGCTGGGTTATCTCAGAGGATGAATCAAAGTCTGATGCTTTTGTCACTTCATGGAAGCGATGTACTGTAACTCAAGTTGAAGAAGTTAAGATATTGATCCGTATGTTCCCTATATGGGCCTCAGGGATCGTCTTCTCGGCATTGTACTCGCAGATTTCAACTCTGTTCGTGCAGCAAGGACGGTCCATGGATCGTATCATCCACTCTTTCGAGATCCCTCCCGCTTCACTCGGGGTTTTCGACACAGTTGCATTGCTCATATCCGTCCCAGTCTATGACCGTTGCCTCGTACCCTTTGTGAGAAGGTTCACAGGAAAACCAAAAGGTATCACCGATCTTCAGAGAATGGGAATCGGTCTTTTCCTCTCTGTTCTAAGCATTGCAGCTGCAGCTACCGTTGAGACGGTGAGGTTGCAGTTTGCTAGAGACTCTGTTTCAATGAGTATCTTTTGGCAGATACCTCAGTACAAGCTAATGGGAATTGCAGAGGTTTTCTTCTTCATTGGTCAGCTCGGGTTTTTCTATGAGCAATCTCCAGATGCCATGAGAAGCTTGTGCAGCGCTCTAGCTCTCCTCAGTACTGCAGTTGGAAGCTACTTAAGCCAGGGGCGGACCCACATAGAGAAGGGAGATCATCTGACCTACCATATTATTAAATTTAAAAAATTTAAGCTTGAACATTAAGATAGAAATGGCTTAGTTGGTTAATATCTTGCTGTTGAACCTCCCAAATCTGAGTTCGATTCGCTTTCAGTGTACTGATATTAGACTTTTTGTTTATTTTATGACAATAATATTATTTAATTATATTAAAATTAATTTGTGACCTATGTCAAAATATTTCTTGGGACCGCCACTGACTTAAGCTCGTAAAGATGGCTGGATTCCGGACAATCTTGATGAAGGACATCTTGATTACTTCTTCTGGCTTTTGGTCTCTCTTGGACTTGTGAACATTCCTGTTTATGTCTTCTTCTCCGTTAAGCACACGCAGAAGAAAGCTGTGTAAGTTTATTTTTCTTCTTGTGTAACATGTTTATGTGGTTTTGGTTCATCATGTTCATGGTGATGCTGTGTTTTGTAGTTTGTATATTGATGAATGCTGATAGTTTCTTGTAAATAATGTTTATGAAGGTTGGTTCATGATCAAGAGTCTTAAAAACATTTCTTTAAAATCTAGTGTTCGGTTGTAAAAGAAAATGATTAAAAAAAAGAAACTGGAAGGGTTATTTGTAAAAATAGGTTTCATTTGGAAACTTTTCATGTTCTTATCAAGTTGTTGGTAAAGCAAAAATTTAAAACTAATGAACAAGGTATCTAATTAATCTCAGTGGATGATATATAAATCTGCTATCAAAATGATGTGATGTTCTTAAAGTTGCAACTTGAGAATATGCTTTAGTTACGTAAGGATCCAGCTGAATCCACATATATATAATGTGGACTGTGGTCCTAACAAAGTAATTAACATTTTATCTAAATAAATAATCAGAAAGAAAGAAAAAAAGTAATGTTCAAAAAAAAAAAAAAAAAAATAGTTTGGTATATGCATGCTACTACCACTGTCATATAAAAAATTTCAATAAACAGGAATTTAGATTCGAATCTACATAAACATCTTTAAAGTTCGAGATCACAACGAAAAATTGTATTTAAACATCAAGTGTCATCTAAAATTCAAGATGATTAAACCACCATTTTAATTCATTAAATAGTTATTTAGAGTACACATCTATACTAAATAAAAGGGACAATTTGGGGCTCCTTAGGCTATCCACCTAAGCAAAAAAAATTATCTACTACAGTGCCATGTGGCATCATTTTTCTAAGGTTGAAAAATAAAATAAAAAACAATAAATTCAAAACCAATAATTAGCTCATTACTTCCTCAGTTGCATTTTGTATTTAATTTAAATTGCATAAAATCTATACAACCTAATCATTTACGTGATGCTGATCTTTATGTGCTAAATATTATTTTCTACAGTTAACTTACCATTAAGAAAATCTTTATTCATTAAAATGAAAAAACAAAACTCCATACTTTTCAAAACAGATTCCTCATACACTACAAATGAAAATAAAGGAAAGAAATGATTTACTTTTCAAAACAGATTCCTCATATTTTTTTTCAACCACTCTACACACATCGACGGAAATCCCACAACATATATTCAAGCTTCGTGAACAAATAAATACAAACTCACATGTATCTTCTCTCTACCGGACTAAACAAATTCCATCTATATTAAAAGTGATTACAAATCTTCCGACAAAGTAATCTATATTAAAGGTGACTTTTTATATTAATTGCCAAAAAAATAAACAGAGTGAAATAACAAACAAATAAAAATATATAAACACATTCTGCAGGTAGCATAAAAAAAGTCTCACACAAATGCCACCGTTTGTAAACCTAAATGAAAAAGAAAAAAAAAAACTTCTCAACTATATACAAACAGCTCTACATGTGTACGTACATTATACCTTAACATAAGGCAATTATAGATCTCAGCCTTTAATTACGCAATTACACTTCCTTTTTTTTCTCCCTAACTCCGCACTGAAACTTCCAATACACACCACAGAAATTCCTACAGTCATGTAATTATAATAATGATTCCGATCATGTCTTCCCATAAAAACCCTAGAATCATGCAATTATAATAATGATTTCAAATATGTTTTCCCGTAACACTTCACTATATAAACCACGCGACCCAATACTTCTTCAATTATATTCTTAAATTGCAGAAAAATTACAGTACCGAAAATTATTATCCTCCCATGATTTCTTTATATGTACGTGATGATGATCTCTATCATTCCAATAATATAATAACTGACCATCATGTGAAGGTGCTAAATATTGTTTTCTGTAGTTGTTATCTTTACTGGCTCCATCTACTTTCAACATTTTTTGTATATATACTAATAAAAAAATTTACGTGGTTTCATTTTCAGGAATCAAGAAGTGTAGCTTCTATCTCTTCAAGAATTAAAAACAACGCCTCCCATCAATATAATAGCATCATGGCGTTCAATGAAGTTGCTGAAGATAGAGGCACCAACTGCTCCCACAAAAACTCAGACAACCAGGAAACAAACCTCAATCCTCAAGTCAAAATCAATGAACAACTGTAAGATTGTAATCCAATTATTGATTCAGAAAGCAATCCTCTTTTAAACACCAATTGTTTATCTCCTTAATAGGAACCCACATCTCTATTCCAAATTCAAATCATGGACGGAAGAGAACAATTCATTTGACCAGGCAACAACGAGATACTCTACCCATGGTGGCTCGCTATTTATGTGGGATAAAGAGGCAAAAATGTGGAAACAAAAATTATTAGGTTGCGTAAATGCAAGTATCGGCAACGTGTCACCACTTTCAACGGACTCTACATGAAAGATATTCTCAGATAGTATACAAGCCTCCCCGTACCATTTTCACATTGTCTTTTAATTCCTTTCATCTTCTTCACCTTAAAATAATAACGGCTGTATCCTTTTTCCCTATTTTTAATGCACGCCTGCATTTCAATTTTTCAAACGTCAACTCACTATAAAAATTTAACATTACCATAATAAGCAGAAGGCGAATCAGAAACTTAATTTTTTTCAGAACTTGAGACTCTCTAATTTATTTATCCTATTATCTACGATTTACACATGTATATACTCTTGGGTTTAAATATAAATTCTAAAAGGACAACGACATTTACATATAAATATGATTGGGTGTACGTTATACATTCGGCTAGAAAAGACAAAGAAGAAGAGTAGCCCATTAAAAAATTAACAACTTTAAATCCATACACACAAAAAAATAACCTACGTAACAAAAATTTAGCTTAAAACCCAAATTGAAGCCCAACAAATAAAAGCTCTCTTCAAAAAAATAACCTACGTCTAGAATTCCTTCCTCCTCTTCAGTTTCCGTCTGCTCCGTGTCTCTATTACCATCTTCCTCATCAAAACTTTTCAGATTCCAAAAAAGAAAATTGCTGGCTAATCGACTTCTCTCCCCACTTCATCATCTTCATTGCCCACTCTGATCTATTGATTCAATGGCTTTAATGGCCACTACTCTCATATTTACCCTCTCCCTCTCACAAGCTTATAAATCCAAACCCCACACAACCCTCCATCTACACCAACACCTCCACAACCGTAGCACTCAAATTACCATTTTCAATCATGGCTTCCAAATCTCTCCGTCCTTCTGCTCAGCCACTCAATTTCCAGATTCTTAACAATAATCAAGGTGACTTCTGCAACGAAGAAGTGCTAGCTCGCCTGGTTCACTTTTGGGAAGCCAGAAATTTTAAAAAAGGCAACATACTGATGGGTGTTGAACTACTTTTTCTGGACTCAGAGGTACACTAATTCATCTTCTTCTGCTCTTAGGGTAAAAAAAAAATTCATGTTAGTTACCTTACAAGCATTTTCGTGATTGTTTTCGCTTTCACTGTTTTAAAAAACGCTACACCACTCACATTTTCTATTACTTAGAACAAACCGATTTACAACTACTTCTACATTTACTATGATCCTGTTTTTGCTATTTAACAAACGCTACATCATTTCTCTCTTGCCATACTACTCTTCGTGTTATTAAACCTCCTTTGATTTTCAATCCCACAGTCTAATGCAGTGCAAGCTTTCATTTCTGCAAACCGGCTTTACCGCTATGAAGACAAGCTGAAGTCAAGCTCAGTTTACAAGTTGAAAAAATTTATGATCAAACCCTGCAAAACGCTTTACAAAGTCACCGACCACGCAAAAGCCATTTGTTTCACGGACCACACGACAATGGTGGAAGTATCTGAGGGAGAGCAGGAAATTGACGAACAGAAATTCCGACTCCGCACCTTCAATGATTTCTCTGCCATTGCCGACATGGAAACTGATCTGTTTGGTACGAAAATTCATTTCATAAATCATCTCTGCCATTGATCAACTTTAAATAAGATACGCCGTAACTTATGTCGGGTTATGTTTTCTGTAGATGTCATTGGCCAGCTACGCCTCATAAGCGGCGATAACCTTCACTCTGTCACAGCCAACGCCACTGCACCTGAAGTTCTAGGCAACAGATCAAAAGATAGAGTGTTCTTGCACCTGCTTATGAGAGAGTAAAACTATCTGTTTATCTTCACTTAAAAAGAGAACGCATCATAAAAAAAAATTTGCTTACTGACTGTCTCTTCTCTCCCTTTCCTTGACAGTGGGGAGACCATCCGCATTTACCTCTGGGGAGATATTGCCGCCTCATTCCGAGACAGATGGAACAAAAGTGATGCCCAACCTGTCGTGGTCCTTATAACCACCGTCAACCCAAAAACTTTTGGCGGTAAACCTCTTTATCTTACTCATCCTCTGTACCATACATTTTACTCAACTATAATGTATGTTCCCCGCCTTCTCAGACGCAGTGACCCTCAGCTCGACATCATCCACACGCCTGTTCTTCGACACAGACATTATGGAAACTAAAGAGTTCCTAACATGGTCTGCTAATATAATTTTTTACCATTATTTTTGTTGTAAACTCTACTAAACTTAAAATATACTACAACAACATTTTCACAGGTTGGGTGATGGTAGAGACAATATTGCAGAAGTCACTAGCTCCTCCGCTGCTATTACCAAATTAGAGACAGTTTCTCTAAATGAGATTTACCAATTCATTAAAACTGAAACGCCACAGGTATGATACTTATTCGTTCTAACATAAGAAATTTGACTCACTTTCCTACGTTTTAGGGGCCTTTTATTTAAACCAAAATTGGGGGCCAGATAAGCAATCAAAAAGGAATACAACCAACTATCTTAGTCTACGTCTACTGTTTAATCATACATCGTATAATTACTATTACAGGTTGCTAGCTTCTTTTGCTACTGTACAATTGTCGACGTTCCAGAACAAGCAGGATGGTGCTACATATCATGCAAGTGCAAATCCAAGTTGGGGAAGTCTAAAGTATCATTATATTGCACCACGTGTAAACAAACCAACAACATTGGTCTCATCAGGTTTTATTGCTAACCTTATGATTATCCGATTCCACATAAGAACACAGTAAGTCGTAAATGCAACAACAACTATTTGTATATCCAGGTACCGCTTTGAAATCTCAGTCCGTGACGAAAACAACGACGCAGCTACCTTCGTCCTCTTCGACCCAGATGTTATGAAGCTTCTCGGACGAAGTGCCAATGATGTTTTGAATGAGAACATTCAGGTATCGTTTCCCTTATTAATTCGCCTATCTCTCCACATCCGACGTTTAAATTTTATAATTTTGTACGGTTCTCTAAGGTTGGAGGTGACGCGACCAACACCAACATACCAGAATGTCTGAAAAAAATAATTGGCCGGACTTGCAAATTCCAGATCAAGATCACATCCTTCAACTTTGAAACTTCTCGACAAATTATTACAGTCTCACGCATAGTAGAGGACAACGTTGATCTGAAAACCAAACTAGTTGAGGATAACTTGAACGGAGACAATGATGAGGGAAAGATTGAGGCCACAAGTCCAGACGACCAGGTGGTGTTCAATGGTGAAAATAAAAACAAGCGCCCACGTCACTAAATCGACCACCACTATTCACAATATCGCCATCTGTTGTCTTCTTTTTTTTTCGCTTTCAAAAACTTTTTCCTGTCTTTCGTTTTGCTTCAGTTTTCCCATTTTGTCGGCCATTTCAATGAATTATCTTTTATTAGTTTTACAATTTCTGTTATCAAAAACACTTATTATATCCTTCCAATCATGAGTTCTTCCAAAGCGAAATTTAAAAGCCACCTACTTGCACAATATGCACACTACAATATCAAATTGTGAAATTAAAATTACGGAGGATAATTAGTAAGCGTTCAAGTTTAAAAGAAAATATTCTATACAACCTTCCATTTATATATATACTCATATAACCCCGTAATTTGATCTAATCATAACTAATTTAAATTATAACTAATGCTAATAAACAAGAAAAAATACACCTTCTCCATTTATTCCAAATTATCTGCCCTTCACTCACGCCTCCTTCAAAGTAAAAAAAATCATTCAATTTAATAGTATCTTTTTCAATACCTAAACAGCCAATTCAATCATATCTTTGCAATTACTCCCCATATCTAAATTTTCAAAAAAGAAGTCCCCTTTAAATTGACAGAATCATTTCGCTGTTTTTGTTATTGATGACTTACGCACACCACCAGTAAAGAAGAAAAAAAAAACGGCGAGATTTGATTCACAACCAGATCCAGTTCATCTTCCTAACCTTACTCTATATTACATTATTTTTTACAACAAATGTTCCATGATATTCATATTGCCGTATGTAAATATGATACATACAATCTCACGGGAAACTTAATTCCAAATCTCTACATATCGACCAAAGTATATTCTTTGTCCATAACTTTTCAGCAAAACATAATTACAACCACTAACAAATCCAACCACCTTGACTCAGCAATAAAAGTATCAATTATATTGCATAAATTTCTCAAATAGGATACGTCTACCTAAAATCAGAACATACAATATAAAGATCCACAAAATCAAAAGTATATCAAACAACTAAACGTTAATTTTGTTTACAAAAAATGCAGTTCCCAAAACAAAATCAGAACGAGGTACGAATCAATCTACAGGAAAATGATGAACAAGGTAAACAACTTTTCTTCATCTGAGATATAATGAAAACTGAATCCATAAATTTAACTAACATGATTTGTCCACACGTTTTTCACCACAGGAATAGGCCAAATATCTATATGTAAAAAGTACTCAGATTTCACAGACTTGAATATTGGATCTTCCAACCTCACACTCATCGTTCGGGTTAGTCGTATCATGGAGACATACAATCACACAAAGATAGATGAGAAATTAGGGACCATCATCCTTCTCTTAGATGCAAAAGTATTGCAACCTATTCTACAACTTTTTAACATTATTCTCTGATTTGCTATTAACACCTCATGTTCAAAACAGGGCACATTAATCGAGAGCAACATGCATTCCTCAATAGCGGAGAAGCACAAAAAGGTTATGGAAGGCCAAATATATGAGGTTTCACAATTCCAAGTTCGTCAGAACAATCGGAGGTATAAACTCACCCCTCACAAATACATCATTCAAGTGACAAGAGAAACTACAATTGTCGTCGTGGACAAGAAAATGCCTCAGATACCTATCAACAATTTCTGGATCAAAAAATATAAAGAGCTGCTACTGTTAACAGGCACAAAATCAGAGTTACCAGGTAAATATACATACAATGATATTCAGTTAATAACAACTTTACAACAACTTCACTTATATCCTTTCAAACATTTTCACGAAGATGTGATTGGCAAGATCCGTATTATACAAGGAACAGATCTTAGAAATTCCCAGTACAACACCAAAATTTTGGTAGGCTTACAGCTTAGCAGGTACTTCTTTAGCATCTCACAAAATACCTATTTCTAAACCACACTTTTAATATATTAGAATATGCAGGAACACCATTGTGCGGCTTATTATATGGGACGACCAAGCATCCAAATTCCGTGAGACGTTGGGCATCAAAGACCGTAAACATTCAACCATGCTGGTCACAAGCGTGAACCCAAACAAATACCAAGGTGAAACCACACATAAATATATAATTAGTATAAGAAAAATACATGTAATTAATGTAGCGAAACATTTTCAGGGAAACTAATACTTCATTCAACACCAGCGACCCGATTTTTCTTCAACAAATCTATAGAGGCTTACAGAAATTTCACTCAGCAGAGAAAATAAAGCAGGTTGGACAAGTTAGCCACATTAAAAGATTTTATGATGCCGCTGGAGAATCATGAGTTATCACCATCATGCATTACAACAATATATTTCTCATGTTTTTTATTTCCATTTTCTTTTTTCAAATGCAAATTACCTACGCTTTAAAAATACATATAGTTTATACCGCTCAATAATGCAAACATACCTTAAACTATATGTTTAAGTTGGGGAAGTCTAAAGTATCATTATATTGCACCACGTGTAAACAAACCAACAACATTGGTCTCATCAGGTTTTATTGCTAACCTTATGATTATCCGATTCCACATAAGAACACAGTAAGTCGTAAATGCAACAACAACTATTTGTATATCCAGGTACCGCTTTGAAATCTCTGTGACGAAAACAACGACGCAGCTACCTCCGTCCTTTTCGACCCAGATGTTATCAAGCTTCTCGGACGAAGTGCCAATGATGTTTTGAATGAGAACATTCAGGTATCGTTTCCCTTATTAATTCGCCTATCTCTCCACATCTGACATTTAAATTTTATAATTTTGTACGGTTCTCTAAGGTTGGAGGTGACGCGACCAACACCAACATACCAGAATGTCTGAAAAAAATAATTGGCCGGACTTGCAAATTCCAGATCAAGATCACATCCTTCAACTTTGAAACTTCTCGACAAACTATTACAGTCTCACGCATAGTAGAGGACAACGTTGATCTGAAAACCAAACCAGTTGAGGATAACTTGAACAGAGACAATGATGAGGGAAAGATTGAGGCCACAAGTCCGGACGACCAGGTGGTGTTCAATGGTGAAATTAAAAACAAGCGCCCACGTCACTAAATCGACCACCACTATTCACAATATCGCCATCTGTTGTCTTCTTCTTTTTTTCGCTTTCAAAAACTTTTTCCTGTCTTCCATTTTCCTTTTCGTTTTGCTTCAGTTTTCCCATTTTCCCGGCCACTTCAATGAATTGTCTTTTATTAGTTTTACAATTTGTGTTATCAAAAAGACTTATTATATCCTTCCAATCATGAGTTCTTCCAAAGCGAAATTAAAAAGCCACCTACTTGCACAATATGCACACTACAAGATCAAATTGTGAAATTAAAATTATGGAGGATAATTAACAAGCGTTCAAGTTTAAAAGAAAATATTCTATACAGCCTTCCATTTATATATATACTCATATAACCCCATAATTTACTCTAATCATAACTAATTTAAATTATAACTAATGCTAATAAAAAACCAAAAATACACCTTCTCCATTTATTCCAAATTATCTGTCCTTCACTCACGCCTCCTTAAAAGTAAAAAAATCATACAATTTAATAGTATCTTTTTCAATACCTAAACAACCAATTCAATCATATCTTCGCAATTAGTCTCCATATCTTAATTTTTTAAAAAGAAGTTCTCTTTACATTGACAGAATCATTTCGCTGTTTTTGTTATTGATGACTTACACACACCACCAGTAAAGAAGAAAAAAAAAACGGCGAAGTTTGATTCACAACCACCGAAATGGTAGAAGACGGTCAACCACATCAACCGTCTCACATGGAACACAATAAACAGAGAAAACGAAAACGTGGCCATGAGATGATTACAACCAGATCCAGTTCATCTTCCTAACCTTACTCTATATTACATTATTTTTTACAACAAATGTTACTGTATTTTGAATTATTAATGCACTTTAACCATTTGAACATCAGATGTATCGGATGGAATACAACAACCCACTCCACTCATATATTATCATTGTAAGTTTCTCACTTAGTACATACACATTATTTTTTATGAATTAAATTTAAAAACGTTGGTTTTAAAATACAATTTTAAAAGATAATTTTATTGGTCTACACATTATAATCAACATAGTTAATCTACAAATAATGCTAAATTGATATAAAATAAAATTAATTATCTTTTTGTTAATCATATTCATGTTGTTGTCAAAAAAATAATACTAAAACGTGTGTTTGGTTTAATAAGAAGATAATATATTAAAATCATACAATAAAACCTTAATATATTTGTTTTTTTTTTATTTCGATTTTGCTATGTTTTTTTATTCACTTTTTCTTCTCCTTTTTTATTTTTTCCCTACTTTTCTAATCTCATTCTTTATTTTATTTTACTTTAAATTTATCAAAAAAAAAATGAAATGGAAATATCTTATATTAAAAATTTATATTATATAAATACTGTTGGGCTAACATATTTTAGGATTTTTCGGTAAAATAAATTTAGACTCTAATAATATTATTTTAAAAATTTTGTTTTGGAATTTTTTTTATATATATTTTTTAAATTTCGAATTAAAAACAAAGAAAATAAGATAGTTCTAAATTCAATAATAATAATGGACCTTTCAATAAGAAGGAAAACAAATATTGGATCCTTAATGAGAAAAGTAACAAAAAATTAGGCATTTGATAATTTAATGAGAATAATAAATTTAATAAAGTTTTATGTAACTATAAAAGTCCAATAGCATATTAGGTAAATAACACAGTAAATAAAATTTATTCTTCTAAATAGAATTCTTTTTTAATATAATAGATGCCTACGTCTCAAAACTAAAAACATAATTACAGTAATTCTTTTCTAATATTTACTGTAAAAGATAATCATATATTGATAACTATTTCATTTTTGTTTAGGTGGTTGTACCAGATGTTCCATATATGGTAAAATCGATGTCATAATCCAGACGTCTTTCACACTACCACATATAATGTAATTTGCTAAACAGAATTACTATTCCAAATATAATCCCAATTGTGTTGTGCAGTAAACAGGAAAAATGCGCGATATATACGAAAATCGATTATGCTATCCAAAAGATGGAGGTCACGGACCACTCCAGAAGATCATTTATTAGCACGTCCAAACTCTGTAAGCCAGGAAATCTTACAACCAATCAAGAATAAAGACAGCCAACAAAAAACCCGAACAAATAAAGGTAAATATTTACACTTACACATGATTAAACAACATTAATGCATATCTAACAAACAAATGCTTCAGCCATAGACAATATTAGCTTATTTAGGGTAACGAGTAAACTACAAAATACAAAAGAAAAACCATTAACCTTAATTCTTCATGCAGGTCTTTCAACCGCAACAAATATAACAAACAAAAAACCAATCACCAAATTTTACGACTGTAAGTGTATGTAAATTACATGCATTTCTATTACCTTTGCCAATATATTATATTGTTATTAAAGTTGGCTTATGTCTAACCATTTTGAATCAATTAGGTGGCTGTGATAGGTGTACAGATTACGGTAATATCATAATCTTTTATTTTAAATTTGTTATAAATCACTTACAATTCCAGCTCTGAAAATTGAATTTAAATATTCAGTCAGACAAAAAAATACACGAACAATGAGGCGTGCAATAATCTTATCCAAACGACAATCAAAAAGACAAAAAGGTACAATATTAATTTTTTTTTCGCCACTAAACCATTGCTACCAAATTAAAAAAAAACCTCAATTCTCAGATTTCAAATGTCCAGGAGATGCATCCACAAGTGCTCAACAGTCTTCAAGAGAGGAAAGGAAACAACTTAAAGGTACGTCTAACAATCCAAATGCAAAAAAAAAAAAAAATTACAGTAGAACTTTTATAAAGTAATATTCAATAAATTAATAATCACTATAAATTAATAATTTTTCCGGTCCCAAGTCGGATCAATATAATAATTAGTAAATTTCAATAAGATAATAAGATAATAATTTTTTTGAAACTCTATGTAAAAATATAATCCCAAGAATTAGATAAATTAATAACTATATATTTAAGTATATATAAAAATTTCAATATAGTAAACTATAAATATATTATTGTTTCAAGTTTATAAATATTGTTTGACTTATTTTCCAAATTCACTAATATAATATTTTCTGAATAAAATTTATATTGTTAAAATAATTTTTTACTTTGTTGACAAATACTTTGAATTAGAACCAAATTATCTCTTTAAATTAATAAAATATTAATTTCTTGATAATTTAATAATTAATCAGTTACTTAATAACTCTATAAATTAATACATTTTTAAGTCCCAACATTATTAATTTATAGCGGTTTTACTGTATATTTATGATTCACTAACTACATTTTCTAAAAATATTAGATTCACTGTCCAAAGAAAATCCAATTATGCAATGCAACTACTGCAATGCATTAGTTTGGTATTCAGAAAAAACAGGAACTGATAGAACGGGAGCGCCCATCTTCATGATATGTTGTCAACAAGGCCGTGTTAAACTTCCACCACTAAGAAGGCCACCTGCTTATCTTCAACAACTATTGGACAATAGTTCAGCTTTTCGTCAGATCATACGAATCTACAATTCCATCCTTGCATTCACATCCATTGGAGCAAAAATAGATCACAGTATCACATCAGGAAGTGGACCTCCTGGTTTCAGGATACATGGACAGAATCATCACCGCATTGGATCTTTGCTACCCATGCCTGATCAACCACCCAAATTTTTGCAAATGTATATCTTTGATACAGTAAATGAAGTCTCCAATCGGATAAATAGTATGCACCGTCGAAAAGCGGATCAAAAGTTACAACCAGAAGTAGTTGAGGGGTTGATAAAAATGTTAGACGAACACAACTGCTTGTGTAAATTCTTCCGAAAAGCTCGAGATCGATACGAAGCTAATCAAGTGGAAGACTTAACGATAAGATTAATTGGCCAAAAAAGCAAAGGGAAACAATATGATCTTCCAGAAATGAACGAAGTGGCGGGCTTAATTGTAGGTGATATGACAGCAACCACCGGCTACAAAGACGTCATTCTACAGTTGCAGTCAAATCACTTGCAGCAAATAAATGACAACCACCCTTTGTTTATGAGCTTACAATATCCGTTGTTGTTTCCCTACGGTGAATATGGATACCATACTGAAATTCCACATGCACTGACTCAATATGGCGAAAGAAAAAGGACGTTCATCAGTATAAGAGAGTTCTACGCCTATCAAATTCAAACAAGACTTTCTGAAGGCATGACAATTATAAAGGGGGGCCGCTTATTTCACCAATATGCAGTTGATGCATACACGGCCATAGAACAAGAAAGACTTACATGGGCAAAGAATAATCAAGACCAGTTAAGAGCAGATCTATACAACAATATATATGATGCAGTTGGTAAAGGTGATACAGAAGGAAAAAAACATGGAAAGAGAATAATATTGCCATCAAGTTTTACGGGAGGTCCGAGATACATGGTAGAAAAGTATCATGACGCTATGGCTATATGTAGAGCGTATGGAAATCCAACTTTGTTCATCACAATGACTGCAAACCCAAACTGGAAAGAAATAAAAGATCATCTTGCTACCTATGGTGGGGCATCAGGAAACGAAAGACCAGATATTGAAAGTCGTGTCTTCAAAATGAAACTCGACCAATTGCTTAAAGATCTAGAGCAAGGACTATTCTTCAAGCCATATATTGCAGGTCAGTTAAAAATATATTATTTCTAACCATCAAACAAATTTACAATACTGATAATACTTTTCTTTTTTTTTTATTTAGTAGTTCACACTATTGAGTTTCAAAAACGTGGGCTGCCCCATGCACATATGCTTCTTTGGTTGGATAGAGCATCAAGAATCCCAACACCAGATGAGATTAATCAAATCATCTCTGCTGAACTTCCAAATAAAAAAGCCGATCCAATTGGGTTTGAACTTGTGGAAAAGCACATGATGCATGGACCATGTGGAATCAATAGGCCGTCATCACCTTGCATGGATAAAAATGTTTGCATGAAAAAATATCCACGTCCATACAACGACTTCACAACGATAGATAAATCTGGATATATTGCTTATCGTCGTCGTCAAGATAATGCCAACACTGTCCTGAAAGGAGCAATAAGGTTAGATAATCGATCTGTTATCCCTCACAATATTGAAATCTTGAAGAAATACCAAGCGCACATTAATGTTGAATGGTGCAACACATCAAACGCTATCAAGTATCTGTTCAAGTATATAACTAAAGGAGTGGATAAAGCCACCGTTTTAATTGAAAAGGGTGTTCTGGGAACCCAAGAAACTGAAGAAACTAAAAAGGTGGCTAAACAGAGGAATGAAATTGAAGAATATTTGGACTGCCGGTATTTATCTGCATGTGAAGCTATGTGGCGTACGTTTGCATTCCACATTCATAAAAGAAAACCATCCGTCCAGAAGCTTATTATTCATCTAGAAGGGCAGCAGTCGATCACATTCAAAAAGACAGATGATCTTGGACGTGTACTATCCAGATTTGGGATTGAAACAACAATGTTTACAGCATGGATGGAGATGAATAAAAGTTGTGAAGAAGCAAGAAAATTGACGTATGTTCAGTTTCCAATTCACTTTGTCTGGGACAAAGACAACAAGGTGTGGCAGAGAAGAAAACGTGGATTCTCAATCGGCAGAATAGTTAACATACACCCAGCCTCTGGGGAGCTTTACTACCTTAGGATACTACTCAATGTGGTAGTGGGTCCGCAAAGCTACAATGATTTATACACTGTCAACGGAGATAAGAAAGAAAGTTTTAAAGCGGCATGTTATGCTAGAGGACTGTTAGAAAACGATAAAGAGTGGCATCATGCTATGGATGAAGCAAATCAATGGGCAACACCATATCAGTTACAGCATTTGTTTGTGCTACTGCTAATATATTGTGAGGTGGCTAATCCATTACGTCTATGGGAACACTGCTGGAAATCATTATCAGAAGGAATACTTGCCAGGAAACGGATAGAATTTGGGTTCCCACAGTTAGATTTGAATGAGGAAGACTTAAAGCAGTACACACTAATTGAGATTGAAACAATACTGCATCAGCACGAGAGATCACTCACTGACTTCAACGACATGCCTAAGCCAGATTTAAATGTCCTTAAAGAGGTGAAGAATAGTTTATGGAAACAGGAATTGCAATACAATGTAGACCGAGAGAAGGAGGAGCATGACAAACTGTTTGGTACTCTAAACACTGAGCAAAAACAAGTGTATGATGCAGTTTTAGAATCGGTGAACGATAACATGGGTAAACTTTTTTTCCTCTATGGCCCAGGCGGAACTGGTAAAACTTTTGTCTACAGGACTATTATATCCAAACTACGATCAAGTGAAAAGGTTGTAATACCTGTTGCTTCATCTGGTATCGCCGCATTGCTTCTACCGGGTGGCCGAACAGCTCATTCTAGATTCAAAATCCCACTAAATGTCACAGAGGATTCTATGTGTGAAATAAAGCGAGGTACATTGCTTTCAGAGTTGCTGATCAAAACAGATCTCATTATCTGGGATGAAGCACCAATGGCACATCGACACACTTTTGAGGCCTTAGACAGAACACTAAGAGACTTGCTGTCAGAAAAAGATCTCTCTGCAACCGAGAAACCATTTGGAGGAAAAACTGTCCTGTTGGGAGGAGATTTTAGGCAAATATTGCCAGTAATACCACATGGAACACGAGCAGATACAGTTCTAGCTTCTGTAAGCCAGTCGTATATATGGGATGCATGCAAGGTATTTGTTTTAGAAAAAAACATGAGACTTCACCAATCAGAAACCAGTTTTGCTGCATGGCTTCTTAGCATTGGAAACGGAACTGCAGCCACATGTGCAATGAGAAATGGTACTAACGATGATGAAGGAGAAGCTGTTGTAGCTGACAAACGTTTCTTTATGGAGCCTGCCACAAACCACTTACAACAGATAGCTGAGTCAGCTTATGCATTTGACAATGATGCCCATACCAACTTCACATGCTTAACAGAAAGAGCTATCCTAACTCCTAGGAATGAAACAGTCGATGAGATCAACGCTTATATATTATCGAAAGTTGGAGGAAATGTAAAAGAATATATCAGCGCAGACAGCATAGGAAAAGCAGATACAACCGGCAAAGATTATGCAACGCTATACCCTACCGAGTACTTAAACTCTTTGGAGTTTCCAGGATTGCCACAACATAAGCTACGCTTGAAGATAGGTGTCCCAATTATGTTGCTCAGAAACATCAATCAAAAAGAGGGTTTATGCAACGGTACAAGACTAATTGTCACTAAATTAGGTGAAAGAGTTATAGAGGCCCAAATAGTCACAACCACCAACGCAGGTAAGAAGGTTTTAATTCCACGGATTATTCTATCACCGGTACAATCAGACCATCCATTCACGCTACGAAGGCGGCAATTTCCAATAAGGGTTTGTTATGCAATGACAATTAATAAAAGTCAAGGCCAGAGTTTAAAATCAGTAGTACTGTATTTACCTAAACCTGTCTTCAGTCATGGACAACTTTATGTTGCTCTTTCAAGAGTTACATCACCACAAGGTCTACATATTCTTCAAGATGATGATCACAAAGAAAAGGGATTGAAGAATATTGTGTATAAAGAAATATACAATGACCTACCAAAATAGCAAGGTAAATACAAAAGGATAGTGATATCACAGCATCTATATTAAACTACCTAAAAGTACTAAACTAACAATCTTTCTACAGGTCATTTAATCTCTCCAGCTGCGTAAGTCTAAACCAACATCGGGAAATCAACGAGAGTAAGTTGCACTTCAATTTTCTTTTCTTATTAAATACTAGGGATGTTTCCGCGCTACGCGCGGATTGTTTTTATATAGATAATTGATTATTATCTAAGTTAAATTATTTTCACTTTAAGTTAATATTTTAAATATAATATTTAATTTTTAAAATTGTTTTGATATGATTATACATCAAAAATATTTTAATGTATTCAAAAAATGTATCATGATATAATTTTAAGAATTACCTACTTGATATATGCTAAAATTAACTGTTAATCTAAAACTTAATATTTGTATATAAACTCACTGTTATTCACTACTAACTTTCAAAATATTATTAAAATTATTTTTTGTTTTGACTAAATTTGATTATTATTGTTCCAATTAATTTAGTTTTTTATATTTATTTCAACTGTGTTCGTGTAGTGTTTTTATTTAATTAGCAATCTCAAATACAAACAACACTCAATGTTCTAATCTCTTATAAATCTATAAAATAACTATGATTCATATAAATAAAAACAATATTTACATAGTATAAAAAATCACAATCATATTGATAAAATGCAATTTTGATTTGGTCTATGAAGTATATGTAAACTATAAAAAATATAGATGAATAAGGCAAGTAATACATATAAAAATACAATTTCATACTAACTCATTATGTTAAATAAAGTATGTTGAGTTTCTCAAAACTCAAAAGTTGTAAAAAATTTTGCTTGTAATTTAACTTAAACATTTTTTCTTAAACTACACATATATATTTTGATGAGCCTTTATAATTAAACTAATAATATATATTGTATTATTTTTAAAGGAGTTTCTTAACCCAGTAAAAAAAACCATATTAGTTTTTTATTCAAGTTGGGTTTATAAGGAATTTTGTTGATGTGGATAATTAGAGATTTGTTTAGACATTTTCTTCTACATAAAAATGTGTATGTTATTTTTTCAAAAATGCATTATTATTTAATTTAAAAATTTACTAACTTGATATATATAAAAATTAACTGTCATCTAAACTGTTTAACTCATGCGCTGACATGTATCGCTTGTAGTAACTTGACTACCTTAAGCCAACTAAGACACACATTGAATAAATATCAGTGCATGAAATTCTTCTTTTGTCTATCATTTTCTGCAATGTAAATAGTAATGATGATCGAAATCTTCATATAGATAGATGCTTTGAAAAGCTTCCTATAATTTATGTTGTCTTGTTGGTTGTCATAAATCTAACGTACTATGATGTTTAATCTTTATGTTTCTAAAAGGTGAATGTTTTAGATTTTTATAATTTGTAAATTTTTTAAATTTTATTTTAGAAATTATTATTTTGTAATCTTGTTTCTATTAACTATTATTTAAGTTTTTTAGAGCAATTTGTTGTCCAATATATTCACTATATTACAAAAAGGAGTATATATTAATGCTACAGATTTAAATGATATTTATTTTACTGATTTCGAAAATGATATTTAGTTTTATTTACTTATTCCTAATAACTATATTAACTTAGTGGTTCTATTTATTTATTTTATGTGTATTTCAAAAGATATAAAGTAAAATTTTTTATTATTGTTATATTACAAACAAAAGAAGTATATATTGATGCTATAAATTTAAATGATGTTTATTTTACTGATTCAAAAAATGATATTTTAATTTTATTTACTTTTGTTCGTAACTATATTAATTTTAGTGACAAAAATGAGTATATATTAATGCTACAGATTTAAATGATATTTATTTTACTGATTAAAATGATATATAGTTTTATTTAGTTTTTGCTAATAACTATATTAATTTAATGGTTCTATTTATTTATTTTATGTGTATTTCAAAAAAACCTAAATTGAGAATTTTCATTATTGTTAATTTGTTATATTACAAACAAAAGAGTATATATTGATGCTATAGATTTAAATAATATTTATTTTATTGATTTAAAAAATAATATTTTATTTTTATTTACTCTTGTATTTAACTATATTAATTTTGGTTCTATTTATTTACTTTATGTGTATTTCAAAAAAATCTAAAGTGGAAATTTGTATTATTATTTTTTGCTGATGTGTCATATTTTTAGAGTAATTTGAAAAGCTGAGGTGGATAGCTTAAGAAGCCCCAAATAGTTTCTTTTATTTAGTATAGATGAGTCACACTATCTAATTCTATATCTACAAAAACTTTTAACAGGAAACATTTAAAAAGGAACACCCATATATTCTCTCCATCTATAACCCCGAAGCGCCAATGTTTGCCCGACTCAGTCACGAGAAAAGTGGAATCACAGTTATATTTGCATTTTTATCCAGAACTGTTTAACATACTTTCAAAGACTATTTTAAAAGCTACCATTGTTGCTTAAAATTAAAAATATTGGTTTGGGTTTCTGGTTATTAATTACACTTGGTTTGCTTTCATTAAAGGACAAATAAACTTTGATTATTCCTATCTTTAATAAAAATATATTATTTTCTTTTTATTGACAAAAAAATTAGTTATCCCGCTAATGGATTCTTTTTCACTATATGACAAATTATTTAGGTTTCAAGTTACAAAAAACTAATGTGATAAAACAATTAAAAAAAAAATTTCAGTTATAGATGTTAGTATAGCTACACAAAAAAAGCCCAGAACATATACAATATATGTTTATGTAAAATTAACATCATCTCAATAACCACAACTACATTCTATGTATAATACTTCTCTTAACATAACCAAAAAATATTCAAGTCAGTCAGACACAACACAGCTTGCGTTACCCACAATTCACATACCAACCAAAACTGAAACCAAAGAAAAAATAACACCAACAACTAAGAAATTTACATTACATGCAAAATTATATACACAGAACTATCAAATAATCTAATCAATATATTAAAACAGCGAAAATTTAAATAAAACAAACAAACAATTCAAATATTTAAATATAAATAACATCCCGCGCGTAGCGCGGGCAATCCCTAGTATGACAAAAAGAGGTAGATAAAATGTGTTTAAAGCGTAGCTAAATCATATTAATAGGACGACGATTTGGATTTGTTAATTGTTGGTACATAAATATACCCTTTGGTCGACCCCAAAGGTCAACAAGTTAATCTTGTGTGCTTCACCACAATATTATATTCGAGAAAAAGGCATTTCCCCCACAAGAATCTTATTTTATTATGTGAAAAAAGTAGCCACGAATATCTTAATCAACCTTTTGGAATATAATATGAATAATTTCTTTTAATATGAATAATTGTGTCATGGAAATAACACAGAGCAAGAGCATGCATTCATGGACCACATTCTAAATTAAAAAAATAGTTGAGATAGTTCCGCATGTTCTAAGGATATATAAGTAGATATAATCAAAATATGAGGAATACTGTATATCTACTTCACTTAGCATTATTAGCTTCTGGTGATTATTGTAAAAGATTATAAAATTTATAACCAAAACTAAAACTCAACATCAGATCAGCAAATTTTTATAGTTTGTCCACACAAGTGTGACTCGAAATTATACGCAGGTAGGACCATAGTTTGTCCAAACAATTTATAGCCATTAAAAAAAACAATTAAACTACTCCAATTTAAAGATGCAAATGAAACCAGAATTTCTCTTAAATCTATAATTCCACCACAATTATGTATAAATTGCTATAATTTGATACAACTCCACGATCTACGTAACATTTAATGTTTTTAATAGAGAAAATGAAAAAAAAAAATGTGGTTATTAAAATTAGCTTTTTTGGAAAACAAAATTACCAGTCTTATATCATTAAACCACATTAAATAAATAAAAAATTGAAACTGAAGTAGAAAATTCAAATTTGCAAACCTCTTTTTTTCAGCCGTGTGTCCATTTCAAATTCAAAGCCGCCACATATCATGCATCAATGCTCACCACGCGATGCGACCGTAGGCACTGAGTTTTGATTTTGAGATTTAGCTACTACCAATCAGAATCCTACACGTCATCAAAACGAATCATCCCGTATAATCGTCTAGATTCTTGAAGCCTAGACGTTCGCATATTCGGTCGGCCATTATTTAACGCTGTATCTAATCAACTCATCTAGCTGAAGAAGAAGAATCAAAGAGAGCCTCTTCACCAAAAGAGAGATCTTTCTCATTCTCTATCAACATTTTCGAATCCGAGAGAAAAGTTTTTTGTTTTCAAGAGATATGGCTTTAGCTGTTACTTCTTCCTCAACGGCGATCTCCGGATCGAGTTTCTCGCGTTCAGGAGCTTCTTCCGATCCTAAAGGTACTAATCCTCTGTCATTTTCTCGGGAAAAGCAAAATCGATTCTCCGATTGTTGTTCATTGTTCTTCCCATTTACTGGATTTGTGATGATCTAATTTCGGAAAACTGGAATCTGATGGGTTTTTTTTCTCTCTCTCTTTGCAGCTGTTCAAATCTGTTCGCTTAGGTTATCTGATCGAACCCATGTCGCTACTCTTTCTCAGAGACGTTTCTCTATGAAATCCCAAAACGCTGAGTCACATTCACGCAGCGAATCTTGGGTCACTCGAGCTTCGACTCTAATTGCTCCTGGTGCGTGACTGTTTTAGATGATTTGGAATTTTTCATGTTCTCGATGATTTTCGTGTCCGATTTGTTTTTGTTTTCCTGATTGCTGATTTTGATTCATTATCACAGAAGTTGAAGAGAAAGAAGGAGATGTTGAGGACTTTGAGCAACTCGCGAAAAAGCTCGAAGATGCTTCTCCACTTGAAATCATGGACAAAGCTCTAACGAAATTCGGAAGCGAAATCGCAATTGCTTTCAGGTAAAATTGATTATGAATAATTGGCTAATCGATTCAATTAGACATCAAAAAGAAAAACTTTAATTGACATTTGATTTTCTGGTTTTGATTTTTCTCAGTGGTGCTGAAGATGTTGCGTTGATCGAATACGCTCGTTTAACTGGAAAGCCCTTTAGGGTTTTCAGCTTAGACACAGGGAGATTAAACCCAGAAACATACAGACTCTTCGACGCAGTCGAGAAGCAATACGGGATTCGAATTGAATACATGTTCCCTGACGCAGTCGAGGTTCAAGGTCTAGTGAGGAACAAGGGTTTGTTCTCTTTCTACGAGGATGGTCATCAAGAGTGTTGCCGTGTGAGGAAAGTAAGACCTCTGCGTCGTGCTCTCAAGGGTCTCAAAGCTTGGATCACAGGACAGAGGAAAGATCAATCTCCAGGAACAAGATCAGAGATTCCGATCGTTCAGGTCGATCCCGTGTTTGAAGGATTAGATGGTGGTGTTGGAAGTCTTGTGAAGTGGAACCCTTTGGCTAATGTTGAAGGAGCAGATGTGTGGAGCTTCTTGAGAACAATGGATGTCCCCGTGAATGCATTGCACGCGCAAGGATACGTCTCCATCGGGTGTGAGCCTTGCACTAGACCGGTGCTTCCTGGTCAGCACGAGAGAGAAGGAAGGTGGTGGTGGGAAGATGCTAAAGCTAAAGAATGTGGGCTGCACAAAGGGAACATCAAGGAGGAAGATGGTGCTGCGGATTTGACACCAGCGATTGTGCAAGATATATTCGAAAGCAACAATGTGGTTTCACTGAGCAGAGGAGGGATTGAGAATCTGCTGAAGCTAGGTAACCGTAAAGAGCCGTGGCTAGTTGTGCTTTACGCTCCTTGGTGCCCGTTTTGTCAGGCGATGGAAGCTTCGTACCTCGAATTGGCCGAGAAGCTGGCGGTGAAAGGGGTCAAGGTGGCGAAGTTTCGAGCAGACGGTGACCAGAAGGAGTTTGCTAAGCAAGAGCTTCAATTAGGGAGTTTTCCGACAATACTTCTGTTTCCGAAAAGCGCTTCACGAGCGATTAAGTACCCGTCGGAGCATAGAGACGTAGATTCGGTTATGTCGTTTGTGAATCTTCTCCGGTGAGTTACGAGTTTGGAGAGAATTGAGATGAAGAATGATTTCATCTTGGTGTTAAGATTGTGGACCTAAAAGAATAAACAGAAGCTTTATGTTCTATATATATGACTTTGTATATGGTATTGTAGAGGGTTTATAGACTCTTTTCTCTGTCTCTTTGCCGTTAAAATGTTGTAGTTTTGTTCTTTCTTTTGAGTTTTAGTTGAGAGGGAATCGATCCATGTAATGAGAGTTTCTTGATTATGATCTCTCGATAATCTGCTAAAGTTTTGATAAGTGCAATTTCACTTTACTGCCATCTTGGATCTATGCTCAGCTAAGGCCCAAGGCAAATAACGTAGTAAGCTAATTTTATAAAACTTTAAGTGAGGATATGGACCGCAGATTAAAAAATTATCTCTCTAAATTAATAACTGTCTTATTTATTTATGAGACAATCTTATTCAAATCATTCAGATGAAGTTACCTAAACAGCTAAACCCAATTGAAGTGTGTCACAAACTCATTTAATATCTGTAAATATAAAATCATTTTTTCTTTTATTTAAAAGAAAAACTGAAAAACATTACAAAGGAAAAAGATGATCAAATAGACAAAAAGAATGTAAATCATATAGTAGCAGTAAATTTATTAATAATTAAGGCTCTCATATATGAATAATAATGTCAACAGCCTAATAGAGAAGCATATTAGAAGTGGTTGAATCTAAATCTCAAAAAGTGATTAGGCTGTAGCAGTAACATCATGTATTATGCAGATTTGATAATCACTATACTATATGTTCTGATCCAATACCAAATAAGCTAATTCAGACATATGTTTTTGGTTAAAACAAAGGTTTATCTCTCTCAATTTCCTAGATAACACATTACTAGCTTATTTACTAAAACAAAGGAGTATCTTTTACCATACAACTAATTATTCAACCATTCATTCATATAAATTAAATTCACCTTTGAATGAAATCGATTTGAGATTATTTACTTGATTTTTTCTTGACAGCGATTATTTACTTGATTAAGATATAGTAAATTTAGTGAGTGCATATACCATGTATTCTTTTGAGAACTTATATATAAAGGAACAACGAAAGGTTTTCAGTACAACACAAAACAAAAAGATGGTTTCACTTGGCAAATGTTTCTTCCTTGTGCTTTTATGCCTTTGTCTTCTCATGTCGCCAAGTATGCCAAAAATCATTTAATATATGTTTATATTTAGTTCTATGTATTGTATGCCTATTTATTTATACATTTAATCGTATACATTATACAGTATAATTGACTCTTTGTTACAAGATAAATGGGATAAATACAGAAAATGTTGTTTTCCGTGTTTTCACAAAATAATACATCTGAAATTTGTTTTAGGTTCTTTTTTAAAAAGATTATATTATTTTTTCTCTCTCCATTTTTCAAATTAGTTAATAAACCTATTTCAAAGAGATAAAACTGGTTTTTTCCTACTGAAGTATAAATTGGTATTTATATGAAATAAAATTAAAGACTCAACAGAATGATATATACTGTTAAACATATTATATATAATTTTTTTACAAGAGTATTACTATTACCTAAACGTTTGGTAACGGCCGCATCTGATCGCGGCATTAAATAACAACGGAACGCTATATTTATTTCTTCACCAAAAACTCTTTGCAAGTGATAGACTAACTATTATACTGTCTACTTGATATACTATTATTTTTTACATTAAAACATATTATATACTTTATGTTACGAAATATTTGATATTGCATTGTAGAAAAGTAAAAGAGATTCATGTGTAACGACTCTTTTTATTTTTGATTAGACTTTTTCACTAATTAATTTTATTTCAAATAAAAATTACAGAACAAGTGGAAGCGAGGACAGGAATACAACCGTTAGGTTATTGCTCGCAGATTCCCAACTGCAAGCAGAGATGCAATGAATTAAACAGTCTTATGGGTGGAGAATGTCTTAAACTAAATCCGGGTGACACTGAAGAGACATGTTGTTGCTATGTATAATGAATTAGGTGTGCTGTTGGCGCCTTGCACGGACAGAAGACTACATCTCTAAATTATAGGGAAAATTGGCAAAATGCCTTATTAAAGTTTTAAAATTTGAAAAATACACTGTTATTTAAAAATTTAAAAATAACACTTATTTATATTATATAAAAACAAATAAGTTTTTCTTTACCTGACTTAAAAGAGATATTACATAATTTAGTAAATTAAAATTAAAATTCGAAATTATTAGTATTAATTTATTTGAGAAAATTAAAATTCGAAATTATTAATTTATCTGAGTCAGTTAAAATTCGAAATTATAAATTTAAATATTTGAAAATTCATCTGTAACAAAAAAAATAGTTTATTAGTGTATTATTTAGATGTTTTTTAACTAAAACTATTTTGGTCCATCATAAAGTTTCTAAGAGTTTAGATCAAATATAATTTAGCAAAAGACCAAATCAAATGAGATATGAACTGCAATGATGATTCAAATTCTAAAATCATGTGTCTTCATTCTTTATTCATTTTTTTTATTTATTTATATTTTTAATTTAGATATTAACTAAATTCTAAAATTATGTGTCTTTATTCTTATATTATATTATATTTATTTAATTAAATATTAAATGTATTACCAATTTTTAATTAGATTAATTTAGACATTTTATTAAAAATTAAGTATAGTTTAAAAAAATAAACAATGGTGTATTTTTCAAAATACAATCTCTTTTGAATGTATTTTTCCAAATCTTTTCTAAATTTTATGATTTAAGTATTAGTTTTGAATTTTTTTATTATATATATAAAATAAAAATATATGTTGAATTATTAATTGTTATATAAATTTTAAAATTAGTAACATCATATTAAATAATCAAAGAAGTATAATGTCTGGCAGTTACTTTTTTCATAAGTATCTATTTCGATTTTATAGTTAAGTTTCAGTTAGTTTAAAATTAAGTATATATTTTTTCAAATAAAATAAGATATCTTATATATTATTTGACAAAAATGTTTAATGAACAAAGCTGACGTGTCAAAAAGAGAACAAAAGTTAGTGTATTTAATTATTGACATGAATTTTTTTCTAAAATAAATAAAAAAATTTGATTGGTTAAGTTAATACTAAATAAATCTTATTTTAAATAAGAAAAAAAGATTATATAATATGTGAATGCATTCTCATTAGATAGCAAATATTTGAAATTATAAAAAGATAAAAAAATAAATTATAAATATCCTCTTAGAAATTTTGTTTGTAGTACTGTATATATGAATAAGAAGTAAAATAAAATTAAAAAAGAATCTTTATGACTTTGGTTTTCTGTAAAAATCTCAGGTTATATCTTAGGTTTAAAACATCTCCAACCCCCTTTAATTTTAAATCTTATAATTTAGAGCAAAAATAGAGATGCTATTTTTCCTCTATAATTGGAGAAAAAAGTAACAATATTTCTTTTTCCTGTAAAATGGAAATAGGTTAGAGAAATCTAGTTATATTTTAGAAGAAAAAATAGAAAAATACATTAGAGATGATCTTAATGTTTAATATATTATTCAAAGTTGAGAAAGAAAAAAATAAGTCAAAGAAGGAAAAAAATAAAGAAAACTAATTTTGATTGATTTTATGTTTTTTATTTAAAATATTTAAAAATATTATCTTACACATATTAATTCTTTCATGCATATATTTTTTCCAACATATTAAAAAATTATTTCATGAATCAAGTTTTGTATATGTTGTGATCCATTATATTTTATAGTAGCATATATATTAAAGTTGGAAACAGAATAACTCTTAATCTTTAATATAACAATCAAATATCAAATATATTATTTTACATCTTAAATCATACACATATAAGTTTAGGATCTGGCTGGTTTAAACGCTGCGGTTACGAAGAATTTGTGAAAGCGAGCGATTGCTGGCTATAAACAATTTGACGACGAATAGATGAACAGAGAGCTACCAGAGAATTTTATAAGATATGATTTCATAAATTTTATACTATTCACAAACTTTATAATAAATATTTGTTATAATTTTTATTGAGAAATAATATATCATAAAACGCTGAAATAAGAAATTTTAATTATATACAAAAAGACAGAAACAGTTTTCGTGATTGTTGTAAAACACCCAAAACTGCTTCGTGTAAAAACATAAAGTTTGCAGAAAATATCAGAAAAATTAACCAACACCTAAATATTACAATTCACTTATTTCTAACTCATATCTATATGCATAAATATACTTATTTTTTTAAAACAAATTTAACCATATATCATAAAAATATATATTACAAAACATATACTTTGTTATTTTTTTAACACGCACTACAAGAAAAAAATGTATATTACATCACTTATAAAGTATTATTCAAATAATTGATTCTATTTAGAATCACTAATTAAAAATTGACACTAGATATAAAATTTTACATCAGTTTTTAAAATTAATCTTAACTTGACTAGTATCAATTAAAAACAATTGATACTAATGTTAACATCAGTTAAAAAAACTGATACAAATCATTATTAATTTATATCACTTTTAAAAACTTACACAAATATATAAGTTTACATTAATTATATAAGTGAAGCATTTGATCAACTGGCATTAGTATTAATAATAAATGATGCTAGTATTTCTTTCAGTTATAAAAGTGATGCAAATAAAATTTTCACTAAACAACTATTTGTCCCACATTGCTAAGAATGATGAAAAGTACTAATTTCATCATCTATAAAAGAAATTCATCAACACTAAATTTGTTTTTGTGTTAAATCATATGTGTGTATTTATATACATTTCTTAGAATAATAAATATAAAATTATTAGTTATCTTAAATTTATAATATTATAAAATTAACAAAAAATTTAAATCAAAACGAATTTTAATATCTCTGAATTTAATATATAATATTATTTATTATAACTGATAGTAAATATTAATATCATTTATTTTAAGTGATGTAAATATTAATATCACTTATTGCAAATGATATATATTAATATCAATTAATATAAGTGATGAAAATAGTTACATCATTAATAATATTGATATAAATGATTAGCATCATCACTTCCTGAGTCATTTAATTAAATGATACAACTGAATTTGCATCAATCAAAAAATGATATTAACAAATAAAATAAATGATACAACACATATAATTTCATGTAATGACGTAAAAGTCATACTTAATGTTTTTCACAAATATACGTGTAGATATAAATATTAATTATGCAAAAATCAAAGTCGCATACGAACTTATCGTACATACATTGTGTTAACCTCGATTACAGTCCAATTTTAATTTTAGTTATTAGATAATTTGTATTTTTTAAAAAAATCTATATATGTCCTAAGAGCGGTGAGGTGGTTGGTACGCATGAATATGCGGACAAACCATCTACCCGCTCTTAGGATAAGTAAAGATGATAAAACCCATTTGGGTTTAATTATCAATAGGTCAAGGAAAATGTAAACTTAAAATATATATATTGGCAAGTTCATATAATATGTAAGAGGAAAAGGAAAGGATAGTATAGATAATATTCAAAAAATATTATAAAAATTTAAATATTATTTAATATAACTTTAAAATTTGCAATTATATGTTATTGTAGACGTTAGAAAAAATAAAAAAATTTCAAAAATACAAAACAATATAAAATGTTTGTGTGATTGTTGTTGAACACTGAAACTGTATATGTATAAAAAAAACATCATGTTTACATAATGTATAAGAAAATTATTCAATACTTAAATATTACAACTAATTATGTCTATAAAAAAATTATACATGCACATGGGTGCGGGCCAACCATAAAAATTAAATTAATTATTATATATTTTAATATTTTTAGTTTATTTAGTTAATATATACAGTTTTTATCTAAGGAAATATTTTAAAATCTTGGTTATTGTTTTTATCTTCAATTTCTGTTGAAATCTATAACATTTTTTATTTGATTTATTGTTATTTTTATTATTAATATTTATATAATGCTATTATTAATATATAGTTAATTATGTTTTATATTAATTAATTATATATATAAAATTAATTATGTATAAATAAAATATTTTCAATATACAATATTAATCATATATTGAACATATAAAATATTAATCATATATTGAATTTATAAAATATTTTATAGTCCATACACGGTGCAGACCGATCACCTAGTATATGTTGAATTTTAACCATTTGACTATTCAGCTTTCAATATCTATCTTATGTTCTTCCAAATAAATATATTTTAAAAAAATCAAAGTTCATTTGACTTATTTCATCTTCTTTGAATATCCGCTCAGATATAATGGCAGACTCTCCACCAAATATTCCTTTTGTATCATCAATCTTAGAATTTTTATGAAATAAAATAAATTTGGTTAATATGTTTATCATATATTGTTAATTTTTGCAATTTTACATATTTTCTCATGATTTTTATCCAAATAAAATATAAAAATGTAGATTTTCTTCTTTCTTCTCTCTTGTTTGGGTTCCACAACTGAATCTGCTTATTCTTATTCTTATGTTTCTTCTCACTCTGCTAGTGATTACTTGTATTTTCTCAAGACATGCTAATCTACAATGTCTAGCAAGTATTAAATACACCACGCCTTTTTCATCGTCTATGTCATATATTGTTCTTTTGGTAGACATCAGAAAAAGAAAAAGAGACATTCAAAGAGAGATACGATATATTTGCATGCTTTGATGCAAAATCAATGATTTTGTCACTTGTATCTCTTTCCCAGCCTATCAAACATAGAATATCAATAGCAAAACCAGAATGTATATGTCATAGCATATTGATGATTATAAAACCAGGCAAAGCTTTCAATTTCATCGAAACGGTCTTTTATTTCACAAAAATCCAATCTTTGATTCGAACTATATTGGTCACCATAATACTTGAGGTTGTAACTATAAATTCATTAAAATAATAATTAGTTCCAACGAACATAGTAAAGTATTTTATGCCAAAACCAACCCGAGTCTCATTACAAATTAGAATGGAATGTTTGATGCCAACATCATTAATATGATTCCAAAAGTGTTCCGCTTGTTTGAAAATTTCTTTTTACACACATTCAATCCATAATACCCTCTTCACATAACTATGAATTGTTCTCACAACTCATAAGTGATCATATATAATATCAATACTATGAAAATTATAGAGCTAGCTAACGTAATATATAGTATTTTGTCACTAATATTGTAATCACGAACGATTCTTTTTCTCTCTTTATGACTATTAAATAAGTACCCGCGCGATGCGCAAATTTTTGTAACAATGCGTGTTGGGTTGGATAGGTTTGTTGATCTAGTTTGTTTATATTGAATACCCCCGGTTATCATGGATTCTCTGTGATTGACACTAATTTTTGGAATCATACCACCACCTCAAAACTAAATTAGGTGCTAAATTTGTTTATTAACAAACCCAAATCTAAACTGTAGCATAAAGTCGAAGCCGAAAAATCGAGAAGCACTAATTTCTAACCATATCCTAAAAATTTTATAAATATTTTGGTGTGTCCGACGTGTTTTCTCGATTGCGAGATCGATATCCGGTGTAGAGCTCGTGGTGTTGTGCATGAATACTCTCATATAGCGGAGCTCTACAATTTATCTTTGGACAAACTCAAGATCTGTTATACTTCGATGGTCAATTTAGTTTATTTTATCGTATATTTAATTTTTTTTAAAAGATGTTGTGTATTTGAATAAACATACAATATGTATTTATATATTATATAGATATTAACTATATATGTGATAAATAGTTTATTCATAAGAAAATGTGAATATGTTATACCTTGTATATATAGAATCTATTAAATTGATAAACTGAAAATTAGAGAAGTACTATATAACAAAATTAATTAGAGAAACTCTTCAAACACAACATAGGTAGAGACGATCCATTTTAACAGGTCGTATTTGTTCACGGCGCAGATTTACACAATAGTAACACCGTCGTTTTATATTTTTATGAGCTTAAATAATTAATTTATAATTCTAATTTATACTGCTGCATTAAACATTTTATAAATAAATATATTAAGACTTTGATATCTTATTAATTTAAAAATTATTAAAGGATCAATTTTGAATAAAATAAATTATCAAATAATTATTAGTTTATAAAGAAATTGTTTGAAACAAGTTTATTATAATATTGTATAAATTTTTCTTCTAACCTTTTAGGTTCAAAATATCATATACTTGTTATTTTTGTATTTATATTTGTATAACTGTTTTTATAATAATAACTTATAATATTATTTTTTTTGTTGACTAATTTCAATTAGAAATAAGAAAATACTCTTAAATAAGAAACATAAATTTTTTTAATGATTTAAAAAAACTACCACAAAATAGATATTCAATAATTTTTTATGGATATTAAGTATATATTGTTATAAAAATATATTATCTAATACATCATATTTTTCATATTCTTTTAGTATTATGATTAATAATATATTAAATTTATGCATTAACTGTATTTTATATAATTTGTATTATTAAAGTTTAAAAAATGACACATGTCATTTTTACAATAAATCAAAATGATGAAATGACACTAATATGGAGAGAGTTGGCCATCTTTTATAATATATATTATATTTTTTTTGAATTATATGTTAAATTAATTCAAAGAAAACCATTTTTACATCAAATGCTACTGTGTTGAGTTTAAAGAGAAGGAATAGAAAAAATGGAAAGAATCAAAAAATTTCTTCTTCGAGACTTGAAACTTCAGGTTTGAGAGACAAACCATGCTTGGAGAGCTTCTTCATAATTACGTTTCTCTCTATCTTGCTAAACTATTTTCCCCATTTGTTGGAAATGTCTCTCCTTCTTGTAAATTCTTTATCTTTTCTTTTCTTTAGAACTATCCGTCATTCGCAACATCAATAAAGTCTCCCGCTTGTTTGAAAATTTCTTCTTGTTGATCCCATGTTTGAAGGATTAGATGGTGGTGTTGGAAGTCTTGTAAAGTGGAATCCTTTGGCTAATGTCGAAGGAGCAGATGTATGTGTGGAGCTTCTTGAGAACAATGGATGTTCCGGTGAATGCATTGCATCCGAAAGGATACGTCTCCGTCGGGTGTGAGCCTTGCACTAGAGACGTAGATTCGCTTATGTCGTTTGTAAATCTTCTCCGGTGAGTTATATATGAGTTTGGAGAGAATTAAGATGAAGAATGATTTCATCTTGGTGTTAAGATTGTGGACCTAAAAGAATAAACAAAAGCTTTATGTTCTATATATATGACTTTGTATACGGTATTTATAGACTCTTTTCTCTGTGTCTTTGTCGTTAAAATGTTGTATTTTTGTTCTTTCTTTTGAGTTTTATTGAGAGCGAATCGGTCCGTGTAATGAGGAGATTTTCTTGATTATGTTATCTCGATAATCTGCTAAAGTTTTGATAAGTGCACTTTCACTTCACAGCCATCTTGGATCTTTGCTCAGGTAACGCCCAAGGCAATACCGTAGTAAGCTAATTTCACAAAACTTTAACTTAGGGTAAAAATCCATCAGTACAATGGGCCGCAGATTAAAAAATTATCTCTCTAAATTAATAACTATCTTATTTATGAGACAATTTTATTAAAATCACTAGGTTTGATCTGCGTGTTGCACAGAGTTATTTGTTAATTTATTTTCAAACTTTATAATTTTTTAATTGAAATTATATTTTATTATTTTTATCCTAAAATATATAGAATTATAAAGTTATTAACATGTGCTAATTGTTTAAAAACTTCATCCATATTTATATGATGTCATAAGTATTTAAGTTTTCTACTACATATATTTCTTTTCAATTGGTTTCTACCTTTTTTTTATATTGCTTATTTCCAACGAGATCAACAATCTCAATGCTTTAAATTGAATAACTTCTTCATTTTTCGTAAATTTTGGAAAATTCAAAATTCTAACTCATTCTGAAGCACAAATAGTCATGCTTTTATTATTATTTTTTTCTTCGTATAGATTAAGTTCATTTCATGCTATATTATTAAACACTTTAGTCTTCTTTATTCATATAAAATCTTTATTAATTTTCACAATAAAATAGATATGAATGATTTTACTTTACTTTTATACATATATCTTTCCCGTTTTTCTTTTTAAGTTTGATAACTCCTCAAGTTCTTCTGTCATCTTTCGTATTTGTTTGCATTCCAACTTCTTTTCCACATTTTCTTTGTTTATATTTGAAATAACATTTTGAATTTTTTTTATTTGGTAGAGAATTTGTAGCTTTTATTATTTATAAAATAAGTATTTATTTTATATAAATAATTTTACTTTAGTTTTATATATATATATATATATCTTCTCAAGTTTTTTTTTTTAAAAGTTTGATAACTATCCTTCGCAAATTCTTCTGTCATGTTTTGTATTTGTTCGTCTTCCAACTTTTTTTTTTACATTCTTTTATCTTCTATTCTAAATAATATTTTCACTTTTTTATTTCATATTTTTTTTAGTTTTTATGATTTGTAAAATAAGTATTTGGTTTTTACACTTTTAAATTTATTTTGTATGAATGCCTAAAAAAATACAAACACAAAATATACAGAAGCTGATAAAAAAAGATCATAATATGTAGAAGTCTATGAAGAAAAGAACTACTTTCTGAGCTGTATAGCTTCATTGGAGAGAAGCTTTTTGTAAATCATTCTCAATCACAACAGTCCTAAATTATTTTTTTCTTTTTGTATAGCTTTTTTTGTCGTCACCTATTCTATAGATCAAATTTATTTTTAAGCTACATGATTTTAAACTTTATTCTTTTTTTTTTCACAGCAAAACTTTAGTTTTTTTTATGAAAACCCATCATTCATTTTACAACGTAAAGTATGAATAAGTCTATTTTATTTTTCTGCATACATTTTTTCTGAACATTTTTTAAAAAAAAACTTTAACGACTATTATGTGTAAGTTTTTTCATTGTTCGATTTTAACCTTTGTTTCCATATCCTGTTTGTTTTTATTAGAATTAGCATACTTTTATATATATAAAACATACAGCTTTTGAGTTTTGTAAAATTGATATTTTTTTTTAAGTTAATATCTTTAAAAGCCCAAAAAACCTGTATAAAAATAAATTAACATAAGTTAATATTATGTGAAAATCCAAAATACTTAAAAGCCAAAAAAAAAAAATTAAAAATGCTGATGTGGACACTCTAGATGGAGAGAAACTTCTCTAATTATATATATGATTAAGATGCAGTTACCTAAGCGGCTAAACCCAATTAAAGTGTGTAACAAACTCGAATGTGTTTGGCTCGAATGCGAGATGTCGTGAACGTGTTCGTTTTATTAAGGAACTAGCCAAGGAAGTGATAAGTGCTCACACAAATACGAGTAATAATATGCAGTTGTCGGACAGAGTGGAAAGATTGATAGTGTGGAAACCATCAGTTGGAGATTGGATGAAAATAAACACGGATGGAGCTTCACGAGGGAATTGCCACTGCAGGTGGAGCTTTGAGAGATGCAGATGGAAATTGGTGTGGTGGATTTGCTCTGAATATTGGGATCTGCTCGACACCGTTAGCCAAATTGTGGGGGGTCTACTATGGTCTATATCTGGCGTGGAAAAAACAAGTTATTCGGCTAGAGATAGAGGTGGACTTGGAGATTGTGGTAGGTTTTTTACGGACAGGGATCAGTGATACTCATCCTATATCTTTCCTGGTGCGCTTGTGCCATGACTTCATTTTGAGAAATTGGCTGGTCTGTATCTTTCATGTGTTTCAGGAGGCTAATCGTCTTGCCGACGGTTTAGCAAATCATGCTTTTTCTTTACAGTTAAGCTTTCATGGTTTTGAGGTTCCGCCTGCAGAAGTTGTTTCTGTTTTGACTGAGGATGCAAATGGTTTTGCACAGGCTCGATATGTAAGATTGTAAGGCGTTTAATGTTGAATAAAATGGGGGAGACGTTGTTTCCCTCCATGGTACCAAAAAATAAAATCATTCAAATGCAGTTACCTAAACAGCGAAACCCAATTGAAGTATGTAATAAACTCATTTAATATCTGTAAATATAAAATCATTGTTTTTTTAAATAAAAGAAAAACATTACAAAGGAAAAAACATGATCAAATAGAAAAAAGAATGTAAATCATATAGTAGTAGTAAATTTATCAATAATTAAGGCTCTCATATATGAATAATAATGTCAACAGCCTAATAGAGAAGCATATTAGAAGTGGTTGAATCTAAATCTCAAGAAATGATTAGGCTCTAGCAGTAACATCATGTATTATGCAGATTTGATAATCACTATACTATATGTTCTGATCCATCACAACAATATTTATGTTTATAGCTCTGATTCATACTAATCATACTTTATAAACTTTATATATTTCTTTTATTTGCTTACCGCCAAAATATTTTCTTTTTTGTTTTTATTTTGGCTGTACAAAATATTTTTTCCTAAAGCACATTATTGGTAACAGCTGTAGTTTAACGTTTTTGCTGTAGAAATATGGTTGTAGATTTTTTTGCTGTAGTTGTAAACTTTTTTTTCTTTAAAATTTTGGCTGTAGAATTGTAAATTTAGAAAACATAAATTTATATGCTTAGAAAAAAAATGCTTTGTATAACAAAAAAAAAAAATCTTAGCTGTAAGCAAATAAAGAAAAGATAAAATTTATAAAGCATGATTTGTATAATTTAGAGTTTTAAACACAAATATTGATGTATACAGCATCTACAGCAACAACCAATCATAATCTTATGTTTTCCAAATTTTACAATTCTACAATCAAATTTTAAAGAAATAAAATCTACAGCTATAAAAAAACTTTTACAGCTATATTTCTATAACAAAAATTTAAAGGTACAACTATTATCAATTAGACCCTAATATATAGAGGAACAATGAAAGGTTTTGAATAGTACTATTTAGTTTCAATAGAAACATAAAAAAGACAAAACAACACAAAACAATAAGATGGTTTCACTTGGCAAATGTTTCTTCCTTATGCTTTTATGCCTTTCTCTTCTCATGTCGCCAAGTATGCCAAAAATCATTTTATATATATTTATGTTTAGTTATATATTGTATGCCTATTTATTTATGCATATAACTGAACATATACAGTATAGTTTATTCTGTGTTACAAGATATATGGGATATATATACATAAAATGTTCTTTTCCGTGTTTTCACAAAATAAAGCTATCCCAAAATTTTGCAATTTCTATCCATTTTGTTTTCTTCAACTTTTGATTGTTTTTATTCATTTTTATCAGAAAAATTGTTTCTTCCATATGAAATTTTTAATTTTTTTGTTTAACTCCCATATATCAAACTAATTTTTTTATCTACTCTAATACATCTGAAATTTGTTTTAGATTCTTTTCTTGAAGGATTTTTTCTCTCTCCAATATTCAAGTTAATTAATAAGTTTAATTTAAAGAGATGAAAGTGGTTTTGTTTTATTGAAGTATAAACTGATATGTATATGAAAAAAAAAAACTCAACAGAATGTTATATACCTTCTACTTGATATACTATTATTTTTACATTTGATATGATATTATTTCGCCATTATAACATATTATATACTATTTTTACAGTTGATATAATATTATTTCAACATTAAAATATATTATATACTTTATCTTACGAGACATTTAATATTTCTTTGTATAAAAGCAAAAGAGATCCATGTGTAACAACGACTTTTTTTTGTTTTTGATCAGACTTTTTCACTAATTGATTTTACCTCAAATAAAATTACAGAACAAGCGGAAGCGAGGGCAGGAATACAACCGTTAGGTTATTGCTCGAATTTTCCCCACTGCAAGCAGAGATGCATTGAATTAGGCTATCCTACAGGTGGAGCATGTTTAAAACTAAATCCAAGTGATTTTGAAGAAATATGTTGTTGCTATGTATAAATATAATGAATCTTATATATATCGCCTATTTAAGATTTCGACTGTTAAAACACTTTAAATAAAAATGTGACAAACAATATATTATCAATAAAAACATTAAACATTGCATAACGATATTAATTTATGGTAGTCTCAGTTTGGCCTGTATTTTTCAATGTGCAATCTTGATGGAGAAATAGCATAATGGTTAAATTTGGACCGTTCTTCCTGAGCACTCCTCTAAATTCCGGATTCGACTCTCGGCAGTGGAATATTTTTATTATTGTTGTATATAACGAAATGTCGTACGTCCGAACATTTAAAAGCAGAAAACAAACCCTAGAAGTCGTCGAAAGTGAACGAAATTGTAAACGGAGATGTCTACCTCATATTTCATGAAATCCAGAGGAGCTTGAAGCTCGGAGATCACAGAGATTCTCTCGAAAGTTTCTAAAATCTTGGGAATGAAAGGGGACAAAACAATAAGCAGATACTATGATTTTGCCAAAGAGATTGTAGAAGCCGATAAGAGTGCAAATTTCAAGAATCTACCCCACAAGGAAGTAGGCAAGAGAATATAATCAGAAATGTATTGGTTCTGAGAGAATTGGGAGTGCCTCAGAGTATTTTATTCTCTTTGCTCATCTCCAACTTTAACATTGTAAGTGGAAAAAATAAGTTTGAAGACTCACTTAAGAAGGTCGTTGGGATGGGCTTTGAGCCGAGGACCCCAAGGTTTGTCCGAGCTTTAAACGTTGTTTACAGAGTGAGCCAAGAAGCAATAGAAGAGAAAATCAATGTGTATAAAAAAGCTTAGGCTTTGATGTGGAACATGTATGGGCACTGTTCAAGAAGTGGCCAAACTTTCTGACACACTCAGAGCAAAATATATGGAACTCCATGGAAACATTTATAGGCCTAGGATTCAGCAGAGATGAGTTTGAGAGTATGCTCAAGCGCTTTCCTCAGTGGATTGGATTGTCCGGAGAGAGGGTGAAGAAGAAGACTGAGTTTTTGGTGAAGAAGATGGATTGGCCACTAAAGGCCCTGGTTTTGTTCCCCCAGGTATTTGGATTGAGCATGGAGAAGAGGATTGTACTAAGGTGTTACGTAATGAAAGCTCTCTTGTCTAAAAGATTGGTCGGAAGTAAATTCACTCCAATGCCATCGGTCTTTGCGATTACCGATGAAGCTTTCTTATACAAGTATGTGATGGCTATCATCACTAGAGTTCATAAAGGCTGGTGAACATTTTTTGTTTAGCTTTTTTTTTTGTTCTGTTAGTTTAGATTTGTCGATGAATCTTTTGATTGGAAGAGAATGAAGAGAATTTTAATCATGAATCTCTCTGTAACCTATTCAAACTTGTATAATCCCAATTTGATCCGTATCAGACTCATTTTTATATGAATCATACTTCGAAATATAACAAATTGTAGATAAACAAAAGAGCTTAGAAAATGAAGTTTTGGCTCCTTCTTCACCCCCAAAACGGTGCCGTTTCTGGGGTATGCGTCCCCTCTCTTCTTTGTGAGGCTAAAACACAGTCCACAACGTTTTTTTCCGTTCTTTCTTCTTTTACCGGAAAACAAAAATATCAGAAATGGCTGCGGCCAAACTTCTCCGCGGCAACATGGCAATGCATCTACCTTTACCGATGAATCACCGGCATCTTTCAAAAACTTCGAGCATCATCTCTTTCGCTGCACGGAGGCACATCGTTCCCATGGCATAAAGTCGACTAAATGATATGTTCTTTGTAAAATATAATTGTGCGTTGCAATGCTGATACAAGATTAGTGACACAGCTGATCCTATTAGTTTGGACAAGGTTGATGATTGCAATGAATGGCTAACTGGGAGAATGGATGGAAATGATGAGGTTCTGTTTGAAGATGATAACTTGATATGGAAAACGTCTGAAGAACCTAGCTATTCTACTAGAGCAGCAACAGCTTCAAGATTGGCCAGAGGTAAGGGTATTGCTAGCGTTGCTAGCGCAACACCCACCACTCGACAAGCACACTCAGTTCGACAAACAACCATCTGCGTCATCTTCTAATGTTATATCATTGGTTGATGATGATGAGATTGAGATGGAAGAGGATTTGGAGGGAGCTGCTGCTGACGATAATTTAGGTTATGCGGATGATTTTAGCTATGCTAATTATGAAGATGTCGATGATGATATATAAGTATCATACTAGTATAAGCTACAGTTTGTGAATTGCTGCAGCGACACATAAAAGAACAGAGCCATTGTTGATTATGTTCGTTTACGTTCCATACGGCGTTCATCTTAAACGCCTAGGCGAGAGGCGATATTATGGAACCTTATCGCCTTCTCTCGCCTATTGCTATTTAAAACTAAGCTTTAGACTAAGTGAGATTACTGCAATTTTCTTAAGAGAATACTTTTTGTGAATGTGAAAGAGCGGAAAAGAGCTACCGTCTTTTTATAATAGACCAAAAAAATTTCAATTTGAATTGATTCAACAATAATCAACCCTGAATCAAGGAAAAGTGGCCGAAGTGATCTTACCACAATCTCGAAGAGAGACCGAGTCTCTTTTAAACTCATTTAACAAACTCATTTAATAACTGTAAATATAAAATTATTGTTTTCTTTTTTCTAAAAGAAAAATATGATTAAATAAAAAAAAATGTAAATCATATAGTATCATTAAATTTATCAATAATTAAGGCTCTCATATATGAATAATAATGTCAACAGCCTAATAGAGAAGCATATTAGAAGTGGTTGAATCTAAATCTCAAGAAGTGATTAGAGTATCAGTAATAGAGAGTCTCCATATGGGGCTCTTTCTATTTCAAAAAAATATTTATATATATTAACTAATCATATTGTGACACGTGTCAAAAGAAGAGGGAGAGTCGACTCCTCCACCTCTCTACACAGAATCGATCATATGTGAAAAACTTTACATGTCAATTTTTTTTTTCTTCTTTATTTTTAAAATTTAAGAACTGTAATGGTCTCCATTACAGTTGCTCTAGCAAGAACATCAATTGTTTTTAGTTAACAAGATAACAACATGTATTATGCAGATTTGATAAGTGATAACCACTATACCATATGTTCTGATGCAACACCAACTTATTTAATCGTAAAATTTAGAATATTTTAATTAGAATAATTGAATATAAAAATAAATATTATGTAAAAATTGGAATTTAAATCGTATAATCGATAGTAAATTTAACCGCAATGAGCATAATAGTATAATATTATTTAGTTAGATAGCCAAATTCTGTACTTGTAAATAAACAAATGAAAAAAAAAGTGAAGGTGATGATGATATTGTTTGTCATTATTATCATCTTAAATTTATGATTATTATTGGTGAATATTATGTATAAGTACATACTAATGTTGAATATTAGATAGTATGATAATTAAATAGTACATACTAATGTCAAATGATGTTATCAGTCATATAACAGTGTTAATTATCATATGATTTGGCAAATAGTGTAGTAAGTATATTTATATCAGAAAAGACAAAAATGTAAATAATATTTTACGTAAATAAGCGAATTCTGACAATTTTTTTTTTTTGGTTGAAACAAAGGTTTATCTCTCTCAATTTCCGAGATACAGTATCACATTAGTATCTTTTACCATTCAACTAATTAGTCAATCATTCATACATATGATTAATTAAATTCACGATCCATTTGAGATTATTTACTTAATTAAGAAATAGTAAATTTAGTAAGTGCATATACCATATATTCTTTAGAAAATTTATATATAAAGGAACAACGAAAAGTTTTCAGTACTAGAAATTAAAAAAAAAAAAGACAAAACAACACAAAACAAAAAAGATGGTTTCACTTGGCAAATGTTTCTTCCTTATGCTTTTATGCCTTTCTCTTCTCATGTCGCCAAGTATGCCAAAATTCATTTGATATATTTTAATGTTTAGTTCTACATTGTATGCCTAGTAAAAGTAAAAGAGATCCATGTGTAACAACCTTTTTTTTTTTTGATCAGACTTCTTCACTAATTGATTTTTATTTTAAATAAAATTATAGAACAAGCGGAAGCCAGGACAGGAATGGAACCGTTAGGTTATTGCTCGCAGATTCCCAACTGCAGGCAGAGATGCTATGAATTAGGCAATCCTATGGGTGGAACATGTTTAATACTAAATCCGGGTGATATTGAAGAAACATGTTGTTGCTATGTATAATGAATCTTATATATATCTACAATATATATATATATATATAAAAATATATCGCCTGTTTAAGATTTAACTGTTAAAACACTTTAAATAATAATGTGGCAAACAATATATTTTGAATAAAAACATTACATAACGATATTATTGATGACAAGGAGCTTGTGCCTATCTTCACCAGAGTTCATAAGGCATGCCTGGAACAATGAGCAACGTACAATGAGTAACGCTAAGAGTTTTGTTTTCTATCAGTTTTAGATTTATGGAGAATGAGCTTGGCCTGTATCTTTCAATATGCAATACTGAAGGAGAAATCAGAAATAGCACAAGGGTTAAATTTGTTACGTTTTTCCTGAGCGCTCCTCTGAATTCCGGTTTCGACTCTCGGCAGCAGAGTATTCTTTTTTCTTATAGTATACAACGAAATGTCGTACGAACCTATAAAAGCAGAAAATAAACCCTAGAAGTCGTCGGAAATGAACAAAATCGTAAATGGAGATTGTCCAAACCCAACGCCACAATCATATATACCTTTTTTTTTTTTTTAATTGGAATGGTTTGGTTATCACTGCAAACTGTAGTTTCTTGTTTCTGAGTCTTCTTTAGGGTGAAGCCTTGTTGGATTGTCGCATTTGCTGTAACTGTCTGTGCACAATTAACTAATTGTGGAAAAACTTTGGTTAAACATTGATTATACGCTATACATAATACTATAAAACCCCGCAAGGTCTCGATCACTTCCACTGGTCCAAGTATGATTGGCCTTCAGAGTATATTCCATTCTTGTTTTCGCAGGAACCAGCGCCATTGGTTAAAGCAATTCCAAATTCATGTTGAAGCCATTGTGGAAACATATTGATACTCAGGGAGCCGTTTACCTATGTGATACACCATTTCTTCATAAGTCATGTAGTTTGCTACGCACTCAAGATAATCATCATCGTATATATATATATATATATATCTTTCACCATTTTAGATTTACCTACAAGCCATGTAATGTTAGCTGTGTGGAATAAATATCACATAAAATAGTAATAGACAAATATGTTTTCACTCAACATCATGTATCTATAAATTAAGTAATTTTTCTATTTTAAAAAAATTAAACCTTTCCAAATGAGAAATCTCTAATACTCAAAAATTCGTTGGTCGATGTTCTAAAAATCTCTAATGCTCAAAACTTTAATTTCACAACAATGAAGAGAGTACTTTCTTAGCTCAACAATTCATCCCATGTTTTTAACATTTTCCATCATGTTTAAGCTCCAATATTTTTACAAAACTTAAATTTGTTTAAGAAAATGAAATGTTGAACTTGTTAGGCTTTCCATAGAGATGGAGAATGATCAATAGCACTAATAAACACTATTGTAGCACTTGCATCTCTATTTTTCTCTACTTCTTTTTTTTTTTTTTCTCGAGTAAGAAAAAAATAATAGAATTGGTGGATGGATTATTGATATAGCTATACATTTTCCCTTTTATGTTTCGAAGAAACCAACATTTTCTTTTGTACGCCTAAGATGAAGAAGATGAACATAATTGTTCGGGTTTTTCGTGTATACTTTTAGAAGTTTTTTATATTATTTTTTTGATCATCATACTCATATCTTAATAACTTTAATTGATCTTATAATATAATGTCTGATATATCTAATATTATAAAAAAATTAAAAAATGATCGAGAGGCAGGTTAATCAATCACAAATAGTAAACGATTTGATTTTTGCGCTAGATTAAGCAATTACATATGACTAGATTTTGATCTGCACGTTACACGGAGTTATTTGTTAATTTATTTGTTAATTTTATTATATATTTTGATATTTTCTTTGTTTTGTTTTATTGTTATTTTTAATTAAATTATTTTTATTATTTTTGTCTTAAAATATTTTGATATATTATGAAGTTATTAACATATGCTAATTATTTAAAAACTTTATCCATATGTATATGTTGTTATAAATATTTAAATTTTCTACTACATATATATTTCTATTCAATTGGTTTTTACATTTTTTATATTGCTTATTTCCAGCAGGATCCATAATCACTACAAGAAAAAAATGTATATTACATCACTAATAGATTGTCATTAAAATAACTGATTCTATTTAAAATCACTAATTAAAAAATGACACTAGATATAAAATTTTATATCAGTTTTTTAATTGATACTAATCTTAACTTGACTAGTATCAATTAAAAATAATTGATACTAATACTAACTTATTATGACTTTTAAAAACTAACACAAATATATAAGTTTACATCAATTATATAAGTGAAGCATTTGATCAACGGGCACTAGCGTTAATAATAAATGATGCTAGTACTTTTTTCAATTATAAAAGTGATGCAAATAAAATTTCTACTAAACAAATATTTGTCCCACATTGCTAAGAATGATAAAGAGTACCAGTTTCCTCCTCTATAAAAGAAATTCATCAATACTAATTTTTTATATATTAAATCATATGTATATATGTATTAATATATATTTCTTAGAATAATAAATATAAATTTATTAGTTATCTTAAATTTATAATATTATAAAAATTAACACAAAAATTTAAATCAAAACGAATTTTAATATCTCTGAATTTTAATATATAATATCATTTATTATAACTGATAGTAAATATTAATATTATTTATTTTAAGTAATGTAAATATTAATATCATTTATTTTAAGTAATGTAAATATTAATATCATTTATTCGTAAGAGATAGAAGTTTGTCGATAGAAACTTCACAACCTGTGGATCGTAGTCAAGCTTACAAATTCCCTCCCCTTGCGCCAGGAATGCCTTCAGCCGACTAACGTGAGGATCGTACCACTCGCGAGAACGCTGGTGCACCAGATCGGCAACACGCTCGATGGACCTCCGACGTGATTTCTGAAACTCCTCATTCACGGCAGCCATCCTCAGACCTTCTTCAGAAGCCCTCTTCTCCAGATCCCCCCAATGCCGCATCTCCTTACTGGCGGACTCTACCTTGAGCCTTTGGATCTCCGATTCTAGCTCCAGATTCTTATGCTCCAGATTCTTTATCTTCGTTTCCACTTTACGAAGCTCCTGGTCTTTTAACACCAGCTCTTCGGTCTTATATTTTTCCTGAGAAGAATCCTAGTCATACGATTCCATCAAGGATGCGCAAATCCCAAGACCCTACATAAAATATTGAGCCATCCCTGAGAAATTCTCTAAATACTTCAACTTTTCCACATCAGTTCCCTTGTTTGACTTCGCCCTACACTGCCATACCAAATTTGCAGCGAAGTGTTCATCAAACATCGCTGGGGTATGTCCGTTCCACCGCAGCGGATATTGATGAGGATTGGAGTTGGTTTCGTCAGGGATGCTTCGATTCTTTGAAGCCTCCGAGGAATCGTTTGCAGAAACCGGAAAATTAGGTCTTTGATCGTCTGTTTCCTTGAAATTAGAATCTTGCTCTCTAGTTAACGGAGCATCAACCGCAACCACAAATGGGATCTTTGGTGAGGACAAATTGACAGACCGGACATCAACGATATTAACGACCGGATTGTTGCCATTTGCCACTGGAGGGTTGTCAGATGATGGTGGATCTTCCATTGGAACCGTGATTCTTGGCTTTTAGCCCGCAGACTTTCTGGGATATCAATTTCAACAAGAGGTATTTTGCTTCTTTTTCTTAATCCCATCTTTGCAAAAGGATGACGATCAAAGATCAAATCGAAGATTTTTTTCCTTTTTATCTTTGAAGAAAGCAAAAATCAAAATTAGGAGATGGAAACTCAACAGTTCTATAAGGACCTTTGACTTTCCCGCTTGGAAGAAGAACCCTAATGCATAATGGACTGCGTGTTAATAATTTATAATGCTACGTGTTAAAGATGGGCCGAGCTGGCTATCGCGAAGGAATACTCTTGACAAACTATTGCTTATTACGAGATCAAACCATCTTGCTTTATGAAGTCCGCCGAGCTGATTTACAATCAGTCTCGCCGAACTGGAGAAGGGGACTTATTGTTAGAGGGAAAATGAGAACATTTCCTAAAAGGTTCTCTCTAGCAATAACCGAAGCCCATCAAGACCTAGAAGAGATGTGTCGACATAACCAAATAAGGAAAACTGTTTATAGATGCTTATTGATCCCCGTAATATCAGATCAACTTAGAAGAATATTTAAGGAATACTTGCGAAGTCTACTAGAGAAGTCTAATTGAGAAGTCACATACAAAGTCTGACAAAGAAGTCTGCATATGAAATCTGAATATGATAAAACACACATAATATAAGAATATAATAAATAACATTCATTGCAACCAACTTTACATATAAAATAGACTTTCTAAACAAACAAACATTTAAGGATCACTAATTATAAATCTTAAAATTGGCATATAAAAACAAAATGTCTGAAATATATGTATGAGACTGAAGTCTGCTCAAGAAATCTGCTCGAGAAGTCAACTCGACAAGTATGTGGCCAAAGTCTGCTTCCAAAAAAAAACAAAAGAGAAATAAATAAGCTCAGGTCTGCACAATAAGAAAAACAATGTTAAAATTCATATTTAAACAAAATCTGCTATATTTACAAACATCATATCTGCAGCAAAAAGGAAACAAAGAAATTAGCTATGCAACAAAAAAAATTCTAGATCTGCTATAAAATAAACAAAATTCAGATATGCAACAAAATACACAAAATCAGATATGCAACAACAAAAAATTCAGATCTGCAACAACAAAAAAATCAGATCTGCAACAAATTCTATAAAATTTATCCAACAATAAGCACATATTTGCAAGAATAAACTCAGATCTACAACAAAAAGCTCAAATATGTAATAATAAACTCAGATTTACAATATGAACACAAAACAAACAACAAAAGAAATACAAAACGTTAGATTTGCTTACCATCACCATAATTGAGTTAGAGAAGATGGAGGATAGAGATGAGTTTGATGGCAAGAGAGGAAGGAGAAGAGATTCATGGCCAGAGAAGAGGTAGAGGAGAGAGAGGCGTTTTTTAGAGGAAGAGAAAAACTTTTTTTAAAACCAATTAGGTTAATCTCCTTATATATGTAGGAAATTTTTCGGTTAAGTAGACTTCTTAAGAAGTCTACTCGAAAAGTCTACTTCAATATATTTTTTTTATTTTGATTCCCGCCCAATTTATTCCGATTCCCCCCTAATTTGTTAAATAATTTTAATTTCCCGCTGCGTTTTTTTAAGTCTACTGAAGAAGTCTAACCGAGAAGTCTACTGCATATGTTTGTTTACCCTAAACGCTAAATCAAATATTTTTTATATTAAACTTCTCTAGAGGTGTGAGCGGAGGCTTCAAATTGTCCAGCATTGTCAAAGCTTCGTAGATCTAACACCTTGTCGATATCTTAATTTTCTTCTTATACTATGTTGGTGGGAAGTATATTTTCATAGGTTGTAGTGCTGTCAATTCCTCCTCGGAATCCTACAAAAACATTCAGTTGTACCAAGTTATTCCAATATTACAAATAAAATCTGATTAGTTGTACCAAGTAATTCTAGTATTACAAATAAAATCAGATTAGTTGTACCAAGTAATTCTAGTATTACAAATAAAATTCAACTATGTATATCTAGTTATACTAGTATTACAAATAAAATCCGACTAGTATTATCTAGTTATACTAGTATTACATAAACAACCACAACTCCTAATATTATCTACTTATACTAGAATTACATGTAACAACCGACTAGTTTTATTTAGTTATACTAGTATCATGTAGTTATACTAGTATTACTTAAATAAGCACAAATCCTAGTAATATCTAGTTATACTAGTAGTACATGTAACAACGACTTGTTTTATCTAGTTATACTAGTATTACTTAACAACTACAAATCCTAGTATTACCTAGTTATACTAGTAGTACATGTAATAACAACTTGTTTTATCTAGTTATACTAGTATTTCTTAACAATTACAAATCCTAGAATTACCTAATTATACTAGTACTATATGTAACAAGGACTTGTTTTATCTATTATACTAGTTTTCCCTAGTTTTACCTAACAAAAACAATTTAGTTTCCCCTAGTTCTACCTAACTACAAATCCAATGAAATCGAAATACTTACAAGACTTCCATCTTTTTCTTCCTCTCTGTCTTCTTCTTCATTATTGTCTTCTTCTTCATTGTCACTCTCCTTTCTCTCCTTCTTCTTCATCCTCCTTCTCATTCTCGTCCTCCTTTTCGTCGTCATTCTCTTTATTATCTTCTTCATGTCTATCTCCAATGGGAACCGTAGATCCTTCCCCCTCTTCGCCAATGGGAACCGTAGTTCCTTCCCCCTCTTCTTCAATGGGAAACATAGATCCAAGCTCTTCATTCATTCTCAAATTCGCATCGGCAGATCCGAACTGTTTTGATTCTTGTCCAGCATATCGGCGGATTCACATCTTCAACAATCTTCTTCTTCTTCTTTCTTGTCCAATTTGTCCTGGCCATTGAATCGGTGGATTGAGTTTGAGAGAGAGGATGGAAGCGATTTTGGTTTGAAATTAAGAGGAGGTTCGAGTTTTATGAGGGACGGAGGAGAGTTCAACGAGTCAGTTTGGAGCAGTTCGTTTAAGGGAGTGCAAACAATTTCGGGTGATTTTGGGTTAGGGATTTTTAGTTTCCGGTTAGAGGTTAGATCCGATTTGAGTTGGGTGGGCAGATAAAATCCAGGTATAATTGTAAATCTTGTTAGTTGAATATGGTTTTAGATAATTTTAATAATTTAAATTAAATGAAAATAAAATAAAATTAGAATGGAGATATTTCAGATTTGTGTTTCAGATAGTGGGTAGTGGGGCATCTGAGATTAAAACTCCATTCGAGTCACTCACCCCTTTTTGGTTGAGATGATTAACAAAAGAGCTTAGAAAAAAGGGTTGTCTGCCGTCAGCCCCTGCATATTTCCCCAAATTTAATTAGAAATTAAAATCGCGATCAGTTTACGAAATCGCGTTTTGGTTAGATTGCATTTTGAGGGGAAATATGCAGAAAATAAATTGTTTAAGTGGAAATATACGGAAGTGTAATCTAAGAGGGAATATAATATTAAGTATATGTGAAACTTGCATTGGTTAAGATGTTTAATGTCAAATAAAATGACTTTTTACTTTTTGGGATATACTTGATATCATATTCCTTTCTAGACTATAATTTCGTATATTCTCAATCAAACAATTTGTTTTCTGCATATTTTTCCCAAAACGCAATTTAACCAAAATATAATTTCGTAAATTAATCATGATTTTAATTTATAATTAAATATAGAGAATAAAAAATAAATTGTTTCGGTGAAAATAGAGAGAAATCTATCATCTAAAAAGTTTTAAATATACAATGTATAATTTGAGGCTGACGACAGCCAACTGTAAGAAAAAATGGAGTTTTGGCTTCTTCACCCCCAAAACGGTGTCGTTCTGGGGTTGCGTCCCCTCTCCTTTGTGAGGCTAAAAAGTAAAACACAGTTTGTTTCTTTCTTCTTTCACCGGAAACCAAAACAATCAGAAATGGCGGTGGCCAAACTTCACGGCGGCGACCTGTCGATGCGTCTACCTTTCCCTGTGCATTACCGGCGGTTTTCGAAAACTCCGAGCAATGGCTCTTTCGCTCCACGGAGGTACATCGTTCCCATGGCGACGGCGAAGAGAAGCCCTAAGCGTCTCAAATACTCTACTCCTCGCTTCACCAAGGTTTGTTCTTAGCCAGTCTCACCGATTCTACTCCCAATTGCGATTCTAATATCTTCGATTATGTATTACCACAGGAAGGTGGATTTCTGTCGATAGAGGTCGATCCTTCGGGTGCTGATTCGTGGAAACTGGAAACTGTCATTGAGCTTCTCAAAAAAGGAGCTGTTGGTGTTATCCCCACAGATTCAGTGTAAATGCCTTTCTTCTTCCTTCCTCTCCTCTGTTTCACATTTTTTCTTCTCTGACGCCATCTTCATTCAATCTATATTATAGATATGCAATTGCATGTGATTGTAAAAACCCTTCCGCTGTAGAACGTCTCCGAAGGTTAGCTTAGCTTAGCTTTAGCATCTCTAATTCCTTTCAGTTTAAGCTGACACAAACCCATGTGTGTGTGGACCTTTGTAGGATCAAAAAGATTGAATCTTCCAAGGTTAGGAATGAAAATTTGGCATCTTTTCACTATGTTTTGGGATTTTGATGATTTGATATTGCTATCTTGTGCAGCCACTTAGCATCTTATGCCGTTCTTTTCGAGACATAGACACATACACAATGGGGTTCCCTCGTGGTGATGGTCATGGTCACGCCAATGTTTTTCGAGCCGTCAAGCAATGCTTACCTGGTCCTGTATGTGAGACACACTCTTTTCTACTGCATGTATTAGCAATCTCCAAACAGTTTTCATGTTTCGTTAACATTGGATGATTCTATGCGATTATGTTTCTTGGACCCAGTACACCTTCATCTTGACTGCAAGCAAAGAGCTACCCAAACAGTGCGTAGGGTATGGCACGACAAGTGTGAAATACGCATCGAGAAAATACGTTGGTGTCCGGATATCTGATGACGCTGTGTGCCAAGCTATCTTGCAGGAGATGGATGCTCCGCTGATTTGCACCAGGTTTTCTTTTAACTTCTTCTTCTTCTTCTTCTTCTAAATCCCAATCATTTACAGTGGATGATGACATTATATGATGATGATGTGGTGTGTATAATGACAGTGTGAAAGGGCCAAAAGAAAATGAATGGATGATTGATCCAGTCGCAATTGGTGACATATATGGACCAGAGGTATTAGATATTGAGATAGCTCTCTCACTCACTCACTCACTCTCACTGGCTCTAAAGGAAGCTCTTTTCGTTGCTCTACAGGGTCTGGATTTTGTGGTGGATGGAGGTGTACGAGTGGCTGAACCTTCGACCATTGTGGATATGACAGGACCATATCCCAAAGTCATACGTGGAGGGAAGGTAATAGATACATTTTAAGTTTGTGCTTCATCCATCATCCGAAGGTAGGAGCTTAACGCCTGCGTGGTTTTTGTGCAGGGGCCTATATTGCCATGGATGGTGGTTGAGGAGGAGGACGACGACTCTCGCCTGCGCCAAGATCTTATCGCTTCTGGAACTTAAAAAGGGATATATATAGAGAGACTGTGTGTTTGACATCCTTGTAACTGAAGAAGAAGATGAATAATGTGAATATAACAAAGGTATTACGAATGTTGGAATCTGAAATCCATACTAAGAGTTTTAATCATTAAACTCCTAAAGATTACATACTAAGAGTTTTAATCATTAAACTCCTAAAGATTAGTTTGGGATCCTCTCTAGATTTTGAATTTTGTGAATGTTATTGCTAAATTTTGTTGCTACTGTATGTACTAAAAATTCTTTTAGCAAACCAAAAAAAGAAAGGGTATTTTTGCTAATAATACATAGAATATCTTTTAGGCCGATTTATGCAAGGTAAATAACGGCGTATTTGAATTTATATTTAATAAATAAGTAAATGTTTAGGTAGATGAAAGCAAGCAGTTCTGCAGTAGCACAATGGTTAAATATGACATCGCGCTTCACTGAGTACTATAAAATTCCGGGTTCGACTCCCGGCTGCGGAATAATTTTTTCCGCAAAAACCCTAAATTTGGGGACGGCAAGTGGATAAAGGTGAGAAGTTTTATGCCTTTTGCAGAATGATCGGTGAGTGAGTTTATTGTTCTTCTCTGATTCTCCATGGAAGAAAGTCGCTACAGCTATAGAAATGGCTTGATTTGGTTTTTTTCTTTTCTTCTCCCAGTTTTATAGTTATTTACTTATTTGCGATTTCGGAGCTCACTAGTGAAATGAACAGAGAAGCCGAAACTTGAATAGTAAAAATCTTTGCTTCCACTGGATCTACGAGTCACCTGTAAGTTTGGAACCAGATAGATCGTTTCAGTATTCTCTGGTTCTCGATGAAAGAAGGTCTCTTCTTCTTCCAGCTCGTTCTCTTCTAGTAATGCTTCTGATTTAGAGCGAGCTGGAAAAAGCTGACTCATTTTTAAAAAGGCAAAAACTTTGCAGTCTCTTACCTCGTTGATTCATTGGGTTTACAAACTGCAAAAATTGCTGAATCCATCTCAAGGAAACTCTGCAATTGTGGATAATATGTAACGATGCTGCAAATCTGAATCTTCTTAGAAGTCATGGGCCGGCTCATAGATTCTCATATTTCCAGCATCATTACAGATTATCCACGATGGCTTGAAGAAGCTGCTGAGAAATCACTTGCCCACAAGCTTAAGTGACCTGCACTCCAGAGAGAGCTTCAAGCTCTGAGCCCACTGAGATCCTTTCAAAAATCCCTAAAATCAGAAAAGGTATCGGTTTTGAGAGATTTGGATGTGAGGAACCATGGTGACAAAGGAGCCTGAGCATTGAGCAATAGGTCAATTTTAGACTTAGTTCATCTCAGTTTGTTCGGGATCAAACCGTTTCTTTCTTGATGCAACTTAGACTTCGAAAAATAGCTTAAATGTAATCTTACACTATTTTATACATTTTCTGAACCTGTTTATCTGTTTCAGTTATTTTCTGAATTTTTGGTGATCTTGTTCGTATGGACACAGTCAGTTTCCAAATTAGAATCAAGAAGACTCTTGTGGGGATGCAATTGATTCATAAACTTAAAAATCCAATTTTTTCTCATCCAACCTCCAAAATTATCCTTACTGATTTACTGTTGGGTCTAGAGTAAATTAAAGTTTTGTTTTTTCTTGTGTGGGGATTTTAGTTCTCCTGTGTTTTCTTCCATCAGCGTTCTTATTTTCCCTGACTCTGTTTCTGGATTTCTTCACTTTTTTTTCACAAAAAAAATTGGAAACCCTTTGATATGGATATCTATATTCTGATTTCAGCTTTTGAACTGCAGATATGGATTTTGAAAGATGCAATGCAGCTTCTGAGTTCTTGTTTTGGTCATGTAAGTCTTTTGATCTTTGGTTCCCTGAGAAGCTTTAGTGTCACCAAATTTAATAAAGTTTTGGGATTCGATTACTTAAAAATTGAAAATCACAGCTGATGATAAGAAAATTCTATAATATCTTCGATTATGTATTATCACAGGAAGGTGGATTTCTGTCGATAGAGGTCGATCCCTCGGGTGCTGATGCCTGGAAACTCGAAACTGTCATTGAGCTTCTCAAACAAGGAGCTGTTGGCGTTATCCCTACAGATTCAGTGTAAATGCCTTTCTTCTTCCTCTCCTCTGTTTTCACATGTTTCTTCTCTGACTCCAATCTTCATTCATTCTATATAGATACGCGATTGCATGTGATTGTAAAAACCCTTCCGCTGTAGATTAGCTTTAGCTTTAGCATCTCTAATTCCTTTCAGTTTAAGCTGATACAAACCCATGTGTGTGTGGCCCTTTGTAGGATCAAAAAGATTGAATCTTCCAAGATTAGGAATGAAAATTTGGCATCTTTTCTCTGTGTTTTGGGATTTTGATGATTCGATGTTGCTATCTTTGCAGCCACTTAGCATCTTATGCCGTTCTTTTCGAGACATAGACACATACACATTCACAATGGGGTTCCCTCGTGGTGATGGTCATGGTCACGCCAATGTTTTTCGAGCCGTCAAGCAATGCTTACCTGGTCCTGTATGTGAGACACACTCTTTTCTACTTTAGTTCTTTGTGTAAATGGATGCTCCAGACAGTGTTTCCATGTCCATTAACATTGAATGGTCTATGTGCATATATGTTTGGACCAGTACACTTTCATCTTGACTGCAAGCAAAGAGTTACTACCAAAACATCGCGTAGGGTATGGCACGACCAGTGTGAAATACGCAACCAGAAAAAACGTGGGTGTCCGGATATCTGATGATGCTGTGTGCCAAGCTATCTTGCAGGAGATGGATGCTCCGCTGATTTGCACCAGGTTTTCTTTTAATTTCTTCTTCATCATCTTCTTAATCCAAATCATTTACAGTGATTGATGACATTGTATAATGACAGTGTGAAAGGGCCAAAAGAAAATGAATGGATGATTGATCCAGTCGCAATTGGTGACATATATGGACCAGAGGTATTAGATATTGAGATAGCTCTCTCACTCACTTACTCTCTCTCACTGGCTCTAAAGGAGGATCTATTCGTTGATTCACTCTTCTTTTTTACAGGGTCTGGATTTTGTGGTAGATGGAGGTGTACGAGTGGCTGAACCTTCGACCATTGTGGATATGACAGGACCATATCCCAAAGTCATACGTGGAGGGAAGGTAATAGATTTATCTAACACTTTCGTTGTGTGGAAGGAGGATTAACGCCTGCGTGTTTTTTGTGCAGGGGTCTATATTGCCGTGGATGGTGGTTGAGGACGACGACGACTCTCGCCTGCGCCAGGATCTTATTGCTTCTGGAACTTAGAAAAGAGATAAAAATGTGCAAAGACTCTTGTGTTTTTGACATTTAGACACAGGACATCTTGTAGCTGGAGAATATGATTAATAAATGTGAATCTGAAAAAATCCATACAAAACACATGTATGGGGAAGTAAGACACAGGACATTTAGACACAGGACATCTGTGCTTTTTCGTAGCTAAACTAAAACACTGTGCATTTTTCTATCAAACTTTAACTTTTGGGCCTTAAATTTGATGTCGTTTGGAATTGAATAAAAAAATTTGCTTTAGACAAGAATCAAACCCTGGTCTAATGATTAAATCAACAACACGCAAACCATCTTGCTACAATAACGTTTGACAACTAACTATAGTAGAAATAAATAATATATAACATAACGTATTTATTACAAATGTTAATTATACTTTCCTTTTTAGATCGTTTCTATTGCTTTGTTATTAAGAATATAAAATTCACTTTTCAATTGTTAAAAAAAAGTGAAATTAAAATATTTTAATAAAAATATTTTATTAAAAGTATAAGTTTCATTTTTAAATTTTTAATAAAAACGTTTTTTTTTCAAAACATGTATAATAAAAATTTATAAATTAATAAATTTTGTAAATTACTAAATTTTTTGGTTTTGAATTGGTCTAGTTCAATATATTACAGAAATATATGGTCTTATTAATATAATAAATAATAATATGATCTTTGTAAACCAATAATAATTGAAATTTAATGGACATGTTTAATTTTACTTTTTAATAACTGAAAAGTGAAATTTATGTTCAAGTTGAAAAGTGAAATTCATATTTTTAATAAACATTTTTAGTTATTGCAGAACATAAATTTCACTTTTCAGTTATTTAAAAAGTGAAATTAAAAAATGTCTCCACTAAATTTTAATTATTATTAGTTTACAAAGATCATATTATTAATTTATTATATTAATAAAATCATATATTTATGTAATATTTTGAACTAGACCAATTCAGAACCGAAAATTTACTAATTTACAAAATTTATTAATTTATAAATTTCTATTATACATGTTTTGAAAAAAACGTTTTTATTAAAAATTTAAAGTGAAACTCATACTCACACTTTTTTAACAACTGAAAAGTGAAATTTATATTCTAAATAACAAAGCAATAGAAACGATCTAAAGAGGAAATTATAATTAACATTTGTAATAAATATGTTATGTTATATATTATTTACTTCAACTATAGTATTCAAAAGTTGTTGTAGCAGAATGGTTTATGTGTTGTTGGTCTAAGCAACCTTTGTCTAAAGCAAGGTTTATGATTTTTCAATTTTTTTTTCAATTCAAAACGACATCGTTCTTTATATTTAACGATTGACTAACTTCTGTTAAAGTCAAATTTGTTTTAGGCTCAAAAGTTAAAATTTGGGTTAAGTTTTTGAAATTTTGAAGCGTTCAAATAGAAAAATGCATTGTATATTAGTTTAGATAGGAAAAAGCACGATGCAAATTGTTGAGGTTGAAATTGACTATTTTTCCGAAGTCGAAGATCGAACCTAAAAGAATAAGAGGATGGACACAACTATATATATGTACAAAACTTCAAAGATCGCAGCCTTTTTCTATGTACGAAAAACTCAAAGTTATTATCTTTTGTTCAGATTCTAGTAATTTATTAGATTTTTAAATAGTTTATGGTAAAAAGTTCTGCTGTAGCACAATGGTTAAATTTGATATCGTTTTTTATTGAGCGCTTTAAAATTCCGGGTTCAACCACCGGCAGCGAAATAATTTGTTTTTTTCTTTTTCTCATAGCAAACCCTAGAAGTAGGAAGTGGACGAAATAGTTTATCCTTCTTTTTGGCTTTGTAAGTGCAGATATGGACCTCAAAGACGCGCAATGCGACTCTTAAGTTTTTGGATCGTTCATGTATTTACTAAACCGCTATGGTTTCTTATGTTGCAAACTGCAATTTTGCACAAAAATGTAATGAATTCATAAACATTAAGAAAGCTGTCCGGTTTATTCAGACTGTAGTGTTAAATTAAACCGGTTCGAAAATTCTGGCTGTTATTTTGATTATTAGAGAGATACAGTAGAACCTCTATAAATTAATACTCGATAAATTAATAATTACTATAAATTAATAATTTTTATCGGTTCTAAGTCAGGCATGTGTAAAAATTAGCAAATTTTGATAAGATAATAAAAATAATATTTTTTTTTGAAACTCCTATGTATAAATATAGTCCCAATAATTAGATAAATTAATAATTATACATTTAAAAATATATGAATAATATAATATAGTAAAATATAATTATATTATTGTTTCAAGTTTATAAAAATTGTTTGACTTATTTTTCAAATTCACTTATATGATATTTTCTGAATAAATGTTACATTATTGAAATTTTTTTTTTGTTTTTTGATAAATATTTTGAATTTGAACTGAAATATCTCTCTATAAATTAATAAATTATTAATTTCTCGATAAATTATAATTATTAATTTATCGATTAATTAATAATTCTATAAATTAATAAATTTTTGAAGTCCCAACATTATTAATTTATAGAGGTTTTACTGTAGTAGGTGATTTGACAAAAAAAGAAGAGAGATAGTAGGTGTATACCCGCATTATGCTGTGAGTTTTTTTAATATTTTATTTTATTAGTTTATATCATGCTCTAATAAATAAAAAGTAGATATAGAAATAAATACTTTAATTAAAGAATTATTTATGTTGAATTTAATTAATAAATTTTGATAAGATTATTATTATTATTATTATATTGTACAGTGATATGAGATTTTGAAACTAATTATCATTTTAAACAAAATAATAGATCAAATTAAAATGTAATTGTATATATATTTTTTTTAATTTTACGTTTTTTCTAACACTCTTACATCGTCTAATTTGTTTATATTTTATTAAAAAAATTATCTGTTTAATTTTTAAATTTTTTAATATAATACATCACTTTCTCATAAAACATCAATCAAAGCTGGCATATTATCTGTTTATAAATGAATTTCTTTACATTAATTTTATTTTACTTAAAAAATATTCTCTAAAATTATATTATTTTCAAGTGAACATAATTTAGTTGCTTTCCTTACTAATTATTCTTAATTTCTTTCTCAGTCTCCGTATCTCTATATGATCATTGGTATAACTCAATATCTTTTGATCATCCATGATATCTTTCTCAACTAAATAGCTATGTAATTTGTCTATCTTAATATAGCACTAAGTGCAAAATGAGTTTGGTTATCTTAGATTCATTATTCTTATCTCAATTTTCGTTGATCTATTCTACTAAATCCTTCTTATAGTACTCATGTTTTTTTCATTTTTATTTTTATAAATAATCATGTCACTCTTTTTTAGACAAAATCATGTATCTCTTACTTTCAAAAATGATAATAAATCAAATGTCATACTTAGCCATTCATTTTTCTTATCTTCTAATATTGCCAGCCATTATCGTTCAACTTCCATTTTTCTTTTACCTATTTACAAATTTTGCTTTTTTTTATGCCCTTTAACTTCAGTTACAAATATCATTGTACAAAGTAATATTGTTTTAGGAAAAATTGACTTTCTTACATTGTGATATAATATAGAATTTTTTTTTTTTGATAAATTTATGATTCAATATTATTTTTTAACAGTTTGTAAATATTATTCCAAAAATAAAGTAATATGAAAATGAGACCAAAAAAAACAAATCCTAGACTTTGTTTGAACCAAAATCAAAACGAAAACTAACAACAAAGCCATAAAAAATACGATCAAAAAATTTCAACACCTTGATCAAAAAGAAATTGCAAGCACATGGATCCTCCATTTACCACATACGATTGTAAACATGTCTCCTTAACCACCCCAGACTATGTTGAAAATTCCACTTCGCCCTATGTTGTATCAAATTCTTTATTTTACATGTACCCAATAGAGACGAGCCTGTCAATATCTACATATGAAAAGCTTTTTTTTATGGGAGTCACTCCATATGACTTTTGCTCATTGTTTATTTGAACATCATAAAAGTTACTACAATTAGAGATTTGATAGAACTTTTTTTCTAGTTACCATCCTTCCACTTTTGAACTCTTTGTCCCCTCTCTTCATTGGAAATCAATAGAACTCGTGATATCTTGATTGTCTAGTCGCAAAGCTCTCTTAGCATCCTCTTCCGCAGACTTAATTTCAAACCTGATGGGTGAACCATCACACAACCATTAATACTATTTTCTCACTAAGTTAAAATATAACTAGTGAAATTTGAAAACAACCTAAACTCACAATTAAATAATAAATCAAATAATAATCACACCATCAAAATCTTTAATCATCATTACACACCTCAACAGAACATAAATATTAAGTCATTTGCCCTATTTATATGTGTTTAAACTCATGAAAACTAAAAAAAACACATAAATCTATCACTATGTCATAAACATTCTTGCTTGTTTCTATTTATGCATTTTTCATCTTCTTCTGAATCTTTTACTCTTTTTCTTTATATGGAATAATTACGAAGATTACCTATAAAGAACAAAAGGCCAAGCGTTATCACTACAAACATTGGTTTTAGGCCTCATACTTGTCACATAACCAAATCTAACACTAAAGGAACTTGAATGACTTCTCTTAACCGAGGATTCAGATGATGAAATTTGTGTAATTGTATCTACCAAACATCTGTCGTTAAGCAAAAAAAAAAAGAAAAGAGAAAAAAATACAACTGTCCTCGAAAACTATGCTGACAAGCAGCAATACGAGTGGTGGCTCGTCACAATCTCTGCCTTTTTAATCGTGGAGGCGGGTAAAGGGAATCAGTAAAATTTTGAACTAATTATAATATTTTAGTTAATGTTCCTTGATGATGCTCTCTAGAAGGTGTACTTCTGGAAGTTGTTCTAGGACAGTTCTCCGAAGGACGTTCCTTGGAGAACGTGCCCTCGAAGGTCGATTTTGGAAAAACCGTTTTTTCTGAAGAAAGTTCCCTCAAGTAAAAGTTTGAACTAATTAAAATATTTTAGTTAATAAAGATGAGTTTTAGTTTTGACACATCAACAGTTCAAGGTGAGGCACGATAGTGAAGTCGGTCAAGAAACCCAAGAAAAAATGGCCAAGTGTCATCGGGTTCAATATTAGGATTATTTGTACAGAGTTTTACAATTTTGTTGATGCAACAAAGATTATAAAATGTATAAGTTGTAATGTACCAATTATATGTATTATAATGGATGGCTTTACCCATCTATTTCGAGCTCTTGCTATTTTTCTTTGATACTTTATCGAAAGTGATTTACTATTCAGATGGAATTTTCTAGAATAAGCGTTGGATATACTCAATAGAAGATTACATACGAAACATTAGTTTTTGTAAAATTCTTAATGAAGTGATACATTTGGGTGTTTTGCAATTTCTTTGTTTTAGAGCTCAATATATCTTAACACTCCATTCAGTGGCCTCACCATCATGATTTTAATAAAATCAACTTTGGATACACAGCAAATTTTGTAGAATTTTTATATTACTTTGATTCATTAGGAATAGGATCCCGCTTTGTGGGGTTTAATTTACCGTGTATTAAAAATTAAATAGATTTTTTTTGAAATAATTATAAGTAAAATACATAAAATAAAAATGATGACAAAATATGTAAATATTTTGAACAAGTCTTCAAATGGAGAAAAAAAACTTGTTTATGTGATTAATAAACTACTCATATTAAGTTTGGGAAGAAGACACGATAAAATAATAATAGACTTTATTCATTTTAGTCTAATAAATTTATTTACTAAATATACATAAAAAAAGAAATAATGAAAATGATCAATTGTTTTTTATAAAGTTGAAAAGATATAAATAGTAAACAATGCAACTTTTCGTAAAATAATCAGTTATAAACGAAAATATAGATAAAAAATATTGAAAATATATGAAATTTAATTACATTTATAAAAAAATTGAAATAATACAATCATATTTGATATTTATTAAATTTTATAATAGAACTTTTTATAAAATTTAGTAATTATAAACGAAAACGTAACTCAAATACTAATAATATTTATGACACTAAATATAATGAAAATACACAATTTATTTGAGGGTTGTGAGATGCTTCTCATGATCAGCATCAGATTTTATAGTGATTCTAAATTGGTATTGTTAGATAATGATCATATGTTAGATTTCTTTTATTTCTTATTTTTTTATTTATAATAAACCATCTAAATAATATATTTTTATGATAGAAAATTATAACAAGAAAGTAAAAATCACCATCAGATAATATTTTTACGTAGTTTTGAATAATATAAATAATCTTGAAAAAGATACAAATTATCAATTAAAAAAACACGCATCCATTAATAATAATTTTTTTTATATAATAACAATTATATTGAAAATGCGCAATCATAAATTTTGAAAAGACATAGCTTATGAAAGTGTAAGTGACATTTATTCAGATTACTAAACAGCTAAGACACCAGATATAATGAAAGTATGCAAATTATCTGAATGTTATGAGATGCTCAATGATCAGCATCATATTTAATAGTGATTTTTTTATTAGGATTGTTGGAAAACGTTTATATGTTAAATTTTCTATTATTTTTTCTTTTTTATTTATAGAAAATTATTTAGATAATATACTTATATAATAAACCATTGTAATAAAAATATAAACATCAGAACCGAATGATTTTTTTTATGTGGTTTTAAGCAATATAAATAATTTTTTTAAAAATATGTATTACAGTTATGATAAAAAAATGCAACTATTTATAATGAAAAAACGCAACCATTTATAGTGAAAGATGCAACTACTTATAATGAAAAAACGAAACCACACATTTGGAAAAGATACAAATTATCAAAGTGCAAATAGCATTTATTCGCATTGTTATTATATATAGTTTTAAAAAGATACGAATTACAGTTGTGATGAAAAACACAACTTTTCTAATAAAGAAACACAACCATTTATAGTGAAAAAATATAATAATTTATAATGAAAAGATGCAACCACCAATTTTGAAACAACATAATTTATCAAAATGCAAATAGTTTTTTATTCGGATTGTTATTATATATAGATTATACAGATTTTATTTGAGTTTGGTAGAGAATCTTCATATGAAGAACGTGAGGGAGAAAGAGTACATGGGAAAATAGCCTCAAGTTGGATCATATAATTAAGGTATATACGGGTGCTTTCATTAAGGTATATATGTGAATGAAATGAATGTTTATGAAGAGTAAACAAAAATCTCAAGGCAAAAAAGTAATTTGTTTTCAAAATATTTCTTCATTATTGGAAGTTGCTAGCTCATTTAAAGTATGAGAGGATTTTTATCTATGAAACACTCACAATGTTTTGCTTAGTAATTTTCTTGAGATCAACTATTCATTTGCTTAATAAAATCTAAAATGTGGCTGTATATGGAGTTTTAAACTTTTCAGTTTAAGAAAATAAATATTTAATGAAAAATCATTTTGAGTACTAATCAACTAATACCAAACTATCTAAGATCTATCCTCGTGACTTTCATCAGATAAATCTGAAACACAAATGTAATTCTGCATTATTCTTACTAATATATATATCTACAAATATAATTATGCTCTATTCTTAATTATATATCTCTCTTGAAACAGCAATGGTGTAACACCCGTCTCTTACTTCTTCGAGAAGGCATGTTATTTATTAACTCAATCCACAAGTAATTATTTTTGAGTTCAAATAATAATTCTTATTAAAACATGTTTTAACCGATTCAATATAAAACCATCTTTAAACCAATAATAAAGAAAATTATGCTCTTATCACAAAGGAAGAAATGCCTAGACAAAATATGCAGAGAATGTTTGAACGAGTATGGAAAGTGGTGGTTCCGGAAAGAGTGAAATTTTTTCTCAGGTTAGTGGCAAATCAGGCCATAATGACAAACATAGAAAGGCACATAAGACACTTAAAGTGACACGACAAATTATCAGGTGTGTAAGGGAGGCTATGAGACGATTACTCATACTCTGCAAGAGATTGACCCTTTATGTAGTGTTTACAGGTTCAGACTGATCTCTCTCCGCGTTCACAAGACCCGAATCGGTTTCCACCCCAGAACGACTCGTCGCATTTCCCCCCAGAGGACGAAACTCGGAGGCACGGCTTCATCCCCAAAATGAATAATACACTCTCACATGACATTCCGAAATTTGCTCCCAAATAAAAGCATATTCTTATTATTAAAATAATATTTTATATTTATTTATCTTAAATTATAACTAAATATATCTTATTAAATAATAATTGAAGCATAAATTTATTTATTAATATGAGCTAATAAATATTTAATTTATTGATCAAAATTTGACACAAGTTACAATTATAATATATGAATACAAATTAATTAGCTCAGAAAATTAGAAAATGTATTATTTATCATAAAAAATCTACAAAAAGAGAAAAAAAATATTATAATTACAAAAAGGAAATAAAAAAACATTCAGTTTACAGAATTATACAATTCATTATTTATCCAAAAAAATGATACTTCAATTATATAAGGAAAAAAAATAAAGATAAATAAATCTGAAAATATATAATCAAATACTAATCATAAAAATGAATAAAGTAGTTTAAGAAAATATACAACTAAATACTATATAGTTTATACAGATTTTATTTGAGTTTGGTAGAGGTTCTTCATATGAAGAACGTGAGGGAGAAAGAGTACATGGGAAAATAGCCTCAAGTTGGATCATATAATTAAGGTATATATGGGTGCTTTCATTAAGGTATATATGTGAATGAAATGAATGTTTATGAATAGTAAACAAAAATCTCAAGGCAAAAAAGTAATTTGTTTTCAAAATATTTCTTCATTATGAGAAGTTGCTAGCTCATTTAAAGTATGAGAGGATTTTTATCTATGAAACACCCACAATGTTTTGCTTAGTAATTTTCTTGAGAATAACTATTCATTTGCTTAATAAAATCTAAAATGTGGCTGTATATGGAGTTTTCAACTTTTCAGTTTAAAAAAATAAATATTTAATGATAAGTCATTTTGAGTACTAATCAACTAATACCAAACTATCTAAGATCTATCCTCGTGACTTTCATCAGATAAATCTGAAACACAAATGTAATTCTGCATTATTCTTACTAATATATCTACAAATGTAATTATGCTCTATTTATATTTATATATCTCTATTGAAACAGCAATGGTGTAACACCCGTCTCTTACTTCTTCGAGAAGGCATGTTATTTATTAACTCAATCCACAAGTAATTATTTTTGAGTTCAAATAATAATTCTTATTAAACCATGTTTAAACCGATTCAACATAAAACCATCTTTAAACCAATAATAAAGAAAATTATGCTCTTATCACAAAGGAAGAACTGCCTAGACAAAATATGCAGAGAATGTTTAAACGAGTATGGAAAGTGGTGGCTACGGAAAGAGTGAAAGTTTTTCTCTGGTTAGTGGCAAATCAGGCCATAATGACAAACATAGAAAAGCACATAAGACACTTAAAGTAACACGACAATTTATCAGGTGTGTAAGGGAGGTTATGAGACGATTACTCATACTCTGCCAGAGATTGACCCTTTATATAGTGTTTGCAGGTTCAGACTGATCTCTCTCCGCGCTCACAGGACCTGAATCGGCTTCCATCCCGGAACGACTCGTCGCCTTTCTCCCATAGAGGACGAAACTCGGAGGCACTGCTCCATCCCCAGAACGAATAATACACTCTCACATGACATTCCGAAATTTGCTCCCAAATAAAAGCATTTTCTTATTATTAAAATAGTATTTTATATTTATTTATTTTAAATTATAAATAAATATATCTTATTAAATAATAATTGATGCATAAATTTATTTATTAATATGAGCTAATAATTATTTAATTTATTGATCAAAATTTGACACAAGTTACAATTATATTATATGAATACAAATTAATTAGCTTAGAAAATTAGAAAATGTATTATTTATCATAAAAAATCTACAAAAAGAGAAAAATATTATAATTAAAAAAAGGAAATAAAAAAAACTTTCAGTTTACAGAATTATACAATTCATTATTTATCCTAAAAAATGATACTTCAATTATATAAGGAAAAAAATAAATATAAATAAATCTGAAAATATATAATCAAATACTAATCATAAAAATGAATAAACTAGTTTAAGAAAATATACTATTAAATACTATATAGATTATACAGATTTTATTTGAGTTTGGTAGAGGTTCTTCATATGAAGAACGTGAGGGAGAAAGAGTACATGGGAAAATAGCCTCAAGTTGGATCATATAATTAAGGTATATATGGATGCTTTCATTAAGGTATATATGTGAATGAAATGAATGTTTATGAGGAGTAAACAAAAATCTCAAGGCAAAAAATTTGTTTTCAAAATATTTCTTCATTATTGGAAGTTGCTAGCTCATTTAAAGTATAAGAGGATTTTTATCTATGAAACACCCACAATATTTTGCTTAGTAATTTTCTTGAGATCAACTATTCATTTGCTTAATAAAATCTAAAATGTGGCTGTATATAGAGTTTTAAACTTTTCAGTTTAAAAAAATAAATATTTAATGAAAAATTATTTTGAGTACTAATCAACTAATACCAAACTATCTAAGATCTATCCTCGTGACTTTCATCAGATAAATCTGAAACACAAATGTAATTCTGCATTATTCTTACTAATATATATCTACAAATATAATTATGCACTATTCTTACTTATATATCTCTCTTGAAACAGTTATGGTGTGACACCCGTCTCTTACTTCATCGAGAAGGCATATTATTTATTAACTCAATCCACAAATAATTATTTTTGAGTTCAAATAATAATTTTTATTAAACCATGTTTAAACCGATTTAACATAAAACCATCTTTAAACCAATAATAAAGAAAATTATGCTCTTATCACAAAGGAAGAAATGCCTAGACAAAATATACAGAGAATGTTTGAACGAGTATGGAAAGTGGTGGCTCCGGAAAGTGTGAAAGTTTTTCTCTGGTTCGTGGCAAATCAGGCCATAATGACAAACATAGAAAGGCACATAAGACACTTAAAATGACACGACAATTTATCAGGTGTGTAAGGGAGGCTATGAGACGATTACTCATACTCTGCGAGAGATTGACCCTTTACGTAGTGTTTGCAGGTTCAGACTGATCTCTTTCCGCGCTCACAGGACCCGAATCGGCTTCCACTCCGGAACGACTCGTCGCCTTTCCCCCCCAGAGGACGAAACTCGGAGGCACGGCTCCATCCCCAAAATGAATAATACACTCTCACATGACATTCCGAAATTTGCTCCCAAATAAAAGCATATTCTTATTATTAAAATAATATTTTATATTTATTTATCTTAAATTATAACTAAATATAACTTATTAAATAATAATTGATGCATAAATTTATTTATTAATATGAGCTAATAAATATTTAATTTATTGATCAAAATTTGACACAAGTTACAATTATAATATATGAATACAAATTAATTAGCTTAGAAAATTAGAAAATGTATTATTTATCATAAAAAATCTACAAAAAGAGAAAAAAATATTATAATTACAAAAAGTAAATAAAAAAACATTCAGTTTACAGAATTATACAATTCATTATTTATCCTAAAAAATGATACTTCAATTATATAAGGAAAAAAAATAAAGATAAATAAATCTGAAAATATATAATCAAATACTAATCATAAAAATGAATAAAGTAGTTTAAGAAAATATACAACTAAATACTATATAGTTTATACAGATTTTATTTGAGTTTTGTAGAGGTTCTTCATATGAAGAACGTGAGGGAGAAAGAGTACATGGGAAAATAGCCTCAAGTTGGATCATATAATTAAGGTATATATGGGTGCTTTCATTAAGGTATATATGTGAATGAAATGAATGTTTATGAATAGTAAACAAAAATCTCAAGGCAAAAAAGTAATTTGTTTTCAAAATATTTCTTCATTATGGGAAGTTGCTAGCTCATTTAAAGTATGAGAGGATTTTTATCTATGAAACACCCACAATGTTTTGTTTAGTAATTTTCTTGAGAATAACTATTCATTTGCTTAATAAAATCTAAAATGTGGCTGTATATGGAGTTTTCAACTTTTCAGTTTAAAAAAATAAATATTTAATGATAAGTCATTTTGAGTACTAATCAACTAATACCAAACTATCTAAGATCTATCCTCGTGACTTTCATCAGATAAATCTGAAACACAAATATAATTCTGTATTATTCTTACTAATATATCTACAAATGTAATTATGCTCTATTCATATTTATATATCTCTATTGAAACAGCAATGGTGTAACACCCGTCTCTTACTTCTTCGAGAAGGCATGTTATTTATTAACTCAATCCACAAGTAATTATTTTTGAGTTCAAATAATAATTCTTATTAAACCATGTTTAAACCGATTCAACATAAAACCATCTTTAAACCAATAATAAAGAAAATTATGCTCTTATCACAAAGGAAGAACTGCCTAGACAAAATATGCAGAGAATGTTTAAACGAGTATGGAAAGTGGTGGCTACGGAAAGAGTGAAAGTTTTTCTCTGGTTAGTGGCAAATCAGGCCATAATGACAAATATAGAAAAGCACATAAGACACTTAAAGTAACACGACAATTTATCAGGTGTGTAAGGGAGGTTATGAGACGATTACTCATACTCTGCGAGAGATTGACCCTTTATATAGTGTTTGCAGGTTCAGACTGATCTCTCTCCGCGCTCACAGGACCTGAATCGGCTTCCATCCCGGAACGACTCGTCGCCTTTCTCCCATAGAGGACGAAACTCGGAGGCACTGCTCCATCCCCAGAACGAATAATACACTCTCACATGACATTCCGAAATTTACTCCCAAATAAAAGCATTTTCTTATTATTAAAATAGTATTTTATATTTATTTATTTTAAATTATAAATAAATATATCTTATTAAATAATAATTGATGCATAAATTTATTTATTAATATGAGCTAATAATTATTTAATTTATTGATCAAAATTTGACACAAGTTACAATTATATTATATGAATACAAATTAATTAGCTTAGAAAATTAGAAAATGTATTATTTATCATAAAAAATCTACAAAAAGAGAAAAATATTATAATTACAAAAAGGAAATAAAAAAAACTTTCAGTTTACAGAATTTTACAATTCATTATTTATCCTAAAAAATGATACTTCAATTATATAAGGAAAAAAATAAATATAAATAAATCTGAAAATATATAATCAAATACTAATCATAAAAATGAATAAACTAGTTTAAGAAAATATACTATTAAATACTATATAGATTATACAGATTTTATTTGAGTTTGGTAGAGGTTCTTCGTATGAAGAACGTGAGGGAGAAAGAGTACATGGGAAAATAGCCTCAAGTTGGATCATATAATTAAGGTATATATGGATGCTTTCATTAAGGTATATATGTGAATGAAATGAATGTTTATGAGGAGTAAACAAAAATCTCAAGGCAAAAAATTTGTTTTCAAAATATTTCTTTATTATTGGAAGTTGCTAGCTCATTTAAAGTATAAGAGGATTTTTATCTATGAAACACCCACAATATTTTGCTTAGTAATTTTCTTGAGATCAACTATTCATTTGCTTAATAAAATCTAAAATGTGGCTGTATATAGAGTTTTAAACTTTTCAGTTTAAAAAAATAAATATTTAATGAAAAATTATTTTGAGTACTAATCAACTAATACCAAACTATCTAAGATCTATCCTCGTGACTTTCATCAGATAAATCTGAAACACAAATGTAATTCTGCATTATTCTTACTAATATATATCTACAAATATAATTATGCATTATTCTTACTTATATATCTCTCTTGAAACAGTTATGGTGTGACACCCATCTCTTACTTCATCGAGAAGGCATATTATTTATTAACTCAATCCACAAATAATTATTTTTGAGTTCAAATAATAATTCTTATTAAACCATGTTTAAACCGATTTAACATAAAACCATCTTTAAACCAATAATAAAGAAAATTATGCTCTTATCACAAAGGAAGAAATGCCTAGACAAAATATACAGAGAATGTTTGAACGAGTATGGAAAGTGGTGGCTCCGGAAAGTGTGAAAGTTTTTCTCTGGTTCGTGGCAAATCAGGCCATAATGACAAACATAGAAAGGCACATAAGACACTTAAAATGACACGACAATTTATCAGGTGTGTAAGGGAGGCTATGAGACGATTACTCATACTCTGCGAGAGATTGACCCTTTACGTAGTGTTTGCAGGTTCAGACTGATCTCTTTCCGCGCTCACAGGACCCGAATCGGCTTCCACTCCGGAACGACTCGTCGCCTTTCCCCCCCAGAGGATGAAACTCGGAGGTACGGCTCCATCCCCAGAACGAATAATACACTCTCACATGACATTCCAAAATTTGCTCCCAAATAAAAGCATTTTCTTATTATTAAAACAGTATTTTATATTTATTTATCTTAAATTATAAATAAATATATCTTATTAAATAATAATTGATGCATAAATTTATTTATTAATATGAGCTAATAATTATTTAATTTATTGATCAAAATTTGACACAAGTTACCATTATATTATATGAATACAAATTAATTAGCTTAGAAAATTAGAAAATGTATTATTTTTCATAAAAAATCTACAAAAAGAGAAAAAAATATTATAATTACAAAAAGAAAATAAAAAAAAACTTTCAGTTTACAGAATTATACAATTCATTATTTATCCTAAAAACTAATACTTCAATTATATAAGGAAATAAAAATAAAGATAAATAAATCTGAAAATATATAATCAAATACTAATCATAAAAATGAATAAACTAGATTAAGAAAATATACAACTAAATATTATATAGATTATACAGATTTTATTTGAGTTTGGTAGAGGTTCTTCTTATGAAGAACGTGAGGGAGATAGAGTACATGGGAAAATAGCCTCAAGTTGGATCATATAATTAAGGTATATATGGGTGCTTTCATTAAGGTATATATGTGAATGAAATGAATGTTTATGAATAGTAAACAAAAATCTCAAGGCAAAAAAGTAATTTGTTTTCAAAATATTTCTTCATTATTGGAAGTTGCTAGCTCATTTAAAGTATGAGAGGATTTTTATCTATGAAACACCCACAATGTTTTGGTTAGTAATTTTCTTGAGATCAACTATTCATTTGCTTAATAAAATATAAAATGTGGCTGTATATTTAGTTTTAAACTTTTCAGTTTAAAAAATAAATATTTAATGAAAAATCATTTTGAGTACTAATCAACTAATATCAAACTATCTAAGATCTATCCTCGTGACTTTCATCAGATAAATCTGAAACACAAATGTAATTCTGCATTATTCTTACTAATATATATCTACAAATGTAATTATGCTCAATTCTTACTGATATATCTCTCTTGAAACAGCAATGGTGTAACACCCGTCTCTTACTTCTTCGAGAAGGCATGTTATTTATTAACTCAATCCACAAGTAATTATTTTTGAGTTCAAATAATAATTCTTATTAAACCATGTTTAAACCGATTCAACATAAAACCATCTTTAAACCAATAATAAAGAAAATTATGCTCTTATCACAAAGGAAGAAATGCCTAGACAAAATATGCAGAGAATGTTTGAACGAGTATGGAAAGTGGTGGCTCTGGAAAGTGTGAAAGTTTTTCTCTAGTTAGTGGCAAATCAGGCCATAATGACAAACATAGAAAGGCACATAAGACACTTAAAGTGACACGACAATTTATCAGGTGTGTAAGGGAGGCTATGAGACGATTACTCATACTCTGCGAGAGATTGACCCTTTACGTAGTGTTTGCAGGTTCAGACTGATCTCTCTCCTCGCTCACAGGACCCGAATTGGCTTCTACCCCGGAACGATTCGTCGCTTTTTCCCCCTAGAGGACAAAACTCGGAGGCACTACTCCATCCCCAAAACGAATAATACACTCTCACATGACATTCCGAAATTTGCTCCCAAATAAAAGCATTTTCTTATTATTAAAATAGTATTTTATATTTATTTATCTTAAGTTATAAATAAATATATCTTATTAAATAATAATTGATGCATAAAGTTATTTATTAATATGATCATAATAACTATTTAGTTTATTGATCAAAATTTGACACACGTTACAATTAATATATATGAATACAAATTAATTAGTTTAGAAAATTAGAAAATGTATTATTTATCATAAATAATCTAAAAAAGAGAAAAAAATATATTATAATTACAAAAGGGAAATAAAAAAAAACTTTCAGTTTACAGAATTATACAATTCATTATTTATCCTAAAAAATGATACTTCAATTATATAAGGAAAAAAATAAAGATAAATAAATCTAAAAATATATAATCAAATACTAATCATAAAAATGAATAAATTAGTTTAAGAAAATATACAACTAAATACTATATAGATTATACAGATTTTATTTTAGTTTGGTAGAGGTTCTTCATATGAAGAACGTGAGGGAGAAAGAGTACATGGGAAAATAGCCTCAAGTTGGATCATATAATTAAGGTATATATGGGTGCTTTCATTAAGGTATATATTTGAATGAAATGAATGTTTATGAATAGTAAACAAAAATCTCAAGACAAAAAAGTAATTTGTTTTCAAAATATTTCTTCATTATTGGAAGTTGCTAGCTCATTTAAAGTATGAGAGGATTTTTATCTATGAAACACCCACAATGTTTTGCTTAGTAATTTTCTTGAGATCAACTATTCATTTGCTTAATAAATTATAAAATGTGGCTGTATATGGAGTTTTAAACTTTTCAGTTTAAAAAAATAAATATTTAATAAAAAATCATTTTGAGTACTAATCAACTAATACCAAACTATCTAAGATCTATCCTCGTGACTTTCATCAGATAAATCTGAAACACAAATGTAATTATGCATTATTCTTACTAATATATATCTACAAATGTAATTATGCACTATTCTTACTTATATATCTCTCTTCAAACAGCAATGGTGTAACACCCGTCTCTTACTTCTTCGAGAAGACATGTTATTTATTAACTCAATCCACAAGTAATTATTTTTGAGTTCAAATAATAATACTTATTAAACCATTTTTAAACCGATTTAACATAAAACCAACTTTAAACCAATAATAAAGAAAATTATGCTCTTATCACAAAGGAAGAAATGCCTAGACATAATATACAGAGAATGTTTGAACGAGTATGGAAAGTGGTGGCTCCGGAAAGAGTGAAAATTTTTCCCTGGTTAGTGGCAAATCAGGCCATAATGACAAACATAGAAAGGCACATAAGACACTTAAAGTGACACGACAATTTATCAGGTGTGTAAGGGAGGCTATGAGACGATTACTCATACTCTTCGAGAGATTGACCCTTTACATAGTGTTTACAGGTTCAGACTGATCTCTCTCCGCGCTCACAGAACCCGAATCGCCTTCCACCCCGGAACGACTCGTCGCCTTTCCCCCCAGAGGACGAAACTCGAAAGCACGACTCTATCCCCAGAACGAATAATACACTCTCACATGACATTCCGAAATTTGCTCCCAAATAAAAGCATTTTCTTATTATTAAAATAATATTTTATATTTATTTATCTTAAATTATAAATAAATATATCTTATTAAATAAAAATTGATGCATAAAGTTATTTATTAATATGATCATAATAACCATTTAATTTATTGATCAAAATTTGACACAAGTTACAATTATATTATATGAATACAAATTAATTAGCTTAGAAAATTAGAAAATGTATTATTTAACATAAAAAATCTACAAAAAGAGAAAAAAATATTATAATTACAAAAAAGAAAAAAAACTTTTAGTTTACAGAATTATACAATTCATTATTTATCCTAGAAAATGATACTTCAATTATATAAAGAAAAAAAATAAAGATAAATAAATCTGAAAATATATAATCAAATACTAATCATAAAAATGAATAAACTAGTTTAAGAAAATATACAACTAAATATTATATAGATTATACAGATTTTATTTGAGTTTGGTAGAGGTTCTTCATATGAAAAACGTGAAGGAGAAAGAGTACCTGGGAAAATAGCCTCAAGTTGGATCATATAATTAAGGTATATATGGGTGCTTTCATTAAGGTATATATGTGAATGAAATGAATGTTTATGAAGAGTAAACAAAAATCTCAAGGCAAAAAAGTAATTTGTTTTGAAATATTTCTTCATTATTGGAAGTTGCTAGCTTATTTAAAGTATGAGAGGATTTTTATCTATGAAACATCCACAATGTTTTGCTTAGTAATTTTCTTGAGATCAACTATTTATTTGCATAATAAAATATAAAATGTGGCTGTTTATGGAGTTTTAAACTTTTCAGTTTAAAAAAATAAATATTTAATGAAAAATCATTTTGAGTACTAATCAACTAATACCAAACTATCTAAGATCTATCCTCGTGATTTTCATCAGATAAATCTGAAACACAAATGTAATTCTGCATTATTCTTACTAATATATATCTACAAATGTAATTATGCACTATTTTTACTTATATATCTCTCTTGAAACAGCAATGGTGTAACACCCGTCTCTTACTTCTTCGAGAAGGCATGTTATTTCTTAACTCAATCCACAAGTAATTATTTTTGAGTTCAAATAATAATTCTTATTAAACCATGTTTAAACTGATTCAACATAAAACCATCTTTAAACCAATAATAAAGAAAATTATGCTCTTATTACAAAGGAAGAAATGCCTAGACAAAATATGCAAATAATGTTTGAACGAGTTTGAAAAGTGGTGGCTCCGGAAAGAGTGATAGTTTTTCTCTGGTTAGTGGCAAATCAGGCCATAATTACAAACATAGAAAGGCACATAAGACACTTAAAGTGACACGACAATTTATCAGGTGTGTAAGGAAGGCTATGAGACGATTACTCATACTCTGCGAGACATTGGCCCTTTACGTAGTGTTTGCAGGTTCAGACTGATCTCTCTCCGCGCTCACATGACCCGAATCGGCTTCCACCCCGGAACGACTCGTCGCCTTTCCCCTCCAGAGAACGAAACTCGGAGGCACGGCTCCATCCCCAAAACGAATAATACACTCTCACATGACATTCCGAAATTTGCTCCCAAATAAAAGCATTTTCTTATTATTAAAATAGTATTTTATATTTATTTATCTTAAATTATTAATAAATATATCTTATTATATTATAATTGATGCATAAAGTTATTTATTAATATGATCATAATAACTATTTAATTTATTGATCAAAATTTGACACAAGTTACAATTAATATATAAGGATACAAATTAATTAGCTTAGAAAATTAGAGAATGTATTATTTATCATAAAAATATACATAAAGAGAAAAAAAATATTATAATTACAAAAGGAAAATAAAAAAAACTTTCAGTTTACAGAATTATACAATTCATTATTTATCCTAAAAATGATACTTCAATTATATAAGGAAAAAAAATAAAGATAAATAAATCTGAAAATATATAATCAAATACTAATCATAAAAATGAATAAACTAGTTTAAGAAAATATACAACTAAATACTAATCCTAAAATAAAATGAGAAATAATCTTAGCATATATATAAAAGTTTAAATATTATACAGATATATATAACTAAATAAATTTCCAGTTTAAGAAAATATACAAGCAAATACTTATCATAAAAATGAATAAAATTTTATATTAGGAAAATATTAAATCCTAAAACAAAAACAATATATTAAAATTTCAGTAAAAAGCCAAAGTCAAATATGATACAACTAGATATAACTAATTAAATATTTAATTTAAGAAAATACACAATCAAATATTAATCATAAAAACAAATCTACAATTTAAGAAAATATACAGTCAGGTGGTAATCCTGAAACATTAATATAATTTATGTCACTTCCTTATGAATTATTTTAGAGTTCTAAAGTCAATGTTCAACATTTAAATTTTATTAGCTTGGCATATATGATGCTCATAGTAATTACATACTATTTAACAGAGACAAGACAAAAACTTTCTCATTTCCTCTTTATATATACAGGGATAGCATCCATTTAGTATATATAAGTATATATATCAATTACATCTAAATTGTTCAAATTAAAGAGAAATGGAGAACAGATCGAGACTAGCGATGATGATACTTGTTTTGGTGGTGATGGCTGCCATTGGAGGAGAAGCAGTAACCCGTGAGTTCTGTTCACGTGACTGTTCAAGGAACTGCCACGATCCGGAGTTAAAAACACCTTGCTATAAAGGGTGTATGAAAGCATGCAATGATAATCCACCCACAATTTTTCATTCGCGGTAAATCTCTCTCTCTCTCTGTATATATGCATGTATATGTACTAATGTGTGTATGTCATAGTGAAATTGATATGGTTCATATGGTGATAAATAATGCAGGATGGTGAAGACTAGAGAGACGGAAGAACTAAGAGGATGAAGATAGTTTCAAAAATTTTCATGATGGTTTTCTCACTTTTATCTTATATGGACATGTAAACAAAAAATCTATAGCTTATAAATAATAATAATATAATAATAAAAAAGTTTCTTATTATTAAGTGAAAAGTGTCTCAAACAAAGATAATAAAAATATGAAAAACAAGGTATATGTGAGAACATATATGTCTATCTATTGACATGCAAAACAAATGATTTTTTGTCCATATTTTTTATTTACATAATCTAGACCTTCAAAAACAGATTTGAAGTTACGGAAACGTGTTCTAAAATCCATATAACAGAACAAAAGTATTTATTTTAATTTTTACAAAAAATGTAAAGATTAAGAATTTTTTTTATTTTGCTGTTTTTGATATTTCTATTATTTTTTGTTCTTAAATCAACCTTTGCATTAATTGTAGATTAGTGGGTTTAAAAGTTATTTTTTATAGTGTAAATAAATATTGTATTTTTTTTTGTTACCATAAGATTTGTATTTATGCCTAAAATTGAAAAACATTCAGATGAATCATGTTGATGATTTTTGGGAAATTTGAAAACAAAAAAAGAATACTTTTAATATAGGTTTGTGAAACTATACCTTTGGCTCAAAATCTTGAAGAATTATACTTTAGATTAATATTAATCCTAATTTTATTTTAATAATTAAAAACCAAAAAAATCATTTCAAAACTTATTAATAATAATTTATTTTTGTGTTAATTGATAAATTTCTAATTTATTATATTATGATACGCATATAGGCGGTGTTTGGGAGCAAATTTCGGGATACCACGTGGAGGGATCTGACTTGTCGTCGTTCGTGCGGGGGAGCTTTGAACTCTGGGGGTTAGGCTAGCCTGCAATGAAGGAAAGAAGAAAGAGATCTTCGGTAAACAGGAAAGGGGTTGTCCCTCTGATTACGCTCCGACGCTCTAGTCAGAAAGGACACGAGACTGGACGAAGCGTGTTTAAAGTTTCAGAAAGACTGAGTATAGGGCACTCTATCAACTCGGAAGGATCTCGTAGAGCTTTTGAGGGTAGTATTCTTTGTTGAAAACGAAGCTAGAAGATGAAGTTATCGTTCTAGGTTTTTTCCTCCTCCCTCGTTGACGAGAAGAGTGTATTTTTATAGGGAATACCTGGTTCTGAGATGCTCCCGGGTTTGGGCCTCCGAGTTCTCCAGGTCGGGTACTAACTTCCGTTCTTTTCCATGATTATCACCATTCCCGGACTCCTCCATGTGTGTAGTCAAAGAGAAAAGGTTACCGACCTGCCTCATCTTCTCCTAGCCATCATCATTGCGGCCCTCTTCGGTAGATGCGGCGCATTTAATGCACCTTAGATTCCCGCCGTATCCGGTTCCCACGCGTTGGATCCTCGTGGGCTGCACATGTATTTTGTAGTCCAACAGTTGTCCTGACTTACGTAGTTCGTTCGGGAGGTTTGGAAGTCTACCCTACACGTGAATTGAAATGCAGAAGGTCATAATATCCTTACTTAGCTTATTCCTTTGTTACCCTGTTGTATTGACGGTGATTTTCACGGGGATGGACTCTAAGAAGGCTATTCCCTGATGATGCTCTCTAGAGGGTGTACTCCTGGAAGTTGTTCTAGGAAAGTTCTCCGAAGGACGTTCCTTAGAGGATGTGCCCCCAAAAGCCAATTTCGGAAAGATTGTTTTTTCTCGAAGAAAGTTCCCTCTAGTAAAAATTTGAACTAATTAAAATATTTTAGTTAATACAGATGAGTTTTAATTTTGACACATCAACAGTTCAAGGTGAGGCACGTTAGTGAAGTCGGTCAAGAAACCCGAGACAAAATGGCCAAGTGTCGTCGAGTTTAATATTAGGATTATTTGTATAGAGATTTACAATTTTGTTGATGCAACAAAGATTATTAAATGTATAAGTTGTAATGTACCAGTTATATGTAATAATGGATGGCTTTACCCACCTATCACGAGCTCTTGCTTTTTTTACTTGATACTTTATCGAAAGTGATTTACCATTCAGATGTATTTTTCTAGATTAAGCGTTGGATATACTCAATAGAAGATTATATAGGAGACATTAGTTCTTGTAAAATTCTTAACGAAGTGATACATTTGGGTGTTTTGCAATTTTTTTTTTTATTAGAGATCAATATATCTTAACACTCTATTCAGTGGCCTCACCATCATGATTTCAATAAAATCAACTCTGGATACACAGCAAATTTTGTAAAAGTTTTAAATTACTTTGATTCTATGTAATACTAGGAATAGGTTCTCGCTATGTGGGGTTTAATTTACCATATGTTAAAAATTAAACAGAAAATTATTTGAAATAATTATAAATAAAATGCATAAAAGAAAACAAGTTTTTTATGTGATTAATAAACTTATCATATTAAGTTTGGGAAGAAGACACGATAAAGTAATAAAAGACTTTATTCATTTCAGTCTAATAAATTTATTTACTAAACATGCATATAAAAAAAGAAATAATGAAAATTAATTTATTTTATATAAAGTTGAAAAGATATAAATAGTAAACAATGCAACTTTCGTAAAATAAACGGTTATAAACGAAAATATAGATAATGAATATTGAAAAGATATGAGCTTTAGTTACATTTATAAAAAAAACTGAAATAATGTAATCATATTTGATATTTATTAAATTTTAAAATAGAACTTTTTATAAAAATTAGTAATTATAAACGAAAACGTAACTCAACTACTAATAATGTTTATGACAATAAATATAATAAAAATACACAATTTATTTGAGAGTTGTGAGATGCCCCTCATGATCAACATCAGATTTGATAATGATTTTTTATTGAGATTGTTGGATAATGATTATATGTTAGATTTCTATTATTTCTTATTTTTTATTTATAATAAACCATTTGAATAATATATTTTATGATAGACAATTATAATAAGAAAGTCAAAATCACTATATATTTATGTAGTTTTGAATAATATTAATAATCTTGAAAAGATACAAATTATCAATTAAAAAACAACGCAAACATTAATAATAAAAAAACAAAAATTATATATAATAACAGTTATATTGAAAAGGCACAATCATAAATTTTGAAAAGACATAGCTTATGAAAATGCAAGTGACATTTATTCAGATTACTAAACAGCTAAGACACCAAATATAATGAAAATATGCAAATTATCTGAATGTTATGAGATACTCCATGATCAACATCATATTTAATAGTGATTTTTTATTAGGATTGTTGTAAAACATTTATATGTTAAATTTTCTATTATATTTTCTTTTTATCTATAGAAAATCAAAAAGATAATATACTTATATGATAAACCATTGTAATAAAAACGTAAACATCAAAACCAAAAAAAAATTTATGTGGTTTTAAGCAATATAAATAATTTTTTTTTTAAATATGTATTACAGTTGTGATGAAAAAACGCTACTATTTATAATGAAGAAAAACAACCATTTATAATGAAAGATGCAATCACTTATAATGAAAAAACGCAACCATGAATTTTGAAACGACACAACTTATCAAAGTGCAAGTGGCATTTATTCGGATTGTTATTATATATAGTTTTGAAAAGATACGAATTACAGTTGTGATGAAAAAACGAAATTTTTCTAATGAAGAAACGTAACCATTTATAGTGAAAATATAACCATTTATAATGAAAAGATGCAACCACCAATTTTGAAACAACACAATTTATCAAAGTGCAAGTGGCATTTATTCGGATTATTATTATATATAGATTATACAGATTTTATTTGAGTTTGGTAGAGGTTCTTCATACGAAGAACGTGAGGAAGAAAGAGTACATGGGAAAATAGCCTCACGTTGGATCATATAATCAAGGTATATATGGGTGCTTTCATTAAGGTATATATATGAACGAAATGAATGTTTATGAAGGGTAAAAAAAATATAAAGGCAAAAAAGTAATTTGTTTTCAAAAATGTTTTTCATTATTGGAAGTTGCTAGCTCATTTAAAGTATGCGAGGATTTTTATCTATGTAACACCCACGATGTTTTGCTTAGTAATTTTCTTGAGATCAGCTATTCATTTGCTCGATAAAATCTAAAATGTAGCTGTATATGGAGTTTTAAACTTTTCAGTTTTTTTTAAAAAAATAAACATTTAATGAGAAATCATTTTGAGTTCCAATCAACTAATACCGAACTATCTAAGATCTATCGTCATGGCTTTTATCAGATAAATCTGAAACGCAAATGTAATTATGCACTATTCTTACTTATATATATATATATATATATATATATATCTACAAATGTAATTATGCGCTATTCTTACTAATATATCTCTGTTGAATCAGCAATGGTGTAACACCCGTCTCTTACTTCTTCGAGAAGGCATCTTATTTATTGACTCAATCTACAAGTAATTATTTTTGAGTTCAAATAAAAATTCTCATTATACCATGTTTAAGCCGATTCAACATAAAACCATCTTTAAACCAATAATAAAGAAAATTATGCTCTTATCACAATGGAGGTAACGCCTAGACAAAATATTCAGAGAATGTTTGAACGGGTATAGAAAGTGGTGGCTCCGGAAAGAGTGAAAGTTTTTCTCTGGTTAGTTGCAAATCAAGCCATAATGACAAACATGGAAAGGCACATAAGACACTTATGTGACACGACAGTTTGTCAGGTGTGTAAGGGAGGCTATGAGACGATTACTCATACTCTGCGAGATCGATTCTTTACGTAGTGTTTGCAGGTTCGGACTGATCTCTCTCTCCACGCTCACAGGACCCGGATCGGCTTCCATCCCGGAACTACTCGTCACCTTTCCTACCTGAGGACAAAACTCGGAGACACGACTCTATCCCCCAAACGAATAACACACTCTCACGTGACATTCTGAAATTTGCTCTCCAACAAAAACATTTTCTTATTATTAAAATAGTATTTTATATTTATTTATCTTTAATTATAAATAAATATATCTTATTAAATAATAATTGATGCATAAAGTTATTTATTAGTATGATCGTAATAACTATTAAATTTATTGATCAACATTTGACACTAGTTACAATTATTATATATGAATACAAATTAATTAGCTTTAAAAATTAGAAAATGTATTATATATCATAAAAAATCTAAAAACGAAAAAGATATTATAATTAAAAAAGGGAAATAAAAAAAATTTCAGTTTAGAAAATTATGCAATTCATTATTTATTCTAAAAAATGATACTTCGATGATAAAAGGAAATAAAAATAAAGATAAATAAATCTGAATATATATATTCAAATACTAATTATGAACTTCAGTTTAGGAAAATATACAACTAAATACTAATCCTAAAATTAATGAGAAATAATCTTAGCATCTATATAAACAGCTAAATTTAAATATGATACACATATATATATATATAACTAAATAAATCTCCAGTTTAAGAAAATATATAAGCAAATACTTATCATAAAAATGAATAAAATTTTATTTTAGGAAAATATACAATCCTAAAACAAAACTAACATAATTAAAATTTCTATAAAAAGCCAAAGTCAAATATGATACAAATAGATATAATTAATTAAATATTTAATTTAAGAAAATATACAATCAAATATTCACCATAAAATCATATCTTCAGTTTAAGAAAATATAAAGTCAGGTACTAATCATGAAACATTAATATAACTTATGTTACTTCCTTATGAATGTTTTTAGAGTTCTAAAGTCAATGTTCAACATTTAAATCTTATGGGCTTGACATATATGATGCTCATAGTAATTACATACTATTAACAGAGACAAGACAAAAACTTTCTCATTTCCCCTTTATATATACAGGGATAGCATCCATTTAGTATATATAAGTATATAGATCAATTACATCTAAATTGTTCAAATTAAAGAGAAATGGAGAACAGATCAAGACTAGCGATGATGATGTTTGTTTTGGTGGTGATGGCTGCCATTGGAGGAGAAGCAGTAACCCGTGAGTTCTGTTCACGTGACTGTTCACGGAACTGCCACGATCCAGAGTTAAAAACACCTTGCTATAAAGGATGTATGAAAGCATGTAATGATAATCCACCCACAACTTTTCACTCGCAGTAAATCTCTCTCTCTTTCTCTGTATATATGCATGTATATGTACTTATGTGTGTATGTCATAGTGAAATTGATATGGTTTCTATGGTGATAAATAATGCAGGATGATGAAGACTAGAGAGATAGAAGAACTAAGAGGATGAAGATAGTTTCCGAATTTTTCATGATGGTTCTAATATTATCTTCTATGGATATGTAGACAAAAATATATAACTTATAAATAATGATAATATAATAATAAAAAAATTTCTTATTACTAAGTAAAAAGTGTCTCAAACAAAGATTATAAGAATATGAAAAACAAGGTATATGTGAGAACATATATGTGTATCTATTGACATGCAAAAACAAATGATTTTTTTATCCATATTTTTTATTTATATATTCTAAACCTTCAAAACAGATTTAAAGTTTCGAAGACATTCTAAAATCCATATAACAGAACAAAAATAATATTTTAAAATTTTTACAAAAAGTAAAGATTAAGAATTTTTTTATTTTGGTGTTTTTGAGATTTCTATTATTTTCTGTTCTTAAATCAATCTTTGTATTAATTGTAGATTAGGAGGTTTAAAAGTTATTTTTTTACAGTGTAGATAAATATTGTATTTATTTTTTTGTTACCATAAGATTTGTATTTATGCCTAAAATTGAAAAACATTCAGATGAATCATGTTGATAATTTGGGAAAATTGAAAACAAAAATACTTTTAATATAGGTTTGTAAAACTATATCTTTGGCACAAAATCTTGAAGAATTATACCTTAAATTAATATTAATCCTAATTTGATTTTAATAATTAAAAATAGAAAAATTCATTTCAAAAATTATTAATAATAATTTATTTTTGTCGTAATTGATAAATTTCTAATTTATTATATCATGATCTGTATATAGGCAGTGTTTGGGAGCAAATTTTGGTATGCTATGTGGAGGAATTTGACTAGCAAATTTTGGGGGAGATTTCAACTCTTGGGGAATGGGCTAGCTTGCAATGAAGAAAAGAAGAAAGAGATCTTCGGTAAACAGGAAAAAGGTTGCCCCTCCAATTACGCTCTGACGCTCTAGTCAGAAAGAACACGAGACTGGACGAAGCGTGTTTGAAGTATCGGAAGGACTGAGTATGGGGCGCTCTATCAACTCAGAAGAATCTCGATAGAGCTTTTGAAGGTAGTGTTCTCTATTGAAAACGAAGCTAGAAGATAAAGTTATCGTTCTAGGTTTTCTCCTCCTCCCTCGTTGACGAGAGGAGTGCGTTTTTATAGGGAATACTTGGTTATGGGTCGTTCCTGGGTTTGGACCTCCGAGTTCCCCGGGTCGGGTACTAACTTTTGTCATTTTCCATGATTATCACCATTCCCGGACTCCTCCATGCGTGTAGTCAAAGAGAAAGGGTTGCCAATCTGCCTCACCTTCTCCTAGCCACCATCATAGCGGCCCTTTTCGGTTGGGTCCTCGTGGGCCGTGCATGTATTTTGCGACCTAACAGTTGTCCCGACTTACAAAGCTCTTTTGGAAGGTTTGGAAGTCTACCTTGCACGCGAATTAAAATGCAGAAGGTCATAATGTCCTTACCTAGCTTATTCCTTTGTTATAGGCCGAGCCCTGTTCTATTGACGGTGATTTTCACAGGGATGGGCTCTGAGAAGGCTGTTCCCTGATGATGCTCCCTAGAGGGTGTACTCCTGCAAGTTGTTCTAGGATGGTTCTCCGAAGGACGTTCCCTGGAGGATGTGCCCCCGAAAGCCGGTCGCGGAAAGACCATTTTCCCGAAGGAAGTTCCCCAGAGGGCGTGCACCTGGAGGCCAGTCTCGGAAAGACCATTTTTTCCGAAGGAAGTTTTCCGGAGAGCGTGCCCCTGGAGGCCGGTCTCGGAAAGACAGTTTTTTCTGAAGAAAGTTCCCTGGAGGGCGTGCCCCTGGAGTGCAGTCTCGGAAAGACCGCTTTTCGCAAAGAGAGTTCCCCTGAGGGTGTGCCCCTTATGGCTGGTCTCAGAAAGACCGTTTTTCCGAAGAAAATTCCCCAAAAGGCGTGCCCCTGGAGGCCAGTCTCAGAAAGACCGCTTTTCCAGAAGGAAGTTCTCCAGAAGGCGTGCCCCTGGAGGCCGGTTTTGGAAAGACCATTTTTCCCGAAGAGAGTTCCCCAGAGGGCATGCCCCTGGAGGCCAGTCTTGGATAGACTGCTTCTCCCGAAGGGTGTTCCCCGGAGGGCGTGCCCCTGGAGACCGGTCTCGGAGAGACCTGTTTATCCCAAATGGAGTTCTACGGAGGGCGTGCCCCTGGAAGCCAGTCTCGAAAAGACTATTTTTCCCGGTGGAAGTTCCCAGGAGAGTGTGCCCCTGGAGGCCGGTCTCGGAAAGACGGTGTTTCCTGAAGGGAGTTTCCTAGAGGGCGTGTTCCTGACTTCCCCAACCAGGATCCATTATTTTTGGGTTCCATGCCCCACTGCGATGGGCGTGCATGAGTGGGTCCCAGTGTGCGGTCGACACGTCGCTTCACAAGTGGCTTGTCTCTTAGGAGAGTGGGAAGATTTTGCGTGTCGGTCCTCAGATTTCCGTGAATATTTTCTGATTGCATGGGATTTTCTTATCTTTGTTTCACGGATCGCCTCGATCCCCTCAAAGGTCTTCTTTTTGTTAGGGTTATGCGTGCATTTCTTGTATTTTTCTCTTCCACGCCGTCGATTACCCGCTTCACGAGCGCTTCACTTGCTACCTCGGTCCCGTGAATTTCTCTCCCTTTCTTTCGGTAAGATTCTTCTTCTTCTTCTTCAATCCTTTTACTAGTCTATGTCTTGGATGCCTAAACGGAGAGGGGCAGGATCTTCTGGATCTGGCGCCCGTTGTTCAGATTCTTCCGCCGTCCTTCGAGAGTACGATGTTAGTGATCCCATCCCTTTATCCTTCGTATGTCCTTGTGATGGGGATCTTTCCGACGCTTTGGGGAGCGCTGCCCCCACTAGAGACCAGGCGGGCTTCCATGCTTTGCTGGAATCAGTTCATCCAGGTAGTATGCTGACAGTGCTTTTCGACAGTTCGGCTTTTGATTCTCAAGCGCCACCGGGCTGCATTGCGCTATATGCCGGCTATTGGTCGAATGGTCTCCGATGTTGAATTCCGGCAGTCTTGATCAACTTCTGTCGATTGACGGGGATTTGCCCTGGTCAGTTAGTTCCCGCCGTGTGGGGGTGTTCTGAGTTTGTTTCAGGTCTTGAGTGAGCTGTCAGGGATCCTTATCGCCGCCGAGGACATTGGGTCCTTCTTTCATCTCAGGAAGAGGGGTGCGTACGACCTTTTGTGGCAGACCCTCATTCAGAACATTGGGGTGCCGACGATCCTATCTACCAACGCAGGCAATGTTCGGAAGTGGACCCAGAATATCTGCTTCTGGCTGATGGATCCCGTGGGTTCTATGAGCACCGTGTGGAGGAATCCTGACAGGTGATTCCCTCTTCTTTTCTATTTGGTTCTTCGATTGACTAATCAGTTGGTTTTGCTGCAGATTCTGTGGGGCCGAGAGACATTGCCGATCTGGTGAGGTGCCTTACTGAGATTCCACTCGAGCTTCAAAGTCAGTCGTTCTTGCTCTCCGAATGCTGTCTTACTAACAGTTCCCTCTGTGTGCCGGTAGGTGACGCCTACACCGCCAAAGGTATCGGTTCCTCACCCCAGGTTTCCCAATGGGATCCTTACTCGGCCGTCCTCTAGTTCTGTGACAGGTTCTCCATTGTTTTTAGCCAGCTTAGCTGACATGGGGGGTGGTTTTTTGGACGATTCCGATGGGTCTCCGCTTTGCTTGAAGCGTGTCGCTCGAAAACGCCCTGCAACAAAGGTCCATCCGGGGAGGCCGTCCCCCCCCGGCATCCTCACATTCTTCCTGGGGCGTCCATGGTCTCTTCTGTTCTAGCGCGCCTTCCTCACTCCATACGTGGAGAAAAGGGAGAAGGGGCGAAAGTTCCCAAAGGAGACTTCGCCCAGAAGGTGAGTTCTTCTTCGCCTTCTGCATTCGGGTGCGGCAAGCCCGCCACAGGGAAGAAGGCTCCTGCTCCCTAGGAGGAGGATCGAGCGATGGAGTGCATTGCCGTGCAGGAGGCGTAGGAGAAGGATGTTTGGGAGGGTCTTTCCATGGCGGCCTCCGGGCTGGAGAAGGAGAGCTTGGACAGCATAGCAAACCGGGCCAGTTACCACTGGTTCCAGGTATCCGGGATCATTTTGCGTTTTTGTGGCGTCGGCTATCGATCCTTAGCTTCTCTCTCTTACAGGCCAATATCATGAATACACATCTAGTCGTATCCGCTTCCATCCTCCAGGCCTAAATCATCTCGCTCCAAGAAATAGTGGCTTCAAAATCCGCGGAGATCGATCGGGTATGCAATGAGAAGGAGCAGCTCCACCGCGAGGCCATTCGAGTTTGAATATTGCTCGAACAGGCCGAGGAGGATATTAGGCATCTGGAAAGCGTGGCACTGGTGATTGAAGGTCTGTGCGACCAGTTGGGGGAGCTTCGAGCCCAGATTGAGGAGGAGAGTCTGTGGCCTCTAAGGTGGAGGAGGTTGTCGAGGTGTTGCATTCGGAGCTCGATGCTCTTGCTCCCCCTTGCGAGCTGAGGTCGGAGATATTGACGAGCAGCGGCGCCCTTGCGATCCTTCAGGGGTGCCAGAAGCGTGGCCTGAGATGCTAGGACAAGGAAGGAATCCAGAGGGTGCATCAGGCGGCAATGGAGGAGGCTCAGGCGGCTGGGATGCTGGTATTCTCCATGGATGACGTAGTCGCGTCCCTCACTCCGTTTCTTCATCCGGCTTATCCGTCCGGGACCACCCCCAAGTCATTCAGCCCGCGGTCAGCCCTTTGAGGACGGATGCTTCGATGGCTACTGCCGAGGCCGTTCCTTCCCAGGCTCCCGGGGCGAGCCTCCCTTCTGAGGACATTGTACTAGATTCCTTATCGGGGTGACTTTCTCCCTTTTTGATTGCTTGTTTTTTTTGAACCGGTCGTTGCTTATCGGCTTTTACGTGTTCGGATTTTTACCAGTTTTGTTTTCTTAAAGCAATAATATTATATATTAACGGATTTTGTTGAACGCATACATGTTTTTCAGAAATGGTATATTCTAAGATTTGTAGCGTTCCAGGAATGTTTGAGGCATTTGCCGTTCTTTTCCCTGAGACGGTATGCTCCCGACCTTAGCGCTTTGACAATATTGTACGGCTATTCCCAGTTGGGGCTAAGCTTCCCGTAGCGGTGCTTAGTGTTGTGGAACTCTGCAGAGAACCCACTGCCCTTTGCGGAAGGTTCAGGATCGGACCTTTTTGCTATAGCTTCGGGCCACCACAACCTGGTAACATGCATTCCTTATCGCCGCGGAGTCTCTTGTATTGTCTAGGAGGTCTAAGTTTACGCACAGCATCTCGCAATTCTCTTCCTCTGTTGGCGTGAATTTGGTGCGGCATGATGGTCTCATAGTCTCTACCGGGATGACCGCCTCTGATCCGTACGCTAGGGAGAAGGGAGTCTCGTCCGTGGCTACTTTCTGAGTCGTTCGGTAGGCCCACAAGACTCTGGGTAGTTCCTCGGCCCACGCTCCCCGGGCCGGGTGATCCGCTTTTTGAGAGATTTTATGATGGTTTTGTTGGAAGACTCTGCCAGTCCGTTAGATTGTGGGTGCCTAGGCGTGGCATAGCTTAATTTAATCCCATATCTGGCGCAAAACTCTTGGAAGTGTGCCTCCGAGAATTGGGTTCTGTTGTATGTCACGATATTGTGCGGGACCTCGAACCGGGTGATGATATTGATCTAGACAAACTTCATTGTGTCGTCTTCGGTGATCCTACGTAAGGCTCTGCTTCGATCTATTTGGTGAAATAGTCAGTCCCCACCAGTACGTACTTGTGCACGCTTGACGAGGTGTAGAAATTTTCGACGATACATATGCCCCATTTCATGAACGGCCAAGAGGATTTGACGCTTTTGAGGTTCTCGGGTGGCAGATGTGACACATTTGCAAAGTATTGGCACTGGTCGTACAGGCTTATGAATTTGAGTCTGGCGCTGCTGTACGACCTTTTGTAGAGCTGTCCTCCCGAGATGGTGTAGCGTGAGGCCTGCCCTCGCACCTTTTCTGCCTCTCGGATATTCTCTGGGATCTGCTCTTCACGGAGGTAGTCCCATATTGACTGCATCCAGCCTTTGTACCCTTCTATATGGTCGAACTGGACCAGGCTCTTGTCTTCTATGGCCAAGTGAGCCGGCTATTGCAGGTGAATGACCGGGATGCTGTCCTTTGATATTTGCTAGAGCGACGGCCGTACTATTCTGCCCCCGTGGCATTCTCTTTAATTGGATTATCCTGAATCGTCTCATGGCTTTCTTGACCGCGTCTAGGTAGGCGGTCATACGCGCGTCTTTTGTTTGGTACTCGCCGCGGACTTGGTTCACGATGAGCTGGGAGTTGCTATATAGGACGATGTCCTTAGCTCCAAGGTCATAGGCGATTTTTAGCTCGATTAGGGCGGCCTCGTACTCTGCTTTGTTGTTCGTGGCGTTGAATCCGCATCGAATTGCTCTGTGCGCTACGTCTCCTTCCGGGGAGATGAGTACCACCTCTAGTCCGGCGCCTCAGAAATTACTGGCCTGGTCGACGAATAGTTTCAATTTTCTGATGGGGACACCGTTATTATCTATGAGCGTGCATCGTCGTCCGCAGCCGGCTGTGTGAAATCGCCTATGAAATCCGCAAGGACTTGCGATTTGATGGCGGTGCGCGTCACATATTAAATGTCAAATTGTCCCAGTTTGACAGTCTATTTTTTCAGCCTGTCCGAGGTCTCGAGATTGCTCAGCATGTTTCTGAGCGGTGCCACAGTGACTACGTGGTGGTGGGACTGGAAATACGAGCGGAGCTTCCTGCTGCTGAGTACTAGCATGAATGCTAGCTTTTCCAACTTTAAATAACGTGTCTCGGCGCCGAGCAGGGTGTGACTTGTGTAGTTTACCGGGAGTTGCTTGTCCCTGTCTTCGCGAAATAGCACTGAAGATGCGGCACCGACCGAGACTGCTAGATATAGCAGTAGAGGCTCTTTGTTCACCGGTTTTGACAGGATCATGGTGGTGGTGAGGTATTCTTTTAGATTCTGCAGCGCTTCTCCGCATTATGTTGTCCATTCGAACGGTCCAAATTTTTGCATCTGCAGGAAGATGGGATGTGCTTTGACGGATAGCCTGGAGATGAATCGGCCAAGGGCGACGATTCGTATAGCCGATATTCTTTGATATTTCGCGGCGGCACGATCTCCTGGATGGAGCAGATCTGGTCCGGGTTTGCCTTGATTCCTCGCCTAGTGACGATGTATACTAAGAATTTTCTGGAGCCCACCGCGAACGTGCATTTGGCCGGGTTAAGTTTCATGTTGTACTCGCAGAGTGTTTCAAAGCAGTTGTCCAAGTGCTCCAGATGCAGCTCTTGGCTGAGAGATTTGACAATCATATCATCGACGTAGACTTTCATTGTCTTCCCTATCTCCTTGGCAAACATTTTACCCATGAAGCTGGTATGTTTTTCCTGCGTTCTTGAGTCCGAATGGCATCATAGTATAACAGTATGTAACTTGAGAAGTTACAAATGCTGTTTCTTCCTCGTCTGGTGGATGCATTTGGATTTGGCTGTAGCCGGAGAACGCGTCCATGAAGCTGAGCAGCTCATGCCCAGCGGTGGCGTCCACGAGTTTTTCGATGTGTGGGAGTGGGAAAGAGTCTTTAGGACATGCCTTGTTAAGGTCTTAGTAGTCGATGCAGATTTGTCATTTTCCGTTTTCTTTTTGATGACGATAACATTGGCTAGCCACTCCGGGTATTGGACTTCCCGTACGAATCCCACTTGGAGTAGCTTCTGGACTTCTTCGCTAATGGCCGTATTGCGCTCTGCCACAAAATTCCGACGTTTTTGCTTGACCGAGATATATTCGGGTGGGCGTCAAGGTGATAGGAAATGGCTTCAACGCTGATTCCCGGCATGTCGTCATGCGTCCAGGAAAAGAGTCTAGATTCCTCATGAGCAGGGTGATGGGTCCAGTCCCTTCCCAATTCCCAGCTTTCTATCCGGGTTGTCGGTTGAGGCGAGGATTTCTTTGACCTCTTCCTCCGCTGCCGGGGTGGTTAGTGGCTCATTACCACACTGTAATTGCTAGAGGATGGTGTGGACGGGTAGGTCATCCGTAGGAGAGTTGCTGACCTCATTTCCCTTAATTTCCACCATCCCGTTTGCCGTGAGGATTCGTAGGGATTGATTGTATATGGTAGGGATAGTAGCCATCGCGTTAATCCAGGGCGTTCCCATGATAGCGTTGTGCGTCAAAGGGGTTCCAGAGACTAAGAAGGTAGTGTCTTTGGTTACCGGTCCTGCTGTTACCGGTATGGTTATTTATCCTAGTGACCTTGTGGCTTCGCCGTTGAACCCCACCATGGTGACGTACCGGGGTGCGAGGTCTGAGATCTGTATCCCCATGCTGTGCAGGGTCTCCTCGAAGAGCATATTTCTATTGCTTCCGGTGTCAACTAACAATCGCTTGACTTGGAATTTTGAGATTCCGAGTGAGATCACAAGCGGCTTGTCATGAATCGAGGTTGCTAGGGCTGCGGTGGGAGTCAAGAAACGTATTTCCCGTCTGGCTGCCTCCTCTGCGGGGGCTCTTTCTTTCGTTGAATCGGGTTGGGTCTGCCCCTGAATGCTTGGATCGAGATCCGAAAGGCCTGTGGTTAGCTGAGGGGGAGCATCTGCGATGGCATTGATCATTTCGCGAGTCTTCGGGGCCTTTTCCGCAACTCCGCCTTTCTTTTGCTTGTGTAGACGAGTCCACGCCTTTTCTGAAAGGAGGTGGGTGAGTAGCCTTTATCTATGAGCTCCAGGATGTCTTTTTTTAGGGCATAGCATTCTTCGGTGGCATGTTCCTTATCCTTGTGGAACTCGCAATAGTCGAGGTGTTCCTGGGAGGGATCTTCCGGAAACCTCTTTCTAGGCGGGGGTCACTTGACAACGGGTCCGGTGGTTTTCAGGGCCTCGATCATTACCATTGGAGTGGCGTATATCTCAAGTTTGTCGAATGCCATCTCGATCTGGGCCGATGTGGGGTTGGAGGACTTCCACCTGCCCTCGGAGACTTTCAGGCTCGGGGACCCAGAATACCCGCCGAATGTTCTAGCGACGTAGCCACCTCTTTTGTTCAAGTGTCCCCTGGAGGGTTCCTCCTGGTCCCTTCGTTGTCTGTGGGGGCGTGGTGCCGCAGTAAGGATATGGTCCGGGTCACTCGCCCACCGGGTCTGTATATGCGTGTAGTTCAAAACATCTTCCATGGTGGAGCACTCGTTCTTGGTTAGGTCTTCGTAAAGTCTGGAGCCCTTCAGAAGTCCCTTCCTGAAGGCGTGCACCGTCGCGACTTCGTGGCACCCAGGTATCTCTACCCTAATGCCATTGAAGCGAGTTACGTAGGACTGGAGCGTTTCCCCCACTCCTTGGTTTAAGTCCAACAAGTGTCCCATTCCTCGAGACGGTTTCCGCCTGCTGAAAATTTCTGTACAAACAGGTTGTGCAGCTGTGCAAATGAGTCGATCGTCTTATTGGGGATGATGATCAGCCATTGTAAGGCGGTCCCCGAGAGCGTTGCGCCAAAACCTTTGCACAGGCATGCTTCCTTGATGTACGCCAGGGGTGATGCCGAGAACATTCTCTATTTGTATTGAGCGATAATCCTCGGGATTGGTGGTCCTTTCGTAAGGTTTCATCATCAGGTACCCGGATTTCTTGGGTACCTCGATATTGGCGATGTCCTCCCAGAAGGGGGAGTCATTGTACGGCTCCTTTGGGGCTTGGGTTACCCGCGGAGTAACCCTGGGATCATTGACAGTCGGGTGTCTATGTTCACCATATGCTCCGCCATTATTTGGGCGATGAGTTGGTCTATATCCATCATCCCCGAGGCTCGGTTCTTGGCGTTGTCTGAGACTTGGCTGCCTCTGGCCTCGTCTAGGTGGACGGAGTGATCTGCGTCTACAGTTCCGTGAGCGGCCGGCATGGCTGTGTCATCCGCTAGGGGAATCTTGCCAATGGTCCCCTGCACTCCGGGCCGAGGCGGAGCGGCGCGTTCCGGCCAACCGATATTGTGGGACTGTCGGCTTCCAGGGGTCTCGTGATGGCATGGCCTGGAGGCGTGCTTGCGCGCCCGCCCTATTGCTCTAACTGGCAGTTTTGCTCCATGAGTCATTCGAGATCGGCTCGGAGGCGACAAACGTCCTCGTAGTCAAGCATTTGGCAGAAGCTCGGGGCTGGAGGGGCCATCGGGGGTGCTGGCTGGTAGTACCCCGTGTGTAGTCCCCTCGGGTGCCTTGCTCTGACGGGCTCGGCAAATCGCTTTCTTTGTTCGACATTAGACTTGTTTTTCCCCCTCATTCTAGCGTCAACTGTCCGGGAGCAAATTTCAGGATGCCACATGGAAGGATCTGACTGGTCGTCGTTCGTGCGGGGTAGATTTGAACTCTAGGGGGATGGGCTAGCCTGCAATGAAGGAAATAAGAAAGAGATCTTCGGTAAACAGGAAAGGGGTTGCCCCTCCGATTACGCTCCGACGCTCTAGTCATAAAGGACACAGGACTGGACAAAGCGTGTTTGAAGTATCGGAATGACTGAGTATGGGGCGCTCTATCAACTCGGAAGGATCTCGATAGAGTTTTTGAGGGTAGTGTTCTTTGTTGAAAACGAAGCTAAAAGATGAAGTTATCGTTCTAGGTTTTCTCCTCCTCCCTCGTTGACGACAGAAGTGCGTTTTTATAGAGAATACCTGGTTCCGGTCGCTCCCGGGTTTGGGCCTCCGAGTTCTCCGGGTCAGGTACTAACTTCCGTCCTTTCCATGATTGTCACCATTTCCGGACTCCTCTATGCATGTAGTCAAAGAGAAAGGGTTGCTGACCTGCCTCACTTTCTCTTAGCCGCCATCATTGCGACCCTCTTTGATAAGTGCGACGTATTTAATGCGCTTCGGATTCCGCCGCATCCATTGCCCACACGTTGGGCCCCCATGGACCACGCATGTATTTTATGATCCAAAAGGCGGATATATAATAAAATAATTTAATATCAATGAAATTAAATTTAAAATTAAAATAGATGATAAAAATACCATAAAATTAAATTAATAATTCCCAAACCAAACAATAAAAAATCTTAATAGTAATTTATGTTATTTTGAGTATCTCCACATCTTAGTTCTTCTATATTATAATATATACACAATTATGACTTTGTAGTATATTTTTATTAGTAATGCTTGTTTGAAAGTGTGAAATAAATTAAAAAACAAATTATATGATAAAAATATGTTTTACCAATGTTCATTGAGAAACAAAAAAATTACGAAAAACTTTTTCTATATTTATTTTTCTATATGTTGTTTAAAAAAAAATATATGTTAAAAATATTTTTTTCCAATTATAAGTTTTATAGATTTTTTTTTTTTTTAAGATATACAGAATTTTAAGTTTCATAGAATACATATTCTAAGCTTGTTAGAACATGTACAAAGTGTAAACTTATTCTACACTTCGTAGAACACAATTGAAATTTAAAATACATGTACAAAAAGAAGAATATATGTATAATAAATATCATATAACTTATATGAGGTGCATAGTACGTATTCTAAACTTCGAAGAACAGATTTGAGGTTTCGAAGATCTATAGATAATGTTATTGATAAAAAAATAAAATGCATATACTCTGACGAAAAATAATATACATCTGAATGACTTTAAACTACATTAAAAAAAAAAATTATAAATTGGGTCTCTACATGATATTAATTTAAAAGTAAAAAAAAAAAAATTATCTTGCAAATGACAAAACTCCAAATTCTCTACAAATAAAAATCCATTTCGAGTGTGGGATCGATTGTAAAAATCCTTTTATTGATCTCGCTGGAAATAAATTATATAAAAAATTCAATTAAATAAAAATATGTGTAATTATAAAAGAAAGTTATTTAGAATAATTAACATATCATAATTTATATTAAAAACATATTTCACAATAAATTTATAAACTTTAAGATAATAAAAAAATAAAACAATATGTAAAATAAAAAAAAATAAAAAATATAATAATAATATCAATTAACAGATAAATATGTGCACCGATCGGATCTAGCTAATGAATGACTAAAGAGTGCCTAGGGTTTAGGATTGGACTTAAAACATCAACACAACAATAACATTAAAGTCTCTTCATGGCTTCACAACTCAGATTTTTCAAGTTACCAAAAACTGACACATCAGCAAAATCAACAACCAATCAAAATATTTTATTAATACAAGTCATCTATTTATTTTAACTTTAAAATTTAAACCCATTAAAACTCAAATACTTTTTATTGTTAATTTTAATTTTATCTTTTGGCCAAACCCAAGCTCAAATAATAAATAACAACAAATAAAAAAATTGTTTTAATTTTTGTCAAACCCAAATCTAAATAATAAATAATAGTAATTTTTTTTTTTTTTGCCAAACTCAAACAATAACAACAAATAAAAAAATTAAATTTTTACCTACATGTTTGTTTTACACAGACGTGTATGATTGAAGAAAATGTAAGTCCAGCATCAATTATACTTCCATGACAACAAAACAAAAAGCCTTATGTTATAAGAAGTTCACACATCAGCAAAAAAATTAAAATAATAAAAATATAACAATAATACATATCATCAACACAATAATAAAATCAGTTTACTATTATGCTTACCCATTAAAAAGCCTAAAGTTTACAAAAAAATAAAGGTCGACAACAAATGAGGAGAAGCTCATACCACTACAGCTAGGATATTCGCACTTCCGGTGGTTACCGAGAACTCGATAACTTTTTGATTATTCTCCGTCGCTAAGCCTCACATGAGAACTTTCCATCTCTCATGGTTTCAATTATTATGCTGCTTTGTCTCCACTTTTGCAGCTTCGCAGCTCGGGCTTCCTCTCAGTCATTCGTGAAAACCTCAATCTCAACACCATTGACATCGGAAATGTCGGAATCACCTCTGTTTCCAGCTTAGTCTTCGCTAACTTTCTCGGGTTTTGACGTGAAAGCAAAATTTCATGGTTTGAACAGGAAAACCAAAATTCTTGGGATATGAAAATTCTCGGTTTTGATGGAAAAATCAGATTTTCCGATTTTGGCGCGAAAAGAAAATTTTTCGGTTTTGACGGAAAATAAAATTTTCCAGTAATGATGGAAAAACAAAATATCTCGATTTTGATAGGAAATACGAATTTTTGGTTTTGGTGGCCAATGCAATTTTTCTGTTTTGATAAATAATGCGATTTCTTGGTTATCGCTAGAAAATACAATCCCACGGTTTTGCAGAAAATGCAATTTGACGATTTTGAAAGAAAAATACAAATTTTCAGTTTTTTAAAACAAGAACAAATTTTCTCGATTTTGACAGGAATAAGGGATTTCCCAGTTTTTGCGGGAATATGAGATTTTTTGGTTTTGGTGAGAATGTAATTTTCAGTTTTGGTGAAAAAACACAATTTCTCAGTTATGGCAGAAAAATGCGATTTCTCGGATTTGGTGGAAGAATAGGTTTTTTCGGTTTTGGAGGGTAAACAAAAAAAATCAATTTTGACAGGAAAATAAAATATCTTGGTTTGTGGGAAAAATGCGATTTCTCGGTCTTGATGGGAGACGCGACTTTTCGATTTTGATGGACAAATACGATTTCTCGGTTTTGATGGAAAATAAAAATTTTGATTTGACGGATAATGCGATTTCTTGGTTTTCGGGGAATATGCGATTACTTGGTTTTCTCGAGAAAATAAATTTTGACGATTTTGGCAGAAAATGTAATTCTTCGGTTTGATAGGAAAAACATAATTTCTCGGTTTTGGTGGGAATAAACATTTTTCGGTTTTGATGAAAAATGCCAATTTTCATTTTTGACGGATAATGCGATTTTTTGTGGGAAAATGTGATTTCTTAGTTTTCGCGAAAAAAAATAATTTTTCGCGAGATAATGCAATTTTTTGTTTTCGCGGAAAGATGTAATTTCTTGGTTTTTGTGGGAAACGTGAATTTTGGTTTGACAAGAAAATAGAATTTTTTTAATTTTGGCGGGAATAGGCGATTTTTTGGTTTTCGAGGGAAAATAAATTTCTTGTTTTTGACGGAAAAATATTTTTTGATTTTTTTATGAAGATGAATTTTTTTGGTTTTGGTGAGAGAACGTGATTTCTCGGTTTTGGCAAAAAACACAGGTTCTCGCGGGAAAATGTGATTTCTTGGTTTTTGCGGAAAAATGCAATTTTTTGGTTTTGGTGGGAAAATGAAATTTTTGGTTTGGCAAGAAAATAAAATTTCTTGTTTTTGGCGGGAATATGCAATTTCTTAGTTTTTGTGGAAAAACGATTTTTTGATTTTAACGGGAAATGTGATTTTTTCAGTTTTTGTAAGAAGATGAATTTTTTTGTTAGTAAAATTCCAAGTTACCATAGGTTTACAGTAACCAAAATTTAATTATTTAACTTATGCTAAATTGATATTTCAACAATTCAAATAGAATTTTGTATTTAGTTCTAAAGCAATAACAATGGTTTTGATATTAATGTTATTGATTATGGTTTGGTGGTTTTAAACATATGTTTATAATAAATATTTGATAAATAAATAAATATTATAATTTAAAATAATCATATTAGTTAATAAATCTTTTTTAAAAATGATATTTAGCTTTATATAATTATAAGGGAGGATCAAGTGGCAATTTAGTATAAAAAGTAGATTATACTTGCCAGTAGTATGAAGGTAATTAAAATTATATTATTTTATTTTTACATATACATTTATAGTTAGTTAAATGTATACTTAAACAAATTTTATAGCAAATTACAATTTCAAAAAATAAATTAAGGATATATAATGTTAATTCAGATTTAAAACATATAAATGCATAACCTAAGGTAATAGAATAAATAAATATATTATTTATTTGTATTATAAAAACAATTTTATTATATTAAAAATATATACAAAATTTAGAAAAATATCCCGTACTACCTAGTTAATTTTAATTAATCGAAGGATAACATAAAGCTAGAGATGAGTATGCAATTAGGCATGACCATGCAAGGTGCACTGAGTGTAAGTTTCCTTTCTGCTCACCTCACATACATTTTTGCCCAGGTTTGTCCCATAGAAATTTCAATTACTTTTAACACTGACATCAAAGTTTTCCAACAATTGAGGATGAAGTTCTTGATATCTCAGCAACCTATTATTAGAGTTGGACATGATGGTTTTTTTTCCTATGTTGATAGCGTCTTCCCAAATTTACTAATGAAAACATACAAGGTGGTGAGAGACCATTGGAAGACAATGGATGGATTCTCTGGTTTCTTTATTTTTTTTTCTAAGATTGTTGGGATTGTCTCCTTTGAAAATCATAATTGTTTTTGTTAAAAAAAAGATAGATATATAAATTATAGTATAAAATAATTAAAAAATTAACATATATATATGTTCATGATCTTATTGATGTAAATTAGTTTTATTTGATATAAAATAACATCATTTTTGTTAAATTGATATTAAAGAAAAATAGTTTAAATCAGTTTTAATAGTTGAAGCTAATTCACACAATTATGTTAATGTTTTTAGTATAATTTTGTTAGCATCAGTTTTATTGATATAAATTTTGCGTTTTTATAAGTGATGTTGACAAAAATTAGTAAATACATTGATTATCTATTTGATGTAAATGAATATTTTAATATCAGTTTAGTCAAACTGATACAAACTAATAAAAGTTGTATCAATTTTATTAAATTGGTGTCAGACTAGTTAATTATAAAATCAATTATATAATAATTGATGCTAAACCAAGTATATTGGTTTCATTTATAAATAAGTAATATAATGTAATATCACTTATTTTGTTGATACAATTTAAATGATACAATACATGTATTTTCTGTAGTGATGCTATCTTACAACATGAACCTTTTGTTGTATGCAAAAGTTGTGAAACCATAAAAGTTCAAGGGGTGATTGTAATGATCCAAATAAGCTCCTATTGATCGATGACATAAAAGAGATGGCTACTGGATGCACCCTATTTGATTGGAAACCTAAGTTGGATCGGGATTTTCTCGCTTATATGGAAAAACATAAAGGAACTCAGAGATAAGAGACACATCTGCTCACCTTACAGACATTTTTGCCCAGGTTTGTCCCATAGAACTTTCAATTACTTTTAACAGTGACATCAAAGTTTTCCAACAATTGATGAAGTTCTTGATATCTCAGCAACCTATTTTTGGAGTTGGACATGATGGTTTATTTGCCTATGTTTATAGCGTTGTTCTTTTTCATAACAATATGATTTTTAACCAAAGGCTTTGTTTGGTTTTCAGCTTGAAGATATGCTAATAAACATTACCCTTACCACATTGATTGCTATAGGAATCATTGAAATATAGAAAACTCAAAAACACATAGAACAGAACAAAAACACATCAGCATTAATCACATCCTGATTTGGTAGCTTGTATCATGTCGTGCAAAACATTAAACATTGAAGCTAAATCTTGATAAGATTTCCCAGCATCATTGGAGAGAGTGCCTAAGAAATTAGAACTACTACAAGAGTGTGGTAAATCTGGGAATTTACATGCAATATTCTTATGTGGTCTAATAGATTATTATTTATTTTTTTAAACAGTTACAGGATCTACCCAACTCTTGTTAGCGGCTGATGCAGCTCATCCTGAAGCTATGTATCTTTATGGAATGCTTTTGATCAGTCTAAATCAGTTTACTAAGGGGTGTAAGACCATCTCCGATGGAGACTTTAAACATAAGGTTCTGACAAAAAATGTTCAGAATAAAAAAAAAAACCCCATACGTGTTCAAAAATAATTCAAAATTAAATAGAATGTTCAGAATCGACTCTGAACATAGAGTTTTTAGAACTGATAAAAACCCCATACGTGTTCTATTTTTATTGGTTATTTGTTTTCTTCCCCATTTCTCTCTCTCTCGTCCTCGACTTTTTCTCTCTTTCTCGACTCTTTCTCTCGAGTGTAACGATGGAGAGGAGGCAGACGACCAGAATCCTAAAAAGAACTCTGGAGAGAAACAGTGCTCCTAACAGTAAGACGGTGCAACTTAAGATGTACAATTAATAACTAAAGATAATAAATTACAATTTAATGATGTGTCAACCATTCAACCCCCTAATCTATAATTAATAACTAAAGATAATATAATAATAAAAAAGTTTCTTATTTTCATGTGAACAATTGGTTCAAACAAAAATATATTATAAGAATATGATGATCGAAGGATACACATGGGAGTATTTGGACCTTTAGTTCATACATATCATACAACCCATGAGAAAACAAAATGACTTTCCTTGATTCTAGCATTTTTTGCTAAGCTATCAGCTAGGCCTTTTGCATCTCTAGATACCAGTAAATAAGTTTGAGAGTCACGACTCTCTCTATTGCTCTAGAAAGGTAGATATTTAGCTACATTGTAGAATTAAACTGAAGTTGTTAATTAAAGAGTTCCTTGTTAGATACAGAGACATGGTTTACTAAATAGTTTTCATTTATATTCCGCTTTGCAATTAATTGTCGGAACATGAAATTCTGTGGACTGAAAGCAAAATCTTTCAGGGTTACATCTTTCAAAGCCGGCATCCAAAATAGTGAATCAGGAGGAAGTGAGGCTGGGAAAAAAGTTACTAATAACTCAGTCAAGCTTTCTTACCGTTCAGATGATGATGAAAATAATGTGAACGGCTCCCAAAAGCACAAAACACATCGCTTCCAAAACTAGCTGCACCACAAGTTGAACAACCCACATTTTCATTGCATAATCCTCTCAGAAGACAAGATGATCGAAGGATGCACATGCAGGAGATTATTTGGACCTCTAGTTCAAGCACAGATTTAAGCAAAACTTTGATTTATATGGATTGAGAGATACAACCCCTCAAAATCTAATGTCAAAATTTTAAAAAGGCATAAATAGATGGTTTGACATGGATGAAATCAACAGATTTGATCATTTCCTCCATATATGTAATAAAATTTAAAACAAAATAACAATTTCATTTATTCATCAGAAGCAAGTTTTTTTTTTCTGTTAACCGAGTACCTACTTTTGGTTTTGCAAAAAGATCACAAACCAGTTAGCTTCATGCATATCAAATGGCCATGAATTTCCATATTCTTCCAAACGGAAAAACTCCTTTTCATTGTAGCAACTTCCAGAGGTCGGTAAAGTTAATACAACCTTCCATATTGAAATTAACGTTGATTCAGCATTAATAGATAGTAAGAGATCTCTTCATTCCTTCTCAATTTGACTTTGAGTTAGAAATCCATGCATAATTAAAACCTCACGTTAAATGCAAAGATAAAAAAAAGTTTACCTATTGCTAATTCAAGTTAAACTAAAAATGTAATACTGTGTTTCCTAAACATGTTTAGTTCAGTTTCAATTAAAAAAATCAATTATGGAATACATAAATTCTATTTTTTCAAGGATATAATCCATGAATATCACAAAAAATTTGGATCACAAAAAATTCTTGTATTACTAAATCATAATAAATATTTACCGTGGATCAAATTCAAACCAATTTCGTGTGAAAATACATGCTTGACTTTTAAGTAAAGCACTATTTTATTACTAAAATTAGTGGTTTATATTTTTATTTCCAATTTTTTTTATTGAGTTTAACCTCGCAATCTTACTACAAAAGCAAAAAAAATTGTATAGTCCTATCATTCAAAATTATAAAATCGAACAAATTAAATAGTGGAAGACATATATACATATATAGACTAAAAAAGAAGAACACGTCATTTTGTTCGGTAAATTATATTTTGTTCTGCATACTTTTTTATGCATTTTTTAAATTTCTGAAATCAATGTTCGACACTTGCATATTAATGACCTGCCATATATTTTTTTGCTAAAGAGGACTGCCATATATGGAGGTATTTAACAGAAACAAGACAAATAGTTCGTCATTTTATCTTTATATATAGAGAGAGAGCTTCCATTGAATATATATATTAGTATTACATATAAATTGTTCAAATTAAGAAGAGAAATGGATAACAAATCGAGAGTGGCAATGATGATGATGTTTGTTTTGGTGGTCATGGCTGCCACTGGAGGAGAAGCAATAAATCATTTTTGCTCATTTCAATGTTCAATGACGTGCCACGGTCTGGAGTTCACTTCACCTTGCTACAAACAGTGTATGATCGAATGCGACCATCATTTCACTTGCAACTTTTTACTCAACTTCTCACTCGCCGTAAATCTCTCTCTCTATATATATAGTCGTGTGTGTTTATGCCAGAGTGAAATTGTCATACTGTAGTTTTTTTATTATGATAAATAATGCAGGATCATGATGACTAGAAAGACAAAAAAAAAATGAGAGGATAAAAATAGTTTCAGAATTTATCATGATAATTTTATCTCTTTTATTTTCTTTTTACATATAAACGAAAATCTACAATTAATAAATAATAATTATATATTAAAAAATGTATAAACTAGTGCATGGTCCAAATTATTTGTTCCTTCTAAATCATAACGTTGCACCCAGTTTAATTGGTGGTTACACATAAAAGTATCAAATTTTTTTTTAAAAAAATTTTCAGTCATTCTCCATTATTCTGTATACATTATTTTTGTTTATTGAAAGTTGATATTCTTGATAGATTATTGAATAAGAAAATAGCTTTCTTATATTGAAATCCGTCTAATTAGATGTCATCTACAGATTATATAGATCTGATAATTTCACCTCTATATATGTAGCTTTTAAGCAAATGACATTAGTAAAGTAATACTATTATTTACATGGAAAGAGAACTAGGCATAATTTCACTCCATGTTTAGTTTGGTTTCAATAAAACAAAAAAAAAACTATGGAATACATATACTCCAAAGTTTTAAGAATAGAATCCATTAACATTACAAAATTCTTGTGATTATATTCAAAAAGTTCTCACATCACTATATCATAATTAATATTTATTACATAATCAAATTAAAATCAAATTTATGCATATTTTTGTAATGTAATTGATGATGCTCGATTTTTAGTAAAGTTGTTGAGACTGATTTACCATATCCAGATATAGTATGACACATGGATGCTGAACCACTCTAAACATTGACACGGTTAACTAGTTTGGCCAATGACTTTCAAGCATTGTTTATAGGCAGTTGGCGAGTTTTCCAAAACACACATGCATCATTCAGTCCACCTACTCCTCTGGCACACCGTATGAAGAGGACTGGACCAGGAGAAGCTTGTATAAAAGGAATGAAACTCCAACAAAGGAAAGGGGGATCAAAGGACAAACGGCAGAAACGGGAGAAAATACCAGATCTCCCTAGAATCTGATCTAAGTAGGAAATAGCCCGATCGATCCAGACATGCTCACACCGCTAAACATCATAGTCAAGAGGAGACTTTCCTATTCCCTCGAAACAATGCCTACCAGGATAAGTCATTCCTTAACTCAGAACTACGCCTTTATGCTTGCTGAATCCCTTCTCTCCATATTGTAGAACTCCATCGAAACACTCATAAACTGATAGATGTCTCGATATCCGGACGAGACCTCTCACCCAAACTCGTAGAAACACCATCCTGAGTACATGTTCCCGGTAGGACGTTCATTGACTGGGCGTCGGAGAACTTTCGGGAAGAAAACCCCCTTTCGGTCTTCCCGAGAGTTCGATTGACCCTTTGCGTAGTGTTTGCAGGTTCAGACTGATCTCTCCCTGCGCTCATAGGACCTGAATCAGCTTCCGCCTCGGAACGACCCGTCACCTTCCCCCCCCCCCAACAGGATGAAACTCGGAGAAACGGTTCCTCTGCCTCCTGAACGAATGACACAACCCCACGTGGCATCACAAAATTTGCACCCAAACAGTTGGCGCTAGAAGAAAGGGGGATCACCCGCGAGCGTTCCATGAAGGAAGCAGTTTATGCAGCTAGACCATGCGAGGAACAAAAAGACTTATAAGGGCCGCGAGTCACGTGGGACGATCCTACTCAACAAGATTCAGGACTCCGAAGCCATCGCATGTACTGGCCCCAAAGTCAAGAAGTCATATCCGCCGCAAAACAAAGCAAAACACGAGAAAAGCGCATTGAAACGAAAGATGTGCAAAGTAACTTAAAGTGAACAAAGCCAGAAAATCAGTCATCGATCCAAAAGTACGACAATACATTTTACAAAGGACAAAATTCCCCAAAAAGATTGCTTAAGCTAAAACCCCGACGGGCATGAAGATCCCGCCGGTGAAGAAGGCTTGCACCTCTCGCGCCCTTTGCTGCTCCTGAAGCATCCATCCTGCGCGATCTGTTCCGCTGATGCTCCTCTTCAAGTTTCCGCCTGAGCAGACTGATCGTTGTCTGACTACTCGAGAAGACTTTGACCGCCATCAACGCGAAATCAGCCGTGTGACTTCTTGCTTGCATGATTGTGTGATTTCTTGCAGGCGTAATTGTGTGATATCTTGTTTGCATGATTATATGCTTCCCGTCTGCACAACGGTATGTTCTTTCTCGTTTGCATACCATTGACGTTCACCTTTGAACTTCAGCAACTTTCTTCAAACTCTCCTTCTTAGCATGCTCCCTTGCGGACTTGCTTGTCTTCCGGAACACCATTCATCTGGGAATTCAGAACTCCCGTCCAGTAGGCCCCTTGGACCCTTCCTCCATCAGCTCCCTCCAGGGACAGCGCGCCTACTGAGCATGCTCCTCTGTGGACTTGCTTGTCTTGCGGGGCACCCCTCATTTGGGAGTCTGAGGCTCCGACCTCTCAGACCTCCTGGTCTTCCTCGCCAGTCCCCTCCAGCGGGCCATGCAATAAAATAGCATGCTCCATCCCACACTTGCCACTCAGGTACCACAGGTTGCCTATTCGCATGCTTTCTCTTCCTGATAATATCTCTGACCTCTTCCCTCCGGAGTAAGTCACAAGCACGATCTTAAAACCCAAAAACTTTCGCGTAAGCACAACGCGAAGACTGTCCATGCAGTAAGGGAGTCGAGGCAACGCCCTTGGAAAACGCCATACTCTGCACTAGCTGCACTCGAGTAGCGACTCCTCCTTGCGTTAGCACTCCCCGATGCAGGGAACATATATTCATCCGCTAAACGGCGCTACCTCTGGCCCTTGGGTTGGTGTTGTAACCACGTCATTTTCTCATGTCAATCCCCATGGTCACATAAGACTATAACCTCTCTTGTGATCCTGATGAGAGGGGGCAAGACGGTTTCTTGTCTAATACCCCACAAAACAAGAAGTAAAATCCCTTCGGGGAAGTAAAACCCTAAACCCACCAGTGGCGAGTTATCAGTTCCTCCGAGAGTGCTAATATCTTCCTATCATAAGTACGTACCATACTCCTCCGGATGCGTGCCCCAGGCCGACGACGTACTCCTCCGGATGCGTGGCGAACGGGGGCGAGTCCCCTTATTATATATTTAGTCAGATCGTCTCATGGTTCGTTTTCCCTAGAAGTGTAATTCTTTCGGCCAGTAACGTACTCCTCCGGATGCGAATGAGGCCAGAGTTGACATCTATTAAGCCGCCCTGCGGTTTGTTACTCCGAAAGTGTAATTCCCTCGACCAATAACGTGCTCCTCCGCGACTACGAATAAGGTCGGAGTTTAGGCTCTTCTTTCGTTCGATCCTCCGACCAGAACTGCACTCCCTCCCGATGCGTGGCAGGGTTGGAGATGATGCCTCCTTCAATACTTCCCTAAAAGTCAGGACCCCCCAACTAGTACCATACTCCATTGGAATGCATGGCACGGTTCGGGCGGGTCCCTATTTGAATATAGCCTTTAAGAACTTAGCTTCGCCCATAATAGTACCGTACCCCTTGGGATACGCAGCAAGGTCATCGCGCTAATATAGCCTTTAAACGACAGAACGCTTAAAAAATCGGATAACTTATGCTTATTGTGCAGGAAACCCAAAAGAAGTCAACTCCCCGACTCATGTCCCAATCAGTCGAGAAGTCGAGGGCAACTGTTGGGACCGATTTTACCATCTTCAATGATAGTTTGACACGTGGATGCTGAACCACCCTAAACGCTGACACGGTTAACTAGCTCAGCCAACGACTCCCAAGCACTGTTCCCGGCCAGTTGGCGAGCTTTCCAAAACACGCATGCATCATTCAGCCAACCAGACCTCTCCATATTATAGAACCCCATCGAAACACTCGTAAACTGATAGATGTCTCGATCCCCGGACGAGACCTCTCACCCAAACCCCTAGAAACACCCTCATGAGTACCGTTTCCCTGTAGGATGTTCATTGATTTGGCCGTCGGAGAACTTTCGGGAGGACGACCCTCTTTGGTCTTCCAGAGGGTTTGATTGACCTTTTGCATAGTATTTGCAGGTTCAGACTGATCTCTCTCCACGCTCACAGGACTCGGATCGGCTTCCGCCTCAGAACAACTTGTCGCCTTTGCCTCCTACAAGACGAAACTCGAAGGCACAGCTCTATACCCCGAACGAATAACACACTCCAAAATTTGCTTATGAACAAAAGCATTTCTTATTATTAAAATAATATTTTATTTATTTATCTTTAACTATAATTAAATATATCTTATTAAATAAAAATTGATGCATAAAATTATTTGTTAATATGATCATAATAACTATTTAATTTCTTGATCAAAATTTGACACTGATTACAGTTAAATTATATGAATACAAATTAATTAGCTTAGAAAATTAGAAAATATATTATTTGTCATAAAAAGTCTAAAAAAAGAGAAAAAAAATTATAATTACAAAAGGGAAATAAAAAAAATAAATTCAGTTTAGATAATTATATAAGAGCTATTTACCTACAATAACTTTATTAAATAGGGTATTTACTAGAATAACATTTTTCTACAACTGACTAACTAAAATAACCAGATCTGTCATTTTCGTTATAAAATAATAAAAAATACTATTTTCGTAATAAAATAAAGAAAACACACAAAAATATTTTATTATTTAAATATAAAATAAAAAATAATATTTTTTTTTAATTATTATGGATATATATATATATATATATATTAAATCTAAACTTTTTTTCTTTCTCATTTCTTTTCCTTCTCTTTTATTTTTCTCTCTTTCTCTCTCTTTCTCTTTCTCTCTCTTTTCTCTTCTTCTCTCCGGCCAGATCTGGTTTTTCCGACCACATCTGATTTTTCTGATCATCTTTTTTATTTCTCTCTTCATTATCTTCCTCTCTCTCCTTTTCCACTCTCTCTTCCGTCAAATCTGTTTTTTTTTACTCATTTGTTTTCTTTCTCTTTTCTTTCTATATTTGTTTTTCTTCTCTCCGGCCAGATCTGCGGCGGTTGATCCATGGCCGATAGAGCTTGTTTCCGGATCGAATTTTTCATCTTCTCTTATGTTTGGTTGCTTTTTCTCCGGCAGAATTCCCAATGGAGGCTTCAAAAAGTATGTGAATTTCTTCCCCGAGAGAGTGGTTTCAGATGGATGAATGGTCCTTGTATTCTCTGGTGGCCGATCTTCTCAGAGATGGATGTAGCGGCGGCTTGCAACAGTTTTTGTTCCTAGGGTTTTTGTTTTCCCGTTTTAATAGATTTTGGATCATTAAAATTCTGGTTTCCCTTGATGGTAGATTTGATGTATAAATTTTATTAGTAGTTAAGCGTTATGGTAGATTTAATTATGGTATGAGATACATTTCATTATGGTGGTAGATTTTTAATATATGTAACTTATTTGGTATAATAGATTTGATAATGATGGTAGATTTGTTTGATACACCGATTTGACTTCTATATATCATAGAGCCCAATGTAACTTCCAGTAATCGACATGTATAAAGGGGGAAGACATTAGTAAATATAAATCTACCAGCACAGCATGCATAAATCTTCTACTAAATCATGTATAAATCTACCACGAACATACATAAATCTATCAACAAATCTACCAAATCAGAACATATCCTTACATTGAGTCCAAATCGTTATGTCAAAATATATGAGACATGGTTTGGTAGTATAATGGATTTAACACCACCTACAAACGTGAACCAAGAAGGTTTGCTGCAAAATGTTTTCAGCGTAGAAGATTTTCCAAGATTTGAGTTCTAATATCGTGTACTTTCTACTGTGTAATATGAATCGATACTTCAATCTCGATATACTTCGTTCAGTGAACATCTCTAAGTACTTTCTATATGTACTTCCTTTAACTTGTGTGTCCAGTAAGATCATCAAATTTTCCAATGCAGTGAACGAGTGTTTAACATTCGAAATACAGGTTTCTCGAACCAAGATGGGAATGCAGAGTGCTACTGCAGATCTGTTTCCCAATGTTTTCAAAGTAGAAGAATTTCCAAGTTGCAGGTTCAAACACCCATTAATGTGTTGCCACGAATGCTACCTTTTTCTTCAGTACCAACTGCTTAGATTTCAGTTTTAATAGCGTCTATTTTATCGCTTTATCTATCTCTATGCACTTCGTTCGTTGAACATCTCTAAGTACTTTCTTTCTATAAGAACTGCTTCTCTATGTACTTTCTATAAATTTTAAAATGTAATGAACGAGTCTTCAACAATCGCTATGGAGGTTGAATCTCTTCACTGCAATATTCGCATTCTTATCACGTCCAAAATCAACATCTCACTGATCAACATTTGATTTCAACGTTCTTCGCCATGAAAAGTCTACCACTATGCAATCACGATATGTGAAAAAGTCAACTATCTACCAGCACATAATAAGTCTACCACCACGTAACACAATAAATCTACCAATGATGTTATTCTGGTAATTATAAAAAATATAACTCTACCACTACGAAAATGAAGTAAATCTACCACAACAGCAAAATAACTCTACCAGGATTCGTTCGCACTAAAAACTCTACCATCAACAAAATAACTCTACCACCAAGTAAATACAGATTTAGGAGTAACAAAAATCTACCACCACAAATACTAAGTCTACCAAATGAAAATAAATCTACCAAGTCCAAAAACAAATCTACCACCATTCAAAGTCAATGAACGTAAAAAGTCAACCAATCACCCTCTGGTAGGGTCGAAAACAAAAAAATCTTCCACAATATATTTTTGAGTCTACCAAGTTCCCCAACAAATCTACCATTCAAGAAACAACTTTACCGTTCCCAAAAAGTCTACTGCGTCGTAAGCACTTCATCGTCAACAACAAGTCTACCAAACGAAACAAATCTACCGGAGAAAAACAAATTTACCAGCCGTTGACCAAACGAAACAAGTCTACCGTCAAACAACTCGCTGACGTGGCAAAGAAAAAGTAATGGCACAATCGTAAATACTATTTTTGTTATCAAAGACTCGAAAGGCATAATCGGTACGGTAATAAAAACAAATTTCAGCTATTCTAGCGAATACCCCTATTTAAAAGAGTATTCTAGTAATCCTTCCATTATATAATTCATTATTTATCCTAAAAAATGATACTTCAATTATAGAAGGAAATAAAAATAAAGGTAAATAAATCTGAAAATATATAATCAAATACTAATCATAAAATTGAATAAAACTTCAGTATACTAATCATAAAAATATACAACTAAATACTAATCCTAAAATGAAATGAGAAATAATCTTAGCATCTATATAAACAGCTAAGTTTAAATATGATACAGATATATATATAACTAAATAAATCTCCAGTTTAAGAAAATATACAAGCAAATACTTATCATAAAAAGGAATAAAATTTTATTTTAGAAAAATAAACAAACATAACACAAAATAAAATATTAAAATTTCTATAAACAGCCAAAGTAAAATATGATACAAACAGATATAACTAATTAAATATTTAATTTAAGAAAATATACAATCAAATACTAATCATAAAAACAAATCTTCAATTTAAAAAATATACAGTCAGATACTAATCCTGAAACATTAATATAATTTATGTCACTTCCTTGTGAATTGTTTTAGAGTTCTAAAGTCAATGTTCAACATTTAATTTTTATGGATTTGGCATATATGGTGCTAATAATAACAAGACAAAAACTTTGTCATTTCATCTTTATATATACAGGGATAGCATCCATTTAGTATATATAAGTATATAGATCAATTACATCTAAATTGTTCAAATTAAAGAGAAATGGAGAACAGATCGAGACTAGCGATGATGGTGTTTGTTTTGGTGGTGATGGCTGCCATTGGAGGAGAAGCAATAACCCGTGAATTCTGTTCACGTGACTGTTCAAGGAACTGCCACGATCCGGAGTTAAAAACACAGTGCTATAAAAGGTGTATGAGAGCATGCAATGATAATCCATCCACAATTTTTCACTCGCAGTAAATCTCTCTCTCTTTCTCTGTATATATGCATGTATATGTACTTATGTGTGTATATGTCATAGTGAAATTGATATGGTTTCTATGGTGATAAATAATGCAGGATGATGAAGACTAGAGAGACGGAAGAACTAAGAGGATGAAGATAGTTTCAAATTTTTCATGATGGTTTTCTCACTTTTATCTTCTATCGACATGCAAACAAAAATCTATAACTAATAAATAATGATAATATAATAACAGTTTTTTTTATTATTAAGTGAAATGAGCCAAACAAATATTATAAGAATATGAACAACAAAGTATATGTGAGATGTGTATCTATTGACATGCAAAAACAAATAATTTTTTTGTCCATATTTTTTTATTACATATTCTAAACCTTCAAGAACAGATTTAAAGTTTTGAAGACGTATTATAAAATCCATAAAACAGAACAAAATATTTATTTTAATTTTTACAAAATAGTAAAGATTAAGATATTTTTATTTTGGTGTTTTTGAGATTTCTATTAATTTTTACTCTTAAATATTATTATTTTTTTGTTATCATAAGTTTTGTATTTAGGCCTAAAACTGAAAATTGAAAAAAAAAGAATACTTTTAATATATGTTTGTGAAACTATACCTTTGGCTCAAAATCTTGAAGAATTAGACCTTAGATTAATATTAATCCTAATTTGCTTTTAATAATTAAAAACAGAAAAATTCATTTCAAAACTTATTAATAGTAATTTATTTTTATGTTAATTGATAAATTTCTAATTTCTTCTATTATGATCTGCTTATAGGCAGATATATAATAAAATAATTTAAAATTAAAATAGGAAATAAAAATGGGCTACCTGTAAAATTGAGTGAAATTAAATTAATAATCCCCAAAACAAACCACAAAAAATATTAATAGTAGTTTACTTTATTTTGATTATCTCCACATCTTAGTTCTTATATATTAAAATATATACACAATTATGATTTTGTAGTATATTTTTATTAATAAAGTTTGTTTGAAGGTGAGAAATAAATAAAAAAAATAAAATATATAATAAAAATATGTTTTACCAATATTCATTAAGAAACAAAAAATTTATGAAAACATTTTCCTATATTTATTTTTCTATATGTTTTTTTAACGAAAATATATGATAAAAACATTTTTTCCAATTATAACTTTAAGACATTTTATTTTGTTTTAAGATATACAGAATTTTCAGTTTCATAGAATACAGATTCTAAGCTTGTTAGAACATGTACAAAGTGTAGAATACTTATTTTAAACTTCATAGAACACAAATGAAGTTTAAAATACATGTCGAAAAAGAAGAATATATGTATTATAAATATCATAGAACATATAGGAGGTGCAGAGTACATATTCTAAACCTCGAAGAACAGATTTGAAGTTTCGAAGACGTATTTTAAAACCCATAGAACAGAAAAAAAATATTTATTTTTGTTTTTTGAAAAAGTAAAGATTAAGAATTTTTTATTTTTGATGTTTTTGAGTTTTCAATATTTTTTTGTTCTTAAAATATATTTTTAAAATATTTTAATCAATTGGTTAATGTTAGTTTAGTCAAAATATGGACAAAAAGTTCGAAGATTTAATTTCCCAAACCAATAGTAAAAACATCATTTTTTTTCAATTTCTCTGTAATTGGTCAGAATTTAGACAAATTTATGAAAATCATCTAGATGAACCAAATTAGATCATCTTGATAGAGGTGTACTTCTAGTCATGTTTCAGTTTAAAAGAAAAACTTTTGTAAACTTAAGAAAACAAAAAAAACTAATTAAGTCACATTTTTCATCAAAACCACAAATTATACTTTTCTAACAAAACCTGAAATTTCTTTGGTAAAATCGAGAAATCGTGTTTTTCCGCCAAAAACAAAAAAATTATATTTATCCACCAAAACCAAAAAAAATTACTTTCCCATCAAATCTAAATTTTTTATTTCTCCGCTAAAACTGAAAAATCCTATTTCCCCCCCCCCCAAAACCGTCAAATTGCATTTTTCCGCCAACACTATGAAATTATGTTTTCTTGTGAAACTGGGAAATTGCATAATCCCGTCAAAAATCAAGGTATCGTATTTTCTATCAAAACCGAGAAATCACGCCAAAGCCGAAAAATCGTATATTCCTGTTAAAATCGAGAAATTTCGTTTTCGTATCAAAACCAATAAATTTTGTTTTCCCGTCAAAACCGAAAAATATCATTTTCCTGTCAAAATCAAAAACATTTAAATATATCATTTGGATGGAAATATCACAATGAGTATACGAACTGGCTCTTATATGTTACTAAAATGTTTGAGATATAATTACGCAAATATAAAGTAATTTAGTATTGTTTTTTTAAATGTTGTAGTTTTGGTATATCTTAAAACATTCTTTTTAATATTTATTATAATTTGGCATAAACAGAGAGAAAATCTGATATGGTTAATAATTCTTTATCTCAATTATGATTCTGTTGTTTTGGTTCAATTCAATGAATTTAACACTCAAACTCAACTTTTTAACTTGTTGTGATTATATGCAAGGTATAAAACTGTAAATACAAAACAATGTAAGTTTTTCTTAACTAATCAAATCAAATTCAAAAATACTGCAAACATATTAACATGTTCTACAGGCTCAAACAAACCAAAGATAACCTTAAATTTTGATTAATTATACACATTTTATTTCAGGATGCTATTTATCAAATCTCATCTAAACCTAATCCGTAGCTCTGATCAGCCACAACAATACACCACTAAATTACTATATCGGTTTGAAGCAAAATGAGTTTCTTCTCTACAATTTCTTCTTTAATTTCTCACCTTATATAGTAACTTAATGATAAAAGATTGTAAAATATGTTTGATGAAAAAAATATTAAAAAGACAATATTGAAAAATAAAATATCTTGAAAAAGTATACTCTCTCTAGATTCATTTGCACAAATCTTCATTTTCATGTTATTAGTATTTGTCTTATAATCGGGAACTAAAAATCATTCATATTTGATTCTACAATTTGTTGTAAATAAAATATCCAAGAGTTTTCAACAAAAAAAAAAACTGAAGATACTTTTCAAGAGAGAATTATTTAAGGTATATTGGGTTTTTTTTTTTTTTTTGCTGAACAAATGGTGGATTGATTTTTAGGAGCAAGAAACTCTAGTTTGCTTTAATGTCACTAAATAATTTGAAAACAATGATTATCATTATAATTCTAAAAATTTCAGATAATGCAAGTGAAATTATCCATCTCCATTGAATGGAAATTATGAAGTATATCAAATTTACAAAAATATTTATGTTTTCCTTCTCAAGTTTCTCCTCTTGTTTTTTTTTATATAAATATATTGCTGTGATTCACGATTCACGTATATTTTTTATTTTTATATTTTATTGTGATTTAAGAAGTTAACTATCTCGATTCACGTACTGTTTTAATTTCTCAACTTTAAGTTAAATTATATTCACAGAAATATAAAAATATAAAAAATGTTTAGCAAATAGAAACCCCATTAAGATTATTTTTTTTTATCAAAGAGACCCCATTAAGATATATTTTAGATTTTATGTTTTCGCTTTTTTTGTCTCCATTTTAGTTCAAAAAAATCTCCAACTTGTTTGACATTTTCTCCGACTTTATTCCATTTAATTATATTTGTTTTTTTCAAATCTTTTTATTTTGTTTGATCCAGTGGAAAGTTTCAATTCTACTTTTTTATCGTTTAATTTCATCAACTCATTTTGATCAGAAAAATTTCTTTTTTAAGTTTAAAAAGACTTTTATGGTAGAGAAAGACAAATCATTATATTTGATGAATGTGGCAGGGGGGGGGGAGAGAAGGATTTTCTTCGTTTTGGATTTTTTTAATTCTTTTGGTTCCCTTCGATATATTTTGCAGTTTTTTTAATTCCTGATACTTTTTAATATGATAAATTTGTTTTTCATAATATAAGTAAATATTATATTTATTTTTTTATTACCGTAAATTTTGTATATATATATGTCTTTAGTTTTTTTTTTGAAAAAAAATTCTAATTTGTTATCAAGTTTGCTCCCTTAACTAACTAAATACTATATTAGCGATACAAACAAAAAGGATCCCTTCCGAAAATTAGTAAAATTTATCATCAAAGTTTGTTAAAATTTGACATTAATTGGATACACATTGATGTGATCATGGAAAGCAGCAAGGATGAACATGTGGAAGCTGAGCTTGAACCTGCGGTTATAATGCTTGTACCACCAACTGGACCTTTGACTCGTACTAAAGCTAAGAGATTCATGCAAGGAATTGGAGGTTTACTTAAACAAATGTTCACAACCAAAGAAAACTCAGATTGGAATGAAGAATACTCAACTCAAGAAGTCCTAATGATGATCCAAGTCCAAGAAGAGATCTAATGGGTTTGTGATCATTTGTACTATTTTTTCTTATCTTTGGTTTTGTCCCAATGGGTTTTCCAGGAAATGTTTTAATGAGGCAAATGCATCACAAAGTTACCAAGCTCAAAAGACCAAACTGTGAAACTGCTTCCTACATCACTAATTCAACCACTTCAGTTTTCAGTTCAACCACTCCAGTCCTCAAGGCAATCCGGAAATCAGATTATAAGAGTCATTTAAACTTAGTATTTATTCAGTCTTTTCTTAGTTATTGCTTTGACCACGAGTTTGGCTCTTTACTTACTCCTTTTCTTTTCTATATAACTCATGTAATCTCATTTGAGAAACCTTTTTTTATAAAACCTTTTGAGAGTGATTCGCTTTGTTCCTTGTGAACATTTCGATCTGTCTTGGTGTGTCATATCCAAGGGATCAACCCGGTTATCAAGTGTTCTCATCACACTTGTGTGGTCATTCTACCAACTGAAGTTAGTTGTTTGCAGTATAAGTTAATATCAGGTGGTGGGTTTAATATACTAACTATTGGAGCAACCTGCATCACCTTTCTAAGGTTCCACTGTCTTTTCCTTTGGAGATTCCACTTCCATTGGATTAAAGGATTATCCCTACCAACTTTAGAGTGCAAGATCTTGGAGGATCATATCATCTGGTATCAGAGCTCCACTCAAAAAGTTTGGTATTCTATCATTTTGTTCATCTTCTCATCTTCTCATCTTTTCATCTTCTCATTTTTTTCATATTCTTTTCTTTCTATATGCTGTAATCACTAGTTGAGTCAGAAAAAAAAAATCCAAAGAAAAGAAAAAAAAGGATCTGGCTGGCCAATTTGACCATTCAAATTCTTTTCTATTTTATCTTTCGTTCTGTTCTATTCTATTCTATCTTTTCTTCCTAAATTTTGTTCTTCTTTCTATTCTATACTTGATTACTGGTTGATTCATGAGAGAAACATATTGGGGTTTGATTGTTAGTCCTATTGGAACTTTGATAATTCACTGAGTGATATCTGATTAAGTGAAACACCTTTGTGAGGGAAACATTTGAGAGAAACACTTGTGAACATGTCTCAAGATGGATAAAACCGTGAAGGAGAACCAGCAGTTCCACATCTTCAAATGGAAGCATTGCTTGGAGAAATGCAACGAATGTTGAGGACTGAAATCAATGGAGTTTATAATTGACTTGAGGAAGTGCGAGTTGGGGCTAGACAGAGGCAACCTCAAAATGTGCCTGTTCAAAGAGAAGAAGTACAAAGGAGACCAGCAAGGGTTAATCTAGATAATGACTACTACAGCCGTGATGGTGACTCTTCTCAGGGGAGTAGAAGAAGACCTAGACGTGATAGAGACGGCAGAGGTCAGGCTGATAAAAACTTGGGAGGTCTTAAGCTGAAAATTCCATGATTCCATGGGAAAAATGATCCAGACGCCTACTTGGAGTGGAAGTAGAAGATTGAGCTAGTCTTTGACTGCCAAAACTATTCAGAATCCAAAAAAGGTTAGGGTAGCAGCTACTGAGTTGTATGACTATACTATTATCTGGTGGGATCAGCTTGTTACAAGCAGGATACCAAATGGAGAACATCTCATTGAGACATGGAATGAGATGAAATCAATAATGAGGAAACACTTTGTTCCTAGTCACTACCATAGAGAGCTACACCAAAAGTTAAGGAGACTTACACAAGGTAGCAGGAGTGTAGAGGACTGCTTTCAAGAAATTGAGACTCTTATGATAAGATCTGATGTTGATGTGGACAGAGAAGCCACCATGGCCAAGTTCTTGAGTAGAATGAGCAGAGATCTTCGAGTGGAATGAGCAGAGATCTTCAGGATCAGATGGAGCTACAACATTATGTAGACTTGGAGGACATGTTATACAAGGCCATCTTGATGGAGCTGCATCTCAAGAGGAGGGGTACAACTCGTCAGTCTTATGGTGCTGGATCATCTAGTGTGAGACCTAGTTACTCTAGAGAAGTAAAGACAGCCCCAAAGCTACGGTTTGATGCTAAACCTACCACTACTGATCAAGATAACAAATGGAGATCCGAGCCTACAAGGATAACGAACCATGATGTTCAGTGCTTCAAGTGTCATGGCAAGGGACATTATGCCAATGAATACTCTAACCAACGCACCATGCTTCATCTAAACAATAGATATATTATTAATGAAGGAGAAGAAGAAGTGGTATCTGATTCATTTCCCTCATCAGAAGAACATCCAACTAAAGGTGATTTGCTTATTAGTAGAAGGTTATTGAGAGTTCAAACCAAGTCTGAGGAGACTGAACAGAGTGAGAACCTGCTTCACACAAGGTGTCTTGTTCATGAGAAGATTCGCAGCTTCATCATTGATGGAGGAAGTTGTAATAATGTTGCAAGTCAGACTATGGTTCAGAAGCTAGGTTTACAAACTCAGAAGGAGCTTTATGCCTTGGTCCGCGCTTTGCAAACATGGCAGCATTATCTTTGGCCAAAATATTTTGTGATTCACACTGATCATGAATCTTTGAAGCATCTGAAAGGCCAACAGAAGCTGAACAAACGTCATGCCAGATGGGTAAAATTCATTAAGACATTCTCTTATGTCATCAAGTACAAGCAAGGTAAGAAAAATGTTGTTGCCGATGCTTTGTCAAGTTGTTAGTATTTGAACAACTTAAGGAAATGTATAAAACGGATGCTGAGTTTAGAGAAGAGTTTCAAGCTTGTGAAAAGTTTGCTCATGGAAAACACTTTAGGAATGAAGGATTTCTGTTCTATAAAAACCATTTGTGTGTACCTAATTGCTCTTTGAGAGATTTATTTGTCAGAGAAACTCATGAAGGAGGCTTAATGGGACATTTTGGAGTTGCCAAAACATTAACTGTTATGCAGGATCATTTATACTGGCCGCACATTAAGAGAGACATCGAAATGATTTGCGGTAGTTGTGTCACTTGCAAGCAAGCTAAGTGCGGTAGATGTGTAACTGGCTAGCAAGCTAAGTCTAAAGTGCAACCCCACAGTTTGTATACTCCTTTTACCCATTTACACTAAGCCTTGGACTGATATTTTTATGGATTTCGTGCTTGGTTTGCCAATGACTAGAAAAGGAGAGATTCTATCTTTGTTGTGGTAGATAGATTTTCTAGAATGGTGCACTTTATCCCATGCCATAAAACTGATGATGCATCTCTTGTTGCTGAGTTGTTCTTTAGAAAAGTTGTGTGTTTGCATGGAATGCCTAAGACAATTGTTTCTGATAGAGATACTAAGTTCTTAGGCTACTTTTGGAAAACCTTATGGTTTAAGTTAGGAACTAAGTTGTTGTTTTCAACAACTTGTCATCCTCAAACTAATGGAAAAACTGAAGTAGTGAATAGGAATTTGTCTACTCTCTTGCGTGCAATCATTAAAAAGAACATCAAAACTTGGAAAGATTGTTGGCCTCATGTTGAGTTTGCATAATCATTCGGTTCATTCTGCTACCAAGTATTTTCTTTTCAGATTATTTATGGTTTCAATCCTCTAACTCCTTTGGATCTAATCCATTTTCCTTTGAATGAAAGAGTTAGTATGGATGGGAAAAAGAAAGCTGATGTTGTTAAGCAGATTCATGAGAAAATAAGAATCAACATTGAAGCAAAGGCAAAGCAGTATGAAAAGCAAGCAAACAAAGGCAGAAAAAAGATGATCTTTGAAGTTGGAGATCTTATTTGGGTACACTTGAGGAAAGAACTTTTTCTAGATGAAATGAATTCTAAACTCATGCCAAGGATCGATGGTCCATTCAAAGTCTTGAAGAAAATCAGTGACAATGCTTATCAGATTGATTTGCAAGGTAAGTACAATGTGAGTTCAAGCTTTAATGTTTCTGACTTAGCTCTTTTTGTTGCAGATGAACCAGATTTGAGGACAAATCTTTTTCAAGAGGAGGGGCTTGATGTGATCATGGAAAGCAGCAAGGATGAACATGTGGAAGCTGAGCTGGAACCTGCGGATACAATGCTTGCACCACCAGCTGGACCTTTGACTCGTGCTAAAGCTAAGAGATTCCTGCAAGGAATTGGAGGTCTACTTAACCAAGTTTTCACAACCAAATAAAACACGGATTGGAATGAAGAAGACTCAACTTAAGAAGTCTTAATGTTGATCCAAGTCCAAGAAGAGCTCTAATGGGTTTGTGATCATTTGTACTCTTTTTCCTTATCCTTGGTTTTGTCCCAATGGGTTTTCCAGAAAAAGTTTTAATGAGGCAAATGCATCAAAAACTTAACAAGCTCAACAGACCAAACTGTGAAACAGCTTCCTACAGCACTAATTCGACCCCGACCACTCCAGTCCTCAAGGCAATCCAGAAATCAGACTACTTCAAGAGTCACTTTTGAAGTTCAAGAGTCATTCAAACTTAGTTTTTATTCAGTCTTTCTTTAGTTATTGCTTTGACCACGTGTTAGGCTCTTTGCCTACTCCTTTTCTTTTCTATATAACTCATGTAATCTCATTTAAGAAACACAACCCTTTTTTTATAAAATCTTTTGAAAGTGATTCTCTTTGTTCCTTGTGAACATTTCGATCTGTCTTGGTGTGTCATATCCAGGGGATCAACCTGGTTTATGAAGTTTTCTTCATCACACTTATGTGGTCATTCTACCAGCTGAAGTTAGTTGTTTGCGGTATAACTTAGTATCAGATGGTGGGTTTAATATAAACACTATTAGAGCTACCTGCATCACCTTTCTAAGGTTCCACCGCCTTTTTCTTTGAAGTTTCTGCTTCCATTAAATCTTGAAGGATCGTATACAAGTCTTTTAAACTTCAATTGTATTTTTTATTGAAAATTATTAGTGTTGCTAAATCAAACTCTCTTTTTCACTTTGATCGCACACTTTTTCATATTCATATACACTAATATATTTCCATGATTATAGAACTAATAGCATATTATCAAATAATCTCAAACCTAGATCTCAAATCCACACTATGCTACAGGTGTTTCTTATTTGTTTTTTTTGTGTAGCTTAGCTTAATCTCGTGTTCTGGTATAGTAATGTATAGTTACATTCGTGAGAGATAGAATTCCAATTTTAAAAACTAATAAGAACATTTCAATTTTATAAGTCAGTTCTTCTAATGATATACATTGTTATTTTTTTCTCAATTTAGTTTTCCGACAAAACATTTGGAGATTTTTCTTCACACCAAATCCGGAAAAAAATCAAAACCAGATTGAGTTCGTACATCATTTGCATTCCTGTATTGAAATATCTAATTTCCTTATTTCATATTTTTCTCCTTATTTTTTCTCTTCTCCTCTTTTCTTCTTTCTCGATATATATAGGAAAATATATCTCTATTTTTCAACTTTTCTTTATATAGGGATCAATGATTATATGTTTCTTGTATTTCTTCTATATATAAAAAACCCAACCCTACTCACACCATTTTCAAAACCTTGAAGAATATGTGCAACAATAACATACAAACGTTTTCAAGAATCACCGGCTAAAACCTCAGTTGTACTGTACATTACTTCTGCATTAAGAACTGTTTACTCTGTGTTTCATATATTCCCCATTGTCTGCTTCTTGCTCTTACTCAGTCAGTCTCAGGGATTACAAAGATATATCTGCTGATCATATTGATGAAAAAATTTTCTTCCATGTAGATCAAGATGCATACCATGACATGCCCGCCTCTGCAACACAAAAAGCATTGTTTCTGTTACTGATAGAGAATCATATGTACTTGCACAACTTGAGCTTAGCAGCAAAAAGCTAAATATTGTTCTTTATTGGTGGAGCTAAATTGGCTCCAATAACAACATTTTTGCTTTGTGCATGACCAAGTGCGTATAAAGTTTCGACTTTTTTCCAGGATAAAGTATCGATTACCATAAAATATAATTAGCCAGAACAGCACTTCACGCGTTTATCTTCAAGAACTAGTAAAATCACTGATCGATTTTTGGATCAAAAGTGAGAGACCGAAACAACAAATTCTTGGTTGCAAATAAAATAGATTAACAAGTATCATTGCAAATAGTTCTCCTAAATGACTTCTCAATCCGATTCCTCGTTGTTGTCACAAAGTAACATCTTCTACTAGTAAACTATATTTTGGAGCCGCGCTTAAGTTTGATGATTTAAAAATATTTTTGACTTTCATATTATGTATTTACACAATAGAAATGAGAGAAATTAGATCAGGTGTTTTAATTAATTTGTTATTGTGTCTGAATTCTATATATTGGTCCAACAAAAAATAAGAAATGTATGTATTTTTGACATATTTTATTAGTAGTTATTATTAACATTAACTTCATTTCATCTCCTTACAAAATTAGAATAACTTTTAAACTATTTTAGCCAAAATTTTGTATGTAAAAGGTTATATTTAAAAAAATATATATTTTGACCCATTTAAAAATTTTGTTTTAAACTTATTAGTAACATTCTGGACTAGTATTTATTTTGAAGCTCAGGCCAAAATTTGGCCAAAAATTTGTGTCTAACATTTTAACATATTCGAGAAGGGACTTTTTAATTAATCTAATAGCAACACATGCAAACATAATTTTTTTTATTGTCTCAAATTGGATACTTTCAAATTCTAAATTTCGTCATTGGGATCTTCTTTCGATCTTTAGCTTCAATTATTTGCTTCAATATTTAATAATTCTTCATAATTTTGATTCAAAAAAAGTTTCTATACAACCTGGTGTCTTACTGTTAATCATTTGAGAAGAAAAAACACAAAAGCCGTTTAGGATCTTCTATATACAATTATAGATGATAATACATAAAACTAAGATATTCGATTTCAAATATTGTATGAAGAGTACTTCTATTAAGACACACATGAACAAGCGTGATTTTGTTTTAGTTTTCAATCAACATTTATGTAAATTCTTTTAAGAAATAACTTAAGCAATATGTTTTCAAAAAAAAGTCAAGCAAATTTATATTCGTAAATTATGTGGTTTCACAATTATTTTTTTATATATATTCAATCGATATAACATCATCTATAACATCAGAAAATGATATATAACCATGTGATTCCTAAAATTTCATTTTTGTATCTATGAAATTTTGTAACATATTTTCTAAAATTCTATTTTTTATAATTATTTTTTAAAATTCTAGTTTTGAACAATTTTATATTTCCCATATGTAATATTTTGTAGGACCAATAAACTGAAAGTATGAAATAAGTTTGTAATAAATTGTGGTTAATTTGTTTTGATTTGCGACAAATATAAATTTGTCTCTAAATTATGTTAGAAAAATTTATCATCGCTATTTGACATATGGAATATTTGTTAGACAACTGTTCTTGCAAAACAGTTATTTGGCGTTGGAGTGTGAGTCTTGTCGCAGCCATGTTTAAGCTTTCCCTCCCAAATTGGCTGCTGTCCAGAGTTACCTGATTTTTCCTAGATCATATTTTCTTTCTCTAAAAAGAGTATCTCTAGGTTTTATCTGTAAAAAAAAGGAACTAGTAACGATCAGATGAGCTGGCTCTAGAATGGTGTAACAATATTTGTAACTTACTTTCACCCTTTTGCTCTCCAAGCTTTTCAGTAAGTAATCATTGAGAGAATCTCCTTTTTAAATCTGAATAATCTCAATTACCCTTTTGCTCTCCAAGCTTTTCAGTAAGCAATTTCATGAAGTGCCTACGGATGCTGAAGGAAATTCTGATGGGAACAAATGGCCTCTCCACAAATGAGATGACGTGTTAAACACTCAACTTTCCAATTAAATTACCACAATTTTAATTCAAATCGATACTCATTTTGTAAATATAAATTCAAATAGTCTTGCAAATAACCAACTTAAACTCGAAATCAACCATAGATAAGTCTTAAACTAACTGAAACTATTTGAAATAGAAAGCTAAGTGTCTTAGGTCCCCCAAGGATCGAACTAGAGAACCAGCTCGCCATCATCACGCGCCAATCACTCCCACTGCTCCTGCTCACCTGCGCAAGGAGGAAAAGGGACAGAGAGGGGATGATTAATTTAGATTACCCAGGAGAATACATACATGTGGTCTACCACATATACCATTACCCAAACCTGTCGTTAGCCAGAGCCAAACGAACAAGCACAGTTTAACGATTCCTCTAACAATCAACAAACAGAAAGCAAGTAAACAAAGCGAGCATACTGAACGCCTCTCGTTACAGTATCCCACGGATCAACCTCCGCAAGTTTCGTATATCTTACACCCTTGCTCAGGGAAGCATCTCCGCAAGAGCCTAAGTCGCTGCCAACTGATTCGTCAACCTGAGCTACACATGACACTACGGCAGACACAACCTCCACCGCAGACAACAATCACACCAGTGGTGCCTTCTCACCACTGAGTCCTAATGCAGTTTGTGCTTTCACACACTATATGCAATACAATGCAGATCCACAATTCTCACAAGAAATATCAACATCAATCAACAATCAACAATATTAATTCATATCTAGATCTATGTTCAAAATTGAATAACAACCTAACAACCATGCAGTTTCTTGAATTTACTCCGCGTGTACACAAGGTAATTTTGTGAAGACTTTATCACTTTTTGGTATATAATTTTGATGTGTTAACAATAGTCTTACAAATCAACTCTACTTTTGTGTTCTATAATCGACTATATTGTAATCGACTTGTATACAAGGTTTATGTAGTCATGTAACATGAAAAAATATATGTTATTGATATTTTATTTTATTGTGCTTTCTATTCTAGTTAGGTTTTTCAGTTTCAGCAAATGTTTTTTTCAGTTGTGCTTTCTATTCTAATTAGGTTTTTTAGTTTCAGCAAAAGTTTTTTTGGCCTTTATGTTTTGTTTCATTCGCAACTAAGTTTTGTTGTTTTTATATCTAATTTGTTATACAAATTGTATCATGAAAGCGTAAATCATCTGTCATAATTAGTGACGAGTGACGACTTTGTGGGTTTTTTTCTATATTTCAATTATAGATTATCGTGTCCAATCTATACTATAAAAGATGGTCAGTTCTCTTCATATGAGTGTCACCTCATCATTTTGGTTTATTGTAGAAATGACATGTGACATTTTTTAAAAACTAATGATACAAATTATGTAAAATACAGTTAATGCATAAATTTAATGTATTATTAATCATAATACTAAAAGAATATGAAAAATATGAAGAATTAGATAATATATTTTAATAACAATATATACATAATATATCCAAAAACAATTATTGAATATCTATTTTGTGGTAGTTTTTAAAAATTATTAACAAAATTTATGTTTTATATTTAAGAGTGTTTTCTTATTATTAATTAATATTATAAGATATTATTATAAAAAATTATACAAATATAAAAATAACATTATATTTTGAACCTTGAAAAGTTAGAAGAAAAAATTATACAATATTATGATAAACTTTAAAACAATTCCTTTATAAACTAATAATTATTTGATAATTTATTTTATTCAAACTTGATTCATTAACAATTTTAAAATTAATAAGATATCAAAGTCCTAATATATATATTTATAAAATATTTAATGCAGCTGTATAAATAAGAATTATCAATCAATTATATAAGCTCATAAAAATATAAAACCACGGTATTGCTATTGTGTAAATCTACACCGTGGACAAGTACGACCTATTAAAAAGAGTCGTCTCTATCTATGTTGTGCTTGAAGAGTTTCTCTAATTAATTTTTGTTATATAGTACTTCTCTGATTTGTACTATATCCATTTAATATATTCTATATATACAAGGTATAATATATTTCACATTTTTTTATCAATAAACTATTGATCACATATATAGTTAATATCTATATAATATATAAATATGTATTGTATGTTTATTCAAATACACAATATTCTTTAAATTTTTTAAAATATACAATAAAATAAATTGTAACTACACTTTTTAATAAATTATATTGTGAAAAAAAATCTGCGCATCGCGTGGGTACTCATCTAGTACATATAAATTGTAATTAATTAGCTATAAATATCTGACTCTTTTTGTTGTTTTTAGTGATGCTTATTTTGTAATATTTTGTTGTTTTTTCCTATATAAATATTGATTTTGTGGCAAACTGCCACACATTTCCGAGGGTATTTCAGTAATTCTGATAGCTGGTAAGTTTTTCCTATATGATTCAGCTAATTTAGTTGTCTCTTTTGCTTAAACATTCCTTAGATAGAAACTAAGCAACATGCATGGAAGCAACGTTAGGGCCGTTAACTTATAATACAGATTGTTGTTTACTCCGAACTTGTGATGGATTCCTCTTGTAGATGCCTTTTATTGATTCCTCGGTTTATATTTAGTTCCGGCTAATAGGAGGAGTTCATGTCAGGTACCCTGATGATGTCCATGATCATACATGGCTTTCATTCTCCAGTGATGAGATGACAATGATAAGCAACAACACTGTCAATATAGAAACTTCTAATCCTTTTGACCCGCCGGAAGCTGCAATTAGGTCGGCTGCGAGACCAACGAATGCTAGATCACCTCTGATCATCACCTGGGGTAATTCAAATCTAACAGCCCAGGTCTACGCCTACCTTCACTTTCTTGAACTGCAAGTGTTACGAGCCAACGAAAGTAGGATATTCGACATTGTGGTCAATGGAGACATTACTTCTCCAGCATATAGTCCTTCCCAGTTAATGGTGGACACAGTATACAACCAGTGCCGGTCCAACGATTTATGATACGTCTGAACCACTGAGAATCATTTCCCTGTAATATTCTTTCACACTATTGATATATAAAACATATTTTCTGGAGCCTGAAATGAGTTCCTCATCATGTAACCAGAAATTTATCTTCAATTGGACTATCCGGTATCATATCACCTGCCATTCAAAACCTGACCAAGCTTCAAGTGCTGTGAGTATCGCCTCTCCTAAGTTTCAGTAAGGGAAAACCCCTTCTCTAATAGTATTTTCTGCTATTGCTAGGGACTTGTCAATGAACAAGTTGACCGGAGGAGTGCCCGGATTTCTATCCAACATGGCATCCTTGTTGTTCATGTAAGTCACTCAAAAGCATGTGTACACGTACGCTAATATTTGTATTCTCCTGCTAATCTTCTTCTCTTACATAACAGAGACTTAAGCAGTAACAGTTTGAGTGGTCCGATTCCGCAAGCTTTTCTTGATAGAAGAAAGAAAGGACTGGTCTTAAAGTAAAGTTCTTTCTCTTGTAATTTTCCTTCCGATTCTTATATCCAACACCTTTCTGTGTAATAAGTATAAGTTTTTTCTCTTGTTATGTAGCCATCAAGGCAACCCAAACCTTTATGAGATTACTTCATCCAAAAAGAAATTCCTGGTAGCAGTTGTTGCGTCAGTGGCTTCCATCGTCCTTGTCATGATTGTTCTTGTTGTGCTTTACATTTGCTTAGCAAGAAAACAGTCAAGTAGAGAAGGTAGAGTATTTGCAGCAAACACTCATCAATCTAGAGACTTGATTTTCATTATTTTTTAAATTATTTTCTTGTAGATGAACGCCCATCAATTGAAACAGCAAAGAGAAGGTTCTCTTATTCAGAGATTATGGCAATGACAAACAATTTCCAGAGGATTCTTGGTGAAGGAGGGTTCGGGATCATCTATCACGGTCATCTGAACGATACACAACAAGTAGCATTTAAAGTACTATCTGAATCATCATCTCAAGGATACAAACAATTCAAGGCTGAGGTATCTTTTAATATGCCATCCTCACACACACACATATATAACTCTTGAGTGGTCTGTCTTTTACAATCACTCTCAACAGGCTGTAATATTTTGCATATGGTTTATATCGGTTGCTAGGTCGAGCTTTTAATGAGAGTTCATCATATAAACTTGGTAAGCCTTGCTGGATATTGTGATGAAAGAAATCACTTGGCACTGGTCTACGAGTACATGGAAAACAGAGACTTAAAAGAGCATCTCTCAGGTAGATATGAACCCATTAACTATATGCTTTAGGTATGTCTCGATGTCTATAACATCTCCTGGATAATGCAGGACAAGAAGGCTCCTCATTCTTGGACTGGACATCTAGACTAAGGATAGCTGCAGAGGCTGCACTTGGTTTGTGTTTTTGTCAAAATCCATCATCAAAGATAAATCTGGAGCAGTGTTCACATATTTACGTTGAAATTTAAAAATTTTCACCAAGTTAAATCATATTACTCTGTAGGACTGGAGTACTTGCATACAGGATGCAAACCGCCTATGATTCATAGAGATGTCAAAAGCACAAATATATTGTTGAACAAAGACTTTCAGGCGAAACTTGGTGATTTTGGGCTTTCGAGATCTTTCCCTGTAGGGAGTGAAACTCATGTGTCGACAGTTGTTGTGGGAACTCCTGGATTCCTCGATCCTGAGTAAGCATTGCTATTTTCATGTTGTTATCTTCCTTCTTTAGTTATTACAAAACTTCTACAAAACCATGTTTTTGCTGATATTTCCAAACACAACGGTTGTCAGAGAAGAGTGATATCTACAGTTTCGGTATTGTACTGTTAGAAATCACCACAAACCAACTCGTGATTGATCAAACTCGTGAAAGGCCTCACATAGCAGAATGGGTGAGGTGTATGCTCTCGACAGGAGCTATCGAAAGTATAATGGACCCAAACTTCAATGGGAGTTATGAGTCTAGCACTGCCTGGAAAGTTCTTGAACTAGCATTGTCGTGTACGATATCTTCTTCAGCAGAGAGACCAAACATGGCTCAAATTGTTCATGAACTAAACGAGTGTCTAATGTACGAGAACTCAATAAGAGGAAAGAGTCCAGATGTGAGCTCAAAGAGTTTCAGTGAAGTGAGCACAAACACCCAAATGGCTCCAATGGCACGTTAGCTTGTATCTGCTTCTTCTCCTTGTGAAGGTTTCTTGAGAGAGCAAAGGCTTGTCATGGATTTTTTTTTCTTTTGCTTCTTTTGGTTCATATATATATATTTTTGTTTGAATCGCTGAAACCCCAATCTATACTTTTGTTATCTCAATTCGACAAGGATCCGACCCGTTTCTTTCTATATGCAATCCGACTTGGTAAAGAACTTGAAACTGTACGCTTTTGCTAATCTTCGAATAATCTGTGGTAGGCCAAATTATTCCGTTTTTTGTTTGGTTAGTAATGAGTTTTTGAGTTGATGATGCTGTGATGGAGAACTGAGATCCAGAATAAACCAAACTACTGTATAACAGAAGTTAAGGTAAAGAACAAATCAGGATGATACTACACCTCAAATGTTTGCATGGAGTTATTTACGTTATAGGTTATATCTTACAACCTCAAATGGTTTTTGAAAATGCTTCAGGACGGTTGTTAAGTGGGGTTTTATACAATGCTGATCCTGATTTGGTCAAAGCAATTGTCATATATGTTCCACTAGTGGCTTACTTCATAGATATATTAGAAATTCTATAAATTAATATCTGATAAATTCGATAAATCAATAATTTTACTAATCCGAAAACTTATAATCAATATCAATAAAAATCTATAAATTAATAACTCGATAAATCGATAATTTTGTATCATCCCAATATTATTAATTTATAGAGTTTTTACTGACAGGTGCATATGAGAAACGATGTCCTGTACATTATAGATGTTATATGCAATCAAAAGCAGAAGAAATAAGGGTTTTGCGCTTAAAAATATATTTCTTTTTGGTAAGTGAATGGATTCTTGACCAAAAAAATAATTTAAACAAATTTCGCTTTTGAAAGTGTTTCAATTACTATGATACGAAGTGGTATTGCAATTTATTATTTTTTAACTATGAATTATCTTTTAAATGATCTCAAATCATTTTTTGATATAATTCATTAATGAAATCTCAATTTTTTAATACGAAATTTTTTTGATGAATTTGTATAAATGACTAAATTTTGAATAATTTTCAGTGAGAGCAGACTTTTATTTTAAACAATATATTCCAAATGATTAATCCAATATGTCTCTAATTTTGTTGTTGATACTAAAAATCATTTTAGCAAAAAAAACAAAACAAAAAAAGCTATATTATTTTAATAAAGAATATTTTGCTAAAAATACATGCAGATTTTTTTTATACCAATGTTTATTTGAAGTGATATAAATGCTTATTTGAATTTATATTTAATTAATAAATAAAATTTCACATAACTAATAGTAACCCTTCTGCTACAGTGTTAAATTTAACATACTTCTTTCATTGAGCGCTTTGAATTCCGGGTTCGACCTCTAGCAGCGGAATAATGTTTTTTTAACCCTATTTTTGGCGTTCGACCCAAATCAAGCCATTGCAGAATGATCGGTAAGTGAGTTTATTGTTCTTCTCTGGTTCTCCATGGAAGAAAGTCGCTAAAGCAACATAAATGGCTTGATTTGGGTTTTTCTTTTCTTCCTCTAGTTTTATAGTTATTTGCGATTTCAGAGCTCACCAGTCAAAAATGAACAGAGAAGCCGAAACTTGAATAGTCAAAATCTTTGCTTCCACTGGATCTATGAGTCACCTGTAAGTTTGGAATTTTGAGACTTATCCTCGAGATCTAGGCGATTCCTTTACCTGAATTGAATCAGAATGATCGTTTTCAGCATTGTGGTTCATGTATTCTGAGACAGATGAAATCTTATGAGATATAATCCCAGACTAGGAGCTCTCCGTGAGCTCTAAGAATGGAGAATCACAGCACTAGGAGATGATCAAAGAAAGAGAAGGATCATCTCTAAGAAATCTGGATCCGTAGATGATGATGAATAAATATGATGATGTGAATTTAGAAAGAGAGAAGATGACGAAAGAGGAAAAGATTCTCTGATTGATTCTTCGTAAACTGGTCTAAGCCTACATTAAATGTTGCTAATGGTTTAAACAAACCGGTTTACATAAATGAGCTAGATAAATCAGCAATAAGAGAAATTAGATAACTAAACCGGGTTTATAACCGGTTTATCCTGTTACAATACTCCCCTCTTCAGCAGATCCTTGTCCTCAAGGATGATAAATTGAATAGTTTCCCATCGAAAACCTGATAAAACTGTTCTGGAGGATGCCATTTCCACGGAACAATAACCTTGGTGATAGTAGCATTGGTGGAATTCTCATGTAAATACTGAGACAGGGAAGGAATAATGTAACCTTGAATGAACCCCTTGTCCTTGAGATGGTGGAATAGACCATTGTTGCAATGCTTAAAGCTGCGATATTGCTTGAAGGTTCTTGTAACACAAACTCCAGATAGTAATCCAAACAGCACACTTTGAAGTGTCACACAATCGAGCAGGCTCTCATAAAATTGTTGAAGCAATAAACGCAACATCAACATTGTCTTAAGTTGTTGGGGTCTTATAGGTTGTGCAAAACAGGGTGTTGTTCCAGCGACTTCAACACTTCTATATTTACCCTTATCTGAAACTGCCTGCCATTTCCCAGCTTTGTTTTTCCAACGATGATACACATGAGAAGCAGTTCGTGAAATCTTGTTTTCAACACTCTGCCATGATGTTTTAATCCTGAAGCTTTCTGTAAAAACTGAATGTTGGGAAGCCTTGAGAATGGTAGCTAAGTATGATTGCGGAGATCCCCCTGGCCAGAAGCACAATGTATGTATGCATTCAAGTGTCTTGAAGAAGTTAGGAGTGGCTTTGTTCTGCTCAAAAACAATCAGCCAGTCTCGAGCAACTTTAAAGCCTGGTCTGAAAGCGAAATATGGAACAAGCCTGAACTAGCAGTTCAGATCAACTTGCACTAGCTCTTGTGTGATCTGCCTCTCTTGATATTCATGTACGATCAGCGAATAATGATGCTCAGACGTAAAATCCAGCAAACAGTAACTTTGTAACCCTTCAAAGCTCATTCTTCCATCATCAACAAAGTAAAGCAGCATAGACCTTGTATTCAGAGCTCCATCATGTTTGTACAAGTTCCTAAACAACTTCCAGTGAACATGTGTGTCTAGTAATCCTCCACGCTCCCACACACAATTTGACGCTTTAACAAGCAGCAGCACCAACTTCATATACTTACAACCATAGATTTCTAGCACAATCCATGCTTCTAAATCAAGATCAGAAGATACCTGAATCTGAAGCTCTGCATTCACTATGCAACCTTGAGTTTTCGCTGCCGGCAGAACCACATTGTTTGGGTTTTTCTGTAAAGTCATCTCGTGAAGCTGCTTAAACCATGAAAACTCCATCTGTATGCGATGATACTTGACCCAATGGAGACTCATCTTATGAATCCTTTGCAGCAACCATAAAAGTCCATAACGTTTGTGAATCTTCTCTAACCATTCCCATATATTTTTTCCAATCAACATTCCACCAGGTTCCCACACTCGGTTATTGCAGGATGAAATGAGTTTCGATACCTCTTTTTGCTCTTGTTCATTCCCTGGTTCGTCTTCTAGATAAAGACTTTGGTTACTCCTCTTTCTGTCAAAAGCCTTTAAACCAACAGACTCAACAAAGGACATTTCGAACGGAGCACAACCCTTAAGAACTTCGTTACATTTGTAGCCGCTCTCTAACCACTTCCAGTAATTCTGTATAACTAGTAATCCGCCACGCTCCCACACACGATTGGACTCTTTAACAAGTAGCAACATCTGCTTCTTATACTCATAGCCATAGGTTTGTAGCCCAATCCCTTCATTTTTATTTATTTGTAAACCGGGTTCCCATACACGATGATCCTGAGATAGGCGATATGAGCGTTCCTCTTCAATACAAACAATACAAACTCTAGCCGAGAAGGAGAGAATACGTTTGTGAGAACAAGTGTGCTTCTGTAAGAAGGAGAGCTTGACATCGTCTGATGGTTTGATCAACGTTGCTGAATCCTCATGATATTCATCTACAAACGAAAAATCAATTTGAGACCTGAATTCAGCAGAGACCTCTTGGGACTGTTTGCGCTCCAAGTGTTCGTTGTTTTGCTCCAGAGGCAGCTTTTCTTCTGCCATAATTTTCGCTTTATCTCCTTCCCGATTCAAATCAATGGAATCCTTAAAAACTGAGACACATTCCAATGATTCGACATGAATTGAAGATTCTGTTTCAGCAGCAGTTGCCAACCCGTTTTCATGAATGAGTTGATCATCTTCACGATCTATCATGAAGATCCGTGATCGCTTGTGTTGCACATGATGACCAGGAGTATCAAGCTCCTCACAAAACAAACACAATCCATTTTCCATTCTCTCATATACCTGTTCGCAGGAAAACTTCCGATGAGGCGAAGTATGCCCAGAACCGTTGAAATCTGGAGGGTCAGGTGGTTGAGGGGACACTGGTAGTGTCTTCGGAAACATGGGCGATGATTTTCTGGGTTCTGGATTTGCCATAGCTTCAACAATTATATTGGGATTCACCATAGTTTTGACCCGATCTTCGTTAACCCAGCTCTTCTTCAAAAGTTGTCTCGCTTCTCTACATATATTGAGCATCTCACGGAGAGCTTCGTATTGTTCTTTGCTCAGGTTTGCCATTTTTTTTTTTGGGTCCGAGAGCTCGATGCTCTGATACTAATGAGACAGATGAAATCTTATGAGATATAATCCCAGACTATGAGCTCTCCGTGAGCTCTAAGAATGGAGAATCACAGCACTAGGAGATGATCAAAGAAAGAGAAAGATCATCTCTAAGAAATCTGGATTCGTAGATGATGATGAATAAATATGATGATGTGAATTTAGAGAGAGAGAAGATGACGAAAGAGGAAAAGATTCTCTGATTGATTCTTCGTAAACTGGCCTAAGCCTACATAAAGCGTTGCTAATGGTTTAAACAAACCGGTTTACATAAATGAGCTAGATAAATCAGCAATAAGAGAAGTTAGATAACTAAACCGGGTTTATAACCGGTTTATCCTGTTACATATTCTCTAATTCTCGATGGAAGAAGGTCTTTGCACTTGCAGAAACTCTGCAATTGTGGATAATATGTAATGATGCTGGAAATCAGATGATGCTGATAAATCACTTGCCCACAAGCTTAAGTTCCTGCAGGCCAGAGAGAGGTTCAAGCTCTTGAGCTCACTGAGATTCTTTCAAAAATCTTGGGAATCAAGAAGGACAAAGCTACCAGCGTATACTAAGGATTTTGTCAGGGACATTAGAAGCCGATAAGAGTTCCGAGTTCGAAAAGTTTTGTCATTCTTCTTTGCCACGTGAGAACAAAATCATAAAAGGTATCGGTTTTTAGAGATTTGTGCGTTCCTCAAAGGTTCTCGTGGGATGCACTTTATTAAGAAACTTAAAAATCAACTTTTATCTTATCCAACCTCCATCAGTATTTTTATTTGCATTCGTAATTTTGTATATTTTTTGTCATTCCAGCATTTCACCATTCCGCATAATTTATCTAATCATATCATTTATTATTTCGCTATTCTGCATTCCGTCATTCCGCAGCTTAATTTTTTCTTTTTTTGTGCAATTCTACAGTTTTATTGTGTTACCAATCGGAGCCGAAGATTTCAAGCTTTTGAACTGCAGATATATGGTTTTGAATGATGCAATGCAGCTCCTGAGTTTTTGAATAGTTGAATTGGTCATGTAAGTCTTTTTCATTCCTTGAGTAGTATTTGATCTTTTGTTCCCTGAGAAGCTTTAGTGTCACCAAATTCAATAAAGTTTTGGGATTGGAATATTTAAAAAAAATTAAATCACAGTTGTTGATATGAAAATTCATTTATGATATACTTCACAATCTCACTCTTTCGTTGCTTTATACTCGGATCATATGATTCATCCGATTTGTGGAATGTGTTTGTTCTACACTTGTTTACATATTCTTGTGAGCTTATGGTACATTGTCTCGGATAGTACCAAGGCATTTGAAAACGGTTTGGAGAGAGCTATGCATATGTGCTTCATTAAAAAAATGCATATAAGAAGCGATGTCGTTTTGTCTATTGTTACAATTGTTATAATCTTACAATTATTGAATTTGTTTTTTCTTTTAAAAATTTAAATGAAGAGTCAAAAGTAGAGGAAATAAGGATTTTGCACCTAAACCCTAAGTCGACCAAGCTTTATCTTTTGCTTGCACTAGTAAGTTCGAGAGACTTTTCATTCATTTTCTCGAATTGAATTCCCTTTGGTCATGTATACTCTGATACTCCATGGACGAAGAAGGTCTCTTGAGTTGCAGAAATGGCGTAATTTGAGCGTTCCCGTACAAAATGCAATTTCTTTACCCAATTCTTTCTCTTCTGCTACTGCTAAAGATGGTCGAAAAGGGCAGTTTTTCACTTTCTGTTACCTCGTTTGTTACGGAATTTGCCTTTGATTGATCGTTGATTGTTAAGTTTGCTAAGTATCGATTGGTTTGAGTTAAGAAAAAAAAAAAAGGACACAGAAAATTGTTAACCCAGTTCTCTTTCGGTACCTCTGGGGAGAGATCAAAAAACTCTCAAGTGATGCACTATATCAAAAGAATAACAGAGTTTATTTTCTCTTTTGTTACAGGTTTTCTTGCTTGCTCTCTCTAAAGAAGGTTCTCAATGGAGCTATATATAGCTGCTGGTGTAAGCTATATCTCTAAGATGAGAACTACATATCCGGAGATGATAACGCTCAAGAGAATCTAGGTGAATCTCTCTTCTTTATCTCCTCTGTTTTGTTTCTATCTCAGAATCACAAAACAGACTTCGTTCTCTTCTTATGTACAGCGAGATGGGCTTCAGCTTTCACAACCCATTTACCTCTTGCCTCCTTTGCCTTCTTTGATATCGAGCCCACTAAGAGCTGGCCCAAGATAAAATAGCTCACAAACTCCACATTTGTCGATGGGTCACTCCCATTTTTCCGACAGAACCACGACTTCGACTTCTCCGTCGAATGCTTCATTAGCTCGATCTCTCTTTCCGGCGAGAATCCGACTTTACCGCCGGCCGCCGCTGTAGTCGTCTTCGCCAACGACTTGAATCGCATGAGAGGTAAACCGATTTCTTCAAATCTTACTCTCGTTGATTTTATAAAACCTCAAGCTTTACCAAAGCTAAACCTCTTCATCACCTTTCAGTTTAATTGAGGGAATCCGGGAGAAATTGGACCTGTATCTCTTAAGGTAACCAATTTAACACCCACGCTTCTGCTTCAGATTTCAATTTCTCATTCTTCCTTACTTGACCGGATACATGAAGAATGTCTTTTGTCGATTTCACCTTCTGAAGAACTAACACCGCTCTTCTTTTATGTCTCTGGTGCGAGATAATCAATCGACGGGAGTATCTCGACCTTCTTCGACCCTGGATCAGTGGATGATTTTGAGCGTGGCGAGGCACTGCTCAAAGCATTTGCCAGGTACGCTCTTTGTTAGAAAGTCAGCTGGATTTAGGCTAGTGTGAATCTTCTGTAGGTTGGTAGATCCATCGTTCACTAGATCTCTGATGAAATGGTACTTAGTGTCGATGTGCTTAGTCCTGTTATGATGAACTGCATCTTTAGCTAGACATATCGCACTTTGTGAATCGCAGTGTAGACTAAAACACTCAGACTTAAACCCCAATTCTCCACAAATTCCTGTAAGCCAAATCCCTTCTTTTGCTGCTTCTGTGAGAGCTATGTACTCAGCCTCCGTGGTTGATAAAGCCACCACTGGCTGTAACTGTGCTCTCCAGCTTACAGTATTCCCTCCAACTTGAAACACATAAGCTGAAACTGATCTGCGCCTGTCTAAATCAGTAGCATAATCTGAGTCGCTAAACCCGACTATATCAAACTTCTCCTGCTTAGTGAAAGTTAGACAAAGGTCCAAAGCTCCTGTAATATATTTCAAAACCCACCTGACTGCTGCCCAATGAACTCTTCCTGGCTGAGCCATAAATCTGCTAACTAGGCATATAGCAAAACCCAAATCCGGTCGAGAACCAATCATGGCATACATCAGACTGCCTACTGCGCTTGCATATGGCACCTTATCCATATATTCAGCTTCTGATAACACCTCTTCTTCTGAAAGCCTCCTTAGCTTAAACTAAGAACTCGTTGGTGTTATTACTGCCTTAGCTCCTTCCATGTTGAACGTTTTCAGAACCTGTCTCAAATACTTTTCCTGAGATAGCTTGATAACTCCTCTTTTTCTGTCTTTGATGATATCCATTCCTAGGATTCTGGTCGCAGGACCTAGATCCTTCATCTCAAATTCTTTCATCAAATTTTTCTTTAAGTTCTGAATCTTCTTCGGATCCTTAGCTGCTACCAACATATCATCGACATATAGGAGAAGATATATCATATCCTCAATTGTGGTTCCGATATAGTACACACATGTATCATGTTTGCTCTGTGTGAAACCTTGAGCCTTCATGAATTCATCAAACCGATGATTCCACTGCCTAGGCGACTGCTTCAATCCATACAGTGACTTCTTCAGCAAACACACCTCTGAACCTTTTCCTTTCTCTATGAACCCTTCTGGTTGGTTCATATAGATTTCCTCATCTAGTGATCCATGAAGAAATGCTGTTTTAACGTCCAGCTGTTCCAACTCCAGATCAAAATTAACCACAACAGATAACAAAATCCTGATCGAAACATGCTTAACCACTGGAGAGAAGATTTCATTGTAGTCTATTCCTTCAATTTGTGTGAATCCCTTAGCTACCAATCGAGCCTTGAATCTTGGTAATTCTACTCCAGGAATTCCTTCTTTGTATTTGAAAATCCATTTGCAGCCTACAATTTTCTTCCTGTTTGGCTTAGGAACGACTTCCCAAGTACCGTTCTTGTACAGGGAATCCATTTCTTCTTTCATAGCTTGTTTCCACTCCTCCCAGTATATGCTTCTCATAGCTTCAGCGACGGTCCTTGGCTCATCAATTTCAATGTTCTGAGCACATACTAGTGCATATGTCACGTAATCTCCACACGTGTATATCAATGATTTCTTCTTGAGTCGAGATTCTTTATCCCTCATCAGAATATACTCATCGAGAGTCTGTTCGGCATTTTCTTGACTTTGTTCCTGATCACGTTGCACAGATAACTCATGTTCCACCTCTTGTTCTGACTCTGAATTCTCTTCTTCGGATGAAGCTCCACCAGACCCTGACGAGGATTCATCTGATCCAGACGTTGCTCCACCTGACCTGATATTACTGTTTTTCTGACCAAGTTCGAAGATGATTGTATTTCCCTTCTTAAGCTTTCTAGATTTTTCTTGAGCCCTGTCTTTGAACACTAGTTCTTCGTGAAACACCACATTTCTGTTTGTAATGCACTTCCCCTGTTCTGGAATCCAAATTCTGTAACCTTTAACTCCTTGAAGGTAACCCATGAAGTATCCTTTTACAGCTCTAGGACTTACTTTATCTTGTGTAACGTGAACATAAGCTACGCTGTCAAATCTTCTCAGATGATCGTAACTGATCTTACCGCCAGACCACAGCTCTTCTGGAATTTTAAACTCCAACGCTGACGTGGGAGATCTGTTAATCAAGTACACGGCCGTAGAAGCAGCTTCAGCCCAGAACTGCTTTCCAAATCCTGTCTCCGCCAACATGCATCTTACTTTGTTCATGATGGTGCGATTCATCTTCTCAGAGATCCCGTTCTGCTGTGGGGTGTAGGAACACATCTTGTGTCTTGTGATTCCTGGAGACTTACATAGATCGTCAAACTGGTTGTTGCAAAATTCAAGCCCATTGTCTGTTCTAAGACACTTCACCTTCTTCTCTTTCTGATTTTCCACTAACTGTTTCCACTCTTTAAAGCTTTGAAACGCTTCATCTTTAGTTTTAAGAAATCTGATCCACACCTTTCGTGAGTAATCGTCGATGAAGGTGATGAAGTACTTGCAACCTGAAAGACTTTCTTCCATTCCTGGTGAACCCCAAAGGTCCGAATGAATGTATTCCAGTGCTCCAGTAGATGTGTGTTTGCCTTTTGGAAAACTCTGTCTTTGAGACTTTCCCAAAACACATTCTTCGCAGAAATCAAGTGTTTGAACTTCCTTGTTATTCAGATATCCTCCTTTAACGAGGACATTCATGCACTTCAAACTCATGTGACCCAACCTTGAATGCCATCTCTTTGTTGTGTCAATGTTTGGTCTTGCTACAGCCGCTACTCCCCTTTCTACGATCCCACCAAGTAGTACAGTCCGTCTTTATACTCCCCGGAGATAACTCCTTTTCCGTCCTTGTAGAATTTTACCACAAAATCTTCTCCCTGATATTTGCAGCCATTCTTCTCTAGTTGGTCGTATGATATCAGGTTTCTGCTCATGGTTGGCATATATCTGACATCCGTCAAGACCACAGCCGACCCATCTGGATTCATAATCTTCAGTTTACCGATGTCTTTGACCTCACTGAACGTGTTATTTCCCATCAGCACTTTGCCTCCTTCGACTTCTTGAAAGTCAAACAATACTTCTTTATTTGGCGTGATGTGGAATGTACACCCTGAATCCATGACCCACTCATCTTTTGGGTCTTGTACACTTGCAGTTAAGACCATAGGCTCATTATCCTTAGCGATATTAGCTGCATTCGCCTTTCTCTCTGGACAGTCTCGTTTGTAGTGACCTTCTTTGCCGCAAGTCCAACATTCTCTTGCCTTTCCTTGGCTTTTCGGTTTGAACTTTGATTTGTCTTTACTCTTTCCTTTTCCCTTAGAGTAAGACTCATATTTCTTCTCGGTTTTTCCTTTACCAGCATAGAGTCCTTCTCCTTCGCTTCTGGATTTCCCTGAGAGCCCAGCTTCACGCAGCTCAATCTCCTTGGCTGTTGCAGAGGTGACAACTTCTTGTAGTGACAACGGTTCATCACGTTTCCCGTACTTCAAGGTGTGTACCAATGTAGCGTATGCCTTCGGTAATCCTGATAAAACTTGTACAGCCTGATCTTCATCCGTCACCTTGATTTCAAGGCTTTCTAAATCATCTATTAGCCGCAGAAACACATCCATATTTTCGTCTATACTCTTGTGTTCTTCCATCTTGAAGCTAGCAAACCGTTGTTTTAGGTAGACCCTATTTGGTAGAATCTTTGTTTGGTAATCTCTTTCGAGAGCTTTCCATACATCTGCAGCAGTAGGCTCTTTCATGACCTTTCTAAGAACCATATTTGTGAGACTAGAGCATATCATGTTCTTGGCTCTCACATCTCTTTCCTTCTTGACCTCCTCTGAAAGAACAGCTGCAGGTTTTGTCTCGGGAGTTACTATCCCGATTCCTTTACCTTTTGATGGAGTAGCTCCGGTGACTTCTTGGATGATGCTCCCGAGACCTTGCAATTCCAGTTGCATTAGCATCTTGAACTTCCACATACCAAAATCACCTTTCCCATCAAATTTTTCCATCTCAAACTTCTGGACAGGATCCATAACTCCTCCCCGTGTTGTCACTCTACGATACTTAACTTGAACACCACAATCCGATCGGTCCCAGCTGCACGCAGACTTGGATGCTTGACCGCACTCCCCTTCCTGCTGACCCTGCAGTTCTGATACCACTTGTTACGGAATTTGCCTTTGATTGATCGTTGATTGTTAAGTTTGCTAAGTATCGATTGGTTTGAGTTAAGAAAAAAAAAAAGGACACAGGAAATTGTTAACCCAGTTCCCTTTCGGTACCTCTGGGGAGAGATCAAAAAACTCTCAAGTGATGCACTATATCAAAAGAATAACAGAGTTTATTTTCTCTTTTGTTACAAGTTTTCTTGCTTGCTCTCTCTAAAGAAGGTTCTCAATGGAGCTATATATAGCTGCTGGTGTAAACTATATCTCTAAGATGAGAACTACATATCCGGAGATGATAACGCTCAAGAGAATCTAGGTGAATTTCTCTTCTTTATCTCCTCTGTTTTGTTTCTATCTCAGAATCACAAAACAGACTTCGTTCTCTTCTTATGTACAGCGAGATGGGCTTCAGCTTTCACAACCCATTTACCTCTCACCTCCTTTACCTTCTTTGATATCGAGCCCACTAAGAGCTGGCCCAAGATAAAATAGCTCACATCGTTGATTCATTGGGTTTCACTGCAACGCTCGCGGAATAGATCTCAAGGAAAGTCAGCTTCGGGGAAAAGAGTAACCCTGACTCCGTTCTGAGTCTTTTCAGAAGCCATGGATTCACAGATTCTCAGATCTCCACCATCGTTACGAACTATCCACGACTGCTTCTACTAGACGCTGAGAAGTCTCTTGGTCCCAAGCTTCAGTTACTGCTTTCAAAGAAAGGGTCTTCTTCAAGCTCTGAGATCACTGAGACTGTTTCAAAAGTTCCTAAAATCTTGGGAATGAAAGGAGACAAAGCTATCAGCAGATACTATGATTTCGTCAAGGAGATTATCAAAGCGGATAAGAGCTCCAAGTTCGAAAAGCTATGTCATTCAATGCCTCAGGGTCTGCAGGATAACAAAATCAGAAACGTCTCGGTTTTGAGAGAAATGGGAGTTCCTCAGAGGCTGTTACTCCCTTTGCTCGTCTCCGATCGCAAACTCGTCTCTGGAAAAGAAAGATTTGAAGAAACACTCAAGAAGGTTGTTGAGATGGGTTTCGATCCCACAACCTCAAAGTTTGTGGAAGCTCTAAGCGCTGTTCAAGGATTGAGCGAGAAAGCTATAGAAGAGAAAGTCAATTTCTATAAAAGGTTAGGCTTTTCCGTGGGAGATGTATGGGAGATGTTCAAGAAGTGTCCAGTCTCGCTGAGATTATCGGTGAAGAATATAGCTCAGAGGTTTGAATTTTTGAAGAAATGTGGAGTGCTCGAAGAAGACGAGATCCTCTCAGTGTTCAAGAAATCTCCTGAATTCATTGGTTATTCGGAGCAGAAGATAACCAATTCCATTGAAACGTTTCTATGCCTCGGATTCAGCAAAGAGGAGATTGTTATGATGGTTAAGCGCTTTCCTCAATGTCTTGATATATCTACAGAGACGGTGAAGAAGAAGACCAAGTTTCTGGTGAAGAAGAAGAATAAGTTTCGGGTGAAGAAGATGAGATGGCCACTAAAGGCCGTGGCTTCGCACCCTCAGGTTCTTGGATACAGCATGGAGAAGAGGATTGTACCAAGGTGTAATGTTTTAAAAGCTCTCTTGTCCAAAGGATTGCTCGGAGACAGAGACAGGAAGCTACCTGAAAACGAATCTGTCTTGGTATGTACCGATGAGGATTTTTTGAACAGGTTTGTGAGGAATCATGATGACAATGAGCTTGTGGCTGAGTTAATGGCTATCTTCACCAGAGACTGTTCTTCATAGATGATAAGACTTTGATGTTTCTTTTATTTATGAATCTCTGAAAAACCCCAACTTTAGGCTTTTGTAGTCGCAGTTTGATATTCTTTATTCTTCTTTTTGGCTTTGTAACTGCAGATATGGATTTTAATGACGCAATGAAGCTCTTGAGTTCTTCGATTGATATGATTTACTAAACTGCTATGGTTTCCTGTATGTTGCAAACTGCATTTTTTCAGAAATGTAATGGGAACTTCTTGATTCATAAAGAAAAATGTTCTTGTTCATTCAGACCGGGGTGTTTCAATTAAACCGGTTCATTCATTCACATTGAGTCACTAAACCAGTCAGAATAAAATTAATCAGGGGAAATAAAATGATTGAAAAAATGCAAACCGGGTATAACCACCAATAGGCCAACAAAATTAAAAGGATTACTAGACCGGACTCACACTGACACAGAGACACTCTTCCAGTCTCTCTCTCCTTTAGGGGTTTGTCTACAGAGCCAAATCGAAGAAGATGAGGTTTGCGATTGCGTGTACGGCCAGGGGATTTGTTCATCGGAATCTCCATCTCCATCTCCATCTCCATCTCCATCTCCATCTCCAGGGGAAAGGTAATCCTGGAACTTCTCCTTCTCCGGTCTCCCTTTGCGGTCTCCGTAGCTTGGAACGAGCTTTCTCAGGTCTCAGTGATGGTTGCAGAGAGACATTGAGAAATGGGCTTCGTGATATTAAGTTAGAAGATGCAGTTGATCTGTTCAGTGAGATGGTTGAGTCTCGTCCACGCCCTTCCATTATTGATTTCAATAAGTTGTTGAGCGCCATCGCCAAGATGAAGAAGTACGATGTTGTCATCTCTATGGGCGAGCAGATGCAAAAGTTTGGGATTTCACATGATCTCTATACATTCAATATTTTCATAAACTGTTTGTGCCGCTCCTCTCTGCTCTCTCTCGCTTTAGCTACCCTTGGGAAGATGATGAAACTTGGCTATGAGCCTGATACAGTCACGCTTTCTTCGCTGCTCAATGGTTTCTGTCACGGGAAGAGGATCTCTGATGCCGTAGCTTTGGTTGATCAAATGGTGGAAATTGGATGTAAACCTGATACCGTCACATTCAACACTCTGATCCATGGGCTTTTTCTCAACAACAAAGTCTCAGAAGCTGTGGCGTTAGTTGAACGGATGGTTGTGAATGGGTGTCAACCAGATCTGATTACTTACTGTGTTGTGGTAAATGGAGTATGTAAGAGAGGTCATACTGATTTGGCTCTGACTCTGCTCAAGAATATGGAGAAAGAGAAGATAGAGGCGGATGTTTTGATCTACAATACAATTATTGATGGTCTCTGCAAACACAGACATGTGGATGATGCACTCGAGCTATTCAGTGAAATGGAGAAGAAAGGGATTAGACCTGATGTTTTCACCTACAATTCTCTCATAAGCTGCCTTTGTAATTATGGAAGATGGAACGATGCCTCTCGACTACTAAGCGATATGATCGAGAGGAGAATCAACCCCGATGTTGTCACTTTCGCTGCATTGATCGATGCGTTTGTGAAAGAGGGGAAGCTTTTGGAGGCCGAAGAATAATACAAGGAGATGATCCGAAGGTCTATAGCTCCTAATACTATCACTTACAATTCACTGATCAACGGGTTTTGTTTGCAAGATCGTATAGAGGAGGCGAAGCAGATGTTTGCTCTGATGGTTAGCAAAGATTGTCTCCCAGACGTGGTGACTTACAATACTCTTATCAATGCATTTTTCAAGTGTAAAAAGGTAGAAAATGCTATGCAACTCTTCCGCGGGATGTCTCAAAGAGGATTGCTTGGCAACACAGTCACTTACAACACTCTTATCAAAGGGTTTTTCCAATCTGGCGACTGTGAGAATGCTCAGGAAGTTTTCGAACAGATGGTTTCTGGTGGCGTGCCTCGTGATATTTGGACGTACAGCATTTTGTTAGATGGACTTTGTAATAACGGGAAGCTCGAGAAAGCACTGGGCATTTTCCAAGATATGCAAAAGAGTGAAATGAAACTCAATATTTTCACATATAATATAGTGATTAACTGGATGTGCAAGGCTGGTAAAGTGGAAGAAGCTTGGGATTTGTTTAGTAGCCTCGGCCACAAAGGAGTGAAGCCTGATGTTATAACCTACAGTACAATGATCTCTGGATTTTGTGAGAAAGGCTTAAAGCAGGAAGCAGATGCCTTGTTTAGAAAAATGAAAGAAGACGAGATTCTCCCAGATGACTATACGTATAATGCGCTGATTAAGGCACGCCTTGTTGGAGATGTTCGACAGTAAGTTCTGTCCGGAATATGTTGTGTGATGGGAGATTAGACAAAAGCTTTCTGGACATGCTCTCTTGTAACCATCTTCCATCAAAAGCATCTGTGAGGTGAATGTGCATAATTACTTCTCAATGCAGCCCTGACGTTACATGTGAATAGATAGATATGTGTGTGAGCTTCACGAGTATGACTTATACCGTTCTTTGTTTATGTCATTGCAGGTTAACACAGGATTGTTCCTCCTCTTCCCGACCCATCACAAAGGAAACGAAAACAAACAATCCCAATCAGCTCCTCTCACAGCCGAAGAATAGGTAAAAAGCAGACACGAATCTGATTTGTTGCTACTTTATGGACCTGTGCGGTGCCATCACGGTTCTCTCCGATTTTGGAGACTTTGGATATCTTTTAGGGCTAAATCTAACAGAAATGTGTTTTCTTTTCTTGTGTTTGGATTTTTTATATAGACATTCATTGAGTGATTCTTGAGATTTGGAGAAGTTTTGAGATTTTGGCAACGAAGCCTGGGCAAATCGTTTTCTCGAAATGAGATTGAGCATCGAAGCTTCTACTCTGTGGAGTTCTCTGCTTATCTTCTCCTCCTTTCGGTAATTTCATTGCCTTGCCATCATGTATTCTCTGATACACCATGGAAAAATGTGTATCGGGTTACAGAAATGGTGTAGTTTTAAGTGTTTCAGTGAAGCTTGTGCAAAATGTATTCTCCAATTCCTTCTCCTCTGCTTCTACTGCTGCTGCAATGTGAGCCATAAAGATGGTCGAAAAGGGAAGACTTTTACAGTCTCTTACCTGGTTGATTCACTGGGTCTCACTACAAAACTCGCAGAATCAATCTCGAGGAAAGTCAGCTTTGAGGAAAAGGGCAATCCTGATTCCGTTATGGGTCTTTTTAGAAGTCATGGGTTCACAGATTCACAGATCTCCGACATCGTTACGAGTTATCCAGGGCTGCTTATGTTAGATGCTGAGAAATCACTTGGTCCCAAGCTCAAGTTTCTGCAGTCAATGAAAGGAGCTTCAAGCTCTGAGTTCACTAAGGTTGTCTCCACAGTTCCTAAAATCTTGGGAAAGAAAGGGGAAAAAACCATTAGTGAATACTATGATTTCGTGAGAGATGTAATCGAAGCCGATAAGTGTTCAAACTACGAAATCTAGAGAAGAAAATCCGAAATGTATTGGTTTTGAGAGACTTGGGCGTGCCTCAGCGTTTGTTGTTCCACTTGCTCATCTCAAATTACCAACCTGTATGTGGCAAGGAGAGGTTTGAAGCATCCCTCAAGAAAGTGGTTGCCAAGGGCTTTGATCCAACGAGCTCAAAGTTTGTGCAAGCTCTCCAGGTTGTGTACCAAATGAGCGACGAAACGATTGAAGAAGGCTAGGCTTCGCTGTGGGAGATGTTCAAGAAATGGCCTTTCGCTCTGAAGTTCTCGGAGAAGAAGATAACTCAGACGTTTGAAACCCTCAAGAGGTGTGGTCTGCTCGAGAACGAGGTCATGTCATTGTTGAAGAGGAATCCTCAGTTCATACGCATTTCGGAGGAGGACATAGTGAACTCTGTTGAAACGCTTATAGACCTAGGATTCAGCAGAGACAAGTTTGCGTTGATGATCAAGCGCTATCCTCAGTGCATTGGGTTTTCTGCAGAGACGGTGAAGAAGAAGACCGAGTTTCTGGTGAAGAAGATGAAATGGCCACTAAAGTCTCTGGTTTCGCATCCTCAGGTGTTTGGATACAGCATGGAGAAGAGGATCGTACCGAGGTGTAATGTAATCGAAGCTCTCATGTCCAAAGGATTGCTCGGTGATAGAAGTGAACTCACTCCAATGTCGTCTGTTCTGGGCGTGTACTGATAAGACATTCTTAAACAGGTATGTGGGGAAGCACGATGACAAGGAGCTTGTGCCTGAGCTGATGGCCATCTTCACAAGAGTTCCTCACATTGAGCAACGTCACGGGTTTGTGTTTAGATTCATGGTGGATTTTTGGTAATCTCAGTTTGACCTGTATCTTTCAATGTGCAATCTTGATGGGTAAACATAAGAAATCCTAATTTCTGAAAACCACAAATTCATTCATGTTATAAAACCAAAGCCAAGTTCATAATCCACGCAACATCAAATTCAGGCACAAGGAAATAAACACTGAACATGAAACATTCCACGACATCAAACTACAATCACACCAGAATTTCTACATAGGATCATAGGTACGAGAGGAGGGAGGGACATAGACAGGAGAATCAGGATGTAGGAGAGGAAGGATGATACAATTGCCATCTTCCACCACCTGTCTCATAAGTGGGTTCGGGCTCTTTCTCTGCCGTGTTGGAGGCATCGATCTTTCGTTTTAGATAATGCAGCTTAGATCCATCTGGAAGTGCGTAGAAAATGCCTCGTGAAACCTCGTCTCTCGCAAGGAGTTCTATAGATTCCCAGTAAAGAGGGCTCTTGAGAACCAACCCCTTAACCTCCCCTACTCGCTTAACAACAACGGCCATTCGATCTTCAATCACTGAGCTTGACTTAGACGTCATGTGTCACACAAAATCTGCAGCTTAAATAACGAAAGGTATTTGACTATATAATTACAAAGGAGTCCGAGATGTACAAAAATAATCATCTTATAACATAATCAAACCATAATCCTATTGGCCATATTCAAAACTGTTCAAACTCTGGGACCATGGAAGCTTTACATAAATAAGATCAGCCATCAGAGGTATAGACATATGAGTGTGAATGGGCTATTTAAGATTTATGCAACACCTATAAACCAGAAACTGAATGAACACATCTTCACTTTTTCAACTACACGATAACAAAATGCAAGAGCTACTTAAAACCCTTCCCTTATTGCAGATAACCCACAATCAAGCCAGGACGGTTATGTTTACCATGATCAAACCAGGGACACGAAGATTTAAGAAGTGTACATAGAATATACATGTGTGTATTTATATGAGATTGGTGTGAAGGTTAACACTTAATCGGTAGTAATAGTATCCAAGCAACACACTTTTAACAGTTGGCTTAGTGAACATGATATCAAAATGCAAGAGCGACTATGAAGTTGTATGAACAAAAGCTCAAGAGCTTCACACAACAAGTAGAAAGTATAGATTCTAAAGAAGCAACAAACCATGATTTCTGTATAACTTGAGAACTTCACAAACATCAATGTTCTGAAAACACAAGCTTCATTAAATATGAAGCTTTTAAGTTAAGCACAAGCTTCGTTGCCGTGATAAGAACAATAACTAAGCAAACCCATAAACCTAAATCATACAACACACCAAGAAAATTCAGAGAACACTGCACCAGGGAAATCCATTAGCATCCACTAAATAGCAAACGCAAGAGTAAATTCTAAGAGCTAAGAGAAAGTAAGAAGAAAAGGGAGAGAGAAGCTCGCCTGCGTCTTCGTCGGAGAAGGAAGCAGCAGTGATAGACTCGCCGGAGAGAAGTAAACAGTGAGACTCGCCGGAACGTCGGAGAGAGTGATTCGTCGCCGGAGACTCGAGGATGGTGAGTGTCGGCAAGAGAAATCGGAGAAAGTGAGGGTCGCAATTTAGGTGGGGGTATTGGAGGATTGATTTCAAGAGAATACAAAAGAATTAGAAAATAATTGATTTTGAAGTAATTTAAAGTTTTTGTTTAGAATTTAAATTAATTCTATCTAAATGACAGTAAAAATGGTAAGAATTGATTCTTTACAAAATTTTATTGTAATTAATTAGAAAATCACTATATTGAATAACATTAGAATTTAAAGTAATTTAAAAGAATGATTTCAAATATTGAATCCAATAACACATGAATTTAAAAGAATTTGCGAATTACAATATTAAATAACAATAGAATTTAATAGAAAGTCTAATTCCTTTTAATTCAATTAAATTCCTTAATTGAATACCTCCCTCTTAAATTAAGGGGGAGGTATCCAATTAAAGAATTTAACCTTTTTGTCAACAATTAAATAATTTAACTGAATTAGAAGAAATTAAGCTTTCTATTAAAATTATAGTGTTTTTCAATATTGTATTTCACAAATTTATTTTAAATTCATGTGTTATTGGATTTAATATCTAAAGTCATTCTTCTAAATTACTTTAGATTATAATGTTATTTAATTTAATAATTTTTTAATTTCATTAATTGTTGTTGTTATTCAATTTTAGTTCTTTTCATATGCTATTGTCATTTTAAAGTAATTTAATAGAATTTCAATAAAAAATTTGCAAAAACCTATTTTTTACCATTTTTGCTGTTTTTTTAATAGAATTGGTTTAAATTTTCAATAAAAATTTAAATTACTTCAAAATATATTATTTTATAATTCTTTTGTATTTTCTTAAAATCAACCATTCAATTACTCACACTTTAGATTTTTCTCTTATAAATTTTTGTTGTAGTTAAAATTATTTTGGTAATTTGTCAGTTTGGACTATCTAATTCAGCTCAGTTAGATGAGTTTATGAATTTAGCCAAAATTTAATAAAACTCATCCAAATAGATCATCCAACAATATTCATTTTTAGCATTAAACAAATATCATTTTTCATTTTTATTCAAATGATCTATTTAGATGGACAAACAAGATCCATTTGAAAATTCATAAAAAAAATATCTAGTGAAACCTCATCTCTTACAAGAAGTTCTATAGATTTCTAGTAGAGGAAACTCCAAAAAGGGAGCTCCAAAAAGGGAGCTCCAAAAAACTATCCTATGAACTTTGTCTAATTTCTTCACTATACTAATTGCTATTTCCTCATTTAGTGAGCTAGGTTTAGATCCCTGAAGGTTTATCAAAAACAGAAGATGTTAGTTTGATAAAGCATATAGTCTGGCTCAAGAGTCCTAATCAAAGAGCATTAGATATCAAAAGTAAATGATAATATAAAGAGAGGAATATGAATCAGAAAGGAATTGCTGAAGAAGAAGCTTGGGATAGCCATTGGTGATATAACTTTAACATTTGTTTGGCACTCTCCATGGCTATCACTAGATCACCCAACAATGCCAATGGGACCACCCCCTCCTGAAAAGCAAAAGTTGCGGGTCTCAGATCTCCTCCTTCATGACAAGTCAGGATGGGATACTCTACTCATACGAGAGAACATTCCTGCACATGAGAGTGAGATTCTTAAACTACAACCCAGCACTTTGGGAGCGCATGATTGCTATATTTGGCTACCTACAGAGAAAGGGATGTATAATGTAAAAACATAATATTATGAAGCACTAGACAACTCTCTAATTTATTCTTCACCGCTGGAAAATCTAAATTGGAATGCTGAGGTATGGTCCCTAAACATTTTATAAATAATTAAGCTTTTCACTTGGAAAGCGCTGCAGGAGGCTCTACTGGTGGGAGAGAATCTTATGAGAAGAATCCTGGAAACTTTCTTTGCGTGTCCACATTGCACCGAGTCAGAATCCACCACTCATATGCTTTTCCACTGCCATTTCGCCAAAAAAGTCTGGAGCAAAGCACCCTACAATCAACCAATAAACTCATCAGAGATTCAACACATTGTGAATGGTCTGGGGGAAGCACAAAATCGGATCTGCTTGCCTCCATCAGGTGTTGAAGTTCCACTCTTCCCTTGGATATACTGGTCTATCTGGAGCTCCCGAAACCAAAGAATTTTCAACAACAGGATCATCTCTGCAGAAGAGACGTTATCAAAAGCGATGAGAGAGCCCAAAGAATGGCAAGTTTCTCAATCCCAGGAAAAACAGGCACAAACAAAGATCCAGAAACACTGCTTACACGGAAAGCAAAGGAAGATCAATGCAGATACATTAATATGTTACACAGACACGGCATAGAGAGCAGAAGATGGATCGGTGGGGCTGGGATGGATCTTCAAACATCATCTTGAGCACCAATCTTGGTCGGGTGCTGATTCGCAATCTCCGGTTGGATCCCCACTTCTGGCAGAGGCTCTAGCAATGAAAGCAGCAATCATTCATGTAAAGATTCTAAATTTCAGGAAGATTTTGATCATATCTGATTCCTTAAAGCTCATCAAATCAGTCAAAGGTGAAGCGTCGCCCAAAGAAGTCTTCGGTATCTCTCATGATATCCAAATCCTATCTCTTTTCTTCTCTCTTTTGCTGTTGAATTTGTTCCTCTAGAAGAAAACAAAGAAGCCGACTCTTTGGCAAAGAGTAAACTTCATCCTTGTATTCTAAACCATGGTTACGTTTTTATTTTAATAAACTAGTTAAACAAAAAAAAAATATCTCCGACAAAGTATATCATAAAGACTCAAACAGAATACCAGCAAAATTAACATAGATCAGCTTGTTTGAATCATGTCAACGGACAATCCAGCTGAGATTTTAACACCAAATCATTACCGAGCTCAACATGTACAAGTTTAGACAAAGTTTTGAGATCCTTCCTATAGGAAAGTACCACTGCCACATAACATAGGAAGCAACATCTCCTTGCTTGGAAAAGAGTGTTTACAGAAAAGAGAAGGTGACATGGGGATTCGATTGGAAAAGGAGATGAACATGGTGCTCCTAGAAAAGTTGGGTTGGCGAATGCTGAACAATTAGACAAGTCTCTGGGCAAAAGTATTGCGTAGTAAATATAAAATTTGAGATGTTCATGATAGGTCATAGCTTCAAGTGAAGGGTAATTAGTCATCAACATAGAAAAACGTGGGGATAGAAATAAGAGAGATGGTAATCCTAGGACTGCGTTGGGTGATGAGGGATGGAAGCAACATCCAGTTTGGGAGGGATAAATAACAACTAAATGTGCCACTAATGGAGTTAGTAGTACAAGCAATAGCAGATGACCTTTTGGATGTTAGTGCTCGAGATCTATGGAGAAACGAAATGGGATTGTTGATCAATCAAATTGATCCTTATATCTTTATGCATACTCTCTTGTATTTAGCGGCTGTATTTTTAGATGACATCACAGGAGCCAAAGACAGATTGGCCTAGGGAGAAACACAAGATGGAGAGTTCGCAATGTTGTCTACTCGCCGAAACAGAATATGTAAAAAATGTTTGACCGGGTATGGAAGGTTGTGGCACCAAAGCGAGTTACGATGTCTCTCTAGTTAGTTGCAAATCAGGGAATAATGACTAATATAAAAAGACAGAAAAAGGTATTTAAGTGACTCGAGTATCAGGTGTGCCGGGGGGGGGGGGGGGGGGGGGGGGGGGGGGGTTTGATGAGTCTATCAGCCATATACTGCAAGACTGTCCTGCCATGGCCGGAGTATGAAACCTTATTGTACCTATTAGGATGTGCAGGTTGTTTCTTGAGAAATCCTTTCTGGAGTAATTTTATGAGAATTTGAGTGATAATACAAAAGTGAGGAACAGTTTGTGGTCTAAAGCATTTGCAATGACAATATGGTAGAGATGAAAATAGAGATACGACAATGCGTTTAGGATAAATAGGAAATATGATAATAGGGTGCGCTTTTTCAAAGATCTAGCAAGAGAAGTTTCACTTGCCCACACAAATGTGAGAGGAAACAGAAAGGCACATGAAAGAGTACATAAAGAGGTTATGGAAAAGGGCTTGTGTTTAAATAATGTGGCAGGGGTTTCTAGAAGAGGGCTTGTGTTCTAAGTGTTTAGTGTTTTAAAGGATTAGATTCTGTAAGCTTGTCCCTTTGACGTTGGGACTGTCGGTAGAAAAACACATTAAAATAATAAAACAAACATAAATTTTAATTTTAATTTCAAACAATTGGTGGAGACAAGTTTGTGAGTCTCATTCTAAATTTTGTGAATTTGGTTCCTAAATTGTATTGGTAAACACTAAAAGTCCATATTTTTTAATTATGTGCATTTGCTAATAATACAGACTACTTTTAAGCTCAAGTTTATTTAAAAGTAAAGAGTGTAAAGAGTGGGCAACGTCCTTGACAACTAGAAAACCCTAATTTCTATTGCTGCCTTTCACGTCACAAACTTGAAACAATGACGATGATGTCCCATCTTCCGCATGATTTGGTAGTGTAGATACTATTTAGGGTTCCGATAACATCTTTGAGAGCAGTTAATTAGAACCTTTACAAAGAAGCATCTTGGCGAAGCAGTCAAGGAGTTCCTAAGGTTTGCTTAATGAGTGTCAGTCTCCATGGAATCAAATCTATAAAGCGTATATGTGATCACGTCAAGTGCCTATAACTGTAACGGCTTATTGTTATGCCTCGTGCAGTGTTGTATCAGCGCAATGGTGTTGTTACAACTTACATGTGAGATGGAGATATAGATTGCGAGTAAGATTGAGCCTAATGCGATGGTATCGTGGAACAAGTTCACTAGCCTTCGGGTTCAATCTGGGAGAGTGTTTTCGTTGACGAGGAGAAGAAAGTGGCAATGCTTTGTGATATACACACATTTCAACAGACCAACAAGACTTATGGTTGTATCGTTTGGGTAGAGTAGTGGATCTCGGAGTTGAATCTCGTTGGAAGAGCTTGTGCTCTTATTATGTTCAAAGCTCATGTGCATTAGTCTATCTTACAATACCTTGTTTGTATGGTGTATCATCTCTTTTTTCATTTTTTTTTTCTTTTTGTTATCATCTTCTTTCAACAAAATCACTAGTCATAACCTGAGGCATTAGTTTATGAATTTACTCATCTTCCCACATTATTTAAGAAGTAAAATTAGTAAAAATTGCAGATGTGTCACACTCATAATTAAAGTTAGTGTATTGTATTGATGACATGTAAATGTGATTTGTCAAATTTCCTAAAATAAACGAAATATTTTGATTGGCTGAATTAAAATTACAGAAACTTGAAATTAAACATAATTACACCAGATTATAAATAATTTTAAAGTAACAAAAAATATAATTATTATGATTAATTTTTTACATATATTCATAATTAGATAAAGTGTTAGTACAAAAATTTTACAATACATATACATATTTACATATTATAATTTCATATTAAAAGAAAAAATATATAATATTAGATTATCCAATAGGATAGTAAATCTTATATATATATATTAATAATGTGTAAAATATGATATATTCTTATTTTGGAAAGTTATTAATTTATGAAAATTTATAATAATACCATCTAAAAAGGTTTTAATTAGATACATTATTAAATAGTAGAATTCAAAATAAAATAAAATCACGATACTATAATTTAAAGAATAAAAATAGTTAAAAATAATAAAATAATAATTAACTTTTATTGAAAGTTTAAAAAGTAACATAATTTAAAATAATTTTTTTGTTCGAACCATAACTTATTATGCCAAATGAATAAAGTATATACTAATTATTACTATTTTATAGTATTAATATGACCATATATTTGTATATAATTTTAACACTTTTTATACTGCTATTTTTTAAAAATTTATATAGTTTTTGTTACCATCTCATCTTCTTTCTTATCATATTTTACATAAAAAGAAAAGTTTATATCATATTCATATATATATACACATTTTCCTTGTATATCTGGAATTTAAGATCATAAATGAAATAAAAATAATCGAATGAAAGAATAAATGATAATAAGATGAAACAAATATAAATAAGAAGTAAAAACAAACATAAATCTTTACAGTTTTAGTTTTTCATAAAAATATCGCAGTTTGTTTGACAAAGTTATTTAAAAAAATCTTAAAAAGACGCATTATTTTTAATGAACACATGTGCATACCAAATTTTATAATACACACTTACTTTTATAAAAATATGATTTCACAAATTTCGTAACAAATTTTTATTATAATTCTTATTGAAAAAGAAAATTACTAATGGATTATCTAATGTACTATATTTATCTTCATGGTAAAGTGAAATCTTATATTTTAGAGTTTTTTGTAATTTTTGTTAATATTTGATTTAATTTTTAATTTGAAATTATATATCACAAAACGCAGAAAAATAATTTACCAAAAAATAAAAATTGCTGAAAAATAATAAATTTTAATTTGATACTAAACGAAAGAAATGATTTTCGTGATTGTTGATAAAAGCCGAAAATTGTATTGTGTAAAAACAAAACGTTTGCGGAAAATATAAAAAAAAACTAACCAACACCTAAATATTACAATTCACTTATTTCTAGCTCATACTTACATGCATATATATATATATATATTACAAAACATATGCATTGCTATTTTTTTAACACATGAAAACTATACTCGTTTTTTCCACAAATGTGCGTATGAATATAAATATTATTTATGCAAAAGTCAAAGTCTCATACGAACTTGTCGTCCATGAAATTTGTTAACCTCGATTACAGTGCAATCATCTACCTGCTCTTAGGATAAGTAAAGATGGTATAACCCAATTTAGTTTAATTAACAATATATCAAAATATATATATATATATATATCATGTACGAATAGAGTATCATCAATATACAATATTAATCATATATTAAACATATATAATATTTTTATAGTCTGCACACAGTGCGGGCTGATCACCTAGTTAACCATATATTTTCGTTTACCTCATCCCAAATTTTGATTTGATTTGATTTCTTGCTTTGGTGTACTTGGTCTTGTTGTTCCTCGTTTACTGTTACAAACAATGTCTTTAGTTTATTGGAATTGAGTGTAAGAAATTTTGAGCCTTTGATGTTAGTTTATAATAGTTGGTGTATAAATTTATAGGGTTTGTTTGCAATGTATGAAAGAAAGAATCTGGTTGTGATAAAATAGTCAAATTAAACCAAAAAGAATTAAATATTAAGAAATTCATTTACCCATTTTCACCCCAATCATATATATAATGAGCAAGTCATCTCTGCATCTAAGGTGTTCAAATCAGCATATTTTTTATTTTAAAATGGACTTTTAAATATTTTGGGTTTTGTTTTTAAGTTTTTATATTTATGTATTTATTTTTGGGCTTTCAATATGATTAATTTGATATTAAAAGCAAAAAAAAAAATATTTTACAAATCATAAAATTACAAATTCTTCATTTGTGAAAAAGGGTTTGGAAGGCAACCAAATACAAAAGATTACAGAAAAAATAACAGAAAATAATTATCAAACTTTAAGAAAAAACCTTAGAAAGATTTATATATAAAGCTAAAGTAAAATCATATATATTAAACAAATACGTATTCTACAAACTATAAAAACTACAAATTCTCTTTGTAATAAAAAAATTTAAAAAGTTATTTCGAATATAAACAAACAGAATTTGAAAAAAAAGTTGAAAAGTGAACAATTACGAAAGATGACAGAAGAACTAGCTAAGAATAGTTATCAAACTTATTTAAAAATGCTCAAAAATATTAATGGTTAAAACTAAAGTAATATTATTCATATCCACTTTACTGTGTAAAATGAATGAAAGTTTTTCATAAATAAAGTGTTTAATTATATAGCATAGAAATGAATTTGATTTATACGAAGGAGGAAAAATATGGCAAATAGTTATCAACCATTTATTCTCAATGATGGTAATATAATATTGATATGCGATCATTTCACTCATCAATCAAATAATATATGAGTTTTAATCTAAAATATATAATTAAACTAAAACAAGATTACTGATTATACCATAGTCATGTTGTTTACATTCACATAATATAAAAATAGACAAAATTATTCTCACATACACTCACAAATATAGTAAGATAGTTCATCATTGAAAAAGGAAAACGCTTCAAATCAAGTAAAATCAATAATTTATCAAATACGCATAATTTTTTGATATGAAAATCCATCAAACATATGTAATATTAAACAGATCTTTTGCCCTGTCTAGCCAATTCTAACTAAAACTCTCCTCATTTAGATTAATAACAGATCACAGAACTGAATGAGATGGAAGCTTGCATGAAATAAGAGAAAAAACCAGTAAATTGCAATCAAAATAGCGAGACTAAGAGCTATAAGAAAGGGATAACAAATAAAAGAATAATTGTTCTTGAAAATGAGTTAGATTTTTTGAAAATTGATATAAAACTAAGAGAACATTCAGTTTAGAATGGAGAAGAATCGATGATGTCACTTTGTTGATCTATGAAAATAAGATGTAGAAAAAGATGAGAAATCAATTGAATACAAATAAACAGCAAAAACACATATAATAATTATTGCAGTATATAAATATATGAAATATTTTTTAACAATTAATATATTATAATCTATATTAGAAAAATAATTTACAATATATATATATATATTTTTTTATTTATTTTAAGACAACAAAAATATTCAAAAAATAAAAGACATATATAACACACAATAATATTAATTTAATATATAATAGTAATATCAATATATAAATAAGTCTGCGCAACGCGCGGATAAAAATCTAGTTTCTATAATATGCAATCTTTAATTGGTAAAACAACAAAATTGTAATGTTGTTTTTTAACCATTCCTTCGTTGTCTTTGATTCATGCATCCATGTTGTTTCACATTCAAGCTGAAGATGAAGATGTATGCATTACAAACAAGCTTTCATTCATGTAACCTTTGTGTTTTCTTTCTAACTGTTAATTAAAATTAAATAGAAACAAATATATTTTTATGATGAATAAAGTAAAAGAAAATAAGTTTTGGGGATTTTGACAAAAAAACCTATAAATAACATTATTTTGTAAGTTTATGTTTTTTTCTGAAATCAAATGGAGCTTCAAGCTCTGAGATCACTGAGATTATTTCTAAAGTTCCAAAAATCTTGGAACTCAAGAAAAACATAATTACCATTGGATTCTATGACATTATAATAGATGATATTCATGTCAATCTTTCTCATTGCATAAGCTAGAGAATAGTATCAAAACATATTGGTTTTGAGAAGATTTGAAGAATCCCTCGATCGACAAGGTTAAACACATAAGCTTTGATCCAACCGCTTTAGATTTTGTAGAAGCTCTGTCTACGCATTGAAGCTGTTTATAAGAATTAATAATCAATATTTTTAAATAATAGATATTTGATAATAAATATATAGCTATTTTTAAGTTGGAAGGTGTAAATAAAGAGTGTAAAGGTTTATTAACATTTACATAGAGTAAAAAAATAAAGTTTTACATAGCAAATGGCAATTGGATCCGCTGTAGCACAAAGGCTAATTTCTGAAATTTCGATAACACTTTGATCACTGCTTGTTCTCCAGTAATCCGGGTTCGGACCCTGGCAGCGGAATAATTTTTTGTATTATATACATATTAAAGCAGAACTAAACCTTAGAACTTATCGGAAGTGAACGAAACCCATAGGCCCAAATAAGGCCCACTATTATGATATTTGGGGTCATGAGAATCGTAAAACGAAATTTAGGGTTTATTTTATCAACTAAAACCCCCAAATTTCGATTTCTTCTGTAGAAATTTTTCTGGTTCTTCTTCTCCTCTGTTCCTTTCGGTGATATCATATTTTGCATTGTCATGTTCTCACTGATACTCCATGGCAAAAAGTCTAGCGAGTTGCAGAAATGGCGTAATTCGAGAATTCTAGTGAAGCTTTTTCAAAATGCATCATCGGCTTTTTCCAGTTCGTCCTCCTCTGTTATTGCTGATGTGTGTCCTCCTCAAGATCTTCGAAAAGGGAAGACTTTTACAGTCTCTTATCTCGTTGATTCATTGGGTTTAACCACAAAACTCGCAGAATCGATCTCAACGAAAATCAGCTCCGAGGGAATGTGTAATAATCCTGATTCCGTTCTGGGTCTTCTTAAAAGCCATGGCTTCACAGATTCTCAGATCTCCACCATCATCAAGAGCTATCCACGGCTGCTTGTAGAAGATGCTGAGACATCTCTTGCTCCCAAGCTTCAGTTTCTGCAATCCAGAGGAGCTTCAAGCTCTGAGCTCACTGAGGTTCTTTCGAAAGTTCTCAAAATCTTGGGAATCAAAAAGAACAAAGCTATCAGCGTATACTACGACTTCGTCAAAGACATCATAGAAGCTGATAAGACTTCCAAGTTGGAAAAGCTATGCCATTCTTGGCCACAAGGTACTAAGCATGAGAACAAACTCAGAAACATATCGGTTTTGAGAAATCTTGGCGTGCCTCAGGAGCTCTTGTTCTCCTTGCTTACATCCGATGCGCAGCTTGTTAACGGAAAAGAAAAATTCGAAGAGTCGCTCAAGAAGGTCGTTGAGATTGGTTTTGATCCAACCACCTTAAAGTTTGTCCAAGCTCTGTGCGTTTTTTACTCATGGAAGGAGAAAACGATACAAGAGAGAGTGAATCTCTACAAAAGGTTAGGCTTTGATGAGGGAGATGTATGGGAGATGTTCAAGAAGTGTCCCTTCTCTCTGACACTCTCTGAGGAGAAGATAACTCAGTCATTTGAAACCTTCAAGATGTTTGGACTGCTCGAAGACGAGATCTGCTCTGTCTTCAAACGCTTTCCTCCATGCATTGGATCATCTGCAGAGACTGTGAAGAACAAGACTGAGTTTCTGGTTAAGGAGATGAATTGGCTAAAAAAGGCCGTGATTGTGTTCCCTCATGTATTTGGATACAGCTTTGAGAAGAGGATTGTACCGAGGTGTACTGTAATCAAGGCTCTCATGTCTAAAAGATTGCTCGGAAGTGAACTTCCTCCAATGTCGTCTGTTTTGTCGTGTACTGATCAGATGTTCTTAAAAAGGTATCTGATGAAGCACGATGACAAGGAGCTTGTGTCTGAGCTAATGGCTATCTTGACCAGAGCTCATCCTAGAGCAATGAGCAACGTTTAAGACTAATGGTGAATCTTCTCTAATCTCAGTTTGACCTGTATCTACAATTTTCTGTAATCTCAGTTTCTCTCTGTGACCAATCAATATGATAAGAGGAAGACAGATCAAGAACAACCCACTGTTCTTGCCGTGAAATAAACTATTCAACGGCTAAGAAAGTTGATTAATTTTTCATAACCAATCAAACACCTAACCAATAGTAGTTTAATGAACGAAACAGTGTACCAAATAGTGAACCAGTAGTAAACCAATTTGTCCTTAACCGGGTCAAGAACTAAACCCTAAAAATCCGTTTTCTTCCTTCCCCAAATCTCTGCGATTGAAATGAAGTCGTGAACGGAGAGATGCAGATTCTTGAACAGTCGACCATTTCATTGAGTGATTCTTGAGATTTTTGAGAAGTTTTGAGATTTTGGCAACGAAGCCTGAGCGAATCGTTTTCTCGAAATGAGATTGAGCATCGAAGCCTCTACTCTGTGGAATTCTATGCTTCTCTCCTTCCTTCTCTTCTCCTCCTTTCGGTAAACTTCATTGCCTTGCCATCATATGTACTCTCTAATACTCCATGGAAAAAGGTCTATCGAGTTACAGAAATGGTGTAATTGGAGTGTTTCAGTGAAGCTTGCGCAAAATGTATTCTCTGTTTTTTCCATTTCCATCTCCTCTGCTTCTACTGTAAGCCATAAGGATGGTCGAAAAGGGAAGACTTTCACTGTCTCTTACCTCGTTGATACATTGGGTCTAACTACAAAACTCGCGGAATCAATCTCGAGGAAAGTCAGCTTTGAGAAAAAGGGCAATCCAGATTCCGTTCTGAATCTTCTTAATGGTTATGGCTTCACAGATTCTCAGGTCTCCACCATCGTCACGAGTTACCCAGGGCTGCTTATGTTAGATGCTGAGAAATCACTTGGTCCCAAGCTTAAGTTTCTGCAGTCAATGAAAGGAGCTTCGAGCTCTGAGTTCACAGAGGTTGTCTCTACAGTTCCTAAAATCTTGGGAAAGAAAGGGGAAAAATCCATAAGTGAATACTATGATTTCGTGAGAGATGTTATTGAAGCCGATAAGTGTTCAAACTACGAAAGCTTGTGTCTTTCTTTGCCACAGGGTAATCTAGAGAACAAAATCCGAAATGTGTTGGCTTTGAGAGACTTAGGCGTGCCTCAGCGTTTGTTGTTCCACTTGCTCATCTCAAATTACCAACCTGTCTGTGGCAAAGAGAGGTTTGAAGCTTCTCTCAAGAAAGTGGTTGACAAGGGCTTTGATCCAACGAGCTCAAAGTTTGTGCAAGCTCTCCACGTTGTGTACCGAAGCAGTGACAAAACGATTGAAGAAAAAGTCGATGTCTATAAAAGGCTAGGCTTCGCTGCGGGAGATGTATGGGAGATGTTCAAGAAATGGCCTTTCGCTCTGAAGTTCTCGGAGAAGAAGATAACTCAGACGTTTGAAACCCTCAAGAGGTGTGGTCTGCTCGAGAACGAGGTCATGTCATTGTTGAAGAGGAATCCTCAGTTCATACGCATTTCAGAGGAGAACATAGTGAGCTCTGTTGAAACGCTTATGGGTCTAGGATTCAGCAGAGACGAGTTTGCGTTGATGATCAAGCGCTATCCTCAGTGCATTGGCTTTTCTGCAGAGACGGTGAAGAAGAAGACCGGGTTTCTGGTGAAGAAGATGAAATGGCCACTAAAGTCCCTGGTTTCGCATCCTCAGGTGTTTGGATACAGCATGGAGAAGAGGATTGTACGGAGGTGTAATGTAATCGAAGCTCTCATGTCCAAAGGATTGCTCGGTGACGGAAGTGAACTCACTCCAATGTCGTCTGTTTTGGCGTGTACTGATGAGACGTTCTTAAACAGGTATGTGAGGAAGCACGATGACAAGGAGCTTGTGCCTGAGCTGATGGCCATCTTCACAAGAGTTCATAAGGCAGGCCTAGAACAATGAGCAACGTAGGTTTTGTTTTTTTTTTAGTTTTAGATTCATGGTGACATGTATCTCTTGATGGGGAAATATATAAAAAAAATCCTAATTTGTGAAACTCTTTTCGTGTGCTGGGAATGCTGAGATAATCAATAAATTAATCATCAAGTTTGTGGCCAAAATATTCATCAGTTTTTTAGTGTATAAATATCCTTAATTAACAAAAAACTCATTTTGAAATGCTAATTGTTAGTTTTGATTGCTAAGCTGCTGAATAATGCTAATATTTAGTTTTAATTGGTAAGTTGTGGAATGATGGAACTGCTTCGTGAACATGGCTCCTGTTTTCAGGAAACAAGTTCAAATTTATGGGATTAGATGCTTCTTCTTTGAGATTGAGACATAATCTTAGTTTCAAACAACTCATGGAGACTAGTTTGAGATTCTATCTAGAATTTAAAATTTGTGAATGTGGTTCCTAAATTTTCTAATAATTACCGAATTCTTTTAGAAGTCCATGTTTATAAATAATACAGAATACTTTTAGGCCTGGATTAATCTAAGATAAAGAGTGTAAAAGCCTTTTTAAATTTATATATAATATATAAATAAAGGTTTACATAACAAATGACAATTAAATCCGCTGTAGCACTAAGGCTAAATTTGTAGAATTGTTGGGCGCAATATACACACACACGTGTGCGCTCGACCGATTCCGGGTTCGAATCCCGGCAGCGGAATTTTTATTTTAATCGAAAGGAAAATGGATCTGCTATTGCGTTGTTACATCGGTTTCTTAAAAATCCAAACCCATATAAGGCCCACTATTGTTGTTGTAACCCAAATAAGGCCCAGTCTTGTTCTTTTGTTCCTTTCGATAACCCAGTTAAGGCCCACTATTGTTACGTATGCAATACAAATCCGCTGTCTACAAATAAATAAAGTTATACACGTATGAGATCGTATTTTCACTCACTGATATCACCGGAGCTCTTGAAACTGAAGTTATCATTACGTTTGTAGCCTAACAATCATCATCAGTTTTTAGTTTTTAGTACATTACTTTGATATTCGTAACTCCCAGAATCTATAATTAATAACAAAAAACGTTACTCTTAAACGTTACTTTTTGTTTCTATTCTATAATCAAAGAAAGTGAAGTCGTTGGTAATGCTGCTCTTATTCTATGCGGTGTATAGACTGAATCAATCTCAGCAGAAACAATAAAAGAAAGAAAGTTTAATCTTTGACTCCCTTGTCTTCTCTTTCTTTGATTAATAAATACAAGGTTTTATAGCAACAACCACCAAATGCCATTTAAGAGCAGAGGAGGAGGTATTGGGGATCACTATTTTTCTCCAAGAAATGTCCTTTCGAGAAACTTGACATTGTTCTTGTGCCTCGCGAGCTTCTGCCTTGGAATGTTCTTCACTACCAAGGTGTAATGTAATCAAAGCTCTCATGTCAAAAGGATTGATCGGAAGTGAACTTCCTCCAATGTCGTCTGTTTTGTCGTGTACTGATCAGATGTTCTTAAAAAGGTATGTGACGAAGCACGATGACAAGGAGCTTGTGCCTGAGCTAATGGCTATCTTGAACAGAGCTCATCCTAGAGCAATAAGCAACGTTTAAGGGCTTTGTTATCTGTTAGTTTTTAGACTAATGGTGAATCTTCTCTAATCTTAGATTGATCTGTATCTATAATCACTAGCCTTCGGATTCAATCTGAGAAAGTATTTTCGTTGACGAGGAGAAGAAAGTGGCAATGCTTTGTGATATACGCACATTTCAATAGACCAACAAGACTTTTGGTTGTATGGTTGGGGCAGAGTAGTTGAATCTCGCTGGAAGAGCTTGTGCTCTTATTATGTTCAAAGCTCATGTGCATTAAGTCTATCTTACAATACCTTGTTTGTATGGTGTATCATCTCTCTTTTCATCTTTTTTTTTTGTTTTTTTTGTTATCACCCTCTTTCAACAAGACTAGTCATAAACTGAGACATTAGGTTTTGAATTTACTCATAAACCATATAATTTCGTTGACCTCATCCCAAATTTTGATTTGATTTCTTGGTTTGGTGTATCTTGGTCATGGTGTTCCTGGTTTACTGTTACAAACAATGTCTTTTAGTTCATTGGCATTTGAGTGTAAGGAATTTCAAGCCTTTGATGTTTACTTTATAATAGTTGGTGTGTAAATTTATTGGGTTTGTTTGTAATGTATGAAAGAAAGAACCTGGTTGTGCTAAAATAGTCAAATTAAACCAAAAAGAATAAATTATTAAGAAATTAATTTACCCTCCTTTTTAAATCGAAAATAATGCGTGCGTGCGTGCCCACAAAAATGTATGTGGGAGGTAAGTGGTTCGAACCCAAGCTATCACGGATCTCTGTATAATTAATATTATTATCAAATCAGCAGCCGGAAAACTCATAAACCCTATATTCGTTTCCCTCTTCCCTGCGATTTTTGGGGATGAGTCAGAATTTTCTTCTTCTCCTCTGAATAAATAGTTCGATCGATCTCAATCGCTTCGACACTCTGGTTTTTTTTTTCAGGTATCGTTCTTCCTTCTCTTCTGCTCTTTACGGTAATCGCATTTCCTCTGTCATGCATTCTCTGATACTCCATGGAAGAAGAAGGTCTATCGAGTTGCAGAAATGCCTTAATTTGAGATTCGCAGAGAACATTTTCCAAAATGGGTCTGCTTTTTCCAGTTCCTTCTTCTCTACTAGTGCTTCTGCAGATGTGAGCCTTCAAGATGGTCGAAAAGGGAAGACTTTTACAGTCTCTTACCTCGTTGATTCACTGGGTTTAAGTAGAAAACTCGCAGAATCAATCTCGAGGAAAGTCAGCTTTGAGGAAAAGAGCAATCCAGATTCCGTTCTGAATCTTCTTATAAGTCATGGCTTCACAGATTCTCAGGTCTCCACCATCGTTACGAGTTACCCAGGACTGCTTATGTTAGATGCTGAGAAATCACTTGGTCCCAAGCTTAAGTTTCTGCAGTCAATGAAAGGAGCTTCGAGCTCTGAGTTCTCTGAGGTTGTCTCCACAGTTCCTAAAATCTTGGGAAGGAAAGGGGAAAAAAGCATTAGTGAATACTATGATTTCGTGAGAGATGTTATTGAAGCCGATAAGTGTTCAAACTACGAAAGCTTGTGTCTTTCTTTGCCACAGGGTAATCTAGAGAACAAAATCAGGAAACACATCTTGTATTCTCTGCTTATCTTCACCTCCTTTCGGTAATTTCATTGCCTTGCCATCATGTATTCTCTGATACACCATGGAAAAATGTGTATCGGGTTACAGAAATGGTGTAGTTTTAAGTGTTTCAGTGAAGCTTGTGCAAAATGTATTCTCCAATTCCTTCTCCTCTGCTTCTACTGCTGCTGCAATGTGAGCCATAAAGATGGTCGAAAAGGGAAGACTTTTACAGTCTCTTACCTGGTTGATTCACTGGGTCTCACTACAAAACTCGCAGAATCAATCTCGAGGAAAGTCAGCTTTGAGGAAAAGGGCAATCCTGATTCCGTTATGGGTCTTTTTAGAAGTCATGGGTTCACAGATTCACAGATCTCCGACATCGTTACGAGTTATCCAGGGCTGCTTATGTTAGATGCTGAGAAATCACTTGGTCCCAAGCTTAAGTTTCTGCAGTCAATGAAAGGAGCTTCAAGCTCTGAGTTCACTAAGGTTGTCTCCACAGTTCCTAAAATCTTGGGAAAGAAAGGGGAAAAAACCATAAGTGAATACTATGATTTCGTGAGAGATGTTATAGAAGCCGATAAGAGCTCCAAGTTGGAAAAGTTATGTCATTCTTTGCCACAAAGCAGTAAGCAAGAGAACAAAATCAGAAACATATTGGTTTTGAGAGAGTTAGGTGTGCCCCAAGAGAGGCTATTCCACTTGCTTATCACCAATGACTCACCTGTCTGTGGCAATGAAAGATTTGAAGCTTCTCTCAAGAAAGTGGTTGACAAGGGCTTTGATCCAACGAGCTCAAAGTTTGTGCAAGCTCTCAGCGTTTTTTACCAAAGGAGTGACAAAACGATTGAAGAAAAAGTCGATGTCTATAAAAGGCTAGGCTTGGCTGTGGGAGATGTATGGGAGATGTTCAAGAAGTATCCTTTCACTCTGAAATTCTCTGAGAAGAAGATAACTCAGACGTTTGAAACCCTGAAAAAGTGCGGACTACTCAAAGACGAAATCCTCTCGATGTTCAAGAAGTTTCCACGATTCATTGGTTCTTCAGAGCAGAGGATAGAGAGCTCTCTTGAAACATTTATGTCTCTAGGATTCAGCAGAGACGAGTTTGCGATGATGTTAAAGCGCAATCCTCAGTACATTGGATACTCTGCAGAGTCGGTGAAGAACAAGACTGAGTTTCTGGTGAAGAAGATGAATTGGCCGATAAAGGCACTGGGTTCGAACCCTGCAGTTTATAACTACAGCCTGGAGAAGAGGATTGTACCAAGGTGTAATGTAATCAAAGCTCTCATGTCCAGAGGATTGCTCGGAAACGGAAGTGAACTTCCTCCATTGTATGTTGTGTTGCCGATTACAGATGAAGCTTTCTTAGTCAAGTATGTGAGGAACCATGATGACAAGCAGCTTGTCCTTGAATTGATGTCTATTTTCACCAATGGAACTTCTGTAGATGATTAAACCACTCTGAACTCTTTCTTTGTTCCTCTAAATTACATAAATGTATCTTTTGTGTTTTCTCTTGTTGATATTGGATTATGGCAAAGATGTTTATAATGTGATTGCTCTGTTTTGGAAACAGAGCAATACAAAATCTAATCTTTTATTTTCTTTTTTCTTTTTTCTGAATAAGTTTAGAAACCACATCTCTATATATTTAAAAGAGTGGGCAAGCGTGACAATTAAGAAACCCTAAATTTCTATTACAACGTCAGAAACTTGAAAACCCTAATGACGATGATATCCGATCTTCCGCATGATTTGGTAGAGGAGATACTCTCTAGGGTTCCGATAACATCTCTGAGAGCAGTGAGAACCACTAGCAAACGATGGAACGGTATGTCCAAAGATCCGAGCTTTACAAAGAAGCATCGTGGTGAAGCAGCGATCATGAAGATTGCTTCTAAGGTTTGTTTAATGAGTGCAAGTCTCCATGGAATCAACTCTATAAAGCGTATAGGTGAACTTAAACACGTCAAGATAACTGATGCCTATCACTGTAACGGCTTATTATTGTTATGCTTTCCCAAGGAGGACAACAACAACAACAACACTGGGAGGCTCGTGGTTTGGAACCCGTATTTGTGTCAAACCAGGTGGATCAAACCAAGCATCACTTTCCAGAGATTAAATATTTTATCAAATATGTGTTGTCTCGGATACGACCGCGAAAGCAACCACAAAATCCTGAGGTGTTTCTATGATCTGGGCGATATGAAACATGAAATATACGATTTTAAATCTAATACATGGAGGGTTCTTAGAGCCTCGTTGACTATAGGTTGTTATCATGAAGGAGGCGTGTCATTGAAAGGAAACATTTACGTTTTTGCTAATGTGAGAGTAATCCATGATTATGATAAGGTTTTACTATGTTTTGATTTTACACGAGAGGGATTTTTACCGCCTCTGCATCTACCCTTTCGCCCAAATCATAGGGATGGTGTGTCTCTATCGACTGTTAGAGAAGAGAAGCTTGCAGTGTTGTATATTCACACAGGCGAATATAAGATGGAGATATGGATTACGACTAAGACTGAGCCTAACGCGGAGTCGGTTTCGTGGAACAAGTTCTTAGCCTTTGATATGGAAAGAATAAGTAGATTGTGGGTTCAATCTTGGAGTTTCTTCGTTGACGAGGACAAGAAAGTGGCAATGCTTTTTCACGCAGTCATTACAAAAGAACTGGCCGACAAGACCTATGGTTACATCGTTGGGGAGGATGTATACTTCAAAGAAGTTGATCTTGGACTTGAATCTCGCTGTAGGTGCGTGTGCCCTAATTATGTTCCAAGCTCAGCGCAAAATCAACTAATCTGACAAAGAGGAAAGAATGAGAGTATACACATTAGTCTATTTCACAATATCTTGTTTCTTTGGTGTATGATGTATCATCTCTTTGAGTTATTTATAGTTAGAGGATTTTTGTCACTTTTGTTTACAAAAGAGACACTTTCAGCAATTTAGACGCTTTGAATTTATTTGTGTCACTTTAACTACTTATTATGGTTTTTTGTTCAGATAATGAAATTAATTAGGTTAAGAGTTTTTCTTGCCGCCATCTGAGACCTCACCTTACCACTTCCTCAACACTGTATATCTCTTGATGTACCTTTTTCTCTCTCACCGATTTTCGGTGGCTCCGCTCCTTCCATCAGATCTGCACCATCTTCCGTTGATTCAGCGTCTTCAATTTCGTCGGCTAGCTCCAACAACACGACAGAGGCAACTCCGGACAGAGGAAGACGACTCTGATTCCAGACAGAAAAAAATTGATGGAGGAGAAGACTCCGATTAAGGTGGTTGGTGATGCCTCATGTTGTTGCTGGTGTAGCAGGACCATCATTATGTCCAGCTTTGGTGTCCACGCGTTGGTGTCCACTCATTCGCGACGATGGACAATGGACATGAGATAAAAGTATACGATGGAGTAGAGCTAGTGGACAAAAGACAATAAACTAGAGACGATGGACAAGAATTTGAGGCACTTTAACAAATAAAACACAATTTGTTTTTTTTATATACCCAATGGACGGATAGGAGACATATCAATACACTCTAAAGTTTTTTGATATGCTGAAATGGATAAGTTATGATGAACACTGAAATAGATATACATATGCATACATATATTATATCTCTTTTTGTTTACGCTTCTTCTAGCCTCATACGTATCAAATTGATAAAAAAAAAAGAATTAGACCTATAAACTTAAAACGTGATCTATAAGCCATAGTTACAAAGTCGGAATGAGACATAGTAAGAGACTCGCTAGAGTCAATCAGGTTTTCATGATTGAAGTTACAAAATCGGATTGGTTTTCCTGTATTTGTATTTGATGTAACCCGCGGGCCAGTCCGAAAACCCGCTAAATAAGGGTGGGGCGAGCTTGGGCCTAGGATCAGTTGTCTGCAATCTGCGACGGACCGACCACATTGACACACAGAATTTCAAACCCGCTGCAGATAAGTCCATGCGGGCACGGACTAGCCTGTTGACATCTCTACTTTTACATAATCAATGGCAAACAGATCAGTTGTAGCTCAAAGGTTAATTTCAGACCCAGTTGCTCTCACTAAGTCAGTGTTGGAGCAACTATTTGTAACAGAAATCTGGGCTCGACCCTGGCAGCGGAATATTTTTTATATTTTATATAAGAAAATATCCTTTTTGAGATTTTCTCTTCGAAGCCTGGAGGATTAGTTTTCTCGAACAATACTCTCTTATATCTAAACGCATGGAACAAAGTCGCTCGATCTACAGAAATTGCTTGATTCGGCACCTTTCGAGTATTGAAGTTATATGAAAGGTTCAGGAAGTGCCCACTCTCTCTCTCTGTTACACTCTGAAGAGAATATAAGTCAGACAACTGAAACACTCAGACAACTCGAAGATAAGATCTGCTCTGAGTTCAAACGCTTTCTTCAGTGCATTGGATACTCTGAAAAGTCGGTGAAGAAACAAGACTGAGTTGCTGGTGAAGGAGATGAATTGGCCAATGAAGGCTTTGGTTTCGAAGAGGATAGTCTCCCGAGGTGTGACGTGGCTTGCTTGGAAGTGAAATCCCTCCATCGTTGTGGTCTCTTTTGGTATGTAGAGATCATAATTTCTTCCATTTTTGATTGATCATCTGATTTGCCGAATGTTAATTTAAGGAGGTGTTATTTGTTCTTGTATTTTAATAGATTTGAGAATCCAAACCAAATTCAGTGTTATTGGTTCTTGTATTTTAAAATTTATATTGAAATACAGTGTTATTGGTTCTATGATTTTAAAATCCATAATGAAATACAGTGTTATTGGTTCTATCATTTTAGAATCTAAATATTACAAGGATTTGAGTTTTAATTGAATTTGAATGGATTTGGAAAGATTTTCATGACTAAAATACAAAGACCCAAATACAAGGTATAACCTTGGTATTTGAGTAGATTTTTTTTTTTTCTATTTTGCTGATTTTGAAATCAATAAATTTATCAAATCCAAAGAAGATTTATAAATCCACCAAAATACAAGAACCAATAACCCCTACTAAGATTGATGATTTTGGTTTTGTACTAAGATCATATATCAATATCATCCAGTATGAGGATTGTTATGGGGTTTAGTTAGTACCTGTTTACCCTTTACTCTTCGGCTGACTTTTAAATTAATCCACTATATATTATTTGACAAGTAACATTATTGAAAATAGCTGATTTGTCAACACTACAACCAAAGTTAGTGCTTTTAATTGATGACATATAAATGTGACATGTCAAACTTCCTAAAATAAACAAAATGTTTTGATTGGTTGAATTAAAATTATAAGAGTTGTGGAATTGAAATATAAATAAACTATATTATATTTATAACACTAAAATTAACAAATTTAAATTAACAGAAAATAAAATTTATTACAATTTCAAATTTTTACATATATTCATAATTTCATAAAATATAATTACGAAATTTGTTCAACAATATATATATATATATTATAATTTCATATAAAAACCAAAAAAATACTAAATTATCCAATATAATAATAAAAATTCTATTATTAATAAGACTTGAAGTATGATATATTTTTATTTCGGAAAGTTATTAATTTAAAAAAATATATTAATAACATCTAAAGAAATTTTAAATAAACAAATTATTAAATAATAAAATTTTAAATAAAATACAATCTTGATAAAAATAATTTAAAGAATAAAATGTTAAAAATAATAAGAATAATCAACTTTTATTGAAGTTTTTTTTTCAAAAACGTAATTTTAAATAAATTTTCTTTTCAAACCAATATTTACTAAATGAATAAAATATATGCTAATTATTATTTTATAATATTAATAGGACCATATATTTTCTATAACTTTTATCATCTTTTTATTGTTATTTTCTAAAATATACATAACTTATGTTACCATCTCATCTTATCTCTTATCATATTTTAAATAAAAATAAATTTTACATCATATTGATATATATATATATAAATTTATTTTCATTGTATATCAAAATTTTGAGAACATAAATAAAATGAAAAATAATCAAACGAAAGAATAAATTATAATAAGATGAAACAATATGAATAAGAAATAAAAATAGAAGTATATAAAAATAAATTTCTCGAACTTTTTTTTACAAAGCCACTTAAAAACTTTTTAACAAGTAAGAGCCATATTTCATTTTTTTTACAAATATGCGTACATACATAAATATTAATTGTACATTAGTTGAAGTCACATGCGAACTTTTTCGTGCATGTATTTTATTAAGATTGATTACAGTCTAATTTTATTTTAATTATTATACAATTTATATTTTTTAATAAATATTTATGTATTCAAGTGTAGTGAAGTGGTTGGTATGTCCGCACATGCGTGCCAACCATCTATCCGCTCTTAAGAATAAGTAAAAATGGTAAAAACTATTTTAGTTTAGTTTGCAATAAATAAAAAATATATATATACTTAAAATATATTATATATGTATCTGCAAATTCATATTATGTAAGACGCAAAAAAACATATTATAGATTGTATAAGGAGAAATAAAGCATATTATAGAAATATTCAAAAAATATTATAAGAATTTAATAATTATTTAACATAACTTTTATATTTGTGATTATATATTATTACAAGCATTATAAAAATAAAAATTTTAAAATTTATTAGTTTCAAAAAGAAATTTGTGAAATATTAAAACAATATATATACAAATATACTAATGATTAAAAAACTAATTAATATTTAAATATTATAATTAACTATTTATATAAAAAAAATTATACCCGCACATATGTATGCGAGCAACCAACTAGTTATATTTTATATTCTCGAATACGATTTAGTTGCCTTGGGCATTCTGGTTTGTTGATCGGTTCCTATCGGATCTTTCTGGTTTGGTTTTTCGAGGTTTGGCTGTTTTGGATTCAATCGGGCCGGGATTTTTTTTGGTTCGATCAGTTCGAGTCTTTTCGGGTTCAAATCGGTTCTGGAATTTGAAATCAGAACTAGGACCAAAAATAATTCAATTTTGAAAATAATCTTCTCGAGATAATTATTTGATTAATTATATAATAACTAATTTTGTTTAGATAACCGTCTGTATTTCAGCTATTATCCAACCAAACCAAAAAATAATCTGAAAGTTTAAAATAATTTAATTAACTAAACTATATGATAATGTATTTAGTAATAATTTGATAGTTAATTTTGGGTTTTAAACTATCCGTTCGGTTCTTAAGTATCATCCAATCCAATCGAAAATTAAAGTAAATTTGAAAAAGAACCGTTCAGATTATATTGGCTAAATAAATTCGAACCGAATCAAGTATTTTTGAGTCGGTTCGGTTAGGCTATATTGACTTTTTAGTTTTTTTTTCCAATGAAGAATCATGTACAAAATCGAAATCAGGGGTTTTCTTTTGCCTATGAACCTTAAAAATCGTTATCAAAGCCTGGAGAAGAGGATTGTACCAAGGTGTAACGTTATCAAAGCTCTCATGTTGGTTGTGTTGCCGATTACAGATGAAGCTTTCTTAGTCAAATATGTGAGGAACCATGATGGCAAGCAGCTTCTCTTTGAATTGATGTCTATTTTCACCAGTGGAACTTCAGAAGATGATTAAATCACTCTGAACTATTTCTTTGTTCTTCTAAATTACATAAATGTATCTTTTGTGTTTTCTCTTGTTGATATTGGATTATGACAAAGATCTTTATAATGTGCTTGCTCTGTTTTTAAAGAAACAAAGCAATACAGAAATTTTCCATTCTATTAATTTTGTATCGTAGCAACAAATCTAATCTTTTCTTTTCATTTTTCTTATTTCTGAATAATTTTAAGAAACCACATATATATATATATATATATATTTAAAAGAGTGGGCAAGCGTGACAATTAAGAAACCCTAAATTTCTTTTACAAGGTCAGAAACTTGAAAACCCTAATGACGATGATATCCGATCTTCCGCATGATTTGGTAGAGGAGATACTTTAGGCAAGCCCGGTTTTAGGCATGTGCTTGAGGTGCATTAGCACAGGGTCCACATAAATTTTTATAGAATTTGGTAAGAATTTAAAGCCCATTTTGAAAAATTTTAGGGCCATTATTTTGTAAATTCTGTTAATTTTAGTTAAAGAAAATAAATATTGCACAAAGTCCATTAATTTTATGAGCCGGGCCTGTCTCTAGGGTTCCAATAACATCTCTGAGAGCAGTGAGAACCACTAGCAAACGATGGAACGGTATATCCAAAGATCCGAGCTTTACAAAGAAGCATCGTGGTGAAGCAGTGATCATGAAGATTGCTTCTAAGCTTTGTTTAATGAGTGCAAGTCTCCATGGAATCAACCCTATAAAGCGTATAGGTGAACTTAAACACGTCAAGATAGCTGATGCCTATCACTGTAACGGCTTATTGTTATGCCTTGCCGAGGAGGACAACAACACTACTAGGCTCGTGGTTTGGAACCCGTATTTGTGTCAAACCACGTGGATCAAACCAAGCATCACTCTCCAAAGAACATTACATTTTGTAAGGGATGTGTATTGTCTCGGATACGACAGCGAAAGCAACCACAAAATCTTGAGGTGTTTCTATGATGTGTGCAATATAAAGCACGAAATCTACGATTTTAAATATAATTCATGGAGGGTTCTTAGAGCCTCCTCGTTGACTATAGGTCGGTATCAAGGAGGGGGCGTGTCATTGAAAGGAAGTTACGTTGTTGCTTACGAAACATTAATCAATGATTATGATACGATTTTACTATGTCTTGATTTTACAAGAGAGGGAGTTTTACCGCCTCTGCATCTACCCTGTCGCCTAAATCCTAATGACAATGTGACTCTATCGACTGTTAGAGAAGAGAAGCTTGCGGTGTTGCGTCATCGCAAAAGCAGATATAAGATAGAGATATGGATTACGACTAAGATTGAACCTAACCCGGAGTCGGTTTCATGGAACAAGTTCTTAGCCTTTGATCTGGAAAGAATAAGTAGATTTTGGGTTCAATCTTGGAGTTTTTTCGTTGACGAGGAGAAGAAAGTGGCAATGCTTTGTGATTTACACACACATGAACCGACCAGCAAAACTTTTGGTTGCATCGTTGGGGTGTATGGATGCTTCAAAGAAGTTGATCTTGGAGTTGAGTCTTGCTGTAGGTGCGTGTGCCCTTATTATATTCCAAGCTCAGTGCAAAATCAACCAATCTGACACGGAAGAGAGTATACACATTAGCCTATTTTATAATATCTTGTTTCTTTGGTGTATCATCTCTTTTTCTTTTGTTATCATCTTCTTCTTTGAACTAGACTGTCATTAGTTGAAATTACGTTATGATTTATGAATTCACTAATCTACGATGTATTAAACTGAAAGTATTGGAGCCCATTTTTGCTGAGGTTCACTTCCATAATCTTACTTTCATAATTAATATTGGAAATTGTCAAGGTTCTTGAACAAGTGAAGAAGGAAAATTTTGTTGTCTTTAATTTTTTTTAAAAACTTTTTGTTTTATTAATTTTTGTTCCGAATGATTACAATATAAAATAGATCTGTCAGATAAATACATAGAGAAATCAATGATCTTTCCCAACAAATTAATAAAGAGGGATTTTCTTGATGATATATTGTCGATACCAAAACAATCTTGTTCCGAAATTTGAAAATGTCAATGAAAAAGTCAATAAAAAATGTTCTCGTATCCACAATAGTAGATGGACTTTTTATACTTTTGACGATAACATGACAACAATTCTCATAATATAGATAGATCTCTTCTTTGATCAAACTTGAACTTTCCAATCAGATCAGTAAAGCAGAGTTGGGGAGTGGATGATCCAAACTATGTAGCATCGAATCTCCAAAGAGAAAAGTGATAGATCGAACTGGAGACAAACTGAATATGTTTCCAATGAAACAAGCAAAGAAATCACGATAATCCGAAAACAGAAAAACCGCCAGAAATCAGATCTAAAAAGTTGATCTAGAACAAAAAAAAAAAAAAAAAAAAAATCAAAAGCATTTAGAAAATGTTAAACCGAAAATTAAAGCGATCTGACACCACAAACCATGTTTATGCCTAAATCAAACTACATCTACAAATCAAAACCCCAAAAATCGAATTTGATAAAAGGACCCAATGGTTTAGACAAAGAAGAACGCAAAAGAAATCAAATATGAACCCAGCTCCAGTGTTGAGAGAGCCACCGAGCCCGAAACTAAAGAAGCAATGTGATGACTCTTGGAGAGAGAAGTTTAGGGTTCGGCTCGATCTGTTCTCTTTAATTCATGCATCCATGTTGTTGCACATTCAAGCTTCCATTCATGTAAGCTTCCATTCATGTAACCTTTGTGTGTTTCTTTTTAACTGTTAATCAAAATTAGATGGAAACAAATATATTTTAAAATAAATTGTATAATGGATAAAGTAAAAAAAAAATAAGTTTTGGGGATTTTGTCACAAAAACCATATAAATAACATATTTTGTAAGTTTATGCTTCTGCAATCCAGTGGAGTTTCAAGCTCTAAGATCATTGAAATTGTTTCAAAAGTTCCTAAAATCTTGGGATTCAATTAAGAAGAACATAACTATCATCGAATATTATAACTGATCAGAGCTCCGAGTTCGAAAAAGTCATGTCAATCTTTGTCACTGGGTAAGCTAGAGAATACAGTATCAGAAATATATCGATTTTGAGAAGATTTGAAGAATCCCCCGAGAAGGTTGAACACATGGCTTTGTGCATTGTTTATGGATTAAAGCTTTTTATGAAAAAATAATAATCAAATATTTTTTAAATAATGGGTATTTGCTAATAATATATACTTTCAAGCCCGAAGGTGTAAAGGCCTACTTGAATTTACGTAAGGTATATAAAAAAAGTTTTACTTAGCTAATGGCAACCAGATCCGCTGTAGCACAAAGATTAAAAAAATATTATATATAAGGAACTGTCGTTCGTCCTTAACTGAGCCAATTAAAGCAGAACTAAACCCTAGCAGTCGTGGGAAGTGAACGAAATCATAAACGTAAAACCCTTAAATCATCCCCATATTTGGGATTTTTGCTATTTTGAGTTCGGCGGCAAGTAAATAAACGGAGAAGATGTATGCCGTTTGCAGAAGAGAGAGTTTATTGTTTCTCTTTCTCATCAAAGCCTATGGAGGATTCGTTTTCTCGAACAATACTCTCTGACGCTTTCCTCAGTGCATTGGATACTCTGAAGAGTCGGTGAAGAACAAGACTGAGTTTCTGGTGAAGGAGATGAATTGGCCGATAAAGGCTTTGGTTTCGAAGAGGATAGTCTCCCGAGGTGTGACGTGGCTTGCTTGGAAGTGAAATCCCTCCATCGTTGTGGTCTCTTTTGGTATGTAGAGGATGGTTATGGGTTTAGTTAGTATCTGTTTATCCATTTACTCCTCGGCTGAAACTTTTCAAGTAAATAAAAGGGAACACTATTTATTTTAAACTAATTATATTTTGTATTCTCAATTACGATTTAGGCTTACCTTGGGCATTTTGGTTTGTCGATCGGTTCCGATTGGGTCTCTCTGGTTTGGGTTTTCGAGGTTTGGCTGTTTTGGATTCAATCGGGCCGGGAATTTTTTTGGTTCGGATCAGTTCGAGTCTTTTCGGATTCGAATCGGTTCTGGAATTTGAAATCAGAACTAGGACCGAAAATAATTCAATTTTGAAAATAATCTGAATTACTAGAAAACTCCAGATAATTATCCAACTAAACCGAAAAATAGTCTGAAAGATTTAAATAATTTAATCTTATACAAACTATAAACTCTATGAATCCTGTATATGATAATGTAATTAGTAATAATTTGATAATTAATTTTGGGTTTTTAAGCTATCCGTTCGGTTCTTAAGTATTATCCAAACCGAATTGATCGAATCGAAAATTAAAGTAAATTTGAAGAAGAACCGTTCAGATTATATTATTAGCTAAATAAATTCGAACCGAATCCAGTATTATGCGTCGGTTCGGGTCCGGTTCGTCAGCTATTGTCTTTTACCCTTTTTTTTTTTTTTTTTGTTTCCATTGAAGATGTGAATCGAAAACAGGCGCTTTGCCTATGAACCTTAAAAATCGTATCTCTTTTTTTTTTTCGTTGCCTCCCCAGTTTTGGTTCTTCGTGATTTGATTCTTAAAACCTTCGTACGGCTATCGCAATTGCATTTGTGTCGCCATGTATTCTCCGATCTTCCATGGAAACAGGCTGGTCAAGTTACAGAAATGGCGTGATTTGGGTTTTTCAGTGAAGCTTTCGCAAAACCCATCTTCTTTTTCCAGTTCCTTCTCCTCTGCTAGTGGTGCTGCAGATTTGAGCCTCAGAGATGGTGGAAAAGGTAAGAGCTTTACAGTCTCGTACCTCGTTAAGTCACTGGGTTTAGATACAAAACTCGCAGAATCGATCTCGATGAAAGTCAGCTTCGATGACAAGGGCAATCCAGATTCCGTTCTGAGTCTTTTGAGAAGTCACGGGTTCACAGAATCTCAGGTCTCAAGCATCATAAGGGCTTACCCAGGATTGCTTATATTAGATGCTGAGAACTCACTTGGTCCAAAGCTTCGGTTTTTGCAGTCCAGAGGAGCTTCAAGCTCTGAGCTCACTGAGATTCTCTCGAAAGTTCCTAAGATCTTGGCAATGAAATGGCAGAAAGCAATCAGCAGACACTACGACTTCGCCAAAGACATCATAGAAGCTGATAAGTGTTCGAAAGGCTACGAAAAGTCAGGTCAGTCTTTGCCACAGGCTAATAAACTGAGAAACGTGTCGGTTTTGAGAGACTTGGGGGTGCCTCTGAAGCTGTTACTCCCTATGATCATCACCAAGAACCGTGTCTGCTGTGGGAAAGAAAGATTTGAAGAATCACTCAAGAAGGTTGTTGACATGGGTTTTGATCCAACAAGCTCAAGGTTTGTGGATGCTCTGCGCTCTGTTTACCAAATGAGCGACAAAACGATTGAAGAAAAGGTCAGTCTCTATGTAAGGTTAGGCTTTGATGTGGAAGATGTATGGGCAATGTTCAAGAAATGGCCTTCCTTTCTGAATTTATCGGAGAAGAAGGTGTTGAACTCCATGGAAACACTTGAAGGTCTAGGGTTCAGCAGGGATGAGTTTGCGATAATGGTCAAGCGTTTTCCTCAGTGCGTCGAACTAACTGCAGAGACGGTGAAGAAGAAGACTGATTTTTTGGTGAAGCAGATGATTTGGCCACTAAAGGCCCTGGTTACGTATCCTCATGTGCTTGGATACAGCATGGAGGAGAGGATTGTGCCAAGGTGTAACGTTATCAAGGCTCTCATGTCCAAAGGCTTGCTCGGAGAAAGAGGAAGCAAACTACCTTCGATGTCGTCTGTTTTGTCGAGGACTGATGAGACGTTTTTAAAAAGGTATGTGTTGAAGCACGATGACAAGGAGCTTGTGGCTGAGCTAATGGCTATCTTCAACAGAGATCGTGTGCCTCATAGACCAGAAGGGAAGGCTTGTCAAGGATCTTGATGAAAAACCTCAAATTTTATAGACTTTTGTAATCCCCAGATTCGAACCGTTTCTTTTCTATATGAAAATCCCTTTTTGGAAAATAACTTATAACCCCTTTGAACTGTTCTGTGATTTTGATCATCTATTCTTCACTTCAATAGAAGTGTAGTACTTTAGAGTTCCTTTCATCTTCTGACAAGAAATGTTATTTTTGATTATGATTTCTCTCTGAGAGAAACTGAGATTCTAAATCCACTTGGCAGGTGAAAGCAGGCATGAACCTGATTCAGTACACCGAGATATCTTGTAGAGCTAAATCTAACAGGTGCGTTTTGTTTTCTTGTGTATGGTTTTTGATATAGGCATATGGGATCTGTGAAGTATATATAAGATATGGTTCCAGTGGTAGTAGTCTAAAAGATTACAATGGTGCACCAAAACTATGTTAAGTTCCTTTGCATCTTTGAAGAATTCAGCAGAGTTTGTTTGTTTGTTCTCTTGACGGGAACGTGAGTGTGAATCTCTTGACGCAGAACAAACTCTTAGTGAGGAAACAGTTTGAACCGAGATTTGTTGATCATGTAAAGCCTTTTTTTTTTGGCTCTTTACGTTATTGAAGCTCTCATGTTCAAAGACCTGCTTGTGGCTGAGCTGATGCCTATCTTCACCAGAGTTCATAAGGCATGCCTAGAACAATGAGCGATGTTAAGGATTTTGCTTTTTATTAGTCTTAGATTCATGTTGAATCTTCTGTAATCTCAACTTTGACTGGTATCCATCTATATGCAATCTTGATGGGGAATTATAACAAATTCTAATTTGTGAAACTCTTTTCGTGAACTGTTGAAACTGAAATTATCATGTATTATTCATCAGTTTATACTTTATACTGTATATCAGTATTTCAATATCCATAATTAATAGAAAAGTCATATTGAAACATTGGTTGGTAAGGCTGTGGAATGATAGAATTGTGTTCTTAAACGTGTATGTGAGGAAGCATGAGAAGCTGGTTCCTGAGTTGATGGCTATTTTCATGGGAGAACGTGTTTCTTAGACCTCAAGGTACACCCACAAGGCCACAACAATGCAGCAGCGTCAAGGTTTGTTTTTGTTATCTGTTAGTTTTAGATTACGTAGAATGAATCTTTTGAGTTTTGACAATGACAAAGACTAGCAATAGATGAGTTTTCGTTAATGTAATAACTCTGTAACCCCAATTTCTGCTTTTGTAATTTCAATTTGACTTGTAATGTTGAGACTCCTTTTTAACGAGTCATTAGCCTCTTTAATGCTAGTAGCCTAGAAGCAGCAATGTCAAGAGCAATACTTTTCCATTTTTCCTTGTGAATTGGCCACTAAAGGTTGTGGCTTTGTGACCTACTTAAGTTCTGTAGCTTCACATTTCGTTTACATATTAACCAGATTATTTACAGATGTACTTTTGGTATGCATACATTAATGTCACCAAATTCATCATCTTTATAAAAATAAATAAGATTAATAACTTTAATTTAGCAAAAGTAAAAAATAATATATTTCAACAAAAAAATATTAAAAAATATATAAGATAAATATCAATTTAGGGAAACATAAACTAAAATATTAATATAAAAAAGGAAAATATAAGCTGAAACAATAATATTAAAAAAGAAAGGAGAAATTATAATAAAATGATATATATTAATTAAGAAAATTAAAATTAAAATAAATAAGATTAACTTCAAGTTAGGTAAAAATATAAAGACAAAACACTAATTTTAAAATTAGAAAGAAGGAAATACTGTTGACATCTAAATACATAAATGTTATGAAATGTTCATATCATTGTATGTTAATATGCTTTATTCGAGCTTGTATTATTGAATTTATTCCTATTTGAGAAAAAAATATCAAAACATTTCGTTTATTTTAGAAAAATTATCATGTCATATTTTTATATCAACATTAATATACATTAATTTTTTATTTTTTTAACATATCAACTTTTTCATTAAACATACTTATCAAATAATAATATAATATATAAGATTCACATAACTGTAGCAGAAGATTAAACACAATGACATATAGATACATAAATATGGTAACTGTTGGACCCAGTTTTATCACGGCCAAAGATAACACGACACATTGATACCGAACCACCCTAAATGCTGACACGACCTGCTAGTTCCGCCAACAACTCCCTAATGCACTGTCCCCGAGCAGTTAGCAAATTTTCAAAATCAAGCATGCACCACCAATCCATCTGCTCCTCTAGCATGCCCAACAGATAAGACAGGTCGAAAAGGACTTGTATAAAAGAAGGCTAAGGAGAAGAGAAAAAGGAGGAGGCAAGCAAGCTAGAAGAGAGAGAGAATAAGAATCTGATCAGGAAAAAAGATGTAGAGATCAAAGGGGAGACCTCCTTAGGGTTTGATCTAAGGTGGAAAAATCCAACCCCATCCCGAAGAAGCCAAGCATCACCATACAGCATAGCTGAAAGAGAACACCCTGTTCCCCCCAGATAACGCCAAACAGAATAAATCTTTCTTTAACCCCGAACCATGTATTTATACTCATTATCACTCCTTTTGTAATAGAACCCTTCTGAAACACTCCCTAAATAAAAAGGTGTTCCGATATTTGGACGAGATGTTTAACCTTAAGCTCGTAGAATCACCCTCCTGAGTATATATTCCCGGTTGGACGTTCATTGATTTGGGCATCGGAGAACTTTCAGGAGGAAAACCTTCATTCAGTCCTCCTGAAGACCCGACTGATCTATTGTGTAGTAGTACTCATAGGACTCGAACAGGTTCCCGCCAATGCCCACAGAACTTAGATAGGCTTCATTCTGCAACGACTCGTCATCTTTCCCTCATATAGACATACCTCCATTATACGGACGAATAACTTACGTAACATCGTGAAAAATACTCCCGAACAATAACATACAACATATTTGCACTAAACAAAAAAAATACGATTGGTATTGATAATGATGATAATCATTTTTTTTTTACATATGATTAGTGATTATTATTTTCAGGTCACACAAATTAGCAAATTCATTTTTCATCAGTAATTTCTTTCATTTTTTCTGGAAAATCTTTTTCTCTATTACTCTTTTGTTTTTGTTTGTGGCAATTTCTTTTTATTATTATGATTTATCTAATTATAAAAAATTAGATATTAAATAATTAGATATCATCACAATAATTATAATTTTCAAATTTTATTTTTATTTACTTAAATATATATTTTCTAATTAAAATCTTGGTCAAAATAATCTTTAAAAAAAAAGTAAAAATATATGTTTTCGAATGGAAAATTATTTTAAATTAAAAAAAAAAAGAACAGGACGGAAATTTCGGGACCGATACGGAAGAGATGGAGTTCCCTTCCCAAATTTGTCAGGGCTACTGCCGCCTACAAACCTAACTTCTCCCGTCTCTCTCATCTATCGTCTTTGCATATTTTTCTTCTAACTTTGGAAGATAGCTGAGCATCAATACGAGAGGGCTAAGACGATAGTTTTATGGGACACGAAAGAGTGCAAGATCCCTTATGGTCTCGACGCTGGTGATGTTTCGAAGAACATCAAAACGGCCCTTGAGCATACGGGTTATACAGGTAGGGTCTCAATCATGGCTACTGGTGATGCCAAGGATGACTTTTGCTGCCACGAAATCTCGCTCAATCACTTTCCCGCAGGTGCATTACTTCTCTAACACACTCTTTCTTTCACTTACTTAATCATGGTTGTATCGAAACCCGCCTTTATATATATATGGGTTTTATAGGAGAAAGAGATGCGAGACTTAAAAAGGTTATAGCAGACTTGATGGAAGATCCTGCCCCATGGAATTTGTTACTGATCGTGAAAGACATCCCAGTGGACGTGGGCGTCGCCGTGGATTCAGAAAACTGCAATCTTCTCGTAGCAACTCCTGAGTACCCATCAGGACTGCTACTCTGCATGGCAAGCTGCTCAGTATGGCATTGGTCGAGCCTATCAGATGGAGGAAACCCTATCACCAGTAACTTTTCTCTTCTCTCTTGTGCTGTAAGCGTTTAACTCTTGTGGGTGTAAAATTTAGTCAACTGTGTGCTCCGTTCGCAGCTGCTAAGACCGACGTCTTTTGGGACATTGACGATTGTCCGATCCCTGATGATCTCGATCCCGAAATGATTTCTCAAAACATCAGATCAGCTCTTAAGGATAAGGCTTATCTTGGTGAGGTGTCAATCAGTGCTTATGGTGATACGAATCAGATCCAGGGGGAGTTTTGCTCCGCAGGAATCACGCCTATTCACGTACCCGCTGGTGAATATTCTATCAAACACTCACTGTCTTTTTTTGTAACCTGTATGTTGTCGTGTGTATCTTGATCTGCGTTATATGCTTTCAGGAGAGACTAGTGCGAGAGTTAGGATTATGGTGAAGCTTGTTGGCTGGGCACTCGACAATCCTGGTTCGAACCTGATGCTAATCGTACAAGACATCTCAAGAAACTCGGCCTACATGGAGGCTCTCCACTTTGTGAGAAGGCGAAACTGCAAACTTCTTATAGCGCAGCCTCAAGACGCATCAGGACACTTACTTAGAATGGTAAGTACAGAATGGCGTTGGAGCAGCCTATCATATGGAGGAAAGCCTATCACCCAAAGCGAAAGAAAGAGCAAGGTTAAGGATTCTGTCGAGTACTAGTCCCGGAAGCAGACGACGCCCTATTATTGCTTTCTTCTTTATTACGCTCCTCTAGTTTAATAATCTGTTAGCTAGTTTTTAGATTACGTCGATGAATCTTTTGAGTTTTCACAAATGACAATGACAAAGGCAAGCAAGCTTTTGTTTATGTAACTCCGTAACCCCAATTTGTGCTTTTGTAATCTCAGATTGGGATAGTAACAAAACTCCTTTTTAACGAGTCATTAGACTCTCGTTTGTCAACGATCAAGACTTCACCTTGTGAAGAAGAAGACTGAGTATGGGCCTGTTTGTTTGGTAATCTAGCTACTACATTTAGATGCTACAAGATATTGTTCATTTTGCAACAATTAATCATAAAAACTAGAATGCACTAGCTGCATACAAATATCATATTCATCCACAAAAACAAGATATTTCAGATGCAAATGAAAGTAGAGTTTATATACAGATATTTCATCCAAAAATTATAAATGTCTAAAATAATTCTAACTAATTTAAATAATTACGTATCAATATATCTTAATAATAAATTTTATAAAAACCCTAAATTCTGAAATTTCTCAAATTTCATCTTTTCACCAAAACCGTAAATCATTTTTTTGCTAAAACCATAAATTGTATTTTTGCTAAAACCATAAAATTTCATTTTTTCACAAAAACCGTAAAATTACGTTTGTCTTCCAAAAACATAAAATCACGAAAAAACCGTAAAATTATATTTCTCCGCCAAAACTGTAAAATCACGAGAAAATCGTAAAATTTTGGTCTTCCGCCAAAACTATAAAACCACGAGAAAATCGTAAAATTTTGTTTTTCTGCCAAAACTATAAATTCATGAGAAAATCGTAAAATTCTGTTTTTTCAACTTTTTCGTCAAAACCGTAAAATCACGAGAAACCATAAAATTATGTTTTCCTAAAACCGTAAAATTATGTTTTTCTGCCAAAACCGTAAAATCACAAAAAAACTGTAAAAATTTATTTTTTCGCTAAAACTGTAAAATTTCGTTTTCCTGTCAAAAGCGTAAAATTCAGTTTTCTTGCCAAATTTTCTGAACCGAGAGATTAGATGACCAAATAGATCAGATCAAGACTCAGTTTCTAAGATTTATGACTTGATTTTCGATATAATAATGAAGATTAATACTTTAATAGACAAATGGATTGGTCGGTTAAGGGGAGCAAAGTATTTTTTTTCCCGCAGATAAATTTTATTCTGTTGCTAATTTGCATTTGGTCACGACAAAGCGATTCTTTTCTTCACTTTTCTTTATCTGCCTTCTTATCGTACCTTGTGTCATATTAAAATGCAAGTATATGATTAGATCGATAGTGGTCATTTATCAATTTTAGAGTCTTCCGCACATTCATTTTCTCGATATTAATACTATAGGCTATATAGTGTATGTATAGAATGTGTTTGACTGGATTTTTTTTGAATATATATAACATCATTGTAATTTCAATACCTAAAACCTTCAAATTATTTTGTTTGAGTACTTATAATGATTTTTTTTACCAATTATCAATAAAATATATTCCAACCTATCATCAAATATCATTATGTACCTTGCTGTATAACATGTCATAATATGATGTACTTTTTTTATGCTACAGTACAAATTTGCTGAAAAGAAACAATTAGAATCCAACAAATAAAATAATACAATAAATATGAAAATTTCAAAAAGAGATTCAAACTATAGTGCAAAAGACAAAAAGCCCAAATAAGAATACAAAAGAAAACAATTAAAGAAAAAGAAAAGAGTACTGACAAAAAGCCCAGAAATATCCTCATTACGACTCTCTCTCCCCTCACGCCTCCCCAAATAAAGAGAACAGCCAAAAACCCTATTTTAAAAAAAAAACAAATAATAATAAATAAATGAATAACATAAACGAATTAAATTCCTCTCCACAAAATTCTGTAACATCCGCTTCAGCTTCAGCTTCAATCGAAGAAGACGAAGACGAATCACACTTTTTGAGCAGTTAGATTTTTTTTCAATCCCCCTTGTGGTTTTACAGTAACGCTCGCCGGAGACTATGGCGGCTCGGCCTTCTTCGGCGTCTTCAACGGCGAAGCTTCCATCAATCAACCCAGAGGATTACGCTCACAGTCCGGTTCACTACGCCATCGTTTTGGGAGATCACTCCTCACTGACTCGTCTTCTTTCGACCGTGCCAAAGCTAGGAGATCCAGAGCAGATCCGAACCGAATCCGACTCACTGAGCCAGGAACGAGTCGCGGATCAGATCTCCGCCGTGCTTGACCGCCGCGACGTTCCCTTCCGCGAAACGCCTCTTCATCTAGCGGTTAGGCTCGACGATGTGTTCGCGGCGAGGGCGATCTCTTCCGCCGGCGCTGACATTTCGCTCCATAACGCCGCTGGATGGAATCCGTTGCAGGAGGCGGTTTGTCGCCGGAATTCTGAGGTCATGAAGGTGCTTCTAAGGCATCACCACCGCTTGGCGTGGTGCAAATGGCGGAGGCGTTTGCCGCGATTGATCGCTGTTCTCCGTCGTATGCGAGATTTCTACATGGAGATCTCTTTTCATTTCGAGAGCTCGGTGATTCCGTTCGTCGGAAAAATAGCTCCCTCTGACACTTACAAGATCTGGAAACGCGACGGAAACCTTCGCGCTGACACTACCTTAGCTGGATTTGACGGATTGAAAATCCAGCGTGCGGATCAAAGCTTCCTTTTCCTCGGCGACGGTGACGAATCACTCGATATTTCTCCCGGATCGTTGCTTGTACTGAATCGAGACGACCGCAAAATCCTCGACGCCTTTGAAAGCGCCGGAGCTCCGATTAGCGACTCAGATATCGCCGTATTCTGTTCTCAATCAAGCTTGTACCGTCCAGGAATGGATGTCACTAAAGCAGAGCTCGTCGGGCGAATGAATTGGCGGCGGCAAGAGAAGATGGAAAGCGTCGGAGATTGGAAAGCTAGGGTTTACGAAATCCAGAAAGTGACTTTCAGTTTCAGATCCCGGAAAATCGTTAACGACAGCGATTCCGCCGGAAGCGAACAAGTTCTACCTCTAGAGCTAGACGAGGACGACGACGGGTTCCTAGTTGCCGAGAATCCTAATTTCTTAGCTCCGCCGCCGCCAAGGCCACAGAGACGGCACAGTAGCTTCGTCAGAGAAGATAGAGATTGGATTTCTGTTGGGAGAAAAAGCGTCGATGTTTATCCATCCGCCGCACCACCACCGCAATTCCAACCACCGAGAAGCTCAGTAACTCAATTGCAGCCACCGAGAAGCTCAGTAACTCAATTGCAGCCACCGAGAAGCTCAGTAACTCATTTGCAGCCACCGAGAAGGTCAGTGGCCGTGCCTTCAACGTTTTCTCCGGTGAATCCTACTCCGTCTCCTCAGATCAAAGAGAAAGAATTCGTCAAGAGCTTACATCCATCTGTTTGGTTAACGGATCAATTTCCGTTAAAGACGGAGGAGCTGCTTCCGTTACTCGACATTTTAGCCAATAAAGTCAAAGCCGTCGCCAGAATGCGTGATCTCCTCACCACCAAGTTCCCGCCGGGAACTTTTCCAGTTAAGGTAAACAAAAGGGGCAATCCCGTAAATATCTTTTAATAATTTCAATCAAATCGCTTTTTCAGTTTGTTACTCTTTTTAGGCTCTTCCTAAGCTAGAAACATTACGACCGTTAAACCCAATGAGTCAAACTATCTGACGTGTCATGCTCTCATTGACTAGTTAGATAAACGTTATGAGTAGGCCACGTCAATAGAATGGTGACGTGGTAAAGAAATCACGGATGGGTCAAGGGGAACCAAAGCTTTTGGGACCCATATTGGTTATTTGCTTCTATGTAGAATAAGATCTCTCTAATTTTGGGAAATTGTGCTTTAAACCAAGTCAAAATCTTTAGATTATGTTCTTTTGCTAAACAAAATCTTTTGGTGGGATCCAGCTGTCGATTCCGGTGGTCCCTACGGTCAAAGTAGTCATCACATTCACCAAGTTCGTCGATCTTCCACCGGCGGAGAAATTCTACACACCACTCTCAAGCCCGAGATTCCTCTCCGGTGAAGACCAATCCGATGATGAAGACGACGAAAAATCAAACGCTCGCAATTCAATTTCGCGGCCGTCGTCGTGGCTGAGACGCTCTGGAAAAAACTCACAGCGGCGGATAGAGGAGGAGGAGCAACAAACGCCGGATCCATTTGCTATACCGATTGGGTATAAGTGGACAAGCATAAGTAGTAATAGTAATAATAAGGCAGGTAATAATAGTAAAATGAAGAGGTCGAAGTCTACCAAGAGATCTAAGTGAAAAAAAAGAAACTTTAGGAATTTTATTTGAGGAATTAACGATATAATCGCTCGTCTTTTTTTTCATGTAGATAATAATCTGAAATTAGTAAGCAGTCAATATAGAGGAATTATTGATGAAAAATCTGGTTGTAGATTTTTTTTGTACTCTATACAATTTACATTTGCTCAAATGGTTATATGGTTCAGATGCTTTACTCTTTTTTTCATCCATGGTCATGGTTTTAAATGGATGCCACCAAGCTAAAGTAAAAAAAAAAAATAAGGACGAAAATAAAATCAACTATTGTATGTGTTTCATGCTCTTATTATTTATGGGCCTACTATGTGTTCATAAATTTTCTATATACCAAAAATAATATTTTTCTTATTATAGCAAAAAAAAAATTGATTAGTTACACATTTGTTTGTTCAATATTCCTTAGTATTCTGAACTAAAATTCGAGGTAATAACTTTTGATAAAGCAATCATGAGTGTTCTGCTTTAGGTTACATAAGACCCAATTTAGACGTTTTGGAGGACATTCCATTCCAAGCTGTCATTTTTGTATATATCCGATTTAAATAAGTTGACAATAACATATCTTATTTTTGGTATAAATTAAAAGACTTACAAAGGTTATAATTATTAGAGGTGAGACGTGGAGTTGAAGTTAATAACATAGTACACGCTTAATGATTTTATAGTGACAATTCAAGCTTTCAATGGATTTTTATGTGGAAAGAAAGTTTAATTTTTTGGTACCAAGAATTTTTAAAGAACATTAAATAAATATTGTCACATGGAATGGGACATATTTTTAAATGTCTTAAAATCACGACCTACATCTTATGCTTTATACCTAAATGTTCCAAAACAACGTTTGCTTTGCAAGTCGGAAACGAACAAACTTTCAGTTAGTTTAAGTGCATCCAAAGACAAAATCCCATATATATAATATTACAATTACAAATTAATAAATCTAAAGATTTGAACCCTGACAAAAAAAAGGACAACCTAAATAATAAATTTTTACAAATAATATTTTATAGATAAGAACAACACATCTACTATTAGTTTACTAGTCTTCTTCATTCTCCGCATTATCACTCATTTTGCTAATCAAAATCGTCTTTCTCCTCCAAAGAAGACCTCTCCAGCCTCCACACATTTAGAGGTATATATATATATATATTATTTTCTCTTCTACATTCTTTAGTTATGAATATCATTCATTTTTGGTCAACAATTAATGGAAAAGATTTTTTGGTTGATTGAAGATTTTAATATGATTGTTGAACTAAGATTTTAGACCTTTTAACTTGCGGAAAGATACCCTGATATGACAAGTGAAGCACCAAGTTGGGCGGATCAATGGGGAACCGGAGGGATCGGAGAGATGCCGGAGGAAGAGAACACCAACGGTGCCGGCGGTAAGAAGTCCGGCAAGACCAAATCCGGAATTAACAAAGGCAAGATCGTTGACTTCATAAGTTTCAAGTGGATGAAGAATCTTGTGACTAAGAAGAAGAAAGACTCTAATTCTTCAAAATGAAAAGAAAAAAATGCTTTGTAACCTTTTTTCTTCAATGTTTTTTTGAAATATGTTTCTTCTCAAGATCTCAATCTGTCATTGTATTATTTTTATATTGAGTTTCATGTATGTTATGGTGCATCCCACGATTGAAAGTTTATTAGTTTTATGTATGACATGGCTCAATTCCTCGTTTACTCCTGAAAATAAAATGTTCTATTTTACTAGAAGACTGCATTTATGATTTTCTTACAAATGGTTCACTACTTTCATCAATACTTTGACAAATACCCCGAACTATTCGTTATGATCAAACTGGTAAGTAGGAGAGAATCAATAGCTGAAAGGTGGTGCCACATGTTTGCGTGTCCATAAGTAAAACCCAAACTTACATATGATAAGTCCAAAGCAACATAAAAGAACTTTTGCATATTCGTAGTTATATAGAACCATACCATATGTACAAGAAACATCAAAGTAGGCAGATTTAAACCAAACCAAAAGTGTTTTCTCCACTGTAAGTCATGTAGAGAAACCCATCTTCGTCTTTGTGCTCTTCATAGATTGCAGACATCATAGCAGCTGCAAAAAAACCATCAACAAAAGCCTTCATTCATCTTCGTTTCGAGTTTGCAAATAAGTGTATGCGCAAAAACTAGTTTTTTATGAAAAAGAGTTGTGTTTTACCAGTTGGAGGCAATGTGTTCTTCACAAAGACAAAGATTGCCTTTTCAGCACTCAGCTTGATTCTTTTGCGAACAACATACACAAATTGTCCCACAGTTAGATCAGCAGGAACAAGGTACCTGAATCAAATAACCAAAAAGTCACAGATCAACAAAATTTCCATCTCATTCTTGTAGTCTTGGGTTCATGTTCATAGTACACAAAGACAAAGTTCTCAAGACAATGTTCAAAAGCACTCTTTTATCTTTAGCTTAAGAAAACCAAAGATGTGTAGAACTCATAAGCTTCCAAAAAGAGAGAACAGAGAAAGAAGAATGTCACTACTAACTTTTTCTTGTCGATGTTAGGAACATCACTTCTCTCAGCTTTCTCTACAATCACCTGCAACATATACTTTACTCTGTTAAAGATGAAAGCTACAAAGAAGAATATACACAGAGAGAGATACAGATAGAGATTAAAAGCCATTACTGGAACTCTGTCTGGGTATTTCTCCCTGATGCGAGAAGCTTCAATTTGTCTCCTCTCTGACATTACAAAACCCAAAAAGGATGAAGGAAGAACATATAATCAGGCGAAACCATTTTAAGCATGTGATTGATCAATCTTAATCAAGTCTCTATGAACGATCCTACAATCCAACCGAAATCTATAGGTGACAAGATGGTTTATCAAAGATTCATAATTTTCTAGTGATCACTAACAAAACCCACAAGAAATTTTCTTCTTTTATATGGTGATGAATCAAGAACAAGGAGAAGGATAACTTACCCAGTGGGTGTTCCAACTTGAAAGAGATATTAGCCATGGCGATTAAGAACCGAGTTTCTGAAATCAGAATACCAATTCAATCAACACACAAAAAGAACAATATGAAATTGAAAGCAGATATTCGATTAGCAATCTCGCGAGATCAAATCATCGGAAAAAAACGAGAGGAATTCGAAGGGGAAAAAAACCCAGATATTACGAAATTGGAGAAGAACTTACCAGAGATTAGGGTTTCTCGTTTCCCCTAAAATTTGACTGATTTAGAATATCGGCAGCGATGAAGATCACAGCTCGATTTTCTTAATAAGGTGCTTCAAATAGAAAAGGAAACTCAATTAGGTTTTCAAGATTCCTAAATCTCTGCACGAAACTGATAACTGAAAAGGCTGAAACTTTCGTCGTCATCGCTTTGTTCTACTACTCCATAACCGGAAACGTGAACCGGGTTATGGTTTAGAATATTTTCGGTTATTAATTATTATTTTTGTTTTTTGCTTCGTACTTTCAGTCAACGACACAATTTATTGTGAAACAGAAAAAAGCCAAAAATTAGAACAAAATGAGTCATTGCAATGTTATTGATTGTTGTATTTTAATAAATTTGAGAATCCAAAATAAATTTAATGTTACTGGTTCTTGTATATTAAAATCTATATTGAAATATAGTATTATTAATTTTATGATTTTAAAATCTATAATGAAATACAATGTTATTAGTTTTATAATTTTAAAATTTAAATATTATAAGGGTTTGAGTTTTAATTGAATTTGAATGGATTTCAAAGAATTTTCATGACTAAAATACAAACCTAAATAAAAGATTTAATTTTAATATTAGATTAGATTTTTTTTTTCTTTTTGCTGATTTTAAAATTAATAAATTTATTAAATCCAAATTTTTTTTCTAAATTCATTAAAATATAAAAACCAATAACCCTTACTTACACTAAACAGAAAAATAACAGTATTTCTATATATATATATATATATATGTGTGTGTGTGAAAAAGGAATAAAAAGAGTGTTGACAAAGAAAACAAGGTCATTGAGAAAAGAAAATTAATTCTTTTATAGGCAAGTAATCAACATTTGAAAATTAAATTAATGTTTTTAAATTGAAAAGTAAAATTGGTTGAAAATTGAAATTTTATGTTTTGCAATTTTGATAATACTTATATAGCGTGATTTTTTTGAACTATTTAGTAAATAACATTTTAACATTTTTGTATATTTGATACACTTATGATGTGATGATATACTTCGATGAATACTTCATCCTATGTGTGCAAACTGCAAAAGACAAATATATATAATTTGTTCATGACTATTTTTATCAATTAAGTTATGTAAATATAACTCCATCTATTTAAATCTTGGAGCCGTTTTAAAAGTTGAAAGCTGGTGAAATAAAATAAAATAGTAACTGATGAATGCTTGTGTATATGAAACCTACTGATTTTGCATCAACTTTTAGGATCTCAACTTCACACTCTGTTTGTTGGATTATCTTCAGCAATGTTATTTTGATTGTTTTGGGATTTTCTTCAGCAGGATTTAAGATTTTCTCATTTAAAAAAAAAAACTCAAAATCAATCAGATCACATCATCCTCACTATGAACAAAATCGATTATTCATATCATCCAGCGTAATGTCCAACTATAAAATGCTAAGAGGAAGGTAATGCACATTTACATTTAAGTCTTATAAACCATCCAAAAGACCGAAGTTTATAAAACTTTAATGTACATGCACAGTATCTTTCTCTGTATCGGTGGGTATTAAACATTTGTGTGTTTTTCATTAAAAATAAAATGAAGTGGAACTTATAGTCAAGAAAAAACTATGAAAACAGGAATATTTGGAAAATGAAACCACATTGGTTTCAAAATTTAAATAGATGTTGTTGGCAGTGGCAGAGCCCACCAACATGCCTTTGTCTCTCTTACAAATCCTCATAAATACCAATTGATAGCTCATGGGATCCTTGTTCCTTTATCAAATCTTATCTTAAAAACTTATACATACACTATATATACACCCACATGTGTATCTTGGAGATATTGTGTTCTTCTTGGGTGTAGTTATATTAATATGTATCCTATTATATTTAAATTTGGAATAATGAGGCAAAAATAATTCTTATACAAATCATCAAACTACATTCTATAGTCATATATCATAACATATTTAAATATTTATTTAAAAAAAAAATTAAAGGCTTAACTTACTAATTTGAAAGGAGAAACAAATATTACACAAAAAGGGATAAATAGCATTACAAATGAATGAAAGAAAAACATGCAACGTACCGAAAATTATAAAAAGTAAGTGGCTAATCTTATGCACAAACCTCATGGATTCATTTGAGTAAGACTGTGTCATGATTTTAGCTTCGATCGAGGCAATATACATGTTTCAGCTGTAGAAAATAATATTACTCCAATGGCTATTATAGGTTGTTTTATTTTTAAATATGTCTATGTAGTCGCTAAATTAAATAATTACTTTCTACCGAATATTACTCCGATATAGATTGTATACTGCAACATTTCACTTTGGTGTATGAGATTCGACATTCTCATCTCCATTTTTTTTTATTGCAAACATCATTTTTATCGTTCATCAACCAACGTCCCATCATCATGGTAGGCTAAGTTCTTATTTATATGAGTAGCCCGAAAAACTCGGTAATAAGCAGAAAGATATATCATTATCTAAAAGTATAACTTGCTAAGCACAAAATTAATCTTTAAACTATAGTATAAGTGAACATATAGACAAACAATATTTTCTGATGAGATCTAGTGCATTAGTGTGGAAAACCGAACTAGTCCTGCGGCGGGAGTAGGGAACGCAAAGCCTTCTGACTTTTCGAATTGATAGTCAAATGTTGATATCCACCCTTTGAATATTGCATCACAAGTTTCACAACGATGGGATCTTATAAAGTTAATGCAATTAGTTGCAAAATAAATTAAAGTTATAAAAAAAAAACTACATACTGTATACAGTAAAACTAAATTAATTTAAACTATCAACGGAATTCATCCATGTTGAAGTTTCACAACTTAGTTAAGATATATTGGACATATTTTATCGTTATGAATGTGCGATGTATATTGCATTTTGCTATTTCTAACACGAATTTTGCGCTAAATATTTGGTCGAAGAGAAGAAAACCCATCACAAAACAGTAGTGGTTTTAACCATCGCAAATTTGAGTTAAGACTTTTGATTAGATATTTTGCTATACATTTATGATAATGTATTTGCAAAGGAATTTAATTAATTCGTCTTACTTTTCTATTAATTCTATAACACATGATGGTAACGGTATCATGAGAAATTCCCACCTAGTACACACCACTTTAATTATTTGTCTAATAACTTGTATATTTAAAAGAAATGGTTTAGCTTTTTTTCTTAGCGACTTTTATAAATCAGAGCTTTACTAATCATCATCAAATTCTTAGTAGTGGTTAGTTCAATGAAAGTTATGTGAGCAAATAAGCTCATCTATTTTTGTTTAGTAAAAGACACACCCCACTTAATTTGATATTTTATTATGTTAAATTACACATAAACATATACATATTAAAATTTGTAAAGAAAACTTTCTACTAAAAATAAATATTTTTCAAATTCAATACAACCAACTTCCTTTTTGTTGTGGGGGTTGTTGGCCTAATTCAATGCTTGTTTTTCTTTTGGCTTCTCTTCTTCACCTCTTCGTATTTATATCTTCTTTCGCTCTCCAAACCCCAAAAGAAAAAAAAAAAAAAATATATATATATATATATAATTGCAATAGCTCATATTGTCTTTCTTCTTTTCCATTTCTGCACAATAGAAGAAGGAAAAACCGTAATTTATAAGCCGGTTTAAGAGTAAGTACCCTCTCTTGCAAGGTACGTTTTCAATTATTTACCTCCGTTGATTTCTTTTGCTTTGGTTTTAGATGTGGAGTTTGGGGATAATAAGCAACCCATGAGAGGGTTTAACTGATGTAAAGGCAATACGAGATATTGGTGCGGTTCAATCTGAAAACCGAACTCTTTTTTTCTTTAGAGATCGGTTTGTTTGATTGAGCCGTGCCAATATCACGAGTTTTATAAGCCTTTCATCTTTAGTTGGTGTTCAAGGTAATATATGATATATCTCTATCACTCTATGTCGATTCTCCAAGATGTTTATGGATATTTGACGCATAATTAATTCTCTATTTGTAGTCTGCAGATAGTATCGATGTCTAATTGTCTATCGTCGAGGATCACGCTCTTTCTCATGTTACGTTTCTATATAATAAATTAATAAATCATTAATTTGCGAAAAGACAATGTCATTAAACAAGTATTATTTAAAGATTTTTTTAAGATTCATGTTTATCTACTGCAGGCTCTGGAGATAATAACTGCAAAATGGGAAGAAATGAATATCAAATACATTTGCGAGAAGATATTTAGACTATGATTAAACAAAAAAAAAAATTGTACCGAATTATCGAAGGGGAATGTTTTTTCTTGGGATATATTATTGTCGCTCATTATCAATCCAAAGATAGCCGACTAGAATCTATATTATTTGTATTTCTCTGCACTTCTAATTCGTTTACACCCTTTTTCCAACTCAATTCGATTATGCTCGTTAGCGTGCTGGTTATACACACAAACTATGAAATTAGTAAGAGCGAGAGAAAAAATTTCAAAACCTAGCGAATGATCAAACCAACGTAAACAATGGACCGAACCCGTAAACAATTAAAAATAAATATGATACATTAATATATATAGTCTATTTTAGTTTATTTATTTTCCTCAGTTCACTAATTAATATCAATTTAAAAGGAAATCAACTATGGTCTATCATAATTATAGTTCAATATGCATCAAGATTGTTTTTGAAAGTTACAAACTTCTCTTTAAATAAAATTACATAAATAAAATTGTACAAGTTCTAAGTTATCTAGCAAAAAAAAATTACAATATACTTTTTCACAACCGTCAGAATCAATTAAAAAAAAAGGTTATGTCCATTGCACTACTGATAATTTATAAGAACTATTATTATTTTCAAAATACATAACAGAAATGCAATACCAACAAAAACCTGCGAAGTGGCCGCATATCTTTATTACATCTCACAGAATACCCACGAGTTTAGGACCAAAACCTTAAATTTTTGTCGAGACGGATTTAATGGAATATTGACAAAACTATATATATTACATGATACTGGTTTGGGACTTTTTCATTTGTAAATTTATCATTTTAATAAGTAACGAAACTAATGGAAGATCTTGCAGCTTTCTTGATCTTGGAAGAGTAATTCAAGTTACATACAAGTTGTTTATCGTATTGATCACTGATATTCATCAATAACTGTAAATTTTGTATATAAAATAATTTTCAGAAAAATAACCATAAAGTAGAAAATAAAAATAGGAAAGTCAAAAAGAAACAGTAAGGCAAAAGATAATTTAATGAGAAAGAAAATGAAAGCATGTGGAAATAAATGAATGGGCACAACAATAAGAGCTCTGTCTCTTATAGGACAAACCAAATGTAACAAAAAAAATTTGGTTTCTCTCTCTTTCCCTTCTTAATTTGTTTGCCTCCATTAAAAGCACTTCCACTTTATCTGTTATACTTATTTTTAACTTAAAATTCTATTTTGAAAAATAAAATAAATAGTAAATACCTTACTTCGAGTTAAATTAATAAATTGGATAAATTTTAATAAAATTATCATACATGACTAATGAAGATTATGTACATAAAGTATGCCTTTCTTTGTTAACAAAGAAAAAGAAAGCAGTTTAATGTGAAATAGTGTATCTATATAATAACAATCTGAAAAAATATCAATTGCACTGTGTTTTTTCAAAATTTTTATAGTCGTGTTTTTTTCATTATAAATAGTTGCATCTTTTCACTATAATTGGTTGTGTTTTTTCATTCTAAATAGTTGCGTATTTTCATTGTGTCTTTTCAAAGTTATTTATATTGCTCAAAACCAAAAATCAAAAACCAAAATCATTTGGATTCGGTATTTACTTTCTTACTGTAATGGTTTATGTTTTTTTTGCAAAGAAATATAAAATTCATAGTAGTTTTAAAGATGCATTTACATCAAATAATTTAATTGATAGTTATAAAGAATGTTATACGGCAATGAAAAAAATTTATGTCTCGACTACACCAAAACAATTATACAATTTGGTTATGATATTTGTATATCATTATAGTTTTCTATTTTAAATAATAATTATATATATATGACAATTTTATATTGGCTAACTAAAGTTGTTTGTAGCTTTTCTCTTTGTTGTGACTATTATTATGACTATTATTAGCGTGTTCTAACTAATTAGAATTATGTTCAAAAAGTGGTTCATAGATACAAGTTCTTTCAAATGAAATATTAGGTATCTACAAGAAAAGTCACAACTTTTTAATAAAAAATCATAACTTGGTACAAGTTTGTTTTTAAGCCCTATGATCATAATGTGTCATTAATATCAGTTCAATCATTTTAAAAAATGTTAAATAGGAGAGCATGATAACTAATATATAAGGAACATGAGCCAATCCACTTACTGCCAATTGGTTTTAGGTTAGAAGCTCATATAGCTTAACATGGTATCAGAGCCCGATCCAAACAATCCAATCCGATCCATAATCGATATGTGACCCAAAGATGGTATGTCGATCCTTGCCCAAACATTACCGAGATCAATGGCCAAAGTAGCCATTGTCTCGAGGAGGCGTATTAGAGATAATATCCCACATCGGAAGTTGAAAGGGATCTTAACTAATATATAAAGAACATGAGCCAATCCACTTACTGCCAATTGGTTTTAGATTGGAATCTCATATAACTTAACACATAGATCGAGTCATAAGTAGGAATAACAATCCGAATAAATGCCATTTGTACTTTAAAAAGTTGTGCCATTTCAACATTTGTGGTTGCATCTTTTCATTATAAATGATTGCATATTTTCATTATAAACGGTTGCATTTTTTTATCACAACTGTTATTTGTGTCTTTTCAAAACTATTTATATTGCTCCAAAATCACAGAAAATAAATCATTTGTGTCTAACTTTTACCTTCTTACTATAGTGGAATTATTATTACAATAAACTGTGAAATCTTGAAATTTTTTTATGTCAGCATTCTTTTTTTATGAAATATAATCTAATAATTCACGGGTTGTGTTTTGATAGACTATTTGCATTATGATAAGTTGTGTGGTTTCAAAACTCGTGGTTGCACCTTTTCAATATAAATGGTTGCGTTCTTTTAATTATTAATTATTGTATTTTTTCATCACAAATAATTTGTGTCTTTTTAAATTATTTATATTATTCAAACCACATAAAAATTATTTGATAATGATTTTTACTTTCTTGTTATAATTTTCTATCATAAAAGTGTCTTATTTAAACGGTTTACTATAAATAAATAAAAAATAGTATAAATTTTAATATATAGTCGTTTTCCAACAATGCTATTAAGAATCACTATAAAATCAGATATTATTCGTGGGGGTATCTCATAACATTCAGATAAGTTTTGTATTTTAATTATATTTTTTTTTATATCCGTCTGTTATTAATATTTAAATTTTCATTATGGTTTTGTTTATAACTACTAATTTATTTTAAAAAATTGTATTTTAAAATTGAATAAATATCAATTATTGCTGTGTTTTTTTATTATAATTTTTTCACAACTATAAAGAAAGTTCATATTTTTCAGTGTTTATTAGATAATTTTTTGTTATAACCGTTTATTTAATAAAAATTGTATTTTTTTTTTACTATTTTATGTCCTTTCAATTTTATATATAAATAAAAATATGATCATTTTCATTATTTTTTTTATATGTGTGTTTAGCAAATAAAATTAATAAACTAAAATGAATGTCTCAAACTTAACTTCAAAAATCAAAAATTTGTTAATTAAAATAAAAAGCTTTAATATATCACAGATTAACCCCGCAAAACAGAGTCATATTCCTAGTTATTTTAAAAACAATCAAATATAATATCAAATGTAGAAATAAAAAAAGCATTCTCAAGTTAGAAACAAAACTGTTACATTCAACAACACCCTATGGAAACAAAACTGTTTGCTATACTTTCAAGAAATCGGGACTCCATAACGCATCTCGGCGTTCACCGCAGCGTCGGTGAACTTCGACCATTCTCTCGACCGGTCGGCAAATTCCGCTGCATTGCCAGTCAAACGACGCCGCACATACATTTCCCGTCGGTGCATTCAACTGACAATCTGATATTCAAGATAAAGAAACAAAAAATCGATGTTATAAATGTGAAAAACCGGAAATTTGAACCCATACCGGATTAAACCGGACAATTATTGTTTGATGATACTCATAAAAAATAGGCTTTTTGTATACCAGAAGTTCCGCAACAGAGTATTTTGTCATTGACATGTTCTACGTCTAAACCTATGAACCATGAACCCAATGAAACATCTTCATTCGCATACTTGTGCAGCAAGTTCCTAAAACCAAATTGAAAAAAGTCAAAAGATTAAGAGATTTCTCTTGCGAATCTCGACAAACTTGAGAAGAACTTACTGATTTATCAATATGTAAGTCGCTAGATCTTTAGAAATGGCGTATAATTGTCCCGTTGCATGTCGGAAATAACTGTTCCCAGCCTCCCCAAACTTCCAATACTCCGGTTCATGGTACTTCACGTTTCTATTTTCACGGTTAAAGATGAGAACTTTAGACTACTTTAATTATCACATAAAATTATCTAGAAACTTGCCTCTAAAGTATAATCGTCTTTGGACTTATACTTTCTGGCTAGGACTGGTCCGGATTTCATACATCCTACATAAACCCTAGGTTTGTTGCGATGTTCTTCTAAAGTCATCCCGAGTGTTGCTGCAGAATCATATATTATAAAATTGGACAAAGAAAGGTTCATTCAGAACACTTCTATATTGATATATAATGATTTTATTTTACCAAGATTCACGTGAACATCATCGTCGACTTTGATGTAAAATTCAGCGTCCCATAACGAAACGGCTGTTGCGAAAAAGGTCTTTGTCTTGGCTGATAATTTCATGTACCCTTCGGTGTGTTCCTGTTTCAAAGCGCAAAACAAATGAAAGAAAGAAAGAAGAATAAAAAGAAGCAATAATCCAATCAATTAGGGCTAACAAAAAAACTCACCAGTCTCAAGAAATCCCCATAAGTTTTCTCCTCAGCTTCAATAGATTTGTCAAGAATCCCAGCAAACAACGTACTAAGGGAGAAATTTAAGAAACATTATAAAAGATTTAAAGATATCTCATTCTTTGAGAGAAAAAAAAAACAATATTCTCTCTAGATAAATACCTGTGACCTATAACAAAGCGTACGATGATGCCTTTCTCTTCCTCGAGCCTTTTAAGCTTTTCTCCTAAACCGAAAAATGTTTTTAAACCTTGAGAAAGAAATTAAAATCAAGAAAACCGAGCAAGCAGCTTTCATATATTACCTTGTGGCATCCATGTTGCGCGAACCGAGTCTCGTCTCTTACGGCTACTAAAGGCAGTGTTGATCCCAATAACCATAAAGTATTTTCTTTTCTGAGTCTGTTTCGTAATGTTAAACTTTCCTAACAAAGACTCGCGCTCTGATCTAGCTGCAACTAACTCCATCTCTAAGCTTGAAATAGATTTATCCAAGGTCCTGTTATATCCGTTTGACATATATAACATCATCTATCAAATTTTTACTCATCAAGCTAACATTACATAGCTTGGTATAAGTTATACCCGATACTTTTGTTAGCATTAAAGTTCTCGCTATCACCGGATATTAGATTTAGTTGCGAGTTCTCGAGCTTGGAGATTCTTGGTAACATCTCTAGCTTTAGGCATTGTCCATATCCTGTTACAATGACCATTAGCTAACGTCACATTTTCATATACCAAAAATACAAACTTCACTTCAAAAAAAAGATAAAAAGAAGGAAACAAAAAACGAAATCCAGTAAATCAGATCAGAATTTGAAAATGACATTTCTAGGTCATATATATAATCAATAAAAAGACGTTACGTACCAGATTTAAGAACTTTTTTTATAATCATCTGAGAAGACAATCAAAATGCCATGAAAGGGGTTTGTAGATTTTACCTGTTAGTGAAGAACATTCCAAGGCAGAAGCTCGCGAGGCACAAGAACAATGTCAAGTTTCTCGAAAGGACATTTCTTGGAGAAAAATAGTGATCCCCAATACCTCCTCCTCTGCTCTTAAATGGCATTTGGTGGTTGTTGCTATAAAACCTTGTATTTATTAATCAAAGAAAGAGAAGACAAGGGAGTCAAAGATTAAACTTTCTTTCTTTTATTGTTTCTGCTGAGATTGATTCAGTCTATACACCGCATAGAATAAGAGCAGCATTACCAACGACTTCACTATCTTTGATTATAGAATAGAAACAAAAAGTAACGTTTAAGAGTAACGTTTTTTGTTATTAATTATAGATTCTGGGAGTTACGAATATCAAAGTAATGTACTAAAAACTAAAAACTGATGATGATTGTTAGGCTACAAACGTAATGATAACTTCAGTTTCAAGAGCTCCGGTGATATCAGTGAGTGAAAATACGATCTCATACGTGTATAACTTTATTTATTTGTAGACAGCGGATTTGTATTGCATACGTAACAATAGTGGGCCTTAACTGGGTTATCGAAAGGAACAAAAGAACAAGACTGGGCCTTATTTGGGTTACAACAACAATAGTGGGCCTTATATGGGTTTGGATTTTTAAGAAACCGATGTAACAACGCAAAAGCAGATCCATTTTCCTTTCGATTAAAATAAAAATTCCGCTGCCGGGATTCGAACCCGGAATCGGACGAGCGCACACGTGTGTGTGTATATTGCGCCCAACAATTCTACAAATTTAGCCTTAGTGCTACAGCGGATTTAATTGTCATTTGATATGTAAACCTTTATTTATATATTATATATAAATTTTAAAAGGCTTTTACACTCTTTATCTTAGATTAATCCAGGCCTAAAAGTATTCTGTATTATCTATAAACATGGACTTCTAAAAGAATTCGGTAATTATTAGAAAATTTAGGAACTACATTCACAAATTTTAAATTCTAGACAGAATCTCAAACTAGTCTTCATGAGTTGTTTGAAACTAAGATTATGTCTCAATCTCAAAGAAGAAGCATCTAATCCCATAAATTTGAACTTGTTTCCTGAAAACAGGAGCCATGTTCACGAAGCAGTTCCATCATTCCACAACTTACCAATCAAAACTAAATATTAGCATTATTCAGCAGCTTAGCAATCAAAACCAACAATTAGCATTTCAAAATGAGTTTTTTGTTAATTAAGGATATTTATACACTAAAAAACTGATGAATATTTTGGCCACAAACTTGATGATTAATTCATTGATTATCTCAGCATTCCCAGCACACGAAAAGAGTTTCACAAATTAGGATTTTTTTTTATATTTCTCCATCAAGAGATACATGTCACCATGAATCTAAAACTAATAAAAAAACAAAACCTACGTTGCTCATTGTTCTAGGCCTGCCTTATGAACTCTTGTGAAGATGGCCATCAGCTCAGGCACAAGCTCCTTGTCATCGTGCTTCCTCACATACCTGTTTAAGAACGTCTCATCAGTACACGCCAAAACAGACGACATTGGAGTGAGTTCACTTCCGTCACCGAGCAATCCTTTGGACATGAGAGCTTCGATTACATTACACCTCCGTACAATCCTCTTCTCCATGCTGTATCCAAACACCTGAGGATGCGAAACCAGGGACTTTAGTGGCCATTTCATCTTCTTCACCAGAAACTCGGTCTTCTTTTTCACCGTCTCTGCAGAAAAGCCAATGCACTGAGGATAGCGCTTGATCATCAACGCAAACTCGTCTCTGCTGAATCCTAGACCTGTAAGCGTTTCAACAGAGCTCACTATGTTCTCCTCTGAAATGCGTATGAACTGAGGATTCCTCTTCAACAATGACATGACCTCGTTCTCGAGCAGACCACACCTCTTGAGGGTTTCAAACGTCTGAGTTATCTTCTTCTCCGAGAACTTCAGAGCGAAAGGCCATTTCTTGAACATCTCCCATACATCTCCCGCAGCGAAGCCTAGCCTTTTATAGACATCGACTTTTTCTTCAATCGTTTTGTCACTACTTCGGTACACAACGTGGAGAGCTTGCATAAACTTTGAGCTCGTTGGATCAAAGCCCTTGTCAACCACTTTCTTGAGAGAAGCTTCAAACCTCTCTTTGCCACAGACAGGTTGGTAATTTGAGATGAGCAAGTGGAACAACAAACGCTGAGGCACGCCTAAGTCTCTCAAAGCCAACACATTTCGGATTTTGTTCTCTAGATTACCCTGTGGCAAAGAAAGACACAAGCTTTCGTAGTTTGAACACTTATCGGCTTCAATAACATCTCTCACGAAATCATAGTATTCACTTATGGATTTTTCCCCTTTCTTTCCCAAGATTTTAGGAACTGTAGAGACAACCTCTGTGAACTCAGAGCTCGAAGCTCCTTTCATTGACTGCAGAAACTTAAGCTTGGGACCAAGTGATTTCTCAGCATCTAACATAAGCAGCCCTGGGTAACTCGTGACGATGGTGGAGACCTGAGAATCTGTGAAGCCATAACCATTAAGAAGATTCAGAACGGAATCTGGATTGCCCTTTTTCTCAAAGCTGACTTTCCTCGATATTGATTCCGCGAGTTTTGTAGTTAGACCCAATGTACCAACGAGGTAAGAGACAGTGAAAGTCTTCCCTTTTCGACCATCCTTATGGCTTACAGTAGAAGCAGAGGAGAAGTAATTGGAGAAAGCAGAGAATACATTGTGCACAAGCTTCACTGAAACACTCGAATTACACCATTTCTGTAACTCGATAGACCTTTTTCCATGGTGTATCAGAGAATACATGATGTCAAGGCAATGTAATTACCGAAAGGAGGAGAAGAGAAGCAGAGAATTCCACAGAGTAGAGGCTTCGATGCTCAATCTCATTTCGAGAAAACGCTTCGCTCAGGCTTCGTTGCCAAAATCTCAAAACTTCTCAAAAATCACAAGAATCACTCAATGAGATGGTCGACTGTTCAAGAATCTGCATCTCTCCGTTCACGACTTCATTTCAATCGCAGAGATTTGGGGAAGGAAGAAAACGGGTTTTTAGGGTTTAGTTCTGGACCCGGTTAAGGACAAATTGGTTTACTACCGGTTCATTATTTGGTACACTGTTTCGTTCATTAAATTACTATTGGTTTGGTGGTGATTGGTTATCAAAAATTAATCAACTTTCTTAGCCGTTGAATGGTTTATTTCACAGCAAGAACCACAGTGTGTTCGTTCTTGATCTGTCTTCCTCTTGTCATATTGATTGGTCATAGAGAGAAACTAAGATTAGCGTTTCAAAATGACGATTAGATTAGATTTATATTCAATACACTTTATAACTGATGAATATTTTGGTTTACAAACGTGAATATTTAGCTCAGACACAAGCTCCTTGTCATCGTGCTTCATCAGATACCTTTTTAAGAACATCTGATCAGTACCAGAGTGTCGAAGCGATTGAGATCGATCGAACTATCTATTCAGAGGAGAAGAAGAAAATTCTGACTCATCCCCAAAAATCGCAGGGAAGAGGGAAACGAATATAGGGTTTATGAGTTTTCCGGCTGCTGATTTGATAATAATATTAATTAGAAGAGGGAAACGAATATAGGGTTTATGAGTTTTTCGGCTGTTGATTTGATAATAATATTAATTATACAGAGATCCGTGATAGCTTGGGTTTGAACCACTTACCTCCCACATACATTTTTGTGGGCACGCACGCACGCATTGTTTTCGATTTAAAAAGGAGGGTAAATTAATTTCTTAATAATTTATTCTTTTTGGTTTAATTTGACTATTTTAGCACAACCAGGTTCTTTCTTTCATACATTACAAACAAACCCAATAAATTTACACACCAACTATTATAAAGTAAACATCAAAGGCTTGAAATTCCTTACACTCAAATGCCAATGAACTAAAAGACATTGTTTGTAACAGTAAACAAGGAACACCATGACCAAGATACACCAAACCAAGAAATCAAATCAAAATTTGGGATGAGGTCAACGAAATTATATGGTTTATGAGTAAATTCAAAACCTAATGTCTCAGTTTATGACTAGTCTTGTTGAAAGAGGGTGATAACAAAAAAACAAAAAAAAGATGAAAAGAGAGATGATACACCATACAAACAAGGTATTGTAAGATAGACTAATGCACATGAGCTTTGAACATAATAAGAGCACAAGCTCTTCCAGCGAGATTCAACTACTCTGCCCCAACCATACAACCAAAAGTCTTGTTGGTCTATTGAAATGTGCGTATATCACAAAGCATTGCCACTTTCTTCTCCTCGTCAACGAAAATACTTTCTCAGATTGAATCCGAAGGCTAGTGATTGTAGATACAGATCAATCTAAGATTAGAGAAGATTCACTATTAGTCTAAAAACTAACAGATAACAAAGCCCTTAAACGTTGCTTATTGCTCTAGGATGAGCTCTGTTCAAGATAGCCATTAGCTCAGGCACAAGCTCCTTGTCATCGTGCTTCGTCACATACCTTTTTAAGAACATCTGATCAGTACACGACAAAACAGACGACATTGGAGGAAGTTCACTTCCGAGCAATCTTTTAGACATGAGAGCCTTGATTACATTACACCTCGGTACAATCCTCTTCTCAAAGCTGTATCCAAATACATGAGGGAACACAATCACGGCCTTTATTGGCCAATTCATCTCCTTAACCAGAAACTCAGTTTTCTTCTTCACAGTCTCTGCAGATGATCCAATGCACGGAGGAAAGCGTTTGAAGACAGAGCAGATCTCGTCTTCGAGCAGTCCAAACATCTTGAAGGTTTCGAAAGACTGAGTTATCTTCTCCTCAGAGAGTGTCAGAGAGAAGGGACACTTCTTGAACATCTCCCATACATCTCCCTCATCAAAGCCTGACCTTTTGTAGAGATTCACTCTCTCTTGTATCGTTTTCTCCTTCCATGAGTAAAAAACGCACAGAGCTTGGACAAACTTTAAGGTGGTTGGATCAAAACCAATCTCAACGACCTTCTTGAGCGACTCTTCGAATTTTTCTTTTCCGTTAACAAGCTGTGCATCGGATGTAAGCAAGGAGAACAAGAGCTCCTGAGGCACGCCAAGATTTCTCAAAACCGATATGTTTCTGAGTTTGTTCTCATGCTTAGTACCTTGTGGCCAAGAATGGCATAGCTTTTCCAACTTGGAAGTCTTATCAGCTTTTGATGGCTTTGTTCTTTTTGATTCCCAAGATTTTGGGAACTTTTGTAAGAATCTCAGTGAGCTCTGAGGTTGAAGCTCCTCTGGATTGCAGAAACTGAAGCTTGGGAGCAAGAGATGTCTCAGCATCTTCTACAAGCAGCCGTGGATAGCTCTTGATGATGGTGGAGATCTGAGAATCTGTGAAGCCATGGCTTTTAAGAAGACCCAGAACGGAATCAGGATTATTACACATTCCCTCGGAGCTGATTTTCGTTGAGATCGATTCTGCGAGTATTGTGGTTAAACCCAATGAATCAACGAGATAAGAGACTGTAAAAGTCTTCCCTTTTCGAAGATCTTGAGGAGGACTCACATCAGCAATAACAGAGGAGGACGAACTGGAAAAAGCCGATGATGCATTTTGAAAAAGCTTCACTAGAATTCTCGAATTACGCTATTTCTGCAACTCGCTAGACTTTTTGCCATGGAGTATCAGAGAGAACATGACAATGCAACATATGATATCACCGAAAGGAACAGAGGAGAAGAAGAACCAGAAATTTTTCACAGAAGAAATCGAAAGTTGGGGGTTTTAGATGATAAAATAAACCCTAAATTTTGTTTCCGATTCTCATAATCCCCCAAATATCATAATAGTGGGCCTTATTTGGGCCTATGGGTTTCGTTCACTTTCGACAACTTCTAGGGTTCAGTTCTGCTTTAATTGGCTCAGTTAGGAGCCAACGACATATCGTTATATGTATATAATACAAAAAAAAATATTCTGCTGCCGGGATTCGAGCCCGGATTTCTGGAGGATCAAATACTGATTAAATTGCGACCGTGATTTCAGAAATTAGCCTTTGTGCTACAGCGGATCAGATTGCTAATTGCTATGTAAAACGCTATTTATTTACTTTATGTAAATGTTAATAAACTCTTACACCTTCGAACTTAAAAATAACTATATATTTATTAGCAAATACCTATTATTTAAAAATATTGATTATTACTTTTTATAAACAGCTTTAATGCGTAGGCAGAGCTTCTACAAAAATCTAAGGCAGTTGGATCAAAGCTATGTGTTTAACCTTATTGATCCAAAGATTCTTCAAATCTTCTCAAAACCAATATGTTTTGATACTATTCTCTAGCTTATGCAATGAGAAATATTGATATGAATTTCATCTACTATAATGTCATAGAATCCAATGGTAGTTATGTTCTTCTTGAGTTCCAAGATTTTTGGAACTTTAGAAACAATTTCAGTGATCTCAGAGCTTGAAGTTCCACTTGATTTCAGAAAAAAACATAAACTTACAAAATAATGTTATTTATAGGTTCTTTGTCAAAATCCCCAAAACTTATTTTCTTTTACTTTATTCATCATAAAAATATATTTGTTTCCATTTAATTTTGATTAACAGTTAGAAAGAAAACACAAAGGTTACATAAATGAAAGCTTGTTTGTAATGCATCCATCTTCATCTTCAGCTTGAATGTGAAACAACATGGATGCATGAATCAAAGACAACGAAGGAATGGTTAAAAAACATATTACAATTTTGTTGTTTTACCAATTAAAGATTGCATATTATAGAAATTGGGGTGAAAATGGGGAATACAAAAAGTCAAAACTGGCTTTCAGAAACTCATATGGGATGAGAGAACTTTTTTCAACCACAAATCTAGTGACTGATTCCATATCAAAGGGTAAGAACTTGTTCCACGATACCATCACGTTAGGCTCACTCTTACTCGTAATCCATATCTCCATCTTATATGCGCTCAAGCGCTGATACAACACTGCAAGCTTCTCTTCTCTAACACTAAACAGAAACACTAAAAGTCTTCACTTTTCGACGAACTTGAGGAGGACTCACATCAGCAGCAGCAGCAATAACAGAGGAGGACGAACTAGAAAAACCAGATGCATTTTGATAAAGCTTCACTAGAATTCTCGAATTATGGCATATCCGTAACTCGATAGACTTCTTCCCATGTAGTACCAGAGAGAACATGACAATGCAAATATGATAACCGAAAGGAACACAAGAGAAGAACCAGAAAAATTCCAGAGGGTTTTAGTTAAAAAAGATCAACCCTAATTTCGTTTACGATTCTTCTCATGACCTAATATAACAATAGTGGGCCTTATCTGGGCATATAGATTTGGACTGTGAAGATTGTTCAAGTGGGGTGTTGCTTCTGTCCTTCATAGTAGAAGGAAAACGTTTATGGCAATATGGCATAGTAGAAGCAAACCGGTCAAAATTGAAATTACAGAAGCTTAAATGAGTTTCGAACGCTCATAAACAAATGGTCTTCTACTGTTGAACATCAAAAGCTTCACCAATTAATCTAAAACTAACAGAATAAACAATCTTCAATCATATTAATCATTCATTGTTCAACGGTCGATCTCCACTAAAGATAGCCATCAACTCAGGCACCAACCGCTTGTCTTTCTGTTTAAAGACAACATTTTGGGATGAGAGGAACGAAAATAGGGGTTTTATGAATAAATACATTACCTAATTTCAATTAATGGCTTAGTCTTATTCAAAGAAGATGATAACAAAAGAAAAAGAGATGATATATCAATTTATGGAAATATATGGTTTATGAGTAAATTCGAAACCTGATGTCTCAATATATGACACTGCAAGCTTCTCTTCCGTAACATCATTATTGAGAGCGAGAGGGTAGTGCAAAATTTTTGCCGCAAGTAAAAAAATCTCTTTCTTGTTAACTCAAAAACATTGTAAAAAACTCATCATAATCATTGATTAATCTTTCATAAGCAAAACAGTGTTTCCTTGCTTTACATTGCCCTCGAAACACCTCAGCATTTTGTGGCTGTTGTCGCTGTCCAGAGCTGTGCTTGCTTAATACAAAAAGAAACATTGGTGTAAGGCCTTAAATTCTTTAGAAGGCATTTTTTTTTCTTTTTGTTAGAAGTATTTGCTATATGTATTTTAAATGACAGAACTAAGTGATAAACTATATTCTAGTTTAGATTTGTTAGGTTTTGGGTTAAGTTTAAATTATTTAGATTACCAAAAAAATTATTTAATAGTTTTATACGTTAGATTATGATGCTATTTATTATTATAAATGTTTTATTTTTGTAGACAGACGTGGACTTTATATTTTTCATTATTTAAGGCATCAATAAATATTGATACGGCTATGCAGTCCGGCCCAGAGCATAAACGGATTAAGTTAGGATCACCAATTTTTTAGATAATTTATGAACCATATATTTAAAGAAAATTATATTTATTAAACCAAAATATTAACAAATTTATGTTTTTAATATAAAAATTATAAAAAAATTGAACCGGCCCTATCTAAAGATAATTAATCATTGGCAAGCGATTCTCGGTTGGATCCACAAGCTGGTTTGACACATATACAGGTTCCAAACCAGGATCCTATTGTCCTCCATGGCAACGCATAACAATAGGCCACTACAATGATAAAGCATCACATATCTTGACGTGACTAAATACTATGATTGGTGCTTATAGGTGATCCAAATCCCTTCTTCCAATCAAAATAGACTTCCTAAATGTGAAATCCGGATATTGCTTCTTTCCACGTAAAAAAAAAAAATTAATACTATGACTCCATTTACATACCTTCAGTTTTTTTTTTAACCAACCCCGCCCATAACGCCAGAAAGCAATAAAAAAACACGTGTTAGTATATCTTCTTTGGTCCAATGTATATCTGTGGTCTGAAATCGTGATTTTTAATGTAATTCGTCGCTTATCACTTAACTACTAGATAACAGACAAACAATCTTATTATCAAGTTGAGTGGACATCAGATTTAGTTGTTATTTTTGCTTCATTATCAAGTTGTGTATTCACGTGGAAGCATTCGCCGGGGCCTCAAAAAATTATTCACTCACTCCATCTATCTCCAAGGCTGTAATAGAAATTAGGGTTTTATAAATGTCAAGCTAATTAAAAAAAAAAAAAAAAATGTCAAGCTTGCCGACACTTTTTCTTTTTCTTTTTTGTCACTTGCCGACACTTCTGTGATGTCCTTGCCGACACTTTTAGATATTTTATATGTGGTTATATTCAACTTATTCATAAAAAGGAAAAAGAAAAAAAAAGGAAAGATAGTTGCTAAAATAGAAAATTTGTATGCTCTGTTTTAGTGCATCTAGTTATCCTTTCTTTCTATTAGGAGTTTGATGCAATCTATCGTAACAGAAAATTTTCTATGTTCTATACTTGAACAACTATGGTTTCAGTATTTGAATAAACACTCAGACGATGAATGAAAAAATGGGTCAAACACATCATAAGTTTATAAAGATATTTTTTTTGGTTTTAACTTTTGGTGTTCATCAAAATATAATAAAAAATTGTTTTCCACACTTCAAAATTCATTAAGAAAATGCTGTATCAATAAATTTAAAAAAGAAGTCAAAGAATATTTATAAACTTAAAATAACAAAAAATCATATTAGTATATTACCTAAGTTATATATGCTTTAGTTTATTTTATTATTGAGATCATAGGAGTTTCAAAAATATGATTATATCATTATCTTTTCAAATTTTGCTAATTTTTATACTAATCTGATTCAAAATCGGTAAAATTTATTACTTTATATTTTCTATATTTCATAGTAAATGTTATTCTACTCTTTTCACTCATATTAAGAAAACTAATAAAAATTTTATTCTGCCATTTACTCATACTTTAAACAAAATCTTCTTTTTAATTAACACATCAATGTATTTTTTAATTAACATATATATATAAATATATATAACAAAGGTAAAACTATTTTTGTTATAGAAATTACATTTAAAATACAAAGCGATACTTTTTATAAAACAAAAATAAACCTTAAAAAGTATACAAATATAACAGTATACTACTTTATATAAGTTTTAGTGTAGGTATGTAATTTTGAGCATGATCGGAGCGAATTTCACTAAAATATCATTTTTTTTTGCTCAGGACTCTCTTTCTGAAATAGAGTGTCTCATTCTATTGGCCTCAAAGATTTGTGTGGCTGAGATCACAGAAAATACTAAAATCTTATCCAAACCCGTATTATCCAGTGTTCTTCAGCTGAAACAGTATCCGAGGATACTGTGGTGATTACAAGTTTATGTCGAAGAGTATTCTCCCTAGATGAGGATGAAGAGCCTTTCATTCTGCCGGATCTCCCTCTGTATAACTCCAGTGGGCATAATATGCACAGTATCATGGGTCAATTGCTAAACCCTGATTTTCAGAAGATGTTGTCGTTTATAATCGAAATGCCAAAGAAGTGGTTGAAGCCTGATAGAATCAGAGGAGTGGCTTTGTCTGCGGATCGATTTCAATTCTTCTTCAATTCTTCTTCAAGTCTAAATCAAGCTGTCTTCTGCTTTAATGAATGGTCGATTATCTTCGATAGTGGATGGAAAACCCACCAGATGACTCCTCCAGTACCTACCAGTATGGATCCAGATGAAAAACATCCCGGTTAACAACTACACTGAAGCTTCAATCTACTCCTTCGCTGCTTTTACGGGACAAGTAATTGAAGTTACCTTTGACCCCTCGAAACCCCAACACTTGTCGTATGTCAGAGCAAGAGTGAAGCTTGACACGACAAAATCTATGAGGAGGACTAAAGCTATCATTCTTCCCTCAAACAAGCAAGTTATCATCTCCTATTTCTACGAAGGTATTCAGAAACAATGTATAGCTTGGCAGATGCTGACACATGTGAAAGAAAAATGCCCCAAAATCTTCAAGCGGAACCAAGATAAAGTTGCTGAGTACGGAAAAAAACTCTTGCGGCCCTTAGAGTGTCCCATCCAGTCCTTAAAGAGTTTGATCCTCTTTTTGGTGTCCTTGACGAATGTCAAGTAGGTGTTGACCCTGCTACAGGAAAACCACGCATAGCCGATGAGGTTCTAAACGAAATGATACAGTACCTCGCTGGAGCGTATGGGCCTGAAAGATCAGCAAGGCAACTTCGAGTTAAAAAGTCTGTCATTGAAGCCATGGCTGACCCACTTGCTCAAACTACCCTCCTCAGGCTTGAACCCCCGCCGATTGTTTTGTCTAACATAGATAAAGGAAAAGGGCTGGTCTTTAGTTACGACGAATCCCTCAGAGGCATCAGCACAGGGAAGCCTGTTGTGGGTTCTGATAAGTTGTTGTCTGCAGCTATCAGAGCAGGGAGTGCTCTGGTGAGACTTTCTTACCCCCAAGACTCTCACTCCGAAGCTTTTGTTGCCTCTTCTCCTCCTGCTGCCACCTCGTTTCAGTTTGGCTCAACGGTAAGTAGACCATGTTTCTCTGAAGTTGGCTCTTTCGGGGCTCTTCTGAAATCAGGCACGCCGAGAAAACGCCCATACAAGAGTAGAAGGAATAAGAGTGATATGCTTCTCCTTAAGCAAGCTGGAGAACCCAAGCCCGACGCTAACAGAAAACCACCCAAGAGAAAAGCGGTGGAAGTGACAGAGTTTCATCCCGATGATACTAGGCGTATCAAAGCAGTGATGGTACCAAATGAGGGACCGTCAAATGCCTAATGAGCATTCTCTCTTGGAATTGCCAAGGACTGGGATGGTCTCAGGACTTGACAATTCATAGACTCATGGAAATGCGTAAAGAAACGTTTTGGTGGATATTCGAGAATGGCTTGGGTATGAGAGAGTTTATACTGTAGAACCACAGCGGCACAGAGGTGGGCTGGCGGTTTTCTGGAAGAAGACTGTGTCTATTGATATTAAGTATGCCAGTAAGAATATTGTTGATTGTCATGTACAGTTTGGTAATGTTAGCTGCTTCGTTTCGTGTATTTACGGAGACCTGATGATGAAATTAAGAGCCAAAGTTTAGGAAAGGGTGACCAGGATTGGCCTGAACAGAAAAGATAGATGGTGTCTTATTGGTGAATTCAACGACATCTGTAACAATAGTGATAAGATTGGGGGTCTGCGCAGACCAGATAAATCTTTGCCGCTTTCAATGATATGCTCAACTGTTGTAAAATGAAGGAGCTCCCCAGCAAAGAAAACCAGCTCTCGTGGGGAGGTAAAAAAGGAGAATGGTGGGTACAGTGTAAGCAAAAGTTGGTTCCAAAGCTTTTCAGCAGTAAATCAAACCTTTCTGGATAAAAGAGGTTCTGATCACCGTCCTGTTCTGGTAAGGCTTATCACCACTTCTGGGAGCTTAAAAGGGAATTCCAAATTCAATAAACGCCTCTACAATAAACCTTTGGTAAAAGAAGCTGTAGTCAGGGCATGGAATCGTCCTTGTTTTCGAGGTATCCTGTCTGTGGCTGGGAGAATCAGAAACTGTCGGATGGAACTGAGCAAATGGAAGAGGGAGAATTCTCTGAACTCAAGAGAGATGATTACTCAAATCCAAGTGGACCTTGAGAAAGAACAGTCATCCACATTCCCAAGTGGTCAAGCGATTTAGAGATTGAAATCCTCTTTGGTGCATGCATACAAAGAGGAAGGATCCTTTTAGAGCCAACATTGCAGAGAAAGATGCCTCAAGGAGGGTGATCTTAACACAAAATCTTTCCATGCGGCAGTTACATTGAATAGAGCAAGAAGAGGGTTAGATAAGCTTTTGGATAAAAATGGGATTGCCCATAGAGCCGAGACATCAAAAGGGGAGATTGCGTCTGCGTATTTTACATCTCTGTTTAAATCATCTACTCCAGCCAGCTTTGATTCCCTTTTCGAAGGATTTGAGAGCAGAGTTACAACTGAGATGAATACATTGCTGGCAGCTGAAGTCACCTCCGAAGAGATAGAACTAGCGGTGTTTGCAATTAAATCGGCTAGTGCCCCAGGTGCAGATGGGATGACTGGATTTTTCTTTCAAAAGTATTGGGATGTTGTAGGGACCCAAGTCACGAGAGAGGTAAAAGATTTCTTTGTCTCTGGTGATCTCCCGGTTGAATGGAACTTTACGCTGTTGTGCCTGATACTTAAGGTCCCAAATGCTGATAAGATGAGTGACCTGTAGCCAATCAGTCTCTGCTTGATGTTTTATAAGATTATTTCCAACATTCTGGTGAAGCACCTAAAACCCTTTCTCTCAGAAATTGTGCCGCCGACTCACTCAGCCTTTGTTCCTGAGAGAATGATCACCGATAACATCCTCATAGCCCATGAGCTGGTTCACGGTCTACGAACTCACCCGAGGATTTTGCCTAAATTCATGGCCCTGAAAACCGATATGTCAAAAGCATATGACAGAGTAGAGTGGTCTTACCTTTGAAGGCTTCTACAAGCCCTTGGCTTTGATAAGAAATGGATTGAGTGGGTGATGGTGTGTGTCTCTCTACAGTTACTTAATCAGCGCTGATCAATGATCAACCTCACGGTATGATCATCCCAGAGAGGAGGTTGAGACAAGGAGATCCGATGTCCCCAGCTTTGTTTGTCCTATGCACCGAAGGCGTGTCTCATCTCCTGTGCAAAACTGAAAAAGAGGGCAAAATCGAAGGGATAAGCTTCTCAACAACAGGACCCAAAATTCACCATCTCTTGTTTGTTGACGACAACTTGTTCCTTTGTAAAGCCAATCAAAGTCAAAGCACCGAGTTACAAAATATCATCCACGTTTATAGGGAAGTGACGGGCCAGGTAATCAACTTGACCAAATCATCGATCACCTTTGAAGCTAAGATCTGCCAACGGGAAAAGAACAGAATCAAACGATCTTAGGCATTTCTAGTGAAGAAGGATCGAGTTCATATCTTGGTCTCCCAGAGTGCTTTAGTGGGTCCAAAATCGATCTTCTCAACTTCAATGTGGATCACCTCAAAGCTCGTTTCTCTGGCTGGTTTGCTCGAAGCATATCTCATGGAGGTAAAGAGGTTATGCTGAAAGCTGTGGCTTTAGCTATGCCAGTTTATGCGATGTCGTGTTTTAAACTCCCAAAATCGACAATAACAAATCTGAATATGGCGATGGCGGCTTTCTACTGGAATGCTGTGGATCATAAAAAGAAAATTCACTGGCTAAGTTGGGAGAAATTATGCCTATCGAAGCATCTTGGAGGTTTTGGGATTCAAAAACATCCAAAGTTTTAATCAAGCTCTCCTCTCGAAACAAGCCTGGAGAGTGGTTCAAGTCCCTGATTGCCTCTTCTCAAGAGTGATGAGAAGCCGCTACTTTGATGAGTCTGAGTTCCTCTCTGCTCCCTTGGGAAATAGGCCATCATACGCGTGGAGAAGCATACTGTTTGGTCGTGAGCTTCTCGTTAAAGGCTTACAGAGAAGAATAGGGAATGGAAATACAGTCAAGGTCTGGATCAACCCGTGGATAGAGGATAACAGCCCCCGAGTTCCTTGGTACGGGAATAGTCTCATTAACCTAAACCTCATGGTAAATGATCTCCTTCTTCCCAGTTCAAAAGATTGAAATATTCCTCTGCTGCAGGAACTGTTCTTTCAAAGGGATGTAGAGCTAATAACAAAGTTGAAACCGGCAGTAGACCATGATGATTTTTGGATATGGAAATTCAACAAGTCAGGGGATTTCACTATAAAATCGGCTTATTAGTTAGCAACATCTCTAAACCCCTCAGAAATTTTAAAAGAGGCGGCTCAGCTTCCTTCTTTAAACCCCTTGAAGGATCATATCTGGCTTCTGCAGTCTGCCCCAAAGATCAAGTCTTTTCTGTGGAGGATTATTAGTGATGCAGTGCCGGTGGCTAACAACATAGCTAAGAGGGGTATGAAAATCGATGAGATTTGCCAAGCATGCGGAGAAGCCTCTGAAACAGCAAATCACATTTCTTCACCTGCCACATTGCCCGTCAGGTATGGGCCCTCTCCGATTTTCCTTCCCCCCAAGATGGTTTTCACCCTGATTCAGTATATGTGAACATCCAATTTTTACTGCTAATGGGAAAGAATATTAGAATCCCCATTGAAATAAGAAGGATATTTCTGTGGGTGTTATGGTTCTTGTGGAAAAATAGGAACAAGTTGTTCTTTGAAGGTGATTTTTTTTGGGGAATTTAGACTCTTGAGAAAATAAGAGATGAGGCACAACTTTGGTTTCAAGCCCTGGTGTTGGAACAGGGTATTGCAGTAAGGAGTACAGCTACTCAGGTTGGAAAGAAGAAAATCTGGAAAGCGCCACCAGCAGCGTGGCTGAAATGCAATGTCGGAACTTCTTGGTCCAGAGAAAATAACTCTTCTGGTGGAGCGTGGATCCTGTGAGATAGTGGGGGCTATGTACTGCTTCACAGTCGTACACAGATCATCAATGTTAAGAGTAAGAAGGATGCCTCTTTTCTGTGTTTAAAGTGGTCCATCGAGTGCTTAAGTTTTCGCAAGATGAACCGTGTGATTATAGCAACTGAAGCAGGAGATTTTATCAATACCATCTTGAGGTCAAAGGCGTGGCCCTCTTTCAAATGGTTGGTTTCGCCAATTATGGCACTTTTGAAGCCTTTTGCAAAGTGGCGGTTTGAAATAGAAATCAGACCTACGAATAGATGAGTTTTTCTTATCGCTGAAAGTGTGGTTAGATGCGGATTTTAATAGTCCTATATTGCAACAGGTCTGTCTTTGTGGCTTTCTGACCTTTTTCATAGTGAGAAAGTTTTGTCCTCTATTGGGTTAGTGTCTTAGAGTTGACTGATTTGTTTAGCTAATTCAAGAGCTTATGTCGAGCTGTGATTGTATTTTTTTGGGAAGTCCAGCATGATTTTCATTCAGCTACGCGGGTCTGTATATCTTCAGGGTTTACCCAGCTCGTTTCTAATATTACTCAGTTGAGAAAAAAAAATGTAATTTAGAGGAACAACAAAAAGTGTAAAGAGTTAACCAATGACATTTCCCATACATCCGCCCACTGTGAAGCCTAGCCTCTTATAGACATAAACTTTTTTTTGTAATTATTTTGTCACTCAATTGGTAAACAACGTACGTGTAGAAGCTTGGACAAATTAACTCTGAGCTTGTTGGATCAAAATTCGTTGTGAACGTGAAACCCGGACATTGTTTCGGTTTCCAAGTCGAAATACTATTTAATATATGCATTTATACACCTTCAGTTTTTTTTTTACTAAAGTCCATAAGGCCAAAAAAAAAACATAAACCTAATCACATGCTATAATATCGTTCTTTGGTTCAATATAACTGGTCTGATTTCGTAGCTTTATCACTTACGTATTAGTAGAATTCAGACATAAAACCTTATCACCAAGCTGTAACTAATTTGTGTGGACATCGGTTTCAACTGATATTTTGCTTCATTACAAGACAAATTTACGTATTTAGAAAGCATAATTTGACGCTTCCACATATCTTCGATCTCTTTTCAGTAATATAATGATTCACTCACTCCCGTCTATATCTCCCTCACCCTCACTGTAAACTCCTCCGTCACAAACAATCAAGGTTACAGATCTCTCTCTCTCTATATATTATATATATGTGTGTGTATATATATTTATTTTAGCTTGATCAAGTCTGTACGACCCAGCTTGGCATAAGCAACAACTCAGCAGATTTATCAATGCAGCTTGAATGTGGCTGATGGGTGTTTAAATATAATGATAAAAGTATCTTCAGAATGGAAAAAAAAAAAAGCATTATTAGGCCGGTTTATGTAAATAGAGAGACAAAATGTGATCCACCGAATTAAATTTAGAGGGCCGTTGATAGAAATTATACATAAGAGGTCCCAATCTTCCTTGACTATGAGGGGACCAGTGATGGGGTCAAAATCAGTACATTATTGGTAGCTTGAAATTATACATTAGACGATTCAACTAGAATCCATGCATACATAATGATTATTGATTTTTTTTTCTCAGTGATAATCAAATAATTTAATGTGGAACTCGTGTATGGGTGCAACATCTAGAGAGAGATCTGTAAACTTACATCAATTATTGAAACACAAATAAATCAATGTTTTGATTATAGACGGCTAAATCCAATAAATTAAATGCAATTATTACAAATTAAGTGTAGTAAATGGTGACTTTAAACTAGGTTTTGGATCTATAAAACAAGAAGAGGAGCACAAATCAAGGATACCTCTTAAGTAATTTCTACAATCTACTTATTTCAACTCATTTTTATGTTCTTTATTTTGTAAATACTCCAAATGGTCAATAATAAAGCCATTGATCTATATTTATGTTCTATTTTGTTCACTAATTATGTCGGATCGAGTTCGATATATTCTTTGAATTCTGTTTCTTAAATGTTACTCGATAAAATCTGTCATTTCTTTATAAATTAAAGACGACTCATACCCTATAAATTATTCCAATTTACAAATCTTACTGGTACAGTTTGTGTTACAACAATAATAATTCACTCACTCCATCTACCTCCAATATTATAATAAAAATTAGGGCTTTCTAATTGTCAAGCGTGCCCACTCTTTTAAATATATAGCTGTGGTTTCTAAACTTATACAAAAAAAAATTGTTGATACAATATACAAAATAAGTAAAATGCAGATTATGTATGCTATGTTTTTTAATTTCCAAAACAGAGCAAGCACAACACAAAGATCAAACCATAATCCATATCAACAAAGAGAAAACAATGATAAATGTATGTAATTTAGAGGACCAATAAAGAGTTAAAAAGAGTAAGAGTAAAAACAATGACATTTCCCATACATTCGCCCACAGAGAAGCCTAGCCTTCTATTATTTTATAGACATAAACTTTTTTTTTCAGTCGTTCTGTCACTCATTAGGTAAACAATGGACAAACTAACTTTGACTTTGTTGGATCAAAAGTTCTTTGTGATGATTAGATGGTAACTGCTTCCAATAAGACTTTTTCGGGCCCAAAAATACCTTCTTCCAATCAAAAATAGATTTTTCCTGAACGTGAAACCCTGACATTGCTATTAATACTATTCAATATTTGTTTTTATATTCCTTCAGATTTTTTTTACTAAAGCCCATAAGGCAAAAAATAACCTAAAACCTAAAACACGTGCTAAAAATATCGTTCTTTCGTTCAATGTATCTGGTCTGATTTCGTACCTTATATCACTTACATATTAGAAATCAGACAAAATCTTATCATCCAGTTGTAACTAATTTTGTGTGGACATCATTTTCAACTATTTTATTTTTCGTTAGGTAAAATGTTAATTCAATTGATATTTTGCTTCATTACAAGACAAATTTACATATCCAGAATATTTGGAAGCAATTGAGGCACCCATATATCTTGGGTTGGGTCTCTTCTCAATAATATAAATATCACTCACTCCTTGTATCTCCCTCACCCTCAGTGTATACTCTCCCGTCACAAACAAGTGAGGTAAGTTCACGAATCTCTCTCTAGATATTTCTTTCTGATATTCCTGTTCTCTTTTATATATCTTTATTTGTTAGTTACTCAATGTTTTCTCTAGCCATTTGGTTTATTATGGCAAGTCTTGTAGCCTAAGGCAAACAAAATTAAACTTTCCCATATGGCATTTTATTTAACAATATAATTCAAAGGTTCATTTTTAGATAGTTTTCTCAAATTAGAGATATGATGTCTTTGTTTGACTTACAAAAAAAAAGAAGAAAAAGGTATGATGTCCCTTGTTTATTTTGTTGACGTTAGATATGAAATGTCTTTGTGCACATGCTTTTGCCAAATTAATGTATAACATGAATTATCTTCTTTTTTCTTTTACAACATGAATTATCTATTAGCTCTTTTTACAAAAACAAATATGAATTTATCTATTTGTGTATAATACAGTTAATATTTTGTTTTCAATCTAGTTTTTCTTTACTTGGGATGAGTAAGATATTATTTCCTTTATATGCATTATTGTATATATATATATATTTTTAGCATAGTTTCCAGTGTTCGTATTCTTAAGACACGGCTCTGCCTTTTGTCTTGGATTACGGTAGAGTTATGACTCTTCTTTGTTCTATGTAATTATAACGTCATTTTAGTTTAATCCGACAAACTATTTAAGAATTTTTAAAATATTCAGATTTGAATCCATCGAATCAAAGAAATAATTACATGAATGTGAATCTGAATAATCCATTTCGAAACTACTATCAATAAGATTTAAAATAATAGTAAAAATTACAAAATATGTGAAAAATATTACATTCAAAAATAGAAAAACCCATACCAAAATTTCACTTTTATTTTCATAGCATTTCTGAAATTAGTTATTATGTAGTCATTAGAAGTTAGAGTATTTTGAGAAAGTTATTTTCTGGTACATTGACGTATCAAACAAAATCCATAATTTGGAACTTTAGATTACATGCTCATATGTATAGCTATATAAATATAGTTAGGACGTCTTTAGATATCAGCATTTTAGAAAATAAAGACGGTAAATGATTTCTTGAAACATTCGACTCTATAAACAAAAAAAACTATCTACAGTACATTACTTCGACCTAATTAGAAATTAATCATCATACTATCTATTACTTCGACCTAATCACTTTCTATTTGATTTGGTAGGAGACAAGATGGATTTGTTGTATATCGTTGCAGCATTGGTCATCTTTGCATCTCTACTCATTGCAAAGAGCAAGAGAAAGCCAAAGAAGAATCTACCACCTGGACCACCGAGACTTCCTATTATTGGAAACTTGCACCAACTTGGAGAGAAGCCTCACCGTGCGATGGTCGAGTTATCCAAAACGTACGGTCCTCTAATGTCCCTGAAGCTTGGAAGCGTGACAACTGTTGTGGCAACTTCAGTAGAGACGGTGAGGGACGTCTTGAAAACATACGACTTAGAATGTTGTTCACGACCTTACATGACCTACCCTGCAAGAATCACGTACAATTTAAAAGATCTCGTCTTCTCTCCTTACGACAAATACTGGAGGCAAGTGCGAAAGCTGACGGTCGTGGAGCTCTACACTGCGAAAAGGGTACAGTCGTTTCGACATATAAGAGAAGAAGAAGTTGCCTCCTTCGTCCGTTTCAACAAGCAAGCTGCTTCGTCGGAGGAGACAGTTAATCTCAGCCAGAAGATATTGAAAATGTCGGGAAGTGTGATCTGTAGGATTGGATTTGGGATAAACCTTGAAGGGAGTAAGCTTGAGAACACTTATCAAGAAATCATTGTGCAAGCTTTTGAGGTGTTGGGGAGCTTGGCAGCAGTGGATTACTTCCCGGTTATCGGCACAATCATCGATAGGATCACCGGTTTACATGCCAAATGTGAGAAAGTTTTCCATGGAATTGATTCGTTTTTTGATCAAGCGATACAGCGTCATATAGATGATCCGAGTATTAAGGATGACATCATTGACTTGCTTCTCAAGATGGAAAGAGGAGAGGGTTCACTCGGAGAGTATGAACTTACTCGAGAACACACCAAAGGGATTCTTATGGTAAGTAACATTTCAACTCAAAAGTTTCAAGAATCCCCCAAATAATATTCTATTTGCTAATTAAATATCTTGTCTTTTGTTTTGGGTTATTACAGAACATTCTTACTGCTGGAATAGACACTTCTGCACAAACCATGACATGGGCGATGACACATTTGCTTGCAAACCCAAGAGTGATGAAGAAACTGCAAGCCGAGATAAGAGAAAAGATCAAGAACATAGACGAAATCACGGATGACGATGTGGAGCAGCTCGATTATTTCAAACTTGTGTTGAAAGAAACCTTTAGGATATCACCGATTGTGCCGGTCCTGGTTCCAAGAGTAGCTGCAAAAGATCTAAAGATCGCAGGTTACGACGTTCCAGAGAAAACATGGATCCATGTCAACATGTGGGCTGTTCATATGAGCCCAAGCATTTGGAAAGATCCAGAGACTTTCAACCCCGAGAGGTTTATCGATAACCAGACTGACTTTAAAGGTCTCAACTTTGAGCTGTTGCCGTTTGGTAGCGGAAGGAGGATGTGTCCCGGTATGGGCATGGGTTTGGCTGTGGTCCACTTGACTCTCATCAATCTTCTTTACCGTTTTGACTGGAAGCTTCCAAATGGAATGAAGGCAGAAGAATTATCAATTGAAGAGAACTATGGACTTATATGTGTCAAGAAACTCCCACTTGAAGCTATCCCAGTCCTTACCCAGTGGACTTAAAGACATCTTCACTCCACTATTCTCATTTCTTTGTTCCAAGAATAAATTGTTGTTTATGTCTTCTTCTTTTTTCACCATTCAAGAATAAATAATGATGTAAACACCTTTATGTCATTATATTACCACCAATTCAAATGTTGTTATTATGTCTTTACCGTCTCTCCTCCTTTGATCTCACCTGCCTCACCTTTGTCTCGTTCAGCTCTGCCGGCAGAACAAACCTAAAGGCAAACACAAACATAAAGTTATGAGCTTTTTACTAAAACAGAGTAAAAAGCCAATGCTCTGTTCTGTTCTGTAGCTTGTTACCGAAGCAAACAAGACGGTTGACTCAACTATGTGAGAGAGCCTCTTCAAGGCTCAGTGGGTTACCCACCACACTCACACACCTATCATTCTGCAAAAGTCATAGATTGCAAAAAAATAAATCCAAAAATTTGGGGACGTATTAGGGTTTTACATTCATGACATCATAACAAAAACTGTTCTAAGTTAAAAATATATTCCGCTGCCGGGGGTCAAACCCGGAATTCGGCTGAGCTCACAAGCAATGTTCGAAATTAACTTTTGTGCTAAGCTATGTAAAAATTTATTTATTTATCTCATGTAAATTTAAATAGGCCTTTACATTCTTTACATCATCATGGATTTGATTGGATTGAAGCGGTTTTACCCAATTCGAGAATTCCAAAGTTAATTTGGTCTAGTTGGTTATTTATTATTCATTTGGATTTTGTTATACCGATCATGATGTAACCAGTAGAATGGAGAGAATAACTAAGCTTTTTCCTTTCATAAAAAGTCACCCGTCCTAATTTTAATCCATCTCAAACCCGCTTAACCTTGAAGTTCTTTCAGATCGAAAAGATAAATGTGATAAATATACTTTGGTGATATAGATAGCCAAATCAGTTCCTTTAAACTTCTCTACAGATACATTTATATTCATATTTCTGAAATCTGAATGTTACAAAAAAAACTTAATCTTCTTCTGATACACTCTACAGAATACTCGACCCATAGAGGATAACGCTTGACAATCTTCATAATCTTGTCCCTTGTGAATCCTAAGCCTAGAAATGTTTCAATGGAGCTCAATATCTTGTTCTTGGAGACTTTCAGAAAAGTAGGAGTGCTTTTGAAGATTTCCCATATATCTTCCACAGTAAAGACTATATAAGCCTTCATAGACTTCGACCTTTTCATCGATCGCTTTGTCGCTTATTTGGTATAACATACGCAGAAGAGCTAGGACAAACTTTGAGGTGGTTGGATCAAAACCCATCTCCACTACTTTCTTGACGGATGCATCACGAAAATCTTACCATAATCCATATCAACGAGAGAAAATATAATTAATATTCCATAAATTAATATAGTTTTCAGACATAATCATTTTGTCAATTATTTGGTAAACAACGTGAAACCCGTTGGATCAAATTTCTTTGTGATGGGGGAAATTTATAGAAATCCCTTTTTCCAATCAAAATAGATTTCCTAAACGTGAAACCCGTTGGATCAAATTTCTTTGTGATGGGACATTGCTTGGTTCCACTTCGGAAATTTAAATACAATTTAATATTTGCATTTATATACTGGGAAATTCTTTTCTTTTTTTTTTGTTAAAAAAGTTCTAAATTCTTTAACCTAATTTAATATATCGTTCTTTAATTCAATGTATGGTCTGATTTCGCACCTTATCATCACTTACGTAATAGAAAAGACATAAAATCTTATCATCAAGTTACTGTGTGAATATCATTAGTTTCAGTTGATACTTTGCTTCATTACAAGAAAAATATTACGTATCCTGAATAGTGAATACTGGGAAACATTCGATGCAGCGACATATAATGGGTCTGACTGGTATGTCAAATGAATAATATAATAGCCGAATAACTGAAAAATTATTAGTGGAATGAACTGAACTGAATAATATTTTAGTTGAATAATTGTAAAACGCTGAAAAGCTACTTTTAGTAGATTAATCACATTTTATTTTTTTTAGTTATATTTTTAACACGCTAGCGGAATCACATTTCAAAAACATAAAAAAACGTGAAAACGTGATGAATAACATAAATGGTAAAAAATAACAGAATCAAGTTTCCAAAACGTGAAAACGTAATAACGTAAAAAAACTGCATACTATTCAAACCCAATGATTCACTCACTCCATGCATCTCTCTCACCCTCACTGTATACTCTTCCGTCACAAACAATTAAGGTAAGTTTACGGATCTCTCTCTAGAGATTTGTTTCTGATAATCCTGTTCTCTTAAATATATATATCTTTATTTTACCTTGATCAAGTTCGCACGACCCAACCTGGAAATGCATAAGCGGCAAGTCAGCAGATATTCATTGCAGCTTGAATGTGGCTGTTGAGTGTTGAAATTCAATGATAAAAAAAAAAGTTATGTTCAGAATGAAATCAAATAATAACATTATTTGAGTGTTTTGTTTGAATCGAGAGACAAAATATGATCCACCACATTAAATTTAGACGGCCGATGATAGAAATTTTTCAAACGCAATAAATAAGATGGTACCAATCTTCCTTGATTATAAGGGGACTAGTGATGGGCTCAAAATCAGATCATTATATATTGGTAGCTTAAAATTATACATTAGACGATTCAACAAGAATCATCCATGCCATACATTATGATTATTGATAGTTTTTTCAGTGATAATTAAAAGAATTTAACTAAGTAATGGTGGTCTAATAGTTCTTATTTGAGGAGGAGTTGCCCTGTTGATCGATCTCCTTCAGCATAGAATTATTAGCAATTCCCATTTATTTGCTTTCGAATTATTTAAATACACGGAGAGATGGTCTATCACTGAACACCTCTCCCAATAATTAACCTGAAATTTCCTTAGTTATCAAAAAACAAAAAGATAATCAAAAGAATTTAGGAGGTGTTATTGGTTCTTGTATTTTAATGGATTTGAGAATCCAAACCAAATTCAGTGTTATTGGTTCTTGTATTTTAAAATCTATATTAAAATACAGTGTTAGTGGTTCTATGATTTTAAAATCCATAATGAAATACAGTGTTATTGGTTCTATCATTTTAAAATCTAAATATTATAAAGATTTGAGTTTTAATTGAATTTGAATGGATTTGGAAAGATTTTCATGACTAAAATACAAAGATTCAAATACAAGGTCTAACCTCGGTATTTGAGTGGATTTGATTTTTTTCTATTTTGTTGATTTTGAAATCAATAAATTTATTAAATCCAAAGAAGATTTCTAAATTCACCAAAATACAAGAACCAATAACCCCTACTTAATGAATAACTTGTGGTTAGGTGCAACATCTAGGGAGAGAGAGATCCGTAAACTTACCTTAATTATGGAAGCAAAAATAAATTAATGATTTGACTCAAAACCGCTAAATTTACTGAAGTAAATGTAATTATTACAAAATCAATCATAGTAAATAGAGACGTTAACGCAGTTTCGGATATATGAAACAAGTAGAGGAGAGGTGCAGGGCAGAACAAACCTAAAGGCAAACACAAATATAAAGTTATGAGCTTTTTTACTAAAACAGAGTAAAAAAAGGCAATGCTCTGTTCTGTTCTGTAGCTTCTTACCCAAGCGAACAAGACGGTTCACTCAACTATGTCTTCATTAGATTCAAGGAGAGAGAGCCTCTGCAAGGCTCAGTGGGTTACCCACAGATACATTCTGCAAAAGTCATAGATATTCTCCGTTTATTCACTTGCCGCCGAAATCAAAATCGCAGAAACAAAATCCAAAAATTTGGGGACGTATTAGGGTTTTACTTTCATGAGATCTTAACAAAACTGTTCCAAATTAAAAAAATTTACCGCTACCGGGCGTCGAACCCGGAATTCGGCTGACCTCTCAAGTTTTCAGGGTCTCAACAATGTTCGAAATTAACCTTTGTGCTACAGCAGATTTGATTGTCATAAGCTATGTAAAACATGATTTATTTATCTTCTTCTCCTTGTCACCAGAAACTCAGTCTTCTTCTTCACACTGACTCTGCAGAATATCTAATGCAGCCAAGCTACAATCGCTTTACAATATTACATCTATTATTCTCTGCTATCATATTTGAACCTGTGATTCTCAATCTACTGATGAATCCTCAATTAAGGTCTCTTTTGATTACAACAACTAAAGGTTTTAAAGCTAAAAATTCATCGTGATATAATCTAGTTCTGCACAAGAAGTCCAAGAGCAACGAAACATACAAGTTGTATATCAATCCACAGACACGCATGTAATGATATCACAAGCAAAAGTGTTGATCTTTGACATGGCCATTCTCTTTGCAGCTGCATTGCTTGCTGCTTCTAGGGCTACTGAGTTGTTATTTTCCCAGCCGGATTTGCATATTACCAGGAAACGGGTTGAATCCAAAGTCAAATTGAGATTACAAAACCACAAAAAAAGGTTTCACTGTCAAAAAAAATAGCTAACACAAAACAGAACAAACCTTTAACGTTGCTGCTCACTGTTGTGGAAATGTCCTCTTGTTAAGATAGCCATCAACTCAGGAACCAGCTTCTCATGCTTCAACACATACTTGCTCAAAAACTGCTGATCAGTACAAGACATAACAGAGGACACTGGAGGGAGTTTACTTCCCTTTCCTCTGGACAAGAGAGCCTTGATCACGTTACACCTTGGCACAATCCTCTTCTCAAAGCTGTATCCAACAATCTGAGGGTGCACAGCAACAGCCTTCACAGTCCAGTTCATCTCCTTCAGCAAAAACTCAGTCTTCTTCTTGATACACTCTGCCGAATACTCGACGCACGGAGGATAGCGCTTGACCATCTTCGCAAACTCGTCCCTGCTGAATCCTAGGCCTAGGAACGTCTCCAGGGAGCTCAATATCTTGTTCTTGGAGACTTTCAGAAAAGTAGGAGTGCTCTTGAAGATCTCCCATGTGTCTTCCACGGTAAAGCCTAAGCCTTTGTAGACTTGGACCTTCTCTTCAATCGTCTTGTCGCTCATTTGGTAAATCATACGCAGAGCTAGGACAAACTTTGAGGTGGTCGGGTCAAAACCCATCTCGACTACTTTCTTGAGTGATGCATCAAAGTTCTCTTTCCCACAAATGGGCTGCGATTTGGAGATGAGCAAAGGGAGCAACAGCCTCTGAGGCATACCCAACTCTCTCAAAAGCGATAGATTTCGGATTTTGTTCTCTAGGCTACCTTGTGGGAAAGAGTGACTTAGCTTTTCATGGTTATAACTCTTTTCTGCTTCGATAATGCATTTGACAGAATCATAGTATCCGCTGACGAATCTCTTCCCCAAGATCTCTGGAACTTTCGAGAGAATCTCTGTGAGCTCAGAGCTTGAAGCTCCTCTGGACTGCAGAGACTGAAGCTTGGGAGCAAGAGATTTCTCAGCGTCTAATGTAAGCAACCGCGGGTAATCCGTAACGATGGTGGAGATCTGAGAATCTGTGAACCCGTGACTTCTCAAAAGACCCAGAACAGAATCTGGATTTCGCTCGTCTTCTAAACTGACTTTCCTCGAGATTGATTCGGCGAGTTTCTTAGTTAAACCCAGAGATTCAACGAGGTAAGAGACTGTAAAGTTCTTCCCTTTCCGTTTTCTACCATCTCTAGGGCTCACATCAGCAGCACTTAGGGAAGAGAACGGATTGGAGAAAGCAGCAAATCTCAAATTACGCCATTTCTGTAACTCGAAAGACCTTCTTCCATGGAGTATAAGGGAATACATGACAAGGAAATGCGAAGAAAGGAGCACAAGAGAAGGAAGATCAGAAACTTTACAGTCTCCGTTTCAAATCGAGGAAGACGAATCTCCCAACGAAACATAAACCCCAAATCGTCAAGGAAGAAAAGTCAAATTTTTCGGACAAGAGGAGACGAAAAACTACATAGGGTTTAAGATGGGCTTGTTGCGGCCCATTAGCCCAATACATGAACTTGTTCTCGTACAATAGTATAAACGTATGAAGTGGGAACCTTTGATACAATCCTCTTCTCCATGGCTGCAATCTAAAGCTTAATCTAAAGCTCATAAACATCTTTGCATCTTTACAGATACTTCTATGGAACTGATTCAAGAAAATACCAAGAAAGAACGATATGTGCTTCTCTCTTTCCTATAAATAAAGACCAATATACCTTTGACTGTGTTCTGATACTTCAATGGTCCATTACGAACAAGATCACAAAGAAACCAACAAACAACAGACAGCTATTTGGCTAAGTTGTTATATTTCTAGTCCACAAACCTCAGTAAAGATATCGGAACAACGATTCAAAATTACAGTTTAAAGACTACAAAAGTCTAATATTGGGAGGTTCGTCATTCATAAAGTAAAAAACAAAATCCTTTACAAACCTTCTGATCTATGAAACAAGACCTCTGGTGAAGATAGCCATAAGCTCACGCACCAGCTTCTCGTCATCGTGTATCTTCACAAACTTGTTTAAGAAAGCTTGGTCCGTAATCGCCAACACTCTCGACGTTGCAGGGAGTTTATCTCCGAGCAATCCTCTGGACATGAGAGCTTTGACAACGTTACACCTCGGCACAGTCCTCTTCTCCAGGCTGTATCCAAACACTGCAGGGTTCGAAACCAAAGCCTGTATCGGCCAATTCATCTTCTCCACCAGAAACTCAGTCTTGTTCTTCACCGACTCTGCAGACAGATTAAGACACTGAGAAAACCGCTTGGCCATCAGCACAATCTCATCTCTGCTGAACCCTACGCCTAGAAACGTTTCAATGGAGTTGAGAACATTCTTCTCCGAGAGTGCTAGAAACTGTGGATTCTTCTTGAATCTATCCCATACATCTCCCTCAGAAAAGCCTAACCTTTTGTAGAATCCAACTTTCTCTTGTATTGTTTTGTCGCTCATCTGGTAAACAACGCACAGAGCTTTGACAAACTTTGAGGTTGTGGGATCGAAACCCATCTCAACAATCTTCTTGAGGGATTCTTCGAATCTTTCTTTACCAGAGACGAGTTTGCGATTGGAGACGAGCAAAGGGAGTAACAGCCTCTGAGGCACGCCCAATTCTCTCAGAACCAAAACATTTCTGATGATGTTATCCTGCCTAGTGCCCTGTGGCGAAGAAAGACATGACATTTCGTACCTAGAGCTCTTATCAGCTTCTATGATGTCCTTGACGAAACCGTAGTATCTGACGATGACCTTGTCCTCTTTCATTCCCAAGATTTTAGGAAATTTCGATAGGATCTCAGTGAGCTCGGAGGTTGAAGCTCCTCTCGACTGCAGAAACTTGAGCTTGGGAGTAAGAGATTTCTCAGCGTCTAGCATTAGCAATGGTGGATAACTCGCAACGATGCTTGAGATCTGAAGATCTGTGAACCCATAATCTCTAAAAAGATCCAAAACAGAATCTGGGTTTCCCTTTCCCTCATAAATAACTTTCCTCGAGATCGATTCGGCGAGTTTTGTAGGTAGACCCAGTGAATCAACGAGGTAAGAGACTGTAAAGGTCTTCCCTTTTCGACCATCTTGAAGGCTCGCACCTGCAGAGGAGAAGGAGTTGCAAAAAGCAGATCCCTGTTGAAAAAGGGTCACTGAAACTCTCAAGTTACGCCATTTCTGCAACGCGAAGATAGATCTTCTTCCATGGAGAATCACAGAATAATACATTAAGCAATTCCACCAATCTTTTCTAGTTCATGTACTGTACTACTCACTCGCGAAACCCTAAGTCGCATTTAAGAAAAGAAAACAAACATAGGGTTTACGATGCAATATCATAAGTTTCTGGACCCATCACCGATAAATAAACCTTGATTTAGGATCTTCAAGTTTTCAAAAATAAATAAATACAAAGAGTATTGTGGGCTGCCGGGAATTCGAACCCGAGGACGTGAGCTTTTAATTGCTACGGAGAAAACTTTAAACCATTTTGAAACATTCCTCGTCTCTTCTGAGTTCTGAGCTTCCTTCTGTACTTTTTCTCTTTTCTTTCCCTCTGAGCTTTCTCCAACTTCTACTTTCATCATTAGTTCTTTTTCTTTCTTTCTCGCTTCAGCTTTCATTTCCCATTTCCTTGTGAAGAATCTGATCAGGCACTCATAGATTAAAGCTTTTTTCATCAAGGAGAAAAGAGAACTTGCTTCAATATGTTCGAACGCAGGTCTCCAAGGAGAAAGCATGGACTATTACTAGTGTTATTGTGTTAATGTAACAGGACAAAATGTTTGATATGAATCCAAAGAAAGTACCAAGAAAGATCGATATGTGCTTTTCTTTCTTTCCAATCAAATCAAGTTCTTCATATCTTAAGCTAGTTAAAGTCTCCATGCCAGAGAATCATGCAAAGAAACCAAAAGAAAAACAGAAGAAAAATTACTAGTTATAGCATATTATACCTCTGCTTACAATCATATACTTCAATGGTCCATACCAACAAGGTCCCAAAGATATAAAAACACAACTAACAGCTATTTGGCTAAGTTGTTATTTACTAGGCTACAAACCTCAGTAAGATATCGGAACAGAGAATCAAAAATTACAGCTTTAAGCCATAAAGAAAAGCAAAATCCTTGACAAGCCTTCCTGATCTATGAAACACGACCTCTGGTGAAGATAGCCACAAGTTCACGCACCAGCTCCTTGTCATTGTGTATCTTCACAAACTTGTTTAAGAAAGCTTGGTCCGTAATCGCCAACACTCTCGACGTTGCAGGGAGTTTATCTCCGAGCAATCCTCTGGACATGAGAGCTTTGATAACGTTACACCTCGGCACAATCCTCTTCTCCAGGCTGTATCCAAACACTGCAGGGTTTGAAACCAAAGCCTTTATCGGCCAATTCATCTCCTTCACCAGAAACTCAGTCTTGTTCTTCACCGACTCTGCAGACAGATTAAGACACTGAGAAAACCGCTTGGCCATCAGCACAATCTCATCTCTGCTGAACCCTACTCCTAAAAACGTTTCAATGGAGTTCTAGAGTGCTAGAAACTGTGGATTCTTCTTGAATCTATCCCATACATCTCCCTCAGAAAAGCCTAACCTTTTGTAGAAGTTAACTTTCTCTTGTATTGTTTTGTGGCTCATCTGCTAAACAACGCACAAAGCTTTGACACACCTTCTGGTGGTGGGATCGAAACCCATGTCAACAATCTTCTTGAGAGATCTGAGGATCTGTGAACCCATAATCTCTTAAAAGACTCAGAACTGAATCTGGGTTTCCCTTTCCCTCCGAGATGAGTTTCCTCGAGATCGATTCTGCGAGCTTTCTAGTGAAACCCAGTGAATCAACGAGGTAAGATACTGTAAAGGTCTTTCCTTTTCGACCGTTTTGAAGGCTCGCACCTGCAGAGGAGAAGGAATTGGAAAAAGCAGATCCATTTTGAAAAAGGGTCACTGAAACTCTCAAGTTACGCCATTTCTGCAACGCGATGAGAGACCTTCTTCCATGGAGTACCAAAGAATACATGGCGAAAGGCAATGCTTTTACTGAACCAGAAGAAACGGGGCAGAAGAGAGAGGGAAACAAACTGTTTCGGCTCAACAAGACGAAGTAATTGTGCAAAGTACAAACTACAAAGATTCATATAAGCAGTGGCTTGACTTTTAGCTTCACTCTTAATAAAACTGATTGGTTCTAAGAAAACCAAACACTTTCAATACAAAACTTCAACCATTTTGAAACATTTCTCGTCTCTTCTGAGCTTCCTTCTATGCTTTATGCTGTATCAGCATCATCATTCACCAAAACAGAACAATAAAAATCAAGTTTTTATGTAGCAGGACAAGATGTTACATACGAATCAATTGACTGAAAGTAGCCTGAAACTGAAACCGCTAAGCACAAAAGAGGGGATTCAAAGTTACAATTTGGATTTTACAGAGATTCGTAAAGAAAAGCAAAAATCTTTCCCCTTCACAAGCCCTTCTGATCTTTGAAACATGAACTCTGGTGAAGATATCCCATAAGCTCATTCACCAGCTCCTCGTCATCAAGTTTCTTCACATACTTGTTTAAAAATGCTTGATCGGTAATCGCCAACACTGTCGACAATGGAGGCAGTTTGTTTCTGAGCAATCCTCTGGACAAGAGAGCTTTGATTACGTTACACCTTGGCACAATCCTCTTCTCAAAGCTGTATCCAAGCACCTGAGGGAACAAAGCCACAGCCTTCAGTGGCCACTTCATCTGATTCACCACAAACTCACTCTTCTTCTTCACAGTCTCCGCAGAGTAATTAAGCGACGAAGGAAAGTGCTTGACCATCGCAGCAAACTCGTCTCTGCTGAATCCTAAGCCTATAAATGTTTCAACGGAAGTGGCTATCCCTTGCTCTGAAGTACCAATGCAACGAGGAGATGTCTTGAACACTGAGAGGATCTCTTCTTCGAGCAGTCCACACTTCTTCAGTGTTTCAAACGTCTGAGCTATCTTCTTCTCCGAGAAATTCAGAAAGAAAGGACACTTCTTGAACATTTCCCATACATCTCCCACAGATAAGCCTAACCTTCCATAGAAACAGACTCTTTCCTCTATCGTTTTGTCGCTGTAAGCGTAAAGAACACGAAGAGCCTCGACGAACTTCAACGCTGTAGGATCAAAACCCATCTCAACAACCTTCTTGAGAGATTCCTCAAACTTTTCTTTCCCACAAACAGGTGAGTCATTGGTGATGAGCAAGTGGAATAGCCTCTTTTGAGGCACGCCTAACTCTCTCAAAGCCGATACATTTCGGATTTTGTTCTCCAGCTGACCCTGTGGCAAAGAAGATTGACACAACTTTTCGAACTTGAGACTCTTATCGGCTTCTATAATCTCTTTGACGAAATCGTAGTACCTGCTTATAGTCTTCTCTCCTTTCTTTCCCAAGATTTTAGGGGCTTTTGAGAGTATACCAGTGACCTCGGAGCTTGAAGCTCCTCTGGATTGCAGAAACTGAAGCTTGGGAGCAAGAGATTTCTCAGCATCCAGCATAAGCACTCGTGGGTAACTCGTAACGATGTTGGAGATCTGCGAATCTGTGAACCCATGGCTTCTAAACAGACTCAGAACGGAATCTGGATTGTTACCATTGCCCTCCGAGCTGACTTTCCTCGAGATGGATTCTGCGAGTTTTGCAGATAAACCCAGTGAACCAACGAGGTAAGAGACTGTAAAAGTCTTCACCTTTCGACCATTTCTAGGGCTCACAAGTGAATCACTAGCAGAGGAGAAGAAACTAGCGAAAGCAGACTCATTTTGAAAATGGTTTAATGCGAATCTCAAATTACGCCATTTCTGCAACTCCAGAGACCTTCTTCCATGGAGAATCAGAGAATACATGACAAAAGGGAGAAGAAGTCGATGCGAAAGGAAAACTAGGAACACCAAATTCCCACAATGCTTAAACAATTCGAGACCCAATCATCGATCTCAGTGTTTGTTGGATGAGAAGGAAGGAAAAAGAAAAGAGAGAGCGAGGAAATTAGGGTTTATCACTGTTCCTCGTAACAAAAATAACTTTTCTTTTGCTAAGAAGCGAATTCGCGGCTCTACTAGACTGCAATTAAAGTATAATTAAACGACGTTGTTCAATGTGTTGACACGAAATAAATATCATAAGTTAAGAACCAGAATTTCTGCTTCAAATTTATTAAATTCGAAACAAAGATACGAATTGTACATACAAGAGACTGATATGAACAAGACAAACAATAAAATTCGTAATTTTCAAGAGAAACAAAAAAAAGGGATCAAAACATGAAAAACTTTGTGAATCTGAAAAGCTAAATGCATTGTACGTACAAATGATACAAGAGAATGATATGAACAAAACCTTTGAAATGCTTCTTTCTCTTTATGAGGAAACCGAAAATGCAAGCTTCAGAATTACAAATGTATGAGTGTTCAGTACCAAGCCACCAACCGAAACATAAACAAGAATGAAGCATATCTGCAGTAGAAACCAAAAGATTTTGGACATAGATTCCATCTTTTCCATATATGAAGATATATAACCAAACTAATCCATTAAGATTCATGTAAGAACACAAACCACTTGTTCTTTGGTTGCAATTCCAAGTACATCTGCTTCACCAAAAACTCAGTCTTGTTCTTCACCGTCTCACCGGATATCCCAATGCAATGAGGAAAGCGTTTGAGCATACTCTCAAACTCATCTCTGCTGAATCCTAGGCCTATAAATGTTTCAATGGAGAAATTGAGCAAGGAAGGCCACTTCTTGAGCTGCATTGCGTCATTAACATCCAAAGTTACACTGTCCTTCACCAATCCATTCGCTTTGGTTAATCTCCGGTTCGGTGTACTTCATCTTAACAAATCTCGGTTCAAACTGTTTCCTCACTAAAAACTTTGCTCTGCGTCAAGAGATTCACTCTCACGTTCCTGTCGAGAACAAACAAACACACTCTGCTGAATTTTTTAAAGATGCAAAGCAACTTACCATTAGATTATTACTACCATTGAAACCATATCTCATGTACTTCAAAGATACCATATGTCTATATAAAAAACCAAACACAAGAAAAGAAAACACAGTTCTGCTAGATTTAGTCCTAAAAGATATCTTGGTGTACCCAAGTCTCCAAAAATCGGAGAGAACCGTGATGGCACACCTCACAGGTCCATAAACTAGCAAAAAATCAGGCTCGTGTCTGCTTTCTTCCTGTGTTAACCTGACAATGAAATAAACAAGCTCACAACACATATCTATCTATTCACATGTAACGTCAGGACTGCGTTGAGAAGTAATTATGCTTAATTCACCTCACAGATGCTTTTGATGTAAGAGGGTTTCAAGAGAGCATGTCCATAAAGCTCTTCTCTAATCTCCCATCATGCAACATATGACAAACCAAGCTTTTTGTTGAAACATCTCCAGCGAAGCCGCAACTCCTCATTTCCTTGATGAGTTCTGCTGATGCTTCTTTGTCACCATCTCTAAGATGTGCCCTGATCAGCGTATTATATACGTACCGCTATCTGGGAGAGGCCCATCTTCTTTCATTTCTATGAACAAGGCATCGGCTTCCTGCTTTAAGCCTTTCCCACAAAAACCTGAGATCATTGTAGTGTAGGTCACAACATCAGGCTTCATCACTCCTTTGAGGCCGATGCTACTAAACAAATCCCACGCCTCTTCCACTTTACCAGCCTTAAACATCCCATTAATCACTATAACATATGTGACAATATTGAGTTTCATTTCACTCTTTTGCAAATCCTGGAATATGACCAATGCTTTCTCGAGCTTCCCGTTATTACAAAGCCCATCCAACACAATGTTGTAAGTCATAATATTAGGAGGGACACCACCAGAAACCATTTGTTTGAAAACTTGTTGGGCATTCTCACAGCCGCCAGATTCGAAAAAAGCCTTTGAGGCCCTGTTCGTTTGGTTATCTGAAAGCAATATCCAGACGCAGCATTCAGATGATGTTAGTTTCTGTTTCTGGTTTATGTGTCTAGAAATTGTATCCGGAAGCAGTTATGTTAGCTTTGTATTTTGGTAATTGTATCTGGATGCAGTATATGTAAAACGACCAAAAATCCCATATTTTATGCAAAAGCTATTTTCTCGGTTTAAATAGAATCACACTCTAAACTTTCACAATTATGAAAAAAAAACTGATTTGGCGGTTTTGGTGAAATAACGTGTTTTTGCAGTTTTAGCTGAAAAAATACTTTTTGCTGGTTTGGTGGGAAAAAAAATGATTTTGCGGATTTTGGCAGGAAAACGTGATTTTACAGTTTGGTGAAAGACATGAGTTTGCGGTTTTGATGGGAAACACACAACTTTGCGGTTTGAGCGGGAAACATAATTTTGCGGTTTTGATGAAAAATGTAATTTTGTAGTTTTTGGCTTTTTGCAACACAATTTTGTGGTTTCAGCAGAAAAACGTGATTTTGTGGTTTTGGCAAAAAAATATGATTTTGCGGGTTTAACGAGAAAATACAATTCTGCGGTTTTACTGAGAAAACATGCGAAAAACATGATTTTGAGATTTTGGTGAAAATGTGTTTTTGCAATTTTGACGGAAAAATACGATTTTGCGGTTTTGGTGGAAAAATATAATTTTATAATTTTTGTGAAAAAATGTAAATTTGCGATTTTGGCAGAAAAACATGATTTGTGATTTTAGCAGGAAAAAATGATTTTGCGGTTTTGGCGGGAAAACATAATTTTTTGCGTTTTTCATAGAAAAACTCGTTTTTACGGTTTTGGTGGGAGAAACTCAATTCTGCAATTTAGCGAAAAAAATAAAATTTTACGATTTTGTAAGAAATGCAGTTTTGTTGTTTTAATAGAAAAGGTGAAAAAAAAAACTTAATTTTACGGTTTTGCTTCGTGGAGCTTCTACCGTCGCAGAAGAGTTTGAAAATTTAAGATTTTGAAATTTGATGTATCGATTTGAGAATTTAGGGGTAGATTGATTTATAATTATTTTATTCAAATAACGCTATTTTTTTCTTTTATTATTTTGTGGATGAGTTTTCTATAACCAGATGCACCAAAAAAAAAGCTTAAATCAGAAAATCTAATTTTCATGGATGAGTCTCTAAAGCGAATCCAGATACATGATCCAGTTCATGTGTGTAACTACTACTAAACGAACATCAATCTGTATCTGCATTCATATACTCCATCTAGATAACCAGACGAACGGGCCTTGGCGAGAGTGAGGTAAGTGAATAACTCGCCAAGCATTCCACTTTGACACATCTCGTGGAAGAGTTGCATGCCGTCGTCGAACTTCTTACACTTGAAACATGCATGGAAGAGTTACTGCGAATAAAGTGAGCACATGTCCATCTGGAGTTTTTACCGTTGATCTTGAGACTTTGTTGTCGAGAAACAGCCCATGGATCAGAGTGTTGAATGTGAAAGTGTTAGGTTGATATCCCATCTCCACCATTTGATCAACCAAAGCTACGGCTTCAGAAATCTTCTTCCCGTGACAGAAACCATTGAGCAGCGAAGAAAGCGTGACAATGCTGAGCTCATAGCCGAGTTTCATCATCTTGCCAAGAATAGCTAAAGCGAGAGGGAGCTGAGAGGAGCGGCAGAAACAGTTTATCAAAATACTGAAAGTATAAGAGATCATGTGAAATTCCCAACTTTTGCATCTGCTCGCCCATAGAGATGACAACGTCGTACTTGTTCATCTTGGCGATGGCACTCAACAATTTGCTGAAATCAACAATGGAAGGCGTGGACGAGACTGAACCATCTCACTGAACAGATCAACTGCATCATCTAGCTTAACATCACGAAGCCCGTTTCGCAATATCTCTCTGTAATCATCACTGAGACCTGAGAAAGCCCGTTCCCGGCGACGGAAACCGCAGTGGGAAAACGGAGAAAGAGAATTTCCAGGATTACCTTTCCCCTGGAGATGGAGATGGAGGTTCCGATGAACAAATCCCCTGGCCGTACACGCAATCGCAAACCTCATCTTCTTCGATTTGGCTCTGTAAAGTGTAAACCTAAGTGAGGGAGAGAGACTCACGAGAAGAGTGCCGTGTGAGTCCGGTTTAGTAACCCATTTAATTATTTTATTACCTCTGGTTGGTTTAGACTTTTTAATTAATCACCTCTGGTTATTTTGATTTGGGCTTTTTTAGATTCGATAATTACAAATCTATCAAAATAATGGGAAAACGGTCAATTCGTACCCCACTCTGAATAGTGTAGTGATTTAGCATCCACTCTATTTTGGTGTGCAAACTCGTATCCAAATTTTTAAATATTTGAATATATTTCCATTTTTTCTCTCCAGCCAAAACCAACTTTGACCATCACCCTATTAGTCAACGTTTCCGACTCCGTTAACGGTGATGACTAAGCTGCCAGCTCGTGGATCCATAGAACAGTAGTGAAAACGACATCGTTTTGTTCTGGGTAAAGGTTTGGGCTTTATCATTTGGTTGGGCTTGCACTATAACATTTGAATTTTTGAACAATCTGAATACACCCTAGATGACGCTGTTTTGCAAATCTTCTTCTTTATCTGCTTTGTTGAAGATGAATTTAGGAAAGATAAAAAAAAAAAATTAGTTCTTGAATTTAATTAGTTCAGCGGATTATCAAAACAAGTAATTTGGAGTTGAGTTGATCATCCAATCAAATTTAAGTGATTCAATCCACTAAAAATGAGGTAATTTTCAATTTTAGAGTTTTTTTATTGTAAAATTGAATTGAAATTATTTAATGAGTGCTTTTGATTTGTTTAATCGATTTATTCAATTGATTCATTCAATTGTTTAATCGGTGATTTTTAATTGTTTAATTGATGCATGATTTTTAATTGTTTAATGGATGCAGTTGTATTGTTTAGTCAAATGACAATACAAACCAAGACAGATTCATTTTCTGGTAGTTTCCTGTCTCTGTCTCCGAGAAATCCTTTGGACAAGAGAGCTTTCAAAACATTACACCTTGGTACAATCCTCTTCTCCCTGCTGTATCCAAGTACCTGAGGGTACAAAGCGACACACCCTTTAGTGGCCATCTCATCTTCTTCACCCGAAACTTATTCTTCTTATTCATCAGCTCAGTTACAAGAAAAAAAATCGTAATTCCATTTGAACATGAGAGCTGTAAAATTAAAGTTTCAGGGATCTTGGCAAGCATTGTGATTTTTGGTGAAGATGGGCATCAACTCACGCACCAGCTCCTTGTCATCGTACTTCGTCACGTACTTGTTTACGAAAGCTTGATCGGTACATGCCAAGACAGACCACACTGAAGGTAGTTTGCTTCCTCCGGCTCTGAGTAAACCTTTGGACATGAGAGCTTTGATTACGTTACACCTTGGTACAATCCTCTTCTCCATGCTGTATCCAAGCACCTGAGGGTGAGAGGCCACTGCCTTTAGCGGCCAATTCATCTTCTTCACCACAAACTCAATCTTCATCTTCACCAGCTCTGCAGAGTGCGCAATGCACTGAGGAAAGCACTTAACCATTGTCCTCACCTCATCTATGGTGAACCCTACGCCAAGAAACGTTTCAACTGAGTCCAACACCTTCTGCTCCGAGTGCGACAGAGAGAGTGGGCACTTTTTGAAAATCTCCCACACATCTCCCACATCCAAGCCTAGTAACCTTTTGTAGACGTTGAGTTTCTCTTCTATTGTTTTGTCGCTCATTTGGTAAACAACGCACAGAGCGTGGACAAACTTTGAGGTCGTGGGATCGAAACCCATCTCAACAACTTTCTTGAGTGATTCTTCGAATCTTTCTTTCCCATGGACAGGTCCTGTATTAGAGATGAGCAAGGGGAATAAGAGCCTCTGAGGCACGCCCAGTTCTCTCAAAACCAAAACATTTCTGAGTTTGTTGCCCTGTGGCAACGAAAGGCATGACATTTCGTAGCTGGAACACTCATCAGCTTTGATAACGTCTTTGACGAAATCATAGTAAATGCTGAAAGCTTTGTCCTTTTTGATCCCCAAGATCTTAGGAACTTTCGAAAGAATCTCAGTGAGCTCAGAGGTCGAAGCTCCTCTGGATTGCAAAAACTGAAGCTTGGGAGCAAGAGATTTCTCAGCATCTTCTATAAGCAGCCGTGGGTAAATCCTAACGATGCTGGAGATCTGAGACTGTGAACCTATAGCTCTTAAGAAGACTCAAAACAGAATATGGGTTTCCTTTTCCCTCTGAAATAACTTTCCTTGAGATTGATTCTGCGAGTTTCGTAGTGAAACCCAGTGAATCAACGAGGTAAGAGACTGTAAAAGTTTTCTCTTTTCGACCATCCTGAGGGCTCACATGAGCAGCACTAACAGAGGAGATGGAGTTGGAGTTGGAATAAGAAGATGCAATTTGCAAAAGATTAAACCATTTCTGCAACTCGAGAGACCTTCTTCCTTGGAGTATCAGAGAATACATTACAAGGCAATGACGATGCGACTACAGAGCTCTGAAAAGGAGAGGATGAGAAGGATAAACAGGCGCTGAAATGACTAAATTTGAGTAAACGAGAGGATAAGATTCTCAAAAAAAATCTCCAAACTTACTAACATTGTGGTGGTGACGCTCGATGGCGAATGTTGGAGTTGTCCCAAAATCGCAAAAATCAAAACTTTGGGTGAGGAAGGAAGAAGCAGAAGAGGGTAGGGTTTATGTATTTGGGGATTCGTTAAATTTTTGGAGTTATTTAATTAAAGGAATAATACGGTGACTTTTATACTTTTTATTTAATGAAAGAAAATAATGTAGTATGTTCTATGATTTAATACCAATATCTCAAGCTTACACGATATATTTCAACACATGTAAAATCCAAAAGGTTTATTTAAAGTCTACACAATAAAATGTCGTTAGAACAAACAACATATAATAAAACCAAAGACACTTGTACATTATTGTTTAAGACAAAAAAAAAAACAAACAAAAGAAAGAAGAAATGGCAAACAGATTGGTAGAAGAAGCCCAAGGGAATTGGTCTCACTTGCTGCCTCCTCCTTTTTTCTGCCCGGCCATTATCTTTGCAAGGATTGCCTTGAAATCAGGTTTTTTCTCTTCTTCGGCGACAATGACAGGCGAGAGAAAGACAAGGAGAACAAAGAAGAGAAGGAGAGTGAAGAAAGTAGTAGAAGTAAAGAGAGCGTAAGGCATTTTTTTAGTGGTAGTTTGGGATCAGATTTGTGATTGGAATTGAAGAAAATAGAGAGTTTGCAGCTTTTCTTGTAAAAAAGGGCGTTGAGTAAGTGATTTGGGAGTGGCTTCATGTCTGGACATGAAACTGACAAAAGGTCAAAATGAGTTTATGACACAACGTGCTTGCATGTCGCTGTGTGTTTTATAAAACACTCACTTTTGTGTCTGGATAAGATTCATTTACTCCTTTGCTATTTGTTGTGCACACAACCGCGAGGTCCACCAGCACAATCCTCTTCTCCAAGCTCATCTGAATGTTGACAAACCAGTTGTCTCCAACATGATTTGAGTCTCTTTATCATTCCCAAACAGCTGCTTGTGCAAAAGACGGTGTAGCCGTCCAAAGAGCTGCTTCTTCAATGATTCGTACGCTAAACCAAACCTCTCAAGCTGTTCCATCGCATTAGGATTGTATAAAAACAGTCCGTAGTAAAGATCAAAACTGTCACCAGCAGTATTCTCCACCAGTTTCAGCAACGTCTCATAACCTTTGGTGTCAACAGGAGTAGATTCCAAGCTCAGCTTCTCCAGAACCCTCCCCACTGTATGTGTGATAAACTGCGATCCAGCAGCATGCCGATCATGTTCAGCACACGACATCTCCACCATAGAACATCCTTCACGGGCGAAAATATCGAGAAAACTGTCACACCTAGACATTCTTCTATCGTCCATTCCGATCCTAACCTTATCAAACACAAAGGAAAGACCGGTCCATCCATTTTTACCACTCTCTGGTCCAAACATGGGATGTGTGCACAGAATATCAAAATCTTGTGGGAGAGCTTGAAGAAAAGAGTTCCTCGGGAACTCCTTCACAGAAAGCACATCCACGAAAAGCGTGCTTCTCTTGAGTCTTTGAAACGGGAGTGACTTGAGAACTTTTTCAGTCGAGAGGATCGATGTACAGAGAAGAACAACTTCAGGGTGCTCTTCAAAGAGATCATCAAGGTCTGATAGATACGTGACACCAAGCTTCGCAGCTTCATCGGTGTAGTCAGTTCTCGAATAGGCCAACACCGTGTGGCCTTGCCTGACCATCGTTTTCGCTAGAAACTGTCCAAAGTTTCCAAACCCGACGATACCAATCTTGAGCCTTGAACTGCCATCGACAATGCCAGAGACTTGAGCATCGTATTCATACTTCTTCAAAGCAACATCTTTAGACCTGCACACAATTCACAAGTTGATAAAACAACATTTGAATGCATCTTAAAAGTCCATCTTTGAAACACAACAATGCAATTAGCAGTGTACCTAATCACATCCAAAGAATCATCATTTCGGTAACCACTCTGAACTTTCTTTGCTTCACCTTCGAACAGCTGCTTCCTCACAACACCATGAAGTCGACCAAAAAGCTCCTTACGCAACGCCTCGAAAGCCAAATCCATCCTCTCTAGCATCTCCAGCGAGTTCTTGTTATACACAAACAGCCCATAGTACAGATCGAAGCTATCCCCACGAGTGTTCTCAGCCAAATCAAGCAACGCCTCGTAGCCTTTGGTGTTAATCGGCGTAGATCGCAGTTTCAGCATCTCCAAAACCCTACCCACCGTATGCGTTATGAACTGCGACCCAGCAGCGTACCTATCATGATCAGCACAGCTCATCTCCACCATCTCGCACCCTTCACGATCAAAGATCCCGAGGAAACTCTCACACCTCGAAAGTCTCGACCTTTCTTCTCCGATCCTGACCTTATCGTAGACGAATCGTAAACCTCGCCATCCATGGTTCGAACTCACGCTCTGTGGACCGAACATCGGGTGCGTACAGAGGATATCGAAGTCTTCGGGTAAGTATTGGAGGAGGAGGGTTTTGGCGAACTCCTTGACGGAGAGAACATCGACGAAGAGTGTGTTCCGACGGAGTCTCTGAAACGGCAACGTTTCGAGGACATTCTCGGTGGAGAGGATTGAAGTGCAGAGGAGGACGACGTCGGGGTGACGCTCGCAGAGATCGTGAAGATCCGTGTGAAATGAGACTCCGAGACGGCGAGCTTCGGCGGAGTGATCGGATCGGGAATGGGCGAAGAGAATGTGGCCTTGAGAAACTAGGGTTTCGGCGAGGAATTGACCGTAGTTACCAAACCCGAGAATGGCGATTCGGAGAGGGGGGATTGGATCATTTAGATCGGAATTGAGAAGAGTGTCGCCGGAGACGGAGACGGAGACGGAGACGGGACAAGTGGTGGTGGGATTAGGTGGGCGGGGAGAGAGAGAAGAGAGCATGGAGATGGAAGAAGAGGAGAGAGAGGGAAAGGAGAGGGAAGGAGAGGGGAGAGAAGATTTGGTTAGGAGATTTGGGAAGAAGAAAGAGCATTGAGAGAGAAGATGCGAATGAGATATCATTGGAAAGGGAACGAAGGAGTGATGGAGATGGAGATGAAGATGGTGGGGACGAAGATTCTTCTGACTTCGGCTGCCATTTTTGTAGACAAAAGAGATCCGTGGAGGTTTTTGCAGTCTGCACGTTTGGGTAAAATATGTATTTTTGAAGTGAAGGGATAATACGGTGTCGTTTATAAAGAAATTGTTAAGGGATAATACGGTGTCGTTTATACAGAGTATGAGAAACTGTACAGAGAGGGTTCACACATAAGAGTCTTAGTAATGTGCAATACTATCGAAATTGAAACTTAGATCATGTTCTTACAAGCTGTACCCAAAAAGGCAACATAGAGCACCAGTGTAAATTTTTTTATTGAAGTAAAATCGGCTTTTGAACTTATGATTCTCAATCTAAAGATGATCCAAAGATCAACAAAACATCTTGTAAATCACAAGGATAACAAAAAGAGAGTGAGGAAAAAACAAAAAAAACAGTATAAGTATTGATCTCTGTATCTGCACGTGAGCTCATTTGCATAGCTGCCAAATAGAAGAGAGCTTATCCTTCAAGTATATGCCAATGGAACAGAAAGAGAAACAGAATCAAAGAATGTATGTTGCTTAAGACTGCCTCACCTGTTAGTGTAACTTGAACATATGTAAGAACTAAAACACTACTTCTTGGCTGCAAATGCAGTTTTTTTACTGAAGAATCAAGAATCCCTCAAAAGAACATTTAGCACTGATCATCAGTATCTCCACGTTACGAGGCTACTAACACTAAACTGTTCAAGGACTCTTATGAACAAATTTAAAACTACTATTTGAATTGAGATTGCAAAAGTATAAATTGGGTTCCAGAAAAAACAAGCCTTTTAAACTATGAAACACGATCTCTGGTGAAGAAGATAGCCATCAACTCAGCCACAAGCTCCTTGTCATGATGCTTCTTCACATACCGTCCTAAAAACACTTGATCTGTAATCGCCAACACATACGAGATCCCAGGGAGTTCACTTTTGAGCAACCTTTTGTTCATGAGAGCTTTGATAACGTTACACCTTGGCACAATCCTCTTCTCCATGCTGTATCCAAGCACCTGAGGGAACAAAGCCACAGACTTTACTGGCCAGTTCATCTGATCCACCACAAACTCAATCTTCATCTTCACCAACTCTGCAGAATGCGCAACGCACTGAGGAAAGCACTTGACCATCGTCGCAAACTCATCTCTGGTGAATCCTAGGCCAAGGAACGTTTCCATGGAGTTGAGTATCTTCTTCTCCGAGATTACAAGAATGGTTGGATACTTTTTGAAAATCTCCCACACGTCTCCCACGGTGAAGCCTAAGCTTTGATAGACGTTGACCTTCTCTTCTATGGTTTTGTCACTCAACTGGTAAACAGCGTATAGAGCTTCGATAAACTTTGAGGAGTTGGGATCAAAGCCCATCTCAACGACCTTCTTGAGTGATTCCTCAAACTTTTCTTTTCGCCAGCAGACACTGTGACCGGAGAGCAAGGAGAACAACAGCCTCGGAGGCATGCCCAATTCTCTCAAAACCGATACATTCCTGAGCTCGTTATTGACCTGTGGCGAAGAAGACGACTTCTCGAACTTGGTTTCTACAATCTCTTTGACGAAATCGTAGAGTCTGCTGATAGATTTCTCCCCTTTCCTCCCCAAGATCTTAGGAACTTTCGAAAGAATCTCAGTGAGCTCAGAGGTCGAAGCTCCTCTGGCTTGCAAAAACTGAAGCTTGGGAGCAAGAGATTTCTCAGCATCTTCTATAAGCAGCCGTGGGTAAATCCTAACGATGCTGGAGATCTGAGACTCTGTGAACTTATAGCTCTTAAGAAGACTCAAAACAGAATCTGGGTTTCCCTTTCCCTCTGAAATAACTTTCCTTGAGATTGATTCGGCGAGCTTTCTAGTGAAACCCAGTGAATCAACGAGGTAAGAGACTGTAAAGGTCTTCCCTTTTCGATCATCTTGAAGGTTTACATGAACAGAGCTAACGGAGGAGAAGGAATTGGAATAAGAAGATGCAATTTGCAAAAGCTTAGCTGAAACTCTAAAGTTACGCCATTTCTGCAGCTCGAGAGACCTTCTTCCGTGGAGTATCAGAGAATGCATTACAAAGGCAATGGAAAAATTAAGATTACAGAGCTTTAAGTGGAGAAGAAGAGAAGGGAAAATCAGGCGCGGAAACGATTCCGGCGATCTATCTGATTAAACCCCTAAATTTCTCCACATTTACTATGTGCAGACGAAGAGTCTTCGAGTGTTCCGGTGAGGTTAATTAGAAAAAAAGAGGGTTTTGTGATTTGACGGGGCTAGTTAGATAAATGACATAATTTTAGGTCTAAAACTATAAATTGCAGAAATAGAACTGGTATCATCGTAAATTAAGAGATTTATTTTGTTTTCGTATATGACTGAATTTAACAAGTAAGCTCATGCGTTAGAAAAACAAATACCGTATCACTGGAAACAAAAAATAACATGAATTTTTCCGCAACTTGCTGCAACTTTGTTAGTGTATGTTTCAAGTTTTTAATAACAGAGAATATATATTAATTTTGACAAACTGAGAATTGTTGTATCCTTAAATGTATAAGAAATCTGTCCATAATCATTTCCATAATCATTTTAAACAAAAATCAATAAAACAAAATATTAAAAAATAAGATTATACAGAATATTAATTATAGACAGATTATTATCCAAATCACATTGAAAATTTATGTACGAAGTATACCCATAGATTTAAAGATAAATAAGTACAAGTAAAACAGAATCTTTTGGTACTCAATTTGATTGAACCAATTTCGACTTGTGTGATTGGGAGCAGCTCTTCATCCTTTTCAAAAAAAAAAAAAAATTGATTTTAAAAAATTAAACTATCAAACTAAGTTGGTATTTACTATTTTTAATGATAATATAAAACTTACCTGATCAGCATCAACTTCTGAAACAATCTCCTTGATCATGGGCATCGTCTCACTCTTTCATGGCAGTTTCTAATTCTTGTCTCGTAATAGACCTACAAACACATGTAATTGGTTATTAATCCGGTTTAAGTCTGGTTTTTGATTCGGTACAAATCGGTTTTCGAATATACCCGCTGTTATCTTTATCGAAATGTTAAAAAGCTGTGAACAAATTTTCTTCTCTCTCGACCCTTACATAGTTAGATCTTCTAGGAGCTGCTTAATTTCGAACTGAATTTTTCCGATTTTCAATTCCTGGTAGGTGATTGTACCGCTCTTATCGGTATTCATGTTTCAGGAACATCGTCTTAAGATCATTTAGTTCCTCTTCTTTGAGATTTTGCGCGATAAACTTAATATCTTAAATTTTGTAAATCTTGCTTTGATTACACTAAATTTTGGTTATTTCGATACAAAATATATTAAAGCCAAATTTTCTTATGTTAATAATAATTTTGGTTCAGTGAAAATGTGTTTATTTTGGATATAGAGACTACAGTAGAATAGATAATTTATATTTAAAAAAAAAAAGATGAAAATTTTAATTAATATAATATATTTATAAAATGTTGATAGTTAAAATTACTTTCAAACTAAAAGAAGAGATGTTTCATCTAATTTGGAAGATTTCACAAAACACTGAATTTTTTTAGATAACTAGGTATATAACTCGCGTTATGCGCATGTCTGTATTAATATTTTGATTTATTTTTTTAGCTACTATCTTTAAAATGATTAAAAGTTATATATATTTATAAAAAAATCATTTATATAAGATAATTTATGATATAATGTGTAATTTATTCTATTTTTATTTATAAATTTTTAAAAATTATTAGATAAAATAATAACAATGACACATATTGAATTATCCAACTTTGACGTACATATACATTTGATTTAGAGAAATATATAATCTTGCTAAGATTTTTTTTTTCTGTTTTCCATAGAATTCCTGTAATTCTTTTTTTCTTGAAGGTTTATGTGTTCAAATATTTAATTTTTTATTGAAAGTCTTATTGATATTGTGTACCATTGTATATATATTCAATGATTCATGTTGATTCACATTTAATTTTGTTAGGAAGTTGTAATGATCATGCAAAACCATTTTTTTCTTCTCCATCATGTCTTTCAAGAGTTTTATGTTATATTTTATTCAGTTTTCATTGTTTTAATTGTTAAATCGAGTTGTTGAAGATTTTTTAAAATTGATAATTGATTATGGTTACTTTTTTTTTATACACTAGGCTTTTAACTCGCGCTACGCGTGAGTCTGTATTAACAATTTAGTTTAATTTTTTGGCTAATATATTTTAAATTATCAAAACTATAATATATTTTTAGAAATTTTTTTTTATATAAAAAAATTAAAACATAATTTGTAGTATTTCCTATTTTTGTTTATAAAATTATAAATCTTATTAAGTAAAATCATAGTAATGACACCTAACGAATTATCCAACTTCCATGTGCATATGTTTGATTTAGAAAATGATTTCCTTGCTAAATTTTTGGTGTTTTGTTTTGTATCCTTAGGATTTTGATGGTTCTTTTTTTTAAAGGTTTATATGTTTAAATATTTAGTTTCTTTACTAAATGTCTCACTAATATTATGTACACATACATATATAATATATGATATATGTTGATTCAGATTTATTTTTGTTAGTAAGCTACACTAATCGTGTAAAGCTGCTTTTTGCTTTTCCACCAGATCTTCTACGAATTATATGTTATATCTCGATTCAATTTATAAGATCTGTTTTATTTGCAGTCAACTATTTGCTAATATTTGTTTTTAAACATGTAAGAGGATGTTGAAACTTCACATTATCACTGTTTTTTTAACTTTTGTATGTTTATTCATGTTTTGATTTGAATATTTTATTTTCATATATTCCCAATTGAATTTGATTCATAATTTTGTCATATTATATTATTTAAATAACATTTTAGAGGATGTTGCTGATGTGTTGTTCATGTTGACTAAGTTATAAGTAGTAAATATGTATACAAATCAGACTTTATTACTTATTATATTTGGAATGTAAAGTTACTTGTGTAATATTTTACTTTGTTAATTTTTCAATCAGACGCAACCAATGTATTAATCTTTGTAAATTTAAATAATATGTTTGATTTAGAAACTTGTATAACCTATTAAAACTTTATATGAATATTCATAGTCGATACCAATATTTTAGAAATCATGAATATTTTTGGAACTATATTTCAAACTAATTTTCTTCTTAGATCTTGTTTTTAGTTATTTTAAATATCTTCAATGGTAATTTTATATTTTATTTTAATTATCTATTTTTCTACAGGTTTGATATACTTAAAACATATATAGATATATATTATAATGAATCTCTTTTGTTATTGATTTTTCAAATAGGTAGCATATATAGTTATCTAATATCTTTTACATAAATGATTTTTCTTTGTTAAATTCACTTTTTAAATTAATCAAAATGCAATTTTGACATGCTATAACTGGTTATTCTAAATTTTAAGTGAATTTCTCTCAAAAGCTTATACCATCATTTACTTTTTTTTAGTTAATATTTGTTTGGTAGTTAGCTTAAATATCAAGCTAATTTTACTTTATACGACTTTTTCCTTTGATAATTTACCTCTCTTGATATTTGATTTTTATTTTATTTTAACACACCATTGTTTTTAAAATATTGATATTTTGAAGACATAATTTTTTTGTTAGTTAAATAGTTTTATATGAATTTTTTAAGTAGTTAGTCAGATATCAAGTCAATATATTGTTAAGTGTTTTTTTTAAAAAAAAAATATTTTGTAAAACTTAATTTTCATTTTAGTTTTTTAGTTAATTTAACTTTCTCAATATGGACTTTCATTTTAATTGTATTGACATGTTGTAAGAAATAATTTATATTTTGGTTTTTGTTAGTTAGACATTTATTATATTGCTTTCTTCAGTAATTAGCATAAAATATCATTTTTGATTTGTTAAGATTTTTGTGTTAATTTTTAAAATATTTCCCCAAAAATTATAAGTTTTAGATGACTTTCTTTTTTTGATTATTTAAGATGAATGTTTTTGGTAGTATTGATATTTTTAAATAAAAAATTTATATGGTTATATGAAAATTTAATCTAAATATTTTTTTTCTAAATAAATTGATCATTTAAAATATATATGCAATTTTTTTTTAATTTAACTTTTTCGTTATTGATTTACATATTTGTTTTTGTTAGTTTAATTTTTGTGACAATGAGTTTCCATTTTATTTTCACAATAGATTTAGACTTTTGACATAAATTTATTTTATTTAGTTAAAAAAATCATCTCAATCTTCTATTCTATTGTGATAATTTTATATTTTTGTATGTTTTAATTTATTTAAATTATTAATAATTTTTTATTTTTTATGTTTAATGAAAAACCATGTTATAGACTAATCAGATTGAGTGTATAAGTCATATGTGGACACTCTCATTAGCCTAAGACATCAACATGGACCACAACTAATATATTTTAAGTTAGCAGTTCAGATTTTAATTGTTTGAAGTGATTAAATTTTAAAATAATTTAATTATGGTCTTAAATACAGTTTTTAATAATTTTGTTCAATATATATGATTTTTCTTTCATAATTAATTTATATGTTAATTTACCTTTTTATTGTTAATAAAAAAATAAGATCTATTTTCAAAACTCTTTTTTTATTAATAACTAAATTAAAATTTAGAAACTTTTCTAATAATAACAAAAACAAAATTAATTAAAATTTAGAAATTTTCCTTATAACAATTAAAACGAATTAATTAATTTTAATAGTTAGTATATAATTAATTAAAAGTAATGATGATATGTACCAATAGAATTGAATCTTTAAATCACATGTGAACACCCTTAGAGGTATTTAGTAATAGATTTTATTCTCTTCTGATAAAAATTTTAGAATTAACTTTGGGAGAAGTTCCGTTCCAATTCCCAACTCCGACAAATGGGCTGGTCGACATTTGGCATCAGACTATCTTGGACCGAAACCAAAAGCCCAAGAGCCATGAGGACACAACCTCATCGTGGGACAAAAACTCACAAAAACACTAAACTATGTGGCCGTTAAGCAATACCCAAGCCTGAAACTCTTTGTTTGTCACTACAAGTTAATAATTACAAACTAGACTAAACAATTTCTCTAGAATAACAAAAAATTGAACTTTATTTGGTGGGGTGAGCCAGGCCCGTGCAATAGTGCAACACATGAGCGACTCATAAAAGCCCAGACAGCAAGCTATCTTAATGGGCTTTTCCTCTTAAAAAATAGAGTTAATATCGTGTGAGCCGATGGCCCACATATCAGATATTAAACTGATAAGAACAGATACTACACTTGATCTTAGCCAAAAGGCCGAGAAAGGTATGAATTGAGAGTTGAGCCGAGCTTTCTTTTTTATATGCTAACTTTGAGAGAGAGCAGCTTCTGTTTTAACGATGTGGGATAAATATAACTAATGCGAATTTTCGTCCATTGAAATATAGTTATGTGATAGGCTTCGGCCCAGCTCAAAGTTAGCCCATATTTAATACCTTTTTGGTACGAATTTAGGCCCATTACATGACAATTCCAAAAAAAAAGATCTTTCGTCCATTGAATCACTTCTATTTGTAACCAGTTTTCCACTCCTAAAATAAAAATTGATCGAACATTGTTCTGCAGACTACAGCTATGCTTGTTACTAATATTAGTGAAACTACAATACGATATATGATGATGACATTCGAACCAAATCAAATCTCAACAGTCGGTAATGAAAAAGATAAAACAGAACTAATTTCACAAAAACAAATACTGTATCACTCAACTTACTGCAAATAACATGAATTTTTCCGCAACTTACTGCAATCTTGTTAGTTTATGTTTCAAGTTTTTAATAACAGAGAATATATATTAATTTTGACAAACTGAGAATTATTGTATCCTTAAAAATATAAGAAACCTGTTTGTTATTATAGTATGAAAATGTTTTATATCGATACTTTCAAAACTGAAAACAAATTCGTTTTGGTATCACTAATATATCAAATTCGTATTCGTTAAATTGTCAAAAGAAATTGTTGGTTTATTTTTATATTTTATTTATTGAATTATTTCTATATTGTAATCATTTTCAAACAACAATCAATAAAACAAAATATTAAAAAATAGGATTGTGCAGAATATTAATTATAGACAGATTATTATCCAAATTACATTGGAAATTTATGTACGAAGTACCCATAAATTTAAAGATAAATAAGTACAAGTGAAACAGAGTCTTTTGGTACTCAATTTGATTGAACCAATTTCGATTTATGTGATTGTGAGCAGCTCTTCATCATATTGCAAAACTCTTGATAGTTTATACTTCCATCCTTTTCAAAAAAAAAAATTTGATTTAAAAAAAAAAAACAAACTATCAAACTAAGTTGGTATTTACTATTTTTAATGATAATATACGACTTACCTTATCAGCATCAACTTCTGAAATAATCTCCTTGATCATGGCATCGTCTCCCATATTATACTCTTTCATGGCTGTTTCTAATTCTTGTCTCGTAATAGACCTACAAACACATGTAATTATTTATTAATCCGGTTTAAGTCTGGTTTTTGATTCGGTATAAATTGATTTTTTAATATACCCGCTATTATCTTTATCGAAATGTTGAAAAGCTTTGAACAAATTCTCTTCTCTCTCGACTCTGTACCGGTTCATTGTAGCAGAAATGAACTCAATGTAATCAATCGTACCATTCCCATCGACATCAGCCTAAACCAAAAACATTAACCAATGTAATCAAAACCGGTTTAATTCAAGGAAAAAGAGAGGATAACACAGCCTTACATCTTCTAGGAGCTGCTTAACTTCGGTTTCGGTTAATCTCGAACCGAGTTTTTCCAGTCCGGTTTTCAATTCCTGGTAGGTGATTGTACCGCTCTTATCGGTATCCATGTTAGCGAACATCGTCTTGAGACCCTTTAGTTCCTCTTCTTTCAGATTTTGCGCGATAAACTTAAACCGAACCAACCCAAATTAAAACAATAAGACAACCCGATCTAATTTCACCACTAAACCGAATCCTCGAGGATACTTACTTTAAGTGCAAGCTTCTTAAGCTTGTTCATCGCTCGGAGTTGCTTCATCCGCGACAAAACTGCGCTATCAATTGGCTTATCGGAAGCTTCTCCATCTTCTCGTATCCACGGATGCTCTAGAGTAACCAAAAACCGGTTCAATATCCTTGATTCAAAAACATTAAACCAAAACAAACCAACTCTACTAGTAACCTTTACCTAGGACTTGTGCTGCAGTAAACCGTTTCTTTGGATCACTCTTTAACATGTTCCTCACCAAATCTTTAGCACTATCTGATATTGACGGCCACGGTTCCGACTCAAAATCAATCTCACCTCTCAAAATCTCCTCAAATATTCCTTTATCAGTCTCTACACGCAATAACCAAAAATGCAAAATTTAGTAAACCGAAGAAATTACAAAATCAAAACAAGTGGTCCGGTTTAAGATTACCAGCCCAAAACGGAGGAATGCCGCAAAGAAGAATGTAGAGAATAACTCCGGCGCTCCAAATATCTATAGCTTTGCCGTAATTCCTCTTCAGAACCTCCGGTGCAACGTAGTATGCACTTCCTACAATGTCTTCGTACACTTTGCCTAAAAGAAAACAGATCGGTTTAATAAGCGATTCGAGATTATTTTTCGAGGAATCTTTTTCAAGATTTCTGATTTAAATTCATTCTAAACCACAACAGACAGCTGTTGAAGAAAGCGGCCAAAAGAGAGACAGTACAACGGTTTTTGGATTGCAAGAATGTCAAAAGACAGTTTCTTAGGTCGCAAGAAAGTTTAAACACAGTTTCTTAGGTTGCAAGAAAGTATAAACACAGTTTCTTGGGTTGCAAGAACTCCATTGTATCCATTTACGATAAGAACATTTCTGATTTTGGTTATGTACCTTCTTCGATGAAAACTGAAACACCAAAATCAGTGGCCTTCAGCATTGCAGAAGCTTCATCTTTACCGGATAACAAGAAGTTTTCGGGTTTAAGGTCGCGATGAATCACACCCATGAAATGACAAATTTGTACAACCTTAACCACACATCTAATGATCTCTGCGGCTGCTTTCTCCGAGTAATGCCCTCTTTTGGTTATCTTATCAAAGAGCTCACCGCCTTCGCAAAGCTCCATTACAAGATGAACACTTTGTCTGTCTTCATAAGCTCCTTTGATCTCCACAATGTTTGGTTGTCCTGACAAGTATTGCATTATCTGTATCTCCCTCCTTACATCGTCTCTGTCCTGTCACATTCAATCCTCATAAAATTTCATCAAATCAAAGATTCAAATTTCAAATGAATCAACAAAAGTTTGGGTGTTTATTAGATTCTTGCCTGAGTTCTGATGAGTTTTCTCTTTAAGATGGATTTACAAGCAAATTTCTTGCCTGATGATATGTCTGTACACAAATACGTTATACCGAATTGGCCACGACCCAATTCTTGACCAAGACTATACTTCTCCTTAATGTCTTCAAATGGTTTCCCTAAGATTGGTTCTGGTTGTTGAAGGTTGCTCTGTTTTGGATGATTCATTAGCTTTTGCTGTTCTTGAGGCTGAGGCATTGGAAGTGGAAGTTTTTGAGGCTGCACCACGATCTGAAAATTTGCTCTTGCAGCTGTTTGTCTCTGACGAGGTTGTTGTTTTTGCACAGTTTCCCTGTCATGTAACTCTGTTGTTTGCTCGCCATTGTTGTCTGGTTTCGGTTTCTTGGACTTCTTCTTCAGATTGATGCAGAGACATCCCATTTTTGTGTATTGAAGAAAGATATTTTAGAACATTGCCTTGGAAGACTTACTATTGGATGTGTTTAAGGTGCTTTTCGATTTCATAACGACATCTAAGCACGTTAGTGAATTTGTTCTAGTCTAAGATAGTATATTGTTTTAGTTGGTACTTTAAAAAAAGTCAAATATAATCGCCAACAACTTAATTGCATCGTTTTATTATAATTTACATTGTTCAAAATTTAATTTTTGAGGGTAATGCTGTTCTTATTATTTAACAAAATTTGGGTACAGCTATTTAATTTGGGTATCTTTGAAAATTCCCACTGACACCAAGAAAACAAAGAGGTCAGATGATATCATGTACTCAAATGCCTAAACAAAACTAATTATTTAATGGGATTTCTAAGTGGCTGGCATGTTATATATAATATATGATGAATTTATTTAGAGGGAAAAGTGACTAGTAAATAAAACTAGTTATTTATCCCCAAACAAAAGTAATTCTAGATGTTTAGAGTTAAGTTTAAAACTTTTGAGTTTTGGTACCTTCTTCTACAAAGAGAGGATTAGTGAACCATATGTTTGTATCAAAAGTCTAGTGACTTAGCTCTTTCAATCTACAATAAGCAACATTTAAGGTTCTGATTAGTAAACTTTGTAGAATAGCGGAATGGGAAAAAAATATGATTCTAATTATCAGATTATATCTATGGTTTGAAATTTATAATATTTTAAATTATATTTTAACTTTTTAAAGTATTTTATATTAAAAAATCACATAAAAATAAATATTTTTAAAATTATATCAAATTATTACATTTTCTTATAATAAATAATATATTAATTGTTATGATAATAAATAATATAAAAAAAATGTTGTAAATAAAATTTTAATTTTAATATTTGTATTATGCCATTCCGCCATTCTACTTATCCAATCACATCAAAAAAAATTCCACAAAAAAATCATTCCATAACTTAATTTCTTTTACTATTTCATGGTTTTATTGTGTTACTAATAAGAGCTTAAGTTTCTTTCCGTTTACGTTTGCATATGATGATTAAAATATTTGAACGTAGAAAAGCAAACACAAATACAAACAGAACCAAACAAAAAAAAGAAGCAATCGTGTTAAACAACACATCTTACAACCATTTTCTCTAAGATCTTATTTGCTTTCTCATGAAAGCTAAACCGGCAGTTATATAGTGTATTTGATCAATTTAATTTTAATATAAATCTAAACTAATTAGAACACAGTGCTGTTTAAAAAAAATAGAAATTCTATTTACAAAAACCAAAATGATATAGAATATATATAGCATAAGCTTTGTTGATACTTTAGGTGACAATATATGATTATTGAAATTTGAACACCATTGGCTCTTTGTAAAGATATTCTAGGGAATACAATAATTCATACTTTCGAATTCGAAGGTGCAGTTTGATATAGATATGTATGTATGTTGAGAATATATTTAACCTATAAGTAGATAAACAATAGATATTCTCTGATTATTCAAACCATTGAAATTTGAAAAGTAAATTAAGTTCCTCAAGAATCCATACCTGTAAAGCATCAAGTCATCAAGGAACATGTAAATTGTTTAGTATGAAGAATCATATCAAACACTATAATATCTGAATATAACAACGAAAAATAACGTTTGTTAACCTATGCATGTAATGTGAGTCAAGCCAATTCCAATATACCTAATTCCATTATTGCTAAACTTTCAGTAGTTTCACGTTGGGAAAATATCTACTTCGTGAATAAAGCTGAAACTTAAAAAAGTATAAAACTATTTCTCAAATACATGCTATTAAAAATTTACAAAATCAATTCAAATTTTAAACTTTCATTAACGAAATTTTTGTTTTTAAAAAAATTAGTGTATGACTGTCGCTGGAAACTGCCTCACAACATGGTACCTTTTTAGTTGTAACACTTGTCAAGAAAAAAGTTTCATCAAAATATTTATGGGTTTTTTTCTGTACCATGTACGTTGTAATTGATCTCTGATCAAATATCTTTTCTAAACATTATATATGTAAATAGAAATATGTCGGCAAAAAAAAAATTAAAAGGTTTTCTATTATTGAAAAGAAAGTGAAATGAACGGTGAATAGAGCTTGGGACAAGCGTTTGAAAGATGTAAAGAGACCACAAGACACATATGAAGGGAGCTCTCAAAATTCATTTTCAAAGGGACTTTTCTTGAAAAAGGCAAAGGCACAAATGGACCAAAGAGACCCGAAACATTTTTTTGACAAATTTGCCTCAATTTTATCCTTTGACGCAACACTCTCCAAACTTATGTCACACTCTTTGATCACTACTGTACCTGACTCCATTCTCTTGCAATATTTACTTTTATGATAAAGCGGGGTTTAACATCGAAGAGTTTTAGTTCGTAGTCCATATACGTGTTTTGTTGGGGTTTTGTGAGAAAGAATCGAACTATAGGGTCTAAGACCAACATTTTATATATTTATCCACTGATCTCTTCCATATTTATCGAGTTTGAATAAACATTGATAAATCTGTGATTTATGTATTCATGTATAACATTATTTATTAACGAATAGTTTCGACCGTGTAAAGATTACGAATGGAAGTACGATTTAAAGGAAGACCATAATCACCTATAGCGATCAATCACTTGGAACTTATGATAACAATATTGACGAATCTACTTTGTAGAAGTGACCGTATGATATGGTTTTTAAGGCATCAAATTATTGTTATACACTATGTATAAAGCATAGATATCTACTTTACGTAACATTGCATATGCATGTAAGTCATTTAGTCAAAAGTAATGTTGGGTGGGTTTGTGTATGTGGGGGTGGGGGGGGTTAGTTACATATATATATGGACTCATAAAAAAATCTCCAATTACCTAACAAAAAAATTCAAGAATCTTTTTTTATCTTGTTATTGGAACATTAAAACGATTCATTAGAATTTAGTGGCTATCGAGTTTTTAGGTCATTTTTTCTTTATTGTATGGATAATTGGAATATTCCCAATATGTTGGTTGCCTTGTCCTAATCAAACCATGTATTTTGATTATTTATATTAATAAATATGCCTCTACATTCTCACTACAATGTTTAAATATATTACTCAATTAAGAAAAATTAGTCAAATATGCACAAATGAAAGAAACACAACTTATTCAATCAACATTGATCATAAAGGAAAATACGTTTAACGTTTTAAGTTTCTACCATAAAATATTTTTACATACAAAGTTGTAATACATTTTTGTCATGCATATTTTTGTAATCTACAGAATATAGGTTTTAGGACCATATTTCTTTTATGAATTTCTTGGTATGTATTTATATATAGTAGCTTTTGCAAGCGGTCAATTTTCAAAAATACTTTTGTAATGTTCGTGCACCACAAAATCATTTTCACTTCAAGAGATCATACTGTTTAAACAAACTAAAATCTATATAAATGAGTTATTTAAAAATAAAATGAAAAAAAATTGAATTTCTCTAAACAAAGGGGACTTCATCAGATATACGAGACAAACAAAAATACAGAAAACCTCAAATGCTAATTGATATCCTCACATAAACGAATACATCCTTTCACTTTAGTCTCAAACTCAGACTCAAATCTTAGTAGCAGATACAGTAATACAAAGATCTTGTGACTATTTCTATTATCAACACTTCATGTTTGATCAAATATTTTATAATATCTATGTATGATAATTAAATCTTATATCTAGAAATGTCTAGTTATATTATGCCGCAACTTTGTTTGTGTTTTTCAGAACAATGTTTTTTTACTAGATTGTTTGGTATTTATAAAATCTTCTACAATATTAGCTAAATATACCTACTGATTAATTAAAACCTAAATATTTTAGTAATGATCAGCTTAGTAATAGCTAAAAATTAAATTAGTTAATTTGTGTTTCATTCAGATTTATTTATCTTTTCTTAAGAGCCTATATGAATACTACTCCATTTCTTCACCATCATGATTGTTGCTGATAAAAGGACAAATAAAACTAAAATAATATGTCTTCTTGTTGCTCGTGAGTGCCCACTTTGAAGTGGACTCTTTGGACAGTTTACCTGTGGATATTATATTATGTTTCAAGGGCATATCGGTTCTTGTTATTATACTTAACTTCCCTTTCAGATGATATTAGTTAACTAGGATTAATTAAACTTAAAAGATAAATAATGGCTTAATATTTTCTCAAAAAGAATATTTAAGCTCAATCATTAATGTTTTTTTTATTAAGTTAACCTGACCTAAGATAACCGTTTTAAATAGGAGTATTTAAAACCATTTGATCATATGAATTGAAATTGGGAGGGGAGTAAAGTTACTTATTACTTAATTACATTCAAATGGTAGTACTGGTTGTATTACTCTCTCGGTTACTAATTGTTGTTTTGTACTACTCACTCTGTTTTCATGAAGTTAAATGTTTAAAGTTCTACACATAAGAAAGTTTTTACACTAATTTCACATATATTAAAAAAAACAAGTTTTTTACACCTAGTAGTATATATTTTCTACAGTTCTAAAATAATTATTTAATTTCTTTTAACTCTAGTTAGTTGAAGAAACTAGAAAATGCTACACAGACTTGCATTGAAATTGCAAAACATTTATCCTTATAAAACCATTTTTGTATCATTAAAAAAAAACGGAGTGGTATTATTTTTGTTTTAGCAAAAATACTCTCTCCATGTAAAATATGTAAATATATTTATACGTCACTAATTATATAGAAATGTATTAAATCCAAAATTTATTATCGCAAAATATTTTTTTTTTAAAATGACAAAATTACATCTATACTGCCAAAACAAGTCATTTTAATTGGAAATCTAAAATGTTTTTGCTTATTAATTACTTAGCCGTAAAATCCTGTTTGGCTCCAAATCGCGTCGCGGACGCGCCTTAGTTCCCGTCCTTTGAGAGTCCTTCCGACGCCTTCAAACACCGACGCGCCGCTACCTCCGCCTCCGGTCTTCCTGCTCCGTCGTGCCTGACTCTTCGCAAGGTACTCGTGCGGCGGCATCATCTCCGATTCCTCCTCGTCCTCGCTGTCATTGTCTAACTCGTGTATTGACTCAACCGAGTTGACGCGGTATATCTTACTCCAGTCCGGCACGTTTACCGGCGCCGATGACGCCAACTTCCGCCGAGTTTCTCCTCCTTCGCCTACTCCTCCGTGGATCTGCTGCACGATCATCGGTGATGACGACGGCGCAACCGAGGAACTCTCGAAAGCCAGTGACAGCCCTCCTACGCGCCCGTTTCCCCCCAAGGTAGCGCGTATATTCCACGCGCCATAGGAATCTTCCGTCATGGTGTCGTGAATGACGGCCGGTGACCATATGTCTTCCTCGGCGAGCTCTAATTCGTCGGTGACGGAAGCATCGTGGCTGTCCCCGTAACTGTAGCTGCCTAGGTATCGATCGCTCCGGTTCATCGTCGTAGGGTTTCGACCTCTTGCCATGCAACTCCGTCACGGCTTCTTATCTCTTAATTAATCGCAGATTAATTCAGTTTAGTTACTTAAAATTTAATTACTATTAACTCAGGAGTTAAATGTTGGATATTTTGCTATAAGGTTCACATCGAATGAAATGGAGGAGTATATATAGCAGCTGTGAAGAGAAGAGCACAAAAGAACGTGATACAATAAAGAAAATAATTATTTTCAATATGGCACCCGTATTTAATATTTCTTTTACCAGGCACGCCTACATTTATTATAGAACTTTATAACCCTAAAATTCTTAAAGTCTATTGATTCATCAGAAAAATTATTATCTTTCAAATTGTGGATCTTTTTTTTATACCTTTTCTTTTAATATATTAGACATTCATACATAATTTGATTTTCTAATTTAATATCATTCTGTAATTAATTAGATTGATAATATCTTATTATTTGAATTAGTTTATTTCTGATTATGTGAAATAGATTAAAAACGATTTTTTTTTAATTGAAGTTTTGTGGACTTTAGCTATTAGTGACAAAAAAATTATTTAGATAAAATTTATATTTTAAATTTATTATTTAAATTATTTATAAAATCGAAATAGACTGTGTTTTAAGTTATGAAATTTAAAAAAAATATGTAGTATTCATGAACTTTGAGAATTTAAATTTATAGTTATTTATCTGAGATCAAGTGTAATAAATTAATTGAGAGATGAATGTGTACTATATATAAAAAAAACTTCGGGAAGAATATGATGTTCAATAAATGTCTTTAATATTCGGTCATATTATAAAATCGAATTTTAATTTCGACCATCTATTTTGTATTTTGGTCAAATCAAAGAAGAATCTCTAATGTTACCTTGATATGAAGGAGAAAGGGACCTTTCATAGCGCAATAAAAACGCCGGGGACTTAACGGGAATTTATCAAAATATCCCAAAATAGACTAAATTTGATAAAAAAAAATTTGTCTGAATTATGTGAATATTATAAGAGATCCAGTCACAATTCAAAAGCCCTACACAACTCACACGTAACAGTTTGAAGATATACAACACAGAGATTTGTTGGGGACATAAAATTGAATTCGCTGTAAGAAATTAAGGTAAGTCACGGGACGCGCTCTTCGCCGGCGCGTGTACTTCACACAGAACTTTCTGGAAGATAATAATTATCAACTTGCCAAATTGGGGAAAAATTTGCACACTTTTGGTAAAGAAAAAACTTCGGTCACGAGACATTTTCTTACATCAAAATTCGCATACAACAAGTGAAAATGATCCAACTACATAAACCACAAAAATTAAAATTCTACAAAATTGCGTGAGTGAGTCACTGAAACCATATGTATATCAATAACAAAACTACATTGAATATAACAAAATAAAACCCTAGCTGGGAACTTTATTTCGACTCATTTATCGTTAATAAGCGTTTGAGTTTAAATTTATGGAATAAACTGAATAAACGAAAGCAAGAAACTGTCCACTTGTAAAATTCTGCGACGTACTTAGTACAAATGATGGGTCCCACTGTGGTCAGATTGAACGGCTGAGAGTGAGAGACAGAGTATCAGACATATTTAGTAAAGAGCAGTTACAACTTATTACAAACTTACAAAACCTACACACATTTTGATAGAGTTATTGTTATTATTTTTACTAGTAGTAAATCATTAATTGCATAAACTACTTATGATCATGACATTCTCATTATCTTATAGTACTATTTTGATGATATTCCACATAGTTCGATGAAAAATTACTGCAAAAGCTAAGAAAGACACACAAAAAAAGCATTTCTAATTTTTGTTTTAAACTTAAACAACCCAATCGAAAAAATCATATATCTAATGAGAACGTATGAAACAAAGAAAACAAAATGTAGATATCATATGCGTCTTTAACTTTGTAAGGAACTCTTCTTTTATTGTTTTAAATTCATTTTCTCTTTATATATTTATTCCATTTTGTCTAGTTGTTATGTAAGAGTGTGTACTTTTTAATGTGATTTTTGGTGTCAGTGTACTTGTCTTTTTGTGAGATGAAACGGTCACTGTGTTGTTATCACTCAATGTCCCACAATAATACGCCCCACCACCACTTCAAGGGAAAATATATAGCATTATTGTACAGTATATATTTTTATATTTTTCCTTCTTGTAATTGTTTGTTGTAATATATTCCTCCGTTTCATAATAAATGTTATTTAAAGAAAATATATATATATTATAACTGGATATATTTAGATGTGTTTTGAGTTTAATATATCCAGATACATTGCAGATACATTGCATTCAAATGATATTTATTATGAAACAGAGGGAATATTTATTAGAGACTGTAAAGATATTAAATTGCTTTCAACAAAGTTAAGCGTATAAATGCAAATGACCCACCCACAAGAGACTATAGTAGAGTGACTGCATAATTATGTAGTGACGACTATAATCCTTGTTTATCCACGGAAATATTATTGGATGTTTTAAAGAGTAAATATATATTTAGGTTATTTATTGATGAATATATGGTTTTAGAAGTATATTCAAATAAAGCTATCTAAGATTCTTTTACTAACTTTTATTTTCTTCATAGATATATTTGAGTCTCTCCATTTTTTATTGCTTTATTCTATTCATTATTCGTCGTCGTAGTTTAAAGTACAAATGGTGGGTGCAACTAATCAAAAGATACCACCTCTTCTATATAAATGTCTTAAGCAACCTACAAAAATTTATATGAATGTTGATATAAATTTTTCTTTTAAGGTGACCTACCTGATAAACATAATTGAATATATATTTTGTTCTCGTGTACTTTAATAATCTAATGTCTATTGTTCAAAAAATAATAATCTAATGTCTAACTATATATTAAGTAAGCCCTTTAACAAAAAAACTATATATTAAGTGCGAATTTGCAAAAAATAAAAAAAAAACTATATTAAGTGAGAAAAGAGAACGTACCGTATTATACAATATTAAAGTACTTTCACGAATCCATTATTAGTTTACAACGTTAGCTAGGATAGATGACCAAAAAAGGTTCACTATTCCCACCATTTTAGTTCAATGAATGAACAACTCCTTTAATGATTGCAACTTAATTAAATTAACTTTCTGTTATTCGATAATGAATCTTAATTACTACTACTATTTAATTGGCATAATTCATCCTGAAAAACAAAAAGAAAAGCGACAAAGCATACCCAAAAAATATTACTACGTTCTTTAAACTAATGTTCAAAGAAAAATTAAATATTATAAACTTGTGATATGCTTACGACTTACCCTTCTTATAAGCCATAGCCCTAATTTTGTTTGTTTAATGGTTACGATTACAAAGTTATGATTTAGTTTATAGGACTGTTTTATTACTTTGTAATGGATCGGAAAAACTGAAAAATAAACTGTACTTAAAATTATTCATAACTATATAAACACATGAACATCAAGAGACACAGTGCCGTCCCGAACTTTCAAGAGGCTCAAAGTTTTCAACAAATGTGACTTTTATATTATAATAAAACCAAAAATAAGAAAATAATGTTAAAATTTAAAAATACTTAAATTAATAAAATATTATATAGTAATTATATTCTAATTATAAAAAATAGATCTTCTGGATTTCATTTTAGTTTTAATTCAATTCAACATTTCTGTATTATTATAACTATTGATTATTTATATCCTACCTTGTATTTCGCTCTATATTATGCTCTATTATTGTTCTAATGAAAATTCAGTTGATAAAAAATAACTATTGATTATTTATCAACTAGTCAATAAGATTTGAGATCTAATCATCTGTTCTAAAAAAAATACAGAATTAAAAAAAAATATAAACTTTCAAAATCAAAACTTAAACTTTATGAATCAGATGTAGATGCAAGTGAATGAAATTTTTTTGAATGATTTAATGATAAAATTCTATGTCCACAAAAAGAATTCAACACTTTGGTAATGGCATTGATAAAGAGGATTTTTTGCATTAAAAAATATTAAAGTTTTTTCTAATTTGGTGGTGCTGACAGTTAAAAAAAATATAAGAAAAAAGAAATTTTTCTAATAAAAAATAAATAATAATATGTAGAACAACTTTCCAACCTGGAATATAAGGAAAAAATATTTGTAATTAACCATATAAGCTATAAACAAGTTTTGTGAATGTAGCCTTGAATTATTTTTAAAAATATGTGGTTTAAAGCATTAGTTTTAACCATTTTAAAACAGGGACAATAGATTGAACTAGACAAAATCATGCATGGAGTGAGGAAGAGATAGGCGTGAATCTGCCGAAATAGAGAGATCCACGACTTAGAGATCTGCGAGTAATAATAGGCAAGTTCGAATGGCAGAGCCGTGCCAACCTTCACGATTTTTAGAAGCGAATTTTTTTAAAAAATGTCCTTATTCAATAATATTTTTTTTGTAAAAATACATATAACACATAGTAAAACAATAAAATAAAATTAATGTAGTTCTAAAATATCATTTTTTATTTTTATGTTTATACAATTGTTTACCAAACTTACAAATGGATAAAATAAACATATTTTTAGAAAAAAACATATTATTTAATATTTTTTGACATAATTTAGTGAACAATAAAATTTTATCAGAACTTGGCAATATGATATCAGTCACAAAGTGAAAGAAAGGACAAAAATTCTATATTTTTACTCTAATTATTTAGTAATAACAATTATTTCTATTTTTCAAATTACTTAAATGTTTTTTTTGAACAAAAATTACTTAAATGTTGTTGCTTTATTTTTATTTTTTTTTCTTGTAAGTCCATATATAGTCTACTTATACTGTAAAGTAAAGTACTATCATACCATAGGTATATAATTTTCTTATGATTTGAGATCATCTTTGTATAACTAATAAGGGTTATTATATAAAATTGTTAAAACTGCTGCCCTATAACAACAAATTTGTTTTGCTGCCCTTAGCAAATGTTTAATTTTCTTTAACGTAGGCACAGTTTATGATCACACAGACTGTGACAGTTATTGGAGTTGGAGCTAAACATTTTTCTGTCCTATATTAGACGTACTGACATAGTCCGTCCCTAGATGGCTAGACCAAAATAAGTTTCGTTGTTTGGGCTTGGACAAACCTACTCACTAAGCGAGTCGTCACTAAAAAAAACTAGTGGTTCGTTTCAGTCGATCAATTTTTCAAAATTTTGTGTTTCATCTACTATGCAAATGTATATTTCATCGTGTTAGACAAAACTAAAAGTATTGTTAAGACGATGTTTGTTTTTTTGTGTGGTACTAATGTTAAATAAGACGATGTTTGTTTATGTATGATTTTTCGTTTTATTACTTATACATTAAATCGAAAAACAAATTAATTTGGGAATAGTCTGATTTGATTATAAAGAAATGTAAAAAGAAAAATGATTGGCCATGTGCAAAGCCGGCCGGCCAAGATTGGATCTGTAGATTCTATAGATAATTAGCCAATAAAACAAACAAGCAAAAATTGTGAGTACAAAATAAATAATTTAGTTTTCTAAAATTAATGAAAGAGACATCTTTGGAAAAGAGAAAAAAAAAGAAGACATCCAACAAAGTTGGAATCCACATGAGACTCCAGCGATCAGCCAAAATATTATTTATTTGATCCCAATTATTTTTTCTATTTTTCATGTTCTTGTTTTCGTTTTGGTTGTTTTCCAAATTTATTAAAAGGCATAAAATCTCAACCTTTTTAAAAAAATCATAAATTGCTAAAATCTTAAAAACATCACAAAAATTAGTATTTCTTCCTCTTGAGATTCCAAATAAAAATGATCTCAAATTTACATAAACGGTGGCTCACTAGAAACCACGTAATTAAAAGTAGTTCCTGACAAAAAAAAAAATCGAACGTACACACACTGCGAATTCTTCGATATCGAATACGTCTTGATGGAAAGCTGAATCTTTACTCCACAACAAAATTTGATATAAAGAGCATAATGCATAATACTATAAAATTAACTGCTAAAATTTTATCGCTAGTTTGTTCTTAAAAAAAATTATCGCTAGTTTATGCAAAATTAAAATTGATTTAAAACAACTTCTTTCTTTACTTTTGGAAAATATATACTAGTAGAATGAAGAATCTCCTTTCTAGATATTATAAAAGATTTTCCACGTAGATCTGACGGAATTTGATATTGTAAACAAAAAAATTAGTACATAAAAGCATAAAATAATGCTCATGAGACTGCAGTTCAAAGAAAATAAAAATAGCTCATGAGATGTTGGAGTTGATGCGAAAAAATATGTGACTGTTAAAATTAATTTCTATAAACCAGAAAAAAGGATGACAAGATCTTAGCTCACTCGCAACCTTGCATGTCTATGTATGTCTGAAAAAGAATCAGAATCTCAACTGCAATAACAAAATCCAATAATTCTAAAAGACAAAACCTCATAGCACAATGAAATTATAATTATTATTATTATTTATTTTCTGAAAATTTCTATATAACTCCAACCATTAGCGTTAGAAGACAAGACCAAGAGAATATCGAATCTAAATGCATGTTTACAAATTGATTTAGGGAATTCCCATTCTTTGGCTGTCAAAAAATACTCTTCAGATCAACTTTTTCTAATAATATTTAAATACGAACAATCAGAATTCTTCGAACCATTAAACCAACTAAAACTTAATTACAAATCTAGCTAACTCAGTTTTGTTTATACGAAAAAATACTATCAACCCGACTATATCTCTCTCTCTATATATATAACAAATGCTCTAAAACCATCCACTAAAAAATTGCATCACCAAACATTTCATCGTTCAAATTAGATTGTATAGTGTTAAGTGAAACACCAAAATTCTCCCACGACACCTTTAGACCATCTTGAATTTATTTCTCTATTTTCTACTCTAAATAGAGTAACTTCAAAATATAGTTGTGTTTTGTTCCAATGTATATCTCTATTTTTTATTCTAAAAAGAATATTCTAAATAAATTTTTATTTTATTTTTTTATTAATACTTTTTAGTTTTAAAATTTACAAATAAACTCCACTTAATTTATTGTTTACAATTTCTTTCAAAACTTATAAATTAAATATTTATTAAATAATGATAATTACACAACATCACAAAAAGCATATGCAATTTTTATTTAAACATTACTATTACTGAAACTTTTATCATTATTTTTTTTTGTATTTGTTGTCTTAAATTTATGTATATTGTTTATCTTAATTTTAGCACTTATTATATATTTTAAATTTATTGTATTTGCAATCTTTTCTAGGGATAATTGTAATGTCTAAATATTCATAATTATCACTTTTATAATTTTTTATAAATATTAAATATTATAAAATATAATTATCTGAAATCTAAAAGATTAATTTGCAAATAAAAAGTTAACTCCAAAATTGAGTAAAGTTTAAATCTACTCCAAATATGGAATAGAATTTAGGTTTACTCCATTTTAAAGTTGAAAATAGAATAAGGTTAGAGAGAATTTTACTTCAAGATAATATTTTGAGTTGAAAGTGGAATAGGATTGGAAATCCTCTTAAAATGTCCTAAATATCCACAATGACAACTTGAAATGGTACCTAAATATCACCAAATGTCATGCTAAATATATATGCTTTAAGTTAAAGTATACATAATATAGTTTATATAAAATTAAATATGTTAAGTACATTTATATGAAGTTACCAATGCAAAAACAAAAATCAAACTCCAAGAATAAAGCCCTCACAACATCTATTTATAAAAAATTGTTCCATAATCTTAAATCTTTTTGATTGAAAGATGGGCCTTAAAAAGCCCGTTAATAGTCCATCATTATTCTCTGGATCCCGCAGGCCTCTACTTTAACTTCTCACTTGCCTTTTGGAAGCAGTCAGTCACGGTTCCGGTCACGTGCCGTACCCTACGCCTTAAGCACAGTCACGTGCCATTAGTGTTCCATTTCTTCAGCACGACGAAACTCTCAGAAAGTTAAAAAAAATCATTAAAACGACCAAACTTATAAAATTTTCCACTTAGGCTTGTAAACTAAATCCACTCTAGAATAATCGTGTATGACTTTTGTCCATATAACTCTATTATACAGGTGGATTCTTAATTTTCTACGAAAGACTTTCATTCACTAATTCATGTTTGCATTTTTTAGAACCGATAAGTTTTATTATACTTGTTACTTTAAGATTATGGACCAAAAAGTCTGAAATTATGCACCAAAATTTTAAAATTATGGGTTGTCAACTCGCTTTTTTTTGTTTTTGTTTTTGTAAATATTGATTCATTTAACAATTTATATTGTTGAAATAAATACCATCACAATAATATATATCACATAACTTTCATGTCCCAAGTGACGAAGTTATAAATGCGATTCAATATTCTCACAAAAATCAGTTTGGACCGGCCTAAACCAATATTTCTCGGTACGATGAACATTTTATTCGAGCACTATTAGACTAGTAGGCATTGATGTAGTAATGATCGGATCCGGTTAATCAATTTAAGCATCAAACCAATTTTCTCTATTCGGTTAAGATTTCGGTTTATTATTTAATTACCGGTTATGTGAATCCACTATGTGAAGAAAAGATTTAATGGTAGAGTGAGAGAGAGAAAAAGGTGGGAATTTAATGGAGAGAGTAATAAATGCTCTCAAGCACTCCCTTCTCTTCTTCCACAACAGACTGTGTTCATTGCTTGTGGGGTCTTCTCTCTCTCTCTCTCTGTGAAGACGAAGACAGCTGTTTTCTGAGTTTCTTCTTTGTTTGTGTCTATCTTCTTCTTCTCTACCAAGATTTCGCGTGTCGTAAAATCGCAAGAGAAACGTCTTTCTCTTCTTCCTCTCTTTGATTTCTCGGACTTTCACTAGTGGGAAAAAGACAGAGAATCTCATAAAAAGTCCACCGTTGTCCACACTCCAAAGCTTTGAAAGAGACCATTAAAACAGTGCACAATCTCCCCTTCTCTCTCTCTCTCTTTAGTTTTTCTTTTTTTTTGGGGGCTCGAGGAAAAGGGAGAAAATGACGAGAAGGGCTGAGTTCGAGCTAGGTTGCTTCGTGGTTCTTCAATTCATGTTTCTGTTATCTCTATGTGAGTTTTTGATTCTCTTGTTTTCTTTCTCGGATTGGGGGTTTTATGGTAAAAGGGTTATGATTTATCTGTTTTTTTTATTGTGTGTTCTGTTTGATTGGTACATCTTTGATAGAAACTTTTGCTGAGAAATGAAGCTAATTCGAATCAGATTTCGCTTGTTTTGGAACAATCTACTTGTTTATTGTGATGGGTCACTGTAATTTTACCCTCTTTCTCTAGAAATCAAACGGATTTCTGGTAGAATGTTGATCTAAAGCTGGAGTTTATGAGCTTCACTGTGTTTTTAAGTTGCTTAAATTAGGGCTCATGGAAGCTGTAATTCTTCATAAATGTTTCTTTTTTTGTGATGGGTCATTGTAAATTTACCCTCTTTCTGTGATAATGAAGAGAATTTCTTTTGAAGTGTTAAGCTGGGATTTATGAGCTTCACAGTGTTTAGATTACTTAGATTAGGGTTCATAGATGCTGAAATTCTTCAGAGAGATTTTAGCTTTGTCCAACACAAACTCTATAAAAAGAAAGTGTGATGATGATTTTGTTGCTTTTTTTGGTTCTAGGTTCATCTGCGAAACCTGAGGAGTTCTTACCTGAGATTTCACCAGATACTTCTCCTCAACCATTTCTTCCCTTCATTGCTCCTTCTCCAATGGTTCCATACATAAACAGTACCATTCCGAAACTATCAGGTTTCTTCTTGTTTTCATCTGGTCACATTTCTCCATTGGTTACATGTATGTGAAGTAACTATATGCTAATCAGTATAAGTTACTTTTCCAGGGCTTTGCTCGCTAAATTTCACTGCTTCCGAGAGTTTGATTCAGACAACTTCACACAACTGTTGGACTGTCTTTGCTCCATTGTTAGCCAATGTGATGTGTTGCCCTCAGCTAGATGCTACACTCACGATTATCCTCGGCAAAGCGAGCAAAGAAACTGGTCTGCTTGCCCTAAACAGAACTCAGTCTACGCACTGTCTCTCGGATTTAGAGCAGATCTTGACAGGCAAAGGCGCTTCAAGCCAGCTTAGGAGTATATGCTCAATTCATTCCTCGAATCTCACTGCTTCTTCTTGCCCTGTGGTCAACGTCGATGAGTTTGAAAGCACGGTTGATACAGCGAAGCTTCTTCTGGCTTGTGAAAAAGTCGATCCTGTGAAGGAATGTTGCGAACAAGCTTGCCAAAACGCTATACTCGATGCAGCTACGAATATAACTCTGAAAGCATCTGAGCCTTTAACCGATAACTCAGAGAGGATCAGTGATTGCAAGAACATAGTTCACCGATGGCTCGCTACTAAACTCGACCCTTCTCGTGCTAAGGAAACTCTCAGAGGATTAGCAAACTGCAAAATCAATAGAGGTAAAAGCAAAAAAAGTCTTAACTTTTTCGGTTTTTGGTGAACGTTTTTCACATTTTTGTGTCTTCTGGTTTCAGTTTGTCCTCTTGTCTTTCCACACATGAGACACATTGGTGGTAACTGCAGCAACGAGTTGAGTAACCAAACGGGTTGTTGTCGTGCAATGGAGAGTTATGTTTCTCATTTGCAAAAGCAAACACTTATAACAAATTTGCAAGCTTTGGATTGTGCAACCTCCCTTGCGACAAAGCTACAGAAGCTGAACATTACTAGAAATATCTTCAGCGTTTGTCATATAAGTCTCAAAGACTTCTCTCTTCAAGGTTTCTACTTTATACTTTAACTTTCATCATTCCTTGGATCTCAATATACTTCTCTGACCTCTTTTTGTTTGGTTTTATGTTCTTGATGATGCATTGTGGTTGGATTCAAACAGTTGGAAACCAAGGTTTGAACTAGTTTCCTCTGTTTTCATTTATATGTTCATCATTTCAAAAACCTGAAAAACCATTTTTAGTAACTTCTTGTTCTTTTTTGGTTTAAAGAATCTGGTTGTCTATTACCAAGCTTACCATCTGATGCGATATTCGATCAAGACTCGGGGATAAGCTTCACTTGTGATCTCAATGACAACATTCCTGCTCCATGGCCTTCTTCTTCTCAATCGTCAGCCTCTACCTGTAAAAAAAGTGTGTGGTTATAATCATATTGAGCTTCTCCATTTCTCCATATTTTCATCTCTCTGGTCCTTAACTTGATTTGTTTTTACTCTTATGCAGCTGTTAGAATCCCTGCTCTTCCTGCTGCTGCTTCCTCGCAACCCCGTAAGTCTTTCTTGTCTCACATTACGCAAAAAAAGAAAACTTTATTGGTTTGTTTCGACAATATATGAAATGTGTTTTCTCTTGTTGATCTCTCAGGTCTCTACAATGAGGGAGTGAAACGTTTGGTGATCTTTGTCTTGTCAATGGTTCTTGTGGTGCTTCTGTCATGAAGATACCAGAACTAAACCGGGTCCAGTCTTGTCTAAGACCGGTTTACTAGTCAGTAGGTGTGTTTTGTAGATCAAACCGGTACAGTCACTGCGGAAGTCGTATGTTGACATGACCGGTTCAAGTTCTTGCGTTGTTGAGGTATAAGTTTCGGAAAGTCTTTTTATCTATTATTGATTCATGATTCTTGGAAACCTTTTGAATGTAAAGAAAAGGTCTTGTAGGGTTATTATTATATGTAAGCTTATATATAATATGTTTATTTTCTCTACGGTGTAATTTTTATTTATTTGTAGACATTCGATTTCAGAAATCAAAAGTGCTACTTGAATAATTTGTACGCAAAATTCAGTGTTCTAAAAAGTGGTTTATGCAGCTGTTTTAGATGTTTTGGTCTTGAAATGAAATTATTTTGTTTGGCAATACGAATTTCTCCTTTTTCGTATTTTCAGGTTTTTCTAAAAGCTTTAAAATAAAATGAGTTTAATAAAAAATTTCAAACTAATTTTTTTCAACTGTGTTCCTCATTTATTTCGTAAAGTAACATGCAAATTAGAATCATGCAATCACTCAAACAAGGAATAAGGAATAAGATGGCTGGGGCTAGTGCACAAGGAATAATCAATAAGATGGATGGGGCTAGTGCACACGAACAAACAACATGGTGAGTACGCATGGCTTGCCCCCACATCGATATCTATTTTTTGTAGGGTCTGAGAACTTATACGTTGCGTTATAACTTACCATTGATAGGGATAGTTATTCGCCCATGCTCTCATGGGTTTCAGATGCCTTTGTGCTACTTCTTTGGATCAGGAGTTGTAGTTCTCTTGATCATGGCTATTTTCTTCGTTGTTGGGTGTGGTCTATGTGGCAGATTTTTTGATGTGCGGAAGTGGAAAAAAGTCTTTGGGGCAGGCCTTGTTGAGGTCTGAGTAGTCGGTGCAGATTTACTATTTTCCGTTTTGCTTTTTGACTACGACCACATTAGCTAGCCATTCTAAATATTGCACCTCACGCACAAATCTTGTTTGGAGCATTTTTTGAACCCTTTTGCTGATGACTGCTTCGTGTTCTGCCGCGAATTTCTTATGTTTTTGTTTGACTGGGATATGGTCTGGGTTGACATCGAGGTGGTGTGAAATTATCTCTGTGCTGATTTCGGGCATGTCGGTGTGTGTGATGATGTCGTCCCACAGCGTTGTATCCAGGCCTTTTTCGATTGTCAGCTTTCGGCCTGGGTAGTCTGCGGAGGCGAGTATTTCCTCGACTTCCTCTTCCAATGCTGGGTTATCGGATGGTGTGGGTGGGCGGGTCATCTCTTAGGGCGTTGCTGACCTTGGCTCCCTTGATTTCTACCATGCCATTTGTCGTAAGGAATCGCAATGACTGGTGGTATGTGGACAGGACGGCGACCATCACGTTGATCCAGGGCGTTCCCATGATAGCGTTGTGTGTCGAGGGGGTTCCAGAGACTAGAAAGGTTGTTTCTTTGGTTATGGCCCCGACTGTTACAGGGTTACTTTCCCAAGCGATCTTGTCGTTTCACCGTTGAATCCTACCATGGATGCGTACCAGGATGTATGGTCTGAGATTTGGATTCCCATTTTGTGCATGGCTTCTGTGAATAGCACGTTCCTGGTGCTCCTGGTGTCGACTAGCAATTGTTTGACTTGGAACCTTGAGATTTCAAGTTAGATCACAAACGGCTTGTTGCAATCCCGGAGCTAGCATCCTCCTCTCCTTTGGCCTTAACTCTCCGTTTATAATTCTTTCTCCCTGACATGTCCCATCCATGTGGCGCATGGCGGGAGAAGGTGGACTAGTGCAGCACGCCTCTGGCTTGGAAAACTCTCCAACTACCTGGAAACAATTATCTAGGGAGTCGCTAACAGGCCTAGGCGAAGAAGTCAGCTGGAGTGCAGTCTACTGATAATGTGTTGCCTTTGGATTGGTCATGGTAAAAATTAGCCCAACAATTTCCCCCAACTCGGCTGATTGGAAATGAGTCGGGGAGTTGACCTTTTCCACGTTTCTGCAAAATCATTAAAGTTTTTTTGATACTCGAAGGTCTTGGATGATTTGAAGCCGCGTTAAAACGGTTCGCCTCGACCGTGCTGCACATCCCTGAAGAGTACATGTCTAGTCGAGACGAAAACAGGGTTTCTGGAGAAACAATTGAGAAGGCTCACCCGAACCTTGCTGCATATCCCGAAAGAGTACGGGTCTAGCCAAAGCAAAGCTGAATTTCTGATGAAATTGTTAGGTTTCCGGAAGAACAGTTAGATTGGGTCCTACTTTGGCTCAGGCGTGCATCCCGGAAGAGTACACCTTTTCCCAAAATAGGAGGATGTTAGATTCCCGGAAAAAGTGTTGGTCACCCACAGATGAGCATATCCCCGGAGGAAGTTTACTCCTTGCTTTGTGAGGCACTAAACACGGAGCCGTGGGAATCGACATAAGACAACGATGCGGTTTATGTCACCTGCCCAAGAACCACGAATACCACCTTGAGAGAGTGATTAGATGGTCTCCATGTGCAGGTTGTTAACATGAAGGGGGGTCGTTGTTTTTTGTAGCTTGTGGCGAAAGTGGACAACAAAATCGACTATCCCTCTACAGGAGTGTACATTGTTTATCTAGGGAAACATCATATTATATGATTTTCAAAGAAATAAATGGGTGTAACTCGTTCATCAACTGAGACGAAATATCGATCAATTACAAACACATCCTCCAAAGTCTGCTGGATTACTTTCTTACTCTCTAATCCTGACATCAAGCTACCGACAACACCTACAATCTATTGTGATAATATTGGTGCAAATTACTTGGCTGCAAATCTTGTCTTCCACTCACATATGAAACACATTACCTTTCACTACCATTTTGTTCACGGATACATTCAGACTGGACAAATGCAAATCTCTTATGTTCTTACAGCTGATCAACTAATTGATGCTTTAACCAAACCACTTTCTTGTGCTCAGTTCAAGTCCTTCGATATCAAAATCAGTCTCTTTTCCAGATCGTCCATCTTGAGAAAGCATGATAAGATATAGGAAATATATAATTCTTCTCATCTAATTAAATTAACGTAACTTTTAACATATGCTCTTCTCCTATAATCACGTTTTATTAACTCTAATTTATTCCTTGTAAAACCAAACTCTATTTATATAACACAGTCCCTATCGATCAATAATAGTAACCAATTCTACAAACTCAATACCCACCACCAATTACTTGTTGTGGTGGGATACCTTGGAGCTTTGTGTATGTTTGAGGAATAAATCATACGGTTTAGGAAAAATGTCATTTTTCTGTTTCGTTTGGAGCCGCAAACAGAATTTCGTGGGCTTCATGAACTATGATGTTTAATTTGGGCTCCATGACGTTGACATATCAGAATTTCGTGGGCTTGAATGAACTATGAAATTTAATTTGGGCTCCATGACGTTGACATATCAGAATATTGTGGGCTTGATGAACTATATACAATTTGATTTGGGCTCCATGACGTTGACGTGTTAATATGTTGATATAATTAACTTATAATCCCTTTTATTTTAATATTGTGATTTCAAGCTAGTAGTAAATTGGCATGCTTTTTTTACATACATAGATAAATCAGTGGGAAAAAGTGCTAAATCTGAACAGTTAAAAACATAAAAATCGTAAGCTCTTCTATAAGTATATAATAAGATATATGACGTTTTCTAAGTAAACTATAAAAAACACCAAATGATTGGAGCTTGAAACAGGAGGTGATGATTGTGTAAAACAGCTAGATAGAAATGCGGAAAAGCATCTTTCATGAGTGTGATTGATGATGTGGCATGATCTAAGTGGAACAAAAGCAATATCTCTAGATTACACTAAATCAAGTGAAATTTTAGAAATATCGAAAAGAGGAAATCAAATGTAGTCAATGTGTAAATGATGAGAGTATATTTGCAAGATGCCTCTCTTATACTTGGGTTAACCGTTTTGAGAATAGCAGAAAGACATAAGATCTTCATCGAAAACAAAGATCGAGGGTTTTTGGTGAATCCTACTCAAGTGAGTGAAGAATAGGACTCTCGTGTGTGACATTTGTTTGAATTATTTTGGATATATAAGAAAATAGTTTTTTGTCCAAAAAAAAAAAAATTTAGTTAGTAAAGAATCTAGAAGTTTGTAGGTGTCCTTTGTAAAAGACATGTCTTCTGCCTTAAGTTACTTTTCAAAAGATCTACTATAGTAATAGTTTTTAATATTTGTAGTATAGTAATATCCTGTATGTATTTATGTGTAACTTGTCTTTTCTGTTATAAAGATAAGAGAATATAATACACGAATCTTAGTGCGGTTTTTTTTGTTTGGAGGCAATATTAATGTGGCTTATATTTTATTGGGATTTTTTTCAGGACCATCTGTGAGACTGGGATCTTGATTCTTGCATGTTCAGCTTTTGTGCGTCTATGATTACCTCTAAGAAATATGAATGCTTACCTCTATGAAATATTGTTGTACTAAATGTATTTTTCTCTGCCTTCTGTAACGTGAACACTGGCATAAACAAACAAAACTCAATTACTTCTTACAAACGATACGAAATTCCAATTCTCCACTCAATGCTTATCCACACTTGCCAAAAAGAAGAAGAAACAAAAACTTAATTACTAAAAGGGAACAATGAAAAGTTTCAATTTTCCACTCGAAAGCTCTATCCACATTCTTCTTTCAATAGACATAGACGTGGACCCATTTGAAACCACGATATTCTCGAGTTTTCGATCGGACACGAACAGATGAATACAATACATGCAGGTTACATCAATCCAAGTCGGCATGTAATATATGGATTTATATGAGTTATAACAACTTAGCCTACTAAATATAGCAACCTACAATGTTATGGTTGTTATCTATGGAAAGAGAATATGTGGTAGATATGCATTAGCTAGAAAACAGTTCAGCTATATCGTGACAATCTGTGAGAATCTATAACGCAGTCGAATAAAAAAAGATTCTGATTTAATTTTGATGTGATTAATAATTGAATTGTATGCTTGAATCATTGTTTTAGTTGTAACCATAAGTCATTATTACTCAGTAGCGCAATATCCTCTTCTCTACGTAGAGATCACGATTCACGTGGGAATGACTGAGACAAAGTTTTGGCCTGACTCTTGGAAACGGAGATTTATTGTAATTAATTAAGTGTTCTTATCTTAAATTAATGTTTACTGACGATAATCGCAATGAGAAAAAGCCAAATGCTGCGAGATTTTTGGTTTTTAGGACTAAAATTGGAATAGTAAAATTAATTTACGTTTCAGTATATATAATACTGAAACTATTCACGAATTGAATTCAGTAGAATATATACTGAAATGTAAATTAATTTTACTATTCCAATTTTAGTTGTAGAAACCAAAAACCTCGCAGCATTTCATATGAAACCATGTTATGTTAATTCTGTGATTTCTCTCAAGAGTGTGATTGATTCTTATGATAGAGTATAAAAAATATTATCCGAGAGTATAAATGTAAATGCCCCATATGGCATGTGAGATATTAACTATGGTGTTAATTTATGCATCTGGATGTTCAGTTATCCAACTTACGAATTGGATTCAGATTGATGAGTTTGAGTTCCACAAATAATATCTAGATTTTTTTTTATATAAACTAATCGGGGTTTAGATTGATACTATACTAATTAAACAAATTCAAAAAGAGAAACATGCATGGCTTTTGCCCATTTTATATAAAAAAAAGAAACATGCATGGCTTTTTTTTAACATGCATGGCCTTTTTTTATGGAATTGCTTAAAACTGCAATTTCTTGCCAGCTCGGATCCCTAAATAGCATATAATAGTAAAAATTCTATAAATTAATATTTGATAAATTAATAAATTTGATAAATCAATAATTTTGTTCAGTCACGAATTGGGCCAGATCAAAATTTAATATAAATCTATAAATTAATAAGATAATATTTTTTCTGAAAACTTATATAAAATATAATCTCATTAGAATCATAAAGTAATAAATATCATATAAAATAAATATCATATAAAATAATTTTATATAAATGTATAATTATGATAATCTATTAAAATATGAATATATTGTTATTTTCATATTAAAATTGAAATATCTTTTATCATTTATCTCCAATTTTATAATGAAAATTTTGGGAAATATTATGAATTTTAAAGAAAATATTATTTTTAATTAATTATTAATAAAAAATTATTTTATTTAAAACCTATAAATTAATAACTCTATAAACAAATAAAATATCAAAGTCCCAATATTATTAATTTATAGAGTTTCTACTGTAATTGATATTACCATTTACATTATTTACAGAAATTTCTACTCTACCTTTCAGCAAAGAGTTAAAATTTTATATGGTGAATTTTGTTGATTAAAAAAGAAACCGTAAATCCAATAAAAGCCTTGAAATAATTTTGAAGAGAAAAATATTAAAGAATGGTTTCTTTTAAGGGGGAATTGCTGAATATGACTCTAAACTTGAGTTGAAATGCAAAACTAGACCTTCTATTGCATGTTTGACAAAAATAACTCACATGGGTAATGAAATTACAACTTTAACCCTTATGACCAAACAAAAAAATGCCAACCTCAATTACTATTTTATCCCAGAGAAGTCTACTCCAAAAGTTAAATAGACTTCTCGAGTAGACTTCTCCAAAAAGTCTACTCTTTAATAATATGTTTACAATTAATTTTAAAAATCATAAAAGATAATTTGATAAAAAAATTAGATACATAACAACAAATATATAATTTTTTACACCTATTAAAAATAAAATTTGACAGAAAATAATCAATTTAAATCAACATAGATAAAGTAGGATAAAAATCAATACTAAGAGACTTCTCGAGTAGACTTCTCGGTTTCTCGGGTAGACTTCTCGAGTAGACTTCTTGCAGAAGTCTACTTACACGAATTTTTTTCTACATATATAAGGAGAGTTTAACCTAATTGTATTAACAATAAAGTCTCTCTCTATCTAAAAAATGCCTCTCTCTCTTCTTCATTCTCTCTGACCATGAATTTTTTCTCCTACCTCTCTTGCTATCAATATCCTCTCCATCCTCTCTATCTTGCATTCAACCTCCTCTCACTTGCAGATTATGGTAGTGGTAAGCAAATCTGAGTTTTTGTGTTCCTCTTTTTGTTTGCTTTGTGTTCATATTGCAAATTTGAGCTTATTATTATAGATTTGAGCTTATTGTTGTGGATCTAATTTTTTTTTTGTAGATCTGAGTTTATTATTGTATAAATTTTGTAGATTTTGTTAATTTTTTGTTATTATTGCAAAGCTGAATTTTGTTGATTTTTGTACAGATCTGAATGTTATAAATATAATAGATTATTATTATAGATCTGAGCTTATTAATTTAGATTTGAGCTTATTGATGTAGATCTAAGTTTATATTTGTAGATCTGAGTTTATTGTTGTATAAATTTTATAGATTTTGTTCTAGATCTAGATTTTTTGGTATTGTTGCAGAGCTGAATTTTGTTGGTTTTTTTGCAGATCTGAATGTAGACTTCTTGAGTAGACTTCTCGATCTCGAGCAGACTTCTCGAGTAGACTTCTCGATCTCGAGCAGACTTCTCAAGCAGACTCCAGTTGCATACATAATTTTCAGAGATTTTAGTTTACTAGTAATTTCTTATGCCAGTTTTAAGATTTATAATTAGTGATCCTTAAATGTTTGTTTGTTTAGAGGGTTATTTTCTATGTAATATTGAATTGCATTGAATGTTTTGTATCAAATTCCTAAATTATCTATGTTTATCTATTCTACAAAATAGACTTCTCCTGTCTCGAGTAGACTTCTTAAAGACATTAATTTTACATAACTTATAAGTGATTGAGAGGGACATTTCTCTCATTTATATCATATAACTTGTCAACCGAGTAGACTTCTCTTGTCTCGAGTAGACTTTTGAAGTAGATTTCTCATTGTCTCGAGTATAATTTTTAAAGACATTAATTTTACATAACTTAAAGGTGAGAACATTTGCCCTCCTTTGCTATTCGCCCTCCTTTGCCAACATTCACCAAGAAGCTCACCATGTGTACAACCATCTCTTAAGAACAACATTCGCCCTCATTTGCTATTATCCACCTCGAACTGCCACATTGATTCACTCTTAACTCATTCTCCATAAACATCGGGTATGTGAGCCATTCTCTGTGAAAAAAGAACAAAATCCAAACCACATTAGACATCAAAATTGCATAAGTAGACTTCTCTGAAAGTCGGATGAAGTCTACATAGTAGACTTCTAGAGTAGACTAAGAAGTCTACTCTTAATAAGCTAAGTATCATATAAAACATGAAAACTCATTCGACTATACCTATAAAATATAAATATGCAAAACTTATACATAAGCAAGAAAACTTAATAACAGAAGCTTAGGATCACGAAAATCTTAAAAATTCGTTATATATTGTATAAAAATGATTTTTTAAATAAAAACAAGAAAAGTAGACTTCTCGGATAAAAGTAGACTTCTCGCAGGTTAGTTTTGCAATTGCCAAAATATTAGTAGACTTCTCTATGAAAAGTAGACTTCTTCAAGAAGTCTACTTTCGTAAGTAGACTTTTTGCAGGTCATTTTTGCAATTGCAAAATATTTGACTTTTTGGTCAATTGCAAAAATGACCTGCGAGAAGTCTACTTTCACGGAGAAGTCTACTTTGCATAGAGAAGTCTACTCTACAAAGTCAAAGGTTAGTCAATTGCAAAAATGACCTGCTTCTAAAGAAGTCTACTCGAGAAGTCTACTCTATTTTTTTTGTTATCAAAGGAAATAGAGTAGACTTCATTCGAACCAAAAGAAGTCTACTTTTTCATGCGGTCAATTGCAAAACTAACCTGGGCGTTGACTAGTAGACTTCATTCGGACCGAGAAAAGTCTACTTTCGGAGCATTTTCGTAAATAAGTGAGGAATATGGGGATTAGTTGGCCATTTGGATTTTTGAAAATAAAAGAAATTAATTAAAAATAATGACAATTTTGTGAATAACTGAAACTATGAAAGATTGTTTGGACACAAAATGGAAAATGTTGGGAATGTGATTTTTGTGGGTTAGATTTGCAATTCAAATCAAATTTTAAATCATTTTTGCAAGAATCCCTTCTTTTAATGACATATTTTGTTTAAGGATAATAAACATTGTCAGTGTTAGCATTTCGTCTATTTTATTTTATAAATTTCAAGATTTTATCTCTATAACTTCAAAGTTTCTCCATGAAATTTTACAATAGTTATAAGTTTTCGATGATTTTTCCCTCTGTATAACAAAGATGCTTATGTTATGATGTATATATACTACATGTACAAAAATATAATTGATCAAGAATAGTTATATTATATATATTGAATAGAGTTCTATGTTTATAGAATTATATACTTACAAATTAGGATTTCATGATATCTACTATCTATAGTGAACATAATTGTACACTAAAAATATCGTTTTTTTTTGGAGTAAAAAACATGTTATTTCTTTGTCTGAAAATGTATTATATTTATATATTATTATGATTTTTATAATATAGTAGACATTTTGTTATTATACTACTATCTCCTAATTATTTTTCATATGTAGAATTCGATAAAAGAAAATATACAATATCATGTTCTATAAATACACTTGTATACCACACACAAAAATAGAGGAAAAATCGTCCTATGAGTTTTTTTTTTGTCCAATCGTCCTGTGACTCACATTAAAATTTTGTCATTAACGTAATTTAACAATTAAATAAACACACACACATATATATATATATATATGTTTTTATGATTATTTGACCAATTATTCCAAAAAAACAAATGTCACATCTTCAGCTAATTTTCTTTCGGTCAACATTCTTCAGTGGTTAACATTGGAAGCATGGATTTTTGTTTGCTTTTGTTAGGAAAGCTTGAATTGATTATGATTTGACGTTATAATTTGTGGACTTAGAGTTTGTCGCAAAAGTAGTAAATCATTATTTGAAGCAAAAATATACTTATACAAACTGATTCTAATTAAAACTCAAAAGTTGTCGAATCTAAACTCATATACTTTTTATTTACTATTTTTCTTATTGACAACATAAATTTGATGTTGGAGATGCATTAGTATATATATATATATATATATATATTACTATTGGTTTATAAAAATTTAAACTATATTTTGTTATAGCAAATCAAAATTGAAGGGTTTTGAGTTGTCGTCCAAATGGAAAACAATAATTTATGTTCCCTGAAATCAAATGATGAAGACGAATAGAAGATTGTGTCAGAAAGTCAACGAAATGCTGTATATAGATACGGAGTATATAATACTTCTACTCCCAACTAATAGTCAAAGTGTTGGACTTTCATGAGACTTACATTTGTTTACAGCTTAGGCAATCATTTTGGACAAAAATTAATATATGTATAAGTGAAAATGTCCTTACTCCTTGTATAAAAAAAACAATTCTGAAGAAGACAATTCAAGTACAACACAAATTAATAATGCTAGTTTTCTGCTATATAATAATGGAAGTATCAGACGATTCACATATCTACTAGCCTAACATATAGTAGAAATTCTTTAAATTAATATTTGATAAATTAATAATTTTGTTTGGTTTTAAATTGGGCAGTATATAAATTTAATAAAGATTAATAAATTAATAAAATAATAAAATAATAATTATTTTTTAAAATCTAACTAAAATATAATTCCATTAATATTATAATTTAATAAATATTATATAAATTAATTTCATATAAATATATAATTATAATAATCTATTAAAATATGAGTATATTGTTGTTTTCATATTAAAATTGAAATTTGTTATTATTTATCTCTAATTTTATAATAAAAATATTGGAAAATATTATAAATTTTATAGAAATTATTATTTTTAATTAATTATTAATAGTAATATTTATCTAAAATTAATAATTTTATAAATTAATAAAATATCAAAATCCCACTATTATTAATTTATAGAGTTTCTACTGTATATACAATTACACAAGTTGACACATTTCATCTAATCAACTATCATCCGGCCACCATTGTATACGTTTTGCTTTTACAAGTAATAAATAAATAAAACAAAAATATGTTCACATATTGCTGAAACAGACACATTTATTCAGAATCATTATTCTTTATAATGAGCTTCGTTAATGTCGGAACACGAAGGTGGGGTGTTGTTAACTGTAGCCTCAGAAAATACATCGTCGTTGGATAACTTGAGGGGATAATATGTTTCTTGTAGTTTGGCGTTTATGAGACAACCGCGTTTGCGATTAGGTTGACCATAAGTGTTTTTTCTTCGCGTAATGATTTGATGCACGAGTTTGGTGTGCTTAAAGTCCCACATGGCAAATCTTACTAAAAGCAAATGGTCCCGTAAAGTAACTAAACAAACTTCGAGTCAATCTTCTTTACGTTTATTCTAAGGTAACGCTCAAAGTTGTCCCCATTTTTTTTTTCTTCTTGAAAATGCCATTTTTGTTTGTTCGAAAACTGTTATTAAACAAACGTTTTAAATAGCAAAAATATTATCTGTCTGGTAAATTAATCGAGATATCAATCCAAAGATATAATCCCATTTATATAAAAAAAAATTGAATAGTATTTTTTACTAAATATATCCAGTACATAAGTAGTATTAAAATTATTAAACCCACCTTTCCATATCGGCACAGTATTGTTTCGTTTTATTTTTATTTCCTAGAATCAAAGCAAATTTCTCTTTTTGGAATTATTCTTTTTTTTTGGGCTAACCATCAACATTATAAACGTAATTTAAATAATAAAAAGAAGGATATTGACACATCATTGTTTTGTTTTTTTTTTGTTATTTCCCAGAATATAAGCAAATTTCTTATTTGGAATATATATATACACGCATATAGATTGTATACGCATATATATTTGGGGGGGGGGGGGGGGGGGGGGGGTGTTAATCATCAACATTGTAAACGTAATTTAAATAAAAACATGGATAATTTTCAAGATATACATAGATGAAAACTCAAATTTGAGTTACTAACTACTTAATTCTTTTCGCAAAACGATTAGCTGCTGTGCGTAGTGCCAAATTAAGTGCATAAAAACTAATTCAGTAAACTTGTATAATAATTAAACTAATTCACTTTTTATAAATACTATACCCAAAATATACAATTTTTTTTATGTATTACAACATCTAATATTAAAGAAAGCTATCACGAAAATCTAACTTTTAAAAAAAAGTTACTAAGACTGACAATATTAACCGATATGAGTATATATATAAAAAAAAATTGAAGAAAGACTGAATACACTTCTTAAACAAAGATCTTAAACATTTTATATTAAAAGAAATATATAAGCTTAATATTACATTCTTTTCTTTCCTTTTATCGAATAAGCCACTACCTTTTTAACATCACATGAAGCACAGTTCTGCGATTAGCGTAACCGTTGGGATTATTATTACATAAAACTATGATTGAACCAATATCAATTGGTTGTGGTCCTTGTGGTATATCCCTGAATTCTGATCATCTTTCTTTCTATAACTGCCTTTTTATCCAGGAAATGCCTCGCACATTAAAACAATGTATATATATGATTGAACCGTATACATAATACATTTATAAGTTCTTTACAAAAATAATCTATATATATGTATAAATGTATCTTTTAGTCTATATATTATATACTGGTTAGGTATTTAGGTTGGATATAGGGATCGAATTATCGATCAAAAGAGTTAGGCACTAATTAAGTTCTTTTTCTTTTTTTAGGCCCCAGTTAAGTTCAATTTGTATACGTTAGTCGTGTCATGAATATCCACCATATAATTATTTTATAATTTTGTCACTTTTGAGATAAGTTCGATAACCTTTTTTTGCATGATATTGCCTAATATATAATACGCCAACACTATATAAATACGGACATGTGTCCTTAGCTACGCAAGTCGACATGCAATTAAAATCACCAAAGATCTACTGACGTAGTGACACATGCATGTCTTGATTCCAAATTTTCTTAACAATTGTTATCGTCACCGGTTTATTATACACACTAAATTCTTAGCTTACCAAACAGTTGTCATTTTCCCTATTCCGGCATTTTCTGGAGACATACCAAACACGTATATATGAAATCAAGAAAATATTTTGCAAATTATGCATTTGTGGTTGTGGATATATGTAGTATCTAAACCAGATTCAGTATCTTTGTAATTATCCCGTGCGAATATAATAGCAAATGGTAAGTTTTTTAGAATCGTGCATTTCAGAATCTTATGGATATTAGACCCGAATTGTCATTTTTAGTGGTATATCCAATAATAACCTTCTCGAAACGTAAGTTTATAAATGTGGAGTGGTATCAATAATTATTATCGATCATAAGATCGAAGCACCTTTTGAATAACAAGAACCATTAAGTATTGGGTTTTGTTGGTATATCGTAGTCATATACTCATATTCGAATCTTTCAATTAGGGTTCTCGTCTGTATGTATTTACCATTTTTAAAATTAAGATAATTGCAAAATCATTTTCTCCTTTGTTGTCGTTAACCAAGTCTTCTGAATTGGAATCCAGAATATCTTAAAATCAAATACTACCTTTGGTTCATATTTTGACAGCATCTCGAAAGCTGGTATCGCTTAATGAATGACACGTTTGTTTTTTCAGTTGAAACACCATTGTCTTATCATTAGCTAATTATTCACATAAGTACTAACTAGTAATATTCATTTAGTAGTAATCTTCTCAACTTGATCAAGCTATTTTGGTGATGCTATCTTTACTTTATCTGTTCTTACGCATAAATTGCAAAAAATGCAAATTAGTACTCTTATTCTAATTTGCAAAAGAAAACAAACTAATTGTTTGTAAAAACATCACTTTCTTCTGCCCAATAAATACTATAGTTATTGCAGATGAGTTGTAAATAAAACAAAAAATACTTATTGCTGCAAAATAAATTCTAAGCACGACAATAGCTATAAGGTCAGATGCAGTTGAACGTTCTATAAATGATCACTCGTGTCGTGTCTTGTTTACTAACAATCACAGAATTAAATTTTATGTGGGGATTATATATCTGCTGAATAGCTAAGTTCAATTAATTGTTTTATAGAAGTAGCACTACATATAGTTGATAAATTTAATTTTGAGAACGAAATGTCATGGTACACAGTTTTTTACATTTTGAAAAATTGATTCTGTTTTTTTTATCAGTTATTTATCATGTTTTTAAATTTCCATATTTTTAAAATGTAATTTCGTTAGTGTATTAAAAATATAATTAAAAAAATAAAATATGATTAATCTATTAAAAATAGTTTTTTAATATTTTACAATTATTCAACTAAAATATTATTTAGTTAATTTGTTTTACTAACAAATTTTCAGTTATTCTTATTCTATTATAAGATACCAGTTAGACCCAATGTTTACGGAAATGCGACTGGATGGGTTGCGTTTGCTTACTTTTAATAATACTAATTCAACACTAACTGAATTAGTATATATGTGTATATGTCATGATCACAATAAATACTAGTGGAGTGAGTCAATACTGTGTTGTCGCATTGTCGCATTGTCGCATCGTCCTAGCCGTGTTATCGAACGACGTCTTCCAAATTCTTAAATGTATGCATAATCCTGAAACTTTGTACTGTAAAAAGAAAAAAAATAAGGAAGTGGATATTAATAGTACGTTTGTATTAGGAGAAAAAGGAGAGCAATCATGAGGCCATAATAATACATTAATACTCCTACATTTCGTATCTACTACTATCACTACAAAAAAAGGTCGAATTTTCAACGGTTATTTTTATCAGAAAATGGTAGAAAAATTAATAGATACTTGTATGAAGTTAATAAACAATTGGGGGTTCGAATAATGAAAAAATACTAATACAGGGGTCTACGCGAAATATCTACAATTGAACTGAACATGCGAGGACATGATAAGACTACCAAGCTTTATAGTGTAATCGCACAGTACATAGTCTGATGGTATTTGTCAAAGGTGTCTTAGGAATAATGTACTAGATATTCTACTGAACAATGGCAAAATGCAATATTGTTTGTTACTTTGCTCAAGTAATACTGAACAATGGCAAAATGCAATATTGTTTGTTACTTTACTACTCAATTATTGTATTAAACTACTAATTGTAAACTTGGACACATACTTTTTTAAAAAATATTTCTTATACTTTAACAATAATATAAAAAAATATAGTTCATAAATAGTGTCATTTTAAGATTTTATTTTTGTTTTACAAACAATATCATTTTATACTTTCAATACATAATTTTGAGGAAAAAAATAGTTTTAACCTTATTGTTTGAACATGTTAATTAGAAATAAAAATGTATTTGGTGTATTAATAATACAAGGTAAAGTATAATTTTTAATATATGTGAAAAACCTCAAATAACACTTTTTGTGAAAAGGAAATAGTAGATTATAGTATATAAATAGGATTTGGTAAAGATTCAGGAATTTGTAATAATAATATACGTATGTTCAAATAAAATATTTACTAACTATATTTAATGACCACAAGGTCCACAACCAATCAATTTATTGATTGAATCGAAAAAGTTTATTGACTAATGATAGAAACACAAGTTCTTTGCCAAAAATATGGTTCTAAATGAATGAAAATAGTATACAAAATAAAAGCTCATTATAATCTTTCTTTATTCTATTCTTTTCATTTAAAATGATTATTAGGGTAAAGAGTTATTGTTTTTTTTTCTACTTATAGAAAATTTTAACTGGATTACTTATAAAGATATTTAATTAAAGATTAGTTATTTTAATTGATTTGGAAAATAATTACGTTTTTTCAATGTTTTGTTGCAATCATTTATATAATTCAGTTATTAAATTTAAAGTTAGCTGATTTGGTGATATTCAGTTTTAAATGTTAGTTGTACAACTTAGCAATTTTTTTACATATATTTTACTAAAATTCAAATTAACAAAATTAAGCATATTCTATTTTTAGAGTTGTATACTAAATTACGTTATATATTTTTGGTTTCTTCTGAAGTTTCTATACATTTGAAAATGTTTTAGGAAAGTAATTATATAACTTTTCAAAAATTGGTCAATTTTTTAGTCATTATAATCGATACTACTACAAATGAAAAAAAAAAAACGGGTGTTAAAATATAACTCGATTTACCTATTACGCTCAAAATGGTTTTGGTTGGACACATCTAATGTGTGAATTGCCTTGTTTAATAATATTTAAACAGCCTTTCCTCGTTTCTTCAGTTCCAAATAATAATTTTTTAAAAAGTTCAAATTTTGTAGTCAAATAAAATTTAAATATTATTATTTCCGTCAGCATACACGGCAAAATTGCATTATATAACTTCTGCCGAAGTTGCAGAGAGACACAGACACACACTCAGAAAAAAAGAGAGAGAGAAAGAGAAATACTATCGTCGTTCCCAGATTTCGATTTTCTCGATTTCCTCTGAAAGATTCGTTAAGAAACCAAAAAAAAAAGAAAAAAAATGAATTCAGAATCCTTGGAAAATCTCCACCGTCCATTGATCGAATCGTCGAAGTCGTTCATCGATTATCGGCTCGAGACTGTGTTAACCGACCGAGAACTGCCGTATCTCCGCCGGATTTACCTGGCGATGATGATAGAGATGAAGTTCCTCTTCCACCTTGCGGCTCCGGCAATCTTCGTCTACGTCATCAACAACGGCATGTCGATCCTCACTCGTATCTTCGCCGGCCACGTCGGTAGCTCTGAACTCGCCGCCGCTTCACTCGGAAACAGTGGATTCAACATGTTCACCTACGGGCTTCTGGTAAAAAAAAAATCTCAAAACTAATTCACCGAGTTTTTTTTTTTTTGAAAAGAAATTCGAATAAAATCTTCGATGTTCGTTTTTTTTCTCCATCGGATCCGTTGAGATTCGAATCAAATCCTCTGAATCTAATCGATTTTTGCTGTTGTTGATTTTTCCGGTGAGATAGCTTGGAATGGGAAGTGCGGTGGAGACGTTGTGTGGACAAGCGCATGGAGCTCATCGTTACGAGATGCTCGGAGTTTACCTCCAGAGATCGACGGTGGTTCTGATCATAACCTGTCTTCCGATGTCGCTTCTCTTCATCTTCTCGAATCCGCTCCTGAACACGCTCGGCGAGCCGGAGCAAGTCGCATCAATGGCTTCACTGTTCGTCTACGGTATGATCCCGGTGATATTCGCCTACGCAGTCAATTTCCCGATCCAGAAGTTCCTCCAGTCGCAGAGCATCGTGACGCCGAGCGCTTACATCTCCGCCGCGACTCTCGTCATCCACCTCGTCCTCTCATGGGTCGCCGTGTACCGCCTAGGTTTTGGTCTACTGGCTTTGTCCCTGATCCATAGTTTGTCGTGGTGGATCATCGTCGTGGCTCAGATCGTTTACATTAAGATGAGCCCGAGATGTCGCCGGAGCTGGGACGGCTTCAGCTGGAAAGCTTTCGAAGGTCTCTGGGACTTTTTCCGATTATCGGCGGCTTCCGCCGTCATGCTTTGCCTCGAATCGTGGTACTCTCAGATTCTGGTTTTACTCGCCGGACTTCTCAAAAACCCTGAGCTTGCTTTGGATTCTCTCGCTATCTGGTAAATTACTGAAACCAATTACATTTTTTTCATAGCTTTCGAGACGTAACAACAACATGAAATTTGCAGAATCTTTACTAAAAATAGAAAAAACTTAAATTGGAAATAGATAAAATTAATTGTAAAAATCTAGCTGTCCTTGATAATTAGCAATAATTTTTTTTGTTTCCATGTTTGTCATAAGTCTTAACAATGAATTTTGAATATAGGACAAAACTAATTATTGTGAAAAGAGAAAATTATGAAATCTAGTAATTAGCTGTAATTTTTGTCGCGTAAAGTGGGGATATTTTTTTCAATTTATTTCGGTGTTTATTATTATTAACTACAATAAATCCGAACATATGACAAATAGTTTGTCTTATTAAGGTCAGAGTCCTGTGACACATATGTGATTATTGTAACGGTTAATTATATTAATTGCTTTATGATTTCTTTGTTTATGAAGAAGACTTGAAAAGGACGAGTCGTCCACCTCGTCACGTCATTTTCTTACTCAGTAGTAGATAGTATAAGACTAGAGAAAGCTACTTGAATTTTTGTCTTCACTTTGTCGTATTCTATGAGTTTTAGCAACTGCGTGTCGTTTCCAATGAGCAAAAACGGCACACACACTTATGTGCTTCCACAAACCCAATTATATCAATTCACTCATCAAATTATTGCTTTTGTTATTTTGCAGCATGTCAATTTCTGCAATCTCCTTCATGGTCTCCGTTGGATTCAACGCAGCTGCAAGGTTGGTAACAAAAAAAAATCTATTTTTTTTCACAAAATTATTCACTCCTAAGTAGTTTATTGTTTATTTAAATTTTTAGTAATTATTAATAACTAATTTCTTTTTTTATAATTTTATGTAGTGTGAGAGTAAGCAATGAACTAGGAGCCGGAAACCCAAGGGCTGCTGCATTTTCCACAGTCATCACAACCGGAGTCTCATTCTTACTAGCAGTTTTCGAAGCCATCGTGGTCTTATCGTGGCGGCATGTCATCAGCTATGCATTTACAGATAGTCCTGCAGTAGCTGAGGCTGTTGCGGATTTATCTCCTTTTTTAGCCATCACTATTGTCCTCAATGGAATTCAGCCTGTTTTATCTGGTAAAAAGAAAACCTACCTTTACAATCAAATCAAATTTTTACATAATAAAATTAGTTGATTAATAATTAAATATAAAATTATAATGAGTTTTGATACAAAATATTTAGGTGTGGCTGTTGGATGTGGATGGCAAGCGTTTGTGGCGTACGTTAACATTGGATGTTACTACATTGTGGGAATTCCGATTGGTTTCGTCCTTGGTTTCACCTATGATATGGGTGCAAAGGTGAATAACAATAAATCTCATTTAATTTCGAGATGTGCATATAATAACCTGTAAATAATAAATACTCTATGAATGATGATGGTGCAGGGAATATGGACAGGGATGATTGGTGGCACTTTAATGCAAACTATAATCTTAGTGATTGTCACCTTCCGAACTGATTGGGATAAAGAGGTAATTAAAAAACAAATTTGTATGATTATAAATGAGAGGTTTTTTACTCACAAATCTTGGTATGGGTTTGGAATATAATGTTGAAAATGGATTTTCATGGAATCGTAGTTAATTAAGTTAATCTTGTAATTTAGGTGGAGAAAGCTTCGAGCCGATTGGACCAGTGGGAAGAGAGCCGTGAGCCGCTTCTGAAGCAATAAAAAAACAGAAGTACAAACATTTTTTTTTTCTTTTTGGGAATTTTGAGGTCAAATTGAAATCAAAATTTTTGTTTCCCGAAACTGGTGGTAGATGATCAAAAATGTAAGATGCCAATTCAATTGATGAAACGATAATTTTTCAATCGAAAAATGTGTTGTTTTGTTAATTAATGACTCGGAAATTTAAGGTTTGCGGGTTGACAAAAGTTGTATTTCAGTGCAAGAGTGAATATTCTTTGTAATTTAAGGGAGTGAGATTGTTTTATTAATTATTACTTCCTCCGTTTGTTTTAAAATTTTATTTTTGTTTCGTAAAGAGTTTTGTATTTCCAATGTAATTTTTTAAATAAAAATCATATTTTAATCTTGTTATATTAATGTATTAATTAGAAAGAGAATTTTATTTTGTGTATGAACAAAGGATAAAACAGAATTTTTAATATTTTTCTTAATTTATATAAAAAATGTTAAAATGATATTTATTTTAAAAGGAAATACTATTATTCAATAACCGTGGAAGAAAATTGAGAGAATCTTTTATTTCACGAATGTGTATAATCGACTTGACGACGACAGTAAATGTGTTGTGGTCAGTATACGTTAGGACATAGGACCATAAAAATGGTCCAATGGTCCAATCGTTCGTAAAAACCAAAGTACAAAAAAAGAATGGACCAATCAATGAACTAAAATAATTGAATTCAACCATCATCACGATGATTTATTTGATTCTAGTTTTCAATGTTTTCTCGTGTTGTACTGTGTTGGACAAAATTGATATTTGTTTAAATGACAATACAAAATATACAATGCGGAAAAGGATGAGATATCCAATGAGTTTTGGTTATTTTCTTATAACTTTTTACGATGGATTAGTGGTTTATGTCATTCATATATTAGGTAGATTCTTTTACACTTCCACCACTAAAAATCTTAACATATACAATATGATTCACAAGATGAGCTTACTCTATTTCGTTTTCAGTACGTGTTTCAGAACACAATTCACTTTATATGGTACAAAAAAAAAATAGTAGGAGACACAGATAACTTTTTCCACTATACCAAATCAAATGGCACAACAAATCGACAAAACAAGTAAGACGCAAATTGGCTATGATAAAAAGGATTGAAAATACTCGCTACAAAAAAACGCTTCGAACTTTGTTTTGCATAACATTGATTTTGTTAGCTAAATTATTAGACTAAATATTTTTCTAAATTTCAAAAATAATTTACAACTATTGTAAAAGATTGTTTTTGGTTGAATAAATTTTACATTCGATTCATTTTTTTTATATAGTCTCTTTTCATGATTCAATTGTTTGATTTTTAAAACATCAGATCTATATACTACTACATCCATTTCACAACACATTTTTTTTGTTATATCTTTAATTGATATATATATAAGTTTCCCTATCCATCTGACAAGTTGGTCAGTTGAAAAACATTATAGAAATCAATTTCAACCTTTAGTACTCCTCACCTACCCCATAACACAAACACAAATCTGAACATAAAGAAACCCAATTTCAATAAAGAAGACAAAAAAGCAATAAAAAACTCTAACATACACGCAAATGAGCTCAACGGCAGAGACACAGATAACTTCGGTGCAAGTCCCCGACGAAGAAACTAGCCTCTTCGTCATGCAGCTAGCCAGCGCCTCCGTTCTTCCTATGGTTTTACAATCAGCTTTAGAGCTCGACCTTCTCGAGATCATGGCCAAGAACACTTCTCATCAGATGTCTCCGGCTGAGATCGCTTCCCATATTCCAACCAAAAATCCGGAAGCTCCTGCCATGCTCGACCGTATACTCCGGTTTCTTGCGGCTTACTCTATCCTCACCTGCTCCGTCCGTACACTTCCCGGAGGCGACGACATCGAGCGGCTTTATGGGCTCGGTCCGGTTTGCAAGTACTTGACCAAGAACGAAGACGGTGTCTCGATTGCTGCTCTTTGTCTTATGAACCAAGACAAGGTCTTCATGGAAAGCTGGTATTTTCGAAATTATCTTCTTTCTGATTTTAATAGATTTAATGCTAGATCAAGTCAGAACAATAACTATTTTTGTAGATAATATCGTTTTATGAAAAATACAATCGCAAAGGAAATGGGGACAGAGCCAGAGTGTCCAAGGCATTTAGACAAAAACAGATAATACAAACTCGTTTTGACACGTATAATACACATGATCTATAAGGGTTTGTTAGGTAAATAGGTTTTTATGCTTATGTGCAAAATGATAAAATAAATCATGTAAAAGAAATGGGCGTTTCTACGAATTTCTCTTATAAATACTTTTGTAAAGCCTTTTATAGGAATGCATAGGATAGGTGTTGTCGTGTTGACATGCTTTTATTTTTATCATTGTAGTTATAACTTGTATGTAATCATTAATGGTTTTGGACCCCTTGATGTTTTTTTTCCCAACTCATCTTCAATTGCTTAGTCAGCCTACTAGCAACAAGAAAAGAATATATGACTGTTTTATAATATAAGTTGTTTAAGGTAAAAGTATAAGAATTAAAAAATATATTTTTTCTATTTAAAAATATTATAATTCATTCAATTATAAAATTTTATTAGCTACACAATATTTAATAAAGAAAAAAGTAACATTAAGATGTGCAAACAATTTATATTGTGAAATAGAAAACAATTTTCAAAATAACTTATATAATGGAACATAGGGAGTACTAATTAACATCTCTGATTTTGGGGTTTAAACATTTATAATAAAGTTTTATCTTGTAAAAAATTCCCAAACAGTTTATCCTACCTAATTGTGGTAACTAAAAGTAGAGGGTTAGTTTAAATTATTAAAGAACCAAAAGCAGAAGGGTTGTATGTGTGTTTTCTTAAACTTGAGCCAAAGAAACTTGTTGCAGGTACCATTTGAAAGATGCAATTCTTGTTGGTGGGAGGCCATTCAATAAAGCTTATGGCATGAGCGTGTTAGAGTACCGAAGAACTGACACGAGATTCAACAGCGTCTTCAACAATGGGATGTCTAATCATTCCACAATCTTCATGAAGAAGATTCTCGAGACCTATAAGGGTTTTGATGGCTTGACTTCTGTGGTTGATGTTGGTGGTGGCAATTGTGCTACTCTCAAAATGATCGTCTACAAGTACCCTAACCTTAGATGCATCAATTTTGATCTCCCACATGTCATCAAAGATGCTCCTTCGTATCCCGGTATATCACAAAAGTTTGATTTTCTTTGATCATTTGTTTAAGATCTGATTGAGAAATTTGCCTTATTGCTAAGTATTGTAGGTATTGAGCATGTTGGAGGAGATATGTTTGTAAGTGTCCCCAAAGGTGATGCCATGATCATGAAGGTTAGTAATTAATTAATTATATTCACCAAAATCAAGACTAATTAATCACTACCAAATCTTCCCCCATACAGAAAAGTCTTGAAATCATATAAGTTTCATCAAGAAATCTTTAAATTTCAAATGTTTTCATTCAATTATGTTCATTGATGTAATAGTGGATATGCCATGCTCGGAGCGACGACCAATGTATTAAATTCTTGAAAAACTGTTACCACGCGCTTCCAGAGAATGGGAAAGTGATAGTAGTTGAGTGTATACTTCCAGAGAATCCAGACTCAAGCCTCTTGACCAAACAAGCACTCCATGCAGATTGCAGTATGATGGCTCACAGTCCCGGAGGCATAGAACGGACTGAGAAAGAGTTCGAGGCATTGGCCAAAGGATCAGGCTTTTGTGGCATCAAAGTTGCATGCAACGCTTTCGGTATTCACATCATTGAGTTGCTCAAGAAGATTTGAGAAAGTCCCTTAATGATGATCTATGCAACTTTTGTCCGTCTTGAGTTATTGCTTCGACATTAAACTATGTTGTTTAACAGTATACTTTACTTTAACAAATAAAACAAAATGGTTTTTTTTTTTTAACACTTTCATAAACTATTACATTATCAAGAGATTAAGCAGACATTTTCACGATGACAGATCTCCCATGTAACACACGGATACACGACAAACAGTTGTACTTGCACCACATCATGATGGACAGCTTCACCATTGACTCTTGTATCAATAATCTGCAAGAAAATGCACTTTCTAGATATCAAACCCCAGACCTGATGTAAAAACTTTTAAACCTTGACTACTTATGGCCACGGTTCTTCCACAAACAAAATGGTTTATACAAAGAATTTTTGCTTTGATCTTCTTATTTATGGTATTTGTATACAATTAAACATGTATATATTAATTTTGTTAGAACAATTGTTTTCTTTGTTTGGGTTCCATTATAGTGGGTAGAGCCATTAGTCCCAATTGGGTAATTTAGATTGTAATTTGCAATATATATATATATATTTTTGGAAAAAGTAATTTGCAATATTTTGGTATAAATTTTTAACATTAAAACCAAAAATATTACAAAATTACACAACCAACGTCAAGAAATGCCATTTTTGATATACAAGTAAGAATATAACCAATATCTGGTCACAATCTATCACCGGATCCGTGGCGCAATGGTAGCGCGTCTGACTCCAGATCAGAAGGTTGCGTGTTCGATTCACGTCGGGTTCAAAACCCCGGTTGAGTTGGATCTTAATTTTTTTTAAAAATTTCTCTTTTATTGAACTCATCTTAACCGTCCATAGTGATGACGTCTTTTCAGAAACACTCAACGGCTGAGATTATTCACTATCCCAGTTTCCTAATTCCCGCAAAACCCTAATTCATCATCTTTCAGTCTTCTCCATTTCGCTGTCTTCTTCTTCTTCTTCTTCATTTTCTCTTCTGCAACATTTAAAACCGTAAGATTCAATGGCGTTACTCTCACGAATCCGCTCATCGGCGTCTCTCCTCCGCCACATCACCCCATCCCCTCAAATCCGCTCTCTCTCCTCCGCGTCATCGATTCTCGCGCCGGATTCCAAAACCCCTCTCACTAGCAAGCAAAAGAGCAAAGCAGCTCTCTCCCTTCTCAAAACCGAGAAAGATCCAGATCGCATACTAGAAATCTGCCGCGCCGCTTCCCTCACTCCCGATTGCCACATCGACCGGATCGCTTTCTCCGCCGCCGTCGAGAACCTGGCCGAGAAGAAACACTTCGCCGCCGTAACAAACCTCCTCGACGGATCCATCGAAAGCCGACCCGATCTCAAAACGGAGCGTTTCGCCGCTCACGCCATTGTTCTCTACGCTCAGGCCAACATGCTTGACCACTCTCTGCGGATGTTCAGTGAGCTCGAGAAGTTCGAGATCCCTCGCACGGTAAAATCCCTAAACGCTCTTCTCTTTGCCTGCTTAGTAGCCAAAGATTACAAGGAAGCGAAACGAGTCTACATCGAGTTCCCTAAGATGTACAAAATCGAACCTGATCTCGAAACTTACAACCGTATGATCAAAGTCTTCTGCGAATCCGGCTCAGCGAGCTCGTCTTACTCCATCGTTGCAGAGATGGAGAGGAAAGGGATCAAGCCCACGAGCTCTAGCTTCGGCCTCATGATCTCTGGGTTTTACCAGGAGGATAAGAACGAAGAGGTAGGGAAAGTGTTGGGGATGATGAGAGAGCGTGGTGTCAACGTCGGTGTTTCGACACACAACATTAGGATACAGAGTTTATGCAAGAGGAAGAAATCTGCAGAGGCAAAGGCTCTGCTTGATGGGATGTTGTCTTCAGGGATGAAACCGAACTCGGTGACTTACGCTCATTTGATTCATGGGTTTTGCAACGAAGACGATTTGGAAGAGGCGAAGAAGCTGTTTAAGGTTATGGTGAACAGAGGATGCAAGCCTGATAGTGAGTGTTACTTCACTCTGATATATTACTTGTGTAAAGGTGGAGACTTTGAGACGGCTTTGAGTGTTTGTAAAGAGAGCATGGAGAAGAATTGGGTTCCGAGTTTCGGTATCATGAAGTCTCTTGTTAACGGTTTAGCTAAGGCTTCGAAAGTTGAAGAAGCTAAAGAGCTCATTGCGCAAGTTAAAGAGAAGTTCACTAGAAACGTCGAGTTGTGGGATGAAGTCGAAGCTGCATTGCCTCAATGAAATCAAATTATATTTGGGTTTTTATTCAAAATTTGCTCTTCAGGTGAAAGTTTTTCATGAAATAAGTTCACTAGCTTTTTAGATGAAAGTAATGGTTTTGATCATCATGTTGGCCAATGTTAGTCTTTTCAGACATATGAATATTTTGATTTTGGGATCAAGATCCTGAGCATTATGGGTTATCTGTAAGATTTGGTCAAAGGATGATCTTGAGCATTTGATCTGTAAGATTTTTCAGACAAACAGTTTTAGCTTGCCTTAATGGTCAAACGCACACCTATTTATGTAATTAGTAGCTTCCTATGTTTATATTAATATAGTATGAAGAAGAAAGTTTAATCTTACATGCTTACCACGAACTATGTTGAGTAAGATTTGATTTGAGGTTTGTTAGAAAAGCAGACGCGTTGTTGGCTTCTTCTAAATAAACGAAACAGAGTAGAAAACCCTAAAAATAAGAAAAGAAAAGATAAAATCTTTTTATCCAAATTTAAGAGAAACCCAAAGATGGGAACATTCATATATAATAACAAGAGACAGCAAAACTTTGTGATCCTCCCTCGAATTCTCCTGTCATGCTACATCATTTTCCTGGGAAAGATTTAATCTTTCTTTCAGATTCATTTTGCCCAGACAGGGTTTGGATCTGAAAGGATCGATCCAGGAGACAAGATCGAATCTTTCCTTAGGGGATTATCATTTGAAAGGATTTTTGTTTGTTCTGAGGATCAAAGAACACAAAAAAGAAAGAAAGAAAAAAAAAAGAGGAGGAGAAAAAGGAAACAATGATGAAGCTTTGTCCTTGTTTCATCAATCCACAACAGCTTGGACCAAATTCTCCTAGAGATTCATTTGATGAAGGTCTTACAGCTTATAGAGGCCATAGCCGTAAACTTTTTGCTCTCTTCACATTTCGCTCACGCCGCAAAGGTATACTCATAAAACATTATCTCATTCTTCATTTCAATCAATCTTTTTGATCATCATTTGGTTTTCTGAAAATGTTCAATGATAAAATGCAGGAAGCTCCAGGCAGAAGTACATAACGGACGAGATAAAGAAGTATGGGAACGTGAAGAACGGTGGACGAATCTTCAAGTTCAAGGAACTAATAGCTGCAACAGACAATTTCAGCATGGATTGTATGATTGGTGAAGGAGGTTTCGGAAGAGTCTACAAAGGCTTCCTCACCAGCCTAAACCAGGTCCTTTCTCAAATCTCTCAATCATCATCTTTATAATATATGCGTGAGGATTTGGTGGAAAAAATGTTGCTAACGTTTTGTGTGTGTGTTTGATTGAATATTGATGAGAAGTTTAGGTGGTGGCTGTAAAAAGGCTTGACAGGAATGGGTTACAAGGAACAAGAGAGTTCTTCGCAGAAGTGATGGTATTGAGTCTTGCTCAACATCCAAACCTTGTTAATCTCATTGGCTATTGCGTAGAAGACGAGCAACGAGTCCTCGTTTATGAGTTCATGCCCAATGGTTCTTTGGAAGATCATTTATTCGGTAAAAGCTGTAACCTCTCCTTGTTAATGATACATATAAGCTTTTGCATTGTAGTCTAATGTTTTAATCTTTCTATATATAGACTTACCTGAAGGGGCACCAAGTCTAGACTGGTTCACGAGGATGCGTATAGTGCACGGTGCAGCTAAAGGGCTCGAGTACTTGCACGACTATGCTGATCCTCCTGTGATCTACCGCGATTTCAAAGCTTCAAACATTTTGTTACAGTCGGATTTCTACTCAAAGCTATCGGATTTCGGGTTAGCTAGGCTTGGACCAACGGAAGGCAAAGATCATGTGTCCACTAGAGTCATGGGAACGTACGGATACTGTGCTCCCGAGTACGCTATGACCGGTCAGCTCACTGCTAGATCCGATGTATACAGCTTCGGTGTTGTCCTTCTTGAGATCATTTCCGGGAGACGAGCTATTGATGGCGAAAGACCAACAGAGGAACAGAACTTGATCTCTTGGGTACGTTAACACAAACAAACCCTAGGGGGGCTCTTGGAAGGAGTCTTTGTTTAACATGTTTATGTTGTTTGCTTGAGAAGGAAGAAACCGATTGAAGTTTTTGTTTTTGCAGGCGGAGCCATTGTTGAGAGATAGGAGGATGTTTACGAGGATTGTGGATCCGAATCTAGAAGGGAATTATCCAGTGAAAGGGTTGCATCAAGCTCTAGCGATTGCTGCAATGTGTTTGCAAGAAGAAGCAGAGACTAGGCCATTGATGGGAGATGTTGTCACAGCACTTGAGTTCTTGGCTAAGCCTATAGAGGTTACTGATAGTACTGATACAACCACAACTACTCCTGCTTTTGCTACTCAGATATCATCATCATCATCTGAAATATAATCAGACTCTTTTATTTCAATCCTTTAAACTCTTCTTGTTTTTTGCTTTCTTTTTCTTTAACGTAAAGCCCAAGAAAACTAATTAGGGATAGAGTTCTAAGTCACTTGGATGCAAACAGGTCTTTGTAAGGAGGTGTAAAATGGCATTTTGAAGGAGATTGTATCATGTGATTTACATTATTAGTCTCATACTAATTTTGTTTTGTTTGATTACAAGTGTATCTTGATCTCTTCTTTTGATTATACTTTTCAGTACATTCACATTTCAAGAAATAAAAAGCAATTACAGTTTTACTTTTTTCCAAAACTAAAAAAGAGCGAAAGAGAGAAATTGTAAAAATCTTATTTCTCGTACCTCTTTAATAAACTTAATTTGATACTGTTATTTGCAGAAACAAACAATGTTTTATTTATTTTTCTCTCTCAATTTTTCCTCTCCCTCGGGTCAAAAAAGGTATATATAATCAATAAAAAAAGGTATATTTTCCTCTCTATACATTGGGAAGATGACAAGTGTACCTGAGCTTACGATGAGAGGCAAGAGCTTTTTGAAGAGCAACATCAACTCTTGAATTCTCTCTGAACAACTGATCATATAACTGACAAACAAACTCAGACACTTCCTCTTCTTCATCATCCCAAAGTCCACAACACTTGTTCTCGTCTCTGTTCATCTTCTCATGATCATCACTATCTTCCCAGTCACTTGTCGGTGTCGGTGGCTCGGTCTGTTCCCTTTCCGCTTCCTCTTCTTCTTCTTCATCGTCTTCTTCTCCTCCGATTTCAAACTTACCGTTCTCTCCGATGTTGTATTCAGATGAACCCTGGGATGTGATTAACGGTGTCTCTTGCGGTTCGGTCGAAGGACCAATCACAGCTTTGGCACCAGAGTCTAAAAAGGCTTTCACTACAGCTTGTGTTGGTCCAAATGTTCCTGAGAATAGTATTATCCTGTCTCTCCATGCTCCTACCTGTTTCAGAGAATACCCTTAAAGCATAAGCCTTCCCTTTCTTGAGCTTATCAATAGCTTTTTACGGTTCGAGTTTCGTACCGATCAACCAAACTGAGCATAAGTATACAGACAACATTTTCGTAGAAGCTAGCTTTTGAAGGAATACGATATAGCAGAAGGATCTTAGGTGTACAAAAAGTCAAGTGCTATTACCATCCAGCGAATGTCATCAGGAGTTAGGTGTGTCGAAGGGACAGTTCTGCGGAACATAAATGCTGCGATTTCTTGATCATCTTCCATCACCTTTTGAAAATAAATGAACAAGTAACAATCACAAACAAGACAAACTCTGCAAAGCTATCATACTAACATGACAAAGAAGTTGGAAATGAAAGCATATTCTTACTTGGGTTTGGCGTCCGATGTAACGGTGGATGATATTCCCAACCTGGAAGCATTTCTTGCTACGAACCAGATCCGAGATTGAGCAGATGTTGGAAAGTATCGCTGCAGCCTTTCTGCGATTGCTTTGCATGACTGATAGTATACTGAATTTGACGCTCTGGAGAAACTTATCAGCGAGCTCTCCAGGTTCAGCAACCACAAATACATCATTTTGCCAGCTAAATGAAACCAGAAAGCAAATGTATCAAATAACCAGAATCAATATTTTAGACATAAGTGTCGTCACGCGGTGGAAATTGAAAAGTTTGAACTAACCTCAGTATCGAACCATTAGAATCATTCTGAAGCGCGAGATGTATGATCCCTACTTGAGGCAAATTCTGTAACTTTTCATGCATTTGTCGTAGTGGAAGATAGAGTTGTCTTTGCCGTGGAGGAGATGATGGAGGCGACATAACCGTCTTTCCAGCATGACCGTCCAAGCTAAGTGGTGGAACCATGTCAATTCTATTGAACTTTTGTGGGCCATGATCAGGAGTGAAGAGAAGAGGGCTCGAAGGCAAGCTACCGCTTATTAGAGGAGAGGTAAATGGTGTGGGGAAAGCAGTTCCTGGAGATGGTTTCGGGCCTCCAGGAGTAGCATGCAATGAAGATAACTTTATTCCATTATTCGAACAGAATGACTCAAGTGCACGAGCATGATGCTTCACTCTCCCTGAGTCAGGACTATGCTGAGCCTCCACAAGCAAAACATTGCGTCTCCATCCTAAAGAAGGACTGCTCTCTACTGTCCAATGAACGACAGAGAAATGATTAGTTAGTTGCTAGGTTAACTGTTTGGGAAGGTTTTTCAGATTAGCGAATAATTTTGAAGTGGATACCTCTGGTGTCTGGTAGCTTTCCATTCATAAACCGTGGTTTCAAGTTCTCACACCATTTCTCATCGTTTAGGAAGGGGAGTGTTAATCTCTCGCAGGCATTTTTCAATACTTGGGAATTGCTTTGTATGTATTCATCGATTGCAGCTTCCAATTTTAACCAGATCGCTGGATCAGTCTCATCCAATTCCATTCCACAGCGATCATCAACTGTTTAAATTGGCAAGAATTAGAATATTCAAGATCTCCTAGGTGTTCAAGAGGATATTCTTGCATTTTGTAAAAAAATGTGTATTACCTGGGTTGAACCGAAAGTATTGTATCTCTGGCAACAAAGGGAGCAATGTGCTTAGAGCTTCTTCAACCCGTTCCACTGAGCATGCACTCTCTATCAATACCTGCCCAGTATCTAAATAACGCCATCCGCCTTTCCGTACCTACAAGGGAGTTTGATAAACATTGACAAATAATTACTTTAACATTACAACGGCAGCCAGCTTTTATTAGCCTTGTGTAATTGCCACTGGGAGCCACAAATTCATCAATCGAATTCCACAAATAGGAGAAAAAAACGGAAATTACCCTTGTTGGTACAGATCCAGAGCCAATAGAAACCAAGCAGTCAATTTTTGTGTCAGGCCACAGAAGTTGTGCTTCTCTGATGGCAAAGATTGTAGGATTGTTTGCCACTATTGCACCATCTTGCCAACGGTATGAATCTTAAGCGATTTGCAAAATGAAACAGAGATTGTAAACAATATTAGTGTAAAAGCTTACCACAACATCTCAAGGATAAAGATAGAGAAGAAAGAAGGTAGACTTGTACCGACTGAAAAATCATCAAGGTAATACGGCGCAGCTGAGGATGCTCGTATTGCTTGCCAAACCTGATGCTTACAGCTTCCCATAAAAGCACTTTGCTTGTAGTAGCCAGCTTGATCACTGGCAGTTGATGAAGTTAATGTACTGCCGCCTGAATGATCTGAAAATGCATATGACATTTCCGGTGTTCCAACAGAATACTGCAAATAGAAAAGAGAGAACATGATACACAAAAGAAGTATAGGCAGGCGAACGTAAATTGGTAGACCATTCATAGCGATATAACAGAGAATAAGGAATAAAACAAAAGTACAAAAGTGAAGTGTTGAACCTGGTAGTTCCGGAATATAAATGGCTGCGCAGGCATCACACTAACAAGAGTAGATACGACAAAGACTTTTGGAACATTCTTCACAGCTGATTCTATTAGTAGATCTCCATCCTCATCAGCACACATCTCCTTTAATAGTCTCTCGAACTCGTCTGCACTATGCTGCAAGACAGTATATTATAGAACCTGATTCCAAGTCATGTATGAACTAACAAGAGCTATTTGGTTTTCTGCAAGCATATCTTTCTACAATCCTCAGAGGACATTTTGAAGGAAATTTTACATTTAAAATCCTTAACACCATAACCATAAAACATTTCTCTTTGATTATATGTCGCTTCAGAAGAAATCACCTGTGCTTAGACAAAAGGAGATGTATATACCTTGGATCCATGGATAACAACTCTGAAACTTTGCGATGAACTTTTATATAGCTGATCCAACTTTTCCCGCCAACTTGCAGCTTCATTGTCCTTTGGGACAGGTTCAGCAAACACAAGCTTTCCTAAAGGAAAACCATCCAAAGTAAAGTCCAGAACCAATGAGTTAACGAAGCTGTAGAGCTCAAACGGAAATCTACACACCTAGATTCTTGTAAATTTCTTCACATTGCTCCAGTGTCATAAGCTTGACACCAAGGGCAATGGCAAGCATTCCTCCTGTTGATGTGCCACATATAAGGTCAAATAGTTCATGTATACGCTTGCCACTTCCCTTCTCAATCTCTTTAAGAATCTGCACCGTTGCAAGACCTTTCATTCCACCTCCATCCATTGTGAGTATTCGCAGTCCTTGTTTTGGTACTTGCCTGCCTTTTATGGAGCGTCGCAGAATATCATTTTCTCCTGTCATCAGAAGAAAAATATTGATGTAATGCCCAACTAGAAAATCAAACAAAAATGACAATATAATACAGAAGAAACACACCAAGAATTGCCAAAGCTCGAGCCGCAGCTTTATTGACTCGTGGTTCAGGTGTGACAGTCAACCGCATCAATAACTCCCTCAAACTCTCTGAAGTAATCAGAATACGACGATTTTCCAAACAGAAGGCCAAGTTCCCAACTGCTAATAAGGCTTGTCTTTGAACCTAAGGAAAATGAAACTCAGTCGAAGAAGCTGTAGGGTTTTCTTATTAGGAGAGACAAAATGCAGCCATCTTACTTCAGGATTTTTATGGGCACACAAGGATTTTAAGGCTTTTAGCATATCCTTGGTGAGCATCTTCTGAGAAACGGAATCAGATACAAAAGCTAAGGTGACCACGACTTGTAGCACAGATATCACTTCGTCTGGGGCCGCAGATTTCAGAACAGTTTCAGTTGGCTTCATTATATCACACTTCATCAGCTGCATTGCTACGCCAACTTCTCGAGCAAGAGATGATAAAGCAACACATGCTTGCTCAACCTAACAAACCTGTAGCTATGGTGATTGTTCCCAAAAGAAGGTAGATTTACGTTTTTTAGCCAAAGCAGAGAACAAAAACCAACATACCACGTGGCGATTGTCACTAGTTATCATACTTATGAGCTGCCTCACTGCATTTTCATCTTTCCCAATAACAGAACGATTTCCTTCATCTTGCATTATCTTCACCAATGTCGATGCTAGAAGAGGATGATGACAAGACGAAGAACGGAATATAAGGGGAGAGAAGGCACTTAGCTTGTGCCTAGATGCCCCAAAATAAGAAGTGTTTTCTGTCTGGCATCATGCAAACGCACCCTTAGCATAAAAAGTTAATCATCTACAGATTGAAAAGTAGCAAGACTGATTGTGTGATAAGTTTTCTTTGTACCTCTATCTGTACGTTTACTGATCTTAGATTCTCATCAGCCACAATCCTTATATTTACAAGAGACAAGTGGCGAAGCTGATGCAAGGGTAAAATTTCTGGTAAGAATTCAAGGGGATTACCAAAAAGCCGTAGTATTCGTAGCCCAGCCATCGCCCTGCATTTCAATCAAATAACAAATCAGCCTCCATACTAAATTCAAGAATAAGCAAAACAGTCAGTTGCCACAATGACCTGAAATCAAGAAGAGGCCGGACGAGTTTATTGTGTTCCAGTGACAATTCAACAAGACCTACGCACTGTCTTAGTTCCACTGCACAAGATTTTCCACCAACATCAGCCGAAAAGCAAGTATAAACATGATGTTGTCAACTCTAAGAACTTTTAGTTTATTAAGCAATTTCCAAGTTAAGTTCACCTGGAACAGATATAAGCATGTTGTTGTCAACTCTAAGAACTTTGAGGTTCTTCAGCTTTCCTAGCTCAGGTGGCAAAACTGACAATTTATTGTTCTCAAGGCATAGCTTCTCAAGAAGAGGCAACTCAGTCACTTCAACTGGCATTACCTGCCCAACATTGCAGAGGATCAAAATATATAACCCAGTTTGATAAAGCATCTCACTTGACATTTCTTAACCAAGTTTGATGCTTTTTCGCCACTTTCTTCATTTGATTCAAGAAAAGTAGAGAAACCTTACCAGTAAACCACAACCAGATAGGCTTAGCGAGGTCACAGTCTTCCAGTGTTCGCCACAGGAAGAAGCGACGTCGATAACCGGCGCAGGAATAGCCGCAGGCATCATATCAGAACGCATCAGCCTTGTTAAGACGCCTACGCCGTCGTATTGCTGACCGGAGCCAGCCGCTTTCATCAATGTAACCGCTCGCAATGGCTCTCTCCGTTTCTCAACTCTCATCTTCAATCCAACATTCTCTCCACTTTCATCGCCACTCAATTCGACCACCACAGTGTCATGCGGCGCAGGCAGAGCCACCATCAGCTGCGACTCCAGTCTCAACGCCACCTGTTCCTCCGAATCGCCGGCAGTCCAATCCAAATCTATCCGGAAACCTAATTCCGGATCCTCCACCGCGGACGGAGAAGACGACGTAGATGAAACCGATGATGGAGATCCCATCGGAGACGCCGACGGCGTCTGGATCGGATCGTCGTTTAGATCATCCAGGCCGTAACAGAGACTCAGACGGAAACTCTCCGACGATCTCTTCCACCCCAATCCCCACGACATATCGACGATCGCCGATCACCGCCGGGGGAGTGAAATCACAACCGGAGAACCACGAATCAAATCGGTAAATCCTGGATCGGATTGGATGACTGAGAATTTTCGATCGCAGAAGAGAGACGAAGAAATGTAATTCGATCAATGGCTGATGAAGTGATTAGAGGAGAAGTAGTCTTTCCATCTGAATTCAACACTCTATTTTCTTCCGTTTCTGATATCGCCGGAATTTGGAAATTTGATTAAAACGGCGTCGTTCGTTTTCTTTATGAGAGTTTGTTTATACTGAAAGCGTAAGAGTGAAGTAAAAAACAAATGGGTTGCAACAGGCCCAATAGTAGTTTACTGTGAGCCCACCATATTTTATTTTTGCACAAAAAAATTGAGAATAACATAGCAGAGAAATGCCATTGAAGACTAGAGGGAGATGTTGTATAATCACTTTCTTTTTTTTGAACCAACAAACATAAAGTTACATTTAATTATTGTAAAACAATATGAAAGATAAAATACAATTAGAAAGTCAAAGCTTAATATAAACCAAATTTTATCACACACCTAAACAAAGACTTCTAAAGCACATCTCATAGAACATACAGTGAGACTGCCTCTAGTAATTTTTTTGCCTTGACAAGGGTTCTTACAAGAATCACAAATTGGTCGAGAAATATTACTTTTGCTAAGAATTTGACTATCTCCCACGATTAATCGACCAGGTTTTAAATATGAGTCTTCACTAAGCAAGCAATCAATGTGAAGAGTGGTGCAGCAATCATTGCACCAATAGAACAATTTTGTGGACGTATCCTTTAAATTACCTTCGCACTCCTCGCACCAATATTTCTCACAAACCTCTTTTCCCCATGAAACTGTGAGAAAGTGTTTGTCGTCGTGCTTATACCTTGCCTTGTACGGTAAGGTAACACACTTGATACAAACAATGAAATCGCATTTGATGCAGTTTAACGGCATTTTACATTCTGATTTGCATACCTCACATATTGGCTTCTGTTTTGGGTCCAAAGATAAGAACAAGGGATGTTCGTGACCTTGATAATCAAACGGCTCCGAAACTGAAGCACATCGTACATCTAAATCAAACTCGCATTCCTTCATTGGACACTTATAGACAAAACCACCACAAAAGCGCTTACAAGCATTGCATTGAAAGAAGCCATATTCAGATATGTCATCCGACTTATCCGCCAATGTAAGTGGATGAGGATGTAACGCATGTTGTATTCTGCGGCGAGATTTTACGCATGTTTCATGAAGGATGAATTCACATTCCATACAAGAATATGAATTACCTTCAAAGATAGGCAAGACACACGCTTGACAAAGCTTGTTTTCGTCGTAAAGTATGTTGTCATCGAGCCGAAGGTGATGGTCATGAAGAAAATGATGCATCACTCCTTCGGATATCATATCGAACGGTGGTGCGTCTTGTGTTATATCGTCCTTTTCTGGTACACCTTTGAGCTCTTCTCCATCCCACACACCTTTCCTTAGAGCACATCTTGAGTGAACAGCATAATCACCACACTTGTCACAAGTGTATGCACCGTAACCACAGTCAATGTTTTGACGACAAACTCCACAAAGCCATTTTCCAGATAGAAGAGAAGAAACGTAGGAGATACGATGGTGGTGACGTGATATCTTGATGACGTATGGAGAATGCATGCAATCTTTATGAGCTACAAAGTTACATCTAAAACAAACATATGTGGGATATTTTTTCCTAAGCAAACCACAAACGTCGCAGGTTAAAGAAGTTTGTCTGGGGAAAAAAGTAAGGGAATGGTCATGGCTTTTTGGTTTGTCTATAACAAATGATATCAGCATCATCGCACATACTCCATGCATGAAAACTTGACAAATGATACAGTGATATACTAGACCTCTTACTCTTTTTTCACAATATAAACACTCAGAGCCATCCCAAGATTTATGATAGTGTAGTTGAAGAGAATGTTCAGGATGGTAAGGGTGTTTGATTTTAAGTGGAGACTCGACACATTCTTTGTGGTAAGTTTCACCACAGTAGTCGCAAAAATAATAAACTGTGCCAACATTTGAGCCTTCGCACATAGAGCACTCATCTACACCAAACTCTTCATTGCTGAACAAAAACAATGGGAGTACCTGATGATAATTAGAATCCCTTGTTTTAGAGAGGTCGTACTCAGGAGAGGAATCTTCTTTTCGTACACGAGGGCATAAGAAAAGAGCTTGAGGAAGGTGGTCGTGACTAGCATCTTCATCGGATGAGTATGGGCTTTGTATTTGTGGTATGGAACCGTACTTTTGGTGGTGATAAACCATAAATAGTTTACCATCCTTTTCGATCTCATGAAATCCACCATCATAGTTCATAGCTGCTTTCGGTGTTTTTATTTACTATATTTCTTTTAAAGCTTTTTTTTTATAAAACCTGTTGGAGTATATAAATATAAAGCTTTTCACAAATTTCTACTATAAATAGGAAAATCTGCTCCCAAAGAAGCCCCTTTCTACTGTTAATTATAGGTCCTTAACGTGAAAACAATGTGGATTTTGTTCTTTTCTTTGTACTTGTGATAGTGTTAATTTCTTTTTTTCCAAGCAAATAAAGAATCAGTTTCTTTGTTCAGAAAAATAAAGCATCAGTTTTGTTTCGAATATGGATTTCATCCTGTCTGAAATTACTCGACTCTTCAAGATTATCAGAACCAATTGATCAAGAGCCAAATAGAGTATAAATCTAAGTTTTATTGGCTTGATACATATTTTAATTAAGTTCTTTTAAATTATTAGTTATAAGGAAATCAATCTTTTATAACTATTTTCACAATATATATGAATTTTTGAATCCACAAGTGCTATTAGTTATTCGATTCTTAAGGTGAAAACAAAGTGAACTTTGTTCTTTTCTCTGTAGTTGTGATTGTGATATTTCAACACACGTACATAATTGACTTGTCTTTTTTTGCTCATGGTTATTGTCATTTATGAAACTAACTTACTTCTCAAAGTTTTAATCAAACGATCAACTTTTTTTGTGTGTGTGAAACAATCAATCGATCAACTATTGAACCACTTAAATACTGCAAATCAAGATATTTGTTCCAAAAAAACTACTTATTACAAATTAAATGCTTACAACTAACATAAATTCTTGTTTTTGGTTTTACTTATTTTCTCATATTTAAAACAGAATTTTTTTAATATTAATTTATTATAAGAATTATTACATCGATAGTTTTACAACAATCAATTATACTGCCGGGGGGGGGGGGGTGTTGTGAAATCTCAACGGGAAAACCACAAATCAAATCCGAAAATCTTGAATCGGATTGGATGACTGAGAATTTTCGACTGCAGAAGAGAGACGAAGAAATGTAATTCGATCAATGGCTAATGAAATGATTAAAGGAGAAGTAGGCTTTCCATCTGAATTCAACACTCTATTTACTTCCGTTTCTGATCTCGCCGAAATTTGAAAATTTGATTAAAGCATATCTTTCGTTTTACAGAATGAGATACAAGTAATAAAAGCTTCTCCTCGTACCTTTATGAGTGCCACATGACTATTTTCAGCCTACTTACTCCATTGCTTTGTATGATTCATCAGAAGTCCGTTTTCCTCATTTTCGTCTAGTAGACCAGTTTCAGATTTTCATTTGTGATCTCTTCTAGAGAATGAGATATAAGTAATAGAGGCTTCTCCTTGTACTACTATGAGTCCCAGATGACTATTTCAAGCCTATTTACTCCATTTTCTTTGTATGATTCATCAGAAGTCCGTTTTGTCCATTTTCGGCAAGTAGACCAGTTTCGAATCTTCAATTGGGATCTCTTCTAGGGAACGAGATACAAGTAATAGAGGCTTTTCCTTGTACTATTATGAGTCCCAAATGACTATTTCAAGCCTAGTTACTCCGTTTTCTTTGTATGATTTATCAGAAGTCCATTTTGCCGAAAGCCTAGATCGGATTGGATGACTGAGAATTTTCGATCAACGGCTAATGAAATGGTTAGAGGAGAAGTAGTCTTTCCATCTGAATTCAACACTCTATTTACTTCCGTTTCTGATCTCGCCGGAATTTCAAAATTTGATTAAAACAGATCTTTCGTTTTTTATTAGAGGGAACCCCCCCCCCCCCCCCCCCCCCCCCCCCCCATATTTTACTCTTTTGTAAAAAACCAAAATTGAAGGTTGTACTTGAGAATAACATAGCAAAGAAATGCCATTGAAGATTAGAGGGAGGTGTTGTAGTGTTAGAGATGAAGAAAACTTTTATACGGAATAAGAGATGAAGATTAAGCTGCTATCGAGTTTGGGAGTTCAACAATCACCAAATTCATCAATTGCAGTCACAAATACATAACAAGGTTAGCTTTCACGATCGGGTATGTGTATTACTAGCTTAGCAAAATTGGATTTTCCTAGGGGTGATGGAGATAAGTTGAAGGAATGTATCTTTAAGGTGAAAGAGAGATTTTGTGATGTATGGGATGATCCGATTTCTGAATTGAAAAACTTGAATGAAACTGATGGGATTGTGCATTATTACAACAAGTTTTAACTGCTAAAGAATGTTGTGAATCTTCCTGAAGAGCTTTTGTTGAATTACTTTTTTGGAAAGACTGAGATTGGATACTCATATAAATATCAGAATGTTTCATCGACAACAATGCTTGATGTTGAGAAGGTTGTATGAAGGAGCTCACCCACCGAAAAATATATCTTATTCTTGGACATATACTAATTTTAATCAATCGTGCAAAGAGATCTTACCCTTCAAGAAGGAGACAGAAACTTTGTAGGGCAAATCTGGAGTTTCTGATTATCACACACAAAAGGTTAAAAGAGTTCATACAAAGGTAATAGTAGCTGAAGGATTTTGGTTGAATGTAAAAGCTAAAGTTAAACAGATTCAGTGGGGTTTTCTGGGTACACAAGTCAATGGAGTGTGGGAACCTATTGGAGTTTTGCTTGCATAAGGTTCTTGGATATTGACAGCAAAGTATTTAAAAATGTGATCAAGGGTTTAGTTTATTACACAAGCTGCAAAAGAGTGGCTTAATTGGTCTAATGAATTGGGATTCACAGGAGTTATGTCCAGATTATATTAGCTTGAAGAGTATGTATGAAATGGCTGAGATCTTTCAGAAGCTAACAAAATCCTGGAAATTCAAGTTTATAGAGAAAGTTGAAGCTGAATTTGACCATGGATCACATTCTGGTTTGAGTTTTGGTGTTGATGTCATAACTGATATACCAATGGATGAGTTAAGTTCAGTTTGCAAGCCTTCACTTAGTGCTTTTGTCCTGAATCTCTTAGTCGAACAAAGTTGCGGCTGTGGTGATAAGATGAGAAAGTTTGGCGAGAATTGGTGTTTTAAGTTCAAGCTTAACTAGAAAGCTGAAGCTGAATTTTCTAATCACAATGGCTTAGTGCTTTGGTCGTTTTAGAGATCTGCTGCAAAGGGAAGTGTTAAATCACTCTGGTTAGCTCGTGATAATGGACAAACCTGATCTTTATGTTTGGCACTATTGGAAGATCATAGATGAATTCTTGTATAATGTTTCATTTACGGTTGAAGTCTAAATAGATAAGCAAAATTCAGATTCTTTGCTTCGAGCCAAAATCAAAGAAGAGATCACGAGTTGAGAAAGAGATCAAAGAAGCCTAGAAGAACACAAAGTGAATCCTGAGGTTTTTGGATATGGACAGAACATGATTGAGGTCTGAGATTAGTGCACAAGCTTTCTATAAACCTTGAGGTCAAGGTCTTTAAAAAAAGGTGTTTTGTTATAAAGAATAAAAGATGAAAATTGTATACGTGGAGGGTGTATATTAACAGAGAGAGAGAGATCAATGGTTATGATTAAAAACGAGTCTTTGGTCAAATAATAAAAGAAAACTATCGAGAGTGAAAAAATTAACCAAAAAAATCAGAAGTGACATTTTATCTTCTTCTTCTGCAATTCTCCCTGTTACAATTTGTGTTCATCCTCTATTGAGAATCAATTTTTTCCTTCTTGATTCTTATAAGATGAGCTGTGATTTGTTTTGTTAAGGAATATTCAATTTTAGTGAATTTCTATTGATTTGGAATTACATTTTTGGGAATACGATTTGTTGTATCACAAATTTATGATAACCATATCGTTTCATGTGTTATCATTTTTTTTTTTAAGGGTTTTCTGAAAAAAAAACCCTCAAGTATTTTGTTTTACAACTTTACCCTTTAGTTGCAAAAAATGCAAGTCAAACCATTAATTACGGTCAAACCGCATTATAACCCTTCTATATTATCACAGTATAAGATATATGTACCTTTTAACGAATCTTAAAACTACAACCAAATAATTGTAAAATGGCAGATTCGAACTCTTAACCTTGTACAATTGATCAAAAGTTATATGACCACTTGAACCAACAAGTTTATTTGTTGATTAATAAATAAAGATATTTATAAAAATATGTAAAGAATATGATGGATCTTGACGTGTTATCAACTGACCAAGATGTAGAGAACATGATGGACGAATATAACCGCATGGCATAGAATCAAAACCCTCGCTTCTCCCGTCTTTGTCTCTTCCTCTTTACCAAAAACATCGCTGGAGAAGATGATAACGATAGTCGAGCCAGCAACAACAGCTCTCTCCTTGATTGCTCTGTCAATTAAAAGCAATGGTTTCTCGACGCTCTCAATTTGGCTCCTCTGCTGCAGCAGCCGCATCTTGTAAGCAGAAAGAAGCAAAGCTTGTAGCTTGAAGAAATAAGACAAGTTTATCTTTAAAACATTGTAATTCGATTTTTTAACAATAAAGATTACAGATTTTGTCTATTTATATAGAAAGGAGAAAACCCTAAAGGCCGTATATGAACTAGACACACTCGACAACATGTGATTCCAGGCTGGCGAATCTGTTACTGAGAGCGACTGGTCCTTTACTCTTGTACGAACAAGAGGCATTAAGTTTCCCGTGTCTGCAAGTTGTGTTGCAGAGAGCCATTGAAGATTGATCATTCGAAGTGGGCTTTGACTGCTTTCGTAAGCCCAACTCCTTTTCACTTGTTTTGTGGCCCAACTCCTTTTAACTTGGTTTGTGGCCCAACTTAGTTTCCTTCTGTTGCTAAGAAGAAGTTTCTTTCTCAGTCTCTTTCTCAAGACCATTAATACCCCCTCGCAAACTTAGTATGGGAGAGTCCACACCAAGTTTGAATCTTAGATCAATAAAGGAGTGGAAGGGAAGAAACTTGGTGAATATGTCAGTTGATAAGCGGCGGAGATGTGATAGACATAAAGAGTTCCCATACATGTTCCCTTACGTAATGAAAATCAACTTCAAAGTGTTTAGATCGCTTGTGCATAGCAGGGGTACCAGAGAGATATACAACAGACAGGTTGTCACAATATGTTTCTGCCGGTGATGTTTGAGGAATACCAATCTCACGCAGAAGGTTGCCAATCCAAGTTAATTCAGTCGCCGTATCATACAGAGTCCGGTATTCTGCTTCCGTGGAACTCCGAGAGACTGTGGTCTGCTTTTTAGCAGACCAGGAGATAATGTTTCAGCCTAAGAACGTGCAGAAACCACCAGTGGATCGTCGTATCTCAGGGCAACCGGCCCAATCACTGTCACTGTAAGCACGAACAGTGAAATCAGTTTCAGAAGTGAAATTTAACCCAAAGTTTGTTGTTCCTCTGAGATAACGAAGTATTCTATTCAACAGAATGAAATCAGCAGCAGATGGAGAGTGCATCTTTTGAAAAATGTACTTCACTGCAAATTGAATATCTGGTCCTGTAAGAATTAGATATTGCAACTTGGTAGCTAAGCTACGAAAGTACATTGGTTTCGAGAACATTTCATCTTGTTGTGGAACTCTGTCAAGCTGTAATGGGAGAGGTGTGTTATAGACAAGTAATCGGACATACCCACAATATGTAGTAAGTCCTCTGCATATTTCTCTTGATTTAGAAAGAGACCATTGTCATGAAAGTGAGCCTGAATTCTCAAGAAATAATGCAGGCAGCCCAAGTCTTTCATTTTGAATTCATTACTCAGAGTTGTGAGGAATGTAGCAATCAGAGTATTATTGTTGTCAGTCAAGACCATATCATCAACATAAAGAAGAAGCAAGATAACATCCCCACCACGAAAATAAACAAAGGGAGAAGGATCGGAGGTGCAGCAGATAAACCCAAAATCCATCAAATACGTGCTGAATTTGTTAAACCTCGCACGAGGAGCCTGTTTTAGGCCATATATAGCTTTGTGAAGTTTGCAAACGTAACCCAGATTAGCTGAATCTATGAAGCCGGGAGGTTGATGCATGTAGAATTCCTTAGTAAGATCCCTGTGAAGAAACTCAATTTTAACATCAAGCTGTTTAATATCCCAGTTCAGGACAGTTGCAATATGCAAAATCGAGTGAACCGTTGCTGTCTTGACAACCGGACTGTATGTATCCAGGTAGTCGATCCCTTCCTCTTGATCAAAGCCTTTTGCAACAAGCCATGCTTTAAGCTTGTCGAGTGATCCATCTGCATTGAGCTTTATTCGAAACACCTATTTACATCCAAGAATATTCATGTTTGGATAATAAGGGACCATTGAAAAAGTATTAGTTTCTGCAAGATTGTCCATTTCCTCTGTCATTGCTCCATTCCAGCCGGGATGTTTTAATGCTGAAGTAACAGTTTTTGGGTTCAGTGTTATGGTGAGTAGAGCGTAACAAGGGTTGGGTTTAGAGATCCCAACTCTGGACCTTGTTGTCATTGTGTGAGCAGGAGCTGTGACTTGAGGAGGAAAAATATTCTCTGAAGTAGCAGAGGATGACTGTAAAGGAAGAAAATCACCGTCTGTAAACAGAGGAGCTTCTGCATCTGAGACAGTGGAGGGACGAGTTGCAGGCTGAGAAGAAGTCTTCTGTGGAGCAGTTGTAGTTGCAGCTCCCATAAAGCTTTTCTGCCAAGCAGATAACAGAGGTGTTATAGGATTTGTGTGAAGATGTGAGTAAATGGTTGCAAAAGAGAAGATCAGCTCATCAAAGAGAATATGTCTGCTGATGTAAACACGACCGGTGGATGGGTGCAGACATCGATATCCCTTGTATTTCTTATTATACCTAAGGAAGACACATTGTAGTGACTGAGGATCAAATTTGTTGATTGCATAGGGACGAAGAGATGGATAGCAGATACACCCGAATGATTGTAAAGAAGATTACTCAGGTTTCTTGCCAAACAAAACTTCAAAAGAACTTTGATGGTTCTGCAATGTCGAATAAGGAAGCAAGTTACTCAAGAAACTTGCAGTAAAGAAAGCCTCAACCCAGTATTGTTGGGGAATTTTGCTCTCAAACATCATTGACAATCCTAACTCTGTAATATGGCAATGCTTTCTTTCTGCAATGCCATTTTGTTAAGGTGTGTGAGGACATGAGATAAGCTCACCACCATCATCGCATTGAAAAGTTTGTATTTTGAGATTAAATTGATTCTCAACAAATGACTGAAACAGTACAAAGATGGAATAGAAGTCTGACTTATTCTTCAGAGGATATAACCAACAATATCTTGAAAAGTTATCTATGAACACTACATAATACCAAAACCCTTGAATAGAACAAACTGGAGCTGGTCCCCAAAGATCTCAGTGAATTCTTTCAAGAGGCCGAGTAGCGACATAGACAGAAGAAGAGAATGGCAACCTCGCACTTTTAGCAAGCTGACAGGCGTCACAAAGTTTGTTGGCGGTCTTATTGACATAAATGGCATTAGTCTTGATCAAATGTTGAAGAATCTCAGAGCTTGAATGTCCTAACCTTCTGTGCCAAACTTCAGCACTTGTGATGAGCTGTCAATTGAATAGAAGGCTTGAAAGGGTGGTGGATTCTTCAGAACATAAAGATCAGCATGTCTGCTTCCTTGTGTCAGGAGCTGTTTGGTGAGCTTGTCCTTAATATGAACACCATCAGCGTCAAATTTAACAGAGCAGGGATAATCACGAGTTAACTTGGAAACAGATAGCAGAGATTTAGTGATATCCGGACAAACAAGGACTTCCTTAAGAGAAACAGTACATGACATCGTGTGTAAAGGAACATAACCGATGTGTGTGATTGGAAGAAAATTACCATCCGCAATCATAATGTTATCATTTCCCTGATAGTCTTGTAAAGCTTGAAGATTTTGAGTTGAATTCGTGATATGTACAGAAGCACCAGTATCCGGATACCATTCATGACCAGAGGGCTGATCTTGCTCTGAGATCTTCATTGCAGCAAGCGCTTGGGGAAGCTTGTTCTATGTGGCTTCAAAATGTTGATCATATGGCTCACAGCGACTATAACAGGTGACTGCAAAATGACCATATTTTCCACAAATCTGACATGTAGGCCTCTGACTACTGTTTGAGTAAGATCCACGGTTGTCGCTGCTGGAGGACTGTTGAGGAAAGCTAATGCATTGAGTAGAATATGCACCTCTGCCACGAAAATTGCCTTTGTCTTGCCCTCTGTCGGAAAAGCCACCTCGGTCAGCATAAAAGGCTTGATGCGGAGTCACAGAAGGTGGATCTTCATAAGTTTGAAGCTTTTCATCAAAACCAATGAGTTTATACATCACATCTTCAAACGAAGGACTGCTGTCTGAATCCATTGAGTCTTCAATCAAAGTGGAGATAGCCTCATACTCACGACCTAAACCATTGAAGACATCATATATCTTGTCCTGTTCAGGCAGAGGAGCGCCAACATAGTCCAACTGATCACAAAGTGATGTGATTTCAGTTAAATACTGAGTGAGAGGCCGAGTTCCCTTTGTAGTGGTTTGGATGCGCTTTTGAATGTTAAGACGACGAGTTGCAAAAGCTCTATTGTACTTCTTTGCAAGGTGAAACCAAACTTCTTGAGAGGAACGAAGACCATATATGCTTTTGAGAGGATTTTCAGAGAGAGAGAACCATAGATCCAAGCCATGATGAGTTGATCTGTGTGTATCCACTTGAGGAACTCAGGGTTTGCAGCTTGAGTTGCTTGATCACCATTTTGAACCATGACAGTAGAAGGAGATCGAGGGATGGCACCGCTAACATAACCAAGGAGCATTTGACTCTGTAAGAACTGCTCGAACTAAAGCTTCCACTGTAAGTAGTTCTTGTCATTGAGCTTGATAGTGACGACTTGGTTTATAGTAAGAGTAGCAGGAGACAAAATAGATGGAACCACTTCCATGGCTCTGATACCATGAAAGCAGAAAGAAGCAAAGCTTGTAGCTTGAAGAAAAAAGACAAGTTTATCTTTAAAACATTGTAATTCGATTTCTTAACAATAAAGATTACAGCTTTTTTCTATTTATATAGAAAAGAGAACACCCTAAAGGTCGCATATGAACTAGACACACTCGACAACATGTGATTCTAGGCTGGCGAATCTGTTACTGAGAGTGACTTGTCCTTTACTCTTGTACGAACAAGAGGCATTAAGTTTTTTCGTGTCTGCAAGTTGTATTAGAGAGAGCCGTTGAAGATTGATCATTCGAAGTGGGCTTTAACTGCTTTTGTAGGCCCAAATCCTTTTCACTTGTTTTGTGGGCTAACTCTTTTTCACTTGGTTTGTGGCCTAACTCCTTTTCACAAGTTTCTTTCTGTTGTTGAGAAGAAGTCTCTTTCTCAGTCTCTTTCTCAAGACCATTAATACATCACGGTGGTTCTGGAAGAGAAATCCACTAATCTGAAGTCTTCTCGATTGTCTTCCAAATTCCTAATTACTTTTTAGGATTGGATAATTTTGACGAGACTGCTCCACCACACAAGCTTCATAGTCATGATCTCAGAGTTTAGATCCAACGAGAACTCTCGACGCTTTCGGATCCCAGTTCACCTCGTTACGATGTTCTTTTGCCTTATGGTTCTATCTCCTCCGCTCCAGTGATGCAGCCATCTACACCGGAATTACCACCAGTTTGAAGTCTAGAACCGGTTTCGACAACAAAAAGCAATTCTCAACCGGAGAAAGTAATTCAACATATTAGTTACACTTTAGTGATTTATAATTTGGTGTCAAAACGATATAGTTTTAAATCAGTTAAAAGATACATACATCTTACACGGTAATAATATAGAAGGGTTATATTGCTGTTTGATTTTAACTTGATGGTTTGACTGGCATTTTTTACAAATGAAGGATAAAGTTGCAGAAAACCCTTTTTTGAAACCAACAAACAAAAAGTTACATTTAATTGTACAACAATATGAAATATAAAATACAACTAATCGAAGATTTTAAAAGCACATCTAATAGAACACGCAGTGTGGTTGTCTCTAGTAAATCTTTTGCCTTGACAAGTGTTCTTACAACAAACACAAATTGGTCGAAAAAGATTACTTTTGCTAAGAATTTGAATATCTCTTATGATTAATTGACCTGGTCTTAAATATGGATCCTTGCTAAGTAAGCAATCAATATGAAGAGTGGGGCAGCAATCATTGCACCAATAGAACAGCTTTGTGGACGTATCCTTTAAATTATTTTCGCACTCCTCGCACCAATAATTTTCACAAAGCTCTTTTCCCCATGAAATCGTGAGAAAGTGTTTGTCGTGCTTATACCTTGCTTTGTACGGTAAGGTAACACACTTGATACAAACAATGAAATCGCATTTGATGCAATTTAACGGTATTTCACATTCTGATTTGCATACCTCACATATTGGCTTCTTCTTTGGGTCCAAAGATAAGAACAAGGGATGATCATGACCTTGGTAATCAAACGGCTCTGAAACTGAAGCACATCGTACATCTAATTCAAAGTAGCATTCCTTTATTGGACACCGATAGACAAAACCACCACAACTACGCCCACAAACACTGCATTGGAATGAGCCGTATTCATATAGGTCATCCGACTCATCCGTCAATGTAAGTGGATGAGGATGTAACGTATGTTGTATTCTGCGGCGAGCTTTTACGCATGTTTCATGAAGGATGAATTCACATTCTATACAAGAATATGAATCACCTTCAAAGATAGGCAAGACACACGCTTGACAAAGCTTGTTTTCGTCAAAAAGTATGTTGTCCCCAAGAAAATAATGTAGCACTCCTTCGATTATTATATCGAACGGTGGTGCATCTTGTGTTATATCGTCTTTTTCTGGTACACCTTTGAGCTCTTCTCCATCCCACACACCTTTCCTTAGAGCACATCTTGAGTGAAAAGCATAATCACTACACTTGTCACAATTGTATGCACCGTAACCACCGTCAATATTTTGACGACAAACTCCACAAAGCCATTTTCCAGATCGAAGAGAAGAAACGTAGGAGATACGATAGTGGTGACGTGATATCTTGATGACGTATGGAGAATGCATGCAATCTTTTATGAGCTACAAAGTTACATCTAAAACAAACATATGTGGGATATTTTTTCCTAAGCAAACCACAAACGTCGCAGATTAAAGAAGTTTGTCTAGGGAAAAGTTAAGGGAATGGTCATGGCTTTTTGGTTTGTCTATAACAAATGATATCAGCCTCATCGCACATACTGTATGCATGAAAATTTGACAAATGATACAGTGATATACTAGACCTCTTGCTCTTTTTTCACAATATAAACACTTAGCCCAAGAATGAAAATAGCCATCCCAAAAATTATAATAGTATAGTTGAAGAGAATGTTCAGGATGGTAAGGGTGTTTGATTTTAATTGGAGACTCGACACATTCTTTGTGGTAAGTTTTACCACAGTAGTCACAAAAATAATAATCTGTGCCAAAATTTGAGCCCTCGCATTTAGAGCACTCACCATTGAATTTAAATTTTTCGTTGTTGCACCAGAACAAAGGGAGTACCTGTTGATAATAATTATCCCTTGTTTTAGAGAGGACTTACTCAGGAGAAGAACTGAGCTCAAGTTTGGGTTCTTTTAGAAATCTTGCAGAAGGGCATAAGAAAAGAGCTTGAGGAAGGGCATCTTCAGCGGATGAGGATGGGCTTTGTATTTGTGGTATGGGAGAGTACTTCGGGTGGTGATAAACCATAAATAGTTTACCATCCTTTTCAATTACATGAAATCCACCATCATAGTTCATAACTGCTTTCGGTGTTTTTATTTACTATATTTTCTTTTAAGGTTTTTTTTTAAACACTTGTTAGTGTATAAATATCAAGCTTCTAACAATTTTCTACTATAAATTGGAAAATTTGAGCCCAAAGAATCCCTAATTATTAGATCCTTAACGTGAAAACAAAGTGGATTTTGTTCTCTTCTTTGCTCAGAAAAAAAAAGAGTCAGTTTTGTTTCGAACATGGATTTCATCGTCTCTGAAATTACTCGACTCTTCAAGATTTTAATTTCACCATCAATTATCAGAACTAATTGATCAAGAGCCAAATAGAGTATAAATCTAATATTTATTAGCTTGATACATACTATAATTTAGCTCTTTTAATTAATTAGTTATAACTTATAAGAAAATCAATCCTTTTAGTAGGGGTGAGCATTTCGGCTTAATTTTGGATTCGATTTGAATTCGGTTTGGTTAAGCCGTAATAGATTCGGTTCGGTTTGAATGTAATTTGGTCTACTAAAATTCTAACTCAACTCAACCATAATAGATTCGGTTCGGTTTGAATGTAATTTGGTTCAGTTTGGGTTAATTTTAATATAGTTTGGTTAATAGAATTTAATTTGAAAATTTGGTTTAATATAGTTTGATATAAAAATCTATTCATTAAACAATAGGGTTAAAATAATTAATTTTATAAACATATTAGGTTCTCAGTTTAGTTCAGTTATAAATTAAACTGAACCAAACTATTCAGGTTGACAAAAATCCTAACCAAAATGTTTTGGTACAGACTTTGATTTGGTTTGGGTCAGTTTGAGTTCAGTTGGTTCGGATTGGTTTGGTTAGGTTAGGTTTTGTTTTCTCAACCCTACTTTTTATAACTATTTTCACAATAAATATGAAAATTTGAATCCAAAAGTGCTATTAGTTATTCGATTCTTAAGGTGAAAACAAAGTGAACATTATTCTTTTCTTTGTAGTTGTGATTATATTTCAATACAAGTACAGAATCAACTTGTCTTTCTTTGTTCATAGTTATTGTCATTTATGAAATTATCTTACTTATCAAAATTTTAATCAAATGATCAAGAGAAGATTGTGAAAATAACTTATTTATACGATTTTTGTAAATATCTGCGTTACTCTTCTAACTAATATTGCTTGTAGACTAATGGCAGACTGAATGCAGACTACTAACAGACTGAATAGAAAACTATTAGCAGTTTGACTGGTCAAATAATTGAATGTAAACTACCGACAGACTAATGGTAAACTAATTGTAAATTACTGACAGACTAACAGCAAACTGAAAGCAAACTTCTGAACCCCTTTTATAGGTCAATTTAGGAAAGATCATGTTTCGTAATTTTTAAGTCTAAATATTAAAATATGAATTTAAAGAAAAAAGTAAATAAAAATTAAATAATAATGTGAAGGTTAAATAGAATGATGAAGTGGCCTAATAGTGAAAATGTTGCATTAAGTAAAAAAAGGTTGCAAGAGGCCCAACAGTAGTTAGCTGCGAGCCCACCAAATTTTACACTTGCAAAAGAAATCAAAATTGAAGATGTGCTTAAGAATACAGAGCATAGAAATGCAATTTAAGATGAGAAGGAGGTGTTATAGTGTTAGAGATGAAGCAAATTTTGCGATTACCCTCAACTATCTGAACCAACAAACATAAAGTTACATTTCATAAGCACATGTAATAGAACACCTAGTGCGGCCCATGCGGTTGCCTCTAGTAAAGAAAAATATTTTGCCTTGACAAGTGTTCTTACAATAATCACAAATTGGTCGAGAAAGATTACTTTTGCTAAGAATTTGAATCTCACCCATAATACTTTAATAATTTGAGGAAATGCTTCAAAATAATTCAGACTTCATATACAGGTTTTTGCTAAGCAAGCAAGAAATATGAAGAGTGGTGCAGCAATCAATGCACCAATAAAATAATTTTGTGGACGTATCCTTTAAATTACGTTCGCACTCCTCACACCAATATTTCTCACAAACTTCTTTTTTTCATGGAACTGTGAGAAAGTGTTTGTCGTGCTTATACCTTGCTTTGTACGGTAAGGTAACAAACTTGATGCAAACAATAAAACTGCATTTGATGCAATTTAATGGTTTCTTACATTCTGACTTGCATACCTCACATATTGGCTTTTCTTCTGAGTCCAAAGATAGGAACAACGGATGTTCATGACCTTGGTAATCAAACGGCTCCGAAACTGAAGCACATCGTACATCTAATCCAGTAGCATTCCTTTATTGGACACTTATAGAAAAAACCACCACAATCACGTCCACAAGCATCGCATATATGGAATGAACCACTATCATATACTCCAATGTAAGTGGATGAGGATGTAACACATGTTGTATTTTGGGGCGAGCTTTTACGTATGTTTCATGGAAGGTGAATTCACATTCCATACAAGAATCTGAATTACCTCAAATATAGGCAAGACACACGCTTGACAAAGCTTGTTTTCGTCACATAGTATGCTGTCCTCAAGCTGGAGATGATGGTCATGCAGAAAATAATGTATCACTCCTTCGGATATCGTATCGAACGGTGGTGCATCTTGTGTTATATCATCTTCTTCTGCTACACCTTTGAGCTCTTCTCCATTCCATAAATCTTTTGCTAGAGCACATCTTACATGAACAACATAATTACAACACTTTGTAAGTGCAGTCAAAATCACAAGATTAGGCAACGTGCCTACACCTCAAATCTTTATTAAGAATAAATTTAAAAACAATTACAGTTAGTATCCAATTTGGAATTACACAACTCTAAGAACATCTTAGATTGACTCCAATCTATTCTTAACTCACTATAAGATCCTTAAGATTAGCCTCACTAATGTATACCCATGACTCTCACTTTGTGATAACCTCTCACCCTTTTCCTTCAAAGATGCCAAAAGGCTTACAACCGTTTTTCTAACTCTCAAGTCTCAAGGGATATCTTTGTCAACCCTAGAAACTCTATACTTCGAGAATTTTGTGTCTCCCTTTCCAGTTGGCAAGGCTAACCACTTTCCTAAATCCAAAGAGAAATATTCTTTTTTGATTAATCCTAATCAAACTAATATTCCTTTTTTTCATTAAATATTCCACATATCTTTTTTTCCTTATGCTTTATCTCCAAATAATGCATCCAGCTCATGGTAAATAATATATCCAAGAATATTTACACTTTCCACAAAATCGCTGCTTCTTGATGTCACGTCTGATACACCTTCTGATCGTCTCTCTGATGGCTCACATAATATGCATCTTCACAATTGTCACAAGTATATACACCATAACTGATACAATCCTTGAAAAGCTTCAAGTTTTGTTTCTTGAAATCTTTGCTTAGAAAGCTTTATGATGGATGAATGGTTTGAATGATGGAAAATCAGTTGTACTTGAACTCCAAGCACAAGAGTTTAGAATTTACTAACTCAAGGGCTAATCCTCATAAGAGTTAATAAATTCTACACTTCTCACAAGCTCTCTGAATTCCTCAAAAAAACTTAATAAAAAGCAGGAACCATTTGTAAACAAAGATGAACTTCTCTTTGAAACAAAATACTTTTGATTAATTTCTTGAATATTCTGAATATAAAATACAATGAGAAAGAGCTTATATAATGCTCATACTGAAGTGAATAAACGGTAACAATAATAAAGAAAAGCAAAGAGATAAAGCTGAAGTGATGGGATTATGTTTCTTAGCCGTTAGGCTTGAGTGGGGGAATTCTTTGACTTGGCACTGAATGAGGGATTATTGTTGGGTCCTTGGCACGAAATAAGTGTGCTGAATCCTCTAAGGATGATGGATAGTCGAGATTGAGAGAGAGATGTGGTCGTTGGTCTTCATGAATCCTTAAACCAAGATAATTGGTTCTAAAAAAGGAAACTTTTTCTTTGGCAAGATCTTCTTGGTTTTGGCTTGGTTGAGCTTGGCTATTGACTTGGTTTACTGGTTCTCCCCCTTTAATATCTTCTTGATTCGCCAAATAATGTGAATAATGTGGTTTGGTAAGACATAAATCCGAACTCTCCATATATGATTCTAATAATGCTCCATTAGCTTGATTGGGCGGTTTGAGTGGATTTAATGGTTCTCCTTTGGTTTGGATCCGGTTTGTGGCTTGAATATCTTCATTAAACAGTAAGGGTGGGTCGAATAAGATGTTGGCTTCATGTACCTTCGAGCATTCCATAAGTGGCTTCATGAAATCATTTGTTGGTTTAATCAAATGATTTGGCGGTTCTGCTGGCTTTGATTAGGGGGTTCTCCAAAACCATGGCGTGTTGTTATGAAGTCTTCAGCTCCTTTGTAGTCAGCTACATGTCTTCCTTTCTTATCAGCTTCAAGCTTATAGGCAATGAGGATTGTATCAATAACCTGGTGTTTCTTTCTTCTAAACTGCTCCATCCTCTTTAGCTCCAAGGTTTCTCTCTTTGTTAAATCCTGGTGTATAGGCAATGAGGATTGTATCAATAACCACCGTTGACACATTGATGACAAACTCCACAAAGCCATTTTCCAGATTGAAGAGAAGAAACATAGGAGATACGGTGGTGGTGACGTGATATCTTGATGGTGTATGGACAATCGTTATAAGCTACAAAGTTGCATCAGAGACAAACATAAGTGGGAAATTGTATTCTCACCAAACCACAAACGTCGCAGGTTAAAGAAGTTTGTCTGGGAAAAAGGTGAGAGGATGGTTTTATTTAAGGTTTGACCTCTTATAAATATATCTTCAAGCATAAATAGATTTATAATATATATTAGCCAATTATAGAGTACAAATCCAGGTTTTATTAGCTCGATATATTTCAAACCAAGTTTATGCTTGAAGATATTTATAAGAGGTCAAACCGAGCAAAGTATTCGATTTCATTAGAAACATTATCCAGCAAAAAAACTCTGCTCGATTATTATCACAAGGTGGAAGGACATTGAAACTAAGAAAACCAAATGCATATGTTTGTATCTAACAACCTCTTCTTCTAATGTGCTCCCAAGTATAGTTTTGTTCCACGAAGTTGATTGCTTTGGTGTTCTTTTGAGAGTTGTGGAATAGCCCAAATCGAAGCTTGTATCCATACAACGTAACCACTAAAAATTATCTAATAGCGACCATACTGGGAGGATTGCATAAGCCAAGTTTTCATTGTATCCCACTATACAGATACTTAACTGTGTCCAAGTTTGTTGTTTACACAACACCAGATCTATATAGAGAGCATGCATCAATAATATGTTTCAGAATCCCTTGTTGTATCTAAACTAGTTTAAACCAGTAAACTTGAGGCTTGTGTGCACATATGTTTTGCCAGATGAATGAAGCTTTAAAGATTTAATAGATATTCTCATTCACTTCCCTATAGTATCTAGGCATCATTCTCATACATCATAGTGTTTTGAACATATAAGCTATGAGTGTTTGCCAACACATGAAGAAAATGAAGTATCACTTCTACCTTTCAGTATCATGTCAAGTTTGATATATTCAAAAATCACCTTCATTTTCTTCATGATCAGTTTAATTACTTCTCTAATATTGAATTTTTATTATTATTGCGAATTAACTTAAGGTGAAATAAAATCTACATAATTTTATTTGCTACTCTTGTCGTTAATTTAATTTGGTTACAACAAACAAAAACCATATGTTGTTCTAGGTTAACTTTACTCTAAATAAAATCAAAGCATGTGTGACATTGGGTATATGAGGATTCGATCCTTTTCAATACTTTGCATAAAAAAGGTTTTTCTGTTGATTTAAGACATATATTATGTTACATTTAAAAAAAAAAAATATATATATATATATATATATATTATCATCTAAATGTATCATCGTCTTTCGAGAAAATTTTGTTATGCAATACAAATTCAACTCGTTATCCAAATAAGCTCTCTTCCTTTTTTTGTCACTAATATTTGTTGTGCAAATTACCATTAGCATTTCAAAAGCTCACAGCACATTAGTTTATTTCTTTTTAAGCTTGGACATATTGTCGTATAAGAAAGTACTAAAAACAGCAGGAAAATTAACACATCAAAGTCAAATCGTAACAGATTTACAAAAGTAAAATCAATAGTAATAAACATATAAATTTCACTTATATAGGGATAAATAACTCACTATGTTTCTAGTGAAATCTTTCATAGATCTCATAGCCACACCTCATAGAACATGCTATGTCATTTTCTATCTTGAATATTTTTCCTTTACAAGGGTTCTTACAATAATCACATAATGGTCTAGAAAAGTTATTAGTGCTAAGTATCTGAACTTTCTTGGTTCCCTTCTTCATCCATTTTAATTCGAAAAAATGACCTTGCTTCAGATATAGGTCTTCTCCAAATAAGCATTTGATATGAAAAGTAGTGCAGCACTCACTGTATCAATAAAACACTTTCGTGTCTGTATCTTTTAAACTACATTCACAGAGCTCACACCAATTTTTTTCACATATCTCTTCTCCCCGTAAAATTGTAAGAAAATATTTATCATGCTTATACCTTGCTTTGTATGGTAAGGTAGCGCACGTGAAACATATAATAAAATCACACTTGATGCAATTGAACTGTTTACGACATTCTCCTTTGCATACATGACATATGGGTTTTACTTCTGGGTCTAAAGCTAGGAACAAGGGATGTTCATGACCTTTGTAATCAAACGGCTCAGATATGGAAGCACAACTTACATCTATAACAAAGTTGCATTCCTCTATCTGACATCTATAGAAAAAGCCTCCTAAATAACGAAAACAAGCATCGCATCCTTCATGACCCAAAACGTTTTGAGTCATAGGCTTCAAAGTAAGTGGATGAGGATGTAACACATGTTGTATTCTACGGCAATATTTTGCGCATGTTTCATGAAGGATGAAATCACATTCAATACAAGTGTAGAAAGTACCTTCAACGATAGGTAGAACACATGCCTCACAAAGCTTATTTTCGTCATAAAGTATGTTGACTTGGAGTCGGAGATGATGGTCATGAAGAAAATGAACTATCACTCCTTTCGATATAATATCAAATGGACCGTCATCTTGTGTTATATTATCATCATCTGGTACACCTTCAAGTTCTTTTTCATCCCAAACATCTTTCCCAAGAGCACATCTTATATGAGCAACATAATCACAACACTTGGCAAAAGTATATGCACCATAACCACCAACGATACATTGACGACAAACTCCACAAAGCCATTGTCCAGATGGAAGAGGATGAATGTAGGAGAGACGATGGGGGTGACGTGATATCTTGGATTCTTGATGATGCGTGGAGAATACATACAATCATTATGAGCTACAAAGTTGCATCTAAGACAAACATAGGTCGGATAATTTTTTCTCTCCAAACTACAAACATTGCAAGTTAAGGAAGTTTGTCTGGGAAAAAAGGTGAGAGGATGGTCATGGCATTTTGGTTTGTCTATAACAAAGGATATCAGCCTCATCGCGCATATCGGATGCATGACAGCTTGACAAATGGTACGGTAATATACTAGATTGCATGCTCTTTTTCCACAATATAAACACTCACCCATAGAAGAATAAAAGTAAAGTTGGAGAGAATGTTCAGGGTGGTAAGGGTGTTTGATTTTAATTGGAGACTCGACACATTCTTTGTGAAAAGTTAGGTCACAGTGATCGCAAAAATAATAATTTGTGCCAAAATTTGAACCGTAACATATAAAGCACCCACCATTGGCTTTGAATTTTTCATTGTTGCACCAAAACAAAGGAAGTACATGATGATGATTCTCAACCCTTGTTGTAGAGAAGACATACTCAGGAGAAGACTTAAGCGGGGCAAGTTTGTGATATTTTTCAGAGCAGTCTTTTAGATATCGTACACGAGGGCATAAGAATAGGGGTTGAGGAGGGTGGTCGTGGCTGGGACCTTCAGAGGATGAGGATGGGCTTTGTATTTGTGGTATGGGACAGTACTTCGGGTGGTGATAAACCATAAATAGTTTACCATCCTTTTCGATCTCATGAAATCCACCATCAAAATCCATAACTGATTTAGGTGTTTTTTTGCTAGATTTCTGTTAAGGTTTTTTAAAACTTGTTGGTGTTAAATTATCAAGTTTCTAACAACTTTCTTACTATTTATAAGAAAATTTGAGCCCAAAAAGTTTCCTTCTACTTCTAATTATTGGATCACTAACGTGAGAATGAAGTGGATTTTGTTATTTCTTTGTAGTTGTGATAGTGTTCATTTCAAGGAATTAAAGAGTCAGGTTTCTTCGGATATGGTTTTCATCCTCTCCGGAACTATCCAAATTTTCAAGATTTTGATTTTCACGATCAATTTTTACATCAAATTGATCAAGAGCCACATATAGTACAAATCCACGTTTTATCAGCTCGATATATATATTTCATTTAAAATCTTTTAAAATTATTAGTTTTACAAAAAATTAAGTTTATGTTGAACCAGAAAATTACCACTAGGAATTTGATTAATATTTTTGGATTTCGAAGAACAAGTTTTTTATTAATAGCTCAAAGATAAAGCGATTACAAAGATTGATATAACCAAGAGGTTATGCCGAAGTGAAAAGAAAGTGTTTGCGAAGTAAACTAGAAAGCATAGGAGTTCTTGGTTTTAGCTCTGCTGCTCTCTAGGTTGTATGAGTTGTCCTTCTTGTGCTTCAAGGTCTTCTTATTTATAGGAATATAATGTCGGTTGCTCCGAGCTCCTTTTTCTTTTCTTCTTTGGTGAATATTTCCATCATTTGCGATATGGAAATATCACTTGTTCTCCGAAAAATATAGAAATCCTCATTTATTCTTGAATATTCCTTAAAGTCGATCCGACTTTTTGGGAGTTTCAAGATTCTCTTCGAGGTTTTCCTTTTCAGAATTATGTCGACGTAGTCTTCCTAATCTTGATGGGCTTGGGTTATTGCTAGAGAAAGTCTTTTAGGAAATGTGTTCATTTCCCCTCTAACAATAAGTCCCCCCCCCCCCCCCCCCCCCCCCCCCCCCCCCCCAGTTCGGTGATACTGATTGTGAATCAGGTCGGCGGACTTCATGAAGTTAAGTGGGTTTGATCTCGCAATAAGCATCAGCTCGTCAAGAGCGTTTCTTCGTGATGGGCAGCTCAGCCCATTTTTATGTGGATTTGACACGTGGCGCTTCTTTTGAATAAATTTATTAAATATTTCGACTCATTAGGGTTTTGCTTCAAGCAGAAAAGGCGAAAAGTTTGCCAGACGGCGAGATTGTGCAATCTCGACACGTATCCCTTTAGGAAACTGTTGATATTTCTTTCGATTTCATTTACTGAATATTTATCTCTTCGTCTTCTTGCTCCAGAAATTTCACTTTCCTTGGATTGCTTTGCAAAAATTATTTCTTTGCTGCAATAATGTTCTTTCACTCGCCGATCTTCCTTTTTCTTCTGCGATTCATCCAGAAATTTTTTCTTTTGGAAAATATCGATTTCGTCGCATAGCTCCTCTTTCAACGACGATGAGATTTCTCTCGTTGATCGCACACGGCGAGCCTGGGCTAGTCCCGTTCCCTCTTCTTCGAATTCTGGGGGGTCTTCAGGGTACCGAGATGAGATCTCGCCGGATAACTCCGATATAGATTCCGAGATGGAATCAGAGAGTTCCGAGCCAGTGAGCCGGATTGAGGGCCTTCTGCGAAAGATAGTGATGTCAAAGCATACGACCGGCATCAAGGACAGGAGGACCTGGATGACCGCGGAGAGGCTTCAGGAACTTCGGTCGAGGTGCTGCTTTCCTGAGGGATTTGAGCTTTCGCTTCCTCAGGTTCATGAGAGAGTAACGACACCGTCGAAGGGTTATTTCTGTATTTATGAATGCCATTTTGCGGACTTCAGCCTTCAATTTCCTATCTCATCGCTTCACCGTTACTGCAAACAGAGAAAGATGCCAGTGGCACAGCTCTCTCATGCTGTAATCCGCCATTTCAACAGTTTAGTGGCGGTTGCTCGGATGGCGAAGGTACCTTTCAACTGGGATATCTTCGAGAGAATATCCATTTTGAAGAAAGGAAAGCTATACCGCGGGGGGTGGCGCCACTTTTACACTACGCTGAAGCAGGGGATTGTTGGTGGGGACCCAACAAGCAAATTTCACGAGTGGGATCGGTTTTTCTTCTATGTGAAGATTAACAAGGCGTCTACTGGCAGCCCCGAGCTTGATTTATTCAGAACTTGGAGGTCGACACCTTGTAAGACGAACTGATCTTCGCTGTTTCCTTATTGTTTTTTTTTTTACTTTCGGCTAATTTCAAGGTGTTGGCATACTTGCTCCTCTTCTTTATTGTGATAGTGGTAATTAGCCTTGGGAAGGATCCGTTTGGTCTCGACGTTGACATCATGAAGTTGTGCAATTTGAGCCAAAAATTGTGGTCCGAGAAGGAGAAAAAGGGGGCAACCGAGAAGAAGAAGAAGAAGTTGGCCAAGCTGGCCGAGAAGCAAGTCAAGCCTTCGAAAGCAGGTGCGCTGCTAGACCGAATTAACTTCCTCGTCTTCCCTTCCCATTTTTCTTTAGAGCGTGGTGCCTTATTCGTATATTTTGATATTTTTAGCCGCTAAGAAGACGTCGCAGCCAAGACCCAAAGGGGTTGGTCAGAAGAGGAGGAGGGTGACTCCGGTGGTGGACGCACCTCTCCCTGTGAGTACATCTACGAAGAGGAGGAGAATGACTCCTCGAGTCGCGCCTATTAAGGTGGACTCGGGCGAAGTCGGGCCGGCTTCGGATAACGAAGGCTTTGTGAGCAAAATCACGAGGTAAAGTTTTACCCTTGGTTTGTGTTTTGTTTTAGTGAGTTGACGCGATTTTTGACGCGTTTATTGCTTTTTCCAGCTTCTCCAGGGCAGCAGCGCGGGAAAGGTTGAGGCGAGCTAGAGCCGAGAAGGCTACAGGGGATTCTCAGGGCGAAGCGGTTCAAGAAACCACTCCTAAAACCGAGGGCGGGGGTGATGGAGACTCCCATTATGCTGTGGCGAGCTGCCGTGAAACCGCTTCTTCGCCTCCCGGAGCTAATGCTCCTCAAGATCCCGGGGCTCAGGATGTAGAAGATACAGGTCGGAAAAGGACCGAAGAATTCGCTACGGCTCGTTAGGAAGCCGAACTTCCATCTAAGGGTTCTGCTCCTCCGGAAGGTGTTGATGCTCAAGATACCAAAGGTGCGAGCCGGGACGAGACCGGAAATAATGCGCCGGGTGTTTTTACCAAGCCAAAACCGGAGGAGGAGTTTCCAGACTACAACCCTCACCATTTTAGCTTGAAATGAGACTGTGTTACTCCGGCAATACTTGACCGTGAGTTTGCCGCGAAGCTAATCTGGAAGTGTATTAAGAACTCAAGGTGGGGTAAACCTCTGCGGAAGCTGAAGCTGGCAGAGTCGATCTCTTCTGCTAACCATCTGATTGCTCATGTATTTGATAGTTGCCGTGTCTCTTGTGTTGCTTTATCGCATGCTCTAATAGCAAATCATGGTATAGGGTTTAGGTGCTTATATGTCTACATTCGCAACATATGATAAATATTATTGTCAAGAGGAGATGATGCTTGACGTTGCTTGCACCAAGATTGAAGAGCTTTCAAAGGTTGAGGAGGAGAACCAGCTTCTCAAAGAGAAGTGTTCTCAGCTTGAAGGCTCGGTAGATGTTCTCACGTTGAAGGTAGCGGAGTCGTCGCGTCTGCGTAAAGAGGTTGCAGCCTTCAAAGCGCGAACTGAGTTCCTTGAGAGGCAAAATGAGGAGAATTTGCAAAAGTTCCTTACCGAGAAGGAGAAGCTTCAAGGTTCTCGCGATGAAGCGATGCGAGATGTTGCTGACAAGGTTTTTGATAGCATGATCTCCTGGTTTAAACCGCGGATAGAACGGGTTCAAGCGTCGCTTGTCCAGCGAGAGGAGGTCGAAGCTGCCCTTGTGGGCGTGGAGAAGAATAGCGCTATGGTAGCGGACCTGAAGAGGATGCAAGACAAATGATGAACTCCCTGCTGGAACGCTTCCGGTATTCGAGAGAGAGTTTGCGAAGTGTTAAGCTACTAGTGATGCTATCGAGGAGATAGTTATTAGTACTGGTGACGATCTTAGTCTACCGAGCAGACCTGACATCGACAAGCTGTTAAAGCAAGCGCAAGGAGAGTTAAGAGATGATTAAGCTGCTTATCTCCTCTCCTTTTTTTGGTTGTAATTTTACTTGTTTTTGCGTAGCCATCTATGTAATGACATTGCTCGAATGAATTTTTATATATTGGAATTTAATTTCCGTTGCCTTGTTTACTGTTTTTTTTGTTTAAAAGTAAATCAAAGTGATTTTTTTTTTAAGTTTCTTTTATGCGATGGAACTTTTTATTTCGGAGTTGGGAGTAGGATTCATTTGCCAGTCTTATACCAAACGACAATCAAGATGGAATACCAAGCTTTCAGGATTCACTTCGGCCTGAAAGGTATGATCGAGGGTCGTGCGAGTGTTGTCCTCGACCTTTGTCTTATCTACTTCGTAAGTAGTTAAATCAAACTGAAGTTTCAAAGGAGTGGCGATCAGCCACAAATATAATTATTGCCTTTTGCTTTTTGCTTTTTTCGAATTGAATGTTTGGCCAGAACATCGATTCAGCAAGATGCATTTGCATAAGGGAAGATTGCTCTACGTGCCGAGCTTATTTTCTAAAATATAAATTTATTATATTTACAGCTGCACCCAGAGGTTACCTACGTATCTAAGTCGGGATCAAGCCGTTCATAGTTTGCTACAATTATTGGATGAGTGTTATCACTCAGGGGCCAAGCCGGCCTTTATTGATAAAATAAAAAAGACTAAATATAAAAGCTGCGAGATTCTTGTCGAATCTACTCCGTTTGTTCGGCGTCTTCGAGGGCTTTTTCTGCGGAGAGTCGCACTTTGCGTTCGCTGATGAAGCAAGATCTTGCCATATGCTGATTACCGCAAAGTGTGAAGATACCAACCGAGGTAGCAAACTTCATGCATTGATGATAAGTTGACACGATGGCTTTCATCTCGTGGATCCAAGGTGTGCCAAGTATGACATTATAGATTGCCGATTTATCCATGACAGTGAATTTAACAATCTTTGTCACTCCGCCGACGTAAACTGTCCGACGTATGGTGTCGAGGCTGAAGAAGGATTCGCTGGCAAAGCCAGTTAGTGGCTTTAGTGCTGCCTTGATGTCTTTATCCTGGAGTCCCATCTTGGTCAAGGTATCTTTGAAGATGATATTAATCGTGCTGCCGATGTCCACCAGTATTTTGGCCACTTCGCTATCGTCGGGTGGTAGTCCACGGGGCGGGGAAACTTCCGTGAGGTAATCGCTTTTCGTCCATATTCTTTGATGGCGTGAACCGAGTCATCGCAGTCGGAAAGGTCTCCCATGATAATGTTAACCAGAGGCTTGGGCGGAGGGGGTGGATTGTCATGCTCGTCGTCGTCATTCTCGTGCTCTGCTCCCTTTACTTTTTTTTTCTTCTCGCTTTTTGCCGGGTGAACGACTTCGGTGTCTTTCTCTGGAACTGCTTTGGCTGCTGCTTTTGCCTTGATCTCGGCGATCCTTGCTGGAGCTGCGTGAGTAGGAATTTTTGTTCTGAGATTGGTCTCCGCTGACGTCAATCTTGCATTCCTTGTATTTTTCGTACAAGGAATTCTGGAGGTGTCGACAGGCCGAAGTAGCGTGTCATGTTCGCCCATGGAAAGAGCAGTAGAGATCGTGGTTATTGTCCCTATCATCTGAATTCCTTGGAAGATCACCGTGGGTTCACTGATTCCAGGGTTTCTCTCCGGTGTCTACAATGGCATGGGAGGACGGCTTGCCTTTGCCCGCCGGATCCTTGTCTCGCGAAGTGCTTGCCACGTCCATGCCGTGCTTTTTCGCTAGAAAATTTTCTTCTCTTCCATTCGTATGAATGTTTGAGCTCGGTGGAGTGCGTCTTCTATGGTGTCCTTCGGGTTCTTCTGCAAATCTTTTTTGAAGGAGGATTCGAACCATAGGCCGTTCATGAGTGCCTCGGTGGCTAAAGCTTTCGGGATCTGGCTGTATGTCGTGGCGGCGTCCTTGAATTTCTCAATGAAATCTCGGAGGGGCTGGTCGCGTTCCTGTATTAGAGTGAAAAGGTTGACCGTCCTCTTCGTGATGAACATCAAGTAATGCTTTATGAAAGCATGGGACAACCCTTTGAAGGATTTGATGACTCTGGCGGGAGGTTGGAGAACCACTTGAAAGTGTCTTTGCTGAGGTGCTCCACGAAGGTCTGGTAGTGATTGGCTTCGCGTTCGAGGTCGGTTTCAAACCGTTGCCTCTTCATGGCGACGTTGAATCCGGTCAGCCATAGATTTGGGTCTTCCATCCCGTTATAGTATGGAAGCTTCAATTTGATCGCCGCGTCGAGATGAACATCGGTGATCCGCGAGGTGAATTGGTTGCGTTCGATATCTGACAGAATTCCCAAGATCTCGGGTGCCGAGTTGGTGGCGCGGTGGACTTGAGATCCGATTGCTTTAATTCATTGATGTTACCTTGCTGTCTCGGAATTCAGTTCATCGGTTGGTTCCTCATTAGCCGCTGTTGCGCCTTGAGTGTTGCCATGCTTCGGCGTTTCAAAAGCCAAACGTCATTCTAGCGGTTCTGATCTCGCGGTAGTCGCGGCCGCTAAGGTGTTGAGTTGCTTGTCATACTTGGCCTGCTGGGCCTGAAGGGTTTCTAGCTTGGACACCAGGTTCTGTGTGAGAGGGAGTAAGGCGGCTTAGATTGCTGCAGCGAGTTCGGTGGCGAGTACAGGGGCCAGAGGCGCTCCCGCGGGTGGCAAGATCGCGACGGTAGGGTTGCTGTGCTCGTCGAGAGCAGGTGTATCAGTACGAGTGGTAGTATCTTCGTTGTTCAAGGTGAGATCGCTGTTATCGGATGGAAGGCTCATCGCTTCGGATCTTCAGTTGCTAGTTTTTAGAATTTATTCTCCTAGTCCACACAAAAGACGCCATTTGTTGAACCAGAAAATCACCACTAGGGAATTGATTAACACTTATGAGTTTTGGAGAATAAGTTCTTTATTAATAGCTCAAAGATGAAGCGATTACAAAGATTGGTATAACCGAGAGATTATGCCGATGTGAAAAGAAAGTGTTTGCGAAGTGAACTAGAAAGCGTTGGAGTTCTTGGTTTTAGCTCTGCTGCTCTCTAGGTTGTATGAGTTGTCCTTCTTGTGCTCCGGGGTCTTCTTATTTATAGGAATATGATGTCGGTTGCTCCATCCTCCTTTTCCTTTTCTCCTTTGGTGAATATTTCCATCTTTTGGTGAATATTTCCATATTTGCGATATGAAAATATCACTTGTTCTTCAAAAAATATGGAAATCCTCCTTTATCGTTGAATATTTCTTAAAGCCGATCCGACTTTTTGGGAGTTTCAAGATTATTTTCAAAGTTTTCCTTTTCAGAATTATGACGGCGTAGTTGAACTTGGGTTATTGTTAGAGAAAGCCTTTTAGGAAATGTGCTCATTTCCACTCTAACAGTTTATTTAATAGTTATTTTTACAACAAATATGAAACTTTGAATTCAAAAATATTTTTAGTTATTGGATCCCTAACATTAAAAACAGAGTGGACTTTGTTCTTTTCGTTGTAGTTGTGATAGTTTTATTCCAAATAAAGAATCAGTTTTTCTCCGGACATGGTTTTCATTCTCTCTGAAATCACGAATTTTCAAGATTCCAACTTTTACGATCAAATACCAGAGCCAATTATGGAATATAAATCCAGGTTTTATTTGCTTGATATATATTTCAATTAAAATATTTTTAAATTATTATTTATACAAATTAGGTGGTTGGCGTGCATATATGTGCGGGCATGAAAATTTTAAGAAAATTAATTAATAAATATATATAATTTATAATAAATAAATAATTAACCTGTTCAATAATATATTTGTATAAAAATTAAGTTTGTGAAAAAATAATTTATTAGGTTTGACAAATTGTATATAACAAAAAATTATATATACAAAACTTAAAATATTTAAAAACCGTAAAGTAAAATAAAATGATTCTTTGTTATTCTTCGTTTTCTATTTTTATTCATATTTTACATTTTTTATATTTTTTTTATTTTATCTCATTCTATCACCTTTCGTCTTGTTTATGGTTTTCAATTTTTGCTATATAATTGGAATACATTCACATATAATATAAATTTTTGTTCTTTATTTCTGGTAGGACAAGATAAGATAATGATAAAAGTGAATAAATTCTTCTTCTAAAAATCTGATTCCACAAATTTCATACAAACACTTGGACTTGCTAATATTTTGCATAAGACTTATTTTAAATAAGATTCCAAAAATCTCCATCAAAAACCCGATTTCGAAAATTTTCTGCCAAAAACATGAATAAGTAAATTTCACACCAAAATAATAACATCAAAAAATCTGATCTAAAAATATTTTCTCAAAATTCTGATTTTGTAAATTTTCCGCGAAAAAAGTGAATTCATAAAAAAAAAAAAATTCACCAAAAACTTTACATTAAAAATGTGATTTCTAAAACTACCAGTCAGAATTTTGATTTCGTGAATTTCGCGCCAAATAAATGAAACGTAAATTTTCCTCCAAAAAACTTACTTAAATATATAATTTTGAAAACTTCCCTCAAAACCCAATTTTAGAATTTTTTGCTAAAAACATGAAATTGTAATTTTCCCACCAAAACATTTATTTTAAAATATTTTAATTTGATTTCGTGACTTTTTGCCAAATATTGTGAATCCATAAATTTTATTCAAAAAATGTGATATCAAAACATTTCCAGCTAAATAAGTCGCTACAAATATTCCGCTAAATTCTTGAAATCCGTAAATTCTCTGACCAATTTTTTGTGTCGAAATGTGATTTTAAATATATTTAACAAAATATAATTTTCCCAAACTTTTGTCAAAAAGTTTAGTACATAAATTTTGTATCAAATTTTTAACATTAAATTTTATTTATAGATTAAATAATATCATATCACAAGTCATGTGTACTAAAAAGACATGTCACAATTACATCATCATCATTTCCATGTCACATTAAAATTGCTTAAACTAAAGATATTAATCAATCAAATTAAAACAAATAAGCAATTGTCATTAAACTACATTCTCTATTAATAAGTAGATGATATGTTTTTTTTAGTTATTTTCATGATAAATATGAAAATGAATCCAAAAGTACAGGGTTTTAATACATATAGTTGAAATTATTAAAATGGATTGGATTGTAGTTGGAAGTTCATAATTTATAATATCTCATCTAAATGGACAATCGAATTACCTCTTCGAAAAACGCAAAGGTTTTTGAAACATATAAGGATGTAGTAGATGAAAAACATTAGTTGGTGAATTGTAAACACTAGCTGTTCATTTTAGCGAAGTTTATGTATGGAGATATTTTTGGAAGGTCGAACCAAACGAAGTATTCGATTTCGTTAGAGGCAGCATCCAGCGAAACAATTTGCTCGATTATTATCACACGGCTTAAGGAGATTCTTGTTTTTATAATAGAAACTAAAAAAAGAAACAAAATGCGTATATTGTGTAATGAGTAAGAGACAAAATGCATATGTGTAATGAGTATATCTAATACTTTCTACTTCTAATGTGCTCTCCGATATAGTTCTTGTACCACGAAGCTGATTGCTTTGGTGTTCTTTTGAGAGTTGTGTAATCCACGTGGAACAGCCCAAATCGAAGCTTGTATCCATACAACCACTCGAAATTATCTAATAGCGACCATGCGAAATATCCCTTCACATTTGCTCCATCTCTACATAAAATCCACAAAATAAATTATTGTACCAATAGATTATGTGAATACCAATTAGATATATAGATCAATTGGTTCAAATGTTAACTAAATGCAGCTGAGACAATTCACATAGTCTCTTTACCTCATTGCTGACTGCAAAGCATCCAAGTATCCACTCATGTACTGTATCCTTTTTGTATCGTTTAGAAGTTCATTTATTGTTGTCTCGGGTTTTTGCAAGTCACCAAAACCTGAATTATCGATTTGCATAGATCGGTCAATATACTTTCCTATCAAATATGAAATATGACCCTTAATTGCGGTTAAGTCTTGAGGATTTGTACCGTTTTCAGTTATGAACATTGGTATGTTGTGGTACCTATCTTTTAGATAATTCAACATCTTTCTGAACCCTTCAGGATGAATGTGCTGCCAATTCACATCGGTCTATCGCAAAAAGAGAAAGAAAAAAAATTAGAATAGACTCACGAGTACAAATATTTTCTTAGATATATATATAAAAAAAAATCATTCAAAATGTGCTTACAAGTTCTCCTATGGAAACAGAGCCTTTATGGTCTAACTTGACTGCAAATCCTTCTGCTTTAAAAGCTCCATCTCCAACATTACAAGTTGAGACCAGACAATCTTGAATGAAGTAGCTTGTATAGTGATTAATGCCCACAAAATCTAATCTGGACTTCTTTAAGCTCTCCACTTCCTTCCTCGAAAATCGCGGCAAGCCGGATCCAAGTATATTCATCATTTCTTTAGGATATTTTCCATATATAATTGGATCTAGAATCCTGGTATATATTGTAGCACATAATACATAAGAACATGTAGTACGTGAGTTACCTATACATCTATAATATATAATCATTAGAACATACCAATTCGAATAAAAAGATTGAGCTCTCTGTGCTGCTTCTATATCCGCAATTGAATCGCTAATGGGTTCAAACCATGAAGTTTGCACCACAATGCCGATGAGTCCCCTTTGTTCTTCCTAATTAAATCACCCCATATTTATGTTAATATTAGACCAAAAAAACTATTAAGATTATGTTGATAAAAAAAAAAACTATTAAGATTATATACATATTATCTCGACCAGTATTTTAGTTACCTGATATTTACTTCGATATATGTGAACGGCCTTGGCGTGTGCAAGGATCGTGTTATGTGCGGCTATGAAAGGTTCAGTCTCGGAGTTCCCCTGACTACAGTTGCCATACGGTAAGGAGCAGCGGGACGGTGGAAATGTGCCTTTTAGATGGCTCAAGATTATTTGTTGGTTTGGTTCGTTTAATGTGGTCCAGTGTTTAACCCGGTCACCAAAATGTTTAAAACATATATCAGCCAAGTATCCGAAATCATTCCTACAAGACTCGAAAGATGTAAGATCATTAGAATTTGGATTACAGTAGCTCGGATTGATTTTATTAAACTACTTACTGCATCTCTGAGCTTAACCAACTTTGAAACCGGTTCTCGAGTTCTTGAGGATAGTCCAAATGGTTCAACGTCACGAATGGTTTAATCCCTGAATGCATTTAATCTTTGTAAATCATTTTCTTAAATTTCATTAACTTAAATTGGTAACAATTATAAAAGATAGTCAAAGACAAATAATACGATTATACCTCGACTAATGAGAGCATCGATTAATCTGTTGTAATACTTTATTCCTGAATAATTAATACCTCCAAATCTTCCTCCTGTCACCCAAATAACAAACCTTTTATTTAATACATTTCGTCATTTCAGTAATGGGAGTAATAGTTTTCAACTGCAAGGTATTAAACAGTTTCCTAAACAAATTCAGTGATAAGATCAAGAAATTCTTACTTGGTAAGACTCTAGACCAAGAAATTGAAAATCTGTAACTGTTGACCCCAAGCGAAGTCATTAATTGGATGTCCTCCTGTATACCATAGTATATAATTTAATACGAAACACGTTTTCTAATAGGAAAACAAAATACCAAATTATTCTTTAGCCAATTGATTTGACCATAAATCGATGATATTGATCCACAGCCATGTCTCCATTGTTCTCGTCACGTATTTTTCCTGGAATATATTGATATTGTCAACATAATATAAGTAATATTGATACTCGTACATATATAATAGCTAGATTATAGATATGTAGCTCTATAAACATATATGTATAATACATGCATATATAAGTTAAACCTGGACAAAAACTTTTATCTGAGGGATGGAAAATTATCGAAGCTAGTGATCCAAATAAGCCAGAACAAAGTAATTTGAAACATGTTGATGATTTTCTCATAATTTAACAATCTAAACCGGAACTAAGCCGAGTCAAACCAGGAATTAATACATACCAGGGTTTTCATGCGTAAATATATCCCAGTTGTTCAATCCTTTCCCTTCGGCTAAGAACGCACCTTCATACTATTTACATCAAATAATAACCAAAAAGAATTAAAGATCATGAAGTCAAATGAAATTTGAAAACTGACCACAAAATCTGTTTTTTTTTTATGATCACAAAAAGTATGAAAAGGAAAAAAAGGAAGTACCTGGTAAGCTGAAGACGCTGTGCCAAAAAGGAAATCAGAAGGAAATGGAGATGAATCTTGTAAAATATTGTGTGAAGAATTTTGATTGAGACATGAACAATACACATTAAACGTAAAGCTTTGTATTAAGATGATAAATACGAAAATGGGTGAAGTTTCCATTTTGCCTGGTTCTCTAGCTCGTGTTTGTGTTTGCCTTCCCAGTTTTGATGGTCTTTTGTGTGTGCATATGTATTAAATGTTGAAATGAAAACTTATCCATTCCAAATTCTATGTTAGTTTATAAATTATTCTTAATTTTATTAGAAATGAGTTAAACAATAAACAAATACCTCATACGTCGAAGAGAAATATTCAAAGGAAGACATCAACTATGGAGAGTTGGAGACCTTAGGAATTGATCAACCACACAATTTGATTTTTTTTTTGTTTGGTAAAACCAACCTATTGAATATACTATATTGATTTGAATGAGCTGTGTGTATTGATATTAAATTTCAATATACATTTATAATTAAATCTAAAGAAATTGAGTGAATTCTAGCTTCTACAGTTTTTTTAACAAATGTAATTATGTAAAACAAAACCAAGTTAACTGCACATTTTTATGGCGAAAAAACTCTCATTATATTGGTGCATAAAATACACGTTTGGCTAATTAAAATACTTCCAATAAACCTTTTTTTAGTTCCGAAAATCAGTCGCATTTTTTTTGTCTTCTCTTCAAAACATAAGGCAAGCCATGATAGAATTTGTTGATTAAAGTTGACTATCCGACGCAGCATGAGAAACCAAAACAATTCATAAAGTAGGTAATATATCAAGTTATAAACCTTTTGTATTTTTAATTCTTGATTTCGACCTATTCAAATATAGATTATTAGATTATTTATCATTGTATTTTTGAGTTTCCATTTCCTTAGTTTGGTTCAACCAGAACTTAATATTTTAATACGCATATAATTCTAAAGACTTTCATGAATTTACATCACGTGTAGTATAGCCGTATTCATCAGGAATGCATTTTGGTGCATTTTAGTTTCTCTATTGGTTTACATTTTATAAATAGAAAAGGAATTTGAACAAAAAAATAAATAGAAAAGGAATCATTTCCATGCAAACAAAAAAAAACGGGAATTTTCATAGATAAAAAGAGCGGGAATTTTCATAGATAAAAATCTTTCATATTTTCTTTATTTTAGATCAAATCTTTCAGTTTTTTTCTATTGTTTGTTGAATGAAATTATCTACGATTGCACGATAATTTTCATGAAAGCTTTCAAGAGTCTAGTCAATAAAATCTTTAATGTTCTCACTCTATCAGCGCCTTCGCATGGCTAAGACTTCTTGCAAAGCTCTTAATCGTTCAACTCTCAGTAACATTCAGCAAAGAACCAAAGAGGCTTTTGACAAGTTGGAGGAGATCCAAAGGAGCGTCATATCTATTCCAAGTGTTGCAAATCGAGCTCAATCGAGCTACGGAATCGATTACCTGAACTCACTCTAACTCGCTCTCAACTCAGATTCAACTCACTCTCAAGAATTAAGAATAGTCACAATCGATGAATCGAAAATACAAGAACACAGAGATTTGATTACCCAGTTCAACTCAATCGATGTGATTGAGCCTACGCCTGGGGCCGAATCAATCCGGCAATCCACTATATCAAAGAAGAGTTTACAGTTCGCTCAAGAACAGAGCTTTCCAGAAAATCAACGGAGAAGAAGAACTCGCGTTGACGATACAAGAGGGAGAGAGAAGAAGATACACTTATATATCAAAAGCGTTAAAGTGTCGAAACCTCTATCGCGACTAGAGTCTTCAGTTATTGCTCCCTGCTCAAACCCGGTTCAATCAACACTCACGAACCAGCTCTTCACAAATCCTGGTCTAACCAACCTGAAATGAAATCAGATACACAGCTCGCAACACCAAGCCAAGTTTTATTTGCTGACAAGTTAGAGCTGATTGGTTGTTCCTTGCTGCAGCAGAGGAGTCTTTCTTTTAATAAAAATCCAGAATCAGAATCAGGTGATTCTAATACTGGCTTCTTTTTATAAATTGGTTGTGGCTAATTTATCCAGGAATGTCATCCATTTTCTGAGAAGATGCAGACAACAAGATTTCAGATCGTATCTATGGGTTTATTGTCTTCATGGACCAGAAGCCCCAATATGTTTTATCTTAGTTGCCGTCATTACTTGCGTATAAAGGAGAAGAACAAGACCTGCTTCAAAGAGAGGAAGAAGCTAGGGTTCTAAGCACAGAATATACAACGTCCAGAGAAGCAAGAGAGTTAAGAGAGATCAGGAGGAGAGAAACCTAAGACACTGTTTGAGTCATGTCTTTGAGAAATAGAGTTTCTTTGATCTTAATTCTTATTTGTTGTGTCTCTTCCTTTGGTATCACCTGTTACACAAAGAGAGTTTAGAGGTTTAGTGTAAACCCTTTAAATTCATATAGTGGAAGTTTGTGGTAGACGGTTTCCACCCGAGATATACCGGTTAGAGGTCGAGAACTTAATGATCAAATTCTATGTGTTAAGTTCAAATAATTAAAGCAATCAATCGATCAAAGATAATATAAATTTCTAACAATATCAATAAATTCGTTGTATGAATTCATCAATTATTTAGAAATATCAATAAATAAATAAAATCAATTGATTTAGATTCTTTTGCTGGTCTTTTGCAACCAATTTTTGACTTGGCTTATATGACAACGTGTGGGACGAGCCATTTACTCATATCGGCTTAAGACCGTGGAGATAAGCGCCAAATTAATCATATTCATCAATAATAATAACTAATTTCCTACATATACATAATGATATGTTTGCATCCGGAAATATTTACAGTTCAAATGTAAACCACCATTTCAATACTCGAAACAAATCATATCAAAAATTAATAGTGTTTTTTTTTCTTGGGTCAAGTGAAGGAGACAAAGTGTCTCCTTCTATTTATTCAAATAGCAAGCCTACATTACATCCGTACATAACGAGTGCTTGTTATAACACCATGAACATCATCCATCAAAACCAAAGCAACCTCCTCAAGCGGATTGAAATCTTTTTACATTTTTTCTTTATTATATATGTATATCCAATTTTTCCTGTACACTAATCTTTGAAATAAAATTAGTGTGCAAGATTAGGAAAACAATCATGTACAAGAAGATACACAAGACACATTCCAATAACAATCAACAATGAGATGATTTTTAGCTAAGCCTTCCTAGTTTTAACTTCATTTGATTAGGAACACTAATTACTTCTTAAAAATGTACTTAATATTTATCTGTGAGATCTCCCGTATTCACGTTTTGCTCAATGAAGTTCTTGTACCATGAAGCTGATTGCTTTGGTGTTCTTTTGAGAGTTTTATAATCCACGTGAATTAGCCCAAATCGAAGATTGTATCCATACAACCACTCGAAATTATCTAATAGCGACCATGCGAAATAGCCCTTCACGTTTGCTCCATCCCTACAAATGAGTTTACAATTAACTTACCAAGAATTAGTAATTTAGTTATATTTTGCATTTCAGTATCTATTTAATTATATAATAGCGACCATGTGAAAATGTGTGAATTGGTTTAAAGACTGATTAAATATAGTTAGGTTACCGACTTGGATCACTTTCAAATTCACAATACCTCATTGCTTCTTTCAAAGCATCCAAATGTCCACTCATGTAGCTTATCCTTTTCGTATCATTTAGAAGTTCTTTCACCGTTGTCTCGGGTTTTTGCAAGTCTCCGAGACCTGTAAAACATCGATAGCAGTTTTTCAAAATACATTCCTAAAAAATAAAATAAAAAATAACCAAAATTCTTGAGGTATTGTACCATTTTCGGTGATGAAAATTGGTATGTTGGGGTATCTATTATTTAGGTAATTCAACACCTTTCGAAATCCTTCAGGATCATTGTGCAGCCAACTTACGTCGGTCTATCAAGCACAAAAATTCAAGAAAGTAATGTTAGAAAAAATAGACTATAATTAGTATATGGAGTCCATGAAAGTTTTTGAAAGTACATATACAAATCTACTTACAGATTCTCCTATTGGAACATTGCCTTTTCGGTCTAGTTTAAGCGCGAATCCTTCGCTTTTGTAAGCTCCATCTCCAGAATTACAAGCAGAGACCAAACAATCTTGGATGAAGTAACTTGTATAGTGATTAATACCCAAAAAATCTGATTTATAGCTCTGTAGGTTCTTCATTTCATTGCTAGAGAATCGTGGCAAAGCAGATCCAAGTATATTCACCATTTCCTCAGGATATTTCCCATATACAACGGGATCCAAAATCCTGGTATTTTTATTGAAACATTAGATAAGGTAACATGAGTATGTTAAGAAAAAAATTTTGGTCTGCCTGGTTATATCACATAACATACCAATTCGAGTAAAATGATTGAGCTCTCTCTGCAGCTTTTTTATCCGCAATGGAATCGCTTATGGGTTCAAACCATGATGTTTGCACCACAATGCCGATGATTCCCCTTTGCTCTTTCTAAAATCACATCGTACTTATATTTGATAATAATACAAATAAAATAGTTAAAAACATATATATATATATAGATGTTATGTCGATTTGTTACCTGATATTTGGTTCGGTATATTTGAACAGCCTTTGCGTGTGCCAGGATCGTGTTATGCGCAGCTATAAAAGGCTCAGTTTCGGAGTTCCCCTGACTACAATTCCCGTACGGCATGGAGCAGCGGGACGGTGGAAACATACCTTTTAGATAGCTTATGATTATTTGTTGATTTGGTTCGTTAATCGTGATCCAGTGTTTAACTCGGTCTCCAAAATGTTTGAAACATAAATCAGCTAAGTACCCGAATTCTTTCCTAGTAAAAAAATAAGTGAGGAATTAGTTTTAATTAGTAAAATGTGATTAATCAGTCAGAGACACTAATCACTCACTGCATCTCGGGGCTTAACCAACTCTTAAACCGGTTCTCGAGTTCTTGAGGATAGTCAAAATGGTTCAACGTCACAAATGGAGTAATCCCTGGAAAACATTTACATGAAAAATTAATTTTTTTTTTTTTGACATCTTGAAAAATTAATTCTATATAAAGTATACTCTTTTATTTTATTCATCATTAAATATAGATTAGAACAAGAGAGGGTAATCATTACCATTACTAATGAGAGCGTCGATCAATCTGTTGTAATGCTTTATTCCCAGATAGTTAATGCCTCCATATCTCCCTACTGTTTTTCAAATGCAAAGGATAAGAAAATAATTTAAATTATGTAAATTTCTTCTCTCTTTCCACTTAAACCACTGATTTAATCGAGAAATAAATTAATAAAATTGTAATGTTTCTTTAACAATTAGTTAGAATTAAAATTTTAATTTGTTGATAATTTTATTATCTAGTTAAATGTTGTAATTTTTTGTTTATCTATGAGGACATTTCATTTTTAATTTGCTTATGGTATTCTTTAAGGTTGTCACGGACAGAAAATTAATTTTAACCGAACTTGATTATTAGACTCGTGACTTTATTTATTTCGTCAACTATTAGACTCGTGATTAAGAAAGTAAATACTTACTAGGTAAGACTCTTGACCAAGAAATTGATAACCTGTAACTGTTGAGGCCAAGATAAGTCATGGATTGGATATCCTCCTGAATATATATAATGGATAATTTTAAATAATAAAATTAGTCACGTTCTTCACAACATAAAAGAACCAAAAAAGTAGCAAATTATTATAAGAAAGTGCTTTAACCATGAATCGATGATATTGGTCAACAGCTACATCTCCATTGTTCTCACCCATTATTTTCTCTGCATTTTACCAAAAAAATATTGTCAATGGAATAAACGCGGGATTTAAGAAAATGACAACTTGCGGACAAAAAAAAATAGATTAAAACTGAAAGTGTACGTAAATTTAATCTTAGTCAAAAAAACAAAAACTGTACGTAAATTTAAGTATGCTATGCATACGTACGCAACTAGATACAAATTAACAAATTAACATACGCAAGTAAGAGAATATCGGACCAAATTTGAATCCAGAACTAAACCGCAAGTTTCATTTAAAAAATATATGATCGTATAGTTTATCTAAACCCAAACAAATTTGATAACAGATTAAAAACCAGATAAAACTTAAAGGCCAAGATGGTTCAATTTATACTTTTCCAAAACGAATCCCAAATAAACACGTACCAGGGTTTTCATGAGTAAAGACATCCCAGTTGTTCAAACCTTTTCCATCGGTTAAGAACGCACCTTCATACTGAATACATAATGAAAAGACATTCCAAAAAGAGAAGATTTTGTTTTTTTTTAAATTAATAGAATTTCAAGACTCAAAAATCTCATTTTGAATATACAAAAGGGGGAAAAAAAAATCAAGTACCTGGTAGGCAGAAGACGCTGCGCCAAATAAGAAATCAGAAGGAAATGGAGATGATGAATCATTTGAAGAAGTTTGATGAAGACATGAACTGTAAAGAGGAAACAATAAGCTTTGTAATAAAAAAATCGTTACGAAGTTTGCATAACTTTTCATTTTTTTTCTTTTCTTGTGTTTATCTTCTTTGAGGTTTAGCATACGCTTATCTATATGTGTCTATATTTATATGAAAATAGTAGAATATTTTGAATGCATGATTGAGATTTGGTGTGTTCTTATCTAATTATTAAAGTCTCCGATTTCGACCTACTGAATATATTCAAACCTATCAAATATGATGAACTATACATCAATTTGTTTAAAAGTATAGCATATCACGCAGTTCCAAATATAATCATAAAACTATAAAATATGAACTTCTGCCTAACAAGTAACAACTCCGTCTAACTACGTTATTTTTTTTTTCTTCTTCTGATTTTACTTCTTTAATACTCCTTCTGCAGTAGATATGGGCCCCAAATTTTCTGTTTTAAGTCTTTATGCTTATTTAATTTATTTTGAGAATAATGGTTTAGATCATTAAAGGCTTAAAGCAACCAAAACTTTTGTATTATTAAATAGTTAACTTTAGAAAACATTTAATACAATTCAACACATTTTTAAGATTTTAATACTATTTGAAGTTTTGAATAATAAAATATACATATAAGAAATGTTCTTTACTGATTTTAGATCACTGTTTTCATTTGGAGCGACCATAGGAATTAAATCATTTGAAATTTCTCTCAAATAAATACCTCAATAATTTACAATATACATAATCAACGACTAAAACATAACAAAATCGTTACACTTCTTCACAATTCCTTTGCAACACACTAAGAATTGAACATAAACATAAAACTAATACTTACGATTTTGAACACCAAGTGGTGGCGCGGCGGAGAATATTGACCGGTTTGGTGAAGGGGTTGATGGTGCGGCGGCTGAGGATATGGTTGGTGACGTGGCTTTTGCTAGCTTCATAACCTTTGAGGTTTCCAGTGTCCGAACAAAGGTCGTAGAACAAGGTTGCGTATACCGCAAGAAAGATGAAAATTAAGAGAGAAAAAGTGATGATACTAATAAATTTGGAAAGAGGCATCTTCTTTTCTCCAAACTCTTTAGCTATAGTAAAATGATAATACTAATAGATTTGGAAAGAGGTATCTAAACTATATGGAGCGTAGTTCAGAGAAATAATCAAAGAAAGATATCACCGATGGAAACCATATGGTAATTTAAAATACAATCACATATTTTAATTTTTTAAGTTGATGAATAAACATGATTTTTCATGATTAATCAATGTTATATAGTTTACTAGTTCTTTGTTCCACGCCATACGCAGGTTTAGAAGATATGTGTTAAGAATATATATTAAACTATATAGATTGTAAATGGGTTACCGAATTTTTAAATCATAGAATGATTTATTTTTAAATCTAAAAATTAAAATATATAATATAGTTAAATAGAGGATATAATAATAATAAGAGATGAGTATGTTTTATTTTTTACATCTAAAAATTAAAATATAAAATATGGTTAAATAAAGGATATAATAATAATAAGAGATAAGTAATATATTAAACTCAATATAATTTGCTTTTTGAATCCGGATTCTAATACCATCAAATTCCAAAAGAATTCTACGAAAAATTGGTTTTTTAGTTTAAGTAGTGAAATACTGTGTATTGAACTTCGGTTCATTTGTATGAAAAATTGAACAAATTGTTTTCTTTTTTAAACTAATTTAGAATTCTGATTGATTAAATTAAATGATATGAATTTAAATTTGTTTTTCTTATTGACACATCATTTTTTTGTAATTATTTTCTCTCTATATCTTTTAAACGATAATGCAAAGACGTTGACGTCTATTTATTTACCAAGAAACGCTCTTTCTGTTAAGAGACGAAAGGAATTCATCAACCACGCAACCATAATATATTTATTGTTGATCCCGACCCCGTTTTGCTAATATACTATTTCTGCTATCATTTGGTCGTGTGTCTTTTTCTTCAATTGTTTAACGACTCGCTGTGTATTAATTAATTAGCTAATAGTGTTACCTAGTCTGTAATTTACCAACTCTAACCAATATCCCACAGCCGCTTAATTATCTTAAATAACTCTTATGTCAAATACACCCCCAAGATTCCGTACTTGCTTCCTTGTATTTTAAACTCCATAGAATAAAAGGTTTCTGTTGTTTTAAAAAAGAAAGAATAAAAGGTTTCTACAACGGTACCAAGAAACAGCTACTAGATCATATGTTGCATAGTTGCATCGAAATGATCGTTTATAAATTTTTATATGATTATTTGTTTAGAATTCTGAATGTAACCTTATTTATTCAGAAACATGCATGGGATCAAATTTTAATTTTAATTTTTTTTTTTGAAAATTATACCAATGAACAAAAATTTTGTAGAAAAATATATGCATCTAACACATAAAATAAAATATTATGCAGCAAAGATAGTTACGCAGTTGGAGAAAAGTGAATCACCTTGGTGATAATGTTACAGCCACATATTTAAAGATATTGGCGACAAATGGTATATATATTTACGCTTTTAATGATTATGTTATATACAATTAGTATGTTAACAATATAAGTACATGCCAAAACGTAATTCATTTTTTTTTAAATTGAGTTTTTAATAATTATTTTACAGAAATTATATTCAGTTCATTAACAATTTTTTTTTTGTTATTCTATTATTTATCTGACGCCAAACCTTTAAAAAAACAGAAAATCATTAATATTTACATTACGACAATCTTCAAGAGGTCTGGTTAGCAACCTTAGTTGCTATGGATAATTTGTAGCCAAATTCTTTAAATTATTTGTCTTGCATCGAAAGTTTGATAGGGTTGGATAAAATCGATGAACAAATTTACTGTTTTGTAGTTACTATAAAAAAAATTAGGTATTTACCTGCGCTGCGCTGCGTGATATTTTTCCAAATTTTATATATATTTTTAATATAATAAAATTATTTTTATAATATAAATGAGTATTGTATTTATTTTTTTATCAGCTAAAGTTATTTATATGTTTTAAATCTGATAAATATTGTATATTTTTTTATTTTTCAAAATTATAATTTGCTATTAAATTTGTTTAGCTAACTAATTATAAATGTATATGTAATAATAAAATAATATATTTTTAGTACATTTATGTTAATGGTAAATATAATCTATTTTCTCCAATAAATTACCACTTGATCCTCCTTTGTAATTATATAAAGCAAAATACCATTTATAAAAAAAGATTTATTAATTAATAGGATTATCGTGAATTATAAAATTTATTTATTTATCAAATATTTATTATAAACATATATTTTTAAAACTACCAAACTATAATCAAAAACATTCATATCAAAATCATTGCTATTGCTTTAGAACTAAATAGAAAATTTTGTTTGAACTCTTGAAATAACGTTTTAGTTAAAGTTAAATAATTAAATTTTGGTTATTGTAACATACATTAATTTGGAAATTTAGCATAGAGAAATTTCATCTTTTTACAAAAACCGAGAAATCGTATTTCCACCAAAACCGAGAAATCACGTTTTTTCACTAAGACCAAAAAATTTTATCTTCGTGCAAAAACAAAAAAAAATCGTATTTTTCCGTCAAAACCAAAAAAAATATTTTCCTGCAAAAACCAAGAAATCGTCTACTCCGGCCAAAACAAAAAAAAAATCATTTTTCTCGTTAAACCAAAAATCACGCTTTCCTACCAAAAGATAAACTACAATTTCTCGCGAAAACCAAAAATTGCATTATCCCCGAGAAATTGTGTTTTCCCGCGAAAACTAAGAAATTGTATTTTACCGCGAAAACTAAGAAATTGTATTTTCCTGCGAAAGCCAAAAAATCATTATTCCTCAAAAGCTGAAAATTTGCATTTCTCATCTAAACCGAGAAATTGTTTATTTCCTCCAAAACCTAGAAATTTTGTTTTCTCATCAAACCGAGAAATTGTATTTTCCGCCAAAATCATTAAATTGCAATTTCCTGTTAAAACTAATAAATCACATTTTTGCGTGAAAACCAAGAAATTGGTCAAAAGTCGAAAATTTGCATTTCCTATCAAAACTGAGAAATCGCATTTTCGTCAAAATTGAAAAGTTGCATTCCGCATCAAAACCGAAAATCGCATTTTTCCGTCAAAACTAAGATATTTTATTTTTCCGTAAAAATTAATTTTTGTTTGTTTTCTCACCAAAATCTACAATTCACATTTTTCCGCCAAACCTGAGAATTTATTTTTTTCGCCATAACCGAGAAATTATATTATGCTACCAAAACTGAAAATCACATTTTTCTACAGAAATCAAGAAATCCCCTACTCCCGGCAAAACAGAGAAATTTCTTATTCCCGCCAAAGCCAAGAAAATTTGTTTTTTCGTCGAAGCATGGTTGATGCTGAGCCTACACTTTTTTTAATCATATACGTCTCTGTCAAATAAACAGATAGCCAGAAATTTTTTATTATAATTTATTTATTGTTATTTATTATTTGGATTTAGGTTTGGCAAAAAATAGAACAAAATTTTTTTATTTGTTGTTATTTATTATTTGGGCTTAAGTTTCGTAAAAAATAAAATAAAGATTTTTTTATTTGTTGTTATTAATTATTTGGATTTGTGTTGGTAAAAAATAAAATAAAATTAATAGAAAATGTATTTGGGTTTTTAAAGAGTTTAAGTTTAAAATTTAAAAATAAGTAAAAGAATTGTATTAATAAAATATTTTGATTGGTGATTATTTTTGCTGAGGTGTCATGTTTATAAAGCTTCAAAAAGCTGATGTGTCAAGCTATGGAGAAACATGAGTGTTATTGTTGTGTTGATTGACTAAAATTGGTACATATATTAAAAATAATTAAAGTTTAAAATTGCTAGACAAAATCTTACAATTGGAAAAAAACATATTTTTTTTTTCAAATGGTTGATTTATCTCATTAAATGTTTTAAATCGGTTTGGTACAATACAACTCGAGTACTTCCTTTGCTAAAGAATCAGCTAAAGTATTTGGATCTGGTGAAGTAAAACAGAAAAGGCAAAAGTCGAAAAACCAAGATGGATTTTGGATGTCATAAATGATTCCATGGAGTTCTTTGTAGATGTTACTAAACGAATATATTAAAAAGATGAAACTTGAGAATTAGCTGAGATAAATGTTAGTAAACGATTGCAACGCGACCACAAACGACAGAAGAATCTTGAGGACAAAACTTTTCAAACTCATATAAAATAGCGATCTGTAACATTCTCCACCACGAAGACCCCTATTATTTCTACCTACTACTATAATCCATTGCATTTCTTGGACTTTTTGCATAGTTATTATAAGGCATCGACGTATAAATGTTTCCATAAAATGGACGCATAGGCAAATTTAATTATACAGTAATTATTTTATGCTAATAATTTATAGTGTAAGATTAGAAAAATAGTCATGTAAGACATCAAACATTCACTCAGAAGAATAACAAATATTGATCAGATAAGTCCAGCAATAATAAAGTTTTTCAAGTTTTCGTAGTTTGACTTTATTTGATTGAGAATACTAATTAGGAATGAATGTATTGTTTATTTCACTATGAGATCTTCTGTATGAACGTGTTGTTCCTCGATAAAAATTTTGTACCAAGAAGCTGATTGTTTCGGTGTCCTTTTAAGAGTTGTAAGATCCACGTGGAATAGCCCAAACCGAACCTTGTAACCGGACAACCACTCAAAATTATCTAATAGTGACCACACAAAATAACCCTTTACATTTGCTCCATCCCTACCAAAAATAATCAACTTATATAGAATTAGTAATATGGGCACTAGATAAACTGCTTCAAAGACTAATTAAGAAACGCAAAATTAAAATAATTTTATTACCTCATTGCTGCTTGTAAAGCTTCTAAGTATCCACTCATGTATTGAATCCTTTTTGTATCATGTAGAAGTTCTTTAACCGTCATTTCAGGTTTTTGCAAGTCTCCAAAACCTTCCAGCCATCAATATATAATATTTATAGTTGATAATTTCATAAATACTCTAGGCATTAATTATGACTTGATCATTGATTAAATGTTGATGTATTGTACCGTTTTCAGTTATGAATAACGGTATGTTTGGGTACCGATCTTTTATGTAATTCAACATCTTTCGGAAGCCTTCTGGATAAATGTGCTGCCAACCTATGTCGGTCTGTAATTGAAGAAAATAAAACATTGGTCATTCAAACAACCAAAAAATGTTTTTTAAAACATTCGAATATATATTTTGCAAATCGCTATGAAGGTACTTACAAGTTCTCCAATGGTCACATTGCCCTTCCGGTCTAATTTGCGAGCAAATCCTTCGGCTTTAAAGGCTCCGTATCCGGAATTACAAGTAGATATCAAACAGTCTTGGACGAAGTAACTTGTATAGTGATTAATACCAATGAAATCTGCTCTTGAGTTCTTTAAGTTCTTCACTTCATTGCTCGAAAATCGCGGTAAGGCTGGTCCAAGTATATTCACCATTTCTTTTGGATATTTCCCATATATAACGGGATCTAGAAACCTAGTATGTAACAATAGATAAGACAATACTGAATATTGATATGTGAATTAATTATACATACTCATCTCTTAATGTATGATCTCATAAGTAGTAATAAAAGATACCAATTCGAGTAAAACGATTGAGCTCTCTCTGCAGCTTCTTTATCCACAATGGAATCGCTTATAGGTTCAAACCATGATGTTTGCACCACAATGCCAATGCTTCCCTTTTGTGTTTTCTACACACACAAAAATAAACATTATATTTTCCATTAATATCGCACACCAAATTAAGATTACATTATATGTACGGCTTATTACCTGATATTTGGTTCGGTATATGTTAACCGCTTTTACGTGTGCGAGAATCATGTTATGCGCGGCTATGAAAGGTTCGGTTTCTGAATTCCCCTGGCTACAATTTCCGTACGGTGAAGTGCAGCGACATGGTGGGAAAGTACCCGATATATAGCCCAAGATTAACATATGATTTGGTTCGTTTATCGTTGTCCAGTACTTAACTCTGTCTCCAAAATGCTTAAAACATATATCAGCCAAATACCCAAATTCGTTCCTAATAAACAAAAATGCTAAAAGAAGTTAGTGATATTGCAAATATAAATAATAAGGGTCAACGGATTAGAAATTCTGTTTAACCCCTCACTGCATCTTTGGGCTTAACCAACTTTGAAACCGGTTCTCGAGTTCTTGAGGATAGTCCACATGGTTCAAAGTCACAAATGGTTTAATCCCTGTAGTACATTATACTGATTTAATGATAATTACTATAATTACGGATTTTTTTTCCCAACTAATTAATGATACTAAAAATAAATGTTACCTTTACTAATGAGAGCATCTATTAATGTGTTGTAATACTTTATTCCCGAATAATTAATCCCTCCAAATGTCCCTCCTGCATGTCTCCCAAATAATAAGCTTTGCATGTCTCCCAAATAATAATTAAGCTTATGGTTATTTTATAATCGATACGTAAGTTCAAGTTCCAACTTTTTGATATGTCATTTTTTTGTTAGTATATTATCAATCACTCGAATAATATTTTTTAACCATGCAATGCAATGTACAGTAATAAACCTGTGTAAGTAAAAGAGAACTTACTAGGTAAGACTCTAGACCAAGAAATTGAAAATCTGTAACTGTTCACTCCAAGGAAAGTCATTAACTGGATGTCCTCCTATGCATGTATAGTAAATATTTTTTTTAAAGGTTTAAGATATAATATAAATTGAAGAAGTTGACAGGAGAAAAAAGGTAAAAAAACTATTATAAAAAAATAACCATAAACTGATGATATTGATCCACAGCTATATCGCCATTGTTCTCATCCAGTATTTCCCCTGCATTTTCCCATTTATTTGTCAATCGAATAAAGTGTATAAACAAAGTAAAATGCATACCTTTACTAAAAGAAAAATATGCATATATACCAGGGTGTTCATGTGTAAAGACATCCCAATTGTTTAAACCTTTTCCATCTGTCAAGTACGCACCTTCATACTAAAATAGTAGAGGTAACATTTATTTTTCATTAGTAGAGGTAACATTTATTAGTAGAGGTAACATTTATGCAATTTCAAAATTAACAGTTACCTCTATTAAACAAAACAAAAAATCTTGAAATAAAAACAAATGCAATTTTGAAAACTGAAATTAGACTTTAAAAGTAATTGATTTTTTAAAAAAATATCAAATGAAAGAAGAAGAAGAAGTACCTGGTAAGCGGAAGAAGCTGTGCCAAAGAGGAAATCAGAAGGAAATGGAGATGAATCTTTTAAAATGTTGTGTGAAGAAGTTTTGTGAATACCGTAAACATGAAACAATAAGCTTTGTAATAAGATGATAATAACTACGAAACTGGCTAAAGTTTGCATTCCTGTTGGTTCTCTTGTGTGTGTCTGTCTTCACTCTTCAGAGGTATTTTTGTGCTCTTATCTATTTTGGTAGCTTCGAACAAAAAAAAAATCTATTTTGGTAGCTAACTCTCCATTATTTTGAAATTATCAATTCTGTCTACTAAATATATATAATAGGCAAAAATCTATCTATATATATATATATAATATACTAACACTTATTAGAAAATCCCAAAATTAGTAGAGAAAGCAAGTGGAAGTAGGTGAGCCCATGACTCATGAGGGTCTCTTGATTCGATAAAGATAAGTTTGGGCGGAACAAAGGACTGAACAGTCGAAACCCCTCAAATTCTGGAGTATTATCTTTTAGGGAATTTGCACTATATTGTTTTTGGACAAATGATATACTCTCTCTATTTTTTAAAAGTTGATGTTGTAGATTTTATTTTTGTTTTTGAAAGATTGATGTGTTACATTTTAATCAATATATTTAGTTTTACAAGATGAAATAAAATCAAACTATTAGTTTATTTATATTGAAAACCAAAAAAGTAATTAAAAGTAAAAATATAAATAATTAATAAAGATAAGAATTATTATATTTTAATATGTGTGAAAGCTGTTAAATATCAATCTTTAAAAAACAGAGGAAGTACTTGTTTTACATAGAACTCGATGTAAAATAGAAAAAAAAAATATTTATATAAATAAATAAATATTTTGTTAAAGAGTTAAACCACTCTTTTAATTGGTAAAACAACAATAAAAGTGAATACTATATCGAATTTTAATATATTCATCTCTTTTTTTTCCAACCATTAAAATCGTATTTAAATTCTAAAAAAAATGTGTTAAGTATGAGAATTTAAAGTGGGGTATTGGATTTAGAATTTGGATTGAATTGAAAAGAATTAAAATTTCTATTAAATATCAGTGTTATTCAATGATATATTATATTTTATCAATTCCTTTAAATACTTGTGTTATTGGATTAAGAATTTCTATACATTATTTCAAAATCTTTTAAATATCATTGTTATTCAATATACTAATTTTTCAATTCTATTAAATATCTTTGTTATTCAATTATGTAATAGTTTTGCTTGTATTATCATTTGGAAAGAATTTAATAGAATTCCACCTAAAAATTGTTAAGAACCAATTTCTACTATTTTTACTAGAATTTTGATAGAATTAATTTAAATTCCTACAAAATACTTTAAATTACTTAAAAATCAATTATTTTTAAATTCTTATACATTCTATTAAATTGAATCAACCAATACCACCCTTTACATTCATAACCGTCTCACGTCACGGGTTCGGTGAAGGGACGGGTACGGCTAGGAAACGCCCCTCATTTAAAGGACCACGTATGATGAGCCACACCACATTCACTATATTTAAATCAATTAAACTCTTACACAATCTAACATGCTATTTGCTACACTTTATTTTTAAACAAAAAAAAATACTTTAAAAAAGGAAAAAATTATAGGTAAGTCAAATCCTGAAAACATTAAGTAATTTATCAACTTCTGGACCAATACAGCACATTCCCAATAATCCCACAATTTAAAAGCATTTTTATATGTATACACTTCCAAAAAGTTTTGTTTCCGGATATGATAATACAAATGTCTCCATCTAGCCTGCCGACAAGATCATACTACAAAATTGAATTGAATTACGTATTCATTTTGGTGGGTGTCGTTTCACCAACTTCAGTGTATTGACTTGATTCGCAGAAAATAAGGTCACATTTTAAAAAACTAATTTCATATTTTGTATTATATAATGAAATGCAATTTCACATTTATTTGTTTGAATCATTATAGAGGAGGAATTAAGATGCAAAATTAGACTGAGATCAATCTGGCTCTGAATGTGATATGTAATATGCTAACAAATTTTTAAAAATAGTATAAATAACAAATCTTACTATATATAGTTTTAATTGCATACTTATGGTCTTGGAAACCATATATATAAATGCTGTAATTTGTTATATATTTATACAGCAAATGATATAGTGTAATGAACGTATGGAAAGACACAAATCTACGTTTATGGCATTGATCTAACAGAGTTTGTGTCTTTGTTTTCGGTCAACTGTACCTTACATAGTAGCTAACAGAGTTTTGGATTTCTGAAGCATTTCGAATCATAAACTGTTGACCAGAAAGAAAAAAAACTAAATCTAATTTGGCAGGCAAAGCCAAAACCGGAGAGAAGAGTCTACAAAGGTAAAGCCGACAAACGAATTAACGATAATGAACCCTAATATTGGGTTAGATGGGTCCTCATTTGGGTACATGGGCTTCCACTCGACCCATCATATCACTGTGCTTCACTTGGAAAAAAAAGAAAGTTGAAATCGTGGAAAACTACAAATATCATAAATATTTTAGTAGAACGATAGAAAACTAATTCAATATGACAATATCACCTGTGATTTTTGTGTGTTACAAATGTAGTGGATTGATGAATACAACAAGAATACTTCAGTAGATAGTCTCAATCAAAAATTAGTCTGATTTGTTTTATTAGCATTAGCATTACCCAAAAAAAAAGAAACAAAAGAGAAGGAAGAGAATTTATAATAAGATATTTATAGAATATCTACCCTGTCTAGTGCAAAAATTCAGTATGATACAAACTATGTAAAATAATAAGCAAACATTCTAACTTCAAGCTCCGCTTTCTTCACATCCATTGACCGGGAAAAGCACTTTCCGATGTTGATCTCACCGGATTATTCTCTCCTCTCCGGCTACTCTTGTTAGCTCATTTTTATCAAAATCCACCCCAACAAATAAAACAGCCTCCTAAACCATCCTCACATTTTAGCCTGCTCAAGGATTAATAAAGAATCATTAGAACTACACATTATCCACTCAATAACCAAATATTTCTTCTAGTCTTTTGATAATATCAAAGAGAAAAATAGTAAACTCAGCATTTTAGCTGTTTGATCATATCATGCAAGAACCAAATATACAAGAACAACATTTGTGTTGTTTACCTGTGAGTAGAGGAAAGTTCCAAGAATGGCAATGGCGGCACCGAGTGCATTAACCGGTTGAACCGGTGTATGAAATATGATAATCGAAGCCACAATAACCGAAATCCGCTTCATGGTATTACCGATACTGAAAGTCAATGGCGAAATCTGGTCTAAGGACATGTATGAGACCTGATTATACAAATGGTAGAACACACTCTGTGCCATCACCCACCTGATCCACATTCAAAAACAAACAAAAAACATTCAAAAAACTTGCATCTCAATAAAGAATGAGAAAACTCAAAAAGAGTACTATTGATTTGGTTTTTAAAGTTCGTACCAGACAAAGTTTGGTCCGATTTGAGAAACTGCGTTTTCCCAACCAGCAGCCCACATTTTAGGACCTTCCACAGCGATTGCAAATGGAGTGAGTATCAATAGAGACATCATCGATAAGCAAGCGTAATAGTTCATTCCGCTAACTGATTTTCCTTTCATCCCTTTCTTCGAAAAGATGTTCCGAAACACAAATGCTAGATTCGATATCATTGCTCCCATAAACCCTGCCAAATAAACCCCACAACAAAACCATTTCAGACTATAATCAAAGATGTGTTGTTACAACAAGTACAATGTGATGTGTTGTTTGTTTTGTACCGATGATGTTGAAGTTAAGCTCTGTGACTGCTGCGAGAGCGCAGCCTCCGATGATGGGTAAGAGAGAAAGATAGACCGGAAGAGGGAAAGTCTCTCCCAAGAAGAATCTTGAGACCAACACGCTGAAAGCTGGTTCACCACTTTTGATGATGTGCGTGAAGGAAACTGCTACTTTTGACATACTCACTGTTGCTGCCACGTGTCCTATCGTGTGTGCCACAGCCACCTGAAGAGAAGGAACATCAAAAGATACACACTTCTTTATCAGACAACCAAACGATTCAAACCAAAGTTCTGGTTTTTAAAATTTGACAGTCTCAGTTTCTAGTTATCACCGGAAAACAGAGTTTTCAAGATTTCTAGATTAGTTTGATCAAAAAGAGTTTTTTAACCAAAAGAGAATAAAACCCATCCACTAAACCCTAAATTCTTACCCAAAAACAGAGTTTTAAGGAAATCGAACTCTCAGATTTCAGTAAAGATCGACACTTTTTCCAGAAATTCTTGCCCAAAACAGAGCTTTAAGGAAATCGAACTCTCAGTTTTCAGCAAAGATCGACACTTTTTCCAGAAATTCTTGCCCAAAAACAGAGCTTTACAGAAATCAGACTCTAAATTTTAAGAAAAGGTCGAAACTTTTCCAGAATTTGGCATAAAACGAGACGAAATCTGCCAAGGAACAAACTTTATGAGAATAAAGCCCTAAAATTTTCATACCGGGAACAGAGTTTTCCAGAAATCGAGATCAGTTTTAGGAGCTTCAGCGATTCTAGTGGCCCAAGAGACGAGCATCATGAGAGACCCACAAGCGAGAGACAACGTCGAAGTTAGCCACGGGTAAGGAAAAGCATTGAGAACTTTCTTGTTGTAGATGTTGAAGACAACGTTAAGAGCCCACCAAGTCGCGAAATAGATTCCGATTTTCAGCTTCTGCGCCGATTGTTCGTTCGGAAGCTCGATGTTGATGTCGAGGGGACGAGATCGATCCGCCTCGAAAGCTTCGACTCTGACCTCACGCTTGAAATTCGAAAAGCTCTGTGTAGATGAAATGTGGAGAGGGTTTTGATGGGAGATATTAAAGCTTTGGTTGTTGGAGTTTCTAATGATGTTTAAAGGAGAAAAACAGAGCTTTATCGGAATTGACCGCTTTAAGCCACCGAAGACGGCGGAGAAGGAGGATGAAGCCGGTTTAATTGAAGAGATCATTGCTTTTGATGAAGACGATGATTTCTACGTGAGTATGAGAGAGAGAAGAGATAGAAGAGAGAAGTTTGGTTTTGTTTTGGAAAATGGAAAAGGTAGAAGAAGAGAATTTATAAGGAGATCTTGAGGATGTTGAGAACAGAGGAGGGAAAGGGTAACGACAAAACAGAATTCAGATCTTTTTTAATTACGAAAGTACCCTTTAATGTTACGGTATGTTGGTGGCTTACTGCATGGGTATTTTCGTCAAACTTTATAGTCCGTTAAAGTTTGGACCGGTTTTGCGTTCAAGCCATATAAATATCAATTAAAAGTTAGTTAAGGTTAATAATCATATACATAGTTGGTTATATTAACAAATGAAACTACAGTTAAGAATATTAAGAAAACTGTAGTTTAGTGACTTTAGTGAAACAAATTGAAATTTAGCTCCGATTGGTAACACAATAAAACCATGGAATAGTAAAAAAAATTAAGCTGCGAAATGGCGGAATGCAAAACAGCAGAATAATTATTTTTGATATGATTAGATAAATACTGCAGAATGGCAAAATGACAAAAAATATATAAAATTAATTTTTCATAATAATATATTTTGTATATAATTTGATATAATAAAAATTAAAATATTAATTATTATAAAAACATAATTTTAATATAATTAAAAAAATAAAACTTTTATTGTAATTATTTATTTTTATTTTTATTTTTATTTACTATAAGATATATAAATATAATACAAAATTTAATCCACAGATATAATTTGATCATTATATAAATATATGCAGTAGAATTATATTTATTTAATTAATTATATAATTGAATGATATAAAATATTGATTCTGCAAATAAGCTACTTGAAATACACTTTTCCACTTAATCAAATTTTCTTTGTATTTTTTTAAGTATTTCTGTCATTCCGTAGAACTCGAATTTTGACGTTTTTCCACAAGATTTTCTGATTGACAATTTTTTCGCGGAATCATTTTTTTTCCGCTATTCCACCAACGAAGTTTACAGAGAGAATTTAGAATCGATGAGACAATGAACAAACCAAGAGAATTTAGTGACTTTAGTCTTTTGGTCTGACGTTAACCAAGAAAGCAAATATAGTATAACTTTCTTGCACGATTGAACCTACCGAGTCTTTTTATTTGTATTTATCATTCTGTTTTAAAAATAAGTTGCATATAGGAAAGATCTGTAACGTTCATCTTTTTGTTGTCTTATATGTTCAGAGACCATAATCTGAAAGTATTTGAGGCAATATATATAAAATATAACCACGAAATATATTTTCGGCCTTAATTTTTATTTTCACATCCTTTGTTGGACTAAACATATTTTCGACCATGATTATTATTTTCTTGCCGCCAATAGTTGTCAAGACTCACACGAGTCAATGAGTAACGTACGTGACCAAACAATATGTTATATGTAAGTTAAGATATTTAATGAAATTAATATATTCTTTTAACCAAATAAACGATGTGCCAAATCCAGAGAAATTATAAAATATATACAAAGTTAACTTTTTCCCATTTATATGGAATTCATCTTAAATTTAAAGAACATATGAACACGCATATCTTTCTGTTTAGTTAAGTTAAGTTGGTCTTGATTAGGTCGTCGATCAGATCATCATTTTAAGAAGGTTATAGGTAAAATTGGAAGACATCAGCTCTCTTTTAAGCTCATTAGAACTAACATATAATGTTTTATTTATGCGCAAATAAGTCTTGAAAATGTGTATTTTTGTATATATGTAACGTTAATTTGGACCGTCGAAATGAAAGAGGATCTGGTCACATGTGGGACGTACAGCTTCAACTTTGATGTAACATTGCAAGTTGAATTCTCACCGTAGAAAATGTCTCAAAGGAAAATTACAAAGCACAACGAAGTTGTTGAACACATGCAACTCTCATTACACGACAAGATCTCTCTTCACCAACACACTGATTCACACAACACATGTGGCCTTTGCATGTATATGTATGTGTGTGTTTATAGGTCAGGTAAACTTGGTTCATTTTCGACGGCTAAAATTTTTCCTAGGAAAGTTCATAATATATTAGGGAAATAAACTAATAATCAGAAATTTCGCTTTCCAAATTGATCATTTGATTTATCTGCGTGGTCGCTCCATGAAATATTAGTCGTTGATTAATTTAACAACTAGGTGGTTGGCCCGCACATATGTGCGGGTATAATTTTTTGATATACATAGTTAATTATAATATTTAAATTTTAAACATTTGTATGTTTGTATATATATATATATATATATATATATTGTTTTAATATTTCACAAACTTCTTTCTGAAATCAATGTATTTTAAAATTTTTTATTTTTATAATGCTTGTAATAGTATATAATCACAAATATAAAAGTTATGTTAAATAATAATTAAATTCTTATAATATTAATATGCTTTATTTCTCCTTACACAATTTACAATATACTTTTTTGCGTCTTACATAATATGAGTTTGTAAATACATATATAATATATTTTAAGTATATATTTTTCTTGATTTATTGCAAATTAAACTGAAATAGTTTTTACTATTTTTACTTATTCCTAAGAGCGGATAGATTGTTTGCACGCATGTGCGGGCATACCAATCACTTTATTACACTTAGAATAATAAAGATTTTTTAAAAAATATAAATTAGATAATAATTAAAATAAAAATTAGACTGTAATCAATCTTAACAAAATACATGCACAAAAAGTTCGCATGTGACTTCAACTAATGTACAACTAATATTTATATATGTACGCGTATTTGTAAAAAAATTGACATATGGCTCTTACGTGTTAAAAATTTTCTAAGTGACTATGTAAAACAAAGGGCGAGAAATTTATTTTTATATACTTCTATTTTTATCTCTTATTCATATTGTTTCATCTTATTATAATTTATTCTTTCGTTCGGTTATTTTTCAATTCATTTATGATCTCAAAATTTTAATATACAATGAAAACAAAATTATGTATATATATATATATTAATATGATGTAAAATTTTATTTTTATTTAAAATATGATAAGAGATAAGATGAGATGGTAACATAAGTTATGCACATTTTAGAAAATAACAATAAAAAGATGATAAAAATTATAGAAAAATATATGGTTCTATTAATATTATAAAATAATAATTAGTATATACTTTATTCATTTAGTAAATATTGGTTTGAAAATATTTTTTTTAAATTACATTTTTTTTAAAAACATCAATAAAAGTTATTTATTTTTATTATTTTTAACATTTTATTCTTTAAATTATTTTTATCATGATTGTATTTTATTTAAAATTTTATTTAATAATTTTTTTATTTAAAACTTTTTTAGATTTAATTAATAACTTTCCGAAATAAAAATATATCATACTTAAAGTATTATTAATAAATATAATTTTTACTATTCTAATGGATAATTTAATATTATTTTTATTTTTATATAAAATTATAATATATATATATATATTGATGAAAAAATTTCGTAATTATTTTTATGAAATTATGAATATATGTAAAAATTAAAATTATAATAGCTTTTATTTTCTGTTAATTTTAGTGTTATAAATATAATTTAGTTTATTTATGTTTTAATTCCATAATTTCTATAATTTCAATTCAACCAATCAAAACATTTCGTTTATTTTAGGAAGTTTGACATGTCACATTTACATGTCATCAATTAAAAGCACTAACTTTGATTGTAGTGTTGACAAGTAAGCAATTTTCAATAATGTTACTTCTCAAATAATATGTAGTGGATTAAATTATAAATGTATGTAAAAAATTGAAATTATAATAATAATTATTTTCTATTAATATAAATTTGTTAATTTTAGTGTTATAATTATAATCTAGTGCATTTATGTTTTAATTCTATAATTTCTATAATTTTAATTCAACCAATAAAAACATTTCATTTATTTTAGGAAGTTTGACATGTCACATTTACATGTCATCAATTAAAAGCACTAATTTTGGCTGTAGTGTTGACAAGTCAGCTATTTTCAATAATGTTACTTCTCAAATAATGTGTAGTAGATTATATTAGATTTAACACAACAGAGATAAAAGGTGAATTTAGTGAAACCAAATCAAACTAGGTCAAACCATTTATACCATGTTCGAAACAGTAAAAAAAACAGCTTAAATGGCATAAGAGAAGAAAAGTTACTGTTTTGAAAATTAAAGAATTTGAAACTATACGATATTTGTTTTTTGACCAACAAAAAACTATACAATTTTTTGAAAATTGAAATTATCCCATTTGCAGAATTTATGTTAAAAGATTACACTACTTCAAATGTATTTAAACTTTATTATCTTCACGGCATTTTATAAATTATGCTGTTTTTTGGATGGTCTTTTCTTTTGTCCCGTGGTACTTTTAGGTCTACTACGATAGAACCTAAAACAGTAAACAAAAAAGGTTAAATGATCATGAACGAGCCTCATTGGGAAATGGACAACACTAACGACTGATATTGAATCCCAAATCCTTTTCATTGTTGCGTTGTTCACATTTTACATAAGGTATTTTTTATTTTTTATTTTTTATTGTTAATATAGTTTTTAAATATTTTTTTCAACTGTTCACTTTTCATCAAGTGGGAGAATTTTAAATAATTAAATAAAGTATGTGTTTTAGAGCAATTTCATTACAGATATCTAAAAAAGTATCTTATTATTAGATGAAATAATAAAAATTAAAAAAAATAGGAAAGAGATACTCTTATAACTCTTATTACTTTATGACTAGTTTTTTTTTTTTTTTTTTGAAAATGGATATTCAATTAAAAGCATGAGAAAGAAAATGTTACAGAGCTCAAATATGACCCAGTTTTGGAAGCCCAAATAATACAACTAGAGAAACTCATTTAGTTAACAAAGAACTAGAAATTTGAACCAAATAGTAGTAATCAAACCGAGAAGTTGGTTGAGAGTAATTCATACCATACCAACCGTTTTGTATGGATTTATAGATTTTCGTCTCTTAGAAACTCCGATCTAGATCGCAGCTGTTCCCTGAAACCAAAGTTGAAGAAGCGAAGAGGATAAAGATGGGTTGTGATCACGAAAGCTTGAAGCTCTGTTCCTACTAAGCGGGCGATCTGATTGATAATCATAGTAGTGGATTTTGCTGTGTTTCTGTGTAGCCTGTGGTTCCTTTCTACCCAAATACTGTAAATCGTGGCTTGCCAAGATATTAGTAGGAGTTTCTTTGAGATCCCAGATCCTTGAAGGCTACAAAGATACTCTAGTGTTTCTGTCCATGTCCCCTGAGGTTGATGACTGCAGCAGCGGCTGATTCTGGTCCAGATCTCCCAAGAGTAAGAGCATTCGAACAGAAGGTGGTCGCGAGTCTCATTTGCAGAAGCACACAGTAAGCATAGAGGATCAACTTGGAGACCCCAGCTTCTCATTTTATCCCTTGTTGGGCATCGATTCAAAACAAACAGCCAAGTGAGAAATTTATGCTTAGGAATACCACCAGAGTACCAAACCACTCCGCTCCAGGTAACTGATGGGTGATGATCGATAATGGTCGAGTAGATGCTACCGATGTTATGTCTATTCTTTGCTTTATTATCAATCCACCATTCATACGCATCCTCAACAGATGACAGTTGCATTGAGGAGAGATAGATCTGAAAGTTTAGTTGTTTTTCTGATCTTGCAGGTGGGAGGTGCCAAGAATCTAATCTCCACAAATCTGATAGCTTCGCATTACTAGTAATTCCCACCTGACGAGGGCCTTCTTCTCCTAGATACACTGTCATTTGGCCAAATGGACTCCAATTGTCAATCCAGAACCGACACAACTGACCATTCCCAACCTTCATTCTGATCCAAGGGTAAACTTCTTCTCTAGATTTCAGTAACTTATTAACTAACCAGGAGAATTTTTGACTTGGCTTCTGTGACCAGAAGTTACCAAGGAAATCAGAGAGGATTACTTTCCTAAACCAAGCCACCCAGATGGAACCAGCCTTGAAGAAAAGAAGCCATATAAGCTTTAACAGACAAGCCTTATTCCATAAAAATAAGTCCCGAACACCTAGTCCTCCTTCCGCTTTTGGCCTGGTGACTATTGACCAGGCTACCTTCGCCGAGTGATGACCCTCTGTGGTACCTTTCCACAGGAAAGCACTGCAAAGAGAATTCACTATGACAATGCAACGCTTGCGAAGAATAAAAGCTGAGCACCAGAAATTGGTTATTCCCGAAATAACTGAATTTATCAGTTGTAGTCTGCCTGCGAAAGAGAGAAGCTTTGTTGTCCAGGCATTTAAGCGGCTCTTTACCCTTTGAATAAGAGGTGCGCAGTCCAGAAGGGTAAGTTTTTTGGTACACAGTGGTAGTCCAAGATAACGGACAGGTAAAATACCATATCTTAAGCCTGATATTCGTGTGACTGAATCAATTTCAGGTTGAAGGAGACCCGCAGAGTAGAAGCTCGTCTTACTGATGTTTATTGCAAGGCCGGAGACAGACTCAAAATTCCTTAGAACCATCAGTACATTCTGGACAGAGGAAATCGAACCATCAAGGAAGATTAGTAAATCATCTGCAAAACAAAGGTGAGTAACTTTTGAATCTTTGCATTTATGATGATAGTTGAAAAGGCCCTCTGAAGCAGCTTTGTCTAACATTTCTGAGAGGCAGTTCATTGCCAAGACAAACAGATATGGAGACAACGGATCCCCTTGGCGTAGACCCCTCTTTCCTTTAAAAAACCCGTGCACATTGCCATTATAACCGACTGAGAACGAAGGAGTACACACACAGCCTTGGAGCCAACGGATGAACATTTCAGGTACTTCAATTCCTCTTAGGCAACTGAAAATGAATTCCCATCTGATTGTGTCAAAAGCCTTAGCTATATCCACTTTGATAGTAATACGTTTAGGTCCCTTTGATTTGTGGTATCCTTGAACAATTTCTGCAGCTAGTAAAGAATTTTCCACTAAGAGTCTCCCATGAACAAACGCTGTTTGGTTCTTCATGATACACTGCGGTAACGCCGGCTTTAATCTTTTGACCAGGAGTTTAGAGATTACCTTGTATATGGTGTTGCAGCACGAGATGGGACGAAAATCAGAGATAATAGAGGAACCTGGGTGCTTTGGTACCAGCGAGAGAATAGTAGCATTCGTTGCAGTTGGCATAAAGGCAGTACGGAAGAAACCACTGACACTTTCGACGACTTCCCCACCCACAACACTCCAAGCAGCTTTGAAGAAAGCAGAGCTAAGACCATCTGGACCTGGTGCCTTGTTTGGGTTAAGTTTAAATAAAACTTTTGTAATTTCCTCAGCCGAAGGCAGTGAGAGCATACTCTGTTTCATGGCATCACTACAACAATAGCTAACAAGACTTTGAATCCAAGTAGGTGGGCAGAAGAGAGGGGTTAGAATCACCGGTGCAAGAATGGTTTTGAAGTGTGAAACAGCAAGAGTACACATTTCCTGGGGATCAAGGATTAGACGACCTGAAGGTGTGGAGAAGGATCTGATCGCATTATAACAATTCTGCATCTGGCAAATTCTGAAGAAGTAAGCCGAGTTCTGATCACCCTCTTTCAACCAGTTTATCCGAGATTTTTGTCTGAAATAGGCTTCTTCGATGTTTCTAAGCCTATCTAGCGTCTCATTTAGGTCTCTTTCCTGCTGAAAAATGGTCGGACTTGGATTAGTGAGCGCTTGCACCTGCGCAGAATGGAGTAATTCGTTAGTGTCTCTCACTCTCTTTTGGATATCTGAAAAAGTCTCTCTACTCAATGTTTTTAGCTCGCTTTTTAGTGACTTGAGTTTTGCACACAGTACTGATAAACTTGACTCGTGGTGATATGTGTTTCCAGCAAGACTCCAAGCAGCTTCAATCAGGGGAAGGAAGGAAGGGTGTTTAGCTAGGAAATTTATGAATTTGAAAGGTTTAGTCCCAGCAAGGGGAAGAGGGGAGGCAAGGTTTAGGAGGCAAGGGGCATGATCAGAAAAATCAGGGGGCAAGAAGCTGGCCACGCTGTCTAGATAAGAAGAGAGCCAATGGTTATTGACAAGAAGTCTATCAAGTTTCTTAGCAACTGGGTTAGCCGGCTGCTTATTTGTCCAAGTGAAAGTGGGCCCCTGGTAGCGGAGATCATACAGTTCCAATTGCATCAGACAGTCCCTCATTTCCATCATGTCAGTAGTAAGATGGTTAACCTCTATAGCCGAGTGTTCCATAGGATGGATAATCTGATTAAAATCGCCACATACAATCCACGGACAAGCATCAAGAGAAAGGTTATGCTGAACTTCAATCAAATCACACCATAGGTCTGCTATTTCAACACTAAGATTTGAGGCATAAACAGCAGTATAGTAGAACGATTGATGTCCTGGTATTGTGACATGACAGGTCATGTGTTGCTTGGACTGCCGGAGAATAGAGATTACAGCCGGGGGCTTCCAAATAACAATGATTCTTCCATCTTCATCTGAATGGTGATTAGTAGCAAAGTTCCAACCAGGACAAGTAAGATTCATAATATGGTTCAAATTTGGTTCTTTGATATGAGTTTCTAGAATAGCACCAAAAAGGGGTTGAATTAAAGTAATATAATTAAGAAAAAGCTGATGTTTATCCGGAATATTTAGTCCACGGACATTCCAAAAAAAGGTTTTTGTACACATCAAGAAAGATGAGGATTTACTCCCACAGGGGGAAGTATTTCCGACGAAAGAGAATGGTTGGGAGGAGAGGAGAAATCAATCACCATGTCAGAAGATCGTGGTGAGGAATTTGGAGAGGAAGGGGTTGTATTATGCAAAAAAACAGAAGGTTCATGGGTGATTTGTGTATTGAGTATCGAGAAAGAGTTTGAGGTGGGTGTTTGCAAAGAAGGCACATGAATCATTTTGGACTCCGAGGTAGCTTGATTTTTGGAAACCGAAATAAAAGCCTCAGTGGAGGTTTGGGGGGGTAAAGAACTAGTGGCGGGGGTAGAATATAATAAATTTGAACCACAATTAGTTTTATTTGTCTCAAGAGTAGACTGCAAGCTAACGATGGTTTCAGTTTCAGGTGAGAGGACATTTGAAGCAACAGGTGGATTCTCTGCTTGAGGAGGAACAATATTAGAGGTACTCGGACCCGGACTTGCAGGAGCTTTCCCTGTTTCTTTCCGAGGAACCTCAGACCTGGCTGGAACCGAAGGAGGGGGAAGATAATGGCAGTATCTGATGACATGACCAAGCTCTTTGCAGTTGGAGCAAGTAGGAGGGACCCATGGATATTCCACGTTCACAATTAGGATAGATCCATCCTGACGAAGCACCTCCACAGACGATGGTAGAGGTTTATTCAGATTGACTTCCACCTTCACATGAGCAACAATTAAGCTTACCAAGTTCTTTGTAAACTCATCTGTCTCTTTAGGTTCACCAACTAACCCAGCCACTAAGCTGATCCCTTTGTCATACATTAGGTCGAATGGCATTCCTTTTAAGTGTGCCCAAATTGGAATAGCATCAAGATCCTCAGAAGCACCGCCAGTTGAGTCCCATTGAGATACTAGAAACATACATTCTCCAATGTACCACAGTTTCTTTTCAAGAACTTTGTTACGAATAAACGCATTTGGGATTCTGACTAACATTGAGCGGTTGATAGGATTCATGTGGATTTCAAGCCGTTGTCCTCGACCCCACATATGGCTTAAGACATTTTGGACGTGCTTGAAAGTTGGAGGTCTACCTTTGAAACGGCAAATGATGAAATCTTTGTGAAGATTTGCACCTTCTTGAAACACAGAGTCAGGAATTGCCACTCTAGGTATGCCTTCAGGAGAGTAAGCCAAAGGAGCTAACCTCGTTAAGGTACGATCCACATCACTCTTTAGTTTTTGTGCCCAAGTTTTTGTAGCGTCATTCACAGGGGGAGGGTTGAAATGGGTAGGGGATAGGGGCATAGAATTTCTCACTGGGATAGTAGAACCAGGGACGGATTGAGACGGAGGAGAAACAGGTTTAGAGGGTACATTCTGAGAAGGGGTTCTAGTGGCTGGAGTAGTCAAAGTTGGTTTAGTACCAATGGTACGGTCTAAAGTTGTCTCAATAGCAAAAGCAGGCGGAGTATCCCCAGATTCACCAGCAACAAGTGGAACCTGAGTAGAGGGTAGCGAAATAAGGCCCTTAGAAGGGGAATCCGCAACAAACGCGATGCGAGACGAATTTGACACTGTAGACAATCTAGATCTAGGGTTTACAGCTACAGCTTCTTTGAGAAGGTTAGAGAAAAGGTTGGGGTTGGTTTTAACGACAACAGGTCTACATACATGGTGGGCAGGAAGAGCAAGGACCACATTCTCCGGCTCAACATAAGCAGTTAGAGAGGAATCCTGAGATGGAGAGGAAGGGGAGGAAGGAGAAGAAAGAAGGGGGAAATTGGAGATATTCAAAGGATGGGAAGGGTCAGGAGGGTCTGGAGGGAGGAGGAGAGAAGGAGAGGAGCTGCCTGCAGTCGAAACTGAAGTCGGAGTCACACCGGAAACACGAGCAGCAGCGAGCCAGGGGTTCGCCATTATATGAATTTATAAGTTCAAAATTACTTTATGACTAGTTTGCATCATTTTCAATTTAAAATTTAATTATATAATTAAATTATATTAAAATACATTCATGATTATTTGATGGACATACTCTTACATATATACATGAGAATGCTTATTAGTTGAAATACATTCATGATTATTTGACAAATATAATATTAATTATTTTAATAATTATATAATTAAATTATATTAAAACAATTAATATTATATTTGTCAAATAATCATGAATGTATTTCAACTAATAAGCATTCTCATGTATATATGTAAGAGTATGTCCATCAAAGATATTACAAGAGGATATCTCAACTCCAAAATAACAAAAAAAATAATAAAAAGCATGAAAGAGAAATAAAATAGATATTTTAGAAAAACATATTTGATGAATAATAATATGAAAAAAATAAGGAAGAAAGAAAAAGTATATACTTTTTATTTGAGAAACTTTAAGAACTGTTTTTTACATTCATTATTAATTTTTTCCTTCTATATTTTAAATATTAATTAGATAAATAGCTTATATTAATATTATATAGATAATAGATGATAAAACCTCTTTTCATTCGTAGAGCTGTTTTCAGAAATTTTCATTTGAGATACTTAAAAACCTGTCACATCACATATAACATTTTCATTAATTAAATTCTTTTATTAAAACTAAATTATATAGTTAAATTAAATTATATATTTAAATTAAATATTATAGTTGAATTAAATTAAAATAATATTGGTATATTGTTTAGATACTTTTACAAGTTTTTAAGAGCGCTGAGGTTTTAAACCCAGTTTCTAAAAAATCAAAAAATCAAAAAAATTTTAAAAAAAAAAATAGAGAAGAAATGATGAGATCAGCTTCTTATTCAAGAGGTTTTAGAAACGATTTCTAATCATTTGACATCATCTAATTGGTTTATCTTTTAAAAATAAAATAAAATTAATTATATAATATTATTAAATTAAAGATAAGAACTTTATTTTTAGAAATTTACCAATGGTGATGTTCTAAATTAATAGAAGTGTTCTAAAAATATGAGATTTGACTTGTATAATACTATCTCCAATGGAGGTTTTAACATGAATTTTTTAATAATAATAAAAATGAAAAGAGAGAAATAAAAAACGGTTCTTTATCAAGAGATTTTAGAAACGCTTCTAACCAAAACACTATTATGTAATTAGTTCAGATTTTTAAAATATAAATTTTAATTATATTATCAGATTTTATTAATAAAATATTGATCAGATACTCTAATTAAGAGTTTCACCATTAGAAATCCTCTAAATTTCTGCATTTTATAGTATCTTTTTAAGACTTGGTGACTGAGCACACTATCGTTTCCATTCCCCTTCTTCGTACCAAGACGACAAGACTGTATCTACACATTCGTTACTTCCTAAAAATATAACGATACTAGAAACGGGCCCGATCATACTACACATGTTTAGCCCATACGAACGAAGCATTATGCTTTTTGAGTCCATTCGTCAAGAGTCAAGACTTAAAAGGATGCCCATTCCCATATCAGCATCAGAGCACATGGTCATGCGTAACTTTATTGGCATGGAATAAATCTGACATTTACTCTACTAGTAGCAAACAGATGACAAAAAGAAGTCTAGTAACTAACAAGAATTTGTCTTTCTACTTTTTTTGGGTTTAATGTTTTTTGTTCAAGTTCTTATAATGGTTTTTCATACTTACATTAAGCAAGAGATCTATATGGCTTTTAAAACTCCATATAAATGGTTACGTAAGGAAAAACACTCTCACTAATTCTATCAATGCATGGATTAAGTGGGTATTTTTATTATTTTTGTTTATATTTTTAAGAAAGTCGGCATTAACCATACCACAACTAGAGCAAGAGATTTCAAAGACACAAGTATGTGGAGAGATGTAGATCATTTCAGATATTGCATTATCAAAATTTTCTTCGTATCTGAACGCAAAGGGGGTTAATCCACCTAATCATTATTTAAGAAGTAGAATTATTGAAAAAATCTGAGTTGTCAAGCCTACAGCCAAAGTTAGTGCAAATAATTAATGACCTGTAAATATGACTTGGTGTTTTTTATAAATAAATATGGAAGTTTTGTACACATCATCTTTAAAAAGAATAAACAAAACGATGAAAGAAACTTTACTTCGGCCTTATCTTACAAGATTTTCTATTCTCAACCAAGACCCCGACTCTCTATTCTCCACCTTGTCAAAACAGCAATTCTTCCCACCAGATCCGTAAAAGCGATTTCTCGATTGCATTCCGGCATATAGGCTTGATTATGGCGCTTGCTCGCCGTCAAACGATTTAACCGCCTCCCCTGGGCCGATCGCATTTCCTGGTAAAGCTTGCTTGTATTCGAACGTTCATCACCTCAATTTCATTTGAATTCGATTTGATTTTTTTTGTAGACTCGATTGTTTATTTCATTTGAATTTCATGTGAAACCTTTTAGGGCTATGTTGGTTTTCGAATCCATAGAAGAGATTTCTCTCTGCGGTATTTGATGTTCAGTCATCTGATTTCGACGCTTCTCTGTGCAGGAAATCGAGTCTCTGCTCTCCACTGTCGAGCAAGATCCTATTGCAGCAGTGAATAATGCCCTTATTCCATCAATGAATGCTTTGGTATCTGCTGAACTCTTAAGAAACCCTGACTCTGATGTTTGGGTTTTCGTTGTCTCGTGCTTAACCGAGATTATGAGGATTACTGACCAAATGAAGGTTGATATACAGGTGGATTCCACGATTTCAACAACACAATTCGTTTCTTTTTGTTATGTTTTCTTCAAAAAAAATTATCCAACTTTACAAACAATTCTTTGGCTTACAGGAAACTTTCAAGGTGACAGTTGGAGCCTTTGGAAAACTACAAGATGCCACCTCTCGCAGTTACAGGAAAGCCGAGGTTGTGCTTGATACTGTTTCTAAGGTTAGATCATCCTTGGTGATGTTGGACTTGGAGTGCGATGATCTTATTCTAGAGATGTTTCAGAAGTTCTTGAAAATCATAAGGTAGGAATAGAACCTGTGTTAACGATGCTCAATTAACTATTTTGAGCTTCATGTAACAGCTGATGACTTTTCTTGTTTTTGTGCATCTATTAAGCCCGCCAATCAACTGGTCCTAAGCGTCATTACTTTTTATTTACAGAGATGCTGGAAATATAACTATGGCTATTGATGCTTATGGGGAATGCCTTAAGATCATATCCAGATTCTCGCAATGCTGGCCAGGTAACTTCCCTCGGTATCAGTACTTTAACGTGCTCTTCTTGATTGTTAGTTAGTTCCAATGTCTTTATATTGGTGAAACTCTGTTTGCTTTCTTAGTCTGCCTGATGGAGTACTCATCAATGGGAAAGGTCCTTACAAGTACAATAGCAATGCTCGGGATAGCAATTGAATATGAAACTGTTAATTTTCATCCAAGTAACATCAGTCAAAGAGTGATTTGTGCCATTTCATGATTTGTTCTAACCACATGATTTTGTTACCAAAATTTAATATATTATATATATGTGGCTGTTGTAAGCATGCTAAATTAGAGAAACATATATTTTTTAAGACCTCGGTAGTAATGATTATATTGTCAATGCATGTTGTTTCCATGCATACATTTGTTTTGAGATTCGAATAACATAATTTATGAAATAAACTTAATTGAATTACCACACTTTTCTATAATAATAAGAAATAATATATTTTCAATCGTTAAGCACCAAATCATCAAACAAATACTAATGCTTGTTTATATCCATATTTAAAATAAACATAAATGTAAGTAATTTATTACAGTATAATAACATTATAACTGGTTAAAATCTTCAAGTAAAAATGAGAATGAATTACATTTACAAATGTATACAAATCACGAGATACATCACGAGATACAGTAGAAACTCTATAAATTAATATTCGATAAATTAATAAACTCGATATTTCAATTATTTTGTTCAGTCCCGAGTTAGGCCAGTTCAAATTTTAATACAAATCGATAAATTAATATGGCCATAATTTGTTTTTGAAAATCTATATAAAATATAGTCCCATTAATATCATAAATTAATAAATATCATATATAATAATTTTATATAAATATATAATTATGGTAATCTATTAAAATATCATTATATTATTATTTTCATATTAAAATTGAAACATTTTAATTATTTATTTCTAATTTTATAATAAAAATTTTGGAAAATATTATAAATTTTAAACAAAATATTATTTTTAATTAATTATTAGTAAATAATTTATTTTATCCAAAATCAATAAATTAATAAAATATCAAAGTCTCAATATTATTAACTAATAGAGTTTCTACTGTAGATGCATTTTTCTTAAAAAAAGATTTGGGCAGTCCATCAAAATTGTTGTGCATTAATATATATTGTTCTAATTCTAAATCATATCCCAAAAAAATCATCCCAAATATTTGGTTATTGATTACTTTTGATATATTATTAATTGGTCCTTCCTTACAATTGATTCAAAATATTATTGATTCTTACAATTAAAATAATTAATTCAATGTCGATGTAATAAAAAAAAGTAAACGAAATACATAATTAACACTATTCGAAAAAAATAGATTTGGGTGGTCTATCAAAATCGTGATGCATTAGTAAATATTGTTAGAGACGTTAAATTTAGCATGGAAGAACAATCTATAAACTGTAAAATAAAGCATACACTTGAGCACTTAAGAAACGGCGATCGTAATAAAATAACTAAACTTAATTCGAAATAAAAAAATATCATTAGCAAACCACCAATTATAGAGAAAGAAGTCGAAAAAGGTTCATATGCTTAAACATAACATGAAGCACGAAATTAAATAATTCATTTATTCTGACTTTTCAGTTTTCATCTTCTTGGTCACAAAATACTAATCTTGAATTGGGTTATCTTGATAGTTTGAACTGCTTCTTTTGGAAAACCGTTTATTTAGTTAAACAGTTTAAACATATGTTCTCACGTGTAAAACCGTTTATCTTGACTTTATTATATGTTCTTACGTTTAAAACTGTTTATTTAGTTAAACAGTATTACAATTATTATGTAACACTTTCTATTGGAATATTTGATAGTTTTTACTTATTTTGAATTGTTAAATGTGCTGACAATAATATCACTTAGTGTTTAATTCATTATATACAATTACAAATATTCATATATGCAATATTTCTTACAAAATAAAAATACAAAATATGTTATAGTCCGCACACGGGTGCAGACCGATCACCTAGTTAATTGTATTAAGATGTGGTTACTTTATTTGATATATCAAGTTTTCAGCTTTTTTAGCCCGACGATATTTCTCTTAGTGCTGACCCTACCCATTTTTTTTTATGGTAAAACAAGGTCCTAATATCTTTTACATTCAAAACTTGGAATTAAAAGAGAAACATTGAATGATTTCAATCTAAGAAAATACCACTAGACTAAAAGTTGTAAGGGAATTTTTATTAAAAATTAGGATCTATCCAATCCAAGAAATTAGGATTTTGGAGTCGTATATAGTAAAGCAATGAGCTTTTTTATTATTTGGCATACAAAAATACATTACAAACATATTATTTATTTGAATGTAGGACTTAAATTAATGAAAGCTTAAATCGAATGGTAGAGGATTTAATATATATATTAAAACAAAAACATTTTCTGTAGTACCAGTTCATAGGTAATCTTGAGCATTTGCATATGTTCTCATTAAACCGATGAATCAATCGGTTCAGTGGATACCAAACGTACATTTCATCACTTGGAAACCACTCCTGGTTTCTTGTTGCTCCATTTGTCCAACCTCTTAGAAGCGTCTTCCACCTGAAACAAACATGATTAATATCTAATTATTTTTGTAAGTGTATAAAATCAATGAAATATACATGTTGGCAAATGCAAACGTGATGGCTGAAAAATGTTTAAGAACACTTGCCTCTTTGACCCAATCTGTTTTCAATGTGACCCACGCCAAAATAACTGTTTGTATAAGTGTACCACAGATCATCCCTATCCAGATACCCTATAAAATCAACAAATTTATTATTCTCACAATAGAATACAAGAATCATTATCAATAGAACAATTAAATGCCAAATGTATGAAATGAAAAAAGCAAGGAAGAGTATCTTGCCTTGGCATCATATTTGAAGTAAAACCCAAAGAGAACTCCAAGAGGAATTCCGATTATGTAGTAACATCCCACGTTAACTTTCGCAACAAACGTTTGCCAACCGCATCCAATCGCAACACCTTAAATCATAAAAAAAAAAAGAGTTTCTAAACACATTTTTCTTTATTACAGTTGACAAATTATAAAATAAATTAAAGTAAAAGCATTTTACCGGAAAGGACGGGTTGGATTCCATTAAGCACAACAGTTACGGCAAGAAGCGGGCATAAATCAGAAACAGCAGCCGAGACTTTTTCACCCTCAGTAAACGCATAGCTCAAAACGTCACGACACACCAAAAGAATAATGGCTAAGATCACGCATACAAATAAGGAATAAAAGTTGACAACAATCACAGAAAACGCTGCTGATTTAGGATTCCCAGCTCCGAGTTCATTGCTCACTCTTACACTGGATCAACATATCAAAATCAAATATTTACACACAGTACTTAAATTTATTGGAAAAAGTGCTAGGGTGCAATGTGATTTATTATATTTGTGTAGATTTAAATTGTAAGAATCCAAATAGTTTTGAGGAGAATAAATTGGATAAGGAGATTATAATTTTCACACGAATTGAAAAAATAAAAATATTTTAATTTTCACTATCTTCTTAATAAGAGTAATGATAAAATTCTTAATAGATATATGTATAGTATACATATTAAAAATTCTACATAGAGGTATAACATACGTAATAAACTTAAAATATTATTTTATCCATTTCAAACTATAAGATGTTTATATATATATCAACAGCTTCAATCCATAGAACGGTTCAATAATCCAAAATAGAGGAACTGAGTATACATAGATTCGCATTTTTTTTAAGAATGGAATTTTTTTTTTCTAGTTTTAGTTATACGTATATTTACGTGACTAATAATACTTTTCATGATTGACTGATTGTTTAGCTAAAACATTATTTTATTTTTGCAACAGAGTAAATTTAACCTATCTTATTAATAAGCTAGAACAACATAAACAAATTTGGAATTTTGTTTAAAACTTTGTATTAGAGATAGAAGACAAAAAAATTTGTTAAACAAAATTAAATGACAAAACAGAGAGTTACTATAAACATATGGGGTATAAAATTTCTGTTTTTTTTTGGGTACCAACTTTTGTTTAAAAAAGAGAGCAAGTTGGGAAAAAACAAACCTTATCGCTGCATTGAATCCAACAGATATCATAAACACCCAACCTGAAATCGTCATGCTGAACACAAATACCAAGTTATATAATATCGTACGTTTCAAAGAACATTATATAATTTTGTTAAAGATCAATCCAATATGATAGAAATATATCAGAAAGATTTGTAGGGCATAAGAATTTTGAAGAAAAAATTAAAGGAACTTTTATATTAAAAAAAAAAAGAACTAGAGAATATGGTCTCTCAATAGAGGATTATCGTGTTTGGTACTTTTAACTATTTAAATTCTATAGTGTTTTTTACGATTGGTAGATTGTGTTCTAAAATATTTATTTAAACATGATCATTTTTAATTTTAAAATATAATATAATGGAATAAATGAATTATATTATAGAGAAAATATTTAAAAAAAACTCGTAACAAATAAATAATGTGAAATGAGTACCACATTGAAAGATAAATATAAAAATGATATTTTTATGATTTTTATAAATAGCAGTATTATTTTTTAACAATTTTTATTTGTAAACTAATGACAAACTATATGCAAACTATCAGTAGACTGACTGACTATACAATTGAATATAGTCAATTAGTAGATTAATAGCAAACTACATACAAACTATTGGTAGACTAATAACAGACTGAAAACACACTATTGAACTCTTCTTATAAATCATTTTAGAAAATGTTATATTTCGTAATAAAATTGATAAATGTGTCATTTTAAAAAATTATCCCTTATTGTATTATTCTAAGAAAAATTTATATGGAAAGACTTACCAAATGGAGAGAGAGTCGAGAGCAAGTTCCGGGTTCTCGAGGAGCCCGGCAAGGAGAACGAGGATCTGAAAATACCACATCTCAAGGCAGAGCATTACAGCGGAGGCGGCGGAAAGTTTGAAGAAAGCCGGTAAACCGGAGAACGCTTGTGCGCTAAACCCTTTCCATGTCACACGACACCGTTCACTCGTCACGATGTAAACGAATTGAGCCACCACTATGATCCACCACGAGAGGCTTAGCACGAGCGACGCTCCAAGAAGCCCCATCCCGAGCTTGTAAACCGCGAGCCAGCTTAGGAGAAGGTGGACGAAGAGAGTGGCGGTTGCAATGTAAGCGCTCGGAGCCACGATGCTTTGTGCCTGCAAGAACTTTTGGATCGGGAAGTTCATCCCGTAGGCGAAGATTTGGGGGATTAGGCCGTAGACGAAGAGAGCTGCAGCGGAAGCGATTTCCGGAGATTCGCCAAGGAGAAGGAGAATCGGCCTGGAGAAGACGTAGATCAAGGTAAGGAAAACGCCAGTGAGAGTAAGCAATACGGCAGATCTTTGGAGATAGATGCCGAGCATGTCGTATTTTCCACCTCCGTAAGCTTGCCCGCACAATGTCTCCACTGCACTCCCCATTCCTAGCTACACATGCAAAACCAATGTTCTAAAAATACACTATACGATCATCTGCGTTCTAAAATAAGCTATACGGTACACATGTATAAAATACGCTATATGATAGTTTGTGTTCTAAAATAAGCTATACGATAATAAGTGTTTTAAAATAAACTATATGTTGTAAAAAAAAAACTATATGCTAATATATGTTTTAAGATATATAAAGTAGAAACTCGATAAATTAATAAAAAAATCATAAAATAATAATATGTTTGGTAAAATAATAAGATTAAAAAAATTAATAAAATAGTAAGATAATATGATTTTTTCAAAAAATTATATAAATATATGGTTTTATTAATATCTTAAATATATTATATAAATTGATAAAATAGTAAGATAATTTTATTAATATATATATGATGATTTACTAAAATATAAGTATATTATGGATTGTTTTCTTTATACAGTTTACTAAAATATGAGTATAAATTACATAAACATAATCTTATACAAATATATTTATATATATGATAATTTACTAAGATATGAGTATATTACGGATTTTTTCTTTATTAAAATTAAAATATTTTTACAACTCATTTCTAATTTTAAAATGAAAGTTTAAAAAATATTATAAATTTTCTTTAATCTAAAAAGAATTATCAAAAAATTATTTGTTTATTAAAAATTGAGAAATTAATAATTATTTAAATTTAAATTTCACAATTTCTATATTATTAATTGACAAAGTTTCTACTGTGCTATCGAGGCCGAACAGTATTTAGATCATTGTGCAAAACATAACCAATAGGCAATAGATCATTTCGGTTACCATGAGACCGTAGGCGAAGACTTGGATTCCGGTGTTTCCGAGAGAAGCGGCGGCGAGTTGTAAGTTTCCGAGATGGCCGGAGAATATTTGAGTGGACATGGACATTAAGTAGTTTATCATGTAGACGATGACGGCAGGCGCGGCAAGCTTGAAGAGCAGCTTCGATTCAATCATCGTCGCCTTACGCAGGCGGAGAAGCACCGGAGTTTCCACGTCGGATAGTATTCTCTCTAGTTCGCCTTTGCTCGATTCCGTTCCATCACCACCGTGAGGCTGGAGAAGTGGCTGGTACACGCCGTCGTTTTGAGACGAGTCCATGAAGATGTCGGAGATTTGCTCTCCTGTGTCTCTCACTCTCTAGTTATTTATTCGTCTACCTTGTGTCCTCCTCTTTATTAGCTAACAGACGAGCTACATCGTCACTATGTATGAAAGCATTAATCCTGTTTGAGTGGAAAATAATTGCAGTTACTATTCATTTTATGTTTGTTTTTTGTTAATCAGATCCCGATATATTTAGTTTAGTCCACCTCGTGTTTCTCGTTGTTACACAACTCAACAAATTGTGATTTCTTCCGTTAGTTGCAATATTTTATAAAAAGAATATATACTCTTAACTTTAGAAATAAAAACGCATTTATACCTCTATTTAAAATATATGGAAAATTATATGCATTCGGAGAAACCCAAATTAACTTGTGATTCTTTTTAATGAGGTTGAGGATGTTTTAACCGGTTAATGAATGTCTTTGATGATTAATTTCTGCTTTGGTATACTTCCAGTTTCATGAACACCATCACCCATATTCTACTTATTCAGTATCTTTGGTATTGTACTATTATAAGATGATCCTCTCTCTGATGGACAGCAACGTGCGGCTGAAGTTTTGGGAGACTTCATTGGAATATTAATTTATCAGTAAACAAAATATATATTTGTATCAATACAAAAATTGTTTGTATTGTAATCCCTATTAAAATACCTTTTGGATCCGCCATTAGGTAAAAAATTATCTATACGGCACAAAAATATTACGACGATATAATCAGAACATCAGAATGTTCTAGTCTTGTTTCTTCTACGACAACTACATTTCCATGAATCAACCATAAAAATTAATTTGCGGACATCCTTATTTAATTTGATGGGAAAATTTAGCTGAAGCTAATAAACCCCAACCAACTTTCTTTCTGTGTGGCTAAGTCCAATCCAACTTAATAGGTGGGTACAATTTATTATTATTTTGTTGTTTGTTAAAGACAATTTATGATGTCAGAACCAACTTGGTGCAATTAGAGGAGTAACCTACTTTCCTTGAAAAATTATTCTTGCGGAATCTGTTGAATACGAGATGCAGGGAATAAAGGTTCTTAAGAGCAAAGTATAAAGAATGACTTTCTTTATTATGTTTAGAAAATAACTCAAAACTAAACACAGCTTTTCTCACACCTTGTCATAACTCGACATAGATGTTATTTATAGGGTTAACACAACATTACTAATCCTATTCCAAATAGATATAGATAACTCTTAGATCTATTAGGATTACAACAACCTTTCTTATCCTAAACTAACTTGGTTTAAGCAACTTAGGTTGTTTGTTGTCAAAGCTTATCAAAGCTTATCCTACATTCTTCCTCATAAGCTTTGTTGGCTTTGTCTTGGACATGTTTAGAATACCTATCAAGCTTCTCATTTCTGTAAATTTGATCTGCGCCAATGCCTTCGTTAGAATATCCGCTTTCTGTTCTTTTCCGGGCACATGTTCCACATCAACGAGCTCCCTCTCAATACATTCACGAATAAAATGGTAGTACTTATGAATGTGTTTACTCTTGCCATGAAATACCGGATTTCGAGTGAGTGCTATCGCGGACATGTTGTCGATCTTGATGAGAACTTGCTCTGTTTTCCAACCTGTAATCTCGCTTAAGAGATCTTGAAACCACATAGCTTGTCTTGCTGCTTCCGTTGCTGCCATGAACTCGGCTTCGCATGATGATAGAGCAATTGTATCTTGCTTCTGTGAACACCACATTATTGGTGAGGAGCCGAAATAGAAGATATGTCATGTTGTACTTCTTCCATCGTTCAGGTCTATGGTTCTTTATTATGTTCTATTGTACTGCTACCAAATAAAGGTTTTTAAGAGCAAAGTATAAAAAATGACTTTCTTTATTATGTTTAGAAAATAACTCAAAACTAAACACAGTTCTTCTCACACCTTGTCATAACTCGACATAGATGTTATTTATAGGGTTAACACAACATTGCTAATTTTATTCCAAATAGAAATAGATAACTCCTAGATCTATTAAGATTACAACAACCTTTCGTATCCTAAACTAACTTGGTTTAAGCAACTTAGGTTGTTTGTTGTCAAAACTTGTCAAAGCTTATCCAACAGGGAAGAGTGTTTTATTAATGAAATTGTGAGCAATTGTACATCCAAATGTTTACGAAATATTGCATGAGGGAAAATGCAAAATCATAAGAGCATTTCCATCGTTTAAGAATTTTAAATGAAGTTTTGAACAATAAATTATTAATATTTAGATCTAATTTAATTATACAATTATATTTTAACTTTTAAAAAGTAGTTGAACCACTCATAAAAATATCACAAGAGACTGTTTTGACTTTTGAGTTTCTCAAATCTCAACTGCTTCTCAGTTCTCACTTTTCTCACATACTTTATCGTTTTTAAAATATTTTAATGCTTAATTAGATACCAATTAAGAGAGTACCAATAAAAAAAGCTCTAAGTTGAAGGAAAATACAAAATCATAATTTTGGTTACAACAGCATACGAAAACAGGAAACTCTTTGTCAGAGAGTCCGCTTCTACAAAATCATAATTTGATGGAAGAATGAATCGATAAGCTCTTTCTGAAATGCTTTGGAATTGACTAATTTGAAGTCGATATGACACTCTCGAAGCTGCTGTGGTTTTGATGATGATACTAGTTTTTCTGCAATTAAAGTGAAGTGAACAAATCTTTAAAATCATTTTCCATACAGAAGAAAGTTAATGGTATGGCTTTCTCCTTAACAAAAGAGTGTGATGAAATAGATCTCTTACAAGGGAAGAAATTTTTAGGCTTGACAGGCCCACCATAGAAAAAGCCTAGAGAATCCCAACAAAAGAGCAAAGGAGTTAACTATGGGTCATGGATCTTATTGGGTTGGAGTTAGGGCCGAAGAAGTCCACTTTGAAAATATTGGCCATATCCACAATGGTAGAATGGTAGAAGTAGAACATTTGGAGGGATGAGAAGAAGCGTGTAAAAACAAAGGATAAAGAGTTGTGAAATTATAAGTGAATCCATCTAAAATCTCTAAAACCACAGAACTAGTGAAAATAGTATTAACTTTTCCATAGTTACCAATGTTTATTTCCATCACATTCATAACTAGATGTTAAACTCGAATTGTACTCTCCTTTTCTCTAACCAAGATAAATTTATTTTAAATATAAATTAAAATCCCAATACAAACGAATAATCCAAAAAATTAGTTATGAACAATCATATTTTAAACAAATACGGTTTAGATGAATAGTTTGTTCATGTTAACTAACAATTGAAAAAATGGTCAGCGAAAAGTATCATTTACAAATACTTGTACATAAATAGTTCATAGTGAGGTATATCAATTTTGTTTGACTGTTTGTTTTCCCTTAAAATAGCATACGGGAAATAAAAAATTGTTCTAAAAACATCGTAATGCCTTATCAAATCATCATACCTCAACTTACTTGAAAAAGAACTTACTTAATTAGTAAAACCATTCCAATATCATTGCAAATAAGCTTTAAATAATAATTTGTACACACTTTTGAAAGATGAAATATCTCAAATGAAAAAAAAACATTAGAATTGATCATATCTTACTATCTTCTCTATATTATTATATAAACAATGGCATGGAAAAATAAAATTAAATATAATCAAGCAAGGACCTTGCTTGATCTTGAGAATCTTGGTGACCATGGATTACACAATAGAGAGGCTTTTGAAGAGAGCTTCTTCTTCAGGTTTTGTTTTGTTGATTCTCTCCCCAATTCTTTGCTGCTTTCAAGTTCTCCAAATGCTTCCATGGCTGATTTCAAATCTATATATTTTAAAAATAAATAAATTAGTATTTAACTATTTATGTGGCTAAACTTAATAACTTATATATACATAATATCTTAATATTTTGTTTTATTAATTAACTTTATACATCGATCAAGTAATATAGACCTGTTCAAATCTTACCCTTTTTTGTCGACACTTAAATCATTTTTATCAATAGAAATTTCAACGAGGAATAATAATGTATGAAACGCTTGATCATTCATCGTTGACATACGCACAAAATTGAACAATATAGGAATATAAATTATTCATCAAAAAGGAAGAAAATAACTTGCCTTGATACGGCCACGATGAATTTGGCTCTAAAACGTTGTTGCTCGTCTTGAACTCATGTAGCTGTACGAAAAAGTTAAACCATTTCAGACTTAACAAACAACTATTAACGTTGTAATTGAGAAAAAAAAAAATTACCCAACTTGGTGCACTACTCGATGAACTGTCCCAACCGATATGCGACACGTGTCGAACATCTGTTGGATATCCAATTTCCATCTCCTCCTCCTTCTCATCTACAGAAGAAAATTCTCATTGAATCCATTTTGTAATCATTAGAATGATTTGATATGTGTATTAATCGATTTACCGAAAATGTCGGAGAAACACTTGAAGCTCTTGTGATAAAGCCCTTTGAATCTTGTAGCCATTCTCTAATCCGAAAAAAAGACAATAAATTTCTATCTACTTGTAAAGATCCGAAACACTTACGATACTGTTGGAAAGAACAAATTAAAATTTTGTTTACAAAAGTATAAATTAGAGAAAGAAAACTGGAAATGAGTTAGAGAAAAGATGAAGAAGAAGAAGAAGAAGAAGATGAAAATGAAGAAGAGAAAGAATAAGAGACAAAATGCTCTTTTGTGATATTGGCATGATATTTAAAGACAAAATATAAAATTGGAGGAGACACGAAGGAGAGTAGTGGTAATCTATTATATAAAAAGATGAAGTATATTCTTGATCAATTATTGGAGAATACAAAATTTGTATATTTTTTAACAGAAAACAGAAAAACGAATATCTTATCCGATAAGGACAAGGCGAATAATGTTTCATTTCAAGATGGTATGTATAAGTAAATTAGTTAAAGGTTTAGGTAAATCCATTCCACATTCCACGAGTTTTAGTTCAACTACTAATTCCACCCGATCACTAATTTATCATCCACTCAAATACAATAAATGTTTTGTTTCATTCGAAAATTAAGAAAAGGGGTGTTAAGTGTTAATCAAGTTTTTGTAACATATTTCGCTCGTATACTTGATTTAGTTTTCGCATAAATAGCAAATAATATCAACAATACTGTAACAAATATTTTACGATTGAAGTAGGTTAACACTACATATAATTAATTATAATTATCATTTTTTCTGTTTTTTTTTTTACTTATTGTTTCTCTTTGGGATCACAAAGAAGGTTCATATAATCCCATGAAGGAAAGAATCTTAGCCGTTCGAGGAAACCAGCATAGTGGCTAACAACTTGTGTAGAGGTCTTTGTGTTTTATAAAATTGGTTCAACTATATAATTTGCTTTGGTCGGAAATCAATTTTAAAAAAAAAAATTCATCAACTAAACCATTATATATGCACTGCAAAAGATTTGGTCTAACAACTTGAAAAACTATAATAAACTGAAAAATAAGTATATGAAAGAAAACAGATTCTTTAGTTAGTTTACGTTACCAAAATGCATCCGTATTTTCTGAAGACCACAGTAATCTGATTTACTTAAAATATTTTTTACTCAAAAGATGACTATTCTTTTTGGTGGTTAATAATTGTCTTTCCTCTAATAATCAATAAGAAAGCTGTCCTTTATCATTGTATTAATTATAACTATACTTATTATAAAAGGCGCAACAGAAAATATATTGCCGGCAAATCAAATGATTAGCCTTATGATTTTTTTTTTTAGAAATTTCGAAAGCTACACATGTTGAGATTTTTGAGTTGTGGCCTTCACGTTGTGTATTTCTCTATAAATGGATAGATAAGGCATACGAAATATATATGTATATGCAATCGTCACTGTCTTAGATTGTAAATTTGTAATAACATACAATGTGACTAGGTGAGACAGCTGTATTTTATTTTGTTTATATAGGTTGAAAATTATGCTTAGTCACTTTCAAGACACCTCTTGTCTTTGGGTTTAATCAATTTTCACCGTCAAAATTTTTAATTTAATTTTCAATTATTTATTTGTCTAAATTTTACTAAATAACACCTTCAAAACTATATTAGTCATTACAATGTGCATGTAAAAGTAAAGATCCAAAATCGACAAAACCCCAAAAGTAACAGTCTAACAGATATCATTTAAAAGTTACATAAAAAGCTCACATCAATGTTTATTCTTATAAAACAGCTTTTTGCGTATGCATGAAGTGGATCGAATGAGGCAAGTCAAGATTATGCATAAATCCAAAGAGGATATGCACCAATAATTTAATTATGTCGAGGCCATATATGTTTGATCGAACAAATACAGTAAAACCTCTATAGATTAATAATGTTGACACTTCAAAAATTTATTAATTTATAGAGTTATTAATTAATTGTTAATAAATTAATAATTAATTTATCAAAATATTAATATTTTATTAATTTATAGAAAAATATTTCAGTTCAAATTTAAAATGTTTGTCAAAAACAAAAAAAAATATTTTTAACAATATCAAATTTATTTAGAAAATATCATATCAGTGAATTTGAAAAATAAGTCAAACAATTTTTATTAACTTGAAACAATAATTTAATTTACTATATTATATTATTTATATATGCTAAAATGTATAATTATTAATTTATCTAATTATTGAGATTATATTTTTATATAAGAATTTTAAAAAATTATTATTTTATTATCTTATCAAAATTTATTAATTTTTACACTAGTCCAAATTAAGACTAGTAAAAAGTATTAATTTATAGTAATTATTAACTTATCGAGTATACTGTATATATGCCTTAATTGTTTCAAACTTCATTTCCTCTGTTTGCGTTTAAAATTCAAACATTTTTTAAAAAATTATATGAAACATTTTAAGTTTGTTCACAAGAAAAGTTTGTTCATTGCAAACTACAAATAAAAATAAATCTTCTCGTTTGCGTTTAACTTTTAGCAAAATCAACAACTAAAACGTTCGTTGAGTCATGTAAAAAATATACAATGAACGCAACAAACATACAAAAAACCATAACCTGTTCGCAATTGAGAGGAGTGATTCGCATTTTTCAAGTTATACTTGCAAAACCCATCTTGACTCTATCTCAATCATATTAGATTGTACCAAAGAACTCATACTTGCAAAACCCATCTTGACTCGACTGATTCTCAAACCGATAGCAACAAGAGATAATCATAAATTGAAAACCCACAAGAGAAGAGGAAGATCAACAACAACACAAAAGGTCCCATAATGCTTACACTATCCTCTTATCACAAAGTCCTTGTTCTGAATAGACTGCAGTAAGCAAGACTGAAGGCACATAGAAACTCCAAGTGGTAATGTAAGTGCCCGATTGTTTCATTGCATATACGTTTGCGTTGTAATGCAAGTGCAAATGCTAACGTAAATGCAAACAAACAATCGGGACCGTACTAATAACTATCTTGAAGTGATCTCAAGACTCAATATTTCTATAATCCTAACAATTTGACAAATGTGGAGACAGACTAACAAGAACTTAGTATAGCAGTAATGAGTGTAAACCATCTGAGATTGTACTACACTGATTCAAAGTATTCGAATTTGAAAACACAAAAATGTCCAAAATATCATTACTCAACTTTCAGAAAATGTTTTCGAAAACTAAATCCATTACCTTTTGTGATAAACACTCCTCAAAGAGTGGCTTAACGCCAACTTGATGGCCAGTACGGATGAATCCCATATCCAGTCTTCCAATTATCCAAGTACACAACTTTCTTCACAGCCCAGAACGATATGAACAGAGCCAAAAGCATTACCAATCTCTGTGCAGTGATGTTCTTTACTCGAACAAGCACGTTGGTGACAAACGCCAAGAGCAATCCAACCACGGTGTACAAGAACCCCACAGCGAATCCCTCAGCTCCAAGCTGCATCCCAGATCCTTGGTAGAAGAAGACGAGCTTGTTCGGATCGTTACGATCCTGGAGAAACATTGGCATTTTCCTGATGATGTTGTGCATTGTACCAGCGACGCTGAAGAAGTAGATGAAAATGGCACCTGATAACCAAAGCCTACGGTCATGGAGAAGAGTTTCTCCTTTTAGGATCCGTTTGATGACGAACGGAGTAGCGATAACGATCAACGCTACGATGACACCGATCTGCGCCCTGGAAAGAAGCGGCGGCCGTTGGATTGGACCGACGGTGAGCTTTGTTCGCTGCTCGACGAACTCCGCCATGGATTCCGCTAAACGAGAGAAATCCGATTGGTCCATTTGACCGGATTCGTCGCGGAGGTTCGAAATCGAAGGGGCAACAAGGCGGATGTGAGGGAGAGCGTTAACGCCGAAGAGCTGGAACGAAGATTGGGCCTTCGAGAACTCGATCTCGCAGAAGAAAAGCTTGGTCGCATCGGATCCGTTGTTGTTTGCGAGGAAGGAAACGGAGACGATGCCGAACTCGCGGCGGAGCTCCTGTAGACGAAGCTCGCTTTTGCTGTGTAGCTGAGTAGCGTCGAAGAAGACGAGCATAGAATAAGGTCTAGGGGTGGAAGCGGAGGTGAGGAATTTGGATATACCATGGTCGTCGAGATGGATTACGCCTGATTCGGAGGCTGATCTGAGAGAAACAAGCTCGTTGATAAGATCTGAATCGGAATCCGAATGGGAAAACGAAGCTGCCACGATTGATGATACAGCTGCTAAGAGGAATAGAAGAGATAAGAGTCTTCTATTGATCGCCATTGTCGATCTTCTCCAGGTGAGTTTCAGATTCGGAAAGATAGGAGAAAGTGAAAGAAAAGGGTATTGCCGTTTACCAGAAAGCCTCTAGTTGAAGAAGAAGGTCCACGAGGCTCTAAATTTTGATATCTCGCTGGTCGTCCAGGCTGGAAGGTTTTTATTGGTTGATACATCCACGTGGGTAGTTTTGATTTGTGAAACAAAATCTGCGAATCAACGAAGCACATTGTTATTTTTCATCTTCATTAACCTTTTTTATTTATTTTATTTTTTTTTTTTAATAGTAAAATGAGGTTTCTACCAAGATATAAGACTCATTTCCAGAGTTTATAAAAGAACGGAGAGATCGAAATCACAGTAGAAAGATTCGACAAAAAGTTTTCTTTGAACTACGTGGTTTTCCGCGCCTTTTTCCGCGCCTTGTACGGATAAAATAAATTTTAATATTATTATTATAATATTTTTCAATATAAAATTGATTAAAAATTTAAAAAAAAAATTCAAAATATGAGATTGATCGAAAAATATTTACATAACATCAATGTAGATGTGTTAACCATTAGACGCCACCTCTAAATTATACTCTAACTATCTTTTCTAGATTGTATCCGACTTATAAACTAATAAACAATATAATATAAGTTAGAATTTATCAAATGAACATGTTCTAAAAAAATAGTATGTGATAATACAAACCTGTATTGGAATTCTATCTGCAATTTTTCAAAAAGATGGAAATGTTATCCGACCTCCACTAACAAACAGAAATATTGTTAAGGTACCGTAAAAATCAGAAAATAGTTAATATAGACACACAATCTTGAAAATATTCTAACAATGTAACAACCTGAAAAGGAGTTATCATTCATTAGAATCATTGTTGGCACAAAATTTCACTAAGTGATTAAGAATCATGATTTGCTATGATAGGATGTCAAAAATAGAATTATGATTGAGAGTTGATATATAAAAAAAAAGAGACATATATACAAAACTGTAGGACTATAAAAGTTATTTTGATTCAAATCTTGTAGTCATAAATAGCTTTTAAAAGTTGCAAGACATATTCTATAGTGAAGTAAAAATCTATTTCACACCAAAGATAATTAAAGAGTAAAAGGTAAAACATAAATTGTTTCATAAGAAACACAATATCTCATTTTGCTAATTAATTTCCATATTCAGCAGCCAAAACATGGTTTATGAATCTCTCTTTTCTATATCTATATATATATATATATATATAAGAAACACTATATGAAATCTAGATGGCTAATATAAGAAAAATAAAACATGATTTGTTAGAAAACTATGCAATTCTTTTACATCATGCTCTTTTTTATATATTTACCATTATATCTTCACCACAATTCCCATTGTTTTCTACCACATCGTCACCACCATCTTCATCTTCATCATAACTATTGTCATCACTTTCAACACTATTACATAATCATTCATCCTCATTATCACGATCAGTCTTTTTAGTTCCAAGACCTTCTTTATCAACTTCTTCTCTGATCTTGTCATCTTCATATATGCAATCCAAAGGTATTCCATATATCAAGTAATGTGTAGAACGATTAGATGGGGGATTACGTTAGATAAGTTTTCTTTTTCTAATTCATCATACATCAAAATAAATAATTACAAAAAATTAGAAAACCAAGAATCAAAAAACAAAAAAAATCAATACTGACTAAACCTAGTTACAAAAAATATTTCTATTAGAGAGTATATATGAAAGGTTTTTTCTTACCTTGAGTAATGTCAATTCACCTATGTTGGTATTAAAAGTATAGATTTTCTTCACAGCCGCTTCTTTGACCGAGTATCGTTCATGGTAGTGTTACGATCATAAAATTCTTGTATGTTCATCTCTTCAACAGCATTTCTTATAGATATCTCGTCCTTGAAGATCACAAATATGAATTCCTTTAAGAAAGACAACATGCTAGATTTAACATATCATATAGAAAAAATCCTAAAACAAAATGACATCTTTAGCCGTTTAACAAAAATAACGTGTGTAAATATTTTCAAAAACAATTAGACCATGTTCAACGGGGGATGTTAAGAAGAATTCTTAAGATAATAAAGCATTTAATTAAATGTGAAATAGTTAACAAGAGAATAATCATTTCTTACTTAAGGGATTTAAGAATCGGCTTTTACCTACCACGTGTCAATGTCCCTTTCGTTTTCTCCTTTTCACCTCTTTTCCAAGACCAAAAGACCAACTATGGGTTTGGGTGAACTCCGAAAAGAGGAAGCTTTGAGATTTTTCTTTTTTGTTTTACCTCTCCCGTTCAGTATGCTTTAAATCTTTGTTTACTTCTCGATTCTCTGTTCGTTTTGCTGTGAATTATTTTCTAGGAGATTCACTTTGCCATGGCCAAATTGTCTTTCAAGGATTCTCTTAAAGCTCTAGAAGCCGATATCCAACACGCTAACACACTGCAAACCCTCAATCCCAGAAAACACATCTCTCTGTTTGAATATTTTGATGCCGTGGACCAAAACTCTGTTTATTGTTAGAGGTGCTTATGATCTTTCTAAGATTCTACCATTGGAGCATAGAAAATAAAATTATCTTAACAAATATTTTTAACAAAAAAATTATAATTAAATATTAACTAAGAATCCATTAGAGTTTCTTGCATTGCATTACACATACTCTTATGAACTAAATATAAAATAAAATAAAAAGACAGAATATATATAAAAAACTATGAACCTAATATATTATAAATAAATCAAAACAGTATATACCATATGAATGAAATTGATGCTTTCGATATTAAGAGTGCAATGAGATCTATACCTATTTGAAAAAGAATAGTTAAAATTGATATTGAAGCGAGACTAAAACCAATAGCCATCAAAAGAACTTTCTCCATTAGAATATTTTCTCCCTCATCTACAAAAAAAAACAAATTCATATCAAATTCAAGAAAAACAATTGAAGCAACCAAAAACAAACATCTCTCGTATAGAAAACATATGAAACTCATAATGCAGTAACAATAAAAGAACACAGAAAGAAAACTTATCGACTAACCCTACAGCAAAGACAACATATAACCTAATCAATATTAGAAAAGACACAAGTATTTATAAGAGAAGTTATTTAGGTTTAGGCATTTATATTTCTCTATGATAAGTTTTAAGTATATAGAATATTCGTTTTGATTATTTGATATTTTTTATTTTAATAAATTAATTTTAAACCAAATTATTTTAATTAACTAATTTCATTAAGGATAAATCACGTCTTTTCACATAAAGAATAAAACATAATCAATTGTTATAACTCTCAACCACATCCCAACTTGCTTGCCAATTAATAATATGATTAATGAGATGCTTTTAATAAAAGAAACAGAAATTAATAATATTATTCATGCGATAAATGTATCCATTTTACAAACGAATAAATTATTAAAAAAATTTAAACATTAATCAATTATTTTTTTTGTCAATAGTCTCATATTCCTAAAATGATTCAGTGAATCAGATTGGTGGAACTGAGTTTACATAATAAAGTTAATAAATGTGATCTCGAGCATTCCGTGCTACCTTATCCGCCTTTGTGTTCTGCTCACGTGAGATCTTTGATATTGAAAAATATTCAAACTCCTGTTTACCTCTTTCATATTCCTCCAAGTATAATGCGAACACCGGCTATTCCGCTGGTTCAGACACCATCTTCACCAATTCAGAATTATCTGTGACGAAATCCACCTCTAATTTTCTAGCATCAAGCATACAATGCATTACCCATATCAATGCTTCCAGTTTTGTATGTAACGGGAAAATGCTGCGACATATATTATGTGCTCCCATTAATGTATCTACCGTTCTCACTCCTTGACTAAATTACCCCAATCCTACATTTGGTTCTCTTTGTTTTCTTAAGCCATCAGTGTGACAGATTATCCTATCTCTCGTCAAAAAGCTATTTTGCATACCTAACGATATAGATATCCATGGCTTCTCAATCTGAACATCCTCTCAAGCCATAGCTTTCAGTAGTCGCTAACTTAATTATTTTCTAGTTGACTAAACATTAGTTATTTTATTCCTTTTTAAAATTCTTTAGCCATTTTGATTAAATATTTCGAGTTTAATATAATCACTAGAAATATTTGGATTCTATATATATGTAATTCAAAAACAAATTGGGTCGTAGTATTTTTCCCAAAAACATGGATCTTTTGTGCAATTGCACCTTTGCCCCACCTTCTTTGAGCTTATGAGAAAAAATTAAACGAGACCACATAATCCGTTTTCAACCTCTATCATCTAATATACATTAACTATAGTCCTAAAAAAGTTCGTCTACAACATTAGACTAGCACATAATGACATACTTAAAAACAGATTGTCGAAGAAAATCAGGAAGTACAACGAACATGTTTATAATATTGAAAAGAATTTTTGATTCTCTAGACAAAAGCCGACCAAAACCAACTTTGAAATATAATATTAATGAGAATTTCTTGGTGCGGAAGTATGTTTGACTATACACATTTTCTTGTGTCCCAAACACATTTGGTTTGCTCCTCAAGTATATGCCTCTCTATATATATGAACACATTTTGTTAATTCTACAATGCATCAAGGCTCAATTCAAAATAAGCAAAAATGAAGTGGGAAGGTCGTCAACATGGTGTTGTTCGTACGTGGATGACTCATCCGTCGTTATGTAGTCCGCGACCCACAAACCATTTCGTGAACCGGTTGGATTCAATACCAGGTTTTGGAGAATTTGTCAAAGTGCCATCAAAACCGACTAACCACTCCAAGTTCACCGGAAAATGTGACAGGTCCAAGTGCATAAATTGCCACGTGTCACCGGCTACCAGATCGGCTGACAAATCTAAGGGTCGCCGTAATCAACAAGCAACGACGTGGTGGGCTGAGGATAAGCTAGACCGGTTCATGGGATCCGACTCGTTTTCTGCTAAAAGTATTTTGGATACATTATGTGGTGAAGATTATGATGATCATATGTATGATCATGATTACGAGTATACATCGCGTTGAGATATATGAAGAGTTCTTTTATATATATTTGAATTTGAATAAACAAATGTAATATTTTGATTAAAAAAAGAAGCAAATGTAATATCATGGGGATTTTTTTAAATATATTTGTTGTGTCAATATCAAAACAAATAGGAATGATATTATTTTAGTATTCTTTAAACAAATTTTGTAATTGAAATGTTTATACAGCATACGTATTAACCAAAAAAAAAAATTCCACTATATATATAATGGGTAAAAAACTTTAACCAAGTAAAAATATATATAAAGAGAAATAATAAAATATGATAACAACAAAAACAAAATTTAGTTTTCTTTTCTCGACATTTGCCACTACAAACGAATTTTAGATTGCATGTTTTCTGCTTATTTAATATGTCAATCTTCAAGTACTTAATAAAACTTCAATCTCAAGCTTTGTGATCTCATCACACACATAGAAACATATAATCATTTTCATAAAAGTTATCATATTTCTATAAAAGTAAAAATTAAAGTTTGGATAGACAAGACACCGGAGGGATTTGTATTCTGGATGGTACCACCAACATTGTTGCATACGACCTCCAACTTTTTGTCCTCCGTCGCCGGAATAATGCTGATGTCCGTTAAAACGATGCCGGTAGAGCACTATCATCGGTAATCTAATTATTTAAAAAAGGAAAATAATATAAAATAAAGAGAGAGTGGATGAGAAAAGGTGAAAAACATATATTGTTTGGAAAACGAATAGTTCAAAACGATTATTTTTCAACTGAAGCAAATAAATAAACTTGATAGATCGAAAAAATATTTGTTCTTTCTTCACAGCTACAAAATATGTCTATGTGTGAGATTGCTTTGAAATTACTTAGCCGCATATCAAAATTCAATTGTTTTTCTAGTCTCTGAAAATGAACCATAAAAAAATTAGTGAAAGACCCCATCTGATCAAATACATATGATGGTTGAAAGATGTCAAAATGCTGTTTTGATCCAAAAAGTTCTGAAAACATTTTTTTCGTCCAAATTATTTTCTCATAATTTTTGAAAGTAAAAATATAGTAAATTAATTAAAAACCGAGTTAAAACACCCACAAAATATCTTGAAATAAATGTATGTTTTTTCTCTGCTGTTATAAAACATATCTTCAATGATTAGTGCAGAGTTGGAGATTTACGTACGGGATTGCCTTAAAACCATTTTGCTGCGTACTGAAATTCAATTATCTTTCTAGACTCTCAAATTGATGCATAAAAAAGTTTGTGAAAAACCCTAATCTATACTATAAAAAATGGCAAATACTCTCCATATGAATGCCACTTCTGTTAGAATAAGCTTGAGAAGCAAGCTACCCTAGTTCTATTAAGATAAGGATACCTAAACTGTTTAGGATTAGAAGGAGATGTTTTAGGAGTTATCTAATGCATTCTCTAATAGAATTAGGATTTGTCTAGTGGCTATATAAGCAATGTCGAGTTGTGACATTAAGCTTAAGAGAGATTGATAGTTTAAGGTTTTGAGAGAGTTTCCTTAAACTAATAAGAGAGTTATTCTGATTGAATCTTTGATCTTGAGTTCTTAAGTTCTTGTTACAAACAATAATTGGTATCAGAGCTTCAGAATTTTTTGATCAAACATGGGAGATATTGTCGCATCTACATCAACGAAACCCAAAGAAGGAGGAGGACTCTCATCGATCACTTGCCCTATGCTCAATACAACCAACTATACCGTGTGGGCTATGAGAATGAGAATAACACTCAAAGTTCACAAGGTATGGGAGGTCATAGAGCAGGAGACGGATCTACCTGATATAGAGAAGAACAACATGGCGATTGCTTTACTATTTCAGTCGATACCTGAAACCCTTATCCTGCAAGTAGGAGAGCTCGATACAGCAAAGAAGATATGGGAGGCGATCAAATCTAGACATGTGGGAGCAGAAAGAGTGAAGAAAGCAAGATTACAAACATTGATGGCTGAGTTCGATCGGATGAAGATGAAAGACACAGACAAAATTGATGACTTCGCCGGGAAGATATCTGAAATATCATCAAAATCCGCAGCACTCGGAGAGATTATCGAAGAACCAAAACTGGTGAAGAAATTTCTTAAAAGTCTTCCTCGGCAGAAGTATATACACATCGTGGCCTCATTGGAGCAAGTGTTGGATCTGAACACTACAAGCTATGAAGATATAGTGGGACGGTTAAAAGCGTACAAAGAACGTATCTTTGAGGAGGAAGATACACACGAGGATCAAAGCAAACTCATGTACCTATCCGAGTAAACTGGTCAATCCAACCGCGACTACCAATCAAACCGAGATAATAATGGAGAATACAGAGGTAGAGGGCGAGGTGGACATAGCAGAGGCAGAGGTCGAGGAGGACGTAATGGTGGAAGAGACACATCAAAGGTGATGTGTTTTCGCTGCGATAAATTAGGCCATTACGCCTCTGTTTGTCCTGATCGTTTGCTCAAACTACAAGAGGCTCAAGAAGAAGACATTAATAATACACAAGACGTAGACGAACTCATGATGCATGAGGTGGTCTACTTAAACGAGAAGAAAGTCATTCCAAGAAAGTACGAGGACAACAACAATGACGAAGATATATGGTATCTCGACAATGGAGCCAGTAACCATATGACAGGAGATCGAAGGTATTTCGATAAAATAGATGAGTCTGTTACTGGAAAAGTACGCTTCGGAGATGACTCACGAATAAATATAAAAGGAAAAGGCACAATTTCCTTTATTGACATGAACGGAGAACCTAGAGTTATGCTCGATGTTTACTACATACCGGATCTAAAGAGTAATATCGTCAGCTTGGGACAAGCCACAGAATCAGGCTGTGACATAAGGCTAAGAGGAGGACATATGACAATGCATGATCAGGATGAAAAATTACTTGTCAAAGCAGAGAGATCAAGGAACCGTTTGTATAAATTACATATGGGACTAAGAGACAAGGCGCGATTATATTTAACTGAAGCAAGCAAATCAAGTATATGGCACGCAAGACTTGGACATGTAAACCGTGAAACAATAAAGAACATGATTCAAAAGGAACTTGTGTGAGGAATCCCGAGTATACCTTTTGGAAAGGAGATATGCGGTTCCTGTCTATACAGAAAGCAAACAAGGAAAGTCTTCCCGCAAGCCACTCCGTTTAGAGCAACCAAAGTACTCGAACTTATACATGGAGATCTCTGCGGTCCTATAACACCAAGTACAGCTGGTGGAAGCAAATATATATTTGTCCTCATTGACGATCATTCCCGATACATGTGGACGTTCCTACTGAGAGAGAAGAGCGAAGCCTTCACCAAGTTTAAAAGCTTTAAACGACTGGTGGAACAAGATTCAGGAGCTAGTATACAGACTTTTCGAACAGACAGAGGTGGAGAGTTCGTATCACAGGAGTTCAACTCTTTTTGCGATGAAGCGGGTATAAAGCGTCACCTCACTGCCCCTTACAGCCCTCAACAGAATGGTGTTGTTGAAAGATGTAACAGGACATTAATGGAGATGGCGAAAAGCATACTGAAGCATATGCACGTGCAAAACTACCTATGGGGAGAGGCAATACGACATTCAACATATCTCCTAAACAGAATAACGTGGCAACTTCAAAGTAATGGCAATTTCGAAATATACGTTTTTCCTAACAAAGAACCTAAGGGTAATATCGGTACCATAGGTTAAATTAGTAATAAAAAAACTTTTAGGTTTTTCTAGTTATAAACTCACTTTCTAAAGTTAGTACAGTTATCCTCCCTAAAATATAAACATGCAAAACTTATACATAAGCAAGAAAACTTAATAACATAAGCTTATGATCACGAAAATCTTAAAAATTCGTTATATATTGTATAAAAATGATTTTTTTTTTAAAACAAGAAAAGTAGACTTCTCGGATGAAAGTAGACTTCTCGCAGGTTAGTTTTGCAATTGCCAAAATATTAGTAGACTTCTCTATGAAAAGTAGACTTCTCCGAGAAGTCTACTTTCGTAAGTAAACTTCTCGCAGGTCATTTTTGCAATTGCAAAATATTTGACTTTTTGGTCAATTGCAAAAAAGACCTGCGAAAGTAGACTTCTCGGAGAAGTCTACTTCTGTAAGTAGACTTCTCGCATGTCATTTTTGCAATTGAAAAATATTTGACTTTTTGGTCAATTACAAAAATGACCTGCGAGAAGTCTACTTGCGAAAGTAAACTTCTCCGAGAAGTCTACTCTGAAAAGTAGACTTTTCCGAGAAGTCTACTTCCGTAAGTAGACTTCTCGCAGGTCATTTTTGCAATTGACCAAAAAGTCAAATATTTTTCAATTGCAAAATTGACCTGCGAGAAGTCTACTTACGAAAGTAGACTTCCGGAGAAGTCTACTTTGCATAGAGAAGTCTATTCTACAAAGTCAAAGATTGGTCAATTGCAAAAATGACCTGCTTCTAAAGAAGTCTACTCGAGAAGTCTACTCCATTTTTTTTGTTATCAAAGGAAATGGAGTAGACTTCATTCAGACCAAAAGAAGTCTACTTTTACATGCGGTCAATTGCAAAACTAACCTGGACGTTGACTAGTATACTTCATTCGGACCGAGAGAAGTCTATTTTCTGAGCATTTTCGTAAATAAGTGAGGAAGATGAGGATTAGTTGGTCATTTGGATTTCCGAAAATAAAAGAAATTAATTAAAAATAATAGCAATTTCGTGAATAACTGAAACTATGAAGGATTGTTTGGACACAAAATGGCAAATGTTGGGAAGGTGATTTTTGTGGGTTAGATTTATAATTCAAATCAAATTTTAGGTCATTTTGCAAGAATCTCAATATATATATATTTATAAAATATTTAATGCAGCTATATAAATTAGAATTATAAATCAATTATTTAAGCTCATAAAAATATAAAACCACAGCATTACTATTGTATAAATATACGCTGTGAACAAGTACGACCTGTTAAAAAGAGTCGTCAATATTTATGTTATGCTTGAAAAGTTTTTCTAATTAATTTTTGTTACATAGTACTTCTCTGATTTGCACTATATCCATTTAATATATTCTATATATACAAGATATAATATATTTCACATTTTTTTATCAATAAACCATTGATCACATATATAGTTAATATCTACATAATATGTAAATATGTATTGTATGTTTATTTAAATATATAATATTCTTTAAAAAAAATATATATGATAAAATAAATTATAACTACACTTTTTAATAAATTATATTGTGAAAAAAAATCCGCACATCATACTGGTACTTATCTAATCTGATCTAATACTTATAGTGGTGCTATTTTTATCCAAAAACCTTCAAATTATGTTTTTCGGTCAAATTACCTTCTAACGACTTTTGAAAAGAGAAAATATAGTAATTAATTGAAAACCGACTTAAAACACCCGCAAACGATCTTGAAATATATATATTTGTTTCTTCTCTACAACTACAAAATATGCTTTCAATAATTGGAGATCTACGTGTAGGATTGCCTTGAAACTACTTCCTCGCATGCCGAAATTCAATTGTCTTTCTAATCTCTTAAATTGAGTCGTAGAAAGATAGTGGAATTGCGTATTTAAAAATGTTTTGTGTATTTATCAATATATAAACCGATTTAATGAAATTTGTAAAACATCATTAGACTAACACATAAAACAGGTTGTCGAAAAAAATTAGGAAAAACAACGAAAATGTTTATAATATTAAAAAAAATATTCCGTAGATAAAGGTTGACCAAAACAAAAGCCAAGCTTTGAAATCTAAATATTAATATAATGAGAATTTCTTGTTGCCAAAGTATGTTTGACTATTCGCATTTTCTTGTGTCCCAAACACATTCGGTTTGCTCCTCAAGTATCTCTCTCTCTCTCTTCATATATATATGAACACAATGTTAATTCTACAAAGCATCAAGTCTCAAATCAAAAGAAGCAAAAATGAAGAAGGAAGGTCATCAACACGGTGTTGTTCGGACGTGCATGATTCTTTCGTCGGAATTTAATCGGCGACCCACAAACCACTTCGTGAACCGGTCCGGTTCACCACCAGCTTTTGGAGTTTTTACCAAAGTGCCATCAAAACCGACTAACCACTCCAAGTTTACCGGGAAATGTGAAAGGTCCAAGTACAGTAATTGCCACGTATCGCCAGCTACCAAGTCGGCCGACAAATCTAAGGGTCGTCGTAAGCTACATGCAACGGCGTGGTGGGCTGAGGATAAGCTAAACCGGTTCGTGGGGTCGGACTCGTCCTCTGCTAAAAGTATTTTGGATACACTATGTGATGAAGACTATGATCATGATTATGATTAGTATACACCCCGTTGAGATATATGAAGAGTTCTTTTATATATGTTTGAATTTGAATAAACAAATGTAATATTTCGATTTTAAAAAGAAGCAAATGTAATATTATGGGGAGAAAAAAAATTATATTTGTGGTGTCAATATCAAAACAAGTAGGAATGACATTATTTTGGTATTATTTAAACAAATTTTGTAATTGAAATGTTTATAGAGAATAATATTAACAAAACAAAAATTGCATTAAATATAGTAGAAAACTTTAACAAAAAAAGATATATATCAAGAGAAATAATAAATATGATAACAACAAAAACAAAATTTAGTTATCTTTTCTCGACTACAAACGATTATTACAATGCATGTTTTCTGCTCATTTAATTTGTTACAAGGATTCTTATTTTAGCTGATTAGTAATAAGGAGGGCCATAATAAGTATTGCATTTAGACAGAAGAAGAAACAGTTAGAAAATCTATACTAAATAAAAGGAACTATTTGGGGTTCCTTAAGCTATCCACCTCAGCTTTTCAAACTACTCTAAAAATATGACACATCAGCAAAAAATAATAATACAAATTTCTACTTTAGATTTTTTTGAAATACACATAAAGTAAATAAATAGAACCAAAATTAATATAATTAAATACAAGAGTAAATAAAAATAAAATATTATTTTTTGAATCAATAAAATAAATGTTATTTAAATCTATAGCATCAATATATACTCTTTTGTTTGTAATATAACAAATTAACAATAATGAAAATTTTCACTTTAAATTTTTTGAAATACACATAAAATAAATAAATAGAACCATTAAATTAATATAGTTATTAGCAAAAACTAAATAAAACTATATATCATTTTAATCAGTAAAATAAATATCATTTAAATCTGTAGCATTAATATATACTCATTTTTGTCACTAAAATTAATATAGTTACCAACAAAAGTAAATAAAATTAAAATATTATTTTTTGAATCAGTAAAATAAACATCATTTAAATTTATAGCATCAATATATACTTCTTTTGTTTGTAATATAACAATAATAAAAAAATTCACTTTATATTTTTTGAAATACACATAAAATAAATAAATAGAACCACTAAGTTAATATAGTTATTAGGAATAAGTAAATAAAACTAAATATCATTTTCTAAATCAGTAAAATAAATATCATTTAAATCTGTAGCATTAATATATACTCCTTTTTGTAATATAGTGAATATATTGGATAATAAATTGCTCTAAAAAACTTAAATAATAGTTAATAGAAAAGAGATTACAAAATAATAACTTTTAAAGTAAAATTTAAAACATTTACAAATTATAAAAATCTAAAACATTCACCTTTTAGAAACATACAGATTAAACATCATAGTACGTTAGATTTATGGCAACCAACAAGACAACAGAAATTATAGGAAGATTTTCAAAGCATCTATCTATATGAAGATTTCGATCATCGTTACTATTTACATTGCAGAAAATGATAAAAAAAAAGAAGAATTTCATGCACTGATATTTATTCAATGTGTGTCTTAGTTGGCTTAAGGTAGTCAAGTTACTACAAGCGATACATGTCAACACATGAGTTAAACAGTTTATAAACAAAAAAATAAAAGGAACTATTTGGGGCTCCTTAAGCTATTCACCTCAGCTTTTCAAACTACTCTAAAAATATGACACATCAGCAAAAAATAATAATACAAATTCCCACTTTAGATTTTTTTGAAATACACATAAAGTAAATAAATATAACCAAAATTAGTATAGATAAATACAAGAGTAAATAAAAATAAAATATTATTTTTTGAATCAGTAAAATAAATATTAATTAAATCTATAGCATCAATATATATTCTTTTGTTTGTAATATAACAAATTAACAGTAATAAAAATTCTCACTTTAGATTTTTTGAAATACACATAAAATAAATAAATAGAACCATTAAATTAATATAGTTATTAGCAAAAACTAAATAAATAGAACCATTAAATTAATATAGTTATTAGCAAAAACTAAATAAAATTATATATCATTTTAATCAGTAAAATAAATATCATTTAAATCTGTAGCATTAATATATACTCATTTTTGTCACTAAAATTAATATAGTTACCAAAAAAATAAATAAAATTAAAATATCATTTTTTGAATCAGTAAAATAAACATCATTTAAATTTATAGCATCAATATATACTTCTTTTGTTTGTAATATAACAATAATAAAACAATTTTACTTTATATCTTTTGAAATACACATAAAATAAATAAATAGAACCACTAAGTTAATATAGTTATTAGGAATAAGTAAATAAAACTAAATATTATTTTCTAAATCAGTAAAATAAATATTATTTAAATCTGTAGCATTAATATATACTCCTTTTTGTAATATAGTAAATATATTGGACAATAAATTGCTCTAAAAACCTTAAATAATAGTTAATAGAAACAAGATTACAAAATAATAATTTTTAAAATAAAATTTAAAACATTTACAAATTATAAAAATCTAAAACATTCACCCTTTAGAAACATACAGATTAAACATCATAGTACGTTAGATTTATGGCAACCAACAAGACAACATAAATTATAGGAAGCTTTTCAAAGCATCTATCTATATGAAGATTTCGATAATCGTTACTATTTACATTGCAGAAAATGATAGACAAAAGAAGAATTTCATGCACTGATATTTATTCAATGTGTGTCTTAGTTGGCTTAAGGTAGTCAAGTTACTACAAGCGATACATGTCAACACATGAGTTAAACAGTTTATAAACAAAAATTAAGTTTTAGATGACAGTTAATTTTTATATATATCAAGTTAGTAAATTTTTAAATTAAATAATAATGCATTTTTGAAAAAATAACATACATATTTTTATGTAGAAGAAAATGTCTAAAAAAAATCTCTAATTATCCACATCAACAAAATTCCTTATAAACCCAACTTGAATGAAAAAACTAATATGGTTTTTTTTTACTGGGTTAAGAGACTCCTTTAAAAATAATATAATATATATTATTAGTTTAATTATAAAAGCTCATCAAAATTATATGTGTAGTTTAAGAAAAAATGTTTAAGTTAAATTACAAGCAAAAAATTTTACATCTTTTGAGTTTTGAGAAACTCAACATACTTTATTTAACATAATGAGTTAGTATGAAATTGTATTTGTATATGTATTACTTGCCTTATTCATCTATATTTTTTATAGTTTACGTATACTTCATAAACCAAATCAAAATTGCATTTTATCAATATGATTGTGATTTTTTATACTATGTAAATATTATATTTATTTATATGAATCATAGTTATTTTATAGATTTATAAGAGATTAGAACATTGAGTGTTGTTTGTATTTGAGATTGCTAATTAAATAAAAACACTATACGAACACAGTTGAAATAAAAATAAAAATCTAAATTAATTGAAACAATAATAATCAAATTTAATCAAAACAAAAATAATTTTAATGATATTTTGAAAGTTAGTAGTGAATAACAGTGAGTTTATATACAAATATTAAGTTTTAGATTAACAGTTAATTTTAGCATATATCAAGTAGGTAATTCTTAAAATTATATCATGATACATTTTTTGAATACGTTAAAATATTTTTGATGTATAATCATATCAAAACAATTTTAAAAATTAAATATTATATTTAAAATATTAATTTAAAGTGAAAATAATTTAACTTAAATAATAATTAAATATCTATATAAAAACAATCCGCGCGTAGCGTGGAAACATCCCTAGTTGACATTAAAGAGACAAATGGGAGCCATCCTCACCATTTCTTTAAACTCTAACGAAGAACACGATTTTTTGGGTTATACTTTGTGTACAAAAGAAACTATATACAGTTAGCAAAATTTAGTTGTGGTTTATATAGAATGGTGCATGATGTATAACAATCTGAATTTCAACATGTGGTTAAAGTTTCACAAGATTACGATTGGTAAAACCATGAAAAAAAGTAATTTGAATATTTGGAAATAAATCGTATAAAATAAGGATAAACGTTTACTAATGAAAGTAAAGCAGAGACATTAAACCGATATCTGGTTCTCCACATCTAGATATTGCATTAATTTGTGTTGGCTTCCTCACTTCCAATTATGTTTTCTATGGTTCGTCGCAGATTCTTAAGAACTTTTGATTTTCTAGTTTTGGAAGAGATTATCTTTTTCCAGTATGATCAATATAAATTATATTCGTCAAATAGTAAAATACTAATGATATATGTAAACTAATAACGGGGAAGTTAAGTAAAATGCATGAAATATATGGAAGAATGAATTAATTAATTTGGAAATTTCTACGTGGTTGCATGAGTTATAAATGATTATAATATATAGTAATCATCTTAAAATATTAAACACAAATTGTCTTCCACTTTTACAAATAAGTTTAATTATATCATCGTAAACTATTTGTTGATATTATATAAAGAGTAAAACAGTGTTCGGAATACTGTGGTTCTCAATTTTATAAACGAATATACAATAATGGATATAGAATTCTAAAATAGTTGATTGCACACATATATGATATATATAACTATATAAGTCGGATCAATATATTAGAAATCTACAGAGGAAAATAATATAATAAACGAAATAATTACGTTTAGTACAACATTTAAATTATCTATGTTCTCCATCTTTTCAAAAATCTCATTTATATTACAAAGAAGAATAATCTGAATATCCGTAAAAATCAACACAACAATAACATTAAAGTCTCTCCATTGCTTGACATCTCAGCTTTTTTAAGCTTTATAAACATGACACCTCAGCAAAAATAATCATCAATCAAAACATTTTATTAATACATCTCATCTACTTATTTTGATTTTTAAAACTTAAACCCATTAAAAACCCAAATATTTTTTCTATTAATTTTTTTTTTATTTTTTACCAAACTCAAGCCCAAATATTTAATAACAGCAAATAAAAAATCATTATTTTATTTTTTATCAAATCCAAACTCAAATAATAAATAAAAACAAAAAAAAATTAATTCATTGTTTTCTTTTTTTTTACCAAAACCAAATTCAAATAATAAATAACAACAGATAAATAATAAAAAAAAATTCTAGCTATCTATTTGTTTGACATAAACGTATATGATTGAAAAAGTGTAGACTCAGCATCAACTATGCTTCCATGACAACAACACAAAAAACTTTATGTTATAAGAAGTTCACACATCAACAAAAATTAAACCGATAAAAACATAACAATTTCTTAGTTTTCGCGGGAAAACATAATTTCACGGGAGATAATACAATTTTTGGTTTTTGCGGGAAATTATGGTTTATTTGTTTTTGTAGGAAAGCGTGATTCTGGGCTTGACGAGAAAATAATTTTTTTTTTTTGTTTTGGCAGGAATAGACGATTTCTTAGTTTTCGCAGGAAAAATAATTTTTTCGATTTTGGCGGAAAATATAATTTTTTTTTTGGTTTTTGTAGGAAGATGATATTTTTTGGTTTTTGTGAAAAAACATAATTTCTCGGCTTTGGTGAAAAAACACAGGTTCTCGCGGGAAAATAAAATTTTAGGTTTTGGGTTTGACGAGAAAATGAATTTTTTGGTTTTGAATAGCCGATTTCTCAGTTTAATGGGAAAATGAAGTTTTTTTGTTTTGATGGGAAATACGATTTCTCGATTTTTGTAAGAAGATAAAATTTCTCTGTGCTATATTTCCAAGTTAAAGTATGTTTACAGTAACCAAAATTTGATTATATAGCTTTAACTAAAACGGTATTTTAAGAGTTCAAACATAATTTTCTATTTAGTTCTAAAGCAATAGTAATGATTTTGATATGAATGTTATTGATTATAGTTTAGTAGTTTTAGAAACATATGTTTATAATAAAATATTTGATAAATAAATAAATTTGATAATTCAAAATAATCATATTAATTAATAATCTTTTTTTTAAATAGTATTTTGTTTTATATAATTACAAAGGAGGACCATGTGGCAATTTATTGGAGAAAATAGATTACATTTGCCATTAGTATTAAGGTATTAAAAACGTATTGCTTTATTCTTATATATTTTATTCTTATATATACATTTATAATTAGTTAGCTAACTAAATTTAATAGCAAATTATAATTTTGAAAATAAAAAATAAAATAAAAAAATATATAATGTTTATTCAGATTTAAAACATATAAATACATAACTTAAACTAATAAAAAATAAATATAATACTCATTTATATTATAAAAATAATTTTATTATATTAAAAATATATACGAAATTTATAAAAATATCTCGCAGCATAGCACGGATAAATACCTAGTATAAGCAACTAAGCAAATATAAGCAAAAATTAATGTCAAACCATCGCCAAATGGCAAACTGTTTTCGTTATTTGCTGGAACCGCTGAAACTAAACGCGATTCCGTCTCTTCTATAATCGCGCGTTTTAATTGACAAGCGGTAAACGAACTTTCCAAATCCATTTACGAAAAAGGAAAACAAAACAAATAATTTAAATTTGATAAATAATTCAATTTGCAAAGGGTTAAGTTCTCGTTCGAATCGAATTAGCGCTAGGGTTTCTTCATCTTCTATCTCTCGAGAGACGACGAAGATGGTGTGCGATAAATGTAAGTCCTTCAATAATTTCCTCTATTTTTCATTCCAGATCTTCAATTTCGTATTTCGAATTGAATCAATCTATTATAACTTCGATCAAACTCTCGATTTCAGTTTCTTCGAATCATTGTGTTGGTAAAAATATCATCGCCCTAATCAGCTTTGAGATAACCTAAAGGTTTTTCGAATCGGTTCGTTTGTAGCTCGTCTCATGAATTAAACCTAATGATTTCTGATTCGATTTGGTTTCTTAGATCGAAACCCTTATATATGAGTTGTCAGATCTGTTATAAGATGAAAGCTTGAACCTTTTGACTCAATTTTTGTAACCTTTACTTTTTAGGTGAGAAGAAGTTATCTAAAGTGATAGTTCCAGATAAGTGGAAGGATGGTGCTCGCAATGTAACTGAAGGTGGGGGCCGTAAAATCAACGAGAACAAGCTTCTCTCCAAGAAGAATAGGTACATTCTTTATGTTTCGATCTTCTTTTACCCTTTTGTTTGTATCAATTAGACTTCTTCTCTGCTAGTTTTTTCATGTTTTCACAACGTAGAAGTTGTCATGTTTGTATTGTCTTTTATATAGCTGAGTGTAGTTTCTTCTAAGAATCTTTAGTAAGTGTAGAAGTTCTCATGAACATAGTGATAGATTTTACTAGTTCTGAGATGTTTATGTTGTCTTTTTTTGAGTGGAGTGTTGGTTTTGTTTCCTGTAGTTTCTTCTAAGAATCATCAGTTAATGTTTAGGAAGATTGAATGATTGTGAAACTCTACTTGTTGTTTAAGAAATGTTATGATAATCTTTAGGACTTGAGGGACTTAGTGTTCTTTGTAATGATCTTTGTTTGCTGCTTTCTCATTTTGTCTTGTGATGTTTCTGTGCTTGTACAGATGGACACCTTACGGTACCGCTACCACGAAGTGCATGATCTGCAAGCAGCAAGTGCATCAAGATGGTAAATACTGCCACACTTGTGCCTACAGCAAAGGTATAAATAGTAAATACATCTATCTCTCACTTTTTTACTGAACCATTTTCTTACCTCTGATAAGTAATGGGATTGGCTCTTCATGGTTTTGCAGGAGTGTGTGCCATGTGCGGGAAGCAAGTCTTGGACACAAAGATGTATAAGCAAAGCAATGTATAAACAAAATCTGCAAGCTTTCACATTTTAGTTTCGATCCCTTTGATGTCAAGTTGCATAACCAAGACGACCTATCTTTTGATATCCTGAGCTTTCTTGATCTCAGTCATGTATTCTCTGTACCGGTCTCTTTCGTTTATAATATAACAAACTCAAAATTACCCTGTCTATGGATGATCATCAACTTCTAATCTTTCGACTTTTGTCTTAATCTCTATGTTTAGTTAGAACATAAAGTTATTATCTTTCGTGTTAGAATTTGAGTTTCAGTATCAAAGATAAGATTAGAACAAAACCAAAATTGAGAGTCAAAACCGGACCATGACCATTATCAGACATGATCCAACTTGTAGTATATTGCTAAAATTGAGTTTTTTGGTGCCTGGTACCATACAATTTATACTGTCTCTTCTTGTAACTGGGTTTGTTTGTTCAGATAACTTATAACATTAAAAGTAATAATGGTAAACGAAAAGTGCCTCCTGGAACTTGAATGTGACAATAACTTGACCTATCTTCTCCGCTTCGATTCTTTACGCATTTCTGCAAAGTAGTTCTCAAGATTCTGCTTCTCCCATAGCCTTCTCTGCACCAGATCTTCCTTCTTATATTCATCTAACAAATCATCAAATTGTAATATTAGAACCAATCTTTTTTTATCCATGGTGTTTGGTTCGGTTGTGGAAAGTATAAGAATAGAATGGATACCGAGATTATTCCATGCGTCGAGAGCCACTCCAAGTGATCTTCGGGTTAGGTATGATGCGTCTTCCCATGAATAAGGAGCTTTCTTAACCTTATATCTCCATACCCAACTGCTGTACCATGCTAGAAGCTGGGAGCAGAAACACGAAAACCGAATCAGTGAAAATCTCAAGAAAGGAAAATGGGAGTCTAATGAAACGTGGTGATTCTTTAAAAACGTGTAACCTTGATGATAGTGTATGGTAGGAGAATGAATCGAACACCGAGAAGATCCCAGACTGATGGTTTTTCAGCTCCTTTGATTTGTAGGTCGAGTTCACTGCTTAGCTCTTCCTGAAGTTTCCTGCGGAAACAAAGAAACGAATGAGATACAGTTAGTGAGAAGACTCATTCTCAGCTAATAAAAAGGCACTTGGATAAGTTGAACAGCGTACTGGTCGATCTGCTTTGGACCCTTCTTCTTGTTAGATACTCCGCCCGTGCGTTCGAGTTCTAAAGCCTTGAGCCTGTTTTTGTAAGCAGGAGTCCGCTTCACTGTTGCTAGAGCCTGCATCAAAATAAAGAAAATGAGCCCTAAGTCCGTAAAAGGATTTGATTTTCTTGCAAGAACAAACATATATGAATCACATTCACGAGGTCATAAGTTCTACGTTTCATGACACGTTATGATACATGATTAGTCAGAGATGTGTAGATGAGTAGTTCTAACGCTTAGCGAGGCTTGAGATATACTAAAACACGCTTGGCAAACATTAGAAAAATGCAATGGAGCAGAGACATAAACTATGAAAACATGGTGAGAGAGAATCACTGTCTCTGATACATACCTCGTTATACCTTGCGACGTTGTTTAGATATTGAAATGCAGACAAAACAACCAATAGACCAACAAGAACAGCACGGGGATCCTATAGACACATTAGGAAGTTGTATCAGTTAAAAATCCAAAAATGAGATTTTTTTTTTGCAAGAAAAGTTTATCAAAAACATCAGGGAATCATAAGATCTTACCGACTTATGTCCATATTTTGCGCGGTAGTATTGCGCAGTGTTGTAAAATACCTATATACAAAGAAACACAGAGCAGTAGAGAAATTTTTAAAAAGATCTTTCATCTGTGCAAGCAATCATTGATTTTTTTCAGAAAATATAGCACTGACCTCTTCTGGATGTTCAATTGCATAATCATATTGTGACCGAGTCTCGTTATCTTTCAAAATCTGCAAGCAAACAAAAGCTACCCTTTTGAGAACTTTGTGAATAGCAGTAAGCTTTCAGGTATGTTAGAAGAAGCTAAAATCACAATCCAGATCAACTTTGAATTGTAATTTAGATGAAACCTATCACAAGAATTTCATCGATCCAATAGTTTAACTTGGAAGACTCAAGACTATCAAGTCTATCTCCCAATATAGTGGTTTTGGATTTGCTAAAGCTAATTCATCCATAAGAAATATATTGCAGATGTATAATGGGATTTCAAATTTTCAAAATCTATTCAAAACCATATAGCTTCTTCGAATCCAGGATAGATTCAAAAATTCAAAATTATACAGCTTCTTCGATATCAGTATAGATAAGTACCTCGTAAGCAGTGGCGATTTTCACAAACAGCTTCTTCGATTCAGGATCCGGATTCTTATCTGGATGACTTATCGATTCATCAAAGTGAAGAAAAACAATTAGCGAAAGAAGACAATCAAATCAAATCAATCGGTGATTCAATCAATCAACAAATGTGTAACGAATCCAGAATCCTTACTGTTTCAGAGAAAGTTTGTAGTAAGATCTCTTGATATCCGATGCGTTCGCATCCTGAGCGACTCTGAAATCGAAAATGCAAGAGATTAAGAGAGAGAGAGAAAGAAGAAGAAAAAAAAAAACAATCTGAGAGAAATTTGGGATCGGAAGGTGAACCCGAGGAGAGCATAGCAATCTTCTGCGCCGCAGTAAATGGCCGTAGAAGATTGGACGAACAATGAAAGTAAGAGAAGGATCAAAGCCCAGCACCACCGCTCCGTCGCCGGCGGCGCCATCTCTCGCTTACTCGTCGGCGAATTTGGGAGGAAAAAACGAAAAAGAACTCTTTGTGCCTTTTGTATTGTTTGTTTATAAGAAACTGAAACGGAGAGATTCTTTTTTTCTGAAGGTCAACAACAAATTTAACTTATACAATATTATTTTTTGGGGGCATATAGACTTACATTATTATTATATTTAATATTATTGTCTAAGAAGAGGGTATCGTGCGAAATAATAGGACTAAAAAAATTGAAAATTGTAAGCTCTTTACTTATATATAATTTTCTATTTAATTTCGATAAAAAGTTCAAAAATGACTGTAATCAACTTTTATAACCTTAGATACCATGCATTATTCGGATGATATTAGTATTAACTTTGTAGAACCTTAAGAAGAGAGTATCGTGCGAAATAATAAGACTAAAAATAAAGAAAATTATAAGCTCTTTACTTATACATAATTTTCTCTTTAATTTCGATAGAAAGTTCAAAAATGACTGTAATCAACTTTAATAACCTTAGATACCATGCATCATTATTCGCATGATACTAGTTGTGTGTTGTAGAGTCTGTCTACTTGTGTAATGGTAGGATCAACTTTAAAAATATTGTAATGGTTCCTCTTTTGACATATATATATAACGCCAATAAATTGCTATTATCGGTTGAGTGGAAATTGCATGAATCCCAAGAGATTGCTACTATCGATTGAGTGGAAATTGCATGGGGTTGTGAAGCCTATCCTTGTAATTATTTGTGTTTTAGTTTAATTGCGACTTTTGAAATTTGTATCCACGGTTGAATGATGAATATGTTGTAAGATCTCGTACTACCTCAATATATGTGTGTTTTCCCTTTTTTATGAACATGCAATAATTTGATTTCTACTACAAAGTATACAATGTTTCTGCCAAATACTCATTGATTTTTCTTTGGGGAGCTTCTTAGATATTTTGATGAAATTCTTCGGCTTCATGTCGTTAGCTTATCTTTTGCTTGGCCTTTGTTTGGTTCCTGATGCTTGTTCAGTTCTGGGAAGATAGAATCCAGCTTCACTATCATATCACTTTGGTTATTGCCTATAATCCTTTATATTATTTGACAAGCAGGTTAAGCTGATGTGTCAATACTTTATAAAAGTTAGTGCAAAATAATGTCACCTTATAAATGTGATATGACAAATTTTCTAAAATAAATGAAATGTTTTGATTGCTTAAGTTAAAATTAAATAATTTTCATTTTTAATAAGAATCAAAAAGTTTATGTCTTATGTGAATAAATTCTTATTATATAGAAAGAATTCGAAATTATAAATGAAACAAAAAAATAAACAGACAGAAACAAATTATAAGTATCCTCTTAGCTAACTATTTTTTATTATAATACTGTATATATAAATAAAAGTAGAAGTAAATGTAAAAATGAATCTTTATAAATATGGTTTTAGGTAAAAATCTCAAACTATATTTTTGGTTTAAAGCATCTCCAACCCATCTTTATTTTAAATCTTCTAATCTAGAAGAAAAAAATGTTGTTATGTTTTCCTCTAATTATAGAGGAAAAAATAATAATCTTTTTCTTTCTGTCAAATAGAAATATGTTGAAGAGAAGTCCACTAATATTTTAGAAGAAAAAATAGAAAAATACATTGGAGATGATCTTAATGTTTAATATATTATTAAAGGTTAAGAAAAAAAAGTATTAGTTAAAGAAGACAAAAAAGTAAATAAGAATAATTTTGATCGATTTTATGTTTTTATTTGAAATATTTAAAAATATTATCTTATACATATTAATTCTTTCATGCATATATTTTTCCAACATATTAAAACTATTTCATGAATCAAATTTTGTATATGTTGTGATTCATTATATTATATAATAAAAAATTTTAAAGTTAGAAACAAATCAACTCTTAATTTTTAATAACAATCAAATATTAATATATTATTTTACATCTTAAATCATACATATATAAGCTTAGATCCAATTGGCTTAAACGATTCGGTTACATAGAGTTTGTGAAAGCGAGTGATTGCAGATTATAAAAAATTTGAAGAAGAAATGAGCGGAAAGCTATCAGAGAATTTTATAAAATATGATTTCACAAATTTTATAATATTTTTTATTATATTTTTACTGAGGTGGTTGGTACGCACGAATGTGCGGACCAACCATCTAGCCGCTCTTAGGATAAGTAAATATGGTAAAATTTATTTTGGTTTAATTAGCAATAGGCCAAGAAAAAATATATATTTAAAAATATATATATTGGCAAGATTATATTGTATAAGGAGAAAAAGAAAGTATAGTATAGATAATATTCAAAACATATTATAAAAATTTAATTATTATTTAATATAACTTTTATATTTGCAATTATATGTTACTGTAAATGCTAGGAAAATTAAAAAAAAAATTGAATGACACAAAATAATAGAAAACGTTTGTGTGATTGTTGTTGAACACTAAAACTGTATATGTATAAAAACATAACGTTTACATAATGTATAATAAAATTAATCAATACTTAAATATTACAGCTAATTTTGTCTATTAAAAAAATTATATATGCACATGGGTGCAGACCAAAATAAAAATTAAATAAACTATTATATATTTTAATATTTTCATGTTTATTTAGTTATCATATTAAAAAAAAATTTTATCTAAGGAAATATATTGAAATCTTAATTTATATTTTTATCTTTATTTTCTATTAAAATATATAATATTTTATATTTGATTATATTTATTTTCTATTATTGAATATTTATAATTTGATTATTAATACATAGTTAATTATATACAAATAATATATCTTCAAAATCATAATTGAACATATTAAATATTTTATAGCCTGCACACGGTGCACGCCGATCACCTAATACTTCATAATATGCAAAGCATTTCCTTATCATTCAATTATTATCTATAATATTTCATGATTATGCGAAGAATTTCCTTATAATTATTTGGTATAATTTGGTAAACAATAAAGAAAATTGATAATTTGATTATGTTTTGCTTATATTTTTCTTATATTTTTGTCTAACTAGCTGTGATTAAAAAAAAACAATTCTTAAGAAGTGTAGCGTGTAAATAGTTACATGCATAAATAATGTTTAATAGGTATAGCTTTTTTTTTGGGTGCAACAATAAGTATAGGTTATATATAAATAGTAACATACAAAAATAGCAACTAACAACTCTAGCGACTGGCTCGTGTTTTACTTCTAACTTCAAGTCAATTAGATTATAGCCAATTGTAAAGGCTTTTATGTCTATTAGCACTCAGATCAAATAAAATTATAGCCAATTATAAAGGCTTTTATGTTTGTCATTTTCACAAACTCTTGAATAGAGGTACTAGCTACGACGACAATTCTACAAAATGCAATTTTCTAATATGAATTTTCCTAAATTTAATTGATAGTTTCAACTTTATAAATTATGATACCAAAACTTATGTTAGATAACTCTTAGTTTAAACAAAACCCAAACATTAATTAGGACATAACTATTACCTAATTTTATATAAAAAATTATGTATATGAGTAATATTTTTATTACTAACAAATTGTAAATTGTCTCAAACTCTCAACTGCAACTTGACGACTTTAATTTATCTTATAGGAGTTTCTCGTCTGTAAAGTTTAGAAGACTACTACGTTAGTCATCGTTTTTGTTCGATTTGTTTTTTTTTCTTACTTTATTTTTTAATCTCTTTTATATTTATAGCCAGTGCTGTGCCTACTAACAAAGATTTGAAACATTGGTTTAGAGCATTTTTTTTTTTTTTTGTAAACTGAAAGGACATATTTATAAAAAATATTATTTGGTATGGTTCATTGATAATAAAATTTTCTTGTTGATTTTTTCTAACTTGAATCTAGATCACTACTAATATTCTTAGAATTTTTTTTTCTATAATCACAACTTAAATTAAAAATCAATTAACTACATTAATATCCATATTTTTTTTTAAAAAAAATCCTTGAATTCCTTCTTTTTTTGTTATTGTAGTTTATTATTTTTTATTTATTCTAAATTTATGAAATGATATTTTTAGTAAAAATTTAGAATGTATATTATTTGTACTAAAAGCTATCTGTATATATGTTATTTTATTACTAAACAATTAAATTAAAAAAACTAAAATATTATTTTTATTTGGTATAGGCATCACAAAATCATAACCAATTGTGAAGGCTTATATGTATATTAACAGTTAGATAAAGTAAAATTATAGCAAATTTTAAAGGTTTTTTATTTTTGTCAACTTTAATTAGATAACATTATTTGCTTGTTTTTCCGTGAAGATCTTTTATCATCAATGTTTTGTGGGCTTTATTCAAACCCCCTATAAGATCCAATTTTGGGATTTTTCGAAGAGAATCCAAATTTGGACTTATGGGCTTTATTAAAACTCCTCACAAAATGGGCTTTACGAATCTGGGCTTTTCACTTCTTGATATTGAATATCTTTTTCTTTAAATTTTTTCCTTATGTTGTTGTCTTAAATGCTTCTCATACACTTATTCACTTCACATTCACATGAGTATCTCCAATCTACCTCTATTTTAGAGGAAAAAATAGAGTTTAGAAAAAAATTCTCTGCAATCCACTTCTATTTTTACCTCTAATATATAGGTTGCTATATTTCCCTCTATATTTGGAGAAACTCTATTTGTTCCTCTATAATAGAGATGTATTTTTTTATTTATAAACTGGTCCCTTAACTTTTACATCTTTTTATTTTTATTTATATAACAAATAAAAAGTTAAATTAAATATTTTCATAATCTAGTTTGTATATATCCAATAAATAGCCATATATCTAACATATAAATTTAATTAAATTATAAAATATTATCTAACTTTAATAAAGTTTAATAAAATCAACATCATTTCAGACAATAACTATTATAGAAAAACAGAAAACATTATTTACTTTAATTAACTATATAATTTATAAATGAAAGTGGTTAATCCACAATAAAAAAATGAACATGGATAGCAATATAGTATACACATGTACAATAATACGTCAATAAAATTACATTATACAGTTTTGTATGTTATTAAATACAAAAACCTAATAAATAAATAAATTTAATAATTTTTGTTAGGGTTTGAGAAAATTTTGTGAACATATAATATAACTAAATTGGAAAATTCTCATTTATTTCAAACTAAATTATAAATAAAATGATAAATTACAATAATTTTTTAAAAAATACAGAAAATTATAGAAAATGATAAATACTATAGTGATTTAATAAATGTTTTGAAAATTATAGAAAATTACAAATACTATAGTTATTTTGAATTTTGTTTTATGAAACAAATGTTTAATTTTAATATATTATTTATTATTTATGGAAATTTTTGTAAACAATAATATAAATGGGTTAATTTGTGAATTTTATGAAAAGAAGATGTTAATAATAAATTATAAATAAAATATTCTTAAAATATTCCTTTTAGAGGAAAAAATAGAGGAATACATTGGAGATAACTGCACCTCTATTTTAGAGGAAAAAATAGAGGAACATATTGGAAATGGTCTTAGCAAGTAGCAAGAACAACAAGCTTTAAAGTTGTCTATAACTCTTAACATATACACTTTTTCAGGAGATTGTCCCTCAAGCAAGAAACGTCGAATCCTCCTAAGTAATATTCCAATTTTAAAAAATTCCCTCATATGAAAATTTCCATTTGTATAACTATTATCCAAGAGCCACGAGATTTAAGATACAAACCAATGTAGCTAACATAGTATCTAGCCATGTCTATTACTATAACTAGACGAGATCGAATATAGAGAACATGTATCATATCATACCAAACTTAGGTTACTCAATATTCTTTTTTAAAAGTGAACTTGATGCTCGAATTTTAAATATTTGCACTTGCATGTATAAAGAAAAGCAATACACAGTTAGATACTTAGTTGTCAATTCTTTTCTTCCCAAAGTATAATACCCATTCCATTTTCCAAGGTATCTTTTGCTTTATTCTTAACTATCACCAAATTTTACTTTTTGTTAACTACATAAACCTCACTAGTCACAAACTCATTCACATTATTTCATATTACTTCACATGATCTACAAACATTAAAATCACAAAACAATGCACAACAAGGACTCTTTACCGGTCCGAACCAACCCATCAACCCGACCCATAGCCCGTCACCACTCCGCGAGCTACATTGCTCATCGGGTCAAAGAAAGCCTCACAACAAGAGTCTCTAAACTCATTTGTGCCATTTTCTTATCTCTTTTGCTATGTTTAGGCATTGTTTTTTTCATCCTATGGATCAGTCTACGTCCTCATCGACCCCGTTTCCACATCAGCGGGTTCTCTCTTCCCGGTTTGGGTAAACCAGACGGTTTTGAGACCGCTCATATAAGCTTCAAGATAACGGCTCATAACCCAAACCAAAACGTTGGCGTCTACTACGACTCCATGGACGGTTCCGTTTTCTACAAAGAGAAACGGGTCGGGTCGACTAATCTCACTCACCCGTTTTACCAAGACCCGAAGAATACGAGCTGGATCGAAGGAGCCTTACGTGGGCCAACAATGGCAGTGAATAAGGACCGTTGGATGGAAATGGGACGAGACAGGGATCAAGGGAAGGTAGTGTTCCGTTTGGAGGTCGTGTCCGTGATACGATTTAAGGTGTATACGTGGCACAGTAAGAGCCATAGGATGCACGCAAACTGTTATATTGAGGTTGGCTGGGATGGCATGTTGTTGAGTGGGACCAAAGACAAGAGATGTCCGGTTTATTTCACTTGACCAAATGTGTCACAATTATGATTGTAATAATATTTATTTTTTTCGATTAATATGATTCCATTTTGATTAGTTCAATATCAATGTATCCTAAATCCTAATCATTTATTTTATGATGATTTAAAAAAATTATCCTGAATCTGTTGTTTCGTGTTTATTTAATTTGGGTGTAACATTCGGCCTATGATGACCTGTATGATATTTTTTTAGTTATCCTATAATTCAACGTTAATGTTTATATAACTATCGTTACCTAATGATTTGCACCATTTACGCGCTTATGTTTATGTTGGCATGTCGTTAGACCTGTAATCAAGGATAGTTATGTATATCTTACGAGCTTAAACTATTTAATTAATAATAAGTAACATGAAGAGAATTAGTAGACCCAGAGCCGTGCCTTATGTATAACAAAAAAAGCATTTGCCTCAGGTTTGAAAATATATAAATTTCAAATGAACCCAATTTTTAAGAATACTATGTGTCAAAATGGTTCTATTGATTGAGTCTCAATCATAAAAACTCAATTTCGACTACTTGCTAAAATGTTCTTTATTTAAAAAATTAAATTCCAATTGTTTTTCTTTTAATATATTTTTTCTATTATTTGTCACATATTTCTTTTACCTTTTATTTATTTATAGCAATAAACATAATTCAATGTTTCTAAACTTGTATTGAATACCTACAAAATATACTAATGCTCATTTAATTTTAATCATTACTTTAAAAAAAAATATAACTATAAAACATTAAAATATATAAAAAGTTAAAACTATATTATATTATTAAGAATTTATACTAAAAAAATTATTAAATTTGCCTCATCTTCATTTGAACCTAGGCACGGTACTGTAAACCTTAACATTTTTTTAATAGATAAGTTATTTGTGAATTAAAACAAAATCCCAAAACAGAAAAATGAAAAAATGTAAAATCAATAAAATCATCTTATGGTATCAATCATATTATTAATTGAAAAGCAAGTTGGGCTGTGGCTGAGAGTTATGATTGGTTGATTACTTTTTACCTCTTATGTAAATTTACTTTAATTATCCTTAATAAAATTAATAAATTAATATAATCTAATTTTTAATTGATTTTTTTTTTAAAAAAAAATCTAAATTCCAAATTCGAGTTTATATAATAAAAATATTCAGTTTACTAATAAAGGTAACTAGCATAAATAAAAAAAATCCTAATTATTTTATTAAACTAATTTTAATTTGATTATTTAACCTACTAATATTTTGATATATGCGACCATAAGTAAACCTCTAAATCATTTCAACCCTTTTAAAACTATATATATATATGTATATATATTAATTAATGTTAAGTTGATATGAAACAAATATCCTCTGGTTTTGGTCATTTTAGATTGCTATATTTTTTTTTATGCAAACTTTGAATTTCTTTAATCTTAATCTATTAATTTACATCAAAAATAGAGAATTATTTATCATGTTTGATAAATGCAACAATACAACAAAGCATACATATAAGTTTTTATTGGATAATATAAAAATATTAAAAAGTAAGATATAGATAATATATTTTGCTTTATCACAAAAAAACAATATACTCATGATTATTATATTTTTTCAAATATATTAAGTTTAGTTTCGAATCATTATAAAATCCGAATTTTTTTTATCGATAAATAAATTAATATTATACTTTTTAAAAAAAAATAATCGAACCCCGCACAAAGTACGGAGAAACACCTAGTTTATAATAAGTAACATGAAGAGAATTAGTAGACTTTAATTTTTTTAGGTATTTGTAAATAAATAAAAAACTCAAAACAGAAAAAATAAAAAATGTAAAATCAAGGAAATCATCTTATGCTAAATTTAAATTCGCTTTTATCAAATATATAATTTTAGTCTTTCTTACCAGAAGATTTGTTTTTCTTCATTTTTTCCAGACTAGTTTTTGCCACGACAGTAAAATTACTTATCTTTTTAAAATAGTAATAAGTAAACACATGATTCTCTAGAAATGTCAAAATTTAATAGTTCATCTTTCATACTTTTTACTGTACGGAAATTAGATTTAAAAGTTTCTAATTTCTTTAATTGAAGTAACACTGAATAACTAAACTGTTGTACAGAAAAGTCAAATTGTTGTGAAACCAAAAAAAAAAGCAAAAACAAAATTGTGAGAACGTCGATATAGTTGAATATAAGATAGATTGGGGGATTGTTTCATTGCAGTGGTAAGTAGTATATTGTTTGATATAGTTCATAGTAACTAATCACAAAATCAAGATTAATTAGCAATTCTTATTTATACATCATAAATTTCAAATCGAACAACCTGGCCCAAAGTTGACCAAGAGAAAAAAAAAAATCATAGGTTAACAAAGTATATACGTACATTTTTAAAATTAAGGATATGCTAACCAAAATAGTGCATATCCAAACGATATATAAGAAGAGTCAATTCAAATCATATTAGCTCGTTCTTAGTTGATGACCACAAAAGATGAAGATCTCTCTCCTTCACCCATCAAAATTCATGTCATTACTCTCCTTCTTCTTCATTTTCTTACTCATCAAAACCCTAAATGCACAACCAACGTATCTCCTCAGCTACTGCTACAAATCCGGCAACTACACGGCGAACAGCCCGTACAAATCCAATCTAAATTCTCTCATGTCCGTTCTTCGTTCTCAATCATCCAACAAAGGTTTCTACAGCTATGCATCTGGTTCTTCTCAGACCACAACGGTCTATGGCATTTATCTATGTCGCGGAGACACCTCATCCTTAACATGTGAAACATGCATCTCAAGAGCTTCCAAAAACGTTCTTATTGGATGCCCTGTCCAAAAAGAAGCTATCATATGGTATGAAGAATGTTTCGTTAGATACTCCAACAGTCAGATTTTCTCCATTTTTGATTATGGACCGTTCGTTACATGGACGACCTACAATACCATGCAGTATCCATCTTATTTCATTGATACAGTGGAATATCGTATGGACCGGCTGATACAAGAAGCCTACTCGAGCTCTTCGTATTTCGCGGAAGAGACATATCATGTGAGTTTTCTTGGAGAGGTTTATGATCTGCACGGATTGGTACAGTGCACGCCCGCTCTAAATCAGTACGATTGCTACAGATGCTTGAAATGGGCTTATAATGAGACTGAGGATTGTTGTTATGGAAAACGTTTTGGCTTGGTTTACTCTACCGATTGTATGTTGACGTATAAAGCCAATTTATTGGCGTCACCACCGCCTCCTCCTTCTCCTCCTCCACCTCCGCCACCGCCATTGAGTCCCTCCAGCAGGAATGATAGTCCCGATTCCGACGATTCATTTTCGTTTAAATTAAAAGGTGATAACTAAATACTATAATAATTATACCTTTTGATGTTTCTCTTTTTTTGTGTGTGTGTATGTTTGTATTTATATTTAACTTTGCGTACACATGTGACTAAAGTCATTGCACTATGCAAATTTAGGAGAAGTAGCAAACTAAAAATGATATTCGCTTTTGAAAAACCATTTCTTAATTTTTACTTTTGAAAATTAACACAATTATTCGCTTTATAGTAGATTAACACAAAAATTCTCTTTTGAAGACCCATTTCTTAATTTCATCTGAAATAATTTTGACCAGAATAAAACTTTGATCTGAAATGATACTTGACCCAATTTTATCACGTCTCACCTTTGCTGTACTTTGACATAGATTTTTGGTTGCATGCATGAAGGTAAAGTATTTCGAAAAATCATAGCTCCGGTGATAGCTGCGGTGGTAATGATCTTGGCGATTTGTGTGTGCTCTCTCTGTTGTTGTTGCTTTAAGAAGAAGAAAGAGGTCGAAGAAACAGAAGCATCGACGACCAACGTTGTTGAAAATCCTACGGTTGATCAGACAATAACCAAAACCTAATCACAATTACCAAATTAACTAGTTGTTGTTTTTCTAAAATTATAGATTTGAAGTACAACGTTATGTTTAAAAATGTGTGATTGATAACCGTTGGAACCAAAGTATTTATTATAGTTATACGCTTAATTAATTGCCAAATTAATATGTATATGTGTTTCTTGGACACTACTCCTATAAATGGGTGATTTTGAGCTGAAATTTAAGCTAATATCTCTTATCAAATTAAAAAAAAAAAAAAAACTATTCTAAACCGTCGGTGTTACTTTTCATGGGATACAGAAATTGATTACTTCACCCGATTAACTCAAATGATTATCATTAAACTAACGCTAGTTGGTTTATGCGAGTTGCGTGTAAACCTTACTCTTGCAAGCATTCTCTTTGCATAAAAACGTACTGTATATAACCATTTCATAAATAATACTAATGATTAAATATTAGCAAACACTCATCACGTACACAATTAATTATACACATTCTTATAATGACAACGTTACCAATTGATTTGCATCATTATTATTTATATGGTTATTACTCAATATATGAGTAAGTTCCCAAGTTGTGTGGATTTTGATTATTAAAATGAAAAAAAAGGTACATTTCTCTTAGATTCAAATTGAATCCATCATGCGTGGTATTTTATTATTTAGCTCAAAAATTATCCTTCTTACTAAGAAAAAAGAGAGAGAGGGTTTCATCGTACAAAGGTTTTCCTGAAATGAAACACGAATTCAAATTCAACAATATCCAAATAATACTTTTTAAAACTAGGAGAATCTTATGCCTAAGCCCATACTTCTCTGGGTATGTAGAAGTTTCTAACCATTCAGAACATCTACAGTCACCAACCATAGTTGAAATCACAATGGGAGATACGAACCATGAACCCTCATCTAAATTAACCACCATAAATTGGTTAATTAACACCATAATAACACTTTTCTAAATTTAAACTGCCACATGTATATACTTTTAGTTTTACCTAAATTCTTCTATGAATATGTTGATGTGTTGGTTTTATTCTTCAATAAACCACTAAAGCATGCTGGTATTCGATTAATATGAACGCAAGCGGAAATGTTCCTGACAATTCCATAGCTTAAATTAGAAATACTTGGAAAAAAATTGAAGCTGAGTATAAATAAAATAAGGTAGTTATATGTTGTTAATTCAACAAGTAATTTAAGAAAACGCATGCATCTATATATGATATGATTTTGAATAACTGGGTTTGATAATGAGAATGAATCATTGATGACTTTTAGAGACGGCACATATACGTGTCGTTGTTTAATATGTTGTATATATATTATAAATAAGCTCTCACAGCGATTGAATATTATATAGCTGGAATGTTGGATCATAGTACAAGCTGCACGACCCAGGAGACTTTCCAAGAGCCAGATACTAAAATATCTGAACATTTGGACATTACAATAATGTTATTACGAATGTAAGATTACGACTTTAAACAAAAAGTGCACAACACTTTTGATAATAAAATGAACTGCATGAAAAATAGCTTACGATAGTTGTTCTAGATATTTTAAAGAATGTTATCATGATTGTTTGGTCTCGTTTGAAATAAGAACAAAATTATATGTACAGCTTTTTGCAAGAAAAATTTAAGTCTCCTTTAAGGCTTAAACAAAATATGGCTTGATATATATATATATATACTAGTTAAAATACAACTTGTATAGTTTTACAAACAACAATTGAATAATATTAATTTTCCTATAGTCAGGTTTCCACCCCCTACAAAATAAAGCATATATATATATGGAATGCTTGTATCATTTTTAATGTATTCTTTAGTTTGATATCAATCTAGTATATTGAAGATACTATCCATCTGCATAACACTATACATACAATAACACAATATGTCAACGCTTCAAGGAATCCAAAATATAAGTGTTTTTTTTTGGGGGGGTATGAATGTTAAGATCCAAAATAGAAGTTATAGAGGTTCGAAACTTCTTTGCGAAGTCAATCGTAAATTTTTGTTTGTTTGTTTAAAGTTCGAAACTAATCATTACAAAAATGTTTACACACAAGACAGTCGTCCTTTTGGATAGGTGAATAATTTAAAGCACGCTTTAAGATATCTTTTTGGTGGTTGGAGCTTTAATATATCAGATACTATTCGAAGCGCTGGTAGATTGTTGTTCGATCGATATACAGTAGTACGAATGATTTCTTTTGATTGGTGTATTTTACAATATCGGCCTGCAACAATAAACTTATACACGAACTAAGTTTAGCAAACAGGTGTATTTTAATTAGCAAACCTGGTTCAAAAAAAAAAAAAACAATAAACTTATATATACACGAACTAACTTGATTTAGTTATAGATTAATACATAGTGTTTTTGGTTCAGTTACATATTAACTACATATATTAGATGTTTATAACTAGCCTGTAACGTTTGTAAGAATATATACAATGGTTATTTAAAAAAGTAGAAATATACAAAGGTTTAGAGTGAGAAACGTATAGACTGCCTTTATAAAAAAATAATAATAACGTAAGAGACCACAAAACAAATATTTTCATCATTATTCTTTTATATTTTTGGTGCGATCGCTTTTTAATCGAAAGTTTAGGTATCGCTCTTCCTAGAAAAAATTATAAATAATTCAACTATTTTCGACCTAAGGAGAGTATTCAACTATTTAATTGGTTGGTATGATCGTTTTTTGATCCAAAGTTTTGGTAAGATCATTCTTCTTAGAAAAAGTTACAAATAAGTTTTCTATTTCTCTGAATTAAATTTGCTCCCAAATTTTATAAGCTCAACTTTAATATTTATAGCTTCTCTCAACTAAATCTATGACTTAGCTTGTTCGTGTATATAAGTTAGATAGTAAGCCAGGGCACAGAGCGGATATCCGGAATTTTAATGATATCCGTGATTCGCTCCACCCCGTATGGATCAACAATTTTTTGATTCGTATTTGCTCCGCTACTAATTAGATATCCGGTATTCAGATATCCGTTAAAATCTGGATTTTTGACCGGATATTCGATCCGTTTCAAAAATATTAGATTAATTATAAAATAATTAAAATATTTATAAAAATAATTAAAAAGTCAAAAATTAACTCATATATTAATTTTTAAATTGTTCTTTTTAAAATTTATTAAAATTTCGTATTAAAATAACTGATAAAATAAATATAAATTCACAAAAATTTATATATAATTATATTAACTATATATTCTATATGTAATTATTTATATATATACACATATATATGTGTATCGGAGCGGATCAGATATCCGGCTCTTAGAATTTTAATATTTGTGATTTGCTCCGTTTTTAACGGATATCAAAATTTAGTATTTGCTTTGCTCCGTAAAACTACGAATATCCAAATTTTTCGAATCGAATCGAAGCAAATAGCGGATCGAATCAAATATAACGTATAATTTGTCCAGCCCTATTAGATGGAGCCGACAAATAGTATACACATACGCACATACATATGTCTATAACATTATTATCGATTAGTCGTATATGCAAACGGCAAGTTGGTCTACATAATACGAAACATTACAGATAAGTATTAATTTTTGCCAACTCATGACTTTAAGCAAATGTTCAAAAAAAAAAAAAAAAACTCATGACTTTAACTAAAGATATGTATTACAAAACTAAGATATACTATTTCATTGATTTGACAATCACCTGCTTACTTAAATTAGAAAAACAATGGAAATATCATGAGAATGTCTCACTCGGTTCATCATCATTCGATTAAAAATTTACTTATAACCAATTAACTAAAGATACCTGCATGTGGGGTTTTTACGGTATAAATTTTTGCATGTGGGGTTGACGTAAGCAAAACAAAAAAAATATTTGCATGTGGTCGGAACATGGAGGTTTCTTGTAAATCATATAAAATTTTACACTTGACTTGGGCTGTGACTTGTGAGTTTATATTATATAGTATTAGTATGGGTTGCGATATACCAAAATTAATTGAAGCATATTGCAGTTAATTTCACAAAAAGTTATATTAATTATCTCATTCAGGTGATTTACATTTGTATTTGGAATAAGCAATTCATGGTTATCTTGGTTATATATATATATATATATATATAAAGCATGGTTAACTTGAAGAGTCATTTATTTAGATTTCTGGTTTAAAATTGTTATTTTACATTTTACATTTAAAAAAAAACATGTATTTATCTTACAATTGAATGAAAAACAAAATTGGTGGGAGCAAAGAACATAATGCCCACAAAGATCGATGTGGCATGTTTTGAAATTTTCGCCACTTGCCAGAAGTTGATTTGTCCCTTTTTACCTTTTTCCTTTCAATTTGTATATTTAATTTTATTTTCCTTTCTACTTGACAATAATCTCTCTCGGTCTCTCCTATATAAACAGAAATGTTTACACAGGCAGGCACACACACAAAAATCTCAACATTCTTCTAAAATAAACCCCAAAACTTTTAAATATTACGAAAAAACCTCATCATAAAAAATGAGAAACATTTTCGTCCCTGTAATCCTCTCCTTCTTCATCATCCTCTTAACTCCATCAACCGCAGAAGAATCAGAGCCTTCGTCTGTCTTCTCCGTCGATCAAATCCTCAACCAAACCAGCTCATGGCTCGATTTTCCGGCGAAATACAACCAACCTAAAATCGAGTTAACCGCATCAACAATCATCGCCGTCGTACTCTCTTTCATCGCCTCCTCCATCTCCAGCGCAGGAGGAATCGGCGGCGGAGGTTTATACGTTCCGATAATGACAATCGTCGCCGGACTCGATCTGAAAACGGCGTCGAGCTTCTCTGCCTTCATGGTAACCGGCGGATCCGTGGCCAACGTGGGATGCAATCTCTTCGTCAGAAACCCTAAAGCGGGAGGCAAAACCATAATCGATTTCGATTTGGCTCTGCTTCTGGAGCCGTGTATGCTTCTCGGAGTAAGCATCGGAGTGATCTGCAACCTCGTGTTCCCGAATTGGCTCATAACGATCCTCTTCGCCGTGTTTCTCGCGTGGTCGACGATGAAGACTTTCGGAAACGGGATTTATTACTGGAGATTGGAGTCGGAGCTGGCGAAGATCAGAGAATCGAATCGAATCGGAGAAGACGATGAGGATGAGGATAAGATCGAGAGCGCGAAGTTGCCTCTTTTGGGAGATTACGAGAGACGAAAGAGGTTTCCATGGATTAAGCTTGGAGTTTTGGTGATTATTTGGCTCTGTTACTTTGCGGTTTATCTTCTTCGTGGAAACAAATACGGCGAGGTAATAATGCAAAAAAATATTAATTTAAATTTTAATTATACTTTTTTTAATTAAGTGTTGCATTTAATGAGTCGTCGTATTTAACGAGGTTCGTTAGATCAGGTTTGAAAAGTTTTTAGATTGGAATTGACAATATTGACTAGAGAGCAGAGACAAAAAAAAAAGGGGTAAGAGCATTTACAATGCTAAAGAATCTTAATCTTAATATGGTATCTTAGCAAAAGTTATACTCCTAATTTTTAAATTATGAAAAAATTCAAACTAATTATAAAATGACTGAGTTTCCTAAAAACTTAAGAATAGTTTCTTAAACAAGAAATTTAATAGCTGATTTTTCTTCCTCTTTCTTACTTTTTGTTATTTTATTAATTTTTTTGTTAAAATATTATACTAAGAAACTAGCATTGTACATACTCTAAATAAATAAACACAGAGAATCTTAATTTTTTTAAGGAAATGAAATGCAAGAATTGCAACTTTGCAGATATATCCAGAAATTACCTTTATAGTATAATAGTGAAATTAACTTTGTTACAGTTTTTTCAATGAATTAAAGTTTATTTTAACTGGATGACTTGTAGATTTAGTTCACTAAAACTTATAAAACTGTTTATGAAAGACTTCTGAAAAGAAAAAAAACTATGTCGAGAAATGTATGTCATGAATAGTTAACAAATAGAGTAATAGAACGATAGAATATCATTAATAATGATTTTGTAAGATGTCAAATCAAAATTTTGCTTTAAACCATAGGTTAGTCTAGTTGTACTATTTTAAGATTCTATAGCGGAAATGATTTCTTAAAATCGGATCAATTCACGTCTTAAATATTGTTGGTGTGCCTATATATTACAGTATAAGGAACGTAATAATCATGTGATTTGATATTTAGACTATGAAAATAAACTAGCTTATAGAGTAATTAGGTGAAATTCAAGATCAGGTTAAAGGACAAGTAAATTAGTCACGTTTTGAATTCTTCTCATCTACCTTCATGTCTTTTCTGTATTCTTTTAAATTATTTTTTTTTATTTTTATTATTTTGGTAATCACGTGGTGAAGATGCGTTTGAAAAACGATAAGGGCCTATTTTGTTAAAGGCGATGGCGAACTGTTTCACGTGAAGAGAGAGGTGATCAATAATGTGGTTTCTAGATTTTGGTCTTTTCCTATGGAAAATTATAATTTTCGTGTCTTTTTCTTCATACAATCTTCAATAAGATTTTGCACTTTCTAAGATTCCTTACCCTTTCAAGGATGCTTGGGTTAATAATTTTCCTTTCTGGTTCTTGTTAAGAAAGTACAATCTCTTGCACAATATGTTCTTTAGAGACACTAGAAATATGACATGCAAAAAACATATTTGCTTTTTGGATCAACTTATATGTGTAATTAGGGACACTAGAAATGTGACATGCAAAAAATATATATGCTTCTTTGGGGTCAATTTAAGAAAGGAAAAATTTTGGTACTAATTAAATATCTTGAACTTTTATCACTGATAAAGCTTCAGTCGATTAAAAAAAATTATCTTGATTTTTTTTTGGAATTTAAAAGAGCTTTGTTCATTTCGATTTTTTTAATTATTATTATAGGTAGGGTAGATTCTCTTTTGAAAATCTAGATACTGAAACAAATCCCTTTTGAACATTTTCCTGTCATTTTCATTTGGGAATGACTTCATTTTTTAGTCATATATTTATTTTCTTATGTTTCAAAATTAAAGTTTGTTGAAGATCAAACTTTCATGTGTAAATTTCTATAGATCAAATTTTTTTATAGATCAAAATTTAATTTTTGAAGACAAAATAAAAAAGTGTATGACTCTAACTTTAACTTTCATGTCACATTTCTATAGAACTTTCATGTCACATTTCTATAGAACTTTCATGTCATATTTCACAATCATTCGATCTATAAAAAAATCTGCAATCTAAAATTTTTGAAGACAAAATAAAGATTCTGAAAACTCGGTAACCTAGATACATAAATGTTCTAATAAGTGAAAGTGTATGACTCTGTAATTAACGGTATTATTTAAATTTTAAATAAATGACAATGTGTACCATATAGTAATTGTATTAACTCAAGAATTTCAATACTTTTTGAATTTGCAGGGAATCATATCGATCGAGCCATGTGGTATCACTTACTGGCTCATCTCATCAATTCAAATACCACTCACTCTCTTCTTCACTCTTTGGATCTGCTTCAGTGACAATGTTCAAAGCAATCAGTGTTCAGATCACCAAGTCTCAGCAAAGGTTCGATTTCACACAACTCCAACAAACACTTGACTAGTTTTTTGGAAAGACAACAAATAACTGATGAATATCTATCTGAAAACAATTTTCCCCGTGCAGGACGTGGAAGATTTGAGATCAAATGATTGTGGAAGATCAAACAAGTGTATGTTCCCTGTAATGGCTCTATTAGCTGGAGTTTTGGGTGGCGTTTTCGGTATTGGAGGCGGTATGCTCATTAGTCCTCTCCTCCTCCAAGTCGGTATCGCTCCAGAGGTAATTTATAAGTTCATGGCTCAGTAAAAAAAATGCTCTGTTTTCACTAGATCTCAAGCTAAAAGACTCTATTTTTTGGTTTGTTGTAGGTTACAGCAGCGACATGTTCTTTCATGGTTCTGTTTTCATCAACAATGTCTGCGATTCAATACTTGTTACTAGGCATGGAACATACCGGAACAGCTAGTCTATTCGCAGTTGTATGTTTTGTAGCTTCACTAGTGGGACTAATGGTGGTTCAAAAGGTTATAACTCAGTACGGAAGAGCTTCGATCATCGTGTTCTCTGTTGGTATCGTCATGGCATTGAGCATTGTGTTGATGACAAGCTACGGAGCTCTTGATGTTTGGAATGATTTTGTCTCTGGTAGTTACATGGGTTTCAAATTACCTTGTTGAGACCAAACAAATAAAGTTTTGGTTTCTTTGGTTAATAATAGTTTAATAATAGATGTGTATTATTGTATCCATCATGTTATTGCATGTTTTTGTTGCTCTTTGTTCCATTTTTATTATTTAAATTAATATTCAGAATGCACATCTCGTGCATTCGAATACATATGGTCAAAATAAATTATGTTGTAGACCGAAACTCATATTAATATCAAATTATATGCATTTTCTTGAATATTTTAATTGTCACAATTGAGTGTAAATATTAATATATGGGCTTTTTAGCCAAATAACTATATTAAAAAAAGAATCAGAGAATATAGCCATGCTATTCAAAAAATATAAAAAATAACAATACCTTACATAAAAAAGACCAAAAACTCCTTTTGTTTTAAACCGAGAACATCTATAGAAAATAGTTTTGATTATAGCACATGATTTTTTTCCGGACTATACTATAATATATATTCTTATACGGCAAAAACTAATATAGTATAGTACTTGAGATTTTAATTACATTTACTATACTATACTATTTACAAAATAATTACTTCATATAATTTGTATAGTATGATCCAAAGGAAGAAGAAAGAGGAGGGGAAGAAAATGGGAGAATAGAAGAGACAAGGAAGGGAAGGGAAAGAGAGGATATGAGAAGCTGAGAATGCAAGAAAAAGATGAGAATGCAGGGGAAAAAAAGGAGAGGTGAAGAAAATAGTATTTTTGTATATATTGTAAAAGATATAGTCAATATCATAACACCTACTTTCGTATGGTTATTTTACAAATTTAGGTGAATGTTATGGTTATATGTGCCAATTTCTCTTAATATATACCTACTACAAAAAAAAGAATTTTGTCATAACTATAGAAGGGATTTGACTGACTGAAAAAGTATCCGACAACATATTTTTTAACTTAACTGAAGATTTTACCTCTAGAAACTCTTCTCTTTACTTTCTGACACATTCTTCTTTTTTTTACTTTCCGACACACTTGATGGCTTCTGCTTCAAGTACAGAATCTAAATTTCTGGGCTTAGTTTTGCTTTCAGTTTAAACTCACTTATCATTTTGGGCTTTGGTCGTTTGGGTTTACGTTTTCCATTTTATTTTGGGATCAAATTGGTTTATTAATTTCTTTTTATGAAAAATTTAGATAGAATTTTTCCATTCTTCCGAGAATTCTGTGATTTTATTATATACTTTTTTTTATTGATATCGATCAAGTTTCTTAATTAAACTAATAAACCTACGATAATAAAGAAATTAGAATCTTAATTAACCTGACAAAAAAAAAGAAAAAGGAAAAAGGAAAACCCCTAAATATCTAATGGAAGACAGCAAACACTCTCTATAACTAAAGTTCAGACCTTTATATTCTCCTTGGCTTCGCCGTCTCTCAAACCCTAGAAGCTCCTTCTTCGATCCCAATTCACTCTCTCTCTCGAAGAATCCGAATTCGCACTTTGAAAACTCTCCGATGACGAAAAAGCTCAATCCTTTGGAAGATCCACCAACGGCATCTTCAAGCGACGACGATGAAGTTGAGACTTCAGCTGGAGAAGAGGAGGAAGAAGACGTCTCTTCATCGGAAGAAGACGAGCCCGCCAAAGCTCCTTCCGCCGCCGCTGTAACAATCGCCGTTCCAGGCAAAACCACCGTCGCTTCCGCCGCCGCCAAGCATGCCTCCGATTCCGATTCTGGATCGGAGACCGAGACAGATTCCGACTCCGAAACCGAGCATCCCTCGAATCACGGATCTGGAAAATCCCTTACCGCCGCAACCGTCCCATCCGCCGCCGCCGCCGCGAAGGCCAAGAAGAAGGATGTGGAGGCTCCGCTGACAATTGCTTTAGGCTTACAGGCGCCGAAATCGGGAACGAAGCGGCCGAGTGAAGGGACTTCAAGGGAGGCTAATTCAAAGCGAGCTAAGAAGGTTACTTCAGGGGACGACGAGAAGAAGATCGGCGAAGACTCAAAGAAACCTGCTTTTCAGAGACTGTGGTCTGAGGAAGACGAAATCACTGTGCTTCAAGGTATGATCGATTTCAATGCTGATACAGGCAAGTCTCCTTACGAAGACACGAATGTGTATTACGATTTCATCAAGAAAAAGATTAGCTTTGAGGTTAGCAAGAACCAGTTCATGGATAAGATTAGGAGCTTGAAGAAGAAGTATATAGGCAAAGGAAAGACTGCCTTCACGAAACCTCACGATCAGAGATCTTTCAAGCTGTGCCAACACATATGGGGACCTGAAGGAATGGCTCTCGAGTCAGCGGTTAAGTCCAATGGCGTATCGAGAAAGAGCCAGAAGAAGAAGAAGCTTGACTCTGTGAAGCAAGAGCTGTCTTTTGCTTCTTCCCCTAATGGCAAAACGGTTGATGATGATAAAAAAGTGTTGATCCATGGAGGAGATGTGGAGTCTTCGGTTGCTGCGAAGAAGCATGATTGGTTCGAGAGCTCGTTTCTTGTTCGCGCCATTGCCGGTTTGGGAGTTGATGAGTATACTGTGAAACAGAGGTGGAGCTTGGTGCCTGTTGAGACGAAGAAGAAGGTTGAAGAGAAGATGAAGATGTTGCAGGCCAAGGAGATTGATTTTGTGTTGGAGAAGACACAGTTTTTGCATGAGGTTACATCGATGATCGCTGAAGCATCTAAGAAGAAGACATTAGATATATAGATTTGATCCGAAAATGCCAATGCCAATGCCTCTCTCTTTTGTTTTTTGAATCTTAGGAATTATCTCTTTTACTTCCCTTTTATGATCTATCAATCTATGTAATTTTTCTGGTTTTTCTGGTGGTTTTTAATATGGAACTCTCTCTCTTTTGGATTTGTTGCTTATACATAAAAGCACCATGGAAGTAAATTCTACATGGTGAAATATGAAGAAGATCCAAACAAACTGTTTTTTTTTTTTTTATGAAATGGGTTTATTCAGGATGAATTTTGTTGAATTGAGGCTAAAAAATTTTGGTGTTCTCTAAAACAAAAAGTTAAATGAAACTTTCAGCTCAAAGATCAAATTGGTTGAAGAAAGCAAAACTCTTTTCACAAGTAGATGATATCAAATCAGCAAGTCAATTAAAAGTTTGACTCTTTTTTTGATTCTTAGGTGAGAGAGTTAGTTATTAAAGAAGAGGAAGGTAACACAAAATTAGTTGCTTCAAAACTCACGTGCTTACCTTCTAAAAAGACTTTTTGATCAATGGTTGTACCAAATGTGCAAGACCATAAGCTTTGCCACTATAAAAACGAGTGCTAAGGCCATAAACTCATAACAGTCAGATCTAAATATCTGTGTTTAAGAACTAGTATCAGATGACAATCTTGGATCAGACCGTTGTAACAACCGGATCGAAGAAGGCTTGTGTCATCGGTGGCACAGGAAACTTAGCTTCTACTCTCATCAAGCATTTGCTTCAAAGTGGCTACAAAGTTAACACTACAGTTAGAGATCCAGGTTCTTCATTTCTTCTTTCTTTCTTCTCTTGAGGTTCTTTGAGTGTTTAGTGACTCTTTTATTCTGAATTTGCAGAGAATGAGAAGAAAATGGCTCACTTAAGGGTACTTCAAGAACTTGGGGACCTCAAGATCTTCAAGGCGGAATTTACTGATGAAGAGAGTTTCGATTCACCAGTTTCGGGCTGTGATTACGTTTTCCATGTCGCAACGCCTATCAACTTTACATCTGAAGATCCCGAGGTCTGATTTTCAACAGATTGTGTATGTTTTTTTTTCTCTGACTCTTAAGAGAAACGTTTTCAGCTATCCTTTGTTTGTGTTTCCATGTACAGAAAGACATGATCAAGCCAGGGATACAAGGAGTGACCAATGTGTTGAAATCTTGCTTAAAATCGAAATCAGTCAAGCGTGTGATCTACACTTCTTCAGCTGCTGCGGTTTCCATCAACAATCTTTCTGGACCTGGACTTGTGATGAACGAAGAAAACTGGACTGACCTTGATTATCTCACAAAGGAGAAGCCGTTTAACTGGGTAATTTACAATTTCTTGCGAGCCAAGATAGGGTTTACTTGGACCAGTTTACTTACTACATCTCTGTTCTTTTCTAGGGCTACCCAGTGTCAAAGATACTAGCAGAAAAGGCAGCTTGTAAATTTGCGGAAGAGAACAAGATCGATCTAGTTACCGTGATTCCGGCACTCATATCCGGAAAATCTCTCCTCTCGGATCCTCCTCCGAGCAGCTCATTTCTCTCTATGTCTTTAATCACCGGTAAACACCAATTTTACTGTTTGACTCCTTCTGTTAAAGTTTCACAATAAGAAAGTCAAAGATGAATGGTTTTTTTTTGTTAGGGAATGAAATGTATCTGAAAGGTCTCAAGGAAATGCAGAAGCAATCTGGCTCCATCTCGTTCAGCCACGTGAAGGATTTGGCTCGTGCCCATTTGTTTCTTGCGGAGAAAGAAACTGCGTCTGGTCGTTACATTTGCTGTACTTACAACACAAGTGTTCCGGAGATTGCAGATTTTCTCAGGCAGAGATATCCTAAGTACAATGTGCTGTCTGAGTAAGCATTTATATCCACAGAAACTGAAAATCTTAATGGAAAATTCTGAATTTTCTCGTTAATTTTCGCTGTGAAATTTGGCAGATTCGAAGAGTGCTTATCAAGTGCGAAGCTGACGCTATCTTCGGAAAAACTCATCAATGAAGGCTTTCGATTCGAATATGGGATTAATGAGATCTATGATGAGATGATAGAGCACTTCGAGTCCAAAGGATTAATCAAAGCTAAAGAATCTTGAAATTTATAATGTGAAGATATGGATTTATGAGTATATGAGTCTTTGTTCTCATTCTCATTCTATAAATGGCATTAAATAATAAGTTGGTTGATTTGATATGTATTTTGATATACACACCTAGAAAATGAAAAACAAGATTTTTCAAGCTTTATATTACTCTACGAAGCTGATTAGTAATTTTACTTCTAAGTTTCTCACATTTCACAACTACCTTTTTTCTTTCCCATGTTATAAATATATAACTTTTTTTTCAGCATAAAAAGAAGTTGTGGAAAGAATGCGACGAACTATTTTACCAAAAAAAAAGGTGACAATCTACATGGAAAAAAGTAAATAAAATGTGTTAATAAACTTTCGATTTAAACAAGTTGTGTATTTACATACAATTGATATATATATATATAATACTTTATAATACTGTATTCTTTTATCAAAAGGATATATACTGTAATATTTAGCAAATTATACATAAAACTATCAAATTAAAGAGTATGATGTATTCCACTGAAAACATAAAAAATGATATATGTAGAAACCAACCTGAGTGTATGCGCGTGGATATTCGTTTAGTAATAATGATAATGATATGAGTAGACTATATTACCTAAAGCCAATCAACATATGACCAATCTACAAGCTCGAGCTTTATTAGATCAAAACATAAAAATTGGTATATGTAGAAATGTTGTCTAAATTAAACCAAGATGAAAAACATGAGAAAACATTAAAACATCACTTTTTATTCTTGGTGATTTGTTATTAGAACTCCGAGCAAAGAACGAATCTGTGAGGACATCATGCATGTATGTCTTACTCAGCGTAATAGGGACATTGTGCAAGTCACTGCAAGAGATCTCCAATGATGATCTAACGGATCCAAGAAAGTAAAGGAAAAGAAGAAGGAAGAGCAGATTGGTGAGACTCGGATCCAAGAATTAGAGGAAGATCTGAAGGATCTGAAGCGGATGTGCACTGTTCTAGAAACCTTTCTAGGGAAAGAAAAGGCAAATGTGTTTGAAGCCAGAGCCCCTGCTATGACGTTAGATGAGTTGTATAATGACTTAGGTTCTGCATGATGCGTTGTGGTATTGTATGTTCAGGGCCGGCTCTAAGATTATGGGAGTTTGAAACAAAATAAAAAATAGAAACTAAAATTTTTTATTGTAAAACTTTAATAAAACAATAGTTTTAAATATAGAAAATACTAAACTTTTAGTAAAATACAAGTTTTTTAAAAAAACAAACAATAAAATTATTTCTTTTTTTTATATATAAAAATTAATCCTCAGTATGATTTAAACTACAAATTAAAAATTAACTTTAATGATCACTAAAAATATGATTTGTTTGAAAATAATATTGACTTAAAAAAGGAAAATTAATTGTGGAAGAAAATATCTTCAATTAAATCCACTAATTTTATTTCCTTTTTTCAATTCTGCCTTTACTTAAATAAAAATTCATAATTTTATCATTTATTTATATATATATCTACTATACATTAAAGTAGAAACATTCCTGACTATTTTTGCTGAGGTGTCAACACCAGGATTTTTCTGAGAATTAATTTTTATTTAATTTACTAATTAGAAATGCATTATTTATTTAATAAAAATTAAAAACGAATTAGATTAATAGTTTCCATAAAAATATCCGGATCCTACAATATTTTTTCTATTAAATGTAAAAATCTATTTTACAATATCTAACTAATCAAATTAATGACAAATTTTTAAGAATATTTTTAATTTAGGATAGCATTTTTGTGTTATGGATATTCCTAAATAAATAGCTAAAAATTTATAATTAAGTAAATACAAGATATCTAATATTAGAAAAAGAAATATCTATATCAATATAAACGTAATGAAATTTAGAAATTATAAGATTTGACAAAGAGTATTAATTGAACACTAAAATCGCTAAATACACTACAATAAACATATTTACTTAATTGAAATCTTATTTTCTTACAATTTCAAAAATATTTATTTTCATAATATCCACTAATTAACATTTAGATCCTAAATTATATAAAAAAAGTTCGTAAGAAACTTAATAATATATAATATTTCTTAAAATCAAACTTTATTGTATTATATTTGACTACCAATTATACATGGCAAAATATTTTCCATGAATAAAAATAAAATTTAAATTTGGTTATGCAAGTCAAAATGATCAAAAGCAGCATGCACAAAATAGATACAAATATATGGTATAAAACTAATATAAATATATATAAATTAAAATAAAATTAATTTATTTTTTTATTAATATTTTTAAACATACTATTTAACAATTATTTTATGATAAATATTACTCCGCACGAATATGCAGATAGTAAGCTAGTATATATATATATAAAAAAAAAATTAGGGGCCTATGGCCAATGTTTCAGTGGGCTTTAGAGTCCTAACATAGAAAGCATGAAAGCATGCAAACTGAGTTAGAAAAAAAAAGAAATCTAATAAAAAGAAAAAAAAAGTGACGGTGTAGAGCTAATAAAGTCTAGATTATTTTCTTCTTTCTACTTGGCCCTCGATCAATTGGCGTTAATAATTACTATACTAGGTAATAACTCGCACCCTGTGCAGAATGAAATAATTATTATTTATTTAAATCTAATATAATTTTAAAATCATATAATATAATAAAATATAATTATATTTATATGAATTTTATATAATATTATATTATAATATTGACAGTATATTTTTTTATAACATATAGAGTAATTTAATTATCATATAAATTAATTTAAAAGTAAAATATTATGCATAGCACATGATATAGCTGGATAGAAATACGAAGTCGCCATATGGATTTTCTATAAGATTTAGATATATAATATTTATGTATATATTTAATTACTTTTGACTCTTAAATAATAATTAAATATTATTATTTAAATAATTTGTTACTTATCTACTATATCAAATGAATTATAAAAAAGACACAAATTTTATATTTTTAATTTGAAAAACAAAAATTATATCTATAAATTATCTCTTTGTAAAAGAAAAAAATAATTATTGACTTTAAAAACTTTTAATTAAAAAATATTATCTAAAATAGAATAATAAAGCATAATTGGATATATGATAAATAGTAAGTTGGGAGTATAGTATATACATGATAAAATTTAAGATGTAATATGGTTAGACTTTTGATGCATTCTTGCTATGATTGATTATATAAAAATAATGTGACAAATAATTATTTTTATAATTAGCTTCTATAAAAATATTGATGTTTATCCATTTTATATATATTTTTACTCTAAATAAGTTTTAAATATTAATGACTTATTAGACAAAAGTGTCACTATCCTTTATACTCAAAATTTTTAAATATATATATATCTAAATTAACAAAATAAATTTGAATTAATATATTACTTATATCTAAATTAGATTAGTGAATGCGATAAATTAAATTAATCATATTATTAACATATATCAAACATAATAAAATTTATATCTATTAAAATTATTAATAAATTCTCAATTACCTCATAATTATATTATATTAAATATTAAATATTATTTATTGTATACTAAATTTTGGAAAGAGTATAAATTATGAGCTAATTGAAAATTTACTTTTGGAAAAAGTCAATTAAATCGAATTATAATTATTTACTTTTATTTATAATGATTATAATGAACTCAAATTACAATCAACTTTTATAATGATTATAATGAACTCAAATTATAATAATTTATGTTTATTTATTAATAATTTGAGTAATTTATATTCAATTTTTAAAATTCAAATTATAATACATGTATAAAAAATCTATATATTTTTTTATTATATGAATGATGTATAATTTTAAATGAAAATAAGATAAAAAAAGATTTTTGGTAGAAATGTAATTAAAAAAATAATTAATATGATATATTTTTGGTAAGAAATAAAAGAAAGAGAATATCTTAATAAATTAAATGCTGATTTAAAAATTAGACATAACATATTTATGGACCTAAAATACACAATGGCATATCATGTAATTAGTCTAGTAATCTAAGGTTTTTTTAAAAAATTAGCTCAGAATGAATGTGGAGTTGACACATCAGCATAATGGCACCACTGTAAATACTTACAAAAATAAAGTTATTTTTTAAAAATGCTTCTTTTTTAATATATAGGGGATATCATTATGAACAGTTGGATAATTTCATAAATAACGTAAACCATTGGCAAAGAAAATTTGATTCTTATCTGCATGGAAAGAAAGAACATTATCACAATTACAAAGACAAGAATAAACTACGTAACGTTTTCACGTTAAAGATATAGTTAATCAAAAACTTTAAGGGGATTGTTGGAATCTTTTTTTTTTCTATATAAAAGAAGTTGCTGAGAACTTAATCTCTGTATAACAAATAATATTAAAACACCTTCACGGAAATCAAATAAAGAAACACAAATAAGCAGTCATGGATTCTGTTGGTCGATTTCATCGGGAGGAAATGGATGGTAAACTATTTCTGGTATACCACCATCCTAAGTACCACCCAACACCAAAAAGTCAAAGCCAAACCTCCTATGGTGAAGCAGCCAGCCACGACAAACCTTTTCATCCTCTTTTCTTATGTCCTCATGAACGATGGTACGAATCTAATGATTCAGACAAATATTATTGGGTCAATTCTTCCCCTGAGTACCACCTCTCTACACCAAGTGATGATGATCAACTCCATCCCGTAGTTCCTTTGTATTGGTGCAACAATAAAGAATTCGATAAGGATAATAGGTGCGAGGTATGCCGTGACTCAAATTTAGGTACGGATTATTATTTCTGTGAATCCCATAATAAAATATATCACAAAGAGTGCGTTGAGTCTCCAAGTAAAATCAAACATCCTTACCATCCTGAACATTCTCTCTACCTTTTTTATTTTCCTCCTAGCGAAAATTACTGTTTTTGTTGTGGAATAAGAGCAGAAAAGTTGGTATATCTTTGTACCGTATGTGAGTTTTTCATGCATCCATTTTGTGCAATGAAATCGATACCTTTTGTTATAGACCAACCAAAAAGGCATGAGCATCCTCTCACTTGTTTCCCCAGACAAACCTCCTTAACTTGCAACATTTGTGGTTTGTTGAGAAAAGTTAAACCCACCTACGTTTGTTTCATATGCAACTTTATAGCCCATACGGATTGTATGGATTCCCCACGCATCATCAAAATATCACGTCACCATCATCGTATCTCCTATGTGTCTTCCCTTCAGTCTCGAGCATGGTTTTGTGGAGTTTGTCGTCAAAGTGTTGATTATGATTATGGTGCATATACTTGTGACAAGTGTAATGATTATGTTGTTCATGTAAGATGTGCTCTACGGAAAAACGTGTGTGATGGAGAAGAACTCGAAGGAATATTAGAAGAAGATGACATAACACAAGACGATGGACCGTTCGATGTGATATCTGAAGGAGTAATACATCATTTTCTTCATAACCATCATCTCCAGCTGGACGTCAACATAATTTATGACGAAAAAAGGCTTTGTCAAGCATGTTACTTTTTCATCTATGAAGGTAATATCTATTCTTGTATGGAGTGTGATCTCTTCATCCTTCATGAATCATGTGCTAATGCTCCCCGCAGAATGCAACATGCATTACATCCTCATCCACTTTCACTAAAGATTGTTAGTGTATATGATTTGTGTTCCTTTTCATGCAATGCTTGTTATCAAGCTATAGTTGGCCGCTTTGCCTATCAATGTTCAAAACGAGAATGTGACTTCCATCTAGACGTCCATTGTGCTTCAATTTCCGAGCCGTTTGACTACAAAATTCATAAACATCTTTTGTTCCTAGCTTTAGACCCATTAAAGAAACCCATGTGTCAGATATGCAGACAAAGATGTCAAAAACAATTAAATTGCATCGAATGCAATTTTATTGTATGTTTCAAGTGCGCTATCTTACCATATAAAGCAAGGTATAAGCCTGATAAACACTTTCTCACACTTTCATACCGAGAAGAAATATCTGATAAAGATTGGTGTGAAGTGTGTGAATGTGATTTGAAAGATACAAAGACAACAGTGTTTTATTGGTGCAATGAGTGCTGCACAAGTGTTCATGTTGAATGCTTATTACCTAACAGCTGGTAAAATAGTATGGATGCTAACAGCTGGTCAAGATTCAAGAACGTTACCCATTTATCGTGAACTCAGTTGTGGCGAAGAAAAATTATTGCAACAAGTGCTGCACTAGAATCCATATTGGATGCGTAGTTGATAAAGAAATACGAACAAGATCCCTTGGAAAAGGTAAAGTTTCTCGACCATTCTGTGATTCTTTCAAGAACCATTGCAAAAGCAAAATATTTAAGAGACACTAAAATATTTAAGCTACAGCATAGCATGTTAAAATGTAATGTATTAGCATTAAGTGAGTTTGCTATCTTTTTATAAATTGTAATTTACGTATGGTTTTATTTACTTTATTGGTTCATAAGTCTTGAAACAAGCCCCTTTTTTTTTTCTTTCTAACTATTCGAAATTCAAAAAGTACAAATCAACGAAACTTAGATAAACAAGTTCTCAAATAAGCAACTATCATCATACATACACCTACTCAAACTCGTTTCTTGTTCGATCAATTGCAAGTTTTAGTGCGGGTCAAAGAATTTTTTTTTTTTTTTTTTTTTTTTGTGAAAATGAAGCCATTAGGTATTCCGGTTTTTCTAATCTTTCTATACCAATTTCTTGCTATGGTAAGACTCGGTTTTGTGACTATCTTAGGATTCAATGGACGTGGTCGGAGCTGCTTCGTACTGTTCATGACCTTCACATTAAATGAGATCTTGACTATCCATGACCTTCACATTTCGGTTTGCAAGGAGCTAATAATAACATCAGTTGACTAGATGAGTCTATAAGCTCGAAAGTTAGCCCTGTTCGTTTGGTTGCCGCATGCGGCTGCAGTAGCGGCTCGTTTTGTAACCGCTGTCGTAGTCGTAGCCGCTGCCGCAACAATAAATTGTTTATTCGTTTTGTAATCGCAGTCGTAAGTTATAGACGCAGCCGCTACCGTAACAATTTATTATTGTTCGTTTCATAGCTGCAGCCGCAGGTTATAGCCGCAGCCGCAGGTTATAGCCGCAGCAATAACCGCAAGTACTTGAGGCAACAAAACGAATAACAATTAACCGCAGATCGCAGTTGCAGCAGATCATAATCGTACCGCTAATTTTTGTTGGCGTCTAAAATTTTTATTTTGCCACAGATACCTGTGGCAACCAAACTAACAACAAACGTTGCAGCTGCCAAACGAACAAGGCCGTTGTCTAAATTAGACCCAAGTTCCCAAAACCGAACAAAAACCATGAGATAACATTGAAACATATCATTATTTCCTCTTGGTGACTTTTTAACTCGTTATAGCATCATTTTTCAATTGGCCTCAGATTTCTCCATAGCTGCAAAGAAAAGTATTCAAAAAGGATAAGCAGATTAACAAAAAAGATTAAAAAACAATACTATTTAATTAAAAATAATTATTAAAAATGAAATTAAGAACAGCCATATACACATCTCTATGGAGAATTAGCATAACAATCATAATGAACAACAAAATGAAAAACGGAAAAAAATGAAAACAGGAAAACAACATGGAAAGTGTTGTGAATAGAGAGAAGTGATAGAAGGAATTGATGTTGTCTTATTCTAATGAATATGTGGTCTTTTATATAGGAGTACAAAGAGAGAGTTTTACTTGGTGACAAAGTAAAACCTAGTTTACAAGTAACTCTAGAACCTTCTAGAAGGTGGGCTTATGAGCTTATAATGGACATCACATAATAGTTCATAACACTCTCCCTTGATGTTCATTATACAAACTGTTCTTTAAAACGCGTAGGATGCTGCCTCGTTAAAAACTTTGCTAGGAAAACCCAGTGGGAAAAACCATAGCTAAGGGAAAAAGAGTGCAGCGCGCATTAACTCCCCCTCATGACTACATCACTTGAGATCTTTGAAATGACGCAATCCAGTATGAAGAAATAACTCTTTAAAAGTAACGCCTTGATAAATTTGTCTCTCGAAACTTCACTTGAATGAATTTGTAGGATACGTACATCGCCATTCTTCTGCATTGCATGGCTCTTATTAATGATTCGTCTAGTTCATTCTCTTTGCTTTATTTGATCTTATTAAAGTATGACAAATACTTTGGAGGGGTGATAAACTTTCATCTTTAAATTTCTCTTTTAGATGTCTATCATTTGCGTGTTCTTTGTTGCCTCATTAAAACCTTTCATGGAAAAACCCAATGGGATAAAAACCATGATAAGGAAAAAAGAGTACAACCACACACATCATCATATTTCTCCCCCTTGGAAGTATCTTCTTCAGGAGATGCATTCCAATCATATATACCATCTTTTAGTAATCATTATAAGTACAAGATTAATGAATAAATTCATATGATTATCTTATAATCTCTTAGGTTATTGGACTTCTTGTCCATAACAACTTTTTCATATGAACAACCATTTCTTTGTCTTTTTGAACTTCAAGTCCAAACTTCATTTTACTTACAACATTCTAAACTTGTATGGAACATACTTATACATAAGATGTCATTCATGCTCTTCTTTAGTATTTTAGCTTTCTTTCTTGTTATACTAAATCACATCTTTCAATTATGAAATCGATCTATACATTGCTCAACTAGCAATTTAGGTATTGTACTTATGATCAAAAATATTATGAGCATTCTTTATGTCAAATCCTACAAAGATCATTTGAGATAATATCTCTACCACTTAGATATCTCAATTTGGAACATGTAAAGACAATATCGTCTATTCCAAAGATTTTTCTTCCAAATTACAACTTGGGATAACTCTTCAAGAGATATGATTATATTCAAATCCAGGATCCTCTTGATCCATAATATTTTGGTAAATACATATGGGTATATTGGTTAACCTTATAATATTCACTTATACCATATAAAACGTTTTTGTCTTAATTCGATCGAATAATTAGAATCTTCAGGAACATAATTTTGACAATCTTAATCCTTCGGGAACTTGCATCCTTCTGGGATTTTTATTTAAGTTTCATTATCCAGTGGGTAGTATAAGTCAAGTTCTTCTCTTATTGCCAGACTGATAAGGAACTTTAAAGTAGTTGTATTCACCACAGAAGAGTTTGTCTCTTCATATTTAATTTTCTATTTATCATTCTTTTATATAAAGTCTTATTTATATCCCACTGGTTTTACACCCTTAGGTGTATGGACAACTGGTCCAAATACTTAGCTCTTTCCAAGAGATTTTAATTATATGACTATTGCTTCTTTATAATTTGGCCAATCATATCTTTGTGTACACTTTGCAATAGATTTCATGATCCTCTTTCTCATCTATCATATCGACTGCTACACTGCATGCAAAAATATTTACGACGTCGATTTGCTTTTCGGTTCCAATTTATTCTAGACATGACATAATTTGTTGAGATAAATCTCTTTATTGTCTCAGGTACCTGACTTTCTTTCTTGTCATGTTTAATGTCTCTTCTTGAGATCATTCAAAATCTATCTCTTCAGTTTGACCATTGTCATATTCTGCTCCTTTTCTTTTTTGAGGATATTTATATTTGGAACCAATAAGTCTATAACGCTTCATGCGTTCTTTAAACTCTTTAGCAGCTTGATATTGTCCTTCTGGAACATTATATTTTATTGGAGCCTTTATAGCTGGGATGTGATCTTGTCACTCTATTTGGGTCAGTAAATGTTTCTGGCAACTGATTTACTAAACTTTGTAAATGAATCATCTTTTGGACTTTAATTCACATTCTTTAGTCTGAGGATCAATGATAATTCATTCCAACTTATCTTTTCCAGCTGTTTATTTTCTCCCCCTGATGTTGGAATTACTGACATATTAAAATGACAGTCTACAAATCAAGCCTAATATAAATCCTTCATGGATAGACTCTATATACTTATTTATCAATGGAGATTTATATCCAACATATATTCTCAACCTCATTTGAGGATCCATCTTATAACCTTATGGTGGAGCAATGTGGATATATACTGCACATCCAAATCATTTAGATGGAAAATATTTGGTTTCTGACCCAAAACCAGATTTGATGGGAGAACTTTGAATACTTGTTGGCTTTATTCGAATTAATACTTCTGGATTTTGTGTATGAACATTTGCTATTGGATGTTCAATATTTATCTTTATGCTTTTATCATCGAAGGCTTAGGACGTGAATTCACTAACATTACCAAGGGGTCTAGCAAACTTCAAGTTGCAGATATTCAATATAATAAATTACTTAACCACAAACTTTTCCTTGTAAACTTTCTAGGAAATGAAATAGATTTCAAATCTATTTTGGCAAGTGAAAATCATAATGTCATATTTGTCATATGATTAAATCATTAGGAAGAATCTTCAAGTTCTTCAATCAATGTCTATATACCTATTAATTATTTTCGCATATTTCTTGAACCAGAATGATATAACTAGCTCATGCCAAACTATGTTATATTCCTTAAACTTCTGGTTTACTATATAACATTTATCTCCATTATACAATTACAATCTATTAGAGAGTGTATGTAATTTCTCCAAAATACTTTTACTGCATTTAGTAATACTCTAGATTTGAAGGTATTCAAATTTTCCTTCTTTATTGTCTTAACTTGATTAACTTTGAAATCCTCTAGATTTGAAGGTATTCAAATTTTCCTTTTTTATTGTCTTAACTTGACTAACTTTGAAATCCATTAAAATTACCTGATAAATGATTCATCAAGATCATTTTGACTTTGAACATAATCTTCTAGATGTTTTACTTACTATGGATTGTGGGATTCATCAATTCTCCCCCTCAAGATGATGACACTTCAGGTTCATCTATTTTGAATTGAATCCCAATCTAAAATCAATAACATATCCAACTTGGATCATGTCTTATATCTTTGATTCTTTAAACTTTTGAGACTTGGGAGATATAATACATCAATAATTGCATTCCTACTGGCAAATATAGCTACTCTTCTAGAGCTTTCAATAATCCATATATTACCAGATCTTGTACTCACAGTAGTTTATTATATATTTAGACAAGAGAAATACCTCTTGTTTATACCATATTTATTTTCTCACTTCTTGTAAGAATTTGAGTTCTTGAAATAAAACTTTTGATCTAGACCTTGATCATATCCATTTCATATTTACATTCATGACCATTTCTTGAGCCAGTTCCTTGGCTAATTTTATTAACATGATTCTTTTCTATCCCACTATATAATATCACATTCTCTTCAAGGAATGGATCATAACTAATTAGATATAATTCCTGACTTTTTATCAATAACTCATTTATCTTTTCAAAATAGTTCTCATATTGTCTACAAAACAATATTATTTGTCTAAGGATTAGAGTATGTCTTCTAGCATCTCTAGATTAGTGATATTCTCTTCACATAATCTTCAACATAATAAGAATTATTTACATACTTCAAGTCTTATAATCTTAGATGTAAAGGCTCATAATAAGCTTTAGGTAATATCACATTATAGTGATCATACTTTTCCTTAAATTTATGTAAAGAACTTAGAGATCTTTTATAGGCAAATACAAAATATTCATATAAATAATAGTAGAAAAATAACTATTATATAACTACATATGTATAAACAAAAACATATTAAACCAACTAAATCAGTGGGATGTACCATCTCTATTATCACTTCAAGTGACAATTTGAATTTTTAAAAGAAGCTTAAAAGAAAATAAATAATTTTAAAATACTTCTCAAAATATTTTTAATATTATTGTGTCTGCAGGACAATAATATTTATGTAATGTTTTCCTCTGTATCATTGATATTATCTTCATTTGAGACTTCAAGTCATGTTGTCTTAGATGCAATCATCTTAATAAGTTAGGTCATATCACATTCTGGTGAAATGTCTTTTTCTATATATTGCTCTATGATCAAGTATTTAATCTTAAGATCATCAAAAATATGATGACACATAAATGCAATTATATAAGATATGATTTATATATATAGTACAAATAAATATAACATGCCATAAAATAACTCAATCAATCAATCATCAAAAGAGATCAGATGATAAAACATATGCAAATTTCGTGATAATGAGAATAAACAATTTTTGATGTAACAGTACAAATCTCGTGAGAACATACAAGCATGATACAATAGTTCTGTGCAAAAATTGGGATGTTTGTGCAAAACTCGTGTAAAATTCGGATAATCAGATATGTGCAAACTTCGGGTTAACAATATTAAAAACAGAAACTACTGCAGATTTTGAAACATATATCAAGATCTGTATAATGACATAATAAAATCCGTGCAAAATTCGTGTAAAAGCGATTCTGTGCAAAAACAGTATGGAAAATATTAGATTTAATGAATATGTACAGAAACAATATGAGGCAATATTCGATTTTAATAAATAAAATTCAAATTAACAAATTTCATGCAAATCATGTGCATAAATAATATAAGCAATAAATGATTTTAATGAACAATATTCAGTTTAATATATTTCGTGCAAACTATGTGTAAAAACAGAATAAAATATTTGATATGCAAATAATTTGCAGAAATAATAAATTTAATTTAATGAATAAAGACATGTTTATAAATATTATGCAAAAATATATTAATAAAACATGTGATTTGAATCTCTACTGGAGAATTTATCAATTATAAAAATAATAATAATAAAATAATTATATGATTTAAATCTCTGCAGGAGAATTTATCATAATATCAATCATAAATATACTAAAATAAATATATAAATTGAATCTCTACAAGAGAATTCGTCATAATAAACATATTGAATCTCTACAAGAGAATTCATCATAATATTGATTATGTAAATCTCTTCAAGAGAATTTATCATAATATTGATCTTGTAAAAAAAAAAAATTAACAACATAAACATATGATTTGAATCTCTGCAGGAGACTATCATAATATTGATTAATGATCCACTCTTACAAACCATGAGTTGATAATAAACATGATTTGAAGTTGGAATGAATAAATGATCAGAAGCAGATTTATATACCTCTTAGCTTAGACAGCTAGAGTTTCGTGCTGATAACGTGTTGTGAATAGAGAGAAGAGATAGAAAGAATTGATGTTGTCTTATTCCAATGAATAGGTGGTCCTTTATATAGGAGTACAAAGAGAGAGTTTTACTTTAACAAAGTAAAATCTAGTTTACAAGTAACTCTAGAACCTTTTAAAAGATTGGCCTTATGAGCTTATAATGGACATCACATAATAGTTCATAACAGAAAGATGCAAGACTACAATATTACAAGGAGTATACATATTATGAAACTAAACCTTACAAATTAATATCTTACGAAAAATAATGTACACACCCAAATGAAACAAATATATATGAATTGACGTTGGTTGGTTCATTGGAAATGATAGTACATGAAACGAGAGGGCTATCACAAAATATGTTTCATCTCTAACACTACAACACCTCTCTGCTTTTGTATTATATATGCAATTGTTTTAATATGGCTGTTAAGTTTAGAACTCAACCAAACAAGTTCTCAAATCACTAAACTTCCATCATACATACACCTCTCAAACTTGTTTCTTGTTCGATCAATCACAAGCTTTGGTGTGAACTGTGAAGCAAAGATGGATCATAGAGAGAAAGTGGAAGTTTATACGGGTCAAAGAAATTGATTTTTGTGTATAGTGACCCTCCCTCCGTGATGGCTAAAGCCAACATCTAAAAGATGAAGCCATTAGATTTTTAAAGATTGAATCCTTTTATAATAATTACCAAAAGCAAATCATCAACATATGACGAGTCTACAAGCTTGAGCTTTATATGTGGCTCGTCTAAATTAGACCCAAGTTCCTAAAACCGAACAGAAACATGACAAAACATTCAAACATCATCAGTTCCTAGTCAAGACTTCACTTTTGCACTTGCTGACTTGTTATTCGTTATAGCATCGTTTTTCAATTGGCGTCAGATTTCTCCATCGCTGCAAGGAAAAGAAATGGCAAATTAACAAAAAGGATCAAGCAGAGCGCGTAGTATGAAGATATTATTACTTACTGTTGTAGTTTAAAAGCTTTTCGATTAGATCGACATGAGTCATAAGCATACGCCTGCAGCAGTAACGGACTAACCCAATCGCATCAAGAGCATCTCTGCATATTCCAATCAAATCGCAAACTCATCAAATGTAATTTTGACAACACAAAAAATCGTGCATACAACAAATCATGAACCTTTAACCCTAAAACAAAAGGGGCTAAAGATTCAACATGATCAAAAACTGCAACTCAAAGTTTAAGAAACAGATTCTGCACTCAACCAAGTAGCTTAAAAGTTTTGAAAAGGCTAAAGATTACACCAGATATGAAAACAAGAGAATCGAATATCTCACCAAATGATTTTAGAAACATAGCTAACATCTATCAACACCAAGATGATCAAATTGTAAAAAAAAAACACAATTTGAGAAAGATGAACAATACTACACCAAACAATCGTGTAGCTTAACGCCTAGAACACATGTAAACAAGAGAATCTAAAGATCTTTCACCGATCTGCCTTCATGCTTTTAGTAACAGAGCTATCATGAGCTTCATAATAGAAAACCAAGATGAACATCATACAAGAAAAAACTCAAATCTTTTTGACAATGGAAGGATATAAACTACCATAAAACCATCAAATTCATCTATTGTTTCTCCTTTTAGAGGACAAGTGTAACTAATTTCAACATAAAATGTCAGAGAACGTTCAGAATCTGAGGCTTATTAGCTTAAGAAGGCATCAAAATCGCTTACCCTTCGGTGTAATCAGCTTGGAGAAGATCAAGGTATGTGTCCCATTTGTTCCCAATCACCTAATATCATCATATAATATAGATGAAGCTTCATAAATCTCAAAGCTTTTGTCTTTCTCAAATCTAGAGTGATTTAAAGCCTAATAAGCACAAGTTATCAACCCTAGAGACTGAAATTTTCCTCGATTCGCGAAAACAGAAACACATTATATAGCGAAACTGAGAAAAAATCGAATGCCCAAAATAGAGAGAGAGAAAAAGGGGAAACCTTTCCACAAGTGAAGCAACGAACTGGGATGATCATCGTGCACGAATTGGGATTTCAAGACACTATATCGTCTCTCTCGCGATTTTTTAGGGTTTTTCTCTTTCGCGCTTCGTTTTCGCGATGCTCGAGAGGCTTCAAGCTTCAGTGAGCTTTGGCGACGTCTCTGGCTTTATATGTTGAGTCCCGTTATGTATTTAGGTAAAACGGCACCGTATTTATGTGAAATTTGATCAAAGCGATTTATTATTTAATTCGGAAATAAAAAAATAGAGAGAAAAAAAGTGTTGTCTTCTTCAATCTCTCTCTCTCTCGAGTGATCTGCTCGATTATTTTTCTTCTATCTTCGATCTTTTTAGTTTTCCGGGAAAATCAAACGCGCTTCGCGGAGGGAGCAGGAGAGGAACTAGACGGAAATGTTGGAGAAGATCGGATTACCGGCGAAGCCTTCTCTGAGAGGAAACAGCTGGGTCGTAGATGCTTCTCATTGTCAAGGATGTTCTTCTCAATTTACTTTCATCAATCGCAAGGTCTTTCTCTCTCTCTTTACTCTTCGTTTCGATCAATTGTATTACTCTTTTTTTGCTACGAAGATCTTCCTCGTTCTTAGTTCCTTTGTCCAATATTAGCTTTGTATCAGTCGATTGTATGGACCCGACTCTTCTGGATCTAATTTTGAATCCGTTTATCGAAAACTTCACTGAATCAATCAATTAGATGTGTTGATTTGATAGATTCCATAGAGAATTGTTTTTGGTTAATCGGATTTGGTGAAGAACAACACATCAATTTGGTGAAGCTGCACTCAGACTTTGTGACTTGTTGGATTATTTTCTGTCTCTGAAACTTATCATCTTCTTTAAATGTTCTGAGCTTTTTTTTTATGAGCTGAAAGTTTATGTATTTCTACAGCATCATTGCCGGAGATGTGGAGGCATTTTCTGTGGTAGCTGCACTCAGCAGAGAATGTCACTACGTGGACAAGGCGACTCACCTGTGCGTATATGTGAACCCTGTAAGAAACTCGAAGAAGCTGCTCGGTTCGAGTTGCGCCATGGTCACAAAAACAGAGCACCAAAAGGTAAAAAACATGCTCGTGTTTTTGGTTGCGTTAAATTGGTTTTGGTTGCTCTATAAAGTTTTGGTTCAAATAGGTTTGTGGATGTTGTTTTTTCAGCAGGTAGCTCTAAAAGGAGCATAAAGAGTGAGGATGATGTTCTCAGTGAGATTCTGGGATCTGATGTTGATGTGTCTTCTTCATCGGAATCAGTGTCTAGTACAGATAGGATTACCTCTAAAGAAATGGGAAGCAGCAGTAGTAACAAAGACATGGAGGTGGATGCTAGTCCTGAAGAACTGCGTAAACAAGCGGTGGAAGAGAAGAATAAGTACAGAGTTCTTAAAGGAGAAGGGAAATCTGATGAAGCTCTTAAAGCCTTCAAGAGAGGGAAGGAGCTTGAGAGAGAGGCTGATGCACTAGAGATAACATTGAGGAAGAACCGTAAAAGGGTACTGTCCATGCGAAATGTCGCTGAGACGCAGAACAAGGCTGCTACGAGAGAATCAAGCAAATCGCAAAAGCCTCCACGTCAAGGAGGTAAAGGAAACGATGATTTGGCGGCTGAGCTGAGGGATCTCGGGTGGTCTGACGATGAAGATAAGAAACCAGCAACTGTTAGTTTAGAGGGTGAGCTTTCGTCTCTTCTCCGTGAAATTCCCGGGAGGACTAACCCACAGAAGAGTGGTGGAATCGACAAGAGTCAGGTCATTGCTCTTAAGAAGAGAGCACTTGCGTTAAAACGTGAAGGGAAGCTTGCAGAAGCTAAAGAGGAACTGAAAAAGGCTAAAGTTTTGGAAAGGGAGATTGAAGAGCAGGAGCTTTTGGGTGGAGCCGATGAATCGGATGATGAGCTATCTGCGCTTATTAACAGTATAGATGATGACAAAGAAGATGATCTGTTAGCTCAATATGAAGGGAGCCATGATTTTGACATTAGTGGCCTTGTGGGAAATGTAGATGATATTGGAGTTCATGGTGAATTTGATGTCACAGATGAAGATATGGAGGATCCAGCAATTGCTGCTGCGTTGAAATCTTTGGGCTGGAACGAGAAGCCAGGACACCGTGACAATGTCCTCTCTCGGCCTTCTCCTAACAACAGAGAAGAACGTTTTGCTGAAATCCAGACCTTGAAAAGAGAGGCTCTTACTCTAAAACGAGCTGGAAATGCTGCAGAAGCCATGGCTACACTGAAGAAGGCAAAGTTACTTGAGAGGGAACTAGAGTCAGGTGATACGTCCTCACAAACTGTTGATACGACTAGGGCTGAAAGGGACACGAACCAGAAACTTCCTGCTAGAAGCAGGCTAGCGATTCAGAGAGAACTTCTTGCTGTGAAAAAGAAAGCGCTTACTTTGAAAAGGGAAGGAAAGTTCAACGAAGCTGAAGAGGAACTGAAGAAAGGAACGGTTCTCCAAGAGCAGCTTGAAGAGCTAGACAATTCGTCAAAGTTAGCTGCAGCAGGAAAGGCTACTCGTGAGAAAAGAGATCTTGGAAATGATTTGCCTGATATATCTATAACTTCTCTGGATGATGATGGAGAGGTAGATGTAAAAGATGAGGAGTTAAACGATCCGAATTACCTCTCGATGCTTAAGAGTTTAGGCTGGAATGATGAGGATAGTAATCCTCCTGCAGGTAAACCTGAACCAGTTAGTTCTCAACCAGGGAAAATAACAAAAACTCAAGATCCATTCGAAGTCCGTGTTACAAAACCAAGAAGAAGTAAAGCTGAGATACAACGAGAGCTCCTAGGGCTGAAAAGAAAGGCTCTAACTTTGCGGCGACAGGGCAATGTTGATGAAGCAGAGGAAGTTCTGAACCAGACCAAAATACTGGAAGCCCAAATGTTAGAGATTGATTCAGGCAAGAACGTTTTCGCTGACGGTGATCAGATGAAGAAAACTTCTACTGATAGTGGGATCAATGCTGAAGATGATAGCGTTACAGAAAGCGATATGAAGGATCCATCACTATTATCGACTCTTAAGAATCTGGGATGGGAGGATGAAGAACCCAAGAAAGAAGAAGCTTCATTTAGCTCTACGCACTCTACTGGTCCGCGTGTAGCATCCAAAAGCAAGGGGCAGATCCAAAGAGAGCTTCTGGACTTGAAAAGGAAAGCACTTGCCTTCAAGCGTCAAGGGAAAAATGGAGACGCTGATGAATTATACAGTAAGGCCAAAGTTTTGGAAGAACAGCTAGCAGAACTAGAAACCCCCAAGGATGAGCCTATGGAGACGAAAAGCTCAGCTTCTACAATGGACGTTGATTCATTAGTTGGATCTCAAACGGAGGAGAAAGCAGTAAAACCTACTGCTCAAGATAGTTATGACTTGTTAGGAGACTTTATCTCCCCTGCTCGTAGTGGGATGATCGAAAGTAGAGTTGATGCTGAATCGAGCCAGAAGCAACCAAGTATGATGGATTTGGATTTGCTGACTGGTGAGAGGTCTCAAGTTCCTACAGAGAAAGGAAAAGCTGAGACCAAGTCAGACCTTGGATTGGGGAACAATCACAGCACTGAACAAACATTATCAGCTCCTGGTAATGTTCAAAATACATCTCCTCAAAACAGTCTTAAACAAGAGATTATGGCTCATAAGAGAAAGGCACTTGCATTAAAGAAAGAAGGAAGAATAAGTGAAGCAAAAGAGGCATTGCAACAAGCAAAGCTGCTGGAGAGGAGACAACAAGAAGGAGAAAGCCCTTCTCCTGAAAAACTAAGACAAGATGTCTCGGTTTCTGCAACGCGAGAGAAAGAGAACAGTCCTTCAAGCTCAGCTCCAAAGCCAATGTCTGGTCGTGACCGTTTTAAGCTGCAGCAAGAGTCGCTAAGCCACAAACGTCAAGCCATGAAGCTTCGTAGGGAAGGTAAGATGCAAGAAGCAGAAGCTGAGTTTGAAATCGCCAAAGCTCTTGAAGCTCAGCTAGAGGATTCAACATCAGCTAAACCGGAACAAGTGGACGATGTAGCAGTTGAAGATTTTCTCGATCCTCAGCTCTTGTCTGCCCTCAAAGCTATTGGATTAGACAGTCCTGTGAGTAAAATAGACACAACAACACAAGCTGTTCCAAAACCGGTGCGTGAAGCTGTGAAACCGAGTCAAGCCAAGGAAAGTGATAATAGTCAAGAGAGAAGTCAATTAGAGGAACGCATCAAAGCAGAGAAGATAAAAGCTGTGACCCTGAAACGTTCAGGGAAGCAAGCAGAGGCATTAGATGCTCTTCGACGAGCAAAGCTATATGAAAAGAAACTAAGTGTTCTTGCATAGAATTGATTCAACTCTCCTCTTAAATTGGGATATTTGTAAACTTTTAATGTTTGCTTGAGTGTAATCAGTTTGTGATAACCATAATTTGCTGATGGAACTACAGAGAAGACTCGTATGCATTTGAAATCTGAGCTTCTCTTTTGATTGTTGCTTCCGTTCACAAAAGAACCTCTCCCTCGGGTAAGGACAACATTATTTATATATATATGGACATATAATTAATTTTTATTCGACATTAAAAATTATGTGTGTTTGCAAGATTTATGGATTGTGAAAATATACCTTTGATTTTATGATATTAAACTATAGCCCACGTCTAGAGACAGAATAAATGTTTTTTTACAATAATTTACAATTTTTAATGTAAAATAAACATTGTAATTACTTTTTTTACTATCGAAAGTATAAAATGAGAAGTAAATTTTGTGAAACCGAATGTAATTTTTTATATAGTTTAAGTGCTTATTATTTTTTGTATAGACAAACTATTTTTATTGAAATCAAGGTTTGAAATATATTGATAGTTTTTTGGTGTAAAATATAAATCCTTTTTAATAATCTCTAAATTTTATTTATTTTGGGATTGTAAATAAGTTATTTTGGTGTAAAATAAATTACTTTATTAAAAATTTAAAACATTCCAAAATTAAGAACAATTGTTTTATACCATCAACTAATTTCTAACAATGATTATTTTAAATTAATAAAAATTTACTATCATATTTTATGTTGATTTTGTAGGAACAAAAAAAAGATATGATAATTAGAAATTGAAATATTTGAAAATGTGTTTGGTAACCTAGATAAAATTATTTAGGGACTAATCTGGATTAAAAAATAAAATGTTTGGTTAGTGTAATAGTTTAAAAAGATTAAATAAAATTTAAAAAATTAAGAATTAATGTGGTGATGACACCTAAGAAAGAATAGTCTTCAATATTTCTCTTTTAATATATGATAGATTCATATAAAGTAGGGAAATGTTAGTTTTTATTACATGAAATATATATCTATTTTATTATTCTTATTGAATTTATTAAGAGTTAGCTGATTTTAAAATTTTAAAAATTTGTTAAATTTGTAAAGAGTTTTGTTATATTTATAGAGAGTTTGTGTATTCAGAAATTTTTTCGAAATACTTTACTTGATTGACTTAACTTCATGGATATCTCTAGTAATTTGAAAATAATGTTTTATGAGTTAAATTGTTAACAACTCGTGTTTCAATAGTATCAGATTTTGATAAAATGATAGAATTATTAAAACCCCAGCATCTTAAATAACAGTGGATTTTGTATGAAATTTACAAATCATCACAGGAATAACAGTAGATTTTAGTAACTAAGAATATCAAAATCCATAATCAAATAACAACGGGTTTTGAAAATTTTAACAATCCTTAAAAGTTCTGCTACCATTTACATGTATGTTAACTAAAGAAATCTTTCAATAACTTTTCAATTTCAAGTGCAATTGGCCAATTTAGTGATATCGTTTTTTTTTTAAAATGCCGTAGTTGCTTCTCAAATCAAAAACCTCCATAACAAGAGACGGCAGATTATCTTCTCAAGGCATCTCCGACGACACGTCTTGTTTTGCCTCAATTCAAAATTCCCACTGAATAACATAACAAATTTATTAGCATAACCCATAAAACCAGTCATCGAGCCAGATACAAATTTGCTTCAAACAATCCTAAAATTTCACAAAAGCAGCAACTTTATTTAGCTCTACCATTTCACAATCAACAAGTGATTATCCAAGCTCAAATTTTAAATTCACAAAATTTGAACACTTGCCTGATTAAGAGACGATCTTTCGAACCCAGAATCTCGAAGAGCCACAGAGATCTTATCCGACAACCCTACGAGATTTCCAGGAAACGGCATAGTCCGCGAAAAGACGTATCATTACCCTTTCTATCTACTTCTGCTTCCAGTAGAACTGTAGAAGACGCAAACCTACGAACCCATTATCCATCAGATCGATTGCGAGAGATAGAGATCGAACGGGAAGACGCAGAGGAACCATAAGAGAGAGCCCGATAAAACTTATGGGGATAATTAAGAGCTTCGGATACAGAGCGTGAAAGAGAGAAAATCATTGGATTCACAAATAAATCTATTAAAAGAAACGGCAGCGTATTTGGTATTAGCTCTTTGAGGTACAGAAACGACGACGTGTCGGGCATGTGAAGTTGTTTATTTTTCGTCCCACATCGGTAATGTAGAGAACAGTTGTGTTGTTTATATAGGGGAGAGACGGAGCTTTAGGTCACGACCTTACTTGAACAGGATCTGTTCTATAGGCTCGTACCTCTGTATCCTTGCTTTCTAAGGAGACAGGCCCTTAATCCTGGTTGATGATCCATGACTGTGTGATCGGAGCGTGATTAACGGCCACGATCATCTTCTGATGCATCTGGTGCTGTAGAGGATCGTTACTCGGCTCGGTTTAATCCTAGCCGGGGTGGTTGCACGGCGGTCTGACAGGTTAATCTTTTTTTTTACCTTTTCGCCTCTCAACTTTTTGGTTTCTTATATTTTCGGCGGTCTGACAGGTTAATCTTTTTTTTTACCTTTTCGCCTCTCAACTTTTTGGTTTCTTATATTTTCGGCCACGTAACTTTTTCTTCCGGTCAAAAAGCCCCTATTCTATCTTCACCGTTCCAATTGCATTTTGTTTTTCGTTTTGCTTCTCAACTTTTTGGTTTCTTATATTTTTAACCTTGTAACTTTTTTTCCTGTCAAAAAGCCTCTATTCTATTTTCACCGTTCCAATTGCACATCTCCTTTTGTTTCATATTTCTTTCCCACTGACCATGATGAATCCTTGTACAATCAGGTCGAACCAGTTTCATAGACAATTAAGTCTACTAAAGAAACCTCTTAGTCCCAAAGCGTAGATAATCTTTGATCGACCTTTTTCCCTTGTTTGGGTTATATTTGGCATGTTTTCTCTGTAATTTGGTTAAAGCTCTTTAAGTGGTGTATTTTCTGGCAAAAGACACATTTTGGGGACATTCTTGCAGGTCTAAACTTTGAAAGAGCTGAGTTTCATGAAGTAGTCTATCGTGTTTGCCAAGCAAGGAGTTGCCATAACTGAACAGCTGAGAAGCTTATGTCAAAAACAACAATCAACAGTGTTTGTCTGCCTGAACAGAGAGTGTGACGACGAGATTTCAGAATAAATTGTTACCAATCATACACAAGACGCTATATACAAACACAATACCAATTATACACAAGACACATCATTGAGACAGTAAGCAATCTGATTGATGTTTCTTTTCCTGATTCAGATTCAGAAATTTTACTCTAGATAACTAAGTAAACAATTGATATCTGATTTCTTACTCATACCACGCTTTCAAAGGGAGACTCTGAGGTGAGAAAAAATACCTAGACTTTGGGCTCCAAGTGTTGACAAGTCCTTCAAGCAATTTCTTGAGGTTGCTTACTGTATCAAGGAAGTGAATATCTCTGCAGACATTGACGATGATTGGCCGATAGTGTTGTTGGTTATGCTCGTCTGATCTTTGTCATCCCCAATGCATACCATAAAAACTTGTGCCTTTCCTTCTTCAAGCATTCTGCTAAGAACTTTCACCGTCACAAGACCTTTGCTTAGTTCCTGTTACTCTGTATTCTTGTGTTGAATCCGGAAGACTGAAGAACGTGTAGAGAGTCCAGAATCTTCATTTGTCCTCAGAGTTTGTAGTCTAGCAGGAGGTGACGGAAAGTCTGGCTTTTGCGTCACTGTTCTAAGCTCATCAGAAGGAGAAGACAAGTCCACCTTCTGTTGATGGACTAGACGTAGTGACCCCAAAAGTAGACTTGTCTTCTCCGTGCTCTCTTGGACTTGTCGTCACCTCCTTCAAACTGTGACGACAAATAAAGATTCTCCGAGCTCTCTTGGACTCTCTCCACGCTCTTCAGTCGTCCAGATTCAACAGGAGCTCTCTTGGGCTCTCTCCTAGCTCTCTTGGACAAATAAAGATTCTCCCAGCCTTAGAAGCCAATCAAGACGAAGGGACTGCTAGTGCTAGACTTCAAACTGTGACGACAAACAAAGATTTTACAACACTATCAGAATTAAGACAAACCATCAAAAGTGTTTAGACGCTATTCCAAGAAATATAGCTATCTTGCTTGATCTTTAGTAAGCACTTACAGTTTTCGCAATGTACAGAGCCTTCTGAAACAAAAAAACCCGAACCCTCTCCAATCCTAAAAAAAAAAACCCAATATGCTACATCATGTGTACTAATGTAATGATACTGTGATAGTGTTTCTTAATGTCATAGTTGCTTCTCAAAATGAAACATGGTCATGGCAGAATATATATCTACAGCAACAACGTCTCAAGGATTAACCTTAATCGCAACCAATGAACTCAGACAGAACAACTGTGGTTAATGGGAGAGGAGAATCACCACTTACTCGCAGAGACGTATCCATGTTAGGAGTTCCTTGTCATGGCTCGTAATCTTATCCACCGGCAGATGAAACAAGCCCTATACACAAGGGAATCAATTGAAATGTTCCATTGACTGAATCTGATGAAAGCAAATGAATCAGCTTATGTTACAATGGTGTCTCTGGCTTTCCCATCAGGTCGTAGAGATCCAGAGAGATGACGCTCAAAGAAACGAAGAGGAAAGATCTTTCTGAAAGCATCAACTTCCATCTCTGACGACAAGTCTTGTCTTGTAATCCCATGTTTTGCTTTAGCTTCTGCAAACCAAATAAGAGAAGAATAATCGAATCATCAATTCATAATGCTAAATTTGCTAAGAAGAAACAGGAAGCAATGGGTCATCAACTTCTCTATACGAACATCTGCAGATTCGAAAAGGAAACTGATGATGATGATGACCTTAAAAAGTTCAAGATTTCAGTCGGATCTTAGGAAACAGCTCAACTCAAAGGCGTTTGTATGCAACCAAATAAAGGATGAGACTGAAGAAGAGCTTACAATTAGAAAAAGGCTGCAACAGCAGAAAGCAGAGCACCGTCAGCATCCACTAGCTAGGCACAACTGCAATAAAGGTAAACAGTTTTAGGGAGAAGATTCTCCTCAGAACAAAATAAACAAGTGCACAGAGATGTATGTGAATGAGAAAGCATATGTAACACAACTCAAGGGCGTTTTAGAAGAGCATATAGGAGGCATGTGGGACTCGATAGCTTAAAACCAGACAAACAGAATCGACCAGTCACAAATGAAACACTAAAGAAGAAGAACAAAACCACATAGAAAGAGATAAATAAGGTCGAGGCAACAAACAAACCTATGCATCCTTCGTCTGAAGGAGGAGTCATAAGTTCCATTCTTATAGCGGCGAGCATAGTCTGTCAAAAAAGAAACAAAAAACTATGTAAGAAAAAACATGGGGAACGCAGTAGTGATATGGGTTTACTGTGCAACCAATCTTGGCAAGAGCAGATCCATAAAGCGGATAAAACCAGTCCTATGTACACAAGAGCATACAAATCAAAAGTGAAATGTCTCACTGACAGAGTTTGATGAAAGCAAAGAATCAGCTAAAGCTATATTTGACGAGATCAGAGAGATGACGAGGTTCAAAGTTATATTCACAAGTGGTTTATTCACAGGTCGTAGAGATTTAAGATCTTTCTGAAAGCATCAAGTTCCATCTCTGACGAAAGTCATTAGATCCAAAGAAACAAAGAAAAAAAAAACACACACACATATATTGAGATAGTGCGAGATCTTACAACTAAACCGAGTTCATCATTCAAGCATTGATACTAATTTCTAAAATTCGCAATTAAACAATCAAACTACGAAACTAAACAATTGGAAGCGTGTTGGTACCGAAAAACTCCAAATCCAGCCGAGAAGAATCCCAAATACAATCACCGCCACAAAACCCCGACGGACTGTATGCCACCGCCGTTGGCTCCGACGCCTGAAACCCTAATTCCAGCGGAGAAGAATCAGCTTCCGTACCCGAAACACCAACACCATCCGCACAACATCCCAAATCGGAAACAAACCCTAATTGACCGGATCCTCTCTGTTCGGAATTGATCTTCTCCGACACGAGTTCTCTTTTCATCTGTCTGACTCCAGACAATTGCGCATTGATGACAGAGAGGTGATTCCTGAGTTCATCGGCAGACAATCCGTCCAGATTTGGGTAATCATAGACATCGCGAGAGTTTTTCTTCCTCTTCTCGTCGCTCTGGTTCTTGAATTTTGAGACTATATCTTGGATCTCTCGTCGATTCTCAGGGAATACATGAACTTTATCGTCGTCGGGAGTGTAGCAGACGAAGACGACGGAGTTGCCACAGAGAACAGAGAGCTCCGTCGCTTTCTTATTGAAATTTGGAAATCGTCTTTTGAAATAATCAAGCCTCGCTCTCTTCGTTCATCATCGGAGTTTCTTTGTCGAGGAGCCATTGTTTGTTTGTGATTTTATCTTCGTGCGGCAGAGTAAGAGAGAGTAATTGAAATTGTTGTGAAAGGAAAGTAGATAGGGTTAATGATGTCATTGATATTTATAGAGACTGATAAAATATGTTTAACGGTCAGATTCTTGTGAAAACGCGTTCTTAACGCGGTTAAATTTTTCTTTTAACTTTCCCGCCCAAAATCTGATATTTTCACAGGTCGGTTGTAGTGTTTTTATCTTTACGTTTTTTTTTCTTTCTATACTAATCATAGAAAAATAATACAATTCTACCATCGGCAAATAAATCGAAGAAAAATAAGCTTTTTAAAAAAAAATTAAGCTTAAGCTTGGAACAAAAGTTATCATATTCATATTGGAACAACAAAGATGATAGAAGTGATTATTCCATTTTTGCAATATATACAACGATCAGTGTGATGATCCTTTGCTTGAGGCTCCTTTGCTTCTCCAGCTTTAAAAAGAGCTGTAAATTAAACGCAAACACCATTTCTTTTTTAGCTCTACAGTCTTTCTCAATGTTCTGCATCTAGTTTTTCACCTCTCTTCTCAATCTTGTTTCTGAAACCCCTTTTCCTGCTGAATGCAGTTTCCTGAAACATTTCATATAAACATAACACACGAATCAATCAATCACCACAAGCAATATATGCAATTGCTATTGCAAACAGAAACTAGAATTTGAGTTCATGTGAGTTTGATAGAAACTATACCACAGGCCGACCAGTTTTCACTGCTTCACGGATTGCTTCTACTAAATTGCGTTTAGACTCAGTGTATAGACTCGTCACAGTTCCATATAGCGTATGGTTCTTGTGATAAACGGTAACACTGGATACTACTAGCTTTCTCCAATATATCTGCTACTGCTTCAACCGCCTCAACGATATTGGCAAACACTGTCTTCGCTATATCTGTTGTTGTTCCTTACAGCCTCTATAAGTGCATCAACCTGTGTGTCTACTGTGACTTCAACCCCTTTCTGCTTTAGTCCACAACACAGCAGAGACAATAGCGACTCTGTGTGAGTGATGCGGAAATGATGTAACCCTACTTTAAAGAAGATGAAAGAGAGAAGCTTTTTTTTATCACCTAGGACTGTTTCGGTGAAGAAAGTTTCCAACACTAACCCAAATAGCATCTGGAAACACATATGTTTCAAGAGTCCTCCTGCATTTGAATGTGACTGTAATGTATTAGGATCCTGTAGCAAAACTTAATAGTAGACAGATCAAAGTAAAGCTGCCAGTAACTGAACCACAATGTCAATTTCAAAATTCGACGGAACAACATAAAACGTAGGAGAAACCCATAAAATCAATCATCTGGCCAGCAATTATTCAAAACATAACTCACAATCCTAAAAGGTTTCATAAAAGAAGCAAATTTTAACTCATCATTTTCACAATCAACAAGTGATTCTCCAAGTTCACTTTTTAAATTCCCAAAAATTTGAAAACTTTACCTGAGTAATAGAGATGGTCTTCCGAACCCAGAATCTTGAAGAGCCACAGAAACTTAATCCGATAACCCAAGCGACTTCCAAGAAACAGCATGGTCCGCGAAAAAAAAAGCACCATTACCCTTTCTCTCTACTTCAGCTTCAGTAGCAGACGCAAACCCACGAACCCATTTCCCATCAGATCGATTGAGAGCGATCAAACGGAAAGATGCAGCAGAACCAAAAATAAGATTCTGATTCAGTGGAGAAGAATAACCTTTGCTACAGTCTCTTCATTCATTACTTCAGTGAGGCGAAACGACAACGTATTTGGCATTACTTGATTACTGCAGAAAACGACGACGTATTAGACATGTGAAGTTGTTGTACTTGTGTCCCCCCCCCCCATCGGTAGTGTAAAGAGAAGCTATCTCCACGCTCCGGTCTTTAGCCATTTGAAGCAGTTTGATAATAATTCATAACACATCCATCGTAGTATGTTCTTTTTGATTCTTACTACTTTGTAATATCACCCCACATTTCAAAAGAATGTGTTTTTGTTTTTTTTGTTGGAATCTTTACACTAATTGAATATCAAGAAGAATATACTAATTTCAAACCGAGATGACACATTTGAGAGCTTAGAGATGATCGATGCCATTCAAGTTTTAGGATCTTAAGAGACAATTTTGTTTTGTCATATAACAGGATGAAAAATCAAGATGGGATTGATGGATCATACATAGAGTGTTACCTCAACGAGCACAAGAACACATGTTTTCAAGAAGATATCTAAAGCATGGAAATGTTTGAACAAAGAGTGTCTGAATCCAAGACCATTCTCAAGAGCCTTCACAAAAGCTTGTCTAAGACATTGCAAGAACAGTTCCTTTGATGTACAGCTACGATGATGATCAACGTGTTGACGAATATCTCAAGTCTCTAATGTATAAAAAAATTCCTTTTGAAACTCCGTAAGTAAACAGTCGGTATATAGGCTTTTCTCCTTATAGTAACCAAATAAGACTACAAGAACTATGATCTGAGTAAATAACTCCTTAAGGGTCAGAAAACAACTTACTCATGCACAAAGGTTAAGAGATTTACATAAAAGTTACAAACCGGATTCTCAAGACTTACACTAAAAACTTCTAAATGCTTGTGTCCTGAAGCTTACTCACGCTTGTCCTCCTCGATGTCGTCTGCAAGCCCGTATATTAGTTCATTCCTTTCAATGTCGCTTGTACTCTTAATTCCACTACCCGTCAATGAAACACCTTCTTCTTCAAAGTCATCCCCTGTTTCCGCTAAGTATGAATACCTGCAAGGTTTAAACCAATTAAGAGTTAAGCTGAGTGCATCATATCAGAGTCTTGAATCTAGACATCTTTGGCAGTTGACTCTTGGAGACCATTGAGATCTAAAAAATATTTGAGTAAAGGGTAAGGATAAGTGATGGAACCTGGTGGGATTGTTCGATGGAGCCCAAAGGATGCATATGACTGCTAATAGACCATAAGAAAGTAGATTCCAGAAAGCTGGAATGATCCATGCCACTCGCCAGAGCTCGCTTAGAGGGTCATTTGCATTGAAGTAGAGCTGTTACAGAGACAAAGAAGAATGTGATTTCAGAAGCACTTCTTTGACTTGTGATTTCAGAAACTACACGAGAGTCTGTCACTAGAGTAGCAGAGTAGATACCTCAAAACCAATCCAAGCAATGGAGAGCAGAACAGAGATAGCTAGTGCATTAGTGAAATTCCTATAAAGCTCAAGCTTAGCCATGTTTCTCTTAATCTGCAGTATAACATTAGCCATGGTTATACTAATGTAACAGATCATAAAATATCTGATTTGTGTATCTGGAAATTCATAAACAAAGAAAACCAGTTGAATATAAGTCTTGTATCTTACCTGAAGTTTCTCAAGGGTTCTTGCCAACGATGAGAAGATCCACAGGATAAAGCAAGCATCAAGTAACGCCACAGGAATCACCAAATATATCATAGTTTTCCCAGAAAAGTCATTGATGTTTCCCAAATGCTCAACCAACTCAAGAGCCTCCGTTGCAACGAAATAGATGACGCCAAGAAGAAGCACCCTCGAGGTTATGCCACCAAGTGTAGGCTTCACAACACCATAACCCATAGAGACGACGAGAAGAAGCAGCCTCGAAAGCGTCTTTTTAATGGAAGAAAAAGTCACAGCCCACAGAGTAACATCCATCGGCCTCATCCCAGTCGAGTCGAAATTAGCATACTCAAAGTACTTAACAGCCATTTCACACATACCAAGAGCAATAACCAAAGTGATATGATAGTGAAGCTGAATGATATCTTTCCAGAACTGAACAAACCTCAGGAACCAAACGAGTCCCAGCAAAAGATAAGCTAACGACATAAACCCGAAGAATTTCATCAAAGGAGCAACCTTTCCAGGTAAATAACCATCAGGGTTCTTCCAAACTGTTCTTCCTCTGATTATAGTACCGTCAAGCTCCGGGTCACAAATCATGAAATAAAGATAGTACATCCCTGTCTTGTTTATAACCACATCTTCAGGGGACATTTTGGTTTCTGTCTTGTTCCCTCTAAAGAAAGTCTTGATCTGTCTTGGCCACTCGAGATTGTTAGAATCATCTCTCCTAATGATAACTTCCCCTAGTGTGCAAGATCCAGTATCAGCGAGCTCAGGGGTGCAGCAAATGTCGTCGCTTTTGAGGAAAGATCCACCGATTCTCTCACGGTCTTTCACTTCAAGTATTATTGCTTCAACCAACCCTGAAGTTGACTGCATTGGGTTCTGTTTGCTAGCAGATTCCATCGTCCTCACAAATGTCACCTCATCAAACCTAAACACACACAAATATTTGCATTAATGGAGCTTCCTACTTCTCTGTGTGAAGTACTCTTAAACAAACCATACAAGCTTAGAAAATTAAATTCATGGTATCGTTACTAGATTACTCTAACATTGTGAACATCTCATAAGCATCGAGAATTAAGACTAATCAAACGAGTGAAAGCATAAACTAACCTTATAAAGGACTTTCCTTTAAGAGGTTTATCAGAAGAAGCGTTCACATCCTGAAACGTGGAAGCGTAAAGGCCTTCGCTTCCGCCATGGAAGAATCGAGCATTAGCTCGTACAGTGAACCTTTCGTTCTTGTACTCGTGAATCGACGCATCGGAAACGCCGATCAAGCTTCCGACGAGCAAAATCCACACCGCCCAGAACCCTATCGAGCGATTTTCCATTGAGATCAGCTCAAATTGTTAGAAAGTGCTGATCAGAAGATTCTCGATCGAACCAAAAATTGGGTAGGGAGCTGAAACAACCGGACAGGTAAACCTGTCACATTCACGATTATTCACAATTCTTTTTTCTTTTCTTTTTTTTCCTGTCAACAAATACTCTTAAAACAATAAAGTTAGGGGGAGAGGTATTCGATTAAAGAATTTCATGAAGAAATTTTTATTAATAGTTATTTTAAAATAATATTTATATTTAATATTATTGATTTCTTAACTTTATTCAATGTTATTATTATTCAATTTTATTACAATCATTTTGATATTTATAATTTTAAAAAGAAAATTAATAAACAAATATAAAGAGTGATTTTTTACTATTTTTGTTGTTACTTTGGTAATATTAGTTAAAATCTCAACATAAACTTTAAATTACTTTAAAATTAATTATTTATTAAAAAGTTGCATTATCTTAAATTTTAGAGAAATTTCTCTAAATAATATATAAACTAATTTTTTTTATAAAATATCAGATACGGTGAAAAATTTATATTTATAACATCTTTCATTATTAAAAGTTACTTTATTATCTTCAGTTTAATAAAAAAACTTATTATTTCCAAATATTCTCTTTTTTTCATTTCGTATCATATCATTGTAAAATTGTAATTTATTTTTCTCATAAAATTATGCTCTAAAAGCCTCATTTTCTTTGCAAGCTTCAACATATAGCTACCATCGCCGCCAAATTTCTTATCCTTATCATCAGACTAGTGTTAACTTCTGTCTCCAATTTGAGATTTAAGCTGTTTTCTCCTTTTTCTCCTTCGCTGAATTTTGGTTTTATGAATTTTGATGTTGATTTGCTTAATTTGGGACTGTCTCTGTTAACTTCTTTCTCTGATTTGAGATTTTTTTTAAAATTTGTGTAAGCTGTTTCCTCCTCCTTATTCTCTGCTGATTTTTTTTTGTTTTATGGATTTTGATTCTGTTTTGCTTGATTTGAGGTTGTCTCTGTTAACTTCTTTCTCTGATTTGTGATTTTTCAAATTTGTGTAAGTTATTTCCTCTTCCTTTGATAATTTTTTTGTTTCATAGATTTTGATGCTGATTTGCTCGATATGGGATTGTCTCTGTTAGCTTCTTTCTCTGATTTGAATTTTTTCAAATTTATGTAAGTTGTTTCCTCCTCCTTATTCTCTGCTGATTTTTGGTTTCATAGATTTAAATGCTGATTTGGTTGATTTGGGGTTGTCTATGTTAACTTCTTTCTCTGATTTGAGATTTTTCAAAATTGTGTAAGCTGTTTCCTCCTCCTTATTCTCTACTGATTTTTGGTTTCATGGATTTTGATGCTGATTTGCTTGATTTGGGGTTGTCTCCGTTAGCTTTTTTCTCTTGTTTGAGATTTTCAGATTTGTGTAATATGTTTACTCTTTCTTCTCCTCCGCTGATTTTTGGTTCCGTAGATTCGGATGCTGATTCTACCGAATTAAGAAAATATTTCTAATCTAACATGAATCTTTCCTGCAAATTATAAAAACCTTCTTGAATATAAAATTAAGTTAATTTATTGATTTCTGACATTTGCTTTTAAGTGAGACACTCAAATAAGACATTTTAATCAATATAAAATGGTTCAAGTTGTTATTTTCACGTTTTAACTAAATTAGATATATAATTCGCGCTACGCGCAAATCTGTATTACTATTTTGATTTTTTTTTTAGCTATTATCTTTAAAATTATAAAAATATAATATATTTATAGAAATTTTCATTTATATAAGAGAATTTAATATATAATATGTACTTTATCCTATTTTTATTTATAAATTTTTTAAAAACTATTAAGTAAAATAATAACAATGACACCTATCGAATTATCCAACTTTGACGTACATATATATTTGATTTAGAGAAATATAATCTTGCTAAGATTTTGATATTATTTTCTATTTTCCATAGAATTTCTATAGTTCTTTTTTCTTAAAGGTTTATGTGTTTAAATATTTAGTTTTTTTATTAAAAGTCTTATTGATGTTGTGTACCACTGCATATATAATTCATGATTCATGTTGATTCGCATTTAATTTTGTTAGGAAGCTGTAATGATCATGCAAAACTATTTTTTCCTTCTCCATCATGTCTTCCAAGAGTTTTATGCTATATTTTTATTCAGTTTTTATTATTTTAATTATTAAATCGAGTTGTTGTAAATTTTTTTTAAATTGATAATCGATAATTGTTATTTTTTTATACATGTATTGTTAATTGTTAATTTTTTATTTAATTTTTAAAATTTTAAACCATATTAACATTTTCTGATGTAATAAATATGTTGATTTGGATCAATCAAATTGAATTCACTTTTTTGGGACATAATTTGTTAAATAAACTTTTAATATTTTAATTATACTTAATAATTTTTGTTTTGATTACAAAACTGATGTGGACCAACTAAATCAAAATTTTCCGTCTTAATCATACTTAACAATTTCATTATTGAATATGCTGATGTGGACCTATCAGATCGAGTTTTTTAAAAAATGAAATTAATATTAAAAAAAATAGAAATTAATTTTGTAATGTTTTAATCAAATTTAATATTTTTTTGTTTAATGAAAGACAATGATGTGGAGCAATCATATTGAGTTTCTTTATCTTAATCATACTTAACATTTTTGTGATTAATGAAAAATGATGATGTGGACTAATCATATTGAGTTTCTTCGTTCTACTAATATTAAAAAAAATTAGAAATTAATTTTGTAATATTTTAATCAAATTTAACATTTTTATGTTTAATGAAAGACACTGATGTGGACCAATCATATTGAGTTTCTTCATCTTAATCATACTTAACATTTTTGTGATTAATGAAAAACGATGATGTGGACCAATCAGATTGAGTTTCTTCACCCTTTGTGGACGCTCTAAATGCACTATGCCATCAACTTTTATATATTATATGATGATTATTTAAATCGACTAAACTAGTCTAAATTAGGATGACCTTCCTAAATCACTATAAATTAGGAAAGACTTCATAAATAGTACAGAAGCCTTCCTGAAAATTAGTAAGGCCTTCCCAAATCAAAATAAGAGAAAATGGTTCAAGTTGTTAGTTATTTAACATCTAAATAAATCATTTAACTGAACTAAACTAATCTAAATTAGGATGACTTTCCTAAAACATTATAGATCAAAAAGACTTCCTAAACAATACAGAAACTTTCCTGAAAATTAGAAAGGCCTTCCCAAATCAAATATCCACGAATCTACATAATTATGTTTAGGAAACATACACATTTGTGAGGGCCTTTTAGAAAATTCTAAGAAAGCTTTCCTAAATCGTATAAAATAATGTTGGATTTTATTGTTATGAAAAGTGAATTTTATTATTGTTAATTTATTATATTACAAACAAATGGAGTATATATTGATGCTATAGATTTAAATAATGTTTATTTTACTGATTCAAAAAATAATATTTTAGTTTTATTTACTTTTGTCAATAACTTTATTAATTTTAGTGGTTATGTTTATTTTATTTGTGTGTATTTCAAAAAATATAAAGTTAGAATTTTATTATTGTTTTTTGCTGATGTGGCATATTTTTACAGTAATTTAAAAAAACTGATGTGTATAACTTAAGAAACTCCAAATAGTTCCTTTCATTTAGTACAGATACAAAAATCTCTAAAATCGGCCTTAAAATAGACAACCCCATATTTAACTATACTATGCATCAACAACAGTTGTGAAAGTGACAAACATAAAATGCTTTAAAATTTGCTATAATTTTATTTAAGTTAAGTGGTAATATACATATAAGCCTTTACAATTGGTTATGATTTTGATGCCTTATACCAAATAAAAATAATATTTTAGTTTTATAATTTAACTGTTTGATAATAAAATAACATAAATAGTACTGGTTTTTTGTGAAATATGTTTTGGAAGAAAATTTTAACAAAATGATTTTTCACTATATTATGTTTAATTTGTAAAACAAAGATTGTATTATATATACCGATATAGCTTTTAATACAAATAATATGTATTCTCTATAAAACATCTATTATTACAAAAACAGAAAGACTAGTATTTATATATGTATATTTATACGTTACACTTCTTAAGAATTTTTTTTCAATCAGAGTTAGTTAGCCAAAAATATAAGCAAATATCAACTTTTGATACTATTGTTTACCAATTTATACCAAATATAATTATAAGGATAGGCTTCAGTACGTACCCCATGCAATTTCCACTCAACCGATAATAACAATATCTAGGGATTCATGCAATTTCCACTCAACCGATAATAGCAATCTCTTGGCATACTCATTGTAATCACACTCGGCGTTATATATGTAAAAAGAAGAATCATTACAATATTTTTAAAGTTGATCCTACCATTACACAAGCAGACAGGCTCTACAACACACAACTAGACTCTAATTGGACCCCAAAGGAGGCATTGGACTGCTAGCAAACCATACAAGAGCAGATTCCAACCAGTGGGAATGGTCCATGCCCATTGCCAAAGCTGGCTGAGAGGATCAGATGCCCTATAGTATAGCTGAAACAGAGACAAAGATAAATGTTACTAAGATTACACAAATTTGAATTGGAGTCTCAAGTAATAGAAGTTTTTACCTCGAAACCAATCCAAGCGACAGAGAGATACCAAATACGTTGGTGAAGTTCCTGTAAGGAGCCAAGTATCTCTTACTGTGCAATGAACATAAGACAGATAAGGGGCTTAATAATATTGTGACAGATAACGAAAATATGTGATATGCGAGTGTCTAACCTGAAGTGTCTCAAGTGTTCTGGCCAATGACGAGGCAATCCACACAAGGAACCAACCATCCAGTAATCCCACAGAAATCACCAACTACAACACTGCTTCTCCCGTAAGTTCAACCACCTCAATAGCCTCTATTTGCGACAAAGTAAATGCCTCCAAGTACAAGTACTCTCCAGGTTATCCCACCACTAAGAGTAGTTTTTTTCTTCATCTTTTCGTCTTCTTGTTATGGATAGTTAAACATTTCTCTTTCTCTTAATAATCATGACTAGTGTATCTCGAATATACATAGCCCAAAAAATTCCGGGTGCAATAAGTAATTAGCTGCAATCTAATTGACTTGAAGTTTCAAGTAAAATACGAGTAGTCACTAGAGTGTGTATGTATATTACTACGTACTTATGAGTATTATGTGTTATTACTATGTACAATAGAAGCTATATTTATTATATATGTTAGTATATAATACCTATGTTAGTATGTATAATACTTATGTTAGTAATACTTACGTATAATACTTATGTATAATAGCTATGTTAGTATGTACCTATATAATACTTATTAAAATAGATATGTCAGTATGTATTTATATATAAGGTATACTTATTATATATTTTTTATGTATGTAACAACGTATTTATAATGTTCGGAAACTACGTATTTATACGATACACTTCTTAAAGAATTTTTTTTTTCAATCAGAACTAGTTAAAAAAAAGTGAAATATAAACATAATATAAACAAATTATGAGCAAAACATAAGCAAATTATCAACTTTTTTACTATTTACCCAATTATACCAGAAGAAACACTTTTAAAAGTGCCTTCCTTATTAAAGAAAACGTCACCGCCCATACTCAAGGTATCGCATAACCATCCCAGACATACCGAGACCGATGAGGACCGTCATAGGATACTCTAACTGAGTCAGATCCTGCCTCAACATGGCTACCCACAGAAGCCAAGCCACTCCAAGCACCATGTCACGGACTTGATATTTGGGATCAATTCCGTGCGGCCCTAGCCTCTCTTTACCCCAGCAAATAGACTAGGCAGCTTGACTCACAAGAAAACCCAACCCTTTTTAGACAGAACTTGAAAGAAAGAAGAGAAAATGTTTGAATAGCTCTCTTATTCAAGAAATGAGTGAGTGATTACAAATGAGGGATCCCACCCCTATTTATACAAAAACACCTCCAAGATGGATGGTGATGATCAACTTGATCTAAGGGCTCATATTGAAGATATGGCCTTAACTCCAAGATCTACAACTAATGGAGGCGGATTTGTAGGGATTTATGGGTTGACTGAGCAGATTCTTTGGGATCCTCATAATTGCCATCAACCTTCTAGAAGCCCTTACAAATCCAGCCATCGTGATAACCTCGAGTAGAGCCTTGCTGGTCCGGTCCAAATAGATGTTATGCGAAATGGGCCGTGACATTCTCCCCCACCTAATTCGGCAACGCCCTCGTTGTCGTGAAAGTCTTGTGCTGGTCTGTGAGTTGCCATAGTTCGTTCTCCGGCTCACATTTTGCTGCCTCTCGTCACCCCTTTTTTCCATCCGTTTGCGGGACTTCTTCAAACAAACCCGGACAATGTTAGGATGATCATCCCATGTTCTGACCATCTTAACCACTTCTCGACCTTTTGACTTGACCATCGGTGTGACCAAGGTCTGCTGAGTTAACTCCAATAGCTCCACGGGTTCTTTGGTTTCCCCTTTGTCTTGCTGACACAACAGGTAAGTCTTTCCCAACTCTTTGCCAGTGGTATCAGTGTTTAATCTTTCCCGATCCTGAGCCACGACCGTATCCAGGGCATGACTGATCGCCGGAAGATCTGCATGACTGGAGGGAGCTATGTGATGTGGTGGCTCGACTCCTACTTCCATCTCAATCTGATGAACTACCTCCCTCTTTGGTGGTAGCTCCTTGGGCAGCTCAGGTGGCATGATGTCTTTGTTCCGCTGAAAGACTGCCTTGATCATGGGTGAAGAGATACTTTCTTCCCCTATCCCATCATCCACTTTCTTTACTTCCTTGGTGAGTTGCATCGCCGAGAGCTGCCTGTTCATGTCCCCTTTCTCATTGGGTGACTTCACGGTCGGGATCATGCATACTGAACCCTTTTCAAGTATACAGACTATGTTAAGGGCAGGCATTGGGATCGCCGAGACTTGCCTCTGAAAGTCTAAACCCAGCACTACCTTGAAGTCATCCATTTGCGCCACTGAGAAGTTCACCGGACTCTTCCAAGCTCCCACACTAAGCTTGACATCCCTGGCGACTCCCTGTAGTGGTTTGGCTTTGGCGTTCACTGCTTTCAGCCAACCCTCACCCTTGGTCCATGTGAGACCAAGTCTTCTTGCTTCCTCAACTGATATGAAATTATGGGTTGCGCCCGTGTCCACCATCGCTTGTGTTGGTTGCCCGTTAATGACGACTTCAACATACATCAATCCCTTACTTGTTACTTTGGACACTGGAGTTGTCCTTAGGACATTGAGCAGTTGAAGAGATCCCATTATCTCGACCTCCTCCTCTTGAGCTTCGGCCTCTCTTTGCTCAAGAAGGGCGGACAAAGAACCCAGTTTTGGGCACTCCCTTGCTGGGTGTGGTCCCTTGCACACATAACATCCGCTTCTCGGTACAAAAGTGCGCTTCTTCGCCTCGTACTCTTCACGCCTCGAATCTCTTCCCTAGTTCCGAGCCTCATACCCGTCACGCCTCGAGTCTCTTCCCTGGTTCCGAGTGTTAGACGGTGTCACCTGGTCCTGCTTCTCTTCCTCCAAAGGTCGAACCACATTTTCTTTTCTCTTGAAGTCCTCTGTCTGGTTTTCCTCATAAAAATCAGAAAGAGATTCAGCCGCGGCAATGGCTTCGTCCACAGACTTCACCCCACGCCGCTGCAACTCCTGTTTAGCCCATCCTTGGAGCCCATCCATGAAATGAAACACCAAGTCTTGGTCGGACAGATTTGGAATCTGCAATGAGAGAGTAGTGAAATCCTTGACATACTCTCGGATTCTACCCCTCTGTCCCTCTGTCGAAGTTCCCTCAGCTTCCTCCGAGCCTCATAGACAACATTCTCCGGATAGAACTGCCGTTTGAGTTCCTTCCTGAACTCCTCCCACGTGTTCATCCGACATGTGCCCCTCTCAATGTCACTATGGCGCCTCCGCCACCACAGCATGGCCGTATCCGTGAGGTAGGATGTGGCCGCCTTGATCTTTGCCGACTCATCGGTAAGACCAAGATTATCAAAGTACTGCTTCATTTGCCATAGAAAGTTCTCAACTTCCTTAGCATCCCTTGAGCCATCAAAACGGGAGGGTCTCGGGAAATCCACTCTTCCCGTCCCGGGGTTGTTGGTACCTCCATTGGCAACTGCCTTCTTGCACAATGCGAGATCTTCTTGCATCACCTCGATGCTCACCTTCAACGACTGGACCGCCCCCATCACTGTCTCCTCTAACCTGGTGAATCGCCCCTCGATCCCACCCAAGTCATTCTTGACTTCTGCCATCTCGTTGAACAGTGCGTTCTCGAGTTCAGAAGTCGAGTGTTCGACTCGCTCTAGTCGTTCACGCATATCGGTAATGGCTATCCCCATAGCCCCGACCTCATCACGGACCTTGCTCCTGTCGCGCTTCCTCCTGGTAATGTTCTCAAGGCCGTCCTGGTCTTCGCCTCCATCGGTACTCCTGAGAACATCCTCGGTGTTCGACATTGCTCGGCCTTTGAACGGAACTCGGCTCTGCTACCACATGTCACAGACTTGATATTTGGGATTAATTCCGTGCAGCCCTAGCCTCTTTTTGCCCCAGCAAATAGACTAGGCAACCTGACTCACAAGAAAACTCAACCCTTTTTAGACAGAACTTGAAAGAAAGAAGGGAAAATGTTTGAATAGCTCTCTTATTCAAGAAATAAGTGAGTGATTACAAATGAGGGATCCCACCCCTATTTATACAAAAACACCTCCAAGATGGATGGTGAGGATCAACTTGATCTAAGGGCTCATATTGAAGATATGGCCTTAACTCCAAGATCTACAACTAATGAGGGCGGATTTGTAGGGATTTATGGATTGACTGAGCAGATTTTTTGGTATCCTCATAATTGCCATCAACCTTCTAGAAGCCCTTACAAAGCCAGCCATCGTGATAACCTCGAGTAGAGCCTTGCTGGTCCGGTCCAAATAGATACTATGCAAAATGGGTCGTGACAACCAGGTACCTTAGGGACATGAAGCCAAAGAAGCTTCCTAAAGAAGCCTCCTGTCCCGGTAAATACTCATCCCGGTTCTTCCAAACCGTCCTACCACTCACTCTAATACTATCTAACTCTGAATCGCATACCAAGAAGTACATGTAATACATACCCGTGGTATCTATCTCCACAGAAGCATCTGGAGACATCCTAGCTTCTGTCTTATTCCCTCTGAAAAATCTCCTCATCCGTCTGGGCTACTCGTAATGTAAGGATAGAAACTAAACTAACCTTATGAAGAAAGATGCATAGAGACATATCAGAAGCAGCGAGACAAATCAGAAAAAGGAAACTCCAGAAAAGACCAAATCATCTGTAATGATAAAACGATGAGAACAAAACTTGATCTACTGAGATTCACCAATTATAAGCAACAGACAAGACAAGAAAGATGAAGCCCTTCACCAATGGCCGCGTTGTCCATCGGAAGCGCGAACAGGATTCCAACCACCGAGATCAATAAACAAATTTCTACCGAAGTTGAAAAAAAAAATTAGTAAAAAACAAATAAGCAAAATATAAGAAAATATATATAAAAAATAAGCAAATTACAAAAGAGCAAATCTTAGAAGGTTATTAATCAGTTCTATTGAATCTTCGTTATCGGCACCCTTGACCTCACAATCATAAGTTATTTCTTCTACTAGTTCACATAATTTCCCTAAATATACACTGTAAAACACATATATTGGCTAGACAACATTAGCTACACAAGTAATACAATTGCGCGTCCTCCTTCTCTCTGTGGAGTATTTGCATAACTCAAACAAAATATACAAGCTTTGAACTTTTGATTCTGAGGAAAAGTAAATTCATGGTATTGTCACTCATCAAGCGAATATATGGATGTTTTTTATGTAACTGAAGCGAATATATGGATGTTAGAATAAAGATCTCAGGAAATCGAGACTAAGGACTAAGTCTTGTAATGGAACTTCGTATTTGCATAAATTTTAGTCAAACCTAATTAAGAAATGAGATTCAAGATGCTCAATATGGATTCAAGAAATAAAAGGCTAATCAAACCAAGAAAAGGATACTGAAGCTGAACGAGACTAACCTTATGATCGAGCATTGGCGTGTACAAAGTGAGTCTAGCTAGGTACTTGAAGCGACGATCAAGCTTAAGAGTAAAACCGCAATATAACGTCCAAGACAGAAACTATCTTCTTAAAGATAAATTGATTCTTACAAGCTTTCATATAAATTGTTGTAGCAATTTTCCCAAATATTTTCTATCAATTTTACTTCTGTTCTTTTCTTATCATTCTTAATTTTCGGTAAATCATCTTCTTTTGTGGTAAAAAAAAATTCCTATTTGGTTGTTAAAAAATATTTGCTCATTTTTAACAGGTTTTAGCATTTTAGTATCTCTAAGTCGTTCACCTCCCAGACTGGTAACATTTGAGCTAAATTCGTTGACTTAGTGACATAATCTATTCTATTAAAATTCATGCAAAATTTTTAATATAGTGTTTTCAACCAATATTCATGCTGAAATCTATTCGCTTTTCATCGTTTACGAAAAAGGTTTAGTCGAACTCTATTGCTAAGATGCCAACACAAAGAGACTTCACCATTTGGCTATGAAGCTCCTTTTTTGCTCTAGTTAGTGATTTAACTAGGTTTTAATTTCTATATTATTATAGATACAAATTTGATACCAATATATCCATTTCATGCAAAATCTTCTTTGGGATGCTCCCGATCTTACTATGTTGAGACCAGCATAATACTCCACGGTTGAGAAATGCAGCGTGTTATTTAAGAACAAATAAAAGTCATTTTTTCCTTTAATGTCAGTTACCATGTTTCTACTGAATAAAATGAGAAAAAAAAAAAAAAAAAACTTTTCTCCCTCCACTAGAGAGTGAAAACATGGAAAGCTCACACTAAAGGACAAAAGAATGCACTTTCCTTTATCTAAATAAAAACAGCAAAGAAAGATGAAGAAAATCTGCCGGAAAATGGGCTCACCGGAAGACAAAGAAGTTACCATCATGGAGATAGCTTGTGTAAGGAGGGGCTCATGCTTCAGATTATATATAGTGAAGCACTTACGAACTTTGAGTAACGTTTTACATAAATCATAAATGAGACACTTCCTTTTTTCAGATTTTTAGACTCGTCTATAGTAAATGTCTTCTTTTAATCATATGTCCCGAAAGTATGAGATCTCGGGTAAAATTTATTTAAAACGTCTGCATTCCCAAAAGATTTAAAGTCAGGCGTAAAGATGTAACGTCAAAACTAATTTCAATTTGAAGTTAATGCAAATGAGAAAACGTAACGGATGAATTATATTCTCAGAAAGAGTCAAGAAATATGTCATGTTTAATCATTTATTTGACAAGTCATTCCTCATTAATCAACACAACAATAACCCATAAGTCTCTCTATGGCTTGACACATAAGCATTTTCAAGTTTTTAGGAGATGATACTTCACCAAAAAAAACACCAATAAAAACGTTTCATTAATACAAGTCATCAATTTATTTTAACTTTTAAATTTAAATCCATTAAAAACTTAAATATTTTTTATTATTAATTTTAGTTTTATTTTTTGGTCAAGCCCAAGCCCAAATAATAAATAACAGCAAATAAAAAAAAATTCTTTTATTTTTTTAACAAACCCAAATAATAAATAACAACAAATAATAAAATTAAATCTTTGTTTTATATTTTTGCCAAACCGAAACTCAAATAATAAATAACAGCAAAAAAAATTAAAATTTCTAACTATGTGTTTGCTTGATAGACACGTATATGACTGAAGAAAGTGTAGACTCATCATCAATTATGCTTCCATAACAACAATGCAAAAAATGTTATGTTATAAGAAGCTCACACATCAGCAAAAATTTGAACCACTAAAAACATAACAATAATACATATTATTAACACACTAATAAAATCAATTTACTATTTTTTTGACCCATTAAAAAGCCCAAAGTTTACAAAAAAAAATGGAAGGCGAAAGCAAATGAGGAGAAACTCATACCACCACAGCTTGGAGATTCGCAAATCCACTGGTTACCGAGAACAAATTTTCTTGAGTTTGGCGGAAATAGAGAATTTCTTGGTTTTGGTAGAAAAATGTGATTTTTATTTTAGGTAGGAAAACATATTTTCTCGGTTATGGCGGAAAAAAGCAAATTCTCGGGTTTGGCGGCAAAATGTGAATTTTTGGTTTTAGTGAGAAATAAAAAATTTGATTTTAACGAGAAAATGCGAGGGAAATGCAACTTTTCAATTTTGACGAAAATATGATATCTCGGTTTTGATAGAAAATGCAATTTTTCGGCTTTTGATGGATAATGTAATTTTTTGATTTTTCCGGAAAATTGTAATTTGACAATTTTGGCAAAAAATGAAATTTTTCGGGTTGATAGAAAAGCAAAATTTCTCGATTTTGGCGGGAATAAACAATTTCTTGGTTTTGATGGGAAATGCAAATTTTTAGTTTTTGACATATAATTTGATTTTTGGTTTTCGAGGGAAAATATGATTTTTTAATTTTCGTGGGAAACGCAATTTTTCAGGAGATGATGTAATTTTTGGTTTTTGCGAAAAATTGTAGTTTTTCGGTTTTGGTAAGAAGGCGTGATTCTTGATTTGACGAGGAAAATAATTTTTTCTTGTTTTGGTGGGAATAGACGATTTCTTGATTTTTGCGGGAAAATAATTTTTGGTTTTGCCGGAAAAATACTATTTTTTGTTTTTGAAGGAAGATGAAATTTTTTGGTTTTAGTGAAAAAACTTGATTTCTCTGTTTTGACGGAAAAACACAGGTTCTCGCGGGAAAGTGTGATTTTTTGGTTTTTGAGGAAAAATGCAATTTCTTTGTTTTGGTAGGAAAATGAAATTTCATGTTTGAGGAAAAAATAATTTTTTTTGGTTTTGGCGGAAAATGCAATTTTTCTGTTTTTGTAAAAAGATAAAATTTCTTTGTGCTAAATTTTCAAGTTAAATATGTTTATAGTAACCAAAATTGAATTATTTAACTTCAGCTAAATTGATATTTCAATTCAAATAGAACTTTATATTTAGTTCTAAAGTAATAGTAATGATTTTGATATGAATGTTATTGATTATAGTTTGGTAGTTTTAGAAACATATGTCTATAATAAATATTTGATAAATAAATAAATTTTATAATTTAAAATAATCATATTAATTAATATTTTTTTAAATGGCAATTTGCTTTATATAATTTCAAAGGAGGATCAAGTAGCAATTTAGTAGAAAAAAATAAATTACATCTACTATTAGCTTGAAGGTACTTAAAAATGTATTGTTTTATTCATACATATACATTTATAGATAGTTAGCTAAACAAATTTGATAGTAGATTATAATTTTAAAAATAAAAAAATTAATGATATATAATGTTTATTCAGATTAAAAACATATAAATACATAACTTAAGCTAATAAAAAATAAATATAATACTCATTTAAAATATATAAATAATTTTATTATATTAAAAATATATATAAATCTAGAAAAATATCCCGCAGCATAGCGCGGATAAATACCTAGTCCTCGTAATAAAATAAAAAAACCTGAAACATAAAATTAATTTACTGATATGCTTGTAATTTTGCAATGCGATTCCTTTTGATTTTTCTATTTTGAACATGAACATTTTCACACCCAACATGAATGCAATGCTTCCATACGATCCAACTTATAAAGAAATGAAGCTGGCATGCTGATAAGGCACAAGGCATGGATGGTTTATCAGCGAAAAATTTTACAGGACCATTTATTATAGAAGAAGTGTGAAACTTTTTTACTTCGGGGTCAATGCAAGACACTATATAGAATGAATGTACCGGTCCATGGAATCATGTAGCTAGAGTGTTCTTAAGGTGCATACTAGGGCTTCTTCCTCTAGTTACCGTTGTAGCTGAACCAGCACTTGCAGCTGTATATTCTGGGCGAGGAGCGTAAGCTATATGGGATGTGAAAGAATCTCCTTTCTCTTCGTTCGGAAAAATCTCCCGACTCGGCTTATCTCGCTATATTCTGGTCGACGAAATAGATTTCTGAAAAACGCATGCATGTGAGACTCAATCCAAGAATCTAAGGGCCAAAGAAGGTGGTTGATTTATCGACCTATAACGCTTTGTGCTGTTTATTATAAAATCATAGCCAAGATTTCAGCGAAATGATTACAACCAAATTTTCTTGAACTAATCTTTGATAATCAAACGGCGTTTGTTTCGTAGCGAGCAATATCTCACAATGTGCTTATGACACATGAGATTATTCACTACGTAACGTCCTCGAAAGCAGAAAAGCGTATTGTTCAATGGGAATTCAAATAAGCCGTATGATGACCGTACTGAATGGTCTTCGGATGAATTATGGAGTGTACGTTTCAACAGTCCATGCTATTTTTATTCATAATTAACGGTGCGACTCGAGAACAAGTTAATCAATCCTGATAAATTACGCAAAGTGACCCTCTCGATCTTTTTACTTGTTGATACTATATATTGAGGTCTTGTCCTATTTGTGTATACAAGCTCGAGATTTATAGCAGCTCTCAAGAGAGGTTCAAAGTAGCATGAGGTAGGTTGGATTTGCCCGTGACGAAATTATGCCCAACATTAGCAGAGCCGTGCTCAATGTGTTATAAAAAAGGCATTTGCCTCATGTAACTAAAAATAATATATGATTTTAAGGTTTCCATTTTAAAAAAATTAATAATAGTGTAGTAGTTAAACCTTCTTTAAAAGCTGTTTCTAGGTTCCAATATAAAAGATGACTAATTCTCTCCAGTTGAGTGCCACCACATCATTTTGGTTTGTTGTGAAAATGACATGTGTCATTTTTAAAAATTTAATGATACAAATTATATAAAATACAGTTAATGCATAAATTTAATGTATTATTTATCATAATACTAAAACAATATGAAAAAATAAAGAATTAGATAATATTTTAATAACAATATATACTTAATATCCAAAAATAATTATTGAATATCTATTTTATGGTAGTTTTTAAAAATCATTAATAAAATTTATGTTTTATATTTAAGAGTGTTTTTTTATTTTTAATTAATATTATAAGATATTGTTATATTTTGAACCTTAAAAAGTTAGAAGAAAAATTTATACAATATTATAATATACTTTAAAATAATTTCTATATAAACTAATGATTATTTGATAATTTATTTTATTCAAACTTGATCCATCAATAATTTTAAAATTAATAAGATATCAAAGTCTTAATATATATATATATTTATAAAATATTTAATGCAGCTGTATATATTAAAATTATAAATCAATTATTTAAGCTCATAAAAATATAAAACCATGGCATTACTATTATGTAAATCTACATCGTGAACAAGTACGACTTAAAGAATCGTCTCTATCTATGTTGTGCTTGAAGCTAGAATTTCTCAAATTAATTTTTATTATATAGTACTTCTCTGATTTGCACTATATCCATTTAATATATTTTATATATACAAGGTATAATTATATTTTATATTTTCTTATCAATAAACCATTGATCACATATATAGTTAATATCCATATAGTATTTAAATATGTATTTTATTTTTATTCAAATACACAATATCCTTTAAAATTTATTAAATATACGATAAAATAAATTATAACTACACTTTATATAATATTATAATATACTTTAAAATAATTTTTTTTATAAACTAATAATTATTTGATAATTTATTTTATTCAAACTTGATCCATCAATAATTTTAAAATTAATAAGATATCAAAGTCTTAATATATATATATATATATATATATTTATAAAATATTTAATGCAGCTGTATATATTAAAATTATAAATCAATTATTTAAGCTCATAAAAATATAAAACCATAGCATTACTATTATGTAAATCTACATCGTGAACAAGTACGACCTGTTAAAGAGTCGTCTCTATCTATGTTGTGCTTGAAGCTAGAATTTCTCAAATTAATTTTTGTTATATAGTACTTCTCTGATTTGCACTATATTCATTTAATATATTTTATATATACAAGGTATAATTATATTTTACATTTTTTTATCAATAAACCATTGATCACATATATAGTTAATATCCATATAATATTTAAATATTTAAATATGTATTTTATGTTTATTCAAATACACAATATCCTTTAAAATTTATTAAATATACGATAAAATAAATTATAACTATATTTTTTAATAAATTATATTGTGAAAAAAAATCTCATCTAATAACCATAAATATTGTTTTTTTGTAAATTTCATTCATTTTTTTCTATTAATACTAACATTTTTTGACAAAAAGTTGGATTATAATAATTTAAGAAAACTTATAAAAAAAAATACTTATTTTAAGTTTTACCTAAACTCTTAATCGCCTGGGCACGGCACTGAACATTAGTAGTACTAGGATTAAATTTGACGAATTCTTATGGAATTTTTCTACTTCATATAATCATATTGCAGTATATGGACCGATTAATTTTTGGTTCAGATTAAGAAATTTTGGTCCCTCAGTCTACGTTTCTTGTTTCCTGCCATTCTTAGACAATGCAAAGAATAACGTCTAAATGGAAACCTTTCTAAAAGAAGAAAAAAACCATTCTATCAGAAAAACTCAATAGCAGAGATACTTCATTAATAACAAAAAAAGATGCTGAAAAGCCTAAATTCCTTTCACCATGGACCTGGTTCCAATTCCATGCTCCTTCAGCTTCAAAGTTTAAAGCACAACAAATTAACTGAAAAAAAGAGAGAAAGATATGAATAATGTGTGTGATACACTTAACCATGATTGGTACTTAAAATCCACTAATTTATGTTTTTAAGAAAATCCATTATAATGTTTTTTCTTTAATCTATTATAATGTTTCCCGGAAACAAACCGTGATTTGCGGATGTTACAACGTCAATTAGTTCAACATGGCTTTATTTACTTAAGGCAAAAGACTATAATTTCAAATAGTTGGACTATAGTAAAAAAAAAAAATTATTCGTTATTAAGTGGATTATTTTTGAAATCATAACATGGTACAAAAATATATATTTTAAATAACATGTAATTTTGAATAATCACAACTCATTGCTAACCAGCTCATAAGCTAAAAAAGACAACCCATTTCTCCACTCTTTTGACAAAAACATAACACCAAACATTTAAACACTTCAAAAACACAAATCTCACAACCCAACAAAAGAAAAAGGGAGAGAAAATGTCTCTGTTTCTTCTCCTTCTTCTTCTACTCCAATTCATAACTCCATCTTCGCAATCCTCAATCAGAAACCTCCTCGAAGCTCGTGGTTTACCAGGTGGTTTGTTTCCAGACAACGTAGAAAGTTACAGTCTTGACGAGAAGACAGGGGAGCTTCAAGTTAAGTTACAGAATCCTTGTTTTGCTCGGTTTGAAAACAGAGTGTACTTTGATAGTGTGATTAAAGCAAATCTAAGCTATGGTGGGCTTGTTGGGCTTGAAGGTTTGACACAAGAAGAGCTTTTTCTTTGGTTACCAGTCAAAGGCATTGCAGTTAATGATCCTTCTTCTGGACTTGTTCTTTTCGATATCGGTGTTGCTCATAAACAAATATCCCGCTCTCTCTTTGAAGATCCTCCCGTTTGTTATCCTCCTGGTAAGTTATAGTTTGTAGCTTTTGGTTCCTCAAGATTTTGTCCTTTTTAATGCTAATTAGTTTTATAATTAAACGAGAGATTTTGAACCAAAACCAAGGCTAATAACTGTAGTATGTGAAGAATTGCGTCTTATGAAAATTGTATGCTTTTGTTATTTGTTACTATAGGATCTATAATGGAGAAGATAGAGAAGATGAAGATGGATATTCAGCTCCAGAGATAAAAAGAAACAAAATGAGTTCTTTTGGGGGGGGGGGGGGGGGGGGGGGGGTGTGAGATTTAAGTTTTAAATCTGTCTCTTTGAAACTTGAACAAAAGATGTGTATTTTTCCTTTTCCTTTGGGGTTGTTTTGTGAAGATGGAAAATGTGGGGGAATATTTGTAAAATCGGAAAGAAGGGAGGAAAATTTTGGAACTTTGTATAAAATGTGGGGTCCACAAAGTAATCAATTTTGTCACTTGTCATTTTTTTTCTTTCTTTTCTTTATATGAGAATATAGAGTACTTTTGAAAATAAAATGAAAAACTTTTGCTTTATTTGTTGAGAATGATGTTTTTGTTTAATCATCATATTCTAAACATAATCATTGACATAGAATTACGCTTTAAATGGAAGCTGCGTTCATATGTTTGGTGCGTCTCGTATGGTACCAAATACAGCTGTATCACCTAAAGAAAAGAATTAAGCCTGTCCTTCATATCCGTAACAGTGCATATTCAATACTTTCTTTTTATAGTTATTTAGTTTGTTTATAGTCCTAAATAATTAAAAGGTAGTTAAAATTAGATAACCTAATCTGTTATTTTTCTTTTATCCGCACTATATCAGTTTAGAATTATACAATAATACATATATTGATTAAATTGTCACGAACTAACCACGACTTAAATAGCCATGAAGTGTCATAAGTCATAACTATATCGTAGCTAGGCTTAGCTACACACATTTTATGGCTAAGAGACACGATTTATCCACATTAACATTGTGGCTTTCTGCCAACGATAGGCACAATCTATGGGGGCTGATTTCAATGAAAAGTCATCTTTCAATAGGGTTTTAGGCAGTATAGATTTTGCTCATCGGAAACTTGATCGGTGTTTCGGATGCCTCCATTCACAAATACACGAATGAAGGTTTTACTTTCCACGCTAATGCTCGGTTCCTCTATGGCAGAAGCGGAGGTCTTTACGCTTCCAAGTTTCATGATGTGAATGATTCTTATGATAAACCTCTTATAGGAAAGTCCTTCCTAAGCTCATTTTTCTGTCCTTCTCCTTTCTCATAACAATACCATTTCTAAGCTGGCATGGTTTGTTTGAGAGTTAAATTATGCAAATACACCACTCAGAGAGGGAGGAAGATCCATTGCAAAACTTGTATAGCTATTTAACCAAAAAAAACTATTGATTACATCATATAAATTATATCACAAACTAAATATATAAATTTTAAATAACTTATTAATAAATGATTCAAAATATATGTTTTAACATCATTTATCATAATTGATGTTTTATTAATTATTTAACTTTTAGTTCAATAAAATTGATATAAATTTATATTAGTTTATATCACTTTTAAAATTATGTATTCAAATCAGTTAAATAATTAATGTAATCAATAATTTTGGTTAACATCATTTAAAAATGATATAAATTCTATATCAGGTAAAACTGATGTAACTAACTTTTTGTACTTTGTCTCATATCGGTAGTTGATACAAAATGAAAGAGAAAACATGTCTACATATATCGAAACTTAAGTACCTAATATTTATATTTATTAGTTAATAAAATTAATTTCGAATTTTTTGATCTTTCAAAAAATTATTGATGCATAAATTTTTGGATTAAATAATAATATTATTATAAATATTTATGAAAATAATAATAAATTTAAATTATTTTTAACATCTGAATATAATAACGATATTAAACTAAACTAATTTTAACATCATTTATTATAATCGTCACAAATACTAATATCATTAATAAAAACGGATGCAAGCAATAACATCAATTTTTTCATAACTGACACATATTGGCATCAATTTCAACAATCGATGTAAAAATAAAATATATTTGTATCAATTGATTACTAACTGATGTTAATTATTTGCATCACCATATTTGTGGATACTGAAATCCACACTCAAAAATTTATGTGTTTTTGTAAGGGAAGAAACTTAGAAGAATTAATGGGCTAGATTCTCTCGAGCAAATTGACTGTATAAGCAAGCACTAACTAAAATAAAGACTTGGTATTAATCGGTTAAATAAAACGGTTACAAAGATTTTGATGAAGAAGATGAACTGAAAAGAGCTCTAGAAGCAGTTACATAGTTTTCGATTAAAAATGTAGAAAAGATCAAGCCGAAGAGAGGTCCCCCTAAACTAAGCCGTTCCCTTCCTTCATATAGCTCGCCTCGTCAAGCTCCGAACTCCAGCATGTATCTCGGCCACGTGCAGAAACTTTAACCGGAAATCTCGCCACGTGCAGCAACTTCCTCCGCGATCTTCTGACTCGTTTGAACTGGCAAGAATATGCTCTGACTGGGCTCAGATCCTTCCTTGTTTCTCGAATTCGGTCGAGCTAGAGCTCGACCTTGTCGAATGGAACGTTCTGTCGTTCAGGATTAGATCGTCGAGACTGAATGGACCTGGGCTGCAAGATCAAAGTCCGGTCAATTTGGCTTAGTTTGGATCTGCCTGTTGGGCTTGAGTGGATCGGATTTAGGGTGCTAAATCCAGCTCCAACAATATTGAATGTCAGTTTTACAAGTGATGTAAAACATATTTATATCAATTATAACTAATACAAATATTTAAAATAAATGATATAATACACCTGTTTTTTTTGTAGTGATTTGTCATGTGAAAATCAATGTCAAAATATTCTTCCATGATGGTAACTTATTGATAATCTTCTAATTGTCCTATGGTTTTTAATATTGAAGCGGATATACTTTGTCAAGAACTCGTGAAAGTTGAAATTTGCTTATATTTTGCTTATATATTACTTATATTTTGCTTATATTTTTTTAATCCAATTTTGATAGAAAAAATTCTTAATTCATGCGTTAATTAATAATAGCCACGAGAGCATTTAGGAAAAGTATTGAAAACTATTGAAAATATTACTAGAATTTGATCTGCGCGTTGCGTGAATTTAATTGTTAATTCATATAATTATTATATTTTTTATTTTATTTTATTTTATTATTTTTATTTTATATATTATTTTAGTTTTTAATTATCATAAATATGTAAACTTATTGTGAAATATTTTCTCTAATATAAATTATGATATGTTAATTGTTTTTAAAAAAACTTTTTCTTATAGTTATACGCTATCGTAAGTATTTATGTCTTCATATTAAATATTTTCATTTAACTAACTTATTTATGTAGTTTATTTCTAGCATGATCAGTAAAATGATTTCACAATCTATCACACACTCTCTTTTTATTTTTTTTTATTCGAAATAATTTTTTTATTTTGTAGAGAATTTGTAGTTGTATATTTTGTAAAATAAGTTTTTCTTTTTTACTTTTAAATTAATATTATGGGAAGACTCAATTTATTGTCTCTCTTCTATATAATTTTAAGTCGTTCAAGTGTATTTTTTTTCATGAGAATATATGCATTTTGTTTTTTTCTCGATAACATGGTTGATAAATTTTAATATTTTAATTTGCAGGTTGCGCAAACATATCTATTATTTTAATTTTAATGTTTTATATTTTTATTATGTATATGTTTATTTTATATTATAATGTTGTCTTTTTATTTGTTTTTCCAAAATATGTATATTTAAATTTTAGATTTATTTTTTAAATATAGATTATGATGTATTATCTTAATTTTTAAAAAGTGTCTCGTATATTTATACGCTGCAATAAGTGTTATATGTTTCTTAACTGTTTAATTGTATACAATTGGTTTTTGACTTTTTTTATAGTTCATTTTCACTGATAAAGTAAAATCATTATTGACCATTCCCCACTCTAAACTAAATGTTCTATTAATTTTTTTATCAGATTTTTAAAAAATCTAACTCATTTTTTATCATTCATTTTATTTTTTCCTTTTTCTAATGTTCTTAATCCTATTATTCTGGTTACAATCACCAATATTTTCTTTTATTTTATGCAAGTTTTTATCTCATTCAATTTTGTGATTGGTTGTAACTCTAAATGAGGAGAATTATAAGTAAAGTTGGCAAGACAAAACAAGAGATCTGTTCATATGTTACATAAGTTTGATATGTTTATATATATAAAAATTATGCTTACTTGAGAAAATTTTGATTTTAATTGATTTCAAATATTTGTCGTTTTTTGAAAAAAAATTCGATGTGTTCATCCATCTGATGATAACGAACTACTTGACTATATTTGTGTGTGTGAAAATATTCTTATCTATTTTCATGTCATGTGGAGGTAAAAAACTTGACTATGTTAGAAAATATAATCAATAATCTTGTTATAGTTTGTTTATATACTTTATATTAAAATTCATAAATTATCCGGTTGATGAGTAAACTCATCCAATATCAATTTTATATTGCCATCATTGAGAAAAAATGGTCGATAAATATTTGCCATTTTTTTTTCTATTTCGTATTAACCAAACTTATTTTTATACTAACATTTTAGTTTTTCATTCATAAAAAATATTTATTCATTTTACATAGTAAAGTAGATATGAATGATTTTTATTTATTTTATGCATTAATCTTTTTGAGAATTTGTTTTAAAAAGTTTGATAACTATTCTCTGCAAGTTCTTATGTCGTCTTTAGTAATTGTTTACCTTCCAACTCTTTTTCACACTCTATTTATTTATATTCAAGATAACTCTTTTAATATTCTATGTATTTATATTCAAAATAACATTTTGAATTTTTTATCTAATAGAAAATTAGTGTTTTATAATTTGTAAAATAAGTATTTATTTTATATAAATAATTTTACTTTAGTTTTATACATAAATCTTTCTAAGGTTTTTTTTATAAAACGTTTTGAAAATTATTTTCTGTAATTTATTCAGCCATCTTTTGTATATGTGTTTACCTTCTAAATTCTTTTTCATAAACAAAGAACATAAGTTTGTAATTTTATGACTTGTAAAATAAGAATTTGTTTTTAATTTCAAATTTACCATATTAAAAGCCTAAAAATAATAACCCAAAATATAAAAACTTAAAAACAAAACCCTAAATATTTAGAAGCCTATTTTGAAAAAAAATATTATGCTGATGTGGACACCTTAGACGAAGAGATAACTTGCTCATTATATATATTTAATTTTGGAAACATATTTTGCAAAATACAACTAATATCATTTGTTTTACCTGAAATACCTCTTTGTTACCTTTTTTCTTTTTGTTAAATTCCTCTTTGTAACCTTTCTTTATTAAGGTTTATAATCTTTCTACATTTTTAACTACCTAATTATAAATCGAATACAAATTTGAAGCAAACTTTATAAAAATTTAGAAGATAATCTTAAATCCTTATCAACGTTTTCTAAGAATGTATTGGTTTATTAGATTTAATTTTAGTTATTAAAATTTGGTTCTCATATTTACTGTTATAATAACAAAAAAATTGATTTTGCATATAAATGCCTAATAAAATTTTATAAAACGTATATTATTTTTATAAACGATTTTATAGAGATTATAAAAAGATGTGCGTTTATACGATAAACAACATTGTTAAAGCTTACAAAATATAATATTTCTAAAAATGGACAACAAATGGTAATACATTTGAAAAAAAAAACTGAAACTTGTAAGACCAATAATTAGAAAATACGATAATAGCGATTTAAATTACAAATATAAAACGATAATCAAAAATCAAATAAAACAAATTAAGGAAAATTTATGAAACATTAAATCGGAAATAACATAAATAAGAAACATAGTCATGATCGAAATCTCTTTCCTTAACTCAAAGATTCACTTGTAGTATGACAGGTTTAATCATGATTCATGAGTCCCAAAATACAACTGTTAAACTCTAAATCACAACACTCGATATCGAATCTAATGAAATTAACTCTACCAATACTCTCGAATTAACTAACATAATGCAATGGGGGATCGAATAAATAATGTGCTTGTTTTTGCTATGTGTATTTGATATCCGATTCAGAATTTTTGGATGACAAAAGGAGAGGCTTATGACTTGTTTATATAAGCTATATTACTTGAAAATACTTCAAGTTTTCAATAGGGAATTCTGTTAGATTTCCCCAAAGAGTTATAGTCAATGAAAATATTTTATTTGTATGAGGTAAAACACATTTTTTATTCATACATACATAAATTAATAAATCTCAACAATGTCTTTATTGTTAGAAAAGGTGATTATTCATCACTTATGTATAAGTGTCATTCTATTAAGTTATGACTCATCATATTATGTGAATCATCATCACTTATGTGTCATGTTTAGAATGTCTTTTGTTAACTATAAATATGATGTAATCAAAGTTATAAGAACATAAGTGAATAAGAAGAAAATCTCTTAGCAAAGCTCTTGTCTACTTTTCCTTTCAATATAAGCTAATGCCTCTACTTGCTTATCTTCCTAATACACAAACCAATACCATAGTTCATTATACAGAAAGTATATTATTTCACAATATGTTATCAGCATGGCCATCTCTCAATCCCTTTATATACCAAAAATGTATGAGTTATTTGTATGTTTATTATTCAATAATTATATCAAGTTTGGCAAAGCTTGAGATCACCGCCATTAACCTATGAAAAAGACGTATTTGGTTTAAGCGGTACATGCAAATCTGCATCTTAAAAAAATGATCTCTTGAGCATTATTGATAAATCAAAAATGATATCAGATAAGAATACGACAAAAGCCACAATTTTCTTATGTCACCACATCTATGATGGTTTGTAAAATAGATGCATTATGAGAGAAAAAGATCTTTAAAATCTTTGGCAATGATTTGAAACAAAAATGAGAGGTCAAATTATAAGGAGAAAAGATTCACCAAACACTTGGAGTTGTTAAAATCCTCCGTGTGGCTAAGAAAAATAATTATCTCCTGATAATAAACCATCAAACTCGATAACTGGATCAGCTCCATTCGCATAAGTAAATATCAAGTCATCCATTTAAAATGAATAAGATGGATTTGTGTAATAATAATAAAAACACATATAATGTTGGTCGGGTAACTACAAAGATATATATAAAATATTTCAAAAAAAAAACCGTATGAATAAAAGTGCCATAAAACATATGTGGAAAGTTCTAATAGAACTATATAATAATGTTTATCTAGAAGATAAGTATCATTTGTTTTATAGTTTAATATTTAAATTACTATTTATTTATTTATTTGGTCAACAAATTACTATTTATTTATTATAGTAAATTTATATTTTAGTATGGCCAAATTGTATATGATAGTAAACTTAAAGTTTACTAATATATAAAATAACTGGTTAAAGCTATCCCAGTCCAAGATTATATCATATGTTATTTAACATTTATGTGGAAAAACCAAAAAAATTTCACATAACATGTCTTGGAAAAAATAAAGAAAAATGAGATTACTATAAGCAATGAAGCACCATTTTTTTGTTAAAATATCTCACTACTTGAGTAGATCCTAAATCACACCGCAAATATAACTGATTCAAAATAAATGGGACAAAAAAGCCATCATCTTGAAATGGAGTATTAAGATTCTCATATCAAAAAGATTTGATATATAGTACATGACCTCAAATGGGAAACTGGAAATGTTATTGATCCTGGATTTGATACATAGTACATGATCCAAAATGGGTGACTGAAAATATTATTAATCCTAAAGTGAGATTCAATTAGAGATGGATGGACATGAAGTGTTAACATCTCGAGGAGGAGAATTAAAGAATTTTAGTAAGTAAAACACCCATAAGATGTTCACACCCAAAATGAACTTGATAATTCTATGAGATGACAAGACCAAGTATGGTGAAATATTATCTTCATGATTTAGTATAAAACATGCAGTCGTGCATGTAGTAATGATAGATACAATCTTATAATGATTAAAATTGCTGATGGATAAGATTTTGTAAAATAAATTACTATTATGGATCCTTGTATAAATGAATATGAACATGAAGTTCAAAAAGATAATTTATTTATAGAATGTTATAAAATGACTGCTAGACATATTATTGAAATCAGAAATCTCACTTTCCAACTCAAATTCTCCAATAAGGATATATATCTTTGAAAGACAATTTATTAGAAGTAAATCTATTGCATATTAGAAGCGTGATATAACTACTTTGGTTCCAAGGATAAAAGTCCTCGAAAAGAAAATAATTATATATATAATTGTTGAAACAAGACTAATCTCATGAAGAGACTATTGAGATGGTTAATAATATAATCACGTACCTGAATGAAATCAGTGATAATGATAAAAAGATCTTGGTTAACTATGTCATTAAAAAAAGATGGATTAAAGATACAATAATTGTCTGACATATAAAATGATATAGCGCGCGATATAATTAATGAAGATCAAGAATCTCCACTTTGTAGATGAGTGTAGAAAGATAATTATTACAAGATCAAATCAAAGAATGATAATCATCGGAACTTCTAAAGAGTTTTTAGAAGCTGTATAATATTTCATGAAGTTATTTTGTAATTAAAAGCCTGTGAAGGACATTATTGTTCTCAGGTGTTATAAAAATTAAACAAAGTATAAAAGAGGTGTTGTAAAAAAATGTCTTTGAAGGATATTACAGTTAAGCATTTTTAAAAAAAAATCTAACTAGTCTTGAGCAATATTAGTGGGTTTATGTATTTTGCAATTTATATTTGACCAATATAATTTTTGCTAGTAATATATTTACAAAATACAGCTCATCTTCTATACATAGGCATTAAAACAGAATAAAATATATATTCTGTTATCTCGAAAGTATAGATTATTTTATGTTTATTTTATTAAAGAAACTTTGAGTTTGGTATAGTTGGTTTTGCAGATTCAGACTATTTAACGGATCTACATAAAGCTAAATCAACACGGTCACAATTTCACAATGAGATCATCTAGAGAATATATGTAGCAGAGATCAATGATTAATCACATCCAAGAATCAAGTGGAATAGTTATCAACAAAGAGCCAACATAAATATTTGAAGATAATGCAGCATGGATTGCACAACTCAAAGGCAGCTTTATCAAGAACATTATAATGAATTTTACACAGCCAAGATTTTTCTCTTACACCCAAGAGTTCGAGAAGAATCAAAAAGTAAATGTTCAATATGTTTGCTCAAATGACAACACAGCAGATCTATTCACAAAGCCACTTCCGACTATAATAGGTAGTATTGAAATGTGATATCTTCGAAATCTGTGAAGAGAAGATGATATCTATCATTTTCAGAGGGAGCTTACATTACTGCACTCTTTTTCCCTTTTCATGGTTTTTATCCCAAAAAGGTTTTCACATGATAAAGTTTTTAACGAGGCAATATTCAACAATCATATGGTGATGAATACTCAAGAGGGAGTGTTAGAAAATGTGATTATTCATCACTTATGTATAAGTGTCATTCTATTAAGTTATGACTCATCATATTATAAGAATCATCATCACCTATGTGTCATGTTTAAAATGTCTTTTGTTAACAATTAATATTATGTAATCAAAGTTATAAGAACATAAGTGAATAAGAAGAAAACCACTTAGCAAAGCTCTTGTCTACTTTTTCTTTCAATATAAACTAATGCCTCTACTTGCTTTTCTTCCTAATATACCAACCAATACTGTGGTAACCCAACCCGGTAAACCGTACCGCGGCTGTGTCCCACTACATCATCTAAGTCCGTTTCTATACTTAGCCATATTTTTGAACTTTTTCCTCTTTATTTTTTTCTAAGTCTTTCTTATCATTACACAGCGGAATATAAATAAGTCATTTCATTCAACTTTCAAAAACACTTAAACAGGATTCAGGATTCCACATAAATAAAAGCACAAGGTTCGATAAAGATTACAACTGATCATCTAGCAACCTAACGATCAAACACTAATGCTATAAGACTCTAAACACAAGTCTTAACACAAATAAAACCAAGTCCCGATCCATCCATATCCATCACTGCCGCCTGGTCTCGCCCCCCTTACTGCTTAGTACCTGCACACTCAAGATGAGAGGCATAAGTATTTCGTAAATACTTAGTGAGTACGGTCATCCCGTAACACCTGGTCAGTACCAAACACGCAGTCATACTTTCGGATTCAACATTCAACACAATCAATTTGCAATAGACATAACAATATCAAACGGCCATGATCATCTAGCCTAACCAACCAAGATCAATCCCTTTTTAAGACCCATGTCTACTTCAGCGAGAATCCCACATCCCCTAAGCTAGTACATGATCCGGGTTACCCTGAAGTTAGCTAAATACCATCTATGCCACGGTAAACACCACAATATATCATAACACAAGGATTGCTTATCAGTTCTAAACACATAACATGAAAATCACACAATCAACATGCAAAGATTCAACCCTAGCAATCCTACGGTCCTAGACCCAACCACAGTCACGCACTCACCTTAGACAAGGCTAGAAACAGATTGGTCAGAAGAACTCCCGATGAAAACCGCACCAAAACGAAGATATCCGATCTTCCTAAGAATCTCTCGGCTCACGGTATGATCCGATCCTTATCCCCTCAGCTATCTCTTGATCCGTTAACCTTTCTTCGAGCTAAACTCTGTTTCCCTCAGAAACCCCACAAAACAAGGCTATTAGCTCGAGGTTATCCGATGAAAACTCAACACTTAGGGAAATATCCGATCGCTTACCAGTTTATCTCGGCGATGGTCGGTTCTGCTCGGCGATAGCCTGATCTCTCTCGGATATCCTCGGGATAAACTGTTTTTCTTAGGGTTTTCTCTCGACTATTCTCTTTCTTTGCTTTATTGCTCTCAAATAAACACAACTCTCCCGAGAAAAATCTCAAAATCTCTTAAATACTTGCAAAACCCTAGGTAACCCGGATTTATCCGATGTTTTCCCGGTTCCAGTAAGTTTTATCCCGGTCCGATTCGATTCTCTCGGCTATTTCCTATACCGGCTCGACCATTCCTTCGATAAACTCCAAATAGCCGACCAAACACTTGACCCATGGCCCAAATTCCTTCCCACTCGGATAAACTGCCCTTATCCGAGGTGTTTTCCATTTTTCACCCGGATATTCCTTTTCCTCTCGGACAACTTGTCCCACCTCGGCTAATCCTCTATTTCTCTCGGAGGTTTCCTATTCCCCCTCGGAGACAGTCCACTGTCACTCGGACTAACCTCCCAGACTCTCGGATATATCCCACTGCACTCGGATAAATCTTATTTCCCTCGGACTGGACCCTGTTTTCCCTCGGATATGGTCCATCCGGCTCGGCTATCCAGCCCATACCCGACTATTTCCTCGGTCATCACCCGACCATAGTCCGAACCTCCATTTCCCAGCCAGTATCCGACCCTTGGCTCGGTCATCCCTCGGACAATGTCCTGTCCGGTACGATCATTCCCGTTTTCTCGGATACGAATGCTACAAATACCATAGTTCATTATACAAAAAGTATATTATTTCACAACATTTATTAAATTTTTTTTTCCAACAAAAGTCTTGTGAAATTTTAAAAATAATTATAATCTCTGATCAGAGTGTTTCTGTTGCTGATCTTCAGAGAGGATCAGATGTTTCAAAACGGTAGGCGCTAGTCAGCTAGCGTTTATATGGTGTTAGAGTAGAAATGAGCACATTTCCTAAAAAGCTTTCTCTAGCAATAACCTAAGCCCATCAAGACTAGGAAGACTGCGCCGACTTAGCTCGAAAAAAGGAAAACTCCTAAAGATAACCTTCGAAGTCCCGAAGCATCGGATTAACTCGAAGGATAAAGGAGAATTTCCATATTCTTCGGAAAATAAGGGATATTTCTATATCGCGAATATGGAAATATTCACCATATAGAAAAGGAATAGGAGTTTGGAGCAACTGACCTCCTATCCCTATAAATAAGAAGACCCCAAAGCTGAGGGGAACAACTCATACAATCTAGAGAGCAGCAGAGCAAAAACCAGAGACTCCAACACTTTCTAGTTTACTTCGCACACACCTTCTTTCACTTTGGCATAACCTCTCGATTATACCAAACTTTGTAATCGCTTCGCTCTAATACTATTAATAATAAGATTTTATTCTCCAAAACCCACAACTGTTAATCAAATTCTGAATGGTGATTTTCCGGTTCAACAATTGGCACCGACTGTGGGGACTAGGAGAATAAATTCTTAAAGACTAGCAACTAAAGGCCGAAGCGATGAGTCTCCCGATCGACAACAGCGACCTCATCCGCAACGACGATGACACCACTACACACGCCGGCACGTCTGGTGTCGACGAGCATGGCAACCCTAACACCACGAATCCACCCACGAGAGCACCCTCGGCTCCCATCCTCACCACCGACCTTGAAGCAGCAATCCAGGCTGCCTGCCCCCCCCCCCCCCCCCCCCTCCCCTCCTCACGCAAAACCTGGTGTCCAAGCTAGACACCCTTCAGGCCCAATAAGCCAAATATGACGAGCAGCTCCGCGCCTTTGTAGCCGCAACCACCACAAGATCAGAACCGATCGGACGGCGATTAGTCTTCAAAACACCAGAGCAGGACAGCACTCAAGGCGCGGCACCAGCTAATGAGGAACCATCAGACGAACTAAATTCCGAGATCGCGAGGTTGCACCAGCGGATTAACGCAATCGGATCTCAAGTCCACCACGCCACCAGCTCGGCACCCGAGATCTCGGCCATACTATCGGACGCCGAACGCAATCTGTTCGCCCCACGGATCACTGACGTGCGACTTGGCGAGGCAATCAAACTGAAGCTCCCGTATTACAACAGGATGGAAGATCCTAACCTATGGCTGACCGGATTCAACGTCGCCACGAAGAGGCAACGGCTCGAAACCAACCTCGAACGCAAAGCTAACCACTGCCAAACCTACGTAGAGCATCTCAGCAAGGACACTCTTAAGTGGTTCTCCAACCTCCCGCCAGCGTCGATCAAATCCTTCAAAGATTTGACCCACGCCTTTATAAAACATTATTCTATGTTCATCATGAAGAGGACGGTCAACCTATTTACTCTAGCACAAGAACGCGATCAACCACTCCGTAATTTTATTAAAAAATTTAAGAACGCCGCCGCGGCATACGTCTAGATCCCGCAAGCTTTAGTCATCGAAGCACTAATGAATGGCCTGTGGTTCGAATCTTCCTTCAAGGAAGATCTGCAGAAACACCCGAAGGAAACAATAGAAGACGTACTCCATCGGGCTCAAACTTTCATACAAATGGAGGAGGAGAGAACTTTCAATGCCAAAACGCACGACATGGACGTGGCAAGCACTTCACAAGACAAGGACCTTGCGGGCAAAAGCAAGCTGTCCTCTCACGCTGTTGTAATCAGTGAACCCGCGGAGATCCTTCGAGGAGTTCAGATGATAGGGACGATAACCACGATCTCTACTGCTCCTTCTATGAGCGAACAGGGCACACTACCTCGACATGTCGACACCTCGAGAGCACATTGTATAAAAAATACAAGGAGGGCAAAATCGACGTTGGTGGCGATCGATCCCAAAACAAAAGCTCATACTCACGCAGTTTTAACTCAAGGGACTCGCGCCAAAGTGCTTCCAGCAAGGATCACCGAGATCCACGGAAAAGCAGTAGTCATAGTAGTTCCGGAGGAAGATGCCGAAGTCGTTCGCCCGAAAAAAAGCGCAAAGAAAAAGAAAAGGATAAGGGAGCGGAGCACCAAAATAATGAAGGCGAGCATAAAAATCCACCTGCTTTGCCTAAGCGACTGGTTAACATGATCATAGGAGGACTTTCCGACTGTGACGATTCAGTCCGCGCCATCAAAGAGTATGGCCAAAAAGCAATCACTTCGCAAAAGTTCCCTCGTCCCGTGGATAACCATCCGACAATCACGTTCACATCGAAGGATATGCCTGGGTTACACACCCTCATAACGATCCGCTGGTTGTCGAGTTACACATTCATGATAGCGAGGTAGCCAAAATATTGGTGGACACTGGCAGCACAGTCAATATCATATTTAAATATACTTTAACCAAGATGGGACTCCACGACAAAGACATCAAGGCGGCGCCAAAACCTTTTAACTGATTTTGCCAGCGAGTCCTTCTTCAGCCTCGGCACCTTACATCTAACAGTCTACGTCGGCAGAATGACAAAGATCGTCAAATTTACAGTCATGGATAAACCAGCGATCATAATGTCATACTTGGCATACCTTGGATCCACGAGATGAAATCTATTGTCTCGGCTTACCACCAGTGCATGAAGTTTGCTACCTCGGTCGGCAACTTCACGCTCCGTGACAATCAGCAGATGGAAAGATCTTGCTTTATTAGTGAGCGCAAGGTGCGACTCTCCGCGGCAAAAGCCCTCGAAGACACCAAACAAGCAGAATAGATTCAACAACAAATCCTGCAGCTTTAAATACTAAATCTTTTTTTATCTTTACTTATCAATAAGGGCCGGCTTAGCCCATGAGTGACAAACACTCATTCCATAATTGTAGCGAACTACGAACGGCTTGATCCCAATTTGGATACGTAGACAACCCCCGGGTGCAGCTGTGAAATTAATAAAAAAAAAATTCAGAAAATCAAGCTCAGTACGAAGAGTCATATTTTCTTATGCGATTGCATCTTGCTGAATTGATGTTCTAGCCAAACATTCGGTTCAAAAAAGCAAACACAAAAATTAAAACAGTGGTTGATCACCACTCCTTTGATACTTCGGTTCAATTTAATTACTTTCAAAGTGGATAAGAAGAAAGCCGAAGACAATACTCGCACGATCCTCGATCATACGTTTTAGGCTGAAGTGAATCTTGAAAGCTTGGTATTCGATCTTGATCGTTATTTGGAATAAAATGGGCAAAGGAATCTTGCTTCCAACTCTGAACTAAAAAGTTCCATTACACAACAGAAACTTTAAAAAGTTTAAACACTTCTGTACGCAAAAAAAAGAAGAAGGGCAAGACAAAATTCATTATAAAAAGCCCTTTCAGGCAAAGTTATTACAAAAAAGAAAATAAAACAAAGACCTCGCAAGGGCCAATCGAATAAAAAATATACAGAGAGGATAAACGGCTCGATGTGTGTCGTCTCTTGGCTCCCTTTACGCTCACTTCAGGAGGCTGTCGATATCCGATCTCCTCGGGAGGCTAAGGTCCTCACCAGTAATAACTATCTCGTCGATAGCATCAGTGGTGGCCCGCCACTTTGCAAACTCCCTCTCAAAAGACAGAAGTGTTCCGGCAGGGAGTTCCCATCTCTTGTCCTGCATCTTCTTCAGGAACGCCACCATTGAGCCACTCTTCTCTATGCCCACAAGGGCTGCTTCTACCTCTTTGCGCTGAACCAGCGAAGTCTGAATCCGCTCTAATCACGGTTTAAACCAGGTGATCATACCATCGAAAATCCAGTCAGCAACACCTCGCGAGACCTCGTCATAAGACTCCCGAATGTTTTCCTTTTCGGCAAGGAACCTTTGCGAGTTCTCCTCATTCTGCTTCTCGGGCGACTCATTATGTGCACGAAGGACGGTGACCTGCTTACGAAGCTGGGATGCCTCTGCCACCTCACCCCAAAAGGCTTTAATAGTGCCTTTAAGCTGGGAATATCTCTCTTTGAGAAGCTGATTCTCCTTTTCTGCCTTTTCGAGCTCCTCGATCTTGGTGCAGGCAACGTCCAACATCATCGCTTCTTTGCAATACTCATTGTCATATGTCGCGAACGCAGAAATATATTCTCCCAGGCCCTACACCATAGCTTACCATTAAGAAAAACATGCAACAAAAAGAAGTAAGAACATAAAAAAAAAAAGTAAAAGTATGCATACCTGAGCTATCATATGACTTGCCGAAGATATCGACTTCGCCAACTTCAGCTCTCGTAGAGGTTTGCCCCATCTCGGGTTCTCTCTACACTTCCAGATCAGTTTAGCAGTGAAATCGCCATCAAGCATTGCCGGAGTAGCTCCATCCCACTTCACGCTAAAGTGATTAGGGTTGTGGTTGAAGAACTCCTCTTCCTGCTTGGGCTGGGCAGGAGCGCTTGGACCGGCACCATCAGTGTCTGGAGCATCTTGTGAAGGAGCAGGCCCTTCAGACTGAGCCATATCAGGCTCCTTGGTCTTTTCCAGACCTACGTCTTTTGTATCCTGGACCCCAGGACTGAGAAATATCAGCCCAGGGCAGCGAGGGAACAGCCTCGCGACAGCTCTCAGCAGCATCGAAAGCACCCTCATCACCACCGCCTACGGCTCGAGAGATAGTTCCGTGTGATGCTTCGCCCTGAGGATCCCTCGCAGCCTTCTCGGCCCGAGCCCGCCTCAATCTTTCTAGCGCGGCTGCCCTGGAGAAACTTCAAAAAGAAAGAAAAGAAGAAAGCAAAGTGTCAAAAACAAAAAATATCATCTCGGCATGACAAAGTAAAACACGAAGTCATAAAAGGAATTTACCTCGCGGGAGTCTCATTCTCAGCGGCCAGCTCAGCGTCATCAGAATCCACCAAAATAGGTGGATCCCGAGGAGCTGTCCTCCTCCGCTTCGCAGAAGAGTTAGAGGGAGCATCAGCATTCACTGCCGAAGCCGCCCTTCTCCTCTTTTGGCCAGCTCCTTCGGACCTCGGCTGTAAAACCTTCTTAGCAGCTGTAAAAATGATCTGAAACGTAGGAATAAGGTGCTACCCTTCAAAGAAATCGAAAATTACTTCGATCTAGCAATTTACCTGTTTTTGAAGATTTGGCCCTCTTCTCGGCCGGTTTGGCCACCTTCTTTTTCTTCTCGGCAGCCCCCTTTTTTGAACCATTATTGCCGGCTCAGTTTGCAGAGCTTCATAATATCAACGTCAAAGCCAAAAGGGTCCTTTCCGAGGTTAATTTGCACTAAAGAGACAGTAAAAGACAAGCACGTCAAGTATCCCAAGACTGGATATGAAAACAAAGAAAAAACAGAAGTTCAGTTTGGCTTACCAAGCTTCGACTTCCAAACTCTAAACCATTCGAGTTCGGAGCACTTGATAGAAGATTTGTTAATCTTTACAAAGAAGAAGTAGATATCCCACTCGTGGACTTTGCTCGTCGGATCTCCACCAATGATCTCATGCCTCATGCCTCATGGTGGTATAGAAATGACGCCACAGCCCTGCACTGCTCCACTTCCCGGGCTTTAAAAGCGAGATCCTCTCGAAGATGTCGTAGTTGAAAGGAACCCCCGCCGCGCGAGCTACCGCCACCATAGAAATTAGATGCCTAATCACGGCATGTGAAAGCTGGCCAAGGAGTACTTTCCTCCTTTCACAGTAAAGAAGGAGGACCTGTGGCAGCGGAAAACTCAAGCCGAATTTGGCGAAGCGACACTCGTACGAGCAGAAATAACCTTCCGGCGGTGATGACACTCTCTCGTGTACTTGCGGCAGGAGTACTTTGACTCTGGTCGGGAAATCACATCGCCGCCTCAGCTCGTGAAGCCTGTCAGCTGTCATCCAGGTCCGGCCATCTTTTACCTTGTCTTCCTTAGCCAAATCGCTCTTCGGTATCACTATCTTCCGAGGAAAACCTTCGATTCGACCGACTGGCTCGAGACCATTAGATTCCATCTCAAAATCTGCATCAGGGTGGTCCGACGGAATTTCATCCCGATAACCTGAAGACCCCTCAGAATTAGAGGGAGAATAAGGCACTGGGCTAACCCAGGCTCGCCTCGCGGTGAGAGAAATTATTCATCATCACCAAAGGAAAACTTTTGTGATGAAGTCGACATTTTTGAAAGGAAAGAAATTTTTGGAAAAATTACAGAAGCGAATATCAGCGAGTAAAAAATGATTATTGCAGCAAAAGGAGGATTTTACAGAACAGAAGAAAGTGAAATTTTTATGAAGCAAGAAGACGAAAAGATAGAAGGTAAGTAATAAAATCAGAAGGAAATATCAACAGTTTCCTAAAGGGACGCGTGTCGAGATTCACACAATCTCGTCGTCTGGCAAACCCTTCGCATTTCTCGCTTAAACCAAAACCATAATTGAGTCGGAGTATTTAATAATTAATTCCAAGGAAGCGCCACATGTCAAGTCAACTTAAAATCAGGCTGAGCTGGCCATCGCGAAGAAACGCTCTTGAAGAACTAACGCTTATAGCGAGAACAAACCCGCTTAATTTCATGAAGTCCGCCGACTTGATTAACAATCAGTCTCGCCGAACTGGGGGGGGGAGGGGGGGGACTTACTGTTAGAAGAGAAATGAGCACATTTCCTAAAATATTTTTTCTAGCAATAACCTAAGCCCATCAAGACTAGGAAGACTGCGCCGACCTAGCTCGGAAAAAGGAAAACTCCTAAAGATAACCTTCGAAGTTCCGAAGCATCGGATTGACTCGAAGGATAAAGGAGAATTTTCATATTCTTCGGAGAATAAGAGATATTTTCATTGCAAATATAGAAATATTCACCAAAGAGAAAAAGAATAGGAGTTCGGAGCAACCGATCTCCTATCCCTATAAATAAGAAGACCCCAAAGCTGAGGGGAACAACTCATACAATCTAGAGAGCAGCAGAGCAAAAACTAGAGATTCCAACGCTTTCTAGTTTACTTCGCACACACTTTCTTTCATTTTGGCATAACCTCTCAATTATACCAAACTTTGTAATCGCTTCGCTTTATTGCTATTAATAAAAAAATCTTACTTTCTGAAACCCACAACTGTTAATCAAATCTTTAGCAGTGATTTTCCGGTTCAACACATGGTGTAAATTATTCCACCGCAAAAATAGCACAAATTCACCACTAAGCTACAAATTCTTAACCAGTAAATAAAGTTTTAGAGAATGTTTTTACTGCAACCGAAACGCATATGGAAAAATTGCCGCGGCTCAGCCATTTTTACCGCCGAGACCGATTTTTGTAACATACTTTTGAGCTTTTAAGGATTTCTAATCAGATTCTACAGAATATTTTAAGTATTTAGTTGGGTTTTGCTGGGCTTATGGCCCATTACTATCTCTATCTCAATTAAAGTTACGATATTCTAGAGTTCAGTCAAACTAATTTTGATTTGACAAATATTTCTATACCCTCTAGATTTTCTGTGTTAATATTTGAAATGTATGAAAACTATAAATGTTTTTTTTTCAGTTAAATGTTCATAACTAAAATATTGAGGTATGAAAATAAACCAATATCCGGAGTACCAACAATTGTCGTACGATAATAAACATAATATATAATGAAGATCAGGACTATGCAAACAAATGCTATTAAAGTTTATATGGTGATAGTCGTTTAAGGATATTTTCTCTCAAACTGTTTTTTAGTGAGGTTCTTTTTACTTAGACGAATTGTATATAAATAACATAAAAGTTAACCAGGAAAATGACAAACAAGACGCGTTATAAACTGAAGTTTAACTGATCTCGGTTAAGTTCAGCTATTACAAGATTAAATTGAAGATCAATGCTTAATTAGTTAGTACTTATTTATTTACTTTGGCCAGGTTCTGTAAGTTTGATTAGGTTTTCCAAATCAAGAGAAATTGGGTCGTATAACCATATTAATAAGCTAAATTTATTAACTAACAATAATAAAATATATACTATAATATTTTCTATATATTTTATAATATATATAAAAATATCCCTCATTTTTTCGGTTATATTTTTTTTCTCTCTTCTCATCACCCCACCTCTTCTCCTCTCTTCCCCTCCCCTCATCTCCTATTCTCTCCCTTCTTTGTTCATCTCCTCCCTTCTTTTCCTCTCTTCATTTTTTTCAAATACTATATCAAACGAAACTATTTTATAAAATTGAGATATAGTATAATAGTTATTATAGTATAATATAAAGATATTTTCGACAATTAACAGTGGACCATGATTAGTTTGTAAATTATACATACACTATAGCTATATTTTTTATTTCAACTCTCAATATGATTATATATAAAAAAAACCTTCAAATCAAAGCCTAAAAAATAAGAAATAAAAGAGTCATGTTTTGAAAAAAAAAAAGAACAAGTCAGGTTTTGTTACTATCTTTTGGTAATTTATACCAAATTGGGTTAGTGGGACCATAGAGACGACCACAACACGAAGACTCTTAACCTCATTGACCTTGTTTACTCATTTCTGATTTCGAAGCCTTCTTAGAAGTCTGCGAAAGTAATGACTAATGAATCTTAGTAATGATGATTGCTTTGTCTATTATTAATACGAAAATTACGGAGAAAAACTATTATAAAGAAACGTAGATTCTTAAAGTTACCGAATTTCGGCTTAATGCAATCAACTACAGTACTACACTGATCACATTTTGTCTGCTTTCATATGTCATTAAAATTTTGATTTGTCATCTAATAAATTAAGGAAAATAGAAGACTTTTAACAAAATACTGTAAAATGAGAAAAAAAAGACTTCTAGTAAAATAAGTAGGTGTAATTAATCAGTTATGGAAGAAGAGAACAAAAATATAAATTTCTAAGTATAGTATAATCTAATACTATGTCTGAAGAGAACAAGAAAATACAGTATTGCCCGTAACAAAATCAAAAATAAACCATTTTTCAAGCTAATTATATTGTATAACGATCAAACAGTATTTCCTAAACGTTGTTTATAATATATACAGTACTTTAAATGAAGATGGCGATTATAATATATGACTAACTTTCACCATTGGTCGGTGTTTGTACTATTATCGTATCATTAACCCTAGCACATTATTCAGGCTGGATAGATATATATTGTTACTTGTTAGGACCATACTACATCAGGATTATATTGGGTGAAATTCGAGTATAAGAAACTAAGCAAGAAGCGGCAGATCCTCAACAACTCCTCAAACCGAGCATTACACCTCTAAAAAGCAAATTGTAGACCACAAAGACAAAACTATCACACTTTATGCTAGGATGCGTAACCTCTTTCAATTGAGTCGTTAATAGTAATTGAGGAATTTATCGCGTTTTATCGTAGATGTGGAAATAAAAATACAACAAATAGCCATCTTCTAATCGAATATCCTCCAACATTCCAAACTTGGACCATTTCAATACATAAACTTTGACCATCTTCTTTGGAAAGCGAAAGAGGAGGGAGCTTTAGATGAGCATTTGGCCATGTATCATTAGATCGCATGGTATATTTGGAAAGCAAGAAACAACAAAACATTTAAAAATAAAGACATGTCATTGATAAACACTTTGCATTTGGCTATACATGAGGTGGAGAATTAGAAATTGGCTCAACTGGTATCATATTTTGAGGAGAATTAGAGGTGCTGTCACAAGTAGTGGGGCACAATTTTTTAAATTTCTGTTGTCAAATTAATGCATCGTAGGTGGATGATGATGGTGTTTTTAACTGCAGTTTTATATATCCTTGAAAATAGAGATGGTTCTCGTGTTCTAGGCTCCAAAGCCAGCAATCGTGTCCTATCTCCTTCCATACAATATTCGAAATTTTGTTATGGGCAATGAAAATCGTTCACCAGCTTGAACGTTCATTTTGAGATAGACTGCTCACAACTCGTAAAAGTGATTGAAGAAGAAGAAATAGCATGCATTATCATATGAAATCGATGAATACATTCATTTTCGTTTTACTTTTATTAATTTATATATCTCTTATATGCTCACAACTCGTAAAAGTGATTGAAGAAGAAAAGATAGCATGCACATATATATCCTATGAAATTGATGAATCCATTCATTTTCGTTTTACTTTTAGTAATTATATATCTCTTATATGCTCACAACTCGTAAAAGTGACTGAAGAAAAAAAAATAACATGCACTTAGCTTATCATATGAAATTCATGAATCCATTCATTTTCGTTTTACTTTTATCAAATTTTTTATATATCTCTTATATGTTTTGTATTTTAAATATTTATGTAAACGGTTTTGCCAAGGAACTCGTTCACAAAGCTATTCTTTTTTCTATGTAAACTCACAAACTTTGTGTTTTCGATTCAACGTAACTGAAATTATTTTCTTGTCGTAAAATGTCCAATGCTGATTCTGAATCTAAGTACTACTTACAAATTTATATATACGGAAACTTCCATTTGAAGTTAAATTATTTTGATCTTTCAAATATCTTTTTTTCGCTTTGTATTTTCAAAATACCTTCAAATTCCGTTCCTATTTTTTTATTAGAGAACTTCAAAGAACACAAAGAACAAAGGAAAACGACAAAACTAGAGTAGAAGCGTGGGGCGGCTCTTGTCGTGTCCTTGGCACGATATCTAGAAGAGTCGTATTGATCTTGAGTTCTGCGTTGACCTTTTAATGTAAAAAAAAATAAAAACACAAAAAGAGAAAATTGGGCGTCAACTTTATCTAAAAGAGGTTAAAACTTACAAGAAGACTAATACTTACATTGGTCAACCACTGATTAGTAGCCAAATGATACATTGTGCATTAATAGCGTGTGAAATCCGTTCTAGTGATCGTAAATGGACATGTAATAGATAACTTTTATGAATAAAAGATTCAGCAAAGAGTATAAATATTTTTATGCATTATAATTATGCTACGCAATTGTTGTATATTGAGAAATTATCCGTTCAAACAATGCATTGTGTTGATCTTTGTTTCTCTATAAAGTCTGAAATTAATTAAGCACAAAAAACTAAAAGCAAGTCCAAAAATATAAGAGCAGAATAATATCAATGCGCTTTTCTTTTGACCGTCATTGCTACAATATTTCTTTAATTTTTCAGTTTTTGTAAGAAAATATTTTTACTTTTCTCTATTCATATTCATGGAGTTTAGTACCCCACGTGTCTGTCACGGCCATGATGATTGTCCCATCGTATCATCGTTTTGTAATCGTGCAATAACAAAATATATTCTTTTTTGTAATCTTCTACATTTCATCTTAACGTCAGCATGACATCCTGCTTAGGAGATATCTTACAATTAATAACAATAATATTAATAATACTGAGACGTAATATCGGACGCAGACAGACACACCCTCGCCAAACTATAGAGAGGACATGAGGCAGATTAAAAGCTCATTGTAAACCCAAATGCTAAAAAAACGTAGAGAACCGGAAGCAAACCAAATCGAACCAACACAAATTCTGGAAGACTGATTCAAAATGTGTTTTAAACAATATTATTTTCCATGGCAAGTTTTTGAACTATCTACTCTACAAAAACTGGTCAAACATCCAAATAAAAATACAAAACAGCAAAATTTAGTACCACAAAACTCATCAGTTTGTACATCAAGCACTACACATTTTGTCCAAACCAAACTAACTGATCAGCATTGTAACTTTTGAAAAGAAAACCAATAGCAATACAACCTAGATCCAAAACAAACCCTACGATTGCCATCCAAACAAAATAACCATTCTCTAGACATCAATATTATGAGTATATATGTGTAAACCACACGATGAAAGATAAAATTTCAAAAGGTGAAAAGATTACACCTCAGAGGTAATTAGTTGTGAGCTCTCGTGTTTTTATTTTATTTTGGAACTTATGTGAACTATTATTAGTTGCGAGCTCTCGTGCGTCCAAGAAGAGGCGTTACGTTACTTACGTGTTAAAAATTAAATTAAATTTTCTTTTGCAAATAGTATAAATTATAAAAGGTTTAATTGTTGGAAGAAAAAAATTGTTAATGATGATTTGGGGTTTGAAGAAAAGAATGAGTCGCTGACACTTATCCGACTATCTGCGCCAAACAAAGTATCCACTCATATTTGCCGTGTGGGTCCCGCTTTTTGACTACTTGTCATTTTCCCTCACCTACTTTTAAATTGCATACATGTTTTTTTTAAACAAAAAATGTCATACTTTGATATTTCATACATGTTCATATTGCATCTTCATATATATACGTGTATACATTGCGGGTCATTGTATTTGTGTACATAGCAATGTTACATACGGATCTTGGAGCAATGGTCTCTTCATCGTCAACTAAGTTCGCCTGAAAACGAGTGCATGAATCTCACTGGCTCGTAATCAATTTCTATTGTACGTCTGAAAAATGTACATTTGCATTATTTTTAATATATGTATTTTCTATGAATTTGTAATACCATGTACTTAACTCGTGAATTGTGAGACAAATTCTGCGGATTTGGTTAAAAAATAACAGGGCCAGCTTTATATAAGATTGATGGGGCTTGTAAGATCTGGATATCTCCTTTAAAGAAAATATAAAGATTTGTGGGGAAAAAAATAAAACTGTTTTATTGATTAGCCAGAGTTCAAAGTGTACAAGGGTTTTAGGTCGTCGGAAAAGAATGCCGACCTAAAACTTTGAGAGTAAGAACCGAGATCTAAAGCTGAAAGCAATAAGCTATTGTTTGCCCTGAGTCTCAAGTCCGAAGTTGCGAATGAATGATCTTCGAGAGAGGAGGCTCTTCTTATATAGCCTTCATAGACCGTCTTGAATCGAATTTTTTTTCTTTTGGGATTAGGATAATTTCCTTTCTTCTCGGGATTCTTTTTCCTTTTCTTCCGCGATTCGAATATATCCTCGAATATTTTCGTATTTGAGCACCGACCTAAGTCCGGAGGCAGAGATAGAATTTCAAATGGGTCTTATCTCAATTTATAAAGGGCTTTTAATAAGAAGTGCTAAACCCATCACTAACAGGGCTTAAAACAATTTTAAATTGAATGGTAGATAACTCATACATATTTTTTTAAAAAAAAATTGAAGATCAAATAATATATATATATATATATATATATTTAACCATATAAATTTTGTGGGATTAAAGCAAATGTTCATCCGATTTTGCTCAGGACCGGTCCTGAATGATAAACAATTCAAAAATACCTAGATTTCTTCAAAGAAGTAAATAAAATATTCGATTATTAAAAAAAATTCAATTATCCTTTGTAGCTACTCGCCAGATTAGTTACTTAATACTTGCTGGAATCTAATGAATTATTTGAATGCCAAAAATATTTATTGAATTTTATAAAAACAAGAGGCTATTTAGCACATGTGTCCCATAATGATGAAAATCCAAGTGTCGATTGAGAAGAGCCTAGAGGAGTGACGGTCTATAGATGGATGGGATCGACCAGACCGTTAGAAAGAACATTCGATGGACTGACAAAGATTCTTCGGATCTAGTTTAGGTTGTCATACGATATTTGTGACTTGTGAGTCTTGTGACACATTTTCATGTTCAAAACCTAATTTAATAAGTTTTGTTTTTATCCAAATATCAGCCAAAAGTAAACAAGTGGGTTCATAAAAAAAATTATTTGACTATTAAGTAACCTATCGGTTAATCGAGAGTATCTTTTTGGCGGGTTGGACTCATCATGGTGTTTTAAACAATTTGATCAAATTGGTTTTGACTCTTTCAGCTTATATTACAAATTAATTTTATTTGCTGATAAAATCTTACTAGTCGCATGGATCTGACCTAACTAACTCTATATTTCAGCGCTTCGAAGCTCTTTAAGTCAATACGTTGTGTCGCAGAGAGAGACCAGTTGATTATTTACTATTTTTAAAAAGATTACATTAATTGCGACCTTTGAACTCTTAGTCGTTTTTCCAAGAAACCATTAGCCAACAAAGATAACAACATTTTAAGCATTTGTCTTAATCATTTTAACGGGTATTCTTTTAGTGAAAAGGTACGTGATTTGATTTTTTAATTACATTAAACTTAACGTTGGTATAACACGGTTAAAATATTCATAACCAACAATTGTGTAATATTTATAAATTAGTATTAAGATACGAATATGTACATGATTTGTTTGGATGCAAATCGAATATCTATCTATATAGATAAGACTCTCTCTTTTTCTAGACGCGACACAGCCCGGTTCAATATGATTCGAGCGATATGATCATTGATCATAACAACAAATAGAGTTATACCATTATCAGATTTAGCAAATCCAAATTTCCTTTAATTTGTGTGGCTCTCGCATCAAATGGAAATAATAATAATGTTTTTTAAAAATTAAGAAAAAGCGGGAAAACAAACTATGACTTGTAATTAGTAAAGTGCAATAATTGATTGACTTATCATATTTATTAAAAGAATAAAATATTTACGGAATTTAGAAAAGCTACTTGAAAAGAATATGGACCGTATGGTATAAAGAGATTTGGGAAAAAAGTCACAAACACAATAGGTCCAGAAACGGTGACGTGACACACAGATCGAAACTCAGCATCGATCGACGATCGTCATCATATACCATTTATCCCTTTAGTCTCAAGCCACAAGAACAAATCTTATTTTATACTACTGCTTTTACCACCCCGAAAAATCAGATCGAAAATGAAATAAACCTTTAGTTACTTTTTTGTTTATCCAAACTTTTATAATCGTAATAGTGATTTATATGTGTATTATATAAGAAATATCATTCTTTAGTGCAAAATAAAAGGTTTATCATTGGGGTGATCATTTTATTTGTGATTTGTTGGTATATAAAATCTTGATAATATTTGGACGTGTGTATGAATTTAAATTAGTTTTTTTGTATTATATTTTGGATTTCATTTTAATATTATCTACTGAAATCGTTAAGAAAATGATTCCTATACAAATACTTTGAACAACATAAAATTTTTTATTTTAATGAAATATTCTAAAATCTTAATTAATTGAATAACACCAAACTTTAAAACTCTAAAACATGATATATTAAACCCTATTTGCCCAAAAAAATAATAAAGATCTATTAAACCCAATAACACCATATGGACATGGCTAATACATAATTCAGAATCAATGATTGAATAACAGTAGACACAAAGTCTGTTGAAATGTATGCTTGAATATCAACGACCTCTAAGCTGAGTTAATTAAAATCTTGCCAAATTTTCTATTTCGGACCACTTAGTAAACTATCGATTTATAGAATTTTGATGTCAACCAATCTTAGGTACCGTTTGATATAATGTCTAACTGTAAATATTATCACACCCTTTTGGCATCTTGCATAATACCAAACACCTATCTAATCTCAAATTAAATATTTACTTAATCAAAATAAGAGGATAATTATCGCTTCATAGAAAAGCTAAGCAGCAAAGAAACAAATCTCACACAGACAGTTGTTCTTAGAATAATAGAAGAAAATTGAGGGATTAGGAACACTCTATTATTACAACATCTTTCTTTCAAATAAAATAATTAACCTAAGGAATAAATTTAAAAAGCAGATTATATTTTTTTTCTTTTAAAAATCACTTGGGAATGTTATGATGATACAGTTTTTTTTTTATTTGGTCTAAAACTGTTTCAAATGTCAACTAAATTCCGGTAATTTCCACACTCTTGTCCGTACTTGCCTATATAAACATACACACCCTCATAAAACATATATCAAAATTTCACATTATTGCTCGTCATACCACACACTCATATAAACTCTTGACCTTTGTCTAACAACGATCTAGGAGTAAACATATATTATAATTTTCTGATTTCTGTTTATATGGCTGAAGAGTTTCAAGCGACGGCAGCAATTTGCGGCGGCGGAGGCAGCGCGTGGTGGAATTCGCCGAGGAGCGTTATGTCTCCTTCGGATCATTTCTTGTCGCCTTGCTTCGGAGCTGCAATCACTTCCGATGATTTTGCCTCTCAAGAGAATAATATCAAATCTAGGATGACTTGTACGGACAACAACATCGTTTTCGGGCAGCGAGAGGCGGATTCCGACAGTGGAGGAAGCACCGTGACGATTGACTCGACGTTGCAAATGATGGGTCTAGGGTTTTCCTCAAACTCTTCTTCAGATTGGAACCAAACCATTTTGTAAATTTCTTACGAAAAAACCCTAACTATTTTTTTTTTCTTTTTCCAATTCTTCTAGTTTCTTGATGAACAATAGTGCATATCTTCAATAATATTCATGAGATCACTTTTGATTCTTGCTTTGTGTTTTTCAGACAAGAAGACTTAAACTCAAGCTTCATAAGGAGCTCACAAGACCAAGATCATAGCCAAGGATTCTTATCTACAACTACTTCACCTTATCTTCTTAATCCGGCTTGTTCTTCATCATCATCAACTTCTTCTTCCTCGAGCTTGTTACGAAGCTTTTATGATCCTGAACCGAGTCCGTACAACTTTGTCTCCACCACTGGTTCTTCAATCAACGACCATCAACTCTCTTGGGCTAATAAGACAACTAATCATCATCAAGCTGCTTATGGACTAATTAACAACTTCTCTAACAACACAAACTCTCAACCCTTTTGGAGTTCTAACTTAAACAACACGACGCAAAACAGTTTTGTCACCACTCCGCAGATAATCTCTACTCGTGTTGAGGATAAAACTAAGGTAATTAATTAATCACATATGTCGCAATTTTGTTGATATATATGTTTTGTGGCTAATTTTTTTTATTTTTTTGTGTTGAAGAATATGAAGACAAGAGGTCCGAGTGAGTCTTTGAAGAAAGCAAAAGATAATGAATCTGCGTCGAAGAAACAGAGAGTTACCACGCCTTCACCATTGCCAACTTTTAAGGTACATAATCATAAACGAAGATTTGTTTCTACCCTTTTATTTTAATTAAAGTTCTTGGTGGATAAAATGGATTGTAAATGTAACAGGTGAGAAAAGAGAATCTAAGGGACCAGATTACTTCATTACAACAGCTAGTTTCACCTTTCGGAAAGGTGAATGATTTATGTGTTTATTTTATTTATTTGGCTTACAATATATACAAACAAAAGTGTTTTTTTTCTTCTTCTTGGTTAGGTTTATGTATTGAACTCCTTTATTTTGTTTGTTATCTTTGGGCTAATTTCCAGACAGATACTGCATCTGTTCTCCAAGAAGCTATAGAGTACATCAAGTTCCTCCACGATCAAGTCACTGTACGTTTCTAGTGATTTCTCTCTTAAATCTTTTTTTAATTCAAGAAACCCTAGGTATGATCAAATATTGAGCATTATATTTTTTTAAAAATACAGGTTCTAAGTACTCCATACATGAAACAAGGTGCCTCAATCCAACAACAACAACAGGTTTGTTTCTATCTAGAGTTCGATTTTTTGTCGGAGTTTTTTTTGTTTTGTTTTGTTTTTAGACTCTTCATGTTATAATAATGGTCCATTAAGTACTAATTGAGTATGGATTCATCATATATATGCAGATATCTGGCAAATCGAATATTCAAGATGGAAACGAGAATCAAGAACTAAGAGCACACGGCCTGTGTCTCGTCCCGTTATCAAGCACTTTTCCGGTGGCAAATGAAACAACCGCCGATTTTTGGACACCAACATTTGGTGGAAACAATTTCAGGTAGAGAAAATGGACATATACCACACGGTTCTTTATTAGCATCAAAATACTAATTAATAATTGTTAAATAATAATAAACAAAAGAGTAAAATTCGCAAGTCATGATCAAAGATTGAATCATTACTTGGAGAAAAAGTAGAGATGGAAGAAGGAGGTGACTCTTCAAAGGTGGGCAGAGGCAACAATGGTGCTGGAGGGGACCAACTACAAAAGTATGAATGATTTAGGGCTTAGAAAAATGGGATTATCTATCATAAACCAATAGGGTCCATTTTAGGAAAAAACATGTATATATATATAAATATATATAATGATGATAATAATTAAGCTAAATTTGTTTTTAATTCTATTTAGGTGATTAAAGAGAGAAGGTTATGGTTGTCAAGACGGATGGGAACATATGCTAAATTCAGCTTGAAGACTCTAAAGCATGACAATAATTTTAATGTATTTTCTTCTTCTTCTTTTTTTTTGTCTTTTAATTCACTATTTCGTAGGGAGGTTATTGCTGAATTTAGCAGATATGGGTTGTTTTTATGTTGAAGAACCTTTTGTTCCTGTCTTTGTTCTTGAATATAAATATACATATTTTTTTGCCGTTGGTGCCATCTTTATAATATATCCGTATATAAGTACTGATCATTCGTTCGACAAACGAATTTCTATGGTGACGAAATAACAAGAAAGTATATGTACACACATATATATATGTATAAATTATATGCATATACCATATTGTTAGCAAAATATACGAACTCTATACATGTTATCCTAGTAATATAATTAGTATAACACTGCATTCGGAAGGCCTTTCATTTTGGGATACAAATCGGATCGAGTTTATTTATTTTTTAGAAATCCTGATTTAAATGTTATATAAATGTATATATGTTCGTACATATCCCATATGTAAATATGTGTCTATGGATTGAACTTTTTATTCGTTCGATTAGAACTATATATACTATGAAAAATTGGTAGTGGAAGCCAGTAGACAACCGGCCCACTGCTTCCTACTTTATGATTTGAATATACAGATATGGTTTAGTATATATACCGATAAATATATACCAATTTGACATTCAACATCATTCATGTTTAAAGAAAAAAGATTATTCAAATCATATTATATATAGGGACGCCATGTATGTGTCTAATCTATCTAATGTCACTACATATATATGCAAGAACTGAATTCTTATTAAAGATCTCGATCTCGATAAGAATACTAAAGAGGTCCCATGCATGATTAGCCTGTTCTTTGAACTAAATAAAACTTCGTATTTGTAATTTGTTGTAGTTCATGTACTAAGGTTTCGGATTGTATCCTATTGAAAATGTTGGTTTTCTCCAAAGTCCAAACCAATGAACATAGCATGCATGTAGAGACATATCACTAAGGACGCTTTTGTGTATTTGATAGGTTTAAAAATCTTTTATCTTTTCTTTCTTTAGCGATGCAATCATCTCTGTATTAACCACAAAATAAATAAAAGGCCAAGTAACGGTCCCTTTTTTTTCATAACGAAACAGCAATATAGGAATAAACTCACATACTTTTGGAATATGGTTTTGGAATTTATATTAAAGCTTAATATGTAACTTACGTTCATGTACGTTTCAGTAACCAAGATTGTGAATCTACTAACATTCGGATCTTTCTTCTTAACCAACAAAGAGAAAATGTTAGACTACAAATACATATTTGGTGGCTCATTTATTGTACCTAGCAAATAAAAATCATCGATATAAACTACAAAAATGGTTTGGAATATTGGATTTTAGATGAGAACGATAGCATAAACTCGGAATATATTTCAAATCAAATTAACTTCTACCTGAAAATGCGAATCACTAGTTTCAACTGTGGATCAATTAGAATCAATCTTGTTCGTAATAGAGTTTGACAAGCTATGCCATGCGCCAAAAGAAACGATCATATATAATGTAAAATGAATATAAAAGGCAAAAGAAAACATTATGGGCATAATTTTAGTCTTTTAGATGTACAATAAAGGACGAACAAGTTTTATCTATTTTTGCTTTATATGAAAAACAAGTTCTCAATATCTTCAGCTAGAAGCTTTGTTTGATTGAAGCTTAAAAGCCTTATTCCTTTTTCTGTATAAAAATAATAAAACTCTTTGATTCTAATTTTGTTAAGCTTTCAAGGAATCAGAAATACACACGTCTTATTTTCCTCCAAACGGTTTACTTTTTCGGCTACTTTCATGAATCAAAAGAGATGCGTTTCGACTGGATGCATAGCCTATTAATTTGTATTAGTATCTTCTGTCCTGAGTCATATTCCATATATAATGTCTCTGTGTAAATTGTAAACGACAATAAACAATTCTATACATTCTATAGAATATTTTCACATCATTAAAAGTTCAATTCTTTTTTTCTTTTCTTGAGAAATTAAATGTTTAAAATTGATTTATCAAATATTATAATTTGAGAAGCTCGATTGCAGGATTGTAGTTTTATGTTCAAATGATCAATATACTGCAATAATACTTTAACTAATTCTACTCTTTTTACCCCCAAAACAAAAACAAAACAAATTCTACTCAAAATGAAAACATTTTGTTTAAAATGTGAGAGAAATAATGAAAACGTTAAAGATCTATCGTATACTATTCAACTATATTTTAAAATGCTAAAACCACTTCAATAACGAATAGTTCGTTAGTAAGATTAAAGTCGGGCATTCAAAAATATTTTTGTTATAGAAAAAAAAAGATTAAAGTCGGGCAGACCGACGATTTAAATATATTTATTTTTCGAAAATTGATTCGTCAGTCGTTTACTAGCCCATTAGGCCCAATGTATTCAAATTTAATACGAAACAGGAGCACCAAACACAGAAAAATGGTCAATTTCAACTTTAATAATTTGCATCGCTTCAAAATTTCAAAAACTCAATCCAAACTTCAATTTTTAGGTCTAAAACAAACTTGACTTTAATATAAGTTAGTCAACCTGTATTTTTTTTGAAAAATCATAAACCTTGCTTTAGACAAGAATCAAACTCTGGTCTGATGCTTAGATCAACAACACACAAACCATTTTACTACAATAACTTTTGATAACTATAGTTGAAGTAAATAATATATAACATAACGTATTTATTACAAATATTAATTATACTTTCCTCTTTAGATCGTTTATATTGCTTTGTTATTTATAATATAAATTTCACTTTTCAGTTGTTAAAAATGTGAAATTAAAAACGTTTTAATAAAAATATTTTATTAAAAGTATGAGTTTCACTTTTATATTTTTAATCAAACATTTTTTTAAAACACGTATAGTAGAAATTTATAAATTAATAAATTTTGTAAATTACTAAATTTTTCGGTTTTGAATTAATCTAGTTCAATATATTACACAAATATATGATCTTATTAATATAATAAATTAATAATATGATCTTTGTAAACCAATAATAATTGAAATTTAATAGACACGTTTAATTTTACTTTTTAATAACTGAAAAGTGAAATTTATTAAAAATTGAAAAGTGAAATTCATATTTTTAATAAAAAAATTTTAGTTATTGTAGAACATAAAGTTCACTTTTCAGTTATTTGAAAAGTGAAATTAAAAAACATGTCCACTAAATTTCAATTATTATTAGTTTACAAAGATCATATTATTAATTTATTATATTAATAAGATCATATATTTGTGTAATATTTTGAACTAGACCAATTTAGAACCGAAAAATTTAGTAATTTACAAACTTTATTAATTTATAAATTTATATTATACATGTTTTGAAAAAAAACTTTTTTATTAAAAATTTAAAAGTGAAACTCATATTTTTAATAAAATATTTTGAGTAAAACGTTTTTAATTTCTTTTTTTTAACAACTGAAAAATAAAATTTATATTCTAAATAACAAAGCAATAGAAACGATCTAAAGAGGAAAGTATAATTAACATTTTTAATAAAAACATTATGTTATATGTTATTTACTTCAATTATAGTTGTCAAAAGTTATTGTTGCAAAATGGTTTGTGTGTTGTTGGAATCAGCATCAGACCAGGGTTTGAGTCTTGTCTAAAGCAAAGTTTATAACTTTTCAATTTTTTTTTTAGTAATAGCATAAAATAATAAAAGACCGATTGTAAATTAACAAATCGACATATACATTTTATGCGTCCTAGCATCAAACTAATTTGCCACCATTTTTGCCTTCTTTACCCTCATGCGCACTTCTTTATTCAGATAAAATTATTTTTTTTTCTTTCAAATCTAAAATCTAAAGAAGGGGTGCAAACCAAGAGTAATAGCACAAAATAGCATAAGACCGGTAGTCAATTGAGTAATCGACATATGCTATTTCTGCACCCAAACATGAAACTATTTTGCCACTTATGTTTTCGGTTTTGCCCTCACGCGCTCGATTGAAATAATATTTTCTTTTTCCTTTCAAATCCGAAATATATCTTCACAAAACTAGACGAAGGGATGTGTAGACCAATAACACTTTTAGTTCATCTAAAATTATCAATCCACATCTTCTTCTCTCTTTTATCTCTTATTTTCATTCTTTCTTTATCACTGTGATACTTCTTCTCTTTGAATCTCTTGACCCCATTTTTTTTTTCATTTCAACGAAACTGTCTGGTGGTTCTAACAAGGCCAAGATGATCTCATCATCTATCTCCGATCCGACCACCACCGACTTGGCCAAATCGTCACTCTCCATATCATTGTTGTTGTTCTAGCTAATCGCCCACATGCACCTCCGAAAATCATCTCAGACAATCAATACACGATAAGATATGAAGTTACAGAGCCATCAACTTCTCTACGGAGACCTAATTTCTGAGATTATCCATTTTTTCACATGTGAGATCTTATTCTCACACTTTTTGTTGGGTTCTCAAGATCAAATCCGCTCGATCTCGCTCTATTGATTGTTTAGTTGAGCGATCGCTCTAATCAATCATTTTCAAGCTAATTCTTTGATTTCATTATCACACATGTCAGATTTTTGTATATATTGTATGTTGTACATATGTATGCTATGTCGGTTTATGTAAGCTTATTTTACTTTTTGCACATCTACAATACCTTATATATCCATCATATCAAATAACACTCCAAAGTAAATATCTATGACCATCCATCAGTGTTACTAGACAACTACAATACCTTGTAGATTTACATATAGTACACTCATTTATGAACATAAAAGCTATCAGCTCAAACAACACGATATAATATAATTTACGTGATCTACCTCGTACACTAACCACCCATCATAACAAATAACCCTCAAAATACGATAATAACTCTCCATCAATGTTAGTAGTCAACTATAACACTTTGTAAACTTATATTTTACTCACTATACTCATGTATCATTATAAACCCCTATCATATCAAATAACACGTTATAATATATATATATATATATATATTTGCCACATATACAAAATATAGAATTAGAAGCAGGAACTAGTACTTATGGACAGTCCATAAACCTAGGTGTGCCCATATATTTTAGTTTCCCCCTTCGCTCATCGAAATTTCTTGTTGGAACATTACATATGGCATTAACTCTCCATCACCTCTGTCCGTATCATGCTTACGTAAGGCGGTGGCGAATCTATATTGTCTCCTCATTTAATATCAAGCCCAACGTCAGGTTTAATTGAAACCATAAATGTCCATATATCTAATTCATTCATCAGCTTGCCCACGCGCACTCGATGGCAATAGACGTAAATAAATGAAATCTCGAATTACTGTTCGTCATCCTTTAGCTGATTCCTTCTAGCTCATTTGGGTCTTGCTATTTACCTAATAAAAACCCCATCATTTGCCATCCACCTCTTTATCCTTTTTTTTTTCAATTCAAAATGACGTCGTTTTCTTATCTAACGGTTGACTAAATTCTGTTAAACTCAAACTTGTTTTAGGCCCAAAAGTTACAGTTTGGGTTGAGTTTTTGAATTTTTGAAGCGTTCAAGTAAAAAAATGCATTGTATCTTAGTTTAGGTAGGAAAAGGCAGGATGCAAATTATTAAAGTTGAAATTGACCATTTTTCCCACCAAACATCCTTCTTTTTTTGTTTACTCTTGAGCTGCTTATAAATGGGAGAGTTAAAGAAGATAAATCATGAAATTACTGACGAGTCTGATTAGTACTCGTTTCAAGAGGGTTTTACCGTTTTTCATCTGAGCAGAAAATTAAAAATTTCGTCAACAGCAGGGTTCGAACCTGCGCGGGCGAAGCCCAACAGATTTCAAGTCTGTCTCCTTAACCACTCGGACATATTGACTATTTATTAAAGACGTGAAACGTACATTTAAATTACTGATCTATTCCTTCAAATATAAAAACCACAAAATGAAAAAAACATTCTAAGAAGTCACATGTAAATCGATACACATGTCTTTGATTTTTTGTGTGTTGAAAGATTCTGTAGAAATCTTCATCTCTTTGATTTTTGACTGAACCGGAATAAATCAATTTCATACCCAAAATCAAGGCGTACCGGAAATAAACCAAGCTTTCACCAAACGTTTCCTTCTCTTTTTGTCAAACGCGTTCAGTTACTTTTTAATTCCTGTCTCTCTCTCTCTCTCTCTCGAAGATAACGCACTTCCTCCAAATCGCTGACTCAAAATCTGCAACTTCTCTGAATCTGTAAGCCTTGCTTAATCTTGTATCAGTGTCAATTCCTTAATTATTTTCTGGATGAAGCAAAAATGGTTGTTAAGATTCATGTAAACTTGTACTCCTATAATTTTTAAAAACAAAAAGAAAGTGTTCTTGAGGAATAAAATTGCTTTCCGTGTTGCCACTCTGTAAATGAATTTGAATGCTTCTTCTCTGATTCAAAAGTAATTTAACTATTTTTAGATTTTTAGTTTTCTTTGTTTTTCTCCCAGTATCGTCTGAATTTAACCTTTTCATGCATGTAATTTTCTTGTTCTCTGTACGAGGAAACCAAAAATTGATTGTAGTTTCTCTGTGTGTTTTAGACCATACTTTGATCTTAGCTCTTACTTTCTATATGTTTTTGGATTAACTTTTATTGATACGACTTTTAAAATGCATGTATAATCTCAGAAAACGATAAGAAAAGTAGATACATATTTTTCCTTTTTTTGTTTGTATAAAGATGCTTCTCTATTTTTTTTTGTTTGTATAAAAAAATGCATGTTTTCTTTTTGTAACCCCTGAACGAGGCATTTAATAGTTTTATTTTTTTTCCTTTTTAATCTGCAAATTGATTTGTTAATAATCCTTTTTTATTTAATAACGTTACTAATGACACGAAAAAAAAACTGCCATTTTCGCATGGAAGTTCAAGTGGTTTTCCTTTGCTTTCGCTCCAAGTTTTCATATATATAAATTTTAGAACGTAACAATCTCATTCTTTTGTTGTTGTAGGTTTATTAATCACACATCTCCTCGAGACGTAGAACATCAAAAGGGGAACACACAGGAGAAAAAAAAAATTAAACCGGATTAAATGGATTGTTTTAAAAGAAGATTTCTTCTGTTTCTACTGATCATAATTTTAGATTCTCCAATAATATGCCACAGTTGGGGATGGTTCTCTTCTTCTTCTACGGAAGATACAGAATCTTCTTTCTCTAGGTCTATCAAATCCAATCCCGACTTCTCCATAGAAGTTTTCAGTGACCAGAAGGCAGTTCGAGTACTTGAAGACGCCAAAAACAAGCTTGTAGGTCCAAACAGTTGCTGGCAAAATGCTTATGGTTACCTCTTGTCTGGCTGCAAGAACATGGTTGCCACTGAAGAGAAGAGGAAGAGATTCGCTTGGCATTTGAGCGATTGCTTCCAGAAGGAATCCGGAAGACCGAGTTTTCCCACATGCAACGATGAATCAACAATGATGAGTTGCCTCAAGAAGCTAGATGATCATGAGCATAAGATTTATCTTGAATTCATGCTTGAGACCAACACCATCTGCCAACAACTACAGTTAAGATCTTTCCACATGTTTTATAGTTTGTTTTTTTCGATCTTTTGTACGTTCTTTTTTAACTTCAATTTATTCATGTTGCAGGAGTCATGCATTCAAGAATGAAATAGAGAGGCTTGTGAATGATTTGAGGAGGTCAAGTCAAGAAACAGAAGAGAAATTGGATATTCTTGGGAGTAAATCCGATGATCTATTGCGAAGCACGAGCTTGATTCATGAATCTTTAGGGTCAGTAGATGTTGTGGTCAAAAACGTGGCTCACACGGCAAACACAATAGGAGCTCAAGTTAGTGGAGTGTCTCAACAAACGAAAGAGATTTATCAAGAACAAAAGAGCATTGCGGAATCACAGTTGGCGTTAAGGGAAGGTCAAGAGAAGATGGGAGAAACGATGAAAGCTGGAATGGTGATGGTCAATGATACGGTCACTAACGTCAAGAAAGGAGTAGATAAGTTGAGAAACGACACAAAGCTAATCGAAGGAGAGATCAATGCACTTGGACAAGAAATGTCAAAGAAAATGACTTCTTTGGAGAATACAACCAATGTCATTGGAACTATGACTAACACTACGTTGGATAAACAGCAGAAGCTCTTAGAAGGTCAAACGGTGGCTCTTGATAATCTTCAGTCTCTTACAATGTTTCAGAGCGAGGCACTGCAAGAGAGTAGGAGTACTTTGCAAGGTTTTGTGGAGTTTAGCCAGGAGCAACAAGAAGATCTTGTAAAGCGGCAAGAGCAGCTTCAACAGGTTCATGATCACTTGTTTGAAAATTCTAAATCAATGTTGGCAGCTCAGGTAAGTCACACCACCTAAACCTTTACCAAGACACTTTTGTCAAAATATTGTAGATAATCAGTTTAACAAATCTGTTTTTTGCAGGAAGCGTTTGAAGCTAAACAGGCAAGCATGTTTGTAGCTTTAGATAAGTTATTTGCATTGCACAATGCGATGCTTCTTGAGTCCCGTGTGATAAAAGCTTTCTTCATCTACTTCTTGTCCATCTTTGTCATCTACATGTTTACAAGTACAAAACAAACTTATACCATAAGACCAAGGCTTTACATTGGTAAGTATCATATTCCATATCTCTTTCTCATTCCATAATAATTATCAAAAGTCGTACATTAGTTTAACATACCTTATTTTCATTTCGCTGATGCAGGTTTGTGCGTTACGTTAGCATTAGAAGTGGCAAGTTTGCGTTTCGTGAATGATGCAGAACACCGAGCATGGGTTATAAACATTGTTAGGTCTTTATTTGCTGTTCTTGCTTCAGCTCAGCTTCTTCATGCTGCTTTCACATACAGGTATGAACAATCAAATACAAGAATATGTTTTGACAAACCAAAACTCATCAGAAGCTGATCTTGTACAGTTGAATTGAAATGCAGGGACTATGAAGTGTTAAACCACCAGATTCTTTTAGGATTAGTTGATAAGGTTGACAACATGCAAAGCAAGAGGGAGATCTCGTGGGATGAAGATACAGAGAGCGAGTTAGATTGGACATCGTGGATTGATACAGATTTAACTGATGATGATGACAATCTTGGAGATCCTGATTATAATATTCAAGAACAGATCAAGAATAATCCGGTTATCACCTCATCAAGGACCGAAAAATTGTATAATCTCCGTCCACGATAACCAGCAATTATGTAACTGCAGTCAAAGCTACATTGGTATATTTTTGAGAAAAATTCGATAGTATAATTTCTAGAGAGACTTCACAGTTTCCACAAATGATAGATACTCAGCCAGTGGATCAAAACTATAATGGTATGTTATTTTATAATCTTCTGTTACAAACCTTGAGACATGTACTAGTAGGATTGTTTAAGCTATATTTTTTTTTATTTATTATCTCAATCCCAATGCAAAAACAAAATCTAATTCCATAGAATAGGTTTTCAATCAAGCACCAAAAATTATCTTCTTTCTCAAGTACTAAGCACACTTTCTTCTGGTGCAAGACTCCTCCAATTTCTCTGATTTATGTTTTTTTCTCAAAATGCAAATCAACAATTTTTCTTCAGCAAACAAAAAATTTCCACTCCATAGTAAAAAAAAAGGATGCAACATCTACCTATATGAGTTTGTGCAATCTGTCAATCATCATGTAAATACGCGCAAATTCATCCACATTCAATATAATTTTTCAGAGAATTATTAAAACTAGTCTACCTAATTGAATAAATCCATTTGTCATTCATCACATCATTATTAATAAGTCTTAATATTACACAATGATACGAAATGTACAAAATTTTGGACCCGCATGCAATTTGTAAAATTTGTTACCAAAATAAAAAATTTAATAAAAATTTGAAAAACATTTTTACATGTGATACAATTCAGAGAATTTTAAATATATGATATTATTATTGTATCAGAGAATTTTTAAATCAGAGAATTTTTGTATTTTATATTTGAAAAAACATTTTGGTAATAAATCAGAGAATTATCAGTATTATACATTTTTGTAATCAAACATATGATATAATTCATTTTTAATTATTCAAATAATATATTATTGAACAAAATTGATCTAAAAAATGAACCAAAAAATATAAGCATCATGTAAATTTAATAACAGCAATGTATAACTTCACTCAAAAAATATTATTTGTCATTATATATTTTTATGTTCAAAATGTATGATATGTTTTATTTTTGTAAGTATTCAAATGATATATTAATTTTTTTTTTTTAAATATACATAACTAAGAAAAATATACATAACTAAGAAATTTTAAATATCAAACGAACATGATATCTTAGCCAAAAAATGTGCTTATACTTGATTCATTGGAAAAAACAAATATAAGAATGTATAATTTCACTAAAAAAGATAAATACACTTTATTTACAATTTTACTACATTAAAGTTACAACAATCAAACATAATCAATTTCACTAACATAATTCATATTATGGCCAATCAAATTTATTTACATAATTCAGTCTATTTTTACATATGGTTTAACCAAGACAAAAGAGTCAAAATATTTCTGCATAATTTTATTATATAATAATAACTTTCAAATATATTTCAAATAACAAAATTATGATTTAGTTAGGAATTTATTAATAATTTAATTAAAATGATCTATTGCTATGAATTATATATTCAAATAAATTTAGTAAAAAAATTATATCCAATTAATAATACTAATTATCAATTAAACAATTGTAATGATGTCTTTCTTAATAAGTCATATAATTGACTGAAGTTGATTTAAATAAATATTAAATCTGATGTAGAAACTTTTATTATAAATCACTTCAATTTAACTATAGAAATTACTTTTAATACAATAATTAGTAATTTATAAAATTATTTACTGATTCTAATAATCATAGAAAAGGCGTACCTAAAAGTTTCTTATATAAAAAGTTCACTTAAATTATGTATAAAATAAATTAGATATTTCTTTTTTAAATATTATGATTATAAATTGTACTGTTTATATTTTCTAATAAATCATATTTGATTGAGTTTTATGTATAGTAGATAAAAATTAAAACTCAAATATTTTTATTATAAATTGTGATGTGTGTCAAAACTACACTATGTTTCAAAAAATAAAAAAACATACTATATTGTCAATATTACATATAACGTTATATAAAATTTATATTAAACTAATTATGTTATTTTTATAATTTTAAAATAAGAATAATAAATAAATAAACAAATGATATTTTACTATGCACAGTCTAGTATCAATATATAACAAAACTTAAAAAAAATCTATAATCAGACATCTAAAAAGACATGCATCCACAATATACAAAAAATACAATTATCTGAAAATTGAAGATGATACAAAATCTACTAACACACTTGTTCTGAAAAATCCAGTTCACAGTGTTGAAAAGTATATAAAGCCGTCATAATTTTTAAAGGGAAAAAAATATTAATCGTTCGAAACAGTTGTATTTCTTTAGCGAAAAAAAAACTAATGTATATATTTAGCTTTAGCACTTTTCTGTTAGGTTCGATCGAATAAGAGAATTCGAATCATTATATTAATGGAAAATTCTTTTCATATTTTTTGTTCTGGAAAGTATTTTTCGAATTGAGCCAAAAAAAAAAAGAAAAGCCTTTGTACAAGACCGACGACAAATAAAGTTTTAGCGTGAAGCCCACGAGATATTACTAAATATCTCAATTTTTGTGGGTCCCTTCTCTCTCTCTCTCTCCGCAAAAAATCACTGACCTTTTCTCTCTCTGTATCGGCCTCAGCCTCAAAACCCAGAACCTTTCCCAGAAAAAACGGCGAGCCTCTGTACCCTAAATCCGAGCCAAAATCGATGAGACAATGCTCCCTACGTTTAACGGTCTAAAAATCATACCAAAAAATCACCTTTTTCTCGCGTTTTCTCGCGTTCGTCTCTCGCCATGACCCTCATCTCAAGGTTCGTCTCTGTTCCTCCTCTGCTTGGCCTCGCTAAAGGGGTTTCTGGGTCTCTCTTGATTCCTAATCTGATTAACTTTTGCTTCCCGTTTTGCTGGAGATTGCGTAAAATTGATTCTTAGGTTATAAAAATTGGAAATTTTGCTAGCGTCTTAACCTTTGACTCTTCGTTTTGATCAGATCCTTCTTTAGTTAAATCCATTTGGTTTTTTTTTTTTTTGTTGGTTTTACTTGCAGATTTTTGGTGACTAAAGTGGTCACAAGATACACACAATCTCTATACTCGAACCAGAAAAATGGAACAGCTATTACGGTTTCTCTAAGGTTGCCTCAATTCAGATTTTACTCGCCGTCGTCTTCTAGGATTCTTAGTAATGGGTATCGTCAAAATCATTCATTGGGACTTCTCCATAACGTCAAAGGAAGATTTTTAGGCGATCGTATTCCCTCACGGAGCTATTCGATTGCAATTGCAAGCAATGTAGTCAAGCAACATGCGCAAGTCTCTTGGAGAAGGCTTCTTGATAGATACTCTATGCGCCATTGGAACTTGCCTCGGCTAAGTAAACTGGCTCAAGCGTTTGGCCCGTCTCTAGCTCGCTCGCGCTTTTTGTTGCCAGGTATCTTGGCTGTTAGCTGGAGACAGGTGACATGGGCTCAGAGGCCTGCTCCAAGTCCTGTTGTTAAGCACTATTCTTCACAGTATTCTCTTCATAGGAGTGCGTTGAAGGTCCCTATTGTTCTCTCTACTCTATTGTTATCCGCCATGGAAGGTGTTATTTTGATCGGCAGAGCTCTCTATTTAGCGGTTTTGCTATCACCTAACCTTGTAATGGCGTTGCTAGAGTTTTCGTGCGGGACTCGGTTTAGAAAACTGCGGCATGAGGTCCTTCGTCGTTCTCTGGAGAAAGCAGGTCCTGCTTTTATCAAGTTCGGGCAATGGATTGCGACAAGGCCTGATAGGTTCTCCAAAGATTTGTGTTTGGAGCTTTCAAAGCTTCACAGTAATGCTCCTGAGCACAGTTTTGCATTCACCAAGAAAACCATCGAAAACGCGTTTGGTCGTAAACTCTCTGAGATATTCGAGGTGTTTGATGAGTCGCCGGTTGCTTCCGGGAGTATAGCTCAAGTGCATAGAGCTACCCTGAAGTTTCAGTATCCAGGACAGAAGATTAAATCCTCTGAAGTCGCTGTTAAAGTTAGGCATCCTTGTGTTGAGGAGACGATGACGAGAGATTTTGTGATAATCAATTTGGCAGCAAAGCTTACTACTTTTGTTCCGGGTTTGAATTGGCTTAGATTGGATGAGTGTGTGCAACAGTTTAGCGTCTACATGTTGTCTCAAGTTGATCTATCAAGGGAAGCTTCTCATCTGAGCCGGTTCATATATAACTTCCGTGGATGGAAAGATGTCTCTTTCCCTAAGCCAGTCTTCCCGCTTGTGCATCCCTCTGTTTTGGTTGAGTCATACGAGCACGGAGAGAGCGTGGCTCGGTATGTCGATGGCTCTGAAGGACACGAATGGCTCAAGGCTAAAGTAGCTCATATCGGAACTCATGCTCTCTTGAAGATGCTCCTGGTTCTTACTCTTTTCATTCACTTGAAAACTCTCTGTTTTGTTTCATTTCAGTAACCTATATAACTTTTGATGCTTGTTTTTCTCAGATTGACAACTTTATTCACGCCGATATGCATCCCGGGAACATTCTTGTCCGCAAGAACGAGACTCAAAAAGGTCTTTTCAAATCGAAGAAGCCACACATTGTCTTCCTAGATGTAGGCATGACTGCAGAGCTCTCGAAAACCGACAGAGACAACCTACTCGGTTTCTTCAAGGCGGTTGCACGCAGAGATGGCCGGACCGCTGCTGAGAGAACGCTTAAGTTATCTAAACAACAGAATTGTCCTAATCCACAGGCCTTTGTCGAGGTGAGAGATCTCTGCTCTGTACATCATTTCAAAGTTTCTTCCTTTTTGTTGTTGTGGTGTTTATATATATGTATGCACACAATGTTAACAGGAAGTAGAAGAAGCTTTTAGATTCTGGGGAACACAGGAAGGAGAGTTAGTTCATCCAGCGGATTGTATGCACGAGTTGTTCGAGAAAATGAGGCGTCATAGAGTTAACATCGACGGCAATGTTTCCACAGTGATGTTTACAACATTAGTTCTCGAGGTGAGTCACCGAGAAAGCAGTCATATTTGGATTCTGTTGAGCTATGAACTTAAAGCTAGATGTGATTGAATTAGTGATTTACAGTTTCTTGATGATCAAAGGTTGCTTGAAATTTTAACATCATGTGTTCTGCATTTTCAGGGTTGGCAAAGAAAACTTGATCCGGGGTACGATATAATGCGCACGCTACAGAAAATGCTGCTGAAAACGGATTGGGCAAAGTCACTAACTTACACGATAGAGGGACTTATGGCTCCTTAGATTGGAAAAGGTTCAATCTTTTATTATTCTTTTACACATTTAAATGCCTTTTGAGAGCAAGATTTTGTTTGACTTAGGAGATTGAAGAACAGAGATACGTCTTTTAGAGAGAGAAAAAAAAAAGAAACAAAAGAAAAGTTTGTCTTCTTGTCTTTCTTTTGCGTTTGAGTTAATCATCATCTTTCTAATTACAGAGAACAGAACTTGTATTTTGTGCAGTATCAATCAGTTTTCGAATTATATCTATGATTGTGTTCTCTGTTCTTAAAGAACAAACTAAGAAACTTAACTCAAACCAAGTATCAAAATTTATGAAAACTAAATCTTTTAGTGGATGATTCTTCTTATAGGCTGAAGAATTGAAGTATATGGAATCCAAAACATTTATTATGGAATCCAGCTGAAAATAAATTCTTTCACTAACTTGTGTCTACATATGAAAACTTGTATTTATGCGGTACTGATCGGTTTTCGAATTGGCAGTTGCCAAACCACTAAATACAGGTCTTATGTTATTTAGGATTAGGTTTTCAATCTGCCCCACACTGGATATGTATTAATAGTTTGATTTACTTTTTTTATTAATATTTTTAAAACAATCAAAATTTTATTAGATTTATATAATTTTTTTATAAAAAAAAATTGAAAATTAATGTTCAGTTTTCTTTTATTTTGGTTTATTAGATTTTAAATTTTATTAAGAATAATAATAGCAATGACATCTATCAAATTATCCAAATTTTGATATGTACATATGTTTAATTTGGAGAATGATTTCTTTGTTAAGTTCTTGATATTTTGTTTTATTTTCCTTGTGATTTTTATAGTTTTTCTTTCTTTAAAGTTTATGTGTTTAAATATTTAGTTTTTGATCGAATGTCTCATTAATGTTATATACTTATGCATATATAATCCATGATTCTTGTCGATTTTCATTTAGTTTTGTTGGAAAGCTGCAGTGATCAAACTGTTTCTTATTTCTCCATCTGGTTTTTAGTCTAATATTTAATAATTTTAGTTATTAAATTTGTAGGATCAATGGTATGGACTATGGAGTTTTTGCATTAGTATTCACTCTTTTTATAATTTATGTGTGTTTTTGTATGTTTGGATTTGGATATTTTAGGTAGATATACTAATTTGAGTTTGATTAATAATTCTATCATACTTTATTATTCAAATAAATTTTAAGAAGTGTTACTCATGTGTTGTTAATGTTGGCTCAGATATAAATAGTAGTTATATATAAAATCAGATTTTTATACTTGTTATATTTTGAGTGTAAAATTACTTATTTAATAATTTTCTTTGTTACCTTTTAAATCAGAAGCACTCAATATATTAGTCTTTGTATATTTAAATAATATGTTTGATTTAGAAAGTTGTGTAATCTATTGCAATTTTAGATAGTTATTTATTATCGATACTAATATTTTAGAACTCATAAATTTTCTGAAACTAAATTTCAAATTAATTTCGTTATTCAGTTTTTTTTTGTTACGTTGCATCTTTTGATAGTAACTAAACTATTTTTATATGTTTGATATATTTAAGACATATATAATTTTTTTTATTAAGTTATTTTGTTGTTAATTTTCCAAGTAGATAGCATATATATCAAATTAATTTCTTTGACATGGATATTTTTTATTTATTAATTTTTTTTCATATTTAATTTTTATTTTAGTTAATATACTGATTTTGATATGTTAAATCTGTTCAATTTAAATCTTATGAGAATTTCTCTTAAAAGTTTATAGCATCATTTGTTTTTTTTTTGTTAAGTTTGTAATGTTCATTTTTAAAAATATTAGCTTAAATATGAAGTTAGTTTTCTTTTATACGATTTGTTTTCTTTGATAATTTTTTTTAATATTGAATTCCATTTTATTTTGAAACATAAATTTTATAAAATTATTGAAATTTTTTAAATATATAATTTTCTTTTTCTTTTTCTGTTAATTTCTTAAATAGGTAGTCTTGATATCAAATCATTTGTAGATATTTTTATAAATTTTTCATATTAATTTCTATTTAAATTGTATCAACATTTTGTAAAGCATAACTTTTGTTTTATTTTTGTTTTAACTTATTTTATATTGATTTTTAAAAAATTAGTTTGAAGCTTTACCTTTTCTGTTAGTTATGTTTTTAATATTAATAAAGTTTTTATTTTATTTTTCGTTAACTAAACTTTTATATTAAATTAACCTTTTTGATATTAATTTCCTTTTTAATTGTATTATCATTTTATAAGAAACAATTTTTTTTTTTTTTTTGTTAATTAAACTCTTTTTATATTGATTTTTTTAGTAATTAGCTTAAAGCATTTTTTGTTTTATATGTTAAAGTTCTTTATGTTGATTTTTCAAAATATTAAGCCAAATATTATGTTTTATATAAATATTTTATTTGTTAATTTAACCGTTTTAATATTGTTAAAATTGAATAAAATATATATATATTTTTGCGAAAGAATTTAATAAAATAAAATAAAATACCAATTTAGATACCGAATAAGTGTAAATTTTTAGTTTACAGTTTTTGATCTGTTTTACTCATCTTCATAACAGATGTGAGACTTTTAATACATATTTTTTTACATATATAGACTTTTAAAACACACTATTTTAGTGGACTGTATATCTATTTAATTTCTATTGCATCGAAAAAGATATTATAAATACATCAACCCCAAACCATCTCATCATATAATCGAATAATATTAATATTTTCTAACTTTTAATAAGTTAATTTTGTATCAAGTTAATATACTTATTATATATAAACTATTACATGGTATAATTATGAACTTTTTTTGGTAAGCTTTTGGGGAATAGGCTCCCCTATTTATTCAAGTGAACCAAACTTACATACGAACTCTCCTAGACCGTGCAACTCCCTGAGCATCTTCCGACAAGACCGGTACAATGTTTTTGGGTACAACAGAGAAAAAATGAAATCCTAAGGGTAAATCAAAAGCATAGTTTGCTAACTCATCCGCAAGGCGGTTAGTCTCCCTATACACATGCGTAATCCGGACAATCCAGTCCTTTGAAAGAAAGCCATAGCACAGCCGTACTAGGAAGGACAGGGGATGACAATCACTAACCCCTGACGTCAAAAAACCCACTACTATCTTCGAATCAATCTCCAACTCCACTCGTGTCTCTCGGCGTTCTCAAGCAATGTAGAGCCCATAATACACTCCCCAAAGCTCAGCTAAAGGTGCTGAACATATACCAATGTTCAGAGCAAAGCCTCCACACCAGTTTCCATTCTCATCTCTCAACGCTCCACCTGCTGTTGCCAGACCTGGATTGCCCCGAGATGCTCCATCTGTGTTAAGTTTTATCCACCCGATCGTTGGGAAGCGCCACACTATCATTCTCTCTTCTCGTATTATCTCTGCTCTAGTATCGTGCACCTTATCATGTGCTAATATCACCTCTTGTGCGAGTTCTTTGATGAACCGAACTCTGTCTCGACATCTCTGTATGCTCCCGAAGATATTCCCACACCGCCATTTCCATCCCCACCATACAGCTATCGCAAACATTGTAGACCAGGGGACATTCCATACCAGCCTAGGATCTCCCAAGTTACTATAGATCCACTCGAGCAATGACATTTCAAAGAAGTCTCTCTGCTTCCCAGCTGGAACAATCCTCTCCCAAATTCCAGACATCGCGGGACAGTCCCTAGTGATGTGCAATATCGTTTCCTCCCCCCCTTTACATACCTGACATAAGCCGGATGAGCTCAAGTGTCTTCTCTGTCGTTCCATATCTGTCATTAGGACTTGATGGACTCCTAACCACAGGAAAGCTCGAATTCGCTCCGGAACCTTGACTTGCCATACTCGCTCAAACATACGCTGCATATTCGGCCTTGGAGTGTTATTCAGTGTTAGAAACGCATATGCAGACTTCACAGTGAACTTCCCATCTTGGGACTCACCCCAGGAAATTCTGTCTCTCGCCCCTGTCACACTATCAAGAACCACTGACCTCATCTTCAATCTAGTCTCCTCAAACATGAAAGGTGTGATTTAGGGCATCAACCACCCCCTTTCGCTACACCAAATATCCCGAACTCGCACATTTATCATACCTTCCGGGATCGTAGCCTCCATGTCATCGGCTAAGGGCTTCTCAAGTAGCCACTTATCTCTCCAGAAGAGTACTTTCCGACCGTCACCAATAATCCACTTCAGACCTGGTAACACAGCCTCCCTCATTCCCATGATCACACTCCTCCAGGTTGAAGACCATGTACTACTAGGCTTCATCCACTCCATGTCATGCACGTCTGTCACTTTGTATTTACTTCTCAATACTTGTGCCCAGAGACTAACGTGATCATGTAATAATCTCCATCCAAGCTTCACAAGCAGAGCTGTATTCATTTTCTGAGACATCCGGATTCCTAGACCCCCCTCCTTCTTCGGTAAACACACTTTCTTCCAGGCGAGAAGATGTTGTTTCTTCTTCTCAGCTGTACTTCCCCAAACAAAGGAACGTGAAATCCGGTCTAGTGTCTTAATAGTAGCCTGCGGGAGAGCTATCGTACTCATGGTGTGTACAGGGATTGAGGAGAGGACTGATTTGGTTAAAGTCAGTCGTCCTGCGAAGCTCAGAAAGCTCCCCTTCCAGCCAGCCAGACGCGAGGAGACCTTCTCCACCACTTCCCCAAACGTGTTCTTATTGATTCTTTTCTGCAATATAGGCATTCCTAAGTATCTTCCCAGCTCTCGTGTTGATTGTATCCCACTAGCAGCCGTAATGAGTGTCTCCAACTCCCGCTTTACATTAGCTGAGAAGAAAATTTTAGATTTCTCCAGACTCACCTTTTGTCCCGATGCAGAGCAAAACTTTTCAAGAACTTTCCTTATAACCCGGATCTGTGCAACAGAGGCTTCCGCAAATAAGATAAGGTCATCAGCAAAACACACATGTGATATCTTCGGCCCTCCGCGAGATATACTAATAGGTTTCCATTCCTTATCCGCGATCGACTGATCAATCAAGTGACAGAGCCTCTCCAAACACATAACGAACAGGTACGGTGATAAGGGGTCACCCTGTCTTAACCCTCGCTTTGGTTTAAAAGGTTCAGTTTTCTCTCCATTCCACAGTAGTGTCATCGATGGACCAGTCACACAGCTCATAATCCAGGTAACCCAAGTATCCGGTAACTTAGCTGCCCGTACTGTATCCTCCAGAAAGTCCCATCTCACCCTGTCATATGCCTTCTCGAGATCAAGTTTTAACAGCATCCATCCTTTACGTCCCTTTTTCCTGTGCATTGAGTGAACCACCTCTTGAACAATAACAATGTTATCCGCACTTAACCTTCCTGGGATGAAGCTAGACTGTGCCGGACCTATCAATTTTGGTATAACTCTCTTCAACCTTATAACCATTGCCTTTGTTATAGTATTAAATAGCACGTTACACAAGCTGATAGGACGAAACTGCTTGATGGTCTCTGGTTTTAGGACTTTCGCAATCAAAACCACAATCGCATCATTCATCCCGCTTGGTAGAGTCCCCGTCTGAAAGAAATCCAACACAAAACGAACCACTGATTCCCCTACAACGTCCCAACACTCCTGATAGAACACTGGCTGGAAGCCATCCGGTCCGGGAGCCTTGAATTTCCCCATACTGCGTATGGACCTCTCTACCTCAACTGCTGAAAAAGGTTTATTCAGCTCTGTCAGCTCCTCCGCGGTAAGTGGAGCAAATCCTTCTGTAGGTAATACTACAACATTCTCCTCTACATCCTCTAGTGAGTACAGTCTTGCATAATAATCGACTGCTAACTGCTTCAGACCCTGTGTAAGCCAATTTTCGTCCTCCCCTTTCAGAGCCTCAATTTTATTTCGCCTTCGTCTGACTACAGTCAAAGTATGGAAGTACTTCGTGTTTCTATCTCCAAGAGCTATTTCCTTTTCTCGTGACTTCTGAAACCAGAGAACTTCTTCTTGTTCTAAGACAATCTCAAACTCTTTAAGTAGCGTCTCCTCTTTCCTTAAAAGATAGTCAGTTTGGATCGTCTCTAAAGAGCTTTGAATCTCCTGAATCTCAGCCATCAGCTTCTCCTTCTTCTGATGAATATCACCGAACACCTCTCTGTTCCATTTTCTGAGCTTGACCTGCAGTTCTCGTAATGCCTCCGACGTGGTCACTTCTCTATTCCAAGATGCTAAAAGCAACTCTTGGAAACCCGAATGTTTCAGCCAAGCCGCCTCAAATCTGAATGGCCTCCTTCTCGGGTTCCCTCTCACCACCGGTTGAAGCTGGATAAACAGCGGTGCATGGTCTGATGAAAGGAATGGTAAGTGTTGGACCGAAGCTTCCTGCCATTTCAATCGAGCAGACGCACATCATAGCACTCTGTCCAATCTTTTAGCAACGAAAGTGGACTCCATTCTCCTTCTTTTCCATGTATATTTGTTTCCTATGAACCCCATATCTATCAGAGACAAATCATTCATCCATTTTCCGAATGCTAGTGAATCTGTCGACAGTCTTCCATTACCACCCGTTCTCTCGTCGAGCCTCACGATCGTATTGAAATCGCCTCCCATGATCACCGGTTCTGTCAAACTCTGTATAATGCGGGCCAATTGACTCCAAAGGCCACTTCGCCTGCTTACTGATGGAGCCGCATACACAACAACAAGGTGCATTACATCTTCCCCATTAACCACTTTTGCATGAATGAACTGGTCTGAAGACTCCAATATCGTAATCTCTCCTGCTTCAGACCGCCACAATAACCAAAGGCCACCACACTGGCCTACCGCGTCTACTCGGAATGAGCTATCAAACCCCAGCCCCTGACAAATCCTTCTCGCTCGATCTCCACCTGCGTGAGTCTCAAAAATAGCCAGCACATCTGTTCTGAATCTCTTCAGCAGATATCGTATTGATCTCCGAAAATTAGGTTTGTTTGCCCCCCGGCAATTCCATAACAAGCAATTAATCATAGCTACAAGCTTATTGGACACCAGAACCACTAGGGTATCCTGTTACGCGACCATCGGAGTTCCATCCTCCTCCGTCGTGTTCGTACCCATATCTGTCTCATGACTACAGCGCTCCCCGCTCGTCTCCGCCAGGGAGTTTCCCTCCATAACCAGTGTTGTCTGTTCATCATGATTCCCGACAACCTCTCTCGAATCACTCATAAAAGTCCCTCCAGGTCTCCCTATCTGCTCCTTCTCCACCCTCATCCGTTTCCCAGACTCCGATAGCTCGATATCTCCTTGATTTAGGCCAAACACCAGACCTCTCATGGGCCTGACAGGGCTATTCTTCTTTTTTTGACGGGTCATCTTACTGGGCCTACTATTGCCATCTTTTTTATCCTTAGGCCCATCCTGGAATAGTAGTTGATTGTTTCCTTCCTTCCCGCCAACCAGACCTATCCTTAATTGATCCTCATTCTTGCCTTTCCCCTTCTCCTGAGGGATATTCGTTGATTCCCGATTCTCCTTTCCTGAGATTCTCCCCTCTTACACATCTGGCAACTCAATATCTTTCTCAAGATCCGCGAACCGATTTGATATCGTAATATTCTCCAAGTCCCGCTGAATCGGGATTTCTTATAGATTCCTTCCCAAATCACCCCCGGTCATGCCCGACGCTCCTGCTCCGGAACCTGACGACGGTGTTGTGGTTCTACCTCTCGATCTTCTCACCTGAGTAAAACCTTCCTCCACCTGAGTAGGTTTTGTCGGGCTCACAGATTCCCTTTGCGTGCGTATGCCTATTGTCTTTTCTGGTGTTAACTTCGGACATAAATGAATTAGATGACCATACATCCCGCAGTTAGAACATATGCTCGTAAGACCCTCGTATGAGATGAAATATCTATCCCCATTAATCAATATTGTTCCTTTCAGTGGCTTCGATAAGTTCACCTCAACACACACTCTCGCGAACCTAGCCCTCTCTAGGCTTTGTGTCATCTGATCAACCTTGACTGGCTTCCCCAAACCCTGCGCAATCCCCATCAATATGGACTTATGATAGTAATTCACCGGTAAGTTCGATAACCGCACCCAAACCGGTGTAGTAGTGATATCGTCACTCAACGGATCAAAACCTGGACACCATGCCTGTGCCATAAGATAGCTACCAAAAGCTCTCCATGGACCACCTGTTAACGCCTTCATATTGTCCTCCTCTCCTTCAAACCGGATCATGAAGAACTGACGGGGAAGATCCATGACATACATGGCTTGACTCGGTTTCCATAGGTCCCTAAGCTTCTTGCTCAAGGCAGGTATCTCAACACTCCGACCCAGGACTTTGACAATCATGCATCTCTTCCATAAGCCGTTCATCACTTCCAACACTTCCTGTTCAATGGTAATCTCCGGCTCACCATCCTCTCCTTGAGAGAATTCCACACATAACCTTGATGTAACAAAACCATCGTCTAAAACATCCTCCGGGGTTAACATGCCCCCGGTGCTCCCCCTGTCACCTTACTCACCCATGAAACTGCTATATCAGGCAGATCTCCCGGTGGCCTTGCGTTCTCCCCGATATCTGTTATAGTCGCATCTTAGTCGCCGTTTCTCGAAACCCTAATATTGCTCATCATCTACTTTTTTCAGAACATGGTATAATTATGATATTTAACTAAATTAATTGATTAAAACGGATAAAAAGTTTAAATGTCAATTAAGCATGTTTTCAACTTTTACGGTTTTCCATTCTATTTGGTTTTAAGAATTCAAATTAAAATATATTTCTAAAAAAATTATATAGACAATATAATAATTTAATTAAGAAAATGTACAAAGATGAAGAGATATTATAATGATTAATATTGTATCATTGAAAGTACTATATTTGATGTTCTATTTTTTTAAAGTATATATTTAGGCTTAGTGAAAGACTGCTGCTTTTAGGATTCCTTAATATATATTTTTTAAATTTATAATAAAATATTATGTAATTAGTATGTAGGGACAAAATTAATATAAATTAATGATTATGAGGAAAACATAAGCAAAATACGAGGAAAATATAAGCAAAATATGAAGAAAACATAATCAGAAAAATTGATAAAATAATAAAAAATATTTAAATTTTGGATATTTCATACTTTTCTCGTCAGTTCCATTTTTGTGTTGGTTTGGTTCACAATAACAATCAAATTTCTAATGTTTAAAATCTTTTTAACAGGGACCACAAGCGAATACTTTGACAAAGTCATCAGCCTTTTCGTGACATACGCATTGACACATTCCATATTTTCCAGGTTCCTCTATGAGAACATGGGATATCACAAGCTAGGTTCTTGGTGTGTTAGTTTTATTTGTTTGATTACGAACATTTTCCTCGCATAATATGATTTATCCAATTTATTTCTTGTTGACGTAAGAAAAATAACTGCATGTTTCAATGTATGTGATGCTCTCTCGAGTTACATTACTCTCATCAAGCGACTTAAGATGGAACTGGGGAAATGGATAATAGTTTGCGTTGTTGCCCGTGTTTTGTTTGTACCTGCTTTCTACTTCACGGCTAAGTATCCTAATCAGGGTTGGATGCAGTGTAGTGCTTGGCTTTGAGCCCAAACAAAAATATATATTTGTAACGTTTTTTAGAATAAGTAAAATATTAACCTCAGTTTTAATTAATATGTTTTAGGTGAGTTGATTGTATACTGAAATAGGTAGTAGGTTTAAGTACCTCGCAACTCTATATAAAAAAAAGATCTTTTAATTACTTTTTTGTTTAATCAATTCATAGATATAAATATTGTTTTGACTTTATAAATCTTTAGAAGCGGTTGTAGCTGGATAATCTCCCTGACCTCTTTTTGGGCATAACAAAGGGTTACATAACCACCGGGACTCGCACCAGCACAGAAAATCTATAGTGTAAGATGTCTTTTTAAAAAAAAATCATAACTAATTTTTTTTGTATATAAAACAGAATGTATCAATTGAGACTCTTATTTTTTTTAATTTTTATATGATTGATACAGGGGGGATTTTCGCCTTTCGTTGCTTTCGGGCTTATCGACAGCAATAATTTCGTTTCCGTTTAATGTTTTATGTTTAAATTTTAATTTCAAAATAAATCTTCGTGCTTGATTTTAAAAAGTGTCGTGTTACAGTTAATATATACTCTGCCCAAAATGTTACTATATGTCTTAAATTCAAGGTTTAAGACCATTTTCAAAGGTTTATTCTATTTTTTATTTTTAAATAGAGTTTTTAAAAAAATTGAGAAGGAGTTTACTCTAATGGTTATCTCTATTTTCTACTAAAAAAAAATTCTAAGTGTATTCCTAATTCTATATTTAGTTATTATTTTTGTAATACTAAACCTTTTACTTTATAAATATACAAATTTTATCAACTCATTTTGTATTTTTGACAAAAAGTTATTGCTATTATAATTTTATTTATATATTAAAATAAATATATAGTTTTTGTTTAGTTATAAAGTAGAAACATATCAAAACTAAAGGAGCATTTTATGAAAAAAAGTTTTTTTTGAAAAAAACTAGAGATTTTTTTTTATTAAATATTTAGAGTTACATATAAAAATTTCTATTTTAACCTAAGATATAAAATAATATTGGAGATGATTTTATTCTAAAAATAGAACTTAGAGACAAAAATAATGTTGTGATGATCTTAAATAGAACTTAGTTACTCTTAGAATAGAACTAAGTCACTAACTTACACGATCGAGCGGCTTATGGCTCCTTAGATTGAAAAAGGTTCAATCTTTATTATTCTTTACAAATTTAAATGCCTTTTGAAAGCAAGTTTTTGTTTTGACTTAGGAGTTCAAGAACAGAGATACATCTTTTAGCGAGAAAGAAAAGTTTGTCTTCTTCTCTTTCTTTTGCTTTTAAGTTAGTCATCATCTTTCTAATTATGGACATATATTGTTTCGAATTTTTTTTTACAGAAAAACTTGTATTCTCTTGCGGTATATAAACGATTCTGTACTCTGAGCTCAAAGAACAAACTATGACACTCAACTCAAACGAAATATCTCTCAGTCTTGGTTACGATTTCATTATGACATTCTGCAGATGATTTATTCAAAGTTCAAATTTTTAGTGAATGAATCTTCTTATAGTGTCTTTCATATTTATGTCTTTCATTTTTCATTTTTAGTGAATGACATTAGTGTCTTTCATTTTTAGTGAATGAATCTTCTTTTTAGTGAATGAATCCTCTTTATATTCCCAAAAAATATTTTTAGTTAACCCAAAAGCAAAGAAACTGAAATGGGATCCACATATAGTGTCTTTCACCAACTGAAAATACTTTCTTTCACTAACTTTAAATAATTACACATGAAAGACAAGACAAAGTTTAAAACAATAGCGTGAATAACAATTTTAAATGACATTAAACGTAACTAGTTGAATGTAGTAGTAGTAATTGGCATGAAAAGTAAATCTAAAAATGCATTCGCTAAAGTTATATCTAAAAGGAATCGTTGCCAATGAGCCAAAGCCAACCCAAACAAACACCAGCGAAGATGCCTCCCAATAAGAACACGCACAACAAGTTCCCTAACGCATTTGATTCCGGTCCCTGTGAAGAAGAGATAAAGAAATTTACATACATATATAACCGGTTTTAAACCGAACCAAATCGAACCAAGAGTGGCTTACTATATCTAAAGGGGAGAAGTAACTCACATTGTAGCCCTTTGGTGCCATGCTGAAGATAGAAACGGTTAAATAACCGTTGCTCAATCCCAAGAAGGAGGTGAGGAAAAGCATCCATCCTTGATCCGCGTACTTAGCGGTAAAGTAAAAGGCCGGGACGAGCAAGAACCGGGCAAGAACGCAGACCGTGATCCATTTCCTAGATTCCAACGCTAAACATTTGACCGAGGGCATGAACCTCGAGATCGAATCCCACCCGTTGTACATTGCTACTAGGACCGGTGCATACCTTTCAACACGTCAAAACATATATAGCTAATTTAAATATATAAGTATATAACCATATACGAGCTGAAATGGTTTTAGTGTTGAACGTTCCATACCAATCACCCAACCGGTGTTTTCCTGTGTTTTCATATAGAAATCCCGGGAAAATCGATAGCGTGACGACGTAAATCAAGAAGAGATTGATCATATGATCAATGTTTTGCCTTAGCAATTGCTTTTTGGTCTGTCTTATGATCTTGGTCTCGTCCATTTGTTGAACCTTTTGTAAGGATCAAAGTTAGCTGAATAAAAACCATTGTAGTGGATCAAAACAAACCGAAATGTAATGTTATTGAACCTGATTAGCCTGCTCTTGGAGGCCAGCCGCAGCTAGATCGGCGGCAACGGACTTGGCACCTTCTTTACCGGCTTTGGCTCGGTAGTACTTCACTATAGGGAGCTTAGCGAAGACGTAAACATATAGAAGAAGACATGCTAACTCGATCAATGTAGCTATTCCTATGAACAATACTGCGTAAAAAAATACAATTATCTTAGTTTATATAACAAGATGTAACAACAATCTTAAAGATATGTAGAAGAGAGACATTACAAGCGCCTTTTCGGAGGCCATTGGGAGATTTGTCGAAGATTGCTTTAGTAATAAGCCTTAAACCGGAGGTTAGAGCTCCGGCTATGCCTAAACCGCCCATGAAAGCCTGTTAAAGCATCATCATAATATAACATTAAGCTAAAATCAATCTTAGGTTAATAAACATCTATAGCTAAAAAAATCAAAACTAACCTGGATGAACTCGGGACACATGAAGGACAGATCTCCGACCATTCCACCTTGTACAAAAGCATCAGCGAATCCGAAGAGAGCTACGATCAAACACAACACAACATATGCTACTACACTTCCACTGCCATGCGAAGCAACATCCAACTTCACCAAACCGGAACACAATGAATCAAAACCGGGGACTTATGCATATATATAGATCTTACGTAAGAAAAACATTAAGAGTACACTTACAATGATGAGACAAAAGGTGCCTGCGGTATAAAGGCCGTACCCGAAAATGTTACGAAATCGGGTATTGAGCTTAGCTTCTTTATAAGCAAGTGTTGATATAAACACATTCGCAACCAATTGGTATACTATTGTAAGCACCCTTGAAGGATGATATTTCTGTTGTTAAAAGAAGAAATACAAAATCAAATTATACCCGATTGAAACGAATTTGTATTAAAACCGAAATAAATTGCTTATAATCATACCGGGAAAACTTGATAATAGTAATCGGTGATGGTCAACATTGCATTCCATGCCACGAGAGAACCTACTCCAAGAATACAACATACAAGTCGTGCCACATTCTTGCCCTGTTCATCATAAAAATACCTCTTAATTAAAATTTCAGAAGTTCTTTACACACTATATACATAATACTTGTAATATAGCTTATAGTATGAATTATCGATTCGTGTAGAGTTGTGTATACCGACCTCAAGCCTGGTAGGGATACCCTCTGGATTACTCATCGGACGATCACAAATCCTGCAAATTTTCAGAAACTTATAAGCAATTTTATAGAATAGATATATTTTATTTTCGTCTAGTTCATGGTCTTTCAGCCTCTTTCTCGTTCACATGAAGATCCTCAACTACCACAGTAAAGACATGGAGTTAAAGCTCCCCAACTACCTTAAATGAATTTTAATTTCGATTTTTTTCTTCTTATTTTCTAAATAGCATACAAAATTGATTGAAACCACGAAAAAAATCGACTTCATAGTGTTTCTTATAACTTGTGTATCCCTGAGTTTTTAGATCATTTTCTTCACTATTTTCCAATATCTATAAAAAAACGCCCGATATTCCTTAAACATATCAAACATATGGAACGTTTAATTCGAAGATTATATATGTTCACTAAGAGACAGAATCTCAGAATCCAAGTGAGTTTGATTATCATTACAGAACGAACACATGACGCATAAAAAAGCTAAGGTTACGATTAAGATAGAAGAAGAAAAAAGTTGACAAATGAGAAGAAGAAAAAACTCACCTTAGAGAAGCCTTATTCAAAGGTGGGAGCAAAAAAAAATGTATGAGGTATATTAAACCCCAAAATCTAATTAAGCAGATATGGGTTTATGTTATCTAAAAGATTATTTGATTTACGAAATCATTGAATTTACATGATTCGTGTGGATCGTAACGGTTTAATCCGGAAAAGATTCGTTGACAAAAATAGATAGAAACAAATTCGAAAAAGATTCATTAAATATAAATCTGATAAAGAAGGGGATATATATATATGTATATATATATTTTTTTTGATTTTGTTACGACCTGAGTTTAAAAAAAAACCATTGTCTACCTTAGGCGCCCTAAATTAAAAAGAATAGTTAAGAAACCCCACCGAGAAACAATATTCGAAAAAGATTCATAAAATAAATCTGTTAGAGAAGGGAATATCTTAATTTTATATATTATATACTCATTTTTTAATATAAGATTTTTAAGAATATTTTTTGTTTGAAAATATATGATGCTCTCGTAAATCAATATAAATTTTAATAATTATAATAAATTAATAAAAAAACTTTGTCAAAAATTTGCAAATTTTGATAAAATAATAAGATAATAGGTTTTTTGAAATTCTTATGTAAAAATATAATCTCAATAATTAAATACATTAGTAATTATACATTTAAACATATATAAATAATATAATATAGTAAAATACAATTTTGTTTGGTGTTTTAAATTAATAAATATTGTTTGGCTTATCTTTAAAGTTTATTGATATGATATTTTCTGGATAAATTATACATTATTAAGATCATTTTGTTATTTTTGATGAATATTAATAATTGATAAATTAATAAAATGTTACTCTATAAATTAATAAAATGTTACTTTAAATTGATAATTAATAATTTATGAATTAACTAATAATTCTATAAATTTATCAATTTTAAATTTAAATATTATTAATTTATATAGGTTTTACTGTAAATTAATAGATGAAATAATAAAATAAAAAATAATAAAAAGATTATAATAGATATTTTACTAATTTTATTAATATATGTATAAATATCTAAAACATCTTATAAAAAACTGGAGGGAGTATTAGATATTCGACCTGAATTAGAAAAGATAGTAGATTAACTACTGGACTACCATAGCCCTATTTAAAATAGAAATAATAATTAAGGGTGGTTCATCATTGGTCAGAAACTCACCATGTAGATCAAGACTTGAGTGTTCGACTCATTTCATAGTGATATTATGATTTAATTTTTCACATGTACTCATTATATTAGTTTGTCTTTCAGTGCAAGATTTTCTGTTAGATAATGCATTCATTTCTTCATGCGTGTGTAGATGGCCTAGCCAAATCTTTTTTTTTATCGTCAATTTGATTTCATTAACCAACATGGGGTAGAGTAGAGAAACAACTTAAAAGCCCAATACAAATCAAAAGAAAATAAAGCCCAGCAAGATCAAAAGACTAACTAATTACACGTGTAACCTAATAAACAAAATCAAGAACACGTGTCGAAAGATAGACGACAATTGCAGTTTCCGATATTCTCTCACTAGCGGTCACCGCCAGTACCTATCATCGCTTGAACCTCATCAATCAGAAAATTACTGCCGAAGATCTCTGCTCCTTCCTTTTGCATTTGATAACTGGAGAGATTGCAAGATGCATGTCTAAACCGCGAGAAATTAAAACAACAGGAAGCGATGGAGGAAAGAACTCAGAACATCGCCAGACCGCCATTAAAACGCCAGCTCTACAGAAGCTGATTCCAAACCACCAAATAACCTCCATAGATCTCGATTCAAATACTTCATAAGAGAAACTCCACTTGAATCAATCATATAACTAAAAGAAGAAAAAATCTTCTCTGAAAGTAACCAAATCAAGCTTGATCTAACGGAAAAGAGGATTTTACAACAACAACCAGAATTCACAACTTCCAAAAAGAAGTTGTTAAAAACATCCAAAAGGGAATTAACAAAATAAAAGTCTGATTGATGGATGTGGTAGTATGTTCTAAACTTAGGATACTTAGCTAGACTTAAACCTTTGTTGGACCCGGAAGGTTAGACTAGTTAATCAGGCCGTATTTTAGCTTGGTTAGTTGGTTTAATTGTTATTCTGATTAGATCCGGTTTATTGTAAATCTTCATTGGTATAAGGGGATATGCAGAGGCTTAGGTTTAATGTCGCTTCATCTAAAACACTCTTTTGTATCGTCTTCTTCTCCGAGCATTATCTGTTCTTGAGAGCTCGATTCTTGCTAGTGGATTTGCTGGACTGAGTCTAGCCCCAGAGAGTAGTTGATCATCTCGATCGCGAACTCTGGGTAATCAATTCCTTGTGTGCTCCTGTTTCATTCTTTCTTCGTGTTGTTTGATTGCATTTTGAGAGAGAGATAGATTTGAACTGATCGGAGTCAGATTAGTTCGTAACAAGATATGGCTTCTAGAGAGTGAGCGTTGCGTCATCAGCAGAAATGTCAAGTTTCAGGAGACACTGGTGTACAAGGATGTGATCACAGGGAGCAGTAGTCAGTCACAGATGTAATTGCTTCATCTGTTCCTGAGAAGTTGTACTCAAAGTCCTCGGGGACCAATTCTAAAAGCAAAGAGTCTGTGATTCAGGATTCAGGTGGAGTTCCTCAAGAAGTATCACCCGACAGCAGTAACTCAGAGGAGCAAGAGCCACAGTTAATGACCCCTGCAGGAGGTCCAGACAGCTCGTCTATGAGTGTCTCAATGTCACCTGCAGGAAGTTCTTCGAGCTCTTCCAGGAGTGTTTCTCAAACTCCGGCTAGAACTCCCAGTCCTCAAGATCAACCTGTAGTGATTGATTGTCCTAGAAGAGAGATCGTTCTTCCTCTAAGGCTTCAAGACTGTGTTATAGAGGATGGGGATGACGAAGTAGCATTTGCTCTGATAATGTCAGAGTTGATGTATGTGGAAGAACCCGGAGACTTCAAGGAGGCAAGAGCAAGTGAGGAATTGGATAAGTGGAATGATGCTACAGATGAGGAAATGGATTCGTTGATGAAGAACAAGACCTGGATTTTGGTTCTAAGACCAGCTGATAGGAAGATTATCAGCTGTAGATGGCTATTCAAGATTAAACCTGGCATAAAAGGACTCGAGTCTGACAGATACAAGGCTCGGCTTGTTGCAAGAGGGTTCTCTCAGAAAGAGGGAATTGATTATCAAGAAGTGTTTTTGCTGGTTGTTAAGCATATTTCTATCAGAAAATTGCTGTCCATAGTGGTGAATAAGGACTTAGAGCTTGAGCAGATGGACGTGAAGACTGTTTTTCTTCATGAAAATCTAGAGGAAGATCTCTACATGTATCAGCTTGAGGGATATGAAAACAAGAAGAAGAGGGATCACGTTTGCTTGCTCAAGAAGTCTCTTTATGGACTTAAGCAGTCTCCGAGACAGTGGAACAAGCGGTTTCATGAAGTGATGATGACACAAGGGTTTACACAGAGTAAAAGAGATAACTGTGTGTATGTTAAAGAGGTGTAAAAAGATGACTTTGTCTATCTGCTGTTATACGTAGATGACATGTTGCTAGCGGCACAGAAAATGTCAGATATTAAGGAGCTTAAAGAGCAGTTGAGTTCAAACTTTGAGATGAAAGATCTGGGAGCTGCTAGGAGAATATTGGGGATGGACATCTTCAGGGATCGTGAAAAAGGGATACTGAGGTTGTCGCAGACCGAGTATTTGAAGAAAGTAATCAAAAATTTCAGGATGACGGATGCTAAAAGTTCTCAAACTCCGATAGGAGCTCATTTTAAGCTATTGTCGGTTAAGGATCCTGATGAGATCATTGACACTGAGTCAATCCCGTATGCATCGGCTGTTGGAAGCATCATGTATGCCATGGTGGGTTCACGACCAAACTTAGCTTATGCTATTGGCTTAGTGAGTCGTTACATGAGTAAGTCTGGAAGCATCCATTGGGAAGCTGTGAACTGGCTTTTGAGGTACATCAAGAGGTCAGTGAACATGCAATTGGTGTATATGAAGGATAAGGATTTACAGGTGCAAGGTTACTATGATTCAGATTATGCAGCAGACTTAGACAAAAGAAAATCTACGTCAGGGTATGTGTTTACAGTTGGTGGCAATGTAGTGAGCTGGAAATCGAGTATACAACCAGTGGTAGCATTGTCGACAACTGAAGCAGATTACATTGCGTTGAATGAAGCAGTAAAGGAAGCGATTTGGCTTAAAGGATTGCTTGAAGACTTCGGTTTCAACCAAGGACCTGTGAAGGTGTGGTGTGATTCACAGAGTGCGATTTGTCTGTCCAAGAACAGCGTGTTTCACGAGCGCACGAAGCATGTAGCTACCAAATACCATTTCATTCGAGACATTATCGATGAAGGGATAGTTGACGTGCTGAAGATTCACACAAGCAGGAACCCAACATATATTTTAACGAAGGTGGTTCCAGTGAGCAAGTTCAAGTCAGCTTTGGACCTGCTCCGAGTTGCCCAAGCTTGATCAAGCCGGCGACGCTAGACAATGATGACCAGAAGGTGAATCCACAGAAAGAGTAAGAGTCAGGTTTGTGTTAGAGAGATAGTACTTTGTTAGGTTGTGGTTAAGTTTAGTCCAAGGTGGAGAATGTTGTAGTGTGTTCTAAACTTAGGATGCTTAGCTAGACTTAAACCTCTGTTGGACCCGGAAGGTTAGACTAGTTAACCAGGCCGTATTTTAGCTTGGTTAGTTGGTTTAATTGTTATTCTGATTAGGTCCGGTTTATTGTAAATCCTCATTGGTATAAGAGGATATGCAGAGGCTTAGGTTTAGTGTCACTTCATCTGAAACACTCTTTTGTATCGTCTTCTTCTCCGAGCATTCTCTGTTCTTGAGAGCTCGATTCTTGCTAGTGGATTTGCTGGACTGAGTCTAGCCCCAGAGAGTAGTTGATCATCTCGATCGCGAACTCTGGGTAATCAATTCCTTGTGTGCTCCTGTTTCATTCTTTCTTCGTGTTGTTTGATTGCATTTCGAGAGAGAGATAGATTTGAGCTGATCGGAGTCAGATTAGTTCGTAACAATGGAAGAAATAGAAACATAAGAAAGCCGGACTTAGCCGGAATTTATTATCCGATCAAACAGAAAAACAAAAATCGCTCTCTCTCTGAAAGATACAAAAGAAGCCAAATGTTTTTTAAGCCCACAGAAAGTCAGAAACAGATATCAATCTAACCAGAAATATTGTCCAAACTATTAATTAATTATTTGAGGTGGTTTACATAGCCGGAGTAATTGATGGTTGGTGGTGGAGGAGGAATCCGTCACTGTATCAACCTTCTTTAAGCCTTCCATGCAATCGATGATTCCCTTCGGTCCAAAATGTTATAAATTGTTGCTTGCCACGCTAACAGAGTTAATTTAGCAATGATTTTGATATATTATTATATAAAATTAGATGTATTAAAATTAGTAATTTACAATTAAAATTATGGAGGCGCAGTAAAAGATAAAAATAATAATTTGTTCTGATATTATTCTATCAAATAAGGTGAGAGTTTTTGAAGAAAAATCATATTTGTGAAAATATAAAAATAAACATGAAATAAAGGAGAAAACCAGTTTTTTTATTAGTTCTAGTATAAGTGGTTTTGTGAAAATATTCTCAATCTAAATATTGTATGTTCACGGTTATCTAATTTTGTTCTATATTGTTTTCATATTCAATCATATTTGTGAAAAATATAAAAATAAACATAGAATAAAAGAAAAATAATTTATTTCTGTTTTCAATTTATTATTTACGAGTTTAGAAACAACTTCCAAATTTGTGTATACGGAAGTCCTAATCTAGTAGCTAATAATTCTAAATCATACCATTTATTGAAAGAAAAACAAAATCTAGGACAAGCTTTTTGTTTTTGAATAGAATTGAATGTAGTATTAATTCATCCAAAAAAGCCTTTTTAACAACTAGTGTTTCGTTTTTTCTAAAAGTTTATGAAGAGAAATTTTGACTAATCTAAACAAGAGAAAAAAAGAAATAAAAAAATCTCATCTTGAATCTAACGAGATTACTCTTGTAATAACTATGTTCTAAGCTATGTGGTGCTTTTGAGGACTGAGTTTCTGAGGTTGTCTTTCTCTCCATCAGAACTGTCAATTCCTCGATCGACTCTACCGCTTCCTGTTCGTCCAAGAGAGCCTTCGGCTGCTGTTCGTAGTGGTCCTCTTATGCTGTCTTTGCAAGATCCAGATCCGCCGAGGAGGAAGTGTCCTCCAGATCTGCTCAGGGCTCTCGCTCCTCCTATCCCTCCGGAGTCTACCGACCCGTCGGACCAGCTCCTCACCCATGTCATCTTAAAAGGTTTTATCTCTGTGACCCTTTAGAACAAGTGGTTTTTTGTTGGTTGTTACCTTCTATCAGACTTCAATTATCTCAGTATGAGACTCATGTTACCTTAGTATGACGATTTAATGTTTTCTTTAAGCTATCTATTACCTCATTATGAGGATGGTATTCAAAAATTCCCATTAGTTTCAATTCGAACTATTGGGTCCTTGGCATTATTATCTGTTGTTTCAGGATCTTCAGAAAATAAAATATGCAAGAGTATTGGCCATTGGAAGGATGAATTCATTGCCTTCCTCCATTGTCCTGTTGTTGATAGCCTCTGGGACTTTACTATGTTTCGGTCCAAACTCAATGAAGACTCCCAATCATCTCTGCAGCAGCTGTTTCAAGAAGCCCCTGCTCTTCGTATGGCACTCGATGAGTCAGGTTTTGTAGGTTTCACTGTGCTACATTTAAGGGACTCGGATGTCCTAGTTATCTCGTTCTTAGTAGGAACAAATTTGAATGAGATAGCAGGCTTTCTACACTTTGTTATTCTTCTCTTTTCCATTTATCTTTACCTTATCTTTGCACTTGGTGTTGCAGTTTTGCTACCTATGCCATCTAAATTCTATTGCTACGTCTCACTTCTTAGCAATATTGGTGTCAAGTTTAGAGGATTTCTCCATATCTCTAGTGGTTTAAGTGTTATGTTTTTTACTATCTTCTGTATGTTAGAATAAATATATTATAAACTGCATTTTTTGATAAAAGAAAAAAAAAAGAATTTATGAACGAAAAAGTACAATAAAATATATAATAAATTGAAAAAGATACCATATTATATTAATGCATGATACCTGAGATTTAGAAAATAAATCAAAAACAAAGGATCAATGTAATTCTTCCCTTAGATTTAGCATAATTTGTGTGTATGTGTTTTTGTGGGTATTGTGTGTCAACAACATGCGTTAATTATAGGGAACAAACCATTTAAGGAAAATCTGGGAGATGAAAATTGAATAGCGTCAAAAACTCGAAGCTAATATAGTCAAGACATGCATGCAGCAAAAGGATTTTCCTACTCTAATCCTAAAACACAAGAAACATCTCTTCTTTTGTTGAAACCGACAAGGCGAAACTCTTGTTCCTGTTCTAAGCCAACACTTCTAAATATCAATCTGTTTTCCCAAGTAAACAAATCAAAGTCACACTGAAATTGCATTGATTCTAATTTAAAGCACTGAAAAAGCCACATTCCAACCAAGATCAAAGGAAAAAGTAGTTTATAATAGTATGATAAGCATTTATATTTAATCCTGAAACACAAGAAACCTCTCTTCTTTTGCTGAAACTGAAACTCTTGTTCATACTCTAAACCAACACCGAAAAGATCAATCTCATTATCTAAGTAACCAAATGAAAGCCACATTGAAATATAATTGCGTTGTTTGTATTGTCAGTAATCGAAATCGCAACCACTGCTGTTACTAGCATTATCAAGAACGCTTACATAATAACTCACCTTCAATTTCAGGATCTTGGAACAAAAATGTTGACAAAGAGGTCGAATCTTTCATTAGCAGCACACCCTCACATCTCATGGTAATGCCTACACCCTTCGTTTGGATATCTTGAATTTGTCTACTTTGATCTTCTGACCGACAAACTAATGCTTGTCGGTCGGATAAGTTACTTATAGTGTCAGCTCACAGCCACAAAACCAGATAGGCATGAAAAGGTTGCAAAATGGGATTATATGAACCATAAATATAATTAATTATATGTGGTGTTAACCTAATTTCTGTCGTACAAATATTTGTTACAATTTATTCTATAGTTTTATTTGCTAGATACGCTAAAACAAAATAAAGGAATTGAAGCCATAGTATACGACCAAAATATGTTTCAAAAACTTGAATAACAATTAACATGCTTTTGTATTTGACAGGATGAAGAATAAGTTATCAATCGGGTGGATTAAATAGTATTTGAAATAAAACTCTTGGAATGGATGACCTTAAACCTTTAACTTGATTACTTATATACATTACATCTTGAAATAAAACATTATTTGCCCTGACCTTATCGGATAAGATACTCGTTTTTTCTGTTTACCGTTAAAAAAAATACTAAGGTTGAAAACGTGCAATCAACAATGTGGCATCATCAGCGTCTCGTAAAAGAAGCCATCATCCACAGATCACACACTTTCTTCGAAGTCAATGGGAAGCAGTTAGGTCTACAATGTTATTTCTTCAGATTTATATGCGCTTTCAAAAGAATCAAGCTCAAGGGTCGTGACTATGCTATTGCTACCGCATATTGTTTATGCCAAGTTATTGGATATCTAAAGCAGCCGAAAGGAAAATCTAATATCATTCAACTAATAATGTATAAAAATATCATGATCAATAATATTTACAATTTAGCAAAATAATAAGGCTGTGCGGTTATCGATTGTATTGAGTGACACATTGAGTAGCAAAGATAGAATAGCTAAAGGACGATAGGATTCATCTCATGTGGTTCTAAGGATTATAGAGAAATCAATCTGGCTAACGTGTTGTCACAAAATTCATATGAAAGGAAATCGAAGGATCTAAGTCTAACCACACAATTGATGAAAATTGGCTTTGGTTCTACACACAACAAAATACTTATAGTTACGTTCTAGAGGAGTGTAGATATCTGACATGGCTTGTTTTTATAGATTTGGTGAAAAAACTTATACTGATGTGATCCTATGGACAAAAAGAGGCCTGCTCCTAATAACTATTTTTATTTAGTAGTAGTAGATTCAACATGTATAGTCGCAGATAACATATATAGAAGCAGCTTCACTTTTCATTGTCTGTCCCACATTTATCTACTATGCTTTATGTACATCTTGATTCCATAGGCTACTCTTTTTCTTTTTGTTATATTAATAAACTAACAGATTTAGGCTTTTTCATATACGACACTAATGGAAGTTGTCTTGTAGCAATTGGTACTAATATATTAATGTGACAATCTAGTTTTTTTTTTTTGGTGTAAAGACAATCTAGTATTGTTTCAAAGCAAACCAAAATTTTTGAAGATCGGCTGTCTTTTATAACTTTTGAACATATGGACATTGAAAAATAAATGCTCTCTACTGACTCATCTTCTAAACAACAGTGCCTACATACATTGTGTGCATCACTAATAATTCCTGTATGAAGTAAATTGGTACCGATTGCATCTGAGAGTATTCTCCATAGAAGGTACCATATAATTAATGTGATATCTTTAGTAAGACCAGAAAGCGTTTTTAAGTTATGTGTAATAATCTAGATTTTAGGGTTTAGGGTTTTAAAAAAACATTAAAATAAAATTCTATTGATCAAAATTTTAGTTTTCAATGATCGATCATTCACTGTTTTAATAGCTCAAAGCCCTAATCCCCCTCCGAAACCTGAAAGGAAGGTGTTTCGTTTTTTTTGTTCACACCTTTTTAGATATTCAATACAGTATGTATTTATAAATCTTGTTCTATTACCCTTTTTTTAAGTAATGGAAAAATTGCCTAGAAATTAAGTGGATCATTTATCTTTTAATCAAGAGATAAAATTTAATAATTATAGAATTCAAACAGAATCATCAGACTGAGTGAGTGACGATAAGGAGAAACAATTGCTGCATCATTGTGAAAATTATAAACCTAAGAATTTTTTTAAAAAAACAATAAAACAATAAAACCCTTATTGGTTGATATTGCCATTACTATCAGTTGATCTTGGCCTATAAAAAACATTGGTGTAAGTCTCTGACCGGTTTTGACCTCGGTATTTACACGGACAAGCCCTACAATTTGTGTCGATGAATTTTGGAATAGTCGGCTTCGGGACGACGGGAAGAGTCTTCTCGATTGCATTGTCGATAGCATATTTTAACTTAATTACTTATACATAACATCCTGAAATAAAACATTATTTGCCTTGACCTTATCGGATAAGATACTCGTTTTTTTTCTGTTTTCCGTTAAAAATATACAAAGGTTACAAACTTGCAAGCATCATCAGCGTCTTGTAAATGAAGCCATCATCCACAGACCACACACGTTCTTCGAAGTCAATGGGAAGCAGTTAGGTCTACAATGTTATTTCTTCAGATTTATATGCGCTTTGAAAAGAATCAAGCTCAAGGGTCGTGACTATACTATTGCTACCGCATATAGTTTATGCCAAGTAATTGAATATCTAAACCAGCTGAAAAGGAAATCTAATATCATTTAACTAATAAGGTTTGATCACTTTGTTAAGCAATTTGTAAAACATAAACCTTCATTATCAATGATACAGTAAAACCTCTATAAATTAATAATGTTGGGACTCTCAAATTTTATTAATTTATAGAGTTATTAATTAATCGATAAATTAATAAAAATATAGAGATATTTTTATTTTGAATTTTTAATATTTATCAAAAAAACGAAATCAATATTTTCAACAATGTAAAATTCATTCAAAAAATATCATAATAATGAATTTAGAAGATAAATCAAGCAAATTTTATAAATTTGAAACAACAATATTATCATAGTTTACTATATTAAATTATTAATATATGCCTAAATATATAATTATTAATTTATATTATTATTGGGACCATATTTTTACATAGAACTTTCAAAAAAAATATTATCTTATCGAATTTTGTAAATTTTTACACTGGCCTAACTTGGGACCGACAAAAATTATTAATTAATAGTGATTATTAATTTATCGAGTATTAATTTATAGAGGTTATACTGTATTTACAATTTAGCAATTAGCAAAATAGAAGGCTGTGAGGTTATCGATAGTATTGAATGACACAATGAGTAGCAAAAATAGAATAGCTAGAGGACGATAGAATTTTTAATTATTCGGAAATCACTAGTAATCATGCGGATCAATATTTTTTTTATTTGTAATTATTTAATTAGGTCCAGACAACAAGAAACGAGGGCTTAATATGTTATACAGACGGGTCCTGGAAGGAATCAGCAGTCAACGTTGGGTTGGACTGGTATTGTCCAGAAGTAGGATTAGAAGGAATGCTAATGGGGGCAAGAAATGTACGACGAAGTATTTCTCCGTTACATACTAAGCTGGAGGTTCTAATTTGGGCAATGCATTGCATGCTCAACGCAGGAAGATTGACGATGGCTTTCGTTACAGACTGTTCAGAATTGGTGAAGATGGTGTCCAAACCAGAAGAATGGCCGGCCTTCGCATCACATTTGGAGGAATATGAGACCAACAGGAGATAATTTCAGCTCTTTTCTATCTCACATATCCCACGCGCTGAAAATACAAAGGCAGACAAGTTAGTACGGAGTACTCGAGACTATCTTTATAGATTAAATTAAGTAAATTCATTCCCACCAGTTTGGATCTCCAAACAGTTGTAAGGATAAGGCTGTTGACAAAAGAAAAGAAAAAAAATTATTTAATTAAGTCTATGTACAGTTCAAAAAAGCAAAACGTATCAAAATTATTATAAAATATAATCCAACCTAAATAGAAGCACCAGTAAACCGTAAATAAAAAGAATCGTCATAATGTAAAAAAGAATAACAATCGCCGCATCATCTTGAAAATGAAAACTAACATAAAAGCAACGATGATCTATGGTTTGGCACAAAAGTTTGATCTAGCTTTAATTTAACTTTCAATCTAATTTCAAAACAGTGAGGCACTTCATATTATAAAAAAAGGTTTCATTGAATATAATTTTACATTTCACTCAATATAATTTTACATTCATTATAAATAAAAAACAACAATACAACCCTAATTACATGAATATTTATCGGCAATACAGATAAGGTTTCGAAATCGCTGCCTTATAGATTCTTTCTCAGCTGTTGATTTGAGTTGGCGCTTCCTCGCTGAACGTTTCTTTTTACAACACTTACGATCCACAGATGATATCGCGAGAGACAGTGAAGTTAGATCAAGTGGATTGTTCTTCGTTGTTGGAGCGAGAAGAGGCTTTTCGCTTTCATTGTCGAGAGCTTCTTTGAGCAATCGTAGATCGAAAGAAGACTCGTCGCCATCGTTGATCTGAATCTTTTCTTTCTCGTAAATGTTCTTTGATTTTGTTGGCTTCATTGTCTCGTCGAGATTTGAGATTTGAGTGTCCACAAAATCAGTATTTTACCATTTTATAGAGAAATGTGATTATCTTGTTTACATATTAATGAAATAGGCTTGCTAAATTTTTGTTGTTGGGTCAAACAAATCCAACTAAAATTGGGTAAAACATTTATGATTTAGTGAAAATATATATATATTTTTTTTGAATCAGAGGGGAAATAAACCAACTAAAAAGAATATTAAAAATTATAAACCTTTTCGTTTTGTTTAACAACTGTTTTTCATTAAAATTATCCAGAATATTCTACATTTGTCTGATTGGTAATAACTGTAACTTTTGTTTTGCTGTAGAAATATGACTATAAGTTTTTTTGTTATAGCTGTAGATTTTATTTCTTAAAAATTTTGGCTGTAGAATTGTAAAATTTAGAAAACATAAAATTATGTGGTTTAAAAAAAAATATTTTTTTCAGTCAAAAAAATTAAAAAAGGAAATATTTTGGATGTAAGCAAATAAAGAAAAATAAAGTTTATAAAGCATAATTGATATGATTTAGAGCTATAAATATAAATATTGCGGATAGGATCTACAATAACAACCAATCATAATGCATTGATGTATATAAAAAAGAAATTAAATTGACAACTTGTAGGATGATCTTCTTTGGTCAATCTATCTCCAACTTTATTTCTACCAAAAAAAAATCTATCTCCAACTTTATTTCTGCTTTTGGAGATTCAGTTGACTTGTGATAAAAAAAAAAAAAAAAAAAAAACTCCTCGCCAAATCTTAATCCCTTTTACCCAATATTGCAAAATTTAATAAGTTCTCAAAGAGTTTTAATATTTCCTTCACATATGACATTTCGATAACATCAACTCCAAACATGTTGCATCGCCATGAGTAGTGCTTGTAATTCTGCTTCCAAAGAGGTCTTACAGGCTCTGTCCTGTTCCCAAATAGAAACCATATGAATCTCTGACATTGCTAGCCACTTTAAACTATTTCCATTATGTTTGAATCTGCAATCATAATTACTTCTATGTTTTTAAAACAAGTGGAGGCTTCCTACAAGTAGATCAAGCAAATCCAATTTTTTGAAAATCAGCTGTCCTTTATAACGTTTGATCATATGGACATTGAAAAACAAATGCTCTCTACTGACTCATCTTCTAGTTAAACAACAGTGGCTACATACATTGTGCAGCACTAATAATTCCTCTATGAAGTAATTAAATTGGTACTTATTTCCAGGGCGCATTTGAGAGTATTCTCCATAGAAGGTACCATATAATTTAGGTGATGTCTTTAGTAGGACCAGAAAGGGTTTTTAAGTTATGTGTAATAATAATCTAGGTTTTGGGTTTTTAAAAACGTTAAAATTTATTTCTGTTGATAATTGTTTTTTTAGATTTTAATGATTATTCACTGATTTAATAGCTCAAAGCCTTAGTTCCCTCCCAAACTTGAAAGGGAGGTAGTTTGTTTTTTTTCCACATCTTTTTGGATATTTAACATGTATTTATAAATCTTGTTCTATTATCTTTTTTTTTTAATAAAAAGTAAAGAGAAAATCCTTATAAGAAAACAGGATTTTTGCTAGCCCAAATTGCGACAAAATATATAATTGCTAAATTTAATAATTAATTATCTATATATTTACGATTTATTTACGATTAAACACAGTTAGACTCCAATTAGTCGCTAAATTATGACCAAATATTGTAGTCGTTTCTTAATCACAAAATTAGCGACTAATTACAATCCAATTCGGTGGATTGCTAAATACTAGCTTTTTAGTTATTAGGTAAAACATGTGTTATTTGTTGTAAGGTCGTTAAAGAAGTAACAAATTGTAAGTCATAGCAGTACGGAAGGTGAGTATCGCAGTATGACGCTTGCTACTTGTTAGCTGTTGTGGCTTAGTCAACTTCTCAAAAATATGAAGATCACCGTACACACTCCCGCGAAACTCTTTTGTAACAATAAGTCGGCTATTCATATTGCAACCAACCCTGTTTTTTCATGAGCGGACTAAACACATCGAGATAGACTGCCATACTATTCGTGATCAGGTCAAGAATGGCTACCTCCAGCTCTTTCATGTCTCTAGTGCGAATCAACACGCTGATGTCTTGACGAAGGCACTACATCTGGGTCCTTTTTCATTCGATTCTCGACCCGATGTCTATATCAAGTCTCCTTCCTAAACCGGGTTTTAATTCAGAGTCTTGAAGGGGGTGTATCAGGATGTACAGCCGGTTCAAAATGGTTTAGTTAGTTGGTTTAATCTCTTGGTTAAGTTTCCTTTAGCTTAATCTCGAGTATATATACTAAACAATGTAAATACATTTGCTAATTAGTGAGAAAGTATACATTCGTTAATAATTTCTTTCAAAAGAATCAAGCTCAAGGGTCGTGACTATGCTATTGCTACCGCATATTGTTTATGCAAGTAACTGGATATCTAAAGTAGCTGAAAGGGAAATCTAATATCATTCAACTAATAAGGTTTGATCACTTTGTTAAGCAATTTTAAAACCTAAACCTTATCATTATCAATGATATTTACAATTTAGCAAAATAATAAGGCTGTGAGGTTATCGACGGTATTGAATGACACATTGAGTAGCAAAAATAGAATAGCTAAAGGACGATAGAATTCATCTCACAAAATCCATCTGGCTAACGTGTTGTCACAAAATCCATATGAAAGGAAATCGAAGGATCTAAGTCCATCCACACAATTAATTGATGAAAACTGGCTTCGGTGCTACACACAACAAAATACTTATAGTTACGTTCTAGAGGAGTGTAGATATGTGACATGGCTTGTTTTTATAGATCTGGTGAAAAACTTATATTGATGTGATCATGTGGACAACAAGAGGCTGCTCCTAATAGCTCTTTTTACTTAGACCATTTCTAATGTATTTCTTTATTTTCTACTCCAAAATAGAGTAACTCCAAAATGAAGTTATGTTTTGCTCCAATGTATTTCTTCGTTTTCTACTCCAAAAAGGAATATTCTAAATAGATTCTTATTCAATTTTATTATAAATAATTTTTAGTTTTAAAATTTACAAATAAATCTCACTTATTTTATTATTTACAAATTTTTTCAAAAACTGTAACTTAAATATTTATTAAATAATGAAAATTACGTAACATCACAAAAAGCATATGCAATTTTTATTTAAACATTACTATTACTAAAAAAATTATCATTAATGTTTTTTGTATTTGTTGTCTTAAATTTATTTATATTGTTTATCTTTATTTCAGCACTTATTATGTATTTTAAAAGTTTATTATATTTTGTATTTTTTAGGAATAATTATAGTGTTTAAATATTCATAACTATCAGTTTTATAATACTTTTTATAAATATTAAATAGTATAAAATATAATTTCTTTAAATCTAAAGGATCAATTTTCAAATAAAAAAGTCTCACTCCAAAATGGAGTAGAGTTTAGATCTACTCCAAATATGGAGTAGAATTTAAGTTTACTCTATTTTGGAGTTGAAAATGGAGTAGGGTTGGAGATGCTCTTAGTAGTAGTAGATTCAACATGTATAGCTTAATTATAATTTTAAATTATTGCAAAATCACTGGTAGATGCGGATCAAATATTTTTTTTGTTCGTAATTATTTAATTAGGTCTGTATACAATTCTAGATATCAAAATGTGTCAAAATTATATTAAAAAAATCATAATCCAACCTAAATAGAAGCACAAGTAAACCATATATAAATGACATGATTGGTAATAGTTGTAGCTTTATCTATTTGCTGCAGAAATATAGCTGTAACTTCTATTTGTTATAGCTGTAGATTTAAAAAAAATATATAATTTGGTTGTAAAATTGTAAAATTTGGAAAGTATTAAATTATGTGTTTAAAAAATGTTTTGTACTGCTATAAAAATAAAATAAAAAAAGAAATTTTGGATATGAACAAATAAATGAAAGATAAAGTTTATAAAACATGATTAGTATGATTTAGAACTGTAAAAAATAATATTACTATGCATAGCATTTACATCAACAACCAATTAAGCCCAAAATAAACGCCATGATGAAAAAAGAATAACAATCGCCAAATCATCTTGAAAACAAAAACTAACATAAAAGCAACTAAAATCTAGCTTGATCTAGCTTCAGTTTGATCTGGTTTGGCACAAGAGTTTGATCTAGCTTCAGTTTAACTTTCAGTTTAATTTCAAAACAGTGAGGCACTTGGTGTTAAAAAAAAGGTTTTGATTGAATATAATTATGCATTTCATTCAATATAATTTTACATTCATTCAAAAAAAAAAAAAAAATACAACCTTATTTAGATGAATATTTATCAGCAATCCTGATAATGAGTCGGAATCGCTGCATTATAGATTCCTTCTCAACCGTTGATTTGAGTTGGCTCTTCATCGCTGAACGTCTCTGTTTACAACACTTACGATCCACGGATGATATCGTGACAAACATTGAAGTTAGATCAAGTGGATTTTTCATCGTTGTCGGAACGACAAGAGGCTTATCGCTTTCATTCTCGATAGCTTCTTTGAGCAATCGTAGATCGAAAGAAGACTTGTCACCATCGTTGATCTGAATCCCTTCTTTCTCGTAAATGTTCTTTGATTTTGTTGGCTTCATTTTCTTGTCGAGATTCGAATTGTCCACCAAACTAAGTGTTTAACCATTTTATAGAGAAATGCGATTTTTTGTGAACTAATCATTGTTTTGTAAACTTATTAATGAAATAAATATTTGTTCTTGGGTCAAACATATCCAACTAAATTGGGCAAAGCATTTATGTTTTGAAAAAAAAAATTAAGAATAGAAGGGAAATAAACCAATTAAAAAGAATATTAAAAATTAAAAGCCTTTTTCTTTTTGTCCAGAATATTCAACAAATTATAATCCATTGGGGTATATATATAAAAAAAAATTTTAATTGACAACTTGTAGGATGTTTTTCTATAGTCAATCTATATTTCTGCTTTTAGGGATCCAGTTGACTTGTGATCAAAAAATAATTTCCTCGTCAAATCTTAATCTCTTTTACCCAATATTGCAAAATTTAATAAGTTCGCAAACAGTTTTGTTATCTCCTTCACACATGACATTTCGATAACATAAACTTCAAACATGTTGCATTGCCATGAGTAGGTCTTACAGCCTCTACCTCGTCTCTGTCCTGTTCCCAAATAGAGACCATTTGAATCTCTGACATTGCAAGCCACTTTTGAACTATTTTCATTCTGTTTGAATCTGCAATCATAATTACCTTTTTTTTTAAAAAAAAAAAACAAGTGGAGGCTTCCTAGCTCCAAGTTGTTTGTGCTTCTGGTGTGGTCGTAGATAACATAGAAGCAACTTCACTTTCCATTCTCTGTCCCACATTCATCCACTAAGCTTTATGTAGATCTTGATTCCATAGGCTACTCTTTTTTTATTATTAATAAACTAACAGATTTAGGCTTTTTCATATACAACACTAATGGAAGTTGTCTTATAGCAGGAGGTACTGATATATTAATGTGACAATCTAGTATTGTTTCAAAGGATCCATTTCGATCAAGCAAATCCAAATTGGCTGTCCGTTATAACGTTTGAACATATGGACATTGAAAAATAAATGCTCTCTACTGACTCATCTTCTAAACAACAGTGCCTACATACATTGTGCATCAGTAATAATTCCTCTATGAAATAAATTGGTACTTATTGCATTTACGAGTATTCTCCATAGAAGGTACCATAGTGTGATATCTTTAGTATGACCAGAAAGCGTTTTTAAGTTATGTGTAATAATCTAGGTTTTAGGGTATTAAAAAAACATTAAAATTAATTTCTACTGATCAAAATTTTAGTTTTCAATGATCATTCACCGTCTTCTCGCTTGCATTGTCGATACTCGATAGCAATGGATGATGCATTCATTTCTACATGTGGATATGCGTATTCCACTGCGGCAATACAAATTTCAGTGATGAGTGATGACTTATGTGTGTGTAGATGGCCTAGCCAACTAGTCAGAAACTAATATCACTTTAACCTGATGTATTGCCCAAACCATTAATGAACCGGTTTGCATAACCGGACTAGGTGATGGCTGGTGGAGGAATCCGTCACTGTACTAAACCGTCTTCAAACTTCAAACCTTCCATGCTATCGATGATTCCGTACTGTCCAAAGTGTATAAATCGGAAGTAGGAACTTAGGATCCGTGAAGCTTTCCAAAGTCAATTTAGTGTGTTTCTGATATAGCTAATGATTCTAAATCAGACCACTTATTATGTAAAATATCCTAGGGCAAGTTTTTGTTTTAATCAAAATTATAACTATGTATTAGAGATCCACCTTAATTGACAATTCACACATCATCGCCGTGATTCAAGCATCGGATATCTCCTCTGTAAATATTCAATATTATCTTTCCTTACAGCGCTATCCTTGGCGATTGTGGAGCGTGAATGCTGGGTTCTCGGCTTGTGTACCATTGATGGTAATTGCACCAATGCATAGCCATCAAGTAGAGCATGCACTTGGCGTCTCCACATGATGTAGTTGGATGTGTTTAGGCGTGTGACGTTTGTCATGTTGACGTGAAGGAGAGATCCGCGAGGAGCAGGAACCGTTTCTGTGTTAGAAGCAGCACCATTGTTGAGTTGGGTGTTGGAAGCCATTTCAGTTTTGTAAAGATATTAGCAAGAAAAACAAATAGTGTTTTATGATTTTTGGAGACAAGAGTATCGATACTGCTCTGATACCATATAGAAGTTGTGAAAGAGATGATTTTCATTATTCACGTCATTGGTACATTTATACAGAGGTTGCAGAGAATGTAAGGAAAGATAATATTGAATATTTACAGAGGAGATTTCCGATGCTTGAATCACGGCGATGATGTGTGAATTATCAATTAAGGTGGATCTCTAATACTACGTTCTAAGCTAAGTTATACTTAAAAAATAAAAAATAATAATGAAATACATTTCAAGGAAAAGTACAAATAAATATATAAATATATGTAAGAAGACACCATATCACATTAATGCATGATACTTGAGATTTAGAGAGTAAATCAAAAATGAAGGAGCAATGTAACTTTTCCAAGAGATTTAGCACAATTTTTGTGGGTCAAGAACATGCATTAATTATAAAGAATAAATCAATTAAGGAAAATCTGGTAGATGAAAATTGAATAGCGACAGCGTCAAAGTTAATATTGCCAAAACATACATGCAGCAAAAGGATTTTCCTACTCTAATCCTAAAACACAAGAAGCATCTCTTCTTTTGTTGAAACCGATCGACAAGGCGACACTCTTGTTCCTACTCTAAGCCAACACTTCTAAAAATCAAGCTGTTTTCCCAAGTAAACAAATCAAAGCCACACTGAAATTGCATTGATTCTAATTTAAAGCACTGAAAAAGCCACATTCCAATCAAGATCATAGGAAAAAGTAGTTTATATTAGTATGATAAACAGTTAAGTAATTTGTAAAACTTGAAGTACCTTCAGTATCAATGATATTCACAATTTAGCAAAATAATAAGGCTGTGAGGTTATCGATGGTATTGAATGACACACAAAATTCATATGAAAGGAAATCATCTAAGTCTAACCACACAATTGATGAAAATTGGCTTCGGTGCTACTCACAACAAAATACTTATAGTTACGTACTAGAGGAGTCTATATAAGTGACATGGCTTGTTTTTATAGATTTGATGAAAAAACTTATACTGATGTGATCCTGTGGACAACAAGAGTCTGCTCCTAATAATTCCTTTTATTTAGTAGTAGTAGATTCAACATGTATAGTTTAATTATAATTTTAATTATTGGGAAATCACTAGTAATTATGCGGATCAAATATTTTTTTATTCCTAATTATCTAATTAGGTCTTTATACTGTTTTTCTAGAAATCAAAACGTGTCAAAATTATAAATAAATATAATTCAACCTAAACAGAAGCACTAGTAAACCGTAAATAAAGAAAACTGTCATGATGCAAAAAAGAATAACAATCGCCGCATCATCTTGAAAATGAAACTAACATAAAAGCAACGATGATCTATGGTTTGGCACAAGAGTTTAATCTAGCTTCTATTTAACTTTCAATCTAATTTCAAAAGAGTGAGGCACTTGATGTTAAAAAAAAAAGTTTCATTGAATATAGATTTACATTTCATTCAATATAATTTTACATTCATTCAAACAAAAAAAAAAAACAATACAACCCTAATTACATGAAGATTTATCGACAGTCTTGATAAAGTTTTGAAATCGCTGCATTGTATCTTTCACAGGTGTTAATTTGAGTTGTCCCTTCCTCGCTGAACGGTTCTGTTTACAACACTTACGATCCACCGATGATATCGCGAGAGACATTGAAGTTAGATCAAAGGGGTTTTTTCTCGTTGTCGGAACGAGAAGAGGCTTATCGCTTTCATTGTCGACAGCTTCTTTGAGCAATCGTAGATCAAAAGAAGACTCGTCACCATCGTTGATCTGCGTCCCTTCTTTCTCGTAAATGTTCTTTGATTTTGTTGGCTTCATTGTCTCTTCGAGATGAGAGATTCGAGATTTGAGTGTCCACAAAATAAGTATTTCACCATTTTATAAAGAAATGTGATTATTTTGTCAACATATTAATGATATAGGCCTAATAGATTTTTGTTGATGAGTCAAACAAATCCAACTAAAATTGGGTAAAGCATTTATGATTTAGTGATTTTTTTTAAAAAAAATCAGAGGGGAAATAAACCAACTGAAAAGAATATTAAAAATTTAAAACTTTTATCTCTTTGTTTAACAACTGTTTTTCATTAAAATTGTCCAGAATATTATACATTGGTACGATTAGTAATAGCTGTAACTTTATGGGTTTGAATGGTATGCAACTTTTTCATATTTTTACGTTTTGGAAACTTAATTCTGTTATTTTTTACCATTCATGTTATTTATTACGTTTTCACGTTTTTTTATGTTTTTAAAACGTGATTCCGCTAGCGTGTTAAAAATATAACTAGAAAAAAATAAAACGTGGTTAATCTACTAAAAGTAGTTTTTCAGCATTTCATAATTATTCAGCTGAAATATTATTCAGTTCAGTTCATTCCGCTAGTAATTTTTCAATTATTCCGCTATTTTGTTATTCATCTGACACACCAGTCAGACCCATAAATATGACTATACTTTTTTTTTGTAGCTGTAGATTTTATTTTTTTAAAAATTTTGACTGTAAAATTACAAAATTTGGAAAGTATACAATTATATAGTTTAGAAACAAATGTTTTGTACAGTAAAAAAATAAAATATTTTGACTGTAAGCAAATAAAGAAAAATAAAGTTCATAAAGTATGATTGATATGATTTAGAGCTATAAATATAAATATTCATTTGCATAGCATTTACAGCAACAACCAATCATAATGCATTGAGGTACATAAAAAGAAATTAAATTGACAACCTGTAGGATGTTCTTCTTTAGTCAATCTATTTCCAACTTTATTTCTACTTTTAGAGATTCAGTTGACTTGTGATAAAAAAAAAAATGTCCTCGCCAAATCTTAATCTCTTTTACACAATATTACAAAATTTAATAAGTTCTTAAACAGTTTTAATATTTCCTTTCACATATGACATTTAGATAACATCAATTCCAGCATGTGGATCGCCATGACTAGTTGTTGAACCAGAAAATCATTACTAGGGTTTGATTAACAGTTGTGGGTTTTGGTGAACAAGGTCTTTTTATTAATATCAAGTAAGCGAAACGATTACAAAGAAATGTATAACCGAGAGGTTATGCCGAAGTGAAAAGAATGTTTGCGAAGTAAACTAGAAAGCGTTGGAGTCTCTGGTCTTAGCTCTGCTGCTCTCTAGAATGTATTAGATGATTTTTTTGGCTTCAAGATCCAAACTCCTTTTCCTTTTTATTTATAGGGATAGGAGTTCGGTTGCTCCAAACTCCTTTTCCTTTTTGTCTTTTGTGTATATTTTCATATCTATGATATGGAAATATCCTTTATTCTCCGAAGAATAAGGAAATTCTCCTTTATCCTTTGAGTCCCCCCCCCCGGCGAGACTGATTGTAAATCAGGTCGGCAGACTTCATGAAGTTATAGATGGGTTTGACTTCACAATAGCTGTCAGCTCGTCAAGAGCGTTGTTTTGTGATGGCCAGCTCGACCCGATTGTAAGTGGATTTGTCACGTGGCGCTTCTTCAGTAATATTTTAATATTCTGGCCCATTAGGGTTTCTGCTTTTAAGCGGAAAAAATGCGAAGGGTTCGCCAAGCGGCGAGATTGCAAAAATCCTGACAAGCGTCCTTTTAGGAAACTGTTGATATTTCTTCTGATTTTTATTTACTTTACTTTTACCTTTTCGTCTTTTTGTTTTAGAAAATCTCCATCTTCTCTGCTGATTTCTGCTGCAATCCTCTATAGCGATTTTTTTGTTCGCCTGCCTTTTCTTTGCTTCTTCTTCTTTGCTCAGAAATTTCAAAAATGTCTGCTTCTTCGAATTCTTCTTTTGATGACGATGAGATTTGCCTCGCCGACCGTGCCAGACGAGCCTGGATTAGTCCGGTCGCTTCTTCTTCTTCTATTTCCGAGGGCTCTTCGGGTTACCGAGATGAGATTCCATCGGATCATCCCGACGCAGATTCCGAAGTAGATTTGGATGGTCCCAGACCAGCGGGTTCTGAATCAGAGAGCAGGATCGAGGGTCTTCCGCAGAAGATCGCAATGTCGCCGCATAGGACCGACATTAAAGACGGGAGGACTTGGATGAGTGCGGAAAGACTCCAAGAACTTCGTTCGAAGTGTCGTTTTCCTGAGGAGGTCGAGCTGTTACTTCCTCAAGTTCACGAGAGAGTGACCACACCCCCAGAGGGTTATTTCTGTCTTTACGAATGCCATTTCATGGAGTTCGGCCTTCAGTTTCCGATCGCACTGCTTCTCTGTCATTGTGAACGGAGGAAGATGTCGGTGGAGCAGCTTACTCACGCCGTAATCCGTCATTTCAACAGCTTGGCGGCGGTGGTTCGCGCGGCTTTGGTTCCCTGTAATTGGGATATTTTTGAGAGAATATCCATTCTGAAGAGAGGAAGGATAAACCGCGGCGGGTGGCATCATTTTTACACCGCGATGAATGTTGGGATCATTGGCGGGGACCCGACGAGCAAGGTGCGCGAATGGGATCAAGTTTTCTTCTTCATGAAGATTAATGAAGCATCCATTGGCGGTTCTGATCTTACTCTATTTAAAACTTGGAGATCGTCACCATGTAAGGAGAATGGAATTTCTAACTTCTCTTCTATTTTTGTTTGCTCGGTGGATATTTAACGTGTGTTTATTGTAGTGGCAATGCGTCTGGGAGATGATCCAATCGGTTTTAGCGAAGATGTCAAGAGGCTGCACGATCTGAGTCGGCAGCTGTGGGCCGAGAAGGAGAAGAGTGGAGCTGCTAATAAGAAAACAGCTAAAGTTGCTGAAAAGAAGACCAAACCTTCGAAAGCCGGTAGGTTACTAAATATGAGCAGTTTTAATTAGTGTTTGGTGATGATTTTATTGACGTGCTTATTTTTCAGCTTCGCAAAGAGCCTCGCAGCCGAAACCTGTAGGGGCTGGCCGAAGAAAAAGGAAAGCGGCTTCACCCGGTGTCGCAGATGCTCCTGCAAGTTCTTCTGTAAAGAAGAACAAGACGACTTCCCAGGTTCCACCTAGCTTGGTGGATTCTGACGACGCTGAAGTGGCTGCTGAGAACGAGACTCTTGCGAGATAGATTCTTTATCTGTCTTCGCATGTTATTGTATCATGTCGAAGAGATTTTTGACATTACATCGCTTGTGTTTTGTTTGTTGTTGTTTTTTTTTTAGTTTCTCTAGGGATTGAGGAAGGTACAGACTGAGAGAGCCGCAAGGGGTTCTCAGGGTGAACCGTCTCAAGACCCGACCTCTCGTTTCGTGTATGGTGGTTACACAGGTATTCCTAATACTGCCGGAAGTCCCTGCAATATTGCTTGTTTGCCGTCCCGGGCTGGTACCTCTTCGCCTCAAACGCCTGTCGCAGAAGGCATAGATCGGGAAAGGACCGAGGATCCCGTCGCGGCTAGTGCTGAAGGGTCGAGCTCGTTAGAGTTGGCTCCGGATACGGAAGATACTGTCCCTATGGCTCCTGAGGAGGTTGCTCCTTCTCAGAAGGCTGCAGGTGGCGCCGAGTCAAGTGTTCCGGTCGAACCTATGCAGGAGGAAGAGTCTTTTGACTATAATCCTCATCTCTTTTATGCGAGATGGGAAGAGAATACTCCGGCGATGCTTGATCGCAAATTTACCGCAAACTTGATCTGGAAGTACAGGAAGAAGCCACGATGGGGGGAGCCACTTCGTGAATTGAAGCTGGTGAATTCAATCTCCTCGGCGAGCCAATTGATAGCTCAGGTAATTTTATTTATCCGATGATTGTGTTATCCACCTTCTTCTTATTTTTTGTGTTTTCTGATAGTAGGTCGTGGTACAGGGTTTGGGAACGTATATATCCGCGTTCGCTGCATACGATGATAATTGATGCGAGGAGGAATCGATGGGGAACGCTGCGTGTTAAGGAGCTTAAAAAGGCGGAGGAAGAGAATCGGCAACTCAAGGAAAGGTGCGCTTAGCTGGAGGGCACCGTTAACGCTTTTAAAGGCGAGGTGTTTGAAGCTAATCGGCTTCGCAAGCAGGTCACCGCTCTCCAAGCTCAAAATGAGCTTCTCGAAAAGCGGAACGAAGAGAACTTGCAGGAATTTCTTGCCGAGAAGGAGATGCTTCAGAAGTCTTGCGAGGAAGCCGCTCGAGATGCCGCCGACAGAGTTTTTAATGACATGACTGCTTTGTTTAAACCGCGTTTAGATCAGATTCAGGCCTCGCTAGTCCAGCGCGAAGAGGTGGAAGCAGCCCTCGTCGGTGTGGAGAAAAGCAGCCATATGGTGGCTTTCTTGAAGAAGATGCAGGACAAAGGGTGGGAGCTTCCTGCCGGGACCCTTCCGTCTTTCGAGAGGGAGTTTGCCAAGTGGAAGACGGCCAGTAATGCCATTGACGAGATAGTCGTCATGAACGACGACCTCAATCTTCCAAGCAGATCAGAGATTGACGGGCTGCGAAAATGAACCTGGCGACTTATTATTATATATTGTTTTTATAATTTTGCCTAAGATGGCTTATTATCTTTTTTTTTTTTTTGATAATAAAAAGTTCATATTGCTCTTTATCGTTCTTCATTTTTCTACGTGTGATAGAACTTTTTAGTTCGGAACTGGAAGCAAGATTTCTTTGCCCGTCTTATACCAAACGACGATCAAGATCGAATACCAATTTTTCAGGATTCACTTTGGCCTGAAAGGTATGATCGAGGGTTGTGCGAGTATTGTCCTCGCCTTTCTTCTTATCCACTTTAGAAGTAATTAAATCAAACCGAAGTATCAAAGGAGTGGTGATCAGCCACTTATTTTATTTATTGTGCTTGTTTTTTTTTTCGAATCAAATGTTTGGCCAGAACATCGACTCAGCAAGATGCATTCGCATAAGAAAACGTGACTTTATACGCCGAGCTGATTTTCTAAAATATAAATTTATTAGATTTACGGCTGCACTCGGAGGTTGCCTACGTACCCGAATTGGGATCAAGCCGTTTGTAGTTTATTATAATTATTGAATGAATGGTATCACTCAGGAGCTAAGTCCGGTTTTATTGAAAAGAAAAATAAAAAAAAAATAGCTAAGACTCGTTGTCGTATATTTTTCGTTTATTTAGCGTCTTCGAGTGCTTTTGCCGTGGAGAGTCGCACTTTGCGTTCGCTGATGAAGCAAGATCTTGCCATCTGCTGATCTCCGTGAAGCGTAAAAACTCCGGCCGAAGTAACAAATTTCATACATTGATGATAAGTCGACACGATTGCTTCATCTCGTGGATCCAAGATGTGCCAAGTATGGCATTGTAAATTGCTGGTTTGTCCATTACCGTAAATTTAATGATTTTTATCACTCCGCCGACATAGACCGTGAGTCGTATGGTGCCAAGGTTGAAGAAAGATTCACTGGCAAAGCCAATTAAAGGCTTTGGTGCCGCCTTAATGTCTTTGTCCTGGAATCTCATCTTAGTCAATGTATCTTTAAAGATGATGTTGACCGTGCTACCGGTATCCACCAAGATTTTGGCCACTTCGCTGTCGTGGATATGTAGTTCGACCACCAGCAGGTCGTTATGCGGGGTGTGTAACCCATGCATATCCTTCGATGTGAAGGTGATCGTGGGGTGATAGGCCACATGGCGAGGGAATTTTCGCGACGCGACTGCTTTACGTCCATCACCACCACCACCATCTTGCTTAGTCTTTTTACTACTGAGCTTTGGACTCTGTCTTCTTCTTCTTCTTCTCTTTTGATTTTGGTGGCACGGACTGAGTCATCGCAGTCGGGGAGTCCTCCCATGATCATGTTGACCCGTCACTTTGGTGGAGGGGGTGGATTTTTGTGTTCTCCTTCGTCGTTCTGTCGCTCTGCTCCTTTCTACTTCTCCTTTTCTTCGTGCCTTCTTTCGGGCGTGCGACTTCGGTGCCTTACTCCAGAATTGCCTCGACTGCTGCTTTTTCCTGGATCCTTGCAATCCCGAGTGGATGTAGCCTGACGCGAGTCCCTGGAGTTTGAACTGCGTGAATAGGAGCTTTTACTCCAGGATCGATCGCCTCCGATGTTGATTTTGCCTTCTTTGTATTGTTCATACAATATATTTTGGAGGTGTCGACAGGCTGAAGTAGCGTGCCTCGTCTGCCTATGAAAGGAGCAGTATAGATCGTGATTATCGTCCCTGTCGCTCATGCTCCTCGGGGGATCTCCCAGGGTCCACTGGTTCCAGGGCTTTTCTCCAGATGTGACAACGGCGTGGGAGGACGGCTTGCTTTTGGTGACGAACTCCTTGTCTTTCGAAGCATTCGTGATGCCATATTTCTTAGCGTAGAAATTTTTCTCATCTTCTATTCGTATGAAGATTTGAGCTCGGTGGAGAGCATCTTCTATGGTTTCCCTTGGGTTCTTGTGCAGATCTTCCTTGAGCGGGGATTCGTACCATAGGCCGTTCATGAGTGCCTCGATGGCCAAAGCTTGTGGGATTTGCCCATACGCTGCGGCAGCGTTCTTGAATTTCTTGATGAATTCGCGGAGTGGTTGGTCACGTTCTTGTACTAGAGTGAACAGGTTGACCGTCCTCTTCGTGATGAACATGGAATAATGTTTTATGAAGGCGTGGGACAGATCTTTAAAGGATTTGATCAAGGCCGGAGTTAGGTTAGAGAACCACTTCAAAGCATCCTTGTTGAGATGTTCTACAAAGGTTTGGTAGTGGTTGGCTTCGCGTTCGAGGCCGGTCTCGAATCGTTGCCTCTTCATGGTGACATTGAATCCGGTCAACCATAGGTTAGGAGCTTCCATCCTGTTGTAGCCCGATGGACTTGGGATCCAATCCCGTTTATTCATTGGTGAAGCCTTGCAATTTCGGAATTCAGTTCGCCAGATGGCTCCTCATCGTCGGCCGTTGTGCCCCTGATATTGTTTTGCTCTGGTGTCTCGAAGATCAAACGTCATCCGATTGGTTCTGATCTCGCAGTGGTCGCGGCTGCGAAGGTGCTGAGTTGCTCATCGTACTTGGCTTGCTGGGCCTGGAGGGCGACTAGTTTGGGCACTAAGTCCTGCATGAGTAGCTGCATGGCGGCCTGGATAGCTGCTGCGAGGTCAGCGGCCTGGAGGGGAGCTGGGGCCGCTCTCGCGGGTGGATTCGCAGTAGTGATGTTTGTACGTTCATCGAGAGCGGATGTCTCGGTGTGAGTGGTGTCATCGTCGTTGCGAATGAGATCACTATTATCGACGGGGAGGCTCATCGCTTCGGCTTTCTTGCTTAGTTTTTAAGAATTTATTCTCCTAGTCTCCACAGACGGTGCCAACTGTTGAACCAGAAAATCACCACTAGGGTTTGATTAACAGTTGTGGGTTTCGGAGAACAAGGTCTTTTTATTAATAGCAAGTAAGTGAAATGATTACAAATAAAGGTATAACCAAGAGGTTATGCCAAAGTGAAAAGAATGTTTGCGAAGTAAACTAGAAAGCGTTGGAGTCTCAGGTCTTAGCTCTGCTGCTCTCTAGAATGTATTAGATGATTTTCTTGGCTTCGAGGTCCTTTTTATTTATAGGGATAGGAGGTCGGTTGCTCCAAACTCCTTTTTCTTTTTGTCTTTTGTGTATATTTTCATATCTATGATATGGAAATATCCTTTATTCTCCGAGGAATAAGGAAATTCTCCTTTATCCTTTGAGTTAGTCCGATGTTTCCGCTCTTCAAAGGTTATCCTCAAGAGATTTCCTTTAATCCGAGCTAGGTCAGTGCAGTCTTCCTAATCTTGATGGGCTTAGGTTATTGCAAGAAAAAACCTTTTAGGAAATATGCTCATTTCCTCTCTAACACTAGTGCTTGTAATTCTGCTTACAAAGAGGTCTTACAAGCTCTCTCGTGTTCCCAGATAGAAACCATATGAAACTCTGACATTGCAAGCCAATTTTAAACTATTTTCATTCTTTTTGAATCTGCAATCATAATTACTTTTATGCTTTTAAAACAAGTGGAGGCTTTCTCCAAGTTGTTTGTGTTTCTGGTGTGGACGCAGATAAACATAGAAGAAGCCTCACCTCCCATTATCGGTCCCAAATTCATCCACTCTTTTGAATTATTTTTAAGTTTTATGTTGATCTTGATTCCATAGGCTACTCTTTTTTTTTTCTTTTAATAAACCAACAGATTTATGCTTTCATATAGTCACCAATGGAATTTATTTTACAGCAGGAGGTACTGTTATATTAATGTGACAATCTAGTATTGTTTTCAACTTGGTTTCAAAAGATCCATTTGGATCAAGCAAATTCAATTTTTTGAAGATCGGCTGTCCTTTATAATGTTTGAACATATGGACATTGAAAAACAAATGCTCTCTACTGACTCTTCTTCTAATTAAACAACAGTGGCTACATACATTATTCAGCGGTAATAATTCCTCTGTGGAGTAAATTGGTACCTATTGCTATGGCGCATTTTAGGCATGTCAAACGAGCTCGGCCAGCTCGTTTGACATGCCTAAAATGCGCCCGGCTCGGCTCGGCCCTAAACCCGTAAAGTCCGCATATACTTAAGCATGAACCAGCGCGACTCATTAATATATCGGGCATATGTTTTGAAGCTCAGCCTTATCAGAGTTATCAGGTTTTTTCGAATTAAATCCAAATTTAAATAATCATAAATATATTTTTATCAAATCTGAAAGCAAAGCTTTAACTTATAAATCTATATAAATTTCTAATATCAAATATAAATAAATAAATAAGTAATGTAAATAGTAGAAACATAGAATTGAGAGAGAATTTTTAGGTTGAAAGTATGAGTGCTTTTTGAAACTAGTTTAGTTTGAGTCTTGATGTTTATATAAAGACACACAACTAAAAATTAAGGTTTTATATTAATAAAGAGTATTATATAAAATCAATAACTCTAATTTTTAAAAAAATATAAAGATAATTTAATAATAAAAATTTCTAAATAAATTATAATATAAAGTACATGGCTTTTTGGGACCCGAGACCGATCTGGCTTAAGCCCAAATGGATTTAGCCCAAAAAGTCCGGTTTTTTTTGGAGTTTTTATTCCAAAGCCTAAACTCAGTATTTTTCACGGCCGGATCGGGCAAGGCTTCGGGATTTGATCCAAAATTGACATCCCTAACGCATTTAAGGGTATTCTCCATAGAAAGTACCATATAATATAGGTGATGTCTTTGGTCCTAGAAAGTGTTTTTAAGTTATGTGTAATAATAATCTAGGTTTTGGGGATTTAAAAACATTAATCAATAGAAATAAATATCAATGTTAATTTTTAAAAGGGAGATAGTTTGTTTTTTTGTTCACACATTTTTAGATATTCAACATGTATGTATAAATCTCGTTCTATTACATTTTTTAAAAAAAAAAGTAAAGGAAAAATTGCCTAGAAATTAAGTGGACCAGCTATATTTTAATCAACAGATATACTTTAATAACTATAGAGATCAAACAGAATAATCAGAATGACGACAAGGAGAAAAAATCGATGCATCATTGTGAAAATTATAACCTAAGAAATTAAAGAAAACTATAGGAGAAAAATGTTTCTTGTATTGCATTATACATAAGGTACAAGTATATATACAGAGTTGATGAATATTCTAGAGATACAAACAGGGTAATGACATGAATCAAGAAGAGTGATTACAGGAATCATAAAGTTCGTAATGTGATCTTCTATCCTTAATATTCCTCCTCAAGATGGAGGGGCTTTAGAGACTCCACTCTTGGACGATAAACTTATGAATGGTGCACGAGCCAAAGGTTTAGTTAAAGTATCGGCAAGTTGATCCTTTGATGATACATGAGCAACACGTAGATTCCCAGATGTGATCTGATTTCTAATAAAATTATAATCTAAGGCCAAATGCTTCATCCTAGAGTGAAACACCGGATTGGCACACAGATATGTGGCACCAACATTATCACAATAGATAACCGGAAGTGAAGTAATCTGAATGCCCAGCTCAATAAGTAACGAGCATATCCATCGTATTTCAGAAGAAGTGTTCGCAACAGACCTGTATTCTGCTTCGGTGGAAGAACGGACAACACCTTTCTGCTTCTTCGAGGACCAGGAGATAGGATGTTTACCAAGGTAGATAATGTAGGCGTTAGTAGAGATGAAGTCATCAATATCCCCAGCCCAGTCAGCATCAGAATAAGTGTGAAGCACACTCGGGTTGTCTTTGCTAAAGAACAAACCATGGGAGCTTGTTCCAGCTAAATAGCGTAAGATTCGCTTGCCCCCTGCCAATGTTCTGAGGTTGGTGTATGCATAAACTGGGAGAGCCAACTTACAGCATAAGAAATATCAGGTCTTATAAATGCTAAGTATTGAAGACTGTCGATTGTAGCTTTATACTGTGTCGGGTCGGATAATTTAGTACCAGAACGAAGGGAAAGCTTCGGAGTAGTGGCCATAGGAGTGGTGACAGGTTTAGCGTCAATCATGTTGCAACGAGTGAGAAGATCGAGTATGTACCTTCTTTGTGTAAGATGAAGTCCATGAGCTGTTCTATGAGCTTCAATCCCAAGAAAGTAATTAAGATCTTCGGGATCTTTGACCGAGAAGCGAGTGGCGAGAGATTGAAGTGTCTGTTGCAGAAGAGTAGGATTGTTGCCGGTGATGATTATGTCATCGACATAAATGAGAATGTAGATGAGGGAGGAGCCATTATTGTGGATGAAGAGAGAAGCACCTGCCAGGGTATTGACAAAGCCGGAAGAGAGAACGAAGTTGCTGAATTCTTGATACCAAGCCCGTGGAGCCTGTCGTAAGCCGTACAATGCTTTGTGTAAGCGACAAACGTGGTTGGGATGGTTGGCATCTATGAACCCCGGTGGTTGAGTACAATACACTTCTTCCGTTAAGGTGCCCTGTAGAAACGCGTTGTTGACGTCGAGCTGCTTGATCGGCCAGGAACGACTCACCGCAACATCTAGATCAAGGCGAATTGTGGTGGATTTTATGACTGGGCTGAAAGTCTCCGTGAAATCAATGTCCCGCCGTTGAGTATAGCCTTTAGTAACAAGGCGCGCCTTGTACTTGCGTATAGAACCATCAGGAACATATTTTAGTGTAAAGAGCCAACGACAATCAACAATATTGTGATTTAAAGGAGGGGGAACAAGAGAAAAAGTATGGTTGCCAATAATCGAGTTAAATTCGTCTGTTGCTGCTTTTCGCCAACGAGGATCCTTGAGGGCTTGAGTGATAGTTGTGGTTATTTGATCAATATGATTGACGGTAGCTGTCTTGGCATATTTTGGATTGGGTTTTGAGATTCCATGTTTTGCCCGAGTGCTGATGTTGTGTTGTGGTGGTCGAGCAAGGGGAGGAGGATTCGGCGTTGTCCTTGTTGGTGTGGGTTGTTGCGGTGAAGAAGCAAGAGGAAGAGAGGAAGATGATGATGGGCCATGTTTTTGGGGCTCTTTATGTGGGCTTGCTGGATTAGGAACAGATAATTGTTGTTCGGCTTGGGCCTGTGAAAGAAGTGTTGGTAGAGTGGTGTCGTTTTGGGTTAATTGGTTTCCCGAGTCCTCCGACGAAGATACAGATGCAGAGGGTGATGAATGAGAAGACTCCATCGCATCATTGGAGACAACGGGGAGGGGTGATTCAGGACCTGATACGATGAAGAAGTTGGTGACGTTGATGTAGGGTTGACCGGAGTGATTGATTTGGATGGCAAGACATATGGTGTTGTTGTTGTTGTTGTTGTTGTTGCTGGTGAAGGAACAGAACTGGGAATAGGGGAAACAGGAGACGATGTGAGGGCCAGCGATTTGTCGGAATTGAAGAGTGTGGAGGGTAAGAAGTAGAAGTTCGTGGAGTTTGAGATGAGGAGGAATGGGGGAGATGAGAGGCATACGGAAATTGGTGTTCGTCAAATTGCACATGTCGGGAAACATATAATCGACTGTGAAGGGAATCAAAGCAAAGGTACACACTTTGTGTTAAAGAGTAGCCCAAAAACACACATGGAGTGGAGCGTGGTTCAAGCTTATGAGAGCGATATGGTCGAAGCCATGGAAAGCAAAGACATCCGAAAACCTTTAACTTGTTGTAATTTGGTGCAGATTGGAAGAGAAGAAGATACAGAGAGTTAAAAGACAAAACTGGAGTGGGCATACGATTGATTAAATAGACGGCAGTGGAAAAGGCATAAGACCAAAATGTATTAGGAAGCTTGGCATGATGAAGAAGAGAAAGTCCAGTTTCCATGATGTGTCGATGGCATCTTTCAGCAAGGCCATTGTGCTCTGGCGTATGTGGGGGAGAAGTAAGATGTATGATTCCTACAGAAGAAAGAAAGGTACGAAGAGCAATGAATTCGCCTCCATTATCTGAAAAAAGTGTTTGAATCTTTAATTGAAAACGGTTCTCCGAAAGAGCTTTCAAGCGAATGAATGTCTCTTTAACATCAGATTTGAGCTTAAGAGGGTAAAACCAAATATATCTTGTGAAGTGATCAACTAGAATTAGATAGTGTTTATAGTTGTCAGTAGAAACAATAGGAGATGTCCATAGGTCAGTAAAGATGATTTGGAAAGGATGTCACTAAAAATAATTTTAAAAATAAAAGAAAAGGCAACTAAATAGAGATATTTAATGGAATGATATAAATATTTATAACATCTTATAAGTATAAGAAAATATTTCTTATCGTTTAACACATCGCAATTTTATGAGCAAAAAAGCTTTACAATAGTCTCAAATATTTTAAAATAATAAAAAAACAAAAGTAACATTTTTAATTTCAAGAAAAAGAACAAAAGCAAATATAAAACCATACAAAATAAAATAATAAATAAACATAATGATAATATAAATATATAAAATTAAAAAATTGATTTACAAATAACTCCGCGCAATGCGCAGGTTAATTTCTAGTTTTATTAATTATTATTAACATTAACTTCATTTTTTCGTTATAAATTTACAATAACTTTCAAAATACTGTTAGCCAAAATTTTGTGTGTAAAAAGTTTTGTTTAAAAAAATATTTTGATCCATATTAAAATTTTGTTTTAAACTTATTAGTATCACTAGGGATGTTTCCGCGCTACGTGCGGATTGTTTTTATATAGATATTTGATTATTATTTAAGTTAAATTATTTTCACTTTAAGTTAATATTTTAAATATAATATTTAATTTTTAAAATTGTTTTGATATGATTATACATCAAAAATATTTTAACGTATTCAAAAATGTATCATGATATAATTTTAAGAATTATCTACTTGATATATGCTAAAATTAACTGTTAATCTAAAACTTAATATTTGTATATAAACTCACTGTTATTCACTAACTTTCAAAATATTATTAAAATTATTTTTGATTTGACTAAATTTGATTATTATTGTTCCAATTAATTTAGATTTTTATTTTTATTTCAACTGTGTTTGTGTAGTGTTTTTATTTAATTAGCACTCTCAAATACAAACAACACTCAATGTTCCAATCTCTTATAAATCTATAAAATAACTATGATTCATATAAATAAAAACAACATTTACATAGTATAAAAAATCACAATCATATTGATAAAATGCAATTTTGATTTGGTCTATATACGTAAACTATAAAAATATAGATGAATGAGGCAAGTAATACATATACAAATACAATTTCATATTAATTCATTATGTTAAATAAAGTATGTTGAGTTTCTCAAAACTCAAAAGATGTAAAAAATTTGTGCTTGTAATTTAATTTAAACATTTTTTATTAAACTACACATATATATTTTGACGAGCCTTTATAATTAAACTAATAATATATATTATATTATTTTTAAAGGAGTTTCTTAACCCAGTAAAAAAAACCATATTAGTTTTTCATTCAAGTTGGGTTTATAAAGAATTTTGTTGATGTGGATGGTTAGAGATTTTTTTAGACATTTTCTTCTACATAAAAATGTGTATGTTATTTTTTCAAAAATGCATTATTATTTAATTTAAGAATTTACTAACTTGATATATATAAAAATTAACTGTCATCTAAAACTTAATTTTTGTATATAAACTGTTTAACTGATGAGTTGACATGTATCGCTTGTAGTAACTTGACTACCTTAAGTCAACTAAAACACACATTGAATAAATATCTGTGCATGAAATTCTTCTTGTGTCCATCATTTTCTGCAATGTAAATAGTAACGATGATCGAAATCTTCATATAGATAGATGCTTTGAAAAGCTTCCTATAACTTCCGTTGTCTTGTTGGTTGCCATAAATCTAACGTATTGTGATGTTTAATCTGTATGTTTCTAAAAGTTAAATGTTTTAGATTTTTATAATTTGTAAATGTTTTAAATTTTATTTTAGAAATTAATATTTTGTATATAATTAGGAAAAACTCTCTCCAATAAAGCTATCCACATCAGCAATTTATTTTTATGTTTTATGGGCTTTTAATTTCTAATTTTTATAGGCTTTTATTTTGTATATAAATACTTTACAAACCACAAAATATAAATGATCCAACTTTTATATTTAAATGGACTTTTACATACATATTTCTAGGATAGTCATATGATATAATTTAAAAGTTAAAAAAAACAAACATTTATTTTACAAGCCACAAAAATGTAAAGTGTCTACAAATAAAAAATTTAGAATGTTATTTCGAATAAGAAATAAAGAAAATGTGTGAGATTGATGATTAATTTATTTTGTTAATCTCTTCAAAAAGAAGCGGCATATAAAAAATGAATAAAGTTATAGAGATTAAAGATATAGATACATATGATAACGTATAAGTATAAGATCAATTTTTTTAAGCAATTAGCACATCACAATTTATATTTAACAAAATAAATTACCAATAGCATTAAATATTTTTAGGTTAATTAAAAAACGAAAACAGCATTTAAAATTAAAAATGAACAGAACATATATTAAATAGATAAACACAACAGTAATTTAAAAATATGATTTCAATTAATAAATAACGAGATTTGGTGGGATTGATAGTGAATTTCTTATGTTGATCTTGCTCAAAATAAGTGACCTAAAAAAACAATTGAATAAAAATATTCAGTGAGAAAATATAGATATATTCAATAAAGTATAAGTATGATAGTGAGCTTTTAACAATTAATATATTTCAATTTCTATTTAAAAAACAATTTCACAATAAATTTACATATTTTTAGGATAATAAAAAACTAAAAAAAAAATATTTAAAATTGAAAAATAGAACAAAAATTTATTAAAAAAGGTAAACATAATAGTAATATATATATAATTATAAATTTAAAAATTTGGATAAACAAAATTCTTTCACAAATTCCTTTCAAAATATAAATACAGAGTACTATTTCAAATAAGAAGGAAAAAGAGTAAGTGGGAGTGGTGGTGAATTAACTTTATAGATCTCACTAAAAATAATTTAAAAAATAAAAGAAAAGCCAACTAAATAGAGATATTTAATGGAATGATATAAATATTTATAACATCTTATAAGTATAAGAAAATATTTCTTATCGTCTAACACATCGCAATTTTATGAGCAAAAAAGCTTTACAATAGTCTCAAATATTTTAAAATAATAAAAAAACAAAAGTAACATTTTTAATTTCAAGAAAAAGAACAAAAGCAAATATAAAACCATACAAAATAAAATAATAAATAAACATAATGATAATATAAATATATAAAATTAAAAAATTGATTTACAAATAACTTCGCGCAACACACGGATTAATTTCTAGTTTTATTAATTATTATTAACATTAACTTTATTTTTTCATTATAAATTTACAATAACTTTCAAAATACTTTTAGCCAAAATTTTGTGTGTAAAAAGTTTTGTTTAAAAAAATATTTTGATCCATATTAAAATTTTGTTTTAAACTTATTAGTATCATTAGGGATGTTTCCGCGCTACGCGCGGATTATTTTTATATAGATATTTGATTATTATTTAAGTTAAATTATTTTCACTTTAAGTTTATATTTTAAATATAATTTTTAATTTTTAAAATTGTTTTGATATGATTATACATCAAAAATATTTTAACGTATTCAAAAAATGTATCATGATATAATTTTAAGAATTATCTACTTGATATATGCTAAAATTAACTGTTAATCTAAAACTTAATATTTATATATAAACTCACTGTTATTCTCTAAATTTCAAAATATTATTAAAATTATTTTTGTTTTGACTAAATTTGATTATTATTGTTCCAATTAATTTAGATTTTTATTTTTATTTCAACTGTGTTTGTGTAGTGTTTTTATTTAATTAGCACTCTCAAATACAAACAACACTCAATGTTCCAATCTCTTATAAATCTATAAAATAACTATGATTCATATAAATAAAAACAATATTTACATAGTATAAAAAATCACAATCATATTGATAAAATACAATTTTGATTTGGTCTATGAAGTATACGTAAACTATAAAAATATAGATGAATGAGGCAAGTAATACATATACAAATACAATTTCATACTAACTCATTATGTTAAATGAAGTATGTTGAGTTTCTCAAAACTCAAAAGATGTAAAAAATTTGTGCTTGTAATTTAACTTAAACATTTTTTATTAAACTACACATATATATTTTGACGAGCCTTTATAATTAAACTAATAATATAGATTATATTATTTTTAAAGGAGTTTCTTAACCCAGTAAAAAAAACCATATTAGTTTTTCATTCAAGTTGGGTTTATAAAGAATTTTGTTGATGTGGATGGTTAGAGATTTTTTTAGACATTTTCTTCTACATAAAAATGTGTATGTTATTTTTTCAAAAATGCATTATTATTTAATTTAAGAATTTACTAACTTGATATATATAAAAATTAACTGTCATCTAAAACTTAATTTTTGTATATAAACTGTTTAACTGATGAGTTGACATGTATCGCTTGTAGTAACTTGACTATCTTAAGTCAACTAAAACACACATTGAATAAATATCAGTGCATGAAATTCTTCTTGTGTTCATCATTTTCTGCAATGTAAATAGTAACGATGATCGAAATCTTCATATAGATAGATGCTTTGAAAAGCTTCTTATAACTTCCGTTGTCTTGTTGGCTGCCATAAATCTAACGTACTGTGATGTTTAATCTGTATGTTTCTAAAAAGTAAATGTTTTAGATTTTTATAATTTGTAAATGTTTTAAATTTTATTTTAGAAATTATTATTTTGTAATCTTGTTTCTATTAACTATTATTTAAGTTTTTTAGAGCAATTTGTTGTCCAATATATTCACTATATTACAAAAAAGAATATATATTAATGCTATAGATTTAAATTATATTTATTTTACTGATTCAGAAAATGATATTTAGTTTTATTTAGTTATTGCTAATAACTATATTAACTTAGTGGTTCTATTTATTTATTTTATGTGTATTTCAAAAGATATAAAGTGAAATTTTTTATTATTGTTATATTACAAACAAAAGGAGTATATATTGATGCTATAAATTTAAATGATGTTTATTTTACTGATTCAAAAAATGATATTTTAATTTTATTTACTTTTGTTGGTAACTATATTAATTTTAGTGACAAAAATGAGTATATATTAATGCTACAGATTTAAATGATATTTATTTTACTGATTAAAATGATATTTAGTTTTATTTAGTTTTTGCTAATAACTATATTAATTTAATGGTTCTATTTATTTATTTTATGTGTATTTCAAAAAATCTAAAGTGAGAATTTTCATTATTGTTAATTTGTTATATTACAAACAAAAAGAGTATATATTGATGCTATAGATTTAAATAATATTTATTCTACTGATTAAAAAAATAATATTTTATTTTTATTTACTTTTGTATTTAACTATATTAATTTTGGTTCTATTTATTTACTTTATGTGCATTTCAAAAAAATATAAAGTGGGAATTTGTATTATTATTTTTTGCTGATATGTCATATTTTTAGAGTAGTTTGAAAAGCTGAGGTGGATAGCTTAAGGAGCCCCAAATAGTTTCTTTTATTTAGTATAGATGCTTACAAAAAAAAAAGTTATTAGTATCATTCTAGGCCAGTGTTTTATTTTGAAGTCCATACCAAAAATTTGTGTCTTACATTTTAGCACATTCGAGATTAGATTTTTTATTAATCCATTAGTAACACATGCAGACATAGTCTTTTCTATCTCAAATTGGATACTTTCAAATTGTAAATTTCACGATTTAGATCTTCTTTCAATCTATAGCTTTGTTTCTTTGCTTCAAGAATATGTAATTCTTCCCAATTTTGACTCACAAAGCTTCTATAGAACATGTTTTCTTACTATTAATCATTTGAGAAGAAGAAATTACGAAGGCCGTTTAAGATCATCTATATACAATTAAAGATAATGATACATAAAACTAAGATATGCGATTCTGAATATTATATGAAGAATACTTCTAATAAGATATATGTGAACACCCGTGATTTCTGTTTTAGTTATCAATCTGTAAATTCTCTTAAGAAATAACTGAAGCAATATGTTAAAAAAAAAAACTTAAGCAGATTTATATTCGTAAATTATGTGATTTTGTAATTTTTTTATATATATTCAATCAGTATAAGATCATGTATAATATCAGAAAATTATATATAACCAATCTAAGATTTCTGTGAAAAATAAGATCATTTTTCTTGCTTCAACATAAATTCATCTCTGGTAATCTACTTATTTCACAAAATCAAAGTGTAAGGTGCATAGTTAGATTTTTAATGATAAATATAAGCAAACTAATAGAAATTGACTAACAATAAAACACATTAATATTTCTTAATTTCATTGTTTCTCTAAAACTATTCAGTTGGTTCCACACTCATGTAGGTATAATATTTTGTATGCAATCGATTTTAGTCACTTTAATGTAAAAATGGATTAATCTATCTATTTAATCTGCTTTGCAACTGCCTATAATATTTTCATGCATTTTATTTTTAGTCATCTTATAATGTAAAAATGTACTAACTTGTCTATTTAATATGTTTTGTGTCATATTAACATATTTTATATGTTTTATTAAGCCAGTCTGAAAAAGATCGTATATTTGTATGTATTAATGTATATGTTAATGTAGACATACTATTTGTAGAAGTATTTAAAAAAAACCTTTATATATCATGCAAAATAATGTATATATATTAGTATTGATCTCACTGAAATTAATACTGAATAAATTAATATTATTATGATATAAAAATAGTGTAAAGTAGTAGTATTGATCTCACTAAAATTAGGATTCCTATATTTTAGGAATTATTAAATCGTTGATTATAATCTATAAATGAACTTCCATGATATTGTTTTAAAAAAAAAATTATGTGACATTCGTTAGTTGCTTACATTATTTCGAATTTTGAAAAAATACTGATATGATTTATTTTAATTATGATTCCCGAGTTTTTGGAAACTCAATTATTTTTCTTCCTAATATTAAGGGTTTTCTAAATACTTACCCATGTTTGTTGATTGTCAAGATATGACACTATATTTATGTTTAAGAGGAAATCAAAGTAACTATACGTACTTTGATTTGTGGTTTCTTCAACCGATTATTTTGTTAAAGATGATATAAACTTGGTTTGATTAAAGATATATTAGTTAATATATTTGGTCCAGTAGACTAAATCGTAAATACTCAAGATTGTTTTGTTTGATTAATTGGTATGGGATCGTGTAGTAGACAGTCACTTAGCAAACAACTGCGGCTTATATAAGTCGAGGAACATAAGACCATCATTTACAATAGATTTGGTCCTTCTCAAGGATTTAGCCGAGATTGGTGTTCTAAGGATTGATTTGTGCAATTTGTGGTTCTCCTCAGGATGCATTTAGAGATGATATATATATATATATATATATATATTTTTTGAACTTTTTCGTGCATTAAAATTAAAAGTAGCAAAAGTGCTCACCAATTACATAAGCCACTTTAATGACAAAACCCATAAAAAGAATGAGAAACCAAATATTAAAGCCCAAATGAACCAGATTAGTGATGCTCACCATTTACATAAGCCACTTAAATATATAGAGATGATATATTGCAGCGAGGTCCAATTGAAAGCTTTTAACAGGAAGTTTTCCTTGAATGGCTCTTCATGCTTGCATCATAATTTTGCAGAGTTAACAAAAAGTGTGGTACTGAGAATCATTGTCACTTAATCATGTATGTTTCTGCTCCTTAATCATTGTTAGGAATAGTTTAGCTTTAGGGTTCGGATACAGAATCGCAATCAGCGTTTATACATAACAGTTCTGAATTTACAAAGACCGGTAGATTCTTATAACAAAGCTTCTCACACTCCCCCCTTCTAAACAACTAAAATTCTCCATATACACTTTTCAATCTCCATGATATATTGAAAATCAAAATCTAACCAAAATACGGTCACATGAGAGTAATTAAAACTTTACAAAGTGTAGAAAATCTTGATAGCAAATCAGATACCAAATAATTGCTTCTTAATGACTTCTTAAAGACATCAATGTGTGCTTGCACATGAATTCTAAACTATCTTGTGTTTATTTAAGGTAAACGGGATAGCTTCTATGATATACACCATCTTGATTTGATTGTAGTGAACTAAGACATCTAAAAAATCTCATCATTGTGTGTTTCCCATGTTGAAGAATCAATGAAATCTTAAAATGTCACATGTTTGTTGACATGGCTCTTCAAATCATCTTCAGTTAGCTGATACCCTTCTGATCTAACAACAAACGCTACCGGAACCTCATCAGCTACTTCGTCCTTCATCCTGAAAATTCAAATATATTAGAAGCAATAACACTAGAGATTTCGAGTTGGGAAGTTTTAAGATTTGTTTAATAGAATTAAGGAGCAGAAAAATAGATTATAGAGTTTAAGCATTATAGATCTGAGATCAATAACAGAAATTATATGAATTGCACTACACAAATTTGTAAGTAATATAGAAATCGTAAAAAGATAAAGTAGAAAGTTTGTTCATACTTAGATTTTGGTTTCAATAGCAGTGATGATTTTCCCTACAGTGAATACAATCAAAACAAAATGAAAACATGATTCGTATGTATATGAGATTTTTGTGAAAACATTAGATATATGAGGAAGGAAAAAATAGATGCTCTCTATAATATAGAATAGCAATGGAATTAGGGTAACTGATGTGTAGTTTGTTGGCGGATTTGTTAAGATCTCATGATCTATAAGCAAATGAGATATCAATATTTACTTTTCGAAATCGTTTCTGTTATGGTATATAATTTTATGTATATCTAAATTCATAGGGATTAGTTAAATGATGTGCTTAAGAATAATATGTTGCCGAGATTTAAGTTATAGAATAATCTGTTGTGTGCTTATGTAGGTTCATTATGTTTTAAGGGGAATTATATATGTTATGTTGTTGATAGAAAAAAGTATTAATTATCCTTAATGAACCTCTATATATGTAATGCAAGTCTAATGGCAAATGATGTAATTAACATGGTAGGTAAAGGTTAGTTTTAAAAATGATCCTCTTTTAATAGTATAACTAGGATAGGTAAAAAGTTTTTTATAAATTAATTTTAAAAATATTGGTTTTATAAATATAATTTTACTGTTCAACAACATTGTAATCAAAATAGTTAATCTACGTTCGACCAAAAAAAAAAGTTAATCTACAAATAATGCTAAAATGCTATAAAATATGATTAATTATCTTTTTATTAATCGTATTCATGTTTTTTGTCAAAAAATTATACAATAAAAGTGTGTTCGATTTAATAAGAAAAAAAATTATTGGTTTTTATAAATTATTTTTCTTCTTACTAAATCGAACACACTTTTATTGTATAATTTTTTCTTCTTTATCTTATTTGTTATTATTCTTTTGTTGTTGTTCTTCTTCTTTTTCTAAATTTTTATCATTGTTCTTCTTCTTTTTCTCTCTTTATCTTTTTTTTATTTCTTCTATTTTTCTTTTTAAGTTCTTTTTGCACGTTATTCTTTTTCCATTCTCTCTTTTTATATTTTTAATGATTTTTTCTCTCTTTTTCTTCTCTATTATTTTTTCTTTATTTTATTTTTCTTTAAATTTAGCAAAACAAAATTGATATAAAAATTTCTTATATTAAATAATTAATATTATATAAATAATTGTTGGTCTAACATATTTTGAGATTTTTTGGTAAAATAAAATTTAGACTCTAAATATATTACTTTTTAATTTTTTTGGAATTTTCTATATATATCTTAATAAATTTCGAATTTAAAACAAAAAAAAATAAGATAGTTTTAAATTTTTAAACAAAAATGGGCTTTTTAATAAGAAGAAAAACAAAATATTAAACCTTTAATAAAAAAAATAACAAAAATTTAGACCTGAAAAATAAATTTAATAAATTTTTATATAACTAATAAAGTCAAATGGCATATTAGGTATAGGATCCTCTTTTAATATAATAGATGTTATTTTTTTTTATATGTTCGTAATAGGACTAATCAAAAGGAATCTACATGGCATGGGTAGAACAACTACTATATCCATATGTCTTACACTTACTTAACTTGTTTGTAACTGTTGTAAAATATACTTCTTTTTTTTTGTCGGCAAACTGTATTCATCGTAAGCCCAAAATGAGCAATCGAATTACATGGTTCAGAGAAACATCTCTAAATTACAAAGCCCAACAAAAATGCTGAGTAAAATACAAAAGCTTTGACAAACACGTGTCATAACACATGTCTTTTAGACGATGATGCAGCTGCTTCTGTTGAAGATCACCATCGGTGTCAAGCTTCTGATGAAGCCCGTAAACATGCCGGCAATAAAATTCATCGGAAATCAGCTCTTTCTTCTGTGAACCATGCTTAACACTCTTCTCTTTTAAAATCGCCGCCTTAGATGAGTGAAACTTCACCTATCACAAAAGATTAGAACAGTGAAAAACTTAAATTGAAAAAGCAGTAAACAAACTGAACTAATTCAACAAGTTAATCAAATATCTCAATTCTTAATTTTGAATGAGAGACTTTGCTTTAAACCTAACAGAGACCCAAAAGGAAGCAAAAAATTATAACTCTCCAAAAGAAAGAATTAAGGATACGGTAAGAAAAAAGAGACAATCAAAGGCGGAGTAAAGCTAGTCCGAATGACCGGAAAAGCCGAGAGAAAGAGAAAGAGAAGAGGTGTGAACAAGAAAACAAAAAAAAACTAAATAAAACAAGAACAAAACCGAACAAAGTCGGAGAGAAAGCCGAAAAAGTCGGATTTGTTAACGGATCAAAATCGGTAAGAAAAGAGAAGCATAATTACAAGCAAAGAAAAGAAACGAGATCTGCGTACGGAATAAACACAAACAGGTTCCGATGAAAAGGACAAAAGCAAGAGCCATACAGAGAAAACAAAGTCTCTTAGTTGTAAGCAAAAGATACAGGCGATATATCAAATATATTGTCCCTTTCTAATTGTAACGCAAACATTTGATGTGGTTTCAACTTTCATCATGTCTTAACCGGCCTCACAAGCCCTAAACCAGAGCCGCTACCCAAATGCTTGTACTCCTTAGCCTCGAGATTATCATCGTGCTCAGCAAAACCTGTGCCTCCTTTCTTTAACCCAACCAAGTTTCTGTCCTTGCAAGGCTTGTCACAGACAAGACAGACTTTGTCGACAGGCATAAACTTTTCACCGCACTTCTTGCAGAAAACATGCCCGCATGAGCTAAGTGCCACGAGAGACATCGTGTTGGTGAGAGTGACTTTGCAGCTCGGGCAAATGTAGGTTTTGTCATAAGAGCTTGAAGATGATGTTGTCTTCTTCTCTTCTTCGCTGTTGTCTTCCGTGAAACGTATAGCAAAGAGGTTCTTAAGCTTGAGCTTCTCTTTCCCCTCTGGACAAACCGTGTGAGTTTCTGGAGCTTCTACTCTCACTGAAGCTCCTGGTGTAGCTGATGGAAGCCAGAAGGCTTTCATCGTCCTAAGCGCTTCTTCTTCAAAGGAAGTCGTCTTCACACTGTTTGCGCCATGAAAACCATTCTTGTCCTGGCTTTGGCTCTTGTCACTGTATCGAGGCAATGCACCATGGTTTTGCTGATCAAATTCGTCGAGCTCTCTCGCCTTCTGTAACATTAGCCTCTCTTCTTCTTCGTCCTTATCTTGATTCTTTTGAGAAGCATGGGCAGCAAGCCTCCTGAAAACAATCCCACAATTTTAGCATACGGAGCAAATATATATCAGACATGAATCACATGATAGCTCCTCAAGAGATCCCTTAACAGTGTATACAATATACAACTAACGAGAGTCAGCTTCAACAATTTCTACACTGGTAAATGTAATTATTCGTATACAAGCACAAACAATCGCGTGCAACCATAAGTCAACCCTGAGATCTCGTTTGCCATTATATGCTCATACTCATCTAACACAAAATAGCAAACATCACAAACATCTCCAACAATATTTGAGTAATCACTTCATAAGATTCTCGTATCTCTCCTCCTAGTCCAATTAGTCTATAACTCAAACAAAATAACCACTATATGACTAAAACAATACCACAACTACTTGTGATATAGTTTAGGTCACTTTAAGTTCAAGATCACATAGCTTAAGAGTCTCTTTCTTTACTCTTGTAAACACGAATCAAGCATTAAACATCCAATTTTTCATCAGGGTAATGCTCTAACTAACATAAAACCCAACTAATCTAATACAAATATGATTATGAGGAGACTTGATCTAATCCATGAGTTTCACCTTGAAGTCAATACAAAATTAGCTAACCAAGTAAACAGGAATTATCCATTATACACCAGATACATAGGCATCACAAAAACAAAAACTCGAATCCAGAATAATAATGGAGTTCAACAACCCTATCTAGATCTTAAGGATACAACTTAAATCAAGCTCAATCACGATCCAAAGTGCCAATTTCGTCATAAATATAACAACCCAGAAGCTGAAATCGAAGGTGGATGATTTTACCTTTGTATATCTTTCTTCTGCGCCAGGAAACATTCGAGGATACACTCTCTGCAGAAGACATGACCCTTGTGGCAACACATCGGATCGATGAAAGGCTTCAAGCAAAGGGAACAAGCATCGAAAGGCTTGATCGAGTCTTTCCCCAATCTCTCCCTCTGGGTTCCATACCCTAGCTTCTTCTTCTCGTCGTAAGTGAAATACGCAAGATCGTTGTTGTTCTTCGAGTGTCTCTGCGGCATATTGGCTGTAGAATCGAGGAAGACGAATTGGGTAGAAGAGGAGTCAGGTGTGTGGAATTAAGGATCCAAATCCGAAACCCTATAGAGATTTGGGTAAAAGCTTTTGGTTTTTCAGGTTGGAGGAGAAATTGGGAAATTTTGATTACGAGTTTTCCAGTGTTTCGGTCTCATTTAAGTCGGATCTACAACCCCAGCCCTTTACCGTCCGATATAATCTGACGGTTCTTAAGGGTAGCCGAAATAGATCAAACCAAACCGTATATGGGTGATTCGGTTCGGTTTTGTTTTCGCCTAAAAACCCGGTTCATTTTAGAATGGAAAATTGATTCTTGATAGGATCATCCGTCCTTCTTTGATTTTTTTTTTTTTTATCTATCTCACATCTAGTTTTTATTGGTTTGCTATATATATATTTTTGGTCGATATTTAAAATTAACTAAGATGTTTTTCTAATGAGCTCATTTCTTGAAGAATACGTAGCTAACATCTTACAGACAGACATTGTCTTTGGTCCTCATGAGCTCATTTAAATGCGTTGATAAAAGCGATCATTCTGTCGGTGTAATCATTGTCATTTTTAGTAACTCGAAATAATCAAGTGTAAAAACCATTGTTTTCTCTATGGTGCTCGTGCAAGTGCCAAGTGTAAAAGCCATTCAGACTGAGATTGACCATATATATAATCTTTGAAAAAATCTGTAGAAAAACAGAAAATGTGCAAGTGCCAAGTGTAAAAGCCATTCAGACTGAGATTGACCATATATATAATCTTTGAAAAAATCTGTAGAACAACAGAAAATGGTTTTGAAATATTTTGGAAGATATCCCGTGTGAATCAGAGTATTGACTTTACGTATACAATATGATAGCTAATCGAATATAGCTCATGCACTAAGTACTGTGTAATGTAAATCTTATCATTTTCTTATGACATAACATAGACCACTAGACATATGATCTCAAGTGATGTAGGTTTAAAGTAAAAACTAAATAGAGTTGTATCTACTAAGAAATAGACGTGCCAATAACTAGTTTTTAAAATGATAAACAGTGCTACACATATGTATGTGATCACAATAATAAACGTTGACTTGTAATGATTCCATTCAAAGTTAGTATGATTGGATACTTATGATAATAATTAATGGTAAATTGTAATCGATACTTCGCCGATTTAGCTCAGATAACTCTTTATATCTCGGTCTCTCTCTCTCTTGTCACTCGTGTATATCAAGTAAGAAAAGGAAAAAGAAACTCAAAGTTTTATAGAGTTCCCCAAAACCTGGATACGTCTCTCTTCAGAATGATTCCCGGAATCTACTAACTCTCTTCTTGTTTGTTACAGAAAAAAGATCAAGAGATACAACAAAGAAAAAGAAGATCAATCACACGAAGAAGACGAGTTGTTGAGCTGTTATAACGGCCAACTTATCCACTCAGTCAACGGACTTCTTGGACTTCAACCAATTACCTGGCCCAAAGCCACTTCTCCTCTTTGGTAGCTTTTCATTTTGGGCTTGACTACGCGAGGCCCAAACCTGAGAATGAAGAACAACTTCTCACAAATCTCCACCTTGTTTGCATTCCCGACCCTTTGCATGTCCAAAACGCCGACAACCTCCGTGGATCCCGATCCTGGCACCGGTGTTAACTCACGCCGAGGACACCGACTTTTGAGCTTCTCTTCAACCGAAAAGCAACGCTTGAGCTCCGATCTGACCTTTCGGAGGCTCCACTGTTGTCAAGCAAAACCAGCGATAACAGCCCCTTTGGGTCCGCCGTCTTCTCAACTCACCGACGACGACGCACCCCTCTAAAGCTTCTAGGCTTCGATCATGTTCAGCATCTTCAAGCAACCGCTGAACTTCACTCCAGGTATGACCTTCGTTAACATGTCTGCTGGGTTAACCGAAGTGTGAATCTTTAGAACTTGTACATCACCATCGTCAATTGCTTCCCTGATATAATTGTATTTGACCTTGATGTGCTTAGTCCTCTCGTGAAACATGTGATTCTTCGCTAAGTAGATAGCACTCTGTGAATCGCAATGAATCTCTATCGCTTCTTGATTGAAACCCAACTCTTCACAAAACCCCTTTAACCAAACCGCTTCTCTGCTTGCTTCTGACAGGGCTATGTACTCTGCTTCTGTTGTAGATAGCACCACCACCTTCTGAAGCTGAGATCTCCAACTGATTGTGTTGCCACCAGCCGTGAACACAAAACCCAGGATGGACCTCCTTTTATCCAAGTCTGAAGCATAATCTGAGTCACAGTAACCTTTCACCTTGAAGTCCTGACCTTTTATGAAAGTTAAGTTCACTCCTGCAGCTCCTTTCAAATATTTCATTATCCACTGAACAGCTAACCAGTGTTCCTTTGCAGGTCTCCCCATATATCTGCTTACCATTCCCACAGCATATGCGAGATCCGGTCTGGAACCAACCATTGCGTACATTAGGCTTCCCACTGCACTTGCGTAAGGTATGTCCTCCATTTCCTTTGTTTGTTCTTGTTCCTGTTCTTCTGTAGTAGCTTGTAGCTTGAAATGAGACCCCATAGGCGTAGACACCTCTCTGCTATCCCACATTCCAAATGTTTTAAGAACCTTCTTTATGTACTCTTCCTGTGAAAGAACTAGAACACCCTTTTCGCGATCTCTGAAGATATCCATGCCTAGAATTCTTCTTGCTGGCCCTAGGTCCTTCATCTCGAACTCTGAACTTAGGAGCTTCTTTAGGTTCTGAATCACCTTCACACTCTTAGATGCCAATAGCATGTCATCCACGTATAGGAGTAAGTAGACCCTGTCTTCAATTGTAGAACCTTTCTGATAGACACACATATCAAACTTACTGCGCTTGTATTTCTGCTTAGCCATGAACTGATGAAACCTGTGATTCCACTCTCTAGGAGATTGCTTTAACCCGTAGAGAGACTTCTTTAACAAGCACACTTTGTCTTCTTGTCCCTTTTGCATAAAACCCTCTGGCTGATTCATGTAGATAGTCTCGTGTAGAACACCATGAAGGAAAGCTGTCTTAACATCCATCTGCTCCAATTCCATATCATGATTAACCACCATAGACACTAGAATACGGATTGACACGTGCTTCACCACAGGCGCAAACACTTCATTGTAGTCAACTCTCTCAACTTGAGCAAACCCCTTTGCCACTAGTCTAGCCTTGTACCTAGGCTCTTCAACTCCAGGGATTCCTGGCTTTAGCTTGAATATCCACTTGCAGCCGATAACCTTTTGATTCTTAGGTTTATCTGCTAGGTTCCAAGTGTGATTCTTGCCTAATGACTCAATTTCTTCATGTGCAGCTTGATCCCATTTCTTCCATTCTCGGCTTCTACGAGCTTCGGCAAAGGACTTTGGCTCATCGATTTCTATGGCTTTTGCACTGGCAAGGGCATACGCAACAAAGTTGCCTTCCCTGAACCTTGCCGGCTTCTTCAACTTTCTGCCAAAACTATTCCTCTTCAAAGGTAAGCCTTCCTCATCAAACTCCTGAATATCTTGTTCATCTTGGTCCGACTGACTTGTCTGATCATCAGCTTCCTCATCCGAAGAACTCTCATACACATCTTCTTGTTCTGTCTCAGGGTCTGACATAGCTCCACCACGACTTGAAGATGCTTCTGCTGCGTTCTCCGAGGGCTCCACCTCTTCTAAGTTCTCCTTAAAAGTAACCCTTTTCTTAGCCTTTACCATATTCGCATCTGTTGACATGTCTGCGTCCTTATCTTTGAATAATCTGTCTTCATGAAATATGACATCTTTGCTCACTATAACCTTCTGATCATCTAGGAGCCAAAATCTGTAGCCCTTAGTACCTTGCGCATATCCCACGAAAATCCCTTTAGTTGCTCTAGGACTGATCTTGTCTTGAACCGTATGAACATAGGCCATACACCCGAACCTTTTTAGATGACTGTAGTCCGGTTTACTTCATGTCCATAGGGCCTCTGGAATTTCGAAATCAATAGATGCAGACGGAGACCGGTTTATTATGTAGACTGCTGTATGAGCTGCTTCTGTCCAAAACTCTCCACCTAAGCTCGTCTCACTTAACATGCTTCTAACCTTATTCATGATTGTCCTGTTCATCCTCTCTGAAACGCCATTTTGTTGAGGGGTATAGGGACAAGTTTTATGTCTCTTAATCCCTGATTCTTTGCACAGATCATCAAATAGATTGTTGCAGAACTCTAACCCGTTGTCTGTTCTTAAACATTTCAGGTTCTTCCCGGTCTGATTCTCCACTAGCTTCTTCCATTCCACGAAGTTCTGGTAAGCTCTATCTTTAGTCTTTAGGAAGTAGATCCATACTTTCTTCGAGTAATCGTCTATAAACGTCAAGAAGTATCTGTTTCCTGATAGACTAGGAGTTACGTTTGGAGAACCCCACATATCTGAGTGGACGTAGCCTAGGATCTCTGTTGTTGTGTGTTTCCCCTTTGGAAAACTCTGCTTATGCGATTTTCCCATTGTACAGAGCTCACAAAACCCAAGCTGCTTGATGTCATCCTTCTTCAAGTATCCCTTCCTTACTAATGCCTCCATTGAAGATTGACTCATGTGAGCAAGCCGTGAGTGCCACTTTCTCGTCATGTCAACAGGTACTCTCGCAACGTTTGCTTGTGCTTCTCTGACCTTTCCTTGTAGATAATACAAGCCTTGTTCATACTTCCCTGTTAACACTCTCTTATTGTCCTTGCAGAACACCACCGAGAAGTCTTCACCACTGTACTTGCATCCGGACTGCTCAAGCTGACCATAGGAGATGAGGTTTCTGCCCATGTCTGGCATGTACCTCACATTGCTCAAAGTCACCACCGTGCCATCAGGGTTGTCTATGGTAATCTTCCCTAGACCTTTCACTTTGCAGTGAGTGTTGTTTCCCATAAGCACTGTGTGTCCCTCACATTCCTCAAATTCAGATAGTAAGTCCTTTCTTGGTGTGATGTGAAACGTACAGCCCGAGTCTAGAACCCATTCATCTGTAGCAGCTTGTAGACTCACTGTTAGGGCTATAGGTTCAGGAAGTTTTACTGCCACGTTAGCTGAGTTGTTTCCTTTTGCTTTACGCTTAGGGCAGTCCTTCTTCCAATGACTCTCATCCCCACACAACCAACAAGCTTTAGGCCCAAATTTGCTCTTAGATTTAGACCTATGCTTCCCGTTTCCTTTACTCTTTCCTCTTCCGTTGTTTGATCTGTTTTCACTCCTTTTTTCAGGTCTGCCTCTCTCTTCAACGTAGAGTCCTTCTGACGTCTATCTTAACTTATTCAGTAATCCTCTCTGCCTTAGCTCCGCTTCCTTTGCATACGCCGATGCAGTAACTTCGCTCACTGTTAAGGTTTCCTTTCCCGTACCATATTTTAGAGTGTGAACTAGAGGTTCATACGGCGGTGGAAGACTGGTCAGAAGCTGAATTGCTTGATCCTCCTCACTTATGATGATCTTCAAGCTTGCAAGATCGGCAATAAGCCTCAGAAATGTATCATAGTTTTCCTCAATGGTACGATTCTCATCCATCTTGAATCCAGCAAAGCTCTGCTTTAGGTATATCCGATTAGGAAGAGACTTTGTTTGATAGTCACTTTCTAATGTTTTCCACATTCCCATCGCAGTCGGCTCGTGCATAATCTTCAGGAGGATCGAGTCAGTGAGGCAAGTTCCCAACAGATTTCTGACTCTTAGATCCATGGCTTCCTCTTTAGGATCCATTCCCATATCCCTCACAACTGATGCAAGGCCGGATCTCGTATCTCCTGGGGTGACAACTCCTGACGCTCTCGTCCCTGGTGTTGCTCCTCCCATCTGTGACACTGTCTCTGAGACTTGCGACGTTGATGAAGTCGCCTTCTCCTTCAAGACTGACCCTAACCCCTGAATCTCTAGTTGACCGAGGAATCTGTACTTCCACATCCCGAAGTCACCTTTTCCATCAAACTTCTCCATCTCAAACTTTCCTTGCGTAGGCTCCATATCTGACTCGCTTTCCTGTTTTGTTCTGTTACCTGCAGATAACACAATCAACAGAGGAGAACGAATCAATAGGTTTCTGATCCTCGCACGTTTCCTTGATTTTCAAATCACGATGAGAAGTTGATTCTGAAAAGGTTCACTAAGGTAAATAGCACGAGTATATCACAGAACAATGAAACTCCCTGAGTTTGCTGATTTGGTGATTGCTCCTTTGTCTCCAAGTGTGCAGATTTGCTTCACCGAGAGTCTGTGAAGCTTCGCAATCACCTTCTCCTTGAACCGGTGAACTCCGATCCTTCTTGTTGCTTCGAGTCTTGCAATTCGATCGTCTCAGTATCTCTGAACGTCTATAACCACGCTCTGATACCACTTGTAACCGATACTTCGCCGATCTAGCTCCGACTCAGGTAACTCTCTGTATCTCGGTCTCTCTCTCTCTCTCTCTCGTCACTCGTGTGTATCAAGTAAGAAAAGGAAAAACAAGACTCAAGGTTTTATAGAGTTCTCCAAAACCTGGGTACGTCTCTCTTTAGGATGATTCCCGAAATCCACTAACTCTCTTCTTGTTTGTTACAGAGAAAAGATCAAGAGATACAACAAAGAAGAAGAAGATCAATCACACGAAGAAGACGAGTTGTTGAGCTGTTATAACGGCCAACTTATCCACTCAGTCAACGGTCAACGGATTTCTTGGGCTTCAACCAATTACCTGGCCCAAAGCTACTTCTCCTCTTTGGTAGCTCTTCATTTTGGGCTTGACTACACGAGGCCCAAACCTGAGAATGAAGAACAACTTCTCACATAAATCATCTTGTGAAACTGGAATTTGTATGTTTTTAGGAGATGAAAATGAAGTAATATTCAGCAACTTTAGTCATGAACAAAAGAACATAGTTATGCGAGAAGACAAAGTTGTGCTATAGATATTATCTCGGTTTATATCAAATATCAGGTGGTTCAAGATATCATGTTTAGCTTTTAATTGAGCTATAGAAACTTTGTTTTAACAAAATGGTTCCCACCATTTTTGGGGGTAGCTTTTCGACGAATTCTTTTATCGAAATGGGTATGATAGTTTTGCTGCCACAAGAACTATAAATGGTGTAGTCATGTGTTAAAATTGAAGTTTATTTTTTAATTAAAAATGGAGATTCAAAGTGTATATCTTGAAATTCAACTAATTAAGTGACAAATGTTTCACATTATAATGTAAAGATGAAATTTCTCGTGTATATAAAATGGAGAACTCATGGCAAGATGGTTTTATAAATAGCTCTTACTGGGTTTAGACGTGGGCCAAGGTAAGTGCTACTTGGTAAAAGATAAATTAATACAAGTGTGACTAAACTAATTCTCTCTCGTTCAGAGCATGCATGTGCATGATTCTCTCTCTCTCTAGTCAACAGTTACGCGAGGGTGAGGCCCATTTTCTCTTTCATATATGGCGAATCTTAGTCCAAAGTCCTAACACAGCTGTGATATTAATCACTCTACTGTAAAATTCTTTCACAAACGTAAAGACCACCATCACTAAAGAACTATAGATATATAGTTGTCATTATTATGCGAATCGCTTAAAGTCTTGAGGTTAAGAACCAAAAACCTTTATATAAAAAATAAAACACAGAAAAAAACATATTAGCTTATTTCATATGAAGTTTCTCTTCCCATAAGTCAACGCGCTTTGCCTCAATACACGGAAGCATATATAGGTCTTTCTTTATGCATATACGATTTTGCTTCTATATAGGTGAGATATCAGATTTATCTTGACATCATCTTCTCTTCGGCCTCTTCCATATCTCTTGCTTCTCATGGCTTCTCCTTCTTCTTTCTTGTCGTCTCGCAATTGGAGTTACAACGTCTTCTCGAGCTTCCATGGGCCTGACGTTCGTAAAACATTTCTCAGTCACATGCGTGAGCAGTTTAAGCGCAACGGGATCACAATGTTTGATGATCAAAAGATTGTTAGAAGCGCAACGATCGCCCCTTCACTCAAAGAGGCTATAAGAGAATCGAGGATCTCGATCGTGATTCTCTCCAAAAGATATGCTTCGTCAAGCTGGTGTTTAGATGAATTAGTGGAGATATTGAAGTGCAAAAAAGCTATAGGACAGATAGTGATGACCATCTTCTATGGAGTGAAGCCATCCGATGTACGTAAACAGACGGGGGAATTTGGAATCGCTTTCAGTGAAACTTGTGCACGTGAGACGGAGGAGGAAAGGCAGAAATGGAGCAAAGCTTTGAATGATGTGGGCAATATTGCTGGAGAAGACTTCCAACAATGGTTTGTGTTGACTTAATCTGACTTAATTTGTTTCTTAGGCTCTACATGTTAAGTGGTAACCACAAATTATAAATATAAGCAGGTTATGGTGTTTTATGATGAATATGAGGAATTAGGGTGATTGGATTGATAGAGTAAAATTGGAATATTTTGAAATTTCTCTATAGAAAATTATCATTTGAATTGAAAAATAGTGGAAGACAATTCCATTGATTCTGTTGGAAAACAAATAACTGAATTTGCTAAAAAAAATTAAATTGTTTTTCATCTAAAAAATAAGTGGAATAAAATTATTTATCTATCATTCCTATTACACTAATCAATGATTAAGGCAATGTTTACTTTGAGTGAATATTAGAAATACATGTCATAAATTGTTGAGAACAAAGGAATGTTTGAGCATTTTTATCAGTAAGATGTTAAAATAATCGATATAATATTAATATTTTTAATATACTTTATTTTGAAAACTTCATCATCAATTTTTATCTTATTAGTGAAATCTCTCTATCAAGTTTTCATCATTTTTATATTTGTAGTGTATACTAAAACTTTTATTTAGTTTAATATGAGAACATTAAGTGAAATAATAATTAAAATAATTTTAATAAAATATCAAAGTAAGCCTTTTAATTTGGATTTTTTTTTAAAATGCAACTTTCACAATACCAATTTTCAAAACTACTACTGTTTATGTCCATTTTTTTCCTTTTACAAATGTTTATGAAAGTGGTTTATGAAAATGGTTTAGAAACATTTAAATTTTAAGGATTTAAAATACATGTTTTATACAATTTTATAACATGTATTTTATAAAAAAATTTTGTTTGTGAGTAAATTTCGGGATACTAAAGAGGACATGTGATCGTTCGAATTTGTGGAGTTGTATATGTGATTGTCTAAATTTGGGAAGTTTTATTTTTGAGTTTCATCCTTTTGGGAAGATGAGTGATGACGGTTTCAGGGCGGAAGTCTAGCGGATCCTACATACATGGACAAACGAGTGAGTCGGGTCTCCGAATGGACCGAAAGAGGTTTTCTTTCTGAAAGTACTCCGACGCTCAAGTCAATGCCTGCCCAACTGGAAACAGGTACTCGGGAAAGTAGGTTTTGAGGTGGTTAAGAATTGGATATCCCGTCCGAGATCGTAATATATATCTGGTGTTTAAAGGATGGGGGAACGTAAGAGATGGACAGTGTAGAGAGTTAGATAAGAGTTCTCTTTGCACGGGTATAGAGCACTGAGTAGAGGGTAAGGAGAATGCTTATCTCAGAAGGCGTTTCCTACCGGAAAACGGTAAGCGTTCCCCTTCAGTCTCGCTGCAACACTGAGCTTGGGGTGCACTCCAGCAAGGCGGAGGTCGGAGGTTTTCTCCTCCTCCTCCTTTGGATGTATCTCGTTCTTTCTCTCTTGGATTAGCCCTAAACGTGGCCATTCTAGAGCTCTCCAGATCGGCGAACCTCCCCCCCCCCTTCTCCTTTGGCCTTAGGCCTTCTTTTATACCCCCTCTCTTAAGTCATGTCTATATGTGCGGTGCACCGCGGGAGCATATGACCCAATATAGTACACCTGACTTTTTAAGCACACCGCCTATCCGGAAACAGCCTGCTAAGGGGTTATGTCAGGCCTGGTGGGAGAAGGCCAACACTGGGGCGGAGCCCAGTGACAACGTGTCATCTCAGGATTAGTCGTGGTAAAAGCGGGTTCAAAAATTGCCCCCGACTTCTCGACTGATTGAAAATACGTCGGGAAGTCGATCATTTCATTATTCTTGTAAAATAATCAAAGATTCGTCTCATACCCGAAGATTTTGGCTGATTCGAAACAGTGTTAGAATGGGTCACCTGACCTTGCCGTGCATCCCAAAGCAGTATAAGTCTGGTCGAGATAAAAATAGAGTTTATGGAGTAACCACGGATGGGCCTGCGAGGATCTCCCCCAAGGATAGGGGATTTCCCTAAGGAGATACTTGTATCTTCTAAGGTTCAAGAACTCATACCGTTGCCTTGTGATTCGTCTCTGATGGGGCTGATGTTTCGTCGATGCCATCGAGGGCCTTGGATGGCTTGGATGCCTTTGGCCGCTTCTCTGGGTTGCGGTCCTTTCATCCATATGGTGGCTTTCCATTCACCTTCTGCGTGGGAAGTTATGCCGTACTATTTTTTTTACTTCTCGTGAACTGGCGCTTCCTCTCTTCCCAAGGTTAGTAATGGTCACGTCAACCGTCACATTAAATGGGTGTCGTGTCTATGCATGGCTCGAGACAAAGTTAATTTCAAACTCGTCCTTGGGCTTTTATATTTTTTTGCCGCTGGTCCGAGACTTGCAATTGACTCCTCATATCATGTTGGTTCGATAAATAGGCGGACTGTGGGATTGACTTCTCTACTCTGTCTTTCGAAGCGTTCTTCTCTCATGCTCAAAATTTCTTCTTCTTTTCAACCGATTTCTTGATCTCGCTTCAGCCTTTGCCGGTGGCATGGTCGACGAGAATTCTGTTTCTTCTGACGCTGAAGCTTGACTGGCTAGGCGTCGGTCACTCTCAGCTCGTCTCTAATTTCCTGAAGATCCTTCCGGGCTCAGAGGTGCCTCGTCTGGCTCCCGAGGTAAGATCAGCCGCAAACGTCCTCACTGAATGAAGCGCAAGCTGATTTTTGGAGCAAGCACTTCTTTGCGGTCCCTTCTTCGTCGGACTACGCATCCTCGCCTTTCTGAGGGGTTTACGACCTTTTCTGGCCCCTTTCTACTGGACTTAGGATTCAATGCCTCGGTTAGGGGAGCAGCGGCTCCCCGATGCAATAGTCATACCCGCTCCGTGGACCTGATTATCGAGAGTCTAGCAAAGACGATCAGGTCGGTGGCGTATCTCCAAGGCTCCTTCATGTGGGCGCATGAACAGGAGGAAAGAATCCTGGAGGAAATGCGGCAGCTGCATCCGATGGTGAACTCTTAGGGTTCCTCGGACAATGACACTTCTGGTCTCTACGAAGCTCTTTTGACTCCAGGATCAGCATCCGGGTTTACTTCCCTTGAAAGGCTTGCACGCGGAGCACTGCAGATCAACGTTATCCCGTGGAAGATTTGGATCCTCAGAGAACGTCTAGTGTTGGTCTCTGGCCAGACGGCACGGGCTGTTCGTGACGCTGTGTCTCTGAGAACAACATCAGGCACTGATGGCGAACAGTGGGAAGAAGAGTCGTATCTCTCGATCAGCCTAGTTGAGGCCGCAATTCTGGCGGTGGATCCCCGTGCGACTAAACAGAGAGGGGGGGGGGGGGGGGGGGGGGGGGGGGGGGGGGGGAGAAGTCCTTTCATCCATATGGTGGCTTTCCATTCGCCTTCTGCGTGGGAAGTTATGCCGTACTGTTTTTCTTACTTCTCGTGAACTGGCGCTTCCTCTCTTCCCAAGGTTAGGAATGGTCACGTCAACCGTCACATTAAATGGGTGTCGTGTCTATGCATGGCTCGAGACAAAGTTAATTTCAAACTCGTCCTTGGGCTTTTATATTTTTTTGCCGCTGGCCCGAGACTTGCAATTGACTCCTCATATCATGTTGGTTCGATAAATAGGCGGACTGTGGGATTGACTTCTCTACTCTGTCTTTCGAAGCGTTCTTCTCTCATGCTCAAAATTTCTTCTTCTTTTCAACCGATTTCTTGATCTCGCTTCAGCCTTTGCCGGTGGCATGGTCGACGAGAATTCTGTTTCTTCTGACGCTGAAGCTTGACTGGCTAGGCGTCGGTCACTCTCAGCTCATCTCTAATTTCCTAAAGATGCTTCCGGGCTCAGAGGTGCCTCGTCTGGCTCCTGAGGTAAGATCAGTCGCAAACGTTCTCACTGAATGAAGCGCAAGCTGATTCTCGGAGCAAGCACTTCTTTGCGGTCCCTTCTTCGTCGGACTACGCATCCTCGCCTTTCTGAGGGGTTTACGACCTTTTCTGGCCTCTTTCTACTGGACTTAGGATTTAGTGCCTCGGTTAGGGGAGCAGCGGCTCCCCGATGCAATAGTCATACTCGCTCCGTGGACCTGATTATCGATAATCTAGCAAAGACGATCGGGTGGGTGGCGTATCTCCAAGGCTCCTTCATGTGGGCGCATGAACAGGAGGAAAGAATCCTGGAGGAAATGCGGCAGCTGCATCTGACGGTGAACTCTTAGGGTTCCTCGGACAATGACACTTCTGGTCTCTATGAAGCTCTTTTGACTCCAAGATCAGCATCCGGGTTTACTTCCCTTGAAAGGCTTGCACGCGGAGCACTGCAGATCAACGTTATCCCGTGGAAGATTTGGATCCTCAGAGAACGTCTAGTGTTGGTCTCTGGCCAGACGGCACGGGCTGTTCGTGACGCCGTGTTCCTAAGAACAATATCAGGCACTGATGGCGTACAGTGGGGAGAAGAGTCGTATTTCTCGATCAGCCTGGTTGAGGCCGCAATTCTGGCGATGGATCCCCGCGTGGCTAACACAGAGCTGGGGGGGGGGGGGGGGGGGGTTGCTTTGACTGGTGTGTGTGCGCATGCGTGTGGGTGCTCTTGGTTGGGCAGAGCCGTGGGTGCCGGCGAGACTCGGCTTTGCCGTGTACAAGGTTTGTGAGAAGAGCATCTTTAAGGTAGCCTATTCGTGGGGATCGTTATCCCCAGGGCTGATGACCCGGCTTAGTTCCAGGAGCAGAGGTCTCCTCTCTGTTCTGATGCATCTTTTACTTTTTGCCGTGCGGTACTTCATGGTTCCTTTCGCTGTCTTTGGCCACCACAGCTCGGGGCTGCTTCAGTGGTTGGCTGCTCGGCAATGCTGTGACTACTTCTTTTGTGGGGCTACATACCGGTCTTCCCTCCTCCTTCTGGTGCAAACTGTTCAGGAGAAAATTTCAGGATGCTTACAGTGGGTATGTGATCGTCCGGAGTTGTGGAGCTGTGTATCCAAGTTTCATCATCTAGGGGGATGAGCGATATACGGCCCTGGGGTGGATGTCTAGCGGATCCTGCATATATGAGCAAACGAGTGAGCCGGGCCTCCGGGTGGACCAAAAGGAAGTTTCCCTCCATAAGGTTCTCCGACGCTCAAGTCAATGCACGCCCTACTGGGAACAAGTACTCGGAAAGATAGGTTTTGAGATGGTGAAGGATTAGATATCCTGTCTGGGGATCATGATATCCGTCTGGTGTTTAGTGGATAGGGGAACGTAAAAAATGGACTGTGTAGAGAGTGAGGTAGGGGTTTTCTTCGCACGGGTACAAAGCAAGGAGTATGTGTGTGTGCGCATGCGTGGGGGGCGTTGCTTTGACTGATGTGTGTGCGCATGCGTGTGGGTGCTCTTGGTTGGGCAGAGCCGTGGGTGCCGGCGAGGCTCGGCTTTGCTGTGAACAAGGTCTGTGAGAAGAGCATCTTTAAGGTAGCCTATTCTTGGGGATCGTTATCCCCAGGGCTGATGACCAGGCTTAGTTCCAGGAGCAGGGGTCTCCTCCCTGTTCTGATGCACCTTTTACTTTTTGCCGTGCGGTACTTCATGGTGCCTTTCGCTGTCTTTGGCCACCACAGCTCGGAGCTGCTTCAGTGGTTGGCTGCTCGGCAATGCTGTGACTACTTCTTTTGTGGGGCTACATACCGGTTTTCCCTCCTTCTTCTGGTGCAAATTGTTCAGGAGAAAATTTCAGGTGTGTGTGGGTGCTCTTGGTTGGGCAGAGCCGTGGGTGCCGGCGAGGCTCGGCTTTGTGAGAAGAGCATCTTTAAGGTAGCCTATTCGTGGGGATCGTTATCCCCAGGGCTGATGACCCGGCTTAGTTCCAGGAGCAGAGGTCTCTTCCCTATTCTGATGCATCTTTTACTTTTTGCCGTGCGGTACTTCATGGTGCCTTTCGCTGTCTTTGGCCACCACAGCTCGGGGCTGCTTCAGTGGTTGGCTGCTCGGCAATGCTGTGACTACTTCTTTTATGGGGCTACATACCGGTCTACCCTCCTCCTTCTGGTGCAAACTGTTCAGGAGAAAATTTCAGGATGCTTACAGGGGGTATGTGATCGTCCGGAGTTGTGGAGCTGTGTATCCAAGTTTCATCATCTGGGGGGCTGAGCGATATACGGCTCTGGGGTGGATGTCTAGCGGATCCTGCATATATGAGCAAACGAGTGAGTCGGGCCTCCGGGTGGACCAAAAGGAAGTTTCCCTCCATAAGGTTCTCCGACGCTCAAGTCAATGCACGCCCTACTGGGAACAAGTACTCGGAAAGATAGGTTTTGAGATGGTGAAGGATTAGATATCCTGTCTGGAGATCATGATATCCGTCTGGTGTTTAGTGGATAGGGGAACATAAAAAATGGACTGTGTAGAGAGTGAGGTAGGAGTTTTCTTCGCACGGGTACAAAGCAAGGAGTATGTGTGTTTGCGCATGCGTAGGGGCGTTGCTTTGACTGATGTGTGTGCGCATGCGTGTGGGTGCTCTTGGTTGGGCAGAGCTGTGGGTGCCGGCGAGGCTCGGCTTTGCTGTGAACAAGGTCTGTGAGAAGAGCATCTTTAAGGTAGCCTATTCTTGGGGATCGTTATCCCCAGGGCTGATGACCAGGCTTAGTTCCAGGAGCAGGGGTCTCCTCCCTGTTCTGATGCACCTTTTACTTTTCGCCGTGCGGTACTTCATGGTGCCTTTCGCTGTCTTTGGCCACCACAGCTCGGGGCTGCTTCAGTGGTTGGCTGCTCGGCAATGCTGTGACTACTTCTTTTGTGGGGCTACATACCAGTCTTCCCTCCTTCTTCTGGTGCAAATTGTTCAAGAGAAAATTTCAGGATGCTTATAGGGGGTATGTGATCGTTCGGAGTTGTGGAGCTGTGTATCCAAGTTTCATCATCTGGGAGATGAGCGATATACGGCTCCGGGGTGGTGTCTAGCGGATCCTGCATATATGAGCAAACGAGTGAGTCGGGCCTCCGGGTGGATCAAAAGGAAGTTTCCCTCCAAAAGGTTCTCCGACGCTCAAGTCAATGCACGCCCTACTGGAAACAAGTACTCGGAAAGATAGGTTTTGAGATGGTGAAGGATTAGATATCCTGTCTGGGGATCATGATATCTGTCTAGTGTTTAGTGGATAGGGGAACGTAAAAAATGGACTATGTAGAAAGTGAGGTAGAGGTTCTCTTCGCACGGGTATAAAGCAAGGAGTAAAGAGTAAGAAAAATGCTTATCTCGAAAGTTACATACTTTGGGAAACGGTGAGTGTTCTCCTTCAGTCTTACTGCAATGCGGGCTTAAGATGAGCTCCGACGAGGCAGAGATCAGAGGTTTTTCCCTCTTCATCTTTGGGTGTATCTCATTCTCTCTCTTGAATTATCCCTAAACGTGCCAGATCTGGAACTTTCTAGATCTATGAACCTCCCTCCTTTTTCTTTGATCTCAAGTCTTTTTTATACCCCTCTCTTAAGCCATGTGATATCTATTTGGCGTACTGCGAGAGCAGATAGCCCAATACAATACGTCTGATTCGGTTAACACACCATATGCGCAGAAACAGGGTTGATGATAAATTTAGTGAAAAATATCAGCACTAAGATGGGATCTAATAGCCATATATCACCTTATGATCAGTAGTAAAAATGAGCTTCAACATCTACTTTTATAAAAAAAATTAACATGTTCCATAAACCCTTATCAATTTGAGCTTTTATAAATGTATATAAAAGTGTTAATTTTGATATATTACGAAAAAAAAAATCTGAACTATCTCTAATTAGACAATGTATCTCGTGTAACATTCTCATAAATTTTTCAAAATATATTAAATTAGAACGACTTCTTTTTTTTTTTTTTCATTACAATTTTTTTTTTATTTTTTTTAGCTGAAATATCCTTTTTTTTTTAAAAAACTATGTGACTAGCAATTTGATGGAATTTTTTGTTTCTCTCTTTTTTTTTTGTTAGGGATAATGAAGCGATAATGATCAACAAGATTGCAAAAGATGTTTTAGATAAATTGAATGTTACACCGTCAAGAGATTTCTTTGGCATGGTGGGACTTGAGACTCATTTAAGAAAAATGCAATATTTGCTAGATATAGATAATGGTGGAGTTAAGATGGTAGCGATCTGTGGTCCTGCTGGGATTGGTAAAACTACCATTGCCAGAGCTTTGCATAGCATACTCTCTAGCAGTTTTCAACTAAGTTGTTTTGTGGACAACCTTAGAGAAAGTTATCATAGGAGTTTTGATGAGCATGGTTTGAAGTTGCATTTACAAAACCAACTTCTTTCAAATATTTTGAATCAAAATGATATTAGGGTTTCCCATTTGGGTGCGATAAAAGAAAGGCTATGCAAGCAGAGAGTGCTAATCATTCTTGATGATGTGAACAATATAAAGCAATTAGAGGCTTTGGCTAAGGACCCTACATGGTTTGGTCGTGGAAGTAGAATTGTAGTTACCACAGAAAACAATGAGCTTATGAAGCAACATGGTGTCACCAATACGTATCATGTGGGGTTTCCATCTGATGAACAAGCTCTAAAAATCTTATGTAGATATGCTTTTAGGCAAAGCTATCCACATAATGGTTATAAAGAGATTGCATTAAGAGTAATAAAGCTTTGTGGTAATCTTCCATTGGGTCTCCGTGTGGTGGGCTCATCTTTACGTGGAAAGAATGAGGAGGAGTGGGAAGAAGTAATATTCAAGCTAGACACTATTCTTGGTCATCATGATATTGAGGAAGTACTAAAAGTCGGTTATGAGAGTTTACATGAGGATGAGCAGTCTCTATTTCTCCATATTGCAGTCTTCTTTAACTATAATGATGTTGATCTTGTGAAAGCCATGTTTGCTGACAATAACTTGGATATCAAACACGGGCTAAGAATCCTAGTCGGCAGATCTCTCATACATATATCTTCCGATGGAGAAATAGTGATGCACAAGTTACTACAACAAGTGGGTACAAAAACCGTTCTTAGAGAAGAACCATGGAAACGCAGGATCTTAATAGATTCTTCAGAAATCTGTGATGTTCTTGAACGTGGCAAAGTAAGTTTTTTCTTTTATATTGTATACGTTAAATTCTTTGTTCATTAATTTAATTATACTTCATGCTAAAAATATCTTTATAATTGGAATATTGGTGTAGGGTTCTAGAGCTGTGACCGGCATATTTTTTGATATATCCGATATTAATGAAGTATCTATCAGCAACAAAGCTTTTAAAAGAATGCCAAATCTTCGATTCCTCAAAGTTTACAAAAGTAAAGAAGATGGAAATGATTTAAAGCATATACCTGAGGACATGGAGTTTCCACCTCGTTTAAGGTTGCTACATTGGGAGGCATACCCAAACAAATGTCTTCCTCGTGCATTTCATCCTGTATATCTTGTTGAACTCGATTTGAAAGATAACGAGCTAGAGAAGCTTTGGGAAGGAACCCAGGTTGGTTTTTTTATTTGCATATTTTCAATATTATATATATATATATATATATATATATAGTACTTTCTCATCTTGTGTTTGATGTTCTTCCTATGTTGTGTTGTTTTACATTCAGCAACTTACAAATCTCAAGAAATTGGATTTGTTTGGTTCCTTGAGTTTGAAGGAACTCCCGGATCTTTCAAATGCTACAAATCTCGAGACTTTGGACCTAACTGGTTGCGAGAGTTTAACAGAGATTCCCTTCTCTTTTCGAAATCTTCATAAACTAAAGCGGCTGGAGATGTTGTTATGCACAAAGATACAAGCTGTTCCCTCTCACGTCAACTTGGCATCTCTTGAATCAGTTGACATGGTGGGTTGTTGGAAATTGAGAAAAATTCCAGATATTTCCACGAACATCACATCGCTCTCCATCGCAGACACAATGCTAGAGGAAATGCCTGAATCAGTTAGGCTTTGGTCTCGCCTTGACACGCTCAGTATATATGGCAGTGTCAACATATCGCCAATTTGGGTAGACAGGTGGCTAGAGCGAAGTGGCTCAGACATTGAGAGGATTCCAGATTGGATCAAAGATCTTCAAAGGTTATCATGGCTTCACATAGTTGGTTGTCCAAAACTTGCATCACTGCCACAGCTCCCTGTCTCGCTGAGAATGGTAACAGTCGATTCTTGTGCATCACTTGTATCTTTCCCTTTTGACTCTCAAGTCAAGAATCTCTTATTTCCTAACTGCTTCAAATTGAGTCCAGAAGCAAGAGGAGTAATCATCCATCTACCAGGTCGCATGAGTGCGTACCTACCTGGAAGAAGAATACCTTTGGGGTTCGATTACCAAGCTACAGGAAGTTCCTTGACCATCCCTTTCGAAATCTACAGATTTAGGATCTGCGTTGTGTTTTCCCCTAAACGGCAGCATATAGGAAATTTCGACCTAGTGTGTCGTACAAGCATTAACGGTTTCCCTATTGACGCAGTAATATTTCGGCGTCTCCCCAATATCGGAACGCAACATCTATTTATTTCTCAATCTGAAATGCTTGACGCTGGAGAAGACGGATGGCTTGATTTTGACAGCGACATAACGTTCGATTTCAGCACCACATCCCAGGAAATCGACATTATCGAATGTGGTGTCCAGGTCTTGACCGAAGAAACAGACGACGACGAAAGCATAAGCAGCCATGGAAGCTATGACGATGGAAGTATCTCTGATGGGAGCAATGAACCTTGCTCACAACAAGTGTACACAAATTTCTCGGGTGGGAGCTATGAATCTGGTTCAGAACAAGTCCCTGAAGACGAGGATAAAAGTGTTACGCTAATTTTTCTCTTCCTTTTGAGTTTGATTATAAATATTCTTTTGTATGTCTTTCATAAGAATCACTAAAAGACGTGACGATACGACTTATATGGTTATATCGCTCGTTTGAAACTTTTAAATGTACTCTCAATATCAAGTACTTGACATGCATTGATGTCTCTTCCATAGTTGTTGAATCTTAGCATCTCTACCTCCTATTATAGTTGCAAAGTCTTTGTTATCTTCAGAGCCGTGCCTAGCATTTTAGATATCCTAAACCAAAAAAATATAGTTTATTTTTTTCTAATATTTATTAATAAAGATTTATTTTACTAAATATATTAGATTATAAATGTAATATTGTCAATCAATAATTTTTATAAACAAATGTAATTTATATAATAGACAAAAAGTATTATATAAAAAATTAACCTTTTTATATAATAAACAAAAATCTATCTATAAAATTAAGAAAGCATTTGTAATTGATTCTTTGTGTTGTGTGTTATGGTTTGGCAGATAAACTTGTGCGATTTCTCGGTGTCTGATACGGCTCTATGCATATTGATGAGCAATCTGAGTCGGGTTCAAGACGTTGACTTAGTCCACATGTGTCGTGTAACCATGGAAGGATTTGAGTTTGCGCTAAGAGCCTGTTATCACAGGCTCAAGAGGCTTAAGCTTCTCGCACCTCTTAGATTATTGCTCTCATCGGAATGGCTCGAGACGTTTCATGCTTGTGCTTGTCGCATCAAATGGGACGAAAACATACGAAAATCTATCATGTTTTCAATGTTGTTCGATTGAGACTCACTTTCATTGTATAAACTGGCGACAAAATAGTTACAATATGTTGCAAAATGAGTTAAATACCTTAAGCCATAATTATTTAAAATTACATTTATGTAGTTTGGTTAAATATTTTATGTTTAAGCTTTTTTATAGGTTTATCAATTTTTTAATCAAAAATATTGTATTTATCAATTACAGCAATTAATATCTTTATTCTAGTAAAAAGTTTTTTTTTTCCTCTTTGTTGGTTTCTTTGATATAAAAATTGAGAATATGGTTTTAGTCTTTTGAGAAGTTTTTAATTTTTTAAATAAACATGATATGTCTTTAGATTAAATTACAGTTTTAAGAAGTCAAGTATGCTTAATTTCTTCGTGGGATCTCCAATTATCGAAGATATGAATCTTCATATATATAATCAGCTTAGTTAGTCCTCTGAGTTAGATGGATGGTGGATTTCATTTATTTTGTTTTTTGTGTAGAAATGCAGCATCTCACAGTGGTCAATGCTATGGTTCTTTAAATCTATTCTACCATTATTTTCAATGTTAAATTAAACGTTGTGTGTGATAATATGTTTTTTTGGAAAACTTTGTTGGTAGACGTTTCATGATGCTCTTTAAAATGGTTACAATTGGTTTCACACATTAGCTTAAAAAAGAGATATGAAATTCCAATCTGATTGTCATAAAAAAATAAATATGTTAAAATTTTATTGTTCAAGATAAAAGAAAAAATAGATGATGAAGAAGGGAAAACCAGTTTTGAGTTCCAAACACATTAATAACAATGCATGAAAAATGTAACGAAATTCATTGAGGTAAACAAATTAGTAGAAACTAAAAAAATTTTGATGTCAGAAAATACTAACACATGGTGGATTTATATTTTACAAATTTCATATAATTCATTAGTCCTGGAAATTTCGGGATTCGAAAGGGAATTTTACGGGTACGGGGAGAGAACAGGAAATTTGGGAATTCAAAAATTATTTCCAAAAAGTAATTCGATGAAAACAAAACAGAAAATTTAGGTAATGGAATAAGAAATTTGGGTAACGATACATGTTTGAGAAACCCAAACTTTCAGTTTATGTACATAATATATTTTGGATAAATTTGGAAAAATTCTAGAAATTTCAAAAAAATTCAAAAAATTCAGAAAAATTAGAAAAATATATAATTTCTTAAACGGGAATTTGGATATCAGATATTATTCTCGTTCCCTTCTCTTACCTTTTTCTGTACCCGTTTGAATAAAATAAATGATCGTGAATGAGAATTTTTAACGGGAAATATAAAATGGGTACAACAGAGAAACGGAAACCCATCCCAAAATTTTCAGGCCTATAATTCCTGATCATAATCAACAGTTAACGTTTATATTTAGTAAACAATTAGTAAATTTTTTTATTAAAATAATATAAATTTATATATAAAAGTTTTTGTGATACGATATTTCGCACCATAGCGCGGGTTGATCATCTTGAAAACTGAAAAGATTGGGAGCTTCTTGTTAAGTTGAGAAATCTTGGCATCTTTGGCACAAGAGAGTGTTTTAATTATTAGTTTGACAGTACATATCATAATTATAAATATGGAATGATCAAATGTATTTATATTACATATTTTTGCTCATTAAATAATATCAGCTCTTTTGTGGTGGATGATTTGTATAACCGGGTATTCACGGATCATGTCGTGGGTTTGCACCTGGTTCCGAATAATCCATCATCCCCTGATTAGTTTTTTCAGCCTACATTACATATTATTGTGCCTCATCAACAATTACTTTTTGTTTGACAAATTTATTTTATTGAACTACATATCATAAGTATAAGGTGTTTTAATTATTAGTTTGACAATACATATCATAATTATAAATATAGACTAATCAAATGTATTCATATTACATATTTTTGGTCATTAATTAATATCAGCTCTTATGCGACGAATGGTGGAGGATTTGGGTAACCCGGTATTCCGGGATCGTGTCGTGGACTTGCGCCTGGTTCAGAATAATCCACCATCCCCAGAGCCTTTTCAGCCTACATTACACATTATTTTGTCTCATCAACAATCACTTTTTGTTTGGCAATTTCTTTTTTTGGAACTAAGATTATTGTTTGACAAATTTTTGCAACAATGATTATATGGTGATGTTTTAAATTGACTATCAATAATTATTATTAGTGAACGATAATATGGGATAAAAAAAATCTATGAGAAGTAAGTATATTATTTAATAAGATTGCTTACCTTACTTAACGGATATTGGTCGGTATGAGTGATTCCACTATGGTCCTCCTTAAACCCTGAAAACAAATATGAGATATACAATACCAAATATGTATAATTTATTTATTAATATTTATATTGTACAGTACCAGATTAGGTCTTGATAAAATATTTACAAAATATTATCGAAATCAGATAACAATATTCTTACATCTTTAATATGTCATACATCAGACATGTACAACTGTAATCTTTACTGTACTTAAATATTTTAAAAGATTCTGCATATACAAATTTTATTACCTGAAGAACACAATAGAAGCATAAGCATGAACGACATGAGAACAATCAGCTTCATCTTAAAAAGTTAATTTTTTTTAGGACACCAGAAGATAAATAATCTTTTGTTGTTTGAAACTAGGCTAACCCATGCATATATAATTGGGGAGTTACCAGCTGGAAAAAAATAAATGTGTTGGCAAAAACTATATAGACCATATATGCCCATATGAATTAGATAACTACACATGTATGTAATAATGTAATATGTATCTTTTAGTCTTTTTTTGTTAACCTTATTAAGGTTATATATTACAATTCAATGCATATCTTTGTAAAATTTTATTTTTGTAAATTAATGTTTTGCTGTAAATGTATTGGCTGCAGCTGTAGATGTATTGGCTGTAGCTGTAAATATTTTGTTGTATATGTAAGATGTATATGTACTGGTTGGACAGTAGGTGTGTTGGTTGTAGCCAGGGGTGGACTGAAGAAGCCAATGAGACATGTGCGATATACAATAATTTTATTCTTTTTTTTAATCTAAAATTAGAATTTTTATTAATAAAAATAAACTCACAACATTATTTTCTTCATCGATATTATTATTATTTTTTTGTTTATATTAAATTTAATTATTAGTTTGACATTACTGATCATAATTATGAATATAGAATGATCCATGTTCAAGTGTATTTCATATTACATATTTTTCTCATTTTCAATCATCTCTTTTGTGGTGATGGTAAAGACTAACCGGATATTTTTGGAAGATGTCTTGGGTTTGGACCTGGTTCCGAATAATCCATTACTCTCGGATTAGTCACTTCAACCTACATTTCATATTGTTTTGTCTCATGAACAATTACTTTTTGTGAAACATCGATTATATAGTGATATTTGAAACTAACTATAAATAGTTATTATCAATGAATAATAATTTGGGAGAAAAAAGCTGTGAAAAAAATATTTATAATTTAAATAGATTGCTTACCTTATTTAAGGAACACTAGACTTTGGATCCACGCTTAGTGCAGGTTTAATGATTTAAAGATATGTTTGACCCTCATATTATGTATTTACATAGTAGAAATAAGAGAAATTGGACCAGATATTTTAATTAATTTATTATTATATCCGAATTCTATATATTGGCCCAAAAGAGAATAAAATGTGTAAGTATTTTTGACACATTTTATTAGTTATTAGTAACATTAACTTTATTTCTTCTCCTTACAAATTTAGAATAATTTTTAAACTACTTTCAGCCAAAATTTTGTACGTAAAAGATTTTGTTTCAATTTTATTTTTGATCCATTTTCAAAATTTGTTTCAAACTTAATAGTATCATTATGGACCAGTGTTTTATTTTGAAGCTCAAACCAAAAATTTGTGTCTAACATTTTAACACATTTGAGAATGGATTTTTTATTAATTCAATAGCAACACATGCAAATATAATCCTTTTTTTTTGTCTCAAATTGGATGCTTTCAAATTCTAAATTTCACGACTGAGATCTTCTTTCGGTCTTTAACTTTGTTTCATTGCTTCAAAAATCGGTAATTCTTCACTATTTTGATTCAAAAAGCTTCTATAGAACCTTGTGTCTTGCTGTTAATCATTCGAGAAGAAAAAAATACAAAACCCGTTTAGGATCATCTATATACAATTAAAGATGATAATACATAAAGAGTACTTCTAATTAGACACATGATTTCTGTTTTAGTTCTCAATCAATATTTATGTAAATTCTCTTAAGGAATAACTGAAGCAATATGTTAAAAAAAAAAAAAACTCAAGCAGATTTGTATTCGTAAATTTGTGGTTTTGCAATTATTTTTTTTTATATTCAATCGGTATAATATCAGAAAATTATATATAACCAATCTAAGATTTCCATGGAAAATAAGACCATTCTTCTTTTTTCAACATCAATTCATCTTAGGTAATCTACGTATTTCACAAAAATTAAAATTTCAGGTGTGTAGTTAGATTTTTAATGATAAATATAAGCAAACTAATATATATTGACTAACAATAAAACACATTAATATTTTTTAATTCTATTGTTTCTATAAAACTATTCAGTTGCTTTCACACTCATGTAAGATCTACTTAAAAGATCGACATTAATATTACAAACAAAATTTGTCTTATCATGATATAAGAAGACAAAAACAAAACACAAGCATTTTTTTGTATAGATAGAAGTTCATAGGGAAAAAAAATCTCATATCCAAACCTATATAAAATCATATAGATCATTGCTTGCTAACTCCGTTTTCTTCATGAAATATATCAACATGCTCGCCACCTAAAAAAATATTGATTTTGCATGATCTTATGCCAGCAAGAATTGTTATATGTATATAAGATATTGTGAGAATATTTTTGATTGATATAGAAAGAAAATAAAATTGATTTAAGAAAAAATTATTTATGATCGTATATTCTAATAAAATATTATATAATCTTTCCTAAAATCATGTGAATCCTAAAATTATATTTTTATGAATATTTTTTTCTCAATATTTTTTTTATAAAATTAAAACTGATGTTTTATATATGTATTTTTAAGGTATCAAAGTTTTTTTCTATTTCAACTAATATATTTGTAATATAATTTTTAATATTGCGAATCTTTTTTTAAAAAACTATAATAGTATTAGAAAATGTATTATAAAATCTTGTTACATCATTTTTTATTATATATGTTTTCTGTAGTATTTTAAAAAAATATCAAAATTTTATCATAATTCTTTGTTTCTAACTTTTCAATAATAAATGTATAGTTTTATAAAAAAATTCTTTAAAATTTACCTCTATATTTATTTTTTACTTTACACTTTTTGCGCGAATATAAATTTTTAATAATTATACAAATAGAAGATCGCATATTTATATCATATATTTATATTGTATATTTTCATATATAAGTTTTTAACACTCTTAAAAAGTTGTTGTTAGAGATGAGATCCGTACCGTCTCTAACAAGCCCGATACGAATTCTGGTCGGCCCGTCTAACAAGTTCCAGGTCGGTAACATAAAAGGAAATCTTCCATTTATCGATCGACCCCGGGAAAAAGGAAACTCTTTGCCGACAAGAGTTTCCTATTCCAAGCAGATTGAAGACCGACTTGATCGGCTATAAATGTAGGAAGTCCTGGACTCTTCAACCTATCCAAAAATCATCTATCGAGACCTAGGGCAAACTAAGTAATCTGATTGTTCTAGCTTTCGATTTACTTTCCATAAAAGTTTAGGTCGGCGTTCTTATTCCGACGACCTAAACCCTCGTGTATTCATTCAAGCTCCGGCTTCTTCTAATAAAAGACCTCTTTAAACCCACAAACCCTAGTTCTTTCGTAGATCGAACTTGAGTTTTTACAGTTGGCGCCGTCTGTGGGGAATAAAAGAGTAATCTTTGACTTAGAACGGAGTTTGAAGATGGTTCAAACACCGATCAACACTACCGACCTCACAGGAGCCTCTGATCCGACAAGAAACATTCAGGATCCGATCATCGACCTAGCCACAGGGCTTCCGGTGGCCCACCAGACTGATCAGGAAGACAACACAACTACCACACAGAACACGGGGGGGAACAGACCAGGTCGGTCAGCCGGGTGGCACAGACACGACCAGCCTGCCACATCCACCTCCCGTCGACATGGCCATGATCATCAGGTCGGTTGCAGCACAGTTGCAACAGGGGATGGATGCTCGCTTCGAATCCCTCCGTGCCGAGCAGATCGCCTACAGAGAAGACCTAGATCGGCTTCTCAACTCTAGAGTTCATACCCAAGAGCAGGCCGAACTAATCACCCCTCCTCGCCCTCCGATCCGCAACACAGATACGACCAGGCTAGTCAACAACCTGTTCGGCACAACACTGACAGACGACCTGCGGAGAGCACAGGCAGAAGGCTCGAATGCTCGTTCATCGCGCAATACCGCAGGTACCGACCCGACGACAACCTCGGAACTCGATCTTCTCCACCAACGCCTTGATGATATCCACAGCAAGATCCACAAGGCGACGACCTCAGCGCCCGAGTTGGATAAGATCCTTCAGGAAACACAGCAAACCCCGTTCACGTCGGCTATCACCAATGCTCCTCTTAAGGACATAGGTCGGATGAAGCTACCTCCGAGTTACTCCGGCACGACAGACCCAAAGCGACACCTGACCGCGTTCAATGCAGTCATGGGACGTGCTCGCTTCACCGATGAGGAACGGGAAGCATGCCTCTATCAATACTTTATGGAGACGCTCTCCGGAAGCGCCCTCACCTGGTTCTCACAGCTTCCCAAAAACTCCATCGACAGCTTCAAGGAGCTCACAGCTCGGTTCCTGAAGCATTATTCGATTTACATCAACACGGAGTCCACAGCGCTCGATCTATGGGCATGCATCCAGGGCGACACAGAACTGCTGCACGATTTTATCGATCGATTCCGATCGATCGTCTCCCAGTGCAGTCTGTCGGACGAACTGTGTTTCAACATTCTTATCAAGAATTTGAAGGATGATTCATCGTTTTGTGAACGATTAAAGACAGGAAAAACCAAAACCCTCAAGGATGCTTTGCACAAGGCATCCGGGTACATCAGAGTCGAAGAGGATCGGGCAGCCAAGGCCAAGGCCAAGTTAGCCGATGAGAAATCTTTGTGCGACAAAAAAGGCAGATCGTCGAGTCAGGAAGATTACAAAGAGCTCCGTCAGCACTACGACAAGGATGACAAGAATTGCAAGAGCACCAACACAGTTGGACGACCAAAAAAGCCATGGAACGTGTGGGACCGCTCGAGCGACAGAGACCCCGACAGCAAAAAGCTGTGGTGCAAATACCATAGGGCGCACGGTCATCATACCGATGATTGCCGCACCCTCCCAGCCCTCTTGAGGAAGAGGTGGGATGATGGCGAGATCACCCTTCCAGAACCTCGGAGTTCACGACGATCTGACGAAGAGGACATGCGACCCGATGACGATCGCGATAGAAGAGATAACACCAATCGCTCTTCTAAACGCGAGGGCAAGGAAGCAAAGCGTGACCGTGAAGACGATCACACACTTCCAAGCTCACCACGTCGGCGGATCAACATGATCATGGGAGGTCTCCTCTCGTGCACCGACTCGATAAATTCAATTAAATGGCACGAACGGAAGGCAGCCAATCCCTCGAAGGACGCACCACCATTGTTCAAGGATGACCTACCGATCACATTCACAGATTCTCATGAATCCGGACGACAGCGAGAAGACCGCATTCATCACAGATCAGGGCACCTACTGCTACAAGGTCATGCCGTTTGGTTTGAAAAACGCTGGAGCCACTTACCAGCGCCTGGTCAACAAAATGTTCGCCGACCAGCTTGGGAAGACGATGGAGGTATATATAGACGATATGCTCGTCAAATCAGCTAAAGCAGCCGACCATATCATCCATCTGTGAGAATGCTTTCTCATACTAAACAAGTATGGCATGAAACTCAACCCCGCAAAATGCACCTTTGCAGTCACATCCGGCGAATTTCTAGGATACTTGATCACTCAGCGTGGCATCGAAGCCAATCCTAAGCAGATCTCCGCGATCTTGGAGCTACCCTCGCCAACCAACACTCGCGAAGTTCAGCGCCTAACAGGAAGAATAGCCGCGCTAAACAGATTCATATCCCGATCTACAGACAAGTGTCTTCCCTTCTATCAACTCCTACGAGGCAACAAGCAATTCGAATGGGACGAAAAGTGTGAAGACGCGTTCGTACAGCTAAAAACCTACCTATCGACACCACCGATCCTGGCCAAACCTGAGTACGGCGACATTCTGCTACTCTACGTTGCGGTCTCCAGTGCGGCAATCAGAGGAGTCCTGGTTCGAGAGGACCGTGGGGAGCAGAAGCCGATCTTCTACTTCAGCAAAATCTTGGATGGTGCTGAAGCTCGCTACCCGACCTTAGAAAAACTCGCTCTTGCTGTGGTCGTCGCTTCAAGGAAACTACGACCTTATTTTCAATCTCATTCCATTGCCGTCATGACCAGCCAACCTCTTCGTTCGATCCTGCACAGCCCGACGCAGTCCGGACATATGGCAAAGTGGGCAATCGAGCTTTTCGAGTTTGATATCGAGTATCGAACACGGACTTCCGCAAAATCACAAGTTTTGGCAGATTTTTTGATCGAACTATCACCGGAGCTCTTAAGCGCCGACCTGGCAAATTCAGAAATATGGACCCTACACGTTGACAGAGCATCGTCACGCTTCAGAGCTGGTATCGGCATTCTGTTGGAATCTCCCACCGGAGAACTTCTCGAGCAGTGCTTCTGTCTGGAGTTTAATGCATCCAACAACGAAGCCGAATACGAAGCACTGATCGGCGGTCTCCGACTAGCCCGGGGGATGAACATCCAACACATCCGGGCATTTAGCGATTCACAGCTCGTCGCTAAGCAGTTCAGCGGAGAGTATGACGCGAAGGACGATCGAATGGACGCCTACCTGAAGCTGGTAAAGTAGTTAGCAGCGGAGTTCACAACCTTTGAACTACATCAGATTGACCGATCTGCCAATACCAGTGCGGATGCTCTAGCTGCTATTGCATCAAACAGAGATTCAGCCCTTCGGAGAACTATTCCCGTTCAAGGAATATCCCAGCCCAGCATAGTCCCACCCCAGGAAGTTCTTCAAATCACAGCCGACGAAGACGAAACCATTCCTGTAGCAACCACTGACGACCAGCCAGCAGCAGATTGGCGAGTTGAGATACGACGCTTCCTGGAAACTGGCGAGCTACCACAAGAGAAATGGGCAGCTCGGCGAATTCGTGCTCGAAGCGCCAAGTACGCAATCATCGAGGGTGTCTTATGCCGATGGACTGAATCAGGCATCCTTCTTACTTGCCTCCATGGCGACGAAGTTCAACGATGCATCAAGGACGTTCATGATGGTGCAGGTGGAAATCATTCCAGCGGACGAGCTCTGGCTTTAAAAATTAAGCGACAAGGCTTTTTCTGGCCGACCATGCAGGAGGACTGCATTCAATATGCTCGGAAATGCGAGTACTGTCAGCAACCGCCCCGATGATTCATCAACCAACGGAGTTTCTGACGTCGGCAGTCCCTCCTTACCCATTCATGCGATGGGCAATGGACATAGTCGGACCGATGATCTCCTCTCGTCAATGCAAGTACGTGCTCATCATGACCGACTACTTCACCAAATGGGTCGAAGCCAAGGCGTTCGCCGACATTACAGCCACCGAAGTACAAAACTTCATCTGGAGATACATCATATGCCGACATAGCCTTCCTTACGAGATCGTCACTGATAACGGCCCCCAGTTCAGATCGAAGAAAATTCAAGCTTTCTGCGACAAGTGGAAGATACACCTCAACAAGTCGACACCACGTCATCCGCAAGGCAACGGACAAGCCGAAGCAACCAACAAGACAATCATGGACGGCATTAAGAAGCGTCTCAATGCCAAGAAAGGTTTTTGGGCGGATGAACTGGACGGCGTGCTTTGGTCTCATCGCACAACTCCGAGAACTGCAACCGGGAAAACTTCTTTTTCACTCGCGTACGGATGCGAAGCTATGGTTCCTGCGGAGATCAACGTCGAAAGCCTACGAAGAAGAGTACTCCCGAGTATTCCCGAAGTAAACGCAACAATGTTGGTCGATAATATCGACACATTCGAAGAAAAAAGCAACTAGGCGTTGCTCTGAATCAGGCAGGCGTTGACCTTCGATTTGTGCCCACCCGTGACTATATTGAACCGGGTCTTCATGCTCGTATAGTATGATCCTCGGTTCCTTAAATTTTTCTTTGTCCTCCTGGTATTCGTCATCGCGTCAAAAGCAGCCCGGCTAAGAGGAATGTTATGCATGTTCGACATCACCAGCATACTAACGATCAGACGGATTGTCGAATGAGAGAATTGCGAGATCGGCATCTCCTTGTGATCGGCAAATTCCAACAGCAGTCTTGGAAGAGGGAACCAGAGATGAAAATCCCTGAAAAAGCATTCATAGACGCAGAACCATCCCTCCGGAGCGTCCCATGGCCGTTCTGACGGGCTCGGTATCATAAAAATGACTTCAGGGCCGATGTCACACTCTTCCTTCAGTGTTACCAAAGACTCTATAGTCGATTTTGTTGGCAATACCCCAAGGAGATTATCACAAGTCGGCTTCGGTTTTGGCTCGCCTTTCTTTCTCTTGACCTTTTTAACAGGGGGATTCAAATCGACAATCTCGAACTGATTCGCTTGGGATAATATTTCTTTTAATCATCATCAAGTCGTTTTCGGTTTGTAAGTCTTTGGTTCAATAAAATCTCATTTTCTAAAAATATTGTGTTCACTATCATATCGGCATCCTGGCCAGATGCTCGATCCGCCTAAAGCTAGAGTCTGATCCACTTTAGCTCGGCAACTTAAAGCCAAGTCTGCCTTGCATTCTACAGTTTTACCTATTTTGCTATGTCCGAGCCATGCGTTGTTATCAGCCAAGTCAGTCTTGCATCAGCATTCGATTCGGATATTTCTAAGTGATACCAATGCATCGACGTCGACCTGAATCGCACATCGAGTATTCACACTTAGAAGAGAAGTGGTACGAACAATCATAAGCCGGGCCTCCCGCACGTTCGTATTCACACTTCAGTATACAAGCCAGAACCCGCACTGTAATTCTTAAGCCATGCGGAATATGTAAGCCGACCTGATCGCAGTTCGTATTCGACTTAAGAAATTTTTTAAGTATCGAATTCATGCCGATCTAATTCGTTTGTTCGTTTAATACTTAAAAACTTAAATCGCACAAACTTAAGCCGATATCGCATCGCCGTTGTGTTCAGATTTTCAACTCATAAAAAATGCTTAGTTTCTTAAAAACTTTCATTAAAATAAAAGCCAGAACGGCACAAAAAATACATCAGGGTACACGATAGATTACAAACAAGAAAAAGGGAAAGCTAAACTTCAGTTTTTTCCTGAATTTCTTCCTCTTCCTTGTCGGTCTCGTGACCGTCTTCCAACTCGGTGTCGTCGCCTTCTCTTGCATGTCGCCCATCTTCTATGCCGTCCCTATCGGCTTCTGGGTCATCTTCCACGTCGGCTCCCTCAAACAAAACACCACTCGAAACCTCAAGAAAAATCTCTGGCTCTGGAACTCTAAGCTCATCGGACGTGAAGCTAACTTCTTCAAAGGCATCCTGCTACGCCTTGCTATCCGCAACTATTTTTTCCACATTTTCCTCAATCGAAATCGGGAAAGAGTAACCCTGCCTACGGACGATTTCAAGGGCCTTTTTCGCACCGGCCCATTAAGCCGCAGTTGAAATAAGTTCTTCGCCTTTCTCCTTGCGAGAAAGCGATTCCTTCACCTTCGTCACCAGACCGGCATAGTGGTTATTCACAGCAACAGCCACGCGCTTAGCCGCCTCTTGACCGAAGGCAAATTTTGCTTCTTCAGCCGCTTTGCGCTCGGCCTCAAACTTCTTCTCGGTGTCGGCCCTCTCCTTTGTAATCTGCTTCACCGCTCGGTTCAGCAGCCTGTTCTTTTCGACGTTATCAGCACGGAGCTTCGCCAAATCTTCAGCAGATGCCCGCATCGCACCCTCAAGCTCGGCGTTCTTTTGTCTTTCAGCCTCAAGGGACTCCTTCATGGCTTTGATCTCCGCATGATCGGATTGACACCTTTTGGCGTCACGATCGTACTCGCATAACATCGTCAGTGCGGTACTCAGAGCCTGCATCCGTAAATCTCATCAGAACCGATAATATGAGGGAAACAGAAGAGAGCAGTAAGAGAAATTTACCTTAGCCTGATCGTTAGCAAAGCGCGCGATTGCCTCGCTGCGAATAAAGCTCCGAGGGTCCGTCGCAGGAAGATCCGGATGATCCCTCAAACGGAGAAAATAGTCGAGACAGGATTCCGGATCGCTCAACAATGGACTATTCCCTCAATAGTCATAGGAAAATCCAAACCGATGAAGCTGTCGATCAATCCGAGGTCTCTTCGACCGTTGTAAATCCTCAGGAGCATTGTCCGCATTCTGCTCATCTTCACCTGCGGACTCTTTCAGTTCGGCCTTCTTCCGGGCCTTCTCTGCCTTCCTGGCAGCTCTCTTATTGGCCGACTTCTTTGCCTTGGCCGAATCTCTATCCCTTTTGTCGGCAGCCGCTTTGGCCTTGGCCAGATCACCCTCTGGAACGACCGGATTCCCATACTGTTCTAAAGACCCTGACGGCAGAGGATTTTGGGCCTCCTTGGCACCCGGAGATTCAAACATCAACTCAAGGTCGGCAAATAATTCTTTGAGTGGGCGAGATTTCATCTTGTCAGTCCGGTTCTGGTGTCTAAGTAGAGCAACTGCAATTGGAAAGGTGTCAGCCGACCTTATAACTCACAAGGATAAGCAAAACAAGTTGAACCAACCTCTTGTCCTTTCGATCCTCTCTTCCGTAATCTCCGGCCAGGTGATTGCGCTGATCGCCGTAAATCGTTCGGAAATCTTGTAAATATCGAGGGGATCGTCAACAAATGGAAGATGCCTATTATCTGCGAAATTAAAGATACCGATCAGATAAGTTCACAACGTGATCTTAAACAACTCTTTAGGTCGGACGTGTCTCCACCCATGACCTCCGCCCATTTCGTTCGAATCTCGATGTCTCGGTCAATAATGGAATGCTCGTTCACCAGCACGAAGAAATAATAATCCCTCCAATCGTTGACCTTCGATTTGTGCCCACCCGTGACTATATTGAACCGGGTCTTCATGCTCGTATAGTATGATCCTCGGTTCCTTAAATTTTTCTTTGTCCTCCTGGTATTCGTCATCGCGTCAAAAGCAGCCCGGCTAAGAGGAATGTTATGCATGTTCGACATCACCAGCATACTAACGATCAGACGGATTGTCGAATGAGAGAATTGCGAGATCGGCATCTCTTTGTGATAGGCAAATTCCAACAGCAGTCTTGGAAGAGGGAACCAGAGATGAAAATCCCTGAAAAAGCATTCATAGACGCAGAACCATCCCTCCGGAGCGTCCCATGGCCGTTCTGACGGGCTCGGTATCATAAAAATGACTTCAGGTCCGATGTCACACTCTTCCTTCAGTGTTACCAAAGACTCTATAGTCGATTTTGTTGGCAATACCCCAAGGAGATTATCACAAGTCGGCTTCGGTTTTGGCTCGCCTTTCTTTCTCTTGACCTTTTTAACAGGGGGATTCAAATCGACAATCCCGAACTGATTCGCTTGGGACAATATTTCTTTTAATCATCATCAAGTCGTTTTCGGTTTGTAAGTCTTTGGTTCAATAAAATCTCATTTTCTAAAAATATTGTGTTCCTTATCATATCGGCATCCTGGCCAGATGCTCGATCCGCCTAAAGCTAGAGTCTGATCCACTTTAGCTCGGCAACTTAAAGCCAAGTCCACCTTGCATTCTACAGTTTTACCTGTTTTGCTATGTCCGAGCCATGCGTTGTTATCAGCCAAGTCAGTCTTGCATCCGCATTCGACTCGGATATTTCTAAGTGATACCAATGCATCGACGCCGACCTGAATCGCACATCGAGTATTCACACTTAGAAGAGAAGTGGTACAAATAATCATAAGTCGGGCCTCCCGCACGTTCGTATTCACACTTCAGTATACAAGCCAGAACCCGCACTGCAATTCTTAAGCCATGCGGAATATGTAAGCCGACCTGATCGCAGTTCGTATTCGACTTAAGAAATTTTCTAAGTATCGAATTCATGCCGATCTGATTCGTTTGTTCGTTTAATACTTAAAAATTTAAATCGCACAAACTTAAGCCGATATCGCATCGCCGTTGTGTTCAGATTTTCAACTCATAAAAAATGCTTAGTTTCTTAAAAACTTTCATTAAAATAAAAGCCAGAACGGCACAAAAAATACATCAGGGTACACGATAGATTTCAAACAAGAAAAAGGGAAAGCTAAACTTCAGTTTCTTCCTGAATTTCTTCCTCTTCCTTGTCGGCCTCGTGACCGTCACCCAGCTCGGTGTCTTCGCCTTATCTTGCATGTCACCCATCTTTTATGCCGTCCCTATCGGCTTCTGGGTCATCTTCCACGTCGGCTCCCTCTAACAAAACACCACTCGAAACCTCAAGAAAAATCTCTGGCTCTGGAACTTTAAGCTCATCGGACGTGAAGCTAACTTCTTCAAAGGCATCCTGCTCCGCCTTGCTATCCGCAATCATTTTTTCCACATTTTCCTCAATCGAAATCGGGAAAGAGCAACCCTGCCTATGGACGATTTCAAGGGCCCTTTTCGCATCGGCCCATTGAGCCGCAGTTGAAATAAGTTCTTCGCCTTTCTCCTTGCGAGAAAGAGATTCCTTCAGCTTCGTCACCAGACCGGCATAGTGGTTATTCACAGCAACAGCCACGCGCTTAGCCGCCTCTTGACCGAAGGCAAATTTTGCTTCTTCAGCCGCTTTGCGCTCAGCCTCAAACTTCTTCTCGGTGTCGGCCCTCTCCTTTGTAATCTGCTTCACCGCTCGGTTCAGCAGCCTGTTCTTTTCGACGTTATCAGCAAGGAGCTTCGCCAAATCTTCAGCAGATGCCCGCATCGCACCCTCGAGCTCGGTGTTCTTTTGTCTTTCAGCCTCAAGGGCTTCCTTCATGGCTTCGATCTCCGCATGATCGGATTGACACCTTTTGGCATCACGATCATACTCGCATAACGTCGTCAGTGCGGTACTCAGAGCCTGTATCCGTAAATCTCATCAGAACCGATAATATGAGGGAAACAGAATAGAGCAGTAAGAGAAATTTACCCTAGCCTGATCGTTAGCAAAGCGCGCGATTGCCTCGCTGCGAATAAAGCTCCGAGGGTCCGTCGCAGGAAGATCCGGATGATCCCTCAAACAGAGAAAATAGTCGAGACAGGATTCTGGATCGCTCACCAATGGACTATTCCCTCAATAGTCATAGGAAAATCCAAACCGATGAAGCTGTCGATCAATCTGAGGTCTCTTCGACCGTTGTAAATCCTCAGGAGCATTGTCCGCATTCTGCCCATCTTCACCTGCGGACTCTTTCAGTTCGGCCTTCTTCCAGGCCTTCTCTGCCTTCCTGGCAGCTCTCTTATCGGCCGACTTCTTTGCCTTGGCCGAATCTCTATCCCTTTTATCGGCAGCCGCTTTGGCCTTGGCCAGATCACCCTCTGGAACGACCGGATTCCCGTACTGTTCTAAAGACCCTGACGGTAGAGGATTTTGGGCCTCCTTGGCACCCGGAGATTCAAACATCATCTCTAGGTCGGCAAATAAATCTTTGAGTGGGCGAGATTTCATCTTGTCAGTCCGGTTCTGGTGTCTAAGTAGAGCAACTGCAATTGGAAAGGTGTCAGCCGACCTTATAACTCACAAGGATAAGCAAAATAAGTTGAACCAACCTCTTGTCCTTTCGATCCTCTCTTCCGTAATCTCCGGCCAGGTGATTGCGCTGATCGCCGTAAATCGTTCGAAAATCTTGTAAATATCGAGGGGATCGTCAACAAATAGAAGATGCCTATTACCTGCGAAATTAAAGATACCGATCAGATAAGTTCACAACGTGATCTTAAACAATTCTTTAAGTCGGACGTGTCTCCACCCATGACCTCCGCCCATTTCGTTCGAATCTCGATGTCTCGGTCAATAATAGAATGCTCGTTCACCAGCACGAAGAAATAATAATCCCTCCAATCGTTGACCTTCGATTTGTGCCCACCCGTGACTATATTGAACCGGGTCTTCATGCTCGTATAGTATGATCTTCGGTTCCTTAAATTTTTCTTTGTCCTCCTGGTATTCGTCATCGCGTCAAAAGCAGCCCGACTAAGAGGAATGTTATGCCTGTTCGACATCACCAGCATACTAACGATCAGACGGATTGTCGAATGAGAGAATTGCGAGATCGGCATCTCCTTGTGATCGGCAAATTCCAACAGCAGTCTTGGAAGAGAGAACCAGAGATGAAAATCCCTGAAAAAGCATTCATAGACGCAGAACCATCCCTCCGGAGCGTTCCATGGCCGTTCTGACGGGCTCGGTATCATAAAAATGACTTCAGGGCCGATGTCACACTCTTCCTTTAGTATTACCAAAGACTCCATAGTCGATTTTGTTGGCAATACCCCAAGGAGATTATCACAAGTCGGCTTTGGTTTTGGCTCGCCTTTCTTCCTCTTGACCTTTTTAACAGGGGGATTTAAATCGACAATCCAGAACTGATTCGCTTCATCTTCAGCAATGAGTGTATTCAGCTCGTCGGAGATGTCCATCTCGTTCGATCCACCCCTCTCGTCCAACTCATCTCGCAGTTCGGGGATCAGGAACGGTTCCCTCGTCGACGCTTCACCGCTCCTCAAATCAGCACCGACCTGACCCGCATGGAAACGCTCGGCTGCTGCCCTCTGATTTTCCTCTCTGACTCGCTCCTGAAAAGCTCGATCTAACGCGGATAACTCGCTAGCATCAGAGGACCGATCTGACGCTACATCGTTCGCGATCTCTTTTCCCTTTGATCGGCCTCTCGCGGCCCGGTCGTCTTTCTCCATCTGAAGAAACTCTTCTAGAGAAATACCGATCTCGTCGGCTTTCTCCTTAGCCGATACGACCACTCTCGACTCTGGTCGGCTCTCGCAGATCTTCACACACTTGCTCATATCTGACTATCACGACGGTTTTCGCAAATCGGAGAAATCAATCGGGGGGGGGGGGGGGGGGGGGGAGGACAATATTTCTTTTAATCATCATCAAGTCGTTTTCGGTTTGTAAGTCTTTGGTTCAATAAAATCTCATTTTCAAAAAATATTGTGTTCACTATCATATCGGCATCCTGGCCAGATGCTCGATCTGCCTAAAGCTAGAGTCTGATCTACTTTAGCTCGGCAACTTAAAGCCAAGTCCGCATTGCATTCTACAGTTTTACCTGTTTTGCTATGTCCGAGCCATGCGTTGTTATCAGCCAAGTCAGTCTTGCATCCGCATTCGACTCGGATATTTCTAAGTGATACCAATGCATCAACGCCGACCTGAATCGCACATCGAGTATTCACACTTAGAAGAGAAGTGGTACGAACAATCATAAGCCGGGCCTCCCGCACGTTCGTATTCACACTTCAGTATACAAGCCAGAACCCGCACTGCAATTCTTAAGCCATGTGGAATATGTAAGCCGGCCTGATCGCAGTTCGTATTTAACTTAAAAATTTTCTAAGTATCGAATTCATGCCGATCTAATTCGTTTGTTCGTTTAATACTTAAAAATTTAAATCGCACAAACTTAAGCCGATATCGCATCGCCGTTGTGTTCAGATTTTCAACTCATAAAAAATGCTTAGTTTCTTAAAAACTTTCATTAAAATAAAAGCCAGAATGGCACAAAAAATACATCAGGGTACACGATAGATTACAAACAAGAAAAAGGGAAAGCTAAACTTCAGTTTCTTCCTGAATTTCTTCCTCTTCCTTGTCGGTCTCGTGTCCGTCACCCAGCTCGGTGTCTTCGCCTTCTCTTGCATGTCGCCCATCTTCTATGCCGTCCCTATCGGCTTCTGGGTCATCTTCCACGTTGGCTCCCTCTAACAAAACACCACTCGAAACCTCAAGAAAAATCTCTGGCTCTGGAACTTTAAGCTCATCGGACGTGAAGCTAACTTCTTCAAAGGCATCCTGCTCCGCCTTGCTATCCGCAACCATTTTTTCCACATTTTCCTCAATCGAAATCGGGAAAGAGTAACCCTGCCTACGGACGATTTCAAGGGCCCTTTTCGCATCGGCCCATTGAGCCGCAGTTGAAATAAGTTCTTCGCCTTTATCCTTGCGAGAAAGCGATTCTTTCACCTTCGTCACCAGACCGGCATAGTGGTTATTCACAGCAACAGCCACGCGCTTAGCCGCCTCTTGACCGAAGGCAAATTTTGCTTCTTCAGCCGCTTTGCGCTCGGCCTCAAACTTCTTCTCGGTGTCGGCCCTCTCCTTTGTAATCTGCTTCACCACTCGGTTCAGCAGCCTGTTCTTTTCGACGTTATCAGCAAGGAGCTTCGCCAAATCTTCAGCAGATGCCCACATCGCACCCTCGAGCTCGGCGTTCTTTTGTCTTTCAGCCTCAAGGTCCTCCTACATGGTTTCGATCTCCGCATGATCGGATTGACACCTTTTGGCATCACGATCGTACTCGCATAACGTCGTCAGTGCGGTACTCAGAGCCTGCATCCGTAAATCTCATCAGAACCAATAATATGAGGGAAACAGAAGAGAGCAGTAAGAGAAATTTACCCTAGCCTGATCGTTAGCAAAGCGCGCGATTGCCTCGCTGCGAATAAAGCTCTGAGGGTCCGTTGCAGGAAGATCCGGATGATCCCTCAAACGGAGAAAATAGTCGAGACAGGATTCTGGATCGCTCACCAATGGACTATTCCCTCAATAGTCATAGGAAAATCCAAACCGATGAAGCTGTCGATCAATCCGAGGTCTCTTCGACCATTGTAAATCCTCAGGAGCATTATCCGCATTCTGCCCATCTTCACCTGCAGACTCTTTCAGTTCGGCCTTCTTCCGGGCCTTCTCTGCCTTCCTGGCAGCTCTCTTATCGGCCGACTTCTTTGCCTTGGCCGAATCTCTATCCCTTTTGTCGGCAGCCGCTTTGGCCTTGGCCAGATCACCCTCTGGAACGACCGGATTCCCGTACTGTTCTAAAGACCCTGACGGCAGAGGATTTTGGGCCTCCTTGGCACCCGGAGATTCAAACATCATCTCTAGGTCGGCAAATAAATCTTTGAGTGGGCGAGATTTCATCTTGTCAGTCCGGTTCTGGTGTCTAAGTAGAGCAACTGCAATTGGAAAGGTGTCAGCCGACCTTATAACTCACAAGGATAAGCAAAACAAGTTGAACCAACCTCTTGTCCTTTCGATCCTCTCTTCCGTAATCTCCGGCCAGGTGATTGCGCTGATCGCCGCAAATCGTTCGGAAATCTTGTAAATATCGAGGGGATCGTCAACAAATGGAAGATGCCTATTACCTGCGAAATTAAAGATACCGATCAGATAAGTTCACAACGTGATCTTAAACAATTCTTTAGGTCGGACGTGTCTCCACCCATGACCTCCGCCTATTTCGTTCGAATCTCGATGTCTCGGTCAATAATGGAATGCTCGTTCACCAGCACGAAGAAATAATAATCCTTCCAATCGTTGACCTTCGATTTGTGCCCACCCGTGACTATATTGAACCGGGTCTTCATGCTCGTATAGTATGATCTTCGGTTCCTTAAATTTTTCTTTGTCCTCCTGGTATTCGTCATCGCGTCAAAAGCAGCCCGACTAAGAGGAATGTTATGCCTGTTCGACATCACCAGCATACTAACGATCAGACGGATTGTCGAATGAGAGAATTGCGAGATCGGCATCTCCTTGTGATCGGCAAATTCCAACAGCAGTCTTGGAAGAGGGAACCAGAGATGAAAATCCCTGAAAAAGCATTCATAGACGCAGAACCATCCCTCCGGAGCGTTCCATGGCCGTTCTGACGGGCTCGGTATCATAAAAATGACTTCAGGGCCGATGTCACACTCTTCCTTCAGTGTTACCAAAGACTCCATAGTCGATTTTGTTGGCAATACTCCAAGGAGATTATCACAAGTCGGCTTTGGTTTTGGCTCTCCTTTCTTCCTCTTGACCTTTTTAACAGGGGGATTTAAATCGACAATCCAGAACTGATTCGCTTCATCTTCAGCAATGAGTGTATTCAGCTCGTCGGAGATGTCCATCTCGTTCGATCCACCCCTCTCGTCCAACTCATCTCGCAGTTCGGGGATCAGGAACGGTTCCCTCGTCGACGCTTCACCGCTCCTCAAATCAGCACCGACCTGACCCGCATGGAAACGCTCGGCTGCTGCCCTCTGATTTTCCTCTCTGACTCGCTCCTGAAAAGCTCGATCTAACGCGGATAACTCGCTAACATCAGAGGACCGATCTGACGCTACATCGTTCGCGATCTCTTTTCCCTTTGATCGGCCTCTCGCGGCCCGGTCGTCTTTCTCCATCTGAAGAAACTCTTCTAGAGAAATACCGATCTCGTCGGCTTTCTCCTTAGCCGATACGACCACTCTCGACTCTGGTCGGCTCTCGCAGATCTTCACACACTTGCTCATATCTGACTATCACGACGGTTTTCGCAAATCGGAGAAATCAAGCGGCTGAGAACGAACGAAACGCGGCGGAGGTCTGATCGGAGAAACTTTTAGCTAAAATAAACGAAGAACAAGGAGAGAGAAGAGAGCAAACCTGATTTTGACAGAGTTTCGCTAGAAATACAGAAGTGAAGAAATGAGAGTCGAAGTCCTCTTATTTATAGGAGGGTCTGGACGGTTATCGAGAGTCATCATGAGCTCGGCGACTTTTCATATTTCTTCTACATATTTTTTAATCGGCCCTTTCGCCTCCTTCTGCTAGGGTTTGACACGTGTCAACCCTAGTTTTGCATACGCGGGCCTGGGCCTAACCTAAATCATTTTAGGCGGGCACTTTTCGCGCCCAAAATCACAATCTGGCTCTCATCACCGCGCCGATCAGAAGTCCAGGTAATAATTTCATTTTTATTCTAACTCTTTTTTATAGCCGACCAGAATACATATCAAGCAATATATCATGAAGTTCACCAAGTAATACACCCTCACTTGCCGAACTGGAGGGGGACTTACTGTTAGAGATGAGATCCGTACCGTCTCTAACAAGCCCGATACGAATTCTGGTCGGCCCGTCTAACAAGTTCCAGGTCGGTAACATAAAAAGAAATCTTCTATTTATCGATCGACCCCGGGAAAAAGGAAACTCCTTGCCGACAAGAGTTTCCTATTCCAAGCAGATTGAAGACCGACCTGATCGGCTATAAATGTAGGAAGTCCTCGACTCTTCAACCTATCCAAAAATCATCTATCGAGACCTAGGGCAAACTAAGCAATCTGATTGTTCTAGCTTTTGATTTACTTTCCATAAAAGTTTAGGTCGGCGTTCTTATTCCGACGACCTAAACTCTCGTGTATTCATTCAAGCTCCGGCTTCTTCTAATAAAAGACCTCTTTAAACCCACAAACCCTAGTTCTTTCGTAGACCGAACTTGAGTTTTTACAGTTGTGTATCTTATTACTTTTCAGTTTTTTAATTTTTTCTATTAATAATTAGTAATAACAATCTTAGAGAATTTTGTAAAAATTTACATATTTTATCATAATTAGTTTGTACATTTCCATTTAGAACTTATTGTTAATAATTAAAAAAACATGAAAGATACATTTTTCTTTTAATAATTATAAGTTATTTTGAATATATATATATTTTTATTATATATATTTTACTTATAGTTATTTTAAATTAATTTCTGTTTAATTTTTAATATATCGCAGATTAACTCCGTGAAGCGGAGGTCTTATTCCTAGTATATATAAAAACAATTTTGAATAAATAAAAGATTGTAAAAACAGAGATTAAAAATGAAATTATTTCATGTAAAAATCATAGAAAATGAAAGACTTTGAAAACTGTTAAATTTAAATTCATACAAATCAATTATGAGATGCTCATTACTACTGCATTACATTCACCTATAAGTTCCAAATATCAGGCCAATTATTATTACAAAATACATGTAAACTAATTTGTTTACATAATATGATGCCTAAGTTTTAACAAAAAATAAATGATGTCCTAAGCGAATGTTTAAATTTTTCTTTAGTAGGCACGGCTCTGGTTATTTTTCACACTCAGATCATTTATCCTCGGCCTATTACCTTTTGAATGCAATGAGATGATCTATTCTCTAATTAACTTTTGCTTTTGGGTATAAATTAACGTTATTATTAAAATGGGTTGGTTAACAAAAATTTGGGATTAAAATGGGGTTGATAAAGAAAAACTGAGTATTTTTTTTCCATAAAAAAGTTGATGCTTTTTTAATCGAAATTTGATTTTTTACATTTTTTCCAATCAGATTTGTTTTATTTCTCGACAATGTTCAAATCCAACAATGTATATTATAAAATGTTTATCTAGACGAAGTTTTAATTATCTACAAAAAAAAAGTTGAAAACTGAAAGAAAGAGAATTTTCAGACAAAATGAAAAGTCAAAGAGAGCAGTGGAAGAATAAGTTTGGTCAAATGTCATCTGCCAACAACTGTGGTCAAAGTAATATCATTGACCGAGGCAACATCCTGACCGTCTACGATCTCGCCGGAGTTCAAGAACGAGTGGAAGGTAGGCTGTCTCGGACGTGGAAGGTGACTGGTTTGACTCTCCAACATCAACAAAACCGAAGCCATGTTTGGTCTATAAAAAACCGAGTCTTGTGTACACAACATCCCCACGTGGATGCATCTAATTGCTTCGTTTATGTCTCGAGTGTCTTTCACCGTTGGATCTATCAACTCTTTCGTTTTTCCTTGGCTCCATAAATGCCACGCCTGAAATTTTGAACATTAGTTTCTAGAAATGAAAAAAAAGATGAACCAAACCAAGCGGAACTATGAACCGAAATCAAATTAAAATTTTTGCTATATAATTTACATCAAATTAAACTGAATTACAAATTTTTAAGAGTTTCAGTTTATGCCTGAGATTTTCCGGTTATTAAAGAATAAAAAGGAACTTACATAACCGATGAGACTTCCATATTCAGACCCTCGAAAGCTAACGTTCTTGGTTCCACTCACAATCTCCATTATCAACACTCCAAAGCTATACACATCAGATTTCTCCGAGAACATCCCTTCCATTGCATACTCCGGAGCCATATAACCACTTCACATTTTTTTTCCAAACATCAAAATCATTAGAAATCGATACAATTTCATGTTGTTTATAGAAGATGAGGTTTGTTTAGTTACTATGTGCCGACGACTCGGATGGTATTGGCCTGGTCTTGTCGGTAGTTGAAGATCCTAGCCATTCCGAAATCCGAAATCTTAGGATTCATTTCCTTGTCTAACAAGATATTGCTAGCTTTTAGGTCACGGTGAATGATCTTTAGTCTTGAGTCTCTATGCAAGTAACGCAATCCTCTCGAGATTCCTCCAATGATCTCCCATCTTTTTCTCCAGTCTAAACTTCCTCGTTTGCTCTCATCTGCGCGCATAGATCGATTTTTACACTCAATCCACAAAACTTCCAAACTTTTTTCTTGAAAATGTTTTCAGAGAAAACATACCGAAAAGGAAACGATCCAAGCTTTTATTTGGCATGTATTCATAGAGAAGCATCTTCTCGTTGTTGTCAATGCAACATCCTAGTAATCTAACAAGATTCCGATGCTGGAGTTTCGCAATCAGTAAGATCTCGTTCTTGAATTCCTCTAGTCCTTGCTTAGATTTTCCTGATAGTCTCTTCACCGCGATCTCTCCTCCTGTTGGAAAGTTTCCCTGTTTAAACATAGCACATTGTATAGAGATCAAACCTTTTGTTAATCAACATTAGTCTCAAGAATATACATATTCAATTGTTCACCTTATATACAGTACCGAATCCACCTTGTCCAAGCTTGTTTTCTTCAGCGAAATCTCCCGTTGCTAAAGCTACGCTGTTGAAACTGAAAATTGGCAAATCGGTTGTATCAACTTGATCTCCTACTAAATCTTGGATCGGCGAGCTTGAGGACTTAACCGAGTAACCTCTGTTCTCTCTCATGTCAAAAACCGAAAGTTTTTTCTTCTTCCACAAGAAAGCTGCATATCATGCAATATTGGATCTTTGAGTCTATGCACTTCATCCTTTTGAAAACCAGAGTATGTGTGAATAGAGACTTTACCTTTAACTCTTTTCTTGAACTTCCACAAGATCCAAATGCATGATCCGAGCAAGAAGACACCTATAACACTGAAAACAATGATCCAAAGTTTCCATTTTTCCTTCCCGCCTCCTGTACACACAACACCAACAAAAATAGAAATATATAAATAAAGATACAGACTTGAGATTAGTCATGTTTGAATAAATGTTATATCACATCTCAAACATTTTCCAAACCTAATTCAGATTCCGCTAGCCGTACGTTGATAGATTCTCCACCATGCTCAAAACGCTCCATATCGATCAAATCTTGGTTCCAAGTCATGCATCCGATCCCTCTTACAAACGCATAAGCATTACACGAACAATTCCTCACGCATACATCCTTGCAGGCCTCTGAGTTTTCAAGCGAAACAACTGATCCAAAATCAGGCAACTTCATTCCCCTAAGTACCATAAACCCGTCTTCTTGACTCGCAAGCATACTCTGGCCACAGTTTAATGGAACTCTTCTTTGGCAACCACGCGAGAAATCGCCGTTGTCCCATTGAGTCCGATTCACCGGCTCAAACTTATCAATGCAACTACATTTACCGGAACTAAAATCTTTACTATCATCACATACGCTGTAATTACCGCAACGATTATAGATCTCGCATGTCGTGCCAGGTTTTAGTTGAAGCAAAGTCCAGTTCTTGGCACTGTTGTTCCATCTGAACTGCTCTACTACACCATCAAACCTAACCTTAAACCTTAATAAGTCAGAGCTATCTGAAGGAACATACGTGAAGTACACGCTACCATCTCTTTCGGGGGGAGAAGAGAGCTTAAACCCGTAAATATAGTTGGTGACACGGAACATATCCGGTATACCGGTAAAGATAACCGAATCCCATGGTCCGCTTCGCCATTTCCTCGTTTCCCCTTCCCAAATCACAATCTCTAGTGCTCCAATGGGATCAATCCCAAGTGAATATCTTCCTGGTGAAGGATCATTTTCTGATTTCCACGGAATAAAAGCCCGATTCTCTCCTCTTGATGGATTCACCCTAACCCTCATACCAGGCAAGAAAGTATCAGTTGGATTGTTAAAGCTCTCCCAGTACAAATTGCTTCTGTCTGAATCTGAAGACAGAACCAAATCCCCTGTTTTCAACAGAAGAGCAACAGTATTGTTTAACTTGGGCGGAACGTTTGTTGACCAAATTGTGTCGTTTTGACCGTTAGCGACCACCAAGTTCCCGTCATCTGCAATCTTCAGAGCTCCGTTGTTATCTAACAATGGCTTCTCTCGATTCGCGACCCAGACAATCGTTCGAGGTTCGATGTTCTTATACCAGATTCCGACATACCTTAAGGTTGAGTCTTTGGGGCTGAAGAATCCAAGCTCGAAGATTTCGTCCTCGCTGATCACTGAGTCTCCGTCTCGTATCGTGTGGTTTCTGGTGATTGAGTTGCTTGTGGAGCAAGATACGATGGCACATAGTTGTAGCAAAAGCAAAAGGGTCGTGACCAAAGTAAGGCTTCTGTTAAATGCTGCCATATTTGGCGAGATTTGATCCTGGGAGATCTGTATATTACAAGAAGGAAATTAATGGAAAGAATAAAAATGTAGTGGTTGTTGATTTTTATTTCTTCTTATAAGTTTTTGATTTTTCAGGAAGACTAATTGGTCTTTCTAAATTTAAAGTCATCAATATATGTATTTATATCGTAGAAATTCATGAGAATAATCTAAATACCAACGACTGAAAAGACAACTAGCCCAGTCGTGTTGACAAATGATAATATTGTAGTATGAATTTTTCACGTTTTTTATATAGACATTGGATTATTGAGGGGAAAATGTGACTTGGAAGGCCAGAAAAGTATGTGTCAATCAATTTCTATCTTCTTATTTGGGTGGTTGACAAAATCCAAGATTTATTCTTCTGCCATCTGGTTTTCTTTTTGGAATCTTTCTAGTAGCATACTACCATATATATTTAAAGATAACAATTTCTTTTTTTCCCTTATGCCAGAAAGTATTCAAGTAATGGTGATTTTTATCTTCCATAAGTCCATATATTGATGAAATATTATTTCAAAGAAATAAGAATAATTTGATCAAAGGGAAATTTTGTCGGTTTATCTTCCTTGAACGATATCGTCGCTTAATTTTTCCAAATTTGAATGGAGGGTTCACGTTACAAAAAGCAAATATGGCAATTTGCATAATTCTTTTTTATATATATATATATATATATATATATATATATATAAGAAAACCTAATTGCATCACGAAACACAATTTCGTTGTGCGGGGATCACGCGTGCGAGAAGGCAAACTTTTTATCCGACAGTGACAGAACACTAGCGATCGGATGAGAGCACTATGAGTCATAACTCCTCTTCAGCCGAGTTTGGTATAAATTCTTTAACAGAAATTTCATTTATAATGTTAGGCAATATGCCCAAAGAAATTCAAAACAATAATCCATAAAATTGGAATAAGAAAATGGAGAATACAAAGATATTACTACTATGTACCAAATTACTAATGATCTACTGATACCAATAAAATTTTCCGTAGATGTTCATAGTTTACATTCATTCATTCTAAAACCAAAATAAAAATGTGGAAATCAAAATTCTTAAACAAACTATATATCAGTTCTAAGAGTGTGTGACTTCAAACCCAAACACAGATGGTTTTACACTCGTAAATCAAAACTTATTGCTGAGAGCTATCGTCCTGAGATTGATGTGAAACTCACACGGTTGATGGATGCTCTTTGCATCAATGATTCAGCGTCTGTAGCGTTCCATGTCGCTATAAACACGGGCTGCTTTGGCTTGGGGAGGTCTGAATTCTCATTACCGAGCATTAAAATCACGGTAGAAGCGCATGGCCTATCGTTTGAGTGATCTTGGACGCATAATAAACCAATGTGCACACATCTTCGCAGTTCATTCTCAAAAGTCTCGTAGCAGATTCGAGGGTCTGCAAGAGTGGTAGCCTATCCATCATTCCATAATTTCCAAGCCTAAAGAAACATAGAATTAAGGTCAAATTCTTAAGAGCACGTACTTGTTGTAACTTGTAAGAACAGGTTTATAAATTGATTACTATACTTACATAATCTAAAAGATTCAGATTCTTGCATCGTTATAAAAGCTTGAGCTTTTTCTTCCACTCACAATCTCTAACAGTATGACTCCAAGGCTGAAGACATCAGATTTTTCTGAGAATAAACCTCGCATTGCATACTCCAGTGACATATAACCGTTACAAAGCATAATATTTTAAACCGGTTTTAAAGAGCTTTAAAAAAACAAATATTGTACAAAAATGTTAATAAAATGTTTACTTACTATGTTCCAACCACTCTTGATGTATTGGCTTCATTTTCATTTATGTGAAAAATCTTGGCAGAGTCCAAAATCTGATATCTTTGGATTCAAGTTATCATCTAACAAGATGTTGCTAACTTTGAGATCTCTGTATATGATCTTTAGCCTTGAATCTCGATGAAGGTACAAAAGACCTCTACAAATACCATTGATTATGTTGAACCGTGTCTTCCAATCGAGAATATTTTGCTCCTGTGGGCCTGAATCACAAATCATACACCAACATCATCTCTTCTCCCTAAACTCCCTCCCCCAAACAATAAACAAAATAAGATGTAACATAGTGTAATGGAGCGATAATAAATTACCAAAGAGATAACCATCTAGGCTTTTCTTTGGCATGAACTTGTACACCAACATCATCTCTTCTCCCTCGATGCAACACTCAAGCAATTTCACTTCATTCACAAGTTCCTCGAGTCCTTGTCCAGAAGCCCGCGAAAGTCTTTTAACTGCGATTTCTTGCATTTCTTGCAATTTTTCCTAAAACCAAATATATATGATAATTTGGAGAGAAAGATCCAATAATACGTATGATACAAATTTTTTCTTTTTGAACAGAAGTTTTATATATTACCTTGTAAACAGGACCAAACCCGCCTTGGCCTAACTTGTTTTTAAGTGCAAAATTGTTTGTTGCATTAGCTAGCTCTTAAAACTCAGAAAGTGGTGGCAGTTCCTCGAGTTTGGATAAATTTTTAGGGTTATTACCACTTATATTACTACTAACTGTTAAAGCTTCAATTCTTTGGAACACTAGTCTCACTTTTCGATTTTTTCAGCTGTAAATGAAAATATACATTAATAGAGAAACAGACTTGTCTGATCTATCAATGAATCCAGCTACACATACCTCTACGCTTTACGGACTTTCGCAACCTCAAACCAACAAAAACTGCAACTAAAATGCAAACCGAAGGAGCCATTATGACCACAATCCAAAACCTAACCGTGTCTACAAAAGGATAAAATACATAGTTAGTATTCAGATGGAAAAAACTGATTGAGTTTATAGATCATTATATATACATATACTTACTTTGTTTTGAATCCGCAAAATGAATATAAAGATTAGTACCATTGAGCATATAATCCTGCAAATCAACTAAGTTTTCTTTCCATATCATGCAGCCGACTCCACTTTCGAATTCATAAGCATTACACGAGCAATCCCTCACACATACATCCTTACAAGTCTCCGAGTTTTTAAGCGAAACAACTGATCCAAAATCAGGCAGCTTCATTCCACTAAGTACCCTAAACCGGTCTTGTTTATCTGCAAGCAGACTGTGGCCACAGTACAATGGAACTATTCTTTTGCATCCACCCGAGAAATCCCCACCGTCCCATTGGTTTCGATTCAACTGCTCAAACTCATCAATGCAACTACATTTACCGAAGTTACCGTATCTACTATCACCACATAGGCTGTTATTACCACAACGATTATACCTCTCGCATTCCATGCTTGGTTTCAATAGAAGCGAGGTCCAGTTCTTGGCACTCTTGTTCCATCTGAACTGCTCTAATACGCCATCAAACCTAATCTGAAACCTTAATAAGTCAGAGCTATTTAAAGGAGCATATGTTAAGTATACGCTACCATCTCGTTCAGGAGGAGAAGAGAGCTTAAACGCGTGAATAGTGTTCCTTGCAAGGTACATAACCGGTATACCGGTAAAGATAACCGAATTCCATGGTCCGCTACGCCATTTCTTCATGTCCCCTTCCCAAATCACAATCTCTAGTGTTCCAATGGAATCAATCCCCAGCGAATACCTTCCTGGTGAAGGATCATTTTCTGATTTCCACGGGATAAAAGCGCGATTTTCTCCACTTGATGGATTCACCCTAACCCTCATATCGGGCAAGTAAGTATCAGTTGGATTGTTAAAGCTCTCCCAATACAAATTGCTTCTGTTTGAATTTGAAGACAGAACCAAATCCCCTGTTTTCAACAGAAGAGCCACAGAATTATTCAACTTGAGCGGGACGTTTGTTGACCAAACGGTCTCGTTTTGGCCGTTGACGACTACCAAGTTCCCGTCATCTGCAATCTTCATAGCTCCGTTTTTATCTAACAATGGCTTCTCTCGATTCGCGACTCAGACAATCGTTCGAGGTTCGATGTTCTTATACCAGATTCCGACATACCTTAAGGTTGAGTCTTTGGGGTTGAAGAATCCAAGCTCGAAAATTTCGTCCTCGCTGATCAGTGAGTCTCCGTCTTGTATCGTGTTGTTTCTGGTGATTGAGTTGCTTGTGGAGCAAGATACGATGCCAAATTAAGGCTTCTGTTAAATGCTGCCATATTTGGCGAGATTTGATCCTGGGAGATCTTATATTACAAGAAGGAAATTAATGGAAAAAATAAAAATGTAGTGGTTGTTGATTTTTTATTTCTTTTTATAAGTCTGCTGATTTTTCAGGAAGACTAATTGTTAATTTAAAGTCATCAATATATGTATTTATATGATTATATCGTTGAAATTCAAGAAAATAATCCAATATTTAATACCAACGATTCTAAGGAGAACTAGCCCAGTCGTGTTGACAAATATAGTTTGAATTTTTCACGTTTTTTATATAGACATTGGATTATTGAGGGAAAAATGTGACTTTTGTAAGGCCAGAAAAGTATGTGTCAATCAATTTCTAATTTTCTATCTTCTTATTTGGGTCGTTGACAAAATCCAAGATTTATTCTTCTACCATCTGGTTTTCTTTTTGGAATATGTCTAGTAGCATACTACCATATATATATTTCAAGACTGAATTTTTTTTTTTTTTTTCCCTTACGCCAGAAAGTATTCAAGTTATGGTGATTTTTATCTTCCATAAGTCCATATATTGATGAAATATTATTTCAAAGAAACAAGAATAATTTGATCAAAAGGAAGTTTTGTCGGTTTTGGCCGAAAATCTATACAGGAAACGATATCGTCGCTAAATGTTTTCCGAGAGGCTCACGAAATCGTAGCTTAACTTTTCGGCGAGGGGGGGGGAAGGGTTCACGTTAGAAAAGCAAATATGGCAATTTGCATAATTTATTTTGTAACACCCGCGTTTTATTATTTTAAAACGGCGTGCTATCCACTTAATTTTCCAACCAAGTTACCACACTTTCAACTCAAAATTAATATTCTTTCATAAATATAACTCAAATACTCTTGCAAAACCGAACTTAAATTCAAAATAACCTCAATAAATCCTTAAAAAAAAAACTATTTAAAAAGAAAACGAAGTGTTTTAGGTCCCCAAGATCGAACTAATGAACACTAACACCACCACCACCATACGATCACTGCTACTGCTCCTGATCACCTGCGAAAGAGGAGAAAAGGACAGAGAGGGGATGAGTAATTTAGATTACCCAGGAGAATGCATACATGTGGTCTACCATACATATCACAACCTAAATATGTCGCTAGCCATCATCTAAACGAAAAAAACATTCACAACTCTCCAATAATCAACAAGCAATCATAATAGATCTAGGTTGAAACTGCATCTACCATAACACCAACAAGCAATCCTATTAGGTCTAGGTAGGAACTGCATTTACCATAACCTCAACAACCCTACAAGTGGCACTGCATCATTTTCAACTATCGGTATAAGTAGGAACTGCATCTACTGTAACCCTAAACAATCCGAAAAGTGGATATGCACCACTCTCGGCCCTCATGTCTAGGTAAAAACTGCATTTACCGCAATCTTAGTAATCTGACAAGTGGAACTGCATCACTTTCGGCTCCTAATGCAATTGTGCTCTCAACACTCTATATGCAATGCAACCCATAATTCTCACAAACAATCAAACACCAAACAGCAATCAACAATATTAACCATGGTCCTAGATCTATGTTCAGAAACAAGTAAAAGTAAATCAAAATACACAACAAACAACTACAAGTTACGCCATAAGCGCAATCTACAGGGGAAGAAAATTCGCTTATCCTTAACTAGAGACAAGAGATGAAGATAATACGGAAGGGAAGGCATAGATACATCCACACATTTCACGGATCGAATGAACAACTAAAACAAAAAGGGTTAAAGTTTTGGGATCTAACGACAAGAAGCAGAAAATGTAATAAGACGGCAAGACAGCGCAAACGAACAGTGACAGAGGATCCTCTTTCCCTCGGCGGCGGGTGGCGATGGCTGAAAGCTAAAGTTTAGGGTTTTTATCTGGAAATTGTAATGACAATTTTGACTCTCTAATTCTCTTTAGAGGAGAAGAGAACTCTATGGTTAAGATTTTTATAACTTAATAGACTTAAAAAGGCCCTAATAGACTTAAAAAGGCTTAAGAAGCTTTTAGACTTCAATACATTAAAAAAAAATAACAGACCTGTTTAATAAAACCGGAATGTTACACATTTTTTTTTATATATAAAAAAACCTAATTGCATCACAAAACACAATTTTGTTGTGCTGGGGGAGCCTCATGAATGACCCGCGTTGTTCTGGACCGGGGTGGAGTGGTGCGTTCTGGCCCACATAAATCGTTGGTACGTCCGCGTCCAGGGGTCTCATGGTATCATGGCCCGGCGGCGTGCTTGCGCATCCAGCCAGCTGCTATAGCTGGCGGTTTCTTTCCGTGACCCGCTCGAGATCGGCTCGGAGGCAGCACACATCCTCATAGTCCAGCATTTGGCAGAATGTCTTGGCCAGAGGGGCCATCGGGGGATTCTGGTTGGTAGTCCCTCGTGCGTAATCCCCTCGGGGGCCTTGCTCCGGTGGGCTTGGCGACTCGCTTCTTTTGTTCGACATTAGGCTTGTTATCCCCCCCCCACCTCCCCCCCTTCCTTCTAGCGCCAATTGTTCAGGAAATAAATTTCGGGATGCCATGTGTTGGAATTGTGAATGAGTCTGCAGGGGAGATTTAAACTCTGGGGGGAATGGGTCAGCCTGCAATAAGAGAAGGAAGAAAAAAGCTCTTGGTAAACAGGAAAGGGGTTACCCTTCCGATTACGCTCCGACGCTCTATTCAGAAAAGACACGTGACTGGACGGAGTGAATGAAGATATCAGAAGAACAGGGTACAAGGCGCTCTATCAATTCGAAGGGATCTTGATAAGGCTTTTGGTGGCTATAATCTAAATGAAAATAAAGCTAGGAGATAAAGTTATCGTTCTAGGTCGTTCTTCCTCTCTCGTTGGCTCGAGGAGTGTATTTTATAGATGATACATGGTTTCGGATCGAGCCCGGGTTCGGGTCTCCAAGTTATCTGGTCGGGTTTTTAATTTTATCCTTTGTCATCAGTATCATCCTTCCCGAACTCTCCCATGTGTGTAGTTAGAGGAGAGGTTGCCGAAATTGCTATGTCTTCTCCTAACCGCCATCATTACGGTCTTCTTTAATAAGTGCGGTGCATTTAATGCTCATCAGATTCTCACCGCATCTATTGCTCACGCGTTGAACCTTCATAGCCATAATCATATTTTACGGTCCAAAAAAACAATGGCTGTTGATTTTTCGGGAAGACTAATTGATCTTTCTAATTGTAGCAACTACCATTAACTTGTCACTTTTTTCAATATTGAAAAGTAAGAAGTATAAGCAGAAAAGAGAGACTTTTTATTAAAAAAAAAGATATAATGTACATACTAATTGATCATTTAGTTTAATAAAAAACACTGAAATTTTTATTTTACTTTATTGGTTGATTTGATAAAACTAAGCAGTTTAAATATGATTATAAATGATAATATGGAATGAGAATGAAAATTTTGACAAGACATTTTTATATATATTTTTTATATGACATAATTTAATATATAAATATAGTATTTGAATAAATTAATATTAATTTTTCCTTTTAAATATAATATTTATAATAAATATTTATTACAAAATTTGTAAAATTATATTTTATAAAACTTGTTATGTAGTTGTACATTTCAAGATTATAATATTTCTCATTTGCAATTAATTTACTTTTGTTAATTTTTGTATTATCGTCGAATAAAATCATTTAATTTTTCAAAGTAAAATTAACTCAATCAGTCAAAGCATTCAATACTCGGGGCAATGCCTTTCTCTGGAAAATATGGTCTAAGATCGTTCAAATCCATGTCAGTCTTTGCCTGACTTTTTAGAACATGTATTCTTACACGCCACACAAAGTGTAAGAAGATGAAGTGATGACTAGTTTGAATGTGCACAGATCCAAATGCACACATATTGTGGTTGCAGAATGCAGATGCAAGGTTGATGACTCTTCGCGATGTGGAAGAAGGTCTTTTTATTCTTACAAACTGAGATTCCCTGTTAGCATGAATCTTGTGGGCATTTACACTGCTTACATTGCAGGTGAAGTCTGAAGAGCTTCGGATATGTTATGTAGATGCAAGCATGGGATATGAAGCTCGGCTAACACTACTCTCTCAAGGCTTTGGGTTCTCCTGCAACTGCTTACGCTGCCAATCCGGGGAATGAGATTAACTCTTTCCTCTCTGGTCATGCTTCACTTTTCATGTATCTGTTGTAGTAAGTGCGATGACGAAGACAACAATTATACATGTATCGAGTAAAACGTCTAAACTCATGTAATTCTACTAAACACTGTTATTATCAAATGTTACATTCTAAAGAAATCAGAGTTTTCTCATATTATACATGAGTTAGAACCAGTGGCGGTCCCAAGAAATATTTTGACATAGGTCACAAATTAATTTTAATATAATTAAATAATATTATTGTCATAAAATAAACAAAAAGTCTAATATCAGTACACTGAAAGCAAATCGAACTCAGATTTGGGAGGTTCAACAGCAAGATATTAACCAACTAAGCCATTTTTATCATATTGCTCAAACTTAAATTTTTTAAATTTAATATATATGGTAGGTCAGATGACCTCCCTTCTCTCTATGTGGGTCCGCCCCTGGTTAGAACACGAGTTCACATGCTATGAGGATGCATACAATTGAGCAATGTGGTTTATTACATGATCTATATTGGGCTTTTTTTAATGCACAATGGAGCAAAATAAAATCTTGTTGATTAAACATACCTTCACCATATGAGCTTTCTCATACTTTGGTTTTATGGTAAGAGACATTTCGTTTTTGTTTCTCAACTTTTAAAAGAATCTGTTAACGCTTATACAAAGAGATGATTTTTTTTTAATTATTAAAACGGTTTCAGTCCGCCTGAAGATTCCAACTATCATTGAGGTACAATTATATCACTAAAGAAATCTATACATTAACATTTTTTTTAATGCTTCTTTAATATATGCAACTAATGTACCGAGAGCCTAAACAAAATTTCCTAATATCGGATAGTGAAATGCAAATACTCTAAGCTTCCAATGAATTCGAACAAATATCAAACAATATAATAGATGCATTTTAAAATGACCAAAACCCATTATTGGTTTAATAAAAGCTTAACAAGATAATCGAACAAACAACAACAGAAGAATCAAAATGCAAAATCATCAAAAGAAATAATCGACAACATTAGTTCAAAAAAAAAGAAAGAAAGAAATAATCCCAAGCATGTAACTTGGTAACGAAACCAATCAAAAATCAATAGTAGGGGGTTTTGTAGACATATGGTGGTGGTGGAGACTTGTAAGTGACCTTAGGAGAAGGCGAGTAATATGTTGGAGGTGGTGGAGAGTTGTAAACATATGGTGGTGGAGAAGATTTGTAATTTACTTTTGGAGAAGGAGAGTAGTATGGTGGAGGTGGTGGGGAGCTGTAAACATATGGTGGTGGTGGAGACTTATATTGAACCTTTGGAGAAGGAGAATAATATGGTGGAGGTGGTAGAGAGTTGTAGACGTATGGTGGTGGTGGAGACTTGTAATGAACTTTTGGAGAAGGAGAATAGTATGGTGGAGGTGGTGGAGAGTTGTAGACGTATGGTGGTGGTGGAGACTTATAGTGAACCTTTGGAGAAGGAGAATAGTATGGTGGAGGTGGTGGAGAGTTGTAGACGTATGGTGGTGGTGGAGATTTATAGTGAACCTTTGGAGAAGGAGAATAGTATGGTGGAGGTGGTGGAGAGCTGTAGACGTATGGTGGTGTTGGAGACTTGTAGTGAACCTTTGGAGAAGGAGAGTAGTATGGTGGAGGTGGTGGAGAGCTGTAGACATATGGTGGTGGTGGAGACTTGTAGTGAACCTTTGGAGAAGGAGAATAGTATGGTGGAGGTGGTGGAGAGCTGTAGACATATGGTGGTGGTGGAGACTTGTAGTGAACCTTTGGAGAAGGAGAGTAATATGGTGGAGGAGGTGGAGAGTTATGCACATACGGTTTTGGATGTGGCGTGTATTTAGGGCCTTGTCTTCTATATTGTGGTGGAGGAGGTGATGATGTCGAATAGTATGGAGAATACTTTTTGGGTAGATGTGGTGATTTGTGTTGATGAACCGGGGAATTATACTGTGGTGTTGGAGGTGATGAGTAAGGATATGCTGCAGCAGCAATGGCACTAAAAACCACAACGTAAACCATGCAATGGCTTAATCCCATCGTTCTTTAGGATCCCATCTTACTCATAGCTGCTTTTGTAGTTATTTCTTTTTTTCTTGTTGTTGTTATGATATAGGTTAACATGGAAGCTATTTATATATAATCGATTTTTTATAAAATAGTATATTATCTTCCACCCATTTGGGTTCGTGTGTGGCACTTTCAAACATATTTAGAGGACGTGCTAAGGTGTTAGTTTGAAAAAGATATTTGTTCTGTGGGGAATCTGAAATTTATCATATTCTCTTGCAACTTTCAATTAGTTAAAGTTATTTTCTTCTTATTTTGTGGGGAATCTGAATTTTTTCATATTTCTTCTTATATATATATATATATATATCGACAAACTTAAATAAAATGAACAAAACAAGCCTTTAATTAATGATTCTTTTAGCCACAAAGAATATATTTTTGTTTCATAAAATTGATGTGACGAACGCGAAATTTATTTCAGTATGTTACCTATTAATTGTCTTTAACATGAGACGATCAAAAACTTTATAAGATTCTTTGAATGATACTAGGTATTTACCCGCGCTATGCTGCGAGATATTTTTCTAAATTTTGTATATATTTTTAATATAATAAAATTATTTTTATAATGTAAATGAGTATTATATTTATTTTTTATTAGCTTAAGTTATATATTTATATGTTTTAAATCTGAATAAATATTATATATATATATATATATATTTTCAAAATTATAATTTGCTATTAAATTTAGTTAGCTAACTAATTATAAATGTATATATAGAAATAAAATATATAAGAATAAAGAAATACATTTTTAGTACCTTCATGCTAATGGCAAATGTAATCTATTTTCTCCAATAAATTGCCACATATCCTTTTTGTAATTATATAAAGCAAAATACCATTTTAAAAAAAGATTTATTAGTTAATATGATTATTTTGAATTATAAATTTATTTATTTATCAAATATATTATTATAAACATATGTTTCTAAAAACTACCAAACTATAATCAATAACATTCATATCCAAACCATTGCAATTGTTTTAGAACTAAAAAAAAAATTATGTTTGAACTCTTAAAATATCATTTTAGTTAAAGTTAAATAATTAAATTTTGGTTGCTGTAAACATATTTTAACTTGGAAATTTAGCACTGAGAAATTTCTTTTTCTTACAAAAATCGAAAAATCGCATTTTTCGTCAAATAAAAAAAAATTATTTTTCTATTAAACTGAGAAATCGGCTATTCCGGCCAAAACCAAAAAATTCATTTTCTCGTCAAACCTAAAACCTAAACTTACATTTTTCCGCGAGAACCTGTGTTTTTCCACCAAAGCCGAGAAATTACGTTTTTTTTTCAAAAAAACCAAAAAAATTCATCTTCCTGCAAAAAAAAAAAATTGTATTTTCTGCCAAAATCGAAAAATTTATTTTTCCTGCGAAAACTGAGAAATCGTCTATTCCTGTCAAAAAAAAATAATCATTTTCTCGTCAAGCGCAGAATCACATTTTCCTACAAAAACAAATAAACTATAATTTCCCGCGAAAACCAAAAATTGCATTATCTTCCGTAAAATTGTATTTTCCCACGAAAACTAAAAAATTGTTATGTTTTTATCGGTTCAAATTTGTGCTAATATGTGAGCTTCTTATAACATAAGATTTTTTGCGTTGTTGTCATGGAAGCATAGTTGATGTTAAACCTACACTTTTTCAATCATATATGTCTATGTAAAACAAATAGATTATTTATTTATTGTTATTTATTATTTACATTTGGTTTTGGCAAAAAAAAGGAAACAACAATTTAATTTTTTTATTTGTTTTTATTTATTATTTGGGTTTAGATTTGGTAAAAAATAAAATAATAATTTTTTATTTGCTGTTATTAATTATTTGGGCTTGGTTTTGGTAAAAAATAAAACAAAAATTAATAAAAAAAATATTTAGGTTTTTAATAGGTTTAAGTTTAAAAATTAAAATAAGTAGATGAGATATATTAATAAAATGTTTTGAATGGTGATTATTTTTGCTAGGATATCATATTTATAAAGCTTAAAAAATCTGAGGTGTCAAGCCATGAAGAAACTTTAGTGTTATTGTTGTGTTGATTTAACACTGATTAAATTTTTAAAAATTCAGTGGTTATGAAACAGTACTGTTGATTTGTATAATAATCGACTAGTCCGCACCATGTCTAGTAAATAATACTAATATACTATATTGTTTTGTTTCTTTTTACTTCATCAGCACTCTGAATAGTTTCCTTGCAGCCAAAATGACCTTGTATTTGGATTTCTCATTCTACGCGTCGGGTCTATTTTTCTCATTGTAACATATATAATATATTGATACATGCACAGATACACGATCTAGCAACGTGTATTTTTACATGATATATATCTAGGGTTTTTCTTTTTACTCTATTAATTAACAAGGAAGATTTAAGCATATGGGGTTTGTTTTTGTTGTATATAGGTACGTAACGAACAAATCAATATGGCACTTTGTCATCGAGAGCAACATTAAATATAAGGAAATCGGAGATGGTCTAATTGCATCACAAAATCGTAGCTTAATTTTATTTTTTAATTTGAATGGAGGTTCACCGAAAGCACCAACGGCAATTTGCATCATTCATTTAAAGCAAAAAAGAAAAAAAAAACTAATTGCATCATGAACACACAAATTCATTATACACGCGCGCAAGGGAGCAAACTTAATATATCCAACAATTATATTGTATAGATATAATTATATTGTAGTTTTATAAAAATATTGTTAATTAATTTTGTATTTAATATTGTGATAAATTATAAAGTAGTATATTTACATGTGATTCTTAGATATGATCAAGCGAAGTAAATATCAGAAGGATGTATATATATATCTATATATATTTTCTATCTATTAATTGAGAATATAGTTTAATGAAAAATGCTGATTTGTTTTAATTTGATTGGTTAAAAATCATTTATCTACCCTATTTAAATGTGACATGAAAATGATGATGTGTAATGATGATGTAATTATGACATGGCATTTACTAACACATGTGGTTGATGACATGACAAAAAGAATTTTTATGATATTTTCATAAATTAAAAAAATAATTAGATGACAAAATTTAATGTACTAATAACTAAATCTGGAATGATTCGCCGCATGCACTACGAATTGTCTGATATTATTATTCATCTATATGGGTAATAGTAGATAAATTTTGGGCTGAACGTGATGATTTTAATACATATATATATTATAATACTATAGATAATACTATATCATATACCTGTAAAATTTACTATAGCTCTGTCGTGGACCAATGTGACTTTCCATATGTACACATATCTACCTATATATTATAATACTATATTCATATAGAATACATGCATATATGTTTTCACATAGTTCAGTTGGAAAAATTATAATAACAAAATAAGATATTATTGTGATCTTCCGTAGAACATTCAAAATTTAAAATTAGTTTAGTTTAAAATAATAACAAATATAAATATACGATTTCGATTTAATAATTCTCTATGTTATTTTTCTTAACAAACATTAGATATCCTAAAAAATCAACGTGCATCTAATGAAAAACCAAAATTATAATCTTCTACATTATTAAAAAAGTTTAATGTCCATTTAATAAAAACCAAAAGATCCATATAAAATCACGTTCATCCCAAATAACTACGTAATAAAAAAAGTTAAATACTCGGGTCTTTATATAAAAAAACATCAAAATATACATGAGTATCAAACAAATCAAACCTTAACTCAAAGTGCGGGCATAATAGTTCTACCAATCCATTTACCTAAATTAAATATGGCTAAAATGAAACTTGAAGGTTGGATAGACTCCAATCATGAGTGTAATGAAGCAAAGTTTTATCGTTACACTGAATTTCCAAACAAATAGATTTGGCATCAAAAAATTAAGAAGTGGCTCCCTCATCTGTGCAACAGAAAAAATAATGTTTCCTACGATATCAGCCTTCCAGAAGTTTTAAAATAATATAGTGAGCTTTTCTGTTGCTAAATGTTCAGAGAGAACCAGTATGCTTCAAAGATATCAGGACAGTAAACAGAGTTTTATATCTAACCTTTGCTGAAACATGTCTTGCAATAAAGTTAGTTGAAGCACTTGATGCTTAAGTGGAGATGGTCTTGCAATTATTTGTAGAGTCCACTTGATAAAATTATAAGTAGAAAAATCACACATATGAGTAGATTGAGACCAACAATGATGGAATCCTTGAAGAAATAATGCTTTAATTGAAGAAGATTATAGGAAGACAAAGAAAATGAAAAATATTTATTCAAATAAAAAAAGACAGAGAAGATAAAATTTGCAGCCTAATCCGCAAATCTGAAGAAGGTAACCAATTATCCACGGGTTTGACCCATTTGACCTTCTAACATAGCGGGTCAGGTTTTACAAAACCTGTTCATTTAAAAATAATTTTTGTGTTTTTCAAATTTAATTATTATTTTTCAAGTCTGTCTCAAAATATAAATGAACTTTTTATTATAAAAAATTATTTAGTTAAAATTAGATCATATTTTACTATTAAATTTAAAGTCTTATAATTCAAAACACTAACTTTAAGTTTCATAAACTACAAAAAATTAAAAAAAACTATATAAGTCAGATTTAAATATTGTATTTTTAGATATTTACATTTTTAAAATTGTTCATGTCCGCACATGCGTGCATACCAATATCCTAGTATATATGTAATTTCACTACAAGAAATGTCAAACATAGTTTCAGATTTTTTTGTAGCTATGTAAACAAATTCTAGCTATTTCAATGTTGTTACAAATTTGTTTCAATTTCATTTTTGTAACTATGTGATTGTAGCAAATCGAGAGTTGTAATAATCTGTAGCAAATTTACTACAAATTAAAGACAACAAATTATCGTCATAATTTCTATCTAATTTGCTACAAAAATATTTGTGATAAATAAGCTACAAATCTGTAACCAACGTATTGATGACTATTTGTTACAAAGTGCCACTAAATAGTTGTAGATAAGTCACTACAAATATCCACAAAAATATCTGTACTAATTTACACTAGTAAATCGTGACTTTTCTAGTTACCATATTTTTAGTTAGTCACAAATTTGTCACGATTTTTTCCGTGTCTAATAATAAATATTTTTTTTATAAAAAAATTGATTTAGATCGGAGGTGGTGAGAACGGTGGTCAGCCAAAATGTTTTTATAAATAAGTTACGATTTGTGATCTTTGAAATAAAGTTTTATATTGAAAATTCCAGAATATATGAACTACAAGGACTTTAATCTCATTTACCTCTTCGTACAGCAGGATAATCTGATTTGTTCTCGTTATAATATTTTTTTTTTTTTTTTTTTTTTTAATCGAAAATGCATTAAATGACAATGAAGGGTATCCAAAAATTTTTAAATTACAAATCAACCAACCAAATAGCTATTGTGTTTTGGCTCAAACCTAAATCTAAATCCGGCCCAAACCTAAATCAAAATTCAGCACAAACCCAAACCAAAAACAACTTCCAAATCCCTAACTTTTCGATCAAACCGTCAACTTTTACAACTTCTTTTCATCTTCTCCGATAAACCACCAATTTCCACTTTTCATCTTCTCTGAAACCCAAACCACCGATCAAATCCATAATTTATCAATCTCATGGCACGTACGAAAGGGCTTCGGTTGAGAACACCGCCTTCGCCGGATCATACATCATCGCCGCCGCCACCGTCAAGTTCAAATCCGCCGGCGAAGAAGCAAACAGAGGCGGAGAAGCCTCATGCGGCACCGCGAGGAAAAGAGAAGAAGCCGAAGAAGAAATCAAAATCAACAGATGAAATTTCTAGTGCTCCGCCTCCGCCGGGTCCGGTGACCGAAGGAGAAGAAGAAAATCCGCTGCCGTCGAATTCAAATCCGCCGGCGAAGAAGAAAAGAAAGAGGGAGAAGCGTCCGGAGGCACCGCGAGGAAAAGAGAAGAAGTCGCGGAAGTCAAAGTCCAGTGCTCCGCCTCCGGCGGCTCCGGTGACTGAACCAGCAGAAGAAAGTCTGCCTCCGGCGGTGCAACGACAACCGGCCCGCCTTCGATTTCAGAACCGGCAATCGGTTCATCGTCGCAACCACCACCACCACCGGTAAACCCTAATTTGTTGTATAATTGGGTCTAACTAGTCCGACTAGTATGAGTAGTTCAACTAGAACGGTTATTATAACTACTGTAATTATTTGAACTAGTATAATTGGATTGCATGAAATATCGAGTCTGAGTAGTAGGAGTAGGTCAACTAGTCGTACTAGATTGTAGCCATACTAATCGTATTAGTCGTACTAGTTTGACACTAGTTGGCGTAGTAATCATAACGGTTGGGCTAGTATTCGTACTAGTCGTACTAGTTTGACAGTAGTTGGCCTAGTAATCGTACTAGTCGTACTAGTTTGACAGTAGTCGTACTAAATCGGTTTTCTTATTTTTGCAGCATGATGATGATGATGTAGAAGAACCAATGCGGCCTCTCAGATATTTCTTCAATCCCATCGAATACCAAAAGGGATGTAAGCTAAGTACCAAATGCTTGAAACACAAATTTAAGGAGGAAGTATTTCCAACTTTGGAAGAGGATGAGAAGAGTTGGTTTCTGAACCACCCGCAATTCAAGCACCTGTTTCACATGAAGACTTATGCAACAAGAAAGGTGATGGGGCTGTGGATGTTGCTTCTACGCATGGTACAAACGGAGAAGGGTAGACATGCTTGGTTTGTGGTAAATGTAGTGCCCATTAGATACTCCATCAGAGAGCATGCTCTCCTCTCGGGACTGTACTGCCACGAGTACCCAGCGAATTACCCGAAGTTAGGTGGCGAGAGGTTTGCTAGGAACCATTTTAAAAACGAAAAAATTACAGCTGAAGTTGTGCTAAAAGCACTTCAAGGGATGAGGTATAATTAATTAATCCTCAGTAGTTGGTCTAATATTCGTACTAGTCGTACTAATTAATTAATCGGTTTAATTTTTTTTCTGTTATACTTCAGGACATTACTAGTATTTTGACTGCTGAGGGTGAGGAAGTAGATCTCATAGAGAGGGCCATGGAAGAGACACAGTGGCAGGACTTTGAACTGAAGGATGATTCAGATGTAGCTGACCCTATTGTTGATGGGTGGAACAAGTTTATAGTCCGCCAACAAGGGAAGATACAGTGGGATGATGTCTTCATGGTCGATGTTCAATCCCGAGTTGTCGAAAAAGAAAATGTCCAAGAAGAAGATGTCCAAAACGAAGGTGCGGCAATAGGTGAGCCAGCTGAACAAGAACCTGCAGTTGTGATTGAGCCAATATCCGAGCAATTGAAAAGGATGATGAAATTAATGGAAGAAGGGTTCAAGGAAATTAATGACAAGATTCAAGGTTTGGATACAAGGTTGGTAGCTGTGGAGAGCTTCGTGGAAGAGCAAAGAAATCCTCCAGATTTTCAGTATGGTGGAAATGTGATTTCGGTAAGAAACAATTTTTGAGAATTTTTTTTGTTTTGAATATTGAAGTTTATTTGACTCTTTTTTTTATGTCACAGAGAAAACGGCTGAAGAGGAGATGACGGAGGCTGCTGCGGCTGTAGAGAGGGAGATGGCGGAGAGAGCCGCGGCTGAAGAGAAGGAGAAGGCGGAGAAGGAGGCTGCAGAGAAGGAGGCTGCGGAGAAGGAGGCTGCTGCGGCTGTAGAGAGGGAGAAGGCGGAGAGAGCCGCAGCTGAAGAGAAGGAGAAGGCGGAGAAGGAGGCTGCGGAGAAGGCTGAGGCAGAGGCTGCGGCGGCTGTAGAGAGGGAGAAGGTTGAGGCTGCGGAGAAGGCTGAGGTTGAGGCTGCGGCAGCTTCGGAGATGATGGAGGCTGCGAAGACCGTGGAGACTGTGGCGGCTGAGGCTAGTGCAGCTGCGGAGATAGTGTTAGCGGCTGTGGATAAGGTTATGGAAAAGGCTCTAGCTGGTAAGTGGAGATTTATCTTCCTTAATGAGCCAAACCATTGGAGATTTATTTTTGATATAATGAGTTTCATCAATTTTTGTTTGTTTTTGTTAGGTGGAGACGATGCCGATACAGTCCAAACTCCTAGGAAGGTGAAAATCAAGAAACGACCTAGTCTTCAAGCCCAAGCAGCAAAGAAATTAATTAAGAAGAGTAAGACTCCCAAGTGAAAAAGGAAGGTTACTCGTTCACGTTTGGTGAAGGATTGTTATTAAGTAACTTAGGCCTTTGAACTTAGGTTGTGTCATTATCTGCTATGTTAGAATTTATCTTTGTGTTTTTCAGGATTTGGACATATATATTTTATACAAGTCTTTCTTTATGTGTTGAATTAAAAGGTACGACTAGCAGAACTAGACCAACTAGATCTGAATTTTAAAAACGTGTAGCAGCAAAAAAAACGTGTGCATGCAAAAAAAACATGTTTAAAATGAAGTTAAAAATGGATAAAATATGAAGTCACGTGCGCCGTCAAAAGAGGAAATGAATATCTTTGCAAGTTTGCGCCGTCAAAAAAAAAAAAATTGAACCCAGTTTTTTTATAACATAGTTGTACCCAGTTTTGAATTGTACCCTAAAGACATAAAGTTGTAAAATTTTGTAATCAGTAGTATCATACCTAAATTAAATATTTTTAGCTGTACTTGTAAAATTTTGTAAATAAACTAATATTCTAATGCTATAACTAGTATCAAAATACAAACTTTCATGGTTTTCATGTTTGTGTGGTTAAGATTTACAAAGTAACCTTAAAAGTATAAGGTAGATTGTGTAGAGAACATATTTTCATGGATCAAATATTTTCGTGGATCAAATTTATTTAACTATGAAATGTTCAAATATGTTTGCAAATGTTCTATGGCCTATTTTATATGGAAAAATGTTTACAAATACATTTACAAATTGTGTTATTGACATTTTTGTAGAAAGCATAGTCGTACCAGTCTTCCCAGTTGGACTTTAGTACAACTAAAATGTAGTTGAACTAGTTGTACTTGAAACGAGTGGTACTAGTATCACCAGTCATACCAGACATATTAGACGCGAAATATAGAGTTGTACTAGTGGTGCCTAGTCATACCTGATAGAAATAACATGGATACAAGTCTCGGTCATACAAAGTTGCACACATAGTTCAAATAGTTTAAAACAAAGACATAAATTACTCTTCACTTCCATCAATCCCAAACCATTGAGCCCAGCGTCCACCTCTCCCTCTTCCTCTACCTCTTCTTCCTCTTCCTCTTCCACGATGTTCTCCAGCTGATGGGAATCTTTTCTGTTGATGTTTTCCTTTCTTTACTTCATATTCCGGAGGTAAGACTTCTTGTGCTTGTATCTCTTCAGGTACAACCCATTCAGACATATGAGGAACTGGATAGATTGTCCTGGAGTATGCCAATGCCCATAGCTCTACCAAATAATATTTGGAGCAAAACTCTTGTAGATGAAGTTCCCTATCTCTGCTCATATGGACGACAGCAGCAATTGCATGCACACATGGGTATCTATCTATATCAAAATACTTGCAAGAACAAGTTTTCCTAGTCATATCAACCAAATAATTCTTCCCATCAAGCCCAATCACATTGTATTCATGGAGATAGCTGTTTAACTCTTGCACCATGAGTTTCTTTGCATCCACACATCTCAGATCCATTTCGTTCTCCACGGAAGGCACAAGCTTCTGTGACAGTGGGACTTCAGCGGAACTCTGCCTATGGGTGTTCCACCATTCAGCTAATTTGGCAACAATTACATCAATCATTGGCAACAGCGAGTACTTTCTTGCGTTTACAAAAACACCATTGATAGATTATACACTATTGGTGGTATCTATGTTGTACCTTTCTCCTGGAAAATAGCATTTTGCTCATTTTTTCTCATCAACACTTTTGTCTAGATACTCGGCAGCAGATGGATATTTCATCCTAAAAGCACTATAGAGTTTTCCGAACTCAACCTCTGTATAAGCTTTAGCGCACTCGATGAACTTCTTCGCACATGCATCTCTGTGGGTGGCAACGTGTCCTTTCACATTCTGTGACAAATGCCTTACACAATACCCGTGTTGAGACAGAGGGAACACTTCCCTTATTGACTTGATCAAGCTTGGATTCCTATTCGAAATAAACACCATTCCAGGGACATCTGGTGTTACTGACTTCAACTGATTCAGAAACCACGTCCAACTTGCATCTTTCTCACCATCAACTACACCAAAAGCAATGGGATAATGATGATAATCAGGATCCTGAGCTGAAGCGACGATTAGAACTCCACCATATACGTTCTTCAGGTGGGTTCCATCTATAATGATGACTTTCCTCAACGATAGAAACCCTTCTATGCAAGCTCCCAATGCAAAGAATAGGTATTTAAACCTTTTCTGCTCATCTAATTCCACACAAGTCCGTGTACCCGAATTCACTTTCTCTAGCATGTACAAATAAGAATATAGCCACCGATAACTCTCCTCAGAACTTCTCCGCACCTCATTAGCAGCTTTGTTTTTTCCTCTCAGCGCTGTCGAGTATGATACTTTCACGCCAAGCCTGCCTTGAACCATATTGATCAGCGTTTTTGGATCTGGTGTGTCGAATCGACCTGGATAGTCTTCAGCCAAAACAGTTGCAACTAAGTGTGGTGTGCCTTTCCTTTTTTGTCTGATTGTACTTGTAGTAACCCGAGAGCATGTGTGCACCTTGTTGTAAGTGACAATAGTGAAACTATTTGAGTTCATACGCACAGAAGAGAAGCTCTTAAACCCCACTTGCATCCCTCTTTTGCTCCCCAACATTTTACCACGAAACGTGTAGGATCAGACTTTTTTGTTTCATACTCAAAACCATTCTCATGTGCACCTTTCTGCAGGAGAGCTTGCAGTCCCTGCCTAGTGTCAAATTCTTGACCTTTATATATATCTAAACCATCTTCCCATCCATGACTTACTTGCGAGTTTCCATCAGAATGTCTGACTTCTGTATCATCATCATACACGAGCTCATATCTTTGTAGAGGATCTGTATCATTTTCTTGCATCTCATTGTCTGGCATTTCATTGTCTTGCATTTCACTGTCCGGTATTTCTAAACCATCTCTAGCGGTAGAAAACATCTCATCATTACTTGGACCTACATCAACGTCAACTCCATGATCCTCTCTTGAAACATGCACGCTTCCATGACTTTGATCAACATCCTTGATGAACTCCACATGTAGAACACTTCTACATTGATCCTTACTCATTTGTAGTAGATAACCAAAAACATTTTCGTCATTCCAAATATATGATGATTTCTTCGTGTTCAAGACCATTGGATAGTAACTAATTTTCAGCTGAGATATAGCTGCATCTATCAAAACCTTTCTGCAAATTCCCTCCACTAATCCAAGATAAGTGACATCCTCCAAAGATTTCCTCATCACTAAAGTGTGAATCTCATCTTCTACAGAATTCCAAATAACTTTATCACCATCTTTTGAATAGAACCCCCCATAATCAAAACATATGACTGTGCAACCACTGCTACTCATTTCCTCTGAAAAGAACAAAACAATCGTAAGGTAATCTCATCCTAGTCGTACTAATTCACTTAATATGTCCAGTTGTGCTAGTTGTACCCAGTAATACCTAGAAAGTTTGGTTAATCCTAGTCGTACTAAATTCACTTAATATGTCCAGTTATGCTAGTTGTACCCAAAAAGTTTGGTTGATCCTACTCGTACTAATATGTCCAGTTGTGCTAGTTGTACCCAGTATTACCCAGAAAGTTTGGTTCATCATACGAATCATCACTAGTTTTTACGATTCATTGCTCAGTTAACCAAGATATCATATTTAATTAACAATATCAGTTTCTAATAGCCTTACCCAACTAGCTCAGCAGCTCCAATGAGCAAAAAAAAATCAAAATTTTCTTTACTATGAAATTTTCTAATTGAGAAGAAATTATGTATTATTTGCTCTGCCTATGACATAAACTTGATAATTCAATCAAGAAATCAAAAATAGTATAAGAAACAGCAACAACTAACCTTCAATTTCACGCCTCTGATTTTGTCAATGGTGGAAACATGAGAGGAAGAAGACGACGAGGGAACGACGAGAGGTGCAAAAATTTTGGTGGTTGGTTTGGTTGGTTTAGACAATTAATTTTAGGTTGGTTTGAATTGAATTTCTTACCAAACCACCCGAAATTCTTTTTCATTTTTTTCGATTTTTTTTTGTTTATTCATTAAGGACTAAACAGTCAATTCATTGCAGAGAGGGGCAGTGAGATTAGAGGGGGGCAGTTATATTTTCTTGGCTGTACGGGAGGGCATATGAGATTAAAGTCCGAACTACAATCAGAATAGGAATAAAGTTTTACAACATGGTACTTGCAGAACATATGAATTAGCTAGAAGAAGTGTCATCGGCAAAGATGGAGCACGGCAAAGATGGAGCAGAGAAGACGAGATCGGCGAGCATGGAGCTGGCGGTGAGCATCTGAGAGCGTTAACGGCGAACCTCTGCAAACATAAGCTTTGCTTTCTGCGATTGGGCCATCGAAGATTGAAAACAAAACAAGATCTGAAAACAAAAAAAGATTAGATCTGAAGAAAATGAGGAGGAGAAGAAGAAAAGGGAGGAGATGAAGGGGAGAAAAAGAAGAAGAGAGGACTTACGGTGGATCGACCGGAGACAGTGGGGTTTAGAGCATCTGTGGAGGAGGCACTGATGAGATCTATTGATGAAGGAGATGAGAACTATCAGTGACGGGGCGATCTAAAGAAGACCAGGATGGAGAAGAAGAAGAAACAGAGGAAGGAGATGATCATCTTTGTGGAATCGCCGTCAAGCGTGGCTGAAGAAGAAAGAGATGGCAAGAGAATACCAGGGTATTGAGTTATGGAATTTGATAATCTTATTGACAGAGGCTAAAGTGCCTTTATACAGAGATTGAATGTACAATATGGGAAGAACGAATATACGGATGTTAATGGTGATACGTGATTTGTGATGATGATATATACGAAGTAAATGGGATTTCCTTTCTATATCTAATAAATGGAAGAAGAGAAAAAAAGAAAGAAAGAAAGAAATGTTTATGTTCGTTAGATTTGATCTTACCAATGGTTAATAATAAAAGAAGTGTGATTCTTAATTCTTTAAATTAACCAATAAGAAATCAGTTTTTTTTTATTCTTTTTTTTTCTTTACGTCATAGTTTTTTTTTTTGTTATCAGAATTATTTGGGAGGAAATCAGTCATAATATTTTTACCTATGAATATAATTTGGTAGGAATCAGTCATAATATTTTTAGGATTTTCCTATCTATTTGATGGTTAATTTTTTTAAACTGATTTTTTACAATTTTTTGACCAAATTTTTGATGAATATAAGTTTAATAGGAATGTGGTAGAAAATATCTGATCACTTTTTGACCACTTTGGTTTGTAGTAATTTTTAACGGATTTTTTACTATTTTTATTTTAAAGGGGTTGCCCTTTCGATTACGCTCCAACGCTCTATTCAGAAAAAACACGTGACTGGACGGAGTGAATGAAGATATCGGAAGAACATGATACAGGGCGCTCTATCAATTCGAAGGGATCTTGATAACGCTTTTGGTGGCTATAATCTAAATGAAAATAAAGCTAGGAGATAAAGTTATCATTCTAGGTCGTTCTTTCTCTCTCGTTGGCTCGAGGAGTGTATTTTATAGATGATACATGGTTTCGGATCGAGCCCGGGTTCGGATCTCCAAGTTATCTGGTCGGGTTTTTAATTTCGTCCTTTATCATCATTATCATCTTTTCCGAACTCTCCCATGTGTGTAGTTAGATGAGAGGTTGCCGAAACTGCTCTACCTTCTCCTAACCGCCATCATTACAGTCTTCTTTAGTAAGTGCGGCGCATTTAATGCTCATGGAATTCTCACCGCATTTATTGCTCACGCGTTGAACCTTCATGGCCATAATCATATTTTACGGTCCAACAAAAACAATGGTTGTTGATTTTTCGGGAAGACTAATTGATCTTTCTAAATGTAGCAACTACCACTAACTTGTCACTTTTTTCAATATTGAAAAGTAAGAAGTATAAACAGAAAAAAGAGACTTTTTTATTTAAAAAAAAAGATATAATATACATACTAATTGATCATTTAGTTTAATACAAAACACTGAAATTTTTATTTTACTTTATTGGTTGATTTGATAAAACTAAGCAATTTAAATATGATTATAAATGATAATATGCAATGAGAATGAAAATTTTGACATGACATTTTTTTACCATATATATTTCTTATATGACATAATTTAATATATAAATATAGTATTGGATAAATTAATATTAATTTTTCCTTTTGAATATAATATTTACAATAAATATTTATTACAAAATTTATAAAATCATATTTTATAAAACTTGTTATGTAGTTGTACATTTTAAGATGTTAGAGATGAGATTCATACTAAGCCCGGTATGAATTCTGGTCGGCCCATTCTATAAGTTTCGGGTTGGCTAAACAAATAAAAACCTTCCATTTATCGAGCAAACCCGGGAAAAAGGAAGTTCCTTCTTGTCGGCAAGAAGACTTTTCTATTCTAAACATACATCGAAGACCGACCTGATTAGCTATAAATATGGGAAGTCTTCGACTTCTCAAGATCATCCAAAAATCATCTATCGAGACCTAGGGCAAACTAAGCAATCTAGTTGTTCTAGCTTTCGATTTACTTTCCATAAAACTTTAGGTCGGCGTTCTTATTCCGACGACCTAAACCTCCGTGTATTCATTCAAGCTCCGGCTTCTTCTAATAAAAGACTTCTCTTTAAACCCACAAAATCTTGTTCTCTTATAAGTCGAATTTGAGTTTTTACAGTTGGTGCCGTCTGTGAGAAACAAGAGAACAATCTTTGACATAGAACGGAGTTCGAAGATGGTTGAAACACCGATCAACACCACCGACCTCACTGGAGGATCCACCGATCTTGCAGGAGGAGCTGCCGATCCACCAAGAAACACCCAGGGTCCAGTCGTCGACCCAATCAAAGGACTCCTCGTGATCAACGAGACCGATCGGCAAGAAGACACGACAGGCGCGACAGATCAGTTCAGCCGGACCGGTGGAACGAACACAACCAACCTGCCATAACCGCCTCCCATCAACATGGCCACCATCATCAGATCGGTCACAGCGCAGCTACAGCAGGGGATGGATGCTCGCTTCGAATCCCTTCGTGCCGAGCAGATTGCCTACTGAGAAGACTTAGATCGCCTTCTCAACTCCAGGGTTCATACCCAAGAGCAGGCCGATCTAATCACTCCCCCTCGCCCTCTGATCCGCAACACAGATACGACCAGACTGGTCAACAACCTGTTCGGCACAACACCGACAGACGACCTGCAGAGAGCACAGGTAGAGGGCTCGAATGCTCGTTCGTCCCGCAACACCGCAGGTGCCGACCTGACGACGGCCTCGGAACTAGATATTCTCCACCAACACCTTGACGATATCCACAGCAAGATCCACAAGGCGACGACCTCAGCACCAGAGATGGATAAGATCCTCCATGAGACTCAGCAGACCCCGTTCACGTCGGCTATCACCAATGCTCCTCTCAAGGACATAGGTCGGATGAAGCTACCTCCGAGTTACACCAGCACGACAGACCTAAAGCGACATCTGACCGCATTCAACGCAGTCATGGGACGCGCTCGCTTCACCGACGAGGAGCGGGAAGCATGCCTCTGTCAGTACTTTGTGGAGACGCTCTCCGGAAGCGCCCTCACATGTTTCTCGCAGCTGCCTAAAAATTACATCAGAGTCGAAGAAGATCGGGCGGTCAAGGCCAAGGCCAAGCTGGCCGACGAAAAATCTTCACGTGACAAAAAGTCCAGATCGTCGAATCAGGACGACTACAAAGAGCCTCGTCAGCACTACGACAAGGATGACAAGAATCGCAAGAGTATCAACGCCGTTGGACGACCATAAAAGCCATGGAATATTTGGGACCATTCAAGTGAGAGAGACCCCGGCAGCAAGAAGCCGTGGTGCAAATATCATAGAGCACACGGTCATCATACTGATGATTGCCGCACCCTCCTAGCCCTCTTGAGGAAGGCGTGGGATGATGGTGAGGTCACCATACCAGAACCCCGGAGTTCACGACGATCGAATCATGAGGACAGGCGACCCGATGGCGATTGAGATAGAAGAGCCGATGACGATCATGATAGAAGAGAGAATGCTGATCGCCCATCTTCTAAACGCGAGGGCAAGGAAGCAAAGCGTGACCGTGAAGACGACCACACACTTCCAAGCTCACCACGTCGGCGGATCAACATGATCATGGGAGGGCTCCTCTCGTGCACTGACTCGATCAATTCGATTAAACGGCACGAACGGAAACCAGCCAACCCCCAAAGGACACCCCACCGCTGTTCAAGGATGACCTACCGATCACATTTACAGAGCATGACGCGCAAGATATAGACCGATCTCATAATGATCCACTCGTCATCTCACTACGGCTCGGAGAAGACGACGTCTCCAAAGTGTTGATCAACACTGGAAGTTTGGTCGACCTCATCTTCATGGATACTCTACGCAAGATGGGTATCCCCGAGCGGGATATCAAAGTCGCGCCATCACCCCTCACTGGATTCGCTGGAGACTCGATCTCGACGATAGGAACTATAACGACGCTTGTCACCATACGCGGGAAGTCAATTACGGTCAAGCTCGAAGTTATCGACCGACCTACAATCTATAATGCCATCCTTGGAACACTCTGGCTAAACGCAATGCGGGCCGTCCCTTCTCCTTACCATCAGTGAATCAAAATGCCGATCAGGGGCCGTGTCATCACCATCCGTGGTGATCATACAGTGTCCCGACATTGTTACAACGATAACAAGTGCGCCCGCAAAGCATCGACGTTCGTGATCAGCAGTAGCAGCGACTTCGATCCATGGATTATTCATCACGACGAGAAGCCGAAGAGCGATCTTATCGCCCAAGTCAACATCGATGCTGCTCATCCGGAATGTTGCGTCGGTATCGACACGGAACTGTTGCCAAGCATGCAGGACGAGCTGATCAGTTTCCTCCGAGAGAACGTCGCAACGTTTGCATGGTCCATGGCCGATATGAAGGGCATTAGCCCTCAGATAACGAATCACGAGTTGAACGTCGACCCCACTTCCAAGCCGATCAAGCAGAAGCAACGGAAGTTAGGACCTGAGCAAGCACAAGCCGTCCACGATGAAGTAGATAAGCTGTTGAAGGCCGGATCAATCGCCGAATTCAAGTATCCGGAGTGGCTCGCCAACCCAGTGGTAGTCAAGAAGAAAAATGGCAAGTGGCGAGTCTACGTGGATTTCACCGACCTCAACAAAGCTTGCCCGAAGGACAGTTTCCCTCTTCCTCGTATCGATCAGCTCGTCGAGGCTACCGCGGGTAACGAACTACTCTCCTTCATGGATGCATTCTCGGGATACACCAGATTCTCATGAATCCCGACGATAGTGAGAAGACTGCATTCATCACAGATCGAGGAACCTATTGTTACAAGGTCATGCCGTTTGGTTTGAAGAATGCTGGAGCCACCTATCAGCGCCTTGTCAACAAGATGTTCGCCGACCAGCTTGGGAAGACGATGGAGGTGTATATAGATGATATGCTCGTCAAATCGGCTAAAGCAGCCGACCATAATATCCATCTGCGAGAATGCTTTCTCATACTGAACGAGTATGGCATGAAGCTCAATCCCGCAAAATGTATCTTCGCAATCACTTCTGGCGAATTTCTAGGATACCTGGTCACTTAGCGTGGCATTGAAGCCAATCATAAGCAGATCTCCACGATCCTGGAGCTACCCTCGCCAACTAACACTCGCAAAGTTCAGCGCCTAACAGGAAACATAGCCGCTGAACAGATTCATACCTCGATCCACAGACAAGTGTCTGCTCTTCTCCCAACTTTTACGAGGCAACAAGCGATTCGAGTGGGACGAAAAGTGTGAAGACTCGTTCCTGCAGCTCAAAATCTACCTCTCAACACCGCCGATCCTGGTCAAACCTGAGTACGGTGACACCCTGCTACTCTACATAGCGGTTTCCAGCGCGGCAATCAGCGGAGTCCTGGTTCGAGAATACCGTGGGGAGCAGAAGCCGATCTTCTACTTCAGCAAAACCTTGGATGGAGCTGAGACTCGCTACCCGACCTTGGAAAAATTCGCTCTTGCAGTGGTCGTCGCTTCCAGAAAGTTGTGACCTTATTTCCAGTCTCATTCCATTACCGTCATGACCAGCCAACCTCTTCGATTGATCCTGCACAGCCCGACACAATCCGGCCGCATGGCAAAGTGGGCTATTGAGCTTTCCGAGTTCGATATCGAGTATCGAACGCGGACCTCCGCGAAATCACAAGTTTTGGCAGATTTTTTGATCGAACTGTCACCGGAGCTCTTGAACGCCGACCCGGAAAATTCGGAGATGTGGGCACTACACGTCGACGGAGCATTGTTGCGCTTAGGAGCTGGTATCGGCATCCTGTTGGAATCTCCCACCGGAGAGCTTCTCGAACAGTGCTTCTGTTTGGAGTTTAGTGCATCCAACAACGAAGCCGAATACGAAGCGCTGATCGGAGGTCTTCGGCTAGCTCGGAGGATGAACATCCAACACATTCGGACATTTAGCGATTTGCAGCTCGTCGCCAAGCAGTTCAGCGGAGAGTACGACGCGAAGGACGATCGAATAGATGCCTACCTGAAGCTGGTGAAACAGTTAGCAGCGGAGTTCACAAGCTTCGAACTACATCAGATCGATTGATCTGCCAACACCGGCGCTGATGCCCTAGCTGCTATAGCATCGAACATAGATTCAGCCCTTCGGAGAACTATTCCAGTTCAAAGAATATCCCAACCCAGCATAGTCCCGATCCAGGAAGTTCTTCAAATAACAGCCGATGAGGACGAAACCGTTCCTGTGGCAGCGGACTGGCGAATTGAGATCCGACGATTCCTCGAAACTGGCGAGCTACCACCGGAGAAGTGGGCAGCTCGACGGATCCGTGCTCGAAGCGCCAAGTATGCAGTAGCCGAAGGACCGAATCAGGCATCCTTCTTACTTGTCTCCATGGCGACGAAGTTCAACGATGCATCAAGAACGTTCATAACGGTGCAGGTGGCAATCATTCCAGCGGACGAGCTCTGGCTCTCAAGATTAAGCGACAAGGCTTTTTCTGGCCGACCATGCAGGAGGACTGCATTCAATATGATCAGAAATGCGAGTACTGTCAGCGACATGCCCCGATGATCCATCAACCCGGCGATCCCTCCTTACCCCTTCATGCGATGGCCAATGGACATCGTCGGACCGATGATCTCCTCTCGACAACGCAAGTACGTACTCATCATGACCGACTACTTCACCAAATGGGTAGAAGCTAAGGCGTTCGCCGACATCACCGCCACCGAAGTACAAAACTTCATATGGAGGTACATCATATGTCGACATGGTCTTCCCTACGAGATCGTCACTGATAACGGCCCCCAGTTCAGATCGAAGAAAATTCAAGCTTTCTATGACAAGTGGAAGATTCGCCTCAATAAGTCTACACCACGTCATCCGCAAGGCAACGGACAAGCCGAAGCCACCAACAAGACAATCCTGGACGGCATTAAGAAGCGTCTCAATGCCAAGAAAGGTTTTTGGGCGGACGAATTGGACGGTGTACTTTGGTCTCAACGCACAACCCTGAGAACTGCAACCGGGAAGACTCCTTTTTCACTCGCGTACGGATGCGAAGCTATGGTACTGCAGAGATCAACGTCGGCAGCTTACGAAGAAGAGTACTCCCGAGTATTCCTGAAGTAAATGCAACGGTGCTGGTTGACAATATCGACACATTCGAAGAAACACGCAACCAAGCGCTGCTCAGAATGCAGAATTATCAGAATCAGGCAGCTCGGTACTACAACAAAAAAGTGCACAATCGACACTTCGACAAAGGCGACCTGGTCCTTCGAAAGTCTATGAGAACACCACAGAAGAGAATGCAGAGAAGCTCGGCGCAAACTGGGAAGGTCCGTACATCATCACTAACGTAGTGAAACCAGGAGTTTACCAGCTCGAAGCCTTGGACGGTGAGTTGATTCCACGGGATTGGAACTCACTCAACCTTAAAAGATACTACAGCTAGATCGGCACCTCCTTGAGGTCGGCATCTTCAAAAAAAAAAGGAGGAATAATTCTTACGAGCTACGAAGCGGTTTGATCCCCGAAAGGAGTACGTAGGCAGCCTATCTTCGGATGGTGCAACTACTCCCCCTCCTAAAAATGGGGAGGGGGGACTTTTAATTTTTCAGATTGACAAGTCTTCTTTATTTTGTAAGTCCTCGCTTCGATTCAATAAAAAAGAAAATTTTCTAAAAATATATTGTTGTCAATTTCATATCGGCATCCTGACCAGATGCTCGATCCGCCTAAAGCTAAAGTCTGATCCACTTTAGCTCTGCAACTTAAAGCCAAGTCTGTCTTGCACTCTACAGTTTTACCTGTTTTACTATGTCCGAGCCATGCGTTGTTATCAGCCAAGTCAGTCTTGCATCCGCATTCGACTCGGATACTTCTAAGTGGTACCGATGAAATAACGCCGACCTGAATCGCACATCGCGTATTCACACTTAGAAGAGAAGTGGTACGAACAATCGTAAGCTGGGCCTCCCGCATGTTCGTATTCACACTTTAAAACTTCAGCTAGAATTCGCTCTGCAATTCTTAAGTCATGCGAAATTAGTAAGCCGACCTAGTCGCAGTTCGTATTCGACTTAAGAAATTTCTAAGTATGAAATAAATGCCGATCTTATTCGCTTATTCACTATATAATTAGAAATTAAAATCGCATAAACAATTAAGCCGATATCAAATCGTAATTTATGTTCAGATTTCAGAGAACTTAAAAAAAAAAATTCCATTCATTAAAATGCCAAAACGGCGAACAAAATGCATTACAACTCGTATCGGATTAAATATACAAAATACAAAAGGGGAAGCTAATCTTCCCTCCTCTTCCTGATTCCCGCCTTCTTCCTGCTCGGCCTCTTGACCATCAGGATGATCGGCCTCTTGATTGCTAGGCTTTTCGGCTCCCTGATCATCTTCCTCGTTGGCCTCTTTCTAGTCGTCTTCCGCTAAGATCTTAACCCCGTCAGATGGAATGTCGCTAGAAACTTCAAGGAAGATTTCCGCTTCTTGGACTTGTAGCTCATCGGCGTAAAGCTAACTTCTTCGAAGGCTTCAAGTTGTGTCTTACTCTCAGCGATAAGATTCTCGACGTTCTCATCCACCAGGGCCAAGAAGCTGTAACCTTGCTTACGAACGATGTCAAGTGCTCTTTTAGCTCCGACCACTGACCTGCCATCGAGATCAACTCGTGGGCTTTCTCCTTACGCGAGAGCGACTCCTTCACTTTTGCGACCAGACTCGCGTAATGGTTGTTCACTGCAATCGTCGCACGCTTTGCTACTTCTTGCCCGAAGACAAGTTTCTCTTCAGCCGCAGCTTTCAGCTCAGCCTCAAGCTTCTTCTGAGAATCGACCCTCTCTTTCTGAATCCTTCTCACTGCTCGACTGAGTAGTTTGCTCTTCTCCGCATCACCGGCTCGAAGTTTTTCCAGCTCTTCAGCAGATTCTCGAAGCACAGCCTCCAGCTCAGCAGTCTTTCTCTGCTCGGCTTCGAGATTTTCTTGAAATCTCTCCCTTTTGGCCTCTTCGGCCAGGCATTTCTTCGCATCCCGGTCATAATCGTTCATCACAGTCAGTGCTGTGCTCAAGGCCTGTGATCGCGAAAACATCAATATTCAAGGTCAATCCCACGTACAAGGAAGTAATAAAAAATTTCGCCTGCAACCTTACCTTGGCCTGTTCGTGCGCAAAGCGCACAATCGCTTCACTGCGAATAAAGTCGCGAGGATTAGTTGATGGGCCCACTGGGTTGTCCCTTAGCTTAAGAAAGTAGTCCAGACATGCCACTGAATCGTTCACCAGCGGAATGTCTCCTCGGAATTCATAGGAAAACCCGAACGGGCGGAGTTCTCTCTCGGCTCGAGACCTCATTGGTCTTCTCGAGCCCTCAGGAGATCCTTCTGAACCTCCCTTCCTCGAATCTTCAGGGTTCCCTTTCTTGTTCGGGGCATCATCACTCTGCCCCTCTGGCTCGACCTCTTTTCGAGCCTTCTCTGCTCTTTTAGTAGCCTTCTTATCGGCCGCTTTCTTAGCCTTTTCGATCCTTTTTTGAGCTGCTTGCTCGGACTCCTTAGCCGCAGGGTTTTTTGGACCTCGGACCTCGGGAGATCCAAACGCAGTTTCCAAATCTGCTGACAGGTCCTTGAAGGTGAGTGACTTCATCTTTTCACGTCGGTGTTGGTGACGAAGAAGAGCAGCTGAAAAGTAAAGTGCGTCAGCCGACCTGACACACTATTTCCAGGTGCAGAACAAGTAAAAATAGGATCCGTACCTTTTGTTCTTTCGATCCTCTCTTCAGTAATCTCCGACCAAGTGATTGCACTGATCGCCGCGAATCGGTCCGAGATATCCTCGATATCGAGAGGATCGTCAACGAAAGGAAGAGGCCTGTTTCCTGCAAAATAAAAATTAAACGACTTGATCAGAAAATCAAATCATCATAGTTACGCTATATTTCATATCGGTCATGTCTCTACCCATGACCTCCGCCCATTTCGTTCTGATAGGGATATCTCTATCAGCATCGGCGATGGAAAACTTGTTGATTAACACGAAGAAGTATCGATCTCTCCAATCCGCCACCTTGGTTTTATGACCGCCAGTCACAATGTTATACCGAGTCTTCATGCTTGTATAATACGAACCCCGGTTCCTCAAATTCGTATTCGTGCGTCTGGTGTTCGTCATAGCATCAAACGCTGCTTGGCTCAACGGGATACCATGCCTGATCGACATCATTAGCATGCTGACAATCAGACGTATCGTCGCGTGGGTGAATTGGCAGATCGGCATTTCTTTGTGGGCAGCAAATTCCAGAAGAAGCCTCGAGAGCGGGAACCAGAGATGGAAGTCCTTGAAAAAGCACTTGTGGAGACATAGCCATCCCTTAGGAGCGTCCCACGGTCGCTCCGACGGGCTCGGTACCATGAAGATCACTTCAGGGCCGATGTTACATTTTTTCTTCAGTGTCACCGGGGACTCCATGGTTGACTTAGTTGGCATCACTCCCAAGGGATTGTCGCAGATCGATTTAATCACCTTCTCCCCCTTTCTTTTCTTCGGCACGGGAGGATTCATGTCAATTATGCCGAACTGATTGATTTCTTCTTCCGCGATGATCACATTCAACTCATCCGAGATATCCATCTCGTTAGATCCGCCCCTCACATCGGCTTCATCCCGCAGCTCTGGGATCTCGAACTCCAATCTAGAAGTCTCCCCAGATTTACCAACGGTTCTGATCTGATCGGCGTGAAATCTATCAGCCGCCGCCTGATGATTCTCTATCCTCACGCGTTCCTGAAATTCTTGATCTAACGCAGAGAGTTCACTAGCATCTGAAGATCGATCTGACTTCGACGGTTCGGTGGCGACCTTCTTTCCTTTAGATCGACTCCTTGCAGCCTGGTCGTCGCTCTGCATCCAGCGAAATTCTTCAACAGATACGCCGATCTCGTTGGCTTTTTCCTAGGCCGACCTGCCTTTTTCCGACTCAAATCGGTTTTCCCTGATTCTCACGACTTTGCTCATTCTCTGATCGGACTCTGACGATTGACCAAACTGACGGCGGAAGAACGAAATACGGCGGAGGCCTGGTCGAAAATATCTAAACGAAAAATAAAGAGAAGAGAAAAGAGAGCAAACCTGAAATTTGACAAAGTTACGCTAAAATTGCAGAAAGTGAAGAAATGAGAACCGAGTCCCTCTTTTTATACAAGAGTATGGATAGTTATCGAGAGTCATCATGAGCTCGGCGGCCTTTTCACATTTCCTCTTTTTTGTTTTAATCGGTGCCTTCCCTTTCCTCTTAACATTTGACACGTGTTAATCCTAGTTCTGCATGCGCAGACCTAGGTCTACTCTACAAGACTTTTGGCGGGAGTTTTTCGCGCCCAAGTTCTCCATCTGACCCATGACATCATACCGATCTGAACTCAAGGTAATTTTACATTTTATATTTTTCTAACACCTTTTGCAACCGACCAGAATCCACATCAAAGCAACATTTCTCGAAATTCGCCAAGCAAACGCATCCTCACTTGCCGAACTGGGGGGGGGGGGGGGGGGGGGGGGGGGAATAACTGTTAGAGATGAGATTCGTACCATCTCTACAAGCCCGATATGAATTCTGGTTGGCCCATTCTACAAGTTTCGGGTCGGCTAAACAAATGGAAACCTTCCATTTATCGAGCAAACCCGGGAAAAAGGAAGTTCCTTCTTGTCGGCAAAAAGACTTTCTTATTCTAAACATACATCAAGACCGACCTGATTTGCTATAAATATGGTAAGTCCTCGACTTCTCAAGATCATCCAACAATCATCTATCGAGACCTAGGGAAAACTAAGCAATCTAGTTGTTCTAGCTTTCGATTTACTTTCCATAAAAGTTTAGGTCGGCATTCTTATTCCGACGACCTAAACTTCTGTGTATTCATTCAAGCTCCGGCTTCTTCTAATAAAAAACTTCTCTTTAAATCCACAAATCCTAGTTCTTTCATAGATCGAACTTGAGTTTTTACACAAGATTATAATATTTCTCATTTGAAATAAATTCATTTTTGTTAATTTTTGTATTATTATCGAACAAAATCATTTAATTTTTCAAAATAAAATTAACTCAATCAGTCAAAGCATTCAATACTCGGGGCAATGCCTTTCTCTGGAAAATATGGTCTAAGATTGTTCAAATCCATGTCAGTCTTTGCCTGATTTTTTAGAACATGTATTCTTACACGCCACACAAAGTGTAAGAAGATGAAGTGATGACTAGTTTGAATGTGCACAGATCCAAATGCACACATATTGTGGTTGCAGAATGCAGATGCAAGGTTGATGACTCTTCGCGATGTGGAAGAAGGTTTGGTCTTTTTATTCTTACAAACTGAGATTCCATGTTAGCATGAATCTTGTGGGCATTTACACTGCTTACATTGCAGGTGAAGTCTGAAGAGCTTCGGATATGTTATATAGATGCAAGCATGGGATATGAGGCTCGGCAAACACTACTCTCTCAAGGCTTTGGGTTCTCCTGCAACTGCTTACGCTGCCAATCCGGGGAATGAGATTAACTCTTTCCTCTCTGGTCATGCTTCACTTTTCATGTATCTGTTGTAGTAAGTGCGATGACGAAGACAACAATTATACATGTATCGAGTAAAATGTCTAAACTCATGTAATTCTACTAAACACTGTTATTATCAAATGTTACATTTTAAAGAAATCAGAGTTTTCTCATATTTTACATGAGTTAGAACACGAGTTCACATGCTATGAGGATGCATACAATTGAGCAATGTGGTTTATTACATGATCTTTATTGGGCTTTTTTTTATGCACAATGGAGCAAAATAAAATCTTGTTGATTAAACATACCTTCACCATATGAGCTTTCTCATACTTTGGTTTTATGGTAAGAGACATTTCGTTTTTGTTTCCCAACTTTTAAAAGAATCTGTTAACGCTTATACAAAGAGATGTTTTTTTAATTATTAAAACGGTTTCAGTCCGCCTGAAGATTCCAACTATCATTGAGGTACAATTATATCACTAAAGAAATCTATACATCAACATTTTTTTTAATGCTTCTTTAATATATGCAACTAATGTACCGAGAGCCTAAACAAAATTTCCTAATATCGGATAGTGAAATGCAAATACTCTAAGCTTCCAATGAATTCGAACAAATATCAAACAATATAATAGATGCATTTTAAAATGACCAAAACCCATTATTGGTTTAATAAAAGCTTAACAAGATAATCGAACAAACAACAACAGAAGAATCAAAATGCAAAATCATCAAAAGAAATAATCGAAAACATTAGTTCAAAAAAGAAAGAAAGAAATAATCCCAAGCATGTAACTTGGTAACGAAACCAATCAAAAATCAATAGTAGGGGGTTTTGTAGACATATGGTGGTGGTGGAGACTTGTAAGTGACCTTAGGAGAAGGCGAGTAATATGTTGGAGGTGGTGGAGAGTTGTAAACATATGGTGGTGGAGAAGATTTGTAATTTACTTTTGGAGAAGGAGAGTAGTATGGTGGAGGTGGTGGGGAGCTGTAAACATATGGTGGTGGTGGAGACTTATATTGAACCTTTGGAGAAGGAGAATAATATGGTGGAGGTGGAGAGTTGTAGACGTATGGTGGTGGTGGAGACTTGTAATGAACTTTTGGAGAAGGAGAATAGTATGGTGGAGGTGGTGGAGAGTTGTAGACGTATGGTGGTGGTGGAGACTTATAGTGAACCTTTGGAGAAGGAGAATAGTATGGTGGAGGTGGGTGGAGAGTTGTAGACGTATGGTGGTGGTGGAGACTTATAGTGAACCTTTGGAGAAGGAGAATAGTATGGTGGAGGTGGTGGAGACCTGTAGACGTATGGTGGAGGTGGTGGAGAGCTGTAGACGTATGGTGGTGGTAGAGACTTGTAGTGAACCTTTGGAGAAGGAGAGTAGTATGGTGGAGGTGGTGGAGAGCTGTAGACATATGGTGGTGGTGGAGACTTGTAGTGAACCTTTGGAGAAGGAGAATAGTATGGTGGAGGTGGTGGAGAGCTGTAGACATATGGTGGTGGTGGAGACTTGTAGTGAACCTTTGGAGAAGGAGAGTAATATGGTGGAGGAGGTGGAGAGTTATGCACATACGGTTTTGGATGTGGCGTGTATTTAGGGCCTTGTCTTCTATATTGTGGTGGAGGAGGTGATGATGTCGAATAGTATGGAGAATACTTTTTGGGTAGATGTGGTGATTTGTGTTGATGAACCGGGGAATTATACTGTGGTGTTGGAGGTGATGAGTAAGGATATGCTGCAGCAGCAATGGCACTAAAAACCACAACGTAAACCATGCAATGGCTTAATCCCATCGTTCTTGAGGATCCCATCTTACTCATAGCTGCTTTTGTAGTTATTTCTTTTTTCTTGTTGTTGTTATGATATAGGTTAACATGGAAGCTATTTATATATAATCGATTTTTTATAAAATAGTATATTATCTTCCACCCATTTGGGTTCGTGTGTGGCACTTTCAAACACATTTAGAGGACGTGCTAAGGTGTTAGTTTGAAAAAGATATTTGTTCTGTGGGGAATCTGAAATTTATCATATTCTCTTGCAACTTTCAATTAGTTAAAGTTATTTTCTTCTTATTTTGTGGGGAATCTGAAATTTTTCATATTTCTTCTTATATATCTATATATATATATATATATCGACAAACTTAAATAAAATGAACAAAATAAGCCTTTAATTAATGATTCTTTTAGCCACAAAGAATATATTTTTGTTTCATAAAATTGATGTGACGAACGCGAAATTTATTTCAGTATGTTACCTATTAATTGTCTTTAACATGAGACGATCAAAAACTTTATAAGATTCTTTGAATGATATTTAACACCGATTAAGTTTTTAAAAATTCAGTGGTTATGAAACAGTACTGTTGATTTGTATAATAATCGACTAGTCCGCACCATGTCTAGTAAATAATACTAATATACTATATTGTTTTGTTTCTTTTTACTTCATCAGCACTCTGAATAGTTTCCTTGCAGCCAATATGACCTTGTATTTGGATTTCTCATTCTACGCGTTGGGTCTATTTTTCTCATTGTAACATATATAATATATTGATACATGCACAGATACACGATTTAGCAACGTGTTTTTTTACATGATATATATCTAGGGTTTTTCTTTTTACTCTATTAATTAACAAGGAAGATTTAAGCATATGGGGTTTGTTTTTGTTGTATATAGGTACGTAACGAACAAATCAATATGGCACTTTGTCATCGAGAGCAACATTAAATATAAGGAAACTCGAAGATGGTCTAATTGCATCACGAAATCGTAGCTTAATTTTATTTTATTTTTAATTTGAATGGAGGGTTCACCGGAAGCAGCAACGGCAATTTGCATAATTCATTTAAAGCAAAAAAGAAAAAAAAAACCCAATTGCATCACGAACACACAATTTCATTATGCAGGGATCACACGCGTGTAAGGGAGCAAACTTATTATATCCAACAATTATAATATTGTATAGATATAATTATATTGTAGTTTTATAAAAATGTTGTTAATTAATTTTGTATTTAATATTGTGATAAATTATTAAGTAGTATATTTGTATGTGATTCTTAGATATGATCGAGCGAAGTAAATATTAGAAGGGTGTATATATTCTCTACCTATTAATTGAAAATGTAGTTTAATAAAAAATGTTTATTTGTTTTAATTTGATTGGTTATAATGTACATACTAATTGATAACCGCCATCATTACGGTCTTCTTTAATAAGTGTGGCGCATTTAATGCTCATCAGATTCTCACCGCATCTATTGCTCTCGCGTTGAACCTTCATGGCCATAATCATATTTTACGGTCCAACAAAAACAATGGCTGTTGATTTTTCGAGAAGACTAATTGATCTTTCTAAATGTAGCAACTACCACTAACTTGTCACTTTTTTCAATATTGAAAAGTAAGAAGTATAAGCAGAAAAGAGAGACTTTTTTATTTAAAAAAAAAGATATAATGTACATACTAATTGATCATTTAGTTTAATAAAAACACTGAAATTTTTATTTTACTTTATTGGTTGATTTGATAAAACTAAGCAATTTAAATATGATTATAAATGATAACTAGGTGGTTTTCCGCGCCAAACACGGGAGTAATACAAAAATACCAATTTATATTGTGATTAGTTTTTTAATTTTCATTTAACCTCTTTAATTTTACTAAGTTTATGTAACAAAAACATTGTTTTGATACATAAATTAACGTATTATAAAAAAATTATAAAAAATGTTATAAATAAATTTTTTTTTAAAATAAATCAAAGCTAAAAAGAAAAAAAAAACAAAATGAGAATGCAAAAATGTGATCAAGTATTTGCTAAAACTCGCTCTAAACAAAATTCATTGTTCTACATTGGAGCGTTATGTCTTTACCAGTTATCAAAATCTTCACACTTATTCTAGATGTTAGTCTAGAAATATCAATGTATAAATGTGTATGATTAAAAAACTGGTTTTGGAGAAAAAAAAGTAATCTCATTTCTTGGATTTCATATTGCCCATTCGAGAAGAAAAAATCTTAGTGTGAAAACTTTTCACAGTTTGATTTTTGTGGCAATCACTACACATTTTGGTGTATGTTGTCTCAAATTATGTGGAATAATTTTGTCTATAATGTAGACGATGTTTCAGTTTTATTAACTTTTACTTGTGTAATATTACTGTCTACTTAACGTTGGCCTAATTAATCGATTTGAAAGAAAACATATTGATGATATAATGGATCCAAAACTATCTTAATTAGCTTGTCAAAACTATCTTGATTCTATATAATAGCAACGTCTTATTCAGAAAACATACATGAAGCTATATGTTTTTTAATCTTATTTCTCATCATATTTTCAATTGTTGCTTGAACATATTTTTTATAATTTTCTGTGTGAAAAAGTAAATCTATTTCTTAAGCAACACGCAACTAAACTGACCGTAAATAAAATGTAAAACAAAGACAAATTCACAAAGAAACATTCTTATGATCAACAGTTTTTTTTTGTTTGACAACAGATCAATAGGGTTTAAAGAAAGTGTAGTTACGACTTCATGATCTTTGAAACTCACACTACTGTACAGTACTCTTAACTTATTATTCAAACGCAATGAGCAGCAACAACACTGAGCTGCATTAAACCATGTGCTTGTCACTTAAATTCTATCATCAAGAAGAATCCATATCACATTAAAAAATACACACCAATTACTCAATATATCAAGAAACGAAAGATGTACCTTGAGTCACAAGGTGCAATGGTTATACTATATCAATTGGGACAAAACTTTAGAGGTTTCCCATGTCTCAAATTCATTCACTGTTATCCCCACAAAGAGGCTTGCAAACTCTTTGATGGCAGAATATTCCACATTACGATCATCTCCTACTTTTCCTCTTGAAGCAGATATTCAAGTTACTCTCATATATCATTATTAATTGTATAATACAGTATCTAAGAAAAAAGCACATCAAAAATCTCTTTCAGCTTAAAAAGAACATAAATCTTAAGGATTTATTGGTATCATACACATTACACCCTTTTCCCAAATCACATACGGAGAGAAGGTGCAACTATACAAATGCTTCTGCTTCTCAAAAATCTTTCTTCCTTTCTCCTATAGTTTTGTACCCTTTTACATTCATATCTCTCCATACGTTTTAAGCTGAAGGATCAAACAAAAATAGTATTGTTCATTTATCACATATTAAAATAGTATTACTCGTGAGTCAATACTTCCTTCGGCCGATAAAGATTTGTTGCCCTTCTTCTTTGGATATTGGTTATCTCGTAGGTTTTCTTTCTCTTCCACTAAGAGATCACTGGCTACATCATAAGCTTTAAGTGGCTGAGTTTCTTGTTTTTCCATGGTACTCGATCAACCGCACTTTGCCCATAACTGGAAGTCCTTGTCGCCATGAGGCACAAGTAACAAAACCAACTTAGAGATTTGATATACACAAAAAAAGAAACAAACCCAACACTCTTAAAACAATTGAAGTTCGAAAGAAAAAATTTATGAATTGCCCCTCTAATAAGCAAACATAAACCAAATTTACAGTCGAATTTCAGAACAAAAATAAAAATAAAAGGAAAGTGGAAAAAATTATGAGTTTTCAACAGAAGAGCCACAGAATTATTCAACTTGAGCGGGACGTTTGTTGACCAAACGGTCTCGTTTTGGCCGTTGACGACTACCAAGTTCCCGTCATCTGCAATCTTCATAGCTCCGTTTTTATCTAACAATGGCTTCTCTCGATTCGCGACTCAGACAATCGTTCGAGGTTCGATGTTCTTATACCAGATTCCGACATACCTTAAGGTTGAGTCTTTGGGGTTGAAGAATCCAAGCTCGAAAATTTCGTCCTCGCTGATCAGTGAGTCTCCGTCTTGTATCGTGTTGTTTCTGGTGATTGAGTTGCTTGTGGAGCAAGATACGATGCCAAATTAAGGCTTCTGTTAAATGCTGCCATATTTGGCGAGATTTGATCCTGGGAGATCTTATATTACAAGAAGGAAATTAATGGAAAAAATAAAAATGTAGTGGTTGTTGATTTTTTATTTCTTTTTATAAGTCTGCTGATTTTTCAGGAAGACTAATTGTTAATTTAAAGTCATCAATATATGTATTTATATGATTATATCGTTGAAATTCAAGAAAATAATCCAATATTTAATACCAACGATTCTAAGGAGAACTAGCCCAGTCGTGTTGACAAATATAGTTTGAATTTTTCACGTTTTTTATATAGACATTGGATTATTGAGGGAAAAATGTGACTTTTGTAAGGCCAGAAAAGTATGTGTCAATCAATTTCTAATTTTCTATCTTCTTATTTGGGTCGTTGACAAAATCCAAGATTTATTCTTCTACCATCTGGTTTTCTTTTTGGAATATGTCTAGTAGCATACTACCATATATATATTTCAAGACTGAATTTTTTTTTTTTTTTCCCTTACGCCAGAAAGTATTCAAGTTATGGTGATTTTTATCTTCCATAAGTCCATATATTGATGAAATATTATTTCAAAGAAACAAGAATAATTTGATCAAAAGGAAGTTTTGTCGGTTTTGGCCGAAAATCTATACAGGAAACGATATCGTCGCTAAATGTTTTCCAAGAGGCTCACGAAATCGTAGCTTAACTTTTCGGCGAGGGGGGGGAGGGGTTCACGTTAGAAAAGCAAATATGGCAATTTGCATAATTTATTTTGTAACACCCGCGTTTTATCATTTTAAAACGGCGTGCTATCCACTTAATTTTCCAACCAAGTTACCACACTTTCAACTCAAAATTAATATTCTTTCATAAATATAACTCAAATACTCTTGCAAAACCGAACTTAAATTCAAAATAACCTCAATAAATCCTTAAAAAAAAAAAACTATTTAAAAAGAAAACGAAGTGTTTTAGGTCCCCAAGATCGAACTAATGAACACTAACACCACCACCACCATACGATCACTGCTACTGCTCCTGATCACCTGCGAAAGAGGAGAAAGGGACAGAGAGGGGATGAGTAATTTAGATTACCCAGGAGAATACATACATGTGGTCCACCATACATATCACAACCTAAATATGTCGCTAGCCATCATCTAAACGAAAAAAACATTCACAACTCTCCAATAATCAACAAGCAATCATAATAGATCTAGGTTGAAACTGCATCTACCATAACACCAACAAGCAATCCTATTAGGTCTAGGTAGGAACTGCATTTACCATAACCTCAACAACCCTACAAGTGGCACTGCATCATTTTCAACTATCGGTATAAGTAGGAACTGCATCTACTGTAACCCTAAACAATCCGAAAAGTGGATATGCACCACTCTCGGCCCTCATGTCTAGGTAGAAACTGCATTTACCGCAATCTTAGTAATCTGACAAGTGGAACTGCATCACTTTCGGCTCCTAATGCAATTGTGCTCTCAACACTCTATATGCAATGCAACCCATAATTCTCACAAGCAATCAAACACCAAATAGCAATCAACAATATTAACCATGGTCCTAGATCTATGTTCAGAAACAAGTAAAAGTAAATCAAAATACACAACAAACAACTACAAGTTACGCCATAAGCGCAATCTACAGGGGAAGAAAATTCGCTTATCCTTAACTAGAGACAAGAGATGAAGATAATACGGAAGGGAAGGCATAGATACATCCACATATTTCACGGATCGAATGAACAACTAAAACAAAAAGGGTTAAGGTTTTGGGATCTAACGACAAGAAGCAGAAAATGTAATAAGACGGCAAGACAGCGCAAACGAACAGTGACAGAGGATCCTCTTTCCCTCGGCGGCGGGTGGCGATGGCTGAAAGCTAGAGTTTAGGGTTTTTATCTGGAAATTGTAATGACAATTCTGACTCTCTAATTCTCTTTAGAGGAGAAGAGAACTCTATGGTTAAGATTTTTATAACTTAATAGACTTAAAAAGGCCCTAATAGACTTAAAAAGGCTTAAGAAGCTTTTAGACTTCAATACATTAAAAAAAAATAACAGACCTGTTTAATAAAACCGGAATGTTACACATTTTTTTTATATATAAAAAAACCTAATTGCATCACAAAACACAATTTTGTTGTGCAGGGACCACCACACGCGTGCGAGAAGGAAAACTATCCCACAGTGACAACACTAGCATGATCTGATGACTCAAACAATTGCACTCATAACTCCTCTTCAGCCGAGTTTGGTACAAATTCTTTAACACAAATTTAATTTATAATATTAGTCAATATGCTCAAAGAAAATCAAAACAATAATCCATAAAATTCGAACAAGAAACTGGAATTCAAGGATATTACTACTATGTACTAAATTACTAATGATCTACTGATACCAATATATACTTCCGTAGATGTTCATAATTTACTTTCGTTCATTCTAAAACCAAAAAAGGTGGAAATCAAGATTCCAGCAAACTATATATCAGTTCTAAGAGTGTGACTTCAAACCCAACACAGAGGGTTTTCCACTCGTAAACTGAAACTGAATGTCGATAGCTATCGTTCTGAGACTGATGTGAGACTCACACAGTTGATGGATGCTATTTGCAACAATGATACACCATCTGAAGCATTTTGTATTGCTATAAACAGCGGCTGCTTTAGCTCCGGGAGGTCTACATTCTCATTACCGAGCATTGAGATCACAGTTGAAATGCATGGCCTATCGTCTGAGTGATCTTGGACGCATAATAAACCAATGTGCACACATCTTCGTATTTCATTTTCAAAAGCCTCATCGTAGATTCGAGGGTCTACAAGAGCGATAGCCTGCCCATCATTCCATAGTTTCAAAGCCTAAAAAAGCATAGAGTTAATGTCAAAATCTTAGGAGCACGTACTTGTTGTAACTTGTAAGAACAAGTTTATAAGTTGTTAAGTATACTTACATAATCAAAAAGATTCAAATTCTTGTCGTTGTTATAAAAGCTTGAGTTTTTCCTCCCACTCACAATCTTTAACAGTATGACTCCAATGCTGAAGACATCAGATTTTTCTGAGAATAAACCTCGCATTGCATACTCCAGTGACATATAACCGCTACAAAACATAATATTTTAAAGCAGATTTAACGTTTTCTGTATTTTTGAAAAAGATTAGTAAAATGTTAACTTACTATGTTCCAACAACTCTTGATGGCTTCATTTTCTGATATCTTCGGATTTAAGTTATCATCTAACAAGATGTTGCTAACTTTGAGATCTCTGTGTATGATCCTTAGCCTTGAATCTCAATGAAGGTACAAAAGACCTCTACAAATACCATTGATTATGTTAAGCCACGTCTTCCAGTCAAGAATATTTTGCTTCTGTGGGCCTGAATCACAAATCATACACCAACATCATCTCTTCCCCCTAAACTCCCCCAAACAATAAACAAAATACAAGATGAAACATAGTGTAATGAAGTGATCAAAAGTTACCAAAGCGATAGCCGTCTAGGCTTTTCTTTGGCATGACCTCATACACCAACATCATCTCTTCTCCCTCAATGCAGCACCCTAGCAATTTCACTAAATTTCAGTGTTGCAATTTGGAAATGACGACTACTTCATTCACGAGTTCCTCGAGTCCTTGTCCAGAAGTCCGCGTGACGTAGACTTGAAAATGATGTTCAAGTATACTCTTTAGAAGTCATTGCTTTGAAGCTAGTTGATGGAAGAATAGCTTGATGGTTGATAAGCTGGTTATATTTGATGACCCTAAACACAAGGGTTAGACTCTTGACTCTTCAAGGGATAATTCTCACAAGAAGTGCTAGACTCTACACGCCTTAAAAAGCTTTCTGATTCCACAAAAGAACTTGTTAATTTGCAGGAACAATAATGATTCAAAAAGTACTCTCTTTTAAAACAAAATAAGACTTTGATTGATAATTATTTAGTAACATGAAAATAAAAAGGACTTGAGCTTATATAATGCTCAGAAAAAGTGAATAAAATAGTAACTAGTTTTAAAAACAAAGGCAAGATTTAAGCTAAATGATGGGAAATGTTTAACTAGCCATTAGGCTTATTTGGGGAGGTTCTTAACTTTGGCGATGAATGTTGGATTTGGGGTGGTTCTTTGCTACGAAATGAATGGGGGGGGGGGGGGGGGGGAGGGGGGGGGGGGGGGGGGGGATCTTCTAATGATGATGAATGGTCGAGATTAAGTGATAATAATGGTCTTTGATCTTCAGTCTTGGTTTGATATGAATAATGATCTTCAAATAAGAAAAGCTTCTTTTTGGCATGGTCTTCTTTGACTTCTGATGAAAGGGGACGAATGTTGACTTGTTCTGGTGTGGTATGGCTCGTGTAAGCTTTTGTGGACGTAGAGAGGGGCGAATATAATGTCTCAGCATGACATATATTCGAGCTTTTCTTGTCTGATTAAAATAATCCTCCAACAGGTCCATGTATGGAAAGAGGCGGTTCTCCTTTGGTTTAAATCAAGTAACTCTGGCTTCTGGCTTGTATATTGGCTTGTATATCTTCTGAAGTTTTCTGAGAATGTAGAATAGAAGGGTGGGTCGAATAAAATGTATTTCTTCTCCAAGTTTCCTTATTTGGCTCCAAATTGGTTCTAGGCGCATGGTTTGATCCTTTGGTGGTTTGATCTCGGTTCTTTTCTATTGTGATTGAAGCTGGGCATGGTTTAGTGATAGGGCTCAGGTTTTACCCAAATAAAACTACTGCAAGTGCACAGCAAAAGCAGTTGTAGTACAAGGGGTATCGAATCCCAAAGGAATAATGCAAACTACACTATCAAATGTAGGTTCGGATTAAGCTAGTCAATATGTAATATATGTAATGCGAATGAATTAAGTAAAAGCAAACAAGCGAAATTGAGTGTTTGATCTAAGTTTCAGAAGACTAAAAGCGCTAAATCAGGACAGTTCGCAGGTTGAATTCAAGAATGTAGAGTGCATGAAATCAGGAATGATTAAGAATCGTTTTGAACATGAATTTCAAATATATAACTAATTAATTCTCATTGCAGAAGTTAACTATGTATAAATCACAGAGTTTCAAATCTCTTTGCAAATCCTAACAATCTAAACATGCAATATGATCAAATTCAATTGTTCACAGAACTTCTAAGCCAAATCTCTTTGCACTAAGTTGTTTTGCTCATCAAATATTAGTTCAGGTTATCAATAATGCTCTCACATATATTTAACAACCTATGATTTTCGGATTTCTAGATGATGTGTAAGAAATTCGGTTTTAAAGCAAGCAGAAATGAAAAACCAAAAGATATTTCTAACAGGTAGCGATTCTACAATCTCTTCATCAACCTTTGAAAAAGCCCGAACTTAACTAGCAGATTACTCAGACATGATTATGGAATCACAAAACATAACTGAATAAAATTACATTAAGAGAAAGAGTAAAAGAATAAGAGGGTTCGAAATCTTCTCAAAAGAGTACAGGATCCGTCTCCCCAAAAAGTCCTGAATAAAATCTCTCTCTCAAACTCTCTGAATTCTATCATAGAGCCCTGAGCCTTTCAGGAGTCCTTTTTTGAAGGTGTACACCGCCATGACTTCATAGCAGCCGTGTATCTCCACCCTGATGGCGTTGAAGCGGGTGACGTAAAACTGGAGGTTTTCTTCCACTCCTTGGTTCACGTCAAACAAGTGTCCCATGCCCCAGGTTGGTTTCCAGCTGCTGGCAAACTGTTGGACGAACAGGTTATACAGTTGTGCAAATGAGTCGCTCGTCTTATTGGGTATGCTGATCAGCCATTGCAGGGCTGGCCCCGAGAGTGTTGTGCTGAAGCCTTTGAACAGGCATGCTTCCCTGATGTACGACGGAGGTGACGCCGAGAACATCATTTTCTTGTATTGAGCGATATAGTCCTCGAGGTCGGTGATTCCTTCGTAAGATTTCATTGCCGGGTATCTGAACTTTTTGGGTGCTTTGACATTAGCGATGTCCTCTAAGAAGGGGGAGTCGTTATTTGACTCCCTCGTGGCTTGGTTTCCCTGCGGGGATAGCCTTGGGATCAGCGACAGTCGGGTTTTTATATTTGCCATATGCTCCATCATCCTCTGGGCGATGATCCAGTTCAGATCCATCGGGCCGGCGGCTCGGTTGATGGCGTCGTCTGAGGCTCGTCGTCCCCTGGCCTCGTCCAGATGGGCGGAATGATCGGCCTAGCTGTTCTGTGTGCGGCTGGGACAGCAGTGTCGTTGGCTGGGGGAGCCTCATGAATGACCCGCGTTGTTCTGGACCGGGGTGGAGTGGTGCGTTCTGGCCCACATAAATCGTTGGTACGTCCGCGTCCAGGGGTCTCATGGTATCATGGCCCGGCGGCGTGCTTGCGCATCCAGCCAGCTGCTATAGCTGGCGGTTTCTTTCCGTGACCCGCTCGAGATCGGCTCGGAGGCAGCACACATCCTCATAGTTCAGCATTTGGCAGAATGTCTTGGCCAGAGGGGCCATCGGGGGATTCTGGTTGGTAGTCCCTCGTGCGTAATCCCCTCGGGGGCCTTGCTCCGGTGGGCTTGGCGACTCGCTTCTTTTGTTCGACATTAGGCTTGTTATCCCCCCCACCTCCCCCCCTTCCTTCTAGCGCCAATTGTTCAGGAAATAAATTTCGGGATGCCATGTGTTGGAATTGTGAATGAGTCTGCAGGGGAGATTTAAACTCTGGGGGGAATGGGTCAGCCTGCAATAAGAGAAGGAAGAAAAAAAGCTCTTGGTAAACAGGAAAGGGGTTACCCTTCCGATTACGCTCCGACGCTCTATTCAGAAAAGACACGTGACTGGACGGAGTGAATGAAGATATCAGAAGAACAGGGTACAAGGCGCTCTATCAATTCGAAGGGATCTTGATAAGGCTTTTGGTGGCTATAATCTAAATGAAAATAAAGCTAGGAGATAAAGTTATCGTTCTAGGTCGTTCTTCCTCTCTCGTTGGCTCGAGGAGTGTATTTTATAGATGATACATGGTTTCGGATCGAGCCCGGGTTCGGGTCTCCAAGTTATCTGGTCGGGTTTTTAATTTTATCCTTTGTCATCAGTATCATCCTTCCCGAACTCTCCCATGTGTGTAGTTAGAGGAGAGGTTGCTGAAATTGCTATGTCTTCTCCTAACCGCCATCATTACGGTCTTCTTTAATAAGTGCGGTGCATTTAATGCTCATCAGATTCTCACCGCATCTATTGCTCACGCGTTGAACTTTCATAGCCATAATCATATTTTACGGTCCAAAAAAACAATGGCTGTTGATTTTTCGGGAAGACTAATTGATCTTTCTAATTGTAGCAACTACCATTAACTTGTCACTTTTTTCAATATTGAAAAGTAAGAAGTATAAGCAGAAAAGAGAGACTTTTTATTAAAAAAAAAGATATAATGTACATACTAATTGATCATTTAGTTTAATAAAAAACACTGAAATTTTTATTTTGTTTTATTGGTTGATTTGATAAAACTAAGCAGTTTAAATATGATTATAAATGATAATATGGAATGAGAATGAAAATTTTGACAAGACATTTTTATATATATTTTTTATATGACATAATTTAATATATAAATATAGTATTTGAATAAATTAATATTAATTTTTCCTTTTAAATATAATATTTATAATAAATATTTATTACAAAATTTGTAAAATTATATTTTATAAAACTTGTTATGTAGTTGTACATTTCAAGATTATAATATTTCTCATTTGCAATTAATTTACTTTTGTTAATTTTTGTATTATCGTCGAATAAAATCATTTAATTTTTCAAAGTAAAATTAACTCAATCAGTCAAAGCATTCAATACTCGGGGCAATGCCTTTCTCTGGAAAATATGGTCTAAGATCGTTCAAATCCATGTCAGTCTTTGCCTGACTTTTTAGAACATGTATTCTTACACGCCACACAAAGTGTAAGAAGATGAAGTGATGACTAGTTTGAATGTGCACAGATCCAAATGCACACATATTGTGGTTGCAGAATGCAGATGCAAGGTTGATGACTCTTCGCGATGTGGAAGAAGGTCTTTTTATTCTTACAAACTGAGATTCCCTGTTAGCATGAATCTTGTGGGCATTTACACTGCTTACATTGCAGGTGAAGTCTGAAGAGCTTCGGATATGTTATGTAGATGCAAGCATGGGATATGAAGCTCGGCTAACACTACTCTCTCAAGGCTTTGGGTTCTCCTGCAACTGCTTACGCTGCCAATCCGGGGAATGAGATTAACTCTTTCCTCTCTGGTCATGCTTCACTTTTCATGTATCTGTTGTAGTAAGTGCGATGACGAAGACAACAATTATACATGTATCGAGTAAAACGTCTAAACTCATGTAATTCTACTAAACACTGTTATTATCAAATGTTACATTCTAAAGAAATCAGAGTTTTCTCATATTATACATGAGTTAGAACCAGTGGCGGTCCCAAGAAATATTTTGACATAGGTCACAAATTAATTTTAATATAATTAAATAATATTATTGTCATAAAATAAACAAAAAGTCTAATATCAGTACACTGAAAGCAAATCGAACTCAGATTTGGGAGGTTCAACAGCAAGATATTAACCAACTAAGCCATTTTTATCATATTGCTCAAACTTAAATTTTTTAAATTTAATATATATGGTAGGTCAGATGACCTCCCTTCTCTCTATGTGGGTCCGCCCCTGGTTAGAACACGAGTTCACATGCTATGAGGATGCATACAATTGAGCAATGTGGTTTATTACATGATCTATATTGGGCTTTTTTTAATGCACAATGGAGCAAAATAAAATCTTGTTGATTAAACATACCTTCACCATATGAGCTTTCTCATACTTTGGTTTTATGGTAAGAGACATTTCGTTTTTGTTTCTCAACTTTTAAAAGAATCTGTTAACGCTTATACAAAGAGATGTTTTTTTAATTATTAAAACGGTTTCAGTCCGCCTGAAGATTCCAACTATCATTGAGGTACAATTATATCACTAAAGAAATCTATACATTAACATTTTTTTTAATGCTTCTTTAATATATGCAACTAATGTACCGAGAGCCTAAACAAAATTTCCTAATATCGGATAGTGAAATGCAAATACTCTAAGCTTCCAATGAATTCGAACAAATATCAAACAATATAATAGATGCATTTTAAAATGACCAAAACCCATTATTGGTTTAATAAAAGCTTAACAAGATAATCGAACAAACAACAACAGAAGAATCAAAATGCAAAATCATCAAAAGAAATAATCGACAACATTAGTTCAAAAAAGAAAGAAAGAAATAATCCCAAGCATGTAACTTGGTAACGAAACCAATCAAAAATCAATAGTAGGGGGTTTTGTAGACATATGGTGGTGGTGGAGACTTGTAAGTGACCTTAGGAGAAGGCGAGTAATATGTTGGAGGTGGTGGAGAGTTGTAAACATATGGTGGTGGAGAAGATTTGTAATTTACTTTTGGAGAAGGAGAGTAGTATGGTGGAGGTGGTGGGGAGCTGTAAACATATGGTGGTGGTGGAGACTTATATTGAACCTTTGGAGAAGGAGAATAATATGGTGGAGGTGGTAGAGAGTTGTAGACGTATGGTGGTGGTGGAGACTTGTAATGAACTTTTGGAGAAGGAGAATAGTATGGTGGAGGTGGTGGAGAGTTGTAGACGTATGGTGGTGGTGGAGACTTATAGTGAACCTTTGGAGAAGGAGAATAGTATGGTGGAGGTGGTGGAGAGTTGTAGACGTATGGTGGTGGTGGAGATTTATAGTGAACCTTTGGAGAAGGAGAATAGTATGGTGGAGGTGGTGGAGAGCTGTAGACGTATGGTGGTGTTGGAGACTTGTAGTGAACCTTTGGAGAAGGAGAGTAGTATGGTGGAGGTGGTGGAGAGCTGTAGACATATGGTGGTGGTGGAGACTTGTAGTGAACCTTTGGAGAAGGAGAATAGTATGGTGGAGGTGGTGGAGAGCTGTAGACATATGGTGGTGGTGGAGACTTGTAGTGAACCTTTGGAGAAGGAGAGTAATATGGTGGAGGAGGTGGAGAGTTATGCACATACGGTTTTGGATGTGGCGTGTATTTAGGGCCTTGTCTTCTATATTGTGGTGGAGGAGGTGATGATGTCGAATAGTATGGAGAATACTTTTTGGGTAGATGTGGTGATTTGTGTTGATGAACCGGGGAATTATACTGTGGTGTTGGAGGTGATGAGTAAGGATATGCTGCAGCAGCAATGGCACTAAAAACCACAACGTAAACCATGCAATGGCTTAATCCCATCGTTCTTGAGGATCCCATCTTACTCATAGCTGCTTTTGTAGTTATTTCTTTTTTCTTGTTGTTGTTATGATATAGGTTAACATGGAAGCTATTTATATATAATCGATTTTTTATAAAATAGTATATTATCTTCCACCCATTTGGGTTCGTGTGTGGCACTTTCAAACATATTTAGAGGACGTGCTAAGGTGTTAGTTTGAAAAAGATATTTGTTCTGTGGGGAATCTGAAATTTATCATATTCTCTTGCAACTTTCAATTAGTTAAAGTTATTTTCTTCTTATTTTGTGGGGAATCTGAATTTTTTCATATTTCTTCTTATATATATATATATATATATATCGACAAACTTAAATAAAATGAACAAAACAAGCCTTTAATTAATGATTCTTTTAGCCACAAAGAATATATTTTTGTTTCATAAAATTGATGTGACGAACGCGAAATTTATTTCAGTATGTTACCTATTAATTGTCTTTAACATGAGACGATCAAAAACTTTATAAGATTCTTTGAATGATACTAGGTATTTACCCGCGCTATACTGCGAGATATTTTTCTAAATTTTGTATATATTTTTAATATAATAAAATTATTTTTATAATGTAAATGAGTAGTATATTTATTTTTTATTAGCTTAAGTTATATATTTATATGTTTTAAATCTGAATAAATATTATATATATATATATATATATTTTCAAAATTATAATTTGCTATTAAATTTAGTTAGCTAACTAATTATAAATATATATATAGAAATAAAATATATAAGAATAAAGAAATACATTTTTAGTACCTTCATGCTAATGGCAAATGTAATCTATTTTCTCCAATAAATTGCCACATATCCTTTTTGTAATTATATAAAGCAAAATACCATTTTAAAAAAAGATTTATTAGTTAATATGATTATTTTGAATTATAAATTTATTTATTTATCAAATATATTATTATAAACATATGTTTCTAAAAACTACCAAACTATAATCAATAACATTCATATCCAAACCATTGCAATTGTTTTAGAACTAAAAAAAAAATTATGTTTGAACTCTTAAAATATCATTTTAGTTAAAGTTAAATAATTAAATTTTGGTTGCTGTAAACATATTTTAACTTGGAAATTTAGCACTGAGAAATTTCTTTTTCTTACAAAAATCGAAAAATCGCATTTTCCGTCAAATAAAAAAAAATTATTTTTCTATTAAACTGAGAAATCGGCTATTCCGGCCAAAACCAAAAAATTCATTTTCTCGTCAAACCTAAAACCTAAACTTACATTTTCCCGCGAGAACCTGTGTTTTTCCACCAAAGCCGAGAAATTACGTTTTTTTTTCAAAAAAACCAAAAAAATTCATCTTCCTGCAAAAAAAAAAAAATTGTATTTTCTGCCAAAATCGAAAAATTTATTTTTCCTGCGAAAACTGAGAAATCGTCTATTCCTGCCAAAAAAAAATAATCATTTTCTCGTCAAGCGCAGAATCACATTTTCCTACAAAAACAAATAAACTATAATTTCCCGCGAAAACCAAAAATTGCATTATCTTCCGTAAAATTGTATTTTCCCACGAAAACTAAGAAATTGTTATGTTTTTATCGGTTCAAATTTGTGCTAATATGTGAGCTTCTTATAACATAAGGTTTTTTGCGTTGTTGTCATGGAAGCATAGTTGATGCTAAACCTACACTTTTTCAATCATATACGTCTATGTAAAACAAATAGATTATTTATTTATTGTTATTTATTATTTACATTTGGTTTTGGCAAAAAAAAAGGAAACAACAATTTAATTTTTTTATTTGTTTTTATTTATTATTTGGGTTTAGATTTGGTAAAAAATAAAATAATAATTTTTTATTTGCTGTTATTAATTATTTGGGCTTGGTTTTGGTAAAAAATAAAACAAAAATTAATAAAAAAAAATATTTAGGTTTTTAATAGGTTTAAGTTTAAAAATTAAAATAAGTAGATGAGATATATTAATAAAATGTTTTGATTGGTGATTATTTTTGCTAGGATATCATATTTATAAAGCTTAAAAAATCTGAGGTATCAAGCCATGAAGAGACTTTAGTGTTATTGTTGTGTTGATTTAACACTGATTAAATTTTTAAAAATTCAGTGGTTATGAAACAGTACTGTTGATTTGTATAATAATCGACTAGTCCGCACCATGTCTAGTAAATAATACTAATATACTATATTGTTTTGTTTCTTTTTACTTCATCAGCACTCTGAATAGTTTCCTTGCAGCCAAAATGACCTTGTATTTGGATTTCTCATTCTACGCGTCGGGTCTATTTTTCTCATTGTAACATAAATAATATATTGATACATGCACAGATACACGATCTAGCAACGTGTATTTTTACATGATATATATCTAGCGTTTTTCTTTTTACTCTATTAATTAACAAGGAAGATTTAAGCATATGGGGTTTGTTTTTGTTGTATATAGGTACGTAACGAACAAATCAATATGGCACTTTGTCATCGAGAGCAACATTAAATATAAGGAAATCGGAGATGGTCTAATTGCATCACAAAATCGTAGCTTAATTTTATTTTTTAATTTGAATGGAGGTTCACCGAAAGCACCAACGGCAATTTGCATCATTCATTTAAAGCAAAAAAAAAAAAAAAACTAATTGCATCATGAACACACAAATTCATTATACACGCGCGCAAGGGAGCAAACTTAATATATCCAACAATTATATTGTATAGATATAATTATATTGTAGTTTTATAAAAATATTGTTAATTAATTTTGTATTTAATATTGTGATAAATTATAAAGTAGTATATTTACATGTGATTCTTAGATATGATCAAGCGAAGTAAATATCAGAAGGATATATATATATATCTATATATATTCTCTATCTATTAATTGAGAATATAGTTTAATGAAAAATGCTGATTTGTTTTAATTTGATTGGTTAAAAATCATTTATCTACCCTATTTAAATGTGACATGAAAATGATGATGTGTAATGATGATGTAATTATGACATGGCATTTACTAACACATGTGGTTGATGACATGACAAAAAGAATTTTTATGATATTTTCATAAATTAAAAAAATAATTAGATGACAAAATTTAATGTACTAATAACTAAATCTGGAATGATTCGCCGCATGCACTACGAATTGTCTGATATTATTATTCATCTATATGGGTAATAGTAGATAAATTTTGGGCTGAACGTGATGATTTTAATACATATATATATTATAATACTATAGATAATACTATATCATATACCTGTAAAATTTACTATAGCTCTGTCGTGGACCAATGTGACTTTCCATATGTACACATATCTACCTATATATTATAATACTATATTCATATAGAATACATGCATATATGTTTTCACATAGTTCAGTTGGAAAAATTATAATAACAAAATAAGATATTATTGTGATCTTCCGTAGAACATTCAAAATTTAAAATTAGTTTAGTTTAAAATAATAACAAATATAAATATACGATTTCGATTTAATAATTCTCTATGTTATTTTTCTTAACAAACATTAGATATCCTAAAAAATCAACGTGCATCTAATGAAAAACCAAAATTATAATCTTCTACATTATTAAAAAAGTTTAATGTCCATTTAATAAAAACCAAAAGATCCATATAAAATCACGTTCATCCCAAATAACTACGTAATAAAAAAAGTTAAATACTCGGGTTCTTATATAAAAAAACATCAAAATATACATGAGTATCAAACAAATCAAACCTTAACTCAAAGTGCGGGCATAATAGTTCTACCAATCCATTTACCTAAATTGAATATGGCTAAAATGAAACTTGAAGGTTGGATAGACTCCAATCATGAGTGTAATGAAGCAAAGTTTTATCGTTACACTGAATTTCCAAACAAATGGATTTGGCATCAAAAAATTAAGAAGTGGCTCCCTCATCTGTGCAACAGAAAAAATAATGTTTCCTACGATATCAGCCTTCCAGAAGTTTTAAAATAATATAGTGAGCTTTTCTGTTGCTAAATGTTCAGAGAGAACCAGTATGCTTCAAAGATATCAGGACAGTAAACGGAGTTTTATATCTAACCTTTGCTGAAACATGTCTTGCAATAAAGTTAGTTGAAGCACTTGATGCTTAAGTGGAGATGGTCTTGCAATTATTTGTAGAGTCCACTTGATAAAATTATAAGTAGAAAAATCACACATATGAGTAGATTGAGACCAACAATGATGGAATCCTTGAAGAAATAATGCTTTAATTGAAGAAGATTATAGGAAGACAAAGAAAATGAAAAATATTTATTCAAATAAAAAAAGACAGAGAAGATAAAATTTGCAGCCTAATCCGCAAATCTGAAGAAGGTAACCAATTATCCACGGGTTTGACCCATTTGACCTTCTAACATAGCGGGTCAGGTTTTACAAAACCTGTTCATTTAAAAATAATTTTTGTGTTTTTCAAATTTAATTATTATTTTTCAAGTCTGTCTCAAAATATAAATGAACTTTTTATTATAAAAAAATATTTAGTTAAAATTAGATCATATTTTACTATTAAATTTAAAATCTTATAATTCAAAACACTAACTTTAAGTTTCATAAACTACAAAAAATTAAAAAAAACTATATAAGTCAGATTTAAATATTGTATTTTTAGATTTTTATATTTTTAAAATTGTTCATGTTCGCACATGCGTGCATGCCAATATCCTAGTATATATGTAATTTCACTACAAGAAATGTCAAACATAGTTTCAGATTTTTTTGTAGCTATGTAAACAAATTCTAGCTATTTCAATGTTGTTACAAATTTGTTTCAATTTCATTTTTGTAACTATGTGATTGTAGCAAATCGAGAGTTGTAATAATCTGTAGCAAATTTACTACAAATTAAAGACAACAAATTATCGTCATAATTTCTATCTAATTTGCTACAAAAATATTTGTGATAAATTAGCTACAAATCTGTAACCAACGTATTGATGACTATTTGTTACAAAGTGCCACTAAATAGTTGTAGATAAGTCACTACAAATATCCACAAAAATATCTGTACTAATTTACACTAGTAAATCGTGACTTTTCTAGTTACCATATTTTTAGTTAGTCACAAATTTGTCACGATTTTTTCCGTGTCTAATAATAAATATTTTTTTTATAAAAAAATTGATTTAGATCGGAGGTGGTGAGAACGGTGGTCAGCCAAAATGTTTTTATAAATAAGTTACGATTTGTGATCTTTGAAATAAAGTTTTATATTGAAAATTCCAGAATATATGAACTACAAGGACTTTAATCTCATTTACCTCTTTGTACAGCAGGATAATCTGATTTACCCTCGTTATAATATTTTTTTTTTTTTTTTTTTTTTTAATCGAAAATGCATTAAATGACAATGAAGGGTATTCAAAAATTTTTAAATTACAAATCAACCAACCAAATAGCTATTGTGTTTTGGCTCAAACCTAAATCTAAATCCGGCCCAAACCTAAATCAAAATTCAGCACAAACCCAAACCAAAAACAACTTCCAAATCCCTAACTTTTCGATCAAACCGTCAACTTTTACAACTTCTTTTCATCTTCTCCGATAAACCACCAATTTCCACTTTTCATCTTCTCCGAAACCCAAACCACCGATCAAATCCATAATTTATCAATCTCATGGCACGTACGAAAGGGCTTCGGTTGAGAACACCGCCTTCGTCGGATCATACATCATCGCCGCCGCCACCGTCAAGTTCAAATCCGCCGGCGAAGAAGCAAACAGAGGCGGAGAAGCCTCATGCGGCACCGCGAGGAAAAGAGAAGAAGCCGAAGAAGAAATCAAAATCAACAGATGAAATTTCTAGTGCTCCGCCTCCGCCGGGTCCGGTGACCGAAGGAGAAGAAGAAAATCCGCTGCCGTCGAGTTCAAATCCGCCGGCGAAGAAGAAAAGAAAGAGGGAGAAGCGTCCGGAGGCACCGCGAGGAAAAGAGAAGAAGTCGCGGAAGTCAAAGTCCAGTGCTCCGCCTCCGGCGGCTCCGGTGACTGAACCAGCAGAAGAAAGTCTGCCTCCGGCGGTGCAACGACAACCGGCCCGCCTTCGATTTCAGAACCGGCAATCGGTTCATCGTCGCAACCACCACCACCACCGGTAAACCCTAATTTGTTGTATAATTGGGTCTAACTAGTCCGACTAGTATGAGTAGTTCAACTAGAACGGTTATTATAACTACTGTAATTATTTGAACTAGTATAATTGGATTGCATGAAATATCGAGTCTGAGTAGTAGGAGTAGGTCAACTAGTCGTACTAGATTGTAGCCATACTAATCGTATTAGTCGTACTAGTTTGACACTAGTTGGCGTAGTAATCATAACGGTTGGGCTAGTATTCGTACTAGTCGTACTAGTTTGACAGTAGTTGGCCTAGTAATCGTACTAGTCGTACTAGTTTGACAGTAGTCGTACTAAATCGGTTTTCTTATTTTTGCAGCATGATGATGATGATGTAGAAGAACCAATGCGGCCTCTCAGATATTTCTTCAATCCCATCGAATACCAAAAGGGATGTAAGCTAAGTACCAAATGCTTGAAACACAAATTTAAGGAGGAAGTATTTCCAACTTTGGAAGAGGATGAGAAGAGTTGGTTTCTGAACCACCCGCAATTCAAGCACCTGTTTCACATGAAGACTTATGCAACAAGAAAGGTGATGGGGCTGTGGATGTTGCTTCTACGCATGGTACAAACGGAGAAGGGTAGACATGCTTGGTTTGTGGTAAATGTAGTGCCCATTAGATACTCCATCAGAGAGCATGCTCTCCTCTCGGGACTGTACTGCCACGAGTACCCAGCGAATTACCCGAAGTTAGGTGGCGAGAGGTTTGCTAGGAACCATTTTAAAGACGAAAAAATTACAGCTGAAGTTGTGCTAAAAGCACTTCAAGGGATGAGGTATAATTAATTAATCCTCAGTAGTTGGTCTAATATTCGTACTAGTCGTACTAATTAATTAATCGGTTTAATTTTTTTTCCGTTATACTTCAGGACATTACTAGTATTTTGACTGCTGAGGGTGAGGAAGTAGATCTCATAGAGAGGGCCATGGAAGAGACACAGTGGCAGGACTTTGAACTGAAGGATGATTCAGATGTAGCTGGCCCTATTGTTGATGGGTGGAATAAGTTTATAGTCCGCCAACAAGGGAAGATACAGTGGGATGATGTCTTCATGGTCGATGTTCAATCCCGAGTTGTCGAAAAAGAAAATGTCCAAGAAGAAGATGTCCAAAACGAAGGTGCGGCAATAGGTGAGCCAGCTGAACAAGAACCTGCAGTTGTGATTGAGCCAATATCCGAGCAATTGAAAAGGATGATGAAATTAATGGAAGAAGGGTTCAAGGAAATTAATGACAAGATTCAAGGTTTGGATACAAGGTTGGTAGCTGTGGAGAGCTTCGTGGAAGAGCAAAGAAATCTTCCAGATTTTCAGTATAGTGGAAATGATGATTTCGGTAAGAAACAATTTTTGAGAATTTTTTTTGTTTTGAATATTGAAGTTTATTTGACTCTTTTTTTTATGTCACAGAGAAAACGGCTGAAGAGGAGATGACGGAGGCTGCTGCGGCTGTAGAGAGGGAGATGGCGGAGAGAGCCGCGGCTGAAGAGAAGGAGAAGGCGGAGAAGGAGGCTGCAGAGAAGGAGGCTGCTGCGGCTGTAGAGAGGGAGAAGGCGGAGAGAGCCGCAGCTGAAGAGAAGGAGAAGGCGGAGAAGGAGGCTGCGGAGAAGGCTGAGGCAGAGGCTGCGGCGGCTGTAGAGAGGGAGAAGGTTGAGGCTGCGGAGAAGGCTGAGGTTGAGGCTGCGGCAGCTTCGGAGATGATGGAGGCTGCGAAGACCGTGGAGACTGTGGCGGCTGAGGCTAGTGCAGCTGCGGAGATAGTGTTAGCGGCTGTGGATAAGGTTATGGAAAAGGCTCTAGCTGGTAAGTGGAGATTTATCTTCCTTAATGAGCCAAACCATTGGAGATTTATTTTTGATATAATGAGTTTCATCAATTTTTGTTTGTTTTTGTTAGGTGGAGACGATGCCGATACAGTCCAAACTCCTAGGAAGGTGAAAATCAAGAAACGACCTAGTCTTCAAGCCCAAGCAGCAAAGAAATTAATTAAGAAGAGTAAGACTCCCAAGTGAAAAAGGAAGGTTACTCGTTCACGTTTGGTGAAGGATTGTTATTAAGTAACTTAGGCCTTTGAACTTAGGTTGTGTCATTATCTGCTATGTTAGAATTTATCTTTGTGTTTTTCAGGATTTGGACATATATATTTTATGCAAGTCTTTTTTTATGTGTTGAATTAAAAGGTACGACTAGCAGAACTAGACCAACTAGATCTGAATTTTAAAAACGTGTAGCAGCAAAAAAACGTGTGCATGCAAAAAAAACATGTTTAAAATGAAGTTAAAAATGGATAAAATATGAAGTCACGTGCGCCGTCAAAAGAGGAAATGAATATCTTTGCAAGTTTGCGCCGTCAAAAAAAAAAAAAAATTGAACCCAGTTTTTTTATAACATAGTTGTACCCAGTTTTGAATTGTACCCTAAAGACATAAAGTTGTAAAATTTTGTAATCAGTAGTATCATACCTAAATTAAACATTTTTAGCTGTACTTGTAAAATTTTGTAAATAAACTAATATTCTAATGCTATAACTAGTATCAAAATACAAACTTTCATGGTTTTCATGTTTGTGTGGTTAAGATTTACAAAGTAACCTTAAAAGTATAAGGTAGATTGTGTAGAGAACACATTTTCATGGATCAAATATTTTCGTGGATCAAATTTATTTAACTATGAAATGTTCAAATATGTTTGCAAATGTTCTATGGCCTATTTTATATGGAAAAATGTTTACAAATACATTTACAAATTGTGTTATTGACATTTTTGTAGAAAGCATAGTCGTACCAGTCTTCCCAGTTGGACTTTAGTACAACTAAAATGTAGTTGAACTAGTTGTACTTGAAACGAGTGGTACTAGTATCACCAGTCATACCAGACATATTAGACGCGAAATATAGAGTTGTACTAGTGGTGCCTAGTCATACCTGATAGAAATAACATGGATACAAGTCTCGGTCATACAAAGTTGCACACATAGTTCAAATAATTTAAAACAAAGACATAAATTACTCTTCACTTCCATCAATCCCAAACCATTGAGCCCAGCGTCCACCTCTCCCTCTTCCTCTACCTCTTCTTCCTCTTCCTCTTCCACGATGTTCTCCAGCTGATGGGAATCTTTTCTGTTGATGTTTTCCTTTCTTTACTTCATATTCCGGAGGTAAGACTTCTTGTGCTTGTATCTCTTCAGGTACAACCCATTCAGACATATGAGGAACTGGATAGATTGTCCTGGAGTATGCCAATGCCCATAGCTCTACCAAATAATATTTGGAGCAAAACTCTTGTAGATGAAGTTCCCTATCTCTGCTCATATGGACGGCAGCAGCAATTGCATGCACACATGGGTATCTATCTATATCAAAATACTTGCAAGAACAAGTTTTCCTAGTCATATCAACCAAATAATTCTTCCCATCAAGCCCAATCACATTGTATTCATGGAGATAGCTGTTTAACTCTTGCACCATGAGTTTCTTTGCATCCACACATCTCAGATCCATTTCGTTCTCCACGGAAGGCACAAGCTTCTGTGACAGTGGGACTTCAGCGGAACTCTGCCTATGGGTGTTCCACCATTCAGATAATTTGGCAACAATTACATCAATCATTGGCAACAGCGAGTACTTTCTTGCGTTTACAAAAACACCATTGATAGATTATACACTATTGGTGGTATCTATGTTGTACTTTTCTCCTGGAAAATAGCATTTTGCTCATTTTTTCTCATCAACACTTTTGTCTAGATACTCGGCAGCAGATGGATATTTCATCCTAAAAGCACTATAGAGTTTTCCGAACTCAACCTCTGTATAAGCTTTAGCGCACTCGATGAACTTCTTCGCACATGCATCTCTGTGGGTGGCAACGTGTCCTTTCACATTCTGTGACAAATGCCTTACACAATACCCGTGTTGAGACAGAGGGAACACTTCCCTTATTGACTTGATCAAGCTTGGATTCCTATTCGAAATAAACACCATTCCAGGGACATCTGGTGTTACTGACTTCAACTGATTCAGAAACCACGTCCAACTTGCATCTTTCTCACCATCAACTACACCAAAAGCAATGGGATAATGATGATAATCAGGATCCTGAGCTGAAGCGACGATTAGATCTCCACCATATACGTTCTTCAGGTGGGTTCCATCTATAATGATGACTTTCCTCATCGATAGAAACCCTTCTATGCAAGCTCCCAATGCAAAGAATAGGTATTTAAACCTTTTCTGCTCATCTAATTCCACACAAGTCCGTGTACCCGAATTCACTTTCTCTAGCATGTACAAATAAGAATATAGCCACCGATAACTCTCCTCAGAACTTCTCCGCACCTCATTAGCAGCTTTGTTTTTTCCTCTCAGCGCTGTCGAGTATGATACTTTCACGCCAAGCCTGCCTTGAACCATATTGATCAGCGTTTTTGGATCTGGTGTGTCGAATCGACCTGGATAGTCTTCAGCCAAAACAGTTGCAACTAAGTGTGGTGTGCCTTTCCTTTTTTGTCTGATTGTACTTGTAGTAACCCGAGAGCATGTGTGCACCTTGTTGTAAGTGACAATAGTGAAACTATTTGAGTTCATACGCACAGAAGCTCTTAAACCCCACTTGCATCCCTCTTTTGCTCCCCAACATTTTACCACGAAACGTGTAGGATCAGACTTTTTTGTTTCATACTCAAAACCATTCTCATGTGCACCTTTCTGCAGGAGAGCTTGCAGTCCCTGCCTAGTGTCAAATTCTTGACCTTTATATATATCTAAACCATCTTCCCATCCATGACTTACTTGCGAGTTTCCATCAGAATGTCTGACTTCTGTATCATCATCATACACGAGCTCATATCTTTGTAGAGGATCTGTATCATTTTCTTGCATCTCATTGTCTGGCATTTCATTGTCTTGCATTTCACTGTCCGGTATTTCTAAACCATCTCTAGCGGTAGAAAACATCTCATCATTACTTGGACCTACATCAACGTCAACTCCATGATCCTCTCTTGAAACATGCACGCTTCCATGACTTTGATCAACATCCTTGATGAACTCCACATGTAGAACACTTCTACATTGATCCTTACTCATTTGTAGTAGATAACCAAAAACATTTTCGTCATTCCAAATATATGATGGTTTCTTCGTGTTCAAGACCATTGGATAGTAACTAATTTTCAGCTGAGATGTAGCTGCATCTATCAAAACCTTTCTGCAAATTCCCTCCACTAATCCAAGATAAGTGACATCCTCCAAAGATTTCCTCATCACTAAAGTGTGAATCTCATCTTCTACAGAATTCCAAATAACTTTATCACCATCTTTTGAATAGAACCCCCCATAATCAAAACATATGACTGTGCAACCACTGCTACTCATTTCCTCTGAAAAGAACAAAACAATCGTAAGGTAATCTCATCCTAGTCGTACTAATTCACTTAATATGTCCAGTTGTGCTAGTTGTACCCAGTAATACCTAGAAAGTTTGGTTAATCCTAGTCGTACTAAATTCACTTAATATGTCCAGTTATGCTAGTTGTACCCAAAAAGTTTGGTTGATCCTACTCGTACTAATATGTCCAGTTGTGCTAGTTGTACCCAGTAATACCCAGAAAGTTTGGTTCATCATACGAATCATCACTAGTTTTTACGATTCATTGCTCAGTTAACCAAGATATCATATTTAATTAACAATATCAGTTTCTAATAGCCTTACCCAACTAGCTCAGCAGCTCCAATGAGCAAAAAAAAAATCAAAATTTTCTTTACTATGAAATTTTCTAATTGAGAAGAAATTATGTATTATTTGCTCTGCCTATGACATAAACTTGATAATTCAATCAAGAAATCAAAAATAGTATAAGAAACAGCAACAACTAACCTTCAATTTCACGCCTCTGATTTTGTCAATGGTGGAAACATGAGAGGAAGAAGACGACGAGGGAACGACGAGAGGTGCAAAAATTTTGGTGGTTGGTTTGGTTGGTTTAGACAATTAATTTTAGGTTGGTTTGAATTAAATTTCTTACCAAACCACCCGAAATTCTTTTTCATTTTTTTCGATTTTTTTTTGTTTATTCATTAAGGACTAAACAGTCAATTCATTGCAGAGAGGGGCAGTGAGATTAGAGGGGGGCAGTTATATTTTCTTGGCTGTACGGGAGGGCATATGAGATTAAAGTCCGAACTACAATCAGAATAGGAATAAAGTTTTACAACATGGTACTTGCAGAACATATGAATTAGCTAGAAGAAGTGTCATCGGCAAAGATGGAGCACGGCAAAGATGGAGCAGAGAAGACGAGATCGGCGAGCATGGAGCTGGCGGTGAGCATCTGAGAGCGTTAACGGCGAACCTCTGCAAACATAAGCTTTGCTTTCTGCGATTGGGCCATCGAAGATTGAAAACAAAACAAGATCTGAAAACAAAAAAAGATTAGATCTGAAGAAAATGAGGAGGAGAAGAAGAAAAGGGAGGAGATGAAGGGGAGAAAAAGAAGAAGAGAGGACTTACGGTGGATCGACCGGAGACAGTGGGGGTTTAGAGCATCTGTGGAGGAGGCACTGATGAGATCTATTGATGAAGGAGATGAGAACTATCAGTGACGGGGCGATCTAAAGAAGACCAGGATGGAGAAGAAGAAGAAACAGAGGAAGGAGATGATCATCTTTGTGGAATCGCCGTCAAGCGTGGCTGAAGAAGAAAGAGATGGCAAGAGAATACCAGGGTATTGAGTTATGGAATTTGATAATCTTATTGACAGAGGCTAAAGTGCCTTTATACAGAGATTGAATGTACAATATGGGAAGAACGAATATACGGATGTTAATGGTGATACGTGATTTGTGATGATGATATATACGAAGTAAATGGGATTTCCTTTCTATATCTAATAAAGGGAAGAAGAGAAAAAAAGAAAGAAAGAAAGAAATGTTTATGTTCGTTAGATTTGATCTTACCAATGGTTAATAATAAAAGAAGTGTGATTCTTAATTCTTTAAATTAACCAATAAGAAATCAGTTTTTTTTTATTTACGTCATAGTTTTTTTTTTTGTTATCAGAATTATTTGGGAGGAAATCAGTCATAATATTTTTACCTACGAATATAATTTGGTAGGAATCAGTCATAATATTTTTAGGATTTTCCTATCTATTTGATGGTTGATTTTTTTAAACTGATTTTTTACAATTTTTTGACCAAATTTTTGATGAATATAAGTTTAATAGGAATGTGGTAGAAAATATCTGATCACTTTTTGACCATTTTGGTTCGTAGTAATTTTTAACGGATTTTTTACTATTTTTATTTTAAAGGGGTTGCCCTTTCGATTACGCTCCAACGCTCTATTCAGAAAAAACACGTGACTGGACGGAGTGAATGAAGATATCGGAAGAACATGATACAGGGCGCTCTATCAATTCGAAGGGATCTTGATAACGCTTTTGGTGGCTATAATCTAAATGAAAATAAAGCTAGAAGATAAAGTTATCATTCTAGGTCGTTCTTTCTCTCTCGTTGGCTCGAGGAGTGTATTTTATAGATGATACATGGTTTCGGATCGAGCCCGGGTTCGGATCTCCAAGTTATCTGGTCGGGTTTTTAATTTCGTCCTTTATCATCATTATCATCTTTTCCGAACTCTCCCATGTGTGTAGTTAGATGAGAGGTTGCCGAAACTGCTCTACCTTCTCCTAACCGCCATCATTACAGTCTTCTTTAGTAAGTGCGGCGCATTTAATGCTCATGGAATTCTCACCGCATTTATTGCTCACGCGTTGAACCTTCATGGCCATAATCATATTTTACGGTCCAACAAAAACAATGGTTGTTGATTTTTCGGGAAGACTAATTGATCTTTCTAAATGTAGCAACTACCACTAACTTGTCACTTTTTTCAATATTGAAAAGTAAGAAGTATAAACAGAAAAAAAAGACTTTTTTATTTAAAAAAAAAGATATAATATACATACTAATTGATCATTTAGTTTAATACAAAACACTGAAATTTTTATTTTACTTTATTGGTTGATTTGATAAAACTAAGCAATTTAAATATGATTATAAATGATAATATGCAATGAGAATGAAAATTTTGACATGACATTTTTTTACCATATATATTTCTTATATGACATAATTTAATATATAAATATAGTATTAGATAAATTAATATTAATTTTTCCTTTTGAATATAATATTTACAATAAATATTTATTACCAAATTTGTAAAATCATATTTTATAAAACTTGTTATGTAGTTGTACATTTTAAGATGTTAGAGATGAGATTCATACTAAGCCCGGTATGAATTCTGGTCGGCCCATTCTATAAGTTTCGAATTGGCTAAACAAATAAAAACCTTCCATTTATCGAGCAAACCCGGGAAAAAGGAAGTTCCTTCTTGTCGGCAAGAAGACTTTTCTATTCTAAACATACATCGAAGACCGACCTGATTAGCTATAAATATGGGAAGTCTTCGACTTCTCAAGATCATCCAAAAATCATCTATCGAGACCTAGGGCAAACTAAGCAATCTAGTTGTTCTAGCTTTCAATTTACTTTCCATAAAACTTTAGGTCGGCGTTCTTATTCCGACGACCTAAACCTCCGTGTATTCATTCAAGCTCCGGCTTCTTCTAATAAAAGACTTCTCTTTAAACCCACAAAATCTTGTTCTCTTATAAGTCGAATTTGAGTTTTTACAGTTGGTGCCGTCTGTGAGAAACAAGAGAACAATCTTTGACATAGAACGGAGTTCGAAGATGGTTGAAACACCGATCAACACCACCGACCTCACTGGAGGATCCACCGATCTTGCAGGAGGAGCTGCCGATCCACCAAGAAACACCCAGGGTCCAGTCGTCGACCCAATCACAGGACTCCTCGTGATCAACGAGACCGATCGGCAAGAAGACACGACAGGCGCGACAGATCAGTTCAGCCGGACCGGTGGAACGAACACAACCAACCTGCCATAACCGCCTCCCATCAACATGGCCACCATCATCAGATCGGTCACAGCGCAGCTACAGCAGGGGATGGATGCTCGCTTCGAATCCCTTCGTGCCGAGCAGATTGCCTACTGAGAAGACTTAGATCGCCTTCTCAACTCCAGGGTTCATACCCAAGAGCAGGCCGATCTAATCACTCCCCCTCGCCCTCTGATCCGCAACACAGATACGACCAGACTGGTCAACAACCTGTTCGGCACAACACCGACAGACGACCTGCAGAGAGCACAGGTAGAGGGCTCGAATGCTCGTTCGTCCCGCAACACCGCAGGTGCCGACCTGACGACGGCCTCGGAACTAGATATTCTCCACCAACGCCTTGACGATATCCACAGCAAGATCCACAAGGCGACGACCTCAGCACCAGAGATGGATAAGATCCTCCATGAGACTCAGCAGACCCCGTTCACGTCGGCTATCACCAATGCTCCTCTCAAGGACATAGGTCGGATGAAGCTACCTCCGAGTTACACCAGCACGACAGACCTAAAGCGACATCTGACCGCATTCAACGCAGTCATGGGACGCGCTCGCTTCACCGACGAGGAGCGGGAAGCATGCCTCTGTCAGTACTTTGTGGAGACGCTCTCCGGAAGCGCCCTCACATGTTTCTCGCAGCTGCCTAAAAATTACATCAGAGTCGAAGAAGATCGGGCGGCCAAGGCCAAGGCCAAGCTGGCCGACGAAAAATCTTCACGTGACAAAAAGTCCAGATCGTCGAATCAGGACGACTACAAAGAGCCTCGTCAGCACTACGACAAGGATGACAAGAATCGTAAGAGTATCAACGCCGTTGGACGACCATAAAAGCCATGGAATATTTGGGACCATTCAAGTGAGAGAGACCCCGGCAACAAGAAGCCGTGGTGCAAATATCATAGAGCACACGGTCATCATACTGATGATTGCCGCACCCTCCTAGCCCTCTTGAGGAAGGCGTGGGATGATGGTGAGGTCACCATACCAGAACCCCGGAGTTCACGACGATCGAATCATGAGGACAGGCGACCCGATGGCGATTGAGATAGAAGAGCCGATGACGATCATGATAGAAGAGAGAACGCTGATCGCCCATCTTCTAAACGCGAGGGCAAGGAAGCAAAGCGTGACCGTGAAGACGACCACACACCTCCAAGCTCACCACGTCGGCGGATCAACATGATCATGGGAGGGCTCCTCTCGTGCACTGACTCGATCAATTCGATTAAACGGCACGAACGGAAACCAGCCAACCCCCAAAGGACACCCCACCGCTGTTCAAGGATGACCTACCGATCACATTTACAGAGCATGACGCGCAAGATATAGACCGATCTCATAATGATCCACTCGTCATCTCACTACGGCTCGGAGAAGACGACGTCTCCAAAGTGTTGATCGATACTGGAAGTTTGGTCGACCTCATCTTCATGGATACTCTACGCAAGATGGGTATCCCCGAGCGGGATATCAAAGTCGCGCCATCACCCCTCACTGGATTCGCTGGAGACTCGATCTCGACGATAGGAACTATAACGACGCTTGTCACCATACGCGGGAAGTCAATTACGGTCAAGCTCGAAGTTATCGACCGACCTACAATCTATAATGCCATCCTTGGAACACCCTGGCTAAACGCAATGCGGGCCGTCCCTTCTCCTTATCATCAGTGAATCAAAATGCCGATCAGGGGCCGTGTCATCACCATCCGTGGTGATCATACAGTGTCCCGACATTGTTACATCGACAACAAGTGCGCCCGCAAAGCATCGACGTTCGTGATCGGCAGTAGCAGCGACTTCGATCCATGGATTATTCATCACGACGAGAAGCCGAAGAGCGATCTTATCGCCCAAGTCAACATCGATGCTGCTCATCCGGAATGTTGCGTCGGTATCGACACGGAACTGTTGCCAAGCATGCAGGACGAGCTGATCAGTTTCCTCCGAGAGAACGTCGCAACGTTTGCATGGTCCATGGCCGATATGAAGGGCATTAGCCCTCAGATAACGAATCACGAGTTGAACGTCGACCCCACTTCCAAGCCGATCAAGCAGAAGCGACGGAAGTTAGGACCTGAGCAAGCACAAGCCGTCCACGATGAAGTAGATAAGCTGTTGAAGGCCGGATCAATCGCCGAAGTCAAGTATCCGGAGTGGCTCGCCAACCCAGTGGTAGTCAAGAAGAAAAATGACAAGTGGCGAGTCTACGTGGATTTCACCGACCTCAACAAAGCTTGCCCGAAGGACAGTTTCCCTCTTTCTCGTATCGATCAGCTCGTCGAGGCTACCGCGGGTAACGAACTACTCTCCTTCATGGATGCATTCTCGGGATACACCAGATTCTCATGAATCCCGACGATAGTGAGAAGACTGCATTCATCACAGATCGAGGAACCTATTGTTACAAGGTCATGCCGTTTGGTTTGAAGAATGCTGGAGCCACCTATCAGCGCCTTGTCAACAAGATGTTCGCCGACCAGCTTGGGAAGACGATGGAGGTGTATATAGATGATATGCTCGTCAAATCGGCTAAAGCAGCCGACCATAATATCCATCTGCGAGAATGCTTTCTCATACTGAACGAGTATGGCATGAAGCTCAATCCCGCAAAATGTACCTTCGCAATCACTTCTGGCGAATTTCTAGGATACCTGGTCACTTAGCGTGGCATTGAAGCCAATCATAAGCAGATCTCCACGATCCTGGAGCTACCCTCGCCAACTAACACTCGCAAAGTTCAGCGCCTAACAGGAAGCATAGCCGCTGAACAGATTCATACCTCGATCCACAGACAAGTGTCTGCTCTTCTCCCAACTTTTACGAGGCAACAAGCGATTCGAGTGGGACGAAAAGTGTGAAGACTCGTTCCTGCAGCTCAAAATCTACCTCTCAACACCGCCGATCCTGGTCAAACCTGAGTACGGTGACACCCTGCTACTCTACATAGCGGTTTCCAGCGCGGCAATCAGCGGAGTCCTGGTTCGAGAATACCGTGGGGAGCAGAAGCCGATCTTCTACTTCAGCAAAACCTTGGATGGAGCTGAGACTCGCTACCCGACCTTGGAAAAATTCGCTCTTGCAGTGGTCGTCGCTTCCAGAAAGTTGTGACCTTATTTCCAGTCTCATTCCATTACCGTCATGACCAGCCAACCTCTTCGATCGATCCTGCACAGCCCGACACAATCCTGCCGCATGGCAAAGTGGGCTATTGAGCTTTCCGAGTTCGATATCGAGTATCGAACGCGGACCTCCGCGAAATCACAAGTTTTGGCAGATTTTTTGATCGAACTGTCACCGGAGCTCTTGAACGCCGACCCGGAAAATTCGAAGATGTGGGCACTACACGTCGACGGAGCATTGTTGCGCTTAGGAGCTGGTATCGGCATCCTGTTGGAATCTCCCACCGGAGAGCTTCTCGAACAGTGCTTCTGTTTGGAGTTTAGTGCATCCAACAACGAAGCCGAATACGAAGCGCTGATCGGAGGTCTTCGGCTAGCTCGGAGGATGAACATCCAACACGTCTAAGAGAGCTAAGGATGGTACAGCAATGAACATCGAGATGAGACTAGGAAAGATGGTCCGAAGAATCTCGATAGTAGTTCCATGAACAATCCTTTGCGGGATTGCATTTTCTTTATAGTGGAAATGCCATAAAGCGCGAACCAAGATCCATAATACGAAAACCAAAATCAGAATGAGGAAGAAAAAGATATCGTGATGTATCGGGCATTTAGCGATTTGCAGCTCGTCGCCAAGCAGTTCAGCGGAGAGTACGACGCGAAGGACGATCGAATAGATGCCTACCTGAAGCTGGTGAAGCAGTTAGCAGTGGAGTTCACAAGCTTCGAACTACATCAGATCGATCGATCTGCCAACACCGGCGCTGATGCCCTAGCTGCTATAGCATCGAACATAGATTCAGCCCTTCGGAGAACTATTCCAGTTCAAAGAATATCCCAACCCAGCATAGTCCCGATCCAGGAAGTTCTTCAAATAACAGCCGATGAGGACGAAACCGTTCCTGTGGCAGCGGACTGGCGAATTGAGATCCGACGATTCCTCGAAACTGGCGAGCTACCACCGGAGAAGTGGGCAGCTCGACGGATCCGTGCTCGAAGCGCCAAGTATGCAGTAGCCGAAGGACCGAATCAGGCATCCTTCTTACTTGTCTCCATGGCGACGAAGTTCAACGATGCATCAAGAACGTTCATAACGGTGCAGGTGGCAATCATTCCAGCGGACGAGCTCTGGCTCTCAAGATTAAGCGACAAGGCTTTTTCTGGCCGACCATGCAGGAGGACTGCATTCAATATGCTCAGAAATGCGAGTACTGTCAGCGACATGCCCCGATGATCCATCAACCCGGCGATCCCTCCTTACCCCTTCATGCGATGGCCAATGGACATCGTCGGACCGATGATCTCCTCTCGACAACGCAAGTACGTACTCATCATGACCGACTACTTCACCAAATGGGTCGAAGCTAAGGCGTTCGCCGACATCACCGCCACCGAAGTACAAAACTTCATCTGGAGGTACATCATATGTCGACATGGTCTTCCCTACGAGATCGTCACTGATAACGGCCCCCAGTTCAGATCGAAGAAAATTCAAGCTTTCTGTGACAAGTGGAAGATTCGCCTCAACAAGTCTACACCACGTCATCCGCAAGGCAACGGACAAGCCGAAGCCACCAACAAGACAATCCTGGACGGTATTAAGAAGCGTCTCAATGCCAAGAAAGGTTTTTGGGCGGACGAATTGGACGGTGTACTTTGGTCTCAACGCACAACCCTGAGAACTGCAACCGGGAAGACTCCTTTTTCACTCGCGTACGGATGCGAAGCTATGGTACTGCAGAGATCAACGTCGGCAGCTTACGAAGAAGAGTACTCCCGAGTATTCCTGAAGTAAATGCAACGGTGCTGGTTGACAATATCGACACATTCGAAGAAACACGCAACCAAGCGCTGCTCAAAATGCAGAATTATCAGAATCAGGCAGCTCGGTACTACAACAAAAAAGTGCACAATCGACACTTCGACAAAGGCGACCTGGTCCTTCGAAAGTCTATGAGAACACCACAGAAGAGAATGCAGAGAAGCTCGGCGCAAACTGGGAAGGTCCGTACATCATCACTAACGTAGTGAAACCAGGAGTTTACCAGCTCGAAGCCTTGGACAGTGAGTTGATTCCACGGGATTGGAACTCACTCAACCTCAAAAGATACTACAGCTAGATCGGCACCTCTTTGAGGTCGGCATCTTCAAAAAAAAAAGGAGGAATAATTCTTACGAGCTACGAAGCGGTTTGATCCCCGAAAGGGGTACGTAGGCAGCCTATCTTCGGATGGTGCAACTACTCCCCCTCCTAAAAATGGGGAGGGGGGACTTTTAATTTTTCAGATTGACAAGTCTTCTTTATTTTGTAAGTCCTCGCTTCGATTCAATAAAAAAGAAAATTTTCTAAAAATATATTGTTGTCAATTTCATATCGGCATCCTGGCCAGATGCTCGATCCGCCTAAAGCTAAAGTCTGATCCACTTTAGCTCTGCAACTTAAAGCCAAGTCTATCTTGCACTCTACAGTTTTACCTGTTTTACTATGTCCGAGCCATGCGTTGTTATCAGCCAAGTCAGTCTTGCATCCGCATTCGACTCGGATACTTCTAAGTGGTACCGATGAAATAACGCCAACCTGAATCGCACATCGCGTATTCACACTTAGAAGAGAAGTGGTACGAACAATCGTAAGCTGGGCCTCCCGCATGTTCGTATTCACACTTTAAAACTTCAGCTAGAATTCGCTCTGCAATTCTTAAGTCATGCGAAATTAGTAAGCCGACCTAGTCGCAGTTCGTATTCGACTTAAGAAATTTCTAAGTATGAAATAAATGCCGATCTTATTCGCTTATTCACTATATAATTAGAAATTAAAATCGCATAAACAATTAAGCCGATATCAAATCGTAATTTATGTTCAGATTTCAGAGAACTTAAAAAAAAAAATTCCATTCATTAAAATGCCAGAACGGCGAACAAAATGCATTACAACTCGTATCAGATTAAATATACAAAATACAAAAGGGGAAGCTAATCTTCCCTCTCTTCCTGATTCCCGCCTTCTTCCTGCTCGGCCTCTTGACCATCAGGATGATCGGCCTCTTGATTGCTAGGCTTTTCGGCTCCCTGATCATCTTCCTCGTCGGCCTCTTTCTGGTCGTCTTCCGCTAAGATCTTAACCCCGTCAGATGGAATGTCGCTAGAAGCTTCAAGGAAGATTTCCGCTTCTTGGACTTGTAGCTCATCGGCGTAAAGCTAACTTCTTCGAAGGCTTCAAGTTGTGTCTTACTCTCAGCGATCAGATTCTCGACGTTCTCATCCACCAGGGCCAAGAAGCTGTAACCTTGCTTACGAACGATGTCAAGTGCTCTTTTAGCTCCGACCACTGACCTGCCATCGAGATCAACTCGTGGGCTTTCTCCTTACGCGAGAGCGACTCCTTCACTTTTGCGACCAGACTCGCGTAATGGTTGTTCACTGCAATCGTCGCACGCTTTGCTACTTCTTGCCCGAAGACAAGTTTCTCTTCAGCCGCAGCTTTCAGCTCAGCCTCAAGCTTCTTCTGAGAATCGACCCTCTCTTTCTGAATCCTTCTCACTGCTCGACTGAGTAGTTTGCTCTTCTCCGCATCACCGGCTCGAAGTTTTTCCAGCTCTTCAGCAGATTCTCGAAGCACAGCCTCCAGCTCAGCAGTCTTTCTCTGCTCGGCTTCGAGATTTTCTTGAAATCTCTCCCTTTTGGCCTCTTCGGCCAGGCATTTCTTCGCATCCCGGTCATAATCGTTCATCACAGTCAGTGCTGTGCTCAAGGCCTGTGATCGCGAAAACATCAATATTCAAGGTCAATCCCACGTACAAGGAAGTAATAAAAAATTTCGCCTGCAACCTTACCTTGGCCTGTTCGTGCGCAAAGCGCACAATCGCTTCACTGCGAATAAAGTCGCGAGGATTAGTTGATGGGCCCGCTGGGTTGTCCCTTAGCTTAAGAAAGTAGTCCAGACATGCCACTGAATCGTTCACCAGCGGAACGTCTCCTCGGAATTCATAGGAAAACCCGAACGGGCGGAGTTCTCTCTCGGCTCGAGACCTCATTGGTCTTCTCGAGCCCTCAGGAGATCCTTCTGAACCTCCCTTCCTCGAATCTTCAGGGTTCCCTTTCTTGTTCGGGGCATCATCACTCTGCCCCTCCGGCTCGACCTCTTTTCGAGCCTTCTCTGCTCTTTTAGTAGCCTTCTTATCGGCCGCTTTCTTAGCCTTTTCGATCCTTTTTTGAGCTGCTTGCTCGGACTCCTTAGCCGCAGGGTTTTTTGGACCTCGGACCTCGGGAGATCCAAACGCAGTTTCCAAATCTGCTGACAGGTCCTTGAAGGTGAGTGACTTCATCTTTTCACGTCGGTGTTGGTGACGAAGAAGAGCAGCTGAAAAGTAAAGTGCGTCAGCCGACCTGACACACTATTTCCAGGTGCAGAACAAGTAAAAATAGGATTCGTACCTTTTGTTCTTTCGATCCTCTCTTCAGTAATCTCCGACCAAATGATTGCACTGATCGCCGCGAATCGGTCCGAGATATCCTCGATATCGAGAGGATCGTCAACGAAAGGAAGAGGCCTGTTTCCTGCAAAATAAAAATTAAACGACTTGATCAGTAAATCAAATCATCATAGTTACGCTATATTTCATATCGGTCATGTCTCTACCCATGACTTCCGCCCATTTCGTTCTGATAGGGATATCTCTATCAGCATCGGCGATGGAAAACTTGTTGATTAACACGAAGAAGTATCGATCTCTCCAATCCGCCACCTTGGTTTTATGACCGCCAGTCACAATGTTATACCGAGTCTTCATGCTTGTATAATACGAATCCCGGTTCCTCAAATTCGCATTCGTGCGTCTGGTGTTCGTCATAGCATCAAACGCTGCTCGGCTCAACGGAATACCATGCCTGATCGACATCACTAGCATGCTGACAATCAGACGTATCGTCGCGTGGGTGAATTGGCAGATTGGCATTTCTTTGTGGGCAGCAAATTCCAGAAGAAGCCTCGGGAGCGGGAACCAGAGATGGAAGTCCTTGAAAAAGCACTTGTGGAGACATAGCCATCCCTTAGGAGCGTCCCACGGTCGCTCCGACGGGCTCGGTACCATGAAGATCACTTCAGGGCCGATGTTACATTTTTTCTTCAGTGTCACCAGGGACTCCATGGTTGACTTAGTTGGCATCACTCCCAAGGGATTGTCGCAGATCGATTTAATCACCTTCTCCCCCTTTCTTTTCTTCGGCACGGGAGGATTCATGTCAATTATGCCGAACTGATTGATTTCTTCTTCCGCGATGATCACATTCAACTCATCCGAGATATCCATCTTGTTAGATCCGCCCCTCACATCGGCTTCATCCCGCAGCTCTGGGATCTCGAACTCCAATCTAGAAGTCTCCCCAGATTTACCAACGGTTCCGATCTGATCGGCGTGAAATCTATCAGCCGCCGCCTGATGATTCTCTATCCTCACGCGTTCCTGAAATTCTTGATCTAACGCAGAGAGTTCACTAGCATCTGAAGATCGATCTGACTTCGACGGTTCGGTGGCGACCTTCTTTCCTTTAGATCGACTCCTTGCAGCCTGGTCGTCGCTCTGCATCCAGCGAAATTCTTCAACAGATACGCCGATCTCGTTGGCTTTTTCCTAGGCCGACCTGCCTTTTTCCGACTCAAATCGGTTTTCCCTGATTCTCACGACTTTGCTCATTCTCTGATCGGACTCTGACGATTGACCAAACTGACGGCGGAAGAACGAAATACGGCGGAGGCCTGGTCGAAAATATCTAAACGAAAAATAAAGAGAAGAGAAAAGAGAGCAAACCTGAAATTTGACAAAGTTACGCTAAAATTGCAGAAAGTGAAGAAATGAGAACCGAGTCCCTCTTTTTATACAAGAGTATGGATAGTTATCGAGAGTCATCATGAGCTCGGCGGCCTTTCACATTTCCTCTTTTTTGTTTTAATCGGCGCCTTCCCTTTCCTCTTAACATTTGACACGTGTTAATCCTAGTTCTGCATGCGCAGACCTAGGTCTACTCTACAAGACTTTTGGCGGGAGTTTTTTCGCGCCCAAGTTCTCCATCTGACCCATGACATCATACCGATCTGAACTCAAGGTAATTTTACATTTTATATTTTTCTAACACCTTTTGCAACCGACCAGAATCCACATCGAAGCAACATTTCTCGAAATTCGCCAAGCAAACGCATCCTCACTTGCCGAACTGAGGGGGGGGGGGGGGGGGGGGGGGGGGGGGGGGGGGGGGGGGGGGGGGGGGGGGGGGGGGGGGGGGGGGGGGGGGGGGGAATAACTGTTAGAGATGAGATTCGTACCATCTCTACAAGCCCGATATGAATTCTGGTCGGCCCATTCTACAAGTTTCGGGTCGGCTAAACAAATGGAAACCTTCCATTTATCGAGCAAACCCGGGAAAAAGGAAGTTCCTTCTTGTCGGCAAAAAGACTTTCTTATTCTAAACATACATCAAGACCGACCTGATTTGCTATAAATATGGTAAGTCCTCGACTTCTCAAGATCATCCAACAATCATCTATCGAGACCTAGGGAAAACTAAGCAATCTAGTTGTTCTAGCTTTCGATTTACTTTCCATAAAAGTTTAGGTCGGCGTTCTTATTCCGACGACCTAAACTTCTGTGTATTCATTCAAGCTCCGGCTTCTTCTAATAAAAAATTTCTCTTTAAATCCACAAATCCTAATTCTTTCATAGATCGAACTTGAGTTTTTACACAAGATTATAATATTTCTCATTTGAAATAAATTCATTTTTGTTAATTTTTGTATTATTATCGAACAAAATCATTTAATTTTTCAAAATAAAATTAACTCAATCAGTCAAAGCATTCAATACTCGGGGCAATGCCTTTCTCTGGAAAATATGGTCTAAGATTGTTCAAATCCATGTCAGTCTTTGCCTGATTTTTTAGAACATGTATTCTTACACGCCACACAAAGTGTAAGAAGATGAAGTGATGACTAGTTTGAATGTGCACAGATCCAAATGCACACATATTGTGGTTGCAGAATGCAGATGCAAGGTTGATGACTCTTCGCGATGTGGAAGAAGGTTTGGTCTTTTTATTCTTACAAACTGAGATTCCATGTTAGCATGAATCTTGTGGGCATTTACACTGCTTACATTGCAGGTGAAGTCTGAAGAGCTTCGGATATGTTATATAGATGCAAGCATGGGATATGAGGCTCGGCAAACACTACTCTCTCAAGGCTTTGGGTTCTCCTGCAACTGCTTACGCTGCCAATCCGGGGAATGAGATTAACTCTTTCCTCTCTGGTCATGCTTCACTTTTCATGTATCTGTTGTAGTAAGTGCGATGACGAAGACAACAATTATACATGTATCGAGTAAAATGTCTAAACTCATGTAATTCTACTAAACACTGTTATTATCAAATGTTACATTCTAAAGAAATCAGAGTTTTCTCATATTATACATGAGTTAGAACACGAGTTCACATGCTATGAGGATGCATACAATTGAGCAATGTGGTTTATTACATGATCTTTATTGGGCTTTTTTTTATGCACAATGGAGCAAAATAAAATCTTGTTGATTAAACATACCTTCACCATATGAGCTTTCTCATACTTTGGTTTTATGGTAAGAGACATTTCGTTTTTGTTTCCCAACTTTTAAAAGAATCTGTTAACGCTTATACAAAGAGATGTTTTTTTAATTATTAAAACGGTTTCAGTCCGCCTGAAGATTCCAACTATCATTGAGGTACAATTATATCACTAAAGAAATCTATACATCAACATTTTTTTTAATGCTTCTTTAATATATGCAATTAATGTACCGAGAGCCTAAACAAAATTTCCTAATATCGGATAGTGAAATGCAAATACTCTAAGCTTCCAATGAATTCGAACAAATATCAAACAATATAATAGATGCATTTTAAAATGACCAAAACCCATTATTGGTTTAATAAAAGCTTAACAAGATAATCGAACAAACAACAACAGAAGAATCAAAATGCAAAATCATCAAAAGAAATAATCGAAAACATTAGTTCAAAAAAGAAAGAAAGAAATAATCCCAAGCATGTAACTTGGTAACGAAACCAATCAAAAATCAATAGTAGGGGGTTTTGTAGACATATGGTGGTGGTGGAGACTTGTAAGTGACCTTAGGAGAAGGCGAGTAATATGTTGGAGGTGGTGGAGAGTTGTAAACATATGGTGGTGGAGAAGATTTGTAATTTACTTTTGGAGAAGGAGAGTAGTATGGTGGAGGTGGTGGGGAGCTGTAAACATATGGTGGTGGTGGAGACTTATATTGAACCTTTGGAGAAGGAGAATAATATGGTGGAGGTGGAGAGTTGTAGACGTATGGTGGTGGTGGAGACTTGTAATGAACTTTTGGAGAAGGAGAATAGTATGGTGGAGGTGGTGGAGAGTTGTAGACGTATGGTGGTGGTGGAGACTTATAGTGAACCTTTGGAGAAGGAGAATAGTATGGTGGAGGTGGTGGAGAGTTGTAGACGTATGGTGGTGGTGGAGACTTATAGTGAACCTTTGGAGAAGGAGAATAGTATGGTGGAGGTGGTGGAGACCTGTAGACGTATGGTGGAGGTGGTGGAGAGCTGTAGACGTATGGTGGTGGTAGAGACTTGTAGTGAACCTTTGGAGAAGGAGAGTAGTATGGTGGAGGTGGTGGAGAGCTGTAGACATATGGTGGTGGTGGAGACTTGTAGTGAACCTTTGGAGAAGGAGAATAGTATGGTGGAGGTGGTGGAGAGCTGTAGACATATGGTGGTGGTGGAGACTTGTAGTGAACCTTTGGAGAAGGAGAGTAATATGGTGGAGGAGGTGGAGAGTTATGCACATACGGTTTTGGATGTGGCGTGTATTTAGGGCCTTGTCTTCTATATTGTGGTGGAGGAGGTGATGATGTCGAATAGTATGGAGAATACTTTTTGGGTAGATGTGGTGATTTGTGTTGATGAACCGGGGAATTATACTGTGGTGTTGGAGGTGATGAGTAAGGATATGCTGCAGCAGCAATGGCACTAAAAACCACAACGTAAACCATGCAATGGCTTAATCCCATCGTTCTTGAGGATCCCATCTTACTCATAGCTGCTTTTGTAGTTATTTCTTTTTTCTTGTTGTTGTTATGATATAGGTTAACATGGAAGCTATTTATATATAATCGATTTTTTATAAAATAGTATATTATCTTCCACCCATTTGGGTTCGTGTGTGGCACTTTCAAACACATTTAGAGGACGTGCTAAGGTGTTAGTTTGAAAAAGATATTTGTTCTGTGGGGAATCTGAAATTTATCATATTCTCTTGCAACTTTCAATTAGTTAAAGTTATTTTCTTCTTATTTTGTGGGGAATCTGAAATTTTTCATATTTCTTCTTATATATCTATATATATATATATATATCGACAAACTTAAATAAAATGAACAAAACAAGCCTTTAATTAATGATTCTTTTAGCCACAAAGAATATATTTTTGTTTCATAAAATTGATGTGACGAACGCGAAATTTATTTCAGTATGTTACCTATTAATTGTCTTTAACATGAGACGATCAAAAACTTTATAAGATTCTTTGAATGATATTTAACACCGATTAAGTTTTTAAAAATTCAGTGGTTATGAAACAGTACTGTTGATTTGTATAATAATCGACTAGTCCGCACCATGTCTAGTAAATAATACTAATATACTATATTGTTTTGTTTCTTTTTACTTCATCAGCACTCTGAATAGTTTCCTTGCAGCCAATATGACCTTGTATTTGGATTTCTCATTCTACGCGTTGGGTCTATTTTTCTCATTGTAACATATATAATATATTGATACATGCACAGATACACGATTTAGCAACGTGTTTTTTTACATGATATATATCTAGGGTTTTTCTTTTTACTCTATTAATTAACAAGGAAGATTTAAGCATATGGGGTTTGTTTTTGTTGTATATAGGTACGTAACGAACAAATCAATATGGCACTTTGTCATCGAGAGCAACATTAAATATAAGGAAACTCGAAGATGGTCTAATTGCATCACGAAATCGTAGCTTAATTTTATTTTATTTTTAATTTGAATGGAGGGTTCACCGGAAGCAGCAACGGCAATTTGCATAATTCATTTAAAGCAAAAAAGAAAAAAAAAAACCCAATTGCATCACGAACACACAATTTCATTATGCAGGGATCACACGCGTGTAAGGGAGCAAACTTATTATATCCAACAATTATAATATTGTATAGATATAATTATATTGTAGTTTTTATAAAAATGTTGTTAATTAATTTTGTATTTAATATTGTGATAAATTATTAAGTAGTATATTTGTATGTGATTCTTAGATATGATCGAGCGAAGTAAATATTAGAAGGGTGTATATATTCTCTACCTATTAATTGAAAATGTAGTTTAATAAAAAATGTTTATTTGTTTTAATTTGATTGGTTATAATGTACATACTAATTGATAACCGCCATCATTACGGTCTTCTTTAATAAGTGTGGCGCATTTAATGCTCATCAGATTCTCACCGCATCTATTGCTCTCGCGTTGAACCTTCATGGCCATAATCATATTTTACGGTCCAACAAAAACAATGGCTGTTGATTTTTCGAGAAGACTAATTGATCTTTCTAAATGTAGCAACTACCACTAACTTGTCACTTTTTTCAATATTGAAAAGTAAGAAGTATAAGCAGAAAAGAGAGACTTTTTTATTTAAAAAAAAAGATATAATGTACATACTAATTGATCATTTAGTTTAATAAAAACACTGAAATTTTTATTTTACTTTATTGGTTGATTTGATAAAACTAAGCAATTTAAATATGATTATAAATGATAACTAGGTGGTTTTCCGCGCCAAACACGGGAGTAATACAAAAATACCAATTTATATTGTGATTAGTTTTTTAATTTTCATTTAACCTCTTTAATTTTACTAAGTTTATGTAACAAAAACATTGTTTTGATACATAAATTAACGTATTATAAAAAAATTATAAAAAATGTTATAAATAAATTTTTTTTAAAATAAATCAAAGCTAAAAAGAAAAAAAAAACAAAATGAGAATGCAAAAATGTGATCAAGTATTTGCTAAAACTCGCTCTAAACAAAATTCATTGTTCTACATTGGAGCGTTATGTCTTTACCAGTTATCAAAATCTTCACACTTATTCTAGATGTTAGTCTAGAAATATCAATGTATAAATGTGTATGATTAAAAACTGGTTTTGGAGAAAAAAAGTAATCTCATTTCTTGGATTTCATATTGCCCATTCGAGAAGAAAAAATCTTAGTGTGAAAACTTTTCACAGTTTGATTTTTGTGGCAATCACTACACATTTTGGTGTATGTTGTCTCAAATTATGTGGAATAATTTTGTCTATAATGTAGACGATGTTTCAGTTTTATTAACTTTTACTTGTGTAATATTACTGTCTACTTAACGTTGGCCTAATTAATCGATTTGAAAGAAAACATATTGGTGATATAATGGATCCAAAACTATCTTAATTAGCTTGTCAAAACTATCTTGATTCTATATAATAGCAACGTCTTATTCAGAAAACATACATGAAGCTATATGTTTTTTAATCTTATTTCTCATCATATTTTCAATTGTTGCTTGAACATATTTTTTATAATTTTCTGTGTGAAAAAGTAAATCTATTTCTTAAGCAACACGCAACTAAACTGACCGTAAATAAAATGTAAAACAAAGACAAATTCACAAAGAAACATTCTTATGATCAACAGTTTTTTTTTGTTTGACAACAGATCAATAGGGTTTAAAGAAAGTGTAGTTACGACTTCATGATCTTTGAAACTCACACTACTGTACAGTACTCTTAACTTATTATTCAAACGCAATGAGCAGCAACAACACTGAGCTGCATTAAACCATGTGCTTCTCACTTAAATTCTATCATCAAGAAGAATCCATATCACATTAAAAAATACACACCAATTACTCAATATATCAAGAAACGAAAGATGTACCTTGAGTCACAAGGTGCAATGGTTATACTATATCAATTGGGACAAAACTTTAGAGGTTTCCCATGTCTCAAATTCATTCACTGTTATCCCCACAAAGAGGCTTGCAAACTCTTTGATGGCAGCATATTCCACATTACGATCATCTCCTACTTTTCCTCTTGAAGCAGATATTCAAGTTACTCTCATATATCATTATTAATTGTATAATACAGTATCTAAGAAAAAAGCACATCAAAAATCTCTTTCAGCTTAAAAAGAACATAAATCTTAAGGATTTGTTGGTATCATACACATTACACCCTTTTCCCAAATCACATACGGAGAGAAGGTGCAACTATACAAATGCTTCTGCTTCTCAAAAATCTTTCTTCCTTTCTCCTATAGTTTTGTACCCTTTTACATTCATATCTCTCCATACGTTTTAAGCTGAAGGATCAAACAAAAATAGTATTGTTCATTTATCACATATTAAAATAGTATTACTCGTGAGTCAATACTTCCTTCGGCCGATAAAGATTTGTTGCCCTTCTTCTTTGGATATTGGTTATCTCGTAGGTTTTCTTTCTCTTCCACTAAGAGATCACTGGCTACATCATAAGCTTTAAGTGGCTGAGTTTCTTGTTTTTCCATGGTACTCGATCAACCGCACTTTGCCCATAACTGGAAGTCCTTGTCGCCATGAGGCACAAGTAACAAAACCAACTTAGAGATTTGATATACACAAAAAAAGAAACAAACCCAACACTCTTAAAACAATTGAAGTTCGAAAGAAAAAATTTATGAATTGCCCCTCTAATAAGCAAACATAAACCAAATTTACAGTCGAATTTCAGAACAAAAATAAAAATAAAAGGAAAGTGGAAAATTATGAGTGGAGATTTTGATATTTATCTACATGTCTTGGATTTGTGTTAACTGGGAGAAAAGACCAACTTAACAATTCTTTATGAAAAAAATCCATATAATGGATAAAGAGTGGATTAGCGATTCTTTTATTCTCCATGGTTGGATTCCTTTATATTGGTATATTAAAAACACATAATAAATTAGATATAAAATTTATAAACCGTGTTACTAAAATTAAAAACAGATTAGATCATTTTAAACGAAAACACAGACACTAAAATAAATCAGAATCACACGTTGTAAGTTTTGCTTATGAACCTTATCTAGTTATCTCTTTATGTTTCCACTATCCTAAAAAGACACAATCACAAAGTTGAGTATAAAAAACTGCAGTAACATTTAAAGTTTAAACAATGATTAATAGAGCATATGAAACATATCGGAAAAATTACCAACCAGGATCATCCATTCATTGACAGGTATACTTGAACCGAAATATTGCAGAAAAGTGTATTGTAACCCATGAGTAAACTATTCGCAATTTGAAGACATTTCAGAGTTTTTTCCTCTGGCTATGCTTTTTTTTATGAGTAGCTATTCACAAAGATGGCTTATGCATCTGAAAGTTCTGAGCCATTTTTGGCTCATATATGCTTTTTATTAGCTTCTTAGCATCTGGTAAGCAATTCAACAGCTTACCGTCATACTCAATCACAATTCCAGTCTAGAACCACAAAGAGAAAGTGAAACCAATCGAACTTTACATGTAAAAACCCAAATCATAGAAAAAAAAACACCCACCTTCTGAACCATGGCAAATATGATGTGATATCCAAATACCAGTTATGGAATCCCATCCAAACGAACACTCGCATAACTGCCTCGAGACTGGAAGACAAATAAACATGAGTAATAATTTAAAAAAAATCTAAAAATCAAATAAATTATAATCAAAAACAGGAAAAAACAATAAATACGCGCAAACAAAGTAAATAATCAAACATAACATTGCTTCTAAACAATCATTATATGAGGAACTCAGCTGATGCGCCATCCAATCTTCTTATAATGACACCGACTTAGCAGCTAACAAACAATAAATAGATTATCCTACAAGTGTTCAAATTATAGAAAAAAAAACTCATAACCCAATTTATAAAAATAAATATAGGTCCAAAAATTTATTCCACAAAACATACCTACGTTGGAATTTAGAGAAGGCGATTGGGACGTACAATCTCCAAAAACAAGTTCATGGATCATCACGGTAACTTGAGACTCAAAACTAACAAAGTGAATATAGACAGACAATCAAACTATAAAATAACAAACAAAGTAAAACAATCACAACAACTGTTTTATGGAACCACGATTGAACGATATATGGTTGAAAAAAACCGAAAATAAGCCCTAGAAAATATAGAAGACATGACAAAGCGTTTAAAAATAGTGATCATATTTATATATATATATACAAGGCTACACATTGATAGTTTACTTTTCTTTAGCATAAGATAATGATATTAGAATATACTGGATCGAATTTACATTTATTTTAAGTGTTCGCCCATATAATTATCCGATAGCAAATATGAAAATATACATATTTTATATATCATAATTAAATAAAAATTTTAATTTAGAAACAAATCAATAGTAAATTTTATTAAGGGCAAATCAAGTCAATTCATATGAGGGGTAAAAACTAATCAATCATAATAACTCTCAACCACAGCCCAACTTGCTTCTCAATTAATAATATGATATGCAATGATAATAAAATTTTTGACATGACATTTTCTAGCATATATATTTCTTATATGACATAATTTAATATATAAATATAGTATTTGGATAAATTAATATTAATTTTTCCTTTTGAATATAATATTTATAATAAATATTTATTACAAAATTTGTAAAATAATATTTTATAAAACTTGTTATGTAGTTGTACATTTCAAGATTATAATATTTCTCATTTGCAATTAATTCACTTTTGTTAATTTTTGTATTATTATCGAACAAAATCATTTAATTTTTCAAAGTAAATTTAACTCAATCAGCCAAAGCATTCATTTATTTTACAAAAAAAATTAACATATGATATTTTATTTTACATTTATAATATACTTACTTTGCTTATGAATATGACACATGGATTTTTCAAATAATTAAACTTCATAAATAATAGTAAGAATAATATAAAACTAGAGAATCTGTACAAAGACTCGAAGATGCTCTAATTGCATCACGAAATCGTAGCTTAGTTTTTCTTTTTAATTTGAATGGAGGGTTCACTGAAAGCAGCAACGGCAATTTGCATAATTCATTTAAAGCAAAAAAGAAAAAAACCTAATTGCATCACGAACACACAATTTCGTTATGCAGGGATCACACGCGCGCGCGGGAGCAAACTTATTATATCCGACAGTGACAGAAAAATGGCGATCGGTTGACTCTCGGACAATAAGTTCTGAGTAATAAGTTACTTCTCTTTCAGCCAAGTTTGGTACAAATCCTTTTCAGCATTTTACATGTTTACACCAATGTAATTTATAATGTTTAGTTAATATGCCCAAAGAAAATCAAATACAAGGTTGATAGATGCTATTTGTTTCTACACTCCTAAATTGAAACTGTCTGCCGAGAGCTATCGTCCTGAGACTGATGTAAGACTCACGCGGTTGATAGATGATATTTGCATCAATGATACAGCGTCTCTAGCATTCCATGTCGCTATAAACGCTGGCTGCTTTGGCTCAAAGAGGTCTGCATTCTCATTACCAAGCATTGAAATCACAGTTGAAACTCATGGCCTATCATTTGAGTGAATTTGGATGCATAATAAACCAATGTGCACACATTTTCGCATTTCATTCTCAAAAGCCTCGTTGTAGATTCAAGGGTCTGCAAGAGTGATAGCCTGCCTATCATTCCATAATTTCCAAGCCTAAAAAACATAGAGTTAAGGTCAAAATCTTTAGAGCGAGTACTTATTGTAAGAATAAGTTTAAATTGTTTAAGTATACTTACATAATCTAAAAGATTCAGATTCTTGTCATCGTTATAAAAGCTTGAGATTTTCCTTCCACTCACAATCTCCAATAGTATAACTCCAAGGCTGAAAACATCGGATTTTTCTGAGAATAAACCTTGCATTGCATACTCCGGTGACATATATCCGCTATAAAAGATAGTTTTTAGGCCGGTTTTAACATTTTTTATTTTCAAGTATTGTATAAAAAAGTTAATAAAATGTTTAGTTACTTTGTTCCAACCACTCTTGATGTATTAGCTTCATTTTCATTTATGTGAAAAATTTTGGCGAGTCCAAAATCTGATATCTTTGATTCAAGTTATCATCTAACAAGATGTTGCTAACTTTGAGATCTCTGTGTATAATCTTTAGCCTTGAATCTCGATAAAGGTACAAAAGACCTCTACAAATACTAATGATTATGTTAAAACGTGTCTTCCAATCGAGAATATTTTGCTCCTGTGTGCCTGAATCACAAATCCTTAGTGCGTAAATTTCCCCATACAATAAACAAATAAGAATGGAAATATAGTCTAAGATGTGATAAGTTACCAAATAGATAACCGTCTAGGCTTTTCTTCGGCATGAACTCATACACCAACATCATCTCTTCTCTCTCGATGCAGCACCCAAGCAATCTCACTGAATTACGGTGTTGCAATTTGGAAATGACGACTACTTCATCAACAAGTTCTTCAAGTCCTTGTCCAGAAGCACACGAAAGCCTTTTAACCGCGATTTCTTGACTTTCTTGCAATTTTCCCTATAACCAAATATATCAACCAGTTGTGAAGAATACACATTGGAGATAATTTGGAGAAGAAGATGTATACCTTGATGGCCTGCATTACTTGGTTCACAAGATATATATTTTGCTTTCCAAGTTATCTTCAACAATACATAAGACAACTGTTTGCAAACAGAGGTTCAATTACCTTGTAAACAGGACCGAAACCGCCTTGTCCTAACTTGTTTTTAAGTGTCTGTTGCAGTAGCTAACACTTGAAACTCAAAAAGTGGTGGCAGGTCCTCGAGTTTGGATAAATTTATAGGACTATTCCTTTTCACGTTACTACTTACTGTTAAAGCTTCAATTCTCTGGAACACTTGTCTCGCTTTTTAATTTTTTTCTTTCAGCTGTGTATGAAATTAATATACATCAATAGAAAAAAAGACTTTTATGATGGATATTGTATCAATGAATTCAACAGTATATACCTTTATGCTTTACGCACTTTCGCAACTTTAAACCAACCATAACTGCAACTAAAATGCAAACCGTAGGAACCTTTGTGACAACAATCCAAAACCTAACAGTGTCTACAAACAGATAAGACACATAGTTAGTATTATTCTGATGGACAAACTGATTGAGTTTATAGATCATTTGCATACATATACTTACTGTGTTTTGAATCCGCAAGACGAACATAAAGACCAATACCATTGAGCAAATTATACTGCAAATCAACTAAGCTCTCTTTCCAGATCATGCACCCTATATCTCTTACAAGCGCAAAAGCAGTGCATGAGCAATCCCTCACGCATACATCCTTACAAGTCTCTGAGTTGTTAAGCGAAACAATTGATCCAAAATCAGGCTCCTTCATTCCCCTAAGTACCTTAAACCCGTCTTCCCTATCCGCAACCAGACTCTGTCCACAGCTCAATGGAACCATTCTCTTGCAGCCACCCGAGAAATCCCCGTTGTTCCATTGATTCCAGTACACGGGCTTAAACCCATCAATGCAACTACATTTACCAGAACTAAAGTCTTTACTATCATCACATAAGCTGTAATTGCCGCAGCGGTTATAGTTTTCGCATTCCATGCTTGGGTTCGATGTAACCAAAGTCCAGTTCTTGGCATTCGTAGTCCTCCTGAACTGCTCTAGTACGCCATCAAACCTGATCTGAAACCTCAATAGATCAGAACTGTTTGTCGGAGCATACGTGAAGTACACGTTACCATCTGGGTCAGGAGGAGAAGAGATGTTAATATGGTAAAGATGGTTCGTGAAACGGAACATATCCGGTATACCGGTAAATATAACTGAATCCCATGGTTCGCTTCTCCACTTCCTCGTGTCCCCTTCCCAAATCACAATCTCTAATGCTCCAATGGGATCAATCCCAAGTGAATACCTTCCGGGTGAAGGATCATTTTCTGATTTCCACGGAATAAAAGCGCGATTCTCTACTCTTGATGGATTCACCCTAACCCTCATACCAGGCAAGAAAGTATCAGTTGGATTGTTAAAGCTCTCCCAATACAAAGTGCTTCTGTTTGAATCTGAAGACAGAACCAAATCCCCTGTTTCCAACAGAAGAGCAACCGTTTTGTTCAACTTATGATGGACGTTTGTTGACGACCACCAAGTTCCCGTCATGTGCAATCTTCAGAGCTCCATTTTTATCTAACAATGGCTTCTCTCGATTCGCGACCCAAACAATCGTTCGGGGTTCGACGTTCTTATACCAGATTCCAACATACCTTAAGGTTGAGTCTTTGGTGCTGAAGAATCCAAGCTCGAGGATTTTGTTCTCGCTGATCAGTGAGTCTCCGTCTCGTATCGTGTGGTTTCTGGTGATTGAGTTGCTTGTGGAGCAAGATACGATGCCACATAGTTGAAGCAAAAGCAAAAGGGTCGTGACCAAAGTATGGTTTCTGTTTAGTTCTGCCATATTTGGCAGGATTTGATCCTCGGAGATCTGTATATTACAAGAAGGAAATTTATGGAAAGAATCAATATAGTACTTGTTGAATTTTTTTGTTTCTTTGGATAAGTTTGTTGATATTTCAGGTCGGCTAATTGCTTAAATAGCAACTAGCAACTTCCACACTGTATACTTTTGAAAAGTAAAGAGTAAAAAACAAAGGAGAGATAAATATATTAAAAAAAATAGATAACTTGATCAATGTGTATTTTGTGTGTGTGGAAATCAATGAAAATAATCCAGAAATAGTAATACAAACGACGGCACTGAATGGGAGTGCCATTCGGCAAATCGTGTTAACAAATGACGATAAACTTTTTACAATGTATTTCAAAAAATTGTAGGATCGAGTTTAAATTTAATTGGTGATACAGAAATGGCACTAATATAAACCATAATAGATTACACGTCCTGATCTTTCAGGTTTTATTTAAACTTTGTATTAATAATGAAAAATTGTGACCGTAAGGCCAGAAAATTATGGATGTCAACCATTGCTATGTTCTTATTGGAAATATATGTGACATATATGTCTTTTGGTTTAATATAAAGATCATGTTAATATTAAAGTTATGAATTCTAATATAAAAAACGATACTGTGATGGATCAGTTTTAATTAAAGAGATTAGAATTGGGTGTATTGATAACCCTCATGCCTTATCTTATTATAAGAGCAGCTCCAATCCTAGTTTCTCACATAAGTATCTTACAATAAAAAAAAGAAAATAATATAAAAGTATGAGAGAAGAAGAGAAACAGTTTCTACTTTAAAAAATTTTAGATACGGTTTCTAAACTTAAACAACTAGGTGTTTTTATCTGATTGATTCAACTCTCTTAAATTTATAATTTTATTTATATAATCAATTTATATTATTATAATATAAATAAAATACCATTAATAAGAGATCATCCGTTGTGGATGCTATCCTCTCTAAGTTTTTCATATATATATATATCAAAGGTTGTAATGATATATATAAAAAGTTTGTATTGGTGTGTACTAAAGGTTGTAATGTTTGGTTAAGAAGTGTGTTTCTATTATAAAAGGAGAAACACAATTTAACCAAGTAACTAACGTTAAAAACAACAACACACATATAAACAACCGTGAGGGATAAGAGAAAGAAAGTGAAGGATTTTAATTCCTTGTCCATCAAAAGGAATCGTAAGGTCTTTTGGAGATTAAGGAGGAGAAGATCAATTGAAATATTGATCTCATAACAAGTCCAAAGAGAGCATGGATCAAGGTTAGTGATACACAGATTTTATACCCTATAGAACTACTGCAAGTACACAGTAAATGATGTAATAAAGTAGGGATCGAATCCACAAGGACCAAGTGTCACACTGCAAATCTTAATGAAAGAAACTAAGCTAAGACAAGAATATGAGTTGTTAAATGTAATGTAAAACGAAAATAGCAAATAAAAGCGGTTTAAAGACAGTAAAAGAAAGCGCTAGGTCTAGGTATTTCGCAGGAATTCAGAGATCAAGAACCAGACAATTATTCAGGGAACAATCTAGAACTCAAACATAAATGTATAATTAATCCACTTTAGTGGCATCAAAGACTTTGTCTAGCAACTTAAGTATCTAAATTTTTGTTTGAACTTAAAATTCTAAACAAGCATTAATAAACAAGTTTGATTTGTTCACAGATTGCCTTAACATTAGCTTTCGTTGGCTAAGGACAATCTGCTCACCTATGTTCTATCAAGCAATCTAAAACACTTTCATGAATATATTAAACCCTAAATCAGAGATTAAGTGATCAAATTAATCGAAGCAATGAGAACAACAATAGGCGAAGACAGCAGATGAACAACCATATTTATGTCTAGTTCATTAATTCATGAATCCTTTGAAAACCCTAAACCTAACTATGAAACTACTCAGACATGAAAGCAGAGAAACAACAAAGAGAGGAAGAGAAATTCATAATCAATAAATAAGAAATCCAAAAGGGTTCAGAAATCTTCTTAATAGGTGTAGAGATTCTTCTCTCCAAGCTTACAAAGCACAAAACCTAAAAGTATGAATGTAAAAGAAGAGGGTTGCCTAAACAATGGCTGAAAAACAAGTATTTATAGGTCTAGGAACGAATTGGATGAGAAATTGTCGAAAACCAAGTTTGAATAGGAAAAACCCGAAGTTTTCTTATTTCTGTGTGACCAAACCGGCTGGTTAATACCCCGGATCGATTGATCCTGACTTGGATCGATCGATCTAAATCCTCTCGGGAAATCCATGGCCTCTCGGATCGATCAATCCCTCCTAGATCGATCGACCGAAAATGTCCCGGATAATTTTTGAACTTCGGATCGATCGATCCAAATCTAGATCGATCGATCTAATTTCTCTCGGGAAGTTCTTCGGCTTTCTGCGCGCGCCAGACTAGACTGCTTTCACGAAAACTGGCATAACTTTTGATCGCACCATCAGATTGACTTCAAACCACTTCCAAATGAAAGCTAACTCAAAGATATAGCGTGTGTCCAAATTTCAGCTCGATCCATTGGTGGGAAGTACTTCAACGAATGAAAAACTTCGGACGTTCCTGTATAGTTCTGCATCAACATATGTTCGTTTGTACTCAAAATGGCTCTTTTTCTCCCAAATGATCTAAAACCTGAAAAAAATAGATAAAATGACTAAAAAGCTCTAAAATAACACTTTAACTCGAAAAACTGTTGAAAACCTTAGGTTGGAAAGCCTGAAAACCCCAATATATCAGTTAGTGTTTACTTTCTTCTTCTTTAAGAAACTGTTAGGATTGAATTAAATTAAATCTAGATCATTTCATGATTGACATCATTAATAGTAATTCTACAATGTGGCGTTCTTTATTTGGGCGGTTGAACAATCCTAATTTTCTTTTTCTACCATCTTTTTTTCTTTTGGAGTCTTTCTAGCTAGTACTGTATACAAGAAGGATTTTTCATTAATTTCTTTATCCAGTTTTATTTAAACTTTGGAGTCTTTTTCTACAAGTAGAATTTGTTACTTTTCCTGATTTTTAATGTACAATTTTTAATGATTATAGAACCCCCCCCTTTCTTTTTGTAAAACCGAAAGAGTGTTGTTATAGCATAAACGAGTCAATCCCATTTACATCTCAGTCTTTGAGTATGTCTATATACACATTTAATCAACAAAACTCCATCAGCCCTTCTCAACCCGAAACTCTCCACCAACACATAACACCCAAATCTCCTCCAATCTCTTCCATTGTTTCCATTCATATCCACAAAATCTCTTCTGGAAACCCTAATTTGCTCATCTCTCTCCACTCTCACCACCTTCCTTCCTCCACCCACCCATCCTCCTTCCTCCATTACCCTTGTCATTCTTTCCACCACCGCGAAACTTAGCCCCACCGCAGACCCTAAACCAGTCTTTCTCCTCCTCTCTCTCGGTCCTCGCAAACATTGAACCGGCCTATACCAATAAAAACCTCCATGCCCTTCTTTATCCCCTTTAACCGCCTCCATACCCATCACATAGCTTGCCTCTCTCACCACGTTTGCATCTACTCTCACCACTTCTTCTTCATTTTCATCATTGTTTTCGTCAAGATCTTCGTTGTTGGTTTCATTCAAGTTATTGTTTTCACAATGGTAGATCCGTTCCCAATATTGGGTTAATGTCATCCTATAGAACATTGACTTCTTCATTTGGTGACTTACACTACAATTCTCCTTCACAAACATAAACGGGCAATACCATTCTCCTACTATCACGCTACCGGACCGAATTATTGAGATGGGGAAATTGAATTCAGGGAGGCGGGCTCTTAGCTCATCATCAAGGCCTAGAGCTTCTCTAGGTCTCTTCGGATGCAGGCTCCTCGAGGTTCGTAGTTCCCATCCTTTCTTCTTGAGAAATGAAGGTGGTGTGCCATCTGGAGCTACGGATTTCGCATAGAACGTCCGCTCGTGATGCCGGTTGATCTTAACTGTCTGATATAAGTTTCTTGGATCCAAAGGTTTCGGTTTCTTGTCATGCAAGATATCTGGAAAACAACATAACCCTTTCTCTATCTCCCTAGAACACACACAAACTTTCCTGCAAAGAGAAACAGATTCACTACACGGAATTCCTTTTTTATCACCAAAACACTATCGAAACTACTTATATATGAATCAAGCCTTAGAACTTTGATCTCTTTTGTGATTTTTAGATCTTACCCTTTGTGTCTGCCTCTAGCGTGAACAACGTAATACCGATTTGAAGACAATGGTTGATCGAGAGCCGGTATGAACAAGACCTTCTTAACTGAAGTCTCTCTGTTTCCAGAACTGTCTGTGTGAACAACTGATAAGATCTTGTCTTGAGGGAACGGAAGCTTCTCGATTTTTGTTCTCTTACATAAACCGAAACAGAACGTATCCTCTGTTTCTGCTTCTTCGTCTGTAATTACCAGAACGCCGGAGAATGGACCTTCCGGTGATTCCTCCGAGAGCGTCTTCTGGTATTTTCTGAACTGCGACAGTGTCCTCGTCACGTACATTTTTGTTCTTCAAGCTGGAATTAGTGAATTCTGGAGGTTTTAGAATCTATTTAATGGGTTTTATAAAAGATTTTCAACAATTGTGGGGGTTAACACGACAAGATTGTAGAGTAGTGGGGTGGCTGGATGTAACTTTTGATAGTGGAGGGTAAAGTTATGTAATTTAGGTGTTTGCTGATTGGGCAAGTCATTGTAACTTTGTTTTTCTAAAGAAAAAACAAAAGAAGTTAAAGCGAAATGTAACAGTCACATTCCACTCTCACTCTCTCACAGTCTCACTTATCAGCAAGGATTTTACTATTTAAATTTCAAAAACTAAGTTAAAAAGACTTACATTCTTTTCTTTTCAAAAATTTCAGAATTAATTGGGATTTCTCCACTAATTTTTATTACCAGCTAAGCTCAAAGTGTTGATGATGATTTGTATATTCCGTAATTTCTGTTGATCTATCGGTTAAAGTGAAATATTTTCCAATTAAACAATAAACGAATTTATTCTAGACGGAAGAACATTGTACTATACTACTATAGATACATCTCTAGCCACTCATGAGAATAGCTTTTGACTTAGTGGATGAAGAAAGAGCTGATAAAAAGAAGAAAAGAGAGAAAAGGAATAAAGTTACAAGACAACTATTTCAAAAAAATGTGTAAATAAATATAAAGTTCTTATGGAATATATTTGAAAATGTGAATAAGACAAAAATAATTTTGGCTAACTCAATTATATTAGATTTAAAAAGAAAATACTTACGAAGGGATGTATTATACAGAAAATATCTTAATGAAACAGACCTTATTATTTCATTCATGTTCTTTATAACAGAGAATGAGAGAAAGCAAGATCATTTTATAAAAGATAACATTACCGAACATACTGTTTATTCTTCTATGATTTTTACACTTCTATCTCTTATTGTCTAACCTTATCTTGTATAACAATCCAAGTAGCAAGCCCAAAATGAAAAAGCATATTGAAGAACTGAATCTTATCAGATAAACTTGGGCCTAACACAAGCCGAAGTTGACCCCATTCATCATCAAAGCTACATTTAGAGCAATTCCTTGTAAACATCTACACCAACTCTAACAAACATTCAAACTGGGAATGTTCTTCTGTGGATCTTCCTCGTGTCTTCATTTTCTGCAACATACATAAGTTTCATTTACACTAAACTTAAAGTAACTTAAGTAAGTTCAAACAATCACAAATTTCATAAACAATGGATTAGAGAACATGGTCAATGGATTTTCCGCTAGATATAGTCCTCACAAGTCATCACCTTATCCGAGCCACCATTACCAACATGATGATTGTGATGGTTTCTTTCAATACCTTTTATTTCGTTACTTATCTTATTTTACCATTCAAACATATTTTTTTTACCGATTGTTACAGTAATTATTCTACATGTTTCACATTAACCGCAATTATTTCACCTACAACATTTGCAACACTTAATCTATTTTTTTCTTTTCTGTTCCACTTTTATAAATCAAAGCTTACGGTTACGGGGGTGATCGATAGGAGTTGTGATAGGAGTTATGTGTAGATATTGTAAGAATAATTATTCTTATATGTGACATATGTGTTTTTTGGCTTAATATAAAGATCATGTTAATATCAAAGTTATGAATTCTAATATAAAAGACGATACTGTGATGGATCAGTTTCAATTAAAGAAATTAGAATTGGGTGTATTGATAATCCTCCTACATTATCTTATTATAAGATCCTTTCTAAGTTTTCCATATATATATATATGAAAGGTTGTAATGATATATATGAAAAGTTGTGTTGGTGTGTACAAAAGGTTGTAATGTTTGGTTAAATACAACCTTTTGTATAAGAAACTGTTAGGGTTGGATTAAAACAAATCTAGATCATTAAGGATAGATTTCATGATTGAAATCATTAATAGTAATTTTTTTTTTTTACAGATATTATTAGTTGTAAGATACTGGTTGAATTTTTATATATAAATAATTACAGTTTATTGGCTAAAAAGAACATTTTGAGTTACATGAAAACTCTGTCGAGTTACATTTTCAGTTTCGAAAACTAAAACTCTCAAAAGTCGTTAGAAACTCGTAAAATTGTGTTTCCTAAAATTTTTATTTTGGAAACACGATGGAAACTTATGTTTCCAATTTGGAAACATAATAGAAACTTGATTTTTATTTTTGTTAATAAAATAATAATTATAAAAATAAAATTAAGTGATCAGATTAATTGTTAATAATTAATTTGATTCGTTAGAAGAAATTAATAATTATTTTGATTTATAAAATAAGATTAATCTTGGTATTATTGAGTTTGAATTTTTTTTTATGGTTCGATATAGATAAGTTTCGTTGATATAATCAACAAAATTGATAAGGAAGAAAACTTTTCTAAATATTTAACTTAGAACATTACTATTTAGTAAGAGAATATTACAGAATAGAGTACTTTCATAAACTATATTTACAAAAAAGAGTACTTTGGCCAAATGGGGTACTTTTCTTTGTTTCTTCTTTGTTTCTTTGTATGGAATTTGTCCAATTTACCATTAAACACTATCTCATCTAAAACTGTTAAAATATTTCACAATCCACATCTGAGATTTTTTTTTCAACAAGATCTAGATGCCGCCATCAACAACCTCCTTCCACGGTGAACACACAGTCGTTCTCTTTCGAATTTAATTGCTCACCTAGCGTACACCAGATTGACAGACCATGAACTGTGTTGATTTGCTTTAAATTGGCTAGAAACTCGAAAATTAAATCTTTTTTCTCGATTGTAAGTTCAAAATCATATATTAAATGGTAGATCTGATATAACTAGGTAACTAACGTAAGAAAAATGAGCAAAAACGCCAATAACGGTGGAAAAAAACAAATCGGCGAAAATTCAAAGTTTTCTGTTGCATAAGTAAAGTAGAAGATAAGGGTAATTTGGTCATTTGCCAGAGTATAAACTATGTATGAGAGTGTGTGGATAGCAATTTATTGTACACACGCTAATATAATTTGTGTAAACTATGGATGAGAATGTGTGGATAGCAATATATTGTACACATGGCCATTGATGTTTATAGCACCATCACATTTTATTTTTAATTTTGGTTTTTACAGCCATGTGCAATATACAAATCACTGATGTCCCCGCACATATAACATATTTCTCAAATAGTCACTCTTCAATGGACAGGCTCGTGGATGCAATCAATTTCGCTATTCAAAGTAGATCAATAGATGAGAATATATGGATGACCATATATGGTATCAATGTCCATGATAAACACTGAACATTTAAAGATGACATTTTTTGAATTTTTATAGTTCGCTAATCTCCGGCATTTCCATATACATACATTCAAGAAAACTATGATTTTTTCCATTCAAATTTATACTGAAGCATTGAAGTTCATACATTTTGGAAGCATTGAAGTTCATACATTTTACCCATGGATGCACCGTCGTTGTTGCACCTTCCTTGGATGTCTGTATCTGAACAGCCACATAATGATCCATCCACATGTCAGCATATAAGTCGTCTTTGTTTTGGAATATAAATCTACCCTCCATTAGGTTGGAACCTACATAATCATGGTCCTAATATTGTGGATGTTATTCGATGATATGTAAGTAAAGATTGGGTTTCTCCAAAAATCATCTTCGAAAGTAATTGTGCCTTATTAAATTTCTTTATGGATGACCCCTAATGGATGATATAATAAATTTGTTTACGGATGTCTGTTCGTGGATAACCAACTGTGGATGCATATTTAAGTATGCACACTTATAAATTATTACAATCTACAAAAAAAACAACACTTTCCATAAGTAACCAACTGTGGACGTTTGTCGGTGGATAACCAACTGTGGATGCGTACTTAAGTTTTCATACGACAACAGTGTCCATGCGGTTATCAATTATGGATGTTTGTTGGTGGATAACTAACTGTGGATGCGTACGAAAGTAATCACCGATAGATTATTATAAGACTACAAACAGGAATACAAGCATTGTTCATACAGTTACATCCAAAGAATACCTCCCACTTGTACACCTTTGGTTAATCTCTACAAACAGAACAGAAATGCAAACCAGTGGGATGCATAAACATAAGGGTACATGGGGTCGTGTACAAGGACGTTTGGAGACCCCTATATGGATGACACCTTGTGGACGATTTAATACAATTATTACAATTCTACAAACAGAAAGACAGCACTGTCTACACATAAACCAACTGTGGACGTTTGTCGATGAATAACCAATAGTGGATATGTACTAAAGTAGTCACCCAACAATACTGTCCACGCAGTTACCAACTGTGGATGCTTGTTGGTGAATAAACAATTGTGAATGCATATCAAACAACTGTGGTGGTAGTTTTTCATCCGACGCCTCAATTGCTTCAACTATAGCAGCTGAATCAAATAGACAACGAACAGAACCATCAGATTTCTTCAACTGGCTATAATAACCTTTGTAAGTACTTAATAATTGAAGTATCTAAATAAAACCTCTAATTCGGACTACAAATAAACTTCTTCTTACCTGATTTGTCGGGATCTGATGCTTTCATCTTCAAATCTAGTACCAAACTCTTGTTGTGCGATGTTATACAGATCCGCTGCAGCGAAAGACTCCGAATACTGGTACAAGAATGAAAGAACACGAAATCAACTGATTTGCTAGATTTATGTTCTTAACGACGGCGAACAAAGATTTGAAGATGACTCTAGGGTTTTTGCTGGTTTAGTAAAATATTATTCAGAAAGAAGATGAAATATTGAGAAAGAAGGTGAAACATTAAGAAAAAAAAAGAGGATATAACAGTCTTTTTACATATTAAAAGTACTCATGTTGGCCATAGTACCTTCTTATGTAAACACTCTCTTCAAAATACCTTTTTTGTTAATATCTCATTTAATAATAGAGTCATTTACAATAAAACACACTTTGGAGAAAGATATTACAAAATTAGGCACTTAGGAGATATAAGGCACTTTGCTCAATATTTGAGCAGCTGATGTGACGATTTTGCCTTTTTTAAATATTGTGTTAGGTGTCATAATACTATAATTTTTGGGCGTTCATCCACTTAATTACATCCATATTTGCTATCCACACGCTTGCAATCATCTTTTTCATCCACCCACTTGCATCCATTTTTTTTTCATCCACCGGATTGCATCCATCTCTTCCATCCACCCGATTGCATTCATTTTTTCCATCCACCCACTTGCATTCATCTTTTTTTCCATCCACCAGATTGCATCCATCTCTTTCATCCACCCGATTGCATCCATCTCTTCCATCCACCCCGATTGCATCCATGTCGTTGCATCCATCTCTTCCATCCATCCGATTGTATCCATCTTTTCGTCCACTCCGAATCCAGCGACCTCTGCGTCGGAATCCGTCGCGGTTTCGGATCTAGCGACCCACGATCTGACAACAACCCTTACACCGGGGTTTCGGGTTTCCTCTCCGATGACATGAACATGGTTCATGGGCACTGTCTCCACCGTTCAAGTCGCCGATCCAATCCGCTGGCCCGATTCTCCATTTTGAATCTCTGTTAATTTCTCGCTTGAAAATCTCTTCTCCTTGTTTAACATTTATTTAGGTTGAGAAATGAAAAGGAGGTATTGAAATTGTAAAAGAAAGAAGTAATAAAAAGAGTTTAATTTTTCTTCTTAAAACTGTTTTTGGTTTCGTTGATAAAAAGTAATGAAAGAGAAGAAAAAGAGAACGAGAACGAGAGCAGGAGAAAGAAAGATAGAAGGAGAGAAAAAAGAGAGAAGAAGAGAAAGAAAGAAGGATAAAATTATCTTTTTATTTAATGAAAATACCTTAAAATTGTTAAATGTCTTTTTTTGATATTACAGTCTGTAAAAGTGCATTCGACTGTAATATTCTCTTAATAATAATGTATTAACTTTTTTTTAAATAAAATATTTTTAAAAAAAATAAAATTTAGATATATTTAATGTTTTAATATATATATATATATATATATTATATACATGTTTCATTCCAATATTTTTTAAAAATTGTGTTTCTATGTTTCAAAATGTTGTGTTTCTGTATTTTGAAATGTTCTGTTTTTGTGTATCTGTTTCTGTTTCTATGTAACCTAGTCTGTGAATATGTTTAAGAAATTTTTTTTTAGATATTATTAAAGCTTGATTGGTTAAACTGTAATTAAAACAAGAAACAAAAAGAGTTCGTACGGCTTTTAAAGTCACTTTGACGAAATGGCGCCTATATATCTCAAATCATTTTATTCAATACCTTATTTTCATTATAATAAAATGGAATGGAATTATGGAATAGCCAGTAATTTAGAAAACGTGGAGCAGGAATAAACGTAATCGAAATGATAAAATATAGTTTTATTGTTTGCAGGAAATTTTTAGCAGACATTATCCATTTTTGCAGACATCATCCATTATCTCACTTTAACTGCTCCTTTAATTTTTCACGAGAAATCGGAAATTATCTGATACTACTGATAGTGCAAAATTCAATAAATTGACAAAATTATGCTGAAGCTGAATTGTGTTCTTGGGTGTGCGAAAATCTAACCATCTTTTTATTACGATCGTATCACTTGGTTATTAAATAAGTTCACATATGATGTTAATCTCTTGGACTTATTTACATTGGTATAGCATTTGGATTATTTGGTTCAACAATCGGGTGAGTACTAGCGCATGCATTTTATCTTCTTTCTTCTTTCTCTAAGCATATATTTAGCTTTGATATATCCGTTTTATATTAAAGTAGAAGCTACAAACCCATAATTGCTCAGCTTCGAATCAGAACAGGTTAAATCACCGAAATTTTGACGAATATATATAACAAATCCACTGCACTCTATTAGTTTATATATAACTCCATAGTATACTAGTCCAATATTCTCTGTATCGTATTTTAAATATATACAACGATAGAGATTTAATTTCCTAGTCAAATGTGACACACACGTACACATATCTCTGCACAAATGAGTCAAAAGAGAAGACATCATGACGCAAAACCCCAAGTTTGAGTAGAGTAGTTAGGGCAGTTAAAGAAAGAACGTCCCTACTCTTTCCTATTTATATTTGATTTTATTATCTTATCCTTGAAAACAAAGAAACAAAACCGCTATTCCACATTTTCTAATGTAGCATGATTATTCTAATTAGTATATGTAAGTGTGAGTCTACAAGTTAGCTAGCGAACAATTGACTGAATTTACATTTTTCCTTGTTTACGGAATTAAATTAATTAAATATATGCACGTAAGAACTGAATTTTGATGATTATTGGACTTCTTAATTTATTGGTTCTAACAAGTGTTTATCTAATTAAGAACCTTTTATAATTGTAAGGTTCTACAACAAAAGTAGAGAAAGCACTTTGGATCACAATATCCGAATTCAAAACTGATATTGTATATAATATTAATATATCTCGTTAATCATAGACTAATCAGTAACCCAATATATGGTACATACTTTATGATCTATATAAGAGTTTACATTTAGAGATTTTTTATATTTATTATATACGCATAGTCCATAGCTCAAATGTATAAATATGACCCAACTCACCCATCATTGTTTTGACTCCTTACTTAAACGGAAAACACAAAAAAAAACATTTGGTTAAACCATCTTTTTCAATGAGAGACTCCTCAACCACATCTACCAAATCCTCACCGTTATGGAAACCATTTGCCTCAAACTGTTGCTCCGTCGATGACCAAACTGTCTTTGGAAATCTAAGCCGTTGCCGACCTTCCAAATCAGAGTTCTCCAAGAACCATCTTGGACCACTTCCTTCTTTTCGACGGCTCTCTTTCACCGATCTAAGCCGTTCTTCGTCGGCTAGGATCAACGAAGATCTTGCACATACTCTCGGAGCAGATTTAGTGGATTTTCAGATGTGTGAACTCAAGATGATCACTCAGTGTTTCTCCGGGAACTATCTTCTCGGAGAAGGTGGGTTTGGTAAAGTTTATAAAGGATACATAGACGAGAATCTCCGACAAAGCCTCAAAGCTCAGCCTGTTGCTGTCAAGCTATTGGACATTGAAGGGCTTCAAGGACATCGTGAATGGCTTGTAAGAACGTACCTGGTTATTATTGAGTTTTTCACTTTGTTACTGCCTTGCTGGTTCTTTAATCATTATTTAATTAATCTATATGTATGTCGTATATTATAATATTAATTGATAATTACGCATATATGGTTCAAATTATACGGTGCCTCAAAATACAATTCTGAAGCAGCAAACCGCTCATGATTTTGTATTCCAAAGTCAAAGAATTCATTGGATTCATGTCTTTATCTTTAAGTAACTTTAGGATATGAAACCACATGGAAAAATATGTTTGTTTATAATGTGGATTAAGTAGGCATATGATCTTGTCGTTACTATTTTGGGTGTCACGTAAAAAACGTATAAGAATCAGTTCTGTTAGCAGAATTGAATAGTTGGTGAAACCACTTTGATATACTCTATACATATTATACACGTACTGTATTTGCTTAATTTACCACTCTTAAGAATATTATTACATTTGATGTAAAACTATTAATTATATATTTATGTATGCAGTCTGAGGTCATACTTCTTGGACAATTAAAACACCCAAATCTAGTCAAACTTATCGGTTACTGCTGCGAGGAGGAAGAACGAGTCCTCATCTACGAGTTCATGCCACGTGGTAGCCTGGAAAACCACCTCTTTAAACGTAAGAACATTTTCAATAATTTCAATAATTATCGTAGTCAAACCCTTTTTATAAAAAAAAAAAAAATTATAGCAGTCATATGTCAGTGTCATATATGGCTCTTTATTATAATTTTAGTTCATTAATCAGTATTTCATTTTGTTATCTAATCATCAGGGATTTCAATATCGCTGCCATGGGCGACGCGGTTGAAAATCGCTGTAGCGGCTGCTAAGGGCTTGGCGTTTTTGCATGATTTAGAGAGTCCAATAATTTACCGTGATTTCAAGACTTCTAACATACTTCTCGATTCGGTACACTTTTAGTTATCATTTTTTTTATTAATTCTTTTTTTCAACACACAGTAGAAATTTGTTTTATGTGAGTTGTTAAAAATTCCAGGATTTTACGGCGAAGCTATCAGATTTCGGTTTGGCCACAATGGGACCAGAAGGATCCAAATCTCATGTGACAACTCGAGTCATGGGCACATATGGTTATGCTGCTCCTGAATATGTTTCAACAGGTTTGTACACAAAAAGTTTAATTTTATAGTTATAAAGGTTTAAATAGAACATGAACAAATACATTTTACGTGAATATGTCAGAATTTGGATGAGTAGTCTTTTTTTTAATTGGACTATATACATTTCATTATATGATTGATTATCTAACGCATGGAAGCAATATTTTCAGGGCATTTAACGACAAAGAGTGACGTGTATAGTTACGGCGTCGTTTTACTCGAACTCCTAACGGGAAGAAGAGCCACCGAAAAGTCACGACCTAAAAACCAGCAGAACATCATCGACTGGGCAAAGCCTTACCTTACAAGCAGCCGTCGTCTCCGATGCGTTATAGACCCGAGGCTCGCCGGACAGTACTCCGTCAAGGCGGCTAAGGATACGGCTCTTCTCGCCTTACAATGTGTGAGCCCTAACCCTAAAGACCGGCCCAAGATGCCTGCCGTTGTGGAGGCTCTAGAGAGTCTTATGCACCACAAAGACATGGCGGTTTCCTCCGGTCATTGGCCACCGTCTCCAAGATGTCAGGGCGGGAAAGTTTCTCCCAAGGTTAGAGGGGACAATCGGAGCGGTCGAAAATCAGCTCCCGGTTCGCTAAGATCGTGAGAGATTAGGGTCTAAAAATGAAATTCAATAAACATGTGACTCTGTCTTAAATATATGTGTGTATATATGGAATATTGTTATACATATCTAAGCGTGTGTGGCATAGTGAGAGTAATATGAAAAAAAAAATATTTAGAAGAACAAGATTATATAATCTTCCGACTGCGATTTCAAACATGATAAGTCACTATGCATGTGTTTTAAATGGTAAGAATACTCGATTATTCAGGATTTCTAAAGTTTGATTTAACTGAATCGATTTAGTTATGTGTTTGTAGATCATTTGGCAATTTGGTACCCATGAAAATCTAGATTTTCAAAAAGTGATGTTGAAGAATAATGGATGAACTAGGTGGTTGGTCTGCACATATGTGCGGATATAATTTTTTTTAAAATACTTAGTTAATTTGCAAATACATATATAATATATTTTAAGTATATATTTTTTTATTTATTACAAATTAAAATGAAACAGTTTTTACTATTTTTACTTATTCATAAGAACGGATAGATGGTTGGCACTTATGTGCATGCATACCAACCATTTCACTACACTAAGAATAGATAATTTTTTTTTAAAAAAATATAAATTGTATAATAATTAAAATTAAAATTAGACTGTAATCAAGCTTAACAAAATACATGTATGAAAAAGTTCGTATGTGACTTCAACTAATGCACAATTAATATTTATGTATGTACGCATATTTATAAAAAAAAATCAAATATGGCTCTTACGTGTTAAAAATTTTTTAAGTGACTTTGTAAAACAAAGTGCGAGAAATTTATTTTTATATACTTCTATTTTATTTTTTATTCATATTTGTTTCATCTTATTTTAATTTATTCTTTCATTCGGTTATTTTTTATTTTATTTATGATCTCAAATTTTTGATATATAATAAATTTTTTATGTATATATATATATATATATATATATATATATATGAATATGATATAAAATTTTGTTTTTATTTAAAATATGATAAGATGAGATGGTAACATAAGTTATGTACATTTTAGAAAACAATAATAAAAGATGATAAAGTTATAGAAAAATATATGGTCCTATTAATATTAAAAATCATAATTAGTATATACTTTATTCATTTAGTAAATATTGGTTTGAAAAAAAAATTTATTTTAAATTACGTTTTTAAAAAATTTCAATAAAATTTAATTATGTTTTTATTATTTTTAACATTTTTTTTTTTATTATGATTGTTTTTTATATTTAAAATTGTACTATTTAATAATTTGTTTATTTAAAACCTCTTTAGAAGTTATTACTATATTTTATAAATTAATAAATTTCCGAAATAAAAATATATCATACTTCAAGTATTATTAATATATAGAATTTTTACTAATTTATTGGATAATTTCGTATTTTTTTTTGTTTTTATATGAAATTATAATATATATATGGTTGAAAAAATTTGTAATTATATTTTATGAAATTATGAATATATGTAAAAAAAATTAAAATTATAATAATTATTATTTTTTGTTAACTTAGATTTGTTAATTTTTGTGTTATAAATATAATCTAGTGTATTTATAATTCTATAATTTTTATAATTTTAATTCAACCAATCAAAATATTTTATTTATTTAAAAAAATTTGAATATCATATTTACATGTCATCAATTAAAAGCATTAATTTTGGCTGTAGTGTTGACAAATCAACTATTTTCAATAATGTTATTTTTCAAATAATATGTAGTAGATTATTTAGATAGATACGGTTCATAACTTTTTATTAATTATTGGACTCAAACTTGCAAGTACGGGCCGGGCTATTTAAACCTAACACGACGAAAGCCCAATAGCCCATATTTTAATTGGCTTAACCCTTATAAGCCCTAGACAGACAAGAGAGTATAATAAATACACCTTAATCCAATAAAATTCAACTGACCTAATTTTCTCCCCTCTTATCGCCGTCTAAACCTTAAGGTACACGAGCTTCTCACCATTTTTTTTGCGATTAGATTCTTCGATCTGGTTTTTTTTTTTTTTATCTTCTGGAGATTCTCGGTTTTGGTTTGCCTCTCTCACCTTCATTGATTTTTCATTTAATGTTGCGTTTTCCATTCAATTTTCGTATGTTTTCTTCTGATCTGTATTCCATTGTTACGCAATTTTATATAAAAAAAAGTTTCTGTTTTTGGTATGAAAATCTTTTCACGTGTGTATAGTCTCATCTTCTTCTGGTTATGATCGGAACGAAAACCCTCGGAAATTCTATTAAATCAAGGCCGGAATTTCTGATCTGCTCTGTTTCTAGAAATCATTTTTAATGGCTTCTGGTGAGAAACACTTAAAACAGAGCTCGATATTTGGCTATCTTAATGATGCCATAGGCCTTTGATCGAGGGAACAATTCGTACCATCTTACCAGATATCATGAGAGTATTCTCATGTGTTAAATTTTTTTCTGCTAATCCTGTATTTGTTTCGTTATACAATCTGTTCATGTACATTGATGTTTTGATTGCCTCTCTGAGATTGTTTTAGGGCTTTTGTCTATTTGTAAAAAAAGTGTGTAACTTTCGCTATACGTGGCGTTCAATCATCTTTTGCATAAATCTGTTTAAGTCACATCGCATCTTAACAAGCAGATTTGTTTGGTTTGTTGCTTGATTAGTATATCGTTGGTTTTGTTTCTCTGCTAATCCTGTTTTTGTTTCGTTTCACAAATCTGTTCTTGTACATTGATGTTTTGATTGATTCTCTTAGATTCTTGTAGGGCTTTTGTCTATTTGTCAAAGAGTGTGTAACTTGGTTATGCTTCGTAGTTCGTTCAACTATCATTTTACACTAATCTCTTGTTGGACATTGATGTTTTGATTGCTTCTCTTAGATTGATTTAGGGCTTTTGTCAACATCAATAACTGTTCCCTTTCTTACAAACTGTCTGCGGAAAAAGTTCAATCTTCAACGGCTTCCGGTTCCGGAGTTTTGATCGACTGTAGAATACGTTGGAGGAAGTGCTGACCGGATTTAGCCAGCGAGGGATCAAAGAGCCCTAGCTTCTGTGTCATTGGTCTTTTAAAAACCTGAAGTTAATTTGATATTAACCTGCTAGTCTCTCTGTCAATTATTATGCTATTGTGTTCGAATTAGGTTTAATCTAGATTTTTGAGTTTTGCTGAAGGTAATGGGTATTGAGCTTTCACTTTCTCTTTGAGCCTTCGTTTGTTTAGAGAAAAAATGAATAAAGGCGACGACTTTGAGCCTTCCTTTGTATGCCACTAAACTCAAATGATTCGGTGAATGATTGGTCAAGAACAAAAGATGAACTTTGAGATATTGATGAATTATGATGGAAACAATAACTAAAAGGTGGCGACTTTGATGGAATTTGAAGCATGAATTGCAAATTTTCAGAGACACCATAATGAAAATTAGTTGGAAATCAATTGCATTTGTTGTAGTTTTCACCTCTGAGGAGTGAAAGAGGAAGAAAAGGGGAAATGAGAATAGTTGGTTTAACAGGAGGCATAGCGTCTGGGAAGAGTACAGTCTCTAACCTCTTCAAGGCTAATGGCATTCCCGTTGTTGACGCTGATGTTGTTGCTCGCGTAATTCTCTCTGCCTTTGCATTTCTCATTTTGTATCTTTTATCTTATAGCTCATCGTAGTACGTTCTCATTGGCCATATCTCTGTTTAATTTGAAAGAGAGTGGTCAAGAGAAGTTTACTAAATGTGCGTATGTTTCTGTAGAATGTATTGAAGAAAGGAAGTGGTGGATGGAAAAGAGTAGTTGCAGCTTTTGGGGAAGAGATTCTGCTTCCTAGTAGAGAAGTGGATCGGCCAAAACTCGGTCAGGTGGTGTTCTCTTCTGATTCGAAGCGCCAATTACTGAACAAGTAAGAAACTAGCTGAGAATTCTCTTTTCTTGTTTAATGGATGAGATCTTGCAATTGAGCGTTGTCTCTTTCACTCTATATAGGCTAATGGCTCCATATATATCAACTGGTATTTTTATGGAGATCCTTAAACAATGGGCAAAAGGAGCTAAAGTGATAGTTGTCGATATCCCATTGTTGTTCGAAGTAAAGATGGATAAATGGACAAAACCCATTGTTGTTGTGTATGTCAATGAAGAAACACAGCTCAAGAGACTGATGGAGAGAGATGGACTGAGTGAGGAAGATGCAAGAAACAGAGTGATGGCTCAGATGTCGTTGGATTTGAAAAGAAGCAAAGCTGATATTGTGATTGATAACAATGGCGGTCTTAACGATCTTAACCAACAGTTCAACAAGGTTTTGTCTGAAATCAGAAGACCCTTGACGTGGACTGAGTTTTGGCGTTCAAGACAAGGAGCCTTCTCGGTTCTTGGTTTGGTGACTTCAGGTTTCTTTGTTTGCAAACAGCTCAATATTAACACTTAGCAATTTGTAATTTGATTCTTCTCCGTGGTGTAAAGTGTCAAAGTTAAACACTATTGTTTCTTATTAGAATCTTTTCGACTTTCATTTATTCCTCTCTCTCTCTCTTCCACAACCAACATTAACTTAACCTATTCATTAGTTTGATTTCACTCTCCTATGTACAACTTTGAAGTTGAGATTGTTATAAAACACAAAACGCTACACCATTAGTCATATGAGGCGATGAAGGGAATGACCATCGACATGAAGACATCGTAAGAGAGCGTTGCGTAGCCTGTGTAACTGGAATCCTTCTCTTTAAACTTCTCAGTCAAACCCTGACACAGAATACGTAAACCCCATGTTTTCAAACGATTTCAAGTGGTTAGATTCATGGAAATGGCCATTTATGGAGGTTAAGAAGATCATAGTTCATACCTTCACAATCATGCCACATCTGCAAATCCAGCAGAAGAACAAATATGACCGATAAATATCTAGAAATCTCCGAAATCAAGAACCGGAGAATCAATGAAGACAATAGAGAAGAAGCTTACTCGAGGAACCCGTCGAAACAGAGGTCGTCATCATAATGCGATAAGATAAGCTGTAGAACCGAGGCTGGAAGCATGTACCCGAGATGATAGAAAGCGTCTTTGAGCTCTGAAGAGTTCATCTTTCCGCTTCTGTCTCTATCGTACTTGTCAAATATTGCCTACAAAACAACACTCAAGTTTTGACTTTTGAGGCATAGAAGAATACACTTTAAGTGTTCACTTACACGCCATTGCGCAAGGCAATTCCACAACTCAACATACTCCTTAGGACCTACAAAAACGTAGAAAAAGGGCTCTGATTCATCGGTAAACAGAAATTGAACATCTTAACTATTCCCAAATTGAATGAAAAGATTCTAAGCAGCTGAATGTGTCTGAAAACTTTAATGAAACAAATATTTGAATAATGTAACACCTTTTGGCATCAAAACTTGTTGAATTTACTTATCTGCTGAGTATTACTGAATCTTGAAATCATAACTAATCACAAAATGTAAACAGTGAGACTTGGTGCCATCAAAAACTGATTGAATTCACTTATCTGAGTGTGTGATTGAATCGTGAAATCAGAAATTACATGAAGGGAATCCTAAAAACCTCTCATAACTATTCACAAATTGTAAACAGTGAAACTTTGTGCCATCAACCACTGATTGAATTCACTTATCTGAGTGTGTGACTACATCCTGGAATCGTAATTACTTTGAATTAAGCTCCATTCTTGATCAAAAACCAATTTCAAAAGTTATGATTACAAAGAAATTGAACATCACAAGTTTGAATGATTTAACACTTTACTTATCTGAGTTTTGTTGAATCTTGAAATCATAAATTACATCAAGGAAATCCTAAAAAGCTCTCATTTGATCTAAGCTCGATCTTTGATCAAAACCCAATTTCAAAAGTTCATTTTTGTCCAAACCCTTATCGAATCAGACAAAAATCAAGGGATAGAAAAGCGATTAATAGCTAAATTAAAAATTTACCAAGCAGCAGCAGAGAATCTCCAGGACTCTTGTAGATGAACATGAGAAACCTAATCGTTCTGTTACTAATCCCTTCGAACCCAGAAAACGACAACGCTTCCCGGAGCTCCGACTCCTCGAGGAATCCGCTCCGGTCTCTATCCGCCGACTCGAAGCTCCTCGCGATGTCTGGATGCGTTTCCGGTGAGAACATCCCGGAGGAGCTATATGGATATGCGTAACAGTATCTATCTTCCCCATTGAGCTGCTGTTCGAATGAGTCTGGTAGCTCCGGTGCCGACGGTGCGTACACGTCTGAGTACGCCATTGACAAGACAGTGAAGTTTTGTTAGAACTGGCTGAAATTCGGAGAATCTGGTAATTGTGTTGTCTCACTTTTCAATTTTTTCTCATAGGTTGAAGACGACTTTCATGAGAAATCGTCTCAGATACCCCTCTAGCTAAAAAGTGTAATCTCAAAAAACCATCCTCTAATTTGATTTTCTTTTTCAATTATTTTTAATACAAAAATCATTATATATGTCTATTTTATCCTTTGTTTTTGTTAAAATTACAAACCCAACCTAACTGAACCCACCCAAATTCAAATTTAATAGGTCAACTCGAAATAAACTTAAAAACACTTAATTTTATTGTCATTTTGGATTCAGTAAACAGCAAATTAGAAAAGTTGAAGAACGCAAACATCAAATATTCACTCCTCCTCCTTTGACACTCGATTCAGACAAAAAACCTAGAAAAACTGAGAAAGATGGCGAGAATAGAAGGAGAATATTACAAGGTGAGAGAAAAGGTACTAGAATCTAAGATCCAATCTCAGTAAGCTGTCGAAAACCCATCGATGGAAGAAAGCTGTCGAAAACCCATCAATAGAAAAAGCCGATAAAGACGCCAACATCTGTGAGAGTTCTGACCGAAATAGCAGTGAAACCTGTGAGCAAACACGGCGATTCAATTCAAATGTAAGTAGTTAGCAAAATCAAGTAGAACTAGGAAAACTAGTTATACTGTAAAGAAAGTTTAAAAAAATATGAAGCAATTAATCATTTTGTGTTGTGTTTGCTTTTGGATTTTTGTTTGTTGTGAACTATTGTTGTGAATTCGTGAATCATTTCACTATGATTATTTGGTTTTGAGTAATACTGGTAAAACTAGAGAGAACTACTTCGTTTTGTTGAAGTGTTTTCTCATGATTTCCGGCTTATATGTGAGCTATTGTAGTGTTTTCTCGTGATTTCATGTAAAATTATGGTCGTGTTTGCTCGTTGTACCAGTAATACTAGAAGAACTAAGTAAAACTACTTGTTAAAAAAAGTGTAACTTGGTAACACTTGGTACAACTATGTGTATTTTGTAGGATTCTGAGGAGGAATCCGAAGCACTGCAAACTTTGCAGATGTTCTTCCCACTAACAAATTATAAGAAGAAGATAAAGGTCGTGACGATGTGTTATATCAAGGAGGCGTTGGATACACTATATAACCTGAAACCTCCTCTTTCAATCCAAGAGAAGAATTGGTTTGAGCAGGTTAATGAAGAACAAACATCAGAGGTAAATAGGCCATAGAGGGCAAAGAGGCAGAGGCAAAAGGAGGTAAAGAGGCATCAGGGGGGGGGAAGAGGCAGAGGCCAGTTACAAGGTCAATGAAATAACTTGAGTGAACTATTTGACATGAAAGAGGAGAGTGATTTCATAATACTTGTATGAATGTGTAGTACTAAGTAAATCTATGCTGTTTTGATTTGGTTTAAATTCATAGTACTTGTATTACTACAAAAATCTATGTTGTTTTGATTTGGTTTGAATTCGTAATACTAGTATTACTAGGCTCAGTAATTTTATTGTTATGAAAACCTTACAAGTTCAAACAAACAAACAAACCTTACAAGTTCAAACAATCAAACCTTACAAGTTCAAACAACATCAAATACATATTGTTCTAAACATTACACCCACAAGACCCGCAGGTAACTCCTTTAGCTTTGTAATCACTTCACCATTGTGTTTCAGCTTCATACGCATTCGTTCCATTAGCTTCTTAGCCCTCTTCTTACTACCATAGTTTAGGTCCAGATGGTCGATATTCACTGTAACAAGAGACAAACCTAAGTATTACCAAGTATTACATTTTCAGTACAACCAAGTATTACCAAGTATAACTATATGCAAAACCATGAAGATAAAAAGCATGAAGAACAAACCCAGAAATGCATAAACCATGAAGAAAAAACCCAGAAATACATAAACCATGAAGAACAAACCCATAAATGTATAAACCATGAAGAACAAACCCAGAAATGCATAAACCCAACATTAAAAAACTTGAAACCATCAACAAATCATAACTGAAATTCACAAATTCAAACTAAACAAACAAGAAAGTTCTAATCTTATGCACAAAATGAATTACCCACAATCGAGATCGAGTGAAGAAAAGGAAGAAGAGAGAGAGAGATAGAGAGAAGATGAGCTATGAGAGAGAAATTTGAAATCACAAAAAGAGTAAGAGGGAGAGGGAGAGAGAGAGAAACCCTAGAAAAAATTTGGGAAATTTGACTAAATTTTGAGTTGCACGTGCGCCGTCTTTCCACACATGTGCGTCGCCAAATTTGTATATAGTTGTACAGAAGATAGTAGTTGTACCAAATTTTCAAATAGTATTACTTTTGGTGATTTCTATTATAATTAGTATTACGGAAATTTCTACTTTGTTTTTCTAGTTTTACTGTTGTTTTTAGTCGATGAACATATGATTCTGAGTGTTTGATGCATTAATATGTTGTATAAAGTGATTTTTTTGAAATTATTTATCCTAAATTGGTTATATTTAAGAAAGTGATCTTATAAGTATAGGGTTTATGTTGTGGAAATTCTTTGATAACAAACCATTATGCGAAATTTTTTACTTGTCTACTAAATACATGTTTATAACATTTTTGTTATATATACAATGCAAATTAGCTTGTTTACTAATATCTTTTTGTTTTTAAAAAAATAATTTCTATTGTTCAATACTAGTATTACCAAGTTTTATTAGTTATCCAGTACTCTCATAAATAGTAGTAGTATTACGTAACAAGATACTAGTTTTACATAGTTGTCCAATATTAAAAATGTTGTGAAAAGTAGGTTTACAAACCAAGGAATACGAAATCAAACACTACAGCTTCCTTGACGATATTTCAACACTAATCTGACCTTATTTGACTTCTCTATAACAAAACCAAAACAACTCACAAATGAGCCTCTATCCACCAAATCCTGCACTGCCTTCTTATTTGGAAATTCTTGATGTACATACAGATTCAAACCGTCTTCCCATGCCTCCATAAACCGAGTAGCTTGCAGGTTGCAACTCACCATATTCATTGCACATATCCACAGATTCATCACCTGATATATTTTCACCCTTTCTAGTCTCATCATCCTTCTCTATCGCCTCATATTGTTGGTTTGCTTGTTGGTTGTACACAATCATGGCAATATCTTCAATTTCATCATCCTTCGAATGCAACTCTTCATAGTTCACACCAGGAAAACTTTTTTTCCCTCGCTTTCGAAAGCTTATCTGACAGTTCTTCTGAGATAGTGATGACCACCACATGCAGAAGACATCTACGATTCTCATTATCAATGGAGGCCAGATAAACACGAAGATCCTCATCATCAGAAATAATCCACTCTTCCTCATGTCCCACCAGCAGTGGAGTATAAATCAATTTCAACTTCACCATACATTCATCTAAATAAACCTTTTTGCATATTCTAGCTTCTATCAACACCAAAGTTACCTCCGTCGTTGGTGTCTTCAAGAATATACTATATTGCCGACCTTTACATTTAAAATGTATGATGTTGTTGTTGCTTATTGTATCCTACCAAAATAATACAAAAACTATATTAATGATTGATAGTAATACTAGTTATCCTCAATTATACAATCAGTATTACTCAGTTGTACCAAGTTATACTTTATTAATGAGTGATAATAATACTAGTTATCCACAGTTATACAATCAGTAATACCCAGTTGTACCAAGTTATATTTTATTAATGAGTGATGGTAATACTAGTTATACACAGTTATACAATCAATAATACCGAGTTATACCAAGTTATACTTTATTAATCAGTGATAGTAATACTAGTTATCCACAGTTATACAATCAGTAATACCCAGTTGTACCAAATTATACTTTATTAATCACTGATAGTAGTGACTAGTTATCCATAGTTATTGATATATCATGGTTTTTATGGTTTTTAATCATGATATAAGTTCTTTTTATTGAGTCTTTTTGGTCTTTTTAGAGTCCTAGTAGAGTCTTTGCAGGTTATAGCATGTTTGGAGCATAATTGGAGATTTTGGAACTTTTTGGAGCATTCTGAGTGGAAGCCACGAAGTACCAAGCTCGAAGCAGAAAAGTATCGCATATGGTGACGCTCATCACCAGACTGGTGACGCTCGTCACCCATTAAGGAAGGAGCGTGGCTGTTTTATTAAAAGTATCAAGAAGATTTGCAGAATTAGCCCAGAAGTTTCCTTTATTTACATGAAGACCCCAGATCGTGTTTAGCTTCTATTTGTTAGGTTTTTCAGCCATTGTTGGCAATTATCTTAGTTTTTGAGAATTCAGAGAGCTTAGAGAGAGATTTATTCAGAGCTTTTTGGGGAGACAAATCATGTACTATTTTGAGAAGATTTCGAACCCCCTTTATTTCTTATTCTTTCTCTTAATGCAATTTTATTCAGTTATGTTTTGTGATCTCATAATCATGTCTGAGTAATCTGCTAGTTAAGTTAGGGTTTTTCGAAGGTTGATGAAAAGAGTGTAGAATCGCTATCTGTTAGGAATATCTTATGGTTTTTCATCTCTGCTTGCTTTAAAATCGAATTTCTGAGACACATCATCTAGGAATCCGAAAATTATAGGTTGTTAAATATATGTGAGAGCATTATTCATAACCTGAACTAGTATTTGATGAGCAAAGCAACTTAGTGCAAAGAGATTTGGCTTAGGAGTTTTGTAAACAATTGAATCCGATCATTCCTGCATGCTTAGGTTGTTAGGATTTGCAAAGAGATTTGAAACTCTGTGATTTAGGCATAGATAACTTTTACAATGAGAATTGATTAGTTATGCATTAGAGATTCATGTTTAAAACGGTTCTTAATCATTCTTGATTTCCTGCATCATACATTCTTGGATTCAAACCTGCGAATTACCCTGACTTAGCGCTTTTAGTTTTCTTGAACTTAGATCATATCACACAATCGTTTGCTCACTTTTACTCATTCATTCGCAATAAATACATCATATTTTGCTTAGTTTAATCCGAATCTACATTCGATAGTGTAGTCTGCATTACTCTCTTGGGATTTCGATACCCCTTGTACTACAATTGCTTTTGCTGTGCACTTGCAGTAGTTTTATTTGGGCAAAACCTGGCCCTATCAAGTTTTTGGCGCCGTTGCCGGGGAGTAAATAGCTGCCTATCGATTTTTAGTATTAGGATTTTGTCTAAGTTTTTATTTGTTTACTGATTTTCAGCTACTTTTCCTTGTTCCTGTTTCAGGTGTATGCCTAATCGCAGAACCAGAAGCAACAAAGAGAAGGAGCTTGTGACTTTGAGCATCGACGAGCTTGCTAGGTTGGAGAGAACTAACAGGAAAGCTAAGAAGCAATCTACAATGGTCGCTCCACTTATCTTGGTTGAAGATGCAGAAGGTCACTTGGTTGACAGGGAAGGAAACAGGAGGAACGAAGAGGGGCAGAGAATTGATCAAGAAGGGAATGTCATTGTTGAACAGCAGGTTCAGCAAGTGGCTGAGAACGTGGGAGTCCCTGCTGCTGTCAATAACGCTGCTGGACGTTTTGTTCAGAGGACTCTAGGCGACTACAACAGACCTGATCAGTTCTATGCCAACAGAGCTGCAATCCGACCTCCTGCCTTCCAAAGGAACGATTTTGAGGTCAAACCTGTCTACTATCAGCTGGTTGGTCAGCATCCCTTCCATGGTTTACCTCATGAGCATCCTATGGATCACATAGAGGGATTTGAGGACTTGGCTTCCAGTGTCAAAGCTAATGGGGTTAGCAATGACTTTATGTTCTGCAAGCTGTTTCCTTACTCTCTTGAAGGAGAAGCTGCATATTGACTGAAGCAACTGGAGCCTGCTTCATTAACTACTTGGGAGGACACCAAGAATGCCTTTCTGAATAATTTCTATGATGATGCCAGATCAGAAGACATGAGGACGAAAATTGCATCATTTACTCAAGGCCCTACTGAAGCTTTCAAGGCCTCTTGGATCAGGTTCAAGTCTTATCAAAGGGACTGCCCTCATCATGGTTTCATTCAGGTGCAATTACTTGGGATCTTTTTCAGAGGCATTGACTGGAAATATCAGATGGCGCTAGATGCAGCAAGTGCAGGGAACTTCAACACCAATAGACCAGAAGAGGCGATAAGACTGATTGAGAACTTGGTCTGCAGCAACACCTATCAACCAGCACCTCCACAAGAGAACAAAATGGAAGCAATGTTAGAACAGATCTTGGAAGGACAACATAAGCTTACTGTGAACTTCAATGGCAAGATAGATTCGCTCTATCAGGACTTGAATGGAAAAATTGAGAATCTGAACTCTCATATGAAGAAGCTTGATGTTCAAGTTGCCCAAACTGCAGGAGCTGTTCAGAGGCAAGAAGGATTTCTTCCAGGAAGAACTGATGCTAATCCCAAACACCATGTGAATGCCATCACATTGAGGAGTGGAAAGAACCTGCAACCAGTGTTGCAGAGGGATTTAACCTCAAAGAATTTCGTGGGTATGGAAGAGTATGAAGATGAAGAAAATTTTGCTGAAGAACCTTTGGTGACGCTCGTCACCAATAATGGGTGTCGCTCGTCACCCATCGAGCACAACCCCGACCTCGACTCTTCACATATTGGTGACGACCGTCACCAAGGGGGTGACGTTCGTCACCCATATCCAGTAATCGACCCCGACTCGTCCAAAGCGAGTGACGCTCGCCACCAATCCAGTGACGCTCGTCACCAGTCACCACATGCTTCAGTTTCGCCTAAGACTTCAGATAATGCTAAGGAGACCGTGTATAAACCCAAGATACCCTATCCTAAGCATCCTAAGAAGTCTAAGCAAGAGCTTGAAGATGCAAGATGCAAGGCTATCATGGACAAGTTGGTAATAGAGATCCCATTGATTGATGCTGTAAGGATCACTCCTGTTATAAGGAGGTATGTGAAGAGAATGGTGACCAATAACTTGAGCCTTGAGGTTGGAGCTATGATGATCAACGAGCAGGTCAGTGCAGTGATTCAGAACAGAGTTCCAGAGAAGCTTTCAGATCCAGGAAGCTTTGTTTTAGACTGCACCATCTTCAATGACAAGTTTGAGACCGATTTTAAGGCTACAAGGATATCTCTTGTCCTAGCTGATAGATCAGTTAGAGTACCTGAAGGAGTGATAGAGGATGTTCCTATCAAAATAGGAGATTGTATGATCCCTACTGATTTTGTGGTTCTAGAGTATGGAGAAGAGCCCAAAGACCCCTTGATTCTTGGCAGACCCTTCTTAGCCACTGCAGGAGCTATTATTGACGTCAGGAAGGGTATAATAGAGCTGAATGTTGGCGATTTAGTGATGAAATTCGAAATGGACAAGCTGATGAAGAGGCCAACCATAGATGGACAGACTTTTTATGTTGATGTTCTCACAAACATTGCTGATCAGATCTTCCACGAGATGAGTTCAGAGGATCTCTTGGAAAGGGCGTTGACCACTTCTACAGCTGAGTATGAGCATTTAGATGCTGCTGCAACAGGCTACACAAAGATGATGGATGCTACTGCACAAGTGATGCAACTGGTTGCACAGGATGAGCTTGTCTCCACATCTGCGAAAGCTGCCACAATGGGTGATTGGTCTGCAGCAAAAGCACCAAAAGTTGAGCTTAAACAGCTCCCTGCAGGGCTAAGGTACGCATTTTTGGGAGAAAACTCCACCTATCCTGTTATTGTTAATGCTTCATTGAACAATGCAGAGCTCACACTTTTCCTAAGTAAGCTGCAAAAATTTCGCAAAGCTCTTGGCTATTCTCTTGATGACATTTCAGGTATCTCCCCAGACTTGTGCATGCATAGAATACACTTGGAGGATGAGTCGAAATCATCAGTTGAGCACCAAAGGAGGCTGAATCCGAATTTGCAGGATGTGGTCAAGAAAGAGATCATGAAGTTGTTGCAGGCTGGTATCATCTATCCTATATCAGACAGTGCTTGAGTGAGTCCAGTGCACGTGGTGCCTAAGAAAGGAGGTGTCACAGTGGTAAAGAATGACAAGGATGAGCTGATTCCAACCAGGACTGTGACAGGACACAGGATGTGTATAGACTACAGGAAACTGAATGCAGCAACAAGGAAGGATCATTTTCCTCTACCTTTCATCGATCAGATGCTAGAGAGGCTGGCGAATCACAAGTATTACTGTTTCCTTGATGGGTATTCAGGCTTCTTTCAGATCCCCATCCATCCAGATGATCAGGAGAAGACCACTTTTACCTGTCCCTATGGCACTTTTGCATATCGCAGAATGCCTTTTGGGCTGTGTAATGCTCCTGCGACCTTCCAGAGATGCATGATGTCGATTTTCACAGACATGATAGAGGAGTTTATGGAGGTGTTCATGGATGACTTCTCTGTTTATGGGTCCTCTTTCAAGAACTGTTTGGATAATCTGTGTGCAGTTCTGCAAAGATGTGAAGAAAAGCACTTGGTTTTAAACTGGGAGAAGTGTCATTTTATGGTGCAGGATGGTATTGTACTTGGCCACAGAGTCTCAGGAGACGGTATAGAGGTAGATAGGGCAAAAATTGAGGTGATGACAAGTCTGCAAGCACCTGATTCAGTCAAAGCAGTGAGGAGTTTTCTGGGTCATGCAGGCTTCTACAGAAGATTCATTAAGGATTTTAGCAAGATAACACGCCCACTTACTGCTCTCCTCTGCAAGGATGTGAAGTTTGAGTTCACAGAAGAGTGCAAATCCGCTTTTACACAGATCAAACAGGCTTTGGTTACAGCCCCTGTTGTGCAGCCTCCAGATTGGAACCTACCTTTTGAGGTAATGTGTGATGCCAGCGATTTTGCAGTTGGAGCAGTGCTGGGACAGAGGAAAGACAAGAAACTCCACGCCATCTACTATGTAAGTAGGACTTTGGATGATGCTCAGAAGAATTATGCAACAACTGAGAAGGAATTGTTAGCTGTTGTGTTTGCTTTTGAGAAGTTCCGGCAGTATCTTGTTGGCTCCAAGATCGTGGTTCATACTGACCATTCAGCACTGAAGTACCTAATACAGAAGAAAGATGCAAAACCAAGGCTGTTGAGATGGATCCTGCTTCTTCAGGAATTTGATATTGAAGTGAAGGACAAGAAAGGGGTTGAGAATGGAGTTGCTGACCATTTATCAAGGATTCAGGTCGAAGATAATGTTCCAATCAATGACTTCTTGCCTGAAGAGAATGTTTACTTAGTGGAAACCAGAGAACAGGAAGAAAGTACTGAAAACCTGCAGTTTTCACGAAACTGCAGGGGAGTGACGAGCGACACCAGGAGGGTGACGCTCGTCACCAACCGAGAACAGTCGCGACCAAAGTATACGAGAGAGGTGACGCTCGTCACCAACATTGGTGACGCTCGTCACCAATCCCAACACTTATCTGCGATTTGTGCAAGCTTGGGGAAGGCTTTTGAAGAGCCTGTTTATGCTTTACATGATCCAAAGAGACCCTGGTATGCTGATATTGCAAATTATCTTGCTGCAGAGGATGAACCACATGATTTTAAAGGGTATGCTAAGAAGAAGTTCTTGAGAGAACTTAGGAGATTCTATTGGGATGAGCCATACCTCTACAAGCATTGTGCTGATGGTATTTACAGAAGATGCTTAGCAGAAGAAGAAGTTCAGGACGTGCTCTTTCACTGTCATGGATCAGACTATGCTGGACACTTTGCTACATTCAAGACTGTCTCTAAGGTTTTGCAGGCTGGATTTTGGTGGCCTACTATGTTCAGAGACGCCCAAGCCTTCATCACAAGCTGTGATACTTGTCAGAGAAGAGGAAAAATCAGCAGGAGACATGAGATGCCACAGAACTTCATTCTGGAAGTTGAAGTTTTCGATTGTTGGGGTATTGACTTCATGGGACCTTTTCCCTCTTCTTATGGGAATAGATACATTCTGGTTGCTGTTGATTATGTATCTAAGTGGGTAGAGGCGTTGGCTACTCCTACTAATGATGCTGCAGTAGTTTTGAAGCTGTTTAAGACCATTATCTTCCCCAGATTTGGTGTCCCGCGAATTGTCATAAGTGATGGTGGTTCCCACTTTGTCAACAAGGTTTTTGACAAGCTGTTGAAGAAGTATGGTGTACAGCACATAGTGGCCACGCCTTATCACCCCCAAACAAGTGGACAGATTGAGGTTTCCAACAGGCAGATCAAGCAGATTCTGGAAAAGACAGTTGGGAAGACAAGGAAAGATTGGTCTGCAAAGCTGGATGATGCATTATGGGCCTACAGGACTGCATACAAAATGCCACTTGGGACTACTCCATTCCACCTTCTCTATGGCAAGGCGTGCCATCTACCAGTGGAGCTGGAGTTCAAAGCAGAATGGGCCATCAAGAAGCTGAATTTCGATCTGAAACCTGCTGCAGAAAGGCGTTTGGTTCAGCTCAATGAACTGGATGAGATCAGATATCTAGCCTATGAAAACTCCAAGTTATACAAGGAGAGGACAAAGGCATATCATGATAAGAAGATCATCTCCAGGCATTTCGAGCCCAATGACCAGGTATTGCTCTACAACTCTCGTTTACAGCTTTTTCCTGGTAAATTGTGCTCTCGATGGTCAGGTCCTTTCACTGTCAAAGAAGCTCGCCCACATGGTGCAATTGTTCTGATTAACTCCAAAGGAGAGGAGTTCACTGTCAATGGACAAAGGGTGAAGCATTACTGGGCACAAGCAGAGATTCCAGCAGGACACATTGTGTCTCTGGATCAGGCACCAGCTGTCTAAACAGCCAACCAAAGTCAAGCTAATGACTTTAAAAAAGTGCTTAGTGGGAGGCAACCCACTGGTAAGTTGTAGATATAATACTTAGTTATTATTTTCGTGTTTAGGATTAGTAATTAAAATTTATTCAGTTAAAAAAAAAAAAAAAAAATGGTGACGATCGTCACCCTTATGGTGACGCTCGTCACCCGTCAGGATCGAGCACGGGTATTAACGCTTCTCTCTTCTTCTTCGTCGAACACACTTTTTTTTTAAAAACCGAACACTTAGCAAAATAGAGAATTTCATAACTTCTGATTTTCTTAACCAAATTGAGTGATTCAAGAGTCTAATCCGTGTGAATTTTGCTCCTCTTTCTGAATATCCACTCAGTTTTCACGATCTGAAAGGTATGTGTTCGGAATCCTCAATTTTCAGTCCGCCTTAGGTTTGGTAAAATCCGATTTTTGACTTGATTGACTTGATTTAAATGTTGAATCATGGTTAGTTAGGTTGTATTAGAGGAATGGAACCATCTTTGTGAGCTTTTATCGGTTAATTTGCACTGTTTTGAATTTTTGAGTTCATGATGAAAGTTACAAAAATCTAGAAATTTTGGTTGATTTAGGTTGAACTGATGATTGAATTGTGTTCCTGGCCATGCAGCAGTTAATCGCCATCAGCTATTTCATCTTGTTTGGTTGATTTTTCGAATTTTGAAAAATTTGCTAATTTTTGAGATATTTTTGGTCGATTTTGTTCTTCAATTTTCAGATGCCTCGACAGGAGAAACGACCAAGACAAAGCTCGTCTTCCAGCACTGCAACAGGGTCTACAGATTCCTTCAGTCAGCACCCGGTTTGCAGGCCCCCATGGCCCAAACGAGAAGATCGGAAAATAGCCTCAGGAGTGACTTGGGCAGGGACTCCGAAGCAAGAAGTGTCCCGAGATACCTGTGTATTCCGTGATATTCAGGAGGAGTGGGATGAGTATGACACGCTTTTCTATAATGCGTGGCTGAGAGTTAAGATTATCCCCACTCGGTTCACGGACCCTGCAGTTCTGCAGAAGATGGGGATCTTTGAGGAAGTTGTTCAGATTCTGGAGCGCATTGGGATGGGGACTATGCCATTCCAGCAGTACGATCTGTACCCAGATTTGGTCTGCCAGTTTCTCTCTACAGTTCGCGTCTACTACGCGAATGAGCTGGCGAAGCGTGCGCAAGAAGGCACTATGACATTTCTGATCCGAGGAGTTCGATACCGGATCAGTCTGATGGAGCTTTGTGGGATCTATGGCTTCTCTGACCATCCCACAGGCGTTCTCCTTCCCTCTCAGTGGACCTATATGAGGACATTCTGGTCCAAGTTCGGGAATGGAGTCTATGATAGCAAGACCACCACGCAGACAGAGGTTAGACATCCGGTTTTGAGGTACATTCTGCGCCTCTTTGGTCATACCATTCTGTGCAAGTCTGCGCCCAGCAAGACTCGAGTTAGTGAGCTGATTCTCCTCTACTACAGACTTTATGAGATGCTGGATGATTCGATACCTGTTGATAGTATGGTTCGCGCAAACTTGGGTGCTGTTTTCGCTGAGCATCTGGTCTCCTTGAAGACCAAGCCATTCACCAGTCCTGGGGAGAAGACTGAGAGTGTGGGCAGCTTGTTGACACCGATCTTCCATCATTTCCAGATCGATGTTACTCCTTGCAGTCTGCGCAGTGACAGATCACTTATGGATGACCAGTATCTGCGCCATGTCACTTGGATGAAGATTGGCGTTGTCTGGACGTTCACTACCACTTCTGGAGAGTATGTTGGCATTAAGTTGCCACAGAGAGCCCTCACTACTATTAAGGGAGATCCACGCCAGCTATTCTTCATGCCAGCACAGACTTTTCTGCGCCCTTTGACTCTGCGCCCTGCTAGAGCTGCTACAGCTGGCCCCTCTGCTTTTACTGCTGCTGCTGCTGATGCTGGACCTTCTACACGCTAGAGTGGTTCTTCTGCTGCTTTCAGGCGTCCTCCACGACCACAGACACCCATGGATATGGCTGCTTTTCAGGAGTATGTCATTGATAGCTTTGAGGGACTATGGGATGCTGTTGCTACACTTAGCAACTGTGGTTGTGTCCGCCCCCACTACACCACTAAGCCATGCGAGGATGAGGATTGAGGCCTCACTATCTGGTTACTTGTTCCTTTTTCCCTTTTATATTTTTTCTTCCTCTTGAGTTATTTTTATGTTTACTTTGAGTCAGTTGTCAGTTTCTTTGATGATGTTTTGTGAGATTGTTGAACCAGGTTGTTTTTGCTATGTTTGGATGTTGTTAATTATGTGTTTGAATGCTCAAAAAGTCTAACTTTCGAGTACACATGCAAACACTTCGTTAATTAACATCTGACATAAGATTTGGGCAATACAGGTCGTGGTGACGCTCGTCACCAGACTGGTGACGCTCGTCACCCGACCCCACGCGAGGTAACACTTTTCTGACTTGGTTTTTCGACTTCTCATTCATTTTTCTGACCAACTCTTGGCTTAATAACACTGGGGACAGTGTTGTTTAAGTCTGGGGGAGGTGGTTACTGACGTTGTGTGCTTTGTGTCATGTTTATAGAGTCTTAAAGTTGAGTAAAAAACCTGTTTTTCTAGAGTCAAAATTTTTGAAACTGTTAGTTTTTCTTGGAACTAACCATAGGACGTTTTTGCTGATAAGAACCATTGCCACAGTAGTTGATTACAAGTCTTACTAAGTTGAAAGTCATAGGTAGATCAGTCTAGCAATGAAGGTTTAGGTTCTTAGAGAGTCTGAAAAATTTGCTGTTAGCTCCACCTTAATGAACTTTAAACTTCTTGTCTTGGTGATTGATTCTTATTGTTCTTGATTCTCTCTTTAAGCACTGACAATAAGGTTAAGATACAGTCTCTCTTTGATCTTCCCTGATGTAGTTTTTAAAAGTTTAAGTCCATAGAATGATGCATTCATGACCCTGTCTCCTCACAAGGAACAACAGTAGTGAACACATTCAAGAACATGTCTCCTCACAAGGAACACAAGTATTGAGTAGCACCATTTCTTAGACTGAAAAAATTGAGAAAAAGAAGTGAAAATCGAGAATATCCTATGGAAAAAGATTAAGGAAAGAGAAAATAGGAGAGCTGTGTTGAGATTGATTTGTTCAGTTGTTAGGAAGAGAAAATAATCTGTAAAGTGATTGAGATGATAGAGCCTTGATGAGATTTCACACTTAGATAAAAAATAAGGAGTTAACAGTAGAAATTTCGGATTTCTTGAAGGGGTTTGGACTGGACTTGAAAGATTTGCTAAGCTTGTGATAATTAGACTGAAATTTGATCTTGTGTTGACTATGTGGTATGTGGATTCGAAAGCTCTAACTAATATGGTGTTCCTGATGACTGACTGACTGTTTCTTGTTTTCAAACCTCGACCTTATTCTTTGTCTAATGTTTGCTTGAGGGCAAGCAAAAGCTAAGTCTGGGGGAGTTGATATATCATGGTTTTTATGACTTTTAACCATGATATAAGTTCTTTTTATTGAGTCTTTTTGGTCTTTTTAGAGTCCTAGTAGAGTCTTTGCAGGTTATAGCATGTTTGGAGCATAATTGGAGATTTTGGAACCTTTTGGAGCATTCTGAGTGGAAGCCACGAAGTACCAAGCTCGAAGCAGAAAAGTATCGCATATGGTGACGCTCATCACCAGACTGGTGACGCTCGTCACCCATTAAGGAAGGAGCGTGGCTGTTTTATTAAAAGTATCAAGAAGATTTGCAGAATTAGCCCAGAAGTTTTCTTTATTTACATGAAGACCCCAGATCGTGTTTAGCTTCTATTTGTTAGGTTTTTCAGCCATTGTTGGCAATTATCTTAGTTTTTGAGAATTCAGAGAGCTTAGAGAGAGATTTATTCAGAGCTTTTTGGGGAGACAAATCCTGTACTCTTTTGAGAAGATTTCGAACCCTCTTTATTTCTTATTCATTCTCTTAATGCAATTTTATTCAGTTATGTTTTGTGATCTCATAATCATGTCTGAGTAATCTGCTAGTTAAGTTAGGGTTTTTCAAAGGTTGATGAAAAGAGTGTAGAATCGCTATATGTTAGGAATATCTTATGGTTTTTCATCTCTGCTTGCTTTAAAATCGAATTTCTGAGACACATCATCTAAGAATCCGAAAATTATAGGTTGTTAAATATATGTGAGAGCATTATTCATAACCTGAACTAGTATTTGATGAGCAAAGCAACTTAGTGCAAAGAGATTTGGCTTAGGAGTTTTGTAAACAATTGAATCTGATCATTCCTGCATGCTTAGGTTGTTAGGGTTTGCAAAGAGATTTAAAACTCTGTAGGCATAGATAACTTTTACAATGAGAATTGATTAGTTATGCATTAGAGATTCATGTTTAAAACGGTTCTTAATCATTCCTGATTTCCTGCATCATACATTCTTGGATTCAAACCTGCGAATTACCCTGACTTAGCGCTTTTAGTTTTCTTGAACTTAGATCATATCACACAATCGTTTGCTCACTTTTACTCATTCATTCGCATTAAATACATCATATTTTGCTTAGCTTAATCCGAATCTACATTCGATAGTGTAGTCTGCATTACTCTCTTGGGATTTCGATACCCCTTGTACTACAATTGCTTTTGCTGTGCACTTGCAGTAATTTTATTTGGGCAAAACCTGACCCTATCAGTTATACATTTATCAGTAATACCCAGTTCTACCCAGTAGTTTTTCGCAGGAACTCAAATTGAATTACATGTTCAGTTCATTCTAATCTACAATTGAATGCGATTCAACTCAGTTCAACCAATGCAATCTATTTATTACCAATTTATAGTCCTAATCAACCCATAAATCATGGTAAAACACTCTATGAACATTTGTTTTTCAATTCTTTGAAAAGATAATTTATCTTGATTTACAAACTGCACTCTAGTTAAGTAGTCACTACTTCCAACGGCGGAAGAACGAGATCGGCGAAAGCTCCAGGATGGCGACGGCGGAAGAATGAGATCGGCGAAAGCTTCAACGGCGTTAATGGAAGTCGGACGAGGAGACAGTAAGTGAGAGAGGAGAGAGGTCGATTAATTTTTTTTTAACAAATTTTCAATTATTTTTTTTTTGATTAAATTCATTAAGGGTATAATGGTCAGTTTACTAATAAGGAGGGCATATAGATTATTGAGGGATATATAAGATTATTTTTTTAGAGGTAAGGGCATTTGAGATGATGTCTCCGACTTTCATATGTTAAAATAGATAAACAGAGTTTTATAAAATTAAACGGCGTGGCCCTCGTTTAGGTTTTACTTTTTTCTTTTTCTTTTTTCTTTTTGTATGGAAATCTAATACATTCATTGATTAAAGAGAAATTGTACTAAATGGTCCTCAATAATCTGATAATTAATTGATTGAATTTTCTTCTCTCTCTTCAGAACACTTCATCTCTACGTCCTTTTATGTTTTTTTGCAATGAATAGTACAGAAGAGAAAGAAGAAATCTTATTGGTCCTATAGAAGAGGGAGTAGTTTTGAGACCATTTGGCTCTAAGAGTGGTGAAGTTTGTTACAAGATGAAGCAAGATGGAAGATCTAAGCCTTTTGCAGTGCTGAAGATTGATGGCTTCACCAAGAGAGTCAATGGGAGCAAGATTACACCAAGGAGTACCAAGACTCCTGCTCCACACCTCAACTAAGGAACTGAGGAAAGTTAAGCTAAGTGACTCTAAACAAGCACACTTGTGAAGCAATCCCATGATATCCTTGTATATAGCTTTGCATTTTTATGTTTTTATTGTTTGTGTGAGAGTTTTTAAGTGTCTCTAGTAACCAGGTTCGAGCTGAGGTTGAAGGAACCAATCTTGGGAGAAGGAAGAGGGCGAAGAAAGGTCGATATCGACCAGCATATCGGCCATGCACGTCGATACAACTCATATCGAGCATGTCTTGCTCGATACAAGTATGTTGGACTTGTATCAACGTGCATATCGGGGTGATCTTGATCGATGCTCCTGTGAGGATCATTGTATCGATCAGAGTACCGATATAAGGCAACCCGATACGCTTTCACGAGCAATGTATCGGGTACAAACAGTTCGATATGCCTCAACTGGAATTCGTATCGATCACAAGTATCGACATACCAGGTCGATATGACATCAAGAAGTGCGTATCGAGCACAATATCAACATAACACACCGATGTGCCTTAACTGCAAGGATGAAAGGCGATTAATCGCCCTTTATTAAAGCATATCGGGGTACAAATCGACGTCCCACGTCGATACACCTTAAGGGACGAATGAAAACATGCTGTTCAGCATATGTCAAGGTGTATGATGTGCATATCGACATGCTAGTCCAATATATACTTTTTCTAAGTCATACCAAGCTACATATCGAGCTACTAGCTCGATATTGGACAACTAAGTATGATGATCGAACAACATATCGACATAAGGGATGTCGATACAGAAGATGTCAATCAGTATCGACATGCATACAGGTCGATATCACGACCCGGACAACCGATATCGGCACGTATATCAACCGGACCAAGTCGATATGATCAATATCGATCACAATATCGACTTGGATGGTCGATATTGCGCACGAGGTAAGCTTTCTTCAGTTCAAATTTTTCCCTCTTTGGTCAAACTAGATCAAGGAATTCAAATTTTAATTCTTCCCCTTTCCAAGCACAAGTGGGACCTCTCTCTAGCACTCTTTGTCCATTTGCTCCCCACAAAAAGATTCCCCAACCGTCTATGTAAACTAACCCCACCCTTCTCTCTTTCTCACTTTCATTTTCCTAGTTTTTCAACCACTGAATTTCGAATATTTTTGTTTTCAAAGTGCTTGAGAGAGTCAAACCACTTCAGGTATTGTCTCTTAACTTTTAAATGTTTAAAACTTTATTTTATGCACTTAAGCACTTGTTCTTGTTTGGTGATTGATTACTAGCCTAACGATTCATTGCCTCTTGCTTATTTATATTTCTTTTGCATGGTGATTAGGCTGTCTTTGATTCTTGAAGCATTTCAATTCATGAATACTTGCTTGTCAAATTCATCTATTTATCTTTGCATTAGCATCTAAGTGCATTTGTTTAGATTCACCATGCTAGAATTCATCATTTTCGATTATTTTATAAACTTTGTTTAATGAATCCTTTGCATGCATTGCCTATTTAGTTGTTTCACAACTGTTAGAGGTTTACTTTTTAGTAAATAAACTCCTCATCTTGTGATTTTTAGCATCATTAGGCATTGTGTTTTGTTGCTTCCATGGTTCTCATTTTTCTTTTGAAATTATGTTTTAGGTACCATGGGAAGAACAACAAGAAGTAAAGCTAACAAAGAGGCTAAGAAGCAAGAGAAAGGCAAGGGAAAAGCCAAAGAAGTTGGGAGTCCAAGCGCCAAATCCGAAGGCAAGAAGAGAGTTGATGTTGGCGCTAGTGAGCAGGTCCCTCTAAAGAAGAAAGGCACCACACCATCTCAAAGGCAGCTGTATGACAAGCTGCAAAAGGTGGATGTGAGGCCAACTAGATACCCCCATATGTCATCTCTAAAGGCCTTGAGATTCTATGAAGACTGCTCTTCTTTACTAGAGACAATGAACCTCACAAAGCTGGTGGGAACTCCATATTTAGCCAACAAAGACCAAGTCCTTCAATTATTTGCAAGCTTTGAAGTGACATTCTATGAGCCAGGAGAGGAGACTCCTGAAGAAGATGGTGATGGCTTCATCACTTTCAGAGTTTCCAAGAAGAACTATAGGATGTCTTTCTCAGCTATAGAAGATGCCTTTGGATTCTCTTATGGAAGCGCTAGAGGACATAATCTGGGGGTTAGCAAAGAAGAGATAAGCAGCCTTTGGGAGCATGTAGCCAAGGGCGCTTTCAGGCCAGGAAGAAGCAAGGCTTCTCTGATCAGAAATCTAACAATCAGATATGTGCACAAGGCATTGGCGCATACACTCTTTGCTAGGAAGGAAAGTGGAGCTGTTGAAGGAGGAGAATGGGAGCTGATTTATCTTGGTCTTATGAGTGGACAGCACCAACCAAGGTGTGGCGCTTAGAGGAGCAGATGGTACAACTGGAATGGTCACCATCTTCATGCAGCAGCTTTTGGCCATCAAACATTGGTTAACCACCAATGATGACAAGGCGCCAAAGCTATATTGTGCTGGACTTATCACACAACTAATGAAAGCTTCAGGAGTTGAGAGTGGACCACCAACAGTCAAGATCACATACTTGGACCTGCCATACTTGAAGAAAGCAAGGTTATTTGGTGAAAAAGTGGGTGAAAAGTTCATCTACAACTTCATCCAAGAAGATGAATCTGCTGCAAGGCTTCTACTCCTTGATGTGCATCTCACATCCTTCTCCAACCCCAACAGCTTTGCCTTTCAAATCCCACAGCACCTTCTCTACCAAGCTGGCGCTTCATCATCTTACACTTGCCAAGGCGCTAGCATCCCTCTTCCTCAAGGTGACTATCCCCTTATGATCTTTGAAGGAGGGCAAATGTAAGAAGGAATTCAGGAAGAAGAAGAATCAGATGCTCCAAGCTACAACAGTGAGGGGTACCACTTCCAGCCCCATGATGTCTCACAACAAGAAGGACCTTTGAAGAAACTCCATGAACACATCAACCTATTGCAAAGATGGAACAAATGGCAAGAAAAAACCATCAAGAAGTTGGTAAAGGGCATGAAGAGCATGAAATCTCAAATCAAGGACTTAAAGAGGAAGTCTAGTAGCGCCTCTACTTCTGCTCCTCAAGAAGAGCAACAAGCTGAAAGCCAATGAGGAAGTGAGAGCTTGGGTGCCACCAAGGGCATCATGTCAAGAAACGCTAAGGAGAAGGAGACACCCAAGGAGAGAGAGGCCAATGAGGAGCCACAACATTGACATGGAGGACCTTTCAGGCGCTTCATACACCTCCCACACAACCTTCTAAGGTAACAAAACTCCTCCATTGTATATACCATTGCATTTTTTTCTTGTAATATATTTTTGTTGCTTCTCTCTTCTACTCTTGTAAGGTACCAAAACTCCTCCATTGTATATACCATTGCATTTTTTTCTTGTAATATATTTTTGTTGCTTCTCTCTTCTACTCTTTTATTATACAAGGGATTGTGTAATTTAAGTGTGAGAGAGTGGTTTGGGGTTTGACTTTGTTTATTATTTTCTTAGTTGATTCATTTTCATCCATCTTTGAGTCTCATGCATGACTGATTGTGTTTTGCATCCTACACTTAAGCACTTAGACATTGACTTTACTTCTTTACCTTAGCATTTTTGGATTTGAGTGCCCACCTTCACACCTCACTTCCTCCTTGTCTTAGTTTGTTTCCTTGAAGACAAGCAAAAGACAAGTGTGGGGGTGTTGATATCTCCATTATGAATGCTTGAGACTCAAAGATGGATGAAAATGAAAAAAACTAAGAAAATAATAAACAAAGTCAAACCCCAAATCACTCCCTCACACTTAAATTACACAATCTCTTGTGTAATAAAAGAGTATAAGAGAGAAGCAACAAAAATATATTACAAGAAAAAAAATGCAATGGTATATATAATGGAGGAGTTTTGGTACCTTAGAAGGTTGTGTGGGAGGTGTATGAGGCGCCTGAAAGGTCCTTTATGTCAATGTTGTGGCTCCTCATTGGCCTCTCTCTCCTTTGGTGTCTCCTCCTCCTTGGCGCTTCTTGACATGATGCCCTTGGTGGCACCCAAGCTCTCACCTCTTCATAACCAGCAAATGAGCGCCTTCTACTAGGAGCTCTAGCCACTCCTTGGCTTTCATCTTGTTGCTCTTCTTGAGGAGCAGAAGTAGAGGCGCTACTAGACTTCCTCTTTAAGTCCTTGATTTGAGCTTTCATGCTCTTCATGCCCTTCACCAACTTCTTGATGGTTTTGTCTTGCTATTTGTTCCATCTTTGCAAGAGGTTGATGTGTTCATGGACTTTCTTTAAAGGTCCTCCTTGGTGTGAGACATCATGGGGCTGGAAGTGGTACCCCTCACTGTTGTAGCTTGGAGCATCTGATTCTTGTTCTTCCTGAATTCCTTCTTCCATTTGCCCTTCTTCAAAGATCACAAGGGGATAGTCACCTTGAGGAAGAGGGATGCTAGCGCCTTGGTAAGTGTAAGATGATGAAGCGCCAGCTTGGTAGAGAAGGTGCTGTGGGATTTGATAGGCAAACCTGTTGGGGTTGGAGAAGGATGTGAGATGCACATCAGAGAGTAGAAGCTTTGCAGCAGATCCATCTTCTTGGATGAAGTTGTAGATGAACTTTTCACCCACTTGTTCACCAAAGAACCTTGCTTTCTTCAAGTATGGCAGGTCCAAGTATGTGATCTTGACTGTTGGTGGTCCACTCTCAACTCCTGAAGCTTCCATTAGTTGTGTGATAAGTCCAGCACAATACAGCTTTGGCACTTTATCATCATTGGTGATTAACCAATTTTTGATGACCAAAAGCTGCTGCATGAAGATGATGACCATTCCAGTTGTACCATCTGCTCCTCTAAGTGCCACACCTTGGTTGGTGCTGTCCAAAACACTCATAAGACCAAGATCAATCAGCTCCCATTCTCCTCCTTCAACAGCTCCACTTTCCTTCCTAGAAAAGAGTGTATGCGCCAGCGCCTTGTGCACATATCTGATTGTTAGATTTCTGATCAGAGAAGCCTTGCTTCTTCCTGGCCTGAAAGCGCCATTGGCTACATGCTCCCAAATACTGCTCATCTCTTCTTTGCTAGCCCCCAAATTCTGTCCTCTAGCGCTTCCATAAGAGAATCTAAAGGCATCTTCTATAGCTGAGAAAGACATCCTATAGTTCTTCTTGGAAACTCTGAAAGTGATGAAGCCATCACCATCTTCTTGAGGAGTCTCCTCTCCTGGCTCATAGAATGTCACTTCAAAGCTTGCAAAGAATTGAAGGACTTGGTCTTTGTTGGCTGAATATGGAGTTCCCACAAGCTTTGTGAGGTCCATTGTCTCGAGCAAAGAAGAGCCGTCTTCATAGAGTCCCAAGGCCTTTAGAGATGGCACATGGGGGTATCTAGTTGGCCTCACATCCACCTTTTGCAACTTGTCATACAGCTGCCTTTGAGCTGGTGTGGTGCCTTTCTTCTTTTGAGGGACCTGCTCACTAGCGCCAACATCAACTCTCTTCTTGCCTTGGGATTTGGCGCTTGGACTCCCAACTTCTTTGGCTTTTCCTTTGCATTTCTCTTGCTTCTTAGCCTCTTTGTTAGCTTCTTGTTGTTCTTCCCATGGTACCTAAAACATAATCTCAAAAGAAAAATGAGAACCATGGAAGCAACAAAACACAATGCCTAATGACGCTAAAAATCACAAGAGGAGGAGTTTATTTACTAAAAAGTAAACTTCTAACAGTTGTGAAACAACTAAATAGGCAATGCATGCAAAGGATTCATTAAACAAAGTTTATGAAATAATCAAAAATGATGAATCCTAGCATGGTGAATCTAAACAAATGCAATTAGATGCTAATGCAAAGATAAATAGATGAATTTGACAAGCAAGTATTCATGAATTGAAATGCTTTAAGAATCAAAGACAGCATATTCACCCATGCAAAAGAAATAAAAATAAGCAAGAGGCAATGAATCATTTGGCTAGTAATCAATCACCAAAAAAGAACAAGCGCTTAAGTGCATAAAACAAAGTTTTAAACATTTAAAAGCTAAGAGACAATACCTGAAGTGGTTTGACTCTCTCAAGCACTTTGAAAACACAAATATTAGAAATTCAGTGGTTGAAAAACTAGGAAAATGAAAGTGAGAAAGAGAGAAGGGTGGGGTTTGTTTATATAGATGGTTGGGGAATCTTTTTGTTGAGAGCAAGGGAACAAAGAGTGCTAGAGAGAGGTCCCACTTGTGCTTGGAAAGGGGAAGGATTCAAATTTGAATTCCTTGATCTAGTTTGACCAAAGAGGGAAAAATTTGAACTGAAGAAAGCTTACCTAGTGCATAATATCGACCACCCAAGTCGATATTATGATCGATATTGATCATATCGACTTGGTCCGGTTGATATACGTGCCGATATCGGTTGTATGGGTCGTGATATCGACCTGTATGCATGTCGATACTGATTGACATCTTTTGTATCGACATCCCTTATGTCGATATGTAGTTCGATCATCATACTTAGTTGTCCAATATCGAGCTAGTAGCTTGATATGTAGCTTGGTATGGCTTAGAAAAAAATACATATTGGACTAGCATGTCGATATGCACATCAATACACCTTGACATATGCTGAACAGCATGTTTTCATTCGTCCCTTAAGGTGTATCGATGTGGGACGTCGATTTGTACCCCGATATGCCTTAATAAAGGGCGATTAATCGCCTTTCGTCCTCACAGTTAAGGCACATCAGTGTGTTATGTCGATATTGTGCTCGATACGCACTTCTTGATGTCATATCGACCTGGTACGTCGATACTTGTGATCGATATGAATACCAGTTGAGGCATATCGAACTGTTTGTACCCCGATACATTACTCGTGAAAGCATATCGGGTTGCCTTATATCGGTACTATGATCGATACAACAATCCTCACAGGAGTATCGATAAGGATCACCCCGATATGCACGTTGATACAAGTCCAACATACTTGTATCGAGCAAGACATACTTGATATGAGCTGTATCAACGTGCATGGCCGATATGATGGTCGATATCGACCCTTCTTTGTCCTCTTCCTTCTCCTAAGCCTGGTTCCTTCAACCTCAGCTCGAACCTGGTTACTAGAGACACTCAAAAACTCCCACACAAACATAAAAAAACATAAAAATGCAAAGCTATATACAAGGATACCATGAGACTGCCTCCCAAGTGCGCTTGTTTAGATTCACTTAGCTTGACTTTCCTCAGCTCCTTAGTTGAGGTGTGGAGCAGGAGTCTTGGTACTCCTTGGTGTGATCTTGCTCCCCTTGACTCTCCTGGTGAAACCATCAATCTTCAGCACTGCAAAAGGCTTAGATCTTCCCTCTTGCTTCATCTTGTAACAAACTTCACCACTCTTAGAGCCAAATGGTCTCAAAACTACTCCCTCTTCTATATGACCAATAAGATTTCATTCACAGTATCAGAACCAGCCACTTCGAGGACCTCCTCTTCAGTGGTATCAGCAAACATCCTGGACAGACAGCAACCATCAAAACTTGCACCAACATAGCCATCAAACTCTGGCCAATGCTCTCCAACTTTCTTTAACTTCTTGACCTCCATTGAGAAGGCTTGCTCATCTTCCAACTTGTTGCATTTGGAGTCAAACTTCAGAACCTTCTCCTTGGTCAACCTTAGTTCTATTGTGCACTCCTTTGCATCAAACACTGCGCCCGCTGAAGCTAAAAATGGCCTCCCTAGAATGATGGCGTTCTTGATCTTCCCTTCAACATTTAGGACCATAAAATCTGTTGGGATGATCACTCCTTCAATCATCATTGTCACATCTTTAAGAGCTCCAAGTGGTGCCTTTACTGTGCCATCAGCTATGGTTAGAGACACGTTACTCTCTTGAAGTTTAGTGTAGCCAAGTGCCTTAGCAGTAGAGGATGGGAGAAGTTTGATACTTGCCCCCAAGATCAGAAAGAAAACTCTTGAAAGTTTGTCCTTTGAGTTCAAAAGGTAGAGTGAAGCATCCAGGATCTCCAAGCTTCTTGATGTTCAATACTTCAGTCTTGGCAATGGCTTCCTTTAGCTCTGTCCCAATATCAAGTCCTCTAAGCTTCATCTGGTTGACATAGAGAGTGGTGTATTTATCCATAAGATACTTCTTAAACCTTCTACAAAAAGGGAGAGCTGACTTGTAAGGAGAATGATCATATATCCCAGTTTTTTTCTCAGCTTGACTCTCCTCAAGTAGCCCCTTCTTCTCATCTTCCTTAGTTGCTGTTGCTTCAAGAGACTTTTCCTTTGCAACTCCATGGTTGGCTTCAGCAGCCAAAAACTCTTCTCCCCCACTCTGAAGTTCAGTGTCCTCATTCAACATAGAAAGGAACTCCTCAATGACAGCTTCATCTTCATCTGAGAAGGTCTCTTCTTCAGTGGCTATAGTGTTGCAGAACTCCTTAGGGTTGGCCTCTGGTTTTCCAGGAAGGCTTCTTTGAGTTTTAGGACCAGCTATGCCCATGTTGTTCTCTAGTGTCTTCACCCTTGAAGCCAATCCATCAATCTTGTTGGACAATTCCATATGAAGAGTATCCATTCTGTTGTAGACCTCAACAAACTTCTTGGTGATCTCCACATTAGTAGCTTGTTGGCCTTGAAGGAGTTGTTGCAGCAGTCCTTTCACTTCAGCATCATTGATGTTGGATGAGCTTGCTTGACCTTGAGAGAATCCAGGGGGAGCAAACTGCTTTTGCTGGAAGTTGCTTTGGAAGTTGTTCCTTGGTGCATATCCTTGGTTGAATGGCGCAAAATGTCTTGGTTGATTCCCTTGAGGTTGCTGTTGAGGGTAAATTTGATCTTGGGGATTGGCAACATTGTTGCTCTTGTATGACAGGTTTGGGTTAGGTCTGAAGTTCTCATACCCATTGTATCCACCTTGATTACCCAAGTAGTTCACCTCCCCTACTTGTAAATCCTCTTCATTAGGCATCTCCACCATTTAACCAACATAGTTGATCTCTTTGTGTTTCACTTGGAGCAGTTTATCAAGCCTAGTGTTTCAGCTCTATCAACTCTCTTCTTGTAGACTCCAGCTCCTTCTTAGTGTTGCCATTCTCTCCTCTTGGAGTTCTATCATAGTCTTCACTATAATTCCCATCACTTTGGGCTAAGTTCTCCACAAGCTCTAGGCCTTCATCTACATCATTAGATAGGAAGTTGCCATTTGAAGCAGTATCAAGTAGCATACTGATCTTGGGGAGAGCGCCTCTGTATAAGGTTGAGAGTAGCGAAGCTTGTGAGAACCCATGGTGAGGGCACTGAAGTGTGTATCCTTTGAATCTCTCACATTCTTCACCAAAGCTCTCACTATTCTTCTGAGCTAAACCAGAGATCTCATTCCTGATTCTAGCAGTCCTTGAAGTAGAGAAGAGTTTTGCTAGAAAAGCTCTCTTGCACTCATCCCAGCTGGTGATACTTCCTTGAGGCAAGTTTTTCTCCCATTGGTGGGCTTTGTCGCCAAGAGAGAAAGGGAACAACCTGAGCTTGAAGCCATGTTTTCTTACCCCATTGATCTTGGTTAGTGAGCAGAGTCTATTCAGTGGTAACCCATGGAACTTGCTGCCTTGAACCATTGAGATCAATCCAGATTTGATCTTAAAGTTATTGTTCTGAACTGCTGGAGGAAGGATCCATGTTCTATTGTTGTAAGCGCTTGGTGTGTCACCAGCTCCAATGGGTCAGATTGGGCGTGCACCATGTGCTGGTCTCTCTGACCCTGTTCGCCTTGGACGCCTTGCTGTCCTTGAACACCAGCAACTCCCTGAGCACCTTGCGCTCCTGGTGGTCCATATAATCGCTGATCATCTATGCCATGCTCCATGCTGAGCTGATGAAACCTTTGTAGTCTCTCTTTTTCCCTTGTTTCCCTTAGTGCTCTTTCCACTTGCAGAATATTGTGTTGATAACCCATAAGGCTTTGATTGCCTTTAGACCTCAAGTTCATACACCTATAAGTAGAAGAGCAGCTTGCAAATCAGTAACAAACAGAAAAATAACAGCTTGATCTTGAACAATATACAAATCCTAATGCTTAATCTAAACCCATATGGCAACATCGCCAATTTGATAGCTGGTGTTTTGACTAGCTAAGCAAATCCAAACACACTCATGTCATTGCAGCATGTAAGGTATCAATCCATCAGAGTTCTTAAGGCACCAAGAATACAGAAAATCATTTAAGTCAAGCTAGATTCAAGAAAGCAGTTGTGATTAAACTAAACAAGTCTAAAGACTGAACTAAGCAAAGCAGGAAATTCAAATAGATGAAGTAAGGATCTAAGATGGGGGTTATTGATTAAGAGGGGATTAGAACCTAACTAGTGATGCTTCAAACCATTCAAAAAATGTTATCTTCTAGGTATAGGATTAACAATTATAACTAGCTCAATTCCTTGACACTAATCACTCTGCTAAGCACACATTCAAGATAAATCCCTTTACTCAAACACATGATCAGCAAGCATTCAGAACAGAATTCCAATCCTATAAAGCCAAAATGCACCTTAAACATCTAATTCCTCAGACTAAGCATAAAAATCCTCTAAGAGTCTCTAAGCAGCATTTCATCAAACACTTACCAGGCGCAAGAGAAAGCCAAGATACTAAACAAGCCTGGCCAAGACTAATCTAGTGTTAAGCACATCTAATATAGAGAAGACAGTCATATTAAGCACAAGACATCACTAATCTAGTCCTAAAACCCCTCTAATCTATCCCATCTCAAACCCTAAACTAGACTACCCCTAGCCATAGTCTAAACCACAGATTCCAAATAGAAATAATGGTTAAGCATGATTAAGGAGCAGAATAGACAAGAATAAATTAAAGGCAAGTACATAAATTCACTAAATCAAACTAGTTCTTACAAAGCAAAGCTGAAAAAGGAAATGTTTTAAGTGCAAGAACAGAAGAAAAATAATAAGATCCAAGTTGCCTAACCATCTTAGGACTTTAGTATTTATAAGGGAACTAGGAAACCCCGAGTAAACCAAGATTAAACCGAAAATAAGCTGACTCGAACAGACCATATAGGCTGTGAACATCGATACACATGTCGATATCATCTCTTCTTCCGGGTTGTATCGATGTCTCTTGGTCGATATGCACGTTGGTACAGAAGGCTTCCAAGTTGTATCGGTTTGGATCTCCACGGTATAAAGTCGATACAATCGCCTTTTAGTTAAGGCTCATCGATCAAGCAAGTCGGTATGGCACCTCGGTATTATCCTGTCATGTGTATCGGTCTGGGACGTCGATACACTGCTCGATATGGACTCCCTCCTGCTGCATCGAGTTCTCTAAGTCGATATGCTTCCTTCACACCACGCCTTCACTGTATCGATGCTGAAGTGGTCGATACTCCCATGGATATGCTCCGTATCGATCAGATGATATCGATATCCATGTCGATATTGGCCTATCCGCCTTTGTCCTTTGCCTTGCTCCATTCCCAGCTAACACCCATTGCACCACATGACCTCCACACTCCTTCTAGTACTTGAATAAAACTCCAAATGCATGCAAAATGCAATGCAACTCTGAAAACTACACTAACTCCTAAATGTATGCAAATGGGACAAGAAGAAGCAAAATATGCATGTTTAAAGGCTAAAACTAGTGATGAATGCAAGCTAAAATGGTATAAATAATGGAAATATCAATATGATATATTATCATCTTTAACAAGAAAATTTTGATTTTTTTCGAAATAGATATTTTATCAAACAATTATGATATATCATTGATATATTTACAACAATAAAGTAAAATACAAAATCTGATATGTTTTAATATTAATTTAGGTTTAATTTATACATTTGCACAAGAAATTTCTTTTTCTCATGTATTTCACATATAATTTTTTAAAAATTGTATAATATATTTATTATGATCATAACAACTTCTATCACACTCTATATTAATTATATAATCTTACGTCAATTTTAAGAAAAAAACACTAATTAATATCTTTAAACATCGTCATTTTCCTAAATCTTTTCAAAATTAAAACATAAATTTTTCATCACAAAATTTTCATTGCATGGCACAGGTTATATTTTTCGATCAAAATCAACATATTAAAATTATCAAATTCGAAATTAGTTTTTAAAAACTTTGAATTTTTATTCAGTTAAATATTTTGATTTGTGCCAAGTGTGGAGTAATATTTTTGGACATGCGCTCAATGCAGATTTGAGGATTTTGGCACGGATCCAAAAGAATCATTAATTATTTGATATATCTATACTATTAAAATAGAATCACTACCTTTTTTTTACATGCATTCATTAATTACTGTAAGGCCTCGACTAATTCTCACAAACACTCGTAGAATCACTACTTCATTAAGGGTGATTTAATCATATCATTAAAATATTAACAAAGATATTAGACTAAATAAAATTATATTAGTTTATTAACAGATAATACCAATATTAATAAAATTTAAATTAATTTAATTTTAAAATTATTTCAAAATCTTTCATAATATCTTAACATAACTACCACATATATATGGCATGAATAACTAATATAATTATATATATTATATTATAATCAATTCTTTCTCTATATTATTAAAATAGATGCACTGCTTTAAAATGTCTACAAGCTACTATAGTATTTACTAAATGTAACAATTTATAGTCAATGATGAATATGTAATCATTATTTTTTGGTTACATATATATATACTATGAAAAAATGTTATGTAAATAATTTTTTTTCCTGGTTTGTTAATGATTTCTTGCAGGATATAATGGGTTTATGGATTTGACAAACACAATTTTGTAGATTTTACGGATTTTACAAGTTTTAGCAGGTTTTATAAGTTTTAACGGAAAATATAGTTTTACGAGAAAATGCCGGTTTGACAAGAAATGCGCTTTTGTATATTTAGCAGAAACACATGAAATTGGTCGTAAATCATGATTTTGTAAATTTACAGGATTTACAGGAAAATACGGGTTTTCAGAATGCGAGTAACGCAATTTTACGGATTTTATTGTAGTTAAATGGTAAAACGCAGGTTTGTGGGTTTGGAAACTCGATTTTGCAGGTTTGGCAGAAACACATGATTTTAGAAATTTGGTCGTAAAACACGGTTTTACAATTTTACGAAAAAACACAGGTTCGTGGATTGGGCGGGAAATGTGATTTTGTGGATTTTACGAGGTTTACATATTTTCGCTGTTTTATAGTTTTTGATGGAAAAATGTGGTTTTATGGATTTTATTGAAAATGCAGGTTTGCAGGTTTGACGAGAAACGCAATTTTGCGGGTTTGAAAAAACAAGTAATTGTAGAAATTTGGCCATAGATTACGGTTTTATAGTTTTGGGGAAAAACATAATTTTTAGTTTTGATAAAAAAAAATATGGGTTTGCAGTTTTGGCAGGAAAATTTGGTTTGATGGAAAATGCTATTTTTACAGTTTCTATGGGAATTCCTGGTTTTGGTAAAACAACGCGGTTTTATGATTTTGCTGGAAAATGTGGCATTCTATTTCAATAGAAAACTCTGATTTATTAATTTTGACCAAAAAAACTTGATTTTGTGGTTGAAATTAAAGGATGTTTTGATCTTTTAATTTTTGAGATTCAAATACTGTATCAAAACTATATTTTTTAGCATCTTAAATATCCAAATTTTGAGATATTATAATTTTTGCATACATATACAACATCCATATACTGATTTTAAATTATTTAAAAGAACAATATTTGAGTATTTGCATCCAAACACTTATTTGAATGCAAAAACAAACAAAACTTAAGTCAATATTGAAATATTTATTACGAACAAATAAAATTTCTCTTGCATTAGAAAACATAATATTTTGAAATATTTGTTAGAAAGCTTCACAGAAAATTCACTAATCAAAATATTTGTTTTTTATAAAATCAAGCTTAAATAATTATAAGAATATAAAACCTTAATATAAAAATACGTTATATAATCTAATAAAAACATCCGTTTGAGCCATAATTTTGGATTTAATAATATAAACTGATTTTTGTTTGAACAAAAAGTTTAATATAAACCGATTTTTGCTGTAGCCCAAATACATTTTATTACTTGTGCGGTTCCAAAATCTAGTTATTATTTATTAAGGAGTTTGAAAGTTGTCACTACATATTTATTCGTAACTACGTACGTTGCCAAAGGAAACAAATACATATGTTATTACCAGGAGAGGTCGCGTGTTGTGCGGATTTATTATATTTTGATGTAATATAATAATAATATTTATATTGTAATCTGTTTGTTTGATAATAATATGTAAAAAGATTAAGAATTTAGTTATTAATTAAAATGATTTAAAAATATTATATTATTTCATCTCGATAATAAAGATATGTTGTTCTGTAATATAACCATTCAGAAATATATTTACGGTAAAATGTATTGATATCTCATACATTTACATCACCTAGGCTTGTATATAGTTCATGTTTTGGTCATCTTTTGCATGTTTTCTTTCTCTTTAGCCCCACTTTCTTCTCCTTTAGATTTAGGTTGCATTTAGGATGTAGTTTGCAATTTCCTTGCATCAAGAATGTTTTTAGGTGCATATGGACCTATGAGGAGCATGGAGGAGCTTTGGGAATGAACCAGAAGGCTAGCTGAGCTTAGATGGAGCAAGAGGAACCAAGGCAGACGATTTCTGCAAGCTGTATTGATCAAGGCACGAAGGCTATCGGTCAAGGAGTGACCGATAGAGGAGCTATCGAGCAGCCTATCAGTCAAGATGACTGACCGATAGAAAACAAACGAGCATATTCCAGTCACCCTATTGGTCATCTTCTGACCGATAGCAAGCCTATCGATCACCCTATCGGTCACATGTAGACCGATAGGAACCAGTCCGAGCCTGCTTTTATTTACCATTCTGCCATTACTTTTATGGTTTTTCTCTTTATGTATAAATACCCTGTTTTAAGAGAATTTCGGGATGTCTTGTCACTTTACTGTTCTTGAGTGATTTTTCTGAGTTTGTAAGATAATTTTTTTACTTTATTTAATATAAGTTTGTATTTGCCATTAATCTAATCTTAATCTCTCTTTTAATCATGATTAGCATCCTCGCCTCTTGTGATTTGATGTTAAACATGGCTATTAGTGAGTAGTTTGCTTAGGGTTCTTAGATATGGTAGATTAGGGGAATTTAGAGATTGATTAAGATTTGTTTAGTGCTTAATAACATGGGTTCCTCTCTATTAATCTGTTCTTAAGCTAGATTTGTCTTGATCTCATGAATCTAGAATTAGGCTTTCTCTTATGTCCACCAAGTGTTTGATGAAATGCTGATCTTGTTTAATAGAGGATTTAATGGCCTTAGCTCAAGAGATTGACTGTTTGAGGAGTATTTTGACATGAATAGAGTTGATTCCTAATGCTTGTTGAATGTTTTAGCACTAATGAGATTTAGTTCTTGTTAAAGTGTTTAGCAAAGGGCTATTTGTCAAGAGATTGAACTTAGCTTGCTTGTTTGTGAACTCTATGTCTAGGAACCAGAATTACTAGCTTGTTTGCTTGATCAATGATGTTTGAAACAGCCTTAGTTAGTCTTTGAATTCCCCAAAATCAATAACCACATCTAGGAACTTACCTTCTCTTTATTTGAATTTCGAATTTGCCATTTGCTCTGTTTATTTGCTCTGTTCTTGCTTTATATGATCATTGCTAAGTGTTCTCTTTGAGTTCTATTGGTGTTTGATCATCTTAGGTTGTTAGTTTGGTTGCTTTGCAACAAAAACCTTCTAGTTTCACTTGACTTAAGGATTTCTGCCTGCAACTCTTCTGCTATTCAACCAAAACCCTTTTGGATTGATAAAACCCTTATACTACAATTGACTAGTACATGGGGGATTGACATAAGGAATCAAAGACCTTGTATCATGTATGACGATAAAATAAAATATTGATATTTTTTAGTCTTTCTAGATTATCAAAATATGTAGTAGTACAGTTACCATCTTTTTGTAGTTTATGTTTGTGTACTTTATTATTTTTTTTTTTACGGAGTGGACCCGTAATTTAAAGATAGACTTTGTGGTCGGTCGATAGGGTAAGAGGAATTCTCCTGTAAGATAATGCATATAGTATATTTTTCATTGGATTCGTGGTAGAACTAAAATGGTTATTTGTTAATTGAATGCTCTATGGTGTTTGCTATTTGTAGCTTATTATTTTTTTATATAGTATCGAAGTGTTTTTATTATATTTGTTAAGTGCAGTTATAGTATTTTTGTTGATGTTTTATTTTTATTTATTATTTGTGATGTGGTAAGATAATATAGCCGTTTGGTTAATTATGTTAGTTTTTTATGTCTTTAATTGTCAGTTTTTTAATTTGGTTTTAATGTTGATATAATTGACCTATAATTAATTATTGTTGATTTTTTAATTAATTATATCTGACCACCAAATAAATATTGAGTAACTATTATATTATTTAGTCTGTTTTTGTAGGAATATATGTTTTTTTACCACCAAATTTAAATCTGAATTAAGTATTTTGATTGGTAGGAAAAGAGACATGCAATTCATTTGTTTGTTTGTTGTTGTTTTTTTCAAATTATATTGATCATATTGAGAGTGAAAATATTACATGTTTGATTTATGTTGAAACTGCAATCTTTGGATTACTTGAACAATAATAGTTAAGTTTTTTTCAAAAACCTTAGAAACAATGGCAATGCAAAAATTATCATTATCCCTTAAAAAAGAATAATGGCATTGCAAAAAAATTTGAAAAAGAATCTAAATTGTCTATAAATCAAAATAGCTTGCAGAAATCTACTATTTAATTAGCTATTCAAAATTGAATTAATAAAAAATTAACATGTGACAAATTGATTAATTATTAGCAAAAATAATGTTTAGCTATAGGAGTAGCAGTAAAATTAATTAAATAGATAAATACTGTAAAATAGATTAATTTTTAAACATATTTGGTTTTTTGTTGACTTTTATTGTGAGTAGTAGTTGTTTTTGTTTATTTTTAATATTATATTTGTTATTCGTGGACAGCAAAGTTTCTCTCTTTTGCTGGACGGCTTAACCTGATCAGTTCAGTTCTCTGGAGCATCTCAACCTTTTGGCTTTTAGCTTTCAGACTTCCAAAGGCTTGTCTTAGAGAGATAGATAAAGTGTGTTCGACATTCCTTTGGTTAGGCTGATATACTCATTATTTACACCATATTAGCATACATTTTACATTGTTTTATAGTCTTTAAACATTCATTTTTGCTTGTTTTTGTCCCCTATGCATTCAATCAGGACTTAGTGTAGATTTAGGATGTCCATTGCATGTTTTGTGCATTTGAGGAATTTGGCAGGTACGTTTGGAGAGTTTTGAGACTACAAGGAGCATGAGACATGATGGTGGGTGCAGCACAAGACATCAAAAAAGCCAAGAAGAATGTGCACTTTGTTGAAGCGGCCAGAAACTTTACCTGACAAAACCGGCTCGGAAAACGCATCTACAACACGATTCAGCTTCAACAGTCTTCATCAATGTTGTATTTCCGTGAGTTAGCGTGCGTCTGGAGTTGGTTTCAGGTCATTCCCATTAGCGGTTAGAAAGTTACCAAAATTTTCGTGAAACCGCTCAACCCTTATCGATCAGACCATCGGTCAAGGAGTGACCGACGGGAATACATCGTCCATACCATCGATCACCCTATCGATCAGACAGTGACCGATGGAAACCAATCGGATATATACCGGTCACCCTATTGATCACCTTCATGACCGATAGGAGCCTATCGATCAGACCATCGATCAAGGAGTGACCGGTGGGAATGCAGATTGAAGACCATTTATTTATAATTTTGCCATCTTCAATTTAGGTTTGAGATTAAAGCAGATGAGGTGATTTCAGTGATTGTTTTGGGTGATTAGGGCTTAGATCTTCTCATTCTCTTTCTTATATGATTGTTCTTAATGGTTAGTACCTCTTTGTTGGAGAAGTTGATCTTAGGTTTTCACTTGCACACCAAGTGTTTGATGAAATTCCTGAATGAAGTTAAATGCCTGAAAATTGTGGTTAGATAGTCATGATTTTTTGCATCTATCATTTCTTTCTTGAATGTGCTAATTTCTTAGTACCACATTGGTGGGAAATTATCTTTAAATTCTGATTATGCATGAGAATGTGAGTTGATGTTTGATCTATCATATAAGAGATTAGTAAACCTAACCTAAGAGATTAGATGTCTAGCATGCTAATTGGTTTTATGGAACTTGATTTTAATGCTTGCTTGTCATAGATATACCACCAAAAGTGGGTTTGAAATGTGATTTAGCAAAGGGATTAATTCCAAAAGATTGGATTAGTCTTTATTAGTGTTTCTTACCTAAGGTTGAGTGTTTAGAATTGCTTGTTTTGATCACCCTAGACATGAACATGAATCACCCTATCACCATGCCTTGATCTTGAACCATCTTTAAATTTTTGAAGTCTAGCTTTTACTCTGTTTCTGCTATGTTTCTCTTTGCCATTACTGCTCTTTGCATGCTTTCTTTTGCTTCTTTGCTTGATCACTTGGGTTGTTAGAATCAAAACCGTTTCCCTATTAGCTTAGCTTAGCAAAGTTCTCTATATCTCAATTGCCATAAGCTTCCCAAGTGGATTGACACCTCTAGTACAATGACATGTGTGTTTGAGGATTGATCTAAGGATTCAAAAACCTTAACATCAATTGAAATTGCTACAAGACTTTTTAGGACTTGATTCAATCACCCAAGCTTGTACTAATAAATTGTAGTATAGCATAGGGTTTTATCACTCCAAAAAGGGAGAATGAAGCAGTAAGAATGCAATAAAGATCCTAATTCAAGCAGATATAAGAAGATTTAGAAATTTCTAACAACCTAAAGGATCAAATAGAAATGAAACAAACACCAAACAAAGAGTGAACATCAAGCAAATCAACTAGAACAAAGGTAAAAACAGAGCAATTTCGAATTCAACTAAAAATAGAGAAAAGATAGGACTTGAGATGAGATAATTGGTGCTAGAGAACTCTTAACTCAACCTATGATGCTTACAAACTCACACAATGCTATTCCTTATGCTTAGAATTGATTTATAAGACTAATCCAATCTCTTGGCACTAATCTTTTTGCTAATTACCAAGTCAAGAACTAATTCTCATTAGTGAAATGATAAACAGCAAGCATTAAGACAATTCTATCAATCCTATATTGTCAAATCACTCCCTAGACAGTTAATCTCTTGAGCTAGGATAAACAATTCTCTTGCAAAGCAGTTCAGGCATTTCATCAAACACTTGGTGGGCATAAAATGAACCTAAGCTAGAGCTAATCAGGCATTAAACATAGCAGTCAAGAAAGGAAATTGAAGAATTAACACTAAGACATCATATATTAAGTCTAAAGTTCCCTAAACCTAACCCATCTCAATTTCCTAAAAAGATTACTCCCTAATCACATCAAAACCATCAATTCAAAGAGAAAGAGATAGCTAATCATGATTAAGGAGATTAAGCAAGAAGATAAATGCAAACTTATATTGAAATCAAGAAAAGATTCAAATTACAAAATAGGATTCAGAAACTAAAGAAGAAGAGATTGCTGGATAAAGAGATATTCCCAAAAATTAGGGATTTTTCGTATTTATAGAAGTTTTGGCAAAAATGGCAAAATTGTAAATAAGTGGTCTTCAGTCTGCATTCCCATCAGTCACTCCTTGACTGATGGTCTGATCGATAGGCTCATATCGGTCATGAAAGTGATCAATAGGGTGAACGATATACATCCGATTGGTTTCCATCGGTCACTGTCTGATTGATAGGGTGATCGATGGTATGGACGATGTATTCTCATCGGTCACTCCTTGACCGATGGTCTGACCGATAGGGGTTAAGCGGGTTCACGAAATATTTTGTATCTTTCTAACCACTGATGGGAATAACCTGAAACCAACTCCAGACGCAAGATAACTCACGGGACTACAACATTGATGAAGATTGTTGAAGCTGAATCGGGTTGGAGATGCTTTGTCCGAGCCGGTTTTGTCAGGTGAAGTTTCTGGCCGCTTCAACAAGGTGCACCTTCTTCTTGGCTCTTTTGATGTCTTGTGCTGCACCCACCATCATCTCTCATGCTCCTTGTAGTCTCAAAACTCTCCAAACATACCTGTCAAACTCCTCAAATGCACAAAACATGCAATGCACATCCTAAATCTACACTAAGTCCTAATTGAATGCATATGAGACAAAAACAAGCAAAAATGAATGTTTAAGATGGTGTAAATAATGAGTATATCATAGGCCAATATCTTAACCAGAGAAAAGAAAAAGTTAAATGGGAAGATGTCTGCAGAATGAAATGCGAAGGGGGTCTAGGTCTCCGGCCACTGCAGAAAACCAATGATGTCTGTTGTCTGAAGTTGATTTGGTGTATACTCTCAAACGAATCCTCACTGTGGGTGAAATGGATTCACTCCAAACTTCTCAAGGGCTCTTCATTTTGAGAATTTAGATCCACAACAAGTCTAGGCTCATGGATGTGGAAGAAGTTTCTAAAACAGAGATATACAGCAAAAACATTTTGGAGAACCGAAGTAGGAAATGGCAACTCAGCTTCATTCTGGTTCAGCAACTGGTTAATCTTGGGGCCTTTACTTGAGATCACTGGACCTCGGGGAGTTATAGATATGGGGATTGGCCTACATGATACAGTTGCATCTGCTTGGACGCATCATCGACGTTGGATGCACAGAGCGACTGTGCTTAGCGACATAGAGGAAGCCCTTTTACAGTAGAAAGATAAGCGTACAAATGCCGAAGACATCCTGCTTTGGAGGAAAAAGGGAGATATCTTCAAACCGACATTCCGAACGAATGATACTTGGCAACAAATCCGTCGGGTTTCAACGAAAGTTCCATGGTACAGAGTAGTTTGGTTCACCCACGCGACTCCAAAATTCTCATTCTACACATGGCTTGCCATCAACAACCGACTTTCCATAGGCGATCACATGAGTACTTGGAACTACCAACCAATTCTGCTTGCATCTTCTGCCTTGAACCAATGGAAACAAGGGATCATCTGTTCTTCGAATACCCTTATTCAGGTAAGATCTGGAACAAACTCACTCGAAAGCTTCTCGGTCCAGCGTTTTCCACAGATTGGCAGGAGGTGCTGGTTTATATGACTTTTAATTTATTTTCAGATTGTTTGTATTTATTATAATTGACCATAAATTTAATATTCTGTAATTATTGTATTATGATTTTTGTTTTTAATGAGTATTATTATATATAGTTGCTGTTAAATTTACATATGAATTGAGTATTTTGATTGGAGAGATGAAAAATAATTTATTTTGTTTGGTTGTTGATCATTTTTTTCTTAAGATTATATTTATGTACTAAAAAATATTTCCATAGCACATGTCTTTTATACTATTTTATGTTTTAATTATTATAAAATTTCTAATTTTTTTATAAGAATTACAAATTTATAAGTAAAGAAAATGAAATATGAGACACCATTTATAAGAACTTTTAAATTGAAAAATATAGGACCAAATTTTTTTTTCTGTTTTATTATGATAAAAGTTTTTACTTTTTTTTACTAATACACTGCTTTTAATTTTTTTTAGCTTGACCCAAATTGTAATATAAACAATATAATTAAATAGAAATGACATATATCAATTTATTGAGTGCCACATGACAACATTTCAAAGCTCATTCTAAAAAGCAACAAAAAATATTAGAATAGATATATATTTTTTATTCATAAATTATTGATATCATATTTTTTTCTTAAGCATATCATATTTCTTATTTTTTCAAGTGAAACTATATCTTTAACAGGAAAACTTAAACTATTTATCAATAAATAGTAAAAAGAACTATTTTTTTCTAATAAATAAACTTAAACTATTTCTCAATAAATAGTAAAAAGATTTAGAAAATAACATATGTCAACTTCTGCAGTGCCACATATCAGCATGTCAAAGCTCTATAGATTCTTTTAACAAAAAAAAATCTATAGAGTTTCAATTCCTCTTCCAAAAAAAAACTCCTAATTAATGAACTTTTTGGTAAAAAAAAAAAGAAACGCCTAATTAATTAACCTTTTGGTCAAGAAAAAAAAACGCCTACTTATGGCAACAGTAAATTTCATTTCATCTAAGAATAGTAATACTACTTTCATCCACAACAAATATTAGATCACAATTTATCTCAAAGAAAAAGAATAATATAATATCACAAAAAAAAATCATCGCTTTCGATCAATACCAATGAACATATTTATGTTCAACATATTTATTTGTAATTATGTTGCCAAACGTCATAAATACATACACATTACTAGAACGTATATGAAAAAATAAAATAAAAACAGATTCTCCTTACAGTTAGTCATAAATGTCGATTCATATATAAATACTACTTTACTCCCCCCACAAATATTATTATTTCACAGGAAGAAACAGAAGAAAAAAAAAGACCAATGGCTTTCTCAAGGAATCACAACATCATTTTCATGCTAATCCCATTCCTAATCATCCTTGCAACGACGTCATTTGCATCTGCGGGACTTTTGCCCTTCTCATCCAAACATGTTGTGATCATCAACAAACTTGTGACGCGTCAGACACTGATTGTGCATTGTAAGAACAAAGGCGAAGATAAAGGAGTGATCACACTCGGACCTGGTGATAGTTTCGATTTCAGGTTTCGTGTTAACCTCCGCAAAACAACGGTGTACACTTGTACCTTTACTTGGCCTGGCAACGTAGCTACGTTTGATATTTTTAGAGCTGATCGTGATGATAATCCCAAAAGCAAAGTTGGAGTTTGCAGCAAATGTATTTGGAGTATTTACGAGCCAGCACCATGTAGAGATAGACGTGATGGAGGTCAACCAAACTGTTTCCCATGGGCTTCTTGAATTTTTATAAAATTATTTAGAAATCGCATCTTATTTACTTTGTGTTTCTTTGTGATACAATATCAATTTTAATCAATTAAGAAATCTTGTTCTTTTAGTAATATTTTAAATATTTATCACTTCTCTTATTCTCCCCTCCTTTTTCCTCCCCTCCATCTCCTCTTCTCCTCTCCTCTCCTTTTCCTCCCCTCCTCTCCTCTCCCGTTTTTTTACCAATTAGTTTTGCAAATACTATATCAAACAAAAATATTCTATAAAAATGAGATATAGTATAGTAGCTATTATAATATAGTACAGAGATATTTTTGACAATTGATGGTGGTCATGATTAGTTTATAAATTATCCATATACTATGGCTATATTATTTATTTCAAGAGAAACTTTTTATAAATCATTCTCAATCACAACAGTCATATATCTTTTTTTTCCGATTTGTATAGCTTTTTCTGTTATTCTACTGATCAAGTTTATTTTTATGCTACATGATTTTAAACTTTAGTCTTTTTCTCACAGCAAAACTTTAGTATTTTTTTTTGAAAAACTTTCATTCATTTTACAACATAAAGTATGAATGATTTTATTTTATTTTTCTGCATACAATTCTCTGAATATTTTTTTTAAAACTTACAATTATTCTGTGCAAGCTCTATTATTTTTCGATTCTAACCTCTATTTTCACATCCTGTTTATTTCTTATTAGAATTAACATACTTTTTTTATAAAAAACATACAGCTTTTGTGTTTCGTAAAATTGATATTTTGTTTTTTTAAGTTAATATCTTAAAAGACCCAAAAACCTGCATAAAAATAAACTCACATTAGTTAATATTATGTGAAAATCCAAAATACTTAAAAGTACAAAAAATTAAAATTCAAATGCTGATGTGGACACTCTAAATGGAGATAAACATCTCTAATTATATATACTTAGGATGTTACCGCGCTACGCGCGGATTGTTTTCATAAATATTTAATTATTATTTTAGTGAAATTATTTTATTTGTAAATTAATATTTTCAATATCATTTTGATGTAGTCATACATCTAAACCACTTTTACGTATTCAAAAATGTATTATGATTTAATTTAAAAATTTACTAATTTGATATATGTAAAAATTAATTGTTACTCTAGAAATTAATATTTATATATAAACTCATTACTGCTCACCAACTTTCAAACTACTATTAAAACTAATTTTGTTTTAACTAAATTGATATATAATTGAACTTAACAACTATAAGTTTTCTCTTTATATAATTTAAAACAAGTTTTTCATTAAAAAAAACATATCAAACATATGACTACAATTCAAACACTTATACTTTGTTCCAATTAATTTAGATTTCTTGTCATTTAAATTGTGTTCGTGTAATGAATTTTTTTTTATGAGCAGTCTTAAATACAAAACAACAATCAATGTTCACAACTCTTACAAAACCGTAAAAGAACTATTGTTCATATAAATAAAAATAATATTTACATATTATACAAAATTACAATCATATTGATAAACTGCATTTTTGATTTGGGCCCTGAAGCATCTGTAAATAATAGAAGTGTGATAAATAAAGCAAATAATACATATACAAATACAGCTTCATACTAACTCATTCTATTAAATAAAGTATAAGGTTCATTTGCATTTGCTTATAATTTAACTTATATATTTTTCTTACTTTACATATATATTTTAGTGAACTTTTATAATTAAAATAATAATATATATTATATTATTTTTAAAAGACTTTTTTAACCGAACAAAAACCATATTAGTTTTCTTTACATGTTTGGGTTTGTCAAGAATTTCTTTTTTTGTTGATATAGATGGTTAGATAAGTTTTTATGACATTTTCTTTTATATAAAAATATATATACTATTTTAAAGATGGAAGTGTAATATATTAATGTTTAATATAAAGTTGTGCAAGTTTATTTTTACATACGCATAACTATAACGATGATTCATACTATATTGTATATAATTTAATTTATGTCTAAATTTATTTAGCCAAAAATAAAGGAATAGTATGTACATAATCATACATATTTGATGTTTTTAATTATTGTGTGGACAAACTTAATACCTAATAATATTATATCTTATCGATTTTTAGTTCAAACATGTGATTATTATTAATTTGAGTTGTAAAAATTTAAAATATTATATATAATATATTTTTCTTTTTGTTAAAATCAAGTTATATTTCATATGTTTTGCTACTATAGTACATACAATTTATTCAATATTCAAATATTAATATTATTGTTAATTAATTACTATTTAATTTTAATTATGTTATAATATACTAAAAATTATTTTTATTAGAGATTTGCTGATGTGGCATGATTATAGAAATTTTGTTTTTGCTGATATGGATGGCCTTAGGAGCCTCAAACAATCCCTTTCATTTAGTATAGATGATTACATTTGTTGACCCAAAAAATTAACAATATGCTATCTTTGGCTCTCAACTCTTAAGTTTTAATTAAATAGTATTGTATAGGAGATGTTTTTCTTTCAGTATTAAGGAGTTTGAAAGTTGTCATAACACTACACATTTATTCGTAACTAAGTACGTTGCCGAAGGAAACAAATACATACGTTATTATTTATCTATGATTTTTTTAACAAAAACAAAATCTGTAGATTTTCAATTCCTCTCCCAAAAGAAACGCCTCATTGATTAATCTTTTGGTCAAAAAAATAAAAAAACGCCTACTTATGGCAACAGTAAATTTCATTTCATCTAAGAATAGTAATACTACTTTCATCCACAACAAATATTAGATCACAAATTATCTCAAAGAAAAAGAATAATATAATATCACAAAAACAAATTATCGCTTTCGATCAATACCAATGAACATATTTATGTTCAACACATTTATTTGTAATTATGTTGCCAAACATCATAAATACATACGCATTACTAGAACGTATATGAAAAAATAAAATAAAAACAGAAACTCCTTACAGTTAGTCATAAATATCGATTCATATATAAATACTACATTACTCCCCTACAAATATTATTATTTCACAGGAAGAAACAGAAGAAAAAAAAAGACAATGGCTTTCTCAAGGAATCACAACATCATTTTCATGCTAATCCCATTCCTAATCATCCTTGCAACGACGTCATTTGCGTCTGCGGGACTTTTGCCCTTCTCATCCAAACATGTTGTGATCATCAACAAACTTGTGACGCGTCAGACACTGATTGTGCATTGTAAGAACAAAGGCGAAGATAAAGGAGTGATCACAATCGGACCTGGTGATAGTTTCGATTTCAGGTTTCGTGTTAACCTCCGCAAAACAACGGTGTACACTTGTACCTTTACTTGGCCTGGCAACGTAGCTACGTTTGATATTTTTAGAGCTGATCGTGACGATAATCCCAAAAGCAAAGTTGGAGTTTGCAGCGAATGTATTTGGAGTATTTACGAGCCAGCACCATGTAGAGATAGACGTGATGGAGGTCAACCAAACTGTTTCCCATGGGCTTCTTGAATTTTTATAAAAATATTTAGAAATCGCATCTTATTTACTTTGTGTTTCTTAAATTCAACAGTTAGAGCATATCAAATCATCATTATAACTAAAATTAAAATTAATATAAAGATAAATTTAACAAAGAAAAAGTATTTGTATAAAAGAAATTAATGTGATGTATATGATACCTATTTGAAAAATCATCAACAAAAGTACGTAATAAAAAGAATATAAGTCTTAAGTATATCAAACATACAAAAACGTAATTCAATTAAAATAAATAAAAAGATGTAAATTATCCCCAAAAAATTAAAACAAAATTAATTTGAAATTAGTTTCAAAAAGTTCCTGATTTCTAAAGTATTAGTATCAACAATGAATAACTATCTAAAGTTGCAATAGGTTTACATGTGTTTTTAAACCAAACATATTTTTAAATATACAATGATTAATACACTTGATGTTTCTGATTTAAAAACTAACAAAGAAAAACAGTATAATAACTTTACACTTGATATTTAACAAGTAGTAAAATATGATTTGTATACGTAGCCACTACTTATATCTGAATCAACATCAATAACATATTATAAAATTTTATTTAAATAATAAAGTATGACATAGTTATGAATCAAACTCAAATTGCTATATGTAGATGAAATATTCAAGTCAATGCATGCATATTACACACAGAAGATAAAAACAGTAAAAAAATAATGCAAAGACTCCACAATGCACACCACCGATCCTACAAGTTAGAGAACTAAAATTATTAAATATTAGACTATAGAAAAATAGACAACAATGAAAACTAAATAATAATATAACATGAAACTCTTGGGAAGACATGGTGGAGAAAGAAAAACTGGTTTTACATGATCATTGCAGCTTCCTAACAAAATTAAATGTGAATCAGTACACAACATCTATAAGACTTTCAATAAAAAAAATATTTGAACACATAAACCTTCAAGAAAAAAAGAACTATAGAAATTCTATGAAAAACAGAAAATAATACAAAAATCTTAGCAAGAAAATCTTTATCTAAATCAAATGTATATGTATGTCAAATTTAGATAATTCGATAGGTATCATTGTTATTATTTTACCTAATAGTTTTTAAAATTTATAAATAAAAATAGGAGAAAATTACACATTATATATCAAATTCTGTTATATAAATGAAAATTTTTATAAATATTATAGTTTTAATAATTTTAAAGATAGTAGCTAAAAAAAAGTTAAACCAAACTATTAATAAAGATTCGTGCATAGCTCCAGTTATATACCTATTCATATATATAATGAGCAAGTTATCTCTCCATCTAAGATGTCCACATCAGCATAATTTTTATTTCAAAATGGGCTTCTAGATATTTTGAGTTTTGTTTTTATGATTTTATATTTTAGGTTATTATTTTTGGACTTCTAATATGATAAATTTGAAATTAAAAACAAATACTTATTTTACAAGTCATAAAATTACAAACGTATGTTCTTTGTTTATGAAAAAGAATTTGGGAGGCAAACACATACAAAGGATGGCTGAATAAATTACAGAAAATAATTCTCAAAACATTTTATAAAAAAAACCTTAGAAAGATTTATGTATAATACTAAAGTAAAATTATTTATATAAAATAAATAATTATTTTACAAATCATAAAATATAAATTTTCTATTAAATAAAAAATTCAAAATATTATCTTGAATATAAATAAATAGAATATGAAAAGAGTTGTTTTGAATATAAATAAATAGAGTGAGAAAAAGAGTTGGAATGTAAACAATTACGAAAGACGACATAAGAACTTGCAGAGAATAGTTATCAAACTTTTTTAAAACAAATTCTCAAAAAGATTAATGCGTAAAATAAATAAAAATCATTCATATCTACTTTACTATGTAAAATGAATAAATATTTTTTATAAATGAAAAACAAAAATGTTTAATTATATAGTATAGAAATAAGTTTGATTAATACGAAATAGAAAAAAATGGCAAATACTTATCAACCATTTGTTTCTCAATGATGGCAATATAAAATTGATATTCGATGAGTTTACTCATCAACCGGATAATTTATGAGTTTTAATATGAAGTATATAAATAAACTATAACAAGATTATTGATTATATTTTCTAACAGAGTAAGTTTTTTACCTCCACATGACATGAAAATAGATAAGAATATTTTCACACACATTCCCAAATATAGTCAAGTAGTTCATCGTCATCAGTTGGATGAACACATCGGAATTTTTTTTCAAAAAAGACAAATGTTTGAAATCAATTAAATTTAAAAGTTTCTCAAGTAAGCATATATATATATATATATATATAAACATATCAAACTTATGTAACATACGAACAGATCTCTTGCTCTGTCTCGCCAACTTTACTTACAATTCCCCTCATTTAGAATTACAACCAATCACAAAATTGAATGAGACGAAAGCTTGCATGAAATAAAAGAAACTATCAGTGATTGTAATCAGAATAATAGGACTAAGAACATTAGGAAAGGAAAAAAATAAAATGAATGATAAAAAATGAGTTATATTTTTTAAAAATCCGATAAAAAAATTAAGAGAACATTTAGTTCATAGTGGGGAATGGTCGATAATGATTTTACTTTCTCAATGAAAATGAACTGTAAAAAAAAATCAAAAACCAATTGAATATTGTTAAACAGTTAGGACACATATAACACTTATTGCAGCGTATAAATATACGAGAGATTTTTTGATAATTAATATAATACATCATAATCTATATTAAAAAAAGAAATTTACAATTTAAATATTAATATTTTTGGACAAAAAAATAAAAAACAAAACATTTTAAAAAGATAAAATTATAATATAAAATAAAAATATACATAATAATAATATAAAAGTAAAATTAAACTAATAGATAAGTTTGCGCAACACACAGATCAAAACATTAAAATTTATCAACAATGTTATCGATAAAAAAATGCATATATTCTCATGAAAAAATATACACCTGAATGACTTTAAATTATACAGAAGATAGACAATAAATTGAGTCTTCCCATAACATTAATTTAAAAGTAAAAAAAGAAAACTTATTCTACAAATCACACAACTACAAATTCTCTACAAAATAAAAAATTATTTTGAAAAAAAATAAAAAGAGAGCGTGTGATCGATTGTGAAATCATTTTACTGATCATGTTAGAAATAAACTACATAAATAAGTTAGTTAAATAAAAATATTTAATATGAAAACATAAATACTTACGTTAGCGTATAACTATGAGAGAATTTTTTTTTAAACAATTAACATATCATAATTTATATTAGAGAAAATATTTCACAATAAGTTTACATATTTATGATAATTAAAAACTAAAATAATATATAAAATAAAATAAAATAAAAAACATAAAAATTATATGAATTAAAAAATAAATTTACGTACGCGCAGGTTAATTTCTAGTAAAAAACTAATCATAGACATTGCAAGATATGCTCAGGGATGTCAATTTGGGCCAAAGCCCGAAGCCCGGCCCTGAAAAATACCGAGTTTGGGCTTTGGTATAACAGCCCAAAAAAACGGGCTTTTTGGGCTAATCCCATTCGGGCTAAGACCGTTTGGGCTTAAGTCCGATCGGTCTCGGGCTTACCCGAAAAGCTCTGTACTTTATATTATAATTTTATTTAAAACTTTTTTATTAATAAATTATCTTTACAATTTTAAAAAATTAGAGTTATTAATTTTTTATGATACTCTTTATTAATATAAAACCTTAATTTTTAGTTGTCTACCTTCATGTAACATCAATGCTCAAACTAAACTAGTTTCAAGAAGCACTGCTACCTTCATCCTGTAGATTCTCATCTCGATTATACCATTTATACTATTTACATTACTTATTTATTTAATTATATTTGATACTAGAATCTATATGAATCAATAAGTTAAAGTTTTGCTTTCAGATTTGGTAAAACTATATTTATGATTATTTTTAAAATTTATTTTATTTTTCAGAAAAACCTGAAAAAGCCTAAAACGCTCGATAACCCTGTTAGGGCCGGGCCAGACTTCAAACTATAGGTCCGATATATTTTCGGACTGGGCCGGGCCGAACTTAAATATATGCGGACTTTATGGATTTCGGGCCAGGTCAGACCGTTTGACATGCCTAGATATGCTGTTAAAAAAGACATTGCAACATACCTTAGATTTGGATTGATTTTAGGAAACATTATCCAACTTTTTTACTAAAAACACCTGTTTACTAAAATCTATGTGGCTACTAATCATCATCTAAAAATAACTAACTTTGAAACCCATCTCTTCTCTAGTATAAAAACACCAATAATCTCTTCTTCTAACACCACAGAGCCAATTTCAAATACGATTAAATTAATAAATAAACATAAATCAAACTCCTAATCAGGGTTTCTTTTATAATTTATTTATTTATTTAATCTATTTAGAAAACAGAAGTAACAAATAGTTAAAATAATAATATGGGGATGTCTAAAAGTGTCAAAGTTATTATCTCTCTCTTTCTTGTAGTGTTCTTGGCTTTTGCAGCAACCAATATTGAGGCAAGAGCTATAAATTATCGCGATCTTAACAATGGAGATCACTCTTCGGGTTGTGATAAAGCGAACCCAGCCACCTGCAAGAAGCGCCCAGTCAATCCTTACAACAGAGGATGCAAGGAGAGTCATCGTTGCCGTGGTGGATCAAATTAGTTTCCATTACGGAAGAACCATTCTTTGTTAATTTTTTCACAAATGACATCCTCATGTTAATTTTGAATGATTAAATTCATTCCCTTATTATTTAATTATAGCCAATTATTGGTTTTGTAATTGATTGTGACCCGATGATGTTATGATCATATATTTATATATATGAATGATTAAATTCATTCACTTTCTTTTTGTAAAATCATCTTATATTGTTAGTGTTTGTAAAAAGTGTGTAACTTGGTTATACTTCGCTTCTAATCATCGTTTGCACTAATCACTTGCATCTTTTGTATAAATCACTTGCATCACTTACTTTACAACAAGCAGATGTTGTCATCATTTTGTTGTTTTGGTTGTTGCTTGATAAGTATATCGTCTTCTTTTTGTAAAATTCATCTTATTTTGCTAGTGTGGGTTTCTAGTTTAGAGAGAATGTCTCACAGAAAGTTTAAGCATCCAAGACATGGTTCTTTGGGTTTCTTTCCAAGGAAAAGATCTAGCAGACATCGTGGAAAAGGTAGTTACTGTTTGCATTCATTAACCAATTTCCTGCCTCTTATGTATTTGACATTCTGTATCTTATCTTATTGTTCACATCTGTTTTCAAAACAACTTCATTTCATATGGACTGTATTTTGTATTTTCAGTGAAGGCCTTCCCTAAGGATGATCCTACTAAGCCTTGCAGGCTCACATCCTTTTTGGAATACAAAGCTGGAATAACTCACGTTACAAGTAAACAGCGATTTAGCGACTACCGTTTACGACTAAAGCTATAGTCGTAAAGTATTACGACTCATTTACAATTATATTGCGACTAATATGTTATCATAAAAAAAACAGTCGTAAAACAGTCAGCTAATTTTGCGTCCATTAACAATAGTCGTAAATCAGTCGTTAAATTACGAGTGATTTACGATTACGATGACGTCCCGAAAGTGTAATCGCAAAGTAGTCGCAATATTTCCGATTTATAAGCGACTCATTCCGCGGACCGCACAACAGTTAAGTTTTAGTCGTAAAATATCAATATAACCACGTTTTTTCATTTAGTGGTTGGTATACCTAATTTATATGATTTCATAATTTAATCATAAATTAGTTGTAAGATATAGTCACATTTTAGTTGTCAAATTTGTTTATATATACCAACTATCGCACATTACTTCTTCTCAACTATAGAAACTCAAAATATATTAAAAAAAACATTATTACATTTATTTTGAGTAAAAAAAACATTTCCATATAACTGTAATGTCAAAAAAATTACAATTATAATAATTTCGAGAGTGGATGTATAAAAGGATCGATTAAGAGAGAGTGAATTTTTCAGCAGAGTTCATAGCGAGGGTCGATTAATTCATAACAATTGCAAACAACCAACCTCTAGCGCAAGCAATATAGGTAAGTTTCACTGCCTTTGTAGTGTTTGCAGAAAGACAAATCTATCTCGAATAAAAGTTGGAATCATCTCTATAGTAAAGGATTTATGCCAGATTATTATGTTTGGTATAAGCATGGAGAAGAGATCAATATGGATTTAGGAATGAGTTATGTAAATACGACGCATATAAGTGAGAGCGAAGAAGTGGATAATGTAGTTGAAGATATGTATGTAGATACGATGAACGATGCATTTTGTAATACCGTTAATTTTGATAACTATTATCAGGATGGTAGCTATCAGAATATAGAGGAACCGGTACGTAACAATTTAATAAAAATTATACGACTTGTTAGAAGGAGCAAAAAATCCAATATGCAAGGGTTATCATGAAGATCACTTGCAGTTATCTTTAGCTGCTCGGATCCTGCAAAATAAGGCAGATTATAATATGAGTGAAAAGTACGTGGATTCAATTAGCGGGATGTTGACAGAGTATTTATCAAACGGAAACCAGTCAACCGGTTCACATTACGAGACAGAAAAATTGATGCGCAATTTGGGCCTCCCATATTATACAATTGATGTTTGTATTAAAAATTGTATGATCTTCTAGAAAGAGGATGAAAAATGGGATAAGTGTCAATTTTGTGTTGCACCAAGATGGAAGCCTAACAATGGACGATATAGAACCAAAGTTCCATATAGACGTATGTGGTATCTACCAATTACTGACAGATTGAAGAGAATGTATCAGAGCGAGAAGACTGCAGCGGCAATAAGATGACATGCTGAGCACAAAGCAAAGGAGGAAAAAATGTGTGATCCGTCTGATGCAGCGGAGTGGAAACATTTTCAAGACCTACATCTTTGGTTTGCAGAAGAACCCCGTAGTGTTTAGCTTGGATTATATACAGACGAATTCAATCCATTTGGCATGTCTCGTAATCATTCTTTGTGGCATGTGATCTTGACTCCATATAATTTACTCTTTGGTATGTGCGTGAATACAAAGTATTTTTTTCTTAAACTTCTAAATTCTGGACCAAATAATCCGCGAGCAAGTCTGGATATTTTCCTCCGACCTCTTATTGACGATTTAAAAGAATAATGGTCTACTGGAGTCAATGCATACGATGTATCCTTGAATTAAAATTTCAATCTGAAAGCAGTGCTGATGTGGACGATAAACGACTTTTTGACATATGGCATGTTACCAGGATGGACGACTTATGGTAAATTATCTTGTCCAATTGGCATGGAAGTAACATAATCAATTTATCTCCCTAACGGAAGGAAGACATGTTGGTTTGATTGTCACCGAAGATTTTTTCCTCGCCCTCATGATCATCCACTGAGGAAGAATAAAAAAAACTTCTTGAAAGGAAAATACTCTTTGAATAAGTATCCACCTCAGTATTTGATAGGTGAGCAAATTTACTATGAGCAGATAGATGGTGTTAATCCCCCAAAAACAAAAAAAAACTATGGTGGAAATGGTCATGGACAAAAGAAGAGTGACTATGGGAGTTGGCATAACTAGCACAAGGAAAGCATATTCTGACAGCGGCCGTACTAGAAGGAGCTCAATCTCTGACATAATCTTGATGTGATGCATACATAGAAGATTCTATTTGACAACATCATGAATACTCTTATGAGTGTTAATGGTAAATCAAAAGACACCGTCATGCCATGAAGGGATATAGAACGATTCTGTTCTTGGACATGTTGATAGTGAAGGTAACGCTCATTTCCCCGCATTCACATTGACAGAAGAAGCCAGAACAAGTTGATTGGAATGTGTGAAACATGCAGTTAAATTCCCAAATGGTTATGCATCAGACTTGGCTAGTTGTATTGATATGGTTAACGAAAAGTTTCCGGGCATGAAGAGTCATGATTGCCATGTTTTTTTGGAGCAGCTACTCCTATTTATCTTTACAGAACTCCTAGACCGTAACGTCCACGTTTCGTTATGAGATATCAATTATAAATATTGCTATAAGATGCGACACTTAAATATAATTATAGTATTTTATATTAACCATTAATTTGATGTTTGAATATATATTGTAGGTGTTGGAAGATTTTTCCGTGACTTATGTTCGAAAACTTTTCAGAAAAGTCACATCCAAATTCTAAAACAAAACATAATTTTAATCATATGCAATTTGTAGAAGATCTTCCCACCATCATTTTTTGACATGATGGAGCACCTACCTATACATCTCCCTTACAAAGCTGAACTAGGAGGCCCTGTGCAATATAGGTAGATGTATCCTTTTTAAAGATCTTTCAAAAAGTTGAAAGGAAAAGCAAAGAACAAAAGATATGCGGCAGGGTCGATTGTTGAGTCATATATCCAATGATGAGGTAGCTTAATTCTTAGGGCACTACTTTGGCGCATATATACAAACGAAGTCAAGGTAAACGCTAAAATTAATCAAATTTGGAGTCACATTCTATATATCATTCTAATGTGAATTACTTTTCACCCATTGGTGAGGTTAACAAGATTCGATTAGGTGAAGTCCCAGTATATCATGTCCCTGGAGTACTTGATATATTTACTCATGTAGGTCGCTCAAGTGGGGAAATGCACAAAATATGGCTGTCAGAGCGAGACTACCAATGCGCATATGCATATGTTTTGCGAAATTGTGATTATTTTCAGCCACTAGAGCGATATAATTTAGCATGCCCTAACTTACGTTTTACTATAGCCTACTATTATTTCTCATATATGTGTTGGTCTTATGTAGCATGATCGAAGACTATATTTCTGCAAAATATCCAGAACTCTTCGCAAAAAGAGCTAATGAATATCCTGTATGGGTGAAATATTATGTATGTTTTATTAAATATTCATAACTATGTATATAATATATATGTATGTATTTATATTGATACTGTATATCTATATGCAGGTTACTTACTGGAATGCTACTACTCATTTTCCTACTTGGGTTCAAGAGATAGTGCATGGACTTGTAAAAAAGGCAAAAACATGGCCATCTATTTCACAAGAGGATATTTGTTTCATATGCAGAATCACGGCGAGGGACGAAAGACATGTAATTATGGCCTATGTGTTAAAAGAGAGAATTATACCAATGCATTCGATGAAGCTGATTTCTACCAGATCTTAACTGATATCATACAACTTGAGTATGAGAGAATGGTCAATTTGAAAATCATACTTTCTGAGTGTAAGTGGTATGATCCGGTTATTGGTAGAGACACTAAAAAGCGCAATGGTGGCATTGTTGACGTTCTTTCATCGAGAAGATACAATAAATACGAATTATTTATTCTAGTTACATATACACAAAAACATAAGTGTCAACATTATATATATATATATATATTTATGTATTTATACTTCTATATATTGATATAGCTTCTCAAGCGATCAAGTTTGTTATGTCCCGTACTCTTATACAAAGAAACCAAAGCAGTCGTGGCTCAATGCTATAAAAGTGAATCCGAAAGAAAATATTTTAGGAGATTAAGAAAATAAGGAACCGACTCTTTTGCAACAAAAAAAATGATAATAGGGTACTTATGACTATAATTGATGATATCGAAGTCGATAATTTGGTTCACACAGAAAATCACTCTTTGTAACACTAACTTTTTTGGTTAAATCAATTTAACATTACTGTTTAAAAAATAAATAAGAATTTCATTGTAATGCATCATAGTCTGATGATAATGATGATGAATTTAACTATGTTTTCTTAATTAGTCATTTTGTGTAATAAAATTTCAATTTGAATAAATTATTATTTGTAAACTAAATTCAAAATTTTACTAATTATTATAAACATTATCAATTTCGAAATTAAATCGAACTAAAAACCAAAATCAAAACTTAAACTAGCACTAAAACTAAAATACAATTAAAATTATTCAAAACCAAAGATAAACTAAAATTATATAAAACCAATTCATAAACCAACACTAAAACCAATTGACGATACCTAATCCTAATTTATCCGTAATTTTTATTTTTCATTCTTCGTCTCCTCTCCTTTTCTTTCCTGAACCCTAATCCCTCATTCTCTCTCACAAAATCCTCTCCATTTTGATTTTGATTCACTCGCCTCTGATTCTGATTCACTTCGACTCCGATTCACCGAACCCTAATCCCCAATCTCTCTTTCCTTCTCGTTTTCGAAACTCAAATTCAAAATCACTAATCTCGCTCTCTTTTTCGTTTTCGAAACCGTCTCCAATTTTTATTACTCCGACTGTGATGACGAACGGAGGACGAGGTAAACTACACGGTGGAGGACAAAGACGAGCCACTCGGAACATCTCTCCGAGACATGAGCCTCTTGTTGTTATAACTCTGTTTTAAAATAGTCTTTTGTTCTGGCATTGTCTTGTTTCACATCGTCACTCTCATCACACTTATAACGTAAAGATCTTCAGCTTGTAGATCTCTTATCATTGACTTGCTTGACGCGTCATTAGAGTCTGATCTTTCGTCTCATGAATGCACAAAGTTAGTCAATGCATTGTTCGTAACACGTTGATTCCTTGCTTTTTGGTTTTAAGTAGGAAGCGACTATGATTCTAAAATGATTATTTGTTCACTCGGTTCTTAACTTGTTTCTTATTTTATTTGTTTGCTTCTAAGTCTTGGGTTTCTTACTGTGTTTGCTTCTGTTGACATATTGTTTCTTTTTGTGTATGTTTTGTCGCGACAAGGGAGCACTTGTAGGAAAGATTACAAAAGTCTTTACAAACAAATTCGATGGTCCCTATTACAGCTGGACAGCTGTGCCTCATGACAGACAAAAAAGATACTTCATTGAGTTCGTGGTAAAGATTTCTCTCCTTTAATCTTCCTATAGTATAGATGTTTGCTTGTATTGTTTTCACTAACCTCTAACCTTACTAACATCAATATCATGTCTTTGATCTGTAGAAAACACACAGCTGGGATCCCTTATTGTCAGGGACAGTTCAAGAGCAATTGGAGAAGATATGTCAACGGCAGATGAAAGACATGGTTAGCAAGGTGCGCACTTCTCGAAAACGACCTAAATGGATTAAGCCGACACTCTGGACAGAGATGACGACTTTCTGGGACACACTTGAAGTACAACATCTACAGTTCGTAAGTCTGATCGTAATGGTCTTGGTCCTCACATACACTTATCAGACCAGAATTGCTATGCACAAATTCAACAAGAAATGGTAAGTCAGAGTTACGTTTTTTTCTATAATTTATAAAAATCTAACCTCTGTAGCTTGTATAGATTCTTCAATTTCAATATGCATATTCGTGCCTACCAACCAGCTCACCACTCTTAAGAAAGATAAAGATTTTTTTTTAAAATATAACTTGTCCAATAAATAAAATTAAAATTGGACTGTACTTGATGTTAACAAAATGATGCATGATAAGTTCCCATGCGACTTTGAATTTTACACAATTAATATTTATATCCACACTAATATTTGTGAAAAAATCAAAATATGACTTTTATGTGGTAAAAGAAATTGACAAATTAAAATATACGTTTTGGAATTTTTATTTTTATATAGTATATGGTTCAATTTAGAAAAAAAAAATCATGTAAGTATATATTAGAAATAAGCGAATTGTAATATTTAGGTGTTAGTTTGTTTTTCTGAATTTTTCTGTAAATGTTATGTTTTTATACAATGTAGTTCTTGGCGTTTAGCAACAATCACGAAAACCGTATATGTTGTTTTGTATTTAACCAAAATTTCTCGTTTTTCAGCGTTTTATGATATATGGTTTCAAATTAAATGTTATATTAAATATTAACAAAAATTTTAATTTTTTTTCAAAATATCAAAATAAAATATTTGACTTTATCATGAAAATTAATATAGTACATTGGATAACCTATTATTATTTTCCTTTTCAATAAAAATTATAATAAATATTTATTATAAAATTTGTGAAATCATATTTTATAAAATTCTCTGGTAGCTCTCCGCTTATCTCTTCGTCCAATATTGAGTAATTGATTTGACGAAGAAAATAATTTTCTTATGATTAGCCTGCACGCATGAGTTCATTATAAAATTTGACATGCACGTGTGTTTATTATAATTTTTTTTTTAAAGATTTTTAAATGATTTCGTAAAATAAAGCACAAGAGTTTTAAGGAAAAACAAAACTGTAGAGATTTATTTTTATTAGTACTTATAATTCTTATTCATATTTGTTTCATCTAATTATAATTCTTTTTTTATTCAATTATTCTTTTGTTTTATTTCTCTTCTTATATTCTCGATCTATAATGAGACTTTATATCAATATGATATAATTTTTTTATTTAAAAATAATAAAAGATAGAATGAGATTGTAATAGAAGATACATAAATTGTAAAAATAATAATATTAAAATATTAAAATTATATAAAAATAATAATATATCATACTCTCAATATATAAAGTATTTATTATCTTATCAGATAATCTATTATTATTTTTCTTTCTTTTCTATTTAAAAATATAATATACACTGGTTATAAAATTTATAATTATATTTTATTCACTCTATTAGGAATATATGTATAAAAATTAAAATCATAGTAATTATCACTTTTTATTAATTTAAAATTATTAACTTTAATATTATAATCTAATCTATTTATGTTTTAATTAATTATATAATTTATTTAATTTTAACTCAAAGAAACAAAATATTTTGTTTATTTTAAAAAATTTGACATATCATATTTACATGTTATCATTAGAATATATTAACACTTCTCAAATAATGTGTAGGGGATACTGTGTTTGTGTTAGTGTGTTACCTAATTAAATACACTAGGTTTGATCCGCGCGTTGCATGGAGTTATTTGTTAATCTATTTTCATACTTTATAATTTCATATATTTATAGTATTATTATGTTTATTTTTAATTTATTTATATTGTTTTATCGTTATTTTTAATTCTTTTTATTAAAATTCTTTTTATTTTTTTATCCTAAAATATATAAATATATTATAAAGTTATTAACATGTTCTAATTGTTTAAAAACTTCATACATATTTATATGCTGTCATAAGTATTTAAGTTTTTTACTACATATATTTCTATTCAATTGGGTTCTACCTTTTTTTTATATTGCTTATTTCCGGCGAGATCAACAATCTTAATTCTTTAAATTGAATAATTTCTTAGTTTTTCATAAATTTTGGAAAATTCTAACTCATTTTGAAGCACAAATAGTCATGCTTTTATTATTATTTTTTTCTTTCGTATCACGTTCATTTCATGCTATATGATTAAACATTTCGGTTTTCTTTATTCAAATAAAACTTTTATTTATTTTTACAGTCAAATAGATATTAGTGATTTTACTTTACTTTTATACATATATCTTTCCGGTTTTCCTTTTTGAGTTTGATAAGTCTCCAAGTTCGTCCGTCATCATTCGCATTTGTTTGCATTCCAACTTTTTTTTTCACATTCTCTTTGTTTATATATGAAATAACATTTTGATTTTTTTTTTGTTTTGTAAAGAATTTATAGTTTTAATGACTTATAAAATAAGTATTTATATTATATAAATAATTTCTTTAGTATATATATGTGTATTTTCTCAAGTTTTTTTTTGTTAAAAAGTTTGATAACTATCCTTCGCAAGTTCTTTTGTCATATTTTGTATTTGTTCGCCTTTCAACTTTTTTTTTTACATTTTTTTGTCTTCTATTCTAAATATTACTTTTACTTTTTATTTCATAATTTGTTTTAGTTTTTATAATTTGTAAAATATCACAACATGTAGAAGGGAAATTGGGTGTAGTAATCATAACAACAGCTGAAATTCATCAAATAACCATAACAAAATTATGGTTATGATATTCTGTATATATTCTCTAATATATACAAAATTACTCTTTTTAAAAATTTCTTCCTTAATCTCATGTCTTCATTCTTCTCTGTCTTCTCTTCTCTTTTCCTCCTCTTATTCTCCCCTCCTTTTCCCTCCACTCCATCTCCTCTTCTCCTCTCCTCTTCTTTTCCTCCCCTCCTCTCCTCTCCCGTTTTTTTACCAATTAGTTTTGCAAATACTATATCAAACGAAAATATTCTATAAAAATGAGATATAGTATAATAACTATTATAATATAGTACATGGATATTTTTGACAATTGATGGTGGTCATGATTAGTTTATAAATTATCCATATACTATGGCTATATTATTTATTTCAACCCTCAATATGATTATATATGCAAAAAACTCATGTAGAAGTCCATAAAGAAAATAACTACTTGTTGAGTTGTATAGCTTCGTTAGAGAGAAACTTTTTATAAATCATTCTCAATCACAACAGTCCTAATTCTTTTTTTCGATTTGTATAGCTTTTTTTCTGTCGTCACGTATTCTACAGATCAAGTTTATTTTTATGCTACATGATTTTAAAACTTTAGTCTTTTTCTCACAGCAAAACTTTAGTATTTTTTTTTATGAAAAACTTTCATTCATTTTACATCATAAAGTATGAATGATTTTATTTTATTTTTTTGCATACAATTCTCTGAACATTTTGTTTTTTTTTAAATTTCAACAACTATTCTGTGCAAGCTCTTTTATTTTTCGATTTTAACCTCTATTTTCACATCCTATTTTTTTCTTATTAGAATTAGCATACTTTTTTTTTATAGAAAAACATACAGCTTTTGTGTTTTGTAAAATTGATATTTTGTTTTTTAAGTTAATATCTTAAAATGCCCAAAAAACCTGCATAAAAATAAACTCACATTAGTTAATATTATGTGAAAATCCAAAATACTTAAAAGTACAAAAAATTAAAATTAAAATGCTGATGTGGACACTCTAAATGGAGAGAAACATCTCTAATTATATATACTTAGGATGTTACCGCGCTACGCGCGGATTGTTTTCATAAATATTTAATTATTATTTTAGTGAAATTATTTTATTTGTAAATTGATATTTTCAATATCATTTTGTTGTAGTCATACATCTAAACCACTTTTACGTATTCGAAAATGTATTATGATTTAATTTAAAAATTTACTAATTTGATATATGTAAAAATTAATTGTTACTCTAGAAATTAATATTTATATATAAACTCATTACTGCTCACCAACTTTCAAACTACTATTAAACTTAATTTTGTTTTAACTAAATTGATATATAATTCAACTTAACAACTATAAGTTTTCTCTTTATTTAATTTAAAACAATTTTTTCATTCAAAGAAAAAACTTATCAAACATATGACTACAATTATATTTTGTTCCAATTAATTTTGATTTCTTGTCATTTAAATTGTGTTCGTGTAATGAACTTTTTTTATGAGCATTCTTAAATATAAAACAACAATCAATGTTCTGAACTCTTACAAAACCGTAAAAGAACTATTGTTCATATAAATAAAAATAATATTTACATATTATACAAAATCACAATCATATTGATAAACTGCAGTTTTGATTTGGGCCTTGAAGCATCTGTAAATGATAGAAGTGTGATGAATAAAGCAAATAATACATATACAAATACAATTTCATACTAACTCATTCTATTAAATAAAGTATAAGGTTCATTTGCATTTGCTTATAATTTACCTTATATAGTTTTCTTACTCTACATATATATTTTAGTGAACTTTTATAATTAAAATAATAATATATATTATTTTATTTTTAAAAGACTTTCTTAACAAAACAAAAACCATATTAGTTTTCTTTACATGTTGGGTTTGTTATGAATTTCTTTTTTTGTTGATATAGATGGTTAGATAAGTTTTTATGACATTTTCCTTTATATAAAATATATATACTATTTTAAATATGGAAGTGTAATATATTAATGTTTAATATAAAGTTGTGCAAGTTTATTTTTATATACGCATAACTATAACGATGATTCATACTATACTGTATATAATTTAATTTATATCTAAATGTATTTAACCAAAAATAAAGGAATAATATGTACATAATCATACATATTTGATGTTTTTAATTATTATGTGGACAAACTTAATACCTAATAATATTATATCTTATCGACTTTTAGTTTAAACATGTGATTATTATTAATTTGAGTTGTAAAAATTTAAAATATTATATATAATATATTTTTCTTTTTGTTAAAATCAAGTTATATTTCATATGTTTTGCTACTATAGTACATACAATTTAATCAATTTTCAAATATTAATATTATTGTTGATAAATACTATATAATTTTAATTATGTTATTAATATACTAAAAATTATTTTTATTAGAGATTTGCTGATGTGGCATGATTATAGAAATTTTGTTTTTGCTGATGTGGATGGTCTTAGGAGCCTCAAACAATCCCTTTCATTTTCATTTAGTATAGATGATTACATTTGTTGACCCAAAAAATTAACAATATGCTATCTTTGGCTCTCAACTCTTAAGTTTTAATCCCCTATATATTAAAAGAGAAGTGTTTTTAAAGAACAATCTTAATTTTGTAAAATATTACAGTGGTGCCATTTTGCTGATGTGTCATCACCATAATCATTTTCAGCAAAGTTATATAAATAGACTTATGTTACTAGATTAATTACATGTTATGCCACTCACATTAATTTGGTTATACATTAGTTTATATCAATTATATTAATGATGATTCATCAAGATATTCTCTTTCTATTTCTTACCAAAAATATATCATATTAATTATTTCTTTAAATATAATATTTTATCTCTTATTTTTATAGAAAAATAAATTATCACATCATTCATATAGTAAAATATATATACATATATTTTTTTGTGTTATAATTCAAATTTCATAAAATAAATATGAATTACTCAGATAATTAATAAATAAAAGTATGTTTTAAAAAAAAAACTAAAATTGATATAAAGATGTGATTATGTTTTAAAAAAAAATAAAAATAATAAATAAAAGTATGTGGATAGATGATTCATAAATCAATGTAAAAATACATAAAAAAACAGGAAGCTTAATTTAATAGATATTATTATTTTTAATTTATACAACAAAATAACTTGGTAAAAAATTAAAATATTTCTGTAAGGATATTATATAATAATTTTATCAAACTTTTTGATATTAAAAATATTTTTATTGAATCAAAATTTAAGAATGTATAAATATTGACTCAGTTATATACAATTTTAGATAATTTATTAAAAATAATAGAAAAATATAATCTATTTTTATATAATCCTTATGTATATTTAGTATTTAAAATAAATTTCACAGTAATTTTATTTTCTTAAAAGTTAATACTCTTATGACTATGGTTTTTGCGGGTTAATCTAAACATACATTTACATTCGTATAAGAAAAATTAAAACCGATTATAAAATCTTATAATCAAATTTTATTTTTACAATTTTAATAATCTCTATTTTAAAATATAAGTTGTTTTGCATCAAAGCACAAATATTAGAAAGCAATTTTTCTTTAAAAAAAATAATCATTTAGTATATAAATTTAATATAATACAACTAATTATGAAAAACTGAAAAATATAATGGGTCACATAGTATTTATAGGAAGTAGTAAAAAATATGAAAACAACTATATTGTGAAAAAAAACAAAATCTTTAAGAAAAACTAGTATTATGAAACAGAGGAAGTAGTAAATCTTTTTTATTATTATCATAACGCATTAGATACTTAATAATTTAATCAAAATATTCTCCCTCTATTTTTTTTTTGAATTTTAATATCATGTTATTAATCATAAGTTATAGAAAATATAAAGAGAAACTTCGTATTTCTATCGAGATTGTGCATATATATTTAATTTTTAAACTAATTTATATTTGAAATAAATTACCCTAAAATTCATAAAATAAAATAAAATTATTTTGTCAATATTACAGCATAATGTTATAAACAACTCATATAAAATCAACTGTATTTTTTATATGATTTTAAAATTATATTATATCAAATAAATAATTATTATTTCATCTGGCACAGGATGTGGATTATTACCTAGTTAAATAGTATTGTATAGGAGATGTTTTTTTTCAGTATTAAGGAGTTTGAAAGTTGTCATAATACTACACATTTATTCGTAACTAAGTACGTTGCCGAAGGAAACAAATACCTATGTTATTATTAATCTATGATTTTTTTAACAAAAACAGAATCTGTAGATTTTCAATTTCTCTCCCAAAAGAAACGCCTCATTGATTAACTTTTTGGTCAAAAAAATAAAAAAACGCCTACTTATGGCAACAGTAAATTTTATTTAATCTAAGAATAGTAATACTACTTTCCTCCACAACAAATATTAGATCACAAATTATCTCAAAGAAAAAGAATAATATAATATCACAAAAACAAATCATCTCTTTCGATCAATACCAATGAACATATTTCTGTTCAACACATTTATTTGTAATTACGTTGCCAAACGTCATAAATACATACGCATTACTATAACGTATATGAAAAAGAAAAAAAAACAGAAACACCTTACAGTTAGTCATAAATATCGATTCATATATAAATACTAATTTACTCCCCCCACAAATATGGGGTTATTATTTCACAAAAAGAAACAGAAAAAAAAAAGACAATGGTTTTCTCAAGGAATCACAACATCATTTTCATGCTAATCTCATTCCTAATCATCCTTGCAACGACGTCATTGGCGTCTGCGGGACTTTTGCCCTTCTCATCCAAACATGTTGTGATCATCAACAAACTTGTGACGCGTCAGACACTGATTGTGCATTGTAAGAACAAAGGCGAAGATAAAGGAGTGATCACACTCGGACCTGGTGATAGTTTCGATTTCAGGTTTCGTGTTAACCTCCGCAAAACAACGGTGTACACTTGTACCTTTACTTGGCCTGGCAACGTAGCTACGTTTGATATTTTTAGAGCTGATCGTGACGATAATCCCAAAAGCAAAGTTGGAGTTTGCAGCGAATGTATTTGGAGTATTTACGAGCCAGCACCATGTAGAGATAGACGTGATGGAGGTCAACCAAACTGTTTCCCATGGGCTTCTTGAATTTTTATAAAAATATTTAGAACTCGCATCTTATTTACTTTGTGTTTCTTTATGATACAATGTCAATTGTAATCAATTAAGAAATCTCGTTTTTTAAATAATATTTTAAGTATTTATCATTTTATCTTTTAATATATTTAGGATCTAAGATACATACATATATATGTATGAAGTATTATACAACCATACAAATTACAATCTTTTTTACTTACAAGTAATTCATGGCATATACAGCACGAGCCACTCACAATATTTATGATGGATTCACAAAGTAAAATTATTCTTCAAACTAGCTTATATATACTATATACTAAATTAGAATCTGTGCGTTCATAGTTTATGAAATACCCGTTTTTTCTAAAATATATAAATTGTAATCTATTTTCACTTTTGATAATGTTAGATAATTATATTCGTTTATTTAAAGGAGAAAAGAAATGTATAAACAAATTTTCTTTTGCAGTTTCTTTAGATTAATTAATTATTTTTTTATAATATTTAAAACAAACAAATGTATTCGTTGGAATAGTAGATTAACCTTCATTTTGTTTTGCTTAACCTCTCAAGAAAATAAAAAACTAATTATAGACATTACAAGATATGCTGTTAAAAAAAAAGACATTGCAAGAAACCTTATATTTAGATTAATTTTAGGAAACATTATCCCACTTTTTTTACCTAAAAACACCTGTTTACTAAAATCTATGTGGCTACTAATCATCATCTAAAAATAACTAACTTTGACACCCATCTCTTCTCTAGTATAAAAACACCAATAATCTCTTCTTCTAATACCACAGAGCCAATTTCAAATACGATTAAATTAATAAATAAACATAAATCAAACTCCTAACCAGAGTTTTTTTATAATTTATTTATTTATTTAATCTATTTAGAAAACAAATAATTAAAAAATAATGGGGATGTCTAAAAGTGTCAAAGTTATTCTCTCTCTCTTTCTTGTAGTGTTCTTGGCTTTTGCAGCAACCAATATTGAGGCAAGAGCTATAAATTATCGCGATCTTAATAATGGAGATCACTCTTCGGGTTGTGATAAAGCGAACCCAGCCACCTGCAAGAAGCGCCCAGTCAATCCTTACAACAGAGGATGCGAGGAGAGTCATCGTTGCCGTGGTGGATCAAATTAGTTTCCATTACGGAAGAACCACCTTTGTTAATTTTTTCACAAATGACACCCTCATGTTAAATATAAATGATTAAATTCATTCCCTTGTTATTGGTTTTGTAATTGATTGTAACCCGATGATGTTATGATCATATATATAAATACTGATATTTCAGTTATTCTTCTCGCTAATTTAACAAATTTTGAACTAGTTTTCACATTATTTATATACTTTTGGTTACATTTCAGGTTGAGTTCAAAATCTGTAAACTAATTTACTCAGTCTTGTGAATTTTTTTATAATTTATTATTAATCAAAAATTAAATATGGATATGTGTTTCTCGTTTTGAAAACATTTCGAAAATTAAAACATGGAAAACTGCATTTTCTAAAAACTTTCAATGAAAACTCTTGTTTCCATTTTAGAAACATGATGGAAACTTATTTTATTTTTTGGTAGTAAATTAATAATTATAAAAATAAGATTAAATGATAAATTTAATTGCTAATAGTAAGTTAATAACTAATTTGATTCATTGGAATAAATTAATAATTAATTTTTTTATAAAATGAGATTAGTTTTGCAATTATTGAGTTTGAAAAACTTTTTATAGTTTGATGTAGATAGTTTTGTTTGATAGAATTAATGAAATTGATAATAAAGAAAATTTTTTTTGAATATTTTAATTTAAACGTTACTGTTTAATAATTATGTTTTTGAGTTTTTATTTTAAATATTTTATTTTTAATATAATTTAGATATTTTAATATATTTATATACATGTTTTCAATGATGTTTTCACGTTTCCAAACGTGTTTGTTTCCAAGCAACCTACTTTAAATCACATTAGTTTGATTAAAAATTATATATATAATTAGGGAAAACTCTGTCCAATAGAGCTGTCCACCTCAGCAATTTTCTTTTTATTTTTTGGGCTTTTAAATATTTTAGATTGTCACATACTATTAACTTTATTTGAGTTTATTTTTATGCAGATTTTTTGGGTTTTTAAGCTATTAACTTTAAAATAATTACTAATTTTGCAGAACCCAAAAGCTGTATAGTTTCTATAAAAAAAAGTATGTTAATTCAAATAAGAAACAAATAGGATATGGAAACAGATGTTGAAATCGAACAAATATGGAAAACTCGAATAACATAGTTATTGAACTTAAAAAAAAATGTTCAGAAAAATGTATGCAGAAAACTAAAATAAAATCATTCCTATCTATTTTACGTTTTAAACTGAATAAGCATTTTTCATAAATAAAAGATTAAAGTTTTATTGTAAAAAACTAGGTTTATAACTCGCGCTACGTACGAGTCTGTATTAATAGTTTTGATTAATTTGTTTTTTGCTACTATCTTTTAAATTATCAAAACTATAATATATTTATAGAAATTTGTTTTATATAATAGAATTTAAGACATAATTTAAAGTTTCCTGTTATTTTTATTTATAAAATTTTAAATCTTATTAAGTAAAATAGTGACAATGACACCAATCAAATTATCTAACTTTGACGTATACATAAATTTGATTTAGAGAAATATTTTTTTGCTAAGATCTTGATGTTTTGTTTTTTTTTCCATATGATTTCTAGAGTTTTTTCTCATTAAGGTTTAAAAGTTCAAATATTTAGTTTTTTAATTGAATGTCTCATTGATATTGTGTATATGTGCATGTATAATTCATGATTCATATGAATTCGCATTTAGTTTTGTTAGAAAGCTGCAATGATCATGCAAAACCGTTTCTTGCTTCTACTTCAGGTCTACCACGAATTTTAACTTAGATTTTTAGTCATTTTATTATTTAAATATTCATTTTTTGCAGTCTAATATTTGAAAATTTTAATTTTGAAACTTGCAGGATTGATGGTGTGGATTCTTCGTATTATTTTTTACTATATTTATCTTTTATGTGCTTTCTGCATGTTTCATTTGAATATGTTAGCTCCATATACTAATTTGTATTTGATTCATAAATATGTCATATTTTATTATTTAAATAAAATTATAGAATATATTACCCATGTGTTATTAATGTTGATTCAGATATAAGTAGAAGCTATGTATAGAAATCAGATTTTATTACTTGTTAAATTTTAAGTGTAAAATTACTTATGTAGTGTCTTTCTTTGTTATTTTTAAATCAGAAACACACAGTATTTTAATCTTTGTATATTTAAAAAAATATATTTGATTCAGAAACTCATGTAAACCGATTGCAAGTTTAGATAGTTATTCATTATCAATACCACTATTTAGAAATCAGGAAAATTTTGAAACTAATTTTAAATTAGTTTCGTTTAGATTTTTATATATACTTTACATCTTTTAAGAGTAATTATATACTATATTTTAATTTATACAATTTTTGTATGTTTGATATACTTAAGACTTATATATATATATATTTCTTTTTTCTTAAGCATTTTTATTGTTGAATTTCAAAATAGATGGCTAATACATCAAATTAATTTCTTGTACATGAATGCTTTTTCTTTTTAAATTTTTTTTTTTCATATTAATTTTTGTTTTAGTTATAATGCTGATTTGACATGCTATAACTATTTATTTTAAATCTTATGCAGAATTCTCTCAAAAGCTTATAACATCATTTGGTTTTTCTTAGTTAAGTTTTTTATGTTGATTTTTAAAAAAACGTTAGCCTAAATATCAAGTTAGTTTCTTTTATAAAATTTTTTTATTTTGTTAATTTACGTCTTCTGATATTAATTCTTAATTTATTTTGAAACATTTTTTGAAAATATTGGCATTTTACATACAGAATTTTATTTTTCCGTTAATGAAATTTTATTTTATATTAATTTTTAAATAATCAGTTTTTAGATTATTTAAAAAAAAATCTGATATTATTTTTTATATATATTGTATGAATATTTTGTAAAACATAACTAACTTTTCATTTTTTTGTTAGCTAAGTTTTTTCTTTTACTTTTATCAGTTAAAATTTGTAAATTCTTTATTGATTTAATATTTTTATTTTGAAATATTTTTTGATTTAACCTTTTTGTTATTGATATCGATTTTTTTGTTGATTTAGGTTTTGTGATATTGTATTTCTATTTTATTTTAATAGACGTTATAAATTTGGATTTTTGACATAATTTTATTTAATTTTTTGTATATTTTAATTTATTTAAATTGCTAATCAAATATAAATTTTTATGTTTTAATGAAAATGTTGATGTGGACCAATGAGATTGAGTTTCTTTATCCTTATCATACTTAACATTTTTTTATTTAATGAATATACTGAGGTGGACCAATCAGATCGAGTTTTTTAATCACATGTGCACGTCCTCAATGTACTATGCCATCAACTTTTATATATTACATGATTTTTTGTCAATTAATTTAGAAGTTAGAATTTTTTCTATTTATACTATTAATTTTAACTTTTACGATATTGACTTTTTGACTTTTTGTTAGTTTAACTCTCTTGACATTAAATTTCTATTTAATTTTGAGGGATACTATATTATGGTTTTTTTTAACACAATTTCCGTTCTATTTTTTATTTAAATTTTTTTTATTTCTATTTTTACATCTATAAAACAAAATTAATGTTTTACAGAATTAGAAATTAATTTTTAATATTTTAGTCATACTTAACATTTATTTGTTTTATGAAAATTGCTGATGTGGACCAATCATATCGAGTTTTTAATCATATGTGGACGCCCTCAATGCACCATGCCATCAACTTTTATATATTAAACTAGTCTTTTAATTCGCGCAACGCACGAGTCTGTATTAATAATTTGGTTTAATGTTTTGGCTAATATCTTTAAAATTATCAAAACTATAATATATTTATAGAAATTTTCTTTTATATAAAAAAATTAAAACATAATATGTAGTATTTCCCATTGTTGTTTATAAAATTATAAATCTTATTAAGTAAAATCATAGTAATGACACCTAACGAATTATCCAACTTCGATGTGCATATTTTGATTTAGAAAATGATTTCCTTACTAAATTTTTGGTGTTTTGTTTATATCCTTAGGATTTCTATGGTTCTTACTTTTAAAAGGTTTATATGTTTAAATATTTAGTTTCTTTACTAAATGTCTCACTAATATTGTGTACATATACATATATAATATATGATATATATTGATTCAGATTTACTTTTGTTAGTAAGCAACACTAATCGTGTAAAGCTAATTTTTGCTTTTTCACCAGATCTTCTAGGAATTTTAGGTTATATGTTATTCAGTTTATAAGATCTGTTTTATTTGCAGTCAACTATTGGCTAATATTTGATTTTAAACATGTAAGATGATGTTGAGACTTCACATTAATCACTGTTTTTTTTCATCTTTTGTGTGTTTATTCATGTTTTGATTTGAGTATTTTATCTTCATATATTCTCATTTGAATTTGATTCATAACTTTGTCATATTATATTATTTAAAGAAAATTTTAGAGGATGTTGCTCATGTGTTGTTCATATTGACTAAGTTATAAGCAGTAAATATGTATACAAATCAGATTTTATTACTTATTATATTTTGAATGTAAAGTTACTTGTGTATACTTTGTTAATTTTTCAACCAGACGCAACCAATGTATTAATCTTTGTAAATTTAAATAATATGTTTGATTTAGAAACTTGTATAACCTATTAAAACTTTATATGGTTATTCATAGTCAACACCAATATTTTAGAAATCATGAATTTTTTTGGAACTATATTTCAAACTAATTTTCTTCTTAGATCTTTTTTTGTTATTTTAAATATCTTCGATGGTAATTTTATTTTTTATTTTAATTATCTAATTTCTGCAGGTTTGATATACTTAAAACATATATATTTTTAATTAATCTCTTTTGTTATTGATTTTTCAAATAGGTAGCATATATATATTAATCTAATATCTTTTACATTAATGCTTTTTTGTTAAATTTACTTTTTAAATTAATTAAAATGCTATTTTGACATGCTATAACTGGTTATTCTAAATCTTAAGTGAACTTCTCCCAAAACCTTATACCATCATTTGCTTTTTTTTTAGTTAATATTTGTTTGGTAGTTAGCCTAAATATCAAGCTAATTTTACTTTATACGACTTTTTTCTTTGATAATTTACCTCTCTTGATATTAATTTTTAATTTATTTTAACAAACTATTGTTTTTAAAATAATGATATTTTGAAGACATAATTTTTTTGTTAGTTAAATATTTTATATGAATTTTTTAATTAGTTAGTCAGATATCAAGTCAATATATTTTTAAGTGTTTAAAAAAAATATTTTGTAAAACTTAATTTCCGTTTTAGTTTTTTAGTTAATTAATTACTTAATATTGATTTCTTAAATAATTATCTTAAATATTTATATTATTTTTGTTAGTTAAGTTTTTTATTATTATTTAATTTTTTTATTCTCTTACTTATTCTGTTTATATTGATTTTGTTAAATAAATAACATAGATATTAAGTTAATATCCTCTTTTTTGTTAATTTAACTTTCTCGATATGGACTTTCATTTTAATTGTATTGACATGTTGTAAGAAAAAAATTATGTATTGGTTTTTGTTAGTTAAATTTTTTTTATATTGCTTTCCTCAGTAATTAGCATAAAAATATCATTTTTGGTTGTTAAGATTTTTGTGTTAATTTTTTAAATATTTCTCCAAAAATTATAAGTTTTAGATTTTCTTTTTTGATAATTTAAGATAAATCTTTTTTTGGTAGTATTGATATTTTTAAATAACAATTTTATATGTTTATATTAAAATTTAATCTTAATATTTTTCTAAATAATTTACTCATTTAAAATATATATGCTAAATTTTTTTTTAATTTAACGTTTTCGTTATTGATTTACATATTTGTTTTTGTTAGTTTAGTTTTTGTGACAATGAGTTTCCATTTTATTTTCACAATAGATTTAGAATTTTCACATAAATTTATTTTATTTAGTTTAAAAAATTATCTTAATTTTTCATTATATTGTGATAATTTTATATTTTTGTATGTTTTGATTTATTTAAATTATTAATAATATTTTTATTTTTTATGTTTAATAAAAAATGCTGATATAGACTAATCAGATTGAGTATATATGTCATATGTGGACGCTCTCATTGGCCTATGACATCAACACGGACTACAACTAATACATTTTAAGTTAGCAGTTCAGGTTTTAATTGTTTGTTGTGATTAAAATTTTAACTTAATTTAATTATGGTTTTAAATACAGTTTTTAATAATTTTTTTTAATATATATGATTTTTCTTTCATAATCTATTTATATGTTAATTTACCTTTTAATTATTAATAGAAAAATAAGATCTATTTTCAAAACTCTTTTTTATTAATAAATAATTTAAAATTTGGAAACTTTCCTAATAACAACAAAAAATAAAATTAATTAAAATTTAGAAATTTTTTTTAGAACAATTAAAACAAATTAACTAATTTTAATATATAATATATAATTAAATAAAAATAATGATGATATGTACCAATAAAATTGAATATTTAAATCCTATGTGGACACCCTTAGAGGTATTTAGCATCAACTTTTATTTGTAATAGATGAAGAAGACTAAAGTTCAAAATCATGTAGCATAAAAGTAAATTTGGTATATACAAAAGGAAAAAAAAATAATTAGGAATATTGTGGTTGAGAATGAGTTATAAATGTTTTATCTCCGATAAAGCTATCTAGCTCATCCATTATTTCTTTTTTATGGGCTTCTACATATTATGATCTTTTTTTTATGAGCTTTTATATATTTTAGGTATGTATTTTTTGGACCTTTTCATATAAAATAAATTTAAAAGTACAAAATTCAACTACTTATTTTACAAATCATAGAAACTAAAAAAAATTATTATATAAAAAAGTGAAAATATTATTTAGAATAAAAACAAAAAAAATATAGAAAAAGATTTGGAAGGCAAACAAATACAAAATATGATGTAAGAACTTGCGAAAGATAATTATCAAACTTAAAAAAAATTGAGAAAATTTATATATAAAACTAGAGTAAAATTATTTATATAAAATAAATAATTATTTTACAAATCATAAAAACTACAAATTCTCTACGAAATAAAAATAAATCAAAATATTATTTCAAAAATAAACAAAGAGAATATGGAAAAGAGTTGGAATGCAAACAAATACTAAAGATGACGAAAGAACTTGCAGAGTTATCAAACTTAAAAAGAAAAACCGGAAAGATTTATATATAAAAGTAAAGTAAAATTATTCATATCTATTTTATTATGAAAATAAATAGAAGTTTATATAAATAAGGAAGACTAAAGTATTTAATTATATGGCATGAAATGAACTTAATCTATACGAAGGGAAAAAAATTAATAAAAGCATGATTATTTGTACTTCAGAATGAGTTAGAATTTTCCAAAACTTATGAAAAATGAAGAAGTAATTCAATTTAAAGCATTAAGATTATTGATCTCGTTGGAAATAAGCAATTGAAAAAGGTAGAAACCAGTTGAATAGAAATATATATAGTGGAAAACTTAAATACTTATAACATCATATAAATATGGATAAAGTTGTTAAATAATTATCATATGTTAATAACTTCATAATATATCTATATATTTTAAGACAAAATAATAAAATAATTTAATTAAAAATAACTATAAAAATAAATAAAATAAAAATAAATATAATAATAAGATAAATATATAAAACTATAAAATATAAAAATAAATTAATAAATTAGGGATAAAAATCTAATTATTATAATAAGTTAATAAGTGTGGGTGCATATAATTGCATGTAATCGTGTGAAGGACAAAGTGATGATTGAATTTTTTTATATCTTTCGAAATAATCAACTACGCCTCGTATAATTACTCTTAATAAATTAATTTTCCAGAGTATGCAACTTTGTTAGTTAATCCTTCGTCGTATCCGTATGCGTAATTAGTCAAACAACTACATACATGTTGTTACCAATTCCAATAGTCAACATTTTTTTCTATATGATTATTTAATGCCTCGACTTTTTGTTGTTTAAAAATAGAGATAATTACATCTATACACATTTTTCTAATTTTTATTTATACATTGGCATACTTTGAGCTTTTGACACACTTTCTCTACTTAAAAAGACAATACTATCGTTCACATAAGTTACAATTGAGTGGTAAATTTTTTTTATTTCAGTGCAATAGAAAGGAAAAATTATTTTCTCTAAAAGAATCCTTATCTCTTCACTCCGCCTCTTTTATTTTCCAGCAAGAATCGAACAGCACCGTCGATAAACAATAACTACGCCTCGTAAAAACTCCACCTCTTTCATTTTCCGGCAACTATCGAACAGCATCGCCGTTGACAATAACTCCGACCAAACCACACATTTTCAGTGCCACCACACTTGACAAAACCAGATCTACATATGCATCTTTTTAACAAATCTACTCATTCTTTACCAGATCTACAAGATGGCAGGTAAATATGTAGTTTTGTACTTTTAATTTCAATAAATCTCGAATAATTTACCCTTTTATCGTCATATTACAGTTATAACTCACCGTCGTTGTTTATGAGTAGAGATCTTCGAACCATATCCACTCTTGTTTGTCCATGTTGATAACTATCAGCATCGTCTCCATTAATCTTAGATTAATGATGTTCACGAAGATGTGTCCATTTGGGTAAATTGATTTTAGAAATCTTCATAAAAATTCAGCTTAAAATTAGCGATATCCATGAAGATGTGTACATGAAATTATGTCTATCTAATATAACTTTGTACATGAAGATGTATTCATGGGTCTATGTCCATCTAAAATTCAGTTTAAAATTCTGTCTATTAGCGATGTCCATGAAGATGTGTCCATATCCATTTAAAAGTGTACGTATTTTGATGGCCATTATACATATAATACATCAATATATATGTGTCAAATAGTTTTCAAATGATGATTTTTTTGACTCTATTCTTGTTTTCATTTCAATTATCATATCTGTATGAAAATATTATTATTTGTTTACTATAAGTGCAATCTTTTTCATTTTCAGAATGTACAAAGTCTGATATATGCCAAAATATAATGAAAATATACATTTACAGGTTATCTATAGATGAATTTCGTCTATAACAAAATAAGATGGATGATTTTGTATTGAACAGAATAAAATAAATGTAAAAACATGTTTGAATAGCCAAATAAAATGGATGCATAGACATGTTTGAATGGTAAAATGGATGTCTAGTTCCTAACATCGAGACTGCTGAAAACCATTGATCCCCTTTATCCATATCATGTCTAGTTCGTGGTCCTTGCTTGTGGATTGTGCATAGTAGCCAAAGCTTTATGAACATATGCATATACAACTACCGTATATCTGTAACATAGCAAATTTGCTGGACTTTAATTAAGTTTCTGTTGTTTTCTTTATTGATCGTAGACTATGCTTTGTGGATAGTGCTTCATGGACACCAATATATTTATGTCCCAATGTATGTACAAAACCTAATGGACAATGACCGTGGACATATTCTCTTGGACACATTCTCCATAGGTTCTAGAGCCAATGCAATCTTGTTTCATTAATACAAAAAGAAATTGGAATCAAGGAGACATCCATTTTTTGAATTGGTTTGTTGTCCACCACATCCCGTCAATTTTTTCCATGTGGATATTTTTTTATGTATGTTGTCATGTGGACAGAATCAGAAATAATTTTTTTTTAATTATCGATTTTGGCTTTTTGATTGGGCTTATTGTCCATCACACACTATCCATTACCAATTATCCATCACTGCATCCCTCCATGCCATTTCTTTACTTTTTACATTTCACATATTCGTCAACGCGCCTTCATCCATAAGAAACATTTACAAGCCCACTGCATAGTTCCAAGTACACTTGTATCCATAGAAACTCTATACACATGGAATGAATTTTATATGTTTCTCAATTTTAGTTTCTATCCACGAAACAGTGTTCACGAGGCTTCACACATATGGATTATTATATTTTGAATTTGTGGATGATTTAGCATGGACATGATGATGAGAAAAAGAAAAAAATTCTCAAATTGATCGTCCATACAGCTATGATATAGTGGATCAACACGACAGTTACACGAATCAGATTCTGTAATCTACCCAACTATCCATGCATATTCGTCCATATCGTGACTATTACATCGTCTTCTTCACCAAAACCCATAATTTTTTCGGAGAAGAATCGAATGAACCAGTCTCGCAACACAAAAATAGTGTATAATATACACATAATCACAAACCTAACCCTATGAAATCAAAACAGTTGCACAAGTAGATCGACACAGAATGATTCCTAAAAAGTAGATCTAAGTTTATGGTGGTTGAAAAATAGTAGATTTACGTTATTTCCAGTATACGTTGACTTCTCCGACGATGGGCGACGAGGAAGTGAATAAAAATGTCAACGGTTAAAATAATTATAACATATATTGGGAGTAAGGGCAAATTTGTGATCGAGGGGTGCAAAATATATTTCAAAGTGTGCCAATAGTCAATAAGTGTCTAAAGTGTAAACAAAGTACCAATAAGTGTGTATGAATGTAAACCTCTCTTAAAAATAATGGCTAGGAAGCGCGACCGTTATTTTATAATAAAAAATTGCTTGATGAAATCTGAAAGTGCCTTTTTCGATTTTGACATACGATTTTTTTTGTGAACATTATCATACGATTCTTAGAGCATCTGCATTGGTGAGAGACAGTCTATAATTAATTTAATAATAATAATTTTAATATAAATTAATTGATTATTTTAATTTTAAATAATAAATAAAATTTAAATCAATCATATAGAAACAACACATGAGATGAGTCTTTCATGAGTCTCTCATAATCTCTCATTTGAGAGACTCTCTCCATTTTCTCTCCTAACTTTTTCTAACTTTATTAATATTTTATGTTGAGAGACTACCAATGCAGGTGGTCTTATAATGTTTGTTTCAGGGAAAAGTCGTTTTTTATCCATCTTTGATCTCGCGGTTTGCCATGTGATCTACTGTATTGTTAGTTTGTTACTTATGCTTTGGGCAAGAGCAAGGTAATTTTTTTACTCAATTGTGTTTCTTCTCGCTAAAGATTGAAACCTATAATCTAAAGTTTGGAATATTTTACTCTGCCATCTCAGATGAGAAGGTGGAAGAGGTGGTGGGAAGAAAAAACAAAGACGATTGAATTTCATGTATTACCACGGTATATTTATAACATACAAACTTGTAAGTTGTAACGCAAAATCGATGAAGCTTTAACAAGGCAATTTTTCAGAATAATATTATTGATCCTGAGAGGTTTAGCATTACAAGGGATACATCTTCTGGTTTAGGTTTAGGGTTTTTCCGAATAATATTGTTCATTAGCATTGTAAGGGATACATCTTTTGGTTTAGGCTTAGGTTTAGGTTTCGCTCAAATTGCAACAGAGTATCTGTGTTGATAAAAACTTTGGAGTTTGGCATTTTAGCATCAATCTCCAAGATAGTACCTCATGTCCAAAACATATCGAATTTGAAAATTTTCCCATAACTTTAAACCATAAAAGTAATTTTTTTTCTTCAGTTGGTAAGCCCATTTTTAGTTAAAAGCTTATATTTATTTCTAAGACAAGCTTAGTTTTAAATGATCAAATCTAAAGACTAAACTCCTCTCAACTTTTGTAATATCATCAGTGAACAGGCTTAAATAATAAATTGTTGCTCATGATGATTTAAGATCTAATTGTACTGTAGACTATGATGATTTAAGATCTAATTGTACTGTAGACTCTGTAGTGGAATCATTTTCGAGTGAGCAAAGAAGTACCAGATATATGTGAAAAAAGAAGTTATTTATAGTGAGAGGCACTTTTATGTGTTTCGATTACAAATTATGCACTTTTTGAAAAGTGAGCACTTTTTGTTGAGAAAAGTCGTCATTGTCCCTGTTTTTATCTTTTGATGTGTTGGTTTTTTCACGGTTTGTTTTATTCTCTCATATATTTTACTGCTTCATCTTTGATTGTGAAATCAAGAAGACCTCATTAGTGTCTTGAAAAAACCCTAGTTCCGTCGACATTGTAAGATTTACTGCTGCTATAGCTTTTGTTATCTGTATTTTGGTAGGGTTTTCATTATTTTCGTTTTAATTTTTAATTTTTAAGTTTTTTAATTCTCTTTTCTGCCTCCAATTCTTCATCAGTGATCTTAGGAATCTTCATTGTAGTTGTTTGAAGGTTCGATTCATGGTTTTTCATCACAATTTCTTAAACATATGCATAAATGTTTTTTTTCTTCTTTTACTAAAAAAACTTAGACCTACTTCTAACCACCATAGCCATCTTAGAGTTCTTATTCTTGAAGTACAAAACCCAGATCTACTCATCTGCAACCACCATATCCGTTTCAGAGTTCTTCTTCTTAAATTGCAAAACCCAAATCTACTCCTTCTCAATCCAGATCTAATCTAGTATGTACACACGCATATGGACATACAGACATGGACACAATCTTTTTCGTTTCGAAGAAGATGGACTTTGGAGAAAACAAGAAAGTGTGAAGAACATCCTTATTATGGACACACACGCATGGACATACACATGGACATAATCTTTTCCGTTTCAAAGAAGATGGACAGTGAAGAAAATAAAAAGTGTGAAGAGATAAAGACTGTGACATTATATATACGTCTGTCCACGAAGCATTTCCTACCATCATATATACATCTGTCCTGGACAATGGCACATGGACAGGTGCCGATGGAGAGAAACTTAGAAATAAAAAATCATTGGATACACTTTTTAGTCATCATATCCATGTGAGAATATTACCTAGTGGATATTGGCATGTGGACAAAGTCATAAGAATAATGGATATGTAATCATTGATTATTATTTCTTGATTTGGTTTGTAAACTACCACACCTTGTCAATTTTGTCAATGTGGATATTTTCTAATGGATATTGTCTTGTGGACAGAATCAGAAATAAGGATCGATCTTTAATCATTGATTTTGGCTTTTTTATCAAATTTGTTGTCTATCGCACACCATCCATTACCAATTGTATATCCAAAGTTATATATATGAGATGTTGTACACCTCTTGGAAATTACTAATTGTAACGACAAAGTCACATTCATCATTTAATCTCCAACAGTCTTGTCCATATAGATATTATCTTGTGGATATTGTTATAGGGACATAATCAGGTGTAAGAAATCATCTTTAATCATCGATTTTGGCTTCTTGATATCACTTGTTGTTCACCGCACCCTATCCACCACCAATGGTCCATTAGAAGTTGATATTGCTGTGTGGATATAATGAGATGCAAGAATCCATCTTTAAACATTGATTTTGGATGCTTGATATGTTTTGTTGTCCACGATATCATATCAATTGTGATTATCACTTAGTATTCATTAAATCTTGTTGACCTATAATCAATAATAAAGTAGTAACCAGCAAGAGAAGCTATCTACATAAGCCATATATAACAATCTATCAACCAATTTGTGTCCATTGTGATGTATCCATCAGATCGCGTGTATCGAATTGTGTCCAAATTGAAGCATGATTCATCCTCTTTTATTAGGGTTTTGTGTTTTTAGATCTGACCAATATGATTGGTTCTCTCAGAAATTGTTTGTCCACGATTCCATATCCATAAAATCACATCCACAAATTGACTTTGCATCCTTCTTCTTCCCCAAGCCAGATCTGGCGATCCTCTCAAACCCTCCACCTCCACCGTTAGCCATGAAATCTACCAGTGTTGTTTGTACAAAAATCTGATCTGCTAGTTACAATGATCTACACAATTTCATCATTTGAAGATCTCTTAGGTATTCGAAATAGTAGATTTGGGTTTTACAATTCAAAAAAAAAGAAAAAAATAGCTATGCATGTATTGCGAAGGAGTACATCTGGATTTGTTTAATCAGACCATTCAATTGATTTGATAATTTTGAAAAGAACAGATCTTCAAGCAAATCGAAATTATGATGGTAAGGAAGAAGATTAAGGAGGAGATAATGATAAAAAAAAAATCAGATTTTGAAAATAACAAATTTGAATAATACATAAAAGAAAGAGATGATGTAGTCAAAGCATTATAAAAAAGAGAAATTTTATTAATAAGAAAAGAGATAAAAAAATGAACAAAGAAGATCAGATAAACAAATGTGATTTGAGGTAAAAATTAAAAAGGTAGTTTTAGCATTAAAATGAAACAAATGAAGAAAAGAGATGAGAAAATGCCTCGGTAGCAGAAAATGCGTCTTTCTGATATCATTTATAGATAAAATGTTTGTGAATGTAAATAACTCTGAAAAAATGAACATATTGTATGTTCGTCTCTTATTTCTTAATTCTTTGCTGTTTAAAATATATATACAATGTTTTTTTAACATCTATTTATACCATTAATATAAGTAAATCTCGATAAAATATATTCACCTCTATTCGCTTTTTTATTTATTTAATTTTAACTGTCCCCCTAAAATAACAATTATTCCAATCTTATCGGAATAGTAAATTTACCTTTTAAACTGCTTAATTAAAGGTCTATCTCTATAAGGATAAAAAAACAAATTATAGTCATTTCGAAAATACCTAATGTTTAGCTTAATTTTAGGAAATCATTATCACTCTTCACTAAAAAAAAATATACTTGCTACTAATCAATCATCTAAAAGTAACCAATTTCCAAACCCTCCCTTTAACGTTAAAAGCTTTATGGTAATTAAAATTACAAAAACCTGGGATTTTACGATAAAAATCATGGGTTTCTAATAGTTAAGTAATTAAAAAACATAGAAAATCTTTTTAGTAATTAATATATTGGAGTAAAATTAGCATAGAAATGGTTATGTTACATAAAAAATAACTGATTAATTTAGCTATGTTATTTATTGCTAAAGTATACCATGTAAAATACTGAGTGAGTTGGTTATTTTATCCATAGAAGAAAATATTGGTTGAACATTTTAATTCTAAAAATTAAACTATTTATAAAAAAATAATAAAAAGATATATTATGAAGCTAATATTATTTTGATAATTTAGTTCTTTATTTATATACTATGTGGTTTTTTTTTCAATTATGACTCTGTTAGCGTGAGTTGAAAATTCATTCCTAACAGAATTCATTGCAAAAATACCTAATATTTAGATTAATTTTAGGAAATTATTATCCCACTCTTAACTAAAAACATCCGTTTACTAAAATTTATGTGGCTACTATTCAGTCATCTAAAAATAACTAATTCTGAAACTTTGTCTTTTCTACTATATAAACACTAATAATCTCTTCTTATAATATTACAGAGCCAATTTCAAATAAGATTAAATATATAAATAAAAAAATAAATTAAACTCCTATTGGAGTTTTTTTTATAAAATTTATTTATTTATTTAATTTTATTTGAAAAACATAAATAATAAATAATAAATAATAATATGGGGGTGTCTAAAAATGTCAAAGTTATTTTCACTTTCGCTCTTGTAGTGTTCTTGGCTTTTGCAGCAGCCAAGATTGAGGCAATAAAAAGAAGAGAGATAAATTATAGCGATCTTAATAATGGAGATCACTCTTGGGGTTGTGATAAAGCGAACCCTGCCTCCTGCAAGAAGCAAATAGCTAATAATTATACAAGAGGATGCGAGAAAAGCACACGTTGCCGTCGTGTAGACTCGCTTCCAAATTTGTGAATCAATCAACCCAAGAGAATACTTACTACCATATTTCGAAATCCTTATGCCTGCAGCACCACTTCTGGTTAAAATTTTAAAAGTGACACCCCCATATTAATTTTAATTTTTAAACTCATTATTTGTTATTTATTTAAAATATTTTATTGGTTTTGTAATTGATTGTAACCTATTGATGTTATGATTATAATATTAAATTTGATATCTGAAACTTCTTATTTAATATGATTGTGACATCTATCAATTAATAATATTCGACATGTAATTGTTCTTTAATTATATCTTATCATATAATATATTGTTAAGCTTATAAGAATCTTATTATATAATAAGATTTTAAATTTTTATACATTATGATTCGTTTGATATTGTAAAAATAAATTTTTTTAATCCATGTATTGAATATTGTATTTATCTAAAGTGTTTCCAATATTCAATAATTAGACAATTCCAAAAATAATTATATATAAAATTTGTAATATAAAATTAAAAAAAAAAATCCTAAATGCAAAACCGTTTTATTTTAAAGAAAGGTTCTTTTTAGTTTTTTTTTCTCATTCAAGCCCGACACCTGAGGAAGCTTTGCCGCTGCAGCACTACTCCGCCTCTCAAGATGAAGCTCCTCCACTTCTTCTCTGCCGTTCAACCTTCCTCATCTTGAAGCTACGCTCCTCCGTCGTCACCTGAAGGTTATCTCTCTCATCGTCCATTTTGCTTTCCAGTCAGAGTTGATTTGCATCCATTGCTCTCTGGTGGTCTTGATATGATGGGTTCTATGATGTTTTTGAGGACTGAACTTCTGATCTGTCTCCCCTCTCTGTCGGAGTTACCAGATCGAGTGCTCTCTCTCTCTCTCACCTTCGACTGACCTTCTTCTCGCTGCAATCTGAACTCTCCCTTCTCTCTTGAGCCAGAGGATCCGCCAAATCTGTGGGATCTCCCTTCCCATCTCTCGTCGAACTCTAAGCCTCTCCATCACCATCCACCACCGCCTCTTGCTCATACTCTTTTTTCACACAACGAGAGCTAGGGTCGCCGATCTCCACCGGTCTCTTTCAGATCCTCGGTAGCATCAGACTTTCATCTTGCAACATGTCTCAGTTTTGAGTATAATGGACTATTGGGAGACTTCGCCGGCGAGGACACAAATGCTCATATCCTGCTTCGCCGGCCAGTAGAACCATTGTCCCCTATCCTCTGCGACCACTAGAGATCCACCATCGGTCCTCCACAAAGCCTTTTCTACAACAAGAGCCTTAAAATTTTCAACAACAAAATCTAGTTTCAAATTTGGGACCTTTTTCATGTCCAGAAATTAAAGGTAGCCAACAATGACAACAATCTTCCTATGTTCAGTTTTGACCATATCCGGAGTTAAAGGTAGCCGACGATGGTAAAAATCTTCCTCCGTTCAGTTTCGACCATGTCCAAGAGTTAGAGGTAGCCGACAATAGCAATAATCCTCCTCCGTTCAGTTTCGACCATGTTCGAGAGTTAGAGGTAACCGATGATGGAAACAATCTCCGTTCAGTTTCGACCACCTTCAAGTCCGTTATCAAGTTCAAACTTTTGGGCATATTAACGTCGGTTCACTTTTCAATTATTTGATGCTCTTTCGAGCAATTGCTTTCGAGTTATAGGTGAAGCTTTTCCATGAATTTTTTCACACTGCTGAACAAGTCTCGGCCATTTGTATTGCTTTACTTTAATCGTCTTACTGTTGAGCATGCCTGAGCATGCCTCCAGTTATATCCATTAAATCGTTGTGGTTCTTAGTTTTGATATTATTAATCAGTTGTCCAAAAAACAATTATAGATGTTAATGATATGATATTGCATGATGATGAGTTTAATAACGAAGATGATTAGCAAATGTAGACAAGTTTTTGATAGAGTTTTTAGAAGCATGACCTCTCTAGAAAAGATAGAGAATATTCGAGAGATGAATGTGAAGAGAAAGAAAAATTTTGCTGTTTGGAAAGAATTAACATATTCAAAGGTTTCTAATTACATATTCAAGTTTTTAACACAGCGAAACAAAAACAAATAATTGATAAAGTATTAAATTACAAGAGATAGAATTGATGTAGACCAACAAAAGATTCTGTATTTTAAATATTTTAATTGAAAACAAATTAGAATTAAAATAAATAATTTTAGATTTTGATTTTGTATTTTTAATTTATTTTTCAAGATTTTGTTTTCTATTTTAAAAAATATATATTTTAATGAGTTTTTTAAAAAAAAATTATAAATACATGTATAAGTGGATTATAAAACAATAATAACAAATTGATTAAAGTGTTAAGTGTATATAATTAAAAAGTCTATTTTCATCAAACAATAAAAATTTGTTTACACCATTTAAATATAAAGTTTATCATAATATAAAATTTTATTAACAAATCAAGAAAATCAACTACACTTCGTATGATTGTGTACGGAAAATCGGCTATTTCATACCTAAATTATGGGTGAATGTTTAATCTATATACAAATTATACAACTGTGCTAACTCATACCCAAAGTAAACATAAATTTTAAATCACATACATAAACTTTAAAATTGCATACCTGAACTATAAAACTTATACCTGATCATTGATTTATCGGCTAGTTCATGCATTATTCAGCCACGGTGTCATCTGACCGTTATCACGTGTATATGTGGCTGCCACGTCTGAAACAGCGTCGTTTTGTCACTTTTGTAAACTCATCCAACACAGACGAGATGGTGTCGTTTACTGAAATATTATAAAGCTTTCCCTTTGTTCTGCATTTTTTTTAGTTCTTCAAACCCTCGACGGAGATTTCTTCTTCAAACTCTTGACGGAGAAACAAATGAGATTTGGGGCTTTTATAATTCTCAACAATTCTGGGTAATTGTCGATATCAATGTCTTCGTCAGCTAGTTCAGGTTAGTAATTTTGTATTTCCTGTTTCTTTTGAGTTCATTTTTTTCTTAATGTTTTAATTTTCTGTTTTATCAAATCACGATGTTGCGGTGGTAAATTGGTGAAGGAGTGAGCTTCAAACGTCGTGGCTCTGAGCGAGGTAGATGAATACCAAGACAGTGTAGATATGGTGAGGTATCTATTATTAAAACTTCTGAAACATTTTAGAATCCTGGTAGACTCTTTTACTGTTGTTCGTATGGATCGAAGGAGGTAATTTCAAGTTTAAGTTAGTGTAATTTGATTTGATTTGTGTGAAAGAAGCCTTTTGATATGATTTTTGTTGTTTCAGGATAACTTTCATTTGTTCAAATGGACCGATGTTTCCATGGTTGAAGAGATGGAAGAGGTTGAAAGTTTGGTTGAGAAGATACAAGTGGATGTGCAAAGCTTAGAGAAAGGCTTGCATAATATTTAATCGGAGATAGAGACTCTAACAATGGAGACACGCACTTGTGAGGCTGTAGCAAATAGCTATGGAAGCAACATTGAAGGTATGAAAACGATTGGACATAAATGTGAGAAGGAGATTGGAGAGCTTAGAGACATGGTCGGTTATTGTGAGAAAGAGATACAAGACCTGAAAGTTGTGGTCTGTTGCATCAAAAATATGATTGTATGTGGTTTGGTGATGGTTCTGATTTTTTTTTCATCTTTCCATAGGAGATTGAAGTCTACATTTTAGATTGAAGTTTGTAGTTTAAAGAGTTTGGATTCAAACTTTAATTTTTAGTATAATTTTAAATTTCAATTTCTGTTTCAGTTTGAGTTTGAGTTTATGGTGAAAGAAGTTAACTAATTGAAATAGTGAAATCATAAATCATGAAATGAAAGCTTAAACATAAAACAAACATAGGAAATAAGAACTCAAAATCCATGCAATAATGCCTGAAACCCAAGTATCAAACGAGTAAAATAAAGCAAAAAGACAGTACCAAACGTAAAAAAAATCGAAGCCAAAACCATGGCTGTCAAAAAACAAGCCAAAAGCCAGTACCAAATGTATCAAACACCAAAAACAATGGACTAATAAACGAAAACACCAACTGCCGCCACATTAAATACCAAACACCATCTCATCAGCACCTAAACCCTGCAAAATCATCAGTCAAGACACATATAATTAGAACAAAGTTAAACTATCAAAACAAACAAAACACAGATAATGGACGTATAATAAGTACCAATTTTAGTCGAGAGGTTCATTTTGTGATGGTTGGGTTTGGCTTGGTCCTTCCCCATTCCTTGAATCAATAACATCCGAAGATTGATTTTTTGTGTAAACCGTGACAGGGCATTTTGTGATGTTATGGCCTGCAGTACCACGCCCTCTACAATGAACAATTCTTCTTTCTCTACTAACTTTTGTTATCTTCGTTGGAGGCTCTTCTTCTACTCCATTATCTTTCTTATTTTTCTTTGGAGACTCATTCTGGCCTTTCATTCTTTTCTGCTTCTTCTTGGGACCTTTACTTTCTTCTCTTGGTGGTGGTTGAAGCCTAGTTTCACCTGATGTCTTCCACAGATCAATTCCGTTAACTGCTCTAATGGGATCACTGTATTGCTTTCTACATTTATCTGTCAAATACCAATCAGAGACATAATCCTGAGGATCAAGCTTCCTGTAGAAAATCACTCACAGGACATAGCGACAAGGAATCCCTGTCATATTCCACCTCCTACATGCGCACGTTTTTGCAAGCATATCAAGCGTATAACCATTGCCATTTTCGTTCACCTCATACTACCCATTTCCACTAGGAATAACTCGACAATTCTTGTGGTGCTTCTCCTCTTCCTTGATAGTCATGGCGACTTTTAAACTGTATTTTCCTTGATGCTTGATGGCCTTGTTATTTCTCATATCCATACGGATCATAGGCGCCTCATTGTTTCCAGCATCTCTACCAATGCCATTTCTCTTGCTTAGGATTCAGAGAAGTTGTTAGAAACATCTTCACACACTGAACTGAAACTGGAGAAAGCACGGCTACAGTTTTCTGGATTCCTTTTCATCACTTCCTCATACACACCAAGATCAAATTTCTTCAATGCTTCAGTTGCTCTGTTATACTCGCTAGTGTTAAAACTTTTTGCGAGTGCCCAGAACAATGCTTTTGGCAATTATTTGCCTTTGTGTACTCTTCTTAGGTTGACATAGATGTGGCATGTGCACATACGATGTTCAACTTTAGGCAGTTCCTTGTCAATAGCATTAATCAAACCCTATCAACAATAAACAAAAGATATGATCATTAACATGAGAAGAAGAACATAAGCATAATAATCGTAAAAAATAAACAGAAGAAGATCACTAATTAACTTACTTTCTGCCGATCAGAGATAAGAGTGAACCCATTTCCATCATGAATTTGCAAGTCATGTTTCAGCTTCTTAATAAATCAGAGCCAATTGTCTTCATTCTCGACTTTCACAATAGTCTACAACTGCCAATAGTTGGCCTTTGACATTGTTATTCAAGAAACAACCATCTATTCCAATTATTGGTTGACAATAAGCAAGCCATGATTTTCTGAGAACTTCAAAGCACACATAGAACTTCTCGAAGGTCTCTCTACCATCATTTGTTACTGTCGCAATCTCAACAGTAGAGTTTGGATTAGATCTTGTAAGAAGAAAAAGAAAACAAAGTTAGATTATCAAATTATAAAACAGAAACAATCAAATACGCTTAAAGATACTTACTCTAAAAATTGTAGCTTGTAGTCCTTTAGCCTTGCAAATTGCTCATCTTGTTCATCCGCAACCAATGCTTTTCTCTTAGCTTTTCTACATTGATCATTTGAGACAACCAAGTCGTACATCTCCTCAAATGCATCTTGAATTGATTTGGGCTTGTACGTAGGATCTTTCCTGATATCGTTCAAAAATAACTTAGCAATCACACCATCCTTCACTACTTTGCTAAACCCATCCTTCATACATGTATGCGTATCATCAAAAGTCTTAACCATAAACCTTTGTATTGGTTTTTCAAGAGAGCAGTAGATTTTGAAATTACAATCACCAAGTGAACATCTCACTTAAGACTTTTCGGATCCCCATCTTGTAAACTTCACATTATATCCTTCCTTAAGAGCATAATCGATCACAGCTTCCTTGAATTCAGGTATATTGTCGAATACCTGACCTAATCTAATATCCTCACTTCCTTTTTTTGCATCCTACATATCATCTTTCTTCTTCACCATCCTCACAATCTGAATTTGGAAGAGTATTGTAGCATCCGTATCTAAGAAAATTTGGAAAGATCGAGCCGGACAGGACATTGTCCGAGGGATGATCGAGCCAAGGACAGATATTGGCTGGGAACTTGGTAGTTCTTCGGACTATGGTTGGGTGATGACAGGGAAATAGTCGGATGGATGGCTGGGATAGTCAAGCCGGATGGACCATATCCGAGAGAAAATGGTCCAGTCCTTGAGAAAATGGGATTAATCCGAGTGAGAGTGGGGTTAGTCCGAGTGACAGTGGACTGTGTTCGAGGGAAAATATAAATTAGCTGAGGAAGTGAGAATATCCGGGTGAAAAACGGAAAATGGTCAGACATAAGAGAAATAACTCGGATAAGGGCGGTTATCTGAGAGAAAAAGGAAATTATTCAAGAGAAAGTGGATTGGGCCGTGGGCCAAGGATGTTAGGTTGGCTTATACGCGGTTATCACGCGGATGATAGAGTTTGGCACGGGTGATAGCCGAGAAAAATCTAATCGGATCGGATAACTCCTACTGGAACCGGGAAACGTCAGTTTATAGCGAGTTACTTAGGATTTTACGAGTATATAAGGTGTTTTTGAGACTTAGCTCGGGGTGTTGCATTTATTTGAGATAAATAGAGCAAATAGAGAGTTTAGTCGACAGAAAACCCTAGAAAAGAGAGTTTATCCCGAGGATAGCCGAGAGAGATTGAAGGTTCGCCGTGCAGATCTGACCATCGTCGAGATAAACTGGTAAGCGATCGGATATTTCCCTTTGTGTCGAGTTTCCATTGGATAACCTCGAGCTAATAGTCTTGTTTTATGGGGTTTTTGAGGGAAAACAGAGTTTGGCTCGGAGAAAGGTGAACGGATCAAGAGATAGCTGTAGGAAAAGGGATCAGATCGTACCGTTAGCCGAGAGATTCCTAGGGTGATCGGATATCTTTGATTTGGTGCGAGTTTCATCGGGATTTCTTCTGACCAATCTGTTTCCAGCCTTAAGACTAAGGTGAGTGTGTGATTGTGGTTGGTGTCTAGGATCGTTGGATTGCTAGGATTGAATGTTTTGCATGTTTGATTGTGTGATTTTTATGTTGGGTGTTTAGAACTGTTAAAGCGATTATATGTTATGGTATTTTGAGGTGTTTACCGTGGCATAGATGATGTCTACCTAACCTCAGGGTAATCTGAATCATGTACTAGCTTAGAAGATGTGGGATTCTCGCTGAAGTAGACATGGGTCTTAAAAATGGATTGATCTTGGGTGGTTAGGTTAGATGATCATGGCCGTTTGATATGTGTTATATCTATTGCGAATTGATTGTGTGGGATGTTGAATCCGATTGTATGAATGCGTGATTGGTACTGACCAAGGTGTTACGGGATGACCATACTCACTAAGTATTTAACAAATACTTATGCCTCTCTTCTTGAGTGTGCAGGTACTAAGCAGTAAAGGGAGCGAGACCGGCGGCAGTGATGAACATGGATAGATCAGGGATTGGGTGTTTTATGTTTTAAGACTTGTGTTTTGTCTTATGAGCTTTGGTGTTAAGCGTTTTAGGTTGCTAGATGATCAGTTGTATTCATTAACGAAGCGTTGTGCTTTGTTTAAGTTAACCCCCAAATCTGGTTAAGTGTTTTTATGCAAGTTTATTAATGAAATGAAGTTTTTTTGAATCCGCTGTGTATTGGTTAAATGAAAGAAAAAGTTTAAAAATTTGGCTAAGTATAGATCGAACTGTTAGGATATAGTGAAGGCACGACTACGGTATAGTTTATCGGGTTGGGCTTCCACAAGTATACTTAGAATTGTCTTGCTCGTTTTTATCTTCAAAGGTGTCTTCATACACCATTTCGTCATCACCAGCACCTCTATTATTGTTGCCATCCACTACAGCTCTATTATTATTAGCAATATCTTCATCACCATCAGAGATATTATCATCTTCACCATCGATATCATCAGGAATATCAGCTCTGTTTTCAGTAACATCACCAATATCTACTTCGTTCGGCTCTTGAAGCTCTTTGAAAATATCAGCCGCTTTTGTCCACAACACAACTTCACACATTCTCTGAAAAGTTGCATTTCTATTGCACAACAACTTCAACTCTGACAGATTCTCAAAAGGAAGTTTGTACCAAATTCTTTACCCAATCAAAGAGATGCTCAAAGACTCCATCATGTTAGTGAACATGGCTTGTGGCTGGCTTACAAGTGTGTGAACCTCTCCTCCAACATATGTCGTTATGTTATCTTCTGAAATTTCAAACTTTCCCTTATAGTAGAATTGGAAAATTGCATCATGAGAGCTGAAACAACAACAAAAAACAAAGAATTTCAGAACTTAATAGAAGAAAGGTTACATATTGCATTGTGTTTATCAAAAACAAATTGGCGTTATTTAAAAATCTTATAGTCACTCATCGAAGCCATACAAATACAGAAATATACCACAAATCGATAATATACAATCTCTACAAAATTGATTGAATAAACTCTAAGTTTGGTGTTTACCTCATCCTTCAAACCCACAAAGAGATGACACTCACGACCTCTTCATATGCAATCTCTATTCGAACCTCCAACAACGGTTTTGATTTTGCGATGGTTGAAAGGTTCGAAAGCGTTTCGTCTCCCCTCTATTTCTCGTCGACGCGAAAGAGAGAAAACACATGAAAGGTCTTAAGTGCGAGCCAAACAAATCGGAGGTTCTGTTATAATATTTCAGTAAACGACGTCGTCTCGTCTGTGTTGGATGAGTTTACAAAAGTGACAAAACGACGCTGTTTCAGATGTGGCAGCCATGTATACACGTGATAACGGTCAGATGATACATGGCTGAATTATGCATGAACTAGCTGATAAATCAATGTTCAGATATGAATTTATAGTTTAGGTATACAATTTTAAAGTTTATATATGAGATTTAAATTTATATATATTTTGAGTATAAATTAGCATAGTTATATAATTAGTATATAAATTTAACATTTACCCATAATTCAGATATGAAATAGCCTATTTTCTGATTGCGTACTATAAATAAGTTAATTGCCTCAATGAAACCTTTTTTTGGGTATTACCTCAATGAAACTTTGTTAGTTAAACCTTCGCCGTATCCGTATGCGTGCTAATTAATGTACCAATATGCAATCCAACATGTAACAAGAATCAGTCTCTTTGACGAACCCAAGTGAGCAATTTTTCTATATGATTATTTAATGGATTTTTTTCTTTGGCATTGATCACCTCAACTTTAGAAAAACAATTGTTAGGCAGTGCGACGTTATTTTATATAGCTGCTTGATGAAATCTGAATAGGTTTTTTGTTATGTAGAGCATTCGACTCAGTCAAATTTTATAAAGGTTATCTACGTAGCTATATTTTTTTTTCTCAATGTAGCAATCTACAAAATTAAATGATCGTTATAGGCAGAGGTGGATTTAGAATCAATTTTCATAGGAATCATGTAAAATCAAAAACATATCCACTATATATTATTTGAAAAATAACATTATTGAAAATAATTGACTTGTCAACACTACAACCAAAGTTAGTGCTTTTAATTGATGACATGTAAATGTGACATGTCAAACTTCTTAAAATAAATGAAATGTTTTAATTGGTTGAACTAAAAAAAAAACTTGTGGAATTAAAACATAAAAATACTAGATTATACTTATAACATTAAAATTAACAAATTTTAAATTAACATAGAATAATTATTATTATGATTTTAATGTTTTACATATATTCATAATTTCATAAAATATGATTAAAAAATGTTTTCAAAAAAAAAATATATATATATGAAATCGAAAAAATAATATTAAATTATCCAATAGAATAGTAAAGATTTTATATATTAATAATGTTTGAATTATGATATATTTTTATTTTGGAAAGTTTTTAATTTACAAAATATAGTAATAACATCTAAAGAAGTTTTAAATAAAAATTATTAAATAATACAAATCATGATAAAAATAATTTAAAGAACAAAATGTTAAAAATAATAAAAAAATAATTAACTTTTATTGATTTTTTTTTAAAAACGTAATTTAAAATAAATTTTCTTTTCAAACCAATATTTACTAAATGAATAAAGTATATACTAGTTATTATTTTATAATATTAATAGGACCATATATTTTTATAAAATTTTTATCACATTTTTATTGTTGTTTTCTAAAATATATATAACTTATGTTACCATCTCATCTTATCTCTTATCATATATTAAATAATAAAAATTATATCATATTCATATATATATATATATATATTTGTAATTTTTATTGTATATCAAAAATTTGAGATCATAAATGAAATAAAAAATAACCAAACGAAATAATAAATTAAAATAAGATGAAATAAATATGAATAAGAATTAAAAATAGAAGTGTATAAAAATAAACCTTTTGCATTTTGTTTTACAAAGTCACTTAAAATTTTTTTAACATGTAAGAGTCATATTTCGATTTTTTTTAAAAATACGCATACAGACATAAATATTCATTGTCCATTAGTAGAAGTCACATGAACTTTTTCGTGTATGTTAGTATTTGTTAAACTTCTTTAGAGTCTAATTTATATTTTAATTTTTATAGTACAATTTATCTAAAAAAATCTTTATCTATTCTAAGTGTAGTGAGGTGGTTGGTACCCCCACACATGCATGTCAACTATCTATCCGCTCTTAGGATAAGTAAAAATGATAAAAATTATTTCAGTTTAATTTGAAATGAATAAAATAAATATATACTTCAAAATATATTATCTACGTATTTCAAATTCATATTATGTAAGACGTAAAAAATTATTGTAGATTATGTAAGGTAAAATAAAACATATTATAAATAATATTCAAAAAATATTATAAAAAAATTAATTATTATTTAATATAACTTTTATATTTTTGATTATATATTATTACAAATTTCATAAAAATAAAAAAATTTTAAAATACATTAGTTTCAGAAATAAGTTATAAAATAGTAAAACAATATATATATATATATAAACATACTAATATTTTAACTATATATATCAAAAATATTATACCGTACATATGTGCGGACCAACCACCTAATTAGAACTATATAATTTGATTTTAATAAAATAACACTAAAAAAAAAAAATTCATCCGAGGTAATAGCTCCGCCACTGACTATAGGTAGTGGCTCAATCAAATTTTAAAAAGGTTATCGACGTAGCTACTTTCTTTTCCCAATGTAGCAATCTGCAAATATAAATGATCGCTATAGGCAGAGACGTAATTTAGGATCAAATTTCGTAGGAATTATGTAAAATCAAAAACATATTGAAACCATACAAATTTTAATAAAATAATACTAAGAAAAAAAATTTATCTGGGAGCTCCGCCACTGACTATAAGTAGTGGCTCAGTCAGTCGTTTTTCGTATATAAAATAACAACTATACATAGAAGGTATAAAGGTATCTTCAGCGTTTAAATACTCTGAAAATATTTTTTTTTTAAATTAATTTTAAAATTATCAAAAGATTTAAACCAATTATAAAAGAATACATGTTAAAAGAGTTTTTAAAAAAGTTTGGAATCATTTCTTAAAAAGAAATTAAGAAGCGCTTCTTCTCTTTTTTACTTAATTTTTATTATTTTATTAAGTTTTTAAAAAAACAATATGTGCTATAAGACCTCCGATGAAGATAATCTGAGTAAATAAAAAATGTGCAGAATGAAAACATATTTCTACCAAATAATTAAACATTAAATGAAATTTGCATAAACCGATACTTATTAATTATTATTTTTACGAATTAACAATACAAAATTGTTTTACCTAATAAAAATTGTATCACTTGAGATATAGTAAATTGGCAGTTCAATATTTAATTTTTATTTTTTGTTGTTTAAATTGAGAAGTTGTTTCGAGTTGATGCTGTGAGATAAACTGGGGGTTTGTGATTGTTGTGGAGATCAGAAGCTCGAGTGGTGACTAACGTGGAATCGGCGGAGCAATACATGTATGCTCGTGTGGAGGTTAATACAGAAACCACCCATCTGATTGTTGTATATGATGCACCATTTGTGAGTAGAAAGAGCGGATTATAGAAACAGTTGAAGCACATCATTCAGAGCGTAGATGGACCATTGATAATAGGCGTAGACTTCAACACCATCGTTAGGTTGAATGAGAGGACGGGAGGCAATGGTCGTTTATCTCCAGACTCCTTGGCTTTTGACTATTGGATGAATGATCTTTCTCTCATTGATATGGGTTTCGTAAGAAACAAATTTACTTGGAGACGAGAGAAGAAGGAAAGCACCTACATTGCAAAGAGATTAGACAGGGTGCTTTATAGTGCACAGTCTATATTGAAGTGGCAAGAAGTAAAGGTTACACATTTGTCGTTTCTCTCCTCTGATCATGCTCCGCTATACATACAGTTGGAGCCTGTAGTACAGAGTGATCCTCGTCGTAGACCTTTCCGCTTCGAAGCGGCGTGGTTGTCCCATGACGTCTTTAAAGAGATGTTGTTGACTTCGTGGAATGAGGGTATCGCAACTCCGGAGGCCCTGCAGAGGCTTCAGGTTAAGTTTGTGTAAATGGAATAAGGAAGTGTTTGGTGAGGTGAATCAACGAAAGGAGAAGCCGGTTCAAGAGATTAAGGAAATACAGGACATGTTGGATCAGAACCAATCGGATGCGTTGCTACTTAAGGAGGATAACCTAATTCGAGATTTGGATACGGTCCTTGAGCAAGAAGAGGTCATTTGGTTCCAGAAATCCAGAGAGAAGTGGATTGCGTTAGGAGATAGGAACACTAAATATTATCATACCTCAACTATCGTGCGACGCAGAAGAAACCAGATTGAGGCACTGAAAGGTGATGATGATAGATGGATTTCTCAAAAGGCGGAGCTAGAGAATCATGATGTTGCATACTACACACGTTTATACTCTATGGAGGATGTAGAGCCAGTAGTTCATATACTACAGCAAGAAGGCTTTCCAAAGTTCACATGGGACGAGTTAAGGGAGTTAAACAAACCTTTCTCGGGCTTAGAAGTGGAGGAATCAGTTCGTAGTATGGGGAAGTATAAAGCCCCCAATCCTGATGGGTTTCAGCTGGTTTTCTATCAGGGATGTTAGGATGTAGTGGGGCCTTTGGTTACCTGCTTTGTTCTTGATTTCTTCCGGCCAGGGAGGCTGCAACATGGGACGAATGATGTTATCCTTGTGCTTATAGGAAAGGTACTTAAGCCGGAGAAGATAATGCAATTCAGACCAATCAGTTTATGTAATATCCTATTCAAAATCATTACAAAGACCATGGCGATGAGGTTAAAAATGGTCATGCCAAAACATACTGGGCCAGCACAAGCAAGTTTTATACTAGGGAGATTGAGCACAGATAACATCGTGGTTGTGCAGGAGGCAGTACACTCGATGCAAAGGAAGACAGGACGTAAGGGTTAGATGCTACTTAAATTAGACCTTGAGAAGGCATATGACCATATCCGGTGGGACTTCTTGGTAGACACTCTCAAAGCAGTAGGACTCCCAGAGACTTGGATTAGATGAATTATGTAGTGTGTTTCGGGGCCCTCAATGTGTCTGTTGTGGAATGGAGAGAAGACGGAGGCATTTAATCCTGAGAGGGGGCTTAGACAAGGAGACTCTTTGTCCCCATACCTATTTGTACTCTGCATTGAACGCTTGTGCCATCTAATAGATAATTCCATTGTGAGGAGGGAATGGAAACCGATTGCTATATCTCAAGGTGGCCCTAAGTTATCTCATATTTGCTTTGCTGATGACCTAATCCTATTTGCGGGCAGGTATTAGAGCGTTTTCTGTGTGGCTTAAGGGCAAAAGGTGAGCTTGGAAAAGTTTAAAATTTACTTCTCTGGAAACGTCAGTAGAGAGATGGGAAAGCTTATAAGTGATGAGAGCGGGATTAGAGTTACACATGATCTCGGGAAGTACTTGGGTATGCCAGTATTACAGAAACGAATGAACAAAGACACCTTTGGTGAGGTTCTGGAGCTAATCTCTTCACGACTATCAGGTTGGAAAAGTTGTATGTTGAGCTTTGCGGGCCGAGCTACACTTACTAAGGCTGTCTTGTCATCTATCCCAGTCCACTCAATGAGCACAATAGCTCTTCCGAAGTCAACTCTATGGAGACTTGACAGAATCTCGAGGTCATTTATTTGGGGTGATACACAAGATCAAAGGAAGCAGCATCTAGTAGCATGAAAGCGTGTCTGTTTACCGAAAGCAGAGGGGGGATTGGGTGGAGACTGATTCATGATAAAGAAAGCCTGTGTGCACGAGTTTTGAGAGCCAAGTACAACATTTCAGATATGCGAGAGGAGTATTAGATTCGGCTAAGAAGAAATAGCTCCTCCACATGGCGGAGCGTAGTGATGGGGATGAAAGAGATAGTAATTCCGGGGTTGAGCTGGATTCTCGGAGATGGCAGTAGAATCAGGTTCTGGAAGGATAAATGGTTGCTGAAGGTACCACTGCTGGAGTAGGCGATGATAGAGATCCCAGAGGAGCTTTCATACGCCACTGTCTGGGACTTTTGGTGCAATGGTACGGGGTGGGGGCTTGCGATGTTATCCCCGTATGTTACTAAACATATCCAAATGCAGTTGGCAGCGTTGGTGTTAGCTGATGTGACAGGCGCGAGAGATTGAAACTCCTGGGGGCCCTCGGAGGATGGTTTTTTCACGGTGAAATCGGTTTATTCCCTACTCACTACGAAGTCTGTCCCTCAACAGAATATGCACTACTTTTTTTGCTCGAGTATGGAAGGTAGATAAATTAGAAAGAGTTAAATTGTTTCTCTGGCTAACTGTTAACCAAGCTCTTATGACGAATATGGAAAGGAGTATACGACAGCTTAGCGATACAAAGGTTTATCAAATATGTAGAAGAGACGCAGAATCTATCATCCATGTGTTGAGGGATTTTCCCGCGATGTCGCGTATTTAGGATAGGATTGTTCCTGCAGGACAAAGGAGGCGCTTCTTTGAACAAACCCTCTTTAGAATGGTTGTATGAAAATCTGGAGAATAGTTCGTATGCGTATGGAAGTAAGTGGTCAACAATATTCTCTATAGCGGCTTGGTGGGGATGGAAATGGCGCTGTGTGAATATTTTTGGCACTAATGAGAGATGCAGAGACCGAGTTTGCTTTCTTAAAGATCTTGCTAAGGAAGTAACATTAGCTCACTCACGAGTAAGAGGGAATGTGTCTGCTCCGGTTCGAGTTGAAAGGATGATATCTTGGCAACCACCAAAAGATGGGTGGATGCGGGTGAATACGAATGGCGCGTCATGAGGAAAGCCAGGGCTAGCTACTGCGGGAGGAGCTCTAAGGGATGCGGATGGGACTTGGCATGGGGGATTCGCGCTTAACATTGGAGTGTGTTCAGCACTTTTAGCTGAGCTTTGGGGTGTGTATTATGGTCTGTTCTTGGCGTGAGACAGACGAGTTAACTGGCTAGAGTTGGAGGTGAATTCTGAAGTTGTCGTGAGCTTCTTATGATCAGGGGTTAGTGAGGTACATCCCCTATCTTTCTTGATGTGTTTATGCCATGGCTTTCTTTCTAGGGATTGGTTAGTCCAAATTTCACATGTGTATAGAGAGGCTAATTGTCTTGCTGATAGTTTAGCTAACTATGTTTTTGATTTACCATTATACTTTCATGGTTTTGATTCTCCGCCTGAGAAAGTTGTTCCAGTTGTTACAGACAATGTTATTGGCTTCTCGCAAGCTCGTTATGATCATGTTTAAGTTGTTGAATGATGAATAAAATGGGGGAGACATTTATAGTTACAAAGTTTTTTTTTTTGTTACAAATTACTGCATAGACAACTATATACACTATATACAATCAAACTCTCCGTCTGCCGGGTCATTCCCCTGTAGCTAGCTTTGATTAAAGAGTCTCTTTCTTTAGAAAAAATGTGAAATGCAATTTATTTCAAGATAAGCTTTATACTACTTTATTAACTCATACATTAATTTCTGAGTTTTCTTAATATGCAAAAAGTAATTTTAAAGAAAAAATATTTTTAAAACATGAAACATCTTTCAATTTTTTTAAAAAACTATATTCCTGTATAATAAAATGCAAAGTATATTCTTGTAAAATAAAATGCAAACAGAAAGAATCCATTTTTTTAACGTTTGGGTTTTGAATTAAAAAAAAAAAAAATTGAGGTATGAAAAGTTGTGGATCATTAGAAAAAGTAATCAATGTAAAACAAACAATCAATATCATATCTATTTTTAAATTATTTGTTGACAATGAGTTTTGGTCATATCTATTCGGATGTGATTAAATTTTCTTAATTCTTTGCATTTGAAAGTCCAAAAAGGTCAGCTTCAGTTTTGCACAACGAATTTCAGATTTTGAGAAACACGTTATTGATTATGTTATACAAAGAGTTTTATTTCCTCTAGCAAGTAGCAACTATATATATATATATATACCTTTTTAGAAAAAACTATATATACCTTGCTTGGAGAGAACTTTATTAGTTATTACCTTAACGAACCAAAAAAGGCTTAGAATTTCGGACATTTTCAGATCAAATAAAACTTTTGAGTACTCTTTCTTTCCGATTACATCAAAATTCAAAATATCATGATATGGAATTCTGAAATATAAACAACGAATTCACACTTAAATAAACAATAAAAAAAACACATGCATCAGGAGAAAAAAAATACATTAAGAGTAATTCAGTAAATTAATAAGTAATAACAGAAAATTAAGAACGTTTGACAAAAAGAAAACAATACATAACGGTACACACGGGATGTTTTTACAAAAGTCGTCGTAATATAGTTTCAAAGTCAAAGAGTTTGAACTATTCAAAATACACCTACTCGCCGGTCGTCTTCTCTCACCTTCATCTCTCTGTTTATATTAAGACATAAAATACGAATTTCATGATTGCAAATAAACCAAAAAAAAGAAGAGGACAAGCAGAAGGATATTTAATATAAAGACACAGATAAATCTGCGTTTCTTAATTTTTTAATTCTGTAGAACCTCTACTATATTTAGATAGTAACACAGGAGTGAAAATATTTCAAAAAGGAAAGCTTTTTTTTTTCTTTTCTTGGGATTGTTCTGTGAGCTCTAATGGCGGATCAAGTGAAAGAAAAAACGTTAGAGGAGACTTCCACGTGGGCCGTCGCGGTTGTTTGCTTTTTCTTGCTTCTAATTTCGATTGTCATTGAGAAACTGATACACAAAATTGGAACCGTAAGTCCCTTTTCACGTTCTTCTCCTCTTTCTTGATCCTCTGTTTCTTCTTTTTGCTCTGTTTCAATTTCTGTGTCTGTTTAGTTCTTCTTCATCATCGCAAAAAGTCAAACTTTGATTTCACAGACTTAAAAGTAGTTTGTGTTTTTAAACTCCCAAAACCCAAAAGGGTTTATGTTTTCTTCTGTTTCTGTGTCTGTTTAGTTCTTCTTGCTCTGTTTCTGATAACTGAGCCTCCATGCTCTGCTTTTTTTTGTCTTTTTCTTCTGACAGTGGTTTAAAAAGAAGAACAAAAAGGCTCTATATGAAGCTCTTGAAAAGGTGAAAGCAGGTAAAGAAACTGTTTTTAATCCGAAATATAATTATTTCCCTCCAAAAGTTTCATTTATTAAAGAGATTAATTTTCTATTACTTAAAAACATTAAATTAAATGTAATTTGCAGAGCTTATGCTGATGGGATTCATATCACTACTACTAACAATTGGACAAAACTATATATCACAAATTTGCATCTCCGAGAGCATCGCATCATCAATGCACCCTTGCAGTAAAGCAGAAGAAGCGAAAAGGTACCCCAAGAAAGAAGTCAAAAAGGAAGAAGGTGAAGAAGAAAACTCAGGTCGAAAGCTTCTCGAGTTAGTCGAATCTTTCATCCCTCGAAGGAGTTTGGCTACCAAAGGTTATGACAAGTGTGCAGAGAAGGTACAAATCAAATTCATTCTATATAAGATCCATTAAAGACATGACTGTTTTTTCCAAATTATTGATAGAAGATTCTTCTTCTAATGTTTGTTTTCCAGGGGAAAGTAGCTTTTGTATCGGCTTATGGGATGCATCAGCTGCATATATTCATCTTCGTTCTAGCTGTTTGTCATGTGATCTATTGCATTCTTATTTATGCTTTGGGCAAGACCAAGGTAAATTCTTTATTAACCATTCTTGAAATCTTGATTCTTTTTGGCTAAAGACTATCTTTTTCTTATGTAAAGATTGTATATTTCGTGTTCTTTCTGTTACCTTAGATGAGAAGGTGGAAGGCTTGGGAAGAAGAGACGAAGACAATAGAATATCAGTATTCGCACGGTAAATAAATATATAATTCATAAACTTGAAAATGAGTGTGAAGTTTTAACAATGCTGTTTTTTTCAAATAATGCAGATCCTGAGAGATTTAGATTTGCGAGGGACACATCTTTTGGACGTAGACATTTGAATGTCTGGAGTAAATCTAGTATTACTCTGTGGATTGTATGTTTCTTCAGACAGTTCTTTGGATCTGTAACTAAAGTTGATTACTTAACACTGAGACATGGTTTCATTATGGTAAAGTTTTAAATCTTTCTTTCATCTTTAATTGTTCTATTACTGAAAGACATTGCATTAAATGGTTTATCTTCTCAGGCTCATTTGGCTCCTGGGAGTGACTCAAGATTCGATTTCCGAAAGTACATTCAGAGATCATTAGAGGAAGACTTCAAAACCATCGTCGAGATCAGGTTTTGAGACTAATCTTTTTTTTTTTTTTTTTGTAACAAACTCATTCAGTTCACTAATGTCATCTAAGACTAATGTTTGAATCTCTTATATCTTCAGTCCTGTGATCTGGTTTATTGCCGTACTATTCCTCCTCTCAAATACAAACGGTACATTTTTAAAACGTCATTGCACCAATATCTCTTAAAAAAAAGACTTAGCAACATCTAAAAACTGATACAAACTTTCTTGTGTTTTGAACAGGATTGAATTCTTTCCTCTGGTTACCATTTATTCCCTTCATCGTAAGCAACAAAAGAAACATTCTTTATTTGTTTTTTTGGTTTCTGTCTCTTTTTAACAAGAAAAAAAAAAAAAAAATGTAGGTGATTCTCATCGTTGGCACGAAACTGCAAGTGATCATAACAAAACTGGGACTTCTGATCCAAGAGAAAGGCGGTGTAGTGAAAGGCACACCGCTTGTTCAGCCCGGTGATCATCTCTTCTGGTTCGGTCGACCACGTTTCATCCTCTTCCTCATTCACTTAGTCCTCTTCACGGTATACAACTCTCACACTCTTCTCCTTCCTTCTTCTTCTGGTTACAACAAAACAAATGAAAAACCAAACCTTTGTTGCCATTTGCAGAACGCGTTTCAACTCGCTTTCTTTGCCTGGAGTACGGTAAGCAAACAATGCCGCATCTTCCACTAAACGTGCTTATGAATCAATCATCATCAGTCACTGAAATTACATTTGCTTTTGTCTGCAGTATGAGTTCACTCTCACTAACTGTTTCCACCAAAGCACCGTAGATGTGGTCATCAGAATTTCAGTAGGGTAAGTATATAAAGCTTTAAAGCTTAATCACTTATAGAAACAGAGGAACCATCAATTTAAAACTCACAAAGTCACAACCTTTTCTTTGTTCTTGCAGAGTTGTTGTACAGTTTCTTTGCAGCTACGTTATTCTTCCTCTCTACGCTCTAGTTACTCAGGTAAAACACGATCAAGAAGCTAAAAAGTTTTCAACTTTGATTCCAAGATTTAGATTTTGATGGTGTTCTTGGTGTTTTTTTTAGATGGGTACGAAGATGAAACCTACAGTGTTCAACGAGAGAGTAGCAACGGCGTTAAAGAGTTGGCACCACACAGCTAAGAAGCAGATCAAACATGGACGACACTCAGAGTCAACGACGCCTTTCTCTAGCCGTCCAACAACACCGACACACGGTTCTTCTCCGATCCATCTCCTCCGTAACGTCCACAAACGAAGCAAAAGCGCCGACGAGAGCTTCGCGAACTCTCTGTCTCCGAGGAACTCTGCTTTCGATTCGTGGGAGCCTGAGTCCCAACACGAGGCTTCTTCTTCCGCAAACCATCATCATCATTCTAGGTTAAGAGAAGAAGACTCAGTGAAGAAGCCTTCTTCTTCTTCATCTGTGGAGCTTCCTACTGGACTTGGACAAACACGAACACAGCATGAGATTAATATAAACTTGAGGGATTTCTCGTTTAAGCGATGATTTTGTTTATTTTTAAATTGATTATTAGTGATTTGTTAATATGTTGTATCTAAACAGTTCTTGTACACATTTCAAATTATATAAAGTTTAATAAACATATACATTGGTTTGAGGATCTGTGAAAGATGTGCTAGAAGTTGTTCTTTATGACCATTGACATTGTCATTTTCTTACAAAAGACGAATATGTTTACAAAAGGATGTTACAATACGAAGAAGCAATATGAGTAACGTTAAGGGTTTCGTTTCCTATTAGTTTTAGATTCATGGTGAATCTTTTCCTGAGCTGTTGAAACTGACACTATTCATCACGTTTGTAGCCAAAATATTCATCACGTTATATCTTTTGTAATAAATAGAGTTTTACATAGCTATTAGCAATCAGATCCGCTGTAGCACAAAGGTTATAAGCTGAATTGTTGAGTGCACTGGATCGGTGTGTGCTCAAACGACTCCGGGTTCGAATCCCGGCAGCGAAATACTTTTTAATTTTGTACTGTATACAACCAAATGTCTTGGAGCCTTTCCTATCTCAGTTTTGAATTTTCTCTGCATCTTTATGGGATCCTCTGTCATCTTTTTTGCTTCTAACTGAAACTTCTCTGCGTTAGATGTTCATCCTCCCTTGGCATGCCTCAGGCAGATGCAGTGACTTATACAAAGACCCTTCTTAGTAACTGTAGCCTAACATCTTTCGACAGATCATTTGTACACTTTTATTGGCTTGAATTCAATTTAAATTCTGTTGGTGTCTAATTGTACATTTCAAGATCATTTGGTGGATAATGTTTTTAGTGTGATCAGGCTTGTGGTTAACAACAAATAGCTTCAAGATCATTAGTGTGAGAGAGTAAAGTGAACTTCTTGTAGTTTTGAACTATATGTATGTTAGTTAAGTTGATTATCAGTATTGAGTGGAAGTAATACATAACATACCAATCAAAGTCATTTGGTTTCAATCAGCAAATAGATAAATCACTGGAATCCATAGCAAACACAAAAGCAGGACACACACACACACAATTGTCTCAACTTAAACACACAGAAGATTACTAGTACTAAATCAAAACTTCTCCCAAAATAGAAAAAGATAGATAATCTGTAAAGAGAGAGTGTATGTTATTGATTACTCGCTCTTGGTGGTGGTGTTGTCGTTGGGAGGAGGAGGAGGTGCAATGACAATCTTGAGAACACCAAACTGCACATCGTAACCTAAGGTCCGGGTCAAAAGTGAAGGCACGGGGCAAGAAGAGGAGCCACCACGAAGGTTGAGACGTCCATGGAAAACACGCGCACTCTCGTCGTGCTCGTAAACGTTCTTGACCTCAGCATGGAATCTAACTTCATCCTCGTTAGCGAGCACCTCAACATCATCTGGACAAACACCTGGCACATCCACTGCCAAGTAAAGGCCTCCATTGCGTACCGGTGCTCCAACGAACGGTGACTTACGACCTTTCACCACAAACGGATGATCCTCCAGGCATCTTCCAGAATTACCTGTCGGAGCGATTTCAGACCAAAAACAGAGCATTTTACACACAACAGAAACAGAGCATTTACATACAACAAAACAAGAATGGATTCGAACGAACCTGTGAAAGGAGGGAGAGTGAGAGTACACTTGCTCTCATGGTTTTTCACTTTGACCCTTGAGACAATCATCCTCAAGACTCCATCTTTCATCTTAGCATCAACGCCGGTTATCTCGCAGCAGTCACAGCCTAGACCGGCGGATCCGGAGTATTCACGGACGCCGTCCTTCGGGTTGCCGTCGTTGGGAGTTTCGCCGGAGAAAAATATCACCTTTTGCCTCACGGAGTCGACTCTGTGGCGGACTGCGTCGTCGGGAACACCGGGCAAGTCGACGCGGATGTAGAGGCTGTCGTTCTCAAGCACCTTCACTTGGATGAAACCCTTAGGACCAGCTTTCTGGAACTGGTTGTTAGTCGCGTAGAGACCCTCTGTTTCCAATACAATGGTGTAGAGAACAAAAATGCTTAGTTTCACAGAAGAACAAAAATCAAAACAAGAGATTATCAAAGATCAAATAAAAACGACTTTCTTAGAAGAAAGGAGAAAGGAGAAGGGAGATTACCTCTGGTGAAAGGAATTCCCGTCGAGTCAAGGAATTGTAGCTCAGCCATTTTCTTTTCTTTCTCACTGTTTTCTCTCTTCTCTCTCTCTCTCTCGTTCGCGTAAAAATGGAGGTTTTGAGTTTGTTGTTGAATTGATGATAATACAGTGGTACTAAAAGCAAAAGCACGGCGAGGTAACGCCGTCTGTGACGTGGCAGTCTATGACTGGCTTCTTTTCTCAATTCAATAAGCGTGAAGATGAAAGAGAGAAAACCAAAATTTGACTGGTCTTCGCTTGTTCTCATCTTTTTTACCTTTAACCTTCTTTTCACTCTGTTATTTTTTTTTTTTTTGCCTTCCCTATTGAATTGTTACTGTGAAATAGTACGATGACGTCAACAATGTTATGATGAGCCGTCCAAAAGCAAACTCTCCTTCAATATCCTGTCACATGCGACAAAATAGTGAAATGGGCAATCTCGTCTCTCTTTTTAATTCAACTTTTTTTTTGCTGAAGATTTCAAAGCATGGGAGACGCTGACGTCAACAGCGAGCTGTCAATCTTTTTTTACATACGACACTTTTTTTAACGGTTTAAGAGTTAAGACAACGTCTCTTTTTTTAACTTTTTTGCATCAAACTTCTATATTTAATCCAGTTATTTTCCAACTTTATTTTTGCAGAATAATTCAATACGCTGACGTCAATAGCAAGCTGTCAATTTTTTTTTTTTACATACGACAAAAGAAAATTACAATGCAATGCAACGTCTCCTTTTTAATGTTGCCACAAACTTCTCTCTTCTAAAGTTTTTACAATCTTTTTTAGATGTTTATCTTGATAACCTTTGTTTTTTTCATGACTTTGTAAAGGTACTAATAAAAGTATGTTACTTTATTAAAACACCCCTTAAACATCTCGTTATAGCCTCAAAGAAACGTTCTGATGACATTAATCAATCAGATGATACAGAAGAAATCAAAAGCACTTAAACCATAAAACAAGCTAAAAACAAAGTTGACGTCATATATAGAGACCCTTTTATATAAACCCTAGCGAGAGACACCATTACGAGGCCAGAGACAGAGACGTACGGACTCACTCAAACGACGTCATTTTTGGTGACGTTGAAATTATTAATTATACAGCATCTTCTCAGTGACATCAAGCTCGATGCTTTTGCCGGAGACTTTAGGGACGGTGAGCCAGAGAACGCCGTTGAGAAGCTTTGCCTTGGCTCGCTTGACGTCGTAAAACTCGGTGTTGAAAAGGAAAGTGCCTCCGTATTTGCGTCCACCGTGGTCGTACTCGAGCATAGCGGGTTCGTCGGCGAAGAAGCAGCTCCGGCCAAGTAGGGTGGGCAGAAGTGCATCGGCCTAGAACCCAACCCATTTATTCTTGAAATTCTATATATAATAGAGTTCGTTTTAAAACAAATAAGTCCAAATAATTATATTTTTAATTTAAATTAGTATTTTTAATAGAAATTTTATTAAAAAAAAATCCAAAATTTTAAAATTTAGTGTAAATTTTTATATTAGAAAGCTTAAATATTCAAAATTTAGTGAAATTTATATGTTAGGGGGCCCAAAATTTTTTTTTACCTTAAGACTCTCAATATCATTAAGCGGGCTGCGAAGACGTGGACTTTGTCGCGGTCGATCCAGTAGGTGAGGTCTGACACGGGACAACCAGGCATGTCTACTCTGTAAAACAAGCACGTGTTCGTCTCCTTCACCTCGTACACCTCCTCGCTGCCACTTTTCGAAAATCGGTTCTTCGCTGGCATCGCTGCTGCAACACCACATGAGTATTGTTCAACAAACAAAAAAAAACACCACATGAGTAAAAAAAAAAAAAATCAATTTTTGGAAGAGAAAAGGAACAAGGAAGACGTACGGATATTGTTTACGCCGGAGCTGCTGCCTGCTTTACTCATCCTTGAAACGACGCTGTTTTTCTGCTGTTTTGTAGTGGTGTGTAAAAAACGCGAGAGAGTGACACTTACACTTTTAAGCATTACCAAACCATTAATCCTACAAGTTGTTCTTTATGGCCATTGACATTGTCATTTTCTTACAAAAGATGAATATGTTTACAAAAGGATGTTACAATACGAAGAAGCTGATGGTGCCAAGAGAGAAAGCAAGACTGTAGGATACAAAAGAATATAGAGACCAACAACAGATAAAAAACACTCTCGATCATATGATATGATCATCTCAGTGCTTAAGGCTGGTCAAGACATTGTTGTTGACGGGATCCGCCAAATGATCAAGAAGGTTCTGGTAAGGCCCAACACCAGTCACTAGCAAACTGACACTATTCATCACGTTTGTAACCAAAATATTCATCACGTTTGAAGTTTTATAATAAATTAAGTTTTATATAGCTATTTACAATCAGATCCGCTGTAGCCCTAAGGTTATAAGCTAAATTGTTGAGTGCACTAGATCGGTGTGTGCTCAACCGACTCCGGGTTCGAATCCCGGCAGCGGATTTTTTTTTTTAATTTTGTACTGTATACAACCAAATGTCGTTCGTCCCCCTAATTAAGCCAGTTAAAGCAGAGCTAAACCATATAAGTCGTCGGAAGTGAACGAAAAATCCTAAACGGAGATGTCTAACCCAACGGCACTATCATATATAATTTTTTAAATGGAATACTTTTGTTATGATCTCATCAAAGTAAAACCCTATAAATATCGTCCCCAAAGCTAACAAAATCACAACCTTTTCTTTGTTCTCGTACAGACTCTCTGCAGCTACGTTACTCATCTTCCTCTCTACGCTCTAATTACTAAGGTAAAACACGCACAAAACACAATCAATAAACTATAAGGTTTCAATTTTGATTATAAAGTACGGATTTTGATGGGTTTTTGTTGTTTAGATGATGGGTTCGAAGATGAAACCAACATGTGCAACGAGAAAGTAGCAACGGCGTTAAAGAATTGGCACCACACAGCTAAAAAGCAGATCATATTGTGAACGAACCGGCGTGGTGATGGTTAGGTGATGGTATTTCTTAGGGATGGGCACTTTGCTTTTATAAAAATTTAAAGAGAAATTGTAAGGAATGAACTCAATTAATATCGAAATTAATCGACCACTTCTGACAGTTTTCCACCATAAAAAGACGAATGAGTTATTGCATTTTATCTAATTACCTTTGTCACACAATTACTTTCTTCTACTCGTTTTTTGCACACGCTTTCTCTTCACATTTATCTAAAATAAAAATAAAAATAAATCAAGAAGAAAAGAAATGTTAATCGTGATTATTGGTGACGGTAGTGGTGGTGATAGCAGTGATTATTGGTGACGGTAGTGGTGGTGATAGCAGTGTTGATGGTGGTGGTGGCAAGTAGTGGTGATGCCAATGGTGGTTGATGATGTGTTGGTGATGGTCGGTGGTGGTGATGGTGTTATTGGTGGTGGTGGTGATGGAGTCGCCGGTGGTGATGGTGGTGGTGGTATGGTGTTGTCGACAGTGATGATGGTCGGTGGTGGTGATGGTTGTAGTGTTGATGATGGCGGGCCGGTGGTGGTGGAAGTGATGGTGATGCCGGTGGTGGTGATGGTGATGTTGGTGATGGCAATGGTGGTGACAGTGTCGGTGGTGGTGGTGGTGACCGTATAAGTGGTAGTGGTGGTGATGGGGTGAAAGATGATGATATCAACATTAACACGATAGTTAACATATTCACAATGTTAATACGATAAATTTTTGATATGATAACATTGTTAACCTGATAATTTCGCATAACCTATACAATTCACAAAGTTAACTCATATTTTTCATGAAATAATAGCAACGTTTACACGATAATTATCATGTTAACTCGATATTCGTACAATGTGCTAATCGAACAAAGTTAACTCTTATTTTTCATGAAATAATAGCAACATTAACATGATAGTTATCATGTTAACTTGATATTTGTAAAATGTGCTAATCGAGCATCATATTAGTTAGCATGGTTAACACAATTATCACGATATCATATTATTCAGCATGGTAATCGAATTTGTTATCTACCCAAACCATATCAAATAACTATAAGGACAAAATAGTCATAATTTTATGTATAATATATATCGACTTAATTATCAATTATCAACTCCGAATTTTTATTTTTCAATTAACTTGGGTCATTCTCTCAATTTTCCCAAATTTAAATCATATAAAAATCATAAATATTTTGGTTTTGATGTGATTTGGTATTCTTTGGCTTTTTGCTTTTTGGTTTTTCTATTTACAAAAATTAAAATCGAATAAAAACTATAGATAACTTAGTTTGGTTTGGCATGATTCAATTTTAGTTGTTTTGGAATTATACTAGATTAAATGAAAATAATAATAATAGATATGAGTGAAATAAAATTAAAAAATTAAAAAACTAGTATCCAAATCATAATAAATCTAAATTTTTAACAAAAACTAAATTTATAAAATTTAAAAACTAAAAAAATAAAACCAGATTCTTATATCGTGAAGAGCGACTATTATTCTTTTTCTTATGTTGTTTAAATCTCTGATATACAAAATCACGAGTATAATATTTAATTTTAATATAATTTAATTTAAAGTTTTAATTAGTTCGAGTAGTTTTTTCTTGTATTTTTTAGGGATGGTTATTTCGATTTTCAATTTGGTTTTTGTTTGGTTTTTTTGGTCTTATGGTCTATTTCTTTTATAAAAATCTAAACTATATAAAAACTATAGATATTTTGGTTTGGTGTGATTCGTTTTTTTTTTGGTTTTTGGTTTTTTTGGTTTTGTAAAAATTAAAATCATCTAAAAACCATATATAATTTGGTTCAATTTGATATGGTTTGGTTTTAGTTATTTTGGAATTATACTATATTCAAACTATGAATGAAAATAGTAATAATACATATGAATGAAACAAATGAAAAGTTCAAAAACTAGAATCCAAATCATAAAATATAAATATAAATTATTAGTAAAAAACTCAAAAACTAGAAAAACAAAGCCAAATTCTTATCATCGTGAAGAGTCACTATTGTTTTTTTCTTTATGATGTTTTTAAATCTTTGATGTACAAAATTTATAATATATAAATATTGACTATAATTTTTGAATTTGATACAATTTAATTTAAAGATTTAATTAGTTCGAAGATCTATGATTTATATTTAGATACTTTTTGTAAATATTATATATTAAATTTATAAGTTACAATTTAGTAAATTATGAAAATATCAACCCTAATAACAAAATATGAACATAAACTAAATTAAGAAAATAAGAAAATATAAACTATCAATTTAAAATAAAAAAATCATTCGGGTTGACAGTTTTTAATCAAACCAAATATAAATCAAAATATTCATAAAAATGAAAATCAAATAGATTTTTAGGTTTGATTATAACCAAACTATATATGTTAGGCCAAAGCTATCCTAAACACTGACACAACCCGCTAGTTCAGCCAACAACTCCTTAGCTTATTATTTCTGGACAGTTGGCGAGCTTCCTTAACCACGCATGTGCCACCAACCCACCTGCTTCTCTGGCACACCAAACGGATGTGATAGGACAGGGGAAAGTTTGTATAAAAGAAGGACAAAGACGAGAAGAGCAGAGAGGTCGATGAAAAGAGGACCCGGCGTTTCAAGACTTTAGACCTCAGGGCCTCAATCAGAAAGAGGAGGCCAAAAGCCAAAGACCCGAACCCAAAAGAGAGATATGTAGAGATCAAAGGAGAGACATCTTTGAAGCTCGATCTAAAGAGGAAGAGCTTGATCCCGTTTGAGAGAAGTCGAGCACAGCCATACAGCGCAGTCAAAAGGGAATAGTCTTGTTCTCCGGAGATAGTGCCAAATAGGATAAGTCTCTTTTTGACCCGAAATCATGCATTTATAACAGCTATATCTCCTTTATCTTATAGAACCCCTTGAAACACCTTCAAACAGAAAAAGTGTCCCGATCCCCAGACGAGACATCTAACCTTTAACCCGTAGAATCCCCTCCTGAGTACTAGTTTCTGGTAGGATGTTCATTGACTTGGGCATTGGAGAACCTTCAGGAGGGAAACCCATTCGGTCCCCCTGAAGGCCCGACTGACTCTTTTTAGTAGTGCCCGCAGGACTCGAACATGATTCCACCCCGGAACGGTTCGTCGTCTTCCTCCCAAAGGACAAAACTTGGAGACACGACTCTTCCATTCGGACAAATGATACAGTCCCACATAGCATCCTGTCAAATGCTCCCAAACAATATCATTTTTTTTGGTTTAGTATAATTTGGTTTTTAATTTCGGTAATAATTCTTTTTTCTACCCCTAATTCTTTCTCATTGGGATGAAGAATCTGAAAATAACACAATGAGTTTTTCAGTTAAAATTATATTTTCTGTCAAAACTATATTTTTTGTTAAACTTTACTTCCACAAAAACTGTTAATTTATATTACCTTAAGAAAATTATTATGATTATAAATAAAATGAATGAATTGAAAAATATCTCTTTTTGATTATTTGAGATATTTTGCATTCCAATTCTTTTTTTATAAATACATAAACAAACAATATTGTATTTAAATGTTGTATCCAAATGCAATACATCTTGCATCTGAAAGTTGCATCATCAATATCAAAAACAAACAGGACCAATGTTGAATGTTTTAGCATGAGGTCAACCTAAAAAGTAGGTTTTAGTTGAAGGTTTTAATGGCAAACATGGGTGTTACGTTACGCCTAACAAATGACTTCTTGAAACTCTATTTTCAGCTATTATATCAAAGTCTGCTTCACAAGGTGCATGGAGGAATGATCTGATACCACAAGATCTCTCAGTTTTATGTTTCTTTGAGTTGGCACCACACATCTAAGAAGCAGATCATATTCTGAACGAATCAGAATGGCGATGACTAACTGTAGGTGATGGTATTTCTCATTGGTTATGGGATCAACGAATTGAGAAGAACCTGAAAATAACAAAATGATAGAATGTTTCAACACGAGGTCAACCTAAAAAAGATTTTACTTGAAGGTTTTAATTGCAAACATGGGCGTGCGTTGGCTGGTCCACTAGAGAAACTAACACATATGTTACGCCTAACTGTTGACTAGTGCATTTTGGTCTCAAACCAAACTAGAGAAGTTTAACTAATGAGTAATGACAAGTTGGTTCTTGAGTAAAATAGTTGTTGAAACAGTGACGTTGTTGTTAACCGAAGTTAAAATATTCATCACGTTCGAATTAGTATATTAAATAAGGTTTTACATAGCAAATAACAATCAGATCTGCTGTAGCACAGAGGGCTTTTGCATGAATGTTGAGTGACTCGATCCCGGCAGCGGAATATTTTTTAATTTTGTACTGTATACAACCAAATGTCGTTCGACCCTAATTAAGCCAATTAAAGCAGAGCTAAACCATAGAAGTCGTCTGAAGTGAACGAAAAATCTTAAACGGAGATGTCTAACCCTACGGCACTATCATATGTTTTTTTTAATTCGGAACAGTTTTGTTATGATCTAATCAAAGTAAAACCCTAAATATTGTCCCCAGAACTAACAAAGTCACAACCTTTTCTTTGTTTCTCGTACGGACTCTCTGCAGCTACGTTACTCTTCCTCTCTACACTCTATTTACTAAGGTAAAAACACACACAAAACACAATCAAGAAACTAAAAGTTTTCAATTTTGATTCTAAAGTTTGATTTTGATGGGTTTTGGTGTTTTAGATGGGTTCGAAGATGAAACCAACAGTGTTGAACGACGAGAGAGTAGCAACGGAGGAATTATCTGAAACCACAAGATGTCTCAGTTCTATATTTCGTTGTCGTGAATACTTTTAAGCATTACCAAACCATTAATCCTAGAAGTTGTTCTTTATGGCCATTGACATTGTCATTTTCTTACAAAAGACGAATATGTTTACAAAGGGTGTTACAATACGAAGAAGCTCGATGGTACCAAGAGAGAAAGCAAGACTGTAGGATACAAGCGAATATGGAGACCAACAACAGAAAAAAACACATTCGGATCATATAATATGATCATCTCAGTGAAACTTAAGGCTGGTCAAGACATTGTTGTTGACGGGATCCGCCAAATGGTCAAGAAGGTTCTGGTAAGGCCCAACGCCAGTCACTAGCCCCTGAATGAAGTAACCGAGGATGGCGAGCATAGCTAGTCTACCGTTCTTGATCTCCTTGAGTTTCAACTCCTTCATCGACTTTTCATCTTTCCCAAACCCAAGAGGGTTAAAGAAAGGTCCTCCCGGGTAAGCCGGGTCACCCGAACCGGAGAAACCTTTCTCTAGTCCCAAGAAGTACTGTTTCCCCATAGATCCTGGGTTGTACCAGTCCTGCAACCTCCTGTGCTCGGCGAATCCCATCAGAGCCATCTCGAGGACAAAGAGTGTGTAAGGGTCAGCCCAGTAGCTGTATGTGCCAGCTGGTGGAATCACACCGGTTTGGAACCAGGGAAGAGCTGTTTCCGCTGGAATCAGACCGGCCTTTCCAAAGATCTCAGGTGCTATAGCTCCTGCTGCTCCCAACATAGCGAACCGTCCATTAATGACCTCTCCGTAGGCTAACCATCTCGGTTCGATGAACCCTCCTGTGCCCTCTGGGTCTGATAGACCAAGCGGGTCGAATCCATAGTCACCAGGTAAGCTGCAGAATCATACAACATCTCCCCAAATTATGAATCATTTTCTATAAAGTCTACACATTTTGTGAAGATGCAAACCACAATAATCTATAAAGTCTACACATTTTGTGATGATGCAAACCACAATGGTCTATAAAGTCTACCACAAAATTTGGGAAGATGAAAACCACAATTGTCTATAAAGGCTACACATTTTGTGAAGATGCAAACCACAATTGTATACAAATTCTTAACATTTTGTAAAGATGAAAATCACAATGGTGTATAAAGTCTACACATTTTGAAGATAATGAAGACTTAAAGATCAAATCTTTGGAATTACCTGCCATCCAAGTAAGAGAGACTCTGTGAAGATGCAAACCACAATGGTCTGTTTGCTCCTTGCTGAAACCAAAACACACAGAAACAGGATCAGATTAGTGCTTTGAGAAAGAGAGATTTTGTTAAAGGCTAGAGTTTTTTTGATGTACCTTGACAGGTGGAGTTGAGGCAGCCTTAACAACTAAGGAACTCTTCTTCTGTGATACGGACACAGCTGGTTTTGTGCCGAATATCTGTCTAGCGGTCTGAACAGAGGAGGTGAGTGAAGAAGACACAAGTGCTTGCGCTGCCATTTTTTTTTCCTTAACTTCTTCTCTTCTGTCACCAAGAGATGATGATGATGGTTCAGGTTCTGCAAGGCAGTGTGTTGCGTAGAAAGATTAAGGTCAAGTACTTGTGGTTTTGAAACAGCCCAACTGGTTTTGCTCAGATTAGATTAGTATCTGCTTCACCAACTATATCTGTCCACGTGGCAACACGAGTTGGATAAGAGATTTTGTTTCTCTGTTTTCTCCTTATCTGCCACACACGAACAAAAAAATCTTTACATAGAATCCGATTGGATATAAAATTCTCATATGCTTTGTTTGATTGCAAATTCGAATAGATATGTGGTCAAAAAGCCAAATTGGCTTGATTTTTAGCAAACCAAATTTAGCATTTAACATTTTTATTGATTAAAAAATTACATTGGTCTTTTGTTTCAGACTTTCAGCTAAATCGTAAAGGACAGTATAAAATAATATTTTTTAAAAAATGTTAGCAACTTTAGTAGTTCCCGCTGTTACACACCATTGTTCACCATTAAAGTCGGCGACTTTTAGTAGAACCAGTTAAGCCCAGATGGTAGGAGTTGGATTAATCAGTCTCGATCGAGATTTGAGGTCTGGAGATATTTACACGGTATGTATTTTGGAACCTTTCGAGTTTTGCTCTGCAACTGTTCGATGAAATGCCTCAACGAAATGTAATGCTTCAGAAGCTGCTCTGTTTTTACCAGAAGAGAAAAGTAGTTTGAGAGAATAGCATACGTATAAAAGATGGTACAGGTCAACCCAATAAATCTTTCAGTGTATTTTATTAATTGGTCTTTGGTCGATTTATTTTGGTTTTAGGCTTACGCAAGAGATGACGGATCCCAGTTTCATCTTTTAATTGTTTCAGAGTGTAGATGTTTACCTCTCACTGATGCTGGGGCTTGACTAGATAAAAAGGAAACATTTCTTTTTTACCATCTGAAGTCAACTGTGCGTGGTTGATTGGGTAAAATGTTGGTGTTCTTCTTGCTTTCAGACTGTGAAAGGTAAGTGGTACAATTCTCATCTTTTAATTGGTTGAGAGTGTTGAAAACTATTTACTACTTGTTCAGGGCTCACCGAGTTAACAAGGACATGAAAATGACACAATGTTTTAAGTCCTTGGGTCTAACTGGTTAACACGAGTATCAAAATTTGCTTTATATTATAAGAAATGTTTAAGTTGATCGTGAATAAAGTAATGCAGAGTCTTGGAAGATGGTTGTTGTGGTCAAGTCAACATTGTTTCGAGGTGCTTGAATATAATTTTCACCAAGTCCTTGAATATGTTTTCTTGGCTTATACTTTCTCTTGCATACATGTTTCTCTTCTTACACTAATCTGAATGATAGCATTCTTGGTCCCGAGACACAAGAACCGCACATTGGGATGACGAGGCTTTTCTTTGCTTGTTTGCTTTTGTTTACCATGCTCTTAAGTTTTAGCCATGGAGCTATAACGCCAACAACTCCTTTGTCAATAGGCCAAACTCTCAGCTCCTCTAGTGAGATTTATGAGTTGGGGTTCTTCAGTCCTAATAACACCCAGGATCAATATGTTGGAATCTGGTTCAAGGATAGCGTTCCACGGATCGTTGTGTGGGTGGCCAATCGAGAAAAGCCCGTTACAGACTCCACGGCAAATCTAGCTATCAGCAGCAACGGAAGTCTTCTCTTATTTGATGGCAAACATGGCATTGTGTGGTCCAGTGGAGTAACTTCTACCTCTAGTGGGTATAGTGCAGAGCTTTTAGACAGTGGGAATCTTATTGTCATCAATAATGTTTCCACAAGAACTCTATGGCAAAGCTTTGAGCATCTTGGTGATACTATGCTACATACCTCATTCCTGATGTATAACCTCGCCACCGGTGAGGAGCGGGTGTTGACTTCTTGGAAAAGTAATACTGATCCATCACCAGGTGACTTTACGGTTCAGATTACATCGCAAGTGCCATCACAGGTGTGTACTATGAGAGGCTCGGCACTTTATTGGAGAAGCGGTCCATGGGCTAAAACAAAGTTCACTGGCCTACCTCTAATGGATGAATCATACACAAGTCCATTCAGCTTACACCAGGATGTAAACGGGTCAGGAACCTTGTCGTATTTTCAAAGAGACTACCAACTTTCACGTATAATTTTGACATCAGAGGGATCAACGAAGATGTTTCGTCATAATGGAGTGAACTGGGAGCTTTTCTATATGACTCCATCCCATTCATGCGACTTTTACGGTGTATGTGGACCATTTGGGTTGTGTGTTATGTCAGTTCCTCCGAAGTGTGAATGCTTCAAAGGGTTTGTACCAAAATCCATTGAAGAGTGGAAAAGAGGAAACTGGACTGATGGTTGTGTAAGGCGTACAGAACTATACTGTCAAGGAAATTCTACCAGCAAAGTTGGAAACGTCTTCCATCAAGTTGCCAACATGAAGCCTCCCGATTTTTACGAATTTGTAATCTCAGTGGATGCAGAAGAATGCTACCAAAGTTGCCTCCACAATTGTTCTTGCTTGGCCTTTGCTTATGTTCATGGAATAGGTTGCTTAGTGTGGAACCAGAACCTAATGGACGCAGTGAAATTTTCTATGGGAGGAGAGCTTCTTTTCGTTCGTCTTGCACGCTCGGAGCTAGGTATTTGCAATTTAATCTTCTACTGCTCTTTTCCATAGGACCATGACTTATTGTTTAACTTGTTTTCATACAATTCTTAGATGGTAATAAGCGCAAGAAGACCATTGTTGCTACTTCAGTGAGCCTTACCCTTTTTCTGATTTTGGGTTTCGCTGCATTTGGTTTCTGGAGATGCAGAGTGGAACATAACGGTAAAGCATTGATGACTTTACTTTCTATCGATTTCTCGTTGTTCTTGTAACGATACATTTTCTTGCCAAAAAACAATCGTAGGGTCTGCTAGATTTGTTACAAATTATTGATAACTAAAACAGTTTAAAAAGGAACATTTCCACTACATCAAACCTACAAGTTATGTTCTTTAAACCAGCACATGGTTTTTTTTTTGGTACCTTGTTTCGTTTTGCTCTCCTTGGCTAGATCACTAGATGTTAAGCACTAACACACCAATTCTAACTCAAATTTCAGCTCATATATCAAAGGATGCATGGAGGAATGATCTGAAACAACAAGATATCCCAGGTTTAGATTTTTTTGAGATAAATACGATACAAAATGCCACCAATAACTTCAGTCTATCAAACAAACTTGGAGAAGGTGGATTTGGTTCTGTTTACAAGGTGAGAAACTTTTTTTATCATCTTTGCACTTTTCTTTTCTCTATTTTCTCGAGATGACATTTGCAACTTAATTGCTTTAGGGAAAACTGCAAGATGGGAAAGAAATCGCTGTAAAACGACTTTCTAGCAGCTCTGGACAAGGCAAAGAGGAGTTCATGAATGAAATAGTACTCATCTCAAAACTCCAACACAGAAACTTAGTCCGGATTTTGGGATGCTGCATTGAAGGAGAAGAGAAGCTATTGATTTATGAGTTCATGGTGAACAAAAGCCTTGATACCTTTCTCTTTGGTCGGTCCCTTCTTGCATCCTTCCTTTACTTACTGATTTTTTTTTTTTTTAATTTATGTGGAACTGTTTGTCTGATAGTTTTACACGGTATTATGTTTTAGATTCAACTCTGAAGTTTGAGATTGATTGGCCAAAGAGATTTGATATCATTCAAGGCATTGCACGTGGACTTCTCTATCTCCACCATGACTCACGCCTCAGGGTTATTCATAGAGATCTCAAGGTCAGCAATATTCTTCTTGATGAGAAAATGAACCCAAAAATATCAGATTTTGGATTAGCTCGGATGTACCAGGGAACCCAATATCAGGACAAGACGCGAAGGGTTGTGGGAACTCTGTAAGAATCTATTTTCAAATACAGGTTTAACTAGAATTTAAAGTCAAGATCAGATACTAACTTGGGATAGATTATTTGATGTCTGCACAGAGGATATATGTCTCCTGAGTATGCATGGACAGGTATGTTCTCTGAGAAGTCCGACATCTACAGCTTCGGAGTTCTGCTTTTGGAAATCATCAGCGGAGAGAAGATCTCAAGATTCAGCTATGGCGAAGAAGGAAAAACCCTTCTTGCATATGTAAGTAACACTTTGGTATCTGATTCCCATCGAGTGCAGAGATCCCACTCTCTGTTTTAAAACATTTCTTGCTCTTATATTTGCTTGTTTTGAAAACCGTAACAGGCTTGGGAATCTTGGTGTGAAAATGGAGGAATTGATCTTTTAGACCAAGATCTTGGTGATTCATGTCGCCCATTACAAGTTGGGAGATGTGTTCAGATTGGTCTGCTTTGTGTTCAACACCAACCCGCAGACAGACCCAACACACTCGAGTTGCTGTCTATGCTCACCACTACATCAGATCTTCCTCCACCAAAACAGCCGACATTTGCACTGCACAATAGAGATGACGAAACCCATTTTAGAAATTTGATAACTGTAAATGAGATTACACACTCTGTGATCCTTGGGCGTTAAATAGGATCCTTGATTGAAATTGTAGAATTTCATTTGTAAACCTGTAAGTTAAAGTGGTTAACTGTTCAACGTTAATAACAGTTAAAGTGCCATTCTTCGTTTCTTTAATACATTTTTTAACCATGACTCACGCCTCAGGATATATATCTCCTGAGTTATGCATGGACAGGGAGATTTTAGGTCCGGAGATATTTACTCGGTATGTATTTTGGAACCTTTCGAGTTTTGCTCTGCAACTGTTCAATGAAATGCTTCAGAAGCTGCTCTGTTTTTACCAGAAGAGAAAAGTAGTTTGAAAGAATAGCATATGTATAAACGATTGTATAGGTCAACCCAATAAACCTTTCAGTGTATTTTATTAATTGGTCTTTCTTTGTTTAGGCTTACGCAAGAGATGACGGATCCCAGTTTCATCTTTTAATTGATTCAGAGTGTATATGTCTACCTCTCACTTATGCTGGGGCTTGACGAGATAAAAAGGAAACATTTTAAGTCAACTGTGCGTGGTTCTTGGTTCAGACTGTGAAAGGTAAGAGTTCCGGTTCTCATCTTTTGATTGGTTCAGCGAGTTAACAAAAGACATGAAAATGACACAATGTTTCAATATGAGGTGTCAATCTTTGCATGGTTGATTGGGTAAAAGACTTGAATTCTAAGATTTAATAATTTTTGTCCAGTTGTGTTTATAATACTTGTGTTAACAGTTGGACCAAAACTATTAAATCTTAGAATTCAAAGTTGCTTGTGAATAAAGTAACGCAGAATCTTGGAAGATCAGCTCCGTGGTCAACATTGTTTAGAGAATAACTGTCTTAAGTATTTGAGTGTGTTTTTCTTGGCGTACTTTCTCTTTGCATACATGCTCGTTTCTTACACTAATCTGAAGGAGATCGTTCTTGGAGATACAAGAACACAGATGGGGATGAAGAGGTATGCTTGTTTGCTCTTGTTTACCATGCTCTTGCGTATTAGCCACGCAGCTATAACTACAACAAGTCCTTTGTCAATAGGAAAAACTCTCAGCTCCTCTAATGAGATTTACGAGTTAGGGTTCTTCAGTCCTAATAATTCCCAGAATCAGTATGTTGGAATCTGGTTCAAGGGTATCAATCCTCGGGTGGTTGTGTGGGTGGCCAATAGAGAAAACCCTGTTACAGACTCCATGGCAAATCTAACTATCAGCAGCAATGGAAGTCTTCTCTTATTGGATGGAAAATCTGGTCTTGTGTGGTCCAGTGGAGACACTTCTGCATCTAACGGGTCTCGTGCAGAGCTTTCAGACACCGGAAATTTTATTGTCACCGACATTTTTTTGGGAAAAACTCTATGGCAAAGCTTTGAGCACCTCGCTGACACAATGCTCCCTTTCTCAAGCCTGATGCATAATCTCACCACCGGTGAGAAGCGTGTGTTGGTTTCTTGGAAAAGTTACACTGATCCATCACCTGGTGACTTTGTAGTTCAGATTACACCGCAACTGCCATCACAGGTGTTTACTATGAGAGGCTCGGAGCCTTATGGGAGAAGCGGTCCATGGGCTAAAACAAGGTTCACCGGGATACCGCAGATGGATGCAACATATACAAGTCCTTTCAGCGTTCAGCAAGATGCAAACGGGTCAGCATCATTCACTTATTTACACAGAAACTTTAAACTTCCACGTATAATGATATCACCAGAGGGAACACTGAAGATCTTTCAGCACAGTGGGACCGGCTGGAAATTAGACTATGAGGCTCCATTAGCCAATTCATGCGATGTTTACGGTGTATGTGGACCTTTTGGGTTGTGTGTTGTGTCAGCATCTCCAAAGTGTAAATGCTTCAAAGGGTTCGTACCTAAATCCATTAAGGAATGGAAAAGAGGTAACTGGAGTGATGGTTGTGTGAGACGTACCGAACTGCATTGTCAAGGAAACTCTACTGGCAAAGATGTAAACATCTTCCATCCTTTTGCCAACATAAAGCCTCCAGACTTCTACGAATTCGCAAGATCTGTGAATGCTGAAGAATGCTACCAACTGTGCCTCCACAACTGTTCTTGCTTGGCCTTTGCTTTTATTAATGGAATAGGGTGCTTGGTTTGGAACCAGGAGCTAATAGACGTAGTGCAATTCTCTGCGGGAGGAGAGCTTCTCTCCATTCGTCTTGCACGCTCTGAACTTGGTATGAGTTAAAAAATAACATCGATACTGTTAATTTTTGGTAGTAGCGTGGCTTATCGTTTAGTTTGTTTTGTCTTTTATATGTCAGGTGGAAATGAGCGCAACAAGACCATTGCTGCCACTATTGTGAGTCTTGTTCTTTTTGTGATTTTGGGTTCTGCTGCAGTTGCTTTCTGGAGATACAGACTGAAACATGACGGTACACACTGATGATCTTACCATCTCTCTGTCGATTTTGTTGTTTTTATTTTAATTGCTTGCTAATTGTAACTTATTAATGACCTTATTATCTATTCTTGAAACTCTGGTTTCAGCTAATATATCCAAAGGTGCCTCACAAGATGCATGGAGGAATGGTCTGAAACCACAAGATGTTTCAGGTTTAGATTTCTTTGAGATGAAAACTATTGAAATTGCCACCGATAGTTTCAGTCTGTCAAATAAACTCGGACAAGGTGGATTTGGTTCAGTTTACAAGGTCGGAGAATTTTGTTCTCTTTTCACTTATCTATTCTCTGTTTCTGCTCTCAGAGATTGACCTTCACCAATCGCTTTCAGGGAAAGCTGCAAGATGGGAAAGAAATTGCGGTAAAACGTCTTTCTAGCAGCTCGGGGCAGGGAATAGAGGAGTTCATGAATGAAATAGTACTCATCTCAAAACTCCAACACAAAAACTTAGTCCGGCTTTTGGGATGTTGCATTGAAGGAGAAGAGAAGCTATTGATTTATGAGTTTATGGTGAACAAAAGCCTCGATACCTTTCTCTTTGGTCGGTCCCTTCTTTCACCCTTCCTTTACTTACATCAGCTTTTTTCAGATAGTTTTAACACGGCCTTATGTCTTAGATTCAGGAAAAAGGCTCGAGATTGATTGGCCAAAGAGATTTGATATCATTCAAGGCATTGCACGTGGACTTCTCTATCTCCACCATGACTCACGCTTAAGGGTTATTCATAGAGATCTCAAGGTCAGCAATATTCTTCTTGATGAGAAAATGAACCCAAAAATATCAGATTTTGGATTAGCTCGGATGTATCAGGGAACCCAATATCAGGACAAGACTCGAAGGGTTGTAGGAACTCTGTAAGAATCTATTTTCATATACAGGTTTAACTAGAATTTAGAGTCAAGATCAGATACTAACTTGGATAGATAATTTGTTGTCTGCACAGCGGATATATGTCTCCTGAGTATGCATGGACAGGAATGTTCTCTGAAAAGTCCGACATCTACAGTTTCGGAGTTCTGCTTTTGGAAATCATCAGTGGAGAAAAAATCTCAAGATTCAGCTATGGCGAAGAAGGAAAAACCCTTCTTGCATATGTAAGTAACACTTTCTTATCTGATTCCCATCAAGTGCAGAGATCCCACTGTTTGTTGTAAAACATTTCTTGCTCTTATGTTTGCTTGTTTTGAAAACCGTAACAGGCGTGGGAATCTTGGTCTGAAAATGGAGGAATTGATCTTTTAGACCAAGATCTTGCTGATTCATGTCGCCCATTACAAGTTGGGAGATGTGTTCAGATCGGTTTGCTTTGTGTTCAACACCAACCCGCAGACAGACCCAACACACTCGAGTTGCTGTCTATGCTCACCACAACATCAGATCTTCCACCACCAAAACAGCCCATATTTGCATTGCACACTAGAGATGACGAAAGCCATTTTAGAGATTTGATAACTGTAAATGAGATTACACATTCTGTGATCCTTGGCCGTTAAAAAAAGGGATCCTTGATTGAAATTGTAGATTTTCATTAACTGCTCTTCATTTCCATTATACATTTTGGGACAGAGGTCCTTAAATTAGTGTTTCAGCGTTCAGCAAGATGCAAACGGATCAGGAATCAGGATCCTTCACTTATATACATAGAAACTTCGAGACCACTGTCTCTAAAGATTTTGTTGTGTCTTTCTCAAACTTAAAGTTAAAAGTTTGTATTTACAAACTTTACAAGATAACCAAGTGAATAATATAACTAACAAAGATTAGAAAGACATCATTAAATTTTAAATTCTTGATGAGGAGATGAAACCCGAAAATATCAGATTTTGGATTGAAAGTGAACTTTTCTATCTCTATCCCTAGTTGAATCACTCTTGACCAAGAATCTTGTAATCACCAAGCTCTACACACAGGTTTTTACCAAGATTGATGAACTAGTACATCTTGCGTGAGAACCAGCTCACAAAATTCACTATTTGCTCAAACGAGGTTTACAAGCTTTGATCTAATGAAGGTTTCTCTCCTTGTGGTACAATTCGAAGCAAGAAGAGAGAAGATCAGAACAATACTCAGATTGTCATTCTTCTCTTCTCATACTCTGTTTTATAACTACTGAATTGTTTAACAGATTCTGTAACGGTCATATAACCAAGTGAGCCCAACTGCTGAAACTGAGTTGTACGGATTTTCTGAATAGGCCCAAAATGAATTGGCCCATGTTTTGAGTTGACTGCAGTCTAATGTGTCGTCTTCCTCGCGTCTCCTAATTTTTGCCATATGGTTTTCACTAATTTATTTATTTAAAACTATAGACTTCTAGGTTACTAATTTTTGGCATTTGTTAATTTTATAATATTTCTTTAGAATTATAGACTTCTTAACTATTTAAAAAAAGAAAAAGAAAAAAAATTCCCTTATTTGAAAAAAAAATACAACTTGAAGCTTTTAAATAACTAAAAAATGTCTAATTAATAGTTTAAAAATGTATAAAATTTAAAATTGAGAAAATTAGAAATGTTTAGAAATGGAGGGGATTAGAAATGTTTGAAATTTTAAAATATTTTAATTGGCAAAATATGGTTTATATAATAAAAGTGAGAGTGTTAGGAAATCCGTATAGAAATATTTTTGTTAAAGGAAATCCTAAACGACATTATGCGATTATTAGCTTCCAAAAAAAAAGTAAGTGTTAGGAAATTCATATAAAAAAAATTTTGTTAAAAAAAATCCCAAGAGATATTTTGTGACTATTGGTTGCCGAAAAGAGATGATTTTGAAAACAGTCGGATTCTGAAACAGAGGGGCGAATGATGCGTTGTCGGAAAGTTCCAAGCAGCTGTAAATGACGATTAGTTGACGAATGAGGTTAGTGTGCAGGGATTTTCGATTCTATGTTAACCGAAATTCGTTGAATTTTATGTTAGAAACTATGTTAAAAATAACTAGCAAAGTGACGTGTAATCTTCCGAAAACAGATAGATACAACTCAGAATCTTCAAAAAGCTCTGGATTTGAGTAATTATATGTGACTAGATTCTATTGAACCTTCCTCTTGTACTTGCAAAGATCGAACACTTCATGAAATACTACTCTATAGAGTTAAAGCTAGAGAGAGATAATGAGAGATAGAGAAGGAGAGATATAACCCGAAACGAGATTTTATTCAAATGGAAAAGATTTGACAGTTATCATCGGAAATAGCCACCGGAAAGAGATCGGATCCCAAGAGATATTAAGAAAGAGAGAAAGAGAGGGTGGGAAAAGAGAAGGAGAGTAGGGTTAAATAAAGAACATCAGATGATGATGAAAAAGGAGGAGAGAGAGAGAAGACACAAGCAAAAGTAGACAACCGTCTCTCTCTCTCTCTCTCTCTCTCTCTCTCTCTCTCTCTCTCTCTCTCTCTCTCTCTCTCTCTCTCTCTCAACCCCGAGTGAGATACTTATTTTGATGCAAAAGCTTCGGGAGAAATGAGAGGCGGATAAAGGGACTCAAGCAAGATTTTTAGAGAGAAAGAGATGGAAACCTTCATTATTACCCACCAGCTCTTGATGGAGACCGTTCAAAGTTTTAAGAAAAAATCTATTTCTTGACGAACATGAACCCTCTTCTTTTACAAGCACAACATATATATTTTGGTGATAAACCCGTTCCAACTAGTCTAGAGGTATCATCTTGGTCGAGAGTGCGTGTATCATATACTGGTCCAACAAAATATCATCAATTAATTGGTACGCAATTTTGGTAATTCAATTTGAATGCAATTTTGAGTTGTAAAAAAAATTACTGATAACAATGGATGTTGTATTTGCTTCTTTTTTTTCAAATATGAATTTCTTTAAGTTCGAAAACATCGAGTTAATTACCAAACGTCCATTAACCATTACACAAGAGTAAATCATTGAAGTTCGAATGGTAACAGTAGCAGTCGAACCCAAATTATATATAGAGTGGGTAATTATAGTTTTTTAGTGGTGCGGTAACAACCAAAAAAAACACAATTATAAATGATAAGAACTAAACTAGCCTTGGTGATCTTGCTTCACTCAGAAGGTTTTTCAGCGGGACGTGCTGTTCCTTTGCTGAGCTCCAGCTTGTTGTCTTCTCCATAGTGATCTCTTGGTTCTTCGACAGAGCAACAGCAAGTGATGATGATTGAGATGCGTTTTCCGGTTTGTTAATGGTGAACCTTAGATTCAACCTTGGTTAATTCGTATTTTATTGATAACAAGAATCGAAAGATTACAGAACAGACTCGTTAAAAGTACTGAAAAGAGGGTTCCCAAAAATTGGGATCCCGAGCGAGAAGCTCTAACACGGAAGCCGACTTCCAAAAATGAGAAGCTCTTACAAATGCGTGATTAAAGCCTAATTCCGTAAAACCCGGAGTAATGAATGCGTTTTTCATACTGTGTACGGTCCTATTTATAGGGAATTAGGGCGGTGGCTTCGCTGGGTATTTTTGACGAAATTGACCTTATTGGACTTCATTCTTCGGATTTGGACCGAGCTGGGCTTCTCTCTCGAATATGGGCCAAAGATTGCTTCTTCTTCTTGGGCCGAGCTAATCTTGGGCCGAACTGATTTTGAGCTTGAGAATCGACTTTGGCCGAATTGATTAAATGGGCCTTGGTTGGGCCCAGTACCAACAGTTAACTCCATCACTTAGTCCTGTTCCGACAAAATCAACATGGCTATTAGAATGATACACAATAATCTGGTTTTTAAAGGTGAAATAGCTTATGTACCTGAAGTCGATCTCAGGTTGGATTCAAACGCATTAGATGTATTAGTTCTACTGACTAATGGACTCGAAACCAGTGATCTAATATGTGCTTCTGAAAGATTCTGCAGTCTTCCAAAATCTCGATGGTCATTTGATTCGATTGTCACGGGGACCTCAGCATAAAGGTTGATGTGTATATTAAACATGAAGCATTATAGGTTGATGTGTTATTACCTCCTCTTTTCTTCAATTTTTAATGTATTTAATATAATCAGATATTCTAATTGCCAAACACTATATATATGAGTAAACTCATTAACTCGAACTAACCCGACCCAAAATCCGTTTTCAAAACACGCTGATCCACATTTTCTATTTAAATCAAACCGAGTTTAAATAAATTGATAATTTGACTGGTTTAAGATTTTTTTAATCAATAATACAATTTATAACTACTATAAATATTTGGGTTATACAAATAGAGAAAGAAAAAAAATTACAAACAGAAATCTTGGCAAATCTGTAACTTCTATAACTAACTTTATAATATGAAATATAAATGGAATATATTCTACGCACAACAAGAGGTTTTGGGCCTCTTGATGTCAATCACTCAAGTTTGTACTAGTCAGTTATAGTATAGCATAGGGTTTTATATCAATCCAAAAGGTTTGTTGAAAAGCAGAAGAGTTGCAAGCAGATATCATTAAGTCAAGCAAAGCAAAAAGAGTTTTTGTTGCCTAAGCAACTTATCTAACAACCTAGACTGATCAATAACCAAAGAGAATTCAAAAGAAGCAATATAGCAATGATTAAAGAAGCGGAACAGAGCAAATAAACAGAGTACTTAAGCAAATTCGAAATTCAATTAAAGAGAAAGCAAATTCCTAGATATGATTATTGACTTTGGGGAATTCATAGACTAACTAAGGTTGTTTCAAACAGCATTGATCAAGCAAACAAGCTAACAATGGTGGTTCCTAGACATAGAGTTCACAAACAAGTAAGCTAAGTCCAATCTCTTGTAAAATAGCCCCTTGCTAAACACTTTAACAAGAACTAACTCTCATTAGTGCTAAAACATTTAACAAGCAACTAGATTTTGGACCCGCGCATTAGCGCGTGTTTCTTTTTATAAAATGTTTTTAGACCACACATAAAATCGGTTTATATAAAACTTTTCTTTAAAAAAATCAGCTTATATTATTAAATCTAAAATTGTGGCCCAAACAGAATTTTTTTATTAGATTATATAAATTATTTTTACATTATAGTTTTATGTTTTTAAAATTATTTAGGATTGATTTTATAAAAAAGTTATTTTGATTAGCAGATTTTCTGTTAAATTTTGTAATAAATATTTTAAAATTTTATGTTTTATAATACAATAAAGATTTATTTATTTGTAATTAAGATTTTAATATTTACTTAGGCTTTGTTTGTTTTTGTATCTAGATACTTATTTAGATGTTAATGCTCAAATATTATAATTTTAAATATCTGGATACAAAATATATAATATCTCAAAATTTAAATATTTAAAATACTAAAAAATAGAGTTTAGATGCAGCATTTGAATCTCAAAAATTAAAAGACTAAAACACTTTTTAATTTAAACCACAAATTAAGTATTTTCTTTGTCAAAACCATAAAATAAAAGTATCGTATTTTCCCGCAAAATACTAAAATCACGTTGTTGTACAAAAATCAGGAATTCCCGTAGAAACTGTAAAAATATAATTTTCCATCAAACATCATTTTCCTGTCAAAACTTTAAACCCAATTTTTTTTAACAAAACCAATAATTACTAAAATCATGTTTTTGTACTAAAATCGAGAATTCCCGTAGAAAATATAAAAATAGCATTTTTCATCAAACTGTATTTTTCTTCCAAACTGTAAACCCACATTTTTTAACAAAACCAAAAATTATGTTTTCTCCAACACCATAAAACCGTATTATGTGGCCAAATTTCTAAAATTACATGTTTTGTCAAACCTGTAAAATTGCGTTTCTCATCAAACCTGCAAATCTGCATTTTCAATAAAATCCATAAAACTATATTTTTCTATCAAAACCTATAAAACCCGCCAAAACATGTAAACCTCGTAAAATCCGCAAAATCATGTTTCCGGCCAAATCTACAAATCCATATTTTTCCATAAAATTGTAAAATCCGCAAAATCGTGTTTTACGACCAAATTTCTAAACTCATGTGTTTCTGCCAAACCTGCAAAATCGAGTTTCTAAACCCACAAACCTGCATGTTCTCGTATGACTACATTTTCCCGCTAAAATCTGTAAAGCCTTAAAAAATCCGTAAAATTGCGTTATTTGCATTCCGCAAACCCGTGTTTTTTCGTAAACCCAGAAAATCTGCAAAATTATGATTTACGAACAAATCTCTAAAATCTTGTGTTTCTGCTAAATCTACAAAAGCACATTTCTTGTCAAACCGGCATTTTCTCGTAAAAGTATATTTTCCGCTAAAACTTATAAAATCTGCTAAAACTTGTAAAATCCGTAAAATCTACAAATTTGTGTTTGTCAAATCCGCAAACTCATGATTTCCCGCAAAAAATCATTCACAAACCAGAAAAAAAAAACAAATTATTTACATAATAGTTTTTTCATAGTATGTTATGTAACCAAAAAATAATGATTACATATTCATTATTGACTATAAATTGTCACACTTAGTAAATGCCATATTAGTTTTTAGATATTTTAAAGTAGTGCTTTTTTTAATTGAATAGAGAATAAATTAATTATAATATAATATATATATAATTATATTGGTTATTCATGTCATATATATGTGGTAATTATGTTAAGATATTATGAAAATTTTTGAAATAATTTTGAAATTAAATTAGTTTGAATTTTTTTAATATCAGATATAATTTATTGGTATTATCATGTTAACAAACTAATATAATTTAGTTTAATTTAATTTAATGTATTTTTAGTAATTTAATGATATGACTATATTACTGTTAATAAATTAATAAATTATCTAGTAAATACAATGGTATATATTGTAAATATCATGATAGCTTTTGAACATTTATTAAGACATGAACATTTAGTACTATTTATATAATTTATACATAATGCTTATATTAATTCATTAATGGTAATTGCTGTAAATAACACAGTAGACAAAAGTTAGTTTTAAAAAATGATCCTCTTTTAATAGTATAGATAACAATCATAACAATCAGATCTATTCATGTCATTCAACATCATTATAATCAATTAATATATTTTATATCTAACTTCGAATATCTAATTACTTAACAAACACAACGATATTTAAGAGATTTGACAATATCATTCAAATAATTCGAGATCTTTAAATAAAATCCTTCACCGTCAACCCTTTTCTTAACCTACCGTAAGCTTCTTGAAACACTATAATAGAAGAACAAATCTCAAAGCAATTGTCTAAGAAATTGAAACAATGGATGCATGTCTTCCCATTCTCTATCTAAGAGACTTTGAAGCCTTTCAAATACGCTTGGAGGATTCGAGCTGAAGTCCTGCAAACATGGAAGCAGTACACAGGCAATTAGGAACATTGTCAAATCCAGATAAACCCGAAGGCTTTTGAAAGGTTTTTTTCTTTTTTCTCCATGGCTTTGTGATTTTTACGATTTTAAATCTAAATGCATAAAACTATTATCTTGCCTACAAACAGAAAAAACAAACACTAGCAGTGGCGTTAGAAGTCTACAATCAGAGTCTCCTGGAATTAAACTTTCACTATATTATTCCAATGTTTGCAGGACTTATGTTATAAAGTTTATTGGTGACATTGTTAATTCTAAAATGACAAGATTTCATTCCCAAACATGAGGTAAGGATTCTTTCTAACATTTTTTAAAAATCTAAATATTATCTATCAATCTCCAAGAATCTTCCTACGTCGACATAGTCTAAACAGCCATATAATCTTTCAAGTAACCGTTTCAGCTGTTCGAAATGGCTTCCAAAGTTCCAATCACTCCACTGAAAAACATCAAGTCAAAGACCCTGCATAAATGAAAATGGTTCATAGAGGTAAATATATCTATTACTTCAAATGTCTTCTGAACAATATTCTAACTTTGCTTATCGCTGAATCTGATTTGGAATGTTTTGAGCATATTATCCTTATGCATCTCCCAATATGAGTGTGTTTACTTTCATATGTATTCCTAAAGATTTGTCTATGTCAAATGGAAAATTAATTACAACACCATATTTGTATTACTTTGAATGCATGATGCTTCTATCAAATTCAAGAGCTATAAAGTCGCAGATTTCCTAAATTAACATACCTGATGAAGATATGACGGCCATATAAGTCCACCTTCACCCTATGAAACTCTTCGGGCCATTATTGAGTACTGTTAGAAGTTGGTGTTCAGCTTTGAAGAAGTATTGTATGGATCCTTCTTTGTTGATTATGCATGTGACTCTACCCTTTAATCACATAGTATTCTTAATTCCAATGGGATTTTGGTGCTGCGCGAGATAGATTCTTTTGACAATGATCCGCTTCAGGTTTTTTCATCGCGTCCTTTGAAAGCTTCGTGGATGTCTTTATGAATCTAGAGATATATTTTAAAGAGCAAATTATATCTCTTTTTCCATTTCAACTGGGTTTAATGGAATTAGTGCTGAGAAAAAAAGATTTTGTTTCGACTGGTCGGAAATTTGAAGCTGCACACACATCAGAACGGAGATCACCAGAAGGTGAATGAAGTTGGAGGAATATTCTCTCGATCAAGGCGTCATGGTACTTGGTTTGGTCATTAAAAGGGCCTGGGCTTCTTCAATATCATTTGTTTCTATTGGGTTATATAAAGTTTTCTAGTTATGTTTTTTTTCTTTGGGCTTTAATTACTGATATGGTTCAAGATTATTGTAAACAATAAACACTTTTGCTTTGTTTAAATGTACACAACCAAATTATTCAAAAGAAATAAATAAAACAAGGTTTACAGAAATTATTTTTTTACTATAATATTCAATTCATAATATCCCATATATATTGATTGGGATTTTTTTTCCAAAAAAATCCTGTTCAAACTTATAATATAACATGATTTTACCTTTTCCAGTTTATAATGCTTTCAAATGTCTTAAAATATAATTAAATCCTAGATTTTTACAATACATATAAAGTAATCAAATATTTTGCAAAATTGTAGAATTATACTAATTGTTTTTCATTCTTATATAATTTTCTAATTATAATATATACATTTTGATTCTAATGATAAACTTTTGGTAGAGTATATAGAAAACATGTACACACGTGTTTTTTAAAAAAATAAGAATATATTGTCAATGCTTACATAATTTCTTATTTTGTTACAGAAACTAACAATACATTTGTCTCTTTCTATTTATGAGTTATCAAAAAAAAAACTAACAATACTTTGAATTCCTATTATATTTTTATATAATCAAATCCAAAAATCTTGGTTTCTTAATTCTATATAACTATTCAACTTTTACTAACTAAAACAAAATAAAATCCACATAATATGATTATTAAAAGTGAATTTTATTAAACATATGATATTTGACGTTATTAAAAAATACATAAATGTGAATTTAAAATAGTATGTGTATCATTAATATCAAAAAATCATAACATTAATATTTTCTACGCTTTTATATTGCTATCAAAAATAAATTATAAATTAAAATTTATCACGTGCATTGCACGTGTAGTAATCTAGATGAGAAGATCTACGCGCGAGTTATATACCTAATATTATTAAATGAGAAGCAAGTTGGGTTGTGGTTGAGAGTTATATTGATTGATTATTTTTTTACCCCTTATATGAAAAGACTTTATTTACTCTTAATGAAATTTAAAAAATTAATATAATTTAGTTTTTGATTAATTTTCATTTTCTTTAAATATAGATTTCTAAATTTGAATTTATATCATAAGAATATTCAGTATACTTAAAAGGTAATTAGAATAAATCATAAAAATATCATATTATAAATTGAAGCTTTTTCATTACTCTCACTAAATATTACATATAACTAACTTTAATAAAAAGCCATAACTAAATGATTAAACCAATTTTAATCCAATCTGATAGCTGTAAACAAAAATAGTCTTAGGTAATAATTACCAGCATAGCCTAATTCGAACATCGCTAATAGTTTTAGGTGAACCCTAATTATTATTTTTGGCCAACCCTAATATATTTAATAAAAGCTCTAATCTCCTCCCATAATGTGTATATATTTCTTGCTAGGTTACTTTATAACTTCTCGCCATTAGTTCTATTTTGTTTTTCTGTGACTCTTTCAATATTTTGTGCTATTTATGTAGATCTTTATGTTTTTGTCTTCATGTCTACATGGTTCAGGTTTGGAGGTTATGTTGTGATTTATATGAATGATTGTTTTTAAAAAAAAAGATATTTTACTTTTATGACTGTGTTGTAATGTTGTTTGAGCGTTTTTATTGCCATGTGTATGTTTGGTTATTTTTCCCCCTTCTCTCTTTTTGTTGTAGATCGTTCTGTAACATTGTACGTTGAGTAAGATGTGTTTTTGTTTAGTTTATCATGTTCTGTAATTTGGTGCTTGTGTTGTTTTAATTTAGTTTATGTTAGTTCGGGTGTATTACTCTTATTTGTCTTTTTATTTTGCATCTTTTTAATCGAACGATCCATATTATCTTCATCATCAACAAGATATGTTTTACCTAACATGTTTAGTTTATTTTATTTTGTTAATTATGTTTCTGGAGTCGATTTTGTTGTTATTTTAGTCAATTTTTTATTGTGTTTGAATCTTTGTACCTTAAGTTTCTAAATTTTATGGTCTAGGGTTGTTCGAGGATGCTCTCATAGAACAATCTGGTTATATATAGTTTCTTTGCTTTTTTGACTTTTTTTTTTGTTTTAGATAATTCCTAATAGATTTCTAATTACACTTATGGGAACAATGTTTTTCAAGCTCTTGAAGCTTCTTTCCACCATTAAGAAACGACTCGACAGATGTGTTGTCTCGTTGGATTCTCAGTTTATACCTCTAGGTTTGTTTTATAAAGTTAAATATTTGATAGTTTTTTTTTATTTTTGACTTGGTGTTTATTATAAAGTTGGAATAGAAGTTTAAAAATGAGACTCTGATTCGATACTTTAAATGTTGAAGCTGATGTTCATATACAATAGATTTACTGACTTTGGTCTTTGGCTAATGTTTCTCGTGAATTCGTTAAGGGTTGTCTTCTTTTTTGACTATATTCAACTCATAATCTTTTGCAATTTTTTTTATTATTTTATCTTTATTTATATTGCAGTGTCTCCTATGCAAATTGAGAATAATAAAGACAAGAAAACTGTTACTGCATCTATACTTATATTGCAGTGCCTCTTATTCAAATTGAAAATTATGAAGACAAGAAAATAGAAGCTAACAATTTGGAAAGATTAGTGGAATTATCAAACCAGAAAGGTGAATAAAAAATCGTTTAGAGCATAACTAATCTAACGTTTATAGTCACAAAGTACTAACACTCTATATAGTTTGCTATTCTTCAAAGATGATTTTACCATTAGGACCACTAAATTTTGGAAAATTGATTTTACTTCTAACTCTTGAAAGAAAACTTAGGTAAATGTTTAAAGTTTAATTATTTACTATGCTCATATCTATTACATATCTATTACATGCATCTTAATTATATATAATAATTCTTTTTATTTTACTCATGTGTGTTTTGAAATTAATATTTTTTTAGATTATCTTTCTTTTGATAAAATTATCTTTTGATTTTAATAGATATGCTAGAGAATCTTAAAGAGCTTATCGTTATCTGATTGTATCTACATGTTTACAGTACTAACAAATAAAATTATTTATGAACTCAATGAAACGTTTAATTTTGGTACGAAATGTCGTGGTGCATGAGAATATTTTAAAGGTTTATGTATATTTTTTGTTTTGTATATCTATTACTTTTTTAGAGTGACAATATTATCATAAAAATGCAGGAAAAGTATGTTAATAAGTGAAAAGATACATAAAAAAAACTTTATTTAAATGGTGTACTGAAAGATAAAAATAATTGTTTTGACCAAGAAAGAAAATGAAACAACTTCTATATATATATTCATTCATACAGCGAGAGAAAGGCAATTAATCATTCTTAATTTTTTTAAAATTACAATATGTTATATTATATATATATATATTACTTTTTCTTCTTTTATTCACTCAAATACTATTAGTAACTATCATATTGCTGTTTATAATTTTAACTTTTAACTAGATTTTGGATCCGCGCACTTGCGCGAGTTTTTTTTTATAAAATATTTTTGGGTCATAGCTTATAGTAAACTTTTATTCAAAAAATAGCTTATATTATTAAATCTAAAATAGTGGTCCAAACGGAAATTTTTTATTAGATTATATAAACTATTTTAACATTATGGTTTTATGTTCTTAAAATTATTTAGGCTTGATTTTGTAAAAAAAAATTTTTGATTAGCAGATTTTTTTGTAAAGTTTTGTACCAAATATTTTAATATATTATGTTTTATAATGCAAGAGAGGTTTTATTTGTTTGTAATGAAGATACTTAGGCTTTGTTTGTTTTTGCCTCCAAATACTTTTTTGGATGCAAATGCTCTCAAATATTGTTCTTTTAAATATTTTTAAATCAATATCGATATTTTATTTGAATACAAATTCTATAATACTTTAATATTTGGATATTTAAAATGCTAAAAAATAGAGATTTGATGCAGCATTTGAATCTCAAAAATTCACAAATAAAACATCTTAATTAAACCACAAAATCAAGTTTTTTTGTCAAAACCATTTTTTCTGTCGAAATAAAAAGCCGCATTTTCCCGCAAAATCGTAAAATCACATTGTTGTACCAAAACGGAAAATTCCGCTAGAAACTCTAAAAATAGCATTTTCCATCCTACCGTGTTTTCTTGCCAAAACTGTAAACCCACATTTTTTAACAAAACCAAAAAAATATGTTATCCCCCAACACAATAAAATCGTATTCTATGGCTAAATTTCTAAAATTAAGTAGTTTTTGTCAAACCTGCAAAATTGCATTTTGTGTCAAACCCGCAAACCTGCATTTTCAATAAAATCTATAAAACCACACTTTCCATCAAAACCTATAAAACCCGCAAAGACATGTAAACCTCGTAATATCCGCAAAATCACGTTTTCCGCCAAATCCACAAAAATCCGTGTTTTTCCGTAATATTGTAAAATCCATAAAATTGTGTGTTTACGACCAAATTTCTAAACTCATGTGTTTCTGCCAAACTCACAAACCCGCATTTTTCTGTATGACAACACTTTCTCGCTAAAACCTGTAAAACCCATAAAATCTGCAAAATTGCTTTATTCGCATTCACAAACCTGTATTTTCTCATAAACCCGTAAAATTTGCAATATTATGATTTACGACTAAATTTCAAAAATTATGTGTTTCTGCTAAATCTAAAAAAGCACATTTGTTGTCAAACCGGTATTTTCTCGGAAAACTATCTTTCCACTAAAATTTATAAAACCCGCTAAAATTTATGAAACCCGTAAAATCTATAAAATTGAGTTTGTCAAATCCGCAAACCCATAGTTTCCAGCAAAAAATCATTAACTAACAAGAAAACCTAAATTATTTACACAAATTTTTTTTTCATAAAATGTATATATGTAACCAAAAAATGTTGATTATATATTCATTATTGACTATAAATTGTCACATTTTTGTAAATAACATAATAATTTTTAAAATTTTTAATGTAATGATTTTCTTTTAATACTATTGAGAAGAAATTGATTATAATATAATATATATTTAATGTATCATATAATATATATATAATTATTTTAGTTATTCATGCCATGTATATGTGGTTGTTATGTTAAGATATCATAAAAGAATTTAAAATAATTTTAAAAGTAAATTAATTTGAATTTTATTAGTATCATATATAATTTATTGGTATTATCTGATATGATTTATTAGTATTATCTGTTAACAAACTAATATAATTTAATTTAATTTAATATATTTGTTAACAGTTTAATAATAAGATTAAATTACCCTTAATGAATCTAAAGAAATTTAATGGCATATATTGTAAATAACACATTAACTAAAGGTTAACTTAAAAATATGATTCTCTTATAATAGTAAACAGCCACTTGCGCGGGTTTTTTTTTATAAAATATTTTTAGGTCATAGCAAAAATCGGTTTATAGTAAACTTTTGCTTATATTATTAAATCTAAAATTATGGTAGAAACCGAAAATTTGTATTAGATTATATAAACTATTTTAACATTATGGTTTTATTTTCTTAAAATTATTTAGGCTTGATTTTATTAAAAAAAAATTTGATTAGTGGTTTTTTTTGTTAAGTTTTGTAACAAATATTTTAAAATATTATGTTTTATAACGCAAAAGAGATTTTATTTGTTTGTAATTAAGATTCTTAGGCTTTGTTTGTTTTTGCCTCTAGATACTTATTTGGACGCAAAATGCTCTCAAATATTAATCTTTTAAATCATTTTAAATCAGTATATGAATATTTTATCTGAATACAAATTTTATAATATCTCAAAATTTGGATATTTAAAATGCTAAAAAATAGAAATTTGATGCAACATTTGAATCTCAAAAATTAACAGATAAAAATATCATTTAATTTAAATAACAAAATCAAGGTTTTTTTTTTTGTCAAAACTATTTTTTTCTATCAAAATAAAAAGTCGTATTTTCCCGCAAAATCGTAAAATTACGTTGTTATACCAAAACCAAAAATTCTGGTAGAAACTGTAAAAACAGCATTTTCCATTAAACCGTATTTTCCTGCCAAAATTGTAAACCCACATTTTTTAACAAAACCAAAAATTATGCTTTCTCCCAACATCATAAAATCGTATTCTATGGCTAAATTTCCAAAATTAAGTAGTTTTTGTCAAACTTGCAAAATTGCATTTTGTCGTCAAACTCGCAAACCTGCATTTTCAATAAAATTCACAAAACCACATTTTCCATCAAAATCTATAAAACCTGCAAAAACATGTAAACCTCGTAAAATCTGCAAAATCACATTTCCCGCCAAATCCACAAAAACCCGTCTTTTTCCATAATTTTATAAAATCCATAAAATTATGTTTTACGACCAAATTTCTAAACTCATGTGTTTCTGTCAAACTCACAAACCTCCATTTCCTCGTTAAAACCGGTAAAACCCATAAAATCTGCAAAATTGTTTTATTCGCATTTTACAAACCCGTATTTTCCCATAGTCCCGTAAAATCTGCAAAATCATGATTTACGACCAAATTTCAAAAATTATGTGTTTCTGCTAAATCTACAAAAGCACATATGTTGTCAAACCGGCATTTTCTCGGAAAACTATATTTTCTGCTAAAATTTATAAAACCCGCTAAAATTTATAAAACCCGTAAAATCTACAAAATTATGTTTATCAAATCTGCAAACCCATAATTTCCTGCAAAAAATCATTAACAAACCAGAAAAACTAAATTATTTACATAATTTTTTTTTATAATATGTATATATGTAACCAGAAAATAATGATTATATATTCATCATTAACTATAAATTGTCACATTTAGTAAATACCATAATAATTTTTAAAATTTTTAATGTAGTGTTTTCTTTTTAATACTATTGAGAAGAAACTGATTATAATATAATATATATTTAATTTATTATATAATATATATAATTATATTAGTTATTTATGTCATTATGTGGTAGTTATGTTAAGATATTATGAAAGATTTTAAATTAATTTAAAAGTAAATTAATTTGAATTTTATTAGTATTATGATTTATTGGTATTATCTGTTAACAAACTAATATAATTTATTAACAGTTTAATGATAAGATTAAATTACCTTTAACGAATCTATAAAAATTTAATGACATATATTGTAAATAACATATTAATTAAGGGTTAATTTAAAAATAAGATTCTCTTTTAATAATATTGATACAGTAGAACCTCTATAAATTAATACTCGATAAATTAATAATCACTATAAATTAATAATTTTTGCCGGTTCCAAGTCGAACTAGTGTAAAAATTAGCAAATTTCGATAAGATAATAAGATAATATTTTTTTTGAAACTTCTATGTAAAAATATAGTCCCAATAATTAGATAAATTAATAATTATACATTTAAGGATATATAAATAATATAATCTAGTAAAATATAATTATATTAATTTTTTTTATGTTTATAAAAATTGTTTGACTTATTTTTTAAATTTACTAATATGATATTTTCTCAATGAATTTATATTGTTGAAAACATATTTTTGTTTTTTGATAAATATTTTGAAATTGAACTAAAATATCTCTCTATAAATTAATAACTTTATAAATTAATAAATTTTTGAAATCCCAACATTATTAATTTATAGAAGTTTTATTGTATGTATTAGGGCATGAGTAATAGAGAGCTTTTGAAAAGCTCTAAGGGAAAAAAATAAATAAAAAAGAATTTTTTTAGTGACATGGCGAGACCAGCGCTGAAAAGCACCTCTCTGCACAGCGACTGAAGAAACGATTCTGCACTGACGTGTCAAGACGTGGTTCGTCAATAATTTTTTTTTTTTAAATCAACTTTTTAAAAAAAAAAATTTAAAAATAAAAAAATTTTAAGAATTTTTTGTCCAGTTCTCTATTACTCATGCTTTTAGTGTCTCCACCATATCCCGTCAAAAATGAAGACTGTACAATTGCCTTCTTAAAAAATAGCAAACTATATAATTATAAAATTATATTTATCTATTTTTAAGCAAATTAATATTATCAATTTTAGAAAATGAATTGAACAAAAATTAATTAACAAATACATAATCAACTAGATTTTAAAAGACGGTAAAGATAAATAATACTAGTATAGTTGATTCATCCCGACTTGAATTTATTCAGACCTTGAAACTTGGGTCTCGTGGATAAGATACTTCTTGTGTTTGACGAAAATTTATTTTTCTGTTTCATTTGTGTCGGTCACATCGATATGTGAATGAAAGAAATATTTTATAAAAAAATCTTTAAATAAGAACGAAGAGCTAACTACATACACATATAGGCGTAGCATTCACTATATTCTTACTAATTGTCACTCTAAAAGCCACAACAGAAAGAAAAAAATGGCTCGTATAATCCATTTCCTCTGCGTAGTGTTTTTCACCTTCGCAAACACATCACACTCGGTACACGAGAAGCCTCAAGCTTTTTTACAACCTATTCATAAAGACAAGGCCACAAATCTCTACTACTCTCCTTTATCGATCGGTGTCAACATGCTCAACGGGACATACTATCAATCCTACAACATCAATCTTGCCATTGACCTCGGCGGCTCTACACCGTTGTTGCTAACCTGTGCTGCGGCAGCTAAATCCGTTCTTACCACCCAATCAAATGTGGCTCCTCTAGATGCAAACAAGCCAAACCGGATTCTTTCTCCTGTCCCACCAATACCTCAAAGAAAGCCACATGTCAAAAATCGTTTTCCACTTCTTTCACTGAGCATCCCATCAAGACTCGTCTCCTCCGAGACACTGTCTCTTTGGTTTACACGGACAACGGCTTCACCGTGATGGGTGGTGAAATCGATTTGCAGATGACTATAGCTTGCACCGATGTTAATGTTGACCCCTTGTTCAAATCCTTCCCATCGATTGTTGTTGGGACATTGGGTCTCGCTAAGACCTTTATGGCCCTTCCTTTGCAGGCCGTTTCTTTTTACAAACTACCCTCAAAGGTGGCTCTTTGTTTGCCTTCACCAAACTCCGGAGACCCTTTTGGATCTGGAGCTCTTTTCATTGGTGGTGGTCCTTATTTCATGGCGCTTTATCCTGAAGATGTCTCTAAGATCTTTGTCTCCACGCCTCTGCTCCCTAGTGACCCATCTCGTGGTGAGTACTTCATCGGTGTGAAGTCCATCCAAATTAGTGAAAAGACTATTCCTTTCGTCAAGAAAAGCACCAAGATCTGCACCTTGGCTCCTTACACGATCTTGCACAGCTCCATTTACAAGGCTCTGGTCTTAGCCTTTGCTGGAAAAGCCAAGATGGCTAAAGCTCCAGCAGTGAAGCCTTTTGGATCGTGTTTCAGCTCCAAAGGACTTGGAAAGTGGATGATGGGAAGTCGTGTTCCGGTGATCGATTTAGTGCTGAATGGTGGGGCTAAGTGGAGAATTTATGGGTCGAATTCGCTTGTAAAAGTGAGCAAAAATGTGGTTTGTTTAGGTTTTGTGGACGGAGGTATGGATATGAAGATGGCGATGGTGATTGGAGGTTTTCAGATGGAAGATAATTTAGTCGAGTTTGATCTCGAAGCTTCAAAATTCTCTTTCTCGACCTCTCTTTTGCTTATTAACTCTTCTTGCTCACAGTCAAGGTATTTCTGATTCGAGTCTAGTGTACCTTTTCTGGTTTGTAATGTTTTAAGATCTGGAAGATATTTACTATTAACCTAATTCATGTGGTCGTAACCTCATTAGATTAGAAGTTGAGAACAAAAATACCAGATGCAAAATGAACTGAAATAGGGTGCAATTTTTTTGGGTTGCACCTTCATTTTTTACTTGGGAAGAAGATATTCAAAATAAGAAAGGAAAAAAATTACTCTAAAAATTACTTGGACGGGTGAACTAGCGATCAAAAACACGAATGGCCTAAGCTTGTGACCTCCATTGCGTTTAGGAAGGGCGTTTTAAAAACAAAAAGACAATATATTTTTGTAAAATGTCAAAATAAATTTTGTACCATAAATGTTAATTTTCAGATTAATGTGTGAGAGAAGAGAACCTTTTTTCTGATTTATATTTTATGTGTGTCAGTTATTATGTAACGTGTACTTACAATACAAGTAAACATAATTCGTTAAGTAAATATAACACCTTGAATATTAATACTGTATCTTAACTATAATTTGAGAAGCATGTTTAATAAAAAAATCTGATGTGTAATCACCATAGCAAAAGTTAGTGCAAAACAATCCACCTTATAAATGTGACATGACAAATTTCTTAAAATAAATGAAATGTTTTGATTGGTTAAGTTAAAACTAAATAAATCTTATTTTTAAATAAGAAATGTTTATATCATATACAAATGAATTCGAAATTATAAATAAAATAAAAAATAAACAGATAGAATAATAAATTAAAAGTATCTTTTTAGCGAACTTTTTTATTATAATATTGTATATATGAATAAAAAGTAGAAGTAAAAGTAAAAATGACTCTTTACGACTTTGGTTTTATGTAAAAATCTCATGCTATATTTTTGGTTTAAAACATCTTCAACCCACTTTTATTTTAAATCTTCTAATTTAGAGAAAAAAGAAAGGTTTTTATTTTTTCCTACAATTATAGAGAAAAAAATAACAACTTTTTTTCCTGTAAAATAGAAATATGTTGGAGAGAAGTCCAGTTATATTAGAGGAAAAAAGGGAAACTACATTGGAGATGATCTTAATATTTAGTATATTATTAAATATTAAGAAAAACAAATATGAGTCAAAGAAGACAAAAAAATAAATAAAAATAATTTTTATCGATTTCCAGTTTTTATTTGAAATATTTAAAAATATTATCTTATAGATATCGATTCTTTCATGCATATATTGTTTTCTAACATATTAAAACATTATTTTCTAAATCAAGTTTTGGATATGTTGTGATACATTATATTTTATGTTATCAAGTATATTAAAGTTAGGTACAGATCAATTCTTAATTTTTAATAACAATCAAATATTAAATATATTATTTTAGGCCTTAAATCATACACATATAAATTTAGTTCTGATTGGTTTAAAAGATTCAGTTACATAGAGTTTGTGGAAGCGAGCGATTGTGGATTATAAAAAATTTGACGAAGAGATGAGCGGAGAGCTACAGGAGAATTCTATAAAATATAATTTCACAAATTTTATAAATTTTTTTATAAATTTTTATTGAGAAACCACATATCATTAAACACTGAAAAATAAGAAATTTTGATTAAATACAAAACGATAGATACAGTTTTCATGATTATTGTTAAACGCCAATAAATGCATCGTGTAAAAATATAACGTTTGCAGAAATACCAGAAAAAACTTACAAACACATAAATATTAAAATTCACTTATTTCCAATTCATACATACATGCATAAATATACTTATTATTTAAAAAACAAATCAATCATACATTACAAAACATATACTTTGTTATTTTCTTTTTAACACATAAAATTCATGCTTCAATTTTCTTACAAATATACGTGTAGATATAAATATTGTGCAAAAATCAAACTCGAATGCAAACTTGTCGTGCATACATTTTTTTAACATTGATTACACTATAATTTTATTTTTAGTTGTTAGACAATATATATATATATATATATTTAAAAAAAAAATTATATGTCTTAAAAGCGGTGAGGTGATTGGTACGCACGAATGTGCAGACCAACCATCTACCCGCTTTTAGGATAAATAAATATGGTAGAATTTATTTTGGTTTAATTAGCAATAGGTCAAGGAAAAATGTATACTTAAAATATATATATTGGCAAGATTATATTATGTATAGAGAAAAAAAAGTATTATATAAATAATATTTAAAACATATTGTAACAATTTAATTATTATTTAATATAACTTTTTATTTGTAATTATATGTTACTAAAAACGCTAGGAAAAATAAAATATTTTCAAAAGACACAAAATAATATGAAACATTTGTGTGATTTTTGTTGAACACTAAATTCTATATGTATAAAAATATAATATTTACATAATGTATAAGAAAATTAGTCAATACTTAAATATTACATCTAATTATGTCTATAAAAACAATTATACTTGCACATGAGTGCGGATCAAAAATAAAAATTAAATAAATTATTATATGTTTTAATTTTTTCCCTTTTATTTAGTTATCATAGTTACATTTTTTATCCAAAAAAATATTTTAAAATCTTAGTTAATATTTTTAATCTTCATTTTCTATTGAAATATAATAATTATATTTAATTTATTGTTATTTTTTATTATTAAAAGATTATTACTTTATTATTAATACATAATTAATTATATACAAATAAAACATCTTTAATACTATATTAATCATAATTAAACATATAAAATATTTTTTAGCCTGCACACGGTGCAGGCCGATTACCTAGTTTTTAAATATAAACTAGATTTTTGATCTGTTGATAGTTTGCTATATTAGAGTATTTTATACTGCATTTCATGCATTTTTCCCTTGTTTTTGCATTATAGTTTAGTATTTTAGTCTCATTTGCACTTACAATTAACATTGCATGTATTTAGTCTAGGATTGCACGCATATGCATATATTTGCATGTTTGTGATGTTTTTAGGTGTTTATGGAGATTTTTACAACTTGGAGAGGAGATAGAAACAGCTCCCATTCAAAGGAGGTGCCAAAGGAGGAGTTTTGCAAATTCTGTGTCCATATCGAGGTCCAGCATCAAGCAAAACACCCTTGAAACTTGCCCGATGCGGAGCGTGGGACGATAAAGAAGAATTTGACCAAGGACTCCGAGACTGCACCGGAGTAGTGCACCGAGCTAAGCATGCCATACAAGCCGATACAAAGAAATATGGCATATCGAGGTCCAGCATCAAGCTGAACACCTGACCACTCGCCCGATACGACCCGAGACTTGCTCTGTGCCGAAGTAACCAGTGAGTAATCGAACCGCGACGTGAGCTATTCTACATCGAGCATACATCGAGCAGAACACCCATCCATGCACCCCGATGCGTCAACGCCGAGAGTTGACCAAGCCTTTTTATACTTTTTGTCAAACCTTATCTTTTTGGCTTATTTAAGCTAAACCTTATCTTTTCTAGCACTCACCTTCTTCTTTATCTTATTTTCGACCTGAGGGGAAACCCAAAAGGGGGATTTGATGAGATATTGATCAAAATCACTCTTTTAATAAAGTTTTGCACTTTCTTTGTTATTTTCCTTCTAGTTTATGTTTAATCACGTTTGATCTGTCCTTTCTGCTAGTTTATGTTGATTTCATGATGTGTTGTGAGTAGTTTCATATTGTTTGAGGTTAGAGCAGATTTGAGGATGATTGGTTGATAACTTAGGGAGTTTTGGTTTGATTCATGCTTAGATCACTTAGCTTAGTTGTTCTTAGTGCTTAGTAACTCTTTTAGGGTGAAACTGATCTTAAGTGTTTGCTGCATCAAAAGTGTTTGTTTAAATTCCTGAAAGAACTTTGCTAGGAACAAACTCCTAGATGATTATATTGCGTTTAGATTATTTGTTTGGTCTTTAAGAGTCTTGTGTTTACATGCTGGTTTTGCACAAATACGCCATCACAAGTGGGTCTAACATGTGCTTAACTTAGACATCTCTGTTCTGTTTGCAGATTGATTGATTTAGTGTCTTGATCATGTTCTTTGCTTGTTATTGGTCTTGACTGCCCTAGGTTTGATACTAAGTAATCCCCATGTCATCATTTCTCTAGCCTTGAAACTGCGCCTGATTGTTCTTTGCATTTGATCATTTTGTGTTATGTTTTTCCTCTGTTTTGATTTGCATTGTTCTTGCTTTATTACTTACCTTGCATTTCAAGTTATTACATTTAGCTTCCATTTTGGTTTTTGCACTTCTATTGCTTTGCTTACTTTAGTCCTCCTGCATCTATTTCATTTCCTTGTTAGTTTCTGTTGAATTTAGATTCTTTGCATTGCACTACTTGCTTTAGTCTTAATAGGATTGGATTTCACTTGTGCACTTCATCTTTAATCGCTTATGTTGTTAGAATCATCCTTCTTCATCATACATGGTTAAGCTTAGTTAGTGCCTTGCATGTCTTCATCATACATCTGATTAGAGAGGGATTAAGTTAAGACTTGCAAAAGTCCTTCTTCAATTTTGCGCCGTTGCCATTCTAGGATTGCTTAGATAATTGAGTTTAGGTTCTTGCTTAGACTTAACAACTTTTTAATGTACTAATCACTTTACCTTTCTTGCTCTGTTTTCTCAGGTACCATGGCTAATCCAAACCACTTTGAACATGCTCATCAAGCTCAATTCAGAGAGGATAAAGCTCCAGTTCAGAGGTTACATAGGCCAGTGCCTCAGATTGCTAGAAGAGCACAACACATTGATTCTCATGATGCTCCTTACCTTCATACTAGACGGAGAGGTATACTTCCTCCACCATCTCAAAAGCATCACTTTGAGATCAAAAGCAGTGTGATTGCAATGGTACAAGCCAACCGCTTCAATGGCACATCTATAAAGGATCCGCTTGATCACTTGGACAGCTTTGAGAGTATATGTAGTTTACAAAGGATCAGTGGTGTCACAGAAGATGGTTTTAAACTGAGATTATTTCCCTTCTCTCTTGGTGATCGTGCACATTTGTGGGAAATATCTTTGTCTTGTGGATCAATTTGTTCTTGGGATTATTGCAAAAGAGTGTTTCTTGTAAAGTTTTACTCTTATACCAGGACAGCTACACTAAGGCAGAACATATCAGGTTTCAAGCAATTGCCAGATGAGCCATTCTGTACAACATGGGAAAGATTTCAAGGCTACATCTTGCAGTACCCTCATCATGGTTTCTCAACAGAGTCACTGCTCAGCACATTTTATAGAGGAGTGTCACCAAGGTTCAAAGTGCTATTAGACACAGCCAGTAACGACCACTTCTTGGGTACAAGTGTTGAAAATGGTTTGCAGCTGATTGAAAACCTTGCAATGAGCAATGACAACTACGCAGATGAGTATGAGGATACCTACAAGAGGAGTAATGACGCTTTTTTTCTCCAAACACAGAAGGATGTGATAGCAATCAGTTCTAAGCTAGATTTGTTGTTTGAGAAATCTCTACATCCATCACCAAAGGTTAAAGAGAAGAAGTCAGCAATTAGTCATGCTTACAACTTAGAAGCTGAAGCATACTATATGCAGCAACAACAAGATGTGCAGCATAAGCCTTACAAGGATACAAGATACAAGCTATGACAGCTACAATGCCTCCAGTCCTCAAGTGCAAGGGAGAGTGTTCCATTATACAACCAGCTTGGTCTTCCCATTCAACAACACCACAGCTTTACACCTTCACATGAAGCACTTCAGAAAAGTATGTGTGCAACCGAGTATGAGCCCCAACATCAGATAGCAGCATCACCAGTTCAAAATATTCCTAGTGGGATCATCTAGGTATTTATCCGCGTTATACTGCGAGATATTTTTCTAAATTGTGTATATATTTTTAATATTATAAAATTATTTTTATAATATAAATGAATAATATATTTATTTGTTTATTATCTTAAGTTATATATTTATATGTTTTAACTTTTAAATCTGAATACACATTGTATATTTTTAACTAGTTCACTTTGCTAGTCTATAATTTTAAATAAATAAATTAGAGAAAACCATATGTCCAATAGTATCAGACATACTTTCATGCATAGTATCGGTCGGGTGGCTTGGGAGAAGCTTTGAACAGTACTGCCTTCGAACATTTTTGATTACGCGCTCTAAGTGTTCGATGAAATGTCTGAGAAAGATTTAAGGCTTCAAAAAGCTGCGTTATTGTTACCGTGCAAATCAGAAAAAGGATATGTATTAAGAATGTATTTCTCATTAGTGGCTTCATATTCAGTTTTCTTCATGTCATCAATGATCTGAGGCATCTTCATCTTCAATTTTTTTTTCCATCTGAAGTCAAATGTGCGTGGTTGATTAGGTAAAAGGTTGAAGTTCTTGGTTCAGACTATGAAAGGTAAGTTGTACAATTCTCATCTTTTGATTGGTTGACAGTGTTTGATAACTATTTGCTACTTTTTCTGAGCTTAGCGAGTTAACAAGGACATGAAAATGACACAAATGTTTCAATATGAGCTCAGCCATTGAATGGTTAATCGGGTAAAAGGTTTGACTTTTAAGATTTAATCCTTTGGGTCCAACTGGTAAACACAAGTATTACATTTTTAATATGTAAATATAAAACAAAGTTTTAAGTTGATTGTGAATAAAGTAATGGAGAATCTTGGAAGATGGTTGTTTTTCTTGGCCTACATGTTTCCTTCTTAAACTAAACTGAAGCAGATTGTTCTTGGAGATAGACACAAGAACGAACATGGGAATAACGAGATTTTTCTTTGCTTCTTTGCTTTTGTTTACCATGGTCTCAAGTTTAAGCTATGCAGCTATAACGCCAACAAGTCCTTTGTCAATCGGACAAACTCTAAGCTCTGCTAATAGAGTTTATGAACTGGGGTTCTTCAGTCCGAACAACACACATGATCAGTATCTTGGAATCTGGTTCAAAGATACCATCCCTAGGGTCGTTGTGTGGGTGGCGAATAGAGAAAACCCCGTTACACACTCCACGGCAACTCTAGCCATCAGCAGCAATGGGAACCTCCGCTTACTTAACGGTGAGAACGGCGTCGTGTGGTCCAGTGGAGAAACTTTCCCCTCTAGCCAGTGTCATGCAGAGCTTTTAGACAGCGGAGATTTTGTTGTCGTGGACGATGTCTCGGGAACAACTCCTCTATGGCGAAGCTTTGACCATCTTTGTGATACTCTGCTTCATTCCACGTCTCTGATGTATAACCTCGCCACCGGTGAGAAGCGGGTGCTGAGATCTTGGAAAAGCGACACTGATCCATCGCCTGGCGACTTTGTGGGTCAGATTACGCCGCAAGAGCCATCACAGGCCTTCATTATGAGAGGCTCGACGCCTTACTGGAGAAGTGGTCCATGGGCTAAGACACGGTTCAGCGGAGTACCGGTAATGGATGAAACATACACAGGTCCATACAGCTTTCACCAGGACGCAAACGGGTCAAGGTACTTGTCTTATTTCGAAAGAAGCTACAAACTTTCACGTATAGTTTTGACATCAGAGGGATCAATGAAGATCTTTCGGCATAATGGTATGAACTGGGTGTTTTACTATGAGGCTCCAGTAGCCAATTCATGCGATGTTTACGGTGTATGTGGAGCTTTTGGGCTGTGTGTTATGTCAGTTCCTCTGAGGTGTAAATGCTTAAAAGGGTTTGTACCAAAATACATTGAGGAGTGGAAAAGAGGAAACTGGACTGATGGTTGCGTGAGGCGTACGGAACTACATTGTCAGGGACGTTCCACTTGTGAGAATGCAAACGTATTCCATCAAGTTGCCAACATAAAGCCTCCAGATTTTTACGAATTCGCAAGATCTGTGAATGCTGAAGATTGCCGCCAAAGTTGCCTCCACAACTGTTCTTGCTTGGCCTTTGCTTATATTCATGGAATAGGCTGCTTAGTGTGGAACCGGGAGCTGATGGACACTGTGCAGTATTCTTATGGAGGAGAACTTCTTTTCGTTCGGCTCGCAAATTCTGAACTAGGTATTGAAAGAGATACTTCGTCATTTACATCGTTATCTTAAACTCCATTAATAGATAAAACTCCATGACTTGTTGTTTAACTTGTTTTCACACATTCCTCAGATGGCAATAACCGCAAGAAGAACATTCTTGCTAGTACAGTGAGTCTTACACTTTTTGTGATCTTGAGCTTTGCCGCGTTTGGTTTCTGGAGATGCAGAGTGGAACATAACGGTAACACGTTGATGACTTTACTATCTATTGATCTCTCGTTGTTCATTTATTCATCTGCTTGCCAACAAAACAATCATACGCTCTTCTTTATTTGTTACAAATGATCATTTGTTACTATGTCAAGCCTACGCTAAATTGACTCACTTGACCAGCTCATATGACAAGTGATGCATGGAGGAATGATTTGAAACCAGAAGATGTCTCAGGTCTAGATTTCTTTGAGATTCATACCATTCGAATTGCCACTAATAATTTTAGTCCATCAAACAAACTCGGACAAGGTGGATTTGGTTCAGTTTACAAGGTAAGAAGAGATTTTATTCCACTTTTCTCTTTTCCATTCTCTGTTTATGCTCTTGAGATTGACCTTCTGCAAATCGCTTTCAGGGAAAACTGCAAGATGGGAAAGAAATTGCTGTTAAACGTCTTTCTAGCAGCTCGGGACAGGGCAAAGAGGAGTTCATGAATGAAATAGTACTCATCTCAAAACTCCAACACAGAAACTTAGTCCGGCTTTTGGGATGTTGCATTGAAGGAGAAGAGAGGCTTTTGATTTATGAGTTTATGGTTAACAAAAGCCTTGATACCTTTCTCTTTGGTTGGTCCCTTCTTGCATCCTTCCTTGAATATCATTAGCTTTTTTTTATCAACGTGGAGCTGTTTGTTTGATAGTCTTTATTATTGCTTAGATTCAAGAAAGAGGCTCCAGATTGATTGGCCAAAGAGATTTGATATCATTCAAGCTATTGTGCGTGGACTTCTCTATCTTCACCATGACTCACGCCTCAGGGTTATCCATAGAGATCTCAAGGTCAGCAATATTCTTCTTGATGAGAAAATGGAGCCGAAAATATCAGATTTTGGATTGGCTCGGATGTACCAGGGAACTGAATATCAGGACAAGACTCGCAGGGTTGCAGGAACTCTGTAAGAATCTGTTTTCAGTGACATGATTAGCTAGGATTCAACATTATAATCAGATAGTAACTTGGGGACAAACTGTTCGATGTTTTCACAGGGGATACATGTCTCCTGAGTATGCATGGACAGGGATGTTCTCTGAGAAATCAGACATCTACAGCTTCGGAGTTATGCTGTTAGAAATCATCAGTGGAGAGAAGATCTCAAGGTTCATCCATGGCGAAGAAGGACAAAACCTTCTTGCATATGTAAGTTTAAGAATTTAGGTATTTGATACACTAGAATCAAGTTCAGAGATTCCATTGTCTGTTTAAGAATGCGTTTCTTGCTCTTATATTCGTTTGTTTTGAATCTACAACAGGCATGGGAATCTTGGTCTGAAAATGGAGTAATTGATCTTTTAGACCAAGATGTTGCTGATTCATGTCGCCCATTTGAAGTAGAGAGATGTGTTCAGATTGGTCTGCTTTGTGTTCAACACCAACCTGCAGACAGACCCAACACACTTGAGTTGCTGTCTATGCTCACCACAACATCAGATCTTCCACCACCAAAACAACCTTCATTTGCATTGAACACGAGAGATGACCAATCCCATTTAAGGGATTTGATAAGTGTCAATGAGATTACCCAATCTGTGATACTTGGGCGTTAAGAAACAATATGTGATGGAAATTTTAGAATTGATGTGTGTTTGTTGAAGTAGTCATGTTTTCAATGGATTGTCTTGGAAGTTTGAATAATAATGCCCCGTGAAAAACAATGAAACAAACTTTTGACATGAGTAGTAGTGTAATCTGTTGTAACAGGTCAAAATGTTTTGGGCTTTACTCTTTATCAGCCCAATAACGCTTACCTTTTGATCTAAAGAGAATTGAGCAACACAAAATAAGACACGTGTCATTAAAACCCTATAGCAAACTCGTCATCTCCTTCTTCCCTTTTCGCCGGCGACTTGAGCAAATCCGGTGAAACGTCCTTCCGACCTATCTCGTCTTACACTTCCTTCTTCGCCTCGTCTCTCGATCTCCACTCACATTGCTGCTAGTAAAAAGGTACGAAATTTCATGATAATTGATTTGGGGTTTTGTCAAATTCAAGCTTGATTTCGAGGATCATGAGATTCAAGTTTTCAGTGTTACGTTTTTTTTTGCTCAACCAAATGCAAAATTGCGTTTTTTTACAGGTGCGCGATGAAGTCGTACAGATTATCCGAGCTTAATGTTTCTCAAGTTGAAAAATTGAAGTCACGCCCTCGCATTGACTTCTCTTCCATCTTCAGCACTGTAAGTTTTCTCTTCTTCTTCTTCGTCTTGCTTGTGAATTTTTACCACTTTCTCTTATCCATGACAAGAGCTCAATCATATTCTACCATCAGGTTAACCCAATCATCGACGCGGTTCGTAGCAAAGGAGACATAGCTGTGAAAGAGTAAGTGCCTCACTCTTGTCATTTAATTTCATTCTTCCGATACACGGCTTCTGTATATGCATTTTCATTACATTTTAACTGCTTCTCTTTCAGATACACTGAAAGATTTGACAAAGTTCAACTAGATAAAGTGATTGAAGATGTGTCCGAGCTTCCTATTCCCGAGGTAGTAGATTATTAACACAAATTTTGAATCCTCTTGTCATGTTTCCTTTCTCTGTATGAATGCCTTTTTGTTTGTATGTATTCAGCTCGAATCCAAAGTAAAAGAAGCGTTTGATGTTGCGTATGAGAACATATATGCATTTCACTTGGCACAAAAGTCATCTGAGCAGAGCGTTGAGAATATGAAAGTAAGTCTGATTCAGTCACCTTTGTTACGTACTTAAAGCCTTTCTTCACACTTGCTATATACTGATCTTAACTTGTAAAATTTGTTAGGGTGTTAGATGTAAAAGGGTGTCAAGACCCATTGGTTCTGTAGGTCTGTATGTACCTGGTGGAACAGCTGTTTTGCCATCAACTGCGTTAATGCTTGCGATTGTAAGCTTCTCCTGCTAAATACTTTTACCTCTTCTTCTTCTTTTTTTTCACTAACTCGGAAATAATGTGGTCGACTTTCTCCTTACTCTATCTTCCTTTATCAGCCTGCTCAGATTGCTGGATGTAAAACAGTTGTTCTCGCAACTCCACCAACTAAAGAAGGAAGCATATGCAAGGTGTAGTACTCAATCTGGTTTTTTGTTTTTGGGAACTTTCAATATAACTCACTGTTTTATCTATCTTGATACTAAGCTGATGAGTTTGTGATGTTGTTGATGCAGGAGGTGCTGTATTGTGCCAAGAGGGCTGGTGTGACTCACATACTTAAAGCTGGTGGAGCGCAGGTGTGTTTTTCTTGGTCTCTTGGCATATTTTTTCATGCTTTTTTCTCTAAGATTGTGAAGTTACCATTTCTTTCGCTTTGCAGGCTATAGCTGCCATGGCTTGGGGGACAGATTCTTGTCCTAAGGTATGAACAATGATCAATGTACCTCAGTCGCTTACATCATACAGTTTCTCAACACATGAATTTACTTTGGTTACTATGGGCTATGGCAGGTTGATAAGATTTTTGGTCCTGGGAACCAGTATGTTACAGCTGCTAAGATGATTCTTCAAGTACAGATCATCGTTCCTCTGTTATATATGTGCTCCTTACTCGTTCTTTGACTTGTTATTTTTACTCATTTTTGTTTGATTTCTTACTGCAGAATAGCGAGGCAATGGTTTCGATTGATATGCCTGCTGGTCCTTCAGAAGTTCTAGTCATCGCTGACGAACATGCTAGTCCAGTTTACATTGCAGCAGACTTGCTTTCTCAGGTAATTTCACATTTGTGTGCCTTATCCCTTATGATTGATTACTTCTTACCGAACCTGCTAACTTGTATGCTTCTTTTCTTGTTTGTTTCTCCGCAGGCCGAGCATGGTCCAGATAGTCAAGTTGTTCTTGTTCTTGTAGGTGACGGTATAGATCTCAAAGCCATTGAAGAAGAAATCGCCAAGCAGTGCAATAGCCTTCCTAGAGGAGAGTTTGCTTCAAAGGCACTGAGTCACAGTTTCACAGTCTTTGCTAGAGATATGATTGAGGTACAACACTTCTCTTCACGGTTCACACTTCACACTTAATGTTGATTATCTCAAGCCAAGTTGTGTAGCATCACCATTCGCTCTTTAATTCTCCAGGCCATATCTTTCTCAAACCTGTATGCACCGGAACATTTGATCATAAACGTCAAAGACGCTGAGAAATGGGAGGGACTGATCGAGAATGCAGGTTCGGTTTTCATAGGGCCGTGGACTCCGGAGAGTGTTGGTGATTATGCGAGCGGGACAAACCACGTTCTTCCGACATACGGATACGCGAGGATGTACAGTGGCGTCTCGCTAGACTCTTTCCTCAAGTTTATGACTGTACAATCTCTAACAGAGGAAGGTCTCAGAAACCTCGGTCCGTATGTGGCGACTATGGCTGAGATCGAAGGTTTGGATGCACACGAGAGAGCAGTCACTCTCAGACTTAAGGACATCGAAGCCAAACAGCTATCCCAAAGTTAGAATGCACCCATATATATGCCAGAGATTTTAGTATATACTTTAGTCTATAGATTTTATGAACATTTTGTGATCCTTGGGCGCTAAGAAACGTTGTGTTAGATTGTTCTCTTGGGTCCCATTTTTCATTTCTTTAAAACAATTCGAAATAGAACTGCTTTTTTCAACATCGTTCTCTCTCCCTTGTTAAATTAGTCTTGACCAAGAATCTCTACAGAGACTTTTACGAGTTTCGGATTGATTAAGTCACAAACTGACAAACTTCACTATCTTCACTCTCTTCTCAATGGTTTACAAGCTTTGCTCTAATGGAGGTTTATCTCCTTGTGGTATTATTCAAAGCAAGAAGAGAGAAGATGAGAAAAAACACAAAATGATCATTGATCAGCACTCAGAAGAAGAAAAGACTGGAACTTATCTTCTACGGATTCTTCACACTTCCTCTAATACTCTGTTTTATTCTTCTTTAATTATATTGTTACAGATTTTCATGGGCCTTATAACCAGCTGAGCCCAACTTTTGAACATACCCATGGTTTGAGTTGACTTGTCTGATAGTGTGTGTCGTCTTCCTCGCGTCTTTTAGTTCATGCTCTCGCTGGTGTGGTGACACTGACACAGACACACCATTGTTGAATCATGCAGAAGCAGTTAACACCATATAGTATCGGGCATACTTTCATGAGTTATATCGGTCCGGTGGTTTTTGCGAAGCTTTGTGCGGTGTCTCTTCGAATGTTTAGATTATGCGCTGTGAGTGTTCGATGAAATGCCTGAACGAGATTTAAGGTTTCAACTTTCAAAAGATGCACGGAGAGAAAGAGACTTAACGGGAAAAATCAGAAAATGGGTATGTAGATCATTAATTTAAAGTGTGTTGTGAGTATTTCAGAAACCACTTAGAAATGTCTTATTGATTTATTTGACTTATGCATATTTCAGTTTGATGCAGAGTGTAGATATTTAAATCATAGGTCAATGTGAACATGGGGACAACAAGATATTTAAATCAGAGGTCAATCAATGTGTGGTTGACGAAGTCAAATGTTGGATTCTTTGTCAAACTGTGAAAGTTCTCATCTTTCGAATTGAAGCAAAGTATTTGGTGTCTATCTTTCATTTGTTCTCGGCATGAAAATGACAGTGCTACGTGATTGATTAGGTATAAATCTGAACTTCTTGGTAATTACGTGAATACTGATTTCTTTTGTATTGTTAAAAAGGTTTTAAGTTGATAATGAATTAAGTAATGAGTAATTGCGTTGTGGTCAACATTGTTTATAGTTGCCTGAACATAGACACATAGTTCTCACAAGTCCCTGACTTGCTTGTTCTAGTAATCATATGTTCGCTTCTAAAACTAATCTGAAGAAGAAATATAGTTATTGGAGAGACAAAAGCATATGGGGAAGAAGAGGATCGTGCTCTTTGCTTCTTTGCTCTTTCTTCCTATCTTTACAAGTTCTAGCTTTGCAGGGATAACGACAGAGAGTCCTTTGTCAATAGGACAAACTCTCAGCTCCTCTGATGGAGTTTATGAGCTGGGCTTCTTCAGTCCTAACAACTCCCAGAATCAGTATGTTGGAATCTGGTTCAAGGGTATCAATCCTCGGGTGTTTGTGTGGGTGGCCAATAGAGAAAACCCTGTTACAGACTCCATGGCAAATCTAACTATCAGCACCAACGGAAGCCTTATCTTATTGGATGGAAAAGCTGGTCTTGTCTGGTCCAGTGGAGATACTTTTGCATCTAACGGGTCTCGTGCAGAGCTTTCAGACAGCGGAAGTCTTATTGTCATAGACAATGTTTCGAGAAGAACGCTATGGGAAAGCTTCGAGCATCTTGGTGATACTCTGCTCCCTTTCTCACCCCTGATGTATAATCTAGCCACCGGTGAGAAGCTAGTGTTGACTTCTTGGAAAAGCTCCACTGATCCATCGCCTGGTGACTTTGTGGCTCAGGTTACACCGCAAGTGCCATCACAGCTGGTTACTATGAGAGGCTCCAAGCCTTATTACAGAACAGGTCCATGGGCTAAAACAAGGTTCACAGGGATACCGCTAATGGATGAAACATTAGCAAGCCCATTTAACTTTCAGCAGGATGCAAACGGGTCAGGGTCTTTCTCTTACGTAGACAGAAGCTCAAAAATTTCACGTCTGCTTTTAACATCAGAGGGCTCACTGAAGAGGTTTCGGCACAGTGGTACCGACTGGGAAGTAACCTATCAGGCTCCGTTAGCCAATACATGCGATGTTTACGGTGTATGTGGACCTTTTGGGCTGTGTGTTATGTCAGCATCTCCAAAGTGTAAATGCTTCAAAGGGTTTGTACCCAAATCCGCTGAGGAGTGGGAAAGAGGAAACTGGACTGATGGTTGTGTGAGGCGTAAGGAACTACATTGTCAGGGGAACTCTACTGGCAAAGTTGCAAACGTCTTCCATCAAGTTGCCAACATAAAGCCTCCAGACTTTTACGAATTTGTAAGTTCTGTGGATTCTGAAGACTGCCACCGAACTTGTCTCCACAACTGTTCTTGCGTGGCCTTTGCTTATATTCGCGGAATTGGGTGCTTAATATGGAATCAAGAGCTAATGGACGTAATGCAGTTTTCTGCGGGAGGAGAGCTTCTTTCGATTCGTCTTGCACGCTCTGAACTAGGTATGGGTTAAAAAATAACACGAAATAGCTTTGATACTTGTCTTTTCAGTAGTAGCATTGCTTATTGCTTAATGTTTGTTCGTCTTAGATGGAAATAAGCGCAAGAAGACCGTTGCTGCTATTGTTGTGAGCCTTTCCTTTTTTGTGATATTGGGTTCTGCTACTTTTGGTTTCTATAGATACAAAGTGAAACATGACGGTAACTCTCTCTCTCTCTCTCTCTCTCTCTCTCTCTCTCTCTCTCTCTCTCTCTCTCTCTCTCTCTCTCTCTCTATCAATCTCTTCTTGCTTACCCATTAATAGTAACACACTAATGACTTTACTATCTATTCTTGTAACTTCATTTCAGCTATTATATCAAAGGATGCCTCACAAGATGCATGGAAGAATGGCCTGAAACCACAAGATGTCCCAGGTTTAAATTTCTTTGCGATGAATACCATTGAAACTGCCACCAATAGTTTCAGCCTGTCAAATAAACTCGGACAAGGTGGATTTGGCCCAGTTTACAAGGTTAGACAATTTTTGTGCTCTTTGCTCTTTTGTATTCTCTGTTTATGCTCTCGAGATGACATTCTTGAATATGTTTCAGGGAAAGCTGCCGGATGGGAAAGAAATTGCCGTAAAACGGCTTTCTAGCAGCTCCGTGCAGGGCAAAGAGGAGTTCATGAATGAAATAGTACTCATCTCAAAACTCCAACACAAAAACTTAGCTCGAATTTTGGGATGTTGCATTGAAGGAGAAGAGAGGCTACTGATTTATGAGTTTATGGTGAACAAAAGCCTTGATACTTTTCTCTTTGGTAGACCCCTTCCTTACCTGTTACTGTTAGTAGTTTTCTTCTCTGTGTAGAACAGATGATCTGATAATTTTTACAATATATTATTGCTTAGATTCAAGAAGAAGGATTGAGATTGACTGGCCTAAGAGATTCAATATCATCCAAGGTATTGCGCGTGGACTTCTCTATCTCCACCGTGACTCACGCCTCAAGGTCATTCACCGAGATCTGAAGGTTAGCAATATTCTTCTGGATGAGAAGATGAACCCAAAAATATCAGACTTTGGATTGGCTCGGATATATCAGGGAACCGAGTATCAGGACAACACTCACAGGGTTGTAGGAACTCTGTAAGAATCTATTTTCAAAACAAGCTTAGCAAAATTCATAGTCATAATCATACATTAAACTCGGTTGCAATTCTTTTTTGTATGTGTTTACACAGAGGATATATGGCTCCTGAGTATGCATGGACAGGGATGTTCTCTGAGAAATCAGACATTTATAGCTTTGGAGTTCTACTGTTAGAAATCATCAGCGGAGAGAAAATCTCAAGATTCAGCTATGGCGAAGAAGGAAAAACCCTTCTTGCATATGTAAGTAAAGACTATGTTCTCATACACTTGCACAGGTTTGAAACGTTTCATGCTCCCATATTCTTAATATCTGAAACTAAACAACAGGCATGGGAATCTTGGTGTGAAAATGGAGGAATTGATCTTTTGGATAAAGATGTTGTTGATTCATGTTGCCCATTACAAGTTGAGAGATGTGTTCAGGTTGGTCTTCTCTGTGTTCAACACCAACCTGCAGACAGACCAAACACACTCGAGTTGCTGTCTATGCTCACCACTACATCAGATCTTCCATCACCAGAACAACCCACGTTTGCACTGCACACGAGAGATGACCGATCCCTGTCTAAGGGTTTGTTCACTGCCAATGAGATGACACAATCTGTGATCCTTGGGCGTTAAGAAACGACGTGTGATGGAATTTTTTCAGTTGAGGTGTATATAAGATTGTTCTCCTTTAAAGGAATCACTTCAACATTATCTCATGTTTCATTTGTTAACACATTTGGAAATAAAACTGGGATAGTGTTATTGATCAAATATTGTTTCTGTTAAAGCCTAAACGTAAGGGTTTTTCCATCTGCTAAATCAGTCTTGACCAAGAATCTTGTAATCAACACGACACAGAGAATTTGCTCACTAACTTCACTCTCTCAAAGGAGATTTAGAAGCTTTGCTCTTATGGAGGTCAGAGAAGAGAGAAGATCAGAACAATACAAGATGATCAGCACTCGGAAGAAGAAAAGACTAATCTTCTACGGATTCTTCACATTTCATCTTATACTCTGTTTTATATTCTTGTTTAAGTGAATTGTAACAGATTTTAATGGGCCCTGTAACCAGCTGAGCCTAATTTGTTTGAATAGGCCCAAAACGAACCGGCCCATGTTTTGAGTTGACTTGTCTAATAGAGTGTGTCGTCTTCCTCGCGTCTTTTCAGTTTATGCTCTCGCTGGTGACACTGACACACAGTGTTGAATCATGCAGAAGCAGTTACGCCCTTATGTTGTCGGACATACTTTGAAGAGTAATATCGGTCCGGTGGCTTTTGCCAAGCTTTGTGCGGTATGTCTTCGAATGTTTGGATTACGCGCTGTAAGTGTTCGGTGAAATGCCTGAACGAGATTTTAAAGTTTCAAAAGCTGCACGTAGAGAAAGAGACTTAACAGGCAAAATCAGAAAATGGGTATGATTTTCAGTATGTTGTAAGTATTTCAGAAACCATTTAGAAATATCTTATTGATTTATTTGACTTATGCATATTTCAGTTTGATGCAGAGTGTAGATATTTAAATCAGAGGTCAATGTGAACGAAGATGGGAAAAACAAGATATTTAAATCAGAAGTCAATCAATATCGGTCAAATGTTGAATTGTTTGTCAAACTGTGTCTTTCGATTGATGGAGAGTATTTGGTGTCGATCTTTCATTGGTTCTCGCCATGAAAATGACAGTGCTACGTGATTGGTTAGGTAAAAACCTGGACTTTTTGGCAATTACGTGGTGAATATTGTTTTTCTTTTGTATTATTGAAAAGGTTTCAAGTTGATAATGATATAAGTGCGTTGTGGTCAACATTGTTTATAATTGCCTGAAAATACTTCTCACAAGTCCATGACTTGCTTGCTCTAGACTCTAGTTATATGTTCGCTTCTAAAACTCTTCTGAGGAAGAAGTTAGTTATTGGAGAGACAAAAGCACATGGGTAAGAAGAAGAGGATCGTGCTCTTTGCTTCTTTGCTCTTGTTTACCATGTTTTCCTGTTTTAGCTTTGCAGGGATAACGAGAGAGAGTCCTTTGTCAATAGGACAAACTCTCAGCTCCTCTGATGGAGTTTATGAGCTGGGTTTCTTCAGTCCTAACAACTCACAGAATCAGTATGTTGGAATCTGGTACAAAGGTATCATTCCCCGGGTGGTTGTGTGGGTGGCCAATAGAGAAAAGCCTATTACAGACTCCATGGCGAATCTAACTATCAGCACCAATGGAAGCCTTACCATATTGGATGGCAAACATGGTGTTGTGTGGTCCACCAGAGGAACTTCTGCATCTAACGGGTCTCGTGCAGAGCTTTTAGTCACCGGGAATCTTATTGTCATAGACAATATCTCGGGAAGAACTCTATGGGAAAGCTTTGCGCATCTTAGTGATACTATGCTCCCTTTTTCATCCATGACGTATAATCTGGCAACGGGTGAGAGTCAGGTGTTGACTTCTTGGAAAAGTTCCACTGATCCATCGCCTGGTGACTTTGTGCTTGAGATGACACCGCAAGTGCCATCACAGGTGTATACTATGAGAGGCTCGAGGCCTTATTGGAGAAGCGGTCCATGGGCTAAAACAAGGTTCGCCGGGGTACCAGTAATGGATGTGACATACGCAAGTCCATTCAGCCTTGAGCAGTATGCAAACGGGTCAGGATTCTTCACGTATCTTGAAACAAGACTCCGTTCACGTATTATTCTAACAACAGAGGGCTCGGCGAGGCTTTACTGGCATAATGGGAGCGACTGGGAAATAAACCATGATGCTATACTCAATTCATGCGATATTTATGATGTGTGTGGACCTTTTGGGTTGTGTGTGCCTCCGAAGTGTAAATGCTTAAAAGGGTTTGTACCAAAGTACGTTGAGGAGTGGAAAAGAGGAAAGTGGACCGGTGGTTGTGTGAGACGTACCGGGCTACTTTGTCAGGGGAACTCTACTGGCAAAGATGTAGACGTCTTCCATACTATTGCCAACGTAAAGCCTCCAGATTTTTACGAGCTTGCAAGTTCAGCAAATCCCATCCTGCTCCCTGAAGATTGTCACCAAATTTGCCTCCACAACTGTTCTTGCTTGGCCTTTGCTTTTATTAATGGAATAGGGTGCGTAGTATGGAGCCAGGAGCTTATAGACGTGGTGCAATTTCCTGCGGGAGGAGAGCTTCTTTGCATTCGTCTTGCGCGTTCTGAACTAGGTACGGCTTATAAGATAACACGAAAGAGCTGCTTCATCAACTACAACTCCATTGATAATGTTATCTTTTGTAGCAGCATGGCTTATTGGTTTAATTTGTTTTTGATTTAAATATCTCAGGTGGAAACAATCGCAAGAATACCGTTGCTGCTAGTGTTGTAAGCCTTTCTCTTTTTGTTGTATTGGGTTCTGCTGCGTTTGGTTTCTGGAGATACAGAGTCAGAGTGAAACATAACGGTACACACTGACGATCTTACTATTCTCTCAATCTATTTCTTGTTGTTTTTATCTATTCATTTGCTTGCTAATGGTAACACACTGATGCCTCTTATTGTGTATTCTTGGAACTCTTATGGTTTCAGCTTTACAAGATGCATGGAGGATTGGTCTGAAACGACAAAATGTCTCAGGTTTAAATTTCTTTGAGATGAATACCATTGAAACTGCCACCAACAATTTCAGTCTCTCAAATAAACTTGGACAAGGTGGATTTGGCTCAGTTTACAAGGTAGGAGAATTTTTTTGTTATCTTTTCTCATTTGTATTCTCTGTTTACTATGCTCTCTGTTTCAGGGAAAGCTGCAGGATGGGAAAGAAATTGCAGTAAAACGGCTTTCTAGCAGCTCAGGGCAGGGGAGAGAGGAGTTCATGAATGAAATAGTACTCATCTCAAAACTCCAACACAAAAACTTAGTCCAGATTTTGGGATGCTGCATTGAAGGAGAAGAGAGGCTATTGATTTATGAGTTCTTGTTGAACAAAAGCCTTGATACTTTTATCTTCGGTGGGCCTCTTCTTGCGGCCGTATTACTTTCCTAGTATCAGATGTAGAACAGTTTATCTGATAGTCTACACTGTATTATTGCTTAGATTCAAGAAGAAGGATTGAGATTGACTGGCCAAAGAGATTCAATATCATCCAAGGTATTGCGCGCGGACTTCTCTATCTTCACCGTGACTCACGCCTCAAGGTCATTCACCGAGATCTTAAGGTTAGCAATATTCTTCTGGATGAGAAGATGAACCCAAAAATATCAGATTTTGGATTGGCTCGGATGTATCAGGGAACCGAGTATCAGGACAGCACTCGCAGGGTTGTAGGAACTCTGTAAGAAATCTATTACCAAAGAATGCTTAACAAGATTCATAGTCATAAATCATAATCATATGTAAACTTGGAATGAATGATCTTGATATATGTGCAGAGGTTATATGTCTCCTGAGTATGCATGGACAGGGATGTTCTCTGAGAAATCTGACATCTACAGCTTCGGAGTTCTGCTGTTAGAAATCATCAGCGGAGATAAGATCTCAAGGTTCAGCCATGGGGAAGAAGGAAAAACCCTTCTTGCATATGTAAGTTTAAGACTTAAAAGTTCTCATTCACTCGCAATGGTTTGAAAACGTATCTTGCTCTGATATTCGTAAGATCTGAATCTAAACAGGCGTGGGAATCTTGGTGTGAAAATGGAGGAGTTGATCTTTTGGATAAAGATGTTGCTGATTCATGTTGCCCATTAGAAGTTGGGAGATGTGTTCAGATTGGTCTGCTCTGTGTTCAACACCAACCTGCAGACAGACCCAACACACTTGAGTTGCTGTCTATGCTCACCACAACATCAGATCTTCCATCACCAAAACAACCCACATTTGTTGTACAGAAGAGAGATGAAGAATGCTTGTCTAAGGGTTTTACCACAGTCAATGAGGTGACAGAGTCTTTGATCTTTGGGCGTTAAGAAAGAATATGTGATGGAAAATTTAGAATTGATGTGTTTTAATTTGTTCTCCTTAAAGAGATCAGTATTTCCACACAAAAATGGTTTTCTTTTGTTGTAGAAACAGATAGATTTCCAAAGTTACATTTATGATCAATCAGAAGAAAAGCTTCGAAATTTTAAATTAGTGTGTTGCGGTGATAACACGAAAGAGCTGCTTCGCCAATTACAAAACTCCATTGATAGTGTTATCTTTGGTAGCAGCATGGCTTATTGATTTAATTTGTTTTTGTCTTAAATTTGCTTATTGAGACAATCTTAAGAGTACTGTTGCTGCTAGTGTTGTAAGAATCTTGTCTATGCTCACCACAACTTCAGATATTCTTCCATCACCAAAACAACCCTTATATGTAGTGCAAACGAGAGATGAAGAATCATCCTTGTCCAAGGGTTTGATCACTGTCAATGAGTTCACACAGTCATTGATCCTTGGGCGTTAAGAAACAAAGTGTGATGGAGATTTTAAGAATTGTTAGCTTATCTGTGTAACAAAAAGTTTAAATCAACTTGTCAAGAACTCCATTTTAATATAACATATATTGCCGAGAAAACACAATGACAACATATATATTTTTATCTTCCATGGTGTTTTTTAATTCAAAAGCAACAACCCAAAGTAGAGAAAATCATACATAATAAGCAAAGCCACCAGAAAAAAAGAGGTTTATAATCTGTTAGTTTGGTTTAGTAATGATCACAGAGCAAACCTCTTTTAAAAAGTCTATCTTTTCACAGTCACATTCAAACTTCATCGCTCTCTTTGGCATGCAAAAATTTCAACTTTTCTTCAAATTTCTTCTTAGTCTCTACCGCTACTAAACTCCATTTTTGTTGGACAGAGTAATTTAGATCAATTACAGGAACAAAATAGGACTCCTCAAATCAATCCGATAATACTTTTATATCAATAAACATAACAAAATTGCATCATTTATATATATATATATATATATAACTTCACTTAAGAAACATATATACTAGTATTATTTTGGATCAATAAAAAACATATATATTATACTTGAGAAACATCTAAACATATGGCTTCACTTACGAAACATGTATAGTTTTTTGGATTTGTATCAATGTATTAATGTAGTTAGCGTTGATGGTGATTGGTGATAAAGAATTTTGGAAATTTTAGACAAAAAGAAAATTTCCTGTGTTTTTAATAAAGTATATGCTATTAGACGTGTTATTTTGTTTTTACATAATTTTTTATTGAATGCTTTGGTTTTCTTATCGTGGAAATTTTTTTTTTTTTGGTCAACATTATCATATGCATTTAGTAGTATGGCTGCTCTGCATGAATGATCGTAATAAGGAAGAGACAAATATCCACAACTTTTAAAGAAAATGAATATTTATGTGGTTACTATTTGAAAATTTTATTTTTTGAACAATATTTGTTTTTTTAGCTAAATTTCTAATAGTAATATTTAAATTGATATTTTTATTATCTAGTAAGATCTGGTGAGATGCTAAAAATACTTTAAATTTTGTTAGAGAAAACTAAAAAAAAATTCAAATTTTTCTAGCTAAAGAAAAAACTTTTTGATTTACTGTTTGCTTTAAAGTCCAACCTCTATATTAGAGGTTGAAGGACTCTGATCAAAAGATTCAAAGTCACGGATACAGACAAATGTTTTATGAATATTAATGTCATTGATGTACCGAAGACGATTGTCCTTTGATACTAGGACATGTGGTCGGTGCGGGTTGAACGACTAGATTAAATGGAGGCAAACAGCTGATACACTTTTATAGCTCGCAGAGAGAGAAGGGGAGGATTATCCAAAATTGTAACAAACTCTTTTCTTCGTCTTCTTAATTTCTCTGTAAAATCTTAAGAATCTTTTTTTTTTTTGAGATTCTTAAACTGGGGAAATTTTTTGTTTTTATGAACATTGGATTTCATTGAAATAATAATCAAGTTTTATTTTGAGTGAATTTGTAAGATTTCGTGGAGAGTGATTACGGTGTATCAAAGGTATCAGACGTCTTATGATTCTCGGAAACTATGGTGGTGGAAACGCATCCCCAATCATCAAACAGCGACGGCGACAATTCCTTGAACTCGCGACTCGATCAGATGATTTGCTGTCAACAAACATGGAAACGCGAGTCTCGGAACAAAATGTGACGATCGCGAAGACAACAGCAGATCTCTTTGAGGCGATTCGACTGCTCACGGTGCAAACATCTAATTTGCCAGCCCCAGTCCAATCAAATCCTGTAAATGTCAACGAGCAAGGCCAAAACTCCGGATCCGGTAACCATATGAACTATAACGGAATCACTAGGCTAGCTAAACTTGACTTCCCGAGGTTTAATGGCGCTAGGTTGAAGGATTGGTTGTTTAAAGTAGAACGATTCTTTACGATAGATCGAACACCAGATGATCTTAAAATCTCTATAGCATCGATTCATCTCGATGACATTGCGGCAACATGGCACCAATCTCTGGTTCAGGATGAGAGTGGATATCTGAATTTGCAGGATTGGAACAGTTATAAGTTGTTGCTCACAGAGAGATTTGATGATGTGTGGGATGATCCTATTGCGGAGTTGAAGAAGTTAAGGGAAACTGAGGGTATTATGGACTATCACAATAAGTTTGAGTTGATCCGTACTCGAGTGAAGCTATCGGAAGCCTACTTGATCAGCAATTATTTGGCAGGACTACGCACAAATACTCAGATGCATGTTCGCATGTTCCAGCCTCAAACTGTTCGACAATGTCTCATGTTGGGAAGGCTTTATGAAACATCACATCCTCCAAAAGGCTCTGGTTCTGCATGGTCGACTGCTAAAGGTTCACAAGCAAGCAAAGGGCTTTTAGCTACTCCAAAGGAGATTGACAATAAGTGGAGACCACAACTTGTAACTGAGAAAGTCACAGTGCAAGGGAATCAACCAAAGGTCTTTCTTTCTTCAGAAGAGATGAACGATCGAAGATCTAAGGGATTGTGCTACTACTGTGATGAAAAATACACGCCAAGCCATTACAAAGTTCATAAGAAAACTCAGCTCTATGTGTTGGAGTTAGATGAGAACACAGAATCTGACGTTTTAGCTGAAGGTGATGACCAACTCGAGACCGATGGTGTAACATCATAAATTTCACTCAGTGCTCTATCTGGTATCCAAGATTTCAACACGATGAAAGTGAAAAGGGTTCATAAGAAGAAGTCCTTGTTTATGCTGGTTGACTCAGGTTCGACTCATAACTTCTTGGATTCTGAAATGGCTAAGAAGTTGGGTTGCAAACTTCGCTCTGGAGACAATGCTAGAGTTCGTGTAGCAGATGGGTATAGACTGGATGTGAAAGCTAAAGTGGACCAGTTTCAGTGGGATTTTCAGGGCACTGGATTTACAGAAAATTTTATGGTGTTACCATTGAAAGGGTGTGACATAGTTTTGGGGGTTTAGTGGCTACATAAACTCGGGCCTATAATGTGGGATTTTAAAAATCTAACGATGAAGTTCTGGTGGGGAAGTCGAAAAGTGGTGCTTCACGGTATTCATCAGGGCTCGGTGCAGGCAGTTAAAGCCGAGAAACATAATAAACGCGAGGATGATGCCATTCAGTTATCAATGCTCTGTGTTAGTCAAGATGATCAGGTGAATTTGACTACTTGCTTTGCAGTCGAGGCAGTTGAGAACGAGAAGTTACAACTACCCGTGGTGAAAGAGTTACTAGAAAAGTTTGAAGATATTTTCGAGGAGCCAAAGACGTTACCTCCATTTTGCAGTAACCACGACCATAAGATTCAGTTAGTGGAAGGTGTGAATCCTATAAACCAAAGACCATACCGTTATGCAGTCTACCAGAAGAATGAAATTGATAAGATGGTCACTAAGTATTTTGGCCCGTATAAAGTCTTGGATAAATGTGGGCAGGTAGCTTACAAGTTAGCACTACCAGAAACAAGCAAGATACATCCTGTGTTTCACGTGTCACAGCTCAAGTTACGGGTTGGGGATGTTTCTGTGAGCACTGCATTACCGGTGGCTGTTGCCGATGTGTTACACAGAGAGCCAGAACGAGTGTTGGAAAGAAAAATGGTGCAGCGACATCACAAGCCTGCGATGATGGTTTTGGTTAAGTGGTGTAATGAAGATGGCAATGAGGCTACATGGGAGTATCTCTATGAGTTGTCGTAACGTTTTACATCGTTCAACCATGAGGACACAGTTGCTTGAAGGGGGAGGATTTGATACATGACACATGGTCGGTTCAGATGTTATGCGGGTTGAATGGCTAGGATTAAATGGAGGCAAGGAGCTGATACACTTTTATAGCTCGAGGAGAGAAAATGGGAGGATTATCCGAAATTGTAACAAACTCTTTTCTTCGTCTTCTTGATTTCTCTGTAAAATCTTAAGGATCCTTTCTTCTTTTGGGATTCTTAAACTGGGGAAATTCTTTGTTTGTATGAACATTGGATTTCATTGAAATAATAATCAAGTTTCATTTTGAGTGGATTTGTGAGATTCCGTGGAGAGTGATTACAGTGTATCATCCTTTTTCGTATATTCCATAGCCAATCTTTAGGAACATCAATGGGTTTGAGACTGGAGTCTCTTTAACAAAAAATAGAGACTCGAGTCATGGTCTGCAACCAACTCGTTCGGTTGAAAATTTATTTGCCAACACAAACTAGCCATTTGCATGGTTACATAACATATTAAGAGCATCTCCAACCCCATTGTAAATCTGGTGTTATATTCTACTTTAATATAAATTTAACTTTAATTTTATTTTATTTTTGATTCTAAAATATAATAATGCTATTTCTTGTTCCAAATTTGGAACCATCTCATCCTTAATTTTATTATAAGATTGAACTTTTTTATTTATAAATTGGCCATTCAAGTTTTCAGTAGTTGTACTTTAAAACTAATAAATTATTATTTTATTGATACTTTCTTTTTATTAATTAATTATAAATATTAAAACACTAAAATTAAAATAAAATAACATTTATTTAATAAAAAATACAATGACACTAACCATAATAAAACCAAAATTATTTAAAAGTACTCAAATTAAAAATAACATAAATATTTTTAGTAAAACAACGATTACTGAGTTAATACTCCGATAAATCACTTTTGGGTCTATTGGGATTACTAAAAAATCATCCAAATGAAGCAGATTGGGATGGATATTGTTGTTGTTGTTGTTCGGGCCTTTTTGTAAAATTCGTGCTTCTTCAGTTTGAACATATACACGAAGATTTGGATCTTCTATCGAATTCAAATCTTGGAACAAAAATTTGTTTTCTTCTTTAAATTGTTTTAAGACATAGTTTTTACTCTGAATCTCCAAATGGTGTTATCTTTGTGCACTTGTCTTCTTTAATTGCTCCAAAAATAGTTTATTTCCCTATTCTATAGTGTTGATAACAACTGATGTTCCATCATCAATTTTTCTTTTTATTTTAGATTTTTTATTCCACTTGGCTGTTGAGAATGAGATTCACCAATAATCTCATCATCATTTATATTTAGAGAAAATGAAGACAAACCTGGAGATACTTCTATAGCAGAATTATCGTTAAAATTTTCCGTTTGTGTAGAGGTGCCACTATCTTGAAATTTTTCAAAGTCTTTTAAAATATCCCAAACGTGGTCGACTTTTCAAAATCCTTTAAAATAACTAAATTTAAAGTTTGGTATAATTTATAAAAGTTTTTTAAAAAATTATTCAATCATGTAAATTTTGAAGAAACTATGAATCAATTAGCAACTGGTAATAAAACAGAAAAAAAAACTAGAATAGGAAATAAAATTATACATTAGAGAGAAATGAAATTATATTATACAATTGTTCTATTTTAAGATGAAAAATAGAATTATACATCGGAATGCTCTAACAACATCGTTAGAAAAGCTAGCTATGATAATCTATCATTTACTTCATCTTTAAATAAATTATCTTTATTTAAAAGCAAACTATATATTCTCATTTTCATTGCTAGTGCTAAGTGATTTTATCTTAGCCACGAGAGAACGATGGATATATAATTATTCTTCGCCTAAACGTAATAAGAGTTTTTCCAGCTAAATCAGTCTTGACCAAGAATCTTGTAATCAACACGACACAAAGGCTTTTAACGACTGATAAAGTTGTACATGACGTGTGAGAATTTGCTTACAAACTTGACTCTCTCATAGGAGGTTTTTCTTCCTGTGGTCAGAGAAGAGAGAAGAGAAAAGATCAGAACAATACAAAGACTCGAAATTATCTTCTACGGATTCTTCACATTTCATCGTATACTCTTGTTTTATTCTTGTTTAACTGAATTGTAACAGATTTTAATGGGCCCTATACCCAATAAGCCCAACTGCTGAGTAGGCCTAAAAAGAACCGGTCCATGTTTTGAGTTGACCGAGTCTAATAGACTTGGTGTGCCGTCTTCCTCGCGTCTCATAAATTAACCTCTCGCTGGTGACACACTGGAGACACTGACACAGACACAGACACAGACACAGACACACCAATGTTTAATGAGCCATAGTTTCACTGCGAAGCGTTGAACGGCATGTCTTCATTTCAAACGTTTGGAGTACGCGCTCAAGTTGTTCGGTGAAATGCCTGAACGAGATTTAAGGTATAAAAAGCTGCGCTCTATTTACCAGGAAAAAGTATGTAGATCATTAATTTCTCTCACAACTCCAGTCTTAGTTCAACAAACATTTAGATTGTGTTGTAAGGGTGAACAAAAATTTCGGAAACATGGAGATATTTTAATATGAGGTCATTCAATGCGTGGTTGACAAGGTCAAGTGTTGGATTTTTTAAGTCAAACTGAGAAATGTCTCATAGTAAAGACGCTGATTCTCTACTTGGCAATTACCTAAGTATTGGTTTAAGTTGACAGGTAATTATGAGGGGCAAAGAGATTGATCGAGAAAGATCTCTTGTTCTTATTATAAGATCGTGTGTACCCTAAGAAACTAGTACTCACAAGTCCCTGGCGTTCTTTTATTGATTTTCTTGCTCTTAAACTAATCTGAAGAAGTTCGTTATTGGAGAGACAAAAACACATGGGGAAGAAGAGGATCGTGCCCTTTGCTTCTTTGCTCTTTTTTACTATCTTTACAAGTTTTAGCTTTGCAGGGATAACGAGAGAGAGTCCTTTGTCAATAGGACAAACTCTCAGCTCCTCTGATGAAGTTTATGAGCTGGGTTTCTTCAGTCCTAACAACTCCCAGAATCAGTATGTGGGAATCTGGTTCAAGGGTTTCATTCCCCGGGTGGTCGTGTGGGTGGCCAATAGAGAAAAGCCTGTTACGGACTCCACGGCACATCTAACTATCAGCACCAATGGAAGTCTTCTCTTGTTGGATGGAAAAGATGGTCTTGTGTGGTCCACCAGAGACACTTCTGCATCTAACGGGTCTCGTGCAGATCTTTCAGACAGCGGTAATCTCATTGTCACAGACAATGTTTCGGGAAAAACGCTATGGGAAAGCTTTGAGCATCTTGGTGATACTCTGCTACCTTTCTCACCCCTCACCAGTGAGAAGCGAGTGTTGACTTCTTGGAAAAGCTCCACTGATCCATCGCCTGGTGACTTTGTGGCTCGGATTACACCGCAAGTGCCATCACAGCTGGTTACTATGAGAGGCTCCAAGCCTTATAAAAGAACAGGTCCATGGGCTAAAACGAGGTTCGCCGGGGTACCGCAAATGGATGAAACATTAGCAAGTCCGTTTAGCTTTCAGCAGGATGCAAACGGGGTAGGGTCTTTCTCTTATGTAGACAGAAGCTCAAAACTTTCACGTCTAGTTTTAACATCAGAGGGTACACTGAAGAGGTTTCGGCATAATGGGACCGAATGGGAACTAGCCTATGAAGACTCAGTAACCAATTCATGTCTTTACGGTGTATGTGGACCTTTTGGGTTGTGCATTATGTCAGCGTCTACAAAGTGTAAATGCTTGGAAGGGTTCGTACCTAAATCCGCTGAAGAATGGAAAAGAGGGAACTGGACTGATGGTTGTGTGAGACGCACCGAACTACATTGTCAAGGAAACTCTACTGGCAAAGATGTAAACATCTTCCATCATGTTGCCAACATAAAGCCTCCAGACTTTTACGAATTTGCAACTTCTTTGAATGCTGAAGAATGCTACCAAAGTTGCCTCCACAACTGTTCTTGCTTGGCCTTTGCTTTTATTAATGGGATAGGGTGCTTGGTGTGGAACCAGGAGCTAATAGACGTAGTGCAATTCTCTGCGGGAGGAGAGCTTCTCTCCATTCGTCTTGCACGCTCTGAACTAGGTATGGGTTAACAAGTAACACGAAACTTTATCTTCAACTACACTGATACTTTTCTTGTAGTTAGTAGTCTTGCTTATTGTGTAATTTTTGTTTCTCTTATGTATCGTAGGTGGAAATAATCGCAAGAAGACCATTGCTGCTACTGTTGTGAGCCTTTCCCTTTTTGTGATATTGGGTTCTGCTGCATTTTGTTTCTGTAGCTACCAAGTGAAACAGAACGGTAACTCTCTCTCTCTATTTATTCATTTGCTTGCTGACGGTAACCTACTGATGACTTTACTATCTATCTATCCTAATTTAGCAATGGATCCCTCACAAGATGCATGGAGGAATGGCCTGAAACCACAAGATGTCCCAGGTTTAAATTTCTTTGCCATGAATACCATTGAAACTGCCACCAATAATTTCAGCCTCTCAAATAAACTCGGACAAGGTGGATTTGGCTCAGTTTACAAGGTAGGAGAATGTTTAGCTCTTTTGTATTCTCTGTTTCTGCTCTTGAGATTGACATTCTGTAATCTGTTTCAGGGAAAGCTGCAGGATGGGAAAGAAGTTGCTGTGAAGCGGCTTTCTAGCAGCTCGGGGCAGGGCAAAGAGGAGTTCATGAATGAAATAGTACTCATCTCAAAACTACAACACAAAAACTTGGTTCGGATTTTGGGATGTTGCATTGAGGGAGAAGAGAGGCTATTGATTTATGAGTTCTTGTTGAACAAAAGCCTTGATACTTTTATCTTCGGTGGGCCTCTTCTTGCGCCGTATTACTTTCCTAGTAAAAGATTTTTCTCTGTGTAGATGTAGAACAGTTTATCTGATAGTATTATATTGCTTAGATTCAAGAAGAAGGATTGAGATTGATTGGCCAAAGAGATTTGATATCATCCAAGGTATTGCGCGTGGACTTCTCTATCTCCACCGTGACTCACGCCTCAAGGTCATTCACCGAGATCTCAAGGTTAGTAATATTCTTCTGGATGAGAAGATGAACCCAAAAATATCAGACTTTGGATTGGCTCGGATGTACCAGGGAACCGAGTATCAGGACAACACTCGCAGGGTTGCAGGAACGCTGTAAGAAATCTATTTTCAGAGCATGCTTAACAAGATTCATAGTCATAAATCATAATCATATATAAAACTTGGAAAGAATGTTTTTGATATATGTGCAGAGGGTATATGTCTCCCGAGTATGCATGGACAGGGATGTTCTCTGAGAAATCAGACATCTACAGCTTCGGAGTTCTGCTGTTGGAAATCATCAGCGGAGAGAAGATCTCAAGATTTAGCTGTGGCGAAGAAGGAAAAACCCTTCTCGCATATGTAAGTAAAACTTTAGTGTTTCATACTCTTGCGAATGTTTCAAAACGTTTCATGCTCTCTTATACTCTTAAGATCTGAAACGAAAAAAACAGGCGTGGGAATCTTGGTGTGAAAATGGAGGAGTTGATCTTTTGGATAAAGATGTTGCTGATTCATGTTGCCCATTAGAAGTTGGGAGATGTGTTCAGATTGGTCTGCTCTGTGTTCAACACCAACCTGCAGACAGACCCAACACACTTGAGTTGCTGTCTATGCTCACCACAACATCAGATCTTCCATCACCAAAACAACCCACATTTGTTGTACACACGAGAGATGAAGAATGCTTGTCTAAGGGTTTCATCACCGTCAATGAGATGACTGAGTCTGAGATCCTTGGGCGTTAAGAAACAATGTGTGATGGAGATTTTAGAATTGATGTGTACTCCTTAAAGAGATCAACTTTTCAAAAAAAATCTTGGTTTTCTTTTGCTGTAGAAACAGAAATTTACTTTCAAAGTTACATTTCTTATCAATCAGAAGAAAAGCTTTGAAATTTTAAATTAATGTGTTGTGGTGATGGTGGTCTAATCCGTTTATTTACATTGCTTAATGTATAGAGGATATAACACGGAAGTCTTTATTGCTTAGGAAACGTGCACCACAAATAAGAGTACACTTGAGAGAGATTTTTTTGTTTACTAACTATATTCTCAACTCGTTGCTATGCAGATATATACACATCAAGTCCTTTGTCAATTGGCGATACAGTAGAAACTTGTATAAATGAATATTTGATCATTAATAACTTTATAAACTACTATAAAAATTAGCAAAATTCAACAAAATAATATTTTTAAAAAACTTTTATTTAAATATATGGTTTTAATAATCAGATAAATTAATTATTATATATCTAAACATATATAATTAATATAATATAGTAAAATATAATGTCAAAAATATTTTTTTATTTTATTTTTATGAATATTAAGAATTCGAATAAAAAATCTCTCTATTTTACTACTATAACTCTATAAATTAATAAAAATTTAAAATCTACGATGATATTTTAGTTTTTTGTATAAAAAAATATTAATTAAGGGTTTTAAACTCGACTTTGTTGTACTTGAGGGAATTTTAAGATAAAATTTGAAGTATTATGAGTCGTTTGCGATCTTGGCTGGTCAAAGTCTGCGATTTTTGGCTACAATGATCCGATATACCTTAACATATCCTCAACGCATTTTAAAGAAAACAAAATTAACAAAACAATCCTATATTGGATAATCTCATTGTTATTCATCAGCACTAGCGTGATTGAATTCTCTAATCACTATTTCAGGATCGACGAAAAAGAAAGTATACACAATCACATATGTGAGATCCTTTTAATCATTCTGCATCTTAAAGAGGAATCATGAGACGTTTCCTAGTTTTTGATATGTAAAGTTTATACCAGCTTATCATGCCAGCTTTTGATAAGATTTAAATCCATCAGATTTTATGTACACCTATCTGATGTGACACAGCGTATAAAATAATGCTAAATTGGCTCATGTAAACACAGTGAGAATTGATGTAAAGTTTATATCAGCTTATCATGCCAGCTTTTGATAAGATTTTTATTTCTGCTTTTGTTCTGTATGTCAACGTTTTATTTGGTTAAGGAAGGTCTGTCATTCAGACAATAATTAGTTATATAACATAATTAGGTAAAACAATTTCTACTTTTGACTGTAAATATATAAGAAAATAAATATAAAAATTATATTCTTTTTTCATCTGGTTGGAAAAAATATCTTTTAACATATGTTTGTGTTGCTATATATATGTGATCAGTCTACATTAAGAAAAGCAAAAAAAAAAAAAAGAGAGAGAGAAGAATATCAAAATATGGCTATCACCATTAAATCTTCAGTCACATTTGTTTTCATTGTCTTATCAATTATATCTTCTGTTTATTGTCGTTCGACAATTGCTGATACTGAACCAGGTAATATCGATTTACATACCCTATTCGTTTTTGTTTTTCTCAATTTATGGTCATGCTTATGTAATGTGTATATTGATTTAATGATTTTTATTAATAAACAGGTTATGGAATAGGAGTCGTGTCTTGCTTCGGAGGACCTCGTCCATGTTATGTTGACAGATGCACTGAATTTTGTAATAAATATCATTATAGTTATGGCCGGTGTACTGCTATCGAAGGATGTTGTTGTCAAAAGCAAGGGAAAAATGCGTAAAATAATTCATGATATACGCTTACAAAATAAGATTAATAGTTTCCATATGTTCTGAATATCTCTATACAAAAGATATAGAGTAAACAAATAAACTTTACCAAATCAATTTAGTTTGAATAAATTCTAAAATATTTTATGTGTTCTTTTGGTAATTTGAAAAACATATAAACTTAAATTAACATGAACATAATAAGTACTGAAATGTAAAATGAATAAAATTAGTGGAATAAAAATAAGTGGAATGCAAATTAGTGGAATTAGAATGATGGAAAAATGTTTTTATTAAGTTATTTTTTGTGGAATTTGTTTCTACTAATTTTTTTTGCAAATGGTAATATTTTAGAGGAATAGTCAATTCCACCGTAATTTATTTCTTTAAAAATGCATCTATTTGCATCCATAAAGTTGGTTCAATACGTTGTTCATACCAAAGTGGCAGTGACTTAACGGTAGTACAGATTTTATGAAACTTGTACTTGACAAAACCCAAGACCTTCTTGTCTTTGAGCTTGGAATCTACTTGGGCCGTATTGGTGTTTTGTTTCCAGTTAAAGCCTAATCAAAATGTAACTCGTTTCTTGAAATCGTACTGAGTTGTCTTCTCTTGCGACTCACAAATGGTGACGACCCACCAATGTTCTTCACCGTAAAGTCGACGAATTTGACTAAATGTAGCTCAGGTGGTGAGAGTTGGAACAGTCGATCGTATAGTTTGTTTGATTGATTGACTATCTCCACTGAGATTTGAAACCTGGCGGCAATTTGCAACTGTTTGGGTTATGCACTGTAAGTGTTTGGTGAAATGTCTGAATGAAATGTAAGGCTTCAAAGCTATGCTCAGATGGTGTCATGGATCATGGTGATTGTGGCAATAGTATTAGCGTTGCTTAAACCGGTACAATGGTTCAGGTGAGCTTCTTCTAGGTCCTTGGATCTTCACTTTGCAGTTTGTACTTTCGTTATTAATATGCAGCATTAAGCTACTATAACGTTCCAAGGAAATTTCTTAATCTGTATTGTAATTAGGATATAGACACATCAAGTCCTTTGTCAATTGGTAGTAGTAATACTATGCTACCTTAGTCTTTTGCCTCGAAATATTAGTTAAGGGTTTTGAAATGGATTTTGTTGTACTTGAGGGGCTTTTTCTATAATTTTTGAAGTATTGTGAGTCGTTTGCGTTCTTGGCTGGTCAAGCCCATACGTTCCTGTGTAGTTTCTGTTGTTAGGACTCTTTGACCCTAAAGGCATCGACTTTCCGCAGGAGAAGTTCCAAGTCCCAACAAACCAAGACAGAGATGACCCAATACAGAAGAAAAGAAACAGAGGATCAAGACTGAATGAATAAGATGGTTTGAGCAAGAGAAGAAGAAAGGAACACACGCACAAATTTAACGAGACACACTAGTTAACGCCAAATCGGTACTCGGAATCCACTAGATTCCACTAACAGTAACAAGATGAATAAGAAGTATCTGATTAATTTATACTCTCATCATCTGATTTATTCTATTCATAGTCATGTTTCAGTTGGTGCAGAGTGTAAACTTTTATCTTTGGCAGGTTGACTTCAATCAATGTGTGGTTGACGGGATAAAAATGTTGGATTTTTATCTTTCCATTGGGGCCTATATAATATGAAAATGACAATGTTGCGTACTTGATTGGGTGAAAAGTTGGACTTTCTTCGTGGCAATTACGTAAGGTTTCTTTATAAAAGTGATGCATCATTTTGGAACATAAGTGTGGATGCTTGGTAATATTAATCACAAGTCCCTGAATGTTCTTTCTTTCTTTTTTCTTCGCTTTCTTAAACTAATCTGAGGAAAGTAGTTATTGGAGAGACAAAAGCACATGGGGAAGAAGAGAATCGTGCTCTTTGCTTCTTTGCTCTTTTTTACCATGAATTCAAGTTTTAGCTTTGCAGGGATAACGACAGAGAGTCCTTTGTCAACAGGACAAACTCTCAGCTCCTCTAATGGATTTTATGAATTGGGTTTCTTCAGTCCTAACAACTCCCTAAACCAATACGTCGGAATCTGGTACAAGGGTATCATTCCCCGGGTGGTTGTGTGGGTGGCCAATAGAGAAAAGCCTGTTACAGACTCCACAGCAAATCTAACTACCAACAGCAATGGAAGTCTTCTCTTATTCAATGGCAAGCATGGGGTTGTCTGGTCCACCGCAGAAGCTTCGGCATCTAACGGGTCTCGTGCAGAGCTTTCAGACACCGGGAATCTTATTGTCATAGACAATGTCTCAAGGAGAACTCTATGGGAAAGCTTTGCGCATCTTAGTGATTCTATGCTCCCTTTTTCATCCGTGATGTATAATCTCACTACGGGTGAGAAGCAGGTGTTACTTCTTGGAAAAGTTCCACTGATCCATCCCCTGGTGAGTTTACATTTGAGATTACACCGCAAGTGCCATCGCAGGTGTATACTATGAGAGGCTCGAGGCCTTATTGGAGAAGTGGTCCATGGGCTAAAACAAGGTTCGCCGGGATACCAGTTATGGATGTGACATATGCAAGCCCATTCGGCCTTCAGCAGGATGCAAACGGGTCAGTATCCTTCACTTATCTCGAAACAAGACTTCGTTCACGTGTAATGCTAACATCAGAGGGCTCGTTGAGGATTTATTGGCATAGTGGGAGTGACTGGATATTAAAATATGATACTCTACTCAATTCATCCGATATTTATGGTGTATGTGGACCTTTTGGGTTGAGTGTACCTCCAAAGTGTAAATGCTTAAAAGGGTTTGTGCCAAAATACATTGAGGAGTGGAAAAGAGGAAACTGGACTGTTGGTTGTGTGAGACGTACCGAGCTACTTTGTCAAGGGAACTCTACTGGCAAAGATGTAGACGTCTTTCATATTGTTGCTAACGTAAAGCCTCCAGATTTTTACGAGCTTGCAAGTTCAGAAAATCCCATCCTGGTCGCTGAAGATTGTCGCCAAATTTGCCTCCACAACTGTTCTTGCTTGGCCTTTGCTTATATTAATGGAATAGGGTGCTTAGTATGGAGCCAGGACCTGATAGACGTAGTGCAATTCTCTGCTGGAGGAGAGCTTCTTTCCATTCGTCTTGCACGCTCTGAACTAGGTATGGGTTAAAAAATAACACGAAATAGCTACTTCTTCATTTAAAACTTAATCTTCAACTCCACGATACCTTTCTTTTAGGTAGTTAGTATCCTTGCTTATTGTCTATTATTTGTTTCTCTTATATATCGTAGGTGGAAATAATAGCAGGAGTACCGTTGCTGCTAGTGTTTTAAGCCTTTCTCTTTTTTGTTGTATTGGGTTCTGCTGCGTTTGGTTTCTGGAGACACAAAGTGAAACATAACGTACGAAATGACGAATTTTACTCTCTCTCAATCTATTACTTGTTGTTTTATCTATTCATTTGCTTGCTAATGGCAACACACTGATGCCCTTATTGTGTATGCTTGAAACTCTAGTTTCACAAAATGCTTCACAAGATGCATGGAGGAATGTTCTGGAACAACAAGATGTCTCAGGTTTAAGTTTCTTTGAGATGAGTACCATTCAAACTGCCACCAACAATTTCAGTCTCTCAAATAAACTCGGGCAAGGTGGATTTGGCTCAGTTTACAAGGTAGGAGAATTTTTAGCCTCTTTGCTCTTATACATTCTCTGTTAATGCTCTCGAGATTGACCTTGTGCAATCTATTTCAGGGAAAGCTGCAAGATGGGAAAGAAATAGCTGTAAAGCGGCTTTCTAGCAGCTCAGGGCAGGGCAAGGAGGAGTTCATGAATGAAATAGTACTCATCTCAAAACTCCAACACAGAAACTTAGTCCGGATTTTGGGATGTTGCACTGAAGGAGAAGAGAAGCTATTGATTTATGAGTTCTTGTTGAACAAAAGCCTTGATACTTTTTCTCTTTGGTGGGTCTCGTCTTTCCTACTACACATTATTTTCTGTGTAGAACAGTTTATCTGATAGTTTACTATTTCATAGATTCAAACAAAAGGATTGAACTTGACTGGCCCAAGAGATTTGATATCATCCAAGGTATTGCGCGTGGACTTCTCTATCTCCACCGTGACTCACTCCTCAGAGTCATTCACCGAGATCTGAAGGTTAGCAATATTCTTCTGGATGAGAAGATGAACCCAAAAATATCAGATTTTGGATTGGCTCGGATGTATCAGGGAACCGAGTATCAGGACAACACTCGCAGGGTTGCAGGAACTCTGTAAGATGAATCTGTTTTCAGAAACATGCTTAAACAAGATTCATAAGTCATAACCATAATCATGTACTATAAAACTTAGTGAATGTTTTTGGTATTTGAACAGAGGATATATGTCTCCTGAGTATGCATGGACAGGGATGTTCTCTGAGAAATCAGACATCTACAGCTTCGGAGTTCTACTGTTAGAAATCATCAGTGGAGAGAAGATCTCAAGATTCAGCCATGGCGAAGAAGGAAAAACCCTTCTTGCATATGTAAGTTTAAGACTTAAAAGTTCTCATTCACTCGCAAAGGTTTCAAATTCGTTTCTTGCTCTTATATTATCAAGATCTGAAACTAAACAACAGGCGTGGGAATCTTGGTGTGAAACTGGAGGAGTTGATCTTTTGGATAAAGATGTTGCTGATTCATGTTGCCCATTAGAAGTTGGAAGATGTGTTCAGATTGCTCTGCTCTGTGTTCAACATCAACCTGTAGAGAGACCCAACACACTTAGGTTGCTGTCTATGCTCACCACAACATCAGATATTCCATTACCAAAACAACCCTTATTTGTAGTGCACACGAGAGATGAAGAATCATCCTTGTCCAAGGGTTTGATCACTGTCAATGAGTCCACACTGTCTTTAATCCTTGGGCGTTAAGAAACAAAGTGTGATGGAGATTTTAAGAATTGTTAGCTTATCTGTGTAACAAAAAGTTTAAATCAACTTGTCAAGAACGCCATTTTAATCCAACAGATCTTGCCGAGAAAACACAATGGCAACATATTTTTTTTTATCATCCATGGTGTTTTTAATACATAAGCAAAAGTAGAGAAAATCATACAGAATAAGCAAAGCCACCGGAAAAAAAATAAGGAAATTAAAATTCTAAGTTCATAAAAACAAAAGGAGGCTTTTAAACTTGATCGCTTCTTCTTTGGCATGCAAAGACTTCAACTTTTCGTCAAATTTCTTTTTAGTCTCTCTGATACTAAGCTCCATTTTTGTTTGGCAGAATCGAAACACATCCTCTCAATTACAGGAACAAGATAGTTAGATGATGGTGATAAAGAATGTTGGAACTTTTAGACAAATAAATTTCATGTCATTTTAATATAGTATATGCTATGAAACGTGTTATTTTGTTTTTACATAACTTTTTGTTGAATGCTTGCTTTTATTATCGTATGAGTTTTTTTTTCTTTCAACATTATCATATGCATTTAGTTGTGTGGTTGCTCTCCATGAATGATCATAATTAGGAATAGAAAAGCATTCACAACTTTTGAAAAAAATTAAAATTTATGCAGTTAATATTTGAAAATCGTTTTTAAGTTTTTGAACAATATTTGTATTTTTCAGCTACATTCTAATAGTAACACTTTTAATTAATATTTGTATAATCTGGTAATACCCAGTAAAATGCTTAAATTTTGTTGAATGGAACTAACAAATCTCTCAAATTTTGCTAGCTAAAAAAACAAAACTGTTTAAACCATAAAAATGATACAAATTCTTTAACCTTTTGATTTGCTGCTCGCCCTAAAATGCAACCTCGCTATTAGATGTCGAGGGGTTCTGGTTTTGAACAAAGAGGTGAACATAGACAAAATCTTTCCTAAAGCAGAATTATATCTACTCCGTTGAAAGACATCTGATCAATGCCACTGATGTGTTAGTTTATAATTGAGTTTGCTTCTATATTAATTATATAAGCTAGCGTTATGTAAAATAAAGAGAAGTATATTAGTCGTAACTTAACGAAAGGGTACATATAAAGTTACGAACAGTTATGTATCATTATGAATAGTTGTGTTCGTTTATGTAAGATCACTATATAAGTATTAGTGATGTGTAAATGTAAGATTGTCCAGATAAAGAGAAGTTTTCCAGATTCTATACTCTGTTCTCTTTTCTCTTTCAAATTCTATTTTACTTTTCTTTATCAAATATTTATGTCTTGTACAAGAAGCAATAGCTTCTAAATTGATACAAGAGCATAAAACCAACATGGTATCAGAGCTCTTATGATTCAAGGGCCAACTGAAGCACAAAGAGAAGCAATAATTCCGCAACTATAGGAAAAAGGTTTCACGCAGGAGACGTGAGGGAAGCCGGAGTTGTGTGTGGTGGTGGAAGAGTTCCGAACCGATCGACACAACCAAAAGAGACACCCGAAGGGGTGCAATTGAAAAGTCAATGGAAGAAGGCTTCAATGAAGGAATTAAGACTACACTATGGGTGGCAGAGTTGATAAGATTCATTCATGCACATGAAGATCGTGTTTCTTCACAGAATAAAACACATGAAAGACGTTCATATAGGAGGAAGCCGCTTGTTGAAAAAAAACAACAGAGAAAGGCTACTCAGCAAAAAAAACTGCAAACTTAGAAAAACCGAGAGTGCGGATCTAAGTATTGAAGAAACAGAAGATGACTCAGAAGATGAAGGTCACATGCTGTTTAGTGCAGTGGAAGAAGAAACATCATCAAAAGTAGATGATGAAACATGGTTAGTTGACAGCGGATGTACTAACCACATGACCAAGGAAGTATCATACTTAATCACTCTTGATAAGAGTATCAAAATACCAATCAAAGTGGGGAATGGTCAAAGAGTAATCACGGCAGGGAAAGGGAATATCCAAGTGATGACTAGCGAAGGAGAGAAGATTATCAAAGAGGTGTTACTAGTGTCGGACTTAGCAAGGAATCTGTTAAGTGTTACGCAAATGGAGCAAAGAAAATGGTCACGGAGATAGCCGAGGAAAATGTGAAAGAGATTCACGAACGAGACGTCAAGGAGACGTAATGGTGTTCAAAAGATGGCACCAAGCAATAAAATAGGATGCTTGCCTATAAGAAAAATGGAGCGAAGAGAATGGTTACAGAAATAACAGTAAAGTCGTGGAGAAGAAGATTCACGCACTCAAGAAGGGAACCGGTTACACATAACCGAAGAAGATGTGGAGAAAATTCACGCACATCAGAGAACCTGTTATAGAGATAACAGAAGAAGACGTGCAGGTGACCTATGCATGAAATGTCACAGGGACGTGACGTGATGGTGATCAAAAGAAGTCACCAAAGAAAACACATAGTCTAAGAAAGAGATGTCAAGACGACATGACTAATTGAAGAAAAAGAAGGTTCACTCAGAAGAGATGAGGACACTCAGTTACAGAAATAACTTCAATGAAGTTAGGAAGTTAGAGTTTGAAAGAGGCGTTTGGTGTTAGTTTCACAAAGCCTGAAGAACAAATTAAACAGTTTGGAGTTAGAGCGAAACTCAATTAAGGGGGAGTGTTAGTTTATAATTGAGTTTGCTTATATATTAATTATATAAGCTAGCGTTATATAAAATAAAGAGAGGTATATTAGTCGTAATTTAACGAAAGGGTACATATAAAGTTACGAACAGTTATGTATCATTATGAACAGTTGTGTTCGTTTATGTAAAATCACTATATAAGTATTAGTGATGTGTAAATGTAAAATTGTCCAGATAAAGAGAAGTTTTCCAGATTCTATACTCTGTTCTTTTTTCTCTTCCAAATTTTATTTTACTTTTCTTTATCAAATATTTATGTCTTGTACAAGAAGCAATGGCTTCTAAATTGATACAAGAGCATAAAACCAATATGATGTACCGAAGAGGACCTCTGATCAACGTCACTGATGTATGAAAGAAATCAGTTCTTCTTAGAAGATTTCATAGCCAAATTATATATTTAGGCATATTAAATGTTAGCATGATCATTTTCTGAAAGTATAAAAAATAAGTTATGTAAATAATTAATTAAATTTCTATATTTGTTATATAAATAAAAATAAAAAGATTTCAAAGTTGAAAAACTAATTTATAAATAAAAAATTCAATCTCTATTATAGAGAAATAAATAGAGTTCCTCCAAATCTAAAGGAAAATATAACATCTTCTATTTTAAAGGTAAAAATAGAAATGGATTGGAAAGAATTTTTCTGCAAACTTTAAAATAAAATAAAAATACATTAGAAATGCTCTTATTTCTCGTGTTGGGCTTTGTATTGTGATGTATTTTGTTATATATCAAATCCATTAGTATAAGAAATATTATAAATATTATAAGGAACAACTTAATGGGATATAGTAATTTTCATATTCTGTTGTTGGAGTTTTTTTTTTAAAAGATATTAGAGACTCAAAATTTCATATGAGATTCAATAACAATTTAATAACAAATCATGACTAATATTTCAATTCATCTAAAATCATATTTCAATTCATCTACAATCATTTACAATTTTATTAAAACTCAAATAAGTGTTTGGCGTAATGTACTTCTCTTAGTCAAACCGATTCTAAAATACTACTTCTTCTGTTTTAAAATATAAATTATTTTGGATTAGAACACACATATTTAAGCATATTTTGCTTTTACTAAAAAAAATAATTATTATTTTGTCAAAAGTATTTATTTAAAGTTAAAAAATACTATTTAATCATATTTAGTTTTACTTTTTACCTTTTCAGGTATTTTTATTAATAAAATATATCATTTCATCTAAAACTTTGAAAACAACTTATATTGTAAAACATTAAGACATAAAGAAATTTTCAAAACCACTTATATTGTAAAATAGAAGGGGCAACATTTATTCCAATGAGGTAACGAGGGTAATTGGAACATTGGGTTAAAGACTTAGTTAAAAGCTAAAACTAATATCGGTTGTAGAGTCGATATCAATGGTTAATCATATTGTAACCATCATATTGTCTCTAATGATTAAAGATAATATAGATTACTACTCTCTATGATTATAAAACTAGTAGATGATACATCTTAGCTACTCAACCACAGCTCTCACAATCAGTATTACCCACAGATTGCAAGAAAAACCACCATTGGATTATCAGTTAAGTATGCTCTTAAAAATTAGATATGGTAGGAAGGTTCCTTGGGAAGAAAACATGGAGCGTCTACGAGTTTCTGCCTCTCACGCTTTCTTCCGTTTTGTTCTTCTTTGAGACATGGGCATGTGAGTGTGCTTCGTGGGCATTTTCATCAGGTCATGTTGTTGTATTAGTGTTTTGTTTCTGTTAAAGTTTAAAGGCTGTCTTGTCTTCTCTTGGTGACACACCAATGGTTTTGACTATATGTAATTTAATCGAAATTTAAGTAATTGGCCGCCATAGTTCTGTAAGGTTTCAAAGGCTGGCGACAAGGACTTAAGAGTGTTTCAGGTTAGCTTCTTCTAGGTCTCTTTCGATATTCAACTTTTGCTGTTTTTACTATATATGTCTATCAATATGCAGCATAAAAGCTATAGTAACGTTTGAAAACAATTTCGAAAATCTATCATTATGAAGAATAAAGCTATAGTAACGTTTAAAAGCTATAGTAACGTTTGAAAGTCGTTTGGAAAATACAAAAGCTGCAAAATTATTTGCTGTGTAGTTTTGACTATGTGAAGACCAAAATGAGGAAATTATGGTCTTTTGCTAGATTCTATCCATTATGAAGAGACATGGAAATTTCTAGGTCAACGATGTCAACATGGTTTATTTTTATGTTTAGATTATTTTTTTTGGTCGAATATGTTTAGATTATTATCATACTTACAAATATGCTCGTTGACGAAAAGAGAATATATTATATTATTGTCAATACGTACGATGTCCGTATAACACGGAAGCCTATGTTTTTTTTTGTAACTTAACACGGAAGCCTTTGTTCTAATCAAGTATTAATAATCTCTGCTCATCAACGTAAACTTTTGCTCATATATATGTTCAAATCTCCACAACATAATAAGAGTACACTTGAGAAAGATGAGTACAGTTTTATCTGTTTGCTTGCTCTTGCTAACTATATTCTCAAGTCGTGGCAATGCAGATATAAACACATCAAGTCCTTTGTCAATAGGACAAACTCTGAGCTCACCTAATGGAGTTTATGAGTTAGGCTTCTTCAGTCCTAACAACACCCTGTTTCGGTACGTTGGGATCTGGTTCAAGAACATCACTCCTCAGGTCGTTGTGTGGGTGGCTAACAGAGATAAGCCAGTCACAAAAACCGCGGCGAATCTCACCATCAGCAGCACCAACGGGAGCCTGATCTTGCTTAGCGGACAGCAAGATGTTATTTGGTCAACAGGAGAGGCTTTCACATCCAAGAACAAGTGTCATGCGGAGCTTTTAGACACAGGGAATCTCGTTGTAATCGATGATGTTTCAGGGAAAACGTTATGGCAAAGCTTCGAGAATCTTGGTAACACTATGTTGCCTCAGTCTTCGGTGGCTTATGATCTTCCCCGTGGCAAGAAACGTGTGTTGACCCCATGGAAGAGTAACAACGATCCATCCCCTGGAGAATTCTCACTGGAGTTTACACCACAAGTCCCACCACAAGGCCTTATAAGGAGAGGCTCAGAGCCTTACTGGAGAAGTGGTCCATGGGCTAAAACAAGATTCTCTGGTATACCTGGAATCGATGCATCTTATGTAAGTCCATTCACTGTTGTACAAGATGTAGAGAAAGGCACAGCTTCTTTCTCTTATTCACAGCTGAGAAACTATAAGTTATCGTATGTTACACTAACATCAGAGGGGCAAATGAAGATCCTATGGAACGATGGAAAGAATTGGACTCTTCACTTTGCGGCTCCATCGAGCTCATGTGATCTATACGGTGCTTGTGGGCCTTTTGGTCTGTGTATGAGGACGAGTACACCGAAGTGTATATGCTTGAAAGGGTTTGTACCAAAGTCAGACGAAGAGTGGAGAAAAGGGAACTGGACAAGTGGTTGCGTGAGGCATACGCAACTCTCTTGCCAAGCGGATTCTTCTAAAAACACACAAGGCAAAGACGCAGACATCTTCTATCATATGAAACATGTCAAGACTCCGGATGGTTACCAGTTTGCAAGCTTTCTCAATGCGGAACAGTGTCACCAAGGTTGTCTTGGAAACTGTTCTTGCACAGCCTTTGCTTATATAAGCGGTATTGGATGCTTGGTATGGAACCGAGAGCTTGTAGACACGGTTCAGTTTCTGTCTGATGGAGAGTCCCTTTCCCTTCGTCTTGCAAGTTCGGAATTGGGTGAGGATGAAAAGCGTTTACTTGTTACATTTTAAATTTCAACTTTCTTTATGATGTTATTTTCTCTAGCAGCATGGTCTGAAGTTTGAAGTTCTTGTTTTCAGCTGGAAGCACTCGAACAACGATTATTGCAGGTGCTACTGCAAGCCTTTCCGTTTTGGTGATCTTGGTCTTTTCTGCGTATAAGTTCTGGAGATACAGAGCAAAAGAAAATGGTGAGACTCTTGGACTTTGGTCTCTCTCACTCTCATGTAGGCAGTTTCTATGATCTGTTTAAAGATTGATATCCTCCTGAGGGTTAATTTGATAACTTCTGTTGAAAGTTAAGCTTTGGATGCTAAAGTGATACAAATTATGAACTAATACATGCATGCTTGTTATCAGTAGTACCAAATTTTATGTACACATCAGAAGATGCAAGGAAGAATGACTTGGAACCACAAGATGTCTCGGGCGTAAATTTCTTTGATATGCATACCATACGAACTGCAACTAATAACTTCAGCTCCTCAAATAAACTCGGTCAAGGTGGATTTGGTCCAGTTTATAAGGTATGAGATACTATCTTCTGTTTGCTTCTTTCTTTTCTGTTCTGTAACATTCTTGTATATTCTCTAGATGGCTAACTATCTTGCAACTTTGCTTTCAGGGAAAGTTGGTAGACGGGAAAGAAATAGCTGTTAAACGCCTCTCTAGCAGCTCAGGGCAAGGTACAGAGGAGTTCATGAACGAGATAACACTAATCTCAAAACTACAACATAGAAACTTGGTTAGGCTTTTGGGATGCTGCATCAAAGGAGAAGAGAAACTACTGGTTTATGAGTTCTTGGAGAACAAAAGCCTCGACGTGTTTCTCTTTGGTCAGTTCTTTATTCCATATACCTCATCGTTCCTCCTTTTTCCTTACTGTCACTAAATATGTTTTATCTTATTGGCTAGATTCAACTCTGAAGTTTGAGATTGATTGGCCAAAGAGATTTGATATCATTCAAGGTATTGCACGTGGACTTCTCTACCTCCACCGTGACTCACGCCTAAGGGTCATTCACCGAGACCTAAAGGTCAGCAATATTCTTCTGGACGAGAGAATGATCCCAAAGATATCAGATTTTGGATTAGCTCGGATGTTTCAGGGAACCCATTTTCAGGACAACACTCGCAGAGTTGTAGGAACTCTGTAAGAACTATTCTTTTGAAAACGTGCTTAACAAGATTCATAATCATAGTCATATCCTAAAGTACTATTTTGATGTTTGCACAGAGGATATATGTCTCCTGAGTATGCATGGACCGGTGTGTTCTCCGAGAAATCAGACATCTACAGTTTCGGAGTTCTGCTGTTAGAAATCATCAGTGGACAGAAGATCTCAAGGTTCAGCCATGGAGAAGAAGGAAAAACACTCATTGCATATGTAAGTTTAAGACTTTTTGAGGAGGTTTCAAAACGTTTCTTGCTCTCTGACACTCTTAAGATATGAAATGAAACCACAGGCATGGGAATCTTGGCTTGAGACCAAAGGGATTGATTTTCTGGACCACGATCTTGCTGATTCGTGTTGCCCATTACAAGTTGGGAGATGTGTTCAGATTGGACTGATCTGTGTTAAACACCAGCCTGTAGAGAGACCAAACACACTTGAGTTACTGTCTATGCTCACCACAACATCAGATCTTCCATCACCAAAACAACCCGTATTTGCATTGCATACTCGAGATGATGAACCCACGTCTAACGATGTGAACACCGTCAATGGATTGACACAATCTGTGATCCAAGGGCGTTAAGGAAACGATGTTGTGATAATTCAAATTTGTGGGATTGAAAGTGTGTGGATTGTTGTCCTGTAAATTAAAAGTGAGCAACTTTTTCAATAATTGATAGATAACTCTCTACGTATCTATATTGTTTCTTCACTTCAAAGTAATGTTTTTTTTTTTGGGGTTTCTCAGTAAATATTTTCTTTCCTTTTGTATTGGTGTTTTGTGATTAATAATAAAAAGAGGTTTGTATTTGTTATTTTACCGTTATATGATAGATGCATACCCATAATCTCAAAACTACAACATATGATGATGATAAGCAACTCCATCTATTCTTCATTTAGTATATACATTATAGTCGAAAGACTCACGAATCATGTTCAAAGATCTTGAGTTTCTTTTCACTTTTTTTTGGTAAGGAGTTTCTTCTCACTTAATTGCTGTTTTAAAAGTTTTAAACACATCTCTTAAAGGTCTATTATTTCGTTGACTTGGTCAAAACATTCCCTAATTAATGTGAGAATTATATAATCACAATGAAAAAGGTTAAATTTTTAAGGCATTTGTAAGTGGTGTCGTTTTCTCTTGCATTCTTGTTCAAAGTCTGCTACTTTTGGCTACAAGGCCCATATTTTTTCCACATACTACAAATACCATTGATAGTCGCTCTCTGTCCGTACTGAAGGTCCCGCGACGTCGCAGTTACTTTGAATGCTGGATCTTCTGGATTATCGTTGAAGTCGCCGATTTCGGCTAGAACCAGTTATGCCCAGATGGTGGGTTTTGTATAAATCGGCCACGATGCTGTCTTGATCGGAACTTTAGTTCCGGCGATGGTTTTAACAGTCATTTATTCGAACCTATGGATTACGCACTGCAAGTGTTCGATGAAATGACTGAACGAGAGATATGGTTTATAAAACCGTAAAATGTTAAAGGTGAGCTTCTTCTAAGTTTTTTTGGATCTTAAAGTTTGCAACTTGCTTGTTGTTTTATCGAAATGAAGCAATTTCCAGCTCTGTATTGTCCTTCTAGGAGAAAAACAAAAGAAACTTGTTTGCTATGTAGAAAGTTGACTTTTGAGTACTACACGCTATCCTCTGTGGACAATAAGATCGGCACAATCAATTTCCAGCTCTGTATTCTTCTCTTTATTTTTTTTAATTTTTTTAGTTGACTGCTTTTTTTATTAGTTGATTTTAAATTTTCTTTGACTTACAGGTCAATAAGCTTTGTTTTTTAGCGCTTATAATATTATTCAAAGCATCAAGTCTGAACCAAAAACAATATACACATGAAGTTTTTGCTCATTTAGAATTCTTTCACAGAATTAGGAAGATACATGAGAAAGATGGGCGTAGGTTTATTTGCTTGGTGTCTCTTACTAATCATATTCCCAACTTGTGGTTATGCAGATATAAACTCATCAAGTCCTTTGTCAATAGGACAAACTCTGAGTTCCCCTGGTGGGTTTTTTGAGTTAGGCTTCTTCAGTCCAAACAATACCCGGAACCAGTATGTTGGGATCTGGTTCAAGGAGATCGTTCCTCGGGTAGTTATTTGGGTGGCTAACAGAGACACACCAGTCAAAAACTCTGCGGCGAATCTCACCATCAGCAGCAATGGGAGCCTGATCTTGCTTGATGGGAAACAAGGTGTTATTTGGTCAACAGGAGAAACTCCCACAACCAGCAAGTGTCATGCCGAGCTTTTAGATACCGGAAATCTTGTTGTAGTTAATGATGTTTCAGGGGAAACAGTATGGCAAAGCTTCGAGAATCTTGGTAACACTATGGTGCCTCAAGCATCATTGATGTATGATACTCCTCATGGCAAGAAGCGTGTGTTGACTACATGGAAAAGTGACAGCGATCCATCTCCTGGTGGGTTCTCACTGGAGATCACACCACAAGTCCCCTTGCAAGGCCTTATAAGGAAAGGCTCAGCGCCTTACTGGAGAACTGGTCCATGGGCAACAACAAGATTCTCTGGGTTCCCACAATTTGATGAATCATATGTAAGTCCATTCAGCGTTGTCCAGGATCTAGCAACGGGGACAGGATCTTTCTCTTATTCTCAGTTAAGAAACTACAATCTATCGTATCTCACCCTAACACCAAAGGGGCAAATGGAGATTTATTGGGATGACGGCAAAAAATGGATGCATCACTTAACGGCTCCAGTAAGCTCATGTGACATATACGGTGCGTGCGGGCCTTTTGGTCTGTGTGTGAGATCCGATACCCCGAGGTGCATATGCTTGAAAGGGTTTGTACCAAAGTCAGATGAGGAGTGGAGAAAAGGGAATCGGACAAGTGGGTGTGTGAGACGTAAACAGTTATCTTGCCAGGCGAATTCTTCTATGAGAACACAAGGCAGAGACACAGACATCTTCTATCGTATGACCGGTGTAAAGACTCCGGATCTGCACCAATTTGCGAGCTTTCTCGATGCAGATATGTGCTACCAAGGTTGTCTAGGAAACTGTTCTTGCACAGCGTTTGCCTATATAAGTGGGATTGGATGCTTAGTATGGAATGGAGAGCTAGTAGACACTGTTCAGTTTATGTCTAATGGAGAGACTCTCTCCATCCGTGTTGCAAGTTCGGAATTGGGTGAGTATGAAACACATTTCTTGTTGAGATTACTGTTTTCTTATTACATTCGAAGTTTCAACTTTTATTTATAATGTTCTGTAGCAGCATGGTTTAGAGTTTTGTTTTCTGGTGAATATCTCAGCTGGAAGCAGCAGAACCAAGATTATCGTAGGTACTACTGCAAGCCTTTCCGTTTTCGTGATATTGGTCTTTGCCGCATATATGGCCTGGAGATGCAGAGGGAAACAAAATGGTGAGACACTGATAAACTTGCAGCTTTATCTCTCTCTGTCACTCTTTTTACTTGTCCCTATCTTTTTTCCTCTTAATAAAGTTTACACTAATCTGTCAAAGCTTGATGTCTTCCTAAGCTAATCTGCTCATTTCTATTGAAAGTTAAGCCTTTGGATGCTAAACTAATACGTGCACACTTGTTTCGTGTAGAACCGACTCCCATTGTCATCGATACTTCACAAGATGCATGGAAGAATGATTTTGAACCACAAGATATCTCAGGCGTAAATTTCTTTGAGATGCATACCATACGAACTGCCACCGATAACTTCAGTTCCTCGAATAAACTTGGTCAAGGTGGATTTGGTCCAGTTTACAAGGTATGTCACATTCTAGTTTATTTGCTTCTTCTTTTCTTGTTCTCCATATCCATCTGAGGCTATTCTTCCAGGGAAAGCTGCCTGGTGGGAGGGAAATAGCCGTTAAACGCCTTTCTAGTAGCTCTGATCAGGGTACAGGGGAGTTCTTGAATGAAATATCATTAATCTCAAAACTACAACACAGAAACTTGGTTCGGCTTTTGGGGTACTGCATCGAAGGGGAAGAGAAGATATTGATTTATGAGTTTATGGTGAACAAAAGCCTTAACATCTTTCTCTTTGGTCTGTTCTTTATCCTATTTACCTCTTCGTTTTCCTTTTCCTTCCATGTTATGGTAATAGTTAGTGTGTTACTGTCACTTATCTATTCTATGGTATTGTCTAGATTCAACTCTAAAGCTTGAGATCGATTGGCCGAAGAGATTCGAAATCATTCAAGGTATTGCGCGTGGACTTCTCTATCTCCACCGTGACTCACGCCTTAGGGTCATTCACCGAGATCTGAAGGTTAGCAATATTCTTCTGGACGAGAAGATGAACCCGAAAATATCAGATTTTGGGTTGGCTAGGATGTTTCAGGGAACACAATATCAGGACAATACCCAAAGGGTTGCAGGAACTCTGTAAGAACCTATCTTCAACGACATGCTTAACAAAGGATTCATACTTTCATCATCCTATATTAACTTGATGGAAACTTTTCTGATATTTGAACAGAGGATATATGTCTCCTGAGTATGCATGGGCAGGGTTATTCTCTGAGAAGTCCGATATCTATAGCTTCGGAGTTCTAATGTTTGAAATCATCACCGGAGAGAAGGTTTCAAGGTTCACCTTTGGCGATGGGAGCAAAGGCCTTCTTGCATATGTAAGTGAATGTTTTGATACTCTCAAGTGTAGACATTATCTAGTGGCCATTACAAAACATTTCTTGTTCTTACTATCCAGGCTTGGGAGTCTTGGTGCGAGTCCGGGGGATCGAGTCTTCTGGACAGAGATCTTAGTGATTCATGCAACGCGTCTGAAGTTGCGAGATGTGTTCAGATTGGTCTTCTCTGTGTTCAACACGAAGCTATAGACAGACCCAACACTCTTCAAGTGCTGTCTATGATAACTTCAACAACAGATCTTCCAATACCAAAGCAGCCAATATTTGCTGCGCAAACTCTGAACGTGCAACCTCTATACGATGTGTCAATGTCTAAAGATCTTATCTCTGTCAATGAGTTAACACAATCTGTGATCCAGGGGCGATAAGCTCTTAGTATATATATATACTTCAGTGTGTAGATTCATGAGCCTAAAATTTTGAGATCCCACTTTTTTATGGTCTCTTATTAATATACAAAGTTTCGTTGACTCGGTCAAAATACTCAAAGCAAGTAAATACAGTATTGTTATTAACAGTGTGTGTGCATCACAATGATAAAGTTGTCTTTTTTATTGAGTGATGTTATCTTCTCTTGCGTTTCTCGGCAGTTAAAAGTCTGCGACTTTGGTTACAATCGTTGATGCCCAGATGCTCGGAGTTGGATTGATCCGCCATAGTTTTCTGGGTAAGGGCCGTCTCTTTCTGTGAAGGTCTTCGACGTTGTCTTTGCGTTCAACATTAGAACTTTTGGATCATGCACTGAATGTGTTCGGTGAAATGCGTGAACGAGATGTCAAGTTTCAAAGTCTTGGGACCAATTGTTGAAGCCGCCCATCAAAAGTCATACTTCAGCTATTACCGAACTTTTTTGAGTCTTGAGGTAACGTTTTGTGGCTCTTCACCATCCAAATTCCATTGCCTTGCCTACGATTTCAGATTTTTCAAATCACTTGAAATTTTTTCAAAACTGATAAATCATTACAAGCTATTGTTGTATACCTGAGCATGCCAAACGGAAGTAACGTACTTGTAAAATATTGCAAAAGCGTTCTCGTGCTCTGTTTTGTTTTTGTCGGTTATATTCCTAGAAGTTCTGAGATGTGAATGCTTTGTTTGTGATGTGGTGACTGGTTAGATTGAAAGTTGTTGACTTAATTTATGGTTAAGGCCCAGAGATGAGAATATTCAAAGTTATCTGCTGAAGCAACATGGAATAATAAAATATGGAAAAAATTAATATTTTTTTTGTTTTGTTGGTGTGAATGGAGAGATGTGATTCTAGTGGTCAATGCGGTCCATGGTTTGTCTTTTTAAAATTGCGGTCTGGATGGCTTATTATTATAATCACGATATATAAAAAAATTAAGGAGCCGCCATGGATACATCCGAGAGGTTTCATACTTTTGTAAGATGTACAGGAAGGAAGTTTGTTCTGTTATTGGATTGACTTTATGCAGAGCTTTTTTCATAAACTGAAATCTTGAAAAGAGCTCTTGTATTGACTTTATGCAGAGCTTTTTCATATGGGAAAGATTGATATTGTTTTCTTTGCTTCCTTCTTCTTTTTGCTGATCAGGTTCTCAAGTTATGGCTACGCAGCTATAACCAAAGCAAGTCCTTTGTCGGTAGGACAAACTCTAACCTCACCTGGTGGATCTTATGAGTTCGGTTTCTTCAGTCCTAACAATTCTCGGAATCAGTATGTTGGGGTCTGGTTCCAGAACATCACTCCTCAGGTCGTTGTTTGGGTGGCTAACAGAGATAAGCCAGTCACAAAACCCACGGCGAATCTCACCATCAGCAGCAATGGGAGCCTCATCTTGCTTGAGGGAGAACAAGATTTTGTTTGGTCGATAGGAGAAACGTTCTCATCCAACGAGTTTCGAGGTGAGCTTTTAGACAATGGAAATTTCGTCCTCGTTGATGAAGTTTCCGGAAGACTCTTATGGCAGAGTTTTGAGCATCTCGGTGATACTCTGCTCCCTCAATCGTCTATGATGTATGATATTCCAAATGACAGGAAACGTGTTTTATCTTCCTGGAGAAGTCCCACAGATCCTTCACCTGGAGAATTCGTAGCTGAGCTTACCACACAGTTGCCTCCGCAAGGCTTTATAATGAGAGGCTCTAGGCCTTACTGGAGAGGCGGTCCATGGGCGAGGGAAAGGTTCACTGGCACACCAGAAATGGATGAATCACATGTAAGCCGGTTCGGCGTTTCCCAAGATGCAGCAGCTGGAACAGGTTTTTTGACTTATTCGTTGCAAAGAAACTCTAACCTTTCGTACACTACGCTGACATCAGAGGGCTCGTTGAAGATTCTTTGGCATGATGGCTCTGGTTGGGTTAATGACTTTGAGGCCCCAGTAAGCTCATGTGATGTTTATAATGCATGCGGACCTTATGGGTTGTGTGTGAGATCTAATCCTCCAAAGTGTGAATGCTTGAAAGGCTTTATACCAAAATCAGACGAGGAGTGGAATAGAAGGAACTGGACCGGTGGTTGTGTGAGAAGAACAGACTTATCTTGTCGTGTAAACTCTTCTGTAACAACACAAGACAATGATGCAGACGCCTTCGACACTGTTGCAAATGTGAAGCCTCCAGATTTTTACGAATATCTAAGCTTGATCAATGCAGAGGAGTGCCACCAGCGTTGTCTTGGAAACTGTTCTTGCATGGCGTTTTCCTATATTGAACAAATTGGATGCTTGGTGTGGTATCGAGAGCTCGTCGATGTAATGCAGTTTTCTGCTGGTGGAGAGATTCTTTCCTTCCGTCTTGCCAGTTCTGAGTTGGGTAGGAAATGAAACAGAGCATAAGTGTTGTTGTTCTTCGTGATGTTGTTATTTACTGCAGCATGGTTAACAGTTTACTTTTCTGGTGTTGCATCTCTCAGCTGGAAGCAATCGTACCAAGATAATCGTAGCTAGCACTGTCAGCATTTTTGTTTTCATAATCTTGGTTTTAGCCTCTTATTGGTTCTGGAGATACAAAGCAAAACAAAAGGGTGAGACTCTGAAATGCTTAGTTTCTATATCGCCTTTGAATGCTATAAGCTTGGTACTGACACTTGGATGTTTGCAGTTCATAGACCAACTCCCACATCCATAGAGACTTCACAAGATGCATGGAAGAAAGAACTGAAACCACAGGATGTAAATTTCTTTGATATGCAAACCATATTAACTATCACCGATAACTTCAGCATTGAAAATAAGCTTGGTCAAGGTGGATTCGGTCCAGTATACAAGGTAAGATATAACCTGCTTTATCTGCTCTTTTCTTCTTCATGCTCATCCTTGTTCACTAGACGGTTATCACCGACTTTGCTTCCAGGGAAAGCTGCAAGATGGGAAGGAGATAGCTATAAAACGCCTTTCGAGCAGCTCTGGACAGGGTCTAGAGGAGTTCATGAATGAAATAATACTCATCTCTAAACTCCAACACAGAAACTTGGTTCGGCTTATGGGATGCTGCATTGAAGGAGAAGAAAAACTTTTGATTTATGAGTTTATGGTGAACAAAAGCCTCAACACCTTTATCTTTGGTATGTCATATATTGCACCTACCTCTGCATCTTTTTCCAATTCTTTTCATCATTTAAAACTCTTGTTTATTTGTTATAACTGACTAATATGTTTATGATTTGGCTAGATTCCACGAAAAAGCTTGAGCTTGATTGGCCCAAGCGGTTTGAAATCATTCAAGGTATTGCTTGTGGACTTCTCTATCTTCACCGTGACTCATGCCTCAGGGTTGTGCACCGGGATTTGAAGGTCAGCAACATCCTTTTAGATGAAGACATGAACCCAAAGATATCAGATTTTGGATTGGCTCGGATGTTTCAAGGAACACAACATCAAGCCAACACTCGCAGGGTTGTTGGAACTCTGTATGCATCTACCTCTTTTATATAGTATAGATAAGAGAATCTCAATCCAAAGTCTTTGCTTAGATCATCAAACCTGAAGAATCTTTTTTGGTAAAATGAAACAGAGGATACATGTCTCCGGAATATGCATGGACAGGAATGTTCTCTGAGAAATCAGACATCTATGCATTTGGAGTTCTACTATTAGAAATCATAACGGGCAAGAGGATCTCAAGCTTCACCGTTGGAGAGGAAGGCAAAAGTCTTCTCGAATATGTAAGCCAATTTTAACGTTCTCTGTCTCTCTTGAATCTTTGATTATGGATCAAATGTTTCTTATATGCTTGTGTTTTCATCAAATTTTCAGACATGGGATTGTTGGTGCGAAAGTGGTGGAGCTGATCTATTGGATCAAGATATATCCAGTTCTGGTTCTGAAATGGAAGTAGAGAGATGTGTTCAGATTGGTTTGCTCTGTATTCAACAGCAAGCTGTGGATAGACCTAACATAGCACAAGTCATGTCGATGCTTACTACAACAACGGCTCTTCCGAAACCAAAACAACCTGTTTTCGCAGTGCTGAATCAAGAGAGTGATTCAGAGTCTAAGAGTGTGTATTCTGTGAATAATATAACACAAACTGCTTTAGTTGGTCGATAAAAAGCATTTGCTTTTGCAAATGATTCACTATGTTTACAAAACTGAATCGGTTGTAAAATGTTGTAAAGATATTGGATGTTAATATGCTGAGGATTTGTTGAATCTTTGCTTAAAATGTTTTGACTCTTGTGAATAAATGAACAAAAGAGTTCAAAATTTTAAAATATACTAAAACATTTTTAGATTTTCAAAAAATACTTTTATGAAGTTAAAACTCAAACTTTTTGCATTTGGAATTTGTATTTACAATTAACGCAAAGAAAATTATATGAAAATTATGGATACATTTACAAAAAGATATAAACGTAAATGCAAACACAAATGAGGTAAAAAAAAAACTGATCTTGATTTCAATAGAACAGCAGAACAAAACAAAACAGAGTACGACGGAGAGATTACCTCAAAAGTACGGCTTTATATAGTCTTTGACTCTGTGTGTCTGTGAGAGAGAGAGAGAGAGAGAGAGGGAGAGAGAGAACCTGTTATGGCTCAAAAATTCAAAGACACGAGACAAATCGAGAGTGTTGTACACGGCCTTGAAAAAAAAACTATCTCCAAAGTTGCTATTTTTTTCTTGTGTCATCAGAAATCGTGTGGTGTTGACGTGGTTTCATTGTGAAAGCTCGCGACTTTGGATCGAGTCGCTTACGCCCAAATGATCTCAGCGTGGTGAAGCACAATTACTTTTAGAAGATTTGTTTTGTTTTTCTTTATTCCCTTCAGCTATAGTGTCATTGATTGGCGACAACATTTGACCGCTTCTTCAATACGGAAAGCACTGATTGTGTTCGACGAAATGACTGACCGAGAATTTTGACTTCATATGTGCCTACAAACTTACTCAAGAGATCCTCAAATTAGGTACATTAAATTTCTCTTAATTGGTTGCAAGAAAACTAAAACCTTGTCGATATTATACAAGCTTATTGATCTATGCGTTGTTATCATTCCAGTTTGTGTGAGAAAATGATATTTTGGAGGAAATATTTCCAGAAATGCAAAGCTTTGTAGCATCCAGGTAACTTCTGCATATGGGCCCTGTTTCTTTTTTTGCGTTAACCTCTTTCATGGAATGTGACGAGTGTGAAAAATGAAAAGTATATTTTTATTTCAGGAGAGAAAGTTGATTTCTAGTTAGACTTAATGCAATTGGTGTATTATTTATTCTGTTTAATTATAGAAAGCAACTTAGGATCGATGATTGATAGTGACACATTAATGCACCAGCGGGTAAAGAAGAGAACTTTGAAATGGTCAATTATTGTGATCTAATATCTGGTCAACTTTAGGTGTCTTAAGTAGCAGAACACCCATTAGTTTCTATGTTTATAGATGAAACTAAAAGAGGATTGTTCTCTCAATTCTTTGGCTTCACCAAAATTATTTTTTTGATCCTCAAATCTTAAGATGGGTATAGTTGCATGTTTGCTCTTGATAGCAACCATGTTCTCAAGCTGTGGCTATGCAGCTATAACCACATCAAGTCCTTTGTCCGTAGGGCAAACTCTGAGCTCTCCTGATGGATCTTTTGAGCTAGGCTTCTTCAGTACCAACAATTCTCGGAATCAGTATGTTGGAATCTGGTTCCAGAAAGTCACTCCTCGGGTTGTTGTTTGGGTGGCAAACAGAGAAAAGCCAGTCTCGAGTCCCACGGCGAATCTCACAATCAGCAGCAACGGAAGTCTTATCTTGCTTGATGGCGAGCAGGATCCTGTGTGGTCATCTGGAGGAGATCTTACATCTAACAAGTGTCGTGCTGAGCTTTTAGACACCGGAAATCTTGTCCTCATGGATAATGTTACTGGAAAGTATTTGTGGCAGAGCTTTGAGCATCTTGGTGATACTATGCTACCACTCACATCTCTGATGTACGACACTCCTAACAACAAGAAACGTGTGTTGACTTCCTGGAAAAGCGAGACTGATCCGTCACCTGGGGAATTTGTAGCTGAGATTACACCACAAGTGCCATCGCAAGGCATTATATGGAAAGGCTCGTCACCCTACTGGAGAAGCGGACCATGGGCGGGAACAAGGTTCACTGGGATACCAGAAATGGATGAATCATATATAAATCCATTGGGAATGGTCCAAGATGTAGCCAACGGCACAGGAGTCTTTGCGTTTTGTGTACTGAGAAATTTCAATTTGTCATCCATCAAGCTGACATCAGAGGGATCATTGAGGATTCAACGGTATAATGGAACCAGTTGGATCAAGCACTTTGAGGGTCCGGTAAGCTCATGTGATATGTATGGTACATGTGGACCTTTTGGTCTGTGTGTGAGGTCCGCTACTCCGATGTGCCAATGTCTAAAAGGGTTCGAGCCAAAGTCAGATGAGGAGTGGAGAAGCGGGAACTGGAGTCGTGGGTGTGTGAGACGCACAGACTTATCTTGTCAAGAAAGCTCTTCTGCGGAAACGCAGGGCAAAGATAGAGACGTCTTCTATCATGTTTCCAACATAAAGCCTCCAGATTCTTACGAGTTAGCAAGCTTTAGCAGTGAAGAACAATGCCACCAAGGCTGTCTCAGGAACTGTTCCTGCACAGCCTTTTCCTTTATCAAAGGAATAGGATGTTTGCTGTGGAACCGGGAGCTATTGGACACGGTGAAGTTTGCTTCTGGAGGAGAGACTCTTTCCCTTCGCCTTGCACAATCTGAATTGAGTAAGCATCATATAATCTCTTAACTTTCTTTACAATGTTGTTTTTTGGGTAGCAGCGTGGTTTACACTTAAGCTTTCTTGTGACTTTTTCAGGTGGAAGCAAACGAATCAAGGTTATCACTATTGGCACTCTCAGCTTCTCTGTTTCATTGATCTTGGTGCTTGCCGCATATGGGTGTTGGAGATACAGAGTGAAACGAAATGGTGAGAATCCAAATAGCTGATTTCTCTTCAACATACTCTCTTGATCTTCCTACGTATTATCTTGTTATTGTTCCATGTTTTACTTGGGCTTCGCTTGTTTCTGTTTAAGCTTTCAGACATCTATTTGAGCTTTAGCTGAATGCTAGAAATTATGTGCTAACAAATGGATACCTATACAAACTTGTAGGCTCAAAAATTGTATCCAAAGACAATTTAGAAGGCGCTTGGAAGAATGATTTGCAATCACAAGATGTCTCAGGTATAAGTTTCTTGGAGATTCATACCCTACAAACCGCCACAGACAATTTCAGCGTGTCAAATAAACTCGGCCAGGGTGGGTTCGGTACGGTTTATAAGGTAAGAGATATGAGTTGCTTCTGTTCGCTCTTCTCCATTCTGATATTTCTTGTTCTTTATATGACTGTCTGCAACTATGATGCTCTTCAGGGGAAGCTTGACGATGGTAAGGAAGTAGCTGTAAAGCGTCTTTCAAGCACCTCTGTACAGGGTAAAGATGAGTTTATGAACGAGATCAAACTCATCTCGAAACTACAACACAGAAACTTGGTTCGGCTTTTGGGATGCTGCATCGATGGAGAAGAGAAGCTATTGGTCTATGAATATATGGTGAACAAAAGCCTTGATACGTTCCTCTTTGGTAAGCCTCTTCTTGCTTTTCTCCTCACGTGACATTTGAAATTGTAGAAGCTGATCGGTTTCTGCTATACTCTCTGTGTGTTGTAACAGATTTGAAGAAAAAGCTTGAGATTGATTGGCCTAAGAGATTCAATATCATTCAAGGAATAGCACGTGGACTTCTCTATCTCCATCACGACTCATTCCTCAGAGTTGTACACCGTGATCTTAAGGTCAGCAACATTCTCCTGGATGAGAAAATGAACCCAAAGATATCGGATTTTGGATTGGCTCGTATGTTTAGTGGAAATCAACATCAAGACAACACTGGCAGTGTCGTAGGAACTTTGTAAGTAACCAGTCCTATTCTTATAACACGCTCAATCAAAAGTCTTTCATGTTTACACACTCAAGTTGACTAACTAGTAAATCAAATTTGAACAGAGGATACATGTCTCCCGAGTACGCTTGGACAGGGAAGTTCTCTGAGAAATCCGACATTTACAGCTTCGGAGTTCTGATGCTCGAAATCATCACTGGCAAGGAGATTTCAAGCTTCAGCTATGGCAAAGATAGCAAAAACCTTCTCTCATATGTAAGAACATATCTTAAAACACTTACTGCAATGTCTAGATTTGATTCTTGGCTCTTACATGTTTTCGATTTGTTGTTAACAGGCATGGGAATCTTGGAGCGAAACTGGGGGAGTGAATCTACTGGATGAAGATCTTGCTGATTCTGATTCAGTTAATTCAGTTGAAGCAGGGAGATGTGTTCACATTGGTTTGCTCTGTGTCCAACATCAAGCTGTTGATAGACCAAACATCAAACAAGTTGTGTCAATGCTGACTTCAACAACTGATCTTCCTAAGCCAACACAACCAATGTTTGTATTGGACACAAGCGATGAGGATTCGTCTCTGTCCCAACACTCTAATGATTCCAAGGACCTAAATGTTTCCTATTAAATACTGTTCAAATCTGATTCTTTCACTTGGACTTGCCATGTGTTGTTCAGGATTGTGAAATAAACTAAGAGTGATGTAAAGGTTATTGTAAATTTTACATTATGACTTTAGATTTATTGTAAAGGCTTTAAAGGAGGGAAGAGCTGAAATGCCATTTTCACAAAAAAATTGGATCTATGCTGTTATCAGATAATTTAATGTCACTTTTTCATTTAAATGAGATGTGATATTACAAATTAGTCTTTAGTCAAAGTAACTGAAATTAAACGAGTAAAATAAATTAGTAAAAATAAAATAAGTAAATGTAAATAAAATTAAAATTTGAAAAAAAAACGAAAAAAATTCAATCATCGATCCCTCCCGCAGCTCGAGCATCCCCGCAGCTCCTCCTCCCTCATCTCACCCGAGCTCTCTTCTGGTTTCCAAGCTCCTCCCGTGAGCTTCTTCTCCCGTCATCCTTTTCGTCCGACCTAGATCGACTCTTTCTCCACTTTGTATGACCCAGAATTCCAGTCCTCTTTCTACCATTGTTGAAGATCTCATATTTTGAAGGTGAGTTCTTCTTTTTCAATTAGAGATATATTTTGTAAAATTAGGGCTTTAGATTTGAAAAATTAGGGATCTGGGTTGGTAACAATGTATTCTGGATAGATTAAGCCATAAGTTCGGTAATTTGTGAGAAGAACGTGGTAATGTTAATCAGATTCATATGCAGAACGATAAAACGAAACTCGAGCTCGAAATTCCTGGAGTTTTTGATAGGAAAAATGGTACAACTGGTACAATTGAGAGCGAACTGGAACAACGGAAAACTTAAGTTCAACTGGTACAATAAGAGCTATAATTCAACTAGTACAACTGAGTTCAATTTAGTTCAATTGAGTTCAACTAGTACCAATGGTACAAATGAGAGGTCAAATTCAACTGTACAACTGGTACAAAGGAGAGGTATAGTTCAATTGGTACAACTGAGTTCAATTTAGTTCAATTGGGTTCAACTGGTACAAGTGGTACAAATGAGAGGTATAGTTCAACTGGTACAACTGAGTTCAAATTTAGTTCAGTTGAGTTCAACTAATACAAATAAGAGGTGTAGTTCAACTGGTACAACTGAGTTCACTTTAGTTCAATTGAGTTCAACTAGTATAACTGGTACAAATATGAGGTATAGTTCAACTGGTACAACTGAGTTCAATTGGGTTCAACTGGTACAAGTAGTACAAATGAGAGGTGTAGTTCAACTGGTACAACTGAGTTCAATTTAGTTCAATTGAGTTCAACTGGTATAACTGTGGTACTTTGTGTTCAATTGAGTTCAACTGATCGACTATTTTCATTATATTTTCAGGGGAGCATGAGCATTAACCACACAAACATATATTTTGACTATGGAGGGAGTTATTCACGTGACGGAGGGTAGTTGAAATGGTTTACAAGTAATTCCACCTATGATATACCATTTAGGAACTTATCTGTGGAGGAGATAACTTACTCGGTGTTAGTAGATAAGATATGCAGTAAGATTGGGATAGATAGAGCTAATGCAAACCTGAAATTGAGTTACATTCCGTTGGTAAATAAACTGATCAACGAGACAAAGATTTTCGTTGATGATGACATATATGCTTATCTAACAACAGTGGATAACGAGGGGCTAAGGTCTGTTTTGCATGTGGAGGTAGTCAAAGGTTTAACAACAAATTCAGTTTCTAAAGCGGGTAGGAGTGAGCAAGCTTCTAAAGTAGGTAGTTCATTTGGTGTGAATTATGAGGAGCCGGTTGCAAATGGTAGAGCTTATGATGATGCATGTAATGCGGTTACTATTTATAGAGCAGTCTAGGAAAGAGAAGAACATAGGGAGCCGATTATTGAGGAGGTGACCGAGAACGATGGTAATGAATTTACTGATGGGTATATAGAGAACGGTTTGGATGGTATGCATGAATATGTTGAGCTTCCAGGTTCTGCAGAAGTTAGTCAGTGTGTTGAAGAATGGGAAGATGGTGCAGGTCTTGAAATTGGTCAAGAATTTTGTTCTAAGGAGGCAGTGCAAGATTTGGTTGACAGAGCTGCACATAAGAATTGTTTTGGGGTCCATACTTATAAGTCAGATATAAGGCGACTTATTCTAAAATGTTGTCAGAAGAATCAAGGCTATAAATGGTATTTACAAGCTGCAAGGTTTAAGAAATCGGATTATTTCAGTGTTAGAGTATACAGAAAGATGCATACATGCTCTCGGACCGTTGGGAGTACAAGCACTAGCAGAAGGAGAGGCACCCCACGACTAGTAGCATATGTTTTGCAGCAAGACTATCCGGGTCAATTTGACACCCCATTTCCCAAAAATATCGTGAATCTGGTTCAGAGTAGAGCTGGTGTTAGTTTGTCCTACTCTACCGCCTTAAGAGGAAAAAAACTAGCTGTTAGTGATGTGCGGGGCACTCCTGAAGAAGGTTATAGGATGTTATACTCTTATTTGTATATGCTAGATAAGGTAAATCATGGAACCGTAACAAGTGTGGAATTGGATGCAGAGAAAAAGTTCAAGTACCTATTCATTGCTTTGGGCGCTAACATTGAAGGGTTTCAAGCAATGAGGAAAGTGATTGTTGTGGATGCAACATTTCTTAAGATTGTATATGGTCGACAGCTTGTCTTTGCCACAGCTCAAGATCCAAATCATCACCATTACCCCATTGCTTTTAGTGTAATTGATACTGAGAAGCATGACAGCTGGATGTGGTTTTTCGAGAAGCTGAAATCGTTATACTTGATGATCCTGAATTGGTTTTTATGAGTGACAGACATAAAAACATCATAAATACAGTAGCGAAGGTGTATCCCCACTCCCAGCCATGGACATTATATATGGCATTTATCTCAAAGCGTGAGAGATAAAGTTCAGCATAAGGTGAACAAAGATCAAGTGGCGGCAAAATTCATCCAATGCGTTCATATTTATACTGTGAGTTAGTTCGAAATGGAGTATGCTGATTTTAACTAGAGGTTTCCTGCAGTTGCTGTGTATTTGCATGAGACTGTACCGTTGGATAAGTGGGCAAGGTGCTACTTTAAAGGAGACAAGTACAATTTAGACACCAGCAATTCTTGTGAATCTCTCAGCAGTGTGTTTAAGGAAGTAAGGAAGTACTCTCTCTTACCAATGACTGATGTGATTGTTGAGAAAATGGCACATTGGTTTAACAAGCATAGGAAGACTGCTGCTGATATGCTGATGTCAAAGAAAGTGGTGCCTTATGTGGATAACAAATTGCATGAACTATATCCAATTGCTGCTCGTTTAGTTGTGGCTGAGCTAAACAGCTTCCAACTTGAATGCACCGTTATTGGACTCGATGAGAAGGCTTACTGGTGGACTTGTCGAGCAAAACTTGCTCTTGCAGAGGGTTGGATATAGACAAGTATCCTTGTGTTCATGCAATCGCCGCAGCCGCAGCACTGATGAAGAAGGGAAGGGAACAGCGGATATTAGTTTATGCGACTTATGCTCTAGATATTACTTGATTGTTAAGTGGGCATTGGCATACTACAGGATGATTTATCCAGTGCCGAATGAGTCTTGTTGGAGTATTCCAGAGGAAATACTAAATAAGTTTGCTTTACCGCCTGATTACACCAAATCGCCAGGAAGAAATCAAGAAAACCGCTTTCCATCCACTAGGGAACGTCGCAGGAAGACGAGTAACAGGTTTGTGTCTGGCAGAGGTTTCACTTTCTATTTTCAGAGCAGCCAAAGTGGCAGCTCAGTTTGATTTATGTGTGTGTTTTGTAATTTTTGGTTTTTTACAACCATGTTAGACTATGTACAACTATGAATCTTTATGTGTTTGAGTTTGGTGAATTTATATGACCAGGTTTAACTAAGTACAAGTATAAACAATTATGAAGTTCATTTTGTCAAATTCGCACTTCCAGGTTCAACTGGGTACAACTATTAACGTTTACGTGTTGCCATTCGCACTACCAAGTTCAACTTGGTTCACGTATAAACAGCTACATGGTACCAAGTTCAACTGGGTTCATGTATAAACAGCTATATGGTACCAAGTTCAACTAGGTACAACTGTTAACGTTGACGTGTTTGTGCAACTGGGTGCAACTGGATACAACTAATATCAACTTTGGAAGTGAAATAAACAATTATTAAAGCTTCAAGTGATGTGAATATACCAATTAAGACCTATTAACCCATTTTCAATAAGGAAATAATTACTTATATGGTAAACATTAATTTTTTTATTTTTATACAAAATCATGTTTTCACATCAACCACCCCTTACAATATAAGGAAGACATCAACAAATTTAAGATTTTTGGGACTGAAAAACTCAAAATATTAAATATTTTATATATTGCAGTATGAAAACGTTATAAATGATGTTTAATGGTCCAAAGTCATTTATACAACTACAATATAATAGTTTAGAGGAAGGTTCAACTAGAAATACAATAAAATTGTAAAAGTACAACTATTGAGAATTGGGTTCAACGGCTTCCTTGGGGACAACTAAGTTCAATATTTTTGAGAAAATTTAATCAATTTTCATTTTTGCGCCAGTGGGAAAAAATTTTAAAAAAATAAAATCAGGCTCGGTCCACTTTCCCAATTTATATTTTTGAAAACCCTAGTTACTTTTTTTTGTTTCTTCTTCGACTTCGACTTCGAGAGAGAGAGAGAGAGTTCAGTTTTCTGATTTGTTTTTTTCTCTTTCTTTTTCGACTTCGACATATCCAATTTCATTTAACAGGTAAAGATATTCTTTTGATTCGTGTAGATCTAGGTCATTTTCCGATTTGCTCCCCAAGTTCAATTTCAGTTAAGTTTCAATTTTAATTTCAGAAATTCGAAGAAATGGGAAGATTCAGTCCGGTGACCAGTTCTGAATTGTCAGCTGAGCTGGATCCATGCCTCATAGCATATGGTGAATATGGAATGCCTAAAAAGTGTTACTGCGGTGGAGTCGTTTTCATAGAGACATCCTACACCAAAATCGATCCTGGGAGGAGATACTTCACATGTCGTCATCGTGATGTGAGTTTAGTAGATTACATAATAATTACTAGATCAGGTTTCTGGAAAAAAACAGAAGAATATTTATGATAATTCTTGGGTATTTTTGTGTAGAACAAAGGGTATCATATTCGGAAATGGTGGGATTTTGTGGTAGACGAAGAAATAGAAATCCTACATCATCAGATTACTAGTCTCAAGGATAAAATCCAGAACAACTTCACAACTGGAAATCGTGCAGAAAAAGCCATTGAAGAGGTGAAGGAAGGACATGTTCAGAATGAGGAGCAGATTGCAAAGCTGTAGATGCTTATTTTTCAGATGAACAAGAAGAAAATCAGTGTGGAGATGACATTTGAGGTAGCAGTACTTGTTCTTCTATTTAGTTTAATTATAATCCTTTTTTAAGTAAGTGTATTGTTCTTCTTATTTTAATACCTTGATGTTATTTGCTTTCGGATGAAGATCCTCTAATTTTCAAACTTTGGAAGAGGTCTTCAAGTTTTAACTCAGTCGAACTATGTATTTCAGTTGTACCTCGTTAGTTATGTCAAATATTAAACAATCGAACCTTGCAATTCAGTTGTACCTACTTACTTATGTGCATTGTTAAACCTATTAGAACTCAGTTGAACCTAGAAAAACCAGGTTGAACGGTAACACTCAATCAGTCGAACCTTGCAATTCAGTTGTACCTAGTTACTTATGTGCATTGTTAAACCTATTAAAACTCAATTGAACCTAGAAAACCCAGGTTGAACGGTACAACTCAATCAGTCGAACCTTGCAATTCAGTTGTACCCAGTTACTTATGTGCATTGTTAAACCTATTAAAACTCAGTTGAACCTAGAAAAACCAGGTTGAATGGTACAACTCAATCAGTCGAACCTTGCAATTCAGTTGTACCTAGTTACTTATATGCATTGTTAAACCTATTAAAACTCAGTTGAACCTAGAAAAACCAGGTTGAATGGTACAATTCAATCAGTCGAACATTGCAATTTAGTTGTACCTAGTTACTTATGTCTATTGTTAAATTTATTAAAACTCAGTTGAACCTAGAAAAATCAGGTTGAACGGTACAACTCAATCAGTCGAACTTAAAAAACTCAGTTGTACTTAAAGAAACCAACCAAATCCAAGTAGACCATATACAAAAACAAGTACACACCAACAACAAGCCAAGTACTTAAGTTTTTAAAACAACACCCAAACAAGTTCATAAAAGAACACCAACAACAAGCCAAGTACTTAAGTTTTTAAAACAACACCCAAACAAGTTCATAAAAGAACACCAACAACAAGCCAAGTCTTTAATGTTTGGCTTTCTTCTTTTTTCCTTTCGTCTTCTCCTCACCTCTTATTTTTTTCTGCTTCTCACTAGCATCAGATGGAGTGTAACAAGAAGGTGCTCTTGTTTTTCTTTTACTGGTTTCTCGTGCCTTTTCCGGAAGTTCTTCCACTGCATGCTCCTCCTCTTAATCTCCACCTTCTCCCTCTTCACCTGTTGCATGCTCCTCCTCTTTATCCCCACCTTTTCTCTCTTCGCCTTCTGCATGCTCATCCCCTTTATCTCCACCTTCTCCCTCTTCACCCGGTGTTTGCTCATCCCCTTCATCTCCAGCTTTTTCTCCTAATATAAATATTTTTTTATGAACAACAGCAAAAAACAATTGATCGATCAGAGTATAACTAATTTATTACCTTCGCTGGTGTTTCCTTTGTTTAGTTGTTCCATCACAAAACTTTCAACATTCCTCAGTCTCTCATCAAAACCAAAAACCACTTCCTGAAGTTCTTTTACCAAATTCCCCATCGTCGCCACCGATTGGATCATCTGTTGAACTAATGGTGTAATGGTGTCAGGTTCTTATCTGCGTTCTTCTCTACGTTCTTCTCTTGGTTCTTCTCTTGATTCTTCTCTAGGGACATTCGCAGTGCCACCTCTACCTGCCAAGTCTATATCATACAAATCTCTCCACCATATCTTCCTTCCTTTTGCAATTATATGGTCTTTCCACGAGTCAATGATTGGATCAATGAAGCCTATCCCATCATCACAATCAGGCTCTATGATGCGATCCATAAGAGCTTCCTCGTCCAAGTCAGGTTCCAAAATGCTAATGATATCCTGTGAATTTGGGATAATGAAAATCAACACACTTGTAAATTTAAAAACCAAACATATATCAAATACAACCGTCGATAATTCTCACACTAGTTCTTCCAATGGTCTCGTTAATATCTTCCAAAGGAAAACCTTTCATGGAACCCTCGGCAAACTTGTGCTTACACAATCGTGGACAGTCCTTCTCAGGTGGAACAACATCTACTCGAAATTTGCGTCCCAACGCAGGAATACACTCAAATGCAAAAGCCTACACATAAAGTTACAATATCACAACCATATTTTCTACAAACTAATAATTTAAAACCATTGGTAAGAGTTGGTTACCTCCAAAGGAAGAATGAAACCAGAAAAGATCTATGAATATTTGTCTCTCACGTTGCCGTTCTTGAACTTCTTCATCTTCTCCCTCACTCAACCATACAATCATCAAATGTGTAACGCCCCCATGGGAATGTTTTACACAATCCCAAATCATCAACAGTCTTAAGACAGAACGGCTCTATGTTTCCTGCAACCTTAGCCTTTGCTTTCAAAATAGTGGATAAGAAATACAAGACATCCATCTTCTTCTTGTCTACACTGCTCCGAAATGACTCGAGTTTCTCTCCCACATCTGTGATTGTTATGTTCACTTTTCTTCCAAACATCTTCTCCACAAACTTAAAATCCTCATTTTTCTTATCTTTTAATTCTTCATAATTGCTCGGGTAGTCAAGGCAGTCCAACCCACATAACAGTGCATGCTCTCTTATGGAATATCTAATAGGAACTCCATTAACCACAAACCACAGCTCATTCATCGAATCCGAACAAGCTTGATGAAGTAGCAGCATCCACATGCCCATAGGCTTTCGGTTTGGCTCCTCCTCCATGTGAAAAATATGCTTAAACTGAGGGTGAGCTGTGAACCACTTCAATTCAGTTGGAAACTGCTTTATCATGTTCACTGTATCCTGCACACTACACCTCGATCCTATCTTACAAACCTTGCTATATTGCTCTGGACCGAAGTAAAACTTCTCTGGTTGCAGTGGTGTACTATAATCCTCGTTATCCTGTGAATTCAATCTCAGATTTAATAAACCGTTAAAATAAATAAATACTAACTCGAGCCTAGTTGAACCTAATATACATAGTTGAACCAAGCAAGTTGAACATAGTTAAACCAAGCAAACGCAGTTGAACCTAACATACATTGGAGATACTAATGTAGTAGAACCTAGAAAACATAGTTGAACTTAACCAATCAAGCGTAGTTGAACTTCAAACATCTAGTTGAACAAAGCCTACATAACTGAACCTAGAAATATGTAGTTGAACCTAGCAATACCTAGTTGAACAAAGCAAGCGCAGTTGAACCCAACATACATTAGAGATACTAATGTAGTAGAACCTAGAAAACATAGCTGAACTTAACCAATCAAGCGTAGTTGAACTTCAAACATCTAGTTGAACAAAGCCTACATAGTTGAACCTAGCAATACGTAGTTGAACCTTGCAAGCGCAGTTGAACCTAACATACATTGGAGATATTAATGTAGTTGAACCTAGAAAACATAGTTGAACTTAACCAATCAAGTGTAGTTGAACTTCAAACATCTAGTTGAACAAAGCCTACATAGTCGAACCTAGCAATACGTAGTTGAACCTAGCAATACTAAGTTGAACCTAACATTCATTGGAGATACTAATCTAGTTGAACCTAGAAAACATAGTTGAATTTAACCAAAATACTACTGACTTTTACCATTGGTCCAATAAAATACACACAACACAAATTCATTCTCAATCTTCAGTCTAAAAGTAAGTAAGCAGATGCGTATATGTAAACTACCTGGGCAGACACATTCTCTTCTTCTTGTTCATGGCCACCCACATTCTCTTCCTCTTGTTCGTGGCGAGAATCATTCTCTTCCTCTTGTTCTTCGCCAAACACATTCTCTTCCTCTTCTTCTTGGTCAGACACATTCTGCTCCACATTCTCTTGCTCTTCTTTGTGGCCAGACACATTCTGCTCCACATTCTCTTGCTCTTCTTCTTGGCCAGACACATTCTCTGGAACTGAGGGTCTCTCTTCACTTATTTCGGGATTGATCTGATTGATTGAAGGAGACACCACTTCGGTTTCCTCTGGAACTTTCTCCACTTCTTCCGTTCCTTCTTCCATTAGTGCTTATGTGGCTGCTGGAGCCGGGGAATTCTCGGAATTGATTGCAGGAGGCACCACTTCGGGAACTTTCTCCACTTCTTCTGTTCCTTCTATTGGTTTTGGAGCCGTCATTCTCGTTATTGGTGCGTCGGTTCAGGAGGAGCAGTTCCTGCGTCGGTGCTCGTTTCAGGAGGAACCGTCCTTGCCGCGTCGGTTTCAGGAGGAGATGTTCCTGCGTCTGTTTCAAGAGGAGCCGTCGTTGCGTCGGTTTCAGGAGGAGCGGTTCCTGCATCGGTTTCAGGAGGAGTCGTCGTTTCTGCGTCGGTTTCAGGAGGAGCGGTTCCTGCGTCGGTTTCAGGAGGAGCCGTCGTTGCTGCGCCGGTTTCAGGAGGAGCCGTCGTTGCTGTGCCGATTTCAGGAGGAGCGGTTCCTGCATCAGTTTCAGGTGGAGCTGTCGCTCCCGTCATTGCTGCGGCGGTTTCTGATTCTCCTCGACCTCGTCCTCCTCTTGTTTCATATACTTTTTTACCAAATTTCAGTTTAACCATATCTGAATCGAAAATCAAATCCATAGAAAAGAAGAGAAGACAAAGAAGAGAGATGAGTGGATTGAAAAGGAAAAGAATTGAACGGGAAATAGATCAAAAATAGAAGCTGGAAATAAACGAAAAAGAGAGAAGTCGGAAGTTGGATCTGCTTCAATAGATTCTTCTTTTTTTTTTCACAGTTACAAAAGTAAAAATATTTACTAGGGTTGTTGTTTCGAATCATGGTTGGCGGATGGGTCGGATGGGTAAAACCCATGAAATATTTGTAATTATTAGAATTTTATAAAGTCAAAATTGTATTTCATCTAATTTTTAGTTAAAATAAATCTAAAAAAATTAATTTTTATATCGGTGATATATGAGATTGAAATTTGGAAAATAATGGTATTTCAGCCATTGATCTACTTAAAGACTCCAAACAGGAGAGAAGGTTTTGACCAAATCACACCAAGAAGGAACTATTCAACGTATTTGTCATCTTCTTATAACGGATTTGACGTTAATCAATGAGAGTGGATAAGTTATGAATATGAAACAAATGATTGGCTGCGCAGAATCAGAGAATCTTTGTCAAATTCGTACACCAGAACGAGTATTGTCCATTGTCGTATATGTGAGAGAACTTCGGAGAGTGAAGATGGAGGTGTTTTTTTTATTATAATTCAAGTTTTCTTTTACCGAATTAAGAGGGTTAGTGAGGTTTCATACAAGTTTTATACAATCAAACTTGGTTCTAAATTTGTATGGTTTTAAAATTAATAATGTTTGTTTGACTAGGTAGTTAACATATAAGTTCTATAACATTTTTTTATCGTCTGAATGCAAACTAGATAATATTTAGAGATAAATTAACTACTGTATTCCACAAAGATCTATTATAGATATGTAGACCTACCACAAATAACTACAAGTGTCCATTCTTTTTTTATCTAATTGTTTCTATTAACCTACATAAATTACATCTTTTAGAAATCAAAACTTAGACCTCCTGATATAAAAGTGTTAATAAATCTTTAGTCAACCACTAGACTAAGGGACTTCTACAATTTTATAACATTTAGCGTACAAAAATTACTTATACATTTTCAGTTCATACAAATACGATTAAATCTCACTATCATGTTAAAAATAAAATCTAGATTTTTTTTACATGTTGAATTTTCAGAATAAGTTCAAAATGGATGTGATTCTATGTAAAAGTAAGTCATTTTATTTTTAAAAACATAGAACAACTTGTTATTTATATATGTAACATGTTTCTAAAAACCAAATTATCCAAAAGAAAATTAGTTATATTTGTCAAAATTAAACTTAACCTAATAACCGAATGCTTAATGAAAAGTGAAGAGAGTGAAGATGTTATTACCGGAACAAGTGTTGGTAATAAGCATACTCGTGTGCTACCAAGCGCACATGGCCCCCAAAATCTTACTCACAACACTATAAGTTTGAGTAACAAGAAGACATAATTTTTAATTCTCATATGAACCATCACTCTCACTGATCTCTCTCCACATAATTGAAGTGTGGTAGATGGGAGGGAGATATCACTCTATCTCTACACAACCTCACATGCTTCTTTATCACTTGATTCCATGTGCTTCCCCCTTTTCCTTACATACTTCCAAAACTACATGCATTTATACAAAAACTATTCCTCAAATTTTTGTTTCATGTCTCTAATCCAAATCACTTAGCTTGGATCTTAATGTATGTCCTATCTCTTATTTAGGCATTTAATTTTTGAAGTTTCAGTTTTCTAATCAAATCACATAGCTTGGTTCTTAATGTATGTTTTATGTCTTGTTTAGGCATTTATTTAGTTACAATTTTCTAATCAAATCCCTTAGTTTGGATCTTAATGTATGTCTTATGTCTTGTTTAGGTGTTTTGCCATTTTAGATTTGACTTTTATATAATGTTTATTTTGCACATAAAGCTGTAAATGATAAGGAAATGTTAAATTGAGTTTAATGCAATTTGATTGAGAAATGTTATCCTAAAAGTGCAAACATTGCAGCTTCTAAGAAGAATCTGTATTAAAGAGTTAAAAAGCCAACTTTTTTTTTTTGAGATACCCACTACACAAATAAAAAGAGCCCTCTTTTTGTTTGCATTTCACCAAACTAAAAAAAGAGATAATAATAAAAAAAGAAATGTTCTAAAGCTCTATATTAATATTCATGTAGTGGAAATTGGATGTCACATGGGATTGAGATTGGGATTAGTGGGAAAAGAACTAACAAAAACACCTTTGTAAAAAAAAAAAATATACACTCAAGTAAAAATTCACAAAAAAACTATTAGCAAAAAAAAAAAAGTAAAAAGGTTTAGGAATGCCAAATACCACTTAGCATGCTGCGGAATCTGTTCTTAGATAGCTTCTTCACAAGTTTCTTAGCATCTGAGCCTTCAGTTTCTGCTAGCTTCTCTATGCTTTTCAAATACCCTGAACTCGCAATCTTTCTCCTCGCGCTATTGCAGCTCGTTAACGACATCAAAATCGATATCAGGAACTTGGTGTTACCCGAATCTCCTCCACTCACATTGCTCCCATCTTCATGGTCAAGCAACTTGAGAATGTAGCTAATGTTATAGTCGTCTTGCGCAAACTTCTTCCTGTTCCTTGGAACCGAGATCAAACAGTAGAGCGCCACGCTCGCCATTTCTCTTACCTCTAACGATTTAGCGTCGAGAAACTTGACTAGCTCCGGCATAAAACCTGCGTCTCCCATTATCCTCTTAACCTCTTCTTGCAAGCTACATAGCCTAGAAGTAACCTTCAAGGCTGATTCTTGAACAGAGATCTCTCCGTTTCTTAGAAGATACAGCAAATGATCCAAGAATTTGCAGCTCATCAATGCATTCAAACAACCGGGAGACACGAAACACAAGTTATCGATTGCTCTTAATGCTATCTCCTTAGATTTGGAAGATGAATCTGATAGTACACTCACTAGCTCCTGGATCCCTCCTTGTCTAACCAAGATTTCTCGTGTTTGTTCGTCTTTAGAACACATACTTAACAGTAGATCAATGGAGTTTACCTGAACAATCTCTTCCTTTGATCCAATTAGCTTAATGAAAGTGGTCACTGTGTCATCTTCTTCAATCATGTACCTCTTGATTTCTTCAACACCGACGAGGTTTCTCAGCACACCACAGGAGCTAGCGACCAATTCGCCGCCGAGTCCGCTGCAAGAACAAATCTTTAGCAATGCTGAGACGCCTCCATGAGCAGAGACAGACCACGCATTCTCTGAATTCTCTGTTAGTTTCTTCAAACACCTTGCGGAAGCTTCTCTACCAACATCGTTCCCGTTCTCAAGAACCCTAACCAGAGGACCAATCACACCCGATCCGATCAACACAGACCTGTAAGAACCATACCCAGAGATAAAAAGCACAGCTTTCGCAGATTCCTCTTGAATCCCCATCTCGGAATCAAGAAACCCAACGAGGATGTTAAGCATATCGCTGATTTCGATCACGGCCTTTGCGTATCTATCGTCCTCTTCCATGGCTTCGTTAAGCTTCACCAAAGCTTGCTTCTTCATCTCCAGATCCCCAATCTTCATCCTCGTGAGTAAATCCCTAATGTAAAACCTCATGTCTTCTTTGCAAGCGTTAGCGCTGGGCTTCGACACGACGATCGCGAATCCGTGGCTGAGAATCCCGGCGGAGTAAATCCGGGAGAGGTTCCTCGTGTGTCGGTCGAATTTTCCGGCCATAACGTCTAAATCGCTCTGCATCAGGAGCTTCCCACTGTATGAGACGTTCACGCAACGCGTCGCGAGATCGTAACAGTCCCTGAGAGAAACGAGGATGGCGGAGATTAAGCTCGAGAGAGATGGGTCCAACCCGGAATCAAGATTCTCGAGAGCGGCGAGTCCAGAGTAAAGCTCCTCGAGCTTGGTTCGTATCAGTTGCCATTTGACGTTGAAGGATTTGATTGAGTGAGAGAGTGAGATCAATGAAGATATCGCTTCGATTGCTCTCCCGATGCTAGCCTTCGATTCCTCACCGGTTTCTTCACCCATTTTTTTCTCGATTAAATCTTTTTTTTGTTCTCCTTCTCCTTCTCCTTCTTCTCAAGTTGTTTTAAAGCAAAAACCCATCACGAAATGATATCACTTTTTCTACTCTCTCTCTCCAGAAACTGACGAATTTGGTTCCTTCCACAAGGAAAACGATGGAAAGACGAAGACTTTCACAGGTTTTCTCGTTGGGTTATCAGCAATGGTTATTGGGTTTGAGGAGAGAGAGAGAGAAAGAGAATGAGAGTTTAGCAATTTGACGGGCTGGCCTTCTCGGTGGGGTTGGAGGCAGTGACATGTCGAGGAAGATGAAGGTAAGGGTAAAATGGTCTTCTCGCTACTTTTTTGGGGTTAGACGAAAAAGCGTATATGGGAAAGGTAAGTTGGTTCTTAAAATGGTTTTGGTGAAGAGCACGAGAAGAGCTATAGAGAATTCGATTCTTCTTTTTCTTTTTTTAATTTTTTGTTATTCCTCTCAACAAAAAAATCTTTTTTATTTCAAAAGATTTTCATAATGCTCTACTCAAAAACATTATTCAACTCATTTTTATTCTACTCATTATTATTATTCTCATTTAACTTATTTTATATATTTATAACCATTTGCATCCAAAGATTAACCTGTCAAGCCTTAATTAAACGATAAGCAATAATGATCTCTATAGGATAAGTGAAAAATGCTAAAGTTGGTAATGGAAACTAGAAACCAAATATCGGTAAAAATATTTAATTTGGATAAAATTATGTCCAGCTGAGGAAACAATACTTTTTGTGGTTCTAATAAATTAGATGATTGGAGTACAATGTTGATAAACTTTCCCCATAATTTTTGGTTTAAAATGGAAAAACAATGTTTTTCAATTGGTAGTACTGAAGAGAACTTGAGAATCACTCATATAAAATGCACCTATTATATAGTTTTTCTTTTATTTTGATAATATTAGTTTGAAGCTTAACTCTAAAGGACCATTCAATATTTGCACGAGCACGAGAAACCCGGAAGTGGAAATGGTTATGGACGGTGAAGCTGGTGGACAATATTACCATTGTAGAAGTTTACAATTTGTATGCTAGTATTAACTAGTTTCAAAATAATAAGTTAAAATATTTTGCTAGAGAAAACGTTCAAGTGATAATTTTCTGCTTGTTTCAATAATTGTTATTTTCCTAAATCCTAAGTATACTTTTGCTCGTGAAAATCAATTAGTAATGGCTGAGTCAAGATGTTTTTGTGTGGCAACGTTTGATTATCGAAAAGCTTCATAAGATTGTTAAAGTAAGACTCCCTAAATACTCGGTTTTTATTTTTACAAACTAACTAGAACAATAATTCAAATTAAGTATAAATTAATGAGGAAGTTTTAGACCTTTTACCTATAATCTTTTAAAACAGGAATAAATTCTTGATCATATACTATTAATTTATCCGACGAAAGGTAGAGGTTATTTTCATGGTACTGCATTGCCAAATAAATTTTGAATAAGATGTAGAAGCATTTTCATTCATCTACTTTGTTATTAAAGTATGGGATATACGTAAACAATATGAATATAAACTATAATTTTTAGAAAATTTATCTTATAATCTCTGTATAACAGTTGACTCAACGTATGTATATTAAAGGAACCAAGAGATGGTCCGTGACAAAACAGGAAGAGCCAAAAACTTGCAAAATTGAATGTAAAGCAAATGGATTGGCTACCTCTCACATGATTCCAAATTTAGATCGTCTTCGATGTATTAACCATTTTCATGTAAATAAAACTTTCATTATTATGTATTCACATGGATTGGAGTACTTGGTTTTATTGTTAAATTGAATTTATAATATAACATCTAGCTTACATTTTTGTTTGTAATACCAATGCGTTTTCCCCCCTTTTTGGATTAATCCCAAATATCCATTTATCGAAGAACTAATTCACAACTGATATATCATCATAAATGCTACTATTGATATCCATCACAAGAAATTTTGTTGACTTTATGAGTTTTCGTTCGCTGTTTAGCCATTCGACGGAAATTTAATGCGACTCGTAGATTGAACACACCTATATATAAAGCCTTGAAATTTTGCACATTTTCATAAAAATTTTTTTTGATATTATTAAATATAGGTAGTTTTAGCTAGCCACTGCATATATTAATCAACAAATGCGAAATTAAATGGATCTCTACCGTAGTATATAAAGATAAATTTTACATGTATTATGTAAGTGATGTTATATACTCCCTTTATTTTTTATTATATGATGTTTTAGAGATGTATACACAGATTAATAAATAATTTAATTCTTTATTTTTTCAAAACAAAATATATTATTTTGTCAATTCCAAAATAGTTCAACCAATAGAAAAATAAGATTCAAAACTAAAACAGTTAAAACAACAAAAACACAATTACTTTTTGCATAGAAACCTGAAAACATCATATATTTTGGAACAAAAAATAAACTTTAAAACATCATCTAATAAAAAACGGAGGGAATTTTTTTTTTCTTTCTTCTTTGATAACCGTTTTTAGAATAAAACTAAATTAATAAGAATTCTAAATTTAACTTCTAGATAAATATAAGTTGTTCAAAAAAATATATGTAGATAAATGTTAAAGATCTTGAAAAAATATAATATTAATCGATCGTTGATTTGATAAATTAATTAATATTTGTTGGTCATATACTTTCTCTATTTTTATATGATGGTTTAGTACTTTGCATACAAATTAAGAAAGGTTATAAAATGTCTATTGTAATTTTAATTTATAATTTATTTTATAGGTATTTATCGTTAAATTTTGATTTTTTTGTAAATTCATTATATATTTTGAAAAAAATTAAAAAATATTATATATTAAAAAAATGGAGGGAGTATGTATCTTAAAATAGGAACATGAAAAAAAGATTATAGACACACAAAATTGCCTGTGCAGGGATGGGTTAATGATTTTTTAGATGTTTTGTCGTGTTCAAAATTACATGCTTACATTTAAAATAGAAAAACCCACATGCATGTTGTATTTGTAATATATTGTACTTTATAATAGATTAGGAAAACAAGGCATTGTGATTATGCAATTATAGAGTCGTAAATAACATATAATTTATGTTATAAAAAAACAAAAGTTAGGTGTGGAAAGACAAAAAGAAGTGATCCCATGACATCGACGCTTGAGTAGTTGAGAAGGGAGATATTCATTTGTGCAAACGCATTACAACATATTCCTTAGTTTTCACGAAAAATATAATAATCAAAATATCATATTATTATTGGTACTCCATAACATTTGGTAGTGTATATAAAAACCAAAAATGGTTACATATATCATCAAGTGATAGTTGTTTATTGGTCATCGTTTTATTAGACCGAAACAAATAAACACAAAGAATGCAAAATATTAGTAAATTACTTATATATATAACATGCAGAAAATAATGAATTGTTATATTGAATCCGACCTAAATAGTTCGGACTTATAATGAAGAAAATATTGAAATGTTCGGCCCTAAACTTCTGTTTGTGTATATAACATGCAGAATTTTTAAATATTGAAATGTCATATTTTGTAATATAAACAGTTAAACACAAACATAAGTTTAACACTTAAATTCCACCAAAATAGTCCTTACAACGATATTGTCAAGGATATAGAGATCCCATCAAAACCATGATACCATGTTCTTGCCATAGATATAATTCGATGGTTAAAAATTAATTAATTTTCTTACAAAAAAACTTATCACTATCTTTTTCAAAATATGTATGTTATTATTCTAAATATGCTACCCAGACTTTTTTGAGATTATACCTTAAACGAATCATTGATACGACGAATATCTTCGAACAACTAGACCAATTCAAGATTGTGCATATTAAAAAAAGAAGGACTAAAAGTAATTATTAACAAACTCGTGAAAGAAAATGATAATAACTTGAGATCGCTTGACGGAGACATGTTGTAATTTAGTGGCACGACATAAAGGTCCACATGGAAGTCATCTTTGATCCAAGATAGGCATAGGCTGATAGGGTTGTTAATAACTAAAGGGGAAGCCTTGTCTTAAGCTCTAACACTAACTTCAACTAACCATTATTGAATAGTCAAGTTATGCATTCTTATCCACTTTTTATTATGCACAAAAATATTGTTCATTGCAATCTGCATTAGATTGTGTCAATGTCAATGAGTTTCCAGTAGTGATGAAAGTAATGAATGAATGGTATCATCATACTTTCTTTTTCAACAAAATATATGCATGGTAAAGAGCATTAGATTTGAACAGAAGTGTCTAAATTACACTTACAAAACTAAAAAGAGTAACGTAATATGCATGGTACCACCACGAGCCAAACACACAGCTCGAGAATTTAAAGAGCGTAAGTACTTTTGTGATTTCATTCAAATGCGTAGAGAAAACATGTTAATTTGAAGGTTTCATCGATCTTATTTAGATGTGATATTCATAAGACTTTGAACAAATTACTAACTAAGAAAATAATTATTATGATACCTATCAAGTTTGATGGTAAAAAGCAATAGAAAAAAAGAGATGAACATATATAACTGATATACAGTATGTGAGATCTTAGAGTGTAAAATATTACTCCTTGTGTATGATACTACAAGATGTTTAAAGTTTTGCACATAATTATTTTTTAATCAAAACTATTTTTATCATCTATCTTATCGTAACTCAATTAATAATAAGATAACAATAACAGTGAGATTATTTATGCATATATTAACAAAAAAATATGTTTATAAAAATATATATCGTATAATTTCTGTATAAACTAGAAACTACTCCTATATAAACGGCATATATCATACTTTAGAACAAGGCAATGATCTCTTTCCACTTATTACTTTTTGTCATATTATTTACACATCCTAAACCATATTAGATTATTTCATTCTCACCTAATTACACAATCGATATCGTAATACTAATTTAGTTATTATCTTGGCTCCAGTTGTTCTTAGCTATCTATGCTACTGGAGTATTCACTATGGAGCAAAACAAATCTCTCAATGAATGTGAAAGTTACGAAATGACATTACTTTTTTAAAGATGTGATCATGTTTTGTTTTTCATAACAGTTTTTTATAGTGCAAACGTTCTCCAGTATAAGAAATTAAATATGGTAGGATGAGCATTCATCAAGATTTTGCTAAAACTGAACTATTTACATTTGAACAGAATGTACTAAATATATATACTCATTCCAGTAAGAAAATAAATAACTGATGAAACTCAATGAATGGCATCGATTAATCCATTCACGTGTGTCACACTCATCATCAACTTATCATGTTTCATATCACATTTAGTTTGTTTTTCTTATATATCCGATGATTTAAGACTTGATATATAGATCAATTTTTATTTTTTATATAGTTACAGAACAATCTAAAAAAAACAAAACAAAACAAAAATCACAAAGAATCAGAACACACATAATTTGGTATGAATCATAAGAAATAGAAATACATGATCAGTATACACAGGATCGTATAAAACTGATAGGGTTTGTATAATCGGAAAACCATTAGGTCTGAGTGAAATATCAAGAATAATAATAAAACGGAGAATATGAGCTGGGCTTCTTATTTAAGGACCCAGTACGACCCAGCCCAAATAATGCTTGTGGCCCTTGTTTCTAAGATTAACCTTTTGGAATTAGTGATAGGTTTGACCACAAGTATGGATTAATGTTTTGTATAGTATTTACCTTTTTTTTTTTGGTCAAAGATGTTTTGTAGTATTACCATCATTGCAAATTTGTAGTATTACCATCATCGATAATTCTAGTGGTCCGTATGGCAGAATGGATCAGTTGATATCGTGGTCTCGGCCACAAAATGGATGGTTTAAGTTAAATACGGATGGAGCATCGCGTGGGAATCCGGGTTTAGCAACCGCAGGAAGAGCTCTACGAGATGATTTTGGTGAGTGGTGTGGAGGATTTGCTTTGAATATTAAGATTTGCTTTACACTTTTAGCCGAGTTATGAGGTGTGTACTATGGTTTATACATAGCTTAGGAGAAGAGAGTTACAAGATTGGAGTTAGAAGTGGATTCAGAGTTGAATGTTGATTTTTTGACTAAAAGAATTAATGATCAATACCCTTTGTCGTTCCTACCACGCCTGTGCTATGACTTTCTATGCAGGGACTGGATAGTCCGAGTGAAACATATTTATTGAGAAGCAAACAAGCTAGCTAATAGTCTAGCAAACTATGCTTTCTCTATTCTTTTAGATTTTCTTTATTTGGAGGTTGCTCCCGAAAGCATTGGTTCAGTTCTGTCGGATGATGCTAACGGAGTGATAACTGCTCCTTGTTCGATTGTAATGATTGCTTTGGATGTAATAAAACAATGAGAGACTTTTCTCTCACACTCCCACCAAAAAAAAATCATTGCAAATTTGCAATGTTATTATAACACATGTTTAAGTTTGAAAGTGCATTGACCAACAATTTTTTTATTTAACAGTGTAAAAATACTAATGCATATCTATACTAATTTAATTATACTTATCACCATAATAAATTTTTACTGTTTTGGATTAGTGTTATATGGCAAACCACTGTTTATTGGATAGCATTGGAATACTAGTCGGTTTGGAATGAAGATTAAGATAAAACGAAAACAATACTACTAGAAAATTGTGAAATGTTTCATCTCTTATTACTCATATAAAACAAATAAACTGTTTCTACATTACATATAAACATACAAAAAGTTTACAACCCACAAACGAGTTTTTTTGTGTGACCTTCTAAACAAGCTAGCCTTTCCAAAAACCCTATCTCTTTCTTTTTATCTAACAACAAATTTACAGAGACTTACCCAAACCAAAACTCAATAACATAACTTAAAACAAAAAACCTTTTTTCTTCAATCAAGGATCTTGAAGAAACAGAGCTAATGGTAATTAGCCTCAAACCAAGTTGTTTAATTTAGTTGAACAGAGCCACTGAGACTCCAGAATCGTCCTCTTTGCGGTTTATCTGCGAAGGCCGGTATCTTTTCTGCAATGGAGCTCCTGGAGCTTCAGTCTCATCATCGGTTAAACCAAACGGTTTGTCCAAACCGAATCTGCAAACCGAAGTTTTCCTAGGTGTACTATACGCGAAATGTGACTGCTTTGCGATTAATGACTGTAATTAAAAAAAAACAAGGAACAATTAGATCAACATTAACTAATTGTTGCATAAACAAACTCCACTAATGATGATGCCAAATGTCACTTACAGCTTCTCTTATTGTCTTTGAAACAAGAAACAATTGTTTCAAGTCTTCATGCTCGACCCCACAGATAATTCTCACCTGTAGTAAATAAATAAAAATCTCTCAATTAGTCTCTATGAAATGGTCAAACCTTATCTGCACGATACCAAAAGAAAGTTCTCCAGAAATGGAAATTTTCGAACATTTTCTCATTTCCAAATACGATTTTGACTATTAGAGAACAAAAACGGTCCAACTTTCAGCTGAAAGTAATTAACAGTCCATATAAATGAACATGAAATCTCAACTAATTAACTGTATCTAGAGATTTTAAAAGGAAAAACAAGTTTTTTAACGAGATTAACCAAAATTGCAAACACTTTCTCATTTCCCATATGATTTTGAACCTCAGAGAACAAAAAAGTGTTTAACTTTCAGCTCAATCCAATCAATACTCAGTAAACCAATATGAAATCTCAACTTATTAACAGAAACCCCAAAAAAAAAAAAGATTTTGCGATGAAATTAACCAAAAATTTGAAGACTTTCTCATTTGTAATACGATTTTGAATCTCAGGGGACAAAAAAGGTTTTTAACTTTCAGCTCAACATGATTACTATCCATAAATCAAAATGAAATCTCAAATGAAATCAGAATAAAGTTAAGGATGAAACTAACCAGAATATCTAGCGGAAGATCTTCAAGTTCTTGACTTTGAGCAACTGCAACAGAAATTTTGTCGCAGAGCATCTTGGACGAGACTTTTCCGACCGATGAAGTGAAATCGGAATCCTCTTTCTCATCACCTGATGAAATTAGAATCCTCTTTCTCCCAAATCCTCTCTTATATTGAACCAACTCTAACTCTAACCCTAATCCTCCATCATCCACGTCACGACGATGCTTCAAATTCGATTTCTGGGCAACGATTCTCTTCTTCCCCAATGCCATTTTCGCCAAATTTAATAAATACCCAAAGATTCTTACCAGACGAAATCTGCATTAGAAAAACGTAACACAACAAAAAAATCAGATCTTTTTTATATCGGAGGATCTAAAAACAGAGGATTTGAAGAAAGAACATAGGAAAAAGAATATAATTAAGAGCAAGAAACAAACCTATAAACAGTGAGATTTGAGATTTGTCGATATCTACTCAAAAACGTCTCCAAGTATGTATGCGGGAAATGAACGAATCTGAGAAAAATGAGTGATTTTTCTTTATCTTTGTTTGGTTTTGAATTGCGACAAGAAGATGAGCTTTTAGTCCTCTCTGTACTTATAGTAGATCAATTATTATTTTTTATTTTATGTCTTTTTACTTTTTAGTCAATTTATTTAATAGAACGAGAAAACGCTGGAAATTTCCTAAGGCAAAATATCTTCATTTTCTTTAATTTTTAAATTTGTTACCTCCCTCCTCCTTTCTTCTGGTGGTAAGCAAAAGACGGCTAAAAAAACTAGCCGTTGGGATAATGCACGTGGCGAACTCTGACTCGGAGAAGGAATCAACGTGGGAGGTTCATATGCTGACGTGGCGATATGGTGTTCGTTTGTCGGTTTAGTCTCACACGGTTTTGGTCTTAGGATTCCACCAATGTAGAGGAAAAAAGTAAAACAACAAATCTTTTGAGTCACTGACTGACACACAGTTTCTTTAATATTCCAACACTTATCAGTTATCACCGACCAAAAGATTTAGAGAATTTAGTTTTTATTGTAATTTAATTATTATTGATTGCTCTTCTTATTAACCCATATAATGTTTATTATTGAGATTGTGCGCAAAATTTAACTATGGCATATGCAATTGCATATATCTCTATTTTTATGAAAGAAATATGCATAATTAACTAATCTTATGTATATCTCTTTAGTCAAATGATTCTTACAATTAGAAGTTCTAAATTGGCATATAACAAATTGAAAATTTAAAGTGTTTGTTAAAAAAACAAAAACTAAATACTGTAAATGTTTTGTTTCTAAAAAAAAAAATTATTAAAAAAATACAAAACATTACTGTAACTAAATTATGTATAATACTGAGCTTTTGTGACAACTTAGTAATTATAAGATATGCAATTGAGTTTGTTATGACACTTGTTGAATAATTAAAGAAAAATTACAGTAAATGGATTCAGATACATACTAAATTAGGTATCTGCTTCTAACATCTTTTGGACGCAATTGTTTACTTAAAAAAGATATTATTATTTTTATGATTAAATATTCAAAAAAATAGTGTATCCTACAGAAATGGATCCACAATTGCTTTTTCAAAACCAGACCGACAAGATAATCCAAAAGGTAGATTTGATTTTATAATTTCTACACTTTTTCTACTCTACCGTTCCAGTTTCCCTTCTCAAGTTTTAAAGCTCACTTCTTCACAGAACTCCCAGCCAACTGCGAATCGAAGTCGAACTTTCCTTGGCCATCAGCAGAACGTTGTTGTCGCCCTTCACAGAGAAGACGATGGTAAGAATTGGGATATTAATTGTTGTTTTTAATTTTCCGTAGCGATTATCTAACGGCTGATGCTACAGGACGAAATCCCAGACTTACCAAGGTGAATGATAGCCGCCGGCCAGAGAACCTTTGGTCACCGCGTCAATGTGTATCAGAAGACCGCGTTAGTGGAGCAAATAAAACACCCTTGACGAAACCGAGCTGAAATTTATCTGGGATTCACAGCTTGTTGGAGATCCATGAAAAACCAGCTTGGTCCGGGGGATTTGGCCTCATTCTGCTGTCGCGGCAGTTGGAAATTGCCCGAGATAACGAGATCTGGATCCTATTCGCTGATTTTCCAATTCGATTCTCGCTGAGGGAGTTCAAACTGGTTACCAGACTTCGCTGCGGTAAGTATCTGCAGAAAGAGAAGACGCGGCCAAAGAACACCGACCCGGTGAAAGAACCGTTCTATGGCAAGCTTTTCGGTCAAGAGGAGAATGTCACGATGAACAAGGTTGTTTCAATTCTGAGGAGGAGGTCTCCTGGAGACCGCGAGATGAGGCTGAGATATGCATGCCTTGCACTGTTAGATGGATTCTTGCTCCCGACAAAACACTACCAGAAGATTAAACTCCTCAAAGAGCACGCAGAAATATCAGAGAATCTCGAAGAGTTCCTCGATTATCTGTGGGGACGAGTATCATTCAACCGCATGATGAACTCCATTAAGGAGAGAGACTTGGCGCAATTGGCGACAGCTGATGTCAGGGTTGTTCGTCGCCCTGCAATTCGTTGTCTATGAGGCGGTGCCGGCCATCTTGGAAGAAGCTGATACGGTAGAGGAAGATGACGATTTTGCCGAGACAGCCACCCAACCGTTGCAGCTAAAACTCAGTCATGTCCGTGCACTGGACCAGTCTTCGAATGTGAGTTTTTTGAATCGCAATTTTTATATCCACCCCTAACGAAGTTGGCTATTTCTGCGGTAGAGAGTTATTGTTAAATCTAGGACTGCGTACTCTGTTTATTTGAGTTAACGAGTTATTAGTTACACCGCTAACGTTTGAACTGCTGACGTGGTTGTTGTAGTTATCAATTGATTCAGTAACGGTAATCAGAAATGTGCTAGCTTGGTGTTGCGTTGATAAATTCTGCGCGCATTGTACAAGTCAATGTTATCTCCATTATTCGTCTGGAGGTTGTAATAAATCCTGAAGAGAAAAATCTTTCTTGGTCGAATGACGAGGACGACCAGTGCATTGATAACATGGTTCGTCTTATTGGGGAAGGTTTTAAATTCAGACAGGAAATGTTTGTTGGCAGTAGGAAGCCGGCGAAGCTGGTAGAAGAAACTGTGCCGAAAGGAGGGCCGAAAACTAAAAATATACGCGGGAAGAAAGGAAAATCAACAACCAGACAGCATGGTGGTCTTCGGAAGAAAATGGCTGGTATGTCGGCCTCAGATACCGACATTGCTTCAGCAGTCGCTTTGTCTGTTGCCGATGCAGTAAAGGAGTTGGAGGAGAGGATCGTCAGAGCCGTTAACAAGGAGCTAGTTGCCAACAACCAGATCATTATCGACGCAACGACTATGTGGTTTAAAGATAACATTATCATTAAGCAAAGGGAAGATTAGCCCTCTAGAGTCATTAGAACCAGTCTGCGTCTCGAAGTTGCTGCGCCCGCAGCTGAGAAGGCAAAGTTCCTGAAGCCGACGGCTCAAAGATTGGCGACGTGGATACGATTGTAGAAGAGATTTCCGCTAAGTACACAGAGGAAGCGTTAGTAGCGGGCCAGATTAGTTGCAGTGGTACGCACACTTTTTTGCTAACAACAAGCTTATTGATGTCACGTCTTTGCACAGGTCGGCGGTGAACGGCAAAGGGAGGGGCGAGGCACTTCGTCGGTCCGGGCTACCGATAAGGTCGCACAATCCACCACTCCCAAACCAGTAAGTGAGGAAATTCTCCTATGTGGGACTTCTGATATTAAATAGCCTCCGAGTTGCTTTAATGCTAACTCAAATATTATTGCCCTGTTAACATTTTGATTTCGATTATGTACAACATATTTGTTGATTGCCCGCAATGGGATGACACAATGTATATGCTAACTATGGCTTTATTTGTATCCCTCTGATAGGCCAAGACAGTTGACAACATCGAAGTGGAATCTAAAACTTCTGTTACAGTCAATTCAAGTGTCGTAGTCCCCCAAACCGAAGTTCCTCTCGATCAGTTGGAGGGAGAAATAGTTGTAGATGAAAATACACAATCTGTCGGGGCCCTTTTAAATAAGGTTGATACATCACCTGTCTTTCGTACATCACCTTTGTTAGTGTTAGGATAACTAGTAGCGTCACTCATACATGCCAGCGTCACTCATCTAAGTTAGCGTTAGTCGAGAAAGTTAGCGTTAGTCAAGAAAGTTAGCGTTAGTCGAGAAGATTAGCGTTACTCTTACCAATCAGCATTACTCATACAAGTAAGGGTTGCTAACCTGTCCTGTTAGCATTATTTATACAAGTTAGCGTTACTCAAACAAGTTATCGGTACGCAGATAAGTTAGCATTGTTGGCATATTATGTTAGTCACTTTTGCTGTTTCTTTTGCTTACCAATGACGTCCATTTCTTGCGCAGGACGGGAGCGGGGCGGATGCGGGTCTCCAAAGTACTGCAGAAGCAGAACCGGGGGCAGAGACCGGGCAATTAAGGACTCATTACCGCCGTCTATTACCGATAATGATCCATCTACCCTTAACACTCCTATCGCTAACGGCTTTGGTCCTATATGCTTATTTTATTATAGCAGAACATGGAGTGCGAAGCTGTAACTACGACCGAAGTCGGTGTAATACAAAGTCAGCAGGGCGTAGTGGCCGCCCAAGCTAATCCAAAACACAGTTCCTGGCGCTACTTGTAAGAGTAAGAGACCGAGGACTAAATCGTCTAGGCTTGACGACGACATATATGATTGTGGTAAGAGGATCAAGTCAATCATTGGCTAGCAGACGGCGGAGGAAATTGACAATGAGACAAGGATCAGAGAGAGGCTCAACGCCGCCTTGAAATCGCTAACTAGGTTCGCCTACTTCCGCAAAAATTTTTTTTTTCCATTTGCGAGCGATGGACTGTGAATGCTGATGGAGTTGCTCATCTATGTAGCGTTACTATAGGGACATCGTTTGTATCGGCCAAGGAGATCAAAAAGCTAATGGATTTAGCAAAACCTACACCAGCCAAGGTTGGTGTCTTATAAACCAATATCAGCAAGTATGAAAATGGGTTTTCGTCGCTAACTTTTCCTCCTCCCCTGAATATGTAGGTCATGGATGCTCTATGCATAGTGAGTCGGTGCATTCTGCGGGCTGATGAGCACGATGGATTGCCCCTTCGCGTAGACGTTCTGGACTCTAGTTTTGTCTCTCAGCTCACTAGGCTCTATCCCAAGTTTGCTAAGTGTGCCGATCCTGGAGGATTTAAGTTTCCCAAACAACTAGTTGTCACGATACTTATGGAAGGTAATACGGATCGTGTTCAGCTATTCGAAGAGGCGGATATCTTGTATATCCCGTTTAACTTCAACAAGATCCATTGGGTAGCCCTTGCAGTGCATCTCCATTTCTGGAGGATCGAGATTCTCGATTGTGACTCAACTATTAAATCGGATTCCAGCATCGATAACACCATTACCCCGATTGCGGTGATGCTCCCATATCTTTTCAGACAAGGTGCGGCCAACCCCGCTATGGGCCACATTGACACCACCGCCTTCATCGTAGAGAGGATAGCAAACTTGCCGCAGATAACAGCCCCTGCACAGTCCGCCGCAGTGTCAATCTTGTTCATCCAGGCTCATGGGGAGGGAGGTGTTGACGAATGCAGGTGTGTGGAACCCGCAGGGGTCGAGTGGGAGGTCAGGAAGATTATTACTTGTTTGATCGAGAACTTCTCTACTTTTACCGCTCACCGTCGCTGTCGATAACAAACTTGTTGTACCCTTTTTTCCGTACTCTCTTGTTTTCGGCATTTCTTTGACGCTTGTTGTACCTTGATTTTCGTACTTACCTCGTTTGCTGTTTTCGCAAATGCTGAGTATGGCATTTTGCGGTTGTAGTTTGCTAACTTTTATCTTTTTATTTGCTGTTCTCCGTTTTGAGTAGCTAAGGTTGATTCTACCCCGTTTAATGGCATTCACCTGACTAGTTGGAAAGTACCTTAGCCAAATAAACAGTTCTAATCTCGTTATCATGGTAATCACAAAGTTTAAGGTCTAAGTTAAATGTTATCAGACGAAGACGATGTTATCCGTCCAACTAACTCCGTAAACAGACAACATACTGTTTATTTGCTAACAGCATAGCGTTATTAACATATATTTTACATTACCATATGCATACGAAGACGTGCATAAATAACCATATTTTACATTACATAAGTTCGATTTGCCAGCGCGACGTTTTGGATGAATTACACAACAGAGGGAAGGCTAGTGATTAATGTAAGATTTTTATGTGGTACTTTTTTGAACCTCATAAACGCCTTACAAATATTTTACATGGAAAATTTATCACTTCTTCACTTATTTATCAGCAGCTCGTCAGAGGGATTACTTTGATACATCTACACACCATTTGCACAACCCGCTGTGCTTGACCTAATTGGATTGGACTACTCCCTGTTCACGGCCCCTATAGAAGATCATTGTTTCTGTTAGTACGTGTCCATGAATAGTAATATATTAGCGGTGGCCGATATGTTACCGGAATGGGGAACTTGCATGTGGACTTGTTATATCCCCTCCCTCAGCACCTTGTGCACTTTCTGCGGTTGACCCTGTGAACCAAGAAAGATACAACGGCGTTAGTACCCGGTCGGATTGAGAGAGTAAGGGTGTCGTTAACTTTGCTACGCTGCTAACCTTGAATTCGCCCATTGAAAGAATTCGCCGCTTACGTGGATGATCTGGCGGCCTTCGTACCGCCGGCGGTGCCAGTTTCCCCTCGCCGATGTCTGTTTCAGAAGGAGCTAATGTGTCCATGTCTGGGACTGGCATTATAAGCGATTTGTAAGCCATCCTAGTCACCTCCGAAGTGTAGCATGCACCTGCCAGTGTATCAATCTGTATCCCTGCCTGGACCGCTGCAGCGATAGCATGCTTACAAGGAATGTGTATGAGCTGGAACTCCCTACATGTGCACGTCTTCTCCCAAAAATTGACAGCGTATGTAATATCTCCCGAGTCTCTCACTTCGTACATGCCTTCCGCTATCTTCATGACAAAAATACCCAGACGATTTTTCAAAACTCTCAACAACCTTCTCTTCTACCTTACGAGTGAGAACGCTTTTAGAAGTCGTAGCGGCCTCCCTGCGCAGAGCAAACCAGCAAACCAAAGTTGTAAGGATTGTCTCCAGTATGGAGATAATCAGGAAATCTCTTGCCATTCTTAGAACATTGTTCAGGGACTCTGATACATTGCTGCTCATTACGTTGTACCACTCACACACAAAGTGGGACCGTGTCCAATACTCAAATCCAAGTTCTTCTAGATACGCCGTGCATTTGATGTCGGCCTCCCTTATCTGATTGAAAATTCTGTCAAACTCACCCAAACGGTAAGACTTGACAGCCTGAGAGACGAGATGGGGCAGATGCGGAGCTTTGAAGTGTGTCTGGATGTTCCGCTGAAGGTGAACAATGCAAGCACCATGGGAGGCCATTGGATATACCTGTTAGCAATTCAAAGATGTTAGCGAGTCTGTATACATTATCACACAACTTTAATGTTGTCAAGATAATGGATCTACCGCATACCTTCCAGATCCCAGAGTATATCGACGCGTGATGGTCGAAAAGAAAAACCTTCTGCGTGTCGTCCGGGACTATGGCTGACAACTTTTCTATAAACCACCCCCATGAGTCGTCGTTTCCATTGTTGACTACACCGAAGGCCAGAGGAAAGAGTTGAAAATTACCGTCCTGAGCGCTGGCAGCTACAAGGCAACCGCATGTCAACCTTGGAGATGTGTTCCGTCGATAATTATCACTTTACGCATGAATTGGAACCCCTCGGCGCATGCTGCTAGAGAAAAACAAAGGATATTTGAAATTCTCCACATCCCCTACACCGACCTCTGTCTCTAGCACTACTTTGGATCCCAGATTCACATGCAATAGTCGTGCGAATTAAGGAGGTATTAGCGCGAAACTCCCCATTGAAGATTTTATTTCTTTGTCTAGGGTGATCTCCCTGGCCCTCCACGCCTTCCAGTAGCTAACATGAAGGCTAAACTCTTGGCGCAATATTTGCTGCAGTTCAAAAGCCCATGGTCCCCTCCCTTCGCTACTATACTTGGAATGGACAAGGTCCCCGATGACCTTACACGTCGCCTGCATGTGGTAGTTTCACCTTGCATTCAAGTCATAAGTATGCTGGAGCACCACGCTCTTCACCTCGTATCGACCGGTGTCGTCCATCTTCGTTGTGTACACTCGCCAAGGGCATCCTTCGCCCACGCACTCCACGAGCACAATATCTGGTTTCGACTTGATGTACCAAAAATGAAATTTAGCGGACAACTGCATGGGCGGATCACCAGTGATTGTTGGGTCCATTATTCATGCTTCCACTTATAAATTAGATATGATTGAAAGAACATATTTCAAGGGTACTTTAGAACCCATAATACTCCATACCTGGCCATATTATCCCTCCGTTGCTTATTGGTCTGTAGTATCCGGTTTGCGTGGCACTGGGGTAGTACAATGATTCTGGCCGCGGAAATGCATAGGGGAATTGGCTTGCCTGCACGCACTAAGATCCGTCAACACCGCCAATAGGCGGCGGCGTTGAGCGTGCGCTAACTCCATTATCGCTGACAACATTATTATTACCGCTCACGTGCTTGTTAACGCTAACTCGCAGGAATACTTTGAGAAGGTCCGCTCTTATCGTCATAAACAAGCTAGCACCTTCATCGTCAGAGATTCTAATGGACGGTGCTCGTCTCCATTCCGGGCCCTGCATCCAGTGCGGCCACTGGTAAGTCAATACTATTTGCTCATGAGGTTGCAGGCGTAATCTCTCCCGCACAACGAGTTTCATTGCGTCGAAATCTGCATGCTCGTTCAGAGTGACTGCGTGGTTCAGAGTCGGTCGATCCGGCTTATGCTCCCACCACCCTTCATCATGCCTGATCCACTCTCCGCAGACCACTCCCACCGAATGCGCAATTTTCTTAAAAAAGTTAGATTCATGTTAGCATCGTAACTTAAGCCACTGTAACAGCATCAGTCCACTAAATCTCCAGAATTTATATGGTTCGTTACCTTAGCAGACGGGTAGTTATTGCAAGATCAACAACCTCGCTTCGCAGTTAATATGATGAAAGCAACCGTTGAGTCAACTATTTTTTTTGAAAAGAATAAGAGAAACTGAAAGGTCCACCCCTTGGTACACCCCAAATACTCCCTTGGGTTCACAGATATTTTCGTCCAACAAATTTATAATTTTTCATAGTTTTTTTGCCTTTATCGATTTTGTTGTCTAAGTAACTTCTTCCTCCAGATTTTCCTGTCAGCAGCGCAAGATTCGTTGACGTCATCTCGCATTTAATACTCCCCAAAACTCAGCATTACGTAAGAGTATTATCGTCATAATATTCAGTTGTATTATGTTTTCACCTAAATATCAATTATTGACTCTAAATATTTTATTTTTTAATTAATTTAAGTCATTCCTTCAATTTTTCCATAATTAAAATCCAAAAATATGCATTAATTTCATTATTATATATTTATTTTTTTTTCCTACAATATTACTGCAAAGTTATGCAAACCATTAGTTGAGAAACTTACTAACAAATTTGAAAACATCTCTTTAATTAATGGATATCATAATTCTATTATTAGAATTTTGATATTACCATATATTTCACATATTTTGCATACATTTAGAGTCAGTTTTCATACATTCATCTTACATTTTAGGCTAGTTTGCACCATTTTTGGTCCTATAGCACTTTTGCATTAGGAATTGCATGTTTCTTTCATTCTTGCATCAAATCATGTTGTTTTGTGACACACTGGAGTTGTGGAGGTTGCGTGGACGTGCATAGGATCGAGAGGAAGCTCGTGGACACGTGAAAGAACTCAGCCATGCATGCAAAGGACCCGAGACCGAGAGCAAGATCGAGCTAGACAGGTCGATCCAGATGAGATCGACCAGAAGATCGACTAAGCCCGGATCGTTTTTTGAAGGGATTGAGGATGAGATCGAGTGAGGAGATCGATCATGAGTACGGACGTGGATTACGCCATGCAGATCGAGAGCCAGATCGAGACCATGACCCGATCATCCAAGGATCGACTCCAAGATCGAGCACAAGCGAACGATCCATGAAAAAGATCGAGCCAGAGATCGAGTGACCCAAGTCGATCTCTGGGACTTTACCCGGCCAGCTCATTTTTGGAGCGTAGTGAGGGGACCATTAGGGCTGTTTGGATATTTTGGGCAAAGGGAGGCCCTCACTTTCATTACACACACTTAGTCTTATCTTTTTCCAGCTTTCCTTTAGGCGATTTCGGCCATTGTCATTGTTCTTGAAACTTTTCTTGTTTTTAAACCTTGAATCCTTTTCAATATTAAGTATTTTCCTTTAATCACTTATTTGTTCATGTTTAGCTTTCTTTCTTTTGCATTTCGATCGGTTTCAAATATGAGTAGTGAGTAGTAATCTTTTGGGTTTAAGGTTGGGACGATTTTAGGGTTTTAAAGGTTTAAACTTTTGGGAGTTTTTCTTGTTCTTAATCATTTCTCTTCTAGGATTTGGGGTCTTAAAGCTTAGAGAGTCTTGGAAAAGATCTCTATGATTCCAGGGATTTTTTACCTTGACCGGATTCAGAGATCCTTGAAAGCCAAATCCTAGAGACTAATATATCTTCTCCCAAACGCCATGGTTGAAGAGGGGGTTAGTTAAAACAATATTTGAGGTCTTTGCTTAGTGTTCTTCGATCCTTTTTTTCCACTACACGCCATAGGTTTGGAGGAAGGATTGAGGAAAAGGGTTATACCACACGCCATGGATAACCCTCCTTTAGATCCTCAAGGTTTAGAGACAGCTCTTCAAAAAGAGTAGATTTATGTTTTCAACCCCAAAAGTTTGAATCTTGAACCCCTTGAATATGACCCTCAACCTTAGATCCTCTTTTTAACATTTTAAAACTTTAATCATTTGAAGTCATTCATCTAAGTTGTTAGAAATGTCCTGTTTTATCCGTTTCAGTGCTCGATTTTTGGTAATTAGTAGATTTACATTTTAGAGTCTCTGTTTTCTTCTAGTAGTTGTTAACCCTCTTCCAGGGATTTAAAAATAGTTTTTCTACTCATTTGGTCGTTGCATTTAGTTTTCATCAATTTTACCATCTATTTACCCGATTCTGCTTAGATTTGCTTAGTTCTTGCATTCTTTGTGTTCTTTCTACATCCCAGGCTGGATTAATACCCCTTACCACTGTACTACACCATTATTTTGGTCTGGGGCTTTGACCTAAACAGCTTGGAAACATTCTGTCTATCAAAGTTTTTAACTGGTACGTAAGTAACTGAACTTACTCATCATAAACAAATTAACTAGTTTCATTTTTTTTGTTCAAACTAAACTAACTAGTTGAATCAGCAATTTAATTGAGGTACAAGACGCCAACCATTTATCAATACTAGTCAGTTAACTGTTTGTTATTAATAGTTAAGTTTATTTTTTTAGGTAATATTTTTAAAATTATTAAATATTTATAGAAATTTTCTTTATATAAACTTTAAAAAAATATAATGTGTAATCCTTTCTATTTTTGTGTCTTTAAAATTATAAATTTTAATATGTAAAATTATAGTAATGACACCTATCAAATTATCCAATTTTGATGTATATGTTTGATTTATAAAATGATTTTCTTACTAAGTTCTTAATGTTTTATTTTGTTTTCTTAAGATTTTTTTAATTTTTATATAATTAAGGATTATGTGTGTAAATATTTAATTTTTTTTTTAATTAAATGCTCACTGATATTGTGTATCTATGCATATATAATATGTGGTTAATATTGATTTCTATTTACGTTTGTTGGGATGCTGCAATGATCGTGTGAAGATGCTTCTTGCTTCTCCATCTTGTCTTTTACAAATTTTTGCTGATATTGCTATTCAGTTTATCATTAAGATTTGTTTTATTTACTATTTAATAATTTTGATTTTTTAAACATGTAAGATAATATGAAGTCTTTATATTATTTTTCATTTTTTTTATCTTTTGTGTATTTTTCTTATATTTTGATTTGAATAGTTTATCATGATATTCTAATTTGAATTTGATTCATAATTTTGCCATACTTTATTATTTAAATAGAATTTAAAAAGATGTTTCTCATGTGTTATTCTTATGACTCAGTTATAAGTAGTTGTTGGGACCGATTTTGCTCCCGGCCCAAGAAGAACCTGAGACGTGGATCCTAGACTGTCCCAGGCACTGAATCACACTACGCTAGCTTGGCCGAACCACTCCCGCGCACTTTTTCCGTGCAGTTGGCGAGCTTCCCCGAACACGCAAAAGAATCATCATTACCATCTGCTCTCCTGGCGCGCCGAGTGGAGAGAACAGGACATGGAGGATGGCAGTATAAAAGGAGAGAGGTCTCCACACAAGAAGGAGATCGGTTCGGAGGACCCAGAACCTCCTAGAGAGGGAGCATCCACCCGAAACCGAGTCCACCGGGTCCAACGAGCAGCACGATCAAGGGGGAACCCTTCGTTCTCCCGAGAGAATGCCATTCAAGATAAGTCCTTCCCAACCCGGAACCCCGCCTTTATATTAGCTGCATCTTCTCCCTTTTGCTTAGGATCCTCCCTTAAACACTCGCAAACAGATACATGTCTCGATCCTCGGACGAGACTTCTCATCCTAAACCCGTGGAAACACCCCTCTTGAGTATTAGTTCCCAGTAGGATGTTCATTTACTTGGGCGTCGGAGAACCTTCAGGAGAAGAAAACCCCCTTTCGGTCTTTCCGGAGGCCCGATTGACCTCTTGCTGAGTATTTACAGGATCAAGTATGACGATCGCCCCGTCACCGAATCCCAAGCAGACTTCCGCCCCGGAACGACTCGTCACTTTTCCCGCTAGAGGACAAAACTCGAAAACACAGATCCACCCCTAAACAAATCACACACCCCCACGTGACATCCCGAAATTTGCTCCCGAACAGCAGTAGCTACAACAATGTTGTTGCAAAATAGAGAGAAAATGCTATGAAAAACATTGTAACAATTGGTACAAATTGTTTTAAACTGTTTGTAACTAATTTGCAACAATAACTTGTTATTTAATATGTGAATAGCTAGGGGAACTTGCACAAATGACTCACATTTTGTAATCAATTGCTAACTAAACCCACACTTTCACCATTTCTAACATTAACTACTTTTTCTCAACCATCATTCTCAGTTTCATATATTCAATTTTTTTTAAAAAAAAAAAATTAATAACCAAACAATCTTCATCTTCCTACTTATTCATGAAAGTGTCATCATCAATTCAACCACCATTTTTAACTAATTTGAAGATTTTATAGCTTCAAGAACAACCAGAATCGCCATCACCATCATTACCTATTCTTTTAACTTTATATTCTTTCATTTTCTCTCTATTTTCATCCCCAAAACTCTCTAATTTAACTTTTCAAAGCTTTATGTTCTAAGACATTGTCATATTCGGTGATTTGACCGTGCATAGTTATTGGGCTTCTATGGTGGTGGCTAGAATCGAAGTTCTCTACAATCGAAGAAGCTAAATACCACTAGTATATGGTTTATCAGTCGATTTTCATGAATTTTCCGGTATGTGCTATGAACGAAGTCTTCTTCCGAAGTCTACTTACGGTGGCAGACTTCAGAAGAAGTCTGCTGGTCAACGCACATGTTAGTTTTGTAATTGATTGGGTGACTTTGGTTGAAGTCTGCGCCATGTGTTTTGACAACAACAAATGGCATAAACTTCAAAAGAAGACTACATTAGAAAGAGGTCAAAAGTCAATCTTGGTCAATTGCAAAATTGACCTCTCTAAAATCTACTCTAACGAGTAGACTTCTTGTAGAAATCTACTTTTAAAAGTAGACTTCGAAAGAATAAAGTTAAAGTTTGGTTAATTGTAAAACTAACTTACTTTTTTAAGCAGACTTTAGGAGTAGACTTCACCGAGTGAGTAGACTTCACTTGAAGTCTACTAATCTTTTGGCAATTACAAAAGTAACCTCAAATATAAACTTCATACGAGTGTGCTTAAGCGTATGTAAAACTGATACAGAAGTAAGTGCATTTACTAACACAAGCGCAAGACCAAAAAAATCTTAAAATTTCATTATAAATTTGATGAAAATGTGAAATCTACTTGAGTATACTTACAATGAAGCCGTCTTAGCAAATGTACCTAGTTTTTATCAGTTTTTCATATTTATATTATATATGTATGGTGGAATTAATTTTCTTGTTTTATTTGGTATTTAGCTTATTAGTCGCAGAACTCGTGTAGACTGGCTTCGTTTGAAGTTTGCATTTTTTGTTTTATAAAATTCATTTATTCGAAATTTGTAACAAATAAAATTAATTCTTTGACTCCTAAGTGTGTATTTATTGGTCTTGTTTATGTATGAGTTTGACATGTTTGTTTGTTATAGTTTAGCTTTAATTAATTTTCTTGTGTTATTAGGTATTTAGCTTTGAAGTCTACTAAGTAGCTTTCATTTGAAGTCTGCTTTTTTAATTTTTTTTAAAAAATTTCATTTAACTGAAATTTGTAATAAATAAAACTGATTCTCTGACTTTTGAATTTGTGTTATTTATTAGCCTTATTTATTTATGAGTTTGACATGTTTGTTTGATATAGTTAAACATTATTTAATTTTATTGTGTTAGTATGTATTTAGCTTATTAGTAGCATACATCATGTGAAGTCTACTTATTCGACATTGATTTCTAATGCGGTTTGGATTTCTTATGTGAGTGAAGAACGAATTGTTGTGGCATTTTGATGTGGATAATCGCAAAAGAGGGCGGATGTTCTTCTGGAGATATGGTTTCACAAATGGCAAGCTTCTTAAATAGCACAAGTGGATTATATGCTGGAAAAGAAAAGAGAGATTGTGGAGTTATCCTATCCATTACCATCTCTGATGCTTCAACAAATGCCTCATGATTCTCCTCCTATGTATGCCACCAATGATTTATCCACTTTCATATGACTCCGACATCAAGAAAGAAACATTGACATACTCGCCCCCATTATGTAAGTTAATCTCAATAAGCTGGAAACATTGACATACTCGCCCCCATTTTATTGTGTTAGTAGGTATTTAACTTATTAGTAGCAGACATATGTGAAGTCTACTTATTCGACATTGATTTCTAATGTGGTTTGGATTTCTTATGTGAGTGAGGAAAGAATTGTTGTGGCATTTTGATGTGGATAATCGCAAAAGAGGGCGAATGTTCTTCTTGAGATATGGTTTCACAAATGGTGAGCTTCTTAAAATAGCACAAGTGGATTATATGCTGGAAAAGAAGAGAGAGATTGTGGAGTTATCTTATCCATTACCATCTCTGATGCTTCAAAAAATGCCTCATGATTCTCCTCCTATGTATGTAACCAATGATTTATCCAATTTTATATGATTCCGACATCAAGAAAGAAACATTGACATACTCGCTCCCATTATGTAAGTTAATCTCAATATCAAACTTGACCATGTTTGTAATGTTTTATCTCCTGCCAGTTTGTGTAAGGTCCTATAATTTTCTTACAAAGAGATTAAAAAGTCTGCATATGAAGCTTCTCAGATGAGTGATTGGTGCTCTTCCACTATCTCAACGATATAGGTAAACCTTTTTAACTTGTATCATATTCTTCATGCTTTCTCTCTACCAGTTTTAGTGAGACTCCATATGATTCATTTCGTAATTCTTTTCACAGTCGCTCCACCTGAGATTAATCAACCTTTCTTTATACCTCTTGTATCTTTAGGTAGTTCATCATAACCAAAACTTTGTACGCTCTTGCTTCTTTTTCAGATACAAAGATACACCTGACAGAACTAACTCTTCTTCCCTTGAATCTTCTAACAGCTCTACCTCAATCAATATCTCCTTGTTGCAATTCCAGATGCCTACATGTAACTCATTTTAACCCATTAATCAATCTGATTTCCCTTATTGACACATGAATGTTCATCAAAACTAACCCATTTATTTGCTCTTCTTCGTGCTAGATTACAATGTCAATGATGGAGTTACCTGGAGCTGTATTCATTTATACATTGAGGAGATTGCAGCAAGCCTTAAATTTCTATCCAGGTACGGATTCACTAAATAGATGAAATCGATTATTGCTTGTATGAATCCTAGATAAACCCACATCTTTCTTAGATTTGTCTCCAAAATACCCTCTCTAAATGTCTTTGAAACTTTACACTATCTTTAACCTGAATTTTCTGCTTGGACCCTCTTCTTCTCTATCATTAGTCCAACGCTGCAGTTTCTTACTTTTCACGTACTCAGCTAGTGAAAATATTGTTTCAGATTCTTCACAGCTCATCTTAGACTCGATTTTTTATGAGATTTCAGATTCTTCTCATTCTAATGAGAATGAATGAGAAGAGAAAGAAGAAAGAAGTCAGAAAGAATAGATAAGACTTCTGACTTTTTTCTTCTCAAAAGGCCTCATGCTAATCAGAATTTGACATTACTTACATATTAGACCATTACTGTCTAAACTTCCGATTTGATACTTGGATTGGTATCCCAATAATCCTCCCCTGAAGCCAAAGATCATACAAACCCCTTGACCTTCACCCTTCAGGAAAAACCTGGCACCTAACCCTTTGCGCACCCTTATCAAGGGTGACACAAGGCACCAGTACCTCCCATAATAAACACACCCAACACTTAGACACCAGTACCTCCCATAATAAACACGCCCAACACTTATTTTTGAGACATTTTCTATACTTTGGCTCTGATACCAGTTGTTGGGCTTTCAATCCCGTGTCTAACTTATCTATTAGTAAGAGATTGTCCGTTTTGGTTGTAAGTAGCAAAGTCCACACATATTTGTTTTTCAGTTCCTCCCAATATGTTTCATACTAATTATAGTTGGACATTACTTATATGTTAGATCACCATTATTGTCTAAATTTCCGATGTAGAAATTAGATTGATATTCCAATACTGTAAAATCGATGAAGTATTGAATTATTTTATTATATTAATATAAGATTTTTTAAAAACTTAATTATCTTATCGAATTTTATCATATTCATATATGTTTTCATTCGAGAAGTTTATATCCGAGAGATACATGAAAAAAATTCAATGATTAAATTTCATATCTAACTTTGTTACAAATTTTGTGGGTTTTTAAAATGATTTTGCTAAAAATTAAAGTTTATCACAAATCATATCAGATTTTATATAAAAAGTAACAAATTTGTTACAAACAGTTTTGTATCTACCTTTGTTACGTATTAGTTTATGGGTTTCCAAACAAATTAACTACAAGGATAACTTCCTCGCAAACTCTAACAAATCTTTTAGAGATATATAAAAATTTGTTACAATATATTTTGTTTCTGTCATTGTTATGCATTTGTGTGAGCATTCAATATGGTGAAAAATTAATCGAAAAGCAATTTGATGTCAATAATCTGAAAAAATTCAAAATTTAAATAAAGAATATTTGAGATATATAAAATATCAGAGAAAATTATTTTATGGAAACAAATTTTCTTATACCAATTTAGTGAAACAAAAAAGATAAAATTTGACAATGATGTTTGTGGGGGCATAGAGAGCAACTTCGTCAGATCTATCAAGCTCTAATGATAAATGTATAAAGCTATATTGGATAACTATGTTTGATCGGTACCTATAAGATGATATGTTTCTATAAAAACAGTATATATTGTTATAAATTAATTAATAATATACATTAAATTCTAATATAATTTTATATAGAATAAATGTAATAGGAAAAATTACTATATTTACAAAGTAATACATTATTTTTTTAAAAAAAATTATAAATATAAAATTCACACAAAATTATTTTATTGTTTATAAAAAAAATATAGTTTAAAAAAACTTGCCGGTACGCGTGGGTATAAATCTAGTGTGGAGTAAAGGAAGCTTAAATTCAGGTTATGACCAAGCATGACAAACTATAAAAGTTATTCTGATGTGTTTGGAACAACATAATAGTGAAATTAGTTTATGTTGCTTTATAATAACTTTTTCTCATATTTGAACTCCCTTATTTTTTTCTTTTGGTGTATTTTAAATTTTAAACTCTTTGTTTTTAGTAATTTATTCAATATGTATTTGATTATTTGCTGCAGAATAAATAAAATAATTCAGTTTTCCTATTTTAATATATAAATAAATAGATTTTTGCATGATTATTTGCTGTAGAATAAATAACATAATTCCGTTTTGTCATTTTAATATATAAATAAATACTCTTTTTATGTCCTCTCAATATATTAATGATACATAAAACATGTTTAACTAATGTAGTTAATTTGTTAGTGGTTTTGATATGGATTTGACACTTATGGCTTTAGTGGGTTTTTATTGGTTTTCAAAGTGACATGAAATGATTGCGAGGGAAGCTAATCTCTTTCTTTCCTTTTGCTCATTTGGTTGACTTGCAGTTGCACTAAGCTTGGAACATACGAAGAGCACACAAGCGGGAGACAGTATCGGTGTTCCGCATATCCAGGTTCGACATTGTCCTTGAATATCAAAACTTTGCAGTATCCATCTTGTCCAATGATGTAAGAGAGTCCGTACCGAGCACCCCACGGGTCGTCCATTTCGAAAACCACAGCGACTTTCTTCTCTTCATCAATGAAGAAGCCCCCAACATCGAACAGTGTAATATCTACTTTCAGAAAACTGCTCCAAAACACCGCATCGGGCTGGATCTTAGTCGTAATCCAAATCTGTATTATCTTACGGCGTTGATTTAGCACAGCGAGCTGCTCATCTCTAACACAAGATAAACTCACTCTGTCACTTTCATCATTATTTACTGGATATTTCCCCCCTTCAAAGATGCGCTGCCGCCGCGGGGGGTATACGCGTGACACGTTATATCCCAGTCGGTAGTGACATCATAGAACTTTCCATGAATTAGATATAAAATCATAGATCTCGTAGATTGAGCCGCCTTTGTCGTATTCGAAATCACCATCCAAAGCCCTCAAGATTTTGTGGTTACGGTTGTTGTCGTATCCGAGACCATACCTGTCGGACCTTTCGGGTTTGTTTACAGGTTCGATCCACCGTGTTTGCCCCAGATATGGATTCCGTACCAAGAGCCTCGAGTGGTCCTTGGTGACGCATAGCAATAAGCCCTTGCAGTGAATGACCTTAGATATCTCGATTTGATCCAGTATACTTACTTGCTTAAGTTGTTCATCTAGGTCGTCGTCGTTAATCTTGCAGATACCTTTGGGATTGAATTTAAAGGAACACATCTTTGAGTCCCTCATCATGAACCCTAGTAAGTTATCTGGTGCCTTGCTTCTTCTACTGCTTTAGCAAAGATCTTACTTTTGGTTAGAGCGTAAAACTTTTTGCGAGTAGACCGCAGTGATTTCAGAGATGTCATCGGAGCCTTGGAGAGAATCTCCTCCTCTACCAAATCCACTGGAAGATCCGACATTGTCGACATTCTTCTATTGTGGGCGTGAGATGGTTAACGTGAATTTTGCTCACGTCGGGTTTGTTGACAAATATGCTCACGTCGGGTTACGTGAGGATTATTATGATATATTAGGTATTTATCCGCGCTATGCTGCGGGATATTTTTCTAGATTTTGTATATATTTTTAATATAATAAAATTATTTTTATAATGTAAATGAATATTATATTTATTTTTATTAGTTTAAGTTGTGTATTTATATATTTTAAATCTGAATAAACATTATATCCATTTTTTTTATTTTTTAAAATTATAATTTACCATCAAATTTGTTTAACTAACTATCTATAAATGTATATGTAAGAATAAAACAATACATTTTTAATACTAATGGTGAATGTAATTTATTTACTTACTAAATTGCCACTTGATCCTTCTTTAAAATTATATAAAGCAAATTGCTATTTAAAAAATTATTAATTAATATAATTATTTTTAATTATAAAATTTACTTAATTATCAAATATTTATTATTTACGTATGTTTCTAAAACTACTAAACTCTAATCAATAACATTCATATCAAAATGCATTATCTCTTGAGTAATTGCGTTTCCCGCGAAAACTAAAAAATCGCATTTTCCCGCGAAAACCAAAAAATTATCTTATATACAAAAAACTGAAACTTTGCATTTCCCATCAAACCGAGAAATTGTTTATTCCCGACAAAATCGAAAAATTTTGTTTTCCCATCAAACCAAAAAATTGCATTTTTCCGCCAAGATTGTCAAACTACAATTTCCCGCGAAAACTAAGAAATCACATTTTCTCGCGAAAATCAAGAAATCACATTATCCATTTAAATCCAAAAATTTGCATTTCCTATCAAAACCGAGAAATCGTATTTTTCGTCAAAATTGAAAAGTTACATTTTCCTTGTCGTCAAAACTAAGATATTTTGTTTTCACGTCAAAATCAAATTTTTTTTCTCACCATAACCAAAAATTCATATTTTCCGCCAAATCCAAAAATTCATTTTTTTTGCCATAACCGAGAAATTATGTTTTCCTACCAAAACTGAAAATCATATTTTCCTACCGAAACCAAGAAATTCTCTATTCCTGCCAAACCCAAGAAAATTTGTTCTCGGTAACTACTGGAAATGTGAATATGCAAGCTGTGGCGGTCTGAGCTTCTCCTCATTTGCTTTTGACTTCCATTTTTTTGTAAACTTTGAGCTTTTTAATGGGTGAGCAAAATGTTAAACCAATTTTATTAGTGTGTTAATGATATGTATTATTGTTATGTTTTTATTAGTTCAAAATTTTTGTTGATGTGTGCGCTTCTTATAACATAACGTTTTTTGCGTTGTTGTTATGGAAGCATAATTAATGATGAGTCTACACTTTCTTCAATCATATACGTCTCTATTAAGTAAACACATAGTTAGAAATTTTAATTTTTTTGTTGTTATTTATTATTTTGCGAAAAAATAAAATAAAGATTTTTTTTTTATTTGTTGTTATTTATTATTTGGATTTGGGGATGGTAAAAATAAAACAAATTTTTTATTTGCTGTTATTTATTTTGGGCTTGGATTTTGCAAAAATAAAACAATGATTAACAAAGAAAAATATTTGTATTTTTAATGGGTTTAAGTTAAAAATAATAAAATTTAGTAGATGATGTGTATTAATAAAATGTTTTAATGGGTTTAATTAAGTTTATAGATGGGTATGTATATTTTATATTTTGGGCTTTTATAAATGAAATAAATGATAAATGAAATGAGTGGTGTGTATTAATGTTTTAATTTGATTGGTGAATTTTTTTGCTGAAATGTCATCTTCAGAAAGCTCCAAAATGCTGATGTGTCTTCACCAGGAGAGACATTTGTGTTTTTGTTGTATTGATTATATATCAATGTCGTGAGATGGTTAACATGAATTTTGCTCACGTCGGGTTACGTGAGGATTATTATGATATATTATATATCAATGTTGTGAAACGGACTGACCGGTCCGACTGGTTTACCCGTGAACCCAGTAAATTATCTGGTGCAGGGCTTTTTCCTTTGTCAACCAACCACAACAAACCGGCTCAATAATCTTTCAACATTTTTACCAATACTTAAGTTTTGGGATACAATACTTATGTAAAAATTTATTTCTTTTTGACACTGGAAAAATGATTAGTTTATATTTTTTTATACATTCAGATGATGTATCTAGATGTAAATGCTTAAATATTATTTTTTAAACACTATTAATTTATCATATGGATTTTGCATTTGGACGCAAAATTAATAATATTTTAAAATTTTAGATGTTTGAGATGCTAAGAAAAATAGAGTTTGAATGAAACAGATGCATCTCAAAAACCAAAAGATCAAAAAACTCTTTAATATGATATAAACCATAAAAATTAGTTTTCTTGTAAAAACATAAGATTGAGGGTTTCTCTCGAAATCATAAAACTGTATTTTTCCGCTGAAAACATAAAACCGCGTTTCTCTAAAAAAACTAGATTTTTCGCTAAAACTTTGAAATAGCACTTTCCACCGGAATTTTTTTTGTCAAAACAGCATATCTATATTTTTCTGCAAAAACCAAAAGTCATGTTTTTCCGAAAACACCATAAAATTGTGTTTTACAGCCGAATTTCTAAAATTACGTATTTCTACTAAACACCCAAAAGGCCAGATTCATATTTTTTTTTCTGCCAAATCTGCAAAACTACGTCTTCCGCTAAATTCCATAAAACTGCATTTTCCCGCCAAACATGCAAAATCGTGTTTCCTGTCAAATCTGCAAAAGTATGGTTTCCCATAAACTCTGTCAAAAACTATATTTTCTCACCAAACATCAATAAAATACGCTTTTCCCGCCGAATTCGCAAAACCGCGTCTTCCCCTGCAAAACCATATTTTCTTTTAAACTTCATAAAATTACATTTTCTGCCAAGCTTGCAAAACTGTGTTTTTCCGTCAAATCCGCAAAACCATAACATCATGTCTTCTCGTAAACCCCATAATACTACATTTTCCATCAAACCCAATAAACTGCATTTTCTCACCAAATCTGCAAATCCATGTTTTCCGTAAAATACTAAATATTGCATTTTCCCGCCAAAACTCGTAAATCTGTAAAATCTGCCAAAACTGATAATCATGTTTTCCATAAACATCATAAAACCATCTTTAATGGCCAAATTTCTGAAATAGCTTTTTAAAATCGTGTTTACGTGCCAAAATTCTAAAATTTTGGTTTGCTAAAATTGTAAAAATTTTTTGAGTATAGCTAGAAAATTTTCAGATTAAAAATATATACTTTTGGTGTTTTAAGTTTTTTTTGTATCCATGTTTTTTTATAAATTCAAAAACAAACAATACTGCATCAGATATTGTATTTAAATGTAAAAGCTAGTTTAAAAAAAATAACTAAATGATGCATCTAACAGTAATAAATGTATTTCTATTATCACATTTATTCATTCATAGTTTTTCATTGGAAACAATAATTGTTTAAACAAATTATCATTATTTAGCATCTATTACTTTCAATGATTGATTGGTAAACAGTTCATCAGTTTTTCATTGAGTAATCTTTAATATATGTGGTAGATTTAATAAAAAATAAATTTGATTAAATTCTGAATCTAATATTAATAGTATGTTATAGTAATAGTTTATTTGTTTGAATTCATATATTATTTAAGAAATAATTAAGTATTGATTACCTTGTTTTTACTAAATTATTTTAGAAATGACAGTAATAATTTACAAATTAAACATATAAATAATATTAGTTAAAAACTCTTACAGTCATATGGAGATTGAAATGAGTGCAAAACATAAGAATTTTTACTTGTATGGTGGTTGTATGTGATTTATAATATGGTTTGATAAGCTGATGTCTAAACTCGAGTCCCATGTATAATATTTTTTTTTCTGGTACTTAGTTCATAATTTTATTAGAGCAAATTTATGTATTATTCTAAAAAACTACTTCACATAATATTTTCTTTTAAAATGCATGTTTTAATTTTTATGTAATAATATATATTTTGTTTTATAAAATCAAATAGAATAATATATTTGGATGTTAATATTAATATAGAACTTAGCACATAATGGATTTTTTAAAAAAATGTGTACGTTTTTTTACTTTAATGTAATAATATATATATATATATATATATTTTTCTTAAATTGAATATATTATAATATTTACATGTCAATAATTACCCCACGATTTTATTGGAGTGAATCTATGCATTATAGTGAAATAAAACTTTCACATAATGGTTTTTATACAAATGTATATTTTTAAACTTTGTATATAAAAATATTTAATTTGAATATTTATAAATTGAATACAATTATATATTTGCATAAAATATTAATATTTGAATAACATGTATTTACATTAAATGTTACCCTAATAAAAATATATGATGATATATTATGTAATTAGTTTAGTAATATAAGTGTTTATTAATTTTTGTGTGAAAAGCTCTATGGTGGTGACATTCATCACAATGTAACCACTGTAAATACTTATAAAACTAAGCTTATTCTATAAAAATGCATCTTGATTAATATATAGAGTATTGATTATTTTATTTTTATTAAATTATTTTAGAATGATAGTGATAATTGACAAATTAAACCATATAAAGAATATTAGTTAAAGACCATTAAAATTATATAGGGATTGAATGAGTGCAATACATAATAATTGTTATTTGCATAGTGGTTGTATGTGACTTATAATATCGTTTGATAAGCTGAAGTCTAAAATTCAAATCTCATATATAGTATTTTTTTCTGGTATTTGGTTCACAAATTTATTAGAGGTAATTTATGCATTATGATAAAAAAACTAATTCACAGAATAGTTTTTAAACAAATGTAAGTTTTAATTTTTTGATGTAATAATAAGTATTTAATCTGATTTAAAAAAAATCGAATAGAATAATATATTTGCATGTAAATATTATTCTAGAACTTATCACATAATGGATATTTTTAAATGTAAATTTTGTTTAACTTTAATGTAATAATATATATTTAATTTGTTTTTTTAATTAAATACAATCATCTATTTACATGTGAATAATTAGCCCACAATTTTATTAGAGTAAATTTATGCATTGCAGTAAAATAATTTTTTTACATAATGGTTTTTATTACAAATGTACGTTTTTAAACGTTTTATGTAATAAAATACTATTTAAATAAAATATTTAAAAATTGAATACAATAATATATTTGTGTGTAAATATTATTATAGAAATTATCAAATATTATATATAATAATTAGGATATTTATCAAAATATTTTGCATGTAAAAATATATATAATTTAATAAATTATATGAAAAATTAAACTTTTTTTGTTGGATTAAGTTTTTGATAAAAGTTAAATATTAAATCAAACTCTAAATTTAGTTTTGATTTTTAGTAATATTGGAACATTTTTGCTAGCTGGTTAAAGGATTCTATTTTTTTTTTCATATTTTCTAAACTTAATTAAACTTATAAAGGAAATGGAATAGTCGGGAATCCCGAGTAACTGGAAAAACCGCTAAAGTAGCTAAAGTAGTAATAAATCCCGTCAGTAAAATCGTTCCTATAGAAAGTTCATCTATTCCCAGTCTCCAGTAAAAATCAAAAAAATTGATCCATTTATAATCTTCGGACAGTTGAATTAATGGATCGTCGATTTTAAAATTATAACAAAAGGCGTAGGTCGTTAGAAGAAGTTCTAATATAAACGTTAGGTTTTTCTGTTCTTTTTGATTTTTTTAAAGACTAATTGAGTAGTTGCTATAAGTTTTGTTAAAAAAAAACTGGTGGATCTGTCCAATTGTGAAGTATTTGACAACTTTAAAATTTTACAAAATAATATCAAATAAAATAATATTTTCAAAATAGTTTTTTAATAAAATATCATTGTGTGGTCAAATAAATTTGAAAAACTATTTCAAAAATATTGTTATTCTTAGAACTGCCGGAGGATGAAATTATTAAGATTCTAACCTGTGATTTGGTAGTTGTGTCAGAACGTTTCAAAAAGATTCTCATTGGTAGGATGTTCTACTGCAAAGGTAGAAGCACTAAGGCCCTTCTCGCTCAATTGTCAAGAGCAAGGATATGGGATCTGGAAGGGAGAGTAAAGGGAACAAACCTGGAAAATGGAAGGTTTCAGTTTGACTTTGAAAGGGAGGAGGACATGATAAAAGTTCTAGCAAAATGGCCTTGTCATTTAAACCGCTGGAGCTTTGCCCTTGAAAGGTGGAAACCGTCTACAAGGGATGACTTTCCTTACACAGTGCCATTTTGGCTTCAGGTAACGGGTTTTCCAGTATACTATTGGAATGATGACACTTTTAAAGCTATTGAAAAATCTCTTGGACAGGTCATGCTCACGGATTTAGAAAGTGCAAGGGTTCAAGTATCTGTCAATGCAAATGAACCTCTCCAGTTTGAAAGGCTTGTGAGTTTCCCAAACATCGATATAGGCAAGATCAGTTTTGAAAGGGCATCGTTACTGTTTTAAATGCAAACATATTTCGCATAAGGAATATACTTGCCCCAAATTGACTGCAGAAGAGAAGAAACGCTTTCAGAAGCCTGAGCAAGAGGATGAAGCGAAGAGTCCCCATGATACCCCACTACAGGTTTGTTGAATGATAAACTTAATTTTGGATCAAGTTTAAATATTGGGTTAAAGATCCAATAATAATTGGGCCAAAACTCAATTATGCTTAATCAAAGATTCTAGAGTTTTCTCTAGAAAAATTAACACATCCACCTCCTTAAAATGTTCTAGAGAGTGGTAGAGAATAAACATCTAAAGATTTCTCTAGATAATTGTAATGAAATAATCTAGATATTAAAGTAAAATAATCTAGATTTAGAATTAAAATATTTTAGATATTTTATATTTTGGAGGCTATAAATAGCACTCCGTCTCTCTTATTTGTAACCAAGAAGTTAAGAGGAATATTAAGAGAAGTTAAGTGAAATTCCTAAGTCCTCTAGATTCTAAAACTTTCTTCTTCTTAAAATTGTTCCTTTGTTTTTCAAGCTCTTAAACACCTTCTCCATCACTCTTAAAAGTTCTTTCTTTCCAACAAAGTGGTATCAGAGCAAGGTTGATTCCCTTCTAAGTTCCAATGCTCACTAAGAGAAACTACGGAAATTGGAGTCTAAGAATGGTGGCCATTCTAGGAGCACATGAAGTGTGGGAGATTGTCCAAAAAGGCTACATTGAACATTGAACTCAAAAGGATAGTTTGAAAGTCTCAAGGAAGAGAGACAAGAAGGCTCCCTGTCTCATCTATCAAGGATTAGATGAAGACACATTCGAGAAGGTCGCCGGATCAAAGATGGCCAAAGAAGCATGGGAGAAGCTTCGAACTTCTTACAAGGGAGTTGAGCAAGTCAAGAAGGTGTGTCTTTAAACTATAAGAGGAGAATTTGAAGCATTGCAATTGAAGAAAGGTGAACTCGTCCAAGATTACTTCTCAAGAGTTCTAGCAATTACTAATATCCTAAAGAGAAATGGGGAGAAGCTATATGAAGTGAGAATCATGGAGAAGGTTCTAAGATCATTAGATTCAAAATTTGAGCATATTGTCACTGTTATTGAAGAGATAAAGGATTTGGAGGACATGAAAATGGAGAAACTACTAGGATCACTACAAGCTTATGAAGAAAAGAAGACCTTACAGAACAAGTACTGACGATGCAAATTGATCAAACCAAAGATGGAAGCGGCCGAAGTCATCCAAGAAGAGGTGGCGGTCAAACACGAGGAAGAGGCTGTGGTTATGGAAATGGACGTGGCCGGAGGCCCTATGAAGACAAGACTAACCAAAGAGGAGAAAGCTCAACAAGAGGACGTGGGAGAGAAACTCCAAAATCAAGGTACGACAAATCAAATGTCAAATGTTATAACTGTGGGAAGCTTGGACATTATGCTTCTGAATGCAAAGCTCCAAACAACATTAGAGTTGAAGAGAAGTCCAACTATGCTGAAGAAAGAAGCCAAGAAGAAGATATGCTGCTAATGGCGTACAAGAAGGATGAAAGAGATGAGGTCCACAAGTAGTACCTTGGCAGCGGTGCAAGCAACCACATGTACGGGAAAAGAAGCATGTTTATGGAGCTCGATGAGTCGGTGAAAGGAGGCGTGGCCTTAAGGGATGAATCAAAGATATATGTGAAAGGTAAAAGAAAACTTCTCATCCGAATGAAGAATAGAAATCATCAGTTCATCTCCAATGTTTATTATATTCCAAGTATGAAGACCAACATCTTGAGCCTTGGACAACTCTTAGAGAAAGGTTATGATATTCGACTAAAAGTTAATAACCTTTCTATACGAGATCAAGTTAACAATCTCATCAGCAAGGTGCCGATGTCAAAGAATTGAATGTTTGTTCTTAACATTCAAAATGACATCACAAAATGTCTCAAGATGTGCTACAAGGAAGAGTCTTGGCTTTGGCATCTTCGTTATGGACATCTCAACTTTGGAGGCTTGGAGCTGCTCTCTAAGAAAGATATGGTGAGAGGACTGTCCTGCATCAATCATCCAAATCAGGTGTGTGATGGGCGCCTACTTGGAAAACAATTCAAAATGAGCTTTCCAAATGAGTCATAAACAAGGGCACATAAGCCATTGGAGCTCATACATACAGATGTTTGTTGCCCAATTAAACCAAGATCACTCGGTAAGAGTAACTACTTCCTTCTCTTTATTGATGATTTTTCAAGAAAACATGGGTTTACTTTTTAAAAGAGAAATCAGAAGCATTTGAGAACTTCAACAAGTTTAAAGCCCATGTTGAGAAGGAAAGTGGCCTTGTGATAAAAGCCATGAGATCTGATCGAGGAGGAGAGTTCATGTCCAAAGAGTTTCTGAAGTATTGTGAAGATAATGGCATTAGAAGACAATTGACAGTGCCAACATCCCCTCAACAAAGTGAGAAGTACATCTTCATTGGGTACGATACAAACTCCAAAGGCTACAAGCTCTACAATCCTGATACGAAAAAGACAATCATCAGTCAGAATGTCATCATTGATGAAGAAGGAGAATGAGATTGGAGACCAAATGATGAGAATTACAACTTCTTTCCACATGTTGAAGAAGATGATTTGGAGCAGCCAAGAGAGGAGCCAATTACTCCACCAACCTCACCAACACCAAGTTCTCAAGGAGATGAGAGTTCAAGTGAAAGGACTCCACGTTTTAGAAGTCTCCAAGAGCGTTATGAAGTAACCGAAAATCAAGAAAACCTTACTCTATTTTGCCTATTTTCGGATTGTGAACCCATGAATTTCCAAGAAGCAATGGAGAAGAAAACATGGAAAAACGCAATGGATGAAGAGATCAAGTCAATACAGAAGAATGAGACATGGGAGTTAGCTTTACTTCCAAATGGGCATAAGGCGATTGGTGTAAAGTGGGTGTATAAAGCTAAGAAGAACTCCAAAAGAGAAGTTGAAAGATACAAGGCAAGATTGGTGGCAAAGGACTATAGTCAAAGAGCCGGAATCGACTATGATAAGGTATTTGCTCATCTTGCTCAAGTTAACGTAGTTGTTAGTGATCATTTGACTATATCACTTGCAGGTTTAAACTATATCTCTCTCTATCTACAAAAATTAATGTTATATTTTGAATAAGAAACAGTAAAAGTACTGCAATGGAGTCATTCTCTCTTGAGTGAGCATATGAATGCCACAACTTTTATTAGACGATTGAATAATTTAGAGAGCCTAAACGAATTGAGTTTTTGTGTTTTAAGAAGGTAAGGATAACAAAGAAGAAGACATGCATAATATATATGTTTCAATGATTTTGCTACAAATTATAGTTTATCACAACTCATATAAAATTTTATATAAAAAATAACAAATTTGTAACGAACAGTATTGTTCCTACTTTTGTTACATATTAATTTGTGGGTTTCCAAATAAATTAGCCACAAGAATAACTTCCTTGCAAATTGTAGCAAATCTTTTAGAGAAATATAAAAATTTGTTACAATATATTCTCTCTGTTTCAGAAAGAGTTTCATTTTAGCACTCTTTTTTGTTACATAAAAAGTATCACTTTAGTTTTTCAATGTAAATTTTCAAATTAATTCTCATCTTTATCCCTACTATTTTAGCTTATTAATTGTAGAAAGAGAATGATTTAGTGTATAAATAAAGGGCATAACAGACATTTATAAGTTTTTCTTAATTTATGTGAAAAAATGTTAGAATTTCACTCTTTGTGAAACGGAGGGAGTATTTTGTTTCTATCATTGTTATGTATTTGTGTGAGCATTCAATATTTTGGCAAATTAATCGAAAAGCAATCTGATGTCAATGTCTGAAAGAAATTCAAAATTTAAAAACAACAAATGAAAAGAGTTTAAAAGTTTAAAATGCACCAAAAGAAAAAATAAGAGAGTTCAAATATGAGAAAAAGTTATTATAAAACAACATAAAACTAGTTTCACTATTATGATGTTCCGAACACATCAGAAAATCTTTTATAGTTTGTCATGCTTGGTCATAACCTGAATTTAAGCTTCCTTTACTCCAAATTACCCTGGAAACATCCATTTATGCTGTTTTTATAATCTGCGACCTCTGTTTCTCCTGTTTTAAGGCTTAGTCAGCTTCAACTTCTTTAGACATGTTGCATTCTGGAGAAAGAAATGCAATATCTCAATCTCATGCCAGTGACCTTTATAGCCGTTGATCTCGACCTCCCTGATAGAGTCTAACTGGTACTTCTGGTTCTCAATCGTTGGCTTATGATGTAAACTCCAAAACATACCAGGTATAAATGTGAAGTTATTAATCTGCACATCATAAACGAGAATATTAATGAAATTAAACCAAGAGAAATATTGATTGAGAGAGAGAGAGAGAGAGACGTACATCGATGGAAATCTTTTCGAGATTAGGGCAGTATTTGAGGAATTCAACGATATCATAAAGAGTGCAGAGTGTTGGAGCTTTAAAATGAATATGGAATTCTTTCAAATTCCAAAATAAGAAAATCGGTTTTCTCATTTTTCCGTCTTCGTATCTTTCGACGAGAGCCTACATATATATGTAAGAGGAGGTATCAAAAGTTTAAATCTCACCCTAAATAAAGAGTGAAAAGATTATGGACAAAATAAAATGAAGTTATATAAAACATAGAAACATAGGAAACAAACGCATGTGATAGCGTAGATATGAACAAAACTTGTTTCATCATAATCTAAAGATTTTTTCAAAAATTGCAAAGATACTATAGAATCAAACAACTCAAGCGTATATAAACTATCAGTGAATAGTATCTAATCGGCACTATTCGGGGCCATAATATGATATAGTTTTTAGTTATAATTTCTTTTTATTAGATTTCATATTTTCCAAAAATATACCATCAGTAATTACTAATCTACTATAGATGCGCAAAATGAAATTTTTTTTTATAAATTTAAGAAAATAAATTTAGAAAAGTAAGATTACCTCAAGAAAGATATTTGTCGTTGTGAGGACATTAACTCCGGTATAGGCTTTCATGTTAACAAGCACCACGTTATTTAAATCGTAGTAACGCCAATTGTAATTCCGATTATAATAAAGCTGTGCCTCTTTAAGCGCATCCACTTTTAAAAAGTAAACTTTTTTAGCTTCTCCACCATATTTGAAGAATTCAAGAGTAGGTGCATCTACAACGATATGCAATAGCTTCGGCAAAGAACAAACGACCAAAGACTTGAATTCCTTATGATTTTGAGCGTTGATTCTTAATACCCCGTTGATTCCACATTTGATTAGTTCAAACGTTTCAAGGAGAATGCAGTTGCTGAAGATTGCATCTATTATCTCTTGCCTTACTTTGGTCTTCATTAGCGCAAGGCTCCTCAATAATCTTAGACCTTTGGGAGTATTATTCGTCGGGATTTCAAATTTACACCATTGTAGCTTTAAGACAGTTAGTGTCTCGATGGCCGAAAAATCAATAGATATCTCCATAACTTTTTTAGATCTGGAAAAATCTAAAATAAGCTCCTGTATCTTTTTATCTATACACATATTGATCCATGAAAGTATTTTATCCTCTACGCCAATATGATTGAGAAGTAGAACAAATCGATTTATCTCCGATCCTTTGTGTTGGTTAAAAATATCTTCAATGATGCGAACAACCGCTGATTGACTGCGATTCACAGAATATATTCCGCTGAAATCAAGATCTCGAGATCGAATCTTTGCATTGTTGAAAAATTTCGACACAACACGATTTTGTATATTTTTTTTGATAGGGTGATACATTGATATGATGTATTCCACCAAATCTTCAGTAAGCTTTATCTTTTCATCAGAGGACTCTGACATTTTTTTTTCGAGATAAGGAAATAGATTTTTTATAATTTTTTTCTCTAATAATGATCTTTATATAGATTAATTTATGAAAAAATTATTTAGATACGCTTTAATGTGTTTTATTTTTATTTATAAACTATAGTCAAAGATATATTTGCTGGAAAAAAAGTCAAAGATATATTTAGGTAATACGGAGTCAGTGATTACGACTAATCTCTTATATATTAATTGAGAAGAATTTTAGAGACTAACCTTATTTTTATAAGTAATTACAGTGGTACCATTTTGCTGATGTTTCATCACCATAGAGCTTCTCAAATTTTTTTTTGAAAAAGACTTTTGTTACTAGAATAATTACATCACTATGTAATTTTACTAATTATGATTTTAAAAACTTTTTAAATGATATATATAATAGATATGAGTAAAAATAATATTTATTTATAAATTTATATAATTAATTTTAATACTATTTTTTATATGAATGTAATAACATATGTAGTCTAATCTGTAAAAACTACAGACGTACAAACGTCGTAGAAACATCAGTATTTAAAAAATGAAAAAATTTACAAGTTTTATTTTAAAATATTAAATATAAATAGAATTCAAACAAAAATAGATTATATATTTTTAATTTTAATATTATTGATCAATTATCTAAATTATATATAAGAGAGTCAATTTATAACTCTTAAGTTATTAGTCTAATAAAAATATTTATAATATATAAAGAAACTGATCAAATTATAATATCATCTTAACAAAATAGTATTTTAGTTTGTACATCAGGTTATTTTATTGATTTAACTAAAAAATATAATATATAACTTTTAATCAAACATAATTATTTATAATATTATAGTTTTTTAGCACATTAAATTGTTTTATAATACTTTTACTATTGGATATAATATATTTTTAGAACCATTTAATTTTTTTATCAGGTTAATTTATATGGTTCTATTAAAAACATTTAATCAAGTTTTGATGTATGTGAAATCAAGTTTTGTGTTTTTACTAATTTTTTTATGTACTTTTATAATAGTATTTGAACCATCTACATCTTCTCATTTCTAATATGTGACTTTTAAAACCTAATTATATTTATTCATCATTTGAATAATTTATATTTGTTTTTAAAAATTTTAATTATAATACATGTGCAAAAAATCTATATATTTTTTATTATGTAAATGATGTGATGATTTTTGTTTTTACAAAATAAGCTTAAATAAAAGAAAGATAAAAACATAGGTTAAGGAAATAATTAATATGATTTTATTTTTTGGTAAATAATAGAAAGAAAAAGAATATTTTTATAATTAAATTTTAAATTAGAGTATATATAATTAATATAAAGTATGTTAAATTAGAGTATATATAACTGATATAAACTATAGTATAAGTAATTAATATTAATGGCAGATGATGTAATTATTCTTGTAACAAAATTTTTTTCAAAACATATCTGAGAAACTCTAAGGTGATACACATCCACAAAATGGCAGCAATGTAATTACTTATAAAAATAAGATTATTATCAAAAAATGCTTCTCAATTAAATATATAGGAGATGTACCATTCATATTAATTGCTTAGACCATAGTTTATATCATATACACATTTAACTATAAAGATATTTTTATTTCTTATTTACCAAAAATAACATCATATTAATTATTTTATTACTCTATGTCCCTTCTCTTGCTTTTGTTTCAGCTTATTTTGTAAAAAACAAAATCATCACATTATTTACATAATACAAAATATATTGATTTTTTTATATATGTTGTAATTTAGACTTTTTAAAACAAATATATATTACTCAAATAATGAATAAATATAAATATGTTTTAAAAGTCACATTGGAAATGAGAAGATGTAGATGGTATAAAAATCATTACAAAATACATTAAAAATAAAAATAAAAATTATTAAAAGTACAAAACGTGATTTAACAGACATCAAAACTTGAATTTTTTTTTAATAAAACCCCACAAATTAATCAAATAATATAAATTTTAAAAAGTTAGAAAAATATATTATATCAAATAGTCAAAATTAAAAACATTTTAATATGTTAAAAACTATAATATTATAAATAATTATGGTTGATAAAAATATATATATTAAAAAATTAAGTTTCAACAATAACATAACCTCATGTACAAATTAAAATACTATTTTGCTAATATTATGTATAATTTGATCAATTTCCTTTTAAATTATAAATAATTTTATTGGAACAATAAGTCAAGTGTTATAAATTGACTCAATTATATATAATTTACACAATTCATCAATAATATTACATTTAAACATATATATAATCTATTCTTAAAATATTCTATATATATTTAATATTTTGAAATATATAATCCATTTTTAAAATATTCCATATATAGTTAATATTTTGAAATAAATATAATTAAGTTACATATAACTACATTCATATAATAATAATATTAAAATTAGTTATAAAAGTTTATAAAAATATGATTTTTGCTCATATCTATTATATATACAATAAATAATTAAATTATTTTTATTTTGAATAATTTTAAAATCATAATTAATAAAATTACTTTTAATTTTTTATCCTCCACATTGCACAGATTATTACCTAGTTGAATATATTGCTTTTACTTTTTGTTTTGTATACAAAATATAAAATTCTTACATTTTTGGCTTTTTTATTATAAATATTATGTAGATTTAGCATTTAATATCTAATAATTCGTGACAAACTAAAAAAATAGATAAAAGTTTATCACGGATGTCAAAACTTAATTTTTGTTTTGAAATGTATTAAAATATAATAGATTAAATCAAGTAAATTAAATATTACAAATTTATGTTAATTTAGTAAAAATTTATAGACATCAAAATTTATATAATAATATTCTATTTTTTGTGAAAAAAACCAGCCTGGATTATCTCTTTTTACCTTTTGTATCAACTTGACACCAAACTCATTTTTGTTAACTGATCCAACTCTTACATGGAATATCTTCTAAAAACAGCTATATGAAAGTTGTTTATGAAAAATATCATATGACAACACAACTAGAAAGTTTGTGTTTAATTAATTTGCATAAGAAAACATTTATTTATTTTTAAATTAGAAATGAAGTATGTAATGTAAATGTTACATAATGATAAAAATATGTGATTATAAAATGGAAATTTCACTTCCGAAACTGTTATATTTTAATTGCTCTACATACTAATTTTTTATAATATAGTATTTATAATTCTTTACCAACAAAACTAATTATTCTCTATAGAAAATATTTGCAATTTTCGAATTTTATTTTCCATATATTATCATGTAAATTTACCTTATACAGCAACATATGTTGTTTTGTTAATTACTAGATTTTTGAAAATGCCTAAACTAATTAAGCTTTTGATAAAAGTTAAATATTAAATTAAACTCTGAATTTAGTTTAAATATTCTGTAATATTGTAACATTTTTGCTAGCTGGTTAAAGGTTTCTATTTTTTTTTTTCATCTTTTCCAAACTTAATTAAATTTAAAGAATGTTAGGTTTTTCTGTTCTATAAAACTAATTGAGTAGTTGTTGTAAAGTTTGTTGATAAAAAACTGGTCGATCTGTCTAATTGTGAAGTATTTGACTTGGCTCAACTCTGAAATTTTACATAGAACTATGAAACAAAATAATAATTTAGAAATAGTTTTCCAATAAAAATATCATTGTGTAGTCACGTAAAATATTTTTCTTTTGTCAATCATCGATATATTATAGAAGTCCATAACTACATGCCAAATATAATGGTATAGAAAAGTCCAGGTTAAAGTTCATAAGAACTCAAAAACGTATACAATTTAAATCCCATTATAATGGTATTCCCTACACATTATTTAAGAAGTATAATTATCAAAAAAGCTTACTTGTGAACACCACATGAAAAGATAGTGTATTTCAATAGTGATTTGTAAATGTGACATGACAAATTTGCAAAAATAAACGAAATATTTTGATTTACTAAATTATAATTAAATAAATTACAAAATTATTATATAAATACATTAGATTATACAGTACATCTCTATAAATTAATAATGTTAGAAATCCCAAATCTTATTAATTTATAGAGTAATTGATTAATATTTTATTTATTTATAGAAACTAATAATTGAGTAATAGATTTTTTTTTATAGAGACATTTTCTAGTTCAAATTCTTGATATTCTTCAAAAGACAAAAATTAAAATTTTCAACAATGTAAACTTCATTCAGAAAGTGTCCTAACAATGAATTTAGAAGATAAATCAAACAAAATTTATAAAAATGAAATAAAAATATAATCATATTTTATGATATTATATAATTTATATATGTCTAAATATATAATTAGTAATCCACATAATTATTATGACCATATTTTTCCATATGAGTTCTGAAAAGAAAAAGTCCTATTGAAATTTGCTAATTTTTACATTGGCACGACTTGGTACCAACAAAAATTATTAATTTATAGTGATTACTAATTTATCGAGTATTGAGTTTATAGAGATTTTACTGTAACACTCAAATTAACAGAAAATAATAGTTATAATGATTTCAATTTTTAATGTATATTCATTAGATTGCATAAAATATAATTACGAAGTAAAAGTAAAAACAAAATATTTCTCTGCATTTTTGGTTTTCCATAAAGCTCTCATGTGTTTTTTTACGAAGTCATTTAAAATTTATAAAAAGTAAATTTTATAAAAAATTCATGTGCGGTCAAAATTTATAATGAACACATGTGTGCAGGCTAACCATACAAAAATTATTTCTTCATCAATCCATTTTTTTAATAATGAACGAAGAGATGAGCTGAGAGGTGCCAAAAGTATTTATAAAATATGGTTTCACAAATATTATAACAAATTTTTATTATTTTATTAAAATAGGAAAATTAATACTAGATTATCAAATGTACAATATATATTTTAATGGCGTAACATAAAATAATATATTTTTTATTTTTTAGAAGTTCTTTGTATTTTTTGTTACTATTTAATATATTTTTAACTTGAAACCGCATCAAAATGTTTTAAAAAAAAGATAAAATTTTTTTGATCAAATACAAAATAATAGAAATAGTTTTGGTGATTATTGTTAAACAGCAAAAACTGTACCGTGTAAAAACATAACGTTTATGGAAAGTATTAGAAAAACTAATCAATACCTAAATATTATAATTTTATTTCTAACCCGTATATCTATGCATAAACATATCTATCTATTTATTTTTAAAATTCAGACATACATTATAAAAATATATATTACAAAACATATATTTTGTTAGTTTCTTTTAACGCATAAAAGTCATACTTCGACTTTTTCAAAAATATGCATGTAAATATGAATATTAATTACATAAAAGTTAAAGTCGCATGTGAACTTGTCGTGCATGCATTTTGTTAACTTCTATTACAGTTCAGTTTTTATTTTAATTATTAGACAACTTATGTTTATTTTTTGAAATCTCTATGTGCGGGCTAACCATCCATCTGCTCTTATGATTAGTAAAGATAGTAAAATCTATTTTTTTAATTTGTAATAGATCAAGAAAGAAATATGTACTTAAAATATATATGTATTAGCAAGATTATATTGTGTAAAGAAAAAATAAAACATAGTATAGCTAATATTCAAAAAAATATTGTAAGAATTTAATTATTATTTAATATAAATTTTACATTTATAATTATATATCTCTATAAATAATAGAAAAATAAATAAGTTTTAAAAAATATCAAAATTTTTTGAATACCTACACATTGCTTGGAATTAAAGGGTGGTCCTCCAATCATGTATCTTTTTAATATGAAAAGAAATGCAATATCTCAATCTTATGCCAGTGACCATTATAGCCGTTGATCTCGACCTCCCTGGTAGAGTCTAACTGGAATCGTTGGCTTAGAGCATCTGTAATGGACAGTTTTGAGAGGGTTCTAAATAAAAAAAAGGAAAAAGAAAAAAAAATAAAAAAATGACCTGGCGAGATTAAGAGGCAGAGTCGACTCTCTGCGCAGGGGCGGAAGAAGCGTCTCTCTGAAACGTGGCTAGACGTGATTTGTGTTGAAAATCAAAGTTTTCTTTTCTCTCTGGTTTCAATCGATCTTCTCTCTTCGTCTTCTTCTTCTTCTCTTCTCATCTCCGATTTGCATTCTATTGAGCAGTTTCAAAATCTTAAGTAATTGTTTCCTATAAATAGTCGGAACTTCTGGGATTGTTTGATTGCTTCTGGTTTGCAGTGGGTTTGTTTAAGAAGTTGGCGGGTGTGTTTGGATTTGGGCAGGAAAGGGTGAGAAACAAGGATAATGATGGATGAGACAGTACAGCAATCGATTTCGGTGACGGAGATAAGCGACGCGGAGATAACCAGCCGAGATTTCGTGAAACCGAGCTACCCAGAAAAGGATTCGGAGTTCCGGTTCGAGTTGCCGTCGAAAGGTCACAACTTGGTCTTCGCTCTGCATTAGTGCATTCTATTGATTCACGTTTAATAATCTATTTAGCTTCGTAGGATATGACTCTCTCTTGTCGATTTTGTTCATTTGAGCTTTTGATCGAGTAGATTGTTGTCTTTCTTGATTCATTTGTTGCTTTATAAGCTTCCCTGAGTTGTAGATTCCTGATTGTGATGAAGTGATTCTGTAATTTATTGGGAAGGAACGAAGAAGAAAAGGCTTTTATGTTCTTGTGATTATGATGAATCTGTTTGGGTTTATACAAACTTTGAACTTTTTTGGTAATGTTAGATTGCTGGTTTTCCCGGAGTTGCAGAATCTTTGTTTGAAGCTAGACAAGCTGCGATTGCTCAGGAGAAGATCAAATCTGGTGAAGCACCTATGCTTTATAGCTGTGGAATCTGTGGTGAAGGTTACAAGAGCCCCAAGGCTCATGAGCAGCATCTGAAGTCGAAGAGCCACATTGTGAAGGCTTCATCACTAGAGACAAGCAACGGAGAAGAGGATACAAAGATAATCAAGCAGCTTCCTCCTCGTCGTGTTGAGAAGAACGACCCTGCTCAGTTAAAAGGTTCGATTGAGGCATAGTTGTGCCTATATTGTGCCTTTGTTTGATGTTTTAGATAACTCAAAGTAGGATGCTGATACGCTAAACGTATCGGAACGGTAGAACAAAGGCACAATCTAATAATAACACTCTTTATTATAGATTGATAAACGTAAAAACACGATTAGAGAGAAGGGTTCGAGAGGTCTCTCTTCCTCTCCCACACACTTTGATCAACTCCGTGATACCCTTTTCCCAAGACCCTATTCTCTCTTTAACGCTAACGATGACTCAGGACACGTGCCCATTCCCTCTAGAGACTTCTAGATCCTTCTTCCACTCTTATTGGATATTCAGGTGCAAGACCCAGCCAGGGCCTACTAAGTGCACCGATCACTAATTCCCATTAGGCCTCACACGTAACAGATGCAATGAGTTCTAATTCTCTATGATCTACATAGGTGGCTCAGACTTGAAGTATGATACAAGAAGAGACTTGGATGATGTGGGTGCCACATGCGTTGGAGGTATTATCTTGATTGTGGTTGTTAATCGAGTTTGTTATTCACTTATTTTCTTGGTTCCATAATGCTTCGTATGTTACGCAGAAAGCTTATTTAGATACTTGTTATGACTGATGACGTAGAGTAAATATATTAGTTCAGGGTTATAATAAAGCGCTTAACACTCTTTACTTTCTCCGTTTATGGTGTCATCATGCCTAGAGAATGTTATGTGTAGCTGATGTTTGTATATGTATTCGGTCGGATTTGTGATTATTAATCTAGTGAGCCTGGAATTATTTTCAAAATATTAAGAAAGGGAAAAATATAACAGATCATGGCAACGATGTTGGTGAATAAGTTTTCTGATCTTTTGCAATCTGTCAAGTGAATATGTGTGTGTCCAGTCTGATTATCATTGCTTTGTTTTGTCTGCAACTAAATAGCAATATGTTTTACGTGCAGTGAATCCCTTGAACAAGCTACCTGATTCTAAGCTTGACTCAAAGAATGTCGGTGTTTAAGACGGAGTAGTATTCTTGACATACAATAGCCTTATTGCTTCCTCTGAGAAGGGCCGTTCTCGTTTGCAGCAGCTTGTTTGATGGTGTGGACCAGAATTCGATGGTCTCTTGATCTTTGATGAGGTAGCAAATCCATGAATGATGTATAGCAAATCCATGAATGATTTCTGATTTTATCATATTTGAGCTAAGTATTAGTAGAATATTTTTTAATTTTTAAGAATCTTGTCAAAGTGTTCTCTATTGTATGTCTTAAAAGTTTTTAAAAAAATGAATGAAGCTCTTAATTTAAATTAATAATATATTTAATAATAAAATATACTTAAGAATCTCATAAAAGAGTTGTCCATTGTGGATGCTCTTATGTCTTATGATGTAAACTCCAAAACATACCAGGTGCAACTATTAATCTGTGCATCATAAATGAGAATAGTAATAAAATTAAACCATTGGTGGAAGAGAAATTTTGATTTTGATTTAAAGAGAGAGAGACGTACATCAATGAAAATCCTTTCGAGATTAGAGCAGTATTTGAGAAATTTAACGATATCATAAAGAGTGCTAAGTGTTTAAATTTTAAAACGAATATGGAATTCTTTCAAATTCCAAAATAAGAAAACCGATTTTCGCATTTTTTCGTCTTCGTATCTTTCGATGAGAGCGTATACATCCATGTAAAAGGAAGTATCAAAAGTTTAAATCTCACTCTAAATAAAAAAATTGAAAAGATTATGGACAAAATAAAATGACGTTATATAAAACATAGGAATTAAACACATGTGATAGTCTATATATATATATGAACAAAACTTTTTTCATCATCTGTTAAAGAGTTTTTGAAAAATTACAAAGATATTATAAAATCAAACAACTCAAGCGTAGCTAAACTATCAAAGAATAGTATCTAACCAGCACTATTCCGGGACATAATATCATATAGTTTTTAGTTATATTTTTTTATTATTATCAGATTTCATATTTTCCAAAAATCATCATAAACTCTACTAAGCTACTATGGATGCACAAAATGAAAAATTATTTTATAAATTTAAGAAAATAAATTTAGAAAAACAATTACCTCAAAAAAGATATTTGTCATTGTGAAGACATGAACTCCTTGTATAAGCTTTCATGTTAGCAAGCACCACGTTACTTAAATCATAATAATACTAATTGTAACTTCAAATTATAATGAAGTTGCGCCTCTTTAAGTGCAACCACTCTTAAAAAGTTAACTTTCTTAGCATATCCACCACATTTGAAGAATTCAAGAGTAGGTGCATCTACAACTATATGAAGTGGCTTCGGCAAAGAACAAACGACCAAAGACTTGAGCTGTGATGTTTAATACCCCATTGATTTGGCATTTGATTACTTAAAACATCTCGAGAAGAACGCAGTTGCTAAAGATTGCATATATTTTTTTTTTCTTACTTTGGTTTTCATTAGCGCAAAGGTCCCCAATAGTCTTAGACCTTTTGGAGTATTATTAAGGATTTCAAATTTACACCATTGTAACATTAAGACAATTAGTGTCTTGATGGCTGGGAAATCAACAGATATCTTCATAATTTTTGATTTAAAAAAATCTAAAATAAGCTTCTGATTTTTTTTTTTTTATCTATATACATACTGATCATTAAAAGTATCTTATCTTTTACGCCAATATGACTGAGGAGTAGAACAAATCGATTTATCTCCAATATTTTGTATGGTTCAAAATATCTTCAGTGATGCGAGCAACCATTGATTAACTGCAACTCACATAATATATTCCGCTGTCAAGATCTCGTGATCGAATCTCTGCATTTTTGTGGATCGATCGGAGAGACAGAACTGGAGGAAACATTATTTTTTTCTGATTGGCTCACCAGGGCGTCAATGTCACTTTATCCTGGCGGGTATGGGTAAGCCTGGCTATCTGATCGGTTGTCCCTCTTTTTGATTTCTCTCTCTTAATTTACGGCTTCCTTCTAAGCAGTGTTTAAGACCTCATGGATTTAAGATCAATCGACCATGGAGCGTTTGTCCGCGTTGAATGTGAGGTTCTAGACTTTTGACTTTCTGTTGTCTCCTGTTTGCAGTCATGAAAGCTTGTTCGTGCTCCTATTCCACGTTCCGATATGCATATCATGCCTGTTTCCTTTGGAAGTTCCTGGTGTTCCTTGGTTTTTACCGTGTTTTGATTGATCCTTGTGCAGTAGGTTTGGAATCTTGGCTAGAATCCCTGTTCAGGACCTATGCCTCTTGTAGGGTTGCTGTCCAATGCTCGGAATACTTGGAATGCAGAGAGATTGTTTGCTCAGTGTTTTCCAAAGAGACTGTTTTTCTTCACCCACCGGCTCCTCTTTGCGGATGGGGTCTTCCTCCGCTTGCACAGGCTCACTGTTCTATGTATCTTCCTTTTTGGAATCTGGCTCTCCTGCGGTAAGAGAGGTGACGCTCGATTCGGCAAGTCCCTCCCCGTCAGCTTCTCCTTCGGGCCTCCAGGGTTCAGTAGAGGGGGTAAGCCTGTTATGCCTTTTCCATTTTGCTTTTCTCAAAACATAGATGTCTTGAACCTCTCCGTCCCTCTCGCCAGGTCTCAGACCGCTTTCATTGCTGGAGCACGAGTTGTTGGTGGCCGATTGTCGCGAGTGCGTCTTGGCGGATCGGGCCAGCAAGCTCCAGATCAAGCTGATGACGGCCTGATACCAGCTCGCCAAGGCGCAGTCTTCCACCCACGGAGGAGAATTGGGAGGGAGGTGAACTGTCTTAGGACGGCGTTGGGTCACAACCACCGTGACTTGGGTCACCGGAATTTCAAGATCTGCCTTCTTCTCGACACCATCGCGGTGTTCCAAGGTTATGTTCCAAACGCGGAGCCTAGTGCCACACTTGTGTCTGTCCGGGCGCTGGCAGATAACCAGACCAAGCTACCAAACTTCAGAAAGAACGTGAAGCAGGATGGCGGGGGCAAATAGGGCTGAAGATTCTCGTGTGCTCTGGGATCATGGTGGCAATCCTTCGAGCTCAGCGGCCAGTTCTTCTCGCCTGTTATCACCCAAGTTGCCGTGTGTTTGAATATTTTGGGGTGTTGCCTTTTTTAACTTGTATTTCAAAACATTTGTTATATCTTTTTCTTTTTCTTTTTGTGGCGAACAAGCTCAGCTGTTTTAAGACCTTATTAATTTGATTCTTTTGTTGTTTTATTCACGTCTTTGTTGCGTTTACTCCCCAGAATAAATGACATGCACCTTTAGAAACTGCCATCTGACTTGACTTGACATGTTACAATGACGAACTGACTTTCTTGGCCCGAGGCAAACACTAGAAATTTTCCCGACTAATTGTTTGAACTGATTGGATTCTTGCGCACGTTTTTCCTAACGTGTTGTTTTCCCGGGGAGAGGATGAGTAATCAAACTTGACTCTTTAGGATTTCCTTGCCCACGACGTTGAATTAGCATAGGGGGTAAGGTGTTTTTTTGGCCTCCACTATCGTCCTTTCTCTGCATTAGGAGATGTTTTACTTGACTGGACCGAGGCCTTGGATCCCAGCAAGGGTCGGGCCCTGCCCCTCTGACACCTCTGGGGCGACGGTTTGACCCGACTCCTGGGCCAAGGGTCTCGTCCCCACTCCATTTCATTTTTTAGCTTTCACCGCGTGGTGGCTTATGGGCAGCTCCACTCTCCTTAGTCACCACAGGTCCGCAGGCTTCTGGGACCGTTTTGGCGGGTGGTCGACATATAGCTTTGCAAACTACTTTCTTAATGAGATTTCATACCAGTTTACACCTCTCTTTCTAGCGCTAATCGTCTGAGAGAAAATTAAGGATGCTTACGTGGGGTATATGATCGTCTGAGTTGTGGAGACGAGTCTCCGAGTTTCATCATATGGAAGGATAAGCGGTATGCAGTCCCAGAACGAAAGTCTGTCTGGTCCTTCTAGATTTCCGGGAGAACCGGAAGGAGGTTTCCCTCCCAAAGGTTCTCTGATGCTCAAGTTAGATTACACCCTACTGGAAACAAATACTCGGGAGGCTGGATATGTGGTGCTGTTTATGGTTTGGGTATCCCATCCAAAGATCGTCACACTCGTTTGATATTTGGTGAGGTTGAGCGTATTATGGATGGACTATGGTGAGAGTGGGGTTGGAACTCTTTCTACATGGGTGTTAAAGCAGAGGGTATAGGTGAAAAAAGAAAGCTTAAATCGACTGGCGTATCTCCCGGGGGATCACAGACGTTCTCCTTTCAGTCTTGTTGTATGACAGGGGTCGTTGAGATTTTCGGAGATGGTCTTCGAGCCAAGCGGTTTCCTTTTTTTCTCTCGGTTCATCACTCTAGTTTAGGCATTTTCTCTCTTTAGGATGGATTCAGGATCTCCTCTCCTCCCATCTGTGGCTCAGTCCCTTCTATTTTTGACCTTTTTCCTTGCTTTTATACTTCCTCTCTCCTGTCACATCCCATCAGTGCGGCGCATGGTTGGAGTTGTGGGTTAACGCAGCATGCCTTCGATTGAAAAGTTTGTCAACTGCCTGGAAACAGTCCGCTAAAGAGCCGTTGATGCAGACCTAAGCGAGAAAGTAAACTTTTCGACAGAACCTACTACCGACATGTCATTTCGTAGTTGGTTACAGTAAAAATGGACCCAACACATACTTATACTTCTTAATAATTTTACTAATCAAGATGTTGAATTTTTTCAAAGTAAAAATAATTTAACTATTTTTAATTAGTTTTATATAGACGTTAATAATATGTATGAGTAGCAACAAGAATTTTTTATACAGTTTTATAATTTATTATATGAGTGTAATTGTATATTTAACTAATCTACAAAAATTAAAGTCATAAAAACATCAGCATTCAAGAAACACAAAAATTGTTAAATTAAATCATATTTAAAATATTCAATATAGATAAAAAATATATACAAAAGAATTATATATTTTTATTATTAATCATTAATCTAAATTATATATAACTTGATCAGTATATATAAACTATTAACTTCTTAATCCAACAAAAATATTTATGATATAAAAAGTAATTTGATCAAATTATAACATACATTTTAAAAAATAATATTTAAAGTTTTAGCCAAGTTATTTTTTGATTAAACTAAACTTTTTTAATATTTATATTTTTGTATCAACCGCAAATATTTATAATATTATAATTTTTTAACATATTAAACTATTTTTAATATTTTGTTATTGGATATAATATTTTAAGTTTTTGACCAAATTTAAATATTTATATTATTTGATTAATTTAAATACTTTTATTAAAAAATTATATTAAATCAACAAATATTTATTCAAAGCGCAAGAGTGTCGGTTCATTTATGTAACAAGTCTGATGGCAGTTACTAAAGGTGCACGTCATTTATTTCAGGGCGCCAACACAATAAAGGTACGAAAAAAATGTTGAACGAAATCAAATTTTATTTATATGGAGAACTTCAAAGATACAAAAAAAAAATACAACAAGTGTCGAAGAACTGCATCCGCCACAAGCGGAAATTGTGAAAAGTGAGAAGGAGGCGAAATTCCTGAAGACGAACCCCCGCAAAAGATAGGGTTGGCTAAACGGAGTACAAAATAGGAAGCTGCAAAGGAAGACCGCTGCAGAAGGACAGCCATCGCATAGGGAACCCCTGAGAGCCATCGAAGGAAGACCGCAGCCAAGGGCACGAGACGGTAGTGTGAAGGAGATGCCTCCTCAGCCACCATCTCCTCCTCTCGAGACCTAGAGATGGTACGGTGCGAACTCATCGTATAATCTCCAGGAACGGCCTCAAGCTACTGACACCGCTGTAAGCTCTAGGATCTGAATATGTATTTGGAGTTCAGATAGTTAGCCTCGCAACTCTGCGTCTCCCGGAGATCCGCCACCACAGCTGCTTTATCCCTCGGACGGTCTAACAAATCTGGCTCTTCTCCTTGCCGTTTGCCATCACCGTTTGACGTCATCCCCGATAATGCACTACTGCAAGCAACCCTCGCACCCCGAGTCGTCTGGCTAAATACCGAGACTAAGCGTTCCCGGAGGGTCCAAATCCTCTCCATGAGAGCACCAACCCAACAGCATTCTGTGTGCAAACGCTCTTCAAGGAAAGGAAACCCGAAACCTGATCGGGAAATCAAAGGGACCTCCCCGATGCAGGAAGAGCCATTCCCCAAGGCCCACTGAGAACCTGCCTTAGGATGAAGCTGCCACATCTCCTCCAAGACTCTCTCCTCATGGATATGTGTCCACATGAGAGAGTCTTTAAGGTACGCCACTGACCTGATTGAATTCACCAAACAAACGATGGTTAGGTCAGCAGAGCGAGTACAACATCACAGTGAGATATAGCCGCTCCATCAGCTGGAGTGCCAAATTCCAAGTCTAACTGAAAAGGCCACAAACCCTTTTGGAAGATGGGGTCGCAGGGCCTGACGAGAAGAGGGCTGTGAGGAACGATCCATCCCAAGAAGAGGCTCGCGCTTTGACCGCCAGAAACGTTAGCAAATTATACCTTCTCAAGAGCTAGGAGAAACTCCCTTGAGCCTGGGAGCATCCTCGGGAAATTGGAGACGGGCAGAAAGTAACCGACGTCTAACAAGTCAAACTTCAGCATTGGAGGAAGCAAATTGACCATCTCGACAAAACTCGAAGAAAGACTGCAATACCAACCAGAAGGGAAAGAAGAAAAAAATAAGGTTAGAATCTGCGTTGGAGAAGAAGTGAAAGAGGAACCCCCTCGCTCCACCTATCTATAGGAGTGCTGGGAGACGAGGAGGCAATTGCAAATATAGGGTCAACGACGAAAGATGGCAAAAATCAAGGGTCAAACTTGTAATTAATTTCATCTCGAGTCGTGAACCGAACGACACCCATTTTAATGAAATGGACGACGCGGCGTATCCTAACCTAGGGAAACGAAGAAGCGCCAGTTCATGAGAAGCAAAAAAAATTGTGCAGCACAACTTTCCATGCGGAGAGCGAAAAAAAATCCACCACGTGGCCTGCATCGACTAACAAAAAGCAACAATCCTCAGCCGCGGCAAGTCATAACGCAATGGTATAAGTTCAGAAACCTTACAGGAAATACGTACTCCTCCAAGGGGGCCCCTACTTATCGGAGCAAATTGTCTGTGCCCGCCGATTACGATTTGCTTGTGCGCACGGGGTTCTTAACAATGTCCATGAGGCTCGTATATCCATATGTTTTCCTGCTTATATAAATGCTTGCATTATTGCATGACTCTCTGCTTGTGTGACCTCTTGTTTAAATTATTTCTTTCTTGCGTAATTGCTTGATTCTTTGTTTGTGTGACTTCCTGTTTGGTTGTTTTACCGATTATGTATTTTTTGCTTGCTCGATTCTCTACTTGCTTGTTTGATTGCTTGATTATTCGAGTCCCTACGGCTCTTTGCTTTACCCGCTTTACCCTCCATGTTTGCTTATCCCTCCTTCGTTCCCATCTCTCTATCCTTGATTGCATTATTTTATCCTCTGGGAATATCATGCTTATGGTCCAAATTTTCATCAAACCCTTATTCTAAATTTTAGATAGAATGCTCCCATGTGGACTTGTTCGCCTTACAAGACATCATTCCTCCAAAAATTCAGGACTCCGGTTCCGCAGACTTCCGAGTCTTTTTTGCCAACTCCCTCTGGAGACTGCGTAACACTTTGGTGTGCTCCCTACCAGATGCTCTTTCCTTCTGAGGCATCTTCCTCTGGGAATTAGAACTCTGATCTCACAGACCTCTGAGTCTTCCTCACCAGCTCCCTCCAGGAACTGTGTAAACCACCAGTGTGCTCCCTCCAATGACACACTTGCCTTTCGGGCCACACTGAGAATTGAGGTCCCTCCTTCTGGGGGACATCCTATTCTAAAAACCTTCCCGCCCTCTCCCTCCGGGGTATGTCCAAGCACGATTCTAAAACTTTCCGCATAAGCACAGCGCTAAGACTGTTCCGATAGTAAGGGAGTCAGGATAACACCTCTGGGAAACGCTCTATTTTGCCACTAGCTGGCTGGCACAAGCTGTAAAAAAACCAACCATCCCCCCCCCTCGTGTTAGCAATCTGCACACAAGGACCATATTTCACCCCCTCAAGACGACATATGTGGTTCTTGAGTAGGTGCCTGAAGCCGTGTCGTCATCTTATATTGATCCCCGTGGTCATATAAAGCTATAACTTCTCCATAATTCCAATGGGGAAGGAAGACAGCTCCTTGTTTAGTGCCTCACAAAGCAAAGAGTAAACTTCCTCCGGGGAGATGCTCATCTGTGGATAACCAACAGTTCTTTGGGGAACCTAACATCCTCCTATTATGGGCAAGCATGTAATTTTCTGGGATACGCGCCCAAGCCAGGGTAGGATCCAATCTAACTGTTCTTTCCGGAACCTAACTATTTCTTCAGAAATCCATTTGTTTCTCTGGAAATTGTGTTTCACTCCGGCTAGATCTGTACTCTTCTAAGATGCATGACAAGGTTGGAGTGAGTCATTTTATTTGTTTCTCAGGAAACCCTGTTCTGCTCCAGCCAGATCCGTACTCTTATGGGATGCGTGGCAAGGTTGGGGGTGGACCAGCCCAACTATTTCTCCTAAAACTCCTTTCACCTTGACTTGACCCCGTATTCTTTCGGGATGCGTGGCAGAGTCAAGAGTGAACTGTTCTAACATGGTACCAAACTGGCCAAAACCTTTGGGTATTGAATGAACTTTGAATCTCTTGCAGGAACACCAAAAGATCGACTCTCCGACTCATTTCTAATCAGTCGAGAAGTTGACAGAAATTGTTGGGCCCACTTTTACCGTGACCAACCACGAGATGACACATTGGCAATGGGCCTTGTCAAAGAGTTGACTTCCTCCCCTATGCCTGCACCAACGGCTCCCTAGCAGACTGTTCTCGGACAGTTGGCAAGCTTCCCAAGTCAAAGGCATGTTGCGCTAGCCCACCTAATCCAACCATGCGCTGTACTGATGGGATGGAAAATGAGAGAGGGAGTATAAAAGCAAGGCAAGGGTCAAAGGAGAAGGGGATGAGGCCACAGATGGGAGGAGAGGAGATCCAGAATCCATCCTAGAGAGGGATGTCTAAATTAAAGAGATGGACCGAGAGAAAATAGGAAAGAACATGGCTCACACATCCTCCTGGGGATCTCAAAAACCCATGTCATACAACAAGACTGAAGTGGGAGAACGCATGTCGTCCCCCAGGGAATGCCAATCGGGATAAGCTTTATCTTCTCCCCCACCCCTTTATCATCTGTTTTAACACCCATGAAGAGAGAGTTCTAACCCTGCTTTCACTATGGTCCATATATAGTATGTCCATCCTCACCAAATGTCAGGCTGGTATCACGATCATTGGATGTGATACCCAAACCATACCACCACCACATATCCACCCTCTCGAGTACTTGTTTTCAGTATAGCGTAATTTAACTTGAGCGTCGGAGAATCTTTGGGGGGAGAACCCCTTCCGGTTTTTCCAGAAGCCCGGCTTATTTGTTTCTAGTGTTCGCAGGACCAAACAGACTTTTGCCCTGAGACCACATACCGCTCATCCTCCAAAAGACAAAACTCAGAAACCTAATTCTACTACCAAAACAATCATATATCCTATGTAACCATTCTGTAATTTGCTCCCAAATTATATGTGTATTAAATCAAACTTACTGATTTTACCAAATTATTTTTATTATTTATATTCCTTTTATAATAATCTTTAAGCCATTCACCCTTCCTCATTTCCAATGTTAAATTTTAAAAACAAAATCATATTTATTTAGTATTAAGTAATTTATATTTATTTAAATAAACAAATATTATATAGATTTTGTGATAAATTATGTTTTAAAAAAAATAAATTTAAATAAAAATTAGAGAAAAAAAATATTTTCAATGTTATACTTTATTAACATACTCATGTTTATTTATTATTTTGAGTCATTTATATTTTTTCCAAACAAAATTTACTATATAAGATGATGTGATGAATTATTATTTTTTATGAAAATAAATTTAAATAAAAGTAAGAACAAAAATACATTATTTATATTACTAATTTATATGATATATATTTAGTAAAAAATAGAATGAAAAAAATATCTTTATAATTAAATGTTGAATTATGTATAAATAACTGTTATAAACTGTTGTCTAACTAAATTAGTATGAGTGGCATATTGTGTAATTTGCCTTTGTTTAGTAACATAAACCTTTTTAAAAAGTTTAGTGAAAATGAAGGTGGTAATGACACATAAACAAAATAACACTATTTTAAATATTTACAAAAATGAAGTCAGTCTTTATAGATGATTCTTAATTAATATATATAGGAGATAGAAGATAGAATATATTCTTTTTCCTATCATCTTTATTGTTTTGTATATATTTATGAAAACAAACTTATATTTATTCAAAAATGGCTTAGTTGATGTTAGAATTTTTTAAAAAGTTGTTTTATATAGAACACAATTTCATTGAAAGCCAAAGCGGCAAAGCGGGAGCTTATTAATGAGACAAATTCAATGAAACAACTTGTGTTCTAGGGTTGGCTGAAGCTTCTCATAGGGTGTTGATGATTCCCATGATGGTTGAAGATATAACCATTGGTGATGCGCAAGAAGCCTAAGGACCATAGGTGTAGGACTCATGTGTGCTGTGTAAGTGCACTAGGTAGTAGGTACTATGTTTGTGACTTGTTTTAGGTCTAGCTTTGCGAATGTTGTGATAACAAATCGATTGTGGTGAATTTATGGGTCCATAGGACTCATCTTTACGGGGTTATATAAATTACTCATCTTTCTTTCTTCCCTTCTTTTTTTCAAGTTAGTAAAACTAGATATACCGGTTCATAACATATTGGTGGATCAGATCACTAAGGGAGAAAACACGTTGTTTGGGCGTTTTGATATTATTGTCTCGGTTCGTGGAGTAAGGAGACGGGTGACACACTATAAACAATAACACTACATGCATGAGACAATGCTGACATAATAATCTAGAAGCATTTTGATCTAAGAAAAGTTCATATCTGAGATATAAAAAAAAAAGAGTTTGAAACCGGGATAATTAAAACAAAAAAAAAACAATAACAAGAGAGTTCAAAGCTGGGAAAATATCAAGAAAACAAACAACAAGAACTAGTAATATTTTACTCTTTATGATGTTTCAAACACATCAAAATTAAAGAGCTATTAGAGTTCGGCATACCTGAGCTTAAACTTCGACTACTTTAATGAGACCTTTCTTCATAGATATAGTTTCTATGTACTTGATCCTTGCATGATCATGTTCGCTAAATTTGATCTTCCTGTTTCTAGAAATCTTCAAAATCAACTTCTCTAGAAATTGAGCGTTCGAGACAAAGAAACGTACTATGTCAACCTCATGCCAGTGGCCTTTGTAGCCATTGATCTCGACTTCCTTAATAGTGTCCAACTGGTAGATGGGAAGCTCGCCATTTAATTTAGGTTCAAATGTAAAATCATCTATCTGCATATAACAAACCAAAGTTCTAATCCACTTGGTAGATGAGAAGTAATGTTTAGAGAGAGAGAGAGAGAGAGAGAGAGAGAGAGAGAGAGAGAGAGAGAGAGAGAGAGAGAGAGAGACGTACATCGATGAGAACTCGTTCGAGGTTTGGGCACTGATCAAGGAATTCAGCAATGTTATAAAGACCGCAAAATGCTCGACCTCTAATAACAACTTGGAATTCTTTTAAGTTCGGAAAGCAGAGAGGACGTTGTCTCATTTGTCCCATTACGCTTCTAAAGGGGATCGCCTATATATACATGTGAGAGGAAAGATCAAAACTCACTCAAAACCAAGAGTGGAAAAAAATGAACAAAATAAAACGGATACTAACATGTGAAAATTGCATAATCTCTATATACTGATGAAGCATTCTTTGTCATGATCATCTATACTAAAAGTTTGTGCAAATGACTCTAAAATACAACTACTTTTGTACTGAACATGTAAACAAAAAAAGACAAATGACTAAACTTTTAAAGAATAAGAAAACATGTTATTGTGAAAATTCATAGTATTATTTTTTAAAGTCAATTGGCAGCTAGGTTATATATATTGTATTGACCAAAAAATAACATATAACCTATAATAATAGATTTTTGCTAGGTATGTATCTTCATTCTTCAGTGTGAAATCTCTGTTGTATCGGAATAAAACTATGACTGTTATTGGACCTAACCTATCTTTACCTTAATATCATATTGATGTATAGATCAAATATTCAAGTACTTTATAACTTTTTATGGATTCCACTACTACATTTTTCATGAAACTCAAAATCAACTGTCGATCAATGCAAAGACATAAAGTAATCAAAACGTCTTGGGTAGACCTTATGAAGATACCCTAAATCCTAAATTCTATGTACCACTTATTTCTCGCGGGCTATCTATTAAAGTGTTGGATGGAAATATTTCAAGCTCAGAAACAAAAAATTAACACAACTAATATAATTAGGGCGCAAAAATAAAATTTGTAGGCTTTATAAAAGAAAACTGCTTAATGAAGAAAAACAACCATTTTGTAAATTCTATTGGATTTTTCCAAAACTAATTGTTGTTACAACATCTTTTAGGCTCCATAATATTTCAATGTAAGATTTCTAGTATATATTGATTTAAAATGAAGATAAATAATACCGTTTGCGCGAGAAATTAAAATTCATAAACTTTAACAAAGAAAATAGGTTATATAATCTTTTAATGAAATATAAATCTAATTTTAAAATTTGTAAACTTTAACAAAGAAAATGCACGAAAAATAAATCTAATTTTTCAAATAAATAAAAATTATCAGTTTCAGTAAATTTTATAGAATTATATATATTTTCAAAACTAACTGTTACACAAAAAATATTTATCATTAGTTGCTGACTAAATTTAGGTTCGTAATACACTCCTACTATATATGTTCTATCTATCTTAAAAACAATTATCAATTATATTTTACTGTTTTAATCTATAAATTCGAAGGATAATACTAAAATGAAAACTTTAAATGAAAATCAGTTGAAAATTTGAATGAAATCAACCCAAAATACACAATTCGAGATGAACTTTTCTAACAACGGAGACCAAAGTGAGGTAATTGATGCACGCTCTAAGATTATATATAAAAAAAAATTTATGATATCAACTCGTACATTTGATCTAAAAATAATACGATAAACTCTACTCAGTTATAATAAACACGCAAAAAAAAACTAATTTGTGAATTAAAGCAAACAAAGTTAAAAAAACATAAAAGAAAATTACCTCTAGAAAGATGTTTGTTGTTGCGAAAACCTGAACTTCTTTAATACAGGCTCCCATGTTACCATGCACCATTTCAAATAAATCGCAATAACCCCAACGGTTACCCCGCTTATAATGGAGCTTTGCCTCTTTAAGTGCATCCACTCTTGAAAAGTCAACAGCACTTACTAATCCATCATACTTGTAGCACTCGAGAGTTGGTGCATCCAAAACGATGTCCATGAGATCTGGCATAGAATACACGACCAGCGACTTGAACTTCTTATGATTATGCGCCTTGATGTTCAATACCCCATACATTATGCATTCGATTAGCTCAAGTGTCTCTAGGTGGATACAGTTGCTGAAGATTGCATCTATCACCATTTCTGTCACTTGGATCTTCATTAACTCAAGTGTTCTCAACAACTTTAAACCCTTAGGAGAATTCTTGGGAATTTTGAATTGACACCATCGTAGCTTCAAGACTATTAGCGTCTTGATAGCTGAGAAATTGACCGGAATCTCTGCAACTTTCTTGGCTTTAGAAAAATCTAACACAAGTTCTTGGATGCCTTTATCAATACATGTATTAACCCATGAGAGTATTTTATTCTTCACGCCGATATAATTAAGAACCAAAACAAATCGGTTGATATTTGACCCTTTGTGCTGATTAAAAACGCTTACAATGATGTTTACAGCCTCTAGTTGGCTGCATCTCATGAAGAACATTCCGCTGAAATCAAGGTCTCGGGACCGAATCTCTGTAGCTTTGAACTTTTTGGACACGGAACGATTTCGTAAAAGAAGTTGAATGGGGAGAAACACCGATATTATGTGCTCTACCAAATGTTCAGGTAAATTTTCAGTGAATTTTATCAGCTTAGTTGAGGATTCTGACATTTTTGCCTTACTCTTCGTAGGAGTGCAATTGGAAAAATCAGGGTTTAGGCTATGCTTTTATGGTTTTTTTGTTTTCAGTGAATGGAGTCAAAGATATTTAAGTAGGCAGTGGATAGCTAGTGATTTTGGGTAGAATTGTGGGTATGCTTTACAGATTAAATTTAGTTTTTGTCCTTTTAAAAAATACAAATTTGTTAATGTCTTGTAAGAATATTATTTTGAAAAAACAGGCTGTTTGGTATCTTTTTTTTACTTTTTGTAGAAAGTCATATATGTCAATTTGTTTTGTAGAAAGGGATAATATGGTGAATAACAAAAAAAATATATAATTTACAAATTAACCAATCTCTTAGAGGGAGATAGAGAGAGGAATTGGTTAGAGTCTGAATTATAATTTATTTTTTGTTATTCACCGAATAATCCCATTGAAGAAATAAATATTTGTTAAATTTTTTTTAAGAAAATTATTCTGAGAAAACAGGCTGGTTGGAATTTTTTTTTTTTGACCTTTTGTAGAAACGCATATATGTTAAATTTTGGTTTTTAGAAGTACACATGTAATATACATGTATAAGTTCGAATTTCATGTGTATTTTAGTCATATTAAGTTGTCCAAAAGCTGGTTTATTTGCATAATAAAAAATACTTTCACTTATTTTATGGATTAGTTATAGAATTTGCTATGTAGAGTATTTGTTTTTATAAGATGAAAATATATGATTGATTATTTTTATTTTTAAACATATTATTAAGATTTGTATCCAAATCTATTTTACTATTTACTTTTTTTTTATCTGTACACATGTAACCTAGTGTGTACAGGTTTGTTAACCAAAGTTTTTCATGTTTTATCGTATCGAGTTGTACACATGGTAGTGCAACACGTGACCACATTCAATGAAAGATTTAAACCTAGATTCTAAATAATCAAAAAATCAAAAAAATTAGAAAGGGGAAATCAAAAAATCAAAAACTGTTTTAATAGTTTTTAGGCTATCTCCAACGTTTAGTACGTAAGGAGAAAATTTTTTAACAATAAAATATCATATTTAAATATAATATAAATAAATAATTAATCTTTAATTTAAAAATAAAAAAATTAGTCATTTATAAGATGACAATTATATTAATATTGTGAGATACCGTCTCTAAAAATTCTGAAGCTATATCTTAAAAATCTAAATTTTTCTTTTACATTTTTTTTTTTTATACTTTCTAAAAGCTTTGCGTTGGAAATGGCCTTAGAAACTGTCTCTGGCCATTTGATATCATCTCATTAGTTTACCTATTAAAAAAAAAAAATTTAATAAAATATTATTATTATATAAAATATTATTAAATTAAAGATAAAATCTTATTTAAGCTCACCAGTGCTCTTAGGGGATATATTGGATAAAGATATGAGAAAATTTGAATATAATCTAAATTTAAGGAGATTTTAAAGGAATTTGAAATTTGATCAAATTTTTTTAATTTTTGGTTACAAATTTTAAGGTGATTAGAAAGAGTTTGAACACATTTGAGTAATTAAACAAAAAAAACAAGATTTTTACTAATAAATAAAAAAAAACACAGAATATATTTAGGTTTAGAACAGTCTTTGATTACTGAGATCTTTGAGTGAACATATTTTCATGTTAATGAATATTGTTTTCTTTGTTTATCCCTCAGTTTTGTTCCACGAAAATATAACAATAGACGACTCAAACACGTCCCACACATCCACATGCATATATAAACCCGGACACCAACCTCTTATAAAAATCTAAAATGACTTCATAAGTTAAATAAAAACTTGAGCTCTCTCTATATGCATGCTAGCTAGTGGACTTGCATACAACCTCCCGATCGACCCAAAGTGTGATTTAATGCAATTTTTTCTAACCACGAAGACAATTAAGGTAAGATTATACAATTCACATGGTTCGGTCGAAGCAGGTCAGCAAAAATTCGAATGGATTGCCCTAATTCAGTTTCATGCCTTTAGTTCTCCGGAGCAGATCCTAACTCATCACAACAATAAGAGCACACAAGGTAATTAGAGGAAATCGTGCATCAACCATGGTGTAAACCCGAGCCCCTTCTCGGATCCAGATCCTTCTCGGCTCGGGTCGAAAGATGGGGTTGACGCTGTAGAGCAGACATAACATGCGCTACAAAGAACAATCAAACCAGGATCTTATGAAAAGATTCTCTTCAAAGCTAATCATAGTACTTCTTATCTTAATTAAAAAAATTACAAAAATCTAATCTTACCATTGAAATTAAGATGGAAACAAATAGTTATAAGCAAGATTCTATCAAAAACAAAAATTACTTCAACATGAGCATGATATGAGGGAAGGCAGGTATAAGAAGCAAAGCGAAGACGACGAGGAAGAGAATGATAGCGTAAAATGTCCATTTCCTCGAGCTTTTTTGGTACTCTCTCGCATCTTGTAGCTGATCTGTTCCTCTTCTCACGAACGAACTCGCCTTTGACACGTGGCTCTCTATGTCATTTAGCTGCTGTCCTTGTGCTTCCACCAGAGCCGCCATGTCTAAGAACACTTGGTGAAGCTCTATGAGATTCTTCTCTATCTCTTTTACAGCATCGTGTCTCTCTTGAATCTCTGATATCGTGTCCAATATCTGACCCCTCCCTTGTTCTTGTATCGCTTTCTGCAAAAAATTCTCGCTCTCACCGCTAGAAATCAAGTTCTCAATCGTCTGTTCGTCTGCCTTTTCGCCTGTTCGTGAAGTATCTGCACAGTATAGGTTGAACACATCCAAAACAGATCGTTAAACTTGTATTCCAAGGAAATGAACAAAGCAATAACGTATGCTACAATTAACAAAGAATAGGTTTAAGAAATACAAACAGAGCGTTAAACTTGTATCCCAAGGAATGAACAAAGCAATAACGTATGCTACAATTAACAAAGAAAAACGTAGAAAGATCTTCTTATTCACCTGCGTTCTACTGTCTCTTTATACTCATCATTCATCCGCGCACATAAACCCTGAAAGCTATCCATCAAATCCTTGAGTTTCTTCCCGAGTCCGCTAACAACAGAGGTCCTAGTTCTATCAGTGGAAGAGCCAGGGCCACAACCAGGGACATTGCGGCTATTAGCATTCGCCTTTTCGAGGGCCTCGAGCTTCTGCTTGATCATCTTGACTCTCTTGAGGACCTGAGAGACATCTCCATCCATCTTAGCTCGCAGCTCCTTCACCTTCTTGGCGTTGTGGACCGTCTTGCACTCCTCATTGGAGTCCTGAAGCTTCTTGTAAAGAGTCTCTACGCCTTTCATGTCGTCTTTGACATTTTCGACATCCTCGAAGAATTTATCGAGGTTCATCGTCTCTTTACCTGCCTCAAGATCGTCCGCTTGGGCCTGTTGCTTCAGGTCCGAGTACTTCTTGAACGAACTAGAGAATAAATCATTCATTTTTCTTCTTCTTCTATATGCTTTTAAAAATCTCACAAAGTTTATGTACAGAAACGAGTTATAAATGGAAATTTCTTTTGGGTTCAAGAGACGAGGATCTTGATGAAGATCATCATCATCCTCTGCCTGTGTACGAGGAAGAAGATTTTTTTCCCTTTTTTGGAGGAGATTTGCTTTGGTTTTGTTCGAAAATTTGTTTTGTTTCCTTCTGTTTTAGGGATTACCCAAAATTAGCCAATGACAGAACTTTTCTTAACCAAATTAGCAATTTTTCTAAGTTTAGTCTCTACTCTCTATAACCACTGAAGATAAACAACAAATGACTGAATTTGATTAAACCCAAAAACCCTATAGATCACAAACATTAACCAGAACTGAACATAGATCGTTTATTCTTGTAATACCAATGTCAGAGATTGATTCTATTTGCCTGTCTTCCTCTTTCTTCATCTCAGAAACAGAATCTTCAGCTTCTCTGCTGTAATCATCTGTTCCATAACAAATTTAAACATTTCTCATATCTCAAACAATGTGACTATATTAACAAAATCGAAATTAATCGTAGGGCTCACCAAACAAAGTATTGAGAGAGGTTGAGTTTGAAGTAGACATGAAGTTGAGACCAATGTAAAACGCCAAAGCGAGCAACAGAGTCACTATCGAATACGTAGGCATAGCCATGGCCCAGTACTTGCTTGGGTAGTAAGAAATGCCTATAGACTCCAAGAACTTATCAGGTACGTACGCCCAAATCAAGAACATCACTGTGGCAACAACAGTCGAAATGGATCCTACAAATCCGTAAACCTCGGAGGGTTTTGGTCCGTGTACTTTAAACGGAGATGATTTACTGCTGTCTGAATCCTGAAAACGAGATTCTTGATTCTTTCTCTTCGAGAAGCTTAAAATATTTCTCGGATCATTCACTAAATGAGCTTCTTCTTCCATTCTTGTAGCAAATCACTGCAAAATTGCAGATATTAGCGAATCTTTGAAAAATCCGAAATGTGTAATCAAAAAGATTCCAAATCACAGATTATAGTCGCATTACATACAACTTTGTTTATGATGTCATCGCCATGTACAATCAAATTTGTGTGAAGATGAGGTACTTTGATTATTAGTACTCTAATTATAAATGAAAATTCAAAGTTTTACAATAAAATAATATTTTCATTAGATTGTTATAATATTTTGTTAGAACATCTTAATCTTATAATAAATCTGACAAAAATCACCTATAAGCAACACAGACTACCTCTTGTATGCCACCTAATGTGAAAGTCCAAAGTCCAAAGAGCTGAAATAGTAGTATTTCTTTAAGATGAACAAACACATGGAACTTAAGTCAAAGATATTATAAAATACTTCGTATAATTTGGTTAATCAATAATAACAAAAAGTTAAAGAAATGATAAAATACCTCGTACGCGTATTGACTTACCAAACACACGTAGTTTGGTAACTGATGCTACCTAGCGAATATCATCGTATAATTTGGTTAAATTAATCAATGATAAAAAAAAAAAAGTCTTTCCTCTCTTTGTTTTAACAGAAACAGTCAACGATTAGTATGTATCACCATTTATTACATTTGTCTCCTTTACATACCGATTTATCCATTCCGCAATTTATTCACATTATCTGCGACGAAATATTAAATGAAGAACCGAGAAGATCGAAGACCTAATTCACGGTTGCTCAAGCGACACGTGTCGTATCTCTTCAGCTCTGGCCGGTGCACAAGAAAACGGATCTTCAAATAGATTCTCCTTAAACAGTTTTGACCCACGAGTAATTTACCGGTACAAGATGGCATTATCCATACTCGCGAATCCCAGCGCGTGAGTTTCAGACATACCGTATTTTAACGACACATGGACTTTTACTCTTCCGGACAATTAACAGCCAGAGACAAGGACAACGTCATCTAAAATTCAAATACGCGAATACGAGCGCGTGGATTGCAATCGCAGGGGGGAGGCATTCAGTGTTTCATAAAGCCACAGTCTATTCCGTTGGACAAAACCGACGGTTACCTATCAGTTGAAACAGTTGTCAACTTGACAGTTGAAACGTTGTCGTTTTGCTCCTTCGTTATCACTACGAAATTTCGAGCCAAAGACTGTGATGTAGTAATAGCTTTAATTTTTCTAGCAATTTATAATTGATGAATCTAGCCAAAGACTAGTATAAACCAGAATTTTTCTTTTTATGAAAATGATCGAAAAACAAAACAATGATATTTTGTCGTATGATCCATTCATTGTTTTACAACCAATCAAGCTTTTTTTATTTGTATACAAATATACGGTCTATTTTTGTAGTCTTCTCCATTCATAGCAAGTTAGCAACCATTCAAATCCAATATTACAAAAATCTGACAAAATTTTATAGAAAGATTAATTTGCAGCATGCCATTATACTGTAACACAGCACATTATTTTCGAAACTTGTACATGCATGCACACTGTAAAAAGTATAGTTTACTCCAAAAGCTGTATACATGAACTATTTTTGGTAAAGAACTAACAGGTTCAATTGAATATAGTCGCAGCTTAATGATAACTGTGCTCATAGCGCAACCATTTGCGACTCATCACACTAAAACCAACCCTAATTTGTGTTGTAGTTTGGGATCGAAGTTTATCAATAATATATCTTATTTATAACTTCTCCCGTTTTGTTCTTCGCATTTTTAAAAAATCCAGCTTTTTTTTACGAGTGCTTTTAAATCGTAAAATAGATTCATATAATACTAAATAGTTGTGACTTACGTGATGTATAGAGACGTATGCTAACAAAGTACTCTCGTTCGTTTTGTTACTGTCTGTTGTGCTATAATAGTCTATCTCAAGAAAAACTTATATAGATGTCTTACTTAAGCTTTGTGATAAATGTTATAGAAAAATGTGTATTCGTATATGATATATATTGACTAAGAATTGGATTAGAGAAATGGTTGGGAATATAATAGTGACCAAAAGCCTTACGTCAAGGTGATTTAGGAGACCGACCAATAAGTTTATCTCTTTTAGCAAAAACAAATGATAAAATGCCTTCTTTTTTTCATAACATAGATAAATATTAATCTTCTCCAGCTTATTATAGTAAAAGCAACAAAATCTACAAAAAGATAAAGAACGTTACAGTCGACTTTTCACGCATTTACACTTTCCAAATTTTCATCTAATTTTAAAATATTGTCGGATTTTTTTTTAACTTTATATTTTAAATAGCCAAATTGCTAAAACATTAATAACAAAAAATATATTATCTATAAGACTACGTGGTAGAATTACTAACTAGTTTTTTTGTCATTTAATATTATTAAACATTCAAAGTAAAATACAATAAAATATAAGGTAGAATATAAAAGTGTAATTTAAAATCGGTGAATCAACAAAATATCTTTGGAAATAAAACCCAAAAGAAGGAAACAAAGCTGGCAGAAAACAATTTTTTTCCGGAAACAAAACTCACAACTAAAATAGAATAAATTTAACCAAAATCCAAACAAGGTATTAACACTAAAACCTGCAATTTTCAGAGCTACAGAGAGTTTACAAATCATGATTTACAGTTATCGCTCACGGCCGACTAAACAGTAACATCTGGTCTGATTGGTGTAATGGCTCTGAGGACTGTAAGATATTTTATAGTATCTACAGTTAATTTTTAACCAATCACACTTTACTTTCCTATTTTTCTTCTACAGTCTTTAAAGTACCTCATTAATATTTCCTTCTTTCTTTTTCATTTTTTCATACAACCACCTTATTCACACTTTTTCTACTTTTATCTCTAATTCTTTCTCTCTTTTTGTGTTCACTACGTATTAATCCTATTTTTTCTCTATCTTCTCTTCTCATTTTTATTATTGATACTTAACAACAATATAAAACAAACAAATAACACAAATAAATAGCACAAATAAGTAATACTTAGTCAAATTAGTTATTTTAATAATAATAAATTCATCTTAAAAAATTTAGCATAACTAAATCATTAGTTATTATTATTTAGTTTTAATTCCTAATCAGAAAACAAAAAAAATCTGGACTTAACTAAGTAAATAAATAGACTAAAATACATATTCAACACAAAATATAACAGCACATTCAAAGAAATAAATTAATAAACAAATTATTAGATTTTTAACGCAATATCAATAGATTTATTGATTAAATTTTGTTGAAAAAATCTAATTGTACTAATTCTTTTATGCTAATAATTATATAACTTTTTCAAATCATAACAGTTTAAATATATATTAAAATATATTTAAAATTTAATATTATAATTTATTCCATCTTTATAAATATATTATCAAAATTAGTTTTTATTTTATTTTTAAGAAAAAAAAATTAACAATCACTTCTACAGTTTTTATTACCAATCAGAGTCACAGTTTTTAAAGCTAAAAATTTTACAGCCAAAAGTCCACAGTCACAGCCTACAGTCACAGTGATAAACGATGACTTAGTTATGAGTTTAAATCGTGTAGAGATCGTGTGTATAGAACGTGTAACTCTCCTAAACTTTCGGTTACCAATTGTACTATATAATGAGATGTGAATACAAGTAAAGGTTCACGGGAAATCTTCTTCTTTCACACAGTCCTTACCAATCGGAGCCATCATCTTCTAGTAACCATGAACCAAAGACTTCATAATCCAACAAGACAACCAGTAACAGATTCACAAACATACTTCTGGATACGAGTATACGATAACGACATAAAATATATGCCCATTTTTCACCTAAATAGAAATCTCAAAGAAAATAATCAAATCTCAACATCTGAAAAGAAGCGAAACCTAACTAACGCAGACTGGAAAGCGATCATAGAAACACCATAGAAGATAAGAAAAGCAAGCAAGTTTGAAATCAGAATATCAAGAAGAAAAAAACCAAATTATATATTTAGAAAAGGAGAACTAGATCCAGAAAATAAAAGATCAAAACAGACCTCATATCGGTTATAGATCTGATGAAACCAGAAACATAATAACAAAACCAAAAAAAAGCAGAAAAGAAAATTTAAACCGATACCATGGCTTTGTAAGCCCATGACCACCGACCAGAATCTGAACTACACGAGAACTGGATTTTTTTTTTCTAAAGAAAAGGGGAAGAGAAGAGAGAGAGTCGAGATACTTCGATACCACGTTTATTTCCCACGAAATTTTTGAATTACTAACTAGTTAATATCAGGCTAATTTGAATTATATACTTTTAAATTCTTTTTCTTCAAGACACTAGTTGATCAGATAATGATTTCTTTAGAATCATGGCCATGTATATGTGAAGTGAAGACTTGAATCTATTACATTTATGGATGAAAAGAAAAGGTACTTACAAATAATGTTATATTAGGCGGTTAGTTTGCACATGTGTGTGGATATAATAATTTTGATAAAATTAATTAATAATTATATTTATCATTTGTAATAAATAAGTTATTGATATGTTCAGTAATATATTTGCAAAAAAATTAGTTAGTAAAAAAATATTTTAATAAGTTTGAAAAATTGTCTGCAGCGAAATTGAATATATACCACATTCAAAATACTTGAAACAAATATTCTCGTCTTTTTTGTCTTCTACTTTTATTCATATATTTTTTTATCTTATTATAGTTTTTCATCTTATTCTATCACTTTTCATTCCATTTCTGATTCCTAATTCTTATTATATAATTAGAATTAATCAAAATATAATATAATTTTTTGTTCTTTACTTGTAATATGATAAGATAAGATGATACCAAAAGTTGATAAAAAACTTCTTCTAAAAATCTGATTTCACAAATTTCACACAAAAAAACTTGTACATGTAAATATTCCGCAACAAAACTTACTAAACAATAATATTCCAAAAACTTTCCGTCAAAACCTAGATTATACAATTTTTCTTCCAAAAACTTAAATCAATAATTTTTCCACCAAAAATATTACCTCAAAAATGTGATTCCAAAAATATTTTATCAGAATTTTGATATTGTGAATTTCCTGCCAAAAAGTGCATCCATTAAAAAAATTTGCCAAAAACTTTTCATTGAAAATGTGATTCCAAAAACAACCAATCAAAAAATTGATTTCATGAATTTTCTGCCAAAAAAATTACTTAAAATATAATTTCAAATTTTTTTGTGAAAATCCGATTCCAGGTATTTTAGCCAAAAATTATGAATTTGTAACTTTCCCACAAAATTTTTAGTTTAGAGTATTTTAATTTTATTTCAGGAATTTTTAGCCAAAATTTATGAATCCATAAAAACATTTTGTCAAAAATGTGATATCAACTAACTTTTCAGCAAAATAGGTTGCCACAAATTTTCCGCTACATACTTGAAATCTGTAAATTTCCCGAAAAAAAAATTTGTGTTGAAAATATGATTTCAAATCTATTTGATAAAAATCTTATTTCCTAATATTTCTGGCAATTTTGAGTACTTGAATTTTGTCTGAAAATTCTAATACCAAAATTTATTTATAAATTAAATAATATCACGTCTCAAGCTACATATACTAAAAATAACATTTCATAATTATATATGTTCATACATAAATTTCAAGATACTTATGGAGAGTATGTAATCATCGAGGTTTGTGGAGTTCGGCCTTCGAGTTTTGTCTTCTGTGGAATGAGCGGTGTGCGGTTCCGAGATAAAAATCTAGCGGGGTCCTGCACTCATGAGTAAACGAGTAAGTCGAGACCCCGAGTGGACAGAAAGGAAATTTCTCTTCCGAAGGTTTTCTGACACCCAAAGTCAATGTACACTCTACTGGGAACATATATTCAGGAGGGTGATTTGGTGGTAGTGACGATTATGAATTGGATATCTCACCCAATAATCGTGATACCCATCTGATGTTTAGTGAGGACGAAATTGTAAGAGATCGACCGTGAAGAGAGTGAGGTAGGAGCTCTCTCTACATAAAGACAAAAAAAGATAATAAAAGAGGAAAATGACACTTATCTCAGTAGCCGATTCCTTCCAGAGAGTGATGAGCGTGTCCTTTCAATTTGCTGTATCACGGGGCTCGTACGAGCTCCAGGAAAGCGGAGGTCAGAGGTTTTTCCTCCTCTTCCTATTTAGACATCTTTTAGATGTTTTCTTTCTCTCAGATCCGTATGAGATGCGATATGTCTGATCTCTTCTTCTTTTGGCCTTAGATTTTCTTTTATACTTGTTTCCTTTCGTCCCATTCCATCTATGCGGTGCGTGGTGAGAGTAGGCGACCAAAATACAGCACATCTGACTTGATAAACTTGCTATATGTTCTACAATATTCCATTAAAAAGTTTATGGCATACTTAATAGAAAATTGGTGTATACCAACAGTAAATATAAATAGCAACAAAAAAAGGCGTAAAGGTATGGCGCCACTTGCGGAGTAAAACTTTGGAGTTGGATCCACTGACCACAACAGCTGGACACGAGCAGTGTGGGGCTTCACCGCTGACCCAAACAGGGAGAAACTTTCCTCATATAACGGTCCAATATATGACCGTTGTAACTCGCAAGCACGGAATCACCTCTCTCTCCCCCTTTCTTCAAATATATTAATATTTATTTGCTTCTTTTATCTCATAAAAAATACTACTTTTTCCATTACCCAAGAGAAAAAGCTCCTTTTACCTTCAAAAAACCGTGACCTTTCGTTTTGATAATAACAAAACAAATTTACGTCATAACTATACCGTTCTTCAAAAAAATCAAAATTATTTACCATTTATTTACCATTTCAGACGTCAATAGTAGTAATCAACTATATATCATTCAAATTGTAATCGATAAATTCTAGTAAACGTTCTAAGAATTTTTTTTTCCAAAACTCATATTCTATTACTTGTAATATATAACATTTATTTTTATTCTATGTAAAGATATCTCTTAAAAAACAGACTGGTGCCCTTACGAATACCATTTAATCATTTATAATTCTTGGTCAAAATAATACTGGAAAATATATGACGTCACATCAACATACTTAGTCTATAAGCTATATAACTATATTAGCACTTTTTCCTCGACAAGACTCTTATCCCTTCAACACTACGAGTAAAATGCGTTGTTTAATTTTATACTGTAATTAGTAAGTATATACTTTGCCCCCATACACATGCCATTAATATACATCACTTTATTGCTCTCTAGACTAATCTGGTTACATGCGCCCATCACTAATTCAACAACTTGAGAAAATTACCATATCACTAATTAATACTTAAAATTTGACAACAGTTATACTTAAATACTAATATATTCTCGATGCCATCACAATTGCTTTACAGTCGAAAAAGCCTAATGAATTAGAATATCTAATTTGGTGTACGTATATGTAGTGGCCGTTGCTTGAATAATAAGTAATCAAAACGTTTTAATAAAAGAAAGTTTAGATTCATAACTTCATAAGTAATATTGTAGGTTGATTTATAAGGATTGTAGAAATTTTATACTAGTATATTTAGCCTTTTTAGAACAATTCTCATCAAATAATATGTTAAGAATTGTCTGTGGATAATTAACAACAAAAAAACAAAATTGTATGTGGATTAAAAAAAACTCAAACTTGTTCATCCTCATGTTCTATTTTCTTCAAAACAAATATTACGTACACGTACAGTATGTACACATAAATGTATTGTAATGTAAATGATACGTAAGATTAGCAGGGATCAAAATTTCGTTGAAAGTGATGTAAATTAGATATTCTAATTCACAAAATGTAATCTAGATTCTTGATTGACTTTCTTAGCTAGTTATTGTATAAACAATCAATCCTTTGTATTAGATTAAAGTAGTTACATATTATCATCATCTATCTACAGAGGTCATCATACCAAAACACTATAACATTAGAATATATTTTAAAAATTCCACCAGTAACTTTCAATAAAGAGTGATGATACATCAATACTAATTAGTTATTAACACATATATTTACACGTAAGAGATGGTTAGTTTTATGTTCATCGTTAAACTATTATGATAATGTAAACTAAAATCCGGTGATTTACCTGACCCATTTTGCCATCGTTCTCCATAAATCCTAACCCTCCATCTAATCAAGCGTAGATCTAACGGCGGATATCAAATCAGAGGCCTCTTCACATAACTTCCCTCCCTATATAAAGCAGAAAATAATCCTGATTGTGTACCGTACACACATCCCCATACGAACATTCACAATCGTGAAAGAGAGAGAAGAGAGAAAGAGAGAGAAGTGAGAGAGAGCTGAAATCGGAGAAGATGGTTTCGTGGCTGATGACTATCAAGGCGGTGCTAATTTCTAGCGGCGTCGCCTCCGTAGCACTATTTCTTAAGGTCTCTGTCCCGGCGGCTGTCGATTTCTCCGTGTCGCGAGCTCCGATCATGTGGAGCTCTCTGCTATCGTGGCTGAAACCGCCGTATCTTTACTTCATCACCAACGGAATTATCATCACTATCGTCGCTTCCTCCAAGTATTACCGAAGCACAAGCCATGATCAGGAGGACGATGGGGTCGTATACGGCGCCGGCGGCGATTATAAGATCCAGACGGAGCCGATTGTCCATGACCAAGCTTCTCCGCGGATGCTGGTGGTGAAGGATTTGGATCCGGATTCGACTTTCAATTTCGCTGTCACGAATCCGCCGTCTCCGCAACTGGAATCGGAGGTTGTTACGGCGGTTGTATATGACGATGAGGAGGAGAAGATAACAGATCCGGTGGCGATGGTGGAGGATGAGAATGAAATTGAAGAAGAGGTTAAGAGCGTGATTATGGCGGAGAGTTCCGATCTGGCTGAAACCGGTGGAGATGAAGAGTTTATATTGCCGCCGATATCAAACTGGAATCATCTGCCGCCGAGGATGACTGAATCGGAGAATCTCCCTCCGACGGAGAAACCTCTAGTTTCTTCAAGGTTCGGCCACCGGAAATTGATGAAAACCAATCCAGAAGGTACGGATTTGTCCCTTTCTTCAAGCTTTAATTTGATATTAAAAAGTGAAAAAAAAATAAACAGAGGAAGAAGACGACGTTATGTTAATAAAACGGTTAGGTAGAATTTAAATTATTTTGAAAATTCAAATTTGGGGTCGATATCACGCGTCGGTGATTGTGAAAGTCAATATTCCGGAGGGGCAAATGTGTAATTCATAACGATTTTTGTTTTTGTTTTCCCTCAGGTGGAAGAGCGTTGAGAGTGACGAAGCCGAAGCGGAACGAGACACTGGAGAATACATGGAAGATGATAACGGAAGGAAAGTCAACGCCGTTGACCAGACAGTTATACCGGAGATCCGATACGTTTAGCCGTGGAGATTCCGGCGCCTCCGGTGAGGCGAAACCGGTTTACAAGAAATCGGAGACGTTTAGGGACAGGACTAACTATTACCAGTCTCAGGAGAAAGCGGCGACGACGACGGGGAAGGCGAAAGGGAAGTTGAGGAAAGAGCCGTCGCTGAGTCAGGACGAGTTGAATCGGCGAGTTGAGGCGTTTATTAATAAGTTTAATGAGGAGATGAAGTTGCAGAGAATGGAGTCACTCAGACAGTACAAAGAGATAACTAGTCGTGGGGTTTAGCCTTTTTCTGATTATTTTATTTTCAGTTTCTTTATATAATATACTTTTTTGGGTTTTTTATACACAAAAATAGAAAAACAAGATTACATGGGTAGCACAAAGCCGCAGTGGATTTTAACCAAAAAAGGAAAAACAAGTTACGTTGGGAAACAAAAATCTGTTAATTAGTTTGTGAAGCTTGAAGTTTTTTTTTTCGGTCAAAACTTTGTATAAAGTTTTTTTTTCTTTATGTTGTTTGTAGTCACTAGTCTATACACATTAGGTTTGTGAATATTAATATATTGGTTTTACAAGAATTTTTTTATATCTTTTGCAATGTCTCTTGCATAAGATGAATATACACACCCATTTGTTAACTATGCCAAACTAAGTGTTGCTGATTATTGTTCATATGATCGGTAACATTAGTCTCTACTTATTTTTAAGGTGTGTAAATATTTCAACTCATATTAAACGTGAAACAGTTTTTTTTTTTAATAACTTTAACGTAAAAGGTAAATCAGGTCTGTTTTTTTCTTTAAGTTCAATTTACATTTAGTTAGTTGTATAACAGTTCGAGTTAAATTATGTGATAAGTTTTCTTGTAAACTAGTAAGACACTCAAATCAAAGACATAGCCCAACAGCATAGGTAATGTGTTTGGACTTAAGATTATGACTTTTAGTTGTTTCATTAAAATATCAAATTATAACTAGTCAATTGATTTAAAGAGTCATGTAATAAGGTTATTATAACTAGTCAATTGATTTAAAGAGTCATGTAATAAGGTTGAATGGTATGTAATTTCTTTTAATATTTTTATGTATAAATGGTGTCTAATTTAAAAGAATAGTCAGTTCACACTACATCTGGAAGAATACAAGACAAGCAAGAAAGAATTTACCTTATTCTCTATCTCACATAATCCACAGACTCAAAACATAAATGCGGACAAGTTAACGCATAATGCTTAATACTATTATGTAAATTAAGTTTTACAGATTTAGATTTCTGAATTGTTCTAAATTTTGATGTTGTTTCCTAAAAAAAAAAATCTGTTTTTAATGATTGGAATTTATTCAGTTTTTAATTTACTCACCTTATTAATTCTACTAATTTATTATTCAGTTATTATGATATTGTGCTATTAAATTAACATACCAATCATCGTGTAATTATATGAGATTTCATACCAAATATTAATAACTGTAACAACTCAGCTCAATTGATATTTATTAAGATAATTGCAAGGACCATAGTCATTTCTTGCAACATTTAAAGGGTATCAGAAGATAAATGACACATAAATATATAAATATTTACTTGACATAAGTTACATGTTACTCATTTCCAAAACATTCGATTCTTCTGCTTCATATTTCGAGGACTTGGTCTACACATGAATACTAATTTCATTCCGGAAGCATTTCATATTTTCTCTCGAAAATTCTTCTACTTTCCCTTAGGTCATGAAACAACATATTGAAGTGCACTCCTTGTTAGTCCGCTTCAAAACTAGTTTCTCTTCATCTCCTAAATTCCATAGCAGTCATGTGTTTTTATTCTGAACTGAGCTTAAAAAAGTCTTCAATAAAAGCACATTATTAAATCGAGATTATCCTCAGTATTTAGTAGTGCAATTTACGTTTGCTTCCTAAGATTGTAAAAGCAATGCTATTCATCAATCCTAACAATACTTCCAAGGCATAGAGATAACATAATTCCGTCCATGAATTTATTTAGTTATATTTTTGGTAAATCTCTTGTATCCATATATTATCATCTTTAGTGGAGAATAGTCTTTAAGCTGAATTATATACGCAACGCAATTTAACAACCAATATAATTTACGAAAGGTGTATATGAAAAATCATTTTCATGGAATACGGTTGTTGAACCAAATACACTCTTAGGGGGTTGTATAAAAACTGAAATTTTAGAAGATTTTGTGGTTATTTTAAAATTTTATGTTATTTAACTAATAATTTTTAAATGTCTTACCAAAATGTACGTTATTGAACATGAAATTTATATAAAACCAATTAAAATAACTTTAACATTCATGTTATTCAATCAAGAATTTGTAAAAACTAAATCAAATCCACTGTTATTAGAAATATTTATTAGTGGATTTTACAAAATATTGAATACTTTTAAATGATTTGGTGGAGTTTGTTAGTTAAAAATATAGAAAACCAAATCTCATTATTTTAGGTGGGAATTTATATAATTTTAATATAAAATTATATCAACTTCCATAATCCACATAAAATCATCTAAAATTTTATTAAAACTCAATTTTTTTTTTCAAATTCTCTAAATTTTAGTTTTAATACACCCTCTTAGTAGACAGATGGGGTTTTCTTGTGAATGAATTTTCTTTTTCAATTGACTTTTCTTAGAAAAAAAATAGAAAAGGCCCCCAACAAGTATGTAAATCGTTGAAATAAAACTTAACTCTCACAAAAAAATATTTAAAACAATTAGTGTTATAAGAAATAATATGTTAAATAGTGTATCCTCTACAAAAATACCCAACCACTGGATTATATTACAGAAAAAGTATCCAACCACTGAACTACTCAATTATGGATAAATTAGTTGGAAGTATCATAAATAAATTAAATAATTTTTTGTTATACTTAGAAATATAAAGGATTGAAGCTTCAGATACTTATAAATAAAATAAACAATATTTGTTTGAGAATAAAAAAGTAGATGATAGTTGAGGAACTTAATGGCACTTTCTCTTCAGCTACGTGAAGTGGGAAAATTATCTGTCGACGTATCTTTTTGTCTGCAATAAAGTCATTTTTGGGTTTGCATTTGCCAATTTGCAATAAGACCATCATGAGAAAGGACCGACCAGATTCGGATTACTAGAGACTTTGCGATAGAGACCTTGAGTATATTTTTCTTTTCTATTTCCTTTTTCCATATCTTGTTATTGTTAAACTTTTTTTTTTTCATATTTTCAATTTAAAAAGTATTTCATATTTTAGCCCTGTTTAGTTTACTACTCTCTCTAAATCCAAAATGATTCAACTCAGTCGGTTTTTATTGATACCAAATCCAAACCAAATTAATCCAAAATTCTATCAAACCACGCGTAACCAAAATGAATTACGATATTTGGTTTCAACTTTTTTTTTTTTGAACAATGTTATTGGTTTATGTATTTTGTTAATTTAAGAATCCATATAATCAATATAAAATTTGTTGATTTTTATAAAATTTAACATGTTGATTTTACAAAATCATAGGTTTAAGCTTGAATTTGAGTCTTTATATTTTTAATATGACAATCCTTCCAAATCCACTAAAATTCTTTTTAAAATAAAATCTATAATTTTAAAATCATGAACCAATAATACATAATTTGAATATAGATTTTAAATCATACAACCAATAACACAGAATTTGAATATAGATTTAAAATGATAGAACCAATAACCCTACTAAATTTGTTTTCAATTTTATAAAACAGATTAAAATTGAATCAAATTGAATCAAACCGTAAACTCGATCGTCCACGGTCCACCAGTGGACAAACAACTCGATTTTGTAATCACATAATTCAAATTTCAACTATCATCAACATCTCCTCCTAATCAATTTAATGCTCTCTGTAATCACATAATTCCTTTTTTGCAACCAGATGCTTTCACACTACATCTAACAAACATTTTCTATAAATTAAACTATTCTCTTTTCTTCATAAGACAAACTTCCCTCCCCAAAAAAAATGACTACAAAACTCAATCTCCTCTTAACGATTTTGCTTCTCACACTTACATTCTCCCAGTCACGCCCCACCCGACCCGAACCCCTCTCGGATCAGCTCAAGAAAAACTCCAAAGGTAATAGTAACAAGAATGACAAAGGCTATGGATCACCAGGAGGACATTTTGAGCTCGGACCTGGATGCAGTGTTGGTATCGGAAACGGTGGTAGTTATGCCGTAGCAAGCGGTTGCAATTTACCGGGTAGCGGACCCGGTGGCAGTTATGCCGTAACAAGCGGCGAATACAGGAAAGGAAGTGTGGTGAGACCATCGTTGGTGTGTAAAGAGAAAGGTCATTGTTACAAGAAGAAACTAACGTGTCCGGCGAAATGCTTCACGTCTTTTAATATCTCCGGCAGTGGTTTCGGTGGTGGTGGAGGAGGCGGTGGTTGCAGCTTCGACTGTAAGAAATGTGAGGTTAATTGTTTTTGAAATGTGATTGCCGAGGGAAAATGTTATATTATATAGTAAGCAGCTGTTTAAGGCTCTCTGAATCCTCTTGAGCTCTTTTTTGAACAATACAAATAAATATAACAATGGTTACAACTTGCAACATTCTTTTATTTTTACTGTTGAGAACAGAATGATTCCATAGAAAATTATCTGAAAATGTATGTAACTGCTATTTTTTTAAAATGCAATGTTAAATAACCATCAGAGTATTGTAATCTAGAAACCCAAATGCAAAAAAAAATAAAGTGTGAATGCAAGACTCTTATATAATATCGAAAAATGGAATAAATCAGAACTCTTGACTTTTGAACAAACAGATTTACATGAGATTAAAGGTACAAACAAAAAATTGAATTTTTTTTGCTTACAGAGCAGAGAGAGAGGGAGAGAGAGAGAGGGAGACGTGGAAACAAAAACAAACAAAGAAACAGTGAAGATTACATACAAACCAGAATGTAACAGGGAAGAGCTCTCTCATACGGCGGCTCTCAAGGCTCCTCTCGCCGCTTCTCGTCTCAGCTCATCTTGTTTCCCACTGCCTCGGAAGTACATATACACTTGCTGCTCAAACAAATCAAAACCCATCCCAACATCAAATGTTAAAAAAAACGATCTTGAGATGATAAACACTATGGTTCAAAGACTGATATTGGAGTTGAAAGAGAGACCTGAATAACCCAGATGCTGACCACTGATTCGAGGCAGAAAAACGCAAACCCAATGAAGTAGAATATCTGTAAAACAGAACAAAATAAGCTCAATGATCCATATGATCGATAACTATAAAGATCAAGCTTCAGGCTTTTTTATCTTAGAATTGTTTTGATCATCAAAGGGTGAAAAAGAGAGCTTACCCCAACCAATGTATTACCGCTTAAGACATCTATTGCAGGTAAGATCCCACTGTTACATGAAGACAAAAACAATACTTTTGTCAAGAACAATGGCTAAGAATTGATTATGCAACTATGGTAAGAATAAAACAAAAAACTTCTCTTTGCTTTGAAGTTGATCAATTCAAATGGTATCTCCTCACTCAAATTACCAAAAGCAGTGACAATATCAACTTGGAATGTTAGAGAAAAATCGAAAAACTTACGCTAGAGATTTTCCTTTAAAGACAATAGGTGGAGCAACAGCAGCAAAGACAGAGAAAAGAATGTGGAGCTGCAGCAAGAACAAAGCTTTAGAATTAGTAATCATACCGAGTAAAAAATGTCATAAAAAGCTAAATCTTCGCTCACCATATAGAACAAGAAAAACCATCCAAAGCTCAATGCACTATCAGTTCTGCAGACATTCAACAACAAAAATGTTAGAATCTCAGTGACACAATCCAGACTTTTGAGAGTGGAAAACTCCAAACCTGAAGGCACGGTAGAGAGGCCGATACCATAACACATAGCCTCCTGGGACACCCGCTATGAAGTAAATCACAGCAAGAAGCCATATCGTCACTCCTGAACAAGAATAAACCAAACGCTTAAGTCTGTTATATATGCATCCTAGAGAAGAATGAGCAAACTTTGAAATAGCCTTAAGAAACAAACCTTCTCCTTTGATCCAAGCTGTAGTAACGGCAATGATATTCCAGAAAAGGCAAAGAACCAACCCTGAAGAACAAGAAGTCCATCTAAATGTATCAATCAAATGAACAAGAAGCAACAGACAGAGATCTCATGCTTGCAAAAAAGTGTGACCACTTAACTCTGATTACAAATGCAGGAAAGAGAATTATTTGTATCAAATGACGGATAACAAAATACATACCCAAATACGTTGCAAAGGCAACATACTGTAGCCTTTGGAGATGAACCGGGATTTCGTTTGCAATGTCATGGTGGATAAGTGGGAAGAACGGCGGCCAGTTTTTCACTTCAATAACAATTCCAGCTGCGTAGAGAGAACCACAACAGTTAGTGATTTTTGAATAAGAAGAAAAAAGGAATCAATCAATTGAGACACATCTAAAAGAGAACAAACTAACAAATTCAGCAAAACAACAACTCTACGAGACAGCTTGGAAACAAGTTTTGAAAAAGAGTAAACTTTATAGCGAAGTACCTCGTGCAGCAGCATCTTCTCTCCGTTTTACCTCCTACATAGAACCATAATAAAAAAAAACATTCAGAAAAACAACAAAGCTGCAGCTAGGTAAAGCAACAACATTTTAAAGATTTGATCATGGAACCAAGAAAACAAAAGAAAGACTGAAAGAATCATGTTTACGCATAGTGCAAAGTGCATAACTACTTTTTAGCAGCCAATACCTGCTCTCTTCGTCTTAGCTCAGCTTCTTTGGCTTGGAGTTCCTTTTCTTTCTTCTTCAAATCCTAGATTCCCAAACAATTAAAACAAGACAAAAAAAAGGCATCATAATTAACTCCAAAACCGAGCTAACCATAATATAAAATGACAAAAAATCTACTCCATTATCTCTAACCAACCTTTGTACCGGATCTTTCCGTGTCAAGAGGAATGTCTACGGTTCGACCATAATCGAAACCAACAGGCTCTGGAGGCAAAGGTGAAAGTCTTGAATTCGATGCTGGTGGAATACTCCCAGGATTCTATATAATGTATATTTGGATTCACAAACATTACGAATCAGATGACAAAAATACAAACTTTATCACTTCAGAATCCAGTGAGAAACATCTACTGCTTTTGTTGAAATTAAATAGCAGAGAAACCCCAAGAAAAACCTAAAACTAATCAAATGAAAGCTACAAACTTTAACAACACTTGAATTCTATATAATGTAAACTGGATTCACCAACATAACGAATCAGATGACAAAAAAAAAAAAACTTTCTACCTTCAGAATCCAGTGCGAAACATCTATCAGTTTAAATTGGTGAAATTAATAGCAGGGATAAGCATCACAAACCCAAGAACAACCTAAAATTAATCAAATGAAAGCTAGAAACTTTAACAACACTTAAGTTACAATCTTTCATAAATTTTTCAATTCCATTAACCCATTTTCAGGTTCTAAGCAACGAACCAGTGGATAAATAAAACACCAACAACAAAAAAAACTAAACGTATAGAGAAAAAAAAAAGAGATTTCCCCCAAATAAACCCTAAAGTAAAGCTCTATGATTCCTAAGAGTAAATCAATCCATCAAAATTTCAAAGACCCATTTCCGAGAAGCAAGATTCGAGAGCGATTAAATCCCTAATTTTTTAAGAGTTTAATCCTAAGTGAGAGAAAGCTTACAGCGAAAGGATTGACTTCTTCTTCCTCAGCGAAAGGATTCGGATCATAACGATTACGATTAGCCATGGCTATAGAAGACTACAGCTTCAGAAGGTTGAGACTTGAGAGAGCTTAATATCAGAAGAAGAAAGAAGACGACTTAAAATCGATCTAAGATCTTAGCACGGACCAAGAAATAGCCGAACGTTGAAGAGAAGCTTTATTATATACACATATACAGTATATATATAATTCTGTCTAATTTTATATAATTCTGTTTATTCTCTTTACACTAATTAATTAGTTGTGAAATCAGTCGATTCATTAAAATATAATGTCATCACAATCCTAAGCTAATTTATATATTAGCCTCAATTCTTTTTTAATTATTCAACGACTCTAGTTTTCAAATAATTTGAATTTTCTAAAGAGAGAGAGGAGGTAGAAAGGAACAAATGGGAAATGGTCCTTTGGTCAATGATCTTGTCTGCTTCTAAGAACGTCTGAAAAGTATTTAAATATTGTCTTGCAGTTTTTAAGAAACAAATGCGAAAAATCATGCTCAAGCTTGATTAGTTGTTAATCATTTTTTGGTACAAATTAGTTTTTTTAATCTAAAAAACAAGAAGTTACAAGTTATTATTCATCTTTTTATATATATGAAAAAAGTGGAGAAAACCTTATTTGGAAGTAAAGTTGATGTTATTTCTGCTTTCTATATCTACAAACCAAAGTAGTGTTCTTTTCTTTTAAGTTTTAACCCACAAGAAAAAGTGTGTATTTTTTTTTGATAAAGGGTTTAGAAAAAGTGTGTTTTATTGAGAAAAAGAATTGAACTTTATGTTCCTAAATTTAATAAAAAGCAAATTTAATATGAACCCATGCTTTCTTTCAAAAACTTTATATGCTGAAACAAGTTGATTCGATGAAGAGAGACCGAACATCTAAAAACCATTATAAAAACTACACTAATTAAAGAGAAAGGATGATTAACTATATTAACTTATATATGACAATAACAAAAACTTTTTTTTTTCTTTTCTATATTTAATCTGATTAAAACTGTATGTGTTTATGTTGTAGTAGTAGTCTCTTCAGCTTTCCTCTGCAATAAACTTGAAATCACACTACTCCGTTTTAATCTCCGGTTATTGCCAATCCGGTTCCGAGTCGACGAAGACCGGTCGACCCAGTTCTTGTCTTCCGCAACCGCTCGGTTCCATCTTTCTTTAAAAGTTTGAAGCTCCCATGTTGATTGCCTCCTTATCTGCTCACGAAAACACACAAGTTAACAGAGACAAAAGCAGATTCCCAAACGCAGATCCATCGTATAATAATAAACTCACCTCTGTTCTTGAATCAAAAGTCGCAGAACCACGTCTCTGTAATAACAAAGAAAAGTGACCAAAGTTGTGAACTTTCTATTTTTTTAACATTCAAGATTCAAGAAATGAAGATTTTGGATTGTAAAATAGCTTACCCTATTGACTACGCTGCGAGCTGAGTTCTGTGGAACAATGTAAATTAAGAAAAGATCATTTCTTTATCAAGTTTTCGTATATACAACGAAAGAAACAAGTGTGAAGTAGAGGATCTTTACCTTCTTCTCCGGATAACCACTTCCACCTAGAGTTTGAATGCCTTGATGGAAGATATATTCACTATCGACAATGCCAACTTTCTTGCTACGGTCACCCTATAACCACATTTTTTTAAAACAACATATAGAGAATGCATTTTGTGAATGATGTTGCAAGGTTCTTGAAAAAAGAAACTAGATTTTACCTGAGCACAGTACCCAAGCTTCATATCCATTCCCCACCCATGAACCAGATCATTCTACAAACCACACACAAACAAAAATAAAGAAGTTAGCTTTAAGTAGAAGTTGAAGAACAGATCATCTAGTAAAAGTTACTTACTTGTATTAGATTCCAAGTGCAGAACCAGGCAGATCTTGAAAACACTGGAGCCATTCCTTCAACAAACCTGGAAAAACAGAATAATGATATGAGCAACAAACCAAAAAACTCAGTCTTCTTGTACATAGAGAAGTCTTGAATCTCTATGTTACCCGGTGCATGGAGGCCCTTCACTAGCATTTGAGCACTTCATATTGCCTCTACTATCATAAACTCGTCTGCGAATTTTGTAAACCATTTGGTGTAAGTAATCAAAGACAAGAATTATCAAGAAGTGGTTCACAGGAACTAAGTACTAACCTATGAAATATTTTCGTTCTAGACCGGACTGTAATCCGATGGTGAACTTCGGTTGAGTTTGGATGCAACGCCGGTTGAGATATCTCGAGTCCTGCTGATTTCACTATCCTCAGGTATCTGCAGAGTGATTGTTTAGTTTATGAACCAAGATTTAACCTTTACAGGTTGCAAAATTTTTACAATGTGGAAGGGAGTAAATGGAAATTATACTTTTGTGGGTTGAAATTCTCCACTCCAAGATCTTCGTCCCAAAGGAAAACATAATCGTAAATGGAGACGATATCCGGATGAAGAAACCGTTTCGCAAACCACCTGAGTAAAATCAAATTTTGTTCAGCAAACCACTGTTACATACACACAAGATTCTACCATACTTAACCGATCTTATTAGATTTTTTATATTGAAGAAATCATTATACCATTTTGTCTGGTTATGTGCAACAATGTGTATGGCTTTTGAGCTCCACTCAAGATCCCACCATCGATCCATGTTTCCGTCATAATGAAATAGAATAACAGTGAAATTCGCCGGAAGAAACTGAAATACAACAAACAAACAAACTAACATTAGAAAAGAGAAGCTTTTACTCGATCATCAATGATCTCACTAATTCACTGACACAGGCAAAACTACATTACCTTCTTTACAATAGCATCGACATTATCCTTTTGCTTGAGTCCTACAGGAATTGCCAACAAGTTACGGTTTGTCAATTCGCCTCCCTGTTTTCAGACAACAACAGACATAAGAAATTCCTCTTGCAGCAGATATACATTTGTTACTCTTTAAGCTAATTGAAGCTTAGAGAAACATCTAACCTTTGACCTCAAACTACTACTTGACCAAAGTGGCTTTAACTCCAAATCTGATCTAGGCTGTATGATACCAAATGGTAAGCCTTTCAACTTTTCACTGACCGGTTCAGATTCCTATACAAGATTCAACCGGATTAAGAAACACATCATCATTAGAAAACAAAGGGAAGAGCATTAAGAAAAATGTTACCTTTGCCATCTCAAATGGATAATCTGTTTCTTCTCTCTGAGCAATACAAAAAGAGGGTTACATTTCATAATTAAAAACGCTCCTTTTGATGTAATCTTGCTCGTAAGAAATCAAAAATGATCTCTTTTCACATACCTCAGTCTGTTCATACTGGATATTTGTGGTCTTATACCAAAAGATCAAAAGCACTGTACACATGAGCGCCATAACCGGTTTCATCTTCCATGACGATTTACCCTGCAAATTTCCGGTATTCGCACATCAAATCAAAAGTCTAAAACAGCAAAGATTCATCGAGCATCACAAAACCAAGATCTATGAAGAAAAAAACAAATAAGCCTTTACCCCTTCTTGAGCGTTATTTCTTCTCTTAACAAGTGATTTCCATGATTTAAAAGACGGTAAATCATGTTCCATAATCCTATTTACCGAGCTACAAAAATCATCAAACACAAAGCAAAAATTTCATCAATTTCCATTAAAAAGACAAAGACATTTCAAAAGTTTCAGCAATTAGAAAACTCACCAGAGCCACCGTTCTTGTGTTTCCTTCAGAATCAAGAGCTCTCTTCACAAGAACAGAGAACAAAGAAACCTATTCGGACACCAAATCTCAGTTCTCTATAGCAGGTTGATCTAGGCACATGCAAAGAAGGTAATCTGTCTGAATATCTACACAAGAACCCACATTACAAAAGGGAACGAACACACTAAAATCCAAGAGACTCCAAGATATCTAACAAGCTTTCTTATACAGAAGAAAAGGAAATAAAAATCGAAACCTTTTTAGCATGTAATCCAGTAATCTACAAATCTTTTCTTGAAAAGCATAAATGGGAGGAGATATTTTACCAAGATTATTGAGTAGATATCATAACAGCATAAGAAAACAAACGGAGATTGGCCATTTCAGAGTTTACTCACTCTCTCAGAAACCGACGAACAATCTGGGCCACGACGAAAGCGAAACGGCTAAGTAATCGAATAGAAACAAAGTGTTGTCAATGAATTATTATAATTTTCTTGAAACTTTTTTTTTTCCAGATCTAAGGGAAGTAAATAAACATAAAACTGATGAAATGGGCAAAGAGAAATTCCATTAAAAAGTTGCTTTGGTTAAACATTAATTAGCAATTAATAAACAGCAGGAAAAGAATACTTCAGTCATCAAAGCTTCCGTTTAGGAAGAAATCTGTTCACAAACTGTTAAACAAATCACAGAAAATTTAAAGTGAAAATGAAAGGCGGTGCATTTAATTTCAAAGATGGGATCTTTAATCACAGGAGACAGCAACATTAGGACAAAACAGAGAAACAGAAGAGGAGAAGAAAAAAACAGAGAATCGTCGAAATTAAGAACGAAAAAGGAATCGGAAAAACCTGAAGGAGAAATCTGAAGCTTGCAGATTGTTTAATCACTGTTATGAAGCAAACCCAGCTGGTAATGGCACCAAGAAGATAGCTTTAGAGCGAGAGAGAGAGAGATAGAGAAAGTCTTCGCTTTTAAACTGGGATTTGGGGCAGAACAAATTTCTAGAATCGATCGAAACCAAACCCAACAACAAATTTCTAAGCGGAATCGAATAGAAGACAAAAAAGAAAAAGCTTTAGTGGTGGTGGAGTGACTCGTGTCATCTACTGAATCTCCTTCTCTCTCTCTATTTTTCTAATTATATTTTAATTAATTAATTAAACATATTTTCAGAGTTAGATTCTGGGACCGAACATGAGATTTTGAAGGAATAATACAGTATTATTATAGTAATGTATTTTATATTTAACAAAAATGAAAAGTATTTTCCATGTTTTGCGTCTCCTCAATTATTATTTAACAACAACTTCAATAAGAGAGACAGAACACAACTATGGTTTGTTCCTAAAGCAACTCAAAGCACCAACAAGCTTTCTGCTCCTCGAGTTGTTCAACTAGAACATGACTTATTTGGCCTTCACTGCATTTCGATTGGCTTTGTTATCTGTTTTGTCAAAAGTTTGTTAACTCAAAGATACCAAACCCTTAACCGGAGTTAACCATCTTTGTCTTTATTGGTACCAATATACTACGAGATCCAAATTACTTGAACTTTTCAGATAAGAGTAAATCCCTTCAAATTATAGGTTTAGGCCATATAATTATGTACCAGATCTTGTCTGTACCAATTCTACGAGATCCAAATTAGATGAACTTCTCACTTCTCAGATAAGAGTAAATCCCTTAAAATTATAGGTTTTTTAAGTCATATAATTGTACACATGCATCAACTAATTTATTTGGTAATTAAAATTTGAGAGAGTCCACACGTTATTATTTTGAGTAATTTTAGAAAAGCCACGTGTACAAAATACAAAAAAACACATGCAACGGAAACGGATGAAGTAATATTATGCGATTAGATTGTCTAGAACTAAAAATAATCATCTTAAAGCATTGGTAATTTGAATTAGTATGCAAGCACATGTCACTAGTTTAGGTTGACCGAAGTTACATGTATAAATTAAACAATAACAAAAAAAGGGATGATGTTTTCTTACGAGGATAGGGCATTGCAGGCAGGGCAGGTCCTAAAATTGTAAGGATTTGAACAAAATATAAAAATAAAATTAAGAATTAATAGATATATTTTTAAAAATAATTAAAAATGTTAATTTTAAAATAAAAATTAGAGGCTTGTTTTCAATATTAAAAATTTAAAAAATTTTGAAGGCCAAAAAAAATGTTTCATTTCGTTTGGTCCAGAACCGGTCCTGATTGCACGATAATAGTTATTGTACAATCAATTCAAGAGAGCATAAGAGATTAGAAGGTAATCACTCGGTGAAGGGCACAACATGGACCCCAAGTTGATTAATCATGTTACTTGATTTTCCATGGAATCCAACAATTTTGTAGCCTTCTTTGTAGAGGACAAAGCTTGAGGTAGATTCGAATCCGACAGATCTAGATGTTCGTTTGTTCGTCGTAAACCTAAGCATAGTGATAACTTCGACTTCACTTCCAATTACTTTGTCGTAACAACCATCAATGGCCGTAATGTATTCACTTGGATATTCGATATCAAACTGCCACAAACATATCAATGTAAAATGTAAACATAATAAATCCAAACCCCTCAAGAAAAAAAAGAAAAAAGTCCAACCTCTTTGACATCAAGTGGTGTTTTGTGTCCATGATCTTCACCGATAACCATCTTAGTGTCCTTTCCATACACAACCTTAAGGAATGCAACACCATTGTCATCTTGCCCTACGTATAACTTTCTAACACCTTCAAAAACACCATCGTCCCATGAATCTCCTCGAAGACCACCTTGTGGTCGTAGTTTCTCTGCGGTAGGAGGAGGCATTGGAGAAAAATATGCTCCAATAGCAACAAGATCACGATCATCCTGTCGTCCATGGAACCCTACCACAGCACAACCTTTGTTCTCCAACACAAATTTGGTACCAGACACGATTCCAAATGTCGGAGAGGTTCTCCCTTCAGATGATTTGAAAACCAATGAGGTAACCCTCACCTTGCCAGGCCCAAATCTTTTGTAAGTCCCCTCCACATATGTGATCACTTCATTTGGATAGTCTAGCTCAAACTGCAGCAGAATCAAACTTCTCATAAAAAAATAATCAAGCAATATACATGTATACATATATACAAATTTGCAGGATCTATAACCTCTTCTTCTTCTTGATCTTCTCCATCTTGTTGTATACTCTCCCACCGCCAACCATGTTGACGCTCTACAACTGTGCGGTTATGGTAGTGAAACGTGATACAGTTTATGTTTGTGCTATTATAACCGACATACACTGTTCTTATGCTTTCGAAAACACCATCATCCCAATCAATGCCATACAAACCACCGTGGCATTGTGATTTGGTAAGAGAAACCGTTGTGAAATACGCTCCAAGAGAGTTGAGATTCTTGTCAGCATATCCATGAAAGCCGATTACTTTTTTACCTTTGCATGCAAGTGAAAACTTCTTACCCTTTTCGTATCCCAAAACATCTGAAGTCTTGATGTTTGTTTTGAACTGAAGTGCTTGAATAACACCAGATACATCGTCGTAGTAACCCTCTACATATACCAGATGTTCATTGTTGAGATGGTCAATCTCAAACTGCAAAAAAAAAAAAAAAAAAAAAAAGACAAAAAAGGAATTGGTGGACACAAAAAGATTAGAAATAATTTCAATAATGGTAAAAAGGGAATTACCGTCTGCGTGAAACCGCTACCCGAGAGACCATGGATGTATCCATCATGGTGTTTTCCACTCTTGACATAATCAAATTTAATGTATTGAATACCTTCAAAACCACCTCGTACATGAATCTTTGTTATACCGTCATGGTCAGCTCCATCATCCCACTGATGGCCTCCCTTGCTGCCTTTGGCTTCTGATCTATTAGGATGAGTGGAAGTGAAATATGCTCCAAGGGAGATGATGTTTCTGTTGCTCATATATCCATGAAAGCCAATGATATGCTTTCCCTTGACTTCAAGTTTAAACTTGTGACCCTTGTCATATCCAATCAATTCTGATATCCTGAAATTTGTTTTGAATTGAAGTCCTTGAATGTAACCGGATTCGTGGTCGTAGTAACCCTCAACAGATTCAAGATATTCATCTTTGAGATGATTAATCTCAAACTGCAAAAAAGAATGTTTAAAACAAAGATTATGAATGAGTTTATTACCATTCACATAAAACCAAATAAATAGTATAGGTTAAGTTTTATAGGTTTAGTATACTTTAAAGACATACCGTCTCTGTGAAACCTTTATGCCGACGACCAACGAGTACTCCAAATTTCAGCTGTCCATGTTTTACATATTCAAACTCCATGTAATGAATGCCTTGAAGACCACCTCCAACAAATATCTTGGAAACACCGTCATGATCAGATCCATCATCAAATGTAAACCCTTCTGTGCTGCCTATTGCTTCCACTCTTTGTGCCATCACCAACTGATTTTAATCTTGATACATAGATGAAAAGAGTATGTATTAGTTCTAAAATCTTTTTAATTGCATCATCTCCCACATGTGTTTGAAATACCCTTTCGCGACGACAAAGATCCAATAAGTTCACAATAACGAAGTCGGCAAGAGAGAGAGAGAGAGAGAGAGAGAGAGAGAGAGAGAGAGAGTTGATGAACAATTGAAAATGGTAATCCACAGTGGGAGGCATGATCATGTCTTTTTAAATGATTTACACGTATTGATTGGGTCGCAAGTCTTTATATTTCTGCCAACGACTAAGTGTATGGTTTTTTTTTTTAAACATTTGACTACTTGTTCCCAGTGGTAATATTATATAGGCATGTTGTATACTTAAGGCCTATCGTTTCTTCTTAAGCTTTTCAAACTAAGCTCTACAAGAACACAAACGTATGAAAAAAGACGGTAAATCGCTGTCAACGTCGTAGATTGATAGAGTAGTAGTAGTAGGTGGTCTCACAAGAGTCTGGTATCAGGCAATAAAAGGAGACAAAACAAATCTTGACTTGCATCCCAAACAACGTGTTCTCAAGTCCCTCTACATGGCCTTGCATATCTGCAGTAAGAGTAGCATTTAGCAAGATAAAAAGAGAGAGCATGTGTCTGATTACTCAGTCTGCAATATCACAACCACCACGCAGGCATTTTCAGATTTTTATTTTACTTCGTCTTGCATAACTGAGAAACCTATTGATAAAACTTCAAGTTCAATGTGGTTATGTATATGTTTCAATTCGAGATTGAGAAGTAGAAGAAAAGTATCTTTCTTGACACCCAAGTGAATAAAATCTTTTGAAGAGAACAGAGGAGAATATCAAGTTTCTTCGTAGGTATCAATCGATAAGATATGATTGTGTTCGATCAATGAAGAAAATTTACTTGGAGCGCACGCAGCTTCACTTGCTCTCCGAGACAAAGTTCACATCTTTGTGGAAAATTACAACATTTTGTTAGCATATCTCTTATGGCTCTGATACCATGTAGAAGATGTAATATGATATCTCCATAATGAATCGATTACATTGTGCTTTATAAAAGAGAGGAGAAAGATCTAAAACAGAGTAATCAGATATTCATGTATTACGCATATCTCTAACTGTGTCTCTACACCGATTGGACATTTCTACACAAATGACGTCCTTTCCATTAGTGTTTTTTTTTCAAAAACAAATTGTATTACAGTGTGTTGTTGTAAAATACTAAAATGTAATTTGTGGAAATCAAGTAACTTGCTTATTCGAATAGTCCTATCATGTGTCTCATCAAAAGTCAAAATTGAGATTGTCAAAAATAAGCAAGTTGATTTTTTTTTCCACAAATTATAATTTACGCACAATAAATACTAAATATTCCAAGAAAATTACAACATTTTCTTTGGCGAATATCCTCAAGAGCGATTACAGTCTTCGCTAACCTTCGCAACCGTCACATCAACGCTGATCCCCTCTGTCCCAGATGTTGCTGGCATGAGGAAACAAGTGAACATGTCTTTTTCTCATGCCCTTATGCTCTATGCGTTTGGCGACGTACCGGTATGGCTCTACATCATATTGCTAATCCTCTTCTTCCCTTAGAAAATAAGTTATTATATCTAACTTCCATAAGCTCCCAAAGATTTACATCTCGTCACCGCAATTTTCTCCCATTTTGGATTCTTTGGCAACTCTGGAAGAGTAGAAATGATCTAGTGTTCAATAATAACTCCCTCTCGGTAGAGGACCTTCTCAAACGTGCACACGACGCTACTACAGAATGGTTCGAACACTCTTCCGACTTTGATTATAATCAACCACGCATGTCGCCTGGCATTCCCCCTACAGCTTTGCAACGATGGACACCACCCCCTTATGGCTGGACAAAATGCAATTATTATGCTTCGCATCATATGACTAACCAGCATTCAGGTCTGGGGTGGATTTTACGAAATTCACAAGGTGTTTTCTTAAATGGTGGTATGGACAAATATCAGGGTCGTTATACTTCTGAAGAAGCTGAATGTTCGGCACTTATTTGGGCTTTACAATCTACATGGTTTTTAGGTTATACAAAGGTGATTTTCGAAGGTGATAACATTAACATTGTGAAGCTACTCAACTGTGATGCTGCTAATCTCAGGTTACGACATTACATCCACACTATTAAAAGCTGGATAGCCATGTTCTCAGCGCTCAAATTCACTTACCGAAATCGTCTTTCAAACCAATGTGCTGACAAGCTTGCGAAACAGGAGGCTGTGTCTGAATCTCACTGGAGTTTATTTTATTGTTGTCCAAACTTTCTGATGTCTTTTGTAAACAATGATTCTTCCGTTCAATAATAACAACACCATTTAGATGGAAAAAAAAAAGAAAAACACCGTAAGGGAAAGGACGTCATTGGCATATGGAGGAGGAAAGCTTTCATAAAAAAATGAGAAAATTGGAAAGCTGTCCATTTAATTTTAATCAGTATCCTAACTTAAAAAAAATATTAAAAAAAATAAAAAAGCAAGAAATCGGAAAAGAAACAGATCTTATAATTTTCATTTAAGAGTTGACTCTTACTTTTCTACACATATGTCATCATATAATTGGTTTTTTTGTTTATATTTAAAATTTATTTATATTATTATATTATATTAATATTTTATATTTAAGAAAGGTATCTTAGTGTTTTTAGCATTGCACATGGTTAGAAAGGGGTTTCTTCAGATTTAAAAATTAAAAAATAAATAATTAATGTATAAAAAACTCTAAAAATTGATTCGTAATTAGAAACTTGTTAAGAACCCACTACATGTTAGAACAACATTATCAGAGAGCTGAGAGGAGAAGCTTTTAATTTTTTTGATTATTAAAAAAATCGATTTTCAAAAAAACAAAATTTTAACCAATGGCATCTTGCCACGTTACTTAAGGAGCACTTCTGCAAACTCTGTGCAGAGAGACGATTCTGCTTCTTAGTTTCGCCATGTAATTTTTTTTTCTTTTTTATTTAGAACTCCTAAAAAACTGTCCAATAATCATGTTCTTAGAACATTAGTAATGGTGAACTTAATAAATGAGTTCTTAAAATATTTTATTATTAAATGAAAGATAAAATTTTGAGAGTCCATTCTTAAAGCTCCTCTATCAGAGTCGATTTTTTGAAAAAATTATGCCACCTCATTTTTTTTTCTTTTTTTTTTCTTTTACATTTAAAAACTTCACTAAATCTCTCCATTATTGATGCTCTTAATCTCTAATTGGGTGGGTTATATATTGGACTTTTTTTTCTTCTTTTTTTACATTAATTCAAAAAGCTACTTGTGTAACACTAAAAGTTAAAAAAATCCAGAAGAGAATGACACTGTCTTGGACCCATGGACAGACCTTAAATGTCCAAAAGTTTTGTTTCGAAAATCTGTTGAAAAGTGCGAATGTTAAGTTGGGTTCTTGACCCAGTCTAATTTCCTCATCTTTCTAACATGAACAAAATTAGTTGTGTGAGGTTTTGTAACCAAAAACACCGAACCAAATCAGAACAAAATACTCAGAACCAGAACTAATTGATTAAACTAAGGCTAGGAAACTGTAATGGAACTGATTTTAGTGTAATGAACATTACTAGTTTTTTTTTGTATTTGTGCACTAAACTGAAATAATTCACCACCATAATTACTGATAGTTTTTTGTATTTAGTTTTAGTTACATATATTAAAAGATCGGCATAAAATTACATAAAACCTTAAAAATCCAAATGAAAGTACAAATTTGGTTTTAGTATCTGTAAAACAAAAATACGATTAGACAGATTTTTTTTTGAAAGTTTTAATATTTGGAAATCTATATTTTAAATATTTTTATGTCATGTATGTTTAAAATTTCATTAAATGCTATATATTTTAGGTTTAAATATACTATGTTTAAAATAAAATAATTTTAAAATATAAATTTTTTTATTCTTAAAATTTTTTAATGGGGTTCTATTAATGAAAGAGAAGAAAAATAAAATATTCTATCAAAATTCTTAAAATTTATATTATAAAATTTGTTAAGAACTCCAATTAGATGGTCTAATGCCGTGAGCAATGAAATTTGGTTTTGTACGATTTTATAATACTATTTGGTTTTTGTTCACCACCACCAAAACTGTTTTCTTAAAAAATATCCCTTTCTTTTTCTAAGCAAGTATAACTTCATTGTGTCACAAGATAACTCGACCAATCAACCACAGTGTCCACCAAATCTAACGTTGACTTAAGTGTGATGTAATTAAGGCCATTTAGTGCCTTCTCCTCGCCGATTTATAGAGTTTTAGAGACTACTTGTTAACAACAACAAAGTAACAAAAGTGAACCCGTCTTCTCTACAAACTTATGTCTGTCTCTTTTTCCTCTTCGACTCAGAAATTTTATGTGTTTCTGAGTTTCCGAGGTCAGGAAACCCGAAGAACCTTTGTGAGCCATCTTCGCTGTTCGTTTGGATCGAAGAGGCATCACAACTCTTGAAGATGAAAACGAGTTGAGAGGAGCCGAACCGGATCCTTCTGTCGTCGATCAGACTATTGGAGAGTCAAAAGTGGTCGTTGTTTTAATTTCGGAGAAGTATGCCTCCTCGCCTTTGTGCCTGCGAAGCCTCGTTAGGATTCTGGGATTTTACCACTCGGGTTCCCTCCATGTAATACCAGTCTTCTATGATATTGAACCTTGTGATGTAAGAAAACAGAGTGGGAAACTATGGGAACCATTCTCGTTACACGAGAGAGAACATCCTGCGAATGTGCAAACATGGAGGCAAACACTTTCCCAACTAGCCGACATTCCCACATGCCAGTACTCGAAGAATTGGTACTTTTGTTTTTTTTTTCTTCATAATCTTTGTAATATTGTTAGGGTTAGATTTTTCAACTCAAAACCAATTAGCAATGAATGAATTAGCCTAAGTCATGTATATACTGTGTTGTCCATTCACCGCCATAGGAAGGGTGATGCGGAGCTGATCGGAAAAATCACCAACCGACGCCACATGAAAGCCATGCACGGGATGTTGGATTTAGGGTTGAAAGACGAAGTTCGTTGGATCCAGATTTGGGGCACACGTGGCATCGGCAAGAGTGCGTTTGCAAGTTACCTCTATGAAGAGATCTCGCACCATTTTGATATCCATGTCTGGCAAGATATTTTTCAACTACGTCCTAGAGATGATTTTAGCCTCTACTACTATAACCGAGATTTGACAAATTGCTTTATGAACTCCGGGATAAAATAGCACGGGGCAACAAAAAAAGAGTTCTCCTTGTTCTACAAAATCTTGAAGACACCGACTGTATTCATGCTCTGAGGAAGGAGTTTGATTCATTTGGTCCAGGGAGCAGAGTCATTATAACCACCAAGAATATGAAGTTTCAGGCCTGGAATTCTCTGAAGCTCTTCAACTTTTCTGTCTCCATGCTTTCGACCAGACTCATCCTTCCTTTGGTTTCGAAGAGCTTTCGTGCCGTGCAGTCAAACTGGCTGGTGGTAGCCTTCGACCATCGTAACTATTAGTAATGAGCCTAACTCACACCCAAAAGCTAGCTCTAGAATGGAGGATTGTCTCACACTATATATATTGTCCACAAATCTTCCAAACTTCCAATGTGGGACAATTCCAACAGTAACATTAGGGATGAGATTGTCTGATAAAGATGGCGACGAGTGGGAAGTTATATTGTTTAGATACGAAAGATAATCTCTTATGGGTATTATAGATTACGAGAAAATAATCTTTGACGTACCTGTCCTACATAGTGTATCAACTCCATGGAGCACACTATGCTATTCGACCGGCCTTGTTGGGATGAATAGTCGCATGCAAGCTGTGTCAGGGTTGTTAGAGCTCGGATCTGACAAAGAAGTTCGTGTTGTTGGCATTTGGGGTACAGGAGGCATTGGCAAGACAACACTTGCGAGATATGCTTACGTAGGAATCTCACATCAATTCCATACCCATGTTTTTCTAGAAATCGCTGAAGACCAAAGCTCGTCCTTCTCTCTACAAAAACAGTTTCTGTCAAAAGCCATGCAACGAGAAGATTTTGCGTTAAGGACTTCTAGAGATGGCCTAGATGTTATGAAATCAGGGTTTCGACACCGAAAAGTTCTGCTCTTAGTTGATGGTGTGGACAATACCAAAGCGTTAGAGGATGTCTGGAAGGTCGCCGGTTGGTTTGGCCCAGGAAGTAGAGTTATTGTGACCACACGAGACGAGAGGTTACTTTTGGACAGTGGAGTGAAACATGTATATGAAGTTGAGAGACTGAGTGTTGCTGAAGCTCTTCAACTTTTCAATCAATTCGCATTGAAGCGGAAATGCCCTTATCGTTTTCATCAGCTATCAGTTCGTGCAATCACGCATGCCGGATTGCTTCCTTTGGCCCTTAAAGTGACCGGCTCAATGTTGTATGGCAAAGATGAAAAGTATTGGGAAACTATATTGCAGAGTTTTGAAGCAAAACAAGATGAAAGGTAAAGTGGATGTACAAGTAAGTAAGCAGATGATGATAGACGAGTGTCCTTCACTTGCTCGCCTCTTAAACGGGTAAGAATCTACTTCACATAACAAGATTACTCTATTTGTAGCCAAAGATGCCAAATCCAGAGTTCAAGTGTAAAAAATTGTCTGTCCCTTATGTTTAATGATAATGTACTACAAAACATTATGTTAAAAATAATAGTTAAACGAGAAGATTATGGGATGTTACATTTTATAAACAGTTAGTTTCACCAGTGATCAAGAGCATCTATGCCTGCAGATAAAAGTTGACACAAAATATGAACTGATCAACAAATAAGGCTTTTACTCTGTCTAAACTACCAACTACATAAAGAAACAAACACTTAAAATTAGCAAATTCATCTGAACCGATTCCGCTTTCTCCCTGTCAACGCCGGAGAATCGAGTCCTCGGTTCGCCTGTCTACCGTCCTTTCTCCTCTCTACCGCCGTTACTTTCTTACCGTCCGCCGACGATTTCACAGGTGAATCCGTTGAAAACCTTCTTTTACCTCCGCTTGGAGTCTTCACCACCACATCCTGCACAACCGTCTTAACAGTGTGCGACCCTGTTCTCGGTTTTTTAGCTGCCAAGCTCGTTCTGAAAGCAGGGGGAGATTTCGATGTCGAAGGAAGAACCGAAACCTTGTTGCCTGTAGTAGTAACGCTGCTGCTGCGATGTGGATGATCTTCTGTCAGATACTGTCTCAGAGACTTGACAACAATGTATCTAAGGCACACAGCTGATTTGTGCTCACGTGTGTTCTTGGAGTAAAAAATGGCTCCATTGTTCGCCACAAGAAGAAACTCCAAATAAACCTCTTTCGCTGAAGTTATCAAACAACCGTTGATTCTTGATCTGATAGTGTCTAAATCCATATGTCTCCTGACCAGTTTCTTGTATCTTCCTCTTTTCTGTTTAGTACAAGAATATTAATTAGGCGAGAAAAACACGGTTTCAAGATTTGCAAGAAGGCTTAAAAAGAATCAATCACCTGGCTATCAAGCCTTCTACGGAAGACGAGTGCACATTCGTTCTGTGCAATAGAGTTGTATATCTTCGTAAGCTCCTCTGGTAAAGCCAAGCCGTGACCTCTGCTTTGACTGCTGCTACTAGAAGCAGCTTCTTTGCTCCTTGAGACGCTTCCAATATCAGCACAAGACTCCAACAATTCGCTTTCCTCCACAGTCACTTCTTTACCGCCGCTGCAATCTTTTCGTTTTCTCTTCCCTCGTTTCTTCCTCATGCCAGGAAGCACTTGTCCTCCTCCTCCTACTCCGTACATAGACTCGAAGATGTCGCCGTGTAAGAGGTTTGTCTTCTTCTCTTCTTGCTCTGTTGTCGCTGGAGCTTGTGGTGACCAGTTGTTGTTTGTTGTGGTCAGCTCTTGCTGTGTGAAAGTGAAACTACCAGCTGATGACAAGTCCTTGGATGTGTCTTTGCTCGTGCATTCTCCTCCGCCTTCGGATTTCGGAGAGGGTTCGAGTGATAACGTTCTGCTAGAGTCGTAATTGTTTTGATGATGGCATTCGTCGTTGCTTTCTGATTTTAGACTCTGGAGCTTTGATTCCAACGACCTGTGTAAACAGAATGTTATAGCACCAAAACGAAAACGTTTTTAAGAACTTGGTGATTAGAAACAATGTGCTAACCCAATGGAGTCTTCGGATTTGAGTAAAGCTGCTTTAAGCTCAGCCACTCGTTTCTTCTTAAGCTCTTCAAACCAAGCTCTACAAGAACATTAACAATATATGAACAAAAGACGGTGAAATAGCTATCACAAGAAAAAGGTTAAGAAGAGAAAACAAATCTTTTACTTGCATCCCAAATAACGTTCTCGCAAGTCCTTGTACTTGGCTTTACATATCTGCGGAATAAGAATATGATTTAGCAGACAAGAAGAGAGACAATGTCTGCAAATTAACAATTCAGACAACTGAGAAAATCCTATTGAGAGGAAACTTCGAATTCAGTGTGGTTATGTTTCAATTCGAGATTGAGAAGCAGAAGAGTATCTTCAGTTGTTTAACAAGAACAATAAATCCAATTTTTTTTTACTTGAGACTAAACTTTTCTTGACACACAAGTGATGAATCTAAAGCTTCTAAATCCACCCGACAAGAAACACTGTTTTCACACCCTAAAGCAAACTCTTTGTCTTTAAATTTTCAAATTCCATTTTTTTCTTGCTTAATCAACTAAACAAACTTGACCTGGAGAAACTGTTTTTTCGATTCCGAAATTAATCTGATCGAAATTTCGAAATGGATTCTTAAATTAAAGGGAAATGAGGAGATTGAGAGAGAGGAAAACCTCAGGTGTGAAAATCTCCGGGAGAGAATGAGAACGGAGCTCGTCGGCGACGACGGTCCAGTCTCCGGTTCCGTGACGGAGAACAGCGCCGCCGAGAAGAAGCTCCTCCCATGTTCCCCAATCAGTCGTCGTCGTCATCATCATCATAACCATCAAATTAAAGCCGCGTGTACGTTACGCGCTCCTCGATTTTGAAAAACCAAATTAAATTACGCACCCACGGCGCACGTTAGCGCGTTTAACACCTAACCTTTCCTTTTCCTCCGACCACTCAATTCCCAAAAAAAAAAAATTGAAAACAGAGACAGGGCGATAATACAAAAAAAATAAAAGCCGTCTTGAGTGGGTTGGTGTCGGAGGTAATTTACACGAAAAGCGGTTTTCCGACCAGAAATTAGGAAAAAAATAAATTAAATTCAAATGTACAAATAATGGAAAATAAAATCTGAGGCGGGAGAGAAAGGGTTGACGAAAGTTCTGTCTCTGTTCGACGACGCTTGTAAATAGAAATTGATGGTTCTGGTTTTTTGTTTTCAAAAAGCAAAGAGGAGGATAGTCTGTTTTTGAACGAAGACTTAGACTAGATTTGTGTGCCTTTGTTTGTTTTTTTTTTTTTTTCTTGTATTTCCTAAATAAAGTAAATTTAACAGAATTTTTCTATCTTTTCTTTATTTATTCGATTTTTTTCGTCATTACCAGATTACCACTTGTAGAATATTTATCTCTTATTATCCCAATATTATTGTACTATAGATTAGTTTCATGCTTTCAGGGTGAATTTTGATAATTAAACTAATTATCAACATAAACATGGGTGATTTTGATAAATATACATAAATACTTTGATAGTTAGGTAAATGGTAACAGATAATAAAAAATTAGGTAAACAATAGAAAGAAACAAATTTTAATCCCAAATTCTCTTTGTTATTTAATTTAATTACAAAAATATCATTCGTCAAAAAATTTTATTAACGATATAAAATTTCAATTTCTAACACTGTTACCATCACTATTATTAATGTTGTCATTTAACACGGATGATAAAACTATGTTATCATTCGTGATAAACAGTATTATCATTAATTCTATCATTATTGTTAACGTTGTTATTATCATCGGTGTTATGATTACCATTATCACCATATCTAGCAATGCGATCACGACCGTTAATTCTTTTATTCACAGTTATTATCATTTTCATTATCATTAACATTAACATTAATATTATCGTTATTCTTCATTCTTTCCTTCTCTTTTTTTCCTTCTTCTCTCATTTCTTCTCCTTTTTTCTTTCTCTTTTTTGCTTTAAAAATATAATTAATCTAAAATCGTGAGGGTAAAATAGAATTTAAAACTAACTTACTATAATAAATAGTAACTTAACAAGAGAGAACTAAATTCCCAACTATTAATTACCACCCATTGGTATTTCTCTAAACATAATCAATACGTCATTCCATTTGATTCCATCTTAAAAAGAAAGAAATATTTTCATCCATTAGGCTTACAGCGTATACTGTAATATTAATATACCTATCCGCCACAAGAAACTGCGACATTCATTTAACAAACTTATAATTTATAGCAGTAAAATATACATTACATGCGACTTTCATTTCAGAATTTTACAAGTAAGAAATTCATTGCCGAAAGCTATACGACAGCTTTAGAAAATGCTGGATTTTTTTTACTTATCGAAACCTGAGAAGCTTTGCAGCTTGGTGAATAGTCGAGATTCCCACAAAACACGCAAAATCTCTCGACGCGTCTGAAAGAGATGCAGGGCTAGTACAAGAGCATGAGCAGCTCCCGCAATGATGAACAAGCCACCCAACTCTTGGATGGTTAGGCGCTTAGATGCATCGTCGTTTGCAGGCGAGTCAGTGTTTGAAGAAACCGTTTTCTGAAACCATCTTCTCTCCATGTCTTTCAACATTCCTGATGACCTTAGCTTTTCGATTTCTCCAGACACGTTAGGAACCAAACCCGAACATCTCTGGAACATCTGAAATGATTAAAACTATAATTAGTAAGAAGGAAACAATGAAGGAAGAACCAAGAATTTCGAGGAGAGACACATACAAACCCAAAGCCGTTGCTAGTACTTTCTCTAGCTACCATGTTGAAGACACCCGGATATTTTCCAACAAGGACACTGAGATAAGGTACTTCAGCGACAACATAACTTATAGTTCCATTCCTTAAAGCTTGAGCGATGTCCTCAAAGTTATGCAAAATGTTGGTTCTGTAAACTCCAATCGCCGCAGGACTAGTAAACATTGGACTTAACTGAATGCCAGAAATGGTCTTTGTTGATGTCAGGTTTGCAATGTATTTCGAAGTCAATATCAGCACCACAAAAGTCCAAACTATGATTAAAAATCTTGAAGACATTTTTTGAAGCTTCTCTCCTGTCAAGGAAGACATCATAATTCTCAACACAACATAGTATAAATAGAGGAGAGAAATCTAAAGCAAGTCACAGTAAAACTACACCTTACCGTGAGCAAACACAAGAGTAGAAAACCCAAACCAAAGTATCATACCAAGCTGCTGCCTCCAAGTGCCTTGGAACTCAGAATTAACCGGCCGTTCAACCAACCAAACAACAAAGCCGGTCAAGATGAAGAAAGCTCCACTTACTAGCCACAAGGATTTGTCAAGAGGGTCAAAGAAAGCCCACATGCTCTCTCTGTTTTTTTTTAGTTCCAAGGCTCCAACACATATGTCAGTGTAAGGCAAGGTGAAATCAACATACAAAGATCTGTTGGAAGTGATGGAGATGTCACCAACAGCTGCATCATATTTGTCTCTCTGTATTACAAAACAAAAGCTTTGTTAGAAAACACCACTTGATCACCATCAAGACCCAACTCCCAAGGTAAATGCATACGAACCTGAGTAGATAACTCATAAGCAAGATCGTCATAGTTATCTCCATCATAAGGTATGAATTCCAGCTCATAATTAAAAGGAGCAACACAAGTCTTGAAAACCTCTATGCAGAATCCAGTGGCAGTGTTAAGACCTGTTTCAGGATCATGATGCACCATCACCAGATGTGGAAACCTGTTTCTTGATGTAACCAAGACCCTGAGTCGCTTCTTCCCACCGTCCTCGGCTAAAAATCGGCGTCCCGGGATTCTACCAGACCCGCCGGGCCAGATGATGGTCTCGAGTTCATTAGTAGAAGAAGCCATGACGTGTCTTCTTCCGACGAAATGATCAAAACTCCATAATCCTATTCTTCTCTCCCCTGTTCCTATCTTATTCACAATCTCAAATGTTCCTGAGAGAAATTTGTTGCCAAGTATTTGGATGTTCCCATGACTCAAACCTTTAAACCTACCATGTTTAATTGTCTCAAGAAGATCTGATACATTTTCAGATGCTCTTAGCCTCACCGTCTCTATTGCAGTTGCTAGAATACAAGCAGTATCGTGTGCCCATACACCAACGACTACACTAGGATGCATTGTTTCCATCTCCGCATTTTCGTCGTTAAACATTAACTTTCTCAATCTTGAAGCAAAACTGGTAAACTCTTCAGAATCTGGGATATAAGATCTGAAACCAATCACTCCTTGCATCGACCTACTTGCAAAACGATCTGTGTATTGAAATCGATTCATGGTTCCCGCGGTGAGGATCCAAGCATACCCTCCTTCCATCATTTCTAACTTCTCCGCACATCGAAAGAGACGAGAGACAAGAATCTCAGACATATGCACCACGAAGACAGCTGTTCTTGAGGACTTTAGCTTCCGTAGCTGATTCATCACCATATAATCATCTCCTGATTCTGCGAAAGAAGCAGTACGATCAATGTGGATTCCATTATCTTGGAAATGGTCCACGAGTTCTTGCAAACCCTCTCTCCAATCATCAACATCCTCGTATATAACCACGATCGATTCCCAATCGAAATCACGTATGAGTCTCGTAATCCCTTTAGCCTCTGATGTAGAATCGTGTGTTAACTGAAGAACATGACTGTATTTGTTCAAAGACAAAGACGTTGGCACGAGAGAAGATATCAATGGAACTTTAGCTTTCTCGCTAACCGCCGCCAAAAGCGTTGCTTCAAGTAGTGATTGTGCACCAACAATGGCTTCCACTTTTGCTTTTTCGACAAGATCTGTAGCTGTTTCATTCCAGTAAAATTACGACGGATGAGACTGTAAGTATACAAGATAATATCAATGAAAGTCATTGCTGGTTAGACTCAATTACAGAAATTTTATTTCGATTGTTATAAAGAAATTTGAAGGATTTCGATTCAATTTTGCTCTTAATTTGTTTTGTTTTAACAAGTTGATTGTGTAAATGAGAGAGACTTGAATAGTTAAAAATGATTGAATAATTGAAAAAAAAATGAATTAGATAAAATTTAGGGAAAATACTTTACTAACTTTAGAAAGTCGGTTTATCACTTTTTTTTCAAACTCGGAGCGGAAAGCAAACTAGAATATCTATCAGATCACCAAATTTTCAAAAAAAATTAGATTGATTTGGATCAACCGTAGATCAACTAAGTAATAAATTTATATATATATATATATATATTATATAGTTTTTAAAAAGAAAATAAATTTTAAAATAAAAAGATAACATAAATTGTTCAATAACAATAATAAAATATCAAATTTAACTAAAATAAATAGTTAAAGCCATTAAAAAAAATTATTCTCAAACGGCTTAAGAATTGCAGAAATTTAATGTTGATACAAACCTAAAAGTTAAAACAATCGACAAAAGTCATCACAAATTGACGAAATCCTATAGTTTAATTAATTAATTAGTAAAGAGATTTTTTTATAAAAAGAAATGTAATTGTTGGTTCAACTAGGTTACTGGGTTGTAGGTTGCTCGCGGGTTTTGCTAGATTTTACTGGTTTAATAAGTTTTGGTTTTAAGACGAGAACCGGCTCGAAAGAGTGAATGAATTTCGGTTCAACTGGACGAACCAGGTGGTCCGGGCTGGGTCTCAAAACATTAAAAAAGTCTAAATTTTTTTTATTACCTATTTAATCTATGGTATCGATAATATTCTTCAGTTCTATCTTAGGAAAAATTGCTTTTTGGAAATTACCATTACTTTTTAGTTGTCACATATGCTAGAAATAAAAAAATAAATCTACCGTATTAAATGTTTTAAATGGTAAACATGTTGCAGCTGGTCAACAAATATTTAAGAATGGTAGATATATTTAAAAATGAGAAAAGAAAATTCCAATAATATGACACTAATTTGGTTCTTAAACTAATATACAAGCTAAAGAATTTACACATCATAACCTGATTATAATACTCTTATTTAGATAATATACCGATATAGAATTTCAGTGTATTCATCGCTTCCGATCAGCTCCGATCAATAAGGTCATCAATCAGCCCCGATAAACATCTTCATCAATTGATCTACTCTATTCATCTTCTTTGATTCATCAATCCAATATGTATTTTTCGACGATTAGCTTTTTCATCAATCACGACTGTGAGATTGAAAACGAGTGTGAGATTGAAAATGACGTCATAGATTGAAGAGTATAGTGAAGATCGGAAGTGAGTGCAGTGATACACAGAGTTTTAACCCTATAAAACTACTGCAAGTGCACAGCAAATGATGTAGTAAAGTAGGGATCGAATCCACAAGGATCAAGTGTCACACAGCAAATCTTAATGAAAGAAACTAAGCTAAGACAAGAATATGGGTTGTTGAATGTAATGTAAAACGAAAATAGCAAATAAAATCAGTTTAAAGACAGTAAAAGAAAGCGTTAGGTCTAGGTATTTCGCAGGAATTCAGAGATCAAGAACCTGACAATTATTCAGGACAGATTATAGAACAATCTAGAACTCAAACATAAATACATAATTAATCCACTTTCGTGGCATCAAAGACTTTGTCTAGAAACTTAAGTATCTAAACTTTCGTTTGAACTTAAAATTCTAAACAAGCATTAATGAACATGTTTTATTTGTTCACAGATTGCCTTAACATCAGCTTTCGTTGGCTAAGGACAATCTGCTCACCTATGTTCTATCAAGCAATCTAAAATACTTTCATGAATAGATTAAACCCTGAATCAGAGATTAAGTGATCAAATTAATCTACGCGATGAGAACAACAATAGGCGACGATAGCAGATGAATAACCATATTTATGTCTAGTTCATTGATTCATGAATCCTTTGAAAACCCTAAACCTAACTATGAAACTACTCAGACATGGAATCAGAGAAACAACAAGGAGAGGAAGAGAAATTCATAATAAAAAAATAAGAAATCCAAAAGGGTTCAGAAATCTTCTTAAAAGATGTAGAGATTCTTCTCCCCAAGCTTACAAAGCACAAAACCTAAAAGTATGAATGTAAAAGAAGAGGGTTGCCTAAACAATGGCTGAAAAACAAGTATTTATAGGTCTAGGAACGAATTGGGTGAGAAATTGTCAAAAACCAAGTTGGAATTGGAAAGACCCGAAGTTTCCTTATTTCTGCGTGACCAAATCGGCTCGTTAATACCCCGAATTGATCGATCCTGACTTGGATCGATCGATCTAAATCCTCTCGGATCGATCGATCTCTCATGGATCGATCGATCTAAAATGTCTCGGGTAATTTTTGAACTTCGGATCGACCGATCCAAATCTAGATCGATCGATCTAATTTCTCTCAGGAAGTTCTTCGGTCTTTTGCGTGCACCAGACTAGACTGCTTTCACGAAAACTGGCATAACTTTTGATCGCACAGTTGGATTGACTTCAAACTACTTCCTAATGAAAGCTAAATCAAAGATATAGCTTGTGCCCAAATCTCAGCTTGATCCATCGGTGATAAGTACTACGAATTCCAAACTTCGGACGTTCCTGTATAGTTCTGCATCCACATATGTTCGTTTGCACCCAAAATGGCTCTTTTTCTCCCAAACGATCTAAAACCTGAAAAAACTCGATAAAAAGACTAAAAGACTAAAAGACTCTAAAATAACATTTTGACTCGAAAAACCGTTGAAAACCTAGGTTAGAAAGCCTCGAAAACCCAATATATCATGCAGATTTGGCTTTGGCAACACCAATGTCACCATCGTTAAACTGACTATAATACTTTCTTTTAAATAATATGCTGATATAGAATTTCATATAAACTGACTATAATACTCTCATTTAAATAATGTGCCGATATAAAATTTCAGTGTCATCATCGTTTCCGATCAGCTCCGATCAATAACGTCACCAATCAGTCCTGATAAACATCTTCATCGATCGATTTACTCTATTTATCTTCTCCAATTCATCAATCCAATAGGTATTTTCCAACAATTAGCTTTTCCATCAATCACGAGTGTGAGATTAAAAATAACATCATAGATTAAAGAGTATGGAAGAGATCGGAAGCGAGTGCGGATCTGGCCTTGGTAACACCATATCTGAATGTTGTGACTGAAGATTTGCAGATTTTATATTCAAATCTAAAAAGAGAGCTAAAAGACGAGAGGAGAGAAAAATAAGGTAGATGGGGGAAGATGGATGAAAAGTGAAAGATAATAAATGCTCTGGCGGGTCGGAAGAGTCAGGCGACGGCTATAGAAATGCTTAGGGTTTTTAGGAGAGATGATTTTTTAGGAATCTTTTCCTATTATTGAGGAACGATAGTAATATCATTTCATAAAGATTTCATACTATTTAAGAAGACTTTCCTATATATTTATGAAGGTTATCATAAATATGTAAAATTGTTTTCTAAACGTTTCATACTATTGTGGAAAGAAATGTTTCATACTATTTAAAAAAATTATTAAATGATCATACACATTTAGAAATGCCTTCATAAATATATAAGAAGACTTTCCTAAAATGATAACACATTTATGAAATATTTAGAAAATAATTATAAGTATTTATGCAGACCGTCCGAAAATATAAAAATGCTTTCCTAAAAGGTAAAATTGGAAGAGATCAAATGAGACTGGTGGATTTGTTTTGATAGATATAATCTAATATGTTTGAAATGGTAGATATATTTAAAAATTGGTAGACTTATTTATAATGACGAAAATTTTTTGTTTCAAAATTGTAGACTTGAAAAGCAAAATCTACCATATTGAATAGATAATTGACTTTCGACGAAGACGAGATTTTCAGTTAGATAAACTTAAATGACGGTCGATTTAAATTGTAAAGTGGTAGATTTATAACCCGAAACATTTGTTCAATGGTGACGATAGATTTATATATGCGATAGTAAATTTGTTTTATTATGGTAAATTTATTTATTGATGTGGTAGATATAACATTTAGTTGACTTCTTCATATCATTATGATATATGATATAAGCCATCGTAGCTTTATTTAGTATGACAGTAAATTTACATAAATTTATGGTATTTACAAGAGTGATCTGGTTGGTAAAGTTTAACTGTATATGTAAGTTTTTATATTGAATCTGATTCCGAGTTATCCTTTCCTGAATCCTCCAGTTTCTTCTCCGATCTTGGATTCCGGTGTTCGTTTGTGAATTTGTCACTATGATCCTTGAATTATGATTATCGCTACATTGCTTTTTTCAGATCTTCAGTCGTAGTTTAGTATTTTATATTTGGAATTAGTTTAATTGGAGTAATTTTTATTTTGTTTTCGAGGTTGGGTATTAGTACACTGTAAAGATTTGTGCTAGGTATGTGATTACTCCCTGATCGAAAATAAATCAGAAAGTAATCGAGGAATTTTTATTTATTTTTATTGTATTTGAAGCTATATATATTAAACTAGAGAAATTGCACTCCATGGTCTCAGATAACTTGATAATTAGGTAAGAGCTAAAGTTTATTTCTCTCTCTTCCCGGTTAAATTAAAATATTTTATTACCCTTTCTCTTTCTTTCTGATCAACACAAACGAAGATGATGATGGTGGCGGTGGTGGTGGGTGAAAATAATGATAAAAGATGACGATGGCGATGGTGTTGTCGATGGTGGTAGTGGTGATGGTTATCGGTGGTAGTGGTGGTCGGTGGTGATGATGGAGTCGCCGGTGGTGATGGTAGTGATAGGGGTGGAAGATAGTGATATCAACATTAACACAATAGTTATCATGCTCACAATGTTAGTATGATAATTTTTTGATATGATAACATTGTTAACATGATAATTTTCCATAACTTATATTGTTAACAAAGTTAATTCGATATTTTATACAATATGCTAATCGAGCATCATATTAGTTAGCATAGTTAACACAGTTAGCACAATATCATATTAGTTAGCATGGTAATCAAATCGTTATCCATCTAAATCGCATCAAATAAATTTAGGGGTAAAATAACCATAATTTACATATATAATTTATATCAGCCTAATTTTTAATTATCAGCTTCACTTTTCTAATCTAAATTTATTAAAAGAAAATCATTCTTAATAAATGTTCAAAATCTACCATGGTATTTACAATATATGCCATTACATTTACTAGATAATTTCATTAATTCATTAAGGATAATTTAGTCATATCATTAAATAACTAAAAATGCATTAAATTAAATTAAATTATATTAGTTTGTTAACAAATAATACCAATAAATTATATCTGATATTTAATAAAATTCAAATTAATTTAATTTCGAAATTACTTCAAAATCTTTCATAATATCTTAACATAATTACCACAAATATATATGGCATGAATAATTAATATAATTATATAATATATTATAAATTAAATATATATTATATTATACTCAGTTTCTTCTCTATATAATTAAAAAAAGGTACTACTTTAAAATGTTTAAAAGCTAATATGTTATTTATTAAATGTGACAATTTATAGTCAGTGATGAATATGTAATCATTATTTTTTAGTTATATATATACATATTATAAAAAAATATTATGTAAATAATTTTTTCATGGTTTGTTAATGATTTTTTTTGCAGGAAATCATGGGTTTGCAGATTTGACAGACACAAATTTGTAGATTTTATGGGTTTTACAAGTTTTAGCAGGTTTTATAAGTTTTAGCGGAAAATATGCTTTTACGAAAAAATGCCGGTTTAACAAGAAATGTATTTTTGTATATTTAGCAGAAACACATGATTTTAGAAATTTGGTTTTGCAGATTTTGTGGGGTTTATGGGAAAACACAGGTTTACAGAATGCGAATAACGCAACTTTGCGGATTTTATGAGTTTTAGCGGGAAAATATAGTCATACGGAAAAATGCGAGTTTGTGGGTTTGAAAACTTGATTTTGCATGTTTGGCAGAAACACATTAGTTTAGAAATTTGGTCGTAAAACATGATTTTAAAAATTTTACAAATTTATGAAAAATATGGGTTTGTGGATTTGGCGAGAAACATGATTTTGCGGATTTTACAAGGTTAACATGTTTTGGTGGGGTTTATATGTTTTGATGAAAAATGTGGTTTTATGGATTTTATTGAAAATGCAGGTTTGCGGGTTTGATGAAAAACGTAATTTTGCAGGTTTGATAAAAACACGTCATTTTAGAATTTGGTCATAGAGTATGGTTTTATGGTGTTGGAGAAAACATAAATTTTGGTTTTGTTAAAAAATGCGGGTTTATATTTTTGGAAGGAAAATACGGTTTGATGGAAAATGCTATTTTTACAGTCTCTACAGAAATTCCTGATTTTGGTACAACAACATGATTTTAGTAATTTTGATTTTATTAAAAAATGTGGGTTTACAGTTTTGACAAAAAAATACTGTTTGATGGAAAATGCTATTTTTACAGTTTCTATGAGAATTCCCGATTTTGGTACAACAACATGATTTTAGTATTTTGCGAGAAAATGTGATTTTTTATTTCGATCGAAAACACTGATTTTATGGTTTTGACAACGAAAAAACTTGATTTTATGGTTTAAAGTAAAAATATATTTTGGTTTTTTAATTTTTGAGATTCAAATGCTGCATCCAAACTCTATTTTTTAGCATCTTAAATATTCAAATTTTGCGATATTATAGATTTTGTATTCAGATATTAAAAAAAACAATATTTGAACATTTACATCCAAATAAGTATCTGGATGCAAAAACAAACAAAACTTAAGTAAATATTGAAATCTTAATTACAAACAAATGAAATCTCTCTTGCATTATAAAATATAATACTTTAAAAATATTTGTTACAAAATTTAACTGGAAATCTGCTAAAATATTGTTTTTTTTAGAAAATTAAGTCTAAATAATTTTAAAAACATAAAACTATAACATAAAAGTAGCTTATATAATCTAATAAAAAATTTCTGTTCGGGCCACAATTTTGAATTTAATAATAAGCTGATTTTTTTGAGCAAAAGTTTAATATAAATTGATTTTTAGTGCAGCTTAAATGTTCATGCAAGTACGCGGATCCAAAATCTAGTTGTTAAATTATTTTAAATCATCTACTAAATTTTTCCATTAAACTATGTGTACAAAACATAACGATACAAGTTGGTATTGTGGTTTGTGTTAACAATTTCTTAGTATAGATTACAGGGTTTGATTTGGGAGTAATGTTTGTGTTTATTTTATTTTTTGCTTTTAACTTAAAAAAATGTAAAGTGATAGAATTACCCTCATTTCTTTTTTCACCTGTGCGACATCAAATCCTAATTGCTGCTGATTTCTTTTTTTTGTTTCCATCACTGATAACATTTTTGCTTCTTTTTGTTGTGCTTTTTATCCACTTATATCAGATTTATTAGCAAAGATGTGATTTTGATCATTCTAAGCTACCAATTGGACTTTTCTTATCAAAAATTAACTACTATAATTTACGGCAATTTTTTCTTAAACCACAGATTCGGCTGCTGAAAATCGAAATACCATATAATTGCTCCGATCTGGTCCAACTTGCCATGGTGACCCGTTGAATTCAAAGTTTTTTTTTGGTTTAGCCATCGAATTTTTTTTACAGCAAAAAAGAGAAATAAAAGATGAAAAATTGTAAAAACTTCTTTTTTCACCTAATTTTTAACAATAATAGCACAATCATTATTAAAACTCATTTTCTAGATATTTACGACTTTTTCTAACTTTTGAAGGTATTTCAGTTTATGAACCTTGCTACAATATCATTTTAGTCATATCCCTATTCTTGAATGTTATTTGAAGTAATTATTCTAAATTTTATGCTAAATAATCACAAAAGATTAAAGTGTTGGGTTTAATAAAGTGTAATGATGTTTTTATTCAACGAAATCATTTTTCAATAACGGAAGACCTTAAAAAAGTGGTATCTCCTATTCTCTGTCTCTGGAAATTATATAATTCGGTTTACCAAAACACACACAATAAAGAAAAATGAAACTAACCGGCAGCGAGAGCAATCAGAGGGTCTCCTTGGGAGTCTCTTGTTAAAACAGAGACTCTGGTTCCATAGCCTCTGTTTATGCGATAAAAATCTGAGAGCGCTAAGGAAAAAGAATTTTCGAGAATCTTTCCTTCGATAGAACCCAACTCCACAACCATTCCAACCCTAACCTCTTCATATACATCGTCTATTGTTTCAGCTCCTCCGGATCCGATCGTGAAAAAGAGAACAATAAGAATGAAAAGAGAAACCAGAGTCTCCATTAACGTCTGTCTAGCTGTTTCTTTTTTTTTTTTGGGTCAACGTCTATAAATCATTTTTAGTCAATTTGTCCATTTTTATATAAAAAAGAAAGATACAGTCAAAGGAAGACAAAAAGGGGTTTGTTCTTTGAAATTAACCTGAGCTAGTGTCGCATCACATAAAGACGAACCTTCAAACACGACATATGAATAGAAAACAATAGACTTTGAAAACTAACTATTCAAGCAAGAAAAAACATAAACCATCGTCCTCCACTGCTAATTCCAGCTCTAGTTCAGAAGCTCCTAGTTATTACTCGGAAGAAGATGATAACCCCGAGAATAACGAAAGATTCATTGAGGTGGTATCCAAGCTGCATCGCAAAGTGCAGAATTCAGGGGAGAAAACTCGGTGCAAAGGCCCCAAATACACATAAGTCTGATGAAAGTCGACTTTTTTATTGGAACTTTCGCGGCTTTAATAATTTTAGTAGATGGCACAAGCTTATGAAAGCCTCTTTTAGAGACTAGAGTGAAGGAGCAAAAGTCTATAAAGCTTTTAAATTCTTCTTTCCCGGGTTGGAGCCATGTTAGTAACTACAAATTCTCTGAGTTGAGGAGAATTTGGGTTCTGTGGGTTACGAAATGTCAGTGTGACGGTCTTGCACAAGTCGAGCAGTCTATCAGGAAATGGCAGTTACTTTTGTCTATACAGTGAACTGTGGTTATGGCAGACGAGATCTTTGGCAGGAGCTTGAACATATTTCCGTGGACCTGAGAATCTCTTCATCTCCATGGACAGTTCTGGGGGATTTAACCAATCCTTAAATCCGGGAGCCTTCGGATTTGAGTAAAGCTGCTTTATGCTCAGCCACTCGTTTCTTCTTAAGCTCTTCAAACCAAGCTCTACATACAATATGACGAAAAGACGGTGAAATAGCTATCACAAGAGTCTTGTATCAGGCAAGAAAAGGTTAAGAAGACAAATCAAATCTTTTACTTGCATCCCAAATAACGTTCTCGCAAGTCCTTGTACTTGGCTTTACATATCTGCGCAATCAGAGTATGATTTACCAGACAATGTCTGAAATTTCACAATTCAGACAACTGCGAAAAAAACTATTGAGAGGAAACTTCGAATTCAGTGTGGTTATGTTTCAATTCGAGATTGAGAAGCAGAAGAGTGTCTTCACTTGTTTAACAAGACCAAGAAATCAATTTTTTTTTACTTGAGACTAAACTTTTCTTGACACACAAGTGATGAATCTAAAGCTTCTAAATCCACCGACAAGAAACACTGTTTTTACACCCTAAAGCAAACTCTTGTCTTTAATTTTTAAATTCCAGAGTTTATTTTTTCTTGCTTAATCAACTAGAGAAACTTGACCTAAAGAAACTGTTTTTCCGATTCCGAAATTAACCTGATCGAAATTTCGAAATAGATTCTTAAATTAAAGGGAAATGAGGAAATTGAGAGAGAGAGGAAAACCTCAGGTGTGAAAATCTCCGGGAGAGAATGGGAACGGAGCTCGTCGGCGACGACGGTCCAGACTCCGGTACCGTGACGGAGAACAGCGCCGCCGAGAAGAAGCTCCTCCCATGTTCCCCAATCAGTCGTCGTCGTCATCATCATCATAACCATCAAATTAAAGCCGCGTGTACGTTACGCGCTCCTCGATTTTGAAAAACCAAATTAAATTACGCACCCACGGCGCACGTTAGCGCGTTTAACACCTAACCTTTCCTTTTCCTCCGACCACTCAATTCCCAAAAAAAAAAAATTGAAAACAGAGACAGGGCGATAATACAAAAAAAATAAAAGCCGTCTTGAGTGGGTTGGTGTCGGAGGTAATTTACACGAAAAGCGGTTTTCCGACCAGAAATTAGGGAAAAAATAAATTAAATTCAAAATTAGAATGAAAAGAAAATAAAATCTGAGGCGGGAGAGAAAGAGGTTGACGAAGGTTCTGTCTTTGTTCGACGCTTGTAAATAGAAATTGATGGTTCTGGTTTTTTTTTTTTTTTTTTTTTCAATGACAAAGAGGATAGTAGAGTTTTTGAACGAAGACTTAGACTAGATTTGTGTGCCTTTTTTTTTTAATTGTAGTTCCTAAATAAAGTAATTTATTTAACAGAATTTTTCTATCTTTTCTTTATTTATTCGTTTTTTTCGTCATTACCACAACTTGTAGAATATTTATCTCTTATTATCCCAATATTATAGTATTAATTTTCATTTTTAGACAACAGTGTTTTCTATACCGGAATCTAAACTAACTAAAAAAATTATAGTTTCATGCCTTCATATGACAATATTCAGTAAATTACAGTTTCATGCATCATATATATAATTAGGGAAACTCTCTCCAATAAAGCTATCCATATCAGTATTTTAATTTATTTATATAGATTTTTAATTATTTAATTTTATGGGCTTTTATTTTGTATATAAATACTTTACAAACCACAAAATATAAATTATCTAATTTTATATTTAAATAAGCTTTTACATACATATTTTTTGGATATTCATATGACATAATTTAAATGTTAAAAAATAAACACGTATTTTACCAGTCACAAAATATAAAGTATCTACAAATAAAAAATTTAGAATGCTATTTTGAATAAAAAATAAAGAAATTGTGTAAGATTGATGATTAATTTATTTTATTAATCTCTTCAAAAATAAGCAACATATAAAAAATGAATAAAATTATGGAGAAAAAAGTATAAATACATACAACAATGTATAAGTAAAAGATCAAGTTTCTTAAACAATTAACACATCATAATCCCCTATATATTAATTGAGAAGCATTTTAAAAAAGTAACTTCATTTTGTAAGTATTAACAGTAGTGCCATTATGCTGATGTGTCAACTCCACATTCATTTTCAGCTAATTGTTTTAAAAAGACTTAGATTACTAGACTAATTACATTGTATGCCATTATATATTTTAGGTCCACGTTATGTTTTATTTTATAAATCAGCATTTAATTTATTAAGATATTCTCTTTCTTTTATTTCTTTCCAAAAATATATCATATAAAATTATTTCTTTAATTAGATTTTCTACCAAAAATCTATTTTTTCTCTTATTTTCATTTAAACTTACTTTAAAAAAGTAAATAAATTATCACATCATCCATATAATAAAAAATATATATATGATAAAGGATAAAAATTATGTTAGTTACGATCGTTGATGCATACAACTTTATATAATAAGATTGAATGAATAAAAGTTAATAATTCATATGTTTGTGATATATTGCAATTTTTAATCGATCAGATTTTGACATATAAAAAAAAAATTAAAATAAAAGTAAATGAAATTAACTTTAGTTTAGAAAAACATAAGCTAAAACACTAATTCTAAAATAAAGAAAAAATGCTATATATATATATATATAAAGAGATATAAATTTAAAATTTATTTTTATTTTAGATGTGATCAGATATATCAATAATATGAAAAAAAAACTGATATGGGTAGTCGAGACTACACATATTCCTACACATTCGGGTTTTCAGGCCGGGTTGGGTCGGTTCGTTCAGGGTTCAGGTAGTTTGGGTAAGAGAGGTTAGGAACCATTTAAGATCCGGCTGAAATTCGGTTCGGTTTGGATTTTACATAAATTGTAAGGAACTGAATAATATCCAAAGTTTTCTTAATTGGATCCGAATTAAGAATTTTGGATCCGATTTACGTGATTGGAACTGATTAACCCGAAAATGGATCCAAAATAGAGTTGCTGATTAATGTGATGAAGATGAACGGAGGATTCCATCATCGTGCGGTGTGTAAATCAGTGGTATCTTGCTGTTTGGCTAACTTGCAAGACGATAGCATAGTCAGATGGAAGGAGGCTGAGGGATTTGTTTTGCTGCTTAGTAAGATGATTTAGATTCTGGTTTTCTTTGGTTTATGATTTGGATTCTAGTTTTGTGATGATACACAGGTTTTATGTATTTTTTTTTCACAAAAAATTGTTGGTTGTGGAAAATCAGCTTTGGATGTATATTTAGATGAGCCCGTGTTGGATATGGTTGCTTTCAAAAGCTTAAATGTCCTTGCATATTGGAAAGATAACAAAACCAGGTTTAAAGAGCTTTCATTTATGGCTTATGATGTACTTTGCATTTCTATCACTATAGTATCTTCTGAATTATCATTTAGCATAGAAAGTCGAGTACTTAACAAGTATAGGAGTTTTTTTTTACCTTCAAATGTGCAAGCCTTGATTTGTGCAAGGAATTGGTTACGAAACTTTGAAAAGTTTCGTAAGTACCATTTACTTTGTGATTTGTAATGTATTATTTCTTTAGTATAAAATTTTTTAACTAATTTGATTTGGTTTTCTATATCTTAGAAGTTGATGAATTCGAGTTTACATAGAAAAAAGAAGAAGAGGAGAATTTTGAAGTTTGAGGATGTGTTTTATCAAAGTTTGAAGATGTGTTTTATGATGATTTTTAACAAAATGTGTTTTGTTAGCATTTAACTTGTGTTTTATTTAAAATTGAACTTGTATTTTGTTAGATCTATATTGAATTGATTTAGTAAGTATTTTATTGATTAACAAAATTTTAAGAATATTTTTTTGGCAGTTTGATAGTTTTATAGATCAGATAAATGAGAAAAATAAAAAAATCATTTATTTGGACTGACCGTGGACAGTTTATTTGGATGTGGTCGTATTTGGTTGCAGGTGTCTTTGGGCATTGATTACATTTGGGCTTGACCATATAGGTGTCCATCTGGACATGCCCATTTGGACACATACACGCCTGTTTGACAGTTTTACTGCTTACCTTCATCACATGGATTTATTCCATTTTTAGTCTAATTCGAGTGTTCGGGAAGAGAAGAAGAAGAAAGAGAAGAAAGAGAAGATGGAGGATGGATAATTGAAGAAGAAAAATATAAAATGATTGAAGAAGGAGAAACATGGAGGTGGTGTTAGTTTTTTTCTTTCTTAAATTAGGTTCAGAAAAATCAAAATATCATTTGGTTCGTGTTAATCGGGTAACCGATCGGTTCTTAGGTTTTATCAGAACCAAACCAAAACTCAAACTCGATCAAGATCCATTTGGTTATTTGGTGAGAACTGAATTCAAATCTAACCGCTTTTTTGGATTGGGTCGGTATGGGTTTAGAGGGTCCAAATTAAATGTCCAGGACTAACTACACATATCCTAAAAAGGTTATTCTTGTTATAAATTATTTATTATATAAAATGAGATATGAGTGTATATATATATATATACAGTAAAACTTCTATAAATTAATATTCGATAAATTAATAATCATTATAAATTAATAACTTTTGTCGATCTCAAGTCGGGCTAGTATAAAAATTAGCAAATTTTGATAAGATAATAAGATAATAATTTTTTTGAAACTCCTATATAAAAATATAGCCTCAATAATTACATAAATTAATAATTATATATTTAAATATATATAAATAATATAATATAGTAAAATATAATTATATTGTTTTTTTAAATTTATAAAAATTGCTTGACTTATTTTTTAAATTCACTGATATGATATTTTTTGAATAAATTTTATATTGTTAAAAATATTTTTTTTATTTTTTGATAAATATTTTAAATTTAAACTGAAATATCTCTTTATAAAATAATAAATATTAATTTTTTGATAAATTAATAATTATTAATTTATCAATTAATTAATAAATTTTTGAAGTCCCAACATTATTAATTTATAAAGAATTTACTGTATATATATATTATCTTTGGAAAGAAGAATTAAAGAGAGAGGCGTGAGAGAGAGGAGTGAGAGTAAGTGAGAGACAATATTATTAGTGTCGATCTGATCATACCAATTTACAAAGATCATACCTCTATTTATAGATATTTTAAGTCGGTTACATATATAACAATAATGACAAATAAACTAAATGGATAAACATTAATCTATAATATTAAAACATTATCTTTTAACACTCCTTTTTTATTATTTATTTTTCTATATTATGTATTGCTTCATTAAAAATCTTATCATAAAAAATTTATTTGGGATAAAAATCATGATTAGGGAAAAAAAGTGTAGTAATGCTCTTTCTGGAAATGATGGATATAATCTTTTCTTCATAGATTTCAAAAATGACGCATTTCGATGCTATGAACATGTTTTCTGAATGTTGTAGTGGGAAGCGCTTTTATAAATAGATCAGCTGGGTTGTTGCATGAACGAACATATTGAATACTCACTTCTTGATTTTTCTCGAGCTTCTTTGTGTAAGAGAAAAATCTTGGAGGGATATGATTCGTTCGATCACTTTTGGTATAACCTTCTTTTAGTTAAGCAACACATGCAGCATTATCTTCAAATTTTTGTTGGCTCGTTCTTTGTCTCTATTCTGCTTGCATCTTGTATATGATGAATTATAAATCTGAGCCATACGCATTCCCTGCAAGCTTCATGTAATGCAATAGTTTTCGCATAATTTGAAGATGTTGCAACCAGAGTTTGCTTTTGGGAACGCCAAGAGATCACAATTCCTCCAATTGTAAAAACATATCCAGTTTGCGATCTAGCTTTATGCGGATCTGATAAATACCCTGCATCTGCAAAACCAACCATACCAAACTCGGGGTTTCTAGAATAAAATAAACCAAATTCAATGGTACCTTGTAAATAACGGAATAGCTGTATCTTGCAAGTAAATTAGTAGCAAAAGCTATATCAGGTCTAGTACAATTTGCAAGATACATAAGCCCACCGATAGCGCTCATATAAGGTACTTTAGGACATAATATTTCTTCGCTATCCTCACATGGCCGAAATGGATCTTTATCAACATCAAGCGATCTATTGACCAGCGGAGTACTCAAAAGAGTCGCTTTATCCATACTAAAGCGTTTCAAGATCCTTTTCGTATAATTTGATTGATCCACAAATATACCGTCTTGGAAATGCTCTATCTGGAGCCCAAGGCAAAACTTTGTCTTTCCAAGATCTTTCATTTCGAACTCTTCTTTCATATGAGTTCTTGCATCATCAATCTCTTTTTGAGTTCCGATTATATTCAGGTCATCAACATAAACAGCAATGATCACAAATCCCGATGTGGATTTCTCAATAAAAACACAAGGGCATATCGCATTGTTGACGTAACCTTTACTCAACAAATATTCACTTAAGCGATTATACCACATGCGTCCGGATTGTTTTAATCCGTAAAGTGATCGCTATAACTTGATCGCACATATCTCTTTAGATGTTGATCTTAATGCTTCCGGCATTTTTAATCCTTCAGAGATTTTCATATATATATATATATATCATTCTCAAGTGATCCATATAAATATGTTGTCACAACATCATCAGATACATGTCTAGATTCATGTATGCTGCTAGACTCATTAAAAATCTGAATGTTATTGCATCTATTACCGAGGAACATGTTTCCTCATAATCAATTCCTGGTTTTGAGAAAAACCCTTGACCCACAAGCCTCGCTTTATACCTTGTGATCTCATTTTTCTTTCTTACAAACACCCATTTGTATCCAATAGGCATTACATGCTCTGGTGTTGCGACAATAGGTCCAAAAACCTTTCTTTTATCCAGGGAGAATAATTCTGTTTCAATGGCCATTTTCCATTTCTCCCAATCATGTCTTTTCTGACATTCTAACATGAACCTTGGATCTAGATCATCGCTTTCAAGCTCTTTAGATATAGAAAAAAGAATATTCCATCAATATGTTTTATTTTATCTCTGATCCATAATTCTCCATTTTGGGCGTAATTAATGGAAATCTCATATTTTCTGTTTTACATTCGTCTCCAAGACGAATCTCTTTATCTGGTTCTTTTAGAACCTTTTCATAAATGTCTTCAAGACATTTTTCTTTAAATGGTTCCTCTAGAACCTTTTTACTTCCTTCTCCTATATTCTTTTTCTTTCGGGGAATTTTATCTTTAGAACCCATCGGTCTCCCCCTCTTCAACTGAACCCTAGGTTCGTTTGATATGTTCCCATCAATGTGTTCTTCAGGAACACTAATTCTGGATGGAACATTTGCTGCGGGGATATATGATTTTGTCACCCTCTTTGTATATGTGAACGCATCTCGTAACTGGTTTGCCATATTTTGCATATGTACAATTTTCTGAACTTCCATCTCACGTTGATTGGTAGGAGGATCAAGATAAGCTAAAGATTTTGTACACCAAGTGATATCTTTTGGTGATTCTCTCAATCCTCCCCCTAACACGGGGAATTCATCTTCATTAAAATGGCAATCGGCCAAACGTGCTGTTAACATATCACCAGTTACTGGTTTAAGATACCTAATTATACCCGGTGACGTATAACCGATGTATATTCCCAATATTTTTGTGGTCCCATTTTTGTTCTTTGGGGTGGCGCTATAGGGACATAGAGCGCACACCCAAACACATGAAGATGGAATATATTTGGCTCATGTCCAGATACCAACTGTAATGGAGAATACTCATTATATGCACTTGGCCGTATCTGGATCAGGGCTGCTGCATGCAAAATAGCATGTCTCCATACATTAATTGGGAGTCTTGTTCTCAATATTAACGGCCTTGCAATCCATTGCAACCATTTAATCAATAACTCAGCCATTCCATTTTGTGTATGAATATGGGGAACCAGATGCTCAACATCGATTTCCAATGACATACAATAATCATTAAACACTTATGAAGTGGATTCACCAGCGTTATCCAGCCTTACTTTCTTTATAACATAATCAAGAAATTGTGCTCTCAACCTGATTATTTGGGTAATGAATTTAGCGAAAGCCGTATTTCGTGTGGTCAATAGACACACATGTGACCATCTACTAGATGCGTGAATCAAAACCATAAAATATCTAAACGGCCCGCATTGTGGGTGGATCGGCCCACATATATCACCATATATTCTTTCTAAAAATTCTGGTGATTCATTCCCAACTTTGGCTGGTGATGGCCGAGTTACGAGTTTTCCTTGAGAATAAGCATTACATAAAAACTCGCCCATTTGTAATTTTTTCCCATTTTTCAACGGATGGTCATTAGAATTTTGCACAATCTTTCTCATCATGACTGAATCAGGATGACCTAACCTTTCATGCCAAACTTTAAATGTACTAGTAAACTTCTGGTTTACTGTAACATATGATTCAATCATATTTATTTTTGTGCAATATAATTCAGAGGATAATATTTCAATTCTTCTAATATATGTTTCCTCTCTGATGTAATTCAAATATATTCAATGTCATTCTTATTCATAGTCTCTATATGATATCCATTTCCGCGGATATCTTTGAAACTTAATAAGTTTATGTAAGACTTTGGGGAATATAATAATTCATTTATCTCAAATTTTGTTCCCCTTGACATTGAAAAACTGACTCTTCCGGAGCCCACAGTAATTTTTGCATTACCAGATATCGTATTCACGCTTCCAACAAAATTAATTATTTTGAGACTGGAGAAATACTTTTTATCTTTAATAATCGTGTGCGTTGTAGCACTGTCTGCCAGACATATTTCTCCATCCATAGTCTCAAATTCTTGCATATTCTGAATTTAAAATATTTATAAAAGATGTATTAATAAATATTAAACACATACCTGGCAATACAACTTATGATACAATAGAACCTACAACGAAACATTCAAAAACAGAAGCATATAATACATTAAAGACATTAAGCTTTTGTTTTCATGTCTTCTTCAGGAAGACATTATATTACATCAATTTTTGCTTCTTTGTTTCAGTTGATCCTTCTAAATCAACTTTGAAATCCGAGATATCGAGATAAGTATCGTCATCAAGGCCATGGAAAGAAGATCCGGAATCATCAGAAAGAAAGTTCGTTTCCCTTTCTTTCTCTTTTGCTCTCTGTGATTCCCGGTACAGATCGGCTAAATGTTTTGGCGTACGACAAATACGTACCCAATGACCTTTCATGCCGCATCTGAAACAAACAGTTTCCTTTTTCCTTTTCATTTTCCGGCCATCATTATCATCATGAAATTTTTTACCATCTTTTTCATGATTGAAATCATGTGGATGATATCCTCTTCCTCGTCCACATCCATATCCACGACCATGATTTCGACCACGGTATTGACCACGTCCGCGTCCACGCCCTTGCAAATTATTATAGCTGGATGATGCAACATTCGCTTCTGGGAATGGTGCAGATCCAGTTGGACGGCTTTGATGGTTCATCATCACGAGCTCATTATTCTGTTCTGCAACAAGCAAAAGATTCATTAACTTCGAATAACGGGTATATCAATTTGCCCGATATTGTTGTTGCAGGACTACATTACCAGGTTGAAATGTGGAAAGAGTTTTCTCAATCATATCATAATCATTCACTCTTTCTCCACATAACACCATTCTCGATGTTATTCCAAACATCGCAGAATTATAATCACTAGCATTTTTGTAGTCCTGAAACCGGAGATGTAACCACTCGTGTCTGGCTTTCGGTAAGATCACATATTTTTGGTGATCAAACATTTCTTTAAGTGATTGCCAGAGATCTGCAGGATCTTCTTTGATGATGTACTCATCTTTTAAGCCATTGTGGATATGATGACGTAAAAATTGCCCTTTTCTCATCCGATGTCGGTTTCGACTTATCGATGATATCAAAAAGCCCGTTTCCTCTTAGATGCATTTTTGCACCTACTGCCCATGTCATATAATTCTTTCCAGTAATATCAAGGGCAGCAATTTCGAGCTTTGCGAGATTTGACATTATAACTGAATAACAAAAGCTCAATTCGTTAAATAAAAAATCAAAAATTTGAGCATAGTAATGGCATAATAAATGACAATAATTAAAAACAATATGAGGAGGCATAGCCTACCATGCAATTGCTGATTGCATAAATAAACAAATGAACAAAGATGGTGATTTTCCACACAATAAATAAATAAATAAAGATGGGGGTTTTAATCTCTCACTCAATGATCTGAGGAGACAGAGTCTGCCATGTGATCATTTAGATCGTGAAAGCATAGCCTACTATAACGATCTGCTCGGAGGAAGCTGAGCCTACCATCCCGGCATAATATATAAACGGAAAAGACAGAGTCTATCTTTCCGTAAATAATAATATTAAAAATAAATTGAATTAAAATAATTTTTACATTCTGGGTATAGATCTGACTTCAAGGTATAGAGATGTTCGTACTGATAACGTGTTATAAATTATTTATTATATAAAATGAGATATGAGTGTGTATGTATATATATATATTATCTTTGGAGAGAAGAAATAAAGAGAGAGGGGTGAGAGAGAAGAGTGAAAGTAAGTGAGAGACAATGTTATTAGTGTCGATCTGATCATACCAATTTACAAAGATCATATCTCTATTTATAGAGATTTTAAGTCGATTACATATATAACAATAATAACAAATAAACTAAATGAATAAACACTAATCTATAATGTTAAAACATTATCTCTTAACAATTCTAACTTTGGGTACATTTTTTATGCAAGAAACTATCTTTCTTTACATTCTTAAATTGACAAAGATTATTGTATTATATATGTGTTTTTGTTTTGTTTCCTTTCGTTTATTACTATTTTTTTTTTATAGATAGTAAAATAACTAGCAATAATATGGGCAAAACCAATATATATATATATATATATATTATATGAAAAGTGTTTTAATCAAGATGTATCAATGTGCAATTTGCAGTTGTTTTGATCAAGTTTTTTGAGAAAGTGAAAATATACTATATATATGTATATTATGAAAAGTGTTTTAATCAAGATGTATCAATGTGCAATTTGCAAGTTTTTTGATCAAGTTCTTTGAGAAAGTGAAAATATACTATAATCTTATTATATAAATTTAACTTCAAAGTTAGTAATGAACATGTTCACAACACATCTCAAATTGATCGAGGAAATCTTAACATATGTGTTAAGTTAATCGATCGGACTTTGACTTGTATTACAATTAAAAAATATTATTAAAAAATTAAAGACAAAAGAAAATAAAATTTACTTATATTTTTTATAATATTTTTTTTAAGAAATTAAAAAATAACTTTAATTTAAAAAATATATATTCAAATCTAACTTTAATTTTTTTTTTTCATTTTTCATGAATATTAAAATAATAAATTATAAACCAACATATGTATTGATTATAAATTAAATTAATTACAATTCATGTGAATTCGTCAATTACATTTTGATATATATCAGATTTTGAATAAAAAAATTATAACAAAATAGAATATTCAAAATTTTTTTTTCTAATTTATGTTTTAAAATATTTTATTATGAAAGTGCATATATGCGAATCCTAATCTAATTATCATATAAATTTGTTTGAACATAAATTACAGAATGCTTACAGAAATATGCGATTATATTTTAGAAATTTTGACCAACTCAATTTTTCTCCTAAAACATACAAGTGTGCTACAAAACAGAAACATTGTAAGATGCCAACGTGGAGCAGAGTCTCTGAGTTTCGTCGGGCGAAAGTCGAGCGAGGTCTTGCACTCACGGGCAAACGAGTAAGTCGGGCCTTCGGGTGGATCAGAAGGGGGTTTCGTTTCCGAAGTTTATCCGACGCTCAAATCAATGCACACCCTACATGAAACATATACTCAGGAGGGTGATTTATGAGGTGGTGGTGACGGGTTGGATATCTCGTCCGAGGATCGTGATACGCGTCTGATGTTTAGTAAAAGCGGGAAGGCAAGGAATGAACCATGACGAGATTGAGGTTGGAGCTCTCTTTACATGGGGATTGAAAAGGGAGTAGAAGGAGAAAAGGGCGCTTATTTTAGTAGGCGTTCCTTCTGAGAAACGGTGGGAATTCCCCTTCAGTCTCGCTGTACCACGGAGCTCGGGATGAACTTCAGTAAGGTGGAGGTCGGAGGCCTTCTCTCCTCCTCCTATTTGGGTGTATTTTGGTGATCGGTCCAAGATGTAGGCGATCTCCAAGGTTCAGCCGATCTTCTCTTCTTTTGGCCTTAGATCTTCTTTTATACTTGTTTCTCTCTATCCTGTCCCATCCATACCACATGTCACCTCGAGGTTGGCGGTGGTAAAAGTTTCACCACAACATTTTGACTGATTAGAAATGAGTCGAGGAGTCGACTCATTCGTCACTCCTGCCAAATAGTCAAAGATTCATCTATTACCCGAAAGTTTCGGCTGGTTTGAAGCCGTGTTAGAACGAGTCATCCAACCTTTTCGCATATCCTAGAGAAATATAGGTCTAGTCAAAGCGAAGCTGAATTTTTAAAGACAATGAAAAGGCTCACCCCGACGTTGTTGGGTATCATGGAGGAGTACGGGTCTAGCCGAAGCGAAGCTGGATTTTCGGAGAAACGATGAAAAGGCTCACTCTGACCTTGCTGCGTATCCCAGAGGAATACATGTCTAGCCAAAGCAAAGCTGGGTTTACAGAAAAACAGTAATAAGGCTCACCCCGACCTTACCGCGTATCCTGTAGGAGTACAGATCTAACCGAAGTGAAGCTCGGTTTTCGGAGAAGCGGTAAATTTGCAAAATAATAGTTAGGTTCTCGGAAGAACAGTTAGATTGGGTCCTATCCCAGCTGGGGCATGCATCACGGGAGAGTACATGCTTACCCGGAATATGAGGATTTTAGATTACCGGAAGAATTAATGGTTGCCCACGGATGAGCATCTCCCTAAAGGAAGGTTACTTCTTGCTTCATAAGGCACTAGACAATGAGCCGTCTTCCTTCCCATTGGGACTATGAAAAGTTATAGCCTTATGTGACCATGGGGATCAATATAAGGCAACATTGCGGTTCTTAGACTACTACCCAATGACCATTGGGTAAAAGGTATGCGAAGTCCCTTTTACAACAAATTAATATCACTTGAACATGAACATGCTGCTTCATAGGCTGAGTCATAATATTAGTTTTTTGTGTGAAAATTAATAGAAAAAAAAACATCTCAAGAACCGATAACTTTTGGATATTCTAGTCTAACAAAAAAATGAAATGATATGAAAAGCTCATAAACAGTTAAAAGTTAAAACAAACTCTCTGGTTATTTACCTGCTTAACTTCTCTGACTCCTTTCTCGTTTTCTAGCGGCTAAAGTTTGATGGAGAAAAATCTGATTAAGAGAATAGCAGATAGAGAATAGCAAATTAGGAGAATTGCTTAGTTGGGAATCATAATAGAGATTACTAATAACTCGATTTAAGAATGAAATGGGGAAGGTGAGGAAGATGAACAGAACTTTAAAGATTTTGAGCAAAAGAAATGGAAAAAATATAACTGACAGAAGGTAAAGAGTCCAAAGCGTGTAAAAGATATAAATCTAATTTGAAGCGAGCTTTTAATTGCATGTGACTATGTTTGAAATATTTTTTCTTATTAGATATAAACTTAGAAATGTTGGATTTGGTTTGATTAAAAGTTTGGGTTAAAATATTTAGTTTGCTACTGATGTGGCAAGTTTAGAAAACTTTTTAAAAAGCTGATGTGGCTAGTCCGAGAAGCCCCAAACAAGTGCTTTCATTTAGTATAGATAAGACTTCATAAGATAAAAAATAAATTAAATTTAATAGAAAAAGTTGTATATATTATAAATTATTTAACATATATTTTGATTAAATAATTTTTACATTACTTAAAATACAACAGTAATTTTTTTAATATAATGTTTGGTTATAAAAAAATTATTTAGTATTTTTTCTATAGTTAATATTTTAAAACAATTATGATTATTTTTATAATTTTTTGACTAATATATGTTTTATATCATGAATTCATCATAAATAACTATTTATGATATGTATTGTCTATTTTGTTTTACCAATTTTAAAAAAAAATTAACCAATCTAAATAAGATATTGTATTCAATTTTTTAAGTATTTAAAATTATTTTTGTTTCTTTTCAAAGTTTATTACTGGTAACATCTTGGATTACTAATATATAAATCACACAAACATATTTAATTTTAGAATATTTTTGATGATTTTTTTAGATTGTTAACAATATAAAAATTCTCAAATGAAACAAAAATATATATATGAAGTTCTCAACAAAAATAACCTCTTATATAGATATATTTTATTTGACTCTGTAAAATATCTTACTAAAGTACTATATACTCCCTTTGTTCCGTTTTAATTAATGATCAAGAGTTTTTCGTCCCAATTTATTTTATTTTCTCTTATATCTATATAAATTTTTAGTTTATTTTAATCTATAATTAATTAAAAAACATTTTAGTCAAAGAAGTTCAAACGTCTTTTACCAATGGCTAACAACTTTTAAGTCAAAGCATTAATTATTTTCTTTACTTTTTATTTACTACTGGGTGATCGTTGCAGGTCATAAAATATTTTATATGTTCAGTTATGATTAATATAGTATTGAAGATGTTTTATTTGTATAAAATAAATAATAAATATTAACTAAGATTTTAAAATATTTCTTTCAATAAAAAATATAAATGTGGTTACTAAATAAATGGGAAAATATTAAAATATATAATAATTCATTTAGTTTGCAAAGATTCATTTTTACTTTTATTATTACTTTTTCTTCATATATACAATATTATAATAAAAATAATTAGCTAAAAGGATACTTATAATTTATTTATCTACCAGTTTATTTTTTGTTTCATTTATAATTTTGAATTCTTGCTATATAATGAGAATTTATTCATATATGATTTAAAATTTTCTTATTTAAAAATGAGATTTATTTAGATTTAACTTAACCAATCAAAATATTTTGTTTATTTTATGAAATTTGCCATGTCACATTTATGAAGTGGCATTGTTTTGCACTAACTTTTGCTAAGGTGATGATGACACATCAGATTTTTTCATTAAACATGCTTTTCAAATAATAATTAAGATTTGAATTCACCGAGAATATGTTCATTTTTTGACTATTTACCTTCCATTTTTTATTTTATTTACTATTTTAATTTATTTATTAAATAATATTTTAAATGTAAATTAATTTTGTTAATATGTGTACTGTTAGCTAGAACATTAATTAAAATGAGTTCATATATTTATATTTCTGTTTTGAAAGAAAATTAACAAATAAAAATTGATCAATCTTTCAATAATAAATATCTTTGAAATACACGAGTTTTGGGTATACTAAAATCTAATTGAGATTGCATTTTATCATGTCAAGATATAGTGTAGATCAAATGTTTGTAGCAAAAGTATATTTTTCTTTGAAAATAATACAAAAATAACATAAAGTTATTCAAATCATAATTTTATATTTGTCTTTATAGTTTTTTTATATAAGAATCTGTATATGTCTAATTTTACAAATGTTTTGTCTGATCAAACACTTGTAATTTAATATAACAAAAAGCCAGCTAAAAATGTAAAAAAAAAACCATATTATATTTATAAACATAATATTGACATTAAAATATAAAATAATACTTTAATTCTTCTAACCAAAGAAAATATGTTTTGTCATATCTTTAGCTCTATTCTTCTTATGTATTTGTTGTTTTTAATCATATCTGAATATTGTTGCCTTCAATTTTTATAAATAATATGTATAATATGTTCTTTTAAACAATTAATCTTTGTAATAACTTATAATAAACAATGGTGATAAAAATATTATATTATAATAAATAAAGTGTTCTTTAAACTTGATTTTGTTTATATTTTATGTAAAAACATTTTATTATTAATTTTATATGGTTTTTATATAACTGAAAGTGTTATTTCACTAATAGATATTTCTAATTTTATATTAAATTGATTTTTATTCTATTTTTTATTTTCTATATGATTTGCTTATCTTTATATATTTTATTAGTTAGTATAATATTAGAATTTGGAAATTTTCTTAATAAGTCAAAAAATAATTATCTTAAAAAATATAATTGATTATAAAAAAATATGTGGATCCGATGAAATGAATTTTTTTATAATTTATATGATTATTATAATATAATAATATGTTAATTTTTTTTATATTGTTAATAGGAAAATAAGATCTAATTTCCATACTTCTTAAATTTGTCTTTATTAATAATTATCTAAAAGTTTTGAAACTTTCCCAATAACAACATAAACAAACTTAATTAAAATTGTTTTTATACTAATAACAATAAAACGAAAATAAACAATTTTAATATATATAATTAACTATAGTAGATGATGTGCACCAATAGAATTGAATCTCTTAGATTCTATGTGAACACCTTTAGAAGTGTGTTTTTAAACAATTAATCTTTGTAATAACTTATAACAAATAATTATGATAAAATTATTATATTATAATAAATAATATGTTCTAACATGAGTTTATTTATATTGTATGTAAAACAAAATTTTATTATTAATTTTAGATGGTTTTTATATAAGTGAAATTGTTATTTTTAATTAAAGATTTTTCTAGTTTTATATTAAGTTGATTTTGGTTTAAATATTTTACATGATTTTCTTATTTTTATATATTTTATTAGTTAGTATAATATAAGAATTTGGAAATTTTCTTAATAAGTAAAAAAATAAAATAATTAATTTAAAAAATATAATTAATAACAGAAAATGATGTGGATGAATGAAATGAATTTTTTTTATATATTATAGTATGATTTTCATAATCTAAGAATATGTTAATTTTCTTTTTATTGTTAATAGAAAATAATATATAATTTCCATATTTCTTAAAACATTTTTTATTTATAATTATATAAAAATTTAAAAACTTTCCTAATAACAACAAAGACAAAGTTAATTAAAATTTAGAAACTTTACTAATAACCAAAAAAATTAATTAATTTTAATATATAATAAACCATAGTTGATGATGTGTACCAATAGAATTGAATCTCTTAAATCCTATGTGAACACGCTTAGACCACCTGCATTGGTAGTTTCTCACCAAGTCTCTCAACATAAAATATTAATAAAGTTAGAAAAAGTTAAGAGTGAGAATGGAGAGAGTCTCTCAAATTAGAGACTATGAGAGACCCATGAGAGACTCATCTCATGTGTTGTTTCTATATGATTGGTTTAAATTTTATTTATTATTTAAAATTAAAATAATTCAGTTAATTTATATTAAAAATATTATTATTAAATTGATTAGAGACTCATATCACCAATGCAGATGCTCTTAGAAGCCTATAACATCAATTTTTATTAGTAACAGATTCTAATAGATACTTGAGTCAAATAAAAAGTCTAAACAAATTGAGTCAATTGATTATCAATTAGTACCGTGAAATTTAAAGTGAAAGTCTCTCTCTAGACATTAAACAATATTTATGGATTGGGCCAGACATATTTGTCAACTATAGTAAATTCTATTTGACAAAAAAAAACTATCATTCAAAAGCCCTTAAAGCCCAACCTAATTTTATATCTTTGTCAACTAGGGTTTACTACATATACGGATATATTTGTCATCATGATCGACTGTGCCGCATTCTCAAACAATCAACTTCCAAAGTACAATTTCATATAATTTTTTTTTATTGTTTAAGATATGTTTCCCTGATTTATTTTGGGTTTGTTTAAGATTGTGGTTCATAATATATTTGCTTTCATTGCAGATGGATCAGTTTGTTAAAGAAATTAACAAAATGCCGCTTATTGAAGGGATTTCTTCCATCTTTGAAAGAATCAAAGCTCTTCAAACTGAGTTGCTTTCAATGAGAGATGTTCCAGTTGCCAAATCTATTGTCGAAGAAGGTAATTTGTTTTTCATTTTAAATCTAAAAATATTTGGTCTTCTGATCTTGATCTTATGGTATAATTTCGTTCTAATTTGTTATATTTTGGGACATATGTTTGTTTATTTTTGGAGATCTTATGTATAAATTGTTTTTTTTCAGCCATCTCCACCTTACGTCTTCTTGCTTGTGAAAAACATAAGCTCTCAGATGCCTTGGTGGCTCACCTAGGGGGTGGGATTTCACTCCCTCCTGGCTTCATCCGCGAAGATCCAGCGTGCCAACCAGCAATGGTTCCGATGCAGGGGATTTTGATGGATATGGCGAGTCATCCGTTGTGTGATCCGATGTGTCATCCGACGTGTATTCATACAATGTATACGGCAGAGACTTTGATGAATATGGCGAATGGTCCGGTGCATCATCCTGTGGATACTGATGCAATGGATCCAGCTGAGATGTTGCTGAATCTGTCACGTATGGAGTTTACTCATGCAACGGATGCAGCAGAGTCTTTGATGAAATTGGCGAATGAATCTGACGCATCCTCGAGTGAGAATTAGAGTATTTGTTCAACAAAATTGTTAACAAAAAATTGTTGGAATCATTTATCCAAAAAAATAAAATAAACTTATTATTGCTTATTTCAGTTTTATATAACTTTATTATTTATTCAGAATTTAAAAGAAAAAAACATAATTAAATAACCACTATGCATATGTCCATTTAACTGTTTGTTAAATAACTAATATATAATAATTACTATGAGTACGTAGAACCAACTTAAAAACGAGTTTATTATACTCATAGGCACTTTACCAAACTCATATTACAAAAAGAGGCACATTAAACAATAAATGCACTTTACCAATTTGCAATGACAAAATTCTCCTTGCCTAAATTTTCACACCGTCCTAATTAAAAACACTTTTGATTTTTAGATCTAAACACTTTGAAAGAACAGATAAACTGTTCATCTTTTTCAATCTCCATCAACTTTTTTTTTCTTTTAACTTCATAAACTATAGCTTTTGTGCCATCACCATCGTCAAAATAGAAGAGAATGAAAAATCAATCCTCCCCCTAAGCTACCTTTGACGATGTATCCAGATCTTCTAGAATGCAAAGAAGCTATTATCGCTCAGCCCTACAGCATAAGATTCAAACATAAACCAGAATCACAATTGATGATTCCAATCATGTCGGCCAGATCTAAAAACAAGAACCCTAAATAAAGAGGAAGAATCATGTTTCAATTTGGATATAGCTCGATGGATACGATCTAATGGACACATCTTGATGGACCAAATTAGTTGATAGATTGTTAACCTAGCTTAGGTAGATAGCTTCTTTTGCTGGATACTATTTTATTATTGATTATATGTTAATACGATTTGATGGATACTAAGTGTTAGTCACAATTAATAAGAAGTTGTGGACAACAAAATATATCAAGCAGCCAAAATTAATGATTAAAGATGGATTCTTGCATATCATTATATCTACACAGCAGTATCAACTTATAATGGACAATTGTTGATGGATAGGGTGCGGTGAACAACAAAAGATAATAAGAATTCAAAATCGATGATTAAAGATGAACTCTTACACATGATTTTTTCCACATGACAATATCCGTAAAGCAATATCCACATGGACATGATTGTTAGAGATTGAATGATGTAAATAGCTTTGTCGTTACAATTAGTAAGTCTCAAGATGTGTACAACATCTGATATGTACAACTTTGGATGGACAATTGGTAATGGACGGTATGCGATGGAAAACAAATCCGATAAAAAACTAAAATCGATGATTATAGATTGATTTGTATTTCTAGTTATGTCCACATGATCGCATCCATAAGGAAATATCCAAATGGACAAAATTAATGGGGTGTAGTGGACAATAAACCAAACCAAAAATCAGTAATACACATCAATTATTCTTTATGATTTCATCCACATGACAATATTCACCAGACGATGTTCACATGGATATGATCACTGGAGAGTGTATCTAGTAATTTTTCTCTCAGAGTTTATGTCCATCGTCACATGTCCATGTGCCACTAATGATGTCCATGAGCTTGTGTCCATACAGCAGCGTCCATTAGATTTTGTACATACAAATGAACACAAATATATAGGTGTTCGTATAATTATTAACATTCAGTTCTCCTTCCTCATCTTCTTTATCGCATGGACATGTTTACTCGCTCTTATGTGTCCATTTGGTCATGTCCATACATTGGTGTCCATTTATTTTGTATTAGCATATTCTTGCCTGATGGACAAAATTCAAAACATCTATGTGATTGAGAAGGAATATATCTGGTTTTATAGTTTAAGAAGAAGAACTTTGAAACATCTATGGTGGTTGAGGAGGAGTATATCTGAATTTTTCAGTTAATGAAGAAATTTGAGACATTTATGGTGGTTGCAAATGAGTAGATCTGGCTTGCAGTTTAGTGAATCTGGGGTTTGCTCCGATTTTGAAACCATAAATTTTTGTTCTTGTTTTTGTTTTGCAATCAGAGAAATTGACTTTGACCAACACAAAACCCAGATCTCTGTTCTTGGAGTTGTTTACAAGGAAGAGCACTTTCGTGGGTTTGAGTTACATTTAAGTCACTTCTAGCAATTCGAGGACTTTTGCATAGAAAAATGTATGGTTTTACTATTATACCCTTACTGAAGAGAAAATTATTAATTATGCAGTTAATTTGACTCATCGCTTTTACCTGTTTTACTTTATATTACAGGCGGTGGGGGTTGTTTTTAACTGTTTTACTTTATGTTGCAGGCGGTGGGGGTTGGTTACGCCAGCAACAAAAATAATTAAGAGTCACCAGAAAATTAGATAATGTCTATCTCAAATCTTAATTTTTATATAATGTCTATTTCAAATCACCAAAAACTTGATTTTCCATGACGACAAATTATGATTTGTGAGGTTTGCTAATTGTATAAAAATTCGATAGATAAACATTGTAAAGAGGATTGTGGGCTCGGCCTATGCAATAGTTAAAAGTTTGGTATGTTAGATATAGTTTCAGAAGGCCAAGAGAGATAGTTAGAAAAAATTTGAAACCGGTATTGGTGAGTTGAAACCGATATTGGGGAGTTCTCTGTTGCGTTGAATCGGACATAATTTTCTGTGGATATATAATTATGGACACTTTTAAAAGGGCATATATGAATGTTAATTAGAATTGTATATAGATGGACATCAGATAGTGGACAGAACTGTGACAGACATATTCGTATGGACATAATATGTGTGGACATGTTTGGAGTTACACATTCGTATAGGTTTACTGCAGTTGGCTGTTTACGCGATTGGTTTAATTAAAGGAAAGAAAATGTACAAAGAGTAGATTATAGATTGGCATCATTGAATGGACAGAAGGTTGAGGGACGTAATCGTATGGACAAACAAGTGTGGACATGTTTGGATGTGCACATTAGTATGGATATGTCGCAGTTATCTGTTAGTGTGATACGAATGTTCAGACATGATTTTCATGGATGGCTTATATGAATGAACACTGTCTATAATGTTGTTGGGATGATGTAATATGTATGCTTCACAGTGGTCGACATCTTCCTGTGGATACACCTTTGTGAACCTTCCTATGTGGATACATATATTTGGACACCTTTTATGTGGATAGATATCCGTGGACGTCTTTGTATGGACACCTTTTGCATTATTCACAAGAATGTTCGCAAATATACAAAACTCGATTAGCTTCAAACAATAGCTATAAACTCTTATGTGAAGCAGGGAAATATGAATCCATATTTTTATAGTTTCCAAATCTGATCGGTGATGTTCTAATCTTGAATGTTCACGAACACCTTTGTGTGGATACTGTTTTGTGCAGATCTGAATTTTTGATTTGCCTTGAATCGTCAATTTTGAATTTGAGCTGGATCTTGAAGTCATTGGGAAAAGAAGCTACATAATTGTTTATACTTCTTCAATCGTTTGTGTTAATAATTATGTACACGAGTTTGTGTTCACAAGATTGTTTCTATGCATTTGATTTCATAAGATCATTAAAACATTCAAGTCCATTATATTTTGTCCATATAAATATACATAAAGCTACTCAATTTTATGATTAATAATTATATTTTAATTCTTCATACTCATCGATAACTATCTATTCTATTCGTTTGTGCTCATAAAATTATGTCTACAGGTTCATGCATGTGTGTTTGGGGATTAGTTCCTGCCTACACCATTTTTGGGGATTAGTTTTTGTTCATATGAATGTCGATAAAGTTATAAGGGTAGAGATAACTAGTAACACTTTGTTGCTTGCTTCATACATGACCATGCCTTTTTATCCATATGATTGTGTCCATAAGATTACATAAATATCCATGATTTCCTTGTCCATTTGAATGTTTCCATGAGAATATATGTCCACGACTTCCTTGTCCATTTGTTTGTATCCATGATAATACATGTCCACTACTTCCATGTCAATTTAATTGGGTCTATGAGAATACATGTACTCGACTTCCTTGTCCATTCAGTTGTATCCATGAGAATACATGTTCACGACTTCCCTATGTGTATACGAGTTGGATTTAGAAAATAATTCTAGAAGGAGATTAATGAAAAGAGAGATGAGCGAAACCAGATCTAAGAAGAGAATCGACAAGCTTACCCATAAGAATATAATTAGAGAGATTCAACAAAGAACTCAAAGAAAAAAGCTATTTTGAGAAAGGAAAATGAAAAAAAAAAACGAATTATATTTTTGTTAAACCAAATCATTCTTCCATTAACCAGAAATTATGTAATGTTTAAAATGCAAGAAAAGTTAAAGACAGAAGTTACCTTTCACAACAGAATTGGAGGCGTCAACCATATCCTCGATGTAGTAGATCTGGAATTTGAAATTGGTGATGTGAAATGATGGAAAAATAAGGGGTTTCGACGGGGCAATAGAAGACGAAGGACTACTATTTAAATAGGAGTGTGTTGCGATCCGGTGTCGAAAGAAGGGAGTTTCGCAGAGAAACGGCAGATTTGGGATAGAAGAAAGTAATGCCGCTGAAATTGGATTTTATAGCAATTGTGATTTAGAGAAGGGCCAGTGTTCCGGCGATTGTGGTGGTGGTGTGGTGAAGCAAGAGTATTGCCGTTTTCTTCCATTACGGTAAAAAAAAAAGTTTCCAACAGTATATAGGATAAGGATAAAACATAATTTAAAAGATTAAAGGGTAATATCGACAAATAACATAGTCAAAGTCACCTAATTGCTGGAAGTGTCTAAAATGTAAGATGAGTTTGGTAAAGTGCCCTTGAGAGTAATAAATTCATGTTCTTGATGGTAAAGATCTAGAAATTCTCATGATTTCTTCCACTATCTGATTAATCAAATCCAAATGCTTATCCCATAACTTTCTATATGTTCTGAAACCCAGAAACTCGAATACCATCTCTAACAATCAAAGAAGGAGAAGAAAAAGAAGTTGTTCACAATTCAAAAAAAAAATGGATTCAGTAAAATAAAAATTGAGCTTTGTAAATTAAAAATCAGTAAGGGTAATTTCGGTTTTCTATACACTTCACACACACCACACACACACAAAAGTACTCCAATTGTAAAAAATGTCTATAATGTAATCATAAGTGCTAAAAGTGTCTTCTATTGTAAATAACTCCTTAAAAACTTATCACTAGGCCACTTAACTTTTGATATAAAATAATATTGCACTTTAAAAAAAAACTAATGGTAAAGAATACCAACTTTTTAATCATTTTTTTATCACATAGCTTATAAGAATAATCTGTTAAAGTATAAAAATAATGTGAAAACACCAAAACAAAAGTGAACACTAAAAGGGACGTAATATTTTTTAACGGAATCTGACGTATTTTCCAATGTGCATTAGAATTTCTGTTTAACAAAATTGGTTGAAAGAGTAATACATATATTTTCGTGTATCCACTAGCATACAAGCAAGATCTCCAAGACTCTCTAGATTAGCAAATATTTCATCACTTCGGACATTGTCGATATATATTTTTAATTGCTGCTCAAGAGATATGCACTCCATACAACTAAAGTCATCTGGATAGAACTTAGCTAATTTCATCAACTTCGAATGGTCAAATCCAGAAAACGAATTGATGGGAGATAAAGCAGCAGCACAAATTAGCAATTCAATGTTTACCTCAGTAAACCGATCATTAAACTCTTGAAGCTGCAAATCCAAAACAGGATATAAGCAATTGACCTTGTAGTGATGCATGTTTTGTACCCCTTATTCTTTTCTTGGTCTCTTGAAATCAACAAATTCCTCTTCCATGTTAACCACTTCAATATCATATTTCTCACAAAAAGAGGAAACCTTAATCATCAGAGAATGCCACCCATCATCTCTAAAACTCTGGAGCTGTCTCTTTGTCGATTTCACCAATGACATAGCATTCAAAATATCTTGATCTCTTTTTTGCAAAGCCATGGACAAGTCATTTGTAAGTCCTAAAAGGTGAATCATCATTTGCAAATAGAACACAAAGTCAAAACTGCTGAAGTATCTAAGGAGACCATATGCTTGCCTTCTTTTTGAGTCTTCTAAGCCTTCTTTCTCAATATGCTCAAGTACCTTAATGACTGAAGAAAATAGGCCAACTAAACGCAACAAAGTTCTGTAGTGAGAACCCCAACGAGTATTTCTTGGTCTTTGAAAAGAAACCTCTTGATTCAACCCCGTTCCAGTGTTAATCTCACCACTGGTGATTCCTTCGTCCATCACTTTTTTATGATCCTCTCGAATCATATCTTTCGTTTTACATGAACCGCCAACCACATTCACCAATAGAGAAATCATATAAAAAAATCCTCCAACCTCAAAATGCTTTTTAGCTACTGCTACTACCACCAGTTGAAGTTGATGAGCAAAACAATGAACATAATAGGCTGATGTGTTCTCCTTCAAAATTAGAGACCTTTTCCATTGAACTCGCCCTTCATGTTACTTGCTCTGTCATAACCTTGTCCTCTCACCTTTTTAATGCTTAACCCAAGTTTAGCAAACAAAGAATCAATAGCAGATTTCAGAGTTGCTGAAGATGTCTCGAACACATGCATAATGTTAATGAATCTTTCTTTAACTATCCCACATTTATCAACAAATCGAAATACCACTGCCATTTGTTCTTTATCAGAAACATAAGCTGACTCATCCACTAACAAACCAAAAACATCATCACCAATTTTTTCAACAATAGATTTGACTATCTCTTCTCCAAAGCAATGCACAATATCTTTTTGAATATCTGAACACACCATCTGATTATTTCCAGGAGCATTCTCTAAGACAACCTTACTCACAACTTCATTTTGTTCAGCAGTGTATTTCAAAAGCTCCACAAAATTTCTTTTATTAACAGACTTTTCTGATTCATCATGACCACGGAAAGGTAGCCCTTGTCACAATAAGTATCTAGAAACATCTATTGAAGCATTCAACTGAATCCTATACTCATTTTTTGCAATATCACTATGTTTATGCCAAACATGCTCAATAGACTGATTTTGCTTCATTAAGTTTTCATACTTCATGACTGCATTATTGTGAAAACTATTAACATGTCCCATATGTTCTGAAATTCTCTTAGCCTTATTCCAACTAGAGAAACCTTTGGTGGTCCATGCATCATTTTTTCCACCCATACCATTAGTATCTCTAAACAAGTAGCAACATAGGCAAAAAGCTGCATCTTTCTTCACACTATACTCCAACCAATTATTATATTGATCAAACCAACTAGGATTAAATCGCCTCATCATACCTCATATCGATTTTTGTTTAAAAATATGACCACGAGACTGGCAAGGACCTCTAGTCCAGTATCTACGGATTACCTCTTCTCTTTGATTCGGATGATATTCTGATATTCTTTTCCAATCTGCAGGATCCCATGGTAAATCATCTAAATCACATCTGGATGAAGATGGAGCTTTTCTTTTTAAAAACTTGCCCATTGATTGATCTGAAGAAAGAAAAAATAGAAAAAAACTATTAATATAAAACAAACACAGCAATGCATGAAAGAAACCGAAAAAAACATTCTGTTTTAATCTAATTTATAATAATCGTTCATTAATCAAGACTAAAGCCTAAAGCTAAGACAATTCTTAAATAAGTAAATAACGAAAGCTAAGACAATATTTCTAAAACAAACGTTTCTATAGATACCAAAATCAAAAGGATAGATAACAAAATAATAATAACAACATAATTACTCACTTATTTGATTGACTATGGATGAAATTCAAGAGAATCAGAAAGAAAAATAAAGAATTTGACTACAGTCTAAAGCTAAGACGATAATTTAACAACAAAAGCTAAGAGTCTAAGACAGATTCTAAAACAAACGTTTATATAGATAGTTAATTACTTAATTACCGAAATCAAAAAGAATAAATTAGATAACAAAATAAGAATTACAACATAATTATTCACTTAGTTACTTGATTGGAGATGGATGAGAAATTGAGAATCTGAAAGAAAGATAAAGAAGAAAGGTAGAAAGTCACGACACAGGGTTTGTGTTTGGGTTTGATGAAGAATTCTTTATGCTTTTTTAGTTTTAGTCGATTAAGTTTCCATTTGTTTAGAAACTGTTAAGTTAAAATTTCACTTTAGTTTTCTAAATATATTTGATAATAAAGCCCAATATATATGGACTAACATTTAATTTTTGCTTATGGGTCATACTAAATAAAATAAGGTTAAGAAAAAAAATTTATGGGTTCAACTTTAATTTTGTAGTGGTGTCAACATTATTCAATCCTTATAAACTTTAGAGAAATTTGTAATTAATACAGTGTCAATTGATACCGTATAAGTCTTAGTAGTCTCGCCATTGTGCAGTGCCTAGCCAGACGTTCACCCAAAGACCGCATATCATTCAACTCCCGATGACGAAATTTAGAAATCTAATTTCACTATCCAAACGATCTCACGCCTCGTAAGCAATCCATAATTTTCTCTCAAACAATATATGTTATATGTTTGATTACAAATAAATTATGACAACATGACTTGGCTCTACTTCCATTTTCAAAACGATGAGAGAAAACTACTTGCCGTTTTATAAGATTTTATCAGGCATAGGGGTGCAAATCCAAATTACATGATATTGTTTATTAAATACTTATAATATCAATTTTAGATAAATCACCCTGAAAACTGCAGTAACCGGTTTTCATGGCATATTAATTTTCACTCTAAAGTCACAATCAAGAATTAAACGACTTGAACGTTGGCACACCATCAATAACTTGATGCCTATAAATAAATTTATTTCTATAATATAAATTGGAATCCAAATTTGCTGTTTTGATCTATTCCATTATTTTTAAATGACAAAAAGTTCATTCGCATATTTGTTAAACTATTTCCAAATTTCGTTAATAGATCAGATTATCACTAGGGATTTGATTAATAGTTGTGAGTTTTGGAGAATAAGATTTTTATTAATAGTTTAAAAAGATGAAGCGTTTACAAAGATTAGTATAACCGAGAAGTTATGCCGAAGTGAAAAGAAAGTGTTTGCGAGGTAAACTAGAAAGTGTTGGAGTTCTTGGTTTTAGCTCTGCTGCTCTCTGGGTTGTATGAGTTGTTCTTCTTGAGCTTCGGGATCTTATTATTTATAGGAATAGGAGGTCGGTTGCTCCGAGCTCAATTTTCTTTTCTCCTTTGGTGAATATTTTCATATTTGCAATATGGAAATATCCCTAATTCTCCGAAGAATATGAAAATTCTCTTATATTCTTCGAGTTTATCCGATCTTTCCGGAATTTTTAGATTATCCTTGAGAGTTTCCTTTTTATGGCTACGTCGGCGATGTCTTCTTGTTCTTGATAGACTTGGATTATTGCTAGAAAAAGCTTTTTAGGAAATGTGCTCATTTCCCCTATAACAATAAGTCCCTCCCCCCCCAGTTCGTCGAGACTGATTGTGAATCAGCTCGGCGGACTTCATGAAGTTAAATGGGTTTGATCTTGCAATAAGCATCAGCTCGTCAGTAGCGTTTCTCCGTGATGGCTAGCTCGGCCCGTCTTAAGTGGATTCGACACGTGGCGCCTTCTTTAAAGAAATTTATTTAAATATGTGACCCATTATGGAAAAGCCAAAGGTTTATCAGACAGCGAAATTGTGCAAATCTCGACACGCGTCCTTTAAGGGAACTGTTGATATTTCTTTTGATTTTATTATCGAGAATTTATCTCTTCATCTTCTCACTCCCAAGGGTTTTTACTTTCTTCAGGTTGCTTTGGCAAAAATTATTTCTTCGCTGCGATACTCTTCTTTGCTCGCCGATCTTCCTTCTTCTTTCTTGATTTTTCCAGAGCTTTCTGTTTTCTTCCTTATATTGAAAAACTGTCGACAGGATCTGATGTAAGAATCAAGTCAAATTCACTTAAACCAACCGAGGAGTGGAGCCTTGGAGCTAAGGATGATGCAGCAATTCTTGTAGCCGTGGGAAAGGAAGGACTTGTAGCTGAGCTTAGAGGAGCTGAGGACTTAGCCACCATACACCAACGTTATATACATCAGAAGGATCGTTCTGGTCGAGCCAAATACCCACCGGTTCGAATTAAATCTGAAGATAAAGGAGCCAAACCGCTGGAGTTAACCAATGAGCCATCTATGGAAAGTTTGCATATATATTCCACCAATATATTATGCGACCGACACAAGTTATCTACTGAAGCTAAGGAGGTCCATAAACCACTTCTAAATCAATTCAAGCCGCTACTTAACCAAGGAGAACCAACAAATCGCTCTAAACCTTCAAAGAGAGCAACATTGGAGCTAACTAAGGAAAGGAAGGAGTGTATGACATTATATTCGCCCCACCACTACATTCGACCACCAAGAGACATTTCAAGACATTCAAGACCACTAAACCATGCCAATAACCGGAGCAACTCGAGCCAAAACGAAGAAGATATCAAAGAAGAGCTACTTACCAAAGATGGAACCAACTTTATTGGTTCAAGGAGAAAGCAAGGAAAGAAGGACCAACGACTACATCAGCCACTCAATCTCGACCCTTCATCATCATCAGAAGATTCAGGACATTCATTTCGTGCAGAAGACTTAAGGAAAATCCCCCATTCATTGCCAAAGACCAAATCCCGCCCATTGAAGCCTAACGGCTAGTAGAAGACCTTTTCATCATTCAGCTTGATTATAGTTTCCCCTTTTATAGTTTATGATGGTTTTTTACATTATTTTCGAGCCTTTTATAAGCTCAGGCATTTGTACTTTTCAAGACACGAAATTATCAATCAAAGAAAGTTATTTTGTTTCAAAGAAATGTACCTCTTTGTTTACAATCTTGTTCATGCTTTTTATTAAGTTCTTTTTGAGGGATTCAAAGAACTTGTGAGAAGTGTAGAATCTCCTAAGCTCTTGTGAGGATTAGCCCTTGATCTTAGAAGAATCTAACCTTTGGCGTTTGAGGTCATCAAGCACCAACTAGACTACAAAACCATTCAGTCTTTCCTCCATCATATCCAGCTTGAAGCAACATATTCTAAGGCACATTCCTTGAAACAATTCGAGGCTTGTATCATTGGTATCAGAGCTAAAAGCTCCTATCCCAGGTGTATTCTCACCTTTATATTTGTTTTTGTTTCCTTTCGTTTCATATTGGTCTTAATTAAAACTCAGAAAACCCAAAAGAAATTTTCCTGTTTTTGTGTTCTTCATTTCACGAATTTTATAAAATCCAAAAATCCATAAAAATTATTTTTTCTTTTTGTTTCGGTTTATTTAATCTCTTAAAAACACAAAAGAATTATTTTCCAAAATTATTCGGATCGTTTAATAATTTGTTTTGATTTTTCAATACAATTGGTCAAAACCGCTTAATTATGTGTTCTTCATTTTGTTCGATTTTTATAAAATCCAGAAAAACTCAAAAAACTATTTTGTTTCTTTTTTCTGTTAAATTAATCTCTTAAAAACTACAAAAAATATTCCTTTTGATTTTTCGATCCATTTGATAGGTTTTACAATCATGTTTCCTCAACTGGTCGAAATCTGATTAATTGCTTGTTCTTGTATTTTGCTGTCATTTAAACACATCTCTGATTTGTTTCAATTGATTTTTGTAAGGTACCATGGGAGATAACACACCAGCAGCTGATCCTATGCAAGCAATCTTGGCTGCTATTGCCAATCTAAATGAGAATTTCAACACCTACAGGAATGACTGAAAGCAATACCCGCTTTGAGCGCCTAGAAGGAGAAAGGCAAGCTCCTCAAGCACCTCTCTTGCCAAGAAGAAATGTCAATGGCGTGTTTCCTGATGCCAACAGAATAGGAGAACCTTCTGATGTGCCACCACCAGCGCCGGCACCAAACTTAGCACAACAAGCTCAAGAGATTCTGAACAGAAGAAATAATGAAAGAAACCGCCCCTACAATGAAGATAGGCAATTACCACCAGAAGTGAAGCTTCTTGCACCAACCTTTGCTGGTAAGCTTGACCCTGCAGCCTACCTAGAATGGGAGAGGCGGATGGAGCATCTGTTCGAGTATTAAGCTTATACTGAACCCAAGAAAATTGCCTTAGCAACCGCCAGCCTCACTGATCATGCACTAGCTTGGTGGGACAGAGAAGTTGCTGAGAAGAGAATGCTCAGATATCCACAAATCATCAGATGGAGTGACATTAAATTTGAGCTAAACAGAAGGTATGTTCCTCCTCATTACCATAGAGATTTACTAAAAAGGTTTAGGTCTCTTTTTCAGGGTTTTAAGAGTGTAGAGGAGTACTACGAAGAGTTTGACCTCCTAAGGAATCAATTAGCTCTAGAAGAAACAGAGGAGTCCTTGATGTCTCAATTCATTGATGGCCTCCAAGAAAGAATTCAGAGAAAGGTGGAGATGCAGCCTTACCATTGCTTGCCTGAACTTCTACACTTAGCTGTTCAAAGGGAGAAGAAAATAAAGAAAAAGGCTACTACCAGAAATCGCTCTAGTAACACCACTACTTGGAATCAACAACAAGCTCAACAAACTCAGCAGCAGCAGCAGCAGCCAAACCCCACGCCATTTGTAGACAAGGGAAAGGGCATTGCAATAGACTCACGGTTCAAGTCTAATGCCCAAGAGCAAGGTAAGTCTAGTAATTCAAATAGACATCATGACATTATTTGTTTTAAATGTCAAGGCAGGGGTCATGTGTCAAGAGAATGTCCAAACAAGAGGACAATGATTCTTAGACCAGATGGTGGTTATGATTCTCAAGATGAGGAGATGGCTGGAAACTCAGAGGAAAAGCATGTAATTCACGCTGAAGAAGGAGAGTTACTGGTCATACAAAGGGCTTTAAACTCTCAACCAGTTTTGGAGGATCTAGAACAAAGAGACAATCTCTTTCACTCCAGATGCAGTATTCAGAACAAGGTATGTCATTTAATAATTGACAGTGGTTCTTGTGCTAATATTGCTAGTATAGAGAAGCTAGGTCTTAAAGCTAAACCACACCCAAGGCCATACAAGCTTAAATGGCTTAATGACAAGGAAGAGTTGAAGCTGAACAAACAAGTAGAAGTTCCTCTATCCATTGGCCAGTAAAAAGACCAGATTTTATGTGATGTGGCACCAATGCAAGCTGGGCATGTACTGCTTGGGAGACCATGGCAATATGATAGAGATGTTGCACATAATGGGCGGACCAATGAGTACTCATTCTCTTTCAACCATTGTAAGTTTATTCTTGCTCTTTTACCACAAAAAGAAGTTAGAGTTTTACAAAACAGAGCCAAAGGGAAGAGTAGTTATTTTGCTATTCAAGAATTTATTGATTTAAATCCCACAGATATGATGCACTTGTCTTTGTCAAAGAATTGTTTTGCAGGATTTAAAGAGCAAGAGTTCAAAAATAAGGAATTCAAGGATCATGGCGTGAGCAACAATGGCGAAAACATGATGTTTACTAAGGCGAAACCACCATTAGAAGAGTTTAGTCCAACACTGAAGCTGACTGAAGCTTGAAACGTTCCACTTAACCAACTCATTCAGCATCTAAAAGCTAATTACCAAGGTATGTTCTCAAACTCTAAACATTTTTTCAAAAATTAACTTAGGGTTGTTTGGTGCAGGTTCTACAGTTTTGAGGACAAAACCTCTACAAGAGGGAGGGGATGATGTAAGAATCAAGTAAAATTCACTGAAACCAACCGAGGAGTGGAGCCTTGGAGCTAAGGATGATGCAGCAATGCTTGTAGCCGTGGGAAAGGAAGGACTTGTAGCTGAGCTTAGAGGAGCTGAGGACTTAGCCAACATACACCACCGTTTTATACATCAGAAGGATCGTTCTGGTCGAGCCAAATACCCACCGGTTCGAATTAAATCAGAAGATAAAAGAGCCAAACCGCTGGAGTTAACCAATGAGCCATCTATGGAAAGTTTGCATATATATTCCACCAATATATTATGCGACCGACACATATTATCTACTGAAGCTAAGGAGGTCCATAAACCACGTCTAAATCAATTCAAGCCGCCACTTAACCAAGGAGAACCAACAAATCACTCTAAACCTTCAAAGAGAGCAACATTGGAGCTAACTAAGGAAATGAAGGAGTGTATGACATTATATTCGCCCCACCACTACATTCGACCACCAAGAGACATTTCAAGACATTCAAGACCACTAAACCATGCCAATAACCGGAAAAACTCGAGCCAAACCCAAGAAGATATCAAAGAAGAGCTACTTACCAAAGATGGAACCAACTTTATTGGTTCAAGGAGAAAGCAAGGAAAGAAGGACCAACGACTACATCAGCCACTCAATCTCGACCCTTCATCATCATCAGAAGATTCAGGACATTCATTTCGTGCAGAAGACTTAAGGAAGATCCCCCATTCATTGCCAAAGACCAAATCCCGCCCATTGAAGCCTAACGGCTAGTAGAAGACCTTTTCATCATTCATCTTGATTCTAGGTTCCCCTTTTATAGTTTATGACCGTTTGTTTACATTATTTTCGAGCCTTTTATAAGCTCAAGCATTTGTACTTTTCAAGACACGACATTATCAATCAAAGAAAGTTATTTTGTTTCAAAGAAAAGTACATCTTTGTTTACAATCTTGTTCCTGCTTTTTATTAAGTTCTTTTTGAGGGATTCAAAGAACTTGTGAGAAGTGTAGAATCTCCTAAGCTCTTGTGAGGATTAGCCCTTGAGCTGAGAAGAATCTAACCTTTGGCGTTTGAGGTCATCAAGCACCAACTAGACTACAAAACCATTCAGTACTTCCTCCATCATATCCAGCTTGAAGCAACAGATTCAAAGGCACATTCCTTGAAGCAATTTGAGGCTTGTATCAGGATCGCATGGTTCTTCATTCAATGACGATATTCCTCTCGCCGAGCGTGCTAGGCGGGCATGGATTAGTCCTGTTCCTTCTTCTCCCTCGAATTCTGAAGGATCTTCAGGTTATCGAGATGCGATTTCGCCAGATAACTCTGATATAGATTCCAAGATGGAATCAGAGGGTTCCGAGCCATCAGGCCGGATTGAGGGTCTTCCACAGAAGATAGCGATGTCGAAGCATAAAACCGGCATCAAGGACGGGAGGAACTTGATGACCGCGGACAGGCTTCAAGAGCTTTGGTCAAGGTGCTGCTTTCTTGAGGAAGTCGAGCTTTTACTTCCACAGGTTCATGAGGGAGTAACAACGCCACCGGAGTGTTATTTCTGCATTTACGAATGTCATTTTGCAGTTTTTGGTCTCCAATTTCCCATTTCATCACTTCTCCGTTACTGCGAGCGGAGGAAAATGCCAGTGGCGCAACTCTCTCATGCTGCAATTCGTCACTTCGTCAGCTTTATGGCGGTTGCTCAAATGGCGAAGGTGCCTTTCAACTGGGATACCTTCGAAAGGATTTCGATTTTAAAGAACGGAAGGCTCAATTGCGGGGCACGACGCCATTTTTATACCACGCTGAAGCAGGAGATCGTTGGTGGGGATCCGACAAGCAAAGTTCACGAGTGGGACCGTTTTTCTTCTATGTGAAGATTAACGAGGCGTCTACTGGCAGCTCCGAGCTTAATTTATTCAGGACTTGGAGGTCGAAACCTTGTAAGCCGAACTGAACTTTGTTGTTTGTTTTCTTTCTGCTTTTTATCTAATTTCAAGATGTTGACATGTTTGCTCCTTCTTTTATTTTGGCAGTGTCGATCAGCCTTGGGAAGGACCTGTTCGGTCTTGATGTCGACATTCAGAAGCTGTGCAATCCGAGCCAGGAACTATGGCCCGAAAAGGAGAAAAAGGGGCCCTCCGAGAAGAAGAAGAAGTCGGCCAAGCCGGCCGAGAAGAGAGTTAAGTCTTTGAAAGCAGGTGCGTTGTTGGATTGAAGTGACTTCGCGTGTGTATTTTTTGTTTAAACATGATGCCTTATAGTTGCAGCTGAAATAATGTTGCAGCTGTTAAGAAGACGTTGTGACAAAGGCCCGAAGGTACGGGTCTTAAGAGGAGGAGAACAATCCCGGCAGTAGAGGTTGATATCCCTGCTGCTCCACCCCTCGAAGCGGAGGAACGCGATCCCTCAAGCTGCACCTATACAGGTGATTCCGGCGATGTCGAGCTGGATTCGGAAGGCGAAGGTCTTGCGGAGAAAGTCGTGAGATATTAATTTAATCTTAATTGCGTCTTTTCTTCGACGAACTTGATGTGATTTTTGATGCTTTTTATTGCTGTTTTTAGTTTTTCCTGGGCTGCAGCGCGGGAAAGGCTGAAGCGAGCTGAGGCTAAGAAGGCTGTTGGGCCCTCGCAGGATGTTTGTTTGGGAGACTGTTTATCGGACCGAAGGCGGGGGTGATAAAACTGACGCGAACTGCCGCGAAGCTGCCTCTCCGTCTGCTGGGACTGGTGCTCTTCAAGATCCTGGGGTTCAGGATGCAGAAGATGCTGGTCGGAAAGGGACCGAAGAAGCCGCTATGGCTCGTCGAGGAGCCAAACTTCCGCCCGAAGGATCTGCTTCCCCGGAGGGTGCCGATGCTCAAGCCACCGAAGGTGCAAACCGGGATGAGACCGAATACGCTGCACCGGGTGTTTTTACTGAGCCGAAACCGGAGGAAGAGTTTCTTGACTACAATCCTCACCGCTTGAGCTTGAAGTGGGACGGCATTACTCCGGCAATGCTCAATCGTGACTTTTCTGCAAAGCTAATTTGGCGTTGCAAAAAGAACCTGAGGTGGGGTAAACCTCTGTGGGAGATGAAGTTAGCGGAGTCGATATCCTCGAGGTGAATCATCTGATCGCTCAGGTATTCTGTGTGATGTTACTGTATTTCTAGTTTTATTTTGTCGCTTAGCTTTAACAGTAAATCGTGATCCAGGGTTTAGGAACATATATGTCTGCGTTCGAGACATATGACAAGGATTATTGTCACGAGGAGATAATGCTGGACGTCGCTTGTGCCAAGCTCGAGGAGTTCAAAAAGGCGGAAGAGGAGAATCTGCTTCTCATAGAGAAGTGTTCCCAGCTTGAAGGCACCGTTGAAGCCTTTAAGGGCGAGGTGGCGGAAACATCCCGGATCTGCAAGCAGGTTGCAGTCCTCCAAGTGCAGAACAAGTTCCTTGAAAAGCAAAATGAGGAGAATTCGCAAAGGTTCCTTGTCGAGAAGGAAAAGCTTCACGGTTCTCGCGACAAGGCGATGCGAGATGTTGCTAACAAGGTTTTAGACAGCATGGTCTCCTGGTTTAAACCGCGGATGGAGCAGGTTCAAGCGTCACTAGCTCAGCGAGAAGATATTGAGGCTGCCCTGATTATAGTGGAAAAGAGCGGTGCTATGGTGGCGTACATGAAGAAGATGCTTGAAAAGGGATGGGAACTCCCCGCTGGCACGCTTCCAGCCTTTAAGAGAGAACTCGCGAAGTGGCAGACTGCAAGTAATGCTATCGATAAGATAGTTATTGCTGATGACGATCTCAGTCTGCCGAGCAGGTTAGTGTTACCACTGCTTTTTTGTAGAAAAAAAAAGACTGCCTTTTTAAACTTTTTGTTGTTTTTTACTGACAGGTCTGCCATTGAGGAGCTGTTGAAGCAGGCGCAAGGAAAGACGTCGGCGCCAGAGTCAAGGGATGATCCGAGTTGAGCGGCTACCCCCCTTTTTGTTGTAATTTATTTGGCTTTTGTGTATCCCTTTTTGTAATGACATTGCCTGAAAAAAATGTTTATTTATGTAATGAATTTAGCTTTTAGCGAGAGTGATTTTACCCCCTTTTTTATAAAAGTCTTTGCAATGCGATGGAACTTTATAATCCGGTGTTGGGAACGAGATTCTTTTGCCCGTCTTATATCAAACGACAACAAGATCGAATACCAAGCTTTCAAGATTCACTTCGGCCTGAAAGGTATGATCGAGGGTCGTGCGAGTATTGTCCTCGACTTTCGTCTTATCTACTTTGGAAGTAATTAAATCGAACCGAAGTATCATAGGAGTGGTGATCAGCCACAGAATTTAGTTTTTGCTTTTTGCTTTTTTAAGTCGAATGTTTGGCCAGAACATCGACTCAGCAAGATGCATTCGCATAAGGAAGATTGCTCTATGTGCCGAGCTGATTTTCCAAAAAATAAAGATTTATTAAATTTACAGCTGCACCCAGAGGTTGCCTACGTACCCAAGTCGGGATCAAGCCGTTCGTAGTTCTTTACAATTATTAGATGAGTGTTGTCACTCAGAGGCCAAGCCGACCTTTATTGGTGTTGAAAATAAAAACTAAATATAAAAGCTGCAAGATTCTTGCCGAATCTACTCCATTTGTTTAGCGTCTTCGAGCGCTTTTTTCGCGATGATTCGCACCTTGCATTCGCTGATGAAGCAAGATTTTGCCATCTGCTGATTACCGCGAAGAGTGCAGATAACTCCGCCGACGTAAACTGTCAAACGTATGGTACCAAGGCTGAAGAAGGATTCGCTGGCAAAGCCGGTTAGTGGCTTTGGTGCTGCCTTGATGTCCTTGTCCTAGAGTCCCATCTTGGTTAAGGTATCTTTAAAGATGATATTAACCATGCTGCCGATGTCCACCAGTATTTCTGCCACTTTGCTATCGTGGATACGCAATTCGACAACCAGCGGGTCGTTGTGCGGGGTGTGTAACCCATGCATATCTTTCAATGTGAATGTAATTATTGGATGGTAGTCCACGGGGTGAGGAAAATTTCGTGAGGTAATTGCTTTTTGTCCATATTCTTTGATGGCGCGAACCGAGTCGTCGCAGTCGGAAAGGCCTCCCATGATCATGGTAACCCGTCGCTTGGGTGGAGGGGGTGGATTGTCATGCTCGCCATCATCGTTTTTGTGTTCCGCCCCCTTTTCTTTATATTTCTTCCCGCTTCTTCTCGGACGATCGACTTTGGCGCCATCCTCCGGAGCTGCTTCTGCTGCTTTTGTTTTGATCTCGGCGATCCTTGCTGGAGGAACTTCGGCGCGAATCCTTGGAGTTGGAGCTGCGTGAGTAGGAATTTTTGTTCTGAGATCGATCTCTACCGACGTCGATCTTGCCTTCCTTGTATTTTTCATACAACGAATTCTAGAGGTGTCGACAGGCCTAAGTAGCGTGTCCTGTCCGCCCATGGAAAAAGCAATAGAGATTGTGGTTATCGTCTCTGTCATCTGAATTTCTTGGAGGATCACCGCGGGTCCATTGATTCTAGGGCTTCTCTCCGGTGACTACGATGGCGTGGGAAGATTGCTTGCCTTTGCATGCCGGGTCCTTGTCTCGCGAAGTGCTTGCTATGTCCATACCATGTTTCTTTGCGTCAAAGGTTATTTCTTTTTTCCATTCGAATGAAGTTTTGAGCACGGTGGAGTGCGTCTTCTATGGTGTCTTTCAGATTTTTCTGCAAATCCTCTTTAAACGAGGATTCGAACCATAAACTGTTCATGAGCGCCTCGATGGCTAGGGCTTGTGGTATCTGACCATATGCCGCGGCGGCGTCATTGAATTTTTTAATAAAATCCCGAAGGGGTTGGTTGCGCTCCTGTATTAGCGTAAAAAGGTTGACCGTCCTCTTCGTAATGAACAACAAGTAATGCTTTATGAAGGCATGGGATAAATCCTTGAAAGATTTGATTGATGCTGGCCGGAGGTTGGAGAACCACTTGAGAGCGTCTTTGCTGAGGTGCTCCACGAAGGTCTTACAGTTATTAGCTTCGCGTTCGAGGTCGGTTTCGAATCGTTGCCTCTTCATGGCGACGTTGAACCCGGTCAGCCATAAATTTGGGTCATCTGTCCCATTGTAGTATGGAAGCTTCAATTTGATTGCCGCGCCGATGCGTACGTCGGTGATCCTGGAGGCGAACGGATTTTGCTCCGTGTCAGAGAGGATTGCCGAGATCTCAGGGGCCGAGCTTGTAGCTCGGTGAACTTGGGTTTCCGATTGCATTGATCCGTTGGTGTAGCTTTGCGATCTCGGAATTCAGTTTGTTGGTTGGTTCATCATTGGCTGGCGCTGCGCCTCGAGTGTTGCCGTGCTCCGGCGTTTCGAAGACCAACCGTCATTCTAGCGGTGCTGATCTTGCAGTAGTCGCGGCTGCCAAAGTGCTGAGCTGCTCGTTGTACTTGGTCTGTTGGGCCTGAAGGGTGTTTAGCTTGGACACCAAGTTCTGTGTGAGTGGTAGCAAGGCGGCCTGGATTGCTGCGGCGAGATTGGCAGCAAGGACAGGGGCCGGAGGTGCTCCTGCGGGTGGTGGGATCGGGATGATAGGGTTGCCGTGCTCATCGAGAGCAGGCGTATCAGTGATGGTAGTATCTTATGTGTTGGAGGTGAGTTTGGTGAGGTTTCTGTCGTCGGTCGGAAGGCTCATCGTTTCGGATCTTCTCTTGCTAATTTTTAAGAATTTATTCTCCTATTCCCCACAGACGGCGCTAATTGTTAGACCAGAAAATCACCACTAGGAATATGATGATTTTGGAGAATAAATCTTTATTAATAGCTTAAAAGATGAAGCGATTACAAAGATTGGCATAACCGAGAGGTTATGCCTAAGTGAAAAAAAAGTGTTTGCGAGGTAAACTAGAAAGCGTTGGAGTTTTTGGTTTAGCTCTGCTGCTCTGTGGGTTGTATGAGTTGTTCTTCTTAAGCTCCAGGGTCTTCTTATTTATAGGAATAGGAGGTCGGTTGCTCTGAACTCCTTTTTTCTCTTTTGGTGAATATTTCCATATTTGCGATATGGAAATATCCCTTATTCTCTGAAGAATATGGAAATTTTTCTTTATCCTTCGAGTTGATCTGAACCTTCCGGAATTTTTAGATCATCCTTGAGAGTTTCCTTTTTATAGCTACGTCGGTGATGTCTTCTTGTTCTTGATGGGCTTAGATTATTGCTAGAGAAAGCCTTTTAGAAAATGTGTTCATTTCCCCTCTAACAAATACCATATAAGAAAATTTCACTATTGTTAGGTAGAAAGACAAATCTTGGTTAAATCCATTTTCTTTAACCTCCATATTGACCATGCCAAAAAATTAGATATAAGACAGGAGGAAAAAAATTAGATTGCGAAATGAAAATTTCATGCACCGATGTATCTTCTCATTAGTTTGCACATTACTTGGAGAGAGATACATTATAATGTCTAACACTTGACAATTCACTGAATCAAGATTCTGATGAAGCACTACATATTTAATCTCAGAGACAGATCGATTTACAGCATATATGTAACATCTCGACTGCCTTTACCAGTGGGTCTCGGCATCCTCTCAGGTTCGTGGCCCCATCTCTGTCCAACGGTTGATGCATTAGTCAAGAGGTTCGGAAGTCATAAAATATTGACTCTACAATCATTATGCGATCTTTTTCCATGTTTTTATCCCCACTCACACAATGCCACGAATCACTTACCAATACGTCACCATATAAGATATTTTCATTATCACGTTAGGTAGATGAAAAAATATTGGTTAATTCCATTTTCTTGACCTCCATATGACCATGCTAAAACATAGATATAAGTGAGGGAACCAGAAGTAGATTGCGAAATGATAATTTTTATGTACCGGTGTGTATCTTCTCATTAGATCGCACATTATGGAGAGAGAGTGACATTGTAATTTCCATTTTGGCTAAACACTTGACAATCACTGAATCAAGATTCTGATGAAGCAATACATCTTTAACTCTAGTGATGACATATTGATTTACAGCATATACACTGGAGAGTGTTTCCTCTGTTCGTCCACGCCGATTCTATCGTGAAATCTGCCACAAGAAACTGCTAGAAGCAACAGATGCAAAATTGCCGGAAGGAACATGCAGACTATTCTTGCTAATATACAGATTGGAAGACTCAATGAGAGGTTTTGTTTTTGAAAGTTATTCTGAGTGGTCTTGGATCTAATAACATGGAGCTTGATATACCTTATATATACATACCATCTAAGCATGCATTTGTGTAGAAACTAGTCTCTTTCAAACATCATTTCTTCATCTTTGTCCCATTTTCATTTTATTTTAGGTTTACCATGTATTTAGGCTAGACATTGCATGTTTGGTGCATTTGGAGTGTTTGGCAGGTGATTTTGGAGTGTTTGGAGGCTAAGTGGAGTATTAGAGCTGAATATGAAGGCTAAAAAAAGTAAAAAAGGCTAAGGAGAAGCTCTTAGAGGTTCATCAAGCAGCAGCATCGGGCTCCATGCCCGATGTGAAACCATACGAGATCTTGGAGGCAACATCGGGCTGGACCAGGCCAAACATCAGGCAGGCGTGCCCGATGTGAAAACTAACGAGAGCTGAGCTGGAACATCGGGCAGGCAGCCCGATGTGAAAATCCTTGGACACAAAGTTGAAGCATCAGGCTTGGCCAGGTCGAACATCGGGCAAGTCGTGCCTAATGTGAAAACCGACGGAAGACATGCTCGAACATCGGGCATGAACATCGGCCATCCAGCCCGATGTTAGGAGGTCCACAAATGATGAAAATTACCAATTTGCATCTGCGTCCTAGGGTCCCCCAAAGACACTATAAATATGTAAAAGAGCTAGTTTTTAGAGAGAATCTATTAATCTATTGTTCTTGCTTTCATAAACTTTCCTTTTAAGTATTTTTGTAATGATCCTTTGAGTTTATCCATTTAATCTTGTTCTTCCTTTATTCCTTCTTGTTTATTTGTCTATCTAATCATGCCTAATCACTTTTTTTTCTTTAGATTTGGTGGTTTTAACCATGATTAGTGAGTAGTTTTTTAGGGTTTTTGATGGGGTAGATTAGAGAAGTTCTATGTTTAATCCTTGATTGCTTATGCTTTTAATACAATATTCCTCTCTAATTGATGGTTTAATTGCTAGATTTGTCTTGATCACACTGATTTAGATTATAGCTTTCTTTTATGCCCACCGAGTATTTGATAAAATGTTGATCATGTCTTTTAGATGATTTATCTATTCTGGCCAAAAAGATTAGATGTCTAGAGGGTATTTTAGCTTTATAGAATTGGTTGTTATTGCTTGCTAATCATTTGATCATTAATGAGAGTTAGTTCTTGATTAGGTGGTTAGTAAAGGATTTTCACAAGAAATTGGGTTAATCTTGCTTGTTTGAATTATGTGCCTAGAAATTAGCATTTATATATGTTTTGATAGCATTTTGGTACTGTTTGTGGACTCCCCTGTCTCAAAGCCCCATCTTAAGTCCTTCTTATCTTATAGTCATTTGAATTTGCTTGATCTGTTTTGTGTTGGTCATTTGTTGCTCTGTTTTTATCTTATTAGCTTTTGTGCCATGGTTGAAAGGTTTGATTAGGTTGCCAGATAACAACACTCTTGGATTTGCTTGAATTAGATAGTTTATTGCATTTCTATTTTCTTGAACTACCCAGGGCCGGCCCAGAGGGTAGGCGGGCTAAACCAGCGCTTAGGGCCACCAATATTTTTTTAAAAAATAGGCTAAAAAATGGGTTACAATTTTTGAAAAAATCTATAAAATAGGCCACAAATTTAAAATGACCAAATAAAGTTTACATTTTCCTCTTTTATAGCTTTGAGCCACTATTTTAATTGGACCGGGCCTGGAACTACCCCATTTGGATTGATAACCTCAAATGCTACAATAACATGAGTACGTACGTTTGAGTAATTGAAGTAGTAAAAAGGCCTGCATCAGAGCTATGGTGTCTGAAAAACTAGGTTAAGTTCTTGAGCCTTTCTTGCTAATATGAGACCTCCTCTTCTGTGATCAGATAGAAGAGAGCGAAAACAAGAGGGAACACAAATCACCAAACAATTGTGGTATTTTCCATCGTTAAGAACTTGACATTATCAGGACAAAGTTTTAGATGTTTTAAGGACATTTTTTATTACCGTATGAATAGTGGAAGAATCTTTTGAACCATTTGAAATTTTGGAGAATAACTTTGGTAGATCTGTAACTTGCATTTTCTCAATTTGTTTTACTTTCCGATAAATAATAATAATTGTGAGAGAAGGTATGACATGAAAATAAAAGAGGAGCGGAAATTACATTTCTTCTGCATGAAGATCAACATCCTCAAAGTCATGACATGCTTGTTAAAAATTATTTCCCTCTGATGTTTATAGTATCAAAAGACGGTTGATACTATATATGTAAACTGCTACTATAAACAAACATTTAAAATTATGCGTATATAAACCAGTTTTGGAATCACATCTATCTAGAAGCTCTATTTTTTTATGGGTTTACTAAAGTGTTCATTAATGTTTATTCATTAGAAGGTGCGTCTTATAGGCCTCTCTCGCAAAGTCCTCTGAAACAATGTAGATACTGGGTCTCCATCTTGCAAAGTATCCACAGAAAAAGAATCCTGATCAGACAGATGACCAAAAGAGATATGAGTTTCTGCGGTTATGGGTGCCTTGCTGCTCAAATAGTGGTACTTATTTGAGGCTCAGTTTGGTCACCCAGTTTAGTAGTTGTAGAAGTAGATCCATATCTCATAACAAATGGAGAGTTGGAAGTGTTGGCAGCTTCAACAAGATTAGATGCCTCATTAGTTGGAGAAGAGGTTTTAATGATGTTTTGAAGCAAGCTCAAGAGAATCATTCAATAATTGATCATGAACTGGGATGGCTACATGAGCAAATGGTGGCACAAAAATGATGAGTACGTGTTAGTTGCCCAAACTTATCATTTGAAGCTTACTTGGGTCGAGATATCATATTCTAGATGAGTTGTGTTATATGTGCTTCATTCAGTATCATATTGTTAGAGATAGACTTAGCATTCCTCTTTGAAAGCTTTTTCTAAATTGAGGTCGGCCCATCCTAAAGGAAACTCTAGCTCGCATTCAACTAGGATGGCGCCGAGAAAAAAAAAACATTCCAAGATAAGACTAAATCTTGAAAGAAGGAAAACTTCATTTTCTTTAAAGGAAAATTTCCTATCTCAAAAAAGAAATGAAATCTACTTGACAAGAGCACCTCCTTCGACTAGAAGGGGATCCAAACTTTCATTTACGCTAAGACAAATTTAGCTTATGACTTTTAGAATTCTCTGATCTTGAATCTATTTTATTATTTAGGTCTGCATTTTCTTTCTACGATCTAAATCAGTATGTATCTCCCGAGCCCCCACCCCCCACCCACAACTGTTGTTATATTTCTTTAAGTATAGTTTGAGTATCACCTGATCAATAAGCGCAAGTGTTGTCATCATTTGAGTTGGGCTAAATCACGGCCTGGATTGTATTTGAAGTGCATCAGATGATAAACATCTTACGTAGATTATCACCATTAATTAGATGATCAATTAAGGCTATGATTGGTAACATACCAAATTAAAGCTATAGAATGGTGGAAAAATAATTGCAGAATAATTTAGAATTACGAGATATACTTTTGTGATGTGATTGACAAATTGTATGGAATGGTGGAATGGCAAAATATACATATTTAAAATTAAATTTATATTATATTATATTACAAATATTATTTGATATTATAAAAATAAATTAATTATTATTATAATAAATAACATAACTTTAATTTAATTAAAAAACTTAATTTTGATTGTAATTATTTTTTTAATTTAGTTTTCAATACAAAATATATAAAATTCTAAAAATATTGGAAAATTCAAAACATAGATATAATCTTATCATTATATAAATATATGTAGTATAAAACTATTGATTTGTATTTATTTAGATAAAAAATATAATTAGTTATATAATTCAATAATATAAATTATTGATAATTTTCTACTCAATGAATATTTTTTAAGCAAAAAAATAATTTCATAAATGTTGTAATATTTGTTAGCAAATTTTTATGATTAGTAAAAATATTTGCAGAATCGCGTTCTGCTATTCCGTAAACCTACAATTTGAAGTGAACATGTTTATTTTAGACAATAAAAAATATTTATGACTTGGATCAAGTATATTTGTCATTTATAATAAATTTTAGTTGACAAAAATAAGATATTAAAATTAAGAAGGTGTTATTGTTTTATATATTTTATTGATTTAAAAATCTATATACGATTTGTAAAATTTATTAATTTTTAAATTTAATATGTTAATTTTATAAAATCATATTCGAATTTTAAATCTTTAAAGTTTTAACATGTAATTTTTTTCAAGTCCACTAAAATCCATTTTAGAACCAATAACACAAAATAAAAGTCCAAATCCAACAATACAAAACGACTTCATATTACCATTAATTTCTTATTTTTGCTAACTAGGGTTAACTATATATGTGAGGATATATTTATCATCCTTAATTGTTCGACCCTTCTCAAACATCGTTCTTCCAGAGTACGATTTCATCTCTCCATTTACCTTTTACTTTCTAATTTTGTTTAAGATATGTTCCTCTGATTCGATTCGGGTTTGTTTAAGATTAAGGGCTCATGTTTTATTTGTTTTCAATGCAGATGAACACGTTTACTGAAACAGTTAACAGAATGCCACTTACTGAAGGAATTTCTTCTATCTTCGGATTTATTAAGACTCTTCAAGCCGACTTGCATTTAATTAGAGATTCATTCGTCAGAGCTATTATCGAAGAAGGCAATTTGTTTATATTTTAAATCTAAAAATATTTTGTTCTTCCAAGTTTGTTTATTTTGGGACATATGTTTGTTTATTTTTGGAGATATAAAATTGTTTTTTTTTTGCAGCCATCTCCGAACTTCGTCTCCTTGCTTATGAGAAGCAGAATCTCTTAGATGCCGCTCAGATGGAATTAAACGACTCGAACTTTTAGCACACCACACGGTCCACACCATCAATACGGAATCCAAATTTGCTACTTTAATCTTTCTTTTTTCCTACGTTTGGGGTCAACTGCTACGTTGATCTATCCCAATTATTTTAAAAAGACAGAAGTTTCTTCGCAGATTCGTAAATAGATCTTCTAATTACCGAAAATTAGATATAGTTAGGTGACCAAAAGTTAGATTGCGAAATGAAAATTTCATGTACCGATGTACCTTCTCATTAGATTGCACATTACATTCACATGGAGACAGAGAGAGAGAGACATTGTAGTTTCCATTACAGCTAAACACTTGACAATCACTGAATCAAGATTCTGATGAAGCACTACAAGTTTAATCCCAGAGACAGATCGATTTACATCATACACCGATTTCGAGAGTGTTTACCGTGTTCTTCCAGGCCGATTCTATCGCAAAATCCGCCACAAGAAACTGCGACTTCTCAGCGAATCCTCAAAGCAACAGATGCAAAATCGCCGGAAGGAACATGCAGACAGTTCTTGATAATATACAGATTGGAAAACTCAGTGAGAGAGGTTACGGTTTTGTAAGTGATTCTGAGTGGTCTTGGATCTGAACATGGAGCTAAGGTGTCTGAAGAACTAGGTTTAGTTCTTGGGCCTTTCTTGCTATGAGACCTCCTCTTCTGTAATCAGATGGAAGCAAATACCAATCAACAACTGCAACACTCTCCATCGCTAAGAAGTAAGTGTTAGATGTTTATTTTACCTGGTGAGTAGTGGGAGAATCTTCTGAATCTTTTGCAATTCCGCAGAACAACTTTGGCAGATCTGTAACCTGCATTTTCTTAATTTGTTTTACTTTCCGATAAAAAGAGAATAAGTGTGAGAGAAGGTATATATGGCATGACGATAAAGGAGGAGCGGAAATTACCTTTCTTCTGCATGAAGATCAACGCCAACACTTCGTCGTGCTGTAACAGTTGATTGTACAACTGTACCGAACACTGCTACAAGCTTCAACAGCATTTCCAAGCCGACATTTACAGGCCTATACAAAAAAAATTGAAATCGTATGTGATTTTTAGCTGATAAGGCATTGTTGCTTTCCTTCATTGAATGAAATTATATCTCAAAATCAAAGCAAAACATAGTATAAGGACGAACAGAATAAGATAATTTTACCTTTCAGTCCTGCTGCCCAATAAGCCTGTGAGGACAGGTGCTAATTGGGAAAACAGATCCAATGTTAGAATCTCTGTTTTGTCTGTTAGAATACTGATCACATCTGCTTGAACCTGCTCCAGTTTAAGCGAATCAGCTTTTTCTAAACATCCAAGTATATAAAAGACAGGTAATAGGAATCTACTGGGATACTTACAGAATGATCTGACAGCTTTATCAAGGCCATGATGGCGCCTTTAATATCGCTACGCTCCCAAAAATGTCTTACAATCTGCACGTTGGTTTTATATCAATGACTTGGAAAATAACAGTAAAGAAAAACCACACAGGAAGAGGAAAAGAGAACAAGAGTAAATATGACAAAAATAACACCAAATTTACCTGTAATTTCGTCAACCTCGATTGAAGAGTGTTTAGGACCTCATTATGAGTTTGCATTAAAGTCTCACTCATGTCACCTTCATTCTCCCTCCCAGATATCTGAGGCTCTTCCTTCTGCGCAAGCCAAACAAATCAAAATACTTGTTATGTATACAGACCTCCTCTAACTTTTTCATCCTTGCAATTTCACATATTTTTTTGTCTAGCATCGGAGACTACAAAATTCAACTATAGAACAAGATACATTTCAAAGATGGAGAAATTAATATTTCTATTAGTTGCCTCAACTTATCATTTTGAAGCTTACCTGGGTAGATATATCATATTCTGGTTGAGTTTGGGTTATATGTGCCTCATCCAGTGTCATATCAGTCACCTGATCAATTACCGAAGGTGTTGGCAGCGATTGAGTTGGGCTAAATCGCTGCCTGGATCTTATTTGAGATGCGTCAGATGTCACACTATACTCTTGATTGAGTTTCACAGGAATTACACGAGCAGGAGAGTTTCTAGCTGATCGTGTTAATGCAACTGGAGGCTCATAAGATGGCGTATCATCTGCTTGGTTCGGTTTCATAGGCATTACACGGGCTGGGGAAGTCCTAGCTGATCGTGTTGATGGTACAGGACGCTCATCATGCTTGCTAGTTGCTTGATTGAGTATCACAGGCATTACTCGCGCTGAAGAGGTCCTAAGTGGTCTTCTTGTTATTACAGGAGGCTCATCAGATTTCATATTAGTTGATCGACTCCGATTGAGTAGCATAGGCGTAACTGGGGCAGGAGAAGTCACTCGTCGTATTGATGTTACAGGAGACTCATCAGATGTCAACTTAGTAGCTGAACTCCTATCAGGTCGTGTTGATGCTACAGGAGGTTCATCAGATTTCATTTTTGCTGTCTGATTGAGTATCACAGGCATAATTGGGGCTTGAGAAGACCTAGCTTGCCGTGTTGATGCTACACCAGGCTCATCAGATGTCGAATTAGTAGTAGCCCAAACTCTATCAGGTCGTGTTGACGTTACAGGAGTCGCATCAGTTGTCATGTTTGTGTCCCGACCGAGTACAACAGGCATAACTCTGGCTGGAATACTCCTAGGTCGTCGTGTCGATACCACAGGAGCTTCAACTGTCGTCAAGTTAGTTGCCTGTTCAAGCTCAGGTGGCATTACCTGGGTAGGCGTCGGGCTAACTGCTGGTATCGATGTTGTTTGGGGCTCTTCTTCCACAGCATCAGTGCTCTGAACTGTTGTTGCACTGGCTGCTTTATCTTCAGAAGGAGTAATTTTTTCTCCTCTCTCAAACCTCTCAACCAATGACCGTGTCCTCCCTGAAAGAACTTTTACTGCAAACATAGCAGTTCCTAATGAATCAATAACCAGTTATATGCTACCAAAGAAAAAAAAGACTGCAAACATTGAATGGCTAACCTCCTCTTACAACCTTCACAGAGTCCGATTCTTTGCTACCTCCAGGGGATTCTACAACCTTCACAGAGTCCGATTCTTTGCTACCTGTAGGGGATTCAACTCCTACACGGCAGAATATTTATATCAATAACTTACAAACTGATTGTAGCCTCAAAACCAAGTAACTTGAAGAGCTCTCGGCGGGCTTATTCATCTTTTTCCAAGATTACACTATCTAGTAACATAAAAGTAGCTCTTCTAGATTGATTTCATTGTGTTGTATGTTGTCTTTTATTTAGTAACTCATGCATACTAAACAGTTTGCAAAGACAAGTGAACGCCCAACCCCTAAAAGTTGCATAAGTTTTAGCGTCTACTTCATAAGCATAAATGCCCATATATTAGTCAAATCTGATTTCGAATTTAGTACTTAATACTTACTTCTAAGTTCATCACCAGCTTTCTTTGGTGATAAAACTTTTTCTGGCTTGCTTGAAACGATCTCGTCATCGAAATCCTCCTCACTTGGGTTACTACCTCTGTCATCCACAAGCCCTTTTGTCAAACCTGTATCTCTTGAGTCATCTAAGCCGCTTTTTTTACTGTCCACGGTTCCAGAACTGACAGAAATTGTCTCATTGTGCTTAGTATTTGGTGATCTCTGTACACGAGGCGGTTTCAGCAGCATAGCTGAGAAAAAAATTGTACGAGATTTCCAATAAGATGGGATAATCTGAAAGCTCAAATCTGATGAAAGAGAAGTGTGAACTGGGAGAACTTACATTTCGCTTCATCAGTTGGTGATTCCGGAAATAAAGCTTTTTCAAACTTGTTGGTTATACTCTTGATGAAAGAATCATTGGCATCAAATGCTTTTCTACCACTCTGTGCTGAATCTAACGAAGTCTTTGTATCCAGCTCTTTGTCACCATCCGGTCCGCTTTGTTTCGGAGTACCAGACTGAACAGCCACTGACTGCTTTGTCGGCGTTTTTCTTACATGAGCTGGTCTTAGCAGCATACCCGGCTTCGTTTTTGAGAATGTGATAGATTCCTTTCCAGAATCAGAAGAGTCTTTCGAAAAATCACTATGCGCTATGAGAGACTTATCCCCTGCTTGTACAGTAGATGTTGCATTGACTTTAGGAGTACTTAGTGATCCTGGCTTATGTGCAACAGTTGAATTTCCACCTGTTGCTTTGAAGAGAAGAGAATATCAGACCAACAATAAGAATATAGAAGTTAGAGACGTATATATTTATGTTGAATGCAGCACACAAACAGCCATTATTATCTAAAAGTCACAATCCTGCTCACAAAGGTTATGGCCTATGGGATATGAATATTTATTTTATTCAGAATGCAGATTAGAAGACAACCATGGCTACAAAACTAGGAATAAACACAACATGAACGGAAAACATATATATGATTAGAGCTGATCTAAGTGTAAAATGGCTTCCTATCACTAGAGCAAGCCAACTGGAGTTAGTGATCTTCGTAATTGTCCATCGCAATTAAACATTTGGTGTTAATTCGACAGGTAACATGACCCGAACCAGTAAGCTATCCTACAGGGCCTTCCTAAATCAGAAATGTGATTGATTTTAGAATCCGTGAACATCAAAACAAAATAAACATTCACTCACAGTCGATGTATATGTTTTTGATTTCTTTTGTCTCATAATCTGGAGATGAGCTGCGCCTGGGGCCACTCCTTATTCGCTCGGAAGACTGATCGTCAAGAACACCGAGAATTTTCTCCACGCATTCCTTTTTATCCGAAGATCCAATGCCATATGGTTCGATTTGCTGCTTAAAATTAAGGATTAGAGAAGAAAAAAGAGCATGAGCCTTCGAAACTTTATTTATAAGCTTCACATAAGTTTCAAAAGGTATGGAGAATCAGAATAGCTGACATACGGATATATCTGAGACCCAAATTCCTACGGAATTTTGGTAGTGTGAACAACCCATGAGCTTCCCTTCGCTGATGCACAAGTCACCAAGTGTTGACCATCCCATATCAACACTATCATGGCAAACCACTGGCTCCCATGAATAAACCTGAATTATGAGCGTCAGCTTATGATATCAATGTACTAATTCTGGAGATCTCAAAATATGGTATAGCTCATCAAAAAACACAAATCAAAACCTTTAAGCCATCATCCAAACCACAGAAAAGGGTTCGCCCATCCGGATGAAATTTGATTGAACGAACTCCTGTAGCCTGTGAGACAAGGAAGAGCACATGTCAAGAAAAAGATTGTAAATAAAAAAGTTCCAAGACAAGACTACAAAGCCAGCTCAACGCCAAAACATGATTTCATTAGATCCTACTTTGTGGACGCCAGTTACTTTTACTTACTTCATCTGATATCTTTAAGAAGAACTCAACTACCACTTGGCATTTCTCTAACACACTCTTTAGAGCAAGACCGAGAACAAATAAATTTCTGATAATTTTAATGTGAGGTTTCCCTTCAAGGTGGCCACTTTGTGTTAGATTCTCTACGAAAACTGTTAGTACCTCTGGTCGGGTAGATCCAATCAATTCAAACGTTTCCAAATCCCAGAACTTTACGGTCCTGTCAGCTGAACCTGAATAATGAATAGGAAGTCAATGAAATCACAAGACCTCAATATAAAACTTGTGAATAGAAAAAAAAAGGAACCACAGACTAACCTGTGGCTAGGAGAAACTCAAGTGGGTGGAAGTCTAGCGAACGAATAGCTCCTTCATGAAACTTAAAATCATGTATAATCTTTCCAGCAGTCAAATCCCATACCTATTAGATACAATCATTAGTATATTGTTAAAAGAACATAGGTTTGGGAAAAAAGACAATGCACAAGATCAGCTCTTACTTTTACAACATTGTCAAGTCCTCCGGTTACTACCCAACGACCATCAGGAGTAAATTTGATAGTGCTGATGCCACGAGTATGGCCCTTGTACGTCTGTATGCATCCCTTCTTTCTGATGTCCCAAATCTTCAGATTCGCGTCATTTGATCCAGACGCCAAAAATTCACCAAACGGATGAAATTCAACAGCAGAACAATTGGATCTATGTCCAGTAAAAGCTCGAACCACTACACTTCAAGAGCAAGAGTGAAAATGTTAGACCTCATAATTCCTCAAATGACAATAACTCAAATCGGTAATGAACATGTTTCCATATGATGAAACTAGCTAGGCGTATAAGGAGCAACAAATCTTCTAAAAGAAGAGCAGAAAATCAAGCAACTAACTCTTTGCTTCTTCTAGATCCCACAGCTTTATCACACCCGAAGAAGCTCCAGCGAGCACCAAAACTTCTGCCGAGTCAAAAGCTACTGAATCCACTGCACTAGTATGACCACATAAACTCTGCAAACAAGACAAGAAAAGAATATATCATCACTCTTAAACAAAACGCATACTTGTCAAACTAGTGCTATTATACCAAAAATTGATAAAATAAGTTAAAGGAACAAATTTAGAGAAGAAGGAAGAAAATGTGAAACACACCATTAAAGAAGTAGGCTTGCCTATCGCCCAAAGGTTGACCTTGTAATCATCACCGCCGGTTATAAGGAGCCGTGACGTCTTCTTTCCGATACTTAGGCAATTTACATTTTCGGAATGTGCCAAAAACTCCTCTAAGTTTCCAAATAGAGTCAAGGTTTCTAACAAATGAACAGACTTTCGAAGCAACCCGAACAATGATCCTAAGTAATTCACAAACAAATCATATCCAGACAATAAATTCAGATAACACATTTTAATAAACAAAATTTTGCAGTCTCTTGTCTACCATATGCTCTAAGTTCGGTTGAGCAAACAAGGATAGAAACATTTGACCAGGAATTCAAAAATATCTGCTAAAATTGAAATGCTTATGAAATTTGAAGCTCATCAATATCATTTTTACCTACAAACATAAAAACTAAAGTTTGCTCTTGGGAGTTTATAAGATAAAAACCCCAAAAAATAAAAACGCCAACAAATTCTCAGGATGGAGTTAAAAATGCAGAGTTTGTTCAATTTCATTCAGCTTAAGAATCAACAAAATCGCCAGAAAAAAAAAATTGTAAGGATACGCAGCTTATATCCACGCTTCGCCATTTTCTACTCGATTCCCCAGAAAATCCGTGTTGAACAAATTGAAATCTGAATCCGGGAATCGAATCTCCAGCTTCCGTAATCGATCGGGGGAAAAAAACGGTGAATCAGAGCAAAAATCCCAATTGTCACTACACGACAGAGCCCGAGATTTTTGTGAGATTCAAAGGGAGAAACATGGAGAAGAGGTTGCTTCCCGTTGGGGATTTGAAATCTAAACGTGAGAAAGAATCTGATTCTGGGGAAATTTTGTTGAAGGAAACGAGATAATCAGATTCAAATAGTGACACGGAGCAGAAAGAAACAGAGAAGACGAAAAATGGTAAAGCGAAGGAAGTTTTTTTCTTTTCTTCAGAATTTCACGTTTTTTTTTTAATATATTTACTTATTTTTATTTATCGGTCGGTCGGTCTTTTTAATTTTTTTAATTCAAAATTTTAAGCATTTTTCTTGGACAGTGGACCTAGTTTCTTCGTCGTTCGTTCTTCTCAGTTCTGACGGAAATACCCTTTTGTCCAGGCATTGAAATGAAGTTGAAGTTACGAAAACACCCTTTGATGTAAATTGACTCTATTGGTTACAGTTTTTTCTCCAACTCCATCATAATTAAACCTTTGTTTTAAATTATTATTGGATAGGTCAGGAAACACGTCATCATCTCTTGGGTTTGTTTGTTTCCTAAAGACATTGTCAACCTTATATATAAATAAGGTAATTTATACGTATTTCGTTTGGTAAGACGTATATTATTTCCAAAATACGTCGATGGGGAGATGTAGAGAGTCTTCAATGATTTAGATAATAGAATCAATATTTTAAACACAAGTTTTGTCAAAACTTTGTGAATGAAGTAATTTTAAAACGAGAACTGCTTTCATCGTTTTGCATATTATTTTCAAAACTCGAAAGTGGACTAAAATATATAGAAAATAATAATCCACGACCGAGCTAACACGTCTTAAAACACACACACACACACGAATCTCAATATGATTTAAATTTTTTAAAACGCACAACTTGAAGTTCAAATGTGAATTATCAATGCATGATTGATATTTTGGTTACATCAGAAAATAAAGATGTTTAAGCAAGTCTCCAACATCTTTTTAGGTCGGTCAGTTTCTATTTGATTCTTATCTTCAATATTTGTTGGGTTCTTGTTTTAATGAGTCCTGATGTGGTGAAGCCATTCATTGCATGGGACGAAAAAATGTGGAAAATGTTAAGAAAACTCTTACCATATGTCTTCATAAGTGAAGTTGGCTCTTCCTATTGCCCCAAACCAGAAAGACACTAGACATTGTTTAGATTAGATCCAGGGGATTTAAATTAGAGAACCTGAAAACAGGATCCTTCATGATTATGCAAAATCAAAAAATTTCATCTTGATCCTCCTGTTGGACCTAATCCATTATAAGCGAAAGTATGCATCTTGATTTTCGATAGTGAGGAATCAAAAACCACAGTAAAGTGAGAGGCATCGCATACTCTGAAGAGATCCTCTTTTACGTAAAAGCATAAAACTGTTTATAGTGTAAATATTATCCATCTTAAGTTATACAATAGGATAAATGGAAATCATAATCCAAACAACACAACACACTGCAGAGAGATAAGAATGCAATTACAATCCAAATGAACAACACTAACACAATACTCTGCAAGTAGAAAGAAAAAGCAAAGTAAGACATGCGTAAGAGATGAATCTGGTTTCTGACAATGACGAATCCCAATCCAGAGTAAAAGATGTTTAGAACCTAAAAGAAGAAGAAAACAAGAAACAAAGTTCGTGACACTTGTGGAAAGCATTGGAATCGAGAGGCACAACATATTCTGTAAAATCCTTATCACCTAAAAGCATAACCTATTTTGTCGGAATATCGTAAGAAGCTGAACTAATATTAATCAGTTTAGCTTCTCGTCCCATATAAGAAAAAAATTACTTATGATTTTGATCACCTGTAGAGTTCAATACACCTGTTTTTAATTTTGAAATTAGTGACAAATAATTCATGTTTTTGGATATCATTATGCAAATGAATCATATCCGATTAATAAGGGTGCATACGGTACCTCAGGCTAACCTAGAGCAAACATAGAAGAAACTCAGTAGTATAAAAATATCCAAGCGAAGGAAACAATTAAGAGGAATAATTACCTATCGAAAAAAGGAAAGAAATGACTTTTGGTCTCTTCGTCCTCCCATTCAAGCTCCATTTTCTGTTGTAGAGGATCCATTATTATCTTAAATCCTCCAAGTGGCACTAGTCGTGGGACACTTGTAACATCTAACGGAAGCTTTCTCAGCTTTGGACAGTTTATTGCTACTATCTTTCTCAATAATGGAAAAGGAAGAGGACTCCAGTAGATACTCTCCAGCTTAGGCAAACTTTCTAACCATAACCATTCTAGTTTCTGAAATGGTGAAATACCTGAAAGATTGGTTGCTTTTTCTTTGTTTATAATTTCTTCCATTTCTTCTGAATGTTTAATGGATAGGTGGGCAAGATTTGGAGCATACATTAGCCACGTCAGATCCTTAATGCTATGAGAGCTACTTATATGCACACTACAGAGGTTGATAAGACGTGGACTTGTAGGATTGTGTAAATAAGACGAGTTCGTCTCTCTTTCTTTGCACTTCAGATTTGTATTAATCTCCCATACATGATTACTTTCCACCACGTTTAAAACACGAAGATTCTCCATTCTCATCAGCAATGATATATTGAAGGTAGTTTGTTGAAAATAGCAAATCTCGAGAATATCGATGCAGTTGGCCAACCTTTGATCTCTTGATAATTTCTCCAAACCCAACACAGTAGATATGGTTATGCTTAGAACTTGTAGATGCTCCAAGAGCTGCAGCTCCTTCACTAAGTCAACATCTACATAAACATTAAAAAAATGTAGTTTCAAACTTCTTAAACTTGACAACTTTGATACTCCACTGATACTGGAAAGTCTCTTTGTACCAGTCAAATTCAGGTGAGTAAGATTTTTTAACTTTTGGAAACCAACAGGCAGTTTCTCTATACTTGTAAACGACAAGTCAAGATACCGCAAGGATGCCAGCTCCGATATCTGCTCCGGGAGTTCACTGAATTTTTTATTCTCTGATAGATTCAAAACAACTAGCTTTTTCATAGACCGGATGAATTCACGTAAGAGATTCTTCAAGTCATTATTCTGGAGGAGCAAAGTTGTAACTTCAGAACACTTGGAACCCCAATTTATCTCTTCAATATCATTATTCATTAATGACATCCTTCTCACAGTTCCCCAATTCTCGACTCTTGGCATTTCAGGTAATCCGGCTCTTGCTTGCACAAAAAAGTCTCTTTCTGTTTTCCGAAACATGATGCAATCCATAGAGCCATTTCGCGAATCACGTCATGCATCACAACTGTGTTTGTATTAACTTCCATCAGTAAATTTGCACGGACAAGAGTACCAAGTACCTCATGACCCTTATTCATTGCTCTTTTTATAACTTGGCATTCCCCGAGAAATCCCTCGCATATCCAATACTCCATCAACTCTTCTTTATTTATTAGACCATCCTCCGGAAACAGAGCACAATAGAGAAAACATGACTTGATATGTTCATCCACCAAGCTATCATAGCTGTACTTCAGAATTGGAAGAATTTTATTCTCAATGTCAGAAAACTCTGCAGCGGATGTAGCCAAAATTTCGTTCGCATGCTCCCATTCTTGTACCGTAGTTTGAGATGCCATTGTCTCGCCAATGACACTGAGCGCTAGTGGCAGGCCATGACATTTCTCAGCGACCTTTCTTGCAAGCTGTACAATGACATGATCGCTTAAGTTATTGTCTCCGACTTTGTTTTTAAATAACTCCCATGCTTCATTACGTTCCAAACACTTGACTTGCATCGGCTCATGATCCCCCATCTGCCCACATACTTTGCGAGAACGTGTGGTGAAAGCTACTTTACATCCATTTTCTCTAGTTGGAAAGGGAACTCCGATGGCTTCCAAATCCACTTTCTCCCATACGTCATCCAGCATCAGCACAAATCTCTTCCCCTTCAAAACTCCATGTATATCAGTGGCCTTGTCACTTTCATTTTTGTTCGTCCACTCATCGCCACAAAGGTGTAGCTTTTGTGCAATATCTTCTTGTAGCTTTGAATTTTTTGTGCCTTGAGACACCACGACCCAGATCATAAAGTCAAACCCACCCATTCCAGCTAACTTATTGTGGATTTTCTTGAAAAGTGTTGTTTTTCCTACACCACCCATACCGTGCAGACCCATGATTCCGACCCCATCTTCGTTTATCCGATTCCATGCCTCTTCGAGAATTTTTTCATGACCAACTGTAGGCCGAGTAGGCCTCTCTTCCACTACATATGTCAGAGCCAGCTCAGAGACCTCTTTAAAACCACTCTCCGATTTGAGAATTTTAACCTCTTTTAATAACATGAATACACTTTTCCCAAAATTGTAGCTCGAACACACGCTCTTCGAACATAAACCGCAGAGACACAGCTTCTGAAGCTGAACCGGACTAGTACTAAGCAGATCAATGACTCGTGTATCGATTCTCTGGACACGTGTAAGCCATACCTGGACAGGTTCAAGCCTTTGTCGATGTTGTGCCTCCTCTCTTTCAACCTTGTGCTTCACCTGTTGTTGAATTGCTTTGAGATCTTCCATCTCCCTCTTCAGAGCCCTGAGATTTTCCTTGAGGTTTCGAATATGACCTTTACCACATAAGCATCTAAAGATTTGATTCACTGTCTGATCACAAGAATAATTTAAAGCCACGCAATTCCCCATGGTGATAGCCAAAAAGAGTGTATTTTCAGCGAGCAACGGCGAAGCTGGAGAAGAGTTTTAGGTGATAAAATGCATCTTGCTAATGAAGAAGGAAAAGATTGACTTGTTAGATTTCAGTCCTCTTTGCTTTGTAATTTCCCCCACGGTTCCAAAAGTCGTTTACTTGATGCCACTTGGGATTATTATAATCACTTATAGATAACCATGTTTCTGAAAAAAAATCAATGCTCAATTTTTAATCGTCCACTTTGTATTATTATAATCACTTTAGATACAACTATGTTTTTAGAAGAAAAAAAATACAAAGGTCAATGATTAAGGAGGCTCTTTAATTTTGATTATTGCAATCACCGTAAATCGTAATGTTTAAGAAAACGAAAAACAAAGCACTATAAGATTACTAGTCAATAGTGACTATCGTTTTTAATATTCCCAGAGTTCCACCGAAAATAATTTAGTTCAGATTATGAAATCACATTTTAAAACAAATCACTCTTCATCATAAATTCATAATATATGTGAAACCATGAAAAAGGCATTTTCTCAATATGTTTTACTTTCCGATAAAAATAGAATAGGTGTGAGAGAAGGTATATATGGCATGAAGAGATAAAGGAGGAGCGGAAATTACCTTTCTTCTGCATGAAGATCAACGCCAACACTATGTCGTGCTGTAACAGTTGATTGTACAACTGTACCGAACACTGCTACAAGCTTCAACAGCATTTCCAAGCCGACATTTACAGGCCTATACAACAAAAATTGCGTAAATTAAAATTAGGTTAATAGAATCAACATTTTAAACACAAATTTTGTCAAAAAAATTGTGAATGAAGTAATTTAAGACGAGAACTGCTTTCATCGTTTTGCATATTATTTTCAAAACTCGAAAGTGGACTAAAATATGTAGATAATAAGAATCCACGACCGAGCTAACACGTCTTAAAACACAACACACACACACACACACGAATCTCAGTATGATTTAAATTTTTAAAACGAACAACTTGAAGTTCAAATATGAATTATCAATGCATGATAGGTTATTTGGTTACATCAGAAAATGAAGACGCTTAAGCAAGTCTCCAACATCTTTAATATCATGTTTTCTTTAGTTTTTTATTTGCTTATCTTCAATATTTTTTGGGTTCTTGTTTCAATGAGTCTTAATGTGGTGAAGCCATTCATTGGAAACTCTGAAAATTTATGAAGATTCTTTACATATTTCTTCTTAAGTGAAGTTGGCTCTTCCCATTGCCCCAAACTAGAAAGCCATTAGACATAGTTTAGAATTAGATCCAATTAGATAATCTGGGAACAAGATCCTTCATGATTAAGCAAAATCAAAACTATTTTCATCTTGATCCTCCACTGTTAATAACAAAAACACACGGCAAGATGAAAGAGGGGGTCACAGGTAAGACCTAATCCATTCTAGGCTACGCCTTTTCGGGGGAAAGTATGGATTCTTATTTTGGATAGTGAGGAATCAAAAACCAGACACAGTAAAGTGAGAGGCATCACATACTCTATAGAAGGACGTAATCCATCTTAAGTTATACAATAGGATAAATGGAAAACATAATCCAAGTGAACAACACAACACACTGCAGAGAGATAAGAATGCAATTACAATCCAATTGAACAACACAACACTATAAAAGTAGAATCTGGTTTCTGACAGTGACGAATCCCAATCCAGAGTAAGAGATGTTTAGAACCTAAAAGAAGAAGAAAACAAGAAACAAAGTTAGTGACACTTGTGGAAAGCATTGGAATCGAGAGGCACAACATATTCTGTAAAATCCTTATCACCTAAAAGCATAACCTATTTTGTCGGAATATCGTAAGAAGCTGAACTAATATTAATCAGTTTAGCTTCTCGTCCCATATAAGAAAAAATTACTTATGATTTTGATCACGTGTAGAGTTCAATACACCTGTTTTTAATTTTGAAATTAGTGACAAATAATTCATGTTTTTGGATATCATTATGCAAATGAATCATATCCGATTAATAAGGGTGCATACGGTACCTCAGGCTAACCTAGAGCAAACATAGAAGAAACTCAGTGGTATAAAAATATCCAAGCGAAGGAAACAATTAAGAGGAATAATTACCTATCGAAGAAAGGAAAGAAATGACTTTTGGTCTCTTCGTCCTCCCATTCAAGCTCCATTTTCTGTTGTAGAGGATCCATTATTATCTTAAATCCTCCAAGTGGCACTAGTCGTGGGACACTTGTAACATCTAACGGAAGCTTTTTCAGCTTTGGACAGTTTATTGCTACTATCTTTCTCAATAATGGAAAAGGAAGAGGACTCCAGTAGATACTCTCCAGCTTAGACAAACTTTCTAACCATAACCATTCTAGTTTCTGAAATGGTGAAATACCTGAAAGATTGGTTGCTTTTTCTTTGTTTATAATTTCTTCCACTTCTTCTGAATGTTTAATGGATAGGTGGGCAAGATTTGGAGTATACATTAGCCACGTCAGATCCTTAATGCTATGAGAGCTACTTATATGCACACTACAGAGGTTGATAAGACGTGGACTTGTAGGATTGTGTAAATAAGACGAGTTCGTCTCTCTTTCTTTGCACTTCAGATTTGTATTAATCTCCCATACATGATTACTTTCCACCACGTTTAAAACACGAAGATTCTCCATTCTCATCAGCATTGATATATTGAAGGTAGTTTGTTGAAAATAGCAAATCTCGAGAATATCGATGCAGTTGGCCAACCTTTGATCTCTTGATAATTTCTCCAAACCCAACACCGTAGATATGGTTATGCTTAGAACTTGTAGATGCTCCAAGAGCTGCAGCTCCTTCACTAAGTCAACATCTACATAAACATTAGAAAAATGTAGTTTCAAACTTCTTAAACTTGACAACTTTGATACTCCACTGATACTGGAAAGTCTCTTTGTACCAGTCAAATTCAGGTGAGTAAGATTTTTTAACTTTTGGAAACCAACAGGCAGTTTCTCTATACTTGTAAACGACAAGTCAAGATACCGCAAGGATGCCAGCTCCGATATCTGCTCCGGGAGTTCACTGAATTTTTTATTCTCTGATAGATTCAAAACAACTAGCTTTTTCATAGACCGGATGAATTCACGTAAGAGATTCTTTAAGTCATTATTCTGGAGGAGCAAAGTTGTAACTTCAGAACACTTGGAACCCCAATTTATCTCTTCAATATCATTATTCATTAATGACATCCTTCTCACAGCTCCCCAATCCTCGACTCTTGGCATTTCAGGTAATCCGGCTCTTGCTTGCACAAAAAAAGTCTCTTTCTGTTTTCCGAAACATGATGCAATCCATAGAGCCATTTCGCGAATCACGTCATGCATCGCAACTGTGTTTGTATTAACTTCCATCAGTAAATTTGCACGGACAAGAGTACCAAGTACCTCATGACCCTTATTCTCTGCTCTTTTTATAACTTGGCATTCCCCGAGAAATCTCTCGCATATCCAATACTCCATCAACTCTTCTTTATTTATTAGACCATCCTCCGGAAACAGAGCACAATAGAGAAAACATGACTTGATATTTTCATCCACCAAGCTATCATAGCTGTACTTCAGAATTGGAAGAATTTTATTCTCCATGTCAGAAAACTCTGCAGCGGATGTAGCCAAAATTTTGTTCGCATGCTCCCATTCTTGTACCGTAGTTTGAGATGCCATTGTCTCGCCAATGACACTGAGCGCTAGTGGCAGGCCATGACATTTCTCAGCGACCTTTCTTGCAAGCTGTACAATGACATGATCGCTTAAGTTATTGTCTCCGACTTTGTTTTTAAATAACTCCCATGCTTCATTACGTTCCAAACACTTGACTTGCATCGGCTCATGATCCCCCATCTGCCCACATACTTTGCGAGAACGTGTGGTGAAAGCTACTTTACATCCATTTTCTCTAGTTGGAAAGGGAACTCCGATGGCTTCCAAATCCACTTTCTCCCATACGTCATCCAGCATCAGCACAAATCTCTTCCCCTTCAAAACTCCATGTATATCAGTGGCCTTGTCACTTTCATTTTTGTTCGTCCACTCATCGCCACAAAGGTGTAGCTTTTGTGCAATATCTTCTTGTAGCTTTGAATTTTTTGTGCCTTGAGACACCACGACCCAGATCATAAAGTCAAACCCACCCATTCCAGCTAACTTATTGTGGATTTTCTTGAAAAGTGTTGTTTTTCCTACACCACCCATACCGTGCAGACCCATGATTCCGACCCCATCTTCATTTATCCGATTCCATGCCTCTTCGAGAATTGTTTCATGACCAACTGTAGGCCGAGTAGGCCTCTCTTCCACTACATATGTCGGAGCCAGCTCAGAGACCTCTTTAAAACCACTCTCCGATTTGAGAATTTTAACCTCTTTTAATAACATGAATACACTTTTCCCATATTGGTAGCTCGAACACACGCTCTTCGAACATAAACCGCAGAGACACAGCTTCTGAAGCTGAACCGGACTAGTACTAAGCAGATCAATGACTCGTGTATCGATTCTCTGGACACGTGTAAGCCATACCTGGACAGGTTCAAGCCTTTGTCGATGTTGTGCCTCCTCTCTTTCAACCTTGTGCTTCACCTGTTGTTGAATTGCTTTGAGATCTTCCATCTCCCTCTTCAGAGCCCTGAGATTTTCCTTGAGGTTTCGAATATGACCTTTACCACATAAGCATCTAAAGATTTGATTCACTGTCTGATCACAAGAATAATTTAAAGCCACGCAATTCCCCATGGTGATAGCCAAAAAGAGTGTATTTTCAGCGAGCAACGGCGAAGCTGGAGAAGAGTTTTAGGTGATAAAATGCATCTTGCTAATGAAGAAGGAAAAGATTGACTTGTTAGATTTCAGTCCTCTTTGCTTTGTAATTTCCCCCACGGTTCCAAAAGTCGTTTACTTGATGCCACTTGGGATTATTATAATCACTTATAGATAACCATGTTTCTGAAAAAAAATCAATGCTCAATTTTTAATCGTCCACTTTGTATTATTATAATCACTTTAGATGCAACTATGTTTTTAGAAGAAGAAAAATACAAAGGTCAATGATTAAGGAGGCTCTTTAATTTTGATTATTGCAATCACCGTAAATCGTAATGTTTAAGAAAACGAAAAACAAAGCACTATAAGATTACTAGTCAATAGTGACTATCGTTTTTAATATTCCCAGAGTTCCACCGAAAATAATTTAGTTCAGATTATGAAATCACATTTTAAAACAAATCACTCTTCATCATAAATTCATAATATATGTGAAACCATGAAAAAGGCATTTTCTCAATATGTTTTACTTTCCGATAAAAATAGAATAGGTGTGAGAGAAGGTATATATGGCATGAAGAGATAAAGGAGGAGCGGAAATTACCTTTCTTCTGCATGAAGATCAACGCCAACACTATGTCGTGCTGTAACAGTTGATTGTACAACTGTACCGAACACTGCTACAAGCTTCAACAGCATTTCCAAGCCGACATTTACAGGCCTATACAACAAAAATTGCGTAAATTAAAATTAGGTTAATAGAATCAACATTTTAAACAAAAATTTTGTCAAAAAAATTGTGAATGAAGTAATTTAAGACGAGAACTGCTTTCATCGTTTTGCATATTATTTTCAAAACTCGAAAGTGGACTAAAATATGTAGATAATAAGAATCCACGACCGAGCTAACACGTCTTAAAACACAACACACACACACACACACGAATCTCAGTATGATTTAAATTTTTAAAACGAACAACTTGAAGTTCAAATATGAATTATCAATGCATGATAGGTTATTTGGTTACATCAGAAAACGAAGACGCTTAAGCAAGTCTCCAACATCTTTAATATCATGTTTTCTTTAGTTTTTTATTTGCTTATCTTCAATATTTTTTGGGTTCTTGTTTCAATGAGTCTTAATGTGGTGAAGCCATTCATTGGAAACTCTGAAAATTTATGAAGATTCTTTACATATTTCTTCTTAAGTGAAGTTGGCTCTTCCCATTGCCCCAAACTAGAAAGCCATTAGACATAGTTTAGAATTAGATCCAATTAGATAATCTGGGAACAAGATCCTTCATGATTAAGCAAAATCAAAACTATTTTCATCTTGATCCTCCACTGTTAATAACAAAAACACACGGCAAGATGAAAGAGGGGGTCACAGGTAAGACCTAATCCATTCTAGGCTACGCCTTTTCGGGGGAAAGTATGGATTCTTATTTTGGATAGTGAGGAATCAAAAACCAGACACAGTAAAGTGAGAGGCATCACATACTCTATAGAAGGACGTAATCCATCTTAAGTTATACAATAGGATAAATGGAAAACATAATCCAAGTGAACAACACAACACACTGCAGAGAGATAAGAATGCAATTACAATCCAAATGAACAACACAACACTATGCAAGTAGAATCTGGTTTCTGACAGTGACGAATCCCAATCCAGAGTAAGAGATGTTTAGAACCTAAAAGAAGAAGAAAACAAGAAACAAAGTTAGTGACACTTGTGGAAAGCATTGGAATTGAGAGACACAACATATTCTGTAAAATCCTTATCACCTAGAAGCATAACCTATTTTGTTGGAATATCTTAAGAAGCTGAACTAATATGAATCAGTTTAGCTTCGCGTCCCATATAAGAAAAAATTACTTATGAATATGATTTTGATCACCTGTAGAGTTCAATACACCTATTTTTAATTTTGAAATTAGTGACAAATAATTCATGTTTTTGGATATCATTATGCAAATAAATCATATCCGTTTAATAAGCGTGCTTACGGTACCTCAGGCTAACTTAGAGCAAAAATAGTGGTATAAAAATATTCAAGCAAAAGACACAATTAAGAGAAATAATTACCTCACGAAGAAAGGAAAGAAACGATTTTTGGTCTCTTCGTCCTCCCATTCAAGCTCCATTTTCTGTTCTAGAGGATCCATTATTATGCTAAATCCGCCAAGTGGCCCAAGTCGTGGGACACTTGTAGCATCTAACGGAAGCTTTCTCAGCTTTGGACAGTTTCTTGCTACTACCTCTCTCAATAATGAAAAGGGAAGAGGACTCCAGTAGATACTCTCCAGCTTAGGCAACTCTCTTAACAATAACGATTCTAGTTTCTGAAGTGGTGTAATACGTGTCAGATTAAGATTGGTTGCTTTCTCTTAGTTTATAATTTCTTCCAATTCTTCTGAATATTTAAGGTCTAGGTCGGCAAGATTTGGAGCATACATTAGCCACGTCAGATCCTTAATGCTATGACAGTTTAGGGATGTCAAACGGGCTTATAATCCGCGGGTTTGGACCGTTAAGATCCATCACGGGGTGGATTTGGACATTTTTTTATAATCCGTTAATTAGCGGGTCTAGCGGATTAACCAGTCATAGGTTTCGGGTTTGGCAGGTTAACCCATAACGGATTTGCGGTTTAGCGGGTTTGTTCGCAAGTCATCAATTTTTTTTTAAAAAATTTGGTTCTACATTTAGTGAATGATTTTTCTTTGGTTTAGATAAATCATTTGAATAAATTAAATCATATAAAACAAAACCAAACACAAATAATTAATACAAAACCCGTCAATAATAAAACCAAACCAAACGCAAACACTTTTAGAGTTTTAGTTTTACGATTGATTAGTCGATTAGTCCTAACTTAAACAGAGTTACAGCAGAGTTAGAGCCATCGACCATCATCATCACTCATCACGCAAAGTCGGCAAACCAATTTCTGTGTTCAGGATTATAAAGAGGCAAAGAAGATCAATACTCCAAAAGTTGTTATGAAGAACTTTGTAAGTGTTTTTTCTAGCAACTTTATAATAAGAAACGATCAATGTTTATTTAGAATCTGTTTTCATAATAGTCGAAGTGTTCAGTTTTTAAAATTGCCAACATCTTGATCACTCGATGCATCATTGCCTCAATAGTAAACAATGTCGCTTCTTTGTTTGCAGAATTCACATGGATTCAGCTCTTTGAAATCGGTGGATTTTCAATCTCAAAAGCTTATTGATAAAGCAAATGCCGAAGAAGAACGACGACTTTTAGATGAAACAGAGGCAAGCTTTTCCATTGATATTGAAGATGATAATGACAGAGCAACATCATCGCAAACGACACAGATGAATCGCGATTCAGTTTTTGCAAAAAGAACATCATACTTCTCTTGGGTCAGAGAATGCAACACCTGCAACGCCTGCAAAAAACAAAAAACGAACTGTTGGCGAGGCTGAAGGTGATGATGACAAAGGAAAGTCATCTGAACCTAAGAAGAAGAAGCTACATTCAGATGTCTGGCCACACTTCAATGTGATAAGTAAGCTTGAAAATCAGGGAAGACTGTAGAGAAAGCAGTGTGTATTCATTCTAAGACAGAATATGCTCATGACACCCACAAGAATGGTCTAACCACTCTAAGACGCCATCTTGACAGATGCAAAGTTATGATTAGAGATGGTGATGTTGGTAAGATGATAATCAATGCTGAAGCAAAGTTGCAGGCACGAAAAATTGATCATTTGGTTTTTCATGAAATGGTAGCTAAATGTATCATTCAACATGATCTGCCACATGCGTATGTTGAATATGGGAGAGTTAGATCAGTGTGGAAGTATTTGAATGCAGATGTCAAGTTCAATACTCGAAATACGGCCGCAGCTGATGTCTACAAGTTTTATGAGAATGAGACAGCGAAGTTAAAGAGAGAGTTAGCTCAACTTTCAGGAAGGATTTGCTTCACTTCTGATTTATGTACTGCTATCACTCATGAGAGTTACATGTGTCTGACAGCACATTACATGGATAGCAACTGGAAATTGCAGAATAAAATTCTGGTTTTTTGTGCTTTTCCGCCTCCGCATACTGGTACACACTTAGCTACGGAGCTTCTTGAAAAGTTTAAGGACTGGGGAATAGAAAAGAAAGTGTTCTCTATAACTTTAGATAATGCTACTAGCAATGATAATATGCAGGAGATTTTAAAATCACAACTTCTGTTGCGTGATGATTTGGTGTGTGGAGGAGAGTTTTTTCATGTTAGATGCTCCACTCATATTCTTAATCTCATTGTTCAAGATGGGCTGAAAGTGATTGGTGATTCTTTGAGGAGTATTAGGGAGAGCATCAAATATGTTGGAGCTTCCGAGTCTCGTGAAAATCTATTTGTGAAATGTGTTGAAAGAGTTGGTATAAAATCCCAAGCTGGTTTGATATTGGATGTCACCACTCGATGGAATTCAACCTACCATATGCTTGAAAGGGCGATCAGATATAGAGATGCTTTTGTGAATTTGAAGATCATTGATGGAAAAAACTACAAGTTTCTCCCAACAAAAAATGAGTGGCATGTAGGAAAGATGATTTGCGATTTTCTGGAGCTTTTTGATGAAATAACGCATCTGATGTCAGGTTCGACTTATCCCACTTCAAATTTTTATTTTATGCAAGTTTGGAAGATTCAAATTTGGTTGAAAGATCATGCAGCTCATAGGAATGTGGTTATTAGATAAATGGTTAAGGTTGTGCAGGAGAAGTTTGACAAGTATGGAGAAGAGTATAGTGATATTCTTGCAATGGCTACTGTGTTTGATCCGAGATTCAAGTTTACACTTGCATAATCTTGCAATGGCTACCGGGTCATTTGGGCGCGGATTAGCCCGTTTGACACCCCTATATACGCACAATAGAGAGGTTGTTAAGAAGTGGACTTGTCGGATTGTGTAATTAAGTACTTTCTCTGCACTTCAGATTTGTATTAATCTCCAATACATGATTACTTTCCACCAAGAGAAAACGAAGATTTTCCATATTCACCAGCAATGATATATTGAAGGTAGTTTGTTGAAAATTGTAAATCTCGAGAATATCGATGCAGTTCGCCAACCTTTGATCTCCTGATAATTTCTCCAAACCCAATTTCGTAGATATGGTTATGGTTCGAACTTGTAGATGCTCCAAGAGCTGCAGCTCCTTCACTAAGCCAACATCTCCATGAACATTAGAATGATGTAATTTCAAAATTCTTAAACTTGACAACTTTGATACTCCACTGATGCTACGAAGACTGTTTGTAAAGCTCAAATTCAGGTGAGTAAGTTTTTTCAACTCTTGGAATCCAACAGGCAGTTTCTCTATACTTGTCCACGACAAGTCAAGATACCGCAAGGATGCCAACTCCTATATCTGCTCTGGAAGTTCACTGAATTTGCTATTATCTAATAGATCCAAAACAACTAGCTTTTGCATAGAGCAGATGAATTCACATGAGAGATTCTTCAATTCATTATTCTGGAGGAGCAAAGTTATAACTTCAGACCACTTGGAACCCCAATTTATCTCTTCAATATCATTATTCATTAATGACATCCTTCTCACAGCTCCACAATCCTGGACTTCTGGCATTTTACATAATCGAACTCTTGCTTGCACAACAAAAGTCTCTTTCTGTTTTCCAAAACATGATGCAATCCAGAGTGCCATTTCACGAACCACATCATGCATCACAACTCTCTCTGTATCAATCTCCATCAGTAAATTTGCACGGACAAGAGTACCAACTTTCTCATGACCCTTATTCACTGCTCTTTTTAGAAATTGGTATTTCCCAATGAATCCCTCGCATATCCAGTACTTTATAAGCTCGATTATCCTCTGGAAACAGAGCACAATAGAGAAAACATAACTTGATATTTTCATCCACCAAGCTATCATAGCTGTACTTCAGAATTGGAAGAATTTTATTCTCCATGTCAGAAAACTCTGCAGCGGATCTAGCCAAAACATCGTTCGCATGCTCCCATTCTTGTACCGTAGTTTGAGATGCCATTGTCTCACCAATGACACTGAGCGCTAGTGGCAGACCACGACATTTCTCAGCGACCTTTCTTGCAAGCTCTACAATGACATGATCGCTTAAAGTATTGTCTCCAACCTTGCTTTTGAACAATTCCCAAGCTTCATTACGTTCCAAACACTTAACTTGCATCGGCTCATGATCCCCCATTGATAGGGCTCAGGTTTTACCCAAATAAAAACTACTGCAAGTGCACAACAAAGCAGTCGTAGTATAAAGGGTATCGAATCCCAAAAGCATATGTAAACTACACTAGAGATTTCAAATTCAGATTAAGTTTAGCAATAGATAGTGTATGTAATGCGAAATAACAAAATAAAAGATAGCAGGCAAAATTTGGTTGTTCTAAGATTCAGAGAACTAAAAGCGCTAAGTCATGACAATTCGCAGGTTAAATCTAAAAATATAGAATGCATAAAATCAGGAATGATTAAGAACCGTCTTGAACATGAATCGCAAATATATCACTAATCAATTCTCATTGAAGAAGTTAACTATGTCTAAATCACAGAGTTTCAAATCTCTTTGCAAACCCTAACAATATAAACATGAACTAATGATCAAGTTCAATTGTTCACAAAACTCCTAAGCCAAATCTCTTTGCACTAAGTTGTTTTGCTCATCTAATGCCAGATCAGATTATCAATAATGCTCTCACATCTATTAAACAACCTATGATTTTTTGGATTTCTAGATGATATGTCTAAGAAATCGATTTTCGAGCAAACATAGATGAAGAACCAAAAGATATTCCTAACAGATAGCAATTCTACAAACTCTTCATCAACCTTTGAAAAGCTCTAACTTAACTAGCAAATTACTCAGACATGATCATGGAATCACAAAACATAACTGAATAAAATTGCATTACGAGAATAGAATAAAAGACAAAGGAGGTTCGAAATCTTCTCCAAAAAGAGTACATGATCTGTCTCCCCAAAAGCTCTAAAGAAAATCCTCTCTAAAGCTCTCTGAATTCTCAAAATCTAGTATCCCCCAAAAGCCAACAATGGCTGAAAACCTAATATATACAAGCTAAAACACGATCTGGGGTGTTCTTACAAATACTAGAACTTCTTGGCCAATTCTGCAAATACTCTTCAATCTTTTAACAAATCAGCCACGAGCCTTCCTTTACGGGTGACGAGCGTCACCATAGGTGGTGACGAGCGTCACCCAAATCCATACTTTCTTTACCGAGTTGCACACTTCGTGGCTTCATCCTGCAATGCTCCAAAAAGCTTCAATATATCCAATTATGCTCCATACATGCTATAACCTGCAAAGACTCTACTAGAACTCTTAAAAAACCAAAAAGACTCAAATAAAAAGGATTTATACCATGGTTAAAAACCATAAAAACCATGATATATCAACTCTCCTAGACTTAGCTTTTGCTTGCCCTCAAGCAAACATCAGACATAGAACAAGGTCGAGGTTTAAAAACAAGAAACAGTCAGCTAAACATCAGGAACACCATATTAGTTAACACTTTCGAATCCACATACCACAGAGTCAACACAAGATCAAATTTCAGTCTAATCATCACAAGCTTAGCAAATCTCTCAAGTCCAGTCCAAATCCTTTCAAGAAAACCGAAATCTCTGCTGCTAACTCCTTATATCTATCTAAGTGTGATTTCTCATCAAAGTTTTATCATCTCAATCACTTACATATTCTTTTCCCTTCCTAGACAACTGAACAAAGCAATCTCAACACAGCTTTCCTATTTTTTCTTCCCTTAATCTTTTTTCTTTCTGCTTTTTTTTTATTTCTCTTATCTTATTTTTTATAGTCTAAGATATGGTGCTACTCAATACTTGTGTTCCTTGTGAGGAGACAGGTTCTTGAGTGTGTTCATTACTGTTGTTCCTTGTGAGGAGACAGGGTCATGAATGCACCATTTTTTTTACTCAAACTTTTAAAAACTGCATCAGGGAAGATCAAAGAGAGACTGCATCTAAACATACTTGTCAGTGTTGAAAGAGAGAATCAAGATCAATGAGAATCAAACCTCAAGATAAGAAGTTTAAAGTTCATTAAGGTGGAGCTAACAGCAAATTTTTCAGATTCTTTAAGAACCTAAACCTTTTTTGCTAGACTGATCTACCTATGATATTCAACTTAGTAAGACTTGTAATCAGCTACTGTGGCAATGGTTCTTAGAAGCATAAACGTCCTATGGTTAGTTCCAAGAAAAACTGACAGTTTCAAAATTTTGACACTATAAAAACAAGTTTTTGACTCAGCTTTAAGACTCTATAAACATGACACAAAGCACACAACATCAGTAGCCACCTCCCACTGTCCCCAGTGTTATTAAGCCAAGAGTTGGTGAAATTGAAGCATGAGAACTTGTAGAACCGAGTTGAAAAGGTGGTAACTCGCGAAATGACGGGTGACGAGCGTCACCAGCTTGGTGACAAGCGTCACCACGTCTGAAACTCCAAAATCATCAAGTCAGATGTGTATAAACATTATGTTATCATGTGTACTCTAAAGTCAGACTATTAGAGCACTTAACCACACATTTAATAACATCCAAAAATAGCAATAGAAACCTGGTTCAACAATCTCACAATACATCATCAAAGTAACTGACAACTGACTCAAAAAAAACATAAAAATGACTCAAGAGAAATAAAAGAAAAGAGAAATAGAAACAAGTAACCAGATTGTATAGGCTCTAATCCTCATCCTCGCAAGACACGGTAGTGTAGTGTGGGCGGAAACAACCACAGTTGCTAAGTGTAGCAACAACATCCCATAGTCCCTTAAAGCTGTCAATGACATAATTCTGAAAAGCAGCCATGTCCATGGGTGTCTGTGGTCGCGAAGAGCGCCTGAAAACAGTGGTTTGGCGCCTGGATGGTCTGGCAGTAGCAGCAGTGGAAGCGCCAGTTGTAGCAGCTCTAGCTGGACGCTGAGGAACATGACGCATCAGACTCGGATCTGGCAGAAAGCGCAGCTGGCGTATGACGCCCTGGATCATAGTGAGCGCGCTGTTTGGCAACTGTATGCCAACATACTCTCCAGCAGTGGTAGTGATTGTCTAGACAACTCGAAGCTTGAGCCAATTAGCATTGCGCAGATGCTACTCATCCATGAGGGCTCTGTCAGTGCGAATGCTGCAAGGTGATACATCGATCTGAAAGTGCTGGAAGATCGGTGTCAGGAGGCTGTCCACACTCTTAGTCTTCTCCCATGGACTGGTGAATGGCTTGGTCTTCAAGGAGACCAAATGCTCAGCGAAAATAATACCAAAATTGCCGGGGATCATGCTCTCCATGAGTATCTCCTCAGCCAACATATCAGCGAAGCCATAGTAGAGCAGAATCAGCTCACTAACACGCGTCTTACTCGGTGCAGACTTGCACAAGATAATGTTGCCTAGAAGGCGCAGAATGTACCGCATAACTGGATGTCGAACGTCCGTCTGTGTGCTCGTCTTGCTGTCATAGACTCCATTCCCGAACTTGGACCAGAATGTCTGCATGTGGGTCCACTGTGAGGGAAGGAGAACGCCTGTAGGGTGGTTAGAGAAACCATAAATCCCGCAAAGCTCCATCATACTGATCCTGTAGCGAATCCCGCGGATCAGGAAAGTCAGCGTGCCTTCATGCACACGCTTAGCCATCTCATTTGCGTAGTACACGCGAGCACTGGAGAGGAGCTGGCGAACCAGGTCTGGGTACACATCGTACTGCTGTAGTGGCATAATTCCCATCCCAATCCTTTCGAGAGTCTCCAGAACCTCATCCAGAATACCCATCTTCTGCAGCACGGTGGTGTATGCGAATCTGGTGGGTATGATCTTCACCTCCTGCCACGCAATGTAGAACAGCGTGTCATACTCATCCCACTCCTTTTGAATGTCACGGAATACACAGGTATCCCGCGCTATCTCCTGCTCCGGAGTTCCTGCCCAAGTCACTCCTGAAGCGATGTTCTGATCCTCTCGCTTTGGCCATGAAGGCCTACAAATTGGGTAACTGCTGTATGACTGTGATGAGCCTGATGCATCGAGGCATCTGAAAATTCAAGCCAAAAATCAACAAAAAAACATCACCAAAATCAGCAAATTTTCGAAATTTCAAAAAATTAATGAATCAAGGTGAAACAACTGATGGCAATCAACAACAGTACTACCAGGAACGTAATTTAGGCATCAGTTCAACCCAAATCACCAAAAATTACCAGATTTTTACAAATTTTATCATGAACTCAAAATTTCAAAAACTTGCAAATCAACCGATTAAATTACATATGGATGATATCATTCATCTAATTCAACCTAACTAACTATGATTCATCAGTTAAATCAAGCTAATCAAGTCGAAAATCAATACCAAACCTATGGCACACTGAAAATTGGGGATTCCGAACACATATCTTGCAGATCTTGAAAACTGAGTGGATATTATGAAAGAGGGCCAAAATCTGCATGGATAGACTTTTGAATCACTCAATTTGGTTAACAAAATCAAAAGTTATGAATTTGAATAAAACTGTCCTAAGTTCGTTATTTTCACAGTCTGCTCGAGGAAGAAGAAGAAGAGAGTATAAAACGCGTACCTGGGCTGGACTGGTGACGAAACTCACCTTAAGGGTAACGAGCGTCACCCGTTTTTTTTTTTTATTCGTCATTTTTTTAATTAACTAATAAATATATGTACACGAAAATAAATTATAAAGTACAGAAAATAAAACTTACCAGTGGGTTGCCTCATACTAAGCGCTTGTTTAACGTCATTAGCTCGACTTTGATTAGCTGTTTAGACAGCTGGTGCATCATCCAGAGACACCATGTGTCCTGCTGGAATCTCGGCTTGCACTCAATAGTGCTTCACCCTCTGTCCATTGACAGTGAACTCCTATCCTTTGGAGTTGATCATGACAATGGCGCCATGTGGTCTAGCCTCATTGACAGTGAACATACCTGACCATCAAGAATGCAGTTTACCAGGAAAAGGCTGTAAACGAGAGTTGTAAAGGAGTACCTGGTCATTGGGCTCGAAATGTCTAGAGATGATCTTCTTATCATGATATGCCTTTGTCCTCTCCTTGTATAATTTGGAGTTTTCATAGGCAGATATCTGATTTCATCCAGTTCATTGAGCTAAATCAAGCGCCTTCTGCAACAGGTTTCAGATCGAAGTTCAGTTTCTTGATAGCCCATTCTGCTTTGAACTCTAGCTCCATTGGTAGATGGCATGCCTTGCCATAGAGCAGATGGAATGGTGTAGTCCCAAGAGGCGTTTTGAATACCGTCATGTAAGCCCATAATGCATCATCCAGTTTTGCTGACCAATCCTTCCTTGTTTTCCCAACTGTCTTCTCCAGAATCTGCTTGATATGTCTGTTGGAAACCTCAACTTGTCCACTGGTCTGGGGATGATAAGGCGTGGCCACTCTGTGGTGTACACCATACTTCTTCAGCAGCTTGTCAAAGGCCTTGTTAACAAAGTGAGAACCACCATCACTTATAACAATTCACGAGGCACAAAATCTGGGGAAAATAATGGTCTTAAACAGCTTCAAAACCACTGTAGCATCATTATTAGGAGTATCCAATGCCTCTACCCACTTAGACACATAGTCAACAGCTACCAGAATGTATCTATTCCCATAAGATGAGGGGAAAGGGCCCATGAAGTCAATACCCCAACAATCAAAGCCTTCAACTTCAAGGATGAAGTTCTGTGGCATCTCATGTCTTCGACTGACCTTTCCTCTTCTCTGAAAAGTATCACAACTTGTAATGAATGCCTGGGCGTCCCTGAACATAGTAGGCCACCAAAAACCATCTTGAAGAACCTTGGAGACTGTTTTGAATGTGGCAAAAAGTCCAGCATACTCTGAGCCATGACAGTGAAATAGGACGTCTTGGACTTCTTCCTTTGCTATGCATATCCTGTAAATCCCATTAGCACAATGTCTGTAAAGATATGGCTCATCCCAATAAAATCTCCTAAGTTCTCTCAAGAATTTCTTCTTAGCATCGCCCTTGAAATCATGTGGTTCATCCTCTGCAGCAAGATAATTAGCAATATCAGCATACCAGGGCCTCTTTGGATCATCCAAAGCATAAACTTGCTAACCTCCAGAAGTGCTCATTTTGTACTAACAAGCTTGTTTTCTTAGGCTCTGTTGTAAGTGAACAGAGGCTACAAGTGGATGAGGAAAAGATCAAAGCTATAAGAGAATGGTCAACACCAACTACTATCGAACAAGTGTGAAGCTTCCATGGGCTGGCCAGCTTCTATAGACGTTTTGTGCGAGGTTTTAGAACCGTAGCAGCACCACTCACTGCCGTGATCAAGAAGAATGCACCATTCAGTTGGGGGTCAGCTCAAGACGCTGCTTTCAACACGCTTAAGGACCGGCTTACACAAGCACCGGTACTGGCCCTTCCTGACTTTGACGAGATGTTTGAGGTCGAGTGTGATGCTTCCGAAGTCGGCATTGGAGCAGTACTACATCAACGCAAGAAGCCCGTGGCATTTTTCAATGAGAAGCTAAGTGGAGCTACGCTGAGCTATCCTACCTACGACAAGCAGCTGTATGCGTTGGTTAGAGCCTTAGAGATGTGGCAACACTATCTACTTTCCAAGGAGTTCATCATCCATACTGACCATGAAACCTTAGAGCATCTACGAGGGCAAACAACATTGAAGAGGAGACATGCCAAATGGTTGGAGTTCATGGAGACCTTTCCGTATATGATCAAGTACAAGAAAGGCAAGGAGAATGTAATAGCCGATGTTTTATCAAGGAGACATGCCTTAATATCCACTATGGAGGCCAGGGTTCTTGGGTTTGAGCACGTCAAGATGTTATACGATACTGACCCGGAGCTAAGTGAGGCTTACAAGGAGAGCGGTACGGGAGCTTTCAAGCAGTTTTACATACACGAGGGCTTTCTATTCAGAGACAAGCGGCTATGCATTCCTCAAGGGTCCATGAGAGAGCTAGTGCTTAGTGAAGCTCACGGTGTCGGGTTAATAGGACATTTCGGGGTGGATAAGACCTTAGCCGTCATTGTAGAGCACTTTTATTGGACCCATCTTAAGAGAGACGTGGAGCGGTTCCAGGTTACACCCTCACGGCTTATACTTACCCTTACCTATACCTACCGCTCCTTGGGAGGATATCTCTAGGGATTTTGTCTTAGGTTTTCCCAAGATCAAACAAAAGGATTCCATATTTGTTGTTGTTGAGCGGTTCTCTAAGATGGCCCATTTCATCCCATGTGAGAAGACCAACGATGTTACACAAATAGCTGATCTATTCTTCAAAGAGGTGGTGTGCTTGCATGGCATTCCCCGCACCATTGTATCTGACCGTGACACCAAGTTTCTTAGCCATTTTTGGCGAACATTGTGGAGGAAGTTAGGTACCAAACTGTTGTTTTCCCCCACTTGTCACCCTCAAACGGATGGTCAAACCGAAGTGGTAAACCGTACCTTATCTACTTAACTTAGGGCAACACTTAGTAGAAACATGAAAACTTGGTTAGATTGCATTCCATTCATTGAATTTGCATACAACCGTGCTACTCACTCGCTTCTAAGTTGTCCCCTTTTGAAGTTGTCTATGGAGTTAACCCTTTGTCACCATTGGATCTCATACCTATCCCACAAACGGAGCAAGCTATCCTGGATGGTCTAAACCGAGGAGAAAACATCAAGAAGTTTCATCTAAAGGCAAAGGAGAACATAGAGAAGAAGACGGAAGAATATAGAAGATAGCGGAGTAGGGGAGGAAGCAACTGACCTTTGAGCCTGGAGATTGGGTGTGGCTTCACATGAGAATGGTTCCCACACAAGCGCGCCTCTAAGTTACCTCCACGAGGCGACAGGCCGTTCAAAGTCATCGCTAAGATCAACGATAACGCTTACCGCTTGGAGCTGCCAGGTGAGTATAACATTTCCCACACGTTTAATGTCGCTGATCTCTCTGTTTATGACGCAGGTGAACCAGTTTTTAGGTCAAAACCTCCTGAAGAGGGTGGGAATGATGAGGACATCGATCCAAATGAAGACATTGACCAAGTACCCGAGGTTCGTGAGGCCCCCATGACACGTTCAAGGACAAAGCAGCTGAGAAAGAGGTTCAATTTGGCCATAGAAAACATCATACAATCATTCGGACCAGAGGAACTTCTCTCACTTGGAACGGGACATGACGGTATGACGGGTCGTACCGCGGGTCGATGACGGGATGTACCGCGGGGCAGATTGACGAAACCTCACACGATGACATCATTGATGGTTTTAACCGTCTTGTCATCCATTCGCCACGCCAAGGTAAGGTCATCAACCTATCCATACATACTTTACCGATTACTAACCTTGCAGGAACGTTCACGTTGGATGAGCTTCATACTCACCAAGACCACATCACAACAAGTTCAATGGAAGAGATACAAGAAGGCTGGAACGATACAAGTGAGGATAGCAACCAAGCTACGAGTGAGGATACTTCAAGCTTCAAGACTCAAGTGCAATAAGAGTATAGAGACCACCCTTCAGTCGAGACAAACGCTATCACCAACCGCCATTACTATGCACGCCAAAATAAGGTATACTTAATTTATAACATTCGTGCAGGTGAAGCAACATGTCCTAACGGTTCTTAGCAGCCACGAGTGATCATCAGTTCGAGTCCCAGCTAGAGTCAAGAAGAAGCGGCTTAGTTTTATTTTCTCTTTTTAGTTAATGAACTTTCCTTTTATAGTTTTCTTTGCTTTGTACGCTTAGTAGTTAGCTTGTGTCGTTTCTTTTGTGTTTTGTTTTGTTCTTTTGCATTTTGTTTTTGGCCTTAGGGCTAGCTGATATGACCATTTATAAGTTCCCATTGCAGCCGTGTAATGTGGTTGCCTTTGATTATCAATAAAAGCGCCGAACTTTCTTCAACAAGTTCTTGAGAAGCTTTTCTCACTTTTGCTTGATTTCTAGAGTGGATTCTCTTGAGGTTGAGCCGTGTTGTATCAGAGTCTCATCACAACTCTGTGGTACACTTTGATTCGCCAACAAACCCCTTTACTTTGATACCACACGAGAAAGCGATCACCAACGTGTTAGATCTTCATCATCGACCATTAAACGAGTACAAGAGAGAGCGACCGCCAGCTTGTATTCACCACCACCATCCGGTTCATATAACTTCATCCGAGTCTTATATCATCTGGTATCAGAGCCAAAGGTTCCTACCTTTAGTTTTTCTATTCCTTTTGCTTTATAGATCCGCTTGATAGCCTTAGTTATTTCATTGTTTGCTTGTGTTTCTTTGCTTTGCTTATTCAAAAACCCATAAGAATCTGATACGATTAGTTGATTAATGGTTTTGGGTTTTGATGGTTTTCCTTTTAACTATTGGTTTGGTGTTATTCCTTTTTACTTTAGCTTTGAGCGTTTTCCTTTTAGCATTAGGTTTTACTATCTAAAGTTGTCGTGGCTTATATAATGGTCTTTTATGATGAATGAGAAATCAACTTCCAAGCATTAACCTTAATCTCCAAGAGAGACTAGGGTTAAAGGAAGCTTAGCTAAATTTCTTTGTCCTTTCGTTAATCACGGCTCCTAGGAAGAAGAACTCACCTGCTCATACTACTAGGCTTACACAAGCTCAAGCTAAAGCAGAGGCTGAAGAAGAGGCTCGTGCCAATTTGGTATCAGAGCCGAACGATCCAATGGCGGACATGACCACGATCTCGTCACAGCTTGCTCTCTTAATGGAGCGCCTGGATGGCATTAGAGAGAAGGTATAAACTCTTACTGAAAAAATTGAAACCCTTGAAGCACTCACTTTAGCTCAAAGGACAAAATCAGGACCTCAAAAGGGCTAGTGACCTAAACCAAGGACCAGCAATTAAATTCACAACGAAAGAGCTTTCTGAAGTTGAGGGTTTAAGTGAGAGCAAGGAAAGCAGAAGAAGGACCCTGCCAGCAGTACCAGAAGCCGGAATGAGTTCAACTCCAGCACAATTCAATAAACATGTATCTGCAATTAGTGGAGGGATGATGAGAGATGAGCAAAAAAAATTGCTTTCTCAGGTGGACCATGGCCAACTCGGGCTGTGGGTAGGGAGCAAGACCATCATCATGCAGATGGTGGAGGAAATTGGCATGTGAAGCCAATAGGGGTAAATACTAACGAGTATCCACAAAACTATCCCTATGGTGATTTTTGATTGCATGAAGACAGGACTTGGAAAAGTAATTACCAGGCTCACGATGGAAGAGGCAACAACTCTGAAAGGCATGTTATACCAGCAGAGAAGATGGAATTTCCACCTTATGATGGCACCACAAACGCCATTAAATGGCTACAAAATTGTGATAACTATTTTGAGGATCAAGGAGTGTTCAATGATGATGCGAAAATTTGACAAGCTACATTTGTTTTAACAGGACAAGCATATCAATAGAATAACAATCTCCGACGTTTAATCACTCATAAGTTAAGTTGGACTGAATCCAAAAGGATTTGCAAAAGTTGTTTTGGTAAAGCAGATTCAGTCAATCCGGTGGGGGAGTTGTCTAATTTAAGACACACAGGAACGGTAGATGAATACTGCAACCAGTTTGAAGAGTGTCTTGGCCGGCAAAGAAGACTTACTGGGGACCAACAACTCTGGCAGTTTTGTGCAGGGTTGACGGACAGTTTGCGAAAAGAAGTAGAGTACCTTCGTCCTGAAACAATCTTCGCAGTCATGGAGTATGCTAGAGACAATGAATACAAGATCGAAGGGGACACTAGAATACGCACGTTTGGAGGACATAGGGCTCCACTAGCTAGACAGTTAGTCCAAATATCAGGGGATAAAGAAGCTTTGCTATCGCAACAAGAGGAAGCAAAACAAGTTCCACAAAAGCAATACTGGAAGAAGTTGACTAAGGCAGAAATGGCAGAGCGACGAGCAAAAGGACTTTGTTTCAATTGCGATGAACTTTTCATGAGAGAGCATGTTTGTAACCCAATGCTTTTCCATATAAAGATTGTCATGGACGGAGATAATTAAGAGGATGAATCGATCGGAGAAGAGGACCTTCCAAGGAGCTTGAGGACAAGCTCCTAGTCGACGAGGGGAGTAATGATACGATTAGTTGATTAATGGTTTTGAGTTTTGATGGTTTTCCTTTTAACTATTGGTTTGGTGTTATTCCTTTTTACATTAGCTTTGAGCGTTTTCCTTTTAGCATTAGGTTTTACTATCTAAAGTTGTCGTGGCCTATATAATGGTCTTTTATGATGAATGAGAAATCAACTTCCAAGCATTAACCTTAATCTCCAAGAGAGACTAGGGTTAAAGGAAGCTTAGCTAAATCGCTTTGTCCTTTCATTAATCATGGCTCCTAGGAAGAAGAAGTCACCAGCTCATACTTCTAGGCTTACACGAGCTCAAGCTAAAGCAGAGGCTGAAGAAGAGGCTCGTATCAGAATCATTTGTTTACTCCTTTTTTAATCTTTTGTTTAAAAGTTTCATAAAAAGAAAACCCCAAAATTATTAGATCCGATTTGCATATTATTTTTCTCTCATTTTGAATTTTAAAACCATCTTTCATAAAAACCCATAAAAAGTTTTCTTTGTGTTTCACGCTTGCTAGTCTTGCTTATTGATCTGTTTATTGTTTCTATAGTCAAGTAATAGTTGTAGTAAGCCTTGTCTCTTTTTCGTTGGTATCTTGACCATTTGCTAAGTGTTTGCAAGGAATATCATGTAGCAACACAATGACGGATGGAGAGGCAACCCCCCCCCCCCCCCCCCCCCCCCCCCAAGATGCTATGATGCAAATGTTTACGGCTATAAGGGAGGATTTCAAGACCAAGACCGAGACAGTAGGGACTATGAGCCAAGAGTTTGGTGCTAGGATTGATTAAATGGAGGCACGGCCGAGGAGAGCTCCCATACATGGAGATCCATTCCTCCAGAGCCTGATGATGACATGACCGATATAGATGAGGACATTCGTGACCCTATACGACGTCCACAGCCGAGGCGACAAGATCCCCTCCAAAGAAATCCTGCTTGTGAGGTAGACCCTAGAGAGCAAAACCATGATATTAAACTAACTCCTCCCACTTTTGCAGGTAAATCAAACCCGGAGGTTTACATGGACTGGGAGCGAAGGATGGACCACATCTTCGCGTGTTATGGGTATGCCGAGCGCAAGAAGTTGGCCGTAGCTGCTGCCAACCTCACGGAGATTGCCCTCGCGTGGTGGGATAGGACTGTAGCCGAGAGGAGACGCCAACGTTTCGGACCAGTCTCGGCTTGGAGTGATATGAAGTTCCTTCTCCGCCAAAGGTATGTGCCAGAACATTATCGTAGAGACTTACATAAACGTTTTTGTAAGTTGGCACAGGGAACTAGGAGCGTTGAAGAGTACTTCGAGAAGTTTGAGAAGCTAATGAACTCGCTAGAGCTAGAGGAGTCAGAGGAAACTCTAATGGCGCAGTTTATAGATGGGCTTCAAGAGAGGATAGCTTAGAGGTGGAACGAGCTCAATACAGTGGATTACACGAGCTGCTACACCTCTCGGTGCAAGTAGAGCAGCAAATCAAGCGCAAGACCTCTTACACTGGTCGGAGCCGAGCCACTCAACCGTGGACAGCAAGTGGTTCTAAACCACTAGACAAGGGTAAAGCGATTGAGATTGATTCACGGTTCAAAAGCAAGCCATCTGAACCCTCCAAATCCAACCGTGCTGATCAAGTTAAGTTCTCTAGTAACCAATCAAGGACTCGGGATATAACTTTTTTTAAAGGAGAAAAAGAAACATAATAGATATTGACATAATTTATTTTCACAAATTTCGGACAACCCAATAAGATTTTTATCTTGGCGCTGAAATTTGATGTATGTTTATGACAACAGTTCCAAACCCTAAACACATGACTTCACCACCTACCAAATTGAATCATCAAGTCTTCACAAACAAAATTAGTGATTGTTCAACATCTCCGCTCAATTTTAAGACTCATTCCAAACCCTAAACACCTATGTCTTCATCACCGAAGGCAAGAATATGATTATTGGTTGAAAAGTAAAACGAAAATAGCAATTAAAGCTGTGTAGATACAATTAAAGTAAACTTTGGGATAAAGGAAATTTGCAGGAATTAGAGGTCATGAACCAAACAATTATGCAGCGAAGAAATAAGCACAGTCTTGAACTCAAATATAAATTTATAATCAATCCACTGTGGTATTAGAAAATTTATCTAGCAATCTAAGATTATAAATTGTCATTTGAACTGAGAATTGTAAACAACCATTAATGAACAGATTCAATTTGTTCAAAGATCGCCTTATCATCAGCTTCCATTGGCTAAAGACAATCTGCTCACATATGTTCTTATCAAACAATCTATAACACTTTTCATGAATAGATTAAACCTTAAATCAGAGACTAAGTGATCAATTCAGTCTAAGCAAAAATCACAACAATAGGTGAAGACAACAAATAAATAATCCATATCTATGTCTGATTCAATGATTCATAAATCCTTTGAAACCCTAAACCAAACTAAGAAACTACTCAGAAATGGAAGCAGAGAAACAACAAGTATATGAAGAGAAATTCATATCAATAAATAAGAAATCCATAGGGGTTCAAAATTATTTTCAAAAGATGTAGAGAGTCTTCTTTCCAAGCTTACAAAGCACCAAAACCAAAAGGGAGAATCTAAAATAATGTGTTTTTGTAGCCTAAACAATGGCTAAAAATAAGTATATATAAGTCTAGGGCTGAAATAGGTTGAGTTATGATGATTCTAAGACAAAACAGGAAGTTGCATATTGCCTTTTTCGTCTTGGGCAGGGAACGATCATTCTGGTATAGATGATCATTCTTAAAAGTTCTCGGAAATTTTTATGATGTCGGATGGATTGTCCTGGAAGTCGAACGATCGTTCTGATGATTCTTTCAGTGCATGCTTCATCTGGACGCCAGACTGGACTACTTTCACGAAAACTGGCCTAATGTTTGATCTCACCATTAGATTGACTTCAAACCACTTCCAAATAAAAGCTAACTCAAAGATCTAGCTTGTGTCCAAAATTCAGCTCGATACATCAGTGGAACATACTTCAACGGATGCCAAACTTCAGAAATTCTTGCATAGTTCTGCATTAACATACGTTTGTGTGCCTCCAAAATGTCTCATTTTCTTCCAAAGCGACTTAAAACCTGAAAATGCTCTATAAAGGACTAAAATACTCTAAAATAAATACTTTAGCTTGAAAAATCATTGAAAATCTTAGGGTAAAAAGCCTTAAAAATCCAATATATCAACTTCCCCAAACTTAAGATTTTGCTTGTCCTCAAGCAAATACTAAATATAGAGTTGAGGTTTGAAAACAATGGAACTTATAAACTATCTGAAACGCCACATTGATCAACACTCTTGAACCCACATACCACATAATCAACATTAGATAATATGTCAGTATACTTACCACAAGCTTATTAATCGTCATATATACAGTTCGGCATCCCTTAGAGAAATCTGAATTCTCCATTGTTGACCCCTTTAATTCATTTAGGCGTGCAGTCTCATCGAGGGAGTATCAATCAAATAACTTATAGATTATTTCCCTTACAAGCTCCTGAACATAGACAATCTCGGTACAACTCCCTTATTTTCTATTCACTTACTCAATTTCTCCCTACTTTTCTAGGGTGTCCTTTCTATTTTTTTTATCGACTTTTCTTTTCTTTTCTTAGCTTAAGAAAGGTGTGATTCACTATTTGTGTTCCTTGTGAAAAGACAGGTTCATGAGTACTCACTATTTGTGTTCCTTGTGAGAGGACATAGGTTCATGAGTACAGGCCTCACCATTATTAAACTTACTCTTTTTTATAAGGTAAAATCAAAGAGAGACTGCACATAACATGTCTTGTCAGTGCTGAAAAAAGAATCAGGTTTAATGTATACCAAGCCCTAAGATAAGAAGTTAAAGTTCATAAGGTGCACAGTCATATTTGGATCCTTCAAACTCTCTAGAAACATAAACTTTCTCTCTTAGATTGATCCACTCATAGTGTTCTACCTAGTAAAATCTGCAATCGATTGCTGTGGTAATGGTCCTTCAAACATCAATGCAATGTGGTTAGTTCCAAGAAAATTTCATATTTCCCAACACAATTTTGACTCAATAAAAAAACTTAGACTGACTCAAGGAAAACATCAAAATGACGCAAAGGAAAAACAAAAGAGAGAAACCAATGTCAGTAAACAATAAATACCCTCCCCCAGACTTACTTCACATCGTCTTGGTGTGAAAATAAATCAAGAGAAAGGTAAAACAAACCTAAAGAAAAATAAAATAAAATAAAACTTACATGTAGGTTGCCTCCCACCAAGGGTTTGTTTTAAGTCATTAACTTGATTTTGAGCACATATGTTAATAATGAGGATCAAAAGGCTTAGCTAGTGCACCTTTGGTCCTTCTCCTGTTTGTGCAAGAAACAAAATGTGAAAAATTGCAAGCAATCATCCATGACAAAGAGACAAAACTCTCATGAAGAAAGTCCACTACAAATGTAGCATATATCTTTGAATCTTTTCCAAAGGTTAAATGTTCATGAGGATCAAATGCATTTGGTGGAAAGATAAAGTAATTTCAGGTTCAAAAGAGTTTATCACAAAATAATCAACTTCATCTCCATCAATCATGTATAACACAATATTTCCTCCAAGAATCGTAATCTTATGGTTCTCTATCTCATTCAAGATTTTATCAATATCAAATCCCTTTCAAAAAGAGATTTAGATTCCCCGGGCATTGAAAGATTAAACTCAAGATCATGAACATTCATAGAACATGGATAATTAATATTAAAGCACACTTCATGGTAATCTCTATCAATCTTTTCTACTCTTAAGGTATCTAGTCTTTCAGACTCACATATTAAATCATAGCACTCATCAATGAGCAGGGGAGTGAAACTAGAAGCTATATCTTCAATGCAAGGCATGTCATCATCATGAGATTCAAAGGTTGAGAACTGTCTACCTTATATTGGGCTTTGTGGAATTTAATATATTACCTCTTTAAGTGCATGAGCTATCTATATCTCATAGTACGTGATCTCCCTTCCTTCAAATGCTGGTCGATGTGACACAAGGTTCAATCAGATCAAAACTGCTAGATCACTCCTTGTCAAGGTTGGATTTTCTTTGTAAAGCTCATCCAAGTCGACTTTTTGTTCTATTGTGAGAACACTTTTATCAAGTGATGGCTTCACATATGGCTCATCTTGAATGTATTTCATCACATGTACCATCTTCTTCTTGTGGCCAATCATTGTAATCAATGGCCATCAACTATATGAAAAAAAAATACTAAAAGAAAAAGTTAGTGAAAGTTAGTGTCTTAGCATAAACTTCAAATCTAGATTCGCAGGTAACACAATTAGTCCCCGGCAACGGTGCAAAAAACTTTATACACAGAGTTTTAACCATATAGAATGAACTGCTGCAAGTGCACATCAAATGTTGTAGTAAAGTAAAGATCGAATCCACAAAGACAAAGTGTCATTCTACAAATCTTAATGAATGAAACTAAGCTAAGACAAGAATATGGTTATTGGTTGTAAACTAAAACAAAAATAGTGATAAAAACGGTGTAGAAACAGAGTTGTAAGTTCACAACACTTGGAACCGCATGTTATCTCCTCAATCTTATTATCCATTAATGAGATCCTTGCCACAGCTTTCCAATCTTTGAATCTTGGTGTTTCGTGTAATATGATGCTTGCTTGCACAAAAAAGGTCTTTATTTGTCTCCAAAAATGGGATGCAATCCATAAAGCCATCCCAGGAACCACGTCATGCATCAAAACCTCTACTGTACCAACCTCCGTTAGTAAATTTGCATTGATAAGGGTCTGGAGTACATAATAACCCTTTTTTCTTCACTTTTTTGTAACTTCGTATTCCCCGAGGAGTCCTTTGCTTATCCAATAGTCTATAAACCTTTCTTTATCTATTTCATAAGCTTCTGAAAACAGGCGCAATACAGAAAGCACGACTTGATATGTTCATCCACCAAACTATCGTAGCTGTAACTCAGAATTGGAATAATACCATTTTCCATGTCAGGAAACTCTGAAGTGGATCTTGTCAACTCTTTGACTGCATGCTCCCATTCTGATCCAATAGCATATCAACCTTTCTTTATTTATCTCATAATATTCTGGAAACATAGCGTAATACAGAAAGCAGGACTTGATATGTTCATCCACCAAACTACCGTAGCTGTACTTCAGAATTGGAAAATACCATTTTCCATGTCAGGAAACTCTACAGCGAATCTTGTCAACTCTTCGACTGCATGCTCCCATGCTTGTACCATTGTTTTAGATACCATTGTCTCACCAGTGACAATGAGCTCTAGTGGCAGACCACGACATTTTAAAGCAACCTTTCTTGCATGCTCGACAAGCTTTAAATTTTCGTTTGAACTTAGAATTGTAAACAAGCAATAATGAACATGTTCATTTTGTTCACAGATACCCTTAGCATCAGCTTTCGTTGGCTAAGGACAATCTGATCACCTATGTTCTTATCAAGCAATATATAACACTTATGATGAATATTTTAAACCTTAAATTAGAGAGTTAGTGATCAATTCAGTCTAATCATTGAGCACAACAATAGGTGAAGACAGTAGATGAATAATCCCTATCTACGTCTGATTCAATGATTCATAAATCCTTTGAAACCCTAAACCTAACTAAGAAACTACTCGGATATGGAAGCAGAGAAACAGCAAGGAGATGAAGAGAAATTCATAATCAATAAATAAGAATGCCAAAGGGGTTCAAAAATCTTCTCAAAAGATGTAGACATTTTTGTCCTCAAGCTTGCAAAACACCAAAACCAAAAGGGAGAATAGAAAATAATGTGTTTTTGTAGCCTAAACAATGGCTAAAAATAAATTAATTAAGTCTAGGATTGAAATATGTTGAGTTAGGATGATTCCAAAACAAAACAGGAAGTTGCAGATTGCATTTTTTCGTCTGGTGGATGGGGGCTGGGAACGATTGTTCTGGTATTGAACAATCATTCTTAAAATTTCACAGAAATTTTTGTGATGTCGGATCGATCGTTCTGGAAGTGGAACGATCGTTCTGATGACTCCTTCTACGCATGCTTCATCTGGACGCCAGACTGGATTGCTTTCACGAAAACTGACATAACTTTTTATCTCACCGTTAGATTGATTCAAACCACTTCCAAATTAAATCTAACTCAAAGATCTAGTTTTAATCCAAAATTAAGCTTGATCCATTGGTAGGACGTACTTCAACGAATATCAAACTTCAGATGTTCTTGCATAATTCTGTATTAACATATGTTTGTTTGCCTCCAAAATGTTTTATTTTCTTCCAAAGCGACCTAAAACCTGAAAAGAATCTATAAAAGACTAAAAGACTCTAAAATAAATATTTTAGCTAGAAAAATTATAGAAAACCTTAAGGTAAAAAGCCTTAAAAACCTAATATATCAACTCTTCAATGGACTTTTCCTCAAGAAAAACATTTTTTAATGCCAAGAAGACTATATATGCTTTGATTTCTGATACTAACCGTCTTTTCTGCAAAAAGTGAACTTGCGACTATTGTAAAGAAACTGATATGTGATATGGCTACGGTGAAGCATATACTCTTCTCTTTTTGTATATTGCAGCTTTTGTGATTATCTGTATCTATTTTCTAAGTAAAATTTCTTAATATTTTATTATCAGTTGGAGACGTTCAAGAGGCAATTGATTCAAATCCTTGAGCACGCTCACGTCAGTAAGATATTTAAGTTTTGGCAGCTTCTACTATTACGTACACAATGCTTTTTTATCTGTTTATTTCTACAGAAAACATAAACTGTTGATATTACGACATGTGACCAGCTGATTCCTGGTCTAATCTAGTTTATACGTGATTCATGAACCTCATAAAGGTGTTGGGTGTGTTTGTACGTCCAAATGGCATGATAAGCCATTCATACAAGCCTATATTTATCTTAAACGTAGTCTTCCATTCATCACCTTCCTTCATCCTTACTTGATGGTAACCATTCTTTAAATCGATTTTTGAAAAGGTGGTGGCTCCATTAAGCTCACCTAGCATGTCATAAATCCTAGAAATTGGATGCTTATACTTTATGGTGATGTTGTTCGCAGCTCGGCAATCTACACACATCCTCCAAAACCCATCTTTCTTTGGCACAAGAAGGACTGGAACCGCACAAGGGCTCAAGCTTTCTCTGATGTAGCCTTTGGACATAATTTCTTCTACTTCCATCTCCAATTCCTTAGTCTCCTCGGGATTCACTCTATAAGCAGCTCGGTTGGGAAGGGGCGTGCCTGGTACCAAATCTATCTGGTGTTCAACACCTCTCAGCGGCGGTGGTAACCCTGGTGGAATGTCAGTCGGAAAGACATCTTCAAAACGGTCAAGTAGCTTACGTACTTCTTGTGGTAAGTCGGTTTCTTCTTGACCTGAAAACAATCCTTCTTTGAAAAGAGCATTAGTAGCACATTTTTTTTTAAGTTAGGAGGTGTTACATAAAGGTTAGTTTTACTTACCTCAGAGCCTTTGGTCATAGCTCTTTGAATTTCCTGCACTTCTTGCAGGGTAAGGGGTGCTAAATTGTGCTTACAGTTATCGTGGGTGACATTGTATTAGTTGGTCCGCCCATTGTGCATGGCTTCGTTGTCAAACTGCCATGGCCTCTCTAGTAGTAGATGGTCTGCTTGTATTGGGACTACATCACACACAACCTGATTCGAATACTTGCCGATGTAGAATGGAATTGTGACTTATTCATCAATCTTGAGCTCGGTGTCATCGTTGAGCCATCTCAGCTTGTAAGGGTGGGGATGCCTTGCTCTTTGCAAACCTAAATTTTCAACCAAATACTGGCTGGCCATTTTAGTACTAGACACTCCCTCAATTATTAAACTACATACCTTTGAGTTTATGGTGCATCAAGAGTGTAAGCTGTTTTCTCTTTGAACAGCTTCTGGATCAATTAGCACATTGAGGGGTTGATAGCATGCATTATTACATCATATTAGGAACCACTTAGTATAGGTTTTTTATTGCATTTCATCCACTATAAATCCAAAAGTGTCCTATTTACATCCATTTTAGACATAGCATGCATTTAGATTAGGACTGCATATATGCTTGCATATTGAGTGTATTTTCAGGTCTTTAGGGTGCTAAGGAGGCCCTAGGAGAATGGTGAATCAATGGAGAAAAAGAGCTAATCTGTAAGGAGCAGTTCAAGGAGTCCAGAAGCTAGACCGAGGAGACATACCGTGGAGGGCCCTTGTTGTCCCTGCCCGGTGCGTACAAAGTCCGAGGGCAATGAGCGAGATGTTGAGCCGACCATACCATGCAACCGCACCAAGGAGGTTCATGCTAACTGATCCCAATACAAGGAGACAGGACTTACCGTGGATCATACCGAGGAGAGCTACTTGATGTCGTGCATGGTGTGAGCCATGATCAAGCCTTCAGCTGAGCCAAACTCCAGACGCAGACCTTTCAGCACGCACCAAGCACATGTACCATGGAGGGCATGTCTATGTTGTGTTTGGTACAAGCTATTTCCGGGATGTTGACCAAATGTTGACATGTTGAGTAGGGCATTTTTATGTTGACCAAGCCTATTTTGGATCTCACATATAAATAGACTTGGTCCAAAAATAATTATCTTATCCTATTTTTATTGCTTTTTCACATCTAAACCAACAACTTTCTTTCATCTTTGTAAGAATTTTCCTTAAGAAAGATTTGATCTTGAGGGTTTTTATTTAATTTAAGTTTTTTTCTTATCTTTGATCTTTGTCTGTTATCTATTTGCAATCATGTTTAGCCAAGCTTATGGATTTGTGTATGATTAGTGAGTAGTCTCTATTAGGCTTGAGATTAGGGTATATTAAGGTGGTTGATGATTGATTAAAGTGTTAGGGTGTTAGATCTTTGTGAATCTCTTTATGTATAATTGATCTTAGGGCCAAGTATGTCCATTTATAAGAAATAGATCCTAGGCGTTTTTAGCTAGCATTTACGGTGTTTGTTAAAATTCTTGATTAAGGTTCATAGCTTGAAAATGGTGTTTTGATTTTCATGACTCATTGCATCAACAGTTTCTTGCATGATTGATCTTATTACTAGAGTACTTTAGGGATTGATGAATTGTCATTAGACATTGATTATGCATGGAAGTATGAGTTAGTGTTTGACCCATTATACAAGAGATTAGTGTGCTTAGTCTAAGGTCTTAGTTATCTAAGATGCTTTTTGGCTTTATGGACCTTGTTTTTAATGCTTGCTGATTGTGTTTCTACCATTGAAAGTGGGTTAGGAGTATGATTAGTAGAGAGATTAGTGCCAAGAGATTGGATTAGTCTTTATTAGTGGTCCTTTCTTAGATATTGATACATTGATTGTTTGTCTGACACCTTGATCATGATTTAAACCATCCAAGTCACATTTCCTTAATCTTGATCCTTGCGTTTAAATATTTTGAATTTGTTTAGTATAACTCTGTTCTTGCTCTGTTTTGCTTGCTATTAGAATTGATCTTGTTTACATTTTTTAAGCTTTGGTTGCATTGGTTACTTGTTGCACTTATTGCTTGCTTGAGTGTGAACCATTTAAACCCTTTATTGTCTAGCTTTGCAAGTCCATTGCATCTTCTCCATGCCGCCCTTAGCTTGGATTGATATACTTATTTGTCACTATGCTACTGATACAAGATTTTTTGGGACTTGATTCAATTACTCAAGCTTGTACTAATCAATTGTAGTATAGCATAGGGTTTTATCAATCCAAAAGGGGAGAATGAAGCAGTAAGAGTGCAATAGAGCTCTTAATTCAAGCAAACATAGATAGTTTTGATGTCTAACAACCTAAGTGAGCAAGCAAAGAAGCAAAAGAAGGTAGAAGAAAGCAATTAAAGAGCAGTAATGGAAAAGAGAAACAGAGCAAAAACAGAGTAAAAGTTAAACTAAACAGAATAAAAACAAGACTTCAAAGATTAAAAGATGGTTCAAGATCAAGGCAATGCTGATAGGGTGATTCATGTTCATGTCTAGGGTGATCAAAACAAGCAATTCTAAACACTCGACCTTAGGTAAGGAACACTAATATAGTCTAATCCAATCTCTTGGCATTAATCACTTTTTTAATCACATATTCAAGATAAATCTCTTTACTCAAACACATAATCATCAAACATTAAAATCAAGTTCCATAAAACCAATTAGCATGCTAGACATCTAATCTCTTAGGCTAGTTTTACTAATCTCTTATATGATATATCAAACATCAACTCACATTCTCATGCATAATCAATGTTTAAAGGCAATTTCTCATCGATATGGTACTAGGCAATAAGCACAATCAAGCAAGAAATGATAGATGCAAAAACTCATCATTATCAAAACACCATTTTCAAGCATTGAACTTTATTCAGAAATTTCATCATACACTTGGTGTGCATGTGCAAACCTAAAATCAACTTCTCCAACAAAGAGGTACTAAGCATTAAGCACAATCATGTAAGAAAGGGAATGAGAAGATCTAAGCCCTAATCAACCTAAACAATCACTAAAATCACCCCATCTGCCCTAATCTCAAACTCAAAGCAAACTACTCACTAATCATGGTGAAAACCATCAAATCTATGAAAAAAAGATAGTTAATCATGATTAGGAAGACAAAATATTAAGGGAAATGCAAACTTTTATTGAAATAAACAAAGATTCAAATTACAAAATCAAAAAAAAAACCTAAAACAAAGAAGAAGAGACTGCTGGATAAAGAGTTGTTCCCAGAGATTAGGGATTTTAAGTATTTATAAGAGTCTAAGAGAAAATTGCAAAATTGTAAATAAATGGTCTTCAGTCTGGGTCACATCGATCAGTTGCATCGATCAGTGTCGATCGTTGTGAATCCTATCGATGGGCTTCTGCTGGTCAATGCAGGTTGAGCGGTTTTACAAAACTTGCGATATCTGTTGAAGGGCATATCAGAATGACCTAAATCCAAGTCCTCCTGAAATCTAACTCACGTGGCTACAACTTTTAAGAAGAGTGAAGATGCTGAATAGAGACAGAGGCTACTCTTCCGAGCTGATCTTCAAGTCGTTCGAGATCAACGGTAAAAACTGCATATGGATATGTGCTCACTTTATTCGCCGTAACTCTTCAACCACTGATAGGAATGACTTGAAACTAAAACCAAACGAAAGCTAACTAAAGTGGATACAGAGTTGATGAAGGACGCCGAAGCCAAATCGGAATGAAAACACCTCATCTGAGCTGATCTTCAGTTGATCTGGTCCTTCGGGTGATTCCTATCGGTCAAGAGAGTGATCGTTGTAGTGACCGAAATTAATCTGCTGGGTTTATATCGATCACTACTGATCGATGCTGATGATCGATATGCTAGTATCGGTCACTTCTTGATCGATGTTGATGACCGAAAATCTTGCATCGGTCACTTCTTGATCGATGCTCCTGACCGAAAATCTTTCGTGCACAGACCAATAGGGGTTGAGCGGTTTCACGAAAACTTCTGTAACTTTCTAACCGCTGATGGGAATGACCTTAAACCAACTCCATACGCAAGCTAACTCACGGGGATACAACATTTGTGAAGATTGTTGAAGCTGAATCGGGTTGGAGAAGCTTTGTCCGAGCCAGTTTTGTTAGGTGAAGTTTCTGGCAGCTTCAACAAGGTGCACCTTCTTCTTGGCTCTTTTCATGTCTTGTGCTGCATCCACCATCAACTCCCATGCTCCTTGTAGCTCAATGAGTACCTATAAACATCTTTTATGCAAAGAAAATGCAAACTACATCCTAAATGCAACCTAAGTCTAAAAGGAGAAGAAAATGGGACAAAGGATAAGAAAAACATGCAAAAGAGAACCAAAACATGCACTAAATGCAAGCCTAAATGATGTAAATACAAGAGATATCAGCTACGTCTAGTGCAATGAGATTTCACTCAAGACATAAAAAGTCTTGTGTTAGGGCTCTCTTCACGACAAGTAGTTCTCCTACTTCAGGGTAGTTGACTACATCGTCCTCTTAGACTTCTAGCCCTTCATCAGCTTCATCTTAAGACTCATATTCTCTATTGCGTGAAGGATCATAACCCTCTGGTTGGATATTCTCTTCCATAATGTCCTTTATCCTGATATTTAAAACAAGTAATGTCACGAGCTCTAGTATTTTGTTGACTAGGATACTTACCTTGCTCGGATCTAGACCCTTTAGACGTTTCTGGTGCTGGTCACTTGAGCTGTGAGTCCACTTCTATGGACTTTCTTTTGTCCACGTTTCGCTGAGCTTGTGGAGTCCAAATACTCTTGCCTCGTTTTGTAGATGTTGTCTTCCTCTTGATATGTTGTTTGATTTAGATAAACAAATAATTTTTTAAAAAATGGATAAACATATAATTCAACAGCAAACAAATAATTTCTTTTGATTTTCAAATTTAATGGATGCAAAACAAATAAAGAAAAATATAGACATATATATACTTGAGTTTTCTGGAAATAAAGAACACAAAAACGAAAATAAGAACACAAGAACAAAAGTAAAAACACAAGGGATAGATTCACCTGATTGTGGACCCTAAGCTCTGATACCAGATGATATAATATCAAGGGGGTATAATCTTATAATGCTTGGTGAATCGGTGGGAACAAGAAGTTGGTCTAAAGACTCTTTATACTTCTTCAAAAGATGATCGAAGTGAGGCGGTTGTGGAATCAAACCTGCTGGTCTTAAGACTCTTTTAGGCTGGATCAGTGAATGAGATGGATAGATGGGGATTGAAAGACACCACTCAGCTTTATGGGACTAAGCCAAAATAAGTCAAGAACTCAAGAGGCTTCTCACACAATCTCAACTCTGATTTGTTTGCAATTTTGTCAAGAACAAAAAAACAAAATGAGTTTTTTTTATATAAAAATCAAGTGTGAAAAATGCATAGCTGATGAAACCTTATATATGGTTCAAGCAGCTGAGAGCTTTGATGAGGACATCAAACCGCTGAACATACCAGGTGAAGAGGACCTCGATAAGCCATTCGTATCGGGATAAGAGGAGCCAGGACAGACCAACGTACCACCAGTAAACAGCTCACCCATGACACGTTCTAAGACCAGACGATTACGAGAATGATTTAATGAGGCCATACAATTGCTTCTGACCAACATGAACGTGGATAACATACTTAACAACCAACCAAACCCCATTGCACCCGAGATAGACATTGCCGAGAGTTTTGCCAAGATGAGCCTCAAAGATAATTGTACCATTACAAAGCAAGGTATGCACGTTTACTTGACAGGAAATGGCGATCAGATCAACAACAACAATCTCATCAATGCTGTACCGAAGCTGCGAGATACACTAAGTACAAGCCTAGTAGCCGATAGAGCATCATTAGAGCAAGAAGACGATTCAAGCCTTAAACGGGGAGTAACTCTCAAAGACACTTACCAGCTTGACTTCAACGGACATCAGTACGAATAGAACTTCGAGGAACTCACCCCAACAGGACCGGAACAAGAAGCATTCACCAACTTGTCAAACAAGCACCAGGCGCGCCAAAACCAGGTATTTTCAATTTATACAATTTGTGCAGGTAATGAGGCTCGTCTCAATGGTTCATTTTTTTGTTCGAAATTCCATTAGAAAACCCATTACTCTTCTTGGGTTATAAAGGCCCTAAGAGATTGTTTTGCAATTGTGTTGGCTAGCGTATTAGCCTTTCAAGAAATAGAAATGAACTTAACATCAACAAAACACTCAGAAAGATGCATGATATCCTGCAAAATTACGTAGATTTCCGATAGTCTGGAACCCGAGTTGATCGTGTTGACGAGCTGAATTGCGTCAGAGGCGACCTGCATGTTGGTGACTCCTAACGATCAGGCATGTCTGAGAGCTAATCAGACTGCAAGTGCTTCTGCTATCAGCGGCGATGCTACGAATCTATGGGCTTTTGATTCATGAATGATTATGCTTTGATTTGCTTTATGGAAGGTCCATCCCATTCCTCCAATTTTTGGTATGCCTCAATGGTTCTTAAGCATCACAACATGCCAAGGAATCATCAGTTCGACCCACAAACGAGTCGGCATAGTGTAGCTTTTATTTTCTTTTCGTTTAAGTGAACTTTCCTAGTTTGATATTTTTGCGCCTTAAGCGCTTTGTAGTTTCTTTTCTCTTTGTGTTGTCGTTTTATGCTTTTTTGTTTTCGGCCATATGACTAGCTGAGGAGCTATTATAAAGCTCCCCTGCAGCGTTGTATCATTTTTTTATCCTTGATTATCAATAAGGACCGGACTTTCTTCAAAGCTAAAGTCATTGCTTTTGCCTTTGTTCTTACTTGTGTTCTTGAGCGTGTGATTCACTCAAGGCTCGAGTGCTTTCTGTATCAGAGAGTTATTCATCCTCTCTGTGGTGCCATCGATCCACTTCTTTTCCATTCAACCAATCCCTCAAGAGAGAGTGTTCTTGCCAGCTTGACTGATCCCATCTCGACTCAAGGAGTGTACCACACACCTTGTTCTACCATTACCATCCATCAGTAAACACAAGAGAGCGTCAAAGCCAGTGTGTAGACTCCATCAAGCCACTCACTCTGATCTGTGAAACACTCTCATCTGAGTATTACATCATCTGGTATCAGAGCCGAAGATTCTATCTTCGGTTTCTATCCCTTTTACTTTCATATATCCGTTGTAGTTGCATTGTTTTCATTGCTTGCTTGGTTTCTTTGTTTTTCTCATTTAAAAACCCATAAAAATCGCTTGCTTGTTTTATTTAGTTTTATATCTTATAGGTTGTTATTTTAGATCATTTTATGTTGTATTTCATGCATCTTTTCCTCTGTTTTTGCATTATAGTTTAGCATTTTAGTATTATTTGCACTTAGAATCAACATAGCATGCATTTAGCTTAGGATTGCATACATTTGCATACATATGCATGTTTGTGGTGACTTGCCGGTGTTTTTGGGAGAGTTTTGGAGTCGGAAAGGGAATGGAAGCAACTCATGATCGGAGGAGACGCTAAAGAAGCAGCTTTGCAAACTCTGTATCCATATCGAGGTCCAGCATCGAGCAGAACATCCGTGAAGCTTGCTTGGTGTGAAGCGCCAGACGGGGAAGAAGGATTTCTCTGGTGACCTCGAGACTGCACCGAGGTAGTACACCGAGCTAGGCATGCCGTACAAGCCGATACGAATACACAGGACATATCGAGGTGTAGCATCGAGGAGAACACCGAGAATCCATCTCGATATCGAGCTGACTGCATTGAGCAGAACACCTCCCTTTGCACCACAATGTGTCAACGTGGAGAGTTGACAAAGATTTTTCCATTTTTGATCAAACCTTATTCTTTCACTTATTTAAGCTTTTGGCTTATCTTTTTAGCATTTATCTTCTTCTTGACCCTATTTTCGACCTTGTGGGAAACCACAAAGAGATTTTATGAGATTTTGATCAAGATCACTCTTTTAATAAAGTTTTGCACTTTCTTTGTCATTTTTCTTCTAGTTCTTGTTTAATCATGTTTGATCTATCATCTCTACTTAGTTATGTTGATTTCGCTATGTGTTGTGAGTAGTCTCATATGGTTTGAGATTGGACCAGATTTGGGGATGATTGGTTGATAACATAGGGAGTTTTAGTTTGATCCTTGCTTGATTCACCTTGCTTAGTTGTTCTTAAGGTTTGAGTAGATTGTTTAAGTGAAATAGCTTATAGGTGTTTGCTGCATCACAAGTGTTTGTTTAAAAGCCTGAAAGAACTATGCTTGAGATAATTGCTTAGATGATTACATTGCATCTTAGTATATTGTTTGGTCTTTAAGAGCCTTGTGTTTTCATGCTGGTTTTCACAGATACACAATCACAAGTGGGTCTGACATGTGCTTAACTTAGATATTTTTGTTCTTGTTGCAGGCTGATTTTGCACAGATACGCCATCACAAATGGGTCTGATATGTGCTTAACTTAGTTATTTATGTTCTTTATGCGGTTTGATTGAATTAGTGGCTTGATTATGAGTCTTGCTTGTTTTTAGTCTTGATCTCCCTAGGTTTTATACTAAGTAATCCCCAAGTCATCATTGCTCTTGCCTTGAACCAGCTTCATTGTTCTTTGCTTTTCACCATTTTGTGTTCTGTTTTCCTTTATTTTGATTTGCGTTGTTCTTGCTTTGTTCCTTACCTTGCACTTCAAGTTATTGCATTTAGCTTTCAATTTGGTTCTTGCACTTCTATTGCTTTGCATTGTTAGTTCCTTTTGCATTTAGTTTCTTTACAATTGCATCGCTTGCTTTAGTTTTGTTAGTATTGCTTTTCACTTTTGCATTTCATCTTTGTTCACTTAGGTTGTTAGAATCATCCTTCTTCATCATCCATGGTTAAGGTTAGTTAGTGCCTTGCATCTCTTTTATTCTAGCTCCTAGATGGATTGATTAAACCTCATCTATACTACATCTGATTAGAGAGAGATTGAGTTAAGACTTGCAAAAGTCCTTCTTCAGTGTCTTAAGTTTTTATAAAAAGAAAAACCCCAAAAAGAATAGATCCGTTTTGCTTGTTTCATTTTCATTGTTTAAGTTGCTAATTGTTTTTATAAAACCTATAAAACCGATATAAAGTTTTCTCTTTGTGTTATTGCGTGTTACTAGTCATGTCTTTTGATCAGCCTTGTTTGATTATTAGGCCAGTTAATAACCTTTGTTAGTTGTTATTTCGTTGGTATCGTGACGGTTTGTTAAGTGTTGCAAAGTTAAACAAACATTAGCAACATGACTGAGGTAGCAAACGGTGCACCAGCTGATCTAGCTCAGATGTTAGCCGCCATAAGGGAGAACATGAGGAGCATGACCCAAGAGATGGGTACCATTCGCCAAGAGTTTGGATCTCGCATTGAACAGATTGAGCATCAGCCAAGGAGAGCAGCTGTACGGGGAGCCCCAATACCACCAGTAGAGCCAGACACTGAGTTACAAGACATTGATGATGATAACTTTGATCCTCTCATAAGACGAGGACAAAGGAGACAAGATCATCTACAAAGAAACCTAAACCACGAGGTAAATGCTAGAGACAATAATCATGATATCAAACTAACACCTCCTACCTTTGCAGAAAAGTCTAATCTCGAGCTATACTTGGATTGGGAGAGGCGTATGGACCATATATTAGAGTGCTATGGATACGCTAAGCGTAAGAAAGTGGCTGTAGCAGCTGCTAACTTCACGAAGAATACACTTGCGTGGTGGGACAGTACCGTAGCTGAGAGGAGAAGGCAACGGTTTGGTCAAGTGTCTAGATGGAGCGATATGAAATATCTGCTCAAGCAAACGTATGTACCTGAGCATTACCATAGAGACTTACAATAATGTTTTCGTAAGTTATCTCAGGGAGCAAGGAGTGTAAATGAATACTTTGAGGAGTTTTAGAAGCTGATGAATTCTTTCGAGTTAGAAGAATCAGAAGAAGCCTTAATGGCTCAGTTCCTTGATGGCTTACAAGAGCGGATTACAAGAAAGGTGGAGCGAATGCAGTACGGAGGAATGCATGAGCTACTGCATCTCTCGGTACAAGTGGAGCAGAAAATCAAACGTAAGAGTCCCCACTTCAACCGTAGCAAACCTAACCAGTCGTGGGCATCAAGTAGCTCAAAGCCCTTAGATAAGGGAAAGGGTATAGAGATTGATTCTCGCTTGAGCAAGAACACTGAGGCCCCAAAATTCAGCCGACCCGATGATACACTCAGGTTTTACCCAAATAAAAGACTGCAAGAGCACAGACAATCACAGTAATATAGATGGGATCGAATCCACAGAGACCAAGGTTACGCTATGATTCTTAATGAATGAAATGGAGCTAAGACAATGTAATGACTGTTGAATGTAATGCAAAACGAAAATGGCAATTAAAATTCAATAAAAGATCAATTAAAACAAACGTTAGGTAAAAGGCAATTCGCAGGGATCAGAGATCATGAACCAGACAATTATTCAGGGAACAAATAAGCACAGTCTTGAACTCAAACATGAATGTATAGCTAATCCACTGTCGTGGTATCAGAGACTCTATCTAACAACCTAAGATTCTAAACTGTCGTTTGAACTTAGAATTGTAAACAAGCATTAGCGATCAGGTTCGATTTGTTCACAGATTGCCTTAACATCAGCTTTCGTTGGTTAAGGGCATTCTGCTCATCTATGTTCTTTCAGGCTTTTAAACAAACACTTTTGGTGTGCTAAACAACCTAGAATCAGAAACTAGGTAGCTAATCAGGTTTCAGCAATGAGATCAACGATAGATGAAGACAACAATTAAAATAACCTTATCTATGTATGATTCAATAATTCATAACCCCATTGAAACCCTAAACCTAACTGGTGGATTACTCAGACATGGAAGAAGAAAAAAGGCAAAGAGATGAAGAGAAATTCATAAATAATAAAATAGAAATCAACTGGGGTTCAGAAATCTTCTCAGAGATGTTGAGTACAAAGATCGTCTCCCCAAAACTCACAAATTGCCAAAAGCTCTAAGTCTCCATGAAAAAATAAAAGGTAGCCTAAACAATGGCTAAAAATCCAGTCTTTATTGGTCTAAACACGAGCTGGATGAAAAATTATGGAAAACCAAGTCGAAATAGGTAAAACCGAAATTTCCTTATTTTTCTGCGCGACCAAACCGGCTGGTTAAGGCATCGGATCGATCGGTCCAAAGTTGGATCGATCGATCTAGATACTCTCGGAAAATCCTGGTCTCATCGGATCGATCGGTCCCTCCTGGATCGATCGGTCTAAAATGTCTCGGGGAAACTTCGACCAAACGGATCGATCGATCCAATGTGGGATCGATCGATCTAAAATCCTTCGGGCAAATCTTGTCTTTCGGATCGATCGATCCAGTGTGGGATCGATCGATCTAATATCTCTCGGGCAATTCTTGTCTCCTCGCTTCCTTTGGATCGATCGATCCAATATAGGACCGATCGATCTGCACTCCGGAAAAGACTGAATTTGCTCCATTTCTTCATTTCTTCCTTTGCACTGCCTTGGAATCCATCCAAACGTGTTTTGACCTGTAAAGACTCTAAAAACACTAAAAAGACTCGATAAAAACCTTTGAAAGTCAGTTAGAAATCAGTAAAATCATAGTATATCAACTCCCCCAGACTTAGCATTTTGCTTGTCCTCAAGCAAATACTGAGTAAGGAAAAGAGGTTTGAAAACATAGAAGTCATGAACTCTCTCAAACCCCACCTTTTTTATCAACACCCTTGAACCCACATGCTATAGAGCCAACTTTAGATAATGTGTCAGTATACATACCGCAAGTCTAGCAATCATCCCAAATGAATTCAGCATTCCTTAGAGAAATCTGAGCTCTCCATTGTTGACCCCTTCAAGTTATTTTTGTGCTGTCTCAGTCGAGGGAATATCGATCAAAGAACTTACAGATTCTTTCCCTTCCAAGCTCTAAATCAGACAGTCTCCAGTACAAATCTCCTATTTTCTCTCCCCTTAATCGATTCTCCCTACTTGAGGGTATCATCTCATTTTTTTCTTTTTCGACTTTCTTTTATTTTGTAGCCCAAGAAATGGTGCTGCTCTTTACTTGTGTTCCTTGTGAGGAGACAGGTTCAAGAGTGCTCACTACTTGTGTTCCTTGTTAGGAGACGGGTTCGTGAGTGCACCATCCTTAGACTTAGTCATTCTTTCTTCTTTTTTTTTTTTACAAGGGGAGATCAAAGAGACTGTACCAAACTTATCTTCATTAGTGCTGAAAGAGGAATCAAGTTCAATGCATGCCAAGCCCCAAGAAGAGAATTTCGAAATTCATTAGGGCGGAGTCAACGTTGGATCCTTCAGACTCTCCAGAAACGTGAACTTTCTCTGTTATGTTGATCCACTTTTAGCGTTCTACTTAACAGAATCTGCGGTTAGCTGTTGTAGCAATGGTCCTTCAAGTGTCAATGTAGAGCAGTTAGTTAAAGAAAAATCCATGACATTCAAACATAGTTTTGACTCAATAAAAACATCTTGGACTAACTCTAGAGAAAACAAACCAAAGCAACCAGCATTAGTACCAGCAAATACTCTCCCCCAGACTTACTTCAAACCGTCTCGGTTTTGAAAATAAATCAGAAGAAGAGTATGACAAAAGCAAAAAATACATGAAAGGGAAAATGATATAAAACAAGGGAAATGATACTACTCTCAATGGTCGCTCTCTGAAGTAGCACTCTGGGTCTGTCCGGTAGCACGTCTGCGTCTGCGCCGAAGGGGGGGAACATCCTCGGAATCTGGTTCCTCATCATCAGCATCCATATCTGGCTCCTCAGCAGCTGTGTCATCTCTAGTCTCTGTAGCCCTGAAACAGGAGGGTGGTCGTGGACAGCTGAGCTTCGCCAAAGCTCCCAAATCTTCTGCATCATGGAGTTGTTCTTCCGCTGAGAGTCAACCATCCAAGCCCATCGGTCTGCCTCTGAAACATCTGGAGCAAGGGGAAGGAGGTCATACTGACCAGCATAAGGAGGGAGCAGGGACTCCATAGACTGGCGGGCTGCAGATGCAGTGAAAGGGTCCTGAGGGAATGTGTCTGGTGCAGGAGCATCCTCATAGTGCGGTGGGTGGGCGCTAGAACGAGATGAGCTACCTCTGCGTCTAGAAACTGAGGCCATGGTCGGGTTCGGGCATAAGTGGACAGCATCAGGTAAGAACTCCAAGTTAGCCCGCGAAGAAAGAGTGGTGATGTCGTTGTTAGGAAGCTGGCAGTACAACTTCCGACCATCCCTGTCCTGAAACTGATACTTGTAGCCTGGCATGAGGATCCCACTGGCTCTGAAATGCTCCTCATTGAGGAGCCTCTGTGTATCAATCCTCTCTGTGGAAGTAAGATCAATATCATGGTACCTGAAAATGAGAGTCAAAAGGCTACCAATCGCCTCAGTCCGAGATATGGAAGTGGTAAGGCCTCTGAACTTCTTCCCCACGAGGACATGAGCAAACAAGTATCCAAGGTTTGTGCGAAGAACCGGTGGTGGTGGTAGGCTGTAAATGCTGCTGGCAAAGGAGGGCAACCCGTAATGTAGCATCAACAACTCATCTTTCCTCAAAGCACCTGGCTCCTCCTTGCCAAACATAATGTTGCCTAGGATCTTAGCAACCACTCGAACCACAGGGATCCTGATCAATGTCAGCTTGGCCTCTCGAGACTCAAAAAGGCCTGTCCCAATCACTGGCCACAACTCAGTGATCTGTATAAAGTCAGTCGGGATTCTGCACAACTCCTGCCTATAATCAAATCAAAACAGCTCACATAAGGCAGGAATGGGTATCTCATAGTGAGCACCTCGCAGAAGGTATGTGAGAACTCCCTCACTAGCAACAGGATGCAAGGGATCCGTGAAATAGAGCTCTGCTGAAGCAAGGAACTGACGGACTAGCTCCGGGTAGAGGGGGTAGTGGTCATATGCAATCCGTCCCATGCCTATCTGCTCGAGCATCTCATAAACATCCTCTTTGATCCCCATCCTACACAGAGTCCTAGCATCCACAATCTGAGTGGGGACAAGACTAACCTTCAGCAGCCCATTGTAGAAGGCGCTATTGTAGTCCTTCCACGGGTAACCTCGCCCGCGGTTCACGTAGCTTTGTGACTTCTTGATTTGAGCCACTGTGACGTCATTGGGAAGTCTGGACAACACGAAAGGTCTGGCGTCAGGGCGAGGCCAGGGAGCCATGCTGAAATACACTTCTTCTTCCTCATCTGGTTCTGAAGCACGGGATGAGGAGGCGGCAACAGATTTGCCTTTGTGCTGCTGCTGTGTCTTCGAGCCTCGTGTTGGCTGCTTCCTGCTGGATCCGGCGGGATCATTTGTCCTCACCATTGTCTGCAAAAACAAACAACATACCATATTTATCCAATATTTCACAAAGAGAGAGGCAAAATTTTCAGGAATTGACAAACTGGAACAATGCTTGACACAATCAATAACCAAATGAGGCAATGAGGCATAAACAATCCAGTAACAGTATCAAGCAACATATTTTCGGATCAATCCCGAAAAATAAACCCATTTTCGCACTATTCACCATGAAAATTCTCAAGCTCAAGACAAATCACCAAAAATAGCAGATTAAGGCATGGAAAGGGTCGGGTTCAATCCTAGAACACTATAGTAAGCCACGATTTCATTCAAAACCTCTCAAGAACCCGAAAATTCTAACCTTCAACCATTTAGGACGAATTGAAAAAGTGGTGAAAGAGTGTCATATCTTTGCAGATCGAGTGAGATGATTAGATAAACAGATAGAGGATGAAAAACCGAGCAGAATGGACCCAAAAATCACCCAAATCCGTTAAGAATCGAAGAAGTTATGGGGTTTTGAAAATTCTTCCCAAAATCACCAAGAACACTCGAAGGGGGAGAGGAGAAGAAAAATCCGATTTTGATCCAAAATGAGATTTTTTTTTGTTTTAAAACGTGTTTTCTCGGTTTGGTTTAAGTAAAATAAACCAAATAAAACCCATAATTGATCAAAAACGAGAATCGTGGGCTTACCTGGGCCACGGATCGATCGATCCGAATTCGGATCGATCGATCTAAATACTCTCGGGTCGATCTGCCTTCTTTGGATCGATCGATCTGATATAGACCGATCGATCTAAATACTCTCGGGTAAAACTCCAACTTCCCGATCGATCGGTCTATTTCTGGACCGATCGATCTAAATTCTCTCGGATCGTTCTCGTTCTGTAGGATTGATCGGTCCCCCTGTGGCTCGGTCGATCTGTATTTTTTTTTTTTTTTTTTCATGAAAACTAAATAATGAATGTTAGAAGAAAAATATGAAATGAAATATACACACTTACCAGTGGGTTGCCTTCCACCAAGCACTTGTTTTAAGTCCCGAGCTTGACTTTGGTTGCCTTTTAGGCTGGAAGTGCATCACTTAGGGGAATGGTTTCCCCTTAAGTGATATCGGTATCAGCAAGATATGGCTTGAGTCTCTGACCATTGACCACAAAATCCTTCCCTTGTGGGTCCAAAAGCACAATGGCTCCATAAGGGCGCACTTCCTTAATTGTGAAAGGGCCTGACCATCTTGATCTCAACTTCCCAGGAAACAGCTTCAGGCGAGAATTGAAAAGTAAGACTTGGTCATTTGCAGCAAAACTCCTTGGAATGATCTTCTTATCATGGTATGCCTTAGTTCTCTCCTTGTAGATCCTAGAATTCTCATAAGCCATGTGTCTGATCTCATCCAGTTCATTCAGTTGTATCAGCCTTCTTGCAGAGGCAGGTTTGATGTCAAAGTTCAACAGCTTGACAGCCCATGCTGCTTTGTATTCTAACTCCACTGGAAGATGACATGATTTCCCATAGATGAGGTGGAATGGGGTCGTGCCTAAAGGTGTCTTATAAGCAGTCCTATATGCCCAAAGAGCATCATCCAACTTGACAGATCAATCCTTCCTAGTTGTGTTCACAGTCTTCTGCAAAATGCTTTTGATCTCCCTGTTAGAAATTTCGACCTGGCCACTTGTTTGGGGGTGGTATGGCGTGGCCACCTTGTGCTTGACTCCATGTTTCTTCAGCAGACTTTCAAAGACTCTATTGATGAAGTGAGAACCACCATCACTGATCACAATTCTAGGAATTCCAAACCTTGGAAAAATCACTGATTTGAACATCTTCAAGACCACTTTTGCATCATTAGTTGGACTGGCCATTGCTTCAACCCATTTAGACACATAGTCTACTGCAACCAAAATGAACTTATTCCCATAAGAGGATGGAAATGGTCCCATGAAATCGATATCTCACACATCAAACACTTCCACTTCCAAGATGAAGTTCTGAGGCATCTCATTCCTTTTGCTGATATTGCCTTGTCTTTGGCATGAATCACACTTAGAGACAAAGGTATGTGCATCTTTGAACATTGTTGGCCACCAGAAACCAGCTTGCAAAGCCTTGAAGACAGTCTTGAAGGTAGCAAAGTGTCCTGCATAACTGGAACCATGACAATGAAACAGAATGCCTGGAACCTCCTCTTCTGGTATGCATCTCCTGAAAACGCCATCAGCACATTGTTTGTATAAGAAAGGCTCATCCCAAAAGTAGTGTCTGATGTCTCTTAAGAACTTCTTCTTCTTGTACCCAACAAAACCGGCAGGTTCTTTCTCTGCAGCCAGGTAGTTTGCAATGTCCCCAAACCAAGGCATTGTGGAGTGTGTTGTGGTGCTAGGTGATGTATGAACAGCAGCCATGTACCCAAGGTTGATGGCATACACGCGCTCTTCAGTAAAGTCATCATCCAGAGGAACTGATTCCTCTACATGCATCCTAGAAAGATGATCTGCAACCCCATTTTCAACTCCTTTCTTGTCCCTGATCTCCAGATCAAACTCTTGCAACAGAAGTATCCATCTCAGTAGCCTAGCCTTGGCATCCTTCTTTGTCAGCAAGTATCTCAAAGCAGCATGATCAGTATGCACAATCACCTTAGACCCCACAAGATATTGTCTGAACTTGTCAAAAGCAAACACTATAGCAAGAAGTTCTTTTTCAGTTGTGGCATACTTGCATTATGCATCATCCAGGGTTCTGCTAGCATAGTAAATGACATGAAGCTTCTTGTCTTTCCTCTGTCCTAAGAGGATCCATAGACTGAAAAGTCATCCATGAAAACCTCCATTATGTCCTCAATATAGTCAGTGAAAATTGACATCATACAGCGCTGGAAGGTGGCTGGGGCATTGCACAAACCAAATGGCATTCTGCGATAAGCAAAAGTTCCATAAGGACAAGTGAATGTGGTTTTCTCCTGATCATCTGGGTGTATGGGAATCTGAAAGAAACCAGAATAACCATCTAGAAAACAGTAGTAAGGATGGTTAGCCAATCTCTCAAGCATCTGATCAATGAATGGCAAAGGGAAATGATCTTTACGAGTTGCAGCATTCAACTTTCGATAATCTATGCACATCCTATGCCCTGTAACAGTTCTAGTTGGAATCAACTCATTTTTATCATTCTTAACAACTGTCACACCACCTTTCTTTGGCACTACATGGACAGGACTAACCCAACTACTGTCAGAAATAGCATAGATCACTCCTGCTTCTAGAAGTTTCATTATCTCCTTCTTAACAACATCTTTTAGATTTGGGTTTAACCTCCTCTGATGTTCTATAGAAGTCATTGATTCATCTTCTAGATGTATCCTATGCATGCAAAGATCAGGTGAAATTCCTGTGATGTCATCTAATGAATAACCTATGGCTCTGCGATACTTTCTAAGTTCACACAAAAGTAAAGCAGTTTCAGCATTGTTCAGTTTAGCATTAATGATGACAGGATAAGTGGAGTTAGGACCAAGAAAGGCGTACCTTAGCCCCTCAGGAAGTGTTTTGAGCTCTACTTTTGGAGCTTTCAGCTCACTCCACGTGGATGCTTGTGGTTCTGGTTGAGTCTTTGCTGGATGTGCACATTCAACTCCATCAAGACTGAGGTGGGCGACCATTTTCTCTATGGTTCTGCTGGAGTCCATCATCCTTGCATATTCAGCTGCCTCTTCGTTGAAAAATCCATGTTCACTTGCAACTTGTGTTAAGGCAATCTCCAATGGGTCTTGTACCATAAGTTCTGCAGCAACATCCTCTGAAATTTCTAGAGAGTCATCCACTGAGAAGGTTTGCCCACCAAGCATAGGTTTCTTCAGCATTTTATCCATCTCAAACTTCAAGATGATGTCTCCAAGATGAAGATCTATCCTCCCACTTCTGACATCGATTATGGCTCCAGCAGTGCATAGAAAAGGTCTCCCTAGGATGAGAGGGTCCTTTGGTTCTTTATCTAGCTCAAGTACCACGAAATCAGCAGGTACATATGCATTGCCAACCTTGACATGCAGATCTTCAAGGATTCCAACTGGCAGCTTTACAGATCTATCAGCAAAAACCAAAGAGATCTTTGTTGGCTTAAACTTTGTGAAGCCAAGTCTTTTAGCCACTGAGTATGGCATCAAGTTGACACTTGAGCCCAGATCACATAAAGAACAAGCAAAAGTCATTGCTCCAATCTGCACTGAGAGAACAAAACGCCCAGGGTCATCCAACTTCTTAGGCATTTTGTTTTGGAGAATGGCACTGCAATCTTTTGTTACTTTGATGAAGTCTTCCTCTCCAGTCATCTTGCTTGTTACTAGGCTCTTCATGTATCTCTTCATTGCAGGCATCATCTGGATTGCATCAGCTAGAGGAAGTTTCACAACCAGATCATTTACCATCTCCATGCATTTTGCCTCCTCCAGGTTCTTCCTAGACTTCTTTGGAGGAGTAGGGTAAGGAACCTTTGGGACATAGACTCTGGCTGGCGGCACCAGGTCTTTCTCTACTTCAGTATGCCCATCTGTGGTGTTCTTGTCCTCCTCAGGTTCTGTTGTCATTCTCCCTTCTGGATCAGTCACAACATCAGCCACATCTCCTCTTTGGGACACATGTCCTAGTACCTTTCCACTCCTGAGTGAAATAGCATTCACAAACTCTTTTGGATTTTGTTCACCTTTTCCTGGAAGAAAACCGTGTGGTCTCTTGATTGCCTCAGCAGTTTGAGCTACCTGAGTGTCTAGCTTCTTCACATGAGTGTTCAAAGCTTCATACTTGCCATTCAGGTCATTGTACATGTTATCAACCTTGGTATTGATCTCATAGGAGGATTTCTGCTGATTGACCAAGAGTTGTTGCATAAGAGTCTTGAGTTCATCCTGAGAACTTCATGTGGAGCTTGCAGAAGCTTGGAAGGGTGCTGGTGTTGTAGACTGAAAAGTGTTGAATGGTTGTTTCTGCTGAAATCCACTCTGAAATCTGTTCTGACCCTGATTTTGCATGAAGCTTTGATTTCCTTGAAAACCTTGAGAGAAGTTCTTCTGAAATCCTTGGTTCTGCATTCCTGTCTGTCCTGAAAACCCTTGGGAAGTACCATTGGCGCCAGCATTTTGCATATATGCCTTTCCTTGGAATTGAGGCGCTTGGTTGACCATCTGCTGAGGGTAGACTTGATCCTGTGGATTTTCGACATTTGTGCTCTTGTAGGACAAGTTTGGATGGTTTCTGTAGTTCTGGTTGAACCCTCTGTTTTGCATAAATGGCTGGCCATTCACATAGCTAACTTCCTGCAGCTCATTGTTCTCTTCCTCTGGAAAATCTTGACAGAGAAAAGTATCAGATCCATTTTCACAATTCTGTCCTCCCTTCTGAGTTGCCTTCAGCAGAAGACTAACTTGAGCAGTCAGCTCCTCTATCTTCTGAGATTCCACACTGCTGACTATTCTTGATCTGTCATACTCAGGGCATCTGTTATTAGAACTTGCAGCCAAGTTCTCAATCAGCTCATATGCCTTCTGAGTACTCCTGGTCATGAAATCTCTATTGCTTGCAGCATTGAGATTATTTTTGAACTCCCATTCCACTCCATCATAGAAGATGCTTAGGAACTGCTCATTTGAATACCCATGGTGAGGGCACTCTCTGCGGTATTCCTTAAACCTCTCCCATGCTTCACAGAAAGATTCCCCTGAATGCTGCTGGAAGGTGGTGATCTTGTTCCTCAAAGCAGCAGTTTTGGACTTGGTGTAGAAGTGGTCCAGGAATGCTGCTCTGCATTCACTCCAGTTTGTCAAAGAGCTAGGAGGAAGGGATTTAAGCCATCTCTGTGCTTTGTCAGCCAAGGAGAATGGAAAGAGCTTGCATTTGAGAAAGTCAGCAGGTACTCCATTCGATTTTGTTGTGCTGCAGATCTCCTCAAAATTCTCAATGTGATCCATTGGAAGCTCAGCAGAGAGGCCATGGAACAGATGTTGCTTCACCAATGCAATCATTTACGGTTTTATCTCATAGTCTGCTCTCTCAATAGCTGGTATGCGGATAGCAGCTCTGTTCCTGTAGAAGGTGTGAGGTGTATCCACATCCCCAATGGCCTGCTGCTCTTGTTGTTGCTGTAGCAACCTGTTCACCTGCTGTTGCATACGCTGGAGCTCTGTAGCCTGGTTAGCTTGACCCTCTGGCAAATCCTGACCGTCGGTGTTATCACACATCGTGGCTTGATTCGACTTCTTTTTTCTTCCTTTGTTGTTTGTCCTTTTAACTCGTGCAAGTTCCTGGTTGTTCAGAAGGAGGAGGTTGTCAGAACCTTTACTTCTTCTCTGCATGCACCTGAATCCACAAGAGTGAAAGAAGAAACTAGTTAGTAAATCTTAGACTAAACTTCAATCCTAGATTCACAGGTAACGCTATTGGTCCCCGGCAACGGCGCCAAAAACTTGATACACACAGGTTTTACCCAAATAAAAGACTGCAAGTGCACAGACAATCACAGTAATATAGATGGGATCGAATCCACAGAGACCAAGGTTACGCTATGATTCTTAATGAATGAAGTGGAGCTAAGACAATGTAATGACTGTTGAATGTAATGCAAAACGAAAATGGCAATTAAAATTCAATAAAAGATCAATTAAAACAAACGTTAGGTAAAGGGCAATTCGCAGGGATCAAAGATCATGAACCAGACAATTATTCAGGGAACAAATAAGCACAATCTTGAACTCAAACATGAATGTATAGCTAATCCACTGTCGTGGTATCAGAGACTCTATCTAACAACCTAAGATTCTAAACATCAGCTTTCGTTGGTTAAGGGCATTCTGCTCATCTATGTTCTTTCAGGCTTTTAAACAAACACTTTTGGTGTGCTAAACAAACTAGAATCAGAAACTAGGTAGCTAATCAGGTTTCAGCAATGAGATCAATGATAGATGAAGACAACAATTGAAATAACCATATCTATGTCTGATTCAATAATTCATAACCCCATTGAAACCCTAAACCTAACTGGTGGATTACTCAGACATGGAAGAAGAAGAAAGACAAAGAGATGAAGAGAAATTCATAAATAATAAAATAGAAATCAACTGGGGTTCAGAAAACTTCTCAGAGATGTTGAGTACAAAGATCGTCTCCCCAAAACTCACAAATTGCCAAAAGCTCTAAGTCTCCATGAAAAAATAAAAGGTAGCCTAAACAATGGCTAAAAATCCAGTCTTTATTGGTCTAAACACGAGCTGGATGAAAAATTATGGAAAACCAAGTCGAAATAGGTAAAACCGAAATTTCCTTATTTTTCTGCGCGACCAAACCGGCTGGTTAAGGCATCAGATCGATCGGTCCAAAGTTGGATCGATCGATCTAAATACTCTCGGAAAATCCTGGTCTCATCGGATCGATCGGTCCCTCCTGGATCGATCGGTCTAAAATGTCTCGGGGAAACTTCGACCAAACGGATCGATCGATCCAATGTGGGATCGATCGATCTAAAATCCTTCGGGCAAATCTTGTCTTTCGGATCGATCGATCCAGTGTGGGATCGATCGATCTAATATCTCTCGGGCAATTCTTGTCTCCTCGCTTCCTTTGGATCGATCGATCCAATATAGGACCGATCGATCTGCACTCCGGAAAAGACTGAATTTGCTCCATTTCTTCATTTCTTCCTTTGCACTGCCTTGGAATCCATCCAAACGTGTTTTGACCTGTAAAGAATCTAAAAACACTGAAAAGACTCGATAAAAACCTTTGAAAGTCAGTTAGAAATCAGTAAAATCATAGTATATCACCCGAGCAAGGTAAGTTTCCTAGTACTAATCAAAGGACTATAGACATAACGTGCTTTAAGTGTCAAGGTAGGGGACACATATCTAGAGAATTCCCCAACAACGGCGTGATGATTCCACTTCTAGTGGTGAATATGAATCACAAGATGAGCTAGAAGAGGACTCAGATGGCAAGGAGGATGACATTCAATATCATGACCGAAGAGAGCTCTTAGTTACAAGGTGAGTACTGAGTGTACTAATCAACCCCGGTGAAAGGGAGCAACGAGAAAACATATTTCATACAAGATGTACTATTCAAGGAAAGGTATGTAACCTAATCAAAGACGGTGGATCATGTACTAATGTAGCTAGAAAATATTTAGTTTAAGTGAACTTTCCTATTTTGATGTTTTTGCGCCTTAATCGCTTTGTAGTTTCTTTTCTCTTTGTGTTGTCTTTTTATGCTTTTTATTTTCGGCCCTAGGGCTAGTTGACGAGCTATTATAAAGCTCTCCTGCAGCGTTGTATCAGTTTTTACCCTTCATTATCAAGAAAGACCAAACTTTCTTCAAAGCTAAAGCCGCCGCTTTTGTCTTTGTTCTTACTTGTGTTCTTGAGCGTGTGATTCACTCAAGGCTCGAGTTCTTGCTATATCAAAGAGTTATTCATCCTCTCTTTGGTGCTATCGATCCACTTCTTTTCCATTCAACCGATCCCTCAAGAGAGAGCGTTATAGCCAGCTTGACATATCCCAACTCGGCTCAAGGAGTGTACCACGCGCCTTGTTCTACCATTACCATCTATCAGTCAACACAAGAGAGCGTCAAAGCCAGTGTGTAGACTCCATCAAAACACTCACTCTGATCCATGTAACACTCTCATCTAAGTATTACATCAGGCTTCCTTGGCTAGTTTATTACAAGAAATCACTACAAAAATCAAAATGCAAAATCAAGGGAAAAATCAAAGCAATAATACAAAAGTTCATAAATAAGAAGGTTGTTAATTTAAAGGGATTAGCTGTTGAAATAAAATTACAAGAAACACAAAAGATTAGTCAAATATAATGTAATTGATTCAATGACTTACTTTGAATTGTTGTGGGAAGATTGGTAGATTTGGAAGCTTAGTTTGATTTCTTGTTGACTTTGATTTAGCTCGGTATTATGGAAAACAAGGCGGTTCCTTGGGTGGATGATATAACCGGTCATGATTCTTCATATGACTTAAATTTCATGTATGGACCGTCATGCTAGTGTGCACCATAAACTTGAGTGACGTGGTCTTCAAGTATATCTTGTGAAGCATCATTTTTGGGGTGATGGCGAGTTTTTCAAGTTGGTATGTGATATCTTCAAGTGCTTGTTGACTTATTAAACTGTTCATGGCTTGATTAAACACTTTTTAAAGTCTCTTCGTACCAGCTCTTATCTTTGGTGGTAACCTCGTTGCGGAAATTATATCTTCAGAGTTGATGTCCACATCAGTAAATCAGTTTTGGAATCATTATAACCAAATGGCCAAATCTATGAGATTCACGAGAGTACGGGTTTAAAAAGATAAACTGTATGACAGATATCCATACCGTTTTGAATCTAAATGTACCAAAAGTTACATGGGATCTTCTATATAAAGGTGATAATGTCATAATAGGATCTCACTACTGAAAAGCAACAAACGCACATACCAAGACTTAGGTTTTACTTTATTTTTTCTTTAAAATCCTAAAAGATTATTATAGAGGCACTTCGATTTAGACTGTGTATGTTCATGGTTTCACATGGATTCATGTCTCTTTTTTAGCACTCTTTTCATGCCCTCTCTGGTGAAGAGAAATGGTCACTAAAAATAGCTTAGAATTAAACTACATTGGAGAATCCAACTACAAGACCTTTTTGATATAGCAAAATCAAAACATTTCATATTGATCATGTTAACCATCACACAAAGGCACTGTAAGATGAAAGATAAAAAAGAAAAACAACATATAGAAGCATAGATTTTGATTTTGGTGACAGAGGAATAAAAATCCTAAGTAAAGTGATACTTTGGAGATCTTTTACCTAAAACTGTAAACTGTTTGGAAAGAATACAATCCGTCTTAAGTAATAAAATAAGAAAATAGCATAATCCAAGTGAACACATCATACTGCAGAGAGATAAGAATTCAAAGAAAAATCAATAATACAATCCAAATGAACAACACATCACACTTCAAGAATAAAGAGAAAGCATAAGAAGAAGCATGGATTATGTGACAGATCCCAATCAAGAGTAGGGGATGTTTATACCTAAAGGCCACTAAAGAAAAAAAGAAGAAAAGAAAAGACAAAATTAGCGACACTTGTGGAAAGCATTGAAACTAAGAGGCACAACATATTCTGCAAAATTCTTCTCACCTAAACACAAAACCTATCTTTAGGGAATATTTTTAAAAGTTGAACTAATTTCAATATGTTTCCATTTAATATTTTTCTTCTCCCATATATTTCCTGCCGAACAAATCAAATATATGAATAGAGGTGAGCTCTTTCCAACAGCTTGAAACATCATCATTTTAAATAAATTTTCAAGTGGCAAATGTCAATTTAATATTAAAACCACAAAAAAATAATTATTTTTTTATTAATGCATTTAGAAAATATAAAAAATCTATTTATTTATATATTAATGTTGCAAAACTAAATTAATTTATCTACAAATAATCAGATCTATATTGAAATATTACATTTAGAATAAAGAATATTTAAGATATAATAAAATCAGATAAAATTAAGTCATGTCAAAATAAAAGATAAAAAGATAAAATTTGACAAAGGTGTTGGTGAAGGCATATAAATCAGTTTTGTCATGACAAGTGTCAACTTAATATTAAAATCATGAAAATAATTATAATTATTTCTATTAATGCATTTGTAAAATATGAAAAGTCTATTTATTAATATATTAAAGTTTAAAAACTGAATTAATTTTCTACAAATAATCAGATCCATATGAAAAAAATTATATTTGAAATAAAGAATATTTCAGATATAACTACTTTATGTCAAAGTAGAAGATAAAAATATAAAATTTGACAAAAGTATTGGTGAAGGCATATAAATCAATTTTGTCGGATCTGTGAAACTCTAGTGAAAAATATATAAAGTTAAATTGAATAACTATGTTTCATGGATACCGATAATATGATAGGTTCTCCTAAAAATAACATATGAATTGATAAACTAAATTCTAATATATACAGAAGTTTAATATATTTCGTAAATATATGTTATTAAAAAAAATTGTAAATATGAAATTCAAATAAAAATACTGTATTGTTTAAATAAAATATATTTTAGAAAAAATCTGCATGTATGCAGGTGCAAATCTAGTGTGAAAGTAATAAATAGAAGAAAAACAAATTTGTAATTTTATCTGAAGAGTTCAATACATGATGCAAATGGACCATATGAGTATGATAAGGGTGCATACCTCATGCTAACCTAGAGTAACCACAGAAGACACTCAGTGCCAAAAAGATATGTAACAAGTGAAATGATTACCTAAGAAAATAAAGGCAAGAAACGATTTTGGGTATCTTCGTCCTCCCATTCAAGCTCCGTTTTCTGTTCTCGAGGATCCATCTCTACTGTAAACCAGCCAAGTCGTGGGACACTCGTAGCATCTAAGGGAAGCTTTCTCAGCTTTGGACAGTTTATTGTTTCTATTCGCCTCAAAAATGGAAAGGGGAGAGGACTCCAGTAGATACTCACCAGGTTAGGCAATCTTACCAACGATAAGTATTCTAAATTCTGAAATGGAGTAATACCTATAAGATTGGCTGCTTTCTCGTTGTTAATAATTTCTTCCACTTCTTTTGAATCAAAAACTTGTAGGTAGACAAGATTTGGAGCAAACAGTAGCCAAGTCAAATCCTTGATGCCGCATAAGTTATATACATGCAGGACACTAAGGTTGGTATAGCATCGACTCGTCGGATTGTGTAAACCAGACGAGCCTGTCTCACTTTCTCTGTATTTTGTATATATATTAGTCTCCATGACAAGAAAACTTTCCAACCAGAGCTTACGTCGATGATTCTCCATACTGACCGGCTTTTGCTGGAAACCCCGAATCTCCAGACCATTGATGGAGTTCGCCAACCTTGGATCACCTAATAGCTGCCCCAGACCCGACTCCGTAGATATGGTTATAGTTACAACTTGTAGATGCTCCAAGAGCTGCAACTCCTTCACTAAGCTAACATCTCCATGAACATTGGAGCTTTGTAGTTTCAATATTCTTAAACTCGTCAACTTTGATATCCCAGCCATACTACAAAGTCTCACTGTCCAAGCCAAATTAAGTTGAGATAGCTTTTTCAACTCGTGGAAACCAACTGGCAGTTGCTCAATACTTGTATACGACAAGTCAAGATACTGCAAAGATGCCAGCTCCGATATCCACTCTGGAAGTTCATGGATGCTCCAATTATCTGATAGATCCAAAACAGCTAGCTTTTTCATAGACCGCATGAATTCCCCTGAGAGATTCTCCAAATTATTATTCTGGAGGAAGAGAGTTGTAAGTTCAAAACACGTGGAACCTGAGGTTAGCTCCTTAATGTTATTACCCATTAATGACATCCGTCTCACAGCTCCCCAATCCTTGACTTTGGGTATTTCACGTAACCCAAGCCTTGCATTCACAACAAAAGCGTCTTTCTGATTCCCAAAATAGGATGCAATCCACAGAGCCATTTCACGAACTACATCGTGCATTTTCACAGCCGTTTTTCCAACACCGCCAAGATAACGTCCAGCGTCTTTGAACTCATCTGTTAGTAAATTTGCACGGATAAGGGTACCGAGTACCTCATAACCCTTGTTCATCGCGCTCTTCATAACTTGGTATTCCCCCAAGAATCCCTCGCATATCCAGTATTCTATCAACCTTTCTTTTTCTATTTGATCATCTTCCGGAAACATAGCACAGTAGAGGAAACATGACTTGATATGTTCATTCACCAAGCTATCGTAGCTGTACTTCAAAATTGGAAGGATTTTATTTTCCATGTTAGGAAACTCTGCAGCTGATCTAGTCAAAACATTGATTGCATGCTCCCATTCTTGTACCGTAGTTTTAGATGTCATTGTCTCACCAATGACATTGAGCGCTAGCGGCAAACCACGACATTTTGCAGCAACTTTTCTTGCAAGCTCGACAATGAAAGGATTTCTTCTTAATGTGCTGTCTCCAATCTTATTACTAAATAATTCCCATGCTTCATCTCGTTCCAAACACTTGACATGCATCGGCTCATGATCCCCCATCTGCCTACATACTTGGCGAGAGCGAGTGGTGAATGCTACTTTACATCCATTTTCTCTGGTTGGAAAGGGAACTCCTATGGCTTCCAAATCTACTTTCTCCCATATATCATCCAGCATCAACACAAATCTCTTCCCCTTTAAAACTCTATGCATCTCTGCAGCCTTATCACTTTCATTTTTGTTCGTCCATTGGTCACCACAAAGGTGTAGCTTTTGTGCAATCTCTTCTTGAAGTTTCAGAATATGTACGCCTTGAGACACCACGACCCAGATCACAACGTCAAACCTATTAGCCATTTCAGCGAACTTGTTGTGGATTTTCTTGAAAATGGTAGTTTTGCCTACACCACCCATACCGTGCAGACCCATGGTACCGACTCCATCTTCCATAATTCGATTCCATGCCTCCTCCAGTATTAATTTGTGACCGATGGTAGGCCGTGTAGGCCTCTCCACCACTTCAGATCTTGGAGTCAACTCAGTAACCTCTTCAAAATGACCCTCTGATTTGAGGTTTTTAATCTCTTCCGACAACAAGAATACACGTTTCCCATATTTGTAGCTCAAGCATAAATTTTTTGAACATAAACCACATAGACACAACTTCTGAAGCTGAACGGCACTAGTACTAATCAGATCACTGACCCGTGTATCAATGATCTCGACACGTGTAAGCCATACCTGGACAGCTTTAAGCCTTCGTTGATGTTGTGCCTCCTCTCTCGCTACCTTGTTCTTCACCTCATCTTGAATTGCTATGAGATCTTCCATTTCTCTCTGAAGAGACCTGAGATTATCTTTTAGGGTTCGAATATAACCTTTACTACACAACCACCTAAAGATATGATTCAGCGTTTCATCACAAGACGGTTGAAAAGACACAAAATTCCCCATGGTAATAGAAAGAGAGAATGTTCAGTAAAGCTGAAGGTGAAGAAGTGTTTTAGAGAACAACTTGCTCCAATAAAGTCTTTGAACAATTATTTCAAAGGAAAACAAAAAAAAGATAGTGGCGTAGGTGAAAAAGACACAAAGCCTTTAATCAACTATTCTAACTAATATCAGACCACATGAAGGACTTTGCTTAGTCTTGTTTTTAAATCAACTAAAGTCCATACGACCATTACTTAAAAGAAACAATAGAAATGGCGTGCAGAAGAAAAACAATACAAAAAGCAACCATGGACTTGGATCCAGAGGTCAAGATTCAGGAAAATAGACCGTATCGGTACCTGGAACAGTGTAGACAGTGGAGAAGACAGCAATAACTGAGGCTGATTTGTATGAAAATGATCTAATTGTATCAAAGTTACATGGAATATTCTTGATGGAGGACAAAAAAGGATTTCACTACTGATAAGCTACAAACGCATATACGAAGACATGTGTTTTTTTTTTTTGCTTTAATGAGAAGTAGAAGAATATACCTTTATTATTGCATCTCTTTCTGAATACTCGATTGAGCCACTTCGTTTTGGACATTGTCTGTTTATGATTTCACATGGATTCATGTTTTTTAGCACTCTGCTGGGAAAAGAAAAAAAAAAACTGGGTTTTATTTCTTCAATTGCTCAGTCATGGAGTTTGGTGAATTTTAGGGGGTTTTGAGTTCTCTAATTTGGGAAATTTCGTTGCTTATTAAATTATGATGATGGAAAAAATGGGTTTAGCTGAAATTGAGTTCTGGTTTAATTTAGACTGGTTATTTCATTAATTCTTCTCCAAGCCGGTTTAAGAGCACTTAATTTGATTTGATAGCTATTGGATTGAGGCTGGTGCACATAATTTAAATCGAAAAATACCGATTCGATTACAATGATTTCATTAGGTTAGTGAGATTAGTTTCTTATAGACTAATAGTTTCATTAGGTTAGTGAGATTAGTTTCTTATAGACTAATAGGGGGTGTATTCAAAATAGAAACTAGAGTGATTTGTAAATCACAAACCTTTTGTTATTGAAAAATAAATTTTTTCTTATTATTGAACTAATGATTTGAAAATATAATTTCAAATTTACTATTACTGAAAATAATTTAAATAGTAAATTTAAAAAACTTGAAATGACTTTAAGATGTTTAGATAGAATTTTCTAGTTAAAAATATATGAATCTAAATTATATGATTTTAGGTTGAGTTTAATAGAATTTTGATATCAAATCACAAGATATAAATCAACCAAATCATCTTAAAACTCATTAAAACTCATTAAAACTCATTAAAACTTAAATCTTTCTAAATCATTTCAAATGCTAAGTTGAATACATTCCCATAGTTTCTTGCTGTAAACGACTATGGAATGTAAAATTCAAAACCATTAGATTAAGGGGTTGACTGTTTGCAGTTTTTGAAATGGTTTTTGGTTTTTGTTTTTCAAAAACTACTTTTTAAGCCATTCAAGTTTTTGTATAAATAGATTTCTTAAATTATAGGGAAACTAGTTTTTACAGATTTTGTGATTTTGTGAACAAAAACTAAAAACTGCAATTTCAGAGTTTTATCTACCGTCAAGTGAGTTTTTTATTTTGTTTTTTTATCATTAATTAAGAAATTAAATGCAAATATATCTGATGCATAAACCAAAATCTCTATTCTTTAGGATTTTCCTAATACTAGGTACCATAGATATTGTTTATATTTATTTATTCTGTGTGAAAGTTTACTAATTTTAGGTATTAACTTTTCTATATAAGACACAAAACTCATACAAACTAAACACACACAAAATTTCAGAAATAACATATCTACTATTGAGCTATTAAGCTATTGGAGTTTTTGGGTAAGTTTATTTAATTACTTGTTTTATATTTGAAGAGATCTTTTGATATAAACTTTCTTTTTTGGTTAAAAATATGTACTTCATTCTCTTTTTACATTTGTTAGTATTGTGTGTTTAATTAACAAATTTACGTTATTGGCTAAATTGAAATGTATACAACAAACTTTTTTAATTATAAATATTATACATATGTTATACTGTACTTAATTGTTGCATTATAAAAATGTAAGTATTAATTACTATTTCTGATATTTTGTGCGTAATATAGAGAACATAGTTTTAAAACTATATATATTTTTTAATTTAGTTTCTTTAAAAAATCCGTCTACTAATTATGTGTATTTGCTATAGCCATGGCGAATCAAGGACAATCATCAAACAGCAAAGAGGTATATATTTGTTAATATATTATTTTTGTTTTTTTTGTATATTTCTTATCATAGTATTCAATTTTAGTTGACTAATTATATGTATGTAATATTGTTATTTAAGGGAAAGATACAATGGACCAATAGTATGGTTCATATTTTTCTTGAAGTATATGAAACTGAGATGGAACATATTAGTTGGCGTACTGGTCCTCTCAAGAAAGAGAGTAAAACGAGAATTATAAATACATTTCGAGAAGCAACAGGTCAAAACTCTGAATGGAATTCACTAAAAAATAAATATTACGCTATTAAAAAAAGTTATGATATTTATCGTCGACTGCGACGTATGACGGGAGTCAAAGTTAATGAAACTACACAAGCTATTGAAATGTATGATGAATGGTGGCGTGATCGTATTCAGGTAACTCTTGAACATTACATCTCATCACTTTTTTATTAAAAATAAATAAATTAATATTTTCAACTTTTTAATGTAGGAAATACCTGATGCTGTAAAACTCCGGACACACCCCCTTACCAACCTCGATATATTGGATCGACTTTTTGGCAACAAACACATTTCTACTGATGATGGATATTATCCAGGTTCTGGAGTGGATCAACATACCGAGTCAGAAACAGTTACAGAGAATGAATCTGAAACAGTCAATCTAAGAGATGATTCTGACGCGCCTTCACCAAACCTAAATGAAACACCGTCTTCCCACAATCAAATTTCAAATGGGTGTACGGAAACACTGCACGTACTTCATCTTCAGCACGTAAACGAGGAACGGCGAAAGCTTCGTATGACTTCGTGACGAATGAAGCCTACATGAAACGAACAGAAATTTATGAGCGAGCACAAGATAACAAGTTAGAACAAGCAATTGGGTCATTACTAACACTCCCTGGTCTTCAATATGACTCCTCTTTGTATTGGGGAGCAGTGACTGTGCTTCAAAGCAACGAGACGCATGCACGTGTTTATCTCACACTACCCGACAATAATGCTAGGATTAGATATCTCGAGAGGATGACAGGAATCGACCGAGCAGCTGAATAAACAAACTTAATTTTTTAATTCACCTACAAACATTTTATTTTTATTTCGCAGTTTAATTAGTGTTTAACGTAAAATAATGAGTGTTTCTTATTTTATATTTATGCATTAATAATTTTTTTTTGATTTTTAATAATTTATTTTGTTATATTTGTTTTTTAGAGAGAAGCATTTTACAGAATGCTTGAAGATGATGAAGCAGAAGATGGAAGCATTATCTTTGGAGAATCATTTATGGGCGTAGAGAGGCAACAAATGAACTTAGATCCAGAATGCGGTCGGAGATACGTATATGACCTTATCCATGGTCACGACCAATCATGCTATCACACAATTCGGATGTATCCACCAGTATACATTCAATTATGTGAAAAGCTAAAGGAGGATTATCATTTGAAGGAGACTGATAATGTAAGCATCCACGAAAGCGTTGCAATTTTCCTAAACATATGTGCTCACAATTTAAATCAGCGATATGTTGGGAAAATATTTGGTCATTCAAAAGAAACCATAGAAAGAAAATTTCATGAAGTGTTAGATGCTCTCGAGAGAATGGCGGTTGATGTGCTTAGATCTGGTCCAGATGAGCTCACGCAACCTCATCCAAGGCTAGTATCAGACAACAGGAATGGGCATTACTTTAAAGGGTTTATTGGTGCAATTGATGGAACACATGTTCCTGTCACTATTGCTGGAAAAAATGCAGAAAAATATTGGAACAGAAAAGGTGACACCAGCCTGAATATCCTAGCTATATGCAATATGGACATGTTATTTACATATGCATATATTGGTATTCCGGGATCAGCTCACGATGCAAAAGTTCTAGCGTTAGCGATGGAGGGGCCTCATCAATTTCCAATTTTACCTTTTGGAAAGTATTATTTGGGAGATTCCGGTTATCCTCTTCGACCTGGATTTCTTACTCCATACCGAGGTGAAAGATATCATCCTAGTTGATATATCATGGTTTTTATGGTTTTTAACCATGATATAAGTCCTTTTTATTGAGTCTTTTTGGTCTTTTTAGAGTCCTAGAAGAGTCTTTGCAGGTTATAGCATGTCTGGAGCATAATTGGAGATTTTGGAACCTTTTGGAGCATTCTGAGTGGAAGCCACGAAGTACCAAGCTCGAAGCAGAAAGTATTCATAAATGGTGACGATCGTCACCCCTTTGGTGACGCTCGTCACCCATTAAGGAAGGAGCGTGGCGGTTTATTAAAAGTATCAAGAAGATTTGCAGAATTGGCCCAGAAGTTTCCTTTATTTATATAAAGACCCCAGATCGTGTTTAGCTTCTATTTATTAGGTTTTTCAGCCATTGTTGGTGATTATCTTAGTTTTTGAGAATTCAGAGAGCCAGAGAGAGATTTATTCAGTGCTTTTTGGGGAGACAAATCCTGTACTCTTTTGAGAAGATTTCGAACCCCCTTTATTTCTTACTCTTTCTCTTAATGCAATTTTATTCAGTTATGTTTTGTGATCTCATAATCATGTCTGAGTAATCTGCTAGTTAAGTTAGGGTTTTTCAAAGGTTGGTGAAAAGAGTGTAGAATCGCTATATGTTAGGAATATCTCATGGTTTTTCATCTCTGCTTGCTTTAAAATCGAATTTCTGAAACACATCATCTAGGAATCCAAAAATCATAGGTTGCTAAATATATGTGAGAGCATTATTCATAACCTGAACTAGTATTTGATGAGCAAAGCAACTAGGTACAAAGAGATTTGGCTTAGGAGTTTTGTAAACAATTGAATCTGATCATTCCTGCATGCTTAGTTTGTTAGGGTTTACAAAGAGATTTGAAACTCTGTGATCTAGGTATAGATAACTTTTGCAATGAGAATTTATTAGTTATGCATTAGTGATTCATGTTTAAAACGGTTATTAATCATTCCTGATTTCCTGCGTCATACATTCTTGGATTCAACCTGCGAATTATCCTGACTTAGCGCTTTTAGTCTTCTTGAACTTAGATCATCTCACACAATCGTTTGCTTACTTTTATTCATTCATTCGCATTACATACATTATATTTTGCTTAGCTTAATCTGAATCTACATTCGATAGTGTAGTCTGCATTACTCTCTTGGGATTTCGATACCCCTTGTACTACAACTGCTTTTGCTATGCACTTGCAGTAGTTTTATTTGGGTAAAACCTGAGCCCTATCAAGTTTTTGGCGCCGTTGCCGGGGAGTAATAGCTGCCTATCGATTTTTAGTATTAGGATTTTGTCTAAGTTTTTATTTGTTTACTGATTTTCAGCTACTTTTCTTTGTTCCTGATTCAGGTGTATGCCTAATCGCAGAACCAGAAGCAACAAAGAGAAGGAGCTTGTGACTTTGAGCATCGACGAGCTTGCTAGGTTGGAGAGAACTAACAGGAAAGCTAAGAAGCAATCTACAATGGTCGCTCCACTGATCTTGCTTGAAGATGCAGAAGGTCACTTGGTTGACAGGGAAGGAAATAGGAGGAACGAAGAGGGGCAGAGAATTGATCAAGAGGGGAATGTCATTGTTGAACAGCAGGTTCAGCAAGTGGCTGAGAACGTGGGAGTCCATGCTGCTGTCAATAACGCTGCTGGGCGTTTTGTTCAGAGGACTCTAGGTGACTACAACAGACCTGATCAGTTATATGCCAACAGAGCTGCAATCCGACCTCCTGCCTTCCAGAGGAACGATTTTGAGGTTAAACCTGTCTACTATCAGCTGGTTGGTCAGCATCCCTTCCATGGTTTACCTCATGAGCATCCTATAGATCACATAGAGAGGTTTGAGGACTTGGCTTCCAGTGTCAAAGCTAATGGGGTTAGCAATGATTTTCTGTTCTGCAAGCTTTTTCCTTACTCTCTTGAAGGAGAAGCTGCATATTGGCTGAAGCAACTGGAGCCTGCTTCATTAACTACTTGGGAGGACACCAAGAATGCCTTTCTGAATAATTTCTATGATGATGCCAGATCAGAAGACATGAGGACGAAAATTGCATCATTCACACAAGGCCCTACTGAAGCTTTCAAGGCCTCTTGGATCAGGTTCAAGTCTTATCAAAGGGACTGTCCTCATCATGGTTTCAGTCAGGTGCAATTACTTGGGATCTTTTTCAGAGGCATTGACTGGAAATATCAGATGGCGCTGGATGCAGCAAGTGCAGGGAACTTCAACACCAACAGACCAGAGGAGGCGATAAGACTGATTGAGAACTTGGTCTGCAGCAACAGCACTAAAAATGCAGACTTTCAGAGAATGAAACAAGCTGGTGTAGCTGATGGAAATCAGATTGCTGAAGTTAAGGCTAAGTTGGATGATATGCACAGCCTTTTGGTAGGGAAGAAGTCAGTTCACTTTGCTGCAGAAGTGGAAACTTTCGAAGCTCCAGAGGAAGTTGAGCAGGAGGATATAAATTTCATCAATTCTGGCGGATTTCAGGGACAAATGTATGGGAATCAGCAGTGGAACAGAGGATACAGCAACAACAATCAGAAAATCGCCCCTACAGGAGGACAGAGCACGCCTGGTTTCACTCCTAGACCCCCATTCCAGAAGACAGAGTATCAGAAGCCATTCCAGAACAGTGGAAATTACAGAAACTATGGTTCTACTTCCTATCAACCAGCACCTCCACAAGAGAACAAAATGGAAGCAATGTTAGAACAGATCCTGGAAAGACAACATAAGCTTACTGTGGACTTCAATGGCAAGATAGATTCACTCTATCAGGACTTGAATGGAAAAATTGAGAGTCTGAACTCTCATATGAAGAAGCTTGATGTTCAAGTTGCCCAAACTGCAGGAGCTGTTCAGAGGCAAGAAGGATTTCTTCCAGGAAGAACTGATGCTAATCCCAAACACCACGTGAATGCCATCACATTGAGGAGTGGAAAGAACCTGCAACCAGTGTTGCAGAAAGATTTAACCTCAAGGAATTTCATGGTATGGAAGAGTATGAAGATGAAGAAAATTTTGCTGAAGAACCGTTGGTGACGCTCGTCACCAATAAAGGGTGTCGCTCGTCACCCATCGAGGACAACCCCGACCCCGATTCTTCACAAATTGGTGATGACCGTCACCAAGGGGGTGACGCTCGTCACCCATATCCAGTACTCGACCCCGACTCGTCCAAAGTGAGTGACGCTCGCCACCAATCCAGTGACGCTCGTCACCAGACACCACATGCTGCAGTTTCGCCTAAGACTTCAAATAATGCTAAGGAAACCGTGTATAAACCCAAGATACCCTATCCTAAGCATCCTAAGAAGTCTAAGCAAGAGCTTGAAGATGCAAGATGTAAGGCTACCATGGATAAGTTGGTAATAGAGATCCCCTTGATTGATGCTGTAAGGATCACTCCTGTTATTAGGAGGTATGTGAAGAGAATGGTGACCAATAACTTGAGCCTTGAGGTTGGAGCTATGATGATCAACGAGCAAGTCAGTGCAGTGATACAGAACAGAGTTCCAGAGAAGCTTTCAAACCCAGGAAGCTTTGTTTTAGACTGCACCATCTTCAATGACAAGTTTGAGAGGTCATTGTGTGATCTTGGTTCTAGTGTAAACCTCATGCCTCATTCTGTTGCCAAGAGTTTGGGGATGATCGATTTTAAAGCTACAAGGATATCTCTTGTCCTAGCTGATAGATCAGTTAGAGTTCCTGAAGGGGTGATAGAGGATGTTCCTATCAAAATAGAAGATTGTATGATCCCTACTGATTTTGTGGTTCTAGAGTATGGAGAAGAGCCCAAAGACCCCTTGATTCTTGGCAGACCCTTCTTAGCCACTGCAGGAGCTATTATTGACGTCAGGAAGGGTAGAATAGAGCTGAATGTTGTCGATTTAGTGATGAAATTCGAAATGGACAAGCTGATGAAGAGGCCAACCATAGATGGACAGACTTTTTATGTTGATGTTCTCACAAACATTGCTGATCAGATATTCCATGATATGAGTTCAGAGGACCCCTTGGAAAGGGCGTTGACCACTTCTACAGCTGAGTATGAGCATTTAGATGCTGCTGCAACAGGCTACACAAAGATGATGGATGCTACTGCACAAGTGATGCAACTGGTTGCACAAGATGAGCTTGTCTCCACTTCTGCAAAAGCCGCCACAATGGGTGATTGGTCTGCAGCAAAAGCACCAAAAGTTGAGCTTAAACAGCTCCCTGCAGGGCTAAGGTACGCATTTCTGGGAGAAAACTCCATATATCCTGTTATTGTTAATGCTTCATTGAACAATGCAGAGCTCACCCTTTTGCTAAGTAAGCTGCGAAAATTTCGCAAAGCTCTTGGCTATTCTCTTGATGACATTTCAGGTATCTCCCCAGACTTATGCATGCATAGAATACACTTGGAGGATGAGTCGAAATCATCAGTTGAGCACCAGAGGAGGCTAAATCCGAATTTGCAGGATGTGGTCAAGAAAGAGATCATGAAGTTGTTGCAGGCTGATATCATCTATCCTATATCAGACAGTGCTTGGGTGAGTCCAGTGCACGTGGTGCCTAAGAAAGGAGGTGTCACAGTGGTAAAAAATGACAAGGATGAGCTGATTCCAACCAGGACTGTGACAGGACACAGGATGTGTATAGACTACAGGAAACTGAATGCAGCAACAAGGAAGGATCATTTTCCTCTACCTTTCATCGATCAGATGCTAGAGAGGCTGGCGAATCACAAGTATTACTGCTTCCTTGATGGGTATTCAGGCTTCTTTCAGATCCCCATCCATCCAGATGATCAGGAGAAGACCACTTTTACCTGTCCCTATGGCACTTTTGTATATCGCAGAATGCCTTTTGGTCTGTGTAATGCTCCTGCAACCTTCCAGAGATGCATGATGTCGATTTTCACAGACATGATAGAGAAGTTTATGGAGGTGTTCATGGATGACTTCTCTGTTTATGGGTCCTCTTTCAAGAACTGTTTGGATAATCTGTGTGCAGTTCTGCAGAGATGTGAAGAGAAGCACTTGGTTTTAAACTGGGAGAAGTGTCATTTTATGGTGCAGAATGGTATTGTACTTGGTCACAGAGTCTCAGGAGACGGTATAGAGGTGGATAGGGCGAAAATTGAGGTGATGACAGTTCTGCAAGCACCTGATTCAGTCAAAGCAGTAAGGAGTTTTCTGGGTCATGCAGGCTTCTACAGAAGGTTCATCAAGGATTTTAGCAAGATAGCACGCCCACTTACTGCTCTCCTCTGCAAGGATGTGAAGTTTGAGTTCACAGAAGAGTGCAAGTCTGCTTTTGAACAGATCAAACAGGCTTTGGTTACAGCCCCTGTTGTGCAGCCTCCAGATTGGGACTTACCTTTTGAGGTAATGTGTGATGTCAGCGATTTTGCAGTTGGAGCAGTGCTGGGACAGAGGAAAGACAAGAAACTCCACGCCATCTACTATGCAAGTAGGACTTTGGATGATGCTCAGAAGAATTATGCAACAACTGAGAAAGAATTGTTAGCTGTTGTGTTTGATTTTGAGAAGTTCAGGCAGTATCTTGTTGGCTCCAAGGTCGTGGTTCATACTGACCATTCAGCACTGAAGTACCTAATGCAGAAGAAGGATGCAAAACCAAGGCTGTTAAGATGGATCCTGCTTCTTCAGGAATTTGATATTGAAGTGAAGGACAAGAAAGGGGTGGAGAATGGAGTTGCTGACCATTTATCCCGGATTCAGGTCGAAGACAGTGTTCCAATCAATGATTTCTTGCCTGAAGAGAATGTTTACTTAGTGGAAACCAGAGAACAGGAGGAAAGTATTGAAAACATGCAGTTTTCACGAAACTGCAGGGGAGTGACGAGCGACACCAGGAGGGTGACGCTCGTCACTAACCGAGAACAGTCGCGACCAAAGTATACGAGAGAAGTGACGCTCGTCACCAACATTGGTGACGCTCGTCACCAATCTCAACCCTTATCTGCGATTTGTGCAAGCTTGGGGAAGGCTTTTGAAGAGCCTGTTTATGCTTTACATGATCCAAAGAGACCCTGGTATGCTGATATTGCAAATTATCTCGCTGTAGAGGATGAACCACATGATTTTAAAGGCTATGCTAAGAAGAAGTTCTTGAGAGAACTTAGGAGATTCTATTGGGATGAGCCATACCTCTACAAGCATTGTGCTGATGGTATTTACAGAAGATGCTTAGCAGAAGAAGAAGTTCAGGACGTGCTCTTTCACTGTCATGGATCAGACTATGCTGGACACTTTGCTACATTCAAGACTGTCTCTAAGGTTTTGCAGGCTGGATTTTGGTGGCCTACTATGTTCAGGGACGCCCAAGCCTTCATCACAAGCTGTGATACTTGTCAGAGAAGAGGAAAAATCAGCAGGAGACATGAGATGCCACAGAACTTCATTCTGGAGGTTGAAGTTTTCGATTGTTGGGGTATTGACTTCATGGGACCTTTTCCCTCATCTTATGGGAATAGATACATTCTGGTTGCTTTTGATTATGTATCTAAGTGGGTAGAAGCGTTGGCTACTCCTATTAATGATGCAGCAGTGGTTTTGAAGCTGTTTAAGACCATTATCTTTCCCATATTTGGTGTCCCGCGGATTGTCATAAGTGATGGTGGCTCTCACTTTGTCAATAAGGTTTTTGACAAGCTGTTGAAGAAGTATGGTGTACAGCACAGAGTGGCCACGCCCTATCACCCCCAAACAAGTGGACAAGTTGAGGTTTCCAACAGACAGATCAAGCAGATTCTGGAAAAGACAGTTGGGAAGACAAGGAAAGATTGGTCTGCAAAGCTGGATGATGCATTATGGGCCTACAGGACTGCATACAAAACGCCACTTGGGACTACTCCATTCCACCTTCTCTATGGCAAGGCATGCCATCTACCAGTAGAGCTGGAGTTCAGAGCAGAATGGGCAATCAAGAAGCTGAATTTCGATCTGAAGCCTGCTGCAGAAAGGCGTTTGATTAAGCTCAATGAACTGGATGAGATCAGATATCTAGCCTATGAAAACTCCAAGTTATACAAGGAGAGGACAAAGGCATATCATGATAAGAAGATCATCTTCAGACATTTCGAGCCCAATGACCAGGTATTACTCTACAACTCTCGTTTACAGCTTTTTCCTGGTAAACTGCGTTCTCGATGGTCAGGTCCTTTCACTGTCAAAGAAGCTCGCCCACATGGTGCAATTGTCCTGATTAACTCCAAAGGAGAGGAGTTCACTGTCAATGGACAAAGGGTGAAGCATTACTGGGCACAAGCAGAGATCCCAGCAGGATACATTGTGTCTCTGGATCAGGCACCAGCTGTCTAAACAGCCAACCAAAGTCAAGCTAATGACTTTAAAAGAGCGCTTAGTGGGAGGCAACCCACTGGTGAGTTGTAGATATAATACTTAGATATTATTTTCGTGCTTAGGATTAGTAATTAGAATTTTATTCAGTTAAAAAAAAAAAAAAAAAAAAAAAAAAGCGGTGACGATCGTCACCCTTATGGTGACGCTCGTCACCCATCAGGATCGAGCACGGGTCTTAAATTTTTCTCTTCTTCTTTCTCGAGCATAACTGCAAATAAATCGAACACTTAGCAAAATTGGGAATTTCATAACTTCTGATTTTCTTAACCAAATTGAGTGATTCAAGAGTCTAATCCGTGTGGATTTTGCTCCTCTTTCTGAATATTCACTCAGTTTTTACGATCTGCAAGATGCCTCGTCAGGAGAAACGACCAAGACAAAGCTCGTCTTCCAGCACTGCAACAGGGTCTACAGATTCCTTCAGTCAGCACCCGGTTTGCAGGCCCCCATGGCCCAAACGAGAGGATCGGAAAATAGCCTCAGGAGTGGCTTGGGCAGGGACTCCGAAGCAAGAAGTGGACTGGGATACCTGTGTGTTCCGTGATATTCAGGAGGAGTGGGATGAGTATGACACGCTGTTCTACAATGCGTGGCTGGGAGTTAAGATTATCCCCACTCGGATCGCGGATCCTGCTGTTCTGCAGAAGATGGGGATCTTCGAGGAGGTTGTTGAGATTCTGGAGCACATTGGGATGGGGACTATGCCATTCCAGCAGTACGATCTGTACCCAGATTTGGTCCGCCAGTTTCTCTCTACAGTTCGCGTCTACTACGCGAATGAGCTGGCGAAGCGTGCGCAGGAAGGCACTATGACATTTCTGATCCGAGGAGTTCGATACCGGATCAGTCTGATGAAGCTTTGTGGGATCTATGGTTTCTCTGACCATCCCACAGGCGTTCTCCTTCCCTCTCAGTGGACCCATATGAGGACATTCTGGTCCAAGTTCGGGATGGAGTCTATGATAGCAAGACCAGCACGCAGACAGAGGTTAGACATCCGGTTTTGAGGTACATTCTGCGCCTCTTTGGTCATACCATTTTGTGCAAGTCTGCGCCCAGTAAGACTCGAGTTAGTGAGCTGATTCTCCTCTACTACGGACTTTATGAGATGCTGGATGATTCGATACCAGTTGATAGTATGGTTCGCGCCAACTTGGGCGCTATTTTCGCTGAGCATCTAGTCTCCTTGAATACCAAGCCATTCACCAGTCCAGGGGAGAAGACTGAGAGTGTGGACAGCTTGTTGACACCGATCTTCCATCATTTCCAGATCGATGTTACTCCTTGCAGTCTGCGCAGTGACAGATCACTTATGGATGACCAGTATCTGCGCCATGTCACTTGGATGAAGACTGGAGTTGTCTGGACTTTCACTACTACTTTTGGAGAGTATGTTGGCATTAAGTTGCCACAGAGAGCCCTCACTACTATTCAGGGAGATCCACGCCAGCTATTCTTCATGCCAGCACAGACTCTTCTGCGCCCCTTGACTCTACGCCCTGCTAGAGCTGCTACAGCTGGTCCCTCTGCTTCTACTGCTGCTGCTGCTGATGTTGGACCTTCTACACGCAGGAGTGGCTCTTCTGCTGCTTTCAGGCGTCCTCCACGACCACAGACACCCATGGATATGGCTGCTTTTCAGGAGTATGTCATTGACAGCTTTGAGGGACTCTGGGATGCTGTTGCTACACTTAGCAACTGTGGTTGTGTCCGCCCCCATTACACTACTGAGCCTTGCGAGGATGAGGATTGAGGCTTCACTATCTGGTTACTTGTTCCTTTTTCCCTTTTATTTTTCTTTCTCTTGAGTCATTTTTATGTTTACTTTGAGTCAGTTGTCAGTTTCTTTGATGATGTTTTGTGAGATTGTTGAACCAGGTTATTATTGCTATGTTTGGATGTTGTTAATTATGTGTTTGAATGCTCAAAAAGTCTAACTTTCGAGTACACATGCAAACACTTCGCTAATTAACATCTGACATAAGAATTGGGCAATACAGGTCGTGGTGACGCTCGTCACTAGACTGGTGACGCTCGTCACCCGACCCCACGCGAGGTAACACTTTTCTGACTTGGTTTTTCGACTTCTCATTCATTTTTCTCACCAACTCTTGGCTTAATAACACTGGGGACAGTGTTGTTTAAGTCTGGGGGAGGTGGTTACTGACGTTGTGTGCTTTGTGTCATGTCTATAGAGTCTTAAAGTTGAGTCAAAAACCTGTTTTTCTAGAGTCAAAATTTTTGAAACTGTTAGTTTTTCTTGGAACTAGCCATAGGACGTTTTTGCTGATAATAACCATTGCCACAGTAGTTGATTACAAGTCTTACTAAGTTGAAAGTCATAGGTAGATCAGTCTAGCAATGAAGGTTTAGGTTCTTAGAGAATCTGGAAAATTTGTTGTTAGCTCCACCTTAATGAACTTTAAACTTCTTGTCTTGGTGATTGATTCTTATTGATCTTGATTCTCTCTTAAAGCAATGACAATAAGGTTAAGATACAGTCTCTCTTTGATCTTTCCTAATGTAGTTTTTAAAAGTTTAAGTTCAAAGAATGGTGCATTCATGACCATGTCTCCTCACAAGGAACAACAGTAGTGAACACACTCAAGAACCTGTCTCCTCACAAAGAACACAAGTATTGAGTAGCACCATTTCTTAGACTGAAAAAGTTGAGAAAAAGAAGTGAAAAATCAAAAATATCCTAAGGAAAAAGATTAAGGGAGGAGAAAATAGGAGAGCTGTGTTGAGATTGATTTGTTCAGTTGTTAGGAAGGGAAAAGAATCTGTAAAGTGATTGAGATGATAGAGCATTGATGAGACTTCACACTTAGATAAAAAATAAGGAGTTAACAGTAGAAATTTCGGATTTCTTGAAGGGATTTGGACTGGACTTGAGAGATTTGCTAAGCTTGTGATGATTAGACTGAAATTTGATCTTGTGTTGACTCTGTGGTATGTGGATTCGAAAGCTTTAACTAGTGTGGTGTTCCTGATGACTGACTGACTGTTTCTTGTTTTCAAACCTCGACCTTATTCTTTGTCTAATGTTTGCTTGAGGGCAAGCAAAAACTAAGTCTGGGGGAGTTGATATATCATGGTTTTTATGGTTTTTAACCATTATATAAGTCCTTTTTATTGAGTCTTTTTGGTCTTTTTAGAGTCCTAGAAGAGTCTTTGCAGGTTATAGCATGTCTGGAGCATAATTGGAGATTTTGGAACCTTTTAGAGCATTCTGAGTGGAAGCCACGAAGTACCAAGCTCGAAGCAGAAAGTATTCATAAATGGTGACGATCGTCACCCCTTTGGTGACGCTCGTCACCCATTAAGGAAGGAGCGTGGCGGTTTATTAAAAGTATCAAGAAGATTCGCAGAATTGGCCCAGAAGCTTCCTTTATTTACATGAAGACTCCAGATCGTGTTTAGCTTCTATTTATTAGGTTTTTCAGCCATTGCTGGTGATTATCTTAGTTTTTGAGAATTCAGAGAGCTAGAGAGAGATTTATTCAGAGCTTTTTAGGGAGACAAATCTTGTACTCTTTTGAGAAGATTTCGAACCCCCTTTATTTCTTACTCTTTCTCTTAATGCAATTTTATTCAGTTATGTTTTGTGATCTCATAATCATGTCTGAGTAATCTGCTAGTTAAGTTAGGGTTTTTCAAAGGTTGATGAAAAGAGTGTAGAATCGCTATCTGTTAGGAATATCTCATGGTTTTTCATCTCTGCTTGCTTTAAAATCGAATTTCTGAGACACATCATCTAGGAATCCGAAAATCATAGGTTGTTAAATATATGTGAGAGCATTATTCATAACCTGAACTAGTATTTGATGAGCAAAGCAACTAAGTACAAAGAGATTTGGCTTAGGAGTTTTGTAAACAATTGAATCTGATCATTCCTGCATGCTTAGTTTGTTATAGTTTACAAAGAGATTTGAAACTCTGTGATCTAGGCATAGATAACTTTTGCAATGAGAATTGATTAGTTATGCATTAGTGATTCATGTTTAAAACGGTTCTTAATAATTCCTGATTTCCTGCGTCATACATTCTTGGATTCAACCTGCGAATTATCCTGACTTAGCGCTTTTAGTCTTCTTGAACTTAGATCATATCACACAATCATTTGCTTACTTTTATTCATTCATTCGCATTACATACATCATATTTTGCTTAGCTTAATCCGAATCTACATTCGATAGTGTAGTCTGCATTACTCTCTTGGGATTTCGATACCCCTTGTACTACAACTGCTTTTGCTATGCACTTGCAGTAGTTTTATTTGGGTAAAACCTGAGCCCTATCACCTAGCGAATATAATGGAGCTACTCCGCCTAATAGCTCTAAAGAGATGTTTAACAAACACCATTCTTCATTGCGATCTGTCATTGAACGGACTTTTGGCGTGTGGAAGGGAAAATGGAAGGTTTTAGGAGAAAAACCAAAGTATGGTATACATGTTCAATGTAAGGTTATTGCAGCGACAATGGCGTTACACAATTTTATTAGGTTATCGAACCTGCGAGATGACGATTTTGATTCAAATAATCGTCAAGCGAGTCAAGCGAGTAATGTAGTTGAAGAAAATTATAATTCAGATGAAGACGAAGAAGACAATAACCCTCCAACGCAATACATGGAAGGAATTCAGGATCAAATTTCTGCATCTTTATGGGATGATCGATAATTGTAGTTTATTTTTAGTATTTTTCTTTTCAAATAAATTTACGAAATAAATTTTATTTTTTTGAACAAATAAAATTAAATGCATTTTCTGATTTTTAATGAATTACATTTATGTATATTATTACTCATAAATTTTTTATATTAATTGAATTAATATTATTTTACCAATAATTATCTTAAATATTTTTTTAGTAAATATAGATTAAAACTAAACTGTACTTAAAAACCAAATAAATCACCATTCAAGTTTTTAGAAAAACCAAAATCTACAGAAAAATCCAAAAACCAAAATCTAAAAACCAAAAACTAAAAACAGAAACCAAAAACCGAAAACCAAAAACCAAAAACTAAAAACTAATCAAACATTCATCACCTAATATTTTCAACAACAACAAAAAAATCATAAGATAGGAAAAAGCAAACTTTTGAATGAATAATGACTTCAATTATTATTGTCTTGAGAGAAGAAAAAAAATTATAGAATTTCAAAACAAGTGTAGTAAAAGCCTAAAAGGGATCCCATTTTCTTGAGACAGAAAAAGTATTCCACTTTTCACTGCTGATGACCTTAATGACAATCTCTAATAGTATGAGAAATTTCAATTTGATAAAGTTTAATAATAACTGGAATAATTATTTGTTTTAAAGATTATTGTTAAACCGGTGATCACTTAATTGTTAATTTCGTCTTGCCCGATTCGAATGTAATAGTGCCTTCAGTCGTCTTCTCTATTAAAAACTCTCTTTTCTGAATAAAGTTTAAAGAAATGTTAATTTAAATATATATAATATAATGGTAATTTCAATTTAAAGAAAAGTCATATATAATTTAAATTTAAATTTAATATAATTATATTGAAATAAATGTTAATTATATATAATTTAATTATTTTTTTTTGACAAAGGGCTTTCATATTTAATGCAAGAAATAAAAAAGTTACAAGCTCATAAGGCTATAGTTATTTTAAGAGCAAAAACCCAATACATCAACTATATAATAATCAGCACATATAAAGATTTAAAGTGAATCAGTTGTAAGGCCCAAGTCCAGCACGAATTTCTTGGAATCCTTGGAATATAATTTGTCGTCGAGAAAAGTGGAAAGAGAAGATCAATTACCGTGGGATCTCCGTCGAGCGCCATTGTTGCAGCAGTCTGGAAGAGAGAACTGAATTTTTTTCTCTGAAGCTTGCAATTTTATTTCTAATTTACCTGTCAATGAGAGTAATCAGAGTTTCAGTCGACCGGAAAGTTTGTTGATGTAGCCTTGCATTTCGTTCTGCCCATATCCAATATATCGTTGCCTGCCATCCCAGAAGAGTTAATCGATTTGCATGCTTCCCTCCCGACAAGGATTGCATCTGTAAGATTGAGTCCGCCCAAACTCTACAAGCTTGAAGATTGCTCCGTCTTGCCACCTCCACCCAAATGTCCCAACTAAAAGCACAATCAAAGAAGATATGCTCCTTACTTTCATAACAAGAGTTGCATAACAAGCAATTTGCATCCATCTGGAGACCCCATCCTAAAATACGATCCCTAGTAGGACATCTATTTAAGATGAAGAGCCAAGTCAAGAAATTGTGTTTCGGGATCCCTCCAACTGACCAAACTATCTTTTCCCAAGGTACCTCCTCAAAATCATCTCTAAGATTTTTGTAAATTTGACTTGTTCTGAACTTTTCGCTCACTTGATCGTCAATTACCCACTCATAGTAGTCATCTTCCGCCGTTAAATCAATTGTAGTTAGATAAGCTTGCAGACTGACCTCGCTCTCGGAACGTGCAGATGGAAGCATCCATTGGCCCTGATGGTGAAGACTCGAGAGAATGGCATTTTCCGTGATCCCTCGTCGGGAATGGATGAAACTTTTAATACTCCCAAAAGGAGACCAGTTATCCGACCAGAATCTGCAGTTGTTTCCGTTTCCCAATCTCAGCTTTATCCATGGGAACATGTCTTCCCTAACCTTGAGGAGTTTGTTTGCTAGCCATGAATGCTTTTCTATGAGGTTTAGCAGTCCAGAAATTATTCAGAGAACCTTTCAGGACCACACTCTTGTACCAGGCGACCCACACTGAACCTGATTGAAAAAAAGATAAGCCAGATAAGCTTTAGGCAGCATGCCCTATTCCAGGTGTATAGATCTCTCACACCTAATCCTCCTTGACTCTATAATTTAGTAACTGTTGCCCACGAGACTCTCGCTGAGTGATGACCTTCGACGTTTCCTTTCCAAAGGTACACACTATATAAGGAGTTGATTCTGTCAATACACGCCTTTGGGAGGATGAACGATGCGCACCAGAAAGTTGAGATGCCAGCTATAACCGTCTTGATGAGGAGAAGTCTCCCTGCGAAGGAAAGAGACTTTGCACTCCAAGAGGTAATTCGACTTTTAATTTGTTGAATAAGCATTTCACAATTGTTGATGCTTAGCTTTTTAGTACATAATAGGATACCATAACTTGTTGAATAAGCATTTCACTGGCAGGGTACCATGTGGCATTCCAGTAGAGAATTTGATCATGTCGCATTCTGCTTGGGACAGTCCTAATGCAAAGAAGCTGGATTTCTGGACACTCACAGCAAGACCTGAGCGCAGAGCAAACTCATGGAGAATCTGAAGGACATTCTGCACTGAATCAAGAGTTCCCTCCATGAAGATGAGGAGGTCATCCGCAAAACAGAGATGAGTGAGCTTCGAGTCCCCACAATTATAATGATAGGTAAACCTTCCTTCCTCAGCCGCCTTGTTAAGCATTAGAGATAAGCAGTTCATAGCAATGACAAATAGGTAAGGAGAGAGAGGATCACCTTGCCTTAGACCTCTTTTGCCCTTAAAGTAGCCTTGGACCATTCCGTTGTAGCCAACAGTAAAATTTGTCGAACATATGCATGCTTTGAACCACTTGATATACTGGGCAGTCAGAAGCAGACCCTCTAGACAACTGAATAAAAATTCTCAGGAGACGCTATCAAAAGCTTATGCAATGTCGACTTTGATAGTAATTTTTTTAGGGCCTTTGTTTAGGTGATATCCATTTACAAGTTCTCCAGCAAGAACCGTGTTTTCAACTAACAAATGATCTTAGATAAATGCAGTCTGGTTGGGCACAATCAAGGATGGAAGAATGGGCTTTAGGCGAGCAACAAGGAGTCTAGAGACAACTTTGTAGAGAGTATTAAGGCACGAAATGGGGCGATAGTCAGAGACCGTTGAGGCTCCTGGGTGCTTGGGCACTAAAGTGAGGATTGTTGAGTTTGTTGAGGCAGGCATGAAAGCTGACTGGAAGAAGTGAGTGATCGAAGAGGTAACCTCCAAACCTAGAATATCCCATGCTGCTTTGTAGAAGCCAGAAGTGAGCCCATCAGGCCCAGGAGCCTTGTTAGGGTTTAGCTTGAAAAGAACCTTTATAATTTCAGCAACAGAAGGGAGCGTTGTCATGGATAGTTGTAACGCAGCCGAACACCTGAACGACGAGAGAGACTGAAACCAATCAAGAGGAGATGAGATAGACATTGAAGGAAGGATCTCAGGAGCAAGAATGGACTTGAAGTGAGCAATAGCATGGACACTCATTGCCAAAGGGTCCGTTAAAACAACACCAGAAGCCAGCAAGAAGGAACGGATGGAGTTATAGCTTGCTCTAGACTGAGCCACACGGAAGAAGTAGGAAGTATTGAGATCTCCATCTTGTAACCAATTGATCCTTGATTTCTGTTTAAAGTAACACTCCTCAATGATCCTTAGGAAGTTCCATTTTTCATACAGCTCACGTTCCTGCTGATAGAGTTGGGCGGAAGGCGCCTGAAGAGCTTGCACCTGCACAACTTGTAACAAACTGTAAGCCTCACAAACTTTCACTTGTATTTGTGAAAAATTCTCTCTATTTAGCTCTTTTAATGCCCTCTTTATAGTCTTTTGTTTCCAACACAGGATAGTGAGGGTGAAACCAAAGCTTCCGACCTGAAACCAAGCCTCTTGCAACAGATGGTGAAAGTTTGGGTGCTTTGTAAGGTAGTTATAGAATTTGAAAGGACGGGTTCCAGCTTTAGGTAACTGATGGGCAAGGTCAACAAGACAAGGGCTATGGTCAGAGGTTAGGGGAGGCAGGAAGGTGGCTGTGCTGTTGGGGAACATTGACAACGCATGGCAGTTTACAAGGAGCCTGTCGATCTTTTTTGCCACAGGAGAGTCAGGTTGACAATTGGTCCACGTAAAGAATAGGTCTTGAAACCTCAAATCAAATAATCCCATCTGATTTAGGCAATCACGAAAGTCAATCATGTTGGAGTTGAAAGTGTTGATATCAGGGTTCGAGTGCTCTACATAATGAAGAATTTGGTTGAAATCCCCACCGATCATCCACGGGCCCGAGTGGAGGGAGAAGGACTGGTACAAAGCAAGAAGCTCAATCCAAAGGTCATTCCTCTCTGAGCTTTCATTAGATGCACAAATTGCTGTATAGGTAAACTGATGAGAATTTGATAAGCTGACTTCACAGGTGAGAGTTTGATGGGACTGATGGAGAATGCGAACCTTAGCCGGATCCCTCCAAATCAAAATTATTCGGCCATTCTCATCCGACGAATGATAAGAGGTAAAACTCCAACCATTGCAAAGCTTAGACATTAGACGGCTCAAGTTTAGATCTTTTATATGAGTTTCTAGGATAGCTCCAAAAATAGGCTGGTGGCTAATAAGCCATTGACAAAAAGGCTGATGCTTGCTCGGGTCATTTAGGCCACGAACATTCTAAAAAAATAGTTTTGAATCCATTAAGATAATAATAAAGTTTCTTCCGAGGTGGAAGAACCTTTAAAAACATGAATAGAAAGAGGAATAGTATTGGTAGGAGGCGATATAGAATTAGGTAAAGTAGAAGCGGAAGATGCAGGAGTTTGAGTGAAGGGATCAAAAGAGTTGGCATGAACAAACTGGGAATTTAGAGAAAGGGAAGTGTTTAAGGAAGGGTTGGAACGAGATCTCTTTAAGGTGGCTTTTTTGCATTTTCAGGAGGACTACAAGGATAAGGCTCTCCCGTGGGAGTAATAGTTGCTGGAAGCGCAATTACAACAGGGACAGTCGTAGGGACTAAAGGAGGCAAGGATGAGGAACGAGGAAATGGGATCCTGGCAGTGAGAATAGCCGAATGAGAAACAGGAGTAACTGGGGGATGATTTTCTGAATTTGAAACCACATCAGGAGTAGAAGAGGTAGAGGCCGCCTCTTTGTTTTTTTTATTGTTAGGGAGATCATGAGCATGTTGAAACACAGTGTCCTGATCAGAGCTTACATTCTTTTTCTTTGCTTCCCTAGCAACTTGAGCCTTAGGAGTTGCATTTGTCGTTCTTGGAGGAAGAGGGACTTTCAAGCAATTTTGGACTATATGGCCAAGCTCTTTGCAATGAGAACAAGTAGGAGGCAACCACGGATTATCAACCAGCACTTCCACAACTTCACCACTCTGACGTTGGAACTCAACCACCCTAGGTAGTTCCTTAGTTAGGTTCACTTCCACTTTCACATGAGACAAAGTAAGGCTGACAAGATTCTTAGTAATATCATCAGTTTCAACTGGTTCACCCACTAAGCCAGCAACCAGACTTAGACCTTTTTGGTGACGCAGATTAAGAGGAATTCCCGTGAGATGAGCTCAAATCTGTATCGCATCTAGAGGAGGAGACTCGGCAGAATGAGCAGAGGACCATTGGGCTGTATGAAACATAGAGTCCCCCACATACCAAGAGCCCTTTTCCAGGATCTTCTTCCTAAGGTAGTCACTCGGAATTCTAACAATCATGTTTCTGCTGATAGGGTTGTTATGAATCTCAAGCTTTCCGCCTTTTCCCCACATATGGTTGAGCACGCTTTGAATTTGGCTATAAGGAGGGGGACGACCATTAAAATAGCACACGATGAAATTCTTGTGTAGCTCTTCTCCACGCTGAAACACTTCATCAGGGATGAGAACCCGTGGCCGACCAGTTTCAGATATGGTAACAGGGGCAAGACGTCGTAGAGACCGGTCTTCAAACACTCGTATCCTTTCAACCAAATTCGGAGGGACTGCAGTTTGACTTATATTTGTGTGGGGCTCAGATGGAGGTTGGGGTGCGCTTGGTCGAGCAGCAGTCTGGGGCAAACTTGTAGCTGAAGTAGTTTGAGCAGAGGATGGAGGATGAATTGCAGCAGCCTGGGGAGGGTGAGGAATATTTAGAGCCGTGTTAGTTTGGAGAGGAGAAGTAGATTTTAGAACCAGAATAGTGAACTTTCTTAGAACAGTAATTTCAGATCTAGTTTTTGCAAAACTAGTTTTGAAGTCTCAAGGGAGACAGTTTCACACTGAGGCATCTCGATATCAGTAATAACGGTAAGGATCTCAACAACAGTAGTAGCAGTAGGGATCTCAGCAACAGACACTTCCTCAGACACCATGGCATGGGCAATTTGAGGTGAAGACTAAGATTTTTGGGTAACTGGAGGGGAAACGGGTGGGAATTGGGATAAAAGGAGGGATGAAGGGTCATGGGGATCAGGTGGGACAAAGGAAACTATCACCAGCGATAAGATGCGGAGGTTTCAGGGCGGAAGCACGACCAAGAAGGAACCAGCGGTTCGCCATTATAATTTAAATTTTTCTTATAAAAAAAATGCTAATTCATCCAACTTGAACGTTACGTCAATAACCGAAATTTTCTTACTCGACAATACATATACATCATCATTCAATTTGAACATTACGTCAATAACCGAAATTTTCTTACTCGACAATACATATACATCATCATTCAAGCAAAGTACAACTTTTGATCAGCACGAAAAAAGAACACACAAATAAATTACAGAGGTAAGAGATAAGTAATATGAGAAAAAATGAGAGAAAAATTACAATCCAGCGTTAATGAAAATTTATTCCCCGGGATCTTCCTTTTTCAGAGAAATATGAAACACTCTAACGAAACAAGCGGGTTCTCTAACAATTCCTCAGTGGTATAACCGTGATTCTGATATTGTTGCTGATCCGACCCGTTCTTGTTCGGATCTTTCCTAACCCGACCCGGAGACTCATTGTTTTTCCTAGTCCTTGCCCCACCCACCCGACTCTGATTCGAATCCATCCCGGATCTGTTCGTCGCCGGCGATCTCGACCTTCTTCCGGATCTCTCACCCGGCTCTCTTGTACCCGACCCGACTCTCGCCCCATTACACGTACCGATGTTTCTCTTACGAGGAGATTGATCTGTTGTTCTTCGGGTCGGGTAATTATTACCCGTGACCCGGGTCCGAGATTTTGCCGGAGATCTCTGAGACTTCCTCTGCTTCACTTCTTCCTCACCGTACACATTCATCACAGCCGTAGAAGAAACACTCTCGCTCAAGCTCAAGCTACAAATCTCCGAAACCTCCGATCCTTCTTCCGGGTCAATCACATCGGGTCGGGTCATAACCGAGTCCGGAGCACTTTTGAGTTTTTTCTCCTCTGTTTCCCGGATCTTCGTCTTCACCGGATCATCGACCGCCGATTCGTGGACATTGCATGAAGTAGTGAGAAATGTTGTCTCCGACAAGACTTCTTTAACGACCGTTTCTTCTTCGACAATGGCCGTATTCTTGTCGGAAACGTTCTCGTTGTTCCGATCAGCAGTGCCGGAGCTGACGCAGCAACCCATGAGCTAGAGAGAGAGATAAGAAGACGACGACGTTTGATCGGAGATAGAGAGGAGTAGTCTTTGGTTGTGAGATGACAGCAGAGAGGATGATTGTGAAGTGAGAGACTTGAAAAGAGTATTTATTGTTTAAATTTCGGGACAGTTGATATCGGTAAAGTTGCTTTAATTTTGTATTTTATAATGATTCAATGGAAATGGTGATTAACACCCATGCAAAATTTCAATTTCTTGAATCTTGATATAATTACGTTACTAAAGTTATGTTAACTCTTACACCAACAACAACAACAACTTCACACAATACTTGGGACAAAAGAACAAAGTCACTTTTAAGCTAAGATCCATATATAAATCCTTTGAAATTTGATTAGATGAAAACTTTTTTAAAAACAGTGTATATATGTCGTTAAAACTAAATGTGTAAAGATCTAATATCTACATTTTTCTTTTTTCTAGTCACATGCATAAAATGGTTTCAGATCTAGACAACCCCAAAGCTACAGTAGTTCATTTATTCTTTAAATATCATTGAAGTAAAAAAAAAATTTTGGTCAACATTCTTGAGCTACCATTCAATAAAACATTTTGACAAAATTAAAGCTCTATAAAAGCAGATTATAGTTTAGTTCTGTAACAATAATATATCATAATAATAATTCATGAAATCCAAATGGCTGACACACCAGTTTTTGAGTTTTTAGAGGACCTGATTTTTATATGGGTCTATAAAAAACAATAACATAAAGATTGGGCAGAGATCTTAAGGTGAGAGACAAATGTTATGTCAGAGATCTAAGACCGTATCATAACATAAGACGAAGAACCTAAAGATTTAGATCTAATAGATCATCATCGTGTTAAGGAAAATGTGCACATTTGCTACGTGTCTTGATTCCCAGATAATGATTGATAATTTGGTACATTTTGAGTTAATGAAACTATGAATTAGGTTCATAATTTAATTTTGATAACATGTCCTAACATGTTACTACAACTACATACTTTAGACAATTTAATGCTTATTATTGGGTTCGGGCTTAAAGATTGGGCAGGCCGACATTAATACCATATTCATGACCACTGAAGTCTCACACCGACAGTGAAACACATTCTTATCTACAAAACACATTTCCTTGTGTAACAAGAAAATGAAACTCAACAAAAACGTATATACTTAAAGCCATGGCTTTGGCAGTTTGGTTCCTCTAATTATATATACACCAAATACTCATTACAACATCCTCAAATCTAAGCAATGAAGCTGACATAATCGTAGAAAAAAAAAAACATGGAAAAATGCAAAAACTCGAACTGTTAACATTCTTGAATGGAGTTTGAGCTGTGACTTTGAGTGTTGGAATCACTAGGTGCAGGTACGGGATGGGCGATGAATGTGGGAATGTTGTCTCCTGGCATCAACACCGAGACCCCTTTTGAGTACACACCTATCTGCAAAATCGCGGAAAAACTCAGTTTTCAATCTAAGAAGTTGTTTATCCAAACAATTTTAAGGACAAGACATGAACATGTCTAAACCTCTAATTGCGCTGGACACATGGAATGTGTTATGTTACTCAAAACAGAAGTTGATGTTAGCACAAAGTCACACACTTGTCTTTGAATTGAAAGAGGACTTAAAGATTCACATTCTATGGGTCCTCCCATGTTTGACTGATTCTAGTTTTGTTCACATGGTAGGTTTCCTTGTGGACAATGTATTATGCCAATTAATCTCTAACCCCAAAATCACTGACACAGGATCAAGATTTCATCCAAATGACAGTTTGTAACACAACAAAACCCAAATACCAGATCAAGTTCAAGTACCATATCATTTGGCGTTCCAAGAACTCTCTTAAGTAAATTTATCAAGATTCATTCAAAATTTGTGACCACAAACATCATTATCAAATCGGAAGCAAAACGGGACCACCTTATTCAAGTTAAGCTAAAGCTTAGTGCATTAAAACCTAAAGAGATGAAAGACAAAAGGGAATCTGTAATCTCTATGAAACTAAACTATTCACAGAAACATGTAGAGGACACACTCTGATTTCTCAATTAAAGAAAGGGAAAAAGCCAGTGGGCCATTTTGTGTTCCTAGGAAATGTAAAGTCAAAATGGTAGAGACCACATCTCTTATCTCCATACGCATAGAATCCGCTTTCTCTTTCACACTCATTAACAAACCAATAACTCAAAAATTACATTTATTTTACTTTTTTCCCCTAATCTTTCGTCAATATGGAAAAAAAAACAGAGATGATGACGAATGATTTCAATGAATGCATCACTATAAGTATCCGTGTGTGTAACAAAACTTGTGAGACAGTTTTAATGGTGATGATGCAAAAGCATGTGTGTGGGTCAGTTTCAATACCAATGAGTACACGAACCCTATGATGTTTTCTTGTTTTGCTTTTGGGACAAAAGAAAAGTGTTCAAATCAATTAAAGAACTATCTGGATCACATCCCTATCACATAAAAATCTCATAAAAAGGAGAAAAATGTGATCTTTTTATTTTTTTGTTAATTCATCAAAAAGGTTGAAGCTTTTGATACTAACAATGCACCATCAAGCACAAAGATCCAAACTTACAATGAAAAACCTCGATTTTTATCAAAATTTGTTATTAAAACACTCATCGAGTAGACGAAACTGCGAGAATTAAGGAACTGAGAAAGAAAAATGCTTACTTTGGGAGATTCGTAACCAAGTTTCGATAAAGAAGAGCCGTTAAACCCGACCCGAGAGTCAAGACCCGAAAGGACCCGACCCGGAGAAGAATTGGAGTTAGTGGTGGTGGTTCGAATCAGCCTCTCGAAGATGGCCATGACGAGGAACATTGAGATGAGAATGGCGGTAGCAACGAAACCGAATGAGACAGCGTTTACCGAGTCGTCTAACTGAGATCTCCATGGCTCCTCTCGCCGGAGATTCGTCGGAGCTCCCACCGGTGGCCATTGATGATGGTTCTGATTCAATGACGACATTTTGAAGCTCTTTAGCTCTCTCATGCCGTTTTTATTTTTTGTTTTTTTGTCGTTGTGAGCTTTCTTTAACTTTAAGGGGGTTTGTTAGTTGTATTCACTGTATTTCGTTATTGGCTTAGCTATGGCGAATGGAGAGAGAGATAAAAAGTACAGAAGTAGAAGAGAGAAAGAGGGAGCAATGTGGGGGCTAAAGGTGGGAGAATGTGAAAGCTTTGGGGTTTTAAAATAATTTTAAATAGCTTTTTGGGGATACACATGTTTCCCTTTATTATATTGCACAGCTTTTCTTGAAATATTTTCAACGAAAGAAGTGAAAACAACTTAAAAAATAACATGTAGTTGCCAAAAAAAAAACTTTAGTTATTCGGATTCCAGAACATAATCATAAATAAAATCTAAATATAATTTTTTAAAAATACTGGATCCATGACGTTCAAATTGTTGTAACAAAGAACAACAGTGACTAACAGTGAAGAACAGCTCCATGGACCAAACTATTGGTTTTTGTTAAGTCAACAACTACACAATAAATCAATAGGTCAAGTATCTTTCTACGACAGAAGGAACCTTACCAAGTTGATTTCTTGATTCATATATACATATGAGGAACAAGCCAATCTCTCTTTGTTTACAAATTGGAACCATATGGAACACAAGATACTCAAAACAAACCCCATATAGATCCAAACAAGGTCGATAACTTCATTCAAATCAAATGCACGTATGCAATGAGTCAACTGGAAAATGTTTGACAATCAGAACATTTGACTAGGAGTAAATCATTGCCTACAACAGCTTTTAATGTTCCCCTCCACATAATCCTAAAACAATTCTGGGGTCGAACAGATCCCGATGCAGAAGAAAACGGAAAGGCGGGAAAGCATTTGCTAAAAACATATGAATCTTTTGAGTTATTGAGATTGAAAGGAAGAGAAAAGGCACCATTGATTGTTCCCTCTAGCAGCTTTTTTTTTCTTCCGATTTGCTGAAAGAAGTATGGAATTATTCTGACGGGTCTTCGAGCTTGCCAGTAGACAAATCATTGATGTGTGGATACACTGCCTTCTCATCCAGTTGATTTTGAGCCCAGATCAGCATCTTCAACAAGCTTGGAAGTTTTGGATCTGTTTGTTCACAAACATTTAAGTCAGTACATCAACCATTGATATGCATTTGGCCAGTGAAGGAAATAATGAAACTTTCTGATTGTTAATGAAATAAGTAGCAATCTGTCTTACGGGTTAAGCTCTTATTTAGAAAAGAATAATCTTTTCACATTAGATTTTGGTTTTGGTTACCTTTTTCATGACTCTGGCTCGTAAGAATAGCTGCATTTACTTCACTTGCTGTCTTCAGGCGGTGGGAAATGTCAAGAAGGTCTTTCACAGGGCAGTTAGCAGCATCTTCGAAAATAAGTAGGGCTACAGTTTTTTCCAGTTCTTGCAGAAACGCTTGCTGCAGAAAGAATCAACAAATTTGTATGAATAGTGTTTCAACTTTCAAGCATCAACAAGAAGAGTTCAAAAACAAGAATTTTGCGCAGTCCATGAGCAATATATAAATGTTTCCACATGTAAAAACGCAGTCCTCAAAGCCAACCAATGAAGAATATACTACAAAGACTTACGTTTTCTTCGCCACGTGGTGCAAGTTCCTCCTGAGCAAACTCCAAGGCTTCTTCTGTCTTCCCTTGTCGAATAAGTTCTATCAACCTTTGCTGCTGAAGATGAAAAAACAGCTCTGGATTTGTGTCTAGTATCTGCAAGCACGGGTTGGAAGAAAGATTAGATTTTGATTCTTAATAATCTACGGGAAAGTTTCATCAAAGAAGTTGATCTCTCAAATGCAATTGTACCTCAGGATTCAAATCATTCACTTTTTCAATAGCATCCTCGACATTTCCGTTTTGAACAGCCTTCTTAACAGCCATTCGATCTGTGATGGTGCCAAGATCTATCTCTGCTGTTTCTCGATAAGGAAGGAAGAAAAGAGTAGATAGCTTAACATCTAAAGCACAAGTTTCACAAAGATTTCAAGAACAAAAAGGATACGTTTGGTTCCAGACTCCCTTTGGAATTTCTCAGCAGCTTCTACATATCCCTCAGTCACAAGAAAATTCATCACCAGAGTGTTCATGTCTTCTTTCCTAAGCTTTACAGCATTTAGTTTCTTCTCCCATTCTTCACGTGTGATCACTTTCTTCGAAGTAGCCTACGTGAGAGTACAAAAGAGATTTCAATTGTTCCGAAAACTGCATCCATCAAGTTTCGGATCAAAGAACACAAGAAGAAGAAGAAGGAATCCATTACCATTTCTTCGTCGTCTTCGTCAAGCTGATCAATGAAAATCCGAAACAGTGACATTAGAACGCCAGTGTGGCTCTCATCTTTGTATCTAATAAACTCAATACAACTTATATTACCTGAAATCAATCACTCTCCGATTTCAGAGTTATTCCAAACGAAATTGACAAGTAATTTAGGGCTTTAATCAAAGTGCGAGCAGCGATCTCGAAACAGCACGGGAACGTAGTTCTAATCACTTCAAAGAAAGAGTGTGTGTGCGCCTATTTTCCTGGAAAATCGAATAGAAATTATCCGGGAAAGAGTACCTGGAGAAAATGAAATTCTGGGGAAGATTTTCCGCGTAAGATTCTGGCAAATAAGACGGAGATTTGGGGATCGATTGCTTCTAGATTGCCTGCGAAAAATTCTTCCCTAACTCTACAATCTGATAAGTGATAACTGATTGAAAAAAAAAATGGAGGTTTTCGAGTCTTCGGATTTTTCGATATAAAAGGAGATTGGGTTTATGTTGACGAACCGTCGATAAACCAATACGGTTTGTACAATTAAGATACTCGGTTTCTCAGCTGGGTTTCTTTCTAAACCGGAAAACATGGTTTGAAGTGATATTTTCTACAATACTAGATTTTTTTTGGTGGAAAGGAGACAAACGTCTCCAACACTTTTATTCATAATTCAAACACATTACATCCGCACATTTCGTGCTCTTCAAACATAATCGATTCTAACTCAATTGGAAGAGACTCTAACAACATAAAACCAAGCGGTTACGAAAAGGCATAGTTCGTTAACCTATCTGCAAGGTACGGTTAGCTTCTCTATACACATGTGATACATAGATTGTCCAGTCTCTTACGATAAAGCCATGATACAACCATACCAAGAAAGACAGAGGATGAGTATCACTAATCCGCTCTGTCCAAAAACCCACAAGTATTGTCGAGTCCACTTCAACTTCAAGCCGACTAACCCGACGATCCCAGACAATGTAAAAACCGTAGTAAATCCCCCCCTCCCCCCCATAACTCTGCCAAAGGAGCAGAACAAATACCAATGTTCATTGCAAATCTCCCACACCAATCTCCATTGCCATCATAAAGTACTCCCCCGGCTGTTGCTAATCACGGATTACCCCGCGAAGCCCCATCCATGTTTAACTTCAACCAGTCACCCATAGGTGGTATCCAAGCTATGAGTCTTTCCACTCTTTCGGACATGCTCCCGGTCCTCTCACTCCATCATGTGCTGCTGTTACTTCCTTTGCATACTCCTTGATAAATATGACTCTATCACGACATTTCGTATTAGTCCCAAACACATTCCCGCACCTCCATTTTCAACTCCACCATATCGAGATTGCAAACACCGTAGACCACGCACCTTCCACAACCGTTGAAGTATCTCTAAGGTTAACATACACCTACTCAGGTAGCATATATTCAAAGAAGACTCTGTGTCGGGCAGCTGATACGATCCTATCCCAAATGCCTTTCATTGCATGGCAGTCTCTAAGGACATGTATAATCGTTTCTTCACCTCCTCGACAAACAGAGCAGTAACCCGTTTCAGTGAGGTGCCTTCTCTGTTGCTCCACATTTGTCATGATTACTTGATGCACGACTAGCCAGAGGAAAGCTCTCACCCTTTCCGGAGCAACGACTGGCCATACTCTATCAAAAAGCCCCTGAATATTTGGTCCCATCATACTCTGTTTTGAGCATAGCATGTGCTGACTTGACTGTGAATAAGCCATCTTGAATTTCCCCCCACGCTATACTATCCTTCGCCCCCGTAAAGTTATCCAAAACCACAACGAGTAAACGCAACTTCACATATGTAGAGATATATGGAGTGATCTGCTCAAACAGCTAACCTCTGCCATCCTGCCATAACTGTCGGACCGTCAATCCCTTACTCTGTTCTGGAAGCTTATTTTCCATAATATCACTTAACAGGACTTCTAGTAGCCACCTATCTTGCCAAAAGAGGATCCTACTACCATCACCAACTATCCAGCTAAGACCCAGGTCAACCACTTCTCTCAGACCAACCACAATACTCCGCCATGTTGCTGAGCAGTAACCTTTCGTGCCAATCCGGGTTAATGCATTCAGTTCGTGAGCTTGATATTTACTTCGTAGAACTCTGGCCCAGAGACCTGACTCTTCATGACGTATATGAATTGGCTATTAAGGCTTTATTCATACTCTGAGCTTGTCTAATCTCCAATCCTCCTTCCTTTCTCGGTCTGCATATCCTCTTACAAGAAATAAGGTGTATCTTCCTCTGCTCTGGAGCATCATTCCATACAAAATCCCTTGATATTTTATCTAATCTTGATAAAGTCGACTTCAGGAGGATACATGTGCTCATTGTGTGTACTAGTATAGAAGCCAACACTGCTCTAGTCAATGTTATACGCCCCGCGAAACTCAGCACTCGACTCTTCCATCCAGCCAGTCTTGAAGAGACTCTCTCAATCACTTCCCCAAAAGTATCTTTATTCATATGCTTTTGAAGAATCGGTATACCGAGATACTTTTCCAAATCTCTTGTTGATGGAATCCCAATTTCTGCGCTTATCAAAGCCCCTAGCTCTCTAGTAACATTCTCTGAGAAGAAAATTTTAGACTTCTCAAGGGAGTCTTTTTGCCCTGAAGCAACACAAAAGTGCTCTAGTACCCTTTGTATCACACGTACCTAAGCAACAGGTACCTCTGCTAAAAGAATTAAGTCGTTCGCGAAACATATATGGGATAATTTTGTCCCCCCTCTAGAAATGCTTATTGGCTTCCATTCTTTAACAGCAATCACACCCTCTATCAAGTGGCATAGCCTTTCAATGCAGAGCACAGATAGATATGGAGACAAAGGGTCTCCTTGGCACAGGCCACGCTTGGGTTTGAAAGCCTCTGTCTTCTCGCCATTCCACAACAACTTCATTGATGGCCCTGTCACACCTTTCATAATCTATTGCACCCACTCAAGAGGAAGCCCTGCGACACATAATGTGTCTTCTATGAAATCCCATCTTATTATGTCATAGACTTTCTCAAGGTCTAATTTCAGAAGCATCCAGCCTTTTCTCCCTTTGTTCCTCTGCATCGAGTGCATAATTTCCTGAACCACCACGATGTTATCTGTACTAAGACGTCCTGGGATGAAGCTTGACTGGTCCGGACCAATTAGCTTAGGCATAACTCTCTTTAACCTCATTACCATGGCCTTAGTGATCGTCTTAAACAATACATTACACAAACTGATGGGTCTGAATTGCATTATTCTCTTCGGTTTCTGAACTTTGGCGATTAGAACTACCAACGCATCATTTGTCCCCTCTGGAAGATGGCCTGAGTTGAAAAACTCTAAAGCAAAACGGACTACTGAGTCTCCATCCACATCCCAGCAATCTTGATAAAACACCGGTTGATACCCATCTGGACTCGGAGCGTTATACTTACCCATACTTCTAATAGAGCTTTCCACTTCCGTAGCCGAGAAAGGCTTCTTTAGATCCCTCATTTCCTCAGTACTCACGACCGGGAATCCCTCCACAAGCAGTTTCTCCACCACTTGATCAACGTTATCCATTGAGTACAATCAAGTATAGTACTCTATAGCTAGCTTCTCCAATTCTTGTGGATCCGAAATCCATCTCCCATCATCACCTTTTAGCATTTCTATTCTATTTCGCCTTCTCCTCACAATGGTCAACATATGGTAATAATGAGTATTCCGATCTCCTAGGGCTATCCACTTCTCCCGAGACTTCTAGAACCAAACAACCTCCTCCTGTTCCAGGATAACATCAAGTTGTTGACATAAGTCCACTTCTTTATGCAATAGCTCGTTTGGCTGACTATGTTCCAAAAGATCCTGCACCTCTTTAATCTTCCACATCAACTTCTCCTTCTTATGTTGAATATCCCCAAAGACTTCTCTGTTCCATTTTTGAAGGTGACCTTTCAGAGCTTTCAGCACTACAGGTGTACTCAATTCTCCATTCCAATGAATGTACGAGAAGCTCCTTAAAACCTGTATGTTTCAGCCACGCAGCCTCAAACCGAAACGGTATGCTAGCTGGATTACTCGTACCCTCTGTACCAGCTGCACATATAGTGGAGCGTGATCCGACGCCAAAAAAGGTAAGTGTGTGACTACCGCTTCTTGCTACTTCAAGTGTGAGTGTGGGCAACACAACACCTTATCCAGTCTTTTTGCAACAAAGTTATTCTCCTCTCGACCCCTCTTCCAGGTAAATCTATTGCCCTTGAAACCCATGTCTATTAAAGACAGAGCATTTATCCAGTTGCCAAACGCTAAGGAGTCTGGCAAAAGGCGACCATTTCCATCAGTTCTTTCATCTTTCTAAAATACTAGATTAGAGGTATACCCAGATTTATAATAATAAAATTTAAAATAATTTAAAATATTTTTTTCTTTAAAGAATAAAAAAATTGAATTACTGGTAAAAAAAACACATATGAAAGACATAAATCAAAATCTAAGAGTTATTTATTTTAATTTTTAATTAAAATATTCAAAACATAGAATCTGTTGTGGATATAAAAAACATTAACACTTTGCAATTCAACACTTTAAAACTATTTTTTTCTGTTTATAAACAACGTATGTCCTAAGCTCAGCACTTTATCAACTATTTTTTTATGTTTAGCTGCATTAAAAGCTTAGATATACAATTCCAATCCTTCGAATATGTGAACTATTTTCCCATTAACTCTTTCTAAGTAAACAAAATTTCTTTTTTTTCTTCAGATTCATCTCGCGTATATGATCTCAGTACTTTTTAGAGAAGTTATATTCATCAAGACTCATGTCAAAAGCTTCTCTACATAATGTTTGCTTAATTTACTTTTAGTTTAGTAATTTTAAATTAATTTTAGTTATTTTTTTTAAATAGTATTCTCCCTTTTTAGATTAATGTTTTAGTTTTTTTTTTTTTTTTTTTTCAAATTGAAATATATCTTTTTTTATTTTTTTTATTTTAACGGAGATACATCTATACTATTAAAAGAGAATCATCAATTAGAAATGTCCAAAAGTTATCATGGTATTTACTAAATATGCCATTGGATTCACTAGAAAATTTAATCATTTCAGTAAGGGTAATTTTGTCATATCATTAAACTGTTAACATATGCATTAAATTACATTAGTTTGTTAACAGATAATACCAATAAATTATATCTAACGACTAATACTAATAAGATTCAAATAAATTTATTTCAAAATTATTTTAAAATCTTTCATAATATCTCAACATAATTACCACATATATATAGCATGAATAACTAATATAATTATATATATTATATTATAATCAATTTTTTCTCTATAATATCATAAGAAAATCACTAATTTAAAATATCTAAAAGCTACTATGATATTTACTAAATGTGACAATTTATAGTCAATAATAAATATGTAATCATTATTTTCTAGTTACATATATACATACTATGAAAAAATATTATGTAAATAATTCTTTTCTTAGTTTGTTAATGATTTTTTGCGGAAAATCATGAGTTTGAGAATTTAACAAGCACAATTTTATAGATTTTACGGGTTTTACAAATTTTAGCGGATTTTATAAGTTGTAGCGAAAAATATATTCTTACGAAAAAATGCCAGTTTGACAAGAAATGTGCTTTTGTATATTAGCAGAAACACATGATTTTAGAAATTTGGTCGTAATCACGATTTTGCAGATTTAGAGGAATTACAGGAAAACACGGGTTTGCAGAATGCGAATAACGCAATTTTGCAGATTTATGGGTTTTACAGATTTAGCGGGAATATGTGGTCATATGGGAAAATGCGGATTTGTGCGTTTGAAAACTTGATTTTGCAGGCTTGGCCAAAACATATGAGTTTACAAATTTGGTCATAAAACATGATTTTAGGGATTTTAAAATATTACAGAAAATAAAGGTTTGTAGATTTGACGGGAAACATGATTTTACGAGGTTTACATGTTTTAGCGGGTTTTATAGGTTTTGATGAAAAAATGTATTAGGTGTTATTGGTTCTTGTATTTCAATGGATTTGAGAATCCAAACCAAATTCAATGTTATTGGTTTTTGTATTTTAAAATTTATATTGAAATACAGTGTTATTGGTTTTATGATTTTAAAATCCATAATGAAATACAGTGTTATTGGTTATATCATTTTAGAATCTAAATATTATAAAGATTTGAGTTTTAATTAAATTTGAATGGATTTAGAAGGATTTTTATGACTAAAATACAAAGACCCAAATACAAGGTTTAACCTTGGTATTTGAGTGGATTTAATTTTTTTCCATTTTGCTGATTTTGAAATCAATAAATTTATCAAATCCAAAGAAGATTTATAAATCCACCAAAATACAAGAACCAATAACCCCTACGTAGTTTTATGGATTTTATTGAAAATACAGGTTTGCAGATTTGATAGGAAACACAATTTTGCAGGTTTAACAAAAACACGTAACTTTAGAAATTGATTCACAAAGTACAGATTTATGGTGTTGGGGGGGGAACATAATTTTTTGTTTTGTTAAAAAATGTGGGTTTACAGTTTTGGCAGGAAAATACGGTTTGATGGAAAATACTATTTTTACAATTTCTACAGGAATTCTCGATTTTGGTACAACAACATGATTTTACGATTTTACGGGAAAATACTGCTTTTTAATTTGATAGAAAACTTTGATTTTATGGTTTTGACAAAAAAAACTTGATTTTATGGTTCAAATTAAAGGGTGTTTTGGTTTTTTAATTTTTAAGATTCAAATACTGCATCTAAACTCTATTTTTTAGTACCTTAAATATACAAATTTTGAGATATTATAGATTTTGTATCCATATACACTATCCATATAATGATTTAAAAATATTTTTAAAAAATAATATTTGAGCTTGCATCCAAATAAGTATCGAGATGCAAAAACAAACAAAACCTAAGTAAATATTGAAATCTTAATCACAAATAAATGAAATCTCTCTTTCTTTATAAAACATACTCCTTCCGCTTTTTAAGTATGATGTTTTAACATCTTCACATATTTTAAGATACACTTTAATAATTATTTTTTATTTTATTTTTTAGCTACTTTTTATTTTTAATAATATATTAATACTACTTCTCTCTTCATTATTGGGTAAAGCTTTTTGGAAAACTAAATACACTAATCTTTTAAAAACAAAGGAAAAAGGTAAAACATCTTACTTTAAAAAACAGAGGGAGTAATATTTTCAAATATCTGTTATAAAACTTAACAGAAAATCCGCTAATCAATTTTTTTTTTATAAAATCTCTAAATAATTTTAAGAACATAAAACCAAAAAATATAAAAATAGTATATATAATCTAATAAAAAATTTCAGTTTGGGCCAAAATTTTGGATTTAATAATATAATTTGATTTTTTTTGAAAAAATAATTAATATAAACTGATTCTGCTATTGTCCCAAAATATTTTATAAAAAGAAACCCGCATAAGTGTGCAGGTCCAAAATCTAATGTTAAATTTTAAATTGAAAAACTTTGTCACGATCTTGTGAATTACTAATTTTAACACATTCAATTTATATAATAAGAATTTTAAAAATGTATTACGGAAAATGCTTATTTAATTTTTCAACTATATGTAGTCTGTACATTAAATCTTTAATTATCGCATGTATAAAATAATTCTTTAGACCAACTTCATAAAATCATGATAAAAATTATATATATAATGAGCAAGTTATCTCTCCATCTAAGGTGTCCACATCAGCATAATTTTTATTTCAAAATGGGCTTCTAAATATTTTGGGTTTTGTTTTAAGTTTTTATATTTTGGGTTATTATTTTTGGGCTTTTAATATGATAAATTTGAAATTAAAAACAAATACTTATTTTACAAGTCATAAAATTACAAACTTATGTTCTTTGTTTATGAAAAAAAATTTGGAAGGCAAACACATACAAAAGATGGCTGAATAAATTACATAAAATAATTCTCAAAACATTTTATAAAAAAAAACTTAGAAAGATTTATGTATAAAATTAAAGTAAAATCATTCATATAAAATAAATACTTATTTTACAATCATAAAACATAAATTTTCTATAAATAAAAAATTCAAAATGTTATTTTGAATATAAATAAATATAATATGAAAAAGTTATTTTGAATATAAATAAATAAAGTGTGAAAAAGAGCTGGAAGGTAAACAATTATGAAATATGACATAAGTTGCAGAGAATAGTTATCAAACTTTTAAAAAAAAAAATTCTCAAAAAAATTAATGCATAAAATAAATAAAAATCATTCATATCTACTTTACTATGTAAAATGAATAAATGTTTTTTATAAATAAAAAACTAAAATGTTTAATTATATGGTATAGAAATAAGTTTGATTAATACAAAATAGAAAAAATGGCAAATACTTATCAACCATTTTTTCTCAATGATGACAATATAAAATTGATATTTGACGAGTTTACTCATCAACCGGATAATTAATGAATTTTAATATGAAGTATATAAATAAACTACAACAAGATTATTGATTATATTTTCTAAGAGAGTCAAGGCTTTTACCTCCACAAGACATGAAAATAGATAAGAATATTTTCACACACATTCCTAAATATAGTCAAGTAGTTCATCATCATCAGATGGATGAACACATCAGAATTTTTTTTCACAAAAAGACAAATGTTTAAAATTAATTTAAATCAAAATTTTCTCAAGTAAGTATAATTTTTATTTATAAAAACATATCAAACTTATGTAACATATGAACAGATCTCTTGCTCTGTCTCGCCAACTTTACTTACAATTTCACTCATTTAGAGTTACAATCAATTACAAAATTAAATGAGACGAAAGCTTGCATGAAATAAAAGAAAATATCAGTGATTGTAATCAGAATAATAGGACTAAGAACATTAGGAAAGGGAAAAAATAAAATGAATGATAAAAAATGTGTTAGATTTTTTTAAAATCCAATAAAAAATTAAGAGAACATTTAGTTTAGAGTGGGGAATGGTCGATAATGAACTGTAAAAAAAATCAAAAACCAATTGAATACAATTAAATAGTTAGAAAAACATATAACACTTATTGTAGCGTATAAATATACGAGAGACTTTTTAAATAATTAATATAATACATCATAATTTATATTTAAAAAAGAAATTTACAGTTTAAATATACATATCTTTGGCAAAAAAATAAAAAAACAAAACATTTTAAAAAGACAACATTATAATAAAAAATAAAAATAAACATAACTAATAATATAAAAAAATTAAAATTAAATTAATAAATAAGTTTGCACAACGCGCAGATCAAAACATTAAAATTTATCAACAATGTTATCGATAAAAACAAAATACATATATTCTCACGACAAAAAAAATATACACCTGTATGACTTTATATTATACAGAAGAGAGACAATAATTTGAGTCTTCCTATAACATTAATTTAAAAGTAAAAAAATAAAACTTATTCTACAAGTCACACAACTACAAATTCTCTACAAAATAAAAAAAAATATTTTGAATAAAAAATAAAAAGAGAGTGTGTGATCGATTGTGAAATCATTTTACTGATCATGCTGGAAATAAACTACATAAATAAGTTAGTTAAACAAAAATATTTAATATGAAGACATAAATACTTACGATAGTGTATAACTATAAAAGAAAGTTTTTTAAAATAATTAACATATCACAATTTATATTAGAGAAAATATTTCACAATAAATTTACATATTTATGATAATTAAACTAAAATAATATATAAAATAAAATAAAAATATAATAATTATATGAATTAACAAATAAATTAGCATAACTCGCGGATCAATTTCTAGTAGTTACAATTATTAACTTTAAAGTTTAAACGGCGAAACATTAATCTATCATCGAAAAAATGTTCATTTACTACACACCCAAAAGCTCCACAAAACTCTGGCCCAATTTGAAAAACTACTAATCTTTATAACACATGCCCATAAACAAACCCAAATATAGTCCGTCACAGTTGTTACGCAAACACCTTCTCCTCCACAAATCCGCCCTCTATCCCTAAACGACCCTTTTCCAAATTAGTTAATTACATGTAGTAGTAATAACGCTATCTCCCACCATTAAAACTGCAATAATATGCAAGAGCGTAACTGTCCATATAATTGTCATATACTTGAATAAAGTATTCCAATGATAACAAACGTGTATTCCGAGAAATTTTCAGCAAATATGAAAAGACTAATTTTAATTTATTCGATCTAAACGCATCATCAAACTTTTCTGATATTACCATTTTCGTGTAAAACGTGGAAAATCACCTAGCTAGCATTTTATAAACGATTACAAATATAATGGTTCTTCTAACATTTGTATCTTCATTAGTTTGGAACTGCATGGTGTTTATCATGGAGGATTGATAAATGATTAAACAAATTTTCGGTCATCTAACTTTGACTACAGAATCAATCAACCAATTGATGATTATTGGATGGGTTTTGAAATCCTTTCGAAATTGAGTGTCTTTAGACATTTCTTCCTCCATCTTCGTCTTCTTGATTCAAGCATACTCTCATGTCCACACTTCTGTATATATACATAAATCTTTCAGCCACTGATTCTTCTTCTTTTGGTAAACCAAATAGCGTATGCTTTTACAAATACGCAAAATTGGCAAATGTATATAAAATTGCAGAATTAATTATCTAAGTTCTTCTTACAAATTTTTATTTTCATTATTTTTTGGGGTTAATTGTTGTTCTCTTTGTTATCTCTTAGTTAAATGTTCAAATATTAATAGTAATATATTTGATCATTTCATATAACTTTTTTCACACAAATAAAACAACCATAAATTATCTTGGATTATGTTCATAAAACAATTAAAGTAAATTTAGCTAAATTTAGCTTGAACATTGTTCATTTTTCTTCTTCTTTTATTTTATTTGACTTTGGCACAATGATTAATAATAATTCAATGCTTTTAGATTACGTCTGCTTCAATTTCAAAAAAGTGTACTTTTCTTTTATAAACTAGAGGTACAAAACTTATAAAGTTCTAAGTGTCTACTATATAAATGTAGACTAATTGTCATTTGTGAAGCCGTTATCATATATCATATGTGTTGAAAATATTTGATTATCCGTTGTAATAAGAATAGATAAAATATTTATGATAGATTGATGATGAAATTTAGTGTTTTAACTTTGAAGTGTCGAGGAAAATAAAAAATTTAAGAAAGGACAAAAACATGACGGGGCATATAAAAACCATGCAAAATGATGCATTATTAAAATAAAAAGAAAAAGGAGAAAAAAAAAGAAAGAAATGAAAAGATTTGTTCGACCGTTCCTTATTTAAGTCGGAAGAAGTCTCTTCCTCTTTACCTTTTCCAATTCGGAGAAAGCCAAATTAAAAAAAAGGAACCACTGTCGCGAGAAAAGTCGCGTTTTCTTCGACCCAACTGCTCTCTCTACCTTTCCTGGAAAATTCCCGTGCCCTTCAAAACCCAATTCACAAGCCTTCTTCTTCCTCGAATTACCACGAAATCGCAAATCCCTCGATCCACGCTTCCGTGTTTTCGCGATTGATTTATTGATTGATTGATTGGTTTTCCGGGAAGGATAAATAACCGCGTGACTGTTGATTTTTTCGTTCTGGGTTTTCCGATTTAGGGGTTTTTTTTTGGTTCCCTTCTCTCGGTCCTTCCTCTTCTTCTTTTTCGGGTTAGGGTTTCCTTTTTGTTCGTGATGGGTGAGGAAGGTTCAGTGTTTGGCTTGGGCGATGGATTTCCGCCTGATGATTGCGATGGTGGTTTTGAGTTTGAAGACGATGACGAGGATCTCACTATTGACATCGAAACGATTTACCGGATTCTAGATGAGAAGCCGGATTCCGCCGAGGTAATTTTGGCTGTTGAGTTTCATGGGAAGCTCGAGGATTTCGATTACACTGTTTCTATATTTTGATTCTTAATCCTAGAAGACGATTTTGTTAGCTGCGTTGTAATTCTCTACTAGAGAGATGAGCAAACACACTTAGGAATTGAATACGTGTTTTTTTTTTTTTTTACATTGCTTTGAATGTGCACAATGCTGTTGAAGATATTTGAAGTGTGTATCTCAATGTATGACTAATTTGTGGATTAAAGGATTGTTTTTTCTCTTCTCCTTATTCTAATTGAAACTAAACTTGTGAGTGACTCTACTTCTAGGGGAGCCAAGAAAATTCTTCTCCAGTTGGTTCTTCTGCTGGCGAGCTCGAGCTCAAGAACTCACAGTTGCAAAACGGTTAGTAGCTGTAAACCTGTTTGGATAATGACCTAGAGCTAAATTTGTGGTCAATGATAATAGTTCGTGGTGCATCGCATTAACGTCACTTCGATTTTGTTTGGTTGCGATTAGGATCTCAGATGGTTGATTGGTTTCCTTCTCGGGATTCATACAGCTTAGGCACCTCGCACCATGGGACAGGGGTGTCTGGTTCATTTGATGAGCATGTGAAAATGGACACTGGGCTGAGTCCTTCACCTGCTCATACTTGCTCTGCAAGTCTTAAAGATTGGTTTTCGTTAAGCCAGGAAGAGCAGCTTGTCGAAACATGTGGAATAGCTCAATCTGAGATGACTAGTTGTAGTATATCATCTGGTTCCGTCGACAGATACAATTCTGGTTTCTCAGATCATGGTGGCAGTGGGGCCTTCAATCCCGTGAATTGCGACGTTGACACTGTGTCCAAGCAGGATCACAAGATAATCGATTCCAAATGTATGCACCTTATCCACTAAAATTTCAGGTTATTTTTGTAAATTTCCACACTACTCATCTCTGTGTTGTTAATTTCACTTTCCCTCATTGATGTTGCATCATATTGCAGTTACATCGTGCAGTCCCACGACATATTTCGACGAAGTTCCTGGATATGGAGCGGGGTTGGGAGTCATTCATAATTCCTCTGCAATGTCTGGTTTTCGTCACAATTCTAATTCTCTCAGCGACGGTGCGGATAACGGTCTCTCTTACAACGCAAGTGGATCCTTATCAGAACATACTCCCAATTTTGTCGAGAATTGTGCGTTTCAGTTCTTTCCCAATAAAGAAGAAGCTGTAACTGATGTTGACAGTGGAGTGAGTGAGTGCCAGTCTGATGGTGCCAGCCGGATGGTTTTTGATAGACACGGTAGAGTAGATAATGGATCGTTAGGAAGGAAACCTTCTGTTGGTTTCTCTAGTGGAAGAGGGATCAGTTTCAAGTGTGAAAATAATCCTTCAGTTTCTCCTGCCTGTGTTAAAATGTACAATAGTTTTGACGGTCATTTAGCTGACAATGACGTTGACCGGCCAGATAATTGTTCAAGCAGTTTTCAGGTTAAGCCAGAGGCTGAGTCAGAGAAAGTGGTTTACGGTTCAGTTCCAGAGGAAGATAGTGTTTATGCACCTGGGGAAACCAATCAATGGTGGTCTGGTGTATCTAGCTATCAAACAGAGATTGAAAAAGGTTTCTCATTTATGGCACCACAAACTGCTTTCCGTAGTCAAGACAGTGGCAACTCCAATAAATTTTATGATTCAAAAGCATGTTTGCAATATGTTGCAGCAGATCCCAGCCCAGCGACACACATCAACGACTATTTAGACTCTCTAACACAACAAGGAGATCAAGAACATGTTCAACCAAGGAGCATTGATTCTAATTTCTCAAATGCCAGCTTTGATTCAGTTCAAAGTCTTTCTTCAGACTTTATATCGGATAGTGATGATGATTCTGACATCTGCATAATAGAAACTAATGGTCAATCTGCGAACCCACATCGACCTCTAGCTATGAAACAGCCGGTGGTTTCTTCAGGATATCCTACAGTTGGTCATACTTTTAATCAATCTTCAAACTCACATCGACCTCTAGCAATGAAAATGCCGGCGGTTTCTTCAGAATATTCTACAGTCGGTCATACATTTAATCAACCTGGAGCCCTGAGGCTCCAGTCAAACAAAGAATCTATGATATTTCAAGCCGCATTGCAGGTTAGCAGCTGTTAGCTTTATCCTTTTAAGGTACCTTGTTGATTCTGTCTTACCCTCTCACAGGCACCAACAGTCTAACGCATTACTTTTTGCTAGAGATGTGGATACATATTTATTTGTATTGAAAACTCTGTACATGATTTAGTTGAGAATATTATAGGGCTATTATGTACTAAGGTTCCTGATGGTCTCCCGGTATTGGGTGTGTCATGAGTGATATAGTTAATGACAGTTCCATCTTAACCTTTATTCTTGGTTTTACTTCAGATTCATTAAATCTTATAATGACATTGTCTGACTTGACAGGATCTCTCTCTGCCTAATGCTGAAGCAAGTCCTCCTGATGGTGTCATGGCAGTCCCGCTTATGAGACATCAGGTATGTATGAGGTTATCAAAATTTAAATAGTACCTGTAGATGTCCAAAAACACAAGCTCTCCTCGTGTATGTTCTGTATGCTTAACTAAGACGAAGTGGCCCCAAAATGAGATACGGAATTATATTAATTTGATATGATTTTCGAACTTGATGGTTTGTTTTGATTACTGTATTGATTTGACTGTTTCTTACTCATGATGATTGTTTGTTTTTGGTTTATGTATTGATGGACAGCGAATTGCATTGTCATGGATGGCCCAGAAGGAGACAAGTGGCTTCCCTTGTTCGGGAGGAATTCTTGCAGATGATCAGGTTAGTCTTCTGCTGTAATTTTTCTCATGTCAGTAGTTATTAGACGTTCAGCTTAAATTTTGTCAAATTTACTTATGTTTTTTTTTGAATTTCCTGGTATAAGGGACTTGGTAAGACCATTTCCACTATAGCACTTATACTGAAGGAACGGGCTACACCTTCCCGAGCATGTGAAGAGAGTATCAAGAAAGAATTTTTTGATTTAGAAAGCGAGGGTGGTGAATGTGCGTCTTTAGAACCTAATGGAAGGAGTGAGCAATATGATCAGTCTCAATTGCTTTCTAATGAAAACAAAGTTGATGGTAAGGTGAGGGGAAGACCAGCAGCTGGAACGCTTGTTGTCTGTCCCACTAGTGTTATGCGACAGTGGGCTGATGAAATACATAAGAAAGTGACTACTGAAGCGAAACTCTCTGTACTTGTATACCATGGGTCCAACAGAACAAAAGATCCCCACGAGTTGGCTAAATATGATGTTGTGGTTACTACATATTCCATCGTGAGCATGGAAGTGCCGAAACAGCCACTTGTTGATGATGACGACGAAGAGAAGGTTGATATAGAGGATGGCGGAGCTGCAGCTGCTGGCTTGTGCTCAAACAAGAAGCGAAAATATCCTCCCGATTCTCAGAAGAAGGGCTCAAAGAAGAAGAAACTTGTTGATCGTGCATCTGTTGAGGCTCAGTCAGGCCCTCTTGCGAAAGTGTCATGGTTCAGAGTTGTTCTAGATGAGGCTCAGAGCATTAAGAATTACAAAACCCAAGTTGCAAGAGCATGCTGGGGACTTCGTGCTAAACGACGGTGGTGTTTATCTGGTACTCCAATCCAGAACTCAATCGACGACCTCTACAGCTACTTTCGGTTCCTCAAATATGATCCTTACTCTTCCTACGTACTGTTCTGTGGCACAATTAAGAATCCTATAGCTAGGAACCCGGTGAAAGGATATCAGAAGCTGCAGGCTATCCTGAAAACAGTGATGCTTCGCCGAACTAAAGGTTAGTCTATTGAAACCTAAATTTGCTTTGAATTTATGGATTTTTAATGGTTCTTAACTGGTAAACACATTAGGTTCACTTCTTGACGGGAAACCCATAATCTCCTTACCTCCCAAGTCCATCGAGTTGAGAAAAGTGGATTTCACTGAAGAGGAACGTGATTTCTACTCCAACTTAGAGCGTGAATCTCGTGATCAGTTCCAGGTATGGCTGTGGACGCTTTATACGTTTATGTGGATGACATTTTCTGTTTGGTTATAAAATATTGTAACATACGATGAATAAATGTGTGTAGTTATGCGATTGACTATGTAATATGTATGTATGCATATTGATGTTTAAAGTTTCCTATTATTCATATCAGGAGTATAAAGAAGCTGGAACAGTGAAGCAAAATTATGTGAATATTTTGTTGATGCTCTTGCGGCTTCGCCAAGCATGTGATCACCCTCTTCTCGTTAAAGGTGAATACAGTTTTACCTGGGAATCCTCACTCGAATCCTCTAAGAAGCAAAATTTCTCAGACGCTTCATTGGCAATCTGTGGCATCTGCAATGTAAGACTCTTTTGTCTCATAAAGTATCAGACAACCTGTTTTCTCTATATTGTATTTTTGATGAATGTGAAAGTGAAAACATCATCGAAGTAAATCAAAATTTGCAACCAAAGCATCACTGAATGTTAAAAATCATAATGCGGATCCTTGAGTTGTTGTTATCTTATCTCTTGTCACCATTTGTTGCCAAACCATCATATAGTTTTTTTGAATAGTAGTTTTAAATCTATCTCCCTACGTACCCGCAGGATGCACCTGAAGATGCTGTTATGTCAGTCTGTGGCCACGTTTTCTGTAAGCAGTGCTTTTACGAATGCCTTACGGGCGACAATAATCGGTGCCCCCTTGCAAACTGCAATGTCAGACTAAGTGCTATGCCTTCCATGCATGATAATGCCACTTCAGCTCATGCTGAGACTGTTGACTCTTGTTCTGAAGGTCCTCCATATGAGTCATCTAAAATCAAGGCTGCTTTAGAGATATTACAATCACTTCCCAAAACGCAGGATTCGAGAGATATGAATCAGATATCTCTAAAGGGAGAGAACTCAAGTGTTCCTGCAACTCCAGTTAATGGTAGTAACGTTGATGGTCCAGTTAAGGTAGTAGGAGAGAAAGCCATTGTCTTTTCCCAATGGACAAAGATGCTGGACCTACTTGAAGCTTCTCTTATTAGTTCGGGTATTCAGTATAGAAGGCTCGATGGAACAATGTCAGTTGCTGCTCGAGATAAAGCAGTGCAGGATTTCAACACTGTCCCGGAGGTACATAGCCATTAATGGGACCTTGAAGGCTTGTGCTGGCTCGCTGGTAATATGATAATGCCATGACATGATGTGATATATTGATTTGACTTTTTTTTTTCTTCTTACTTCTCAGGTTTCTGTAATGATAATGTCTCTCAAGGCTGCTAGTCTCGGACTAAACATGGTGGCAGCTTGTCATGTTCTAATGCTCGACTTGTGGTGGAACCCAACAACCGAGGACCAAGCTATCGATAGAGCACATCGCATAGGACAGACAAGACCAGTTACAGTGGTTCGCTTCACAGTAAAAGATACAGTGGAAGATCGCATATTAGCCCTCCAGGTAAGTGTGAATTGGTGGATTTTGATTCTCTTCCAGTTACTATATAAGCTTCAAGCCATTGGATATCTGAACCACGTTTTTGTCGTCGATGCAGTTAAAGAAGAGAATGATGGTAGCCTCTGCATTTGGTGAAGATGAAAAGGGAAGCCGACAGTCTCACCTCACAGTGGAGGACTTGAGCTATCTGTTTATGGCGGATTAATGGAAGGGAAGCGAGCTTCGAGCTCATTTTTTGACCAGTGAACGTGCAGGGTACATATATGATAGGATTATTTTTCTTTGGTTATTGTGCAGTTTATGGAGGAAGAAACTCTTTGGTTTAACTTGACTTCACAGGTTTGGGATTATGAAAATAGGAAAAGCTGATCCGATTGATTACTTCTTATTCTATTTTAGACTTTTAGGTATTTGCAATGAACGCATGAAGAAAGACAAATAGAAAAGCCTTTTACTTTCGAAGTTACTCCTTGTAAGAATACAATTTGATTTGGTCCGGTCAGGTTTATAGCTTTTACTTCTTTAAGATCTTCTTCTCATTCCTCGTTACATCGTTACAAGTACTTGTATAAGTAGGCCTGAACATTTGGATAGTCAGGTCCGGTCCGGGTCCAGGTTCGGGTCGGGTATGGGTTTGGGTCGGGTATGGTTTAAGAGTTTATGTACTGGGGTATTTTGAATTTCAGTTCGGATTCGGTTTGGTATTATTCGGTTCAGATATTTGATTAAAGAATCTAAAATATTCGAAAGTATTTAAAAATATCCAAAATATTCGAAAAATTCAGGTTTTGGGTATGTCGGATTCGGATTCTGTTCGGTTCTTGGGTATTTCAAGTACCAAATTTCTCGGATAATACCCGAGATCTGTAATTGCTAATGACCAAAATTATTAATCAAATTACCATTTTGTATATCCGTAATTGCTAATTACCATATATGTAATATTCTATTGAATGTACCAGTTTTTGAAAAGTTAACAAAAAATGCAATGCATTAAGAAGTTGTCATATTTAGCATAAGAAGCATTACACACAGACACACACACTTGACAAGTGGTTTATTGATGTTGGCGTATAAACTTCCCCAGAAGAAACACAAAACCAGGGGAACACACAAAATGTTGGCTAGGGTTTGGAGATCGGAATCCGCTTCGCCTGCTAGATTGATCAGTAGGAGATTGTTTCATCGTAGTGTCGCCGAGAGAGGTCCGATTATAGAAGAGGAACTTAAACTGAGAAGTGGGGTTTACTATATAAAAAGCTTAGATGATGCGATTGGTTTGTTTGGCGAAATGGTTCGGTCTCGTCCCTTACCTTCAGTGTTTGAAATTTCCAGACTATTGAGTGCCATCTCGAAAATGGGTCACCACGGTGCTGCGATTAATCTCCACCGGAAGATGGAAAAGCTCGGAATCCCCTGTAACAACATCTACACCATGAACACTCTGATATACTGTTTCTGTCGCTGCCGTGAGTACCCTTACGCTTTGTCTACACTGGGTAAGATCATAAAACTTGGCTTCGAGCCCGACATTGTCACTTTCAACACGCTGCTCCGCGGGTCCCGTTTCGAAAACAGGTCTCGTGACTCTTATCATGGAGATTCGTGGTTTGATGAAATCGAACCAAACAACAAAGAAGAGATGATGCTTCAAGCTGCTTTAAAGGTTTAGCCTTTTTTTTTTAAGGCGTTTAAAGGTTTAGCCTTTTCAAGCTGCTTCAAAGCGTTTTTTTCCCCATAACTCTTGATGGTCTAATGATATATGTGTTCTGACTTTTTGACAGGATCTCTCTCAGCCTAAAGCTGAAGCTTGTGCTCCTGATGGTGTCTTGACCGTCCCGCGTATGAGACATCAGGTATGTACCAAACACAAGCTGTACTCTTTGTATGCTTTACTGAGATGATTTGACCCTGAAACGTTACTAGTCTTTTTGGCTTGACTGTATCTTAGTGATGGACTGAGAATTGCTTTGTCATGGATGGCCGAGAAGGAGACAAGTAGCTCTTCTGGAGGATTTCTTGCTGATGATCAGGTTTTTATCTTGTGTTGTAAATCTTTTTTCATTTTCAATAGTTAGCTTAAAATTATCTCTGATTTCCTTATGGTTCTCTAAGTTTTGTGGTATAATATTATGTTTTTTTTGCAGGGACTTGGGAAGACAATTTCAACAATAGCTCTTATACTAACGGAACGGTCTACACCTTCTAAGGAATGTGCTGGAACGCTTGTTGTTTGTCCCACTAGTGTTATGCGACAGTGGGCTGATGAGTTGCAGAAGAAGGTGACTAGTGAAGCGAATCTCTCTGTACTTGTATACCATGGGTCCAACAGAACAAAGGATCCTCATGAGTTGGCTAAATATGATGTTGTGGTTACAACATATTCCATCGTGAGCATGGAAGTGCCGCAGCAGCCACTTGTTGAGGGTGAGGATGTAGAGAAGGGCTCAAAGAAGAAGAAGAAGAAACATGTTGATCCTGGCCCTCTTGCGAAAGTTTCATGGTTCAGGGTTGTTCTAAAACACAAGTTGCAAGAGCTTGCTGGGGCCTCCTTGCTGAAAGGAGGCGGTGTTTGTCTGGCACTCCAATCCAAAACTCAATCGACGACCTCTACAGCTACTTTCGTTTCCTCCGACATGAACCTTTTTCTTGGTACGATTGCTTTCGTAGCATGGTGCAGGAGGTGAATGGAAACCAGAGGGTGAAAGCTACCCTTAAAGAAGTGATGCTTCGACGAACTAAAGGTCAGTCCACTGATACTGAATCGCAGTTGCTTTAGTATGTTCGTTCATCTAAGGATATTTTATGGTTAACACATTAGGCTCACTTGATGGGAAACCAATAATCTCTTTACCTCCAAAGTCCATTGAGTTGAGAGAAGTAGATTTCACTGAGGAGGAACGTGATTTCTACTCCAACTTAGAGAGTAAATCTCGTGATCAATTCCAGGTATTTCTGTGAATAAATGTGTGTAGTAGTATATGCATATCGATGTTTAAAGTTCTCTATAATTTATATCAGGTGTATGAAGAAGCTGGAACAGTAAAGCACAATTATTCAAATATTTTGTTGATGCTCTTGCGCCTTCGCCAAGCTTGTGATCACCCTCGTCTCGTTAAAGGCGTATACAGTAGCTGGAGATCCTCGCTCGAATCAGCTAAGAAGCAAGATTTCTCGGAAGCTTCGTTGGCAATTTGTGGTATCTGCAATGTAAGGTTCTTTTGTCTCATAAAGTATCAGACAAACCTGTTTTCCCTGAATCATCATCGAAATGAATTCAAAACTCGGAATTAAAGAAAGCATCAGTGAGTATTAAAAGTCTCATACTTTACCTGCAGGATGCACCTGAAGATGCTGTTGTGTCAGCCTGTGGTCACGTTTTCTGTAAGCAGTGCTTTTACGAATGCCTCACGGGAGATAACAATCGGTGCCCCCTTGAAAACTGCAATGTCAGACTCAAAGCTATGCCTTCAATGCATGATAATGCCACTTCAGCTCATATCGAGACTGTTAACCCTTGTTCTGAAGGTCATCCATATGAGTCATCCAAAATCAAAGCTGCTCTAGAGATCTTACAATCACTTCCCAAAACCATTGATGATGGACCAGTCAAAGTAGTTGGAGAAAAAGCCATCGTCTTCTCTCAATGGACAAAGATGCTTGACCTACTTGAGGCTTCTCTTACAAGTTCGGATATTCAGTATAGAAGGTTCGATGGAACAATGTCAGTCGCTGCTCGAGACAAAGCAGTGCAGGAATTCAACACTCTCCCCGAGGTACATAGCCATTGATGGAATCTTGAAAACTTATGATAATGCCAAGACAAGATGACACGTTTATTGACTTTTTTTTCTTCTTCTTACCTTTTCAGGTTCCTGTAATGATAATGTCTCTCAAGGCTGCTAGTTTAGGACTAAACATGGTGGCAGCTTGCCATGTTCTGATACTTGACTTGTGGTGGAACCCAACAATAGAGGATCAAGCAATCGACAGAGCACATCGTATAGGACAGACAAGACCCGTAAAAGTGGTTCGCTTTACAGTAAAAGATACAGTTGAAGATCGTATATTGGAACTTCAGGTTAGATGATGAACTGGTTTGATTGATTTGAATATCTCTTTAGCTTCAAGTCATTATTTCTCAAGTTTACAACTTTTGTTCAAACGCAGGAAGAGAAGAGAAGAATTGTAGCCTCTGTATTTGGAGAAGGTGCAAAGGGAAGCCAAGAGTCTCGCCTCACTGTTAAAGAGTTGAGCTATCTGGTTACTGGGAAAGGGCGAGCGAGTGAAGAACTCTTTGAAAGATTAGAAAATATGAAAATAGAAGATAATCAGATTGGTAACATTAAAAAAATGATCAGATTGATTGTGAATCCATTTGTAGAGATGTTTAGGTATTGCAATGAATGGACAAAGACGATATGAGCATTTTGCTTTTGTAAATGGCTGTTTTTTCTTGTTTAAGCCCTACTTGAAACTTGATTACTTGATGACCAAGAATTTTGCTTGGTTTTAATTTGGTACAAAATGTCTCAACTCAATTAAAATTGACCACCTCTACTTTCAGAGAGAATAAATTCCTATTGATAATCACCTCTGATTTCTTTATATTGAATTGGAATATTCCTTGTTAAGTCTTATCAGTTCATTCGATTTGAAATGTCGGCTTCGAGTCTCTTATTTGGATGCTTTCACCGTATTCTTCAATATTGCAGTAAAACACATAAACCTGAAGAAAAAAAATATTCTTTTTTTGAGTATATAGACCTCATTTCATAAATGGTTTGCAAAATATACATCTTGCATTCCAAGTTACTCTAATATCTAGACACAGCGACACATCACATGTGAAAGACATATTCTCACATGTGAAAGACATTCACAGAATATATGAATAAACATCTCAAATGGAGAATCTGAGTTATGTCACATTTATGATCTATGACTAGAAAAATGCTAACACAAGACCGATTAATTTCTTGACCAGTCGAATAGATGGATGAGAACTGTCTAAACCCTCGTAGAACATTTTAGATAGTCTCTAGTACAATATTTATATTCCATATTCTCATATTATCTTTGCCAAGTAAATATCACAAAAAGGTCGAACTGATACTTTCCCTTTCTTTGGCTCCAAATTATCTACAAACAAAATGTCCCCTTGTCTCAGTTTCTCTATTATTAAGGTTTCAGAGTCAATTTATAGAAAACTAGTTCAATACTTTCAACACTTGCTTAGCCAATGACACAAAGACACAATAAGATGTACAACCCATAATATCCAAATAAATCTTTCAATTCAATCACATTTGCATCAATCAACATCATTACTCTCTCCCATTGATTTGGCCTATCATATGATCAAGTCAGTAATCCAATCAAGTCATCACTAAAGACTGCATTGCATATGTCAAGACAACTATATAGTCTATAAATCTTTACTGTAAACAGTATTTATCAATATGTTTTTCTATTGCACACACACAAAAACCAATGTTTCCAACGAATGCGCCTGTACAGTGTTGTAAGATATGTTTCCTAATTAGAATAAATTATTGATCGATCATAAGTTAACTACAAATTCCAAGGTTTATATATTTTAATGGTTCGAGTTGCCTAGTTGGTACATTATATACTAAATATAGTTCTTAACTTCTTATATAGAATAAGAGAAATATACAAGTGGACGACCTCCGTGTAACAAATATGTAGAGTCATGACTCACAGAAGCGGTCCCCATCATATCACAAATTCTATTTCTGCATCTTCAATTTGGGTTAAACTAATAAAATATTAGCATTATACCATTTTTAATTTATTAAATATAAAAATAAAAAGATCCTTGGAGAAGAAAGATGAAAAAACCTATTCACGCCTGTGTTCTCTCTCATATGTTAAAAGAATTATATTCACGCATTACATTACATAGACCACATCATCATCATCATCATGTAATATATAAAAGTTGATGGTATAGTGCATCGAGGGTGTCCACATGCAATTAAAAAACTCGATCTGATTGGTCTACATCAGCATATTCATTAAATAAAAAAATGTTAAGTATGATTAGAACGAAAAAATTGATTTAATTGGTCCACATGAGCTTTTAAATCAAACCAAAAATTATTAAGTATAATTAAAACATTAAAAGTTAATTTAAAAAATTATGTCCAAAAAAAAAAAATTCAGTCTGATTGATCCAAATCAACATATTTATTAAATCAGAAAATGTTAATATAGTTTAAAAATTTAAAAGTTAAGTAATTAACAATACATGTATAAAAAAGTAACCATTATCAATTATCAGTTTAAAAAAGTCTACAACAACTCGATTTAACAATTAAAACAATGAAAACTGAATAAAAATATAACATAAAACTCTTGGAAGACATGATGGAGAAGAGAAAAATAGTTTTGTATGATCATTACAGCTTCCTAACAAAATTAAATGCGAATTAACATGAATCATGGATTAGATATACAGTGGTACACAATATCAATAAGACTTTTAATAAAAAATTAAATATTTGAACACATAAACTTTCAAAAAAAAGAACTATATAAATTCTATAGAAAACAGAAAATAATACTAAAATCTTAGCAAGATTATATTTCTCTAAATCAAATATATATGTACGTCAAAATTGGATAATTCGATAAGTGTCATTGTTATTATTTACCTAATAGTTTTTTTAAAAATTTATAAATAAAAATAGGATAAATTACACATTATATATTAAATTCTCTTATATAAATGAAAAATTCTATAAATATATATAACTTTTTAATAATTTTAAAGATAGTAGCTAAAAAAAATAAACCAAAATATTAATACAGACTCGCGCGTAACGCGAGTTATATACCTAGTATAATATATAAAAGTTGATGGCATAGTGCATTGAGGGCATCCACATCAGATTAAAAAACTCGATCTTATTAGTCCACATCATCATATTCATTAAATAAAAAATGTTAAGTATGATTAGGACGGAAAAACTTGTTTTAATTGGTCCACATCATCTTTTAAATCAAACCAAAAATTATTAAGTATATATAAAACATTAAAAGTTAATTTAACAAATTATGTCTAACAAAAAAAGTAAATTCAATCTGATTGATCCAAATCAACATATTTATTAAATCAGAAAATGTTAATATGGTTTAAAAAATTAAAATTTAATAAAAAATTAACAATTAACAATACATGTATAAAAAAAGTAACTATTATCAATTATCAATTAAAAAAAAATCTACAACAACTCGATTTAACAATTAAAACAATGAAAACTGAATAAAAATATAACATAAAACTCTAGAAAGACATGATGGAGAAGGAAAAAATGGTTGTGCATGATCATTACAGCTTCCTAACAAAATTAAATGTAAATCAATATGAATCATAGATTATATATACAGTGGTACACAACATCAATAAGACTTTCAATAAAAAACTAAATATTTGAACACATAAACCTTCAAGAAAAAAGAACTATAGAAATTCTATAGAAAACAGAAAATAATACCAAAATCTTAGCAAAATTATATTTCTCTAAATCAAACGTATATATACGTTAAAATTGGATAATTTGATAGGTGTCATTGTTATTATTTTACCTTATAGTTTTTAAAAATTTATAAATAAAAATAAGATAAATTACACATTATATATTAAATTCTCTTATATAAATAAAAATTTCTATAAATATATATAATTTTTAATAATTTTAAAGATAATAACTAAAAAAATAAACCAAAATATTAATACAGACTCGCGCGTAGCGCGAGTTATATACCTAGTATATATAATAAGGAATAACCACCTATATTAGTATAGATCTATTGGCTAATCACCAACCTAATGCTTCTACGGAAAGTATTATCCAACTTAATGATTCAAAGATCACACGTGTGTAACTAATTTTCTATTACACAGAAGATAAGCTTTCCACAATATACAAATATAAATATATATATATACCAAATGTTACAGCCTTACAGGGAAGATACAATGCGAATTTCCCTCTAATTCCTTAAAATAGTAAGTTGAATTCCATGTCATAATATTCAACAAAGCACTACTTCTCATTTTCTTCTTTTTTTTTTGTCGTACGTCTCTTTTCTAATCTTGATCACTACCTAATTAATTATTTTTAATTACTAAATATATCGAGTTTTAATCAAGAATCGAAACGCACTGGGTTCGCCACGAATGGCATAAAGTTCGTTTTCTTTTGGTAGTTTGCGAAATCATCTGAATATTTTAAACCATTTTGATTTTTCGGAAGAACAGAAATAATATATGAATTGAAAGGCACCACTAATTTAGAATATACCTCATTATAGTCATCTATCGGTCTTGTTCAAAGATATTTCAACGTGCCATGTCTATTTCTTTTCTGAAATGTATTAATCATATCTTGTGTTGTAAGAATATCCCATATATAAACCCTAGCTATGACTCTTAATGACGTTAGAGCTAGCTAGTAATTGTGAGAATTTTGTTCGTTTCATATTATTTTTCTTAATTTATATTACGATGATTTTTTTTTTCTTGCGAATCCAAGCTCAATGGTATACTGTTATGTTCTAAAAATGATGATTTTTTTTTGTGTCGCATAAGTTTTTGATGATTTACGTATGTCAATTTGCTAACATTGTATCAAACTGCTAGTTTTAAATCTACCAAAAAAATAATATATATATATATATATACATATAGAAGCTAGTTCTGAGGTTATACCGTTCCAACCCTGAGAAACACAGTCACCGATTTATAACCATAAGTTAAATTGTGCTATTCATGCGATCCTTTATTTCTTTTATATACCAACCGCTTTTATACTTTTTTTAACTTATTACCACCATAACTCTTTCATCGTGTTAATTTATCAACACACCATTTACTTTGACTCTCATTTATTACGTATCCTGCAAACTACAGTTTGTTGATAACTTACCAACAAAAATTGTTGGTATGCTGACTTGATCATGTGTGTGTATATACAACGATTCACATGTTTATAAACGCACATTTTTTTTTTTTGATAACAACCTTTTATTCATTCTTCCAACCGGGACACCATTTTGAGTTTGACACATTTGAAACAGACGAAAAGAAACTTGAAAACCCTAAATATTAGACTTTTAAGATGAAGCGCGGAAGTAAAGACTAAGAGCATCTCTAAGAGACTTTTTATAACTTCAAATATAAAGTTTATTGCACTCCAAGAGAAATTTCAAAACTTCAAAATTTAAAGTCTCATTGTTCAAAACTTCAAATTTGAAGTTTCACTTTTTATTTGCATTTCAATCCCTCTAATTATATACTATATAAATGTTTATATTTTAGTTTTGTTGTTTATCACTTTAGTCTATATAATTTTAGTATTTCATATATATATGTATATATATATATAATTTTTGTATACAGATTAAATAAAAATCTTAAAATAAATTCAGAAGAAATATTACATATTATTATAAATATTTTTATTACACAACAATAATTATATATAAAGAAAATTTAATACAAAATACAAGAAAATGAATTACATAAACACATAAATATTACACAAATTGAAATACTACAATAATACTAATATTCAGGTACCTTTGAAATGCATTGATTAATCATATATGAAAGCACTATAGAAGTAGTTTTATTGAATAATTTGATATTTTATTTGTAATTTATAATTTAGTATGTGTATATTATATATTTTTTATATTATTATGTAGTATTTTATTGATTAGTATTGATTGTAATCTTATTATATGTATGTTTTAGTTATTTATGAAAGTTTTATGGTGTTAATTAATTATTATCAATATTGAAGACTATAATGCAAAATATAAATAGTTTTGAAGTTTTTTTTGAAGTTTACTATTGGAGAGTAACACCTCCAAACTTCAAATTTGAAATGTCTCTTGGAGATGCTTTAAAGAAGACAAAACGCCAAATTAATTTTGGATGAACCTGAACTAAGTGGACATGTAGGATTCTTGAGAACGATTCACATGTTTATTTTACGCACATTTTTTTTTTTTTAAATACGCACATTCTATACATATAAGGTTTATTTTATGCAGTAATGCTAATTATGCTATTGTGGGGCAAATTAATTCTCCTGTCTTCACAGTTTTAATATGATAATATATTTACTCTACTGGAAAACAAATTGCATTACTTTTAGCCATTTAGTAATTAAACCCCATCATAGAGAAAAGTTCTTCATCCGCTCCACAAAGACCATAGAATATAAGTTTTCTAGAAAGAATCCAATATATTCAAAGAGATTCATTTAATCAATTAATTTGTTTTCCCGACAATATTTAGATTAATTTGACCTAATACGTAAATATTATGTGATAATGGATCATACTAATTAAAAATTTAAAAGCATAGTGTAATTCAATTAAAATATAAGTTATAAGACTAATTTTATCCAGTTACAAATTATAGAGTATCGAAATGTCTTATTACTGGAAGATGTTAAACTTATTTCTTGTTAATTGTTGTAGACTTTTATTATGATTTTTTTTTTTTTTTTTTTTTTTTTTTTGCTTAACATTCTTGACGATGAAGTTGATGGGCTATTACATTAATGCAATGATGGTTTTACGTCCCAATCACCTTATTACCTGCTTCCGATTAATTGTGCGAAGGCTTTAGTTTGTATCAACTACCCTGGCTAACAATGGTTCTATGGGCGTTAACTAACTTATGTTAGGTTTATTTTGTAAGTAAATATTAATTACGCTATTTTATTTGCTGTTCTAATTTATAAGAAAACATTATACCAAAATGAAACAGATAAAATTTAAAATTAAACAGAAAACTATACCACATTTGGTCGATTCCTTTTAAAAAAATGTTTCGGATGAAGTTATTCGACTAAATGATCAAAACGAAAGCCATGATGAATAGTTGCATCCAGGCCTCCTTTTAAAATAAAACAAAGTTTATTAAGCCATCAATTGTCACATAGGATACTATTCTTAATTTTTATTTTTACTTCAAAAAACAATAAACTAATTAGTAATCGGAGCCTAATTTATTTATTTTCATTTTTTATTAAAAGTAACAACAAAAAAACAAATATTCCCCTTGGTACGTACAAGAATCGAGTCACGATCTTTCCTTATAAATATAGAGATCAAAGCCTTCCATCTTATCTCACTACATCTTTACTCTTCTTCTTCAAAATATTTATCAATGAACATTCTCAGTGTGTCCATTACTTTGTGTCTTTGCATTCTTTTCGCGTTTGTTTCTTCCGATAGTCCAGAAGCAATGAGAGATCTCGTGACAAACTTTCCTGGTCAGCCAAAAGTGAGCTTCAGGCATTACTCCGGTTACATCACGGTCAGTGAAACCAATGGGAGGGCTTTGTTTTATTGGTTCTTCGAGGCCATGGCTCAACCGAACGTGAATCCCTTGGTACTCTGGCTTAATGGAGGTAATCAAACTCACATTTTGACTTATCAGGAAACATATTTATGCTAAACATATTTATGTTAAATTTCACAAATCTAACACGTTTCTGTTTTTTCGTTGTTTATAACTACATAGGTCCTGGATGTTCTTCTATTGGATACGGAGCAACACAAGAGATTGGTCCATTTCTCGTGGATAACAAAGGAAACAGTATTAAGTTTAATCCCTACGCATGGAACAAAGGTACATTAAAGTATTTTTTTTTTTTTTAAATTATTCCCATCATTATGTCATCATCATCATAATCAAACCATTTATATTATACACGAGATTAAACGGGTTAAATTTGGTGATGCAGAGGCCAACATTCTGTTTCTTGAATCTCCGGCTGGTGTTGGGTTTTCGTATTCGAACACAAGTAGTGATTATAGAAAACTCGGCGATGACTTTACAGGCAATAATATATCTATATGAAATTACTATTTTTATGTACTTATAAACTAGGATAAGATCTTTTATGGACGTCGATTAATTGTTTTTCTTTACAATCAACAGCGAGAGACACATACGCTTTTCTCCAAAAGTGGTTCCAGATATTCCCAGCTTACAAAGAAAACAAATTCTTTATCGCAGGAGAGAGCTATGCAGGTTTTGATTTTAGTATAAAATAAACATTTTATTATACGCCATTCAGGGTTCTTCTTCTTCTAAATACATATAGATCCATCTACAACTTGCTGAGTTATTCAAACAATTATGAATGGACAGGAAAGTTCGTACCGGAGCTTGCAGAGATTATTTATGACAAGAACAAGGAACCCAAGGGCAACTTGTCACTTAACATTAATCTGAAGGGCATTTTGGTAATTACCAACTACCACGTTTGATTCTAAACACATTCTACATTCTATCAATCCTTATATATTCTAAACCTCATATTTGAAATTAAGGACATTTCACTGTGTTTGATTCTCATAGCACCACAAATTTTTTTTTTTTTTTTTGGTACTAAGCACTACACAAATTTACTACCTACATTTTATCGATCTATCAATATATTGAAATATATTTTGATGCCCACATATCATTAGACAATATATACATAGTACAATGTTCAATTTTCGACCAATCTTACGATATAGTCTAGACTTGATATTTGAAGCTAAAAGGCATTTTTAGTAGTACGTTTGATTCTCATAAAGCCTAAACAAAAAAAAAAATCTTACGTTGTTGGATTTTTCCATGCAAAGCATGATTGTTGATTAATCTTTTTATTTTTCATATTTTATGAACGCAGCTTGGAAATCCATTGACATCATATGCAGAAGATTGGACAGGATGGGTGGATTATGCATGGAGCCACGCAGTGATATCGGACGAGACGTATAGATCCATTAAAAGAAGTTGCAATTTCAGTAGTAACACTACTTGGGATGTTAAAGAATGCAAAGATGGGGTAGACGAAATTCTCAAACAATACAAAGAGATAGATCAATTCAGCCTCTACACTCCTACATGCATCCACCACTCATCAAAACTTGATTCCTACGCCAGTTCCAAGACGGTAAAACTAATTGTAAAGCAATAATATAAAGCACATTCATCTAATTGTAACGACGAGAACTTAATTACCTTGAAAACTGAAAACAGATACCGAGGCTTTTCGATGGATTTGACCCGTGTTTGGATGATTACGCGAAAGTATTCTACAATAGAGCTGAGGTTCAAAAGGCTCTTCACGCTTCTGATGGTGTTCATCTCAAGAACTGGACCATTTGCAAGTATATATTAGTTACTTTTTTTTTTTTTGGTTTTAATATTTTTTGCGGTTACAATATGATAGATTTTATCTAAATTCATCTGTTTTTTTTCTTGTTTTCCGAGGAACAGCACTGATATTCTTAGTAACTGGAACTCGACTGATTCAAAGACATCGGTTTTGCCTATATATAAGAAACTCATAGCAGGAGGATTTAGAGTTTGGGTTTACAGGTAATTTTTTCGTTGCATATTCGGCAGAAAAAAACATTCAAAAAATGATTATTTAAGTTTTATACATTTGATGATACTTCAAATTCAATAGGAAAATATGAGTAATGGGACTAGAACATACATTCTAAACTTGGTTGCTTCCCATACAAGCAATTGTTTTTCATCTATTTTCTTGGTTCCAAGGAAAGTTTTAGTATACTTATGATGCATATAAAGATCTAAATAACGTAACCCTATTTATTGGATTTATCGGTTGCGATTCAGCGGCGATACTGACGGAAGAGTTCCCGTACTCTCAACAAGGTACTGGATAAATAAACTGGAATTACCAATCAAGACAACTTGGAGGCCATGGTACCACCAGAAACAGGTTACACTCAATTATTAAATTCCAAAAAAAATTACTAATCGATGTCATTACATACTAAGATTTGTTTGTAAACGTGATTAATTGATATATTTTGATTTTTGTAATGACAATTAGGTAAGTGGATGGTTTCAAGAGTACGAAGGTCTAACGTTTGCAACGTTCAAAGGAGCAGGACATGATGTGCCTACCTTCAAACCCAGTGAATCCCTTGCGTTTTTCTCCGCCTTTCTCAATGGAGTTCCTCCACCGTTGTCACGACAGATTTAGAAGCAATTTTACATTATTGATGAAGATTTACAATAGAGAAGGGAAGTTTTAAAAAGAAAATGGTCATAATATATACACACTTTAAGTTTATATGTTACCTTTTCGTTCACGGCACTGGCAGCGAAACTCATCTCAGCCACATTTACGATTATAATTAATAAAATAAATCTTTAATATTATTGTTTTTAGCATATATTGATAAAAAAAAGAAGCATTGTAACTTTGTATAACCTTGTCGTCTAAACAAACTCTATGCAATTTTGTTTTCATTTAAATTGACTAGTAATTTTTGGACATCGATAGCTCATGCAATTGGAAATCGATTGCACGAATGAGTTCGTCTTAACTGCGTGAATTTTTTTTGGTATCGTTTTAGAATTGTCTTCAAACCACAAATAGTAAGCCTTTGTTAAGAGCACCATATGGATACGATTAGGTCTCTGCAACATTGACTGAATAAATGATGAAAACCGTTATGAAATATAATATTTCCAGTCCTCTATATTGTTTTCTTTCATAAATTTGTATGTACTTCACACTAATATGTAATCTATAAATTTTACCTTCATCATTTTATGGTTATCAAAGTGATTATATACTGTTTGATATAAATCAAATTGATTTTGATAACTAATTTTTATACTAAGATTTGATGTGATAAAAAAATTCTATAAACTCTGACTTTTTTCTAAGAACGAATTAGCTTTGAATGGTTGTTTTCCCCATAATTTTTACTTCTTTGAATTATCATATATAGTAATTATTTGTGTGTAATATGAATTTCTTGACGGTTATAACGATAGGCAAATCATTGAAAATAGGATTTATGACGATGTTTTGATAAATTCCAATACATCAGAATTCAAGTTTCAAAAGATAAAATTTCATTAAAACAATCGTTAAAAATTAGCTATAAATTTAAACATTAGATGAAGTAGATGAATATTTAAAAATTATTAAAATTTAAAGATTTTATAATTATTTATTTATGTATTCTGATATTCTTACTAAAATCTATTATCATTATTTTAAAGATTTTTAAATTTCAGATAAATATCATTTATCATTAAATAAATTTGTTTTTAATGATTCTATCATCCTATTAATACTTTGTGTTATGGGATATGGATTTTTAACATTTTAACTCACAAAACAAAATTTAATTTTAAAATACTATGGACATCCTTTAAATTTCTAAAGTCAGCATATTAAAATATTTTGATAGATTTTCTAAATATACAAAAAAACTCAAATCTAATAAAACTCTTAACTAAATTTAACAAAATATCTAAAATTTAACATCAACAACTCTATATAATCTAACTCCCACAAAATATCAAATCAGAGAATTTATATTTTTAATAATCCACCTTTGACTAACAGGATACGATATTAATTGCCACAAAGGACTATTCTCACCTAATTTGTTTATTTCCATATCAAAAATAAAAAGCAAAAAACAAATTAGCAAACAAAAATCCAATCGCAATCTTTCAGTATAAATAGATTAAAAAAAAAAAACCAAGCCTCATGTCTCAACCACCTCATTGCTTCTTGTTGTCTCTTTGTTACTCCGTAGTGTGTCATTCTCAAACAATGAAAATTTACAATGTGTTGATTGCTTTGTGTCTTTGCGCTTTTTTCACGTTTGTTTCTTCTGATAGCCCAGAAGCAATGCGAGATCTCGTTACGGATTTTCCTGGTCAATCTGGTGTGAGCTTCAGACATTACGCCGGTTATGTCCCGGTTGATACAACAAATGAGAGAGCTATGTTTTACTGGTTTTTCGAGGCTATGAGTCTCCCAAACCAGAAGCCTTTAGTACTATGGCTTAATGGAGGTAACCAGACTCAACTTTTGATTTCTAAGGAAACATTTTTATCTGAACTTTCATTTCTGTGTCAATCTTACACATACATTTTTCTTAAATGTTTAGGTTTAATGGGAGACTAATTTTGATTATTATTTTTGGTTTCTTTCTGTTATTTATAATATATTTATGTATTTATCTACGTATAGGGCCTGGATGTTCTTCCGTTGGATACGGAGCAACACAAGAGATTGGTCCATTTCTCGTTGATAATAAAGGAAACAGTACTAAGTTTAATCCCTATGCATGGAACAAAGGTATACCATAGTGTTAACATATATAAGTTTATCATCATATCATTATAATATGTTTATACATGTCAAGCAGTCAAAGTTCATGGTCTTTTTTCATCTCAAAATGGAATGAATAAATAAATTGAATGACTCTTGTTCTTTATATATATATATATATATTATTTTTTGACTTTCCAGGGTGAGATTCTTAATTGTGTATATAACGGTTAATAGATATATTTTGCTGATGCAGAGGCCAACATTCTGTTTTTAGAATCTCCCGTTGGTGTTGGGTTTTCGTATTCAAACACAACTAGTGATTATAAGAAAATCGGCGATGATTTTACAGGTATATATATTTGTAATTAAATTGGGCGTAACAATGCATGGACTCGATATCCTAATTTTCAAGAGTATCTTTTAAATGTATTTTTGATTTATTGTTGTTTGAAATTCATATATATTGTTTGATTTACCATCATATTTATTGATATAAAATTTTAAGTGTCGAAAACATTTTTTATTTTTTTATTGAATATTAAGAATTTGAACAAAAAAATATCTTAAAAGGTTTAACTGTATTTTCTATCCCTATTTTAGAGAACTCATATATATTAGAGCTCTATATATTATTATTATTATGGCATGTACTTCATGAACGTGTCAAGTGACGACTATGTTATGTATAACACGAACACCAGGGAGAGACGCATACACCTTTATCCAAAAGTGGTTAGAAAGATTCCCAGCTTACAGAGAGAACGATTTCTACATAGCAGGAGAGAGCTATGCAGGTTTGAACTTAGTACCAGAACCCATTATATCATTTTCTATGGTTTTGATTCATGCGATGATTTATAAACAAACGCATGCAGGAAAGTACATACCAGAGCTTGCAGAGATCGTTTATGACAAGAACAATGATAACTCGTCACTGCCCATCAAGCTTAAGGGCATCTTGGTATGTTTGTATTTAATACTACATATACAAAAACATTGTACCTTGCTTGATTAATAAGGACATTTCAATACTTTAATACTGAACAAATTTACATCATGCATTGTTCAGTTTTCATTTTGGAGCTTTGGGTATTTTTGGTACTTCTGAGTTTTGAATCCTGATTCATCTAGTAATTCATCTCGATAGAATCTCACTATAGAAATATTATTTCCGGAGTGGATCGATTCTTGATATATCATACCAACTTTTGGATTGGAATGGTTTTTGGGTTAGGGTTGTGCCGGTGTGTTTGAGCTGTGATAGTATCTTAAGTTTCATAAACTTTTAACTCCAAACTGATTGATAATAACTAATATATATATAACTGATAATTGTAAGCTTTAGATATCTTTAGTATTTTCATTATGCTAAACAAATATAATCATACAGTAAAAACTCTATTAATTAGTAATATTGAGATTTTGATATTTTATTAATTTATAGAGTTATTATATTATAGATTTCAATAATTATCGATTATATATTTTGGGCCTAAGCAAAATCATTGATTTTTCGAATTTATTAATTTATTAAATATTAATTTAATGAATATATATTTATTACAATATTTATGATATATAATTCTGTAAACCATGGTTGCTAGCTTGGAAATCCTGAAACGTCGGATGCTGAAGAATGGGACGGATATGTGGATTACGCATGGAGCCATGCAGTAATATCAGACGAGACGTATGGAGTCATTAAAAAAAGTTGCAATTTCAGTAGCAGCATTACTTGGGATATTAAAGAATGCAAAGACAGCGTCGACGAAATAGTCAAGCAATATCACAAAATTGATCAGTACAGTCTCTATACTCCTACCTGTATTGGCAATTCAACGCTTAACTCCTCCGTTGGTTTGACGCGATTCAAGACTTATCTCGCCAATTCCAAAGAGGTAATTAACTATTTAACACTCATCTACTTTGTATAGAGATATATCTCACATTGCAAATTGCGACTATAACTTGCCTAAAAACTCTCAATAGATGCCGAGTTTGAACGGAAATTACGACCCGTGTTTAGATGATTACACAAGAGTGTTCTACAACAGAGCAGATGTTCAGAAAGCTCTTCATGCAAGTGATGGTGTTCATCTCAAGAATTGGAGCATTTGCAAGTACTACTACTCTTTTTATTTTGATATACTAATATTCTTGCAGTAAAAAAAAAAAAACCTAATATTCTTGTTTATGTAATTTCCGCTCATATATATTACATTTATCTAGAATAACCTCTTCTTTTTGTTTTTTTTTTGTTTTTGCTAAACAGCGATGATATTTTTGATAATTGGGCTGATTCAAATCCCTCAGTTTTGCCAATATATAAGAAATTAATCGCTGGAGGATTTAGAATATGGGTTTACAGGTAAACTTTAGCCTTCTGAGTTTCCCGTTTTAAAATTTGATAGTTAACTTAATTTGATGAATGTGGCTAACACATATATTCTAAACTTTGTCTTTAATTAGAAATTTTTTCGTATTTTTTACATATACGATCACTATTTTATTTTTTTGGGTTAAATACATAAACGATCATCATTTGCTTATGATTTTTTATTTTCTTCTCCTTTATCTTTGGCTCAGCGGCGATACAGACGGAAGAGTTCCTGTACTCGGGACAAGGTACTGCATAAAGAAATTGGAACTGCCCATTAAGACGTCTTGGAGGCCATGGTACCACGAGAAGCAGGTCAAGCTGATAGCATTTAAAAAACTACTAATCGATATCTCATAACATAATAAGAGTTGCTTTCGAAGCGTGATTATATTGTTATTATTTATGATTATTAGGTTAGTGGATGGCTTCAAGAATATGAAGGTTTAACGTTCGGAACGTTCAAAGGAGCAGGACATGATGTGCCTTCTTTCAAACCTAGTGAATCCCTTGCGTTTTTCTCCGCCTTTCTCAAAGGAGTTCTTCCTCCTTTGTCACCATAGAGAGACAAATCATTTTAAAGATTTTTATAAGCTAATAAATAATACAGTTTTGTAAGAACTTATACACATATGTATACTTATATTATGTGTTTTGTTTTCAAATCATTGAAACCCAACTAAAAGAAAAAAAGAAAAGAAAAAAGAATTAACCCATCCGATCTACCGAGATTTTATATCACTTACAACTCAAACCTAATTGACAATGATTTAAAAATTCACACATTTTTATATAATTATTTATATTCTAACTTTTTATTTATTTATATAGCTAGGAAAAATCGATTTGAGAAGAACATAGTTTCTAAAAGTTTCACACTCACAAACCATTAATATCTTAACAATTTGCACATAAAGAGAAACACTATTTTACATGTTATAAACGAAAAGATTATTCACCAATCTTTACATAACATGGAAAGATAAGAGATTAATTAGTAGAAGCACGGTGCGAATATCGTCGGTATCATAGGTACCGGTTTCCTCTGCGAGGCAACAATCTTGAGAGGCTTGCGTTGATCATGAAGCTCTTTGGCAATAACGCGTCTATGAGTACGATAGCTTCTTCTCAAGCACATAGATGTTTTCACTGTCCCGTACTCACCCTTCCCCTTAAATTCAAGAATCTTTGGTGAAAGGTTTAAAAGCATCGGAAGAATCATAATCTCATCACCGCGTCCCATCAGTGGCATAGGCTCTGTCTCTGAGTTTTTATAAACATTCACGGGAACGTAGAGAGCCTTCTTAATGTCTTGAAGCAGTTCTGTGTCGGAATCAAAACGGTTCTTCTTGTTGAAAAACATCTCGAAGACCTGGCAACATGACATGTGAATCTCTTTCCACGGTTTGGGTAAATCACTTAGTCCATCCACTAGTACATGCTCCAGAAACTCTTTCCTATTTGAATCGATTATCTTTTCGATTTGAGCGATCGATTCCTCAATCTGGAGACCTGAATTACTCTTCATGTGTAGTAGCACGGAGTTGATCTTCCCTTGTTCTTGTTCCTTCTGTGAGTTAACGTTTCATGACATATTTGAACGTATAAGTACAAAAGTATGTTATGAGAACAAAAGAAAATTTTATATCTATTATATACACCTTATAATTTGTCAAGTTACCGGATTAGTATTGATTATAATTTTTGTGGCTCAGCTAAACCTCAATGAATGATATTTATTTATATCCTGAATGACTAGTAAAAACATATAAACAAATATTCTAAAGCTAAATACATATAAACCTTTAAAAAATAATCTAAAATTCGAATCACCTGATAACTTTGAAGATCATTTAAGAGTCTAGGTATGATCATGAGCAATGTGGTTAACGTATCATATTTTTCACGGTTAAGTTTATGATTGGGAAAACCAGGTTCCATGAGACATGAGATGGAGAGAGCAATGGTGTGTGCTGCGATTGAGATCATTCCATTTCGTAGATATTCCTCCATTGATGGCATATTTCCCTTCTTACTCCATTCGGCTTCACGTAGCCATGACTCAAAAGTTTCACCCCACTGCATAATTATTTAGAAATATTTTCAGAATACTTTATATGTTAAAATATGTTTTTTTTTTTGTAAGTTGAATAGCATGGTTATATTCTTGTATTTTTTCATAAATATGGTTAGATTGCAAATTAACCCTATCCAATTTTAAAGTCTGAGAAAACTTTTTTTATTAAAAACAATTTTTGTTATTTTTAATGAGTGATCCTTAATGGTTTCAAAATGTTCCATGTTTTTTAAGATATCTTTTGTTATGGACCAGATAGTGACATACGATGTTGCGAAGCTGCTCTGTTATGTCGGTGCCGTGTTGCTTACGGCAAGCCTCTGCAGTCTCTCTTACGATATCATCAAGTGCTCTAAAGATGATATTGCCGTAACCTTTAAGCTCTTCTCCTTCCCACCTATCATCATACATATGAAAACAATAACTCAATCAAGATTTAACAGAATAATATAATATAAATCTATAGACTATATATATCCATAATTAAGTTACTAGGATTGTCTCTAATTACACGAGCATAACCGATTTTTTTTTAACAAATGTACCTCATAACGGCTCTAGTAAGAACTTTCAAATCATCCAGAGAACCTTCTTCATCAAACAAATCATCGGCAACTGTGATGAGGATGGCAGTCTTCGCTGTAAGCTTTCCAAATTTAGAAGCATATTCAAAGGGCAATGAAGTCGCACTTGCAAAGTAACAATATGTTGTCTTCTCTCTACCAAAACCAATATCATTAAGTCCCAACTTTTTCACCCACCTGTTTCATAATTCGATATTGTTAGCCTATATATATTATTCACTTTATGGATTAGAGTTTGTCTACCAAAAACGCAATTTTTCTATAACAAAATGCTGTTTTTCTTTCTCACATTTACGATGTAGTGAAAATTAAATTCTACTTACGTTGTCAATTCCTCCAGCTCGCGTCGATATATGGCTTGTCGAAACTCAAAGTTTCTTGCAGCAAGATGAGTCAGTCTGTCGCTATATGAACTATGTAGTCTGATTTCATAAATCATAAAAACAAAAACAAAATACTTGAATAAGCTTGTTCTTAAAGGATCTCAAAATAGGTAGATCAATTTCTTGTGTATTATATTATACCTTAGAAAGGAAGCTTTTCCGATTGAGAGAAAATTTGAGTTCTTGTCCTCAATCCACATCCTATGATCAAGGTGTTTGAGTCGAGCTATCCATGGAGTACTTAATTCATGCTTAATCTAGAAATCAATCATTATTTATTTATCACGAAGCCATGCATTTATAGTCACTTAAAACACTTCAACTTATCAAAAAATCTTAATACCATTCTTTCATCGATGGACCGACTTTGCTCGAGTAAACTACGAGTATATAGTCTTGCTTCTTCAAGCTCATGCTCTCCTGGAAACATGAGATCTGTGGCTCTGTATACACTAAGGATGACGAGGAAGAAAGAGTCTATATTTCTTTCTAAATGATTTCGAGTTTCTTGATCATTCAAGAACCAGCAAAAGCTTCCTGAAAAGTATTTAAACAAAGACTTTTAAACTCGATAAAGACATGAACAAATAATTAATTTCCTTTGCTTTGATTCATACTTATAATCGAAATAATAGTTAGTTCTTACTCGGTGAAACGGCGTGACCTCGCATTCTTAACATCCGAAATGCAAGAGAGTCTTTGTGCAGTTGATCTGCTAGGTAACTGATTGGCATTCTGTTGACATTTTCTTCCTCGTAACTACTTAATTACACGTAGAAAAAAGTCAAGTTATGCTTACATTTTATTTATATATCCAAAGATAATATATATATATATAAATGTTCAAAAAAAAAGATAATATATATATATAATAATGATGGTTAAAAGTTATCCTCACCTGTAATGTTGAAGAACATGTTCAATTTCTCTACCAAAGAACTCTCCTAAACCGATATTCTCGATTACATTGACCATGGAGAGTTTTATAAGTTCTTCATTAAGAGGGTACTTTTGTGGCACTGACACAAGAAATCATACATTACTTGTTATGGAATATTTTAAATGCAATTAATTACTAATCATATTCAAATTATCCATAGCTTTGGGATACATAGAAGATAAGCAAGACACTTTGTGTTAGAGCATCTTTCAACGACATTTATTCATTGCAACTATTTACCTCCGTTAGAGCATCTTTCAACAACATTTTGAAGATAAGCAAGACACTTTGTGTTGCGTGTGAGCATAAATGCTGATGCAGTTGCCGAAGGCGACTGAAATAAAGAGCCATGGACGTTCTCGAGGCTATTAATTATGATTTCTTTTTCGACTACTATTGTCGATGGCAGCACCTCTAGATATGCCAGTAGAGGTTTATGGTTACAATCATCCACCAATTTTTCTCTGGAAAACAAAGAAAGCCAATTGTTTTTTACATATGTCAATGAGGAAAATATTTGATCAATATTTCTTTCAATGTAACGATACCTTTTGAGAATCTCTTGGCGTTGATAAAATAGCTCCTTGATCATTTCAATACAGCGACTAGAGAAGACAAAGTGTAAGCCAAGTTGTTGAGCAAGGTCGAGGATTCCTGTGAATTTGATAACAAACCAACGAGGATAGGACCCCTCTTCGTTGTCGTAGTTTCCAATTATCATCTCCGTTCTTCTTTCGATATATCTCTTCCCTAGTTAATTTTTTTTTTAAAATGTTATTAACTTTTTTTTTTTACAAGATACAAATGACAAACCAAATGGTGGTGATCGACCAGTGGTAAAAGGCTCATATGATTTTTTGTTAAGATTCGAGAAAAAAAATTAAGTGTAAAAATGAATAAACCTTTTATATTGATCTTTGGTGATTGGTGTTTACAAAAAAAAAAAAAATCAATAGTACAAATTTATATGAAAAGTGTATATATGTTTATTTTTATTTTAATAATACAATTTAGAAAAAAGAAAAAGGTGTTATGTTCATATGCGAATCCAAAAAATCAACAATATTGTTGATGCTATGAAATGTTTTTTATGATCAAATTAGCGAAAAACATACCGAAAAGTCTCTTATTTTTTATATTTTTGAAACAGGCCAAAAACATGTGTGATAGATAGGACGTAAAACATAAAACATAATTGTATGTTATATGAATAAGTATACCCACGTGATTAAGCGTACGCAGTAGGCCATGCATGTGATGAGCACGTAACGAGTTGCGTTTTACTTGTACGGAGTGTTTTCTCAAAAACCAACAATAATGCAAAATCAAAGTCAACGCACCTTTGTGGAGATGAAGACACCCAATGTTCCATTTGTGAAGTGCAACAACGCAAGCTAGAGTGGAAGTTAGAGCGTACATGTCTTCTTCGTCTTCGCCTCCGGCGCCAGCCACCGGAGTATAACCGCCGGAGTTCCCCCAGAAACCTTCTCCGGCATTTTGATTACACATAATCCAATCTAGGCAATCTTGGAACATAGGTTTAAGCTCATCATCACCTACGTAGTGGTCTTCTTCGATCATGGCTAACCAAGCCGTGTCGTAAGCAGAAGGAGAGACAAATGAGTAAGGATCAAAATTAATGTGGGACAATCGAACCTCTCTTTTGATCTCATTGGCCAAAGCGTGGATATCATCGTAAGAAGAACCGTAAGGGGACATCATTTTATCTATCTCTCTTTCTCTTTTTTTTTTTTTATTATCAATATGGTATTGTAGAATATGTGTGTTAATGTATTCCCCACTAATTTGGGTGTGTTTATATAGAGGAAGAGAGCATGAATAATGAGTTAAAATATAACAATGTGTGAATAACGTGGTTTGAGAAAAATAGTTTGAATGACATCGTCTCTTTCACACGAAATGTCTACTCCTCTCCTGGTTTGAGAAAAATAGTATTTTAACGGAGATCCAACGATGTATTACCCATCACGATGTTATTATAGTGAGTCAATTCTAAATAATTCCATCCTACTCCCCACGTCTCTCTCTCTCTCTCTCTCTCTAAAAACAATCATTTAAATATATCGTGCGGAAAAAAATATATATATTGAGATATGTGTATCTCCACATTAGGACATGCACAACTGAAACAAAATAGACTAGTGGTTGGTCTCTCCGCTGTGACTTACCCCAAATGTGTTAAAACTTAAAAGGACCCGTGGTTCCACGACGACATAAAGAAAAAAAATTATAGGACACTTAGAAAGTATGTTTGTATACGTATACTCGTCTATTTATTTCAAAACATACAAAAAATATAGAATAATCTTCTATAGCTCTCTTCTTGTATGATTCTAACAGTGTATCATATTCTGACATGTCGCGATGTGATTGCTACGCACAAGATCGGTCCCAAAAAGATGTAAGTATATTCACGTACGTACACCAACCAATTATTTAATGTAAATTAAGAGCTTTCTGAATTTCCCTATGAACAAAATACTGTATTTGTTTGTCAGTAAAATCCCATGTTCTTTCAAAATTGTGTTGTAAGGTTAACTAAGCTGTATATACCTATAACCAAATCACGTCTTCTAAATATTGGAAAGCAATGAAATCTTAATAAACTTGATAATCTTTGTAGTAATGTATCTTTATAACAAGTATAGGCGAAAAACAGTTTCTAATTGTTCTCTCGTCTCTCATTTATATAAAGAGGATTTCTAATATTACATGCAAATTTTTAAACTGTTAGGGATTTTTAACTGTAACGGTTTTCGAAAACAACTTATCTGACAGTGACTAACATAATAACGTTGAATAATATTTTCAGCAACGACCATCTAGTTATCGTTTTCATAATGCATGTGAATACAGATCTAATACCCACCGGAAAATCTAATCTTATGCCAAGTTACAATCTGTTGTTACTGAAAAGTCAAATAGAATGAAATATCAACGGAAAACAAATTTAAATCCAACCAATTAGAAAAAGAAACTTAGAGAAAACGGCATTCCTTATTATTGAATGCATGAGACACAGAATACAAGTTTAAGAGAATTTGCATAACCTTAAAGGATAAAAACAAATGTCTACTGAATTTTCCATAACCTTAAAATTACGAAATTCATATATATATATATATATATATATAATCTTGACTTTTCAATGCTAAAATATAGATGAATACCGGTATATAATGAATATAGATTTTAATACTAAGGAGATGTTATTGGTTCTTGTATTTTAATGGATTTGAGAATCCAAACCAAATTCAGTGTTATTGGTTCTTGTATTTTAAAATCTATATTAAAATACAGTGTTATTGGTTCTATGATTTTAAAATTCATAATGAAATACAATGTTATTGGTTCTATCATTTTAGAATCTAAATATTATAAGGATTTGAGTTTTAATTGAATTTGAATGGATTTGGAAGGATTTTTATGACTAAAATACAAAGACTTATCAATAAATTGAATTTAAGTAGGGGTTATTGGTTCTTATATTTTGGTGGATTTATAAATCTTCTTTGGATTTGATAAATTTATTGATTTCAAAATCAGCAAAATGGAAAAAAATCAAATCCACTCAAATACCAAGGTTAGACCTTGTATTTGGGTCTTTGTATTTTAGTCATAAAAATCCTTCCAAATCCATTCAAATTCAATTAAAACTCAAATCCTTATAATATTTAGATTCTAAAATGATAGAACCAATAACACTGTATTTCATTATGGATTTTAAAATCATAGAACCAATAACACTGTATTTCAATATAAATTTTAAAATACAAGAACCAATAACACTGAATTTGGTTTGGATTCTCAAATCCATTGAAATACAAGAACCAATAACACCTCCTAAATACAAGGTCTAACTTTGGTATTTGAGTGGATTTGATTTTTTTTACATTTTGCTGATTTTGAAATCAATAAATTTATCAAATCCAAAAAAGATTTATAAATCCACCAAAATACAAAAACCAATAACCCCTAATAAATTTGTCGACACATTTGTTAGCTTGAAAACTTGGGGACACATTTATTAGCTTGGAGACACATTTAGTTATATATCTTAGATATAGATTTTTATACTAAATTTGGTTTTGGTACTAGACCATCACCTTTTGGTTAAATCAACCGCTTTTTACTTATACAAAACAAATTGGCTCAAAATCACTGCATGTTGGTGATAAAAAAAAGTGTTTGGCCACACTTAAACTAGAGAAATTAAGCTAGCAAATAAGAAACCCTAATTACGCTATGCAAAATAAGCAAACAATTTTATGGAATGGATTCATTAGATGAAGATTCGGAGTTGTGATTTTCGGATATCATTGTCTAAATATTTCTTAAAATGTTCGGATATCAGCGATAATCCAGATCTGAAATTAGTTTGAAGTGGCACTCGGAGATTCACAGTAGATCCACCATGAAAGTGAGAAGATTCGCGATTTAGGTTTTCCTCAGAAGCTGCGTAGAGAAAAAAATGTAATAGTTTTACTACGTTTTCTTTGAAGAGAACTAGCTAGAGCGTAGAGATGAATGATGGTGCTGTTCGAATGATTTTCTAACGATATTTTAATTATTTTTTTTGAATAGAATGTTAAATTTATATTCAGCTTAAAAAACATCTGTTTTACATCAAGTGCAACTATTTCTGAAAAATAAAACTTTTAGAACGAAAGAGATTTAGCCACGACTTTGGAACCATTGGGTAAGAGTTTTATTGAACCAGAAAATCACCACTAGATTTAAGTGATTAACAGTTGTGGGTTTTAGAGAATAAGATATTTATTAATAGTTCAAAAGCGAAGCGATTACAGAGGGTAGCTTAACCGAGAGATTATGCCGAAGTGAAATAAAGTATTAAAGTTATAGACTAGAAAGCTTAGAGTTTTTTAGGTATTGCTTTGCTGCTTGCTACAATGTATGAGTTGGCTTGAAGCTACTCGAGGTCTTCTTATTTATAGGAAATAGGAGGCCGGTTGACGCAAGCTCCTTTTCCTTTTCTTCTTGCATGATTATTTCCATATTCACGATATGAAAATATCCTTTATTCTCCGAGAGATAGGGAAATTCTCCTTTATCCTTGAATATTCTTCCGAGTTAATCCGATATTATGGGGATCAATGGACATTTTTAAGCAGTTTTCCTTATTTGATTAGGTCGGTGCATCTTTCTAGATTTTGATGAGCTTAGGTTATTGCTAGAGAGAGCCTTTTAGGCAATGTGCTCATTTCCCCTCTAACAATAAGTCCCCCCCCCAGTTCGTCAAAATGATTTGCAAAATAGCTCGGCAGACTTCATGAAGCGAATTGGTTTGATCTCGCAATAAGCTTTGGTTCGTCAAGAGCATTCCTTCACAATGACCAGCTCGGCCCGTCCTTAAGTAGATTTGACATGTGGCACTTTCATTGATAATGGGTATTAATGCGCGGCCCATCATGCTTTTAGGGTTTCACTCCAAGCGGAAAAGGTGAAAGGTCTTCGATACGGGAATCAGAGTTTTGATTAAAGCACCTGTTGTGTTTCTATTTTCTAACTTTGATTTTTGTCTTGTTTAGAAAGATTCTTCAATTCCCAAGCATTTTTCGTGTTTGGTACACCACATTTTTCGTGTTTGCTCTTGAATTTCTCTTGGCGAGGATGAGATTAAGGAAAAGAAATAAGATTCCTCTGGTTGAAGTTGATATCCCAGTATGTTCTCCGGCTAAGAAGCCCCGGATTGCGACTCCGCCAAGAGATCAGTCGCCTATTGAGAATGCTCTGTTAGCCAATCATACCGTTGATGTTACTGATGTGCAATCTTCCGGTCCTCCTCCTCCAAAGATTTTGATCGAGAATCCAACGGACACTGCGGAAATCAAGGAACAATATCCCACTTTTACGGAGGTAGAGGGCCAGGAAACTAATTCGCCAGCTTCTGCGAATAGTTCGTCAAAAGATCCAGAGAATCAAAGGGCCGATGAAGATTCGAGTTTCAATCCTTATCAATTCTTATTGCGTTGGAACGGAAATTCCCCGGCGATGCTTGATGAATATTTTACTCCAAATCTGGTCTGGCAGTGTAGAGCGAAGCCAAAAAATGGAATGTCCATTGAGAAACTGAAGCGGTTTGAGGATTTCTCGGGAATGTCTCAGTGTTTTATGCAGGGCCTGGGATTATGCGCATCTCTTAGAGACTCATACGATCAAGATTCTGTGCGAGGAGAAATTAAAGCCGAGGAGTTGATGGCCAAGGATCGAGAGCTTCGCTGCGCGATGGCAAAGATTAAAGAGATTGAGCATGAGAAGCTTTACTTAGAGCTTAAATGCCAAAGGCTTAAAGTTGAATCCTCCAAAGAGAAACAGCTGCACATAGAAAATCTGGAGAACAAGGCAGCTGAGGAGAGCAAGAAGATGGCTTCTGCAGACGAGGAAGCTCGGGAATTACAGCAGAGATCCATTAAGCAAATGGCCAACCTAATGCATCGACACTTTTACGATTGGTATCATCTCTGTATTAACCGAATAAAGGCTTTTATGGCTCAAGGGGAGGAGATTCACAAACTCGAGCTTGAGATTGTCGATACCGAGACTAGGCGTTCTTGCGATTGGTATCATACTTGTATTAACCGGATAAAGGCTTTTATGGCTCAAGGGGAGGAGATTCACAAACTCGAGCTTGAAATTATCGATACCGAGGCTAGGATAGCTTGTTATGAGTAATTGCGTTCTAATGGTTGTGAAATTCTTGTCGGTGAGCTCATTTCCCTTGGATCCAAGCTTAATCATCTGAAGGTGCAGCGATGTGGTATTAGGGATGCTCCTATTGCAAGGGATGATTTTGCTGCTCCTAAGAGGTTAGCTTTTCTTACGAACTGCTTTCCTGATATCGTCTTTTGACAATATATTATGACACTTGTGTTTATGTCAGACTGACGGAAGCGGACATACGTTCTTGGAGTTCTGATTTTAGGGCAGCGGGGATTGAACGCCAAGATGGCGCTCAACTGGATCAAGCTTTTCCCTTTCCATTTTTTTTTGCAATATGCCACCCTTTTTGTCTGTAAATATATGCGAAGTGCCGCCTGCCACGTTAACACGAATAATTTGGATTTGAAATTTTGTTAAATAAACCAGACGACGTGACAAATTTATCTAGTCGGCTTAGATAATTTAATCAATTGAAGTGATGTTGTGGCGATCTTTCAAAGATATGTAAAGTGATGCTTTTTCAAAGCATGTAGTGGTCTTTTGAAGATTTAATGTTTGAACGCTTGTTGACGAGGTAATCCTTAACTTTGAGGATTTGCGAAGTCGACTTTTTGACTTGTGATACGAGGGCATTCTTTAGGCCGATGTTGGGGGCACGATTCATTTGCTCGTATTATACCAAACGAAAACGAGATCGTATACCAAGCTTTCAAGATTCATTTCAGCCCGAAAAGTATGATCAAGGGTTGCACGAGTATTGTCTCGGCTTTCATCTTTTCCATTTGGGAAGTAATTAAATTGAACAAAAGTATCAAAGGAATGGTGATTAGCCACTGAATTTGTTTGTGCTTTTCTTATGAATCAAGCGTTTGGCCAGACCATTTGATTATTAGATGTAGTCAATTTTGACTTGTATAAGGAGTTTAATGCTCTTTACTTTGAACGACGAGCTGTGTTGACAAAGATAAAGATAATTTTTTTATTAAAATTATGATTGAACCCGAAGGCTGCCTACGTACCCAGTATGGGATCAAGTCATTCGTAGTTCTTTGTAACAAATGCAAACTCAAATGCTGAGCTGCTTATTCTAAAGGTGATACTTCCTTAGATTCTTCGAATTTTGTGCTCTCTTTACTGGCTTTCCGTCCATTTTTTCTAGTTTGTAGATGCCAGATTTGACGATCTTTGTGATGCGATAAGGTCATTTCTAGTTTCCTCTCAGCTTTGTCAGATTTGTAACCCTTCGCAAGATGAGGTCGTGAAGCAGGAACAGTCGGCTGCATACTTTCTTGTTGTAATACCTAGAAATTTGTTGCTGATAATTCTGGATGTGAAGTAAAGCTTTATCGCGAAGTTCTTTTAAGTTATCAAGAGGATCGATTAACTTTTCATCGTTTAGCTATGGATCCCGAACAATTAAGGTTCAGCGGGTACTCGCCACATGCTGTTCGATGGGCGTCAAAGCTTCACAGCCGTGAGATAACGAGAATGGGATCTCTCTTGTTGCAGTTCACAGAGTAGTTCGATGGGACCAGAAAACCCCATCTAATTCATCTTCCCAGCTTCCTTTGAATTCTGTTAATCTCTTTTTGAGACCATCAAGGATGGTTTTGTTAGACTCCTCCGCCTGGCCGTTTCCTTGTGGACAGCAAGGTGTCAAATAGCTTATACGTATTCCCCAGCCGCCACAAAAATCTCGGAAGGTTGACGCAACGAATGGTGATCTGTTGTCTGTGACAATTTTGTATGGAAGGCCGTGCCAGCATATAATATATTCCTATACAAAAAGCTGGACGTCGATTGTTTTGATTTTTGGATATTTTTGGCTTCCACCCACGTAGTAAAATAATTGGCCATGGGCAAGATGTATGCGTTGTGACCTGATTTGGGCATTGGACCGATTGTGTCCATTGACCATCTCATGAAGGGGTAAGGCGGGACAGCTGTTTGAAGTAGTTCGGTAGGTGCATGGATAACGGGCGTGTGCATCTGGCAGGGTTCGCATCGTGCTACGTACTGCTCATAATCATGGATCATTCTCGGCCAGAATAATCCATGCTTTTTGATTTTTAGAGCTAGTGCTCATCCTCCAGAATGGTTGCCGCCCCATCCCTCATGAGTTTCTATCATTACTTTTCTGGCTTGTTTTTCGTTGCAGCATCATAATATGACTTTTCTGACTTTGTTCTCCATTCTTGGATGAAATACTAAGCTGCTTTTCTGCAAAGACGTCTAGCTACCAATCTATCTTACGGGACAGTTCCTTCTAGTAAATATGTCTTAATTTCGTCTTGCCATGGCTGTTTCTCTTGCTCAGCATCGAGCTCAATTGGATCGTCATCTTTGTCTTCTCGGTGCATAGCCATATTGCATGTCCCTTTGGTTAATTGGATGCTCGGTTCATCAATGGTTTCTACTGCGATCGTTCGGCGAAGTGCTGGGTCCATTGATGATGTGAGTGCTGCTAATGCATCGGCGGCGATGTTCTCAGTTTGCGGTATTTTTGTCATTTCGAGAGTCAAATTGCTTGGTTATTAAGCGTGAATGTTTTTTGCTCATACTTCTTTAGCGAGGCGGATCCCTGCGATTAGTGCTTTGTACTCGGCCTCATTGTTTGAAGCTGGGAAGCCGAGCTTGAACGACTGTTCAAGAATTTCTCCTGTTGGCGATCCTAAGCAGATGCTGACTCCCGAACCTTGTTTTGAAGATGCTCCATCAACATACAGGCTCCAGTTGTTTGCAACAGGTATTTCGTCATTTAATATATCTGGGGGTATTTCTACCATAAAGTCAACTAAGACATGGGATTTGGCGCTGGTTCGAGCTCGGTACTTGATGTCATACTCGAACAGTTCTATTGCCCATTTGGCTATTCGGCCGGACTGGGACGGACTATGCAGTATACTCTGGAGTGGTTGACTAGTGAAGACGACGATAGCGTGGGACTGGATGTAAGATTGTAATTTTCGTGTTGAAATAATTACTGCGTAAGCTATTTTTTCCAGGGCAGGGTAACGAGCTTTGACTTCATCCAGAGTTTTACTTATGTCAAAGATGGATTTTTGTTCGCCACAATCCTCCCTTACTAGGACTCCGCTCACAGCTGCTGTTGATACTGTAATGTAAAGGTACACATTTTTGCCGTTTTCGGGTTTCGCTAGAATCAGCGGTGTAATGACCTTGATAAGTGATGATGACGGCTTTTCGCGGCCAATAGTTGGACAGTCAGTGACCTGACGGAGTAAGAGTTGTACTGTGGCTATTTCGTCCTTATAGATCCAAAGTGTTTTCTTCGTCTTTTGAGATTAATGGATGAGGACGAATCTGGTTAAGCTATTCGTCTTTCTTGATTAACAGATAAGTATAAACCCGGTCAGCAGCTATTTCGTCTTTATAGATGAAATGATAAACATGAAGCTAGTCAAGGAGCTATTTCGTCTTTATGGATGAAGAGATAAGGATGGACTGCTGTTTCGTTTTCATTGATTTGTGGATAGCATGGACTGTTGTTTCGTCTTTATAAATGAATGGATAAGCATGAAACTGGCCAGTGAGCTATTCTGTCTTTATAGATGAGTGGATAAAATAGGATAGGATCAAGAATGGATAGGATAGGATAGGATCAAAGGTGGATATGATTGATGACTGACCTATGTGCTATGTAGCTTAGTTAACCCCTATAAATACCCCATCCTGTTGCCATTTAGAACTCACACCAAAAACGAACTAAAGAGAGAAAGGAGAGAAAGAAAGAGAGGAGAGAAAGGGCGTTCAGGTATAAGGAGAACCGGAGGAAAGGAGACGAAGCTAGTATCCATCAAGGGTAGCGAAGTCTAGTCTATAAACCGCTCAGCTGAAAGCACTGTGAGTTGTGGTTATGTGTGATTGTGTGCTAGGATTCACTTGTTAAATTGCGTGATGTTTGTGCTATTTGCTTGTTTGATTATTTTTGCATGAGTTGTTTGTAGTTTTTAGTTAAGTTATTCGTGTGCATATGAGTTTCTATGAAAATTTAGCTGAATGTATTGGTGATTGGTGGTGAGTTGTGATGGCGGTTCGATCCTACCTCATTACCCCATTATTAACGAAAGGACCGGTTAAGTGGGAAGATTCAGAGAAATGTGATTGCAGCCTAGGACCAAGTTCTATCCGACGGGATAGTTGGGGCAGCCGTATGCAAAGCGGACCCTGCCGAGTATGTTGCCGTTTGTAGACGGGACTCAGGTTGATGATGTTCTGTCCCATGTGCCTTTGTGGCTATGAAATAGGTGTTCACGAGAGGTACAAGATCGAATTCGCAAGGCCTTTACTGATGGTGTGGTCATGATGTGATTGTTTGTTTTTACTAAAGCTTTCTTTGCATGTTGTGTGTTGTTTTGGGTTTTGGGTGGAGATTTATTATACCTGTTAAGGAAGCCATAACTCACTGAGCGCTCAGCGCTCACCCTTTACTCTCTTTTTCAGGAAACAAATAGTCAGAAAACCAGTAGCGGGAAGCAAGGAACGTTAGGCCATCAATGTAGATTTTTGTTGCCTTTGTAAAATAAGTGTTTTCATGTATGTTGTATAATCGTTTGGGAATTAGACCAAAGTATGAAAGTTTATTTAATGTTTTGTGAAACCTTATATATATGAATAAATAAAGTTTATTTTTATATTGACCGGTTTCATCTAATATTAGCCTTGTCGAGGCTAACACAACTCTCGGCTTAGGTACGGGTTGAAAAGCCTTAGGCTTTGGCGAGAAGGATCGGATTTCACGGATGGACCGGCTGCGGCTTTGGATTCGTTTAAGGTCTTAGCTGGACCGTCTGCGTTGTTCGACATTGTAGCTTCTTCGGTCTAGTTTGGGTCGGATGGTTGGACGTGCATGTTCTTATTGGATTGTTGCACGACCGATCGGTTCAAATCCGGCCTAGATCGCATCGGGGGTGTTACAGGCGGGGTGGTTAGGTATTCCTTTAATTGTATAAAGGCCTCTTCGCATTTGTCATCCCAGTCGAAGCGCTTGTTACTCCGAAGCAGTTGATAAAAAGGTAAACATTTATCCATGGATCATGAGATGAATCTGTTCAGCGCAGCGATTCTCCCGGTTAGTCGTTGTACTTTGCGTGTATTCTTAGGTGATGGAAGATCCAGTATCGCCGATATTTGTTATGGGTTTGCTTCTATTTCTCTATGGGTGACAACATAACCTAGAAATTCTCCCGAAGTCACGCAGAAAGTGCATTTTGCTGGATTAAGCTTCATTCCATATTTCTCGAGGGTTTTAAAACAGTCTTTGAGATGTCCGACGTGATCCTTAACGATCGAGGACTTTACGAGCATGTCATAAATATAGACTTCCTTGGTACGGCCCAGCTGGCTGGCAAATATCTTGTTGACTAGTCGTTGATAAGTGGCTTCTGCATTTTTTAGTCCGAAGGGCATGACTTTGTAGCAGTAGGTTCCGCGATCCATGATGAACGCCGTCTTTTCTCTGTCGTCGGGGTGCATGAAGTTTGATTATACCCGGAGAAAGCATCCGTGATGAACGCAGTCATTTGTTTTTTAATATTGGCTTGAATGTGGGATCGGCGTTCAACTTATGCGATGTAATTTTAGGGTCGATTCCTTTCATATCTTCCATAGACCAAGCAAAGAAATGTTTGTTGCTCCTTAGGAGTCTGATGAGCTCGGCTCTGATGTCCTCCACGATGTTGCCGCCAATGTTGATGAATCTCTCTCTGGATGTTGTTCATCTATGCTTACCTGTATAACCCGTTCGGGCTTTGGTCTTCTGTGGTAGGGGAGGTGTGAATCCATGTCCTCGTTTACCCTGTATGATGATGCCGTTCTGATTTTTATTTTGATTAGGAGGCAGTTTCTTGCTGTCGATTGGTCTCCTTTTAAGGTGAACATACCGGCGGGTGTTGGGAATTTGATGCAATGATAATTCGAGGTTACGGCTTTCATGTTATGGATCCATGGTGTTCCGAGTATTATGTTGTAAATAGGCGGACTGTCGATGACCAAAAATTTAGTGTTTTTGGTAATGCCGCCAATGTAGGATGTTAGTTGTATCGTGCCGATACTACGAGTGGTGTCTCGTGTAAATCCTGTCAGAGGTTTTGTGGTGATTGTTACTTCGCCTTCACCGATGTCCATTCTTGCCAAGGTTTCTTTGAAGATCATGTTGACGGTGCTGCCGCTGTCAACCAAAGTTTTGGTGACTGTGCTCTCATGAATTTGCAGTGTTATAACTGGTGGGTCGTTATACGGTGTATGGAGGTTTTGTAGATTGTCCGTCGAGATTGCATCTGGTGCCTCGTTTTGTGGGATGGTCGGGTTCGTCTTGCCGCTAATGCTCTTGCTTCATGAAGTTTGATAGCTTCGAATGAATCGTTATCGTCAGATAATTCACCTATGATCATGTAGATATTTTTGTTTGTTACTTGTGCTCCAATGGGGGGGGGGGGGGGGGGGGGGGGTGAAATCGTGGTGGTGATGGGATTGCCGTGCTCATCAAGGGCAGGCATGTCGTTGTGCATGGTGTTATCCTGCTCGTTGAGAATATGGTTGCTGTTGTCGGGAAGACTCATCGTTTCAGACCTTGTGTTGCTAGTTCTTTAAGAATTTATTCTCCTAGTCCCCACAGATGGTGCCAATTGTTGAACCACAAAGTCACTACTAGGTTTCAGTGATTAATAGTTATGGATTTCGGAGAATAACATCTTTATTAATAGCTCAAAGGCGAATCAATTACAGAGGGTGACTTAACCGAGAGATTATGCCGAAGTGAAAGAAATTATTAAAGTTATAGACTAGAAGGCTTGGAATTTTTTAGGTATTGCTCTGCTTCTTGCTAGAATGTATGAGTTGGCTTAAAGCTACTCTGGGTCTTTTTATTTATAAGAAATATGAGGTTGGTTGATGCAAGCTCCTTTTCTTTTTCTTCTTGCATGATTATTTCCATATTCGCAATATGGAAATATCCCTTATTCTCCTAGAGATATGGAAATTCTTTTTTATCCTTGAATATTCTTCCGAGTTGATCCGATATTATGGGGATCAATGGACGTCTTCAAGCAATTTTCCTTATTTGATTAGGTCGGTGCATCTTTCTAGATTTTGATGCGATTATGTTATTGCTAGAGAAAGCCTTTTAAAAAATATGCTCATTTCCCCTCTAACAAGTCTCCTCGTGTCTAAAATCCAGTCTGCGAATAGATGAGATGCGATTCCGAACCGCCTTGTCTTAAAGATGGAATATTTTAAATTTTAGTTTTTCTATTTGAAGTGTTAGTAGTATTTAAATAACTTTGTTACTGGAGAATAACAAAGTTTCTGATAATCAGAAATTACCGATTATCACAAAGAACAACAGAGATCGAAGAATAATGAGTTCTTATTCTTATTCTTTTAGACATTACAACATTATATAGTTCAGAACGACGCATATACATTCCTAAAGTAGTACACATAGAATCAAATTATTATATCTAAATTTTTGGTAATTAATTGTGAGATTTATATCATATCGCAATCAAATCTATCATGATATGATATCGTATTACCCCTTTTCAAGTGGGAGCATGCAGATCAAGGATGCCCAACTTGCTTGAAAATGATTCATAGACTTGTCGACCCAAAGGTTTAGTAAAGATGTCAGCTAACTGTTAAGAAGTGGAAACATGATGAGTAGACGTCGTACCTTTTTGAATCTCATCTCGTACAACATGGAAATCATTTTCTATGTATTTCGTACGCTCGTGGAACACCGGGTTTGTGCTGATGTAAATTGCAGATTTGCCGTCACAATGAATCTGCATCGGTTGATCTTGAGAAACACCAAGTGATTGTAAAACATTCTTGATCCAGAGAAGCTCATCTCGTAGAAATGACATTGCTCTGTATACTGCTTCAGCAGAAGACTTGCTTATGGTCTTTTGTTTCTTGGTTTTCCATGAGACAGGGGAAGCGCCGAGTTGCACAATATACCCAGTGACAGAGTGACATGTGGGTGGACAGCTGGCCCAAACAGAGTCACACCAACCGTATCTGAAAATATTATCGGAGCTTAAGAGAATACCTTGTCCAGGGTTTCCTTTAATGTAACGAGCCACTCACAATGCTGATTGCCATTGATCCTCTCGGGGATGCTGCATAAACTGTGATAGAATATGAATACAAAATGCTAAGTTAGGTCTAGTGACAGCCAAGTAGATGAATCGGCCAATCAGATGTTGGTAAGGAGCAGGATCCTTTAAAGGTTTTGATGTGGACAAAGCTAACTTGTGATTTTTTTCCAACGAAAAAAACTGGTTTCGCACCGAGCAAAGCTGTTTCAGCCATAATGTCTAATGCATACTTTCGTTGACTTAAATAGAATCCAGTCTTGGTCGTAGAAACCTCAATTCCCATAAAGTACTCTAAATGTCCGAGATCCTTCATCTTGAAACAGGAAGAAAGATATCTTTTGAGTACCTCTAAAGCACTATCATTATTGCCTGTAAAGATCATGTCATCAACGTAGATGAGCATCCAAATGTGAATGCCATACTTTATCAAAAGTGAATAGAGAGTAGTCGGGATAAGTTTGCTTGAAACCATAGACATGGAGAGCTTTTGTAAGCTTCTCAAACCAGCATCTTGGTGCCTGTTTTAAACCATAAATAGATTTTCTCAAACGACATACCTTGTTTTCATCTTTTGAAAAGAAACCATGAGGTGGCTTCATATACACCTCTTCTTCCAGATCACCGTGAAGAAAGGCGTATGAACGTCTATTTGATAAATTGGCCAATCATTTCCTGCAGTAACCTTGAGAAACAAACGTATTGTCCCCATTTTCGCAACAAGAGCAAATGTTTCTCTATAATCTTCACCCTCAATCTGTTTGTTTCCAATAGCCACTAATCTCGCTTTGTACCTTTCTATGGTTACATCAGAATTGTACTTGATCTTGTAAACCCATTTACTCCCAATTGCTCTTTTTCCGGGTGGGAGATCCTCCATAATCCAGGTTTTATTTTCTTCAAAAGCGTCAACCTCTTTACCCAAAGCATTCCGCCACCGTTTGTTGACATAAGCTGATTTGAATGATTTTGGCTCGACATTATCCACAATTGCAGCGAGGTAAGCTCTATGGGTCTCAGAAAACAAGCAGTGGAGACGTAATTGGTGATGGGATAAATTGATTTAGCACCTGATTTTGCAAGAAGCTGACTTTGAGCAAAGTTGGTAACAAAATTCTTTTAACTTTACGATTTTGGTCTTCTTCCGTTGACCACGACCAAGTACTTCCTCTGGAGAAGAAACTTCTTATGGGTCAGAGGAGTCCGAAGATTCTGATGATTCAGGCGTCATCGAGGGTGACTCAACGAGGCGTGGTGTTGAATCAGAAGACGATGATGCAGACATGGCTGAGATGGGTTGATCGGGGATCGGTGTTGAATCAAAATGAGTCGAGTCAAAGTGGTCTGGTGAAGACGACGTCGGTATTGGACTCTGCAATTTTGTAGATGGACTACTAATTAGGCCTCTTTGCATAGTTTCAATAGAGTGAGGCCCAGTTGGATCTTCAATAGATGGGTTTGTGCAAATTGGAGCCCAGAAAAGACCTTCCACTTCGATAGTTCCTTCTCCTGTAGAAATCATCTCTGGTTTGGCAAACGAAAATTGATCTTCAAAGAAGACAACATCACGGGAGACAAAGAAAACTTATTTCTACAGATAATAGAGACGCCACCCCTTTTTGCTGTATGTGTACCCAACAAACGCACATTTGTGATTTCTCGTTTCAAACTTATCGCCATTTTGTGCTTGATTGTCTGCATAGCAAAGACTCCCAAATACTCGTAGGTGAGCATAATCAGGCACTTTTTGATACAATTTTTCAAATGGCGTGGCCCCTTGGAGAACTGAGCTTGGCGTTCGATTGATTAGATATTCGGCCGTCAGAATACACTCGCCCCAAAATTTGATGGGTAAGTTCAATTGAAATCGTAACGTTCTAGCTATATTGAGTATATGTCAATGTTTTCTCTCTGCTCTGCCATTTTGTTGAGGCGTGCCCACACAAGACGTCTCATGAATAATTTCATGTTGCTGAAAGCATGGAGGGAGACTTGTGAATTCGGTGCCATTGTCACTATGAAAACTCTGAACTTGTTTCTGAAATTGTCGTTCTATCATAGAGAAGAAGTTTCTTAGTTGCGTAGGTGCTTCTGTTTAATCAGAAATCAGATAAATCCAGATACATCTTGAGAAATCATCGACAATAGTAAAGAAATATCTAACTCTGCAATGTGATGTTGTTCGATACATACCCCATATATCAGAGTGGATTAACTGAGAAACTTCAGTAGTTTTATTGATACTATTCGGAAAGGAAGATCGAGTTTGCTTTGCGCGGAGACAAACATCACACGTTTTATTTGAAACATCAGACAACGAAACAGAAACATTCTGTAAAGAACCAACAACTTGTGCATAAGGATGACCCAATCGATGGTGCCACAACTCATATGCTTTGTCATCCTGAGTTTTCACCGCAGTAACAAACTTTGTTCTACGAAAGCTGTAGGGGCCAGACTCTCTCTTACTCGCTCCAATCACCATCCTCGAAATGCGGTCCTGAATCATAAGGAACTGATCAGCGAGTTAAACAATACAGTGAATTTCATTCTTTTATTGTCCTACGACTATCAGATCTTTATGAAACTCCTCCACAAAGAATACCGATTTCAATGTCAGATGTGAACCTAAAATTACTGTTCCTTCTACATCTGAGATGTGTTCTCTACCATCAGCTAAAATAATCAGAACTGTATCAATTTTTCTAATGTTCGTTAGGAGACCAATATTGCCGATGAGATGGTGTGAAGCTCCCGTATCTAATATCCAAAAAAAAGCAGAAGACTTACCCGAGAGTTTCTCTGAACTTGTGCTAGCTCCACCATTCAAGAGGTTCATTAATGTACGCCATTGTCCATCGTTGAGTCCACTTATACCATCACGGTCACGGTCAGTAATGGTGTAATTAACGTGTTCATATGGATTGACAAGAGGTACTTGAACCGCATTAGCATAATTGACATTATGCCCACGGCCAACACCAGGAGCAGCTCCTTTTCCTTTGCTTTGCGTGACTATCATTTTATATTGGTTATCATCATCGAATTTTAATAATCTAGGATCAGGATATGAGATGTTCATTTAACCCAAAATAAAATAAGAATAATGATATACGTTCTTTCATTTTCGCAGCTCCAGGAGCAGCTCCTTTATTGTTTCATACTTTCGGCTTCGGGTACTTAATTAGGTTTGGGACTTGGGAGAATTGGCAAAATGCCTTATTTAAGTTTTAAAATTTGAAAAATACACTGTTATTTAAATTTTTTAAAATAACACTTATTTATATTATATAAAAACCATTAAGTTTTTATTTACCTGGCTTAGAAGAGATATTACATATTTTAGTAAATTATAATTAAAATTCGAAATTATTAATATTAATTTATTTGAGAAAATTAAAATTCGAAATCATTAATTTATTTGAGACAGTTTAATTCGAAATTATAAATTTAAATATTTGAAAATTCATCTCTAACAAAAAAAAAGTTTATTAGTGTATTATTTAGATGTTTTTTTAACTAAAACTATTTTGGTCCATCATAAAATTTCTAAGAGTTTGGATCTAAATATAATTTAGCAAAACAACAAATCAAATGATATATAAACTGCAATGATGATTCAAATTCCAAAATCATGTGTTTTCATTCTTTTATTCATTTTTATATATTTATTTATATTTTTAATTTAAATATTAATTAAATTCCAAAATCATGTGTCTTTATTATTATATTATATTTATTTATTTATTTATATTTAACTAAATATTAAAGTTATTACCAATTTTTAATTAGATTAATTTAGAAATTTTATTAAAAATTAAGTATAGTTTAAAAAATAAACAATGATGTAGTTTTCAAAATACAATCTCTTTTGAATGTATTTTTCCAAATTTTCTCATTTCACTGTGTATTTTATAACTATATCTTAGATATAGATTTTAATACTACTAAATTTGGGGACACATATATTAGCTTGGGGGCACATTTATATCTTAGATAATGATATCCGAAAATCAGAAATCCGAATCTTCATCTAATTAATGCATTCCATAAAATTGTTTGCTTATTTTGCATAGAGTAATTAGGATTTTTATTTTGCTAGCTTAATTTCTCTAGTCTAAGTAGCCAACTAAATAATTTACAATAGAAGTGTGGCCAAACACTTTTTTTTTTATCACCAACATGCAGTGATTTTTGAGCCAATGTGTTTTGCTTAGGTAAAAACCGGTTGATTTAACCAAAAGGTGATGGTTTGGTGGTTTCCAGTTAACATGGAGTTGTCCTGTTAATTTAGGTCAATTTAGGTCAGAGTTTGATTCCTATCAAGTATGAAATTATTTAAATCAATCGTCCCACTTGATCAACTGAAATAGTGTCATGCTTTAGACCTATTAGAAAACCTGGTTTGTGGGTTATTCGACAACTACACTCATTCTACAGAGATTAAATGGAAGTTAAAAGCCCTTAATTATTTTAAAAAGAATGGGTTGATTTATTGGAAAGGCCTACCAAAACAAGGATCAAATATATCGAATGATTCTTGATCAACTAAGTAATATAGTTACAAGAAATAAGGATCAAAAACAGTATGAATTGTACAGCTCATGGATATAAAACCTGCGTAAGAGACTGAAGATTGTCTCTCCGACTTAGAATCCGACGATTATGGTTTCGGTAAGTTTTATTAGAAAAAGACAAACCTAAGATTCAATTGAAAATAGGTGTGTAAGGGACAGGCCATGGGTGAGTGGTGAGTGTGTTCTGGCCTCTTGAGTAGATTTTGTACTAATTTCTCATTTTATGAAAATATATATTGCTAATGTGTGTCGGATCATGATAATGATTGAAGTGATAGATACAAAAACAAACATTTTGATTGGAGACGAAACTTCGAAGGTTTCAGGTAATAATTCGTGGAACAGTGTAAATTTCATGTTTTTGCAAGGCCATATATAATATAGCTGGTAAATGAACAGTAATATGCAAAAGTTGACGTTTTGTCTTTCACAATGATTTTTGTTTCGTAGGTCCATTAGAGCATCTGCAATGGGTCTTAATATTTAAATAATAATCAATATATAGGTCTCTCAAAATGTTGAGAGATTTACTTCAAAGTGAGAAGAGTCTCTTAACATTTTAAGAGACCCATCAATAAAATACTAGTACTTAAATTAATATGTATATATTGATTTATATTTAATTAATACATAGAATCTCTTATGAGAGACTTTTATTTTGGATACTCTGAGCATTATACATCTTATAAATATTAATTGATAAAGATTTATTTTAATTTTATTGGTTGATATGTTTAGTTTAAATAATTTAAATGTGATGTTGAAACGATAATATAATTATGATATGTCAATTTTTAAGTACATATTGTTTGTGATATCATATTATTTAAGATATATATATATATATATAATTTGATCTTAAACTTTCTTTTTTATACGAAATTTATTAAGTTAGGAAATGATATTTTTGTCAAATGGATTTGAAATCACATTTTTGACATAAAAAATTTGTTGGGAAATTCACAGATTTCAAGTATTTGGTGAAAAATTTGTGGTAACCTATTTTGCATGAGAATTTTTAATATGCATTTTTAACAAAACATTTTTAGATTCCCAATTTTTGGCAAAAAATTCACGAAATCAAATTATTGATAAATTATTTTTTTAAAAATCACATTTCTAAAGTAATTTTTTGACAGGTACTTTATGCATTCACTTTTTTGGCATAAAATTTACAGATTCACTTTTTTAAGAAAAAAATTACAATATCATCATGAACATGAAACTTTTGAAATCATATCTCGTCTTCAATGTAGGATTTTTGAAACATAATTTATGAATTCAAGTATTTGGTGAGAAATTTGTGCCAAACAATTTTGCTGGAAAGTTTTCGAAATCACATTTTGACAAAACAATTTGAGGAGAAAATTATGGATTCAAAATTTTTGGGGAAAAATTCATGAAAATGGATTTTAACACAAAAAAATTTATTTTTGACAGAAATTTTACGAGTGGAAGTTTTTAGAATCATATTTTTGGCGATGTTTTTTTTATAAATTCTCTTTTTAGTGGAAAATTCACGGAATCTATTACAAAATATTTTTGCAATCATTTTTTTGACCTATATTTTTTTTTGTGGTAAAGTTACAAATTTACGTTTTTTGCAGGAAATTCATGAAATCAAATTTTTGACTGGTAGTTTTTGCAATCATATTTTAATGTCAATTGTTTGGCGAAATTTTAAGGATTTATGTTTTCACGGGAAATTTATAAAACTGAAATTTTGATAAAAATCATATTTTTGACATATTGATTTTTGTTGGAAATTTACTGATTCACGTTTTTGGTAGAAAATTTGTAGAATTGGGTTTCTGATGGAAAATCTTTGAAATCTTATTTTTAAGTAAGTGTTTTGGTGAAATATTTACAAGTTCAAGTTTTTTTGTGTGAAATTAGCAGAATCAGATTTTTGCAAGAAGAATTTCTTAACTTTAATTATCATCTCATCTTTTCCCATTACAAATAAAAAATAAAAGTATATATTACATTTGATTTTATTCCAATTAATATAGAGAGAATCAAGAACCAGAAATTAGAAAAAAAATTAAAGGAATGAGAAGAAAAAACGATAATAAGATGAAAAATATGAATAAAAAACAAAAATAATAACGAAGAATATTTTTATGTTTTTTCTTTCAAATATTTTGAATTTTGTGTATATTTTATTTTTTGCTATATATAATTGTTTTAATCTATTAATATATTTTTGTGCAAACTAAAAGTTTTTACCAATATATTACTAAGCAAGTCAGTTACTTATTTATTATAAATAATAGATATTAATATTTATTAATTTTATCAAAATTCTTATGTCTGTATATATATTTATAGTCGATCAGGTCCATAACTTCGCATGTCCGAAATAGGAAAACTTCTCTGCCGATAAGGCCAATCTTCCGCCTTTTCTGGATTTAGTCCGATAAATGGAAGATTTCCATTTATTTGACCGACCTGAATATTTTTTGGGTTTTCAAAATGGGTCGACCAGAACTCATGTCGGGCTTTTAGAGATTGTATGAATCTCATCTCTAACATTAACTCAATCCCACTGGCTTGGATTACTGAGCCGTTCTAAAAATATGAAGCTGTAGAAAAAAAAAAACAAATTTCACAAATATGATTTTTCTCTAACAAACTCTCATCGAGAATCTCATTTAGTAAAATGGTATCACAGCAAAATTGGTTTTCTCCTTTATTTTGCTTTAAGAATTCTGATTATTTTTCATCGCATTATTAATTTTTTATCTTATCCAATTAATTCGAGTTTAAGAGAAGAATCAGCTTAGAAAAAATATAAATGTTTTTATATATTTATAAAGATGTAAGTAATACTTTTCTTTTTCTTTTAGGATTAGTCTTTACTTTTTTTTTAAAACAGTTTTTTGTCTTTCTAGTTAAAATATATAATATTTATTATTTATTTTTAATATATTCATTTTTCTTTTAGATATTGTAGAAGTTACATTTTTTATTTTTTTATCATTTTAATAATTATTATATTTTCTTATTTATATTTTATTATTAATTTAATCGTGATACATGTCAAATCTTAATAATAAATATGATATGTGTCGCCATCATGTGAATTACTAACATATAAATTTTGTTACATATTTTAAAACAAAAATTCTTTTTTATATTTTGCTTCCGCAATTTGGATTAGATGTTACGTTTTTTTTTTGAAAAAGTTACATTTTCTTATTTGAAATATATATCTTTTTCATTTATTTGTTTTTCTTTTAGATATTATACTGGTTATATATTTTTTTAAATAATAGTAATATTTCCTAAATTTATATTTTATTTTTAATTTAATCACGAAACGTATCAAAATTTGAATCGAATGATTTGCCACGTGTCACAATCATATGACTTACTAACATTGATGCATTCAAATTTACATAATAAGATTTGAAAAAAGGTTTCCTTTTTAATTCAAATATATATTTTTAAAATTTTTTTTCCTTTTTCTTTTAGATATTGTAGTTGTTTTATTTTCTTATTTCTTTTTTCTTTAAAATAATAATAATTTCTAAATTTATATCTTATTTTTAATTTAATCGCGACACATGTCAAAATCTGAATCAAATAATTTGCCACATATTGCAATCATATGAATTATTAACTTTGATGCTTCCAACTTTATATAATAAGAAATGAGCAAGTGTAGGCAAAAACAGCTTTTGTTCTCTCCTCTATATAAAGTGGATTTCTCATATGAAATAGGAAATATATTACATGTAAAATTTTAAAATGTTAGAAATTTTTAACTGTAACGGTTTACGAAAACAAGTTATCTGACTAACGATGATGAATAATATTTTCAGCAATACATCCGACCATCGAGTTATCGTTTTCATAATGCATGTGAATGCAGATCAAACACCCCTAGAAAAATCTAATCTTATGTCAAAGTTACAACTGAAAAGTCAAATAGAATGAAATATCAATGGAGAACAAATCCAACCAATTAGAAAAAAAAGAAACTTAGAGAAAACGGCATTCCTTATTATTGAATGCATGAGACACAGAATACAAGTTCAAGAGAATTTGCATAACCTTAAAGGATAAAAACAAATGTCTACTGACTTTTCCATAACCTTAAAATAACCGAATTCATATATCTATATAATCTTGACTTTTCAATGATAAAATATAGATGAATATCGGTATACAATGAATATAGATTTTAATAATAAATTTGGGGACACATTTATTAGCTTGTGCTAATGTAGAACCAAAATAAAGTTATAAAATACACAGTGAAAACCTAATTAACTACCTGAAAGTATATATGAAAACAATAACTAGCATGAAGAAAAAAAAGAAGAAAAAAAAACAATAACTAGCATATTATAGATAGCACTAGCATTTTATTTTGGTTATCATCATCATCGAATTTTAATAATCTTGGATCCAAATATGATATGTTCATTTAACCCAAATAAATAATAATAATGATATACGTTCTTTCATTTTCGTTCAGTACCAGTGAATAGACTGCTCGAGTTCACTATTAGCCTCTCTAGTTTGAACCGTAGAAAACATGAAAAATGCAAGATTCATGACGAAAGAAATTTTTTTTTTGTCTTTTGCCTTTAAGTCTTGTTATGTGGAATAGAACAAAGGGTGGCCATATAGTATAAATTGACGGTGTAACCAAGTTAATTAAATACTACAAACACTTCTAAATGGGAAAACTAAAATTTAAAATCTCGTTAGAAAATCATTCGAACAGTACCAAAAATGTCGGATCCTGATAATGATTGAAGTGATAGATCCAAAAACAAACTATTTGATTGGAGACGAAACCTCGAAGGTTTCAGGTAATAATTCGTGGAACAGTGTAAATTTCATGTTTTTGCAAATGAACAGGTAAATGAACAGTCATGCAAAAAATGACGTTTTGTCTTTCACAACGATTTTTGTTTCGTAGGTCCATTAGCATTAAACATACCTTTCAAAAAAATCAAATTGTACGTGAAACCAATCAAATTGCGATCAAAAGAGTACGAATGACCCAACCCAACAATCGCTAAAGCCAATTCCTATCGTGGCGAGTACTCTGACCACAGCATGATGTTTTTGCTTTCTTAGTTTTTCTTTTTAAGCAACGCATTACTATTTGACCCCCGGCCCCCAAATAAAGGAACGCACTATAATTTACTTCTTCCATTTTATAAATAGTATCGTTTTACTTTTGTTTCACAAAAGATAGTGTTTTAGTTTTTAATGCAAGATATTGAATGAAAAAATTCAGTTTTAAAACCATTGCTTTATGTATTTATTAGAATTATATATGTATTTATTAGAATTATATATATATTAATCTAATGTATTAAAATGGGTAAAACAAAACTTTTTATAATTAATAATATTCTTTTGTAAAACAGGAGTATCAATTACAAATGCATTTTGTTGCATCAACATAGTACATGAATATGCTAATAACTGAGTTAACTAAATTCCTCCCACGAGCTAACCGTGCTAGTAGATCCGCCTTCTGTTGGCATCTCTCCAATTATAAGTGAGGGTAAACACTCTGGAAATAACTCATGAAGAGCCTCTTTGATACAATATCAGAAAACAACAACGAATCAAGTGATCTAGTTCCTGTCATTGAACAAGCCCCAAAGACAAAATCAGGAGCTAAAGATCTATATGAAAGTTTTGTAAGTTCAAGAACAGTGGAACAGCGGGAAAGTGTGTTACACACATATAATGCGAATGCAGAAGAACGGTGACAAAGGGATACGTGGGAATCAAGGAAGTTGTTTAAGTTACTATATTCGATGATTTGCGAATATGGTAGATATTCAAGTAATGGTAAGTCTGTCGCTGCGTGGTTCGAGTATAAATAGAAGATTTTTGACCTTGTGTTAGGGTTAACACAAAAGAGGATTAGAATACTCTGCCTTGGAAGAGAGTTTAGGTGTTCGTGTAGCAAACACAGCTGTTGCTGTGTGGGTAGATTAGGAATTGGTCAGTTTTACATTACAGGTCGATTGAGATCATTGTAAGGGTGTGTTATTCTGATTAAACAAGTTTGCAAGAATTGTTTAAGTGATTTCTAATAAAAGAGTTCTTTGGTTACAAGTTATTCCCTATTCGAACTGCATCTTTACTTTTAAGTATCTTTGGTTCTACATTTGGTATCAGAGCAGGTCACCTTATAGATCATCAGATCTATTTTACAGGTTGAGATCGTGGGGTAACCATGGATACTATGAAAGAGCTCATTGCGGTTCAAAAATCTGTGATACTCGACGCTGAAAATTTTGGTCACTGGAAAGCTCGGATGCGTCATCTCATACGCGGGATATATGAAGATGCCTGGACAGCTGTCATCAATTGGTGGGAACTGCCAACGATCCTAGTGGAAGAAAAAACAGAAAATAAGGAAATTCCACCCAAAACAGTTGTGAAACCTAAACCGAGGGAAATATGGACTGAAGCTGATAAAAATGCCTCAAAGTACAACTCTAAGGCCATGACAGCTATATTTGGTGCTGTTGACATAGATCAGTTCAAGATCATACAAGCTTGTGAGTCAGCAAAAGAGGCTTGGGATACGCTGATCAATCACTTTGAAGGAGATACGAGTGTTAGAAGAACTCGGATAGACCACCTTGCCTCTCAGTTCAAAAATTTGAGGATGGCCAAAGATGAGTCGATTGCCAGCTTTACTTCCAAGATCAGCACAATTGCTAATGAAGCGTCTGTATTGGGGAAGAAATGCAAAGAGAAAAAGCTGGTTAAGAAACTGCTTAGGTGCCTACCTCCGAAGTATGCTGCTCACAAAGCTGTACTGAAGTACTCTATGAATACAAATGACATGAAGTTTGATAAGCTATGCGGAATGCTCAAGGCTGAAGAAATGGAAGCATCTGCTGAGGAACCTGTATGCCAGAAGGGAATAGCTTTTACCGCAGAAAAGGATGATGTCAGAGTCAAACAGATCGAGGAAAATCTCAGTCTCATGGCCCGAAACTTCAACAAGATGCTCAAACGAGTTGAGAAAGGACAGAACAAAGTTTTTAGAAGAGACCGAAGGAATGATTCTGAAAAAGGATACAGGTATGATGGTGACAGAACAAACAGGAAGAAGGATCTTCAGTGTCACGAATGTAAAAGCTTCGGACACTTTCGGAACGAGTGTCCCTTGGTCAAGAGGAAAGAACTTAAGTGTTCGGAGTGCAGAGGATTTGGTAATACAAAGACAGAGTGTCCGAGTGGATCGAGGAACAAGGATAAATCTCTGGTGGTGTTCAGTGACAGTGAATCAGATGAAGACAGTGACAATCCTAGTCAAGAACTCATGCTTAACTTTGTTGTCTTCACATCCTTAGAGAATGACAGTGTCTCAAAAAATGAGAAGTCAGAGGATAGTGAGTCTGATGAGGATAATGAAGCCTTTGACATTACTCAAGAATATAGCGATCTATACAACAAGAATGTAGTGTTGAGTAATGAGAATCTGCAACTTATCAAGGAAGTAGCTATGATGAAAGCCCAACTCAACATTCTTGAATGTGAAAGAGCCAAAGGTCCAGATGACCAAGGGAGGGAGTCTACAACAGATAACTCAGAGGCTGATAATCTCAAGAAAGATCTGGAAAGAGAAAAAGAAAGAAACAGATTGTTTGCGCAGAAGAGGAAGAAAAGGCTAAAGGATTGCTGCAAGAGTTAAACGCTAACCACAAGAAGATCAGGATGTTGAACACATGTACAAAAGATCTAGATAAAATATTGTCAGTTGGTCAACCACCGAGAGCAAACTGGGGACTTGGTTTCAATGGAAGATCTGCTCAACCACAAACATCTCTTCAACATCAACTGAACTTTGTGAATGGGTCTTCCTCTCAAGAGGAACTCAATGAAGTAACTTTGCTAAAAGAAACAAGAGCATCCCAAGCAGTTCAGTTTGTCACTCGTTCTGACCTACTAGCCAAGAAGACTCGAAGCAACACGAAGTGTTATTTCTGCCATCGAAAGGGACACCGGAAGGATGACTGTTTGAAACTCAGTCTCAGGAAAAGAGTTATCAAGGCATGGAAGAGGGGTCAATGCTTTCCTGAACCCTCTCGTCTTGGAAAAGTCTGGATTGCTAAGGAGATGGTGCGTGAGAAAAGAGCAGATACTTCCAATCAGATTGATGACCTTGTCTGCAATTTCACCCAGATAACCCAATGCACCACCGGGGGTGTGTGTGACACAAAACAGACTCTTGTGGGTAACGTTGCATATATGAACACTGAAGCACAAGACCAAACTCTATGGTACTTTGATAGTGGCTGCTCAAGACATATGACAGGATGTCAGAACGTCCTTGATACATACACATCTGTTAGAGGTGGAAAAGTTACCTTTGGAGATGGAGGCCAAGGTAAGATCAAAGGTGTTGGTAACATCAATACTGTGAACAAGCCTCAGCTGGTCAATGTGTATTTTGTTGAAGGACTCATGGCAAACCTGATCAGTATTAGCCAGTTATGCGATGAAAGACTCAAGGTTGTGTTCACCAAAGTAGACTGTTATGCCATTGACGATAAAGGAGACGTTCTTCTGTATGGAATCAGGTCTGGTAACAAGTGCTATATGTGGAGCAAATCGAACCAATGTCTGTTAGCCAAAGGGTCTCAACTTGATCTGTGGCACCGAAGACTTGGACACATGAATGTACATGGACTAAGTAAAATCGTCAAAGCAGAGATTGTAAGAGGGATACCTAAGCTAGAATCACCTTCAGATACCGTGTGTGAAGCATGCAGTAAAGGAAAACAGATTAAAGTGCAACACAAGGAACTTGGTGAGATTCAAACCAAAAGGGTCCTTGAGTTGATTCATGTGGATCTGATGGGGCCAATTCAAACTGAAAGCATTGCTGGAAGAAAATATATTTTTGTGCTGGTTGATGATTTCTCAAGATTCACATGGGTGAGGTTCTTGAGAGAAAAATCAGAAGCAGCTGAGAGCTTTAAAATCTTGGCACTACAACTCAAAACTGAAAAAAGCGACATCATTCAGATAAGGAGTGATCATGGGGGTGAGTTCCAGAGTGCTGCTTTTGATTCGTTCTGCAATAGTCAAACAAAGTTTTGGGCAGAAGCCATCAATACAGCGTGCTACATCATCAATCGAGTTTATGTTAAGCCTGGCACGAATTTGACTCCATACGAGATCTGGAAGGGGAAGACTCCAAATTTGAGCTATTTTTACATCTTTGGATGTGTATACTACATTTTGAATGAGAAAGATCAGCTTGGAAAGTTTGATTCTCGAAGCGATGTTGGTATATTTTTTGGATATTCAACTCATATTACGGCATTCCGAATGTACAACCATCGAACCAAAATGATTCATGAGTCTGTGAACATTATGTTTGGTGACAAGAGTTGCTACGAGCTAGAAGAAAGGATCTCAGATGTGTCTGACACAGCTCCTGAGGCAGTTACTGAAACGATACACTCTGAGTCAGACAGTCGGGGACATGTTAAAGATCTGAATGAGAACCACACTTCTTTGCACTCAAAACAGGTGATAGTTCCCAAAATCATACTCTGACCATGTAATTGGAGGAGTACTTGACTAGAGACATACCTGAGGGAAGAAGATCGATTTCAAGCAGATGGTTAAACTAGCTTGCATTCTGACAGAAATGGTTAAGCTTAACTGTTTCATCTCGTTCATCGAACCAAAGAACATCATGGAAGCACTTAGTGATGAGTTCTGGGTGTCGGCTATGCATAAAGAACTAGAACAATTTTGGCGTCTTGATGTTTGGAAGCTTGTACCGGTTTCAAAAGGTGTTAACATAGTTGGCACTAAGTGGATATACAAGAACAAGATTGATGATGAAGGAAATGTGATTAGAAACAAAGCGAGACTAGTTGCTCAAGGCTACTCTCAGATTGAAAGCATAGATTTCGATGAAACATTTGCTCCGGTTGCTAGACTTGAATCTATTCGGCTACTCTGTGGGATCGCATGCCTTCTCAATATCTGACTGTATCAAATGGATGTGAAGAGCGTGTTTCTTAATGGGCTGCTTCAAGAGGAAGTCTATGTTGCTCACCCCAAAGGTTTCGAAGACCCTAAGTTTCCAGATCATGTTTACAAACTGAAACGAGCCTTGTATGGTCTCAAGCAAGCGCCTAGAGCTTGGTACGAAAGGTTGACAGTTTCTATTAGGTACTAAATTCTCTCGAGGGAGTGTAGACAAGACTCTGTTTATCCAACATGTAGACAATGACATCCTTATTTTTCAAGTCTATGTTGATGATATCATTTTTGGGAGCACGAGTGAGAAGCTTGTCAAGGGCTTTGTATCAACCATGACAAAGGAATTTGAGATGAACATGGTTGGTGAACTCAAATACTTCCTAGGCCTACAAGTGAAACAGACGTCAGAAGGAATCTTTGTGTCTCAGTCGACTTATGCAAGAAATCTGGTGAAATAATTTGATATGCAAACAAGCAAAACCGCCACCACACCAATGAGTACAACTAACAAACTGCACAAAGACATGGGTGGAGAAAAAGTGGATGAGAAAATTTATAGAGCCATGATAGGGAGTTTACTCTATCTCACAGCTAGCCGACCAGACCTATATCTTAGTGTCGGTCTGTGTGAGAGATATCAAGCTTCTCTTCGGGCTTCTCACCTACATGCAGTAAAGCGAATCATAAAATACGTGAAAGGCCCATTGGATCTTGGAATTTACTACTCTTAAGATACTAATAAAAATCTTGCTGGTTTTTGTGATGCAGATTGGGCTGGGTGCTTGGATGATCGAAAAAGCACTTCAGGAGGGTGTTTCTTCCTCGGCAATAACATGATCTCCTGGCACAGCAAAATGCAGAACTGTGTTTTACTATCCACAACTGAAGCAGAGTACATTGCGCTTAGAAGTTTCTGCACTCAACTTCTTTGGATGAAGCAAATGCTCATGGATTATGGTATATGCTCTGATTCTATGATGGTGCATTGTGATGATAAAAGCGCCCTAGATATCTCGAAAAACCCAGTGCAACACTCGCGAACTAAACATGTTGATATAAGGCATCACTTTGTAAGGGAGTTAGTTGAGGAAAAACTTGTAGTCATTAAACATGTTGCCTCTGAAAACCAACTAACGGATATCTTCACCAAACCACTTGATCTGAATTCCTTTGTCTTTCTTAGAAAGGCATTGGGTGTCTGTGAACTTTAATTGGCTGTTTCGCAGGGGGAGAGGAAGATAGTAGCTCGTGTGCTGTTCTTTTCTGTTTGTGTTTTCAAAAACTCTTGTAGGCAAGTCAGATGTCTTAGTATTGATAAGTGCTCGAAGTGTTAGTGAAAACTCATTAGGTTATGTCTCAAGCGAAGAACACTCAAGTTTGGAACTCAGATGCACTCGTCACCAGACTCCATCTCTTGATCACTGTTCAGATGGGATAGTCTAGAATTGAGAAGGCTACAAAATTAACTAATAAAGTGAAATGATTGACACCCATTTGGGATCGATTGCTGTCACTATCTTTACTAACATCGGTTGTAGTCATGATCACATTCATTATCTGTTCGTCAAATGATTTGCTCTGTACACTTCGGTTAAAAGATCTGGTTACCTATTTGTTCTCGATATGTGAAAGCAACTCAGATGAGTGATGCTGCATACATGATCTACTAGGAGTGTGTGGTTCAAAGTTAATAAAAAAAAGGAAAAAACTAAAATATATTAAGCCTCTCAGAATCTAGATTATGTACCCTAAGAAGTCGTCATGTCATAACGAGTCCTGTCTCACTAGGATGAGTGACCGAATGTGTAAAAGTATCTCAGCTGGGATGTCTGCATATTTCAGCCTACAAGTGTGTCAAATCTTTTTGGTTCTTGAGTTTGCACACTTGCTACTATTGCCCTGTATTATTCCTCCCTCTGTTTTCTGTCACAGGGTCGAGTGTGTCTATGTTCAGATTGTGTGTTTGGTTGTGTCTTTCTCATAAGTGTCGTGTTTTTTCTGCTACATGGGGTCTTCACTATGCGCCCTTCACTGTGTGCTCTGCTACATGCCTTTCGAGTGTTTGACACATTATATTTGCACCTTTGGATTTGCTTTTGTGTTTGCAAATTACTCGATTAATGAGCTTTGGCCCTTTTCTTGGTTGTTAATGGGCTTCTTTGTGTGAGTAAGCTGTGATTCTAGGGTTGCTGCTGGTTATATACGAAAAATGTTCGTTCATGTGCCACAGAAGTGTTCCTCTCTGTTTCAGCAAAACCCTAAGACCGCCTTCGTCATCTCTCGCCATGCTTCCAGTTTGCAACACGAGATCTAAGGCTCGACAGGCCCTTGTAGAATCTGCTCGTGTCAGCCGGACTCTTCCTGATGATAACAACACTCTTGCTGAGGAACTTCTTCGACTGCGCAACCCAAATTGACGATCTGGAAAGGCTCCGATGATTGTCCATGACCTCGAAGATGATCAACTGGAACTACACTGTAAACCTCTACCGGCTGGCTCCTCCTCAAGTCATTCCTCTGCCACCGTGTCGCAAGCAACCCAGTCAGAGGCTACTGTTCACACTTCAGAAGACGACGAACCAGTTGATTCTCGTAATCCTCGGGTTGGTGAGTTTCTCGATCTAGAACCTCGCTATTCTGCAAATCGCAAAGAATTCCTCAGCTGGCAAAGGTCAAGTAGGTTCTCGGATCGTCCTCAACAAATTCCATGCGGCGACTTCTCGTCGGAGGCTGCAGCAGCCAGGTTCAAGTCGTTTGATATTCGTTCCTTCCACGGTGCTGTTTACTTTCCTTTGGATGATGCGAAGCTGTCTCTGGTGAAAGAACTCTTGGTTCGCATGGGGATGATGTACACTGTGCTCGATGTGGAGTCTTACTGTCCCAATATCATCAAGGAATTCTATGCCAATCTTGGTGATTTGGAAACACAATGCGGTTCAAAGTATGTCTACGTCAGGGGCCACATGTTCGAGTTCTCTCCAGCTATCATCAATCGGATGTTCTTGCTTCCAGAAGATAGTCCTGAAGGCGACTGGATGTCTGCTGATCTCAGCAATGTCATTGGAGCACTCACGGAATGCTATTGTTTCGGTTGGGAATGTCTCTGTTCGTGTCATCTCTTTAAGAGGTGTGGTGTTCTCTATCGTATCTGCTGTCAGAACTGGATGCCAACTACAAACAAGACAACAATGGTGAAAGATAGGCTCCATTTTGTCTACGCACTTCTGATGGCAAAGGAGTTTAACTTCGGACAACTGGTCTACAATCAAATTCTCGCTATAGCCAAGCGTCCTGCTCCGGTTGATCGTGTCCTTCCTTTTCCGAATCTCATTCACCAGCTGCTTAACTTTCAAAGAATCGTGCCAGCTCATCGAGGTGACGGTCCATTGATTGGTCCTACCAGAATCACTATGGATCCAAAGGCAGGCCGTGGATCTGGCAGAAAGGAACGGGAATGGGTTCCCTCTCTCTCTGCTGATCTCTTGGAGCTATCAAAATCAGTCCGCAAAATCCAGCAGCGTCTCAAAGGTAAGTGTTCTCTCTCTCGTTGATACTTATCCTTTGTCAGCTTTGACCACTGTAATCTGGCGTCAGTCAGGAATGACAACTCATCAGACGATTCAGATGACGAGAGTGAAGGAGGAGAGGAGCCTGATGACGGTCTTAGTGGAATACACGAGTATAAAAGAGACGACTAAGATGATAGGCACATCAGTTTTTCTTTTTTGCAATGTTTTTCAAGAACCATTTCCTCGGCTTAGTTTTTTGGTTCTTTGTTTTGTTTTCGGTTGCTTTTGGTTAACTCATTCCTAAATAATTGTAGTTTGCTAAGTGATGTGAACTTGCGTTACTACTCTATCTATGAATGGTTCTTGCTTAGATATATTGTGATTTCTGCATGTGTGTATGGTGTTTGAAACTAACATGGCAGGTAGCTTGAGATGTCACATTCAGGCAAAAAGGAGGAAATTTTAAGTTCAAGAACAGTGGAACAGCTGGAAAGTGTGTTACACACATATAATGCAAGGGACGAAGAACGGTGACAAAGATATGCGTGGGAATCAAATAAATTGTTCAAGTTACCATATTCGATGATTTGCAATAAGGTAGATACTCAAGTAATGGGAAGTCTGGCGCTGCGTGGTTCGAGTATAAATAGAAGATCTTTGAACTTGGGTTAGGGTTAGCACAAAAGGGGATTAGAATACTCTGCCTTGGAAGAGAGTTTAGGTGCTCGTGTAGCAAACACAGCTGTTGTTGTGTGGGTAGATTAGGAATTGGTCAGTTTCACATTACAGGTTGATTGAGATTATTGTAAGGGTGTGTTATTCTGATTAAACAACTTCACAAGAATTGTTTAAGTGATTTCTAATAAATGAGTTCTTTGGTTACAAGTTCTTCCCTATTCGAACTGCATCTTTACTTTCAAGTATCTTTAGTTCTACAAGTTTCTACCAAGCAATGTAGGCATTGATCACGAGTAAAGAACCTGAAAACATCACTTCTCAACTTGATCAACTCAGTATTTCTAAAGAAGAAACCATAGCTAAAGCTGAGCTTGAAGAACACTACATTATTCAGACCAAATAGGAGCATCAAAGGCGCCAACCAAATATACGCAACGGTCCAAGCATAGAAACCATGCCTTATACAAGTGAATGGCCGCTTATTCAAAGGAAGGAAGGAGTTTCCTTATTCAGCATTACCCAACTCAAGTAACCAGACCAAAACGCAACACTCAAGAGAATGACCTAAACGCAACACTTTCGAGGACCATTTCAATCACAAAACACACGGCACCAAAGTCCAAGGTAAGTGCAAATTCATTTTAATTATTTGGTTATCTTTGTCTAATAAATCTCTTGATTGTTTTGTTTGATTCGCTTAATTTTTCCATTAGTAGTTAAGGCATATGTTTAGCCAATTATCATTATTTTGATTCCAATAACTTATATTTTCATTAATGTAATTTGTTTCAAAGACCTCAAGAAGGGCAATAGCTGTTTGGATTATGTTATACAGTTTCTTCTTACAGCCTTGTAATTTTTACCTTTAATGAAATAAAAGAACCCTAGATTTCTTTGAAAACACCCTTATTGTTATTCTTAAAGCTTGTGTGATTCAATCTTTGAGAGTTACTAGTCTTATCAAAGTTTCTACATAAACTTTGTGGCGGCTATCGATCCATTCTTATTACTAAGTCATTGTCATCCAATGATCAAGATGAATAGAGTTGAACAGGCAGTCGTTTTGATTCCATACTTGTTCCATTGCACTCCATCGTCTATTTACTGATCGAAACTGATAGAATTGAACAACCAGCAGCCCGATCCTATATGCCATTCAACGAAATCATACCTTTGATTTTGTGTCACGCTTAAAGCATTTCTATCCATTAAATCTTTTTTGAGTTCTCAAACAAAAATAATAATTTTATTTTAATATAATTTAATTATTTGATTAAATTTTAGTTCTAGAAAAATAATTAAACTAATAAAAATAAAACATATGGCAATGAGGGGTTTTCAAGGCATCTCAAGAGATTTTAAATAAGATATTAATTTCATCTTTCTCTCATAATTTTTATTTTTTAATATTACTTTTAAGTTGAGATATGCTCTCAAAGCATCCTTAATAGGTATATCTGAACAGGTGTATCTCAATATTAAAATAACAGAAAAAAAAAGAAGTGAGATGAAGTTCTAATTTGAGATACTCATGAAACTTAAGTGAAAATCTCTAATAACATGTATTTTTTATAAATTAATTTAATTTTTTTATTTAAATATCTAATTCTAATATATAACTATGTTAAAATAATATTTTTTTTGTTTGAGAATCTCAAAAAGTATTTCAGTATTGGAGATACTCTTATAAAAAAACCCACTGATAGAAATACTTTTATGTTTGAGTCAAATCCAATATGTCGGCAAAATGAGAACTATATGTATATTTATTCTTTATTTTTTAAAAAATAAAAAGAAATCATATCAAATTATGAAGTTCTGATGGAATGGGTAAATGTCTCGACGATTTGCTTATTGGCTGATGAGATATGTTGTCCCATCCTGAAACTGCGGATGCCAAACCACACCATTAATAGGACCATTATGTTTTCAGAACCCATCAACATAACATGAGTATAGTAGACTATTTCACCTACGATGGAATATATAGTTATCTATTGGTGATTTATAAATGGTTCTTAGCGTTTCTATTTTAAAGCATTTTCACCTTTTTAAATTCCAGATTCACAATGACTGATACGTACATATGCTCATGCCATTACCAAAAAAAGAAGAATTTTCTACAGATTCTGGGTGAATTTTTTATGGATTCATGATCTGTCGGAAATTCATCAAAAACTTTTGATCAATATATTCGTGCGAAATTTTGATGGAATTCTAACAAAAATTTCAATGTTCTTTTACTTTTATTGTTTTTTTTTTAATTTTCTGCCAAAATCTCGTCGAAAAATTTTGGTATATCCAAAATTTTGACTACTAAAACACCCAAATTTTGACTGTTAATTTTCTTATTATTAAATCAATTAATGATATTAGACACACATCTGTTTTAATATCTAGAGAAAGCTCCGGAGAAAAAAAAATCTTAACGAAAATTAGTTTCTTTGGAAAATAGTTCGAAATGGATTATAATATATTTGATTTTACATTGTTACTAATTTTTAAAACAAAAAAAAAAGAAAAGCCTTACAAAAAGTGAGAAAGAAGATTTCATGCCATTATGATGGTTATTTTTAAAAATATAATGCATTATGCATACATAAATTTTAGAATAAATAATTCACTAGAACGTTAGATCGAGCTCGGAGAGTTTACGAATGTTCACGGGATCGTAAAGAGCCTTATTAATGTCTTGAAGCATCTCCGTCTCTGAATCATAACGATTCTTCTTGTTGAAGAACATTTCAAAAACTTTACAAACGGACATGTGAATATCTTTGTACGGTTTAGGCAAGTCACTGAATCCATCCATTAGGACATGCTGCATAAAGTCTTTCCTCTTCGAATCAATGATCATTTCAATATAAGCAATCGATTCCTCTACCTGAAAACCACTATGACTCTTCATGTGGAGCAGCACGGAGTTGATCTTGCCTTGTTCTTGTTCCTTCTGCAAATTTCAACATCACAAGTTTAATCGTCAAGCACAAGATCTAGAGAGCATCTCAAAAGCCTAAAAGATGAGAAATTGAAAGATAAGTACGAGTATTAGATTCGTACTCAAAGTTGAGATTACCTGGTAACTCTGTAGATCGTTAAGGAGTCGAGTAACGGTCATGAGCAATGTTGTTAAATTATCGTAGTTTCCGGGTTTGAGTTTGTGTTGGGGAAAACAAGGTTCCATGAGATACGAAATGGGAAGAACAATGGTGTGTGCTGCGGTTGAGATCATTCCGTTTCGAAGATATTCTTCCATCGACGGTATGTGTCCCTTCTTACTCCACTCAGCTTCAAGTAGCCACGACTCAAATGTTTCACCCCACTGCATAGTTATTTTTAATTCGTTACTTCTGTCACGGAAATTTAGTTTAGGAAAAAACTTAAACTCAGAATCTTGTAAAACACCAAGCATCACACAAATAATAAACATTCAGTATTATAGACCAGCTGCTGCTATTATTTACTTGTTAAAAAAGAATTTATTTTGTAACAATAAACTCATAAACTATATAAATTAATAAAAAAATTTGAAATTTTTTAGTCCCGAATTAGATATGTTCAAAATATAATTGAAAAATTAATAATATAATAAGTTTTTTTAAAAATTAATGTAAATATATAATCCTATTTATATCATACATTATAATTAGCATAACAATAATTTTATAAATGGTTTATTTTTGGAATTTAACCTTATTTTTATGTTAATGATTAATTTATGATATAAACATACTATATATATATATATTTTTTTTTTTTTGAACATTGGACGTACGATATTGCGAAGATGGTTTGTTGTTATGCATGTCCCGTGTTGCTTACGGCAAGCCTCTGCAGTCTCTTTTACAAGATTGTCAAGTGCTTCAAATATAATCTTTCCGTGACCTTTAAGATCTTCTCCTTCCCATCTATTATATATACGTACAAAATTATTAAATCAAGATTCAACATTAGATACCAAAATGGATCGTAGCTAATTAATTAGGTTATTATGATTGTTTGTAACTACACCTGCATAACCGAGTTTGGTTAATTAATGTACCTTAAAACAGCTTTAGTAAGAGCTTCTAATTCATCAAGAGAACCTTCTTCATCGAAGAAGTCATCAGCAACTGTGATAAGGATGCCACTTTTTGCCATAAGCTTATGAACATTAGCTGCGGATTCAAAGGGCAATGAAGTGCTTGATGAAGCTGCAAAGTAACAATATGTTGTCTTCTCTCTTCCAAACCAGATATCGTTAAGTCCCCATTTCTTCACCCACCTGATTCAAATTAAAAGATCGACTTTTAGTTCCAAGTCTGATTTGGAATAAAAAAGAACAAAACCGATTTAATATCAAAACATATCTCAGTACTTACTTTATCAAGTCCTCCATCTCAAGCCTATATACAGCTTGTCGAAGTTCGAAATTTCTTGAAGCAAGATGAGTAAGCTTGTCGCTATATATACTGTGTATCGTGGTTCCAATGCCATAAACAAAAACATAGTAAGCTTTGCTATTGTAAAAAGTATATAATTAAATCTAATATTCGTTTGCATGTATGTAATAAATACCGAATCGGGAAGGCTTTTCCTATTGAGATAACATTTGAGTCCTTGTCCTCAATCCACATCCTATGATCAAGATGTTTGAGTCTAGCCATCCATGGAGTACTCAGTTCATGTTTAATGTGAAAAGTAGGCACCATATTTGCATTGATATATTCAGTTTTTTCGAGTAATTCCGCGAAAATTCTCTTGCTTCCTTAAGCTCACCCTCTCCCGAAAAGATGAGATCAGTTGCTCTGTAAATACTAAGCATCACAAATAATGAACATTCAATGTTTGCCTCTAGATGATCTTTGATATCTTCGTCATTCAAGAACCAGCAAAAGCTCCCTGCATAACATTTGTGTGAAAATAAAATATTAAGTATATATTATGCTTACTTGTATAAGTCTTGAGAATTAGTTCTTTACCAGGCAAAACATCGAAGCCGTTCATTCTTAACATTCGAAATCTGAGAGAGGCATTTTGCAGCTGGTCTACTTTGGAATATATTGGCATTCTCCCGTCATCCTCGATTTCGTAACTACTAAGGAAAAAATAGAGAATTAAACAAATTATTGTATATATATTGTTAATTATATAAATCAAGTATCATAAGAGTTTTTATATTAGTCCTCACTTGTAAGTTTGAAGAAGAAAATGATCAATATCTTTACCGAAGTATTCTCCTAACCCGTAGTTATCCATTATATTGACCAAAGAGAGTTTGATGAGTTCTTCACAAAAGGGGTAAATCTGTGGCACTGTATTTAGATAAATCACCATAAGCAAAACAAAAAGAAAAATATTTATTACAAAAGTACTATTAGTAATTTAGTACCACAGTTTTCTTTAAAGAACAAGGTTTTCAAAAAAAAAAAAAAAAAAAACTCGAAAATTAATCTCCATTGGGGCATCTCTGTACGAGAGACTGAAGATAAGCCAGACAATTTGTATTGCGTGAGAGGATAAACGCTGCTGCAGTTGCTGAAGGTGATTGAAACAAAGAGCCATCTAAATCGTCGAGTTTCTCGATTATGTCTTCTTGATTTTCAGCGTATAATGTCGATGGCAGTACTTCTAGATATGCAAGTAAAGGCTGCCGGTTGCAACGGCCATCGACGAGCTTTTCTCTAAACAATAAATTGATTAGGTAAGTGTCAGTAATTAACTTACACTGAAAATGAAAAATTATACTAGTAGGTTTGATGATAAGCTCGCTGCATAAATTAGAAGTCTGTGATTCCTTACGTTTACACGTATATTATATTTTTTACAGTACTAGAAAAATTATTCCCTTAATTCAAATAAAATTGCATATACATATATAAAGATTACAGATAGAATTTATATATATATATCGATTGGCTCGTATAAAGATTAATATATAAGTTTAGATAAATTAATTATTGTACCGGTGGAAGATCTTTTGGCGTTGGAAAAACAAGTTGTTGATCATTTGCTTAACTCGAGTAGAGAAGAGAAAGTGTATGCCAAGTTGTTGAGCAAGCTCGAGGAGTCCAGTGAACATGAGAACGAGCCAACGTGGACACGAGTCCTTATTTGGGTTATTATATTTCCTAATAACCCTCTCCGTACTGTTTTCGATGTATCTCTTTCCTAAGACATGGCAGATAAACTATTACATAAATATGAAAGTAAAAAACTGTAATGAGGATTTGAAGGAGAAATTTAATAAAATTAACATGTGATAAATTTCTATTAATAAATATATTCATTAAATGGTATCTTGCGTAAGATACGCACTAAAACTGATTAGTAATACTGTATAAACTGATAAACGAGATTTACATTTTAGATCATCACTTATTACGAAACCTTTAATTAATTAATATCTCTGCACATGAAAATGGCATTACAGTATTACACCATGTGAAAGAACCTTCAAAAGCTGTAATTAATGTAATATATGCATGTTTTCATCCAACACGTGCCAAACAAAAAAGGATTATAAATTAAGCCGAGGTAGAAAACTAGTCAACGTATTGCTCAAAAACAAAACTAGTCAACGTAACAATTACCTTTATGGACATGAAGACTTCCAGTGTTCCACTTGCGAAGTGCTACAACACAAGCAAGTGTCGAAGAGAGAGTTTCGTCTCCGTTGTCATCTCCGTGATTTCCCCATAGTCCTTCCAAAGCGTTCTGATTGCTCAGAATCCAATCTAAACAACCAGGAAACATCGGTTTTTTAGCATTGACATCATTGAGATCTTCGATCATGGCTAGCCAAGCAGTGTCGTAAGCCGAGGGAGAGACATATGAGTAAGGATTTACATTAAGTTTATCCAATTCATATGTTTCTCTCTTGATCTCCTTTGCTAGAACGTGGATATCAGAAGAATAACAATTGTCGAACTTCATTGTATATTTTTCTATTATTTATTTCTTGAAATGTTCTTAGCTTAATATGTTATTGTTTAAGAAATATGTGTCTTTATATAGAGTCTAGAGAGCTTCCATAAAGTTTCACTAAACCCCTATAATTAATCATGTGAAAAATGCAGCTAGAAAAACCAAAAAAAATAATGACAATACATCATTGTCCTTCCTTATCGACGGTCTCTTCCTCAAGAATCCTGTCCTCCTCATGTTTATGTCATGTCTTCATAGAAACAAGTTTGTACTGTAATCAGATTGATGATGAACCAGAACCACATAGTTTTGCAAGCTCTGACTATTCATCATCAAATGTGTATTTCAGATTGATGATGAACCAGAACCACATAGAGAGCCAGACCCAATACGTACGGTTGTTATCGTAATTACCTAAAATGAACCATGCAGCAAACTCAATAGAGAACCCCATAGAATACACATTTGGACAAAACATCTCTTTCTTGAGAGTGTCTCGTCTAGCCCGAAAATTCTCAACTCTTAATTTTGTTTTTGTTTTTACGATTAATTTGATTCCAAAGCAGGCTCTCCGAAATCGATCTCAATGAGAATTAAAGTCACATACGATTTGAAGTGGTTCATCCTTAACGTAAAAATTATGTCTACTTTCCGTGCTGCTATAGATTTTATTAATTAGAATTGAACTGGAGTTGTTACAATCTTATTTTCTAGAGTAATGAGAAACAACAACTTGGTTGAAAATAAAGACAATAACACCCTAGTTAAAAGCCTAAAAACAAAATTTTTAAAATATCCAAAATCACATATATATATATATAATTAACCAAATCAATACAATAATAACACAAGTATTTCTCCGGGAGATGACACATCAGCTTTTTCAAACTTTATAAAGTTGACTCTTCAGCAAAAAAAAAACGCCAATCAAAACATTTTATTAATACACATCATCAACTAACTTTTATTATTTTTAATTTAAACCCATTAAAAACTCAAATATTTTTATTTGTTAGTCTTTGTTTTATTTTTTGCTAAACCCAAATCCAAATAATAAATAACAGCAAATAAAAAAAAATTGTTTTATTTTTTACCACCCCCAAATCCAAATAATAAATAACAACAAATAAAAAAATTAAATCTTTGTTTTATATTTTTGCCAAACCGAAATTCAAATAATAAATAACAGCAAAAAAAAAAATCTAACTATGTGTTTGCTTGATAGAGACATATATGATTGAAGAAAGTGTAGACTCATCATCAACTATGCTTCCATAACAACAACGCAAAAAAACGTTATGTTATAAGAAACTCACACATCTGCAAAAATTTGAACCAATAAAAACATAACAATCATACATATCATTAATACACTAATAAAATCAGTTTACTATTTTGCTGACCCATTAAAAAGCCCAAAGTTTACAAAAAAATGGAAGTCAAAAGCAAATGAGGAGAAGCTCAGACCACCATAGCTTGGAGATTCGCATTTCCGGTGGTCACCGAGAACAATTTTTTTTGGGTTTGGCGTGAATAGAGAATTTTTTGGTTTCGGTAGGAAAATGTGATTTTCAGTTTTGGTAGAAAAACATAATTTCTCGGTTATGGCAGAAAAAACAAATTCTCGAGTTTAGCGAAAAAATGTGAATTTTTTGTTTTGGTGAGAATTTGTTTTTTAATTTTGATGCGAAAACAAAATATGTTAGTTTTGACGAGAAAATGCGAGGGAAATGCAAATTTTTAATTTTGACTAAAAATACGATTTCTTGGTTTTATAGGAAATGCAATTTTCGGCTTTTGATGGATGATGTGATTTCTTGATTTTCGCAGGAAAATGTGATTTCTTAGTTTTCGCAGGAAAATGTGATTTCTTCATTTTCGCGGAAAATTTTAATTTGACAATTTTGGCGGAAAATGAAATTTCTCAGTTTGATAGGAAAACAAAACTTCTCGATTATGGCGGGAATAAACAATTTATCGGTTTCGATGGCAAATGCAAATTTTCAGTTTTTGACATATAATGTGATTTTTTGGTTTTCGCGGGAAAATGCGATTTCTTAGTTTTCGCGGAAAACGCCATTTCTCAGGAGATAATGCAATTTTTGGTTTTTGCGGGAAATGGTAGTTTATCGGTTTTAGTAGGAATGCGTGATTATTGGTTTGACGAAATTTTTTTTTTGTTTTTGGCGGGAAAAGACGATTTCTCGGTTTTTGCGGGAAAATAATTTTTTCGGTTTTGACGGAAAAATATGATTTTTTAGTTTTTGCAGAAAGATTAATTTTTTTGGTTTTGGTGAAAAAACTTGATTTCACTGTTTTGGCGTGAAAACACAGATTCTAGCGGGAAAATGTAATTTTTTTTTGTTTTTGCGGGAAAATGCAATTTCTTTGTTTTGGTAGGAAAATGAAATTTTAGGTTTGAAGAAAAAATGAATTTTTTTGGTTTTGGCGGGAATAGGCGATTTTTCAGTTTCGTGGGAAAATGATATTTTTTTTGTTTTGTCGGAAAATGCAATTTTTCCGTTTTTGTAAAAAGATAAAATTTATTTATAAAATTTATTTATGCTAAATTTTCAAGTTAAAAAATGTTTATAGTATCCAAAATTGAATTATTTAACTTTAACTAAATTGATATTTCAACAGTTCAAACAGAACTTTCTATTTAATTTTAAAGCAATAGTTATGGTTTTGATATGAATATTATTGACTATAGTTTGGTAGTTTTAAAAACATATGTTTATAATAAATATTTGATAAATAAATAAATTTTAACAAAATAATAATATTAGTTACTATTTTTTTAAATGGCAATTTGCTTTATATAATTTCAAAAGAGCACCAAGTGGCAATTTAGTAGAGAAAATAAATTACATTTGCCATTAGCATGAAGGTACTTACAAATGTATTATTTTATTCCTACATATACATTTATAGATAGTTAGCTAAACAAATTTGATAGTAGATTATAATTTTGAAAAATAAAAAAATTAAGGATATATAATGTTTATTCAAATTTAAAACATATAAATACATAACTTAAGCTAATAAAAAATAAATATAATATTCATTTATATTATAAAAATAATTTTATTATATTAAAAATATATACAAAATATAGAAAAATATCTCGCAGCGTAGCGCGGATAAATACATAGTATCTCTCTAATGAAATTATTTTATTTCTTTAATCGGCTTTCAAAATTTAATTTTATGAGTTTTTATATATTTTGTATATATAGATTTTACAAACAACCTAGACTATAAATAATCTGATTTTTTTTTATCTTTTATAGAGTTTAATATACATATTTTTTAGACATGTATATGACATAATTTAAAAATAAAAATAAATATTTATATTACATACTATAAAAAACTGTAAATTGTCCATAGATACAAAAACTAGAATGTTATTTCAATCAAAAAATAAAGAAAGTATTTGATTTGGTGAATTTATTTTGTTAATCTCGAAAAAAGGCAACATAAAAAATTCAATTAAATAAAAATATTCAGTGAAAAGATATAGATATTGTTGGGACCGATTTTACCAGATCAAGAGAGAGCCTGTAGGCTGCCCTAAACACTAACACACGCCACGCTAGCTCGGCTGACCCACTCCCGCATACTATTCGGAGGCAGTTGGCAAACTTTTCAAACACGCAAGAATTATTATCCCTATCTGCTCCCCTGGCGCGCCGGATAGAAAAGACAGGACAGGGAGACCGCGAGTATAAAAAGGAGGAGATCACCACACAAGAAAAGAAAAAAAGAGGCTGGATCCCCGGAAAAGATCAGTCAGATTGAGAAAACCTGATGCAGCATGATATTTGGAATATTTTCAAATATCTTAAATATCTTTATTATTTACTTATTTTGTGTATTTAGATAATTATTATTTATTATTTAGAGCTTTCTAAAATATTATAGAGTTTTTATGATTTATTATAAATAAGCCGTTTATGCACTTATTGTAATTCAGACTTTGATGAATTAATAAAAAAGAAGATTTCCTAAAAGAGGTTTTGATAAACCACTGTGAAGAGTATTCACAAATCCTAGTTTCCGAGTATTCTCAGAATCAATAGATCTAGTTCTATCCGTAGTAGCTTCCGCTCCATCAGTTGGTATCAGAGACAGGTTTCTTTGATTTCTTAATCGAAGAACGATTCTGGATCATGATGAATAGTTGTATCTACATTTTCGAGGATGAAAGTCCTTGTGTCAAGAGAGAAAAGAGTCATGAGATTTATAAAAAAATCTATGGTGATCCAATCTACGACGTCTATGAAGATGACGTTGATGTTATCGATTTTATCTTTATAGAAGGTTCCTTTGAAAATCTGAGGCATGCAAAATCCGTGCGCAGTCAGATTGGTGTAAGCTTCGTGCAAAATCCGGTTGGTGCGAAGATCGTGCATGATCGGATTCGTGCGAAAATCGTGCAGATCAAGATCCGTGCAAACTTCGGGCAGGATCGAAAGTTTTCAAGGTCGCAAGAGAAGGAGATGAGTGATGAGTTCGGTTCGTGCAAAATCGGTGTGGATTCGGTTTGTGCAAATTTTGTACAAAGTCCGGTTTGTGCTAAAACCGTGTATTATCTACAAGAAGACATTAAATCGATGTGGAAAAACTGGTTGAAGATTCGAGGGCGAATCATTCTTAGCCGGCGAGACCTGATGCAGCGTGATATTTGGAATATTTTCAAATATCTTGAATATCTTTATTATTTACTTATTTGTGTATTTAGATAATTATAAATTATTATTTAGAGCTTTCTAAAATATTCTACGTTTTTATGATTTATCATAAATAAGCTGTTTATGCACTCATTGTAATTCAGACTTTGATGAATTAATAAAAAGAAGATTTCCTAAAAGAGATTCTCATAAACCATTATGAAGAGTATTCACAAACCCTAGTTTCTGGGTATTCTCAGAATCAACGGATCTAGTTCTATCTGTAGTAGCTTCCGCTCCATCAAAACCCCTCTCAAGGAGGAGGAGACAACATGAATTTGGATCAGTCGGCTCCGGTAAACAGCACGATCACGGGAGAACTCCATGTTCTTCCCAGGAGAATGCCTTTCAAGATAAGTCCTTCTTAACATGGAACCTTGCCTTCATACTCGCTCCGTCTTCTTTAATCATGTAGAAACCCCCTCCAAACACCCGAAAACAGATAGAAGCCTCGATTCCCGGACGAGACTTCTCACTTAACCCATAGAAACTCCCCTCCCGAGTATTTGTTCCCGATAGGACGACCACTGACTTGGCCCCTTTTGGTCTTCTCGGAGGCCCGATTGACCTCTCTTTGAGTGCTTGCAGGGTAACTTGTGGCGACCACCCTGTCACCAAGACACATGAAGGCTTCCGCCCTGGAACGACTCATCGCTTTTCCCCCAGAGGACGAAACTCGGAGACTCAGCTCCACCCCCCGGACGAATCACACAACCCCACGTGGCATCCCAAAATTTGCTCCTGAACAGTTGGCGCTAGAAGGAGGAGGGATCACCGGCGAGCGTTCCACAAAGGAAGCGGTCTGCACGAGTCAGCTATGCGAACGCATACAAGGCGCGTAGGCCACAGTTCTACTCAACCATCTCAAGGCTTCAAGACCATTACGCGTATTGGTCCCGAAGCTGAGATTTTGGATCCGTAAAACAAAGCAAAACACGAAAGAAGTGCACGAAAGACGAAGACGTATAAAGCAAACTGAAGTGCAGGTCTTAAGGAAAACAAACAGGCCAAAATGTCTACCAATCCAGGTTCGAAAGTGAAATTTACAAAGGGCACAAGTCCGTGAAACAAGGTATTTTAAAGCTAATAACTCGGTGGGCGTGAAGATCCCGCTGGTGAAGAAGGGCTTGCGCCTCCAACGCCTCCTGCTGCCCCTAAAGCATCTGGCCGCCACAGCCGTTCCATCGTCGTTCCTCCTCGAGCTCTTGCCAGAGCATGCAGATCATAGTTTGGCTTGTCGAGAAGGTCTCGACCGTCATCAGCGCCAAATCCACCTCGGCTCCAAGAGCAAACCCTCGGTACACCTCCGCGTGAAACTCGTGCTCCATCTTCTCAAGCGAGCGCTGACTCTGTCAGAGGCAAAAGCAGCTGGTGAGTCAAAGGTGATGTCAGAAAAAGTAAAGGGGAGAGATCCCAAAGAAACAGCTTACCGCATCTAGCGACTGCGTGAGCTTCGAGGCTGTCAGAGAGAGCATGAAGTCGAACGACCAAAACTGCTCGTTTATCCCAAACAGCCGGTCTAGCTCGAAGGCCGACGTTGTCGCGGAGCCTGGCAACCATAAAGCCGCGAGGAGTTAGTTCTAGGAGTCAAGGTAGACAAAGAAAACATGATGAAAGGTCAGCGGTCCTACCTTGTAGACGCGAGTCACGACTTCCTGAGCAATCCTCGTGGATGGCGGTGGTACACCCGTCCCTGGTGTGTAGGGTGTAACAGAGGGCATCAGCGGTCAGACTCTATAGCTGGTAAGAGAGCAGCACCGTAGATCTGCGGATGCGCACCCTGGACCGGTCCGACAGGACCTGATATGTGCAAAGGAGGCCCCACGCCAAAGGGTAGAGCTGGCTGGGACAAATGCCGACGAAGCGGCAGAAGTCGACCACCATCTTGGGAAGGCTGCCACGAAAGCCGTACAAGATGTAGTCGTCGTGGATCGCGATGCAGTGCTGCTGGGGGGCCATCGGCTCGGTCTCCCTCGCCAAGGAATATGGCACCAAGCCCAGAGGAGTAGGGGAGGTTTATCGACAGGACCTTCTCCAAGGAGTCCGACATACACCTCGACGGAGGACGGTTAGAAGGGGCCACCACCGGGCGATATCTTTGACCTCGCCCCAGAACCACGAGAACGGGCGTTCCACTCGCTAGACAATCTTGAAGCCGCCATCTTAAATGAACGAGAAGAGGGATGTGTGGCAGAAAAAATAAAAAAACTTAAGAAAGAAGAGTTCTGGGATTCGCTTTGAAAATGGAGAAAATCCATAGAACTGCGAATTTCACATTTTTATAGAAAAAGAAGAAACCGAGGCGACGTGCGAGAAGAATCGCGTCGGTCGGGGAAATCCAAAGTAAGGGGTGATTCCGTAATTACCCATCTCCCGAGCCATGCGTGGGAAGTGGTCTGCATTTAATGCGGATAGAGAAAGGGAGCCCGTGGCAGCAGAAAAAGTGACAGGTGGCTTTCAAGGAAGTGGCGCAACTGCGTGAAGTGACGCGCTGCAATTCGGACCGCCAAGGGTTCACCACGTGGATCGCACTCACCAAGCCTCAAAGATTTGCAAGGGAAGTCTCGAAGGAAGGCCACAAACCCTAACGAAGGTCTTCTGAAGATCAACTGGCGAAGAGTTGCAACGGTACGAATTTCGCCTCATTACAGGATAACCGCTCCACGCTCCCGGGAGAAATCGGCTCCGGGGATGGGTTTCACGAGGGCCACGCCTATGGGTCGAACGTAACCACCCGGGTAGCATGGGCCTCGCGGCGGGTTTTACGGTACACACAATCGTGGATGAAATGTGGCCGTCCCTAACGCGGTCTCGACCACCAAGGTCACGTTTCCCCTTGCTTGTATGATTGTTTGATTTTTTTATTGCATGATTGTTTGATTTCTTGCTTGCATGATTATTTGATTTTTTGCTTGAATGATTGTTTGATTTCTTGCTTGAATGATTGTTTGATTTCTTGCTTGCATGATTGTATGATTTTTCGCTTGCATGATTTTTTGATTTTTTGCTTGCATGATTGTTTGATTTCATGCTTGCATGATTAACTGATTTCTTGCGCCATGACTATTCAATTCAATGCTTGCATAAGAACACAGTCCTCCCTGACGTAACCGTGCGGTTTCTTGTCTGCATGATCGCACGCTCAGCCCGCAAGGCAACCAAGTATTTCTCATTCCCTATCATATGTATAATCTACTTCGAATCTCTCTCTTCTTAGCATGCTCCCTCGCGGACTTACTTTTCCTCCGAGACACCATTCCCCGGGAATTCAGGACTCCTGTCCAGCAGGCCCCAATGGTTACCCCGGGGACCGTGCATACCCTAAGCATGCTTCCCCGCAAACTTGCTCGTCCTCCGGGACAGTATCCCCTAGGATTATAGGGCTTAGGCCTCTCAGATCTCCGGTTCTTCCATGCCAGTCTTCTCCAATGGGCCGTGCAATAGATCAGCATGCTCCTCACCAGGACATGCTTGCCACTCAGGCACAACAGGAATTAAGGTGCCGACTCGCAGGCTTTCTCTTCCTGATAATTTCCTGACCTATTTCCCTTTGGGGAATGTCACAAGCACGTTCTCAAAACCCAGAAACTTCTGCGTAAGCACAACGCGAAGACTGTCCAGGCAGTAAGGGAGTCGAGGTAACGCTCTTAGGAAATGCTCTACTCCGCACCAGCTGCATTCAAGTAGCGACTCCCCCCTGCGTTAGCAACCTGCAATACAGGGAACATCTATTCATCCGTCCAACGGTGCCACCTCTGGCCCTTGGGCCAGTGTCTTAGCTTGCGTCGTTGTCTTATACCGATCCCCATGGTCGCATAAGACTATAACCTCGATCATGACCCCGATGAGCGGGGGCAAGACGGCTTCTTGTCTAGTGCCTCATGAAGCAAGAAGTAAAATCCCTCCAGGGAGATGTCCACCAGTTGCCAAGCTATCAGTTTTGCTCGGGAAGCATATCCCCATATCCTGAGCAAGCGTCGTACTCTCACGGATGCACGCCCCAGTCAGGATATAACTCATCATCTAACTCCTCAGGCCTTACGACGTACTCCACCGGATGCGTAACATAGATTGGGCGAGTCTCTCTATATGTATCTAGTATGACCGTCTCACAGTTTGTTTTCTCCAGAAGCGTAATTCTTTAGACCAATAACATACTCTCTCAAATGCGAATAAGGTCGGAATTGACACCTAATTAATGCTGCCCCACGGCACACTTCCCTGGAAGTATAATTCCCTTGATCGATAACGTGCTCCTGCGGGACTTGCGAATAAGGTCGGGGTTGAGAGTCCCATTCGGACTACTCCTTCGACTAGGGTCGTATTCCTTCATAATACGCACCATGGTAGAAGTCGATACCCTATCCTACTTCTTTAGAAGTCTGGACCATCCAGTTAGTACCGTACTCCTCCGGGATATGTGGCATGGTTTGGACGAGTCCCTAATTCTTGCTATCTCCTAGAACTTAGTTCGCCTGGACCAGTAATGTATCCCTTGCGATACGCGGCACGGTTTCTGCGTCTATTTAGCTCTTAAGCGGCAAACCATCTAAGGAATCAGGTAACCCATGTTCATTTTACAGGAAGCCAAGGAAGATTCGACTTCCCGACTCATCTTCCGATTAGCCGAGAAGTCGGGGGCAACTGTTGGGATGGATTTTACTGGATCAAGAGAGAACCCAACACATGGACCTTAGGCTGCCCTAAACACAGACACACGCCGCGCTAGCTCGGCCGACCCACTCCCACGTACTGTTCCGGGGCAGTTGTCAAATTTCCCCAAACACGCAAAAATCATTATCCCTACCTGCTCCCCTAGTGTACCGGATGAAAAAGACAGGACATGGAGACTGCGAGTATAAAAAGGAGGAGATCACCACATAGGAAAAGAAAAAAGGAGGCTGGATCCCCAGAAAGGACAGGTCAGATCTAAAAAAACCCCTCTGAAGGAGGAGGTAACCACCTGAATCTGGATCAGTCGGCTCCGGTAAACAGCACGATCACGGGAGAACTCCATGTTCGTCCCGGGAGATGTCTTCCAGGATAAGTACTTCTTAACCCGGAACCTTGCCTTCATACTCGCTCTGTCTTCTTTTATCGTGTAGAAACCCCCTCGAAACACCCAAAAATAGATAGAAGCCTCGATCCCCGGACATGACTTCTCATCCTAACCCATAGAAACTCCCCTCCTGAGTATTTTTTCCCTGTAGGACAACCACTAACTTGGGCGTCGGAGAACCATCGGGAGGAAAACCCTCTTTCGGTCTTCCCGGAGGGCCAATTGACCTCCCTTCGAGTGCTTGCAGGGTAACATGTGGCGACCACCCTGTCACCAAGACACATGAAGGCTTCCGCTCCGGAACGACTCGTCGCCTTTCCCCCAGAGGACGAAACTCGGAGACTCAGCTCCACCCCCAGACGAATCACACACCCCGACGTGGTATCTCGAAATTTGCTCGCGAACAGATACATACAACAACATATATGAATAAAATCGTGTTTTTTAACAATTAACACATCACAATTTATATTAAATAAATAAACAATATTTACAATTAAAAATGGAATAAAACAAATATTAAAAAAGTAAACACAATAGTAATAGAAATATATAATTTTGAATAGGAAATAAAGAAATTGAATGCGATTGATGGTGAATTTATGTTGTTGATATCCCTAAAAATAAGCAATATAAAAAAAAACTAATTGAATAAAGCTATTCAGTGAAAAGATATAGATACATAATGGTAATGTATAAATAAAAGAATGAGTTTTTTAAACAATTAATATATTATAATTTATATTAAAAAATAATTTATAATCGGTCTACATATTTTAGGGTGATAAAAAACTAAAATAATATTTAAAACTAAAAAAGAGAAAAACAAATATTAAAAAGGTAAAGATAATAATTATAAAAATATATGAAATCATAAAGTAAAAAATTTGAAGTAACATTTTTTTTTTTTGACATTCATAATAGGTCTATATATTTTAAGATAATAAAAGCTAAAACAATAATTAAAATAAAAAAAAGAGAAACAAATATTAAAAAGAGCAACATAATAATAATAAAACAAATATATGAAATTTGGAATAACAAAATTTTAAACATTATTGGAATAACAAATAACTCTGCAAATTCATGTTAGGATATAAATTCTGAATACTTTTTTGAATGAAAAAAGAAAAGGAATAGAGAGATTGGTGGTAAATTCATTTTGTTGATCTTGCTAAAAATAAGTTATAGAATAAAAAGAAAACCAAATGAATAATGATATTCAGTACACAAACATAAATACTTACAGCAGCATATAAATATAACAAAAAATTCTTACCAATTAACACATAACAAATTTTATTATAAAAATGACTTTACAATAATCAAACATATTTCTGGATAATGAAAAAAAATAATTTTTTAATTTTTTTAAATAAATAATAAATATTTAAAATTAAAAATTGAATTTATAAATAACTTCGCACAACGCACATATCGATCTCTAGTATTCTTAATTAACACCCATAATTGATAAACTACAATTTTATCAATTTTTAACATTCTTGTTTGTCTTATATATATCGAGTCAAATTGTTTTTTTTTTGGAATCTTTAAATACTTTGTCGAGTCTTTTCAGGTTTATATATTTTTGAAGAAAATGAATTATTTTAGACACAAATGAGCATATGAAGAATGTTCAAAGAAAAAAAAGGAGCATATAAAGATGTCAGATCGTATACAGACATCATAAATTTTGCATTTGTTGATTAATTTACCACTGACGGATTCAGCTCGTATTTCTTCGCAAGACAGAGAAGTTAGTTACTTTCATTTGGAAGTGATTTGGAAGTGATTTGAGATAATTCTAATAGTGCGATCGAAAGTCATATGTCAATTTTTGTGAATACAACTCAAGTTGGCGAGCAGAAAAAGCATGGGTGGGAATTTTCTATGAGTTGGACTGATTGACCCAGACACTGCAGCTGTGCATAAAATTTCCATAAGCTCAAAAGACCAAATCCCTCTTTGGAATCATCTGAGTATTCTCCCAAGACAATTTTGTAACGCCTCTCGACCGCCTTTATCGGCGAGTCATCCATCTCTCTGTCGGGTTCGTGGGTCCTGCTCTTGTTCGACGGCCGGTACGTTATTTTTCCCGGAGTTCCACCGACTTATTTACTAACCCTGCAATCACCACATGATCTTTCCCCGTGTTTTGGCCTCACTCACACGGTTTCGGGAAAAATTCAGGTTAATCAAATCATTTATTTTCGTTTGGTTGCTGTGGTAGATGTCTCATTTTAAGATTTATTGATTGTAATCTTATTTTCAGTAAACTTAATTACTTAATATTTTCATGTTTCTATTACTAATAGTTTATAATAGTAATAATATAATATTAATATGATTAATAACTAGTAATTTTTTTTTATTTCTGCACTTCCCGGAAGGTCACCCATTCTAGTCCTACTCCAGCATAAGCATCCTTAACTGTGGAGTTCTCTCGGGACCTGTGACCGAAAAAGCATGGGTGAAAATTTTCTATGAGCCAAATAGATTGACCGATCTAATCTTGGACTGATTGACCCAGATACTGCAGCTGTGCATAAAATTTCCATAAGCTCAAAAGACCAAATCCCCCTTTGGAATCATCTGAGTATTCTCCCAAGGCAATTTTGTAATACCCCTCGACCGCCCATACCGGCGAGTCACCCATCCCTCTGTCAGGCTCGTGGGTCCCGCCCCTGTCCGACGGCCGGTACGTTATTTTTCCCGGAGTCCCACCGACTTATTAACTGACCCTGCAATCACCACAAGATTTTTCCCCGTGTTTTGGCCTCACTCACACAGTTTCGGGAATCACTTCCGGGACCTGTGACCGAAAAGATAAGTGCACTTTGATAACATAGGTAGCCAAATTAATATATTTAAACTTATTCAAATGGGCAGGACCCGGGTCGTTACAGTTCTCCCCCACTATACGGGAATTTGTCCTCGAATTCCGATCCCGACAGTGCGAGCCTTAACCCTCAAACCCCAAGACAGTCTCCTGGGACAGAACCAGTTTAACTTCCCATGCTCTGATACCACTTGTAACGCCCCTCGACCGCCCCTCGACCGCCCCTACCGGCGAGTCATCCATCCCTCTGTCGGGCTCGTGGGTCCCGCCCCTGTCCGACGGCCGGTGCGTTATTTTTCCCGGAGTCCCACCGACTTATTTACTGACCCTGCAATCACCACATGATCTTTCCCCGTGTTTTGGCCTCACTCACACAGTTTCGGGAATCACTTCCGGGACCTGTGACCGAAAAGATAAGTGCACTTTGATGACATAGGTAGCCAAATTAATCCATTTAAACTTATTCAAATGGGCCGGACCCGGGTCGTTACAGTTCTCCCCCACTATACGGGAATTTGTCCTCGAATTCCGATCCCGACAGTGCAAGCCTTAACCCTCAAACCCCAAGACAGTCTCCTGGGACAGAACCAGTTTAACTTCCCATGCTCTGATACCACTTGTAACGCCCCTCGACCGCCCCTACCGGCGAGTCACCCATCCCTCTGTCAGGCTCGTGGGTCCCGCCCATGTCCGACGGCCGATGCGTTATTTTTTCCGGAGCCCCACCGACTTATTTACTGACCCTGCAATCACCACATGATCTTTTCCCATGTTTTGGCCTCACTCACACAGTTTCAGGAATCACTTACCGGAAGGTCACCCATCCTAGTCCTACTCCAGCATAAGCACCCTTAACTGTGGAGTTCTCTCGGGACCTTGTAACGCCCCTCGACCGCCCCTCGACCGCCCCTACCGGCGAGTCACCCATCCCTCTGTCAGGCTCGTGGGTCCCGCCCATGTCCGACGGCCGATGCGTTATTTTTTCCGGAGCCCCACCGACTTATTTACTGACCCTGCAATCACCACATGATCTTTTCCCATGTTTTGGCCTCACTCACACGGTTTCAGGAATCACTTCCCGGAAGGTCACCCATCCTAGTCCTACTCCAGCATAAGCACCCTTAACTGTGGAGTTCTCTCGGGACCTTTTACCGAAAAGATAAGTGCACTTTGATGACATAGGTAGCCAAATTAATCCATTTAAACTTATTCAAATGGGCTGGACCCGGGTCGTTACAAATTTTGAAGTTCCTGTTTAGCTCTGAAATCATCCCAACACAGCTAAATTCGTCCTAAGGCTACACTTTAGACGCACTTTATTTTTTTTATGGGAGGATTACTAGAATACTCTTTTAGATAGGTGTATTTGCTAGAATAGCTGAAATTTATTTTTATTACTGAACTAACCTAGCGTACCGATTATACCCTTCGAGCCTTTGATAACAAAAATGATATTTACGATTGTGCCATTACTTTTCTTTTGCCACGTCAGCGAGATGTTTGACGGTAGACTTGTTTCGTTTGGTCAACGGCTGGTAGATTTGTTTCGTGTGGTAGACTTGTTGTTGATGGTGAAGTGCTCATGACGCAGTAGATTTTTTGGGAACGGTAGAGTTGTTCCTCGAACGGTAGATTTGTTTCTCGAACGGTAGATTTGTTGGGGACTTTGGTAGACTTAAAAATATGTTGTGGAAGATTTTTTGTTTTCGCCCCTACCAGAGGGTGATTGGTTGACTTTTTACATTCATTGACTTTGAATAGCGGTAGATTTGTTTTTGGACTTGGTAGATTTATTTTTATTTGGTAGACTTAGTATTTGTGGTGGTAGATTTTTGTTACTCATAGTAGATTTGTTTTGTATTTACTTGGTGGTAGAGTTATTTTGTTGATGGTAGAGTTTTTAGTGCCAATGAATCTTGGTAGAGTTATTTTGCTGTTATGGTAGATTTACTTTATTTTCGTAGTGGTAGAGTTATATTTTCCATAATTACCAGAATAACATCATTGGTAGATTTATCGTGTTACAAGGTGGTAGACTTATTATGTGTTGGTAGATAGTTGACTTTTTTCACAGATCGTGATTGTGTAGTGGTAGACTTTTAATGGGGTATTGGACGGTGAAGAACGTTGAAATCAAATGTTGATCAGTGGGATGTTGATTTTGAACGTGATAAGAATGCGAATATTGCAGTGAAGAGATTCAACCTCTATAGCGACTGTTGAAGACTCGTTCATTACATTTCAAAATTTATAGAAAGTACATAGAGAAGCAGTTCTTAAAGAAAGAAAGTACTTAGAGATGTTCAATAAACAAAGTGCATAGAGATAGATAAAGCGATCCACAATAGAAAATAGACGCTATTAAAAATGAAATCTAAGCAGTTGGTACTGAAGAAAAAGGTAGCACTCGTGGTAACACATTAATGGGTATTTGAATCTGCAGCTTGGAAATTCTTCTACTTTGAAAACATTGGGCAACAGATCTGCAGTAGCACTCTGCATTCCCATCTTCGTTCGAGAAACGTTTTCCCCTAGTTCGATCATGTAGTGCATGCGTGATCTCCAACCTACAACTCTTTCCAACATCTCCATTGCAGTTGGATAGTGGCCATATGCGGTTGCGATAACAGCGACCATCAATGTTGCTTGGTCTATCCCGGCTTTGGAAGCCTTGTTGAAAAATCTGAGCGAATTTTCAACGTCGTGGTCTATAGCTATTGTCCTCATCCTGTGCAGGTATAATGCATGAGGACTGTCTAATGAGAGAGCCAAATTGAAGAAGTAAGGATATCGTTCGTGCAAAGTTGTATTAGCAACGAAGTCTGATAGGTTTAGTGCTTGCATTACAGATGGTTCCTTTAATGCTGTGTTTAGTTGTTTTGACGCACATGCTGCACGACATGCGTCCTTAGCAGAAACTCGTCCCACTCTCTGAAGAATCGGCCCGAGTAGGTCTCTTATTTGGTGGAGTCCATCATTTGTTTTCATTTTACGCTGAAACATAGAGAGTATAGAGAAGCGTATAAAGTCAGAACTGCAGATAAAGTAAATTTTCCATCAATGAACCAAGTATATCTACCACCAAATAACCATCAAGTCTACCAACAACTTTACCATCACAAAACAAGTCTACCATCATGTTTACCATCGTAAAACAAGTTTACCACTAAAACAGCATGTTTACAATAACTCAAAACGGCACAAAACAAGTCTACCATAATGTTTACCATCACAAAACAAATTTACCCTTAAATCAGCATGTTTACAATTACTGAAAATGGCACAAAACAAGTTTACCATCATGTTTACCATCGCAAAACAAGTTTACCATTCAATCAGCATGTTTACAATAACTGAAAACGGCATAAACAAGTCTACCACCACATAGAAAATAAGTCACCGAGCAAACAAAAACGTCTACCACCACTTGGAAATTAAGTCTACCACAAAACAACCATCAAGTCTACCAACACGTTTACCATCGCCAAAATAAGTTGACTATCATGTTTACCATCACAAAACAAGTCTACCACCAAACCAGCATATTTACAATAACTGAAAACGGAAAAAATAAAAATCTAGTTACCTTTTCGCGGTTCACTTTCTCAATAGTCACCGGATTCTGTCGCCTACTCGTTGTTGTCCTCACCGGATCTCTGTTAACTGAAAGGAAAAAACAAATAGTCTGTTGAGAAACTTAACAATAAGTCTACCAAAACAACAAATTCAACCAATAATAAGCTAATAAGTCTACCAATTAAAAGTCTACCATCAAATAAATTTTTCCGGTTACCTTTACCAAGCACTATCTCTATCCTCACCCGATTCCGTCGCCTTCTACTCCTTGTCCTCGCCAGAATTCTGCTAAATAAAAACAAAATTCTGGTTATAAACTTCGACAATAATCTAGATCTACAAATCTGAAACCAAGGTTACCATCAAGAAAAACCATAGATCTACAAATGGAGACAAATCGACGGTGAAGGATCTTACTATTCACTCGCCGTGAAACAAAGCAGCTGTCAAATGGCACCGCCGTCTGTCGTAAGGAGACGCCGCCGTAAGAGAAGATGTAGGCGCCGCCGTCGCAGGTCCGGGAAGATCGGGAGCTCTACCTTTGATCCAGCATCGGTGCTCTTCACCGCCGTAATCGGAGATTTTGGATTTCTTCAGATCGGGCACAAAATATCCCTCCCCTCGCGAGCTGATTTTTTTTTTTTTAAGGTTTTGTTATTTTTTTTTTTCAAAACTCTTTTTTTATCAATTTTATTATTTTTGATCATTTTTTATCAAAATGGCATTTCCGTTATTATATACAAAATTTGGATTTTGATGTCTTTGTACAACTTTGTAAGGTTATTTTAGTTAGTCAGTTGTAGAAGGATGTTATTCTAGTCAATACCGATTTTAAAAGGTTATTCTAGGTAAATAACTCTTTTTTATAAACCTTTATATCTATTTTTCTTGGGAGAAGATCTATGAACCTATTTTGACAATATTAGAGAAAATTTCAAAATCCTTTTATATTTATTCAATTTCAGGATGAACCTATACTTCTACGTTTATTATATAAAATTATGTGTAAGTAAATCCATTATTAGGTTTTAGGGTTCTTTAAATCTATGGAGCCGTGAGGATGAACTCTAGACTTGGCTTTCTTGCAAACAATGCATCTTGAATAATGAGCTTCAACCGTCTTCTTTAAGTGTGGCCAGTAAAAGTGTTCTTTGACCACAGCTAAGGTTTTGTCAACCCCAAAGTGCCCCATTAGTTTTCCTCCACGGGTTTCACGCACAATTAGCGCTCTTAAAGAGCATTGAGGAATACAAAACCGCTTCTCTCTAAACAGAAATCCCTCAAATATGTAGAACTTGTCAAACGCTCCTCTGTTGCACTCGTTGAATACCTCCATAAGGTCTTTATCTTCGCGGTAAAGTTCTTTGATAAACTCAAACCCCATGACTTTGCTTTCCATTGTAGAGATTAAGGCGTATCTCTGTGATAAAGCATCCGCTACAATGTTGTCTTTGCCTTTTTTTGTACTTGATGATGTAAGGAAAAGTCTCTAGGAACTCCATCCAACGAGCATGCCTTCTCTTAAGATGTGTTTGTCCTCTAAGGTGCTTCAGTGTTTCATGATCAGTGTGAACCACAAATTCTCTTGAAATCAGGTAGTGTTGTCATATCTCCAAAACCCTCACAAGGGCGTATGACTCCTTGTCATATGTAGCCTAGTTGAGTGTAGCTCCTCCTAGCTTCTCGCTGAAAAACGCCACTGGTTTCTTGTCTTGAGTTAACACTGCTCCTATGCCTATCCGCGAGGCATCACATTCCACTTCAAATGTCTTGTTGAAATCAGGTAAGACCAGAACTGGTGCATTGGTTAGCCGGTCTTTCAAAGTGTCAAAAGCTTGCTGCTGTGCTTCACCCCATGTAAATCCAACACTCTTCTTGACTACTGCCGGAGAGGAGCTGCTATACTGCTGAAATCTTTAACGACCCTCCTGTAGAAACTTGCCAAACCGTGGAAGCTTCTCACTCTACTAACGTTCGTTGGTGCTGGCCATTCCTGAATAGCTTACAATAAAACCAAGCAAAAGTAGTTGATTAGTGCAAAATGAACACTTTTTTAAGTTTCCATAAAGCCCCTCTTGTCTAAGAGTCTTTAAAACAAGCTCAAGATGTGTCATATGTTCAGATAAGCTTTTGCTGTAAATTAAAATATCATCAAAATATACAACAACAAACTTACTGATATATGCTCTAAGCACTTGATTCATGAGGCGCATGAAAGTACTATGAGCATTGGTAAGTCCAAACGGCATTGCAATCCATTCATATATTTCTTGCTTGGTTTTGAAAGCTGTCTTCCATTCATCTCCTTCTTTCATTCTCACTTGATGGTATCCGCTCTTTAAATCTATTTTGGAAAACAAAACAGAGCCACTAAGCTCATCAAGCATATCATCTAACCTCAGTATTGGATGGAGGTATTTGATGGTTATGTTGTTGATGGCTCTACAATCTATACACATCCTCTAGGAACCGTCTTTCTTTGGCACTAGTAAGACTGGTACATCACAGGAGCTAAGGCTTTCCCTCACGTATCCCTTGTCTAGTAGCTCTTTAACTTGTTTCTTAAGCTCTTTAGATTCTTCAGGACTCATTCGGTAAGCTGGCTTGTTGGGTAAAGCAGCACCAGGAATGAAATCAATCTGGTGTTCAATCCCTCGTAAAGGTGGTAATCCTTCTGGCATTTCTTCTAGAATCACATCTTTAAAGACGTCAAGCAGCTGAATGACTTCTGGTGGTAACTCTGTTGTTCCATAACCTGCGCTCAAAACCTCCTTAAAGATCATTAGTAGCATTGTGTGTTTAGAAGCTATAGCCTTTCTAACATGACTTAGCTGAATAAGAAAATTAGATTTAGTACTAATTTCTTTTTCTTTAACCATTTGCAGCTGTAAATCATGTACTTGAGAAGGTGATAAAGGTGCTAAGCTAATCTTTCATTTGTCATGCATAAATGTATACATGTTAGTTCTACCATCATGCTTAGTTTCTTTATCAAATTACCAAGGTCTACCTAACAATATACGGCCGGTTTGCATAGGAACTATATCACAAACAACATTACCTTGATATTTCCCTATACTGAATGGTATAACAACTTGCTCATTGATTTTTAACTCAACCTTGTCATCGAGCCACCTTAGCCTATAGGGCCGTGGGTGTTTAGTTCTCTCAAGGTGAAGTTTATCAAACAGGGGTGTACTTGCCACGTTAGTGCAAGACCCACCATCAATGATTAAGTTACATACTTTGCCGTGCATGGTACAGCGTGTGTGGAAGATGTTTTCTCTTTGCATAAGCTCGGCTGGTTCCACCATTGTGCTAAGCATACGCCGTGTAACGAGGAGCTCTCCTGAATCAGGGTACTCAATATCCCCAAATTCATCAAGCGGTTCAGCTTCTGCCTTGTCTTGAGATTCATACTCTCCAGTTTCAGTTAAAAGCATGGCTGGCTAATTTAGACATTCTCTCGCCATATGTCCCCTGCCTCTACATTTGAAACATGTTATGTCTCTAGAACGTTGAGGATTAGTAGACTTACCTGTTTCTGGACTGTTGTCTTTGGTGGTTTCTGAAGCTTTCCCTTTGTACCGCGAGTCTATCTCAATGCCTTTTTGATAGAGAGCTTTTTTCACAGTTCTAATTATCAATACTAAAGCCTCTTAGTGTTGCTGTAGTACTTTAGGTGTCAATCCAGCCTAGGTGAGAAAGATACTAGGAATACAAGAGCAAAGTAGAGCTAAGTCAAATTCGGGTAAATGAGGGAGAAATTCAACAAAAACTAAATGCAATACGAAATGAGCAAGAAAACAATTTTAAAATACCCTCTTAAGGGTTAGAAACTACTAGAAGAAAACTAGGAATTTAAAGTGCAAGACTACTGATTATGAAAATTCGAAAACTGAAAACAGGCAATTAAGGCTATTTCTAGCAACTTAAATGAGCAAACTTTAAATCTAAAGGAGAAAGCTTTTGAAACTACTTGAATGATAAATAACAGATCCAAGGATGAGGTTCATGCTTAGGGAAGCTCAAGGTTCGATCTTGGTTTGCAAAAAGTAAATCTACACGTTTCAAAATGAGCTATCCTTAAGCCTAAAAAGCAATCTTCCCATGGCTTGTGGGTAAGATAAATTCCTCTCATCATTCATCCCTTCCAAACCCATGGCTTGTGGTGGAAAAGGATGGTTGATGGAGCTGAAGCACGGATCTTAACATGGCTTAACTAGCCTTTACTTGCCACTTCCGTGGTCTTTAAGGCATACTAGTCTCTTGGTTTGGACATAAGAGATCTCCTAAGTTCTTATGAGAAAAGGAAATCTCTTGGATCATAAAGCCTCTCTCAGGGTCTTTAAGCATTTGATACTCCAAACCAAGAAAGGATAAAGTTAAGAGCAAAAAAATACCAAGATCTAACCTTTAAAACCTTCCTAATCACCTCATCCTTAAATCCTAAAGAACTACTCTATTATCATTTTCAAACCCCTCTTAATCATAAGATAAGAGGAGTTAAACATGATTAAGATAACAAGAAAGAAATATTAAAGCTTAAAGAGAAGTTCTTAAATTCAAAATCAAAGTTTTTACAAAAGATAAAGCTTGAAAATGGAAAAAGATGCTTTAATGGTGATCCACAAAACCTAAAAATGGGGATGGAGGCTGCAAAATTCGTGGATCCCCCAAAATTTTAGGTTTAGAGTGTTCATAAAGGACCACACAACTGGTCCCCTCACTAAAAGACAAAGTCTGAGTTGTCCAAGGAAGGAAGCAGAAATCTGGGCCGAAGATCGACCCACCTGGTCGATCTAGTGGTCGATCTGAGCTGAAACGAGTGGCCTGGTCGATCTAGTGGTCGATCTGAGGCTGAAACGAGTGGGATGGTCGATCTAGTGGTCGATCTGAGCTGAAACGAGTGGCCTGGTCGATCTGGTGGTCGATCTCTGCCTGAAACGAGTGGGATGGTCGATCTGGTGGTCGATCTCTGCCTAATTATTTTTGGCCAAACTCTTTCTTGACTCCCACAACTCCCAAGCTCTTCTTTTGACTCCTTGTCCATGCTCAGCTTCCAACAACAGCTCCATGTACTCCATATTACCTAAAAACAATGCATATATGCAAGAAATATGCAAATGCTAATGCAAATATGTCTAAAACCTAAAATGGAGCAAAAGTTACAAATAATCTAAATATGAATGCAATATGAATACAAAATCTATCATAAATGAGTGCTAAAATATGCTAAATTATAAGTTTATCAACTCCTCCAAACTTGCCTTTTTGCTTGTCCTCAAGCAAACAAAGAAAAATCCAAGAGAGAGGTTTGAAAATGGGGGTTCAAATTTTTTGAAAAAGTGTTTTTCAAATGAATCATCTCAATGGTCCTTGTTCTTAATTCTAGGATGCAGTATACAAACTCTACTTCAAAGAACTTAGCCATATTCATCACATGTTGAATTTCAGATCATGACTCTCATATTCCAAACAATCCAAGAATCCTAACCTTTAACATTCAATTAATGATCAAACCGTGAATCACACTCATGCACTTAGAACAGAATACATTTGGCTAAGAACAAGGTTATGAGACAAAGATGATCTCATTCAAGTGGGTAATTCAAACAATGGGTTATCTCAAAAAGGATTGAACTTATGCATAATGTTAAAGGTAAAGACAATTGATGCATACATGACTAGACTCTCATCTACCCATATACACTAACAATGATCCTACACCCCTCTCATTTTCTTTCTTTTTCAAGCTCACTTACCCTCTAGAAACTACCCAAACAACAAGGCAAGAAGCCAAGCATAACCCACAAAAACAGAAGACATATTTACTTTTCTTAGGCTAGTGGTGGTCAATCACAAACTTAAAGCTCTTTCTTTAAATCTTGGTAGCTCTCTTCTCTTATTATTTTTTTTTTCTTTTTAAACTTTGGCCTTTGGCTCTTTTCTTTCTGATTTTTATTTATTTTTGAGAGCTACCTCCTTCTCTTTTAAAACTGAGCTTTTATTTAAAAACAGAACAACACCACCACTTAAAATCATGAGTCCTTTATTTTCAAACCCCAAACACCATTTCTTTTTAAACTGAAAACACATAAGCAAAATTCTTTTAACACCAGCGAATCCCTGCCCCAAAACAAACCTAAAACTAGCTTCAAAATTCAAAGCTAGCATCAATATGAAAGCCTAATCATGTCGCCTAAACCTAACACTTTATGCCAAGTTCAATCCAAAAATAAGGCCTCACATCACACAAGAAATATTTGGCTTGAAAGGAATGCAAGGTTCAGGGTGTGGAGTTCTATTCAGACTTACAAAGAGTGGTAGAAAGGGATAAGAAAGCCTGAATATGTATATGTGATCCATGTATTTCATTTCAAATGCACAAGTGTGATAATTCAAATTCAGATTAAGGTTCTCACTTAGTAGGAAAGGATTCAATTCATGTCTGTTCAACTTAAACCACGAAAATCAAAACAAATGATCCAAATATGGTTAGAACTTAACTTCAAGTTTGCACAAGCATCAAAGAACTACTAACTAGGGCCTTGAACTAATTCATGAGCATAAAACACTTTTTTTTTTTAGAAAAAATGCCCCATATGCACGTGAATGCAAGCAACCTATATGATAATATCTAGACTCAATCCTAAAATATTTACCAATACAAGTGCAAGCTACATGAATTTTTTCGAAAATTTTGAAATTTTTTCTGATTTTCTATGCAAATGAATATGCATGAAGACTCAAATATGCTTAAAGGGAAAATAAGAAAACAAAACTAAAAATTAAATCTCTCAACCTCTCCCCCAAACTTAAATTACACAGTCCCTTGTGTAATAAAAGTTCAAGAGAGACCAGCAACAAGAAATAAAATTCAAAAAGCCAAGAATTCATGATTTATACAAGGTGTTGGAATGGTGTACCTTGGGCTGTGTTGTGGATCGAGCTAGAGGATCGATCTGAGGGTCGTTCTGGGCAGAAGATCGAGGATCATGCTCGATCAAGAGGTCGATCTAGATAGGACCGATCGGTCCAAACTCTGAGAATTTCCCGAGAGAAATTAGATCGGTTGATCCATTTTTGGACCGATCGATCCGTTCTCTTAGATCGAACTTGTCACTCAATCTAGCCGTCGATCTACTGGACATGCTTCAGTTTTCCTGTATTTAAGAGCTTCCAAGAGCGTGCCTTTGAATCTCCATCTTCCTTGGTCATGTTGAGGCTTGTATCACCAGGCTCATACTCAACATAGAACCATCCCTCAAATGTGTGCATCCTTATCTCCTCAAAGGGTAGCTTCCATGGATCCTCAAGGCTCTCCTCCTTGGTCATGTTGAGGCTTGTATCACCAGGCTCATACTCATCATAGAACCATCCCCCAAATGTGTGCACCCTTATCTCCTCAAAGTGTAACTGTCGTGGATCCTCAATGCTTTCTTCATTGGTGAGGGTGAAACCGAGGTGCTTGGCAAAAGGTTGTTGCATTGGAGATTCTTCTTCTTCACCCTCCTTGGAGGCTAATGCAATGGGATTCTCCTTTGTCTCCTTCCTGGGAATGAGTTGCAGATGTGTTTCTTTCTTGGTGGAGGGCTCTTGCTCAACAAATGAGCTCTCACTGGCATCCTCTAAACATTCAACAACCGAACTTTCTTCACAAGGATCTTCAAAGCTTTGCTCAAGATTTTCATCAACAATGTATCTAAGAAGAGCATCAAGTTCTTCAGCTTCTTGTTGGAGTTCATCTCTAGTTAGAGCTTTATCCTCTTGTTCCTCATTCCCTTGTGTGATTTCGGTGTTGATAGACTCTACATGTGTTGTTGCAGCAACTCTTGAAAATGGAGCAGGAGAGCCTAGTGTGAAGTCAAGCATGCTAATGCTCTCATTAAGCTGTTCTTGCTGCTCCAAAAGCAACTTCATCATGTTGAGAGTTTGTTCCTCCTTAGAGATGTGGGAAGAATAGGCTGCTCCTTGCTCGTACTCCATGTCCCAGGATTGGTATTCCTCAACATATCCATAGTGATTCTCTGGAGCAGAATGTTCATCCATATGCCCTCTTTGATAAGTGGATGACCTTTCAAAACCATGGTTGCTAGTTGGGTCCCAAGCCAGCATCCTCTCTTGATTCGCTAATAAGGCCTCAAACATTGATCCTATATCCGAATCCATACTGTCTGCCTTGTGATTGTGCCTTGCAAAAAGAACAAACACTTGAAAGAGAGTTAGTAACCAAAATGAAAAATAAAAACTTAGTCTAGACTAAGCTCCAAATCCTAGTAATTTCAGCAAAACCTAAGTTGGCAACGGCGCCAATTGATAGAGAGCTTTTTTCACAGTTCTAATTATCAATCCTAAAGCCTCTTAGTGTTGCTGTAGTACTTTAGGTGTCAATCCAGCCTAGGTGAGAAAGATACTAGGAATACAAGAGCAAAGTAGAGCTAAGTCAAATTCGGGTAAATAAGGGAGAAATTCAACAAAAACTAAATGCAATACGAAATGAGCAAGAAAACAATTTTAAAATCCCCTCTTAAGGGTTAGCAACTACTAGAAGAAAACTAGGAATTTAAAGTGCAAAACTACTGATTATGAAAATTCAAAAACTGAAAACAGGCAATTAAGGCTATTTCTAGCAACTTAAATGAGCAAACTTTAAATCTAAAAGAGAAAGCTTTTGAAACTACTTGAATGATAAATAACAGATCCAAGGATGAGGTTCATGCTTAGGGAAGCTCAAGGTTCGATCTTGGTTTGCAAAAAGTAAATCTACACATTTCAAAATGAGCTATCCTTAAGCCTAAGAAGCAATCTTCCCATGGCTTGTGGGTAAGATAAATTCCTCTCATCATTCATCCCCTCCAAACCCATGGCTTGTGGTGGAAAAGGATGGTTGATGGAGCTGAAGCACGGATCTTAACATGGCTTAACTAGCCCTTACTTGCCACTTCCGTGGTCTTTAAGACATACTAGTCTCTTGGTTTGGACATAAGAGATCTCCTAAGTTCTTATGAGAAAAGGAAATCTCTTGGATCATAAAGCCTCTCTCAGGGTCTTTAAGCATTTGATACTCCAAACCAAGAAAGGATAAAGTTAAGAGCAAGAAAATACCAAGATCTAACCTTTAAAACCTTCCTAATCACCTCATCCTTAAATTCTAAAGAACTACTCTATTATCATTTTTAAACCCCTCTTAATCATAAGATAAGAGGAGTTAAACATGATTAAGATAACAAGAAAGAAAGATTAAAGCTTAAAGAGAAGTTCTTAAATTCAAAATCAAAGTTTTTACAAAAGATAAAGCTTGAAAATGGAAAAAGATACTTTAATGGTGATCCACAAAACCCAAAAATGGGGATGGAGGCTGTAAAATTTGTGGATCCCCCAAAATTTTAGGTTTAGAGTGTTCATAAAAGACCACACAACTGGTCCCCTCACTAAAAGACAAAGTCTGGGCTATCCAAGGAAGGAAGCAGAAATCTGGGCCGAAGATCGACCCGCCTGGTCGATCTAGTGGTCGATCTGAGCTGAAACGAGTGGCCTGGTCGATCTAGTGGTCGATCTGAGGCTGAAACGAGTGGGATGGTCGATCTAGTGGTCGATCTGAGCTGAAACGAGTGGCCTGGTCGATCTGGTGGTCGATCTCTGCCTGAAACGAGTGGGATGGTCGATCTGGTGGTCGATCTCTGCCTAATTATTTTTGGCCGAACTCTTTCTTGACTCCCAGCAACTCCCAAGCTCTTATTTTGACTCCTTGTCCATGCTCAGCGTCCAACAACAGCTCCATGTACTCCATATTACCTAAAAACAATGCATATATGCAAGAAATATGTAAATGCTAATGCAAATATGTCTAAAACCTAAAATGGAGCAAAAGTTACAAATAATCTAAATATGAATGCAATATGAATGCAAAATCTATCCTAAATGAGTGCTAAAATATGCTAAATTATGAGTTTATCATTTTTCCTTTATCTAGAGGCTTGTTGGCATTGGGGTTCCATGGTGTTTGAGGTTTCCCCAAATGGTACTGGACTTTCGCTTGATGTGTTGCTCTGCTTGTATAGCTAGGTGAAATAGGTCTTTGAAGTCTTGGTAGACTTGTCTTTTTACTTTGCGGCTGATTCGTTCTTGTAGTCCATCTAAGAATTATGCCACCAAGGCTTCGTCGTCATCATGAAGCTCCAGGCAGTTCCTCAAGCGCTCAAACTCTTCATAGTACCCCTCTATTGACCTAGTTCCCTGTTTAAGAGCATGATATCTTTCATGTCTAGCGATGAGTCAATGGCTCTTTGACGGTTTTGCATGCGGTCAGCTACAGTTCTATCCCACCAGATGAGGGTGTTGTCTGTAAGTTGAACAATGGCTAAGGTTATTCTCTTGTAGTTGGGGTGGTCATAGTAATCAAATAAATGGTCCATCCTCTTTTCCTACTCAAGGTAAGCCTCCGGGTCAACCTTTCCAGCAAAACTTGGTGCTGTTAGTTTGATGTGGCTCTGGTATTGCCCCTGATGGTAGTTACCATCTTCTTCATTTCCATATTCATTCCTTGGTACACGTCTTCTTCTCCTTTGGTTATTTGGTAGAGGCGGGTCATCATCATCGTCTTGTGAATCATTGTTATCACCTTGTGCATCTCTGTTTGGTTCGTTTATGTGTATCCCATTACGCCTATTGTTTTGCCTGTTTGTGTGTTTCCAAAGACAGTGTTGGGACCACGGCCTCCCACGTGCATGTTTGGTTGTAGAGGGGGCCGCGGTGCTTATTCTACACGGGTAAGACGGTCTCTGATCTCTTGTCTAAAAGCGCAGAACTCTTCTCTCATCATGGCCATTATAAGGGTGGTGGGGTCTTGAGCATTACTGGATTCTTCTCTAATATTGCACCTTAGATTATACACGAAATAGGAAGATGGGATTAAGAATAGTCTTTTAATTCAAAGAACAAGAGATTGTAACTAAGAATGTTATAAACACTGATTTTAGGAAATATGGAAAACTCATTTTTGGTTTCAACAATTAGAATAAATAGTTAAAATAAAACCGGAAACTATAATCAAGGTAATGGAAAACTATTTTCTTTTTTACTTTTGGTTTAAATGTAAACTAGATGTAAAGCAAATAAATTAGATCAAATTATTAAAAGGAAACCGAGATATGTATTATAAATCCTTTTAAAAAAATATATATATGTGGATGAATAAACTTAGATGAATTTGTTTTTACAAAAAATGCAAACAAGAAAAAAAAATGCAAAAATTGATAAGGTGGAAAGATATAACCTTGCTGAAGGAACTTCAACTTTGATACCAAAAAATGATATAAGCACGAGGTTTAGATCGTGATGTATAATCCTTAGTTCAGGACCTTAGCTTATTCAGAGGGTAGCTGTGGGACGAGTGGTCAAATGGTACGAGTGATTTGGATCGTACAGCCGAGGAACTCAGGCTTTTGGACCGTGGGTTGGAACAGGACGTGGAACAGTACACGCGGGAAGAGTGATCGTACGAACATATCGATGGATGGTACGAGGCGTGACGAGGGATGGTATGAGGCGTGACGAGGGACAGTACGAGGCGTGACGAGGGACAGTACGACACGTGACGAGGGATGGTATGACGTGTGACGATAGAATTGGTCGAATGGTCGAGGATCTCAAACGATGGGACCGGAGGTTAGACTGACCAAATAATATGATCGGGGGAATCGAAGTGTACCACAAAGGTTATGAATGGCCTTTGATACAACACAAAGTCTCTCTTTAGTTTTGGAGGTGCTGGTCTCAACAAAATTAAGGAGAATGAACACAAGATTGGTTAACAATCTTAGTGAAGAAATTTTGGTATTTTATTAGAAAATCAAAAGGTAGCCGATTACAATATTGCAAGAGAACCTTATATAATGGTTCTTCAGCTTATGAAAATAAAGAAAAAAATACAAAAGAGCAAGACCAAAAATATATAAGTGCATTAAAGAAAAATTACATAAACTAAATCAAATAATTAAGCTAATGCAAATCAAAGGGAGAAAAGTTTAGGATTGGTCAAGATAACAAATATGATTGAATTAACTTAAACACTTACCTTGTTGCTTGCTTTGAATCCGAATGATTTGCTAGCTTTGACCGTCTTTAGCTGGCTTGGTCTTGAATGATAAAAATGTTGCCGTGGGCTTCACATATTATTAAGGGCCAGCTTTCTTGAGTTTTAGTTGGATCGGCAACTTCAATAATGTCCAACGCGTCGGTCCCTGCACATTTCATCATAAGACTTTCGCTTCCTTGATTTGATGTGGTCATGGCTTGAAGAATGGCTTGGTTGTATTTGTTTTAAAGTGAACGCGCTCTTTGTCTCGTCATGACTCCTTTGTTTGGAACCGGTATTTCTAATTCTTGAAAATCTTGTAGTTGTGGCTCGGTTAAGTCTGGTTCAGTTGAGATGTCCTCATCACTAGCTAACCTCAGGGTAATCCGGATCATGTATTAGCTTAGGGGATGTGGGATTCTCGCTGAAGTAGACATGGGTCTTAAAAAGGGATTGATCTTGGGTGGTTAGGTTAGATGATCATGGCCGTTTGATATGTGTTATATCTATTGCGTGATTGTGTGGGATGTTGAAACCGATAGTATGAATGCGTGAATGGTACTGGCCAAGATGTTACGGGATGACCGTACTCACGAAGTATTTATAAAATATGTATGCCTCTCTTTTTGAGTGTGCAGAATCTAAGCAGTAAGTAGAGCGAGACCGGCGGCAGTGATGAACATGGATGGATCGGGGATTGGGTGTTTTATTATTTAAGACGTGTGTGTTTGTCTTATGGCTTTGGTGTTTGACCGTTTAGGTTGCTAGATGATCACTTGTAATCGTTAGCGAACCTTGTGCTTTGATTTATGTTGAACCCCGAATCTATTTAAATGATTTTTATTCAAGTTATAATGAAATGAAGATTATTCTTTATTCCGCTGTGTATTGGTTAGATGAAAAGAAAAAGTTTAAAATTTGGCTAAGTGTAGAACCGAACTGTTAGGATGTAGTGAAAGCATGGCTGCAGTTTAGTTAGCCGGGTCGGGCTTCCACAAGTTGGAATCGGAGCACTTAACGCTTCTAGGATTGAATGTTGGTGACTGCTGTTGTTTGTTTGTGTAGGGTTTAAGGGGATCCGATCCATTCTTCACTGCCAGGTCTCGCGGTAAGGTTGTTTGTGTGTTGTGTTGTGTTGTGAAACACGTATTGAGTTAGCTTCAGCTAACTGGCATGATTGTACTTGCTGATGGTTGATACCAGGAGAACTGTGAGAAACGTTGAGAACCAACAGGCTGTTGGGTCTGTGAACTTAGTAAACGGTGATGTTTCTGAGAGGGCAAGGAAAGCCGAGAGACAAGCAGTTGCGGTTGCAAATGAGGCGGCTAGAGTGGCAGTTGAGAATGCAGCAAGGAATGCTGCGGATGCTGTGAATGTGGCAGCAGGGAATGCTGCGGGTCCAGTGGGTTTATAGGCTGCAAATGTAGCACCGATGGGGTTAAAGGCTGTGCTTGGGATATTGACACAGGTACTAGCCAGACTACCTGCGGTGGCTCCTGCTCCGACGGTTGCAGCAGCACCACAAGTGGTACCACCAGTTGCGGTTAACGCGGATGTAGTTGGTGAGGAAGCAGACCAAGTAGAGAGGGTTCCGAGTTACCTCAAGGTTCTGGACTATATGGTGCGGTTGGGAATCAAGTTCTTTGTTGGAGGTTCTACACCTATTGAGGTGGATGAGTGGAGGATGAAACTGGAGCGGAACTTCGAGTCTATCCGATGTCCTGAGGGTTATAAGAGGGACATATACGTGCACTACTTGGAGGGTGACGCACACACATGGTGGAAAGGAATCGTTGGAAGGCTGGTGAATGCGAATTCTTTGTATAAGACATTTTCAGCGATGTTCAGGAGTAAGTACTTCCCACAGGAAGCTTACAACGAGTTGGAGAAGGCATTCTTGTACCTTAGATAGGGGACGGTTACAGTGAGGCAGTATGAGACTCAGTTTAACCAGCTGAGGAAGTATGTGCCTCATGAGTTTGATACTGAGGAGAAGCTGATTTGTAGGTTTATAAGTGGACTGCAAGTTGAGCTAAGGAACGGATGTGTGGTCCGTGACTTCAGGACAGTGGCTGAGCTAGTTGAGAAGGCGGCATTGTTAGAGTCAGGACAGGCAGAAGCTGCTTTAATGAGAGCTGGGGCAGGGACAGCCGTGGCCAAGGCGGGTCAGTCTAGTGGTCAGAACCGGAAGTTCAGAAAAGGAGTACCAAGCAAAGGGACCGGGGGACGCAGCATGTGCAGCAAGTGTGGCAAGGCTCACGTTGGCGAGTGCAGACGCGGTGGTAGTGGATGCCATATATGCGGGAGCTTAGAGCATCGGGTACGAGACTGTCCAAAAGAGGATCTACAAGTGGTTCGTGTGTCCGGCAGTGACAGTGCGGTTTGAGTGTGCTACGGTTGCGGAGAACCGGGGCATTGTAAGCGTGAGTGTCCTAAGGTGAGAGTGGTGGAGCAAGCTGTGTTGCAAGGGAAGTGAGCAGAGGAGGCGCTTACATCACATGTCAAAAGACAGGCCATCATGCCAAGGGTGTACACGACAAGTGCAGCAGCAACTAACGAACCAAGCACTTCTCATCCGATTACTGGTACATGTGGTACATAGAGTTTTTGTGAATTGTTTTTTGCGTGTTGTGTTTTAGTATAGAGTCTTGGCATTCTAAGGAATGAATGTGTAGGGACCTTGCTAATGGGTGAGGTTGAAACCCATGTTTTGTTTGACTTGGAAGCGAGTCATTGTTTTGTTAATCCGGATAGGATCGGAAAGGGACAATTCTGGAAGGAACCTGAAGAGGACTTTGGGTTGGTACAGGTGGCTGGAGGCCAAGTGATGTTTTCACTAGGAACGGTTAAGAACGTTTCAGTGGACATGCCAGCGGATCTAGTGATCTGTAGAGTTAAGTCCTTTGATGTCATCTTGGGGATGGGCTGGTTAGGCAAGCATATAGCTCACTTTGATTGTCACCGAGGAGGGTGCGGTTTGAGAGAGACGGTGAGGTCTTGGTTTATCAGGGAGTTAGACCAACCTGGGGAAGTTTGGTGGTTTCAGCTATTCAAGCAGAATAACTGATAGAGAAGGGTTGTGAGGCGTATCTAGCAACGATCACTACCACAGAAGGAGGACCGGATGTTGACTTGGGCAGTATACTGGTGGTGCAAGATTTTGAGGATGTATTTCAGGCGTTGGCTGGACTGCCACCAGCTCGTTCAGATCTGTTCACGATTGAACTTGAGCTGGGGACAGCTCCATTGTCCAAAGCACCATACCGGATGGCGCCGGCTGAGATGGCAGAACTGAAGAAGCAGCTAATGGAATTGCTGGACAAGGGGTTCATAAGACCGAGCAGTTCGACATGGGGTGCGCCAGTGTTGTTCGTGAAGAAGAAGGATGGAAGCTTCAGGCTTTGCATTGATTACTGCAGATTGAATCGTGTGACCGTGAAGAACAAGTATCCACTTCCCAGGATAGACGAGTTGTTGGACCAACTCAGGGGAGCTACTTAGTTCTCAAAGATCGATTTGGCATCAGGGTACCATCAAATACCCATAGAGGAGATAGACGTGCGTAAGACTGCCTTTCAGACAAGGTATGGTCATTACGAGTTTATGGTCATGCCATTTGGTTTGACGAATGCGCCAGCTGCATTCATGAAGCTGATGAATGGCATGTTCAGAGAGTATCTAGATAAGTTCGTGATCATTTTCATAGACGATATTCTAGTATACTCAAAGGATGAGGAAGAGCATAGAGGTCATTTGAGGACTGTTGTGGAGAAGTTGCGAGATCATAAGTTATATGCCAAGCTCAGTAAGTGTAGATTTTGAGAACGGCATATAGGGTTCTTGGGTCATATTGTTTTGGATAAGGGAGTGTCTGTGGATCCAGAGAAGATTCAGACCATAGCGGATTGGCCTAGACCAAAGAACGCTACAGAGATAAGGAATTTTCTGGGGCTAGCTGGATATTACAGGCGGTTTGTCAAAAGCTTTGCAAGTATGGGTCAGCCAATGACAAATCTGACTGGGAAAGACGTGGAGTACGTTTGGACGGAGGAGTGTGAAGAGTGCTTCTCAATGTTAAAGGAGTTACTCACTAGTGCACCAGTTTTGGTGTTACCAGAACCGGGTGAGCCATACGTGGTATATACGGATGCATCACGGAAGGGACTAGGGTGTGTCCTGATGCAGGATGGTAAGGTGATAACTTATGCTTCGCGGCAGCTACGGAAGCATGAAGGAAACTACCCTACGCATGATTTAAAGATGGCGGTTGTGGTATTTGCACTTAAGATATGGAGGTCTTACTTGTACGGAGAGAAGGTGCAGATATACACAGACCATAAACAGTTTAAAGTTTATCTACACTCAACCGGATTTGAACTTGAGACAGTGTAGATGGATGGAGTTGGTAGCGGACTATGATTTGGAAATAGCATACCATCCAGGAAATGCCAACTTGGTGGGGATGCGTTGAGCAGAAGGAGAGCTAGCGTATCATCATAACGGGATGTTGGTAGCATTGTGAACATGCTAAGGACATTGCGGTTGAATGCAATAACAGAAGGGGTTGAAACGTTTGGTTTAGAAGCTGCGGATAGAGCTGACTTGTTGACTAGGATTCGGATTGCTCAGGAGCAGAATGAGAATCTAAACAAGATGTCACAGAATGATAAGACGGAATATCAGACTTCAAACAATGGGACCATTTTTGTGAATGGACGGGTATATGTACCGGATGTGAAGGAGTTGAAGGATGAGATCCTTAAGGAGGCACATCAGTCAAGGTTTTATATTCATCCGGGAATGACCATGATGTACCTGGATCTGAAACGGTACTATCATTGGGTTGGGATGAAGCATGATGTGGCTAAGTGGGTCGCCGGATGTGAGACGTGTCAATTGGTTAAAGCAGAGCATCAGTTTCCGAGTGGTTTGTTTCAAACATTGCCAATGCCGGAATGGAAATAGGACATGATCACCATGGACTTTGTACTGGATTTACCAAAAACTAAGAAGTTGTATGACAGAGTATGGGTCATTGTGGATCGATTGACCAAGTCTGCTCACTTCTTACCAATGAAAAAGACGGATGGAGTACTAAAGTTGGTGGATATGTACATTGATCAGATCGTGAGGTTGCATGGAGTGCCAGTGAGTATCATCTCAGATCGTGATCCGAAGTTTACTTCGAGGTTCTGGAAAGAGTTCCAGGAAGCGTGTGGAACACGGTTGCATATGAGTACAGCATATCATCCTCAGACTGATGGGCAATCAGAACGGACGATTAGAACATTGGAGGATATGTTGAGAGCATGCGTGCTGGATTGGGGTGGTAGTTGGGAAGACTACTTACCGTTGGCTGAATTCGCCTACAACAATAGTTACCATGGGAGCATTGAGATGTCTCTGTATGAGGCGTTGTATGGCAGGCCATGTAGGACACCATTGTGTTGGACACAAGTGGGGGAGCATAGCGTAATGGGGCCAGCAGTGGTCAAGACTACTATAGAAAAGATCAGATTCTTAAAGGTCAAGCTGGAAGAGGCAATGAACATACAGAAAACTTATGCAAACAAGCGTCGCAAGGACTTGGATTTCAGTGTAGGAGATATGGTTTATCTGAAGGCACTGGCGTATAAGGGAACGGACAGGACAGCTAAGTATGCCAAGTTGAGTCTGAGGTACAGGGGACCATACCGGATACTGGAAAGAGTTGGCGCAGTGGCGTACAAATTGGACTTGCCATCGGAAATGGGAGCGTTCCATAATGTATTCCATGTGTCACAACTAAGAAAGCATATAACTGAACGGGAAACGGTTATAGAGGAACCGCCAGCAGACTTGCAAGAGGACCTTGCAGTAGTGGCTAGGCCGGTTCGGGTGTTAGGTAGAAAGGAAAAGACTAAGCGTGGGAAGCTGGTCAGAATGGTTCAGGTCGTATGGGACTGCAACGGACAGGAACAAGTGTCATGGGAAAATGAGGCTAGGATGAAAGCCGAGTGTCCCGAATGGTTTGATAAGTTGCAAATGGATGAGTCGGATTCGAGGACGAATCCAAAACAGGTGGGGGAGAGTTGTAGCATCCGTATCCAAGAAAATTCAGAATGATCGAGCCAGACAAGGCATTGTCTGAGGGATGATCGAGCCAAGGGTCGGTTATTGGCTGGGAACTGGGAGGTTCAGACTATGGTCGGGGGATGATTGGGAAATAGTCGATGGATGGCTGGGATAGCTGAGCCGGATGGACCATATCCGAGGGAAAATGGTCCAGTCCGTGAGAAATATGATTTATCTGAGTGAGAGTGTGTTCAAGTGAGAGTAGACTGTATCCGAGAGAAAAAGGAAAATCTCCGAGAGAAAAGGAGGATTAGCGAGGTGGGACGGGATGCCCTAGAGAAAAGAAAATATTTGGGTGAAAAATGGAAAACAGCCGAGAGAAGGGAATTGGGTCGTGGGCCAAGAGTTCATGTCGGCTATTTTGTGGTTTATCGCAGGGATGGTCAGCGGGTACGGGCGATAACCGAGGAAAATCGGAACGGTTCGGGATAAATCCTATTGGAACTAGGAAATGTCGGTTAAGTCCGAGTTACCTAGGGTTTTGCGAGTATATAAGGCGTTTTTGAGACTTAGCTCAAAAGTGTTGCGTTTATTTAAGAGAAATAAAGCAAAGGGAGAGATTAGTCGAGAGAAAACCCTAAGGAAATCAGTTTATCCCAAGGACCGCCGAGAGAGTTTGAGCCATCGCCGAGCAGATCCGACCATTGCCGAGATAAATCGGTAAGCGACTGAATAATTCCATTAGTGTCGAGTTTCCATCGAATAACCTCAAGCTAATAGCCTTGTTTTGTGGGATTTCTGAGGGTAAACAGTGTTTGGGTCGGAGAAAGGTGAACGGATCGAGAGATAGCCAAAGAGAAAGGGATCAGATCGTACCGAGAGCCGAGAGATTCCTAGGGTGATCGGATATCTTTGTTTCCACGCGGATTTCATCGGGATTTCTTCTGACCAATCTGTTTCCAACCTTGTCTAAGGTGAGTGCGTGACTGTGGTTGGTGTCTAGGATCGTTGGATTGCTAGGGTTTAATGTTTTGCATGTTTGATTGTGTGATTTTCATGTTGTGTGTTTAGAACTGTTAAGCGATTATATGTTATGGTATTAAGAGGTGTTTACCGTGGCATAGATGATGTCTAGCTAACCTCAGGGTAATCTGGATCATGTACTAGCTTAGGGGATGTGAAATTCTCGCTGAAGTAGTTATGGGTCTTAAAAAGGGATTGATCTTAGGTGGTTAGGTTAGATGATCATGGCTGTTTGATATGTGTTATGTCTATTGCGAATTTACTGTGTGGGATGTTGAATCCGATAGTATAAATGTGTGAATGGTACTGACCAAGGTGTTACGGGATGACTGTACTCACTAAGTATTCATCAAATACTTATGCATCTCTTTTTGAGTGTGCATGATCTAAGCAGTAAGTAGAGCGAGACCGGCGGCAGTGATGAACATGGATGGATCGGGGATTGGGTGTTTTATGATTTAAAACGTGTGTTTTGTCTTATGGCTTTGGTGTTTGACCGTTTAGGTTGCTAGATGATCACTTGTAATCGTTAGTGAACCTTGTGCTTTGATTTATGTTGAACCCCGAATCTGTTTAAATGATTTTTATTCAAGTTATAATGAAATGAAATTGTTTTTTATTCCGCTGTGTATTGGTTAAATGAAAAGAAAAAGTTTAAAATTTGGTTAGGATGTAGTGAAAGCACGGATGCGGTTTAGTTAGCCGGATCGGGCTTCCACAGTATCCATCAAGCAACGCATGGATATGACGGTTCCACATGAGAAAGTTAGAAGCAGTAAGCTTTGTAACATTGGTAATATTAATATGAAGGATTTGATGAGCGTTGGAGACAGTGATAGTCTCATTGGAGACAGCCGGTGATTGAGGTGATGTATTCGAATTCGACATTGTAGATAATGAAAAAAATAAGAGATTTGAAAGTCGGAAGAAGGTGGCCAAAAAAAATTTTCTTTAGGTATTAGGTTCTAATACTATATAGAGTAGGTTGAATGAATACTTTATTAAAAATATACAAAGGTATTTATACAGAAATACATGTCGGGTTAATCAGTAGAATTAACTAATTACAAAGAGTTCCTGAAATTAGTATATATTGCCTAACAGAAAGATCTCTACAAATGATGCAAACAAATTTTAAAGAAAAAGGGTAGTTAGTGTTTGACATCGTTCTGTTTTTTGGCTTGATTCATTTGAAACGCTTATATTTGAATTTGTTTGTTGCACTTTGCTTTCTTGCCATGTGTAAATTCACAAGAAAACAGGTCTTATCCCTACCGATTTCCCTACCCAAATTTTCGTGGGGAATATTATCTACCGATATCTTATCAAATTGGAATATCGTAGGAAATTGGTAGCGAATTTCCCACCAACACACTCGGTTGGGAATTAGTAAGAAATTTTCTACAGATTTCTTACTGAAGAAAAGTTGTAGGTAATTTAGTACAAAACTCATCAAAACCCGATGGGAATAATTGAATCCACACACAATACATGTATTTCATTAAATTTTACATAAATAATTATAATATTGTTTTAATTTTTAAAGTTCTATTCTTTTCTCTAAGCCTTGAGAAGCTAAAATAGATTTATCCATGGTGTATAGCATAAACTCCTTTCTCAACCTTTCCTTCTAACCCATGGTGTATGGTGGAAAGATAGGTCGAAGAGCATAAATCATAGATCTCTAAAAAGTGGCTTAACTAGCTTCCTAAGCATCTATGGTGTTTGGGAAAGGATGAGCTAGTCTCTTGGATTTGGTTTTAAGAGACTCATGAATCCTGCTAAGGTAAGGAGATCTCTGAGATCATAAAGATCTTTTCCAAGACTCTTTAGACATTAAGCCCCCAAATCCAAGAAGAGAATGAGTTAAGAACAAGAAAAAGACCAAAGCTTAAACCTTTAAAACCCCTTAATTACCTCAATCTTAAACCCATAGATGACTACTCGCTACACATAGCTAAAATCGATTGAAATGCAAAGGAAAGGAAACTAAGCATGATTAAACTACTAAACAAGAAATTAATGAAACTTTATTTCTTACTATAAATTCTATTTTTAGAGTAAAACTTTTTTCAATGGTAATTTTTATTCTACTTCACGAGACTTTTGATGTCATTTATGAAAACGCCATTGTAAAGATTGAGACCATAAAAGGCCTTTGGCTCGATTTTCACCAGACTCTTGATGTCATTTATGAAGTACTTCACGTTCTCTAGAGGTAAAGTGAATGTAGTCTAGTGAAAAAAACTGGTCTTTGACACGGGAGTTCCATGGACAAGCATGGTCAGTCCGTCTTCTTGACTATTCAGACAACCTCTTGAAGACATGAGATCGCTATGGTTTCTAATCACTGAATAGTCATTATAAGTTATACATGTAGTTCAAAATATGAAATATAACTTAATAATCTGATTCCACAGTTTTGCAGTTTTAACACAGGAAAAACGCATACCGTTATTCGTCAAACCAAATAATAGAGAAGAAAGTGAATGAGGAACATCCCGCACCAATGTGCAAATCCTCTCTGCATTCAGTTGCAATTCTAGCTCTTCCTCTATTTGTTTATTAGGATAAATGAAACTTATCAGAATTTGAGTTATTATAGTCATATAAGAATGTGTACATTTTTGCAATGAGATGTATAGTACAACTTAGTGTACCTTCTGATTTTTGGAAAGCCGGATATGTTGAGTTTGTGGCTGCAAACAATATGGAATTGTATGTGCCATTCCTGGAGATGTTCATTAAAACCCGTTCATCCATCCGGTAAACGACTTTTCCTTGGCTTGTGTACCACATTATATCAGGAAACTCAAACCTCCTTCTGTACTTCTCAACGGTCTCCACAAGATTGCTATCTTTAACGGTCATATAGGTAATTGCTCTTTTGAACATCAACTCTAACTGAATCATCACCTGTAGAGAAACAATCACACAAAGGTTATCTAAACGATACTTAAATATGCCAATTATGTATCTTAGAAAAGCAAACATCAACTTTGATACTACTGTATACATAAATGTACCTGAGATATGACACCTAAGACACCAAGAAAGACTTTTGCAGCTTCTAACCTGCTAAAATATTCGCAGTTGAGGATTATGACGGTGGCATATTCTTCATCGTGATCAGTCAGTGTAACCATTATCATCTCAGTGACATAGTCATGAAATGTAGTTCCTGGCCCCTGCCAAGTACTACCGTGTGCTCACGTCCAAATCATATCATCAACGGTTAGCCCCCACCAGGCTCATTTTTTTATCTACATTTTAATTGTTCGATGTGATTCTCCTCACTAGTTATTTTGCTCACCGATAGTTTAGAGGTGAGATATTTTTTGCTAATGTTTTGCTTAATTTTTACTTAATTTTTGCTTAAATTTTACATTACTTTTGTTTTTTTTTTCTTTTTTTGTTTGCTTTTGTTTGGTTTATAGAAAAAGAAATCACGGTTTAGTGGCTAATCATATCATTATGTAGAAGCATCGATCTACGCATTGTCCACAAAAACTATACGGACCCAGGGCAACAATAAATATATGGAATCCGATGGTAGAAGACGTCGAAAGCGAGTTAAGCATCTCTCAAATTTGGATTACCTCGGGAGACTATGAGACAAATGCTCTCAACACAATTGAAGTTGGATGGTAGGTTTTTTATAACATATTAGTGTTTTATTATTTCTTTCCTAATCATTTGATTTACTAATATCGTCATCTATTTTAGACTTTTAATCATTCAACCAGTTCGGTATGTTCGGGGTTATATAACTACAAGAAGCCAAGATTACTCGTTTTTGGACGGTATGTCTGATTTTTAATTCATTATCAACGTTTTATATTTATTTTGTCTTGCTTTTTGTTCTTTGATTTAAAGTTATAGCATTACTCCATTTAACGTATAATATAACTCAATGAGAATAACAACAACCTACTACTTCCGGTCAGCATAAAATCCACCCCCGATTTAACCGCGACAAATATTGAGAATAATTTTTTGTTTCTTCCATTAAAATGATATTGACAATAACTTTCCTTCGTTAAGATTGTTCCAATAAGCCAGTAGCCACGTTTGAAGCTATATGGGAAAAATTTGAAGCGTTGTAAATAATTTAACTTCATCTTCCATTCAGTTACAAAAAGTCAACGCTAAGCAAAACATTGGATCAAAGATTATTGGAGTCTTACCACAGAAAAAAAAAACATTGGGACAAAACCATAAATACAGCACCATGCACCATGCTTACCATTATCATATAAAGATCTACGTCAGACGATTCTATTTGCACTACGCTGAAGATCTCTTGTAAGCTTGCCTCCATTAATTTGCATCATTCTTCATTAATCTGCATAATTAAGACGGTAGATCTTCATAAGACGGTAGAATTGACCATTGTAGAATCGTTGATGTAACAGTTCTCATAATTTGCAATAGATTAATAAATCAGTGTTGAAAAAAACCACAAATACAGTAAAACTTTTATAAATGAATTATGTTATGATCAAGAAATTTTATAAAAAAAAATAATTTATAAAAATATTAATTTATAAATATATTATTTGGTTAATAAACTATAATTTGAGATTTAAAAAAAAAATTATCAAATATTAATTTATAGAAAATTTATTTTGGTTTATGTAGCTTTCTTTTTGTTACTTAATTTATGCAAAAGAAAAACAACGGACAGAGTCATCTCTTAACAATTAAACATCTTCTAAAATTAGAAGAGTTGACTTTATTTTCAGAAACTTGACTTATAACAATATGTACCACAAAAATTACCGAAAATAAGATATAAATAAATTATTGGTTATTTTAAGTTGCAGTGTACCAAAATACTTAGTAAATTATTGGTTTTTTGTTATATGAAATCCGCTATCTTTCAAGGGTATGTCTCCAGTGGCGAAGCCACATGAAGAGGATGGGGTCAGTTGCCCCGGATGATTTTTTTTAGTTTGGTTCTCTTATCTTGATATCGTGTCGCATGCAAAGAATAAAGTGAAGAAAAAAGACGGAAAGAATATATACACAAAGCTATGTTCAACAGATTTATAACGACTTGACTTTATTGAAGTTAAATTTGATTTTGAGTGAAGCATGATTTTGGGTTTAAAAAATAGTTATTTTTAGTTAAATCAAACCCAAAGTTAAGCTCAAATTCTAAAATTTGAAGACAAAAGCTAGATATTATAAATTCTAAATATTATGAAAATATTTGTAAAAAAATTTATAATAAATAGAACCTATATATTGAACAAGTAAAAAAGAGTGTTTTCCATAAATTTTCTAATTTTTTCTAAAAAAATTTCAAGTTTTTTTTTAAGTGCTTTTTCAATTCTTTACTTATACTAGGTATTTATCCGCGCTATGTTGCGGTATATTTTTCTAAATTTTATATATATTTTTAATATAACTAAGTATTTACCTGCGCTATGCTGCGGGATACTTTTCTTAATTTTATATATATTTTTAATATAATAAAATTATTTTTATAATATAAATGAGTATTATATTTATTTTTTATTAGCTTAAGTTATGTATTTATATGTTTTAAATCTAAATAAATATTATATATATATTAAATTATAATTTGCTATTAAATTTAGTTAGCTAACTAATTATAAATGTATATATAGGAATAAAATATATAAAAATAAAGCAATATATTTTTAATACATTCATGCTAATGGCAAATGTAATCTATTTTCTCCCATAAATTGCCACATGATCCTCCTTTGTAATTATATAAAGCAAAATGTCATTTAAAAAAAATTATTAATTAATATGATTATTTTGAATTATAAAATTTATTTATTTATCAAATATTTTATTATAAACATATGTTTCTAAAATTACCAAACTATAATCAATAACATTCATATCAAAACCATTACTATTGCTTTAGAATTAAATAAAAAATTATGTTTGAACTCTTAAAATATCATTATAGTTAAAGTTAAATAATTAAATTTTGGTTTCTGTAAACATATTTTAACTTGAAATTTAGCACAGAGAAATTTCATCTTCTTACAAAAATCGAAAAATCGCATTTCCTGTCAAAACAAAAAAAACTTCATTTTTCCATTAAACTGAGAAATCTGCTATACCAAAAAATTCATTTTCTCGTCAAACTTAAAACCTAAAATTTCATTTTCCCGCGAGAACCTGTATTTTTTCACCAAAGCCGAGAAATTATATTTTTTCACAAAAACCAAAAAATTTCATATTCCTGCAAAAACCTAAAAAAAATTGTATTTTTCCGCCAAAATAGAAAAATTTATTTTTCTTGCGAAAACTGAGAAATCGTCTATTCCTGCAAAAAAAAATCATTTTCTTGTCAAGCCCAGAATCACACTTTCTTACAAAAATAAATAAACTACAACTTTCTGCGAAAACCAAAAATTGCATTATCTTCAGTGAAATTGTGTTTTTCTGCGAAAACTAAAAAATTGTTATGTTTTTATCGGTTCAGATTTTTGGTGATGTGTGAGCTTCTTATAACATAAGGCTTTTTGCGTTGTTGTCATGGAAGCATAGTTGATGCTCAGCCTACACTTTTTCAATCATATACGTTTATGTCAAACAAACAGATAGCTAGAATTTTTTTATTATTTATTTGTTGTTATTTATTATTTGGATTTGTTTTTGGCAAAAAAATAAAACAATGATTTATTTTTTTTAATTTGGGTTGGATTTGGCAAAAATAAAATAATGATTTTTTAATTTTCTGTTATTAATTATTTGGGTTTGGGTTTGGTAAAAAATAAATAAAAAATTAATAGAAAAACTATTTGGGTTTTAAATGGGTTTAAAAAATTAAAATAAGTAGATGAGATGTATTAATAAAATGTTTTGATTGGTGATTATTTTTGCTGAGGTGTCATATTTATAAAGCTTAAAAAAGCTGAGGTGTCAAGCCATGGAGAGACTTTAGTGTTATTGTTGGGTTGATAAAATTATTTTTATAATATAAATGCATATTATATTTATTTTTTATTAGCTTAAGTTATGTATATATATGTTTTAAATCTGAATAAAAATTAAATATTTTTATTTTTTTATTTTTCCAAATTATAATTTGCTATTAAATTTAGTTAGCAAACTAATTATAAATATATATATATATATAGGAATAAAATATATAAGAATAAAGCAATACATTTTTAGTACCTTCATGCTAATGGCAAATGTAATATATTTTCTCCAATAAATTGTCACTTGATCCTCCTTTGTAATTATATAAAGAAAAATGTCATTTAAAAAAAGATTTATTAATTAATATGATTATTATGAATTATAAAATTTATTTATTTATCAAATATTTTATTATAAACATATGTTTCTAAAACTATCAAATTATAATCAATAACATTCATATCAAAATCATTGCTATTGCTTTAGAACTAAATAGAAAATCATGTTTAACCTCTTAAAATATCGTTTTAGTTAAAGTTAAATAATTAAATTTTGGTTACTGTAAACATACTTTAAGTTGGAAATTTAACACATAAAAATTTCATCTTCTTACAGAAATCGAGAAATCGCATTCCCATCAAAACAAAAAAACTTCATTTACCCATTAAACTGAGAAATCGCCTATTCCCGCCAAAACAAAAAAAAATTAATTTTCTCGTCAAACCTAAAACCTAAAATTTCATTTTCCCGCGAGAATCTATGTTTTTTTTCACCAAAGCCGAGAAATTACGTTTTTTCACAAAAACCAAAAAAATTCATCTTTCTGCAAAAAAAAAAAAAATTAAATATTCTCGCCAAAATCGAAAAATTTATTTTTCCTGTGAAAACTGAAAAATCGTCTATTCCTGCCAAAAAAAATCATTTTCTAATCAAGCCCAGAATCACGCTTTCTACAAAAACAAATAAACTACAATTTTCTGCGAAAACTAAAAATTGCATTATCTCCCGTGAAATTGTGTTTTCCCGCGAAAACTAAGAAATTGTTATGTTTTTATTGGTTCAAATTTTTGTTGATGTGTGAGTTTCTTATAATATAATTTTTTTTGCGTTGTTGTCATGGAAGTATAGTTAATATTGATCATACACTTTTTCAATCATATACGTTTATGTCAAACAAACATATAGCTAAATTTTTTTTTATTATTTATTAGTTGTTATTTATTATTTGGATTTGGTTTTGGCAAAAAAAAAAGAAAACAATGATTTAATTTTTTATTTGTTTTTATTTATTATTTAGGTTTGGATTTGGCAAAAAAATAAAATAATGATTGTTTTAATTTGCTGTTATTAATTATTTAGGCTTGGATTGGGTAAAAAAATAAAACAAAAATTAATAGAAAAATTATTTGGGTTTTTAATGGGTTTAAGTTTAAAATTAAAATAAGTAGATGAGATGTATTAATAAAATGTTTTGATTGGTGATTATTTTTGCTTAGGTGTCATGTTTATAAAGCTTCAAAAAAACTGATATCAAGCCATGGAGAGACTTTGTGTTATTGTTATGTTGATTTAGAGGCTTTTTACTTCTCTCGGATCTTTCAAATATTACACTATTACTGTATTGGATTAGTGCTAAAGATTATTTTTACAGACTCAACATGGGCTTCAGATTCTTGAAAGCCCATCTTTCTCCCTTCTTTTGTTACTCTTGCTAAGCCCATCACTACAAGAGCCCAACCTAAACTGAACGGAGGCAAGAATAAGTGAACCGGGAATCACAAGGATTTATAGCGAGTTTGGTTTTGGTTAACGATGATCTTCCTGCTTCAAGAAAAAAAATCACTTTATGCATCTCCTAATTTAAGTAACTTAACCATCAACATTTTTATTTTATTTTAATAAGCTTTGATATATTGTTATGTGGCACTCCAGAAATTGATATGTCATTTTCTAAATAATTCTAATATAGTAAGGTTTTTTTTCAGAATGAGCTTTGATATACAGTCATGTGGCACTCCAAAAATTGATGTGTGTCATTTTCTAAATCATTTTACTATTTATTAAAAAATAGTTTAAGTTTATTTGTTAAAAAATAGTTCTTCTTACTATTTATTGATAAATAGTTTAAGTTTTTCTAATAAAGATATAATTTTATTTGAAAAAATAAGAAATATAATATGGTTAAGAAAAAAAATATGATATTAATAATTTATGATTAAAATATATATATATATATATATATATATATATATATATATATATATATATTCTAATATTTTGTTGTTTTTTAGAATGAGTTTTAAAATGCTATCATATGACACTCAACCAATTGACATATGTCATTCTTATTTAATTATATTCTTTATTTTATAATTTGAGTAAAACTAAAAAAAATTAAAATCAGTTTATCAACAAAAAAGTAACAAACTTTCATCATAATAAAATAAAAAAAAATTATAAAGTTTTTTTCAAAAAAAAGTTGTTTTTCTCAAAAAAAAAGCTTCACTGTAGTCACACTTCTCCCGACTATAGTCCAAACCAACTGTAATCACGTTTCTCTCGACTAAAGATCTAATCACTTAACCATTACCGAGATATGTCACGATCTGGATAGAATATCTCGGCAGTTCTCTTGACATAACTGTTTCCCTCGGTACTATACTCGGGAGGACCACTTCCTTTTGACAAATCTTCCTTAATTCCCACATTCTGTCAGATATAACACGATTAAAAATATTAGAAATTTAAATAATAATCAAAATATAAAATAATATAAAAGACATGTGTTATGAAAATATTTTTTACTACATCAATAAAATCTTTAGAGAAAAATGATCAACAAACAAACAAAATAAATTATTTTTCATCTCTCCAATCAAAATACTCTATTCATATTTAAAGTTAATAGCAACCATATATAATACTGCTCATTAAAAACAAAAATCATAATACAATAATTACAGAATATTAAATTTATGGTCTATTATAATAAATACAAACAATCTGAAAATAAATTAAAAGTCAATAATAATAACTTTAAAAGCAAATTAAAAAACTTAAAAACTAAAATATCACATATACAATATCATCTTATCACGTAACAAATAATAAATATAATATTAAAATAAACAAAAACAAGTGATATACACAATAAAAGTCAACAAAAAGTCAAATATGTTCAAGAATTAATCCATTTTACAGTATTTATCTATTTGATTAATTTTAGTGCTACTCCTATAGCTAAACACTATTTTAGCTAATAATTAATCAATTTGTCACATGTTAATCTTTTATTAATTCAATTTTCGAATAGTTAATGAAATAGTAGATTTCTGCAAGCTAATTTGATTTATAGACAATTTAGATTCTTTTTCAAAATTGTTTGAAATGCTATTGTTTCTAAGGTTTTTGAAAAAAAATTTAACTATTGTAGTTCAAATAAACAAAAAATTGCAGTTTCTACATAAATCCAACATGTAATGTTTTTACTCTCAATATGATCAGTATAATATGAAAAAGAAAAAAATCCAACAAACAAACAAATTAATTGCATGCCTTTTTTCCTACTAATTAAAATACTTAATTATGATTTAAATTTGGTGACAAAAAACGTATATTCCTACAAAAACAGACTGAATAAGATAATAGTTACTCAATATTTAATTGGTGGTCAAATATGATTAATCAAAAAATCAACAATAATTAATTATAGGTCAATAATATCAACATTTAAACCAAATTAAAAAAACCGACATTTAAAGATATAAAAAACTGACATAATTAACCAAAAAACTATATTATTTTACCACATCACAAATAACAAATAAAAAATAAAACATTAACAAAAATACAATAACAGTAACTACACTTAACCAAAATAATAAAAATACTTCAATACTATATATATATAAAAAACAATAAGCTAAATATAGCAAACACCATAGAGCATTCAATAAACAAATAACCATTTTAATTCTACTACAAATCCAATAGAAAATATTCTTATTACAAGAGAATTCTTCTTACCCTATCAACCGACCACAAACTCTATATTTAAATTATGGGTCCACTCCGTCAACAAAAAAAATCAACTACACAAACATAAACTACAAAAAAAATAGTAATTGTACTACTATATGTTTTGATAATCTAGAAAGACTAAAAAATATCAATATTTTATTTTATAGTTATAAATTTCATCATAAATATATTTCTGATTGGTTATATTACATAACAACATATCTTTATTATCAAAATGAAATAATATAATATTTTTAAATCTTTTTAATTAATAATTAAATTTTTAATCTTTTTATAGATTATTATTAAACAAACAGATTATAATATAAATATTATTATTATATGATATCAAAATATAATAAATTTGCGCAACGCACGAACCTCTTCTAGTATAATATATTTCTATCTTGGAGTTTTTCAGTACTATGGTAGAACTTTGATCCAGTCAAATTAGCTCTTAGGTAAAGAATGATTTTCCTACCAATTTTCAATATTAATATATATCTCAAACTGCCTCATTGTAACTACTAACCCTTTTATATTTCAATTGTATATGCCAACATTTCGATTCATTTTTCTATTTAATAAGTAACTTAAGAAATGGTTCAACCTCCAATTGCCTAAAAATATTCAGTCAAATATGCCCTAAGTTGACACGATGTAAGTATACATATTAGAGAAATGACTGTTAAATATGAGGAAGCACCGATATGCCTTATGACAGATACAAGTCAACTTCTAACTGAATCGGCGGAAACATGTTTTTCCTTTCGTTACTTTAATTTTGAATTAGTAGTCCTTAAACTCTAGTGTTCAACTTGAATTATCACATCAAACAAACCTAGTCTGGATTTCTTAGCTTATCTAAGATCGAGCACTAGACAATTTTTAACAACACCATTGACTTTTTCATATAATGGTAAAGAAACCCTTGTTTTTGTTAGCGGCTATGAACAGTCTTGGAGCCTTGGTCTTATCCCTTTCTATTTTTTTGGTCAACATAAATATCTTTTTGCTCATGGGACTTTCTAATTGTAACTTGTGAGCCTTGGTCTTATACTACTTCGTTGACAAATAAAAAAGAAGAAAAGTTATACTACTTCATTCCATAGCTATTATCTATTCAATTAATAATGATGTAATGGCCTTCCTTAACGTTGCACTTTAATTAGATATTTGCTTGGACAGTCTGGAATAGATTCTCTGAATACATGTCTTATATTCTATCTTGTTGGGAATTAGTAGTACCATCTTCGCAGTTTCACCCACTGGTCAATATTCATTATACAAGTTGATTAATTGATATTATAGCACAGGTTTTCTTAAAAAAAAAATTAAACACATGAAAGCGAAATTTTTCATAAAGTCAAAGAAAAGAAACTGAAAAAGAAAAACCATCCTTTCGAAGCTTAGTCATAGTCACGTTTGTGTGCGATGACAATATGACATGCTATTGTGATTATCTACAAACGCTGACGACTTCCATGCTTAAAAGCATAAAAAAAAAAAAAAAAAAAATCCTCCAAAATCTGAAATAAATTTTTAAAAAAGCACACTTGAAATCTCAACCGCTGTGTTGTTGAACCTGAAGTGATTGTTAGGCTTCAGCACCACGTAGTGTACCGATCCAAGCCGGTGGCTTCATCCCGGTCTGCTCATAAACCGTATCAAGAACCGGTGGTAACATCTTGTAGAGTCCAGCAATGTCATTCATACCATTATCACCACCATTCATCCCCTGATTGGAACCACCATGGTTCCACACACTGATCTTAGGCTGCAAGTCCTTGATTGCAACCGCATTGGTCTTGGCGATATCCTGATAAACCCCATTGTTGATCATCAAGAAGTCCCTCATGGCTGAGTAATCATTGTTAACCGCGCTTAATAGAGTCTTGAGATAAGTTCCCTGAGCATTGGCCATTGCAACAATTCCTTCTGCATCTCTCTGTTTAGTGTAGAAGGCAGCATCTGCCGCAGCTTTCAATGCCTCCGCTTCCTTCTGCTTCTCGTAAAGAACGGCCTCTGCTTGCTTCTGCTTATTGTATAACTCCCAGTTTGCTTCTTGTACCTTGGTTTCGTACTCAACACTGGCTTTACTGAGAAACTCGGCTTTAAGCTTCTCTGTTTGAGTCAATGCATTCATTTTCTCGACTTGTGTCTGAAGCTCGGCTTCTCTCAAAGCAACCGCCTTGGCTGCCTCAACCTCAGCTACACGAGACTCTCTAGTCAAAGAAGCCTTCTGAATCGCCAATGCTGCATCAGCCTGAGCAACAAGAGCTGCCTTCTCATTCTGAAACACTTGAACTTCAGATTTCACCTTGATCTCTTCCTTTGTCCCTTCTCCTAGCCTCTGAGTAGAGATGATCTTTGACTCAGCGTCGATCTTAGCTGCGTTCTGGATGGTGAGACCGTTCCGTTCTTTAGCACCGACCTCTCCCTTCATCTTTGCCTCCGCTACATCGATCTTGGCTTGGTTTGCTGCTTCCATCTGAGTCTTCTGACCCAAGTAAGAGAAGTACTCATGTCCAGGCACATCAACGAGCTGCTTCACATTGGCGTTGTAGATCACAAGACCAAACTGGTCTAGCTCAAGTGCAACTTTTTCAAAGACTTCCTTCTTGAACTCCTTTGTTCCTACAATACAAGAATATCCAATTGTGAATTTGTGATATAATGAAAAAGAAAAATCTTCTTAAACAATACTTATATTTAAGCAAACAAATCAAGCAAGATTCTAGTGATAGAGATGCGTTTTGTTTGTTACCTTTAAAGACCTCTTCCATGGTCATGGAGGCAACAAGAACACGAGTCTCTCCTTCGATAACACCCTGAACAAGCTCGTTGACGTGGTTCGAGCGCTTATCGTGTTGAGACATAAGCATGGCGTACAATAAGAGAGCGTGAGGGTCATCAACGCGCGGACCGATGGTGAAAACGGCAGGGATAACGAAGGGGAGTTTCTCGGAACTCATAGCCTGAACCTCGAAGGTGTAGTTCACCGGAGAAACGTCGAAGACAGTGCAAGACTGCCATGGAAACACCCAAGACTTCTTCGCAAGCTTGATGTCTTTGATCCCACCACCGGTGATCGCAAGATACTCCGACGCTCTAGCGACTTTGTAACCCATTCTTCTTAAGTTTTTTTTCTTTCTTACAATTTAGGCAGAGACTCGTGGATTTTCTGAAAACGAATTTGTGTGTGGAGAGATCGATCATAAGACGTTTATATTTATATAAGTACTTAATACGCGTACTTAGGAAAATAAGAGGAAACAAATATTCTTCAATTTCCAAGAAAGACACAAAATATTCCCTAATTTTCGTGTTTATCCCCAGTTCTCCCTTTTTTTAACTAATTACACGTAGTATATTTTAATTTAAAAACTGTTGACCTTTTTTGTCAATGTTTATTATATATGAGTATTGTATATCAAATTAATGTTATAGTTATACAAAAACCTTCGATTTTCCATTAATTTGGTGCTTTCTACGAAATTTCTTAGAATATTAATATTTTAAAAATTTTATATAATTGACGATGACGTTTGAATTATGTAGGTTATTAAAATATCAGAATATCTTAGAGGTTGGATATATTTATATAATAAATTCAAGTACATTTATTTATAGATTTTAAATGGTGTTTTATGTTTATCTTTCATAATTTTATTCAATCAAAAAAAGAAGTAATAATATGTCTTCATGGTGGACAATGTAGTCAGTCACATAGGTGAAGCATAATTCCATACATCTTTATCGCATGTAAATGTAAGAACATTATTTGTCATCCATAATAACATTTTGGGCCTTTCGGATTTTGAATACCCACGGACTTTGTGTTGGGTCCAGTTGCAATATTCTTCTAATCTTTTCTTTCAAACTGTACTTACCAAACATTGGTAAACAGATTTCACAAATAATTTAATTTCTTTCGAGTTCTCATATGCTTTAGCCCTAATCCCAAGATCGTGTTTTCAAATTTCACTCTTTGGATTTGACTGGTATATCAACTTAATAGCAGAATAGTGGAATAATCAATACAACAAAAACACAAGTGTCTCTCCTGGTAAAGATACCTCAGCATTTTGGAATTTTCTAAAGATGATACTTCAATAAAAAAATTCACCAATCAAATTAAAACATTAATACACATCACTCATTTCATTTATAAAAGCCCAAAAGATAAAATATACATACTCATCTATAAACCTAATTAAACCAACATTATAAATTATAAAATGAAAAATTTAGAAGCATCAAAAGAAGTGAATATCTTGTAAAAATGTGCTTGTGCCATTGATTTACTGCTTTCATAGATGATTCCAAACAATATTTACGAGTGATTATGAAGCGGTTTGAAAAAAGTGTTAATATATATATATATATATATATTTTATAAACATGATATTTTAGCAAAACAAATCATCAATCAAAACATTTTATTAATACAAGTCATCTATTTATTTTTAATTTTAAATTTAAACCCATTAAAAATCCAAATATTTTTTATTATTAATTTTAGTTTTATTTTTTTGGCCAAACTCAGACCCAAATAATAAATAACAGCAAATAAAAAAAAATTGATTTAATTTTAGCCAAACCCAGGCCAAAATAATAAATAATAGTAAAAAAAAATTGTTTTATTTTTTTTCAAACCCAAACAAGAAATAATAACAAATAGAAAAATTAAAATTTACAGCTACCTGTTTGTTTGAAACAGACATGTATGATTGAAGAAAATGTAGGCATAACATCAACTATGCTTCCATGACAACAAAGCAAAAACTCGTATGTCATAAGAAGTTCACACATCAGCAAAAATTTGAACTAATAAAAACATAACAATAATACATATCATCAACACAATAATAAAATCAGTATACTATTTTGCTGACCCATTAAAAAGCCCAAAGTTTACAAAAAATGAAGGTCGAAAGCAAAGGAGGAGAAGCTCAAACCACGACAGCTAGGAAATTCGCACTTCTTGTGGTTACCGAGAACAAACCAATAACTTTTCGATTATTCTCCGTCGCTAAGCCTCAGATGAGAGCTTTCCATCTCTCATGGTTTCACTTATTCTGCTGATTTGTCTCCACTTTTGCAGCTTCGCAGCTCGGGCTTCCTCCCAGTCATTCGTGAAAACCTCAATCTTAGCATCATTGACATCAGAAACGTCAGAATCACCTCTGTTTCCGGCTCGGTCTTTGCTCAGTTTCTTGGCTTTTGACGTGAAAACAAAATTTCATGGTTTGAAAAGGAAGACAAAAGTTCTTGGGAAATGAAAATTCTCGATTTTGACGGGAAAATGAGATTTCCCGATTTTGGCGCGAAAAGAAAATTTCTCGGTTTTGATGGAAAACAAAATATCTCGGTTATTGATAGGAAATGCGAATTCTCGGTTTTGGTGGGCAATGCAATTTTTCTGTTTTGATGGATAATGCGATTTCTTGGTTTTCGCTGGAAAATATAATTTCACGGTTTTTTTACAGAAAATGCAATTTGGCGATTTTGGCACGAAAATACAATTTTTCAGTTTTATTGGAAAAACACGGATAATTCTTCTCGATTTTGACGGGAATAGGAGATTTCTCGGTTTTGGCTGGAATAAGATATTTTTTGGTTTCGGCAAGAAAATGTAATTTTCAGTTTTAGTGGAAAACGTAATTTCTCAGTTATGGCAGAAAAATGCAATTTTCGGGTTTGTCGGGAAACTGTATTTTTTGATTTTGGAGGGAAAACGGAAAAAATCAATTTTGACGGGAAAATAAAATATCTTGGTTTTGACGGAAAAATGCGATTTCTCGGTCTTGATGGGAAATGCAACTTTTCGATTTTGACGAATAAATACGATTTCTCGGTTTTGATGCTAAATAAAAATTTTGAGTTGACGAATAATACGATTTCTTGGTTTTCGTGGAAAAAATGCAATTTCTTAGTCTTTTCGGGAAAATACAAGTTGGCGGTTTTTGGCAGAAAATACAATTCCTCGGTTTGATGGGAAAATAAAATTTCTCAATTTTTGGTGAGAATAAGCAAATTCTCGATTTTGATAGAAAATGCAAATTTCCATTTTTGACGGATAATGGGATTTCTTAGTTTTCGTGAGAAAATGAGATTTCTTAGTTTTTGCCTGAGAACTCAATTTCTCGCGAGGTAATGTAATTTTTGGTTTTCGCGGGAAAATGTAATTTCTCGGTTTTGATGGAAAAACGTGAATTTTGGTTTGACGAGAAAATGAAATTTCTTGATTTTGGCGGGATTAGGCGATTTTTCAGTTTTCGTAAAAAAATGAATTTTTAAGTTTTGACGGGAATATATTTTTTGGTTATTGCATGAAGATAAAAATTTTTGGTTTTAGTGAGAGAACGTGATTTCTCGGTTTTGGCAAAAAACACAAGTTCTAGCGGGAAAATGTAATTTTTTTATTTTTGCGGAAAAATGCAATTTCTCTGTTTTGGTGGAAAAATGAAATTTTTGGTTTGAAGAGAAAATAAAATTTCTTGGTTTTGGCGGGAATAAAAAATTTCTCTGTTTTTGTGGGAAAATAATTTTTTTCGTTTTAAACGGAAATGAGTTTTTTCAGTTTTTGTAAGAAAATGAAATTTCTTGGTGGTAAAATTCCAAGTTACTATATGTTTACAGTAACCAAAATTTAATTATTTAACTTCTGCTAAATCGATATTTCAACAGTTCAAACATAATTTTTTTATTTAGTTCAAAAGCAATAACAATGGTTTCGATATGAATGTTATTGATTATAGTTTAGTAGTTTTAGAAACATATATTTATGATAAATAAATAAATTTTATAATTTAAAAAAAGTATTAATTAATAAATTTTTATTTATATTGACATTTTGCTTTATATAATTATAAGAAAGGATCAAGTGGCAATTTAGTATAGAAAATATATTATATTTACCATTGGCATGGAGGTACATATAAATGTATTATTTTATTTTTATATATACATATATAGTTAGTTAAACAAATTTAATAGCAAATTATAATTTTAAAAAATAAAAAGAATATACAATGCGTATTCAGATTTAAAATATATGAATACGTAACTTAAAATAATAGAAATTTATTTATTTATATTATAAAAAAATTTATTATATTAAATATATATATAATTTAGAAAAATATCATGCAGCGTAGCGCGGATAAATACCTAGTTGAATAATAAATTAATGGAATCAATAGAACGGGTAAACTGAAAATTAAATAAACTTAAAACGCTAAAAACTAGTATCTATTAAATGAATGAATTTTTCTCTAAACTAATTATAAATTTAAAACGTGTGAGATGGTTTAAAAAATAGCATGTTACTTTTCATTTTTTATCATTGAATACTTAATATTGTGAATCGTATGTATTTAGTGAAATCGCATTTTCAAAACGTAAAAATATGAAGAAAAAAAACTACATATCAATCAACCCCTTTTTATCTTCCACACCTTTAGTTGTGTCTTTTCACCATCAGTGTTAGACAAGTAATACCAATGCCTTAGCTACTTCCAAATAACGATAAACCTATTTTTAATTGGCAAGTAATAACAGTGCTTTGACTGCTTCCAAATCACGATCATATAACTATTGACTATTGTTAATTGGCAAGTAAGAGTGTCTTGGCTTCCGATTCTTGCAACCTATCAACATTAGATCTTGGGTTCTTTTTTTCGTGGGAGTCTTGAAAACCTTTTAATTGGGCCCATAATGCTTTATCTTATCTCTATCCCCGTTTTTCTTCTGGTAAACCACATTCAATACAAGAATAACAAAGTGAAAATTATTTTAAGAATATAGGTGATGGTGCAAATATTTGCGGTGTGAATCATATGATCATATCTCAGATATCAATCATATGATGTAAAAATATAAAAATTAATCAAAATCATATGTTTAAAATTTGTGTAAAATGTCAATTTTTGCTTTTTATTCTTAGTTTTGTTTCTCTCTCATCAATAATAAAGGTTTCAGGAACTGTCTTAAATCACATATACGATTTACAAGAAATGAATGTTCGGGAGATTCCTCCAAAAGATATCACAACCCTCAATCCAATCATACATAATATCATGATGACTCCTGGCCATAGAATTGATGAAAAAAAAAACTACTTGAACTCCATAAAAGATTGCATTCATCTGCTCCAGCTGAAAGATATCCTTGAGATTGTAATATCAAAGAGATGGATGCGCAATGAAAATGCTTTGAAAATTTTCCATAGATCACTTACCTCATTTAGTATGTCACAAAAGATGTATGAGAACAAAATGCTTTGAGATTGTGGCTTTTTTTTTTAAGCCTTGATCTTCCTAAAGTTTAACGATGACTTTATAGATAATCCAACATAATCGTACACAATCTTGATTGACGGTTATTTAAAGAGTTTTTTTCATCCATGTCCCAAACTCCCACTTGCAATCCATCAGGACCATCACGTACTTTCCGAACATAAAGTGTCGGGAAGTGAGGTGGTTAACGCACCATTGACCATGCACAAAGCCGATAAGGGAGGCTATTAACGTATTATTGACTTAGGTGAAGCTATAGCTAGTCCTAAATACAAGCATGTGTTTAGAATCTTTGAGTTTATAACTTTTTAGAGCAACTCCAACCACAACATTAAATGTGATATTGAAATAACACTAAATTTGGTGTTATAGTTGTAAAAACTCAAGTTCAACTTATAAGAGAACTAGAGTTTGTGGGTTTAAAGAGAAGTCTTTTATTAGAAGAAGTCGGAGCTTGATAGAATACACGGAGGTTTAGGTCGTCGGAATAAGAACGCCGACCTAAACTTTTATGGAAAGTAAATCAAAAGTTAGAACAATAAGATTGCTTAGTTTGCTTTAGGTCTCCATAGATGATTTTTGGATGATCTGAGAAGTCGAGGGCTTCCCATATTTATAGCTGATCAGGTCGGTCTTCGATGTGTGTTTAGAATAGGAAAGTCTTCTTGCCGACAAGAAGGAACTTCCTTTTTCCCGGGTTTGCTCGATAAATGGAAAGTTTCCATTTGATTAGCCGACCTGAAACTTGAAGAATGGGCCAACCAGAATTCACATCGGGCTTGTAGAGATGGTACGAATCTCATCTCTAACAATAGTATTTTATTTTATTTCCTTGATGCATCGTTGAACTTCGTCGCCATGAAGACAAGTAAGAAGGATGCCTGACTCGGTCCATCGGCATAAAACGCCTTTGATGACTGCGTACTTGGCGCTTCGAGCACGGATCTGCCGAGCTGCCCACTTCTCCGGTGGTAGCTTGCCAGTTTCGAGGAAACATCAGATCTCAACTCGCCAGTTCGCTGCTGGCTGGTCGTCAGTGGTTGCCACAGGAACGGTTTCGTCCTCATCGGCTGTTATTTGAAGAACTTCCTCGGTCGGGACTATGCTGGGTTGGGATATTCCTTGAACTTGAATAGTTCTCCGAAAGGCTGAATCTCTGTTCGATGCTATAGCAGCTAGGGCATCAGCGCCGGTGTTGGCAGATCGGTCGATCTGATGTAGTTCAAAGGCTGTGAACTCCGCTGCTAACTGCTTCACCAGCTTCAGGTAGGCGTTCATTCGATCGTCTTTCGCGTCGTACTCTCCACTGAACTGCTTGGCGACGAGCTGCGAATCGCTAAATTCCCGAATGTGTTGGATGTTTATCCCCCGAGCTAGCCGAAGACCTCCGATCAGCGCTTCGTATTCGGCTTCGTTGTTGGATGCACTAAACTCTAAACAGAAGCACTGCTCGAGAAGCTCTCCGGTGGGAGATTCCAACAGGATGCCGATACCAGCTCCTAAGCGCGACGATGCTCCGTCGACGTGTAGTGTCCACATCTCTGAATTTTCCGGGTCGGCGTTCAAGAGCTCCGGTGACAGTTCGATCAAAAAATCTGCCAAAACTTGTGATTTCGCGGAGGTCCGCGTTCGATATTTGATATCGAACTCGGAAAGCTCGATGGCCCACTTTGCCATGTGGCCGGATTGTGTCGGGCTGTGCAGGATCGATCGAAGAGGTTGGCTGGTCATGACGGCAATGGAATGAGATTGGAAATAAGGTCGCAGCTTTCTGGAAGCGATGACCACTGCGAGAGCGAGTTTTTCCAAGGTTGGGTAGCGAGTCTCAGCTCTGTCCAAGGTTTTGCTGAAGTAGAAGATCGGCTTCTGCTCCCCCACGGTCCTCTCGAACCAGGACTCCGCTGATTGCCGCGCTGGAAACCGCTATGTAGAGTAGCGGACAGTGTCACCGTACTCAGGTTTGGCCAGGATCGGCGGTGTTGAGAGGTAGGTTTTGAGCTGCAGGAATGCGTCTTCACACTATTTGTTCCATTCGAATCGCTTGTTGGCTCGTAGAAGTTGGTAGAAGGGCAGACACTTATCTGTGGATCGAGATATGAATCTGTTCAGTGCGGCTATCCTTCCTGTTAGGCGCTGAACCTCGCGAGTATTTCTTAACGAGGGTAGTTCCAGGATCGCAGAGATCTGCTTAGGATTGGCTTCGATGCCGCGCTGAGTGACCAAGTATCCTAGGAATTCGCCGGATGTGACTACGAAGGTGCATTTTGCGGGATTGAGCTTCATGCCATACTTGATGAGTATGAGAAAGTATTCATGCAGATGGACAATATGATCGGCTGCTTTAGCCAATTTGACGAGCATATCGTCTATATACACCTTCATCGTCTTCCTGAGCTGATCGGCAAACATCTTGTTGATGAGGCGCTGATATGTGGCTTCTACGTTCTTCAGACCAAACGGCATGACCTTGTAGCAATAGGTTCCTCGTTCTGTGATGAATGCGGTCTTCTCACTATCATCTGGATTCCTGAGAATCTGGTTGTATCCCGAGAATACATCCATGAAGGAGAGTAGTTCGTTGCTCGCGGTAGCCTCGACGAGCTGATCAATGCGAGGGAAAGGAAAACTGTCTTTGGGACAAGCTTTGTTGAGGTCTATGAAGTCCATGCAGACTCGCCATTTCCCGTTCTTCTTTTTGACTACCACCGGGTTGGCGAGCCACTAAGGATACTTGACTTCGGCGATCGATCCGGCCTTCAGCAGTTTATCTACTTCATCGTGGACAGCTTGTGCTCGCTCAGGTCCTAACTTCCGTCGCTTCTGCTTGATCGGCTTGAAAGTGAGGTCGACATTCAACTTGTGATTTGTGATTGGGGGGTAATGCCCTTCATATCGGCCATGGACCACGCAAACATTACGACGTTCTCCTGGAGGAAACTGATCAGCTCGTCCTGCAACAGTTCCGTGCCGATACCGATGCAACATTCCGGGTGAGCAGCATCGATGTTGACTTGGACAATGAGATCGCTCTTCGGCTTCTCGTCATGATGAATAATCTGCGGATCGGAGTTGCTGCTATTGCCGATCACGAACGTTGATGCTTTGCGGGTGCACTTGTTATCGATGTAACAATGTCGGGACACTTTCTGATCGCCACGGATGGTGATGACACGGCCCCTAATCAGCATTTTGATGCATTGGTGGTAAGGAGAAGAGACGTCCCGCATGGCATTCAGCCAGGGCGTTCCAAGGATGGCAATATAGATTGCAGGTCGGTCGATAACTTTAAACTTGACCGTAATTGACTTCCCGCGTATGGTGACAGGCATCGTTATAGTTCCTATGGTGGAGATCGAATCTCCAGCAAACCCGGTGAGAGGTGATGGCGCAACTTTGATATCCCGCTCAGAGATACTCATCTTGCATAGAGTATCCATGAAGATGAGGTCGACCGAACTTCCAGTGTCGATCAGCACTTTGGAGACGTCGTCTTCTTCGAGCCGTAGTGAGATGACGAGTGGATCGTTATGAGGTCGGTCTATATCTTGCGCGTCTTGCTCTGTAAATGTGATCGGTAGATCATCCTTGAACATCGGTGGGGCGTCCTTCGGGGGTTGGCTGCTTTCTGTTCGTGCCATTTAATTGAATTGATCGAGTCGGTGCACAAGAGAAGCCCTCCCATGATCATGTTGATCCGTCGACGTGGTGAGCTCGGGGGTGTGTGATCGTCTTCACGGTCACGCTTTGCTTCCTTGCCTTCGCGTTTAGAGGACGGGCGATCAGCATCGGCTCTTCTATCTCGATCAGCATCGGTTCTTCTATCTCGATCGCCATCGGATCCCCTGTCATGATCATCATCGGATCGTCGTGAAGAACTCTGGGGTTCAGGTATGGTGCACTCGCCATCTTTCCACGCCTTTCTCAAGAGGGCTGGGAGGGTACGGCAGTCATCGGTATGATGGCCGTGTGCTTTGTGGTAGTTGCACCACAGCTTCTTATTATCGGGGTCTCTGTCGCTCGAACGATCCCAAACGTTCCATGGCTTTTTCGGTCGTCTGACGGCGTTGATACTCTTACGATTCTTGTCATCCTTGTCGTAGTGCTGACGGAGCTCTTTGTAATCGTCCTGATACGACGATCTGGCCTTCTTGTCGCGCGAAGATTTCTCGTCGGCCAACTTGGCCTTGGCCTTGGCTGCCCGATCCTCTTCTACCCTGATATAGCCGGTTGCATTATGTAAAGCGTCTTCTAGGGTTTTGGTCTTTCCTGTTTTCAGTCGCTCGCAATACGACAAATCGTCTTTCAAGTTCTTGATAAGGATGTTGAGGGAGAGCTCCTTCGACAAACTGCATCGGGAAACGATCGCCGATCAATGAAATCGCGTAGCGGTTCCGTGTCACCCTGGACGCACGCCCATAGATCGAGCGCCGTGGACTCCGTGTCGATATAAATCGAATAATGCTAAAGGAACCAAGCTGTCAGCTCCTTATAGCTGTCAATGGAATTTTTGGGAAGCTGCGAGAACCAGATGAGGGCGCTGCCGGAGAGTGTTTCCACGAAGTACTGGCAAATGCATGCTTCTTGCTCCTCGTCGGTGAAGCGAGCTCGTCTCATTACTGTGTTGAACGCAGTCAGGTGTCGCTTTGGGTCTGTCGTACCGGTATAACTTGGAGGTAACTTCATCCGGACTATGTCCTTGAGAGGAGCGTTGGTGATGGCCGACGTGAATGAGGTCTGCTGGGTCTCCTGGAGGATTTTATCCAACTCTGGTGCTGATGTCGTCGCCTTGTGGATCTTGATGTGGATATCGTCAAGGCGTTGGTGGAGAAGATCAAGTTCTGAGGCTGTTGTCAGGTCGGCACCTGCGGTGTTGCGGGATGAGCGAGCATTCGAGCCTTCTACATGTGCTCTCCGCAGGTTGTCTGTCGGTGTTATGCCGAACAGGTTGTTGACCAGCCTGGTCGTGGTCGTATCTGTGTTGCGGACCAGAGGGCAAGGGAGGGGGGGGGGGGGGGGGGGGGGGGGGTGATTAGATCGGCCTGCTCTTGGGTATGAACCCTGGAGTTGAGAAGCAGATCTAAGTCTTCTTAGTAGGCAATATGCTCGGCACGAAGGGATTCGAAGCGAGCATCCATTCTTTGCTGTAGATGTGCTGCGACCGATCTGATGATGGTGGCCATGTCGATGGGAGGCGGTTGTGGCAGGTTGGTCGGGTTTGTTCCACCGGTCCGGCCGACCTGATCTGTCGCACCTGACGTGTCTTCTTGCTGATCGGTCTCGTTGATCACGAGGAGTCCAGTGACTGGCTCGACGACTGGACCCTGGTCGTTTCTTGTTGGATCGGCAGCTCCCCCTGCAAGATCGGTGGACCCTCCTGTAAGTTCGGTGGATCCTCCTGTGAGGTCGGTGGATCCTCCTGTGAGGTCGGTGGTGTTGATCGGTGTTTCAACCATCTTCGAACTCCGTTCTAAGTCAAATATTGTTCTCTTGTTCTCCTTAGACGGCGCCAACTGTAAAAACTTAAGTTCAATTTATAAGAGAACTAGAGTTTGTGGGTTTAAAGAGAAGTCTTTTATTATAAGAAGCCGGAGCTTGATAGAATACACGGAGGTTTAGGTCGTCGGAATATGAACGCCAACCTAAACTTTTATGGAAACTAAATCAAAAGCTAAAACAATAAGATTGCTTAGTTTGGCCTAGGTCTCGATAGATGATTTTTGGATGATCTGAGAAGTCGAGAGCTTCCTATATTTATATTTATAGCTGATTAGATCGGTCTTCGATGTGTGTTTAGAATAGGAAAGTCTTCTTGCCGACGAGAAGGAACTTCTTTTTTCCTGGGTTTGCTCGATAAATGGAAAATTTCCATTTGATTAACCGACCTGAAACTTGAAGAATGGACTGACCAGAATTCACATCGAGCTTATAGAAATGGTACGAATCTCATCTTTAACAATAGTAATTTATTTTATTTTTCATCTCTAATTAAAACACTAAGAAAGTGTTATTCAATCATGGATTTTAACAGAATTCATACAAATTCACAATTTAATGTTATTCAACTAATGATTTTAAATTATCTCTTAGAATTCCATAATATAGATATTTTATTTGTAAATCATACTTTTAAAATTTGGTGTTATTCAATTAAGATTTTAAATACTACATTTGTTTTTTTTTTATCTCAACCTGTATTCATCCTCCATAATTGTTAACCTTAGATTTGTATAATGTCTATGTACGTAGTGTCTCAACTTACTTATATAATAAATTGTCTTTTGTCTTTTGTCCAGAGAAAAAAAACACATGGAAGATATATCATGTTTAAAAATCAGTTCATGTTTAAAAAGTAAATTGTTATTATTAATTTAACATTTTACCAAAAACAAAATAGTAAATTATCTTTAACCCAATTTTTCACTCTTCTTAAGAATAAAAGAAAACTAAACAAATGAAACCATATATTCACATGTGGCGTATTTAAATTAGCTCAACTTATCTATAAGGAAGATATTCTTATTCGGCTTCTGTTATTAGTATACATCTTTCAACCATGATATAAAAAGAGACGTATACACCTTTCTTGACGTAAACAGATACGTATACATATGTGAGATCATGTGAGTATATAGATTCCTATATAATCTGTGTAAACTATATTTATGTGTGCATAAGTACATACATACATATCTATATGGATTATGATTTATGAGTGCCAGTTCATATTGGGAAGCTGAAACGCCTGTCTTAAAACCCCATGATCAGCTAGAGACGACGTCGTATCAATGACTCCATTTCCATGAAACCCCGAACTCTGGGGAATTTCACTAAGCATTGAGACAAAAGAGACATTGTAGCTGTCGTTATTGAGCTCGCCCGTATGATGAAACCTCTTGCTTGATAAGAAGGATCCGAATGAAGATGATCCCGAGGCCTCGTGACCCATCCGGTACTGACCACACAAGGAACGTTTGTCGGACGAGACGACCATACCATCGAAAAAGTGCTCTTCGTTATTGTTATTGTTGTTGTTGTCGTTGTTGTCTAAAACCGATGTGGAAGAAGAATTAGCAGATGATTTTGAGAGCATTCCTTCCATTAGATCCTCTCTTAGTAATACTCTCTCCATTGTCGGTCTTTGTGAACTGTTCTTCTTATAGATCCTACATAGAACCCAATCGTCTAGCTGCAATTTTTTTGACCTTTTGTATATTAATCAACATACCAAACTATATATCATAATACTATAGATATATATATATATATATATATATTATAATCAAAACGTGTTAGCTACATTGACTCAATTGGTAGACTATCATGAACTTTAGTACTTTACTAACAAAAACAAAATGTGTAAGCATCCCGCGTGAAACAATGTTGTAGACTAACAACAAATAATAATATTGGCATATGTCAGAAATTTAAAGTGAATTACATATTTTGGTCTGCTGACACATTGTACTAACATACTTGGGGTAAGTTATAGTGTTTCTTATGACAATCGATTAGCTTAAGATTACTAACAACAAAATACATTTTCCATGCGGTGATAGTATGATCTTATATAATATCTTAGAATCTATATACGGAGACTCAAATTTGATTTTTAGTATAGATGTTAAGATCATTTTGCATACCCGTAGTGAGTTTTTCCTTGTGGTGGCTGAGTCAGGTAGCTTAGCTGCAGTGGTAAGGCTACCATCGGTGAGGCGATACTCATGCATGATCCAATCCGTTTTGATCCCTTTAGGAGGCTTTCCACCATAGAACACAAGCGCTTTCTTGACGCCAACCTTGTGACTATTGCACGTAAATATCGGTTTATCGGTTCCCGTGGCTTTCCAGTAACCGGAAGTTGCTGCCCGGTTCGGTCTAACTCCATTCGGATACTTCCGATCTCTAGGACTAAAGAAGTACCACTCTTGCTCTCCAAAACTCGCCTTGCCTAAACCATTTAAAGTACCAAGTGATCATCACTATCTGATAAATATATAAGCAAAACACCAAACAAAAGAATTTAAGAAATATATAAAGAAAGGCATAAATACTCGGAAGCTCCCAAGGATCGAACTTGTATAGATCAATCTCGGCGATGATTGAGACAGGAAGTGGAATAGAAGCAGCTTTCTTCTTGAGGTAATGAACTACTAGTTCCTCGTCGGTCGGATGAAACCGAAACCCGGGAGGGAGATGTGGATGGCCCGGCCCATTAATGCTCGAATCTCCCATGTTTTCCATATCAACTCGATCTTTTTTTCAATTTCCAAGAAGCAAAATGATCTGTCTCATGATGATCCTCAAGAGAAAATGTTTGGAAGAGGATTTAGATTTTTGAGAGTGTGAATGTGTGTATCATATAAGATGCAAGAAGAAATAGGTGTTAGGTTTGTGTGTGCATACGAGTACCGAACTGGGTCCCCCGATGAGAAAATGACACGTGGCTAATCGTGGGGCCCAGAATGAGCGGCCAATGAGCATTAAATTTTGGAGAAAAGGCAGGTTTTTTTCGAACTGCCTTATGTCATGCCTTTCTTATGCTACACATCACGCACATACCTCATTTTGGTTTTTGTAGAGCATTTATATATATAAAAAAATTTTTAGAAATGTGCGAATTGTGTCTTATACTTCTATTTTTGTTTTTCTTGAATATTACATTACCATAGTGTTTCATTTGCTATTCAAACTCTGATTAATTACGATGGTAAAAAAAGAAAATCCAACTACTCGATCGTGATACCTTTCATTATTATTTTTCTTTTAGTTAATTAGCATATTTTTTCCTAGTTTATAATATCTGTCATAATCAAGAATTTTTAAATTGTTTTATACGAGCTAAATTCCAATGAAAATGGAGGACTGATCATCATATAAATTAGATGGATTGATCAGTTATGTTTATGAATCAGTCAGTGTGGTACATATATATATTCAATACAATTCTTATGCTAGATAGAAAATGAGAGATTGTTCAAGAAGCCGATGTTAATCTGCGAGAAAATGCAACTTAAACGAGGAAAACTTTTCACCATACAGTTTGGTTTAACCGATTCACACCTCACAGTTTGGTTTAAGTACTTTCAAACTTCTCATACGTAAGCATAAACCACCATTTGATTGTTTTTTTTTTTTTTTTTTGGTTATGAGTTCTGACATAAGATCAAACATTCTTCTCATCTTCTGTAAAGTTTATTTCGTACGGTAAAAATAAAATTAACGATTAATTTATATATTAAAAACGTGTAAAGCACCTTTGGAATGTTCGTTGTGAAAAATAACTATTATTATGGCGGTCTTGCGGTATCCAATGGTTGCTAAGTAATTTATACTATTTTAATCTTACTTTTTTATCAATTGATAAATTTAAATTTGTAGCAAGAAAATCAGAACTGGTTACTACATTTTTTTATAAAACGTGGAAAATACATTTGACATCCATAATCCATAAAAAGATTCGACGTGAAAAAATTAGGTACATTTTTTGGCATATAAAGATGGTTTTAAAGTTATGTATCAAATTTATGTTATCTATATCATATATAGTTTTACGTAAAAAGGACTTAAATGATGTAAAAAAGGACTTAATTCTATCGGTTTGGTTTTCTAAACCATTTTAAGAGAAATGACTGTTGACAAAAAGAAAAAAAAAACTTAATTAAACCATGACAATTTCACCACTAATTTTTGATAAATTTCTGTAAATTATGCTGAAAATTAATGTATTGAAATTTTGTTATAAGCTTTTTTATGTCTAGACTCTGTTGTAAATTCGACTCGATGTTGTAGAATTATAGTAACGAGAGATGATATAGTAAAATTTTGTCTTTTTTGGCAAACATATACAGTAGAAATACTATAAATTAATAATATTAGGATTTTAATATTTTATTAATTTATAAAATATTAATTTATCAATTTTGAATTATATAAATTATTTATTAATAATTAATTAAAAATAATATTTGTTTAAAAAGTTAATATTATCTTTAATATTTCACTTTTAAATTGTATATAAACCATACCATTATTTAAATTCTAATAAAAATAAACAATTACATATTTTATTTAGTAAATTATAATAGTTATCTTTATATATAAGAGTATTTTATGATAATTATTAATTTATAATACTAATGGAACCATATATTTACATAGGTTTTTCTAATAAATTATTATCTTATCGATTTGTATTATATTTTGAACCATCACAACTTGAGACTAGAATTTTTTTTTAATTTATAGAGTTTATTAATTTATTGAATATTAATTTATAGAGTTTCTACTGTATATAATTGTATCATATTATCAATTTTGTTGATCACTTCAAATATAAGAAGTTAATTTAGTAATATTTAAAAATACATAACATGTGAAATTGTTTTTTGACAACATATCTGAAAAAGATACAAGTTTATAGTTAAAACTTAGCTTATCTTATGTATGAATTTACTATTTTATATATGTTGATGCAGTTTTTTATTTTATTAATGCATTAACGTAGCATTTAGGAGTACTATTTAAGTATTTGTTTTGAGGATGGCGACCGTTTCAAATGATGTTTTACTTCGTCTTTGCTTCACCGGATGTTTTACTTATCATAAAACAAAGGAAAAGTAGTAAGAATACTTTTTGATATAAAAGAATACGTCTTTGAAGGTTTCTTGTTTTTTCTTCAAACTACATGAGAGAAGCCAAAAAAATGCTTGCAAGTCAAAGAGAAAAAAAAAATCATTCGTGTCAAATATATTTGATCCCCGGGCTTCTCTAATAAGCAAGTATTCGTATTTTCTTGAAGTCCAAATGTTAGAAAAAGAACTTTGAATTCTTCCTTGAATTTTAGCTTTTTCTGCAATATATACAAAATCATAGCTACAACCAGTATAAATATAGAGACACATATATCTATTTCTTACCAATATAAAACCAGTTCTTCTTCCATTAGTATTTACATTCTAAAACAAAACAAAACAAAATAAGTTTTCTTTCTCTCCAAATCATTCTTTTGATAAATCCAACTATTTCGTTTTCTTCAGCATTGCTCGATGAGACGTTTGTTAGCACCTTGTTCAAAACTCGCATACACAAGATCCATAACACACCCAACCCTACCTAACACAAACCCATGTGATGTTTTCATCAACCATCGCGGGATCGATACCAAGAAGACTATTTCGGGTCTATTATATGATCATTTCACTAGACTACGTTTGAATTCTTTTTTGGATAGTAAGAGTTTAAAGCCCGGAGACAGACTTTTCGTTGAGATCAATGCAGCAATCAAGGAATGCAGTGTCGGTATCGCTGTCTTCTCTCCTCGTTACTGCGACTCTTACTTTTGTCTCCATGAACTTGCAATGCTCATGGAGAACAAGAAGAGAGTCATCCCTATCTTTTACGACGTCAAGCCCTCGGAACTCTGCGTTAAGAACGACCCAACATGTTCAGCTGCCGAGATTAAGAGGTTTCAATTGGCTCTCGAGGAAGCAAAATACACCGTAGGACTCACGTTTGATACATCTAATGGGTATGTTCAAGTATATGCAATGTCTAGTTTCATTATCTTCTAACGTACATCAATATATTTTTGATAGCTTTGAAAGATTCATCAAACATAACACTTAAAAAGTTTAAATTGGTTTACAAACATTTCCGTTTTTTTTCGTACACTTGAATATACATGTATATACACACATGTGTACGTACATAATACATTGCCACATAGCTTAATGAAAAATAAAAAAAAAACTTGTACATCTCTCAAATTCGTGATTGCTAATTTAAGTGCGATTATTTCTTTCTTAATTCGTTTCTCGAACCTAATGTGCAGAGACTGGTCAGAGTTCCTGGCCATGGCGTCGGATGCAGTCACGAAGAACTTGTTAGACGTTGAAGAGGAGAGACTAAGGAGCATCAACCCCACGTACAAGCAAATATTTGCTTAGGTCAATAATAGTTCTATAATAAACGTGTTTTCGCTTCTATTCATTTCCTTTTAATTTGATGGTTATTTTTTTATGATGTTGACTAATCATTTTTTCAGTTAACTTCATTTTTTTAACTTCTAAGAAGTTATTAATTGTAAGATTCTTTTTTTTGGGGGGGGGGGGGGGGGTGTTATGCCTCAATTGTAAGATTCTTATGTAACAAAGTAGACTCTTTTTGTAAGCTGATCATACAAAATATAATAAATTGAATAAAAATGTATCATTTTACAATATTCAACTTGTTCGTATCGTCTCAATTTTACCTTTATTTTCTGTTTTTTTTTTCTGGTTCTGGCGATTCTAAAGTTATCAGTGTTTTAATTGTTTAATGTTCAATAAAAATGTCCATATTATCTGTGTACATCCCAATTTAACATTTATATATCAATGAAAAATCGCTTAGCAAAAACTAAAACCAACATACACATCTCAGTAACCAAAATAATTTTAGCAAAACTAAATTCAGAATAATATAATGATAAATTAAACATGATTATTTGTATGTATTGAAATCACTAACATTTAATTTGTGATATATTGAGTAGAAGTGCATAATTGTATGAATTAAATCAGAACGTTCGTGGTTCACATAGAATATGTCTTTATGAATTGGTTCGTGGTATTTATATTTTGCAGAACTTCCAACAATTCAATATATTTTAATAAATACCATTTAACATTTAAAACATAGTATAGTAAAAAAAAATAGCCTTGAGTCGGGTGAACTTGCATTTTGAAACATGAAGAGTAAATTTACGAAAAAATTAAAATTTTAAAGATTTTTTTTTGAAGAAAAATCCAAACTCAAACATAACATTACAAGAAAATAACTAATTATTGGCGTTGAAATCAGTCAGAATTAGCTATCTTTAATAGATTTTCAATGGATTTCGTTTGTCAGATTCAGATTTAAGATTTAGAAATTTTTGATGGATTTCTAATGTAAATTGTTTTGACAGTTTTCCGATGGTTATTATTCTGACGGGTTTCTGACAGTTGTTTTTTGACGAAAATTATAATTTGTATAAAAACAATTTTAAATTATAATTAGAAAAAGTTTTAAAAACTTTTCTTGTAGTTGTTTTAAACACTATTATAAAAATAATTTTTTTACAAATATGATTATGTAAGTTTTTAAATACTGTATGACAAAAAACGTTTTTATATGTTATTTTCAGGTAACTTTTAAAAATAATATATAAGAAAAACGTTTTATATAACTTTTTATTAATAGTAATATATATGTAAATATTTTAATACTAAGAAAAATAATTATAACTGTTACAAAAAATTTCAAGTTAAAATTCTAAATTTTTGGACAATGATATGTTTATTGAGAAACTAAAATATAAACATCCTTTTTTTTGTTCAACAAATATAAACATCCTAAATTTAACAATTCTAACACAATCCTAGATCTAACAATCAAAAACCAAAAAAAATTCTAATTCTAACAATCCTAAATCAAACAACCTAACCATCCATAATCTAACAATCCCCAAACAAACAATTTCTAACACAATCCAAACACTCCAAAATAAAAATACAAACAGTTTAAACAAGCTAACAATCTAAAGAAATAATTAACAAAATGAAAAACTTACATGTTTTTGGATTTGGCAAAAGGTGGTTTGATAGGAGAAGAAGAGGTGAGATTTGAAGAAACTTTTTAGGGTTTGAGAATGAAGATAAGAAAATCTGGTGTGACCTTTTTAAAGGAAAATTTATGATGGGTATATCCGTTAAAATTTAACTTTTGATTTTATCAATTTTTTCAAAATTTCTTATTTTGACGTCTAAAATATTTAGATTTTTCGGAAATTCGTTCGAAGTTTCCGACAGATTTCCAATGTATCTGAATATTTTGCATGCATTCTCATTGGTTGATAAAAAATTATTATTGAGAATATTTATCTAGTGCCGTCATAATTCCGTCAAAACTTTCTGACGGAATTTCGACAAGATTAATACAACTATGCTACGCGGGTGAAATATATTTCTCTTAAAAAATTAAATATATATATTCTGACATATTTCTGATAAATATTATATTCCGTCAGAAATTTGTTAAAATTCTGCCATTAAATTTTGATTGATAATTATTTGACAGAAATTACTAATGGATTTCTAATAAAATTAAATTTGTCAGAATTCCAATAAGAATTTCAGTGAGAATATGCTATGTTTTCTTGTAGTGTAAATACACATACCTAATATAATTACTAACATATGATTTTAGTGTTTTTTCCTTAAAACTAAAATCTTGTTATAGCTCATTTCCATATTTTTTTTATTTCGGCTTCAACTGGTGATCAAGAGAATGAGGGGGAATAATGAATTCCTATTCATTCCTTAAAATTTTTACCATTTGCTAGTAATAATATTTTTCTATCATTCCTTCTTATTCCTTATCATATAAGGAATTATAGAACAAATGCATTCCTTATTAAAATTGGAGAGGAACAAAATATATTTATTTACTTCCTTATTTATTTTTCATTTCTATTCATTTCTTTTCTTTTGTTCTTTTCATTCTTTTCCTTTTCATTCCTATTCTTTTTTTATTGGTCACCAGTTAAAGCCTTCGTTATGTTCTCTCAAATTGCTTTCTTAGACAAAACTGGTTCGAAAAGCATCATAATATTGTCTTTAAATTTTTTAACACGTATCATAGTAATCACATATATATATCGTATATAATTAACATATTTAATATTTAAATGAGAAAAATAGCTAATGTTAAAAAAGAGTTATTATTATTCATCATAATACACATTATTTCTTGGTGAATTAGTCATTACTACATATATTAACAATATGCATCTTAATGTATATTACTACTAAATGTACAGTAGAACCTCTATAAATTAATATACGATTTATTAATATCTCGATAAATTAATATTTTTTGTTTGTCCTAATATTAGTTTCTCAACCAACTTATATATTTATAAATTAATAATCACTATAAATTAATAATTTTTTTAGAAATCTTAAAAATCCTAACATTATTAATTTATAGAGGTTTTACTGTATCAGTCATTAGCTGAGATAACAGCTAATTCCTATCTTAATATTGGGTCGCAGTCCAGATTCCGACCTAAGCGAAAATCTACCAATACTTTATATTTTTAAAAATTTTATACATAAAAGTTAACAAAGCGACTAAAAATATATATTGATCTTAAATTTCGCCAATTAACTGTTTGATAGTGCTGACATGTCTACTAAATCAGCAAAAATCGAAAAATAAAATTAATTTTTTTTAAAAAAAACGTGATGTGTCAAAAGAGTTACCAAAAATAAAAACAAAAAAACAGTTTATAAAAAAAATTGATTCACTTTTTTCCTTTTAAATTTTTAATCAAACCACAAAAAATGTCTCGATTTAAGTAACCAAAATAAATTCAGAATTATATAGTGACAAATTAAATAGGAGGATATTTGTATGTATTGAAATCACTAGCATTTAATTTATGATATATTAAGTGGAAATGCATAATTTATAAATGTAGTACAAAATCTTTAAATCACATAAAATATGTCAAAACAACATTTTTTATGAAATGAATGTATATATATATATATAATTTATACCATTACAATAAACCAATTAGTGAATGCGTGGTGTACATATTTTGCAGAACTTCTAACAAATCAGTGTCACGTCTGGAATAAGCTACTCATATATTTTCATAAATACCATATAAACATTAAAAACATTTGGTCAAAAACAAAACATTAAAAATATAATATAGTAAACAAAAAATTTGGTTTTCAGTTGGGTTAACTTGCATTTTTGAGACATGAAAGGTAAACTTGCAAAAAAAAAAAAAAAAAAATTATCATTTGAAAAATTTTGTATTACAGAAAAAATCTAAACTCAAACATAACATAATTACAGATATTTAAAGATAATTACAGTAGAACCTCTATAAAATAATATTGGATAAATTAATATTTTTTGTCAATTCTAAAATTAGTTTACCAACAAATAATATATTTATAAATTAATAAAAAGTTAATATTTTTTTATTGCATCAAAAACGTGTTGTTGTTGACAAAAAAAACGTGTTGTTCTCTCAAATTGCAAGAAGAATTATGAAGACTAGGTATTAATCCGTGCTATGCTGCGAGATTTTTTCTAAATTTTGTATATATTTTTAAAATAATAAAATTATTTTTGTAATGTAAATAAATATTATATTTATTTTGTATGAGCTTAAGTTATGTATTTATATATTTTAAATCTGAAGAAACATTATATTTTTTTTTCAAAATTATAATTTGCTATTAAATTTAGTTAGCTAACTAATTATAAATATATATATATATAGGAATAAAATATATAAGAATAAAGCAATACATTTTTAGTACTTTCATGCTAATGGCAAATGTAATCTATTTTTTCCAATAAATTGTCACATAATCCTCTTTTGTAATTATATAAAGCAAAATGTCATTTAAAAAAAGATTTATTAATTAATATGATTATTTTGAATTATAAAATTTATTTATTTATCAAATATTTTATTATAAACATATGTTTCTAAAACTACCAAACTATAATCAATAGCATTCATATCAAAACCATTGCTATTGTTTTAGAACTAAATAGAAAATTATGTTTGAACTCTTAAAATATTGTTTTAGTTAAAGTTAAATAATTAAATTTTGGTTACTGTAAACATACTTTAACTTAGAAATTTAGCACAGAGAAATTTTATTTTCTTACAAAAATCGAGAAATCGTATTTTCCGTCAAAACAAAAAAATATCATTTTCCCATTAAAGTGAGAAATCTATTTTCTCGTCAAACCTAAAACCTAAAATTTCATTTTCCCGCGAGAACCTGTGTTTTTCCACCAAAGCTGAAAAATTACATTTTTTCACAAAAACCAAAAAATTTCATCTTTCTGCAAAAACAAAAAAAAATTGTATTTTCCTGTCAAAATCAAAAAAATTATTTTTCCTGCAAAAATTGAGAAATCGTCTATTCCTGCAAAAAAAAAATCATTTTCTCGTCAAGCCCCATAATCACGCTTTCCTACAAAAAGAAATAAATTATAATTTCCTGCGAAAACCAAAAATTGCATTATCTCCCGTGAAATTGTGTTTTCCCGCGAAAACTAAGAAATTGTTATGTTTTTATCGGTTCAAATTTTTGCTGATGTGTGAGCTTCTTATAACATAAAGCTTTTTGTGTTGTTGTCATGCAAGCATAATTGATGCTGAGTCTACACTTTTTCAATCATATTCGTCTATGTCAAACAAACTGATAGCTAGAATTTTTTATATTATTTATTTGTTGTTATTTATTATTTGGATTTGATTTTGGCAAAAAAAAGAAAATAATGATTTAATTTTTTATTTGTTTTTATTTATTATTTAGGTTTGGAATTGGTAAAAAATAAAATAATGATTTTTTTATTTGCTGTTATTAATTATTTGGGTTTGTAAAAAATAAAACAAAAAATAATAAAAAAATATATAGATATTTAATGGGTTTAAGTTTAAAAATAAAATAAGTAGAAAAATATGTATTAATAAAATGTTTTGATTGGTGATTATTTTTGTTGAGGTGTCATGTTTATAAAGCTTAAAAAAACTGATGTATTTTTGTGTTGATTTCTTAATGATATAATTGCTTTTTCAGACAGAACTGGTTCATAATACTGTCTTTAATTTTTTGAACATTACAGACCGTAGTAATCATATTTAACATCGTATATAATTAACATATTTCATATTTTAAACGAGTAAAAAATGACTAAATTTTTAATACTTGACAAAATCTTTCTTTGTCTGGTTTTGTGTTGTCGGCAGCAAATAAAAATCGTTAAAGCAGAAAAGTTCCTAATTTTCAACGAGAAGTACTCGTGATTCCGTAATGCTTTTATCATGTTGACTATCTTTTTGATGATTTTGTTTAATGACTAGATTAGATGAATTAGGGAAAAGATAAAATTAATTAAAGAAGACGGCGAGGAGGAGAGCATAAACTTAAACATTATTGATGATAGGGACCACAAATAATATTGGTCAGTCACTAATGTTACCCAAACCATGTGCCAAGCTTAACTCATCCTTTGCTGTCACCGTAAGCTTCGAATCCAAATCGACACCCAAAGTCAATATGTCTCCTTCACGTCTTCCCCTTTATCTTCTTCTTCTTCCTTCGACCTTTCTTCTGTCTTCTCCAACGGAGAAGAAAAAGAAGAAACCTCACTGATTCTCTCCTTTTTTTTTTTTTTTTTCTTTCTCCGAAGCTATGGATTCCAGAGCTATGCTCGATTCCGCTTTGTTTCAACTCACCCCTACTCGCACCAGGTCCGTCTCCACTTCTGATTATGATTATGATTTTGCTTTGACGATTGATTTTGATCTTGAACAGTGTTTGTGTTTGTGTGTGTGTGTTGGATTTTGAAGATTCGATTTGGTGCTTTTCTGTGGGAGTAAGAAGGAGAAATTGGCTTCTGGGATCTTCGAACCCTTCATCTCTCATCTCAAATTCGCTAGAGATCAGATCTCTAAAGGCGGTTACTCCATTTCTCTTCATCCTCCTACTTCTCACTCTCCTTGGTTCACCAAATCCACTTTCGATCGGTAATTATCAACTTTTTTGCTCTGAGTTTTGGCGAATTTTTTAATCGGATTTTGAAAATTTGTTAACAATTTCGGAGAATTATGCCTGTTCGAGTAGAGAATGTGTCTCAGTTGCAACAATGATCTCTTTTTTAGGATTCGATCTACCACTGTGTGTGGAGAGATCTTGAACAATGTGGATGTTGCTCAGTGACTGATTCACGTTTCTTCTTCGTTTGCAGGTTTGTGAGATTCGTAAACACGCCTGCGATTATCGAGAGGTTCGCGACTCTGGAGAAAGAGATCTTGCAGATTGAGCATTCGATTCAAGCTAATGAAATCGCCAATGCTGCTGATGCTGAGAGATCACAAGACGGTACTTTAAGACTTATCTTTACTAAAGGCCAAAGCTTTTAATGGCAAATGTCGGGTTTTGACAGTGTTCTTGACACAGTCCTGACACTGTGTTGCTTATAATCTGCAGGGAGTAATGCTGGAGCTAGCAGTAACGTAAAGAAGTCAAATGAGTCCTCCAAGGTAACTTGTGCTTTCTCAAGTGGTACTGTGTTTATTCTGTAACTGGTTTTTCTGTCAATTGAGTCTTTTCCTCTTCATCAATGTATTACACAGAAAGATTCTGAGAATGGCAATGAAGCTGCAGGAGAGGAAACATCGAAGTAAGTCTCGTACCTATGGAACTATATACATTTCTTTTGGCGCAACATGCATCTTATTGACCAATTGTGTTTTTTTTTGTTCGGTTTATTTAACAGGATTCAGCTTCAACGTCTTCTTGAAACTCGAAGAACATTGCTTCGGAGAGAGCAAGCAATGGCCTATGCACGAGGTGTTGTTGCGGGTTATGAAATCGATAGCATTGATGATCTCATTCTATTTGCTGATGCTTTTGGGGCGTCAAGGTTAAGGTAAGTAAAATAGTGCTTAACCATTTTTCTTCTGCTATAAAGATCATTTTGCAAGTTTTAGTCACCCTTTTTCTCATCGTTACGACAGGGAAGCATGCGTAAAGTATAAAGAACTATGGAAGAAGAAGCACGGAGACGGGCTTTGGATGGCGGAGTTAGCAGCCGTGAAGGCGATTGCTCCATCAGACATGTCATTACTGGGTTCTTCAGGGATCATCCTCACCAATGAAGGTGCTGCTCTATCACTAAACGGAACAGACTCATCTAATGCAAGTTCTGAAAATAAAGGTACTACTTGACTTCAGACATGCTAGTTCTCTTACTGATGGATAGCTAAAATGTCCGTTTCTGATGTGAAGAGAGTTTTGATTTTGTAGATGACAAGTCGGTTAATTTGGACCAACACGCGCCTGGTGTTCCAAATTTTCAACCACCAATGGGATGGCCGAACCATATGCCTCAGTACTACTACCCGCCTCCGTACCAAGGCTATCCGTACCCTCTAATGCAACCTATGCCAAACCAAAACCAAGGAAACATGCCATGGCCTTCAAAGGGCAAAGCTTCCAAGAAAAAAGGGAAAGCGGATTCTGATGAAGACGAGTCTAGTGGATCAAGTGAATCTAGCGAATCTGACTCGGCCAGCGATGATTCTGCTTCGTCTTTGGAAGATCAAGTTAAGAGACACTCTCATAACGGTAAAAGCTCTCGTCGGTCAAAGAAAAACCGGAAGAAGAAATCGTCTAAAACTGTTATCATCCGTAATATCAACTACATAACACCCGAGGGAAGAAACGCAGACATGGAGGGAAATGAGTTTACTGAAAACGGTTCCATCAAAGAGACTGTAGATGCTGCGGTTGGATTTCTCAAGGAGAAAAGAGGCCATGAGGGAGAAGGTTCTGGTGATGAGATTCTGAAAAGCTCGGCTGAAGAAAAACGAGGCAATGAGACTTGGGATTCGTTTCAGAATATTTTGATGAGGCATGATGATGGCTCTGATATGCATTCAATGGATGTCGTCGGTGAAGAGCATTTCACCCACAGAGGATCTAGTCTTGGTGCGAATTCTAATGGTTTGCAAGCGAATAACAATGCCTCAGATGAATCCATCATCGTAACTCATAAACACATAGAAAACGGAGGAGGAGCGAGCTTTGATCATTTTGAAAGCGAGGATACTGCTCGTAGGGTTCCAAGAACGAGGGACTCAACGGAAGAATGTATGTTACTGCTCAAAAGATCAGATATGTTAGGGGATGAAAGCAAAGACTTGTATAATGCTACAAGAGGTGGTGACTCACTGGTGAAGAAGTCAGGGAGTGGAGAGGATTGGTTTACTTCCGATCATCATCGTGCAGGGAAACCGGAAAGCAACTTCGGGAGAATGTCGTTTGATGAAAGTTGCGTTTTGACATCTGGAGGTTCTGATCAGAGCAAGAAACAAGAGTTTGTTGATGACTCGTTCATGGTCCATTCATCATCACTCACTACTGATGATCTTTATGACTCTCGGTGGAGACCAGACATGTCTGCAGATATTGCTTTGGCCTCCTCTGACATGGAAGAAAAGCGTGAAATGTCTGGCTCATGGGAACCAAATGATCTCTGCATGATTCTTGAACGCAACTCAGGAGACTCGTTGGCTAATGATCACTCCATCGACTTCTCTGTTGAAGCGAACGCGAGGCTCTCGAGTAACGGAACAGCTCAGGAGAAAGAAGACAAGACCATAGTCTCAAACGGCGAGAAGAAAAGCAATGCGAAGAACCCTGAAACTCGAAAGTCTAGAACTCCAAGTAGAACCAGAGCTGAAGCCATGTCCAAGACCGTGAAGAAACCGACAGTAGCTAGCAGAACAATGGCACAGAAGAACAAGTTTGAAAAGGTAAGAAAGATCTTTACTGTTGCATTATCTTCAGCGGTTTATTAGATTAGTTTCTTACCGAGTCTATATTGGATTATAGGAAGAAGAGATGAGGAAGAGAATAGAGAATCTTGTTCAGGAAAGGCAGAGAAGAATCGCTGAGAGATCAGCCGCGACTGCATCTCGAAAAGCTTCGAACCGAGCACCTTCAAGGGCAACGTAAGAAGGTGAAGGATTCAGTTAAAACCGTTGAAAGCACAAAACGCGACGTTTTGATGCGTCAAATGAGATTTGTTTGGTCACACTTCAAATTTTTTTGTTGATACATTCATAAATAAGTCTGGTGAATACTCCTTGATTTTGCTTGTGTCACAATTATTTATTTATTTTATTTTTTCTACGAGAATTGATTTGTAATTTAATTTGAGTTAATTATGAGAGATATATATATATATTTGTAATTTGGATTACAGACTCAAAAGTTAAAACTTAAAATTATACTCAACCTCTTCATCTTTATTAAAGTTTTAAATTCGCAAGTTCACAACTTTGTATTATTTCATTATTCATCATGTTTTAAGGACTATAAACCACAACGCGGTTAGCTATTTGAATGGTCCAACTAAAGAAATATAAATACTTTTCTTATCAATAAAAAATGGATATGCATGAATAGTTAACTTTGACTAGAACTAAGCATAAACGCTTATGATTTCTTTCCATATGAACTCAAAATAAAAAAAGATGGTAATATTACAACTTACAACTTGACTAATATTATGCTTTTTTGCAACTAGTATATATAGTGTCGAGATTTGTAGTTACACATAACATATGTTATGGAGATGTAACCAACATAAATAACATAGGCTATGTCTAAGACTCTTAGAACATTTTGCAAAACAAGTCATATATCATGAGGTCGAAAATATATACTTTTTATGCCCAAATATATATCATGGAATTGTTAGAGGTAATCGTTAAATGTATGTAACCAACTTTGACGACTTTTATAGTAGTTATATTTTTATAACATTTAAATCAGAAAAATGGACAATTCCACATATAACGGTTATATACAACTGTATGTACGATGTATGATGATGTATTTGATATATTTTTAGATTTTTTACCTCTATAATATACATTCCTAATATAATGTTCTGTGAGAGAAAGGAGTTTGATATTTGATGGATATATATATATACACACATCTTTCGTAAATTTTAAACAAATTTATATTTTCTTAGGGGTACTGGTTTTGGCTTGTAAACAAGAATCTCACCGTCCCTATAGCAACAAATCGTGTGGAGAGGTATGTAATATTATTTAATGTCTTACATGTACGCAAATAATATATCTGTCAAGAACAAAATTCTGATTGTGTTAAGCTTTTGTTTATTTTCTGTGTTACTGAAAATGATAGTTTTTGTATTCTGTTTCAATTTAATCAGAATAGAAAAAGGTTTTCATCCTTCGAGTAAAACAGAATGGGTGTAACAAGAAAATACATAAGTAGCATTCTATCGTTTTAAACTGCTTTCCAAAATTTTTATATAATTAGTAAATCACACAGATAAGAAATAAAACAGAAAACTAAAAAAAGGACTTAGGTTTAGAAAGGGGTTAGAGAACTTTTGCCCTTAAAAATGACAGATTCAACATTTGTTATCCTTTGGCTCTCTCTTTCATGAGAAAGTTCCATAAGTCCTACAGCAAAAAATGGCCTCTCTTGAATTGAATCTCAAACCCTAATTAGATTTGCTCTGCACGATTCTGATTGTGATTGTGATGTTGTTCTTTATTAATATCTTCAACCTGCAAGGCTTTGAATAAGTCTGTAAATATTCATACTTTATTTTGATTTTTTCAGCAGAAACCCAAAAAAAAAAATAGTATTTTTTTTGTTTGAAACAAGACATTATAAAGTTGGAGTCGCCGGCAAGTGATGACAGCCGGAGGCTGTTTGGATATTCCAACAATGTTGTTCGGTCGTAAATCATCGAGCAAGTTACAGGTAAAAGTTTTCTTATTTCTTGATTGATTTTGATTATAGGAAGTCATTCAAATGATTCATAGATAAAACATAATCTAATAAGTTTCTCATCTCTTGAGTTTATTATTATATGAATTATGATTTTGTTCATGCTAGATCATTCTTGCTCACCATCTTTCTCTGTTTTCTTGTTTGTTATGATTGTCTTTGAGAAACATGAGTAAACTCTATGATGATGAATCAAGAAAGAGCTAACAAATTTTTCATAATCACATTTTTCAGCCAGTAAAAGGTCAATCATCATCGCCTAAAGTTAGCAAGATTAGCAAACAGGATGTTAAACCTTCTTCGTCACCTAAACCTTCATCTTCACCAATATTAATTAGATCATCTAAGTCGATATTATCCTCGAGCAGCCTAGCATCATCAAGACGTGTTTCTTCGAGTTCATCGCCTTTAAACATCGTCAAGAATGCTTCTATCAAAGAAGCTAAGAGCCCCAAGACGAGCAGCTCGCCTAAATGGACAGGAAACTTTATTCTTATGGTCGAGCTTCGCAGGAAGATCTTTACCTTTCGAGACATCATTGATCTTCCTCCTCTCGACGGTTCTCCCTCCATAACCGATGTGTGTAAAACCGCAAAGTTTATCATTCTTAACTCAATCCTTTAATATGTTATTTTGACTCTCCCTTACTTGTTTTGTTGAGTAGATGGTGATGCATACAATGAAAGATCTCAAGAATTTATGTCCTGAGATCATCCACAGCTCACATATCTCGGAGATTAGACGCGCAAATGTGGATAAGGTACTCAAAACATGATCTGAATATATGACTAATCCTCTGTTCTGAGTTCTTGAATCTGATCAAATGTTTTTCCCCATAGGTTCTTGATCATTTCTTTAATGCTTTGAAATCCATTGGAGATTCATGGATCGATAACCCTGAATGGATAGCTAAATCCAAGTACTGGAGTAGCAGCGTTGGGAAGAATCAATCTGATCGACTAGGTGATATTTCTTGTTACCTTCACAAGAAAGTTATCTCTCAGTCTTGAAGTTCGAACTCTTTTAAAATGTTTTAAATTTTTCTTTTGCAGTGGAAAAGGTATTAGCAGCATTACATGGACTGATCAAGATGTCTAAAGAGAGGTTTGATATGATGGAGATTGACGAAGAAGAAGAGAAGAAAGAGGTCGTTAGTCCACGGACGGCTAAAACATCGAGCAGTCGAGTTTTATCTCCGTCTGAATCATTCTCCGATAGCAGAAGCTCGTTTTGCGGGTCGCCGAGCACGCCAAGATCAGTTCTTCCAGAACCTATGATGGGTTCGCCGGGCAGAACCGGAGACTTTGCAAACTCTGCATCATCTCTACTGTGGAACATGAGAGTTCAAGCTCTCGAGAAGCTTAGTCCTATCGATGTTAAGAGGCTCGCTATTCACATATTGTCACAGAAAGAAGCTCAGGAAGTACCAAACCAAAGCAACGGAGAAGATGAGGTCAATGCTGTTGAAGAGATCAAGCAGGAGAAGAATGAAATAGAGAGCGTTGATGTGAAGATGGAGACAGAAGAAGAACCTGTTGTTCTTGATGAGCAAGAAGATACTATCATGCAAATCTCTTCATTGGATTCAGATGCTGAATCCAAGCTCAATGTTTCAGAGAAACTAGAGATTGCGCCGGAATCTTTGTCACCACCTCCTCCTCCTCCTCCTCTATCCACAACAAAAGTTGCGTCTCTAGCTTCTCAACCGCCGCCACCTCCTCCTCCTCCGTCACCACCGCTGATTTCAAAGACTGATGTGGTGGCCGTTTCATCACTTTCACCTCCTCAACCACCACCTCCACCACCGTTTATAAAAGGCTCTGTTACACCACCACCGCCTCCTCCACCTCCAGGAACTGCAGCAGCCCCACCACCACCGCCTCCACCTCCAAGAAATGCAGTGGCGCCACCACCACCACCGCCTCCACCTCCAACAAATGCAGTGGCGCCACCACCGCCTCCTCCACTTCCAGGGACTACGGCGGCTCCACCACCGCCTCCTCCACCTCCAAGGACTACGGCGGCGCCACCACCGCCTCCTCCTATCATGCAAAACAGAGCCCCACCACCACCGCCAATGCCTATGAGAAATGGTGCAGGCGGTGGACCTCCGCCTCCACCACCTCCTATGCCACTAGCAAACGGAGCAGCACCGCCTCCGCCACCACCCCCTATGGCAAACGGAGCAGCACCGCCTCCGCCACCACCCCCTATGGCAAACGGAGCAGCACCGCCACCTCCACCACCTCGAATGGGTATGGCAAACGGAGCGGCTGCTCCACCACCACCTCCAGGAGCAGCAAGAAGCTTGCGACCCAAGAAAGCAGCTACAAAACTGAAAAGGTCAACCCAACTAGGGAACCTTTACAGAATCCTTAAAGGAAAAGTAGAAGGACGTGATCCACAGGCGAGAACCGGCGGCGGAGGCGGAAGAAAAGCAGGAGTGGGAAGCGCTCCCGCCGGTGGAAAGCAAGGAATGGCTGATGCTCTTGCTGAGATCACAAAGAAGTCTGCATATTTCCTGCAAATTCAAGAAGATGTTGCAAAATACATGAAATCAATCAATGAGCTGAAGATTGAGATCACTAAGTTCCAGACTAAAGATATGGCTGAGCTTCTTAGCTTCCATGGCCGTGTCGAATCAGTTCTTGAAAAGCTAACAGATGAGACACAGGTAAGCAACATTTTGAGAACATCTTATTATCATGTATACTTCGATATCCTCTGTTTTTGTGGTTCTTGATTGCGAGAATGCTTTAAAAAATTTCAGGTTCTTGCGCGATGCGAAGGGTTTCCACAGAAGAAACTCGAAGCAATAAGAATGGCGGCTGCATTGTACTCGAAGCTGCACGGTATGATCACTGAGCTGCAGAACTGGAAGATAGAACCTCCTTTGAATCAGCTTCTTGATAAAGTAGAACGTTACTTCACAAAGGTAACTTCTTCAATAATCTTCTTTACCTTAGAGATCCTAATTCCAAATTATTTCAATAATAAAAATCATAAATTGGTTAATTAAAACAGATCAAAGGAGACATTGACACGCTGGATCGAACCAAAGATGAAGAAGCTAAGAAGTTCCAGAGCCACAACATCCACTTTGACTTCAATATACTTCTTCAGATCAAGGAGACAATGGTTGATATCTCATCAAGCTGCATGGAACTCGCATTGAAGGTAACTAACAGCAAGAAATATTATAACCCTTTTTTAAAAAAAATTTCTTTTCTTAACCGTGATTGGATCAAAATCAAACTCACAGGAAAAGAGAGATGAGAAGCTTGTGTCACCTGATGCGAAGCCGAGCCTGAAGAAGACAGTAGGATGTGCTAAAATTCTTTGGAGGGCATTTCAGTTTGCATTTAAAGTCTACACATTTGCTGGAGGACACGACGATCGAGCTGATTCTTTAACCAAAGAGCTGGCTCATGAGATCCAAACTGATACTCAGAACCCATGATGAGTCCATCATTCAAGATCATCACAAACTACTACTACTCCTTTTTTTGCCTTTTTCAACATCTCAAAATGTTCTATATAGAACAACAAAAGAGTATATGTATATGTATAAGATTTAACCTGTTGTTTTGACTTTTGAGTTTGTAATTTTGAAGGGTCCCCAAAAAAAATTAGGATTTAGAGGTTTCATGGGAGCTCCGAGATACAGAGTCTTTTTTGGGTGGAAAGGCTTTAAAAACCTTTTGAGTCAAGCAAGACCTTTGTGTTGCCACAATATGTAATATTTTTTTCTGAAATATGTAATATTGTTTTGTTGTTATAAACTTTCTTTCTTTGCTTTTATTAGTTGGTGACGAAAAAACCTGGCAAAAGAAATGACATTAACAAAATTTAGCTGAAAATTGATGATGATTTTTGCCAGAATCTTGACATAATGAAATTTTCTGGTGGGAAAAATAACTTACAAAATTTCTTATTATTTTTACAATACACTATTCTCGAATGCATATGTATATTACTAGCAAATTGAATGATCTCTCGTATGGTTTGCATGTATGCTTTAATTTGTGTTGTCTTCTCTTGCTCTTATAAAAAGCATTCTTTCGCGCATGCATGCAGTTGTTTGGTTGTGATGAAACCATCTTTTTTTTTAACTTTTTAATTGATGAAACCCTTGTACGTGGCATTGCATTTTCTTGCATGCAATTTGAGTAATTTTTAAAAATAAAACACAAAAAGTTGGGTTCTCTTTTCATATGAAAGAATTATGTTTTGTTAACTATCTGAATTTTTCTTGATGAAACTGGAAATATATATACATTTAAATATAATGCTACACTGTCTAGCTATTTCACAAATTTTATTTGAACTTCACATTTTAACTAATCTGAACTTCATTTGCAGCTTATTATTACCAAATTTTATTTTTCCTACAACAAAAGAAACGTGAATCCAAAGAAACGACAATCGTGTGGTCAAACCACTCTTAAAAACAAAAGAAAAAGTTCAATGCAAATGTATTTAAAATAAACAATAATCACAAACATCTTTAGTCCCTTTATATAAGTATCATCTTCTTCCTTATTAGCTCTGCAAAACACTTGTGCCCATCTCTCTCTTAAAAAAAAATGAAGCTCTCTACTCGTTTGATCTCAGCTGTTCCCCTATTGTTCATGCTCCTCATTGCCACAGGTTCATGATACTTCTAAATGTACATAAACTGATGTCAATACGCGTAATCATCTGTCATATCAATTTGCTGAGTGATCTGTGACTCATATCTTGTTATTCGCCATTTCTTTTGGTTATAGTTTATACATTCTCTTGTAGTTATGGTGACTTATGGATGGGTTATCTTGTGACTCTAGGGATGATGGGTCCGGTCACGGTGGAGGCACGTGTGTGTGAATCGAGTAGCCAATTGTTCAATGGACCGTGTCTGAGCACAACCAATTGCGCCAGTATTTGCCACAGTGAAGGTTTTACGGATGGTGACTGCCAAGGATTCCGACGTCGCTGCATCTGCAACAGACCATGTTGATCGATGATCTATATATATATTATATATATATATATATACAATGAATACGCTCTGAAAAAGAAAAACTTGATTATATATATCTTCTCTGTCTCTTCGATCATTTTCTGTTGTTTCCTTGTAATTTCTTATCGTTTGTCTTTGAAATAAATAACACAATACGGTATCTAAATCTTCAAAGTTTGTATGTTTTCTATACAGTATGTGTATGCCTATATCTCAAGTCTCAACTTAAAAATCAACCAGCCAAATTGTAGTGGGGACACAACAAATACACCAATATTTAAGCTGTATTTTAAAAAAAAAAAGAATAAAACTTGGGTTTGGTTCGAATTCGGTTAGATGGACTAATTATATATTGGATAAAACTTGGATTAGGTTCGAATTCGGTTCGGTTAATTAGTTATACTTATAGTTTCTTCTATTCTCTTAATCTCTTCAAAATGAATACAATAAGATTCTTTCAAGTTTAAGAATTTTGGTTTTCTTTTATTCTCTTTAAAATGAATCATTTTATATATTAAGAAGCAAGTTGGGCTGTGGTTGAGAATTATGATGGTTCATTACCTTTTGTATATTATGTGAATTTACCTTTAATTACTCTTAATAAAATTAACAAATTAATATAATCTAATTTTTAATTGATTCGAGTTTATATCATAAAAATATTCGGTTTACTAAAAAGAGCTAACTAGCATAAGTAAATAAAAAAATTATAATTATTTTATTAAACTAATTTTAATTTGATTGTTTAACCTACTAGTATTTTGACTAATCTAATTGTTTTATACGATCACAAGTAAAAACCTAAATCATTTAAACCTTTTAAAACTCTATATATATACATATATTAATTAATATTAAGTTGATATGAAACAAGGATTCTTTGGTTTTGGTCATTTTTGGTTGCTATGTTTTTTATGCAAATTTTAAATTTTATTAATTTTAATCTACCAATTTACATCAAAAGAAGAGAATTATTTATCATGTTTGATAAATGCAACAAAACAGCAAAGCATACATATAAGTTTTATCAGATAATATAAAAGATATTAAAAATAATATATAAATAATATATTTTGTTTTGTTACAAAAAACAATATACTTGTATTTTTTAAATATATTAAGTTTAGTTTCAAATTATTATAAAATTTGATTTTTTTATTTATAAATAAACTAATATTGTATTTTAAAAAGTTTTAATGAACCCCACAGCTAGTAATAAGATTATTTCAAGTTTAAGAATTTTGGTTTGGTTCGAGACGGTTCGGTTTGGAAATTGTATCCAACCCAAGTTATGAAAGAAAACAAATGGTTTATTTTACAACGCGTGTTCCTTGGTCCCTTTACAAGTTTCCTCCTTTATCACATGGACACAGACTGTTTTTTCAACTCTTCGCCTTGGGCGTTATTATCCAGAAACAGTGTTGACGAAGAAGAAGAAGAAACGAGCTAGTGAAAGTAGAAGTAGAAGAAGAAGAGCCATTCTGGATTTAGGGTTTTGTTTTGTGTTTCTTCTACTCCTCCTGATATGGCTTCCGTGTTGCTACTGTTTCTGGTGTTCGTGTTTGATCTCATAGCTTTTGGTCTCGCTGTTGCTGCAGAGCAGCGAAGAACCACCGTCAGTTTCTCTCCCTCTCTCACACACTCACTCTCTATAGTAGTTCTTCTCTGGTTCAGTCAATATCTGTGAATCACAGACTGTGATTGCTCCAATTCCAACATGTCTCGTAAACTTGATTTGATTATTGCTATCTCTTCTTAGGATTGTTTAAGTTGGGTTCTTCCAAAATTTTTGGGTTTTGTGAAATTCATTTAGTTTCGTCTTAAGCTTCATAGAAAGCTGAAAACTTTGGGGGAGAAATTTCGAAGATTAGAGGCATACATGCTCAAGCTTCTTCTTTTAATACTGTAATCAGAGAAAAAGTCCTTTGAAAACCCATTAACTGTGGACATTTGTAAAAGAGTTGAGATTTGTCCTGTTTTGTGTTCTTCCTGATTTTGTGTCTGGTGTTGCTTTTGTTGACAGTGGCAAGTTGTTCATGAATCAAGAGATTCAAGCTACTGTGTGTATGAGAAGGATATCGCAACGGGTCTCGGAATAGGTTCTTTCTTGATCTTTTTAGCGAGTCAGCTCTTCATTATGGTGGCGAGTCGATGTTTATGCTGTGGAAGGGCACTGACACCAAGTGGCTCTAGATCCTGGGCTATTCTTCTCTTCATCACCACCTGGTACAATGCTCTTCTCTTCTTGCATAATCAAATGTATTACAATCTTGGATTGCTCCGTTTATCTCAGTACTCTTATAAAATGCTCTAAGCTTCAACTAGTCATAGATGTTTGCAATTCAGAATAAAGATAAACAAATATCGTGCATATGCTTTGATTCAATGGAGATTTACTGATTTAGACTTTACTTTCCTAAAGTGTCAAAACTACACATTCAACTTCAACATCAAAGAACTAAACTTTTTCCATATGTTCTGTATCTATGGTTGATTGTTCATGTGGCTTACAATGGCGAAACATCACTTTTTATCTGGTCTAATCACAGAGATTGTTGGTCAACCTCAAACGATATCTTGTTGTGACATTTGCTGCTATAAATGTCATTTGCAGGGTCTTCTTTTTCATAGCAGAAGTGTGTTTACTTGCGGGATCTGTGCGAAACGCTTACCACACAAAGTACCGTGTCTACTTTGGGAACACAGCTCCTTCTTGTCGATCATTAAGGAAAGGCGTGTTTGGTGCTGGAGCTGCGTTCATAGTGCTCACAGGGATTGTCTCCGAGCTTTACTACGTGAGCCTCACAAGGGCCAAAGACTTTCAGGCTCCACGAGATCCGGGTATTAGAATGAGTAGCTTGTAGAACTTACACACATACTCAGAGTTTATTTAGAATTAGAAGAAACCTTTTTAAGCCATTGTTGCTGTGATCATATTGTATGACTTAATGTGTACTTGTTTGTATATGAGAAAAAGATTAAAGTACTTTCTTGTGGGTTCATGTGATCATGATGTCTCGTGTACTTCTTTTTCTTGCACGTTTGTGCACAGGCAGCCTCAAACGCCACTTGAATCGCTGAGCAATGCGGTTGCATTAGGAAATCAAACCTTTGCTTTCTGCGTTTGCGGTTAGTAAAACGTAAAAGACGGATTTACCCCTGATCTTTGCAACAAATTACTCAAAAAAAAATCAGACTTTTTGATATACACAAACTAGACAGTGCCTCAAAATGGCAGATAGATCAGCAAATCTGTATGTTCACAACACACAGACAGATTTGTCTCTTGTCTCTCTCTCTCTCTCTTTTGTTATAACTAAAAATGTAAAGAAGAAGCTCTCTCTCTCTCTCTTTTGTTATAACTAAAAATGTAAAGAAGAAGAGTTACAGAAGATGCAAGAATCAGACATGAGTTGATGAATGATGCTTCCTTCTTCAATCCTAAGCTTCTTACTCTCTCTGTTCCAAAGATGAACAGCAAAGCTATTCTTACGTAAATGCGTAAGCCTCTTCCTCGACCAACTCGCCTCGCTCTCGTTCGCCGACGCTCTGTAAAATCCTTTGATTCGAGTCCAATCCACAGGATAGAACGCAGACGGCGGAAGAACAGAGAATCCCAAATCCGAGGAGGAAGATGAAGAAACGTTGATTCTTGCAATGACTCTCGACACTAAGTAAGGACCGTTATGACCCCATTTGTTACCGTTGAAGGTTCTTGAGAACTCGTCGATGAATCTTTTGAGCAAAGGATGGTTCTTGTCAAAGATGAGCACCGCGTTGTTGAGCCTGCTCCATTTTCTTGTAACCGGATCAACTGTTTGAGCTCCGATCACGTTGTGGAGATTGGTGAGAGATTTTAGGATTATGACGTCTGTGTCTAAGTAGGTTCCGCCGTATTTGTAGAGCAAGACTAGTCTTAGAAGGTTGGAGAGGTTTTGCTCTAATGGAATCGCTCCTGGACTGAACATTCCTTTCTTCAATCTCTCAAACCATTTCTCTGCGGATGTGTCTTTGAAGATGTAAGCGTAATCGGGTTTGATTGGAAGCACTTTAAGCCCTTTATCTGTAAAGGGTTTCAAGATTAGTGTTCCTCTGTCACAGTCAAATGAGTTTGAGACCAAGACTAAACAGCTATTTGGGTGAGATTTGAAGAGACTCTCTATGGTGAATCGTTCTCTATCACCGAAAGATTCGATGGATGAGATCCAGGTCATGAAGAACAGTGACTCGCATGAGGATTTGGACAAGAAAGACTTGATCCTCGTCTTGAATCTCTGTCTTGATTTGCCTTGTGGCCGCTGTTTTGTTGCTGATGTTGACTCTATTCTTCTCTTTAAACTCCTTGTCTTTCTCTCTGTCCCCGTGGACGAAACGTTCTGCTTCTGTACGAAACCTAAAGAGGTTTCTTTTACCACAAGCAACAATGATGAATCTGACTCAGAGGATGATGTTGCTGTTGTTGTTGCTTTTGATGATGATGGTGATGATGATGATGATGGATGAAAAATCTGGTGATGATCAAGTGATATAGTGGATTTCATTGGTGGGATTGAATCAAGATGAAGAGAGAAGACAGAGAAGCTGTTGTAGATTAAGAGAAGCATGAGAAGAAGACCAAGAAGAGACATGGGAATACAACAAACAAAAGAGACGATCGATCTTTTCAAGCTCTGTAATAACAGAACATGTTCTGTTCTTTTGCTCTGTTCCATTTCAAACAATTTTTTTTGCAAAAGACAGAGACTTGTTCTGTAAGAGGTTTTTTGTTAGGACAAATGGGTGTGTGTTATGTGATGATAATTGTTTGTTAAGTAAAAAAATAAAAAAATACTAATGGAATATCGTGTATGTAAATATCAATTAAAAATGGCGAAAGAGAAAGATTACCAATACAAATTATAGTATATAAATAAGTGCAACGAATTAATATACTATCATCTAAAGCGTGTGGTTACTAATGGAATATCGTATTTATAATAAATGTAATTTGATCTTGACATCTTGTTTGTATCAGTTTAGGAAGATATATACATTTGTTGAGCTATATAACTATGTAATTTGTTTGCCTGAAGATTAATTTAGAAAGTTTTTCAATATCCATTTTTGATATTCTAACATAGTATCGATATCTTATCCATACATTTTCATTGTTCGGCCTACTCAACTCAAAATTAATGATCATAATGAAATTAATGGTTAAAGAAAAATCATTATCTAGAAAGGAGAGAATATTATAATTATTAGGGGTTAACAAGCCATGAGACCTTAATATCTAGAGAAATTTAAGTAAAATATGTTTTATATCGAAAATTGGAAGAGATCATATAAGTAATTTGTAACAATTCATTCACTGTCAATTCTAGTTTTAATTTATCAAAATTTCTGTAATTATTTTTTAAGAAAAAAAAAATCTATAACTGCAGAAAGTGGTATGTTATGTTTTCGATAGTTTAATTTAATGAGATAACTACTTAATTAATGTTATTTAGCATAAGTAGTAAGATGTCAATTAGAATCAAATTTCAATATCTGGTTTTACTCAACCTGTAATAAAAAAAAAATAGAATTATAATCTCAAGAAATCTGAATTTTGAGATATGAGGGACAAAATTCAATAGTTCTTTTCTTTTTAGATAGTTACTGGTTTTACCTTATAAACTCTGTTTGGTCGTTTCTAATGACACATGCAAGATAGTGTCCAGGCGTGGTCATGAATTTAATCGGTTTCTTATGCAATTTGGTGTTTTTTTTCTTTCTCTTTTGACAGCGGTTTCTTGTGCAATTGAAACACTAATTATTGACTGACCATATGCAATAATATGGTTGTTAGAATGTATATTTAGTGTGATTAATTTACACTAATATAATAAGGATTTTATTCGTATAGTTAAATACATGGGCATTATAATGATTGATTTTTTTTTTTTGGATTTAATGATAAGTCAACACTTTTGTTTGATTTGTGCTATGAGAATTGTTTATTTGTTTGAATAGGACGTAAGTTTCATGCGTTATTAGTACAGAGCCAAATGAGAAGCTTTCATCTTCATCATGATCAATATATATCTTGTAAATTTTTGTGTAGAAAGAGTGAAGAAAGTAAAAAAGGATCACTAAAAAGGAAGAAAAACGGATCATTAACCAATATATCTTCTAAACCAAACTACATAATAAATAGTTGGAAAAAAAATTACATAATTAATACTTCCTCTATTTCATAATTTAAGTTGTTTTAGGAGTATAGTTTTGTTCAAATTGTAAGTTGTTTTCACTTTTAATTTTATTAGATATTGTGTAGCCAATAATACTATACAATTTATTTTATGATTGATTAAATTATATTTAGTTTATTTGTTAATTGATATTTTTTTAAACAAAAGTTATTTTTTTTATCCTTGTGTTTTTACCCATAATATGAAATAAAGGGAGTATATCTGTTAAATTTTTGTTTTTTCAATATTTCAAAAGAATTTACTGTTTAACTCTAAAACTGAAAATAGAAACATTGCTTCGTCATAACTTTCTTCAATCATCTTTAATACATTCGAAGTTGTATGTTTCTCAAGTTTGGAAGCCTTTTCCCTACGTTCATGAAACTTAGCTGATGAGGGTCAATCTTATCGTCTGAAGCAAAGATATAACCGATATATTTCCCTTGGCAAGTTTAAGGTCGAATTTAGTAAATCAGTTATGTTTGTTGTTATAAATCATAATATTTTCTAAAATTTTCACTTAAAAATCAATTGGAAGAAGGATTTCACCGTTTGTCTGCATTTTTTGCATCACTTAAAGACTACAATTTGTGGGTTATATTTGCAAAACCCTAATAAATAATGAATGAAGATGAATGCAAGCAGAAAATAAAAATTTAGTCGTATGAGTACTTGAGATTAATTTTTTTTATGACTTTTATACGTTAGAAAACAATGGAAAATAGACTAATAGACAACATAGAAACCAAAGAGTGAAAAGTTCAATTATTACTTTTGTTTGATTTTTATCTTTGGTATGAAAAAATATCGAGAAGTTAATACTTTTGGTTGATTTGTGCTATGAGTAATTTTTTATCAACACACTAATAACCCTTGTGTTTTTCTAAAAGATGAACATCAGTTTTTTCACTTCTTCAAAAGTTGACACCTAATCAAAATAAAATATCAATCAAAATAAAAAAATAATATACATCATATTAAAAATTAATCTACTAATATTTGTTATTTTTTTTTTGCCAAACCCATCAAAATCCTAAAAAAATCTACATCTTTTAAAAACCCAAAAAAATCTACATTTTTTTCTGTTTGGACCATCACAACTCAGAGATTCATACTTCCGGTGGATACTGAAAACAAATCAATAAATTTCTAACTATTCACCGTTTAAGCATCACATGAGAGCTTTCCATCTCTCATGGTTTCAATTCATCTGCTGCTTCGTCTCCACTTTCGCAGCTCTACTTCTCCTCCCGGACATCTGCCAAAACCTCAATCTCCTAGATGACTTTTGGAACCAACTTTGATTTGGTTATTTGTATTCATATATTCCCTTTTGATTAACCCGATTGTCGGAGTTGGAGTTTTATGTTGCTATTGCCACGATTGTGACTTGATTGCTTCCCAATAATTAATTATTTTTGTTGAGTTAAGTTGATTGATTTTCATCGTATTTCATTTGTACAAATAGTCATATATCTCTGCAAAGTAGAGTTTAAAGGTGAAGAGATATAAATTTTCTTTTCCTCTTGTAGCGAAATTGAGGTAAAATTACTTATATGAACTATTCTGGAGAATTGAGTTTAGGATCTGAAGTGGATCGATGTTATACTTTTTTAGTTCTCTTCAAATCTCCAGTTCGTATACAAGGTCAAAGAGAATTTGACAACACCCTCATTTATGTTCTTCGCCTATTGTGAGAGGATCGTTGTTTACATGGCTACACAACAACAAATAAGGAGAATCCACATCAATTTAGTGACTTTCATTATGTGCATGAATAAACTCAGTTCTACATGAAAGGGGACGAAAATATGGATGAATACAACACATACGTTGGATCTAGTTTTACGAGGAGAAAAGTATTGAAAGGCATTATCATTCAATAATAGTTATTTTCTTTTTAAAACCAATTTGATATACTTTAATCAAGAATGTTTATTTTTAATTACTTAATCTATGTTTATGTTAAAGAAATAAATTTCTTTATTGATTGGTTAAAATTTCAAATTAATTAATTTAAAAAGAAAATATGAATCCTTATAACTACACTTATTTTGATTAGATACACAATTCAACAACAAAAAAAATGAATTCTAATAAATTTTTGACACTACGGTTTAGTAAATTATATAATATGTATCGGTCTGTTTTGAAAATCACTCAACTTATTTTCCTAAATATAGGGTTTCTTGTGAATAAAGCTATTTGAATTATGATGGTAGTTGTATTTTGGAAATAAACTGTAATTAAGAAGAAAATGTCTAAGATGCAGCTATCTTTTATTCATTTTCCAAAGTATGAATTTATTTATGCAATCCAAATTTTCAAGCATAACTGCCAATGATCTTCTAAACTCTGTATTGTTCAATTGTTGCTGATAGTATGGAGCTTAGCTTTGTTACTTAATTTTTCTTTGTTTAAATTGAGAATATTAGTGTTAAAGGCAAAGTCTCTTTTTCGTGTTTCTGTTAAAATAGCTATTAAAATAAAATTATGGTATTGGCTAAAGTTGAAAGATCGGAAAGAGTACATGAATCGTAATATACAGCTGGTTAGAAATAAACTTGTATACATAACAAAAGAGTGGGTTGAAAAAGAGTAAAGAACAATATATTTGAAGAAAAAGAGGAGTAATTAAGAAGAAAAAAACAAAATAATATAAAATAAATAATTTAATAAAATTTTAATATGAGAAATTATAAAAAAACATAAGTAATATTTAACATTTATAAGCCAAATAATATATAGATTAATTAAAATAATATTTATTTATTTTCATAGTTGCCAAATTCAAAATTATATATTTCAAAATGCATTGAAAACATATGTAATATGTACTGGTGGAAAACAAATCACTGATAGTTACAACGGCTACAAAATCCCTCTAAACATTTATATCTTACTTGATGGCTTTGTGCGTTCATCAATTACAATTTTTCCTTCTTTTGAGCTTGTAGTATTTTAAACCACCATTAAAGTAAATCACATTATTGGTCATGCTGCGTTATACATATTATTTTATTTTTAATCATGTTATATATGAAATGCTGACCTATGTTGATTCAAAGATGTTAAAGGTTCCAAATTTTAATAATATTAAAGATATTCAATTTTATACATATTACTTTATATTTTTTTGTTTTTTCGTAACTTTATTTCTTTTGTTTTCCTTTTTTAAATAGAAGAAATACAGAAAAAATAGAATCATTGATCCCTATTTAAAGAAAAATTGAAAAATGGAGAAGTAGTTTCCTATATATATTCAGAAAGAACAAGAGAAGAGGAGAGAAGAGAAGAAATGTAGAGAAAAATATAAAATAAGAAAATAGGATACTTCAATACAGGAATGCAAATGATGAACAAACTCGATCGTGATCTGGTTTTGATTTTTTTTGGATTTGGTGTGAAGAAAAATCCTTAAATGTTTTGTCAAAAAACTAAGTCGAGAGAAAATTCCAATATATATCATTAGAAGAAATGACTTATAAAATTTAAATGTTCATATTAGTTTTTAAGATTAAAATTATATATCTTACAAATGTAACTATACATTATTATATCAAAACATGGCATAAGCTAAGTTGAACAAAAAAAAACAAAAACAAAATTTCTGTAGCATAACGCGGATTGGAGATATAGATTTGAAATTATTTTATTGTATGCTATTAGTTATATGATCATGGAAAGATATTAGCATATATGAATTTGAAAAAGTGTTAGATCAAAGTGAGAAAAAAAGTTTGATAAAGTAAATACTAATAATTTTCTATAAAATTTAATTGAAGTTTAAAAGACTTGCAGAGATATGTGCATGTGTATTCAATTAATGTTAAATTTTAACAAACTTTGATGATAAATTTTAGTAAAATTTTAGAAGATATTATTTTTGTTTATATCGCTAATACAGTATTTAATTAGTTAATGGGACAAACTTGATAATAAATTAGAATTTTTAATAAATAAAAACTAAAGATATCTAATGTTTATTTAGATTAAAAATATAAAAATACAAAATTTAAGATAAACAAAAATAAATATAATACTCATTTATATTATAAAAAACAAATTTATCATATCAAAAAAATATTTGTAGCGTAGTACGGAGACAGAGTCGTGCCTGCTTTATGTTTTAGGAAACATTGGTGTAGGGCATCATATTTTGTTAAAAAATTTAGGGCATCAATTTTAAAATTACTAAATAAAAAATATAAAAAATTATTATCATTAAAGAATTAGGGTAAAAACAAAACTATACCATATTGTTCTTTTTCTTTCTAAGCCGCTGCTGCATAAAACTTTTCAAGGTTTCTCCAACAAGGCAATTAATTATTGACAATTAAGGTAAAATTGTTCTGCTTGTTTTTCTTCTCTTTCATTCGCTAAATAAATTTTTTTCAAAATTGTGAATACTTATAAAATCTTACTTTTTGTGTTGTAGAAAGATGTCATCGAGCAAAAGACATCAGCCCTGTGGATACGAGAACAGAAAAAAGAAGAAAAAAAAGGAAGAAGAATCAAAATATCTGAAAAATTCAATATTCAGGTACTTCCAAAAATCTGGAACTCTTGATAGCTCTGTAGAGAATAATGATGAACAACATGCTACTTTTAAAGAAGATGAAGTAGATGAGAATATTAGTGACAGTGAGCATCACAGAGAAGAACCGAGTCTTAAGCTAGAGAATGTGAATGCAGTGAATAAGGAAGATGAGCATGTAAAAGATGATGATCATCAACATGAGAAGAGTGATATTCTGGAAGAGCCTTGTGTATTTATAGATATGTACGATCCTGCAAATTGGAAATTATTAAAAAGGGGTGGAACGAATGGAGAGATTTTATGGTTGTACAAGGTCTGACAAAAATACTTCCAGCTAATAATAAATTTCCCAAGGATGGTTTTAAGAGATATTTCTCACATTTGTATTATACAAGACAGATGAGTGATGAAGAAAAACAAGATCGGCGTTGGCTAGTTTACTCGAAGAGATTAAACAAGATCTTCTGTTTCTGTTGCAGATTTTTTAATGAGAGTGAGAATAGTCAATTGAAATCTACATGGTTCAGTGATTGGAGAAATGTTTTGAAATGGCTTAAGGAACATGAAACTGGCAGTGAACACATTTTGTGTATGAAGCAATGGATAGAGCTAGATCTCAGGCTACAAAAGAATCAGACTGCTGACAAATATGCTCAAGATGAAACCAATAAAGAGAAGATCCATTGGAAGCAGGTGTTGCTTAGGATAATTTATGTGGTTAAAACTCTCGCTAAACAGAATTTAGAGTTCCGAGGAAGCAATGAGAAGATTGGAGAAGAAGGTTGTGGAAATTTCTTAAGCTTTATAGAGATGATTTCAGATTTCGATCCTGTGATGATAGAACTTCTTAGAAGATTCAAAGAATGTGAATCTCAAGCTCATTATCTTAGCAAAAAATTCAGAATGAGTGAATAGCTATGCTAGGCAATGAGATAAAAGGCACGATTGTCAAGAAAATTCAGACTGCAAAGTTCTTCTCTGTCATTCTTGACTGCACTCCATATATTAGTCATCATGAACAAATGACTGTTATCATACGGTGTGTATATGTTTTAACACTTAGTTTAGGTCGAAGAATTTATTTTAACATTCTTGAAGTTGATATACATCTGGAGAAGGGCTGTTACGTGAACTTCAAGATGTGTTGGTTGCTTTTGATCTGAAAATTGATGATGTACGGGGCAGGGTTATGATAATGGCTCCAATATGAAGAGAAAGCATAAAGGAGTACATAATAGATTTCTTGAGATTAATCCCAAGGCGTTTTATACACCACGTGGTTGTCATAGTTTGAATCTTGCACTCTGTGATATGGCAGCCACATCTTCAAAAGCAATCTCGTTTTTTGGGATTATCCAGCGTACTTAATGCTTCTTTGCAGCTTCAAATAAGCGGTGGAAAATATTTGAAGATTATGTCGGTGGCCTAACACTTAAGTCTTTATCAAACACTCGTTGGGAGAGTCATATTGAAAGTGTTAAGGCAATAAGATTTCAAGCTCCTAAAATCATGGATGCTTTAGTTTACATTGCTGAAAATAGTGATGATCTGAAAGAGCAGAGTGAAGCTGAATGTCTTGCAACAAGTGAAACTCATGGAAATGGGAGTTTTGAGTTCTTGGTTTCCATGGTTATTTGGTACAATCTTCTATCTGCTGTTAACATTGTGAGTAAGAGTTTGAAGTCAGAAGACATGGATATTGATTTAGCTATCTCTCAACTGAAGGGGCTGGTTTCCTATTTTCAAAAATATAGAGATTCAGATTTTGAGAAAGCAAAAATCAGAAGCTAAAGTACTTGCAGAATCTATGGATATTGAAGCTATATTTCCCAATAAAGCAAAGCAGGTCATTAAAAGAAAAAAACATTATGGGAACGATTCAGAGAACGTTGAGGGATGTGTGACATTATCACCTGAAGAGAGCTTTAGAGTTGGCTACTTCATCCAAATCATGGATCAAGCTCTCTACTCGTTTGAAGCGAGATTTGAATAATTCCAAAGGTATAAAAAAATATTTGCATTTTTGTTTGATTTAAAAAAGCTGAAGTCAGCGAGTAATGATAGTTTGATGGGTTCTTATGCTAATTTTGAAGATTCTCTAAGACTTGGAAATCATTCAGTTATTCTTAGTCATGATTTTTTTGTGAGCTTAAGCTTCTAAGAGAAGCTTTACCAAAAGACGTTAAGAGACCTATTCAAATGTTAGACTTTATGAAAAGTGTCGAAGATTTTTATCCAAATTCATGGATTGCTCATCAGATATTACTAACGATTCCAGTTTTAGTTGCATCTGCTGAGAGAAGTTTTTTAAAGCTGAAATTGAAAATCTTATCTTCGCTCGATTATGTCACAAGAAAAATTGAGTGATTTGGCTATCTTATCCATCAAGAGAGAACTACTGAAGATGATTGATTTTGAAAGTTTGGTTAGCGATTTTTTGAAAAAAAAAAGAAAAGAAAAATTAAATTTTAAAATTATAGTTTAGATTTTTTTTTTTTTTTTTTGCTATATAACAATCATATCTGTTGTTATAAAAAAAATTAGGAATAAAAGCATTTTTTTGTTGAAAAATTGGATCATATGACTATATTAAACTGAAAAATAGATAAACTAACCATAAAAATCAATGACTATAGTATTTTGTATATGTTCTACAATATATACAAAATTATTCCTCTTCTATTTTTTTCCTTTACTTCCTGTTTTTTCTTTTTCCCTCCTTTTTTCTTCTTTCTCGTCCTTTTTTCTCCTCTTCACTCCTTCTTTTTCTCCTTTCTTTCCCTTCTGGTTTTCTCCTCTACCCTCACTTGTCACTTTACATTTTGTCCTCACTCCTATATAATTCATAAGATATAAATATTTTATATATAGTATAGTATAGTAATATAAATTGATATAGTATATTATAATAATGTATTTATAAATTTTATTTGAAGGGTAAAATAGACAAATTTTAAAGTTTTTAATTATTGAATTAATTATAAAATTAGTATGGTTATATTATTTATTTTATGGTGTAATGTGGTTATTTCACAAATTAACCCTTTTTTGTTCGCTTGTGTACGTTACCAAGCTTGACAGAGAAATACCTACTTTGTTTTAATAATAGTATATAGGACGTAAGTTACATGCGTTTGTCGGTATTAGTACAAAAATCAAATCAGAAGTTTTCATCTTCTTCATAATCAATATATCTTCTAAATTTTTGTGAAGGAAGTAAAAAGGATCATTAACCAATACATCTTCTAAACCAAACCAAACTACATAATCAATATATTTTCTAAATTTTTGTTTTTTCAGTATTTCAAACTCAGATTTACCGAATTAATTTGTAAAACTCTTCTCTACCGATTTGGATTTACCAATTAGGGTTTTCTCCGTAAATTTAATTGTGAGGCTGACGGAAAAAAGTGTTTCAATTAAAGAAAAAAACAGTAAATTCATCAAATTCAAGACTGGCATAAGACATTTCTAATCTCATGCAGTCATACACTGATCAGGAAAGTTTACATTGTAAAAACGAGTACAAAAATATTTTAGGAAAAATCAAACTTGCTCTAAACATTTTGAGTACAAACAAAAACATGAAGAAAAGAAGAATCAATAAGTAGTTTTCAGAAGATGATGAAAACACTGAAGACTTTGATAACTAATCCACACAATCAAAGAAGACCTCTCCTTCTCTTGTAATCACTAACAGTCAACGTAAGGCCATGTCTCTTGCCATCGTTCTCAGCAACTCTGCATCCCACTGTAGCTTCTGTCACCTGTTTCCTCGCCATGAACGCTTTCTGTACTCCTTGAGGTCCTCCATACTTCTGCAACGCCGTTAGCGACAACGGCAACTCAAAGTTGTGAAGCAGATTGTGTTCAGCGCCTTGTCCTATTGGAGCTCTTGTGTCTATTAGCTTCCCTGCCTCTGCAGCCGCTTCTAAAGCTGCTTCCGTCGCTTCGACAGCCGCTGCAGCATCTGCTCCACTGGCCTCAATCGCTGCTGCAACCGCCGCTTCATCATCTCCTGCGCTCCTTTTCCCGTTGTAGTAGTTCGATGATCGTGTCCATCTCCTCGAAAACGGATCATATCCAGCTTCACCCGCCTTGAGACTCGCCGTAATAGATTTCACCTCTGACGCGTTCTTGAAATTCTCGGCTCTGTTCTTCTTGTTCATCTCGGCGAGTCTCAGCGCTTTCTTATCTACACCTTTCTTCTTCTGTGACGCCTCGAGATGTTTAATCTTCGCTTTGATCCTCTCTACACCCGCTTCATCGTTCTTGCTCTGTGCATTCTCCAGCTCTCTTCTAAGCCGGTCTTTCTCCGCCGCAACATTCATCGGCCTGACAGAAGCCGATTTCTTCTCCTGCAACATCTGTTTCACCGTTTCCGCAGAGTAGACGAAACTGTTTATCCTCTTGATCGCTTCTTTCTTCTCCGACACATCTTGCTTCGTAGGCATACGACCATTTGTTCTCTCAACCTCTCTCACCCATTGCCTATACTCTTCCTCCACAGGATGACCATCTGAGATCATAGCCATCTGCCATCGAGCAGCAGAGGTTTCGTTTCCCCAAACAACGTTAAGGTACTTATGCGTAGTCTTGTTCTCTAGCTTGTAAGCTTTATCTGGTTCCGTTGCATCTACGTTCTTCACAAAGCAGAGCCTGTAAATAGGACCGCTCTTCGACCTCCCGATCCCAACCCTCACAAAGCAGCCAACGATAAGCTCTTCGAAGAACGGCTCCATTAGCCATTTCGCAAGCTTAGACCGCCTGATCGTGATCTCCTTAACATCCTCAAAGGTGGGAACATCTGACCTGTCGTCATCACTATCTAGCATTCCTCCATTGGAGCCTTCATCGTCGCTCTGAGACCTACTGTCACTGTCACTTTGGCTTGAGCTTGAAGCCAACGGTTTCCTCTTCGTCGACGAGAAATCTCTGCTACCTGAACCGCCTTTAGGTGCATCTCTGAGTTTCCTGAGAGTGGCAGGGTCTTGCTGCTTCATACGCTTCGCCCTCAGTCCGTTCAGTATATCATCCTTCGCAGTTGCAGCCGCTCGGTCTGCTGATCTTGCAGACGACCGCACACCACGAGAAGCCGACGCAAGAGGCTGAGTAGTAGTCTCCTTCTTCGAAACAGGGGTCGTCTTCTCGTTTTCCCTCTTCGATCTAAGCTTCTCCGTGAAGCTCTTATCTCCTTTCTTATCAGCACGCTCAGCGAGAATCATCTCTCTCTGAAACTCAGTCATCCCGGCGAGCTTCTGCCTGTCTTCCTCGTTCTTGTAAAGGTCATCACCGAAATCGGATTCCTCGCTGCTGTCGCCGCCTTCACGATCAGATGCGCCGTCGTTATAACCGGCTTCATCACGAGCAGCTCGGTCTTCTCTCTCTGCCTCTAACCTCTTCTTCAAAGGCACTTGAGAGCCTGATGGTTTCCTGCTCGCGGGGTAGCCACGGTCTTCATCGGAATCGTCCCTTGAATCGCTACCACCGTCAGAGTAAGAACCTTCACGTCTCCTAGACGACGGAGGATGAGAATGTCGGCTTCTTGCTGGTGCATTCGTTCTCCCCGCAGCTTCTAAAAGCAAGTCATCTAAATCAACCATAGCTTCTGAGGAAAGGCTTCACGAGAGAGAATTTCTTTTTAAAACAACTTTGAATTGGCTTTGCACTATCACCTGAAATTATTAGAAGTTGAATGAATAACAAAAACAACATTTGTGAAAGCAGAACACAAAAGAGATGAATTTTCAAAGAAATATAGAGTTACAAAAGGGACAATTTTCCCAATTATTTTCCCTTCAGAGGACAAACCAATTGGATTGGGAATAGAAATTCACTTAGAAGAGAGAATCGAAATAGAAATTTTCAAAACTTTGTTTGCGTATTAGACAGTAGGAGAAAGTGTATGAGAAGATTAATAAACAAAGGAGAGTATGAATCGAATTTGAGAACCATACGAGAGATCTTGAATCAGCGAAGCGGCGGTCAAACAAAAGCCAGTCGGGGCTATGCGAAACCTATCTGAGCTCCAAGCTCAAATCTGGCGGATTCAGAGCCGGAGAAAGATCGATCTCTCGTATGGGTATCAAATTCGATTCAAATAGGTAAGGTCGGGGATGACCAGAAGCTAGAAACCCTCACTTATGGTTCGCGGCGGAGAAAGGGAAGGAGAGAAAGAGAAGAAAAAGAGAAAAAAAGGAAGTTGGAAGGGAACTCACTTGGAAAGACGCCAAGAAATCGCCGGAAACTTGTTTCAGAGATCGACGGGCGGCGGAAGTAGAAGGAAGAGGGAGATATAGAAGAGAATCGAAAGTATGTTGATTTGTCGAGGAAGCAGATGAAGTCTAGAAGAGCGATACCAAAAAAAAAGGAAGAAAAATGTAAATTTTAGTATTTATGACAAAAACCCTTGAATGTTCAGAATATTGCAAAACAAGCTTTCCTTTTTGGTTGAGACTTGAGAGTTAAGCCAAAAATTCATATTTTTCTTTGATTAAAAAATAAATTCAAAACTTTGATTTTAAAAATAAATCGGATTTTTATCACCAGAACAATAAAAAAAATTGATTTTTCAAATCTTTTGTCATTAAAAAAAGGAAAATTTTAGTAAATGATCCAAAATAATCAGACAATTAGAAAAATAGAGCCAATAATTAAAAATTAAATTGATACATATTATATATGTAAATTATGACTATTTTGTCCTTAAACTTATTTGATATGGTTTAGATGTATAACAACTCGATTATCATGCTAACTAATATGGTATTGTGCTAACTGTGTTAACTGTGCTAACTAATATGATATTCGATTAGCATCTACTACATATTATTTGAGAAGTAATATTATTAAAAATAGCTGACTTGTCAATACTACAACAAAAGTTAGTGCTTTTAATTGATGACATGTAATTGTGACATAACAAACTTCCTAAAATAAACGAAATGTTTTGATTAGTTGAATTAAAATTATAAAAATTATAGAATTAAAACATAAATAAACTAGATTATATTTATAACACTAAAATTAACAAATTTAAATTAACAGGAAATAAAAGTTATTATAATTTTATTTTTTTACATATATTCATAATTTTATAAAATATAATTACGAAATTTTTTCAACAATATATATATATATATATTATAATTTCATATAAAATGAAAAAATAATACTAAATTATCCAATAGAATAATAAAAATTCTATCTAGTAATAATACTTAAAGTATGATATATTTTTATTTCGGAAAGTTATTAATTTACAAAATATATTAATAACATCTAAACAACTTTTAAATAAACAAATTATTAAATAATACAATTTAAATAAAATACAATTATGATAAAAATAATTTAAAGAATAAAATGTTAAAAATATTAAAAATAATAAATTTTTATTGATTTTTTTTTTTAAAATGTAATTTTAAATAATTTTTATTTTCAAACCAATATTAACTAAATGAATAAAGTATATACTAATTATTATTTTATAATATTAATAGGACCATATATTTTTCTATAACTTTTATCATCTTTTTGTTGTTGTTTTCTAAAATGTACATAACTTATGTTACTATCTCATCTTATCTCTTATCATATTTTAAATAAAAATAAATTTTTATATCATATGTATATATATACATAAATTTATTTTCATTGTATATCAAAATTTTTAGAACATAAATAAAATGAAAAATAAACGAACGAAAGAATAAATTATAATAAGATGAAAAAATATGAAAAAGAAATAAAAATAGAAGTATATAAAAATAAATCTCTCGCTTTTTATTTTACAAAGTCACTTAAAATCTTTTTAACACCTAAGAGCCTTATTTCAATTTTTTTACAAATACGCCCACAGACATAAATATTAATTGTACATTAGTTGAAGTCACATGCGAACTTTTCGATGCATGTATTTTGTTAAGATTGATTACAGACTAATTTTTATTTAATTATTATATAATTTATTTCTTTTTAAAAATATTTATCTATTCTAAGTGTAGTGAAGTGGTTGGTATGTCCGCACATGCGTGTCAACCATCTATCCGCTCTTAAGAATAAGTAAAAATGTTAAAACCATTTCAGTTTAATTTGCAATAAATCAAGAAAAATATATACTTAAAATATATTATATATATATTTGCAAATCCATATTATGTAAGACGCAAAAAAACATATTGTAGATTGAGTAATGAGAAATAAAGCATATTATAGAAATATTTAAAAAATATTATACAAATTTTATTATTATTTAACATAATTTTTATATTTGTGATTATATATTATTACAAGCATTATAAAAATAAAGTTTTTAAAATACATTGGTTTCAGAAAGAAATTTGTGAAATATTAAAACAATATATATACAAAGATACCAATGTTTTAAAAAACTAATCAACATTTAAATATTACAATTAACTATGTATATAATAAAATTTATACCCGCACATATGTGCAGGCAACCACCTGGTATTATATAAATATCGCTTTAACTTTATTAACTGTATAAGTTATGCAAAATTATTATGTTAACAATATTATCATATCAAAAAAATTATCGTGTTAACTTTGTGAGTATGCTAACTATTGTGCTAACATTGATATCATTTCATAAAAATAAGAGTTAACTTTGTTAACTGTATAAATTATGCAAAATTATTGTGATGACTACTTAGATAACAATTATGAGCATTATTACTAACGTTATTATTACTGCTGTCTACCATCTTCCACTTATTACTACTGTCATCCACCACCACCACTACCACCAACCACTATTGATAACACCATCACCACTGACGACCACCCCCGATAACATCATCACCATCACCGACTATCACCACCACCACCTCCATCATCGACCACCACCACCGGTGACTTCATCACCACCATCAACAACAATACCATTACCACCACCGATCATCACCAACACCACTCCCATAATCGACCACTATTATCACCATCCCCATAATCGACCACTATTATCACCACCCCCCCATAATCGACCACTATTATCACCACCGGTGACTATCATCATCACCGATAACCACCACCATCAACAAAACCACCAATACAACCGATAATCAACGTCGCTGCCCCATCTTCTCTTTCATCTTCTTCTTTCTTTCTTTTTCGTTTTTCTTTTTCTTTTTTTCTTTTATTTTTCTTTTTTCTTACAATACAAGTAGATAAAGATACAATAATCTTTTTAAAATAAACAGTTAATTTCTGTCATTTAATTTTGCTATTAATATGATCCAGTACAATTTCTCTTAAAAGAAACAATTGAAATAGTACTATTGGTAATTTGACTAATTTCAGATATATCACATAAATAGATATGGTTTTCTTGTCAAACACAAGTAGAAAGCAAAAAAAAAAAGCTCACACGAAACATTCTATTTCCGTATAATCCCTTTTTTGTTCTTTCTCCGTAAGACACATACTGAACAAAAGAAGTACAAAAGAATGGAGCCTGAGTTATAAACCCTAAGCCTAACCAGAGAAACAAAACATCTAAAAAGAACTAAGAAACTCTATATTTGTAGTGTCTCTCTATATTATACATTGATCCATGAACATTGATTGTGTCATCACTACGTACGTATAAGTGTTGGAGCAAACCCAGAGTTTTGCAATAAGCTGTACACTGAAAAAAGGTCTTTTTATTCTATGGCAATTTGCACGACTCGATAACTTCCATCACCGCTTTATGAGTCTCTGGAGGGATCATGTTCAGTGTTGTATGAAAAGCCTGAACCACAACACACAGTAGGAGCAAAGAACACAGTCGTCACATCACAAGGTTTCAGTCTTGTATACTTTTATAGAGTTACAAAAGGAGCCACAAAGATTGAATTAGAAAGGGTTTTAGAGACACGTACCACGAATCTATCCAGCACAGGTACAAGAATAGCAAGGTTGCGTTTTGGGAGGTAATCTCTGATGGCATTGCGTATACTTCTACTGCTAAGAATAAGAGACTATGTTACAGCTTTTTCGAGAATTAGGATACCTAATAGAGGCAGAAAGGAATGTATAAATAACCTTTCTGTGGATAGGAATGCGAGTAGAAGAGCAGAATATGCCTCCACGATCATCTTTTCCGCTTCCTTTTCGCTTTCTAAAACTGCTTCTTCATCGTCCTGAAACATGAGGAAAAGGCAGGTTTCAAGACATTCTTTCTTCTAACTGCCTTTCAAAATCCATTAAGAATACACGTGATTAGCTACTAACCAAAGTGAAAGTACTCGTTTCTTCTTTGGTATCTGCGTCGCCTTGATTGGTGAGAAAGATCGAACATAACAGAGGAATCATGTCTTGTTCACTCTCTTGCAACCCTTCTGGATTGGTGATCGGAACACTAGCTGCCGCAAGCCTTGACCTAAAACAAAGTAATAATTTGGAAGACATTAGGTAATCAGTCAAGAGTTTCTCCAATTTGCATAGAAGACAAACCGAGAAGAAGAGAGAGTTTGGTACCTGTTTATTCCGTCTTTCTCCACCAAGTTCACAAGTAATCCCAAGATGGCAACAAGAAAATCTAATTCCTGGTCTGTGAGATGTTTATCTTTCTGGTTGCACGTCCCCGGCATTTCCATCTCACTGAAAAGAGGAGATCTGGTGAAGGAAGGAAAGTGTCCAACAATTAATTCCGCCATGCTCTCCAGTCCTCTGCAGGCAGCAACTTGCCGACAACCAACGGAATTATCATTCGTTAAGTTCATTAAAACCTGAAAATATTGTTCAAAGCATCAGAAAGTAGCAAGGGGGGCAACATAAGATATGTAAATAGATTGTCATAAAAGGTGAGATTACCTTCACGGCTGTTAAAAGGCAATCAGATAAAAGACAGAGACATTCTTTATCAACGTCATATGTTGAAGATGGTGGTTCCTCCGTTACATTGCGATCTCTATCGCTTGATTCTTCCTGAGAATTTAATCTATGGTTTGATTCCTCCTGGCTCGAGAAGAGCTGATGTGAATGTTCATCTTTAATATCTCTGTAGCTTCCCTTCCTCTTTTGAGCTTTAGATTTCTTTTGCTTTCCTAGCACTACTGCCCATTTGGAAGGTCCTGAATCTTCCAAATCAAATGAAAAAGGATCTTGACTATCCTCCAAGGATGCAAAGCTTTTAACTTTTTTGCAACTGGATTCTCTAACTTGACTAGTCCTTGCACTGCATCTGGAAATGCCACTACCCAATGAGGCTAATCTGCCTGCAAACGACCCAGTGTTGGAACCAGCTCTTTTTGTGAACGTGCCGGAATCATTTATTGATGTTACACTTGATTGAGACCCCGACACTGGTGTAGCTGAGGAATCTAACAGGAACGCAGATTGATTTCTCTTGGATACGCTCCCACTTCTAATGGAGCAAGTATCTGAACTCATCGTCATAACCTCCTTGTTAACTGCAGAAGAAAAATGTGGCTGAACAGAGAGTAACATAAAAAAAAAAGCGACAGAGGCATAGAGGTGACGATGCGTTAGTGGCTATCAGAATGAAATACCTTTACAATCTGATCCCGATATAGACTCACGATAAACACCATTTGCAGAGTGAGGGTGAGGATGCTTTTCATTCCTGCGAGCACGTAACTGAAGACCTGGTGTAATCAGTCTCATCAGCCATCAGAATAAGAGATGATAACATGGGAGAAAGTCATGGTAAAAATTCCAAAACTAGGCATTCTGTACCTGAAAGCATCTTGATGACACTTAACATGAGCTCTGTGAAAGACAGTCGTGATCCATGAGAACCCATACTGTTCTTAAATCCTAGCAAATGATTCTGAAAGAAATAATATTTACAATTATTTGTTTTTGTTTTTTCCAGATGCAGAGCTATCGTGAAGACAGGAATCTAAAGTATATCACAGCTACCTGATTTTCTGTGCTGAGGAACGTAGCATTCTCCATGATTTTCAGACATTTCAGAAGCAATATCAGACTCTGTTTATTCAGTTCATCTTTTATATCCTGGACAGACAGTGTGTCCTCTGCTACCCAGCGCTGCACACAAAACATGCATTAGTCACAATTGCACGAAACCGTGTTCTGTCAACAAGTGATCCCTCTTTCAGGAGGACAGCAAATAATTGGATTGGTATAAAAGATAATCCTGTAAACACCTAAACAATTACAATGCTAACAATCTACGATACTTTATACAAGTTATCAAAGTCCTAAACCAAGCCAAGAGGGGTTCTTATCTTATAAAATAAACTTTTGACAGGGATAACAAGACCCCCAAAACATACAGGTTCACACCTCCATTACGGCTTGACATTCCATAACAACGTCAAAGACTGCCTCAAGCCCTCCAAGTTCTCGCAGTTTCTCCTTGAACGTTCCTCCATTTTTTTGCACAGTACCAGAGGTATCTGGATGGGCGGAGAACAAACGACATGGATCATTAAAATATTGTTAACTGGTCACATCAACCAAAACAAATCACTGGAGACAACAAAACTTTTAATTTTATAATACATAGTTAGTTATTCATTGTTTTCAACAATGCAGGCAAGAAGTTGAAGTACCATCGAAAGAGATTTTGGACAAGCACGCCTTCTCTATCGCCAACAAAGCAACCCATTTCGTACTTAGCTCAGGCCTCATCTTTTCAGTTTTATAGCTATCAATCAATCTAAACTCCTTGCAGTTAGCATGGATTTCATGAGCTCTGGACAGTATATCACAGGAGCTTGAATTATTCGTATTGGCTGCATCACGTCCTGAATCAACATCCTTGATTATTGATAAGAGCCTAGATCCTATGTTCCGGGGCTTCCCTTTAGTGCTGGCGGAAACCACTGGTTTCAATAGCTTTATCAAAAACTTGATGGAGTTGGGTGACTCCATAAAGTGATCATCTCGAACCTAGAGTCATGAAAGTGAAACGGTAAACAAGTGAGACAATGCCAACGGAGCACGAGAAAAGAACACCACAGATAATATTTCATAATGCAGAGTATACGTGAGTCGCTTACATCAGCGGTTAGAACAAAGAAAAGGGTAGCTGCAGCAAGATTGCTTGGTACGTCATCAAGGCTGAGACCCAAAATCGCATCGATTATGGATTGTGAGATCCTGAAGATAAGAAACTCCCATAAATATAGGACAAAGTTTTTGTGAGACTCATCACATACGACTTTTCATCTACTGAACCAAAACCAATCGATATGACAGATATATTGGTAACACCAACACACATTTTCATTAGGTGACTTCACCATTCAACCATTAATGCTCATTAGTTACTACCCCATTCATACTCTAATCCCTTCGGTAATCTCAACGATTATTATCAAATCCATCCAAGGAAGAGCTACAATGCATAGCTTTGCCCAAGTGTGCCCTAATCCTCACTATTTGAAAATACCCAAAACGCAGAAAGCTCGAACAAATCTCTAAACACGAAACCCACAACCCAATTCAGAAAATTTCCCAAGAATTCGATGTAGAACAAACCCCAGAGAAGACACAAATCGAAAGCTGAGACCTTTACGTACCCTTGAGCCCTCAAAGAGCGTCGCTGATACTGGGATTCGCAAATCGACAGTAAAGACGACAGCGCAGCCCTTCTGATCCTCACCTGATGCCCTTTCTTCAACCCATCAAGCGCGAAATTAACCTCGTCCTCGTTCTCAATCAATTCGCCAAACTCCTGCGCTTCCATCAAAGTCGAAGTCAAACCGAAGGCTCCACCACCGTTTCTGGGTCTCTTGGCCCTCCGTGCGCCGCCGTCATTCTGAGAGAAATCATCATCCAGGAAAGTGGATCTTGAAGAAGAATTCCAGAGAGAGGATGAGTCTTGACTGGAGAAAGGGAAACCGGAGAAAGGCTCGATTTCTGGTGACAGAGACGAAGAAGAAGAGAGATATTCCGACTGCGAAACAGAGTCGTTTAATGAGTCGGAAAGTGTCCTTTGCATCCCCGGTTTGCGGCGGCCGTACGTTCGTTCCATCATCGCCGAAAGCTTCGAAATTGTCTCTTCTTTCGCCGATCTTTGGTGATGGAATCAACAGAAGGGTATTGTCGGTATAAAAGAATAAAATTGTTAAGGTTGTAAATTCCTGAATATTATAGGAAATTTCGACCAACATCATGTAATGACCGCATAGCGCAGTGGATTAGCGCGTCTGACTTCGGATCAGAAGGTCGTGGGTTCGACTCCCACTGTGGTCGTCATTTTTTCCCTTTTTTCTTCCCCAATCTTTTAGGGTTACATAAAAACAGATTGAACGAAGTCACTAATTTTTTTTTTCTTCCACTGTTCTTAGTGAAATCTCTCTAGTGAAGGAGAAAGACATCGCAAAAATGGCTTCTTCTTCTACTTCTCTCAAGAGACGAGAGCAACCAATGTCTCGAGACGGAGATGAGCTTATCGTTACTCCTCTAGGCGCCGGGAACGAAGTGGGTCGTTCCTGTGTTTACATGTCCTTCAGAGGCAAAACGATTCTGGTCAGTTTCCGTCACTTTCTTCTTCGTTTATCTAATGTACCCCATTGTGTAAAGGGGTTTGATTTTGGTGTGGTGGTGATGTGTTTATTGTTGATTCGGTTTGTGTTTGTGCAGTTTGATTGTGGGATTCACCCTGCGTATTCAGGAATGGCTGCGTTACCTTACTTTGATGAGATTGATCCTTCCACCATTGATGTCCTGTTGATTACTCAGTATGTTTACTATCTTCTTGCTCTTTTTGCTAATACCCATCAAAATTTTGGGGCAAATGTTTGATTTTTCTCATCTAAAGAGTTGAATTTGGAAGTTAGTAGAGCAAAATCTTCAAACTTTAAGTTTCTTTATACGAAAACGAAGGCAAAAATGTGTTGAGGAAACATGTCTTGGATTAGGATGCGATGGTTGATGTTGACATGGATTAGTTCAAGCTTTTAGAAAAGGGTGGAGTTTGTTCTTTGTGTCTGTCTACTTGAAGAAGTTTGTTTACTTAGTTTAAGATTTGATGCCTTCTCTGTTGCAGCTTTCATTTGGATCATGCAGCATCCCTACCTTATTTTCTCGAGAGGGTTTGTTTCTCTCTCTCTCTCATCGAATGATTTTGTTATTCAGTGCCTTTAACATTTAGCTGGAACTAATACATATTAGTCTTCTTTGTGATTAGACAACATTCAAAGGGCGAGTTTTCATGACACACGCCACAAAGGCTATCTACAAGTTGCTTCTTACAGATTATGTAAAAGTTAGCAAAGTGTCAGTGGAAGACATGCTTTTCGATGAACAAGACATCAACAAATCCATGGATAAAATCGAGGTGTGTACTGACAATTCGCATCTTACTACCACTTGTTCTTGCATTTTTGTTTAGCCTATTATTTTGCTTTGGAAATGATGTCTCTGTCACGTTGGAACTAAAGTATTGTGTGTGCTTGAAGTGTACTGTTTAGAATCCAACAAAGGATCACTTTAGTCGTCTGAATGTGTGGTGTGTAGTGAGCTCGTCTTTTTAGTCTTCTTACAAGTCGAAATCAATGACACAATATATATGGGTTTAGACAAACAACATTGTATCATATCATTATGTTAATGCCTTGATTACTCCATTGAGTTAAGGTTTAAGTTCAAAAGATTTGTGTTTTAACTCATCTCTAGGTGATTGATTTCCATCAAACGGTTGAAGTGAACGGCATAAAGTTCTGGTGTTACACGGCAGGCCATGTTTTGGGTGCAGCCATGTTCATGGTGGATATAGCCGGTGTCCGAATCCTCTACACAGGCGACTATTCTCGTGAGGAAGACCGTCATCTAAGAGCAGCCGAGCTTCCTCAGTTCTCCCCTGACATATGCATCATCGAATCAACTTCCGGTGTCCAGATTCACCAATCTCGTCACATCCGAGAGAAACGCTTCACCGATGTAATCCACTCAACAGTTGCTCAGGGAGGACGTGTCCTGATCCCGGCTTTTGCCTTAGGCCGTGCACAGGAGCTTCTCTTGATTCTAGACGAGTACTGGGCTAACCACCCGGATCTACACAACATCCCGATCTACTACGCTTCACCGCTCGCGAAAAAGTGTATGGCGGTTTACCAAACCTACATTTTATCCATGAACGACAGAATCAGGAACCAGTTTGCGAATTCAAATCCCTTTGTGTTCAAACACATCTCTGCGTTGAACAGCATCGATGATTTCAGAGACGTTGGTCCGTCTGTGGTTATGGCTAGTCCTGGAGGTCTTCAAAGCGGTTTCTCGAGGCAGCTCTTTGACATTTGGTGTACAGATAAGAAGAACGCTTGCATCATACCTGGTTACATGGTGGAAGGTACGCTAGCGAAAACGATAATCACTGAACCTAAGGAGGTGACTCTTATGAACGGTCTCACTGCTCCTCTCAACATGCAAGTTCACAACATCTCCTTCTCTGCTCACGCGGACTATGCGGAGACGAGCACTTTCTTGAAAGAGCTCATGCCTCCGAACATCATCCTTGTTCACGGCGAAGCTAACGAGATGATGAGGCTGAAACAGAAGCTCTTCACGGAGTTTCCAGATGGGAACACAAGGATCATGAACCCGAAGAACTGCGAGTCCGTTGAGATGTACTTCAACTCGGAGAAAATGGCGAAAACCATTGGGAGATTGGCGGAGAAGACGCCTGGTGCTGGAGATACAGTGAGCGGGATTCTTGTGAAGAAAGGTTTCACTTATCAGATAATGGCGCCTGATGATCTCCATGTTTTCTCACAGCTATCAACAGCAACTGTTACTCAGCGGATCACTATCCCTTTCTCAGGAGCCTTCGGTGTGATAACACATCGCCTCGGGAAGATTTTCGAGACTGTGGAATCATCGATAGACGAAGAAACAGGGCTTCCGGCACTGAAAGTACACGAGAGAGTGACGGTGAAACAAGAGTCAGAGAAGCACATCTCGCTTCAGTGGTCTTCGGATCCGATAAGCGACATGGTTTCAGACTCCATTGTAGCTCTGGTTCTCAACATCAGCAGGGAAGTCCCCAAGATCATGGTGGAAGAAGAAGAAGCTGTGAAATCGGAGGAAGAGAACGGGAAGAAAGTCGAGAAAGTGATATACGCCCTTCTTGTGTCGCTCTTTGGGGATGTGAAGCTAGGAGAGAATGGGAAACTGGTGATTAGTGTCGATGGCAATGTCGCTCAGCTCGATAAAGAGAGTGGAGATGTTGAGAGTGAGCATGAAGGTCTTAAGGAAAGAGTAAGAGTAGCTTTTCAAAGGATTCAAAGCGCTGTGAAACCAATCCCTCTCTCAGCAAATTAAAGTAGCCGTTGAGGTCTTTAATCATCATATCATCTGACGTTGTTACTGTTTCCAAGTTTACTAATTATATGATGATCATCAAGTGTAATGGATTTTTGTTATTAAGAATGTGTTTAATGAAAACTTTGCTGCTTCTGTAAGCTTACTGTTATGATGATTAGTAACATTTAGTAACAATGAATGTTGTTACGAAGATGCTCTGTCTTATCAACATGGGTGGTGTATCTCGATAATTTTCATTCTCCTCGTCATTACAAAACACATTCACAACAGATTCAACACGAGCTTCCTCTTCAAACTCCTGAAACTCTGTATCAGCAACACTGCTGCCTCCCTCTTTTGCAGCTCGAGTTTTTCCCCTTTGTTCTCTCAATTTTGGTGTTGAATTTTGTCCAGAAAAAAACTTGCAGACGACGACGACGACGACATCTAATTTCGACGATGAGGGTTTTTGTGTTTTGTTTTATTTTAATCAAAAAGGTGTCGTCTTGATAAATTTGTAACAAAAGAAAAAACTAAAACGATATGGTTTTAACACACTATGACTCAGCATCTATGGCGTTGTATAATGTAAAATTTAATGTATGATTAAGCGTGGTGTCTAAGTTTGGGTATGGATTAGCACAGGTTGTTTGAGTTCAGGCATGGATTAGCCGTTCTCTCCTAACAGGTATGGCCTAGAAATATATGGTTGTGCCAATAATTATTTTACATAACGTTTCATGGAGATTTCAACTTTCAATGCAGATATCCACATACGTCCTTAAAGTTCTACTAAGCTAAGATGTTCTTCATACATTATTGTCCTCATAATTATGTCAATAAACACTTCACGAGATCAAGGAAGGCAGCAAGAGCACTAGTAGTTTGATCGATGAAGCATATGGTGGTATTACTCTTTTTGTTTTGATTCTCTTGTTTCATTAATCTCTTCACTAATTTGCTTCCCCTTTGCTCTTTTTACTCAAACTTAGACTTATTGGTTCGTTTTTTTTTCATTTGCAGATTCTCAAACACTTAACTGGGCCTATAGCGTCCGGCCCATGTGCAAACAATAATATTTGACGTTTCAAGCCTTGTATGAGAGTGAGATATGTAAAAACAATAAGTCTCACATTGCTTACAGATAACTAGAATAGATGGGGAAGCAGAGTATAAGAAGGGAAGTGGAGACATTGATCAAATTACTTACCTGGACGGGGTCAACTCGTAATCATGAAGACGAGTGGCCTAGGCTAGTGACTTCCATTGCACATAAAGGAAGGGTGCTTAGCCTAAGGTCATTATTTGTGGCAGAGAGGGCCTGCGTTCGCGCGGTCCCTACCATCCTTCAGTTTAATTCTTTTATTTTTATGTTTTTCAATTTCAAAATGAGAATTTTTAATATAACATTATTCAATGTTAATAGAATTGCTTTGTTAATTCCACTATCCCACGTCGTTTCTTTTTGGAATAAATCTACATCAATTCGAACTAGCTGTCACAGAAGAGACCCGTTATAACTTGTGGCTACAATCCAAACTGAAAGAGAGTGAGAGAGAGATTAAAGATTGAAGCAGCTAAAAACCAAGAAAACAAAAAAAAACCTTCAAAATCTAATAAGAGAAGAGGAGAAATTTTAGACTTGTAGGCATGAAAGTAAGAAGCGAGTTTTTGTAGCTTCGTCTTCCCATTCCACATTTTCAATCCATTCTTTCTCTGTGTATCTTATGATGAGTCCTTGCTTACCACTTTGGGAATCTAATGGAAGCTTTCTCAGATTTGGACATCTGATTACATCGATTCTCTTAAGATATGGGAAAGGTAATGAACTCCAATAAATATTCTTCAAAATGGGTAGATCAGCCAAAGTAAGATACATCAGCTTTCGAAAAGGAACAATCCCTGATTTTTCACAGCCTTTCTCTTCCTTTACTATATCTTCTAGTTGATTCGCAGATCCAACAGAGAGAGTTCTAAGATTTGGAGCGAACCTCAGCAACGTCAATTCCTTAAGGCATTTGCACTCCAGTATAATCACTTTGGAGAGGCTCAAGAAACATGTGTTACTCAGATTGTGTAGAGGAGAAACCGTCTTGCTTTTAGCACACATCGTTCCCATCTTTATCTCAGAGATGCTACACCATATAATGTTGAACTCACGAAGCTTGTTCATAGTTACCGGAAGTAATATCCCACATGATTCAAGATGCACACTCCTGATCGTTAGGTCTCGTGTGCAACACGTCAACCTATAAGACCTCAAAAATTGCTTCAAACTTGGAAGAAGATCGATGTCTATGGTTAAAATCTCTAAATGCTCCAAGGTTTCCAGCTCCTCTATTGCGTCGCAATCCAATGAAACACCAGCACGTGACAAATTCAGTATTTTCAGATTACGCAGACTTGATATAGTAGCTACACTCGAAAGCTTATCTGTTTCCTCCAAATCCAAGTGAGCTAGGGCTATCAACTTTTGCATACCTATTGGCAAATAACGTATACTTGTATATGACAAGTTGAGATATTTCAAAGAAACTAGTTGTGATATTCCATCGGGCAATCCAAAGAGATTCCCATTATACGACAGATCCAAAACAACTAACCTTGGCATGGACTTGAAGAACTCACTCGAGATATTTGCCAGATTCGACTTCTGTAGGAGCAAAGTCGTGAGTTCGAGACATTCATGACTACTAGAGAGATTGTGAATCTCATTCTTTATCAGTGACATTCTTCTTACAACGTTCCAATTCTCAACTTTTGGCATTTCATTTAACCCAACGCATGCACGTACAACGAAAGCCTCCTTTTGTGTTGCAAAATCAGATGCGATCCATAAGGCCATCTCACGAACAACATCATGCATACACACGTTCTTTGTTCCATACCATTCAACCTCCATTAACAATGATGAACGAACAAGAAAACCAATTATCTCATAGCCTTTGTTCTCAGCTCTTTCTATACCTTCACTTCCATCTATAAATCCTTCGCATATCCATAAATCTATCAGTTTTTCCTCAGGGATTCTATCATCTTCGGGAAATAAAGCGCAATATAGCAGACAAGATTTGACATGATCCCCTTCAAGATTATCATAGCTATACTTCAAAAGCGGCAAGATCTTATCTTCCATGCCAGAAAAATCTATAGCATATGAAGTCAAAACATCTATCGCGCTACGCCATTCTTGCACCGTTCTCTTGCATGACATGGTCTCGCCTATAACATTGAGCGCTAGTGGCAGGCCACAACATTTTTTAGTAACTTTTCTTGCAAGTTCGGGGATCTCCGGATCGATCCCTTGTGTTATTTTCCCAACCTTCTTTTGGAACAAATCAAATGCGTCATTTTCCGCTAAGCATTTGACTTCCATTGGATCTTCGACCCCCATGCACGCACAAACAGCCTTGGAACGAGTGGTGAATGCCAGTTTACATCCGTTTTGTGTTGTTGGAAATGGGATTCCAATCTCAACTAAATCTACCTTCTCCCACAAGTCATCTAAAAACAAGACGAATCTCTTTTTCCTTAAGTAGTTGTATATAACATCGGACTTTTGGCTACTCTCTTTTTGTTTCCACTCCTCTCCAACAATACCAACTTTGCGAGCAATTTCATCTTGTATCTTCTCTACCAGTAACTCTCTAGACACCACAACCCAAATTACAAAATCAAATCCACATCTTAGGTCAGTAAACTTATTGTTGAGTTGTGCAAGAAGCGTTGTTTTTCCTACTCCACCCATACCATGCAAACCGATAACTCCAACTCCATCTTCCATGATATGGTTCCATGCCTTTTCAAGGATTTCTTTTTGACCAATAATTATTGGTTGAAGTTGTCTTTCCTCCACCTCATATCTTTGATCTTTCTCAACAATCACTTCGAAAACTCTACTTTTAAGTTTCTCAACCTCCTTCAACGTCAAGAAAACTCTTCTCCCATAACGATAGCTTGACATTAAACTATTAGAGAAAAACCCACAAAGGCAGAGCCTTTGAAGTTGAGCATCTCTAGCACTAAGAAGATCGTTGACTTCTCTTTCGAAAGTCTCAACTCTAGTAAGCCATACCTGGAACTCGGAAAGCCTTTGTAGACCTCTGTCTTCCTCTCTTGTGACCCTTCTTGATAAATCATCTCGCTTAGCTTTGAGCTCTTCGATGGTTGTCTCGAGGGCTGCAAGATTCTTCTCGAGATTGTGAACATAACTTCCTTTGTCGTCTAGCCATTGAAAGACTTTGTTCATCGATTGATCAGACGATATCGAGAGGGAGAAGCAATTCCCCATTTTGAAATCTACCGATCTGATCAAACCAGAGAAGGATGTAGAAAATAATTGAAGATAGAGAGCGTGCAGAGAATTTTTGAAGATAGACTTTCTTACTGGTCCACAAGAAGATATTTATATATTTTTGATTTCTATAGTTATAGTCAGAGTGTATCAAAAATTGTGTTGTTGACTTTGGTGGGCCATATTAATCACAGAGTCCTAACGTAAAAGATTTACGGTAAAACCCAAATTACAGTCTCTCCTCCAGGCTCCAGCGTTTTCTCGGGTTCCCTATTGTCATTTAAAACCTATTTGAAAATATTTAAGAACATCAAGATTCTTCATGTTGAAACACATAGAATTCCCAAACATCAAGCATCTTTAAACAAAAGCACACATATATAGTAACATAACAACAACAATGGTGGTTTAGTGATGATGATGGCAGAAAGATGTGAATGGATGTGGCCTCATCAGTCACTAGTATAAACAACAGTGTGGCTTCTCACGTTATGTGTGTCATCTAACCAAATCAGATTCGCAGACAAAAGCAGTTTTGGGTTGAGCCTGAAACAGTCACCGCGAAAGATTCCTTCTCATCCACTGACTTCAACAATAGAACACTAGGCATGGCCAGATGACCTTGACGTTGAGCTTAGATCCGTCGTTTGAGAGAATCTTTTATTTGTACCTAAATTTTATAATAAACGAACGTGCATGTCAAATTTTATAATAAAGCAGTCCAACGATAAGAAATTTATTTTCTCCGTCAAACCAATTTCTTAAGACGAAGAGATGAGTAGAGAACTATCAGAAAATTTTATAAAATATGATTTCATAAATTTTATAACAAATATTTATTACAATTTTTATTGAAAAGAAAAATAATAATAGGTTATCCAATATACTATATTTATTTACATGATAAAGTCAAATATTATATCTTGATTTTTTTTTTAAACATTATTTGTAATTTTTGTTAACATTTAATGTAACTTTTAATTTGAAACCATATATCATAAAACGCTGAAAGATAAGAAATTTTTGATTAAATACAAAACGATAAAAATAGTTTTCGTGATTGTTGTTAAACGCCAATAACTGCATCGTGTAAAAACATAACATTTGCAAAAATATCAGAAAAAACTAACCAACACCTAAATATTACAAATCACTTATTCCTAACCCATACTTACATGCATAAATATACGTATTTATTTCTTTTTAAAATTCAACCATAGATTATAAATATATATATTACAAAATATATATTTTGTTATTTTCTTTTACCACATAAAAGCTATATTTTGATTTTTTCAAAAATATGGGTATACTAATTGTACAAAAATCGAAGTCGCGTGCGAATTTATGGTGCATGCATTTTGTTAACATCGAATACACTCCAATTTTAATTTTAGTTATTGGACAAATTATATTTTTTTAAACCTTTATTTGTTCTAAGAGCGGTGAGGTGGTTGGTACGCACGAATGATAAAGTAAAGATGATAGAACCCATTTTTGTTAAATTAGCAAAAAGTCAATGAAAAACAAACACTTAAAATATATATATTGACAAGATTATATTGTGTAAGGGGAAAAAAGCATAATATAGATTATATTCAAAACATATTATAAAAATTTATTTATTATTTTATATAACTTTATATTTGCAATTATATGTCACTGTAAATGGTAAAAATAAAAAGTTTTAAAATAAATCAGTTCTAAAAAGTACAAATGATATGAAATATCTGTGTGATTGTTGTTAAATACTAACATTGAATATGTATATAAACATAACATTTATAGAATGTATGAGAAAATTAATAAATACTTAAATATTATAAATAATTATGTATATTAAAAAGATCATATATGCACATGTGTGCGGGCCAACCACCTAATAGTATTTATATGTTAAGGAAACATATTTAACTAATTGTAGATTTTTTTTGTAGTCAAAATACGTTTTATACTATACCAAAATATTTTTTTTTGTATCATAGATGAAAATAAAATTGTCATAAATAAAAAATTAAAATCTCTATTAAATTATATGATATTTTATGTCATTTTTCATTGTTTCCTTTCTGTTTTCTTCTTTGATTCTCATCTCATTCTTATCATATAAACTTATGCTCAATTCAATCATCAATTTTATAAGTGTATTAGATTGAATTGGTGGAAATTGGGTTTTATAGTGATTTTTTTAACAATATGAAACACTGCATATCAACATATGTTTCAAGGCTCAAATTGAAGTGAATCATTAAACTTATTAACTGGCCCACTATTTATTATCTTTTCCTCCATTTCTCTCTCCAGCTTGGGGAGAGCTTTGACAGTGAATTAGATATTACTCGAAACCTCAAAGAGATAGACACAACTATGAAATTCTGATTGTATTAAGAGAAATGTAGGAAAATTTAAACAATGTTACATAGATAAACAAACCTTAACCTTGCATCTATCATTGTAAATAAATCATTTATTCATGATCATCTATTGGTCTTTTAATGTTAGTTAATTATCACAGTATTTAAAATATCTTGAACATGCATAAATAAATTATATTATGTAAATATATTTTATTGATAAAATCTTTTAGTTTATGCATAAACATACATAATTTTAGTAAATTCTTAGATACAACAGCATACGAGACCTTGGCTTCCACAAGATTCACACAAAGCTGCTTTAAAAGGTGGCTTGCCCACTCCACAACGTTCGTTCTGCTTTAAAAGGTGGCTTGCCCACTCCACAACGTTCGTTACAATCTTCTCTTTTATGACATAGTCTTTTGGATTCACAATCACTTGAAGCATCCATAATTCCTGCTTATTATAACTATTATAAGCTTTTAGTAACAATTAGAGATGAGCATAAATATAAATAAGTATAATACAAAATGTATGCAAATGTTTTAGTATGAAAAAGAAAACTTACGTATGGATTGAACATTAACAATAAAAGAAATGATGATCAAAAGAACAACAAAATGAATTTTTGAAGATGTCATTTTTCGTTTATAGTTTCTACAGTATAAATTATTATAAATAAATATTGTAAACCACTGAGTGAATTAGCTAAGGACTGATGGTTCTAATTATAGTTGATTTGAGAAGAATGATTGGATTTCAATACCATTTTAATAAAATGACAGATAATGTTTAGATTTTAATACCATTTTAATAAATTGACAGATCACATTAAAATACCATACAAAATTTTTTGATTTACGATGATATCTTCAAAATTTCTTTCTTATCAATATAATTTCTACAAAGATGATAAGAATGAAATTTGTACTGTAGAAACTTAAAAAGACGTCATCTTTCATCTTCAAAAATTCATTCTTTCCAACAAAAAGAACATTCTTACCAATATAAACATTTATTATTTTCAGCATGCTAATACTTTCTGAAATTTTCTTATTTAGTTGTTAATTTTGCCAAATTTTGACTAAATATATTTTTATACTTCATTTTCAAATGTTTTATTAAATGGATTTTTACTTAATTTTCAATATTTAGTTGTTAATCTTTAATGAAATTTTAAATTTTAAATAATCGTAAATGGATTTTTTATTTAATTGTCAAATGTTTTGTTCGGATCTTTTACTTAGAAAATCTCCAATGAGACTCTATTTTTATTTCAAACACAGACAAATAAAATAAAAAAGCTTATTTCTCACTTTGAAATTTGTTAATTGATCATTTGTAGAAGAAATCTACTATTGATGATACTTAATATAATATTAGTTATTTTCTATTTATGTGTTGTAGTAAATTTTTTTCTTTAAAAAATTTTGGTTTAAATGAAATTATGATTTTATTTAGTTTTTGTTAAACACATACAATAAATGGATAAAACTTAAATATTTATAAAATCAAAAGATTTATAATAAATTAATAACTAAATAAAAATAGAATATAATAAGAATATTCTCTATTTAAAGTTAAAAATAGAGGTAACCATTGGAGGAAACCCAATCTCCATTACTTGTTAATGTTTTGTCCACATCTCTTCTTCCAAATCAAGCTTTTCTTAAATGTCAAAGAATTTTTTGACTCATTAATGCTTTTCTTTGCGGATCAATTTTCCTATAAAGCTGAACTTTCAGATCAATTAAACATATCACAAACTTTCATGACTCGTCCATTTGAATCCATGCACTAATATTGTTTTCTTTGTGATTTGTATTTTACAGCCAATAGAATCAATTTATGGTATTTAATCATCTTTTAATTCGTATCATTTCTGTTGTATTTAAAATATTAAAAATTGAATTAAAAAACTGGTAAAGAAGCCGAACCAACCTTGGTCAAATTCGCAAGATACGAATATATTATTGATTTGGAACATTTGTTAAGGTTAGTTTTTTTCGAAAATATATTATTGGAGACAAATTATTAATCTAGGATATTTACTAAGGTTGATTTTTTTCGAAAATATATTATTGGGTTTCGACCAAGTCCACATAGGCTATTAATTATCGATTAGCACGAATTGTTAGAAGAAAAAACAAAGAAAAGAATTAAAGCATATATATATATATGATTTATAAATAGCGTACACAGATACAGTTATTTCCTTAGCGCTGATAATCTAACATATATTAAACAGGAAGCATTAGTGGTTTATATATCATTATCTCAGAATTTTGAAAATTTTTAAATCTTAATAATGGCTAAAAACATAAATAATTTATTTTTGCAACCAAACACAATCTTTTTTGCAACCAAACAAAAATTTCTCTAATTATTTATTTTTTAACTAGGTGGTGGTCCGCACTGGGCGCGGACATCGAATCGAATGTTTGTTAAATTTGTTTAGAAAAAAAAAATCAAAGCGAAGTTTAATTAATCAAAATGAGTGACCATATAAGCATTACACTAACAATAAATAGCAGCATAAAAAGTCCTAAAAAAACATTTCTAAACAACATATTTCGCGTTATATTACTAATCGTCGATATCCAAATAATTTTCTTCATTCTCTGCATCCTCTTGTTCGCTCTCTCCAATCCTATTCAAGCATATACAAACATAGTAGTTACAAAAACAGTTAATCATTATCATACGTTGTAAATAATTATTATTTTTTAAATATAGTTATCTTACAGCATATCTCGTAACTCATGTGCCTCTTGAAGATCAGGGTTGAACAAAACTCTCGAGACGCCGACATGATCAGAAACATGAAACTCTTCTACAAAAAAATGTTACTTAGAACAACAGGTATATGCTTGAATAGGAATAATAGGTAAGAAATTTTAAGATGGTAATCTTAGTGTCGTACCATTGCGTATAACGGCACGCCAGTCACTTAGAATACAAATGGCCAATTGTTCATTACAACAACACTATCTGTCGTTGAACTAAATTGCCAATTTCCCGTGTGCATTACATTTTATCATTCATTCACTAAACTATGTTAGATTGAATTGTTCTATACCATAAAGCTAATTACATTTATTACAATACACTAAATAAAAACATCGGTTTAGACCGAGTCACTTAGGGTATTGCGAGTATATAAGGTGTTTTTGAGACTTAGCTCGGGGGTGTTGCGTTTAATTGAGTTAAATAAAGCAAAGAGAGAGTTTGGTCGAGAGAAAACCCTAGAAAGGAGATTTTATCCCGAGGATAGCCGAGATAGATTGACAGATCGCCGTACGGATCTGACCATCGCCGAGATAAATTGGTAAGCGATCGGATATTTCTCTTTGTGTCGAGTTTTCATCGTATAACCTCGAGCTAATAGTCGTGTTTTGTGGGGTTTCCGAGGGTAAACAGAGTTTGGCTCGGAGAAAGGTGAACAGATCGAGAGATAGCCGAGGGGAAAGAGATCGGATCGTACCGAGAGCCGAGAGATTCCTAGGGTGATCGGATATCTTCGTTTCCACGCGGATTTCATCGGGATTTCTTCTGAATAATCTGTTTCCAACCTTGTTTAAGGTGAGTGCATGATTGTGGTTGGTGTCTAGGATCGTTGGATTGCTAGGGTTGGTTGAATGTTTTGCATGTTTGATTGTGTGATTGTCATGTTGTGTGTTTAGAACTGTTAAGCGATTATGTGTTATTGTATCATTAAATGATAACTAAGGATGCTAAAATATTAAATAAATGAGGAACCAGTAATTGTGGCTGTGGATTTGCTCCGGTAAATGATATATATATATATATATATATAGGTTAGAAGATTAGGGTTTTCATTAAATTAGATTTGTGGGCCACTGCCCAAAACCAGTGTTAATATTATTAGGATTTGAAATATGTGATTGAGAATCAAACCAAACCAAACTAACCGATTTAATTAAAATCCAAAAATTACCACCAAGGACAGAAGGCGCTAACCCCTCTGAGAGGAGTTGTGGTGAGTTTCTGACTTCGCAAATAATAATATAGATCACATTTATCCACGGTGATTGCCCGGATTACCGCTTGTGACTCAAATACTAAAACCAACCCGACCCAAGCTTGCAAAATGCTACCTGACATAATTTTCTCATCGCGATCCATCTTTGAATGTCAAAATTAAAAAGGAAATGAGGGTTTTTAGTGCGAAAATCGAATTGGAGAAAATCAAAAATTTATCAGTTTTGTCGTCGATCATCTGGTGTTCGTCGATCTTCAAAGAAAAGACAGCAAGCAAGGTTAGTTACGAATTAGTTTTTGATGTCATTTTCTGTGCTCATTCTGATTTCATCTTGTACTTAGTCTTGTTGTTGATTTTTTTTTTGAAAGAGGGACAATGAGCACTTCGTTGTCTGCTTCATCTCGGTTGACAAACCGAAGGTCGGTTACTGGTGTTCCAGTAAGATGTTGGCGTGGAAAAAAGTTGTCACATATGTTTCTCAAACAAATGAGAATCCTTTTTGTAGATTCTACAGATGTGAGGTCGCCTTGCAGGTACAATCTAATCAATAGGTACTCATATGTAGGTGTATATCAGATAGTCATATTCATTTGAAAAAAAAAATTTCTTGTTTTGTAGAGAAAAATGGAGGAACATCTTTTCAAGTGGATTGATGAAGCCTTGCTCGATGAGACTAGAATGGTAGAAGCAAAGCATATGAGGCTTGTACAAGAGGTGAAAGAATTGAGAAAAGAATTGGTGGAGAACTTGGAGCTTCCAAACAAAATGATTCGCAAGATGGAAGAACATATCAAAGAGAAGGTGGACGAGATGACGAAAGAAGAGATAAAAGTGGTTAATGAAACGATGCAGAAGATGGCTCGAGAGATGGCAAAAAAGTGTGTGTAAAAAGTAGGGATCACACTGTTAGTTGCAGGAACAATATGATGGATTTGTGGGAAGCTTTTTATGAGCTAGATTAGTTCTCATTTGTGTTAGAGATGTTGTGAGTTTGAAGTTGGATTGTGTACAAAATGTGTCTTGAATTTGCTTCTTTAATCTCATTTTTATTGTGTGTGATTTTTGTCATCTCAAAATAACAAGTAAACCAACATTTTGTGTTTGGAAGATAGAGAGAAAAAGAAACGAGATAGAAATGATAATCAAACAAAGATTCCAATTCATTGTTTTAAACCATGAGATATAGCAAACAGAGATACCAATTCATCGCTTGTTTCAAACCATCAGAAATGCGAAACAAAGTTACCTAATTGCTTGTTCAAAATGTCAAGAACTTCAAAGGTACATAAAAGTCGAAATAGAAACTTCAAATGTCAGGATTCAGATACCAAAGCAGGGGCTTCAAAGACAAATAAAACCACTTTCAATCGGCCATTTGAGAGGGCTGAGTGAGTGCAATCAAATCCATTTGAGAGGGCTGAGTGAGTGCAATCAAATCTGTTCCGATATATAAAACTAAAGCCCCAGCTTCAGTTCCTTGAGATGTATCCTGACCAGCAAAAGAAAATGAACATTTATTATAAATAGAACAAAGACAGCAAAATGGTGTTCAAATAGTCCATAGAGACAGAACAAAATAGATAATTCCAAAATATTAAAGACAACAAACCTTAAGACTATTGTCGATATGAGAGAGAACAAATAAGCCGATTACACAGACAATTCCAGAACAAATAAGCAAATGACACAGACACCTTCAAAGCCAACATCAAAGACAGTAAAACCTTAAAACTATAGTCTATAAGAGACAGAACAAATAAGCCAATTACAAAGACAATTATAAAACATTAAGAGACAGCAAGTAATTGTTCAAATTAATCCTACTGGAAAAAGTGAGAGAACAAAGAAGCAAAACTACAAAGTCAATTCCAGAAAACGTGAAAGAGAAAGACAAACCTGGCCACTTGTTTCGCCTTCTTCTGTCATCTTCGCCTTCTTCTTTGGATGTATCTTACATCCAGCTGCATTGTGTCCAACTTCACCACACTTTGAGAAGTTTATAATGCGACCAGCCCTTCCTAATTTTTCAACTTGCTTCTTCTTCTTCTTCTTTGGTAACTCAAATTTCCCTTTTATTCTTGGATGCTTCTTCTTCTTCTTTCTTCCAGGTAGATCAGGTTTCGGAGGAGCTATTACCAGTCTAAAAGAACCACCAATCCAGAACCGTGGTCCTCTTATTGGTTTGATGTTATCACTGTGACAATCTCGCCACATGCTTGTTGAGAACCAGTGACTGACATAATCATCTGTATCCAAACCTGCATCTATCATTGCTCCATAAGCATGTTTACACGGTATTCCTGTGATTTGCCACTTACAACATGAACATGTCTTCTTGGCAGTGTTAACACTGTAACTGTTCCCAAACAACTCAACCTCAAACCTTCCATGTACACCATGAGTTGTTACATATTTATCAGCATTTTTTTTCTCTTCGGCAAGAACCAGTTTGACATGTTTAGAACACCTACCATTCCACTTTGTAGATTTCTTGTTTCTCTTTGAAATTCTAGTCATCGCTTGCCTCATAATTGTCTCAAGCATTGGTATTATTGCCTTACCTCTGCCTTTGTAATGGTAGAGTTGAAAGACTCGGTTGAATTGATGATGTGTTACCTCTGCCGTAGAAACTCCCAAATTTGTAAAACGCCAAAGACCAAGTTTTTGGCTCCTGCTTCAACACATCCTAATACAAAGCTGTGTCATATTCTCTTAGCTTCTTCATATTCTCACGATATTCTGTCACGCTATAACTCCAAGAAATGTTCCACACCAGCAGCTTTAGCAAGTCTTTCTTTGAATGATTCTTCTTCAAGTTCTCGATGATGTGTTTGACACACCTTCGATGCTCCACTTTTGGCAACTCAGCTTTAACTGCAGCAATTAGTCCCTGAAAAAAAACAACAGAAGTTATTAGCTAAGAGACAAATTGTGAACATTAAAATACATGTATATATTGATTGAAAACCGGAAAAGGGAAGTTATTACTTACTCTTGATCTGTCAGAAATCATGACATAGTCGCTGCCATCACCAAGCCCTAAGTCAGCCTTGAGTAGCTTAATAAACCATAATCAATTGTCTGAATTCTCCGCTTGTACCACAGCCCACGCAACCGGATATATCTGATTGTTAGCATCATAACCGACGACAGTAAGCAAACATCCTTTAACAGCAGCTTTTAAGAAAGTTTCATCAAGCCCAATGATTGACAGATAAGAAGCTTTCCATCTGATCCTGAGGTTTTCAAAGCACACATAAAACCGATTAAAAACATCAAATTTGTTGGTATTTGGATATGTTTCGACAATAGCAGTTGATCGTTTGTTCCTCTTCAATATCTCTTGCACATAACCGCGGATATGGGAAAATTGCTCATCATACTCTCTCTCAAGCCATTTCAGAGCTAGAAGTCTTCCATTCTGCACTTGATTCCTTGTGCTCACTAATATTCAATTCTATTTGATAAGACTTTGAATCTCTTCAGGCATTAAGTCAGGATTTTGTCTCAGCTTGTCCAAGAAATTTTTTGCAATGACAAGACCCTTAAGCAGCTTGCATTTCCCATTAGGCATACAACTGTGATATCCATACTTTGTCTTCAAAACCCACTTCTGGACCGACTTATCATACGAGCAGTGTAGCCTCCATTTGCCACATCTATATCCAATTTTCGTTTTATCCCATCTATCTTGTCTAATATTCCTTGCTTTGTTCAGAGCATACTCTAAAACAGCCTCATTAAACTCATTGCCAGTAAAGAAAGTAGATCCCACAGTAAGTTTATCAATCTTCTGCTTTCTAATTCTTCTGTTTCTCAAGACCAAAGCATCCTCTTCTTCACTATAACTCTCTAGAATTGCATTTCTCCATATTTCTTCATCAACAAAGTTCTCTACAGCATCCTCAATCTCAAACTCATATTGCTCACCTATATCCTCTTCTTCTTCTAAATTTTTATCTTTCTTACTCTTCGGATTCGTAGCTGCCTCATTATTGCTTTCATTTCCTCCCATTTCATCAGGCTCTGCATCATCTTTGTCACTTTCCTTCTTCTCGCTTTCATGTCCTTCCGTTCCATCAGGCTTTGTACTTTCCTTCTCACTTCCCTTCTCAGCTTGCTGAATGAAAATATCAACTTCACCTCCTGGAATAGCTTCAGCACACATTCGCATTAGGTCGGCATCATAACTGAGCATTATGATATCCCTTACGGAATCCATATTCTCTTGTGGAAGCCTGTACCAAACATGTTCCATAAAACCGCCACCTAATCCATGCTCTTCACAAAATCTATCAAAGACACTCCAAGTCATGAAGTCAGGATCTACGATTAAACCTAGCTTCAAAGCTCCTTTAATGTAAACCTTCTTATCATTAAACTCCATAACTCCTCCATAATGCAAGTTGACTTTGATAATGTTAAATTCGCTGCAAAACAGAAGCAAATATAATCAAAATCATTGAAAATAAAAAACGAAGCATTGTTGTCAAAGATTGTCAAAAATCATGTGAACTGCAACGAAGCAATGTAAACGTTTTTGAGAGCTAAAAGCAAGCAATGTAGTCAATACCTCATCTCTTCCAGTAGATAAACACCTGAAGATGAACCTTCGATTTTGATTTTTGTTGTCTCTCGTTGTTAACTGATTGAAGAACCCGAAAATCGATTTTCCAGACTAAGAACACTAAAGTTCCCGTGTTTTGTCATAAGCGAGGGAATACGGGTCGGATAGCATTTTGAAGGCTCAGGTAGGGTTAGTCTTAGCACTCGGGTCGAACGCAGTAATCCAGGTAATCACTGTGGATAAACACGATTTACGAATTAAATCGTGATTTCGTGTTTGTAATTCGATAGGAGGGAATAGAAAAAAATTGACTAGTTTGGAGAATAATACAGTCTGGAGGGCTTTCCCAAAAAACTTTATCGAGAAGGAACATACTATATATCTATTACTAATAAAAGTTAATGCTAAATGCCTCTAAGACTATCCTCATAGGATTTAAAGATTTAATTATATTGGTACACATCATCATTATCTTTAGTTAATTATATATTGTATATTAAATTACTTAATTTTGTTTTTTTATTTTTAAAAGGAAAATTTCTAATTTTTAATTAATTTCGTTTTTGTTGTTATTAGAAAATTTTCAAAATTTTAAATTAGTTATTAATAAAAAAAAGTTAGAAAATAGATATTATTTTTCTATTTACAAGAAAAAGTAATTTAACATATAAATAGATTATTTAGAAAAAATCATATATATTAAAAAAATAATAATTAAAAAAATCTATTTAAGACCATCATTAAACTATTTTGAAATTTTAATTATGATAAACAATTATAATCTGAGCTACTAACTTAAAATATATTAGTTATGATCCATGTTGATGTTTTATAATGATGAAAGCGTCCACATAGAACATAGAAACTAAATTTGATTGATCAAAATCATCGTTTTTTATTAAACATAAAAAAATATTAAATATGATTAACAATTTAAATAAATTAAAAACACAAAATATATATTATCATAGTATAATGGAAAGTTAATATAAATTATCATATATATTTAAAATGAGTGATTAATTTAATAAACATATTAAAGTTAAATGGTTATATAAACATATAAAATTGTTATTTAAAACTATCAATACTACAAAAAAAAATTTATGTCAAATTAACAAAAGAAAAATTCATCAAAAAATTTGATATATAGTCTAATTATTTAGAAAATCAAAACAAAAAGCTTAACTAACCAAAAAATAATATATACTATTTACTGATGATAAAACATTTAACTAAGAAAAAACAAAACAAGAATTATTTATTATACCATGTCAATACAATTAAATTGAAAATTCATATCAAAAAGGTTAATTTAACAAAGAAAAAAAAAGAATCTAACTTGATATCTATACTATTTATTTAACAAAAATAATATAAATAAAATTAGTAAGAGAATAAAAAAACTTTAGTCATACTAAAAAAACTTAACTAACAAAAAAAGATAAATATTTAAGCTACTTATTTAAAAATCAGTATTAAGAAATTAATTAATAAATAAATAAAACGAAAATTAATTTTTACAAAATTTTATATTTAAAAAATTCATCTAAAAAAATTGACTTAATATATGACTAACTACTTAAGAAATAAATATAAACAAAATTTAACTAGCAAAATAACAAAAAATAAAATTATGTCTTCAAAAATGTCAATATTCTGTGTTAAAATAAAATAGAAATCAGTATCAAAAGAGGTAAATTATCAAAGGCAAAATTCGTATAAAGTAAAATTAGCTTGATATTTAGGCTAATATTTTGGAAAATCAACATAAAAATATGAACTAAAAAACAATGATGGTCTAAGCTTTTGAGATAAGTCCACATAAAATTTAAAATATCAAGTTATAGCATGTCAAAATAATATTATAATTAAAATTAAAATTTAACAAAAAACACTTATGTAAAAAAGATTAAATTAATATATATGCTACCTATTTGGAAAATTAATAACAAAATAGCTTAATTAAAAATATATATCTTTTCTAAAATGCAAGTATATCAAACATGCAAAAAATTATATAAATTAAAATAAAATATAAAATTACTTTAAAAGATATGTAAAATAACAAACAAACAAAATTTAAAAGAAAATTAGTTTGAAATTTAGTTCCAGAAAATTTATGATTTCTAAAATATTGGTATTCACTATGAATAACTATATAAAATTACAGTATGTTATACGAGTTTCTAAATCAAAAATATTATTTAAATTTACAAAGACTAATACTTTGGCTACGTCTGATTTAAAAACTAACAAAAAAAATACAACACAAGTAACTCTATATTCGAAATATAACAAGTAATAAAGTCTGATTTTTTTATACATAGCTACTACTTATAACTTAGCCAACATGAACAGCATATGAGTAACACTTTCTAAAATTTTATTTAAATATTAATGTATGACAATGTTATGAATCAAATTCAAATTGGAATATATCTATATAAACTATTCAAATTAAAACATGAATAAAACACACAAAAGATAAAAACAGTGAAAAAAAATGTGAAGACTCCACACTATCTTACATGTTTTTTTTAAAAAATTATCAAATAGTTAACTGAAAATAAAACAGATTTTATAAATTAAATAGAGATATAACCTAAACTTCGTATAAGATCTGATGGAGAAGCACAAGAAGCTTTACACAACTATTGTAGCATCCTAACAAAAGTAAATCTGAATCAACATGAATCGTATATTATGTATGCATAGTTACACAATATCACTGAAATATTTAAATCTTAAATATATATTTGAACATATAAAATCTTAAAAAAGAACAACTATAGAAATCTTAAGGATACAAGACAAAATACCAAAAGTTTAGTAAGCAAATCATTTTCTAAATCAAATATATGCACGTCGAAGTTGAATAATTCGTTAGGTGTCATTACTATGATTATACTTAATAAGATTTTAAATTTTCTAAGCAAAAAATAAGAAAAATTACAGATTATGTTTTAAAATTTTTTTATATAAAAAAAAAATTTCTATAAATATATTATAGTTTTTATAATTTAAAAGATATGAACCAAAAAAAGAATTAAATCAAATCATTAATACAGACTCGCACGTAACGCGAATTAAAAATCTAGTACATATTTAAAACGACGACCTTTTTAATTAATATATAAATAAAAATAATAATTATTTGAATAATTATTTATTTATTCTTTGTCACGTCCAAAAGAAAATATAAATAATATAGATACCGTTATGGATTCCGATCCCAAATACCCTACTTTCTACTCCGTCTCCGAGCTTTACACCAGAATCCTTATCTATCTCGACGTGCTCTGTGACAGGACCCAAGTTCCTTTGTTTTCGAACTGATTCTTACCGTCGAATTTGGTTTGTTTGAAATGGGTCTGCTTCCAGCTGGGTTATCGTATTGTGTCAAAAAAATTACTGTTTAAATATCGAATTACTGATCATTGGGGTTTTCGAGTTGCGATAGATCAGTGAGCTTCTCCGTTTGTTTTGATTGTATGAACTGCTGGGTTTTTTGAAAACCCTAATTTTTTTTTTTGTAATTAGGGGATATTTGATCTTCTCATCTGGTGATAGTGATTTTTCAGAGAAGACAAAAGGCAAGTTGATTTTGAGGCTCTGGAGCAACTGGAGAATCCAGATCATCATGCCACTTCAGTGCCAGTCATGAATCTTTATGTCAAACTAAAAGATATGCTAGAAATGGTGGATTGTCCTGTGAAGATTGATTTCAGGGATCTGTTACGGCCAGATTCAGCACAAACCGAGTTTTTCATCAGCGCACTTTTGAATTTCGGTCTACACAAGTATGTCCTTTCTGCTTCAAAAATGGAACTGATAAGACCAAAGGCAGAAGAGTTGACTCTCCTTGATGAGCAGCGGAGGCAGTGGGAGGCAAAGATTGCCCAGGTAACGCAAGAAAAACATATGTCCCGAAGATAGCCATGATCCTTTTTTCTTTTTTCTTTTTTCTTTTCTAAAGGCTATCCATACAGTTGAATGCAGAGAATTCAGAATTCGATGAAGCCTGCGAGAGGGATTTACCTTTTGTTCATGAGCTAGAAACGAATACTGACGAGCTCAATCAGAAGATATTAGGACTGAATAATCAGCAGCTGTCACTGCGAGAAACCTTCCAGAAAATGAGAGAAAGGAGTACACAAATGGATAACGAGGTAAGACATCGCAAGCTATGGCGTCAAGAGCTTCTTCCTAAAATAACCCCCGTTTATCAATTAAGCAATTTGCATATGATTTAGTCTGAGACGAGTTTTCTGCTCCTGACATGTGTATTTCTCTCTACAGATTTCCAAAGCAGAGTTTGAACTTGTGCAAACTGTCCAAGAAAATGCAAACCTCCGCTCGCAGATTGTTCAGTCCCCAGACAAATTGCAGGTATATTATTGTTCTTACCAGCACCAGTACTAAGAGAAATTTGTGTGTATACAAACATTAGCTCAAACGTGTGTTGCGGAGACAGGGGCTTTTAGAAAGAGAAGAAACAAGTGTTGGGGGAAACAAAGAAAGCTGAACAATCAGCAATGGAAACATTCCAGGAAAAGGCTGCCATCCTCGAGGTTTTATGAAAAGGTGTCTAATGAAAAACTATAGATTATTACTAAATCATTTTTTTTTTTTGATAAAATATGAATATAATTACCAAAGGAACGTTCCGATTACAAGAGTTTGGTGACTAGAGTGAAAAGGATGAGCCCAAAAAAAGATAAAAAGCCCTACCAATTACATAATAGCCGCTAGCGAGGAGCAGAAATAATAGAGAGAGCTGAGTCTTCATTCGAAAGCGAACCAGGAGGATAGGAGATCCGAGTTCCTGGTTCTGTTTCGCGCCAAGATTGAATCCCGTATTGATCTGTCAATTTGCCTGAACACATGGTCCACCGTATGAGAAGTACTCTCATGTAGCCGCGAATTTCTCTCCTTCCAGATAGAGAAGATGGTGGCGTGGGCAGCAAGCAGCTTGAGGATGAGAGGGATCTGAGGAGAAGGGTCCAACATCCAAGAGACTAGTCCCGACCAATTCAAAAGCAGGACAGTTGGCTCCCCTAGCCGTCGGAAAACTAATTTCCAAACCTGAATAGAGATCTCACAGTGGAGGAGGAGATGATCCCTGGTCTCGTCGTGTAAGTTGCAGAGACAGCAAGAAGCGTTGTTGATTTGGCCCCATTTGACTAGCCTTGTTCTGACAGGTAGTCTGTCCAGCTGCGCCACCCAAAAGGTGAAGGCATGTTTAGGAATGTAGCCTTTGAACCACACCGCTTTGTGCCAAGGAACGGGCGGAGACACCGGTCTGATTTCCTCCCAAGTATGAGCCGTGGAGAAGAAATCCCTATGTGTGTTACCTGTTTTCCAGAGGTAGAGATCCTCCCCTCTCTCGGGATTTGGGAGCTCAATTGTAGTGAGGGTGTCTATAACCTTCCGGATCAGGCTGTTGCGAGTAGCAGCTCGGGGAAGAGACCAAGAACCAGAGGTACAGGCAGAGGCGACAGAGCTTTGTAGAGGAATGCCCAGGGTTCGAGGTCCTTCTGACCCAACAAAATCCATCAACGGGCCTAAAGGTGTCCAGGAATCAAACCAGAAGCTGCATCTCTTGCCATTGTTTATCGTACAGGTTAGGAACCTCTTTGCGAGGGGTCTTAACCGCAGTATGAATCTCCATATCCACGATGAGTTACCTTTTCCTTCCGTTTGCCAAAAGTTTGTGCGCTTCAGGCGGTGCTCTTTAATCCAAGCGAGCCATAGTGACCCACTTGAAGAGAACAGCAACCATATGAGCTTCAGATTCAAGACTTTGTTCCACTGAGAGAAGTTCCGGAGCTCCAGACCCCCTTCAGTTTTAGGAAGGCAAAGCTGTTGCCATGATACTTTCGCCCCACGGTGGTGTTCTAAGCTGCCAGACCAGAGAAATCTACTGCATAACGATTCTAGAGATTTTAGGCAGCTCTTTGGAAGCGAGAAAGCAGCTAACCAGAAGTTTATTGAGCTATAAACCACCGAGGAGATCAGCTGCAACCTTCCTGCAAAGGAAAGGGTTTTTACTGACCAACTAGTGAACCTTCTTTTAAGAGCGTCAAAAAGGGGCGAGTACTCTGCTCTCTTCAGCTTGCGGTGCATCAGCGGTAGTCCAAGGTATCTGACCGGGAGTGAACCGAGGAGGAATCCGAGAGATGTGGATTCTATGGTTTCCGCCTGGTTCAATCCTGCAACATAAAGAGCAGATTTCTCCTTATTCATTATCAATCCTGAAAGCTCCGAGAACTCTTCCATGGTGCTAATAATGGCCTGCAGGGAGCTTGTCTTTCCATCGTAGAAAAGCATGACATCGTCCGCAAAGGAGAGATGAGAGATTTTAGGATTATGCGCCTTTGGGTGATAACCGATTATCCCATCATTGAACTTGGATTTGATAAGGCAGTCAAAGACTTCCATTGCCATAACAAAGAGGTATGGGGAGAGGGAGTCACCTTGTCTCAGACCCTTCGTTCCTTTAAAATAGCCGCAGAGACCCCCGTTGATACACACTGAGAAGCTGGTGGTGGTGAGGCACTGTGAGATCCAGTTCACAAAAGTGCGAGGGAACTCAGCTGCCCGGAGAACCTGGATGATGAAGTCCCATCGAACTGAGTCAAAAGCCTTTCGAATATCCACTTTCAGCAGACCTCTTTTCGAGGTGTTCTTATGATTAAACCCTTGGACAAGCTCAGTTGCTAGAAGTACATTCTCGACGAGGAGTCTCCCTTTCAGAAAAGCAGACTGAGTGTTGGAGATCATATTCGGCAGAATTGCTTGCAGCCGTCTCGCAAGGATTCTGGAGATAACCTTATAGACCGTATTGCAGCACGAAATTGGCCTGAAGTCTTTTAACTGATCTGCACCGGGATGCTTGGGAATCAGGGCGAGGATCGTGGAGTTGATTTGCTTCAACATCTGACCAGAGGAGAAAAATTCAAGAACAGCTTGAGTGAAGTCTTCCCCTACAACATCCCAAGCGGCACGGAAGAATTCAGGAGTGTATCCATCGGGCCCCGGGGATTTATTGAGAGGGAGGGAGAAGAGTTCTCTCCTTACATCCGCTGCAGAAACTGGAGCAGAGAGCATCTCCTTTGTTGCAGGATCACATCTAAACGGAGTAAGGGCGCCAATGGATTCCATATTCGACTCCGTGAGGGGGGCCTGATATTCGCCTAGAAGATTGTTGTAGAAGTCCACGCAGCAACGTTGGATCTCCTGAATTGTTTCGTGCTTAACACCCGAGCTGTCGAGGATGTAGTGGATCTGATTAGCTGATCGCCTAACTGCCATGTAACGGTGGAAAAATGCTGTGTTCCTGTCGCCACACTCAACCCAAGTTACTCGTGAGCGTTGGTGCAGAAAGAGCTCCTCCGCAACGGCAAGGTCCATCCAGTCTTTGTGAGCCTCTTTTTCTAGAGCAGCTATAGCGGGCGTTGGGGAGGAGAGGAGGTTGCGCTGGCAGATGGTGAGTTTGTCAAGCGCTTCCAGAACTCTCAGCTGTAGATTTGAATACTGCTCACGGTTGATGGTTTTGATGATACTCTTAAGCGCTTTCAGCTTCTTAACCAGACAGAACAGTTTCGTCCCCTCGAAGCGAAGCTCCTCCCATGCCGCCGAGATCCTTGGCAAAAAAACCTGGTGTTTAGCAATGAAATTGAAGAATTTGAATGGTATGTTGTTGTCCGCAAGGGAGCGACCGAGCTCGACACAAGCTGGGCTATGATCCGAGAAGAGGCTCTCCCCGAAGTGACCGCAGGAGTATGGGAAATTAAGAATCCAGCTGTCGTTGACTAGGATACGATCGAGCTTTTTAACGATGGGATTGGCTTCTTGGTTATTCCACCAAGTGAACTTGTTTCCCCTGTACGTGAGGTCAAAGAGTCCAGCTTGGTGCAGGCACTCTCTAAGCTCTTCCATCCCACTTGAGATTCTCGTGCTCCCCCTGGAGTCATCTTCCGGATCAAGAGATTGATTGAAATCCCCCAGGACTAACCACGGAGTTGAGGAAGTGACCGGGTTAGAAGAAAGGTTCACCAAATCTTCCCATAGTTCTCTTCTCCCAGTAGGACTGTTAACTGCGTAGACAAAGGTAACTGTAACTTCCTGAACGCACTCAGGCAGCTTCACCCGGCAGGAGATGGCCTGCTTTGATTTGTGGATAACCGAGAGTCTTACGTTCGAGCCCCAAAGAACCCATATTCTCCCCAGGTCAGAGAATTCATAGTTGGTGACATAGCTCCAGCCCGGGAAAGAAGAATTCAGAATCTTCTGTGATTTATGCTCCTTCACTCTAGTCTCTACTATACACCCAAAAGAGGCTTTACTACTCCTAAGCCATCTACAGAAGCTACTACGTCTAAAGGAATTGTTAAAGCCCCGGACGTTCCAACAAAAAAAGTCGACTATCATCAGACTTAGAGATGTTTGGGGCCTTTGCCCCGTGACATCCCCTCCGCCCTTTTGATTTTCTGATGCCGCTTAGAGACCACTTCAATGAGCCTCTCGCTATCCTGCGGATTATCATCTTCCTCAGAGTAGTAGCTAGGGTCCCCCGAGCTTGAATCAGAGAGCGCTGTGGAGGGTAGTTCCGAGTCAGACGGAGAGGATGGGACAGGGAGTTTTCTGCTAGAGGAGAGCCCTTTGGGTTTCCGCGTGGTTGCAGGGGATTCCCGAGTCATGATCTTTTTGCCTTCCGCCTTCGATTCTGGTTTATATTTCAAATTCTCCTGTAGGGAGGGGGGGACAACCGCTTGCCGTGTGGCGCTTTCCTCCTTTCCTTTGATTTCTCTCTGGGAATCAGTTTTCTTTTTAGCTCGTGGGCAGGTGTCCGTGAAGTGCAAAGTGGATTTGCATCCCGCACAGGTGATCGGAGCGGAGGGGCATCGGCGAAGCGAATGACCAATCTGGCTACAGAACTCACAGGTTGGGGGGAGCCAAGGAGATGATACCTCTACTCGCCGAGTTTCCCCTGACTGGAATCGCACATTGACAAGCTCCGGAAGGGGTTTCGAGGGGTCTATCAGGGTTAGCACTCTCGCCACTTCTAGGTTTGTCATATTGAGAGTTGTTGGGTGGCACTTGACTGGGTCGCCCACAAGCCCTGCAATGTGCTCGAGACCCTCCTCAGAATAGAACTGTAGGGGGACGTTCCGGAAGTCAATCCAGACCGGGGCGGAGATTAATGTCGAGATTTCAGGCGTCAATCCAGGCTCCCATTTCCCGACAAACATCGACTGGTTTTCTATGTGCCACATGCCCTGCGCTAGGACCCTCTGTCGAGTTAGCGGGCAGGAAATTCGTATAAGAAAGGATCTGTCATTAAGCTTCGAAACAGTGATGTCGCAAAGCCTTTTACTCCAGATGCCGTTGGTGATGGCGTGAAGCGCTCCCGGAGAAGGTGCTTTGCCATGGAACTGTGCCAGAATAAATTTCTCCCACCGGTGTTGATTCCTGGTAATGACTTCGTTCGGAATGGTGACGCAGGGTTCGCCTGAGTCAAGGGTGAAATTTTCCCCTTTCTTCACCATCTTCTTGTTTGAGGGGCTCACGACTTCCGCCCAGGAGGGCTTGCTGGATTTCTCAGGTTCGTCGGCGGGGGCCTGTGAAGCTGGAGAGCGGATCTCTACGGAGTCGAGGACGACCGTGTCGCTGGTGCTAGAGGCGGCTGGCGAATCCAGGCGGATAGCGTCAGCAGGATTTGGGCACTTTTCAGTGGCCATAGAAGTCGCTGGTTGGTCCAATTTCAGGGACTCATTTGTGAGGTCGGGTTTTGAGATGGGAGAGGGGAGGGTTGAAATAGGGGGTGGGCGAGATTTTGGGAGGTGATTTGGACTAAGGGGGGAGCCGAGGATGGGAGGTTTCTTTTTCTTAGCCATTGGGGTTGCCGGCGACGGTGGCCAGGGACCGGCGCCGGTGGAGATGGAGGTCGGTGGGAAATCGCCTTCTTAATCGCCTTTTTAATCGCCTTCTTAATCGCCTTCTAGTTTTTGTTTTTTCCTCCAACTCTCTATTACTAAATCATATTGGTCGTAGCTAAATGCATTTTATGACTTTTCTTGCAACTTGATGGTTAGCTGTCGGAAATTCCCCGTGTCTTTGGTCACTGCTGCGGATATTGCTCTGAAATGATTTGGTTAGAGAAATAGGATTTCAGTAACATCGTTATTCTACTAAGTTTGGTGTTTATTGCTCTTGCACGCTGTGACTTTTGTTCACACTCCACGAAATCCTGTCAGTCAATGTATATGAGAGTCAATCTAAGGTGGAGATATTTAGATTGTTGTGACCTCATAATATGCAGATAATTCATTTTGTCTAGTCTTACAACAGTTTTATGCTTTCGAGCTTATTAGGTATACCATCAATGTTTTGCTTTCTCACACTGGTGTAATTAAGTTCATTCTATCTATGGGTGGCTTTTGCAGGCACTCAAGAAAATGTCAAAGACATCTGCGCAACTGCAACTAATTAACGAACAGATAACCAAGAAAAAAATTGAAGCTGCTGCAGTTGTTCCTAAAGTTGAAGCTGCAGCTGACAATTTAGAAGTCTCAAAGAGTGATCAAGGTGAGCTTTTATCTTCGGAAGTAGGCTGTGGCTAAATCTTTTTGGCTATGGTTGGTTAGAGATAATGGAGTAGATTTTGTCATTTTATATTATGATTAGCTCGGGATTGGAGTTAATTGTGATGGCTTTTTAGATTTTATTAACAATAAAGAGAAATACCACTAAATGTAGTAAATTAGGAAATCGACAATAATATTTTTCAGTCCAAGCATTAAAATATTTCAGTCCAAAATACCCCACGACGCTATCTATTTGTATTATGTTATTCCACTGAATATTTATTTGATTACAACAATTATTTATCTTGTCTTTATCAATATGCCATCCACTTTCATCTTTCTTCATCAATGTAATTTTTCTTCTCTTTTGGTACTTTTTGACCCCAATTTCTTTCCTTTCAACGACACCATCTCGGTAGCTCAAATAAGACCAAGATGATCTCATTACCTATTTCCGATCTGACCACCACCGCCTCAGCCAAATCTTCACTCTCCACATCATTGGCATCGTTCTCGCTACTCGACCACATGCATCTCCGATAACGGAAAATCCTCTCAAAACAATCAATATACCATCAGATATGGGGTTACAGAGCCATCAACTTTTCTGCCGAAACCTAACTTCTGAGATTCTCCATTTTTTCCCAGGTAAGATCTTATTATCACACTCATTGTTGAGTTTTAGAGATCATATTCGATTAATCTTATTCTCACATCTGCCAGATCTCAAATGTTTGTATATATCATATGTTGTACACATATATGCTATGTCAGTTTATGTATGCTTACTTTACTTTACAAATCTATATTCTTTAGTGGAGGTATATATTTTTATATGAACGTATATGTATGTAGCTTATATTGAATATATATATACTAGAACTTGCATGTTTATTTGATTTTATTGTATATCTAAATCACGATGTAGAGTTCACATTTAAATACGTCAATTATTTTGGATAAATATTCATTTATCACCTTAGTTAGACCTTAAAAAATATCATTTAAAATTATCTAGTTATCTGATTTCATTAGATATCTAAATCACAGTATAGAGTTCACATTTATATATGTACATCATCTCGGATAAATAGACATCCATCACCGCACTTAGATCTTACAAAACATTATCTAAACTTCTCTGTTTATCTGATAACTTTTTACTATCCTTTACTGCGCAGGTATGGCTACCAATGATCTCCTGCATCGTCTATTTACTGATCATCATGAGCCAATGGGTGGCAGGGTAAACTCGTACTTTAAGCTTGAATCAATTGGTGCTGTTCTCAAAGCCCTCACACTGGAAGAGCTGAATGTCATCTGTCCGTGCTTTAGAAAGCTGCTTGGCTTGTACCATAAAACCGTTCCATCTGTGAAACTTGCCCACTTTCTTCTAACCAGACAGCCTAACACTGTCAAAAAGCATGAGATCAAATCCTCTCTACGCGAGTTTGCAATTGTCACATGGCTTAAATGTAGTTAGATATCTATAACATATTTTAAACTTAAAAGTAAATAGTTTTCCCCTTCATACATGTAATTACCTATTATATTAAATAACACTCCATAACAGCTGGTAATCGTCTCTCAGTGTTAGTAGACAACTACAACATTTTGTACACTTACATTTAGTTTACTTTACTCATTTATCATTATAAACCCCCATCAGATCAAATAACATGTTACAATATAATATATGTGTACATTTTTCTTCAGATATAAAACCACCCATCATTTGAATAACAATACAAACTAGATAATAACCATCTATCAAAGTTAGTATATAACTATTACTCTTTGTAGACTTACATTTAGTTTACGCTACTCATTTATAAACATACACCTCTATCATATCAAATATCACGCTACAATATAGTATATGTATACATTTACCACGTATATAATATGTACATTTATTCTCCAAGTTATCAGCTGACACTCCATAAACCTAGGTGTACCCAGATATTTTTATTTTCTTATCACATCCCTCAAAAATTCTTGTTGTAGCATTACTATATCGCATTAACTACACATCACCTCAGACTATTTCATGCATATGTCAGGCGGCGAGGAGAATATCATGTCTCCTCATTTAATGCCAAACTGACAGTTATCTGATTTTGCTAACACCTCTCCTTACTTTATTCAGTTGTATATATTCAGTTAGCTTTCTATCCTACACGCACGCAATGACATCAAACGTAAATAATCAAATCTACAAATCATTGTTCGTCACCCTTTAACTAGTTCCTTCTAGCTCATTTGAGTCTTGTTGCTTTCCTAATTAAAACCCAACACTTAGCTTTCTACCACTACAAGAAAACATTACAATTTTCTACACAGAATATTGTAGTTAAATGGTAGGAAACAGTCATTTTCTACCCAATTCCTACAAATAAGTGTTGTAGGATATCTGCCGTCAAAAATCGACTTTGATAGAAAAATCGTAAAAAAATTCTACGAAATATATGCTGTAGAAAAAGTGGTCAAAAATAGTGGTAGGATATGCGTAGCAAACATATGACCGAGTTGTTACCGTTTACCTACTAAAATATATTGGTAGAAAACATTATTTCTTCAAGTTTCTTACCAAAATATATTGGTAGAAAACATTATTTCTTCAAGTTTCCTACCAAAAATATTTTACACTCTTCCAACTAATTTGCTACGAAATTTTTTATTATCTATTCTTACCAATTATCTACGAACGTTTCTATTAATTAAATTACAAATGCATTAAAATTAAATTCATTTTGTAATTAATAATTAAAATTAAATTAAATTTGTAATTAAATAGAAACATGAATATTTTATATAGAAACCTGAATAATGTCAAAATATTCAAATACAAAAAGAACCGAACACCTAAACATTCTCAAAAGGTGTATTTTAAACATTCCCAAAAAATTACAAAATAAGTCATTATAAGATCTACTCCTGCGTTTCAGAATCACTAGAAGCATCATCATTAGTACTCGAAGTAAATGGAGGAGGAGGAGGAGGGCAATCACCATACTTCTCAAAGATTAGCTTATTGCATTGCAGTAGATATTGTAGCTGAATGTTCTAAGATTGAAGCTGACTGTTCTGAGATTGAAGCTGACTGTTCTGAGACTGAATCTTAGTGTTCTGCGCTTGGATTTCAGCATCTTTCTCCTTTTGACACTTCTTCAATGTCTCAATCTCTTCTAGCAATTGACTTTCATGAGCTGCATTCACGGACTTGTAAGAAGTGGTGTAACTGTTATCCGCTATTGTACCTAGCCCAAAACGACGTCCGTTGATGATGGGGACCTCCTAAAAAATTTAAAAACAAAATACAGCTCACGAGTCAAATATCTTGTAAATATCAATCACTTTGTGTGCAGCTCACCAGTCAAACATTTGCATACTCAAAGATCGAATCTAAATTAATATAAGCCACTTTGTATACAATTTGAGTAACTTACTAATCAGTTCTATGTAACACTTTTCATAAGCAATAACCAAAATAAACTTACTTGTAGAACGATATCATTAATCTCCGCTTGTGTGAGAGGGTCTTCTCCTTGAGCTTGCCGCTGTGAGTTAATATCTGTTACCTTAGCCATAACACTCTCGGCAATCTTTACGGCCTTGTTGTCCTTAACTCCAGAGGTTTTATTTGTATGCATGAGATCAATGAAAGTCACCATATCAGGATCTTTCCCATTGTTTGCAGCTTTCTGTTATGCAAATAAAACAAACCATTACAATTTAAGTAACAATATGAGGCAGCAAATAAGAATGTAATAGTTAGTTCTTCATGTAAAAATGTAAAACCATTACCATTTCATCACATAGCCGCTCTGTGGTCTTAGCACCGTTGTTGTGGATCGCCATGCCTAAACCACCTCTCTCGCTTTTTCGGTTTCTGGAGTTTTTGGCTGCTTCTTTTGCTACTGCAGGATCTCTCCAGATCTTCATGTAACCGCTAAAGAGAGCTTTCTTGGCCTTCATCCAGTCTGGTATATCAGTTGGTGCTGTTGTTCTCAGTTTCTTCTTCCATGTACTCAAGTGGGATTTGAAAGACGCTCTACATTGGTTTTGGTATGCAGTGCGGACGGTCTCCGTAAGTCTTGGGTCCCAGTTAAACTCTTGCTGGATATGAAACAAATTGTAAATGTAATATTGTAAATGAAACAAATTGAAGACATAAACTTTCATGAAATATTAGTTAACGACACTTACTGCAAAAGCACATGATAGTAAGGACATGATAACCTTCCATGTGTTGTCCAGCCAGATAACATTCCATATGCTGGAAAATCGCTAATGGTCCACATTAGCACTGCACGCATTATAAAATTTTGTTGGCATGAGACATCATATGCTTGAACTCCATGCTCCCATAAGTCGTTCAACTCATGAATCAGTGGCTGTAAGAACACATTGAGGGATCGCTTTGGGTGTTCTGGACCAGGAACGAGTATTATGAGAAATAGAAACTCCCGTTTCATGCACAAAGACGGAGGCAAATTGTAAGGTGTGACAATGACTGGCCACAATGAATACTGTCTCCCATGCTTTCCAAATGGGTTGAAGCCATCCGTACATAGTCCAAGGTATACATTCCTGCTCTCTGATGCAAAAACTGGATAAACTTGTTGAAAGTGTTTCCATGCCTCTACGTCTGAAGGATGAGCGATTTCACCTTCGTTTGAATGATGTTGATGCCATCTCATAGCGCTTGCAGTTCGCTCAGACTGATATAACCTTTTCAATCTATCTGCTAACGGCAAATACCACATACGCTTAAACGGCACTCGAACTCTTCCTCCGGTATTCTGAAACCGAGGTTTTCCACAAAATCGACAATCCAAGTAGTTTGCGTCCGATTTCCAGTAAATCATACAGTTGTCGATGCAAACGTCGATCATCTGATATGGCAAACCAAGACCAGAAATGAGATTCTCAATTGCAAGATATGAAGATGGTGCCAAATTATCTTCAGGTAGAATATCTTTCACAAAATCAGCAAACACATCTATATAATCCTCAAACAAGTTGTACTCCGTCTTTAAATTCATCAACTTTGTCGCAGTTGATAATGGAGAATGTCCTGCCTTACAACCTGCATACAGAGGTTGTTTCGCTGCGTCTAACATATCAAAAAATCTTCTTGCTTCTAAATTTGGCTGCTCAACTCTATTCCCTTCTTCTAGAAACGTGTGCATATTTTCCATATATGCATCACGAACCATCTGAACCGTACTTATGTTCTCCTCATCCATTCTAGGTTCTTCTACCCTTTCTGCTATTCTAGGTTGATCTACCCTTTCTGCCACATATTCACTAGTATTACCCATATTCATGTAATCAGATTCCCCGTGACAGTACCACACCTTGTAATTAGACCTAAATCCTCGACTACTTGGATGATTCTACATTTTATTCACACATATAAATTTATTATTATCACATCTTGGACAAGGACAAAACAACTTACCACTTTCCAAGCATATGTCCTGGTTTGTTGCAAACCGCATGAAGTCGGTGAGTCCGGCAGCGAATTCTTTATTAAGACATCCAGTACTTGAATCCCATCTATCATTGTACATCCATGACCTCCAATCATTATTGTTCGTAGACATTTATAGAGATGTCGAGTATATGTAGTTGTGTTTACAATTTAACACTCAATGTCTTTATATATAGACATTTTTTTCGTTTAGAAAAGGTTATAATTTTTTCTAACATTTTTTTTCAATGTTTCTACCATTTCTTTTCCTATTTCCTACCATTTTCCTACCAGAATAAAAACGTAACAGATATATTTTCAAACGGTCATTACGTGTAACGGTCATTAAATTCCCTACAGTATTCCTTCCACTAACCGACAAATATATTTTTGTAGAAATCTGGTAGGAAATTACTGACGACTTTTCTACTATTGTATTGGTCAAATATTTTTTTACTGATTTCTTACCATTTATCTACCAGATTTCTTACGCTTTTTAATTTCGTAGAAAACTGGATAATAACATCTGACCGTTATCTGACCATTTATATTTGTAGGAAATTTCCTACCATTATCCTTCCAATTATATTTTTGGTCATAACTCTGTAAGAAATTTGTAAAAGATATTTTTTACCAAATGTTTTGTAGAAAAATTGGTAGAAATTAGCTATATTTTCTTGTAGTGTACCTCTTTATCCCTACAATAAAAATGGTTTTCTACCTTTTTATCCCTACAATAAAAATGGCTGATGAAACGTTTGAAGATATGTGTTTTCAATATCTGTGGTACATTCACAAAACTGAAGTTTCTCAAATATTTATACAAATTTGTGAAACAATTTTTGTAAAAAGTATATTTGTTAGACAATAAAACTAATTTATTTTTTAAAAAAATTATATGCGCAGATATTTACCTAGTTAAATAAATAATTTTTTTTATTAATTGAAAACTTTATTATATATCTACTGCCAAAATATACATTTTTATGGTAATTTTGACCAATGAAATGTTTTTCTTTTTAATTTATATAGAGTTCAGTTTTTCCTACTTAGAGATGCCACGTGTTTCTCTTCCGAGTGCGATGCCTTTTTGTCTAAGCGGGAAAATCAAAGTTAAAACATTTCTTCATCTTCCCTTTTTCCTGATTTTGGCTTCTCTTTTTAATTTCTTATCGAATCCAGAAAACAAACGAAGCCGAAATCACCGAAGCGAAACTGATGTCGGCCTACGAGTATCCGAACTTCTCTCGCTCCGATATCATTACGGTTCTCACGGAGGCTAATATAGCTCCCGTTAAGGATTCCGATCTCAAAAACCCTACTTTCGACTCCGTCTCCGAGCTTTACACCAGAATCCTTATCTATCTCGACGTGCTCAACGAGTATGGATCCCTCAAAACCCTACTTCCTTTAATTTCGAACTGGTTTTCACCTTCGATTTTGGGTCTGCTTCAAGCTGGGTTATCGAGTTGTGCCGAAAAATTATTGTTTAGATATCGAATTACTGATCATTAGGGTTTTCGATTTGCGAAAGACCACTGAGCTTCTTCGTTTGTTCTGACTGTATAAACTGCTGGGTTTTTTTAAAACCCTAATTTTTTTTTTTTGTAATTAGGGGAAATTTGATCTTCTTATCTGGTGATAGTGATGTTTCATTTTCTCAATTCTGATGATGCATCATTTCTCAATTTGCTTTCTTTTGATATTGGGTCTTCCAATTTCGAATCGACGGCAGAGAAGACAAAGGGCAAGTTGATTTTGCGGCTCTGGAGCAATTGGAGAATCCAGATCATCATGCCACTTCAGTGCCGGTCATGAATCTTTATGTCAAACTGAAAGATATGCTAGAAATGGTGGATTGTCCTCTGAAGATTAATTTGAGGGATCTGTTACGGCCAGATTCAGCACGAACTGAGTTTTTCATCAGCGCACTTTTGAATTTCGGTCTACACAAGTATGTTATTCTGCTTTAATCTCTTTTGATGCTCCTAGTTTGTATTTTAAAGAGTTTGGAATGCGCACAAAGTTTAGTAAGGAACAGAGATTTGAGAAATAATGGTTAGCATTCAAGATGTCTACTATTGAGTATTTGCATCTTATTTTTGATGCTAGAGATTCAAAAATGGAACTGATAAGACCAAAGCTAGAAGAGTTGACTCTCCTTGATGAGCAGCGGAGGGAGTGGGAGGCAAAGATTTCTCAGGTAATGCTAGAGAAGCATACGTCCCATAGATAGCCATGATCTTTTTTCTCCTTTCTAAAGGCTATCCATCCATGCAGTTGAATGCAGAGATTGCAGAATTCGACGAAGCCTGTGAGAGGGATGTACCTTTTGTTCAAGAGCTAGAAACGAATATTGAAGAGCTCAATCAGAAAATATTAGGACTGAATAATCAGCAGCTCTCGCTGCGAGAAACCTTCCAGAAAATGAGAGAGAGGAGTGCACAAATGGATAACGAGGTAAAGAAATGGCAAGCTATGGCATTAAGAGCTTCTTTGGAAAACAAATCCCGTTGATCAATTAGACAATTTGCATATATTTTATGTGAGAGGCGTTTTCTGCTCCTGACAAGTTCATTTCTCTCTACAGATTTCTAAAGCAGAGTTTGACCTTGTGCAAACAGTCCAAGAAAACGCAAACCTCCGCTCACAGATTGTTCAATCCCCAGACAAGTTGCAGGTATATTGTTGTTTCCTACTAGCACCAGTTCTAAGAGAATTTTTTTGTGTATACAACACCTGTTCAAACGCTTGTTATGGAGACAGGGGCTTTTAGAAGAGAAGAAACAAGTTTTGGGGGAAACAAAGAAAGCTGAACAATCAGCAATGGAAACATTCCAGGAAAAGGCTGCCATTCTCGAGGTTTATGAAAAGGTATCTAATGGAACCTATAGATTATTACTAAATCATATTGGTCGTAACTAAATAGATTTATGGCTTTTTGCAACTTGATGTTTAACTGTCCAAAATTCCCAAGCCTTTGGTCATTGCTGCGGATATTGCTCTCAAATTATTTGGTTAGAGAAATATGATTTCAACAACATCATTATTCTACTAAGTTTGGTGTTTATTGCTTTAACGAGCTGTGACTTTTATTCATACTCCACGAAATTCTGTCCAGGAGCTTTAAGAAAGAACTTCATGTATTTTCGTGTATAGTGGATAAGAGTGAATCTAAGGTGGACATTAGTTTAAATTGTGATCTTATTGTATGCTTTTATTTCATTTTGTCTAGTCTTACATTACATGAGCTTGATAGGTGCACCATCAATGTTTTGCTTTCTCACAGTGGTAATTAAGTTCATTCTATCTATGGGTGGCATTTGCAGGCATTCAAGAAAATGTCAAAGACATCTGCGCAACTGCAATTAATCAACGAACAGGTGACGAAGAAAAGAAAAACTCCTTTCCCCTTTCATTGCTTGTAGATTGCATCTCTAGTATGAGGCAAGACACGCATGTAAAGTGTCTTTGGATTTATTGTTTCATTTTTATATTTATATGTGTTTGACGATGTTACAGGTAACAAATGTGAAAGCAATTGAGAAAGATTTAAAAGCTCAGAAAGCTAAGCTGAGTGAAGATGGAGCAGCATACAAATCACTTGAGGCGAAAGTGGTTGAGCGGGAAAGAGTAGGCAAGTCTTGGTTTTATTTCTTCTCTCTTTGGATATTGTTTCCCACTTCTGTTTCTGGTACGGAGGCTGTAGTTTTTTCTCTTCTTTCAACAGTGAAACAGTTGCACGAATCACTGAAGCAGTTAGAGAAAGAAAAACAAGTCATGTTTGATGATTGGACGAAACAATTGAACGAATTAAAACTCGAAGTTGAATCCAAAAGACGTCAACTTGAAGCCAGGCAATCGGATGTTGAATCATTAGTAGCTATGGTAATTAGTCCCTTGCTTTTGAGCAACCTAATGATATTGAATCTATTGTGCACGATGCTTTATCATCGCCGTAAGTTTTGTTTGTTTATATATCAACAGGTCGATGACAATACAGCCAAGACTAACCAGATGAAACAGTTAGGAGAAGCTAAAGTCAAACAGTTAGCCGCTAAATATGAAGAGATCGTGAAGCAGGTTTTTTTCTCTTTCTCATTTCCATTTTCGTCACTCATCTCTCTTGTTTCATCACTGTGAAATTAAGCTTTGTACTGCTACAAATGGAGATATTTCAAAGTTAAAACCATTGTAGATTCTCTGTAAGACTTGTGTATTGAGACTTGAGAGCCCTTATCTTTGATGGTCGCAGTTTCACGAATACACGGTGTCGTTTGGAGCGTTTCTGCCAAGCTTCTAGATGAGAAGGAAGGTTCGATTTAGGTAGAGAGATATTGTATGTATCTGCACATTTCTGTGCAAATGGTTAAGAATCGATGATACGAACATGATGGAAGACTACTAAATTCATATTGTGATTGTATTAAGCTTGGAAAAATGTTATGAGTTTTGCTTGTTTTTGAGTTTTCTTTGTTTCCTAACTATTTATGCAGTTAGAAAAAACGAAAAAAAGCTTTAAGAAAAAAAAAAACGAAAATATTGTTGGTGGGGAAGAGTCGTGAGCGCTGTCTCCAAGATTACACGCACCTCTCACTTCGCCGTAGCGTTCAATATTTTGGACCGACACAAGAAAACAAACACTCCCTCCGTTCCAAAAACAGAATTGGGAAACAATATCTTAAAATTGCTCCACTCTTTTCCCATATAGGGTTACTTTTTGCTGCCTGATGAAGCAAAGTCACGGCATAACATTCGCGCTGCAAATGTCAGCATATCGGCACGGCATTCCTGCTTTGGCAACAGCTAATATTCATGTTATTGGCCTCACTTTGGAAACAAATGATTTAATCAAAAAGGCTGTATCCTTATGATAAGCTTCTTAAAATTGAGTTACTTTTGCAGGTGGCAGCAACTTCTTATAAACAGAGTTGTAGGATATGATACAATTTTAAAGAATAGCTTACAGAACTCTGCTGGTCAAGGTAGGTATTAGCTGTTTGTGTGGTTGCTAATGCCCATGCAAGTTTCGCTATTTGTAGGTCTCTTCATTTCGCAATTAGGCAGAGCAAAGTTATATATCTGCAGCCTTTTAGGCTTCTGATTCCTCAACTATATGTTTGTCCTTGCTTTTGTATCTTGTGTGCAACCTGTTCCATCTGAAGGGGTTAGCTACCACTAAACAGAGATTATCTGTTTATATTTTATTGTTACTTTAAAGAAAGTTATCCTCTGGGAAGTCTAGTTTGAGATTAGTGTGCATGAATTAGTTAGTCCATGCACATAATGTGACATAACAAGTGTCATTGTTGGTAGCTATTACATGATTCATCCATCTGTCTTTCTCGACTGCTCATGTCGCTTTGATTGTTTTTATCTATATGCTATAATATAAAGCTGCATTTTTCACTTAAAGTTTCTCTTCTTGCTGTTCTATTGAATAATAACACAAAGTACTATCTTCCAAATAATGCAGTGTCAGGACACCAATATCAATGAAGTTCTTCCCGCGTTTCTTCTTGCTCTACTTCTTGGTGTTCCACATTTTATTTCTTCTCATACGCATACTGTAAGAAATGAGGTTTTTTTCAACCTTATACTATACTTGTCTCATGAATTACTGTAATTTCAGAGTCGTTCACTCTCGACAGGCTTCTCTTATCTCGCCCTAATGACAACCGCTGCATTCATGCATCACTTGATTCTATACTTCTGGAAGCGTTTTGAGGTAAACGTTTTGATTCCAAACAACTCGAATAATTTAGCCAAAGCCAGAAGAAACTTGAGTTATAAGTTTTTATCTGCAGGCACCTGCTCTTCAAAGCCGACAGTCACACCTTCAGCAACACCCAGACTTCCACATCACTTCCTCAACACTTCACATCACAAGGCTGAACAGAACAACAAGAAACCGATCTCCATCTGGTCCAAACTACACAGTCCCAACTCAAAACACTGAAACAAGATCTCCAGAAGCAGCGGATGGAGACGAGAATCCGGTGCAACATCAAGAGAGAGAAGAGAACAGAGCAAACAACAACATTCCCGCAGAGCCGCCTAACCCACAAGCAGGAGCAATGAGCTCTTTCAGCTCGATGCTGCTATGGATTTTAGGCGGTGCTTCCTCAGAAGGACTTAAATCGTTTCTTTCCAGGTTTAGAGATGTGAGAGATGAAGATGAAGCTCAAGTGTTTGCTGATGCTTCCACTCAAAATCCTCATCATGATCCTCTTTGAGTCGACTAAGAGTTTCTTCCTTTTGTTTGATGTACATTGTATCTCTTTTTTTTGCCTCTGTTTTCTTTTCTTGTTCCTTGTTCGCTTGTATAGTCACTGGCCAAAGAAACAAGCATTTGCCGGATATAAACAAACAAGATGGACAAAGTTTGGTAAAAAGAGAGAAAAAGGGTTGGCAAAGAAATGTATATGACATTGTTTCTTGATTATGATTATATATCTGAAAATTAGACATCAATGTTTTCATCTAAAACTAAAGAAACAGAGTATCACTCTCATTACTCCTTATCTCAGAGAGATATCTGCCATCCTTATCCTGTTCTTGTTCAAGTTGAGTAGGATTTTACTAGAGGCAAGTGACAAAGATTAGGGATAGTAGCCGGATGTGACATTTGGTTATTGTTAAAAGAAGCTGCATTTTTTAAAGTTACAAAAGAACAGAGTTGTTTTTGTCAAAGTACATCGGCAAAGTACCTTAATTCTTGAAAGTGCTCTAAACCGTAAATTGAAATTTGTCAAAAGTGTCGGTAAATATAATTTTTTTCTAAAAAAGAACAAATATTAAAAATATTCTACTACTATTTGACAAAAAAAAAAGAATGTTCCACTGCTAGTACACCAATAAATCGTGTGACCAAAAAATCATCAAAAAACATGTTTATCAATCTCCTCCTATTTTCTTTGGTGCGTAAGTCTCACATCTGAAAACAGGCAATCTGTCTTTGCTCTCTTGGTAAAAATGGCTTTCCACAACTCTCTCTACATGCCATTTCAACAACAACAAAGTTTAGGCAAAAATGATGAATGATGAACGATGATAAAGATGGTGGTGGTGGAAATCTTGGGCAAAAATGATGAATGATAATAAAGATTATGGTAGAAACTTGTTAGTTAATCATCAACATTGGGAGTTATATATACATATATGGGAGGATAACTATAAAGTGTCAAAAAAATTTATTTTATTACTAGACAAATATTTGAAAAATTAGTAGATTATTTTTGAACCATTTAAAGCTTTTGATAATAAAAATGAATACCAATGTGCGATTAGTTATTTAGTTGTTCAAGATATGTTTCAAATTATTTACCAAAATATTAATGTTTAGTTATAAAACTGCCAAGTTGGAAGTTGTCACTTTTTAAAGTGGTCATCATTAAATCTACAAACTTAGTTATGGAAGACTTAGTTGATATTTGTAGATTTATTTGGAGTTGCAGATTTTGTTATCATTTATACCTAAATTTATGTTTTTGTCATTAAATCTACAAACTCATTCATGGCAGATTTATTTGGTGCGTTTAAAGACTTATTTGGTATAGTCATGGAAAACTTATGTGGTACATTTATGTTTTTGTCATCAAATCTACAAACTCAATCATGTAGGGCTGACTTTGAAATTTTGGGGGCTAGATACCATAATACATATTATAATTTTTTTTGGCCGTCAAAAAAAAAATACATATTATAAATTTTTTTTAAAAAACTCATATAAATAAAAATAAAAAGTTTTTATAATGAATTGGGCTTTTATATAAACTAGGTATTTACCCGCGCTACGCTGCGGAATATTTTTCTAGATTTGTATATATTTTTAATATAATAAAATTATTTATATATTTTAAATGAGTATTATATTTATTTTTTATTAGCTTAAGTTGTGTATTTATATGTTTTAAATCTGAATAAACATTATATATCATTAAGTTTTTTATTTTTTAAAATTATAATCTACTATCAAATTTGTTTAGCTAACTATCTATAAATGTATATATAAGAATAAAACAATATATTTTTAAGTACCTTCAAGCTAATGATAGATGTAATTTATTTTCTCTACTAAATTGCTACTTGATCCTCCTTTGAACTTATATAAAGCAAATTGCCATTTTTAAAAAAATATTAATTAATATGATTATTTTAAATTATAAAATTTATTTATTTATCAAATATTTATTATGGACATATGTTTCTAAAACTACCAAACTATAATCAATAACATTTATATCAAAATCATTACTATTACTTTAGAACTAAATAGAAAGTTCTATTTGAACTGTTGAAATATCAATTTAGTTAAGTTAAATAATTCGATTTTGATTACTATAAACATATTATAACTTGAAAATTTAACACAGAGAAATTTAATCCTTTTACAAAAATCGAGAAATTGTATTTTCCTACAAAACAAAAAAAAAATATTTTCCACGAAACTGAGAATTCGCTTATTCCCGCCAAAACAAAAAAAAAATTCATTTTCTCGTCAAACCTGAAATTTCATTTTCCTACCAAAACAAAGAAATTGCATTTTCCCTCAAAAATCAAAAAATCACATTTTCCCGCGAGAACCTGTGTTTTTCCGTCAAAACAGAGAAATCAAGTTTTTTTCACCAAAACCAAAAAAATTCATCTTCCTGCAAAAACAAAAAATTGTATTTTTCCATCAAAACCAAAAAATTATTTTCCCGCAAAAATCGAGAAATCGTCTATTCCCACCAAAACAATTTTTTTCTCGTCAAATCAAGAATCACGCCTTCCTACCAAAACCGATAAACTACAATTTTCTGCAAAAATTAAAAATTGCATTATCTCCTGAGAAATTGCGTTTCCCACGAAAACTAAGAAATCATATTTTCTCTCGAAAACCAAAAATCAAATTATATGTCAAAAATTGAAAATTTGCATTTCCCATCAAAACCAAAAAATTGTTTATTCCCGCCAAAATCGAGAAATTTTACTTTTCTATCAACCCGAGAAATTGTATTTTCTGCCAAAATTATCAAATTACAATTTTCCGCAAAAATCAAGAAATTACATTATCCATCAAAAGCCGAAAAATTACATTTTCTATCAAAACCGAGAAATCGTAATTTTCGTCAAAATTGAAAAGTTGCATTTTTCTCACATTTTCTCGTCAAAATCAAATTTGTTATTTCTCACTAAAACCAAAAATTCACATTTTGCCACCAAACCGAGAATTCGCTTTTTTCCGTCATAACCGTGAAACTATGTTTTCCTACCAAAACTGAAAAATCACATTTTTCTACCAAAACCAAGAAATTCTCTATTTCCACCAAACCCAAGAAAATTTGTTTTCGGTAACCAGTGGAAATGCGAATCTCCAAGCTGTGGTAGTCTGAGTTTCTCCTCATTTGCTTTCGCCTTCCATTTTTTTTGTAAACTTTGAGCTTTTTAATAGGTCAGCAAAATAGTAAATTGATTTTATTAATGTGTTAATAATATGTATCATTGTTATGTTTTTATTGGTTCAAATTTTTGCTGATGTGTGAGCTTCTTGTAACATAACGCTTTTTTCATTCTTGTTATGGAAGCATAGTTGATGAGTCTACACTTTCTTCAATCATATACATCTCTATCAAGCAAACACATAGTTAGAAATTTTATTTTTTTTGTTGTTATTTATTATTTGAGTTTCGGTTTGGCAAAAATATAAAATAAAGATTTAATTTTATTATTTGTTATTATTTATTATTTGGATTTGTAAAAAAAATAAAACAATTTTTTTTATTTGCTGTTATTTATTATTTGGGCTTGGGCTTGACCAAAAAATAAAACTAAAATTAACAATAAAAAATATTTGAGTTTTTAATGGATTTAAATTTAAAAGTTAAAATAAATTAATGATTTGTATTAATGAAATGTTTTTATTGGTATTTTTTTTTGCTGAAGTGTCATCTCTTAAAAGCTTGAAAATGATGATGTGTCAAGCCATGAAAAGACTTATGGATTATTGTTGTGTTGACTAGGTATTTACCTGCGCTCCGCTGCGGAATATTTTTTCTAGATTTGTATATATTTTTAATATAATAAAATTATTTCTATAATGTAAATGAGTATTATATTTATTTTTTATTAGTTTAAGTTATGTATTTATATGTTTTAAATCTGAATAAATATTATATATCATTAATTTTTTAATTTTTTAATTTTTTAAAATTTTAATCTACTATCAAATTTGTTTAGTTAACTATCTATAAATATATATGTAAGAATAAAACAATACATTTTTAAGTATCTTCATGCTTATGGCAAATGTAATTTATTTTCTCTACTAAATTGCTATTTGATCCTCTTTTGAAATTATATAAAACAAATTGCCATTTGAAAAATATTAATTAATATGATTATTTTAAACTATAAAATTTATTTGTTTATCAAATATTTATTATAGACATATGTTTCTAAAACTACCAAACTATAATCAATAACATTCATATCAAAATCATTACTATTACTTTAGACCTGAATAGAAAGTTCTATTTGAACTTTTGAAATATCAATTTAGTTGAAGTTAAATAATTCAATTTTGGTTACTATAAACATATTGTAACTTTGAAAATTAGCACATAGAAATTTTATCATTTTACAAAAACTGAGAAATTGCATTTTCCGACAAAACAAAAAAAATATTTTCCCACAAAACTGAGAAATCATCTATTCCCGCCAAAACCAAAAAAATTCATTTTCTCGTCAACCCTGAAATTTCATTTTCCTACCAAAACAAAGAAATTACATTTTCCCTCAAAAACCAAAAAATCTCATTTTTCCGCTAGAACCTGTCTTTTTCTGTCAAAACAGAGAAATCAAGTTTTTTTCACTAAAACCAAAAAAATTTATCTTCCTGCAAAAACAAAAAAAAAATAGTATTTTCCCGTCAAAACCAAAAAGATATTTTTCCGCAAAAATCGTCTATTCCCACCAAAACAAGAAAAAATTATTTTTTTCTTCAAATCAAGAATCACGTCTTCCTATCAAAATCGATAAACTACAATTTTCCGCGAAAACCAAAAATTGTATTATCTCATGTGAAATTGCATTTCCCACAAAAACTAAGAAATCATATTTTCCCTCGAAAACCAAAAAATCAAATTATATGTCAAAAACTGAAAATTTGCATTTTCCATCAAAACCAAGAAATTGTTTATTCCCGCCAAAATCGAGAAATTTTACTTTTCTATCAACCCGAAAATTTGCATTTTCTGCCAAAATTGTCAAATTACAATTTTCCGCAAAAATCAAGAAATTACATTATCCATCAAAAGTCGAAAAATTGTAAATTCTATCAAAACCGAGAAATCGTATTTTTCGTCAAAATTGAAAAGTTGCATTTCCCTCGCGTTTTCTCGTCAAAATCAAATTTTTTATTTCTCATCAAAACCAAAAATTCATATTTTTCTGTCAAACCCGAGAATTCGTTTTTTTCCGCCATAACCGAGAAACTATGTTTTCCTATTAAAACTAAAAATCACATTTTTCTACCAAAACCAATAAATTCTCTATTTCCGCCAAACCCAAGAAAATTTGTTCTCGGTAACCAGTGGAAATGCGAATCTCCAAGTTGTGGTAGTCTGAGTTTCTCCTAATTTGCTTCCGCCTTCCATTTTTTTTGTAAACTTTGGGCTTTTTAATGGGTCAGCAAAATAGTAAATTGATTTTATTAGTGTGTTAATAATATTTATTATTGTTATGTTTTTATTCTATCAAGCAAACACATAGGTAGAAATTTTAATTTTTTTTTGCTGTTATTTATTATTTGAGTTTCGGTTTGGCAAAAATATAAAACAAATATTTAATTTTATTATTTGTTGTTATTTATTATTTGGGTTTAGCAACAAAATAAAATTTTTTTTTTATTTACTGTTATTTATTATTTGGGCTTGAGCTTGACCAAAAAATAAAACTAAAATTAACAATAAAACATATTTGGGTTTTTAATGAGTTTAAAGTTAAAAATTAAAATATATTGATGACTTGTATTATTGAAATATTTTTATTGGTGTTTTTTTTTGTTGAAGTGTCATCTTCTAAAAGCTTGAAAATGTTGATGTGTCAAACCATGAAAAGACTGTTATTGTTGTGTTGATTTTGTTGGACTTACAATATCAAACCATAAACATTATATATATACATAAAAATGTTTTTTTAGAAATGGACCACTGAAAAATAGGGGTCAAAACAAATGTTTATACAATATTGTCATTTGGCTTGTCCCTGGGCGGCCCTGCAATCATGGTATGAATCGATGATTATGAACACGAAGGAGCATTACTAAATTATATGGTGATTGTATTAAACTTGGGAAAATGTTATTATGCGTATTGCGCTATTTTGAGTTTTATTTGAGCTAAAAAAATGATTTTGAGTTTTATTTGTTTTAAAAGGACGATTATATTGTTGGTGAATGGAGGAATCGAACTCTCGCCGTCGTGAGGGGTTATACTGCCTGCGGGATTACTGACACTACCAACTTCGCCAGTAGCGTCCAAGCCTTCGAGTTGACAAAAGATAATATATATATATAAGAGTACAAGGTAAATATTTCCTTCGCGGTGCTTTTTCAATCTTCAATAATCAAGGTCTCTCAGAACCAGAGGAATCAACAATCTTCATCGCCGCGGAGCAAATTTGAATTCGATGTCGACGCACTCCTTTTGTAGAAGCAGTCAATTTTGAGAAGAAGACGACGAATTGCATCGGAGATCGAGTATGGATCCGGAGCAGACGTTTATTAGGGTTCAGGAGAGGTTCTCACAGATCTTGACTCCAAGGATTAGGGCTATCTTAGAGTATACGTACCTCCTCGTTGCCATCACTTTGTTCTGCATCCTCGTTGTTATGCACGCCAATTATGTTCAGCAGGTAATTGACTCTCTTTTCATTTTTTTTTTGTTTCTCCATTTCGTTTCTCTTTGTTTTTAGTCAAGAACGACCCGAAAATCTTCACTTAGGGTTAGCCGATTGTGGAAGTTTAAGTCTTGGACATTTAGCTTATGATTAGCCGATTATGTAGAAGATTAAAAGTTTGTCCTTTCTCCTCTAAATTACCTAATGACTTTGAATGTCTGAGATACATAAATGTAGCAGTTTTGAATGCACACTTCATATTTTGGTATACGTCCCAATAGTAATGCATTTTTCTGTTGGCTTACTTGTCTTCGACTTCAAGAGGTTCGTGTAGTCTGCATGCCTACCAAAGATGATTCCTGCTAGTGTCTCATTAGCTTTTCTTATCTCAATTTTTTTGTCATCAACTTCAAGAGTTTCGTGTAGTCTCTTAAGCTTTTCTTATCTGACCTTTATTGCTAATTTAGTTAACTTTTCTTTCTATCAAAGCCTGGTTGTTCAAGTGAGCTGACTGGAGTTGAGTTGGCTGAAGCAGAGCTTTTACAAATCAAGGTATGTAGATCTTATCCACCTTCTGATGTTAGCTTTCATAATTAGTGAAAATTTCTAGATAGTCTCTTCTTGAAAATCACTTGGCGATAAATAAATTTGTGTTTCATTTTTTACTTCTCTAAAGCATATGTGGCACTAACTTATTTCTGTGGTATAAGATAACAAGCGCAGGGTTGTGGTCACGTAACTATGAAAGTACTGCTGCAGATGTTGTCAAAGTTGAAGCTGCAGCTGACAATTTAGAAGTCTCAAAGAGTGATCAAGGTGAGCCTTTATCTTCGGGTGTAGGCTGTGGCTAAACTTGCAGGCACTGATGCTGATTTTTTTCTTTTTTTTTGGAATCATGCAGAAATCTCTACCAGTGAAGAGAATGCTGATGAGATATTTCTTAAAATTGATAAGGAAGAGCACCGCAGTAGTTTCTCAGTGTCTGCAAAAGAGACTGTCAGAGCAGCTATTCTTAGATTTCTCAAAAAGTGTCATAGACGCATATCTTTTGTTCTACAGCACACAGCACGAATTCTCAGAGGTGTTAGAAAAATATGGGTAAGTTGTCTCTTAACCGACTTAGTAAGTGACTTAGAATCTGTCAGATTAACTAATTACTCTGTCTGATCTCTTTGTTTGATTTACTTTTGTTTCTCAAGATCTGACTTAGATATTGCTTATGGCTCTTATATTTTGACATTGTATCTCCTCTGCGAGGTTTCTGTTGGATGTTAGGTATCTCTCTTATATAGCATGGTTCTTAATAGAGGTTACTGAAAAGTTTAAGTGGCATGGGGCTTAATTGTTAGGGTTAAGAGAATTTATAATACTTTCGGCCTTTATTTTGTGAGGAAATTTAGCTCTTTAAAGATATCTGTATTTTGGTGCCACGGTACTTTGCTCATCTGCTGGGTTACAATCCTGATTATTTGTGTTTTGACTAAAGCAAATTATTTTGCCCTTCAAATTTTACATGCAGAACATCATCGGCATTCCGTTGAATCTTGATGTGCCCAAATTGTTGCATTTGCTGTATATGGATAAGGTCAATTCCTATGCAGGTAAAAGCCACCTCAATGGAATCTCTATTTTACATTTATATTGGTTTTGTTCTTCATCATCTAAATGAACCTATCAGTCAATGATGACCCTTTTTACAAACGTAAAATTTGAATCTAAATGCATACATTTCCTTGTGAAAAGCATTTCTTGTTTTGAGCAAACTACCAAATAAAATTTCTGTTTATGGGCCTCTTCTTTGTAACCTTTCTATAATTTTTCATCTAAGAGGTTTAGTTATTGGAAGAGTAAAATCACACAGGTTGAGCTTTTCGCTCTGCTTTGGGTGGTGAGATGTATATATTTGAAGTTAATTTGTTTGTTGATTTTTGTTTTTGTCAGTTCAATGGCTCGAGAGAAGAACTCAAGAGTTTGAGCCCACATATCTATATACCATGGAAAAGGTGAACACTAGAAGATACTCGAGCATCTTATTCCCCAGAGTAGTCTATTTAATTAAGGAAGATGTGAAAATGAGGAATTTTTCAGTTGAATTTCTGGTTCAGTTTTAGAATTGCTTCGCTCTTTTTCCATATAGGGTTACTTTTTGCTGCCTGACGAAGCTAAGTCACGGCATAACATTCGCACTGCAAATGTTAGCATATCAGCACGACATTCCTGCTTTGGCAACAGGTAATAATAATATTCATGTTTTTGGGCGGCCCTCACTTTGGAAACAATGAATCTTTTATTGGAAAGTCTCTGTATACTGATGACAAGCTTCTGAAAATTGAATTATTTTTGCAGGTGGCAGCAACTTCTTATAAACAGAGTTGTAGGATATGATACTATCATAATGAATAGCTTGCAGAACTCTGCTGGTCAAGGTTGGTATTAGCTGTTGTCTGGTCGGTAATGCTCATGCAATTTCCACTATTTGTGGGTCTCTTAATTTCGCAATTAGGTAGAACAAAGTTATATATATGCATCCTTCGAGGCCTGTGATTCCTCAACTATGTGCTTTTCCTTGCTCTTTGTATCGTGTGTGCAACGATTTATCTGAAAGGTTAGGCTACCATTAAACGAGGCTGTCTGTTTATATTATCTTTGGTACTTGAAATTAATGTATCCTCTGGGAAGTCTAGTCAGAGATTAGTGTGCAGTAATTATTTAGTCCATGCATGACAATGCATAATGTAAGTAACCAATGTCGTTGTTGGTAGCTATTACATGATTTCTCCATCTGTCTTTTTCGGCTGCTCTTGTCCCTTTGATTGTTTTTTTTTTTAATCTATGTGCTATTATGAAAGCTGCATTTTTCACTTCGTATGACTGCCAACTTCCTCCATTACAGGTTATCTATACAACTTCCAGACAAGAGAGTTTTACAATCTTAGTTACTCCCAAGAACTTTCTGAAGGTTCTTCGCAGTTTGGAGGTTCGTCACGTTCTCGTAACTCTATTGACTATGTGCATTATATTGGATTGGAAGATCTCACCAAGGCTGCTTTATTAGCTCTTGCACCTTTCTATGTATTAGAGTATAAGCATTTGCTTTAATATACTGAGTATAATATTTTTATTGATTCCGGATGTATGCAGATTACTTGGTGACGAAATGTGGTGTGCTTATGATGTCACTTTTTGTGTTTTTCACCACCACAATGTCTGTGTCATTTACATTGCGAGAGACACAAACTCGCATGTTGAAGTTCACAGGTTTGTCTTTCTTCTATTCTAATAGCTGATGGTTTTTTTCGCATCTTTGCTTCTCAACAAATCATCTTTGTTTCGATATCAATTCGTTGCAGTGCAGCTTCAACACCATGCTCAGCATCGGTTACCAACATTTCAGTTGATCTTTGTGCACGTTATTGAATCCCTCGTCTTTGTACCGGTATGCACACGCATACCCTGGTTTACTTTTTTAATTACAATACTTCAGAGACGGACCATAATATTAATTATCTTAAATTGCAGATTATGATTGGGATATTGTTCTTCCTGTTTGAGTTTTACGACGATCAGCTATTGGCTTTCATGGTTCTAGTTCTTGTCTGGCTATGCGAATTATTCACCCTGATAAGGTTCGGTCTACTCTTTTGCCTTAGTCATCAACTATCTTGGTCGTGATGATCTTGCTGTTCAATGGAATAATAACACAAAGTCCTATCTTCCAAATAATGCAGTGTCAGGACACCAATATCGATGAAGTTCTTCCCGCGTTTTTTCTTGCTCTACTTCTTGGTGTTCCACATTTATTTCTTCTCATACGCATATGGTAAGAACCAATGTTTTTAACCTTAAACTATACTTGTCTCATGAATTACTGTAATTTCAGAGTCGTTCACTCTCAACAGGCTTCTCTTATCTCGCCTTAATGACAACCGCTGCGTTCATGCATCACTTGATTTTATACTTCTGGAACCGCTTTGAGGTAAACGTTTTGATTCCAAACAACTCGAAGATTTAGCCAAAGCCACAAGAAACTTCAATTATAAGTTTTCTTTATCTGCAGGTACCTGCTCTTCAAAGATTCCTTCAAAGCCGACAGTCACACCTTCAACAACACCCAGACTTCCACATCACTTCGTCAACAATCCTAGCATCAACACTTCACATCACAAGGCTGAACAGAACAACAAGAAACCGATCTCCTTCTGGTCCAAACAACACAGTCCCAAACCAAAACACTGAAACAAGATCACCAGCAGCAGCAGCGGACGGAGGAGGAGGAGGAGGAGACGAGAATCCGATGCAACATCAAGAGCGAGAAGAGAACAGAGCAAACAACAACATTCCCGCAGAGCCGCCTAACCCTCAAGCAGGAGCGATGAGCTCCTTCAGCTCGATGCTGCTATGGATTTTAGGCGGTGCTTCCTCAGAAGGACTTAACTCGTTTCTTTCCATGTTTAGAGATGTGAGAGACGAAGATGAAGCTCAAGTCTTTGCTGATGCTTCCTCTCAAAACCCTCATCATGATCCTCTTGAAGTCGACTAAAAGTTTCTTCCTTTTGTTTGATGTATATTGTAATTTTTTTTTTTTTTTTGTTCCTCGTCTGCTTGTATAGTCACGGCCAGAGAAACAAGCATTTGCAGGATATAAAACAAAATGGTGAACAAAGTTTGGTGAAAAGGGAGAGAAAATGGTTGGTAAAGAAAATGTATACTCATTGTTTCTTGATTCTGATTATATTTCTGAAAATTAGACAAACACTATTTTCATCAGGTCGAGAGGACTTTAATAATTTTGTTTTTTGTTAGACAAAAAAATGCATTGTAAAATAAGTAAGCTGAATACACTTGCAAGATATTTAACTTGTTTTCTTATTTGATTTTAGTAATTCATCCAAAAACCATGTAATGTAAGATGTTCAGTGTATTTTTTACTTTGGGCAAAAGAGAAATTTCAAGAAAATGTAATTTGGCACATTTTCCCCATTTTAGTGCTTTTAAGTATTTTCGGTACTCCTTGACCAAAAAAAAGTATTTTCGCTACTAATTTTCCCAATTATACGAATTGAGATTTATATATGTATGTAGAAAATAATAATCCTCTTCAGAGTTGTACGGACATGGCGATGATGAGGATGGTTGGCGTTAGCTGCTGCATCACCAATACTGCTACTGCTACTGCTCTGCTTCCATGTCTCTGCAGCGGAACAATTCTTCGCCGCCGCTCCCTTCGTCTCCGAAATGGTGGTTCTAGAGAACGAAAGTTTCAGCTCCGATGCGTCTCTGCTTCCGATTCGCTGCAGTTTGATTTCTCGCCGCCTCCCATCGACCACGATCTTCTTGTAAGCTTCCTCTCCGCAGCATTTAATTGCTGCCGCGAATAACAATTTCTCGAGTTTATTTATATAGTGTTACAATTCTACCATTATGGAACACTTTATTTAGTTCTGGAAGGTTTTTCGAGAAATTAGTAACAATTTTTCTGGGGCTTTGCTTGTGAATTGAGTACTATAAGCATGCTTATGCGTTTCTTCTTTTTGTTTGATGGGCTTGTGAAGGATACAATTAGTGTTTCTGGAGGGAAAGTTTCAGAAGATGGTGTTGTTGAGAGTTTTGATAACGATGATGAGGCTTTGGATGCATTTGATAATGGAGTAGTGGTATGATGTAACTTTTTTTTTTTTTTTTTTTTTTGTCGAAAGATGTAACTCTTATACTTCTCTTTGTTTTAGCTTTAACTTTGAATCTCTTTGGCTGTTTGCATCATGACTTTAGTTTGGTCAAAATGTGATTACAGGTCGTGGATCTCTCGCATTTTGGGAGGATACGAGGTATAAATCTCTTTTCTTCTATCATGCTTTTTCGACATGGAATTAGTTCTTATTCGCTTATAACATTTAGCTTTTGGCCTGTGACTTTGCCTATGCTAATACCTAATGTTTTGTGGTGCTATTGCCATCAAGTTAGTGGAGATGACCGCGCTCATTTCCTTCACAACCAAACTACTGCAAACTTTGAAGGCCTTACCGATGGACAAGTGAGTCTTCTTTATAGGGATATTTTTGAATCGAGTGTATGATTGTTGCTTCTGTGACTACTAGTAACTCTACTTGTGTTTCTATTTGCTCGCTTCTTAAGGGATGTGACACTGTATTCGTTACCCCAACTGCAAGGACCATAGATATTGCACATGCCTGGATAATGGTAATAAACACTCCTTCCTTTTGGGAGTATAACAAGTTTAGGTTCACCTTCAGTGGCTCATATCTTTTAGAAGCAAGTTTCGTGTTAACACGACCCTTTTCACTTTCAGAAAAATGCAATAATGCTAACGGTTTCTCCAACGACGTGCCAGAGCATAATTGAGATGCTAAACAAGTATGTTATAGCCTTTCATCAATGTTCACTTAGAAAAAATGTTCAGTTTCTTTGAAAAATCAGGCTTATTTCTCATTTTTACCTTCTTAGGTATATATTTTTTGCTGACAAGGTAGAGATCAAGGATATCACCAAGCAAACTTGCTTATTTGCTTTAGCAGGACCCAAAAGCAACGAAGTAAGATTCTTCTTTCGGAAGATTGACCATTTTCTCTGTTTAGCCTTTTATGGTAGCTCAAATACATTGTTTTTATGCTAATGTAAAATACTTGAAACAGATTATGTCTAAACTGAATCTAGGAGATCTTATTGGGCAGCCATATGGCAAGCATAAGCATTATACTGTAAGTCTTTTGTGTTTTTTACTCTCGAAACAGATCTTGTGAAGCGACATGTAGTAAGTATGTTCCGTTCTTCTTCAGTTCGATGGAATGCCAATAACAGTTGGGGTCGGGTCTCTTATGATAGAAGAAGGCTTCACCATGTTAATGTCACCAGGGGGTGCCGTTTCAGTCTGGAAGACTCTTTTATCTGAAGGTGCCATTCCAATGGGTTCTGTAGCCTGGGAGAAACTTAGAATCATTCAAGGTTTGTAAAACTTTTGTATGGCCAGTGCTGAGTGTTGTACATAGCTATCGTTGATGCCATTAGCAAAATCGGAATCATATATCTTACATTAGAGTTTATTCAGGCCAAAAGCATTGATGTTTTGCAGGAAGACCAGCACCTGAGAGAGAACTCAGCAAGGAATTCAACGTTCTGGAAGCGGGTCTATGGAACTCGATCTCTCTGAACAAAGGTAAACGAAAAGCTTTGGTTAAGTGAACTGAAATGATACAAGAAGCGCCTTGTTTTTACCAAATTCCAAAATTTTCTCAGGATGTTATAAGGGGCAGGAGACTATCGCAAGACTCATAACATATGATGGAATCAAACAAAGGTTGTGTGGACTTGACCTCTCTGCACCAGCAGAACCTGGCAGCAGCATCACATTCGACGGGAAAAAGGTTTTTGACCCTTTGTGTGCATATCTTAGTAACTCAAAAACAAAGAAGAACATCTGCATTTTGTTCTATTATTCCTTTGACTAGTCAATAAACGCTATAATCAGGTGGGGAAGCTAACGAGCTACACTAGGGGAAGAAACGGGTCTAGCCATTTCGGGTTAGGCTACATCAAGAAACAAGCAGCCTCACTCGGAAACACAGTGACTATAGGAGAAGACATCTCTGGAATAGTAGCTGAAGTCCCGTATCTATCCCGGCAACATCCTCCATCAACCAACCCGAGTTCTTGAGTAGGATAAAAACGCTATGATGCAATGAAACTCACTGGTACGCATAACAAAAAACTTCTTTACACATTTATTTTGAGATGCGAGAATACTATACTCGGATTCTCATCTGAAACTGAAACATTATTTATTGATAGATAGGAAGGTGATTAAGTACAACAGTTTAGGATCTTGAATAGATATTTTTCTTAGGGGCAGATCATGTTTGGACAACTGCAGAGACGCTTGTTGTTAGGTTTAGGAGTGCAATTGCAGTAGACTGGGCTTAGCCTTACACTTGGATCCCATGTACGTAATAAGTCATCTAGACATTGTTGTCCTCCATCTTTTGAGCATGAACCACTGAATATTTGTTTTTTAAACGGGCACCACTGCCTTCTCTCCGTAGCGATCAAGCTTGGTTCACCTAATCCATCAACAAGATAAAAAATGAGTTAAACCAATCTGGTTTTGGGTTAACCGGAGTGCGATGAACAGAATTGTATGATAAGACCTTGTGAAAGGTGGCTTGGGAGAAGGGAGAACAAGACACAAGAAGCCAAGAAAATTGCAACCATCTTCATGTTTTCTTTGTTTGTTATTATGACTTTGTGATGATTATCTCAAAGTAAACACTAATATAGACAATAAGTACATTTTACTGTACATAATTATGTATCTTTTGATTATTGGGTTTTTGCCGTTTTGGGTAACTAAATCTCATTAAAAACAAATAATGAATATACTGTTTTTTATGGTAAAACTATCTTCCATTTTTTGTCGTATTATGGCAAGCTATATCTGTTTTCTAACGATAATTATAGTTTCTTACCATTAATATTTTCTTTATCATTTTAATGATTTTTATGGCAAACTTTTTGAAGACATATGTTAGATTGTTAGTGGACTTCACCTACCCCTTTAGTAAACGTGGATTGTTGGATCCGAACTATGATCATCATGATATCCAGATTCGATGGATCTAAAATTTCTTTATCCAGATTCTAAGACGGAATCGGATTTTTAAATTCAACATACATTGATTTCATAGTCTTCATTTTCTTATAACATTCTGTGAAGTTTGAAATTCCAAAGGTGTAGAAGTATATAGTAATCTATTCTATTAAAAGAGGATTGACATTTAAATATAATTGATGTGTTATATTTTAGTGTTTTCTCTAATAATTTATCAAGAATAATTTAATCATTTGTCAATATATATAATTAATTTTTTACTTTTTTTATTTAATTTTTATATATCTATCACCAAACACATTTATTTTCAAACATTATTAATTTAAATTAATTTAACTTCAACTATTAAACATATCTAAATAATTTAAAACTCGTCCTAAATAATAATTTCAAAAATTCTAATATTTAATTTTACAATTAGTTACATTTACATTTATATAAAATAAAATTGTTACAATTAAGTGACTATAAATTTCAATAATTAAACTTCATATCTTTATAAAATATAAAACATTGCAAAACAAAATCTATGATATTTATTGTTGAATAATTTTTTATTAAATTTAATTTAATAATCATAAATTATATAACGATCAATATTTATTTATTTGGATATATACATATATATATATATAATATTATTTAAAAATATATTTTAGAAAATATCTGTAACATTTTAATTTCAGAATTATGAATGTATATATAGAGAAATGTAAGAGAAATGATTTAGCTACTTATGTCACCAAAGTAAACTTATCTTATTGGTCACTGGTCCCAAAAGAATTACATAATTAAACGTGCTTGAGCTGGAGTAAGACTATGATGAGTGACTTTTCAGGAAGTGATTTTCTGAAATTGTGTGAGTGAGGACAAAATACGAGGAATGATTATATGGTAATTGCATGATCAGTATTTCATGATTTTCGAATCTTTTTACTAATGCATTGGCCGTAAGACAAGAATGGGGCTCACAGACCTGAAAGAGGACGTGAGTGTAGTTACTTGGGTGTTACAATATCTTAAAAATCTAAAATATTATATCAGATGTCATTGATTATATTTAAATTTTAAAATTAATGATAAAATTATTAAATGAATAATCTTTAATTATATTCTATTTTTTTCATAATTTTATAGTAAAAAAAATTATTTATTTAATAATATATTCTTTCATTAACTAAATAATAATAATTTATTTGAAAAGTAAAATTTTTAAAATATCAAAAAAACCTTAAATAATCAGATGCCATTATTAATATTAAAATTTAAAAATTAATGATAAAATCAATAAATGACTAATCTTTAACAATATTCTATTTTTCATAATTCTATTGTGATAATCTTATTTATTTAGTGGCATATTCCTCCGTTAGCTAAATACTAGTAAATGGTAATAACCATAAAATAAAATAAAATTATATTTAGTTCTATATAAATTATCAATTGCACTAAATATTATGATACTCAATTTGTTTTATTTATATTTGATCACTAAAATTGTGGAGCAAACTTTCCAAATAAAAAATCAAAATAAATTTTTACACAAGAAACAATAATTGCTTAAATTTAGCACATTTGCAAAACAAAAATCCAAAGATATGATTAAGTTTTCACTCTGCATGTAATAAGCCAACATATTAAATTTTTTTTTATATAATTCATAATTAACATAATAAAAAATTATCTTATATACTATTATTTTCTATCAAAACTTAAACAAACCGAATATATATATATATAAATAAGCAATTTATGAAAGATGCAAAAATAGTAACTCACGTTATCTCATTGTTCTTTAGTTTTTTCCAAATAAATATCTTTTAAAGGGAAGTTTTGTCGTGAAAACGAAAAAATAAATAAAAAAATGTTCCTCATTCTCAGGATATATTAAATTTAGTAAACTGCATAACAAAAATTTATATCAAAATTAAAAAAATTTCTTCTACAAACATTTTATACAGAAAAACAAAACATCAGAGAACAAAAAAAAATTCTCGATTTCAAGGCAGACTAGAAAACTTGCTTCAAACCAAGAAATGAAAAGAAGAACGATTAATAAAGAAAAAAATAGAGAAAAACAGAAAAGAATGAAGAAAAAGAAGAATAAAAAAAAGAAGAAACATAGAATAAGAAGAACATAGAAAGAGAAGGAATATAGAACAAGAAGAACATAGAAAAAAAATGAGCATATAAAAACAAAGAACGGAAAATGAAGCATAAAAAAAAAAGTAAAAGAATAGAGAAGAACGGAGAAGAAAAAAATATTAATAATATGCAATATATTTATATTAATAACACATAATTTATACTGTTTTATTTTCAACTTCACATTTTTATACTTACAAATTTAATTTTAATATTTATTACATAAAAATAATCTATAATTCATGTAATCACTAAAAACATATTTTAAACCTCATATCTTGTGTTATATTTTGTAGATTTGATAATTTAATCTTTTAAAAAATATAAATCTACGCAGATATAAAATCTAGTTTATTTTTAAAAAAATAACTAATGCATTAAACATTGATACAAATATTTTATCAATTCACAAATTCCAAAAGTGTAGAGGTACAAAACCAATGAAGGTAAATAATAGATTTTATCATAAAAGATAAAAGATAATAGGGAATATTGAAAAATTTTAAAAATTATATTTTATCATAGGTTTTGTCATTTGTGTCTACATTTTCCTTTTCTTCCAATCAGATTTGGCATAGATCAATTAGTGGTAAAACAAACCAGAAATATAATAAACTCACCGTAACATGTTTGGAAATATATATCCAATACTTTTTGATTTGGACAATTTATTTTTGCATAAATGTAAAAAAAAATGAGAAACGGAGAGGTGTAAGGCACAAAATCTTTTATTTATAATTTTCTCTTTCTTTTTGTAACATTAGTCAACAAACATAATCATAGAACTATACAATATGGAATCCATCTGTGATGTGGACTCTTTGTGAGAAATAAAAACAAAAAGAAACAGATTAATGGGAATAGACGAGATTCGACTCAATACCGAAATGCGAAATGCATTTGAGCTACAACGCGGTCTAGGCAGATGCGTTAGCAACATCAACGCTACTGCTCTGCTTCCATGTCTCTTCAACGTGGCCAGTTCTATTCATCTCCAGTTCTCGACAAGTTTCAGGGAAAATAGAAGTTTTCTAGGGGCAAATCATAATAGGACAAGTGCAAAGACGCTTGTTGTTACGTTTAGGAGTGCAAGTGCAGTAGATTGGGCTTAGCCTTACACTTGGATACCATGTGCTTAATAAGTCATTTAGACATTGTTGTCCTCCATCGTTTGAGCATGAACCACCGAACACTTGCTTTTTCGATGGGCACCATGGCCTTCTCTGAGCAGTGGTCAAGCTTGGTTCTTCACCTAACCATCAACAACAACAAAATCGAAGTTTAACCAAGCCGGTTAGGGTTTACCCGAGTTTGATGAGAAAAACTGGTTATCTTATTACCTTGTGAAAGATGATGGCTTGGGAGAAGAGAGAATAAGACACAATAAGCCAAGAAGATCGCAGCCAGATTCATTATATTTCTTTTTGTAAGTTTCTGCTCTCTTTGTTGTTTTTTTTATATATATTGTTATGACTTTGTGATTTGACTGTGTAATCTTGGTTTCGCCGTTTTGGGTAATCCCGTAGATATATATAGAGTAAAATGGAGTCTGCATTAATTTTGTTTCAGCTATAATTATAAAAAAATTGTTTGCATTAATTTTGTTTCAGCTAATGATTTCATAGCTCACTTTTTCTCTACACATGATACTTGATGACTTCACCAACCACTTTAGTCTTCACTTTTCTTATTGTTTTTTTTTTTTTTTTTTTTTATCGACAGCCCTCGTTTTCTTACATTGCATACATTCTATATATATATATTTTTTTTGAACATAACATACATTATATTAATCAACAAACATAATAGATCTATACATAGAAACTTTTTTTGTGAAACATAAAAGAAAAAAATACAAATCGCTAAATGCATCGTACAATGAGAGTCTTTTTGTTGTTCTCGGTTTTTGAGACTGAAACATTACCGTTTTGGAGAACCTCTATTGCAGCTGGAGAGTTCACTCTAATAATTAAAACGGCCAGGCTCAATGTGAAATCTGTTATGATATATAAAAATAAACTTGGTCACAAATCTGCTTTATGGCCGTGTATTTTCTTTTCTTTTTGATTAGTGATAATGAAGAAGAACGAAAACAACTTCTGAAAAATAAAAAGTGAAAGTCATAAGTATATGGAAAAAATAAGGTCGAAATAAAATAAAAGTAAAAATGTTCTAGCGAAACAGCTCTAATTGTAAATTCGTATATGACAGGATCGATGTTCTTGTACTTGTAGATGCATGCCATGAACCATAATAGTCGAGTATTTGCATGTATAAAGGTATGTACAACTGTACAAGTCCTGTGATGAGCATGTGCATATTTTGATTTTGTACGCAAGAGAAAGAAAAAAACTTGAAAAAACCAAACTGTGAATTCAATTTTTGTTGAACCGTTGATAATTCAAATAATCACTCAAAACAAAAACTAGTTTCCGCATCTATTTAGAGATGCGAGTATAATTTTAAAAACATTATTGTAATGATACTTTTCTGGGTCTTATTAATAGACGGAATGTTGTTGGGTCTTATTTAGAACAAAAGTTTTGGGTCTTGTTAAGTTTTAAGGGCAAATCATATTAGGACAATTGCAGAGACGATTGTTGTTGGATTGAGGAGTGCAATTGCAGGAGATTGGGCTAAGCCTAACACTTGGATCCCAAGTACTTAACAAGTCATTTAGACATTGTTGTGCTCCATCGCTTGAGCACGAACCACTGAACACTTGCTTTTTCGATGGACACCACGGCCTTCTCGCAGCGGTGACACTTGGTTCTTCACCTAATTTAATCAGTAAAAAAAAAAACAACTAAATGAAACAAAGCCGGTTTGGGTTAACCCGGAATATGGTGAGCAAAATGATAATCTTAATTAAATATGATATAAGACCTTGTGAAAAGTTGCTTGGGACTAGGGAGAATAAGATACAAGAAGCCAAGAAGATTGCAGCCAACTTCATATTTTCTCTTTAAAGTTTCTGCTCTCCTTTGTGTGTGTGTTTCTTTTGATTTATATATTTGGTTGGTTATATAACCTGTAGATAAACAAGCACACACTAGTATATATCTATATTGAATACTAAAAAATGGACCGTATGTTATGGTAAATTATCTTTCTTACAAAATTAACATTCAAATTGATATTTTATTACTTGCCACTATAAATAACAAAAGATAACTAGTTTAGAAATATTTTAGGAGAAAATGAATTAAATAATTAATAAGACATATATATCTTTATGGGATCTTTTGATTGATGTAACCGAGATTTGTTTCTGAACTGATTTACAATTTACATAGAGACCATATATATATATATATATATATATATTCAAGCTTCTGTATATTATGATTTAAGGTCTGAATATCTAGATTCATCTATCTATACTATTATTTGTAAAGTGATTTTAAAAAAAAAGTAATAAATCAATGTTTTTTAAAAAAAGGTTTGCCTTATGTATTTTTTTTACAAATCGTATGACTTTATATCTCAGTTCTTTGTTTGAGCCAATGTGGCTTTTTACTATTGAACTAGGTAATAACCCGCACTCTGTACATGGTGAAATAATTATTATTTATTTAAATTTAATATAATTTTAAAATTATATAATATAATATAATTAAATTTATATGAATTTTATATAATATTATAATATAATATTTTATTTTTATTTTTTATGAATTATAAAATAATTTAATTGTAATATAAATTAATTTAAATTAATTTAAAAATTAAGTAGCATACATAACATATGATATAACTGGATAAAAATATAAAGTTACCATACAGATTTTATATAACCCGTAATTGATGATATGATTCATTATTTTTATCAATGTCCAAAATTTGGGTATACAATATTTACGTACATATTTAATTACCTTTGACTCTTAAATAATTATATATTATTAGTTAAATAGTTTGTTACTTATCTATTAAATATTATTATTTAAATTAATTAATTAATTTTCTTAGTCTTAAATTGGACTTGCTCAAAATATGATGATATGATTCGTTATTTTTACTAATATCCAAGATTTAGGTATACAATATTTATATACATATTTAATTACTTTTGACTTTTAAATAATTAAATATTATTAGTTAAATAGTTTGTTACTTATCTATGAAATATTATTATTTAAATAAATTAATAAATTTTCCTAGTCCCAAATTAAACTTGTTCAAAATATGATACAAATCGATAAGATAATATTTTTTAAAGAAAATCTATATAAATATATAGTTCCATTAAATTCATATATTAATAATTACCATAAAATAATTTTATATAAATATATAACTATGATAATTTACTAAATATAAATATATGATGTTTTGTTTTTCTTAAAATTAAAATAATGATATGGTTTATCTACAAATTAAAAGTAAAATATTTAAAGATATCATTAACTTTTAAAACAAATATAATTTTTTAATTAATTATTAATAAATAATTTATTTAATTCCAAACTGATATTTTTTTAATTCTATAAATTAATAAAATATTGAAATCACAATATTATCAATTTATAAGAAAAATACAGTAATTAAATTGATTGATTTAAAGCCACAAACTAAAAAAAAAAACATGAACAAATCTTGCTGAAAATTTGATACTGTATATGATAAATGAAACATTAATTAAAAAAATAAACAATTAATATTGATATAATCTTTCCAAAAAATAAGCAATAATGCTATATACCATATTTATCATCTAAGAGTCACATATAAATTAAATCATAATGCAATATATCATATTTTTTTATTTAGTAAATCTGAATATTAATCATATTTATTATAATAGTTTTGGAAATTCATCATTATGACTTTTTTTTTTCCTTTTAATTTATGCTTGTGACGAAAATAACATATATTTTTAATAATATATTTTTGTATATATTATTATGAATTGTTAAAAGATATAAACGTAAAAATATTTAGCTTGAAGTATTATATATATTTTCACAATTATTTTCATGCATACTATAATTATAACAATATGTAAATAAAATTAGTTTTTTTATTTGTTTTGATTGATTTTGAGAAAAATAAATTATTTTCTAATAAATTATTTTATTAGATTTATAAGAATATTTTTAATAAACAATTAATAAATATATTTTCTAATAAAAGTAGTAAACATTATCAAAATGTTATATATTTTGTTATATATTTGAGAAAAATAAAATATTATTTTTAATTTCTCAGTTGTTTTTATAAGAATATTATTTTATGAATAATCAATAAACATATTTTTTTTAAAATTAGTAAACATTAAAAGTATTATATATTTTGCTATGAATGATAAAAATAGTAAACATTGAAAAATATTATATATTTTATTATAAATTTATAATAAAATATATATAGATAAAACTTTAAAAATGTTATATAATAAAACAATAATATTAGAATTAATTAGTATTGGAATTAATAAATTATAATAATATTAGAATTAACTAGTATTGGAATTCATTTAGAAAATAAAACATAACATATTTATGAACCTAAAATATACAATGGTATATCATGTAATTAGTCTAGTATTCTAAATTTTTTTTTTTAAATTAATTAAAAATAATTGTGGAATTGATATATCAGTATAATAATATCACTATAAATACCTAAAAATGCTTCTCTTTAATATATAATATATAAGGGATTATTCGGACGAATAAAACAAAGTTGAAAAATGCAACATGCTTTTGAAAATTCTATAAAGATGGGCCTTAATATCGAGTAAAGCGGTCCAATAAAGACGAATTCGAATAACTTTTAAATTGCTGAAGAAATGGGTATCATCAGTTTCAAACGAAGGAACAAAAAACTAAGATGACGCTGAAGAAATGGGACGCAAATCCTTCAACCTTAGAATCTGTGTTAGAAGAACTGAAATCAGACGAATCAAACCGTAACAAGATCAATTTCATTCTCTTCCTCGCAAACGATGATCCTACCACCAATCGAAGCTGGTGTCCAGGTCCGTTAGGGTTTTTAATTTTCCTCAATTTCCTCCAATTTTCATCCTTTTGATATATGGTTTTTGGTAAATGATATTCAGATTGTGTTAGAGCTGAACCTGTGATATACAAGAATCTAGAGGAATCGGCGGAGGAAGTGAATCTTATTAGGGCTTACGCCGGAGATAGGCCGACCTGGAGGAATCCGGTTCATCCGTGGAGAGTTGATCCTCGGTTTAAGCTAACCGGAGTACCAACACTTGTTCGCTGGGATGGAGATTGTGTTAAGGGTCGTCTTGAGGACCATCAAGCTCATGTTGCTCATTTGATTGTCCCTCTTCTTGTATCTTCAGTTTCTGGTGTGCCAACCACTTGAATGCGGTGAAATTCCCGGTACGAATCGGTTCTTTCCGGTTTAATGAATCCCCAACCCCCATTGTTCATAGTCTCATTGACATTTTATGAATCTTTCAAGGACTATTGCAGGATTCGACGATCAGGTTTCTTCGATATATGAATCTATTATCTTCTGTTGTTTTTTCAATAAATCCTTTTACAATGTGAAGGAGAATGCGACTTAGAAGTTCGTGTCTTCCATTTGTATGATTGCGCATGTTTCTTGCTCAGTGTAATGTTGCACACTCTAGCATCTTGATTGAATAATGGATTCACTCCAGATTTCGAATTATTCGGATGCGTGTATAGTTTGTTGGGAGAATAATGTCTATTGTGGAATCTAGAGTTTCTATCGTTTGTTGGAGATTGAATGGGGATCTAAGAGTACCGAGTTTGAAACACTTGTGTTTTCCTATTGTGACATTAGAAAAGCCTAGCTTAGATATAGAGAGAAAATGGCTTCTTTCGTTTTCGGTCTTTGCGGGGTGAGAATCGTATATGCTACATTCAGTTCGCGTGGCTGTATGAAACACTTATCCTTTCTAATCTTTGCGTTTAGTCCAAAAACTGGCTTCTTTCGTTTTTGGTCTTTGCGGGTTAGTCTCGGTATGAAAGGATATGCTACGTTCAGTTCGCGTCGCCAATTGTGGAAGCTTATGGCTCTCACTTCCTAAACAGAAGAGAATAGAGGAACCTAAACTACAGAACAATTTTCAGATTTTTTCTATGCAACTTTGTTCTGTATCTACAGAACTGTGTCAGGAGTTGAAGAGGCAAGGTATAGTATTTATGACATGATCAGTTACCTAGTGTTCTTCTGTTTCTGTCAAGATATCAATTATCATTTATGTCTCGCTATTTAGGAGAAGTTAGGTTTGTGTAAAACGAGTCATGATCTGAAATATCCTTTTTTTCAAAATATAATATCCTATATCTCCCAATAATATATATATACGCTTCATGAACTTTTTATTTTATTCTTAATGAATTTAATCAAAAATTAAATTAATTTAATTGAATTTCTTTTTTTTTTTAAAGAAAATTTCACTCACTTTTCTCCACTCAATTTTTATCTCCCCTTCATTGTTGCCGACGAATCTCCTTCTTTCCATCGACGCCGTCAGAAGTAGGAACTTATACTGAACTGGACCAAAATTTGTAAATCGAGATAAACTATGTTGTCAAAGAATTGAAAATCAAATGCTATAGACATTGTGTGTTTTACCATGATTTATGATCGATTAAGACTATAAATTAGTAATAAATAAATTATATTGGTTGAATTGAGTTTAATCGTATTCAATTGTAGATTAGAATGAATTGAACATTAAATCATCCAATTTGAGTTCGTGCGAAAAACAACTGGATAAAAATAGTATTACTGATAAATATATAATTGTGGATAACTAGTCACTAGTATCACTGATTAATAAAGTATTAACTTGGTACAACTAGTATTACTGATTGTATAATTGTGAATAACTAGTATACTATCATTTGCCAAGTAATTGGGAAGAATAAAGTTCTCTCATTCAATCGCACTAAACATTACCTAAGTATTCCTAATAAAAAAACTTCTAATATATTCTAATAGTTTCCGAGATTTTTGTATATAAAATACTTAAAATGAACCGATAACGTATTTAACCAAAATCTTGGTTTAATACTCAGTTTGGTTCTCGATAACATATTACAAACTTTAAGAATGTTGATTTTGATTTTGGGCCGTCCACAAGTTTTTGTCGACTATCAAAAACTCTAATCGTTTACCTATAAATATTGTTATTTGTCTCTCACGTTTTATCGTATCCATAGGGCTGCATTATTCAATTGCTCTCTTTTTAGTAGTTAAGGTTTTATAGTCATTAGTCTGTCATTAGTCCATAAATAAAAATAATTAGAATGATAATGCTGTTATTCATAAAAATTGTAAAAAAATATCATTTTCACAATTTTCCTCATTAAAATTCTCGTTTCATACTATTTTTTCTTGTTTTTGAAAATTTCTCAAAACTTATTTAACAAACCACAATACCTGTAAACCTATAATACATACTAAATCTCTTCTAACTTAAGCTTGGAATGATGTTGGAGCTGAATATTTCAAAATTAAGCTCTTGACGCAGAAGTTGAGCTAAGATATAACGGGAAAGGTCAAAGCTCTGGAGAACATACTTAGTCATTTAGCTCAGAGAGTATATGAGTTAGCTAATTTTATATCATCATTAGCAAAAATGTTGTAAAATGTGATCAAGGGCAAAGGAGATTGATCGGTCGCACAAGTAGAAAACTGAGAAAAAGAGTATTGAGGAATATCGACTTGCATGTGTTTCTAAGACCACAAAGCCGATGTATCAATACACAATTATGAGGCAGAAAACAGGAATTAAAAAATTTTACAAACACAATTCAAAGTGAAACATTTAAAAAAACAAAGACGGAAACAGGTATTGGAAATTTTACAATCACATAATTATGTATACTTAATTTGGATATAGAAATAAGAGTGAAACAGCATGAGGCCCTCTATTATCTTTCTTTGAATCGGCTCCTCTGGTTCAGAGGATGAACTTCCCTTATGTATCTTATGCGGCGTGCACAATGAATCACGTAACCACATCAAATGAATGTGTTGTAATGCATTAAGACGCAGAGTTCTGTGAACCGGTTATATATTCTAGAGAACATTTCTTGACACAAACTCATAATTAATGCGTTTATACCATAAGACGTAGTCAATAATGATAGAGAATTCCTAATTCCAGGGACAAAAGATTGAAAGTAGGCGGAAATGAAATGAGGAACACAAACACAAAACGAGTTTAGTATTCAGAATGAAACAACATGATCGCATACACTTGGGGGAAAGCAGTGATTAGCTTCTGCTTTTGATGTTTTATTTGGAAGCAAACGAAACTTGAACATAAATGTACACACATGCAATATCCTCACAATCACACCGAGTGAAAACACGAGTAGTATATTACATTTAATAATTATATGAAGTTATTTCAAAACCTCATGGAAGTTGGTAGCAGTGGCAGTGTAAGTCGCTTCCCTCAACAACTCCCTTACAGGCTAGGCTCCCGTATTTTTTTGTGCAACAGGTTGTGCAGCTCTCTGTAGCTGGGAACGGCACCGCCCCGCACTCGCCTAAGAACGTGGTGCATACAGCCTCGATCTTGAGGATTTCTACATGTTGACATCTTCATCAAGTTCATCCGCAAATGATATAAAGAACAGTATAATAAAGAATTTCATTAAATTTATACCCGTGGAAGCCGTCAAGAGGACAAGCAGGAGAACGGTGAAGCTGACGGAGTTGATGTTCTTTGCCATTTCTTTTGCTTTTGATTTTTTGTCAAACTTGTTTTTTGCTCTACTTTCTTTTTCTTGTCAATTAACTTTAAGTTTGGTGTGAGAAACCCATATGTCTGCTGATCTATATATAGTCAAAATTTTGTAACTTATCATTGTTCAGTCCCTCCTCTTTTCTTTTATGTTTTTCCAAGTTCATAGTGTCGCCACAATTGTGCATTGCCGTCTTTTCCATTACATTATATTTTACAAGCCTAATCCCTTTTTTAATCATGCATTTATCTTGGATAATTAATAAACCAATAGTAGGAAAGTTGTCGCTGTCTTTATCGCTGTAACTCATTTTATATATCATTATTTTCTTTAGTTTAAAATAACTAATGTTTAAAAATGATAACGTTGTTTTCATCTTTAGAGTTAACACGAATCTTGACGAGTTTTCAATCCTATATTGAGAACGATTAGGCTTCATTAATTCATTAATAAAACCTAGGGTTTCAGCGGCATTGAAGCAATCATGTCGACACTTTTAACGAAGCATCTCTATGTACGCGTTTCTTCTATGAGTGTCCAAACGAAGTACAAAGGGATTTGCTGATCTCATGGGACTTTGGCTTCACACAGGAGCTAAAAACTCAATCATCAAACTTTCACTTTTTTTTTTTTTTTTTTTTTTTTTGGCAAGTAAACTATTTCAGCTTCTTTTTTGTTCTGAACACTAACTTTATCATACTTGAGTGAATTTATATTCTCATCCGTACCACAGAGATAAAGGAAAATCATCTTCCATGCATGTGGGTTTTATTACGATCATAAGTTTCCATAGAATGACAAGTTTCTTTTTCTAAATCCTCCTTGTGGAAAGATTAAATGGAAAGGGACATGCTTGTTCTCGAAAAGTTAGGATATGTCTCTTCTATTTTGTGTTGGGTATCAAGAGCAATCATGCTTGTGGTTCGAGTCACTAGAGTGAAAGGCAGGATTGCTAATAACTATACTACAGCGAACAGGATGCTATTTCTCAATATGTATATTTACATAAAGCTTTCCACTACTATGTAATGCATTTTTTTTTCTTCCGAGTTGTGGCTTGGGAGTTGTTTGGCCGGTAGAGAATTGTTTTTAGAATTATTTGCTTCTCCTCTAAAATAAATGGTAGCAAGGTTGTATGAAAGGTTTGCTTGTTAATGTTATATTTTTGAAATGTTACATATAATTATATGAATGGAAAAATATCGTTATTCACAACTGGAAATAACACTCTAAGGTTGAGAGCTAAAAGAATTTGTCCAAAATAAGTAAGACTAGTCTAACTAATGGATACGATAGTCTATAAGCCTATGACTACTAAATCAGATATGAAAAAGCCGAGTCCGTGAGCAGGTTATATATTCTAGTGAATAATCATTTATATTATTTTGAGCATGAAATATGCATGTTTAAAACTGATCTTACTCTCCAAATTTATACCACAAGATGTGATAAATAAATTTAGAAACTTTCTTGAGTCAGAAATTTGATATAAACGGAATGAAAACGTGAAACACAAAACGTGTTTAGTATTCATATTTCATAATGAAACAATACACACAACATGAGCGTACATTGCGGGGGGCACGCAACAAAAAGAAATAAAAACTTATGGAATAATTTTTAAAATAACTCATCTAATAATTTTATTATAAAATATAACCATTTTTAAAAAGATTCATAAATGGTGTCTACTAGTGTGTTTTTATTTTCCCGTTTGTATGTTAGTAGTTTTTATTTAATCTGCCATTAGTCTGCATTTAATCTATATTCAATTGTAAAGCCAGTCAGTTTGTTAGTAGTGAGCATTTAGTATGTCATTAGCCTGTCATCAATCCATAAGTAAAAGTAATTAGAATGATAGTACTGTTATTTATAAAAATTGTAAAAAAAATATCATTTTCACAATTTTCCCTCATTAAGATACTCATGTCATAGTATTTTCGCTTACTTTTTGAAAATTTTCTCAAAACTTATTTAACAAACCACAAAACCTATAAACCTATATTACATACTAAATCTCTTCTAACTTAAGCTTGGAATGATGTTGAAGCTGAATATTTCAGAATTAAGCTCTTGACGCAGAAGTTGAGCTAAGATTTCACGAGAAAAGTCAAAGCCCTGAAGGTAAAGAACATACTTATTCTTTTAGCTCATAGAGTATATGAGTTAGGTAATTTTATATCATCATTAGCAAAAATGTTGTAAAATGTGATCAAGGGCAAAGGAGATCGATCGGCCGCACAATTAGAAAACTCACAAAAGAGTATTGAGGAATATCGATGTGGATGCAGATATCCACACTCAAAGATTTATGAAGTATTTTAGATGAAGTTAGAGAAAAGATGGGCAAGAATCTCTATTTTAGTTACTGAACTTAAGATCGAGAATAGATAAATAGATTTTATATTGATCGAATTGAAATATCGTTTACAAGAGATCGATGTAGTTTGATACAAGAGCTCGTATAGCCAATATTGCTTTAGTTCGTATGTATTTTTCTAGTTAGGGTTTTCCAAAAACCCTTCCTCTTTTTAAATTCTCTCCTCCCTTCATTAGCTTCAGCGCGTATCCCGCAATCCGTTGCCCGCACGAGCTCCGGATCTCGCGTTACTCTTTTGAACCGTTCTCTTGTTATCCTTCCTCTTCCCAATTCCTTTGTTGGGCCTTACATTCGGAACATGGACATCCTCTGAGAGTGGTTTTGATGGGCCAATTAGCGGGCTGAATTTGGTGACAAATCCTGGTCCAACAGTTGCCCCCTCCCACCCCCCAGCCCATCAGGCGCAGTGAGAAGCCTGATTGGCGATATGTCATTCTGTTTGGCAGGAGCTCGCTGTATTTTCTGAGCCCGCGAAATTCTTGCTGAGGGAAAAACATAAATATCTTTTTCGTGATAAACATAAAATATTGTTTACCTGATTGGATTTGGAAGTGAATATCGGAAAGCGGGATGAATAAATAAAAAAATTCATCTTTATCGATGATAAGACGGTTAGGATTTCCAAGGGGAGAGAGAAGGAAAAGAAATATTTTCGGATTTATTTTCGGCGAATGGAATGATTACTGTATATAAATGCAGTTTTCCCCATCTCACATCTTCGTTAACCGCACACGTCTCCACTTTTTTTCAAGGTAATTTTCTTTTTTCGTTCATTTATTTAAAGAATCATAACTGTTTGCTCTTGCTTTTCTCCTTATACTCTTTTGCTTCTGTTTGCGAAAAGAATTTAGATGAAATCTGCAGTTTTTCATGTGCTCGATTAAAATCAAGTACTATTTGCTCGTTTGCTTGCCTGTTTCTTCCCTCTTTTCCTTCGATTATGGCTGATTCCCCCGCCAACCGAAGCGAAAAGCTGATGGCAATTAAGAAAGAAAAGGGCGAGCCCGCCGGCGGATCACGGCGCGTGAAGGCGTCGGCTATTCGGGGTCCTCGTATGATCACGAAAATGAGTTCCGACGAAGTCGAAGAATTCAGCTGGCTTATGGGGTCGAGATAATCAGGCCGCGAAAGCCGGAGGGTCCCAGAGAGTGACAAGTGGATACAGATGTGCCTTCTGGCAATACTTCGAGTCTTGTGGACTCACCTTCCCGATCCTGCGGTTCCTGCTAGAGTTCGCGGCCGAGATGGATATTGCATTTCCCCAGATGCATCCGAACCTGATTCAGACGATTATCAGGTTATGGGTCCTGTCACGAGAGGCTGGACTTCACTTCAAAGTCAAGGAATTTCACCGGCTTTGTACGGTGAAAAAGAATGCTCACAGCGACGGTTTATTTTATGTTTCCCCGAAATCGAATCAGAAAATCATCGATGGTTTGCCGCCGGGGGACGACGGGTGGCAGGACAAGCCTTTCTTGTTCAAGATTGACCAGTCTTCGGTCGGTGATTTCGATTTTAACTCTCTGCCGCGGGACGACGATGGCAGGACAAGCTTTGCTTTCGGTTTTGGTGCAGATTCTCCTGGTTGGATTCGTTTCGACGACGCGCTTAAGGATTGAGTTGATACACTCAGGAGAGATCGTACTCGGTGGTCATCTTTCACCAAGGACAGGATTCTTCAGGCCTACCAACTCCCAGCTCCTGTCAGAGAAGCTTCGCCTTCCGCTCAGATCTCTCCAGGTATGTGATGGTCTCAACCTTTGGTTAACGGATTACTGGAGGTTATGTATTATGCCGCGGGTTGTAACTTCTGTTTTTTCTGGTTTTTGATCTGTAGCGAGAGGTTCGCAGCTCGAAGATAGCAGTTCGTTAACGGTTCCACCCCTGGTCAGGACTATGTCTCGCCGACCCTCGCAACGCTAGCTCGAGAAAGCTGCAGGAAAAATGAAGGTCGATGGTAGTGAGCCCGCAAAAGCTGGCGATGTGGCATCTGCACTACACGAGGTGTTGCAGGAAATTGAGGCTATGTCTCGACGGGGGCTCGTCCCTCGACCGTCGTATAGCCTCATGCCGATTCACCGGGTTGCAGTAATTCAAAGCGAGCTTCTGGCGTGCATGGTTCGAAGTCCCAGAGCTCGGGGAGCAACGACGGATCTCACCAGCAGCCCAAACGTCAAAGGGTGGAGAAGTCATCTGCTCGTGATAGCAGGTCGCGGGGCAGGCCCTTTCACTGGATGTACGAACACACTATGGACGCTCCTATAATAGAGGATTTAGTCGGACTTGCCCATCTGCTGAGACACTGCAAACCGGCTGGCTGCACCATCCCGCCGGTAGAAAAGCTGAGAACTCACGGGCTTTATATCGACACGGCACTGGCGGATGCTCGAGTAAGTTTTCATTTCATATTGCTACTTCGAAATTTCTCTCCTTGTGGCTGCTTGCGTGAACTGAATGTGTTCGTTTTCGGGTTTTCAGTCCATGGATGCGAAGAATAAGCTGGTTGCTTATTATGAAGATCTGCTGCAGAGCGTCCCCTCCGTCGATGAGCTCGCGAGGATGACGACGGTGGTTGGCCAACTGAAGGATTCGTTGGAGACAGCCAAAGCTCAGATAGAGGTCTGCGAGAAGGAGTACACTCCATCCAGCGAGCTGCATCATCGCGTCGAGTTACTGAAGGCTCGGATCAAAGTTATGAGGCTCGAGCGACAAGTTGCTGTCGATCAGTTGGCCAAGCTTGAAGTTCAGAACAACGAGCTGCGAGACTCCAAAGAGGAAGCTATCTGTCGTGCTGCCACAGCTGGAAAACGCGAGATCAAGGCCGGGTATGATAAGCTGCTGATGTCGTTGAGGGAGAAGTGGGACAAACGCAAGGGCGAGGTGGACTGCCGCATTTCTCTTCAGGAGGCCGTTGCTAACATTGACTTGATCACGTATATATTTTCCGGGGCGGCGAAGGTCGAAGAAGAATTGCCGAAATGGATGCGCAAGGCTAACAGCTATGAAGGGAAGCTAAAGGGACTGGTTGTTTCCGATATGACTCTAACCAAGCTGGATATTCCTCAGGTTTCTGACGACTCTGTTCGGATAAAGGTGGATCTTACTACCGACGTGCCGACTGACTTGGACGAATATGGGAGTAATGGCAGCAAGGGTGCTCGGGGCGATGACTGCGGCGAGAAAGGTGATGGCGCGGAAGGGTCCGTGACTGGTGCCCAGGAAGAGACTAGAATCAGGTCAGGTACGGAGAAAGGCCATAATGACACTCTCCCGCCTATAGAGTAATCCTGAAGATTTCTCGCCTTCTCTTTGCTTTTATTTTCTTTTTATTTCAGACTTTTGTCCGGAAGGATTTTAATCATTGAACTAAGTTTGTCTTTTGGATTTGTTCTGTTGTGTGTTTTTTGGTCACTGTACTTTTGGTTTGCGATGTAGTCTGGCTTTTGTTTGCCTGAGAAGGCTTTTAATTGAATTCCGTTTTTAGGAACTTTTATGCTTTTCGTCTTTTCCTTGCGTACTTCGATTCCGTTTTCCATTGTTTGTCCGAATTTTGTCTTGCGACCCGGCTTCTCGGTGCGATGATTATTTGGTTTCGTGCGTGATTTTATATTTTTCTCGGGCTGTGGAAGCTGAGTGTTTGTATACGATTTCAGGACGGTAGTCCGAGTTAATAGTGCTTTTAGTGCAAGCTGCAGCTCGGTACGTCACCCGACTCGAGTTTGTTTAGGTTGTGGTACTTGTACTAAAGCAGGTTATTATACGAACATTTGTTCGGGGCACGTGTGAGATGGGCTCGTAAGAGTGTTGTCTGGCAGATATTTTTTAGCAGATTGCCGTTGATCCTGAGTACTCGTTTATGCCTTAGTCGTTCGCGCGTCAAATCAAGATACTATAAACTTGGTTAAATTTCAGAGGCTTGTAGCCTAGTTTTAAAGATTAGGGCTGGACTCTAGGGACGAGCTGCCTACATACCCTGTCAGGAGATCAAGCCTTGTCATAGTTCGGTTTTAGGACTATTTCAAGAATAGTATTGTTTGAGGTTCATAGAATTCCATGGATGCAGTTCGGCTTTTTTTCCTCTTATGATCGAAAACTTTGTAGACACCAGGGCGAACCACTTATGTGACCTTGTAAGAACCTTCCCAATTGGCCCCTAGCTTTCCACCCGTTCTTCCCAGTTCGGCTTTTTTTCCTCTTATGATCGAAGACTTTGTAGACACCAGGGCGAACTACTTATGTGACCTTGTAGGAACCTTCACGTTTTGTCAAAGACTTTTCGAAGTACCAGATCGCCAACTTTAAACGTCTGTTCCTTTACGTTGGAGTTGTAGTGTTGGGCTGCGGCCTGTTGATAGTTCTGGATGCGGACTAAGGCTTGGTCTCATTTTTCTTCAATTAGGTCCAGTCTGTCTCTGAGTATCTCTTCGCTGAGTTCTGCGTTGATCGGACAGAGCTGTCGTCGGAGGGTTGGTACTCTGAGTTCGGTTGGGCTTATGGCTTCCATCCCATAGGCCAGCGATAAAGGCGTTTCTTTGGTTGCTTTGTAAGGTGTGGTCCTATAGGCCCATAGGACCGCATTCAGCTCGTAGGACCACATATCTTTCCTAGCGTTTAGCCTTTTTTTGATGTTATTCATTACTGTTTTGTTCGTCGCTTCCGCATGGCCATTTCCTTGCGGGTACCTGGGTGTGGAATATGATATCCGTATATGCCACGTCTTGCAGAAGTCCCTGAAGGCTTTCGATATAAATTGCGGGCCGTTGTCCGTTACGATCTCGTACGGGAGGCCGTGCCTAAATATTATATCTTGCCATATGAAGTCTTGTACGTCGACCTCAGTCGTTTGCTAGTAGGCTCTCGCTTTTACCCATTTGGTGAAATAGTCTGTTAGAACCAACACGAACCTTAGCTGTTTTGGTCTCAAGGGGACCATTAGCCCTACGATGTCCATGGACCTTCTCATGAATGGATATGGCGCATTGATTGACGAGAGATTTTCGGTTGGTTAGTAGATCGCTGATGCGTGCTTTTGGCAGTCGTCGCACTTTTCCGCGTAGCTTTCACAGTCCACAACTAGCGTAGGCCAGAAGTAGCCATGTTTTTTGATTCTGACAGCCAATGTTCGTCTGCTGGAATTGCTGCCACACACGCCGTGGTGAGTGGCGGACAGGATGGCTAGGAATTCCATGCCGTGGATGCATCTATAATATGGCTCTATTAGGCTGCGTTTGTATAGCTTTTCTTCGATTATACACTAGCGAGAGCTTTTGGTTCTTAGTTTCCGGGCTTCCCACTTGTCGTCGGGCAGAGTGCCGTTTTGGATGTATTCGAAGATCGGGATTCACCAGTCCGAGCGGGCGTGAAACTCTTCGTGCGTGACGAATCGTCTTTCGGTACTGGTTGCGCCTGATGTGGTTTGCTTACATCGGGATCTGAATCGGGATTCCTAGGCCGGTTTTCTGTACCTGGTGTATCCGTCTCGTTAGTTGGTGCGGGCTCGCTTGGTGGTTCGCTCGTGCTGGCTGATGCCTTGTCCGATACGGCTAACGTTTCACCGGCTGCTGCCTTGATGGCTATGTTAATGCTCAGTTTCTCGATTCCTTCCACGGGTAAGATCCTTTTGACCGCCGGGTCCGAGGTCGATGCTAGGGACGCCAGGGCATCGGCTGAAGTGTTCTCTCCACGGGGAATCTTTGTCAGCTCGAAACTGTCGAATTGTTTCGTCAGTTTGCGGACGATGTGTAGGTATGCTTCCATTCGTTCGTCTTTTGTTTCGTATGTTCAGTCGAACTGGTTTTTTACGAACTCACTGCAGGCTTCTACCTCTCAGGCTCCGATCCCGATGGCAAGTCGTAGCCCGGCGATTAAGGCTTCGTACTCGGCTTCGTTGTTTGATGCTTCGAAGCCGAGACGAAATGATTGTTCTAATAGTTCACCGATAAGGGAGGTCAGCCTGATTCCTACCCCAGAACCTTGTTTGGAGGATGCTCCGTCCACGTGGAGCGTCCATTTGCTGCTTGTTGCTGTGCTATCCGCGGCCTTGGGTGATAGCTCGATGATGAAGTCTGCTAGGACTTGCGCTTTAGCACAGGTCCTGGTGCGATATTCTATATCGTACTTGCTTAGTTTGATAGCCCACTTTGTTAATCGTCCTGACTGGTTCGGGCTGTGCAATATGGTGCGTAGTTGTTGCGCTGTCATGACAACGATTGAATGAGATTGGAAGTACGGTCTAAGTTTGCGAGCTGCCATGACCAGAGCTAGTGCCAGTTTTTCTATGGCTGGGTATCTTATTTCCGCATCTATCAGGGTCTTGCTCACGTAATAAATGAGCTTTTGCTCGTTCTGTTCTTCTCTCACTAGTACCCAACTCACCGCAGCGGGTGATACTGTGAGGTAGAGATACAGTGGTTCTCCTTCTACCGGCTTAGCCAATATCGGGGGTTCGCTTAGGTACGACTTGAGCTGTTGTAATGCTTCTTCGCATTTACCATCCCAGTGGAAATTTTTGTTGGCTCGCAGCAGGTGATAGAATAGGAGCATTAATCTGTCGACCTGGAGATGAAACGGTTGAGCGCTGCGATTCGGCCGGTTAATCTTTGGACTTCTCGAGTGGTCTTGTGTGAAGGCATCTCGAGAAAGGTTGAGATTTGTTTGGGGTTTGCCTCGATTCCCCGTTCAGTTACGAGGTAGCCTAGGAATTCTCTTGAAGCTACTCCGAACGAGCATTTGGCGGGGTTAAGTTTTATCCCTTATTGTTTGAGGATCTTGTAGCATTCCCGGAGCTGGGCTACGTGGTTTTCTTCTCTGGAGGACTTGACGAGCATGTCGTCGATATATACCTCCATGGATTTGCCCAGCTGATCTGCAAATATTCTGTTTACTAGTTTTTGATAGGTGGCTCCGGCGTTTTTTAGTCCGAATGGCATGACTTTGTAACAGTATATACCACGGTCCGTTATGAAAGATGTTTTCTCCTGATCTTCTGGATTCATAAGGATCTGGTTATAGCCCGAGAAAGCGTCCATGAAGGATAATAGCTCGTAACCTGCGGTGGCCTCAACTAGCCGGTCGATGTGCGGGAGTTGGACATTCTCTTTTGGGCATGCCTTGTCGAGGTCGGTGAAGTCTATACAAACTCTCCACTTCCCGTTCTTCTTTTTGACTACAACCGGGTTGGCGAGCCAGTTGGGTTACTTGACTTCTCTGATCGATCCGACTTTCATGAGTCGATCGACTTCGTCGTTTACTGCCTTTGCTCTTTCGGGCCCCAGCTTGCGCCATTTTTGTTTTACGGGTTTGAAAGTAGGATTAACATTTAGCTCGTGAGAGGTTACCTTTATATTGATCCCAGGCATGTCTTCTGTCGATCATGCGAATGTGTGAACGTTTTCTTTTAGGAAGACAATGAGCTCGCTTTTGATCGAGCTTGCGAGCTCGGTTCATATGTTGACGCATCTCTCTGGGTGAGAGTCGTCGATGCATATCGGTGTTATGAGGCTCATAGGAGGTCCACGCGTGGTGGGGTCATGGCTTTTCTTTGCCTGCTGTTCGGCGAGCTCGTGCTCTTTCTGTAATTGCTATATCGGGGAGTTCACGGTTTGTTTGTAGCAATTAAGGTAACACATCCTGGCGTTCTTCTGACTTCCGAAGACTATTTGGGTTCATTTTGGAGATGGGAACTTCACGCACTGGTGGTAAGTAGAAGGTACTGCTTTCATAGCGAAAATCCAGGGGCGTCCTAGGATAGCGTTGTACGGCGCTTGGCGATCTACAACTATGAATTCGACGTTTTTAGCACGGATTCGGCCTTTACCTGGAGTCGGATTGTGCCGAGAGAAATGGTTGTGTCTCTGGCAAATCCGGTAAGGAGTATGACCGTGTTGTTCAGGGTTGAGTCTAGGAAGCCCATTTTTTTGAATGCTTCGTAGAAAAGGATGTCGACCGAGCTCCCGATGTCTATCATTATTCTTGAGAGCTCGAAGCCGGCTACATCGAGGCGGATGACGAGTGCATCATCGTGTGGCTTATCTAGGTCCAGGGTCTCGCTTTCGCGAAAGCTTATACAGTGGTCCGGACTATCTAGATTAGTTTGTAGTCTCGACTTGGATTCGGCCTTTCGCTGAAAATCTTTAATTGAGTTAATAGAGTTTCTGCAGAATAGGGAGCCTCCGGAGATGAATTTTATCTGCTTCGGGGCGGTAGCCCCTACACCCTCCCAGCAAATCTGTGGGCTTTGGAGGCGTTGGCATAGAGTCTTTTTTGGGGCGGGAGGGGGTGTTGTGATCGACTTCATCGGGCCTCCGCAGATGTTAGAACTGAAAATCATTTCTATTCTTTGTTTGGCTGCTGGAGGGGTCGATTGTTCACCTTTCTCCAACCTATCTCGTTTGTTTTTGGCGGCCTTGTTCTTAGGCGTCTTTTTGGGTTTTGGGGCGATGTTGGAGGGGCTTTCATCCTCTGTGGCCTCCTGCTCGGGGTTCTCCTTGTTACTTCGTGGGTTTTTTGCTGCGGCTAGTAGGCGGGCTGCTGCGCGACATTCTTCGGTCGAATGCCCTTTGGGCATGTGGTGTTTGCAAAATTTGCTGGCATCATATTCGGATCGTTTGTCCGGGTTCGGACTATCGATTGCGAACGACTGTTGGTTTCTGCCCGCGGGTTCCCTTCTGGGTTTTTTTTTACGAGCTGAGGCGTTGAGCTAAGAGGCTGGCTTCGTGCTGCTTCTGTTCGAGGGCTCTCGTTTCTTCTACTTTTGCGAAAAGCATAGCTAGGTGCAACGCGTCGTTCAGCAAGGTGATGCATCTGATCGATAGTTCTAGCTTAAGGCCGGACGCGTACCAGAGTCCGTCATTCAGGGCTTCCAGCGCTACCCCTTCGTTAAGGTCGGAGATTTCATATTTTATTTCTTTGAACCTTGTCAGGAAACTTCGTAGTGGTTCGTTTTCGCACTGCTTTAGCCTGTACAGGTCGGCCTCAGTAGTTTTCGTTTCAATGAACACCGAGTACTGTTTGAGGAAGACGGCTATGAACTGGTGAAGTTGTTGATGGAGCTGCTTTCCAGGCTTGCAAACCATTCCTGCGCTGGTCCTACGAGTGTTTCGGCGAACAGTCTGCAATAGCCGGAGTCTTTTTCGTTATCATCGAGTCGAGCTCGAGCTGCTGCGTGGTTGAAGAGCCTGATGTGCGCCTTTGGGTCTGTTTGTCCTGTGTATTCCAAGAATTTGATCCTACCGGTATCGTAATGGTTGGTGTTTGCTATCCTAGCGACGAAAGGTGTTCGCCTTGTTTCCTCAATGGCAAGGTCGATATCTGGTGCGGAGCTCGTTGCTGTGTGCATAAATGCCCTCATTCTGCGGAGCTCCACGTTTTGTATTTCGATATGTCTTTGGACAGACTCTAGGTCTGTTACGCTTCGAGGGTTGACTTCGTCAAGGTTGTCTACAGGATGTTGCTGGGTGGCTCGGTCCTGGAGGCTAGCGTTCAGCTGGATGACGGGATGATCGTCCTGCCCCGTATACGTTTCCCGAGAGCGGGTTCTGGGTGCTTCGAGATCTGTTGTTCCGGAGCGGGGTCCGAAGGCCTTCCGGATGGGTTGGGGAACTGTGACCCGTGACGAGGTGGAGGCAGAGGAAGTGTTTCCTGGTTCCCGCGGGCTGCTGCCCTGCTGGAGCTCGGGTCATTGGGGTTGCTAACTCCTTGTTGTGAGATAGGGGTGCGATCTGCTGCCTCACATTTTCTGGGGTTGCAAATGTTTAGGAGAAGTCCAGATGCACTTGAGGTGGTGGGCTCCTCTCCGGATATGTCGCATGCCCACGGCGGGGTCCCGGGAAATTATCCCGAGCTACAGATCTCGTGACTTCGGCCTGATACTCATTAATGGCGTGAGCCTGCTGGTTTAAACGGGCTTCAAAGTTTTGAGTCATCTGGAAGAGCATCATCCGTATCTCAGAGGCGTCGTCCGGGTTAATTCCAGGTGTCCCCAGGTTGGGGGATCGGGTCTGTTCTGAGGTCATGGATTGTCTTTCCTCTGTTCTGACCCAGACGAACGGGTTAGTTCTTCCGGCGGGGGTCGGCTCTTGCCCTGAGGGCGTGTTCCTTGAACCGCCGGCTACGGTTTGGTTTGCTAGGACGGTTGTTGTGTGCTCGGCGTTCAAACCTCGCATATTGGGGTTAATAGCGCGCATATTATGATACCTGTTCGGATCATTTGGTCTGAGCGTTCGTTCTTCGCTGATGATCCGTTCATCGTGATCTGTGCCATCGGTCGCGATCTGTTCGCGACCGGGATGCATTACTCCGGATAGTTCCGGTGTTCGAATGGGTGTGTGCATCAGAAGGGAGTATCCCTTTGCTGCTCGTCGATATGGCAGATCTCATGGATTCCGTGTTTTTTGGATCCATTATCTTTCTAACAAATCTTAGATCTGGCTACGGTGTTAGGGATATCTTTTATCTTCTCCACAAATGGCACAAAAATATAGATGCAGATATCCACACTCAAAGATTTATGAAGAATTTTAGATGAAGTTAGGGAAATGATTGGCAAGAATCTCTATTTGAGCAACTGAACTTAAGATCGAGAATAGAAAAATGGATTTTATATTGATCGAATTGAAAGATCGTTTACAAGAGATCGATTTAGTTTAATACAAGAGCTCGTAGAGCCAATATTGCTTTAGTTCTTAGGTATTTTTCTAGTTAGGGTTTTCCAAAAACCCTTCCTCTTTTTAAATACTCTCCTCCCTTCGTTAGCTTCAGCGCGTATCCCGCAATCCGTTGTCCGCACGAGCTCCGGATCTTGCGTTACTCTTTTGAACCGTGGGAAAGCAGTGATTAGCTTTGGCTTTTGATGTTTTATTTGGAAGCAAACGAAACTTGAACATAAACGTACACACATGCAATATCCTCACATTCACACCGAGTGAAAACACGAGTAGTATATTACATCTAATAATTATATGATGTTATTTCAAAACCTCATGGAAGTTGGTAGCAGTGGCAGTGTAAGTCGCTTCCCTCAACAACTCCCTTACAGGCTAGGCTCCCGTATTTTTTTGTGCAACAGGTTGTGCAGCTCTCTGTAGCTCGGAACGGCACCGCCCCGCACTCGCCTAAGAAAGTGGTGCATACAGCCTCGATCTTGAGGATTTCTACATGTTGACATCTTCATCAAGATCATCCGCAAAAGATATAAAGCACAGTATAATAAAGAATTTCATTAAATTTATACCAGTGGAAGCCGTCAAGAGGACAAGCAGGAGAACGGTGAAGCTGATGGAGTTGATGTTCTTTGCCATTTTTTTTGCTTTTGATTTTTTGTCGAACTTGTTTTTTGCTCTCCTTTCTTTTTCTTGTCAATAAACTTTATGTTTGGTGTGAGAAACCCATATGTGTGCTGATCTATATATAGTCAAAATTTTGTAAGTTTGTTATCATTGTTCAGTCCCTCCTCTTTTCTTTTAGGTTTTCCAAGTTCATAGTGTCGCCACGAATCTTGACGAGTTTTTAATCCTATATTGAGATCGATTAGGCTTCAATAATTCAATAATCCTATATTGAGAACGATTAGGGTTTCAACGGCATTGAGGCAATCATGTCGACACTTTTAACTTAGCATCTCTTTGTACGCGTTTCTTCTATGAATGTCAAAACGAAGTACAAAGGGATTTGCTGATCTCATGGGACTTTGGCTTCACACAGGAGCTAAAAAATCTATCATCTAACTTTCACTTTTTTTTTTTTTTGGCACGTAAACTATTTGAGCTTCTTTATTGTTCTGAACACTAACACTATTATACTTGAGTGAAGTAAGAAAAATCATCTTCCATACATGTAGGTATTATTACGATCATAAGTTTCCATAGAATGACAAGTTTCTTTTTCTAAATCCTTCTTGTGGAAAGATTAAATAGAAGGGACATGGTTGCTCTCGAAAAGTTAGGATATGTCTCTTCTATTTTGTGTCGGGTATCAAGAGCAATCATGCTTGTGGTACGAGTCACTCGAGTGGAAAGCAGGATTGATAACCATTATACTGCAGCGAACAGGATGCCATTTTGCAATATGTATATTTACATAAAGCTTTCCACTATGTAATGCATTTTTTGTTTCTTTCGAGTTGTGGCTTGGGAGTTGTCTGGCCGGTAGAGAATTGTTTTTAGAATTATTTTCTTCTCCTCTAAAATAAATGGTAGCTCGATGGAAGGTTGTATGAAAAGTTGTCTTGTTATTGTTATATATTTTGAAATGTTACATATAATTATATCAACAGAAAAAAAATCGTTATTCACAACTGAAAATAACACTCAAAGGCTAAGAGCTAAAATAATTTGTCTAAAATAAGTAAGACTAGTCTAAAGAATGCGTACGATAGTCTATAAGCCTATAACTACTAAATCAGATATGAAGAAGCCGAGTCCGTGAGCAGGTTATATAATCTAGTGAATAATCATTTATATTATTTTTAGCATGAAATATGAATGTTTAAAACTGATCTTACTCTCCAAATTTATATGTACCACAAGATGTGATAAATAAATTTAGAAACTTTCTTGAGTCAGAAATTCGATATAAGCGGATTGAAAACGTGAAACACAAAACGAGTTTGGTATTCATATTTCATAACGAAAAATAGTACACACAACATGAGCGTACACTAGCAGTGAAAAGATTTGCCCTTGATGTACACTTGGGGGGCATGCAACAAATGACACATAGAAATAAAAACTTATGGGATAATTTCTAAAATAACTCATCTGATAATTTTAATATAAAATATGACCATTTTTAAAAGGATTCATAAGAGATGTCCACTAGTGTGGTCTTATTATGTTATTAGTCTGTCATTAGTCTGCATTTAGTCTGTTATTAGTTTGCATTTAATCTATGTTCAATTGTAAAGCCAGTCAGTTTGTTAGTAGTCTGCATTAAGTATGTTATTAGTATGTCATCAGTCCATAAGTAAAAGTTGTTAGAATTATAGTGCTGTTATTTATAAAAATTGTAAAAAAATATTATTTTCACAATTTTCTCTCAGTAAGATACTCGTCTTATATTATTTTCTCTTATTTTTGAAAAATTTCTCAAAACTTATTTAACAAACCACTAAACCTATAAACCTATAATACATACTAAATCTCTTCTAACTTAAGCTTGGAATGATGTTGGAGCTGAATATTTCAGAATTAAGCTCTTGACGCAGAAGTTGAACTAAAATATAACGAGAAAGGTCAAAGCTCTGAAGATAAAGAACATACTTATTCATTTAGCTCATAGAATGTATGAGTTAGCTAATTTTATATCATCATTAGCAAAAATGTTGTAAAATGTGATCAAGGGCAAAGGAGATCGATTGGTCGCACAAGTAGAAAACTGACAAAAGAGTATTGAGGAATATCGACTTGCATGTGTTTCTTAGACCACAAAGCCGATGTATAAATACACAATTATGAGGCAGAAAACAGGAATTGTAAATTTTTACAAACACATTTCAAAGTGAAACATTTAAAAAAAAAAGACGAAAACAGGAATTGGAAGTTTTTACAATCACATAATTATGTATACATAATTTGGATATAGAAATTAGAGTGTAACAGTATGAGGCCCTCTATTATCTTTCTTTGAATCGGCTCCTATAGTTCCGAGGATGAACTTCCCTTGTGTATCTTATGCCGCGTGCACAATGAATCACGTAACCACATCAAATGAATGTGTGGTAATGCATTAAGACGCAGAGTTCTGTAAGCCGGTTATATATTCTAGAGAACATTTCTTGACACAAACTCATAATTAATGCGTTTATACCATAAGACGTAGTCAATAATGATAGAGAATTCCTAATTCCAGGGACAAAAGATTGAAAGTAGGCGGAAATGAAATGAGGAACACAAACACAAAACGAGTTTAGTATTCAGAATGAAACAACATGATCGCATACACTTGGGGGAAAGCAGTGATTAGCTTCTGCTTTTGATGTTTTATTTGGAAGCAAACGAAACTTGAACATAAATGTACACACATGCAATATCCTCACAATCACACCGAGTGAAAACACGAGTAGTATATTACATTTAATAATTATATGAAGTTATTTCAAAACCTCATGGAAGTTGGTAGCAGTGGCAGTGTAAGTCGCTTCCCTCAACAACTCCCTTACAGGCTAGGCTCCCGTATTTTTTTTTGTGCAACAGGTTGTGCAGCTCTCTGTAGCTGGGAACGGCACCGCCCCGCACTCGCCTAAGAACGTGGTGCATACAGCCTCGATCTTGAGGATTTCTACATGTTGACATCTTCATCAAGTTCATCCGCAAATGATATAAAGAACAGTATAATAAAGAATTTCATTAAATTTATACCCGTGGAAGCCGTCAAGAGGACAAGCAGGAGAACGGTGAAGCTGACGGAGTTGATGTTCTTTGCCATTTCTTTTGCTTTTGATTTTTTGTCAAACTTGTTTTTTGCTCTACTTTCTTTTTCTTGTCAATTAACTTTAAGTTTGGTGTGAGAAACCCATATGTCTGCTGATCTATATATAGTCAAAATTTTGTAACTTATCATTGTTCAGTCCCTCCTCTTTTCTTTTATGTTTTTCCAAGTTCATAGTGTCGCCACAATTGTGCATTGCCGTCTTTTCCATTACATTATATTTTACAAGCCTAATCCCTTTTTTAATCATGCATTTATCTTGGATAATTAATAAACCAATAGTAGGAAAGTTGTCGCTGTCTTTATCGCTGTAACTCATTTTATATATCATTATTTTCTTTAGTTTAAAATAACTAATGTTTAAAAATGATAACGTTGTTTTCATCTTTAGAGTTAACACGAATCTTGACGAGTTTTCAATCCTATATTGAGAACGATTAGGCTTCATTAATTCATTAATAAAACCTAGGGTTTCAGCGGCATTGAAGCAATCATGTCGACACTTTTAACGAAGCATCTCTATGTACGCGTTTCTTCTATGAGTGTCCAAACGAAGTACAAAGGGATTTGCTGATCTCATGGGACTTTGGCTTCACACAGGAGCTAAAAACTCAATCATGAAACTTTCACTTTGTTTTTTTTTTTTTTTTTTTTGGCAAGTAAACTATTTCAGCTTCTTTTTTGTTCTGAACACTAACTTTATCATACTTGAGTGAATTTATATTCTCATCCGTACCACAGAGATAAAGGAAAATCATCTTCCATGCATGTGGGTTTTATTACGATCATAAGTTTCCATAGAATGACAAGTTTCTTTTTCTAAATCCTCCTTGTGGAAAGATTAAATGGAAAGGGACATGCTTGTTCTCGAAAAGTTAGGATATGTCTCTTCTATTTTGTGTTGGGTATCAAGAGCAATCATGCTTGTGGTTCGAGTCACTAGAGTGAAAGGCAGGATTGCTAATAACTATACTACAGCGAACAGGATGCTATTTCTCAATATGTATATTTACATAAAGCTTTCCACTACTATGTAATGCATTTTTTTTTCTTCCGAGTTGTGGCTTGGGAGTTGTTTGGCCGGTAGAGAATTGTTTTTAGAATTATTTGCTTCTCCTCTAAAATAAATGGTAGCAAGGTTGTATGAAAGGTTTGCTTGTTATTGTTATATATTTGAAATGTTACATATAATTATATGAATGGAAAAATATCGTTATTCACAACTGGAAATAACACTCTAAGGTTGAGAGCTAAAAGAATTTGTCCAAAATAAGTAAGACTAGTCTAACTAATGGATACGATAGTCTATAAGCCTATGACTACTAAATCAGATATGAAAAAGCCGAGTCCGTGAGCAGGTTATATATTCTAGTGAATAATCATTTATATTATTTTGAGCATGAAATATGCATGTTTAAAACTGATCTTACTCTCCAAATTTATACCACAAGATGTGATAAATAAATTTAGAAACTTTCTTGAGTCAGAAATTTGATATAAACGGAATGAAAACGTGAAACACAAAACGTGTTTAGTATTCATATTTCATAATGAAACAATACACACAACATGAGCGTACATTAGCAGTGATAAGATTTGCCCTTGATGTACACTCGGGGGGCACGCAACAAAAAGAAATAAAAACTTATGGAATAATTTTTAAAATAACTCATCTAATAATTTTATTATAAAATATAACCATTTTTAAAAAGATTCATAAATGGTGTCTACTAGTGTGTTTTTATTTTGCCGTTTGTATGTTAGTAGTTTTTATTTAATCTACCATTAATCTGTATTTAATCTACGTTCAATTGTAAAGCCAGTCAGTTTGTTAGTAGTGAGCATTTAGTATGTCATTAGCCTATCATCAATCCATAAGTAAAAGTAATTAGAATGATAGTACTGTTATTTATAAAAATTGTAAAAAAAATATCATTTTCACAATTTTCCCTCATTAACATACTCATGTCATAGTATTTTCGCTTACTTTTTGAAAATTTTCTCAAAACTTATTTAACAAACCACAAAACCTATAAACCTATATTACATACTAAATCTCTTCTAACTTAAGCTTGGAATGATGTTGAAGCTGAATATTTCAGAATTAAGCTCTTGACGCAGAAGTTGAGCTAAGATTTCACGAGAAAAGTCAAAGCCCTGAAGATAAAGAACATACTTATTCTTTTAGCTCATATAGTATATGAGTTAGGTAATTTTATATCATCATTAGCAAAAATGTTGTAAAATGTGATCAAGGGCAAAGGAGATCGATCGGCCGCACAATTAGAAAACTCACAAAAGAGTATTGAGGAATATCGATGTAGATGCAGATATCCACACTCAAAGATTTATGAAGTATTTTAGATGAAGTTAGAGAAAAGATGGGCAAGAATCTCTATTTTAGTTACTGAAGTTAAGATTGAGAATAGATAAATAGATTTTATATTGATCGAATTGAAATATCGTTTACAAGAGATCGATGTAGTTTGATACAAGAGCTCGTAGAGCCAATATTGCTTTAGTTCGTATGTATTTTTCTAGTTAGGGTTTTCCAAAAACCCTTCCTCTTTTTAAATTCTCTCCTCCCTTCATTAGCTTCAGCGCGTATCCCGCAATCCGTTGCCCGCACGAGCTCCGGATCTCGCGTTACTCTTTTGAACCGTTCTCTTGTTATCCTTCCTCTTCCCAATTCCTTTGTTGGGCCTTACATTCGGAACATGGACATCCTCTGAGAGTGGTTTTGATGGGCCAATTAGCGGGCTGAATTTGGTGATAAATCCTGGTCCAACAGTTTGCCCCCCCCCCCCCCCCCCCCCCCCCCAGCCCATCAGGCGCAGTGAGAAGCCTTATTGGCGATATGTCATTCTGTTTGGCAGGAGCTCGCTGTATTTTCTGAGCCCGCGAAATTCTTACTGAGGGAAAAGCATAAATATCTTTTCGGTGATAAACATAAAATATTGTTTACCTGATTGGATTTGGAAGCGAATATCGGGAAGCGGGATGAATAAATAAAAAAATTCATCTTTATCGATGATAAGACGGTTAGGATTTCCAAGGGGAGAGAAAAGAAAAAGAAATATTTTCGGATTTATTTTCGGCGAATGGAATGATTACTATATATAAATGCAGTTTTCCCCATCTCACATCTTCGTTAACCGCACACGTCTCCACTTTTTTTCAAGGTAATTTTCTTTTTTCGTTCATTTATTTAAAGAATCATAACTGTTTGCTCTTGCTTTTCTCCTTATACTCTTTTGCTTCTGTTTGCGAAAAGAATTTAGACGAAATCTGCAGTTTTTCATGTGCTCGATTAAAATCAAGTACTATTTGCTCGTTTGCTTGCCTGTTTCTTCCCTCTTTTCCTTTGATTTCCTTCGATTATGGCTGATTCCCCCGCCAACCGAAGCGAAAAGCTGATGGCAATTAAGAAAGAAAAGGGCGAGCCCGCCGGCGGATCACGGCGCGTGAAGGCGTCGGCTATTCGGGGTCCTCGTATGACCATGAAAATGAGTTCCGACGAAGTCGAAGAACTTCAGCTGGCTTATGGGGTCGAGATAATCAGGCCGCGAAAGCCGGAGGGTCCCAGAGAGTGACAAGCGGATACAGATGTGCCTTCTGGCAATACTTCGAGTCCTGTGGACTCACCTTCCCGATCCTGCGGTTCCTGCTAGAGTTCGCGGCCGAGATGGATATTGCGTTTCCCCAGATGCATCCGAACCTGATTCAGACGATTATCAGGTTATGGGTTCTGTCACGAGAGGCTGGACTTCACTTCAGAGTCAAGGAATTTCACCGGCTTTGTACGGTGAAAAAAAATGCTCACAGCGACGGCTTATTTTATATTTCTCCGAAATCAAATCAGAAAATCATCGATGGTTTGCCGCCGCGGGACGACGGGTGGCAGGACAAGCCTTTCTTTTTCAAGATTGACCAGTCTTCGGTCGGTGATTTCGATTTTAACTCTCTGCCGCGGGACGACGGGTGGCAGGACAAGCTTTGCTTTCGGTTTTGGTGCAGATTCTCCTGGTTGGATTCGTTTCGACGACGCGCTTAAGGATCGAGTTGATACACTCAGGAGAGGTCGTACTCGGTGGTCATCTTTCACCAAGGACAAGATTCTTCAGGCCTACCAACTCCCAGCTCCTGTCAGAGAAGCTTCGCCTTCCGCTCAGATCTCTCCAGGTATGTGATGGTCTCAACCTATGGTTAACGGATTACTGGAGGTTATGTATTATGCCGCGGGTTGTAACTTCTGTTTTTTTCTGGTTTTTGATCTGTAGCGAGAGGTTCGCAGCTCGAAGATAGCAGTTCGTTAACGGTTCCACCCCTGGTCAGGACTATGTCTCGCCAACCCTCGCAACGCTAGCTCGAGAAAGCTGCAGGAAAAATGAAGGTCGATGGTAGTGAGCCCGCAAAAGCTGGCGATGTGGCATCTGCACTACACGAGGTGTTGCAGGAAATTGAGTCTAATGTCTCGACGGGGGCTCGTCCCTCGACCGTCGTATAGCCTCATGCCGATTCACCGGGTTGCAGTAATTCAAAGCGAGCTTCTGGCGTGCATGGTTCGAAGTCCCAGAGCTCGGGGAGCAACGACGGATCTCACCAGCAGCCCAAACGTCAAAGGGTGGAGAAGTCATCTGCTCGTGATAGCAGGTCGCGGGGCAGGCCCTTTCACTGGATGTACGAACACACTATGGACGCTCCTATAATGGAGGATCTAGTTGGACTTGCCCATCTGCTGAGACACTGCAAACCGGCCGGCTGCACCATCCCGCCGGTGGAGAAGCTGAGAACTCGCGGGCTTTATATCGACACGGCACTGGCGGATGCTCGAGTAAGTTTTCATTTCATATTGCTACTTCGAAATTTCTCTCCTTGTGGCTGCTTGCGTGAACTGAATGTGTTCGTTTTCGGGTTTTCAGTCCATGGATGCGAAGAATAAGCTGGTTGCTTATTATGAAGATCTGCTGCAGAGCGTCCCCTCCGTCGATGAGCTTGCGAGGATGACGGCGGTGGTTGGCCAACTGAAGGATTCGTTGGAGACAGCCAATGCTCAGATAGAGGTCTGCGAGAAGGAGTACACTCCATCCAGCGAGCTGCATCATCGCGTCGAGTTACTGAAGGCTCAGATCAAAGTTACGAGGCTCGAGCGACAAGTTGCTGTCGATCAGTTAGCCAAGCTTGAAGTTCAGAACAACGAGCTGCAAGACTCCAAAGAGGAAGCTATCCGTCGTGCTGCCACAGCTGGAAAACGCGAGATCAAGGCCGAGTATGATAAGCTGCTGATGTTGTTGAGGGAGAAGTGGGACAAACGCAAGGGCGAGGTGGACTGCCGCATTTCTCTTCAGGAGGCCGTTGCTAACATTGACTTGATCACGTATATATTGTCCGGGGCGGTGAAGGTCGAAGAAGAATTGCCGAAATGGATGCGCAAGGCTAACAGCCATGAAGAGAAGCTAAAGGGACTGGTTGTTTCCGATATGACTCTAACCAAGCTGGATATTCTTCAGGTTTCTGACGACTCTGTTCGGATAAAAGTAGATCTTACTACCGACGTGCCGACTGGCTTGGACGAATATGGGAGTAATGGCAGCAAGGGTGCTCGGGGCGATGACTGCGGCGAGAAAGGTGATGGCGCGGAAGGGTCCGGGACTGGTGCCCAGGAAGAGACTAGAATCAGGTCGGATACGGAGAAAGGCCATAATGACACTCTCCCGCCTACAGAGTAATCCTGAAGATTTCTCACCTTCTCTTTGCTTTTATTTTCTTTTTATTTCAGACTTTTGTCCGGGAGGATTTTAATCCTTGAACTAAGTTTGTCTTTTGGATTTGTTCTGTTGTGTGTTTTTTGGTCACTGTAGCTTTTGGTTTGCGACGTAGTCTGGCTTTTGTTTGCCTGAGAAGGCTTTTAATTGAATTCCGTTTTTAGGAACTTTTATGCTTTTCGTCTTTTCCTTGCGTACTTCGATTCCGTTTTCCATTGTTTTTCCGAATTTTGTCTCGCGACCCGGCTTCTCGGTGCGATGATTATTTGGTTTCGTGCGTGATTTTATATTTTTCTCGGGCTGTGGAAGCTGAGTGTTTGTATACGATTTCAGGACGGTAGTCTGAGTTAATAGTGCTTTTAGTGCAAGCTGCAGCTCGGTACGTCACCCGACTCGAGTTTGTTTAGGTTGTGATACTTGTACTAAAGCAGGTTATTATGCGAACATTTGTTCGGGGCACGTGTGAGATGGGCTCGTAAGAGTGTTGTCTGGCAGATGTTTTTTAGCAGATTGCCGTTGATCTTGAGTACTCGTTTATGCCTTAGTCGTTCGCGCGTCAAATCAAGATACTATGAACTTGGTTAAATTTTGGAGGCTTGTAGCCTAGTTTTAAAGATTGGGGCTGGACTCTAGGGACGAGTTGCCTACATATCCTGTCAGGAGATCAAGCCTTGTCGTAGTTCGGTTTTAGGACTATTTCAAGAATAGTATTGTTTGAGGTTCATAGAATTCCATGGATGCAGTTCGGCTTTTTTTCCTCTTATGATCGAAGACTTTGTAGACACCAGGGTGAACTACTTATGTGACCTTGTATGGACCTTCCCAATTGGCCCCTAGTTTTCCACCCGTTCTGCATGTTTTGTCAAAGACTTTTCGAAGTACCAGATCACCAACTTTAAACGTCTGTTCCTTTACGTTGGAGTTGTAGTATTGGGCTGCGGCCTGTTGATAGTTTTGGATGCGGACTAAGGCTTGGTCTCATTTTTCTTCAATTAGGTCCAGTCTGTCTCTGAGTATCTCTTCGCTGAGTTCTGCGTTGATCGGACAGAGCTGTCGCCGGAGGGTTGGTACTCTGAGTTCGGTTGGGCTTATGGCTTCCATCCCATAGGCCAGCGATAAAGGCGTTTCTTTGCTTGCTTTGTAAGGTGTGGTCCTACAGGCCCATAGGACCGCATTCAGCTCGTAGGACCACATTTCCTTCCTAGCGTTTAGCCTTTTTTTGATGTTATTCATTACTGTTTTGTTCGTCGTTTCCGCATGGCCATTTCCTTGCGGGTACCTGGGTGTGGAATATAATATCTGTATATGCCACGTCTTGCAGAAGTCCCTGAAGGCTTTCGATATAAATTGCGGGCCGTTGTCCGTTACGATCTCGTACGGGAGGTCGTGCCTAAATATTATATCTTGCCATATGAAGTCTTGTACGTCGACCTCAGTCGTTTGCTAGTAGGCTCTCGCTTTTACCCATTTGGTGAAATAGTCTGTTAGAACCAACACGAACCTTAACTGTTTTGGTCTCAAGGGGACCATTGGCCCTACGATGTCCATGGACCTTCTCATGAATGGATATGGCGCACTGATTGACGAGAGGTTTTCGGTTGGTTAGTAGATCGCTGATGCGTGCTTTTGACAGTCGTCGCACTTTTCCTAGCTTTCACAGTCCACAACTAGCGTAGGCCAGAAGTAGCCATGTTTTTTGATTCTGACAGCCAATGTTCGTCTGCTGGAATTGCTGCCACACACGCCGTGGTGAGTGGCGGACAGGATGGCTAGGACTTCCATGCCGTGGATGCATCTATAATATGGCTCTATTAGGCTGCGTTTGTATAGCTTTTCTTCGATTATACACTAGCGAGAGCTTTTGGTTCTTAGTTTCTGGGCTTCCCACTTGTCGTCGGGCAGGGTGCCGTTTTGGATGTATTTGAAGATCGGGATTCACCAGTCCGAGCGGGCATGAAACTCTTCGTGCGTGACGAATCGTCTTTCGGTACTGGTTGCGCCTGATGTGGTTTGCTTACATCGGGATCTGAATCGGGATTCCTAGGCCGGTTTTCTGCACCTGGTGTATCCGTCTCGTTAGTTGGTGCGGGCTCGCTCGGTGGTTCGCTCGTGCTGGCTGATGCCTTGTCCGATACGGCTAACGTTTCACCGGCTACTGCCTTGATGGCTATGTTAATGCTCAGTTTATCGATTCCTTCCACGGGTAAGATCCTTTTGACCGCCGGGTCCGAGGTCGATGCTAGGGACGCCAGGGCATCGGCTGAAGTGTTCTCTCCATGGGGAATCTTTGTCAGCTCGAAACTGTCGAATTGTTTCGTCAGTTTGCGGACGATGTGTAGGTATGCTTCCATTCGTTTGTCTATTGTTTCGTATGTTCCGTCGAACTGGTTTTTTACGAACTCACTGCGGGCTTCTACCTCTCAGGCTCCGATCCCGATGGCAAGTCGTAGCCCGGCGATTAAGGCTTCGTACTCGGCTTCGTTGTTTGATGCTTCGAAGCCGAGACGGAATGATTGTTCTAATAGTTCACCGATAGGGGAGGCCAGCCTGATTCCTATCCCAGAACCTTGTTTGGAGGATGCTCCGTCCACGTGGAGCGTCCATTTGCTGCTTTTTGCTGTGCTATCCGCGGCCTTGGGTGATAGCTCGATGATGAAGTCTGCTAGGACTTGCGCTTTAGCACAGGTCCTGGTGTGATATTCTATATCGTACTTGCTTAGTTTGATAGCCCACTTTGTTAATCGTCCTGACTGGTTCGGGCTGTGCAATATGGTGCGTAGTGGTTGCGCTGTCATGACAACGATTGAATGAGATTGGAAGTACGGTCTAAGTTTGCAAGTTGCCATGACCAGAGCTAGTGCCAGTTTTTCTATGGCTGGGTATCTTATTTCCGCATCTATCAGGGTCTTGCTCATGTAATAAATGGGCTTTTGCTCGTTCTGTTCTTCTCTCACTAGTACCCCACTCACCGCAGCGGGTGATACTGTGAGGTAGAGATACAGTGGTTCTCCTTCTACCGGCTTAGCCAATATCGGGGGTTCGCTTAGGTACGACTTGAGCTGTTGTAATGCTTCTTCGCATTTACCATCCCAGTGGAAATTTTTGTTGGCTCGCAGCAGGTGATAGAATGGGAGGCATTAATCTGTCGACCTGGAGATGAAACGGTTGAGCGCTGCGATTCGGCCGGTTAATCTTTGGACTTCTCGAGTGGTCTTGTGTGAAGGCATCTTGAGAAAGGTTGAGATTTGTTTGGGGTTTACCTCGATTTCCCGTTCAGTTACGAGGTAGCCTAGGAATTCTCCTGAAGCTACTCCGAACGAGCATTTGGCGGGGTTAAGTTTCCTCCCTTATTGTTTGAGGATCTTGTAGCATTTCCGGAGCTGGGCTACGTGGTTTTCTTCTCTGGAGGACTTGACGAGCATGTCGTCGATATATACCTCCATGGATTTGCCCAGCTGATCTGCAAATATTCTGTTTACGAGTTTTTGATAGGTGGCTCTGGCGTTTTTTAGTCCGAATGGCATGACTTTGTAACAGTATATACCGCGGTCCGTTATGAAAGATGTTTTCTCCTGATCTTCTGGATTCATAAGGATCTAGTTATAGCCCGAGAAAGTGTCCATGAAGGACAATAGCTCGTAACCTGCGGTGGCCTCAACTAGCCGGTCGATGTGCGGGAGTTGGGCATTCTCTTTTGGGCATGCCTTGTTGAGGTCGGTGAAGTCTATACAAACTCTCCACTTCCTGTTCTTCTTTTTGACTATAACCGGGTTGGCGAGCCAGTTGGGGTACTTGACTTCTCTGATCGATCTGACTTTCAAGAGTCGGTCGACTTCGTCGTTTACTGCCTTTGCTCTTTCGGGCCCCAGCTTGCGCCATTTTTGTTTTATGGGTTTGAAAGTAGGATTAACATTTAGCTCGTGAGAGGTTACCTTTATATTGATCTCAGGCATGTCTTCTGTCGACCATGCGAATGTGTGAACGTTTTCTTTTAGGAAGACAATGAGCTCGCTTTTGATCGAGCTTGCGAGCTCGGTTCCTATGTTGACGCATCTCTCTGGGTGAGAGTCGTCGATGCATATCGGTGTTATGAGGCTCATAGGAGGTCCACGCGTGGTGGGGTCATGGCTTTTCTTTGCCTGCTGTTCGGCGAGCTCGTGCTCTTTCTGTAATTGCTATATCGGGGAGTTCACGGTTTGTTTGTAGCAATTAAGGTAACACATCCTGGCGTTCTTCTGACTTTCGAGGACTATTTGGATTCCTTTTGGAGATGGGAACTTCACGCACTGGTGGTAAGTAGAAGGTACTACTTTCATAGCAAAAATCCAGGGGCGTCCTAGGATAGCGTTGTACGGCGCTTGGCGATCTACAACTATGAATTCGACGTTTTTAGCACGGATTCGGCCTTTACCTGGAGTCGGATTGTGCCGAGAGAAATGGTTGTGTCTCTGGCAAATCCGGTAAGGAGTGTGACCGTGTTGTTCAGGGTTGAGTCTAGGAAGCCCATTTTTTTGAATGCTTCGTAGAAAAGGATGTCGACCGAGCTCCCGGTGTCTATCATTATTCTTGAGAGCTCGAAGCCGGCTACATCGAGGCGGATGACGAGTGCATCATCGTGTGGCTTATCTAGGTCCAGGGTCTCGCTTTCGCGGAAGCTTATACAGTGGTCCGGACTATCTAGATTAGTTTGTAGTCTCGACTTGGATTCGGCCTTTCGCTGAAAATGTTTAATTGAGTTAATAGAGTTTCTGCAGAATAGGGAGCCTCCGGAGATGAAGTTTATCTGCTTCGGGGCGGTAGCCCCTACACCCTCCCGGCAAAGCTGTGGGCTTTGGAGGCGTTGGCATAGAGTCTTTTTTTGGGCGGGAGGGGGTGTTGTGATCGACTTCATCGGGCCTCCGCAGATGTTAGAACTGAAAATCATTTCTATTCTTTGTTTGGCTGCTGGAGGGGTCGATTGTTCACCTTTCTCCAACCTATCTCGTTTGTTTTTGGCGGCCTTGTTCTTAGGCGTCTTTTTGGGTTTTGGGGCGATGTTGGAGGGGCTTTCATCCTCTGTGGCCTCCTGCTCGGGGTTCTCCTTGTTACTTCGTGGGTTTTTTGCTGCGGCTAGTAGGCGGGCTGCTGCGCGATATTCTTCGGTCGAGTGCCCTTTGGGCATGTGGTGTTTACAAAATTTTCTGGCATCATATTCGGATCGTTTGTCCGGGTTCGGACTATCGATTGCGAACGACTGTTGGTTTCTGCCCGCGGGTTCCCTTTTGGGTTTTTTTTTACGAGCTGAGGCTTTGAGCTAAGAGGCTGGCTTCGTGCTGCTTCTGTTCGAGGGCTCTCGTTTCTTCTACTTTTGCGAAAAGTATAGCTAGGTGCAACGCGTCGTTCAGCGAGGTGATGCATCTGATCGAGAGTTCTAGCTTAAGGCCGGACGCGTACCAGAGTCCGTCATTCAGGACTTCCAGCGCTACCCCTTCGTTAAGGTCGGAGATTTCATATTTTATTTCTTTGAACCTTGTCAGGAAACTTCGTAGTGGTTTGTTTTCGCACTGCTTTAGCCTGTACAGGTCGGTCTCAGTAGTTTTCGTTTCAATGAACACCGAGTACTGTTTGAGGAAGACGGCTATGAACTGGTGAAGTTGTTGATGGAGCTGCTTTCCAGGCTTGCAAACCATTCCTGCGCTGGTCCTACGAGTGTTTCGGCGAACAGTCTGCAATAGCCGGAGTCTTTTTCGTTATCATCGAGTCGAGCTCGGGCTGCTGCGTGGTTGAAGAGCCTGATGTGCGCCTTTGGGTCTGTTTGTCCTGTGTATTCCAAGAATTTAATCCTCCCGGTATCGTAATGGTTGGTGTTTGCTATCCTAGCGACGAAGGGTGTTCGCCTTGTTTCCTCAATGGCAAGGTCGATATCTGGTGCGGAGCTCGTTGCTGTGTGCATAAATGCCCTCATTCTGCAGAGCTCCACGTTTTGCATTTCGATATGTCTTTAGACAGACTTTAGGTCTGTTACGCTTCGAGGGTTGACTTCGTCAAGGTTGTCTGCAGGATGTTGCTGGGCGGCTCGGTCCTGGAGGCTAGCATTCAGCTGGATGACGGGATGATCGTCCTGCCCCGTATACGTTTCCCGAGAGCGGGTTCTGGGTGCTTCGAGATCTGTTGTTCCGGAGCGGGGTCCGAAGACCTTCCAGATGGGTTGGGGAACTGTGACCCGTGACGAGGTGGAGGCAGAGGAAGTGTTTCCTGGTTCCCGCGGGCTGCTGCCCTGCTGGGGCTCGGGTCATTGGGGTTGCTAACTCCTTGTTGTGAGATAAGGGTGCGATCTGCTGCCTCACGTTTTCTGGGGTTGCAAATGTTTAGGAGAAGTCCAGATGCACTTGAGGTGGTGGGCTCCTCTCCGGATATGTCGCATGCCCACGGCGGGGTCCCGGGAAATTATCCCGAGCTACAGATCTCGCGACTTCGGCCTGATACTCATTAATGGCGTGAGCCTGCTGGTTTAAACGGGCTTCAAAGTTTTGAGTCATCTGGAAGAGCATCCTCCGTATCTTAGAGGCGTCGTCCGGGTTAATTCCAGGTGTCCCCAGGTTGGGGGATCGGATCTGTTCTGAGGTCATGGATTGTCTTTCCTCTGTTCTGACCCAGACGAACGGGTTAGTTCTTCCGGCGGGGGTCGGCTCTTGTCCTGAGGGCGTGTTCCTTGAACCGCCGGCTACGGTTTGGTTTGCTGGGACGGTTGTTGTGTGCTCGGCGTTCAAACCTTGCATACTGGGGTTAAGAGCGTGCATATTATGATGCCTGTTCGGATCATTTGGTCTGAGCGTTCGTTCTTCGCTGATGATCCGTTCATCGTGATCTGTGCCATCGGTCGCGATCTGTTCGCGACCGGGATGCATTACTCCGGATCCGGTCATGGCAGCTGGGGTTGTCGGACTAGCGATCTCTGGTTCGTTCTGGATAGTTTTGGTGTTCGAATGGGTGTGTGCATCAGAAGGGAGTATCCCTTTGCTGCTCGTCGATATGGCGGATCTCGTGGATTCTGTGTTTTTTGGATCCATTATCGTTCTAACAAACCTTAGATCTGGCTACGGTGTTAGGGATATCTTTTATCTTCCCCACAAACGGCACAAAAATATAGATGCAGATATCCACACTCAAAGATTTATGAAGAGTTTTAGATGAAGTTAGAGAAATGATTGGCAAGAATCTCTATTTGAGCAACTCAACTTAAGATCGAGAATAGAAAAATGGATTTTATATTGATCGAATTGAAAGATCGTTTACAAGAGATCGATTTAGTTTAATACAAGAGCTTGTAGAGCCAATATTGCTTTAATTCTTAGGTATTTTTCTAGTTAGGGTTTTCCAAAAACCCTTCTTCTTTTTAAATACTCTCCTTCCTTCGTTAGCTTCAGCGCGTATCCCGCAATCCGTTGTCCGCACGAGCTCCGGATCTTGCGTTACTCTTTTGAACCGTTCTCTTCTTATCCTTTCTCTTTTTAATTCCTTTGTTGGGCCTTACATTCGGAACATAGATATCCTCTAATAGTGGTTTTGATGGGCTAATTAGCGGGCTGGATTTGGTGACAAATCTTGGTCCAACAATCGACTTGCATGTGTTTCTCAAACCACAAAGCAGATGTATAAATACACAATTATGAGGCGGAAAAAATGAGTTGAAATTTTTTACAAACACATTTCAAAGTGAAACATTTTTTTAAAAAAAGAGACGAAAACAGGAATTTGAAATTTTTACAATCACATAATTATGTATACTTAATTTGGAAATAGAAATAAGAGTGAAACAGCATGAGGCCCTCTATCATCTTTCTTTGAATCGGCTCCTCTAGTTCTGAGGATGAACTTCCCTTATGTATCTTATGCGGCGTGCACAATGAATCACGTAACCACATCAAATGAATGTGTTGTAATGCATTAAGACGCAGAGTTCTGTGAGCCGGTTATATATTCTAGAGAACATTTCTTGACACAAACTCATAATTAATGCCTTTATACCATAAGACGTAGTCAATAATGAAAGAGAATTCCTAATTCCAGGGACAAAAAATTAAACGTAGGCGGAAATGAAATGAGGAACACAAAAACAAAACGAGTTTAGTATTCAGAATGAAACAACATGATCGCATACACTTGTGGGAAAGCAGTGGTTAGCTTTGGCTTTTGATGTTTTATTTGGAAGCAAACGAAACTTGAACATAAACGTACACACATGCAATATCCTCACATTCACACCGAGTGAAAACACGAGTAGTATATTACATCTAATAATTATATGAAGTTATTTCAAAACCTCATGGAAGTTGGTAGCAGTGGCAGTGTAAGTCGCTTCCCTCAACAACTCCCTTACAGGCTAGGCTCCCGTATTTTTTTGTGCAACAGGTTGTGCAGCTCTCTGTAGCTGGGAACGGCACCGCCCCGCACTCGCCTAAGAACGTGGTGCATACAGCCTCTATCTTGAGGATTTCTAGATGTTGACATCTTCATCAAGTTCATCCGCAAAAGATATAAAGCACAGTATAATAAAGAATTTCATTAAATTTATACCCGTGGAAGCCGTCAAGAGGACAAGCAGGAGAACGGTGAAGCTGATGGAGTTGATGTTCTTTGCCATTTTTTTTGCTTTTGATTTTTTGTCGAACTTGTTTTTTGCTCTCCTTTCTTTTTCTTGTCAATAAACTTTATGTTTGGTGTGAGAAACCCATATGTGTGCTGATCTATATATAGTCAAAATTTTGTAAGTTTGTTATCATTGTTCAGTCCCTCCTCTTTTCTTTTAGGTTTTCCAAGTTCATAGTGTCGCCACAATTGTGCATTGCCGTCTTTTCCATTACATTATATTTTACAAGCCTAATCCCTTTTTCAATCATGCATTTATCTTGGATAATTAATAAACCAAAAGTAGGAAAGTCGTCGCTGTCTTTATCGTTGTAACTCATTTTATTTATCATTATTTTCTTTTAGTTTAAAAGAACTAATGTTTAAAAATGATAACGTTGTTTTCATCTATAGAGTAAGCACGAATCTTGACGAGTTTTTAATCCTATATTGAGAACGATTAGGCTTCAATAATTCATTAATAAAATCTAGGGTTTCAGCGGCATTGAGGCAATCATGTCGACACATTTAACTAAGCATCTCTCTGTATGCGTTTCTTCTATGAATGTCAAAACGAAGTACAAAGGGATTTGCTGATCTCATGGGACATTGGCTTCACACAGGAGCTAAAAACTCTATCATCTAACTTTCACTTTGTTTTTTTTTTTTTTTTTTTTGGCAAGTAAACTATTTCAGCTTCTTTTTTGTTCTGAACACTAACACTATCATGCTTGAGTGAATTAATATTCTCATCCATACCACAGAGATAAAGAAAAATCATCTTCCATACATGTGGGTATTATTACGATCATAAGTTTCCATAGAATGACAAATTTCTTTTCCTAGATCCTCTTTGTGGAAAGATTAAATAGAAGGGACAAGGTTGCTCTCGAAGAGTTAGGATATGTCTCTCCTATTTTGTGTCGGGTATCAAGAGCAATCATGCTTGTGGTTCGAGTCACTCGAGGGAAAGACAAGATTGCTAACCACTATACTACAGCGAACAGGATGCTATTTCGCAATATGTATATTTACATAAAGCTTTCCACTATGTAATGCATTCTTTTTTCTTTCGAGTTATGGCTTGGGAGTTGTCTGGCCGGTAGAGAATTTCTTTTAGAATTATTTACTTCTCCTCTAAAATAAATGGTAGCTCAATGGAAGGTTGTATGAAAAGTTGGCTTGTTATTGTTATATTTTTGAAATGTTACATATAATTATATCAACGGAAAAAAATCGTTATTCACAACTGGAAATAATACTCAAAGGCTAAGAGCTAAAAGAATTTTTCCAAAATAAGTAAGACTAGTCTAACGATATTAAAGTTAACTTAAGCTTAATTTTGGATTTATAAAATAATTATTACTTATTGGATTATGCCTAAAATTAAGCCCAAGTTCTAGAATCTCTAGAAACATTTTTAAAAATCATCATCTTTCTTAAGTGTTCTAGAGAATTCTTTTAGTTAAACTAGGGGTTGCCCGCGCGATGCGCGGATTTGGTAATAAACTTTTAGTAGGGGTTATTGGTTCTTGTATTTTGGTGGATTTATAAATCTTCTTTGGATTTGATAAATTTATTGATTTCAAAATCAGCAAAATGGAAAAAAATCAAATCCACTCAAATACCAAGGTTAGACCTTGTATTTGGGTCTTTGTATTTTAGTCATGAAAATCCTTCCAAATCCATTCAAATTCAATTAAAACTCAAATCTTTATAATATTTAGATTCTAAAATGATAGAACCAATAACACTGTATTTCATTATGGATTTTAAAATCATAGAACCAATAACACTGTATTTTAATATAAATTTTAAAATACAAGAACCAATAACACTAAATTTGGTTTGGGTTCTCAAATCCATTAAAATCCATTAACTATTTTTCTTTCATATGATTATGGATTTAGGTCAAATATAAACATGTGAAATTGATTTGGTTAAGTCAAAGATTTGATCATTGTGAAATTTAAACATAGAAAGTATTACTAAATGTTTTTGAAATTCTAGATTATTTAAAAATTAGTGTTATTGTTAATATGAGAACATATAATTTAAAGTATTTATGTGTTATTTTTGGAAACTCAGACTCTTAAGTGCTCCTAGTCCTGGAAGATATTAGTAAAAATCAGTTGGAAAACTCTTACAAAGCAAGTGGAAACATCGAAAATATTAGATATAGTCCAGTTCAAAGGTATGACATACTTGCAATGCAGATTGACATTCACACCATATGAAGGTAAATTGGGATCAAAAACAAAAAGGAGGCATTTTTTGTTCAACCTAGGATAAAATAAATAGACAATTTATAATTTTAAACCATAACAAATTTTTAATTTGTACGTGAGTCGCCTAAAATCGCATTTTACAAATTTCTTTAAAAATATAATACAAAACATATGATATCTTTAGAATTCAAAAGTTACAACTCTATGCTCACATGAATAAGCATTGCAGATCATTAATCTACTTCAATATCTTGACATCCCTTGCCTTGATCGAAGAACACTTTTCATGATAAACATATTTTGGCGTCTTCATATGATTAAAGAGTACATTACCTATAGGTAGATCCATAGAAATTACAAATCAATTAATTACATAAAAATTTCGAACATGTTGTATAATTAAAAAACCAAAGCTTACATGTGTTAGCGCAAACTCAATGGTGATATGAAGTAAGTTTGTAATTAATCTTTTACGTACCTTTCCCATTGATGGGACATTGTGACTGTCTTGTGCGTAACTTTATTCTGCCTGAAATGAATAAGAAGATCTCAAAGATGAATTTCATTGAATTCCAGTTCATATCTAACTGTATGAAATCATCTCTTGTTTCCTGCAAGAATGATTCATAGTCAAATGAGATCCGAAAACAGTATTCTTCAATGCTGGCTCTCATTTCATTATCTGAAGAAGGTTATGAGTTTTACCTTATCCTTTGGTGTCCTAGCCTTTTCCACCCTTTTATCATCGCCAGCCTTCCATTTTTTCCATTACTTTCAATTCACTTCATTTCATCCTCACCTAAATCGATGATTCTTTATTTATTTTTGTTAAGAACCCGATCATACCTTATTTCCATCGTTTCTCAATTATTTCATTTCTTCTTCATCTCATATATATTTTAGGTTTTTTTTTCACTTTCGTTTCATTTTCTTCTTCGAGTTTTATTGCTTTTATTTTGTTATTGTCTAGGGCCACCTCTTTCTTCTCCATCGTAATCCGCTTATCACAATACCCACACGATGTATTTCTACGTCTCGGAATTAATGATGCTTCAGAGGATATAATTTAAAAAGAGATAGAAAGGAGCGCTTGCCTAGTGCCAAACAGAAAAAACATAGTGTGATGTTTAGGAAGATAGATATGTTTTGCAAAAAAAAAGGAAGATAGATATGCAGGCAATAAACATTGAAAGTATCGGATGTTACTTTACAGAAATATGACATTCAGTATATAACACATTGAAAGTATTTTTTTGTTCTCTAAAGTATTATATCGGATGTTCTGTTGAAAGAAAGTATGAAAAAAATATCGATATTTTTAAAAAGTTATGTGTCAAAATAAAATAGAAATCAATATCAATAGAAGTAAATTAAAAAAGAAAAAAGTCATATAAAATGAAATTAGCTTAATATAGGTTAACGTTTTGAAAAATCAACATAAAACTTTGTCATGTTGTCGGATAGTATTAGTCCATTTTTGCAATTGACCAAAAAGTTAAATATTTTTCAATTGCAAAAATGACCTGCGAGAAGTCTACTTCAGAAAGTAGACTTCTCCTTCTCACAGAAGTCTACTTTTTATTGAGAAGTCTACTCTAAAAAGTCAAAGGTTGGTCAATTGCAAAAATGACCTCTTTCTAAAGAAGTCTACTCGAGAAGTTTACTCCATTTTTTTGTTATCAAAGAAAATAGAGTAGACTTCATTCGGACCAAAAGAAGTCTACTTTTTTCATGCGGTCAATTGCAAAACTAATCTAGGTGATCGGCCTGCATCGTGTGCAGGTAATAAACATTATATATGTTCAATTATGATTAATATAGTATTAAAGATGTTTTATTTGTACATGATTAATTATGCATTTGATAATAAAAAATAACTAAAAATTAAATATAAACTATTATATATTTCAATAGATAATGAAGATACAAAATATTAACTAAGATTTTGAAATATTTGGATAAAAATGTAAATATGATAACTAAATAAACGGAAAAACATTAAATTATATAATAATTTTTCTAATTTTTATTTTTGATCCTCACGCATGTGCAAGTATAATTTTTTTTATATATATAATTAGTTGTAATATTTAAGTATTGATTAATTTTTTTATATATTATGTAAATGTTATTTTTATATATATATAAAATTTTAGTGTTCAACAACAATCACAAAAATATTTTATATCATTTTGTGTCTTTTGAATTTTATTTTATTTTTCCCAGCGTTTACACTAACATATAATTACAAATGTAAAAGTTATATTAAATAATAATTAAATTATTATAATATGTTTTGAACATTATCTATATAATACTTTTTTCTCTTTACATAATATAATCTTACCAATATATATTTTAAGTATACATTTTTTCTTAACTTATTGCTAATTAAAGCAATATGAATTCTACCATATTTATTTATCGTAAGAGCGGATAGATGGTTGGCCCGCACATTCGTGCATACCAACCACCTCAACGCTCTTAGGATGTATAAAGATTTTTTAAAAAATGTAAATTATCTAACAACTAAAATTAAAATTAGAGTGTAATCGAAGTTAACAAAATCTATGCACGACAAGTTTGCATTCGAGTTTGACTTTTGCACAATTAATATTTATATCTACACGTATATTTGTAAAAAAATCAAAGTATATGTTTTGTATATATATATTTTATGATGTATGGTTGATTTTTAAAAAATATAATAAGTATATTTATGCATATAGGTATGAATTCAAAATAAATGAATTGTAATATTTATGTATTTTTTGGTATTTTTCTGGTATTGATAAGTTTTTTCTGATATATTTCGCAAACGTTATGTTTTTACATGATGCAGTTATTGGCGTTTAACAACAATAACGAAAACCGTTTAATTAAAGTTTCTTATTTTTCAGCGTTTGATGATATATGGTTTCTCAATAAAAATATAATAAAAATTTATTATAAAATTTTTGAAATCATATTTTAAAAAATTCTCCAGTACATCTCTGCTCTCTTCGTTAAATTTTTTATAATCCGCAATCGCTCGCTTCCACAAACTCTCTGTAATCAAATCGTTTAAATCAGTCGGATCTAAACGTATATGTTTATGCTTTAAAGTATAAAATAATAAATTTAGTATTTGATTGTTATTAAAAATTAAGAGTTGATATGTTCCTTACTTTAATATATTTGTTAATATAATATATAATGGATCATAACATATACAAAACTTGATTTATGAAATAATGTTTTAATATGTTAGAAAAAATATATGCATTAAAGAATTAATAAGTGTAAGATAATATTTTTAAATATTTCAAATAAAAACTTAAAATTATTTTTTTGTCTTCTTTGACTTATATTTTTTCACATCTGTATCCATCTGTATGCTCACATCTGTATCCATCTGTATCCATCTTAACTATTATTTGAGAATCATGTTTAATGAAAAAATATTATCTTACACTATTCTCAAATAATAGTTAAGATGGATACAGATGTGAGCATAAAATTGTAGCAAAAGCATAATATAACATCTTTAAAGCTTAGAACATGAATAAATTTGTAGCAAAAGCAACCCTCACTAGTCTCTTTTATCAATACACACACTTCCTCTCATTTAGGAACCGGAACTAGACTTGGAACATACACATTATTACAAGGGTTATTACAAACTCCATGTATTCTGGTATACTCACCTACTTTTTTTATCTGATCCTCACCCATTTCGTAAACATTGGTGTAAAGATACTTGTTCTTGAAATCCAATTCCTCACACACTAGCATGATCTTATTGGTCTTGTGGATGAAGTATGTCTGAAAGTTGATGCGACAGAATATTGAGGGATCAAGAGATACATTGAGATATCCACGAGACAACCCCATCGGTCAGCTTGCTTGTAACCCAAACATCAATGTTCGCACTTATATGATGATGTAATAAAGAAAGCTTATCTCCTCCGAAACCTGACAGGTGTAGTCTGTTTTTATACCATTTAGTTTCCTTTGGAAGACCACATATGGGCTTGAATGTTTCCGTGGAAAATCAAAACTTTGGATGAAGATTTCAGAGTTAACCGTTCGAGCAATCCAGAACATGTTTCCATTTATAGACACTGCAGAGTCCCACATATGATCGCATTCGAGAGTAGCATCAACACTTCTCCAGAGTTTAGACTTAAACTCATATATCTCAATCTCTGATGGTAATTCGTCTTTATTGATCCTCAAGATCTTGTAGTTGTCACGGGATACATTATCATATCCAAAACCGTGGACATCAGAACGTCTGTAAGAATTCGAGGGTTCGATCCATGTGACTCCTCTCAAAATCGGATTCCAAACAGCGAGCTTAAATGTATCATCATCATAATACGTACCTCTCTCGATACACTCACATAGCAATAACCCGTCGCAGTGCATCGTTTCACTAACAACATAATTGTGTGACTCGTCTGAGAATGGTAGACGCAATAGAGCTTTGGTCTCAGGATTGAAGATTTGAATCGATTTACGATCAAATTCATCAACTTGTATGAATCGTTCCTGGGAGGGATCTAAGAGTTTGTAGATGAATTTCTTGTCGTTGAAGAAAGCGTACCATTCTTTGCTTGTCGTTTTGAATCGTGCCAACAATTCGATCGGAACCCTAGCCCTAGAAAATATATCTTTTACTAACTCCAAAGGCAGCGACGACAAGGAGGAAGTCATGGAAGAAAGAATAGAAAATTAGGCCACGAAGAGAAAACAATAAAAAATATATATATTTATATACCGTAATATTGGCTTAATCGATTACTTGGAAAAATGTTAAATTTCAATTGAAACAAAAACTTTCTTTTTTTACCTTCATCAATTACTTGATAAAAACTTACTTTTATCTACAAAATTATCTGTTAAATTGGATATGTTTTTATTTCGTAACCAAACAAAAATGATTTGTATGTAGGAGGCTGACCCTTTTATAATAGCAATTAATTAGTCATTTAATCAAATTTATGTGTGTGGTAAACTTATAAGTCTGATAAAGTCATAATTATATTTAAGTTTTATTAAAATACAAAATTATTGGGTAACATTTGTATATTTGTAAAATAATTAAAGTAGAAAATAGAGGTAACCATTGAACTAAATCTCTTCTCTATTTTTTTATTATTTAAAAAATTTTATTAATCTTAAAAATGATTACAAAGACATTACACATAATTTTTATAAAACAAATTATTATATACATAAATGTATGCACCATATTAAAAAAAAAACGTACACCAGAAGAAGTTTGACGCTTTCCAAATAGTAGTTTTACTCGCCAATTAGAAAACAGTCCAACCTCATATTTGACTTTTCTCTAAAATGATTTGTATGTAGGCTGAACCTTTTTATTTGTTTCAATATTCTGACTATTTGAATCTCTATCAATGTCTTCTAAAGGATTTCCTTTTCAACAATACACTCCATGACCACGAAAGTCATGAATGCCAAACTTACAATTTGATAAAGCGATGTTCCAACTCCCGTCGTTTCTCTGATACCCTCAAAGGCAGTAACGATGACTTTAAAGGTAGACGAAGCTATGACAGAGCCTATATACTCTAAAATCCATTCAAAGAAGGAAAAAAAGAAGAAAAACTGTAGTGACGATGGCTAACACTGCTATGTTGATGGCGTCGACGATGAAATTGATGATGATGGTAACTGTGGTTAGAGGTGGTAATATTGACCGTACAATGATGTATGTTTTATTTTTATATTTAAATATAGCGTGGTTGAATGACAACACTAGTAACGATAATGATGTTAACGGTATAAAAGTTAACCAATGAATAACAAAATGAATTAGAAAAGGAATAAGATCTCCAAAAAGAGATGACAGATAAAATCTAGCAAAGATCTAAGCTGAGGAGTACGCAAAAATCATATTTGAAGGATGAAAAATTTCTTGTTAAGTTAAATTAAGTAAACCGATCTGTCATATCCAAACAAAACAAACAATTTCTACTTTGTTGTACTAAACACGATAACAATATGACAACAACACTCCAAAATACAAAACATTCTGGGTCTAAACACTTACTCATGTCTCCCTAGTCTCTAATGGCATTGGTTTGACTTTCTCAATATCTCCTACTGTGACATTGCATCAAAAAGAAATTCAAACCTCTCTTATTCCAAGAACCTTCTATGTCTAGTCCAAGCAATGATCCTTACCATTTATATGTTTCTCTCCATAGACATGGTGACTGTTTCTGACAACCTTCCTTTTCAGACGAAATTGTAGCTCATGGTTGTCAGCATCATCGACCATCAAACCGTTATAATTCCACTTTATAAGTCCAGTCCCAATCCTCACATTAAAATGCTCTTGAGCATTAGTACACTTGCTTTTAGCGCTTGGTATCAATCAATCAGTCCTGTTCTCATTGTATCTGGAGTCCACTCTATACAATCCTCCACTATCTTTTGGTATTATGTGTGGATTGACAGGTTGGGTGTTAGTTATGTGGTCAAAAAGAATCTTCCAATCCGCTGCTCTTAGCCAACAGTGTGTGGACCTCTCGATTGCTTCATTGATCGCTATTTTATGAAACTGTGATATGCCGAAGAGAGTTTACGTTGCAAGGAAGAACAGGACAAAAACAGAGGACATAGCGTCTACAAGCGCTCAACCTGCTTCAATTCGTTTTATTGGTTTAGAATTGATTTGGTTTTGTAATTGACTTCGGTATATAAGGAGTCTCGTTACAATTTTACAGAACTATTCAGAAAGAGTCGTGAGTGAATTGGCTTGTTCTCGGAGATCTGTTCTGAGTTCAAGATTAGCTCTGCAAGTGTAAGCGCTTGGGGTTGTAATTCCTTTGTTCATATTAATAAATCAGCTTTATTCTTAACAAATTGGTGCGTAGTGAGCGATCTGGAGCAAACAATCTCGAAATGACGAAGAAAAACCAGAGCGAAGAAGCGATTCCACAAGTTTTGCTGGAATCGTTGGCGAAGTCGTTGCAATCGGCGATCTCTTCTCAAATCGAGATGGAGAAGGAGTCTCGACGGAGGTTCGGCGATTTGGAGAACAAGTTCGAAGCTATCATGTCGGCATTGCAACGCGAGTCGACGACGCATCAGGAAACGTCGAATGGCAACGGCAAATCTATTCCGATATCGCAAACGGAACAGGTACGCCCTCTTGACTAGGAACCTTGACGTAGTCTTAGGCCGGAGAAAATTAGGGTTCGTAGTAGCCTGGAAAGCAGAAGAGAAGGACTGCTGAGAAAAGTTGAGTTACCAACGTTTTCCGGTGAGGATACATACGGTTGGATTACACTTGCTGAGCGATTCTTTCAGATTGGAGGATATGATGATATAGGGAAACTCGATCTGGTCTCAGTGAGTTTGGCAGGAGATGTGCTGAGTTGGTTCAACAGTGAGATGCATCGTCGGCCTTTTGCTTGTTGGAAAGAGTTCAGATATCGATTGATTGCTCGATTCAGTAAGGAGAAATTGTGTGATCTGAGTCAACCTTTCTTCAGAGTCTCTCAGACTGGTTCGGTGGCAGAATATATCCACTTGTTTGAAGATTTGTCAACACAAGCGTATGGCTTATCTGATGCTCAGAGAGAAAGTGTGTTCATGAATGGTCTGAAACCAGAAATGCAGGAAGTGGTGAATATGTGCAAGCCTGTTAATCTCGAGGAGATGATATGGTTGGCATACCAGATGGAATCAAGCACTTTATATCGTGTTGTTTGCAAAGAAAAACTACAGAATCCTAAGTCTATTCAAGGAAGTGGGATTCCAGCCAACAAATCTTATTCAAGTCACCCAACTAATAATGCTTGGAAGATGAGAACGAATCAAGCGAGCCAACAAAATACAACACCACAGCCACGCTTGGGGTTTCCTCGACCTCAAATTCGTTTAACACCAGAGCAAGTTGCTGAAAATAAACGTTTGGGATTGTGTTTTTACTGCCCTGAGAAGTTTACAAGACAACACATTTGCCCAAATGCAGCGTGTCAGGCTTTAACAATGCTAAATGGTATAGAAGTGGAAATTGTCAACCAGGAGGTTTTAACGGATGAAGAAGAAGAGATCATTTGGACTCCGGAGTTAACAGCTCTGTCATTAAACTCCTTCTTGGGATTACCTTCTCCGACAACAACAAAAGTGAAGGGCTGTTTAAAGAAGCAAGCAATTGTGGTAATGTTGGATAGTGGAGCTACACACAACTTTATTACTCCTGACATGGCAAAGCGTGTGCGCCTTAAACCTGACAAATCTTATCAATCACAAGTGTTGCTTGGCACGGGTGTATCAGTTCATGGATCAGGAGTGTGTAGAAACGTTCAGCTCACACTACAAGATATTCAAATGACCACTGATTTCATAGTGCTTGAGTTGGGAAATGCCGATGTCATCTTAGGGTCCAGTGGTTGAGAACGCTTGGGAAGTGTTTAGTTGACTGGAAAAATCACGAATTGTCCTTCATGCATCAAGGGAAATATGTGACATTAAGAGGTGATCCTTCACTACATGTGGGTTTACCACCAATACGTGGCAGCGAGCATGGTATCAATCTTCAACCGGGTATGAGACCAATTAGTGTGAGGCCGTATAGATACCCTCACGCTCACAAAGAAGCTATTGAGAAATTGGTCTAAGAGATGCTGACAGAAGGATTGATTCGCCCGAGCCACAGCCCTTATTCAAGCCCTGTATTGTTGGTTAAGAAGAAGGATAAGTCATGGAGGTTTTGCGTTGACTACAGAGCTTTGAACAGGGCTACAGTGCCAGACAAATATCCAATACCGATGATCGATCAACTACTTGATGAGCTGTTTGGGGCTAAACTATTTTCAAAGTTGGATCTGCGCTCAGGCTATCATCAGATCAGAATGAAGGAACACGACATCGAGAAAACAGCTTTTAGAACTCATGAGAGCCACTATGAGTTTCTTGTTATGCCGTTTGGGTTAACAAATGCCCCGGCTACCTTTCAGGCTTTGATGAATAAAGTGTTTCAGCCGTTTCTCAGAAAATTTGTGTTAGTATTCTTTGATGATATACTTATATACAGTAAGTGTCTTCAGGACCATGTCAAGCATTTGGAACTGGTGCTATCCGTGTTTGTTGAGAAAAAATTGTTTGCTAATAAGAAGAAGTGCTCATTTGCTCAAAACCAAGTTGAGTACTTGGGACATGTGATATCTGAGAGAGGCATTTCTACTGATTCTCAAAAGATAACAGCCGTAAAATAGTGGCCCACGCCAAAGACTGTTAAAGAGTTAAGAGGGTTTTTGGGTCTCACGGGCTACTATAGGAGATTTGTGCATCACTATGGACTAATAGCTAAACCATTAACTGAGTTGCTTAAGAAGGATTAGTTCATTTGGACGCAGAAAACACAGACAACCTTCCATCAGCTAAAAGAGACAATGATCTCAGCTCCTGTGTTAGCATTGCCAGACTTCTCAAAGCTGTTTGTTGTCGAGTCAGATGCTTCAGGGTATGGCCTCGAGGCAGTGTTAATGCAATACCGACACCCAATCGCCTACTTCAGCTATGTGTTATCCGAAAGAGAGCAACAAAAACCTATATATGAACGTGAGTTGATGGCGATAGTAATGTCAATTCAAAAGTGGCGACATTACTTACTTGGACGAAGATTTGTTGTGAGAACAGATTAACAGAGCCTCAAATACTTGTTAGAACAAAGAGAGGTAATGTTGGATTATCAACGATGGTTGACACGCATTCTCGGGTATGAGTTTGATATTGAGTATAAAGTGGAAAGTGAGAACAAAGTAGCTGATGGGTTATCAAGAATAATCGATCAATGTCAGCGTGGCTGTTGTCTATAACGATGCCAACAACGTTACAGCTCCAAGATCTGTTTAAAGAGATATATGAAGACGCAGATATACAAGAGGTTCAGAAGAAGATAGAGACAGGGGAAGAGGTTCAGAAGAAGATTGGTGATTCCTCAAAATTCAAAACACATTCCACTGATCTTACAAGAGAACCACGACAGTTTGTTGGGTGGTCATTCTGGCATTCTCAAAACATTGCAACGGATTCAGTCAATTTTTCACTGGAATCAGATGAGGAAACGGGTTCAGCAGTATGTGTCGGAGTGCGCTATTTGCCAAACTCATAAATACTCGACACTATATCCTGCCGGCTTGTTGCAACCGATCCCTTTACCAGAGCAGATTTGGGAGGACCTTTCAATGGATTTCATTGAAAGATTACCACTTTCTCAAGGAGTTAATGTGATTTTAGTGGTGGTTGATCATCTCAGTAAATATGGACACTTCATACCACTGAAACACCCTTTCACTGCCGTTGATGTATCGCAGAAGTTTGTGAAAGAGGTGATCCGCTTACATGGGTATCCCAAGTCAATCATCTCGGATCGTGACAAGATTTTCTTGAGTAACTTTTGGCGTGAATGCTTCCATTGATCTGGTACGAAGCTCCGTTTTAGCACCGCCTTTCATCCTCAGTCTGATGGACAAACTGAAGTGCTCAACAGATGTTTAGAGACATATCTACGATGCTTTGCCTTTACACATCCGAAAACTTGGTCAAAATTTCTTTCCTTGGCTGAATTATGGTATAATACGTCATATCATACATTAACGCACACCACTCCCTTCAAGGTTGTGTATGGCAGGGAGCCTCCCACGTTGTTGCGTTTTGAGAAGGATTGTACTCAAAACTTTGAGTTGGAGACATTGTTGCAGGAACGTGATCTCTGATGTGAAAGAGCACTTAACACGAGCACAAGATGTGATGAAAAACAATGCAGACAAACATCGTCGTGACTTGGAGTTTTGTGTGGGACAAAAAGTGTATTTGAAGCTGCGACCTTATCGCCACCAATCAGTGAGCAGACGTTTGTGTCAAAAGCTAGCAGCTCGATACTATGGTCCTTATGAGGTTTTAAAACGTATTGGCAACATTGCTTACAGGTTGAGATTGCCAGATTCATCCAAAATACATCCCGTGTTTCATGTGTCGCAGCTGAAACCGGTGATTGGTGAGAATCAGATTTTCATGCCCCTTCCAGTGTCAGTTTCAGTTGATGATGAAGTGATTATTGAACCGGAGGCGATTGTGGATACTCGTTACGATGAACAAGGATATATGGAATTGCTGATTAAGTGGAAAGGTCTTCCAGATCATGAGATTTCGTTGTTGCGTGTAGGAGAGCTGAAGCAACAATTTCTAGCATTTTCGCTTGAGGACAAGCTCAGTCTGCATACAGGGGTATTGATATGCCGAAGAGAGTTTACGTTGCAAGGAAGAAGAGGACAAAAACAGAGGACGTAGCGTCTACAAGCGCCTAACCGGCTTCAATTCATTTTATTGGTTTAGGATTGATTTGGTTTTGTAATTGACTTCGGTATATAAGGAGTCTCGTTACAATTTTACAGAACTATTCAGAAAGAGTCGTGAGTGAATTGGCTTGTTTTCGGAGATCTGTTCTGAGTTCAAGATTAGCTCTGCAAGTGTAAGCGCTTGGAATTGTAATTCCTTTGTTCATATTAATAAATCGACTTTGTTCTTAACAAACTGCACTTCTTGCAAGTTGAGTGGTTCTAGGATATCTTCGGCATCGTCCAAATGGGGATCCATATCCTGCTTTCACTTCAACAAATCATTCTCAAATCTTCAAAGTGACTATGGGTTCTACAGTATTATTGTGATAATTGATTGTATCAGCGAATGTATCGTCAAATTTTAATCTCGTCTGAGTAAAATCCTAAATATTTTTTTGTCTAAAATCCTACAACATCCGATACTACTTTCTAGTCTAAAAATATTTAGTGACATCCTAGTTTAGTCGCCTACAACAGACAAGGCCGGCTCAATACTTTTAATGGCCTCTGGGCAAAAAAAAAAATTTAGGACCCCTAATAATTGATGAAACACACAAATTTGAGTTTCATTATTATCCTAATTTTGCTTAATTTGGAAAGTGAACCTGAGGCGGTTGCACCGATTGTCCCCCCCAGTAAGCCGGCCCTGACAACAGAACAAGCACTTTGGAGATTTGTCGCCAATAAATTCTTAGTAGCTCCTACCTTAGTGACATCCATTTTCTCAAGATCGATTAATATATATATATTGATAATACACTATCACTCATATAATTAACGAGTGGTCATCTTTCCAGGATGGGCTTGTGGCCTTGTAGAAAACATACACATATGTGGCTTTAAGGCCCAGGACACAAGCACTTGGTTAAAATGATGTAAGAAATATTAATGAATGCGTTATTGGGTAAATCAAAACGTAGTTTACGTTGGAAAATGCGTACTTAACATCGGGTTGTTATTTAGTAGAACATTCTGATGTATTATTCCGTTTTAAGCGTTTCATTTCATTGGTGGTGTTCGTTTTTTTTTTTTGTGTGTGTTTTCATGATGCATGTTGAAAGACTCTTTTCTTATTAATTTTGATTCTCCTTTTGATGTGCTTACATTATATTTTAGGATTCTGTTCTTGTGTTTATGTTGGCCAAGTGGGGTCTTGTGTTTTTTAGGAGTCTTAGGATGTTTTTGTAGTGTTTTTGGTTATTTCATTTTGTCTAATTAGTATTTTTGGAGATTAAAAAGCTCTTAACTGATATTACTCCCTCATCAAAGCTATTAACTGATATTTGTTCTTCTGACTTCCTCCGAAAATCTTAAACATTAACCTTAATTATATAATACTCCTCTAACCGGATCCTGTTTTGAAAGTATCAATATGGGAAGACCTGCCATATTCCATACTAACCTGAAGAAACCATGAATTTTTCTCGATTTCATCTATCCAGAAAAATCATTTTAAATAATCAAATATCTTCACTACCACTTTGTGCATGACAAACTGTACCTTAAATATGTCATTGCTCCGCCTCTGAATAGTAATTACCTACAAACTTTCCCGAGTTTGAACTTGTTGAGATCAACAAATTCTGAACATTCCTGCGCCAATTGAGCATATTTTGATTTAAATAAAAAGAACATAACAAATGCCACATATAACTTGCTTTTCTAATTTACTATGTATATGATAAATTGGTACTTACCTTTTCATTTTTCTATTATGTGTGTAGGGTACGTGAGTTCAGTTCTGCAAAATAACCATGTTTGTATAAAGATCGATCAGAAAACAAAAGATAGAAACTAAAGATCTCTTTTTTCTTACCATAGGAGCCATTCCTTTAGTACTGGGGATGTAACGAACATGAATAAGAGCATACAACATCTCAGCAGCTGACTGCACCATCTCATTCTTCTTTTTAGTGAACATATCACCTAGTTTCCGGAAAACATTTCCCCAAATTTATACAAAAGATCACATAAAAATAAAACTAATTTAGCAATGGACTTGAACTATCACCGTTTGATGATTCAACATCTCATATGAGATCAAGTGCATAATCATAGTAAGAAAGTTGACCACTCAATCCACAAAGACTGAAATCATCATATATGTAATCTTCATCTACTTCACAGAAAAACTCATTCCCTCTCAAATTACCGAACCACGAAATACAAGATATATCTACAAAAATTAAAATTATACCCAAAATCAGAAATTAATTTCTCCAGATACTAAAACCACAGAAACTGACAGAGATTGAGGGGAATGAATCCTTGTCTTTAGAAGTGAAAACCATAGATGTGGAAGGTGAAAAATTCTTCAGATGTTTGTCTAAAGCATCATTGATCCGTTTTCTATCAATAGCTCCACCGAGGATCTCCGATAACGACGATCCACCACCACCCATTATTCCTCCACTCCGATCCTTGAACATAACTCGAATCAAGCCCTGCAAACAACAAAGCAATGTAAATTTGCGGTCTCTTATCATAGTAGAGATAAAGAACACATGTATATATATATCATCTCGCTATTCACATGGGATAGAGTGTCTTTTATCTGGTTTGTCTTCGAACAAATACAACCTTATACATTTGATTTTCTACAGTTACTGTCCTTCATGGTTGGAGGCTGTTTCAGTTGCCATGTTCATCTTCCCCTTATTCTTTCTGCTGTGAAGATATGTTATCGCCATACTATTTATGCTTTTTGTTTACGTTTTCTATGGCTTTTCGATTTCCGGTGCTATTGAAGGTGTTTTAAACCAGGTTTTTCATAAATCCTCTGTGTTTAATTAGAAGTTGAAGGTGTTGGACTGTAACTACTGTTCGTTGCTGGTTGTGAAGGAGAAGAGAGAAGACGAAGGATTTCGTTGAGTGACGTGAGTGGATTTTATAATTGGGCTTTTGCCTTTCTGTGGACTATTTTGTACTCTGATTGTTTGGACCTATGTTAAATCATGTTTCGGAAAAGGTGAAGTTGATGATGATGTGTCTATTTGCAATTATTTTTGGAGGATTATGTTTGGGATTATTTTTGCCTACATGGAGGCCTTGAGAGAGCAGAAAATTTTTCCTTTTTATATAAAGAAGATATCTAGATATTTGTGTAGATAATTCTAGATATTATAGATAAAAATCTAGATATTATTGTAGAGAATTCTAGAGATTAGGAGAATGTTTGTAAGATATTTTGTAATAAGTGGAGCCTATAAATAGTCCACTCCTCCATCATTTATAAACAAAAGTTGAACAAGTAAAGAAAGAGTGTTTTTCATAAATTCTCTTATTCTCTCTAAATGTTTTTCAAGTTTTCTCTAAGTGTTCTTTTATCTCTTTATTCATACTTAGAGGGTCTTTTGTTTCTTTATTGTCTCTTTGATATTACAGTCTTAGGCTAGTGCTAAACATTATCAGTGTTTTCTTTACATGGTATCAGAGCCATTCTGATCTGGTTCTTTTCAAGATCGGGGTTAGTGAGATCTCGGATTACTTCCAAGTATGGAGTCAACAGGCCGCGTAGTTGGATTGGGAATGGAGATTTTAAACCAATCTAATTACCGGTTGTGGAAGTCATGTATGGAGTCATACTTGGTGAGTGAGGACTTATGGGATGTCGTCGGCAGCAGTAGCACAACACCACTAAGAGGAGCTGCTGCAACAGTGGAAGCGACAAAGGAGTGGACACGGAGGAATGCCAAGTCGGAGTTTGTGTTGAAGAGGTCAATATCCTCGAGAGTCTTTGAGCATGTATCAAGTTGCTCATCTGCTAGTTCTATTTGGAAGGCGTTAGAGCCGTTGTTCAACAAGAAGAATGAAGTTCGACTACAACTGTTAGAGAACGAGCTGGCAAATGCGAACCAGGGAGAGTCTCAATCTCAGAGTTTTTCATCAAGGTACAGAATCTTCGATCTGAGATTAATACTCTAAATCTGGAGGAGTCAATTTCAGAAGCATGTTTAAAATGGTATATTATTCGAGGTCTACAACCCGAGTATACACCGTTTGTGACTTCGGTTTAAGGATGGGCTACACAACCTTCCTTGGAGGAGTTCGAGAAGCTGCTAGCTTTGCAAGAGTCATTAGCTACGCAAATGGCAGGAGTCAAAATCCATGATGACTCGGGGAGCGTCTTTGTAGCTCGGAAGCAACAGAACTTTAAAGCCAAATTCAAGTATGATGGTGCAAAGCACATCGATGGACCGGAAGGATCTTCTACTAGAGATAAGAAGCGATTCAAGTGCTACCAATGTGGAAAGCTTGGGCATTTCAAAAAGGATTGCCGAGTCAAGCTGAAGGAGACAAATATGGCAGAATCAGAAGGCCATATTGAAGACGAAGAATGGGGGAAATGCTTCACGGTGGAGGCTGCATCTTCAGGTACATCCACTACTAAAAATCTTGGAAATGATTGGATTGTGGATTCGGGTTGTAGCCATCATATTACCGGAGACGAGAAGCTATTTTCTAGTCTTCAGCACCATGACGGAAAATAGGCCATAATTACCGTGGATAATTCAGTATACCGGGTCGAGAAGGAAGGGACTGTTGTCATTGAAGGAGATGATGGAAGCCCTATCACTCTCAAGAATGTAAACCATTTCCCTAGAGTAAGGAAGAATCTTCTCTCTGTGGTGAATGCAGTAGACTCATGTAACTACGTTTTATTTGGCCCAAGAGACGTCAAATTCTTGAAGAATATTAAAGAGATAAAGGCGGATGTGGTTCCCACTGGATCGCGGGTTAAGGATCTATATGTTTTATCTGCATCCAACTCTTATGTGGAGAAGATGAGCACAAACGATAATGCCTCTATATGGCATGTTCGGCTTGGTCATATAAACATGACTAAGCTAAAGGTTATAGTGAATAAGGATTTGGTTAACGGGCTTCCAAAGCTGAAGATTCAAGATGAAGAAAAGATTTGTGAAGGCTGTCAATATGGAAAATCACGTAGACTTCCATTTGACAACTCCACTTCATGATGCATTGCTCCATTGGAGAAGATCCATAGTGATTTGATGGGTCCTACAAGAACACCCTCATATTCCGGATTTCAGTACATGCTGCGTGTTTGTTGATGACTTCTTACGGTACACTTGGGTATACCTTGTGAAGGAAAAATCAGAAGTATTCTTCAAGTTTTAAAAATTCAAGGTTACCGTTGAAGGGGAGCTGGGTCGGAGAATCAACACCTCAACAAAATGGAGTAGCAGAAAGGAAGATCGACATCTAACCGAGACATGCAGAAGCTGGCTATATGGGAAGGATCTGCCTAAGGCCTTGTGGGCGGAAGGCATGAGATGCGCAGCGTACGTCATCAACTGGCTGCCACTCAGTACAAACAACATATATTCTCCTTTTGAGATGGTTTATGGGAAGAAACCATCAATGAAACATCTCAGGATATTTGGATCAGACTGCTACGTCCACGTGTTCGATTCTCAAAGAACCAAGTTGGAGGCAAGGGCGAAGAAGTCCATCTTTGTTGGCTATGATGAACAAAGAAAAGGTTGGAGGTGTATGGATCCAGAGACACACAGGTACGTAGTGTCTCGAGATGTTGTTTTTGATGAAGTTTCCTAATTTTATGGGCCACCTCAAGTCTTAGTTGAGCAAGAAGATGGGAGCTCAAGGATGGAGGTCCTGAAGTAGAGATACAAGGTGAAAGGGGGAGCACTGATCAGGAGGAGGATGAGGATGAAGATCATAGTTCCATGGCTAATCAAAGGCCTAAAAGAACCATCGTTAAGCTTGCTCGGTTCAGAGATCCAAAGTTCGTTACTACCTTCTCGTGCTACTTTGCAGCTCCATTAGATGAAGATGAGCCAACATCTTATGATGAAGTAAAAGGCGTTGATGAGTGGAAAACCGTAATGAAGGAGGAGATGTATGCTCTCATGAAGAACGAAACTTGGGATTTGGTTCCGAAACCCAAGGATGCCCAACCTGTTTCTTGTAAATGGGTGTACTGGATCAAGCACAAAACAGATGGAAGCGTTGATAGATTCAAGGCAAGGTTGGTTGCTCGAGGATTCTCTCAAAAGTATGGAGAAGACTATGATGAGACCTTCAGCCATGTAGCCAAGATGACTATGGTACGCCCTCTCTTATCTTTGGCTGTAAGTTTTGGTTGGAAGTTATGACAATTAGACGTGAAGAATGCTTTTCTATATGGAGAGATTGACAAGAAAATCTTGATGGAGAAACCACTTGGTTTCATATCACGAGGGCATCCTGATTATGTGTGTAAGCTGAAGAAGGCCTTGTATGGGATAAAACAAGCTACACTAGCCTGGTATGGAATGCTTGCTCAGTTTCTTCAGTTCTGCGGTTATGTGGCATCAAACTCTGATCCGAGTCTATTCTTTAAGAAGAATGGGGGAGTCCACGTTGTAGTTCTCCTTTACGTGGATGATATGATAATTACCGGGAATGATGATGCAGAAATTGCTCGTTTACAAGAGGATATGTCAATAAGGTTTGAGATGAAGAAGTTGGGAGAGCTCAACAACTTTCTCGGTTTGGAGGTGGAAAGGGTAAAGGATGGAATATTCATCGGCCAACAAAGATATGCAAGAAGAATTGTTGAGAAGTTTGGAGTACACGAAGGAAAAACAACGCTATACTCCAATGGACGTCAACATAAATCTTAAACGCGATGAAGGGTCCTTGCTACCTGATCTTCGGCTTTATCGCTCTCTTGTAGGAAGTCTTTTATACTTAACCATTACAAGACCTGACATTGCCTTAGGTAGATCTTGTAAGTAGGTATATGCAGGCACCAAGGAAGCCACATCTAGAAGCAGCAAAGAAGATATTAAAGTATGTGAAGACAGCTCTTGGCATGGGTCTGGTTTACAAGTATAATGCCAAGGTCTCTCTTTATGACTTCACGGATGCTGACTTTGGTGGAGATCTTGATGATCGGAAATCAACTTTAGGCTATGTGTTCATATGTGGGGACACAAATGTCTCATGGTGCAGTAAGAAGCAAGCAACAGTGTCATTGTCTACAACTGAAGCAGAGTATAAAGCTACAACTCTAGCAGTTCAAGAGTGTATATGGCTTTGGAGACTCTTTGAAGATCTATTCGAGCCAATCAATAAGCCAGTTGCAGTTTATGGAGATAATCAAAGTGCGATCAAGCTGGCCAACAATCCGGTGTTCCATGAACAAAACACATTGAGTTAGAGCATCACTTCATAAGGGAGAAGGTGCTTGATGGGACAATTGAAGCTTTGAGAGTTCGAAGCGAGAATAACGTTGCTGATATCTTCACCAAGTCATTACCAAAAAGTCAGTTCGGGTTACTTCGCTCGAAGCTCGGGATGGCTGACAAAATCAAGTTTAAGAGGGAGTATTGAAGTTAAACTTGATTTTGGGTTAAGTTTAATTTTGGGTTTATAAAATAATCATTACTTATTGGATTAGGCCCAAAATTAAGCTCAAGTTCTAGAATCTCTAGAATCATCATTAAAAATCATCATCTTTCTTAAGTGTTCTAGAAAATTCTATTAGTTAAATATCTGGATATTTGTATAGATAATTATAGATATTGTAGATAAAAATCTAGATATTATTGTAGAGAATTCTAGAGATTAAAAGAATGTTTGTAAGATATTTTGTAATAAGTGGAACCTATAAATAGCCCACTCCTCTGTCATTTGTAAACAATAAGAAGTTGAACAAGTAAAGAAAGAGTGTTCTTCATAAATTCTCTTATTCTCTCTAAAGCTCTTTCAAATTTTCTCTAAGTGTTCTTCATCTCTTTAATTTTACTTAGAAGGTCTTTTGTTTCTTTCGGGTCTCTCAGATATTATGATCTTCGGCTAGTGGTAAGCACTATCGGTGATTTCTTTACAAACGAATGGATATGATAGTCTATAAACCTATAACTACTAAATCAGATATGAGGAAGCCGAGTCCGTGAGCAGGTTATATAATCTAATGAATAATCATTTATATTATTTTGAGCATGAAATATGCATGTTTAAAACTGATCTTACTCTCCAAATTTATACCACAAGATGTGATAAATAAATTTAGAAACTTTCTTGAGTCAGAAATTCGATGTAAGCGGAATGAAAACGTGAAACACAAAACGAGTTTAGTATTCATATTTTCTAATGAAACAAAAATACACACAACATGAGCGTACACTAACAGTGATAAGATTTGCCCTTGATGTACACTTGAGGGCAAGCAACAAATGACACATAGAAGTAAAAACTTATGGGATAATTTTTAAAATAACTCATCTGATAATTTTACTATAAAGTATGATCATTTTTAAAAAGATCCATAAGAGGTGTTCACTAGTATGCTTTCATTGAACCATTAATATGTTAGTAGTTTATACTTAGTCTGCCATTAGTCTGCATTTAATCTAAGTTCAATTGTAAAGCCAATCAGTTTGTTAGTAGTCTGCATTTAGTATATCATTAGTTCATAAGTAAAAGTAGTTAGAATGACAGTGCTGTTATTTACAAAAATTGTAAAAAAATATCATTTTCACAATTTTCTTTCAGTAATATACTTGTTTCAAATTATTTTATTTTTTTTTTGAAATTTTCTCAAAACGTATTTAACAACCACAAAACCTATAAACCTATAATACATACTAAATCTCTTCTAACTTAAGCTTGGAATAATGTTGGAGCTGAATATTTCAGAATTAAGCTCTTGATGCAGAAGTTGAGCTAAGATATAACGAGACAGGTCAAAGCTCTGAAGATAAAAAACATACTTATTCATTTAGCTCATAGAGTATATGAGTTAGCTAATGTTATATCATCATTAGCAAAAATGTTGTAAAATGAGATCAAGGGCAAAGGAGATCGATCGGTCGCACAAGTAGAAAACCAACAAAAGAGTATTGAGGAATATCGACTTGCATGTGTTTCTTAGACCACAAAGTCGATGTATAAATACACAATTATGAGGCAGAAAACAGGAATTGAAAATTTTTACAATCACATAATTATGTATACTTAATTTAGATATATAAATAAGAATGAAACAGCAAGAGGCCCTCTATTATCTTTCTTTGAATCAGCTCCTCAAGTTCCGAGGATGAACTTCCCTTCTGTATCTTAATTTAGGCACAATGAATCACGTAACCACATCAAATGAATGTGTGGTAATGCATTAAGACGCAGAGTTCTGTGAGCCGGTTTTATATTCTAGAGAACATTTCTTGACAGAAACTTATAATTAATCGTTTATACCATAAGACGTAGTCAATAATGATAGAGAATTCCCAGGGACAAAAAAATAAAAGTAGGCGGAAATGAAATGAGGAACACAAACCCAAAACGAGTTTAGTATTCAGAATGAAACAACATGATCGCATACACTTGTGGGAAAGCAGTGATTAGCTTTGGCTTTTGATATTTTATTTGGAAGCAAACGAAACTTGATCATAAACGTATACACATGCAATATCCTCACTTCAGTTTCAACTCAGAGACACATCGTAAGTTTAGGTTATACTTTTTCTCATAACATATACATTTTTGAGTGACTATAAGAGAGAGTTTGTTACAAATAGAAAAATTGCCACTGATTTCTATAACAAGTGGTTTGATGCTAGTGGTGGAATGAGTATTTGTGTTTTGCGTGACTGCTATGTACATGAAAAAGGTTAGAAAATTCTAATCATATTCCTTATGTACATATTTAAAATATCCTACCCTATTGAAAATACTTAATATATGGAAATGTTTTAAGTAACCCAACTGCGGGAAAATATTGTCAAATATGGACTTTTTTATAACAATTTTAAATATCAGTATTACCCTTCTATTCACTGAATTTTAGTTATATTTATTAATGACATTAGTTTATTAAAATGTTATTTATCATTTTATCCTAGCCATCTCTAAGCAGAGATTTCCCAGACTCACTTTTCCTTTGACTACTACTCTGATATCGTGTGGCGATTTGGCGGAGTTGAAGTAATTAAAGAGGTGTCGTAGTTGTTTCTGTCTGTCAGGGTAAATGCGGCAAACCTGTTATATTGTCACCAGATAAACTCGGGTTGTAGGGGACAAGAAGACACAAAGACACAAAAACATCCCATGTTTGACGAAAAGCAGACGTTAGCCAGGCGTCTGGCGGACTGATGGCGAACATATATTCTTCCCGCAGGTGAGAAACAGAGGCTTCGCAGACTCACTTCACCTATGACTACTATACTATTTTGATACACTGTGACAATTTGGACAGTCGAACTCAATCACGACGTGCTGTAGTTGTTTCTCTCTCTCGTGCTCTCTCTCGTGTAAGTGCCGCAAAAATGTTATATTGTCACCAGATCAACTCGGGTTGTGGGGGACAAGAAGACACAAAGATATCCCATGTTTGACGAGATGCACACGTAAGACAGGCGTCTGGCGAACTGATGGCGTACATATATTCCTCCCGTAAGCGAGAACAAGAGGCTTTGCAGACTCACTTCACCTTTGACTACTATATTATTATGATAATCTGTGACAATTTGGGCAGTCGAACTCATTCACGATGTGTCGTGGTTGTTTCTCTCTCTCACGCTCTCTCTCGTGTAAATGCTGCAAAAATGATATATTTTCACCAGATCAACTTGGGTTGTGGGGGACAAGAAGATACAAAGACATCCCATGTTTGACGAGACGCATACGTAAGACAGGCGTCTGACGGACTGATGGCGCATATATATTCCTCCCGCAGGCGAGAAGTAGAGGCTTCGCAGACTCACTTCACCTTTGACTACTATACTATTATCATATCCTGTGAAGATTTGGGCAGTCGAACTCATTCACGACGTGTCGTAGTTGTTTCTCTCTCTCACCCTCTCTCTCATGTAAATGCCACAAAAATGTTATATTGTCACCAGATCAACTCGGGTTGTGGGGGACAAGAAGACACAAAGACATCCCATGTTTGACGAGACGCGGACGTAGGATAGGCATCTGGCAGACTGATGGCGAACATATATTCCTCCCGCAGGCGAGAAGGAGAGGCTTCGCAGACTCACTTCACCTTTGACTACTTATGGATGTAGGTATCCATGCTCAATGATTTGTAAAGTGTTTAGATGATATTGGAGAAAAGGTGGGTAAGAATCAATATTTGAACAAATGAATTTAAGATCAAGAACAGATAAATAGACTTTTATTGATTTAATCAAGTGATCGTTTACAAGAGATCAAGTTTTGTTCGTGGTGCAAGAGCTCGTAGAGTGAATAATCTTTTAGTTCGTGAATATCTTCCTTAAATATTCTCCCCACTTCGTTAGCTTCAGCGCGTCTCCCGCGATCCGTATCCCGCACGAGCTCCGGATCTCGCGTCGTCCTTTTGAACCGTTCTCTTCTTATCCTTCTTTTCTCTTGTTGGGCCATGCATTCGGAATGTGGACATCCTTCGAGGTTGGTTTCGATGGGCCAGTTAACGGGCTGGATTTGGTGACAAATCCTGGTCTAACAGTTGCCCCCAGCCCATCAGGCACAGTGGGAAGCCTGATTGGCGATTCATTAGTCTGTTCGGCGGGAGCTCGTCGTATTTTCCGAGCTCGCGAGATTCTTATTGAGGGAAAAGCACAAATATCTTTTCGATGACATGAATAAAATATTGTTTACCCGATTAGATTCAAATATCGGGAAGCAGAAAAAATAAATTATTTGTCTTTATCAACAACAGGACGGTTGGGATTTCCAAGAGGAGAGAGAGAGGGAAAATAAATATTTTGAGATTTATTTTCAACGAACAAAATGATTACTGTATATAAATGCAGTTTTTCCATCTTGCCTTTTTGTTAACCGCACACGTCTCCGCTCCTTTTCAAGGTAACTTCCTCTTTTCCTTTTTGTTCTTTTATTTAAAGAATCGTAATTGCTTGTTCTTACTTTTTCTCCTTCTACTCTTTTACATCTGTTTACGAAAAAGAGCTCAGGCGAGATTTACAGTTTTCTTGTGTGCCTGATTTAAATCGAGTGTTATTTGTTCGTTTTCTGGCCTATTTCTTTCCTCTCTCTTTGATTTCCCTTCGTTATGGCCGATTCTCCTGCTAATCAAAGTGAGAAGCTAATGGCTGTCAAGAAAGAAAAAGGGGATCTCACCGGCGGACCTCGGCGCGTGAAGGCATCAGCAGTTCGGGGTCCTTGGATGACAACAAAGATGAGTTCCGACGAAGTTGAGGAGCTCCAGCTTGCTTACGGGGTCGAGATACTTCGGCCACGGAAGACGGAGGTTCCCCAGAGGGTGATGAGTGGATACGGGTGTGCCTTCTGGCAATACTTTGAGTCCTGCGGGCTCACCATCCCGATTCCGCGGTTCCTGCTGGAGTTCGCGGCCGAGATGGGGATTGTGTTTCCCCAGATGCATCCGAACCTAGTTCGGACGATTATCGGGTTGTGGGTTTTATCGCGAGAGAACGGACTTCACTTCGGAGTCAAGGAATTTCACCATCTTTGCACATTGAAGAAGAATGCTCGCAGCGATGGTTCCTTTTACGTTTCCCCAAAATCGGGTCAGAAAATCATTGATGGTTTGCCGCCGCGGGATGACGGGTGGCAATATAAGCCTTTCTTCTTCAAGATCGACCAATATTCGATTGGCGATTTCGATTTCAGTTCTCTGCCCTCCGAATGGGCCGAATCCGTTGGTTAGGCGAATCTTGTTTAGTTTTTAGGCCTTTGATAGATTCCTTGATGCCTTCTTGTTATTTTTGCCTGTTTGATTTTCGTTTGATTTGCGGATTGTATACTGACCGGGCTCCGCTTTGGTTTTGGTACAGATTACCCCAGTCGAATTCGCTTTGACGACGCGCTGAAGGATCGGGCTGACGCACTCAGGAGAGGTCATACCGGTGGTCATCTTTTACTAAGGATAGAATCCTTCGGGCTTACCAGCTCCTGGCTCCCACTAAAGAGGCTTTGCCTTCCGTTCAGGTTTCGCCAGGTATGCATTGATCTTGACTTTCGTAGATTTCCTGAGGTTGATCTTCACTTGTAGCAAAAGGCCCGCAACTCGAGGACAGCAGTTCATCAACGGTTCCTCCTCCCCTGATCAGGAATATGTCTCGCCGTCCCTCGCAACGTCAGCTCGAGAAGGTTGCAGGAAAGATGAAGGCTGATGATGGTGAGCCTACGAATGCCAGTGATGTGGCGTCTGCGCTACACGAGGTGATTCAGGAAATGGAGGCTAATGTCTCAACGGGGGCTCGTCCTCCAAACGTCGTATCACCTCGTGCGGACTCACCAGATCGTGGTAATTCAAAGCGAGCTTCTGTCTCGCATGGTTCGAAGTCCCAGAGCTCGGGGAGCAATGGCGGGTCTCACCAGCAGCCAAAACGTCAAAGGGTGGAGAAGTCGTCTGCCCGTGATGGCAGGTCGCGGGGCAGACCCTTTCACTGGGTTTATGAACACACTATGGATGCTCCTATTATGGAGGATCCAGTCGGGCTTGCCCATCTGTTGAGACACTGTAAGCCAGCCGGATGCACTACCCCGCCGGTAGAGAAGCTGAGAGCTCGCAGTCTTTACATTGATACAGCGCTAGCGGATGCTCGAGTAAGTTTTCATTTCGTCTTGGTTCTGTTTGCAATATCCCGCCTCGTGGTTGCTTGCGTGATCTAAATGCATTTGTTTTTAGGTTTTCAGTCCATGGAGGCGAAGAATAAGCTGGTTGCTTATTATGAAGACCTGCTGCAGAGTGCACCTTCCGTCGATGAGCTCGCAAGGATGACGATGGTGGTTGGCGAACTGAAGGACTCGATGGAGGCGGCCAAGGCTTAGATAGCTTCTGCGAGAAGAAGCACACTCTTTCCAGCGAGCTAAATCATCGCGTCGAGTTGCTAGAGGCTCAGATCAAAGTCGCGAGACTCGAATGACATATTTCCCAGAACAACGAGCTGAGGGACTCCAAGGAGGAAGCCACTCGTCGTGCTGCCAGAGCTGGGAAATGCGAGATCAAGGCCGGGTACAATAAGTTGCTGAGGTCGTTGAGGGAGAAATGGGACAAACGCAAGGGCGAGGTGGACTGCCGCATTTCTCTTCAGGAGGCCCTTGCTAATATCGACCTGATCACGGATATAATGGCCGGGACAGCGAAGGTTGAAGAAGAATTGCCCAAGTGGTCGCGCAAGGCTGACAGCTATAAAGGAAAGCTCAAGGGGCTGGTTGTTTCCGATATGACTCTAGCCAAGCTGGATATTCCCCAAGTTTCTGTTGACTCCGTTCGGATGGAGGTGGATCCTGTCACTGACATGCCGACTTGCTTGGATAAATACGGGAGTAACGGTAGCAAGGGTGCTCTGGGCGATGAATGTGGTGGTGCAGAAGGGTCTGGAACCGGCATTCAAGATGAGGCCGAACTCGGGTCTGGTGTGGAAAAAGGCCGTGGTGACATTCTCTCGCCTACAGAGTAGTCCCGATGATTTCTCGCCTTCCCTCTTTTTCTTTTTGTACTAGACTTTTGCTCGGGAGTGTTTTCATCCTTGAACTCAGTTTGTCTTTTGTTTTGTTTGTTTTCTCTTGGTCGCGAGCACTTTTGGTTCGCGATGTACTCTGGTTTTTGTTTGCCTGGGAAGGCTTTTTCTTAATTGAATTCGTGTTTTAAGAACTTTCGTGCCTCGCGTACTTAAAATTCTGTCGATGATTGTTTACTCGAATCTTATCTTGTGGCTCGGGTTATTGGTGTGTCCTGTTGTCTTGTTTCGTGTTGAATTTTCACGGGCTGTCTCGAAGGTGGGTGGCAGCTTGCGTGGCTTTGCATTTTTCTCGAGCTGCGGAGGCCGAGTATTTGTATTGGTTTTAGAGTAGTAGTCGGTGTTGACAATGCTTTTAGTGCGAGCTGAAGTTCGGTACGTTGCCCGAATCGAGTTTGTTTGGACTGTAGTACTTGTGCTAAAGCTGGTTATTATGCAAACATTTGTTCGGGACATGTAAGAGATGAGCTCGTGAGGGTGTTGTCTGGCCAGACGTTTTTTTAGCGGATCGTCGTTGATCCCGAGTACTCGTTGATGTCTAATCGTTCGCGCGTCATATTAAGAGACTATGAACTCGGTTAAGTTTCGGAGGCTTGTAGCCTGTCTTATATATAAAAAGATTTGCGTATACAGTGCAGTACAAAAATGCAAACAAAGGTTTTGAAGATTGGGGCTGGACTCTAGGGACGAGCTGCTTACGTACCCCGCCAGGGGATCAAGCTTTGTCGTAGTTCAATTTTGGGACTATTTCAGGAATAGTATCGTTTGAGGTTCATGGAATTCCATGGACGCAGTTCAGGTTTTCTCCTCTTTTGATCGAAGAGTCCGTAGACGCCAGGGCAAACTACTTCGGTGACCTTGTAGGGACCTTCCCAATTGGCCCTTAGTTTTCCACCTGTTCGGCATGTTTTGTCGAAGACTTTTCGAAGTACTAGATCGCCAACTTTACACGTCTGTTCTTTCACGTTTGAATTGTAGTAGTGCGCTGCGGCCTGCTGATAGCTCTGGATGCGGACTAAAGCTTGATCTCGTTTTTCTTCGATTAGGTCTAGTTTGTCTCTGAGCATCTCTTCGCTGAGTTCTGCGTTGATTGGACAGAGCTGTCGTCGGAGGGTTGGGACCCTGAGTTCGGTCGGGATCACGACTTCCATCCCGTAGGCCAGCGAGAAAGGTGTTTCTTTAGTTGCTTTATGGGGCGTGGTCCTACATGCCCACAGGACCGCATTCAGCTCGTAGGACCACATTTCCTTCCTAGTGTCTAACCTTTTCTTGATGTTATTCATTATTGTTTTATTCGTCGCTTCTGCCTGGCCGTTTCCCTGCGGGTACGTGGGTGTTGAGTCGGATATCCGTATATGCCATGTTTTTCAGAAGTCCCTGAAGGCTTTTGATATAAATTGCGGGCCGTTGTCCGTTACGATCTCCTACAGGAGGCCGTGTCTGCATATTATATCTTGCCATATGAAGTCTTGCACGTCGACTTCAGTTGTTTGCTGGTAGGCTCTTGCTTCTACCCATTTGGTGAAATAGTTTGTTAGGACTAACACGAACCTTAGCTATTTTGGTCCCGAGGGGACCATTGGCCCTACGATATCCATAGACCATCTCATGAATGGGTATGAGGCACTGATAGATGAGAGGTTTTTGGTTGGTTGATGGATTGCCGGCGCGTGCTTCTGGCAGTCGTCGCATTTTGCAGCGTAACTTTCGCAGTCCGCAATCAGCGTTGGCCAGAAGTAGCCATGCTTTTTGATCCTTATGGCCAAGGTTCGTCCACTGGAGTGGCTGCCACACACACCGTGGTGAGTGGTGGACAGAATGGCCAGGATTTCCATGCCGTGCATACATCTGTAGTACGGCTCTGATAAACTGCGTTTGTATAGTTTTTCTTCAATTATTCAGTAGCGGGAGCTTTTGGTTCTCAGTTTTTGGGCTTCCCACTTGTCGTCGGGCAAGGTCCCGTTTTGGATGTATTCGAAGATCAGGATTCGTCAGTCCGAGCGAGCGTGGAAGTCTTCGTCCGTGATAAACCGTCTGTCGGTGCTGGTTGCGTTCAATACGGTTTGCTCGTTCGCATCAGGGTCTGGTCAGGGATTCAGGTTCTCCGTGTCCGGTGCATCCGCTTTGTTTGTCGACGCGGGCTCATTGGGAGGTTCATTCGTGCTGGCTGATGCCTTGTCTGATATGGCTAATGTTTCACCGGCTGCTGCTTTAACGGCTATGTTAATGCTCAGTTTTTTGATTCCTTCCACGGGTATGATCTTTTTGACTGTTGGGTCTGAGGTCGATGCCAGGGATGCCAGGGCATCTGTTGAGGTGTTCTCCCCGCGGGGAATCTTCGTCAGCTCGAAGCTGTCGAATTGTTTCGTCAGTTCGCGGATGACATGCAGGTATACTTCCATTCGTTCGTCCTTTGTTTCGTACGTTCCATCGAACTGGTTCGTAACGAGTTGGGAATCGCTGTGGGCTTCCACCTCTCGAGCTCTGATCCCGAGGGTGAGCTGTAGCCTGGCGATTAAAGCCTCGTACTCGGCTTCGTTATTTGACGCTTCGAAGCCGAGACGGAATGATTGTTCTAGTATTTCACCGGTGGGGGAGGCCAGCCTGATTCCTTCCCCAGAACCCTATTTGGAGGACGCCCCATCGACGTGGAGTGTCCATTTGCTGTTTTTGCGGTGTCATCCGCGGTTTGTGGCGATAACTCGATGATGAAAACTGCTAGGACTTGTGCTTTAGCGCAGGTCCTAGTGCGATATTCTATATCGTACTCACTTAGTTCGATAGCCCACTTTGTCAGCCGTCCTGACTGGTCCGAGCTGTGCAGAATTGTGTGCAACGGTTGCGAGGTCATGACGACGATAGAATGAGACTGGAAGTACGGTCTAAGTTTGCGAGCTACCGTAACCAGAGCTAGTGCCAGTTTTTCTATGGCTGGGTATCTTGTTTCTGCATCTATTAGGGTCTTGCTGACGTAATAGATGGGCTTTTGCTCGTTCTGTTCTTCTCTCACTAGCACCCCGCTTACCGCAGCGGATGATACCGCGAGGTAGAGGTATAGCGGTTCTCCTTCTACCGGCTTAGCTAGTATTGGGGGTTCGTTTAGATACGACTTAAGCTATTGTAATGCTTCTTCGCATTTATCGTCCCACTGGAACTTTTTATTAGCTCGTAGCAGGTGATAAAATGGGATGCATTTATCTATCGACCTGGAGATGAAGCGGTTAAGAGCTGCTATTCGGCCTGTTAACCTTTGGACTTCTCGAGTGGTCTTAGGTGAAGGCATTTCGAGAAAGTTTGTGATTTGTTTGGGGTTTGCTTCGATTCCCCATTCGGTTACGAGATAACCTAGGAATTCTCCTGAAGCTACTCCGAACGAGCATTTGGCGGGGTTGAGTTTCATCCCGTATTGGTTGAGGATTTTGAAGCATTCCCTGAGCTGGGCTACGTGGTTTTCTTCTCTGGAAGACTTGACGAGCATATCGTCGATATACACTTCCATGGATTTGCCCAGCTGATCTGCGAACATTTTGTTTACTAGTCTTTGATAGGTGGCTCCAGCGTTCTTTAGTCCGAATGGCATGACTTTGTAACAGTATGTGCCGCGGTCTGTTATGAATGAGGGTTTCTCCTGATCTTCTGGGTTCATAAGGATCTGGTTGTAACCCGAGAAAGCGTCCATGAAGGACAACAGCTCATGACCGGCGGTGGCATCGACGAGCCGGTCGATGTGCGGGAGTGCGAAACTGTCTTTTGGGCATGCCTTGTTGAGATCGGTGAAGTCTATACAGACTCTCCATTTTCCATTCTTCTTTTTGACTACAACCGGGTTGGCGAGCCAATCGGGGTATTTGACTTTTCTGATCGATCCGACTTTCAAGAGTCGGTCAACTTCGTCGTTTACTGCCTTTGCTCTTTCCGGCCCCAGCTTGCGTCGTTTTTGTTTTACGAGTTTGAATGTGGGATCGACGTTCAGCTCGTGAGAGGTTACTTTTATATTGATCCCAGACATGTCTTCTGTCGACCATGCGAACGTATGGACGTTCTCTTTTAGGAAAATAACGAGCTCGTTTTTGATCGAGCTCGCGAGCTCCGTTCCTACGTTGACTCGTCTTTCTGGGTGAGAGTCATCGATGCATATCGGTGTTATGAGGTTTCTGGGAGGTCCACGCGTGGTGGGGTCCTGGCTTTTCTTTGCCTGTTGTTCGGCGAGCTGGTGCTCTTTCTGTAATTGCTATACCGGGGAGTTCTGACTACCGAAGACTGTTTGGGTTCCCTTCGGAGATGGGAACTTCACGCACTGGTGGTAAGTGGAAGGTACTGCTTTTATGGCGAAAATCCAGTGGTGTCCTAGGATAGTGTTGTACGGGGCTTGGCGATCTACCACTACGAATTCAACATTTTTTAGAACGGACCCGGCCTTTACATGTTGTCGGATCGTGCCGAGAGAAATGGTTATGTCTCTGGCAAATCCGGTGAGGAGTGTGACTGTGTTGTTTAGGGCTGAGTTTGAGAAGCCCATTTTTTGAATGCTTCATAGCAAAGTATGTTGACCGAGCTCCCGATGTCTATCATTATTCTTGAGAGCTCGAATCCGGCTACATCAAGACGGATGACGAGTGTGTCGTCGTGCGGCTTATCTAGACCCAGGGTCTCGCTTTCGCGGAAGCTTATGCAGTGGTCTGGGCCATCTAGATTGGTTTGTGGTCGTGACTTAGATTCGGCTTTTCGCTGAAAAGCTTTAATTGAGTTAATGGAGTTTCTGCAGAATAGGGAGCCTCCAGAGATGAAGTTTATCTGCTTCGGGGCGGTAGCCCCTACACCCTCCCGGCAAAGCCGTAGGCTTTGTAGGCGTTGGCAAAGAGTCTTTTTTGGGGCAGGAGGGGGGGTTGTGATCGACTTCATCGGGGCTCCGCATATGCTAGAGCTGAAGATCGTTTCGATTCTTTGTTTGGCTGCTGGAGGGGGCGATTGTTCGCCTCTCTCCGACCTGTCTCGTTTGCCTTTGGTGGCCTTGGTATTAGGCGTCTGTTTGGGTTTTGGGAGAGTGTCGGAGGGGTTTTCCTCCTCTGAGGATTCGTGCTTGGGGTTGTCTTCGTCGCTTCGCGGTTTTTTTTGCTGCAGCTAGTAGGCGGGCTGCTGCGCGGCATTCTTCGGTGGAGTGCCCTTTGCGCTTATGGTGTTTGAAGAATTTATTGGCATCGTACTGGGATCGTTTGTCTGGGTTTGGACTATCAATTGCGAACGACTGCTGATTTCTACCCGTGGGTTCCCTTTTGGGGTTTCTTTTTTGCGAGCTCAGACTTTGAGCCAGTAGGTTGGCTTCGTGCTGCTTCTGTTCGAACGCTCTCGTTTCTTCTGCTTTGCGAAAAGCATGGCTAGGTGCAACGCGTCGTTTAGCGAGGTGATGCACCTGATCGAGAGTTCCAGCTTGAGATCGGATGCGTACCACAGTCCGTCCTTGAGGGCTTCCAGTGCTAACCTTTCATTGAGGTCGGCGATTTTGTATTTTATTTCTTTGAACCTTGTCAGAAAACTTCGTAGTGGTTCGTTTTCGCCTTGCTTTAGTCTGTATAGGTCGGCCTCGGTGGTTTTCGTTTCGATGAACACCGAGTACTGCTTGAGGAATACTGCTACAAACTGGGTGAAGTTGTTGATGGAGCCGCTTTCCAAGCTTGCAAACCATTCTTGCGCTGGTCCTACGAGTGTTTCGGCAAAGAGTCTGCAGTAGCCGGAGTCTTTTTTGTAATCGTCGAGTCGAGCTCGGGCTGCCGCGTGGTTGAAGAGCCTGATGTGTGCCTTTGGGTCTGTTTGCCCTGTGTATTCTGGGAATTTTATCCTTTCGGTATCGCAGAGGTTGGCATTTGCTATCCTAGCGACGAAGGGTGCTCGTTGCTGTATGCATGAATGCTCTCATTCTACGGAGCTCCGCGTTTTGCATCTCGATATGCCTTTGGACCGATTCTAGGTATGTTACCCTTCGAGGGTTGATTTGGTCGAGGTGGTCGGTAGGGTGTTGCTGGGCAGCTCATTCTTGTGAGCCATCGTTTAGCTGGACGGCGGGATGGTTGTCTCGCGTTGCATGCATTTCCCGAGAGTGGGTTCTGAGTGTTTCGAGGTCTTCTGTTTCGGATCAGGGGTCTGAAGGTATTCCAGATGGATTGGGGAATTGCGATCCAAGACAAGGTGGAGGCGGAGGAAGTATTTCTTGGTTCCCACGGGCTGTTGCCCTGCTGGGGCTCGGATCGTTGGGGTTGCTGACTCCCTGTCGTAAAGTAGAAGGTGTGATATGCTGCCTTCTGTTTTCTGGGGTTGCAAATGCCTGGGAGAAGTCCAGATGCACTCGAGGTGGTGGGCTCCTCTCCGGGTCGGTCGTATGCTCGCGGCGGTTTCCTAGAAAATTGTCTCGAGCTGCGGATCTCTCGACTTCAGCCCGATATTCGTTAATAGCATGAGCCTGCTGGTTCAGACGGGCTTCAGAGCATCCTCCGGATCTCAGAGGCGTCGTCCGGGTTAATGCCGGGCGTCCCTAGATTGGGGGATTGGGTCTGTTCTGAGATCGAAGGTTGTCTTCCCCTGTTCTGACCCAGACGAAAGGATTTATTCTTCCGGTGGGGGGCTGTTCTGGAGGTGTGCTCCTTGAACCACCGGGTACGGTTTGATTTATTGGGACGGTCGTCACGTGCCTAGCGCGAGCGTTGCTTGCGCTGGGGTTCGAACCTCGCGTGCTGGAGTTAAGAGCGTGCGGGTTATGGTACCTGCTTGGATCGTTCGGTCTGAGTGCTCGCTCTTCGCCGATGATCCATTCCTCGCGATTTGTGTCGCCGGTTGCGATCTGTTCGTGACTGGGACGTGTTATTCCAGAGCCGGTCACGGCAGCTGGGATCGTCGGACTTGCGATCTCTGGTTTGTTCCGGATTGTTCCGGTGTTCGAATGGGTGTGCGCATCGGAAGGGAGTATCCCTTCGTTGCTCGCCGACACGGCGGATCTGGTGGATTCCGAGTTTCTAGGATCCATTATCGTTCTAACCGACCTTAGATCTGGCTACGATGTTAAAGATATCTTTTTTCTTTCCCAGAAACGGTGCCAAAATATGGATGTAGATATCCACACTCAATGATTTGTAAAGTGTTTAGATGATATTGGAGAAAATGTGGGTAAGAATCTCTATTTGAACAATTGAATTTAAGATCAAGAACAGATAAATGGACTTTTATTGATTTAATCAAGAGATCGTTTACAAAAAATCAAGTTTTGTTCGTGGTGCAAGAGCTCGTAGAGCGAATAATCTTTTAGTTCGTGAATATCTTCCTTAAATATTCTCTCCACTTCTTTAGCTTCAACGCGTATCCTGCGATCCGTATCCCACACGAGCTCCGGATCTCGCGTCGTCCTTTTGAACCGTTCTCTTCTTATCCTTCCTTTCTCTTGTTGGGCCATGCATTCGGAATGTGGACATCCTTCGAGGTTGGTTTCGATGGGCCAGTTAACGGGCCGGATTTGGTGACAAATCCTGGTCCAACACTACTATACTATTATGATATCCTGTGACGATTTGGGCAGTCAAACTCATTCACGACGTGCCTTAGTTATTTCTCTCTCTCTCGTTCTCTCGTGTAAATGCCGTAAAAATGTTATATTGTCACCAGATCAACTCGGGTTGTAGAGGACAAGAAGATACAAAGACATCCTATGTTTGACGAGACGCAGACGTAGGACAGGCGTCTAGCGTACTGATAATGAACATATATTCCTCACCCAGGCGAGAGGCAGAGGCTTCGCAGACTCACTTTACCTTTGACTATTATACTATTATGATATCCTGTGACGATTTGGGAAGTCGAACTCATTCACGACGTGCCGTAGTTATCTCTCTCTCTCTCTCTCTCTCTCTCTCTCTCTCTCTCTCTCTCTCTCTCTCTCTTTCTCTCTCTCTCTCTCTCTCTCTCTCGGGTAAATGCCACACAAAGAAATCCTATGTTTGATGAGACGCAGACGTAAGACAGGCGTCTGGCGGACTGATGGCGAATATATATTCCTTCCGCAGGCGAGAAGCAGAGGCTTCACAGACTCACTTCACCTTTGACTAAAATATTATCATGATATGCTGTGATGATTTGGGCAGTCGAACTCATTCACGATATGCCGTAGTTGTTTCTCTCTCTCTCCTTCTTTCTCTCTCTCTCTCTCTCTCTCTCTTTCTCTCTCTCTCTCTCATTTATGACGTGTCGTAGTTGTTTCTCTCTCTCTCTCTCTCCTGTAAATGCCATAAAAATGTTATATTATCACCAGATCAACTCGGGTTGTGGAGGACAAGAAGACACAAAGACATCCCATATTTGACGAGACGCAGACGTAAGACAGGCATCTGGCGGATTGATGGCGAACATATATTCCTCCCGCAGGCGAGAAGCAGAGGCTTCACAGACTCACTTCACCTTTGACTACTATACTATTATGATATCATGTGACGATTTGGGCAGTCGAACTCATTCACGACGTGTGGTAGTTGTTTCTCTCTCTCTCACTCTCTCTCGTGTAAATGCCGCAAAAATATTATATTGTTACCAGATCAACTCGGGTTGTGGGGGACAAGAAGACACAAAGAAATCCCATGTTTGACAAGACGCAGACTTTAGACAGGCGTCTAGCAGACTGATGGCGAACATATATTCCTCCCGCATGCGAGAAGCAGAGGCTTCGCAGACTCACTTCACCTTTGACTATTATACTATTATGATATCTTGTGCCGATTTGGGCAGTTGAACTCATTCACGATGTGCTGTAGCTCTCTCTCTCTCTCTCTCTCTCTATCTCTCTCTATCTCTCTCTCTCTCTCTCTCTCTCTCTCGGGTAACTGCCGTAAAAATGTTACATTGTCATCATATCAACTAGGGTTGTGGGGGACAAGAAGACACAAAGACATTCCATGTCGGACGAGACGCAAATGTTAGACTGGCGTATTGCGGAGTAATAGCCAACATAATGTCCTCTCGCAGGTGGGGAATAGAGGCTACGCAGACTTGTTTAACCTGACGAGAATTAGACGTTAGACAGGCCTAAAGTCGAACTCATTCATGACGAATAATTTGTTCTTTTGACGATTTGGCGAGGACCTCTAAAGATGACGTGTCTTTGTTTGATTATCACTACACAAACTCGGTTCGTACATGTCTGTTTAGCATAACCGATTGATGAGGGCAATCCTGATTTTAGAATGAGGTGGCAATACTTGTAAATATATGGAAAAGCGTGTTTTTTGGTTGGTGTTTCCAATATAAACTTATATTAATTTATTAGGGGTAATCGATTAATAAATGATAATTTTGTTATTATTTTGAAAAGAATTGGTTAAACCGTACTTTCCGCAAAAATTGGACCCTTTCTGATGATATTCCCAAACAGGAGTCCTTTATTAGGATTAAAATTGCAAAACGGACTATTCTAAAAAATATCTCTATACTATATACTTTGTTATGTAAGTAAGCTATTGAAAATGAATGAGGTATTTCGAGGTTCTGTTTTGATCTTCAAATTGACAAAGTCGAAGAAATGAAAAATATAATATAAAAATAATGATGGTTTATTTATATTATTTTTCATATTCATGGTGGTTAGTGAGAATGGTCATTATCATGCTACAAAATATCTCAACGGGATTTTCTTTATGGATACTATTATTCTCGATGGATTCATTCATCCATATCGTAGTAATTTTTATGAGTTCGTAGACTTTTGAAACGTCCTTGATAGAGTCCACAGCGATGATTACCTAGTAGGTTAGTTATATTTGTGTCAGTTTTTCTTCTTTACGTACGTTTATTTTAAAAACAATTTGGCGTCTCCCTTCCTAATGAATTTTTTTTACTCTGATTTGTATTTGTTTCGTAGACTTAATTGGCCAATTCTTAAACGTTAAAGAGTACAATTCATGGGGTGGCCTTGTGTGTGGAGGGGGGTTTTGTGTGTCTTGGTCGCAGTGACTTTGAAGCAGTCGCATTTGAGATTGCGGATGGAAGTTTATTGTCTAAGTTATATGTATTTGTTTCTCTGTTTTTATTCAATTTTTTCTAATTATTTTTCTTGGTTGCAATAGTGTTCGTCTCAATTGTAAGTTGTCTCATGCAATGGCGGATAAGTTTTGTGCTGATTGGATGAACTGTTCTGTCGGCGTGGTGATTTGTGTAATTAGATAGAATATCATTGATATTCATGGAGGTATTGTCATTTGTGTTATATTATTATATACTGATTTTGTTTTAATAACATTATCATAATTTATTTTGTTTTTATAATTTCTAGATAGGGAATGTTACTATTTCATCTACGCTTTCTACCCAATTCATATTGAACCCTCTGGTTGCCAAGATCGATGATTTCAAATCGAGTTTAATTTTTGTGATTTATTCTTGGTGTGTGTTAATAAAAATATATGTGTTGTTCGCACTCTGACTCTTTTATCTGAACATATATGCATTGTTCATTACACATTGTGGCCATTTGATGAGTTGTTATTTGTCTGTATTGTAGTTTTCCAAAAAAAGACCCATGACGGAAGACACAGAGAGACCTAACGAAGACTTAATACTGCAAAGGAGTGATATGACTTTTAGAAAGGGAGCAAGGGGATCGCAGGTGGTTTAAAATTAGATGTTCTAAAAGATCTCTGTGTTGTTTTATTGTTGAGGTTATTTCATGGTGATTTGTTATAACTATTTTGATTTTGTATCAAAAGATGGTTCAGTTCATGGTTTTTTTTTTTTTTGGTTTTGGTAATAAATAAAAATATGAAATATTGTTAATCACCTCATTGAATATATACCGGGCAAGTAGAGAAAATTAGTAATCACCTCCTTCGGTCATGTAGTTCATAATCCTTTCGTATATTGTGTTTACTGTTTTGCGGCATGATCGCATTGTCGAGTGGGTTTTTTTGAAAAACCTAAGAGATAAGTTCGCAAAAGCCTAACACTACGTTGGGAGAAGTGATACGCAGAACAAAGGAATTAAATTTTAAGAATAGTTCTTAGGATTAAAGAGCAAACTCGAAAATATCAATACATAAAACCCTACTCAATATAAGAATAGGTTTTTAGGCAGTCTAGCCATTTTACATTTTACATTATCCATCTTTTAACCTTTTCATACTTTATTTGCTTTAATTTAATTTATATTTTTTTAGTTTTCTCCGTAGATAAATATGTACATATATATCTATGTGTATTCGATAGATGTGAATATTATAATTTTATGTATAAATCTTCTAATTAAGGTAGTTTATGTGTTGTTAATTGTTAATCAAATTAAAATTTCCTAATCGCTGTAGACTGTATCTATTTACATATAATTTAATACGAAACCTTTATTTATTCTGATAGTTCGGTATAAATACTTTTTATATTTTGCTGTTTCAATGCATTCTACTATATTGGCCTGGTAATAGACATATAATATTCCCTAGTTTCTTTTGATGTTTCACACGTGAGACCTGGTTTTGTCGAGACAACCGTTTTTGTGAAGGTTCTACAAGTGTGGGCTAATTCGTTTTATTCATCTGATATAAGATTGGAAGTAATTTTTTTCGATGATAAGGTTTGTGCTATGTTGTTGAATTTTTAGTTTATGTAATGTGGTTTTCGTACGTGGGTATTTTATTGTTTGCGCTTTATTATTATGTCGCAGGGTATGAACATATATGGTACTGTTTGCGCTGGTGATTACGATTGTCTCTCTCCTCAGTTATGCGAGGGTGTTTGGATTATAATTAAAAAGTTTGTTGTTATTGATGTGGGTCACCTTTTTAGAATTATACCTCATTGTATTCACTTGCTTATCGTGAGTCCGACTATTGTTGATAGGCAAGCCCGTGTGAACAGAATTTTTTTAAATCCGTAGACTTTGAGCAGGTTCTTAACAAGATTTCTACCAAAAAAATTTCAGTTGGTATGTTAATTTATTGTCTGTGTGTTCATTTCCTGTAGATTATTACAATAATTTAATTTGTTTTAAATATTGAGTGTTTCAGTTTTGGATTTTTTAGATTTGATAGGAGAAGTTATCAATGTTGGAGAGTTATGAATTTTTACCAAACACTGTGTTGATAGGATTTTGGTGAATATGCAATGCTTGCATTCGAGCTAAGGAATCTGAGCATTCGAGTTTATTCGAATAAAACTTTATTGAAAATTTATTCGAATAAACTATTTCAACTTAAAATCACAAAATTCTTTCTGAACACTGAAGATTTAAGCCATTATTATTGAAAATTTATAGGTAATATGAGAAGAACAACCAGGTTTACAAGGCTTTTAATTGGCGCCAGGACAAGATAAAAAACGACAATAACAGAGATGCTTGTCCTGAGGTTGATCAGTGCAAGTGCAGTCAGTTGGACCAAGATCTCCAACAGAGCCCCATGTTCGTCTTAAGTCATCAAAGCATTGAGTGAAATCTCTTTTGCATGAACCGCCAAATACTTGTTTTCTTGATGGGCACCACGGTCTTGTCTCCGCAACGGTTAGGCTTGGGACAAGGGAGAGTAAGACACAAGAAAGCAAGAAAATTGCACCCAACTTCATCTTTCTTTTTCTTTTTGTTTGTTTTGCTTGTTTGTTGTTGTAACTTGTGAGTTATATATAATACATAGACATATATGATACAGCTATATATAATAAATAATCCAGCTATATATAATTCATATCTTTATGAGATCTTCTGATTGATGTTATCTTGATTTGTTCCTGAATTTGTTTACACATTAACCATATATACAAGTTTATTGTGTATATTTGTGATTTTAGGTCTGTGATTTGGATTCTTTTATATATATACAAAATTATAGGACTTTTAAAAAGATTTGAGATTTTAACAAATTATTGTTAGAAATCCTATGATTAGTATTACTTGCAACCATTTGATAAACATAAAATTGAGATTTTTTGATATTATTTTAAAAATATACTCGTCACTTATTTTTGTTTAACATTTCAAGAAAAAAAATTCTAAAATACTATACGAATATTTATATTTTTTTGTCAACAAATTGATATTTTTATCTACTGGTTAGTAACTATACATTGTCTCACAAATCATTCTAAATCATTTTTTTATATAATTTCTCATAATTTATTAATAAAATCCTAATTTTCCAATAATACTATATTCAATTAGAGGAGATTCAGAAGAAGAAAAAATAGTAATCCCAAATAATTAATCTGAATATTCAATATGCTCTCTTAAATATATTAAATGTACCATCCCTCTTCCTCATATCATAACCACATTCTCATTTCATTTTTAAAACTATGCTCTTAAACCATCATTTTTGGAAATCATTTTTATTAAAATTAATCCTCATAAAATCTCCACCAAATCTCAAAAATACTTAGGGGTGTATTAAACTTAACATTTGAAATGATTTAGAAGGATTTGAGTTTTAATGAGTTTTAAGATGATTTGGTTGAATTATGGAAATTGTTATGAAAATTCTATCAAACTCCATCTAAAACCATGAGATTTGGATTCTTATATTTTTAACTAGAAAATTCCATCAAATTATCTTAAAGTCACTCCAAGTTTCTTAAAATCCACTACTTAAATTATTTCCAATAACAGTGAATCTGAAGTTACATTTTCAAATCATTAGTTCAACAACACTGAATTTTAAACAACTTTTTAAAATTTATGTTTCAATAACAAAGGGTTTGTGATTTTTAATATTGGAAAATATTATCTTACACATATTAATTCTTTAATGTATATATTTTTCCAACATATTAAAATCTTATTTCATGAATTAAGTTTTGTATATGTTATTATCTATTATATTTTATAATAATAAATATATTAACTCATAAATTTTAATATAACAGTCAAACATTAAATATATAATTTTACACATTTAATCATATACATATAAGTTTAGATCTGACTGATTTAAACGCTGTGGTTACGAAGAGTTTGTGGAAGTGAGCGATTGCAGGCTATAAAAAATTTGACGAAGAGATGTGCGGAGAGCTACCGGAGAATTTTATAAAATCTGATTCACAAACTTTATAGTAGATATTTTTATTATATCTTTATTGGAAAACTATATATTCTAAAACGCTGAAAAATAAGAATTTTTCATTAAATACAAAATGATATTCGTGATTGTTGTTAAACGCCAAAAGTTGTATCGTGTAAAAACATAATGTTTGCTAAAAATATCAGAAAAACTAACCAACACCTAAATATTACAATTCACTTATTCACTAATTTCTAACTCATGCCTACATGCATAAATATACATATTGTTTTCTAAAACAAAATTCAACCGAATATTATAAAAATATATATTACAAAACATATACTCTATTTTTTTATTTAACACATAAAAACCATAGTTTAATTTTTTCACAAATATGCATGTAGAGTAAATATTAATTATGAGAAAGTCAAAATCGCATGAGAACTTGACGTGCATACATTTTGTTAATCTTGATTACAGTCTAATTTTAATTTTAGTTATTAGTTAATTAATTTTTTTTAAAAAATTCTTTTCGTGCATACCAACCACCTAACCGCTCTTAGGATAAGTAAAGATGGTAAAACCAATTTTGGTTTAATTAGCAATAGGTCAAGAAAAAAGGTATACTTTATATATATATATATATATATATATATATATATATTGAAAAGGATTATATTGTGTAAGAGGAAAAGGAAAGCATATTATAGATTATATTCAAAACATATTTAAGAATTTAATTATTATTTGATATAACTTTTACATTTGCAATTCTATGTTACGTTAAACGCTAGAATAAATAAAAAGTTTCCAAAAGACACAAAATGATATTAAGGGGGGTTATTGGGAGAGGGATTTATGTCCCAGGGATTTATGTAGATTTTGAGAATTTTGAGATTCCATCATTATTGGTTTATTGATTATTAAAATCTTACTAGAATCCATTGTTATTGGTTTAAAGATTTTAAAATTCCATCCAAATTTTTTTTTTATTCAAAAATTTTGGTTTTTAAAGATTTTATGATTCTATTAAAATATGTGTTATTGGGATATAGATTTTAAATAATTTAACTCATAGAACAAGATTTCGGAAGACTTTCAAAATATTACTTATATGGCATAGATTATTAAAGTCATTATAATAAAATATTTTCATAGATTTTCTAAATAATTGCTTCCTTACGGGTAACTTTTTCCAAATGTATTGTAGTATCATCTTCAAGCTCATCATCAACATTAAGGATAGTAGTCACAATTTCTTCTAAACTCTGAAGTTCTGAACACGTATCATTTTCACCAGGATATTCGAGTAGGCTATTGACATCCATTCTATTGCGATAGCCGAGATTATTAATCACATCATCAAGTTCATGAATGTCGTTTTCGCAAGTGGATTCTTCTTCTAAATTCTCTGATACAACAGCTCTTGAACGAATTTTGCAGTGTTGAAAACAATTTGCTATTGTCTCTTGCTGAACATTAGCTATCCAAGCCGAAACTGCAAATTAATAGCATCCAAAACATTAATCTTACCTGGATCAGTTTGTCCCAACTCGTAACCTTCTAAAATTTGACGGTAGAGTCTTCTACGATAATGCATCTTAAAATCTCTTATTATTCCAGCATCACAAGGTTGAATTTTTGAAGTCATGTTGGGTGGTAAGAAGAATAACTCAACGTTTTGTAGTCCTTCGATATGTTTTGGATGTGCTGGACAATTATCAACCACAAACAAAACTCTTCTTCCATGCATTTTCTTATCAAACCAATGGATATACTCTTCAAAAATCACACTAGTCATCCAAGCTCTTTTGTTAGAACGGTAGTGACAATTTAAGCTATCCATGTTGATATTCTTGAAACAACCTAGTTTTGCATATTTTCCAATAATCCACAAAGGAATTTTTTCAGAACCATCTTCATTGCAGCAAATAACAAATGTTAACCTTTCTTTATCTTGTTATCTTCCTTCAAGTTGTTTTGTAGCAAGAGAATGATCAGCTTGTAACCTATAAAATAAACCTGTTTCATCCATATTGAAAACATCTTTCTTACGGAATTCATTTATTTTTTCTCTTATAAGCTCCAAATTCTTCCCCATATCTTGTATATCAACCGAACCACTCTCTCCAAAACGTCGAAAAGATTTGATACCATGACGTAACTTAAACTTTCCAAGCCAACCTGGAGAAAGCTTGTGCTCAGGTTCTTGTTGAGGGTATAAAAGTTTCAGTGTTTCTCTTGCCTTTTCTATAATTAGCTCACCAGTCATATTCACACGATCTTGATATTGAAGAAACCATTCGAAAACAACTTTCTCCATATCTAGATATTTTGCTGATTTGTGTCGTTTGATATCTCTTACTCCTTCTAGGTTGGCTGAAAGATAATCTGCTGAACGTTTAAGCGTGTTTGATATTGTAACTTGGCTAATTTTTAATTGAAACTTTTCTTCAAGCCATGATTGCAGATCTTTTTAAGTGCATGCGGCATGATCTCTCTTGTATTCACGTAATTGTTTACGTTCTTGATCCGTCATTGTTGACTTCGTAACTTTTTCAGATGAGGAGCTATTATTGGCCAGTAAACTAAGAAGGACAAAAAGCCAATTCTCTTTAGTGAAACAATGGTTTTTGATGTGAACATATGAACGTAAAGCTTCTGAATCTTATAAACCCCGTAATACAAAACCAAAAAGAAATAAACAGAAGAAAGTAATATGAAAAACATGAAAATATGTAAACAATCAAGTAAAATAAAATTTGAATGAAGGAAACATATACATTTAAAAGGAAAACTTATTATTTTCAATAAAAGACAGTATTTAAAAGTATTTTACCCAAATTAACTATTAAAATCTATAAATTAATAACTCTATAAATTAATAAAATATCAAAGTTCCAACATTATTGATTTATAGAGTTTCTATTGTATATCTATAAAAAATTGTATCTGCACATACGTACGGGCCAAAAATAAAAATCAAATAAATTATAATATATTTTAATATTTTCAGTTTATTTAGTTATCATATTTACATTTAATTAGTGTATTTTTTATCTTCAATTTCTACTAAAATCTAGAATATTTTTCATTTGGTTTCGTTTTTTTATTATTAAATATTTATATACTGTTATTATTAATACATAATTAATCATGTACATATAAAGCATATTCAATATATGTACTATATTAATCATATATTAAACATATGAAATGTTTTATAGCCAGCATATGGTACGGGCCGATCACCTAGTAATATTTATAAGATATTGTATTTTGAATAAAAGAAAATAAAATCCAATTTCCGAAATAACACCAAGAAGCAAAACAGACTTGAGCAGCTACTCAAGATTTCCATCATGGCCTGAAGAAAATGAAAAGAAAGGAGTGATTATTAAATAATCAATGAGGAAGATCATCTCTGCCCACTGATAGATAATTACCATTTCTACAAATATTTGACACTCATCAAAACACATAATCCTAAACAGTATTAATCATATAGCCATATTAACTAACTAAGCTATAACACAAAATACTCTTCTTGCCAATAAAGCAAGACATTTACAAAACGCTAGGTTCTCCATCCCTAAGTGATGGTGCATTATCCTCGTGATAGCCATAGAATACATAACCTTAAGTTCTGCATCTCTAAATAATGGTACACTATCCTCGTGATAGCCATAGAACCCCATGTTTTAGAGGCTGGCCTCGGCTCAAACACTTCTATCATGGGCTCGTCAGCTATACATAACATAACACATCACATCTCATAACATATTTCATAACTTATCTCACATCTCATTTCATCATATCATATTATATCATCTCATTCTTCTAAGCACATCATCATATAACCTATTCTAGCAATCAGGTGTAAGCCTATGCACAATGACTCATGTATAATAATGGAAGGAATGTTAATTGTGCTTCCACAGATCACAACCCTCACCTGAATTAAGTTGATAGAAAGACAGTGGCTGAAGCTGATCTAGACAATCTAAAACTTTTCAGGTGGTGGCGTTTCCTTCTACTGCTTCCCTGAAACGATGGTGCACTATCCTCGTGATAGCCATAGAACCTCATGTTTTAGAGGCTGGCCTCGGCTCAAACACTTCTATCATGGGTACATAACATAACACATCACATCTCATAACATATTTCATAACTTATCTCATATCTCATCTCATCATATCATATTATATCATCTCATTCTTCTAAGCACATCATCACATAACATATTCTAGCAATCAGGTCTAAGCTTATGCACAATGACTCATGTATAATAATGGAAAGAATGTGAATTGTGCTTCCACATATCACAACCCTCGCCTGGTTTATGCTGATATCTGACTTCTGAAAAGACAGTGGCTGAAGCTGATCTAGACAATCTAAAACTTTTCAAGTGGTGGCATTTCCTTCTACGGCTTCCCTGAAACGTCCTCTATCAGATACCACTAATGATCTTGCCTCCCTAGTTCAGTTTTGATCTCAGAATCGGTAACAGAAAAAAGGTTTGAATATCTGACAGCAAGAGATTTCCAACCATATGTAGATCGTCTTTCGGGTCCCTCGGAGTCGTCGGAAAATCTCCCCGAAAATCACCCTCTCGAACAAGAGGTTTGTGAAAATAGTTCATTTGACAAATTTAATGTGAATATGGTATCTCTTATAGGTAAAATTGTAAAATAATTTTTTATTATCTGCTGTTAATCTGCCCAAAACCTCTTTTATGTTTGCATTATTTATATGTATATAAATAATTTGCCAAGTTGGTAAAGTTTAATTGTAAAAAAAATCATTTAATTAAAATAATATAAGAAAACAAAGCAAAATGATTATAAGAGTACTGTTGGTATTTATAAGATATTAGTGTATTTCTAGCATTCTCTCTCTCTTTCTCTCTCAATTATTCTTTTGATTGCTTGAAATCAGATGGTGGCTATGAATAATTACTTATCCAACTCGAATTATACACATCCCCACTCTCTCTGAATTCTTCTTTTGATTGCTTGAAATCAGATGGTGGCTATAAATAATTGCTTACGCAACTCGAATTATACACATCCCCAAACTCACATCCAATTTAGGTTAATCTAAGATTATGATTTTTTTTTGGACCTTTAATGGGTTTCACATTAAAACTTTTGTATATCTATTTTTTCCTTGGGAAGTTTGTGAAAATAGTTCATTTGGCAAATTTAATGTGAATATGGTATCTCTTATAGGTAAAATTGTAAAAAGGTTTTCATAATTACAGTTGATTCAATCATTTTTAAAATAATAACAAAAGAGCCATTATTTTTTAAAATAATTTATTTTAATTTTAGTTAATATTGTTATTATTCTACTAGTAGTTTGCATTTACTTCGTCTTTAGTCTGACTTTAGTCTATTTTCTGTTTGCAAGTTGATTTTTATATGTTGTTAGTTTTGCATTTAGTCTGCTATTAGTGTAATTTCAGTATGCCGATTGATTTTGTATATGCAGTTAATCTGTCTTCAGTTTGATTTTAATATCTCTGTTAGTCTGTCTTTAATTTGCTATTATTTTGTCATTAGTTTACCGTCAGTATAAAGATTGATTTTTTATTATCTGCCGTTAATCTGCCAAAGACCTCTTTTATGTTTGCATTAGTTATATGTATACAAATAATTTGCCAAGTTGGTAAAGTTTTATTGTAAAAATATCATTTAATTAAAATAATATAAGAAAATAAATGAAAATTATTATAAGAGTACTGTTGGTAATTATAAGATATTAGTGTATTTCTAGCATTTTTCCTTACAGGGTTATATATTTTACATTGTGTTAGATTGGTATGTCAACTTAATAGCAGAATAGTAGAGTATGTGAATAATGAACTAGCAGAATCAATATGATGTGTAAACTGAAAACTGAATAAATTCAAAATGCTAAAGCTAGTATATATTAGATTAATAGATTTTTCTCTAAACTAGTTATAAATTTTAAACCTGCATGATAGATTAAAATATAGCGTATTAATTTTCACTATATATCATTAAATTCTTATTATTTCCTCAAAGCATGTAATATATAATATCTTTGTGTAAGAGAGTATTAGGCTTTAAGAAGATATAGCAAGAGTTGGCATGGCAAAGAAGAGGAATAAGAATATTCAATCTCTTGATCCAATCCCAATGGACGTGTTGTTCGAGATCCTCTTGATGTTGCATGTGAAATCTATAGCCAGGTTTGTTTGCATATCAAATTTATGGGCAACAATCATCTGCAGTCGTGATTTTATCAGATCCTATTCGTTTAGGTACAGCAGCATCCTCGACTCTTATTGGCTTCCGACGAACAAATAAAGCGTAATCAAGAACCTTGGTACTTCTTCTCCAAGTCAACGCTTGTTTTCACTCCATTGTACTCGGTTTCAAAGCGAGAACCAAACCAACTAGTTTCTGTGGATGAGTATAAAGCTCTAGTTTTAGATGATTCATAACCTGATTGTAAAAAAATCAAAAATAGTGCTTAGTACTAGCCCAATCTATCTATCTTTCTATATATCTATCTATCTATATATCTATCTATCTATCTATCTATCTATCCATCTATCTATCTATCTATCTATCTATCTATCTATCTATTTATTTATTCTAATAACGTAAAGTTTTTAGAACCAGTTCTGATATGCTGCCACATGGTCATCTTATAAATTAACATGTGGCAATTTTTTTTAATATCTCTACTGAATTCTTTTTATCAAACAAATACAGAAATAAAAATTTAGTTTTTTTGTCTTTTTCTCCAAACGATTCTCTTTCATCCAACAAAGAAAAAAGAAAAATCAAATCAATCTAACAAAATACAAATCTTATATGATAGAGTAAGGTCATGTGTCAAATTCGTTTTTTTTTTTTTTTCTCTTATCTCTGCTGGATTTATTGAATCAAATAAACAAAAATTATTCTAATAAAGTAAGTTTTTTTTTAGAATCAGTTCTGATATGCTGCCACATGTCATCTTATTAATAGACATGTGACATTTTTTTTTCATATCTCTACTGAATTCTTTTTATCAAACAAACACAGAAATAAAACTTCAGTTTTTTTTTTCTTCTTCTTCTCCACACCATTCTCTTTCATACAACAAAGAAAAAAAGAAAAATCAAATCATCTAACAAAATACAAATCTTATATGATAAAGTAAGGTCATGTGTTAAATTTGTTCTCTTTCTTTTTTTTCTCCTATCTCTCATGGATTTATTGAATCAAATAAACACAAAAACAACACTTAGATTTTTTTTCTACATTCTCCACCAATTCTCTTTCATTATGTATCTTACTTCATATTATTTTAGAAATTTTTTTATTGTTAAGAGCTGATTGTGACATACTTCTGCGCGAAAAATAATTTTATTTCTTTAAGTTTTATTTGTGGCTAATCGAGCAGAAAATAATACATTATATAGTAAGATTTTTTTAGAAACATCTCTGCTATGCTGCTACATATCACATTATCTAATAAAATAAGGTTTTTTTAGAACCAGTTTTGATATGCTGCCACATGTCATCTTATAAATTGGCATGTGACACTTTTCTCTTTTTTTATATTTTTTTCATATTTCTACTAAATTCTTTTTATCAAAAAAATAAAACTTCAGTTTTTTTTCTTCTTCTCCACATGATTCTTTTTCATTCAACAAAAAAAAAATCACCTGACAACGTACAAATCTTATATGATAGATTAAGATCATGTGTCAAAATTGTTTTCTCTTTATTTTTCTCCTAACTCTGCTGGATTTATTTTATCAAATAAACACAAAAACAACACTTTGACTTTTTTTCTCCATTCTCCACCCGATTGTCTTTTATTATGTCTTCTACTTCATATTATTTTAGAAGTTTATTTTACTTTTAATAGCTGATTCTGGTATACTTCTGCGCAAAAAAATAATTTTATTTCTTTAAGTTTTCTTTGTGACTAATCGAACAGAAAATAATGCATTATATAGTAAGACTTGTTTTTAAAAGCATCTCTGATATGCTGCCACATGTCACCTTATAAATTGACATGTGTCACTTTTTCATATTTCTACTTGATTCTCTTCTATCAAACAAATATAAAAATGAAGCTTCGATTATTTTTTCTCTCCTCTACATGATTCTTTTTCATCCAACAAAAAAAAACAAAAATCAAATTAACCAACAAAGTATAAATCTTATATAATAGAGTAAGGTTATGTGTCAAATTTTTTTTTTCTCCTTATCTCTCCTAGATTTTTTTTAATCGAACAAACACAAAAATAACATTGTGATTTTTTCTCCCTTCCCACCCGGTTCTCATTCATTATGTCTCCTACTTCACAATTTTTTTTTTTACATTTTTTAACTTTCAAGAGCTGATTGTTATATTACTTATAGCAAAAAATAGTTTCATTACTTTATATTTTTTTTGTAGCCAGTCGAATAGAAAATTATTCATTGTTTGCTTTCATGAAATCATTTTAGATTGATGGTTCACTCTTTCCTTCCATACCCCATCGAACCTCAAACCGGCACTACTATCACAATCTGAATTCTACTCTCCGAATTTTCTTTCCAATCATCCTTGCGTGCTTTCAAAGAATATTGACAGTTACACTTTCCTAACAGGGTCAAACCTCATTCTATATAAATATTATAATACAAAATTTTAACAAATTGCATGGTATTCATAACCTAAAAACTAACATTGATCGATAATCTTTTACTAACAAATATAATAAAATATATTATAAATTTTAAATCGTTAAAATATCACTAATCTGCGCAACACGTGGACTTTACCCTAGTACTGTAATACTCAAGAGACCTGAAAGAAACAAAAACCCTTCTAAGTAAGAATAAAGAGAGGGAATAGTATTTTAAAAAATTTGAAAGAATTTTAGAGAGAATAAAAGAACTTACGAAGAACACTTTTTATTTATTCCACTTCTCATGTTTACAAATGATAGAGGCTATTTATAGGTTTCACTTATTACAAAATATTTTTACAAATATTTTCCTAATCTCTAGAATTCTCTACCGCAATATCTATTTTTGTCTCAAAATATCTTAAATTGTTTTATACAGATGTCTAGATAACTAACTAATAGAATTCTCTAGAATATTTAAAAGATGTGATGATTTTTAATAACATTTTTAGAGAAACTAGGTATTTACCCGCACTACGCTGCAAAATATTTTTCTAAATTTTATATATATTTTTAATATGATAAATTTATTTTTATAATATAAATGAGTACTATATTAATTTGTATTACCTTAAGCTATGTATTTATATATTATTAATCTAAATAAATATTGTAAATCCTTATTATTGTTTTTAAAATTATAATGTGCTATCAAATTTGCTTAATTAATTAACTAGCTATAAATGTATATTAGCGCCGGAGTTATACAAACAAAAGGGAACCTCTTTCATCATATTTATAAATCACCATTATCAAATAAAACTAAAATATGAAAGATGTTGTATCATAATAGATAAGTTTAATGCACTAATATATATGATTCCAATAAAAATCTCATACGGAGTATAATTTAATCTAAGCTTATGACAGTTGTTTTATCATGTGTTTAAATTTTCTAAAACGAAACAGTGGCAATTTCCTTCTATCGATAGGCACATATTGCAAAAATGATTGTAAGATGTAAAGAGGAGGTATATTTAAATTTGGCTAACAGATCATTTCTTGATTTAGCATATGGAGAATGAGACGATCTTTAGAGATATTTCTTTCATTTACATGTGAGAATAAAGCAATATATTTTTTAGTACCTTCTTTTTTTTGTAACTACTTATATTAATATATTAAACTGTAAATGGTGAATAGAAATATGGAATCATCCATTGGGGCGGAGCTGATTCGCTTTCTAAATTAGTTTATGAGTTATCTGATTTTTTAGTATCTTCATACTAATGGCCAATATAATCTACTTACTCTACTAAGTTGCGACGTGATCATCATTTGTAACTACAGAAAGAAAAATGCCACTTTTTTATTAAAAAACTATTAATTAATATGATTATTTTAAAATTATTGAATTTATTTATTTATCAAACATTTATTAAAAACATTTTTTTAAAAACCATCAAACTATAATCTATACCATTTACATCAAGACCATTGCTATTGTTGTCAGAACTAAGTAGAAAATTTTGTTTGAATTGTTAAAATATCGGCTTAGTTCAAGTTAAATAATTAAATTTTGGTTATGGTAAAGCAAAATGACACTTTTTGAAAAAACCATATTAATTAATTTGATTATTTTGAATTATAGAATTTAATTTTTTATCAAACATTTATTAAAAACATATGTTTCTAAACCATCAAACTATAATCTATAACATTTACATCAAGACCATTGCTATTGCTGTCAGAACTAAGTAAAAACATTTGTTTAAATTGATAAAATATCGACTTGGTTTAAGTTAAATAATTAAATTTTGGTTATGGTAATTTTGGCATTTAAATAATTAAATATCGAATTCACAAGGACCAATTGTCACACTACAAATCTTAATAAAAAAACTAAGCTAAGACAAGAATATGGTTGTTGGTTGTAAAGTAAAACGAAAATGGCAAATAAATTCTGTAAAATATCATTTAAAACAGGCGTTAGGTCAAGGACAATTTGCAGGAATCAGAGATCATGAACTAGACAATTATTCAGTTAATAAATAAGCACAGTCTTGAACTCAAACATAAATTTATAACCAATCCACTGTGGTGGTATAAGAAAATTTATCTAATTGAAATTTACAATTATTTTTTTAATTACTTTTTTTCTTTGAAATATTGTAGTGAATTACTAACTTTGACGCATCCAACTTTATATAATAAGATATATACAAAATTTTAGGGATTTAAAAAGATTTGAGATTTTAAGAAATTTTAGATATATTTTTATAACTTTTTTTAAAAAAATATCATCACTTATTTGTTTAGCATTAAAAAACAATTCTCAGATAATATCATATGCGTTGGTATTTTTATCTAATGATTTTTAACTATTAAGAAATTTGTATAAATAACTAATTCAATAACTTAAAATTTTGAATAACTTTTAAAAATACTACATTCAATAAAACAGATTTAGCAAAAACATATTTAGCAAACCACCACCCCCACCCCAAAACTCTCGTGTAACTATTAGTTTACGTTTTTCGTATTGTTTTTTTTTAAATTAAAAACATGTAATATATAATATCTGTAGGTTCAAGGGAAAGATGGAAAGAGAGTATTAGGGTTGCAGAATGCAAAGCAAGAGTTGGCATGGCGAAGGAGATCTTAAATCTCTGGATCCAATCCCAGTGGACTTGTTGTTCCAGATCCTCTTGATATTGCCTGCGAAATCTGTAGCCAGGTTCGTTGGCGTGTCAAAGTTATGGGCAACAATCATCCGCAGTCGTGATTTTAGATCCTATTCGTTTAGGTCTTCTCCACAGAAGCATCCTCGATTCCTCTTGGCCATCAACAAACAAATAGAGGGTAATCAAGAACACTGGTGCTTCTCTCCAAGTCAACCCGGTTTCGTATCCAGAACCGAACCAGATGGCTACCCAAAGGAAGAGTCGGAAACCTAAAGCTCTGGTAGCACCTGATTTTGTATCAAGAACGGTATGTCGCTTGAAGAAAACGCGGTACCAAAAGCCTTGTTACGTTCATGGGTTGACAAGCGTTGTATATGATGATGAACAAATCATAAGTAATCCTAGTACCGGTAGGTCTATAACCTTACCCATTGTCAAAACGGAAGAAACAATCATCAGAAGCTTTTTAGGTTATGATCCGATCGATGCACAATATAAAGTGTTGTGCCTGACCAGTAATACTAACCGGTTTTGTCAGCACCAAGTCCTCACTCTGGGAGCTCAAGATTCTTCGTGGAGAATGATCCAATGCAACGTTCTTCATTATGAGTCTGGAACTGATAGTGTGTGCATAGATGGTGTTTTATATTACACTGCTTCCACTTATTATACCAAGTCTGAACCATTCTTGGTGAAATTTGATCTGAGGTCTGAAGTGTTGGAGATTGCATCCGTATTTCCCGATGGCGTTGGATCTTTAAACACCAAATATTTGATAAACTACCATGGAAAAGTAGCTCTTGGCACTCGAACTTACCCATTTTATGTCCGCGTGTTCGACTTGTGGGAAAATAAATAAATAAATATATTTCTGTTTATAAATGAAAAATAACTTAAAATATTAATCATAAAAGAAAAAGGAAAATACAATTTGGAAAAAAAACAAAAGTTTTAAAAAGAGATATTTCAATTTAGAAAAAGAAAAAAACTAAAATACAAATCTTAAAAGAAAAAAGAAAAACACAATCCACGTCTATATATAAACACATAAAATTTCTCATAACTTTTTACCAAAGAAAATAATACTTTCTGAGCTTCATTCTATAGGTATAATTTTCTTTCTTCTATTGTATTATTATTATTATTAAAACACTTTATAAGTATTTTAAATTTTTATTAATTATGATTCGTTCGCTATTCTAAATTTTTATCCTTCATGATTCTTTTGCTGAATATTGTATACATCTAAAGTGTTTCCAATATTTAATAACTAGACAATTTCAAAATAATCACATGCAAAATTTGTAAAGCAGGATTACATGAAAATGAAACCCTAGATGCTAATGAGGAGTACAATAAGAAGGAGGATCAACAAAATAATGTAAAAAAGCTTTTTGACACGAGTGTTTTGACTTCTCTAGAAAGCAAAAAAATCATATACTAGAGATGCATGTGGAGAGAAACAGAAACTTTGTTTGCTTGGAAAGAGTTAATAGAGAGAGAGTTAACATAATGGAAGAAATAGAATTGCATACCCAAGTTTTTAATGCAGCAAAACAGAAATAGTTGTTTATAAAATATAAAACTATAAGTGAAGTAGGGTTAATCATATCTATTACTAATAAAAGTTGATACTAAATACCAATAAAAGTGTCCACATAGGATTTAAAGATTCAATTCTATTAGTACACATCATCATTATTTTTAGTTAATTATATATTGTATATTAAAATTAATTAATTCGTTTTAATTGTTATAAGGAAAATTTGTAACTTTTAATTAATTTCGTTTTTGTTGTTATTAGGAAAGTTTCTAAATTTTAAGTTAGTTATTAATAAAAAAGAGTTTTGAAAATAGATCTTATTTTTCCATTAACAGTAAAAAGATAAATTAACATATAAATAGATTATGAAAGAAAATCATATATATTGAACAAAATTATTAAAAACTATATTTAAAACAATAATTAAATTATTTTAAAATTTTAATCATGACAAACAATTAAAATCTGAACTGGTAACTTAAAATATATTAGTTGTGGTCTGTGTTGATGTCTTAGGCCAATGAGAGCGTCCACATATGACATATATATTCAATCTGATTAGTCTATATCAGCGTTTTATATTAAACATAAAAAATATTATTAATAATTTAAATAAATTAAAACATAGAAAAATATAAAATTATCACAATAGAATGGAAAATTAAGATAATTTTTTTAAATTAATAAAATAAATTTATGTCAAAAGTCTAAATCTATTGTGAAAATAAAATAGAAACTCATTGTTACAAAAACTAAACTAAAAAAACAAATATGTAAATCAATAACGAAAAAGTTAAATTAAAAAAAAAACATTTAACGTATATATTTTAAATGAGTAATTTATTTAGAAAAAATATTAAGATTAAATTTTCATATAAACATATAAAATTGTTATTTAAAAATATCAATACTACCAAAAAAACATTCATCTTAAATTATCAAAAAAGAAAGTCATCTAAAACTTATAATTTTGGGGAAATATTTAAAAAATTAACACAAAATCTTAACAAACCAAAAATGATACGTTATGCTAATTACTGAAAAAAACAATATAAAAAAATGTTTAACTAACAAAAACCAAAAAATAAATTATTTCTTACAACATATCAATACAATTAAAATGAAAGTCCATATCGAGAAAGTTAAATTAACAAAAAAGAGGATATTAACTTAATATCTATATTATTTATTTAACAAAATCAATATAAACAGAATAATTAAGAGAATAAAAAAACTTAAATAATACTAAAAAAACTTAACTAACAAAAATAATATAAATATTTAAGCTAATTATTTAAGAAATCAATATTAATAAATTAATTAACTAAAAAACTAAAACGAAAATTAAGTTTTACAAAATATTATTTTTTAAAAAAAAACTTAAAAATATATTGACTTGATATCTGGCTAACTACTTAAAAATTCATATAAAAATATTTAACTAACAAAAAATTTATGTCCTCAAAAGATCAGTATTTTAAAAACAATGGTGTGTTAAAATAAAATAAAAATCAATATCAAGAGAGTTAAATTATCAAAGGAAAAAGTCGTATAAAGTAAAATTAGCTTGATATTTAGGCTAACTACCAAACAAATATTAACTAAAAAAAGTAAATGATGGTATAAGCTTTTGAGAGAAGTTCACTTAAAATTTAGAATAACCAGTTATAGCATGTCAAAATAGAAATTTGATTAATTTAAAAAGTAAATTTAACAAAGAAAAAAAATTTATGTAAAATATATTAGATTAATATATATGCTACATATTTGAAAAAAAATAACAAAAAGATTAATTAAAATATATATGTTTTAAGTATATCAAACCTGCAGAAAATTAGATAATTAAAATAAAATATAAAATTACCATTGAAGATATTTAAAATAACAATAAACAAGATCTAAGAAGAAAATTAGTTTGAAATATAGTTCCAAAAATATTAATGATTTCTAAAATATTGGTGTTGACTATGAATAACCATATAAAGTTTTAATAGGTTATACAAGTTTCTAAATCAAACATATTATTTAAATTTACAAAGATTAATACCTTGGTTGCGTCTGGTTAAAAAATTAACAAAGTAAAATACTACACAAATAACTTTACATTCAAAATATAATAAGTAATAAAGTCTGATTTGTATACATATTTACTGTTTATAACTTAGTCAACATGAACAACACATGAGCAATATCTTCTAAATTTTATTTAAATAATATAATATGACAAAGTTATAAATCAAATTCAAATGGGAATATATGAAGATAAAATATTCAAATTAAAACATGAATAAACACACAAAATATAAAAAAAACAGTGATAATGTGAAGTCTCAACATCATCTTACATGTTTAAAAACAAATATTAGCAAATAGTTGACTGCAAATAAAACAGATCTTATAAACTGAATAGATATATAACCTAAAATACGTAGAAGATCTGGTGGAGAAGCGAAAATCAGCTTTACACGATTAGTGTAGCTTACTAACAAAAGTAAATCTGAATTAACATATATCATATATTATATATGTACACAACATTAGTGAGACATTTAGTAAAGAAACTAAATATTTAAACATATAATCCTTTTATAAAAAAGAACCATAGAAATTCTAAAGATACAAAACAAAACACCAAAAATTTAGTAAGGAAATCATTTTCTAAATCAAACATATGCACATCGAAGTTTGATAATTTGTTAGGTATAAATACTATGATTTTACTTAATAAGATTTATAATTTTATAAACAAAAATATGAAATACTACATATTATGTTTTAATTTTTTTATATAAAAGACAATTTCTACAAATATATTATAGTTTTGATAATTTAAAAGATATTAACCAAAAAAAATAAACCCAATTATTAATAAAGACTCGTGCATAGCGCGAGTTAAAAGCCTAGTAATATATAAAAGTTGATAGCATAGTGCATTGAAATTAAAAAACTAAATTTGATTGGTCCACATCAGCATATTTATTAAATAAAAAATATTAAGTATGATTAGGACAGAAAAACTTGATTTAATTGGTCCACATCAGCTTTTAAATCATGCTAAAAATTATTAAGTATAATTAAAATATTAAAAGTTAATTTAACAAATTATGTCCAACAAAAAAAAATAAATTCAATCTGATTGATCCAAATCAACATATTTATTAAATCAGAAAATGTTGATATGGGTTAAAAATTTAAAAGTTAAATAAAAAATTAACAATTAACAATACATGTATAAAAAATAACCATTAACAATTAAAACAATAAAAAACTGAATAAAAATATAGCATAAAACACTTGGAAGACATGATGGAGAAGGAAAAAATAATTTTGCATGATCATTACAGCTTCCTAACAAAATTAAATGTGAATCAACATGAATCATGAATTATATATACAGTGGTACACAACATCAATAAGACTTTCAATAAAAAAACTAAATATTTGAACACATAAACCTTCAAGAAAAAAAGAACTATAGAAATTCTAAGGAAAACAAAAAATAATACCAAAATCTTAGCAAGATTATATTTTTCTAAATCAAATGTATATGTACGTCAAAGTTAGATAATTCGATAGGTGTTATTGTTATTATTTTACTTAATAGTTTTTAAAATTTATAAATAAAAATAGGTTAAATTACACATTATATATTAAATTCTCTTATATAAATGAAATTTTCTATAAATATATATAATTTTTAATAATATAAAGGTAGTAGCTAAAAAAATAAACTAAAATATTATTACAGACTCGTGCGTAGCGCGAGTTATATACCTAGTATTCCTAAAGACCCGCAACAGAATACATGTTTTGAATATTTTAATTGAAAACAAACAAATATTTAAATAAACAACTATTAGAAGTCAATTTTATGTTTTTAATATATCTTTTAATTAAATATCTGATTTTATTTTTTATTTTTTCAAATAACTTTATCGAATTTAATATTTTGTTATTATAAATCTGCATATATGCAGGTTCTAATCTAGTTGTATAATATTCCTAAACTTATTAAGAAACTAGATGAGATAGAAATGTTGGTATTACTATTAGGTCCAAAAGTAAAAGAAGCTCATCCAATTCAAGTTAACGCAAGTCAACACATAAAGTAGGCCAACCTGACTCAGAAGAGAAGGCCGGCCTAGCCTAGAGAGAGGTCGGCTTGGCCCATTTGCGACAAAAGTCCATTAAGCTCGACAAATGCCACCATTTCAAAGTACTGTAAATAACACATTATTTTGATGTGATAAGTGTTGGGGTCGGTTTTCACCCTAACGAGATCAAGCAAGAAAATGGCTTAGTATAGAAATTACTTCGAGCTATGCAAAGAATGTGCACGAAACCTAACTGAACCAAACCGTGCATAATCTCTGCATAAGCCGAGCCATATCTTCGCCTCGTCCAAACCATGCACAGCTCGCTTCACCCGAAACGTGTAAAGTCTGTGCATGTGGCAAGGCGAGTCGTGCCAAGCTTGTGCATCTGGCGAGGCGATCCTGCAAAGTCCGTGCACAAGCCAAGCCTGACCTTCGCCTTGCCCAAACCGTGCAAAGCTCGTGCATTCAGCGAGGCGAGACGTGCAAAGCTCGTGCATGTGGCGAGGCGAACCGTGCATTCAGCGAGGCGAACCGTACAAAGCTCGTGCATTCGGCGAGGCGAACCGTGCATTTGGCGCGGCGAGCCGTACAAAGCTCGTGCATTTGGCGAGGCGAGCCCTGCAAACCTCGTGCATTCGGCGAGGCGAACCGTGTAAATCTCGTGCTCATGGTGAGGCGAGCCGTGCAAAACTCGTGCACTCAGCGAGGCGAGCCATGCAAAGCTCGTGCACTCAATGAGGCATCATGTAAATCGTGTGCATATGGAGAGGCGAACTGTGCAAAGCTCGTGCAATATCTGAGCTGAACTGATCATGTGTGAAAGCTCGTGGGGCGACCCATGGGTGTTTTGTGGGCCTAATCAATACATTTCCTTGATGACACCATTTGTGGGCCGAGCCAATATCTTTTCTTAGCGATCCAAGGAGAAGGCCCACAAAACAGCAAGACGAGTCCCATAAAACATCAAGCCAAAAGCAAAGCATTGTGCAAATGGGCCGAGCCCAAATCCACGAAGAAATCTGAAGCGGTGTTTACCCTAAAAGACGAAGTCTTGAGGAAGGGGGCGCCGCGAAGGAGATACGGAAAGATAATTTACGGAGTATATCCTTAGATTTTCGCCTAGATTACGATGAATAAGTTGTATAAATAGAGAGTTTAATGCCATTAGCGCAGATCATCTTTTGACTGAGCAAAAGACTTAGCAAAATACTTGTACCAAAAGCTTATCTAAGCAGCACTAATAAACTCATCATCTTTGAATCCTTGTTCTCTCGTGTTTACCTTAGAATCTTTACGTCCTCTTTAATTTTTAACAGACAAATTCTATTGTGTGAAATCCAGCCCACACAATTTACCGCTAGAAGGAGGGTGAGCAGAAGAATTCTTACACCCACGAACCGAGAGACGCAAGATCTGAAGAGTTGTCCACTGGAGAACCAGACAGAGACAACACAGAAGCAGGGCGAGGCGATGGAGACGCAGCGAGCGATGCATTTCAGCATCCGCAGACGCAAGACGAGGCACTCACGACTGCCCTAGCCGAGGTGAAGGAGATGTTAGCGATGCTGGCGAAGAAGACGGGAGAGCAAGACAAAACCCTCGAGGCGTTAGCAGCGGAGAGTCACGCTCAAGGCCAGCGCATCGGGAGCATCCTCCCACCGATGAATCTGCGAGGCAGGTTCAGGAGACACGGACTCAACCCTACAGCACTCAACTTCTCTACACCAATGGCGAGTGGTAGCAGTACCGGAGGTTCATGAAGTTTCCAATCACAACCTGCCCCCGGAGAACAGACACCAGCCGCTATGAGGCCAAACATCACAGTCCAGCCACGCTTGAACAGAAGAGGAGTCGTCCAGGAACAAAGAGGTCAACAACCAGGCAGAACCATTGGCGAGCCAGCTAGGAGCAAGGCCAATCAGATTACAGCCGAGGAGACACAGACGGATCCGATCCAACTTAATACAAATAAAACCACGGCGATGCAGGCTCGAGCTCTAGGAGAAGAAGGCGATGTGGAGCACAAACATGACTTGGACGAGGAGGATGGGGATCTTGCATGGATCTAACAAGCCCGACACCATGAGGAGCACGGAGCCACAAATCGGAGCCATTTTATCCAACAAGGATGTGTAAGACAAGGAGGAGATGCCCTCAGAGAGATCCGAGCTGACTTAGCCCGAGCAAATGCCGACGTGCGAGCTATTCGATCTGAGGTGCATAAGGCGACCAGTGCGGCACCGAAGATAGACTTTATACTGGAGAAAGCACCTAAGACCCCATTCACCACTCGGATCACCGAAGTGAGAGTATCCGGTCCTGAGAAATCCGACATCACACCTACAAAGGTACGACCGATCCAAAGGAGCACGTCAGGACATTCAACACCGCGATGGCCCGATTCAAATTCAAGGAGAATGAGCGAGACGCCGGTTCCTGCCTCCTCTTCGTAGAAAGCCTTCGAGGAGCGGTCCTTGAATGGTTCTCGCGATTGGAACAGAACTTGATCGACAACTTTAAAGAACTGACCAGGGAATTCGTGAAACAATATTCCATGTTCATGAATCAGGGCGTTTCAGATGCTGACTTCTGGATCTTGTCCCAAGGACCGAGTGAATCGCTTAGAGCATTCATGGGACGTTTCAAAGCAGATATGTCCAGAGTATAGAATATGAGTGACAAGGGAGCACTCGTCACTTCGAGAAAATCTCTCTGGTATAAGTCCGAGTTCAGAAAAGAAATAAGCCGAAACAAGCCGCAAACAATCTAGGATGCCATGCACCAAGCCTCAGGCTTCATACTGGAAGAAAAGGAGTTCAAAGCCTTAGACCAGCGCTTTGGCTCGGGGAAGGCGACGAGCAAGAGTCAAGTCATGATGCCAAGTCAGTCGTCCCAAAAAAGAGTTACCAGAACAACTCATACTTACATCATGAAGGACCGAATTTCTGTGGACCCCATAACTATCAAATAGGCCCTGGGCGAGACAAAACTACATGGGACACTTGGACAAGGAACCCAAGCTCATAGGAAGAAAAATCATACTGTGAAGTGCACACGGCTGACGGACATCCGACGTTGAAGTGCCGAATAATTGGAGCTAAACTCACGGAGAAGCTCGTAGCAGGAGAACTCGGCAACGTGGTCACCCTGAAGGATCTTGAAGCAGAAATCGCAGAGGAAGCTGAGCATCGAGGCGAGCCGACTCCCGAAGGAAAAGATCCTGAGGCGAGGCCACACGCAACCCCCAAACGCAACAGGAAAACGACAAGGAAGCCGAGTCGGGGACGCCGCAAAGGATAAACATGATCATAGACGGATCACAGTACTGCCGAGACACCATCTCTGCGATTAAGTCCTTTCAATGGCGAGCCGACGCTAGTATCAATTGGTCTGCACCAAAGAAAAATTCAAACGACATAATCACTTTTGAAGAATGGGAAACCACGGGAATCGATAGACCACATACGACCACTCGTGATCAAACTTATCGTGAAGGATCATGAAGTGGCGAGAGTCCTATTCGATACCGGGAGTTCCATAGATGTCATTTTTTGTAACACTCTAGCCAAAATGGGTATTGATATAACCAAAGTGAAATTGACCCCGAGCCCTTTGACCGGTTTTGAGAGAGATACAATAATGACGCTGGGAACAATTACGCTGCCTGCCCGAGCTAGGGACGTGACTAAGAACGTTGACTTTTCAGTCACGGATGGCCCGGTGATCTACAACATTATCACAGGGTACGCACTGGATAAATTCTATGCGAGCTGTCGCTTCGACTTATCACTTGTGCTTAAGGTTCCCAGGCCCGAACGGGATAAAGTCGATCTGGAAAGTCAGAAGGAATCTAAGATACGTTTCATGGCCGAACATAAACTCCAAAATCCCAAGACTGAGACGAAAAGGGATACATAGCATAAGAAGATCAAGATGAACCGCAAAGCAAAACTCAGGCAGTCGAGGCTTTTATAGCAATTACAAAAATCGGAAGAAGAATAAAGCGACCAACCGAAGTGCGGTCTTGTGACCTCGGTGTGTATAGACAATGCGAACCCGGAGCGGTGAGCAGAAATCGGGGCCGAGCTGGATGAGACAATAAAAACCGAGCTGATCTCTTTCCTGAAAGAGAACATCAATACCTTTGCGTGGGCCGCAGAACACATGCCTGGGATCAGCATCAACGTCACTTGTCACGAACTGAACGTCGACCCAACTTTCAAACGAGTCAAGCAGAAGAGAAGGAATCTTGGTCTGGAGCAAAGTACCTCGACTGGCTCGCGAACCCAGTGGTGGTAAACAAGAAAAATGGCAAATGGCTGATCTGTGTCGACTTCAAGGACATAAACAAAGCATTTCCGACTGATAGCTTCCCATCACCTCATATAGACCACCTCGTCGAAGGAACCGCTGGCAACAACTCTATTTGTTTATGGATGTTTTTTCGGATATAATCAAATCCTGATGAATCTTGATGATAGAGAAAATACAGAAGACCAACAACATCAAGACTATCCAGCGCACAATCAAAAGGTAGCGAGAGTGCTGATAAAGAGAGGAAGATCCTGGAGATGAGCTCTCACATTAACAAAAATCCCTCAAAATATTCAGAGCTCTTCAGCTTATTAGTCTCATGGCCAGGCACTTCGTCAATTTCGTAGGTCCATAGCTCGCCGATCTTTTACCTCGTCAATCATGCAACTCCTTAGCTAAATCAGCTTGCCAGCTAAAAAGGGTTAGTATCTAAAAACAGATCGCCAACTCTTTCGCTTTGAACTGCTCAGCAGCTTAACAGCAAAAAACTAAAACAGCCTATTAGCTTAAACAGCCAGGGAGTTTATAAAACTCGTCAGCTTAAACAGCTTGGCAGCTAAAACAATTTGGGAGATAAAAGAGTTCGTAAGCTTTCCCTGCTAAACAGCTCGTCAGCTCTCCCAACCAAACAGCTCGCTAGCTTAAACAGCTCGGTAGCTAAAACAGTTTAGGGGCTATAAGAGCTCGTTAGCTTTCTCTGCTAAAGAGCTTATCAACTCTCCCTGCTAAACAGCTCGTCAACTCTCCCAACTAAAACAGCTCGTAAGCTTAAACAGCTCGGAAGTTTATACAACTCGCCAACTTAAACAGCTCGACAGCTAAAAAAGTTCGGCAGTTTATACAACTCGCCAGCTTAAACAGCTCGGCAGCTAAAATAGATCGGGGACTAGATAAGCTCGTTAGCTTTCATTGCTAAACAGCTCGTCACCTCTCCCAGCTAATAAGCTCGTCAGCTTAAACAGCTCAACAGTTTATAAAACTCACCAGCTTAAACAACTAATAAGCTAAAACAGTTCGGAGGCTAAAAGAGCTCATTAGCTTTTTGTGCTAAACAGCTCATCAGCTCTCCCTACTAAAACAGCTCGTCAACTTAGACAAAGCTAAACTAGCTGGTCAATAAAGGAGATCTCGTCCTCCGCAAACTCTTCCAAAACGAAGAAGATCTAGTCCTCCGTAAAGTCTTCCAGAACACAGCTGAAAGATAAGCCAGCAAACTGGGGGCTAACTGGGAACAATTCTACCGCATCACTAAGGTGGTCCAACAATGCGTTTACAAACTTACTAATAACGCCACTGACGTCCCAGTACCAAGATCTTGGAATTCGATGCACTTAGAGAAGTACTACATCCAAGTTACTCTATTAGAACCATGAACTACCAGGCGGTTTGATCCCCGAAAGGGCTATGTAGGCAGTTCGTCTCACGGCGAGTTCAACTGCCCCCCCCCCCCCCCCCCCCCCCCTCCTTTTTAAGTGGGGTACGTATACTCATATACTCCCACACTTTGTAACCACTTCGCCTGAATCAAAAAACAAGTTGACTCAACTTATTTTTCAATTCTTATCACTTTGTCTGTTGTTGGCCACGACACACGAACTTTTACATCCTTTACGGATTCTAATTCCTGTGTTCTCACTGAACAAAGGAATTCTCAAACATCCTCCTCGGATTAAAGCGCGCTATATAAATCATGGCTTGGTATACCCCAGTCAAACATCATTGGGTAAATCCCATGCGATGTTCTTTATGTTTTGTTGGAAAAACGGATTTTGTCAGAAAAACGGATAATTAAGTCGAGTTGGGTTCGCAAGTCCTAAAGCTGTGACAAAACATCATAAACCCAACAACAGTTCGTTCTAAGCAATGTTGGTCTCATAACACCTCACGAACATAATATTCACGGTTGGTCGTAGAATACGAGGTACCAATATATGTTCAAATTTAAACCCAGCAAACGTCTCACTTCTAAGCAATGCTGGTCATAAACGCTGCATAGCATTCATAGGTCAATCATGACCAAGACACTACGGCTCACCCAGCTGGCAGCTCGTCTCTTAAAACACTTCGGAAACTTTGTACCTGATGTGCACAATCAAGTACAAAGGGACTAGACGTGTTCAAAACTAAACCCAGCAAACACCTCGCTCCTAAGCAACGCTGGTCATAATACCGCAGCTCGCCCATCTTCAGCTCGTTTTTCGAAACACTTTGGAAACATTTTATTTATCACACAAATACTGGATGTGTTCAAACTCAAAACAAAGGCAAACGCTTCACTCCTTAACAACTCTACACTTCGTTTGGCTTCGAATCTCCCTCCAAAAGACAATTTGGAAAATTTTTATAAGTTTTTAAATACGAAAAAATCATACATGTTCAAATCTAAACCCAATAATTACCTCGCTGTTAGGCATTATTGGTCGAACATTAAGCTGTCGCTTCGCCACAATCCAGGGCAGAACAAAACGCTTCGGCCCATCCAAACACAGCTCGACTCTTAATCATTGAATATGAAATGATCGTAACGATCAACTCTAAACCCAATAGCTGCCTCGCTTCTAAGCATCGTTAGTCTAATCTGCGCCCAACAAAACGGGAAATTTATAACCTAAGTACTTTGCTTCGTCACAATTCAAAGCAGAACAAAATGCTTCGACTCGTTCATTAATACTAAAATAAGAACCATTGCATAAGTATAAGGTGGATTAAGCCGTCTAGGAACCATGTTCAAAACAAAGAACGCACTCGGGAAAAGGGGTCACGCGACAAAAAACAATAAAATCCAAACAAAAAGACATAAAAACAGAGACACAACTCGAAGACCGAAGCAAATATCTTAGAAGCAAATAGAGCTCGCCTCGTCGACATTGAAGCGAACGCCTCGTCATCAAAGCCTAAAAATCTCGGCCAATCGTATTAAAACACTTTGGCTAGGCAAGCAAAACGCCTCAGCCGATCGAAGTAAAATGCTTCGGCTAGGCAAGAAAAATGCCTCGGCCAATCAGGCTAAAATGCTTCGGCTAGGCAAGCAAAATGCCTCGGCCAGTTAAGCTAAAACACCTCGGCTAGGCAAGCAAAACACCTCGGCCAGTCATCCTAAAATGCTTTGGCTAAGCAAGCAAAACGCCTCGCCCAGTTAAGCTAAAACCTCTCGGCTAGGTAAGCAAAACGCCTCGGCCAGTTAGGCTAAAATACTCTGGCTAGGCAAGCAAAACGCCTCGGTCAGTTAAGCTAAAATGCTTCAGTTATGCAAGCAAAACACCTCGGCCAGTTAAGCTAAAACGCCTCAGCCAGTCAGGCTAAAATGCTTCAGCTAGGCAAGCAAAACGCCTCGGCCAGTTAAGCTAAAAACACCTCAGTGAAACCAACAAAGACGTCTCGCCCAAGTCAAGCAAACGCATTATCTGGGCGAAGTGGGAGAACAACGTACCTCGCCAAGACGTAAAAAGGCCTCGCCAGGACAGAAATATTTCGGCAAAGAGAAGCACTTCGCCTCAGCCAAACAAAACATATAACCTGGCGATGTGACACACCTCGCCTCGGTCAAGGAGCAAGCACCTCGTCCAGACAGAGGTTAAACGCCTCGCCCTAACAAAGGTCTACCTTGCCTAGGCGAAGCGAATCACCTCGCCCTGACGAAGCGAAACATCTCGCCTAGGCAAAGCAGGACACCTTGTCCAGTCGAAGCGAAACAACTCGCCTTCACGAAGTAAAATTCTTTGACCATTGACCTCACCTCTCTTGACACCTCGTCACCCACATTCTTGAGTTTAACGAGCCGGGGGGCTAACTGTTAGGGTCGGTTTTCACCCTGATGAGATCAAGCAAGAAAATGGCTAAGTATAGAAATTACTTCGAGCTATGCAAAGAATGTGCATGAAATCTAGCCGAACCAAACCGTGCATAATCTGTGCATAAGCCGAGCCATATCTTTGCCTCGTCCAAACCATGCACAGCTCGTTTCACCCGAAACGTGTAAAGTCTGTGCATGTGGCAAGGCGAGCCGTGCCAAGCTCATGCATGTGGCGAGGCGAACCGTGCAAAGTCCGTGCAAAAGCCGAGCCTGACCTTCGCCTCGCCCAAACCATGCAAAGCTCGTGCACTCGGCGAGGCAAGCCGTGCAAAGCTCGTGCATGTGGCAAGGTGAACCGTGCTTTCGGCGAGGCGAACCGTACAAAGCTCGTGCATTCAGCGAGGCATACCGTGCATTTGGCGAGGCGAGCTGTACAAAGCTCGTGCATTTGGCGAGGCGAGCCCTGCAAACCTCGTGCATTCAGCGAGGCGAACCGTGCAAACCTCGTGCACTCGACAAGGCAAGCCGTGCAAAACTCTTGCACTCAGCGAGGCGAGCCATGCAAAGCTCGTGCGCTCGGCGAGGCATCATGTAAATCTTGTGCATGTGGCGAGGCGAACTGTGCAACACTCGTGCAATATCTGAGCTGAACTGATCATGTGTGAAAGCTCGTGGGGCGACCCATGGGTGTTTTGTGGGCCTAATCAATACATTTCTTTGATGACTGGTGAACGTATGTGGGCCGAGCCAACATCTTTCCTTAGCGATCCAAGGAGAAGGCCCACAAAACAACAAGACGAGGCCCATAAAATAATAAGACGAGTCCCATAAAACATTAAGCCCAAAGCGAAACATTGTGCAAATGGGCTGAGCCCAAATCCACGAAGAAGTCTGAAGCGATGTTTACCCTAGACGACGAAGCCTTGAAGAAGGGTACGAAGGAGATAAGGAAAGATAATCTACGAAGTATATCTCTAGATTTTTGCCTAGATTACGATGAAGAAGTTGTATAAATAGAGAGTTTAATGCCATTAGCGCGGATCATCTTTTGACTGAGCAAAAGACTTAGCAAAATACTTGTAACAAAAGCTTATCTAAGCAGCACTAATAAACTCACCATCTTGAGATCCTTGTTATCTCGTGTTTACCTTAGAATCTTTACGTCCTCTTTAATTTTTAACTGACAAATTCTATTGTGTGAATTCCAGCCCACACAATAAGATATATTTTCATTCATGTTTGGGAGATAAATCGGGCTTTCTCTCTGCAAAAAGGCGATTTGGTTTCTCTGTTGACCTACTGCCGCTGTCGGTAGGGCCTCTCGCCCACCGGCGAGAACTCTCTTCTTTCTCCCTCCTCTTCCTTTCTCCCTTGGTTCGATGGTGCCTGCTCTGGTTTGCGTTATGCCATTACTCCTGCCCCCCCCCCCCCTCCTCCAAAGTCGCCGCCGCTTATCTCTCCTCCAGATCTGTTCGAGTTGACCCTTCTTCTCGAACCTCCCGACCCTCCCACCCCTCCAAAAACTCCGGACGCAGCCTCATTCCCTGTCACAACCTCCATCTCTGTCTCGATGCCGCCGAATATGCCTGTACCAGATCTGCTTGAGAGGATACTTTCAGATCTCGCCACCACCTCCGATCATCCATCATTCTCAAACGTTGCTGCCTTAAAATCGTGGACTACGCTCCTCCTCTGCTTGGATCTAGGTCTTCAGGGACTCGTATGGGAGTCTCCTTGCCTTGTTTTCTCTGGGGATTCGTTTTTAGCGTTGGGGTGCCCCCCCTCCCCCCCTACTGCAATATGCAGCCTTGTAATCTCGCCGCCTCTTCACCTCGAAATCACTGTTTCTGCCTCTCCATATCCTCGCCTCGATGCCTTACCTTCGTCGCCTCTCCAACTCGAAAGCCATGAGGCCGTCTCTCTAACTCCTCGCCTTGTTGTCTTCCTGACTCATCTGCTTACACGGGTTTGCTCCTACTTCTCATCTCCTGTTTGTCCAACTGTGGAACAAATCTTAGCGGGATGGAAAAGGGTTGATGTGTGGAGTCTGGACATTTTACTGTCATTACCAAATGGTTTAGCCCTCTCTATTCCCCCCCCCCCCCCCCCCCCCCCCCCAGTGCGGACTTTTACTGCAGTATGCAGGATTTGCCTCGTTTTCATGTTGACAGATGCTTCAGGTTCTATTCTTAAATGTCAGTTTAGCAAGAATGCTTGTCTTTGTAGCCCTCTTCCTTTGAATAGGGTTTTAGACTTTTGTAGTCCTTATCTCTCTTTTAAGGAGGCTGTTTTCATCCCAAATATGTCACTTGTCTTGAGTGGTATTATTCAGGGAACATTGTGTCGAAGGTAGTTCTTTGTAGAACAAAAGTTGGTGCTGACGGCTTCACCTTATCGACTTTGGAGGCTGTGATTCCTCCTCTTGGTGGCTTCATTCAAGACAATAAAGTTTGCTCTAATCTAGATGTTCTTTTGGTTGAGCTCTTTAGTTCTCATCTATCTGCGGTTGAGCTTGGTAGCTCCCATCTATCCATTTATCTCAGTTTGAGGTTCTACTGTAGTTTATTTTGCATATAGCTGCATTGCTTTGTTCAGTCCGTTGTAGCTGTTTATGAAAGTAAAAGTTTGACCAAAAAAAAAAGATATATTTTCATTCCTGCATTGATTACCAGACTTTCAATTTCTGTGCTCGACAAGTCCTTTCATCTGAGGTCGGCCTTCTCCAATGGTCCATTCGACGATTCCCTCTTCTTCGACGATTCCCCCGGCTCGGAAAATAAATTATCTTTTCTTTAAGAGGACTTCATCTTTCGTTTTAATACTTAAATAACTTAGTCTTTTGACATTTACAATTTGTATTTGTCGGTCACGATTAGTTCGATTAATAAGAAAGTCTTCGGATTCATTCTTACTTGTCTACTAGGTGGTTGGCCCGCACATATGTGCGGGTATAATTTTTTTGATATACATAGTTAATTATAATATTTAAGTATTGATTAGTTTTTTTTAAACATTGGTATGTTTGTATATATCTATTGTTTTAATATTTTACAAACTTCTTTCTGAAACCAATGTATTTTAAAACTTTTTATTTGTATAATGTTTGTAATAATATATAATCATAAAATTAAAAGATATATTAAATAAAAATTAAATTCTTATAATATTTTTTGAATATTTTTATAATATGCTTTATTTCTCCTTACACAATTTACAATATGCTTTTTGCGTCTTACATAATATGAATTTGCAAATACATGAATAATATATTTTAAGTATATATTTTTCTTGATTTATTACAAATTAAACCGAAATATTTTTTACAGTTTTTACTTATTCCTAAGAGCGGATAGATGGTTGGCATGCATGTGCGGGCATACTAACCACTTCACTGCATTTAGAATAGATAATTTAAAAAAAACATAAATTGTATAATAATCAAAATAAAAATTAGACTGTAATCAAGCTTAATAAAATACATGTACGAAAAAGTTCTCATATGACTTAACTAATGGACAATTAATATTTATGTCTCTACGCGTATTTATAAAAAAAATCGAAATATGGCTCTTACATGTTAAAAAGTTTTTAAGTGACTTTGTAAAACAAAGTACGAGAGATTTATTTCTATCTACTTCTATTTTTATTTTTTATTCATATTTGTTTCATCTTATTTTATTTATTCTTTCGTTCGATTATTTTTTATTTCATTTATAATCTCAAATTTTTGATATACAATGAAAATAAATTTATGTTTATTTATATATATAGGAATATGATATAAATTTTTATTTTTATTTAAAATATGATAACTGATAAGATGAGATGGTAACATAAGTTATAGAAAAATAACAATAAAAAGATGATAAAAGTTATAGAAAAATATATGTTCCTATTAATATTATAAAATAATAATTAGAATATAGTTATTCATTTACTAAATATTTGTTTGAAAAAAAAATTATTTTAAATTATGTTTTTTAAAAAAAATGTCAATGAGAGTTAATTATATATATTTTTTTAACATTTTATTATATAGATTATTTTTATCATGGTTTTATTTAATTTAAAATTATATTATTTAATAAATTGTTTATTTAAAACTTGTTTAGATGTTATTACTATATTTTGAAAATTAATAACTTTCCAAAATAAAAATATATCATAGGTGAAGTATTATTAATATATAGAATTTTTACTATTCTATTGGATAATTTAGTATTATTTTATCTTTTTATATGAAATTATAATATATATATATTGTTGAAAAAATTTGTAATTTTTATTTTATGAAATTATGAATATATGTAAAAAAATTATAATTATAATAATTATTATTTTCTGTTAATTTAAATTTGTTAATATTAGTATTATAAATATAATCTAGTGTATTTATGTTTTAATTCCAGAATTTCTTTGATTTTAATTCAACCAATCAGAACATTTCATTTATTTTAGGATGTTTGACATGTCACATTTACATGTCATCAATTAAAAGCACTAACTTTGGCTGTAGTGTTGACAAGTAAGCTATTTTTAATAATGTTACTTCTCAAATAATATGTAGTAGATTGTTGAAAAAAATTCGTAATTTTTATTTTATGAAATTATGAATATATGTAAAAAAATTATAATTATAATAATTATTATTTTCTGTTAATTTAAATTTGTTAATTTTAGTGTTATAAATATAATCTAGTGTATTTATGTTTTAATTCTAGAATTTCTTTGATTTTAATTCAACCAATCAGAATATTTCATTTATTTTAGGATGTTTGACATGTCACATTTACAAGTCATCAATTAAAAGCACTAACTTTGATTGTAATGTTGACAAGTAAGCTATTTTTAATAATGTTACTTCTCAAATAATATGTAGTAGATTTTACTTAAACATTATTCTGGTATCAACAAGAAAGAGAAAAATAGTTTGGTTATGATTTCGAGTAGTATATGAGAGAGAGAGAGTGCGGTAGACATATGAGGAGGATATAGGAGAAAGGAGAAAGGAGAAAGGAGAAAGAGAGATAAAAGAGAAGTTCAAACTTTCGATTAAACCTTTTCAAAGTTAGAATTGCAAAATTCTTTGTGAAGATTTAAGCTCGATCACACACACAATCTCCACCTTGAATAGAGCTTAAGCCTTATTTTAATTAAAACTTCATCACCTTCTCAGAATTGAAATCTTGAGAACCTCCACTTCTCCTGATGAGATTATAGCAATATGTTTTTTTTTTTGTTAAAGAGATTATAGCAATATGTTTGTTACGTTCATGGTAAACAATGTTCTTTCATAAACAAATTCACTTTGTAAATCCCACCAAACCTTAACTGTGCCCTGCACAAATCCAGATCCTAATCCTAACATTATGTTCATATGAAGATTGCATAGTAAAACTAAAAAAAAAAAAAAATGCATGTATATATATATAGGATTTTCTGCAAATAAACTTTTCAAGTGATTTTTTTTTGCAAATTTACCCTCAATTGTCTAAAAATGCAAGTCAAATCCTAACATTCAAGTCAACCCGCAATATAACACATGTCTATATTGATGACGTGTTAAATATGGATGACGTTTCAAAATCAAACGGAATATAAAACGCACGGTTTGAGTTACTGAAAAACAACAAGAAATTCAAAAATAAAGTGTCGTTTAAAAAAAACGACATGCAAGAATAGATTAACCCTAAACAAAGTAGAACATCGCTTGCTTCCATTGCCGATGGACAGCCACCGATTTCTTCAGCAGAGATGGTGAGACCACCAAGAGATGAATTGTGAAGCTTTTCCAACCGATTCGTATCGGCGAGATGGTGGCAAGTGAAGATAAACATAGACGAATTGAGGAAAAAACTCAAAGAACTCTTCAATGGCATTAAAGCTTCTTTAATTATCTTCTTCTTATGATATTTTTTTTCAATATCAAGTAAACAAATTTGATTGGATTTGGTTTTCACCCTCAAATTAGAGAAGTTTCGTGAATCTTTTTTTTTATTAGGAGAAGGTTCGTAGATTTATTATCCAGTTTTGATGATTAAGCATACAAGCCATAAATTAAATATTAATGGTGATTAAGTGGGATCAATTGAATCTCTAAAACCATACAAATCTAAGAATAAATTAACTGTCACAAAATTAGAGATGAAGATCGATTAAATGGAATCAATCAAATTCTAAATCTCAATCTTCTTTATGAACCCTAAATCTTAATGTTTTTTTATGAACTCTAAATTCTGATTTGATTTTGGAATTTTAATTCTCTTATTTTGTTGTTTTATTAAAACTAAATTGCAGAGGGATAGAAAGAAGATAAGAAGACATAGAAGAAAGGTAGATGAGGAAGACGATTGTTTTTTCTGTTTTTATTTTCATTTTTTTTTAATTTTCTATATTTTATTTTCATTTTTCAAACAAAAGAAAAACAGCATGTAGTTTGTCAATAAAAAACGGTGAGTTTTGGTTTCGGCAACAGATATAACATTTGTTATCCTAAAGAGTTATATTGCAGGTTGACTTGAAGGTTATGGTTTGACCTGCATTTTTAGATAATTGAGGGTAAACTTGCAAACAAAAATCAAGAAATGCTTCTTCCGTTCAGATCAATATGTTTGTTACGTTCATGATAAACATTGTTATTTGTTAAGCAAATTTCACTTTGTAAATCCCACCAAACCTTAATTGTGTCCTGCACAAATTCAGATCCTAATCCTAACATTGTAGTCGTGGAGCCTAATTTGTGTTCATATGAAGATTGCAGAGTATAAAAAGAAAGAAAAAGATCTTGTACATCATGTAACAGGAAGGTCCATGTGAAAAGAAAGAAATTGCACTCTGAGAATCACACCGACCTTATAAATTGAACATCTTAAGAATGTGCATTTGATTTTAAACGCAAAAGAAAACGATTGGGATTCAATTGATGGAGGAAGTTAAATTAATAATTTAAATCTATTAACGGCGAGAGGTTTATGAGGGGAACACACGCACCTTATTCCTAATTCCTAAACGATGCCAATAAGTTTTTGAAACCGAACTACTAATTCATTATTGGTTATCGCAAGTACTTATACACTTTATAATTTTAATCTCAATGTTTGATATGTTAATATTAAACCATTATTATTGAAAATCTTAAAGATAATATGAGAAAAACTAGGTTTACAAGTCTTTTAATTAGAGCCAGGACAAGACAAAAAACGACAATAACAGAGATGCTTGTCCTGAGGCTGATCAGTGCAAGTGCAATCAGTTGGACCAAGATCTCCAACAGAGCCCCATGTTCGTCATAAGTCATCAAAACATTGTGTGAAATCTCTTTTGCATGAACCGCCAAATACTTGTTTTCTTGATGGGCACCACGGTCTTGTCTCCGCAACGGTTAGGCTTGGGACAATGGAGAGTGAGACACAAGAAAGCAAGAAAATTGCACACAACTTCATCTTTCTTTTTCTTTTTGTTTGTTTTGCTTGTTTGTTGTTGTAACTTGTGAGTTATATATATATATAGATGTGTCTGTATATACACAGTTTGATCCAGCATAATTTTGCACCTTGGGTTTTGGGAAATCCAATAATGTTGAGACTAGAAGGGAATCTGTGTTTTAATTTAAGCTAAATTCTTAAGCAATGAATGATATAGATAAAACTATACCAAAAGTTTTCAAAACTAGTAAAGATATTTTATACGTATTGGATTTTTCACACATATTAAAAATTAAAATTAGAAAAAAAATTCTTCTAAATTAAAAATGGTAAGATAAATAAATATATAAAATAATTATACATATAAAATATAAAACATCTGAATTTTTACACAAACAGTTCATTTTCTATTTAAAACATCTAACATCTTTTACCTTTTATCCTATTACTAGGTAATAACCCGCACATTGTGCATAATGAAATAATAGTGAAATAATTATTATTTATATAATTTTGTTATAATTTTAAAAATATATAATATAATATAATTTAATTTATATGAGATTTAGATAATATTATACTATAATATTGACAATATTTTTTCTGTTTTTTATGAAATATAGGATAATTATTATATAAATTAATTTAAAAATTAAATATATACATAGCACATGATATGACTGGGTAGAAGTACGAAGTCGCCATTTAGATTTTTTTATATCACATGATTAACGATATAATTTAACATTTCCATCAATACCCAAATTTTAGATATACAATATTTATGTATATATTTTATTAATTTTATTCTTAGATAATAATTAAATATTATTGATTAAATGATTTTGTTACTTAACTATTATATCTAATAAAAAAAGACATAGTTTTATGATTTTAATTAAAGACAATAACTATAACCATAAATCAATGTAAATAACTCTCTTTTATTGCTTTTGCTTATATGTTGCTGTAACTTGTGAATTATATATAGACGTGTAATCCAATAATGTTAAGACTAGAAGGGAATCTGTGTTTAATGTAAGCTAAACTATTAAGCAATGAATGATATAGATAAAACTATCTTAAATTATACCAAAACTTTTCAAAACTTGTAAAGATATTTTAAATATATTGTATTTTTCACACATTAAAAATTAAAATTAGAAAAAAAAATCTTCCAAATTAAAAATGGTAAGATAAATAAATATTATATATACAAAATATAAAACATCTAATTTTTTTCACAAATAGTTCATTTTCTATTTGAAACATCTAACATCTTTTGCATTCTATCCTATTACTAGGTAATAATCTGCACCATGTGCAGGATAAAATAATTGTTATTTACTTAAATTTATTATAATTTAAAATTTTATAATATAATTAAATTTATATGAGATTTATATAAGATTATACTATAACATTGACAATATAATTTGTTTTTTATTTTTTTATGAAGTAAGATAATTTAGTTGTTACATAAATTAATTTAAAAATTAAATATCATGCATAGCGCATATGGCTGGATAAAAATACGAAGTCATCATTTAGATTTTCTATATCACATAATTAACGATATAATTCAGCATTTTCACCAATGCCCAAAACCTTAGATATATGATATTTATGTATATATTTAATTATTTTTGATTCTTACATAATAATAAAATATTATTGGTTAAATGTTTTGTTACTTATCTACTATATCGAATAAATTAATAAAAGACACGGTTTTATATTTTGAATTTGGAAAATAATAACTATAACCATAAATTAATGTAAATAACTCTCTTTGTAAAAAACAAAAGAATAGTTCTTGACTTCAAAAATATTTAATCAAAAAATATTGCCCAAAAGTTAATAGAATTTTACTAATAAATCTGCATATAAAAGCATAGATTAGTCTTAAGGACCGTTTGAATGTTCGGAAGCGTTTCTATTTATAAAATATACTATGCATTAGTAATAATTTTGGTACATGTAAATAATCATAGGACAATGCTTTGTAATCATTTATAATTACATCGGTCTGCATAATTGTACTTACAGAATTTGAGGATTAAATAGAACTCAAGAACATCTTTGTAAGTTAGAATTCTGTATAAAACACCTAGTAAAAAATAATACATATTATATGATAAAAGAAAAAATACAAAACAAAAATATAAATCATATTTTTTATGTGAAACTTAGAAATTATCTGGTTTCCATTCAATTTTTCATAACTTTAACATACATCACAATATTAATGTCACTAAACCACCAATACTCATCTAGCCAAGGTTTTCATATCCAATAAACTTGATTTCATTTTGCATATAAATAATTGAATATATGATAAATTGTAGGCTAGAAGAATAGTGTATACATAATAAAAAGAATATTAAATCTAAGATATAATAAATATGGGTAGAGTTTTGATGTCTTTTTGATATTATTGATTATATAAAAAATATTGTGACATATAAAATTTATTATAATTAGCTTTAATAAAAATATTTATTGTAAGTTAAAAAAATATAAGTATGCTCATATTGTATTTTTTTTACCCTAAATAAATTTTAAACATTGATGACTTATTAGAAAAAATATCACTACCGTTTATACTCGAAATATTTAAATGTGTATATCTAAATTAACAAAACACATTTTAACTAATAGATTAGTAATCGGTAATATTACTTAGATCTAAATTAAATTAGTGACTGCATCATAAATTAAATTAATTATATTTTTAACATATATCAAACGCAATAGATTGCATTTTGATTCAAATTATTAATAAATTCACAATAAACTCACAATTATATTACATTAAATATTAAATATTATTTTTTTATACAAATTTTTTAAAAACGTCTAAATTAATAATTTTTCATTGATCAAATTAGCTGTTAGTTATCATAAATCAAATTTAATAGATGCATTTTAGAGACAAAATTAGAGAATTAATAGATGAATTTTGATTAAATTATTAGTTAATTCTTAAAGCGTTATGATAACAATAAGTTTTTTTCTAATTAAATTATAAAAATGAAAATTGATTATACAATTTTATAATCAATTTTAATATTAATTTATACAAATATAATTGTATAATTAGGTTAACCCGCAAAGACAAGTCATAAAAATATCAACTTTTAAGAAAAGCAAATTTTTGTAAATTTTTTTTTTAAAATATTAAATATACATAGGAATAATATAAAATAGATGAAATATTCTTAAGATTAATATTGTTAATAAATTATCCACAACTATATATAACTGAGTCAGTATTTTTATAAACTATTAGCTTTTTGATCTAATAAAAATATTTTTAATATCAAAAGTTGATTAAATTATTATATAATATCTTAACAAAAAATAAACTTTTAAACCAAAATATTTTGTTTGTATAAATTAAAAATTTATAATATTTCACTTTCTTAAGAAAATTAAAATATTCATGCAATTATATTCTTTCAACATATTTAACTGTTTTTTATATTCATAGAGTTTAAGTATTTACATTATTTGGTTAATTTATATAGTTGTATTAAAAAAAATATTAAACCAAAAATACATTAATATGAATTTTGAATAAATCAAGTTTCCTGAATTCCTGCCTTAACAATTTTTTTTATTTTCTGTTTTTTTTATAATGAGTTATGAACTATCTATTGATCTACATATCTTCATTTTTAATGTAAACTTTTAAAACGTATTTTTATTTATTAATAATTTGAGTAATCTATACTCATTTTTAAAAATTCAAATTATAATACATGTACAAACAAATCTTTATATGTTTTAATATGTAGATGGTGTGATCATTTATTTATTTTATAAAAAATGAGTTTAAATAAAAATAAGATAAAAAAAATTTGGCAGAAAATATAATAATTAATATGGTATATTTTTGGTAAAACTAGAAATAAAGAGAATATCTTACTAAATTAGATGCTGAATTATGTGTAAATAAATGATATAAATTATTGTTTAGTATATTTAATGTGAATAGCAAAACATATAATTAATCTACTAACAAAAACTTTTTCATAAAAATTCTGAGAAACTCTATGATGGTGACACAACAACAAAATGGCAACATATAATTATTTACAAAATTAGGTTAGTATTTAAAAATGTTTTTAAATTAATAAGAAATAGTATATTTTAATCATTAAATTTCTGCTAAACTGATTAACTTACAGAATAATAAATTTTCAGCATATCACGATGGCTTTCTTTAATTTACTACCATTAAGGTTTTTATGGCTGAGACATAAATACATGTTTTTCTTTAAGTTGAAACAGACTAAATTGATTAGAATAGACATTTTATTTGAAATGCTTACATTTAACTTTCTTTTTGATTTTTGATGAACAAGAAGAAAAAAAAAACTTCTTTGAAGGCTGATTGTTGTCATATGTTTCTGTTGAAAATGGGACACAGCTATTTAAAACCATCCCTAAGCTAAGTGGTCGAATGACACCAAAGGACACGATCTTCAGCAGCCATTGGATCCGGTGCCGGAAGGACCCTTATTTGAGCGATCACTTTAGCAAATAGAAATATGTACATATGCGTAGTGATCAAATATGATGCGTACTAATAATTTAAAGATGTTGTTGTATTGTCTCAGATGAACAACTCGTTCCTAATTAAAAAATATGATACATCCGGTTGCTTGCATTTTGGATTGTTACTCAATCTGATTAAAATATCGATTGATTTGTCTTGGAAAAATTCTCTAAAATGGCTCCTTTCGGTTTCAAGACTCAATGTCAGAAGTTTGCATGATCTTTACTGAGAGATTGCTCATGGTCTCCACATATCTTTTTCTTTTTGAATTATCAGGAAATTAAGAACCAAAACATGTAATCTTTGAAATCGCAAACCACTTCGTTTCAAACATCATTGGATCATATAACTTTCCCATATACTTTTGATAAACCCTCCTGCATATATGCATGCCCATTTATTCTGATACTAATCTACTACTTAAATTCTTTTAAATCGATAATTCCGAAATTCAGTAAATGAAGTTTCAAAGTATCTTTAAGAATATTATCTATGATATTTTTTTCAATTATGTAACAAGTGGAACCTATTCATTTGCTTGTGTTGTGTGTGTTGTATTCCGATTAATATAAAGATAAGTTTGCCTAATAAACAAAAACATGATCGTCATGTTACTTATGGGATGCACAATAATACTCACAAATTGACAAACTATAAAAATTGAAAAAGTAGACTGATGAATTTCATAATAGTAATTGTAATGCCCCCTTGATACACACTCTTCAGTAAAAAAATTCTCTACTTGACTGCTTCTTATGAGTTTTTTTTATTGAGCCAAAACATTTAGAAAAACTATATATTTTTGATCGTTCTGAGCTCTCAGGAAGATCCAAACCTTCCGCTGACACAAAGTCAGACGATAATAAAATTGCTTCAAATTATCCCAATTATACTCTCTAAAACAAAAACTAAAATGATTATTAATTATTTATTAATTAATTAATCCAAAAACCATACAGGAGACAGCTCTGCAAGTTCATCTCTCCTAAAATAGTCCACGTTCTTCCTCTTTCAGATTTCACCAGCTAAGCTTCTCCTTAGATCTCTCCTTCATTACTCATTTCCCCTCCATGGCTCTCTAAATCTCACTCCTTATCTGTTTCTCGAACCCATTCCTCTCCCTCTCTGTCTCTCTCTCTCTGCGATCTGCTTTAATGGAGGGAGGAGCCGATGGAACCGTTCGCGTCGGTGGTCTAAACACCAAGCCTGGTCGCGGATTCGAATTGGAGACGGATGTGGCCGTTTCGTCGCCGGTGACTCGTCAGAAAGCTGCCGCTGCTAAGCAGTTTATCGAGAATCACTACAAAAATTACTTGCAAGGTCTCCACGAACGAATGGAGAGGTTCAGAGAAAATTGACGAAATCTGATTAATCTTTATTTTTTTCTTCTTGTGATTATGAGTTTCCTTCTTTGTTGATCACAAACGGGTTTTGGATTGTGTTGACTTGTGTTTGACTTGAGGATTTCAATCTCTGATTCAGATTTAAGCTTTTGGGAAGACGAGATTGATCTATATTATTATTAATCTCCTCTGTGAATTTTCATAACAGACGCAGAGAGTTTCAGCGGAAAGTGCAAGAAGCTCAGCTACCTGTTGAAGAACAAGACGAGATGATGAGGAATCTGGCTCGTCGTGAAACTGAGTACATGAGGCTTCAGAGACGTAAGATTGGGATCGACGACTTTGAGCTGTTGACCGTCATCGGAAAAGGTGCCTTTGGTGAGGTACATGAAGATCAGTGTAGAAATTGACTGTGATTTGACATGTTATTAAGGAATTAATTCTCTCTCTCTCTGAACTGGTTTTGGACTGTGTATACATCTCAGGTTAGATTATGCCGTTTGAGATCTACAGGAGAGGTTTATGCTATGAAGAAATTGAAGAAAACTGAGATGCTTAGCCGTGGACAGGTACGTATGTGTTTTTTGATTCAACTTTGATTCATTCACCATAGTCAAGTGAAAAAGGGAACTGTAAGATGTTTTAGAGTAGTATTAGTAGTGGCAAATGCAAAATCGATTCATGATAGGAGCTTTGAGAGAAACTTCCTTCTTATCATTGGACTGCTTCATTTCAGTTTTGGAAGTTTGTTTTTATTCCTTTTTTGGCTCTATAGGTTGAGCATGTAAGGTCCGAGAGGAACTTACTTGCAGAGGTTGACAGCCGTTACATTGTAAAGCTTTTCTACTCTTTTCAAGATTCCGAGTGTTTGTATCTTATCATGGAGTATTTACCTGGCGGTGACATCATGACTTTACTGATGAGAGAAGACATTCTTTCTGAAGATGTTGCCCGCTTTTATATTGCGGAGAGCATTCTTGCTATTCATTCAATCCATCAACACAACTATGTTCACAGGTATATAAAGCGTTTTGACATCGTTTTTATACCATGCCTAGCGAAAGATTCAAGTTGTTGGAAATATCTCTGGTTCTGGATTTGAGTTTGTTTCTTCTTACCTGCAGGGACATCAAACCTGATAATTTGATACTAGACAAAAGTGGGCATTTGAAGCTTTCAGATTTTGGCTTGTGTAAGCCACTTGATGATAAGTATTCTTCACTGTTATTAGAAGATGAAGAAATGCTGTCTCAGGAGGCAGAGAGCCAGTCAGGAAAAGCAGACTCATGGCAAATGCCTAAAGAGCAGTTGTTGCAGTGGAAGCGCAATCGCCGCGCATTGGTATTCACGCTTGTTCTCTAATTGGGTTACTCATTTTTCCTAGACTACAAAGATCAATTACCACATCCAATATGTGTTTATCTTTCAATTTTATAGGCTTATTCAACCGTTGGGACTCTTGATTACATGGCTCCAGAAGTATTACTTAAGAAAGGATATGGAATGGAATGTGACTGGTGGTCTCTCGGCGCAATTTTGTATGAGATGTTAGTTGGGTATCCTCCATTCTGTTCTGATGACCCGCGTATAACATGCCGCAAGGTAGGTCTATATAGCTGGTTACTTGAAGCTTGCTTATAAAGACTTGTATTCATATTCATACTTGCTTATAAAGACTCGCACTTCTATTCTCAGATAATTAATTGGAGGGTATGCTTGAAATTCCCTGAAGAACCTAAAATATCAGATGAAGCGAGGGACTTGATTTGTCGTTTGCTATGTGATGTTGATTCAAGGTTGGGAACCAGAGGCGTAGAGGAGATAAAGGTGAGGGATCTGAAAAGGATGTTTAAAGAATAAAGATGCATTTCGTTATCCTCACTTTTCGGCTTTGACATCATTGAAATCGGTGTTGTTCATGTTTCAGTCGCATCCATGGTTCAACGGCACCGAATGGGAGAAGCTGTATGAAATGGAGGCAGCTTATAGACCAACTGTTGATGGAGAACTTGACACACAAAATTTTGAGAAGTTCCCTGAAGTAAGTTATATAGAATCTGGAAAAACGATGCTTGTCATGACATGTTTTCAGGAATGAGGCTGTTGTTGAAACGAAAACCGATTAGTTAGTGAACCTGTAAACTTGTGTAGAAAATCATCAAGCTCAAACTTACAGAGTGTTTTTGATATCTTTTAGGTTGAAGGAGCGCCATCCGAAGCACCACATGTTGGTCCTTGGAGAAAGGTGACACACTCCACTTGATTCCCTATAATATAATATTTGTTGACATGATAAAGCTAGCAGATATTGTTTTGTTATGGTTAAAAGAGTATCAAACATGACAAAGTCAAAAAGAGAAACTGGTACCGAGCTTGGATAGTAACTTTTGGAATTGTTGAGCAGATGTTGACGTCCAAGGACACCAACTTCATAGGATTTACATTTAAAAAGTCAGACATTACAAGATCAATGGAAAATACAGGTGACTCTTCATTATTCTCTTTTCTCGACTGCTTATGTGTTTGCTTATTATAAGCTAAACTCTCTTATTGAGAGAAGGTCAAATAGTTGATATAAATCTAAGTTTTAGCCGTGACATTGAAACGTAGGTACGGACATGAAATCAAATGGATCAGGGGAAGCCCCGTCGTTGATATCATTGTTAGGTATGTAACCAAATCTTAAACCGCCAGTGTCCCATTTGTTTTGTGAAACGCAGATTAGTTTCTGAAATGTGAATATATATTATTCAGGTCGGATCAATATGGAAGACGCTGAAGGTGGTGAATTAAAACAAAAGACATAGAGAAATACAAAAAATTGTTGATTTTTTTTCATATATTTTCCGTTTGCTGTTGATTTTGATCATTTGGCAGAGAGGCAATGGAGGCGATGGAAGTTTTTAACCACATGACTTATGTAATGTGGTTTATAAAACTTCTATTTGCTTCTCTTTTTCATTTCTTCTTCTTTTTGTAACATATTTGGTTTTTTTTCTTTTCTTAAATCTGTAAGAGAAACTGTAAAGGATGGAAGAATAATTTCTGGAACATTTTACACACAAAATTATCCAATTATAAAAGCATAGAAATGAAGCTTTGCTTTTCTACCATATATGATTTCTGATGACCCAAACTGCTTTTTCTCGGTCATATTGTTATATTAGACTTAGAAAGGATTATTCCTCACAAAAACATCAATTAGCATTTCAAATGCCTTGTGGACATTCTTTTGACAATATTCATTGCATAATAATGAAATTAACAATTTTAATTAGTAGTTACATATGCGATCAAAAACATAGATGATACAATTGAAGTTACAAGAGATATATTACATGATATGCGATTCATTAAAAAGGACATGATTTTATATTTGAAACTACAAATGCAAAACAGAACTCAAAATTGATCATATGTCAAACAGAATCCCTTTCTTTACATATATCGATTAAAAAACAAAAAAAAATTATCAAACATAACCAATACCTAGACAAAATATGATGATTAGTAGATTTTACTAGTAATAACATCGATACATCGATAAGAACAGAGTCAGAAGCTATGTGTGCTCGATTAACTTGATCCTGTCTCCAAAAGCCAATCATCGAAAGCCGTCTCGAAATCTATGAATTGATCAATCTCTTGATCCAAGCCAACGATATCATCAGCCATTGGAGAAGTTAGGATTTCGCGATCAGGCTCCGATGGAAGAACTAGGGTTTGGTCTCTGTGAAGCGCTTGATGGTTTTCCAGATCTTCCAACATACTCGAAATCGCGTCGATGGCGTCGGTCAACTCTTTCGTACTCTCCGATTCGGCAAGACTCTCGTCTTCCCACCATAGATTCGGATTCTCCCGAGGACGCTGATTCGCGAGGAAAGCCGAGACGACGCTGTCGACCGACGAGTGACCAAAGCTGTAGAAGGAAGCGTTTGAATTGGAAGAAACCGGCGTTGCTAAGATCGCAACTTGTGCCCCGGAGGACAGAAGACAAAGCTCCGATGCTTTGCTGTAAAGACCCTTACGGCGTTTCGAAAAAGCAACCGCTCGCGAACCTTTCTTCACTATCTTCTTCATCGCACACTTCGTTTTCGTGCCACCCACCATTTTTTTGTTTTTTTTTCGATGGAACGAAACGAATTCACAAACAGAGAGAACGAAAGTAGAAGAGAATTCACAAACAGAGACGAGAGAACGAAGAAGAAAGATGTTAGGGTTTTGCCACCGTTAAGAAAATAACTATCTGTGTCAGCTGTTTGTAATCATATATATATATATATATATATATAGGCTTTAATTCTTTCCTTTTTTTTTTCTTCTAACAATTCGCGCGAATCATAATTAATCGCCTATGTGGGCTTAGTAGAAGCCCAATAATATATTTTCGAAAGAAATTAACCTTAGTAAATATCTCAAATTAATAATTTGTCTCCAATAATATATTTTCAAAAAAACTAACCTTAATAAATGTTCCAAACCAATAATATATTCGCTTCCGGCGAATTCACGAAGGTTAGTTGGCTCGGCTTCTTTACCATTTTTTCAATTTTTTAATATTTTAAATACAACAGAAACGATCATCTACCTATTAATTGAGAATGTAGTTTAATGAAAAATACTGATTTGTTTTAATCTGATTGGTTAAAATCATTTGTCTACTCTAATTAAATGTGACATGGAAATGATGATGTAATTGTGACATGTCATTTACTAACACATGTAGTTGATGACATGGCAAAATATTTATTTTTTGTGATATTTCTATAAATAAAAAAATAAATTAGATGATAAAATTTAATGTATTAATAACTAAATCTGGAATGCACTACGAATGGTCTGATATTATTATTCATCTATATGGGTAATAGTAGATGAATTATGGACTGAACGTGATGATTTTAATACATATATATATATATATTATAATACTATGAATAATACTATATTATATACCTATAAAATTTACTATAGGTCTGTCGTGGACCATTGTGATTTTCCATATTTACATATATATTATAATACTATATTCATATGGAATACATGCACATATGTTTTCATATACTTCACAGTAGGCAAATTTATAATAACAAAATCACATTGATCAAATCGTTTACCTAATAATTCATATTTTTTTGTAAATGCAGTGTTCCATTTACGTGCACATATGTTTTCACATAATTCAGGTGGCAAAATTATAATAACAAAATAAGATATTATTATGATCTTATGTCGAACATTCAAAATTTAAAATTAGTTTAGTTTAAAAATAATAACAAATATAAATATAAGATTTCAATTTAATAATCTTCTATTGTTATTTTTCTTAACAAACGTTAGATATCATAAAAAATCAACGTGCATCTAATAAAAAACCAAAATTAGAATCCTCTACATTATTTAAAAAGTTTAATGTCCATTTAATAAAAACCAAAAAGATCCATATAAAATCATGTTCATCCCAAATAACTATGTAATAAAAAAGTTAAATACTTGGGTCCTTATATAATAAAACATCACAATATACATGAATATTAAACAAATCAAACCTTAACTCAAAGTGCAGGCATGACAATTCTACCAATACATTTACCTAAATTGAATATGGCTAAAATGAAACTTGAAGGTTGGATAGACTCCAATCATGAGTGTAATGAATAAAAGTTTTATCGCTACACTAAATTTCCAAACAAATGGTTTGGCATCAAAAAATTAAGAAGTGGCTCCCTCGTCTGCGCAACAGAAAAACAATATTTCCTATGATATCAGCCTTCCATAAGTTTTAAAAGAATATGGTGAGCTTTTCTACCTTAAAATGTTGCTAAGTGTTCAGAGAGGACCAATATGCTTCAAAGATATCAGGACAGTAAATGGAGTTTTATATCTAACATTCGCTGAAACATGTCTTGCAATAGGGTTAGTTGAAGCACTTGATGCTTAAGTGGGCTTGCAATTATTTATAGAGTCTACTTGATAAAATAATAAGTAGAAAAATCGCACATATGAGTAGATCAAAACCAACAATGACAGAATCCTTGAAAAAATAGTGCTTTAAATTGAAGAAGATTATAGGAAGACAAAGAAAATGAAAAATGTTTGTTAAAAGAAAAAAAGACAGAAAAGATAAAATTTGCAGCCTGATCCGTAAATCCAAAGAAGGTAACCAACTATCCACGAGTTTGACCCATTTGACCCTCTAAAATAAAGGGTCAAGTTTTACAAAACCTGTTCATCGAAAAATAATTTTTGTGTTTTCCAAATTTAATTATTATTTTTCAAGTTTGTCTCAAAATATAAATGAACCTTTTATTATAACAAAATGTTTAGTTAAAACTACATCATATTTTACCATTAAATTTAAAGTCTTATAATTCAAAACACTAACTTTGAGTTTTATAAACTACAAAAAATTAAAATATCTAAGACAGATTTAAGTATTGTATTTAGATAATTACATTTTTAAAATTATTCATGCTCGCACATGCGTGCGGACCAATATCCTAGTACGAATTAAAGATGATTGAATAACATATGATAAATTGATTTTATTGGCTGCAAAATACAAATCACAAAGAAAGCATTATTAACGCACGGATTCAAATTGAAGAGTCATGAAAGTTTGTGATATGTTTATTGATATTAGGAGCACTTTATAACTTACTACTTAGATTTTTCTAAAAATATGCATCTTTTATCGTATGTTTTGGCAAAATTAATTCAGGTAGTAAAATTATAATTTACTCTCTTATGACTAAAAAAAATGTTTGTCACAATAGCAGTTTTATCATTAAAATGTCTATTTATAAAGTCAATTAATATATACTTTATAAAAAACTACAATGTAATTAGTTCTTAAATTTTAATTATAAAAATCATAAAAAATATTTTAATAAACAATATGTATACACATAAACAAAACATATATATTTAACATCTATACAAAAACAAAAAGTTTTTCTGAAATTCAAAACTCCAAGTGTTTTTTTTTTTTGTAATTCTATCTTTTATTATCAAAAATGCAAATTAATTTAGGGATGTCAATTTAGGCCAAAGTCCGAAGTCCAGCCTGGCCTAGCCCTGAAAAATACCGAGTTTGGGCATTGATATAAAAACCCAAAAAATTGGCCATTTAGGGCTAAATCCATTCGGACTAAGCCCATTTGAGCTTAAGCTCGATCGGTCTCGAGCTTACCCAAAAAACAATGTACTTTATATTATAATTTATTTATAATATTTTTATTAATAAATTATCTTTATAATTTTAAATTTAATACTTTCTATTAATATAAAATCTTAACTTTTAGTTGTGTGCCTTTATATAAAGACCAATGCTCAAACTAAACTAGTTTTAAAAAGCACTCATACATTCAACTTGAAAATTCTCATCTCGATTCTACCATTTCTACTATTTATATTACTTATTTATTTAATTATATTTGATATTAGAATTTATAAGTTAAAGTTTTACTTTTATAATTAATAAAACTATAATTATGATTATTTAATTTGAGATTTAATTCTAATAACTACTTTTTATAGTTTATTTTATTTATCTAAAAAGCCTGATAATCCTGTTAGGGCCGAACCGGGCTTCAAAATATAGGTCTGATATATTATCGGATCGGGCCAGGCCGGACCAGCCCGCTTAACATGCCTAAGTCAATCCATCAGGTTTTATGATCTATAGACGTGTACAACTTACTAAAACTACATCGTTTGGAACATTTTAACAAAATTTGAAAATAACCTGCGTTTCAAACCCCTTACTATTAACTGAAATCAACGAGCACCAACCAACTTGCTACAAAATTATACTCCCTCCGTTTTAAAATAAGTGTCATTTTAGAATTTTATTTTTGTTTCACAAAGAGTGTCGTTTTATATTTCTAATGCAATTTTTTAAACAAAAATCCTATTTTAACCCTGTTATATTAATGTATTAATTAGAAAGAGAATGTTATTTTATGTGTGAATAAAAGGTAAAACAGAACTTTTAATACTTTTCTTAATTTGTGTGAAAAGTGTCAAAATGACACTTATTTTGAAACAGATGGAGTAACAATTACTCCAATAATAAATAAATATATAGGTATAAACCAAACCATTTATAAACCCAATTTAGGTTTGGAAAGGGATGCAGATAAAATGCAGTATAAATGCAGATCAATAGAATTGTAGATCTATCTGCAACAAATCTGTCATTCACACATTTTATTGCAGATCAAAAAATAAATAATAAAATTTAATTGATCTGTATGCATACCAAAAATTTGTTATCTTTTAGTAATAAAAGCAGAACAAATTCACCATCTTTCTTTTTTTGACCAGATCAATGCAGATCAAACAGTTTTTTTCTGATCTGCACTTTTTTATGCTTCATCTGCATTTTTTATATGCTTTCCATTCAAAGCCTTAATATTCTTTTCCGTTTTTCCTTATATACGATCTAATCATCTTCTTCCTCCACTGCCGTTTCGTCTTCTCCGTCGTCGCCCAGCCCAGATTTTCAATTCAAACCCAGATCTATGAACATTAACTGAGTGCTATTGATTGTTGTATCTAAAGTTGCTATATGTGTAAAGCAAAAGTTGCAGGTTTTCTGAGAAATACTTTTCTGATGATTGATCTGAAATCGAAATGGCTTTAAATAGCCTTGCATCAAACTGAAAGTGAGAAAAACTAGGACAACTAAGCAACAACTAAGAAAGCTAATTCAACATGGCTTAGTTCCTAAGACTTCGCCTTATTGACCGAAACAAACGCAGCGCTAACAACGACTTAGACTTATTCAATTCCAACAAATCCCTCCCTTAAACTGGATATGTTACGCTAACATCCAGTTTAAATTTCTTGTGCTTGCATTCCCAGAAGACTTCGCATCTTGATAAAAGTCTCCAACTTCACCGGCTTGGTCATAACATCTGCAATTTGTTCTCCCGTTCCACAAAACACCAACTTCACAACTTCTTGATTTGTAAGATCACGTAAATAATGGTACCTCACGTCAATGTGCTTTGTCCGCCTATGCATCACCGGGTTTCTAGACAACTTAATTGAAGAAGTATTGTCACAGTAAATCTCCATACACTTGCATTCTTCCCCGAAATTCTGCTCTATGACCCTTTTTATCCAAACGCAGTGACACGCGCATGATGTTGTAGCTACATATTCAGCTTCGGTAGAAGACAAAGTCACCACTTCCTGTTTTCTTGAACCCCAACACACTGCCGCTCCATTTAGCAAAAACACATAGCCTGAAGTGCTTTTACGATCATCCATATCTCTAGCATAGTCACTATCTGTGTAACCTTCTACTTTCAACTCAGCCCCTCTTTTATAAAAAATACCAAGCTTCAACGTACCTTTCAAGTATCTCAAAGCTCTCTTAGCCACCAACATGTGTTCGTCCCTTGGTTTCGCCATGAAACGAGAGAGTAGACAAACAGTATACATCATGTCAGGCCTTGTGACTGTGAGATACATTAAGCACCCGACTAGCTGCTTGTACAGAGTAGTGTCCACTTCTTCTCCAGCTCCATCTTTTGAGAGTTTAGCTCCTGGAACAATTGGGTTTTTGACTGGATTGCAGTCGGCCATTTTGAACCTTTCTAACACCTCCAAAGCGTATTTCTTTTGGCACAAGTGAATTCTATCTGGACTTTGACGAATTTCCACACAAAGGAAGAATCTCATCAACCCCAGATCAGTCATCTCAAATTCCTGCTTCATCGATTGTTTGAATTCCTCAAGCAAAACCTCATCATTCCCAGCAAATATCAAATCATCAACGTAGATGCTCACCATGATGTGTTTTCCTCCTTCTCTTTTGATGAAAAGAGTATGATCATAACTGCTTCTGTTGAAACCAGCTTGCTTGAAGTATCCCTCAATCCGACTAAACCAAGCTCTAGGGGCCTGCTTTAATCCATATAGCGTCTTTTTCAAGCGATACACCTTGTTCTCCTCACCTTTTTTGACAAATCCTTCTGGTTGATCCACGTACACTACTTCCTTCAGCTCTCCGTAGAGAAAGGCACTCTTTACGTCTAATTGATACATCTTCCATCCTCTTTGTGCCGACACAGCCAATAGAATTCGAATTGTATCCCAACAAGCTACTGGCGCGAAGACTTCAGCATAGTCAATGCCTTATTCTTGTGCATAACCTTTCACGACCAGCCTCGCCTTATACTTGTCGACATTGCCTTCCTCATTCAGTTTGGTCTTAAAGACCCATTTGACTCCAATCTTCTTTGCATCTGCCGGCAGGCTTACAAGATCCCAAGTTTTGCTCTTCTCTATGGATCGAATTTCGCTTCTCATCGCATCCAGCCATTTTCTCTCTTTACTCGCCTCTGCAAATTTCACTGGATCATCGTGAGAGAGAAATAGTGCAAACGCCATTTCTGATTCAGCTTCTTCATCTGAAAGCCCTTCGCCAGCTTCATAATCTTGCATCCATGCTGGTGTTTGCCTATCTCTTTTCAGCTGAATTTCTGACTGTGGAGAGTTTCCTTGATCACCAGTAACAGTCTGATTTTCTTCGTTTTAATTTTCTCCGAGATTTTCTGCATTTTGATTTTCTCCGAGATTTTCTGCATTTTCTCCATCAACATGATGATCATCTCCTGCATCACATTCTTCGACAGCTTCACTTTCTTCTCCAGTTGGTTTTTCCCTCTCCCCAGTCCAGAATATCACCGGATTCTTTAACATCTGTACTCCAATTCCACTTTTCTTCTTCTTCAAATACCACATCTCGACTTATGACCACTTCTTTTGAGATTGGATCATAGAGTCGATATGCTTTTGATTCTTCACTCACTCCAAGAAGGACACACTTGCGACTCTTGTTATCTAGCTTTACTCTCCGTTGATCAGGGACATGCACATGTGCAATGCAGCCAAATACTCTGAAATAGCTCACACTGGGTTTGATCCCGCTCCAATACTCTTCTGGCACCATATCTCTCACTGCACTTGTGGCGCTTCTGTTTAGAACATGACAAGTCCACTTTGCAGCCTCAGGCTAAAAACTCTTTGGCATATCTTTCTCTGTGAGCAAACATCGAACCATATTCATTATTGTGCGATTTCTTCTCTCAGCAACGCCATTTTGCTGTGGTGTGTAAGCTGCAGTAAGTTGTCTTCTAATCCTGTGATCCACACAGAATTGATTGAATATGTTTGAGGTGAACTCTCCTCCTCTATCTGTCCTCAAGCAACAGATACCCGTTCCTGCTTCTTTTTCCACAAGGCTTTTGAATGTTTTGAAAATTTCAAATACCTCATTTTTCTCCGAGAGGAGGTACAACCAGCTCTTGCGACTAAAGTCATCAATAAGCAGGAAAATATACCTCCTTCCACTGCGAGAGACTGGAGATATAGGGCCGCACAAGTCTGCATGGATGAGCTTAAGCTTCTCCGTTGCTCTCCATTGCTCTCCATTGGCTTTTCTTGGATATGACTTCACGATGTTGCTTTCCAATATTGCACTCCTCACAGGCCTTCGAAACTTCTTTTATTTAAGGTAGCTCTTTCACAAGTTGCTTGTCGTGCATGATCTGAATAGATGTGTTATTCAGATGTCCATAGCGTTTGTGCCACACACTCGTCTCGTCTTCTTCAATCTTCAGACATGTACTCTGACCAGCTTTCATGATTGCAGTCACTATGAACATACGATTTGCAGTCATTATGGTGTTCACAATCAAACCTCTTCTAGGATGAAAGATCTTACACACTCCTTTGCTAATCAAGACCTCCACACCTTTCTCTTGTAGTTGCCCAACGCTCAGTAGATTATTAGTTAAATCTGGAACAAAGAACACATCACTCACAATTTGAGTCACCCCTTCGACCTCAAATTTGACGTCTTCTTTCCCCAGAACCTCCATTTTTGAGTTGTTTCCCAGTCTCACTGCATGTCTGAAACTTTCATCAAGCTCCATAAACCACTCTTTATTTCCCGTCATGTGATTAGAGCAGGCCGAATCAAGAAACCATAATCCCTTATGCTCAGGTTCTTTGATTTCTGAATGTGCCATCAAAAGTAATGCTTCTTCTTCATCAAATTCGACATAATTTGCTCTTTTTTCAGCTGTCGGGCACTCGTATTGGAAGTGTCCCAACCTGTGGCACCTGAAGCACTCAATGTTGGCTTTGTTAAGGCTTGATCTGGTTCCTCATCTTCCTCTCGAGCCACTGCCACCACCTCTACCAAGGTTGCCTCTTCCTCTTCCTCGTACATGGTTGTTATCGTACTCGACTTTGAGTACTTGTTCCTCCGGTCCTTTCCGCCGTATCTTCTGCTCGTGTACAAGCAATGAGCTGTGTAATCCATCGACAGTCATTTGGTCAATATCCTTCGACTCCTCAATTGAGCATACGACACAGTTAAAATTCTCCGTCAATGTTCAAAAAATTTTCTCTACTATATTCACATCCTCCATATCTTCCCCACAATTTCGCATATCGTTGGCCGTGACCATGACTCTCCCGAAATAGTCTGTCACCATCTCTCCTGTCTTCATCTCCAGTGTTTCAAACACTCTTCTCAACCTCTGTAATTGAGCACGCTTCACCCTCTCATTCCCTTGGTATTTGACTTTCATAGAATCCCAAAGTTGCTTTGCCGTCTCCTTCTAGGTGATGGTTTTCAGGATGGATTTGTCAATCGACTGGAACAGGTAATTTTTTGCCTTCAGATCCTTCAGTTTTGCTTCCTCCAACGCCTTCTGTTGTGCTGCCATCAGCACGTCACCAGATCCAGGTTCTTTGTAGCCTGGCTGAATCACACTCCAATACTCCTTTGAGCGCAACAGATTCTCCATGAGTAAACTCCAATGATCGTAATCTCCATCGAATTTTGGCACACACGGGGCACTGAAATTGCTTGATTCAGCAGCCATCTCTCACTCGTTGTTTTCTTTTCTCACTCTTGCACACTATCTCACTTGTATTTCACTCTTTCAGATCCCTTTTGAGAGGGCTCTGATACCACAATGTAAAGCAAAAGTTGCAGGTTTTCTGAGAAATACTTTTCTGATGATTGATCTGAAATCGAAATGGCTTTAAATAGCCTTACATCAAACTGAAAGTGAGAAAAACTAGGACAACTAAGCAACAACTAAGAAAGCTAATTCAACATGGCTTAGTTCCTAACACTTCGTCTTATTGACCGAAACAAACGCAGCGCTAACAACGACTTAGACTTATTCAATTCCAACAATATGAAATATCACTTCTGCTCCCTGAAAAGTTGTTTGACTTTTATCATTAGATACCAAAACAAAAAAAAAATCGATGAAGATACAATGACCTAGAATTGAACGAATCAATCTAAAATATATTAAGCTAAAATCAGGAATGCAGAAGTCGGAAATCAGCGCAGACGTAGTGGACTCGACTAGATCTCATTGCTTCGCTTTTCCCTATCTCCTTGAGAAATTGTTTGTGTATTTAATACTTTAATTTGTGCCTATATATTTATTTATGGTTGAATTAACAGTTTATTGCAAGTTGGTTATGTGCTCATTGATTTCGGTTAGAGGTAAGGTGTTCAAAACGTAGGTTATTTTTAGTTTTTATAAAAATGTTCAAGACGATGTAGTCTTGGTAAGTTATACATGCATATATACAGATCATAAAATCTATACACGAAAGAAGGTTATATTGCTGGTTGACCGAAACCTGATGGATTGACTTGCACTTTTTGATAATGAAAGGTAGAATTGCAAAAAAAAAAAAAAAACACTTGGAAGGTTGATTTGCAGAAAATCCAAAACAAAATTTCATACAAATCAATCAATTTAATTCAACAAAGATAGAATATGTTATAAGTCAATACAATCATCGTGCTCTTCTAAAGCAAAATAACTAAATCTTAAAATTTAATTATAAAGAAATATTTTGATAAAAAATTATATACATAATCAAAATGTACATAATTGGCATCTATATAAATTATAATATCATGAAAATGAATCAATTTATAAGTTTGATATAAGTTTTAATCAAATATATTTGACTTAGGGTTTAGGGTTAAGAAGACTTCATTACAAGACTTCGTGTGTAGACTTCAAAAAAAATCGGAAATTCAAACTTAAAATAGCGACAATTCAATTTTTTTAACTAAATGGCAGGTACTAGATTTAACAGGACTGAATTTGTTGGTAATTGAACAATTCATCGGTTATGTAGGCTTCTTTGTAGACTTCAAAAGAAGTCTGAGATTCAAATTAAACCTAGCGGAAATTCGAATTCTTTAAACTAATTGGGTGGGAACCATAATTAACCATACCAAATTTGTTGATAATTGCATAATTTAATCGGCTATGTAAACTTCTTTGGAAAACTTACTTTAAAAGAAGTCTGAAATTCAAATAAAATCTAGAAGAATTCAGCAAGGATTCATTTTTTTAATTAATCAGGATATTTTATCTTCATATATAGGGATATATAGAGAGTTTAACCTAATTGTGTATAAAAGAAAATCTCTCTCTCTCTCTAAAACAATGCCACCTCTCCTCTCCCTCCTCTATGACCATGAATCTTCTCTTCTTCCTCTTTCGCCATCAATCTCATCCCCCTCCTCTCTTTCTTGCCATTAACCTCCTCTCCTTTGCCGGTTGTGGTTGTGGTAAGCCGTTCGTTGGTGTACTTCACTTTCTCGTTCTTTATCACGTCTTTCTCTTTCTCTGTCTAATTTGTTTTTGCATATTTGAGTTTATTGTTGCAGATTTGAGTTTATTGTTGCAGATATGAGCTAATTGTTACCTACCTGAATGTATATATTGTTACAAATTTAAGCCTATTGTTGCATATCTATTTTTACTGTTGCAGATCTGAGTTTATTATTGCAGTCTGCAACCTTTTCCTTTTTTTTTAATTTCTGCAAATTCGAGTTTCAACATTTTCCTTTTCTTATTGTTGCAAAAATGAGTTTATCGATATTTCTTGTTTTGTTTTACAGATCTCAACGAAGTCTTTGCTTGTCTCCACCGGATTTCAGTAATTTTAATGTTCAAAACGGTAATTATATGGCACAATTGGTCAGATTATGTGTATCCAGGGTTTAATGTAAATTTCGTATCATACTTCATTCATAGACATCCGATTCAGACTTCAGTCGGATACATATCTTTCAGAATGCAGTTGCAGATTTTACTTTATATGTAATATTGTATTGCGTTGAATGTTTTGTAATATGATCCTAAATTACGTATAATTTTGTATTCTGCAAACTATAGAGACTTCGCTGTTAGACTCGAAATGCTACAATAATTCTTTCTTCACCCACATTAGAAATTCAAACCACATTAAAAATCAATGTCGAATAAGTAGACTTCACATGAATCTGCTACTAATAAGCTAAATACCTACTAACACAAAAAAATAATTCGATATTTGTATAATGTTGTGCATCCAACAAGGCAACAACTGTTTCAATTGTCTCTTCCTGCTCGCCATGCACAGCGCAAAGTAAACAAATTCTATTGTAGTATACAACGTTATCAATCACAGCTACGTATAACGTATATCCAATTATATTATACCTCTCTTACTACAACTTCCACAAAATGTGTTATTAAGTAACCCCTTGCAGAAACTCTCATGAACCCTGAGTCAACCTACCCTGACCCATATTAATGTTTTAAAATTCAAATTAGTGACGGCCGTTTTAGTCATATCTATAGCATAATAAGCCCATGGTGCTTTTTCCATCTCCTCTTCTATGGTATTCAGCTGAAGAGAGTTATTCATTTTTTATATAAGATAAGATAAAAAGTAAAGTAATAACAAAAAATAAATTAAATATCTTCAAAAATCGAATATCAAGCAGATTATGCAACTTTAAATTATAAATTAGTTTTAAAATTGTAAAAATAATTTATTAATATTATACAAACATATAATACAACAAATAAAATGCATATGTTGCTTATTCTAAAATTGTTTTAAATTCTCGTGCATTAGTTTATAGAATCTCAATTTTCTAATTTTCTGCTATAATTTAAATTATATGATTTAATATTAAATTTTCGAAATAATATTTTTTTGTCAAGTTTAGAATTATTTAAATGTGAGTAAAAACTAAAGTAATCAAAATAAATAATATTTTAATAGAACTGTGTCTGGTAATTTGTAGAAAATTAATAAAGGCCTAATAAAATTTTATTCCCTCTGTTTTATAAAAGTATCATTCTAAGGTTTAATTTTTATTTTATAAAAATTGTCATTCTACATTTTCAACACAAAATTTAATATAAAAATCAAGTTTCAATCTTATTAATTTAATGTTTCAAGCAGAAAAAATGTTAAAATAATAAATTTAATGATTTTTTTAATTTATGTAAAATGTGTCAAAATGAGCGTGAAACAGATGACTAAATATTGTTCAGTGAAGTGTTCCTGTTTTAGTAGAATAAACTAAATAAAACACAATTTAAGTTGCCCGGTTGGGCACACGATTTAAGCCCGAGAATATGGAAAGGTTCAAATGTCGGTTCATAACCGATTGAGGATCGGGTTTAGAGAAAACCGGAACAGTGTGACCCGACGTCTGGAAGACTGGAACTCTGGATTCTTCGCTTCAAAGGGTCAAAATGGACTAAAATTCTACATTTCTACTACACTAGTTTTGTAATTAGTAGTAATTAAAATAATTAAGAGACATAAGCGAATCTTTAGTGGAAACTTTTGACATTCATGGAATTATGAAGTGCCTAATATTTGTAACGTCTCAGAGAATTTTCTCTCCTAATATTAAATAGGGGTGGACAAAATATCTGTTATATCTGCTTTGAACCGATATTTGCTTCGATTCGATTCGAAAAATCCGGATATCCGTAAAGCTAGCAAAATGTAATATCCGTACAAAACGGAGCAAATAACAAATATGTTTTTAGACAACGTCGGATATCCGATCCGATCCGTATCTTTATAAATTTATTATATATTAGTATATCTTATCATGTATATATCAATTATATTATAAATTTTTATTAATATATTTTCGGTTTTCTTCCTAAATTTCTAATTGTTTATAAATTATTTAGATTATATAAAATAAATGACTAAATAACCATTCATAAAAAATAAATAATATGTTTAAACTTAAAATATATTAATAAATAATAATTTATTTGATATTAGTTAATAAATATCAACAAAAGTTTTTAGTAAAGTTTAATATTTAAAGTTTCAAATAGTTAATATTATTTTTAAATATAAAATATTATTTTTTCCTTATCTTAATTTTATATGTTTAATTTTTATAGATTTTTTTATAAAATAAAATGTTTTCTTTTAATTATTTTCACTTAACAGTTTAGATAAAAAATATTTTTTATAATAAAAATTGATGTACTTTCAGTTTTGTATATATTAAACGGATCAAACTAAATATTCATAAATATCCGTAAATATCTATAAATACTTATAAAATTTTCGAATATCCGAAAATCTAAATATCCATATATTTCTGAAACAAATCAAATTATTAAATTAAATATCCGTTAAAAACAAAACGAACAGCAAATAATTAAAATTTTCCGGATATCCCATCCGCGCCCACCCTCGCTAATATACTTTACTTACTCGAGGAGAGTCCTCATCTTTTCAAAGTTCTCTGTGTTTTCTCTCCGCCGATTTCTTCGTAGTCGTCTTCTAAGCCATGGTAAAATTCTAGTTTCGTCTTCTTTCCCTGAGATTTCGCTGTTTATCTTGCACCGTTTCGGTTCTTAAAGATTCTCCGCGAGTTTTGGAAATGTAATATGGCTTTTGGTTACTGATGAAGAAAATCATCGGAAAAAAAACTATAAGAATTGCATGCAATAAGTTACAAATTCAGATCTTGTAATTGTCGTTTCTTCTGCCATAACTCCATAATAGGACCATCTTGTAAAAGTTTGATTAATGATATGATCCTGATAGCCGAAAAACTCAGGAGTTTGAGTTGGTGAATACCCTTCGAAATCTTGGTTTGCCTTTTTGGATTCTTGAATCTTGGATTGATAAGTTACTCTTGATTCTTGGATTCTTGAATTAATGCTGGATATAAGCTTATTGTAAGCGTTTTGCTTAACTCAAATGTTCTATCATAAGCCTTTTTGCTCAATTCGTATGTCCTAATTAAGGACCATCTCTTTTGATTGGTGATTTGCAATATCTTATTATCCTTATGCTTTCTTGTGTTTCTTTTTTTACATAGGAACTGCCTCCAAAAGTGAAAAACATCTTGCTTCTGGATTCTGAGGGGAAACGTGTAGCGGCTAAGTATTACACAGATGACTGGCCAACAAATACAGCAAAACAAGCTTTCGAAAGAACTGTCTTCACAAAGACTCAAAAAACAAATGCTCGAACCGAAGGTAGACTTCGTCATGAATCCTGTTTTAGATACTCACTTTCTTGTTGACTATCTTCCATCAAATCTGATTATGTCTGCATCGACTTGTAGTTGCGGATTTGTATCTCTTATTTACAAGCTAGTTCTTGATATGTAGTGGAAGTGATAGCACTGGAGAACAACATTATCGTTTACAAATTCGTGCAAGATCTTCATTTCTTTGTTACTGGAGGTGAAGAAGAAAACGAGCTTATCTTAGCTAGTGTGCTTGAAGGACTCTTTGATGCAGTGAACCTCCTCCTTAGGTTAATTCCAATCACAGCTTCGGATTTAGTTTCTATTGTACTCTACATTAATCCCAAAATTAGCACACCATTTTTCGAACTTTTCTTTTCTTTCAAACCCAAATTTACAGAGGCAATGTTGATAAGAGAGAGGCTTTGGACAATCTTGACCTCATCTTTCTATGCTTTGACGAAATTATAGATGGCGGGTATGAAACTTTTTCTTTCTAGAACCATTAGATAAATGAATGAACTGTTTCATATGTTATGTCTGATCTCTAATACTATATTCTTACATCTCAGTATTGTTCTGGAGACGGATGCAAATGTGATTGCTGCAAAAGCAGGGATCAATAGCGCTGACCCTAACGCTCCTCTATCTGAGCAGGTACCGTTTTTTTATAAAATGTTATCAGTTTTCTTGATAATATATACACATCTTCTTGATACAAACAACCCTTAAGATTTTGTTACACTTCTCTTGTGGTTTTGTTTCGCTTCAGACGATAAGTCAGGCATTCGCGACTGCAAGAGAGCATTTTGCAAGGTCACTTCTGAAATGATGTGTGTGTGTTGCTGTTTGGTTATGTTGTTGTTGTCGTCTCAATATGAACTGTGAAACTGTGAATGTGTGTTTCGTCTCTTTGTGCTTTAAAGAGATTGGGATGTGAGAAAGTAGAAGTTACTTTGGACTTTACAGATGTTTTACACTTAGTGCCAAACAATTCTTTGTTTGTTTACTCATTTTCACAACGAGTTTAGGTTAAGTAAAGATATCAAATATCAGAAATTTCTTAAGAAGTACATAAACTTTATGGTAGTGTGTTGTTGAAGTAATTTCAAAACTACTTTTCAGAGAAAGATGTTTTTAATATATCATTATTGGTATATTCTTTCATCAAAGTGGCCAAAATCCTTTAAAAACCCGATTATTTAACTTTAGTTAAAATACAATATTATATTCCTTCAAATGTACGACTACTTAAAGCATTTTTGGGATCGTGAAATTATGATGATTATTAAAAAAAGGCATTATTTTAATTAGCGAAATTCGTTAGGTTAAGGATACTATTTTCTTCTGTTAATCCAATTAACTGGCTTATGCATTTTTTTTCTCCGCTTTAATAAATTGGTTAGGGGCACAGTTGTATAAATAATTTGTATTTGACAATTTAGAAAAAAGAAAAAAAATTAACAAAAATGAGAGTAATTAAAAAAATAAAAGGATTACGTGAAAATGTCGACATAATTGGCGTGTGTCTACAATATTCGGGGAATTTATATAATTGTCTCTCTTGTCAAAAAGTCTAAACCCGTTGTTCAACTGCAGCCTCCATCACGATGTCGACATTACTTGTATCTTTCTCCAACTTGTTTTCGTCTGCAATTATCCTATCGGGATTCTCATATTTAATTCTGATGCATGTCTTGGGTTTACGAGGATTCTTCGCAATTTCTCCACTTTCTATGATCCCGACGAAATCTTAAGACCCCTTCTCTCAATGTTCCTCATCGATGTTCGTCATCTCCGATTTGATTTCAGCCTTTCGATTGAAATTTCTGATTTTGAATTACGGGAAACTGATTCTGGGTTTTGTTTAGGTTCTTTGGAAACTGCTTCCACTATTCTTCTTCGGATCAGATAGAGATTCTCTCTCAGGTATTTCATCGAACACTTCATCAACTATTCATTTTTAAATTAAAAGATTCATACTTTTTTTCGTTCTTCTCAATTCAAAGTCTTAGTCTTTGCATGTGATTTGAAGTTTGATAAAGTAGAGGAGTCTCTAGGTTCTCGCAAATTTCTCATTGATTGTAATTTAATTAATTTGTTCTGATATGTTTTCATTTGTTGCAATGGTCCTCTGTAAATTCAGCAACAGAGTCCATTTTGCAGATAGTTCCTGAGACGATGACTGCTTCATCGTCAAGCATCCTTTGCAATGCCGGAGAATCAGACCTTTGCCGCGACGATTCGGCTGCGTTTCTACTGAAACTAGTAGCCATTGCTTCAATTCTCTTAGCTGGAGCCGCAGGTGTAGCTATACCACTCATCGGCAGAAACCGCCGCTTCCTTCAAACCGACGGTAGCCTCTTTGTGGCTGCGAAAGCCTTTGCGGCCGGCGTGATTCTCGCCACGGGGTTTGTTCACATGTTAGCCGGCGGCACGGAAGCTTTGACCAACCCCTGCTTACCGGAGTTTCCTTGGTCGAAGTTTCCGTTCCCGGGGTTCTTTGCGATGGTCGCTGCTTTGATCACTCTGCTTGTTGATTTCATGGGGACTCAGTACTATGAGAGGAAGCAAGAGAGGGAAGCTATTGACTCTGATGAACATGGTTATGAACAGTCGCCGAGTATCGTTGTTCCTGTGGCTGCGGAAGGAGTGAGTGATGATAAAGTGTTTGGAGAAGAAGACAGTGGAGGGATTCACATTGTTGGCATTCATGCTCATGCTGCGCACCATAGACATAATCACGCTCAAGGACATGGTTCATGTGAGGGACACCGTAAAATCGACATTGGTCATGGACATGGACATGGTCACGGACATGGACACGCGCACGGGGGTTTGGAACTCGGGAATGGAGCCAGGCATGTCGTTGTTTCTCAGGTACAGAATCTCTGTTTCTTGATTCTTGTAGAGGTTCAAGAATTTGTGTGTTTTCATGTTCAAATCTCTGTTTTGTTGATTCTTGTAGAGGCTCAAAAATTTGTGTTTCTCAGGTTCAAAATCTCTGTTCCTTGTTTCTTGATTTCTTGTAGAGGTTCAAAAAATTGTGTTTCTCAGGTTCAAAGTCTCAGTTCCTTGTTTCTTGATTTCTTGTATAGGTTCAAGAATGTGTTTCTCAGGTTCAAAATCTCTGTTACCTATTTCTTGATTCTTGTATAGGTTCAAAATTTGTGTTTCTCAGGTTCAAATCTCTGTTTCTTGTTTCCTGTAGAGGTTCAAAAATTTGTATTTCTTAGGTTCAAAATCTCTGTTCTCTGTTTCTTGTAGAGGTTCAAAATCTTTGTTCCCTGTTTCTTGTTTCGGGTAGAGGTTCAAGAATTTGTGTTTAGTAATCTCATCTTGTTCATATTTGTTAGGTTCTTGAGCTTGGAATCGTTTCACACTCGATCATCATCGGTATATCACTTGGAGTATCGCAATCACCTTGCACGATCCGTCCTCTGATCGCAGCACTATCGTTCCACCAGTTCTTTGAAGGATTCGCGCTCGGTGGATGCATCTCTCAAGCGCAGTTCAAGAACAAATCAGCGACCATAATGGCTTGCTTTTTCGCCCTCACGACACCGATAGGGATCGGTATCGGAACTGCAGTGGCGTCGTCTTTCAACTCTCACAGCGTCGGAACGTTGGTGACGGAAGGTGTCTTGGATTCGCTCTCTGCAGGGATTCTTGTGTACATGGCTTTAGTGGATCTTATAGCTGCTGATTTCTTGAGTAAGAGGATGAGTTGTAACTTTAGGCTTCAGATTGTTTCTTACCTGATGTTGTTTCTTGGAGCTGGACTCATGTCTTCTCTTGCTATTTGGGCTTAGATTCGGAAGATTCCATTGGTTCTTTTATAGCTATATAGCTTTACGAACAATATGTATAGTTCTAGAAATAATTAATTTGAGTTTCACAATTTCTTGATTCTTCGAACTCAAGACTGCTTGGTAACAACAGTGTTGAGATGTTGAGGTTAAGCAATGTAATGTTTCCAAAGTCACTTTCTTTGAATTTCGTAATATATTATTGTTGAAAAAAATCACATTTTTAATCATAAAATATTGTTTATTCAGTTCAAGAGAGAATTAACAATTAACTATAATATTTCTGAGTTAAAAATAAAATATTGTAAAGCAAAGCATCAAAGCAATGGCATTGGAGAAGGTTTTGATGCTCTGTTTTTTGGTTTGTTGAAACTTGAAACCCAGAAACTCTGTTTTTCTCTTTGATGCTATTGAACAATACTCATCTAATATTTTAGAGGTAATCAATTAAAAATAAACTCGCATGTTGCATTGAAGATAATGTTTTTCACACAACAACAACAACAAAAGAAGATACTGTTAGATCTTCATCATATCAGGATTTGCATGTCCATAGTTTAAACTGTTATCCATTGATCTTACCAAAAGGTGGTCGAAGCCAAGAACAATTACAACAGACAACAATATAGATTTTAGTAACAACAAACTCAACCCAAAATGTAAAACTTTTTTTAAAAAGACATGATTATGAAACCATCATAAAAAAAGCTAAGCTTTTTAGACAATGTCTTCTTCTTTGTGGGTCTCAATGGTAACATCAGAAGTAGGATAAGCCGCACAAGTGAGAACAAATCCTTCGCCGATCTGATCATCATCGAGGAAACTCTGGTCAGACTGGTCAACAGATCCAGACACAACTTTACCGGCACAGCTCGAGCAAGAACCAGCACGGCAAGAGTAAGGCAGATCGATTCCGGCTTCCTCCGCCGCGTCGAGGACGTAGACGTCGTCGTCGCACTCAACCTCTTGCTCTCCTTCTGGTGTGATGAATTTGACCTTGTATGTAGCCATGGCCGTGACGCGTCCGCCGCGTGAGGTGCCTGATTTGAGACCGAAGAGGGATTGAGTGTTGGCTGTGGGGAGGGAACGGAGGCTGATCGGTGATGTTTGACGGCGGATGAAGGAAGTTCCGACGATGGCGCTTGAGAGAGCAGTGGAAGCCATTTTAGTTTTCTCTTAAGATATTTGAGAATGTGAAGTTTTTTTTTTTTTGCTTTGGCTTGTGGAAATGGTGTGGAGAGTGTGAAGGAGGAGAGAAAAGATTAAAAGGGGTGAGATTGTTGTGAAACCCTATCTGCTACGTGGCGTGAAACGTGTGGATTGTTGGATTATCGTCTTTGTGTTTTGATGAATTTGTGATTTGTTTCCTTTTGTGTGATTATGTTTGACACACTTTTACACTATCTTGTTGTGGTGAGCATTTACGTGGTCTCACTTGGTACAGCTCACACACTACTCCGACTTCTTGTTTGTTTGTATTAAAAAAAAAAAAAAGATAAGTCGTCATATGTTTTATTATTAATTAGTAGTATCAGTTTTGTTTCCGCAACTGAGATTTTTATTTTTAAATTGAGGAAAAAGTTGTGCTTTTAACTAAAAAAAGATAACGTTTTTTAATTTTATTCTTGGTATTTTAGTTTTTAAAACAAAACTAGAATTTGGTTTTCTGGATTCTAAAACCAACAGTGTGTCTCTGAATTCTAAATTAAATAGAGGAGATTCCACTTTACTAAAAGGGGAGATTAAACAAAAAAAAAACAAAAAAAAGAAGAAAACACAATTAAAAGCTCCCCCTAGCCAAAAAATATATAAAGAAAAGACATTTTCAAGAAGAATTATAATATAAGTTGGATTCTGAATCAACCATACAACCTCCCTCTTCACTCTTTCCCACTTTCCCTTTGCTTATATAAATCTAAACCCGTAAGAAGCTTCTTTCTAACAGAAATTAACTGCCTCCAAGAACATTCCACATTCATCTTTCCCGCTTTTTCTTCGCTCCGTAACTCTCTCTCTCTCTCTCTCGCTCTAGTCGCACTTGATGTTTCTGTAGATTCTTCTAACAAACAGATTCGATCCTAAGAACCCAACAGCTCCTGCACATTTTTTTTTTCCAGTTATCAAACAATCTTCAGGACCAAACTAATGTCAACTTTTGAAGAGGAACGAGAGAGTGAGAGAAATGAAAACAAACTAACCACAAAGGATTCCGAGGCCGAGACAGAACATCAAGGTGTATCCGAAGTAGAAGCTGGTCTGGAAAAACCCAAACATCTTGGTCTTTACGTAGTAGTAATAGATCGAGTATAAGTAGACATAAACAGCAGTGGAAGCAGCAGAGAAGAACGATGTCCATTGCCAGTGATAGTTTTCAGCATTTAACAAGAAGTATGTTCCCACAATCGTCACACAGACAGTTACCACAACAAGAATCAAAAACACAAGCAGCATGAACCCGTACACGTAGTACACCTGTCACGAGACATCATCAAAGTAACTCATCAAGCAAAAAAAGGTCAACAGTAATTTTCTTTATCTTATCCCATTTGTAAAAGTTTTTTTTTACCTTGTAATTCCAGAAGGATGTGAAGACGAAGTACATTTCAATGAAGATGCTGCCAAAGGGTAAGAGACCTCCCATTAGAGAGACTACTGATGGAGTCAAGTACCATTTTTTCTCAGGGATCGGACGTGGGATTGTCTTCACGCGGCATGGATTGTTCGGAGCACCACTCCAGTTTCTACCGACGACTGTCCCGAGGAGGGCGAGAGGGAACGAGATGAAACCCCAAATTACGAAGACAACCACCATTGTTCCAAAGGGAATAGCCGCAAGAGATCCGTAGAATATGGCGATTGTGTTTAGGAGGAATCCGATCCCGAAGCACAAGAATGGGAAGAGGGAAGCCGTGAGGATCATGCACTTGATCCAATGTTTTCCTGAACAAACAAGCATGAGAGAAATTTGAAAACGAGTCGAGAGGGGAGGTATTATTATTGGAGAGATTGCTACAATACACCACAAAGGAGGATATAACGTACCCCCGCTTCTTGAGTACATTCCACCACTCACGTAACCAGAGATAAATGACGTCAGAGCGTAGCAAACAATGAAAGTTGTGACGATTGCGCCTCTCCTGAATAAAGTTAAACCAGAATGAGAGGTTTAAAATGGCAAGAATAAAAATTCAGACAAAAGGCTCACTCTTACTCCATGAAAATTAACAACATGACAGAAACTAAGAAGAGTGTATTACATACCCAACATAAAGTGTCCCAATGATAGCCATTAATATGACAAGAAGAACAAGCAAAGCCAACTGTGCACCTGTGCCAACAACAGCTGAGAGAAGAACCAGACTACGTGGTGGTCGGAACACATCTCCATGCACGAGTTTCCATCCAGATTCTTCACTTACATCTCGTTCCTGTGCTCAATATTACCAACTGTCAGAAGTTGCTCCACACTCTTGTACTTACAAGGAAGGAAAAAATTGACAAGTTTACAGCATAATAGTGGAAGCAAGAGAACTTTTGTAGCTATACTAGATAAGAGGTTGAGGAGATATTACCAGGCTCTCCAGGTCGTCGTCTTCCCGAGCATATTTCGCATAATCATTTCTGAGAGTCCTCATCAATATCATTGAAACCAAACCAGTGAGGAAGATAACCATCATGAACGAGTTAAAGATGGAGAACCAATGGATCTGCATCATGAAAGAAACCCTTAAAACCCCTTACAAAAAGCTCCCAAAAAACATCTTGAAACAAGGTTTTATCAATTTAATCAACAAGCGAGTAAAGGAGCATTCAGTGTAACATGTACCAAATTATGATTTACCTGGTGTTCAAAGAAAGGATAGTCTAGATAAACATCGAAACGACGAGCAAATGTGACATTGGTTGGGATCCATTTCACAGAATATGTCAAGTCCACTGTTCTCCCTGCTTCTAAGGGCCTTGGATTGTCTTGTGTGAGATTCACATGAATAATCTATACGAAGAAGAAAATTTCAGACCATGGAAGAGTTCATATGAGATCCTTAATACTGCTTAATGGCAAAGAAACAACACCTGGTCTTTGTTGTATTTGACAATAATATTCTTATGGGTGTAAAGAACATGCTTGCCGTTTTCATTATTTTTGCCAGGAGGCAGCTCGCCCACAAAGCCTATTAACAACAATGAGATAGTCAAACATTTATGTCAAGAACCGAAATTGACAAATTTGGTTGTTTAAAGTGAATATAAGAGGTATCATACCCCACAAAGGCAGGTCGTCTGAACTTGCATCCACGTACGCCATAAACATCATTTGTGACAATAAGAAGCAAGACAAAAGATTAGCAAACGAAGTTAAACGATGTAAGAATAGTTAATCTATGGTGTATTGGCTCATTGTAAACAATGTTTATTGCGCGGCAAGTTGAATTCCCTTGATAAGAAATAAAGACTTTCAATTTCAGATATAACAAATGGTAAATCTTTTACAATCGAGAGAATCAACTTTTTTATATGGATACTTGATACTTTCTTCATCAGTAATATGTACAAGTAAATGCAATACATACCCATAAATAATTCAAACCAGTAACTATTTTCGATGGCATCTTTGAAATGCTTGACCTTCGCTTCATTAAGTTCCAATTGACAGATCACGCTTCTGTCAACATTTTCTAAAACAGAAGAAGTCGATATAACTGTTGTGCAACCAAGATAACATTTTTTCAAAAAAAAAATTGGCATAAAAATTAACATACTTTGGAACTTTATGTCTATCTGGCTGTCGATGAGCTCATTTCCACCAAGGACCTCACCAAGACCACCCCATTTGTGAATGCTGTTTTCATTTTTGCGGCAAAACGGGAGGCTGTAATAGTTATATGTTTCTTGTGGATTATTATATGGGCCAACTTTGTTCACCCACAGAGTAACCTGCTCGTCAGCTTGATACTGGAAAAGTAAAAGCAGAGGACCAAATTTCATGACTTGCTAGAAATGAGAAGAGATGGAAAAACACAAGGGATCAAACAAAGAGGAATAAACCAAAACCCAAAAAGGATAACAAAGTAAAATATCAAGACTAGACATATATTGGATCTCTTAGTGTGCATGTAAAACATATACAAAACAAGGAAGACATCATCTTCTGGAAGAAAAAGGGAAACCATTACAAATCTTGTCGCTACAACACTATAGGGCTGAAATTTAAGAGAGACTACTTTTCTTTTGTTAGTCTACAAGATTGCTACCGTTAATGTTTGATCTGCTTTATCACATCTAATAGAAAGAAAAAAGTGGAAATTGCGGTAAAGGGTTGGACTAAATACTAATTTTAAGAGTAAACTTCACAAGAAAAAACACTCAAGGGCAAAAAGGGCAGCATGAAGGCAAAGCATTGCAGCTCAAGACACGATAACAAAAAACCACATTGATTTACAAAATCTGTCAACAATCCGGGTCAAAATTTTAAGTTAATTTAGAAACAGTTGATTCTTATATCTCCAGCCCTAAAATCCATCAGATCTACATGATAAAATCCATCAGATCAGTTAAAGCTAGACTTAACAAGGATCTGCAGGAGTATGTTTTAGTCCCACTCCTCTCTACTAAATGTCACAAATTGAAAAAGCAATCACACCAGAGAACATCCACTAACAATGATCGTTATAAATACCAAACCAAGAACACAAGTCAGCAATAATGAAGGCGTTTATTACATCAAGCAGTAATTGGACTTTCGCGACTTAAATCAACGAAACTTAGCAAACCTAATCCACAATGCCGCGAAAAGGAGAAACGTACAACGCAGTGGAGAAGCAACTTGCTAGAATTGCAAAGGAAAAAAAAAGGAAAAAGGCAGCTGGATCGAGCCTCCAATCTCTCAAAACCCCCGAAAAAGTAACAGATCCGAGCCGAAAAAAACAAACACAAGCAACATGCAACAGCGAGATCTAAGAGCAAAGAACTCGAATCGAGCTACAGCTAAGAAACAAACAAACAGAAAGAAACGGCAGCCACTAGGGGATTCAAATATAACCTTATGATCTGACTCGGAGGCCAAAACCGGAGAGAGAAGGGAGACGAGAAGAAGGAAGACGCAGGCGGTGACAAATTGGACGGCGGAGGAAGACGGCATATCGGAAGCCGGCGGAGGATCAGATCTGAGGGAGACAGATACGGTGATGGAGATGTGTTAGACCAATGACTCTTCTCGGAGATACGATTTCAGGTGGCAATACGCATAGGATGTTACAATTTCATCAGCTCTTTAATTATTTTTACTCTGATGCGAGCGCTCGATAGAACCACCAGAGATTTCTTAGCATATCGTTTTCGTAGAAGTTATATGATTGCACTCGATTTTACTATATTGATTGGGCCTTTTTAACTTATTTATTGGGCCTTCTATGCCTGAAAGCCCAATATTGTAATTTAATCGTCGATTAAAATAATTGGGTCAGACAAAACCCTCGGATCTTTTAGTATTTACTAAATACCACCAACCAAGTATTTTAGTATTTACAAATATCCTCATATTTTCGGTATTTACCATAAAAGTCCAGAGATTTTGGTATCGCGATCTCTCCGTATTTATGAAAAATGAAAAGTGAAAACATCATGTATCTCTATATATGTACTACTACTAAAAGCTTGATTGGTAATGTGAATGGTAATTCTGATTGATATGTGATACAAAGTATAATGTATTTATACAGAGGAGAGAATACCATAGAGTAGCGTAATTACAGGAAGAGAATATTGTTGTAATAATACAATTGATATGGTGTATCCTTACACGCCCCCTCAAGATGGAGAGACGGTAGTAACGCCAATCTTGTTACGCAGCTTAATGAATCTTGCCCGAGGTAAAGGTTTTGTTAGCGCATCCGCTAATTGATCTTTAGTGTTGACATGTGAGACCCGTAGGAGTTGTCTTTGTATATATCCTCGGATGAAATGATAATCAAGGGCCACATGCTTCATTCGGGAATGAAACACGGGATTCGCACATAAGAACGTGGCTCCCAAGTTGTCACAATACACCACAGGGGCAACAGGTAGAGTGATCCCAAGTTCTGTAAGCAAATTGCAAATCCATTTAATTTCAGAAGCTGTGTTAGCAACTGACCTATACTCAGCTTCTGTTGATGACCGTGCAACATTGGACTGCTTCTTGGAGGACCAAGAGATTGGTGGTTTTCCCAAGTAGATGACATTAGTGTTTGTTGAGATGTAATCATCAGTGTCACCGGCCCAGTCTGCGTTAGAGAACACATAGAGATGAAGTGAGTTGTTATTGGCGGGGAAGAAAATGCCTTCTGTTGCAGTTCTAGCTAAGTATCTAAGAGCCCGTTTGGCTGCCTGCCAATGATCTTCAGTCGGTCTGTGCATGAACTGAGACAAACGGTTGACCGCATATGTTATATCTGGCCTTGTTAAGGATAGTTATTGAAGACTCCCTACTAATCAGTGATAGTCAGACCCGATGTACTAGTGTGAAGCGTAAGTTTTGGGGATAATGCCATTGGAGTCGTAACAGGTTTGGCATCACTCATGTGGTACTTGTGCAGGAGATCAGCTACATATTTGCGTTGAGAGAGATGAAGGCCCTTGTTTGTGCGATGTGATTCGAGGCCTAGGAAGTAATTTAGATCTTCTGGGTCCTTGATTGAGAATCGTTTGGCCATGACAGAGAGTATTTCTTGAATAAGGACCTTGCTGCTCCCTGTAATGAGAATGTCGTCTACATAGATAAGGAGATAGACATAATGTGTACCTCTTCGGAGAACGAACATTGAAGCATCAGCAAGGGAATTTTTGAATCCGAGACCAAGGAGATGCTTTTTCAGTTCCAGATACCATGCTCTGGGATCTTGCTTTAATCCATACACTGCTTTGCGTAGGCGACAAACGTGCGTTGGGTTGTCTTTATCAAGAAATCCTGGAGGTTGTTCCATGTATACTTCCTCTTCCAGTGTCCCCTGAAGGAATGCATTGTTCACGTCTAACCGCTGAATTGGCCAGGAGCGAGATACTGCGATATCCAAGATCAAGCGGATTGTGGTTGATTTGATCAACAGACTAAACGTGGAGGTGTAATCCCGACCGTATTGTTGAGTATACCCTTTGGCGACGACTCAAGATTTACATATGCCAATAGCTCCATTGGGTAAGTATTAAACACCCAACGACAGCCAATTACATTCTTATTCGCAGAACGGGGAACAAGATCGAAGGTATGGTTCTGAGCAAACGCATCAAGTTCATGAGAGATGGAGTTTCTCCAGCGTTCATCTTTCAATGCCTGAGTCACAATGGTTGGTTCAATTGGGTTATTGGGGATTAGAAGGGCGGAGAGATTCATCCGGGTGATTGGTTTGATAATGTTGTCTTTCAGGCGAGTTTCCATGTCGTGGCGTTTTGGGGGTATCGACTTTTTCGGTGGTTTGGATTTTGATTTTCGTGGTGGCTGAGAGGAGGATGACGAGGGTAGGGAATTAGGATTTGTGAGATTAGGAGTGGGCTGTGGGATTGGTGTTGGGCTTGAGGGTAGGTTTTAAGGTGTTGTATTGTTATTGGGCTGGGTTTGTATTTGGGTAATTGGTATTGGGCTATTTGGTGTTGGGCCTTGTGGGGGTACCTGTGTATTACTTACATTGGTTTTGTCGTTCTCTGTCACGAGAGGAGCGTGACTGTTGACGTCGTCTTCTATCGCCGGCATCGCTTCCTGGTGATGGTCGGAGCTCGTGGATCCCAACGGCGGCGTTGACTGAACGAGTGGTGGTGGAAGAGGAAGGCTAACAACTGGTGGTGTGTTGAGATTCAAGGAAGGTGATTCGATTTGGGGTCTAGCGGAGGTTGAATTTCTAAAGGGGAAAATTTGTTTATCGAATTGGACATGACGGGAGGTATAGATTCTTCCGGAGCTCGGTTGTAAGCATAGATACGCAGTTTGCATTAGAGAATAGCCCAAGAAGACACATGGTGTGGATCTGTTTTCAAGCTTATGCGATGTGTACGGTTGGAGCCACGGTAAGCAGAGACAGCCAAATATTCGTAGCTTCATATAATTGGGTGTATCTCCAAACAGCTTTTGATACGGGGACTCCATTGCAAGCACCGGAGTTGGAAGACGGTTGATCAGGTAGACGGCAGCAGAAAACGCGTATGTCCAATATGTTTTGGGCATGGCGGCATGAGACAATAGAGTCAGACCGGTCTCCACGATGTGGCGATGTTTCCTTTCAGAGACACCATTGTGTTCTGGAGTGTGTGGCGGTGAAGTGAAGTGAGATATGCCAGCGTCGGATAGAAGAGATCTGAGAGCAATAAACTCGCCGCCGTTATCCGAGAACAAGGTACTAATAGTCACATTGAATCGTTTTTCCACAAGAGCTTTGAACGGGATGAATGTTTCACGGACTTAGGATTTTATTTTGAGAGGATAGAATCATGTGTACCGAGTGTAGTGATCAACAAATATGACATAGTACTTATAGTTATCGAGAGAAATAACAGGGGAGGTCCACACATCGGAAAAGATGTATTGTAGTGGACGAGTGGAGGTAATAGATGTTTGAGGGAATGGCAACTTGTGGCTTTTATTGATGGAACAATCAGAACATAAAGTGGCTTGAGACAAAGATTTAGAATGAGGAAGTGAAAAACGAGAAATAACATGCTGAAAGAGGCGGATGGGTGACCAAGGCGATAATGCCAGTCATGGTCCGAAGTTTTGGGTGTAGAGGTGGCAAAGATAGAGACTAGGGTTGTAGGAGACACCGGCCACTCATACAAATCACCATTAGTTTTGCCGTGGAGCAATGGGACCCCCGAGTTCAGATCCTTCACCTGAAAGGACGCAGGAAAGAATTCAACAAAAACTTTGTTAGTGTTACACAGGCGGTAAACATATATTAGGTTTTTATGGAGGTTGGGTACACAGAGGAAATTGTTGAGGACTAAATTGCGAGAAAGATGAGGCATAGAGACAGAACCAGTATGCGTGATGTTGAGACCAAAACCATCTCCGATAAGTACTGCTTCATGGCCTTGATATGGTTGGTGAAGAGAGAGATTATGGAGATCGCTTGTCATGTGATGGGTTGCGCCGCTATCCATAAGCCACGCTGCATCTTGAGTATGACCTTCCATGGCGAGATTTGCACGGGGTTGCCAAGGCGGAAATGTGTTGTTAGCAGAGATGGTGCTGGTTGCGTGATTAATGAGCTGGCTGCACCGCTTGGCACTGTGGCCATAAACTCCACAGAGTTGATATTTCCCTTGGTATCCACTTTGATGTCCTCGTGAGCTTCTGTTGTCTTTCAAGTTACTGTAGTGATTGTTGTGCGTGTTTCGGTTCCACTGATGCGATGACTTATGTTGTGAATTGTAGGATTGTTGTGGATGACCTTGATATTTGTTGGTGGCTGCATTCGCAGTGATCGGAGCTGTCGTGAGAGAGGCAGATGAGATGGTGAGGAGCTTTGCTTCTTTGTTGAGAAGTTTTTCATGAACTTCTGTGAGAGACGGAGTTTCATCACGGCCCTCAAGCTGATCTACAACTGCTTTGTAATCCTCTGGTAAGCCTTCAAGAAGATACTCGATTTGATCTTCATGTTCGATAAGAAGAGCAAGTTGATCAAACCTTGTTGTGAGACCTTGAACATACTCGTCAATGGTTTTAGTGCCTTTGGACCACTGTTTGATTTGTAGTTTCAGTTTTTGAATGTGTCCTCGGCTTGGTTTAGCGTACGTGGCGGCAAGAGTTTTCCATATGTCTGCAGCAGTAGTAGTCGTTGAGACAAGGGGTTGAACCGAAACAGATATAGCACCAAGGAGTCCGTTGTAGATGAGTCTGTCTTGTCGTTTCCAGAGTGTATACGCTGGATTTAATGTCGTTATGTTGTTGGTTGTGATTGTTGTAGGTGGTGGTGGAGTGGATCCATCAAGATGACCAGACAGATCATAACCGTCGAGAAGAGCATGCACTTGAAGGCTCCACATCATATAATTTGTGGTGGAGAGCTTCGTCACATTTGACATATTGACGTTGAGAAGTGCATGTGGGGTGATATCGATGGTATCGGAAGATGTTGTCGACATGATTTAGCAGAGAAACAGAGGAGTGCAGGAAAGAAGAAGAGAGAGGAAAAAGAAGAAGATGTCGACAAAGGAAAGAAAAAAAAGTTATGGGATCGTAATCTGCTCTGATACCATGTGAATGGTAATTCTCATTGATATGTGATACAAAGTATAATGTATATATACAGAGGAGAGAATACCCTAGAGTAGCGTAATTACAGGAAGAGAATATTGTCATAATAATACAGTTGATATGGTGTATCCTTACAGGTAACAGCTGTAACTTTACATTTTTGTTGTATAAATATAGTTATAAGTTTTTTTGTTATAAAGAACTTTAACTATAAAATTGTAAAATTTGGAAAGCATAAAATTATGTACTTTAAAATAAAAATATTTTTTTTCTACCAGCCTTACAAGTATGGGCCCTCTCAGACTTTCCGTCCCTTCCGGGCTATTTCCCGTGCTCATCCCTTTATGGAAACATAGATTTCTTATTTTGGAGGATAGAAAAAAAGGCGCTACCTGCCCCCCAAAGAGATATCTTCCCATGAATCATTTGGTACATTTGGAAGGCAAGAAATGACAGGATTTTTAAGGAAAAATCGTATTCCCCCTAGACACCCTTTAACACTCTATGATCGAAGCAGAAGAATTGCGAAAAGCAAATGAAAAAGACAATGAAGAGGAGGGACAAGAAGGGAGGGACCCAAACAATGAGAGCGAGGTCTTGGAGATCCCCCAAGTCCCAACCTGCCAGATCGATGCCTCTTGGGTCAACCATGGACCGGTTAGTGGCCTTGGGTGGCATCTGACGGACACACTTTGGACACACCTCTACCGGACAACAAGCATGTCGACGAAGCCTCTCAGCCTTACATGTGGAACTCGATGGACTACTATGGGCCATGGCTTGCTTAAGGGACAAGGGATTCGAGAGAGTATGTTTTGAGACAGACTGCTCTAACCTACTTCAGATGACAGAGGATCCGGACGAGTGGCCTGCCTTCAGATCAGAATTAGACTATTTTAATACCCTTAGAGATACTTTTGTAGCCTGTAATATTTGTGTTATACCCCGATGCCAGAAAGTTCGTGCTGATTTTCTTGCCAAGAGTGCAAGAGCACGATGTCACGGACTTGATATTTGGGATCAATTCTGTGCGGCCCTAGCCTCTCTTTGCCCCAGCAAATAGACTAGGCAGCCTGACTCACAAGAAAACCCAACCCTTTTTAGACAGAACTTGAAAGAAAGAAGGGAAAATGTTTGAATAACTCTCTTATTCAAGAAATGAGTGAATGATTACAAATGAGGGATCTCACCCCTATTTATACAAAAGCACCTCCAAGATGGATGGTGAGGATCAACTTGATCTAAGGGCTCATATTGAAGATATGGCCTTAACTCCAAGATCTACAACTAATGAGGGCGGATTTGTAGGGATTTATGGGTTGACTGAGCAGATTCTTTGGGATCCTCATAATTGTCATCAACCTTTTAGAAGTCCTTACAAAGCCAGCCATCGTGATAACCTCGAGTAGAGCCTTGCTGGTCCGGTCCAAATAGATGCTATGCAAAATGGACCGTGACATTCTCCCCCACCTAATTCGGCAACGCCCTCGTTGTCGTGAAAGTCTTGTGCTGGTCTGTGAGTTGCCATAGTTCGTTCTCCGGCTCACATTTTGCTGCCTCTCGTCACCCCTTTTTCCATCCGTTTGCGGGACTTCTTCAAACAAACCCGGGCAATGTTAGGATGATCATCCCATGTTCTGACCATCTTAACCACTTCTCGACCTTTTGACTTGACCATCGGTGTGACCAAGGTCTGCTGAGTTAACTCCAATAGCTCCACGAGTTCTTTGGTTTCCCCTTTGTCTTGCTGACACAACAGGTAAGTCTTCCCCAACTCTTTGCCAGTGGTATCAGGGTTTAATCCTTCCCGATCCTGAGCCACGACCGTATCCAGGGCATGACTGATCGCCGGAAGATCTGCATGACTGGAGGGAGCTATGTGATGTGGTGGCTTGACTCCTACTTCCATCTCAATCTGATGAACTACCTCCCTCCTTGGTGGTAGCTCCTTGGGCAGCTCAGGTGGCATGATGTCTTTGTTCTGCTGAAAGACTGCCTTGATCATGGGTGAAGAGATACTTTCTTCCCCTATCCCATCATCCACTTTCTTTACTTCCTTGGTGAGTTGCATCGCCGAGAGCTGCCTGTTCATGTCCCTTTTCTCATTGGGTGACTTCACGGTCGGGATCATGCATACTGAACCCTTTTCAAGTATACAGACTATGTTAAGGGCAGGCATTGGGATCGCCGAGAATTTCCTCTGAAAGTCTAAACCCAGCACTACCTTGAAGTCATCCATTTGCACCACTGAGAAGTTCACCGGACCCTTCCAAGCTCCCACACTAAGCTTGACATCCCTGGCGACTCCCTGTAGTGGTTTGGCTTTGGTGTTCACTGCTTTCAGCCAACCCTCACCCTTGGTCCATGTGAGACCAAGTCTTCTTGCTTCCTCAACTGATATGAAATTATGGGTTGCGCCCGTGTCCACCATCGCTTGTGTTGGTTGCCCGTTAATGACGACTTCAACATACATCAATCCCTTACTTGTTACTTTGGACACTGGAGTTGTCCTTAGGGCATTGAGCAGTTGAAGAGATCCCATTATCTCGACCTCCTCCTCTTGAGCTTCGGCCGCTCTTTGCTCAAGAAGGGCGGACAAAGAACCCAGTTTTGGGCACTCCCTTGCTGGGTGTGGTCCCTTGCACACATAACATCCGCTTTTCGGTACAAAAGTGCGCTTCTTCGCCTCGTACTCTTCACGCCTCGAATCTCTTCCCTGGTTCCGAGCCTCATACCCGTCACGCCTCGAGTCTCTTCCCTGGTTCTGAGTGTTAGACGGTGTCACCTGGTCCTGCTTCTCTTCCTCCAAAGGTCGAACCACCTTTTCTTTTCTCTTGAAGTCCTCTGTCTGGTTTTCCTCATAAAAATCAGAAAGAGATTCAGCCGCGGCAATGGCTTCGTCCACAGACTTCACTCCACGCTGCTGCAACTCCTGTTTAGCCCATCCTTGGAGCCTATCCACGAAATGAAACACCAAGTCTTGGTCGGACAGATTTGGAATCTGCAATGAGAGAGTAGTGAAATCCTTGACATACTCTCGGATTCTACCCCTCTGTCAAAGTTCCCTCAACTTCCTCTGAGCCTCATAGACAACATTCTCCGGATAGAACTGCCGTTTGAGTTCCTTCCTGAACTCCTCCCACGTGTTCATCTGGCATGTGCCCCTCTCAATGTCACTATGGCGCCTCCGCCACCACAGCATGGCCGTATCCGTGAGGTAGGATGTGGCCGCCTTGATCTTTGCCGACTCATTGGTAAGACCAAGATTATCAAAGTACTGCTCCATTTGCCATAGGAAGTTCTCAACTTCCTTAGCATCCCTTGAGCCATCAAAACGGGAGGGTCTCGGGAAATCCACTATTCCCGTCCCGGGGTTGTTGGTACCTCCATTGGCAACTGCCTTCTTGCACAATGCGAGATCTTCTTGCATCACCTCGATGCTCACCTTCAACGACTGGACCTCCCCCATCACTGTCTCCTCCAACCTGGTGAATCGCCCCTCGATCCCACCCAAGTCATTCTTGACTTCTGCCATCTCGTTGAACAGTGCGTTCTCGAGTTCAGAAATCGAGTGTTCGACTCGCTCTAGTCGTTCACCCATATCGGTAATGGCTATCCCCATAGCCCCGACCTCATCACGGACCTTTCTCCTGTCGCGCTTCCTCCTGGTAATGTTCTCAAGGCCGTCCTGGTCTTCGCCTCCATCGGTACTCCTGAGAACATCCTCGGTGTTCGACATTGCTCGGCCTTTGAACGGAACTCGTCTCTGATACCACATGTCACGGACTTGATATTTGGGATCAATTCTGTGTGGCCCTAGCCTCTCTTTGCCCCAGCAAATAGACTAGGCAGCCTGACTCACAAGAAAACCCAACCCTTTTTAGACAGAACTTGAAAGAAAGAAGGGAAAATGTTTGAATAGCTCTCTTATTCAAGAAATGAGTGAGTGATTACAAATGAGGGATCTCACCCCTATTTATACAAAAACACCTCCAAAATGGATGGTGAGGATCAACTTGATCTAAGGGCTCATATTGAAGATATGACCTTAACTCCAAGATCTACAACTAATGAGGGCGGATTTGTAGGGATTTATGGGTTGACTGAGCAGATTCTTTGAGATCTTCATAATTGCCATTAACCTTCTAGAAGCCCTTACAAAGTCAGCCATCGTGATAACCTCAAGTAGAGCCTTGCTGGTCCGGTCCAAATAGATGCTATGCAAAATGGAGCGTGACAACGAGGTATCCTTTTCTCCCATGTAGATCATATCCAGTTATTAGAAACGGAATCTACTGATCCCGCTACTAGTAACCAACCTTGATCTAATAAATGGATGTATGTTGACAAAGAAAAAGAATAAAAATATTTTGTACAACAAAAATAAATAAAAAATAAATATTTTGTCTATGAACAAATGAAAAAAGACAAAGTTTATTAAACATAACTGATATAATTTAGAATTTTAACTTTTAAACATAAATATCATTGTGCACATCATCAACCGCACTAACCAATCAAGTCTTTAAACATCTTAGTTCTTTTGTTATTAAAGTATTACCCCAAATCTTTTAATATTTACAGAAGTAATCCACCATACCTTTTGATAATTAACAAAAGACATTAATCTTTTAGTATTTACCCAAAACACTCCAAACTTTTGGTATTTACCAAATATACTCAAATTCTTTAATATTTATTAAAATACCTCAGATCGGTCAGTACAGTTTTATTACCGTAGTTTGATATACATTGACTCGACTACGTGCAGAAAAGGCATCTTTAGAAGCATATACAAAAAAATTGGGATTGAGTGTGACTAGGTGTGAAAGATCAGAGCCGTGCCTATACGTTTTAAGGCCGTAAGCAAAAATATATATATATTTTTTTATGGCAAATAGAATATATACAAATATAGATAAAAATAACTAACAAATGTGTTGTATTGGTAAATAAAAGAAAACTAACAAAAATGTTGGTAAAAGAAAGTACATACAAAATCAATAATATCGAATCGATTTATCAATATTGATGATGCAAATTGAGAATATTTTTCTGGAATTCACTCTATACTAACAAACTTAAACGTATAATATTTATCTCGAGAGTTATGATGGATTGAGCTTTTTGATTTCATGAAAAAAATATTTACTGTCTATTTATGGAAGTACCACATAAACATAATTACAGTTATAGCTTACGAAAATTTTGTATAAATTTTTAGACCTAGGCAAAAGTTTCTTTTGTTTCCATGTAGGCACGGCCCTTTGGAAGATGCATCTTTAGATACAAATTTTTGGAAGATTTCATTCCTATTCATTCTTATTAGTTTGTTCATCTTCATTTGTTTCTTTTTAATTTCTACTATTTATCAATTTTCCAGTTAGATATATAGAATATACATCAAAACGATGATCGAATGTGACATTGGTTGGGATCCATCTGACAGAATACGTAAAGGCCACCGTCCTCCCTACTTCTAATGGCCTTGGCAATGATAGAAAGAGCTTCACATGAATAATCTGCATGAAGAAAAAAAAATCACAGGAAATGAGGTTCTAGACCACTTAAAAACCTTAGTGTGTTATTTTGTTGTGTTTGTGCAGAACAAAATTCCCTTTGCATTTGCAATTTGTAAATGACTTTGATAAAAAAAAAAAACATTCTATAATTCCTTTTTAAGGAAATATGAAGATGTTTTAATTAGTATTTGTTTAAACCAATCAAGAACCTAGTGTCAAAGAAACCACAGACCTGGTCATTGTTGTATTCGACAACTATTTTCTTATGGGTGTAAAGGATATGCTTATTGCCGGTGTACTCACTAGGCACGTCTCCCACAACGCCTATAACACACCAAAATAATTTAGGTAAACAAATTATGTCAAGAACAGAAAATGAAAACCAATAGATTTTCTAGGTTCCAAGTGAAATAATAATACCAAATAACATACCCCACAATGGAAGATCATCTACACTTGCATCCATCAGATGTAAGAAAACGAAGCGAGACAGCAAAAAAAAGGTTAGCAAAACAAGAATGATGCTTATAAGATTTTAGTTTCCACCACTGATGTAAACATTAGTCAAGCGTATGCAAAATGCTTCCCTTGATGGTTCATAGACTTTCAAATAATAACAAAAAGTGACATTTTTCGAATATCTACATTCTTTTTCTTTTTATACTTGTTCATCAATCATCAGTAATATGACAAGTAAACTAAACAGGATACGTGTAACGTACCCATGAAGAACTCAAACCAGAACTCATTTTCTATGGCGTTTTTGAAATGCTTGACTTTAGCTTTATCGAGTTTCAGTCGACAGATCACGCTTCTATGAACATTTCCTAGGAGGAAAAACAGACGATCACGGTGATATATAAGTCCAAACGCAATATTCAAGATAACCATAATGAAGAAACTAGCATATATAAGAATCAAAACATACTCAAGAACTTGATGTTGATCTGGCTGTTGACAAGCTCATTTTCACCAAAAATCCAACCAAGACCACCCCATTTGTGAACACTACTGTTCTTAGATGGTCGGCAAAACGGAAGGCTATAATAGTCATATCTTTCTTGTGGGTTACTATGGAACCCATCATAACATGGTCCAATTTTGTTCGCCCATATGGTAACTTGCTCATCAGCACGATACTGGAAAAGTCAAAGCAAAAGACCAAACTTCATGACTTGAAAGAAACCTAAACAACACATAATGATTTCAGGTGATTCCTCTACTCATCAGAGTCTCAGGTCAACGTGAATTAGAAAGTAACCTACCTAACATTGAAGAAATGAAAATCGCAAAATCTACAGATCGATCCTAATTTAACCTTGTGATCTAACTCGAAGGCCAAAGCTGGAGAGAGGAGAAGGCAGACGTAGACGGCGGAGGAGTAAATCGAGAGGAGTAGTTTGACGGTGGAGGAAGACGGCATGTCGGAGACTGTGTTTCTCTCTGTCTTTCTTTAGAACTTTAACGAAACAACTCAAAATGTCAACGCTTTGACGAAAAGATCACACAACACATACACATGGCCACATGCATAGGTTATTTATATATTTTAATTTCAAAAGAAACTAGATATTTTATAATTCGTAGCATAAATTCATCTATTTATGTGAAATGGTTCCTTTTGTTTTCATTGAAAGAATCCTAAATGGAACCACACTTCATCCATCTCTCCAGATCTTGTTTTTGTTCGTTGAGTATAAAATCCCCAAATCTTGTATTACTTGTTTCTTTTCTCACACGTCATCTTATATCGATACATTTAACTTTTAGGTTAAACCAGAACAAGAGGTTCACACTGCAAGAATGACATTCTCAGACAAAACCCGAACTCTTATTCCATGAGAAGCTCATCGTAAGAAAAGTGTAATACATACCCAAGATAAAGTGTCCCAACGATTGTTACTAACATAACAAGAAGAAGAAGGAAAACCAACTGTGCACCTGTACCAACAGCAGCCGAGATAAGAACCAGAACACGTGGTGGTCCGTGAGGTTGATGTGGAGACATCACCACCAACCTCTCCATGACACCGTCTTCTTCTTGATGAGCATACTTCCTATTGTCATTTCTGAGAGTCTTCACTATTATCATTGAGACTATAAAGCCTATCAAATCCAATGAGATAGACAAAACATCTTATGTCTCAATATCGAAATTGAAAATTTGGATGTTGTTCAAAGCGAATATAATAAAATATCATACCCCACATAGGCAGATCATCTGAACATATCCATCCACGTTTCCCATATACATCATTTGTGAGTAAAAAAGATGCAAGACCAACAAAGGATGCTTAATTTTTTGATATAATAAGGGATGCACTAAAACTCATTTTAAACAATGTTAATTAACCAAGCAAAAACTATTTTCATCGGTAATACTTACAAATAGATTTGATACATACCTATATATAATTCAAACCAGTATCTATTTTCGATTGCATCTTTGAATTGCTTGACCTTATCTTCATCAAGTTTTAATTGACATATCAAGCTTTTGTCAACATTTTCTGGGAGGAAAACAGACGAAACCAAGCTTAATATAACTTCTTGCACAATCAAGATAACAATTATGAAAGAGAAATTAATTAACATACTCAAGAACGCTATCCCTATCAGGCTGTGCATGATCTCAACTCCACCAAGAACCTCGCCAATTGCATTCGTTTCAATGTAGTTTTCAGCTCGATTGCAAAAAGGAAGACTATAATAGTTATATGTTTCTTTTGGATTATTATATGGACCAACTGTTCTTGTCCACAGAGTAACCTGCTCACCAACTTGATACTGGAAATGTAAAAGCAAATATCCAAATTTCATGACATCAGAGAAATGATAGAAGATGGAACAAAAACATTGAGATGAATAATGGAGCTCTTGGCTTGTGGTTGTGTGCGACGTGTTGTATGTTTGGTGTTTTGTCAATGAAGACATTACAAATATTGTTGCTGCAACAGTATTTTTTCCTAAACAATATAAGAAAGACTACTTTTTTTTTTCTTAGCTGACTACAAAATTGCCACTGTTAATGCATGATCTACTTTATAAGAATATATCATATCAAACAGAAAAGAAGCGGAAATTTCAGTTAACGTTGAGCTAACTAGTTGTTTCAAGAATAACTTTACAAGAAAATCTCTCAATGGGGAAACAATGGCGATCTAACTCTAACCTTGTGATCTGACTCGGAGGCCAATGCCGGAGAGAGAAGAAGGAAGACAAAGACTGTGCTGTAGTAAACCGAGAAGAAATTTTCCGGCGGCATGATGAACTCCGGCGTAGGATTAGATCTGAAGGAGACAGAGATGACGGTGGAAATGTGTTTGACGAATGACTCATTGACTCGTCTCGGTGAAACGATTCCAGAAAGCGCAGTACCAGAGTTTAATCGTCGATTAAAATATTACTTGCATCACACTAACCAAAGTATGCTTTTTATTTTACTATTTCTTAGCATCTATTTGATTAAACAAGAGTTAACAAAGCCATTAGAAAAATATCAGTGATACGATTACAGTTTCATAATCACTCAAATATACACGATGCTTTATTTTGTAATATCCTATCCCTAACCAGTGAGATTTGTTGAGACTTGAGACCTACGACTTTAGTTTAAAAAATGTTGCTCGGCTCCAAATACAAATGTGCCAATCTCATCAACACTTGCAAATTCTTGTCAGGCTCTTCGTGCTGCAAATTCAAGTGTTTTTTTTTTGTTAACCTTACAAATTAAAGTGTCACAGACTATATCAAATAATCTACAAAGATATGTATATATTTCTTTGGTTTTTATATTTTAACTTAGGCCAGAGACACTCCGAAAGCAGATTTCTAAACAAGTTTTCTACCAAATCAACAGCAAGTCAATGTTGACTACTTTTCTTCATATAAATCCAGAAGAAGTTTGCTCAAATCGACTTTCCCTGAAGTGACTATCTGGATTATCCAGTAGAAAAGTCGTATTCAGATTAGATCATGCGTAATGTATAATATTACAACTTTTTGACCGTTAGGTACAATCACAATCTATATAATTTTTTGTTTAAAGAAAATAAACCAATAGAGATAATTTTTATATCCATATAATGACATTTTTGTTATATGTTTTGTAGTATAACATTTGTTTACCAGTTGTTTTCATATAATCTGCAATTGAAGAAAATGATAAGATAACGAAAGTACAGACGCAATTCTACGACACAACCATATCGAAGTCTCAGTCAGCAAAGGAAACATCGAATTGATTGAAATGAAATTGTGGGCCCCATGTTATTAATAATACATTCTCTATAATTAAAAACATTAATAAATCAAATAAAAAAAAAAGGCATCGTGACTTCGTGAGAACAGGCCAGCGCAAGGAGCGACGCCGATTACTGCATCATCATCATCATCAAATTCATTTCATCATCATCGTTGTAATCATTATCTCATTCTCTTGAAATTTTCTTCGCGGATAAGAGAAGGAAGAAATAATATAAGATTATCAATCGACTAGACGATTCGCCGCTTTGCTTTTCAAAATCTCTTAAATCCATTTCTCACTCTCCTTCGGACTTTTCGTCGCCACTTTTTTTCTTTCTTTCCGCCTTTAGGATTCGCGGAAGTCTCTGAATCGTATTGTTGAAATCGGGTTTTCGTGAGCTGGGTATTGTCTTGTTTTCGAATTTCAAGTGAAATCAGTGTGTGTGTTATGAATTGGTAAGGGGATATAATGAACTGAAGTTGAATTTTACTTTGAAATTTTCGAGTTTTTGTTTTCTGGGGGGGGATTTTTTCCTGGGTTGTGTTGTGGGGGATTAGGGTTTGTTGAATTTTGGTTGCCGCGAGAAAAATGGAGAAGTACGAGCTGGTTAAAGACATCGGTTCTGGGAATTTTGGAGTGGCTAGACTCATGAGGGTCAAAAACTCCAAGGAACTCGTTGCCATGAAGTACATCGAGCGTGGCCCAAAGGTTTCTTTATTTATCTCTTACTGTTTCGTTTTTCTTTCTTTCTGGAATTACTTCCCTATACATGGATTTGCGTGTAATTTGCTAGTTCGAATGTTCTTCTGAGCTCGTGGGGTGTGATTTTCAGATTCCCAGATGATAAGAAGACCGATTTTTCTTAGGTTACTCAGAGATGTTGTATTGTTGTCTTCTAAGGTCAAAGATTTGAGTTTTTTTTTTCTGGTTTTGTTTTGGTTTGTAGATTGATGAGAACGTGGCGAGAGAGATTATCAACCACAGATCACTTCGCCATCCAAATATAATCCGGTTTAAAGAGGCGAGTGCATTTTCTACACCTTTTATGGGTTGAATGTTTAAGGCAATGGTGTGAAAAAAGAGTCTCAGCTGAAGTTGGTTTATCTTCACAGCTCGCAACTCCTAAAGGTTTTATCTTTTTTGGCTTTGACAGGTTGTTTTGACACCAACTCATATCGCCATTGTCATGGAATATGCTGCTGGAGGTGAACTATTTGAGCGTATATGTAGCGCTGGGAGATTCAGTGAGGATGAGGTGAGTTTGGTATTTAGAGATTAAAAGACATTGGGTACTACTATACGGTCCAGTTTCTAGAGTTCTGTATGGTCTAAAATCAATTGAGAGGAATGAAGAGAGGAAAATATGGAGATATGCTATTTTGTATTATCTAGCGTGGGAAACAAACGAGATATGTGATCTAGTTTGTAGATCATTTGTAGTAGCTGCTCTGATTAGGAGATTCAAGCTTTTTTTGTGCTCATCTTTTTTTTTTCTTCCAGGCAAGATACTTTTTCCAGCAGCTTATATCAGGAGTCAGCTATTGCCATGCTATGGTAAGGAATGACTTGCAAAGTTTTTCTTTTTAACTTCCGCAGACTTTATTTAATCAGACTTTGTACTCACAATATTTTCCTTATTGTCACAGCAAATATGCCACAGAGATCTGAAGCTAGAAAATACTCTCTTGGATGGAAGTCCTGCTCCACGTCTGAAGATCTGTGATTTTGGCTATTCCAAGGTCTGGCATATATCTCTTGCATTTCAGCGTTTCTAGTGATTTCTTGATTACTCTTCGTTATGGACAAGCTCCTCTTTCTGTTCTTTCTCTTCCATTTGCTAGGGCCCTTATCACTTTCACGTGATTTGTTTTTCTTCTTTTGTAGTCCTCACTTCTGCATTCTAGACCCAAATCAACAGTTGGAACTCCAGCATATATTGCACCTGAGGTTCTTTCCCGCAGAGAATATGATGGCAAGGTAATCTTATCTGTATAGAAGTATTGGCATAAGAAGTGTGTTTAGCACCTTATTAGAGACAATGTAGTTTGACACATCGTCTGTGTAGTTATGCAAAGTCTTTCAATTTTGCTCATGCATTACATTTTGACACATTGAGAGTTGAGACCTCTGCGTGTTATAGCAGAGATGAGCCCCATCTTGGCCTTGGTACATATAGACAGTAGTGATTGAGAAAGATTTGTGTTTATAATTTTCCAGGACCAGATGTTTTTCCTTGTCTATTGATTTTCTGATCCGAGTGTCTCAGTGTGTTAATGATAATCTAGCTTTCTCACATTACGCCATGCATAAAGAAGTGGAGGCTGATACAGAAAATTGTGATAATCTTAGTTGTTTGCATTTGGAAACATCATCTTCATTGGAAAATCATCATCAACGGTTTGTATTTGTACTTAAATTTTTTTCCTCTCTCACTCAGATGGCTGATGTATGGTCTTGTGGTGTGACTCTTTACGTCATGCTGGTTGGGGCATACCCATTCGAAGACCAAGAGGATCCCAAGAACTTCAGAAAAACAATACAAGTAGGTTTCTCCTGTTTTGCACACTTTGCTTTAAGAAATGACACGACCCAGTAATCTTTGTGCGATTGTGCCACATTTTTACAGAGAATAATGGGTGTCCAGTACAAGATCCCGGACTATGTCCATATCTCACAAGATTGCAAACATCTTCTCTCTCGTATATTTGTCGCCAATGCAATGAAGGTATCACCACTCTCTCTCTCTCTCAAAAACCTAATCAATCCTTCGTGAGATTATTTTACTTGTATAACTTATTGTTTCTAAATTTCTTTGAAGAGGATTACAATAGCTGAAATCAAGAAACACCCATGGTTCCTAAAGAACCTGCCAAGGGAACTTACAGAGACAGCTCAAGCTGCATACTACAGGAAAGAGAACCCGACATTCTCTCTTCAGAGCGTTGAAAAGATCATGAAGATTGTGGAAGAGGCAAAAACGCCTCCTCCTGTTTCTCGATCAATCGGAGCATTTGGTTGGGGAGGAGAAGAAGATGCTGAGGCCAAGGAGGAAGATGCAGAGGAAGAGCTTGAGGAAGTAGAAGAAGAAGAAGAAGACGAAGAAGATGAGTATGATAAGACGGTGAAGCAAGTGCATGCTAGTGGAGAAGTCCGAGTCATTTAAAAAAAGTTTTCGTTGGTCTGTCGAATCTGTCTCTCGCTCTCTTTTAAGTTTTTTTTCTTTTGGTTGGGTCCGTAATTTTTAAGGTTTCTCTTATGAATGCTTTTGGGGTTTTGCATTTGGAAAGTCTTTGTAAAATCTGCAGTAGAAGAACACAGGTTGATGACGGGGTTCTCTTTGGGCGTTGTGCTCATTAATAAAATTGTCTATGGATTATGTTTTATATTTTTGTATTTAGTGTGTTTGAATTATTTTAATAGAGCTCAATTAGAATTTGCAACATATGTTTGTCTTATGAAGTTTAATGTATGAAGTGATTAATAATCATGTAAATTTCTTTGAAGTAATCTTTTTTTTTTTTGGAACAGTTTCTTTGAATCTTTGGAGTAGGCTGTTGGAACAAATTAATAAAAACATTGTTGGATTTTTTTAATTTGTGTATGTGTAAATAAAAATGTATTATAGACCATATAAATGAAATATTTTTATTGGCTATAATTCTTTGTGTAAACTTAATTTGTGTCATATTGGAAATTTGAAATATTTTCAAAAAGTATAGACTTTATATATATAAGCTTATGCAAACAAGCATATTGTTCATTCGATATCCCATTATATCTGGTTAATAATTTTGAGAATATTTGTTAAACTAGTTCACCAGATCTAAAATCGAATATTGTGGTTGTATTCAGCCATTCATGAATCTTTAATATCTATCATAGTATAGGCGATTCTTTGAGTTAAGAAAATAGATTTTGATCTTAACTCAGTTTCTAATTTATGTTATTTTCGATTTATTGTTTTGAAATTTTCCTTAAATTGGTTTTGTTCGGTTTTAATTATCTGTATTAATTTCGTGATTAAATCAATTTATATCGTAGTTTATAAAATATTGATCTTACAGTTTTAGACAATTCTTTGAGTTAAGACTGAAGATTAATATTTTATATACTACGTTATAAATCAATTGAATCACAAAAGCAATACATATAATCAAAACTGAACACAACGAATTTATGGAGAATTTCAAAACAGTAAACCAGAAATAACATAAACTACAAATAGAGTCAAGATCGAAATCTCTTTCCTTAACTCAAAGAATTGCCTGTAGTGTGACATGTTTAATCACGATTCATGAGTTCCAGAATACAACCGTTTAACTCTGAATCGCAACATTCGAATTCGAGTCTGGCGAACTAACTCTACAAATACTTTCGAAATTACTAACCTGATACAGTGGGAGATCGCATGAACAATGTGTTTGTTTTTGCTATGTTTATTTGATCTCCAATTAAAGATTTTTGGATGTTTCAAAAAAAAGAGGCTTATGACCTGTATATATAAGGTCTAAACTACTTGAAAATATTTCAAGTTTCCGATGTGAGACAAATTAAATTTCTACAAACAATTATAGTCAATAAAAATATCTCCTATACATTAATTGAGAAGCATTTTTAGAGACTAACCTTATTTTTATAAGTATTTACAGTGGTGCTATTTTGTTGATTTGTCATCACCACATTTATTTTCAATAAATATATAAAAATAGGCTTATATTACTAGATTAATTACATGTTCTGTCATTCATATTAATTTGATAACAATAGTTTATATAATTCATTTATATATAATTCAGCATTTAATGTAGTAACATATTCTCTTTCTTTCTATACCTTATTAAAAATGTACCATATTCAATATTTCTTTAATTATATTTTCTTTTTATTTAAACGTAGTTTTGTTAAATAAATAAATTATCACATCATCCATATAATAAAAAAATAGATTTGTTTGTATATGTGTTATAATTCAAAAATTTTAAAATACAAATAAATTACTTAAATTATAAATAAATAAAAGTATGTTTTATTAAAATTCATACATTAGAAATAAAGATGTGTAGATTAATAGATGGTTCAAAAATTATTGGAAAAAATAAAAATGGTAAATTGCAAAAATAAGAAGCTTGATTTAATTGAGATTTATATTAATATATTTTTGGTTTAATATGTTTTTTAATAGAGCCATATAAATTAATCAAATAGTATAAATACTTAAATATAATAAAAATATCAAAATATTATTTAAAAATTTGAAATATAAAATATAGTTAAATATATTGAAAGAGTCTAATATTATGAATATTTTAGTTTTGTAAATTAAGTGAAATTATTTTAAAATTTTAATTTATACAAACAAAATAACTTGGTTAAAAAATTAATTCGTTTTGTTAAAATATTATATAATAATTTAAGGGAATTTTTGAAAAATATCACTTCTCTAATTACTATTTTTAAAACTACCATCAATCAAAATACCATTTTTATTGACCATTATATCCTGTATCACGCTATGGATGAGGTAAGTACTATAATTATTTTGTGTCTATATGATTGCAAAGCAAATTCATGAAGTATAATGTTTATTTTACAGAGAGAAATAAACTCTCGTTCATTCATGGTTCAAAACAACATCCAGATAAATAATGAGAGTTTTATTGCCCATGCTGCCCCACACTTTGTTGTCAATGAGGTATTTTCATGAAGCTGTGGCATGGGTTACAAATTAATTTTTATGAATGAATATACTGTACTCAATGGGACTTACAAAATCTTGCAATGGGCTTTTCAAATTTGCAGTTTGAAGAGAGTTCACTGCTCCATCCATTCCTCCAGTTGTGGTGTGCTTATAAAAAATGAGCCTTTTAAAAGGTTTTATAATCTGTTCATCCCTGATATATATGAATGTTTCTATTCTGCAGAGGCGATCGAATTCAAGTACAATGTCAGGAATTTCACAATTGTCATCATCCCTTGATCCAGGATATGCGGCTCCATCTGGTTCCTCACAATCCGTTGCTTTCGATAATGAAGGTGTGTATTGTGGAAAGCTATTCAAAGACAAAAACGAAATGGGCACGAAGCTATGACTGTTTTCGATGCTTCATAGCTTTGAGTTCTGCACTGAATTATCAGACAGGAAATGGTATGTTCTATGTTGTATTGATGAAAGTTGTAGCTGGAGATTTCGTGCAACATACCGTTTTCTGTCTGATAATTCAGTGCGGAACTTAAAGCTATGAAGCATCGAAAACAGTCGTAACTTCGTGTCCATTTCATTTTTGTCTTTGAATAGCTTTCCACAGTACACACCTTCATTATCGAAAGCAACGGATTGTGAGGAACCAGATGGAGCCGCACGTCCTGGATCAAGGGATAATGACAATTGCAAAATTCCTGACATTATACTTGAATTCGATCGTCTCTGCAGAATAGAAACATCCATATATATCAGGGATGAATAGATTATAAAACCTTTTAAAAGGCTCATTTTTTATAAGCATACACAACTAGAGGAATGGATGGAGCAGTGAAACTCTCTTCAAACTGCAAATTTGAAAAGTCCATTGCAAGATTTTGTAAGTCCCATTGAGTACAGTATATTCATTCATAAAAATTAATTTGTAACCCATGCAAGAGCTTTATGAAAATACCTCATTGACAACAAAGTGTGGGGCAGCAGGGGCAGTAAAACTCTCATTATTTATCTGGATGTTGTTTCGAACCATGAATGAACGAGAGTTTGTTTCTCTCTGTAACATAAACATTATACTTCATGAATTTGCTTTGTAATCATATAGACATAAAATAATTATACTACTTACCTCATCCATAGCACGAAGGGGGCAACGATGGGAGCTAGAAACTTCAGTAGCAGGTTCCATACTCTTTATTTCCTTCACTGTCACACATAACTCAAAAACTCCTCCACTCTCTTGAATCTTGTGCATAAAAGCTTCTAGTTGCCGATCATTCCTAATAACCATAGGAGGGAGATGTTTTGACGCCAAAAGAGAGCTTGAAAGTGATCCATAGCTAAGTTTCAGACCATTGGCATTCCCATCAATTCCAACATCTTCTAAAACAATCGCAACCAGCTCATTGTAAGTTATATTTTCTTAATGAGTATAAAAGAAGCTCTTCTGTCAGGATCAACAACGAACTCCCATTGTGTGGTATTAGTTAAATTCCAAGCTCCACAGACGAAGTATATTTCAAGCATTTCGCCTGATGAAAAAAATATAACAATTTATAAGGGTTTACAAATTTACAAATTCATAGTCGAGAATCTAATCGGAACATCTTCTTCACAAAATTGGATACGTACTTGTCATTAAAACTTATAATTGACAACACATCATCCTTTTCCCTAAAAATCTTATGCAAATAATTATAATTTTCTAGAAAACAAACAAGTTTTTTGCGATTTGACAGAATCAGAAGGGTCATACATTTGGTCAATGAATCCAACAGAATCGCCGGCGAGAGATGATGTGATTCAGTTAGTTAGAACAAATGAATTATAATTTCCCAAGAAATCAACAAGTTTTTTACGATTTGACAGAATTAGAAAGGTCATACATTTGGTCAGTGAATCCAACAGAATCGCCGGCGAAAGATAATGTGACTCAGTCTAAATCGCCGGCAATTTGGATCTTGCCGGCGAGATACTAATTCGACGATCCACGATGATTATCTATCTAATCTTTTGATATCGAGGATTTTTTTGGTTGAAAACATGATACGGAGATATAATGGTCAATAAAAAAATGGTATTTTTAATTGATGATAATTTTGAAAATAGTATTAGAGTATTTTTAATTGATGATAATTTTGAAAATAGTATTAGAGAAGTGTATTTTTCAACCCCAATTAAGCCCAATAATATTTTTATTAATTTTTGTTTCAACATAGACTGGTACATTTATCTTTGACTCACTCTATGTAAGTTCTAAAATTATTGAAAATTTGAATTTTTTCCTTTTTTTTTTACATCCAAAATAATTTTCTTCTTTGTTGTCTGTGACTCTGAGGGAGAGAGAACCTACTCAGACGATCCCGCCATACGAAAACCTCAGAATGATTTAATTGGCCGCACGCTCTTTCTTCTCTCGCCGCTTCGCGATCTTACCGGAGGAGTTTCGCCGCCGGATTTTCACTATTCCGCACAGAAGCAAGAGCGTTACATCCGATTTGATAATGTAATCTCCGCTTCCCGTTTCCCAGTCAATTTCTGTTTTTTTTTTGTTCGCTCTTTCTCATACCGATGCGTTTTTTTTTTTTCCGCCTGCGATTCTGATATTACTGCTGCTAAGTTTTGAGTAATTTTGTCCGGTGTTCGTGTGTCAAAGAGAATCTTCGTTAGTCATAAGCAGATCGCTTCACTTCCGATTTCCACAATTTGGAGAACTTGTTAGCTTCTTCACCATGTTTAATTCTTCGTATTGGTTAGTTCTTCGTTTTGTTGAAGCGGAAGATATGCAGATTATGATATTAAACGTGAAATTTCGCTGTACCTCACTGGAGTACAATTTACTGATCGCAGCTTAAATTTGGTACAATTGTATCAAGAGTTAATGACAATACGCAATTTCTGCATTTTTTTGTTGGATAATCATCACTCATCAGCTCCACTAATCATAATGCCACTTTGTTTTGTTGTTTCTTTGTTGTGAAGTACACTAAATGGTGGTGATAAGAGAAGACAATATTGCTGGAGCTCTTCGGCATGTTAAAACTATGGTCCATGCTAATAAACTGAGGCAAAACTGATATTTCCTATGTACATTTTTGGCTGTATTAATATATTTTCTTTTATTTTTCCTGATTGATCTTGATTTATGGCTGTTGAAATGCAGTGGGAGTCATCTCCCTGTAGTTAAAATATCCAGAGGTCACTTTCCTCATACAAATTGGTCGGAACATGCTAAGGCCTTTGAGTGTATACCATCCTTAATTAAGTCTCTGAGCTCTAATCTCCTCTACTCTCTGGAAAGTCAAAAGCCTAGAAGAAATAGAGGAACAGCTTCAAGGTATTGCAGTATGTTCCTCTGAGGGTCTATCATCTGTTTCTGTTTTTTGATGTTGTTCTTTCGTTTTTCGTATCCCTGGGTCCTGTTCTGTTAGTTGTTTGGTTACTACTGAAGATTGCCTATAACTATTTCCACTGACTTCAAAGATAGTGCTTCACCACTCTTGATCATCTCGTTTTCCCAGCATCGTTTGAATCTTTGTGTCATCACTTTTCGTTTTATCATCTGTTTCTGTTTTTTGATGTTGTTCTTTCGTTTTTCGTATCCCTGGGTCCTGTTCTGTTAGTTGTTTGGTTACTACTGAAGATTGCCTATAACTATTTCCACTGACTTCAAAGATAGTGCTTCACCACTCTTGATCATCTCGTTTTCCCAGCATCGTTTGAATCTTTGTGTCATCACTTTTCCTCATTCTGCATATAGGTAACTCGGGTTATTTGAAAATCTGTCTTATCTATGGATCCATTCTTCAGTGACTTCCAAAACCATTCATGAAAACTAAGCTAGATGTCCATGACAACGTCTTTTGATGAAGACTCTAGTGAGTTCTATATAGTGAAGTGATTCAACAGTTATCTGAAAAACTGGTTCCTATCTCTTTCTAGGCCAATTGACAACATCATCCCTGTAAATGTGCAGACACGCCAACAAATTGCAAAGGTAAAGTGTTGTTGAAGGAAAACTTGTGATGTTTCTTGTGGAATATCTTCTTCCATACTTTACCTTCTTCCCTTTTCCTGTATCTGAGTAAATACTTAAGGTCACTGTAGCTATTGGATTCTGGTTTTTGACAAATTGATCTTTCCCTGGAAGAGAAGTCTCAATTCATTCACTATACACATATGTAAATTGCGCTGTTATCAAATGTTGTCAGGCTTGGTGTGCTCTCACAAATCTCTCAATAGATAATACCTACCTGAGACCTGGCATTACTCCTGCAATTGATGCTAGCAGTACTAATTGTACATCTTCTACGAGAGGAAGATCCACTGTTAAAGTTACATCCAACGCTGATGGATCTTTCTACGCACACAATCATCAAGAGCATAGTCAAAAGAGTGTAAGAGGAACTGCAGGATCTTTTGACCGTTTCTCCTCCTCTTCCCCAGGTGATGGTAAATTAACTGCTGGTAAGGTTACACGGGTAAATAACGAGGTAGACTCAGTAACCGGTTGTAATTACATAAATGGTATGGAGATACAACCAGTCAGAAACTTCGCACTCCCAACTAGGCAGGTGGAAGCTAGTGTTATTGAGATTGATGATGATGATGACATACTCAAGGTAACGTTCTTGATGCAACTAGGGCACCTTTTTGAAATCTAAGCATCTTCCATGATAACAATCGTTTTTTCCTCATTTTGGATTTGTTGTTTGCACCTTTTTGAAGTCTAAGCATCTTTTCCATGAAAACAATCGTTTTTTTCCTCATTTTGGATTCTCACCTGGTAGCCTAGTAAACTGTAACATATTTTATCACAAAGTTAGTAGTAAACTCCTTACAGCTAAATTGGAGTTTGCACCGTTATTCAGTGGATCTAGAATGATATCTTGTGATAATTAGTTGTGCAGAATAAAAAAAATAGATTAACTTAGGCATGTGCTTACTTTGGATCGCAGAATATTGACGTAGACCAAATTGTGATGGAACACTACCGTTCAACGAATACCCTCCAACCATCAGTATCTAAGTTTCCACCAATAGCTCCATCTGTTAATATATTTGCTTCTAGAGGAGAAGAAGAGCCCTGTTTGCCTCCTGAATTATCTTCCAACTGTAGTCATGGAGTCAAGGTATGGCTCTTATTTCTCTTACTTTGTCGATGGTTAATTCATAAACAAATTGGTTTTCTCATTTTGTTTGCTCTAATATCAACACAGCTAGGGCTCTGTCTTGAAGCTTCCACCCATTTGGAACAAATGAAGAACACGCTGCTTGCAATATCAAATCAACTAATTGACGATTCTACTGACCTGAGCGTTGATCATTTTGAACAGCTCTGTCAAGAGAGGTTTGCATTCTCATCAATTATTCCCGTTTTCTTTTCTTTTTTTCTGTTCAGAAAATAATTTGGCTCCTTTCAGAGGCTGTGGTACATTACACAGAAAACTTATCAGGAATTGATGCAGCAAGAAAGAACTAGGCCTAAAGAACAACTGCTATTTGGTTTTTGTTGCATCACAACTAGAGTGTGCCTTGTGTTCTGCGGTAGGTTCTAAGTAGTTGACCCTTGTATTATTGTAGGTTACTGTTGAAAAAGCAAATTCAGCAGCTCGAGATCCTTGTCCAAAATAAAGAAAGGAAAATGTCATCTACTCCTCATATTTTCCAGTATGAAACATCTCAAACAACAAACCACACGGGGGATTATGTGCAAACAGATTCTCGAGCTCATGTAAAAGAACAAGGCAGTTATGTAAGTGATAACTGGAATATGCCAAGGGACTGTTTATTTTCTGAAGATAGGCGCGGTCTTTCATCTGGCCCTGTCGAGAGGGAACGATATGTTCCCAAGATCATAAATGTCACTTATACTGATGGTTCAAATGACAAAAAGTGGAGCAGTCGAGATTTTCCTTGGACGAAGAATCTGGAGGTGATTTATTATCTGCCTTTCGTTGTTCTTTTACTTACTTCCCTCCCGTGTACTCATGTGCTCCATTGCAATGGTTAGGTCAATAACAAAAGAGTGTTTGGAAACCACTCATTTCGACCCAACCAAAGAGAGATCATTAATGCTACAATGAGTGGTTGTGATGTTTTCGTTTTGATGCCAACTGGAGGAGGGAAAAGCTTGACATATCAGGTAACGACATCTTAAATGTTACTTTTATATGACATTTTTATTGTAAAAGCTATTTCTGGCTTTTATTCATAATAAAAGATGACAGTTTTCAAGTTGTGTTCTACAGTGAAAGTTTATAAGCTATTGTTACGCCCTGGTGCAGGATATACGTCAGTGTCAGAAGAGTTGCTCTGTGTTTAGGAACCTCTAAACTGCTTCGTAACATCTTTTTATCTGCAGCTCCCCGCTCTGATCTGTGCAGGAATAACATTAGTCATTTCTCCACTTGTTTCACTCATTCAAGACCAGATAATGAACTTGTTGCAGGTGAGAAACTCAGAAACCCCCTGAAGTGTTGTTTCTGTCGTCTATTTTATTAATAAGTAGAACTCAGAATGTTTGTCCCGGTTTGGTTTCTGAATCATGGTTATAGACCAATATACCTGCAGCTTCCTTAAGTGCCGGAATGGATTGGGCTGAACAACTAGAGATACTTCGGGAGCTGAGCTCTGAGAATTCTAAATACAAGTTACTGTATGTCACACCGGAAAAAGTGGCAAAGTGAGTCATTATTTTCTTTAGTTGTTAATTCTGAAAAGAATGTGACATTAGCATATGCGAAAGTATTGCAAGTCACGCCTATTGAGAAGCTTCTCTTTCCTGACTACAGAAGTGATTCCCTTTTGAGGCACCTTGAAAGCTTAAACTCCCGTAGTTTGCTTGCTCGATTTGTTATCGATGAAGCTCATTGTGTGAGTCAGTGGGGGCATGACTTTCGACCAGACTACCAGGTTAGCCTGTTTAAGGAAACAGATACTCCTCTTACATTACTGTTTTCAAGAAACATAACCTTCCTCTTTTTTTCCTCCAAAACAAAATTCTGGAATATGCAGGGTCTTGGTGTTCTGAAGAAGAAGTTTCCTAACATTCCCATGTTAGCTTTGACAGCTACTGCAACTGCCAGCGTAAAAGAAGATGTTGTGCAAGCTCTTGGCCTGGTTAACTGTGCTGTGTTCCGGCAAAGTTTTAATCGGCCAAATCTATGGTAATATACTGAAATAGCTTAAGCGAATTCTGTTTTCAGAATGTTGCTTAACGAAAAAATTGCAGGTATTCTGTTGTTCCGAAGACAAACAAGTGCTTGGAAGATACTGAGAAGTTTATTAGGGAAAACCATTTTGATGAATCTGGCATTATTTATTGTCTTTCAAGAATGGACTGCGAAAAAGTCACTGAAGCGTTGCGGGTTGGTCGTTTGTTTTGATTTTTTCCTATCTGTTTAATATGGAGGCTTTTACATATTGTGAGCGTACTGCATATATGATGTTCCAATTTGAATGTGCATATTAATTTTCAGAAGCTTGGCCATAAAGCAGCCTTCTACCATGGCAATATGGATCCTGCTCAACGTGCCTTTGTACAGAATCAATGGAGCAAGGATATAATCAATATAATATGTGCCACAGTGGCATTTGGAATGGGTAATGAAAGTGGTCTTTGCTAAAACCACTTTGATCGATTGAAGTTTGCTGCCTGCTAACGTTTGAGTTTCAGGAATCAATAAGCCTGATGTTCGTTTTGTAATTCATCACTCTCTCCCAAAGTCCATAGAAGGGTATCATCAGGTGTCTTATTGAACACTCAATTATGAAATATCTTTTTTTTGTTTACATTAATTGTCCATAAACTGATATCAGCTAGAAACTGATAAGAGATTAATTTTATTTTCATGTAAGGAATGTGGTCGTGCTGGTAGGGACGGCCAGAGGTCATCCTGTGTTTTGTATTACAGTTATAGTGATTATGTAAGTTGCATAAATCTGACACATTATCAAGTTACTACTCTGGAGGAATATATATATGCTATTGGTCATGTTTGTGGTTACAACACATTTTTTTCTCATCTCAGATTCGAGTTAAGCATATGATTAGCCAAGGAGGATTTGGCCAAGGCCCTACGACAATGGCGTATAATCGCATAGCAAATTCAGGGAGGATGCTTGAAACGAACACTGAGAACCTTCTCCGCATGGTATCTATTGGCAAGATTTCTCTTGTTTTCTTTCAAACTTCTAAATCTACTTGCTAAGATATATTTCCAAAATTTTGCTGCTTCAGGTTAGTTACTGTGAAAATGAGGTGGATTGTAGACGTTTCCTACAGCTTGTTCATTTGGGGGAACAATTTGATTCGACAAACTGCAAAAGCACATGTGATAATTGTTCCAGCAGCAAAAGTTTGATTGACAAAGATGTAACTTTGATTGCAAGGCAACTGGTATAGGAATCATCTGAAGTTCATCATGTAATTTTACCTGCTGGATGTTGCATCGGTGTTGTACCGTAATCTTTTGTGGCTGGATAGGTTGAATTGGTGAAGCTAACAGGAGAAAGGTTTTCTTCAGCTCATATTATTGAACTCTACAGGGGATCTTTAAACCAAACGGTATGCACAACTAACAAGACATTTCTTAACCAGGTTCTGTTTATCCGAAACATTTTTTGTGTCATAAACCATGTTTAATTTATTTCACCGGTGTCATTAAGCCCATGAATCCACTTGAAAGTAATTGTCTTTTGGGTTTTAGGTCAAGAAACACCGACATGAGACTTTGCACCTCCACGGAGCAGGAAAGCATTTAGCTAAAAGTGAAGCCTCTCGTATCTTGCACTATCTTGTGACAGAGGACATTCTCGCAGAGTATGTGAAAAAAAGTGATATATATGGATCTGTATCGTCGTTGCTTAAGGTAAAAATAATTCAGTTTTCACATTTAACTCTGGTTGATGTCATAAAAAAAGATCTGTGTGGATATGTCTTATCGTTACTGAACCTTTTTTGGGTAAAATATTGCTCTTCGCTTTGTTACTTATGCTTAAGACTGAATCTGTCTACACGTAACATTCATTTATCTATCTTTTTGTATAGGTGAATAGATCAAAGGCCGTGTCAATCTTATCTGGAGGCCAGACTATAACAATGAGGTATGACTTAACACTTGAGATGTATCTTTTCGTAATACTCACATGAACTACTTGCAACTAAAGTGAAGCAGTAGCTCAAACGTAGGGAAATGATTTTGGAGCTACGTAAAACTAATACTGCTCACATACAACCTGGACTCTGTCTGTTCTTACTGCAATTCCATTACTGCTACTACTCTCAATTATCTCGAGAGAGCTAATAGATTCTCTTGAAAAAACATCGGACGAAACTTTTGCATATCTTTCGCAGATTTCCTTCGGCTGTAAAAGTATCAAAGCCGAGCAAATCCGGAGCAAGCGCAGCAAAAGTTACTCTAAAGCAAACTACTCTTCAAATGGCACATGCTCCCCCACAAGATTCGGTATAGATCTTCTTGTATCCGTTATTATTCTTCCTCAACGATTTTCAACTACCAACTCTGTATACTATAATGCAAAGTTTTTGTTCATTTATCTCGTTTTCGGGCTAGATTCTCTCCGATGTCTTGCTCAGAGCCTTGAAAAAGCTTCGTGCCGATATAGTCAAGGAAGCCTCAAATGGAGTCATGGCACCATACCATGTATTCGGGTAAAGTTTAAAATCCGTTTCATGACATTTTTCTTGTCTCTTACTCAGGTCACAAAGTAATAACAAAATCCCTTGTGTGTTTATAGCAAAACGACCCTTAAGCAGATAAGTGAACGGCTTCCTAGAACCAAAGAGGAACTCCTCGATATCAATGGTCTTGGAAAGTAAGCTTTTTTTTAAACTCTAATAACGACCAAAGCAATGAAGAAAACTCGGTTGATGTTTATCTCTTTTAAACTCTAAACAGAGCTAAGGTGAGCAAGTACGGGGACCGTTTATTGGAAGTTATAGAATCATTCATCAACGAGCATTACAAAACCGGTAAGGATGCTGGTCCTGGGTCAGGGAAGAGGAAAAGAGACGAGAACATTAGTCCAAATGTAGCAGCAGAAGATGATGATTATGAGTGGACTCCAAGTCAATCCCACAAAAAGGCAGTGAAGAACAAATAGTACAGAGTTCCCTGCTTGTTACTGATGATGGAAATATTAGTTACAATTTGTTTGCTGCTATACGAATATCCAACTCTTATAACCTCAAACTGAATGTGAAAAGCTATATATTATCGATTCGTTATAATTCTTTTATGGGCTTTTTTGTTCTGTATGATTAGGGCTTATGATTTTATTTTAACAAAGAGAAAGATGTTTCATTTATGATCCTAATTGCACAAATTAGGCAAAGAAGAATGGGCTAAAAGCCAATTCCTTTTTGTTGAAACATTACATTTGCAAAGAAAAGAAAAAAAAAAAAAAAAACAGAAACAAGATTTGTTCTTCCAAATTATAGCTTACAACAATTCAGAATAAAACTGAGTAAAGGAGATAACTTGCGCTGTAAGTAAACTAAGAACACGAACCGGTCAGTTGCCATGTTCAAATAAACCGGTGCCCTTGAATTTCTCTTCCATCAATCCGTCGATTCGAGCAGCCATCTCGGGAGTCAGATAGTTCTGCCAATCTCCGACCTTACCTTTCCTGAAATAAGCGCTATTCGGATAAAAGCCAGAAGGAATGTCTTCTCTGAATTTCTTAGCTTTGATGTCCTCTCTGTCTTTCTCTCCTTTGTTGGCTTCAAGATTCTTCAACGACTCGAAACTGCAAAGATCCACAACTCTCTCAACAATCCCTTTCTCCTCTTCCTCAGCTGTGAATCCACAACCCATAAACTCGGCCAATCTCTTCACGTACGGCACAGGATCAGCCCTCATCGTCTCGTACCTGAGGAACAGAATCTGCTCCGGATTCTCTTGGTAAGCTTTCCAGTAGGACATGACATGGTCTAGGTAAGGACCATACAAAGAGAAACCTCGACAGAACATATCAAAAGACTCCTCAAGACTATTGAGAGGGCCATTTTCAGATCTTTCCCTTTGGAAGAAGTTCCACATGGAGACAAAGGTGTCCTTTGGGTCTCTCCAGATGTAAACCATCTTACTGCCCGATTTCGAGATCGACTCGGGTAATAACCCGTGCGGGATATGAGTCGAGAACAGAGTGTTCCCTTCGCCATCTTGAGGGAACAAAGGAAACTCAGCCTCAATGAAGGGAACGAGCTCGTGAGGGTTGAGTTTCAGGAGAGGGTTTGATGAATCGTCAAAGCGAGATCGGTTTGCGATGGTGAAGGTTAGAGATTTGAGCCATGTGGTACCTGACTTTGGGTAGCTACAAACGAAGAAGTCAATGGGTCGCGCTTGGAAGAAGTCTTGCGCGTGAAGCCAACCTTCAAGGAGAGGCTGTACTATCCAGTGACCACCGTACTCGATCAGGGGAGCGTTCGGTCTCCAGCCTTTGGCGTGAGCAAAGGTGGAGATTAGGTCTTGGTACCGTTTCTGATTGTTCTTGAACTCTCTCTCGGTCTCATTTTGGTGGTTTGGTAGGGTGGTATCGGTTATGGTTTCTGATTCCATTGGAGAAAGGGAAATAAGATATTGTGAGGACTTGTCTTGTGTTCTGTGAGAGATGAGTGATATGGTGGTCTGTGTTATGCATGAAGCTATTTGTACCCAAAAGACGAGAGGATATGCCCAAAAGAATAAAAAGAAACAAAATCTGATTGGGTTTAGTCACACCCTTTTCATATGTGTCAATCATGTATGACTAAACAAAGTTTCCCTATGTATAAAGAAAATACTACATGACATAAATAGAAGATGATCTTTAGATAAAGGGAATCTTTGCCAAATGGCAAAAATCTATTGAAAAATTTATATGACAAGGTATTTGTATATCTGAAAAGAATGGAAAATATCCCAAAAAAAATCTGAAAAAATTAAAATTAATAAACACACCTTATCTTCTAAGATTAAAGATATATATGCAGTAAGTTTGCCATAATTACCACTAAACTAAATAATTTAAATAAAAATAAATTAATATTGATAGAAAATAAGTTAAAAAAAACGCTGCAAACTAATAATGTTTTTGATATAAGAAAAAAAATTATAAATTGTAAATTTATCAAAAGTTCTAGAGATAAAAATCTAGGTGGCTATTTAAATTGCCTTATTAAATGAGCATAGTCATTATATTAATATATCGATGCATGTTTTGTGAAAATTACATGTAGAATTATTATGTAAATCTAATTTGGCAGTTAGTTATTTTTCTACCACGGTTTTACTATTTAAATAAAGAGTGCAAATGTTACCGCTAGCCCAGCCTAGGCAGTGTTTGATGGGGAGAAAGCCCATAAAAGTTTTTATAGCCCATTTAAAGTAGACCTAGAAAGAAATCATAGCCCAGAAGTTGTCGAAATTTGAAGGTGAAACGACTGTTTTAGTATATCGATGCATGTGTTGCAAGAGTGCGAGAGAATTGAAGTCATGAGTAGGTTTCGTAACGTTCTCGCGGTTCTGCATAGTTGTTTAGTAAAGTTTTCTCGCATAACTATTTTACAAAGTTTTAGTTTTGTCATTGTTTTGTAAAGTTTTCTTGCAGAATCCAACATATATATTTTTGAATATATGGAGTTATATTTGATATATCGCATACATAAAGAGGAATTGCAATGTAGGTTATGATTGCTCTCAGTATAAAAGCTTATTGTTGTGTGCGAAAATGATGATTGCTTTTGGAAATTTGCAAGCGTAATGGAAAAAGATGAAACAACTAAACATTGATGTAGATTACAAAATACATGATGTGCATAAAAATGTTCTGCCGAGAGTTGAAAATTTTCAGAAGAGAGAATTACGTCAAAGGTCGTTGGACAAGACGTTTTAGTCTTTTTTTGGTATTAGTGAGGTACTTTAGAGAAACCATTACTTAAAATTATGGATTAACGTTAACCTATCACCCATTTTGGAAACTTCACAGGATGTTTATAAAACTGCTCTGTGCTCAGAGCTAGGTTCTCTCGAAAATGGTTAAGAATAACTCCACAAATACATATACAAGATATGAATATATAAGACAAACCATGAACATGTAGGTGACCTTGAACTTGATGATGAGCAAAGATTTAAGTATCTATCTTTTTATGTATCTCGTTTTTTCTCAGATTTAAAATTTATGAAAATAAAATTATTTTATTTTTTAAAAACTTGGATAACTATTTGCTTAAAATATAATTTATATCATAAATTGGTATTATTAACATAAAGGCATATCAATTTTAATCATTTTATTATTAGATACATATTATTACACACTCACAAACAAACACAATTACTTTATTTTTTTTGGCATCAACAAACAAAATTACTTGTAAATACAATATTTAAGTGCAAACACCGAAACTAAAAATGAACAACAACTCGATATTGCATCCGCACATACTGCGTTTGGATGCAACATCTGAATACATTACTGAATACTTTATGTGAATACACAAATGAAAAGCCCCGAAACAAAGTTCTTCTTCCGAATTATAACTTACTACAATTTGGAATAAAACTGAGTAAAGGGGCAAACTTGTGCTGTAAGTAAACCAAGAACACGAACCGCTCACTTGCCATGTTCAAGCAAACCGGTGCCCTTGAAATTTTCTTCCATCAATCCATCAATTCGAGCTGCCATCTCCGGAGTCAGATAGTTCTGCCAGTCTCCAACCTTTCCCTTCCTGAAATAAGCACTATTCGGATAAAAGCCAGAAGGAATGTCTTCTCTGAATTTCTTAGCTTTGATGTCTTCTCTTTCTTTCTCTCCTTTGTTGGCTTCAAGATTCTTCAGCGTCTCGAAGCTGCAAAGGTTCACAACTTTCTCAACAACCCCTTTCTCCTCTTCCTCAGCTGTGAAGCCACAACCCATAAACTCAGCCAATCTCTTCACGTACGGCGAAGGATCATCTTTGATAGTCTCGTACTTGAGGAACAGAATCTGATCCGGCTTCTCTTGGTATGCTTTCCAATAGGACATGACATGATCTAGATAAGGACCATACAAAGACAAGCCTCGACAGAACATATCAAAAGACTCCTCAAGACTATTGAGAGGGCCATGGTCAGACCTTTCCTTTTGGAAGAAACTCCACATGGACACAAAGGTGTCCTTTGGGTCTCTCCAGATGTAAACCATCTTACAACCCGATTTCGAAATGGATGCGGGTAATAACCCGTGCGGGATATGAGTCGAATAAAGAGTGTTCCCTTTGTCATTGGGAACATCATCTTCAGGGAACAAAGGAAACTCGGCCTCAATGAAAGGAACAAGCTCGTGAGGGTTAAGTTTAAGGAGAGGGTTTGAGGAATCATCAAAGCGAGATCGATTTGCGATCGTGAAAGTTAGAGCTTTGAGCCAAGTGGTACCTGACTTTGGGTAGCTACAAACGAAAAAGTCAATGGGTCGTGCTTGGAAGAAGTCTTGCGCGTGAAGCCAACCTTCCAGGAGAGGCTGCACTATCCAGTGACCACCGTACTCGATCAGAGGAGTTTTCGGTCTCCAGCCTTTGGCATGAGGAAGTGTGGCGATCAGGTCTTGGTACCGTTTCTGATTCTTGTCGAACTCTCTTGACTCTCTCTCGGTCTCGTCATGGTGGTTGGGTAGGGTTGTATCGGTTAGGGTTTTTGATTCCATTGGAGATAGAGAAAGAGGATGTGAGGACTCCTCTTGGGTTCTGTGGGAGTTGATTTATATGGTCTGCGTCCGGATGAAGATTGGATTGGGGTTAGTCTTGCATGAAGCTATCTGTACCCACGTGTAACGTGTTACATTAGAATCTTGTAAGAGTAACCGAAAGAGAGAGGAACTTGTAATTCTATGACCTTCAAACTAAATGTGTTTTTAATAAAGAGAAACTTTTCCAAAGTGCCAAAAAAGTAAAAAATGTATATCATATAATGTCATATATACAGAAAATAACCATTTCACTATGAGACAATTATGAAAAGAATCCAAAAAAACGGACTGGGTTCACAGTCACTGTGATATGGCATTTTTCAAAGAAAAATTGAAAATAGTAATACTGTATATCATAGAGGGAAGATGATCTTTATCTTTAAATAAAGGGGAATTGGCTCATATAATCATATCAATGCCTATAATTCAGAAAATAATCATACCAATATAGAGGTTATTATATTCTTTGTATATTCTACAATATATACAAAATTGTCCTTGTTTGTTTTTCTTTCTCCTTCGATCTTCTCTTCTCCTTTCATCCTTTTCCCCTCACTTCCCCTCTGCTCATCTCCACTCATCCCATCTCTCCTCCTTCCCTTCCCCCCTCCTCGCCTCCTCCCCTCCTCTCTCTCGATGTCTTCTCTTTTTTTCTCTCTTTAATATAGTATAGTAAATATAATTAAAATCTCAAGTACTATACTATATTAATCTTATCGTGTAAGACCATATATTATAGTATAGTCCGGAAAAAAATCATTTGTTATAATCAAAACTATTTTCTATATATGTTCTCGGTTTAAAACAAAAGGAGTTTTTGGTCTTTTTAATGTGGGGTATGGTTATTTTTCATATTTTTTGAATAACATGGCTATATTCTTGTATTCTTTCACAAATATGGTTAGATTGCAAATTAACCTTTAAATAAAGGTAAACTTCGCCAAATGGCAAATTTCTGTTTAAAATATATTATATTTCATGTATAAAAGACATTACCATTCACTTTATATCCGATAAATACAGGAAAAAATCCAAAACCGAAGGGCATCTTGTAATTGTAAATTACCATTTGTAACACCTTTTAAGGAGTAATTACTTTAATTTTCCATATGGCAAAAAAAGTACTGTATATATATATATATATATATATATAAGATATGGTATAAATAAAGAAAATGACCATTTTCCAGATAAAAACTCAACTAATAAGTTATAGTATATCTTATAACACTAAAAATATAATTATCTGGAAAGTTACAAAAACTGTTCGAGAAATAATATTTTTTAAAATAAAAAATCAGCGAATAACATATAGGTTTTCAATGTCAAAACGAAAACAATTAGAAGATAAATAAAAATTTTAAAGATATTTTTTTGTAGTAAAAATTGACAGAAAAAATATAACGGATACATTTCTTATATCTAAAGTCTAAAAAATGGAAAATAAACCAAAATTCTAAAAAAAAAAGATAAAAAGTAATAAAAATACTATGAGGAGTTTGATTTAATAATATTTATTTAGAAAAAAATATTGTTACCCAAAAGTTATCCAAAAATAATTGTTTAGAAAGTTACAAAAGTCGGTGGAGAAAATAGATATTTTATATAGTTAAAAACTGACGGATAACAAATATATCTCTTGTGTAAAATATTTGAAAAATCTGAAAAAATCAAAAATCCAAAAATATTTTTTAATAGTAAAAAAATCGGTAGATAACAAAATCTTTCATGCCAAATATCCGAACAATTAGGGAACAAATCAAAATTCCAAAGACAAAGAATATATAAAGATAACAATAAATAATATCGTGTGCTTGAATTTTTTTATGCCATATATAAAAGACATTACCATTCACTTTATATTCGGTAAATACAGAAAAAATTCTAAAACCGAAGAGCATCTTGTAATTGTAAGTTATAATTTGTAACACCTTTTAAAGTTGTAAGTTATAACTTACAATTTGTAAAACCTTTTAAAAAATGGGAAACTTTAATTTGCCAAATGGCAAAACAATGTTCTGTATGTATATAAAATATGGCATAAATAAAGAAAAATGATCATTTCCCGAAAAAGCTAAAAAATAAGCTATAATATATTTTATAACACTAAAAATATAAATTAATTTTGATATGATTATCTAGAAAATTACAAAAATCAACAGAGAAAAAAAGATGTTTTTGTAGTAAAAAATTGGTAAATAACAAATACATTTCGTGTCAAATACCAGAATAATTGGAAAATAAATCAAAATTTTAAAGATAATTTTATATGGTAAAGAACTCGCAGATAATATATAACAGATACATCTCTCATCTCAAATCCAAAAAATTAAAAAAACAAACCAAAATTTCAAAAACAAAGAAAAAATAAAAGGTAATTAAAAGTACTATCGAAAGTTTGATTCAATAAAATTTATTTACAAAAAGATTTAATTATCCAAAAGTTGTCCAAAGGAATTGTCTGAAAAGTTACGAAAATTCGGATGGAGAAAATTTATATTTTAATATAGTGAAAAATCAGTGGATACTAAATATGTCTCCCGTGCCAAATGCCCGAAAAATCTTAAAACAAAGCAAAAATCCAATATATTTTTTTGTAGTAAAAAAAACCGATGGCTAACGAATAACATATATATCTTCTATACCAAATGTCCGAACAATTTAGAAACTGATGTAAGAGTTTTCACACTAAGACTTTCCACTCAGCAAGTTCAGCAGCAGAATCAACAGTGCAAGGTAAAGCTTCACAAGAGATTGCATTGCAGTATCCCCTTGGATTAGCTTCACGTTTTCTAGGAAGTTGACCTTATGTTTTGGAGTTTGAAGCTATACCCTTGTTGTTCTCGAAGGTCTTGACTCTAGAGTTCAAACCCTCAATATTGGAAGAGAGCTCCTCATATTGGCTGTCCATCTTGTTGTGTATTGCATCAAACACCTTATTCCACTCCAAAGCCTACTTAGCTTGCCCATGTAGATGTTCTAGGAGCATGTTTTTCACCACGACATCTTGAGTGGGAGAGTCAGTACTTGAACCTTGTTAATGAGGTTGGGCAAAGCTCGAGTGTGTGTTCCATTAATGAGCAAACCCACTGGTGTGGCTTCCTTGAGGGTCTCATCGGATCGATCGGTCCCTCCCGGATCGATCGGTCCAAAATGTCTCGGGGAAACTTCGACCAAACGGATCGATCGATCCAGTGTGGGATCAATCGATCTAAAATCCCTCGGACAAATCTTCGGCTTTCGGATCGATCGATCCCTCACGGACCGATCGATCTAATATCTCTCGGGCAAATCTTGTCTCCTCGCTTCTTTTGGATCGATCGATCCAATATAGGACCGATCGATCTGCACTCCGGAAAAGACTGAATTTGCTCCTTTTCTTTATTTCTTCCTTTGCACTGTCTTGGAATCCATCCAAACGTGTTTTGACCTGTAAAGACTCTAAAAGCACTAAAAAGACTCGATAAAAACCTTTGAAAATCAGTTAGAAATCAGTAAAATCATAGTATATCACTGACCATACACATAGTGAGCTCCTTGTTGGAAAGGCTTGTTCACTTTCTCATGGAAAGCATGCATTACTTGTACCTAAAACATCACTCAAGTAAATGAGTCAATAACAAAATAAAAACAGCTTAGTCTTGCAAACAATCAAAATCTTAATGATCACAAACCCCAAAGGGCAACGGTGCCAAATTGAGACAAGAGTTTTCGCATTCTTGTGACTTAATTCTTTAAGTCCTATGATCCTGTCATTGTAGCACTTAAGGTGTCAATCCAATCATGGATGTGAATCATTGAGAATACATGAATAAATGCAAGCTAAACCAAGTAAAATAAGTTGTTTAGAAGTCTAACACCCTAAGTGATCAATCAAAAGAGTGAAAGAAGACAATAGACTAGAGTGCAAGGCAAGTAACTAAGCAATTTGAACTCAAGAACATAGCAAAACAAAGTAAAAACAGAGCAAATTCGAAATGAGACAAGCATGTGTCTTAGGATGGGGTTATTGATTCAACAATGAAATGGCAGTCAATCCTTGATGTGCAAACTTAACCAATAAGGCTAATCCTTCAGCATAGAACTCTAAACATGAAGATCAGTCCAATCTCTTGACAAAGATCTATTTACTAACAACTTAACCAAAGCTAATTCTCATTAGTGATTAAGCAATTAACAAGCATTAAATACCAGTTCTATCAAGCCAAGATACTCCCTAGTCATCCATTCTCATGTGTAAGGATAAGTAATCTCCTAAATGATTGGCTCAAGCATTTCATCAAACACTTTTGGTGCAGTAAAAGCCTAGATTCAAAATCCTAGTGGGTTTGCAAGGATCAAGTATTAAAAACATCAAGAAGGAAAGGATCAATCATATTAAACACTAAACATAATCAACCACTAAATCATCATGGATCCAGCCCATCCTAAGAACCCTAAGAGAACTATTCAGAACACATAGATAACCTAGCGAAATTCATAGATTCATAAACAGAAAACATAATTAAAAGCAGTAGTAGCATGATCAAAATCAGAAAATGCAAACTGTTAATTGAAACTTAAAATATTGCTTAAAAAACCAAGAAATTATGGGTAAAATCTTAAGAACAAGAGAGTGAATGTTTAGTTCTCAAAAAGCCTAAAAGATAAGATAATAGATGATAATATCAATTATTGATAAGGTTTGCTTAAATAGTCAAAGGATTAAGGCTTGGTCAATGGTTAAAACTCGGAAGTTGACCAAAGTCAAAACCAGAAAAAAAACCAAACGAAGGAGGTCGCCATGTATACACTGTGGAGTAGAAGCCGGTGTGAGTGTCCGGTGCAACTCCCTGAAATCTCGGGCTGATTTCTTCCAAGGTGTGCAAGCCGGTGTGAGTGCCCGGTGTAACTCCCAAAAGTCTTGGGCTGATTTCTCCAGAAGTGTAGATGCTGGTGCGGGTGCCTGGTGCAACTCTTCGAAGTCTCGGCTTGATTTCTTCCGAGGTGTAGAAGTCGGTGCACTGCTCGGTGCAAGTGAATCATCCTCCTCTTCCTTTAGCCTTTTTTTCATCCATCCACATGAACTCCACTCGAACAGAGGGTCTCAAAAGCTTCATAGTACCTGAAATACACTCTAAATGTAACAAAACATGTATTCCTAATCCTAATGTTTTCTAACTCTACTATGAATGCAAATATGACTCTTTGGACTATAAAGTAGGTGATATACAACGGAAAATAATACTAAATGAGCCTTAAAATAATGTAATAACACAAGCTATCAGAAACAAACCCAAATCAAAAACAAACCAAAATCAAAAACAAAAAAAATACAAAGATAACTATAAATATTATCGTGTGCTTAATTATTTTATACCATATATAAAAGACATTGCCATTCACTTTATATCCAATAAATACAGAAAAAATTCCAAAACCAAAGAGCATCTTATAATTGTAAGTTATATTTTGCAACACTTTTAAAGTTATAAGTTATAACTTGTAAAACCTTTTAAATGAAGGGAACCAAATGACAAAATAAATAAAAGTATGTAGATATGACATAAATAAAGAAAAAAATTATTTCCAAAAAAAATCAACTAATAAGCTATAACATATTTTATAACAATAAAATATACTCTAGTTGTGATATAATCATCTGAAAAGTTACTAAAACAGACAAAAAATTAAAGGATATTTTTATGGTAAAAAATCGGTGAATAACAAATACATTTATATGTCAAATGCCTGAATAATTAGAAAATAAATAATTTTTTACAATTTATTTTTCCGTGGTAAAGAACTGACAAATAACATATAACATATACATCTCTTGTGTCGAGACTCCAAAAACTTAGAAACAAACCAAAATTCCAGAAACAAAGGAAAAAATAAAAAGTAGTCTAAAATACTATCGAGAGTTTGATTCGATAAAATTATTTAGAAAAAAAAATTTAGTTATCTAAAAGTTATCAAAAAATAATTTTCTGGGACGTTACAAAAATTCGGATGGAGAAAATTTATATTTTAATATAGTCAAAAATCGGCGGATAACGAATATCTCTCTCATGCCAAATGTATGAAAAAATCTGAAACAGACCAAAAATCCAAAGATATTTTCTTGTAGTAAAAAAACCAGCAGATAACAGATATCGGGATACATCTTTCGTGCCAAATGTCTGAACAATTGGGAAATAAATCAAAATTCCAAAAACAAAGTAAATACAAACATAACTATAAATATTACCAAAATTAAATAATTATTTAAATAAATATAAAAATAAAATATAATAATTAACCAAATTTCCAAACAATTGGGAAACAAACCAAAATTTTAAAAACAAGAAAGACAATATAACTATAAATATATCTTTCATGTCAAATATATGGACAATCGGAAAATAAACCAAAATTCCTAAAATCAAGAGTATGATTTAATAAAGTTTATTTCCAAGAAAAGATATAGTTACCCTAAAGTTAACCAAAATTAATTGTCAGGAAAAAAAAAATCCTGTGAAGAAAAAACATTTCCCTATAGTAAAAAATTTTCGAATAACAGATTTATCTCTCATGCCAAATGCCAGAAAAATCATGAAACAAATCAAAACTCTGAAGATATTATTTTTGTAGTAAAAAACTAACGACGAATAACAGATATATATTTCGTGCCAAATGTCTGAACAATTAGGAAATAAACCAAAATTTCAAAAACAACGAATATATAAAAAATAACTATAAATATTATTGTGTGCTTGAATTTCAAACTTAGATAAAACTTTCTTTCTTTTTTTGCTAAAGTACTTATTTTTCCAAAAAATATCAAAATCTAATCATTTAAATAATTTTGAAAACAAGATATAATAATCACCATGCCAAACGTTTGAACAATCCTATACCTATTAATTGACAATATAGTTTAATGAAATATGATGATTTGTTTTAATTTTATTGGCTAAAAACAATAATTTAATCTAATTAAATGTGACATGTAAATAATGATGTGTAATGATGATATAATTGTGACATGACATTTGCTAACACATGTGGATTATGACATGACAAAAAAATTTTATGTGTTTAATTTATTTTAGTTCAAATAATTATTTTATAAAACTGAAAAATATAAAATATTTAATAATTATTATAAATTGTAAACCGTCGTTTTTTATCACATGCACAAAACATATGTTATATTTTTTTTATTACATACACAGATTTGTACACGCTAAATTGTAAAAAAATTATATCTTCATCACATGCACCGACTATATAATCTAAAGTAACATTAATCTAACAATGTTTAACTAAAGAACCCACATAAAAAAAAGTTTAACTAAAGAACCCATTTTTGTTGTTCACACAAAACAGAAGCTAAACAAATATGCAAAGAGAAGTTAGAGTATACCATGTTTTGTTAACCGAAGTATGATTATCTACTTTTAACAGTCTTCTTGAGATTGTCTTTCCGCAATATAATCTTAAGCAATATTAATTGTATCATCAAATTGTATAAAAATTGTGAGAATTCCCTTCATCACATGCACTGACTATATAATCCAAAGTAATATTGATCTAACAATGTTTGACTAAAGAGCCTATTTTTTTTGTCCACACGAAACAGAAGCTAAACAAATATACAAAGAGAAGTTAGAATATATTTAAGTTCAAATAATTTTATGTGTTTAATTTATTTTAGTTTAAATATTTGTTTTATACAAAGAAGTCTTTGAGAATTTAACTGAATAAATTGAGGAAGATTAATTGAAGACGAAGAAGATGATGAAATTTGCAGGTATGTACGTCTGACTCGCAAATCCACAGAAGGTAACCCGATCAACCAGCTATCAACGGGTCTGACCCATTTGACCTTTTAACATAATAAAATAGACCTTTTGTTATAATAAAATATTTAGTTAAAATTATACCATATTTTGCTATTAGGGCCTATAAGTTAATCGTCCTACCTAATTTTTTATATACTACAAAAAATTAAAATATTTATAACGATTTAGATATTATATTTATGTAATTAAATTTTTAAAACTGTTTATGCCTGCACATGCATGCAGGCCAAACTCCAAGTTGAGAAATAAAAGCAAATATATAATCATATTTTGTGTGTTTGATTTAATATAATTTATGTTGAAAAAAATATATAATTACCAAAAAAAATTATTTTATAAAATTGCATGCGTGAAAGTTGATAATTTACATGATTACCATGCATATTATTTAATCGATAAGATTTTGACATGTGTCACGATTTAAATTTATTTAAAAAGAAATTTTAGTTACAAAATTATATAATCAGAGATACTATTTATAAAATAAATAAATTTTACCATGACATTCTTTGTTATTTAGTTTACTATGACATTCTTTGTTATTTATTTACTTTTTTTGTTGGGATCAGAACCATTAAGAATAATGGAAAAACACAAACAAGTGACTTTTGCGTTAAGATGTTTTCTCTTCTATCTTATGTTTTTAAAAAAGGTTTTAAATATTTAGAATTTATCATTTTATATATTCTCAACACTCAGCAGAAAGATTTCCTATTACTTTCTAAGATAGTTGCAAAAATTTTAAAAATAATTTTTAATTAATTTAAAAACCACACTTTTACAGCATTAAGCCTCTACATCTCGGGCAAGGCACTGGGTAACGAGGTTCATGATCCATGTTTGGAGAAGCTTTATAGTGATTTTATATTGCTATATGACAAACTAACGCATACCAAACAGAATGTGAAAAAGGTACACTTAGAAAATGTGAACTACCCCGACGGTTTTATAAAAAAAAAAAAAAAAAAGTGGTAAGGTCATGGGACCACTTTCTGTCTAAGCAAGAGATTTTCAAGTGTGTTCGTCACGCAAATTAACTAGTGTGTTCGTCACGTAATAATAATCATCTATTGCAATAAACTAATTTGTAATGTATGTTAATGTTATTATTGTCTGTGACGTTTTTTTATTTATAACAAGGGAAAGGAAAGATCTTCGATTCATGATTCTCTATTGATTGAATTTTTACTTTTCCCAAAATAAGTTTGAAAAAAATTAAAAGTTGCAAAATGCAGGAATCAACAATTTGCACACATCAAGCAAAATATGAACTAGTGTGTTCATATAAATCATAATCCTCGTCGCAATGAAAAACTAGTGTGTTCCTCAAGCAAACCTTCGACAAGGTCATTATCCTCTAAGCAATAAACTAATTTGTTTTGTATGTCTATATCGTTTTATATATAACAAGGGAAAGATCTATAATTTACGATCCTTAGGTCTTAAGAACTATGACCCACAAAAGGACAAGAGATTCAGCGGATCCGTCAAGCTTTATACATTTTCCAAATTAAGATACACATGTGGATAAAAATCAGAAGTTTTGCAGTCTTGCACACATTACGCAAAACATGAATGGCTACAAACCACTTTTTGTTTTCATAGAAACATTACATTTTAGATGAAACATAGGCAACAGTTATTCCTCCACAATTACGATACTTAGAAACGGATGAGTCATTTACAATGTTCAAGCAAACCGGTTCCTTTGAATTTCTCTTCCATCAGTCCATCAATTCGAGCTGCCATCTCCGGAGTCAGACAGCTGTGCCAATCTCCGACCTTTCCCTTCCCGAAAAACGCACTGTTCGGAATAAAAATCCCAGGAACACTCTCTTTGTGTTTCTCTTCTTTGTTGGCTTCAAGATTCTTCAACGTCTCGAAACTGCAAAGATCCACAACTTTCTCAACAATCCCTTTCTCCTCTTCCTCGGCTGTGAATCCAAAACCCATAAACTCAGCCAATCTCTTCACGTAAGGCAAAGGATCAGCTCTCATCGTCTCGTACCTGAGGAACAAAACCTGATCTGGATTCTCTTGGTAAGCTTTCCAGTACGACATGACATGGTCTAGATAAGGTCCGTACCAAGAGAAGCCTCGACAGAACATATCAAAACACTCCTCAAGGTTATTTAGAGAGCCATAATTAGACCTTTGCTTTTGAAGGAAATTCCACATGGAGACAAAAGTGTCCTTTGGGTCTCTCAAGATGTAAACCTTCTTACAACCCGATTTCGAAATCGATTCCGGTAATAATCCATATGGGAGATGAGTTGCAAACAGAGTGTTCCCTTTGTCATTGAGAACATCATCTTGAGGAACGAAAGGAAAATCGGTCTCAATGAAAGGAACAAGCTCGTGAGGGTTACGTTTTAGGAGAGGGTTTGAAGAATGGTCAAACCGAGATCGATTTACGATGGCGAAAGTTAAAGCTTTGAGCCAAGTGGTACCTGACTTTGGATAGCTACAAACGAAAAAGTCAATGGGTCGCGCTTGGAAGAATTCTTGCGTGTAAAGCCAACATTCTAGGAGACGTTGCATTATCCAGTAGCCACCGTAGCCGATCAGCGGAGCTTTCGGTCTCCAGCCTTTCGCGTGAGGAAACGTGGAGATTAGAGCTTGGTACCGTTTCTGGTTCTTCTTGAACTCTGTTGACCCTTTCTTGGTCTCGTCTTGAGTTAAAGTTTTTGATTCCATTGGAGATAGAGAAAGAGGATTTGAGGACTCGTGTTGTGTTCCGTTGGAGATTTTTTGTTCCGATGCCATGTAAAAGGTGTAGTGAATCAGATTCATTTCCATTAAAAAATACATGACAATATATATACACGCACGCCTAGAGATCGATATCTTCTAGAGACTAGAGTGTCCGGACAAAGATTGGATTGCGTGTTTAGTCATGATGCCACCTACCCTTCTTAAGTTTTTAGTCATGATGCCACCTAACCTCAAATGCCACCTACCCTTCTTAGTGTCATGATCTCAGCCATTAGATCTTAGGGAATCTTCGATCGCAAGATTCGCAAGAAACCCCGAACAAACGAAAGCGACAAGTAAAATTTATGATCTTTTGAGGTGTTTGGTATTACTAGAGCAAGAAATAAATTGGTTATTTTCTTTTTGATTAGTAGATTTTGTACTTCAGCTTACCTTGAATTTAAGAGAATGTTAAATTTATATTCAAACAAAAAAAAACCGGTTTTACATCAAATGCTTCATTGTTTTAATTAAGCCAGAAGAATTTTGAATTATAACAATCAGCCACGACTCTCGAACCATCTTGATAGAGCATCTTCGTATCTTACGTCTTGCCGCCTAATAGAGGAGATCCTATCACGAACAGCTTTGTCAATAAGATGAGTAAGTCGATCGTGCACCGTGGGTGTGTCGCCATGTCGACGCTTGTTTCTCTCTGTCCAGATGTAGGTATAGCCGCTTGTAGTGTATATCTGAACAGGAAAACATCAATGCGAGAGGCATTGTATTCCGATAGGAGCAGAGTGAATGTATCCCAATTGGTTGTGTACTTGTCGAGGAGAAGTTGTCTGGTCAGGACTTCCCATATATGGCTCGTGTAAGTACATGAGAAGAAGAGATAGTCCCTGGATTCAACAGCTTGCACACAGTCGCCTGCAATGTTTGCGTTCCATAGCAGCATTCTCGCTCCAGTCATTAGGGGATTCTGGACTGCAAGCCAAGTCATAAAAGTGAATTTCGGGGTGGCATGCTGGAACCAGACCCCTTGATGCCATGCGTTGGTCTGCTTGACCTGTCTGATCTGTTCCCATGTCTCAGATGCGGCAAACCTTAGTCGATAGGAGCCATTAGGTCTGCGCCAGAGCGGTTTGTCCCTTTGGTTTACAAGTCTTTTGAGTTTCTGCTCATGGATAGTGTCCCTCGATAGAGTTGAACGAATCAGTCCGATGTCGTCTGCGTCTGTGAGTGTTAAACACTGAGGCCACTGTTTCATTGATCGAAATACCCAATTCTACAACACCACCTGCTCCTGTAATGTCAATAAGTCTACCCAGGTGAGACCAATTATCATACCAGAACGAGGTTTCCTCTCCACTTTTGACCTCCTGCTTGTGAAATGATTGAGCGAGCTCTCTGAGTTTTAAAAGTTTGCGCCACATCCAAGATCCTGTGCTTGGCTTAAACTTGACTGACCAGAAGGAGTCAAGCTGGAGGAGATACTCTTTAATCCAGTTAACCCATAACGAGTCTCTTGCGGACAGAATACGCCAGATAAGCTTCAGATTACACACCAGATTGACTTCCGAGAGTAACTTGAGTCCTAATCCTCCTTCTGCTTTCGGCTTACAGATACCTGCCCATGCCTGCTTTGCTTTTCTTGGATTTAGATCAGGTCCAGACCAGAGAAAATCAGCACATAAGCTTTCTACTTCTTTGATGCAAGCTTTTGAATTTGAATATTACTGGTACGAGAATCGAGTCCTTTGCCTATTGAATGACCCCATAGTTACAAAAGATGTAAAACATATGACGTCATGTGATGCAGACACAAAGTAGAATAGTGATGTCACATGACTAAGATTCATTTCTCCATAGCTTCTTCACCAGCCACTTCTACAACTTCGACTCTCTCAGATAATGGCCTGATTTTGGTGAGCAAAACCTCTGTTTCCACAGAGAAAGAAAACAGTAAGAAAAAGATAGTGATCGAACGAATTAACCAAGTTTGAAACTTCTTCAATAACTCACTAAGTTCTGAAGATTGATGAGACCAGAAACAATTCTTGGTGAACGAATAGCCTTTGCTGCTAACATAGGTTCTTGGGTTTGGCTCCATGTAATTCCTTAGGTATTTTTTGTGCCCCTGTCCCCAAAATCATCTCAAACAGTAAATTTTAAAGGTAAAAGACGTAGCTAATCCCAAGTGTTAGTTTTATGACTAAAACACTCGGTTAGTCTTATAGCCTAATATATGTCAGGTAATAAACAGACCCGTAACGAGCCACAACATGATGAAAAGGCTCAAGCATCGTGTGAGTCAGACACACAGAGGAAGATGGAGAATGACAAACCTTTGTGATCACACAGATATCCACATTGCTACCACTTCCCAAGTCGTTGAATATACCCGAGCATATTGCTTCAGCAACCAACTTGATTCCTGCGTCTCTCTAGAGGATTTGGTGTCAAAGAATAAAACATACGAAACCTGAAAAGATAAATGTCTCTGTTGTACTTACCGTTAGACCTTCTTTATACTTTGCCTCAAACACTGACATGGCAGCAAGAGAACCAGAGCCCATTGTAGCGAATGGTTGTTCGTCAGTGGAACCGCGGGGATATATCTACATATTAACCAAAGCGTTAGAGATGAATACACTATGAAATAACCTGAAAAGGTGTTTCTTGAGAAGGGTCAAAGCAGTAATGACCCGTGAGTCACGGCCAGTCTGGAATCTATGTAACCGCAACTGCGAGCTGAACATATCTGAACAGGGAGTTAGAAACCAAAATATCTACGCACATACTTTCATGTTCCCATCAAACATTCTCACAATAGTTATCTGAAGCTACCAGGTGCTGGATCCATTGATATTTAATTTCAATCCAAAACCCTTCTCTTTGTGGTATATATGCAACCTTTTGCATCAATTCATTCCAATGAACCGGAAATTCTCAGAACCTGAGTCTGTGTAAGTCATTTTGTCTATTTTGGAACCATGGAACGTGGGCATGAATTTAACTTTCCGTGGCATGGAGAGTTCCGGTTCATTGAATGGATTGATGCAAAAGGTTGCATATCTTTAACATACCAAAAAGGCAATGTTAGTCCAAAGAAAATACTTTCTTTGCTAACTAATTTGTTAGCATTTGCATCTTATCACCTTGAGTCACTTTTCACTTCCATAACTTGCAAACAGCCATTAAAGGTGAACTTACTATCCAACAATTACACTAAGCCAACACACACAAAAGCTATGTGTTTTGGAGTATTGTGAGAGAAACACAGAACCTGGAAAATCAACCCAACGATAGTTGTTCCAGTCTTGAGAAATCCCAAGAAAACCCAAAATCCCTTTTTTTTTTTGCCTTTAGAAAACTCAAATCCTTAATCTCTGATTTTCCAATGCCAGCTATCGATCTCTAAGAACAATTTCATAATCCTAAGATAAGACTAATTTCCTTTTTCTTCTTTGTGTTTGATTATCCAGTTCCACGGCATTGATCACTTGACCCAAAATGGTTGCTAAGAATTACCAGTTACTGCTTCGGTGTTAGCAGCGGTTCCTGCACCACAACAGTAAATGTCTGGTGCCATATAGTGAATCTTCTCACAGTTCTTATCAGCAACAATGGGCCCTTCAGTTTCCCGTGTATCAGCACCAAGTATCACACCATCCTATACAAAAAAGTCAGAACCGTATGTCTTCTATTGCAGAGTCTGAAAAGAGAAGATCAAGAACACAGGATAGCATAGTTCATGAAGAGCTCTAATAAAAAGCAACAACAATTCATATACTTTCATGTTCCCATCAAACATTCTCACCAGGTGCTGGATCCATTGATACTCGGCCTATGTGCTCCACAATTTCAATCCAAAACCCTTCTCTTTGTGGTATATATGCAACTTTTTGCATCAATTCATTCCAATGAACCGGAAATTCTCAGAACCTGAGTCTGTGTAAGTCATTTTGTCTATTTTGGAACCATGGAACGTGGGCATTAACTTTCAGTGGCATGGAGAGTTCCGGTTCATTAAATGGATTGATGCAAAAGGTTGCATATCTTTAACATACAAAAAGGCAGTGTTAGTCCAAAGACAATACTGTCTTTGCTAGCTAATTTGTTAGCATTTGCATCTTATCACCTTGAGTCACTTTTCACTTCCATAACTTGCAAACAGCCATTAGCGTGAACTTACTATCCAACAATTACACTAAGCCAGCACACACAAAAGCTATGAAACTAAACACAGAGCCTATATGTTTTAGCATATTGTGAGATAAAAAAAACACAAAACCTGGAAAATCAACCAAATGATAGTTGTTTGAAGTCTTGAGAAACCCTTTTATATAAGCATGTCGTTCCTTTTGCACAGATCGAAGCTGAACCCACCCTTTGGCGGTAGATCGACAGACTACATTTTCCGATTCACCACTCCAGAAATCAGGAAAATTTGAGAAGCCATCACGTTATTGATCAATGAAAGAGTGGCGTCTCCTTAATCAGCCATTATCTTCTTCCTCTTTCTTCCATTTTCATCTCTTTCTTCCTCATCTAATCTCTATTTCTTCTATCTTCTCATACTCATTTCTTATTTATCTTCTTGGATAGAAATTGGTTCTATCAATTGGTGCTTTCATTGAGAGCTTTTCAGGATGAGTTTTTTAGAACTCAGTACAGAACTGGACAGATCCACAAAGCGACTAAGGAAGACGATGCTGGAGTATGCTCTGAGACAAAACGATGAGCTCACGTAAGAATGGATAAATATTCTCAAGGGATGATTTGGAGAAGACTATGATCGAGAGTATCTGCCCCAACAGCTGTCTAAAGAACAGCTCAAGAAGACGCTGAGTACCAGCAGGAAGCTCTGAAGAATTTCATCGAATACTTAGTGGACGAGTCTCCAGATGAAGTTTCTGCAGACTCTTAATGATTCTTAATTACATTCACTCTCTTATACATGATTATATGAGGAGTGATTTGGTCCAGGGGCAGATGCACACTAAAAGTTTGGTGGCACGTGCCCCATACTCATTTTTGTTTTTTTTTTATATACAATAGTTAAACTTAAACATAACTAAGTTTTTATTTGTCCATTTGTTTAAATACAGTTAAAGGCAGGTTTAAAATTAAAACCCATTTGAAATTATAAATAAATAAAAATTAATGATATTATTTTGATTTTTTATTTCTTGACTTAGCAGCAATTTTAATTACTGTTTTAGAGCAAGCCCAATAAAAACATCATTAGTATTGGTCTTATTGATTAATTATTAATATTTTGTATACTTTATGTATATAAAACACTTTATAGTATTTTGTTGTTTTTAGAGCATACAACAGAGATATTTTTGATGAGTGTTTTAAAAACAAAATAAATTTAAAGTAAAAGCTTTTGTTAACAACTTTTAAAACATAAAACATATTAATTATACAAGTGCAATTCAGAAACTGAAATTTTCCATCGGCTACTCATAGCTTGCCATGTGTGCGTTTTTAATTTAGACACTTATCTAAAATATAAGACATCATTCACCATTTTTTTATTCAGTTTTATTATTAAGAACACTTCATTAGACACTCAAAGATCACCATTGGATTTGGTCTTATGTTTCGAGAGATATTTCTCAGCAATAAAGATTGTGAACAGTACTTTATGTAATTAAATGAGTGATCAATATTTATATGATTATCTATTTTGTCTTATTGAAAAATAACTATTTGATAATGTGACAAGTTAAGTAATGATAAAAATGTTTCAGAATATGAAAAATCGTTGGGTAATTTTATAGGAGTTTTTAGTTTTTAATTTTGTTTGATTATATTTTTTCTGTTATCTTTATTTTTAATAATTTATTTATTAATTAAAATATCAAATATGTGCCACATGCTAAATAAATTTCTGCGTCTGCCCCTGATTTGGTCTACCAAGATAACCGATACAATAGTTACTTGGTTTGGTTTAGTAAACCAATATTTCCAATTCTACACTAATAGTTTTCTTCTACCTCAATTAACATCACATTTTGCCTAAAACCCATATTGGGAGAAGCTCAGCTTTGTTGTATCACAAGTTCACAAGTCACAACTATGAATCTAAATCGAACCGGAGGTGAGATACAAATCTTAAAAGTAAGCGTAGGCATTTCGGTTTAATTTTGTATTCAATTTTTGTCCAATTTGGTTATTTCAGATTTAATATAAATTGGTTCAGTTTGTATTCGGTCAGTTAAATTTCAACAATTTCAGCTATAAACAAGGAGAAAGTAAAGCTATTTTGCGACTAAACACTTGGTTACTATCCAGCCCTGAAAATTTTGAGATTCGAAAAGGAAATTTACGAGAATGGGACAGGAACGGGAAATTTAGAAATTGAGAAATGATTTTTATAAGAGATTCTAACAAAAATAGAACGGAAAATTACAGGTATGAGATGGAAATCTGCAAGTACGAGACGGAAATGAGAATCCTAAATTCTCAACTTAAAGACATGTATTTTGGGAAATTTTGGGAAACTTCGGAAATTTTCAAGAAATTTTGGAAGTTTTCAGAAATTTTTGGGAATTTTTGGGAAATTGTAGGAAATTTTGATAGAATTCAACAAATTTCGGGAAATTATGTAATTTTTTTTAAATATTAATTTTTCTCGATCTGATTCTCTTACCCTTTCCTTACACTTCTCTTACCGTTTGAATAAAATAAATGATCCCAAATGAGAATTTTCTTTAATGGATAAGAGAATGGGACGGGAAATTTTTAAAAATAGGTATGGGAGGGAACCAGGTACCTGTTCTAAAATTTTCAGGGCTACTACTATCTAGTCCTGAAAATTTTGGGATTCGAGAAGGGAATTTTTGGGAACGAGAAATTTGGGAATTGAGAAATGATTTCCATAAGGGAATCTGGCAAAAATAGAGCGGGAAACTGTGGATACGAGATGGGAATCAACGGGTACGGGACGGGAACGAGAATCCCAAACTCTCAACTTAAAGACATATATTTTGGGAAATTTTGGGAAATTTCAAGAAATTCTGGAAATTTTTGAGAATTTTCGGGAAATTGTAGAAAATTTCCATAGAATTCAACAAATTTTAGGAAATTATGTAATTTTTAAAAATATTAATTTTATAAACTGGAATTCGGGTTTTGGATCTGATTTTCTTACATTTTTCTTACTCGTTTGAATAAAATAAATGATTCTGAATGAGAATTTTCTTGAAAGGGAAATTTAAACTGGGTACACAAGGGAACCGGATACTCGTCCCAAAATTTTCAGGGCTACTACTATCTGTCAGGTAATAAACAGACCTGCAACGAGTCACAACATGATGAAAAGGCTCAAGCATGGTGTGAGTCAGACACAGAGGAAGATGGAGAATGACAAACCTTTGTGATCACACATATATCCACATTGCTACCTTGTGTCTTCATCATCAATCATCTATTGAGAATCCGAAAGAGAAACACAGGGGCGTAGGCACTAATCATATCATAGTTCATTAAGAGCTAATAAAAAGCAACAACAATTCATACTTTCATGTTCCCACCAAACATTCTCAGAATAGTTAGAGCAATCAAATTGTTATATGAAGCTACCAGGTGCTTAATCCATTGATATTTGTTAGCATTTACACTAATCCAAACACACAAAAGCTATGAAACCAAACACATAGCCTATATTGATGTAGGATTGAAGATGCTTCAATCTTTACACTTCTTGAAAATCCTTGCTTTGAGCTAGAGTTGATAGAATGAGTAGCTTGATGGTTGATAAGCTGGTTGTGCTTGATGACCACAAACACAAAAGGTTAGACTTTAGTTCTTCAAAGGCTAATCCTCACAAGAATAACTAGATTCTACACGAAATTCTTCAAGCTTGATTCCACAAACACAAGAAGATAATTCGGTGGAACAATTTGGGTAACTTGAATAGCTCCGAATATGTACATGTAGGTCCATATGTTGAATTTGGCGGTTCTCCCTTGGTTTGAATCAAGTAACTCCGGTTTCTGGATTATATATTAGCTTGTATATATTCTGAAGTCTTCTGATGATATAGAATAAAGGGGTGGGTCGAATGAAATGTGTTGCTTCCCCAAGTTTCCTTAATCGGCTCTAATAATGCTCCATTTGGTGGTTTAAGTAGATTTGGCGGTTTATGGTGATTCTCATCTATTTTTATTGAAGCTGGACATGGTTTAGCTTGGTCAGGATGTTCTCTTGGACATATGGAACACTGGCGTTTTGATTTAAAGTCCTTAGCTCCTTTGCAATCAGCTACAAGTCTCCCTTGCTCCTTATCTTCAAGCAAAACAGGTTCTAGCTCCTCTCCTTTGTGTTTCTCCTTGATATAAGCATTGATGCTTACATCATACTCTCCCTCTTGAAGAGTTTTTGTCTTCAAAACATTAATACCTGCATCAAACAAAGCTAAGTTAGTTTTTAGAAAATTTGCAGAGTTTAAAAACTTACCTTGTTGCTTCTTTGTTTCAATGGGCATTAGATGGTCTAATAGAGAGACAAATAGAATGTCTTTAGCTTCAGTAAGCGCCAATGTTGATCTCAGCTGAAGTATGGGAGTTTTCTCTGCCTTGTATTCCAAGTTCTCATGCTGGTGTACCACGTTCTTGGTCCTTTGCACTTGCTCTTTAATGGCATTGGCTTGTAAATCATGGTTTGTTGCTTTGTAGTTAAAGAAACTTCTTGGGTAAAGTTGAGGGATTTTTGGTACTAAATCCTTTGGTGCATACATATCCCTTAGTAATGCTTTGAGATCTCCCCAGGTTGTTATGGTTGGCTCCGTGTAGAACCAGCGGTCATCTTCTTCTTGCAACTACCATTTATAAACATCTCTAGCAAGTTGGCCAATTGCATAAGCTAATCTCTCCTCTTTCAAGACGTTGTTGTAGTAGAACCATTCATCTATGTTTCTTTTCTGCTTTAGATAGTTTTCTTTGCCTGAAAATGCATAGAGTTGAAGTTTATTAGTAGATTGATAATCAGAATCAAAATAAACTTTAGAATTGAGAACATGAGAGGTTTTAGGTGGGTTGCTCCATTTTGAACTCCATGAGTTATCTGTCTGCTTAAGATGCTGCTCTTCAAGGCCTACAGATTCTTCATATTCTCCTTGTGATTAGTCATTTTCAGTTATTTACTCTTCCATGGAGTTGCTTTCCTTATAGTCTTCTCCCCATTCATTTTCTTTTTATTCATACCATCTCTTGTAGCTTCAGAGAGTTTTGTTGTGGTCTGGTGGTTCAGGCTCAGGATCATGACCATAGTAAATTTCGTCCTCAGTCCATGGTGGGAATTTATAGCCAGCCTCCTCTTCAAAAAAGGCAAGACTCTCTTCTTCTTGACTCCATTGGTCATTGAAGGGTTGATAAGGGCTCTCCTCATCTGAATACTCCATTGATGCTTCTGCTCTTTTTTTTTTCTCTAAGCTTTCCTAGCAAATAAGATCAAAGGAAATGTATCAAATATGTAAAAGAAAAAAAAATATTTTTATGTGGTTTTTCTGATTTAATAAAATAAAATAAACAAGTAAATGCAAAACAAATAGTTTAAACAATTAAGACCAGTTGAAAGAAAATTATTTTAAAAATTAGCAAATGATTTGAAAATTCAAAAGAGATATTTTTATGGTTTTTAGGAGTTTAATTAAACCAAAACAAGAAACAAAATATTTTTATGGGTTTTTTTGTTTTTATAAAATTCAAGCAAAACAGATAAACAGAAATAACAATTCTTTTGGGTTTTTGGATTTATATAAAACAAAACTTTAAAAACTGTATGAAAAATTAACAAAACTTGAAATAAAGATAAGAATACACCTGAGATAGGAGCTCTTAGCTCTGATACCAATGATGTAGGATTGAAAATTCCTTAATCTTTACACTTCTTGAAAATCTTTGCTTTGAGCTAGAGTTGATGGAATGAGTAGCTTGATGGTTGATAAGCTGGTTGTGCTTGATGACCCCAAACACAAAAAGTTAGACTCTAGTTCTTCAAAGGCTAACCCTCACAAGAAGAACTAGATTCTACACGAAATTCTTCAAGCTTGATTCCACAAACACAAGTAGATAATTCGCAGGAACAGTTTGATTTAGAAAGATAAACTTCTTTGATACAAATAAAAATTTTCTTGATTATAACTTAGGTAACTTTGAAAATACAAATGTTTGAGCTTATATAAGGCTCTAACTTAGGTAAATACGATCATAAACTTTAAAAACAAAGCAAAGAAAGAGGCATAAGTGATGGAAAATGTTAACTAGCCATTTGGCTTAAATGGGGATGATCTTGACTTGGGCGCTGAAAGGGGGATTGTTGATGGGTCTTTGGCACGAAATAAATATGCTAAATCTTCTAAAGATGATAGAGGGTTGAGATTGAGTGAGAGATGTGGTCGTTGGTTTTTTTTTTTCCATCTTTTCTCCTTAAAATAATAAAAGTGGTTATATCTTTGGCAAGTGCTTCTTTGATGATATCTCCTTGGTTTTGAGCTGGTTTAATGTGGTTAATGGCTTGATCTGGCGGTTTAAAAATTTTGGTAAACTCTATAAACCTCAAAGGAAGCGTGAATGAGATGTTAGTATAAGCTATGCTCCTTGTTTCCTTCAATAGCTCTGAATATGTACATGTAGGTCCATAAGTTGAATTTGGCGGTTCTCTCTTGGTTTGAATCAAGTAACTCCGGTTTCTGGCTTGTATATTAGCTTGTATATCTTCTGAAGTCTTCTGATGATATAGAATAAAGGGGTGGATTGAATGAAATGTGTTGCTTTCCCGAGTTTCTTTAATTGGTTCCAATATTGCTCCATTTGATGGTGTAAGTAAATTTGGCGGTTTAGGGTGATTCTCATCTATTTTGATTGAAACTAGACATGGTTTAGCTTGGTCAGGACGTTCTTTTCAACATATGGAACACTAGCGTTTTGATATAAAATCCTTAGCTCCTTTGCAATCAGCTACAAGTCTCTCTTACTCTTTATCTTCAAGCAAAACAGATTTTACCTCTTCTCTTTTGTGTTTCTCTTTGATATAAACATTGATGCTTACATTATATATATTTTAAAGTATTGTGAGAATCAAAGACACACAAACCTGGAAAGTCAACCCAACGATAGTTGTTCTAGTCTTGAGAAACCCTTTTGTATAAGCATGTCGTTTCTTTTGCATCGAAGCTGAGCCCACCACTCTAGAAATCAGGAAAATTTGAGAAACATATGATCCTGAAAATTCAACATGAAACCAAATGTTCTAGAGAATTTACAAATATTTCTCTCAAAAACTCTAATCCCAATTTGATTTTGATACGATCTCGGACAAGAGTTTTTTGGGCTTGAGAATTGAAGAAAATGATCGAAGCCCAAAGTCATGATTATCTTAGTTTATTTACAATCCATACCATTGTCTTCTACGTTCTGTATTTAGGCTTTTTTTTTTTTTGGTTTTTTGTAAAAGTCATCACGTTATTGATCAATCAAACACTAGAGTGGCGTCTCCTTAATCAGCGATTATCTTTTTCCTCTTTCTTCTATTTTCATCTTTTCTTCCTCATACAACTCTATTTTTCTATCTTCTCATCCTCATCTCTGATTTATCTTCTTGGATAGAAATCGGTTCTATCAATTGGTTCTTTCATTGAGAGCTTTTGAGGATGGGTTTTTCAGAACTCAGTACAGAACTGGACAGATCCACAGAGCGACTAAGGAAGACGATGCTGGAGTATGCTCTGAGACAAAACGATGACCTCAAAGAAGAATGATTAATATTCTCAAGGGACGATTTGGAGAAGACTATGATCGAGAGTATCTGCCCCAACAGCTGTCTAAAGAACAGCTCAAGAAGACGCCTGAGTACCAGCAAGCGAAGACAGCAATTGTGGAGCCTGTGAGACAACCTAAAGAGCTCAAACCGATGGAAATTCCAAGGAAGCCTCTGAAGAATTTCATCGAACACTTGGTGGACGAGTCTCCAGATGAAGTTTCTGCAGAATCCGAGTCTGTGAAGGTTACAAAAGTGAGAGATCTCCATGGATACATTGGATTGAAAACAATGGATGTCAATGGCTTTGAGGTTTTGGCTTCCCAGGTAAATAAGAGGATTCATCTTCTATTGTTATCATTAGTGAGAAAGTTCTAACCTGAAACCTAAATTTATCTTCTGTGTACATCTGTTTTGACTCGCAGGTAGAATCTGTGAGACATATATTCCAAAGACACCCAGACATTGCGGCTGAGTTCCGTGCAAAGAACCAACGTATGAGGAAAGCGTGTATGAGTTTCCTGCTGAGCGTAATAGAGACGTCGTGCCAGTCACTTGAGGAGCTCTCCAATGAAGATCTTGTGGAAGCAGACATTGCGATTACATACTTGAAAGACGCATGCTTCAAGGTGGATTGGTTAGAGAAGAAGCTGAACCAGCTAAAAGATAACAAGGAGAAAGAGAAGTCTGGTTTGGCTCGGCTCCAAAAAATAGAGGAAAATCTGTTGAATCTGAAGCTACAGTGGTCAGAGATGGACCATCTTGCATAGATGGACCATCTTGCAGAGATGATGATACAATTAAACGTAACTTCAAAATGATCAATGAAATCAAATGAATCTGATGTTTTTAAAACAACGATTCATGAACCTTAAGAATCCAAAACAAGAGAAAAGGATCTTCGATGAATTACAGAGAAGAGAACGAGATGAAGAAGGTGAACTCGTACAACAAATTTCTGATTATTGGTTTGTCTTTCCTCCGATCCTTTTAACGATCAAGCTTAATTACTTTTGATCACAGCCGTTGATCCCCTTTTAATCCCAGCCCTCTATCATCTCTTAATCATCCTCTCTTATTTCCTATAACAAATCCTCCCTGTTTAGAAAACCTTGACCTCAAGGCTTATATGAAAAGCTTCACCAGGATCCCAAATTTGGTTGACTTGAAGCAAAGAACTTAAATGTTGCTTAGCTATACCAACTCTAACCGAGAAAGAATTGTGATGTTCAGTCATTGAAGAAGTCGGTAATTTTGCTTTTGTTATAACCAGCGAATTAAGCTTGTTCTGCACTTCTCCTTCCATAGAAATCTTCAACGCATCCTTCACAAAAAACTTTAGCCTCCACAGTGTTGGTTTTTCCAGAAAATCTTCTATATAGTCATGGTAAAATGTTTGCAAACCCCATCTCCACTGTACTTGAATCTTCTGAAGACTTAACCTCAGTAGTCGATCACATTGGTAACATTTAGACCTCCACTTGTGCTTCATGTGAGACATCTCATCACTACAGCCGTAGCTCTGTTCTACTAAGAGAGTCAGGACAAAAGCACTCAGGAAAAGCTTGCAAACTGAACTTAATTCATCCATTGATATACCAGCTGTGATGTCAACACCAAAGCCCAAACAAGAATGTGATCCATAGCAATGACGCCATTTGATAAACAGATTGTTTTACTGGTTTTTATCAAATCCCCAAACCAAGATAATGATGTAGTATAGTGGTGAGGGGTATCAATCCAGCCTAGGTTGATGAAAGCCACTAAGAATGCAAGAGCTAAGCAAATCTAAGTCAGACTCGGGTAAATGGATGAGAAATTCTATAAAAACTAAATGCAAGTGCTAAATGACTAAGAAAAATATTTTAAAATCCCCTTTAGAGGGTTAAACAACTACTAGATGAACTCTAAGGATTTAAAATGCAAGACAACTAATTATTAAAAATCGAACTCTAAAGGCAGATAAACAGAGAAATTTCTAACAACTTAGAACAATGATTTTAAAGACTAAAGAAAAAAACTTTATGACTAAGAAATGATAACTTTGAGTTTTAAAATGCTAAAAAAGGATTCAAGGTTGAGGATCATGTTAAGAAGGTTCAAGATTCAAGCTTGAGTTTTGAAAACATTAGATCTACACATTTTGTGCTATCTCTAAGCCTTGAGAAGCTAAAAGAGGTTTATCCATGGCGTTTGGTATAAACCCTTTCCTCAACCCTTCCTCCTAATCCATGGCGTGTGGTGGAAAGATGGATCAATGAACATTAAGCATAGATCTCAAATAATGGCCTAACTAGCTCCCTAAGCATCCATGGCGTTTGGAAAGGATGAGCTAGTCTCTTGGATTTGGTTTTAAGGAATTCCTGAATCCTGTCAAGGTAATGATATCCCTGAGATCAAAGAGATTTTTCCCAAGACTCTCTAAGCATTAAGAGCCCAAATACAAGAAGAGAATAGATTAAGAACAAGAAAAGTCCCAAGCTTAAACCCTTTAAACCCTTCTTAATCGCCCCAACCTTAAACCCAAGGAAAACTACTCACTACTCATGATTAAAACTGATGAAAATGCAAAGGATGAAAAATCAAACATGATTAAACTAGTAAGCAAGAAGATTAATCGAAAAATACTTAAGATTAAGCAAGATTAAGAGTTTGCAAAACAAGAAAAGCTTGAAAAGTAAAGCAATGGCGATTTTCAGCCTTAGTGCATAAGAAAACATAAACTAGAAAGAGACCCAATGAATGGTTCACAAATTATCGCCCAAAATAGCCAAACAAAGAAAATGGTCCCCTCACTAAAATTCAAAAGTGAGCTGTCCGGATAAGGTTCTAGAGATCGACTTGGGTAATCGATCTCTAGCTCGATCTTCTTCGTGGATCATCTTCCTTTGCTCGATCACTGGGTCGATTTGGTCAGGTGGATTGAGTGCTTCAGTCGATCTTCTTGTCGATCCTCGGATGATCGAGTTGTGAGCTCGATCTAGCCCTCGTTCTGCATGGCTTAGTCCACGTCCGTACTCATGATCGATCACCTTGGTCGATCTTGGTCTCGATCCTCCTTCTTGAAACGACCCCTTTGTCTCGATCTTCTGGTCGATCTCATCTTGATCGACCTGCCTAGCTCGATCCTCCCTCGATCTCGGTTCCTTTGCTGAATGGCTGAGTTCTTCCAAGTGTCCACAGGCTCCCTCTCGATCTTTAGCATGTCCACGCAACCTCCATAGCTCCAGTGTATCCAAAACAACCTGAATATGATGCAAGAATGCAAGAAATATGCAAATGCTAATGCAAAGTGCACTTAGGACCTAAAATGAGACGAATGGTGCAAACCTAGCCTATTATGTAAGATGAATGCATGAAAACTACTCTAAATACATGCTAAATATGCGAAATATATGAGTATATCAATTCCCCTAAATTTGTCTTTTGCTTGTCCTCAAGCAAACAAAATTTAAGAAAGGAAGAGAGGTTTAAAAGTGGGAGCTCAAATTTCCAAAAGTGTTTCAGCAAATGAATCAATTCAATGGTCATAGTTCTCAATTCTAAGATGCAATGCACAAACTCATACTCCAAAGCTCTGATACCTTTGATACAATTAAACGTAACCTCAAAATGATCAATGAAATCAAATGAACCTGATGTTCTTAAAACAACGATTCATGAACCTTAAGAATCCAAAACAAGAGAAAAGGATCTTCGATGAATTACAGAGATGAGAACGAGATGAAGAAGATGAACTCGTACAACAAATTTCTGATTATTGGTTTTCTCTTTCTTCGCATGTTTTATCCTCGCTCCTCATATTGCTTCATCTCAGCCATCCACTCTCATTTAATCCTGACCGTTTAAGCCATCACTGCCACATCACTTGTACTATAACAGATGGAGAAGTCAGAGTTGTCAGCCACCAGAACTGCTCTGTCTTTCGATGATCTTGTTTGATGACTTCAGTTTTTAGGCATTTGGTTTCAAAATAACAGATTCTCTCTTAGGGGTAATTAAACTTGTGTTGTTGATGATCTATCAAAATTTCGGTTACCACATCTGTTTTCGTTTTCCTATATAAAAAAGTTGTGCATGAAACAGAGGATTTTGGAGAGTTCATTGACTATGTAGAAAGTTTGTCATGTTTCGCTTATGAATCTATCTTCTTATAGAACTGGATGAAAAGAACAAAAGTCTATCATTTTTGTAACTGTAATTAAGCACGCGCGATCACAAAATAGTGGCACTTGTCGAGAGACAAACTTGCCCCTAGGACCCTTTGCCAGAAGGAATATAGACCGGTCTGTAATCACTTGGGTTTTTTGGTTAAGCAAACTGTATAGCCCCGAGCCACAATGTCCCACGAGTTGTTGTTCTAACCATATTCAGCAACGGTATATATACTCGTGTTGTGAGTACTAATTATCCGATGTGGGATCAATTAAAGATTACGCCATAAGGGATTGTAGTTAACACATGCTACTCTCACGTGCTCCTCATTAAACTAATTTCCCCAGATACTCTGATTAGAAACCCTAATTTTAACTACCCCAGTCCGGTAATCAGCAAACTATGTGACTGCGAAAATAAAAAGAGTGATAACATCAAGAACCTCCTATGAGTTTAGAGAATGATGCTAGTTTTACCCACGCACACGCCGTAGACCTCCTTGTGTTGTTTCTTGGCGCCGAAGAAACCGTCTATAGAGGCCTTGGTCTTACCTCTACCTACAAGTTCTTTAGACAATGTTTTACAATATGACCTTTTAAATTAACCAAATTATTTTTTATATAAAATGTATATTTTTCCTATTTAAAATTATTAAATTTATCAATCTTCTATAAATGAGAACTCTTACAATTTGCTAAACTAATAGAATATACCACAATCAATTTTATAAACATTATTTATACAAAAATGTAAAACAAAACCATGAAACATGATTAATAAGGTAAATAGTACATGATCTAAAGATTTTAAAAAAATGAAACCTATATAAAGATATTAAATAGCAAGACAAACATCATAAATAATCTTTCGAGATACAGATTGTTTGTATCATTGTATTACTTTATTTTTAACAAGGGAAAGATCTTTGATTTACGATCCTAGTTTCTTGAATTTATACATTTCGTAAAAATACATTTAGATAAAAATCACAAGTTGCAAAGGATCAAGACAGCACACATCATGCAAAGATGAATGGCTTACAATCGTTTTATAGAAACAGTACATATTGACAAAACAGAAACAAGATTTATTCTTGCAATATACAACTTAATACACACAGAATCAAACAGAAAACAAAAATATAAACTTGAGATTTAAACGAAGTATATAAGGATCATTTACAATGCTCAAGCAAACCGGTTCCTTTGAATTTCTCTTCCATCAATCCATCGATGCGAGCTGCCATCTCCGGAGTCAGATAGTTCTGCCAATCTCCGACCTTTCCTTTCCTGAAAAATGCGCTATTCGGATAAGCACTAATAGGAACGTCCTCTCTGTGTTTCTCCCCTTTGTTTGCTTCAAGGTTCTTCAACGTCTCAAAGCTACAAAGATTCACCACTTCCTCATCAACCCCTTTCTTCTTTTCCTCAGATGTGAATCCATATCCCATAAACTCAGCCAATCTTCTCACGTAAGGCAAAGGATCAGCCCTCATCGTCTCATACTTGAGGAACAAAATCTGGTTTGGATTCTCTTGGTAAGCTTTCCAGTACGACATGACATGATCTAGATACGGTCCGTACCAAGAAAAACCTTGACAGAACATATCAAAACACTCCTCAAGACTATTGAGTGGGCCATTTTCAGACTTTTCTTTTTGTAGGAAACTCCACATGGATATAAAGGTGTCCTTTGGGTCTCTCCAGATATAAACCATCTTACAGCCCGATTTCGAAATCGATTCAGGTAATAACCCGTGCGGCATATGAGTCGAGAACAGAGTGTTTCCTTTGTTCTTGAGAACATCAAGATGAGGGCAGTAAGCGAATTCCATCTCAATATAAGGAACAAGCTCATGAGGGTTCCGCTTTAGAAGAGGGTTCGAAGAATGCTCGAAGTGAGATCGATTAGCGATGGCGAAAGTTAGAGCTTTGAGCCAGGTGGTACCTGCCTTTGGGTTGGTACAAACTAAAAAGTCAACGGGTCGCGCTTGGAAGAATTCTTGCGCGTAAAGGCAGCCTTCAAGGAGAGGCCGTATTATCCAGTGGCCACCGTAGCCGATAAGGGGAGCATTCACGAACCAGCCTTTCACATGCGGAAAGGTGGCGATTAGATCTTGGTACCGTTTCTGATTCTTCTCGAACTCTGTTGACCCTTTCTTGGTGTTGTCTTGAATCGGTACACTCCTGTCTATCAGGGTTTTGGATTCCATTGGAGATAGAAAAAGAGGATTTGAGGACTCGTATTGTGTTCCGTGGGAGATTTTTTCTTCTGATGCCATGTAGAAGGCGTGCTGATACATATTCATTTCCATGAAAAAATATATACGCCCAGAGATCGACCTCGTGTAGAGACTAAAATGTCCGGACAAAGATTTAGTTACGTGTTTATTCATGATGCTACTTTTACCCAGGTGTTATTAATAGGTCAGAACCTCAAATGGCGCCTATCCTTGTTCGTGTCATAATCTCAGCCATCAGATTATCAAACCAAAGTGTTACAAGGAAATTTATGATCATTTGAGGTGTTTCATATTATGATCCTACAAAATAAATGATATTCTCCACAACTGTAAAATAAGCAGTAAATTTATTAATATTCTATAAATGAGAACTCTTACAAATTTGCTTAACAAATAGAATATACCAATCGTTTTTATAAATACTAGTGTTTTGTCCATGCTACGTGTAGATTGTATAATTATATTGTAGTTTTATAGAAGGTTGTCAGTTAATTTTGTATTTAATATTATGATAAATTATAAAATAGTATATTTGCATGTGATTCTTAGATATAGTCGAGTGAAGGAAATATAAGAATATATATATATATATATATATATATAAAGATGAATGAAATTTTTGTATAATAATTTGAAGGTAGATTAATGTATCTTATGGGTTAGTTGAATTTATTTTAAGATTTAATGCATGTTTTTACAAATATGAAGGATAAAATTTAACCATTTTTATATAATAATTTGATTTCTTATATTTTATTTATTTATGTGAATAGTATCTACATGAATTATATATTATATTAGAAATCTATTGTCTAAATTTGGACATCTTACGTTATAATGTCATTTTTTTAGTGAACACCATGAATATTCTTTTACACTTTCATAAACTTTTTGCATAACCTTCTCTTTCGTTTGATGATTTTAAAAAGAAAAACTCAATCCTTACTCCATTTTTATTTCATATTGTACGTTAGAATTTTATTTATATTTTTCATATAATATGCATTTCTCTACTTATCAATTTTTAAAGATCTAGTGTGTACATATATGTTTTATAATTAGAAGAAACCAAATGACAATAAATAACAAACTTCTTTGTTATATGAGTTATTTATTAATTGATAAGCTATTTGTTTGATAGTTTAGCTAGCTCGATCATCTGCCAATATTGGTGAATAGTGTGGAACTTTATAGTTATATGTTATTTGAAAAAAAGACTTTTCAGTTTTATATTTCATGAACTTTTGCAAATGAGATTAAGAAACAGTTAGTAACTGTCTTCAATCATATATTGTACCTTAGGATTTGTTTCATAAATTTTTTTATTATACGACTAATTGTTATAGTTATATATGGTACCTTATGATTTTATTTTTAATTTCTATATATTATGCATTTCTCTACTTATCAATTTTTAAAGATTTAGTGTGTACATAGATGTTTTATAATTTGTTCATATACTCAACGAAGAAAATAAATGGTAATTAATAATAAATTTATTTATTATATAGGTTCTTTATTAATTGATATAATATTTATTTGATAGTTTAGCTAGCTCGATCATTTGCCAATATTAGTGAAGAGTCTAGAACTTTATAGTCATATATTTTTTTCTAGAAGAAAGATAACCGAGTCACTCCTCAAGTTTTTCTTTTGGCGAGAAAGACGTTCTCCAGCTCCAGTATTATTATGAGTGAGACTCATTCTTGTTCGACTCACATTATAAATATAAATGCAAAACAATTGTGAGATTGTATTTATATGTTGCTTAGAGCTGTGTATTATTTATACCATATATGGTTCATCGCTATGTCTTTTTTTTCTTTCTTTATTTGACATCTTCATTGCTAGGTTTTTTGGATTTTACTTATTTGTGGTCCATTTATTTAAGCTTTATTGTTTATTGCTAGTTTAGTTGTCATTAATTACAAATTAAAGTTTGTGTTTAGTAACGGTTGATTCCGTTTCTGGTGAGTTAGAGGCGAGAAGATTAGAAATCGAGAAGATGATAACTCCATAAAATAAGCTTTTGTTTAGCTTTATAATTGAGTTTCAGTGTAATTCATTTTATTAGTTTTTTTTTTTGGGCTTCAGTTTTTTTTTCTGAGAATTTAGTAATTATGAAAGTTTTTTGTGGTCAGAATTTGAAGAAGTTTTGATTAATAAATTATTTAATAAAATGACTTTAAGTTATTGGTTGAAGAAGATGACATAGCAGTTTTGGAATCTATCATTGGCTGATTATTTTTGCTAATGTGGCAGCCCTTAGAAGCCTTGTTTCCCATTTATATAAAGGAAATCTTATTAATAATAAGTTGGATTCATTCATAAAATCACCGCATAAAATGAATCATTCAATTCAAATTTTGATTCGATTAAAAAAGTTTTTTAAAAAAAAACGAAAGGATATAGCTTAATTTAAAAAAAGAAAATAATCTTAAATACTAATCTTAAAAGGAAAAAATATTATATAAAAAAATAAATATTTTAATTTGAAAAAAAAGAAAATAGTCTAAAACACTAATTATTTTATAAAAAAATATATTACTATGATTCGTTCACTATTTCAATTTTTTATATTTTATTATTCGTTTGTTAAATATATTATTCATCTAAAGTATTTCTAATATTCAATAATTAGACAATTTCAAAAAGAAAGTACATGTAAAATTTGCAATGTATTATTATCACAAAGGAAATTCTATATGCTATTGATATATTATTTGACGATGATGAGCTCATTAAGAAGAATGATCAACAAAAATTATGTAAATTTTTTTTAATGTGAGTCTTGAGAAGCATAACTTCTCTGGAAAACAAAGTGATTATATACATAAAAAAAAGAATTTTTTTTTATTTGGAAAAAGCTAATAAGAAGAGAATTTCAATTTGATTAGCTCAGTATTTCTAAGAAGTCAGCACAGATAAAAGCCAAACTTGAAGAACACAGCACCATTCAAAGAAGCCAGAGCACCATGAAAATATCAAAGACGATCCAAGCATAAACACTATGCATTATTGATATAAGACTCGGTAAAGGAGACTTATATGATGTAGAAGGGGTGAAGTGATGGAGTTAATACGCTGGCTGTGTCGCTCTTTCGTATGGACAGATAGGTGAAGATTGTAGAGCAAGACTTGATGAACAAGGCTTGAGCTGAGATGGGATCTATCAAGTTGGCTTTAATGCTCTTTCTTGAGCGATCAGTGAATGGTAAATGAAGTGGAATGATGGCACCAGAACGAGTATGAAAGGCTCTCTGATACAGCAACACTCAATGTCTTGTGTGCGCTTGACGAGGTGTAGAATTTGCCGATGATATCTAGGCCCCATTTCATGAATGGCCAGGGGGACCTGACGCTTTTGAGGTTCTCGGGCGGCAGGTGCGGTACGTTGGAGAAGTAGGCACTGGTTACACTATTGTGCGAATCTTATCGTGTCAGCTCTCAAGTATAGCCAGTAGAACCCTACCCCGAGGTCCCTTTGCGTGAGCGTTCTTCCTCCTGAGTGTGCCCTGCATTTGCCTTGATGGACCTCCTTCAGGACGTGCTGGCCTTCGTACAGGCTTATGCATCTGAGGGTGGCGCCGATATATGACTTCTTGTAGAGTTGTCCTCGTGAGATGGTGTAGCGTGACGCCTGCCTCCGCACCTTTTCCACCTCGCGAGCATTTTCTGGGAGCTTTCTTTCGCGGTGGTAGTCCCAGATGGACTGCATCCAGCCTTTATAACCTTCTATGTGGTTGACTTGGACCAGGCTTTCATCTTCTATGGCCAGGTGAGCTGGCCATTGTAGGTGAATGACTGGGATGCTGTCCTTCAATATCTCGGTTAGGGAGGATCCCAGCTTTGCTAGAGCGTCAGCAGTACTATTCTGCCCCCGTGGGATTCTCTCTGATCGGATTGTCGGGAATTGTCTCATGGCTTTCTTGATTGCATCTAGGTAGGCGGTCATGCGCGCGTCTTTTGTTTGGTACTCGCCGCGGACCTGGTTCACGATTAGCTGGTATTCGCTATATAGGACGATGTCCTTGGCTCCAAGGTCATAGGCGATGTCTAGCCCGACTAGGACAGCTTTGTATTCTGCTTCGTTGTTTGTGGCGCTGAGCCTGCATCGGAATACTCTGTGTGCTATGCCTCCTTTCGGGGAGATGAGTACCACACCCAGTCCTGCGCTCCGGAAATTGCTGGCTCCTTCGACGAATAGTATCTAATTTTCTGATGGGAGGAGCGTCTCTACCTGTGCGCCGGCATCGTCATTTGTAGGCGGCTGTGTGAAGTTGGCTAGGAAATCCACGAGGGCTTGTGATTTGATGGTGGTGCACGCGACATACAGAATGTCAAATGGTCCTAATTCGACGGCCCGCTTCATCAGCCTTCCCGAGGATTCGAGTTTACTCAGCACGTTTTTGAGCGGTGTCGCGGTGACCACGTGGATGTGGTGGGACTGGAAGTACAGGCGGAGTTTCCTGCTGCTGAGTATGAGCCCGAGTGCCAGCTTTTCTAACTTCGAGTAACGTGTTTTGGCGTCGAGCAGGGTGTGACTCGTGTAGTATACCAGGAGTTGTTTGCCCGAGACTTCACGGACTAGCACAGAGAATGCGGCACCACCCGAGACCACTAGATATAGTAGTAGAGGCTCTGTTCACCGGTTTTGATAGGACCGGGGTGGTGGTGAGGTAGTCTTTCAAATTCTGCAGAGCTTCTCCGTATTCTGTTGTCCTTTCGATTGGTTCGAATATTCGCATCTGTAGGAAGAAGGGATGCACTTTATTGGATAGCCGGGAGATGAATTGGCTGAGGGCGACAATTCGTCCGACAAAACATTGCACTTCTTTGACATTCTGCGGCGGCTCGAGCTCCTGGATGGAGCGGATCTGGTCTGGGTTTGCCTCGATGCCTCGCCTAGTTATGATCTACCCCAAGAATTTCCCAGAGGCCACTCCGAACGTGCACTTGGCCGGGTTGAGTTTTATGTCATACTCACAGAGTGTTTTGAAGCAGTTGTTCAAATGCTCCAGATGCAGATCTCGGTTGAGAGACTTAATAATCATGTCATCGACGTAGACCTCCATTGTCTTTCCTATCTCTTTCGCAAACATTTTGCCCATAGGGCGCTGGTATGTTGCCCCGCGTTTTTGAGTTCGAACGGTATCATGATATAGCAGTATGTAACGAATGCTGTTTTTTCCTCGTCTGGCGGATGCATTCAAATTTGATTGTACCCGGAGAACGTGTCCATGAAGCTGAGAAGCTCATGCCCGACGGTAGCACCACGAGTTTGTCAATGTGTAGAAGTGGGAAGGAGTCCTTGGGACAGGTCATGTTGTGGTCTGAGTAGTCGATGCAGATTAGCCATTTTCCATTTTTTTTTTTGACGACGACAACATTGGCTAGCGACTCCGGGTACCGGACTTCCTGTACGAACTCCGCTTGGAGTAGCTTCTGGACTTATTTGTTGATGACCGCGTCGTGCTCTGCCACAAACTTCCGACGTGTCTGCTTGACATGGATGTAGTTCGGATGGATGTTGAGGTGATGGGAAATGGTTTTGGCGTTTATTCTCGGCATGTCAGCGTGCGTCCAAGCAAAGCAGTGAGATGATGGCTGCAAGCAGTGATAGATCCAGTCTCGTCCCGATTCTCAGTTTTTTATCTGGGTTGTCGGCTGAGACAAGGAATTATCTGACCTCTTCCTTCGTTGCCGGGGTTGTTGGAGGCTCTTTGCCACACTGTAATTGCTACAGGATGGTATGAGAGGGTGGGTCATCCGTAGGAGCCTTGCTGACTTTGTTTCCCTTGATTTCCAGCATGCCGCTTGCCGTAAGGAATTAAAAGGATTGGTGGTATGTTAACGGGATAGCAGCCATCGCGTTAGTCAAGGGCGTTCCCATGGTAGTGTTATGCGTCGAAGGGGTCCGGAGACTAGGAAGGTTGTGTCCTTAGTTACCGGTTTGGCTGTTACCGGGAGGGTTATTTCTCCCAGTGACCTCGTAGCTTCGCCATTGAACCCTACCATGGTGATGTACCGGGGGTGCGAGGTCCAAGATTCGTATCCTCATTCGGTGCAGGGTCTCCGCGAAGAGCACATTTCTTGTGCTTCCGGTGCCGACCAGTAGTCGCTTGATTTGGAATCTCGATATTCCGAACGAGATCTGAATTGGTTTGTCATGGACCGAGGTCACTAGGGCTGCGACAGGGGTCGGAAAACGTATTTCCCGTCTGGCCGCCTCTTATACGGGGGCTCTCTTCAGGTCGGGTTTGTCTCCGAGCGTCTGGGTCGAGATCTGAGAGGCTTGCTGTTGGCGGAAGGGGTAAATCCGCGATGGCGTTGATCATTTTGTGAGTCTCCGGGGCTTTTTCTGCGACTCCGCTTTTCTTTTGCTCGAGCAGACGGGTTCGTGTTTTTTCTAAGAGTAGGTGGGTGAGTAGCCCTTTGTCTATGAGCTCCAAGATTTCTTTCTTTAGGGCATAGCACTCTTCGGTAGCATGTCCTTTGTCCTTGTGGAACTTGCAATTGTCGAGGTGTTCCCGCGAGGGATCTTCCGAGAACCTCTTCCTAGGTGGGGCCACTTGACGACGGGCACGGTGGTTCGCAGGGCCTCAATCATTACCATTGGAGTGGCGTCTATCTCAAATTTGTCGAATGCAATCTCAATGTGGGCCGCGTCACCCGATGCTGGGTTGGAGGACTTCCACCTGCCCCTGGAGACTTGTAGGCTCGGGGACCCGGAATACCCGCTGGATGTCCTAGCGATATAGCTGCCTCTTTTGTTTGAGTGTCCCTCGGAGGGTTCTTCCCGGTCCCATCATTATCCCTGCGGGCGCAGTGCCGCAGCAAGGATGTGGTCCGGATCGCTCTCCCATCGGATCTGTCTATGTGCGTAGTTTAGGAAATCTTCCATGGTGGAACACTCATTCTTGGTTAGGTCTTCGTAGAGCTCGGAGCCCTTCAGGAGTCCCTTCTGCCGTGATCTCGTAGCAGCCGGGTATTTCTATCCTGACGGCGTTGAAGCGAGTCACGTAGGACTGGAGTGCTTCTTCTGCCCCTTGGCTTACGTCAAACAAGTGGCCCATGCTCCGAGCCAGTTTTTGGCTGCTGGCAAACTGCTGGACGAACAGGCTGTGCGCAACATTGCAAGAGTTTATTCATGCATGATGCAAAGCAGTTCGGAATCCAAGAGATAGATGACTATCTAACACAAGTAACGTATGGGACAACATTGCATGTGGTTAACCTGACAGAGAAAACATGTACGTGCCACATGTTTGATTTAGATAAGCTCTCTTGTGTACATGCCATTGCAGCGGTTGAAGCATTGAAGAGGTCTCAAAATCCCCCTTCGCTAACACCCATCACCCTTTCACATCCTTACAATCATACCAACTACTTGTGCAATGCTTACTCGAAGTCTATTATGCCACGAGATATGCAATGCATGTGCCTGACAAAAGTGTGTCTCTCACCTGTGATGCGAAACACTCCTGGAAGGCCAAAGAAAACACGGTTTAAGGAAGCATTTAAGGTCGCCATGAAAAAAAAAAGGCATAGGAAACAATACAAATGTTCTCAATGTCATCAAGGCAGTCATAATAGGACTACTTGCACTGCTTAAATTTTTGTTCAGAGCTACTTTTCTTTCTTCTGTTATCTTTGTTTATGTAATACTTAACTTTGTTCTCATATGGGGTGATTGTAATAATAACAGACATTAGGAACCATGAATTTATATTATGAATAATTTTGTTATCATATGATTTTCTTGTAATAATTATGTCCATGAGTTTATGTAATAACTGTCATTAGTAAAATGATTTTGAACAAGTCTACCATAATCTTAATTGATTTAGAACAAGTAAAATGATTTAGAACAAGTCTACCATAACATCTAATGATTTAAAACAAGTCTACCATAACCTTAAATGATTTAGAACAAGTAAAATGATTTAGAACAAGTTTACCATAACGTCAAATGATTTAGAACAAGTCTACCATAACCTTCATTGATTTGGAACAAGTCTACGACAACGGTAACTGATTAGGAACAAGTTTACCATAACACTGTTACATAAAACAATAAAACCTTACCAACAATATACTAAAGGCTCATACATACAAAAAGAGTGCAATCTACCACCAAATAAAACAAGTGTGACCCTTTGAGATGTTAGTGTACCAAAAAGTCATAATCGCCGTACAAATCTACCACATCATCAATCGGCTGAACCTGTCTGAAGTGGATATCTGTCATCCGATGCACCTCTAGGGTTAGGATCGGACCGCTGCAAATTGTATTCATGGTCTGCTTCATCCAATATCTCAGCTGCCAGTTTAAGCCGAATTCCTGCCATGTTACTATCTGTGAGGGGATCCCAACCGTGCCGAAGAGCTAAACGCTCGCAATACTTCATCGTATACACACCACAATCACCAGTTTGTGTGTTAGGTGGAGCTGTTTTCACTCGGTATGTGATATAGGATTGCACGCGTTTTTTGACCAGCTTCTCAAGTGCTGCAATCCTCTTCAACAAAAGAGGAATCAACTTTGCATATGGCTTAACTAACTCTCCTATGTACATGTCATCATATAACCAACGGACACTATCAAATACTCGAATCTTCATCTTTAAAAATTCAACCTCTAGAGCCACCCAATGTGCATTGTCAATGTTGTGGGCGATGTACAATACATCAATATCTTCCTCCCATTTCCTCGGTGGACAAGGAAAATCCTTGAAAATCCCTTTGGCAGCGTCAATATATGCGTCTGAAATTATCCAATTCTTTTTGTTTCCTACAAACTTCGTCTTATAATCTCTACACCACACCACACATATGAGACAAATGGGTCTAGGAATGCAACCCTCCCGTTTTGATACGGAGATGGAACTCGATAAGAACGATCTGAACATATTGAATGCAGAGCTAATATGCTGAAACAACTTAAATGGAAATAAATTAAGAACAATTCTACTACAACAGTACATTTCAAAACAAATCTACCACAACTATAACAGCCTACAAATATTCTAAGAAAAATAAGTCTACCACAACTATGGCAGCCTACAAAATAAGTCTACCACAACTATTTAGCCTACAAAATAAGTCTACCACTATGCTAGCCTACAAAAAAGTCTACCACAACTATTTAGCAAACAACTATACAACTACTCATATCGACAATTACCTTGCCCAACAACCATCCATATTATGGTGTTGGCCACATTTCTTTAGGTGTCATCAGCGTGAGGTAGAATTTAACCCCCTGGAATTGATTCATCGAACGGGTTTTCCCTAATACAAAAATTTAAAACACTTACTATCGGGAACTCCTTAAATTGTTCTACCGATTCAGCAAACTTGTCTAAAAGTTTGAAATACAAAAATTGAAAACATCTGAAAGACCACAGTTGGTAATAAACAGGGAAAATAGATACTACAAATCTGCAAAGTTTGGTACAAAAAGTCTACCATTATTAGTTTCAAAATGCATAAAAACACAACACCCCAGAAGAGATACTTGCGTACCCGATCCTTCTTAACTGCGGGTTCATCTACTTTGGATTCATCTGCTTTGGATTCGGCATCTCCAGCCAATTTTTCTCCCACAGGTTCTGGAATCTGAATGTTGTCTTTCGCCACTCTCATAAATGTATTGACCCTCTCGACTATTGAGTAATTTTTAGAGGATAAAAGCTGAATTGCTTGTAAAAGCACACTTGTCTCACTACTATTCTCCTGCCTGGTAATCTTCTTCTTTACCTTCTCCGCAAACTGACCTAACGACATGTCCAGCTCTTCATCATAATCATTACTACTCTCCGCCTCCTCATTAGTTTCCGTCTTCTTCTCTTTCTTTTTTCCTTTCTTCTTCTACCTCAAGTCACTTTCTACCTTTTGGTTCTTTCACAAAATTGATACAAAAGAGTTTGTGGGCTCTTGGCCAATCACCCAAGCTTGTACTAATCAGTTGTAGTATAGCATAGGATTTTTATCAATCCAAAGGAGTTATGAATAGATGCCAATAGAATTGTGAGCAGAAAGCTTTAAGTCAGGTGAATCAAGGAAGATTTGTTGCTTAGCACAACTAAGACTATCAACCTAAGTGATCAAGCACCAAACAGAACTCAAAGGAGAACAACTTAGCAATGATCAAAAGCAAAACAGAGCAATAAAACAGAGCACTAAAAGCAAAATTCGAAATTCAAATAAGAGAAGGCAAGTTCATAAATGTGGTTATTGATTTTAGGGAATTCAAAGGCAAGAATTAGGCTGTTTCAAACATCATTGACAATGAAAACAAGCAATTAATGCTAATTCCTAGACATAGAGTTCACAATCAAGCAAGTCAAGTCCAATCTCTTGACAAATAATCCTTTGCTAATCTTCCTAACAATAACTAACTCTCATTAGTGGTAGAACAATCAACAAGCATGAACAACCAACTCTATTCAAGTCAAAATACTCTTCAAACAGTCAATCTCTTGAGCTAAGGCCAGTAAATCCTCTATTAAACAAGATCAGCATTTCATCAAACACTTGGTGGGCAAAAGATGAAGCCTTAATCTAGATACATGTGATCAAGATAAATCTAGCTTAAGAACAGATTAATAGAAAGGAATCAACCTAATTAAGCACTAACAAACCCTAATCAAGCCTCTAAATTTCCCTAATCTACCACATCTAAGAACCCTAAGAGATCTACTCACTCATCATCATAAAAAACACCATATCACAAGAGTAAATGATGCTAAACATGATTAATAGAGAGATTAGAGAAAAAAAATACAAAATTTTGATTAAAATGATAGACTTGTTCTTACAAAGACTGAAAAACTCTTAAAACTAAGCAATAACAAGACCTTTTGCTAAAAACATTAGATCAAGCCTATATATAGTAAATGACAAAAGCCCTAAAATAATGGCAAAGTTGTAAATAAAAGAAAGTTTGGACTGGTTTGCATCGGTCACAAGTGACCGATTTGGATGACCGATGCTCCACTCAGGTGCTTTACATCGGTCAGCTGATGACCGATGCAAATCTTCAAACACTCGGCTGGATCCCATCGGTCAGTCTTGACAGATGCTCTTGACCGATGCAGGTGTCCTGTCTCTTCTCATCGGTCACAAGTAACTGATGCAGATGACTGATGGGATTCACCCGTTTCTCTGATGCTTTGCATCGGTCACCATTGACCGATGTGTTTCGTGCCATGACTGATGGAACACCAGAAATTGCCTCCCTTAGCTCCTTATGCTCCTTCTCAGCTTGGCTAACTCCTTGAACCATTCCCACACTTTCTTCTTGCTCTCAATAGCTTCTTAAGTATCTAAAAACATCCTTAATGCATAGAGAATGCAAACTACAACCTAAATGCAACCTAAGTCTAAAAGAAAAGGAAAATGGGACTAAAGAGAAGGAAAACATGCAAAAGGAGACCAAAACATGAACTAAATGCAAGCTTATATGATGCAAATGTATGAGATATCAAAAATCATCATCACTTCCCTCGACACTATCCTTCTCCTCCTTCTTCTCACTCTTCTTCTTCTTCTTCTCACTCTTATCCTTCTTTTCACTCTCCTTCTTCTTCTCACTTTTCTCCTTCATCTCCCATGCGGTCTCATCCAACCGCGATTCAAGAATATTAATTATCATATTATGCAGCAACGGATCCACCTCTGGGTTTGCATCTTTGTCGCCGATACAGATATATTTCCTCCCGTGGAACCTCCAATAGATGTCTAACCCGAATCTGCAATATAACCAAACAACTCTATAAGTAAACAAGTCTACCGCAACCACAATATAATAACCAAAGAAGTCTACCATAATGATATATCATGGTTTTTATGGTTTTTAGCCATGATATAAGTCCTTTTTAATGAGTCTTTTTGGTCTTTTTAGAGTCCTAGTAGAGTCTTTGCAGGTTATAGCATGTCTGGAGCATAATTGGAGATATTGAAGCTTTTTGGAGCATTGCAAGTTGAAGCCAAGAAGTACCTAGCTCGGGAAGAAAAGTATGCATATAGGTGACGCTCGTCACCAACCTGGTGACGCTCATCACCAACCTGGTGACGCTCGTCACCCAGAAAGGAAGGGGTCGTGGCCTGTTTTTAAAAGATTGGGAAGAAATTGCAGTTTTGGCCCAGAAGTTCCAATATTTGCAAAAGGCCTCAGATCGTGTTTTAGCTTGTATATTAGGTTTTTCAGCCATTCTTTTGGCAGATATCTTGTATCTTATAATTCTAGAGAGCTTTTAGAGAAAGATTTGTAGAAGAGCTTTTTGGAGAGACAAATCAGACTCCTTCAGAGCAGATTTCGAAATCCTTCATCTTTACTTCTTATTTCTTTTATGCAATATATTCTTTTCATGATGTTTTCTCAAATCACCATGTATGAGTAGTTTGTTAGTTAAGTTAGGGCTTTTCAAGGGTTGATGAAGAGATTGTAGAATCGCTACCTGTTTAGGAATATCTTTTGGTTTTTCATCTCTGCTTGCTTTAAAATCGAATTTCTTAGAAACACCATCTAGAAATCCGAAAATCCTAGGTTGTTAAATATATGTGAGAGCATTATTCATAACCTGAACTAGTATTTGATGAGCAAAACAACTAAGTGCAAAGAGATTTGGCTTAGGAGTTTTGTAAACAATTGAACCTGATCATTCCTGCATGCTTAGGTTGTTAGGATTTACAAAGAGATTTGAAACTCTGTGATTTAGGAATAGATAACTTCTGCAATGAGAATTGATTAGTTATACATCAGTGATTCATGTTTAAAACGGTTCTTAATTATTCATGATTTCCTGCGTTCTATATTCTTGGATTCAACCTGCGAATTGTCCTTACTTAGTACCTTTAGCTTTCTGAACTTTAAGAACAAGCATAAAACGCCCACTTGCATTTATTTTATTGTTTCGCATTACAATCATTACTTATTGCTTAGCTTAATCCGAACCTGAACTCTTTAGTGTAGTTTACTTACTCCATTGAGATTCGATAACCCCTTATACTACGACTGATTTGCTGTGCACTTGCAGTAGTTTTTATTTGGATAAAACCTGAGCCCTGTCAAGTTTTTGGCGCCGTTGCCGGGGAGTAATAGCTGCCTATCGATTTCTAGTATTAGGATTTTGTCTAGGTTTTAATTTGTTTACTGACTTTCAGCTACTTTTCTTTGTTCCTGTTTCAGGTGTATGCCTAATCGCAGTACTAGAAGCAACAAAGAGAAGGAGCTTGTGACTTTGAGCATTGACGAACTTGCTAGGTTGGAGAGAACTAACAGGAAAGCTAAGAAGCAATCTACAATGGTCGCTCCACTTATCTTGGTTGAAGATGCAGAAGGTTACTTGGTTGACAGGGAAGGAAACAAGAGGAACGAAGAGGGACAGAGGATTGATCAAGAGGGGAATGTCATTTTTGAACAGCAGGTTCAACAAGTGAATGAGAACGTGGGAGTCCCTGCTGCTCAACATAATGCTGCTGGGCATTTTGTTCGGAGGACTCTAGGTGACTACAACAGACCTGATCAGTTCTATGCCAATAGAGCTGCAATCCGCCCTCCTGCCTTCCAGAGTAACGATTTTGAGGTTAAACCTGTCTACAATCAGCTGGTTGGCCAGCATCCACTCCATGGCTTACCTCATGAGCATCCTATGGATCACATAGAGAGGTTTGAGGATTTAGCTTCCAGTGTCAAAGCTAATGGGGTTAGCAATGACTTTCTGTTCTGCAAGATTTTCCCTTACTCTCTTGAAGGAGAAGCTGCATATTGGCTGAAGCAACTGGAGCCTGCTTCATTGACCACTTGGGAAGATACTAAGAATGCATTTCTGAATAACTTCTATGATGATGCAAGGTCAGAAGACATGAGGACGAAAATTGCATCCTTTACACAAGGTCCTACTGAAGCTTTTAAGGCTTCTTGGATCAGGTTTAAGTCTTATCAAAGGGACTGTCCTCATCATGGTTTCAATCAGGTGCAACTGCTTGGGATCTTCTTCAGAGGCATTGACTGGAAATATCAGATGGCGCTGGATGCAGCAAGCCCAGGAAACTTCAACACCAACAGACCAGAAGAAGCTGTAAGATTGATTGAAAACTTGGCCTGCAGTAACAGCATTATGAATGCAGATTTTGAGAGAAAGCAGCAGGCTGGTTTGAATGATGGGAACCAAATAGCTGAAGTTAAGGCTAAGTTGGACGACATGCACATCCTTTTGGTGGGAAAGAAGTCAGTCCAATTCGCTGCAGAAGTGGAGAGTTTCGAAAATCCTGAAGACATTGAGCAAAAGGAAGTTAACTTCATCAATGAAGGTTTTCAGAACCAAAGGTTTGGAAATAAGCAGTGGAACAAAGGCTAGAACAGCAGTAATCAGAAGAATACCTTCTCAGGAAACCAGAATGCAACTGGTTATACTCCAATGCCACAGTTTCAGAAGACTGAAGTTGAGAAACCTTACCAAAACAGCAGAAATTTTGGTTCTTCTTCCTACCAAACTGCACCTCCACAAGAAAATAAAATGGAAGCTATGCTGGAGCAGGTACTTGAAGGACAGCAGAAGATGACAGTGAACTTCAATGGCAAGCTAAATTCGTTGTATCAAGACCTGAATGGAAAAATTGAGAGTCTGAACTCTCACATGAAGAAGCTTGATGTGCAGGTTGCTCAAACTGCAGAAGCTGTTCAAAGGCAAGAGGGATTCCTTCCTGGAAGGACTGACATCAATCCCAAGCATCAGGTTAATGTCATCACAGTCAGGAATGAAAAAGAGCTTAAAAAGTGCAGAAAAAGAGGTTAAGTGCAGAACAGATAGTGCAACTCATGGAGTCTGAAGATGAAAATTTTTCAGTCTCAGAGGTGAGTGACGAGCGTCACCAAGGAGGACTGACGCTCGTCACCAACTTACAAGGATATCGGGGGTTTTCACAAGTGAGTGACGAGTGTCACCCCCTGGTGACGGTCGTCACCCACCCAGAACGAAGCTGCTTCGCCTGTAACTGCCAATTATGACCAGGAACGTGTCTATAAACCCAAAACACCATTCCCCAAGCATCCTAGGAAGTCTAAACATGAGATAGAAGAAGCCAGATGCAAATCTATGATAGACAAGCTGATGCTTGAGATCCCACTTGTTGATACAGTCAAGCTTTCACCAGCTCTAAGAAGGTATGTAAAGAGAATGGTTGTGAATGGTGTAAGTCCTGAGGAAGGAGCATTGCTTACCAGAGACATCAGTGCAATTCTCTTAGGCACAGTTCCAAAGAAGAAGAAGAAAGTGACTGTTTCTGAACAAGTCAAGACCATCACTCAAAGCAGAGTTCCAGAGAAGCTATCTGATCCAGGGATCTTTGTGCTTGATTGCTCAATATTTGCAGGACGTTTTCCACACTCTCTATTTGATCTAGGGTCAAGTATTAACTTGATGCCTTTCTATGTTGCTGCTAGACTTGGAATGACTGATTTCAAACCAGCTGGGATCTCTCTCATCCTAGCAGACCGATCCATCAGGACCCCAGAAGGCATGTTAGAGGATGTTCCTGTTAACATTGAAGGCTGCATAATTCCTACAGATTTTGTGGTTCTGAAATATGCTGAAGAACCTAAAGATCCTCTTATTCTGGGAAGACCATTCTTGGCTACTGCTAGAGCCATCATTGATGTTAGAAGGGGGAACATTGAGCTTGATCTTGGTTATGCTGTCATGAACTTTGACATAGATAAGTTAAGAAAGAGTTCTACCATTGATGGTCAGACCTTTTCTGTAAGAACTTCTAGAGATAAAGAGACTGTCATGGAGCATTCAGAAGACATTATTGCTGAGTGTGTCAATGAATCAGATATTAGTGGGCAAGTGAGCAAGATGGCTGTTGAAGAGCCAATATCTGAAACTTCTGCAGAAGCTGTTGGGTTTGAGGATTGCAGTGAGGATCATATCTTTATGACTAGGCTTGAAAAAGAGGTTCCAAAGAATGCCAAGTTGCTGGAGGAAGATGTGTTTGTGATGGAGGCAAGACTTGCAGAGCTGAATTGCAGAAAAACTGCAGCAACTCGAACTGCAGAGTCAGTGACGAGCGTCACTGACCTGGTGACGCTCGTCACCAACCTGGACACAAAGGATCGACATGATCTTACAGCTAGAAGTCCATCTTATGTTGCCAAACCGAAATTCACCATTGCACAACCCAGAAACCTGCAACTAGGCAAAGGTATGCACTTCCTGGAACCAAATCTAAACCTCCTAATCTCATCAATAAGAATTTAAAAGGTGCAAAAGATACTTCACACTTATGCAAGCAACAAGATTCTCGTGGAAAGTTTGGTGTTTCTTTTGATGATTTTGCAGGAAAAAGAAGTCTCCCACCCACAGTCACAACCCGCCCTACTGATGTACCTCACTTCCTTGGAAGAGTTCATGCATCCACTACTTATAAACCACTATGGATGAGGAGACATTCTTCTCCAAGGCATTCAATGCCACCTTCTGTTCCACCAGCTGTCTGAACAGCAATCAGAGTCGAACTAATGACTTTAAACAAGCGCTTAGTGGGAGGCAACCCACTGGTAAGTTTTCTTTTTCATATACTTAGTCTAGTTTTCTATTACATAGCTAAAAAAACAAACCCAAAAACATGAGAAAAATCAGAAAAAAAAGAGTCACTTTGTTCAGTTTACTTGGATGATGTCTTGTGAACTTGTTGGACCATGGATTATGCTTTGTTTGGATGTTTTGATGTGTGTTTTGAGTGCTCTTACAGTTTGACTTCGGAGTACACATGATGGCATTACATTACAACACCCAACATGACGATTTCTGAAGTTTCAGAGTGGTGACGCTCGTCACCAACCTGGTGACGGTCGTCACCCGATCCACGTGAGGTACCACTTTTCCAACTCGGTTCTACACGTTCTCATGCTTCTTGACCAACTCTTGGCTTAATAACACTGGGGACAGTGTTGTTTAAGTCTGGGGGAGGTGGTTACTGACATTGTGTGCTTTGTGTCATGTCTATAGAGTCTTAAAGTTGAGTCAAAAACCTGTTTTTATAGAGTCAAAATTTTGAAATTCTCAGTTTTTCTTGGAACCAACCATAGGACGTTTTGCTTATAAGAACCATTGCCACAGTAGTTGATTACAAGTCTTACTAAGTTGGAAGTCATAGGTAGATCAGTCTAGCAATGCAGGTTTAGGTTCTTAGAGAATCTGGAAAATTTGCTGTTAGTTCCACATTAATAGACTTTAAAACTTCTTGTCTTGGGGCTTGATTCTTATTGATCTTGATTCTCTCTTTCAACACTGACAATAAGATTAAGATACAGTCTCTCTTTGATCTTCCCTAATGTAGTTTTTAAAAGTTTAAGTCCAAAGAATGGTGCATTCATGACCTTGTCTCCTCACAAGGAACAACAGTAATGAACACACTCAAGAACCTGTCTCCTCACAAGGAACACAAGTATTGAGTAGCACCATATCTTAGACTGTAAAAGTTGAGAAAAAGAAGTGAAAAATCGAAAATATCCAAAGGAAGAGATCAGAGAAAGAGAAAATAGGAGAGCTGTGTTGAGATTGATTTGTTCAGTTGTTAGGAAGGGAAAAGAATCTGTAAGTGATTGAGATGATAGAACCTTGATAAGATATCACACTTAGATAAAAATAAGGAGTTAACAGCAGAAATTTCGGATTTCTTAAAGGGTTTTTGGACTGGACTTGAGAGATTTGCTAAGGTTGAGATGATTAAACTGAAATTTGATCCTGTGTTGACTCTGTGGTATGTGGATTTGAAAGTTCTAACTAATGTGGTGTTCCTGATGATTGACTGATTGTTTCTTGTTTTCAAACCTCGACCTTATTCTCTGTCTGATGTTTGCTTGAGGGCAAGCAAAAGCTAAGTCTGGGGGAATTGATATATCATGGTTTTTAATGAGTCTTTTTGGTCTTTTTAGAGTCCTAGTAGAGTCTTTGCAGGTTATAGCATGTCTGGAGTATAATTGGAGATATTGAAGCTTTTTGGAGCATTGCAAGTTGAAGCCACGAAGTACCTCACTCAGGAAGAAAAGTATGCATATGGGTGACGCTCGTCACCCAGAAAGGAAGGGGTCGTGGCCTGTTTTTAAAAGATTGGGAAGAAATTGCAGTTTTGGCCCAGAAGTTCCAATATTTGCAAAAGGTCCCAAATCGTGTTTTAGCTTGTATATTAGTTTTTTCAGCCATTCTTTTGGCAGATATCTTGTATCTTATAATTCTAGAGAGCTTTTAGAGAGAGATTTGTAGAAGAGCTTTTTGGAGGGACAAATCAGACTCCTTCAGAGCAGATTTCGAACTCCTTCATCTTTACTTCTTATTTCTTTTATGCAATCTATTCTTTTCATGATGTTTTCTCAAATCACCATGTCTGAGTAGTTTGTTAGTTAAGTTAGGGATTTTCAAGGGTTGATGAAGAGATTGTAGAATCGCTACCTGTTTAGGAATATCTTTTGGTTTTTCATCTCTGCTTGCTTTAAAATCGAATTTCTTAGAAACACCATCTAGAAATCCGAAAATCCTAGGTTGTTAAATATATGTGAGAGCATTATTCATAACCTGAACTAGTATTTGATGAGCAAAACAACTTAGTGCAAAGAGATTTGGCTTAGGAGTTTTGTAAACAATTGAATCTGATCATTTCTGCATGCTTAGGTTGTTAGGATTTGCAAAGAGATTTGAAACTCTGTGATTTAGGCATAGATAACTTCTGCAATGAGAATTGATTAGTTATACATCAGTGATTCATGTTTAAAACGGTTCTTAATCATTCCTGATTTCCTGCGTTCTACATTCTTGGATTCAACCTGCGAAATGTCCTGACTTAGCGCTTTTAGCTTTCTGAACTTTAAGAACAAGCATAAAACGCCCACTTGCATTTATTTTATTGTTTCGCATTACATTCATTACTTATTGCTTAGCTTAATCCGAACCTGAACTCTTTAGTGTAGTTTACTTACTCCTTTGGGATTCGATAACCCCTTATACTACGACTGATTTGCTGTGCACTTGCAGTAGTTTTTATTTGGGTAAAACCTGAGCCCTATCACATAACATAAGTCGATAAGCAAACAAGTCTACCGCAACCACAAGCAAACAAGTCTACCACAACCACAATATAATAACCAAAAAATTCTATCATAACATAACTCGATAAGCAAACAAGTCTACCACAACCACAAGCAAACAAATCTACCACCATGATTCTTTACCTAATCTACAATCAACCAAAACCTACAACTCGATAAGCAAACAAATCTACCACCATGATTCTTTACCTAATCTACAATCAACCAAAACCTACAAATCGATAAGCAAACAAATCTATCATCATGATTCTTCGCCTAATCTACAATCAACCAAAACCTACACATATATTTCTCACGTACAACCATTGTCAAATCCCCAATATAAGTGAACAGATCTTCTTGTTAGGCTGCATACGTAATTCCTCCACCAACACTTTCTCTAAGTTGTACCAATCCCTGCACGATTTCCATCGAAGTAGAGGACAAGTAAATAACTCGGGATTGTTTTCAAGTCTCCCAAATTTTTCACCCAATGTTGCCACAGACTCATATGCCCAAATGAGAAGGGCGTGGACACATCCTTGGAACATGTAGCTAAGACCTCCCAATGATGCAATTTTAACCGACGAAATTCACTGCTTAAAGCTGACACGACCCCACGGATAACTCTCAAAAGCTGCCTCATCCAACACTCTTTTAGCACGATCCAAAGGGATTCGTGAATTCCGATGAATACCAAATATGGCTACATGAAATGTGAATAGCAAGCCAACCATCTTCTTCTTCGCGGACGACCATGTACTGCATATTTCAAAAACAGCAACCAACACATGCCAATTTGGCCCGGACCCTGTACTCACACCCATCTCTTTCCAGAACTCTCTATGATCAATGTCCCACTCATCATCAGCAAAGGGCTCACAGTTTAGGCCAGTGATCTCACGAAACTCGTGAAGCGTAAACCGCAATGGACGCCCACCAATAAGTGACCAGATTTTGTAACTCCTTTGCACCGCCAATTGGTTTGTTATGAAGTGATGTACCGTACTCCTAGCCCATATGTAAGCTTCAATATCACGCCAACCTGAGAACCGAGCATAATGTCATTGTAGACATCCTCTTTAACACCCTTAAGCAGCAACCCAAAGTTCGACAAATGAAAATAATGATTCAAACTTCTCTTTTGCACAGGAGATTTCCAAGGCGGAAACAATCTCAGTGGGTACTCTGGCTTTCGCCCACTCTTATCATTTGAAGATGCCATCTAACCTGCAAAAACTTAACATATATATCAATCAATACATCTATCAAACAAATCTACCACCAATACATAAGCTATCAAATAAATCTACCACTGATACAAAAGCTATCAAACAAACAAATCTACCACCAATACAAAAGCTATCAAACAAATCTATCACCAATACAAAAGCTATCAAACAAATCTACCACCAATACAAAAGCTATCAAACAAATCTACCACCACGACCATCCTCAATACCAATAAAATCTAAGCTATCAAACAAATCTACCACCATTATATACAATATATCAAACAAATCTACCACCACGACCATCCTCAATACCAACAAAAACATAATCTGTCAAACTAATCTACCACCATTACCGACATATATTAAAAATCTACCATGACGACTCTGTAAATCCTCACCGGAATAATTTTTCTGGTCAACTTTGTACCAATCCGAGCCCGCAAATACGATATATTTGTATAAAAAAGATAAGTTACAGTTAATTTTTCATAGTTAGTGTCCTCAAAAATCCTGATAAATACAGCAAAGTGGTAACCAACAAAAATTTGCTGGCGGCGGACCTTAGATTTGACGATGTAGAGGTAAAACTCCTCTCAGTTTGGTCGATAGACACTTAGTTTTCTGCAATAAACGAACTTGCTCTTAGATTTGAAGCTCAGATTCAAAACTGCCAGAAATTAAACATCTACAAGATGCTACATTTGCTCTACTGATGCTGTGACCAGACCTCCCAAATAATTCCTTAACGGATTCCGATCCCTCGCCTATAACGCTGCCGGAGATGAAAAAACTTTCTTTAGATTGGGCAAAAAATCACCTTGCTGTCGCAAACTTTTTTTTTTTTTTCTAGGTTTTGCTTTTTTTTTTTTTTTTTCTTTTTTCTTTCTTGTAACATTTTTGATGTTTTTTTGTTTATTTTATTACTAAAATGATATTTCAAAATTTTGGATTTTGATGTTTTTGCACAATTTTATAAAATTATTTTAATTAGTGAGTTGTAGAAAAATGTTATTCTAGTCAATACTCAATTTAATAAGATTGTTTTAGATAAATAACTCTATTTTTAATTTAATTAATTTAAAAACCCGCATTTTTACAACATTAAGCCTTTGCATCTCAGGCAAGGTACTGGGTAACGAGGTTCATGATCGATGTTTAGAGAAGCTTTGTCGTGATTTTATATTGCTATATGACAAACTAACGTATACCAAACTGAATGTGAAAAAGCTACACTCAGGAAATGTGAACTACCCCAACGGTTTTGTAAACAAAACAAAACAAGTCATGGGACCACTTTCTGTCTAAGGTTAATAGGTCATAAAAGCTTCTTCCCAATTAACTAGTGTGTTCATCACGCAAATTTTCGACAAGGTATTCATAATCCATTATTGCAATAAACTAATTTGTAATGTATGTTAATGTTATTATTGTCTGTGACGTTTTTTTTATTCATAACAAGGGAAAGATCTTTGGTTCATGATTCTCTCTATTGCTTGAATTTGTACTTTTCCCAAAATAATTTTTTAAAAAATTAAAAGTTGCAAAATGCAGAGAATCAGCAATTTGCACACATCAATCAAATATGAACTAATGAATTCATATAAATCATAATCCTCTTCGCAATGAAAAACTAGTGTGTTCGTTAAGCAAACCTTCGACAAGGTCATTATCCTCTAAGCAATAAACTAATTTGTTTTGTATGTCTATATCGTTTTATATATAACAAAGGATAAGATCTATGATTTACGATCTTTACAGCATGAATTTATACATTTTCCAAATTAAGATACACATTTGGATAAAAATCAGAAGTTTTGCAGTCTTGCACACATTACGCAAAAGATGAATGGATACAAACCAATTTTTGTTTTCATAGAAACATTACATTTTGGATAAAACATAGGCAACACTTATTCCTCCACAATTACGATACTTAGAACGGATCAGTCATTTACAATGTTCAAGCAAACCGGTTCCTTTGAATTTTTCCTCCATCAGTCCATCGATTCGAGCTGCCATCTCCGGAGCCAGACAGTTCTGCCAATCTCCGACCTTTCCCTTCCTAAAAAAGGCGCTATTCGGAATAAAAATCCCAGGAACACGCTCTTTGTGTTTCTCTTCTTTGTTGGCTTCGAGATTCTTCAACGTCTCGAAACTGCAAAGATCCACAACTTTCTCAACAATCCCTTTCTCCTCTTCCTCGGCTGTGAAACCAAAACCCATAAACTCAGCCAATCTCTTCACGTAAGGCAAAGGATCAGCTCTCATCGTCTCGTACTTGAGGAACAAAACCTGATCTGGATTCTCTTGGTAAGCTTTCCAGTACGACATGACATGGTCTAGATAAGGTCCGTACCAAGAGAAGCCTCGACAAAACATATCAAAACTCTCCTCAAGGTTATTTAGAGAGCCATGGTTAGACCTTTGCTTTTGAATGAAATTCCACATGGAGACAAAAGTGTCCTTTGGGTCTCTCAAGATGTAAACCATCTTACAACCCGATTTCGAAATCGATTCCGGTAATAATCCATGTGGGAGATGAGTTGCAAACAGAGTGTTCCCTTTGTCATTGAGAACATCATCTTGAGGGAAGAAAGGAAAATCGGTCTCAATGAAAGGAACAAGCTCGTGAGGGTTACGTTTTATGAGAGGGTTTGAAGAATGGTCAAAGGGAGATCGATTTGCGATGGTGAAAGTTAAAGCTTTGAGCCAAGTGGTACCTGACTTTGGATAGCTACAAACGAAGAAGTCAATGGGTCGCGCTTGGAAGAATTCTTGCGTGTAAAGCCAACCTTCGAGGAGAGGCTGTACTGTCCAGTGACCACCGTAGCCGATATAGGGAGCATTTGCGAACCAGCCTTTCGCGTGAGGTAACGTTGCGATTAGATCTTGGTACCGTTTCTGGTTCTTCTTGAACTCTGTTGGCCCTTTCTTGGTCTCTTGAAGGTGGTTCGGTAGGGTCGTATCGGTTATAGTTTTTGATTCCATTGGAGACATATAGAGAAAGAGGATATTGTGAGGACTCGTCTTGGGTTCTGTGGGAGTTGAGTTATATGGTCTGTGTCCGGAATCCGGATGAAGTCTGGATTGGGTTCAGTCTTGCATGAAGCTATATGTACCCACGTGTAACGTGTTACATTAGAATCTTGTAAGAGTAACCGAAAGAAAGAGATTGAATTTATTTATGCATGAGGGAGGGCCTGAGGCTATCTGTACCCACGTGTAACGTGTTACGTAATTACATTAGAAATCCTAATTTAGAATGTTTGTAATTTACAACTTGTAACCGAAAGAAAGAGGCAATTGTAAAATTTATCTTTCTAATTAAGTAATTAGAGGAGAAATTATATAAACTAATATTCGATAAATTAATAAATTTCTTATTTTAAATTAAACCGATTTAAAATTTAACATAAATGATAAGATTTAGTAACACCTAGAGCAACAACAGATCAAATTACTATATTTGAAAAAACTTCTGACTATCAATATTTTTTTTTACTGATGTCAAGATAGATCCATTATTTTGATTTGATAAACTTCCTTACATGCCTAATATACGATTTAGACTTATATCTAATAGACCAGTGATTTTGGCTAACTTTTTAAATTTTACTAATAACCAAATCGGTAGTTTGAACATTTATGTCAACACTTAATTTTAGCTCTTCTTATTTGTCTTTTATTACCTGCACTGGTCTCTTTCTTTTGATTAAGAAGGTTAGCGAAAAAAAAACGAAAACAAAACGAAAAAAAGATTTGAGGTCACAGGATCACCACTTTCTGTCTAAGGAAGAGATTAACTAGTGTGGAAAAAGATTAAAATTAACTCGTGTTAATAATTAATTCAGCATGTTATTATTGTCTGTATCGTTTTATTTTCTAGCAAGGGAAAGATTTTTGATTTACAATCCTTATTATATATTGCTTGAATTTATATCTTTTAATAAAAAATCACTTGGATAAAAATTACAAGTTGCATTTTCACGCATCAAGCAAAAGATGAAGGACTATAAAACCAAATTTTGTTTTCATAGAAACAGTACATTTTGGATAAAGACATATCAAAGGGGCAAAACTTCTTCTTCCAACTAAAGATCATCTAAGTTTATAAAGATCAATCATTTACAATGTTCAAGCAAACCGGTGCCCTTGAATGTCTCTTCCATCAACCCATCGATTCGAACAGCCATCTCGGGAGTCAGATAGTTCTGCCAATCTCCGACCTTTCCTTTCCTGAAATATGCGCTATTCGGATAAAAGCCAGAAGGAATGTATTTCTCTCCCTTGTTGGCTTCAAGATTCTTCAACGTCTCGAAACTGCAAAGATCCACAACTCTCTCAACAATCCCTTTCTCCTCTTCCTCAGCTGTGAATCCAAAACCCATAAACTCAGCTAATCTCTTCACATACGGCAAAGGATCAGCTCTCATTGTCTCGTACTTGAGAAACAGAATCTGATCTGGATTTTCTTGGTAAGCTTTCCAGTACGACATGACATGATCTAGATAAGGACCGTACGCAGAAAAACCTCGACAGAACATATCAAAAGACTCCTCAAGACTATTGAGAGGGCCATTGTCAGACCTTTCCTTTTGGAAGAAACTCCACATGGAGACAAATGTGTCCTTTGGGTCTCTCCAGATGTAAACCATCTTACAACCCGATTCCAAAATCGATTCGGGTAATAAACCATGTGGGAGATGAGTCGCAAACAGAGTGTTCCCTTTGTCATTAAGAACATCATTTTGAGGGAACAAAGGAAACTTGGCCTCCAAGAAAGGAACGAGCTCGTGAGGGTTGAGTTTTAGGAGAGGGTTTGAAGAATGGTCAAAGCGAGATCGGTTTGCGATGGCGAAAGTTAGAGCTTTGAGCCAAGTGGTACCTGACTTTGGGTAGCTACAAACGAAAAAATCAATGGGTCGCGCTTGGAAGAATTCTTGCGTGTAAAGCCAACCTTCAAGTAGACGTTGCACTATCCAGTAGCCACCGTAACCGATCAGCGGAGCTTTCGGTCTCCAGCCTTTTGCCTGAGGGAACGTGGAGATTCGATCTTGGTACCATTTCTGATTCTTCTTGAACTCTGTTGACCCTTTCTTGGTCTCGTCTTGAGTTAAAGTTTTTGATTCCATTGGAGATAGAGAAAGAGGATTTTTTTTTTTGCTCTGATGCCATGTAAAAGGTGTAGTGAACAGATTCATTTCCATTAACAAATACATGACAATATATATACACACGCCTAGAGATCGATCTCTTGTAGAGACTAGAGTGTCCAGACAAAGATTGGATTGCGTGTTTAATCATGATGCTATTTTATTCCCACGCGTGTTAATATGTCATAACCTCAAATGCCACCTACCCTTCTTAGTGTCATAATCTCAGCCATCTCCAGAGAATTGGACCGAGACCATCTTTAGAGATACAGATTGATTCATTCCTCCATAGCTTCTTCACCAGCCACTTCTACTACAACTTCGACTCGCCCAGATAAATGGCGTGATTTTGGTGAGCAGAACCTCTGTTTCCACAGAGAAAGAAAACAGTAAGAAAAAGATAATTATCGAGCGAATTTTAAAAGTTTGAGACTTCAATAACTCACTAATCACTGAAGATTGAGACCCGAAACAATCAAGTATATTTCTTACCAGTTTTCTTGGTGAATGAATAGCCTTTGCTGCTAACATAGGTTCTTGGATTTAGCTCCATGTAATTACTTAGGTATTCTTTATGCCCCTGTCCCAAAATCATCTCAAAACAGTAAGTTTTAAAGTAAAAGGTAAAAGACATAGCTAATCCTAATTGTTGGTTTTGTGACTAACCACTCTAGTCAATATCTGTCAGGTAATAAACAGACCCGTAACGAGCCACAACATGATGAAAAGGCTCAAGCATCGTGCGAGTCAGACACAGAGGAAGATGGAGAATGACAAACCTTTGTGATCACACAGATCCACATTGCTACCACTTCTCAAGTCGTTGAATATACCCGAGCATATTGCTAGAGCAACCAACTTGATGAATTTGGTGTCAAAGAATAAAACATACAAAATCTGAAAAGTGTAAAGATAAATGTCTCTGCTGTACTTACAGTTAGACCTTCTTTATACTTTGCCTCAAACACTGACATGGCAGCAAGAGAACCAGAGCCCATTGTAGCGAATGGTTGTGTGTCAGTGGAACCGTGGGGGTATATCTACATATTAACCAAAGCGTTAGAGATGAATACACTATGAAAGAACCTGAACTCAGATATTTGATCAGGACTTTAAAACTCACTGTATGAAGATGAGGCCCGGTGATATCAACTCCACCAAGCACAAGAGCAGCTGAGACATGACCTTGATAGCTGAAACGATACTTGAGCCGATCTTAGTAAAGATAACACGAGTTTCTGGTGGTCATGATAAAGCAAAAATACCTGAAAAGGTGTTTCTTGAGAAGGGTCAAAGCAGTAATGGCCAGTCTGGAATCTATGTAACCGCAACTGCGAGCTGACCATATCTGAACAGAGATAGAAATCAAAATATATACGCATTGAGTTTTGATCGAGTTACACAAAATTTCAAAGAGATAAAAAAAATTTGGTTGCTAAGAATTACCAGTTACTGCTTCGGTGTTAGCAGCGGTTCCTGCACCACAACAGTAAATGTCTGGTGCCATATAGTGAATCTTCTCACAGTTCTTATCAGCAACAATGGGCCCTTCAGTTTCCCGTGTATCAGCACCAAGTATCACACCATCCTATACAAAAAAGTCAGAACCGTATGTCTTCTATTGCAGAGTCTGAAAAGAGAAGATCAAGAACACAGGATAGCATAGTTCATGAAGAGCTCTAATAAAAAGCAACAACAATTCATATACTTTCATGTTCCCATCAAACATTCTCACCAGGTGCTGGATCCATTGATACTCGGCCTATGTGCTCCACAATTTCAATCCAAAACCCTTCTCTTTGTGGTATATATGCAACTTTTTGCATCAATTCATTCCAATGAACCGGAAATTCTCAGAACCTGAGTCTGTGTAAGTCATTTTGTCTATTTTGGAACCATGGAACGTGGGCATTAACTTTCAGTGGCATGGAGAGTTCCGGTTCATTAAATGGATTGATGCAAAAGGTTGCATATCTTTAACATACCAAAAAGGCAATGTTAGTCCAAAGAAAATACTTTCTTTGCTAACTAATTTGTTAGCATTTGCATCTTATCACCTTGAGTCACTTTTCACTTCCATAACTTGCAAACAGCCATTAAAGGTGAACTTACTATCCAACAATTACACTAAGCCAACACACACAAAAGCTATGTGTTTTGGAGTATTGTGAGAGAAACACAGAACCTGGAAAATCAACCCAACGATAGTTGTTCCAGTCTTGAGAAATCCCAAGAAAACCCAAAATCCCTTTTTTTTTTGCCTTTAGAAAACTCAAATCCTTAATCTCTGATTTTCCAATGCCAGCTATCGATCTCTAAGAACAATTTCATAATCCTAAGATAAGACTAATTTCCTTTTTCTTCTTTGTGTTTGATTATCCAGTTCCACGGCATTGATCACTTGACCCAAAATGTTGCATCTTCACGAGAAAGCTAGATGATGGGCTTAATCGTGTCAAGAATAGAGAATCCACGGAAAGGAGAGAGATGTAATGAGACTTAAGAAGAAAAGAGAAAACCCAATTTTACAAAATAGTAAATTTACCTTTGATGTGACGATTTCGATTTGCGAGAAGAAGAAAGCTCGTCGTCGAATGAAGGAGATACCAAGTAGAAGAAGAAGAAAGAGTTGGAGCGAAGCTTGCAGAGTGCGTAGGCATTTCGGTTTAATTTCGATTTCGATTTTGGTCCGGTTCGGTTATTGCAGATTTTGGTCTGGTCCGATTCGATTTGTATTCGGTCAGTTAAATTTCAACAATTTCAGCTATTTGTTCCCCTTTCCTTCAACTATTTCATAAACCCTACCATTCTGGATTGAAAAGCATATTGTTGCATCAGAATCAGCTTTTAGGGTTCTCAATGTTCGTGCCTTTTCGCTAACTTTTCATCATATTTGGGAAGAAATTCACTTGGGTTTTGGATTCTCTTCTTGAATAGATGAGACCTTCTATTTGTCGCCGGCTGCGATTGGTAAAAGACGAAAGCAAGTTGATTTCAATCAAACAATTTTGTTTTCATCTTTTGTGGAATTTTTATTTTACATTGGGCTTGGGTTTTTTTTTGTATACAGGTGTCTTTCTGCTTACTCTAATGTATATAGTAATGGCGATTATTTATCCTTGTATCTAGAACTTGTGCATGGATCTTCACCACCAGAATGGACAAGAAACGTGCAATTTATCTTTACTCTTGTGAATAAGCTCTGGCCTAACCCTAAATCGAACAGAGTATCAGGTGATTCTTGATTTGGCTTAAGAATCTCTTTCTTGGGTTTGTAATTCTGCTATGTGTGTTGATTTGTTCCTACATTTTAAGCTTTATGGTTATTGTCATGTGATTTCAGTAGAATCTCTCTATATTTTGCTAATTTTTTTATGGAAAGTTTTGATTTTTATTTGTTTGGGTTTTGGATATGATAGGAGGGTGATGCTCTTTCGAATGCAAAGAGAAACATTTGGGGGTTTTAGCAAGTTTTTGTCACTTGAAAAACTTCGTGATAAATGTGGAGGGTTTCTGGTGAACAAGAGACTCGTTATCATCGCTGAAGTAAAAGTTCTTCCAGCTACTGTTAGCCTAATGGGACCCTGTGAGGATCACTGCATCTTCTCTGAGTGGCAAAGAAGGAAATTAAGCTTCTGATGCATCTATTGCCAATTCTCAAGTAGTGCAAGAAACTGAGAATGCATCTAACAAGAATCTTTACTATGATGAGGATGATGCTGATGATGTATCTGAAGAGAGTGTGGATGATGATGATGATGATGGTGCACATAAAGAAGATGTTGATGACGAGGCTTCATCTGTTGTTACCAAAGATAATGCTGCAAACGGAAGTTTTCTAGACCAGGTGAAGTCCTTGGAGAACGCCTCTAAAACAGTACAGAATGGTGATAAGAGGTTTAACACTGTGGTGGCATCTATTCCACAGGAGACTTGTAGTGATGTTCTTGGTCAGGATATTCAAACTGTAAAGGAAACAATGGATGTCAATGGCTTTGAGGTTTTGGCTTTCCAGGTAAGAAGAGGATTCATCTTCTATTGTTATCATTAGTGAGAAAGTTCTAAATTGAAACCTAAAGTTGTGAAAGCACGACATTGCACTGACATACTTGAAAGACGCAGACTTTAAGGTGGATTGGTTAGAGAAGAAGCTGGACCAGCTAAAGGATAACAAAGAGAAAGTTAAGTCTGGTTTGACCCGGCTCCAAGAAATAGAGGAAAATCTGCTGAATCTGAAGCTACAGTAGTGAGAGATGGATGATCTTGCAAAGATGGAGAAGTCAGAGTTGTTAGCCAGCAGAACTGCTCTGTCTTTCGATACTCACTATAGTGGCCCACCTCTTCAGCTTCCTCCTCCTCCACATCAGTTACCACTTTCTTCCCCCTACTAGAGCGAGGCCTCTTTACACGGCACTTGTCTGCACTTTTGCTTACTCGAAACCCCCTTTTTTCGATTGAAAATATGTCTTTTGTAGTAACCAACTGGCGGCTTTGCCTTATACTGCAAAAGAGGCAAAGCATCATCACCTTTGGACCAATCAGTTTTCTTAAAACCTCTACCTTCCCTTACCTTGCCAATTAGGTACTTCACTCCCTTATCTTTGTTTTCATCATCCCATTTTCTCCACTCTGCTGGAAAATCTATTGTCAATAATGGATTAACCACAAGCTGCAAAGTCATTCAAAAATATTCAATCTTCAGCATTTGGACAAAAGATGGAACATACAATAAATTTTAAACAATTCGCCACTTATCGCTCAATCTGCTTCGACACAATGAACTAATTTTAAAGTCAGAAATCCATAGTTAGGAATCATTGGATCAGGATGTTCAAGAAATGTTGCATGCTCTTCCTTGTTATTAAGCCTCTTCAACATGCCTGAAATTAGTTCAAAGGTTAACAACTGCAACGCCACAGCAAATCCGCATACCCGCATCAACACTGAACCAAGCTGCTTTCTAAACGCTTTCTCCCGCTTATCTAGACTTATTACCTCTGGCATCATGGTCCCAATCCCCCGAATAAACGACTCCCTCCCCTAGGGAAACTTGAGAAATGCTTCCACATCAGCCACAAGTCTTACGTACCTAGAGGTAGAGCGGTGCACAGCAGTGTTTGCGATCAATACACCATCAACTATACAGATAAGTGCTAGTTAGAGTCTTCTTCTAGGGTCCATCTAATCACGTCCCTTCTCAAGAATTGTGGCAATATCAGCAATAGTGGTTGTTGACACATTTGAAATAGTCCCTCGCCAAGCTTTGTTTGGCTCCCATTTGCTATTGAATTGAGGGAAATCGGGGTAGTGACCCTCAGCGAACTCACCACAGGGTAATCCAGTCAATGCTCTAAAGTCAGCCAATAAGTACTGAAATGGATGTCCACCCAACACCATCCACAACTCGTATTTTTTATTAGTTACCATCTGCCTGGACAGAAGGGCATGGATGAGCATACACGAAATGGGAATCATTCCTAACGGGATATCGTATGGCCTTCCAAAACACGAGTTGCGGATCTGCGTCCACTCAAGGGTCCCTTCCAGCTGGTGTCTGACAAATGCCATAATGTCAAGCTTCGAATATACATTAAGCTTAGCATTCGAGTACTGGTCGGTTGCAAACAACCCCCTCGGTAGTTTTCTGTCCGTTTACAGAGGTGAAATTCCTGCATACAAATCGGGAACATGATCAAAACTGGACATTTAGTTGTAGTCATCGACAAAATTTAATTTTTACACTGTTTTTTTTTTTTTCCAAACAAATTTTTAAATTAAAGCTAAAAGCATCAATCGATTGTCTCACTTACTAAACGATAGGCATCTATCATATTTTTTTGAGGATCAAATAAAACAAATTAGTACTGCACCGGTCTCAACAGAACCAAATCGCATATTTTCAAGGCAGAAATTGATCAAAATTAACAGCTCCACAGACAACTGCGGCCGGGACAGCAAAAAAAAATATTTACTGGCGCCTTACCTTCCATTAAAGCGAAACCTATATTTCCAAATCTTATCACAATTGTTTTATTACAACACTTCCGCTGATTGATTTTCCTTCTCACACCTCACCCTTTCCTCACTCCGGTTGCTAGGTTAAGTTTTTATGCGGCGGCGGAGTTTTTCAAGAAAATTACAAACCCAGTAAAAATTATTAACCCCAGCAACTATATCTGCCCTGACGAGTAAAAGGACCCGACCCCACCCGTTGAGGTAGATATAGTTGCTGAGGTTAATAGTTTTTACTGGGTTTGTCATTTTCTTGAAAAATTATGCTGCCGCATGAAAGTTTAACCTACCAACCAGAGTGTGGAAATGGCGAGGTCTGAGAGGAAAAATCAATCAGCGGAAGGGTTGTAATAAAACAATTGTAATAAAATTTAGAGTTTTAGATCTCTTTAATTGAAGGTAAGGCGCCAATAAATATTTTTTGTTGTTGTCTGTAGATCTGTTAATTTTGATCGATTTCTGGCATTAAAATATGCGATTTGGTTCCGTTGAGACCGACACGATACTAATTTGTTTTATTTAACCCTAAAAAATTTGATAAATGCTTATTGTTTAGTAAGTGAAACAATCGATTGACACATTTCGTTTTGATTTAAAAATTTGTTTGAAAACAAAAAAAAAACTGTATAAAAATAAAATTTTGTCAATGACCATAACTAACTGCCCATCTTTGATCATATTCCCGATTTGTATGCAGGAACTTCACCTCTGCAGTCGGACGGGAAACTACCAAGGCGCTTGTTTGCAACCGACCGGTACCCGAATGGTAAGCTTAATGTATATTCGAAGGTTGACATTTTGGCCTATATCAGACACCAGCTGGAAGGGATCCCTGAGTGGACACAGATCCGCAACTCATGTTTTGGGAGGCTGTACGATATCCCGTTGGGAAGAATTTTCATTTCTTGTAAGCTCATTCATGCCTTTCTGTCCAGGTAGTTGGTGACTAATAAAAATTACAAGTTGTGGATGGTGTTTGGTGGCCATCCGTTTCGGTACTCATTGACTGACTTTGGAACGTTGACTGGATTTCCTTGTGGTGAGTTCGCTGAGGGTCACTACCCCGATTTCCCTCAGTTCAACAGCAAATGGGAGCCAGACAAAGCTTGGCGAGAGATTATTTCAAATGTGTCAACAACCACTATTGCCACAATACTTGAAAAGAGACGTGACTGGATGGACTTTAAAAGGAGGTTCCAACTAGCACTTATTTGTATAGTGGACGGTGTATTGATCGCAAACACTGCTGTGCACCGCCTTACCCCTAGGTATGTAAGACTTGTGGCTGATCTGAAAGCATTTCTCAAGTCTCCCTAGGGGAGGGAGTCATTCATGAGGGGGATTGAGACCATGATGCATGAGGCTACAAGTCTACATAAGCGGGAGAAAGCATTGGAGACGTTTAGAAAGCAGCTTGGTTTGGTGTTGATGAGGGTATGTGGATTTGTTGTGGCGTTGTAGTTGTTAGCCTTTGAACTAATTTCAGGCCTGTTGGAGAGGCTTAAGAACAAGGAGGAGCATCCGACATTACTTGAACATCCTGATCCAAGGATTCTTATTTATAGATCTCTGACTTTAAAATCAGTTCATTGTGTCGAGGCAGATTCAGCTGTAAGTAGCAAATTATTTAAAATTTACTGTATGTTTAATCCTTTGTCCAAATGCTGAAGACTGATTAATTTTAAATGACATTGCAGCTCGTGGTTAGTCTACTGTTGACAATAGATTTCCTAACATAGTGGAGGAAATGGGATAATGAAAACACAGATAAAGGAGTGACGTAGTTAATTGGCAAAGTAAGGGAAGGTGTAGGTTTTAAGAAAGCTGATCGGCTCGAAAGTGATGCTGCTTTGCCTCTTTTGGAGTATAAAGCAAAGCCGCCAGTTGGTGACCATAAAAAGCGTATTTTCAATCGAAAGAGGGAAATTTTGAATAAGCCAAAAAGGTAGGCAAGTGCAGCTGGTTTCAAGAGGCATTGCCCTATTAGGGGGGTGGAGGGAAAGAAAGTGGTAACTGATGTGGAGGAAGCTGAAGAGGTTGCCACTATAGTCAGAGTTGTCAACCACCGTAATTTCTCCACTGGTTTTAAAATAACAGATTCTTTCGTAGGGGTAATTGAACTTTATGTTATTGAATATTGATGGTCTAGCAAAATCTCAGTTACCACATCTGTGTTCGTTTTCCTGTATAAAAACGCTGTGCATGAAACATAAGATTTTAGAAAGTTCATTGACTATATATATTTGCATGAAACATAAGATTTTAGAAAGTTCATTGACTATATATATTTGAAATGATAAATTACCCATATGTAGAAAGTTTGTCATGTGTTGCTTATGAATCATAGTGATTCTCGGTTATATTCACTCTTTTCTTGAGGTGTTTGGTATTAGAAACTCTATACACATATCTTTTTAGTTCAGTGAACCCTATACATATATCTTCTTATCTCGTATGCCCGAATCGCCATCTTAACTCTTCTTTCCTCCAAAACATATCCCTCCTGCTGCAGTCTCAAGACCATGACGAAGACCATATGGTGTTTCTTGGCGTGCAAGATACCGAGGCCTTGTTCTTGAACATGCAATCATGCATATGTAGATGAATCCCTCGTGTTGTTGTTTACGATAGAATCGATGATTCTAGCCAGAGTTACTGTCTGTATCACTTTATTTTCAACATGAGAAAGATCTTTAATCTGTGATTCTAGTTTCTTGAATTATATTTTCTTAAAATACATTTGGATAAAAATCACAAGTTGCAAAGCATCAAGACTGCACACTGACATCATGCAAAAATGAATGGCTTACAAAGCCAATTATTCGTTTTATAGAAACAGTACATTTTGACAAGACAGAAACAAGATGTATTCTTTCGATATACAACTTAATACACAGAATTAAACAAAAAAAAATATAAACTTAAGATTTAAACTTATATATGCTCAAGCAAACCGGTTCCTTTGAATTTCTCTTCCATCAATCCATCGATGCGAGCTGCCATCTTCGGTGTCAGATAATTCTGCCAATCTCCGATCTTTCCTTTCCTGAAAAATGCGCTATTCGGATAAGCACTAATAGGAACGTCCTCTCTGTGTTTCTCCCCTTTGTTTGCTTCAAGGTTCTTCAACGTCTCAAAGCTACAAAGATTCACCACTTCCTCATCAACCCCTTTCTTCTTTTCCTCAGATGTGAATCCATATCCCATAAACTCAGCCAATCTTCTCACGTAAGGCAAAGGATCAGCCCTCATCGTCTCATACTTGAGGAGCAGAATCTGATCTGGATTCTCTTGGTAAGCTTTCCAGTACGACATGACATGATCTAGATAAGGTCCATACCAAGAAAAACCTTGACAGAACATATCAAAACACTCCTGAAGACTATTGAGTGGGCCATTTTCAGACTTTTCCTTTTGTAAGAAACTCCAAATGGAGATAAAGGTGTCCTTTGGGTCTCTCCAGATATAAACCATCTTACAGCCCCATTTCGAAATTGATTCAGGTAATAACCCGTGGGGCATATGAGTCGAGAACAGAGTGTTTCCTTTGTCCTTGAGAACATCAAGATGAGGGCAGAAAGCGAATTCCATCTCAAGATAAGGAACAAGCTCATGAGGGTTCCGCTTTAGAAGAGGGTTCGAAGAATGCTCGAAGCGAGATCGATTAGCGATGGCGAAAGTTAGAGCTTTGAGCCAGGTGGTACCTGTCTTTGGGTTGGTACAAACTAAAAAGTCAATGGGTCGTGCTTGGAAGAATTCTTGCGCGTAAAGGCAGCCTTCAAGGAGAGGCCGTATTATCCAGTGGCCACCGTAGCCGATAAGGGGAGCATTCACGAACCAGCCTTTCACATGCGGAAATGTGGCGATTAGATCTTGGTACCGTTTCTGATTCTTCTCGAACTCTGTTGACCCTTTCTTGGTGTTGTCTTGAATCGGTACACTCCTGTCTATTAGGGTTTTGGATTCCATTGGAGATAGAAAAAGAGGATTTGAGGACTCATATTGTGTTCCGTGGGAGATTTTTTCTTCTGATGCCATGTAGAAGGCGTGCTGATACATATTCATTTCCATGAAAAAATATATACGCCCAGAGATCGACCTCGTGTAGAGACTAAAATGTCCGGACAAAGATTTAGTTACGTGTTTATTCATGCTACTTTCACCCAGGTGTTATTAATAGGTCAGAACCTCAAATGGCACCTATCCTTGTTCGTGTCATAATCTCAGCCATCAGATTATCAAACCAAAGTGTTTGAGCTGTTTCGTATTATGATCCTACAAAATAAATGACATTCTCCACAACTGTAAAATAAGCAGTAAATTTATTAATATTCTATAAATGAGGACTCTTACAAATTTGCTAAATAAATAGAATATACTAATCCTTTTTATAAACATTTTATTATATAAAACTGGATTCATCAAAGTTAGTAATTCATAAAATCACTACATAAAATGAATCTTTCAATTCAAATTTTGATATGTGTTTCGAGTAATAAAGTTTTTAAAAATAATGAAAGGATATAATTTAATTTAGAAAAGGAAAATAATCTTAAAACTAATTTTAAAAGAAAAAAGAATATTATATAAAAAATAAATATTATAATTTGAAAAAAGAAAATAATCTAAAACACTAATTGTTTTATAAAAAAAATTACTATGATTCGTTTATTATTTCAAATTTTTATCTTTTATAATTCGTTTGTTAAATATACTATTCATCTAAAGTATCTCTTATATTCAATAATTAGACAATTTTTTAAAATAATTACATGTAAAATTTTCAATATATAATTATAAAAAAGGAAATTCTATATGCTAATGATATATTATTTGATGATGATGAGCTTATTGAGAAGGATGATCAACAAAAATCATGTATTTTTTTTTGTAATATGAATCTTGAAAAGCATAACTTCTCTAAAAAATAAAAAGATTATATACATGAAAAAAGAGAAATTTTGTTTATTTGGAAAAAACTAATAAGAAGAGAATTTCAACTTGATTAGCTCAGTATTTCTAAGAAATCAGCACAGGTAACCAAGCTTGAAGAACACATCATCATTCAAAGAAGCCAAAAGCACCATGAAAATATCAAAGACGGTCCAAGCATAAACATTATGCATTATTGATATAAGATTCGGTAAAAGAAACTTATATAATGCAGGAGGGGTGATGTGATGGAGTCAATATGCTGACTATGTCGCTCTTTCGTATGGACTGATGAATGAAGATTGTAGAACAAGACTTGATGAACAAGGTTTTAGCTAAGATGAAATCTATCAAGTTGGCTTTAACGCTCTCTCTTGAGGGATCAATGAATGGTAAATGAAGTAGATCGATGGTACCACAAAGAGTATGAAAGTCTTTCTAATACAGCAACACTCAATGTCTTGATGAATCTCACATGCAAGAACACAAGCAAAGAACAAAGGCAAGCGGCGGCTTGTGCTTTGAAAAAAGTTCAGCCTCTTTATTGATAATGTAGGGTACCCAAAGATACAATGCTGCAGGGGAGCCTTATAAACAGCTCGTCAGCTAGCTCTAGGGTCGAAAGTAAAAACAAAACAACATAAACAAAGAGATACAAAAGAGCAAAACGCACAAAGACAAAAATACATGAAAAAAGAAAGTTCACTTAAGCTAAAAAAAAAATAAAACTAAACCGACTTTCTTGTTGCCTTAAGGGCTCGAACTGGTGGTCCCTTGGCATGTTGTGATGCTTAAGAACCGTTGAGGCAAGTCTCATTACCTGCACGAATTATGTAAAATGAAAATACCTGCTTTTGGCGCGCATACAGGTCGGTTGGCAAGTTGGTGAAGGCTTGCAGTCCTATCCTTGTTTGGCCAAGTTCCTCAATGCTCTTATCTTCTTGATGTCTGCTGAAGTCGACCTGATAAGTGTCTTCAAGAGTTTCTTCGCTATCTTGGCTTAAAATGTCTTCTTGCTCCACCTCGGCCTCGCCATCTCGGCATAGAACATCTTGGAGTTTGGGTATGGTATTGGCGAGATTCTTGTTGCTTTGAACTCTATTTCCTGTCAAATAAATGGATGTACCTTGTTTTGTATTTGGCGGTTCCTCTTTGAGGCTCATCTTGGCAAAGTCCTTGGTTATTTCTATATCGGGTGCAATAGGGCTCGTATCGGGTTTAGCAAAGTTCCCACGTTCATGTTGATCAGGAGTGCTTCTACAGCTACGTTGAACCCTTCTCTTAGCCTTCTGGTCTTAGAATGTGTCATGGGGGAACCGTTAACCGGTGGTATGACCTTCTCTCCTAGTTTCTCTTCACTCGGTAAGGTTGTAAGGTCTATGTCTACTTCATTCCCTCCCCCTTCGAGAGTTTTTGTCCTCAAAACTGACAACTCATCTGTATTATAGGGAGATAAATCAGCAACATTGAAGCTATGTGATATATTAAACTCACCTGGCAGCTCCAAACGGTAAGCATTGTCATTGATCTTCACTAATATGTGAAATGGTCCATCTCCTCTTGGTGCAAGCTTTGAACTTCGTTTCTGTGGGAATGTTTCAGGTATCATGTGTAACTAAACCCACTCTCATGGCTCAAATGTCAAAGCCTTTTGTTTCTTGTCAGCTTGCTTCTTGTAAGCTTCGGTTTTCTTCAAGATATTTTCCCTAACTTTCTCATGCAGCTTCTTGACAAACTCTCCTTTCCTGAAGCCATCTAAATTTATTTGCTCAACTTGGGGAATTGGCGAGTGATCAAGAGCGGTTAGTGGATTATAACCGTAAACAATTTCAAAGGGAGACATCTTAGTAGCTGAATGTACAGCGCGGTTGTAAGAAAACTCAATAAAGGGTAAGCAATCAAGCCACATTTTTTTATTTTTTACCAAGTGTAACCCTAAGAAAAGTAGACAGACTACGGTTTACCACTTCAGGAAAGTGATAGAGAATAACAGCGCCAAGCTTTCTCCATAGTGTTCTCCAAAAGTGTCTTAAGAACCTTGTATCTCGGTCAGAGACATTTGTTCTTGGAAAACCATGTAAGCGTACCACTTCTTTGAAGAATAGATCGGCGGTTTGAATGGCATCATTGGTTTTATCACAAGGAATGAAATGCGCCATTTTTGAAAATCGATCAACGACAACAAAGATAGAATCCTTGTGTTGGATCTTGGGCAAACCTAGCACAAAATCCATAGAAATATCCACCCATGGTGTGTTAGGAACAGGTAAAGGTAAGTAAAGACCATGCAGATGTAACCTGGACTTGGCTTTATGACAAACAACACATCGTGAGCAATGCTTCTCCACATCTTTCTTGAGGCGTGGCCAATTGAAGTGATCAGTCACCATTGCTAGTGTTTTATCCACGCCGAAGTGACCCATAAGACCTTCATCGTGTGCCTCCTTGAGTATCAAGTGTCTCATTGAACTTTGGGGAATGCACAAGCGCTTGTCTTTGAATAAGAACCCATCGTGTAAGTAAAAAGAGCTGAAAGCTCCTTTGCCGTGTTGTTGATAGGCTTCTCCAAGCTCCAGGTCTTCTTTGTATAGCTTGATCAAATCCTAGCGCCTTAGCTTCCATAGTAGATATCAATGCATGCCTCCTTGAAAGTGCATCGGCTACTACATTTTCTTTGCCTTTCTTGTATATGATCACATATGGAAACGTCTCCACGAACTCCAACTACTTAACATGTCTTCTCTTGAGTGATGTCGGGCCTCTCTAATGTTTGAGTGTATTGTGGTCAGTGTGAATGATGAACTCCTTAGGCAGCAAGTAATGCTGCCACGTCGCTAGAGCCCAGACAAATGCATAGAGTTCCTTGTCATAGGTCGGGTAATTCAGTGTAGCTCCACTGATTTTCTCGCTAAAGAAAGCTACTGGCGTCTTCCTTTGATGTAGTACAGCTCCAATGCCTAAGTCAGAAGCATCGCATTCCACCTCAAACATTTCATCAAATTCTGGTAAAGCAAGAACTGGTGCTTCCGTCTGTCTCTCCTTTAGCGTTTTAAACACTGTTTATTGAGCTACTCCCCATGAGAATGACACATTCTTCTTGATCACGGCAGTAAGAGGGGCAGCTACGGTACTGAATTCTTTCACAAACCTCTGGTAGAAGCTAGCTAAACCGTGGAAGCTCCTTACATGGCCGATTGCAGTTGGCGTTGGCCATTCTCGAATTGCTTTGATCTTCTCTTCATCCAATTGTAGTCCCTGTCCACTCACTACAAAGCCTAAGAAAACAAGTTGATTAATACAAAATGTACACTTATTAAGGTTGGCATAAAGACCTTTCTGCCGAAGTGATTTAAGCACTAGTTCGAGATGCTTGAGATGATCAACTAGGTTCTTGCTGTATATAAATATACCATCAAAATAAACTACTACGAATTTACTTATATATGATCTAAGAACCTGGTTCATAAGCCTCATGATGGTACTCGGGGCATTGGTCATGCCAAAAGGCATGACTAGCCACTTATACACCCCCTGCATGGTTTTGAAGGCGGGTTTCCACTCATCTTCTTCACGCATTTGGACTTGGTGGTAGCCACCTTTGAAAAGATATTAGAACCGCTCAGCTCGTCTAGCATGTCGTCTAAATGTGGGATAAGGTAGCGATACTTAATAGTGATATTGTTGATGGCCCTATAGTCCACGCACATCCTCCATGTCCCATCTTTCTTTGGGACCAATAGTACAGGGACGGTACAGGGGGTAAGGCTTTCTCGAATGTAACCTTTGTCCATCAAATTTCTCACTTGCTTCTCTAGCTCCTTAGTTTATGCCGGGTTTATCCTATAAGCGGGCTTGTTAGGCAAGGTAGAACCGGGAACTAAGTCTATTTGATGCTCTATTCCTCGGAGAGGTGGTAGTCATGGTGGCATCTCCTCGGGGAACACATCCTTAAAGCGGTTTAATACAGCTTTAACCTCGGCTGGTATCTCCAAGTTACCTAAACCTGTACTTAAACATTCTTTGAAGTACATTAGAAGCACGGTGCCTTTGGCACTCATGGTTTTAGTAACATCATTAACTGATAAGTAAAGACTATTTTTACTTACCTCAGCCTCCTTAGTCATGTGCACTTGCAGCTCATGCACTTCGGTAGGACTAAGAGGAGCAAGATTGTACTTGCGATCCTTATGCGTGAAAGCATAGTGATTGATACGGCCGTTGTGGCTCATGGCTTGGTGAAATTGCCAAGGCCTTCCCACCAATAAGTGTCCTGCTTGCATTGGTACCAAATCGCATAGTAATTGGTCGAGGTACTTCCCAACACTAAACGATATGATGACTTGCTCAGCTATCTTCAGTTTGGTTTGATCATTTAACCACCTTAGCTTGTATGGCCTCAGGTGCTTTATCTTCTCAAGACCTAACCTGTCTATCATGTACTTGCTAGCCACATCAGTACAAGAGCCACCATCTATAATGAGATTACATACCTTTCCCTTTATAGTACATCTTGTACGAAAGATGTTTTTCCTTTGCTCTTTCTCCTCGGGGTTGATAAGTACACTAAGTACTCGCCATGTCACTAAGAGCTCTCCTTTGTCAGAGTATTTAATGTTATCACCAGCTTCATCAAAGTCCCCTTCTAGCTCATCATGCGACTCATATTCTCCACTAGGGGTGAGAATCATAGCTCGGTTGTTGGGGCATTCTCTAGACATATGTCCCCTGCCTTGACACTTATAACATATTATGTCACGAGTCCTTTGATTAGTATTAGAAAACTTACCTTGCTCTGGTTTGTTAAACTTTGGAGCCTCGGTATTCTTGCTCTTGAAACGAGAATCAATCTCTGTGCCCTTACGCTTGTCTAAGGGTTTTGAACTACTTGCAGCCCACAGTTGATTTGTTTTGATTCGGTTGTAGTTGGGAGCTTTACGCTTGATTTGTTGCTCTACTTGAACAGCTAAGTGTAGCAACTCGTGCATCTCTCCGTACTGCATCCGCTCCACCTTCCTTGCAATCCTTTCTTGCAAGTCGTAAAGAAATTGAGTTCATCAGTTTCTCAAACTCTTCAAGGTACTCATCCATGCTCCTTGCCCCCGAGATAACTTACAAAAACGTTTTTGTAAGTCCTTATGATTATGTTCAGGCACGTACCTTTGGCGTAGTAAGAATTTCATGTCACTCCATGTAGAGACTTGGCCAAAACGCTGCCTTCTCCTCTCGGCTACATTCCTGTCCCACCAAGCTATTGCATTCTCGGTAACGTTAGCAGCCGCTACAGCCACCTTCTTGCGCTCAGCATAGCCATGATAACTTACAAAAACGTTTTTGTAAGTCCTTATGATAATGTTCAGGTATGTACCTTTGGCGTAGTAAGAACTTCATGTCACTCCATGTAGAGACTTGGCTGAAACGCTGCCTTCTCCTCTCGGCTACATTCCTGTCCCACCAAGCTATTGCATTCTCGGTAAGGTTAGCAGTCGCTACAGCCACCTTCTTGTGCCCAGCATAGCCATAGCACTTGTCTCTTCTATCCTCGTCGTATAAGGGGTCAAGATCATCATCATCAAGATCATGTACACCATTCTCCGGCTCCACTGGTGGTACAGGGACTCCACGAACCGCGGCCCTCCTTGGTTGCATCTCTATTTGGTCTATTCAAGCAACAAACTCTTGAAGCATAGTACCCATTTGTTGAGTAATATTCCTCACCTCTTCTCTCATGGCAATCATCAGTTGGGCCATATCACCTTGGGGAACTGCTTCTCCATCCGTCATGTTGTTGTTGTTCTAGTATCCTTGCAACACTCAGCAAACAAGTCACAATACCAACGAAAACTACACGCTAAACCTCAAGTAAACAAAAGATTTCTAACTTGTCTAATAACCAGAAATGATCAAAGAAACAAGTCTAGCAACAATGATCACTTAGCAATCAAATTCAAACACGAGTAAAAACAGAAAGCTTTTTGTGGTTTTTATAGGTTTATAAAAGACAAAACTAAGCAACTTAAGCGATAGAAGCAAACTAACAAATCAAACTATTCTTTTGGATTTTCTTTTATGAAAAACTAAAAGAAAAGAAATAAAACAATGAATGAAACAAGCAAACTATTTTTTATGGGTTTTTGAAATGAGAAAAGACAATAAACAAAAAAAAACACAAGACAAAGCAAATCAAATAGCACAAATCTAAAAGATAGAAGGATAGAAAGAACCAAAGGTAGAATCTTCGGCTTTGATACCAGATGATATAAGACTCGGTAAGAGAGACTTATATGATGCGGAAGGGGTGAAGTGATGGAGTCAATATGCTGGCTATGTCGCTCTCTCGTATGGATTGATGGGTGAAGATGGTAGAATAAGACTTGATGAACAAGGCTTGAGCCAAGATGGGATCTATCAAATTGGCTTTAACACTCTCTCTTGAGGGATTAGTGAATGGTTAATGAAGTTGATCGATGGCACCACAAAGAATATGAAAGGCTCTCTGATACAGCAACACTCGATGTCTTGGTGAATCTCACACGCAAAAACACAAGCAAAGAACAAAGGCAAATGGCGGCTTGAGCTTTGAAGAAAGTTCAGTCTCTTTATTGAAAAAAACCCAAAGATACAATGCTGCAGGAGAGCTTTATAAACAGCTTGTCAGCTAGCCCTAGGACCGAAAGTAAAAACAAAACGACATAAACAAGGAGATACAAAAGAGCAAAACGCACAAAAGCAAAAATACATAAAAAAGAAAGTTCACTTAAGCTAAAAAGAAAATAAAACTAAGCCGACTTTCTTGTTGCCTTAAGGGCTCAAACTGGTGGTTCATTGGCGTGTTGTGATGCTTAAGAATCGTTGAGGCAAGTCTCATTACCTGCACAAATTATGTAAAGTGAAAATACCTGCTTTTGGTGCGTATGCAGCTCGGCTGGCGAGTTGGTGAAGGCTTGCAGTCCTATCCTTGTTTGGCCAAGTTCCTCGATGCTCTTGTCTTCTTGATGTCCGCTGAAGTCGAGCTGATAAGTATCTTCAAGAGTTTCTTCACTATCTTGGCTTAAAATGTCTTCTTGCTCCACCTCGGCCTCTCCATCTCGACGTAGATCATTCAGTGTTCGGTATGGTATTGGCGAGATTCTTGTTGCTTTGAACTCTATTTCCTGTCAAATAAGTGGACGTAACTTAGTTTGTATTTGGCGGTTCCTCTTTAAGGCTCATTTTGGCAAAGTCCTTGGTTATTTCTATATCGGGTGCAATGGGGCTCATTTGGGGGTTTAGCAAAGTTCCCACGTTCATGTTGATCAGGAGTGTTTCTACATCCACATTAAACTCTTTTCTTAGCCTTCTGATAGAACGTGTCATGGAGAAACCGTTAACTGGTGGTATGGCCTTCTCTCCTAGTTTCTCTTCACTCGGTAAGGTTATAAGGTCTATGTCCTCATCAATTATATAAAGAAGTGGCCGCTTATTCAAGAGAAGGAGGAAGATTCTTTATTTAGCATCAAATTACTTACATGAAAACCCCAAAACGCAGCACTCAATAGATAAGTAAAACGCATCACTCAAGGATTCATTCATGGACTCATATTTTTTTTTTATCTCGAGCAACATCACGGTCCAAGGTATGTAACATTTAAATTCCTTTGGGTATCTTAACTAATAAATCCATGATTGCGTTTGTTTTAAAAGTTGATCTTCCTTAATTTTCATTAGTAGTCTAAGACAATTGTTAGGGAAGTTTTTTTTTAAGTTGATTTTAATTAGCTAAGTTATCATTATTACAATTTGTTTCAAAGACTCCAAAAAAGGTAATAGCTGTCTAGACTATACACTTGATGAAATAAAAGAATCCAAATTTTCTTTGAAAACAGTTTTTAATATTCTTAAAGCTTGTGCGATTCAATCTTTGAGAGTTTTTAGTCTTATCAAAGTTCATACATAAACTTTGTAGCGTCTAACGATCCACCCATTGCTACTAAGTCATTGTCATCCATTGATCAAGCTGAATAGAGTTGAACAGCCAGTCATCTTGATGTCATATGTCATTTCATTACACACCGTAGTCCACCCCTTCATCGAAGTTGATAAAGTTGAACAGCCAGCAGTCCGATCCCATTAACCACCAATGTTTAAAGTTTATATATTAAGCAACATTCTTACATATTAAGCATGTTATTACGTTTGCGCTGAGTAAATATTTGTAAGATTAAAATTTATGTTTTAAATATTATTTTTGATTTTAATTATTAGAAATTAAAGTTTGAATGGTTAATTGTATATTTTTTGTTAATCGTACTTATGTTTTTTAGTCAAAAAAATATATAATAAAAGTGTGAATTTTTTAATAAGAAGATAATATATTAATATTTTTCTTTGTCTTTATCTTCTTCATTATTGTTCTTTTTTTTGTTGTTCTTCTTATTTTTCTAAGTTTTTATTATTGTTCTTTTTCTTTTTCTCTTCTTCTTCTTCTTATTTTTTTCCATTTTTTTAGTTTTTCTTCTACATTATTCTTCTCCTTTCTTTCTTTTTTCTTATTTTGATTGATTTTCTTCTCTGTTTTTTTTTTTCATTTATCTTCTTTGTAATGGAAAGAAATCGATCAGGATATATGAATTTAATTTTCTGGGTATATAAACAGTAGTTGAGGAAGTCCAATCGCAGAAAAAGAAACATAATAGATATTGACATACAGCCCGACCTAACATATTTTAGGTCCCTTGGGCAAAATAAAATTTTGGACCCTAAAATATATATATATATATATATATTTTTTTTTTTTAACATTTTCTATATAATTTTTTGTTAATCGTACTCATGTTTTTTAGTCAAAAAATATATAATAAAAGTGTGTTTATTTTTTAATAAGAAGATAATATATATTAATATTTTTTCTTTGTCTTTATCTTCTTCATTATTGTTCTTTTTTTTGTTGTTCTTCTTATTTTTCTAAGTTTTTATTATTGTTCTTCTTCTTTTTCTCTTCTTCGTCTTCTTTTTATTTTTCTCCATTTTTTTTTAAGTTTTTCTTCAACATTATTCTTCTCCTTTCTTTCTTTTTTCTTATTTTTATTGATTTTCTTCTCTGTTTTTTTTTTCATTTATCTTCTCTGTAACGGAAAGAAATCGATTAGGGTATTTAAATTTATTTTTCTAGGTATATAAACAGTAGTTGAGAAAATCTAATCGTACAAAAAGAAACATAATAGATATTGACATACAGTCCCGACCTAACATATTTTAGGTCCCTTGGGTGAAATGAAATTTTGGACCCTATATTATATATATATATATATATATTTATTTTTTAACATTTTCTATATAATGTTTTGATAAATTTTGAATTAAAAACAGAAAAATATGATAGTTGTAAATTTTTAAACAACAATGGACCTTTTAATAAAAAGAAAAACAAAATATTGGGCCCTTAGTGAGAAGAATAACAAAAAATTAAGCATTTAATGATTTAATGAAAAAAATAGATTTAATAAATTTTTATATCTAATGAAAGTCCAATGGCACATTAGGTAGATAACACTGTAATTTAAGGTTATATTTTCTAAATGGGATTCTCTTTTAATGACTCACTAGATGTTGGATCCGCGCACTTGTGCAGGTTTCTTTTCATAAAATGTTTTTAAGCCATACTAAAAATCGGTTTATATTAAACTTTTGATCAAGAAAATCAGCTTATATTATTAAATCCAGGCCCAAACAGAAATTTTTTTATTAGATTATATAAACTATTTTTATGTTATGGTTTTATGTATGTTCTTAAAATTATTCAGGCTTGATTTCTATAAAAAAAGATATTTTGATTAGCGGATTTCCGGTTAAATTTTGTAACAAATATTTTCAAAGTATTATGTTTTATAATGGAAGAGAAATTTTATTTGTTTGTAATTAATATTTCAATATTTACTTAGGTTTTATTTGTTTTTGCATCGAGATACTTATTTGGATTTAGATGTTCAAATATATATTTTTTAAATATCTGAATACAAAATCCATAATATCTCAAAATTTGAATATTTAAGATGCTAAAAAATAGAGTTTGGATGCAGCATTTGAATCTCAAAAATTAAAAGATCCAAAATACATTTTTAATTTAGACCATAAAATCAAGCTTTTTCGTTATCAAAACTATAAAATCAGAGTTTTCGATCGAAATAAAAAGCCGTATTTTCCCGCAAAATACTAAAATTACGTTGTTGTACCAAAATCGGGAACTCTCATAGAAACTGTAAAAATTGCATTTTCCATCAAACAGTATTTTCCTGTCAAAACTGTAAACCCACATTTTTTTTAACAAAATCAAAAATTACTAAAACCATGTTGTTGTACCAAAATTAGGAGTTCCCGTAGAAACTGTAAAAATAGCATTTTCCATCAAAGCGTATTTTTGTTCCAAAATTTTAAACCAACATTTTTTAACAAAACTAAAATTTATGTTTTCTTCAACACCATAAAACCATATTCTATGGTCAAATTTCTAAAATTACGTGTTTTTATCAAACCTGCAAAATTATGTTTTTCATCAAACCCACAAACCTACATTTCAATAAAATCTATAAAACCTCATTTTTCTTCAAAACCTATAATTCCCGCCAAAACATGTAAACTTCGTAAAATCCGCAAAATCACGTTTCTGGCCAAATCCACAAACCCATATTTTCCATAAATTTGAAAAATCCTTAAAATCATGTTTTACGACCAAATTTCTAAACTCATGTGTTTCTGCCAAACCTGCAAAATCGAGTTTCCAAACCCACAAACACGCATTTTCCCGTATGACTATATTTTCTCGTTAAAACCTATAAAATTCACAGAATTGCGTTATTTGCATTCCGTAAACCCGTGTTTTCCCGTATACCCCATCAAATCTGCAAAACCAAATTTCTAAAATCATGTGTTTCTGTTAAATCTACAAAAACACAATTCTTGTTAAACTGGCATTTTCTCATATAAGTATATTTTCCGCTAAAACTTATAAAACCCGCTAAAACTTATAAAACCTATAATATCTAGAAATTTGTGTTTGTCAAATCCGTAAAATCCATGATTTCCGGCAAAAAAATCATTAACAAACCATGAAAAAATTATTGACATAATATTTTTTCATAGTATGTATATATGTAACAAAAAAATAATGATTACATATTCATCATTGACTATAAATTTTCACATTTAATAAATATCATCTTAGCTTTTAAACATTTTAAAGTAGTGTTTTTTTAATTTTATAGAGAAGAATTTGATTATAATATAATATATATTTAATTTACAATATAATATATATAATTATATTAATTATTCGTGTTATATATATTTGTGGTAATTATGTTAAGATATTATGAAAGATTTTGAAATAATTTTGAAATTAAATTAATTTTAATTTTATTAAATATCAGATATAATTTATTGGTATTATCTGTTAACAAACTAATATAATTTAATTTAATTTAATACATTTTTAGTAGTTTAATGATATGACTAAATTATTTTTAATGAATTAATGAAATTGTTTAGTAAATGTAATGGCATATATTGTAAATATCATGATAGCTTTTGAACATTTATTAAGAATGATTCTCTTTTAATAGTTTAGATTATATTCAATAAAAGTTATAATCCGTGTTAAAAAAAAAAAGAACCACCCTTGCTCTTCTCGAGAGCTTACAAATCTTATTATGCTTGTATCATAAGCTTCTGCAAAGCAATCTGGAAATTCTTCCTCGCTTTTAGGTTGAATCGCACGTTCGCAAATGGTAAAAAGCAACTGAAGAAAAAGAAATAGAAATCAAAGAAAAGAAAGAACACCTAATTAATGATAGCAATAGATGTACTTGAGTAACACGCTACATATCATTGATGAACTGAAAGATGATGAGATTGATGGCCTGAAGAGTAATATTCACAGCTTCGAAACACCAAGACGAGCAATCTAAGAGACAAATTAAATTCCCAGATTTGAAAGATGAATTATATTTTTCTTTCTCGGATGTCAATATTGATCCGTTTCTGATTAGATGATTGTTCTTTTTGCACATAAGTCTAGTGGCGTATTTTACATCTTTTGCGCTTTAGATTCTCACAAAAATGCTACCAAATTAAAAGCCAATTAAATACATTCCTACGATTTATATATAGTCATGTTTGTGATAAGTTTTAAATAAAGGTTTATCGTTTTGTTGTATAATACCTTTGATTGTGTCTCTAATTAACAAAATAAACAAACTATCCGAACATCCCTGTGTATGGCGGCAATCAGAGCACAAAAAAGTGACACTCATGGGATCATACAACTGTTCGACATGTCCACAAAAATGGACTTCTCGGAACCCGGGTCTGTACCGTGGCAGGATACTATTCTACCACTAGACCACTGGTGCTAATTGTTCAAATTGTAATTTACATTTATAAATTATAAATCTCTTCGAATGTGTTGCCAAATTAGTTGATGATGCAAAGCTGCAATCTTTTAATATCTTCTTCTATCGATTTTATTTTCCTTCTTATTAATCTGTTGAGATATACGTATCCGTGCGTACCAAGCTACTTATCTCTGCATATCAAGTTGTAAATATTTCATTGCATATAACTTAGGAATGTTTACATTATTGTATGGATCGCTCAAGGAAATCACGTACATGTATTTATAGAGCTGTAAAGCCATTGACAATCAATTCAAAAAAACCTTTTCCATCCTCTGTTTTCTTGACATTGACATGGTATCAGATCGTCATGAGAAAAAGACAAATAAAACAACAAACTCTATTAGCGTTTCTTTCAAATAATAGATCTTCGCGAGTAAAATGAAAGTTTTTTTCTTCTCTCTTCTTACATATAAATTGGTCATTAACAGTGCGCAGATCCACCAAAATATTTGAGTTCGCATTCAATACGGTAAAAACATAGAAATGAAAGAAAGAACAATAAAACATCTAAAGTTCAAAAAAAAGAAAACAATAAAACACCTACAGCAATAGGTATACTTGAGTACAACCAAGAGACAAATCAAATTCCCAAATTTTGGATCATACAACTGCTCGATGTGTCCACGAGAATGGACCGAGAGGACCGAGACCACTTGTCGAGAGACAAGCTTGCCCCTAGGACCCTTTGCGGTCTGTGAACACTTAAGACTCTTGGTTAAGCAAATCGTATAGCTCCAAGGCCACTATGTCCCACGAGTTGTTATCCTAGTACCCTAAGACCCTTTGCCAGAAGGAGTATGGACCGGTCTGTGAACACTTAAGACTCTTAGTTAAACAAACCGTATGATCCCACGAGTTGTTATCCTATCCATTATCAGCAACGCTATATATACTTGTGTATCGGGTACTAATTATCCGATGTGGGATAAATTAAAGATCAGGCCATAAGGGATTGTAGTTAACACATGCTACTCTCACGTGCTCCTCATTAATTAATTTTCCCCCAAATACTCGATTGGAAAGCCTATTTTCAGTTATCCCTAGTCGGTTAATCAGCAAACTATGCGATTGCAAAAACAAAAATACCATCTCATCAAGAGTTTAACAGGATAAACCGGTTATAAACCCGGTTTAGTTATCTAACTTCTCTTATTGCTGATTTATCTAGCTCATTTATGTAAACCGGTTTGTTTAAACCATTAGCAACGCTTTATGTAGACTTCGGCCAGTTCACGAAGAATCAATCAGAGAATATTTTCCCCTTTCGTCATCTTCTCTCTCTAAATTCATATCATCAGCTTTATTCATCATTATCTACGAATCCAGATTTCTTAGAGATGATCTTTCTCTTTGTTTGATCATCTCCTAGTGCTGTGATTTTCCATTCTTAGAGCTCACAAAAAGTTCCTAGTCTGGAAATATATTTAATCCATATTTCTTCTGTCTCATTGGTATCAGAGCCGACGAACTTCGGACCCAAAATCATGGCGGACACAATCACTAACAAGCCTCATCGAAATTATTCCTGCGAGCAGGTATATGAGAGAATGGAAATGGATTGTGTTTGTTTTGTGAGGAGCTTGATACTCCTGGTCACCATTTGAAACACAATCGATCACGGATCTTCATGACAGAATGTGAAGATGATCAACTTTCTGATGATAATAAGCCTGCTGTTGATTTGATTGGGGAAGAAGATCATGCCAAAATTGTGGCAGAAGAAACGCTACCTGTCGAGCAAAACAACAAACACTTGGCGCGCAAGCAGCCTCTAGAGGTCTCTGCGGAATTCAGGTCTCAAGTTGATTTTTCGTTTCCAGATGAATATCATGAAGATTCAGCAACGTTGATCAAACCATCAGACGATGTCAAGCTCTCCTTCTTACAGAAGCAATCTCGTTCTCACAAACGTATTCTCTCCTTCTCGGAGATGATTCTGCGTATCTCCGGTAGAGTTTGTATTGAAGAGGAATGCTCCTATCGCCTATCTCAGGATCATCGTGTATGAGAACCCGGTTTACAAATGAATACAAATGAAGGGATTGGGCTAGAAACCTATGGCTATGAGTATAAGAAGCAGATGTTGTTACTTGTTAAAGAGTCCAATCGTGTGTGGGAGCGTGGCGGATTACTAGTTATACAGAATTACTGGAAGTGGTTAGAGAGCGGCTACAAATGTAACGAAGTCCTTAAGGGTTGTTCTCCGTTCGAAATGTCTTTTTTTGTTGAGTCTGTTGGTTTCAAGGCTTTTGACAGAAAGGGGAGTAACAAAAGTCTTTATCTAGAAGATGAACCAGAGAATGAACAAGAGCAAAAAGAGGTACTGAAACTCATTTCATCTTGCAATAACCGAGTGTGGGAACCTGGTGGAATATTGATTGGAAAATATATATGGGAATGGTTAGAGAAGATTCACAAACGTTATGGACTTTTATGGTTGCTGCGAAAGATTCATAAGATGAGTCTCCATTGGGTCAAGTATCATCGCATAGAGATTGTTTAAGCAGCTTCACGAGATGGCTTTACAGAAAAACCCAAACAATGTTGTTCTACCGGCAACGAAAACTCAAGGTTGCATAGTGAATGCAGAGCTTCAGATTCAGGTATCTTCTGATCTTGATTTAGAAGCATGGATTGGGTTAGAAATATATGGTTGTAAGTATATGAAGTTGGTGCTGCTGCTTGTTAAAGCGTCAAATTGTGTGTGGTAGGGTGGAGAGTTACTAGACACACATGTTCACTGGAAGTCGTTTAGGAACTTGTACAAACGTGATGGAAATCTGAATACAAGGTCTATGCTGCTTTACTTTGTTGATGATGGAAGAATGAGCTTTGAAGGGTTACAAAGTTACTATTTACTGGATTTTACTTCTGAGCATCATAATTCGCTGATTGTACATGAATATCAAGAGAGGCAGATCACACAAGAGCTAGTGCAAGTTGATCTGAACTACAAGTTCAGGCTTGTTCCATATTTCACTCTGAGACCAGGCTTTAAAGTTGCTCGAGGCTGGCTGATTGTTTTTTAGCAGAACAAAGTCACTCCTAACTTCTTCAAGACACTTGAATGCATACATACATTATGCTTCTGGCCAGGGGGATCTCTGCAACCATACTTAGCTACCATTCTCAAGGCTTCCCAACATTCAGTTTTTACAGAAAGCTTCAGGATTCAAACATCATGGCAGAGTGTGGAAAACAAGATTTCACGAACTGCTTCTCATGTGTATCATCGTTGGAAGAACAAAGCTGGGAAATGGCAGGCAGTTTCAGATAAGGGTAAATATAGAAGTGTTGAAGTCGCTGGAACAACACCCTGTTTTGCACAACCTATAAGACCCCAACAACTTAAGACAATGTTGATGTTGCTCTATGAGAGCCTGCTCGATTGTGTGACACTTCAAGGTGTGCTGTTTGGATTATTATCTGGAGTTTGTGTTACAAGAACCTTCAAGCAATATCGCAGCTTTAAGCATTGTAACAATGGTCTTTTCCACCATCTCAAAGACAAGGGGTTCATTGAAGGTTACATTACTCTTTCCCTGTCCCAGTATTTACATGAGAATGCCACCAATGCTACTATCACCAAGGTTATTGTTCCGTGGAAATGGCATCCTCCAGAACAGTTTTATCAGGTTTTCGATTGGAAACTATTCAATTTGTCATCCTTGAGGACAAGGATCTGCTGAAGAGGGGAGTATTGTAACAGGATAAACCGGTTATAAACCCGGTTTAGTTATCTAACTTCTCTTATTGCTGATTTATCTAGCTCATTATGTAAACCGGTTTGTTTAAACCATTAGCAACGCTTTATGTAGGCTTCGGCCAGTTCACGAAGAATCAATCAGATAATATTTCCCCTTTCGTCATCTTCTCTCTCTAAATTCATATCATCAGCTTTATTCATCATCATCTACGGATCCAGATTTCTTAGAGATGATCTTTCTCTTTCTTTGATCATCTCCTAGTGCTGTGATTCTCCATTCTTAGAGCTCACAGAGAGTTCCTAGTCTGGAAATATATCTAATCCATATTTCTTCTGTCTCAAAGAGCCTCCCACTTAACTTCAACTCTGCAGATGGTTTCTTGATTGATCACAACCTAAAATACACTCTTGCTTCTTGATCACTATGGTGTATCAATCTTCGCTCACCTTCAGCTTCCCGTTGTCCATCTCCTCGAAAATAAGGTTGTGGTTGACAATATCATGCAATTCAGTTGATACAGCTCCGGCCACCCTGTGACAATGCCTTTCTTGTGTTTCAAGGTAGGGTTGACATTAGCCTCTGGATAAATGACCATCCTAACAGTCTCCCCTATTTAATCTTCCTGGTCGAAGAGTCAATACCTTCTATTAGAGACCGGTGATAAGTTTTGATATGCTTAAACAATAAACTTCATCTCTTAATATAGCTGCATGTAACAGATAAAACTGACTTTTAAAACATTCCTAAAAAAACTAGAAGCTCAGTACGAGGCTTTATCACATCCGAGAAATCAGAATAGTTGGAAGGACCCAACCAACGCTAAAGCCAATATCCTCACAGCTCCTTTTCAGCAGTCGGAAATCGAACCCGGGTCTGTACCGTGGCAGGGTACTATTCTACCACTAGACCACTGGTACTAATTGTTTATCTTTCTCTTTTTTTTATAGTAATTCAACTTCGACTGTTACACCTTCCTCCGTTTTCCGGTCAGCTCAAGCGGAGCCAAACTCACATTACAAACACATATAATTTTAGGTTTCTCATAGGCATTTTGTATAAAATCTGGCGTTTGGTTTTTCTAACCGGAGGACGACAATATATAATGTAACTCAAAGGGTGTTTTAATGAAATTTTGCCTCGACAAGTATTGATAGTTTCATACTCTACAAAAGTAAATATCTCCATTTAGTAGAGAGACCTAAGCATGTAAAAGACAAATAAATTAAAAAGATCCAAACTTTTTGCTATATAAGAGATCCAAAAGTAAAGAAAGATCAGCCTTCATAGTCGCCTTGCGGATACTTCTTCTTGCTCATGTTTAGGTTGAATCGCACGCCTAACCGTAAGTTGCTTATCGCCCATCTTAATCCCATTTAGAGTGGCACATGCGAGCATGCTCAGAGGCTTGTAACAAAGATTTTGACTGAGTACTCGCTAGTAACTAACTTATAACAGAGATTTTGGACGTTAATTAGTTCTGTTGGCGTTAGCTTGAAGACTCCCTAAATAGATTAGGAATATAAATTATACTTAGGAGATATCTAAGTGTAATAAGAATAGGAAATTGTCCTAAAGAGAAAAAGGAAACTTGTTTAGGTTCTTTATTATATAAGGATGTCGAGCTGTGACATAACCTTGAGAGAGATTAAGAGTTTGAGATTGAGAGCTTTAGTTTTGAGTGATTTTCTAAAGCTAATAAAGAGAGTTATTCTTTATATTTGTGTTCTCAATATTCTTAAGTTCTATATTTGGTATCAAAGCATTGTGAAAGATCGAGAGGAATTTTTTCATATTGCTCTGTTTTGTGAAGAAGAAAACAGAGAGTTGGTGATCAGAATTATCACAAACAATGAGTGACATCGTCGCTGCTACAAGCGCAGCTGAAAAAAAACCACCTGAAGGAGGATCTTCATCAATCAAGTGTCCTATGCTAAACTCAACAAATTATACAGTATGGGCCATTCGAATGAAGATTTTGCTCAAAATCCATAAGGTTTGGACAATCATAGAAACGGCAGCAGATGACAGCGAAAAGAACGATATGGCCATGGCTCTGCCATTTCAATCAATCCCAGAGGCACTCATACTACAGGTTGGAGAGTTAGAGACGGCAAAACAAGTATGGGAAGCCATTAAAGCAAGACATGTGGGAGCGGAGAGAGTCAAAGAAGCAAGGTTACAAACGTTGATGGCAGAATTCGATCGCCTTAAGATGAAAGAATCCGAGAAAATCGACGACTTCGCCGGGAAACTATCTGAAATCTCATCGAAATCTGCTGCCCTTGGAGAAATCATCGAAGAGTCAAAGCTTGTCAAGAAGTTTCTTAAGAGTCTTCCTAGGACAAAGTAAATACATATCGTAGCATCGCTTGAGCAAGTTTTGGACCTCAAAACTACAAGCTTTGAAGATATCATAGGCCGCCTTAAAGCCTATGAAGAACGCATCACCGAAGAAGCAGAAGAAACTCAAGAAGATCAAAGCAAGCTAATGTATGCAAATAATGATACTCAATCGGCACAGTCATCTCACGATTCCAATGGCGGTTATAGAAGCAGAGGTCGTGGAGGACGCTTTAATAACAGAGGAAGGGGTCGTGGACGATCATATGAATCGAAAGATTTATCCGAAATAATGTGTTTTTGATGTGACAAATACGAACACTTTGCATCAAAGTGTCCAGATCGATTACTTAAACTGCAAGAAACACAAGAAAAGGACGATGATGAGACGGAAGGAGCAGACGAACTCATGATGCACAAAGTTGTTTATCTCAACGAGAGAAAGATCGTACCAAGTAAATATGAAGAAAACGGCGGAGGAGAAGACATATGGTACCTTGACAATAGAGCCAGTAACCACATGTCTGGAGATTTGAGGTATTTCTCCAGGATCGATTACAACATTACCGGGAAGGTAAGGTTTGGCGATGACTCACGGATAGACATTAAAGGGAAAGGAGCCGTTAAATTTACGGACAAAAACGGCGAGCTAGGGATACTATCTAATGTCTACTACATCCCAGGTCTAAGAAGCAACATTGTTAGTCTAGGACAAGCTACAGAATCAGGCTGCGATGTGCGAATGAAAGGAGAATATCTAACAGTTCATGATCGTGATGGAAGACTACTCTGTAAAACAACAAGATCACAAAATAGGTTGTACAAGGTTCGTATGGGGATACAGAATACAGAATAACAAGTGCCTACAATCGGTGATAACAAGTGATTCAAGCAAGTGGCACGCGAGGTTAGGACACATTAATTTGGACACAATCAAATCTATGATACAAAGAGAGCTTGTTATAGGAGTTTCCAAAATTAATGTTGAGAAGAAGGTGTGCAAGTCGTGCTTACTTGGCAAACAAACGAGACAAGTTTTTCCACAAGCCACTATGTACCGAGCTACTAAGGTGCTAGAGCTTGTACATGGTGATCTTTGTGGCCCCATAACACCAAGCACGGCAGCAGGAAACAGGTACATATTTGTTCTTATTGACGATTACTCCAGATATATGTGGACGAGTTTGTTGAAAGAGAAGAGTGAAGCATTCAACAAATTCCAAAAGTTTAAAAGCTTGGTAGAGAAAGAAACAGGCGCAAGCATACAAACATTCCAGACAGACAGAGGTGGAGAGTTTGTATCACAAGAATTTCACTCTTTCTACGACAACTCAGGCATAAAAAGACACCTCACAGCTCTATACACTCCTCAGCAGAATGGCGTGGTGGAGAGACGAAACAGAACCTTGATGGAGATGACGAAAAGTATTTTGAAGCACATGGATGTTCCAAATTTCTTATGAGGAGAAGCAGTGAGACACTCCACTTATCTGTTAAACAGAATAGCTACGAGATCAGTAAAGGAACAAACTCCATACGAAGCTTTTCACGGAAGAAAGCCAAACATCAATCATCTCCGAGTTTTTGGATGCATTGGGTACTCAAAAGTGGAGATACCACACCTGAAAAAACTAGATGACAGATCACGTATGCTAGTTCATCTGGGCACATAACCAGGATCAAAAGCATATCGATTGCTTGATCCACAAAGTCATAAGATAATGGTAAGTCGGGATGTGATCTTTGATGAAACAAACGGCTGGAATTGGAACAAAAGTAATGTGGAGCGAGATAGAGCTGGCAGTTTCAGGATCAGTGTTGGAGTTTATGGTAATCACGGCATTCAAAATACAGAGTATGTCACAGAAGAAACAAGGGATATCAATGAGAAAAACGCAGATGATGAAGGATCGGGTGCTGCTATACACAACGACCAGAACGAGGAGCAAAACAGTGCTGATGAGGAAGATGATAACGAAGATGATACTGCAGGCCAGGCGGGGTTAAGAAAGACAACAAGACAAAGGAGAAAACCAAAGTACTTGGAAGCATATGAGATGCCAAAACACCTTGATAACTACGCCTTACTTGCAGATGAAGAGGGAGAATGGTTATTGATGTGCTTAAACAATGAACCGAGGAATTTCAGTGAGGCAAAAGAATCAGATAAGTGGATGCTTGCCTGTAAGGATGAAATTCATTCGATTGTCAAAAACAATACTTGGAATCTTGTTGATCTTCCAGCTGGAGCATAACCAATAGGTTTGAAGTGGGTGTTCAAACTTAAGAGGAACTCAGATGGCAGCATAAACAAATACAAAGCCAGACTTGTTGCAAAGGGTTATGTTCAAAGGCATGGGATTGACTTTGATGAAGTGTTTGCTCCAGTAGCTCGGATTGAAACAATTCGCCTTCTCATCAATCTCGCAGAGTCTAATGGATGGGAAATCCATCATCTTGACGTTAAAACAGCGTTTCTTCATAGAGAGTTGAAAGAAACAGACTATGTCACGCAACCAGAAGGATTCAAAGTAGAGGGATGCGAAGATAAAGTTTACAAGCTTAGCAAAGCTTTGTACGGTTTGCGACAAGCACCTAGAGCATGGAATGATAAACTGAACCAGATTCTCAGAGGACTCCAATTCCAGAAGTGCTCTAAGGAACCTTCTGTATATCGGAAAAAGGGTGAAGGAGGATACTCTTCTGGTCGCTGTATATGTAGATGATTTGTTTGTTTCGGGAACAAATATACGAATCATAAAATCATTCAAGAAAGAGATGGCGTCCAAATTCGAGATGAGCGATCTTGGAAGATTGACTTATTATTTAGGAATTGAGGTGTGTCAACAAGATAATGGTATAACTCTGAATCAAAATCGATACGCGTTGAAGATTTTGGAGGAGGCTGGAATGAAGGATTGCAATCCGGTTCATACAACGATGGAGGCTGGACTGAAACTTTCAAAATCACCTGAAGAACGAGACATTGATGCCACGAGCTATAGGAAAAACATAGGATGTCTTCGTTACTTACTTCACACAAGACCAGACCTATCTTATTGTGTAGGCGTGTTAAGTCGTTATATGCAACAACCTAAGGAGTCTCATGGAGCCGCAATGAAGCAATGTTTAAGATACCTACGAGGCACTACTACACTTGGGTTAGTGTTCAAGAGATCAACCAAAATGGCGACTGAGTTGGTTGGTTACAGTGACAGTAGTCACAACGTGGATCCAGATGATGGAAGAAGCACAACTGGGCATGTGTTCTACCTTGGAGGAAGTCCGATTTCGTGGTGCTCACAAAAACAAGATACAATAGCGTTGTCGTCGTGTGAAGCCGAGTTTATGGCAGCTACGGAAGTAGCAAAACAAGCAATTTGGCTCCAAGAACTGCTAAGCGAGATCACCGAATTGTCATGTGAGAAAGTTGTTATTCGAATCGACAATCAGTCAACGATTGCTCTTACAAAGAACCCAGTGTTTCATGGTCGAAGCAAACACATTCACAGAAGGTATCACTTCATACGGGAATGTGTTGAGAATGGACAAGTGGAGGTTAAACATGTTCCCGGAGTTGAACAGAAAACGGACATTCTAACAAAAGCACTTGATAAAATCAAGTTCAGGGAAATGAGAGAACTCATTGGTGTAAGGAACTTGGTTGAAGATGACTTCAAGCTTAAAGAGGAGAATGTTGGCATAAGCTGGACTATTGAAAACTCCCTAAATAGATTAGGAATATAAATTATACTTAGGAGATATCTAAGTCTAATAAGAATAGGAAATTGTCCTAAAGAGAAAAAGGAAACTTGTTTAGGTTCTTTATTATATAAGGATGTCGAGCTGTGACATAACCTTGAGAGAGATTAAGAATTTGAGATTGAGAGCGTTAATTTTAAGTGATTTTCTAAGGCTAATAAAGAGAGTTATTCTTTATATTTGTGTTCTCAATATTCTTAAGTTCTATAAGTTCCAATTCGTGTTTACAATAATATTTATCTTTGATCCAAAAACTGTTCTAATAAGAGCTAGGTTTGGTTATAACTTCTCTGCGGTTTTGAATTGCTGGAAAATGAAATTAATGAGTTCATTAATAACAGAAAGAGGTAAAAGAAAACAAATCGTAAAAGAGTACTCTTGTGTATTTACTAAAGTAGCTAAAAAAGTAGTTAAGAAACAACCCATTATGGAAATTTCCCAAATAGGGAACCAAATCGATGGCGTAAAGACAGCAAGATGAAACATTCTTTGTCTGTGTAATTCGCATTCATTCTTACCATATGGGTGGGAGGCACAACAAATAAAATAAACATTGAGAAATTTGAAAAGAAAAGTAGAATAACACTGAGTAAAGGATCAAACTTGCGCGGTAAGTAAAGTAATAACACGAACCAGTCATATACAATGCTCAAGCAATCCAGTGCCCTTGAATTTTTCTTCCATCAGTCCATCGATTCGAGCTGCCATCTCGGGAGTTAGATAGTTCTGCCAGTCTCCGACCTTTCCCTTCCTGAAATACGCACTATTCGGATAAGCACTAATAGGAACGTCCTCTCTATGTCTCTCCCCTTTGTTGGCTTCAAGGTTCTTCAATGTCTCGAAGCTGCAAAGATTCACAATTTTCTCAACAACCCCTTCATTCTCTTCCTCAGCTGTGAATTCATTACCCATAAACTCAGCCAATCTTCTCATGTAAGGGAAAGGATCAGCTGTCATCGTCTCGTACTTGAGGAACAAAACCTGGTTTGGATTCTCTTCGTAAGCTTTCCAGTACGACATGACATGATCTAGATAAGGGCCGCACCCAGAGAAACCTCGACAGAACATATCAAAACACTCCTCAAGACTATTGAGAGGGCCGTGCCCAAAATTTTGTTTTTGAAAGAAAGTCCACATGGAGATGAAAGTGTCCTTTGGGTCTCTCCATATGTAAACCATCTTACAACCCGATTTCGAAATCGATTCAGGTAGTAACCCGTGCGGCATATGAGTCGAGAACAGAGTGTTCCCTTTGTTCTTGAGAACATCAACTTGAGGGAAGAAAGCGAATTCCATCTCAATGAAAGGAACAAGCTCGTGAGGGTTGCGTTTTAGGAGAGGGTTCGAAGAATAATCGAAACGAGATCGATTAGCGATGGCGAAAGTTAAAGATTTGAGCAAAGTGGTACCTGCCTTTGGGGAGCTACAAACGAATATGTCAACGGGTCGCGCTTTGAAGAATTCTTGCGCGTAAAGGCAACCTACAAGGAGAGGCTTTATTAGCCAGTGACCACTGTAGCCAATCAGCGGAGCATTCGCAAACCAGCCTTTTGCGTGAGGAAACGTGGCGATTACGTCTCGGTACCATTCCAGTTTCTTGTTGAACTCTGCTGACTCTGTCATACTCTCTTCGTCGTTTGGTACGGCCTTGTCGGTTAGGGTTTCTGATTCTGTTGGAGATGGAGAAAGAGGGTTTGAGGACTCGTATTGTGTTCCATGGGAGATTTGTTGTTCTGATGCCATGTAGAAGATATGGTGAATCAGATTCGTTTTCATTAAAGAAAGTCATGTGGATAATATACACACCCACGCCTAGAGAGGATATGAACAAAAATGCGTCAAAAAAACAATAAATTTGAGTATGAGAGACTAGAGTGATGGTCTGTGTCCAGACAAAAATCAGATAGCTATTTTTGCCCACGTGTTCATATGTCATGACCTCAAATGCCACATATTCTAATTCAGTGTCATAATCTTAGCCACTAGATCTTGGGGGATCGATCTTCGATACCAAGAAACGGTTTATGAGAAAGATTATTTGAGGTATTTAGTATTACTAGGTTTATAACTCGTACTGTATTAATAGTTTAATTTAATTTTTTTAAAGTATTATTTTGTAAATAATCAAAACTATAATAAATTTATATAAACAAATTTTTTTATATAAGATAAATTATAATATAATGTGTTAATTTCTCTTAATTTTATTTATAAAATTTTAAATTTTATTATGTAAACTAATAACAATAACACCTATCAAATTATCCAACTTTGATATACATATACGTTTGATTTAAAAAAATGTTTTTTTTACTAAGATCTCGGTATTTTGTTTTGGTTTTCATAGGATTTCTTTAAAGTTTATGTGTTTAAATATTTAGTTTTTTATTAAATGTGATGTTGTGTACATATGCATTTAGAATTTATGATTTATGTCGATTCGCATTTAGTTTTGTTAGGAAGTTGCAATGATCATGCAAAGTCATTTCTTCATTTTATACCAGGTCATCCATGAGTTTTAGCTTATATCTTTATTCAGTTTTCATTAAGATCTATTTTTTGCAGTCTAATATTTGATAATTTTAGTTTTTATTCTTGTAGGATCGGCGGTGTAGATTTTGCATTATTTTTTACTATTTTTATCTTTTGTGTGCAATTTGTATGCTTTGATTTGAATATTTTATCTACAAATACTAATTTGAGTTTGATTCAGAACTGTCTCATATTTTATTATTTAAATAGAATTTTAGAATGTGTTATTCATATGTTACTAATGTTGGTTCAAATATAAGTATTGACTATGTATAAAAATTAGATTTTAAAATTGTTAAATTTTGAATGTAAAGTTATTTATGCTGTGTTTTTTTGTTAGTTTTTAAAATCTGAAATATCAAATATATTAATCATTGTATATTTTACTCATGTAAATCTATTACAACTTTAGATAGTTATTTATTGTTAAATTATAAATTTTTTGAAACTACTTTCAAATTAATGTTGTTATAATTTTTTATATACTTTACATTTTTAGATAGTAATTTTATATTTTATATTTTATTTTTATTTATATAATTTGTTTTTGTATGTTTGATATATTTATGACTTATATTTGTTTTTATTGAGCTCTTTTGTTGTTTCTAACAAAATAGATAATATAGACATCAAGTTAATTTCTTTTATATGAATATTTTTTCTTTGTTATTTTTTTTTAGATATTAATTTCATTTTAGCTATAATGCTCATTTAACATGTTTTAAATAGGCTGCAAAAAAACATGTTTTAAATATTCAATTTTTTTTTTATGAATTTTTCTCAAAATCTTTTAGCATCATTTTTTAGTTAAGTTTTTTTTATGTTGTTTATTAAAAATATTAGCCCAAATATCAAGTTAGTAAATTATAACATGTTGAAAGCTAAAAGAACATAAATATTTATAAAATGTTATAAATGTTTATGTTTTTTTATAACATTTATAAAATTTATAAAAAAAAGAATTGAAACATAAATTTATAATATACTGAAAGCTAAAAAAAACTTTTTATAAAAATATGTATAATTTCTCATCATATATAATAGCTTGAAACAGTTTGATTTGATATTTAAAAATTTTCACAACAGATAATTAAAGTATGGCAGGTATATGCATGAGAGTGTACTTACAATGTCAAATAGTCAGTAGTTGTTTCAATATTTTTGTTGAAAAAAACATAAACATAATCATAAATATTTATAAATTTTCTAAATGTTATAATTTATGTTTCAAAAATTATAACTTTTCTTTCAACATGATAAATTATATTTTTATTTTTATATCATCCAAATCCATTTCTTTGAACTTGGTATGAAATACTGATATAAGTTTTATACAAATATTTATTTGGATAATTAATGGCATGAATAAATATTTTTTTATTGTATATTATCAATCGACTTACTACCGGGATAAAATAATATAATTAATATTATCTTTAGAATGGCAAACTATTATTAGAAACTTGTAAGCCTTAATTAGCGCGTAACTTCTTTATTGTTTCCATAGATCTTGAGCCAACTACTACAATATTATTCTTCCTCCGTCTCTCGATATTCCCAAGTTATTCTCATGGTCTCCATAGGCACTCTCTAATTTTAAATTAATTTCATTTTAATTATTTTTTGATACTTTACATCTTTTGATAGTAATTTTATATTTTATCTAATTTATACAATTTTTTATATACTTGATATACTTAGGACTTATTTTTATTTTATTAAGCTCGTTTGTTATTGATTTTCAAAATATGTATCGTAAACATGATGTTAATTTCTTTTTTTTTGTTAAATTTATTTTTATATTAATATTCAAGTTAATTTCTTTGTTTTAGATATTAAGTTAATTTGCTTTTACGATATTGGTTTTTTCGTTAGTTTAACTCTTTTCACATTAAATTTTTATAAATTTGAAGGATACTATATTTTAGTTTTTATAATTTTCTTCTCTATTTGTTACTTAAGTTTTTTTATTATGATTTTTCCATCTATAACACAAAATTAATGTTTTTTCTTTTTTTGTCAATTAATTTAGAAATTAAAAATTTTATTAATCTATATTATAAATTTTAGCTTTTATGTTATTGATTTTTTTTTTATTAGGTTAACTCTTTTGAGATTAAATTTTCATTTTATTTTGAAGGATACTATATTTTTGTTTTTTTTAACATTAATTTCTTTTCTATTTGTTACTTAAGGTTTTATTTTGATTTTTCTATATATAAAACAAAATTAATGTTTAAAAAAATAGAAATCAAATTTATTATTTTTAGGAATAATAAAAAACGCTGATGTGGACCAATCATATTGAGTTTTTTCATCTTAATCATACTTAATATTTTGTGATTAATGAAAACAATGATGTGGACCAATCAGATTAAGTTTATTCGTCCTATGTGGACGTACTTAATGCACTATGCCATCAACTTTTATATATACAAGACTTTTAATTCGCGCTATGCGCGAGTCTGTATTAATAATTTGGTTTAATTTTTTGGCTAATATCTTTTAAATTATCAAAAACTATAATATATTTGTAGAAATTTTCCTTTATATAAAATTAAAACATAATATGTAGTATTTCCTATTTTTGTTTCTAAAATTATAAATTTTACTAAGTAAAAACATAGTAATGACACATAACAAATTATTCAACTTCGATGTGCATATGTTTGATTTAGAAAATGTTTTTCTTACTAAATTTTTGGTGTTTTGTTTTGTATCCTTAGGATTTATATGGTTCTTTTTAAAAAAAATTTAAATGTTTAAATATTTAGTTTTTTTACTAAATATCTCGTTAATGTTGTATACATATATATATATATAAAATATGATATATGTTGATTCAGACTTACTTTTGTTAGTAAGCTATACTAATCGTGTAAAGCTGCTTTTTGCTTCTCCACCAGATCTTCCACGAATTTTACGTTATATCTCTATTCAGTTTATAAGATCTGTTTTATTTGCAGTCAACTATTTGCTAATATTTGTTTTTAAACATGTAAGATGATGTTGAGACTTCACACTATCTTTGTTTTTTTATTATCTTTTATGTATTTATTCATGTTTTGATTTGAATATTTTATCTTCATATATTCCCATTTGAATTTGATTTATAACTTTGTCATATTATATTATTTAAATAAAATTTTAGAAGATGTTGCTCATGTGTTGTTCATGTTGACTAAGTTATAAGCAGTAAATATGTACACAAATCAGACTTTATTACTTATTATATTTTGAATGTAAAGTTATATGTGTAGTATTGTACTTTGTTAATTTTTCAACCATATGCAACCATGATATTAATCTTTGTAAATTTAAATAATATGTTTGATTTAGAAACTTGTATAACCTATTAAAACTTTATATGATTATTCATAGTCAACGCCAATATTTTAGAAATCATGAATGTTTTTGGAAATATATTTCAAACTAATTTTCTTCTTAGACCTTATTTTTTGTTATTTAAAATATCTTCAATGGTAATTTTATATTTTATTTTAATTATCTAATTTTCTGCAGGTTTGATATACGTAAAATATATATATTTTTAATTAATCACTTTTGTTATTGATTTTTCAAATAGGTAGCATATATAGTAATCTAATATCTTTTACATAAATGCTTTTTCTTTGTTAAATTTACTTTTAAAATGAATTAAAATGCTATTTTGACATGCTATTTTTCTTTATTGTAAATTTTAAGTGAACTTCTCTCAAAAGCTTATATCATCATTTGCTTTTTTAGTTATTATTTGTTTGGTAGTTAGCCTAAATGTCAAGCTAATTTTACTTTATTCAACTTTTTTCTTTGATAATTTACCTCTCTTGAAATTGATTTTTATTTTATTTTAACACACCATTGTTTTTAAAATAGTGATATTTTGAAGACATAAATTTTTTGTTGTTAAATATTTTTATATAAATTTTTTTCAGTAGTAGATATTAAGTCAATATATTTTTAAGTGTTTTTTTTAAAAAATAATAATTTGTAAAACTTAATTTTCGTTTTAGTTTTTTAGTTAATTAATTTCTTAATATTGATTTCTTAAATAATTAGCTTAAATATTTATATTATTTTTGTTAGTTAAATATGATTTTACTTTATATAATTTTTTCCTTTTGATAATTTACCTCTCTTGATATTGATTTTTATTTTATTTTAACACTCTATTTTTTTAAAATATTGATATTTTGAAGACATAATTTTTTTGTTAGTTAAATATTTTTATATGAATATTTTAAGTAGTTAGCCAGATATCAGGTCAATATATTTTTAAGTGTTGTTTTAGAAAATAATATTTTGTAAAACTTGATTTTCGTTTTAGTTTTTTAGTTAATTAATTTCTTAATATTGATTTCTTAAATAATTAGCTTAAATATTTATATTATTTTTGTTAGTTAAGTTTTTTAGTATTATTTAAGTTTTTTTATTCTCTTATTTATTCTATTTATATTGATTTTGTTAAATAAATAACATAGATATAAAGTTAATATCCACTTCTTTTGTTTATTTAACTTTCTTGATATGAACTTTTATTTTAATTGTATTGACATGTTGTAAAAAATAATTTATGTTTTGGTTTTTGTTAGTTAAATATTTTTTATATTGCTTTCTTCAGTAATTAACATAAAGTATCATTTTTGGTTTGTTAAGATATTTGTGTTAATTTTAAAAATATTTCCCCAAAAATTATAAGTTTTAGATGATTTTGATAATTTAAGATGATTTTTTTTTGGTAGTATTGATATTTTTAAATAACAATTTTATATGTTTATATGAAAATTTAATCTTAATATTTTTTTCTAAATAAATTACTCATTTAAAATATGTATGCTAAATGTTTTTTTTAATTTAACTTTTTCGTTATTGCTTTACATATTTGTTTTTGTTAGTTTAGTTTTTTTTTTGACAATGAGTTTCCATTTTATTTTCACAATAAATTTAGACTTTTGACATAAATTTATTTTATTTAGTTAAAAAAATTATCTTAATTTTCTATTCTATTGTGATAATTTTATATATTTGTATGTTTTAATTTATTTAAATTATTAATAATATTTTTTATTTTTTATGTTTAATAAAAAACGCTTATATAGACTAATCATATTGAGTATATATGTCATATGTGGAAGCTCTCATTGGCTTAAGACATCAACACAGACCACAACTAATATATTTTAAGTTAGCAGTTCATATTTTAATTGTTTATCGTGATTAAAATTTTAAAATAATATAATTATGGTCTTAAATATAATTTTTAATAATTTTGTTCAGTATATATGATTTTTCTTTTATAATCTATTTTTATGTTAATTTACCTTTTTATTGTTTATAGAAAAATAAGATCTATTTTTAAAATTCTTTTTTATTAATAACTAACTTAAAATTTAGAAACTTCCCTAATAACAAAAAAAACAAAATTAATTAAAATTTAGAAATTTTTCTTATAACAATTAAACGAATTAATTAATTTTAATATATAATATATAATTAACAAAAAATAATGATGATATGTACCAATAAAATTGAATCTTTAAATCCTATGTGGACACCCTTAGAGACATTTAGCATCAACTTTTAATAGTAACTAGGCTTTTAACTCGCCATACGCGCGAGTCTGTATTAATAATTTGGTTTAATTTTTTGGCTAATATCTTTTAAATTATCAAAACTATAATATATTTGTAGAAATTTTCTTTTGTATAAAAAATTAAAATATAATATGTAGTATTTCTTATGTTTGTTTATAAAATTATAAATCTTATTAAGTAAAATCATAGTAATGACACCTAACGAATTATCCAACTTCGATGTGCATATGTTTGATTTAGAAAATGATTTTTTTACTAAATTTTGGTGTTTTGTTTTGTATCCTTAGGATTTCTATGGTTTTTTTTAAAGATTTATATGTTTAAATATTTATTTTTTTACTAAATGACTAACTAATGTTGTGTACATATACATATATAATATATGATATATGTTGATTCAGATTTACTTTTGTTAGTAAGCTACTAATCGTGTAAATCTGCTTTTTGCTTCTCCACCAGATCTTCTACAAATTTTAGATTATATCTCTATTCAGTTTATAAGATCTGTTTTATTTGCAGTCAACTATTTGCTAATATTTGTTTTAAACATCTAAGTTGATGTTGAGACTTCACATTATCACTGTTTTTTTATCTTTTGTGTGTTTATTCATGTTTTGATTTGAATATTTTATCTTCATATATTCTCATTTGAATTTGATTCACATCTTTGTCATATTATATTATTTAAATAAAATTTTAGAGGATGTTACTCATGTTGACTAAGTTATAAGCAGTAAATATGTATACAAATCAGACCTTTTTACTTATTATATTTTGAATGTAAAGTTACTTGTGTAGTATTTTACTTTGTTAATTTTTCAACCCGACGCAACCAATGTATTAATCTTTGTAAATTTAAATAATATGTTTGATTTAGAAACTTGTATAACCTATTAAAACTTTATATGGTTATTCCTAGTCAACACCAACATTTTAGAAATCATGAATATTTTTGGAACTATATTTCAAACTAATTTTATTCTTAGATCTTGTTTTTTTTATTTTAAATATCTTCAATAGTAATTTTATATTTTATTTTAATTATCTAATTTTCTGCAGGTTTGATATATTTAAAACTTATATATTTTTAATTAATCTCTTTTGTTATTGATTTTTCAAATAGGTAGCATATATATTAATCTAATATCTTTTACATAAATGCTTTTTCTTTATTAAATTAGTTTTTAAATTAATTAAAATGCTATGTTGACATGCTATAATTAGTTATTCTAAATTTTAAGTGAACTTCTCTTAAAAGTTTATATCATCGTTTGCATTTTTAGTTAATATTTGTTTAATAGTTAGCCTAAATATCAAGCTAATTTTACTTTATATGATTTTTTCCTTTGATAATTTACCTCTCTTGATATTGATTTTTATTTTATTTTAACACTCCATTTTTTTTTAAAATATTGATATTTTGAAGACATAATTTTTTTGTTAGTTAAATATTTTTATATGAATATTTTAAGTAGTTAGCCAGATATCAGGTCAATATATTTTTAAGTGTTGTTTTAGAAAATAATATTTTGTAAAACTTGATTTTCGTTTTAGTTTTTTAGTTAATTAATTTCTTAATATTGATTTCTTAAATAATTAGCTTAAATATTTATATTATTTTTGTTAGTTAAGTTTTTAGTATTATTTAAGTTTTTTTATTCTCTTACTTATTCTGTTTATAATGATATTGTTAAATAAATAACATAGATATTAAGTTAATATCTTTTTTTTGTTAATTTAACTTTCTCGATATTGACTTTCATTTTAATTGTATTGACATGTTGTAAGAAATAATTTATGTTTTGGTTTTTGTTAGTGGAATAATTTTAATATTGCTTTCTTCAGTAATTAGCATAAAGTACCATTTTTGGTTTGTTAAGATTTTTGTGTTAATTGTTTTCAAATATTTCCCCAAAAATTATAAGTTTCAGATGACTTTCTTTTTTGATAATTTAAGATGAATATTGTTTTGGTAGTATTAATATTTTAAATAACAATTTTATATGTTTATATGAAAATTTCATCTTAATAATTTTTCTAAATAAATTACTCATTTAAAATATTTATGCTAAATTTATTTTTTAATTTAAATTTTTGGCTATTGATTTACATATTTGTTTTTGTTAGTTTAGTTTTTGTGACAATGAGTTTCCATTTTATTTTCACAATAGATTTAGACTTTTGACATAAATTTATTTTATTTAATTAAAAAAATTATCTTTATTTTTCATTCTATTGTGATAATTTTATATTTTTGTATGTTTTAATTTATTTAAATTATTAATAATATTTTTTATTTTTTATGTTTAATGAAAAACGCTGATATAGACTAATCAGTTAGAGTATATATGTCCTATGTGGATGCTCTCATTGGCCTAAGACATCAACACAGACCACAACTAATATATTTTAAGTTAGCAGTTCAAATTTTAATTGTTTGTCGTGATTAAAATTTTAAAATAATTTAATTATGGTTTTAAATACAGTTTTTAATAATTTTGTTCGATATATATGATTTTCTTTCATAAGCTATTTATATGTTAATTTACCTTTTTATCGTTAATAGAAAAATAAGATCTATTTTCAAAACTCTAAATAATTTAATTATTGTTTTAAATACAGTTTTTAATAATTTTGTTTAATATATATGATTTTTCTTTCATAAGCTATTCATATGTTAATTTACCTTTTTATTGTTAATAGAAAAATAAGATCTATTTTCAAAACTCTAAATAATTTAATTATGGTTTTAAATACAGTTTTTAATAATTTTGTTCAATATATATGATTTTTTCTTTCATAAGCTAATTTACCTTTTTATCGTTAATAGAAAAATAAGATCTACTTTCAAAACTCTTTTTTATTAATAACTAACTTAAAATTTAGAAACTTTCCTAATAACAACAAAAACAAAATTAATTAAAATTTAGAAATTTTCCTTATAGCAATTAAAATGAATTAATTAATTTCAATATATAATATATAATTAACTAAAAATAATGATGATGTGTACCAATAGAATTGAATATTTAAATCATATGTGAACATTCTTAGAGGCATTTAGCATCAACTTATATTAGTAATAGATCAGATTATAGATGATTATGTTATGTAGTATATATTTTTCCATTACAAAATAAACAAATCAGCCAAAGAGATAGTTCTTCTGAGTTTTATATAATAAGAGACTATTAATGGTTTGCAAACACACAAAAAAAGACACTTTCAGAGGAGCAGAGACTAACTATATACACCGTAACACATAATAGACATTTCACTTATCATTGCTAAGTGCAGATTTTTCAACCAAAATCTATTATATAAGATTATCTCTTTCTATATTTATTATAACTCAAATCCGATCTAAAGATTGAACAAGAGTTTGTGGGTTTAAAGAGAGATCTTTTATTAAGATTTAGCTGGAGTTTGAGAGATACACGGATGTTAGGTCGTCGGAATAAGAATGCTCATCTAAACTTTTATGGAAATAAGATCGAGAACTAGAATAATGAGATTTGCTTAGTTTGTTCTAGGTCTCGAGAGAGGATTTTTGGATGGATCTGAGAAGTCGAGGACTTCCCGTATTTATAACCGATCAGGTCGGTCTTCAATGTATGTTCGGAATAGGAAAGTCTTCTTGCCGATAAGACTAAACTTCCGTTCTTCCTGGGTTCTATTGATAAATGGAAGATTTCTATTTATTTGGCTGACCTGAGCCAAGTAAGATGGGCCGACCAGAATTCATATCGGGCTTTTAGAGATGGTACCAATCTCATCTCTAACAGTAAGTCCCTCCCAGTTCGGCAAGTGAGGATACGTTACTTGGCGAATTTCAAGAGGTGTTGCTCGATATGGATTCAGGTCGGCTGCCAAAAGAGTTAGAATATATAAAATATAATTTTACCTCGAGTTCAGATCGGCGCGATGTCGAGGGTCAGATGGTGAATTTGGGCGCGAAAAACTCCCGCCTGAAGTTCCCACCAAAAGCATCGTAGATTAGGCCTAGGTCTGCGCATGCAAAACTAGGTTTGACACGTGTCAAAGGCTAGAAGAGGAGGGCGAAGAGGCCGATTAAAATAAAATGAGAAGAAATCTGAAAGGTCGCCAAACTCATGATGACTCTCGATAACCGTCCATAATTTTGTATAAATAAGAGGGACTCGACTTACATTTCTTCACTTCTGCATTTTTAGTGAAACTCTGTCAAATTCAGGTTTGCTCCCTTCTCTCTCTTCTCCTCTCTTCATGGTATTTTGTTAGAATTTTCCGATTAGACCTCCGCCAGTTTCGTTCGATTGTTGCCGTGTGAATTCACCAATCAGCCCGAAGGATCCGTTAAGCCTCAGATCTATGATGAGCAAAAATTTAAGCATCAGAGAAGGCCGACCTGGGTCAGGAGTGAGCAGGTCGGCTCAAGCAAGAGCCGATGAGATTGGTGCGTCTCTGGAAGAGTTTCGTCAGATGCACAAAGATGATCAGACTGCAAAGAGCCGATCAAAAGGAAAGAAGGTCATCAACCAACCGTCGGAGTCAGATCGGTCTTCGGATGCGAGCGAACTGTCCGCACTGGAACGAGAATTCCAGGAGTGCGTGAGGATGAAGAATCAGCAGGCGGCGGCTGATAGATTTCCCGCCGATCAGGTTGGGTTTGTAGGTAGATCTGGTGAGACTTCTTCCAGATTAGAGTTCGAGATTCCCGAGTTACAGGATGAGGCTGACGTGAGAGGCGGATCTAACGAGATGGATATCTCGGATGAATTGAACGCCATCATCGCAGAAGAAGAAGTCAACCAGTTCGATCAGTTCGGTATAATCGATATGAATCCTCCCGTGAAAAAGTTCAAGAAGCGAAATGGGGAGAAGGTGGATAAGCCGACCTGTGATATCGCCTTGGGGGTGATGCCAACCAAGTCAACCATGGAGTCTCTGGTGACACTAAAAGAGGGGTGCGACATCGGCTCTGATGTGATCTTTATGGTCCCAAGTCCTTCAGAGCGGTCATGGGACGCCCCCAAAGGATAGCTATGTCTCTACGAATGCTTCTTCAGAGACTTTCATCTGTCGTTTCCCCTCCCGAGGCTGCTGCTGGAGTTCGCCGACCGGAAGGAAATGCTGATCTGCCAATTCACCCATGCGACGATCTGCTTGATCGTCAGCATGTTAGTGATGTCGATCAAGCATGACATCCCCCTAACCCGGGCCGCCTTCGATGTGATGCTGAATACCAGACGTACCAAGGCAAAACTTAGAAATCGCAGGTCGTACTACACGAGCATGAAGACGCGGTTTAACATTGTGACCGGGGGTCAAAAGTCGAAGGTAGCGGATTGGAGAGATCGTTACTTCTTCGTACTGATCAACGACTTCTCCGTCGTTGATCGAGACATTCCAATTCGAATAAAATAGGCGGAGGTCATGGGTAGAGATATACCCGACCTGAATAGTTAGCTTTAAACGCTCGTGTATGCTTGATTTACTAACCGGTTTTGTTTACTATGCAGGTAATAGGCCCCTTCCAATCGTTGACGATCCAGTCGACATCTACAACATCTCGGAGAGATTTTCTGTGATCAGCGCAATTACGTGGCCCGAGATTACGGAAGAAAAAATCACAAGAACTAGAGGTTGGTTAACTTTGCATTTCCTAGTCGGCTACTATCTTGTCTGGGTCGGCTAATATATATATTTGTGTATGGACTTTCAACTGTCCTTGAACGTCGTTCACGCCAATTTTAAAAGATGAAATCACTCTCCTTCAAGGATCTATCAGCCGACCTGGAGTCTGCATTTGGGTCTCCTAGCGTCCGGGAACCGGAAAACCCTGCGACTAAGGATTGCGTTGAGAACGAATCAGCGAAAGCCGAGCAGGCGGCTCAGAAAAAGGCCGAGATGTTAAGCCGGTGCTGTATTCTAGCTCGGTTTGACAGATTAATTGTTACTCTGACTTAGACCCGGTTTATTGTAAATCTTTGATTTATGAAAGGGTATAGGTTCGGGTCTAGGGTAAGCTAATTCGTCACTTCTCTTGTAATCATCTTCTTCGACGAGTCTTCTCTGATCTGAGAGTTCGATTATCTTGATAGTGGATTGCTGGCTGAGTCTGGCCCCAGAGAGTAGTGTATCATTTCGAACACGAACTCTGTTTAAACAATCTCTGTGTCGTCTCTTTCTTGTGCTTGTTTTCTCATTCTTGTTTCGAGTGTGTGAGCTGAGAGTAAGAGAGTTATACAAATCGGAATTGGATCTAGGCGCAATATGCACTTCTCCACATTGAATATAGGGATCACTTGATGTTAGGACCCTTGCATCCTTTCGGCTTATTTTGCGATTTACGTATGCGATATCTTCTTGTTGCTTCTTTCCTTCTTACAATGATCTGTAAACTAGTGCTTTCTCTTTTGTCCTCTTAACCGTAAAGCTCTGATACCATGTTAGAAGCGAAAACTTCTGACTCAAAGAGCAAAACAAGTGTTTACTTGTTGCTCTGTTTTGTAGAACGAAAAACAGAGTATAAGAGAAAACTTGTGTTTATTACTGATTATGAGAAAACTTGTTGTTGTTACAAATGTGAGACTCGACATATATTTATACTAGACAAAACATTGTGTTTGAAGAGACATGACTCTTAATAGGAAAGATACAACTTATAGAAGTACAGGTCGTGACTCTTAAGAAATGGTGACTCTTCGTTGTGTAACTAACTTATGTAAATGTGACTTAGTTTATAGAGATTTGATTATTGTTCAACAAGATGGAAGAAGACCAATGTCCTGAAGCTACAACACCATTGCCATTTGGCATGAACAAATCACTGATTTCAACTTCAACAGAGGAATCACCCAATAGAGAGCTTCCTGCAAAAGAGAGATTCACTGCGACATTGTCATCAATCTTTCTCTCTTTCGGAAGTGATTGCAAGAAAGAAACAAGCTTCTTCATCTTCTTCAATATTTGATTAGAAACATTATTTTCAACAGTTGAAATAATATTCTTGTCAAATGCATCAACCACCCTGCACAAACAGAAAGAATAAGAATCTTTTTCTTTCTATTCTGAGAATAAAAAAAACTGCAAGTGATGATGACATCTAACAACAATGCCCTTGATATAGCCAAGAAGCACCACCATTGATATGAATACCGATGCTTTTCACTTTACAATCACTTTCCCGTGTGGCAATCTTTAGACTTCCATTATCATCGATCAAAGTGATAGAGGTTTTCAAATCCATTCCTTTAACCTTCGTCATCAGAATCATCACCATATCCGTTAAGCTTTCTCTTCTTCTGATGAAACAGAATGTCACAAATGAAAGACCCAAATTTGGTTTTCGATGATTTTCAGAACATGCAGAGAAAAATTTTAAAAGCCCATTTCAAAAAGCACATAACTTTTTTTTACCGCCAGAAAATTACAGTAACAGAAGCATCTCCATGATCAGAAATCTGAAAGAAGGAAGCTTTATAAGTATAAGACCAATCCATGCTCAAATCTGCAGCCGCACCTTAAACACTCAGAACGATTCCATTTTTCCCCGTCTCAATCCTCGACGACTGGACATCAACCGCGTAAATCCTAATATTCGACAGACCCATTCGAACTTTCCCGATTAAAAGGATATTAACCTTCTTCTCGATGTTTGGTAGCTGAAGCAGAATCGTCGTAGATATCACCTCGCGGATGAAGAAATTTTTCGCGAATTCGAGACCGGTTTCAGAGACGCGTATGGAGATGTGTCCGACATCTTTGGATTGCGCAAAGGTCAGTGTCGTCGAGATGAAGAGAACGAGAATCGTCATCAGATTCATCACTTTCGTGAGAGCCATTTCGAAGAAGAAGAAGAAGTGAAAATTTTGGATTTTTACAAACGTTTTGATAGTAACGAAGAGATTAAAATAGTCAACAAAGAGTCGTTGTTAGTCAACAAGTAACCACGAATATTACATGGCTAAAAAATCTGCGTTTTAGACGCTTTTCTTACAAAGATGCAGACTTTGAATGTTCTTTGGCTAAAGTTAGTTAATAGCCTAACCAAAGATGTGGTAATGTTTGAAACTTCTTCTTGGCAATTCCTATTAGGTCGCAATACTCTGAATGATCAAGCAAGTCGTGGAAATCCACAAACAGTTTCTCAAACACTTTCCACTGCACTTTGATCGGTCTTGAATATGGATATGGAAGAAAACCCTGCACTTATTAGAGAATGAGAGTTAGTTTTTCTTACAAGAAAACGGTTTATAAAAAAATTCGAGTTTCCTTTGTTTTCCCCACTTACATCATATTCTTGCGCAATGGATTTCAGGACAACAAATGTATGTTTTGTGTCCTCTAAATTGTCTAGAAGAGCCAGCCAAATCTTTGTCGGGAGCTCATCAGCTTCTTCTTTCGATTTGCCACAAACAATCAATTGGTCTGCCATCAGAATAAATTGATACAAAAATGTCAATGGTATACTAATAGAGAACAAGCTAAGTATAATCATAATTACCAATCAAAGTTCCATGGAGAACGCCTGAAGCAGGAGTAGTTGAAAGTTGAAGCTGATCTTTCAAGAACAAGGAAATATGTCCGAGCATTTCATCAATGTCTATATCCACACGTAATATGTTTCTGCTGATGTATAAAGCCACAAATCTCCTGCAGCTAAAAGGCTTATTAAGTTTCCTTGAATCTAACTAAGATAAGAATTTTTTTTTCAGCAAGCTTGTTCATAGATTATCAACCGTTTGTTCAACCCTCGACGTATTGGTCCAATCCATCTTTGAGTTTTGGTAGCAAAAGGAAACGTCCGGTTAAGAGCAGCCTGCCAAAAGCATTCTCCACGGAATAAATTCGCCCACTGTTTTCTAACAGAAGAGATTTGTTCCCACTCTGATATTGGAACTCTGATAAATATCTCTATCAAGAGATCCTCTTGAAGCTTTTCAAATGGACTATCATCTTTGATTGTTGGCTCAACGTTATCTTTGCTTTTGTTCATTACAATCCTGCTAGAACATTTATGAAAAAGCTAGCTGAAATTTCTTTAAGCAAAGAAACACTAGAAAAAAAAAAAAAAAGATCATCATCACACTCTCACCAAAATATTCCATCAAAAGTCAACGGAACATTTTGATTACCACTTAGTAACTTAGTATGCTTAAAAGAGTAACAAACACAACACTAAGACCCTGTTCGTCAAAATCAAAAAATCTAGTTTTTCCGACAAAACCGGAAAATCGAATTTTCCGTCAAAACTGAAAAATTGAATTTTTCGCCGAAATAAGAAAATTGAGTTTTCCATTAATAGCAGAAAATCGAGCGGAAAATCAACTTAGAAGCATGTAGTTCTTAATAGACAAAGAAAACATATTACTCTCAGATTTTCAATCACATAAACCAAACTACAAAAAATCAAACGACAATTCCAACAAAGACGAGCATCGCTCATCATCTAAAGCAATAGTCACGCAGAAATAGAATCAAGCGACAATCGAATAAACTTACCAGAAGAAGGGAAGTCGTCCCCTGAGAAGAAACTAATGTGAGGGAAGAAGAGACGACGTGGCAGAGAAGAACATACACAGACAAGACAAGACAAAATGGGGAAATGATCCCATGGAACCATCACCACATGCTCTCTAATTCGGTTTATCCAATCCCACTCGATTGTAAGAGCCGAACCAATTATGTTTCATTGCGTCGTTGATAATAAAAGCCCAATAGTACATTGGAGTCGGAGAAGCTCATCAACACAACAATAACACAAATATCTCTCCATAGCTTGACATATCAGCATTTTCAAGTTTTTAGGAAATAACATTTCAGCAAAAAAAAATACCAATAAAAATATTTCATTAATACAAATCATCAATTTATTTTAACCTTTAAATATAAACCCATTAAAAACCCAAATATTTTTTATTGTTAATTTTAGTTTTATTTTTTGGTCAGCCTCAAGCCCAAATAATAAATAACAGTAAATAAAAAAAATTGTTTTATTTTTTTGCCAAACCCAAATAATAAATAACAACAAATAATAAAATTAAATCTTTGTTTTATGTTTTTGCCAAACCGAAACTCAAATAATAAATAACAGCAAAAAAATTAAAATTTCTAACTATGTGTTTGCTTGATAGAGATATATATGATTAAAGAAAGTGTAGACTCATCATCAACTAAGCTTCCATAACAACAATGCAAAAAACGTTATGTTATAAGAAACTCACACATGAGCAAAAACTTGAACCAATAAAAACATAACAATAATACATATTATTAACATACTAATAAAATCAGTTTACTATTTTGCTGACCCATTAAAAAGTCCAAAGTTTACAAAAAAAATAGAAGTCGAAAGCAAATGAGGAGAAACTCAGACCACCACAGCTTGGAGATTCGCAATTCCACTGGCTACCGAGAACAAATTTTCTTAGGTTTGGCGGGAATAGAGAATTTCTTGCTTTTGGTAGAAAAATAGGATTTTCAGTTTTGGTAGGAAAACATGATTTCTCGGTTATGGCGGAAAAAAAGCAAATTCTCGGGTTTGACGGAAAAATATGAATTTTTTGTTTTGGTGAGAAATTTTTTTTTGATTTTGACGAGAAAATGCGAGGGAAATGCAACTTTTCAATTTTGACGAAAAAATACGATTTCTCGGTTTTGATAGAAAATACAATTTTTTGGCTTTTGATGGATAATGTTATTTTTTGATTTTCACGGAAAATTGTAATTTGATAATTTTGGCAGAAAATACAATTTCTCGGATTGATAGAAAAACAAAATTTCTCGATTTTGGCGGGAATAAACAATTTTTTGGTTTTGGTGGAAAATGCAAATTTTCAGTTTTTCACATATAATTTGATTTTTTTTGGTTTTCGAGGGAAAATATGATTTCTTAGTTTTTACGGAAAACACAATTTCTCAGGAGATAATGCAATTTTTGGGTTTTGCGAAAAATTGTAATTTATCGGTTTTGGTAGGAAGGCGTGATTCTTGATTTGACGAGAAAAATAATTTTTTCTTGTTTTGCTAGGAATAGACGATTTCTCGACTTTGGCGAGAAAATAATTTTTTTGGTTTTGAAGGGAAAATACTATTTTTTGGTTTTTGCAGGAAAATGAATTTTTTTAGTTTTGGTGAAAAAACTTGATTTTTCTGTTTTGACGGGAAAACACAAGTTCTCGCGGGAAAATATGATTTTTTTTTTGTTTTTGAGGGAAAATGCAATTTCTTTGTTTTGGTAAGAAAATGAAATTTCAGTTTTGACGCAAAAATAATTTTTTTTGGTTTTGGTGGGAATATGTGATTTCTTAGTTTTGTGAGAAAATAATTTTTTTTGTTTTGTTGGAAAATACAATTTTTCATTTTTGTAAAAAGATAAAATTTCTATGTGCTAAATTTTCAAGTTACAATATGTTTATAGTAATCCAAATTAAATTATTTAAGTTCAACTAAATTGATATTTCAACAGTTCATATAAAACTTTCTAGTTCTAAAGTAATAGTAACGATTTTGATATGAATGTTATTGATTATAGTTTGATGGTTTTAGAAACATATGTTTATAATAAATATTTGATAAATAAATAAATTTTATAATTTAAAATAATTATATTAATTAATATTTTTTTAAATTGCAACTTGCTTTATATAATTTCAAAAGAGGATCAAGTAGCAATTTAGTAGAGAAAATAAATTACATTTACCATTTGCATGAAGGTACTTAAGAATGTATTGTTTTATTCTTACATATACATTTATAGATAGTTAGCTAAACAAATTTGATAGTAGATTATAATTTTAAAAAATAAAAAATTAATGATATATAATGTTTATTCAGATTTAAAAAATATAAATACATAACTTAAGCTAATAAAAAAATAAACATAATACTCATTTATATTATAGAAATAATTTTAGTATATTAAAAATATATACAAATCTAGAAAAAATATCCTGCAGCGTAGCACGGATAAATACCTAGTATTATCAAAAAGAGGACATAACATAAACTCGTAGATATAGATGTGGGGGAAGGTTAAAAAGGTAATTTTGAGAGGAAAGTGTTGAAAGACTTTTGCGAAATGAGTATTTTGATGAAAAATGTTCAAAAACTTGAAATCCCTTACCAAGAGAAGTTCATGGGTCAAAATTGACCTTCTTACTCATAGGTTGAAATCGTGTTTTACTTTCCTTAATTGAAAATTGTAATCTGAAATAAAAAAAAAAAGTCTTTTATTTTTACAATTTTGGTGGTTTCTCTGAGAGAACTGAGAAAGAGAAATCTAATCAGAAGAGAGAAAAGAGGCATTGGGAGAAAAACAGTACAGAGAGAATATTCTCAGAAAAACCGCCCAATCTTATTTATGAGTTTCTCATCTTATTTGTTTAATTCGACTCTAAGAAAAAAATCAGTCGAATAAAATTATAAGATATTTAAAATAAGATTCCAAAAACTTTTCATCAAAAAACTCATTTCGCAAATTTTATGCCAAAACTATGAATAAGTAACTCTGACACCTAAAAAATTACATCAAAACTATGATCCAAAAACATTTTATCAAAATTTCAACTTTGTTAATTTTCCGCCAAAAAGTGAATTCATAAAAAGTTTTTGCTTAAATTATTATATTTAAAATATGATTCCAAACACTATCAGTCAAAATTTTAATTTCATGAATTTCTCGCCATATAAGTGAAACCGTAAATCTTTCACTAAAAACTTACTTATAAATATAATTTTCAAAAATTTCTGTGAAAATCCGATTAAAGGAATATGTTGTTTTTTTTTATTCTTTTGAAAGAAGTACGTCATTTGTTTATTCTAATGAATAAAATTATATTTTTTAGGAGATCAAAATATATTCTGATAAATATTTTATCTACAATTCTCATAACAATAATTGTAGTTTTTCAATGTAAAAAACATATTATTATAGTATATATGGTTTGTGCATGTGATCGTGATATAATTTTTATACAGTTTGACGTGAACACATTTATGCATAGTGTTTTTTTTTAACACATATGTGCATGTGATCAAGATATAATATTTTTGAAGATGTGTTTAATTTTATGCTACTCTTAAAAATTATAACATATGTTTTTGAACACATTTATGCATGATATTAATATATAATGATGCACTTAAATAAGATTTACAATTTATAAAAATTAAATATGATCATTAAATTGTTTAATGGAAATATGACAATTATTTGAACTAAAAGAAAGTAAACACAAAAAAAAATATTTTACCATGTCAAAATCCACATGTATTAGCAAATGCCATATAATAATTACATCATTATTACACATCATCATTTCCATATCACATTTAATTAGGTTAGATAAAATATTTTAACCAATCAAATTAAAACAAATCATAAGTTTTCATTAAACTATATTCTCAATTAATATGTAGAGGATGTGGACATCCTTAGAGGTACATAATTAGCTTAAATATTTATATTTGTTTTGTTAATTAAGTTTTTAAGTATTACTTATTTTGTTTATACTGATTTTGTTAAGTAAATAGAATAGATATCATGTTCATATCCTCTCTTTTTTTTTGTTAACTTAACTTTTTGAATTAGAATTTCATTATAATTGTATTGACATGTTGCAAGAAATAATTTGTGTTTTTTTTTGTTAGTTAAACTTTTTTTTATATTATTTTCTTCAGTAATTAGCATAAAGTATTATTTTTTGGTTAGATAAGCTTTTGTGTTAATTTTCTAAAAAATTAGGTTAAATATCAAGTTTTAGATGATTTTGTTTTGTTAATTTAACATGAATATTTTTTTGGTAGTATTGATATTTTTAAATAACAATTCTATATGTTTATATAACAGTTTAATCTTAATATTTTTTTCTAAATAAATTACTCATTTAAAATATATATGTTACAAAATTTAATATTTTTAATTTAACTTTTTGATATTGATTATTTATTTTGTTATTTTAGCTTTTGTGACAATGAGTTTTCATTTTATTTTGACAAACATTATATATTTGGATTTTTGGCCCAATTTTATTTTATCTGTTTTGTTAGTTTAACTTTTTTATCTTAATTTTCTATTCTACTATGATTATTTTATATTTCTGCATGTTTTAATGTATTCAAATTATTAATCTTATTTAAATTTTTTTATGTTTAATAAAAAACATTAATATAAACCAATCATATTGAGGTTTTATGTTCTATGTGGACATTTTTATTGGTCTAAAACATTAACACGGACCACAACTAATATATTTTAAGTTAACAGTTCATATTTTAATTATTTGTCGTGATTAAAATTTTGTAATAGTTTAATAATGGTCTTAAATTCTCCCTCTGTTTCAAAATAAGTGTCATTTTAAAGTTTTATTTTTGTTTCATAAAAAGTGTCACTTTGCATTTATAATGCGTAATTTTGAATAAATATCCAGTTTTAACCTTTGACTTTTATTATTTTGATTAGAAAGAGAATGTTATTTTGTGTATGAACAAAGGGTAAAACAGATTTTAATAATTTTTTTAATTTGTGTGAAAAGTGTCAAAATGACACTTATTTTGAAACAAAAGAAATATAATTTTTAATTATTTTATTCAATATATATGATTTTTCTTTCATAATATATTTATATATTAATTTATTTTTATTGTTTATAGAAAAATAAGATTTAATTTCTAAAAATTTCTTATTAATAACTAATTTTAGAAACTTTCCAAATAACAACAAAAACTAAATTAAATAAAATTTAAAAAAGTTTCTTTACAATAATAAAAATGAATTTATTAATATTAATATATAATATATAATTAACTATAGATAATGATGATGTGTACCAATAAAATGATTTTTTAAAATCTTATATGGACACTTTTAAAAACATAACATCAAATTTTAGTAGTAATAATAAATATAACATTAATTTTTATTAGTAATAGATACAATATGAGGCACAAAAAGTAAAATAAACATTGAGAAAATCGTAAAGAAAAGTGCAAAATCGGTTGCTTGCAGCAAACAACGTGACTGTCTCTTCCGCAAAGACACATTTGGCTAAAAAGCACAAGTTACAGTCTTGCAGAGTTACAATGCCAACTTTTTTACTTTTAAAAAAAAAATCAGTACATTTTTTATTTTATTTTTAAGCAGTACATTTGGATAAGTTATAGGCAACATTTATTCCTTTAGAATCAAACTTAGAAAAGGAGCAAAACTACTGCTCCCAACTAAGCATAGAAGGATCAGTCATATACCATGCTCAAGCAAACCGGTGCCCTTGAATTTTTCTTCCATCAGTCCATCGATTCGAGCTGCCATCTCCGGAGTCAGATAATTCTGCCAATCTCCGACCTTACCTTTCCTGAAATAAGCGCTATTCGGATAAGCACTAATAGGAACGTCCTCTCTGTGTTTCTCCCCTTTGTTGGCTTCAAGGTTCTTCAACGTCTCGAAGCTGCAAAGATTCATCACTTCCTCAACAACCCCTTCATTCTCTTCCTCAGGTGTGAATCCATAACCCATAAACTCAGCCAATCTTCTCACGTAAGGTAAAGGATCAGCTCTCATCGTCTCGTACTTGAGGAGCAAAATCTGATCTGGATTCTCTTGGTAAGCTTTCCAGTACGACATGACATGATCTAGATAAGGGCCGCACCCAGAGAAACCTCGACAGAACATATCAAAACACTCCTCAAGACTATTGAGAGGGCCGTGCCCAAAATTTTGTTTTTGAAAGAAAGTCCACATGGAGATGAAAGTGTCCTTTGGGTCTCTCCATATGTAAACCATCTTACAACCCGATTTCGAAATGGATTCGGGTAATAATCCGTGTGGGAGATGAGTCGCAAACAGAGTGTTCCCTTTGTCATTGAGAACGTCAACTTGAGGGAAGAAAGCGAATTCGATCTCAATGAAAGGAACAAGCTCGTGAGGGTTGCGTTTTAGGAGAGGGTTCGAAGAATAATCGAAACGAGATCGATTAGCGATGGCGAAAGTTAAAGATTTGAGCCAAGTGGTACCTGCCTTTGGGGAGCTACAAACGAATATGTCAACGGGTCGCGCTTTGAAGAATTCTTGCGCGTAAAGGCAACCTACAAGGAGAGGCTTTATCAGCCAGTGACCACCGTAGCCAATCAGAGGAGCATTTGGAAACCAGCCTTTCGCCTGAGGAAACGTGGCGATTACGTCTCGGTACCACTCCAGTTTCTTGTTGAACTCTGTTGACTCTGTCATCCTCTCTTCGTTGTTTGGTACGGCCTTGTCGGTTAGGGTTTCCGATTCTGTTGAAGATAGGGAAAGAGGGTTTGAGAACTCGTATTGTGTTCTATGGGAGATTTGTTGTTCTGATGCCATGTAGAAGATGTGGTGAATCAGATTCGTTTTCACTAAAGAAAGTCATGTGGATATCACACAAACACGCCTAGAGAGGATATGAACAAAATCTGCGTTAGAAAACAATAAATTTTAGTACGAACATTGGATACCTATTTTTACCCACGTGTTCATATGTCATGACCTGAAATAATGCCACATATTCTATCTAATTCAGTGTCATAATCTTAGCCACTAGATTTTGGGGGGATCTTCAATACCAAGAAACGGTTTATGAAAAAGATCATTTTGTTATAAATTATTTACTATATATGATAAATATATGAATATGTATATATATGTTAAGTAGAAATTTTATAAATTAATAATATTAAAATTTTAGTATTTCAATAATTTATAAAATTATTAATTTATCGATTTCAGATAAAATAAATTATTTATTAATAAATAATTAAATCCATATTTTTGAAATTTATAATATTTTATAAAATTTTTATTATAAAATTAGAAATAAATAATAAAAAAATATTTCAATTTTAATATATAAAACAATATACTCATAATTTCATAATTATATATTTGTATAAAATTAATTAATTTGATATTTATTAATTTATGATATTAATATGATTATATTTTATATAATTTTTAAAAAAAATATTATTTTATTAATTTATTGTTTTGTATTAAATTTTAAATCGATCTAACTTAAAAAAACAAAATTATTGATTTGTCAAACTTATTAATTTATCAAATATTAATTTATTAAATTTTTTGCTGTATATAAAATAGATTTGTTTTTACGAGAGAGGAGGAGAGATGTGAGAGGAGGAGAGAGATAAGATCAACTTAATGCTTTTTCTTTTATTATGCTGCTTTCGTGTGATGATCTAATTACAAAGTGAAGAATAAGGTTTATAAAGTGGAGAAAAGATAGTTATAATGTTTAAGAACAAAATTAAATGAATAAGCATTGGTGTTTAAAGATAAAACATTTTTTTTAAACATTTTTCTTTGAATTTTTTTTAATAATGTATTATGTATTGTTTTATTAATTTTATCATGAAAATATCGATTTGGGATAAAAAAGTATAATGAAGAAAAAGAGTGTAGTAATGTTCTGATCTTTTTTCAAAAATCTTGTTAGTGATGCATTCTGATGCTATGAACATGTTTTCTGAATGTTGTAGTGAGAAACATTTTTGTAAATAAATTTGTATTTTCGCATGAACGAATATATTAAGTGTCTACTTCTTGATTTTTCTCAAACTCTTTTGAGTAAGAGAGAAATTTTGGAGGAATATGTTTCATTTGATCATTCTTGATATAACCTTCCTTAAGTTGAGCAACACATGCAGCATTATTTTCAAACATTTGTGTTGGCTCTTTCTTTGTTTCTATTCGGCTTACATCTTGTATATGATGAATTATCGATCTGAGCCATACGCATTCCCTACAAGTATCATACAATGCAATAGTTTCTGCATAATTTGAAGACGACGTTGTAACCAAAATTTGCTTTTGGGAACGCCAAGAGATCGCAGTTTCTTCAATTATAAACACATATCCAATTTGCGATCGGACTTTATGCAGATCTGATAAATATACTGCACCTACAAAACAACCAGACTAAACTCAGGATTGCTTGAATAAAATAAATCAAATTTAATGGTACCTTATAAATAACGGAATATATGTCTTATTCTGTTCCAATGTCGGCGAGTAAGAGATGAACTGTACTTTACAAGTAAATTAGTAGCAAAAGCTATATCTGGTCTAGTATAATTTGCAAGATATATAAGTCCACCGATAACGCTCATATAAGGTATTTTATGACCTAATATTTCTTCGTTATCTTCACATGACCAAAATGGATCTTTATTAACATCAAGCAATCTATTGACCATCGAAGTACTCAAATGAGTCGCTTTATCCATATTAAAACATTTCAAAATCTTTTTCGTATAATTTTGATTGATCCACAAATATACCATCTTGAAAATTCTCTATCTGAAACCTAATACAAAACTTTGTTTTTCCAAGATCTTTTATTTCGAGCTTTTCCTTCATATTAGTTCTTGCATCATCAATCTCTTTTTGAGTTTCAATTATATTTAAGTCATCAACATAAACAGCAATGATCACAAATCCTGAAGTGGATTTCTTAATAAACACACAAGGGCATATTGCATTGTTGACGTAACATTTACTCAGCAAATACTCACTTAAGCGATTATACCACATGCGTCCGGATTGTTTTAATCTGTAAAGTGATTATTGTAACTTGATGACACACATCTCTTTAGATGTTGATCTTAATGCTTCCGACATTTTCAATCCTTCAGCAATTTATATATATCATTCTCAATTGATCTATATAGATATGCTGTCACAATATCCATCATATACATATATAGATTCATAGATGCTGCAAAACTCATTAAAAGTTTGAATATTATTACATCATTACCGAAAAATATATTTCCTCATAATCGATTTTCGGTAACGAGGTTCATAATCCATGTTTGAAGAAGCTTTATAGTGATTTTATATTGCTATATGACAAACTAACGCAGACCAAACAGAATGTGAAAAAGCTACACCTAGAAAATGTGAACTACCCCGACGGTTTTGTAAAACAAAACAAAAAATAAATAAAAACTTTTAAGGTCATGGGACCACTTTCTGTCTAAGCAAGAGATTTAATAGGTCATAAGCCGCTTCCCAATTAATTAGTGTGTTCGTCACGCAAATTTTCGACAAGGTATTCATAATCCTCTATTGCAATAAACTAATTTGTAATGTGTGTTAATGTTATTGTTGTCTGTGACCTTTTTTATTTATAACAAGGGAAAGATCTTCGATTTATGATTCTCTCTATTACTTGAATTTTGACTTTTCCCAAAATAATTTTTTTTTTTAAAAAGTTGCAAAATGCAGAGAATAAACAATTTGCACACATCAAACAAAGATGAACTAGTGCGTTCATATCTTTATACTTATAAAGCACAAGTCAGTTGACAATTGTGGTATTGATAAGTGTCTTTTTATGTTTTAAACTAATTTACCTTTAATTTTTTTTATCACAAAATTTGTATCTTTTAAATCATTTTTTTTTTAAAACAATCTCATAACTACCCATGATCTTTTTAACTTCCCATTTTTACAGCACATTACCGTCACTTTCATCATATATATATCAGAAATGTTTAGCCCGTATAATCTTTTATAAATTTGCAAAGAAAATTTGACAAAAACAAATCTGCAAAGAAAACACAGTTATTTTAGGTAATCTATTAATTTTCAATTTTTGGGGTTTTATCTAAATTATTATCATAGATTTATAGATACGTAATTTAAAATTTTTATTTCAATTTTGTTTCAGGTATTAGTGTGATTATTTACAAGATGAAACAACTACTAGAAATACAACATTTTTTTTGGTAATAACCAAAAGCACAACATTACAAAAATGGTAAGATGTAAAAATGTCTTCCGTAGAAAGTGAGGTTCTATCCATTTAATAATGATAACATTTGTGAATTAAAGATATTAGGCTGATATTTTTTTTTGTTTTTTGTCCTGTGATCTATTTTTCTGGATTTGAAAAACATAAAAAAACGACAAAGTGATGTGCAAAGTAAACATTTATTTTTAATTTTTTAAATATTTATTTTCCATTTTTTACTTATTACACTTTCAATGTGACAAAATTAATTAACAAAATAAATCATTTTATACATGTTTAATTATCTATATCAAACACTAAAATGCATTAATTTATAATTTTGTATAATTATAAAATACACCTACATACTACTATATAAATATTTTGGATAAGTATGTTTACTTTCTTTTTCTATTATCCAATTCTCAATATTAAAGTATTTCAATAGTAAAAATATTAAACTGTTTTAATTTCAAACATGTTATTTTTTACCAATTTTATATAATTTTTTTTACTTAAATATTATATTAAACTATTTTGATTTTAAACATATAATCTTTTATATTAATTTATCTTAAATACCAATCCCCCTGCATAGCAGGGGGCAAAATACTAGTAAATCATAATCCTCTTCGCAATGAAAACCTAGTGTGTTCGTCAAGCAAAGCTTCGACATGGTCATTATCCTCTAAGCAGTAAACTAATTTGTTTTGTATGTCTATATCGTTTTATATTTAACAAGGCAAAGATCTATGATGTACGATCCATAGCATGAATTTATACATTTTCCAAATTAAGATACACATTTGGATAAAAATCAGAAGTTGCAGTCTTGCACACACTACGCAAAAGATGAATGGCTACAAACCAATTTTTGTTTTCATAGAAACATTACATTTTGGATAAAACATAGGCAACACTTATTCCTCCACAATTACGATACTTAGAAACGGATCAGTCATTTACAATGTTCAAGCAAACCGATTCCTTTGAATTCCTCCTCCATCAGTCCATCGATTCGATCGCTGCCATCTCCGGAGTCAGACAGTTGTGCCAATCTCCGACCTTTCCCTTCCCGAAAAACGCACTGTTCGAAATAAAAATCCCAGGAACACGCTCTTTGTCTTTCTCTTCTTTGTTTGCTTCAAGATCCTTCAACGTCTCGAAACTGCAAAGATCTACAACTCTCTCAAAGATCCCTATGAGTTGCAAACAAAGTGTTCCCTTTGTCATTGAGAACACCATCTTCAGGGAAGAAAGGAAACTCGGTCTCAATGAAAGGAACAAGCTCGTGAGGGTTACGTTTTAGGAGAGGGTTTGAAGAATGGTCATTCTGAGATCGATTTGCCATGGCGAAAGTTAAAGCTTTGAGCCAAGTGGTACCTGACTTTGGGTAGCTAGAAACGAAAAAATCAATGGGTCGCGCTTGGAAGAATTCTTGCGTGTAAAGCCAACCTTCGAGGAGACAGTTGCATTATCCAGTAGCCACCGTAACCGATCAGCGGAGCTTTCTGTCTCCAGCCTTTTGCCTGAGGGAACGTGGAGATTAGATCTTGGTACCGTTTCTGATTCTTCTTGAACTCTGTTGACCCTTTCTTGGTCTCGTCTTGAGTTAAAGTTTTTGATTCCATTGAAGATAGAGAAAGAGGATTTGAGGACTCGTGTTGTGTTCCGTTGGAGATTTTTTGTTCTGATGCCATGTAAAAGGTGTAGTGAATCAGATTCATTTCCATTAAAATATACATGACAATATATATACACACACGCCTAGAGATCGATATCTTGTAGAGACTAGAGTGTCCGGACAAAGATTGGATTGCGTGTTTAGTCATGATGCTATTTTTTTCCCACACATATTAGTTTTGTAATTGACCGCATGTACCAATTTCTGACAGTAGATTTTGGTTGAAATCTGCGCCATTTCCTTTGACAACAACAAAAAAATGGTGTAGACTTCAAAAGAAGTCTACGTAAAAAGGGATTAGTTTTTGCAATTGACCAACCTTAGACTTTTTCGTAAGAAGTCTACTCGACTTCTTAGAAGTTAGTTTTGCAGTGACCAAGAATAACTTTTCCGAGTAGACTTTGTTTGAAGTCTACTTTTTCGAGTAGACTTCGTTTGAAGTCTACTTTACTGAGTAGACTTCAAACAAAGTCTATTCGGAAATTAATTCAATGTTTGGTCAACCCCAAAACTAACCCAAGTAGACTTCGTTTGAAAAGTCAATATTGGTCAATTGCAAAACTAACCTTTAAGAAGTATACTTTCAAAGTAGACTTCTCCGAAAAGTCTACTTTTGCGGATTGAATTCTTACGAAAAAGTCAAAGTTTGGTCAATTACAAAACTAATCCATTTTTTATGTAGACTTCTCAGGTAGACTTCTCGGAGTGAAAAGTCTACTCATCTTTTGAAAATTACAAAAGTAACCTAAAATTTAGACTTCATACACATTTGTAGATATCATTGTTAGTCTACTTTTGTAAACTTCGTTGTTAGTCTACTATTTCACTTTTTTATAAACGCGTTTTTATCAAATTTACAACGAATTTTTAAGATTTTTTTAGTCTTGCGATTATTTTAGTAAGTGTACTTACATACGTATCAGTTTTACATGTTTATATTATATATAGTTGGTTGGTGAAATCAAGTTTCTTGTTTTATTTGGTACTTAGCTTATTAGTCCGTAGACTTCACTTTTTGAAGTCTACTATGTAGATTTCGTTTGCAGTCTGCAATATAAATTTTTTTATAAAATTAATTGATCAAATATTTGTAATAAATAAAATTTATTCTTTGACTCTTAAGTGTGTGTTATATATTGTTCTTGCTTATGTAGGAGTTTGACATTTTTGTTTGTTATAGTTTAGCTTTAATTAATTTTCTTGTTCTATTTGGTATTTAGCTTATTAGTCTGTAGACTTCACTTGAAGTCTGCAGATTAGACTTCGTTTGCAGTCTGCGACATTATTTTTTTGTAAAATTAATTGATCAGATATTTGTAACAAATAAAATTTATTATTTGACTCTTAAGTGTGTGATATTTATTGTTCTTGCTTGTGTATGAGTTTGGCATTTTTTGTTACAGTTTAGATTTAATTATATAATTTTCTTCTTTTATTTGGTATTTAGCTCATTAGTCTGCATAGTAGAGTTCGTTTGCAGTCTACTTTTTCGACAATGATTTCTAATGTGGTTTGAATTTTGTTTTCTTACAAAGAATGGTTTACATACCCACTGTTTATGAAGAATGGGTGAGGAAAGACTTGTTGAAACTTGTTATGGCATTTCTAAGTAGTTTTACATGTTTTTTTAGTTATGAGTTTTACATGTTTTAGTATAGTTAAATGAGGAAATGCTTCAAAAATGACCCAGAATGATAAAATAGTGTGAAATAGGTACCCCATTGAGGGAAAATTGTGAAAATGACAATTTTATGATTTTTATAAATACCAGTGCTACCCTTCTAACTAATGTTATTTGTAGACTAATGACAGACTAACAGCAGACTGAATGCAGACTACTAGCAGATTAGTGGCAGACTGTTTGGTCAAATAATTGAATGTAGACTACTAGTAGACTAATGCTAGACTAATTACAAATTACTGGTAAACTAACAACGGATTGAAAGCAAACTAGTGAATCTCTGTTATGGATCATTTTAGGAAGAGTAATGTTTCATATAAAATTGTCAAATTGGTTATTTCAAAAATTATCCCTATTTAAAATTGAATTATTTTTTTGTGTTATTAGAGGTTCAAAGATGGTGATGACTATAAGTAAGATGTCAATGAAGAAGTATGGTGATGACTGAGTAAATATCAAGGAAAAAGTCTAAGTAAGAAGTTTACTTCAGAAGTCTGTGTAAGAAATCTATTATGCAATATAAATCTATTAGAATAAACCATATGTTATGTAATATAAGTATACTTGCGAAATTTACTAGAGAAGTCAAATCGAAAAGTCTACATATGAAGTCTGACAAAGAAGACTGCATATGAAATCTGACAAGTGGAGTCACTTTTGCAGAATACATAAACACACATAATTTAAAAACATGATAAATAATATTCAGTGCAATCAAATATTACATATAAAGTAGATATTCTAAATAAACAAACATTTAAGGGTCACTGATTATAAATATTAAAACTGGCGGATAAAAACAAAATGTCTGAAATAGATGTATATGACTGAAGTCTGTTCGAGAAGTCTACTCGAGAAGTCTGAGGCTGAAGTCTGCTTCCAACAAAACCACAAACGAAATAAATAAGTTCATATCTGCATAATAAAAAGAAAAAAAATGTTGAAATTGAGATTTCAGCAAAATCTATTATATTTACAAACATATTATCTTCAACAAAATAATAAAAAAAAAAAACAAAATCAGCTGTGCAACAAAAAAAAATTCCAGATCTGCAACAAAAAAAAAAATTTAGAGCGGCAACAAAAAAAAACCAGATCTGCAACAAAAAAAAAAATTCAGATCTGCAACAAAGTCTACAAAATTTATACAACAATAAGTGCATATTTGCAAAAATAAACTCGAATCTACAACAATAAGCTCAAATATGTAATAATAAGCCCATGCAATATGAACAAAGCAAACAACAAAAGGAACACAAAACCTCAAATTTGCTTACCACTACCATAATCGAGATAGAGTGAATGGAGATGAGATTGATGGTAAGAGAGGAAGGAGAAGAGATTCATGGCCAAAGAGGAGGTAGAGGAGAGAGATGCGTTTTTTAGAGGGAGAGAAAAACTTTATTTTTAACATAATTAGGTTAAACTCTCCTTATATATGTAGGAAAATTTTTGGTTAAGTAGACTTCAGTATGTTTTTTCGATTTTCGATTCCCACCCAATTAGTTCTGATTTCTGCCCAATTTGTTAAATAATTTTGATTTCCCACTACGTTTTTTAAGTCTACTACAGAAGTCTACTGTATAAGTCTGTTTATTCTAAACCCCAAATCAAATATTTTTGACTTAAACTTGTATCAAAACATTAATTTTCTTACCATTTTTACATTTTAAAGTTCAAATAACAATGGTATGGTCTGTAAGTCATTAACCGAACCATAAACTATGATTTATATATAATTTGAGTTTACTCTAACAATACCCTAAACTTTACACCTCAAACCCTAACCCTTTTGAACTTCAAACCCTAACCTTTTCAACCTTATACTTATGAAAGTTATAAATTGATTTAGTTTCATAAAAAAATATTTAATATAGTTACCAAATGACTATGTTTTGGTTATATTTATAATTTTGTATCATAATATTTTTTATAATTTTAATAAATAAAATTTAAAATTTAGTTATCTAGTAGACTTCTATAGTAGACTTCTAAGAGGTTGTATTTTTTTCTAATTAATTTTTCTTTCTACATAAAAATTGATTCATTTGTATGTAATTTTGTATTCTATACATGTCAAATATTTATGTCTTACTTATGTTTACCAATTTTTTTGAAATTTATTTATTTTATATTTTCTAATTAATTTTTTAAAATTAATTACGTAGTAGACTTCTTGTGAAGTCTACTTATGTAGACTTCTTTAACAGTCTACAAAAATAGAATTTTTTAGAAGTCTAAAATAATAGACTTCTTACGTAGACTTCCCAGAGATAAAATCGTAACTGTGGTGGATGTTTTTTGTTTAATCATAAAGGATTAAGCTGTAATTTCACTACCCCTTTAGGTTAATTTTGCCAAACATTCAATAGAAGATCTAGACTTTTTGAAAAATTCAACTTTTAGGTTACTTTCCGCAATTCTTCCATATAGTTTTTGTTAAGTATTTCCAGTTTTATCTTTTTTTATCTATTTTTTAATTGGGCAAATAGATCATTTCAAAATTTTTCTTAATAAGTGTGAAAATCTCAAAAAATCATTCTTTAAATAACATAGGGAATATTTTTTAAAATTTCTATATATCCTAAAAGCGGTAAGGTGGTTGGTACGTACGACTGTGCGGATCAACAATCTACCCGCTCTTAGGATAATTGAATATAGTAAAATCCATTTTAGTTTAATTAGCAATAGATCAAAAAAATATATACTTAAAATATATATATTGACAAGATTATATTGTATAAGAAGAAAAAAACATATTATAGATACTATTCAAACATATAATATAAATTCAATCATTATTTAGTATAGCTTTTATTTTTGAAATTATATGTCATTCTAAATGCTAGAAAAAAATAAAAAAAAAAATTTTCAAAAGACAAAAAACGATAAGACACGTCTGTGCGATGTACTTAAACACTAAAACTGTATATATATAAAAACATAATATTTATATAATGTATAAGAAAATTAATAAATACTTAAATATTACAACTAATTATGCCTATAAAAAAGTTATACGTGTACATGCCTGCGAGCCAACGATAAAAATTAATAAATTATTATATATTTTAATGTATTTCAGTTTATTAGATTTATATTTTTTATTTAAGAAAGTATTTTAAAATGTTAATTAATATTTTTTTATCTTCAATATCTATTAAAATCTATAACATTTTTATTTGATTTATCGTTATTTTTTATTATTAAATATTTACATAATATTATTATTAATACATAATTAATAATGTATAAATAGTACATCTTTAATATAAACTATCACCTAGTTTAAAATATAACACAAGCGATAAGATTTAGTGATTCTATCAAAAGAGGTTCCGCAACTTAGTAACACCAAGAGCAAAACAGATCAAATTACTATATTTGAAAAACTTCTGACTATCAATATTTTTTTTACTGATGTCAAGATAGATCCATTATTTTGATTTGATAAACTTCCTTACATGCCTAATATACGATTTAGACTTATATCTAATAGACCGGTGATTTTGGCTAACTTTTTAGATTTTACTAATAACCAAATCGGTAGTTTGAACATCTATGTCAACACTTAATTTTAGCTCTTCTTCTTTGTGTTTTATTACCTGCACGGGTCTCTTTCTTTTGATTAAGAAGGTTGGCGAAAAATAAACGAAAACAAAACGAAAAAAAAGATTTGAGGCCACAGGATCACCACTTTCTGTCTAAGGTAGAGATTAACTAGTGTGAAAAAAAGATTAAAAATATTAACTCGTATGTTCGTCAAGCAGATCTTCGACAAGGTCATTACTATCCTTATCCTATAAGCAATAAACTAACTAATTCAGTATGTTATTATTGTCTTTTTTTTTTACACTTTGTTTTATTGATCTTCCTTTACAATTTAGAAGAGATTTGATAAATAAAATATAGAAAAAAACTAATAATATTTCCCAACATATTAATAAAAAGGGATTTTGTTAATGATGCATTGGTAATACCAACACAATCTTGTTACGAAGTTTGAAAATATCAATAAAAGACGTTCTCGTACCCATAATAATAAATGGACTTCTTATGCTTTTAATGACAATATGACAATAATTCTCATAATGTAAATAGATCTCTTCTTTAATCAAATTTGAACTTTCCAATTAAATCAGTAAAGCAGAGGTGAACTGGAGAGAAGCCAAACATGTTTCCAATGAAACAAACAAAAAATCCTGAGAAAAGCTGCCAGAAACCAGATCTAAAAGATAGATCAAGAGTAAAGCAAATCAAAACAAATCTAAAATATTTAGAGCAAGTTAAACCAAAAATCAAAGCGATTCGGCATCTCAAACCACGTTTATGCTTAAATCCAATCAGATCTATAAATCAAAATCCCCAAAATCGAATTTGATATAAAAAAAACCAAAACTAATGTCTTAGACAAAAAAGAAAGCAAAGAAAAGCAAACTATATTTGAAAAACTTCTTGACTACCAATATTGTTTTTACTGATGTCAATATAGATCCATTATTTTGATTTGATAAACTTCCTTACAAGCATAATATACGATTTAGACTTACATCTAATTTACCGGTGATTTTGGCTAACTTTTTTAATTTTACTAATAACCAAATCGGTAGTTTGAACATCTATGTCAACACTTAATTTTAGCTCTTCTTCTTTGTCTTTTATTACCTGCACCGGTCTCTTTCTTTTGATTAAGAAGGTTGGCGAAAAAAAACTAAAACAAAACGAAAAAAAGATTTGAGGTCACAGGATCACCACTTTCTGTCTAAGGAAGAGATTAACTAGTGTGGAAAAAAGATTAAAAAAATTAACTCGTGTGTTCGCCAAGCAAATCTTCGACAAGGTCATTAATATCCTTATCCTCTAAATAATAAACTAATTTATTCAGCACGTTATTATTGTCTTTTTTAGCATTTTGTTTTATTGATCTTCGTTTACAGTTTAGAAGAGATCTAACAAATAAAATACCGAGAGAAATCAATAATATTTTCCAACAAATTAATAAAGAAAGATTATTTTGATGATACATTGGTAAAACCAACACAATCTTGTTCTGAAGCTTGAAAATATCAATGAAAAAGTCAATAAAAGACGTTCTTGTATCCACAATAGTAGATGAACTTCTTATGCTTTTGACGACAATATGACAATAATTCTCACAATGTTAATAGATCTCTTCTATAATCAAACTTAAACTTCCCAATCGGATCAGTAAAGCAGAGGTGATGAGTGGATGATCCAAACCAGTATCATCGAATCTCCAAAGAGAAAAGTGATATATTGACCTGGAGAGAAACCAAACATGTTTCCAATGAAACAAACCAAAAAAATCTGACAATCCGTAAACAGAAAAGCCGCCAGAAACCAGAACTAAAAGGTAGATCAAGAGCAAAGCAAAACAAAACAAATCTAAAACATTTAGAGCAAGTTAAACCGAAGATCAAAGCGATCCGGCACCTCTAACCAGGTTTATGCCTAAATCTAGTCAGATCTGTAAATCAAAAACCCCAAAATCAAATTTGATAAAAAAAAAAACCAAAACTAATGGCTTAGACAAAAAAGAAAGCAAAGAAAAGCAAATTATATTTGAAAAACTTCTGACTACCAATATTTTTTTACTGATGTCAAGATAGATCCATTATTTTGATTTGATAAGCTACCTTACATGCATAATATACGATTTAGTCTTACATCTAATTTACCGGTGATTTTGGCTAACTTTTTTAATTTTACTAATAACCAAATCGGTAGTTTGAACATCCATGTCAACACTTAATTTTAGCTCTTCTTGTTTGTCTTTTATTACCTGCACCGGTCTCTTTCTTTTGATTAAGAAGGTTGGCGGAAAAAAAAACGAAAACAAAACGAAAAAAAATATTTGAGGTCACAGTATCACCACTTTCTGTGTAAGGAAGAGATTAACTAGTGTGAAAAAAAATTAAAAAAATTAACTCGTGTGTTCGTCAAGCAAATCTTCGACAAGGTCATTAATATCCTTATCATCTAAGCAATAAACTAATTGATTCAGCATGTTAAAATTGTCTTTTTTAACACTTTGTTTTATTGATTTTTGTTTACAATTTAGAAGAGATTTGACAAATAAAATATAGAGAGAAATCAATAATATTTCCCAACAAATTAATAAAGAGGAATTTTTTTGATGATACATTGGCGATACCAACACAATCTTGTTCCAAAGCTTGAAAATATCAAGGAATGGTCAATAAAAGATATTTTCGTACCCACAATAGTAGATGGACTTCATATACTTTTGACGATAATATGACAATAATTCTCACAATGTAGATAAATCTCTTCTTTAATTATATTTGAACTTCCCAATCAGATTAGTAAAAGCAGAGGTGAGGAGTGGATGATCCAAACCAATATCATCGAATCTCCAAAGAGAAAAGTGATATATTGAACTGGAGAGAAACCAAACATATTTCCAATGAAACAAACAAAAAAACCTGACAATCTGTTAACAGAAAAATCGCCAGAAACCAGATCTAAAAGATAATTCAAGAGCAAAGCAAAACAAAACAAATCTAAAGCATTTAAAGCAAGTTAAATCGAAGATCAAAGCGATCCGGCACTTCAAACCAGGCTTATGCCTAAATCTAATCACATTTGTAAATCAAAATCCCCAAAATCGAATTTGATAAATAAATAAAAAATAAAACTAATGGTTTAGACAAAAAAGAAAGCAAAGAAAAGCAAACTATATTTGAAAAACTTCTGACTACCAATATTGTTTTTACTGATGTCAAGATAGATCCATTATTTTGATTTGATAAACTTCCTTACATGCATAATATACGATTTAGTAGGGGTTATTGGTTCTTGTATTTTGGTGGATTTATAAATTCTCTTTGGATTTGATAAATTTATTGATTTTAAAATCAGCAAAATAGAAAAAAATCAAATCCACTCAAATACCAAGGTTAGACCTTGTATTTGGGTCTTTGTATTTTAGTCATGAAAATCCTTCCAAATCCATTCAAATTCAATTAAAACTCAAATCCTTATAATATTTAGATTCTAAAATGATAGAACCAATAACACTGTATTTCATTATGGATTTTAAAATCATAGAACCAATAACACTGTATTTCAATATAAATTTTAAAATACAAGAACCAATAACACTGAATTTGGTTTGAATTCTCAAATCCATTAAAATACAAGAACCAATAACACCTCCTTAGACTTACATCTAATTTACCGGTGATTTTGGCTAACTTTTTAATTTTACTAATAACCAAATCGGTAGTTTGAACACTTATGTCAACACTTAATTTTAGCTCTTCTTGTTTGTCTTCTAATACCTGCACCGGTCTCTTTCTTTTGATTAAGAAGGCTGGCGGAAAAAAAACTAAAAAAATATTTGAGGTCACAGGATCATCACTTTCTGTCTAAGGAAGAGATTAACTTGTGTGAAAAAAGATTAAAAAGATTAACTCGTGTGTTCGTCAAGCAAATCTTCGACAAGGTCATTAATATCCTTATCCACTAAGCAATAAACTAATTGATTCAGCATGTTATTATTGTCTTATTTTTTAACACTTTGTTTTATTGATCTTCGTTTACAATTTAGAAGAGATTTTGACAAATAAAATATAGAGAGAAATCAATAATATTTTCTAATAAATTAATAAAGAGAGATTTTGTTGATGATATATTGGCGATACCAATACAATCTTGTTCCGGAGCTTGAAAATATAAATAAAAAAGTCAATAAAAGACGTTCTCGTACCCACAGTAATAGATGGACTTCTTATGCTTTTGACAACAATATGACAATAATTCTCATAATGTAAATAGATCTCTTCTTTAATCAAACTTGAACTTCCCAATCAGATCAGTAAAGCAGAGGTGAGGAGTGGATGATATAAACCAGTATCATCGAATCTCCAAAGAGAAAAGTGATATATTGAACTAGAGAGAAACCAAACATGTTTCCAATGAAACAAACAAAAAAACCTGACAATCCGTAAACAGAAAAGCCGCCAGAAACCAGATCTAAAAAGTAGATCAAGAGCAAAGCAAAACAAAATAAATCTAAGACATTTAGAGCAAGTTAAACCAAAAATCAAAACGATCCGGCACCTCAAACCACTTTTATGCCTAAATCCAACCAGATCTGTAATCCAATTTCCCAAAATCGAATTTGATATTTAAAATAAAAAAAAAAACCCAAAACTAATGGCTTAGAAAAAAAAAGCAAAAAAAAAGCAAGCTATATTTGAAAAACTTCTGACTAACAATATTTTTTTTACTGAGGTCAAGATATCCTTATCCTCGAAGATTTGCTATTCGGATAAAAGCCAGAAGGAATGTATTCTCTCCTTTGTTGGCTTCAAGATTCTTCAACGTCTCGAAACTGCAAAGATCCACAACTCTCTCAACAATCCCTTTCTCCTCTTCCTCAGCTGTGAATCCAAAACCCATAAACTCAGCTAATCTCTTCACATACGGCAAAGGATCAGCTCTCATCGTCATGAGGAGCAAAACCTGATCTGGATTCTCTTGGTAAGCTCTCCAGTACGACATGACATGGTCTAGATAAGGACCATACCCAGAGAAACCTCGACAGAACATATCAAAAGACTCCTCAAGACTATTGAGAGGGCCATTGTCAAATCTTTCCTTTTGGAAGAAACTCCACATGGAGACAAATGTGTCCTTTGGGCCTCTCCAGATGTAAACCATCTTACAACCTGATTCCAAAATCGATTCGGGTAATAAACCATGTGGGAGATGACTCGCAAACAGAGTGTTCCCTTTGTCATTAAGAACATCATTTTGAGGGAAGAAAGGAAACTTGGCCTCCAAGAAAAGGAACAAGCTCATGATGGTTACGTTTTAGGAGAGGGTTTGAAGAATAATCATTACCCAGATCGATTTGCGATGGTGAAAGTTAGAGCTTTGAGCCAAGTGGTACCTGATTTTGGATAGCTACAAACGAAAAAATCAATGGGTCGCGCTTGGAGGAATTCTTGCGTGTAAAGCCAACCTTCAAGGAGACGTTGCATTATCCTGTAGCCATAGTAACCGATCAGCAAAGCTTTCGGTCTCCAGCCTTTCGCGTGAGGGAACGTGGAGATTAGATCAGGTTTCTGATTCTTCTTGAACCCTAGTCGACCCTTTCTTGGCCTCGTCTTGAGTTAAAATTTTTGATTCCATTGGTGATTGAGAAAGAGGATTTTTTTTGTTCTGATTCCATGTAAAAGATGTAATGAATCAGATTCATTTCCATGAAAAAATACATGACAAATATATATATACACACACGCCTAGAGATCGATCTCTTGTAGAGACTAGAGTGTCCGGAGAAAGATTGGATTGCGTGTTTAGTCATGATGCTATTTTATTCACACGCGTGTTAATGTGTCATAACCTCAAATGCCACCAACCCTATTTAGTGTCATATTCACAGCCATTAGATCTTAGGGTATCTTCAATCGCAAGAAACCCCGAACAAACGAAAGCGACACAAGTAGATTTTTTGATTATTCTCTTTGTGGTATATATGCAACCCTTTGCATCAATTCATTCCAATGAACAGGAAATTCTCGGAACCTGAGTCTGTGTAAGTCATTTTGTCTATTCTGGAACCATGGAACGTGGAGTCGAAGTATCAGAGAATTTAACTCTCAGTGGCATGGAGAGTTCCGGTTCATTGAATGGATTGATGCAAAAGCTTGCATATCTGGAACATACAAAAAGGCATGTTAGTCCAAAGAAAATACTATATTTGCTAACTAAATTGTTAGCATTTGCATCTTATCACATTGAGTAACTTTTCACTTCCATAACTTGAAAACAGCCATTAAGGTGAACTTACTATCTAACAATTACACTAACATAAACACACAAAATCTATGAAACCAAACACAGAGCCTATGTGTTTTAGAGTATTGTGAGAGAAACACAGAACCTGGAAAATCAACCCAACGATAGTTGTTCCAGTCTCGAGAAACCTTTTTGTATAAGCATGTCGTTCCTTTTGCATGTCTTCTCGGACAAGGGCCTATTTTGGGCTTAATCATGATTATCTTTGTTCATTTACAAATCATGCCATTGTCTTTCTTCTACGTTCTACGTTATTGATCAAATACTAGAGTGGCGTCTCCTTAATCAGCCATTATCTTCTTCCTCTTTCTTCCTCATCTAACTCTATTTCTTCTATTTTCTTCGACAAAAATCGGTTCTATCATTTGGTGCTTTCATTGAAGATGGGGTTTTGAGAACTCATGACAGAATTGGACAGATCCACAGAGCGGCTAAGGAAGACAATGCTGGAGTATGCTCTGAGACGATATTAGAAGGGAAATGAGCACATTTCTTAAAATGCTTTCTTTAGCAATAACCTAGATCCATTAAGATCTAGAAGGATGCACTGACCTAATCAAATAAGGAAAACTACTTAACGATGCTCATTAATCTCCATAATATTGGATCAGCTCGGAAGAATATTCGAGGATAAAGGAGAATTTCCATATCTCTCAGAGAATAAATGATGTTTTCATATCGCAAATATGGAAATATTCACGCAAGAAGAAAAGAAAAAGGAGCTCGCAGCAACCGACCTCCTATTCCTATAAATAAGAAGACCCCGGATAGCTTCAAGGCAACTCAGACATTCTAGAGAGCAGCAGAGCGAAAAACCAAGAACTCCAAGCTTTCTAGATTATCGCATGAACACTTTATCTTTCACTTCGACATAACCTCTCGGTTAAGCCATCTCATGTATTCGCTTCATCTTTGAGCTATTAATAAAAGATCTTATTCTCTGAAACCCACAACTGTTAATCACTTAGACCTATTGGTGATTTTCTGGTTCAACAATTGGCACCGTCTATGGAGACTAGGAGAATAAATTCTTAACAAATTAGCAACACAAGACCCGAAGCGATGAGTTTTCCATCCGATACCAGCGACCTCGTCCTCAACGAGCAAGATAGCACCACGCGCAACAACACACCTGTTCTTGACGAGCACAGCAACCCCATCAACACTACCACCACGATTCCACCATCAACAGGAGCACGACCAGCCACCATCCTAGCTGCCAATTTCGCCGCAGCAATCCAGGCTGTTCTACAACCACTCACACGGAACCTGGTGTCCAAGCTGGACACTCTTCAGGCTCAACAAACCAAATACGATAAAAAGCTCAGCAACCTCGCAGCCGCAACAACCAGCACCCTAGGATGACGGCTCTTCAAGACACCTGAACGCGACGATGTTCAGAACACGACTCCTACTGCCGAACAACCATCAGATGAGCTTAACTCCGAGATCACAAAGTTGCACCAGCAAATCAACACGATCGGATCTCAAGTCTACCGAGCCACCAGTTCGGCACCCGAGATCTCAGCGATTTTGTCGGACACCGAACGCAATCCATTCGCTCTACGGATCACCGATGTACGCCTCAGCGCAGTAATCAAATTGAAGCTACCATACTACAACGAGACAGAGGATCCCAATCTATGGCTTGCCGGATTCAACGTAGCCATGAAAAGACAATGGTTCAAGATCGACCTCGAGCCGAGGCAAATCACTGCCAGACTTTCGTCGAGCATCTCAGTAAAGATGCCCTCAAGTGGTTTTCCAACCTTCCTCCAGCATAAATCAAAACCTCCAAGGAGTTGTCCCACACCTTCATTAAACATTACACGCTGTTTATCACGAAGAGGACTGTCAACCTCTTCACCCTCACCCAAGATCGCGATCAACCCCTCCGTGACTACGTAGAAAAATTCAAAAATGCTGCTGCAACATATGGCCAGATACCGTAAATCCTAGCACTAGAAGCACTCATCAACAGCCTATGATTTGAATCCACGTTCAAGGAAGACCTGCTCATAAACCCGAAGAAGACTATAGAGGACGCATTTTACACCGGGCACAAACCTTCATCCGGATAGAGGAAGAAAGAATCTTCTATGCCAAGAAGCACGATGTAGGAGGAGCAAGCACCTCGCAAAGCAAGGATCCTGCAAATCTCAAAGGCAAGCCCTCCTCACACGCTATCATGAAGGCTGGAGAGAAGCCTTGGAACCAGTGGAACCGAGGCAATCCTCCAACTGCCTCAGCCGAAGGTGACGATAATCACGATCTTTTTTGCTCCTTCCATGGATGCACAGGACATGCCACTTCAGCATGTCGTCATCTCCATAACTCGCTCTACAAAAAGTACAAGGAGGGGAGGATAAAGATCAGCGGTGATAGATCTCAGAGCAAAAACTCCTACTCACGAAGCTCAAATAAAGATGGACGCCAAAGCACCTCAAGCAGTGACCGCCAAGATTGTGGCAAGGAGAGCAGCCGAAGCAGTTCAGGAGGACGGCGCCGAAGCATATCACCTGAGAAAAAAAAGGAAGGGAAGGATGAGAAGGCACGACCAGAGCACAATAACAAAGACCACGATAAAGATAATCTGCCGCCACTTCCCAAAAGACGGATCAACATGATTATGAGAGGCCTACCCGACTGTGATGACTCGGTCCGAGCCATCAAAAACTATAAAAGAAAGACTGTCACCTCGCAAAAATTCCCCCAAACTGTTACTAACCAACAATAACCTTCACCTTAAAAGACCTTCACGGCCTTCATACCCCGCGCAATGACCCGCTGGTTGTTGAACTCCATATCTATGAAAGCAAAGTAGCAAAGATCCTCATCGATACCGGCAGCACTGTCAACATCATCTTAAAAGATACCCTAACTAAGGTGGGACTTCACGACAAGGATATCAAGGCAGCACCCAAGCCGCTTACAGGATTCACCAGCGAGTCTTTCTTTAGCATCAGTATGATACGGTTGACTGTCTACGTCGGTGGCGTAACAAAGATCGTCAAATTCACTGTCATGGATAAACCGGCGATCTACATCGCAATTCTCGGCACTCCATGGATCCATGATATGAAAGCTATCGTCTCAACCTATCACCAGTGCATGAAGTTTGCCACATCCACGGGGATCTTTTCACTTTGCGGGAACCAGCAGATGGCTCGCTTGTGTTTCATCAGCGAACGCAAGGTGCGACTCACCGCAGAAAAAGCCCTCTCTGACGCCAAAAAATCAAATTAGATTCGGCAGGAATCTCGCAGCTTTTATATCTATTTTATGTTACAATAAAAATGTAGTTCGGCTTATAAGTTAAAACTCGTCTCTTAATTGTAAAAAACTACAAATGGCTTGATCCCAATTTGGGTATGTAAGCAACCTTCAGGTGCAGCCATAAATCTAATAAATTTTTATTTTTGCCAATCAGCTCGGCATATGAAGAAGCAAGTACTTCACACACTTCAAAAAGCAATTCTTTTCATGTGAATGCATTCTACTAAGTCAATGTTCTGGCCAAACATTCGACTAAAAGCGCAAACTTACTTTCGTGGTTGATCACCACTCCTTTGATACTTCGGTTTGATTTAAGTATTTCTAAAGTGGATAAGACGAAAGCCGAGGACAATACTCGCACGATCCTTGATCATACCTTTCAGACCAAAGTGAATCCTGAAAGCTTGGTATTCGATCTTGTTTGTCATTTGGTATAAGACGGGAAAATGAATCTCACTTCCAATACCAGACTAAAAAGTTCCATCGCATTGCAAATACTTTTAAGTAGTATATTTCACATCAATCTACTTTTGCAAAAGAATAAATTCATTAAATAAATGGATAAAACCCCCCGGACAATATCATTACAAAAAGCCCATGTAAGGCCAAATAAAGAAGGGGGAGGGAAAGAAAGGAGGAGACAAAACAGTTATATAATTTGGCTTGTCTCTCGGCAGCTCTGAGGCCGTGGTCTTTTTATGCGCTTCCTCCAGCAGTCGGGCAATGGTAGACCTGCCATCATAAAACTCAAAGCAAGTTAATATTTCCTGCAAAAAGAAAAACAACGACAGAAGAAAAATAGCATTCACTTGCTCGGCAAATTCAGCTTGTCTTCGGTAATAACTATCTCATTGATAGCATCACTCTAAGACTTCCACTCGCGAGCTTCTTTTCGAAGGCAGGGATTGTTCCAGCAGGAAGCTCCCAATCCTGATCACATATCTTCTTCAGATACGCTACCATAGCACTATTTTTCTCCACGCCTATAAGGGCAGCCTCGATTTCTTCTCGCTGGGCAAGCGATGCCTGAACTCGCTCTATTTGCGGCTTAAACCAGTCGACCATACCGTCGAAGATTTTACTGGCAATATGTTGCGAGACGTCACCATGAGCATTTTGAAGCTTTTCCTTCTCGGCGATGAACCTTTGCGCATTCTCCTCGTTTTGCTTCTCAAGAGATTTAACTAGCGCTTGGAGAGTTGCAACCTCTTTACGCAGCCGGGATGACTCTGCTACCTCCACCTTAAGGATGTCAACCACGTCTTCGAGCTGGGAGCACTTCACCTTAAAATGCTCATCTCCTTCCTCGAGTTTTTGAAGCTTCTCGAATTCTGCAAACGCACAGTCCAGCTTCATCTCCACCGAGCTGAGATCCTTGTCATACGTCTCGAACGCAGACATCAAGGTCCCCAAGCCCTTCATAAAAAATAACTTTAGAATGCATCGCCAAATAACGACAGTCAAAAATAAAAAGGGAGGGGAAGTAGTATACATGCGTGATTTGATTCGCCTTACTTATCGACCCCTCCAGCTTTAGCTCCTTCAGATGCTTACCCCACTTTGGGATTTTCTTGCATTTTCAGATCAACTTCACGGCGAACTCGCAATTCATCATCTCTGGAGTGTTACCGTCCCACTTCAGGCTGAACTGGTTGGGATCACAGTCAAAAAATTCCTCTACCTCTGGTTTAGGTTCGGTAAAAACACCCGGAGCGGCACCTTTGGTCCCATACCGGCTCGCATCTTCTGTATCCTGAGCACCAAGATTTTGTGGAGCAATAGTTCCTACAGGCGGAGGGGTGGCCTCATGGCGGTTTACATCAGCATCTTGGGGACTTAATCCCCATCCTCAACTTGAGAATCAGTTCTCTGAACTGATTCACCCCGCAAAGCTCCTACGGCCCTCTTAAGCCTTTCCCGTGCTGCAGCTCTGGAAAAACTAAATCAGATGCGATCACCTCGCTAAAATTCAGATGTGATCACGAATAAATAAGTACCTCTCAGCTTTTTTAGAATACCCTGAAGGTAGCGTGGCTTCATCTGAATCCACCGGAATAGGTGCAGACTGAGGAGTTGTTCTCTTCCGTTTGGACGGGTCGCTTGCGGGAATATCAACTTCCACCACCGGGATCGTTCTTCTTCTCTTAAGACCCATTCCCTCGGGTTCTAACTGCAACGTCTTCTTTGTCGCTTAAATATCAATACATATGCCGATACATTATCATATCCAAAGGAGCAAGCACGACATTACGTCAAACACAAAACACACCTGTTTTCAGAGCCTTAGCCTTTTTATCAGTTGGCGTCATAGCCCTCGCTTTCTTTTCTGAAAGATTTTTCTTATCCTTCTAAGGCCACAATCTCTGGCTCAGTCGCGCAGCTTTTGGATATAAACGTCAAAACCAAACGGGTCCCCTCCAAGGCTAATAGTTCCTGCGAAACAAATGGCAAACTAATTAGAAACTGGTAATAGAAAAGAGCACTTACGCAGATAGAAGCAGAACCAGCTCGGCTACCAGGTTTTGACTTCCAAGCTCCAAATCGAACTCGGAACTTCCGATCGACGCATCATTAATCTTCACATAGAAGAAAAACCTATCCCACTCATGCACCTTGCTTGTTGGATCTCTACCGATGATCCATAATTTCTTAGTTGTGTATAAGTGGCGCCATGATCCCGAACTGCTCCACTTTCCCGGCTTAAAAACGGAGATCCTTTCAAAAATATCCCAATAAAATGGGACCTTGTCTCCAGGGCTACGGCCGCCATACAATTCAGATGTCGGATCACAGCATGAGAGAGCTGACCTAAAGGCATCTTTCTCCTTTCACAGTAACGAAGAAGGAGCGGCGGAAGAGGGAAGCTCAGTCCAAACTCGGCGAAGTGGCATTCATACGAACAAAAGTAACCCTCCGGGGGCGTCGTTACTCTCTCGTGCACTTGCGGCGAGAGGAGTTCGACCTCGGCAGGAAAGCCGCACCTCTGCCGGAGGTCCTAAAGCTTGCTGGCGGTCATCCAGGTCCGCCCATCCTTAACTTTATCATCTTTTGCCAGATTGAGCTTTGGCATTTCAATCTTTCGCGGAAGACCCCACACCCGAGTTACCAGCTCGAACTCCCCCGACTCCATTTCAGAGTCAATATTAGAATCATCTGAAGAAATCGCATCCCAATAATGTGAGGATTCGCTAGAAACTGATGGCAAACTAAGAGTCACCTCCGACCTCAGCCAACTAATATGCTCGGCGAGAGTAATCTCATCATCGTCTAAAGCTTTCCCCTTGCCTTTTGGGTCGAAGGACGATGATGCCATTTCAGAGCAAAATTGAAGAAAGAAGGAAACCGACAAAATAAAGCAAAATATCGAATAATCGAAATAAGAAATTTTGCTGAGAAGATGATAACACAAAGCAATTAAGGAATAAAGCAAAGCAAAGCAACCAAAAAAGGGTTTTACCTTGAACCAAGGAAGACGAAGAAGCTCTAGTTAGAATATTAAAAAAAAAAAAATTTAAATCAAAAGAAATATCAACGGTTTCCTTATAAGCCACGTGTCGAGATTTGTATAAACTCGCCGTATGAAGACTTTTGCCTTTCCCGCTTGGAACAAAACCCTAATGGGCCACGCATTAAAAAAACTTACTATCGATAAAAGTGCCACGTGTCAAATCTACTTAAGGACATGCCGAGCTGGCCATCTGATAGGGCTCAGGTTTTACCCAAATAAAAAACTACTGCAAGTGCACAGCAAAAGCAGTTGTAGTATAAGGGGTTATCGAATCCCAATGGAGTAATGCAAACTACACTATCGAATGTAGGTTCAATTTCAGCTAAGCGATAAGTAATAAATGTAATGCGAAATAACTAAAGTAATAGAAGCAAGTGGGCGTTTTTTAGACTGTTCTTAGAGTTCAGAAGGCTAAAGGCGTTAAGTCAGGACAATTCGCAGGTTGAATCTGAGAATGTAGAATGCATGAAATCAGGAATGATTAAGAACCGTCTTGAACATGAATCGCAAAGGTATAACTAATCAATTCTCATTGCAGAAGTTAACTATGTCTAAATCACAGAGTTTTAAATCTCTTTGCAAACCCTAACAACCTAAACATGCAGTAATGATCAGGTTCAATTGTTCACAAAACTCCTAAGCCAAATCTCTTTGCAAATAGGTGTTTTCTCATCTAATACTAGTTCAGGTGATTAATAATGCTCTCACATCTATCAAAAACCTAGGGTTTCAAAATCCAGATGATGTGTCTAAGAAATCGATATGAATGCAAGCACAGATGAAGAACCAATGAATTTCCTATAAGTTTTTAGCAATTCTACAAACTCTTCTTCAACCTTTGAAAAGCCCTAACTTAACTAACAAACTACTCAGACATTGTGATTTGAGAAAACATCATGAAAAGAATAGATTGCATAAAAGAAATAAGAAGTAGAAAGTAAAGGAGTTCAAAATCTGCTCTGAAGGAGTCTGATTTGTCTCTCCAAAAGCTCTGCTACAAATCTCTCTCTAAAGCTCTCAAAAAGAATAATAAGATACAAGATATCTGCCAAAAGAATGGCTGAAAAACCAAATATACAAGCTAAAACACGATCTGGGGCCTTTTTACAAGTACTAGAATTTTTAGGCTAAAACTGCAAAATAATCCTCTATCTTTTAGAAAACAGCCACGACCCCTTCCTTTCTGGGTGACAAGCGTCACCAGGTTGGTGACGAGCGTCACCATATGGGATACTTTCTGCTTCGAGCTTGGTACTTCATAGCTTCAACTCAGAATGCTCCAAAAGGTTCCAAAATCTCCAATTATGCTCCAGACATGCTATAACCTGCAAAGACTCTTCTAAGAATCTAAAAAGACCAAAAAGACTCAATAAAAAGGACTTATATCATGGTTAAAAACCATAAAAACCATGATATATTACCATCGCGAAGGAACGCTCTTGACGAACTAACGCTTGTTGCGAGATCAAACCAATTCGCTTCATGAAGTCCGACGAACTGGAGGGGTGGGGGGGGGGGGTGTGGGGGACTGGGACTGATTGTTAGAGGGAAAATGAGCATATTTTTTAAAAAGCTTTCTCTAGCAATAACTTAAGCCCATCAAGACCTAGAAAGATGCACCGACCTAATCAAATAAGGAAAACTACTTAAAGATGCTCATTAATCCACATAATATCAGATCAGCTCAGAAGAATATACGAGGATAAAGGAGAATTTTCATATCTCTTGGAGAATAAGGGATGTTTCCATATCGCAAATATGGAAATATTCACGCAAGAAAAAAAGGAAAAAGAGCTCGCAGCAACTGACCTCATATTCCTATAAATAAGAAGACCCCATATAGCTTCAAGGCAACTCAGAAATTCTGGAGAGCAGCAGAAACCTAAGAACTCCAAGCTTTCTAGATTATCGCATAAACACTTTTTCTTTCACTTCGGCATAACCTCTCGGTTAAGCCATCTCTTGTATTCGCTTCATCTTTGAGCTATCAATAAAAGATCTTATTCTCCGAAACCCACAACTGTTAATCACTTAGACCCATTGGTGATTTTCTGGTTCAATAGGCGATGACCTCAAAGAAGAATGGATAAATATTCTCAAGAGACGATTTGGAGAAGACTATGATCGAGAGTATCTGCCCCAACATGTGTCTGAAGAACAGCTCAAGATGACGCCTGAGTACCAGCAAGTGAAGACAGCATTTGTGGAGCCTGTGAGACAACCTAAAGACCCAAACCGATGGAGATTTCAGGGAAGCCTCTGGAGAATTTCATCGAACACTTAGTGGGCGAGTCTCCAGATGAAGTTTCTGCAGAATCGAGTCCGTGAAGGTCACAAAAGTGAGAGATTGATACGTTACACAAGACATATTACATAAAGAAGAAGAAGAATATGGCGGAATAATCAAAGATGAGGTGGCAGCTGAGCTGGCCAGCGGTTATTGGAGTTTGTTTGCCAAGAAATAGAGTATAAAAAGAGTGTTAATGAGTTTTTTACAATTTATCAAAGTGTAGATTTGTAAACCGGAAGCTATTGAGCTGAGGTATTGAGCGTGATGAGCTCGATGGACTGATCGTTATGAGATCTTGTTCTTCATCTCTGTACTCTTTGATTTTTCAATAAACATCTTCTTCATCCCGTTCTCTTCTTCTACATATCAAAACTCTATCATTGGTGCGGTGAGTTCCGATTGAATCAAATGCGATATCGGAGTTAGGGATTTTTGCAAATCGGAGCAGCGACGACGACGAACAGACGAGAGCTATCGAAATCGATGTCAAAGGAAGTAATGGCATCGGCAAGCGATTCAGTATACGACGGCGAAGTTCCAGAATCGAGTATAGATAAGACGATCCTAAAAGGCGGATACACGAGAGAAATGAAGGATGTTATCAGATTGAAGGAACTGAAAGGGTTAGACAATAACATTGCAGCAGTGTTAACGATGGAATCGAGCGATTTCTGTAAGCTGTTCAGGGAGGATAAACAACTCAAGTCTAACACCAGGAAACAGTGGTTTACAAACAAATCAGACATATGGGGCCGTAGATTTTTGGGGATTCATTCACCAAAAACTACGAAACTATATGGTCAAATCAATAAGACAGACGTGATAGTAATGCTCGACAGTGGAGCATCACACAACTTTATCACACCAAAAATTATGAAAGGACTGAAGCTGAAAGTAACTAATGATCCCAGTCTTGACATTCTCCTAGGCAACGGCATAACGGTCAAAGGAACATGCATATGCAACATTCACATTCACATCTGATTTCAGTCTTAACATTCTCCTAGCCTTGAATTTCTTGCTGGCGAATGTCACATTCACATCTGATTTCATAGTGTTAGAACTAGGAGCAGTGGATGTTATTTTAGGGATACAATGGCTTGAGACTTTAGGTAAATGTGAAGTGGATTGGAAGAAGCAGGAGCTGTCATTTATCTATGAAGGCAGTTGCGTGACATTGCTCAGAGATCCATCTAATCACAATTCCAAATTCTCCATGAAGTCGTTGCCCCTATCTCTTCTGCCATGACTAAAGGAAGGGGACAACTTTCAGTCATGAGTGGGGAGGTAACATCAACAACTACAACAGTTCCAGAACCGCTTACTCATCTCCTAGAGGAATTTCACCATGTTTTTGCGTTACCACGAGGCAAAGAACATGCAATAAACTTAAGTCCAGGAGTGACAGCTATCTCAGTACGACCTTACTGATATCCACATGCTACAAAAGCAGTCATGGAAGAGATGGTCGCAGAGATGCTCAAATCGAGAATAATCAGGCCTAGCACCAGTCCATTTTTAAGTCTGGTGCTATTAGTCAAAATAGAAAGACTCGTCATGGCGATTTTGTGTGGACTATAGAGCTTTAAACAAAGCCACCAACCTGATAAATTCCCGATGCTAGTGATTGACCAATTGCTTGATGAATTGTACGGAGCAACAATCTTCTCCAAACTTGATTTACGATCAGGCTACCACTAGATCAGAATGGATTAGAAAGACATTATAAAGACAGTTTACAGAACAGTGGAGGGTCACTACGAGTTCTTAGTGATGCCATTTGGGTTAACAAACGCCCCAACCACTTTTCAGGCTTTAATGAACAAGATTTTCAAGCCGTACCTCAGGAAGTTCATCTTAGTGTTCTTTGATGATGTTTTGATCTACAGTAGATCATTGAAGGAACACATTGAGCATTTACAAGTGGTTCTCAAGATTTTCACCAACCAACAACTATTGGCAAACAAGAATAAGTGCTCTTTCGGTCTACAACAAGTAGAATACTTAGGACACATTATTTCTCAAGATGGAGTAGCTACTGACTCATCGAAGACAGCAGCAATGAAGGAGTGGCCCACACCTAAGATAGTGAAACAGCTCAGAGGGTTCTTGGGGCTTACATGGTACTACAGATATATGTATGTGAACATAGTATGATTGCTCGTCCTTTAACAGAGCTATTGAAGAAAGACAGTCTCTAGTAGTCTGATGCAGCACAAGAAGCATTTCTGACACTGAAACAAGCAATGATTTCAGTGCCGATCTTATCTCTTACAGACTTCGATAAGCTGTATATAACTGAATCAGATGCGTTAGGGTTTGGTGTGGGAGCAGTGTTAATGCAGGGCAAGAGATCCATTGCTTTCTTCAGTCATGGATTAACTCCTCGAGAACAACTGAAACCGGCGTATGAGAGAGAACTGATGGCAGTGGTGATGGCGGTACTGAAATGGAGGCACTACTTATTATGACGTAAATTTGTGGTCCACACAGATCAGAGAAGCCTCAAATACCTATTAGAACAGAAGGAGGTAAACATGGAATATCAGAGATGGCTGACACGTTTGTTGGGGTTCGACTTTGAGATTGTGTACAAGCCGGGTAAAGATAATCAGGCAGCTGATGGGTTGTCTCGCATTGAACCTTAGAGGTACAGTGAGTTAACAGCTTTGTTGATGGCAGTAACAGTTTCCTCGGTGATACAGTTGCAGAGATTGCTGAAAAAAAGAACTGCAAGGAAATGATTCAGAGGGTAGAGAAGGGTCAAGCTAAGAATCAACAAATACATGTGATTGACGAGAAACTGTGGTACGAAAAACGTTTGGTGATTCTGAAATTATCAGCTTTTATACCGTTGATCTTACACGAATGCCATGACGAACAACAAGGGGGTAATTCAGGCATTCTGAAAACGGTGAAGCGGATTCAACTGATGTTTCATTGGGAAGGACTGTATGGTGCAACGCTATATTGCAGAGTGTGGCATATGTCAAACGCACAAATATTCCACTCTCTCGCCAGCAGGGTTGCTTCAACATTTACCTATTCTATAGCGTGTATTGATACACTCAGGTTTTACCCAAATAAAAGACTGCAAGTGCACAGACAATCACAGTAATATAGATGGGATTGAATCCACATAGACTAAGGTTACACTATGATTCGTAATGAATGAAGTGAAGCTAAGACAAGAATATGGGTAGTTGGATGGTAGTGAAACGAAAATAGCTAATAAACTTGGTAAAAGATCAATTAAAACAGGAGTCAGGTCAAGGACAATTCACAGGAATCAGAAATCATGAATCAGACAATTATTCAGGGAACAAATAAGCATAGTCTTGAACTCAAACATAAATGTATAACTAATCCACTGTCGTGGTATCAGGGACTTTGACTAGCAACCTAAGTATCTAAACTTTTGTTTGAACTTAAAATTCTAAACAAGCATTAATGAAATGGTTCGATTTGTTCACAGATTGCCTTAACATCAGCTTTCATTGGCTAAGGACAATCTGCTCACATATGTTCTATCAAGCAATCTAAAACACTTTCATGGATAAATTAAACCCTAGACCAGAGACTAAATGATCAATTCAGTCTAAGCAGTAGGCGCAACAATAGATGAATAAATCCCTATCTATGTCCAGTTCAATGATTCATAATTCCTTTGAAACTCTAAACCTAAATAATGGACTACTCAGACATGGAAGAAGAAGAACAGCAGAAAGATGAAGAGAAATTCATAATAAATAAAATAGAAATCAACTGGAGTTTAGAAATCTTCTCAGAGATGCACAGTAGAAAGATCGTCTCCCCAAAACTCACAAATTGCAAAAAGCTCAAAGTCTGAGTAGAAAATAAGAGGTGGCTGCAACAATTGCCAAAAATAAGTATATATAGGTCCCTAGGTCGTTTTAGGTTGAATCCCTTCCAAAACCGAGTCAAAATATGAAAACTCGAAATTTGTTTTTTCTACATTAATGAACCGGTCGGTTTGGATAGTCTTCACGAAAACTAGCATAACATTAGATTGCACCGTTGGATCGCCTTCAGACCACTATCAAATAAAAGCTAAATCCAAATATAAGCATGATCCATTGGTGGGAAGTGCTTCAACGATTGCCAAACTTCAGGTATCTCTGCACAATTCTGCATCTATATATGCTTGTTTGCACCCAAAATGATTCCTTTTCCCCCAAAGCAACCTAAATCCTGAAAAGACTCGATAAAGGACTAGAAAACTCTAAAAGCACACTTTGACTCGAAAAACCATTGAAAACCTTGGGTTAGAAAGCCTTAAAACGCAGTATATCAACTCCTTCAGACTTAGCATTTTGCTTGTCCTCAAACAAATACTAAGAACAGAGTCGAGGTTTGAAAACACAAGGACTTATGAACTCTTTAGAACGCCACATTGGTCAACACTCTTGAACCCACATACCACAAAATCAATATTAGATAATATGTATGTATACTTACCACAAGCTTAGCAATCGTTCCAGATACGGTTCAATATCCCTTTGAGAAATTCGAATTCTCCATTGTTGACCCCTTTATTTCATTTAGGCGTGCAGTCTCAGCAAGGGAGTATCGATTAAAGAACTTAGAGATTATTTCCCTTGCAAGCTCCTGAACATAGACAATCTCGGTACAACTCTCTTATTTTCTTCCCCTTTAGTCGAATTCTCCATACTTTTCTAGGGTGTCATCTCTATAGCCTAAAAGTGGTACTACTATTTACTTGTGTTCCTTGTGAGGAGCCAGGTTCAAGAGTGCTCACTACTTGTGTTCTTTGTGAGGAGACGGGTTCGTGAGTGTACCATTCTTAGACTTAGACATTTCTTTCTTTAATAAGGGAAGATCAAAGAGAGATTTCACATAAACTTATCTTGACAGTGCTGGAAGAGGAATCAGGTTCAATGTATATCAAGCCCCAAGATGAGAAAAGTTCATTTAGGCGAAGTCAACTTTGGATCCTTCAGACTCTCCAGAAACATGAACTTTCTCTGTTAGATTGATCTGCTCACAGCTTTCTACCTAGTAAAATCTGCAATCAACTGCTGTAGTAATGGTTCTTCAAGCATCAATGCAATGTGGTTAGTTCCAAGAAAAGCTCAAAGTTCCTAACAAGGTTTTGACTCAATAAAACAATTTGGACTGACTCAAGGAAAACAAAACATAGGAAAATGGTGTTAGTTATGGATGAACATCCTCCCCCAGACTTAAATCACACTCTGTCCTCAGTGTAAAGAAAACGAGAAGAGGATAGTAAGAATGAAGAAACAGATAAAGGATGAGTAAACTTACCTGTTCATGGCTGGAAGGGAGGTGAGGGTGGTTCTGGGCGTTTTTTTTTTCCTTTTTTTTCCTGACCTGAAACACTTAGAACTAAAACTAAAAGTTAGAAAATAAAAAGAGAACAAAATATATACACTTACCAGTGGGTTGCCTCCCACCAAACATTTGTTTTAAGTCACAAGCTTGAATTTGGATGTTGGGTTAGTCAGGTTGATCATGAGAACTTGTTTCAAAATAAGCTCCACATTCAGACACTTTCAGCTTTAAAACTCTGCTCATTGGTTCTTTTGCAGCATCTTGTCCTTCTCGTTCATCTCAGATGTAAGAACTGCTCCAAACTTAGAGAAAGGTTTTGGGATTACTTTGCACTTCACCTTATACTCAACTGTGTTTAAATCACAACTCTGAGGTATTAAAGTCACATGAGGATCTCCCTTGTTCATTTTGCTCTCCACCTTCTCATTCACCTTGGCCATGTCAGAAACATGTGCCAGCTTATCAATAGTGGCTTCAGCAATGCAAGAGACATGATTGACAGTTCCAACAGCAGGGACAGCATTATAGAAAACCTTTTTTGCAATGCTAGAGAATGAGATTTTCTTATTAGGTATATCAACAATTGCTCCCATTGTGGCCATAAATGGTCTTTCTAGAATCAGAGGCATATCAGAGTTCTTGCCCAACTCCACAACCTGAAAATCAATAGGCACTATACAATTTTCCACCTCAACAAGTATGGCTGGAATGGTACCATAAGGAGTTGTGGTGGAAGAGTTGGCGAATGTGAGAGTCATCTAAGGAGGGTTGATAACTGTAATTCCTAACTTCTATGCAATGTCTTTTGACATAAAATTCACACTAGATCCAGAATCACACAAGGATTGCTCAAACTCAACTCCTGCAATAGAGCATGGAACAACAAACTTCCCAAGATCTTCTACCTTAAGAAATTTCCTCATTGATGGTGGTGTACTCTTTGCTTTGCTAAAGAGTTCCTCAATATCTGCTAGACTCTCTCTGCATGAACTAAAGAAATCACACAAGGGATAACTTTCCCAAGTTTCAGCAAACGAGACTTGATGTGGGATCCTTCTCACCATCTTGTTAAAACCAGCTAGCTTCTCTTTACTAATAGAACTCCTTAGTTGTTTAGGTGGCATCGGATATGGGACTTTAGGAGTGTATGACTGTGGAGCTGTGTAAATGGACCTCTCATCTGAATCAGCAACAGTCTTAACAACTTTTTGTGCCTCCAACTCTGGTGCAATCTCGTGATCCATTACTGCATTGCAATGCTCTTTTGGGTTTGTCTCAACCTTTCCAGGAAGATTTCCAGGTTATCTCTTGTTGGCTTATGTAATCTGAGCAACCTGAGTATCTAGTTTTTTCACATGAGCACTCACTGCTTCATACTTGCTATTAAGATCATTGTACATGTGATCCATTTTGACATTGATCTCGTTCGCATACTTATGTTGGTTGAGTAAGAGCTGCTGCATAATGACCTTCAGCTCATCTTGAGAACCATTTGATGGAGCTTGGAATGGGGCGGATGCTGCTGCTTGAAGGTGTTGAAAGGTTGCTGCTGAGACCCACTCTGAAGTCTGTAGTTCTGGTTGAATCCTCTATTTTTTGTGAATCCCTGTACATTCACATATTTGACTTCCTGCAGCTCATCAGTCTCATTTGCAGCAAAATTCTGACAGAAAACTGCATCTCTTCTCTCCTCACAGAGCTGCACACTTCTCTGATCTCCTTTCAACAGCATATTCACTTTTGCGTTAAGCTCATAAATCTTATGTGATTCAACACTGCTGATACGTCTGGACCTATCATACTCTAAGCAGCGATTGTTGGAACTTGCAGCCAAGTTCTCTATCAGTTGTTATGCTCCTGCAATACTCTTGGTCATGAAATCTCCTATCGCTTGCAGCATTGAGGTTGTTCTTGTATTCCCATTCAACTCCATCGTAGAAGATGCCAAGCAGCTGCTCATCTGAAAACCTATGATGAGGGCACTTTCTGCGATAATCCTTAAACCTCTCTCATGCTTCACTGAAAGATTCCCCTGAATGTTGCTTGAAGGTGGTGATCTTGTTTCTCAAAGAAGCATTTTTGGACTTAGTGTAGAAGTGCTCCAAGAATGTTGTTTGTCCCCAGCTTGTCAAAGATCCAGGAGGAAAGGATTTGAGCCATCTATGTGCTTTGTCAGCTAAAGAGAATGGAAAGAGTTTGCATTTAATGTAGTCAGCAGGTACCCCATTTGACTTTATTGTACTGCAGATCTCTTCAAAGTTCTCAATGTGGTCCATTGTAAGCTCAGCAGAAAGACCATGAAACACATGTTGCTTTACAAGTGCAATCATCTGAGGTTTTATCTCATAATCTGCTCTTTCAATAGCTGGTGTGCAAATGGCAGCTCTGTTCCTATAAGAAGTGTGAGGTGTATCCACATCTCCAATACCTTGCTGCTCTTGCTGCTGCTGTTGTTGTTGCAACAAACTATTCAGCTGTTGTTGCACATGTTAGAGATCTGCAGCTTGGTTAGCCTGAGCTTCCACCAATGCTTGGTTGTCGATGTTATCACCCATTGTGACTTGATTCGACTTCTTTTTCTTTCCTTTGTTGTTACTTCTTTCTGTTCTTGCAAGTTCCTGGTTATTGAGATTAAGAAGGTTGTCAGAGCATTTGCTTCTTCTCTGCATACACCTGAAATCCAAAAGAGAGAAAGATGAAACTAGTTAGTAAATCTTAGACTGAACTTCAGTCCTAGATTCACAGGTAACGCTATTGGTCCCCGGCAACGGTGCCAAAAACTTGATACACTCAGGTTTTACCCAAATAAAAGACTGCAAGTGCACAGACAATCGCATTTATATAGATGGGATCGAATCCACAGAGACCAAGGTTACACTATGATTCTTAATGAATGAAGTGAAGCTAAGACAAGAATATGGGTAGTTGGATGGTAGTGAAACGAAAATAGCTAATAAACTTGGTAAAAGATCAATTAAAACAGGCGTCAGGACAAGGGCGGAAATCATGAACCATACAATTATTCAGGGAACAAATAAGCACAGTCTTGAACTCAAACATATATATATATAACTAATCCACTGCCGTGGTATCAGGGACTTTGTCTAGTAACCTAAGTATCTAAACTTTCGTTTGAACTTAAAATTCTAAACAAGCATTAATGAACTGGTTCGATTTGTTCACAGATTGCCTTAACATCAGCTTTCGTTGGCTAAGGACAATCTGCTCACCTATGTTCTATCAAGCAATCTAAAACACTTTCATGGATAGATTAAACCCTAGATCAGAGACTAAGTGATCAATTCAGTCTAAGCAGTGGGCGCAACAATAGATGAAGACAACAAATGAATAAATCCCTATCTATGTCCATTTCAATGATTCATAATTCTTTTGAAACCCTGAACCTAAATAATGGATTAATCAGAAATGGAAGAAGAACAGCAGAAAGATGAAGAGAAATTCATAATAAATAAAATAGAAATCAACTGGGGTTCAGAAATCTTCTCAGAGATGCAGAGTAGAAAGATCGTCTCTTGAAAACTCACAAATTGCAAAAAGCTTAAAGTCTGAATAGAAAATAAGAGGTGGCTGCAACAATGGCCAAAAATGAGTATATATAGGTCCTCTGTCGTTTTAGGTTGAATTCCTTCCAAAACCGAGTGAAAATAGGAAAACTCGGAATTTTGTTTTTTCTGCATTAATGAACTGGTCGGTTTGAACAGTCTTCACGAAAACTAGCATATCATTAGATTGCACCGTTGGATCGCCTTCAAATTACTTCCAAATAAAAGCTAAATCAAATATTTAGCTTGTATCCAGAAATAAGCACGATCCACTGGTGGGAAGTACTTCAACGATTGCGAAACTTCAGGCGTCTCTGCACAGTTCTGCATCTACATATGCTTGTTTGCACCCAAAATAATTTATTTTTCTCCAAAGCAATCTAAATCCTGAAAAGACTCGATAGAAAGACTAAAAATCTTTAAAAGCACACTTTGACTCAAAAAAACATTGAAAACCTTGGGTTAGAAAGCCTTAAAAACGTAGTATATCACGTATGGGAATATATTTCAATGGACTTTGTGGAAGGATTACCAAACTCACAAGGGGTCAACGTGGTGATGGTTGTGGTTGACAGACTAAGCATGTATGGTCACTTTATTGCCTTGAAACATCTGTTTACTACAGTGGACGTGGCCTACAAGTTTATGCAAGAGATAGTGAGACTACATGATTTTCCTAAAACAATCGTGTCTGATCGTGATCGTATCTTTCTCAGCAGCTTTTGGAAATATATGTTTCGCTTATCATGAACTAAGCTGAAGTATAGCACCGCCTTCCATCCCCAAACAGACGGTCAAACAGAGGTCTTGAGTTGCTATATGGGGACATATCTACGTTGTTGTGCATCTGCTCACCCTCGAACATGGTTCAAATACTTAGCATGGGCAGAGCTTTGGTATAATATGTCTTTCCACTCAGTGTTGAAATCCACTCTATTCCAGGTGGTTTATGGTAGGAAACCACCGGCCATTGTGCGTTTTGAGGATGGCTCTACACACAATTTTGAACTCCAGAGTCGTTGCATGAGCAGGATATAATGCTGACATATATTAAGTCTCATTTGTTGAAAGCTCAAGCACTGATGAAGACTCAGGCTGATAAAAATCGGAGGGATTTAGAGTTTGAAGTGGGCACATTGGTGTACTTGAAACTTAAGCCATATAGGCAACAAACGGTGGTGCAACGTTTTTGCCAGAAGCTGACAGCAAAGTTCTTTGGTCCTTATGGAATACTAGAGCGCGTGGGAAAGGTGGCCTATCGTTTACAATTACCACAGGATGCAAAGATACATCCGGTGTTTCACGTGTCACAACTCAAAGCAGCGTTGGGGAGTGATCAAGTGGTACAAGCTATTACACCAGCTACATCTGACTTGAAGAATGTGGTGTTGACGCCCGAAGATATTTTAGCGTCTTATTACGATGCTACGGGTGGATTAGAGTATTTGGTGAAATGGCAAGGCTTGTTGGATCATGAAAATTCGTGGCTGCCATATCGTGAATTTGTTAACCAATTTCCTTCTTATAAGCTTGAGGGCAAGCTGGGTCTTGACGGAGAGAATATTGATATGTTACACAAGACATATTACTGAAAGAAGAAGAAGAATATGGTGGGATATTCAAAGATGAGGTGGCAGCTGAACTAGCCAACGGTTCAACTAGCCAACGGTTATTGGAGTTTGTTAGTCGAGAAATGGAGTGTTAAAAGAGTGTTAATGAGTTTGTTACAATTTATCAAAGTATAGATTTGTAAACCGGAAGCTATTGAGCTGAGGTATTGAGCGTGATGAGCTCGATGAACTGATAGTTATGAGATCTTGTTCTTCATCTCTGTACTCTTTGATTCTTCAATAAACATCTTCTTCATCTCGATCTCTTCTTCTACATATCAAAACTCTATCAGACATCTCCATGGATACACTGGATTCGATGTGGGAATCGATTACATTCAAGTATATGAGGAGTGATTTGGTTTACCAAGATAACCGATACAATAGCTACTTGGTTTGGTTTAGTAAACCAACATTCCCAATTCTACACTAATAGTTTTTTTCTTCCTCAATTAACATCACATTTTGCCTAAAACCCATATTGAAAGAGGCTCGGCTTTGTTGTATCACAAGTTCACAAGGCCCAACTATGAATCTGAATTGAACCGGAGGTGAGATAACAAATCTTAAAAGTAAGCGTAGGCATTTTGGTTTAATTTCGAATTCGATTTCTGTCCGGTTCGGTTATTTCAGATTTAATATAAATTGGTTCGGTTTGTATTCGGTCAGTTAAATTTCAACAATTTCAGCTATAAACAAGGAGAAAGCGAAACTATTTTTTTTTTTTGGTCAACACGAAGCTATTTTGTTCCCTTTCCATTAACCCTGAAAAGCAAATTGTTGCATCAGAATCAGCCTTTAGGGTTCTCATTGTCCGTGCTCTGACTGTCGATAACTTTTCATCATGTCTGAGAAGAAATTCACTTGGGTTTTGGAAAATTTCTCTTCTTGGAAAGATGTGACTTGGAATGATGAGACGTTCTACTCTTGCCGCTTCGCCGTCGCCGGCTGCGAATGGTAAAAGACGAAAGAAAACACTTCAATCAAACGATTTCGTTTTTTTCTTTTGTGGAATTTTGAATTTTAGATTGGGCTTGGGTTCTGTTGTACAGGCGTCTTTCTGCGTACCCCAGTGTATATAGTAATGGCGATTACTTATCCTTGTTTCTGGAACTTGTTCCTGGATCTCCACCATGAGGATGGACAAGAAACGTTTAGTTTACCTTCACTCTTGTGAATAAGCTCTGGCTTAACCCTAAATCGAACAGAGTATCAGGTTAGCTTCTTGATTTAGTTAAAGCATCTCTTTCTTGGGCTTGTGATTGTGCTATGTGTGTGTTGATTCGTTCCTACCTTTTAAGCTCTATAGTCCTTGTCATGTGATTTCAGTAGAATCTCTGTATTTGCTGAGTTTTTTTATGGAAAGTTTCAATCTTTTTTTTTTTTAGGTTTTTGATATAATATGAGGAGAGCAATGCTGTTTCTATGGGAAGAGAAACATTTGGGGTTTTAGTAAGTTTTTGTCACTTGATAAACTTCATGATAAACGTGGAGGGTTTCTGGTGAACAACAGACTCGTTATCATCGTTGAAGTAAAAGTTCTTCCAGCTACTGTTAGCCCAATGGGACCTGTGCAGATTACTGCGACTTTTCTGAGTTGCAAAGAAGGAAATCAAGCTTCTGATGCATCTGTCTCCAATTCTCAAGTGGGTAAGAAACTGAGAATGCATCTAACGAGAATCTTGATGATGGTGATGAATCTGAAGAGAGTGGGGATGATGATGATGATGATGATGAAAATGATGGTGCACCTAAAGAAGATGTTGATGACGAGGCTTCATCTGTTGTTACCAAAGATAATGCTACAAACGGAAGTTCTCTAAGTCTTTGGAGGATGCCTCTAAAACAGTAGAAAATGGTGATAAGAGGTTTAACATTGTGGTGGCATCTGTTCCACAGGAGACTTGTAATGATGTTCTTGATCAGAAGATTCAATTTGAGGTTTTGGCTTCCCAGGTAAGAAGAGGATTCATCTTCCATTAGTGAGAAAGTTCTAACCTGAAACCTAAATTTATCTTCTGTGTACATCTGGTTTGACTCGCATGTAGAATCTGTGAGACTATATTCGAAAGACACCCAGACATTGCTGCGGAGTTCCGTGCAAAGAACCAACGTGTGAGGAACGCGTGTATGAGCTTCCTGCTCAGGGTAATAGAGACGTGTGCCAGCCACTTGAGGAGCTATCCAATGAAGATCTTGTTGAAGCAGACATTGCGCTGACATACTTGAAAGATGCAGGCTTCAAGGTGGATTGGTTAGAGAAGAAGCTGAACCAGCTAGAGGATAACAAAGAGAAAGAGAAGTCTGGTTTGGCTATGATCTCTGCTCAGGGTAATAGAGACGTGTGCCAGCCACTTGAGGAGCTCTCCAATGAAGATCTTGTTGAAGCAGACATTGCGCTGACATACTTGAAAGACGCAGGCTTCAAGGTGGATTGGTTAGAGAAGAAGCTGAACCAGCTAAAGGATAACAAGGAGAAAGAGAAGTCTGGTTTGGCTATGATCTTGTTTGATGACTTCAGTTTTTAGGCATTTGGTTTCTCCACTGGTTTCAAAATAACAGATTCTCCCGTAAGGGTAATTGAACTTGTGTTATTGATGGTCTATCAAAATTTTGGTTACCACATATGTGGAGAGACAAGCTTGCCCCTAGGACCCTTTACCATAAGGAGTATAGACCGGTCTGTGAACACTTGGGACCCTTGGTTAAGCAAACCTTATAGCCCCAAGGTGGATTGGTTAGAGAAGAAGCTGAACCAGCTAAAGGATAACAAAGAGAAAGAGAAGTCTGGTTTGGCTATGATCTTGTTTGATGACTTCAGTTTTTAGGCATTTGGTTTCTCCACTGGTTTCAAAATAACAGATTCTCCTGTAGGGGTAATTGAATTTGTGTTATTGATGGGTAATTGAATTTGTGTTATTGATGGTCTATCAAAATTTCGGTTACCACATATGTGGAGAGACAAGCTTGCCTTTAGGACCCTTTGCCAGGAGTATAGAACAATTAGGACTCTTGGTTAAACAAACCCTATAACCCCAAGCCACCATGTCCCACGAGTTGTTATCCTTACCATAATCAGCAACGGTATATATACTCCGATTGCAAACCCTAATTTTGTTAATCAGCAAACTATGCAACTGCAAAAATAAAAATAACCCTAATATTTTTTGATTTTCCCAAAACCACGCCTTTGAAAACATCTCATCAAGAGCCTCCTATGAGTTTAGAGAATGAAGTTAGTTTTACCCACGCAGACGCCGTAGACCTCCTTATGTTGTTTCTTGGGGCAGAAGAAATCGTCTCTAGAGGCCTTGGTCTTAAGCATGGCATATGAGATTCTGCAAGATCCTGAGACATTGTTTTACAATATGACCTTTTAAATTAACCAATTTATTCTTTTTATATAAATGTATATTTTTCCTATTTAAAATTATTAAATTTATCAGTATTCTATAAATGAGAACTCTTACAATTTGCTAAACTAATAGAATATACCACAATTAATTTTATAAACATTATTTATGCAAAAATGTAAAACAAAACCATGAAACATAATTAAAAAGGTAAAAAGTACATGATCTCAAGATTTTTTTTTTTTAAAAAAACCTATATAAAGATATTAAATAGCAAGACAAACCTCATACATAATCAAACTTTAGATTAGGGACGATATGTCATCACCTCTAATGCCGCATATCCTTCTTAGTGTCATAATCTCAGCCATTTGATCTTAGGGAATGGTGTATGACGTGAACTAAAGCGATACAAGGAAAATTGGTGATCTTTTGAGGTGTTTGGTATTATGTTCCTCTAAAATAATTGTATTTCTTCATAACTGAAAAATAGACAAATCACAAAAAAAAAATAGTTCTTGTTTGTAATCTATTTATTCTCTTGCACAACAAATCTGAATTCACGTCCTGACTGGTATCTATCTTCTTATAATGAACTGGATGAAGAGAACAAAATTCTTTTAAACAATTGTATGAAGACATCAACAAAAAAGTGGCGCTCATGGTTTGACATACCCAAGATGGGTCGAGACTGCTTGTCGAGAGGCTATGGACCCAACCGTGAAACTTGGGATACTTGGTTAAGCAAACTGTGTGACTTGTCTTATCATAGTGGTGCATGTTGTACAAAGCACCATTGTGAACAACATGCAACATACGCATTGACTTGAGTACTAAAAAGTCAATGCGTATGTGTCCAAGAGATTTGGATCGAGACCATCTTTCGAGATATCTGTATCACTGTATCACTTTTTTTTAACAAGAGAAAGATCTTTGATTTATGATCCTAGTTTCTTAAATTTATACATTTCTTAAAAATACATTTCGATAAAAATCACAAGTTGCATAGGATCAAGACTGCACACATCATGCAAAGATTTTGACACAGTACATTTTGACAAAAACAGAAACAAGATTTATAGAAACAGTACATTTTGACAAAACAGAAACAAGATTTATTCTTGCAATATACAACTTAATACACACAGAATCAAACAGAAAACAAAAATATAAACTTGAGATTTAAACGAAGTATATAAGGATCATTTACAATGCTCAAGCAAACCGGTTCCTTTGAATTTCTCTTCCATCAATCCATCGATGCGAGCTGCCATCTCCGGAGTCAGATAGTTCTGCCAATCTCCGACCTTTCCTTTCCTGAAAAATGCACTATTCAGATAAGCACTAATAGGAACGTCCTCTCTGTGTTTCTCCCCTTTGTTTGCTTCAAGGTTCTTCAGCGTCTCAAAGCTACAAAGATTCACCACTTCCTCATCAACCCCTTTCTTCTTTTCCTCGGATGTGAATCCATATCCCATAAACTCAGCCAATCTTCTCATGTAAGGCAAAGGATCAGCCCTCATCATCTCATACTTGAGGGGCAGAATCTGATCTGGATTCTCTTGGTAAGCTTTCCAGTACGACATGACATGATCTAGATAAGGTCCGTACCAAGAAAAACCTTGACAGAACATATCAAAACACTTCTCAAGACTATTGAGTGGGCCATTTTCAGACTGTTCCTTTTGTAAGAAACTCCACATGGAGATAAAGCTGTCCTTTGAGTCTCTCCAGATATAAACCATCTTACAGCCCGATTTCGAAATCGATTCAGGTAATAACTGTAAGAAATGAGTCTTATTAATTATTGAGAAAGATACAGAGAGTTATATATGTACACGATCGAGAGGTGTAGGTCTAGTATTTAGAGAAGCTACTATATGTGAATGATCGTCATAATTAGCAGAGATATCTTGTTTCCTTAACACGCCCCCTCAAGATGGAGGAGCGGAAGCGATGCCAATCTTGTTTCGAAGTTCCAGAAATCTTGTGCGTGGCAGCGGCTTTGTAAGGGCGTCAGCAAGTTGGTCTTTGGTCGTGACGTGAGCGACTCGCAGCATTCTGTTTTGAATGTGTCCTCGAACAAAATGGTAATCCAGAGCAATGTGCTTCATGCGAGAATGAAAAATATAATTAGCGCAGAGGAATGTAGCACGGATGTTATCACAATATATGACCGGAGTGGTGGGAAGTGTGACGCCAAGTTCAGTGAGAATGTTGCAGATCCAGCGAACTTCGGCGGATGTGTGAGCAACAGCCCGATACTCTGCTTCTGTTGAAGACCTTGCTACTCCTTTCTGTTGTGTGGCTGTCCAAGAAATCGGATGACTCCCGAGATAGATAATATAAGCATTGGTGGAGACATAGTCATCTGAGTCTCCAGCCCAATCTGAGTCGGAGAAGGCATGAAGCGTGAGTGTGTTCTTGGCGGAGAGGAATATCCCATGTGTCGTTGTTCCTGCCAAATATCTGAGAATCCGTTTAGCCGCCTGCCAGTGGTCTTGTGTGGGATGATGCATGAATTGTGATAGGCGATTAACAGTGTAGGCAATGTCGAGCCTCGTGAAGGCGAGATATTGTAGGCTGCCGATGAGTTTGTGATAAACAGAGGGATCTGGGAGAGACGCACCAGAGTGAATGGTGAGTTTCGGGGAGGAGGCCATTGGACTTGCTACTGGTTTATCATCAATCATGTGATGGCGTTGGAGCAAATCAAGGATGTACTTCCTTTGAGAGAGATGAAGTCCTGCTGTAGTCCTCCTAGCTTCGATACCGAGGAAGTAGTTTAAGTCTTCCGGATCTTTGAGAAGCGGTCTGCGAGTAGCTTCAGGATGTGAGCTATGGTGAGTTTATTGCTGCCAGTGACAAGAATGGCGTCAACATACACCAAGAGATATAGAAGATCTTTGCCAAGTCTTAACGTGAAGAGTGAGGTGTCGGCAAGAGAATTTTGGAAGCCGAGACTGAGTAGATATGTCTTCAACTCGGTGTACCATGCTCTTGGAGCCTGCTTGAGGCCATAGATGGCCTTTTTGAGTCTGCAGACATGAGTCGGATTATCCTGGTCAATGAATCTAGGAGGTTGCTCCATATAAACTTCTTCCTTTAACGTTCTTTGAAGAAACGCGTTATTAACATCGAGCTGTTGTATCGGCCATGCTTTGGAGACTGCGATGTCAAGAACTAGGCGAATGGTGGTGGATTTGTTGACGGGACTAAACGTGTCTGTGTAATCCCGACCAAGCTCCTGATTGTAACCTTTAGCTACAAGACGAGCTTTACAACGATGATGTGATCCATCAGAATGAAATTTATTCTTAAACACCCACTTACAGCCAACAATGTTCTTATTTGGTGATCGTGGTACAAGCTCGAGCGTTTGGTTCACAGCGAAGGCATCAATTTCTCCAGACATAGCGCCTCTCCAATTTTGATCTTTTATTGTTTGGTTCACGGTCAGAGGTTCAGGGGGTATGGTTGTGGAAAGCGATGCAGATGGTTGGTATTTTGGGTTAGGTTTGACGATGTTGTCCTTTCGTCTTGTTCTCATGTCATGAACATTATTGGGGTGTATCGGAGGAAGAGGTGGAGGAGGGTTTATGATTTGGTTTGCAGGTTGTGGTGGTGTTTGAGTAATCGGGGAAGGTGATTGATCGGGGTTTGAATTTGAGGAAGTGTTTGATTGGGCTTCAGATTCAGTAGATGGGTCGGTTTGGGCCTCAGTGGAAGTGTTTGGGCTTGGATGGGCTTCTTGAGAAAGTTGGGTTGGGTTACCTGTTTCAGTGTCGAGATTAGCAATAGAGTTTATGGAAGAAGAATTACCTTCCGAGTACACGACCGGGTGAGGATCTAGCAATGGCGGTTCCTGCTGCAACGGCAGCGATGACGGTGATTGTACGAGTGGTGATGAGAGAGGAATGGATTCGACGGGACAATGATTTGGAGGTGAGGGGATGGAGCTTGAGGTGGGTGTTGTCTGGTTTAAATACGTGAAGGGGAATGAGGATTCATCAAATTTGACATGGAGAGATATATATACGGCCGGAGCTCGGTTGTAGGCATAAATACGCACTCTGGGTCAGGGAGTATCCAATGAATACACATGGCGTGGATCGGTTCTCGAGTTTGTTGTTGTTGTACGGACGGAGCCACGGAAAACAGAGCGATCCAAATACTCGAAGTTTTGAGTAATTCGGTGTGGTGTTGAACAGCTTCTGGAATGGGGATTCCATCTGTAAGGTTGGTGTTGGTAATCGATTGATCAGGTAGGTGGCGGTGGCAAACGCGTACGTCTAGTACGACTTGGGCATGCCAGCGTGAGTAAGGAGTGAAAGCCCTGTCTCAACAATGTGACGGTGCTTTTTTTCAGAGAGCCCATTGTGTTCGGGTGTATGGGGGTGGAGACGTGAAGTGCGAGATTCCCGAGCTTGCTAGAAATTGGCGAAGAGCAATATATTCCCCACCATTGTCGGAGTAGAGAGTTCCGATCTTGTTGTTGAAGCAGTTTTCGACGAGAGCTTTGAAAGGTTTGATCATATCAATGACCTGTGATTTTCTTTTGAGGGGATACAACCAAGAGTAGCGTGTGTAGTGGTCAATGAGGATGAGGTAATACTTGTAATTGTCACAAGAGGTTATAGGGGAAACCCAGACATCGGTAAATATGTATTCAAGAGGTCGAGTTGAGCATATAGAAGTTTGGTGAAAGGGTAATTTGTGACTTTTATTGATTGAGCAATCGATACATAGAGAGTTTAAAGTAGAAGTTTGTGAACAAGGAAGGGAAGAACTGGAGACAATTTTATTGAGAATGGTGGATGAAGGGTGGCCTAGGCGATAGTGCCATTTGGTGAGTGATGGTTTTTGAGGAGAGGTAGCGAAGTAGGGGGTGATTGGTGCGATGGAGAAGGGCCACTCGTACAGGTCACCGTTAGTCTTGCCGTGGAGCAATGAGACCCTCGAGGATAGATCTTTTACCTGAAAGTGTGCAGGAAAAAAATCAACTGAAACTCTGTTAGTATTGCATAATCTATACACTGAGATTATGTTTTTGTGAATATGAGGGACACAGAAAATATTATTGAGGTTAAGGGGTCGAGTTGAAGAAGGTAAAGAGTGTGAACCAATGTGTGAGATTTCAAGACCTGTACCGTCACCAATGAGAACTTTGTTTTCGCCGGTGTATGGCTGGTGGATTGCTAGATTGTGGAGATCACTCGTCATGTGGTGCGTGGCGCCTGTATCCATGATCCATGATGTTGCTGGATCAGATGAGCCAAGTGCTGACGTTGTGGATGAGTTTGCTGATTGTTCCGTGGAACATAGTGTTGCTGAGGAAGTTGAGAGCATCTTTTTGCACTATGCCCATAGACCCCGCAGAGTTGAAACTTGTCTTGATAGCCCCTTGTCATCTGATTGTCAGGCTTTTTGTTGTATGGCGGACGTTGTGAGTTCCGCGGTTGATGGTAGCGTTGATTGTTGTTGTGCTGAGAATGTGTGTGTCTGGTGTTGGCGAGATTTGCTGTCATGGGCGTGTCAGAAGAGAGAGACGTAGACAAGATCTTTGCTTCTCTGTTGAGAAGCTTCTCATGTATTTCTGTGAGGGGAGGAGTATCACTTCCTTCGAACTGATCAACAACATTCTTATAGCCTTCGGATAAACCTTCCAGGATGAATTCGATTTGATCCTCATGATCAACGGGTTTGCCGAGGAGGGTGAGTTGATAAATCGTGTTGTGAGACCCCTGATGTACTCCGAGAAGACCGCTGTAGATGAGTCTGTCCTGACGTTTCCAGAGAGAATAGGCGGGATTAACAGCTGGAGCATTGTTAACCATGACGTTGAGAGGCGGCGAAGTAGTGGATCCATCGAGATGGCCTGCAAGATCATATCCGTCGAGAAGAGCGTGAACCTGGAGGCTCCACATCAGGTAGTTGTTTGAATCAAGTTTTGTGACATTTGTCATGTTGATATTGAGGACGTTTTGGACATTGTCAACTAGACCGTTAGGAGCAGCCATTGTTGAAAAGAAAAGGGAGAGAAGAGACAAGATGAAAGAGAAGATAGAAAAAGAGGATTTTGGATTTGTTAACCCTTTCTTGGTGTTGTCTTGAATCGGTACACTCCTGTCTATTAGGGTTTTGGATTCCAATGGAGATAGAAAAAGAGGATTTGAGGACTCGTATTGTGTTCCGTGGGAGATTTTTTCTTCTGATGTCATGTAGAAGGCGTGATGATACATATTCATTTCCATGAAAAAATATATACGCCCAGAGATCGACCTCGTGTAGAGACTAGAATCTCCGGACAAAGATTTAGTTCCGCGTTTATTCATGATGCTACTTTTACCCAGGTGTTATTAATAGGTCAGAACCTCAAATGGCACCTATCCTCGTTCGTGTCATAATCTCAGCCATCAGATTATCAAACCAAAGTGTTACAAGGAAATTTATGATCATTTGAGGTGTTTCGTATTATGATCCTACAAAATAAATGTTATTCTCTACAACTGTAAAATAAACAGTAAATTTATTAATATTCTATAAATGAGAACTCTTACAAATATGCTAAACAAATAGAATATACCAACCGTATTTATAAACATTTTATTATATAAAGTTGGATGTATCAAAGTTAGTAATTTATATAATCATTACATAAAATAAATCTTTCGATTTAGATTCAGATTTTGACACGTGTTTTGATTATTTTTTTTTTAAAGAAATAAATGAAAATGATATAGTTTAGTTTGGAAAAAGAAAAATATATCCCTAAACACTAATTTTAATAGAAAAAATAAATATTATATAAAAAATAAATATTTTAATTTAGAAAAAAAAAATAATATAAAACTATGATTCATTCGCTATTTCAAAATTTTTATCTTTTATAATTCGTTTGTTAAATATATTATTCATCTAATGTATTTCTAATATTCAATAATTAGACAATTTCAAAAAAATTATATGTAAAATTTGTAATGTATAGTTATAAAAAAGAAAATTCTATATGCTAATGATATATTATTTGACGATGATGAGCTCATTGAAAAAGATGATCAATAAAAATCATGTAAATGTTTTTTTTATCTAAGTTTAGTTTTGAGAAGTATAACTTCTCTAGAAAGCAAAGTGATTATATACATGAAAAAGAGAAACTTTGTTTATTTGGAAAAAGCTAATAAGAAGCTAATTTCAACTTGATTAGCTCAGTATTTATAAGAAATCAGCACAGGTAAAAGCCAAGCTCAAAGAACACAGCATCATTCAAAGAAGCTAAAAGCGCCATTAAAGTATCAAAGACGGTCCAAGCATAAACACTATGCATTATTGATATAAGACTCGGTAAAGGAGATTTATATGATGCAGAAGGGGTGAAGTGATGGAGTCAATACGCTAGCTATGTCGCTCTTTCGTACGGATTGATGGGTGAAGATTGTAGAACAAGACATGATGAACAAGGTTTGAGTCGAGATGTAATCTATCAAGTTGGCTTTATTACCCTCTCGTGAGGGATCGGTGAATGGTAAATGAAGTGGATCGATGGCACCATAAATAGTATGAAAGGCTCTCTGATACAGCAACACTCAATGTCTTGGTGAATCTCACACGCAAAAACACAAGCAAAGAACAAAGGGAAGCGGCGGTTTGAGCTTTGAAGAAAGTTTGGTCTCTTTATTGATAATATAGGATATCCAAAGATACAATGCTGCAAGGGAGCTTTATAAACAGCTCGTCAGCTAACCCTAGGGCCGAAAGTAAAAACAAAACGACATAAACAAAGAGATACAAAAGAGCAAAACACACAAAGGCAAAAATACATGAAAAAAAAAATTTCACTTAAGCTAAAAAGAAAATAAAACTAAGCCGACTTTCTTGTTCCCTTAAGGGCTCGAACTGGTGGTTTCTTGGCGTGTTGTGATGCTTAAGAACCGTTGATGCAAGTCTCATTACTTGCACGAATTATGAGTGAAAATCCCTGCTTTTGGTGCACATGCAGCTCAGCTGGCGAGTTGGTGATGGCTTGCAGTCCTATTCTTGTTTAGCCAAGTTCCTCGATGCTCTTATCTTCTTGATGTCCGCTGAAGTCAAGCTGATAAGTGTCTTCAAGAGTTTCTTCGCTATCTTGGCTTAAAATGTCTTCTTGGTCCACCTCGGCTTCGCCATCTCGGCATAGAACATCTCAGTGTTCGGGTATGGTATTGGCGAGATTCTTGTTGCTTTGAACTCCATTTCCTGTCAAATAAATGGATGTACCTTGGTTTGTACTTGGCGGTTCCTCTTTGAGGCTCATCTTGGCAAAGTCCTTGGTTATTTCTATATCGGGTGCAATGGGGCTCGTTTGGGGGTTTAGCAAAGTTCCCACGTTCTTGTTGATCAGGTTTGTTTCTACAGCCACGTTGAACCCTTCTCTTTGCCTTCTGGTCTTAGAACGTGTCATGGCGGAACAGTTAACCGGTGGTATGGCCTTCTCTCCTAGTTTCTCTTCACTCGGTAAGGATGTAAGGTCTATGTCCTCATCTTTCCCTCTCCCTTCGAGAGGTTTTGTCCTCAAAACTGACCCATCTGCATCATAGGGAGATAAATCAGCAACATTGAAGCTATGTGATATGTTAAGCTCACCTGGCATCTCCAAACGTTAAGCATTGTCATTGATCTTCTCTAATATGCCAAATGGTCCATCTTCTCTTGGTGCAAGCCTTGAACTTCGTTTCTGTGGGAATCTTTCAGGTCTCATGTGTGACCAAACCCACTCTCCTGGCTCAAATGTCAAATCCTTTCGTTTCTTGTCAGCTTGCTTTTTGTAAGCTTCGGTTTTCTTCAAGATATCTTCTGTAACTTTCGCATGCAGCTTCTTGACAAACTCTCCTTTCCTGAAGCCATCTAAATTTATTTGCTCAACTTGGAGAATTGGCGAGAGATCAAGAGAGGTTAGTGGATTAAAACCGTAAACAATTTCAAATGGAGACATCTTAGTAGCTGAATGTATAGCACGGTTGTAAGCAAACTCAATAAAGGGTAAGCAATCAAGCCATGTTTTTAAATTTTAACTAAGTGTAACCCTAAGCAAAGTAGAGAGAGTACGGTTTACCACTTTAGGAAAGTGGTAGAGAATAACAGCTTAGTGCCAACCTTTCTCCATTGTCTTCTCCAACAGTGGCTTAAGAACCTTGTATCTTGATTAGAGACAATTGTTCTTGGCAAACTATGTAAGCGTACCACTTCTTTAAAGAATAGATCGACGGTTTGAATGGCATCATTAGTTTTATCACAAGGAACGAAATGCGCCATTTTTGAAAATCGATCAACAACAACAAAGATAGAATTCTTGTGTCGGATCTTAGGCAAACCTAGCACGAAATCCATAGAAATATCCACCCATGGTGCATTAGGAATAGGTAAAGGTAAGTAAAGGCCATGCAGATGTAACCTGGACTTGGCTTTATGACAAACAACACATTTTGCGCAATGCTTCTCCACATCTTTCTTGAGGTGTGGCCAATAGAAGTGATCAGTCACCATTGCTAGAGTTTTATCCACGCCGAAGTGACCCATAAGACCTCCACCGTGTGCCTCCATGAGTATCAAGTATCTCATTGAACTTTGGGGAATGCATAAGCGCTTGTCTTTGAATAAGAACTCATCCTTTAAGTAGAAGGAGCTGAAAGCTCCTTTGCCTTGTTGTTGATAGGCTTCTCCAAGCTCCGGTTCTTCTTTGTATAGCTCTTTAAGATGATCATATCCTAGCACCTTAGCTTCCATAGTAGATATCAATGCATGCCTCCTTGAAAGTACATATTTTTTGCCCTTCTTGTATATGATCACATATGGAAACGTTTCCACAAACTCCAACTACTTAGCATGTCTTCTCTTGAGTGATGTCGGGCCTCTCAAATGTTTGAGTGTCTCATGGTCAGTGTGAATGATGAACTCCGTAGGCAGCAAGTATTGCTGCCACGTCTCTAGAGCCCGGACTAATGCATAGAGTTCCTTGTCATAGGTCGGGTAATTCAGTGTAGCTCCACTGAGTTTCTCGCTAAAGAAGGCTACTGGCCTCTTCCTTTGATGTAGTAACAGCTCCAATGCCTAAGCCAGAAGCATTGCATTCCACCTCAAACATTGCATCAAAGTCCGGTAAAGCAAGAACTGTGCTTCAGTCAGTCTCTCCTTGAGCGTTTTAAACGCTGTTTCTTGAGCTACTCCCCATGAGAATGGCACGTTCTTCTTGATCACGGAAGTAAGAGGGGCAGCTACGGCACTGAAGTCTTTCACAAACATCCGGTAGAAGCTAGCTAAACTGTGGAAGCTTTTTACATGGCCGATTGCAGTTGGTGTTGGCCATTCTCGAATTGCTTTGATTTTCTCTTCATCCACTTATAGTCCCTGTTCACTCACTACAAAGCATAATAAAACAAGTTGATTAGTACAAAATGTACACTTCTTAAGGTTGGCATAAAGACCTTCCCGCCGAAGTGATTTAAGCACTAGTTCGAGATGCTTGAGATGATCAACTAGGTTCTTGGTGTATATAAATATACCATCAAAATAAACTACCACAGATTTACTTATATATGATCTAAGAACCTGGTTCATAAGCCTCATGATGGTACTTGGGGCATTGGTCAAGCCAAAAGGCATGACTAGCCACTCATACAGCCCTTGCTTGGTTTTGAAGGTGTTTTTCCACTCATCTCCTACACACATTCGGACTTGGTGGTAGCCACTCTTGAGGTCCACCTTTGAAAAGATATTAGAACTGCTCAGCTCATCTAGCATGTCGTCTAAACGTGGGATAGGGTGGCGATACTTAATAGTGATGTTGTTGATGGCCCTACAGTCCATGCGGATCCTCCATGTCCCATCTTTCTTTGGGACCAATAGTACACGGACGGCACAGGGGCTAGGGCTTTCTCGAATGTAACCTTTGTCCATCAAATCTCTCACTTGCTTCTCTAGCTCCTTAGTTTCTACCAGGTTCATCCTATAAGCAGGCTTGTTAGGCAGGGCAGAACCAGGAACTAAGTCTATTTGATGCTCTATTCTTTGGAGAGGTGGTAGTCCTGTTGGCATCTCCTCGGGGAACACATCCTTAAAGCGGTTTAATACAGCTTGAACCTCGGCTGGTATCTCCAAATTACCTAAACCTGTACTTAAACATTCTTTGAAGAACATTAGAAGAACGGTGCCTTTGGCACTCATGATTTTAGTAACATCATTAACCGATAAGTAAAGACTAGTTTTACTTACCTCGGCCTCCTTAGTCATGTGCACTTGCAGCTCATGCATTTCGGTAGGACTAAGAGGAGCAAGATTATACTTGCGATCCTTATGCGTGAAAGCATAGTGATTGGTGCGGCCGTTGTGGCTCGTGGCTCGGTCAAATTTCCAAGGCCTTCCCAGCAATAAGTGTCCCGCTTGCATTGGTACCACATCGCATAGTAATTGGTCAAGGTACTTCCCAACACTAAACGGTACGATGACTTGCTCGGCTATCTTCAGCTCGGTTTGATCATTTAACCACCTTAGCTTGTATGGCCTTGGGTGCTTTGTCTTCTCAATACCTAATATGTCTACCATGTACTTGCTAGCCACGTTAGTAAAAGAGCCACAATCTATAATGAGGTTACATACCTTTCCCCTTATAGTACATCTTGTATGAAAATGTTTTCCCTTTGCTCTTTCTCCTTGGGGTTGATAAGTACACTAAGTACTTGCCGTGTCACTGAGAGCTCTCCTTTGTCAGGGTATTGAATGTTATCATCAGCTTCATCAAAGTTCTCTTCTAGGTCATCATGCGACTCATATTCTCCACTAGGGGTGAGAATCATAGCTCGGTTGTTGGGGCATTATCTAGACATATGTCCCCTGCCTTGACACTTAAAACATATTATGTCACGAGTCCTTTGATTAGTACTAGAAAACTTACCTTGCTCTTGTTTGTTAAACTTTGGAGCCTCAGTATTCTTTCTCTTGAAGCGAGAATCAATCTCTATGCCCTTCCCCTTGTCTAAGGGTTTTGAACTACTTGTAGCCCACGGTTGATTTGTTTTGTTGCGGTTGTAGTTGGGAGCTTTACGCTTGATTTGTAGCTCTACTTGAACAGCTAAGTGTAGCAACTCGTGCATCTCTCTGTACTACATCCACTCCACCTTCCTTGCAACCTTTCTTGCAAGCCGTCAAGAAATTAAGTTCATCAGTTTCTCAAACTCTTCAAGGTACTCATCCATGCTAATTTCCCCCTGAGATAACTTACGAAAATGTTTTTGTAAGTTCCTATGACAATGTTCAGGCACGTACCTTTGGCGTAGTAAGAACTTCATGTCACTCCATGTAGAGATTTGGCCAAAACGCTGCCTTATCCTCTCGGCTACATTCTTGTCCCACCAAGCTATTGCATTCTCGGTAAGGTTAGCAGCCGTTACAGCCACCTTCTTGCGCTCAGCATAGCCATAGCACTCGAAGATGTGATCTATACGCCTCTCCCAATCCATGTATACCTTGAGATTAGACTTTCCTGTAAAAGTAGGAAGGACTAGCTTGATGTCATGATGATTGTCTCTCGGGGTTACCTCTCGGTCAGGGTTTTTTTGAAGAGGATCTTGTCTCCTCTATCCTTGTTGTATAAGGGGGTCAAGATCATCATCATCAAGATCATGTACACCATTCTCCGGCTCCACTGGTGGTACGTGGGCTCCATCAACCGCGGCCCTCCTTGGTTGCGTCTCTATTTGCTCTATTCGAGCAACAAATTTTAGCGCATAATACCCATTTGTTGAGTAATATTCCTCATCTCTTCTCTCATGGCCATCACCAGTTCAGCCATATTGCCTTTGGGGAAATGCTTCTCCATCCGTCATGTTGTTGTTGTTCTAGTATCCTTGCAACACTCAGCAAACAAGTCACGATACCAATGATAACAACAAGCTAAACCCCAAGTAAACAAAAGATTACTAACTTTTCTTATAACCAGAAATGATCAAAGAAACAAGTCTAGCAACAATGATCACTTAGCAATCAAATTCAAACACGAGTAAACAGAAACTTTTCTATGTTTTTTGTAGGTTTATAAAAGACAAAACTAAGCAGCTTAAGTGATAGAAGCAAACTAACAAATCAAACTATTCTTTTGGGTTTTCTTTTATGAAAAACTAAATGCAAAGAAATAAAACAATGAATGAAACAAGCAAAATATATTTTATGGGTTTTTGAAATGAGAAAAGACAACAAACAAAAAAAACACAAGACAAAGCAAATCAAATAGCACGGATCTAAAAGATAGAATGATAGAAAGAACCAAAGGTAGAACTTTCGGCTCTGATACCAGATGATATAAGACTCGGTAAGGAAGACTTATATGATACGGAAGGGGTGAAGTGATGGAGTCAATACGCTAGCTATGTCGCTCTCTCATACGGATTGATGGGTGAAGATGGTAGAATAAGACTTGATGAACAAGGCTTGAGCCGAGATGGGATCTATCAAGTTGGCTTTAACGCACTCTCTTGACGGATCAGTGAATGGTAAATGAAGTGGATCGATGGCACCACAAAGAGTATGAAAGGCTCTCTGATACAGCAACACTCCATGTCTTTGTGAATTTCACACGCAAGAACACAATCAAAGAACAAAGGCAAGCGGCGGCTTGAACTTTGAAGAAAGTTCAGTCTCTTTATTGATAATGTAGGTGATATAAGAACCAGTACCATTCAATCTCTCTTAGACGTTGGAGGACATTCAAAAACCAAGGTGGAGCCAAACTTGCTTGTAGCTGAGGAGAAGGAGAAACTTGTAGCTAAGCTGAGAGGAGCTGAGGACTTAGCAACTATATACCACCGTTCTGGACATCAAGAGGAGCATTTTGGTCGAGCCAGAATCAGGCCGGTTCAATTTAAATCAGAAGATAAAGCATTCAAACCGCTGGAGCTAACCAAGGAGCTATCTATGGAAAGTTCGCATATATCATCTACCAGTATGATATGCAACCGACCTCTTATGTTTATTGGAACTAAGAAGACTCTTAAACCACCCCTGGTTCAATACAAGACGCCAACTAACCAAGGAGATCAGCCAAATTCAATTCAAACCGCTTTTGGAACCAAATCAGAGGATATGAAGCCGTTTATGGAAACTTTGAATATATGTCCTCATAAGACATTATATTTGCCCCACCCCACGTCCACAGAAGTCTACACAAGCCAGACTACACCAGATAAAGTCAGCAGCCGCCTCTTGTTATCAGAAGTCAAAAAAAATGAAGCCAAAAAGAAGCTTTCCTCATTTGAAGATCATCATTCATATCAAATCAAGACTAAAGACCAAAGACAATCATTATCAGTCAATCTCGACCCTACATCATCTCTAGAAGATCCTGAACATCCAAGCCTCACTGAATTCCATGAATCAAGTCCCCCCCCCCCCCCCCCCCCCCCCCCCCCCCCCCCCCCCCCCCCCCCCCCCCATCCAGCTTCAAGGCCATTTAAGCCTAACAGCTAGTTAACAATTTCCCCATCATTCAGCTAGATCTTTGCTTTATTTTTAAAGTTAGTTACCGTTTTATTACATTATTCTGAGCATTATATAAGCTTACTGTTATTGTACTTTCGAATCACCAAGAAATTAATCAAGAAAATCCTGTTTTGTTTCAAAGAAGTTTCTCTTTGTTTACAACATTGTTCCTGCTTATTACTAGTTCTTCAAGAGGGATTCTTAGAACTTGTAAAGAGTGTAGAGACTAGTGTTCTTGTGAGGATTAGCCCTTGAACATTAGAATCTAAACCCTTTGTGTTCGGGGTTCAAGCACAGCTGGCCAACCAACCATCTAGCCATTCAACCATCAAAGGCTTCTAAGCAAAGATTTCAAAGGGACATTACTTGGACCATTTCAAGTATTGTACCAGTAGGGAACCTAAAGATACAATGCTGCAGGGAAGCTTTATAAACAGCTCGTCAGCTAGTCCTAGGGGCAAAAGTGAAAACAAAACGACATAAACAAAGAGATACAAAAGAGCAAAACGCACAAAGGCAAAAATACATGAAAAAATAAAATTTCACTTAAGCTAAAATAAAAAATAAAACAAAGCCGAGTTTCTTGTGGCCTTAAGGGCTCGAACTGGTGGTCCCTTGGCGTGTTGTGATGCTTTAGAACCGTTGAGGCAAGTCTCATTATCTGCACGAATTATGTAAAGTGAAAATACCTGCTTATGGCGCCCATACAGCTCGGCTGGCGAGTTGGTGAAGGCTTGCAGTCATATCCTTGTTTGGCCAAGTTCCTCGATTCTTTTATCTTCTTGATGTCCGCTGAAGTCGAGCTGATAAGTGTCTTCAAGAGTTTCTTCGCTATCTTGGCTTAAAACGTCTTCTTGCTCCACCTTGGCATCGCCATCTCGACATAGAACATCTCGGTGTTTGGGTATGGTATTGGTGAGATTCTTGCTCTATTTCCTGTCAAATAAATGGATGTACCTTGGTTTGTATTTGGCGGTTCCTCTTTGAGGCTCATCTTGGCAAAGTCCTTGGTTATTGCTATGTTGGGTGCAATGGAGCTCGTTTGGGGGTTTAGCAAAGTTCCCACGTACATGTTGTTCAGGAGTGTTTCTACAGCCACATTAAAGTCTTCTCTCAGCCTTCTGGTCTTATAACATGTCATAAAGGAACCGTTAACCGGTGGTATGGCCTTCTCTCCTAGTTTCTCTTTACTCGGTAAGGTTATAACTTATAAGGTCTATGTCCTTATCAATTATATAAAGAAGTGGCCGCTTATTCAAGAGAAGGAGGAAGTTTCTTTATTCAGCATCAAATTACTTACATGAAAACCCCAAAACGCAGCACTCAAGAGATAAGTAAAACGCATCACTCAAGGATTCATTCATGGACTCATATTTTTCTATCTCGAGCAACATCACGGTCCAAGGTATGTAACATTTAAATTCTGTTAGAGATGAGATCCGTACTGTCTCTAACAAGGCCGATATGAATTCTGGTCGACCTGTCTAATAAGTTTCAGGTCGGCGACATAAAAGGAAATCTTCCATTTATCGAGCGACCCCGGAAAAAAGGAAACTCCTTCTTGCCGATAAGAGTTTCCTATTCCAAACAGGTTGAAGACCGACCTGATCGGCTATAAATACAGGAAGTCCTCGACTCCTCAATCCATCCAAAAATCACTCCTCGAGACCTAAGGCAGATTAAGCAATCTAATTATTCTTTCCATAAAGGTTTAGGTCGGCGTTCTTGTTCCGACAACCTAAACATCGTTGTATTCTATCAAGCTCCTGCTTCTTCTAATAAAAGACCTCTTCTTAAACCTTCAAGCCCTAGTTCTTCTATAAGTCGAACTTGAGTTTTTACAAATTCCTTTGGGTAACTTAACTAATAAATCCATGATTGCGTTTGTTTTAAATGTTGATCTTGCTTAATTTTCATTAGTAGTCTAAGACAATTGTTAGCCAATTTTTTTTTAATTTGATTTTAATTAGCTAAGTTATCATTATTGTAATTTGTTTTAAAAACTCCAAATAAGGCAATAGCTGTCTAGACTAAGTAATAAAGTCCCCTTTTATAGTCTTGTACTAGGTGTATAACTCGCGCTACGCGCAAGTCTGTATTAATAGCTTAGTTTAATTTTTTTTTAGGTATTATCTTGTAAATTATCAAAACTATAATAGATTTATAAAACAATTCTTTATATAAGAGAAATTAAAATATAATGTGTAGTTTTTTCCTATTTTTATTTATAAAATTTTAAATTTTATTATGTGAAATAATAACAATAACATCTATCAAATTATCCAACTTTGACATATATATACGTTTGTTTTAGAGAAATTTTTTTTTTGCTAAGATCTTGGTATTTTGTTTTGATTTTCATAGGATTTCTACAGTTCTTTTTTCTTTAAAGTTTATGTGCTTAAATATTTACTTTTTTATTAAATGTGATGTTGTGTACATATGCATTTATAATCCATAATTCATGTTGATTCGCATTTAGTTTTGTTAGGAAGTTGCAATGATCATGCAAAGTCATTTCTTCCTTCTTCACGAGGTTATCCATGAGTTTTAGCTTATATATTTATTCATTTTTCATTGAGATCTATTTTTGCAATCTAATATTTGATAATTTTAGTTTTTATACTTGTTAGATCGGCGGTGTGGAGTCTTCGCATTATTTTTTACTATTTTATTTTTTGTGCAATCTGTATGCTTTAATTTGAATATTTTATCTACAAATACTAGTTTGAGTCTGATTCATAATTCTCTCATTTTTTATTATTTAAATAAAATTTTAAAATGTGTTACTCATATGTTATTAATGTTGGTTCAGATATAAGTAGTGGCTATGTATAAAAATCAGATTTTAGAACTTGTTAAATTTTAAATGTAAGGTTTGTGTTTTCTTTGTTAGTTTTTAAAATCTGAAACACTCAGTGTATTAATCACTGTATCTTTTACTCATGTAAACCTATTGCAACTTTAGATAGTTATTTATTGTTAAATTATGAAATTTTTGAAACTAATTTCAAATTAATTTTGTTATAATTTTTTATATACTTTACATCTTTTGATAATAATTTTATATTTTATTATATTTATATAATTTTTTTTTGTATGTTTGATATACTTAGGACTTATACTTGTTTTTATTAAGCACTTTTGTTATTTCTAACAAAATAGGTAACATAGACATCAAATAAATTTCTTTTATACGAATGTTTTTTCTTTGTTAAATTTATTTTTTATATTAATTTCATTTTAGTTATAATGCTCATTTAACATGTTTAAAATATTCAATTTAATTTTTGATGAACTTTTCTTAAAATCTTATAGCATCATTTTTTTAGTTACGTTTTTCTATGTTGATTATTAAAAATGTTAGCCCAAATAACATGTTAGTAAATTATAACATGTTGAAAGAAAAAAAAAACATAAATATTTATAATGTTATAAAAAATGTTATGTAAATATTATAAATGTTTATGTTTTTTATAACATTTATAAAATTTATAAAAAAAAATTGAAACATAAATTTATAATATATTGAAAGCTAAAAAAACTTTTTATAAAAACATTTTTAATTTTTCATCATATCATAATAGCCTTAAACAGTTTAGTTTGATATTTAAAAAATCAACAACAGATAATTAAAGTATGGTAGATATATGCATGAGAGTGTACTTACCATGTCAAATAGTCAGTACTTACATAATCATAAATATTAATAAATTTTATAAATGTTAGAATTTATGTTTCAAAAATTATAAATTTTCTTTCAACGTGATAAGTTATATTTGTATTTTTATATCATCCAAATCCATTTTTTTGAACTTGGTATGAAATGATGATATAATTTTTACACAAATATTTATCTGGATAAAATATAAAATTATAGTATGAATAAATAATTTGTCATTGTATATTATCAATCGACTTACTACCGAGATAAAATAATATAATTAATGTTATCTTCACAGTGGCAAACTTTTATTAGAAACTTGTATGGGCCTGATTGGTTATTGCTGTAGCTTTAAATTTTCTGTAGAATTACTACTGTAGGTTATTTGCTGTAGCTGTAGATTTTAATTCTGCAGGATTTTGGCTGTACAATTTTATCTGTAGTTTTTTAGAATAAAAGTATGATTGGTATACAGTAGCTGTAGATTAATAATATATATATATATATATTAATAAATACGAAAATAGTAATATTATATACGTAGAATAGATAATATATATCAAAATAATTTATCACAAATAATATTACTAAAATTTGTGAAAATATATTATTTTAAAAGTTGTACAAAAATAAATCAATGATCATTTTAAAAAACTATAAGAAATTATAAAATTTAGACGTAATCATAAATCTACCCAGAGAAGTGCTCTCTTCTTCTGCTTTTTTATGGTTGTACAATCTAGGGTTTTACTTTGTTGTTAATTTATAAGTTTATAGCTAGAGCTTATTTATTTATAAATTATTTTTGAATTAAATTTAATAAAGATAAAAATTTTAAAGTTTGGAGTGCCCACAAAACTGGGCTGTAGATATTTGACTTTCTAGAGACTTAAAGAAGACAGAAACTAAAAAAGAGATGTAAAGCATGATTAATATAGATTTGAGCTGTAGGCCCAAATATTGCTGTGCGCAGATTGTAAAGAAGCAACCAATCAAGCCCTAAGTCTTATTTAGCTTGTAACTTTTTTATTGTCTCTATAGATCTTGAGCCACCTACTACAATATTCTTCTTCCTGCGTCTCTAGATATTCCCAAGTTATTCTCATGGTCTCCATAGGCACTTTCTAATTTCAAATTAATTTCATTTTAATTATTTTTTTGATACTTTACATTTTTGATAGTAGTTTTATATTTTATGCTAATTTATACAATTTTTTTATATACTCGATATACTTAAGACTTAATTTTATTTTATTAAGCTCTTTTGTTATTGATTTTCAAAATAGGTAGCATAGACATCAAGTTAATTTCTTTTATACGAATGTTTTTTTTGTTAAATTTATTTTTATATTAATTTTCAAGTTAATTTTTTTGTTTTAGATATTAAGTTAATTTGCTTTTACGATATTGATTATTGTTTCGTTTGTTTAACTCTTTTGATATTAAATTTCTATTTAAATTTAAAGGAAACTATATTTTAGTTTTTTTAACATCATTTTCTTCTCTATTTGTTACTTAAGCTTTTTTATTATGATTTTTCCATCTATAACACAAAATTAATGTTTTTTTCTTTTTTTGTCAATTAATTTAGAAGTTTAAAATTTTCTTAATATATATTATAAGTTTTAGCTTTTAAGTTATTGATTTTTTTTGTTAGGTTAACTCTTTTGACAATACATTTCCATTTAATTTTGAAGGATACTATATTTTTTGTTTTTTAACATTAATTTCTTTTATGTTTGTTACTTAAGATTTTTATTTTGATTTTCCATATATAAAACGAAATTAATGTTTAAAAAAAATAGAAATTAATTTTGTAATGTTTTAATCAAATTTAACATTTTTATGTTTAATGAAAAAAGCTGTTGTGGAACAATCAGATCGAGTTTTTTCGTCCTATGTGGACGTCCTTAATGCACTATACCATCAACTTTTATATATTATAGATATCTTTTACACTTAATGAAATAAAAGAACCCAAATTTTCTTTGAAAACACTTTTTATATTCTTAAAGCTTGTGCGATTCAATCTTTGAAAGTTTTTAGTCTTATCAAAGTTCATACATAAACTTTGGAGCGGCTAACGATCCACCCATTGTTACTAAGTCATTGTCATCCATTGATCAAGCCGAATAGAGTTGAACATCTAGTCATCTTGATGTCATATGTCATCCCCTTGATCGAAGTTGATAAAGTTGAACAGCCAGCAGCCCGATCCCATTAACCACCAACGAGATCCTCCCTTTGGTCTTGTGTCAGCGCTTGGAAGAATTCTTGCACGTAAAGGCAACCGTATTTGCGAACCAGCCTTTCGCGTGAGGAGACGCAGCGATTAAGTCTTGGTACCGTTCCAGTTTCTTGTTGAACTCTGTTGACTCTGTCATGCTCTCTTCATTCTTTGGTATGGCCTTGTCGTTAGGGTTTGAGGACTTGTATTGTGTTCCATGGGAGATTTGTTGTTCTAATGCCATGTGAAAGATGTGGTGAATCAGATTCATTTCCATTAAAGAAATACATGTGAATTATACGCACACACACGCCTAGAGAGGATATGAACAAAGATGCGTACGTATACAGACAATAAATTTGAGTCTATCTCTTGTAGAGACTAGAGTGATGGTATGTGTCCGGACAAAGATCGGATAGCTATTTTCGGCCACGTGTTGATATGTCATGACCTCAAATGCCACATATCCTTCTAAATCAGTGTCATAATCTTAGCGGCTTAGCCACTAGATCTTGGGGAATCTTCAATCCTAAGAAATGGTAAGACCATTTGAGGTCTTTGGTAGGGTTGACTGTCTATAACCAAAAGGAAGAGTGAGTGTAGCACTTGAAACAGTTTCCCACTATTAATAAAAAATTTAATAACTAAATAACTACAAGGGTTTCCAAACTTAAAATAATATTCAAACTTAATTAGAAAAACAGAACCACCCTTGCTCTTCTCGAGAGCATACAAATCTTATTCTGCTTGTATCATAAGCTTCTGTAAAGCAATCTGGAAATTCTTCCTCGGTTTTAGGTTGAATCGCACGTTCGCAAATGGTAAGAGGCAACTGAAAAAAAAAAAATCAAAGAAAAGAAAGAACACCTAATTAATGGCAGCAACATATGTACTTGAGTAACACGCTACATCATTGATGAACTGAAAGATGATGAGATTGATGGCCTGAGAGTAATATTCACAGCTTGGAAACACCAAGACGAGCAATCAAGAGACAAATTAAATTCCCAGATTTGAAAGATGAATTATATTTTTCTTTCTCGGATGTCAATATTGATCCGTTTCTGATTAGATGATTGTTCATTTTGCACATATGTCTAGTGGCGTATTTTACATATTTTGCGCTTTTAGATTCTCACAAAAATGCTACCAAATTGAAAGCAAATTAAATACATTCCTACGATTTATATATAGTCATGTTTGTGATAAGTTTTCAATGAAGGTTTATCGTTTTGTTGTATAATACCTTTGATTGTGTCTCTAATTAACAAAATAAACAAACTATCCGAGCATCCCTGTCTATGGCGGCCATCAGAGCACAAAAAAGTGGCACTCGGATCATACAACGGCTCGACGTGGCAGGATACTATTCTACCACTAGACCATGGTTCTAATTGTTCAAATTGTAATTTACATTTATAAATTATAAATCTCAGCGCCTTGTGTTGCCAAATTAGTGGATGATGCAAAGCTGCAATCTTTTAATGTCTTCTTCTATCGATTTTATTTTCCTTCTTATTAATCTGTTGAGATATACGTATCCGTGCGTACCAAGCTACTTATATCTGCATATCAAGTTGTAAATATTTCATTGCATATAACTTAGGAAAGTTTACATTAGTGTATGGATCGCTTAAGGAAATCACGTACATGTATTTATAGAGCTGTAAAGCCATCGACAATCAATTCACGAGAACCTTTTCCATCCTCTGTTTTGTTGACATGGTATCAGATCGTCATGAGAAAAAGACAAATAAAACAACAAAATCTATTAGCCTTTCTTTCAAATAATAGATCTTGGCGAGTGAAATGAAAGTTTTTTTCTTCTCTCTTCTTACATAAAAATTGGTCCTCAACAGTGTGCAGATCCACCAAAATATTTCAGTTCGCATTCTAAACAGTAAAAACGTAGAAACGAAAGAAAGAAAAAACAATAAAACGCCTACAGCAACAGGTGTACTTGAGTCCCACGCTAACACCAAGACGAACACAACCAAGAGACGAATCAAATTCCCAAGGATGATATCTTTTTTTTAATGAAAGCACAACTCCTGTTAAAGGATGAATAAAGAGAACTATCGGAACATTCCTCGGTGTGGCGATCACAGAGCACAAAAAATGGCATTTATGGGATCATACAACCACTTGATTTGTCCTCGATATAATGGTTGCACAACTCCGGTTAAGGATGAATAAAGAGAACTATTCGAACATTCCTCCGTTTGGTGATCACAGAGCACAAAAATGGCACTCATGGGATCATACATCGCTCGATGTGTCCACGAGAATGGACTGAGACTACTTGTCGAGAGACAAGCTTGTCCCTAGGACCTTTTGCTAGAAAGAGTATGGACCGGTTTGTGAGCAACCAAGCCACCATGTCCCACGAGTTGTTATCTGTGTGGGCTGGATTTCACACAATAGAATTTGTCTGTTAAAAATAAAAGAGGACGTAAAGATTCTAAATTAAAATGCGAGAGAACAAAGATCCAAAAATGGTGATTTTATTAGTGCTGCTCAGATAAGCTCTTTGGTACAAGTATTGCTAAGTCTTTTGCTAGGTAAAAAGATATTTTGCGTTAATCAGCTAAACTCTCTATTTATACAACCTCTAGTCGTAATCTAACCGAAAATCTAGGGATATACTTCGTAGATTTTCCTTCCTTATCTCCTTCGCGACACCCTCCTTCGTCAAGGCTTTGTCTTCTAAGGTAAACACCGCTTCAGACTTGTTCGTTGATTTGGGCTCGGCCCACCTGCACGGCGCTTCGTGAGCCTTCGCCTTTGGGCTTGTTTTGAGGTTTGCCTCACTCGTGCAATGTTTGGGCGAGGTAACCGGTTTCGCCCGGTTTATACACGGTTTGTGCCCGGTTCGCCTCGGCTCGTTCATGGTTTGGGCGTGGCAATCAGTTCGTCCTAAACAAAACTTGCATGGTTCGCCTCGCCGTGCATGGTTTGGACGAGGCGATCGGCTCACCGTTTACACAAAGTTTGCATGGTTCGCCTCGCCGTGCATTGTTTGGGCGAGGCGACCAGCTCGCCATTTGCACAAAGTTTGCACGGTTCGTCTCGCCGCGCATGATTTGGGCGAGGCGACCGGCTCGCCATTTGCACAAAGTTTGCACGGTTCGCCTCGCTATTTGCACAAGGTTTGCACAGTTCGCCTCGCCGTGCATAATTTGGGCGAGGCGACCGGCTCGCCATTTGTACAAGATTTGCACGGTTCGCCTCGCCGTGCATGGTTTGGGCGAGGCGACCGGTTCGCCATGTACAAAATGTGCACGGTTTGTACATTGCTTCAAGACAGCTTCTGTACTTAGTCAAATTCTCCATTGACTTCGTCGGGGTGAAAATCCATCCCAACAGTTAGCCCTCCAGCTCGTTTGAATCGAAAGCGCGGATGACGAGGTGTTTAGTGAGATGAGGTTAATGGTTTAGACGAAGCCTCTTTGCCTGCTTTGCTAAGGTTTCTCCTATGGTGCACGAGAACTCTTCATTTTCGCGAAGCATCCGACTAGCTCGTTTTACCTTGGCGAGGCATCTTGCTTCGTCTTGGTGAGGCGTTCCGCTTTGTCTTGACGAGTCGTTTTGCTTCGCCTTGGCGAGGCGTTTGATTTGCTTGCTTCGCTTTGGTGAAGTGTTGCTTCGGCGAAGCATCTCTGTTTTGGCGAGGCATTTTGTTTGCCTTGGCAAGGCGTTATGCTTGCTTGGTTCACCATGATGAGGCAGTTTCCTGCTTAGGCAAAGCGTTTCTGTTAGCTGCGCTTAAGTTTTTGCATTACGATGAAACGAGAAACTCTTGGCCTCGGCATCTCTCGGTTTCGCCGAGGCGTTCTGCTTTGCCTGAGCTAAGTATCCTATCACGCCGAGGCGAGATGACGAAATATCTTTCTTTTTGTAGGGTGAGATGTTTTCGCTATGATGAGGCGAAGCGACGAAACGTCTAACTTCTCTTTTCTGGCTCAATGCTTGCTTCGCCAGAGAAGTAATTCGTCGAGGCGAGACAAACCTTTACGGAGACGAGGCGTTTAACCCTTGGTCCGCGCAAAGCATCACTCCATGTATGAATGACATGTTCGCCTTGTCATTTGAACTCATTCCATCTCGCCTTCTCGCTTTGCCCTCACTTCTTCAACACTTTTTTTAAAAAAAATGCCAGTTTGTGGGCTTATAAATAGGCTTCTCCTTTTGATCTTTTGGACCTTTAAAGCCCAGTTGGAGATATATACGCCTCGGGGACTGTAATCGGCTTGCAATTCCCGAGGAGGCTTGGCAAAATGGCTATAAGTTCAGAAAGCTCTCCTCATTTTTCTTCATTCTCATTCTCACCAAAAAATATCAAGGTTTGTTTCCTCTCTCTTTTCTCTTCCTTGTCTCTAGTTTATGTGTAGCTTTAGATTAGGGTTTATCCAACTTTGGCTGTGCCGGCGCCATCCGCCGTAACTCTCTCGGTCCATCTTCAATTTGTCTTCTATCTCCTTGATATCTCCAAGGCATGACTTCTCTCTCTTCTCAAGCCGACACGATGTCCCATTCATCCTCCCGTGGCGAGGAGAAATCCCTGAGCGATCCGTTTCACCGAGGCGAGGAGAAAACTTGATCTGTGTTATCTCGCTCCAATGACGCGAGATCTCGGGCTGCGACGTCTCGAGGCGAGATGATTTGCTCGGATTTGGTTCTTGAAGGGGGCGAGGCGAATTCCCAGGTTGCGATGCCTCGTTCGCCGTCCCGAGTCCCGTCGAGCTTTGATCTCGACGATTTGATCGATTCGGCGAGTCGCATGCTGCGATGTGGTCGCGAAGCGATTCAATCTCCGAGCGACGAGCAAAATGGCTTTGCTGAGGGTATCCCAATTGGGGAGGCGAACTGTATGGACCTCTTGATTGGTGATTTTTCTCGAGCGGACAAAGTGGCGGAGATAAAACCCGAGGAATACGACTGGAATTTTCATCCTGCTGCGGCGAGGAGAGAGCTAGACGAACTGATGAAACTCCAGAAGAAAAATCAGCTGAAGAGAAAAAAGATGAAAAGAAAAGTCGCCGATCCGCCGGGATCCAAACTCTCGACGGCCGATAGTCTTGCAGACCTGAGGACTCGCTTCAATATCAGCGAGGGGGTAGAGTTTAAACTTTCTTCCTCTTTGGATCGGGCAGATCGTCCTCCCTCGGGATTCTTTACAGCGTATGAGAGCTTCTTCTATCTCTGTCTTCTGTGGTTCCCTATTCCGGAGTTGATTTTGCAATACTTGTGGAAGCATGGGTTAGCTTTAGCGCAGCTTACTCCTCGCGTTCTTTGTTACTTGGTCGGTCTCGTCGTGCTTAGCTATGAGTGCGACGTTGAACTCTCTACCGGTCATCTTTTGAATCTGCTCGAGATCCGCCGGAAACCAAAATCTGAGATATACTATATTGGGAACAAAAAGGAGATGCGGCTTCTCAACGGTCCCTAGTAACGATAGAGGTTGGGATAGCCGGTTTTTCTAAGTTCTGCTGAATGATGCTTCAGTACTGGAAGCATGGATCGGGAGAGTTAAAATGGATTGGGGACCTCTTGGTAGTTAGATCGACGTCATGCTTAGCGGTTTTACTTTCGAGTAGTGGTGAATCTTCTTCTAATCTTCCTTTCGTTTTTTATTGCAGTTCGTCATCTTGTGCTAAGGATCCCTGAAGATTGTTTAGACTTGGTGAAGCTTTTCCGCGAGAGGAGAACGCATTGGACGAGGAGTTTCACGCTGCAAAGGGTTGAACGCGCCCGAGCTCTTTCCTTAGGTGTCAACGTAGACTATTCCGAGTCGTCACATTCCTCCGATATCGATCTGAGATATAAAATGGCTGCCAAGCTAACTCTCCGAGACCAAAAGGCGATAGAAGCTCGGAAGCGTGCTGAGGAGAAGGATAAAAACGCCTCGGGATCGAAGGGGGCGAGCCAAATCGCACCAGTTGCGCCTATTGGAGCAAAGTCGAATTCGTCTCGGGTTTCTTCCGAGATAGTTGCGGGCCTGAAGGTTACTCCGCGACCTGAGGGGTCGACTTTGTCTCGTCACGCAGAGAGGACTAAGACGCCAGTGAGCAGCGCAGACAAAGCTGATGCAGACAAAGGGCCTTTAAAGCGCGTGGCTTCGGAGGAGAAAACAGCCGATGCGGGTGGTCCCAAGAAGAAAGCGAGGTGTGATCCTCCGGCCCTTGCGTCTGTTCCTGATGCCAATCTCCCTCCGGTTGCTGCTGATAGACCAGTCGACGAGGCCGCAGCGTCTGTGACGCTTTTCTCCAAAATTGTTCGCTCGGGGGAACGCTTGCCTGCACCGGACACTCTCACCCGAGGCAAGAAGTACGCCAAGATGGCGCTCAAAGGAATCAAGGTAATCCCTTTTTTTGAATCGAGCTAGATTTCCCTTCTTGTTGACCATTGACTTATTTTGACTTGTTTAAGTTTATTGAAGCGGCGAACAAGGTGATTGCGGGGTATGAGCGAGACTCCCGAGAAGATTCACGTCGCGTTGAAGAGGTTCGAGGCGATACAGTTGCTCTTAAGGCCAAGCTTGACGAGGCTGAAAAAGACATGCGGTCGAGCTGGAGAGAGCCGTAGCTCGCATGAAGAAACTCAAAGATGAGAGAGACGAGTTTAAGAAAAGGCGAGATGAAGCAGAGAGTCGCGCCTCTCGTCTCAGCGAGCAGAAAATCAGACGAGAGTCTGAAAATGCTTCTCGCAGGCGACAACTAGATGCCGAGAGAGAGCTGCGCGAGGCGGATACCAGAAAAGCGCGAAGAGAGGTGAGACGGGAGCTTGGCGAGAAGTTTCAGAGTCGCATCCGTCTAGCCGAGGAGAGAGTCGAGAAGCTAAAGGGGCCTGCTCTAACGAAAGTCGTCGAACTTGCTCAGGCCGAGGGTAATCTCCAGCTTGCCGGGCTTATGGGCGACAACCCTCCATCGCTGGAGGAAGAGCTGGCGACTTGATAGGGTCAGGTTTTACCCAAATAAAACTACTGCAAGTGCACAGCAAAAGCAGTTGTAGTACAAGGGGTATCGAAATCCCAAGAGAGTAATGCAGACTACACTATCGAATGTAGTTTCGGATTAAGCTAAGCAAGATATGATGTATGTAATGCGAATGAATGAATGAAAGTAAGCAAACGATTTTGTAAGATGATCTAAGTTCCAGAAGACTAAAAGCGCTAAGTCAGGACAGTTCGCAGGTTGAATCCAAGAATGTATGACGCAGGAAATCAGGAATGATTAAGAACCGTTTTAAACATGAATCACTGATGCATAATTAATCAATTCTCATTGCAAAAGTTATCTATGCCTAAATCACAGAGTTTCAAATCTTTTTGCAAACCCTAACAACCTAAGCATGCAAGAATGATCAGATTCAATTGTCTACAAAACTCCTAAGCCAAATCTCTTTGCACTAAGTTATTTTGCTCATCAAATACTAGTTCAGGTTATGAATAATGCTCTCACATATATTTAACAACCTAAGATTTTCGGATTCCTAGATGATGTGTCTCAGAAATTAGATTTTAAAACAAACAGAGATGAAAAACCATAAAGTATTCCTAACAGATAGCGATTCTACAATCTTTTCATCAACCTTTGAAAAACCCTAACTTAACTAGCAGATTACTCAGACATGATTATGGAATCACAAAACATAACTGAATAATATTGCATTAAGAGAAAGAGTAAAGAAATAAAGGAGGTTCGAAATCTTCTCAAAAGAGTACAGGATTTGTCTTCCCAAAAAGCTCTGAATAAATCTCCCTCTAAGCTCTCTGAATTCTCAAAAACTAAGATCATGGCCAACAATGGCTGAAAAACCTAATAAATAGGGGTTAAACACGATCTGGGGTCTTCATGTAAATAAAGGAACTTCTGGGCCAATTCTGCAAATCTTCTTCACACTTTTAATAAAACAGCCACGCTCCTTCCTTAATGGGTGACGAGCGTCATCAAAGATGGTGATGAGCGCCACCATATGTGATACTTTCTGCTTCGAGCTTGGTACTTCGTGGCTTCAACCCAGAATACTCCAAAAGGTTCCAAAATCTCTAATTGTGCTCCATACATGCTATAACCTGCAAAGACTCTTCTATGACTCTAAAAAGACCAAAAAGACTCAACAAAAAGGACTTATATCATGGTTAAAAACCATAAAAACCATGATATATCAACTCCCCCAGACTTAGCTTTTGCTTGCCCTCAAGCAAACATCAGACAAAGAATAAGGTCGAGGTTTGAAAACAAGAAACAGTAAGTCAGTCATTAGGAACACCACAATAGTTTGAACTTTCGAATCCACATACCACAGAGTCAACACAAGATCAAATTTCAGTCTAATCATCACAAGCTTAGCAAATCTCTCAAATCCAGTCCAAATCCCTTCAAGAAATCCGAAATTTCTACTGCTAACTCCTTATTTTTTTTATCTAAGTGTGATATCTCATCAAAGCTCTATCATCTTTATCACTTTATAGATTCTTTTCCCTTCCTAACAACTGAACAAATAGATCTCAACACAGCTCTCCTATTTTCTCTTCCCTAGATCTCTTCCTTTGTATATTTTCGATTTTTCACTTCTTTTTCTTAACTTTTACAGTCTAAGATATGGGGCTACTTAATACTTGTGTTCCTTGTGAGGAGACAGGTTCTTGAGTGTGTTCACTATTGTTGTTCCTCGTGAGGAGACAGGGTCATGAATGCACCATTCTTTGGACTTCATCTTTTTTAAAAACTACATCAGGGAAGATCAAAGAGAGACTGTATTTTAACCTTATTGTCAGTGCTGAAAGAGAGAATCAAGATCAATAAGAATCAATCACCAAGACAAGAAGTTTAAAGTTCATTAAGGTGGAGCTAACAGCAAATTTTTCAGACTCTCTAAGAACCTAAACCTTCATTGCTAGACTGATCTACCTATGACTTTCAACTTAATGAGATTTGTAATCAACTACTGTGGCAATGGTTCTTATCAGCAAAAACGTCATATGGTTAGTTCCAAGAAAAACTGACAATTTCAAAATTTTGACTCTAGAAAAACTGGTTTTTGACTCTATAAACATGACACAAAGCACACAACGTCAGTAACCACCTCCCCCAGACTTAAACAACATTATCCCCAGTGTTATTAAGCCAAGAGTTGGTCAAAATGAAGCATGAGAACGTGTAAAACCAAGGAGGAAAAGTGGTACCTCGCGAAGGAGCTAGTGACGAGCGTCACCATCTCTGATACTCCAGAAATCGATGTTTAAATGTTATGCCATCATGTGTACTCCGAATTCAAACTGTAAGAGCACTAAAAACACACATCTAAACATCCAAACAAAGCATAATCCATGGTCCAACAAGTTCACAAGACATCATCAAAGCAAACTGACAAACTGACACTTTTTTTTTTCTTTTTTTTTTTGGGTTTTTATTAGCTATGTAATAGAAAACTAAACTAAGTATATGAAAAATAAAACTTACCAGTGGGTTGCCTCCCACTAAGCGCTTATTTAAAATCATTAGCTCGACTTTGAATGCTGCTCAGACAGCTGGTGGAACAGAAGGTGGCATTGAATGCCTTGGAGAAGAATGTCTCCTCATCCATGGTGGTTTATAGGCAGTAGATGCATGAGCTTTTCCAAGGAAATGAGGTACATCAGTAGGGCGGGTTGTGACTGGGGGTGGGACACTTCTTTTTCCTGCAGAATCATCAAAAGAAACACCAAGCATTCTACGAGAATCTCGTTGCTTGCATAAGTGTAAAGCATCTTTTGCACCTTTTAAATTCATATTGATGAGATTAGGAGGTTTAGATTTGGTTCCAGGAAGTGCATACCTTTGCCTAGTTGCAGGTTTCTGGGTTGTGGACTGTTGAATTTTTGGTTTGGCAACATTTGATGGACTTGTAGCTGTAAAATCACATTGCTCCTTTGTGTCCAGGTTGGTGACGAGCGTCACCAGGTCAGTGACGCTCGTCACTGACTCTGCAGTTCGAGTTGCTGCAGTTTTCCTGCAGTTCAGCTCTGCAAGTCTTGCCTCCATCAAAAACTCGTCCTCCTCCAGCAACTTGGTATTCATTGGAACCTCTTTTTCAAGCCCAGTCATGAAGATATGATCCTCACTGCAATCCTCAAACCCAACAGCTTCTGCAGAAGTTTCAGATATTGGCTCTTCAACAGCCATCTTGCTCTCTTGCCCACTTATATCTGATTCATTGACACGCTCAACAATAGTGTCTTCTGAATGCTCCATGACAGTCTCTTCATCTCTGGAAGTTCTTACAGAAAAGTTCTGACCATCAATGGCAGAACTCTTTCTTAACTTATCCATGTCAAAGTTCATGACAGCATCATCAAGATCTAGCTCAATGTTCCTCCTTCTAACATCAATGATGGCTCCAGCAGTAGCCAAGAATGGTCTTCCCAGAATAAGAGGATCTTTAGGCTCTTCAGCATATTTCAGAACCACAAAATCTGTAGGAATTATGCAGCCTTCAATGTTAACATGAACATTCTCTAACATGCCTTCTGGGGTCCTTATGGATCGATCTGCTAGGATGAGAGAGATCCCAGCTGGCTTGAAATCAGTCATTCCAAGTCTAGCAGCAACAGAGAAAGGCATCAAGTTAATACTTGACCCTAGATCACATAGAAAGTGTGGAAAACGTCCTGCAGATATTGAGCAATCAAGCACAAAGGTCCCTGGATCAGATAGCTTCTCTGGAACTCTGCTTTGAGTGATGGTATTGACTTGTTCAGAAATAGTCACCTTCTTCTTCTTCTTTGCAACTGTGCCTAAGAGAATTGCACTGATGTCTCTGGTAAGCAATGCTCCTTCCTCAGGACTTACACCATTCACAACCATTCTCTTTACATACCTTCTTAGAACTGGTGAAAGCTTGACTGCATCAACAAGTGGGATCTCAAGCATCAGCTTGTCTATCATAGCTTTGCATCTGGCTTCTTCTATCTCCTGTTTAGACTTCCTAGTATGCTTGGGGAATGGTGTTTTGGGTTTATAGACACGTTCCTGGTCATAATTTGCAGTTACAGGCGAAGCAGCTTCGTTCTGGGGTGGGTGACGACCATCACCAGAAGGGTGACGCTCGTCACTCACTTGTGACAAGCCCCGATATCCTTGTAGGTTGGTGACGAGCGTCACTCCTCCTTGGTGACGCTCGTCACTCACTTCTGAGACAGAAAAAATTTCATCTTCAGACTCCATGAGTTGCACGATCTGTTCTGCACTCAACCTCTTTTTTTGCACTGTTTTAAGCTCCTTTTCATTCCTGACTGTGACGGCATTAACCTGATGCTTGGGATTGATATCAGTCCTTCCAGTAAGGAATACCTCTTGCCTTTGAACAGCTCCTGCAGTTTGAGCAACCTGCACATCAAGCTTCTTCATGTGAGAGTTCAGACTCTCAATTTTTCCATTCAGGTCTTGATGCAGCGAATCTAGCTTGCCATTGAAGTTCACTGTCATCTTCTGCTGTCCTTCAAGTACCTGCTCCAGCATAGCTTCCATTTTATTGTCTTGTGGAGGTGCAGTTTGGTAGGAAGAAGAACCATAATTCCTGCTGTTTTGGTAAGGTTTCTCAACTTCAGTCTTCTTGAACTGTGGTATTGGAGTATAACCAAACGCATTCTGGTTTCCTGAGAAGATATTCTTCTGATTGTTGCCATTAAATCCTCTGTTCCACTGTTGATTCCCAAACCTTTGGTTCTGAAAACCTCCATTGATGAAGTTAACATCTTTCTGCTCAATGTCTTCAGGATTTTCGAAACTCTCCACTTCTGCAGCGAATTGGACTGACTTCTTTCCCACCAGAAGGCTGTGCATACTGTCCAACTTAGCCTTAACTTCAGCTATTTGGTTTCCATCATTCAAACCAGCCTGCTGCTTTCTCTGAAAATCTGCATTCTTAGTGCTGTTACTGCAGGCCAAGTTTTCAATCAACCTGATTGCTTCTTCTGGTCTGTTGGTGTTGAAGTTTCCTGCACTTGCTGCATCCAGCGCCATCTGATATTTCCAGTCAATGCCTCTGAAGAAAATCCCAAGTAATTTCACCTGACTGAAGCCATGATGAGGACAGTCCCTTTGATAAGACTTGAACCTGATCCAAGAAGCCTTAAAAGCTTCAGTAGGGCCTTGTGTAAATGATGCAATTTTCGTCCTCATGTCCTCTGATCTTGCATCATCATAGAAGTTATTCAAAAAGGCATTCTTGGTGTCTTCCCAAGTGGTCAATGAAGCAGGTTCCAGTTGCTTCAGCCAATATGCAGCTTCTCCTTCAAGAGAGTAAGGAAAAAGCTTGCAGAACAGAAAGTCATTGCTAACCCCATTAGCTTTAACACTGGAAGCCAAGTCCTCAAATCTCTCTATGTGATCCATAGGATGCTCATGAGGTAAACCATGGAATGGATGCTGGCCAACCAGCTGATAGTAGACTGGTTTAACCTTAAAATCGTTCCTCTGGAAGGCAGGAGGTCGGATTGCAGCTCTGTTGGCATAGAACTGATCAGGTATGTTGTAGTCACCTAGAGTCCTCTGAACAAAACGCCCAGCAGCGTTATTGACAGCAGCAGGGACCCCCACGTTCTCAGCCACTTGCTGAACCTGCTGTTCAACAATGACATTCCCCTCTTGATCAATTCTCTGCCCCTCATCGTTCCTCCTGTTTCCTTCCCTGTCAACCAAGTGACCTTCTGCATCTTCAACCAAGATAAGTGGAGCGACCATTGTAGATTGCTTCTTAGCTTTCCTGTTAGTTCTCTCCAACCTAGCAACCTCGTCGATGCTCAAAGTCACAGGCTCCTTCTCTTTGTTGCTTATGGTTCTGCGATTAGGCATACATCTGAAACAGGAACAAAGAAAAGTAGCTGAAATTCAGTAAACAAATAAAAACTTAGACAAAATCCTAATACTAGAAATCGATAGGCAGATATTACTCCCCGGCAACGACGCCAAAAACTTGATAGGGTCAGGTTTTACCCAAATAAAACTACTGCAAGTGCACAGCAAAAGCAGTTGTAGTACAAGGGGTATCGAAATCCCAAGAGAGTAATGCAGACTACACTATCGAATGTAGTTTCGGATTAAGCTAAGCAAGATATGATGTATGTAATGCGAATGAATGAATGAAAGTAAGCAAACGATTTTGTAAGATGATCTAAGTTCCAGAAGACTAAAAGCGCTAAGTCAGGGCAGTTCGCAGGTTGAATCCAAGAATGTATGACGCAGGAAATCAGGAATGATTAAGAACCGTTTTAAACATGAATCACTGATGCATAACTAATCAATTCTCATTGCAAAAGTTATCTATGCCTAAATCACAGAGTTTCAAATCTCTTTGCAAACCCTAACAACCTAAGCATGCAGGAATGATCAGATTCAATTGTTTACAAAACTCCTAAGCCAAATCTCTTTGCACTAGGTTGTTTTGCTCATCAAATACTAGTTCAGGTTATGAATAATGCTCTCACATATATTTAACAACCTAAGATTTTCGGATTCCTAGATGATGTGTCTCAGAAATTCGATTTTAAAACAAGCAGAGATGAAAAACCATAAGGTATTCCTAACAGATAGCGATTCTACAATCTTTTCATCAACCTTTGAAAAACCCTAACTTAACTAGCAGATTACTCAGACATGATTATGGAATCACAAAACATAACTGAATAATATTGCATTAAGAGAAAGAGTAAAGAAATAAAGGGGGTTCAAAATCTTCTCAAAAGAGTACAGGATTTCTCCCCAAAAAGCTCTGAATAAATCTCCCTCTAAGCTCTCTGAATTCTCAAAAACTAAGATCATGGCCAACAATGGCTGAAAAACCTAATAAATAGGGGTTAAACACGATTTGGGGTCTTTATGTAAATAAAGGAACTTATGGGCCAATTCTGCAAATCTTCTTCACACTTTTAATAAAACAGCCACGCTCCTTCCTTAATGGGTGACGAGTGCCACCATATGTGATACTTTCTGCTTCGAGCTTGGTACTTCGTGGCTTCAACCCAGAATGCTCCAAAAGGTTCCAAAATCTCTAATTGTGCTCCAGACATGCTATAACCTACAAAGACTCTTCTAGGACTCTAAAAAGACCAAAAAGACTCAACAAAAAGGACTTATATCATGGTTAAAAACCATAAAAACCATGATATATCATGACTCTGACCGGTGGAAAGAGGAGCTTACCGATGCTGATGCAGAGTTCGAGCGTCTTGCGACTGACTTACAAGAGGACCTGAAGCTTTCTCCGGTTTCCAGTGATTCTGTTCCGCCATTCTTCGCTAATGAATCGATGGAAGTTATGGTCTTGAAGGCTGGAGTGGAAGATCCTGCAGGATCGAATGTCAATACTCCTGGAGTTAACGACTTGATCGTCGAGAAGAGCTCACAGCAGTGTGTAGCGAAGGCATCCAAGACCGTCAAGACGTCTGAGCCTACTGTTTAGACAATGTTTTATTTAACTCGATTTTTATCTGTCTTTTTGTTGCACATCCATGTATCGGATGCGCTTTTCGTTTTAACCTGGTGCCTGGACGGCTTTATCCATTTAGACTTTATGCTATGGATTTTATAAAATATTGTATTTTATTATCGAGCCGAAGTGTTGCTGTTCTGTTTTGGATTGCGGTGAAGCGAAGTGCTTAAGTTACTCACTTGAACATCTGATTTTTTATACTCAAAACAGTTTAAGAGTTTATCCGACTCGTCTTTTTCTATAGGGCAAGCCACAGCCGAAAGAGGCGTAGTGGTTAGGACCAGTACCGTTCAGAGGCGAGGTGGATATTGGGTCTTAGAGTGGATCATTCCGACCCTTCTATGCTTTGACGAGTAAGAGTTGAGTTGTGTTCGGGCGAAGCGTTTTGCTCTGCTCGGGATCGTGGCGAAGTGATGGCTTTATGTTCGTCCGATAATGCCTCCTCGCGAGGCGATTTTAAAGGTTAGACTTTGAGTTTGGATGCGTTTAGATGAAGCGCAATGTTGCTAAGGGGCGAAGCGTTTGCCTTGGTTTCAAGTTTGAATGTGTTTAGTAATTTTGTGATAAAACAGTGTTTCACTGATAGTTTCGGAAAACAAGCTGAAAATGGGCAAGCTGCGGTATTTCGACCGCGGTTGACCCACAGGTGCTTTGTAGCGTTTAGGACCAGTGTTGCTTTTAAGTAAGATGTTTTACTGGGTTTAACTTTGAACATAATTTGGTATCTCCGTACCCGATTGTGCACATCAGGTACAAAGGTCCAGAGATGTTTTGAGAGACGAACTGTGACTGGGAGAGCCACAGTGTCTTGGTCACAAATGACCTAAAAATGCAATGTAGCGTAAATGACCAGCGTTGCTAAGGATCGAGGCGTTTTGCTGGGTTTAGGTTTGAACATATATGGGTACCTCGTATTCTATGACCAACCGTGAATATTATGTTCGTGAAGTGTTATAAGACCAACGTTGCTTAGGGCGAACTGTTGTTGGGTTTTAGGATGTTTTGCCACAGCTTTAGGACTTGCGAACTCAACTCGACTTAATTATCCGTTTTTCCGGCAAAACATAAAGAACATCGTATGAGATTTATCCAATGATGTTTGACCGGGGTATACCCAGCCATGATTTATATAGCACGATTTACTCCGTAGAGGATGTTTGAGAACCCCATTGTCCAGTGAGAATGCAGGAGTTAGAATCCGTAAAGGATGTAATAGTTCGTCTGTTGTGGCCAACAACAGACGAGGTGAGCGATAAGAGTTGATGTGTGAGTTGAGTAAACTTGCTCTTTGATTTAAGCAAAGTGATTACAAAGCGTGGAAGTATACGAGTATACGTACCCCACATCCCCCACCCCTTTTTTGGGAGGGGGGGGGGGGGGGGGGGGGGGCAGTTGAACTCGTCATGAGACGAGCTGCCTACGTACCCCTTTCGAGGATCAAACCGCCCCGTAGTTCATGATTTTGTTAGAATGGCTTAGAAGTACTACTTCTTTAGATGCATTGCATTCCAGGATCTTGGTACTGCGACATTAGTTACGTTGTTGGCAAGCTCGTAAACGCCAGGTCGGACTACCTTGGTAATGCTATAAGGCCCTTCCCAGTTAGCCCCTAATTTGCCGGCGTTTCGTTCGGCTGTGTTTTGGAAAAATTTGCGGAGGACGAGGTCTCCTTCGTTGAATCGACGGCTTCTTACGTTCGAGTTGTAATACTTAGCCGTGGCTTGTTGATAGTTTTGCATCCAAATGAGTGCTTGGTCGCATCGTTCGTTGATTAGATCGAGGTCATCTAGGAGCATGAGGTGATTTAGGCCTTCTTGTCCGGGTAGGAGTCGTCGGCAAACCCTGGGAAATTCCACCTCAGGGAGAATTATGCATTCTGTTCCGTAGACAAATACAAATGGGGTTTTGCCTGTTGCTCATCTCGGGGTTGTTCGGTGCGACCAGAGGACTCCTTCGAGCTTGTCTGTATAGCGTTCCTTCTTTTTGTCGAGACATTTCTTTAGGCCATCGAGTATGGTTTTGTTCACCGCCTCGGCTTGTCTGTTGCTTTGTGGGTAGCGAGGCGTGGATTTACTTAGTCTTATCTTCCACTTTTCACAAAAAGTTTCGAAGCGAGTGGAGATGAATTGGGAACCATTGTCGGTCACAATCTCGTAAGGGACTCCGTGTCAGCATATGATGTGCTTCCACACGAAACTCTCAACTTGGGCTTCTTTGATGCTAGCGTATGATTCCGCCTCGACCAACTTAGAGAAATAATCAGTCAGGACGAGGAGAAATCTCTTTTGCTTCGGTCGATGTAGCGGGCCGATGATGTCCATCGACCATCACATGAAAGGGTACGGTGAGGAGATGGAAGACAGCAATTCCATGGGTTGGTGGATTGTTGGGGCGTGGCGCTGGCACTTTTTATTTCCGCGAATATATTTTGCAGTCTTTTGCCATGGTTGGCCAATAATATCTGTGACGCTTGATCTTGATTGCCAACGATCTTCCGCCAGAGTGATTTCCACACGAGCCCTCATGAACTTCTTCCATGACCTTCCTCGCTTTAGGGCCCTCAACGCACGTCATTTATGGTCCCGAGAATCTCCATTTGAATACTCCGCCGTCAAGTAGGACATACCGAGCTGCTTGGGCTTTGACTTTTCGAGCCGCCCATTTGTCTGTTGGAACTTCTCCATCCACTATGTAGGATCGGATTTGTCCCATCCATTCATGGTCGCATCCGTACTCGTTCTCCTGTTGCGGTTCCGTCTCCATCTCCGCTTGTCCATTATTGGCTGGCCCGACTTCCTGCGCTTGTTCATCGACTACCGCCTCCTCTTCTTCTACCGGATTGATTAGGTTGACTGTTTCAGGATTTTTGATGCTAGGTCGCTCGATAAATTCCACTGGGATGACTCTCTTCAAGCCGGGTTCTGAAGACAAGGTGAGGGCTGCCAGTGCGTCGGCTTGACCGTTTTCGCCTTGGGGTATTCTTGTTAGTTCGAACTCTGAAAACTCTTTAGCGAGTGTTTGGACGATGTTCAAGTATGCTTCCATTCTCTCGTCCCTCGCCATGTATTCTCCATTAAACTGGTTCGCGACGAGTTGGGAGTCGAAAAAGTACGAATTTTTTGGTCTTTAAGCCTGTGACCCAATCTGAGTCTGGTGATCAGGGCCTCGTATTCAGCTTCATTGTTTGACGCATGGAAAGCCAATCTGAAAGACTGCTCCAAAATTCGCCAGTTGGCGAAGTCAACCGGATCCCGAGTCCTGACCCTTGCTTGGATGACGACCGTCGATGTGGAGGATCCAAGTAGAATCTTGGGTTGGTTCGTCGGTCCCTTCGGTTAGAAGTTCGATCAAAAAATCCGCCAGGACTTGAGATTTCGTGCAGGTTTTGCTCCTGTACTCGATGTCATATTCGCTAAGCTCCACTGCCCATTTGGCTAGTCTTCCAGATTGGCTTGGACTGTGCAGTATAGCCTGTAGTGGGAAGGAGGTTAGCAATATGATAGAGTGCGAGTGGAAGTACGGCCTGAGATTTCGTGCGGACATCACCACTGCGAGTGCCAACTTATCTATTTGTGTGTATCGCATCTCCGCATCGGCCAGAGTTTGGCTTATGTAGAAGATGGGCTTCTGTTTGCCTCGCTCCTCTCGGACCAGGACTCCGCTTACCGCTGTAACTGAGACAGCGATGTATAGGTATAGTGGCTCTCCCTCGACTGGTTTTGCAAGCACGGGCGGGGTGGAGAGGTAACTTTTTAACTGCTGGAAAGCCTGCTCGCACTCCTCCGTCCACTCAAATTTCTTATTGCCTCAGAGCATGTCGTAGAAAGGCGAGCATTTATCCGTTGATCTTGAGATGAATCGGTTTAGCACGGCGACGCGTCCAGTCAGTAGCTGCACTTCTCGTTTGTTCTTGGGCGATACCATCTGAATCAAGGCGTCGATCTGCTTCGGATTTGCTTTGATTCCTCAGTTTGTCACCAAGAATCCGAGAAACTCTCCGGAGGTTACTGCAAACCGGCACTTCATCGGATTTAACTTCATGTTAGGTTGATTTAGCTGGGCGAAGCAATCTCTAAGGTGGGCGACGTGATCCTTCTCTTCGAGTGACTTGACCAACATATCATCTATGTATACCTCTATTGTTTTTCCGAGTTGTGCGGTGAACATCTTATTCACCAGCCTTTGGTAGGTTGACCCGGCATTCTTGAGCCCGAAGGGCATTACTTTGTAGCAGTATATGCCCAAGTCCGTTATGAATGCTGTTTTGTCTCTGTCGTCGGGATTCATCAGAATCTGATTATATCCAGAAAAAGCATCCATAAACGAAAGGAGTTGGTTGCCAGCAGTCGCTTCGACGAGGTGATCTATGTGAGGTAGTGGGAAGCTATCCTTCGGGCATGCTTTGTTAAGATCTGTGAAGTTGACGCAGATCTGCCATTTCCCATTCTTCTTTTTTACCACGACTGGGTTCGCGAGCCAGTCCGGGTATTTTGCCTCGGCAATAGATCCTACTTTCAAGAGTCTGTTCACCTTGTTGTTGACTGCTTTGGCTCGCTCCGGCCTGAGCTTCCTTCTCTTCTGCTTCACTGGTTTGAAGGTTGAGTCGACGTTCAGCTCGTGGCAGGTAACATCGATGCTGATCCCGGGCATGTCCTCTGTGGCCCATGCGAAGGTATTGATGTTCTCCTTTAGGAAGAGATCAGCTCGGTTTTTAATGTCTCCTCTAGCTCAGCTCCGATCTCTATGCATCTCTCCGGGTTTGCCTCGTCTATGCACACCGAGATTACAGGGGCGCACCTCGGCTGCTCGCCTTCTCCTTCCTCCAACTTCTGTAATTGCTATAAAAGCTTTGGCCACCTCAGTTTCGCTTCGCGGTTCGTCTTGATCTTCTTACGCTCCGTATCTCCCTTCGCCTCGGTCTTGGGGTTTCTGAGTTTGTGTTCGGCCATGAAGCATATCCTGGACTCCTTTTGGCTTCCCCATATTGTTTTTATCCCGTTCGGGCCTGGGAACTTTAAGCACAAGTGGTAAGTCGAGGCGACAGCTTGCATAGATTTTATTCACGGCGTTCCCATGATGATATTATAGATCACCGAACTATCAGTGACTGACAAATCGACGATCCTAGTCACGTCTCTGGCTCGGACAGGCAGCTTAATGGTTCCGAGCGTCATTATCGTATCCCCAGTGAAACCAGTCAGAGGGCTCGGGGTCAACTTGACTTCGGACATATCGACTCCCATTTTGACTAGGATATCCCGAAAGATAACATCTACGGAACTCCCGGTATCGATGAGAACTCTCGCCATGTCATGATCTTTCACGACTAGTTCAATGACAAGCGGGTCATTATGCGGCCTATCGATGCCCATGGTTTCCCGTTCTTCAAAGGTGATGATATTGTTTAGATTTTTCGTTGGCGCGGACCAGTTGATGCTCGCGTCGGCTCGCCTTTAAAGGATTTGATCGCGGAGATAGTGTCTCGGCAATATTGCGATCCGTCCATGATCATGTTTATCCTTTGACGTGTCCCCAGTTCAGTTTCCTTGTCATTCTTTCGATTATGTTTTGGGGTTGCACGCGGCCTCGCCTCGGGATCTCTCCTCGCCTTGGGGTCTCTCCTCGTCTCAGGGCCTTTTTCTTCTGGAGCTTGCTCGCCTCGCTGCTCTGCTTCTACTGTGATTTCTCCTTCGAGGTCCTTCAAGGTCACCGCATCTCCGAGCTCTCCTGCTATGAGTTTCTCCGTGAGTTTAGCCCCGATTTTTTGGCACTTCGACGTCAGGTGTCCGTAGGCCTTGTGCACTTTGCAGTATGCTTTTTCGTCATACGAGTTCGGGTTTCTCATCCAGGTATTACTCCACGGGAGTTTGCCTCGGCCAGTGCCTATTTGATAGTTATGGGATCCGCGGAAATTTGGTCCTTCATGGTGTACGTACGAGTTGCTCTGGTAACTCTTCTTTTGGGATGGTTGACTCGGCGCCGCGACTTGATTCTTGCTACTCGCCTTCCTCGAACCAAAGCGTTGGTCTAAAGTTTTGAATTCTTCCTCTTCTAATATAAAGTCTGAAGCGCGGTGCATAGCATCCTGGATAGTTTGCGGCTTGTTTCGGCTTATTTTCTTCCTGAACTCCGACTTATACCAGAGATTTTTTCTCAAAGCAACGAGTGCTCCCTTGTTGCTTACATTCTCCACTTTGGACATGACTGCTTTAAAACGTCTCATGAACGCCCTAAGCGATTCGGTCGGCCCTTGAGACAGGGTCCAAAGGTCTGCATCTGAAACGCATTGGTTCATGAACATGGAATACTGTTTCATGAATTCCCTGGTCAGTTGCTTGAAGTTATCGATCGAGTTCCTTTCCAAGTGCGAGAACCATTCAAGGGCTGCTCCTCGAAGGCTTTCTACGAAAAGGAAGCAGAAACCGGCATCCCGTTCGTTCTCTTTGAATTTGGACCTCGCCATCGTGGTGTTGAACGTTCTGACGTGCTCCTTTGGATCGGTCGTCCCTTCGTAGGTAGGTAGTCAGATTTTTCCAGGGTCGGATACTCTCGCCTCCGTGATCTGAGTGGTGAATGGGGTTTCTGGACTTCTTCTAGCAACAAGTCTATCTCCGGCACCGCGCTAGTTTCATTATGCACCTCGGGTCTGATGGCTCGTACCTCGGTATTCGCTCGGGCTAAGGCGGCTCAGATCACACTAAGGGCATATTCTCCTTGGCTCCCTCGACTATGTTGGATAACGTGGCTCCGATTTGCGGTTATGTGCTCCTCAGAGTATCGAGCTTGTTCGCCCCATGCGAGGTCTTCATCCTCATCGTCCGAGTCGTGCTCGAGCTCCGCATCGCCAAGATCTCCTTCTGCTTGGGTCTGCATCGCCGTGATATTATTTGTATTAAGTTGGGTCGGGTCTGTCTACGTCTCCTCGGCCATAACCGGATTGGCTTCGCTCCCAACTGGTTCGCCACAGGTTCCGCTTGGCTGTTGGCTTCCCTGCTCCTGGCTGATTCCTCTTCGGTTCAAGCGTGGTGGGACTGTGATGTTTGGCCTTGTAGCGGCATGTGACTGTTCTTCGGGGGCAGATAGTGATTGGAGAACTCCTGAACCTCCGGGTCTGCTGCCGCTCGTCACTGGTGTAGAGAAATTGAGTGTCGTAGGGTTGAGAGTCTGTGTCTCCTGAACCTGCCTGGTGGATTCGTCGGTGGGAGGATGCTCCTGATGCGTTGGCTTTGGGCTCGGCTCTCCGCTACTAACGCCTCGAGGGTTTTATCCTGCTCTCCCGCCTTCTTCGCCAGCGTCGTCAACATCTTTTTCACCTCGGCTAGGGCAGTTGTGAGCGCCTCGGCTTGCGTCTGTGGATGTTGAACTGTGTTGTTCGCGCCTCCATCGCCTCGCCTAACTCCGATGTTATCTCCGTCTTGTGCTTCAGTGGACATCTTGTCAGATCTTGCGTCTCTCGGTTCGTGGGTGTAAGAATTCTTTTACTTCCCCCTCCTTCTAGCGCCAAATTGTGTGGGCTGGATTTCACACAATAAAATTTGTCTGTTAAAATTAAAAGAGGACGTAAAGATTCTAAGTTAAAACGCGAGAGAACAAAGATCCAAAGATGGTGATTTTATTAGTGCTGCTCAGATAAGCTTTTTGGTACAAGTATTGCTAAGTCTTTTGCTAGATAAAAAGATGTTTTGCGTTTATCAGCTAAACTCTATTTATACAACCTCTAGTCGTAATCTAACCGAAAATCTAGGGATATACTTCGTAGAATTTCCTTTCTTATCTCCTTCGCGGCGTCCCTCTTCGTCAAGGCTTTGTCTTCTAGGGTAAACACCGCTTCAGACTTGTTCGTTGATTTGGGCTCGGCCCACCTGCACGGTGCTTCGCCTTGGACCTGACTTAGGACTTCGCCTTATTGCTTCGTGGGCCTTCGCCTTTGGGCTTGTTTTTGAGGTTTGCCTTGCCTGTGCAAAGTTTGGACGAGGTAACCGGCTTCGTCCGGTTTATGCACGGTTTGTGTCCGGTTCGCCTCGGCTTGTTCAGGGCGTGGCAATCAGTTCGTCGTGTACAAAACTTGCATGGTTAGCCTTGCCGTGCATGGTTTGGGCGAGGCGATTGGCTCGCCGTTTGCACAAGGTTTGCACGGTTCGCCTCGCCGTACATGGTTTGGGCACATTTTGTACATTGCTTCAAGACAGTTTCTATACTTAGTCAAATTTTTCATTGACTTCGTCGGGGTGAAAACCCACGCCAACATTATCCTAACATTTATCAGCAACGGTATTATAATTATGTATCGGGTACTAATTATCCGATGTGGAATAAATTAAAGATCAGACCATAAGAGATTGTAGTTAACACATGCTACACTCACGTGCTCCTCATTAATTAATTTTTCCCCAAATACTCGATTGGAAACCCTAATTTCAGTTATCCCTAGTCATTAATCAGCAAACTATGCGACTGCGAAAACAAAAAGGGCCCTAACATTTTTGTAATATCCCCAAAACCACGCCTTTGACAGCATCTCATCAAAAGTCTCCCACTTAACTTTGACTCGTCATATGGTTTCTTGATTGATCACAACCTAAAATACACTCTCCTTCTTGATCACTATGGTGTATCCATCTTCGATCACCTTCAGCTACCTTATATGCTCAAATTAACCTTTAGAGCTACTCTCTCAAATTAAGAGATTACTGTAGTACTCAGGGATCGGATCCACAAGGACTTAGATTGTTGTACAATAAATTTCAGGTTCAAATCAAGCTAAGCAAAACTAAATGAAAGTAATGCAAGTAATAAAAAGAAAGCAGCAAATCAATTGGGAGGTTTTAAATCAAAGAGAAACGCTAGGCCTTGGAGAATTCGCAGGTGAATCCGAATTGCAAATCTAGACAGAGATTATCTATGTCTAAATCCTAGGATCTCAAATTCCTTTGCAAATCCTATCAATTCAAACAAGCATTAAAATCAGATTCAATTGTTCACTAAATCCTAAACCAAATTCCTTTGCGGATAGGAATTTTTGCTCATCTAAGATTAGTTCTAGTGATTAACAATACTTCTGTATCTATTAATCAACCTAATATCAGATTCTAGGTCACGAAGCTAGAATAAGCAATAAACACAAATCAAGATGAAGAACTCTAATGATTTTATCCTAACAATTCAATTCAACCTAGCGATTCATCATCACCTTTGAAAAACCCTAAACCTAACAAGCAGACTACTCAGACATGATCAATGAAACACAAATCATAATTTGAATAGAAAGCATAAGAGAAATCAATAGAAGAAATAAAGGAGTTCAAAATTCTCTCTAAAGGAGAATGATTTATCTCTCTAAAAACTTTCTAAAAATCTCTCTTAATCTCTTTGTAAAATAAAGCTTAGGTCTAAACAATGACCATAAAAATCCTTTTATAGATCCAAAACACGATTTGGGGCAAAACTGCAAATATATAAAATTTCTGGATGAATTTGTAAGTCTTCAGAAATCTTTAAAAACTCGGGCAAAATTTATGTACTTTTGGTGTCGATCGACACCAAGTGTCGATCGACACGAGATTTGCACGCGCACTGTACAATTTCTGCTCGAGTGTACAATTTTTGCACGACTTGATTTCTTCAGCAACATCTTCTGTTTTGCTTCAGAATGCTCCAATATCTTCAAATAAGCTTCAAACATATCCAAACCTGTAAAGACTCAAAAAGATTCGAAAATAACAAAAAAACTCAATAAACAGGATTTATATCATGAGAAAACGTGGCGATTATGTCTCGGTTCCATTCCAGTTTCTTATTGAACTCTGTTGACTCTGTCATCCTCTCTTCGTTGTTTGGTACGGCCTTGTCGGTTAGGGTTTCTAGTTCTGTTGAAGATAGAGAAAGAGGGTTTGAGGACTCGTATTGTGTTCCATAGGATATTTGTTGTTCTGATGCCATGTAGAAGATGTGGTGAATCAGATTCGTTTTCATCAAAGAAATTCATGTGGATAATAATATATACACACCAACGCCTAGAGAGGATATGAACAAAATTGCGTCAGAAAACAATAAATTTGAGTATGAGAGAGTGATGATATGTGTCCGGACAAAAATCGGATAGCTATTTTTACCCACGTGTTCATATGTCATGACCTCAAATGCCACATATTCTAATTCAGTGTCATAATCCTAGCCACTTAGGGATGGAGGCAGAAATTATTTTTATAGAAAGTAATATTGAAATTGTTTAAAGAATCAAAGAGATATTACTAAAATTATACAGAGTTTACATGGGATTTTAACAAAAGCACTGAAATCAAATGCCCTCCTCTTACATAACGTGGCTCTGCCACTGTAGCCACTAGATCTTGGGGGATCTTCAATACTAAGAAACGGTTTATGAGAAAGATCATTTGAAGTATTTGGTATTATGATTATGTTTTGTAAACAAATCAGCCAAAGAGATAGTTCTTCTCTGTAATCGAGTTTTATATAATAAGAGACTTTCAATGGTTTGCACACACAAAAAGGACACTTTCAGTGGAGCAGAGGCTAACAATATGTATACGGTAACACATAATAGCCATTTCACTTATCATTGCTAAATACACGTTTTTCATCTATTATATAATATATAAAAATTTAAAAATAATTAATTTTTAAGTAATTTAAACTATTTCTATCAAATCCTAGTAAAAATGGTAGGAATTGGTTCTTAACAATTTTTATGTGAGATTTTATTAAATTCCTTCCAAATGATAATACAATCAAAGCTATTACAAAATTAAATAATACATATATTTAATAGAATTGAAAATTAGTATATTGAATAACAATGATATTTAAAAGATTTTGAAAGAATGAATGGAAACATTGAATCCAATAACACAGATATTTAAAAGAACTGATAAATTATATTATTGAATAACACTAATATTTCAATTCTTTTCTATTCAATCCAACTTTTAAATCCAATACCCCCATCTAAAATTATCTCTTTCTATATTGTATGGCAATCTGTATATATAATATAATAGCAAAATATTTTTTTGAGAATTATTAATGTTTTTTTATAGGAAAAAACGATAAATCTAACGATTGAAATAGTTTTAATTAGTTTTTTATTTAAAAATTTAATAGTTAGGATGTATTTCCTAACATCATATTTTAAAGATATAAATTTAATGTAACATTGATATATTTATTATTATTAAACGGTGAATATTATAATTATTTTATTTATCTAACCAATTACTTTAAAAATTACAATTTTTACGAACTACTGTGATATTTTGTTTTGATCGTTAAAAATACATCAATTTAATACTTAATAATCTTTGTTTTAAAATTTATTAGTAAAAAATTGATTTATTATATTTATTGAACAGACATATAATCAAAATGTTATAACTCTTGTGAATCAATATAATTTTTTAATATAAATTTTTTAAAAATTATTTTAATCATTGTAATTTTTCACTTCTATATATAATCCACCATTTTTATTTATTTTCTTTTAGTTAAAAGAATTTGAGTTGTTTTATAACTGCCATGGCATGCAATTCAAAATTAAAAAGATATATTAGTAATTGGTTTTAAAATTCGTTGTCAGTCATATTTGACTAAATAATCATTTTCCAATCAAAGTGTTGTCTTTTTATTATCCATTTCTCATAGGTTTTTTACAAAAAAAAAGGTAAAATATATTTTTAAAAAATTGTATATTTTTCATCTATGTTTTGATCAATGTTATTCATTTATTATGATTTTTTAGAACAAAAAGTAATTTAAAATATTTATAACTTTAATATGACAATTAATGTTACTTTGATTATATATAGATTATAGAATATGTCATAACTTCAAAAAGCTAAAATAAAGTTTAAAATTGAAAAGGAGAATAATAGAAATAAAAATATACTAATGCTAGGATTTTATAACGAACAAATTAATAATTTTCATTGTTATTTTTTATGAGTTTTAGTTTTAGATTTATTATTATAAATTTATATTATATGATTTTGTTTTGGTTTAGGATGTCCATTGAAAATAAATGGTGCAAATTATTTACACTTTTTTCTTAACTTTTTATAGAGTATTGTAATGATATAGTATAAAATCTTAATATCATATAATTTAACATTAAATTTATTGTTATGGTATTTGAGAATGTGTGAATATGCTAATAGACGTTAAAATATCTGAAGCAATTGGTTGATAAAGTTATAATGCTCTATTCTCTAATGATTTGTTGAAATTAATTTTTGTCACTAATTGAAATAAAAATTAATTTAATATATTTATTTAAGTAAATATTATTTTATGGTATAATATTTTTGAGATTATTACGTTGGAAGGCACATTAAGACTTTGTAATTATAATCAAATATACTTAAGAGATAGGTGAACTTTGCTGAGATAATAAGACGATATCACCCCTTATGATTTAATTAACTCTCGCACTTCACATTTGCTATTTCCACCAAATAATCTAAAAAGAGAAATTGTTTTCTCCATCGATTCTATCAAAATTTTTAAAGTTTTCATCTTCAAAATACATAGAAGCTAAGCGGTGCAACTATAGTATCTTTTCCGGCGACTTCTCAACACAAATCGGAGCTTCGTCCTTAATCAAATCACGGTGGTTTCAAATTAAAAGGCACTCACATAAGAAAAATCGTCCTTCCCTGAATCACTTTAGTAGTTGACGCACTCCCATAAAAAGAATCATCTTCTCCTATTCAATCGTGATGAAACCCTAGTTGAAGAGAAAGAATTGTGCATTCCCAAACCACCTCGATCGAGACAAACCCAGATCTACTATACAAGGATCACTATTGACGCCTCTGATCCCACTATCAAAGGTAAGATCCAAACACAATGAAATCTCGTACATTTAGACACAAAATCCGATTGCGTACATCCAATTCCTTCTTTGGTTGTGGATTTATCTATATCTCAATCTACTTTTGCTTTTGGCTTACCGGAATTGGGAAAATTGTCAATTTTCAGGTTGGACATGAAAAAATGGACAATAAACCGTGGACATGTTGTTATGGCCATTATGATGTGATGTCGTCGACATGAGTTCATGAATATAAAATCCCATAGATGGATAATTACTGGTGGATAGATATTCGTGGACAACTACTTGTGGATGAATTGTAACAGAAGAAAACAAAATGAGATGTGAGGTAACAAATATCTTCTTTGTTTTACCAATTAATCTCCAAATGATTTTTTTAGCACTCACTGCTATTGTATATTAAACATCAAATCCATCTCATTTTTTTATAATTTGCTCAAAAATCTTGAACCATAAAGCAGTAGTGTATCCACACATACGTATCCATGTGAATATGCCCATATCTGTGTGTAAATGTGTCCATATATGTTTGCTTTAGTTTCATGTTTTTCTGTCTATAAGTCATTGTCCACAACAGTTTATCCATATGGTCTTATGACTGTTTTGTATTGACGTACTTATACTTATTTACTGAAAAGTCATATCTTGTACAAATGTTTCCATATATCTTGCTTTAGTTTTGTATTAACTTGTCCGTTATAGTCTGTTTATATGAGGTTGTTCATTTGAATGCGTCCATGCATATGTATCCATGTGGATATGTCCATATTTATGCATCTTTGCTTTAGTTTCATGTTTTTTTATCGATACGTCTTTGTCCACAACAGACTTCACATATAATCTATTTATCTTATGGATTTCAGGTAAATCATATGGATTAGAGCATGGATAGGGAATGAAGAGCTCTGTCTTTATAACTGTTCTTAAAACCTCACAAGACAAAGAAATTATATGGGAAGTAAAATCTCACACATTTTTTCTTTAATTTATATATTTTTATGTCTATTTTTAGCTTGGATGGTGTTTATGTAAAAATTTGGGATTCAAACAATATTATTAATCTTTTATTAGAGTTTTGAGATGAATATGTCTAATACAACAACATTGCTTGTGTTCTGCACAAAAAGAGTATTGGTCTTTCGTGATAAAATTAGACACAAATATAAACTAAAATGATTATTGCGGATAATTTGTAATAGATACTATGTTATGTACGAGATCATGTGGACAATCTATAAGATAAATTATAGACATAAAGACATGGATAGCAAAGAGCAAAGACGATATATTGCTAATTATGGATACAAGTTAAGGCATGGATAGCAACAAGCAAAGATAATATGTGTTGATGTTTTGTATCAATGCATTTCTGTCCATGAGTTTGTGTATACGCGTTTGTGTCATCGCATTTCTGTCCATGCCTCTATGTCCATGACATTTGTGACCATTTGTATGTGTCCATCTTTTAATGACCATTTGTATGTGTTCATCTTTTAGTGACCATTTCTGCATGACTCCTGAATTAGACATTTCTTTACAATGCCACTTTTAAAGGTTCTCGTGAGAGGTTCATTATTTTCTTCAAGTCTTCTTTAAGTTACATGATTCGAGCAAGATATGATATCCATTGAAATGTCTCCACCATAATCTGTCCATGACCCCGAGTATTGTCAACCAAGATCCAGTCTACGACACTTTGGTCCATGGAAATTTATCCACGTCGACATATGACACTTACAAACATATTAATTTTTCAGTGACCCATCCAAATTCAATTTCTTATTAATCCATATTGTATCTTATATACTTACGGTTCTCCATTGTTGTCATCAATCGCTTTGATCTCATCCACAACACAAGGAATCAGACGAAATTCTCACGGCGCCCCAATTACACAAAATCTAGGCCTTACAAACCTATTGGAGTCATTTAATCTGCTTTTCATGATCATTGATTGATGTAGTGAGTTTGACAAACCCAGATCTTGATGCTTCACTATGAATTACCATTCGATGTTTGGACAAGATTTTGTGGTCAATTTTCGGTGGATAAGACTGTATATGTTTTGGTTTGGGTTGAGTTATAAAATCTTGTGTATATTATATATTAGGTAAACACAAATGTGTCCACACAAACATGTCTCATGTAATATGAACATGTCGTAGTTTTTTCTAAAATGTCCACACAAACATGTACATATATTATATACATCTGAAAACAATATTAATACATTAATTTACAAGCTTTTGACTAAACTTTTAGGTTTGTGCGATAAAGATATAATTATTTAAGAGTGTTGAAATCTCAATATGAATAAGATATGATTATCTAGCTAAAAACAAAATTCTTAAAACCAAAATAAAGAATTACTTCCATGCATATGCTTCCCAATGGACACACACCCATGGACAATAGCCCAATCACCAACCTATATGTACAAACCAAAATAGATACAACCATGTCCAGCACAGATCCATCAAATAGACAAGGTAAGGCTCACCATATTCAATCACTATTCGTATCAAACCTCCATTGTTAAATTAAAAGAAAGCCAGAACTGCTTCTTTCTCATCTTCTTTGAATTAACTGAATAAGAGTCTACAAAAACGCAACCACACAGGTGTCTTGATTTTTTCACATACATGTCCACACAAAAGCAACCACAAATACTTATCCACATAAATGTATCCATACAAAGTTATCCATAGCCATGTAAGATTATTAAATCACTGAATTAGGTTTAGAAACTATCTTCTACGAGATCACAAATTCTATTTACTCATGTTGGTCTAAGCAAATATGATACCATAACATTAATGAGAATAATTGAATGATGCAAACATATTTTGATTTTTACAAAAGTGTCCACACAAACGCGTCCACGCAGATGTATCTATACAAACTTGTCCATAAAATTTTTCTACAAAGCTCACTCTTCTTCTTCCTACTCTTAATCAGTTCTTTGATTTCGTATTTGATGCTGCAATAACAAACCTTAAAAGAAGAATTTCATACCACCACCGATTGATTAGATTAAGTCATCATAATTTTGAATTCAATAAAGTTTTTGACAGAATTTTACCTCATTGAACCATTGATATTCTAGGATAGTAAAAAACTGTAAATTGAATCTGTAGAAGAAAAAGAAAAAAAAATTATTAATACTGAAACAGATAAAAATTAAGAAGAAAAAAATAAAAAGAAGAAGAAGGTGGAAAAAGGAAGAACAAGAGAAAACAAAGAAGAACAAGAAAGAACAAGGATAAAGAAGAAGGAAGGAGAAGCAAATATGCGACGGGATCGTTATCAAGAGCCAAGAAATGAATAAATTAAGGGTTTTGATTAAGGATAAAGTTGGTATTTCATAACTCAAAAAAATCTTAAAGTCCCTCAATAGCAACAAGGGCATTTGGATGTAAATAAAAACTCAAAAGTAACTATGAGTGTAAATCACTTAATATTTTAAGAAAGTGAAAATATTACCAACTTATATGTAGTTTTAAATATTTTTAATAAAACAAAATTTGACAAACAAAGGAAAAAAAGTTATAAAAAGACTGAAAATAATATAATGAGGTGTGAAGATTGTGAAGATTGTAATACTTTAATATGGCTTGCTGAAAATGTAATACAAAATGTCTATTATTTACTATTTACTTTAAATAAGATCGTATAAAATTACCTAATATACAAAGGCTTCCCCTCTTTTTTTAAAAACTTTTATATGATCCCAATTTTTAGAATGATATTAGAGTTTTAATTCAATGCTCTCTGTGTGTTCCATGGGTGGTGAAATAGATTATTCAATCTTAAATTCTAGTGGTCCATTTCATTTTACAGTATATGGTGAAAATTATCATAGCATAGAATCTTTTTTACCAATTGATGGTAAAAAGCCGAAATTCTTGCAGATATATATATATATAATTGATACATCTAATGAGTTAAAGAATTGATTGTCAATTATGAATCGAGAGGGTAAAAAATCATTAGATGAAATTCTTTTTTATCATGGTTACTTAATATGCTTGATGAAAATAACACTTGTGGCGTCGACTATGCTGGTGATCACGACACGCGTCGATCAACAACTGGAAACATGTTCAGGCTACCTAAAAAATTTAGAAAGTGGTCATATTTGTGAAATGAAAATTCATATGTTAAGATATGATAAAAGAAAAAGATAGTATAATCAGTCATCAGCTAATGAGATAGCAGGTTTGATAATCGGTGATTTTTCTAAAACTTTTGGTAAATGAGATGTTCTTCTTCAATATAAATCAGGCAATTCACAAAAAATTTTGGCAACTCATCCTCTTTATATGGTTTTGCGATATCCATTATTATTTCTTTATGGAGAAGTTGGATTATTCGAAAGAATACCATATGTTCAAAATTCTTCATCCAATCACAACAATAGTTATGTTAAAATGATAGATTATTATATGTATCGTGTTCATAACAGAAATATAGAAGCATTTACTATTCTAAAAATTGATAGATTATTTTATCAATATATTGTAGATGCATTTACGTCTATTAAGTCAAGCCATCTGACATTTATTAAACTATATCAGAAGGCAATAAGAGCTGATATATGACATAAAAATGTGTAGGATGTCATATCAAGAGGAGATCGTGATCTACATAATCTTGGTAAAAGGATCAATTTCCATCATCAATTACTGCAAGTCCAAGATATATGGCAGAAAAATATCAAGATGCAATGTCATTATTTTGGAAATCCTCTTAAATTTAATACCATGACTGTTAATCCTAAATGGAATAAAATAAATGAATATTTTGAAGTTATTGGTGATGTCTCGGCCAATGACAAGTCTGATATTAAAACACAAGTTTTTCATTTAAAATTAGATGAATTAATGGTTTTAATTAAAAAGAATGGTTTTTTGGACTAATAAATAGAGATACTTATATTTTTTGCTTAAGTTTCTAAAATTATTCAATTAAAATTTAATTATTTATATAATAATAATTTGTTCCTCTGATGAATTTGTTTATATAATAGAGTTTCAAAAAATGGGCCTCCCCTACATATTCTTATATGGTTAAAAGTTGTATATGATATTGCTTCTTTGAATTTTTTTGATAAATATGTAGCTGCTGAATGTTTAATTGATCCAGAAGATTATGAATTAGTATAGCAACATATGATGCATGGACCATGTAAAATTAATAGACTTAATAACTCTTTTATGGAGAATGGTATTTGCACTAAAAAGTATCCCCAAACTATTTTGTTATTCATCATGTATTGATGAGAATGGATACATTATATATAAGTATAGCGATATAATGTCTAGTTATGCTGTGAGAAGTGACATCAAATTAGATAATCAATATGTTGTTCCTCACAATTTAAAGTTTTTAAGGCATTTTTGAACACATATTAATGTTGAATTTTGTAATAAAATAAGTGCAATTAAATATCTATTCAAATATATTACAAAAGGTCTTGATAAAGCTATAATTGTATTGGAGAACAATATCAATAACATTATAACTAATTCTGATATAGCTAAGTACGATATAAATGAAACTGAAATTTATTTGTATTGCTAATATGTATTGCCTTATGAATCAATGTGGCAAACTTTTAAATTTGAGATATATTATCAACATCATTCGATCTAGAGATTAAGCATACACCTTTCTGGTTAGCAATTTTTTTTTAATAATTCAAGTAATTTAAATAGTATTGTTAACAAATATGAAAGCAGACTAAGTATATTTTAGTCATGGATTATTTCTTTTTCTTCAGTTGCCTTTTACCATTTGCGAACGTGCGATTCAACCTAAAAATCGAGGAATAATTTTCAGATTGCTTTGCAGAAGAAGAAATAGAAATCCAACAAAAGAAATAATAATAAAAAAAAACTAATTAATAACAGCAACAAATGTACTTGAGTCACACGTTACATCATTGATGAATTAAAGATGATGAGATTAATGTTGTGAAGACCAAGAGGAACTACCAACTAATTTCCCCCAAATTAATCAGCAAATTATGCGACTGCAAAAACAAAAAGACCCCCGGAACCACGCCTTTGACAGCATCTCATCAAGAGCCTCCAACTTTACTTCGACTCTTCAGATGATTTCTTGATTGATCACAACTAGTCAAGAACTACCTCTGCCTATCACAGGCGGCGAATTGTTTCTTCGACTGGTCATTGTAGTGGTGAGAGGTTGTGATTAGTGAGAAGCCCTTCGAGGAATCAGTCCATGCAGTCTTTGAATGATTGAGTCAACTTATATTCGGTTTCAGTCAGGTTCATGGATTTGAAAACTCTTTCTTCCACTTTGAGTTCCACAAAATTGAACTAAACCGGTTCGGGAACCATGTCGGTAGAGAGCTAAACCAATCAAAACTCGTTTCAGAAGAGATCAGCGATTACACGTTCACATCTATCTACCAATATCTTCACAGCTTCAGTGGAGAACATCCAGATGAAATGATCCAGTTGACTCAATTTTAACTGAGAAAAAGACAAACAAAGCAACAATATATATTAGCCTTTTTTCAAATAATAGATATTGCCGAGTAAAAAGAATATTTTCAACTTCCCTATAAAATGGTCCTTCACAGTGCGCAGATCCACCAAAATATTTCAATTCGCATTCTGAACGGTAAAAACATACAAATGAAAAAAAGAACAATAAAACATCTAATTAATGACAGCAACAGGTGTACTTGAGTCACACGCTACATCCTTGATGAACTGGATGGTGAGACTAATGCTGTGAAGAGTAATATTCACAGCTTTGCAACACCAAGACGATCACAACCAAGAGACTAATCAAATTCTCAAATGTGAGGGATTAATTCTTTTTTTTGTTGTTCCGATGTCAAATACTGCTCCATTTCGATTTAAAGATTGTTCTTTTTGCACAACTCCAGTTAAGGCTTATATCAAATTTATTGGCGTAATGTACGTCTTTTTGCACAACTCCTGCTAAGGATAAATAAAGAGAACTAAACCTCTCTCTGTGTGGCGATCAGAGCACAAAAAATGACACTCATGGGATCATACAACGGCTAGATGTGTCCACCAGAATGGACCGACACCACTTGTCGAGAGACAAGTTTGCCCCTAAAACCCTTTGCCAGAAGGTGTATGGACCAGCTATTGGCTAAACAAACAGTATAACACCAAGCCAATAACAGAAGGGTGGAACCATTGGGCTTGGAAGCCGCGGATAGAGCTGACTTGTTGACTAGGATTCGGATTGCTCAGGAGCAGGATGAGAATCTGAACAAGATGTCACAGAATGACAAGACGAAATATCAAACTTCAAACAATGGGACAATTGTTATGAACGAACGGGTATGTGTTCCAGATGTGAAGGAGCTAAAGGATGAGATCCTTAAGCAGGCGCATCAGTCAAGGTTTTCTGTTCATCCAGGGATGACCAAGATGTACTAGGATCTGAAACGGTAATATCATTGGGTCGGGATGAAACAGGATATGGCTAAGTGGGTGGCCGGATGTGAGACATGCCAAAAAATTAAGGCAGAACATCAGTTTCCGAGTGGTTTGTTGCAGACATTACCAATGCCGGAATGGAAGTAGGACATGATCACCATGGACTTTGTACTGGGTTTACCAAAGTCTAAGAAGCAGCATGACGGAGTATGGGTTATTGTCGATCGATTGACCAAGTCTGCTCACTTCTTACCAATAAAAAAGACGGATAGAATATCAAAGTTGGTGGATATGTACATTGATCAGATTTTGAGGTTGCATGGAGTGCCAGTGAGCATTATTTCAGATCATGATCCGAAGTTTACTTCGAGGTTCTGGAAAGAGTACCAGGAAGCTTGTGGGATGCGGTTGCATATGAGTACAATATATCATCCTCAGACTGGTGGACAGTCAGAACGGACGATTAGAACATTGCAGGATATGCTGATAGCATGCGTGCTGGATTTGGGTGGTAGTTGGGAGGACTACTTACCGTTGGAAGAATTCGCAAACAACAATAGTTACCATAGAAGCATTGAGATGTCTCTGTATAAGACATTTTATGGTAGGCCGTGTAGGACACCCTTGTGTTGGACACAAGTGGGGGAACGCAGCGTGATGGGGCCAGCAGTGATCGAGGCTACTACAGAAAAGATCAGATTCTTAAAAGTTAAGCTGAAAGAGGCAATGGATAGAGAGAAAAGTTATGCAGACAAGCGTCGCAAGGACTTGGAGTTCAGTGTAAGGGATATGGTTTACCTGAAGGCACTGACTTATAAGGGAACAGGCAGGACAGCTAAGTATGCTAAGTTGAGTCCGAGGTACATGGGACCATACCGGATATTAGAAAGGGCTGGTGCAGTGGCGTACAAACTGGACTTGCCATCTGAAATGGGAGCGTTCCATAATGTATTCCATGTGTCGCAGCTAAGGAAGCATATAACCGAACGTGAGGCGGTTATAGAGGAACCACCAGCAGACTTGCAAGAGGATCTTGCAGTTGTGGCTAGGCCGGTTCGGGTGTTAGCCAGAAAAGAAAAGACTAAGCAAGGCAAGCTAGTCAGGATGGTTCAGGTCGTATGGGACTGCGACGGACATGAACAGGTTACATGGGAAAAGGAGGCTAGGAGGAAAGCTGAGTATCCCAAGTGGTTTGATAAGTTGCAAACGAATGAGCCGGATTCGAGGGTGAATCCAAAACGGGTGGGGGAGAGTTATAGCATCCAATCCGAGGAAATTAGAGGGATGATAGAGCCAAGGATCGGATATTGGCTGGGAACTGGGAGGTTAAGACTATGGTCGGGGATGACTGGGAAATAGTCGAAGGATGGCTGGGATAGCCGAGCCGGATGAACCATATCCGAGAGAAAATAGGGTTAGTCCGAGTAAGAGTGGACTGTGTCCGGAGAAAAGGAAAGTCTCCGAGAGAAAAATGGAAGTTAGCTGAGGTGGTTCAATTTATCCGGGAGAGAAATGGAAAATGACCGGACATAAGGGAAATAACTCGGATGAAGGCGGTTTATCCGAGAGAAAAGGAAATAGCTGAGGGAAGCTGGACTGGGCCGTGGGCCGTGTGTGAATAGGTTGGCAAAAACATGGTTTATCACGCAGATGGTAGAACTGGTACGGGTCATAGCCGGGATAATCTAATCGGATCAGGATAAATCCTAATAAAACCAGGAAACATCGGTTAAGTCCAAGTTACTTAGGGTTTTGCGAGTATATACGGCATTTTTGAAACTTATCTCGGAAGAGTTACGTTTATTGAGAATAATAAAGCAAGAAAGAGAGATTAGTCGAGAGAAAACCCTAGAGAAAACAGTTTATCCCGAGGATAGCCAAGAGAGATTGAGCCATCGCCGTACAGATCTGACCATCGCCGAGATAAACTGGTAAGCGATCGGATATTTCCCTTTGTGACGAGTTTCCATCGGATAACCCCGAGCTAATAGGTGTGTTTTGTGGGGTTTCTGAGGGAAAACAGAGTTTGGCTCGAAGAAAGGTGAACGGATCGAGAGATAGCCGAGGAGAGAGAGATCGGATCGTAGCGATAGCCGAGAGATTTCTAGAGCGATCGGATATCTTCGTTTCCACGCGAGTTTTATCGGGATTTCTTCTGACCAATCTGTTTTCAACCTTGTTTAAAGTGAGTGCGTGACTGTGGTTAGTATTTAGGATCGTTAGATTGCTAGGGTTTGATGTTTTGCATGTTTGATTGTGTGATTTGCATGTTTTGGTGTTAGCATGTGTTAAACGATTCTATATTATGATATTGTGAGGTGTTTACCGTGGCATAGATGATGTCTAACTAACTTCAGGGTAATCCAGATCATGTACTAGCTTAGGGGATGTGGGATTCTCGCTGAAGTAGACATGAGTCTTGAGTCTTAAAAAGAGATTGATCAAGGGTTAAGGTAGATGATCATGGCCGTTTGATATGTGTTATGTTTATTGTGAATTGATTGTGTGGGATGTTGAATCCGACAGTATGAATGCGTGAATGGTAGTGGCCAAGGTGTTATGGGATGATCGTACTCACTAAATATTTATGACAATACTTATGCCTCTCTTGTTTAAGTGTGCAGGAAATAAGCAGTAAGTAGAGCGAGACCGGCAGCAGTGATGAACATGGATGGATCGGAGATTTGGGTGTTTTATGTATAAGACTTGAGTTTTGTCTTATGGACTTTGGTGTTGACCGTTTAGGTTGCTAGATGATATGATGTATTCATTAGCAAACTGTTGTGCTTTATTTTATGAGAACCCTGAATCTTGTTAAGTGTTTTTATGAAAGGTATAATGGAATGAAATGAGTAAGTTGAATCCGCTGTGTACTGATTATTGCAAATAAAAGTTTAAAATTTTACCTAAGTATAGAACCGAACTGTTAGGATGTAGTAAAGACACGACTGCGGTTTAGTTAGCCGGGTCGGGTCTCCACAAGTTCTCTGAGCATTGCCTTTAAGAATCTGAACTTGTAATAGTCAATGACAAGCAAAGAAAGAGGTTTTAGGAATCAGAAAAAGTATGTGTTTTCTAGCAGATGAGCGTTGTAAATATCTTTATCACACAAAGAGTTATTCTATGAAATCCAAACCAAATTTTCAGAATATATATATCAGCGGAGAAACACATAAGCGAATCAAACTGAGCAAAAAGGCCCCTATGGGACATCGACAAATTAAGTCCATGATTTGAAAAAACTTGAATGGTCACAACTAGTCAAGAAGTGCCTCTCCATAGAGGCGAATGGTTTCTTTGACTGGTCACTGTAGTGATGGGAAGTCGTGATTAGTGAGAAGCCTTGGAGAGGAACCAGTCAATGCGCAAGGAAGTACAGCATTTCAATCTTCTTCTTTGCAATGTTCAGAGGTTTTGAAAGCTCTTCATTCCACTTTGAATCCACGTATTTCGCTCACCGTCAGTTTTCCAATGAAGTTGTGATTAACAATATCATACAATTCACTGGACACCGCTCTGGCCACCCCAATGAGAATGCCTTTCTTGTGCTTCAAGGTAAGTTTTGATATGCTTAAACTATAAACCTTTTCTCTTGATATAGCTGGATGTGACAGATAAAACTTGATTCTTAAAACATCCTTAAGTTAGTGAGTTCTTGTTGCATTTTTTTTTTCTTACATATAGGAAAAAAAATAGAGCTCAGTACTAGGCTTTAACACATCTGAGATATCAGAAGAGTGCGTAGGACCCAACCAACGCTAAAGCCAATTTCCTCACAGCTCTCTTGCACCAGCCGGCCATCGAACCCGGGACTATATCGTCGTAGATATAATCCCACCACTAGACCACTGGTGCTAATTGTTTAGTGTTAACCTTTTCATATATTTATATATAATATTTCAACTTCGATGAAGAGCATATTCTGTTACTCGTATGCATTTTGTATATAATTTGGTGTTTGATCTTTTTCTAACCGGTAGGAGGACAATATATTATATAACTCAAGGGTGTTTTGATGAAATTTTGCCTCGACAAGTACTAGATTGATAGCTTCATACTATTGCAGTCATATCCTAGAAAAGTAAATATCTCCATTTAGTAGAGAGACCTAAAAGCCAAATAAATTAAAAGATCCAAACTTTTTGCTATATAAGAGATCCAAAAGTAAAGAAAGATCAGCCTTCATAGTCGCCTTGCGGATACTTCTTCTTGCTCAGGTTTAGGTTGAATCGCACGCCTAACCGTAAGTTGCTTATCGCCCATCTTAATCCCGTTTAGAGTGGCACATGCGAGCATGCTCAGAGGCTTGTAACAGAGATTTTGACAGAGTACTAGCTAGTAGTTATAAGATTTTGGACGTTAATTGAAGTTCCGATTCGGGTTTGCAATAATATTTATCTTTGATCCAAAAACTGTTCTAATAAAATAAATGAGTCCATTAATAACAGGAAGAGGTAAAAGAAAACAAATAGTTGAAGAGTACTCTTGTGTAGTATTTACTAAAGTAGCTAAAAGAAGTAATTAAGAAACAAGCACTATGGAAATTTCCCAAATAGGGAATCAAATCGATGGTGTAAAGAGAGCAAGATGAAACATTCTTTGTCTGTGTAATTCGCATTCATTCTTACAATATGGGTGGGAGGCACAAAAAGTAAAATAAACATTGAGAAATTCGAAAAAAAAAGTAGAATAAAATTGAGTAAAAGATAAAACTTGCGCTCTAAGTAAACTAATAACACGAACCAGTCATATACAATGCTCAAGCAAGCCAGTGCCCTTGAATTTCTCTTCCATCAATCCATCCATTCGAGCTGCCATCTCCAGAGTCAGATAGTTCTGCCAATCTCCGACCTTCCCCTTCCTGAAATACGCACTATTCGGATAAGGACTAGTAGGAACGTCTTCTTCTTGTCTCTCCCCTCTGTTGGCTTCAAGGTTCTTCAGCGTCTCGAAGCTGCAAAGATTCACTACTTTTTCAACAACCCCTTCATTTTCTTCCTCATATGTGAATCCAAAACCCATAAAGTCAGCCAATCTCTTCACAGACGGCAAAGGATCAGCACTCATCGTCTCGTACTTGAGGAACAGAACCTGATCTGGATTCTCTTGGTAAGCTTTCCAATACGACATGACATGGTCTAGATAAGGTCCGTACCAAGAAAAATCTCGACAGAACATATCAAAACACTCCTCAAGACTACTGAGAGGGCCATTTTTATATGACCTTTGCTTTTGAATGAAACTCCACATGGAGACAAAGGTGTCCTTTGGGTCTCTCAAGATGTAAACCATCTTACAACCCGATTTCGAAATCGATTCCGGTAATAAACCATGTGGGAGATGAGTTGCAAACAGAGTATTCCCTTTGTCATTAAGAACATCATCTTGAGGGAAGAAAGGAAACTTGGACTCCAAGAAAGGAACAAGCTCGTGAGGGTTGAGTTTTAGGAGAGGGTTTGAAGAATGGTCATACCGAGATCGATTTGCTATGGTGAAAGTTAGAGCTTTGAGCCAGGTGGTGCCTGACTTTGGGTAGCTACAAACGAAGAAGTCAACGGGTCGCGCTTGGAAGAATTCTTGCGTGTAAAGCCAACCTTGAAGGAGATGATGTGTTATCCAGTGACCACCGTAGCGGATCAGCGGAACATTTTCAAACCAGCCTTTTGCGTGAGGAAACGTGGCGATCAGGTCTCGGTACCGTTCCTGATTCTTCTTGAACTGGTCTGTCTTGATCTCTTCGTTGTTTGGTACGGCCTTGTCAGTTAGGGTTTCTGATTCCATCGGATTTGAGGACTCGTATAGTGTTGTTCAATGGGAGATTTATTGACTACCTCTAGGGTGATGCTCTGTGTCTGGACAAAGATTGGGTTGTACTGTTGATATATCATAACCACAAATGCCACCTCATCCTATGATCAGTGTCATAATCTCAGCCACTAGATCTTGGGGAATCTTTTTTTCTTTTCATTTTTATAATTATATTTCAACACCAAATTTGAGAATTGTTACCTTAATTAATAGTGGTTCACTTGTTACCTTTAATTAATAGGTGTTCACCTCTTTCTATTATTAGGTTTGGAGTAGCATAATCATATCTATTACTAATAGAAATTTATGATAAATACCTCTAAAGATGTTCACATAGGATTTAAAGATTCAATTCTATTGGTACACATCATCATTATTTTTAGTTAATTATATATTGTATATTAAAATTAATGAATTCGTTTTACTTGTAATAAAGAAAATTTCTAAATTTTAATTAATTTTATTTTTGTTGTTATTAGAAAAGTTTCTAAAATTTAAGTTAGTTATTAATAAAAAAGTGTTTTGAAAATAGATCCTATTTTTCTATTAATAATAAAAAGTTAAATTAACATATAAATAGATTATGAAAAAAAAATCCATATATATTGAACAAAATTATTAAAAACTATATTTAAAACCATAGTTAAATTATTTTAAAATTTTAATCACGACAAATAATTAAAATATGAAGTGCTAACTTAAAATATATTAGTTGTGGTATGTGTTGATGTTTTAGGCCAATGAGAGCGTCCACATAGGACATATATATTCAATCTTATTAGTCTATATTAGCGTTTTTCATTAAACAAAAAAAAAAATCTTATTAATAATTTAAATAAATTAAAACATACAAAAATATAAAATTATCACAATAGAATGGAAAATTAAGATAATTTTTTTTAACTATATAAAATAAATTTATGTCAAAAGTCTAAATCTATTGTGAAAATAAAATGAAAATTCATTGTCACAAAAACTAAACTAATAAAAACAAATATGTAAATCAATAACGAAAAAGTTAAATTAAAAAAAAAAATTAGCATATATATTTTAAATGAATAATTTATTTAGAAAAAATATTAAGATTAAAATTTCATATAAACATATAAAATTGTTATTTAAAAATATCAGTACTACCAAAAAAATATTCATTTTATATTATCAAAAAAGAAAGTCATCTAAAACTTATAATTTTGGGGGAAATATTTAAAAAATTAACACAAAAATCTTAACAAACCAAAAATGATACTTTATGCTAATTACTCAAGAAAGTTAAATTACTGAAGAAAGCTAACAAAAACCAAAATATAAATTATTTCTTACAACATGTCAATACAATTATAATGAAAGTCTATATCGAGAAAGTTAAATTAACAAAAAAGAGGATATTAACTTAATATATATGTTATTTATTTAACAAAATCAATATAAACAGAAAAATAAGAGAATAAAAAACTTAAATAATATTAAAAACTTAACTAATAAAAATAATATAAATATTTAAGCTAATTATTTAAGGAATCAATATTAAGAAATTAATTAACTAAAAAACTAAAACGGAAATTAAGTTTTAAAAAATATTTTTTTTAAAAAAAACACTTAAAAATATATTGACTTGATATCTGACTAACTACTTAAAAATTTAATATAAAAATATTTAACTAACAAAAAAATTATGTCTTCGAAATATCAATATTTTAAAAAAAATGGTGTGTTAAAATAAACTAAAAATCAATATCATGAGAGGTAAATTATCAAAGGAAAAAGTTGTATAAAGTAAAATAAGCTTGATATTTAGGCTAGCTACCAAACAAATATTAACTAAAAAAAGCAAATGATGGTATAAGCTTTTGAGAGAAGTTCACTTAAAATTTAGAATAACCAGTTATAGCATGTCAAAATAGCATTTTAATTAATTTAAAAAGTAAATTTAACAAAAAAAAGTATATATGTAAAAGATATTAGATTAATATATATGCTACCTATTTGAAAAATCAATAACAAAAGAGATTAATTAAAAATATATATGTTTTAAGTATATCAAACCTGCAGAAAATTAGATAATAAAAATAAAACATAAAATTACCATTGAAGATATTTAAAATAACAAAAAAACAAGATCTAAGAAGAAAATTAGTTTGAAATATAGTTCCAAAAATATTCATGATTTTTAAAATATTGGTGCTGACTATAAATAACCATATAAAGTTTTAATAGGTTATACAAGTTTCTAAATCAAACATATTATTTAAATTTACAAAGATTAATACCTTGGTTGCGTCTGGTTGAAAAATAAACAAAGTAAAATACTACACAAGTAACTTTACATTCAAAATATAATAAGTAATAAAGTCTTATTTGTATACATATTTACTGCTTATAATTTAGTTAACATGAACAACACATGAGCAACATCCTCTAAAATTTTATTTAAATAATATAATATGTCAAAGTTATGAATCAAATTCAAAGGAGAATATATGAAGATAAAATATTTAAATCAAAACATGAATAAACACACAAAAGATAAAAAAAAAAAAACAGTGATAATATGAAGTCTCAACATCTTCTTACATATTTAAAAACAAATATTAGCAAATATTGACTGCAAATAAAACAGATCTTATTGACTGAATAGAAATATAACCTAAAATTCATAGAAGATCTGGTAGAGAAGCAAAAAGCAGTTTTACATGATTAGTGTAGCTTACTAACAAAAGTAAATCTGAATCAATATATATCATATATTATATATGTATATATACACAATATTAGTGAGACATTTAGTAAAGAAACTAAATATTTAAACATATAAACCTTTTAAAAAAAACCATAGAAATCCTAAGGATACAAAACAAAACACCAAAAATTTAGTAAGGAAATCATTTTCTAAATCAAACATATGCACATCGAAGTTGGATAATTCGTTAGGTGTCATTACTATGATTTTACTTAATAAGATTTATAATTTTATAAACAAAAATAGATACTACATATTATATTTTAATTTTTTATATAAAAGAAAATTTCTACACATATATTATAGTTTTGACAATTTAAAAGATATTAGCCAAAAAATTAAGGGGGAATTGCTGAATATGACTCAAAACTTGAGTTGAAATGCAAAACTAGACCCCCTATTGCATGTTTGACAAAAATAACTCACAGGAGTAGTGAAATTACAATTTTAACCCTTATGACCAAAGAAAAAAACGTCAACCTCAATTACTATTTTATCCCAGAGAAGTCTACTCGAGAAGTTAAGTAGACTTCTCGAGTAGACTTCTCCAAGAAGTCTACTCTTTAATAATATGTTTACAATTAATTTTAAAAATCATAAAAGATAATTTAATAAAAAAATTAGATACATAACAACAAATATATATTTTTTACACCTATTAAAAATAAAATTTGACAGAAAATAATCAATTTAAATCATCATAGATAAATTAAGATAAAAATCAATACTAAGAGACTTCTCGAGTAGACTTCTCGGTTTCTCGAGTAGACTTCTCGAGTAAACTTCTCAAGAAGTCTACTTACACGAAATTTTTCCTACATATATAAGGAGAGTTTAACCTAATTGTATTAACAACATAATCTCTCTCTATCTAAAAAACGCCTCTCTCTCTCTCTTCTCCCTTCTCTCTGGCCATGAATTTCTTCTCCTTCCTCTCTTGCTATCAATATCCTCTCCATCCTCTCTATCTTGCATTCAACCTCCTCTCACTTGCAGGTTATGGTAGTGGTAAGCAAATCTGAGCTTTTGTGTTCCTCTTTTTATTTGTTTTGTGTTTATATACTGAGATTATTATTATAGATTTGAGCTTATTGTTGTAGATCTAAGTTTATTTTTGTAGATCTGAGTTTATTGTTGTGTAAATTTTGTAGATTTTGTTAATTTTTGTTATTATTGCAAAGCTGAATTTTGTTGATTTTTGTACAGATATGAATGTTATAAATATAGTAGATTATTATTATAGATCCGAGCTTATTAGTTTAGATTTGAGCTTATTGTTGTAGATCTAAGTTTATATTTGTAGATCTGAGTTTATTGTTGTATAAATTTTGTAGATTTTGTTCTAGATCTAATTTTTTCGTTATTGTTGCAGAGCTGAATTTTGTTGATTTTTTTGCAGATCTGAATGTAAACTTCTCGAGTAGACTTCTCGATCTCGAGCAGACTTCTCGAGTAGACTTCTCGATCTCGAGCAGACTTCTCAAGCAGACTTCAGTTGCATACATAGTTTTCAGAGATTTTAGTTTACTAGTCATTTCTTATGCCAATTTTAAGATTTATAATTAGTGATCCTTAAATGTTTGTTTGTTTAGAGGGTTATTTTCTATGTAATGTTGAATTGCATTGAATGTTTTGTATCAAATTCCTAAATTATCTATGTTTATCTATTTTACAAAATAGACTTCTCCTGTCTCGAGTAGACTTCTTAAAGACATTAATTTAAGTGATTCAGAGGGACATTTCTCCCATTTATATCATATAACTTGTCAACCGAGTAGACTTCTCTTGTCTCGAGTAGACTTCTCCTGTCTCGAGTAGACTTCTAAAAGACATTAATTTTACATAACTTAAAAGTGATTCAGAGGGACATTTCTCTCATTTATATCATATAACTTGTCAACCGAGTAGACTTCTCTTGTCTCAAGTAGACTTCTCCTGTCTCGAGTAGACTTCTAAAAGACATTAATTTTACATAACTTAAAAGTGATTCAGAAGGACATTTCTCTCATTTATATCATATAACTTGTCAACCGAGTAGACTTCTCTTGTCTCGAGTAGACTTCTGAAGTAGACTTCTCATTGTCTCGAGTAGACTTCTTAAAAACATTAATTTTACATAACTTGAAGGTGACAACATTCGCCCTCCTTTGCTATTCACCCTCCTTTGCCAACATTCACCAAGAAGCTCACCATGTGTGCAACCATCTCTTAAGAACAACATTCACCCTCCTTTGCTATTATCCACCTCGAACTGCCACACTGATTCACTCTTAACCCATTCTCCATAAACAGCGGGTATGTGAGCCATTCTCTTTGAAAAAAGAACAAAATCCAAACCACATTAGACATCAAAATTGCATAAGTAGACTTCTCTGAAAGTCGGATGAAGTCTACATAGTAGACTTCTACAGTAGACTAAGAAGTCTACTCTTAATAAGCTAAGTATCATATAAAACTTGAAAACTCATTCGACTATACCTATAAAATATAAACATGCAAAATTTATACATAAGCAAGAAAACTTAATAACAGAAGCTTAGGGTCACGGAAATCTTAAAAATTCGTTATATATTGTATAAAAATGATTTTTTTTTTAAAACAAGAAAAGTAGACTTCTCGGATAAAAGTAGACTTCTCGCAGGTTAGTTTTGCAATTGCCAAAATATTAGTAGAATTCTCTATGAAAAGTAGACTTCTCCGAGAAGTCTACTTTCGTAAGTAGACTTCTCGCAGGTCATTTTTGCAATTGCAAAATATTTGATTTTTTGGTCAATTGCAAAAATGACCTGCGAGAAGTCTACTTCCGTAAGTAGACTTCTCGCAGGTCATTTTTGCAATTGAAAAATATTTAACTTTTTGGTCAATTGCAAAAATGACCTGCGAGAAGTCTACTTGCAAAAGTAGACTTCTCCGAGAAGTCTATCCTGAAAAGTAGACTTCTCTGAGAAGTCTACTTCCATAAGTAGACTTTTCGCAGGTCATTTTTGCAATTGACCAAAAAGTCAAATATTTTTCAATTGCAAAAATGACCTGCGAGAAGTCTACTTGGCATAGAGAAGTCTACTCTACAAAGTCAAAAGTTGGTCAATTGCAAAAATGACCTGCTTCTAAAGAAGTCTACTCGAGAAGTCTACTCTATTTTTTTTGTTATCAAAGGAAATTGAGTAGACTTCATTCAGACCAAAAGAAGTCTACTTTTTCATGCGGTCAATTGCAAAACTAACCTGGGCATTGACTAGTAGACTTCATTCGGACCGAGAAAAGTCTACTTTCGGAGTATTTTCATAAATAAGTGAGGAAGATGAGGATTAGTTGGTCATTTAGATTTCCAAAAATAAAAGAAATTAATTAAAAATAATGGCAATTTCGTGAATAACTGAAACTATGAAGGATTGTTTGGACACAAAATGGTAAATGTTGGAAAAGTGATTTTTGTGGGTTAGATTTGCAATTCAAATCAAATTTTAGGTTATTTTTGCAAGAATCCCAAAAATTAAACCAAATTATTAATACAGACTCGCGCGTAGCACGAATTAAAAGCCTAGTAATATATAAAAGTTGAAGGTATAGTGCATTGAGGACGTCCACATAGGATTAAAAAACTCTATTTGATTGGTCCACATCAGCATCATCATATAATATATAAAAGTTGATGGCATAGTGCATTGAGGGTGTCCACATGGGATTAAAAACCTCGATCTGATTGGTCCACATCAGCATATTCATTAAATAAAAAAATATTAAGTATGATTAGAACATAAGAACTTGATTTAATTGGTCCACATCAGCTTTTAAATCAAACCAAAAATTATTAAGTATAATTAAAACATTAAATGTTAATTTAACAAATTATGTCCAAAAAAAAGTAAATTCAATCTGATTGATCCAAATCAACATATTTATTAAATCATAAAATGTTAATATGGTTTAAAAATTTAAAAGTTAAATAAAAAAATTAACAATATCCTCTACCTATTAATTGAGAATGAAGTTTAATGAAAAATGCTGATTTATTTTAATTTGATTGGTTAATATGTTTAGTTTGAGTAATTTTAATGTGACATGGAAATGATGATGTGTAATAACGATGTAATTATGACATGTCAGTTTTTAGTACACATGGCTTGTGACATGGCATTATTTAATCTATAAATAAAATTTGATGTTAAAATTTTGATGCAAAATTAAAGTATTTGGAAAAATTATATTTTTATCAAATAGATTTGAAATTACATTTCACCACAAAAATTTTACTAAAACAATTTACGCATTTCAAATATTTAGCAGAAAATTTGTGACAACCTATTTAGCCATAAACTTTTTGATATCTCACGAAATCAAATTAAAATACTCTAAAATAAATATTTTTTGGTGGAAAAGTTACAAATTCATGTTTTTGGCGAAAAAAATTTGAAATCAGATTTTCATGAAAGTTTTTTGAAATTATACTTTTAAATAAGGTTTTTTGACAGAAGAGTTACGGTTTCACTTATATAGCAGAAAATTCATTAAATAAAAATTTTGACTGGTAGTTTTTAGAATCACATTTTTAATGTAAAGTTTTGGCGAATTTTTTTTTATGAATTTACTTTTTGGCAAAAAAATCACAAAATCGAAATTATGATAAATTGTTTTTAGATCATATTTTTGACGTAATGTTTTGAGTGTGAAAGTTACCTATTCATGTTTTTGGCATGAAATTTGTGAAATCTTTTTTTTGATGGAAATTTTTGAAATCTTATTTTAAATAAGTTTTTAGCAAAATATTTATAAGTTCAATTGTTTGTTGTGTGAAATTTTGCGGCATCAAATTTTTAGAAGGAGAATTTCTTCACTTTTATTATCATCTTATTTTGTCTCACTATAAATAAAGATCAAAAGTTTATATTATATGTGAATGTATTTCAATTATATAGTGAGACTTACGAACCAGAAATAGGACGTAAAGTGACGGAAAAAATTATAAAAAGATGAAAAAATATAAATAAAAAGTAGAAAACAACGAATAACGAAGAATCATTTTATTTTATTTTATAATTTTTTTAAAAAATATTTTAAATTTTGTAAATGTTTTATTTTTTACTATGACTCAATTTCTCAAATCTATTAAAACAAGTTTTTACAAACAAATTTTTTTAACAAATATATTATCAAAACAGACCAATCACTTATTTGTTATTATTGATATATATTATTAATAATTAATTTTTTATAAAATCTTCATGCCTGCACATTATGTGCGGGCTAACTACCTAGTATGTATATAAAAAAGTAACTATTACCAATTATAAATTTTATAAAATCTACAACAACTCGATTTAACAATTAAAACAATGAAAACTGAATAAAATATAATATAAAACTCTTGGAAGACATGATGGAGAAAGAAAAAAATGGTTTTGCATGATCATTATAGCTTCCTAACAAAATTAAATACGAATCAACATGAATCATGGATTATATATACAGTGGTACACGACATCAATAAGATTTTCAATAAAAACTAAATATTTGAACATATAAACCTTCAAGAAAAAAAGAACTATAGAAATTCTATGGAAAACAGAAAATAATACCAAAATCTTAGCAAGATTATATTTCTCTAAATCAAATGTATATGTACGTCAAAGTTGGATAATTTGATCGGTGTCATTGTTATTATTTTACCTAATAGTTTTTAAAAATTTATAAATAAAAATAGGATAAATTACACATTATATATTAAATTCTCTTATATAAATAAAAATTTTTATAAATATATATAATTTTTAATAATTTTAGAGATAGTATTAAAAAAATAAACTAAAATATTAATACAGACTTGCGCGTAGCACGAGTTATATACCTAGTATAATATATAAAAGTTGATGGCATAGTGCATTGAGGACGTCCACATGAGATTAAGAAATTCAATATGATTGGTCCACATCAGCATATTCATTAAATAAAAAAATATTAAGTATGATTAGGACGGAAAAAGTTGACTTAATTGGTCCACATCAGCTTTTAAATCAAACCAAAAACTATTAAGTATAATTAAAATATTACAACGTTAATTTAACAAATTATGTCCAACAAAAAAAAGTAAATTCAATCTGTTTGATCCAAATCAATATATTTATAAAATCAGAAAATATTAATATAGTTTAAAATTTTAAAAGTTAAATAAAAAAAATAAACAATTAACAATAAATGTATAAAAAAGTAATCATTATCAATTATCAATTTTAAAAAAATCCACAACTACTCAATTTAATAATTAAAATAATAAAAACTGAATAAAAATATAACATAAAACTCTTGGAAGACATGATGGAGAAGAAAAAAAAAGGTTTTGCATGATCATTACAGCTTCCTAACAAAACTAAATGCGAATCAACATGAATCATGGATTATATATGCAGTGGTACACAACATCAATTAGACTATCAATAAAAAACTAAACATTTGAACATATAAACCTTCAAGAAAAAAGGAACTATAGAAATTCTATGGAAAACAGAAAATAATACCAAAATCTTAGTAAGATTATATTTCTCTGAATCAAATGTATATATACGTCAAAGTTGGATAATTCGATAGGTGTCATTGTTATTATTTTACCTAATAATTTTTTTAAGTTTATAAATAAAAATAGGATAAATTACATATTATATATTAAATTCTCTTATATAAATGAATTTTTTTATAAATATATTATATTTTTAATAATTTTAAAGATAATAGCTAAAAAAAATAAACCAAAATATAAATACAGGCTCGCGCGTAGCGCGAATTATATACCTAGTATTCATTAAATAAAAAACTATTAAGTATGATTAGGACAAAAAAAACTAGATTTAATTGGTCCACGTCAGCTTTTAAATCAAACCAAAAATTATTAAGTATAATTAAAACATGATAAGTTAATTTAACAAATTATATCCAACAAAAAAAGTAAATTCAATCTGACTGATCCAAATCAACAAATTTATTAAATCAGAAAATGTTAATATGGTTTAAAAAAATATACAACAACTCGATTTAACAATTAAAACAATAAAAACTGAATAAAAATATAACATAAAACTCTTAGAAAACATGATGGAGAAGAAAAAATGGTTTTGCATAATCATTAAAACTTCCTAACAAAATTAAAATGCGAATCAACATGAATCATGGATTATATATACAGTGGTACACAACATCAATAAGACTTTCAATAAAAAAAACTAAATATTTGAACATATAAACCTTCAAGAAAAAAAGAACTATAGAAATTCTATGAAAAACAGAAAATAATACCAAAATCTTAGCAAGATTATATTTCTCTAAATCAAATGTATATGTACGTCAAAGTTGGATAATTCGATAGGTGTCATTGTTATTATTTTACCTAATAGTTTTTAAAAATATATATATAAAAATAGGATAAATTACACAGTTTATAATAAATTTTCTTATAAAAATAAAAATTTCTATATATATATATATATATATATATATATATATTTTTAATAATTTTTGAGATAGTAGCTAAAAAAATAAACCAAAATATTAATACAGACTCGTGAGTAGCGCGAGTTATATACCTAGTCTATTACTAATAAAAGTTGAAGCTAAATGCCTCTAAGGATGTCCACATATGATTAAAAAGTTTGATATGATTGGTCCACATCAGCATTTTTCATTAAATAAGAAAAATGTTAAGTATGATTAATCTTAATTTTGTTGTAATCATGAAAAAATTAAATAAAAAAACTTAAGTAACATATAGAAAATAAAATTATATTAAAACACAAAAAAATGGTATCCTTATTAATAAAATAGAAATATGTTTTCAAAAGAGTTAAATTAACAAAAAAAAACCAATATCATAATAATTCTAACTTATAATATAATTAGGAAAATTCTAACTTCTAAATTAATTGACAAGAAAATATAAAACATTGATTTTATTTTATAGATGGAAAAATCAAAATAAAAAAACTTAAACAACAAATAGAAACGAAAATTGTGTAAAAAAAAAACTAAAATATAGCATCCGTCAAATTTAAAACATTAATTTCATTTTAGAGATGGAAAAATTAGAATAAAAAAGGCTTAAGTAAAAATACAAAAGAGAATTATGTTAAAAACCAAAAAAAATAGTATCTTTCAAAATAAAATAGAAATTTATTTTCAAAAGAGATAAACTAACAAAAAAATCAATACCATAAAAGCTCAAACTTATAATATAGATTAGGAAAATTCTAACTTCTAAATTAATTGACATTAATTTCGTTTTACATATGAAAAAAGCTTACGTAACAAATGGAAAATAAAATTATATTAAGAAAACTAAAATATAATATCCCTTGAAATTTAATGGAAAAACGTCAAACTAACCAAAAAACTAATATCGTAAAAGTTAAAACTTATAGCATATATTAGAAAATTTATAACTTATAATGTATTGCACATATACAAATATATAATAATTACGTCATATACTGTGTAGATGCTATTAGAAAACTGATCATCATCAATGACGAGAACTTTCTTATCCAGTTAAGCTAATGATATCATCAATGGTGGAAGTCATAATAAAATAAATGTTCACTTGCAATTAAAAAGATAAGCATGTTTTCCCAACAACTCATTTATATATTATAATCTGGAATACAATCTATGTTTACTTAGCACCATTTTTAATTTTCTGAACAGTGGGTCAATTGTTCGTGTTGCTCTTTCGCCAATTTCCAAAGAAAAATAACAAAAAGTGTTGTCAAACCTATCGTGTTCCTGGCCACAATTATGAACCCAAAAACATTTCAAGGTTTTTAATCTCAAATATATAATTACCATTGTTTTACTATTCTTTATGAAAATATGATGAATCTTGAAATAAATTAGATAATAAAATTTATTTAACTCTTAACATCATATTTTAAATTGTAACATATAAAAATAATATTTCTGCACTCCACTTCTTCCACCCGGTTTTTTCTGAAAAATATATTGAAGCAACTACTAACTATTTGACATGGTAAGTACGCTCACATGCATTACCTCACCATACTTTAATTTCCTATTGTGTTTTTAGATATAAAACAAAACTGTTTTAAAGCTATTATGATATGATGAAAAATTAAACATGTTTTTATAAAAAAACTTTTTAGCTTTCAACATGTTATAAATTTATGTTTCAAAAAATTAGGAATCATTATAAAAAAAAGCAAATTAACAAAAGACAAAGTCGTATAAAAGAAATCTAACTTGGGCTAAAGTTTTTGGAGAAGCCTATCTAAAATAAACAAATGATGTTATAAGCATTTGAGAAAAATCCGTCTAAGATTTAAATTCAACAGTTAGAGCATATCAAATCAGCTTTATAACTAGAATTAAAATTAATATAAAAAACCAAATTTAACAAAGTAAAAGCATTTGTATAAAAGAAATTAATGTGATGTCTATGATACCTATATAAAAAATCAACAACAAAAGAGTTTGAGAAAAAGAATATAAGTCATGAGTATATCAAACATACAAAAAAATATATAAATTACAATAAATAAAAAATTACTATCAAAAGAAAAAAAAATTAAAACAAAATTAATTTAAAATTAGTTTCAAAAAGTTTCTTCCTGATTTCTAATGTATTAATATCAACAATGATTAACTATTTAAAGTTGCAATAGGTTTACAAGAGTTTCTAAACCAAAAATATTTTTAAATATACAATTATTAATACACTTGATGTTTCTGATTCAAAAATTAACATAGAAAAATATTATATAAATAACTTTACACTCGATATTTAACAAGTAGTAAAATATGATTTCTATATATAGCTACTACTTATATCTGAACCAACATCAAAAACACGTTCTAAAATTCTATTTAAATAATAAAGTATGACATAATTATGAATCAAACTTAAATTGGTAAATGTATATAAAATATTCAAATCAAAGCATGCATATTGTACACAAAAGATAAAAACAATAAAAAAAAATAATGCAAAGACTCCACACCACCGATCCTACAAGTTAGAAAACAAAAATTATCAAATATTATATTTTATTAAGAAAATTCTTAGGTTGTACGTAACGTTTTTATGAATGTTTAAACTGATGGCATAATATATGCTTCATTTATTGACTTCAGCTTAATTAGAGATTATCAACATATATATTAAGTAAGTTAACACAATATATACGCAGCTTGTTGATGGGCTCAAGACTTTAACAAGAAAAATTATGTATGCGTCAAAAATATTCTGACTATTCTTGTTTATATTTGATAATTAGTTAAACGTTAGGAAATTCCCAAAACCACGCTTAATTTTACAAAACTGATTATCAAAAGCTATTGACAATCACGAAATTGTTGTTTTTTTCTTGCAAATTTGATAAATGAAAATCTCTCTCACTTTCTCTCTTTGTCTATGTTCTAATTACTTCTTTGTTTAGTTTGATTCGGTTTGGTTTGATTATGTTCGTGTTAAATGTGTATGTGTGGTGTTGTAATCCTGTGTGATGCATGCACCAGTCGAGCGTGTTCCTTATCTGTGTGTGTGTGAGGAATAAAAGAATATTCGGTTTTATATCTAAAATCAAAACCCACAACTATGATTCGATCTTTTGTTTGGATGGTGTCTTCAAACCAATTTTTTAAGCAATCTGGTTTACCTTTAGCAAAAATACTTCTTTTGACTTGGCCCAATCTTAGCCCATTAATAGTCCAATTTGAAGACATTATAGGTGAAACCTTAGGGAACCCTAATTAAACCGTGTCTGGCAAGCTATTGATTAAAAACTAGAAAACCTGATAAATCATTGAAAAAGGTGTGTAGATTAAAAACGAAACACAGGGATATTATATGTTTGACAAAACAAAGAAAAACAAGGTATGAAAACTCTAAAAAATAAAAGAAAATTAATAATACCTATTTCTAAAAAGAAATATGTATCTCAGTCTTGGTGATCCAGCATGGTCTCTTATTCAGCTTGGACTTCTCCTCTGACACCGTAAGCTTAAGTTGTTGGAGCTCTTTTTTGAGTTCCCGAATCCGATCTTCAGAAGTCTTCTTCTCCGAGGACACCCTGGCAAGCTTTGAAGCCAACCATTCGACACTAAAACCAGCTCGTTTCACATCAGACAACTCCTTGGAAACTTTGCTCAGTTCATCTTCGGTGAGACCACGCAGAGGCTTGTGGTAAAGTCTCTTGATGATGCCTAAGAGAAGGCTCATGTATCTTGTCCTGAGCTCATCGTCTTGCAGCTTGACATTCACTGCAGTTTCAGGGTATGTCTGGAAAATCCAGTTTGCTAACTTAACCTGCGAAGGATCAAGAATGAAGCCATTCACAGTTACCTTTCTTTGTATCTGCAACTGGTTCCTCATCACTTGATATTCCCGTCGTTAAAGCCTTTTTAAATCGATCGGATAGTAATTGTCACAAGAAAGTCTATTTCATTCGCTGCTTCGTGATGATATGCTCAGATAGCTCCTCTCTCTCTATATATATATATATATGTGCATAGCTAGCGAAAGAAACTGATATTAATTTGCAATTCCTATATCAAATTGAGTTCACTTATTCATGAATTATTTAGATTTTTATTTTTTAATCTTCGAATTAGTAAACACGATAACTTTATCAAACCAAAAAATAATAATACAATTCATATCTCTATACTGATTTTCTTAAATTTTGTTTCGAACTAGGAATTAGTGAAACAAGAAAACAGTGTTTATTAACAAAAGTGCCATCGAAGATTTATTTTTCTATATGACGGCAACCTTATCGTGCTCACCACGCGCCCCTCTTAGTTGCTTTCATGCTGGTTATCCGACGCCGTTTACAGTGCCTATCAAATGGAAACGGCGGAGCAGGATTTACAACGGTAGAAACGGCGGCGGTGGCGGGCGGAAGATATCACCTGAGATCGATGAATGAAGTACCATCGACATCCTGAAGAGTCATTACAACGACGACAGTATCTGTATTGTATGACACATTGTTTCTTTCTTTCATACACTTAAAAATCTAGATCACGATACAATGTGCAAGGAGCTAAATTTTGAAAAATGGGATTGAAGTTTCCATGTAATTTGGTTTCTTTCAACACTTTTCATTGCAGTGAAGTTTTGCTCCATGTAATTTGGCTTCTTGTAACTAAAGTACCAAAACTTGATCGACGCATTCTTTCTATTACAGACTGTATTATACAGTCTTTCCAATAACATGTGTTGAATTAAGCTTGAGAAAAGCTTGAGAGACGAAAGAAGACTTCCTAGTTCTACCGAGACATGGATCCTAAAGGGGCTAGGAGTAGAGAATATTCATAGGAGTTATCTAATGAGATTCTCTAATAGAACTAGGATATACTCGATTATTATATAAGGAGATGCTGGTGTGTAGCATAACTTAGTGAGATTGAGAGTTTAAGATTTTTGAGTTATTTTTCTAAAGAGAGTTGTCTTTATCAATTTCGAGTTCTTACTTTCTGGTTTAATACAATAACATGCCTTCCTCTGCTTAGACGCATCAGTTAATCTTAGAATCTCGCTGCAACTTTCACATGGACGTCTGAATGATTTAAGAGTACAAACCATAAAACGAGAAGCAAAACCCTAGCGTGTTCCTCAGGGATTGTATCTTCAGTTTTCGGTTTATATTCGGTTTGAAATTCTTTCGTTCGGGTTCGGGATAATTGTAACCGAAATTTAGAACTAAGATAGTATCTCCAGTTAAGGAGAATTGTCACCCCAAGTTAAAGACTTGTTCGATTTGGTTTGATTAGGAGAAATGCCGTTTCTCCTCCGCCCAACGACGCCGTGTCTCCTCTTTCCGCCGCCGCTATTTCTCCGACGGAGCTCTTCACTCTTACTCAAGCTTCCAATCCAACCGTCTCCGAGACCTCTAAGATCCGGGAAATCCTCCGTTTTCCTTGTTCGAGTCAATACAGCCGTCAATTCGCTAAAACCCTTCGAGAATGTTAAACCCTATCTACAATCGGAATCGAGAACCATCCTCGCTGGCTGGCTCTGCAACTTGGTCTCTGTTGTTTCGCTTTCCCAGATTATCCCCAGGATCGGCTCCTTCACCTCCAACCTCAACGCAAACGCCGCGAGCCCAATGAAGCTCAGAAACGCGGCTCTCGTGCTGGCGGCTCTGTTTCTGGCTAGGGTCGTCGCCGGTTATCTGCAGCAGGCGTATCTCTGTGTGACAGGCATTGCCTGCAATTTATGTTTTCCGGTTCAAATACGTTTCGGTTTAAAGTTTCATTTTGAATTCTCCGGTTTGTTAATTTCGGTTTATGGTCGTATGTTTGACCATTCAGACTTTATGAATGCTGTACGAGTATTTTGGAAAAGGAATCAATCATTATTCTCTCGTTCTTCTCTCCACTCTCTCTCTATCTCTGCTGTGTACGCCATTGTCGTCACTCTTCCGGATCCTGATCTTTAAGGTAGCCCTTCTCTTCTTTAAACCGCTTTACAGACTCGATTCAGCCGTGCTTAAGATCCACGGAGGATCTCTAGTCGGTACCTATAAATATATCGCACTAACCCCGCTGTCCCAATGGTATCAGAGCCACTCCGATCCTAGGGAGCTCAACGATGGTGGAAACACGGCTACAGGAAAAATGCTCGCTTGCGGATATCGTCGAGGACCTCCGTCTTCGCCAAGAGCAGCACTCCGACGAGCTCAAGGGACACGTCGAATCACTTGATGCTCGATTTTCCAAGCTCGAATCTTTCCTCTTCACTCATCTGTCTAACGGATCTACTCAACCACAACAACACCAGGAGTCGAGCTCGACCCTGTCGGCCATGTTGTTTTCTCCGAGCTCTAGTCGGCCCCCAGATCTGCCAGATCGACCCGGTTACGACCAGATCCGAACCGAGCGAGGACCCCATAAGGCACCTCGTCCTCCCCTGCTCCCGAGCAGCTTATCTTCCCGTCTCACGAAGGTTGGGTTCCCTATGTTCAACGGCTCTAAGCTTCGCGAATGGATCTACCGGTGTGACCAGTTTTTCGGGTTGGATAATACCCCCATGGAGCAGCGCGTCCCCCTCGCTTCGATGCATCTCGAGGACGAAGCCCTGGAATGGCACCATAACCTTATCGCCGAGCGGTACGGGATCCTACCTTCCTGGTCCGATTACGTGGTGGAGATTTCAAGCCGGTTTAGTGGAATCATCAACGACCCCTTATCTGAGCTCATTTCCCTGAAGCAAGGCAATGACCCCATCGAGGTTTATCTGAAGAAGTTCGAGAGCGCACGTACCCGCGTCACTCTCACCGCCGCTCACGCTTTGAGCATATTTCTTACCAATATGCAGCCTCACCTTTCACTGCACGTCCGTCAGTTCACGGTCACCACTATAGCAGAGGCAGCAAGGATTGCGAAACTCCACGAGGCTGCCCTTGCTCAGACACCTCAGCGTCTTCTTCGAGCTCCCTTCAATCCATTGGTGAACGCTAAACACTCTGGACCTTCTTTCTCTAAAGGCCCGAGCTCTTCCCCGTTGCTTCCTCCACCAGATGTCTCGCGTCCACCCAAACCGAGCTTTATCCCTCGCTCCCTTGCGGATAAAGCCCCTCGTAAGTTCACTTACCAGGAGATGCAAGATCGGCGTGCTCAGTGGCTCTGTATGTTTTGCGATGAAGCCTTCACCCCTGGCCATCAGCTTAAACACAAGCGCTCCCAGATTTACGTACTGGAGTGTGACGATGATGATGATGCAGCTGACGTGGTTCTTTTCCCTGAGGTAATCACCGACGTGGCTACACAGCCCGATCCTACACAAGCCATCCCGGAGACACCACCAACTATTTCCCTTAACGCTCTCAGCGGCTCGGTTACATTCAATTGTATGAGAGTGATCGGGCAATACGGGAAGCGGAAACTGCACATCCTCATTGACGGCGGGAGTACTCACAACTTCCTCGACACACAGGTTGCTAAGGAACTCGGCTGTCGTCTCGAGGCCATCAACCCCATGTCTGTTGCAGCAGCGAGCAGTGCTCTGGTGACACACTTTCGCTGTCCCGATTTCGCGTGGAAGGTCCAGGGCTATTCTTACTCCTCTGAGGTCCGCACTCTGCCACTCGAGGGTTACGAGCTTATCCTTGGAGTACAATGGTTAGCTCCCTTGGGTCCTATTCTTTGGGATTTTCATAACCTGCGGATGGAATTCAAATACCAGGGGACCAAAAACGTGTTACGAGGAGTCACTAAATCGACTTGCAAGCCGATCAGGAGTGGTAGCCTTAAGTTGTTGCTTCAACAACCTCAGATAGCTCTGTTGCAAGTTCGTGAAATCTGTGATTCAGAGGCTGCAGAGGTACAAGCATTACCCTCGCCGGCTTCTCTCTTTTCTCATGTCGCGACCAACACCACGGAGAGAGCTGCTGATCCTGATTTGACGTCTCTCTTGGCCTCATTCGCTGATCTCTTTGATGAACCAGTGGGACTCCCACCATTTCGGGAAGGGTTCGATCACAGAATTCCTCTGGAATCCGGCTCTAACCCCATCAATTTACGTCCCTACCGCTACTCTACCTTACAAAAGGATGCAGTCGATGGCATGATCAAAGAAATGCTTAACCAAGGCATCATTCAGTGCAGCTCAAGTCCCTACGCATCCCCTATTGTCCTAGTGAAGAAGAAGGATGGGACTTGGCGGTTGTGCGTGGACTACAAGGGCCTCAATAAGCAGACGATTAAGGACAAATACCCTATTCCGTTGCTTGAGGATCTGCTGGATGAGCTCGGGGGTGCACGATACTTCTCCAAATTGGATCTCCGCGCCGGGTTTCATCAGCTCCGGATGTCTCCTGCAGATGTGTACAAGACGGCCTTCAAGACCCACGCAGGACATTTCGAGTTCCTTGTCATGCCGTTCGGGTTGTCTAATGCCCCGTGCACCTTCCAGAGCCTGATGAATCACGTGTTTCAGGATGTTGCTCGGAAGTCGGTATTGGTTTTCTTCGACGACATTCTTGTCTACAATCCAGATTGGGAGCTTCACCTCTTTCATCTCCAAGAGGTCTTCTCGATTCTCCGACTTCAGCAACTCTACCTGAAGCCTTCCAAGTGTACTTTTGGAGCTACGGTTATCGAGTACCTTGGACATTTCATATCTGCTGAGGGAGTGAGTACCTGCCCCAAGAAAGTTCAAGCTGTGGCTCAATGGCCAACTCCGAATTCACAGAAACAGCTTCGCAGTTTTCTTGGTCTCGCCAACTACTACAGGCGTTTCATACAAGGTTATAGTGTGATTGCTCGTCCTCTCACGTCTCTACTTCGCAAGGATGGGTTTACATGGGATCCCGAGGCAATGGCTGCTTTTGCTACACTGAAAGAAGCACTCACTTCAGCGCCGGTCCTAGCCCTTCCTGATTTTGAGAAGACATTCGTGGTGGAGACGGATGCTTCTAACACGGGTATCGGAGCAGTGTTGATGCAGGATAATCATCCCATCTGCTACATAAGTCGTGTTCTTGGTCCTAGGCATCAATCCCTCTCCGTCTACGAAAAAGAGCTCATGGCAGTGGTACACGCGATACAAAGCTGGAGCGCTTACCTCTCCCACAGACCTTTTGTTATTCGCACGGACCAGAAAAGCCTCAAATTCATGGTGGAACAGAAGGCTTCTACTCCCTTCCAATACATGTGGCTCTCTAAGTTGATGGGGTACGACTTCGAGATACAGTATAAGCAGGGCAAGGAGAACGTAGCTGCCGACGCCCTTTCCCGTGTCACCGGCTCACAACTTCTCCAAATCACTCTGTCGCAAGCTGATCAAGGTTTCTACGATTCGCTCAAGCTCCTCTGGCAAACAGATCCGCATCTCAGGAAGGTAGTTTCAGACCTTCAATCTGATCCTTCCTCTCATCCTGCTTACACGTACACCAACGATGAGTTACGACGTCGAGGGAAGCTGGTGGTTGGTAACGATACAGCAGTCAAAACTCACATATTGACTTGGTTGCACGACTCAGCTGTGGGGGGTCATTCGGGCAGAGACAAGACATTGCACCGAGTTAAATCCCTGTTCTATTGGCCAAGGATGAATCTCGAAGTGCAGGCATACATTCGTAACTGCTCCATCTGTCAGAAGAACAAGTACGAGTATGTCGCAAAGCCTGGTCTGCTTCAACCACTGCCTATCCCGGATGGTGTTTGGGAATCAGTCAGCATGGACTTCATCGAGGGCCTTCCCCTTTCTGCTGGTAAACATTGCATACTGGTTGTGGTGGATAGACTGAGCAAGAACGCCCACTTCGTTGCTTTATCTCATCCGTATACGGCAGCTGAGGTGGCGCAACTGTATCTGGATCAGATTTTCAAGTTGCACGGGATGCCTAAGGATATTGTCAGTGACAAAGACCCGACATTCCTCAGCGAAGTATGGAAGGAGATGTTCCGCGTTCATGGGGTTGAATTGAAGCACTCCACTGCCTATCACCCTCAGACCGACGGTCAAACCGAGATAACCAACAAAACTTTGGAGACTTACCTCCGTTGTATGACTGCAGAGACTCCTCACACTTGGAGCAAGTGGTTACCCGTAGCCGAGTGGTGGTAAAACACCACTTACCACTCCGCTATTCGTAGCACGCCGTTTGAGATCGTGTATGGTCAACCTCCTCCCACGCACCTCCCTTACTTACCTGGTGAAAGCTCCTCCGTAGTGGTTGATCGGAGCCTGCAGAAGCGCGAAGAGGTCATTACCATGCTGAAGTTTCACCTCCTTCGGGCTCAGAACCGTATGAAACAAGCCGCTGACTCCCACAGATCACCCCGGTCATTTACTACAGGCGACTTCGTGTATCTGAAGTTGCAACCATATCGTCAACATTCCCTCAAGAACCGACAGACACCACACAAGCTCTCTCCACGCTTCTACGGACCTTTCCGTATCGTTGACAGAGTGGGAGCAGTCACCTACAAGCTCAAGTTGCCGTCCGGAGCCGCGATTCATGATGTATTCCACGTAAGCCAGCTCAAGCTTTGTCCTAATCCTTCTGCCACTACGTCTGTGCTGCCTCAGTACTGGTTCGATTTGGGCAAGTCCAAGGAACCCGAGTGTGTGTTGGATAAGAAGGTGGTTAAGCGACGCAACACAGCAGCTACTAAGGTGTTGGTTCAATGGAAGGGCGAAACACCAGTTCAGGCTACTTGGGAGTTCTATCAGGATTTCATTGCGAAATACCCTGAGTTTCATCTTTGAGGACAAAGATGTTGTCAAGCGGGGAGTATTGTGACAGGCATTGCTTGTAATTTATGTTTTTCGGTTCAAATACGTTTCGGTTTAAAGTTTCATTTTGAATTCTCTGGTTTGTTAATTCCGGTTTATGGTCGTATATTTGACTATTCAGACTTTATGAATGCTGTACGAGTATTTTGGAAAAGGAATCAATCATTATCCTCTCGTTCTTCTCTCCACTCTCTCTCTCTATCTCTGCTGTGTACGCCATTGTCGTCACTCTTCCGGATCCTGATCTTTAAGGTGGCCCTTCTCTTCTTTAAACCGCTTTACAGACTCGATTCAGCCGTGCTTAAGATCCACGGAGGATCTCTAGTTGGTACCTATAAATATATCGCACTAACCCCGCTGTCCCACTCTGGGAGGCCGCGTTGAATTCGGTTTACAGGATTCGGGTTTTAGAGAGAGAGAGTTAGAGTTCTTCGAAGGTGGGAATGAGATCTCATCAGGAGATATTGCGTACCGTATCACTGCCGAAGCTTCTGAAGTTGCTGACACCATGTATGCTCTTCTCAACGTGAGTGGTCAAAAAGGATCAAAATCTGATATGACCTTCTCTACAACAAAGAATGCTCAAATAACTTTTGTATATTATAATTTAATTTAATTTTTTTTTTAATAGGTTAAAATAGCGAAATGACTTTATTGTCCTTTTCTAAATCTCACAAATCTATCTTCTACGTCATTTTTTTCTGGATATCTACTTTCTCATTTTCTTTCCTTTTTGATATACTTTCGATTCAAACCCTAATCCAAACTTCCCTTCTTCTAAATCGATGATCCCGTCGAAACTGAAATCCACCATCAATTCGAATTTCTGACCAGTTCCGCCAACTCCGATTTGCCGATCTCATGGTGCAACCAGCACCAGTAAACCCTAAATTATGTGGAACCATGGTTAGTATAACTAGGTCCAACTAGTCTGACTAGTATGAGTAGTTCAACTAGTTCAAGTAGTCCGACTAGTTAGTGTAGTTCAACTAGTTCAACTAGAACAGTTAGTATAACTAGTTGCAGAGCTTACAGAGAAGGACATTGCTGAAGAGGAGGCTATTGATGCAGAGAAGGACATTGCTGAAGAGGAGGCTATTGCTGCAGAGAAGGCGATTGCAGATGTTATTTTTGGTAATGTAGCTGCAGAGACTCAAGAGGATAGTGTTGTAGTTATTGGCGCTAAGACTCAAGAGGACAGTGTTGTCGCAGCCAAACCTGCTTTTGGTGAGAAATGATTCACTTTTTACACCTTTTTACTTTTTTAATTATCTAATTAAGAATTTGATTATAGTTATTAGTCTGATTTTCATTGACATTTTTTTTTTTTGCAGAGAGAAAAATCTAAAAGTCCAGTGTGAAAGTCTTTACAACTAAGAGGTTGATCAAAAAATGTATGAAGTCAAGATCTCCAAGAACTCCAAAAATTCCAAAGGCATAAGAGAAATCTAAAACCTTCACATATGTTGCAGTCCCCTTATATTCCAAAATGATATCTTATTTTCTTGGTTTTATGTATTTTAGACTTATTATGAATTTAAGTATTTTCAGACTTAATATGTTTATATATATTTCATATCGCAAGTACAACTAGTATTACTACATTCAACTACCATGTAAAATATTTAAAATCATCGCAAGCAAATTTAAATGAAAAAAACGTGCACCGACATCGTGTAAAACATTAAAAACGTGCTTAAAAAAATTGAATCTTTAACACTGAGTTGTACCAAGGAACCAGTTGTACTTTAGTTGTAAAGAGTTGTACTTTTGCCCTAAAAAATTGTAATTGGTGGTACCATTCTCTAAATAATTTTTTTTTAGTTGTACTTACGAAATTAAGTATATAAACTACATTCCATATATTCCTATATGATTAAATGTGTACATGTACTTTGCTAGTTTGTTTTCCATGTTTATGTCGTTAAGATTGTGAAAGTAACCTTAAAAGTGTAAGGTAGATTATGGAAAGATAACATCTTCATTAAATCAAATTATGAAATTTGTATTTAGTTCATTAATTTAGTTGTGAAAATATGTTTGCAATGTTTTGATGGCCTATTTAACATGAGAATATATATATCATATATAAAAGCATTTTCATAAATGTAATTAAAAGTTACACTAGTTGTACCAGTTGAACTAAAATTTAGTTGTACTATTATCATTCAAGATAATAGGAAGGCTTTATAGGTTCGACTATCAGCGGAAAGCAACTCAGCACAAGCTTTGTCGTCGCCTCATCTACCATAATCTTGCTCCTTATCCTATTAACTTACCGACAATAAGTTATCTCCTCTAACTTTCCTCTCATAACTAGAGTAGAAACACCACGTTCTTTCATATTCCATCGTACATCATCGTCATGATCAAAATGTATGACGAAACAATCCATTATTCTATGTAAAAGAACAATAAACGACATCATCATGCAATAGTTGTACCAGTCTTACTATTTATGTATACGTATTTATAGTAGTTGTATCCGTTATACCACTTATACAACTTATACAAGTTGTACCAATTATACTAGTTATCCGGTTAGACTAGATGTATCAGTTGTACTAGTTATGCTTTATTCGCGGAGAGATTCAGAAAATGTTCACTGGAGTGAATTTTTTTTTTTTTAAATTAATGAAATAATTCATTAAGGGTAAAATAGGAAATTCATATTAGGAAGGTTATGAAAGATTTGTAAAGGTCAGTTTTGATTTGCATTCCTATACGGAAGGTCTTTTGAGATTTTGATCCGGTCAAAAATCATCACTTTTGCTTATCATGAATGTTTTCGGAAAAGTTCCTCCAATTTACAGGACAAATTGTGTAAGTATTTTGCTGACTATAAGCTACACTTGTTGCAGACGGTTGTGCCCAGTGCTTTCCAGATTTCTGCAATGGCGACACATATGCTAGTTGCAAGTCCTGTTTTGACACTAGTCTCTGCAATGGTGAGTCAAGGATGTGGAAAAATATATTGTCTTCCTTGGTGTTTCTCATCAGTTCAAAGCTTCAAGCATGTAAAGTTTCTTGTTTTTTTATAGGTGATCCCATCTGTTGCGCTTGTGATAGCATTTCTTGGTGACCGGCTTCGCAAGATATCAAGAAAGGCTCAGATTGCCTCTGCTTCACTTTCTTTCTACTTGAATGAGGTCTTCTTTTCTGATTCCTCTGTTCTTCTTTGGGATTTTCTCACTTTCAACATCGACATTTGGTATTCTTCTTTCTGTTCATAAACAGGAAAATTACTAAAGCAAAGCTTTATATTTTCAGGTCCTTCCTGCAATCTTGTTTGTGAAGGCTAATAACGCAGAGTTCTCTGAGACTGTGAGGTTTCAGAGGTTTGCTCGTGCTGATCTATCTGAACGTTTTAAGAAGAAGTCACTTATCCCTCAGATTGTTCAAGTTATCTATCTTGGATCATTGTCGGTGTTTTGTGTTGGAGTGGTGACACTTGTAGGCTCTTCTTTAAGCTCTAGTGCGATTGTGTCCTTTATGACATCATTAGCTTTCTTGATCGAGTCTGTCCAGGTAAATACATGTTTTAGTGTGGCATTTCATCATATCTCGTCTCTGTAATTTTTGCGTTTACCTTGACGTGCCATCTAAATTATTGGGATTTTTAATCTAAAAAATCATGCAGGATCTGGGAAAAGCTTATAATGAATTGAAACAAGGAGAGCCAGCGATAGAACGTTGGTTTGATTTGGCCTCCTTAAAATCCAAGGTAGTGTAAAAACCTAAACTTTCCTCTGTTTTTTCTCTTCAGTTTATACTCCCAATAAGAGGGTTCGTTCCTTTGTATAACTCAAAATCTGAATGCAAAGTGCTTTGGTTGCGTCATGAAAACTAGGTGATCGAGAGAGCTGAAGCCATTCAATTGGAAAAGGTTGCAGGCGAAGTTGAATTACGCGATATTTCGTTTAAATATGGACAAGAGATAAAGGCAAAACTGATCAAATTGCTTCTCCGCCTTTACGAACCTTCATTTCGTCTCTATATTTGTCTTTATCTTGATCACAATGTTTAGAACCTAATGATTTTGTCATCTAAGCACAATTACTGTTTCTACTCTAATAGGTTCTATCTCTGTTGACAAAAATGACATCAAGGACAGCATGTTGGTCTGGTTTCACAGGACATAGTAAGTTCCACTCCTTCAAAATTTTCTCTTTCTATCCCAAGATTGTTCAGCGTACTAACTTTCTACAAATACAAGACTCTGTTTACAGGGACAGTTGCTGAAAACGTTGGGTACAGAGATCTCACGACAGGAATTGACATGAAGAGAGTTGAGCTTGCTGCGAAAACTGCAAGCGCTGATGAATTTATCAGAAATCTACCAGGGGTTCAAGCTTAAGCGGAGGCCAGAGACAAAGGTGGGTCCGGCGAAAAAAGAGGAGGGAGCCACCGTGGCAGCAGCGGCAGCTCCAGCCGGCGGTGAGAAGAAGGACAAAGGTGCTGGTGAGATTTTCCCATCTTTGTTTTTGTCGATTCTTTCGAATATCTCTGCAACAGACATTGTTGTTTTTGAGCGATGATATAGATACTCTCAAAGTCTTTCAAAACAAAATATTATGTGTGAAGATCGAAAACCTATATCCCGTTACTCCCGTATTTATAGAAGAAGATGATTGTTTTGGATTCCTACAAAGACTCTTAACTTCGATTACTGAATCTTTTGGAAAAAGGATAATTTCCTTTTCTTGAAATCCCAATCAAAAGAACCCGGTTACAAATAATGGACCGATTTGGGGGAAAATAATAAAAATAAATTAATGAACCGATTCGGTTATTGTAAACCGAGTCGAGAGACCGAATAACTTAATTAACTACCCTTTTATATAAGCCCTAGTCGACTTTGTGACCGAATAACCTAAGCGTTTTTGGCCTCTCGCTTTATCGCCGCTGATCTCTTGCCTTCTCGTCGTCTACAGGTTTCTTTCAGCGTTTATAATCCTACGTATTTATCTGGCATCGACTGCAATCTCTTGTAGATGTTTAGGCTAAATCGTCTTCTCTGTGGTCTCTCGAATCTGTGATTAGGATTCTGCTCTGTTTGTTAGATAATTGCATCCCGTAGTTTCGCTTCTTATAAAGTTGATTACATCACAGGAAACAAAAAGAGAAAAAAAAGCCTCTCTATGTAATGATTTACTGCTGATTTTTTTTATGGATTCAATTGGTATCGTATATGATTTCTGATGTAATTGGACTGTGAATTTTCCTTTCTTTTAATTACTGAACCTTTTGGAACAAGGAAATTTTCATTTTCTTTGAATCCCATAAACACCAATCAATCAAAAGAACCCGTTTACCAATCAATCAAAACGCCAACCTGTGTAATTAGGATTGTTTTGCTGATTTTTTGCTCTGTTGTGGATTTGGATCTATGGCTACAGCTACGTATCCGCCGGCTCCTCCATATTACAGGCTCTACAAGGATTACTTTGAAAACTCTAATTCTGCTCTTGAACCTCCTCTTCCAATTGAAGGAACTTATGTTTGTTTTGGAGGCAATTATACTGTGAGATTCCTACTTTACATTTCCCCTTATCACTCTTCCCAATTTGTCATCTTTGTGACTTATAGTACTTTTCCCATTTTGTTTTGTTTTGCAAACTGAAGATGTTCTTCCGAGCCTAGAAGAGCAAGGAGTGCCTTAACTTTATCCCAAAGATTCAAATGTTGGTATGTTAATCTTCTAAACTTTAATGGTTTTGGTTAATCTCTTAATTGCAAATCAAACTGATTACATGACACTGTTGGTAAATAGAAGTATCTTTCAGATACTTTCTTCCGATCTCAGCCTTACTCTTAAGCAAGATTTTGCTGAAGAGATTCCAATGATCTTGTGTAGATTACAAGAAAGAACTCCGGTTTTTGAACAGAGAACTACAGTTACATATATTGGAGCTTGTTGATGTTCTTGTTGAGAGGCCTTCTCAATATGCGAAGAGAATTGGTGAAATATCTTCAATCTTCAAGAACTTACATCACCTTCTCAATTCCTTGAGGCCTCACCAGGTAAGAAGATGTCGTTTTTGTTTCACAACCGATCGGTTTTGTGTTTATCTAATTGTTCTCTTTTGCTCAGGCGAGAGCAACGTTTATTCATATTATGGAACTCCAAATTCTGCAGCGGAAACAAGCCGTGGAGGACATTAAGAGGTTTGTATATGTTTTAAGTTTTTGTTAAATATTCCTTTAAAGCTTGTTGGTAGTTTTTCTGGGTTATTCTAATATGTTGTAGAGATCATAAATAAGAATATTACTAATTGGGAATAGTGTTGTTTTGGCAGGAGGAGAGAAGAAGCACAGCGACTTCTGAAGGATGCTTTCGTCACTTTAGATGGACAATAGAGTTTCTTCTACCCATTTTGTATGAAAACCTTTTCTTTGATTGACCACCTCGAAGCTTACTTTTAACTGTTAACACTAAACCAATGTTAATCAGTATTTACTGTTTCAAGATTACATTAGACCATAACTAACCGGTGACATTTGGAATCCTTTTTTAGTGTCTTCGAAACCTATAGAAATACATGGAAACTGCAACCGGTTGAATTTAATATCTAATTGATTTGTTTCTATAAAGAAATAAATAGGTATTATTTAGATTTTTCAATAATTCTGACCAATTGGTTAAATTAAAAATAAATATTGATTATAAATATTTATCTAGAAATTTAATATTTAATTATGGTGTTATTTAATTTTATTTATTTTCAATCTTAATTGTAGTAAAATTAAAAACATGCACCTTTCAAACCAATGTTTTATTTATTTTTGGATTAAACAGAACCAAACCAACATCATGCGAACTGTGATTAAACCAATTTCAACGGGTAATCTCATAAAGTATACAAGACACCCAATCCATCCTTTCATCGATGATCTTTCTCGCTCTGCACCAAATATCTCCCAAATAATGCAAGCTTCATCGATCTTCCTCGTCTGGTTTCTTTTATCTCCCAAGTAAAGCAAGCTTTAACAACACCCAAAAGATATGTGACGATGTAAACCCTAATTGCCCCCATTCAACTGTTACAAATTTCACCCAGATCGATTATACGGTAAACTGTCTAAATCTTAGACTGAGGAAATTTTTATTCCTATGTTATGGAATCATTCGTTGCATCGATTAGATTATTGTGAACATTACAAATTAAGATTGAAAACATTTTTTCAAAACTACTTATGACACACGCCTACTAGTTAGTAACCGTGTAGGGAAGATGGGATTGGGCCGCTGGTTGTTCAACACTTTCGGCTAGCAATCAGTGGATGAGTGATGGAAGGAAGTGGATCGAGATGGGGCTCAAACAAAGAGTTGTGCCACTCTATTTGTAAGAACCAAAGTATGAGATGAAAGGAAGGGTGGAATGAAAGTCGCCACAAGGCTTTATGGATCTAAACCTTGATAAGACTAAGAACTCTCTCAAGCAATGAATCACACAAAGCTTTTAGAGAACAAGAGTAGGGTTTTAGCCAAGAAGTTCGCACTTTATTGATATGATGTAAAAATACACGGCTGTGAGGGGACTTTATAAACAGTCCAAACAGCTTTGTCCTTCTAGGGGACTTGAAGCAGATTACAAAACCCTTAGGTTAAACTACTTGGCTAACAATGCCTTCAAACGAAAATGTAAATAAAATGTGGCCAACATGCCTTATACTAAAGTTTAAATGAAATAAAAACTAAACCAAGAAAACAAAACAGAAAAGATTGATTAGTAGAACTAAACCATATTGAAATTAAGGATTCGGATCATACCTTGGTTTAGCTCCAAATGAGGCGGTTTACTTGGCTAACGTGATGGTGAATAAGGAAACTCCTTTGTTGGCATGAATCAATGGCCAGTCACGTGTATAACCTATACTTTAGATGAGAGGGTCGTTGGTGATGTCTAAACCGCCTGCTTGCACGTTGGGAAGGTCTTCTTGCTCAATGCCCTCCTCGTCTAGGTAAGCCCTTGCCATTGCTGCTTCCTTGGCGATGCTTAGTTGACTTAGTTGAGTAGTGATGTCCTCTAAGTGTTGGGAAGTGATCAGCGTCTCTACTGCTTGGTTGAAGCCATCAGCTAAGTCTTTAGTTCCTGATCTTGTTCTTGGAGCTTGTCTCATGGTAGGGATGTCAGCTTCAGCTCCTAAGTTTGTATCATCCTCTCCCCCTTGGAAAGGTTCTGTCCTCAGAACTGATTCACCTACATCAAACGGCAGCAAGTCAGATACATTGAAAGTATTAGAAATGTTAAACTCACCTGGAAGTTCAATCTGATATGCATTGTCATTGATCTTCTTGAGGACTTTGAATGGGCCATCTCCTCTCGGTAACAGCTTAGACTTCCTCTGAACTGGAAACCTCTCGGTTCTCATGTGCAGCCACACCCAATCGCCTGGTTTAAAGGTAACTTCTCGGCGACCCTTATCAGCATTCTTCTTGTAGTGCTCATTCCTCTTCTCTATGTTCTCCTTGACCTTCTTGAACATAGTCTTCATCAGCTCGGCCTTACTAACTCCATCTTGACTCACTTGTTGCACCGGTGGTAAAGGAGTAAGATCTAAAGGAGCAATGGGTCTAAAACCATAGACAATCTCAAAGGGTGAAAGCTTAGTAGCCGAGTGGGGGACTCTATTATAAGCAAACTCAATGAAAGGTAAACAGTCTAGCCAATTCTTTAAATTTTTACCAACCATAGCCCTTAAGAGGGTGGAGAGTGTACGGTTGACTGCTTCAGTCTGTCCATCGGTTTGGGGGTGGCAAGTTGTTGAGAAGAGAAGCTTAGTCCCCAGCTTCCTCCACACGGTTCTCCAAAAGTGGCTCAAGAACTTGGTGTCTCGGTCAGAAACAATGGTTCTTGGAAGTCCATGAATCCTCACCACCTCCTTAAAGAACAAATCAGCAATCTGAGTAGCATCATTAGTCTTGGCACATGGGATGAAATGCGCCATTTTAGAAAAACGGTCCACCACTACAAAGATTGAATCCTTGTTTCTGATCTTGGGTAAACCTAAAACAAAATCCATAGAAATGTCTACCCATGGTAGGTCAGGTATAGGTAGAGGAATGTATAAGCCGTGGGGATGCAACCTGGATTTTGCTTTCAAGCAAGTGATGCACTTGGAGCAGAACCTCTCAACGTCACGTCTAAGGTGAGGCCAAAAGAAGTGCTCCTTGACGATGCTGAGTGTCTTGTCTATCCCGAAATGTCCCATGAGGCCTCCACCGTGTGCCTCCCTTATGATAAGTTCCCTAACCGAGCTTTGAGGTAAGCATAGCCGGCGGTCCTTGAATAGAAAGTCATCATGCCTGTAAAAAGAACCAAACACTCCTCGGCTACATTGGTTATAAAGCTCCTTGAAGTCAGGGTCCTCGCCGTATAGTTGCTTGAGATGCTCAAACCCCATGATCTTAGCCTCCATTGTTGAGATGAGGGCGTGTCTCCTTGATAAAGCATCCGCTACAACATTCTCCTTTCCCTTCTTGTATTTGATTACATAGGGAAATGTCTCTATGAGTTCAAGCCATCTAGCATGTCTCTTCTTCAAAGTAGTTTGGCCTCTCAAGTACTTGAGAGTCTCATGATCTGTATGAATAACAAACTCTTTAGATAAAAGGTAATGCTGCCAAGTTTCAAGAGATCTTACTAGAGCATATAGTTCTTTGTCATAGGTAGGGTAGTTAAGAGTTGCTCCATTGAGCTTTTCACTGAAGAATGCCACGGGTCTCCCTCCTTGAGTAAGAACAGCTCCGATTCCTGTCCCTGATGCATCACATTCAACTTCAAACATTTGGTTAAAGTTAGGTAATGCTAAAACAGGCGCATGTGTAAGGCTATCTTTAAGCCTTTGAAATGCTAGCTCCTGTGCCTCTCCCCATGAGAAGGCTACATTTTTCTTGATCACCGAGGTTAAGGGGGCGGCTATGGTACTGAAATCCTTCACGAATCGCCTATAGAAGCTGGCTAGACCGTGGAAGCTCCGGACATGACCAATGGTGGAAGGGGTTGGCCACTCCTGAATCGCCTTGATCTTCTCTTCATCCACTTTTAGCCCCTGTGAACTTACTACAAAGCCTAAAAACACTAACTGATCAGTGCAAAAGGTACATTTCTTTAGGTTTGCATATAAGCCCTCTAACCTTAAGGTTTCTAGCACCTGCTCAATGTGTTTAAGATGATCATCTAAGCTAGAGCTATAGATCAGAATGTCATCAAAATACACAACTACTGACTTACAGATGTATGCCCGCAGTACATGGTTCATGAGCCTCATAAAGGTGCTCGGTGCATTGGTGAGACCGAAAGGCATGACCAGCCACTCATATAAACCTCTCTTGGTCTTGAATGCTGTCTTCCATTCGTCACCCTCCTTCATTCTGACTTGGTGGTAGCCACTCTTGAGATCAACTTTTGAGAAGATTGTAGCTCCACTCAACTCGTCCAGCATGTCATCTAACCGGGGAATGGGGTGCCTATACTTGATGGTGATGTTGTTTATGGCTCGGCAGTCTACACACATCCTCCAAGATCCGTCCTTCTTTGGCACTAACAAGACCGGTACAGCGCAAGGACTTAAGCTTTCTCGGATGTATCCTTTGGACATAAGCTCCTGAACTTGTGCTTCTAGCTCCTTCGCTTCCTCCGGGTTAACTCTATAAGCTGGCCGGTTGGGTAAAGGTGCTCCGGGGATAAGGTCTATCTGGTGCTCAATGCCTCGGATGGGTGGTAAACCAGCTGGTATCTCCTCAGGGAAGACATCTTTGAACTTCTCCAAAAGCTCATACATCTCGGCGGGTAAAACAGTCTCCTCTTGACCTGAAAACAACCCTTCTCTAAAGATCATTAGTAGCACCTGCGTTTTGGATTCTAAAGCCTTTAAAACATTACTAGGAGTAACATAGAGGCTAGTTTTACTTACCTTAGCCCCTTTGTCCATAGCCTTTTGGAGATTAAAGACTTCTTGGGGTGTAAGTGGAGAAAGGTTATGCTTCTTCTTGTTGTGAGAGAAGCTGTAGAAGTTGGTACGGCCATTGTGTATCGTCTCCTTGTCAAACTGCCATGGTCTACCAAGCAGAATGTGGCCTGCTTGCATGGGAACTACGTCACATAAAACCTGATCCTCGTACTGGCCGATGCTGAATGGTACTAACACTTGCTCTCCTATCTTTAGCTCTGTCTCGTCATTCAGCCATTTGAGTCTGTAGGGCCTCGGGTGCTTTGTCTTCTTGAGACCTAGCTTATCTACAAGATACTTACTAGCCACGTTAGTACACGAACCACCATCTATAATGAGACTACATACCTTGGTGTTCACGGTACAGCGTGTATGGAAGATGTTCTCTCTCTGAATGGTTTCTGGATCAAACATGGCACTGAGAACTCTCCGGGTCACTAGTAGCTCTCCCTCGTCAGGAAAATCAGTCACTTCTTCCTCTGATTCATCAAACTTAGCCTCGGCTTCATCTTGGGATTCATACTCGCCATCCTCCTTGAGTAGCATCACCCGTTGATTTGGACATTCCCTAGCGTAATGGCCTCTTCCTTGGCACTTGAAGCATGTAACATCTCGAGCTCGCTGGTTTTGGGGCTTGCTTGACTCGCCAGCAGCTGCCTTAGACGTCTCTACAACCGGCTTCTTGTACTTGGAAGCTGCTTCTGGTGCTTTGCCTCTATCAAAGGCTCTCGGCTGTGAACTCCAAGTGGGCTTAGCTCTAGCAGTAGAGGCTGACTTCCTCTTGACGTGCTGCTCGGCTTGTACAGCCAAGTGTAGGAGCTCATCAAGGTCTCGGTAAGTAGTCCTCTCCACCTTTCTTGCTATCCGGTCATGTAACCCATCAATGAACTGCGCCATGAGGGTTTATTCTGTCTCGTTGGTCTCCAAGCGGTTTTTGAGTAGCTCAAACTCCTCAAAGTACTCCTCAACGGATCTAGTACCCTGTGTGAGCTTTCTGAACTTCTTCTGTAGGTCTCGGTGGTAGTAGGAAGGAACGTATCTCTTCCTCAAGTGGTATCGCATCTCTGCCCAAGTGGTGATCTGGTCGTGTCTATGTCTCCTTCTCTCCGAAACTTCTCTGTCCCACCAGGCAAGAGCATTCTCGGTGAGTTGTGCAGCTGCTAAGGAGACCTTCTTGGCATCATGGTACTGGTAGTAGTCGAAGATATACTCCATTCTTCTCTCCCAATCCACATATGCCTCGGGGTTGACCCTTCCAGCGAATATGGGTGCTGTAAGCTTGATATCCTTTCCTCCAAGCCACGGTTGATCATCTTCGCGGCCTCTTCCTCTTCTAGGACGATCATGGTACCTCCTTTGCCTCGGGTTGGGATTGTCTTCCTCCAAACTCGGCATGTCATCGTCAGTTTCACTTCCCCCTTGTGTTACGGGAGTCCCCTCTCGGTTTCTAGGGCCATTGGGAGCTCCGGCGGGAGGTGGTGGTGGCAGTCGCTGCTCCAACTGATTCATCCTAGCACTGATGCCTTGAATAGACTCGAGCATCTGCCTCATAACATCAGCTTGATCGGCTTCTCCCATCTTAGTACCTACAAAGTTTCAAAGATCAAGTGCTTAAATGGGTTCTAATAAAAGTCAACTAAAACAACAGCTTATGAGCTATAGTCCTAATGCCTTATTACTAGAATCCGACCTAATCAATAGCAATAACCTCACAAAGCAAGTCAATAAACCACACGGTATGAATGCAAGCAAGCAAGATATCACTAAGACACAATAGGCAAGCAATACTCAAAATATAACTATTATGGAAAGTATGCTTAAAACCGAATATGCACTTTACTTGATGAAAAAAATTTTTATGATTTTTTTTTTGTAAGAAAGAAATAAAACGAAAAAAATGCAAGAGAGAAACTTCTTTTAGGGTTTTATGGGTTTTAAAATAGGATTAAACAATGAAAATAATGAACTTTCTTATATTTTTTTTTTTTTTTTTGAAAGACGATGAATGAGCAACTAAGGAACCAAACAAACTAGGAAGAGAAACGATGCAAAAGGGATAGAGTACACCTGTTTATGGAGCCTTTCGGCTCTGATACCAGATGACACACGCCTACTAGTTAGTAACCGTGTAGGGAAGATGGGATTGGGCCGCTGGTTGTTCAACACTTTCGGCTAGCAATCAGTGGATGAGTGATGGAAGGAAGTGGATCGAGATGGGGCTCAAACAAAGAGTTGTGCCACTCTATTTGTAAGAACCAAAGTATGAGATGAAAGGAAGGGTGGAATGAAAGTCGCCACAAGGCTTTATGGATCTAAACCTTGATAAGACTAAGAACTCTCTCAAGCAATGAATCACACAAAGCTTTTAGAGAACAAGAGTAGGGTTTTAGCCAAGAAGTTCGCACTTTATTGATATGATGTAAAAATACACGGCTGTGAGGGGACTTTATAAACAGTCCAAACAGCTTTGCCCTTCTAGGGGACTTGAAGCAGATTACAAAACCCTTAGGTTAAACTACTTGGCTAACAATGCCTTAAAACGAAAATATAAATAAAATGTGGCCAACATGCCTTATACTAAAGTTTAAATGAAATAAAAACTAAACCAAGAAAACAAAACAGAAAAGATTGATTAGTAGAACTAAACCATATTGAAATTAAGGATTCGGATCATACCTTGGTTTAGCTCCAAATGAGGCGGTTTACTTGGCTAACGTGATGGTGAATAAGGAAACTCCTTTGTTGGCATGAATCAATGGCCAGTCACGTGTATAACCTATACTTTTGATGAGAGGGTCGTTGGTGATGTCTAAACCGCCTGCTTGCACGTTGGGAAGGTCTTATTGCTCAATGCCCTCCTCGTCTAGGTAAGCCCTTGCCATTGCTGCTTCCTTGGTGATGCTTAGTTGACTTAGTTGAGTAGTGATGTCCTCTAAGTGTTGGGAAGTGATCAGCGTCTCTACTGCTTGGTTGAAGCCATCAGCTAAGTCTTTAGTTCCTGATCTTGTTCTTGGAGCTTGTCTCATGGTAGGGATGTCAGCTTCAGCTCCTAAGTTTGTATCAACTTATAATAGAATTGGTTGAAGAAACTGGCATTCTCCTTTGTTCCATGTTTACTTTTATATTTTTCACAAATATGACTAACTTAAAAAAGTAAAAATTAAAATTAGATCATTGTGAACATTAAAAAGGTAAGATTAAGAACATTTTCGTAAAATTACTTATAATAAAACTGATTAAAGAAATTAATATTCTATTTCATTCTATGTTTATTTTTATATTTTTCACAAATATGAATGAACATGGTAAAATATAAAACAAAATTAGATTACTGTGAACATAAAAATATAAGATTGAGAACATTTTTTGTAAAATCACTTATAATAAAACTGATTAAAGAAACTGTCTTTCTATTTCATTCTGTATTTACTTTTAAATTTTTCACAAATATGAATTTTCTCTAACAAACTCTCATCGAGAATCTCATTTGGTAAAAAAGTATCAGAGCAAAAATTCGCTTTCTATTTCATTTTGCTTCCGCAATTCTGATTATTTTTCATTGCTTCATTAGTTTTTCATCTTATCCAATTGATTCAAGTTTAAGAGAAGAATCAGCCTAAAAAAATTATAGTGTTTATGTATTTGTAAAGATGTGAGTAATCATTTCTTTTTCCTTTTAAGTGTCTTTACCTTTTTTATACTGTTTTTCCTTTTTTTAGTTGAAATTCATAATTTTTTGAATATATTTATTTTTAGATATTATAGTAGTTATATTTATTTTTTATTTTTTAAAAATTACGATATTTCCTAAATTGATGTTTTATTTTTAGTTTAATCTCGACATGTATCAAAATCTTAATCAAAATATTTGATATGTGTCATGATCATGTGAATTACTAACATATCAAATTTGCTACATATTTCAAAGAAAAATTGGCTTTCTCTTTTATTATGCTTCTGCAATTCCAATTATTTTTCATCGATTCATCAGTTTCTCATCTTATTCGTTTGATTATAGTCTAAGAGAAAAATCAGTCTAGTAAAATTATAAGAATTTTATAGGTTTATAAAGATGTGAGTAATATTTTTTTTTTTCTTTTAGGATTAGTTTTTACTATTTTGAAAAAAAAAATTCTTTTCTTAATTGATATATATATATATTTAGATATTGTAGTGGTTATATTTTTTTTTTTAACAGTAGTGATATTTCTTAAATTTATATTTATTTTTAATTTTATCATGACACGTGTCAAAATCTAATCGATTAGCTTGTCATGTGTCATAACCTTGTGAATTACTGACTTTGACGCATCCAACTTTATATTCATATTTATTCATCTTTTTATAGTTTTTCTTCTTTATTCTTCATTTTCAATTATTTATTCATATTTATTCATCTTTTTATAGTTTTTCATCTCACTTTGTCACTTTTCGTCCTATATCTGGTTTGTAATTCTTGATATATAATTAGAATACATTCATCTATAATATAAACTTTTTTTCTTTATTTAAAATGAGACAAAATTAGATGATAATAAAGGTGAAAAAATTCTCCTTCTAAAAATCTGATTCCACGAATTTCACACAAACACTTGTATTTGTAAATATCTCATTAAAAACTTATTTAAAATAAGATTCCAAAAAATTTTCATCAAAAAACTCGTTATGCAAATTTTCTACCAATACTATAAATAAGTAACTCTGACACCTAAAACATTACATCAAAAATGATCCAAAATATTTTATCAAAAAATCAGTTTTGTTAATTTCCCACCAAAAAGTGAATCCATAAAAAACTTTCGCTTAAAATATTACATTAAAAATGTGATTCCAAACATTATCAGTCAAAATTTTGATTTCATGAAATTTTCGCCAAAAGTGAAACCATAAATTTTCCGCTAAAAAACTTATTTATAAATATAATTTTTAAAAAACTTCCACAAAAACCGATTAAAAAAATATGTTGTTTGATTATTCTGTTGAAAGAAGTACATTATTCTATTGAATGAAAATATACTTTTTAGGAGATCAAAATATATTCTGATAAATATTTTATCTACAATTCTCATAACTATCGAAAATTGTAGTTTTAAATGTAAAAAATGTATTTGTATAATATATATGGTTTGTGAATGTGATCAAAATATAATTTTTATACAACTTGACGTGGACAAGTCTGTGCATGTGATAAAAAAATACAACATCTGTTTTTAACACATCTTGGATCTTTCCTGGTCGGAGAAAGGGTATCTCCTGTCATCTTCTGTGGACGAGACTGTTGGCTTATGGAGAGTAGGCTGTGACGAATGTCTCAGAACGTTCTCTCATAACAATTTCGTGACTTGTGTGGCATTCAACCCTGTGGATGATAACTACTTTATAAGCGGATCGATTGATGGGAAAGTTCGAATATGGGATGCAACCCGTTGTCGGGTGGTCGACTACACAGATATAAGAGACATTGTAACGGCTGTGTGCTATCGTCCAGATGAAAAGGGTGCAGTAATAGGTTCCATTACAGGGAGCTGTCGCTTCTACCGCATCCTCGAGAATCAGCTGAAGATGGATAGAGAGATCAACTTGCATGGGAAGAAGAAGGTTCCAAGCAAAATGATCATTGGTCTAGCGTTCTTTCCCAATGACTCGGAGAAACTAATGGTTACTTGTGCTGATTCACAGATTCGAATCGTATGTGGAGATGACGTGATCTGTAAACTTAAAGCTTCTAGCCTTTGCACAACATCTGCTTCATTTACTTCAGACGGGAAACACATTGTTACAACAGGAGAGGACTCCGGGATTAATGTGTGGAATCACTCTCTATTACCCAACAAGAAGGCAGCTTCTGGAAAAACGAAAAGCATCTGGTCTTACGAGGGGTTCCTCTCACAGAATGCGTCTGTGGCTTTACCTTGGCTCAGACAGGAAACCCGGAACAGCCTGAGCGAGTGCATCACATGTTTGGACCAGAAGCTAGGGAGAGTGGACTGCTGTTTCTCGCCAACGAAAGGGTCAACAACGTGGCCTGAGGAGGAGCTGGAAGAAGCTGCAACAACAATGAGCAGCAGAGGGGATATGTTGAAGCTTGTGAGGAGCGCATGGCAGCCACACATGTGGGGGCTTGTGATAGTGACAGGGACTGGGGATGGAAGGATCAGAGTATTCAACAACTATGGGTTGCCGATTCGGGTCTAAAGTCGAAACAGACGAGTGAATGTAGTTACTATTAGATAGGATTCTTTTAATGTGTATACACAGTAGCACATAGATATTCACAAAATGTATATGCTCTTATTTTCAGTAATATAATAATAATATGGCAAAAAAAAAAAAACTGTAAACCTTATTTAAGTGCATCATTATATATTAATATCATGCATAAATGTGTTCAAAAACATATGTTATATTTTTTTAAGAGCAGCATAAATTGAACACATCTTCAAAATTATTATATCTTAATCACATGCACATATGTGTTCAACAAAAAAAACACTACGCATAAATGTAGTATTGTTGACCGAAAAAGAAAATAAATTCAATATTATCATAACTAAGTATTTACACGCGCTATGCTGCGGGATATTTTTCTAGATTTTATATATATTTTTAATATAATAAAATTATTTTTATAATATAAATGAGTATTATATTTATTTTTTTATTAACTTAAGTTATGTATTTATATGTTTTAAATCTGAATAAACATTATCTATTTTTATTATTTTATTTTTCAAAATTAACTTGCTATTAAATTTAGTTAGCTAATGTAAAAACTCAAGTCCGACTTATAGAAGAACTAGGGTTTGAGGGTTTTAAAGAGATATTTTATTAGAAGAAGCCGGAGCTTGGTTGAATACAACGGTGTTTTAGGTCGCCGGAAGAAGAATGCCGACCTAAAACTGTTTTTAAAGAAGTAAATTGAGAACTAGAACAGTCTGATCGCTAAGTTTTGCTCTAGGTCGATTGATTATTTTTGGATGGATTGAGAAATCGAGGACTTCCTATATTTATAGCCGATCAGGTCGGTCTTCAACCTGTTCGGAATAGAAAACTCTTGTCGGTAAGGAGTTTCCTTTTTTGCCGGGTCGCTTGATAAATGGAAGCTTTCTTTTTATGTTGCCGACCTGGAATTTGTTAGATGGGCCGACTAGAATTCATATCGGGCTTGTTAGAGACGGTACGAATCTCATCTCTAACAGTAAGTTCCCCCCCCCCCCCCCCCCCCCCCCCTCTCCAGTTTGGCAAGTGAGGATGTATTGCTTGTCGAATTTAAAGAAATGCTGCTCGATATGAATTCTGGTCGGCTGCAAAAGAGTTAGAAATATAAATGAAGTTATTACCTGGACTTCTGATCGGCGCGGTGACGAGGGCCAGATTGTGGTTTTGGGCGCGAAAAGTTCCTGCCTAAAAATGATGTAGGTTAGGCCTAGGCCCGCGCATGTAGAACTAGGGTTGACACGTGTCAAACCCTAGCGGGTGAAAGTGAAGAGGCCGATTAAAATTTAATAAGAAGAAATATAGAGAGTCGCCGTGCTCATGATGATTCTTGGTAACCGTCTAGATATTTCTATAAATAAGAGGGCTCGGCTTCAATTTCCTCACTTCTGCATTTCTAGCGAAACTCTGTCAAAATCAAGTTTGCTCTCTCCCCTCTCCCTTGTTCTTCTTTTGTTTAGATTTTTTGATCTGCCGACTAGACCTCCGCCGTGTTTCGTTCTGAACGCCGATCAAGCATGGGTAAGAGTATTCAAATCAGGGAAAGACGACCAGGCTCAGAGGAAATCAGATCGGTATCGAAGAGAGCTGACGACCAGGTCGATAAAAGCCGATCGAAGGGAAAACGGATCGTCGTTGAGGAATCAGAGTCGGATCGGTCCTCCGATGCGAGCGAGTTATCGGCGTTGGATCGTGCGTTCCAGGAATGCGTTCGAGAGAAGAACCAGCAAGCTGCGACCGATCAGTTCCACGCTGATCAAGTTGGAATCGTCCAAAGGTCTGGGGAGACATCGTCCAGGGTCGAATTCGAGATTCCAGAATTGCGTGATGAAGACGATGTGAGAGGCGGGTCGAACGAGATGGATATCTCGGACGAGCTAAACGCCATTATTGTTAAAGACGAAGTAAATCAGTTCGGAATTATCGACATAAATCCGCCAGTAGAGAAGATTAAGAGGCGAAAAGGGGAGCCGGCAGTTAAGCCGATCTGCGACAACGTTCTCGGGGTGATGTCGACCAAATCAACCTTGGAATCACTGGTCACCTTGAAGAAAGAATGCGACATCGGTCCTGAGGTGATCTTCATGGTTCCGAGCCCGTCGGAGCGACCGTGGGATGCTCCTACAAGATGGCTATGTCTGCACAAGTGTTTTTTCACGGACTTCCATCTGTGGTTTCCGCTCCCGAGGCTTCTTCTGGAATTTGCTGCTCACAAAGAAATGCCGATCAGCCAGTTTACCCATGCGACGATACGGCTGATTGTCAGCATGCTAGTGATGTCGACCAGGCATGATATCCTGTTGAGTCGAGCAGCATTCGATGCTATGACGAACACCCGTCGTACGAAGGCCAATTTGAGGAACCGGGGTTCATATTATACGAGTATGAAGACTCGATACAACATCGTGACTGGCGGTCACAAAACCAAGATGACGGATTGGAGAGATCGGTATTTCTTCGTGCTAATCAACGAATTTTCCATCGCCGAGGCAGATAGAGATATCCCGATCAGAACGAAATGGGCGGAGGTCATCGGTAAAGACATGACCGATATGAAATACAGCGTAACTTGTTATTTTTGTTTCTGATCGAATCTTTTTATCTTACAGAAAACAGGCCTCTTCCATTCGTTGACGATCTTCTCGATATCGACGATATCTCCAATCGATTCGCTGCGATTAGCGCGATCACTTGGCCCGAGATCACAGAAGAAAGGATTGCGAGGACAAGAGGTTCGTTCGATCTGACTCTTTTTTACTTAAACCTGCTTTGACACCCGGGGGCTTTCCATTCGATCTGACTCTTTTTTAATTTATTTCTCAGTTGCGCTTGAACGACGCTCCCGACGACGAGAGAAGATGAAGTCTGTCACTTTTAAGGATCTGTCGGCCGATCTGGAAACTGCCCTAGTGTCTCCCAATGTTCGGAATCCAGAGAATCCTGTGGCTAAGGAAGCCGAGCAGGAGGCTCTGAACAAGGTTGAGAGGGACGCAGCTAAGGCTAAGAAATCGGCCGATAAGAAGGCTGCTAAGAGGATTGAGAAAGCTCGCAAAGAGACCGAGCAAGGGCAGAGGAGGAATGACGATCAGGGTCATATCGTCGTAGGTGGGGCTGAAGGCAACGATGGAAGCCCTATGAACCCGAGGAAGCAGAGTTCGGAAGAAAATTCTGAATCGCGGACGTCCAAGAAGTCTCGTGCTGAGAGACAACTACGTCCGTTCGGGTTTTCCTACGAGTACCGCGGGGATAGCCCAATAGTGCACGATTCGGTGTCCTGCTTAGACTATTTCCTTAAGCTAAGGGACAACCCGGCAGGCCCACCTACTGACCCTCGCGGGTACATTCGCAGTGATGCGATTGCACGTTTTGCGCATGAACAAGCCAAGGTAAAAAATATCCCGAATGCTTTTTTATAGGCCTTCTGTATTTGAAATGTCTGAATGTTGATTTTTTCTGGTGAATACAGGCTCTGAGTACGGTGTTGACTGCCGTGAATGAGTACGACCGAGACGCGAAGAAGTTCCTGGCCGTGGAAGCTGAAGTGGAGAGTCTAAAGGAAGCTCTCGAGGCTGAACGGGGAAGAAGGGCCGAGCTGGAAACCGCGCTTTATAAATCTTCTGAGAAACTCGAGAAGGTTCGCGCCGATGATGCTGAGAAAAGCAAACTTCTCAATCGAATGGCAAAGAAGATTCAGAAAGAGAGGGCCGATTCTCAGAAGAAGCTGGAGGCCGAACTGAAAGCTGTGGCTGAAGAGAAACTTGCCTTCGGGCAAGAAGTGGCAAAGCGCGCGACGATTGCGGTGAACAATCATTATGCGAGTTTAGTCGCAAAGGTGACGGAGTCACTCGCGCGGAAGGCGAAAGCCCACAAATTGATTTCGACGGCTGCTCAATGGATCGGAGCTAAAAAAGCGCTTGAGATCATTCGTAAGCAAGGTTACAGCTTTCCGGCCCTGGTGGAGGAGAATATCGAAAATCTTATTGGCGAGAGTAAGGCACAACTGGAGGCCTTCGAAGAAGTCAGCTTCACGCCGAACGAACTCCAAGTTCAAGAGGCGGTAGTCTTCCTTGAAGTTTCCAGTGATACTCAGCTCGATGCGGCTAAGGCTCCGGAAGGGGCCGACCAGGGAAAAGAGCTAGAAGTCGATCAAGACGGCGTTAACGATGCCGACCATGTTGGCAGTCAAGAGGCCGATAAGTAAGAGGAAAAGATCCAGGAGGAAGCCGAAGACTAGCCTTTTTAATATTCTTTTCGTTTTTTGTACTATGTAATCATGTGTCGTTCTGGCTTTTTAAATTAATAAAAAAATCTTTGACTAGAATGAAAATCTGAACATAACGGCGATGCGATATCTGCTTAAGTTTATGCGATTAAATTTTTAAGTACAAAATAAAAAGCGATTGAGGTCGGCGTTTATTTAATACTTTGAGAAAAGACTCAAGTTGAATACGAACTGCGACTCGGTCAGCTTACTAATTTCGCATGACTTAAGAATTGCAGTGTGGATTCTGGCTCTAGCTTTCAAGTGTGAATACGAACATGCGGGAGGCCCGGCTTATGATTGTTCGTACCACTTCGCTTCTAAGTGTGAATACCCGATGTGCGATTCAGGTCGGCGTTGATTCATCGGTACCACTTAGAAGTATCCGAATCGAATGCGGATGCAAGACTGACTTGGCTGATAACAACGCATGGCTCGGATATAGGAAAACAGGTAAAACTGTAGAATGCAAAGCGGACTTGGCTTTAAGTTGCCGAGCTAAAGTAGATCAGACTCTAGCTTTAGGCGGATCGAGCATCTGGCCAGGATGCCGATATGATAATGAACACAATATTTTTAGAAAATGAGATTTTATTGAATCAAAGACTTACAAAACGAAGACGGCTTGAAGATTAAAAGAAATATTGAGTCCCCCCCCCCCCCCCCCCCCCCGTTTTGGGAGGGGGAGCAGTTGCACCATCCGAGGATAGGTTGCCTACGTACCCCTTTCGGGGATCAAACCGCTTCGTAGTTCATAGGGACTATTCCCTCCCTTTTTTTTTGACGATGCCGACCTCGAGGAGGAGCCGATCTAACTGTAGTATCTTTTGAGGTTGAGTGAGTTCCAGGCTCGTGGAATCAACTCGCCGTCCAAGGCTTCGAGCCGGTAATCTCCTGGTTTCACTACGTTAGTGATGATGTATGGACCTTCCCAGTTTGCGCCAAGTTTCTCGGCATTCTCTTCTTTGGTGTTCTCGTAGACTTTTGAAAGATCAGGTCGCCTTTGTCGAAATGTCGATTATGTACTTGTTTATTGTAGTACCGAGCTGCCTGATTCTGGTAGTTCTGCATTCGGAGCAACGCTTGATTGCGTATTTCTTCGAATGTGTCAATATTATCGACCAACATTGTTGCGTTTACTTCGGGAATACTCGGGAGTACTCTTCTTCGTAGGCTTCCGACGTTGATCTCCGCAGGAACCATAGCTTCGCATCCGTACGCGAGTGAAAAAGGAGTTTTCCCGGTTGCAGTTCTTGGAGTTGTGCGATGAGACCAAAGCACGCCGTCCAGTTCATCCGCCCAAAAACCTTTCTTGGCATTGAGACGTTTCTTAATACCGTCCAGGATTGTCTTGTTGGTTGCTTCGGCTTGTCCATTGCCTTGCGGATGACGTGGTGTCGACTTGTTGAGGCGAATCTTCCACTTGTCGCAGAAAGCTTGAATTTTCTTCGATCTGAACTGGGGGCTGTTATCAGTAACGATCTCGTAAGGAAGGTCATGTCGGCATATGATGTATCTCCAGATGAAGCTTTGTACTTTGGTGGCTGTAATGTCGGTGAACGCCTTGGCTTCGACCCATTTGGTGAAGTAGTCAGTCATGATGAGCATGTACTTGCGTTGACGAGAGGAGATCATCGGTCCGACTATGTTCATTACCCATCGCATGAATGGGTAAGGAGGGACTGCCGACGTCAGAAACTCCATTGGTTGATGAATCATCGGGGCGTGTCGCTGACAGTACTCGCATTTCCGAGCATATTGAATGCAGTCCTCCTGCATGGTCGGCCAGAAAAACCCTTGTCGCTTAATCTTTAAAGCTAGAGCTCGTCCGCTGGAATGATTTCCACCTGCATCATCATGAACGTCCTTGATGCATCGTTGAACTTCGTCGTCATGGAGGCAAGTAAGAAGGATGCCTGATTTAGTCCATCGGCATAAGACACACTCGATGATTGCGTACTTGGCGCTTCGAGCACGAATTCGTCGAGCTGCCCATTCCTCTGGTGGTAGCTCGCCAGTTTCAAGGAAGCATCGTATCTCAACTCGCCAATCTGCTGCTGGCTGGTCGTCAGTGGTTGCTACAGGAACGGTTTCGTCTTCGTCGGCTGTGATTTGAAGAACTTCCGGCGGCGGGACTATGCTGGGCTGGGATATTCCTTGAACGGGAATAGTTCTCCGAAGGGCTGAATCTCTGTTTGATGCAATAGCAGCTAGAGCATCCGCACTGGTGTTGGCAGATTGGTCAATCTGATGTAGTTCAAAGGTTGTGAACTCCGCTGCTAACAGCATTACGAGTTTCAGGTAGGCGTCCATTCGATCGTCTTTCGCGTCATACTCTCCAATGAACTGCTAAGCGACGAGCTGCGAATCGCTAAATACCCGGATGTGTTGGATGTTCATCCCTCGGGCTAGCCGGAGACCGCCGATCAGCGCTTTGTATTCGGCTTCGTTATTGGATGCATTAAACTCCAGACAGAAGCACTGCTCGAGAAGTTCTCCGGTGGGAGATTCCAATAGAATGCCGATACCAGCTCCGAAGCGTGACGATGCTCCGTCGATGTGTAGCGTCCATATTTCTGAATTTGCTGGGTCGGCGCTTAAGAGCTCTGGTGATAGTTCGATCAAAAAATCGGCCAAAACTTGTAATTTCACGGAAGTCCGCGTTCGATACTCGATATCAAACTCTGAAAGCTCGATTGCCCACTTCACCATGCGGCCGGACTGCGTCGGGCTGTGCAGGATCAAACGAAGAGGTTGGCTGGTCATGACGGCAATGGAATGAGATTGAAAATAAGGTCGTAGTTTCCTTGAAGCGACGACCACAGCAAGAGCGAGTTTTTCTAAGGTTGGGTAGCGAGCTTCAGCACCATCCAAGGTTTTGCTGAAGTAGAAGATCGGCTTCTGCTCCCCACGGTCCTCTCGAACCAAGACTCTGCTGATTGCCGCGCTAGAGACCGCAATGTAGAGTAGCAGAGTGTCGCCGTACTCAGGTTTGGCCAGGATCGGTGGTGTCGAAAGGTAGGTTTTGAGCTGTACGAATGCGTCTTCACACTTTTTGTCCCATTCGAATCGCTTGTTACCTCGTAGGAGTTGATAGAAGGGAAGACACTTGTCTGTAGATCGGGATATGAATCTGTTTAGCGCGGCTATTCTTCCTGTTAGGAGCTGAACTTCGCGAGTGTTAGTTGGCGAGGGTAGCTCCAAGATCACGGAGATCTGCTTAGGATTGGCTTCGATGCCACGCTGAGTGACCAAGTATCCTAGAAATTCGCCGGATGTGACTGCGAAGGTGCATTTTGCGGGGTTGAGTTTCATGCCATACTGGTTCAGTATGAGAAAGCATTCTCGCAGGTGGATGATATGGTCGGCTGTTTAGCTGACTTGACGAGCATATCGTCTATATACACCTCCATCGTCTTCCCAAGCTGGTCGGCGAACATCTTGTTGACAAGGCGCTGGTAAGTGGCTCCAGCGTTTTTCAAACCAAATGGCATGACCTTGTAGCAGTAAGTGCTCCGGTCTGTGATAAATGTGGTCTTCTCGCTGTCGTCTGGATTCATCAGGATCTGATTATATCCTGAGAATGCATCCATAAAGGAGAGTAGCTCGTTGCCTGCTGTAGCCTCGACGAGCTGATCGATACGAGGAAGAGGGAAACTGTCATTCGGGCACGCTTTGTTAAGGTCGGTGAAATCCACGCAGACCCGCCACTTGCCGTTTTTCTTTTTGACGACCACCGGGTTGGCGAGCCAATCCGGATACATTACTTCGGCGATTGATCCGGCCTTCAGGAGTTTATCTACTTCATCGTGGACGGCTTGTGCTCGCTCAGGTCCCAACTTTCGTCGCTTCTGTTTGATCGGCTTGAAGGTTGGGTCGATGTTCAATTCGTGATTCGTTATTCGGGGGCTAATGCCCTTCATGTCGGCCATGGACCACGCAAACGTTGCGATGTTCTCTTGGAGGAAACTGATCAGCTCGTCCTGCATGCTAGGCAATAGTTCCGTACCGATACCGACGCAACGTTCCGGGTGGGCAGCATCGATATTGACTTGGGTGATAAAATCGCTCTTCGGCTGCTCGTCGTGATGAACGATCTGTGGGTCAAAGTCGCTACTACTACCGATCACGAACGTTGATGCCTTTCGGGCGCGCTTGTTGTCGATGTAACAATGTCGGGACACTGTCTGGTCGCCACGGATAGTGATGACACGGCCCCTGATCAGCATCTTGATGCATTAATGGTAAGGAGAAGGGACGGCTCGCATGGCGTTCAGCCATGGTGTTCCAAGGATAGCATTGTAGATCGCAGGTCGGTCAATAACCTCGAATTTGACCGTAATTGACTTCCCGCGTATGGTGACAGGCATCGTTATAGTTCCTATTGTCGAAATCGAGTCTCCAGCGAATCCTATGAGTGGTGATGGTGCGACTTTTATATCCCGCTCGGGGATACTCATCTTGCATAGAGTATCCATGAAGATGAGGTCGACCGAACTTCCAGTGTCGATCAACACTTTGGAGACGTCGTCCTCTCCGAGTCGTAGTGAGATGATGAGTGGATCGTTATGAGGTCGGTCGATGTCACGCGCGTCCTGCTCTGTGAATGTGATCGGTAGGTCGTCCTTGAACAGTAGTGGTGCGTCCTTTGGGGGATTGGCTGCCTTCCGTTCGTACCGTTTAATTGAATTTATCGAGTCGGTGCACAAGAGGAGCCCTCCCATGATCATGTTGATCCGCCGACGTGGTGAGCTTGGAGGTGTGTGATCGTCTTCACGGTCACGCTTTGCTTCCTTGCCCTCGCGTTTAGAAGAGCGATCGGTGTTATCTCTTCTGTCGCGATCGTCATCGGGTCGCCTGTCCTCATCGTCGGATCGTCGTGAACTCCGGGGTTCTGGGAGGGTGATCTCGCCATCGTCCCACCTCTTCCTCAAGAGGGCTGGGAGGGTGCGGCAATCATCGGTATGATGACCGTGCGCCCTATGGTATTTGCACCACGGCTTTTTGCTGTCGGGGTCTCTGTCGCTCGAGCGGTCCCACACGTTCCATGGCTTTTTTGGTCGTCCAACTGCGTTGATGCTCTTGCGATTCTTGTCGTCCTTGTCGTAGTGCTGACGGGGATCTTTGTAACCTTCCTGACTCGACGTTCTGCCTTTCTTGTCGCGCGAAGATTTCTCATCGGCCAACTTGGCCTTGGCCTTGGCTGCCCGATCCTCCTCGACTCTGATGTACCTGGATGCCTTGTGCAAAGTATCTTCGAGGGTTTTGGTTTTCCCTGTCTTCAATCGTTCACAAAACGATGAATCATCCTTCAAATTCTTGATAAGAATGTTGAAACACAGTTCGTCCGACAGACTGCACTGGGAGACGATTGATCGGAATCGATCGATAAAATCGCGCAGCGGTTCCGTGTCGCTCTGGACGCATGCCCATAGATCGAGCGCTGTGGACTCCGTGTCGATGTAAATCGAATAATGCTTCAGGAACCGAGCTGTGAGCTCTTTGAAGCTGTCGATGGAGTTCTTGGGAAGCTGTGAGAACCAGGTGAGGGCGCTTCCGGATAGCGTCTCCACGAAGTACTGACAGAGGCATGCTTCCCGCTCCTCATCGGTGAAGCGAGCACGTTCCATGACTGCGTTGAATGCGGTCAGATGTCGCTTCGGGTCTGTCGTGCCGGAGTAACTTGGAGGTAGTTTCATCCGACCTATGTCCTTAAGAGGAGCATTGGTGATAGCCGACGTGAACGGGGTTTGCTGCGTCTCCTGAAGGATCTTATCCAACTCGGGAGCTGAAGTCGTCGCCTTGTGGATCTTGCTGTGGATATCATTGAGGCGTTGGTGGAGAAGATCGAGTTATGAGGTTGTCGTCGGGTCGGTTTCCGGCGATATTTCGAGATGAGCGAGCATGCGAGCCTTCTGCCTGTGCTCTTCGTAAGTCGTCTGTCGGTGTCGTGCCAAACAGGTTGTTGACCAGCCTGGTAGTATCTGTGTTGCAGATCGAAGGGCGAGGGGGAGTGATAAGATCGGCCTGCTCTTGGGTATGAACCCTAGAGTTTATAAGCCGATCCAAGTCTTCTCTGTAAGCTATCTGCTCGGCTCGGAGGGACTCGAAGCGAGCATCCATCCCCTGTTGCAACTGTGCTGCAACCGACCTGATGATTGTGGCCATGTCGATGGGAGGTGGCTGTGGCAGACTGGTCGTGTTTGTGCCACCCGTCTGACCGACCTGGTATGTTCCTCCGGTGTTCTGTACAGTAGTTGTGTTGTCTTCCTGATCGGTCTGGTGGGCCACCGGAAGCCCCGTGGCTGGGTCGACGATCGGATCTTGAATGTTTCTTGTCGGATCGGAGGCTCCTCCGGTGAGGTCGGTAGTGTTGATCGGTGTTTCAACCATCTTCGAACTCCGTTCTAAGTCAAAGATTGCTCTTTTATTCCCCACAGACGGCGCCAACTGTAAAAACTCAAGTCCGACTTATAGAAGAACTAGGGTTTGAGGGTTTTAAAGAGATCTTTTATTAGAAAAAGCCGGAGCTTGGTTGAATACAACGGTGTTTTAGGTCGTCGGAAGAAGAATGCCGACCTAAAACTGTTTAAGGAAGTAAATTGAGAACTAGAACAGTCTGATCGCTAAGTTTTGCTCTAGGTCGATTGATTATTTTTGGATGGATTGAGAAGTCGAGGACTTCCTATATTTATAGCCGATCAGGTCGGTCTTCAACCTGTTCGGAATAGGAAACTCTTGTCGGTAAGGAGTTTCCTTTTTTGCCGGGTCGCTTGATAAATGGAAGCTTTCTTTTTATGTTGCCGACCTGGAACTTGTTAGATGGGCCAACTAAAATTCATATCGGGCTTGTTAGAGACGGTACGAATCTCATCTCTAACAGCTAACTAATTATAAATGTATATATAGGTTTACAGTTTATAACAATTAAATATGATCATTATTTTTTTTAATGGAAATATGACAATTATTTGAACTAAAAGAAATTAAACACAAAAAATTACTTTTCTATGTTAAAATCCACATGTGTTAGCAAATGTCATGTCATAATTATATCATCATTACACAGTCACATTTAATTAGGTTAGATAAATGATTTTAACCAATCAAATTAAAACAAATCATAAGTTTTCATTAAACTACATTTTCAATTAATATGTAGAGGATGTGTGCATCCTTAGAGGTAGAGGTGGCCAAATGGGAATTTGGGACTGGACTTTGTGAGAATGGGAACGGGACAGGAATATGGGAATCAAAATAACTTTCCCATATGCGTTTCAATTAAAATTTGGGATATGACGGAAATAGGACGAGACAGGATAGGAATTCCAAAAAAAAAAATGACAAATTGATAATTGTAAAAAAAAAACTAAATCTCAATTTATATTCATCCATTATTCACCTCCTAAATCCTAATAAGTAATAATAACATGTCATATAAAATTATAAGTTAAACAAAAATAAAAGAAATCAAACTTAACTTAATTGTTAAAATTTAAAACTTTTAATTCTTTTTTAAAAGAGCAACCTAATCCATTGAATAGTGAACACAAAACCACATATAGTTTAATAGTCATATAGAATAAAATAAAAATTAAAAACTAATATAACTTTCACTTATATAAAATATATTAATAAATAATAAATATCACTTTTGGTAATATATTTTAAAACGTATCTAATTCTTCGAGACGTTGAAGAACCTTGAAGCCAACAAATGAGACTCTGAGAATTCCAGTTTCCAAATGGGAATCAATATGTTATACCATATACGAGTATATATTCATATGATATGGGAATTTGAGACTAGGACTAGGACGGGACTGGACGGGACAGAACGGGACAGGAATTATGCCCATCCCTAATTTAGAGGTATATAACATTAATCATAATATATATAAAAGTTAATGGCATAGTGCATTGAAGACGTCCACATATGATTAAAAAACTCTATATGATTGGTCCACATCAGCAAATTTTATTAAACAAAAAAATGTTAAGTATGGTAAAAGCCTTAATTTTGTTTTACTCACCAAATAAAAAAGTTTAAGTAACAAAAAGAGAAATTTATGTATAAAACCCAAAAAAATAGTTGTCTTACAAATAAAATAGAAATTGTTTTTCAAAAGAGTTAAATTAACAAAAAAAACCAATATCTTAAAAGTTCAAAGTTATAATATAGATAAAGAAAATTCTAACTTCTGAATTAATTGACCAGAAAATATAAAACATTGATTTTGCTTTATAGATGGAAAAATCAAAATAAAAAAAGCTTAAGTAACAAATAGAAAAAAAAATTGTGTTAAAATAACTAAAATATAGCATCTTTAAAATTTAAAAAATTAATTTTGTTTTATAGATGAAAAACTTAAAATAAAAAAGGCTTAACTAACAAATATAAAAGAAAATTATGTTAAAAAAATAGTATCTTTCAAAATAAAATGGAAATTTGTTTTCAAAAGAGATAAACAAACAAAAAAAAACCAATACTATAAAAGCTCAAACTTATAATGTAGGTTAGGAAAATTCTAACTTTTAAATTAATTGACAAGAAAATTAAAAAAAAATATTAATTTCGTTTTATAGATGGAAAAAAAAAAGCTTAAGTAACAAATAAAAAATAAAATTATATTAAAAACACCAAAATATAGTATGTCTTGAACTTAAATGGAACTTTAATGTAAAAAAAGTCTAACTAACTAAAAAATCAATATCGTAAAAATTTAAACTTATAGCATAGATTAGAAAAATTATAACTTATAATGCATTGCACATATATAAATATATAATAATGTATATATTGTCTAGATGTTATTAGAAAAATGATCATCATCAACGACGAGAACTTTTTTTGTCCAGTTAAGCTAATGATATCGCTAGTGGTGGAAGTCATAATAAAATAAATGTTCACTTGCAATTAAAAAGATAAGCATGTTTTCCCAACACGTCATTTATATATATATTCTAATCTGGAATACAATCTATATTTACTTACCACCCTTTTATATTTTCTAAACACTGGGTCAATTGTTCGTGTTACTTTTCCGCCAATTTTCAAAGAAAAATAATGAAAAGTGTTGTTAAACATGTTGTGCTCCTAGCCACAATTATGAATCTAAAAACGTTTCAAAGTTCATAATTTTAAACATATAATTACAATTATTTTACTATTGTTAATAAAAATATGATGAATCCTGAAATAAATGAGATAATAAGATTTATTTAACTCTTAACACCATACTTTAAATTGCATTATGTAGAAATATTATTTTTGCACTCCACTTCTTCCACCCGGTTTTTTCCGACAAAAATATTGAAGTAACTACTGACTATTTGACATGATAAATACACTCACATGCATATACATCACCATACTTTAATTTCCTATTGTGTTTTTAGATATGAAACCAAACTGTTTTAAAGCTATTATGATATGATGAGAAATTAAACATGTTTTTATTATAAGTTTTTTTTACCTTTCAACATGTTATAAATTTATGTTTCAAAATAAAATAGGAATCATTATCCAAAGAGGCAAATGAACAAAAGAAAAATTTGTATAAAAGAATAATAACTTGGGCTAAAGATTTTGAAAATCAATATAAAAAAAACTTAACAAAACTAAACAAATGATGTTATAAGCTTTTAAGAAAAAGTCCAACTAAGATTTAAATTCAAAAGTTAGAACATATTAAATCAGCATTATAAATAGAATTAAAATTAATATACAAAATAAATTTTAACAAAGAAAAAGTATTGGTATAAAAGAAATTAATGTGATGTCTATGATACCTATTTGGAGAATCAACAACAAAAGAGCTCAACAAAAAGAATATAAATCATAAGTATATCAAACATACAAAAAAGTAAAATAATTAAAATAAATTAAAAAAATAAAAAAATTACTATCAAAAGATGTAAATTATCAACAACAACAAAAAAAAACAAAATTAATTTGAAATTAGTTTCAAAAAGTTTCTAATTTCTAAAGTATTAGTATCAACAATGAATAACTATCTAAAGTTGCAATAGGTTTACATGAGTTTTTAAACCAAATATATTTTTAGATATACAATAATTAATACACTTCTTGATTTTTGTGATTTAAAAACACTATAATAACTTTACACTCGATATTTAGCAAGTAGTAAAATATGATTTCTATACATAGCCGCTACTTATATCTGAATCAACATCAATAACACATTTTAAAATTCTATTTAAATAATAAAGTATAACATAGTTATGAATCAAGCTCAAATTGCTATATGTAGATGAAATATTCAAATCAAAGCATACATATTGCACACAAAAGATAAAAACAGTAAAAAATAATGCAAAGACTCCACACCACTGATCCTACATGTTAGAAAACTAAAATTATCAAATATTAAACTGTAAAAAAAAAATAGATATCAATGAAAACTAAATAAAAATATAACATAAAACTCTTGGAAGACATGGTGGAGAAGAAAAAAATGGTTTTGCATGATCATTGCAGCTTCCTAACAAAATTAAATGTGAATCAACATGAATCATGAATTATATATGCAGTGGTACACAACATCAATAAGACTTTTTTCAATAAAAAGATTAAATATTTGAACACATAAACCTTCAAGAAAAAAAAAACTATAGAAATTCTATGGAAAACAGAAAATAATACCAAAATCTTAGCAATAAAATCTTTCTCTAAATCAAATGTATATGTACGTCAAGGTTGGATAATTCAACAGGTGTCATTGTTATTATTTTACTTAATAATTTTAAAAATTTATAAAGAGAAATAAGAGAAAATTACACGTTATATATTAAATTCTCTTATATAAATGAAAGTTTCTATAAATATATTATAGTTTTAATAATTTTAAAAATAGTAGCTAAAAAGAAAATTAAACCAACCTACTAAAATAGATTCGTGCGTAGCGCGAATTATATACCTAGTTTTTATTAGTAATATATATAATATAAGGGACAAAAAGTAAAATAAACATTGAGAAAATCGTAAAGAAAAGTGCAAAATCGGTTGCTTTCAGTAAACACGTGACTGTCTCTTCCGCAAAGACACATTTGGCTAAAAATCATAAGTTACAGTCTTGCAGAGTTACAATGCCAACTTTTTTACTTTAAAAAAAAAATCAGTACATCTTTTATTTTATCATTAAGCAGTACATTTGGATAAGACATAGGCAACATTTATTCCGTTAGAATCAAACTTAGAAAAGGAGCAAAACTACTGCTCCCAACTAAGCATAGAAGGATCAGTCATGTACCATGCTCCAGCAAACCGGTGCCCTTGAATTTCTCTTCCATCAGTCTATCGATTCGAGCTGCCATCTCCGGAGTCAGATAATTCTGCCAATCTCCGACCTTACCTTTCCTGAAATAAGCGCTATTCGGATAAGCACTAATAGGAACGTCCTCTCTGTGTTTCTCCCCTTTGTTGGCTTCAAGGTTCTTCAACGTCTCGAAGCTGCAAAGATTCATCACTTCCTCAACAACCCCTTCATTCTCTTCCTCAGATGTGAATCCATAACCCATAAACTCAGCCAATCTTCTCACGTAAGGCAGAGGATCAGCTCTCATCGTCTCGTACTTGAGGAGCAAAATCTGATCTGGATTCTCTTGGTAAGCTTTCCAGTACGACATGACATGGTCTAGATAAGGACCGCACCCAGAGAAACCTCGACAGAACATATCAAAACACTCCTCAAGACTATTGAGAGGGCCGTGCCCTAAGTTTTGCTTTTGGAAGAAAGTCCACATGGAGATGAAAGTGTCCTTTGGGTCTCTCCATATGTAAACCATCTTACAACCCGATTTCGAAATGGATTCGGGTAATAATCCGTGTGGGAGATGAGTCGCAAACAGAGTGTTCCCTTTGTCATTGAGAACGTCAACTTGAGGGAAGAAAGCGAATTCGATCTCAATGAAAGGAACAAGCTCGTGAGGGTTGCGTTTTAGGAGAGGGTTGGAAGAATAATCGGAACGAGATCGATTAGCGATGGCGAAAGTTAAAGCTTTGAGCCAAGTGGTACCTGCCTTTGGGGAGCTACAAACGAATATGTCAACGGGTCGCGCTTTGAAGAATTCTTGCGCGTAAAGGCAACCTACAAGGAGAGGCTTTATCATCCAGTGACCACCGTAGCAGATCAGCGGAGCATTTGCAAACCAGCCTTTAGCCTGAGGAGACGTGGCGATTAGGTCTTGGTACTTCTTGAATGTTGACTCTGTCTTGGTTTCTTCCTTGTTTGGTACGGCATTGTCGGTTAGGGCTTCTGATTCCAACAGAGATAGAGAAAGAGGATTTGAGGACACTCGTATTGTGTTTTGTTGGGAGATTTGTTGCTCTGATAGCGATGTAGAACGTGTGGTGGATCCGATTCGTTTCCATGTAAATATAATATTTATACACATACAGGTAGGGCCTAGAGAGAGGATATGAACAATAAAAACAATCAATGTGAGTATATCTCTTTTGGAGGGACTTGAGTGATGGTCTGTGTCCGGACAAAGATCGGATTGTAAGTGTTGATTTTTCATCACCACAAATGCCACCTATCTTTCGTGATCAGTTCCATAATCTCAGCTATTAGATCTCGGGGAATATATATATATAGCCGGAGCAAAATTACAAACGTAAAGTAATAGATATTTCCTATCACTGTAGTTTGTCCTTCTCTGTAATTAAGTTATCTCTTGTGAAGGTAAAAATTAAAGGAGCTCAGACGAGGCTTTATCACATCCGATAAAACAGAAGATTGCAAAGGACCCAACCAACGCTAAGCCATTTTCCTCACAGCTCACTTGCACCAGCCGGGAATCGAACCCGGGTCTGTACCGTGGCAGGGTACTATTCTACCACTAGACCACTGGTGCTAGTTGTTTATAGAGCTCCTTCTTATTAATTTAGTTAAGATAGTTCAACTTCGATTCTTTCGTACGCAATCCATGGTTCGGTGAATATTTCTGTTCAAATCTGTCACCGCCTTCCTCCGTTTTCCGGTCAGGTCAGCCGGAGCCAAACTCATATCGCACATATATAGGTTTCGTACATAATCTGATGTTGTTTGGTATTTCTAACCGGTAGAAGGAAGGACAATAATAAATTTATAACTTAAGTGTTTTAATGAAAGTGTGCCTCGACAATTACTACTAGATTGATAGTTTGATACTACTACAGTCATATTTAGTAGAGACAAACTAAAAGATTCAAACCTTATTGCTAAGAGGTCCAAAAGTAAAAGAAACATCAGCCTTCATAGTCGCCTTGTGCATACTTGTTCTCGGGGTAATACACAGCAACCACTTGGTTTCCTCCAAACTTTCTTCCGTTCATCCCCGATCTAGCCTTTGCTGAGTCTTCCACATCAGCATACTCTAAGAAAACCTGCATTAATATAAAATTATCTCATCATTTGAGGAATGATGTGTTCATAAGTTTAAAAAAAGATGTTTCTCAGAGTTCGAAACCGAACCTTGCCAACTCCTGGTGTTGGATCATGATCCGGATTAGGCCTCGGAATCACAACATTCACCAAGTTACCTGCACACAAGAATGAATTTATCAAAAAAGCTTGGACCATGTAAAAGCCCTGAGTAGTGTGCAAATCGCAGAGAATGTCAGGGACATTATTGAATTGCTTACCGAATTTTCCACCTTCTTGTCTCATGTCATCCATTATGTCTTCATATTCTTCATCGTCTCCAAGATCATCAGCTGTAACCACTTGAGTCAAACAGACAATCTTGGTGGGAGTGCCTCCTGGTTGTAGCATAAGTCTCTGTTAGAAAAGTTCGAGACACACCTAATCAGTGATCTTCAGAAAGTTTAAATATAGTAAAAGACAAAAGATTTGTAGAGACAAAGCATGAAGTAAACAGACAATCAATCGAGTAAACCATTCACCTGCAAAGCAATCTGCTGCTGGGCGTGAAGCAATATTTCTTCTTGCTCAGGTTTAGGTTGAATCGTACCCTGAATCGCACGCCTAACTGTAAGTGTCTTATCTCCCATCTTAATCCCGTTTAGAGCCGCACATGCGATATCTGTTACTGAAGGATCTTGGTAGACACAAAACGCGTATCCCTTCGAGTTTCCAGTTTCTCTGTCTTTAACCAAGTTGAAACCTCTTAGGGGCCCAAAAGACTCCAAGAGCTCTCTGATCTGTTCCTCTGTGAAGTAATAAGGAAGCCCGCCCACAAAAATGCGGTCGGGACCCTCAAGCCCACCGGTAGACCCTGAAGACAATCCAACAGCCGCCAAGTTGAGATTAGGATTAGGCTGGCTCGGACCGAGAGCTGCGGCAAGTGAGGGGTTATAGTCAGTTGGCCTCCTCACCTTCACAGGAACTCCCTAGAGATGATCAAAGCTATGACATCAATACTCACAATACATAAAGACTCAACATGTAAAATTGCCAAAGAGATAATGAATCACCTCTAATATAATGCCGTCTAATGCCATTGCGTTACTAGCCTCCTCAACAGATCTCATCTCTACAAAAGCAAACTTCTTCTCATGGTTTATATAAACATTGACCACGGCATCACCTATGAATGAAATCACACAGAAAAAGAGGATGAGTTTTCGTCTAGAAATGTCGCAAACCCTGACACAAAAAAAAACAATGAATTTCTCAGTACCTGGCCCAGCAGTGTTTCCACCAATGGCTGACATCACTTGGCTAAAGAATGTTGCCACCGACTAGAACATGGAAACCCGATCTCAGAAGTCATACAATGGACATTACCAAAATAATAGTCACAAACCCTTAAAACAAAATTAAAAAGTAACAAACCTGTTCATTTGCAGTTGGTGGAAGACCACCAACATAAACTCGCCGAGCATGCCTCGTTGCCTGCGACCATAACACATTATTGAGACAGAAATCTAGACAAAAGGTGAAGAACCAAAGAATAACATAGACTGATAGATCTTACCTGCTGAGTCATTGCCTGAATTGGCATTACAGGTAGCGCACCCGGTTGCTACATGAGAATAAAATTTGAAAAGTTATGAGTATGTTCGCATAAAAACAAGAGAAATGAGGAATATATACACAGACATATCAGTATTCACTAAGAGACGCAAAAAAATGATTGATACCTGACCAGGGACCATTGAGAATATGTTGGGGAACATCCCTGGAATAGTAGCAGTAGTTGGCAAAGTAGGAACCTGACCTGCTAGAACAAAGTAGTACACACCATAGAGCGTTCGTCAGTAATTATTATTTTACCGGATGAGCACACCAATCAACAAGTACAAAGCAACAGATCATAACACCTTCCGATCCACAAGTACAGAGTAAATCAACATCTTTATAAATATTCAAAAACGAAAAGTGTAACGTAATATATGCTTTCAAGTTGTCAAAATTTGTAAGGCTAGAAAACAGGCATATAGTTGCCAGTCGAAGACGAAGAATACCCATGACAACCGTTGCACTGATTCCTCCTTTGTACAATTAAAGCTAGAGAGGTCGGCTCATTGTCAGCACAGTGGGGCAACTAACCCAACATAGCCTTCTTACTACAACAACAAAAGACACAAAAACAAACAAAAACCACCAAAAAAGACAAAAAAACAAAAAAGTCTCTCAGTTCCAGAACCACTTCACCAGGGAACAAAAATAGTAAAACAACCTATGAAGATAGCAAGGAAATAAATTCCTCTGCAATCAAAATGCAGCTTACCAAATTCACACCGTGTAATTGATTATGATCTTTCCAAACTACGTAAAATCAAAAACAACAAGCAGTTAAGAAATATAATGACGTTGAGTAGATGTCGAAGCATATACCTGCTGCAGCAACAGCAGTAGCAGCTAACATTGCAGAAGAAGGGGGCGCCATATCAAATCCACTTTTCCTCTTGCTGAAAGCGAATAAATTAAGTGGTCAGACTCAGACAACAGTAGAAACGATTACGGAAAAAAAATGCATGAACTATAACTAAGAAACACACACATGACACATAAACATCGAAAACCCAGATCACACTATATCATCAGGAGTAGTAAAGATATTCTCCAGATCAGTACAGGTCATATAAGGGAGGAACAATTTTCTCAGCAAAAGACCTTGTTATTACTATTTATATAAATATAAAATTATATCGTGCATCAACAAACAAAGACATCAAAGACTAAAGGGATTATTTGACTTGATATCATAACACATTCCAATACCGCCACAAATATAAATTCGCATAAACAGAGAATCTATGTACCTCTTTGAGCGTGACCGTGACCGTGAGCGTGAACGTGATCTATGTTCAGACTTGTGCCTATGTTCTGATCTTGACCTACGTTCAGAGCGGCTCCTTGAACGAGAGCGTGAACGGCGCCTGTGTCTCTCCTCTCTCTCACGATCGCGAGACCTCCTCCTGTCAGTAAATGATGACACCACACCATCAACTTAAGAATGAAACAATCTTAAACCAAAACAAACAATTGTAACACTGAGACACATCAGTACCTGTCACGGTCTCGACTTCTGCGATGATCATCATCATCCACGTCATCCCTCTCACGTTCCCTGCTACGGTCCCTATGACGATCCCTACGATGTCGATCTCGTTCCCTATCTCTATCTCTGCTCTTCTCTCTATCTCTATCTCTGCTCTTCTCCCTATCTCTATCTCTGCTCTTCTCCCTTTCACGGTCTTTCTCACGATGTCGATCATTGTCTCCGTCTTTCTCCCTGCTTCTTGAGGATTCCTTTTCAATATCATGAGAATCCTGCAGTGACACAAATGCCAATGGCTTCTCCATAAGTACTTATGAATATATATAATGCCGGAAGAACTGTGAACATATTTATACCCTCCTCAACTAAATCATGAGTCTAAAATCAGAGCACAGCTTCAAGCCATTTTTTTTTCAAGAACCGAAAAGCCAGAACCTAGAAATTGGTACTAAATTATAACAGAAAGAAGAAGGAGAAAGACAAATTTGGAATCCATGGATCCTAAATAAACAACCCAGAGAGAGAACACTCTTTCATTACTCGTCTTTAACAGAGCACAAACGAGAAAGCCACTGAATCGAACGAATAAAACATATGAAGATCGAGTGTACATACCCGAGACTTAGAGTCTTCGTGGCCGTCTTCGCCACCAAGAGGCTTAAAAGGCGAGCTTTCCAGAGCTATGAAATCCTCGTTGTTGTTGTTGTCATCGGTGGCTACAGCGACGCCATCTCCGTTACATTCGTAACTCATCTTCCCCTTTGTGATCTCTTCTCCGATTGTTGTTCCTTTCGTGAGTCTGATTGTCGGAAGAAGGTAAAAGCAAACCCTAGGGATTCTAGGAGTGATTAATGGAGAATGAAATTGTGAAGATTCTAGGAGGAAGAAGCTAAGGGTATTATGGTAAAATTAAGTATAGTTTGCTGTTTGATCATGTTGGGCCTACACCAACCGTAGATGGGCGGCATAAGTAGTCCAAAATCCAAATTTATAGACAAAAAGCCCATTTGAGTGTATGGTCTCCTTTCAATATGGTTTCCCTTTTCTCACAAGACACGCTTGTACAAATTTGGTATGTTTTTCAATTTCATTTTCAACAATATAACAAATAAGTCTTTTTCAACATAACAGCTAAATATGTTTCATCATACATACATATCAGAATTTGAAATAGATAAATGTTACTTTTAGAAAGGGTTAAACACACATTTTTAACATAAAATTTGTGTTAGCTTGGGACCAATTTAGAAAAGTTTTGTTAAGCAATATAATTAAATATTTGTAAATTTGAAATACTTTTGACATGTGTCAATAATTATTAGGATTTTGTCTTTCTCCCTTATTGAATATTCCTTTTCAAGATCATAAGATTCCTGCTGTGAAGCAGATGTTCAAAGGCTTCCCCATAAGTACAACGAAAAGTAATATGCAAATAATATCTCCTTGTCTCGCAAAGTAAACTGCAAATAATATCTCCTTATCTCTATATATCGAATATGAAGTGGAGAATCGTAAAACAGTATCTATGAAGCTAGAGGCTCCCACCAATGCAACGTCTACGGAAACATAATATGCACAAAACCAACCCTTTACATTTATGTCCTTGATGATAAGCATGGTAGCTCCTAAGCCATACACACAAAGTCTTCTTTTTCTTATAGAGAATGAATTATGACATTCTTAGGAAGCCTTATTAATGGGCTCATTAGTCATAATTATGATTAATGGGTTCATTAGTCATAATTATGATTAATGGGTTCATTAGTCATAATTATGATTAATGGGCTTGATAATTTTAGCTTATTTTTCATATCTCCACACATATCTGTAGTTTTACGTAACCCTTTTTAACCGTTAGAAGATCATTCCAAATTTTACTAATCGATGGGATTAATAATCAAAATTCTCAAAACTACAAACTATCAAACCTACCAAAATTTCTAAAATGAAAAGGTTTGTAATCATTATTTTCTTGGTACAATAATGAAACGTAATAACCATTTTTTCTCAATAAAGAGAGACAGTGCGTCTCGACATCCATATAGGTTTTGTTTGAGTAGTAAGTTTTATCAAACAATTGACACTCACAATAATCTTTTTGATAAAATTATGATATGTTTCTCTAGAAAATATATAGCAATGACTTCTTTAATAGATTCTAAAAAATCCATCCTGCTGATTTGGACCTCTTATGTTTCATTTCTCTTTTGGTTTCCTTAAGACAGTTTTTTGTTGACTCTAGATTATGTAGAAGAACATTGAGCATGAGCAGCAGAGATGCATGAATGATGAGAATGAAGAGAAAAAGAAAGAGATGGAGGAAAAGAGAAGTGGACGTTAGATGTGACATTGACAAGTGATAGAAAGCGATAAAAAGAAAAAAAGAAAAAAAAAACTAAGAAGCTTTTTATTGAATTTAAAGAGGTTAAAGTATTGCAATTCCCTTTAACAGTTAAATTTTTCTATTATTTAATTAGGTTATTTTAATTTATTGTTTTTGGACATTTATTTATTTATTATAATAACTCAATTTTTTAAAAAGCGTATTGTCACAATCCTAATTCCCACAACTTGCAAACTAGAATCTGAGTTCAATAAATTGAAGCCAACGTAGGCATACTTATCATTAACACCTCGATTATTACATGGACGTGCTAATCATGGTTACAATAATATATCTCACTACTTACACAATCTCTCAAAAAAAAAAACAATGGTTAGATGTAAGGTGCTGATTATAAAATGGCCATAGCGGATAGGATAGGATCGATCCTTCGTGTGGTGGGTGGGGAACGAATCGGATACATATTAGAGGAATTTTTGTTTTAAAACTGAAATAAAATTAGGTTAAATAATATTTTAATAAGATAATTAATTCAAGATTTTGATACTTAGCAACGAGAAGTACGGCAGGGAGAGGGACAAATTAAAGGCAGAAACAGAAGAGGGCCACTCTCTCTCCTTTTGTCTCGATGCGTTACGTGACAACCACATCACCTCTTCTTTTATTTTATATATATACTTTCTTCGCAATCACATGCAATTCTTCTGTTTTCAATTCATTACTTCGTCTTTTTCCTTTCTAACAACTAATTTATATTCTTTTTTTTAACCTGTTTAGACTTTTTTAAACAAACTGAAGTTGTTGAATCATTGTTTATTTCAGAAGAAAAGACAGAAATGCTGATATTTTATTTACTGTTTACCGTTTACTTTTGGATTTTTCGTCTTTTTCACAGATATGTCGACGAATAAAACACAAAATGTAAAAGAATTTCGTACACATTGATAATTTTGAAAGAAAAAAAAGTTCATAGATCTTATGAATGACGTAAAGGTGGTAAAGACATTAATTTTGAAAACATTTTTGTTATCGTGATATTGTTTTATACGTCTCTTCCGCTCTCTGAAGATATTCAAGAAAAAGAAAACAAAAGTTATTATTAATTTTTTTTTTTTTGGGCAAAGAACAAAAGTTATTCTTAAAAGAGAAATATCATAAAACATTAATACTTTTAGTCATCGATATCAAATAGTTTTTTTTGGTAATATGATATCAAATAGTTATTTCTTGGTTGATTTGTTTTCTTATTTAGAATCTGAGTCAACCCAAAGATCTCGAAGCCGAACCGAAACGCCCCACATTTAATATTCATTGAAAAACAATAATCGAATGTAGTGGTTTCAGATCGAAAACGATTTTTAAACTTCATTTCTTATACGTTTTGGCTACCAAAGCTAGAGGGGTTATATTTTAAAAATAAAATAAAATAGAAAGTATATATAGATTTTTGAGATTATAAGCAATTAATAATGGTGTAAGTGAAGTTATTAAATCTGTATTAAAGATTAGCTGGTAAACACAAATAATGATATTTTCAATCAAATATAATCAGTGGTACAATTTATATTCGAGCTGTCGTATTTCATGTAATCTCTTATGACAGCTACATATATATGACTTTCTAATGTCAAATTCGGTGTGGTTTTTAGCTATTTCTCATATACGATGATGAACGAAGACAACGCTGGATTTCGGTTTTGTAATGTAGTATAGTTTCCCATATGCGATGATGACCCACGCTTATGATTTACAAATTATAATTATAGTTTGAAAGAAAAGTTTTCATTGGATGCTTCGAACGTTGAACTAAAATAAATTAAAAATAAAGAACTAAGATAAAATATTTCGTAAGCGTCGTCGATGCTTTTGTCTTCTTGTGTTTGGTCATGTTCGGTTGAGTCCAGAAACTTAAATACATATATCATCCACGTCTATATTTTAATATATTCTTAGCAAAATATCCGCGGCAACAGATTTTTGAATTCACGTTCATATGAAAACAAACGCATTTATTTCAAGCGGGTTTTGTCACAAACACGTAATATATAATTACGGACACGTTCATGTCGTATAATTTTACGTTTTGTAGTCTAGTAATTGCCGAAAAGTTTGGATCTACTCTACCCCAAAAAATGATATCATCTGAGGTTTAACAAATGTGGCAGTCTAGCCCTATAATATACACAGTTTTGACCAGCAAGTCTTATTAATTATACAAGTGGCAAGAATGAATAAGCTCAAGTTATAATATATCATTTTCATTTTTAGAAGATAGATAAAGAATACGTCGTCTGCAACATGCATGTAGGAAATATGTATAATATGTCAGTTTGTCGCATGTTATCTATGTATGATAAGAATGATGATACGTTGAGAAGTTTGGCGAACATGACAACTAGTTGTGCAACTCGAATTCGAAAACCATGATCCGATATGGTCATATACTTTCTATAAACAGTTCATGCATGGTAAAAAAAATTGTTTGTGTAAATCATTCACGATTAACAAATAAAAGGGTAAAATAACATTCACCATTCAAGAAGACCAACGTGAAATGAAACCTTGTTTTCTTTTCTATCTTCTGACTTCAATATCTTCTTGCTTCCAATTAAATTTTGTGATAGACATGTTGCAATGGGGTTTATTGAGGAGAGTATCTTAGTATTAAAAAAAAGAAAAAAATAAAAAGTTAGAAGAAATATGAGAGAAAAAATTCTAAAATCTCTTAAATAAGAACTGATCTTAAGCTTTTAAGAGACTCATTTATACAGTTGTCTTGTTTTGATTGGCATAATTTCTTTTAAATATTAAAATTTAATTATATATCTTAAATTATAATAAAATAATTGTGAAGATACTTGTTTTAAGAAATCCACTATTATGGATACTCCCACGTATCAATGATTGTATAGGATATATATATTTTTTTCTAATATTAGAATCTGCTATGCTCTAGTTGAAATTTTCTCTTTCTTTTTTGGTTCAAATGTGTTAAACTATTCTTGCAGCAAAACAGTCTGTTTACATTATAACTAGGATATTGGCCCGCACGCATGTGCAAACATGAACAATTTTAAAAATGTAATTATCTAAATATAATATCTAAATCTGTTTTAAATATTTTAATTTTTGTAGGATATGAAACTCAAGGTAGGTGTTTTGAATTATAAAACTTTAAATTAAATAGTAAAATATGATATAATTTTAACTAAACATTTTGTTATAACAAAAGGTTCATTTATATTTTGAGATAGACTTGAAAAATAATAATCAAATTTGGAAAATACAAAACTTATTTTCCATGATCAGGCTTTGTAAAACTTGACCCGTTATGTTAGATGGTCAAATGGATCAAACCCGTGGATAGCTGGTTACCTTCTTCGGATTTGCGGATCAAGATGCAAATTTTATCTTTTCTATCTTGTTTTTTTTTGAACAAACGTTTTTTATTTTCTTTGTCTTCCTATAATCTTCCTCAATTTAAAGCATTATTTCTTCAAGGATTCCGTCATTGTTGGTCTCGATCTACTCATATGTGCGATTTTTCTACTTATAATTTTACCAAGTAGACTCTACAAATAATTGCAAGACCATCTCCACTTAAGCATCAAGTGCTTCAATTAACCCTATTGCAAGACATGTTTCAGCGAAGGTTGAATATAAAACTCTGTTTACTGTCCTATTATTTTTTGAAACACACTGGTCTTCTCTGAACATTTAGCAACATTTTAAGGTAGAAAAACTCACCATATTATTCTGAGACTTCTGGAAGGCTGATATCTTAGGGAACATTATTTTTTCCGTTACGAGGGAGCCACTTCTTAATTTTTTGATGCCAAACCTATTTGTTTGGAAATTCAGTGTAGCGATAAAATATTGCTTCATTACACTCACGATTGAAGTCTATACAACCTTCAAGTTTCATTTTAGCCATATTCGATTTAGATAAATGGATTGGTAGAATTGACATGCCCGCACTTTGAGTTATGGTTTGATTTGTTTGATACTCATGTGTGTTGTGATGTTTTTTTTATATAAGGATCCGAGTATTTAACTTTTTCATTAGTTATTTAGGATGAACATGATTTTATATAAATCTTTTTGGTTTTTATTAAATGGATTAAACTTTTCAAATAATAGATAATGATTTTGATTTTTCATTAGATGCACGTTGATTTCTTAGGATATTCAATTTTTGTTACGAAAAATAATGTAGAGGGTTATTAAATCAAAATCTTATATTTATATTTGTTATTATTTTTAAACTAAACTAATACTTTTAAATTTTGAATGTTCTATAGAAGATCACAATAATATCTTATTTTGTTATTATAATTTTGTCAACAAAAGTATGTGAAAACAGAGCACCGCCTTTACAAAAAGTATGAATTATTAAGTAAATGATTTGATCAATATGATTTTGTTATTATAATTTTGCCTACTGAAATATATAAAAATATATGTGCATGTATTCCATATAAATATAATATTAAAATATATATATATATATATATCCTATGTTGCATGGAAACGGAAATGGGTACGTGGAAGCGGAACGTTTCGAAACGCGAAAATACTATTTTTAAAAAAATATAGAAATGGAAACGTTTTGGAAACGTATATATATATTATATTAAATATTAAAGATCTAATTATAAGTAGAATATTTAAATCCATAAAATCCAGTATATAATTTTTACATAATTATTAAACTATAAAAATTAAAATATGTAAAGTCAAAAATTTAGAAGATTTTCTTTATTATAAATTTTATTAGTTTCATTAACCAATCTATCTCTAATTATAATTCATCCAGAGAATAATTTTCAAATTTAATAATCTCAAAATTAATTTTAATTTCCAAATTAAAATATTTATTATTTACTACAAATAAGTAAATCGATTATTTAATTTAATTTTTATAATTATTTATTTGTTATATAAAAATAAGAAATTAGTTTTTATCTTCTTTTCAAAATGGAAACGCGTGTTTCTAAAATGGAAACACGTTTCCAAAGTGTTACCAAATTAGAATTTTTAGGAAACGTGATTTTTCGTGTTTCCGACGAGTTTTCGAGAGTTTTGGTTTCTGAAACGTTTCGGAAGCAGAAAACGTACCTCGAACGGAGTTTCCATGCAACCTAGTGTGTATCTATATTGAAAGTTATTGTGGTCTCCGACAGAGCTATAGTAAATTTAATATATATAATATAATATTATCCATAATATTATATATATATGTATTAAAATCATCACGTTTAACCCAAAGTTCATCTACTATTACCCATATAGATGAATAATAATATCAGGCTATTCGTAATGCATCTGGCGAATCATTCCATATTTAGTTATTAGTACACTAAATTTTGTCATCTAATTAAATTTTTTATTAATAAAAATATCACAAAAAATCTTTTTGCCATGTCATAAACCACATGTGTTAGTAAATGTCATGTTACAATTACATCATCATTACATCATCATTTCCATGTCACATTTAATTAGGATAGAGAAAGGATTTTAACCAATCAAATTAAAACAAATCAGTATTTTTTATTAAACTACATTCTCAATTAATAGGTAAGGTAGATGATGAAATGCAACTATTATGAATTGTGGTTGAAAGAATTAAAAGAATCGAATGAAATGACGAAACTAGAAATGGTAGCAAAGATTAGATGTCTCATGGTAGCAAACGATATGCCTTTGAAGATATTCTACGGCATATAATATTTAATCAAGTCCAAAGAATAGCTTTAGAAAATTAACTGCAAATTTTTTATCTAAAATGAACCTAATAAGTACCTACCGTTTGTTGACAAAAAAAGAAGAACTACCTAACGTCTACATATGCATGCAACATACAATATAGTGGAAAATATACGTAAGATCATATTCGAATCGTGAGATCGCATTGAATGTTTCTTTCATGATAATAGGCTGATATCAATCTTATAAAAAAAGTCAAAGGCCAAAAAATATCATTGCAATATTCAATGGAATTGTATTCTGCGTAGGTGTGACGCATGGTGTAGAACACGCTTAGAAAATTGTAATAAAATAACTGTGCTAACCCATGTACAAAAGTCTTAAACAAATGTTTGTGTTGTTCCAATTATTGATTTATCTGAGTTAATTAAAGTGATCTAATAAGACAAACAAAATAGTGAACGTCTCAATTTGACTCTAGTGGAATTTTTGTTAAAAATATATTATAGGAGGTTGCTTAGGATCAGAAGTAGAAAACTAATCTCAAAATCTGGCCTAATAAAACTGGCTAATGTTCGTTGACATCAGCCAAAAAACTGACTACTATGCATCACCTTTATTTTATTTTTTGTCCCACGCTTTGTTTGAATCAAACAGTTTTTCTATTTTCGTTTTATAATTAAAGATTTTATTCAATCAAAATTCAATTGATTTCAAGAGTTCGTAAGAAAACGAATATTTTTATCATTTGAAACTTCTATATATAGTGACCATTCATAATTAAAATAGCAGTGTGATGATCATAATCTTAGTCTTTCAAATTTAAAATAAAGTTTTCAACTATATCATAAAATAGCTGTCTAGATGTAAAATGGATCAACAATCTTATCAAACTGTTTACATCACATAAAAAATCTCAATAATCACAGTACTATTTTAATCATAAATAATGATGTAAATCCACATATTCTGATTTGTATGTAGTAATGTAGTTGTTGTGTTGTCACCCAAATTTTAATTCGCATAATGCATGTTATATACTATTTAATTTAATTTTGATAAACAGATTTATAGCACTAAATTACCATCATTTTATTAAACTTTACTACCTTGTAAGATGACTATAGATAACAAATAAACATTTTATATTAATTTTCATTACTCTAGTTTGCATTCCAAAAGTATTGTTTGACTAAAAACATTTATTTAGAAACGTTTAACATATGTGGAAAAAAAGAAACAGATAATATTCACTTGGAAAATATTTTCCAGTCAAAGATTAGAGAAGTAATAAACCCCAATACTGTATAATTTACCAGGTGTTTAATAAAATAAAGAACAAGAACATATGATTATCATCAGTTTTTTTTTTAATATCTTTTAGGCATTTTCAGTTTGAGCCGTACAATCGCAAAAATGGAAAACAGAGAATGTGGGGGCCAAAACAGAAAATTAATATAACTTTTTAAAATTTTTACAAGATGAAAAAAAAAACAAAAAAACAGATCGGAAAATTCGCTAAAAAAGAAGACTCTGAGACTGAGAGACGACCTTCGTGCATGGGCAACACAACATTTATACAAGAAGAATTTCTCCGATTGAAGCAACAACGAAGAATAGTCATCATCCTTTGCTCAATCTAGGTTTCCTTCTCCACCTTCTTCCTTCTGCTTCTTCCTTCTGCTTCTTCTTCTTCTTCTTCTTCTTATTCTTCTTCTTCTCGAGCTTTCAGGGAGATTCTAAGGTCCATTTCGGTGAGTTTTCTGCGAATCGAGTCGATTTTCGAATTACTTTCCTTGTGAATTTGGTTTGTTTGTCTCTCGAAATCTATCGTATTGTAGCTCGTAAAGTCATTTTTTCTGTGACTTTAGAAAACTCGAGATTTCTTAGTTCCTGCGTAGTATTCTTACTTAATTTCAATGATTTTGTTCTCTTTCTCTATTTACTTGTATGAATTAACCAATTGGACTAAGCCTATGCACGAGCTATTTCATTAGTCTCGCTATAATTCGCCTGAGACCTTTGTATTGAGTTCTGGGTGGAGTTGCAATGCGCTCATGGTTTGGGTATTTTGGCGGTCAATGTCTCAATCAAAAATCGGATTTCCATGTTTGAAACCATTGATTAGCTTTATCGTTTTGAACCTAATTTTAATTGAATCTGAATTTATGCTATGGATGCTGTGACAGGTGAATGCCAGATTCGAGGAGAATCTGTCGTTTTCAGCACATTGTGTGGAAAATTATGATCGAGCATCTGAAGATTTTTGCTAAATAGAAAGGAATCAGAATCTATGAACGATCTGAGTTTAAATCAAGGAAACTCCACGAAAATCCTCGTGGCTTGGTTTCTCTCTAATGTGACTCAGAGTTTTGGTAATGCATCAAATGTAAGGCTGGATACAGTGTTTTAAAATCACCAGGTGCTTGTAAAGATGGAAACGAGGTGTGTTTTTCTTCTTTTTTCAACAAATCTTTCATTCATTTTAGCATTTGTTAAGAGTTCTTAGATCTGGAGTGTACTTTTGTGTGTTTTCCCTCAGGCCTGGAGAGAGAGGATTCTCAAATGGTGATGTTTATTCTGGTCAACTCAAAGGAACACTTCCTAATGGGAAGGGAAAGTATGTATGGTCCGATGGAATCATCTACGAAGGTGATTGGGAAGAAGGGAAGATATCAGGGAAAGGGAAGCTTATATGGTCATCGGGAGCTAAATACGAAGGTGATTTCTCTGGAGGATACCTTCACGGCTTTGGCACCATGACTTCCCCTGACGGATCTGTCTACAGTGGAGCATGGAGGATGAATGTGCGGCACGGTCTAGGAAGGAAAGAGTATTGTAACTCAGATTCATACGATGGCTCGTGGAAAGAAGGATTACAGGATGGGAGTGGTAGTTATACTTGGACTAACGGAAACAGGTTCATTGGGAACTGGAAAAAGGGTAAAATGTCTGGGAGAGGGGTTATGAGCTGGGCAAATGGTGATCTCTTCAACGGGTTTTGGTTGAATGGTCTTAGACATGGCTCTGGGGTTTATAAGTATGCTGATGGCGGCGGTTTTTACTTCGGGACATGGTCACGTGGACTAAAAGATGGGAGTGGAGTGTTTTATCCTGCTGGGAGTAAACACCCGTCTCTGAAGAAGTGGCATAGGTCTTTTGGTTACGATGACACGGGGAATTTTGTGCTCTCTCATGATTCATCGATAAACCGTGAGGAGCTACGGGCTTCAAAGGCTGTTTCGCGAAGTCTCTCTGAGATAACAACAACAAGTGGAGTGGCGAGAAACTCAGGGAGGATGTCGGAGAGGTTTCTTGATGAGAATTGGACTACAAGTGATCCTCCTAGAGATTTTATGCATCATGGTCCCTCGTCCAAGTCTGCACGGTCTGTAGACTCTGGTCAAAGCGAGGCACGAGAGAAAGACAAGAACCCTATCGTTTTTGAAAGGGAGTACATGCAAGGGGTTTTGATTAAAGAACGGATTATGAGTTCTATTGACATGTCACACAGGGCAAGACCTTTGGATCGTACTAAAGAGATCACGATTAGCGCTTGTGTGTCCTTTCTGGGGGAAAAATGGAACTACTATCTAATGCTTAATCTCCAACTCGGTATCAGGTAAACAAGATCAAGGCACAGTTTCATTTATCTTTGTGGAAGTTTATGTAATAGTTTAACAAACACTTGCTATTCAAAATGACGAGAGCTTCTTTTAAAAAACTTCTGAACATGTTCTTCAGTTCTCATATGATCTTGAGATTGCTCAGTTGTTTCTGCATACTAGTTGTTCCTCTTACACAACATAACATTTGAAGTTCACAGGTATACTGTTGGAAAAATCACGCCAGTGCCTCGGCGGGAAGTTCGCGCTTCTGACTTTGGTGAAAGAGCCAGAATCATGATGTTCTTCCCTAGAGGTGGTTCCCAGTATACGCCTCCACATAAGTCCATTGATTTCGATTGGAAAGACTATTGCCCTATGGTTTTCAGGTAAACCGGTTTTCTTCGGCCATATACCAAAAAGCTTGGAATAAAAAAAACAATAGCATAATAGGTTTCTATCAATACGTCTATAAATTCTGGAAATACTTTCGAACTTCGCAGTGTTTGCGAGGTCTCTAAATTATTGGTCTTTATTGGATCATTTTCTTTCCTTAAGGATCTCTTCATGGTCATGGCTTTTCTGATATCATTTAACCAAAAAAGGTAGTAATTTTAAAAGGAATAATCATGACCACATGTAGATCGATTAAATGAGTTAAACCAATAATTTATGGGCGGATGATGCTTTTTTCAACACCTTAAGCTCCTACCCTTTGACAGTAATTAAGTGGAATCCTTTACTCATAGTGTACTCAAGAGTACTTATATTTACTATGGATGTTTTTCGATGGCATGTCACAGGAATTTAAGGGAGATGTTCAAACTAGATGCTGCAGACTACATGATGTCTATCTGTGGTGATGATGGTCTGAGGGAAATTTCCTCCCCTGGGAAAAGTGGCAGTATCTTCTACCTTTCTCACGACGACAGATTTGTGATAAAGACACTAAAAAGATCTGAGTTGAAGGTTTGATATAACTTAACTAAGCTCTTATATCATTTTCTTGCGTGTCCTTACGCATAATAGTGTTTTGGGGAGTTTTGTGAGGCTTTTTTAGTTTTTGGTTATGAGATCTGATTCTTGTTCCCGTTGGTTTTACTTGTTCCCCTTCTGATGATGCTTATAGTCTAGTCTTTTTCTTTACCTCTATATATTGTTCTTAATATATCACAGCATTTTTGTTTTGTAACGTAGAAACATCTCTGGTATATATATTAGGACTGAGAGCATCTCTTTTTTTCTTGTAGGTTCTACTCAGAATGTTGCCTAGGTACTATGAACATGTAGGGGACCATGAAAATACGCTCATTACGAAATTTTTTGGAGTTCACAGATTAAAACTCAAATGGGGTAAAAAGGTAAGAACTTGTCTGATCTCTTCTATGTTTTAGATCTATCATATTCCATTTCTTTTAGCATGAGCGTTGTTATTCTCTGATAGGTACGCTTTGTGGTCATGGGGAATATGTTTTGCACAGAGTTGAAGATTCATCGCCGGTATGACCTTAAGGGCTCTACTCAAGGGAGATTTACGGAAAAGAATAAAATCAGAGAAAAGACTACCATGAAAGATCTTGATCTAGCTTATGAGTTTCATATGGACAAGCTGCTGCGAGAGGAGCTCTTTAAGTGAGTTCTCTACTCAATCTTTTAATAATCGTTTCCATCCTCGGTGAAAAATATGCTATACATGTCATCTGAGTGATACATTTTAGTCATTTTGGCTACTCAACCTATAGGTTTAGGGTTTAGGTGCCATGTGAGTTTCCAAATACGTATGCTTGCTGCAACCGCTTACTGTTTCTGGGAACATCTCATGATCACATCTTATTGTCCGTTGAATATGCGCGGGATATTTATGTTTTTATCCCTTTTGGAAATCGTATCCATATAGGAATTGACGAATTGTAGATCTTTTCAGGAGAGTAAGTTCTCATTGTTGCTTAAACTCATTAGATCCATTTCTTCAAGACTTGGTTGATATTTAGAGAACTAAAGCACTTACTAATTTTTCTATACCTAGAACCCTTGAATCCTAATGATTTTGTAAATGCATTTATTTTGAATAATTAAGAGAATAGAAAAATTAGCTGCAGAGAAGAGGTTATACCAAAATTCTTACTTTCACTGCTGTCTCCACATAATCCTTTAGAAATAAGATGTTTGCTCTCTGCTCTTCTCTGCCTGGCTTCAAGTTTATTTTCGCTAGTGAATTTTTTGTTTGATGCTTCTCCTGTTTTCCATTAACGTAATACTCCTAATTGCTGTAGTTTGGCATTTGTATTTGCCTAACTTTTGTGAAACCTCTCTGTTTCCAAAACTGGCAGGCAAATTTTGTTAGACTGCTCGTTCTTGGAATCTCTGCAAATCATCGATTACAGTCTTCTGTTGGGATTACATTTTAGAGCTCCCGATCAACTTAATGATATCCTAGAGCCTCCCAATGAAATGTCAGATCAAGAAAGTGATAGTGTTGCTTCTGTTGAAGGTATGCTCACACGTACAACTGTAAAAACTATCCAAAACTTACGTAAACTAAGAATAAACGTCATTGATTTGTATTGCTTTGTGTTTCATCAGTTGGTGTGCCTCGTGAACCCTCGATTCCACCAAAAGGACTGTTACTGGTTACTCACGAACCCAATTCCGTTAATACCGCCCCGGGTCCTCACATCAGAGGAAGCACGCTACGAGCATTCTCCGCCGGCGAGAAAGAAGTTGATCTCATTCTACCTGGAACTGCAAGGTCAGTCACATAACAACTGAAACAATAGCTGATCTTTTCGTTATCAATTTTGACACGAACCATATACCTTTTGCAATTAAAAAACTCAGGCTCCGGGTACAGTTAGGAGTGAACATGCCGGCTCAAGCCCACCATAAACTCCGTCAAGAGGAGGAAGACGCAGGAATGGTGGAGCTTTTTGAAGTATACGACGTGGTTGTGTACATGGGCATCATCGACATCTTGCAAGAGTACAATATGAAGAAGAAAATGGAACATACTTGCAAATCAATGCAGTATGATCCAATGACGATTTCAGCCATCGAGCCTACGCTTTACTCTAAACGGTTCACCGATTTCCTCCTTAAGGTGTTCCCTGAAAAAGCATAAAGAGAGAGAGAGAGAGAGAGAGAGCGAGAGAGATCAACGGACCATTCCTCGATCTTCTTACCTTTGGGTCAAATGGTTCATGGATTGACTCGGTGGATATTCTTTTCTAAATACTCGTAATGTTCTTCGTCCTTATGTACACTAACATTTAGGATTCTTATATACTTCAACAAGCTTTCTTGTATTATTGTTATAAATAGATCTGTGCCACTCTCTCCATGAGACTCACCATTAAGCTATTGTTAGGTTTGGGTTGAGGATAGATTTTGTACTAATATTTTCGGAATAAAATTAAAATTCCAAAAAGAAATCATCTAAACGGCTAAGCATTGCTATTGCAATGTGGTTTTAGTTTTGTATCATTATATATTCCGAACCCGAAATCTCTATAAAAAAAAAACTAAAATAAAGAAAAACACCTCTAGAATAGAAATTAACTCAATGCAAAAAAGACCGTCAAATAATCAAAGTGGATAATTCATGACATCATCTAGAAACTCATCAAGATCCAACTCGGGAATTTGATTCGTCGTTGTCTCGTCGTTGTTGTTGTTGTTCGTCTCTGTGATGCAAAGTCGATAAATCTCATCCTCCTCATGAATCCCTAAACCTACATCTGTTTACTTTTCCATCACGGTATCTACTCTGAGCCTCAGATTGCTCACCATCCTCGTAATCGCTTCAGTCGCATCCTTCAACTCGTCTACGTTCTCTGATCTGTCAAGACCTTCGTCTTCCCACCAATACCCTAATCCTGACCTGTTCCCTTGGTTTGTCTGAAAAGGTGACTGGTCGTTAAGCAAAGATGAGACAACGTGGTCCACAGAGGAATGACCAAAAGTGTAGAAGGAAGCGTGAGAATTGGAAGAAGGAGGAGTCGCTAAGATTGCGATTTGAGTCGCCGGTGAGAGACGACAGAGCTCAGAAGCTTTGCGGAAGAGACCGTCACGTCGTTTGGTAAAATACACCGATTTTATTGATTTATTTTCGACCTTCTCAATCTTTATTTTACGTTTTAAGCCTCCCATGTTGATATATCGTTAGAAAGAGAAAGCGAATTACGCAGAGTAAGTGATTCTTTGTATCATTGCATGCTCATCATCTCTCTTACTTTTTTTATACGTACTATTCGTTTCTATCTTTTTTTTCATTGATTTTATTTTATATTCAGAATATTACCATAAATGGGCTTTGTTCTCAATTACCATTTTTTATAACTTTAGTAAGTACGCCAACTTTTTTTCTTTATTCCCTTTTTAATGGGCTGATTTATTTATTTTTTTAGAAATTCATAACCGAGAAAAAAGGTAAAAGACAACGAAGATATATAACATTTTTTCATAAAATAACTTTTAAATATTATAATTACAAAATATATAAATAAATTTGATACTTTTTGAAGTAATATTAGTTAAGTATTTTATTCTTTAGAAATGATATTCATTAACTATTAATCATAATTTTATATTTATAAAATCTTTAAACACAAAAATTTAGATAATTTATCTTTTACCACTAATAATTATATATATATCTAATAACTAAAATAGTTTTAATATTTTATTAATCATAATTTTATCTAAACCAAAACAAGAAATAAATGTAAGTATTATGCATATAGTATTCTTATAATTTTTAGTATTTATTATATTAAATTTGTATTTTTTTATTTTTTAATAATAATATATTTGTTATTTTTTAATTATATAATATATTTATATTGTTATTTTGCTGTATAATCGCTTTTGTATCCGTTGATCTACTAGTTAAAAATGTACGGTAGATACATATGTTCTTAATTACAATATCAATCGTACAAACTGCTAATTAATGCTGTTAACCACATCTGCTTTCGCAAATTTTTGCATTTGCAACCGCAACCACTGTATTTAAACCAGTCAGATTAGATTATCAAATCGAATCAAAATTAACTAATTTGTTTCTTGAAGTAATACACACACTTATACACACTAGTTGATAGCGATACATAACAACCAAATGATCCGTTAATACAATGTACGTGTACACATTAACACCAAATGATTAACCAATTTAACTATAACAGAATTTTTATAATCTACATATATTAGCAAAATATCTTTTTTTGAAAAATGCTGATGTTATTATTTTTAATAGGAAAAACGACAAATTCAACGGTTAAGATTGTTTTTATTAGTTTAGATTTGAAAATTTAATGGTTCAGATGTATTTGCAGATATTATTTTTTTGTAAAAAAAAGATATAGATTTAATCTAAAGTTAAAAATTAATTATTATTATTATTAAACAGTAAATATTATATTTGTTTTATTTATCAAACAAATACATAGTTGAAATATTGCAACTTTTATAAACCATTATGATTTTTCATTTTTATTGTTAAAAAGTACATCAATCTAATGGTTAATAATTTTTATTTTAAGATTTAATTGTAAAAAATGATTTATTATATCTACAGAACATATACACAATGGAAAAATTGTAACTCTTGTGAATTATTGTGATTCTTTAACATTTTAAAAGTTTTTATTCTAATCATTATAACTTTTCACTTTAAAAATCAATATATAACCCATCATTTTTACTTTTAAAGATATATACTAATTACGAAGGATTACAATCCAAAATAAAAATGTTATTGAGCTACAAAGGTATATGGACACAAGCAGAATAAAAAGAATTATGCAAACATTTTGGAGAGATACCAATAAGACTTTTTCTTCGGCTTCAAGAGGAGACATTGTTATTCCTAAGTTCGCTGAGCTTCAGTATTTGCATAAACCATTTTTATTTATCTTGTTTTAGTAAAATAGATTTGAGTTATTTTTGTAACAGTCATGTTCTAAATTAAATAGATATATTAGTAGTTGATCTTAAAATTTGCTGTTAGTCATGTTCGAGCAAATAGTACTTTCCTAGTCAAAGTGTCGTCTCTTCATTATCTATTTTTCATAGTTTTTCTACAAAACAAAAAAGGTAAATATATTGAAAGATTGTATATTATTTATCTATTTTTATATTAGTGTTACTCATTTATTACGATTTTTTGAACAAAAAATAATTTAAAATGCTTAGAACTTTAATATGATAATTTATGTTACTCTAATTATATATAGATTACAGAAGATTCCAGGACTTCAAAAAACTAAAACAAATATTTTTATAATGCAAAAAAACAAATATAATGAAAATAAAATTATACTAATCCCAGAATTTTATAACCAATAAGGTAATAATTTTAATTGTTATTGTTATGGGCTTAAGTCTTAGATGTGTTATTATAAATTCTTATTATATAGATTTTATTGTTTTAGGATGTCCATTAAAAATAAATAATGCAGGCTATTTACATTTTTTCTTGATTTTATTTAGATAATTGTAATGATATAGTATATAATTTTAATATCAATTTTTTTTTAAAAAAGTTGTTGTTATAGAATTTTAGAATATGTGAATATGCTAATGAATATTGAAAGATATGAAACAATTAGTAGACAAAGTTACAATGCTCTATTCTTTAATGGTTTGTTGAAATTAAGTTAGCCACTAATTTTTTTTATATAATTTAATATAGTTATTTAAATAAATTTTATTTTATGATATAATAAGTTTAAAAAAATATTGTCAACTTACACAAAAAAACAAAATCAAAAGTATTTACACATTTGTTGTATAATCAAGAATGTCAAAGAACAGTCTTGTTCAAAAACGCTTCCATGGTTTCAAAGAGATACTCTTCGGTTTCTTCAAAGCCACATCCCATAATTGAGCCGGATGTTTTTCAAAGTAGTATTCTCTCATACAGTTTATCAAGTATTGAGAGCAATGCTTGAGAGAATTGAGAGAATGTCAAAGAACAGTCTTGTTCAAAAACGCTTCCATGGTTTCAAAGATATACTCTTCGGTTTCTTCAAAGCCACATCCCATAATGGAGCCGGATGTTTTTCAAAGTAGTGTTCTCTCATACAGTTTATCAAGTATTGAGAGCAATGAGATAACCATTCAAAGCGATTGATCAACAAACCCTAGTAATAATAATAATAATAATAAAAAAATATGTTCTGATCCATTAATACAATACATTATCTCGATTTTCACTATGCTTTTAGAATTGTATTAACGGATTAAAATACAATTTCTCTTCATTCTTTCTTGATCAATCCAAATTTTAAAATGAAAAAAAAATGTCTTTGATCCGTTACAATTCTAAAACCCAATAGTGAATTAACACAACAACCTATCAAAACTTGACTTATCCCTCCTCTTGCCTATTTGGTGCTGCAAACTATTCATTTGATGACAGCACATTATTTGTGCAAAATTTGTATTTTCTACTTTTTTTTTAATGTGTATGATGAAGAGTGTATGATCTGCATGTGAATTTTAAAATCTAAGAGATGTCAAAATCGAGCTGAATTTGAGTAACCATTGCCGAGAAGCATATTTCAAATCATAGAGGGACTTGTTTGGCTTGTATAGTCGATTCCAAGGAAGAGATGTACCTGCCTTATTTTGAAATATAACCAGGTGGTAAAATCATGTATATCTCTTCATCAAGATCACCATTAAAAAAGCTTTGTATATATCTAATTGATGAGTTAAACTCATTTTTTTTGCAGAGACAGTTAGTTATTTTTGCCATTAGACTGAATGTATCGACAAAATAAATACCTTCATGTTGTTACAAAGGCAGGTACATCAAAGAAAATTACTTTTTGTATATGTTTTCTCTCTCTCTCCAGTTTTCATCTCTAACAGTAACTTTGAAAGGTTGATGATTTTACGCGAAAGCAAGCTTACCTCAGGTGAATCAAATGGTATTTCGTGAGACCTTGTACACCAGTATTGATGGCCATTTGATGATCCATGTTTGAGGTTTCACTAGGAATTTTTATATCCAGTAATAAGCTCAATTGTGAAGAAAGTCAGACATCTTTGGCAGCTGTTGGTGTAGAACCTCTACCAGTTTATGGAATTTCAAAAATTAGAACAGATCAACACAATGCCGTGCAATTTTTAAATTTCAGTCCTTTTAAGGAGTCACATTGTTAATTTAGATACACAAAAGTAAATAAATTAGGTTGATACCTTTGACTCCAATTTCCAAACTAGTAAATAAGAATACAAATTTGAAATTCCAGTTTGAGTTACCACTAGATGCAAACAACATGATAACTAATTACTGATATTTTATCTCTTTCAGTATTTTCATTTGGAGTCAAATGCAAAGGATAACTTGGGTCGAGATTTGTTCTTGCCCAAGAGTTTCATCTGTTTGAGACGCTCTTCTTCTTCTTCAATTTGTAGTTGCAGCTCCTCGAGGTCTCGATACCGTTCCTCCTCTTTCCTCTGCCTCTCCATCGCTTCTTTCCTCTTAGCTTCTTCAACTTTCATTCTGTTCTCTTCTTCTATTCTCTCCAGTTCCTCTCTCTCTCTCTCTTTGTGTTCTCTCCTGTAACAAACATCGTATGACCCACTGAAGAAAAACTCTTTTTTTTTCTCAACAATGTACTATGACAAAACAGATTCACACTGATACGATAGCCAAGTTGAATCCATTGAAATCATCAAGAGAAACGGTTCATATGTGAAAATGTTGCTCAAGAATCAAGAATCTGTTTGAGCAACATCATTAACTTTCTTCGATGTGAAGATGGTGTTTCTACGATGACATTACTCTTTTTCTTTAGTTTCGGTAACAGAATTGTCCTTCTCCTTCTCAAGTTGTGCAGCTACTTCTTCATGAAGTCTCTTGCCTCCTCTTCCTCTAACCGCCTTTGAATTTCCATTTTGATTTCCGAAATCTGTAAGATTTCCTTACCCTTTTTCGTAACAGCTTCTTCAATCCTTTTCAAAGTTCTTCCTCTATTAGCTTCAGTTCCTCTGCTTCCCTTTGACGCCTTGAAACAAATACAAAAATAGTTAGAGAACACCCACAAACAGATTTAGAACCTTTAAATATTATCACTTGAACCATCTCATTTCCTCATGTCTTCAAATCTTGATGAGCAAAAGAATCGGAAAACTATTCCAAGTTCCAGAACATTCATTGACCAATTGTGTCATACAAGCATGTTTCTTTGTTTGATGTATCTTTAACTGAATTTTGATACATATAACCGATTTTCAGAACTCGTGGAAATGAGATTTCGAATCAGAGTGTCGAATACAAAACAAGTTGAACTATAGCAATAGCTTCCTTAAGGCGAAGCCTCTGGGAGAATGCCATGAAACTTGCTACACTTAGATGACTGTCATCAAGTACTTCAATTTTATACAAGAGTCACATTTAAGAGCATGCTTCCACACTGTTATAAGTTTTTTTCTTTTGAATCACTATACCTTTTCTTCTCTTCCTCTACTCTTTTAGGTTCTGCAGACCCAACAGTTGTGGCGGGAGATCTTTTGTCAGGAGATAGAGAAGGGCTCCTACTCCTGCTCCTTGGCCTTTTGTAACGTCTTGGAGTTGAAGAATCTCGCCTAGGAGTAAGAGATCGATTCCTATGGCGCCTATGTGATAAAGAACGACTTTTTCGTCTGTACAATACCCAAAACTAAAAATCGATAAGCAAAAGCTTAAAGCAAACGAACCACCACGCATATGAAGATAAGGTAACATGTAGCCCAACAGTTCTCATATCCAAAACAAAAGTTGTAGGACCGCGAAAATCCAGACTGAAAATTACGAATATAAAAAAGATTTAAATCAATAATAAACGATAATAAAAGCATAAAACATTTTAATAAAACCTTTTAAGGAAAGACGATACACGGAGTCGAGATATGATCTCTTTTCTTAATTCTTTAAATCTCCCGGAATGTGACGGTTTGAAGAGATTCAGAATCCCAGGATACAACCGTGTTGAGACTAAAGTCGCAGCACCCGACTATAGAATCTGCGAACTGAATATTCTACGCTATACTCTAGAGACTCACCTAAGACTGTAGAGACGAGAGGGATTTGCTGGATTTTGTGTTTGAAAGCTTATTGCTTTTCTGGATGAAGAATAATGAATGAGTGAGGTCCTTATTTATAGTGGAAGAGAGGTTTGTGATACAAGGAATTTTCCTTATTACTCACAGCAGATAAACAGATATATTCCGAATATTTTTGTTCCTTATTCGACAAGGTTAAGGAAAAACGGAAATATTCCGAAAACCTTTATTCCTTGTTTGACAGAGGAAACATAAATATTCCAAAAATCTATATTTCTTATTTTACAAAGATAAGAGAAATAGAAATATTCCGTAAAATAATTCGACTCAATCAATAAAGATTTATCGATATTATACAAAATTATAAATAGAATATTGATAATTTTATTAAATAAGTCAATAAAGATTTATTCCAAAAAAAAAAAATTCTTTTATGGTTTTGCATAATAGCCCTTATACTTCCAATATATAACAAATGCACATCTTGACTTTTAGTCTTGATTACATATCCACTTTGACCATTTATTTCTTATTCAAATTAACTTCGATTTTGACAAGTAATTACACTGTCTATTAGTGCTTATTACAAAGATTTCAAAGAATCCATAATTGCCAAAATTTAAGTTCCAACAATCCCCCATGAATAAAAATTACTCTAAAACATATGCAGACTCTACTAACTCGAAAGACTATGTAGACACACTAGGACTTGGCACTAGGACTTTTCGAGAGTATAGACGAAAAATTAACTGTGTATGATATATTAGCATATTTCAGCCTTGAACTATTCATTGTTGATATCTGTCGAGTTTACTTGGCCAGGAGGTGAACATGATGTCTTGAACCGCCCGGATTTTTATGGAAACTTAGACAACAGGTACAACCCAGTCTCATCTTCTCGTAGAACTAAGTTCTCTATTGTGTTCATTGTGGCCGTGAACTTGCCTGGTTGTCATGAGTGAACTTGGAGATATAGCCTTGTCTTCATCCTCCTAGAAACGGCTGCATTTCACACTCACTATGTGATTTCTTTGAGCTCCTGACATATACACAAGTAGCCTGTTATACTCTATATTATGAAAGCTACTCAAAATCATTAAAAGTATAAAACTTATCCTTTAATACTTACAAGGAGCACTGTACATCGTTTTGGGAGATGGGCACATACGTTATGTCTTTCAGTGCTTTCATCAGACTCTGTTCGATTTGGTTATCCCTTTGAACTTAGATCTAGGGATCTCCAATCACATAAGTGGGGTTTCCATCAAACATCCTCTTTAGTCATAGGCAATAAACCCATTCCCTTTGATGATTTCAAAACTTGATCTATATTTAAACCTTTAGTAAATGGATCCGCAAGGTTGTCAGCTGACTTGATGTAATCGACCGAGATTACACCCGTTGAGATCAAATGTCTAATGGTCTTATGTCGCCTTCTGATGTGACGAGACTTACCATTGTATAGGTTACTCAATGCCCGAGCTATTGCTGATTGACTATCACAATGCACTCGTAATGCCGGCACTGGTTTCTCCCACATGGGGATGTCTTCAAGGAAATTCAGTAGCCATTCTGCTTCCTCTGCTGCCTTGTCTAGCGCTATGAACTCAGATTCCATTGTGGATCTTGCTAACAGAGTTTGTTTGGAAGATTTCCAAGATACTGTTGCATCTCCTAGAGTAAAGACGTATCCACTTGTGGATTTCGAATTCTTTGAGTCTGATATCCAGCTTGCATCACTGTATCCTTCCAAAGATGCTGGTTCTTTACCGTAGTGCAGCCCATAACTCTTGGTGTATCGCAAATAATTTAATACCCTTGTTATGGCTTTCCAGTGTGTATGACCTGGATTACTTGTGTAACGACCTAACACTTTGACAGCATGTGCAAGGTCTGGTCGTGTACAATTGGTTAAGTACATAAGACTGCCAATGACCCTTGCATATTCCACTTGTGAAACAGCTTCACCAGAGTTCTTTGTCAAGTGTAGTTACGAATCCACGGGAGTCTTCGCAGTTCCGTTTGAGTAGGCCTTGAACCTCTCAAGAATCTTTTCAGCATAATGACCTTGAGACAAAGTGATGCTTTCAGAGGTGCGTGTAATCTTTATGCCAAAGATAACATTCACAAGACCCATGTCTTTCATGTCAAACTGACCACTAAGCATTGTCTTGGTTTGTTGGATGATATCATTGTTACTTCCCATGATGAACATGTCATCAACGTATAAACACAGCAAGATATACCTGTGAGGAGCACTTTTGATGTAGATGCACTTATCACACTCATTTATGCTGAAACCATTTGACATCATTACATTGTCAAACTTTTCATGCCATTACTTTGGAGCTTGTTTCAGACCATACAATGACTTCACAAGTCTACAGACTTTGTGTTCTTGACCCGGAATCACAAATCCTTCGGGTTGCTTCATGTAAATCGCCTCTTCTAGATCACCATTTAGAAAGGCCGTTTTTACATCCATCTGATGGGTTTCGAGTCCTCTTAGGGCTGCAACTCCTATCAGAATTCTTATTGAAGTTATTCTCGTTACTGGAGAATAGGTAGCAAAGAAATCTAGACCTTCTTTTTGTCTGAATCCTTGAACCACAAATCTGGCCTTGTACTTCTCAATTGAACCATCAGTTTTCAACTTGGTTTTGAATATCCATCTACACCCTAGCGCTTTGAAACCTTGAGGTAAATCAGTGATCTCATAGGTATGATTCTGCATTATAGAATCAATTTCACTATTAACTGATTCTTTCCAGAAAGATGCATCAGGTGTAGACATGGCTTCTGTGTATGATCTCGGCTCATTCTCTGTGAGAAATACCATTAATAAATCATCACCAAAAAATTTTTCCTTGCGTGCTCTCTTGCTACGTCTAGGTTCATCTTCTTCATCTTCTGCTTCATCAACTGAAATTCCAGAAGTGCTCTCCTCATTTATAGAGATGCTAGCGTCTCTTTCATCATGAGTGCGTTTCTTACTTTGTTTCCCTTTGCATGGAAAGATGTTTTCAAAGAAAGACACATTCCTAGATTCTATTATCGTGTTGACATGGATGTCTGGTACATCTGACTTATGTACTAGGAATCAATAAGCATTACTATTATGTGCATATCGATGAAGATGAAATCAACCGTTTTAGGCCCAATTGTCAGCTTCTTAAGAGGTGGCACAACGACTTTTGCTAAGCACCCCCACACTTTGAGGTATTTGTATGAAGGTACAGTTCCTTTCCAAAGTTCATATGGCATTTTGCAAGTAATCTTGTGTGGAATTTTGTTGAGGATGTAGTTTGTGGTGAGCAGCGCTTCCCCCCACAGATTCTGGGGTGTCCCAGATTTCTGCAATATTGCATTCATCATCTCTTTCAAAGTGCGATTCTTTCTCTCTGCAACTCCGTTAGATTCTGGTGAGTAGGGAGCGATTGTTTGATGTATGATGCCTTTTTCTTGACAGAAAGCGTTGAAAGGTCCATCATACTCGCCTCCTCTATCACTTCTAACCATCTTAATGGTTTTTCCCAGTTGGATTTCAACTTCGAGCTTGTACTCTTTGAATTCTTCCAAATCTTCGTCTTTACTTCGCAATAAGTAGACGTAACAGTATCTTGTGCAATCATCAATGAAAGTTACGAAGTACTTTTTACCATCCCTTGTTTGTATGTACTTTAAATCGCACAAATCAATGTGGATTAAGCCAATAGGTTCGGTTGTTCTTTCAACATGATTTGAGAACTCAATTCAGATAAGCGATTAAAACGTTTAATTCGCTATTAATTTGTTCACAGAAATCGCCTAAAAGCGTTTTTAAACCCTAATAGTCGTTCCCAGAAATCACCTAAAGGTGTTCTTAAACGCTATATATCAGATCTATAAGATCCTTTATAGACAAACGTTTCGCGATCCTGCCTAGGGCTGACGCGGAAATTGTTTTATGTCTTTTATGATAATCGTCTGTTTTTAAAATCAAACGTTATACGGTTGGCTATAAGACAATCGCAGAAGCGTTGTAGATCGATCAGAAAACGTTTTAAAATCGTTTTATGAAATTGTTTTTGAAGTATTGTTCGCAATATTCAATCCGATTCAAGCGATTATCAGGAAACGGATTTAAAGAATTAAGATTGTAGGACCGCGAAAATCCAGATTGAAAATCACGAATATAAAAACGATTTAAATCAATAATAAACGATAATAAAAGCATAAAACATTTTAATAAAACCTTTTAAGGAAAGACGATACACGAAGTCGAGATATGATCTCTTTTCTTAATTCTTTAAATCTCTCGCAGTGTGGCGGTTTGAAGAGATTTAAAATCTCTGGATACAACCGTGTTGAGACTAAAGTCGCAGCACCCGACTATAGAATCTGCGAACTGAATATTCTACGCTATACTCTAGAGACTCACCTAAGACTGTAGAGACGAGAGGGATTTGCTGGATTTTGTGTTTGAAAGCTTATTGCTTTTCTGGATGAAGAATAATGAATGAGAGAGGTCCTTATTTATAGTGGAAGAGAGGTTTGTGATACAAGGAATTTTCCTTATTACTCACAGCAGATAAACGGAAAAATTCCAAATATTTTTGTTCCTTATTCGACAAGGTTAAGGAAAAACGGAAATATTCCGAAAACCTTTATTCTTTGTTTGAGAGAGGAAATAGAAATATTCCAAAAATCTATATTTCTTATTTTATAGGGATAAGAGAAATGAAAATATTCCGTAAAATAATTCGACTCAATCAATAAAGATTTATCGATATTATACAAAATTATAAATAGAATATTGACAATTTTATTAAATAAGTCAATAAAGATTTATTCCAAAAAAAGAAATTCTTTTATGGTTTTGCATAATAGCCCTTATACTTTCAATATATAACAAATGTACATCTTGACTTTTAGTCTTGATTACATATCCATTTTGACCATTTATTTCTTATTCAAATTAACTTCGATTTTGACAAGTAATTATACTGTCTATTAGTACTCATTACATAGATTTCAAAGAATCCATAATTGCCAAAATTTAAATTCTAACAAAAGTAAGTGCAGTTACCTCATACAGTGTCAAGAATAATCAGCTCCAACGTTACCAACATGAAGAAGCTAACGTGACAAGCGATCAATGAAAGAACCTCCATCTGCTCACTTCTTCTCCCCACACAATGAAGAGAAACTGAGCTTTTAATAACGTCAAGAGCTATGCTTCAATAATTATTACACTCTATTGTTTAAGGCAATGTGGTGCATTCAGGAATGTTCTTGCTAAGTGCTAACAAGCTTCGTTTCAAAAGAAACATCATAATAATTGGTCAAAAGACTTACACAACTACGAACAGGAACAACACATATGATTTAACAACATAAAGCTCCGGTCTTTTTTGCTATACATTGTTACACACAGGCCACAAACAACTAGACTAATTACAAAAGATTTTCAATAAGAATTATTACTCAACAAACAAATACTATATCAACACCCAAAACCCACTAGAAAACCAGATAGCAACTAAACTTCTGTGTTATTGAATATGCAGGCTGCATTGCTAAAACATAAAAGCTCATTTCTTTTTTACTTCATTGTTACACACAGACACATGTAACACCAACTAAACTAATTACGATAGATTTTACCAAAAGAAACATTATTCCACAAACAGATAGTGTAAACCCTGCAACATCGAGATAGATAACACACTTCTCTTTCGGAAAAAAAAAACATAATCAAAGAGTGGAGAAGGATATACTGAATAAAGCACATTTCTTACATTCGTTAGAAGAATAGGGAAGCAAGACGGAATCACCTGCTATATGAATAAGATGAGAATGGAGAACGATTTGTGTCTCTTCTACTCCTCCTGCTATTTTTATGCCTTGACGGAGATATCGACATCGACCTTGACGATTCCCGAGTCATATCATCGGATTAATCTCAGGAAGAGTAATACACTGTTCTGCAAAGTCCAGATTCGAGAATTTTAGGTATATAATGGAAACTCTGCATCAAAATCGATTTTTTTAATTTCGTTTTCAGCAACATATAGGTTTGACAATTGATCACTTCGCTCATGATTGTAAAGAGTAGCCGATGGAATCACTCAAACATAATTAACAGAAACCTAACAACAGTGTGTGATTACGAAAACACAATTCTGGGAAATATTTTTCAAGGATCTGATTCTGATTATCACGAAAGTAAAATACAGAAGCGAACCAAACAAAAACTAGTCCATCTCCGTTTAATTCCAACGAGTTTCTGGTGTACGACGCCTCACACAAAACCAATATACGAAGAAAAATCTCGCCTGAAAAAACTCAAATTCGCGGCAATCAAATATCCCAGGAAAAATCAGCATAAATTGTCCGACTAGAGTATATGGCTTACTAGAGAGAATCGACACAACACGGCAAATTGGTGGATAGACGATAAGTCTTTTTCCGACAAGAGTCTTTATTGGCACTGTTCATTTGTTCCGGTTTAGTTCGGTTTAGGGTATTGTACCAAAGTTTCTCCTTATTAATACGAAGAAGACGTTCCATTTAAATGGTCGAAGTCGTCTTCTTCTTCTTCTTTCTTTTTTTTTTTTTTTTTTTTTTTTTCTTAGGTCGAAGTCTTTTTGCTCAAAACATGAAATCAATATTTTCAACTCAAAAGTGCGTTCTTCTCGACCTCGATCAACTCTACATATGTCTTTCTTTCTTGAGCTTTCGTTCGACTTCGTTAAAAAAAACTTGACATTTCATACTCCGTAAAAAAAACTCTTGGGATCAAACAAAACGACACAAGAGCTTTCATATGAAGACATTTTTGTAGATACAAAAATCCATACTAAGAAATTAATGTGTTTTGTAAGAAAAGAAGTTTAAAAGAATTAAAGGCTAGATTCTCTCGAACAGATTGACAATATAAGCTAGCACTAACTGAAATAAGGACTTGATGTTAATCGGTTGAATAAAACGGTTACAAAGATTTCTATGAAAGAAATAAACTGAAAAGAGCTCTGAGAGCGGTTACGGAGTTTCTGTGTGTAAAAAGTATAGAAGAAGATCCAGCCGAAAGAGCCCCCTTAAACTAAGTTGTCTGTCTTCTTTATATAGCTCGCCTTGTCGAGCTTCAACCTCCAGCGTGTATCTCGGCTACGTGCATCAGCTTCACCCATAAATCTCGCCACGTGCAGCAGCTCTCTCCGTGTAATTCGGACTCGTTTGAACTGGCGAGAATATTCTCTGACGTGGCTCGGATCCTTCCTTGCTTCTCGGGATTTGGTCGAGCTGGAGCTCGACCTCGTCAAACGGAACGTGTTGTTGTTCATGATTGGATCGTTGAGAGTGGATGGGCCTGGGCCGTAGGGTCAAGGCCCAGTCAATTTGGCTTAGTTTGGATCTGCCCCTTGGGCTTGAGTGGGCTGGATTTAAGGTGCTCAATCCAGCTCCAACAATTGCACCCAGCCCATTAACGAGAGCGTGCTCGAGCTTTGATGGGCGGCAAGATGTGACTTTTGAAAGATTTTGTGTCCGATTACGCTGACGTCATATAGTCAGATAATCATTTGAGATCATCGGTTCAGATCTTGGAAAGGTGAACAGTTCTCTGATCGTGTGGTCGAGCTTCCCGTGTTGGCAAGATGTGACTTTTGAAAGATTTTGTGTCCGATTACGCTGATGTCATATAGTCAGATAATCATTTGAGATCATCGGTTCAGATCTTGGAAAGGTGAACAGTTCTCTGATCGTGTGGTCGAGCTTCCCGTGTTGGCGTGTTGAGATAAATTTGTTATTATCTCGTCCAAGTGGACGGTTGGGATTCAGTGTAAATATTGTCATTTACTTTTCTGTTTCGGCGGTTGAGCTTCTCGGGGTAAGATGCAGCTCTCGAGAAGATTCACGCAGAAGTTTTGTGACGTGGAAGGTCCAGATGGAGAGAGAGAAAGCCGATCTGACAGCCTTAATTAATCGAGCTCTGCAGCTTGTCAAATCTTTGAGGTCGAATATTCGACGACTGAGATTGGGAGATAGAATGGTAGAGATTGGCGCGTGGCCAGATTCTCCGTGATCTTCGAGATGGATAATAATTACCTCGATATAAAGTCCACTTTTTCCACTTCTTTTTTAACCGCATCCGTCCGTCGATTAAAGGTAACTTCCTCTTCTTTCTTTCTCTTTTAGTTTTCTGCAACTTCTGATCGTCGCTCTTTTTTTTTTTAACTCGAGAAAGAAAGGTTTTCCGGAGATCGTTTGCTAAGTTTCGCGTTTGCTTTTCGCAAAAACTTTGACCTCTATTTTTTTTTTTTTGGTTTTTCTGGGTTTTGTCTTCTCTTTTCTTTTTCTTTGATGTCGGCGATCATAAAGATTGAAGGAGAAGGTTCCGGGAGGAACGCTGCAGTTCCGGGTCCCTCCAAAATCGATCAGAAGGTTCTCGACGACTTCCGTCGAGAGTGCGAGATCCCCGATGGGATGGAGCTGGCGATTTTGACGTCAGCGGAGACTCTGACAAACGTGGAGCCGGGCTTTTGTTGCACGTATGCGACATATTTTCGGGACTACCGGCTGTTCTTCCTGATCCCTCGGTTCATCCTCGAGGTGCTGGAAGACCTACGACTGGCTTTCCCGCAGATGTGCCCGAATCAGGTTTGGGCCATCATCGGATGTGACGTGCAGGCCCGAGAGGAGAATGTTATCTTTTGCTACTCGGACCTGAGGGTGTTTTTCTCCGTTAAATACAATGCTCGTCGTCCCAGGACCTTCTATGTGTCCCCAAGGTCGAACCGGCGATTCATTGAGGAGAGTCCAGAGAAGGACTCTGGTTGGGAGAAAACCGGGTTCAAATTCCGGTTCATCGGAAACTTCGACTTTGCCCGACTGCCGACCGAATTCGCGGGCAGCAGTTGTTTAGCTAGGCTTAGGCGATTGCTAGCTATACTAACTGTGTTTTGCTCGACTGGCTTTTAACCCTTGTTTTTTTTTTTTTTGCTTATCAGGTCAGTTATCCAGAACACCAAGGGATCCCGACATCAAGCACCGATTAGAGTTATTTAGGCGAGGAGAAGTTGTCTGGAGCATGTTCATATGAGAACGTGCTCGACGAGTCCTTTCATCGCCTGCCCCGGCTCTGGGTTTCGCAACTGGTAAGTTTCTCAGTCGAGCTAGTGTCACGACCTTTGTTGATTGGATCAAGATGAAGTGATGCATAGTGGTTTGTTTTGCTGGCAGCTGGAGTTCTTCCTCTCCGTTCTCTTCCGGCTTCTAGTTCAGCAAGCTCAAGCTCAGTTATGTCTCGCAAACCGATCTTCTGTCAGAGATCCGAGAAAGCCCCGGCTGGTCCTAACAGCTCCAGGGTATGCTCCAGGAGTGTTAAGGAGGCCCTCGAAGCCGCACTCGCCTCAACTGTTGTTCCCACACCTCACCTCCGTGATGAGGAGGTTGAGCAGATGCTGGACCGTCAGCCCGACCCCCCTCCTAAATTAGTGGGGTCGATCTCTGTTAGCTCAGGCACGACCCAACACTTCGTTGATGACCAGGAGCCTGAACACTCATCCCAACCTGCCTCCAAGAGGCCAAGAGATGACGGGGGAAGTCGAACTGCAGAGCCGCGTCCATCGGCGTCTATCGGGAGTGGTGGCTCGACGGGTAGCCGGATTTTCCAGTAGAAGTTCGAGCACACCAAGGATCATCCGATCACGGATGACTCTGAGGGCATGGCGGCCATGTGGCATCACTTCAAGACTGCTGGGTGCCAACTTCCGGCTCTCAAGAAGATGACCGAGAGATAGCTCTATGTGGAGATGGCGACGGCCCAGGGAAATGTAAATGGTGTACCCTTTACTTTGTATGTTCGGTTAAGTGTTGTTTGTCTTAACGTTTTGCTCCTCGATGCTCGCAGGCTGCGGAAGCTGGGAACCAAGTCTATGCCCGTCTTGAGCAAAGGCTGGGCGACATCCCTCGTCCGGAGGAGATCGAGGAGATGGGGAAGGTAGTCGGCAAGCTGAAGTCCAACCTTGAGGCCGCAAATGCGCAGGTCGCTCGCCAGACTAACCTCCTTCAGCAGTTCAGAAGCCAGCAGGCTCACATCACCGAACTCGAGAATGAGCTCGTTGACAATAGTGAGAAGTTCAAAGTTGCCACCAACCAGATCTTCAAGGCCCAAGCTGAGACAATGCAAGCTCTTCATGAAGCCTCAGACGCGAGGGAGGAAAACCTCCGACTGATCCGCGAGTGTGAGGGTGCTATCCGCTAAGCCAGCCGTGAGGCCCGAAAAGAGATATCTCGGAGGTTCATGGAAGTGATCGATGGTTTCAGGGTGAAGTGGGAAAGGAAGAAGGCCGAGGGTGTGGCCGAGTATGACCTCCAGGAGTGCATCGCCAACAAGGAGATGCTTGAGCAGGTCATTGCCGGGACCACCACTGTCGAGGAGGAGCTGGAGAGGGTGACAAAAGATGAAGAAGACTTGGGAGCGGCTTTGAAGGCTGTTCAGATCTCGGACTTCTCGATCGGCAAGCTGAATCTCCCAGTGATCTCTGAGGACTCAGTAGCTATAGAGGTCGAACCAGCTTCAGGCGCGCCCGTTGGTCTTAATCAGTTCGGTACGAACGTGGAGGAAGGTGGTAGCAATGATGCAGAGAAGGGAGGTGAAGATGAGAAGGCAGGTGGTTAGCTCGGCGGCTGACCGTGGCTCCTTTCTCTTTCTAAATTTAATTTTCGAACTTGGTTGCCCGGCGGGGCTTTTACCCTTGTTCTGGTGCTCGGGAGGGCTTTTATCCTATATTTTCGAACTTATCCTTGCCCGAAAGGGCTTTAGATTTGCTAAGTTGTTTGGTAACATAGGAAAGCGGACTAGGATTGTCGAGCTCTAGGCTTAGTTTGCTACTCGTGGGTTCGATGATCGAGTTTTTAGCTGCGAGTTCGTTGCTCGATTTATCAGACTTAGATAAAACAATTAGGTCGTGGAGTGCGATCCGTTCGTTTTGAGAAAAGTGGCTAAGTCTTTTAGCTCGACTTTCGTTTTGGTTTTAGAAGACGGATTGAACTACTTCGCGATGAAGTTTTGGTGTTCGAGGTGGAGTTTGCTTTCCTTTGAATAAGGGAGTTCGATTTTACTCTTAGTTTCTAGACATAGAGCTCAGTCGTTCATGGCAAATTGCAAGCCGCGTTAGAGCTTGATGATTCGAGGTCCAGAGCTTGGCTATGGTTGGAGTCGAGTTGTATATATGGCTGTGCCTGTGAAGTGGAGTTGGATTCCAAACTTAGACAGTTTGCGAAATGAGAAACGTGTACCTGGTGTAGTCTTGTACCTTGCGCATGACCAAGTCTCCTACGTTGAATCTCCGGTGTTGGAGCTCGGTTGTTTGCTGATAAGCTTTAGCTTATATCCACTTGGTGAAATAATCAGTGAGCATTAGCATGTACCTGAATTGTTTAGGTCTCGAAGGGACCATGGGTCCTACTATGTCCATTAACCACCTAATGAATGGATAAGGTGCCGAGATCGACGACAGTCTTTCTGCTGGACAATGGATGATCGGGGCATGTCTCTGAAATTTGTCGCAGCTTTTGGACAGTCTCTGACAGCCTGATATCTTGGTTGGCTAGAAATAGCCGAGTTTCTTAATTCGGATGACGAGCACTCAACCTCCGGCATGACTTCTGCAGGGGCCTTGGTAAGTGTCGGACATTACGGTGTAAGCTTCCTCACCGTGTACGCATTTAATGTATGGTTTGGATAGACCTTGCTTGTATAGCTTGTCAGTAAATAACACGCTATAGGGGGCGCTTTTGACCTTGAGCTTTCGGGCTTCCCATTTGTCAGGGGGAGCTGTTCCTTGTATGATGTACTCGAGGATGGGTATCCTCCACTCCGCTCTGGAGGTGAATTCGTCTTTGTAGATTCATCTGTAAGTGCAGTTAGTACTGTATGGATTGTTGATTCCTGAGTATTTTGCGAGGAGGTCGGGTTTGACTCTGCATCCTGGTTGAGATTTAGCTGGCTCATCATTGTCGGGATGGCCGGCTGTGTTGGATGGTCCCGGATCTTGGGACTGTTGCGTTTGCGACCGGGTTGACGGTCACGTGGTGATTGCGCTCACAACCGTTGTTTTGAGTGCTAGGTCTTTACTAGGTTTCTCAATTCCTTCGACAGAGATTATTCGCTTTACCGCCGAATTTGATGTAGAAGCTAGAGCCGCTAGAGCATCTGCTGCCGTATTTTCACCTTGGGGTATGTGGATGAGCTCGAAACGAGTGAACTGTTCCGCGAGGCTGCAAACTATGGTTAAGTAGGCCTCCATGCGTTCCTCTCTTGTTTCATACTCGCCGCTGTAATGACTGGTCACAAATCTCGAGTCGCTGTGAGCTTTGATCTCGTTTGCACCGACGCCGCTTGCAAGCCGAAGCCTGGCTATTAGCGCTTCGTACTCGGACTCGTTATTAGACGAGGTGAATCCAAGATGGAAAGACTGTTCCATTACTTCTTCGGTTGGAGAAGTGAGCTGGACCCCGACTCCGGAGCCTTGTTTGGACGATGCTCCGTCGACGTAAAGAGTCCAGGGTTTGGAGGATGGGTCTTCGGAGCTGGCGTCCAGAGCCAGCTCGACCATAAAGTCTGCTAGAACCTAGGCTTTGGCGCATGTCCTGGTCCGATATTTGATATCATACTCACTGAGCTCGATGGCCCATTTCGCGAGGCGTCCTGACTGGCTGGGACTTTGTAGTATAATTCGCAAAGGTTGCGAGGTCATTACCATGATTAGGCCTGGGCATAAAAACTGGACCCAAAAAATCCACCCGAACCCAACCCGAATTTTATAGTACCGAACCAAACCAAAATAATGTAAATATCCGAATGAAGTCTTCACCTCTGTATTTGAAGAATCGATACCGTACCCGAACTGAACCTAGAACCAAAAGGGTACTCGAAATATCTGAGATTTAATGATATATATAAATATTAGTTATATTTAGATATAATATAACCAAATTTCTCAAAATCATAATTATAAATCGAATATATTTTTTATATTTAGATTAAAATAACTAAAATATTCAAATTATTTAAGTTATGTATATCATAATTTAATATTTTTAGCAAAATTTAACCAAATATAATCAATATATCTTTAAAATCTATTTTTTAAAAAAGTTTTACATAAATTTCAGAGAATTCGGATACTCGAAACCGACCCGTACCCGACAAGAACCGAACCCAATCCGACCCAAAAATTAAAAATACCCGAATGGAACTCATAGCCTAAAACCAAAATAACCAGTACCCAAAAGGATCCGACCCGAACCCGATTGGGTACCCATATGCCCAGGCCTAACCACGATTGAATGCGACTGAAAGTATGGTCGAAGCTTGCGAGCTGACATTACTACAGCTAGTGTTAGGTTTTCCATAGCTGGATACCTAGTCTCGGCATCGATAAGTATTTTACTTACGTAAATGATTGGTTTTTGCTCGTTGAGCTCCTTTCGAACCAGTACGCTGCTTACTGCAGCTGGAGAGACTGCTGTGTAGAGGTATAATGGTTCTCCCTCGACTGGCTTAGCCAAAATAGAAGTCTCAGTGCCTCCTCGTAATTTTCGTCCCACTAGAATTTTTTGTTTCCTTTAAGGAGTTGGTAGAATGGGAGACACTTGTCGGTTGACCGCGAGATGAACCGGTTGAGGGCTGCAATCGATCGGTCAAGCGTTGTACTTCTCGGGTTATTCTGGTTGATGGCATTTCGAGGAAAGCCGTGATTTACTTTGGGTGGGCTTCGATTCCTCGTTCGGTTACTAGGTAATTGAGGAATTCACCTGAGATGACTCTGAAGGTACATTTAGCTGGGTTGAGCTTCATCTCGTATTGGTTTAAGATTTTGAAGCATTCCCTAAGTTGTGCGACGTGGTTGGTGTCCATTGAGGACTTGACTAGCATGTCGTCTATATAGACTTCCATAGTTTTACCGAGCTGGTTAGCAAACATATTGTTCACTAGCCATTGATATGTTGCTCCTGCGTTTTTCAGGCCGAAAGGCATTACTTTATATCAGTAGGTACCTCGATCGGTAATGAAGGTTATTTTTTCTTGGTCTTCTGGATTCATCTTGATCTGATTGTATCTAGAAAAGGCGTCCATGAAGGATAAGAGTTGATGGCCAGCTGTAGCCTCGACCATGCGGTCGATGTGTGGAAGTGGAAGGCTGTCTTTTGGACCTGCTTTGTTTAGGTTGGTGAAGTCAAAGCAGACTCTCCACTTTCCATTTTTCTTTTTGATGACCACGTGGTTTTCTAACCAGTCGGGGTATTTAACCTCTCTGATCGATCCCCCTTTGGGTAGTCGGTTTACCTCGTCGTTGACTGCTTTAGCTCGGTCTGGACCGAGCTTGCGGCGTTTCTGTCTGACAGGTTTGATGGTTGGGTTGATGTTTGCGCGGCGGCCTCTGTTTCGATACGGCATGTCGGCAATGGACCATGCGAAAGTGCTTATGTTTTATTTTAGAAATTTTATTAGCTCGTCGTGAATTGTTTTTGCGAGATCGACCCCGATTCCAACGCACCTTTCGGGGTTGGCCTTGTCTATGCATACTTACTCGATTATTTCTGTTCGAGGCTCGCATACAGAAGGGTCTTTAATGTGTTTGAGTTGTCGAACTGCGAGCTCATCCTCTTTCTGTAATTGCTATACGTGAGCTCTCTCGGCTCGCAAGAAGCTGCCCATGTAGCAATCCCTCGAGGCTCGTTGGGAGCCGCAGATCGTTTTGGTTCCCTAAGGTGTTGGGAACTTGACACATTGGTGTTATGTGGAAGCTACAGGTTTCATTGCGTAGAGCCATGGTCTGCCAAGTATGGCGTTGAAAGGAGCTGGGCGATCTACGACCACGAAGTCAATTGTTTTTATGATCCCGCTTGCTTTAACTGGAAGCTGGATGGTTCCTAACGAGTAGGTGGTTTCCCCTGCGAAGCCCATGAGTGAACGTTTGGTACCCATGCATCTAAAAGCGTTGAAGAAGAGCACGTCTACGGAGCTACCAGTGTCGATCATGACCCTTGTGAGGTTAAACCGCCTACAACGATCTGGATGACGAGTGCGTCATCATGTGGTTTACCTAGAGATAGCATTTCGTTTTCTAGAAAACTTATTTGGTGGTCGGGTCTGTCCAGAGGTAGGTTTATGGTGGCGGACTCGACCTTGCGTTGATATGCCTTGATCGAGTTGATTGAGTCCCGAAACATCTTTGAGCATCTGCAGATGAAATCGATTCGCTTCATTGTGGGTAGCTCCCCCTCCCCCCGAACGAGTGAGCGAAGCGAGAGCTAGAGCTCACTTGAATTCGAGGTGTCGAGAGTTGGGTGATGCTCGGTTTTGGCGAGCTACCGAGTAGGTTTAACATCCCCCCCCCCCCCATGGAGGGCGAGCAGGGCTACTGCTTCATTAGAGTTAGCGATTGTTGCTTTGATCGCCTTGAATTTGGCAATGTATGATCGAAGTGGTTCACCTGGAGCTTAGACTAGCTTCCAGAGGTCGGCTTCGGTCTCTCATTTTTCGATGAAGAACGAATATTGCTTGAGAAAGGCTATTGCGAGCTCTTTGTAATTCAAGATTGATTTTTCTTCCAGCGTCGCAAACCATTTCTGGGCTGGTCCGACTAAGTTTTCGGCAAAGAGCCTGCAGTATCCTGCTTCTTTTTCTTCTGGGGAGAAGTTATCCCAGATAGCTGCAAGGTTGAAGAGTCGGATATGAGCTTTTGGGTTGCTGTTTCCAGCGTACTCCGAGAATCGTACTTTAGTAGTGTATCAGAGGTACGTGTTCATGATCGGGTAAGTGAACAGAGTCCGTTGGGTCTCGCGGATTACTCGATCGATGTCAGGAGCTGAGCTCGTGGCTTGATGGAACATGAAGTTCATCTGCCGAATGGCGTAGTCAGTCTGGTTTTGGAACCTTTCAAAGGATTCACAGTCGACTAGGTTTCTTGAGCCGACACCGAGGTGGTTAGCCCGAGTTGGATCATTTCGAACCTGAGTTCCGAGCTGTTGGTGAACGAACCCTATGGGTTATTCGCGGATCCCGCTAGGGAGTCTCGAGCTCGAGGTCGTGTTTGGTTGTTGACTGAACTGAGGCGATATCTGCGAACTCGAGGCGAAGGCTGAGGACCCAAGCCATCTCTGTCGAGGCGGCTCGGTTCCAGGTGGTCTTAAAGGTGGAGATGGATATCTCGTGTTGGGATGGGGTCCCATTTCGGATATTCCTGGTGCTGGCACAGGTGGAGATGGATATCTCGCCGCGGGACGAGGTCCCATCTCTGGTATTCCTGGAGCTGGAATATTCATGGCGATCGGTGTCTGATTCCCCGTGGAGGCGAAGTTTGGTGGACTTGGAGCACGCAGAAGTGTCACGAACTGTCCGGGTGGATTACTCGGAGCAGGGATTGACGAAAAGTAGAGCTGAGTCCGCGGAGGTGGACTCGCAGCGGATCGAGCTGCGGGTTGACGCCTTTCCTGTCTTTCGAATCTGATCTCCTGATCTCGTTGTCGATCGATCAGATGCGTGAGCATTTGGAGTATCTCCGCCAACTCCGTTGTGCTCCTAGAAGCTACTGGTAGCGGCGGAGAAACAAGAGCTGCTTGGCTCTAAGGCGCTGAAGCTGCAGGTGGATTCTCAGATCGCACCCAGGTTCGAGAGGGAGGCCTCTAGACTGTTTGTGACTGGTTACTCGTCGTTCCCGGTGGGGTGACAAGGTTGATCACGATCGGTTCCACACGGCTGGGAACGTTGAAGTTCATGCCGGTGGTGTCGACGAGGTCGTAACCCTGGGTTCGTTTCCAGCGGCAGTCTGGCTGACGTTGCCGGTCGGAGTGACTTGATCTAGAGAGATCGGAATCGATGAGACATTTCCCGAGGTTTATTGAGTTGAATCCGTTTTGGTTTCAGCTGGCTTAGGATCTGCTCTTGAGAGAAATCTATAGATCTTCCCCACAGACAGCACCAAAATGTGGATACAAAAATCCACACTTAGAAATTTATGTGTTTTGTAAGGAAATAACTTTAGGAGAATTAAGGGCTAGATTCTCTCGAACAGATTGACACTATAAGCTAGCATTAACTAAAATAAGGACTTGATATTAATCGGTTAAATGACACGGTTACGAAGATTTCTATGAAAGAAATGAACTGAAAAGAGTTCTGAGAGCGGTTACAGAGTTTCTGTGTGTAAAAAGTGTAGAAGAAGATTCAGTCGAAAGAGCCCCCTTAAACTAAGTCGTATGTCTTCTTTATATAACCCGCCTTGTCGAGCTTCAACCTCCAGCGCGTATCTCGGCTACGTGCAGCAGCTTTAGCCAGAAATCTCGCCACGTGCAGCAGCTCCCTCGTGTAATTCGGACTCGTTTGAACTGGCGAGAATATTCTTTGACGTGGCTCAGATCCTTCCTTGCTTCTCGGGATTTGGTCGAGCTGGAACGTGTTGTTGTTCAGGATGAGATCGTTGAGAGTGAATGGGCCTGGGCCGTAGGGTCAAAAGCCAGTCAATTTGACTTAGTTTGGATCTGCTCGTTGGACTTGAGTGAGCCAGATTTAAAATGCTAAATCTAGCTCTAACAATGCTTATGCTCATATGATGAATATTGTTTTAAGAGAATTCCACGAGCAGTAGGCGTTGATCCCACGATCTAAATAACTAAGAGAGAGTCATATAAGCAATTTAACATATACAATATATTTTGATATACAAAATTTTAATTTTAGAGATCTACTATAAGTGCGCACATCAAATATTATAGTAATGTAGGGATTAAATCTAGAATGACCAAAGATTCTTTAAAAGTGAAGCTAAGATAATGATATGGTTGCTGGTTGTAATGAAAAACAAAAAATAGCAGTAAAAAACAAAAAAGTTAAAAGATCAATTAAAGTAAACATCAGGTTAAATATAATTTGCAGGAATTCAAAGATCATAAATCACGCAATTATTCAATGAATGAATTAGAAATTGTTCTAAAACTCAAAACACAAATATACAATCATTCTACTGTCATTATATCAGCTACTTTATCTAACAATTTAAGATTCTAACTATCATTTTAAACTTATAATTATATACAAGTTTAATTTAAAGTTTGATATGTTCACAAAATGCTTTAATATCAACTTTCGTTGGCCAATGACATTTTGCTTATATATGTTCTTTCAGTTTTTTAAACAAACACTTTTGGTGCGTTAAACAACCTAAGACCAGAAACTAGGTAGTTAATCAACTCTAATCATTTAGATCAACAATAGATAAAGAAATCATAAGATAATTCTATATCTATGTCTAATCAATGATTCATACATTCCCTTGGAATCTTAAACCTAACTATGAAACTAGTCATACATAGAAGCAGAAAAACAATAAAGAGATGAAGAAAAACTCATAATCAATAAAATAGAATTCCAAAAGAGCTCATAAATCTTCTCAGAGATGTAGAGTTAGAGATTCTTCTCTCCAAAGCTCACAAAGATCCCAAAACCAAAAAAGAATAGAAAATAATGTGTTTACCCAAAAAGTGGCTAAAAATAATGTATATATATGTTTAGGTCGAAATAGGTTGAGTTAAGATAATTTTGGGGTAAAACATAAAGTTTGAAATTGCCTTTGTTTGTCTAGGGAAGGGATCGATCGATCTGCTCTTTTGGGAATTTTCTGCAAATGCCTCATCTTTTCGCCAGGCTAGTCAGTCTTCACAAAAATTGTCATAACGTTTGATTGCACTATTGGATCCATCAGTGAAAAGCGATTCAACGAAAGCTAAATTTCAGATCTCTGTGCATGGTTCTACATTTCTATATATTTGTTTGGCACCCTAAATAGCGATCTAAAATCTGAAAAAACTCGAAAAAGGATTAAAACAAAATGATTAAAAGACTCAATCACATTTTAACTCAAATAATCATTAAAAACTTTGGGTAAAAAAGCCTCAAAAACACAGTCTATCATATTTAAACAAATTAAAAAAAAAAATATATATATATATATATATATATATATATATAAACAATAATTGAACTTACGAACAAATGGATATATAAAATGAGTTTAGAACGACAAAGACAACAACGATCGTCCTTTTGGCTAATTATCAAAGATAAGTGCATACTAAGAAAAGAATGGACTTGGAATCCAAAAAATTAATGAAAACTAAAGCGATGCAAAATTATGGCGACATTATGAACTTGGGTAAACCTGAAAGAAAAACCGAGAGAGTAAACAATCATAACAACATTTTGACTATCAATAGGTGACCAAGCATATGGATATGCCTCACAATAGTTAAGCTCATTGACAAGAAAAAGAAAAACAAAAACAAAAGGCAAAGGCAAAGCAAAACAAAAAGAAATGGCAAAAAACCTCAACTCTGTCACCTTCATTGTTCTCTTACTTGTCCTCTTGACCGTTTCCACAGGTATTAACATTTATAGAAGTTCTATAAGTTCTATATTATAGTTTTCAGTTGTCTTTTGATTATCTCTTGTGCTAATTATGAATATGTGAACATGTAGGAATCCTCAAGAGCGAGCATCCCCGGCCCAGTAAAAATCAGGTCCCTAGGGCTAAAAATTTTTTTGGACCTTTTATTAAAATTACAACTGAATGTTTTTTAAAATTTAAGTTTACTTTAGAATTAAACTATGCTTTTTCTAATTTTTTGGGCTCTTTAATAGCAAAAAAACAAATTTGGGCCCTATAGTAGCAAAGAAAACAAAAAATTAGGCCCTTTAACGAAAAAAACACAAAAAACTAGGCTCTTTTTACATAGGAATTCTATAAAAATGTTGAAGGACCCTGGGCTATCGCACTTCTGCCCACCCCCTTTGGGCCGGGCTTGAGAGCGAGACTAAGCCCAACAGCAACGGTAAATGCCTTCCGCGTGGATGTAAGAGTCCAACGTTCTCCGAGGAGTGTGGGCCAGAGCCGTTCACAGGTTCAAACAACGATTGTTGTCACTGTTGCGTAAACAAATACGGGAGGAAAGCAGTCTGTAAAGGAGTTGTCAAGGGAGTCGACAAGCACTGCCATTGCTATAAAGAAAGTGTTTGAAGTAACCTCATATAATTTACCAAGTGTAAATTTTGTATTCATTCGTTGTATGTTTTCATGTTCAAGTTTTTTTTCACTTCTAAATAAAACATCAAGTGCAAGGCTTAAGTGTAAGCTGATGTTGTGTGCACTTTTGTTTCATTATGAAAACTGAATTTCTATTTTTGTTTATGCTCCTCATTTCATCCCCGCTTACATTCATGTTGGATATGGTAAGAGTTGGTACCTGAATGCCATAACTGACTATGATCAGTTCAGTTGACGTTTCAAATGGTGTAAAATATGTTTTTACCAAAGTTTAGAAAGATGTTCTTATCAACTGAGCAGGTAAAATTTCGACCAAAGTTTTTACCAACCAAATTTCGACTAAATAATGACAAAAATTAGATATAATCTAGTATTAGTCAATACTTTTGGACCAAAATATTTAGTTGAAATATAGTTAAAAGTTTACGTCCAATTTTTGATAACTTCGAATTGGTCAGGAATTACTGATCAAATATCCTACTAGTTTTATAGCTGTTTGTAGTTCTTTATATCCATTCAAATTTGTTCAAAAATCAATAAAAAAAAAGTCAACTAATTTTTTACTAATTTAAAATCTGGTTGAAAAATAGTCGAACATTTTATGACGGATTCTATTAGATGAAAATTGGTTGAAATTACTGAAAAATTATTGACAACTCACCTAGCCATTTTTCAACTAATTTTTTACCAACTAAAAATTTTGTTGAAAAATAGTCCAACATTTGTGACGGATTATGTATTATATGCAGCAAAACATCCAATATATGTATTGTAAAGAGGATTATTCGCATTCATTGAGCTACAATGAAGAAATGCTCCAAAATAACACATAATGAGAAAATAATGTGAAACAAATACTATATTAAAAGAAAATTGTGAAAATGACTTCTATTTTACTGTTTTTTTAAATATTAGAGCTAACCTTTTTTTTTTGGTCAACAAAGGCATTTTATAACATATTCATTCTCCATCAATGGAGAAAATGTTTACAAAACACAATAACAAAGCTAAAATAGCAAAGGAAGCTGATGCCACAATAGCAAATTGAAGAGCTAACTCGAAAGAGATAGAACTATACACAACACTTAAAACACCAAAGACAAATATAAGTCCTTTAATCTCAATAAGTGCAAGGATAAGATAAAGATAGATAGGACTGAGGAGAATAACAAAGCTTGATGCATCATGTAGTAAGCATGCTATCTCATTCAAATTCCTTACCAAATCGAGGGAGAAAGTAAGGACATCCGAGTCCGACAATAGTTGTAGCAATATACCACTTGCAAAACTTGAGTCTTGGAGCGCCAATAGAAGAGCAAGGGCTTCATGAACATGAGCTGCAGAGAAGAATGAGAGTCGCCAGAGAGACTGGACTGAAACATAGTGAGGTCCACTAAACCGCCAACAACATGACACTAGAGGAAGACAAAGAGATCAACCTCACAATAGCCAAAATTTTTGCATATTACTAAACTTGAAAAGACAGGTAAACATGGCAAAAACCCCCTAGTTCGAAATGAACATAATAGGAAATTTTGAACATCATCCTCATATTGAGGTAAAAAATGGCTTAGAGAGAGCCTAAAATCCTCATACTGAGGTAATATGAACCACATATGGAGGAAATCAAAGTTTGCTAGAAGGCAAAAACCAGCAGTAAGCAACTTGTTCGAAGGAGTGGAAGAGACATAACCTTTTGAGACAATGATGGTGGAGGGCTTATCCCGCGGGTCTGGTGGGTCAGGAGGCTTCGGAGGGACTGGAGGAGCGCAGATTCTGAGCAGGTCTGGGGGAACCTTCATCCTCGACGGATCTGGATCTGGCGGGGACCGCACAAAGCGACCACCACGAACAATGGCCAAAAGCCCTAGAGACTGCTTTCTCAGCGGCAGATCTGACGACTGCAACAGAGTTAAGGTCAGGCTTGGGAACTCAGTCCTCAGGAGCGCCATAAAGGCATTCGATAACTTCTTCAAAGATAGATCAGATGTGACAACCAACAAAGACAGATCGAAGGGAGGAGTGGCAGCCGGCGGCGGATCTGGATCTGGTGGAGATACAAGGGGCGGCGGAATCCAACCACGAGTTAACACCAGCAGATCCATGGGAGGAAGGAAGAAAGGAAGAGAAGGGGGAAAGGAGTAATTCTCACCGGTGGGCGTGAGGCCTCACCGACGGCAGCGCAAAGGGAAGAAAACCCTAAATCGTTATTTCAATCGCCAATGGGGCATTAAGTTTCTATGTTTAGAGCTAACCTTCTATCTACTTTAATTTATAGCCTAATGACAGACTAAATGCAGACTACTGACAGACTGATTGATTTTACAATTTCATGTAAACTATTGGCAGAATAATGATAAACTAAATACAAATTACCGGCAGACTAACGACATATTAAAAACACAATAATAAATCTATATTATGAATCATTTTAGGAAGGATCATATTTCGTAATAAAATTGCCAAGTGAGTCATTTGAAAAATTATCCCATTCTGTGTGTCACAATTTTATCTCCATTTGTATGTTCTGTATGTCATTTCAATGATTTTGTCGTACGCTCATATTGATATAACGTTTCGAATCGTTTTATTAATGGCAAGTACAACATGCGTTTATACGGGACTGTAGTTCTTCTCACATGTCACTTGAAATCTTAGTTTACCAAAAAATCAGCAAACCATCGACGTTCCAATATATCTTATAGTTTTCAATGCTAACGTATATCATAAGGCTATCCAAGACTAGATACCAGTTTCTCTACCTTGTAATGGGATGCTGTGAAGAGAACATATAGTCTTCTACAAAATAAGCAATTGAATTAACACACTCTTAGGAAAACTAAAATCAAAAAATTGTGACACACAGAACACTATGACCAGCTTGCCTAAATGATAACCTAATTTTTGATTTCTACCAACAATTATATATGGACCAATATAACGAGTGGCTAGCTTTCCTGTTACGCAACAATCAAGATTTTTCAGTAGATTATGTCTATCAGTCTCTATATCTCAAATGTGAGCTCTTCTCGACTTCAATCATCATACTTTCGTTGTCTTTCTTGAGTTTTCGCTGCGGTAAGACATAACGGTGAATGACTACACGAACAACACAAAAGCTTCATATGACGACATGCATATGCTCACATAATAGGTATTGTTGTAAGAGAATTCCACGAGCGGTAGATGTTGATCCCACGATCTAGATAAGTAACATATACGGTATATTTAAACATTGTTTTTATTTGTTTGATAAATATTCTAAGCATTAATTGAACTTAAGAACAAATCAATATAATAATAATCCATAAGTCTCTCCATGTGTTGACAACTCAGCTTTTTTGTGTTATTAGAAGCTGACACATCAGCAAAATACTGAAATAATTAAAACATTTCATTAATATACTTCATCTCAATATTTTAACACATAGACAAATTTTTTTTCTTTTTATCATCAAAATTTTTCATTAATAAGACCCAATATAGATCATATATAGAAATTGAAGCTAAATATTATTATTTTGGAATAACTGCAAAATTAACCCTCATTATATGATGATAAAAATTAAAACACACCATTTTTAATAATATACTACGTGTTGTTTTATAATTTTTTTTTTTAATTTTTTTAAAAAGAACAAACTAAAGCTCATTGTATATTATCGACATCTTCTTTCTCCTTTTCCCTATCATCATCTTCTTCGTCCATCTTCTTCAATTATTCTAGAAATTATCTAATTAGCCTAACTAATTAATAACGTTTATTGGCAAACAAACCTAAAATTCTAATGAATCAACTAATATTGTTATCTCATCAAACTCACGATTTCACTTCTAAGATTTTAACTTTGTGGCAACTTTGTGGGAAAGAAGGATTTTTTAACCATGAATCTATTCAGAAGATATGGTGGTTCTCGAAAGAGTTTGAAAAAGATCTACAATCGCATTGTGATGATGAATTTTCTGAAAGTTGAAGCTTTAAAGTGGTAAAGCTTTGTCCTTGATGCTAAAGACGGATGAGATATTCAATTACAGTAACACCTTTAAGTTGTATTTAGGCTTGCGTTTAATACTTTAAAGTTTTGGGCCTTTGTATTTGGGTGTTACTCCTGTATCATATCTGTCCTATGACTTATTAATAAAACTATATCCAAATATAGTGTGAAGTTTGAAGGTTTAAGATATACATATAAGTGTGACTAATGTTTAGGTATGATAATGTTAATGTTTACATGTTTAAAGCAAAGATATGAGAAAAAGTAAAAAATCCAGAAAATTATGTTTTCTATATATTAAAATTAAATAATTTTTTATACTTTGACAAAGAGAGTGCACCAAATTTTAATTAATTATCAATAGAATGAGTATTTTTTAATCAAGTTATTATATACTTATGAATGAATATTTGAAAGTGTATTAAGTTTTTGAAAGCAAATATATTATGTTTAAAGGTATCAGAGATCTGATCGAAAAAGTTGCTAACCGCCTAAATCTCGACCAGTGACTATGATTCAATAGATGAAAGAAACGCTGATATGATTTGGAGAATGGGAGGAATAGCGACATTGTGAAGCCATTTTTGTAGTTGCTAGAATTGTTTCTAGCATATGTGAGAGAAGAAGAACTAAAGAAAAATAAAGTTATAAGATCTGAGGTCAATTAAATACGAGCTTCAAACATTTAACATGGTTATTTAGTTTCTTTCGATATATTTTGTAGTTTTTTTAATTTCTAGAGCTCAAGGTAGTGATCTGGTCAATATATAAACTTATGCTATAGTAAATATGTAAGCTAATGTGAATTGTTGTTTTATTTGTGATTTTTTACTAAATATTTTTTAATGCTAAAGAAATATTAATGTTAAAATAATTATTTTAGTTAGTGTAATAAAAACATGCATTAAAAGTTTCATAATTAAAAATATGAATATAACCTGCGAGTAGAGAAATTTATCATCATAAGTAAACTTATAGTAGTAAAATGTGTTTTTTTAGTTTTGGTTGAAAAATGCGTTTTCTCGATTTTACCAGAAAATATGATTTTACCAGTTTAGAAAAAAAAATATAATTTTTCAGGTTTCGTTAGAAAAGCATAATTTGTGGTTTTTTCGAAAAATATGATTTTAAGTTTTTTTTTTTTAAAACTTAAGAGTATTTTAGTCATTTGTCATTTTGAACTGAAACATCTCCATCAAGATGGTCCAATTTGGTTCATTCAGATAATTTTCATAAATTTATCTAAATCTTGAAAAATCATCTAGATAATTCATCTAAATATTTTTTGATTTTATTACAAAACAAATAAAATTTTCATTTTTATTCAAATGAAACATATAGATGAAGAAAGAAATATGGTCTAAATTCAAAAATAAAAAATAAATATAATATTTATTTATACTGTAAAAATAATTTTTTTTTTATTTTAAAAATATATACCTAGTGGATATATAAAGTTAGTTAGAACCACATAGATAACGACTACTTCTCAAAAGTCAAAACCGCTCAAATGGAAAAACTCAAATTTTGTTACAAATGATATGAAATCATCTTTTTTTGTTTGGTTTAAATGTTAGATACGAAATCATCTTTTTGAAAACAATAACCTACGTTTAATGGTGAAGTAAATTTAGATTAATGATAGCCAAGAAAATTAGTAAGTTTACAGAGAAAAAAAGTTCATGGTTGATAGATGGAAGGAGTGAACATTTTGATTTAAAAATTAATGCCCAAAACCAAAATCGTATATGAAATCTCACGAACAAATTGAATTAACAAGAAAATTTGGAAAATTTAAGTTTCCTAATCGACAATGTTTCTCCTTAACCAGAACCAAACCACATTTTGAGATTTCAAACCGAGCCGAGTAAAACTTCTGTATCCGGTCATTGAATAAACTTCGCCAAGAAACAGTGAGACCTCAATTGAGCTATGTAAAGTGAAGAAAACTGTAGAATTGTGTCAGATTCAACGTGAATCAAACAATAAGCATATCAAATCTTGTCAAGTTGCAAAAACACAGATGTGCTAATGCATAGCTTGATGAACGGCTACTGAAAAAGCCTCAAACACACAGTAAATCATATTTTTATTTTTTATTTATTTATATAAACATTAATTGAACTTGCGAACAAATGGATATATAAATGAGTTAGAACGACAAAGACAACAACGATCGTCCTTTTGGTTAATTATCAAAGATACGTGCATACTAAGAAAAGAATTAACCTGGAAACCAAAATATTAATGAAAAATAATTAAGGCGATGCAAAATTATGGCGACATTATGAACTTGGGTAAACCTGAAAGAAAATCCGAGAGATTAAACAATCATAACGAAGTTACAACATGTTGACTATAAATAGGTGACCAAGCATATGGATATGCCTCACAATAGTTAAGCTTATTGACAAGAAAAAGAAAAACAAAAGGAAAAGGCAAAGCAAAACAAAAGAAATGGCAAAGAACCTCAACTCTGTCACCTTCATCGTTCTCTTACTTGTCCTCTTGACGGTTTCCACATGTATTTACATTTATAGAAGTTCTATAAGTTCTATATTATAGTTTTCAGTTGTCTTTTGATTATCTCTTGTGCTAATGAATATGTGAACATGTAGGAATCCTCAAGAGCGAGGCTAAGCCCAACAGCAACGGTAAATGCCTTCCGCGTGGATGCAAGAGTCCAACGTTCTCCGAGGAGTGCGGGCCAGAGCCGTTCACAGGTTCAAACAACGATTGTTGTCACTGTTGCATAAAAAAATACGGGAGGAAAGCAGTCTGTAAAGGAGTTGTCGAGGGAGCCGACAAGCACTGCCATTGCTACAAAGAAAGTGTTTGAAGTAACCTCATATAATTTACCAAGAGTAAATTTTGTATTCATTCGTTGTGTATGTTTTTATGTTCAAGTTTTTTTCGCTTCTAAATAAAACATCTAAGTGAATGGCTTATGAGGGCTTGCCCTCAAGTGTAAGCTGATGTTGTCTGCACTTTTGTTTCATTATGAAAACTGAATTTCTTTTCTTGTTTGTGCTCCTTATTTCATCCCCGCTTACATTTAAGTTGGATAAGCTTTAACTGGTGACCATATAAGTAACAATAGAAATGAATAGGAAAATGAATAAAAAAAACAAGATAAGAGGAATTATTGTTCCTTTTTATTTTTTATAAGGAATATATTAACATTATAGTTCCCTAAAACATAAGGAATGAGAAGGAATCATGGGTACAATATATTCCTTTTAAATGGTGTAATTTTTAAGAAATGATAAGGAATTTAGTATTCCCTTCTATTACTTATGGTCACCAGTTACAGCCTAAGAGTTGGTACCCGAATGCCATAACTGACTATATTGACGTTTAAGATGTTGTAGAAATATGTTTTCACCAAAGTTTAGAAAAATGTTTTTATCATTCAGCAGGTAAAAGTTCAACCAAAGTTTTTACCAACAAAATGGTCAAAAATATTACCAACCAAATTTCGACAAAACAATGACGAAAACTAGATATAGTTGAATATTTGACAATACTTTTCGACCAAAATATTTAGTTCAAAGTTTACGATCAATTTTCGATAACTTCAAATTGGTAAGGAATTACTGATCAAATATTCTACTAATTTTATAGCTGTTTGTAATTGTTTATTTATTCAAATTTGTTCGAAAATCAATCAAAAAATTTCAACTAATTTTTTACTAATTCAAAATTTGGTTAAAAAATAGTCAAACATTTATGACGGATTCTATTAGATGAAAGTTGTTTATAGGGGCACATACAACTGGAGATAAAATTATGCATTGTTCAAAGCAGAAGCATGGAAACACTTTCAACCAATATGCCCAGATTTTTCCATTTAGAGTAGGGACTGCAGGATGTTCGTAGCTGAGGATGCTCTTGTTGACGTGAGACTCGGCTTATAGCGGTCAAAGGAGATAGACTCGAATAATACTTTGTGTATATTCGAGAATCTAGATAAAAATGAAAACTGGTTTTAAACGGATTTGCAACTAGATTCTAGGGTTAGAGTTTTGGGGGTAAGTCGTATTTAAAAGAAGTCGGGCAAAGTGTGGTCTGTACACTTTGAACCGCAAGCATTAAGAAAATCCTTGAGCTTCCAAAGCAAATTGAAGCAAGAAGGTTAGTGTCCTCTTCCTTGATATACAAGCTGTGTAATCGTGTGAAGAGAGTTCTAGAACTAGGAATCCTTGGGAGCAATCTAGGTTAGAGTTGCATAAATCCAAACAATTGTAATCAGGTTGATTATGTTGTTGATTATAGTTTAATAAAACAAGCGTTGGACTTGGCGCTTTCCAAGTTATGATCAGTTGTCTGTTTTTTACACTTACAATTGGTATCATAGCAGGCATCTGCTAAGGATTGTCTGTTCTTATTGTTAGGTTTCAGTGGCTCAAAACATCACCTTTTAAGAGCATAAAACCCATTCAGACCAAGATTGAAAAAGCTTGAAATATCAAAGCGTAAGACTAAAACGGAAGTTGCAGAAACTTGCAGAAAACAGAGTATGAGAGATTGAGAGAAGAAGAAGGGAGAAGAGAGCACACACAAACATTTATCGAGTTCACGCCCATAATAGGGATGCTACATCTCGCCGAGACTAAGCTCGGAATCCACTAGATATCAGAGAGATTACATATTTAGAGACAAACAAGTGACCCGTTTAAATGCCCTTCACTAGCCCTTAAAACTCACTCTGTTATATCCCTTAAAACCAGAAGAAAAACAATAGCTAAGCTTATGCTAAGATGTGCTTTTCTCTCCACTCTCACTAGCGACTACATTGTGTCTATCTCGCACTCTCCTCAACTCTCTCTTATGTCACCGAAGCTTTCTTATAGTGTTACCACTTTTAGGGCTTCCCAAGTAAAGCAACCGCAAGATGATCATCTTGAAACGCCAAAATCTTATCTTGAATAGCGATTGCGATTTCCTTTCTTCTTTGAGCATAAACGGACATAACATCCTTGACCGTGTGGAGTTGGCTCCTGCTTGTCTCCCAACACCAAAGTGGTCCCATATAAACTCAACCATGATTAATCAACAACCATCATAGTTAGTTCTCTTGTGGTCCCAACACATGCTCAAATTCAAAGCCATCTTGTTCATCAAATTATCACATTCTTCACAAATCTCCACCTGATAGCTTGAAGAACAAAACCATAACTTGCACATACTTGAGAGAGAGAGAGTACCTTGTCTAGTTCCTGGGTTCCAGTCTCGGATCCTGAGTATGATTACTCAGCCTTGATACTGAGCAGATTAAACACCATAAGTCTGCTCGATCCTTGTTGCATTAAACATCACGTTCAATGCACTTCAGCTGTGGTGACTACTCACACTGCTGAACCTGAGCCCTTATCACATCTTTAGTTCACTAGAGTTGTGAAAACCAGCTCCAATACAAACATGTATTGAGCTCAACTCCTCAGCGACCACCTTCTGATGCATTCAACACTTGAATATCTGATATAACTGCCCAGCAAACCCGCTTAACAAGTAAGAACGACCTGCAACTTGTTAAACCCAACGGAAACTCCAAAAGCTTCACCACTTATGACTTCTCCAATCACACAGTATCTTCTATATCTTCTGTTTGTGCCATAGACCTATTACAGTGAATGAAAAAACGATTACCCATCTGCGAAACTTGATTCCCTTGCTAGCTTCTAGGATTTCCTCATGCGCATTGAGATCTGAAACTCTTTGAATTCACTTGAATCAAATGCAGAAAACAGAACCAACTTTGTTTCATAACCTGAAACCCTTTTGATTCAACCTTGTAAACAATCTCCACAGCAGCTTATACCATTGTAGAAACCACCTTACAATAACCTGTTTCAACAACCCAGATTCCAGAGTAGAACACTTGCTCAACTATCTTGTTAAAACAGAACAATCACCGGTAGACTTTTAACCACTACCAGCAAGCTTTTTTTAAAAAAAACTGTCTTACATCAACAAAACCTTGTGATGTTCCAGAGACACGACTTTACAGCATCTTGTACATCACCCTTTGATGTCTCCTTGAGCTGTAACACCAACCTGCAGCACATTTACTTGTATGCAGACTCCACCAAACGAATTTGGTCTTGCATCCTTAAGAATCTCTGATTTAAAATCAGAAATGCTTCCTCATTCATCAATTCTCCTTTGACATGCCTCAGAAAATTGATGAATATCACTTTTCTGACTTGCAAGTGACGCCCCTGAGTAGATACTTATGTAGTCTCCTCATAATGCAACAAAACAACTTTTAACTCCTTAGTTGCTTTCTTTAAAAAATGCAGTCTGATTTCCGGCAGTTGCTAACACCAGACTTGAGATGAGTTGTTTATCACACTATATACACAAAACTTTCATATTCTTGGAGTGAATAGCCTTGAGACAACTTCTGCATCTTCTGCACTTGTCTCTTTCAGTTTCTCTTGTAGAGAATCCACTGAAGTCACTTCCATATCTTGATCTCAACTCACACCTGTGTGTCTTCTCTGAAAAATATTAGAAAAATCTGTGATATATCATGGTTTTTATGGTTTTTAACCATGATATAAGTCTTTTTTATTGAGTCTTTTTGGTCTTTTTAGAGTCCTAGAAGAGTCCTTGCAGGTTATAGCATGTCTGGAGCATAATTGGAGATTTTGGAACCTTTTGGAGCATTCTGAGTTGAAGCCACGAAGTACCAAGCTCGAAGCAGAAAGTATCCCATATGGTGACGCTTGTCACCACCCTTGGTGATGCTCGTCACCCATCAAGGAAGGAGCGTGGCTGTTTTATTAAAAGTGTGAAGAAGATATGCAGAATTGGCCCAGAAGTTCCATTATTTACATGAAGACCCCAGATCGTGTTTAGCCTCAATTTATTAGGTTTTTCAGCCATTGTTGGCAATTATCTTAGTTTTTGAGAATTCAGAGAGCTTAGAGAGAGATTTATTCAAAGCTTTTTGGGGAGACAAATCCTGTACTCTTTTGAGTAGATTTCGAACCCCCTTATTTTTTTACTCTTTCTCTTAATGCAATTTTATTCAGTTATGTTTTGTGATCTCATAATCATGTCTGAGTAATATGCTAGTTAAGTTAGGGCTTTTTCAAGGGTTGATGAAGAGATTGTAGAATCGCAATTCTGTTAGGAATATCTTTTGGTTTTTCATCTCTGCTTGCTTTAAAATCGAATTTCTGAGAAACATCATCTAGGAATCCGAAAATCTTAGGTTGTTAAATATATGTGAGAGCATTATTCATAACCTGAACTAGTATTTGATGAGCAAAACAACTTAGTGCAAAGAGATTTGGCTTAGGAGTTTTGTAAACAACTAAATCTGATCATTCCTGCATGCTTAGGTTGTTAGGGTTTGCAAAGAGATTTGAAACTCTGTGATTTAGGCATAGTTAACTTTTGCAATGAGAATTGATTAGTTATACATTAGTGATTCATGTTTAAAACGGTTTTTAATCATTCCTGATTTCATGCATTCTACATTCTTGGATTCAACCTGCGAACTGTCTTGACTTAGCGCTTTTAGTCTTCTGAAACTTAGATCATCTTACAAAATCGTTTGCTTACCTTTATTCATTCATTCGCATTACATACATCATATCTTGCTTAGCTAAATCCGAACCTACATTCGATAGTGTAGTCTGCATTACTCTCTTGGGATTTCGATACCCTTCTATTACAACTGCTTTGATGTGCACTTGCAGTAGTTTTATTTGGGTAAAACCTGAGCCCTACCAACCTGCAACCATTTCTTAGAAAACCTGCAATTCAATCTTGAGTGCCTTTACCAACAACCAGCTTCAAACAAAATCTGTAGAATTCCTTTTAACCTTCAGATAGCACCCTTGTTTAAGCATTATACTTGTTGACACTCATCTGTGCATGGCTTGCTTTCTTCTTAGTACCCATAACTCCTATGAATCTGTTACAACAGTGATTTATGCAGCCTTTTAACTCTCTTCCATTTGCACTAAACCCCTGAGACAACCTCCACAACATAGCTCCACCAGGAATAGAAAATACCCTTTTTTTTGGTATGCATTACTCTCTTTGTAGCAACAGTACTCCACCTGGAACGACAGCCACTTGGATGTTCTCTGCCTCTCTAAGCTCAGCTTCACAAATCTGAGTTAAACCACTCTTCACTGTACCCTTGATCCAATCCCACGTTCTTATGTATCAGAATGAGACACCATGGCTTCTTGCTTGATAAAGTGTGTCAAAACGTGAGACACCTGCTTCTTTCTTCCTGCAGCCACTCCCACTGATCCATATGTACTCAAAGAACCACTAAGAACCTCTCTGTTTGTCAGCAGCCTTATCCTCTCTTTATATGGAGCATTCTTCGTGTTATGATGATGCTACAACTTATGTTGGTACACCATCAAACCATTTCTCAATCCCAGAGAACACAAAACCTTGTATTCTTCATTAGACCATTAGAATCTTCTTTAATGCTTGAAGATCCGATCCTGTAGAAGATCTTCTCTGAGAAAGTATTTCTCCACATGAGACAAGAACTCTTTGTTCTCACAGATTCACTCCAGCAGAATTTCCATGTGTTACACATAACACAAATCTGTAGAAACATGAATCTTTGCTACTGCCATCTTGTCAAGAGCTTACACTTCTTGAAACAAGACTTCAAACTCCTTTCATATCACTTTAACTCATACTAGTTGAGTGTTTCTCTTTCTGTTTCCAGAACATTTTCAGACAGCAATAAGAGCACAAACTTCATTGCATTCCCTCTGAAAATAGCAATCTTGTAGCTTCATGTTCTCTCTGATTGTCAAACAACTGCAGACTCTCAAAATACCCAGAACTGATAGCTTACACACAGAGACAAACCTGCAGCAGAAACTCCTTTCAAAACCCAATCATAAGCCACTGAAGATTTCAGAACCTTTAACCTGTCTTCAACAGATTATCTTGCTTGCTTCATAACCATTCTGCAGCTTACTTTATACTGAACCCAGAAAACCTCTCTTGATAATCAAAACAGCCATAAACATACATAACATTCAAGGTTCTAAGGCGTCCCTTACTCCCATGAATTTATGAATAACCGTGGCTTGAATCACAATCAATACTTGAACACCACCTGCAACTGATTTTACCACCCTGATTGAACCCCAAAACACAGCATGAAACCCATCACTGAATCTTGACCAATCCATTGCAAAACCAGTACAAACCCTTTGTGTTCCAACAAGATTTCATTTCCAATAAATATGCAGAACTGAGCAAACCTGAAACTTCATTACAGAGTATCACAAATACCTTGTGAATGCAGCGGAATCTCCCAAAACTTGAGTCTTGAAGTTGATGTTTAGATTCTGATATCCAACTTGAGCCATCGAACTTGAACTCTTGTTTTTCAGAATCCTAAACCAGCTGATACTTGTGACAGACCTTCAGCTTACATCAACCTTTCTTGTTTCTTCGGCAATGATCAAGAACACTATCTCAGACCATATACTTCTGCTTCTATCTCTGAATTTCCTTCTTGTGCTTGCAACACTTTAACTTGTGAGTAACCAGATTTCTCTCTCACTATGTTGCAGATTCTTGTATCTTATAGGCAACCTGATTCAAAGAGCCCCTGAAACCACTTCACTTGATTCCAGCTTAAACTGCGAATCTCTCCTAAAGATATAGCTTCCTCACATCTCACTTTCACACTCAGTTAAACACCATAACCCGAGCTAGAAACGTTTTTCAATCTTCTAAGCATCTTAAGAACCTTCTGTTACTTCAGTTAAGATCTAACTGGATCTTCCATTAGACAGAAACAAGATACTGCCAAAGCTTTCTCCTTTGCTTCTTCTGTTGCTCTCTGTTACTAATTCTGTCACTGAAACTGAAAACCTGCAACTGCTTTGCTCTTCTTGACCTTTGAGATGTTGTGAACAAGATGCTTCATGCTTCACTCTAGTGAGCTTACAACTCCTTCCAATCACGTGCTATTCACCAAGAGATAGCTTGGTTTTCACCCTGAGACACCCAAGTCTCATCAGTCTTCCTCAAAACCTGAGAAAAAACTCAATGATGCTTCACCAAGAAAGAGCCTTACAACATCTTCCTCTCTCTTGCACCATTTACCAAGAGCTACTGATTTGTTGTGCCACTAGAGACGTTGCTGTCTCTACACAACCAAGATCTTCAAGAAAAGGAATGTCGATGCTTAAGCTAAAAGCCTTACTGCTCCAACCTTCCGAAGATCCAACCTTTCTTCACTTTTCTTCAGTCTTCTTCTTTCTCTAGACCTTTTCTCTCTTAGATCTGAGTCTACCTTGACTCTCTCTTCTTCTGAAACTCATGGATCTGAGACTTCACTTCCTGAAAGCTCAGTCACCCTTAGAGCTTCACTGCCACGAGTTCTTCTTCCATGAACCATAGCCTCCATGACTAACAAACTTTTTCACTTCAATACTTGCCAATGACCTCATTCTTGGCTTGAGAGAACCATAAAACACAGAACCAAGGCTCTGATACCAATCTTTTAGGTTTCAGTGGCTCAAAACATCACCTTTAAGAGTATAAAACCTATTCAGACCAAGATTGAAGAAGCTTGAAATATCAAAGCGTAAGACTAAAACGGAAGTTGCAGAAACTTGCAGAAAACAGAGTATGAGAGATTGAGAGAAGAAGAAGGGAGAAGAGAGCACACACAAACATTTAACGAGTTCACGCCCATAACAGGGACGCTACATCTCGCCGAGACTAAGCTCAGAATCCACTAGATATCAGAGAGATTACATATTTAGAGACAAACAAGTGACCCGTTTAAATGCCCTTCACTAGCACTTAAAACTCACTCTGTTCTATCTCTTAAAACCAGAAGAAAAACAATAGCTAAGCTTATGCTAAGATGTGCTTTTCTCTCCACTCTCACTAGCGACTACATTGTGTCTATCTCGCTCTCTCCTCAACTCTCTCTTATGTCATCGAAGCTTTCTTATAGTTTTACCACTTTTAGGGCTTCCCAAGTAAAGCAACCGCAAGATGATCTTCTTGAAACGCCAAAATCTCATCTTGAATAGCGATTGCGATTTCCTTTCTTCTTTGAGGATAAACGGACAGAACGTCCTTGACCGTGTGGAGTTGGCTCCTGCTTGTCTCCCAACACCAAAGTGGTCCCATATAAACTCAAACATGATTAATCAACAACCATCATAGTTAGTTCTCTTGTGGTCCCAACACATGTTCAAATTCATAGCCATCTTGTTCATGAAGTTATCACAATCTTCACACTTATTAATCAGGTGTGATTGTGGGACAAAGTATGGAAAACATGCAGCATCTCAGTTCCGTCAAGTCACTCGTGCTCGACACTGAAAACTATGGATGGTGGAAAGTACAGATCAAGACCCTTATCAAAAGATATGATGAGGATGCTTGGACAATGGTTGAAGAAGGTTGGACAGAGCCATCGATCGTTGGAGCTGATGGGGTGACGAAACCTAAGCCAAGGTTGACCTGGACTGTTGAAGAGAAGTCTTGGTCCAAGTTCAACTCCAAAGCTCTGTCCATAATCTGGACATCACTCACTAAGAATCAGTTCAAGAAAGTTTAGGGATGCATCATTGCAAAATAGGCTTGGGAGACACTTCAGATTGCATATGAAGGGACATTAAGTGTCAGAAGAACGTGAATGGATATGTTGGCATCGCAGTTTGAAACCCTAACCATGGGATCAGGAGAGTCAATCGAGGAGTTCAGTGGAAAATTCAGTGCCATTGCACACGAAGCTCAAGAACTAGGAAAGACGTACAAAGACAAGAAGCTGGTCAAGAAATTTGTGCGGAGTCTACCAGACAAGTTTCAGGGTCACATATCAGCACTTGAGGTCTCAAAGAATTCAGATGAAATGAAATTCAATGATATCGTGGGAATGATGCAAGCATGTGAGATGAGACAGTCGTAGAGAAATCAGACTAAAGGAAAAAGCGTAGCCTTTGCTGCTGAGCATGGAGAGCCTCAAGTAACTGATCTCGATGATCAGGCTGGGCTAATCGTTAAAAGATACTTCAAAAAATTTGACAAAATACAACGCAAGTCAGGCCCTGATGTTAGAAGATCGAGTAATGAGTCTAGGACTGAGCAAGGATCAAGGAAATCAGAAATGCAATGTCATGAATGTGAAGGATATGGTCACTTCAAGACAGAATGTCCAACAGCCAAGAAAAGGACTACTCTCAAATGTCAGAAGTGCAGTGGCTATGGACATGTCAAGACATAGTGTGTTTCTCAAGACAGAAGAAAGGACAGATCTCTGATCAACAAAGAAGATTCACAATTGGACGGAAAGTGAGGATGATGAGTAATCGTTACTCAACTACGTTGCCTTTCTCAGAGTAATTGATGAGGATGTTGACTATAGGGGAGACCCTGAAAAGAATGAGGAATTCTCAGACAATGAGATATTGGCTGAAGATAACAAAACCTTGTGCCTTGCTATGATTAATGCAAAGGAGGAAAAAGAGAATATTCTGCAGCAGATCAAAGATAGAGATGTGCAAACACAACATTGGACAAGTCGCTCAAAAGTCACATGTTGGTGATTGATGAGAAGGATGACAAGATCTTTGCTCTACAATGTGAAGTCGAAGTGGCTGAGAATCAACTATCAGAGCAAGTCAAGTACTCTGATCTCCTAAAAATGCTGCATGTAGAAGAACAGGAAAAGAATCGTGATCTAAACGGGCGGCTGACTGAACAACTGAGACATATCAAGAAGTTGTCTAAGGGAACCAAAGATCTCGACAAACTCCTAAGCATTTGTCAGTCAAGCAAGATAAACTTTGGTCTCGGTTATGTAGGTCAGTCATCTGGTCATGAGATGAAGTTCGTTTGCGGGATAGAAGCATCTCAACATCAGCATCAACCGTCCTATCAAGGTGCAACTCAAGCAAGCAATCAAAAGGTTGGTTTAGTAAGGAATAATGGTGGTATGCAGAAGAGCGATAACATCAAACAGAGCAACAGGGGAACGAAAGTCAAATCAAGTGAAGTCTATCGATATGGAAGACTATCTGGGTGCTACTACTGTGGAAAGTAAGGACACATAAAATTTCACTGCTATCACCTTCAGGATGACATTCAACACCTCATAAGGCAAAACCAGTTCTTATGGAATGGAAAACGTAGAAACCAAGGGTGGATAAAGAAATCAATAGGCACGTCAACACAGGCGTTCACGGCTGTTGCTACTGTAAAAGGATCCGAAGATTCCTCCTGGTACTTTGACAGTGGTTGCTCACGACACATGACAGGCTCGCAGACTGGTCTGGTAAAGTTTGAAAATGTCTCAGCTGGGAAGGTTACCTTTGGTGGTGGTGTCAGAGGAAAGATTAAAGGGGTTGGAGAGACGAGCGGACCACACAAACCACAATTGGAAGAGGTTTACTTTGTTGATGGATTGAAAGCAAGCCTGACAAGCGTCAGCCAACTGTGTGATGAAGGTCTCTCTGTGTGCTTCACCAAGGACTCCTGTCAAGCGGTATCTGGTTGCGGTCAAGTTGTCATGCATGGAGCTCAATACAAAAAAACAACTGCTACAAGTGGATCTTGCCACTAACTCAGTGCTTCAGCACTACTGTCAGTAAATCAAATGAGATGCAACTGTGGCATCAGAAGCTTGGCCACATGAATGTCCGAACTATGGCTAGACTTGCTGACAAAGAGCTTATTCGTGGGATGCCAAAGATCAAGTTAGCCTCTGATTTCGTCTGTGGTCCTTGCACTCAAGGCAAACAGGTACGAGTTCAGCACAAATCTGTTCCTGACATACAAACTCACCGACCGCTTGATTTACTGCACATGGATCTGATGGGACCCATGAAAACTGAGAGCATTGATGGTAAAATGTATGCATTTGTATTAGTGGATGACTTCACCAAACACTCTTGGGTTCGATTTATTCGTGACAAGTCTGATACGTTTGAAAGCTTCCGGATTATGGTGTTGCAACTGAAGACCGAAAGGAAGAATGGCATAAAGACTATCAGAAGCGATTATGGGGGAGGATTCTAAAATGAACAGGGAATAACCCGTCAGTACTCTGCACCACGGACACCACAACAAAATAGTGTAGTTGAAAGAAAAAACAGAACTCTGCAGAAAATGGCAAGAGCAATGCTCCACAACAATCAGGTTGCAAGACACTTCTGGGCAGATGCGCTGAACACTGCATGCTACATAATTAATTGGGTGTATGTTCGTAAGGGAATCAACAAAATGCCATATGAGCTGTCGAAAGGGAAGACTCCCAATGTAAGCTACTTTCATGTGTTTGGTTGTGCTTGTTACATTCTAAATAACAAGGATCATCTTGGAAAGTTCGACTCGCTAAGCTTTGATGGAATCTTTCTGGGATACTCAGGCACCAGCACCGCCTTCAGAGTATTCAACAAACAGTCCCGACAAGTGCAAGAAACCGTAAATGTGGTGTTTGACGATGTATTATCATAAGGCCTGGTCTATTCACTTGAAGATGTGACTGAGCCCCCGATCCAGAAACCTGAATAGGTCAAAGACACACAATCAAAGGATAGTGCTGCTGATCAAGATCAGAGTCAAGAGGATGATGATTCAGATAAAGAACCAACTCAAGAAGATGGAAATCAGTCAGAGTCGGATGCTGAGGATGTCACTGAGGTATCAACTAATACAACAACAGCACCAAGCGCCAAGGTTCGGAAGATCTTGAAAGATCACTGCAAGGAGCATGTGATTGGTGATATTGATGGTGAAAGAGTTACATGCCATATCAAACTGGATTTCAAGAATATGGTCAGATTTGCAAGCTCCGTGTCTACCATTGAGCCAAAGAATCACAAAGAGGCGTTGGTTGATGAGTACTAGATTAAGGCAATGCAAGACAAGCTTGAGCAATTCGAACGGAATCAGGTGTGGACTCTAGTACTTAGGCCATCAGGTGAAAATGTTGTTGGTACCAAGTGGATTTTCAAAAACAAGAATGATGAACATGGATATGGATATATGGTGCGTAATAAGGCCAGAGTGGTTGCTCAAGGGTACTCACAAGTGGAAGGAATTGACTTTGATGAGACTTTTGTACCCGTTGCACGCTTGGAATCTATTCGTCTACTTGTTGGGATGACCTACAAGTGAAGATTCAAGTTGCATCAGATGGATGTCAAGAGTGCCTTCTTGGATGGATATCTTCAGGAAAAAGTGTTTGTTGAGCAGCCTAAATGATTTGAGGACTCGAAGCATCCAGAGTATGTCTACAAACTACAAAAGGCTCTATATAGCCTGAAACAAGCCCCAAGGGCCTGATATAAGCGCCTGACTTCGTTTCTGATGCAAAATGGCTAACAAAGTGGAAGTGTGGATAAAACCCTGTTTACCATCACAAAGAAACATGGGTTCATGGTGGTACAAATATACGTTGATGATATTGTATTCGGAGATACAACTCAGATGATGGTCGATGAGTTTGTCAGCACAATGACGAAAGAGATTGAAATGAGTATGGTTGGTGAGCTGAACTACTTCCTGAGATTTCAGATCAAGCAGTCAGATGATGGTGTCTTTATATCTCAGAGTACCTATGCCAGGAATCTTGTCAACCGATTTGGGTTGGATTCAAGTAAAGTAGCTAAGACTCCAATAGGTACAAACTGCAAATTATCAAAAGACGCACAAGGGGAGGATGTGGACACTAAGCTATACCGAAGCATGATTGGGAGTCTACTATATCTAACTGCTAGTCATCCTTATCTATGTCTCAGTGTGGGAATTTGTGCTAGATATCAGGCAGTACCTAAGGTATCACACATGCAAGCAGTTAAACGGATCATCAAGTACGTCAAAGGCACAATCAACATGGGACTTCTGTATTCGATTGATACCAATCAGAATCTGGCTGGGTAATGTGATACAGACTGGGCTGGTTGCTTGGATGACCGAAGAAGTACAAGTGGGGGATGTTTTTTTCTTGGGAATAATCTGATCTCGTGGCATAGCAAGAAACATAACAGTCTCTCTATCTACTGTTGAGGCTGAATATATTGCTCTCGGAAGTGGATGTGCACAACTTTTCTGGATGAAACAAATGACAGCCGACTATGGTATGGAATCTAAGTCTCTTCTGATTCATTGTGATAATGAGAGTGCAATTAACATTGCAAAGAACCTTGTGCAACACTCACGAACTAAGCATATAGACATCAGGCATCATTTCATACGCGAGTTAGTTGAGGAGAAACTAATTGAGATTGCACATGTTAGTACTGAATATCAACTTGCAGATTTGTTCACTAAACCTTTGGATTTCAATAGATTCATTAATCTACGAAAGTCCATTGGTGTGTGTGAGAACTAATGATGTGTGTTAGTGCCTGTGATCTTGGATAGGAATGCATGCAGGCACAGGCTTAGAAGTGACCGAAAAATATGTTTTCAAAAATGACTCTCTGTATATGTACTGTCCAATGGAAGAAGGCTGCCTGGAGTGTCATCTCTAGTTGATGAGCACAAGTTGCACTGATTTATGGGCTGACATACGAACTGGAGATTGTATGAGTCCTCAGCTGATCCATTGAAAAAGATAAAAAAAAATGGCTGGTAATTCAATGGATGGATCGCTGACAAAGAACAAGATCATACCGAACCTTCATCGTCTTATGTTGAACCTGAGATGTCAATAAGTGATGGTAAAACACATAAGAAGGTCAACTCTCTGAAAAGGTTTTGAGCTGTCAGTTCACCATGTGCCAGGGTTGAAAACTCAGAAGCTATGAGATAAAGGCATTTTGGTGTGAATGATCAGCCACTGGATCCAGAGGGTGGTATTTTGTCAACTTGGACTTGTCTCTGTATTGTGTTCTGAATCATCAGGAGGATGTCCAACCCAAGTCACACCATCAAAGGTATACTCAATCGCAAATTCAGTGTGTCAATTTGATTAAGGGTCCCTCATAATTCGTACTGATTCTGGCCTTGGTGAATATGTTCCGAAACGTGACATTGAATTAGCTCTTTTGTTATCTGATGAGTTAGTTGAGTAGATCACCGACTAAAATCACTGTCTTTGTTCATCTAATGGATTGTCTTGAGTCTGTCTAAGCTGTCCAGGTTCCAAGCCCACTTAAATCTTGGCCCAATCAGATGTATCTCTTGGAGGAAAAATGCCTATTTAGGGTTTATCTCGGAGAGCGCCAAACGTCACTTCGCACTCTCCCTCAACCGCTCAAACTTTTCATCTCCCTTGAATCTTGCTTCTCTCCAAAGCTTAACAATGAAGGCCTTGTTCTCCGGCTTATCTCGCTTGGTTGGTACTCCTGCCCCGCAACCAACTGCTCTTGATCACTTGCCACTTCCCCTACTCGCAGACGGTCCGATGGAGCATGCAAACCCCGATGCCCTGGCTATTATGCCATATGTCGATTTATCTTTGACTGCCAACGAATCCGGACCTCCACATGCCCCGTCAGCTCGAGTCTCTCATTCTGTGGCCGGATCTACAAACTCAGCGCCATCGTCGCCAGTCAGAAGCCAATCTTTGTCTGTGGAATTTGTGTCTGCATCGGCTAAACCGCCTTCCTCGTCCTCTGCTCAGGGAACTCGCCGAAGCAAGCGGCATGTCAAAATTGAATCAGATCCAGCGGAGCCACCAAAGAAGAAGAACTGTCCTTCCAAGTCAAAGTCTTCTTTGGTGCCGGAGTTTGATGTTGGTCGCTTCGCATCCCAACGGGTGAGCGATCGATTTAACCTGTTCCTGAATCGTAACTTTCTGGCAGAGCGTGAGGTGGATCTCAAGTCGCTTCCTTCTGGTGTTGAGGACATCATCCGTGAGGTCGGCCTTACTTCCACCATTTCTGGCATCAGACGTTTTCCTCTGACGGTCATCAGGGAGTTCTGGGCTCATCTTCCTGATGAAAAGGTCACCTCTGATGAGATCTGCATGGTTCTTTGTGGTCATGAGTATGTTTTCTCTCCTCGTCTGATCAATCAGCTCTTTGGACTTGAGGAGATGGTTACTGCTAGTGTTTCTCTGGATGCTGATTTTCTTTCTGATGATCAGCTCGCGCTCTTCATGAGTGGTGGCAAGCACGGTGTGTGAGAGACTCTGACTCTTGCTCAATATCAGAGTGATAAGTGGGCGCTGTTCAAAATCAGCTGTCACAACTGGCTTCCCACTTTTTACACTGGTTTCTTTAACAAAGATCATGCTCGGATGGTTCATCGGGTTGCCACCAAGACTCCGTTTTATTTTGGCTCTATGGTGTTTGATCACATTCTCAGTCTCGGTCGCAATCCTGGATCCAAGTTTCTCCTCCCGTATCTTAGTCTGATCTACAAGCTCCTGCAGCAGCAATGTCCTGTGCCTCTCGAACCAGCTAATCGCATGGAAGTCATTCAGCCATTTCGCATTGCTGCAGCTCCGGTCTTGATCAAGGTGGTACCCAAGCAAGAGGGACGATCGGCTCTGGTGGGCATGCCTCTTTCCTCTGCGGATCGTCAGGTTCTTACTCAGGCTATCCTGATCATCAATCACATTCTACAAGGTAAGTAGTTCTTCTCCTGGATCTGTTCCTTCTTGTACATTGATTTTTGACTTAGTTATGCACTTAAGCAAGGGGAGATGTAGCAGAGGAGGTTTCTCCAAGTATGGGGGAGCAACCGTGATGGGGGAGTTTGGGAGAGAAAGTAGACTAGTTTTAGACTAGTTTTTAAGTTTAAGTAGACTCAGGCACTCAAGCCGTGTGTTTTAATTTTAAGACTTTTGATTATTTTTGATGAGCGCATTGGACTTTTAAGTCGCTCTTGGTTTTTGCGTGCTGGCCTGTATTCTTAAGTACAATTTGGTTTTTTCTCAATATTGTATGAGCAGTTTGCATCGAATTATACTTTGGTCTGTGTATGGCTTGTGGTTGCTCGTCTGACTTTGCAGGTTGATTGATACGAGTGTTGAAGTGACAAACCAAGTCAAAAAGGAGGAGACTGAAGATGTAAGTGACATCAGGAAGCAGCTCAAGAGGGACTGCATGATGCTCGTAGCTGAGGACGCTCTTGCTGACGTGGGACTCGGTTTATGGCGATCAAAGGAGATAGACTCGAATAATACTTTGTGTATATTCGAGAATTTAGGAAAAAGGAAAACTGGTCTTAAACGGATTTGCAACTAGATTCTAGGGTTAGATTTTTAGGGTAAGTCGTATTTAAAGGAAGTCGGGCAAAGTGTGGTTTGTACCCTTTGCGCCGCAAGCATTAAGAACATCCTTGAGCTTCTAAAGCAAATTGAGGCAAGAAGGTTAGTGTTCTCTTCCTTGATACACAAGCTGTGTGATTGTGTGAAGAGAGTTTTAGAGCTAGGAATCCTTGGAAGCAATCTAGGTTAGAGTTACATAAATCCAAACAATTGTAATCAGGTTGATTAAGTTTAATAAAACAAGCGTTGGACTTGGCTCTTTCCAAGTTATTATCAGTTGTCTGTTTTCTACACTTACACTACCTTGAGTTATGTATGTATGAAATTTCCATATTGGTAATTCTTAAGGTTACATATGCATCGGTCTCTGACATAAAAAAAAAAATGTTGCTTCATAAGATTTTAAGAGGTGAATCTTTAGCAACGTTGGAATCGGGTACATGTTTCTTAAGCAAATTATGACACACAGAACACTATGACTTGGTTGCATATCTGAGGGTAGGCCATACGTAGGCCTCAATGATAACCTAATTTTTCATTTCTACCAATGATCTTATATGGACATAACGAGCGGCTAGCTTTCCTGTTACGCAAAATCAAGATTTTTCAGTAGATTAGGTCTCTCAGTCTCTATCTCAAAAGGTGAGTTCTTCTCGACTTCAATCATCATACTTTCGTTGTCTTTCTTGAGCTTTCGCTGCTGTAAGACATGATAACGGTGAATGACTACACGATCTTCAACACAAAAGCTTCATATGACGACATTTATATGCTCACATAATATGTATTGTTTTGTAAGAGAATTTCACGAGCGGTAGATGTTGATCCCACGATCTAGATAAGCAATGTAACATATACGGTATATTTAAACATTGTGTTTGATAAATATTCTAAGCATTAATTGAACTTAAGAACAAATGGATATATAAAATTAGTTAGAACAACACAGACAACGACGACCTTCATTTTGGTTAATTATCAAAGATATGTGCATCATAAAAAAGAATTGACTTACAAAACAAGAATTTAATGAATATAAGGCGACGCACAATGATGGCGACATTATGAACATATGGATTAATTTGAAAGAAAAACCGAGAGATTAAACAATTATAACGAAGGTACAAAATTTCGACTATAAATAGATCACCACACATGGAAATATCTCACAACAGTTAAGTTTATTCACAAGAAAAAGAAAAATCCAAACCAAAGCAAAGAAATAAGAAATGGCAAAGAACCTCAACTCCGCCACCTTCATCGTTCTTTTGCTTGTCCTCTTGACGGTTTCCACCGGTATGAATATTTATTAAAGTTCTCTGTTATATTTTGCAGTTGTCTTTTGATTATCTTGTCCTGATGAATAATATGTCAACATGTAGGAATCCTCAAGAGCGAGGCTACGCGTGATACCGCAGGTAGATGCCTTCCGCGTAGATGCACGAATCCAACTTTCTCCGAGGAGTGCGGGCCAGAGCCGTTCACAGGTTCAAACAACGATTGTTGTCACTGTTGCGTAAACAAATACGGGGCGAAAGCAGTATGTAAAGGGGTTGTTGAGGGAGCCGACAAGCACTGCCATTGCTACAAAGAAAGTGTTTGAAATATAATTTACCAAGTGTAAGTTTTGTATTCGCTCGGTGTGCGGATATGCATGTGTATGTGTGTTTATGTTCTTTTGCTTCCAAATAAAACATGAAGGGAAAAGCTTATAACTGCTTGCCCCCAAGTGTAATCTGATATTGTGTGCACTTTTGTTTTATCCTGAATACTAAACATTTTTTTTTCTGTTTGTGCTGCTCGTTTCATCCCTGCCTACAATTCACAAGAAAATTTCTATAAATATTGATCACATCTTGAGCTGTAGACTTGGACAGTAAGATCAATTTTTAAGAGTAGACTTGGACAGTAAGATCAATTTTTAAGAGTAGACCTGGACAGTAAGATCAATTTTCAAGAGTTATATTTCATGCTCAAAAAGAATATAGATGATTATCGCATCATTTCAATTAGAACTCCAGTGCTAAAACTGACTATGATCAAATCAATTGATGTTTCAAACGGTGCCAAAAAAATGTTAACTCGCTCACAGACTTTCTCCTTCATATGAATTATCCATTAGAATAACCCGCTCACAGACTTTGTTTGTTGGCTTAGTACATTATTTGAAACATCAGTTTCATCAAATACTAGCTTAATGTATTCAAATTTTATAAATAAAACGAAAATCAACTTTTAAAAAATAAAAAAATTGAACTAGGTCAAACTCTAACCTGGTATCCTTTTTTCCGCAGTGTAATAAAATACGGCAAATAAAACTAAACATTTATATGTAGTATGTTTTACGGTGAGAAACTATACGTTCTTAAGCTAGACAACATCACACTATACGGTAGAATATAAATCGGCCGTACATATTGTGTTACGATATACTTTTGTTAATTTTACACACAAAAGCTGTTTTAAGAATTTGCAATTCATGATTACATGTAGGCGGGGATGAAGGAGGAGCACAAACAGAAAAACAAAAATGTATTCAGACTGAAACAAAGGTACACACAACATGAGCTTACACTTTGGGACAAGTAATAATAAGCTTTGCCCTTAATGTTTTATTTGAAAACAAAAAAAACTTGAACAAAGACATACACACGTCCTCACACGGAATGAATAAAAAATTTACACTTGGTAGATTATATGAGGTGATTTCAAACACTTTCTTTGTAGCAATGGCAGTGCTTGGCGGCTCCCTCAACAACAACTTTACAGACTGCTTTCCTCCCGTATTTGTTTACGCAACAGTGACAACAATCGTTGTTTGAACCTGTGAACGGCTCAGGCCCGCACTCCTCCGAGAACGTTGGACTCTTGCATCCACGCGGAAGGCATTTACCGTTGCTGTTGGGCTTAGCGTAGCTCTTGAGGATACCTACATGTTTGCATATTCATCAGCACAAGATAATCGAAAGACAACTGCAAAGTATAATAGAGAACTTTGACAAATGTTAATACCGGTGGAAACCGTCAAGAGTACAAGCAAGAGAACGGTGAAGGTGACGGAGTTGAGGTTCTTTGCCATTTTCTTTTGTTTTGCTCTGGTTTTTCTTTTTTTCTTTTTCTTGTCAATAAACTTAACTTTTGTGAGATTATCCATATGTGTGGTGATCTATCTATAGTCAAAGTTTTGTAACCTGGTTATAATTGTTTAGAAGGGTTATTGGGAGATGGATTTATGTATATTTTATGAATTTATAAAGTTAAGAGATTTTAAAAATTCTAATAGATTTATCTAGATTCTTAAAATACATTACAATGGATTTTCATTGATTGATGTTGATATTTTCATTGATTTATTATAATTAATATATTTTTAGTTTTTTTACAAGTTACTTTATAAGTGATTTTTAGTATTTTTACATTGTTTCATTCATCTTGTTCTTCTATCAGGCAAAACCAAAAACAAGTGATTTCTTTGTTTTTACCATTAATTTATGTTTTACACTTTGTATTTTATATATATATTATTTTATATTTTGTAATTTTGTGTATAATTTTTAGGTTTGGTCTTTTATGTTCACATAATCTTGAAAATAGTTAGGTTATACTAACTATGATTTCTTCTTTTTATACGGTTTCATTTTAATCGATGCAATTATTAATGATAAAATATTAATATTTGTGTGTTTTTTTATGGTATGGATTTTGAAAATGTCATCTATGTACATGATATTTTGAAAGTTAAGTTTTATGAGTAAAACTGTAGAGAATACATGTTCCAATAACATTAGATTTTAATAGAGTTACAAAATCAATAATAATTAAACTTTTTGAATAACAAAGGATTTGTGATGGAATTTCAAAATCTTTAAACCAATAACAATAAATTTTACTAAGATTTGAAGAATCTATAAACTAACAACATTGGAAATTTTAAAATTCTCAAAATCGTTTAAAATCTTTTAATCCTTCGGCTTCTCTTTCAGGTTCATGATGTTGCCATAATTGTGCATTGACGTATTTTCATTAGTTTTTATTTCCAAGTCAATTATTTTTTAGTTATGCACTTATCTTAGATAATTAACTGAAAAGGAAGGTCGTCGTTGTCTTTGTCGTTATAACTCATTTTATCTTTTAATAAACTAGGTTTTTAACTCACGCTACGCGCAAGTTTGTATTAATAATTTAATTTAGTTCTTTTTTGACTAATATCTTTTAAGTTTTTTAAAAGGATAATATATTTATAGAAATTTTCTTTTATATAAAAAATTAAAACATAATATGTAGTTTTAACTATTTTTATTATAAATTTATAAATCTTATTAAGTTAAATCATAGTAATAACATCTAAAGAATTATCTAACTTCGACGTGTATACATTTGATTTAGAGAATAATTTACTTACTAATTTTTTGGTGTTTTGTTTTATGTCCTTACGATTTATATAGTTCTTCTTTTTAAGGTTTATATGTTCAAATATTTAGTTTTTGATTAAATGTCTCGCTGATGTTGTGTACCTATGTATATATGATATATATGATTCATGTTGATTCGGATTTACTTTTGTTAGGATACTACAATAATCATGTAAAGCTGATTCTTGCTTCTCTACCTGATCTTCTATGAATTTTAAGTTATATATCTATTCAATTTATAAGATCTGTTTTTTTTGCAGTAAAGTATTTGATAGTTTTTCTTTTAAAACATGTAAGATGATGTGGAGTCTTCACATTATTACTGTTTTTATCTTTTGTATGGTTTATTCATGTTTTGATTTGAATAGTTCATCTAGATATATTTCAATTTGAATTTATTTCAAAACTTTATCATACTTTATTATTTAAAAGAAAATTTAGAAGATGTTACTCGTGTGCTGTTCATGTTGGCTGAGTTATAAGTAGTACCTATGTATAAATTAATTGTTATATTTAGAATATAAAATTACTTGTGTAGTATTATTTTGTTAGTTTTTAAACCAGACGCAACCAATGTATAAGTTATTGTAAATTTAAATAATACTCCCATATTTAATTTAGAAACTTGTATAACCTACTATAACTTTATATGGTTATTCATAGCCAATACCAATATTTTAGAATTCATGAATTTTCTTGAAATAAATTTTCTTCTTAGCTTTTTGTTTTTTGTTATGTTACATATCTTTCGATGGTAATTTTTTATTTTATTTTAATTTATCTAATTTTGTGCATGTTTGTTATATTTAAAACATATATATATTTTTAATTAATCTTTTTGTTATTGGTTTTCCAAATAGCTAGCATATATCAATTTAATCTCTTTAACATAAATATTTTTTGTTTGTTAAATTTATTTTTTACATTAATTTTTATTTTAATTATAATGCTATTTTGACATGATATGAGTGGGTATTCTAAATTTTATGTGGTCTTCTCTAAAAAGTTTATACTATCATTTGTTTTCTTTTTAGTTAATTTTCTATGTTGATTTTCCAAAATATTAGCCTAAATATCAAGCTAGGTTTTCTTTATACAACTTTTTACTTTGATAATTTACTTCTCTTAATATTGATTTCTATTTTATTTTAACACATAATTGTTTTGAAAATATTGATACTTTTGAATATATATTTTGTTTTTTCTTTAGTTAAATATTTTAATATTGATTTCTTAAGTAGTTAGTCAGATATCAAGTCAGATTCTTTTAAAGTGATTTTTAAAAAAAATTAACATTTTTTAAATAATTAGCTTAAATATATATCTTCTTTTTGTTAGTAAAGTTTTTTTTTAGTTTTACTTAAGTTTTTTTATTTTCTTACTTATTTTGTATATATTGATTTTTTTAAATAAATAATAGCATAGATATGAAGTCAATATTTTTTTTTTTGTTAATTTAACTTATTGGATATGAATTTTTATTTTAATTGTATTTACATATTGCAAAAAATAATTTATGTTTAGTTTTTTGTTAGTTAAACTTTTTTTGTTAGCTCAGCTTTTTGTGTTGATTTCTAAATACTTTTTAAATAATTAGCTTAAATATATATCTTCTTTTTGTTAGTAAAGTTTTTTGTTAGTTTTATTTAAGTTTTTTTTATTTTCTTACTTATTTTGTATATATTGATTTTTTTAAATAAAAAATAGCATATATATGAAGTTAATATTTTTTTTGTTAATTTAACTTATTCGATATGAATTTTTATTTTAATTGTATTTACATATTGCAAAAAATAATTTATGTTTAGATTTTTTGTTAGTTGAACTTTTTTGGTTAGCTCAGCTTTTTGTGTTGATTTCTAAATAATAATATCAAGTTTTACATGACTTGTGTTTGTTAATTTAACATAAATATTTTTTGGGTGGTATTGATAGTTTTGTATAACAATTTTAAATGTTTATAAAAACAATTTAATCTAAACATTTTTCTAAATTAATTACTTATTTAAAATATATATGTTAAAAAAAATTCTTTTTTTAATTAAACTTTTTTGTTATTGATTTACATATTTATTTTTGTTCGATTAACTTTTGTGACAATAAGTTTTCATTTTATTTTGACAAACATATATTTGAATTTTTGACATAATTTGTTTTATTTGTTTTGTTAGTTAAACTTTTTTATCTTAATTTTCTATTCTACTATGGTAATTTTATATTTTTGCATGTTTTAGTTTATTTAAATTATCAGTCATATTTAATATTTTTATGTTTAATAAGAAATATTGATGTGGACCAATCAGCTTGAATTTCTACGTCATATGTGGATGCTTTCATTGGCCTAAGACATCAACACGGACTACAACTAATATATTTTAGGTTAGCAGTTCAGATTTTAATTGATTGTCATGATTTAAATTTTGAAATAATTTAATTATGGTTTTTAATTATTTTTTTCAATATATATAATTTTCTTTAATAATTTATTTATATGTTAATTTTTTGTTTGTTAAAAATATTTATCTGTTAATTTACTTTTTATTGTTAATAGAAAAATAAGATCTACTTTATAAATTCAATCTTATTACCAACGAACTTAAAATTTTGAAACTTTCCTAATAACAACAAAGACAAAATTAATTAAAATTTAGAAATTTTCTTTTATACCAGTAAAAGCGAATTAATTAATTTTAATATGCAATATATAATTAACTATGGATAATGATGATGTGTACCAATAGAATTAGATCTTTTAAATCCTATGTGGACACTCTTAGAAACATTTAGCATCAACTTTTATTAGTAATAGATAAAATTTAGAAATTTTTCTTTATATCAGTAAAAGTGAATTAATTAATTTTAATATACAAAATATAATTAACGATGGATAATGATGATGTGTACCATAGAATTGGATCTTTTAAATCCTATGTAGACACCCTTAGAGATATTTAAAATCAACTTTTATTAGTAACTAGGTGATGATCCGCGTATACACGCGGGTTTACATTTTATGATACATTTTTAGATATAAAATTTATATAATATTTTATTTTAAATATAATAATTTTTTTGTAATTATTAAGTATGGTAATACATAAATATTTTTTAAACTAATCTACATTTTATCATTTATTGTAAATGTTGTTTTTAATTTTTTTTAAAATTTCTGATACTAAATATTTTTTGAACTTTTTTTCTTAAACTTATAAAAAAGAAGAAAGCTTTTTCATTTTTTGAAACACTCTAAATTTGCTTTAAACTGGGTGAAATTTGTATGATCACTCTATATTATCATATGTGTATCTTTTAACAAATTTCAGTTTTAATTTTATATTGCTTAGTAATGAGACTTGAAAAAGTTGATGAAAAACTTTTATATGTTAAATGAAAGGTGATAATAATTTATTACACTCCTCTACTATATGATGACTTACAAATATATTGAAAAGTTGTGTTTATCGAAATTGACTTATGTATATCCTAAAAAAATATGTTTATCGAAATTTATATCCTATTGTAAATTCCTGTATGAAAATACGTATGTAAGACTTAAATTTAGTTATTATCGTATTTTTCTCCTCTACTTCTTTGTTGATTTTTTAGTATGAAGAATTAAGTATTTAAGGTTTGGCGAGCTATTTTCCCTTCATAAATATAATATAGCATACATATGTGTTTTTCTTTTACAATTTTTTTTTGTATGTGTATATTTTCTAAACAAATACTTTTTGATGGTTTAACGTGTGTATTTAGATTTGATTTTATATGTCATAAACCGATAGAAGTTGCTAATTGAATTTCTTCTTATAAAAAGTATTTGCCATTTTATTTATAACATGATATCTTTATTTTACAATTTTTCTTAATTTTTTTGTATCACAATTTTTTAAAGATTGAATTAAGAAAACATTGATCTATGTTGATCCGTCTTTTTTTTAGAACTTTACGGTTTATTTTTATTTGCTTCAACCTAAATCACCCAATTATATATATTTATTTATTATTTGAAAATTGTTTCTAATTTCACTGCCTTTCTTTTATTTTAGAAATTTGAAGAATATAGTGTTTAATATTCTCAATACATACTTTATAACCACAATACATACTTTATAACCACGTACAGTAAACAATTTTTTTAAATATCAATCTGTATTGAAATTTCAACGTTTACATGCGGGATTTTTTCTTAATAGATGTTTGATGACTTTAAATGTTTTATTTTGTGTATTTATCTAATTTTTAAAGTGAAATTAGTATAACTAAATCTATTAGTAAAATAAATCAATAAGTAATGAAACCACATATAGAATTTAAATGTGTTGAATTTTAACATTAAACAAAACTCTATTTAAGATTGAATTTTATATGTAAAACATATATGAAAGATAATTTGATTTTTATTGAAAATGTATAAATGAAGTTTTATATATGTTGTTTATGTTCTTCAGTTACAAAGTAAGACAACAAATGATGCTCTGTTGCCACAACCATGTAACTGCAGAACATATAAGACAATCAAGATCAAGAATCTTGAATTCTGAATCATAAAATATGATTGTAGTCTGTTGAACATATGTTGTTCCAAAAAGGGTATCTGGTCTGGTGGTATAAACTGTAATCTTTTTGTCAGTTTCTCGACCTCCTTCGCTATCAAGAATCGAAAAATCTAGCTCAGCTCCTTATGATCTACCAATCCAGTTTCTCTGCATTTCTTTTCTACTCTCGGGCCACTTAAGCTCGTCTAAATCCTCTAGAAGACGATCAGCGTATGCAGTAATCTTCAGCATCCATTGCCTCATCGGTTGCTTGGTAATAAATAATGTCACTGTAGAAATCATGAGAGCTTTCCAAACAGACGAATTTCGGATTTTCAGAAGACGAAAAACAGATATGATGATTCCCTTATGGTGAAAGTTATTACCTTTCTTATAATCGGGTGGCCTCCACGCTCACTAACACCATCCACAACTTCCTCATTAGCCAAAACAGTACCAAGAGCCGGGCACCAATTCACGGGTACTTCAGCCTGAATTTACAAATTTTTAAAAGAGCTTTTCTAAATGCAAATGAAAAGGTTTTAACTTGTGAGCTAAACAATGATTTTCTTGACCTGATATGCCAAACCTCTCTTATAAAGCTGAAGAAAGATCCATTGTGTCCAATTATAATAGTTTGGCTCTGTTGTAGAGAGTTCACAGTCCCATTCATATGAGAAGCCCAGTGATTTGAGCTGCAACCAAAAAAAAGGAAAATCAATCAGGAAACAAAATGTCTCGAGGTAGACCATGCCAAAGTCCCGTTGAAGCAAAACCATATCTCTGCATCACCTGATTAAATTAACAATCAGTACAGAACAAATCTTTTAGCCCCTTTATTCAGGAATTAATGTATCTCAGGAAAAAACCTTTCCCTTTTTAGGGTCTTTGAAAAGCTCCCTTAGGTAAGGACCAACGTGAAGACGGAGCTTGAATGTATCAACTATATAATCCTCTGTTCTGGTTTAAATTTGCATCAAGCATGTCAATCTTTGAAAAGACCGGTACGTATTATGTTCCAGATCAACCTAAACAGAGCCAAACAAAACAACTTTAAGAAAGGGCGGAGGTACAAGTTAAGCTGTTCTGGGCCTATCTAATCAAAGAGAGAATTTTAAGTAACGAAACTTTATGTTTTCCACACCAAAATGCTGAAATATCTATCACATTGGTAGTTTAATATCATTTACAAGAGATTCTTGACATAATGACAGAATTATCAAATTCTTTACTGCGTCTACCAACAGACATTATAGTCAAACAAAAATTTACCTCAAACTCTTCAACAGTACGCAATTTAGCGGCCAATTCTTTCAGATCTTTCACATCTTGAACAGCTTGAATGGAGTCTCTTCCAACGGGAGGGGCTTAACAGGTTCCATCAATAAGCTTGATACACTGACATCAAAACTATCAATAAACTGATATTCAAAATGGTGGAAGCTGGATCGAAAGAAGAAGCGATTACCTGCAAATGTGAAGCAACTGCTGAAACTCTGAATCACCAGGGAAAAGAGCTTGTCTCCAAATCATCTCGCCACGCCTTTACAAAGCTGAAACATGAATCCCTGCACGAGAGAAGCCTCAACGGGTGTAGGATTGGAGCCTTTTCTATGCTAATTAGGGAAAAATAGAAATGTAAGAGAAGAGAAACCTAAATCTGAATTGAATCAGAAGAGATGAGACAAACCCAAATATAAACCCTGGGAAGATTTACCTACATGAAAAATAGTTTCTTCATCTTCAAGTTCATCAGCAGCGTCGGTAACATCACCTTCTTCTCCTTCTCCCTGTTCAATCTTCTTAGATTTGGGAGGATTTGGTTAGAGTAAACTTTTCTTCACAAACTCAGAGAAGAGCTCGCCTCCAGATTCCACCTCATCGCGTCCCGTCTCCGGTGCATCCTCCACATCGACGATGGCGGAGAGATACGTGATCCGATTGTTCTCCAAATCTTCTTTTTCTAGCTTCCGTGCAGGAGCAGCTTGAACTTTACAAACATGTAGGAATATCGAACAACATAAACAATTAAGCTTATAGATTCTAAACATGCAAGCAAGGAGTACAAGACGGAAGAAAGTTTTACACATCTTATCAGAATGCTCTAACTGATGCGATTAAGGAACACTGGATTTGCTCAATGCTTTCTTCTCCGCCAATGATCTCTCTTTTATCAGCAGCATCACTTTCCTCATGGAACTGATCAATTGGATTCTCTATCAAATTAGGATTCGTTTCTTCTTGAGATTGACGTGGAATAATGGGTTCCCAATTTTGTTAAATGGATCGACTGGGTTTCACGATTTAGATCGATTTAGTTCTGATTGGAATCCTGTAAGAGAAGACTCAGGGATATATATCGTCAAAGGTAAGACTCGAGAATTAAATTGAAAACGAAGAATCCTACGAGTTTATTTGTGGGCAGAAGTCATCGAAGCAATAATTGTTCGGCCTCATCTACAAACATCAAAAAATATTGAGGAATAAGATGATAATTAAATTAACTAATTAAATTATGATTAATTTTTTTCTGAGGTGTCATGGATAGGGATGATGTGTCAGACTCTTGTGAGACACAACCCACTCTTTATATAATAGATAAATATATTTGTTTTTAAATTTATAAATAGAAAATTTCTCCACATCTTTATTCTCATTCTAAAAGTTCTAGAGAAGCATAAAAACTCCAAATCTCTTTCTTAGCCACTGAGTTCCTTCTATCTCCTCGTTGCCATCTCTCTCTTTTCCCGCGTTGCCATGTTTGTGTCGTCTTTCTCCTATACGCTGCCGTCTAAGGAGACCTAACCTAAGGTTTGCAGCCTTAGGCCAACCCAGGTGGTGGTGCATCCCCCAATTCCAATGCCAAAGCCCCACGACTTTTCCTCGGCTCACACTTGGAGAACCACTATTGAAAAAGAAGCCATCTCGCCGCTCCGAACGCCATCGCTGCTTTTTTCTCACCTCCGCACGACCCCTCCTGGATTGATGCTTGTAACCGTCTCGATGAGTTCTCTTCGCCTTATCTCCATTCACCACCTTCACCACCTTCGCCACTTAGGCTAATGTGAGGATGAGTATATTCTAATTCTTGAAAACGTAGTTTTACAAATAATTTCAACAATACCCACACTTGCATAGTTGACATCTAACTTGTAACCTTTTTTGTGCTAAACAGGTTCCATACTCGTGAAACGGCTAGAAAACATGTTACACCCACAAAGTGGGCATGCTCGCGATTCAACAGAGCTTCAACCTCACAGGTCCCGCAAATGCACAAACGTGGACGTGCTCACAAGCACCCGTTACCTATGGTTATGCATGGAACCTTAGAACATTATCTGAGAATATAGCAGGGCAGGCGTTCAGTTCAGCAATACCATTTGGACTATGCACTTGATGCAGAAGCCAATGGTAAAGTTGTTTGTTGCTCAACTCATTGTGCTATGAAATTCTGGGATGGACTTAACAAGTAAATCCGCGACCGGGTTCCTAGTCCGACTAAGGATGGGAGGTGCAAGCGGACTAAGAATGTTCTCGAACTTGCTAAGGATGCTGAGAACGAGATCCAAGAAGAAGTGAATTAGAAAATTTGGCAAATGACTCTGATTCTGATACTGATTCTGATTGTGATTCTCATTAAGTTTTATCATATCTTTAAGCATATGTATAATTAAACTTTATTTTTTAAATATTATAATAAAACTAAGATTTTCTGAATGGTGTATTAAGAACAAACCTTAAACTCTAAAATCAAACCCTAAACCATAAAATCAAACCCTAAACCCTAAAATCAAACCCTAAACCTTAAACCCTAAGATCAAACCATAAACTGAAAATATCAATTGAAAGTTTTATCCTCAAAATTTTGTTAACACTTGCATAATTTTTTTTTTATAGAAATTTATCCTAAACCCTTAAACTCAAACCCTAAGTCCATAACATAAACCCTAAACCCTAAAGAGTTTAGAATTAAAATTATAAAGTTTAAGATTATAAGTATAAGATATAACTAAAAATTATAAGTTTAAGATTAAAAATTTATTAAAATTATAAGTTTAAGATATAAACTAAAAATTTAACTGACTTTTGTAATAAATTTAGAATTTACTAAATTTTGTTTCTTATTACTATAAAAAAACTAAACAAATTTTTATATTATTTAGTTTCAGAATATAATTATGATTACTCTAATTTATATGTACTTATAATAATCTTTAATTATAAAACTTCTCTAATTTTTTGATTAAATCATGCACAAAATTATTTAAACCACCAATTCAGATTAAACCATTAATTGTTTGGTTAAACCACCAAATTTTGGTTTCTCTCCAATTAATTTGGTTTATCCCACCAAATTTTGGTTGATCCCACCAAAAATATTTTACCCCAAATATTTAACCCATCACTTAACAAAAATCTCTATCTCGTCTTCTTCGTCTTCTTCCTCTCGAACCTTCTTCGTTCCTTTGTCTTTTTTGTTTTCTTCTCCAGCTTCTTCCTCTCGATACCTCACTCTATCTCTTGTTCGATTCCTAAATTCTAAACAATCTCTTGCTCTTCGTCTTCATCGTGTCCTAACGATCTCTCTTCTCTCTTTGTCGATCTCTCTTCCCTCTCGATGGCTCCTCCTTGCCAAAACCGCCATAACTCAGTCACCGCCAACAACCACGACTCGGATAAGTCTTCTGGATCTATAAAAAAATAGGGTTTATCGTTTTGCTTGAAGTTTGGATTAGATTTAGGGTTTTGATTTGGGGTTTTTTTTGTGTGGCTAATTTTCGTTTGTTTGGAGTTCGAATTGAGTTTTGATTGGGGTTTCTCTTACTTGAAGTTTCGACTAGAATTTGGGTTTCGAATGGCTCTTGCATGTTTGTGTTTGTGTTTAGTTGTGAATAATTTTTGCGAAACTGTCACTAATTTTTGATTATGTTGTTTCAACTGTCAATAATTTTCATAAAATTTCATTAATTTTTGAAACGATTTGTTTGGAGTTCGAATTGAGTTTTGATTTGGGATTTCTCTTGCTTGAAATTTCGACTAGAATTTGCTTTCAAGATTTCCATTAATTATTTATCACATTGTGGATTTATAACCTACATTGCATATAATCAAGATGTCGACTAGAATTTGGGTTTCAAATTGAGTATATGTTCGCTCACATTATTGTTCTTATGTGTTTTCTCACATTATTGTTCTAATGTGTGAGCGTGTATATGTGTTTAGCTATAATCTTTAGTGTGTGTGTGTGTGTTTACCGTAGTGAGTATATGTTATTGTTCTTCACACGAGTTAAGTTATGTTTTTGTTGTTTTGACATGCCATGCCATACCACCAGGAGCTGTAGGTTCTAGAAGCTCTTCAGGTCCTGACTCGCCACTAGGAGCTGTTGGATCTACAAGTAGTCCTGCCATGCCACCAAGCGCTGCATCTTCAGGTGCTAATAACTACAACCGTATGACCCTAGAAGCATTATTGAATTCTCCCTCGAGAGAGCTTCATCCACACCTCCATCCAAGGAAACTCAATGGTGTTTTATGGTAAGTTCTCTACATAACCGAGTCCTCTTATTTCTTCTTATAATGTATTGTCTTCTCTGATTGTAGTTCTTCTTATCTCAGGTTCGGTGTAGACCCATCTGTCCAAAAATTCATCCGAACAACATGGCAAGCCTACTACATGGGACCATGGAGTAGCTGGAAATTTGTTCCTCAAGAGAGGAAAGATAAGTGGTGGCAGACATTTGTGGTAAGTGTTGTGCTTGTTTCAGAATTATTTGTTGTTTACTTTTATGGTAATACATATATTAATGTTCATTGTTTTCATTGTAGCAAAACTACTACTGGGAAGATCATTTTAAAACCGAGGTCTACCGTCTTTGGAAGTTGCACACACAGACAACAATATACCAAAAGATCTGTAAGAAGAAGAGACTGAACCAGAAGCCTAAGTTCATAAGCGAATCTGACTGGACCACTCTGCTGGAGTTTTGGTCAACAGAACCAGCCCGTAAAAGGAGCAAGTCAGCGGCTTCATCTCGCATGACAGAGAAAGGGGTACACAAGCATTGTGCAGGTCCTCAAAACTTTTTAAAGATCGAATATGACATGGTAAGTGAATATCTTTCTCTCCCTTTTTTAATCTTTAATATGCTATATTCTCTACTTATTTATTTATCTACATGTTTACATGTTTTCCAGATGGTGGCGTCTGGTCTTGATGAACCACCACCTTACACCGATCTCGTGCATAAGACACACACGCGGTCAGATGGAACTTTCGTTGATGGTCGATCAGAATCTCTTGTTCTTGAAGTAGAGGAGGCCGTGTCAGAGATGACAGCTGATGATGGATCTCCTCATTCTGACAGCCAAGGCACCTCAACAGCTGCAACGTCTGCAATTCCTACTCGCATTCTCCTCAACGAAGAATTTCTCAAAGTACTCTACAATAACTCACTCATTACTTTACTCGCTTTTTGATGATAGTTAGGGAAATGGATTTGGGTTTGTGTTGTGGATCGACTTGTTGGCTATAATGGTTTTGTGTTTGTGTTGTGACTCGTTTAGACTTTTCATGTTAGCCATGTGTTTTTGTTGTGATTCATCTCGAATTGCTATTTTGTAGTGTTTAAGAATGTGTTTTTAGACTGTTTTGTCTCTGACTTTGTATATTTATTTATTTTTACAGCGCAGCAAGACAAAGCGAGGGAGAGTATACGGAATAGGCAGTGTGCAGCTTCGGGATTTCACTCCGACCGAGACAGTCCATGAATCTCATACACACACCGTCGACATCGACATGCGTATCTCCGGTTTGGAAGCTAATTCAAAAGCTGTCAACAGCAATGTTGAAACGCTCAAGGAAGATGTGCTGGCGATGAGGGGTGAGTTCAAGGATGAGTTGGCCACAGTCAAGAATGAAATGGTGGCAGTACTAAATGCATTCCTACAAAAGGTTGGTACCACTCCGCTTTCTACTACTACTGATGATGCCTCTCTGCCCCCTGCTGCTGCTGCCGCTGCTGCTGCCTCTACAAATCCTGCTAACACCACAAACCCAAGTCAACAACAACCTACACTAGATGAGATGTATGCTTCTTTATTAGGAGATTAGTTTTTTCTAATGTCTTTTCATGTTAAACTGTTTAACTTTTATGTTATGTTTCAAATACTTTTTAATGTATAATATTCTAATTGATTATTGCATTTTCGTATTTTATATGATGGTTTACCAACATGATTTGATTGTTGCTTATAAATATACGTTTTATTATTAAAATTCGAAAATATATTTTTTTCTTTTTTTAAATTCATAGCCACAATTAAGTCACTAATATTTTGTGGCAATCTTAGTCACGAAATAGCCATGACTTATTCATGGCTATATAGACACGGATAAGTGAGTGACTAATTCGTGACAAAGATTGCCACGGAAAGCAGTGACTAATTCGTGGCTATATAGACACGAATAAACGCGTGACTAATATAGCCACAAAATACACCAGTGACTAATTCGTGGCTATGTAGCCACGAAAAGCCACGAAATAAATTAGTCACGATCGTATAACTATGGTTTTTCCCCATGGCTTTTCGTGGCGATAAAATCATATAGCTACTGTTTGTCACGAAAGAAACAGTGGCTATAGCCAGGTTTTTTACTAGTGTTAAAATATACAATTTTTTAAAATATATTTGTTTTTAAAAAACAATTGTCAATATATCGAATGATGTTAAACTGTTTAAATAACACTTCTAATTATCTGGATAGTGGGATCAACTCATCAACATCTACCACTCGTAGACTTCTCTGACGACAATACCTAACATGATGTCTTCATAGGAAGCTTTGTGTGGGAGATAGCATCATTCACGGTTAGGTTTGACCGAGATAAGTTTACCAAAATCTCGTAGGAACCGAGAATTTTGAGAAAGCTCTCGTAAAGGATAGATTGTGCTAAATCCAGACCCAAGATCTTATTATATTCTCGTATGACTTAGATAAAACTGCGAAGATTAAAAGTTAGTTTTCTAAATAAAACATTATTTATTAAAGAGTTATAGTTACAATTAGCCAATCATACAAAAATTGTACCATAGCTACAAAACTTCTCTTCAAATAGAGACTTATGGTTTGTGTTTTAATATTAAAGTTAAGATTGATCTTTGGATCCAGATATCCTGGCTCGCCCAGCGACAAACTCTAGCCATCCTAATTATTATTCTCGATATCCTGGCTCGCCCAGCGACAAACTCTAGCCATCCTAATTATTATTCGAGAAGCATGTTTACTAAAGAAATCTTATGTGTCAACACCTAATGAAAATTTAGTACAAAACAATGTCATATCATAAATGTAACATGACAAATTTCCTAAAATAAACGAAATATTTTGATTGGTTAAGTTAAAACTAAATAAATTTCATTTTTTAAATTAGAAAAAAGTTTATATCATATGTGAATGAATTTTTATTATATAGCAAGAATTCAAAATTATAAATGAAACAAAAAAATAAACAAAGAGAAAAATAAATTATAAATATCCTCTTGTCAATTTTTATTATAATATTGTATATATGAATAAAAAGTACAAGTAAAAGTAAAAATGAATCTTTACGACTTTGGTTTTCTACACAAATCTCAGATTATATTTTTGATTTAAAGCATCTCCAAGTCACTTTTATTTTAAATGTTCTAATTTAGAGAAAAAAGAAAGGTTGTTACTTTTTTCAACTATAGAGGAAAAAATAATAATCTTTCTTTTTTCTGTAAAATAGATATAAGCTGGAGAGAAGTCCACTTATATTATAGAGAAAAAAATAAAAAAATACATTTGATATGATCTTAATGTTAAATATATTATTAAATGTTAAAAAAATATGAGTCAAAGAAGAGAAGAAAAAATAAGAATAGTTTTGATCGATTTTATATTTTTATTTCAAATGTTTAAGAATATTATCTTACACATATTAATTATTTCATGCATATATTTGTCCAACATATTAAAACCTTATTTCATGAATCAAACTTTTTGTATATGTTGTGATCCATTATATTTTGTATTAACAAATAGATTAAAGTTAGGAACAGATCAACTCTTAATTTTTGATAAAACAGTCAAATATTAAATATATTATTTTACACCTTAAATCATACATAAATAAGTTTAGATCTGATTGGCTAAAACGATTATGTTACAGAGAGTTTGTGGAGACGAGCGATTGCGGATTATTAAAACTTTTGACGAAGAGATGAGCGGAGAACTACCAGAGAATTTTATAAAATATGATTTCACAAATTTTATAATAAATATTTATTATATTTTTTATTGAGAAACCATATATCTTAAAACGCTGAAAAATAAGAAATTTTGATTAAATACAAAACGATAGAAACGGTTTTCGTGGTTGTTGTTAAATACCAATAACTGCATCGCATAAAAACATAACGTTTGCGGAAAATATCAAAAAAACTTACCAACACCTAAATATTATAATGCACTTATTTTTAACTCATACCTAAATGCATAAATATACTTATTATTTTTAAAAAAAAATCAACTATACATTATAAAAAGATATATTACAAAACATATACTTTGTTATTTTCTTTTAACACATAAAAGCTATACTTAAATTTTTTTACAAATACTGTAGATATAAATATTAATTGTGTAAAAGTCAAACTTGCATGCAAATTTGTTGTGCATACATTTTGTTAACCTTGATTACACTCTAATTTTAATTTTAGTTGTTAGACAATTTATCTTTTTTAAAAATCTTTATATGTCCTAAGAGCGGTGAGGTGGTTAGTTCGCACGAATGTGCGGACCAACCATCTACACGCTCTTAGGATAAGTAAATATGGTAAAATTCATTTTGGTTTAATTAGAAAGAGGTCAAGGAAAAAAAATACTTAATATATATATATATATATATATTGGCAAAATTATATTGTGTAAAGAGAAAAAGAAAGTATATGTTAGAGATGAGATCCGTACCGTCTCTAACAAGGCCGATACGAATTCTGGTCAACCCGTCTAACAAGTTCCAGATCGGTAGCATAAAAGGAATCTTCCATTTATCGATCGACCCGGGGAAAAAGGAAACTCCTTGCCGACAAGAGTTTCCTATTCCAAGCAGATTGAAGACCGACCTGATCGGCTATAAATGTAGGAAGTCCTCGACTCTTCAACCTATCCAAAAAATCATCTATCGAGACCTAGAGCAAACTAAGCAATCAGATTGTTCTAGCTTTCGATTTACTTTCCATAAAAAGTTTAGGTCGACGTTCTTATTCCGACGACCTAAACCCTCGTGTATTCATTCAAGCTCCGGCTTTTTCTAATAAAAGATCTCTTTAAACCCACAAACCCTAGTTCTTTCATAGATCGAACTTGAGTTTTTACAGTTGGCGCCGTCTGTGGGGAATAAAAAAGTAATCTTTGACTTAGAACGGAGTTTGAAGATGGTTCAAACACCGATCAACACTACCGACCTCACAGGAGCCTCCGATCCGACAAGAAACATTCAGGATCCGATCATCGACCTAGCCACAGGGCTTCCGGTGGCCCACCAGACCGATCAGGAAGACAACACAACTACCACACAGAACACGGGGGGAACAGACCAGGTCGGTCAGATGGGTGGCAGAAACACGACCAGCCTGCCACAGCCACCTCCCGTCGACATGGCCACGATCATCAGGTCGGTAGCAGCACAGTTGCAACAGGGGATGGATGCTCGATTCGAGTCCCTCCGTGCCGAGCAGATAGCTTACAGAGAAGACTTGGATCGGCTTATAAACTCTAGGGTTCATACCCAAGAGCAGGCCGATCTTATCACTCCCCCTCGCCCTTCGATCTGCAACACAGATACGACCAGGCTGGTCAACAACCTGTTTGGCACGACACCGACGGACGACTTACGGAGAGCACAGGCAGATGGCTCGCATGCCCGCTCATCTCGCAATATCGCAGGAACCGACCCGACGACAACCTCGGAACTCGATCTTCTCCATCAACGCCTTGATGATATCCACAGCAAGATCCACAAAGCAACGACCTCAGCGCCCGAGTTGGATAAGATCCTTCAGGAAACACAGAAAACCCCGTTCACGTCGGCAATCACCAATGCTCCTCTTAAGGACATAGGTCGGATGAAGCTACCTCCGAGTTACTCCGGCATGACAGACCCGAAGCGACACCTGACCGCGTTCAACGCAGTCATGGGACATGCTCGCTTCACCGATGAGGAACATGAAGCTTGCCTCTGTCAATACTTTGTGGAGACGCTCTCCGGAAGCGCCCTCACCGGGTTCTCACAGCTTCCCAAAAACTCCATCGACAGCTTCAAGGAGCTCACAGCTCGGTTCCTGAAGCATTATTCGATTTACATCGACACGGAGTCCACAGCGCTCGATCTATGGGCATGCGTCCAGGACGACACAGAACCGCTACGCGATTTTATCGATCGATTCCGATCAATCGTCTCCCAGTGCAGTCTGTCGGACGAACTGTGTTTCAACATTCTTATCAAGAATTTGAAGGATGATTCATTGTTTTGTGAACGATTAAAGACAGGAAAAACCAAAACCCTAGAGGATGCTTTGCACAAGGCATCCGGGTACATCAGAGTTGAAGAGGATTGGGCAGCCGAGGCCAAGGCCAAGTTGGCAGATGAGAAATCTTCGCGTGACAAGAAAGGCAGATTATCGAGTCAGGAAGATTACAAAGAGCCCCGTCAGCACTACGACTAGGATGACAAGAATCGCAAGAGCATCAACACAGTTGGACGACCAAAAAAGCCATGGAACGTGTGGGACCGCTCGAGCGACAGAGACTCCGACAGCAAAAAGTCGTGGTGCAAATACCATAGGGCGCACGGTCATCATACCGATGATTGCCGCACCCTCCCAGCCCTCTTGAGGAAGAGGTGGGACGATGGCGAGATCACTCTTCCAGAACCCCGGAGTTCACGACGATCTGACGAAGAGGACAGGTGACCCGATGACGATCGCGATAGAAGAGATAACACCGATCACTCTTCTAGCTCCAAGCTTACCACGTCGGCGGATCAACATGATCATGGGAGGTCGCCTCTCGTGCACCGACTCGATAAATTCAATTAAACGGCACAAACGGAAGGCAGCCAATCTCTCGAAGGACGCACCACCACTGTTCAAGGACGACCTACCGATCACATTCACAGAGCAGGACGCGCATGACATATACCGACCTCATAACGATCCACTTGTCATCTCACTACGACTCAGAGAGGACGACGTCTCCAAAGTGTTGATCGACACTGGAAGTTCGGTCGACCTCATCTTCATGGATACTCTACGCAAGATGAGTATCCCCGAGTGAGACATCAAAGTCGCACCATCACCACTCACAGGATTCGCTGGAGACTCGATTTCGACAATAGGAACTATAACGATGCCTGTCACCATACTCGGGAAGTCAATTACGGTCAAATTCGAGGTTATTGACCAACCTGCGATCTACAATGCCATCCTTGGAACACCATGGCTGAACGCCATGCGAGCCGTCCCTTCTCCTTACCATCAATGCATCAAGATGCCGATCAGGGGCCGTGTCATCACCATCTGTGGCTACCAGACAGTGTCCCGACATTGTTACATCGACAACAAGCGCGCCCGAAAGGCATCAACGTTCGTGATCGGTAGTAGTAGCGACTTCGACCCACGGATCGTTCATCACGACGAGCAGCCGAAGAGCGATCTTATCGCCCAAGTCAACATCGATGCTGCCCACCCGGAACATTACGTCGGTATCGGCACGGAACTGTTACCTAGCATGCAGGACGAGCTGATCAGTTTCCTCCAAGAGAACATCGCAACGTTTGCGTGGTCCATGGCTGACATGAAGGGCATTAACCCCCGAATAATGAATCACGAATTGAACGTCGACCCAACCTTCAAGCCGATCAAGCAGAAGCGATGAAAGTTAGGACCTGAGCGAGCACAAGCCGTCCACAATGAAGTAGATAAACTCCTGAAGGCCGGATCAATCGCCAAAGTAAAGTATCCGGATTGGCTCGCCAACCCGGTGGTCGTCAAAAAGAAAAACGGCAAGTGGCGGGTCTGCGTGGATTTCACCGACCTTAACAAAGCTTGCCCGAAGGACAGTTTCCCTCTTCCTCGTATCGATCAGCTCGTCGAGGCTACGGCACGCAACGAGCTACTATCCTTTATGGATGCATTCTCAGGATATAATCAGATTCTCATGAATCCGGACAACAGCGAGAAGACCGCATTCATCACAGATCGGGGCACCTACTGCTACAAGGTCATGCCGTTTGGTTTAAAAAACGCTGGAGCCACTTACCAGCGCCTGGTCAACAAAATGTTCGCCGACCAGCTTGGGAAGACGATGGAGGTATATATAGACGATATGCTCGTCAAATCAGCTAAAGCAGCCGACCATATCATCCATCTACGAGAATGCTTTCTCATACTGAACAAGTATGGCATGAAACTCAACCCCGTAAAATGCACCTTCGCAGTCACATCCGGCGAATTTCTAGGATACTTGGTCATTCAGCGTGGCATCGAAGCCAATCCTAAGCAGATCTCCGCGATCTTGGAGCTACCCTCGCCAACCAACACTCGCGAAGTTCAGCGCCTAACAGGAAGAATAACCGCGCTAAACAGATTCATATCCTCATCTACAGACAAGTGTCTTCCCTTCTATCAACTCCTACGAGGCAACAAACGATTCGAATGGGACGAAAAGTGTGAAGACGCGTTCGTACAGCTCAAAACCTACCTTTCGACACCACCGATCCTGGCCAAACCTGAGTACGGCGACACTCTGCTACTCTACGTTGCGGTCTCCAGCGCGGTAATCAGCGGAGTCCTGGTTCGAGAGGACCGTGGGGAGCAGAAGCCGATCTTCTACTTCAGCAAAACCTTGGATGGTGCTGAAGCTCGCTACCCGACCTTAGAAAAACTCGCTCTTGCTGTGGTCGTCGCTTCAAGGAAACTACGATCTTATTTTCAATCTCATTCCATTGCCGTCATGACCAGCCAACCTCTTCGTTCGATCCTGCACAGCCCGATGCAGTCCGGCCGCATGGCGAAGTGGGCAATCGAGCTTTCCGAATTCGATATCGAGTATCGAACGCGGACTTCCGCGAAATCACAAGTTTTGGCAGATTTTTTGATCGAGCTGTCACCGGAGCTCTTAAGCGCCGACCCGGCAAATTCAGAAATATGGACGCTACACGTCGACGGAGCATCGTCACGCTTCGGAGCTGGTATCGGCATTCTGTTAGAATCCCCCACCGGAGAACTTCTCGAGCAGTGCTTCTGTCTGGAGTTTAATGCATCCAACAACGAAGCCGAATACGAAGCGCTGATCGGCGGTCTCCGACTAGCCCAAGGGATGAACATCCAACACATCCGGGCATTTAGCGATTTGCAGCTCGTCGCTAAGCAGTTCAGCGGAGAGTATGACGCGAAGGACGATCGAATGGACGCCTACCTGAAGCTGGTAAAGCAGTTAGCTGCGGAGTTCACAACCTTTGAACTACATCAGATTGACCGATCTGCCAACACCAGTGCGGATGCCCTAGCTGCTATTGCATCAAACAGAGACTCAGCCCTTCGGAGAACTATTCCCGTTCAAAGAATATCCCAGCCCAGCATACTCCTGCCCCAGGAAGTTCTTCAAATCACAGCCGACGAAGACGAAACCGTTCCTGTAGCAACCACTGACGACCAGCCAGCAGCAGATTGGAGAGTTGAGATACGACGCTTCCTGGAAACTGGCGAGCTACCACCAGAGAAATGGGCAGCTCGGCGAATTCGTGCTCGAAGCGCCAAGTACGCAATCATCGAAGGTGTCTTATGCTGATGGACTGAATCAGGCATCTTTTTTACTTGCCTCCATGGCGACGAAGTTCAACGATGCATCAAGGATGTTCATGATGGTGCAGGTGGAAATCATTCCAGCGGACGAGCTCTGGCTTTAAAGATTAAGCGACAAGGCTTTTTCTGGCCGACCATGCAGGATGACTGCATTCAATATGCTCGAAAATGCGAGTACTGTCAGCGACACGCCCCGATGATTTATCAACCAACGGAGTTTCTGACATCGGCAGTCCCTCCTTACCCATTCATGCGATGGGCAATGGACATAGTCGGACCGATGATCTCCTCTCGTCAATGCAAGTACGTGCTCATCATGACCAACTACTTCACCAAATGGGTCGAAGCCAAGGCGTTCGCCGACATTACAGCCACCAAAGTACAAAACTTCATCTGGAGATGCATCATATGCCGACATGACCTTCCTTACGAGATCGTCACTGATAACGGCCCCCTGTTAAGATCGAAGAAAATTCAAGCTTTCTGCGACAAGTGGAAGATTCGCCTCAACAAGTCAACACCACGTGATCCGCAAGGCAACGGACAAGCCGAAGCAACCAACAAGACAATCCTGGATGGCATTAAGAAGCGTCTCAATGCCAAGAAAGGTTTTTGGGCTGATGAACTGGACGGCGTGCTTTGGTCTCATCGCACAACTCCGAGAACTGCAACCGGGAAAACTCCTTTTTCACTCGCATACAGATGCGAAGCTATGGTTCCTGCGGAGATCAACGTCGGAAGCCTACGAAGAAGAGTACTCCCGAGTATTCCCGAAGTAAACGCAACAATGTTGGTCGATAATATCGACATATTCGAAGAAACACGCAACCAAGCGTTGCTCCGAATGCAGAACTACCAGAATCAGGCAGCTCGATACTACAACAAAAAAGTACATAATCGACATCGACAAAGGCGACCTGGTCCTTCGAAAAGTCTACGAGAACACCAAAGAAGAGAATGCCGGGAAACTCGGTGCAAACTGGGAAGGTCCATACATCATCACTAACGTAGTGAAACCAGGAGTTTACCGGCTCGAAGCCTTGGACAGCGAGTTGATTCCACGAGCCTGAAACTCACTCAACCTCAAAAGATACTACAGTTAGATCGGCACCTCCTCGAGATCGGCACCTCCTCGAGGTCGGCATCGTCGAAAAAAAGGAGGGAATAGTCCCTATGAACTACGATGCGGTTTGATCCTCGAAAGGGGTACGTAGGCAACCTATCTTCGGATGGTGCAACTGGGGGGGGGGGGGGGGGGGGGGGGGGGGACAATATTTCTTTTAATCATCATGAAGTCGTTTTCGGTTTGTAAGTCTTTGGTTCAATAAAATCTCATTTTTTAAAAATATTGTGTTCACTATCATATCGGCATCCTGGCCAGATGCTCGATCCGCCTAAAGCTAGAGTCTGATCCACTTTAGCTCGGCAACTTAAAGCCAAGTCCGCCTTGCATTCTACAGTTTTACCTGTTTTGCTATGTCCGAGCCATGCGTTGTTATCAGCCAAGTCAGTCTTGCATCCGCATTCGACTCGGATACTTCTAAGTGATACCGATACATTGACGCCGACCTGAATCGCACATCGAGTCTTCACACTTAGAAGAGAAGTGGTTAAACAATCATAAGCCGGGCTTCCCGCACGTTCATATTCACACTTCAGTATACAAGCCAGAATCCGCACTGCAATTCTTAAGCCATGCGGAATATGTAAGCCGACCTGATCGCAGTTCGTATTCGACTTAAGAAATTTTCTAAATATCGAATTCATGCCGATCTAATTCGTTTGTTCGTTTAATACTTAGAAATTTAAATCGCACAAACTTAAGCCGATATCGCATCGCCGTTGTGTTCAGATTTTCAACTCATAAAAATGCTTAGTTTCTATAAAACTTTCATTAAAATAAAAGTCAGAACGGCACAAAAAATACATCAGGGTACACGATAGATTACAAAAGTGAAAAAGGGAAAAAGCTAAACTTCAGTTTCTTCCTGAATTTCTCCCTCTTCCTTGTCGGCCTCGTGACCGTCACCCAGCTCGGTGTCTTCGCCTTCTCTTGCACGTCGCCCATCTTCTATGCCGTCCCTATCGGCTTCTGGGTCATCTTCCACGTCGGCTCCCTCTAACGAAATACCACTCTAAACCTCGAGAAAAATCTCCGGCTCTGGAACTTTAAGCTCATCAGACGTGAAGCTAACTTCTTCAAAGGCATCCTGCTCCGCCTTGCTATCCGCAACCATTTTTTCTACATTTTCCTCAATCGAAATCGGGAAAGAGTAACCCTGCCTACAGACGATTTCAAGGGCCCTTTTCGCACCGGCCCATTGAGCCGCAGTTGAAATAAGTTCTTCGCCTTTCTCCTTGCGAGAAAGCGATTTCTTCACCTTCGTCACCAGACCGGCATAGTGGTTATTCACAGCAACAGCCACGCGCTTAACCGCCTCTTGACCGAAGGCAAATTTTGCTTCTTCAGCCGTTTTGCGCTCGGCCTCAAACTTATTCTCGGTGTCAGCCCTCTCCTTTGTAATCTGCTTCACCGCTCGGTTCAGCAGCCTGTTCTTTTCGACGTTATCAGCACGGAGCTTCGCCAAATCTTCAGCAGATGCCCGCATCGCGCCCTCGAGCTCGGCGTTATTTTGTCTTTCAGCCTCAAGGGCCTCCTTCACGGCTTCGATCTCCGCATGATCAGATTGACACCTTTTGGCATCACGATCGTACTCGCATAACGTCGTCAGTGCGGTACTCAGAGCCTGCATCCGTAAATCTCATCATCAGAACCGATAATATGAGGGAAATAGAAGAGAGCAGTAAGAGAAATTTACCCTAGCCTGATCGTTAGCAAACCGCGCGATTGCCTCGCTGCGAATAAAGCTCCGAGGGTCCATCGCAGGAAGATCCAGATGATCCCTCAAATGGAGAAAATAGTCGAGACAGGATTCCGGATCGCTCACCAATGGACTATTCCCTCGATAGTCATAGGAAAATCCAAACCGATGAAGCTGTCGATCAATCCGAGGTCTCTTTGACTGTTGCAAATCCTCAGGAGCATTGTCCGCATTATGCCCATCTTCACCTGCGGACTCTTTCAGTTCGGCCTTCTTCCGGGCCTTCTCTGCCTTCCTGGCAGCTCTCTTATCAGTCGACTTCTTTGCCTTGGCCGAATCTCTATCCCTTTTATCGGCAGCCGCTTTGGCCTTGGCCAGATCACCCTCTGGAACGACCGGATTCCCCTACTGTTCTAAAGACCCTGACGGCGGAGGATTTTGGGCCTCCTTGGCACCTGGAGATTCAAACATCATCTCTAGGTCGGCAGATAAATCTTTGAGTGGGCGAGATTTCATCTTGTCCGTCTGGTTCTGGTGTCTAAGTAGAGCAACTGCAATTGGAAAAGTGTCAGCCGACCTTATAACTCACAAAGATAAGCAAAACAAGTTGAACCAACCTCTTGTCCTTTCGATCCTCTCTTCCGTAATCTCCGACCAGGTGATTGCGCTGATCGCCGCAAATCGTTCGGAAATCTTGTAAATATCGAGGGGATCGTCAACAAATGGAAGATGCCTATTACCTGTAAAATTAAAGATACCGATCAGATAAGTTCACAATGTGATCTTAAACAATTCTTTAGGTCGGACGTGTCTCTACCCATGACCTCCGCCCATTTCGTTCGAATCTCGATGTCTCGGTCAATAATGGAATGCTCGTTCACCAGCACTAAGAAATAATAATCCCTCCAATCGTTGACCTTTGATTTGTGCCCACCCGTGACTATATTGAACCGGGTCTTCATGCTCGTATAGTATGATCCTCGGTTCCTTAAATTTTCCTTTGTCCTCCTGGTATTCGTCATCGCGTCAAAAGCAGCCCGGCTAAGAGGAATGTTATGCCTGGTCGACATCACCAACATACTAACGATCAGACGGATTGTCGAATGAGAGAATTGCGAGATCGGCATCTCCTTGTGATCGGCAAATTCCAACAGCAGTCTTGGAAGAGGGAACCAGAGATGAAAATCCTTGAAAAAGCATTCATAGACGCAGAACCATCCCTCCGGAGCGTCCCATGGCCGTTCTGACGGGCTCAGTATCATAAAAATGACTTCAGGGCCGATGTCACACTCTTCCTTCAGTGTTACCAAAGACTCCATAGTCGATTTTGTTGGAAATACCCCAAGGAGATTATCACAAGTCGGCTTCGGTTTTGGATCGCCTTTCTTCCTCTTGACCTTTTTAACAAGGGGATTCAAATCGACAATCCCAAACTGATTCGCTTCATCTTCAGCAATGAGTGTAATCAGCTCGTCGGAGATGTCCATCTCGTTCGAACCACCCCTCTCGTCCAACTCATCTCGCAGTTTGGGGATCAGTAACGGTTCCCTCGTCGACGCTTCACCGCTCCTCAAAACAGCACCGACCTGACCCACATGGAAACGCTCGGCTGCTGCCCTCTGATTTTCCTCTCTGACTCGCTCCTGAAAAGCTCGATCTAACGCGGATAACTCGCTAGCATCAGAGGACCGATCTGACGCTACATCGTTCGCGATCTCTTTTCCCTTTGATCGGCCTCTCGTGGCCCGGTCGTCTTTCTCCATCTGAAGAAACTCTTCTAGAGAAATACCGATCTCGTCGGCTTTCTCCTTAGCCGATACGACCACTCTCGACTCTGGTTGGCTCTCGCAGATCTTCACACACTTGCTCATATCTGACTATCACGACGGTTTTCGCAAATCGGAGAAATCAAGCGGCTGAGAACGAACGAAACACGGCGGAGGTCTGATCGGAAAAACTTTTAGCTAAAATAAACGAAGAACAAGGAGAGAGAAGAGAGCAAACCTGATTTTGACAGAGTTTCGCTAGAAATACAGAAGTGAAGAAATGAGAGTCGAAGTCCTCTTATTTATAGGAAGGTCTAGACGGTTACCGAGAGTCATCATGAGCTCGGCGACCTTTCATATTTCTTCTACATATTTTTTAATCGGCCCATTCGCCTCCTTCTGCTAGGGTTTGACACGTGTCAACCCTAGTTCTGTATACGCGGGCCTGGGCCTAACCTACATCATTTTAGGCGGCACTTTTCGCGCCCAAAATCACAATCTGGCCCTCATCACCGCGCCGATCAGAAGTCCAGGTAATAATTTTATTTTTATTCTAACTCTTTTTTATAGCCAACCAGAATACATATCAAGCAATATATCATGAAGTTCACCAAGTAATGCACCCTCACTTGCCGAACTGGGGGGTGGGGGACTTACTGTTAGAGATGAGATCCATACCGTCTCTAACAAACCCGATATTAATTCTGGTCGGCCCGTCTAACAAGTTCCAGGTCGGTAGCATAAAAGGAATCTTCCATTTATCGATCGACCCGGGGAAAAAAGAAACTCCTTGCCGACAAGAGTTTCCTATTCCAAGCAGATTGAAGACCGACCTGATCGGCTATAAATGTAGGAAGTCCTCGACTCTTCAACCTATCCAAAAAAATCATCTATCGAGACCTAGGGCAAACTAAGCAATCAGATTGTTCTAGCTTTCGATTTACTTTCCATAAAAAGTTTAGGTCGGCGTTCTTATTCCGACGACCTAAACCCTCGTGTATTCATTCAAGCTCCGGCTTCTTCTAATAAAAGATCTCTTTAAACCCACAAACCCTAGTTCTTTCGTAGATCGAACTTGAGTTTTTACAGTATAGTATAGATAATATTCAAAACATATTATAAAAATTTAATTATTATTTAATATAACTTTTATATTTGTAATTATTTGTTAATATAAACGCTAAAAAAAATAAAAAAATTCAAAAGACACAAAGAGATCGGAAACGTTTGTGTGATTGTTGTTGAACACTAAAACTGTATATGTATATAAACATAACATTTACATAAAGTATAAGAAAATTAATCAATACTTAAATATTACAACTAATTATGTCTAAAAAAATTATACATGCACATGCGTGCAAGCCAAAAATAAAAATTAAACAAATAATTATAGATTTTCATATTTTCTTACTTATTTAGTTATCATATTTACATTTTTTGATTTAAGAAAATATGTTAAAATTTTAGTTAATATTTTTTATCTTCAATTTCTTTTGAAATTTTTAACATTCTATATTTTATTTTTCATTTTTTATTATTAATACATAATTAATTATATACAAATAAAATATTTTTAATACTATACTAATAATAATTATACATATTAAATATTTTATAGCCTGCACACGGTGCAAACCGATCACCTAGTTCCAGATATAGAACACTGCATCTCTAATTAGTCCATATATAATCTTATTACACAAAATATAAAAGAATGGAGAAAAACTATATTACTACAAGAACTATTCCAACCCGGATATATATATCTTTATTATCTTAAGGTTGGGACATGGTCATAACTTCACCTTAGGTAGATTATGAATGGAACCATACTAAATGAGAAACTTATACAGTGAAATTCATGATATAATTTCGCACGGAAAACCATTATCTTACGAGCATCCATGAGGTGCTTGAACCGAACATCATATGTCTCCAGAGTCAAGTGTGGCAAGCGCCTTTTCAGATGTGTGGCCACATATCAACGTCTAGGTGTGGTGCTCCAAAGAAAACGATTAACCATCTTTTAAGTTTGGACCCTTTCGGGCTTTTTGTCGCTTACATGTTTCTTCCTTGGTACATCTCTTTACGGAATTATGGATCTTATATTTTTGAGGACAAAGGAAATTAGTCTTTCTAAATTTTAAAAAGACGTTTATCCTTGGATCATATGGTATATATATATGCAAGGCAAGAAACAAAAAAGTTTTCAATGGAAAATAGATCTCACCAAGGGACACCCTCCAACTTGCTTCTTTTGAAGTGGAAATTTGGAAATCGCAATCAAAAATGATCACAACGAATAATTGGAAGACTGATAAGTATCAAGACGGCATGAGAGTTTTCCCTCTCCTTGGTCCCTCAGATCCAGACATGCCATATGGATGCTTCTTGGATTGACCATGGGCTAGCCATTGGTCTTGGATGATTGATGATGGATTATGGACAACATGGGACATAACTTCATTGGATTGCAAGGGTGTCGTAGAAGTCTCTTGACACTACATGCGGAGCTGGAGGGGAACCTTTGGGAAATGTCAAGCTTAAGAGAAAAGTAAATATTATTAGCTAGATTCGAAACATTGTTAGCGAAAAATGATTGAGAATCCAGTGGATTGACATTTTTTCAGTTGAAACTATGACTATCTTTTTAGATTCAAATGTATATGCCGACTTTCTTGCAAAAAAGAGCCCGAGCAGGAAGCTACCTAGCTAATGTATTTATCATATTGAGCTAGTATGGTTTTGCCCTTAATATATGGGGTTTATTAACAAGTAGAAAAAAATAAAATTGTATGAGTAAGCATGCTTAGAGGTCAAGCTCATCCATATGTTGCATGCCGTAACTAAAGGCATGTGTAATTAGGAGTATCATCATTAGCATTACATATTCAAATTTCTGTCACAAGAAATGCTCTATAAATGTTTTCCACATCTGAAGGTTTCAGATTTGGAGAGTAAGATCCATTTTTAATAGGCATGTTTCATGCTCAGATATTGGTGGTTATCGTCATTACAATTAGATCTCAATGCTAAAAAAATTGACTGTGATCAATTCAATTGATGTTTCAAACGGTGCCATAAAATACTCACATGCAGACTTTCCTTCTCTGTTGTCTTAGAAATGTTCAGTAGACTATATATATAAACCGCTCACTGCTCACAGTACACACCATTTAAAACATCAATTTATCAAATACCGGTTTGGTATAGTCAGTTTTATAATTAAGCCGTAAACCAAGTTAATTATGTTTAAAATTGAACCGGGTCAAACCTTAACCTGGTTTCATTTTCCGGCTGTGTAGTTGTGCGGTCGTACAGAATGTTTATACGTTTTACGGTGAGGTACGTTTTTAAGCTAGACAACATCACTATACGGTAGAACATAATTTAACCGTATATGGACATTTTACTGTAACTAGTTTTTCTATTAAAAAAAAATTGAAATGATATATAGTTTGTTAAGTTTCTGAAAAATTTACCTGTTATAAGTTTTTGCAATTCATGATTAATGCTAATGATCCTCCTAATTATGCATCCCCCTTAGCCACGACATCCAACATGGGTGTGCTTAATTAATCTCTAAACATATGCTTACTCATACAATTATACGAGTGTTTGAGTAAATAATGCACACTACGGTTGAAATCCAAAAGGTCATCGTAAAATTTTATAAATATCATGCAAAAATCCTACACGGCATAGTACAAGCTTCCACGCAATTTTACAGTTCAAATGATTTTACAATTGACGATGGTTCAAAAAGAATATACATGTTAAATTATTATTGTGTGCTAATATTTGCAATTTTACAATTAATGGTTCAAAAAGAATATACATGTCAAATTATCATTGTGTGCTAATAGTGTTTCATAAAGGAATACTGTTAGGGTTCGTCCAACGCACGTCAAAATGTTGATTATGTGGCCCAACTTGGATTTGCAACATTATGTTCCATTTATCCGCGATTGTGTTTTTTTGTAAGCGGCTGACTCGTTAAAATAAGCAGTTGTTTTGTAGATATATATATATATATATATATATATAATATTTTAATGTTCCACGCTAAAAACAGCACAATATTTTGAAATCTCAATTACAACAAATTGAATGTAAATATTTCATTTCTTAATCTACGCATGCTAAAATTCGTTAAGGTATAAATCTTTATTAGATAAAGAAAAAAATATAAGCTAGAGATATATATTTTCAAATGTGTGAAAAAACCTAAAGCATGCTGCATATATACAGCTTTGAGTATTTTCACCACATCCACACGTAAAAGAAATTTGGAAATGACTATGACTAAACAATTTTTGAGTGATATACAATTCATTAAACTTTAACAAGCGAGTGTTTAGATGTGTAATTTTGTATGTGGGCATGAAATTTATTACGTAGATATCTCTATTATCTAATATAAGAATATTAAGATATGGAGATTAGGGTTTAAGATTTCAAGTTTGAGATTTGGTTTTGTCAAAATGTCATAAATAGAGCACCAGTTATTAAATTAGAACGCTAGATATATGATATTTATTGTTGTGAACGGTCTTGCACACCAAGTTCCTTATGGAGATTGGAGACATTCCTATGCTTCCATGATAGTTAGTAGTTACCGTTAGAAGCGAATTCCAAAAGCGGTTAACCCCACGATCCGGATGATAAGAGAATGTCATTAAGCAATGATTATTCAATATATTTTAAGAATGATTAGTCTACTACACTTGTAAAAAAATGGATTTATAAATGAGTTACAACGACAAATACAACGACGACCTTCTTTTTGTTAATTATCTAAGAAAAATGCATAGTTAAAAAAATAATTGACTTGGAAAACACTAATTTAATAAAACGTACGGAAATGCAAAATTATGGCGACATAATGAACCTCAAAGAGAAAACGAAGTTACAAAACTTTGACTATAAATAGATCACCACACATATGGATAATCTCACAAAAATTAAGCTTATTGACAAGAAAAAAAAAAAGCAAAACCAAAGCAAATAAAAAAAGAAATGGCAAAGAACCTCAACTCCGTTACCTTCATCGTTCTTTTGCTTGTCCTCTTGACGGTTTCCACAGGTATGAATATTTATTAAAGTTCTCTGTTATATTTTTCGGTTGTCTTTTGATTATCTTGCTCTGATGATGAATAATATGTCAACATGTAGGAATCCTCAAGAGCGAGGCTACGCGTGACACCGCAGGTAAATGCCTTCCACGTGGATGCAAGAGTCCAACGTTCTCGGAGGAGTGCGGGCCTGAGCCGTTCACAGGTTCAAACAACGATTGTTGTCACTGTTGCGTAAACAAATACGGGAGGAAAGCAGTCTGTAAAGGTGTTGTTGAGGGAGCACACAAGCACTGCCATTGCTACAAAGAAAGTGTTTGAAATATAATTTACCAAGTGAAATTTTTTTATTCATTCCGTGTGAGGACGTGTGTATGTCTTTGTTCAAGTTTCTTTTGTTTTCAAATAAAACATTAAGGAAAAAGCATATTATTGCTTGCCCAAAGTGTAACCTCATGTCGTGTGTACCTTTGTTTCAGTCTGAATACATTTTTGTTTTTCTGTTTGTGCTCCTCATTCATCCCCGCCTACATATTCAAATTTCTGTCACAAGAAATGCTCTATAAATATTTTCCACATCTGAAGGTTCAGTTTTGGAGAGTAAGATCAATTTTTGATAGGCATGCTTCATGCTTAAATATAGATGATTATCGTCATTACAATTAGAACTCTAGTGCCATGTGATCAATTTAATTTATGTTTCAAACGGTGCTATAAAATGTTCTTTAGAATATATAACCAGATGAGCTATCACAGAATTTCCTTGTTAGTTATCTTAGTATCCATTCATTAGAAATGTTCAGTATGACTATGGGGAATTGCTCATTTAATTTCTCAAACATTTGCAATCAACAAATTTATTTCCCAAACTATCGTGTATGTAGATTAAATTTTGCAACTTATCAATGATTTAGGCATGAGAAAAGTCAATATTTACAAAGAAAACAGAGACATTATTGTTAACTTTATGCCTTAGTCCAATTTTGCAAAGTTAACATAAACTTGAAGAATTAATCTGATACTGTATATTAAAAGTTTGAGAATTAATCTACATAGTTTTGAGGAATTAAATGATTATTTAAAAAAATAGTTGTCATGTAAAAAATGTTCAATTTCAAACAAAATCTATATATAGCTTTATAAATAATTACTTTGTATAAGTATATAAGTTTTCTTTTAATTTACTATATAAATAAAGTAATTTGGTTGTTTTTGCATTTTTTATATGTGAAGGTGTGAAGAGATTCTCTCGCTATTTGATTTCAAATTTAATAATTTTTAATATTATGAAAGTTTGTTAACAATTGTTATGAATAAAATTAAAAAGCTAGATGTATTTAGTTCCATTGATTTTTTTTTTCTACTGGCAAAATTTCCGATTATCAACCGGTAATTGTTCTCCTATCATACTACACTCATGGCAATGTCACTTGAATTTGTGATCCTGAAATAATTGGTATATATGGTTACTCTATTAAAGGAAACAATTTTTTTTGCTTGGGATCTAATCGGAAGTAAGGCTTCGCTACAGAACTTGTTGTCAAATTCACTTCTTTCATGTATCATTCTCAGTATATGGTAGAATCCCTGAAAATTTTGGGACGAACTTCACTTTTTATCCCATACCCGTCTTAATCATATTTACTATTCCATTTAAAAGAATTCCCAATCAGAACCATTTATTTCTGTTAAAAGGGTACGGAAAGTGAATGGGTAGGAGATTGAATATTAGGGGTGGGCGTTCGGGTTATCAGATCGGATTAGATCGGGTATTTCGGATTTCGGGTATTTCAGAACTACAATTTTTAGTACCGATCGAGTATTTTTAAAATTCATATCGGATTCGGTTCGGATCTCTCTGGATTCGGATTGGTTCGGATATTATATTTCTGATCTGATTTTTTTCAGATCCAATTTGGATTCAAGTATTTTTTATCCAAAAGTAACTAAAATACTTCAAAATAATAATGAAATAGCTGAATTTTGAAAACACTGCAAACGAAACTAAACATCAAAAGAAATAAAGAAAGTGGAAAAATAAAACTAAACGTAAAGAACTTCTTGATATCTTCTTCCTCACTTGATATTTCTGCAAACTGCAGAAACTCAAAAAGGTTTACAAAAAGCTCTTACACTTATGTATAATTTTTAATTTAACAATGCAAATAATAACAACTTCAAACATCAATTTTCTGAACAATTATTATTTGGAATTAGTAAATACAAACTTCTATCCATTCTCAAAATGAATTTATATGAATACTCAAACTTGTATCGATCCTGAAATAAGTAAATACAAACACACACATACAAACAATAGTTGAACAACTGCTCTGTTTTCTGAATAATTCATGCTTCTTCTTCATCATACTATTATTAAATATTTGTTGCAAAAACCCAGAAACAGAGATTAAAGTGACAAACTTGAATTGTTAATTAAGAGAAACAATAAATTTTAGAGTTAAAAAAAACAGTAAATCGACACAAAGGAAAAGATTAAAACTAAAAGCACCAAACATATACATAAGAAGAAATCGATATACTCTGATGGAGTGTGAGAAATTCCATATCTGAGACCGAAATTGATTTTTTGATGTGTCGGAAGGAACATAGGCTGCATAGAAAAAATTAAAGGATTCCAAATTTTGGGATATAGAAAATGAATACTCATCATGATTGAGTGAATAGATATTTTCTATGTTTTTGGCTTCAAAATAAGATTGAGTGATGTGTTATCGTTGGAAAATAAGGTAAGAGGATTTAGATCGGATACTCGGGTATTTTGGATCGGATCGGGTATTACCCGGTACCCGAAGTACAAAGAAGAATGCTCCCGATCGGATATTGTGTGGAATCCGGATCGGTTCGGATCGGATATTTTTGGATCAGATCCGGATCGGATATTCGGATCCGGGTAAAATGCTCACCCCTATTGAATACCTTAATTACCCATTCAAAATAAATATTCTATATATTTTTATGAATTTTCCCAAAATAATCTGAAATATCTCAATATATTCTAAATTAGGTAATAACCTGAACTCTGTGCAAGATAAAAACAATAATTAATTAGTATAATTTTAAAATTATGAAACAATGAAATTTATTTTGTATGAGTTTTATGTAATATTAAACTGTAATATTGATAATATAATTTTATTTTATTTTATAAAATATAAGATAATTCAATTAGTATTTAAAATTAATTTAAAAATTAAATATATATGCTATATGGGTATTAGTACGAAATCACTGTATAGATTTTTTATATCTCATGATTAACGATATGATTCAGCATTTCCACATGAATTATAGAAAGATGCAATTTTTATGTTTTTAATTTGGAAATCAATAAATATAACCATAAATTAATATAAATAACTTTTTGTAGAATAAAATGAACAATTCTTGACTCCAAAACCATTTAATCTCAAAATATTATTTAAAATATAATAGTATTTTAATAATAATTCTGCCTATAAAAAGCATATATGGGTCTTCAAGGCTATTTGAATTTTCAATAGGCTTTAATCGGAAGTCTATCTATTTATATAGTTATGTATTAGTAATGATTTCTGTATTTGTAAGTAGTTATAGGACAGTGTTTTATAACTATTTATAAGCTAGAGATATATATTTTCAAAATATGTGAAAAAACCTAAAGTATGCATATATACAGATTTGAGAAAACATGAGTCTTATATTTGAGTACTAGGTGGTTATAATTTTTTTGTTAAACATAGTTAATTCTAATATTTAAGTATTGATTAGTTTTTTAAAATATTTATATATTTGTATATATATATATATATATATATTGTTTTAATATTTTACAAACTTATTGTTGAAACTAATGTGTTTTAAAACTTTTTATTTTCATAATGTTTGTAATAATATATAATCACAAACAGGGGCAGACGCAGAAAAAATATTTATATAGGGCACAATATATTATAATAAAAAATTAAATTGTAAAATTTTTATTAAAAAATTACAATTGTAGAATTTTTATTAAAAATGATACCTTATAATAAATTTCGAACTTTAAGTTTTAAAAAATATACTGATAAACAAAACTATTTTCATTGACTTTTAGATATTTTCACAATATAAAAAATATATACTCTTTTAAAAAAATATTCCCTCCGTTTTCTAATATATAATATTGTAGATATTTACACACAAACTAGATATCATTTAATTATTTATTTTATCTAAAATAAAATATGTGTTATCATCGCTTTCAAAACAATCCAACCAATAGAAAAAAATATGCAGAATTCAAACAGTTAAAAAAATAAAAATCTAATTATTTTTGCATAGATATGTGAGAACATCAACTATTTTTAAACGAAAAAAGTTTTTAAAACATCTTATATAAAAAATGGACAAAGTATATAAATAATAATAAAATGGCTTTTATACAAAATTAAACTATAAACTATTTGATAAACATCTAATAAAATTTAGTGTCTTTAGTTATTAGTTTTTAAGTATATAATTGTAAAAAAAACAATAAGAAAAAACTAGTTTATTAAAGTTCAAAGAAAGAGAAATAACAATATGTATATTAAAAATATAAAAGAAATGAAAAAGATAAAAAATGTAACAAAAAATAATAAAAGGATAGAAAAAGTTGGAAAAAGACATGAGAATAGGTTTACATGAAAACTAAATAAATAAAGAAAACATGAAAAATACAAACGGTACCGGGTGGATTTGAACTCATTTCCTAAAAAACTTCAAATGTTATTATCTAAAACCAACTAATCTAACATATAAGATGTAGTAGTTGCTCATTTGAAAATTTTGCAATTAGTGTGGGGCACGTGCCCCACCCAATCACCATGTAGATCCACCCCTAACCACAGATATAAAGTTATATTAAATAATCATTAAATTCTTATAATATTTTTATAATATACTTTATTTCTCTTTACACAATCTATAATATGCTTTTTGCGGCATACATAATATAATTTTGTAAATACATATATAATATATTTTAAAGTATATATTTTTTCTTGATTTATTGCAAATTAAAGTGAAATAGTTTTTACCATTTTTACTTATCCTAAAAGCGGATAAATGGTTGGCATGCATGTGTGAGCATACTAACCACCTCACTACACTTATATTAGATAATTATTTTTTAGAAATATAAATTATATAATAATTAAAATAAAAATTAGTCTATAATCAAGTTTAACAAAATACATGTGACTTCAACTAATGCACAATTAATATTATGCATATTAATATTTTTATCCTTCCTTTTATTATTTTTTGTTACATTTTTTATCTTTTTCATTTCTTTTATATTTTTAATATACACAAAAAAGTTCATGTGACTTCAACTAATGCACAATCAAAATATGGCTACGTGTTCAAAAGTTTTTAAGTGACTTTGTAAAACAAAGTGCGAGAGATTTATCTGTATATACTTCTACTTTTATTTCTTTTTTATATTTGTTTCATTTTATTTTAATTTATTTTTTTGTTCAGTTATTTTTATTTCATTTATGATCTCAAATTTTTGATATACAATATAAATTTATGAATATATATATATATATATATAAATGAATATGATATAAATTTTTATTTTTATTTAAAATATGATAAGAGATAAGATGAGATGGTAACATAAGTTATGTATATTTTAGAAAACAAAAATAAAAATGTGATAAAAGTTATATAAAAATATATGGTTCTATTAATATTATAAAATAATAATTAGTATATACTTTATTCATTTAGTAAATATTGGTTTGAAAAGAAAAATTATTTTAAATTATGTTTTTAAAAAAAAATCAATAAAAGATTATTATTTTTTATTATTTTTAACATTGTATTCTTTAAATTATTTTATCATGATTGTATTTTATTTAAAACTGTATTATTTAATAATTTGTTTATTTAAAACTTGTTTAGATGTTATTACTATATTTGTAAATTAATAACTTTCCAAAATAAAAATATATCATACTTCAAACATTATTAATATACAGAATCTTTACTATCCATCTATTGGATAACTTAGTATTTCTTTTGGTTTTGATATGAAATTATAATATATATATATATATATATATATTTTTGAAAAAAATTCGTAATTATATTTTATAAAATTATAAATATATGGAAAAAAATTAAAACTAAAATCATAATAATTATAATTTTCTGTTAATTGATATTTTTTAATTTTAGTGTTATAAATACAATCTAATTTATTTATGTTTTAATTCCACAAGTTCTTTATTTTTATTCAAACAATCAAAATAGTTCATTTATTTTAGTAAGTTTGATATGTCACATTTATATTTCATCAATTAAAAGCACTAACTTTGGTTATAATGTTGACAAGTCAGCTATTTTCAATAATATTGCTTCTCAAATAATATATAGTGGATTTTCACCACATCCACACGTAAAATAAAAATTTGGAAATGACTATGATGTAAGCTAAACAATTTTTGAGTGATTTATAATCCATTAAACTTTAACAAGCGAGTAGCATTTTTCCATAACATTTTTTATGTGGGCATGAAATTTATTACGTAGATATCTCTGTTATCTAATATAAGAATATTAAGATATGGAGATTAGGGTTTAAGAGTTCAAGTTTGAGATATAGTTTTGTCAAAATGTCATAAATAGAGCACCAGTAAATAAATTAGAACGCTAGCTGTATGATATTTATTGTTGTGAATGGTCTTCCACACCAAGTTCCTTATGGAGATTGGAGATATTCCATTGCTTCCATGATAGTTACGTTAGAAGCGAATTCCAAAAGCGGTTAACCCCACGATCCGGATGATTAAGAGAATGTCATTAAGCAATGATTATTCAATATATTTAAAGAATTATTAGTCTACTACACTTGTAAAAAAATGGATTTATAAATGAGTTACAACGAGAAAGACAACGACGACCTTCTTTTTTGTTAATTATCTAAGAAAAATGCATAGTTAAAAAAATAATTGACTTGGAAAACACTAATTTAATAAAACGTACGGAAATGCAGAATTATGGCGACATAATGAACCTCAAAGAGAAAACGAAGTTACAAAAGTTTGACTATAAATAGATCACCACACATATGTATAATCTCACAAAAGTTAAGCTTATTGACAAGAAAAAGAAAAAGCAAAACCAAAGCAAAAGAAAAAAAGAAATGGCAAAGAACCTCAACTCCGTCACCTTCATCGTTCTTTTGCTTGTCCTCTTGACGGTTTCCACAGGTATGAATATATATTAAAGTTCTCTGTTATATTTTTCGGTTGTCTTTTGATTATCTTGCTCTGATGATGAATAATATGTCAACATGTAGGAATCCTCAAGAGCGAGGCTACGCGTGACACCGCAGGTAAATGCCTTCCACGTGGATGCAAGAGTCCAACGTTCTCGGAGGAGTGCGGGCCTGAGCCGTTCACAGGTTCAAACAACGATTGTTGTCACTGTTGCGTAAACAAATACGGGAGGAAAGCAGTCTGTAAAGGTGTTGTTGAGGGAGCACACAAGCACTGCCATTGCTACAAAGAAAGTGTTTGAAATATAATTTACCAAGTGAAATTTTTTTATTCATTCCGTGTGAGGACGTGTGTATGTCTTTGTTCAAGTTTCTTTTGTTTTCAAATAAAACATTAAGGGAAAAGCATATTATTGCTTGCCCAAAGTGTAAGCTCATGTCGTGTGTACCTTTGTTTCAGTCTGAATACATTTTTGTTTTTCTGTTTGTGCTCCTCATTCATCCCCGCCTACATATTCAAATTTCTGTCACAAGAAATGCTCTATACATATTTTCCACATCTGAAGGTTCAGATTTGGAGAGTAAGATCAATTTTTGATAGGCATGCTTCATGCTTAAATCTTGATGATTATCGTCATTACAATTAGAACTCTAGTGCCATGTTCAATTGATGTTTCAAACGGTGCTATAATATAGATAAGTATCGTAATATATAACCAGATGAGCTATCACAGACTTTCTTCTTTGTTATCTTAGTATCCATTCATTAGAAATGTTCAGTATGACTATGGGAAATTGCTTATTTAATTTCTTGATCGACAAATTTATTTTCTAACTATGGTATGTATAGATTAAATTTCCAACATATTATTGACTTCATAAATTTAGGCATGAAAAAGTCAATATTAACTAAGAAAACAGAGACATTATTGTTAACTTTATGCATTAGTCCAAATTTGCAAAGTCAACATAAACTTGAGGAATTAATTTGATAAATTAAAACTGTGAGAATTAATTGTGAGAATTAATCAGCATAATTTTGAGGAATTAAATGACCATTTTAAAAAGAATTGTCATGTAAAAAATGTTCAATTTCAAACAAAACAAATCATATATATATATAGCTTTATAAATAATTACTTTGTATAAGTATATAATTTTCTTTTAATTTACTATATAAATAAAGTAATTTTGGATGTTTTTGCATTTTTTATATGTGAAGGTGTGAAGAGACTCTCTTGCTATATTATTTCAGATTTAACAGTTTTTAATACTATGAAAAAAAAATCTAACTATTGTTATGAATAAAATTAAAAAGTTAGATATATTTAGTTTCATTGATTTTTTTTTCTACTAGCAAAATTTCCGATTATCAACCTATATTTGTTCTCCTATCATCCAACAGTCATGGCAATCACTTAAATTTGTGATCATGAAATCATTGGTATGATTACTCTATTAAAGGAAACAATTTTTTTCTTGGAAGTAAGGCTTATCTACATAACTCGTTGTCAAATTCACTTCTTTTTATGTATCATTCTGTGTATATGGTAAAAACCCAAAAAATTTTGGGACGGGTTTCACTTTTTGTCCCATACCCATCTTAATCATATTTACTATCTCGTTTATAAGAACTAGATTTTTATCCACGGCGTTGCGCGGATTTATTTATTAAATTAATTAAAATTTTATATATTTATATTACTAATATATATTATATATGTATTAAATTAATAATATTATATGTTATATTTATTTTTTATTTTTTAAAATATTTTATTGTCTTAATAAATATAGATTGTGATGCATTAATTGTTAAATAAATATTTTATATATTTATACTGCAACAAATATTATATGTGTTCTTACTGTTTATTTATATTCAATTGATTTCACATCTTTTTCTACAACTTATTTTTTATTGATTGCATATCAATTTTATATTACTACCATTGAGAAAAGATGGATGATAAGTTTTTGCCATTTTTTCCTCCTTTGTATAAATCAAATTCATTTCTATGCTATATAATTAAACACTTTATTTATGAAAAAAAATATTCATTTTACACATGAAAGTGGATATGAATGATTTTACTTTAGTTTTAAGCATTAATATTTCATAACTATTCTCAGCAAGTTCATTTGTCCTGTTTTGTAATTGTTTATTTTCTAACTCTTTTTCAATTTCTGTTTGTTTATATTGGAAATAGCATTTTTAATTTTTATTTCAAATAGAATTTATAGTTTTTTATAGTTTGTAAAATAAGTATTTGTTTTATATATGATTTTATTTTAGCTTTATATATAAATCTTTCTAAGATTTTTTTATAAAGCTTGATAATTATTTTATGTAAGCTTTTCCGTAATTTTTTGTATTTGGTTGCTTTCCAAACTCTTTTTTACAAATGAAGAATTTGTAATTTTTATGATTTACAAAATAAGTATTTATTTTTAATTTCAAATTAATCATAATAAAAGACCAAAAATAAATACCCAAAATATAAAAACTTTAAAAAACCCAAAATATTTAAAAGTCCATTCTAAAATAAAAAATATGCTGATATGGACACTTTAGATAGAGAGATAACTTGCTCATTATATATATGATTCCCAATCAAAACCATTTATTTCGTTTAAAATGGTACATAAAGTGAATGGATATGAGATTAGATATCTTGATTACCTGTTCAAAAATAATTTTTGTAAATTGTCTATATATTTTTATGAATTTTCCGAAAATTATCTGAAAAATCCTAAAATATCCTAAATTTCTCAAAATTCTCCGAAATATATGTCTTAAAGTTTAGGCTTACCCAAATTAGAATGAGTTTCGAAAAACATTTAGGTGAGGAAATTTCTCGAATCCATCCCATTTTTTATTATATTCCCTTTTAGGAACTGTTTTCTAATGCCTTCCGCGTGGTTGCAAGAGTCTTACGTTCTCCGAGTAGTGCGGACCACAGCTGTTCACAAGTTCAAACAACGATTGTTGTCACTGTTGCGTAAACAAATACGGGAGGAGTGCATTCTGTAAAGGGGTTGTAGAGGGAGCTGCCAAGCACTACCATTGCTACAAAGAAAGTGTTTAAAGTAACCTTATATAATTTACCAGCCAAGCACTACCATTGCTACAAAGAAAGTGTTTAAAGTAACCTTATATAATTTACCAAGTGTAAGTTTTTATTCATTCTTTGTGAGGACATTACATGTTTGTATGTGCAAGTTTCTTTTGCTTCCAAATAAAATATCAAGGGCAAAGCTTATATCATTGCTTGCCCTAAAGCGTGAGCTCGTGTTGTGTGCAGTTTTGTTTCATTCTAAGTACTGAATTTATTTTTCTGTTTGTGCTCCTCATTTCATCCCGCCTACATTCAAATTTTTGTCACAACAAATTATCTATTTAATACTGGCTACTTCTTCAGGTATAGACTTTGATGGTAAATCAATTTCTAAGAGGCATGTTTCATGCTCAAGAGAGTATAGATGACTATCGCTTCATTTCATTTAGAAATCTTAGTTGGTTTGGTACTCGAATGCGAAAAAACTGACTATTTAACGGGTGTGCGTACATGTGATTGGTCAGACCAGTTCATGTGATTGGTATGTATGTCGGAAACATAAACCATGTGCAGGACAAATCTAACTCTACCATCAAATCCAAGCCCATGACCTAGCACATTTTATGGCTTTTTTTTTTTAATAACTTCATAAACATTCTGGTTACAAATTACAAGAAGTTTTTTTAACTACAAAAACTATCTATTAATTTCATAAACCTTCGACTGTAATTCCTTCGGATAAGTTTATTCAAGGAACTAATTATTTAATAAAATACTATTATACTCCACCATCAACATAACACAACACCTAATTAATAAACCCCTACATGGACAATGCTTTGATTATTCATCGTCATGTAATGTCATCTTTTTATCACATTCATCATCGTTAAACACTGATTCGTGACTTGAGGCTCGAGAATCCGATCAAGAAGGATGAACTTTACTCCCAGATGCAGTCTTCCAAGCAGATCTCATCGACGCGGCGGCTGATCCCATCGCCGCCGCAATATGCCGTTTCGCGGCGATTGTTGCGGCTTTCTCCAGTAAATTCCCCGATCTCCGAGCAATCTCCGCCTTCTCCTCAAGCTCTTTCAGCTCCGCCGCCTCCATCCTCTCCATCTCCTCCAACGTCCTCCTGTATTCCTCCATTCCCCACTCCATATCCCTAAAATCACACTCACGAATTTCAGATCTGAAATAAAAATTGAAAGCCAAAGAAGGGAATTTTTTTACCGATCGAGTTCGAGTTCGGCTTCACGGAGAGATTCTTCAGCAGATTCGAGCTCCTGTTGCTGCTCGGATTCGAGAGCTGCCCAGGCCTTGTAGGAATCCACTTCGAAGAGACGCATGAGGTCTTCGATTGTGGAAGGGTCGAATGTTTTGTCGACAAGGGCTTGATCGGAGAGGAGAGTGAAGTGGTGAATTAGGGCTTCCATGTTGGGTAAAATTGAAGGAGAAGATGGATGATAGGAGAGAATGAGAATCGGATTCTTCTTCTTCTTCTAGTGGAGAATTTTTCTACAAGTGGATGACAATAATGTAAGGCAGAGAGAGAAAAGAGAGTAAAGTTTAATTTACCGTTGGAGATATTTGACTAATTTGTCAAGAGATGAAGTGATGTGATAGGCTCAAATTTTTTCTTATTGGCTGCCTGAATATAATGGGAAAATTATGGGATTCTCAAATTTTAATACCAAGCCGAAAAGATAACCTATAGTTAACGTGTGCACTTTCTTGTACTGTACGTACTACGTAGATAAAATTCTGGAATTTCTTAAAGTTTCAGATCCATTAAATTTAAATCAAAGAATCTAAAAGAAATAGAAAAATAAAAATTAAAGGACTCCCACAGTACTTGGAATACGTATTTGAGTAAAACAAGAATATATATATATATATATATATTGAAGAAATAATAATGAAAAGCATATAGCAAAAAGAAAATATAAATCAACAAATGACATTCATTTGGACAATACTACTATTGAATTATTAGTTTTATAATATAGCTTTTCGCATTTTCTGTCTAGGAAGCGTACGATAGTAAAAGTAATTAATACTGTTAGAACCATAAAATCACCATTAGGATTTGATTAACAGTTATAGGTTTCAGAGAATAAGATATTTTATTAATAGTAAGAAAGCGTAGCAATTAAAAAGAAGGGTATAACCGAGAGATTATGCCGAAGTGAAAAGAAGGTTTGCGAAGTAAACTAGAAAGCGTTGGAGTCTCGAGTTTTAGCTCTGCTGCTCTCTAGATTGTCTGAGTTGTCCTTCTAGGCTTCGGGGTCTCTGTATTTATAGGGATAGGAGGTCGGTTGCTCCGAACTCCTTTTCCTTTTGTCCTTCGTGAATATTTCCGTATATACGATATGGAAATATCTCTTATTCTCCGAAGAATATGGAAATTATCCTTTATCCTTTGGTAAATCCGATGTTCCTGGTCTTCCATAATTGTCTTTTAAGAGTTTTCCTTTAATCCGAGCTAGGCCGGCGTGGTCTTCCTGGTCTTGATGGGCTTAGGTTATTGCGGGGAAGACCTTTTTAGGAAATGTGCTAATTTCCCCTCTAACAATAAGTCCCCCTCCCCCCCCGTTCGGCGAGACTGATTGTAAATTAGGTCGGCGGACTTCATGAAATTATAGATGGGTTTGACCTCGCAATAACTGTTAGTTCGTCAAGAGCGTTGTTTTTGCGATAGCCAGTTTGGCTAGATTTTAAGCGGATTTGCCACGTGGAGCTTCAAAAGTTTATTAAATATTCCGACCCAGTATGGTTTCTGCTTTTGAGCGCAAAATGTGAAGGGTTGGCGAGATCGTAGAAATCTTGACACGCGTCCTTTTAGGAAACTGTTGATATTTCTTCAGATTTTTATTTACTTTACCTTTACCTCTTCATCTTCTTGCATTAGAAAAAACATTCATCTTCCTTGTTTTCTTCAAAGAAAATTTCTTGCCGATTTCTGCCCTGATTGTTCTAAGATTTATTTCCTGATACCGATATGGGTTTAAAGAGAAGAAGCAAAATTCCCTTGTTGGATGTGGATATCCCTGATTTCTCTCCGCGTAAGCAGCCCAGATTGGAAGGTTCACCGCAAGATCCTGTGAAGGAGGGGTCACCTTCGGGAATCCCGGCAGAGGATTTGGGTACAGAGTTGCCGATTGAAGAAGAAGGTTTTTTTGCGCCGACCGAAGAGCATGCTTTTAGCCCGTCGGAAAAAGGCATTTTGCCGGAAGGATCGGTGGCAACTGGTGATGAACCCAGCTTCAATCCTCATGAATTCCTACTTCGTTGGGGCAGGAATTCTCTGGCAATGTTCGATGAATACTTCACAGCGAATTTGGCTTGGTTGTGTAGGCCGAAGCCTAACCAAGGAATGTCCGTGGAGAAATTGAAACGATTTGCCTGTTTTTTCTGGAATGGCGCAACGTTTCATGCAGGGTTTAGGTTTATGCGCGTCTTTGGTTGAATCGTATGATAAAGAGTCCGTTCGGGAGGAGAATAGGTCCGAGGAGTTATCAGAAAAAGATCGAGAGCTTCGTGACGCTTTGGCGAAGATTAAGGATCTTGAGCGCAAGAAGCTCAAGTTAGAGCTCGATTATAAGGCGCTTGATATTTAATCTGCCAAGAAGATAAGACTTCTTCAGGAGAGTCTCAAGAAGAAGGCGGCTGAGGAAGTTAAGAGCGCGGCTGCAAAGGAAAAAGAGTTCTGAGATCACCAGCGTGTCTCGGTTGATCGCGTGGTGGATTTAATATATCGGCGTCTTCGCAAATGGTATGATCCTCGCATCGAGCATATCAAGGAATTTATGGCGCAAGAGCCTGATATTCATCGGCTGGAACTTTGGATTGTCGATGCCGAGGCGAGGGCGAATTGCTATAAGCAGCTTAGGTCGGCAAGGCATGAGATTCCGGTTGAAGAGTTCTTGACTCATTCTGCTGCGGCCGATCGTTTGAAGATGGAGCGTCACAACATAAAAGATGCTCCAATTTCTTCATATGGTTTCACCGCGCCTTCTAGTGTTCAAATGTGGCCTTCGGATGCAGAATTAGTGGCAGCAGGGATTCGGCTGCCGAAACGACGTAGGGCTTTATAATTGGTTTTGTTTGTTGTTTTTTGTAAGACCAAAATGTTTCTTTTTTATTAATGGATAAAAGTTTACCTATTTTGTTTCGTACTCCTTTTTTTGTGATGATTCAGACCTTAATTCTAAGGTTTTCACGAAGTCAGAAATTTCTTTTGCCTTGCGGTGCGTGGACATTCTTTAGGCCAGTGCTGGAAGCGAGATTCATTAGCTCGTCTTACACCAAACGACATTCAGGATCGAATACCAAATTTTTTGAAATGTACTTTGGTTCGAAAGGTATGATCGAGAGTCGTGTGAGTATTGTCCTCGGCTTTCATCTTATCTACTTCGGAAGTAATTAAAGCAAACCGAAGTGTCAAAGGAGTGGTGATCAGCCACTAATTTAATTTTGCTTGCTTTTGTTGAATCGATTGTTTGGCCAGAACATCGATTCGGCAAGATACATTGGCATATAGCTCTTTTGCCGTGCTGAGAAAGTTTTATGAAAGTAATTTTATTAAGATAATGACTGAACCCGAAGGCTGCCTACGTACCCGAAGTGGGATCAAGTCATCTGTAGTTCCTAGTAGTACATTCCTTGCCGAGTTTATGGCTTTCAGGTATAATATTTTCTTAAGTTCATGGAGTTGCGAGCTCGTTCGACTGGCCTTCCCTTCATATCTTCCAGCTTATAGATGCCAGGTTTGACGATTTCTGTGATTCGATATGGTCCCTCCCAATTCGGTTCGAGTTTTAATGGATTTATGGTCCTCTGGAAGACGAGGTCATGAAGTGAGAATAGTCGGCTTCAGACGTTCTTGTTGTAATACCTAGAGACTTGTTGCTGGTAATTCTGAATTCGTAATAAGGCTTTGTCGCGAAGTTCTTCCATGTTGTCCGCTGTGTCGATTAGTTTTTCTTCACTTAATTGAGGATCTTGAATCATCAAGGCTCGCCGGGCACTAGGTACATGCAATTCAGCCGGTGCCAAAGCTTCGCAGCCGTGAGATAGTGAGAATGGAGTTTCTCCGGTGGCATTTCGTGGAGTTGTTCAATGAGACCAGAGAACTCCATCCAACTCATCCGCCCATCGTCCTTCTAGCTCATTTAGCCGTTTTTTGAGACCGTCGAGGATTATTTTATTAGAAGCTTCTGCCTGCCTGTTGCCCTGCGGGTAACATGGTGTCGAATAGCTTATGTGTATTCCCCATTTTTCGCAGAAACTTTAGAAAACAAACGAGGTGAATGGAGTGCCATTATCCGTGACGATCTCGTATGGGAGACCATGTCGGTATATGACATACTCCCAGATAAAAAGCTGTACGTCGATTCCTTTGAGGGTGGGGTAGGCTTTAGCCTCGACCCATTTTGTAAAATAGTCACTTACCATCAGGATATATACTGATTGCGACCTGACTTGGGCATCGGGCCAATTGCATCCATTTCCCACCTCATGAAAGGATATGGTGGAATGGCAGTCTGAAGTAATTCGGGAGGCGCATTAATGGCTGGGGCGTATTTCTGGCATGGTTCACACCGGAGTGTGAACTTTTCGCAATCTTGAATCATTCTGGGCCAGAATAAGCCGTGCTTCTTGATTTTTAGTGCTAAAGCTCTCCCCCCTGAGTGATTCCCGCATGCTCCGTCATGAGTTTCTATCATGACTCTTTTGACTTGTGCTTCGTCGCAGCATCGTAATATTACTTTGTTTGCTGTCCATCGGAATAAGTTTCCTTCTTCTATAAAATATTGCGCTGCTTTCTTCCGGAAGCGTCTAGCTGCCCACCTGTCTTCCAGAACGATCCCTTCTAACAGGTAGGCCTTGATTTCGTCTTTCCAAGGCTTCTCTTGCTGTCCGATATCTTCCTCCATCGGATCGTTTGCCTCGTCATCCTGATGTAATACTGCGTTGCAGGATCCTTTTGATAGTTGAATACTAGGTTGTTCGATAATTTCTACTGGGATTATTCGTCTTAAGGCAGGATCTGTTGTGGATGCCAATCCTGCCAACGCGTCGGCGGCGGTGTTTTCTGCTCGCGGAATTTTGGTTATTTTGAAGGAATCAAACTGCTTTGCTATTACCTGGACTTGTTTAAGATATGCATCCATCCGTTCATTTTTTGCATCATAATCTCCCCTAAATTGGCTGACGACGAGCTGGGAATCGCAGAAGGCGTGAACATGTTTTGCTTTTACCTCTTAGGCGAGCCAAAGTCCAGCCAGCAGGGCTTCGTATTCAGCTTCGTTTGAAGTGGGGAAACTGAGTTTGAAGGATTGCTCAAGAATTTCTCCGGTTGGTGATTTCAGACAGATACCGATTCCTGATCCTTGTTTCGAAGATGCTCCGTCTACATAAAGATTCCATTGGTTTTCTGTAGGCAGCTCCGCATCTAGTAGATCCGGTGGTAACTCGATCACGAAATCTGCCAAAACTTAAGATTTGGCGCTGGTTCGAGCGCGGTACTCGATATCGTACTCCGACAGTTCTATCGCCCATTTAGCCATTCGGCCTGATTGGCTTGGGCTGTGCAGGATGCTTCGAAGTGGTTGGCTGGTGTAGACGACGATGAAGTGGGATTGGAAGTAGGGTCGTAGTTTCCGTGCCGAGATGATGACTGCAAAAGCGAGTTTTTCTAACGCTGGGTAGCGTGTTTCGGCTCCATCCAAAGTTTTGCTAATGTTGAAAATTAGTTTCTGTTTGCCGCAGTCTTCCTTGACAAGGACGCCACTTACTGCCGCAATCGAGACTGCGATGTAGAGGTATAAAGTCTCGCCGTTTTCTGGTTTTGCTAATATTGGAGGGGTGATTAGGTATTGATTTAGCTTCGTGAACGCTTCTTCGCACTTTTCGTCCCAATCGAAGCGTTTGTTGCTTCGAAGTAATTGATAAAAGGATAAGCATTTATCCGTTGATCGCGAGATAAATCTTTTTAGAGCGGCGATTCTGCCGGTTAACCTTTGTATTTCGCGTGTGTTTTTTGGCGATGGGAGGTCCAGAATTGCCGATATTTGCTTTGGGTTTGCTTCTATCCCTCTTTGAGTGACGACATATCCTAGGAATTCCCCTGAGGTTACGCCGAATGTGCATTTGGCTGGATTTAGCTTCATGCCATATTTCTCAAGGGTTTTAAAGCAATCCTTAAGGTGGCCGACGTGATCTTTTGCGATTGCAGATTTGACTAACATATCGTCAATGTAAACTTCCATAGTGCGGCCGAGTTGACTTGCAAATATTTTGTTTACCAGTCGGTGGTAGGTTGCTCCTGCGTTTTTTTAGCCCAAAGGCATGACCTTATAACAGTATATTCCGCGATCCGTGATAAAAGCTGTTTTTTCTCTATCGCCGGGGTGCATGAAGATCTGGTTGTATCCTGAGAAGGCGTCCATGAAAGACAGGAGCTGGTTTTCGGCTGTTGATTCGACCAGTCGGTCGATATGTGGAAGCGGAAAACAGTCCTTTGGATATGATTTATTAAGGTCGGTGAAGTCGACGCAGACCCTCCATTTTCCGTTCTTCTTTTTGACCACGACGGGATTGGCTAAACAGTCAGGGTATTGAACCTCGATAATTGATCCGGCACCGAGTAATTTTCCACTTCGTCAGTCACGGCTTGCGCTTTCTCGGGACCGAGCTTTCTGCATTTTTTTTTTATAGGTTTAAACGCTGGGTCGACGTTTAGTTTGTGCGAAGTGATCCTGGTGTCAATTCCCTTCATATCCTCTATGGACCAAGCGAACAGATGCACATGGTCGCGCAAAAGTTTTATGAGGTCTGTTTTGATATCTTCTGAAAGGTCACCTCCAACGCTCACAAGTCTCTCTGGATGCTTCTCGTCGATGCTTACCTATATAACTCGCTCGGGTTTTGGTCTTTTGTGGAAGGGGAGACGTGGGTCTAAATCTTTGTTCATCATGCAGGTGGTCGCCGATCTGATCTTTCTTTCGTTGAGAAGACACATTCGTGCTGATGACTGGTCGCCTAGAAGTGTGAATGCTCCGGTTGGGGTTGGGAACTTGATGCATTGATGGTACGTCGAGACGATGGCTTTCATGGCATGAATCCACGGTGTTCCAAGGATGGCATTGTAGATGGTCGGGCGGTTGATGACTGCGAATTCTACCTTTCTAGTCATGCCGCCGATGTGAGTGATTAGGTATATCGAACCGATGTTGTAAGAGGTGTCGCCTGCGAACCCGGTCAATGGTTTTCTGATCACTATTATCTTGTTTTTATCAATATGCATTCTTGACAGCGTATCTTCCAATATGACGTTGACTGTGCTCCCACCGTCGATCAGGACTTTGGAAACCGTGCTGTCATGGATCTGTAAAGTTATCACCAGCGGGTCAAAGTGTGATTCGTGCGAGCTTCGTTGGTCCTCCGTTGTGAATTCGATCGGCATCTCGTGTCTTGGGATGGGTGGATCTCGCTTTGCCGCTGCCGCTTTTTCTTCGTGTTGTCTTATTTCTTGCAGCGAGCTGGGATCGTGAAATATTCCTCCGAAAATCATGTGGGTACTGTCGATGGTTGCTCGAACGTGTTTTTCCGTAGGTGGTGGGGTCGCGACAGTAAGGCTGTTGATGTGAATAAGATAGCTGTCGTTGACGGGGAGGTTCATCGCTTCGGCTTTCTTACTTGATTTTTTAAGAATTTATTCTCCTAGTCCCCACAGTCGGCGCCAATTGTTGAACCAGAAAATCACCACTAGGGTTTGATTAACAGTTGTGGGTTTCGGAGAATAAGATCTTTTATTAATAGTAAGAAAGTGTAGCAATTACAAAGAAGGGTATAACCGAGAGGTTATGCCGAAGTGAAAAGAAGGTTTGCAAAGTAAATTAGAAAGCGTTGGAGTCTCGGGTTTTAGCTCTGCTGCTCTCTAGATTGTCTGAGTTGTCCTTCTAGGCTTCGGAGTCTCTGTATTTATAGAGATAGGAGGTCGGTTGCTCCGAACTCCTTTTCCTTTTGTCCTTCGTGAATATTTTCGTATCTACGATATGAAAATATCTCTTATTCTCCGAAGAATATGGAAATTCTCCTTTATCTTTTGGTAAATCCGATGTTCCCGGTCTTCCATAATTGTCTTTTAAGAATTTTCCTTTAATCCGAGCTAGGTCGGCGCGGTCTTCCTGGTCTTGATGAGCTTAGGTTATTGCGGAGAATGCTTTTTTAGGCAATGTGCTCATTTTCCCTCTAACAAATAATAATGAAGAATATACACTTTGCTTATTGTATGCTTCACATGTATTGATATTTGATATTAACGGCAACATTCACACAGCCTCTGTACTAATATCTTGGTAAAGAAAGGATGCAACACATGTATGATCATGAAGTTATAAAGATCATCACATACATGTTATTTATGAACTATTTTACAAGTAAAGTTATAAAATGATATATTGATTGAAAAGTGAGCGCACTTACGAAATCGTATATATCATACAATGTAATCTCCACAAAATTATAATAACATATCAAATGAACTAATTACTATAAGTGTCACACTTGTGCCATGAGTCTTTTGGCAGGCCTTGTTTTGAGAAAAAGAAATAATAATGAAAATCATATAGCAAAAAGAAAATATAAATCAACAAATTAATGAGATTCACTTGGAAAATACTACTATTGATTTTTTTTGTTTTATAAAATAGCTTTTCGCATTTTCTGTCTATGAAGAATACAATAATCAAAGTAATTAAAACTAATGAATATACACACTTTGATTATTGTATGCTTCACATGTATTGATATTTGATATTACGACAACATTCACACAAACCTCTATACTAATATCTTGGTAAAGAAAGGATGCAACACATGTATGATCATGAAGTTACAAAGATCATCACATATGTTCTTTATGAACTATTATACAAGTAAAGCTATCAAATAAAATATATTGAGTGAAAAGTGAGAGCACTTATACGAAATCGTATATATCATACAATGTAATCTCCACAGAATTATAATAACATATCAAATGAACTAAGTACTATAAGTGTCACACTTGTGCCCTGAATCTTTTGGCAGGCGTTGGACATTTGGAACTAGGCCCAACTCTTTTTTCAGGGACCGGAGATTGACGAGCCTCCAAGAATAGTACACCACACTCCACAACTTCGCAACCATGACAATTGAAGTCAAACTTCATCAACCTGGTCGTACTACGACGAGCCCCCAAATGCGTTGCAACTGCACCATCGTAGTCAGGTGGCAAAACACACTCAAACATGCAAATATGATCCACTCTAAGCTCCGGCTGATTCGACATAACTGTGTAATACGTCTTGATGGGATCACCACGTAAGCTTGTGTAGAAAGATGTGTCACAGCCTTTGAACCTATTCCCCGCTGCAACCACAAGACATACTTTAAAGCTTGAGAAACTTGACAGATCCATCGAATTTGAAAACACCATCACCGATGGTCCGCTATGTCGGTGAGTGAAGTATGCGGGAACTTGTCCTCCTGGTAAGATGGCAACACCATAAACAGATTGGTGGATCTCTTCTTGTGCGTTGTGATCTAGCTTCAAGCAATTAGTGAAGTTGAGGCGAATGCTAGGGTTACGAAAGGGGCCATGTAATGTTTGAAGTGATTCACAGTTCAAAGCTGTTATATGCCGTACTGAGCACGGAAACTTCGGTAGCCATACGATATTTACGCAAAAGGAGATGTCGATCATGCGTAGGCGACGTAGTCGTATGAGGTAGTTTGTAATAACCACTAGTTGAGTATTACCTCTCAAACATAGCGCGTCTAAAATATAAGGAATATTAACCAATCTCCTCACCTTAGTCCTTTTTTTTTTTTTTTTGCTGAATTTATGCTCACCTTAGTCCTTTCCATGCAGATTTCTTCAATTCTACGCTATGACCTAACTGATGGAGGCACCTCTGTGATCGCAGTGCCTTTTATTTTAAGATAAGTAATGTTCGTTGAAATCTCTGGAAACGTTTTCAGTAGAGGGCAGTTTCTAAAGTGTAGGCGAGATAGAGATGCTAAGTTGATGTTGGTTGGGATAATCTCTAGACTTGTGCAATAAGACATCTCTAACCAACTCAGTTTAAGTAGGTTCTGTATAGATGAAGGAAGCTCCACCAAAGACTCGCACCAACTCAAATCCAATGACTCCAGGTTTGTTGCTTCCAGAAGATTTGGAAAGCTTTCCAGATTCTGAGAGTTACTCGAATTCATAAACTCGAGATTTCTTAGCGGCTGCACATAAACATAATGAATAGGTCAGATGAATATGTTGAGGCGAATGACTATCAACATGACATAGTAAAATTACATGAACTTGTAACAAATAATTTAAAATGATACGTACTTATTAATTAATACGGAAGGCCACCGAATTTCTAACAACATGATATGCACATTGATATGGAAAAGCGAAACTCTAAACGAGCTCACACAATAATCGATCTTAGAACTATATATATGAACTAATTAACAAAACCCTAAATCTTCAAAAAATTATAAGATTATATGTATGCATACACTTGAAAACTTAAAAATAAAATAAATAGTTCTTGGCCAAAGTCCATACCTAGAAAGTAGAAAGTAAAAGATATATAAGAAAAAAAACTGTTGATCATATAACCTGAGCATTGTCTCCCCATAGGGTCTTAAGCTTGCTATGAGACATGTTGAGTTCCACGAGACATTCCGTTCGGAAGCGAGAAGGCAAGAACATGTGCGGATACGCATCACATTGCAATAGCCTTAGCTGTGGCAGATAACTTAGACCTTCTTCTGAAAAATTCATTTTATTATATTATCTGTATCATTACTCCTGAAGAATCTTATGTATAAAAGATTCCTCATATTTTCAAATGCTTTCTCACTTATATAAATCTCTTCGGCAATGTCGCACATATCTACCGACATACCTAATACACTTTCCGTGCCCTGCAAGAAAAAGAAAAAAATATAGTTTACCGTGCCTGAGCACAACTACAAAATCTTTCAAGCATTCATCAAAGATATTCAATCTCATAGAAAAAAATGATGCAAGAAAGATAGAGTAAACTTACCATATCATTCGTAAGAACGCCACAAATTTCTCTAGCACTCATCAAGAATTGACGTTTCCCTGGCTGATTCACAGATTGCTCGCGAACAACTTCTCTGCCCAAAAGTTGTAGCAAGGAGTGCATCACGATTTTACCATTCCCATATATTTGTATGAGAGATCTATCAACTAAGACTTTAAGTCCAAAGCTAAAATCCAAGTCGCTATTAGCTACCACCATCTGCTTCACATAGGTTTCGTGATGACCGTTAAAAAGACATGCAATGTGAAGAAACAGAACTTTGTCATCTTTGTGTAAGCCTTCGTACCCAACTTTTAACACTTTCTCAATCTCCCCATCGAGTCTAGTTTTGAGTGTAGGCAGAGAAGCTTCCCACTCGTCCTTACTTTTCCCACCCATGAACGAACCAAGAACGCGTAGACCTAACGGAAGATGACCGGCAAGAGTAGCAAATTCAATTCCAAGGTCCTTAAAATCGTCTGGTGGAGAGCGTGCTTTGAAAGTGTGTTGGCAGAATATAGCAAGAGCTTCTTCTCTTGAAGGAAAAGCCACCTTGTAAATACGGTTGATCCTGTGTGAAATCAAAAGTTGTTTGTTCCGCGTGGTCACGATGATTCTGCTCTTGTTACCAAACCATTGAGTTTCCTTTGCTAAAGCTTTGAGTTGCTCAACGTTGTCCACATCATCAAGAACGACCAGAACGTTCTGGTTCTTTAGCCTTTCTTCTATTGCGCCTAAGTGTCGTATTCTCAAACCGTGTTGATCAAGAAGTTTGGATAGGAATTTCTGTTGTAAACGCAGCTTCAAACCATAGTCATCAAGGTTCGTTTCACCATAACTTTCACTAACATTCTCCATAAAGATAGAAAGTTTGAAGTTTTCATGAAATTGGTTGTATAAGGCTCTGGCTATGGTGGTCTTACCAATGCCTGAAGGACCCCATATCCCTACCATCCTCGCTTCTTGAGACTCAAAGCATAACAAAGAGTTCATCTTTGCAATGTGAGCTTCAATTCCAACGAAGTCACTGAAATCTCTTTATGGTGTCGCATTTAAATTGTTTAATACATCCTTAGCAATTATTGTGATCATGTTTGCTTCATTGTCCCTGTCAAAAGAAATTAAATATCATTTAGGGTATAAGACTATCTCCAATGGAGGATGTGAACTATAATATCTAAACATTAAAAATAATTAAAATAATGAAAAAACAAGAATGAAATAAAAGAAAAAAAAAAATAAGAACCAGTGTCAAAAACTTCCAGTTCAAAGTCGGTTTCTAAAATTTTGAGGACATGTGTCTTTTTATTAATTGTTTGCTTCTTTTTATTATCAAAATTAATTATTTTATTTAATTATAATAATTTAGTATTTTTAAGAAACCCATAAATAAACTTCTACCGTTGGTGATGCTCTAAGAAGTCAGGTCTGATTTAAGGCATGTGTTAGAAAGTGCAAAAGCACATGGTCCAATAAATTTTTAAAACTTTTATTTATTTATTTATTTAGGATCCTAAATTTAAAACTTTACAAAATAGGGTATAAATAAATAAATATTTTAAAATTAACACAGGTCAAAAATATTTTTAACCCCAGGCCTGTAAAAAGTGGTTTAAGAAACTTGATAATACCCGAAGAAGATTTATTTCCGTACGAGAGATCAAAACATTTATATAAAAACATAATTATAACCTAAATTAAGGTTTAAACTGCACAATGGCAATAGTATGACATGATGATTACTTGATTAGCATTATTGCTTAACATTAAAAATAACATGACCATTGTTTCCTAGCTATTTCCATTGTCATTATGCTGATTTTTTTTTCATGTTACGTACTTTATTCCTGCAATTTCCCGTAAAATATTTTGTAGACATGATTAATTATAAAACCTTTACTCATTGGTTTTAATTTGTTTGATTACGATAAAAGGGAGTGAAGAAATCATAGCTTTAGGCGTTACAATATTTGGTATTCCAATCTAGAATCACTGTAATCATTGTATCCAAATTAATCTTACCTCCAATATATAACTAGCCAACTAAGATTTTAATCAATTCGAAATAAAATAAAAACTTACCAATCTTGAGGATGGTCACCAACAATACTAGCAGCATCGGTCAACGCCTGCCTCCAACGATGTTGTTGCTCCTCCGTCTTTCCATAGCAAGCTTTCAAGAAACCCATCCCAAACTTTCCGGTCTGTTTTCTTACATCAGATGGACTCACTTTATAAAAAATCGGCATCACTTGGAGTCGTTGTTCTTCTTTGCATTTCAAGATCTCAACCAACTCGTCCAAGCACCAGCTTGAAGAAGCATAGTTCTCCGAGAACAAGACCACAGAGATCTTAGATTCTCTTATGGCTTATACGAGCTCAGGACCGATGCTATGGTTTCTTTCGATTTGGTCATCTCTGAATGTCACTATTCCCTTATGTTCGAATTCTTTGAGCAAGTGACTGAGAAAGTTTTTACGGACATCTTCCCCTCTGAAGCTAGGGAAGACGTCGTGTCTATAAGTGGTTGAGGAAGATGAAGAAGGATCTGCCATGGGTAGAGCCGTAGAGGATTAAAGATAAACTCATGGAACGATCCTTCGTACTCGATAACATATGAGATATCTTACAAATGGGAATAGTTTTCGAAATTTTAATGGTGGTTTGGTTGATCTTGGAACATTTTTTTTATATATATAAGTATGTATAATTGTCGTAACATTCCATCTCATTACGGTGTTTATTAACGTCAACGCGTAATGAGAAGAGGAAACTTCAAAGAAGATAAGGTTTTTTTTTGGTAGTCTTCACTTTTCATTCAAGACTTTCGGTTTTTTGAGAAAATTTCTACTACCATGTTTCGTAAGTAGTCGTTGACATTTGATGTCATGCATGACTCGGTTTGTTTGAATTATTTTTATCCTTTATATAAGTGATGTTCATACACATACTTGAATTCATACGCGAAGTGAAATATACTATTTATTTCATACATTAGCTCATTTATGTTGCTTGAATCATGCAGTAAATTAATACTTTTATTAGATAATAACCCGCACCATATGCATGGTAAAATAATAATTATTTATTTAGATTTAATATAATTTTAAAATCATATAATATAATATAATTAAATTTATATGAATTTTATATAATATTATACTATAACATTAACAATATAGTTTTTTTTTTTTTTTATAAAATATAAGTTAATTTAATCGTGCATAGCACATGATATAACTGGATAGAAATAAGAAGTTACCATACATATTTGCTATATTTCGTAATTGATGATATGATTCATTATTTTTATCAATGTCCAAGATTTGGATATACAATATTTATGTATATATTTAATTACTTTTGACTCTTAAATAATTAAATATTATTAGTTAAATAGTTTGTTACTAATCTATTAAATATGATTAGTTTAATAAATTAACAAATTTTCCTAGTCTCAAATTAGACTTGTTCAAAATATGATACAAATCAATAAGATAATATTCTTTTAGAAAAATCTATAAATATATGGTTCCATTAATATCATATATTAATAATTACCAGAAAATAATCTTATATAAATATAGAATATGATAATTTACTAAAATATGAATATATAATGGTTTGTTTTTCTTAAAATTGAAATAATGTTATGGTTTATCTACAGTTTTAAAAGTGAAATATTTTAAAGATATCACTAACTTTTAAAACAAATATAATTTTTAATTAATTATTAATAAATCATTTATTTAGTTCCAAACCGATAAATTTATAATTCTATAAATTAATAAAATATTGAAATCAGAATATTATCAATTTATAGAATTTTTATTGTAATTAAATTGATTGATTTAAAGTAGACAAACTAAGAAAAAAAAATATGTACAAATCTTGCTGAAAATTTGATACTAAATATGTTAAATCAAACATTAATTAAAAAAATAAAAAATTAATATTTGTATTATCATGTTATGATCTCTTACCAAAAAAAGCAATAATGCTATATATCATATTTGTCATCTAAGAGTCATATATAAATTAAATCATAATATAATATATCATATTTCTTTATATAGTAAATCTGAATATTAAATAATCTATATCATAATAATTTTGAAAATTCATCATTTTCTTTTTAATTGATGTTTGTGACGAAAAATAACATATATTTTTAATAATATATTTTTGTATATATTACTATGAATTGTTAAAAGTTATTATATATGTTTTTACAATTATTTTCATGCATGCTATAATCACAACAATATGTAAATAATATTGTTATGACTTTCTTTTATTTGTTCTGATTAACTTTTGAAAAAAATAAAATATTATTTTTAATTATTCTGTTGTATTTATAAAAATATTTTTAATAAACAATTAATAAACATATTTTCTAATAAAAGTAGTAAACATTACTAAAGTGTTATATATTTTGTTATGGATTTGAGAAAAATAAAATATTATTTTTTAATTTTTCAGTTGTTTTTATAAATAATCAATAAATATATTTTTTTAAAAAAATAGTAAGCATTAAAAAGTATTATATATTTTACTATGAATGATAAAAATAGTAAATATTAAAAAATATTATATGTTTTATAATGAGCTTATAATAAAACATATACGGATAATATTTTAAAAATATTATATAATAAATTTCGTGTATATTATATTTAGTATTAAATAGATTTTATTTTATTAAATTATTAATTCTAATATTATTGCCTTTGAATTCATTTGAATAAGTAAAATATAACATATTTATTGACATAAAATATACAATAGCATATCATGTAATTAGTCTAGTAATTTAAATCTTTTTAAAAAAAAATAGCTGAGAATGAATGTGCAGTTGACATATAAAAAAATGACACCATTGTAATATTCTACAAATTTAAAGTTTCTCTTTAAAAATGTTTTTCTTTTAATATATAGGAGATCCTTTTTATAAGTTATATTCATACACATACTTGAATTCATACGTGAAGTGAATATATTATTTATTTCATAAATTAGCTCATATATTGATAGGGGGCGGAAGCTAGAGTAAGGAAGGGATAGACTCTGTTTTGCAAATCAGAAAACAGAGGTTTGAGAATGCTCTTCTCAGCGCTAAAAGCTCTTTATTCTAAAAACCAAATCAATAATCAACGTGCTTGCAATATAAAGAGAAAGCCATATAAATAGAAGATGATACAATTAAGTCGTATCGTAAAAACCTATCCCTACGAAGATTTAGTCATATCTTCAAAACACTTATCCTAACTTAAAATAAAATAAACGAAAATCCCATTAAGAAGATCACTTGTGCAACAAGTAACGGCATTTGAGAACAACGGTCACGATGCTACATCAGGTCCCACCGGGTTTGAGGAGATTCGCCCGAATCGTGCTCCGGATTGTCGCCGGGAAACGGTGACAGGTGCTTGACGTTGAAAACATCAGCTGTGCGAACGTGAGAAGGCAAGCGGAGGCGATGCATTGTCATTTATTCGTTCAACAACCTCCACAGGACCGAGCTTACGAGACCGTAACTTATTATACTCATGAGCCGGCATCCGATCTTTAGTAATGACAGCCCACACAAGGTCTCCTGGTTCGAAGCGCAACTCCCTCCGCTTCTCATTTGCCGCCGTCCTGTACTTTTCATTCGCAAGTTCCAGATTAGTTTTTGTTTGGCGATGAACCTCCTGCAACGCATCCACAAAATCCACCGCATGGCCCTGTATTCGAGTTTTGTCCAGAAAGAAACCAGATCGAGGGGACCGCGAGGCAAGAGACTATAAACAACATGAAAAGGACTAAACCCCGAGCTGCGATTGGTGGCGTGATTGTGGGCAAATTCTGCCTGACAAAGCAAAACATCCCAACCCTTGATGTTGTCACCCACAAGACAACGGAGAAGATTCCCCAAGGAACGATTGGTTACCTCCGTTTGTCCATCAGACTGCGGATGGTACGCTGTGCTTATGTTAAGTGACGTACGTAGCAGCTTCCAAAGGGACCTCCAAAAGTGGCTAAGGAAGCGGGAATCGCGATCCAACACAATGGACGTAGGTAAACCATGCAAACGGTAAATCTTTTTGAAAAACAAAGACGCAACATGTAACGCATCTGCGGTTTTCTTGCAGGCTATAAAGTGAGCCATTTTGGAAAATCGATCCACGACAACGAAGATGGAGTCGTTGCCACGTTGAGTACGAGGTAACCCGAGGACGAAGTCCATACTGACGTGAGACCAAGGCTGATTTGGCACCGGAAGTGGCATATACAAACCCGCATTAGAAGCGGATCCTTTGCCTAATTGACACACACGACAGCGAGAGACAAATTTCTCCACTTCCTTGCGCAACGTGGTCCAAAAGTAAGAAAAAGTGACAAGTTGCAGCGTTCTATCTCGACCAACATGTCCCTCATTGTGCAGCTCACTAATGATCTTGAGTCTCCAGCTGCAAGTGGGTACACACAAGCGCAGACCAAGAAAAATAAACCCATCTTAACGAGTGAATTTAGAATGAGCGCCAGTGTCCAATTCTTCGACGATGCGAGCAAAATACGGGTCAGAAGAATAAAGCTCAGCGAATGAATCGAACCCTGCAATCGACGTCTGCAATGCTGTAAGTGTGGCGTGTCTCCGGCTTAAAGCATCCGCTGCTTTATTCAATTTACCAGACTGATGCCTGATCGAAAAAGTGAACTGCTGTAAAAACGCAATCCACGACGCATGTCAAGAAGGGACTTTCGCTTGGCTGTCAAGATGTCGCAGAACATCGTGATCAGTAAACAACACGAACTCTCGATGGACAAGATAGTGACGTCAATGCCTTATCGCTTGCATAATTGTATAAAATTCCACATCGTATGTACACGACTGGCCGGTTCTGTTGGCTCAAAACGGCTCCTATGCCTAGCTTAGATGCATCACAATGAAGCTAGAAGGTAAGTGAGAAATCCGGGAGGACTAAAACGGGAGCTGTCGTGAGCTTCTCCTTGATGAGGATGAATGCTTGTTCAGCTTCTGAGGGACCAGAAGAACTTTCCTTTACGCATACAACTGGTAATGGGTGCCATGATGGTGCTAAAGTGAGGAATGAAACGTCTATAAAACGATGCGAGACTGAAAACTCCGGACTTCAGTCGCATTGTGCGGGGAAGGCCAGGATTTCACTGCTTCTATCTTAGAGAGATCCACAGATAAGCCTTTATCCGAGACAACATAACCCAGAAAGAAGACCTGAGATAATCCGAATTCACACTTCTGTTTACCGGCAAAGAATTGTTTCTTCCGTAAAACGCATAACACTTCACGAAGATGTCTCTCATGCTCAGCTGCTGATGAACTAAAAATGAGAATGTCATCAAAGTATACGAAGACAAACTTGCCATTGAATGGTTTCAAAGCTTGGTTCATAACCCGCATGAAGGTGCTAGGAGCGTTGGAGAGACCAAATGGCATTACTAACCATTCAAACAAATCCTCTCAGGTTTTAAACGCTGTTTTCCATTCGTCTCCCGGTTGAATACGAATCTGGTGATAGCCACTGTTAAGATCAATTTTTGAGAAGATAGAAGCCGATCCTATCTGATCCAATAAGTCCTCTAGTCGTGGAATCAGAAATCTATATCGAACGGTGATCTTATTGATAGCGCGGCTATCAACACACATCCGCCAAGAGCCATCTTTCTTCGGGATAAGCAAAGCCGGGACAGCACACGGACTCAAGCTCTCACGAATGTGGCCTTTACAGAGAAGCTCTTCCACTTGTCGTCGGAGTTCTTCATGCTCGGTTGGGCTCATCCGGTAATGCGGCCGATTGGGGAGTGTTGCACCTGGAGCGAGATCTATCTGATGCTGAATGTCCCTGAGGGGAGGTAAACCCTGTGGTAACTCTTCCGGAAAGACATCAGCGAACTCCGCCAACACTTTCGCAAAACGTTGAGAAGGAGTAGTAGAAACGGGAGTTGCCGTGGATGACAAGAGAATGAACATCAACCCTTCCTGTTTGAACTCCTCTGTGAATTTGTCATAGGAGCACAGAAGTGGTACCGGAGGAGTAGGCGGAGATGGTGACAGAGGTAGTAAAGGAGGTGCTGTCGGGGGAGGAGTTTCCCATTGCTCGCGTGAAGGCAAGAGAAGGATCTGGTGAGTTTCCCAAATGAAACTATAAGTGTTCTTTGCTCCATCGTGAACAATCTTACGATCAAACTCCCAAGGTCTTCCAAGAATGAGGTGACTGATATCCATCGGAGCTATGTCGCAATAGAAACGATCTTTGTAATGCGTGCCTATTGACAGCGGCACAAGGGAACGATGTGTCACGTGTACGGCGACGCCATCCTGTACCCAAGTTAACAAGTATGGAGCTGGATGTGGCTCGTATGGGAGGCCTAGTTTGAACACAGCCTCCTGCGCGATAACGTTGCGGGAGCTGCCAGAATCAATTATAAACGAACATATCCTTCCCAAGATGGTGCAAGTGGACTTAAATATATTTATGTGCAACCATAAATCTCCGCGACTTGGAGGTACTAGACAAGAACGTTTCATCACCATCAACGTGCCCTTGTCTCCATGAGTGGGGGTGAGAGATGAATCCCCTTGCACGTCGCTATCCTCATTCGAATCATACACCGGTGTCTGGAAGTCACCTGTTTCTTCGATGATAAGGTTTCGGCGACCATTCTTGGGGCAAGCGGTTTGTCGGTGTCCCTGCTCACCACAGGAATAACATCGCAAAGCGTTTGGGCGGATAGATCGACGAAGTCCTTGGTCCTCGATGGGGGGATGTTGTCGTGAACTCTCTCCCTCTTCCCGCGAACCTTGCCCAACAGAACCCGGAATTTGTTCTGTCACACGTTGCTTCGTAGCTTGTGACGACCAGCTAGTGGAACGAAATTGTTGCTCAAACGATGCAGCGCGACGATGCGCCTCAGAAACTGTGACAGGATCAAATTGAGCTAGTGAATTTTGGAGTTGAGGACAAAGACCTCCAATGAATCGTGAAACAATCTGGATATCGCTGTCACGATGCTCTTGAAACTCCTCTGCATATTCGTCCACCCAGCGAGAACCTTGTTTCGGGTTTTGCAGGCGCGTAAACGTCGTTCGATCATAATTATGCGGAAGGAAGGTCTTACGTAGGTGCCGTTTTAGTTTGTCCCATGAACGAATGGTTTCCTTGCCGTTGCACGCGCGGGTCGCCTTCAGCTGTTGCCACCATGACGCGGCGTGGTTACGAAACCTCGTTGCAACGAGAGGCACACGTCTGTCATCCGGAACACCCTTGAAGTCCAAGATCTCCTCGACGGCGGTGATCCAATCAATCAAAGAATCCCCTTTCACTCCACTATGGAATTCTAGAATATCCACCTTAAAACCCATCTCCCAACGGTGATCATCGTGACGCACACATGTCTCTGATGCTCGTCTTCTTCATCCTCTGTTTCTGCAACATGGTGACGTTTGGCAAACGGGTTGTCATCGTTGCGAGCTGGCTGCCGCGCATCTAAACATGTACACAGCGCTTCACTCATCTCTTGAATAGAAGTGTGTATAGTGGTTTAATTATTTTTTTGCATAGCCAGGAGTGTCGCACGCAACTCTGCCCACTCGGCTGATTGGCTAAGCGGTTCGCCAGCAGGTCGGTTGGTGTTGTTCTTAGGAGGCATCGTAAGACGTACAAAACGCGCAGGAACGTACTAGTCTGATACCAACTGATAGGGGGCGGAAGCTACAGTAAGGAAGGGATAGACTCTGTTTTGCAAATCAGAAAACAGAGGTTTGAGAATAGAGGTTTGAGAATGCTCTTCTCAGCGCTAAAAGCTCTTTATTCTAAAAACCAAATCAATAATCAACGTGCTTGCAATACAAAGAGAAAGCTATATAAATAGAAGACGATACGATTAAGTCGTATCGTAAAAACCTATCCCTACGACGATTTAGTCATATCTTCAAAACACTTATCCTAACTTAAAATAAAATAAACGAAAATTCCATTAAGAAGATCACTTGTGCAACAAGTAACGGCATTTGAGAACAACGGTCACGATGCTACATCATATATGTTGTTTGAATCATACAGTAACTGTGTTAATAAACCATTAACTATTGATTATATATGTTAATAATGTTGGTGTAGATCTCGCATTCCGAACTCTGTCCAATTCATCTGGAAGCCCATCTATTTAAGTGGTAAAGAGTCAATAGTCATTATCATTTATTTTATTTATTTAACATCTCATGAGAGTCAACTCCATAAGATTTTAAAACACACCAGATTTTTACTTTTTTCATTTATGACGTCACTTCATTTTACACAAAGTTGATTTTACAATGGAATTGAAATCAATAGAAAATAATGATATCAACTCAACATGATGTCATTTGATTTTACAAGAAATTACACGATCAATAACATCATTGATTCTAATTTAGAATCTAATATAGGTGCCTCTATTGTCTCTGACTACCCATCCCGCATTTGTCTCCCATGTGTTATCCTTAAAAGCTCCATCATAATTGCATTTAACCCATCGTTATTATGGTCCTTTATGTTGTCCTTTTTTCCTTAGCATCTAGGATTTTATTTTCATATTGCAAAATAGTAGGCCATGAACAAACCTATCCAATGGACCACTGTGTTGTCTTATGGTCCTCTATTGTCTCTCACTACCCATCCTGCCTTTGTTTTTTTCATTTTTTCCTTTCACAACATACATATCCAATGGACCTCTGTGTTATCGTTGAGTAGACACAATTCTTTGACTTGTCCTTGGCTCATTGCAGATCTCGTCTTCTCCATCAAATTCATCTTCTTCAACATCTATTGGTTGCATCATCTGAACATTTTGTTTTGCTTCTTCTGTTTCAGCCATGAACATCGTTGTTTCATGTCTTACATGTTCTGGACAAAGCTTGTATACTGTAGTATTCCTATAACCACCAACAAGGTGCTATTTCATACGATAAATTCCTTTTTTTCACAGCATGACAGTAGATGCACTTCCAGTGGTTACCATGACGTGGATCTTGAACTCCATACTTTCTGTCCGGATCTTCTTTCTTCTCTGATGTTCCAGACATGGTGCTGGATTTGAAAGCAAAACTAGAGCGAAACAATAGAGAAGAAGATATGCAGAAAGCAAAGAAATAATGGAGAAGAAGAGAAGCATAAAGCAAAGATTTGCTGCTGAACTTTGATTTGCAGTTTCTTTACTAGTTTCATTTTCTTCCTCATCACTAGGAAATTCATCTGGTGGACTTTTTCTACCAAGAAAGTTATGTAAAGCCGCACATGCAAGAACTATCTCTGCTTGGGTTTTAATAGAAAATGGCAGTGCAGATTTAAAAATTAAAAACCAAAATTTAAATATACCAAAAATCCTTTCGGTAACGTTTTTCAAGGATGCATGGCAAAGGTTGAATAATTCCTTTTCCTTTTGATTTGTTGGATCACGTCCTTCACCATGAAATTCTTGGAGATGATACCATGCAAACCCACAATCAACTAAATAATTTTTCCTGAAATATCAAAACACATTATATAACTTTTGATTTAGAAAATATTATGTTGATTATTTTTACCTTTTAGAACTTATAGTCTATTAGTTCTTCTTGTTAAGGCATCTTGTAGAACTTTTGAATCACGAGTTGAGCCTTCCCATCCACATAGAACAAATATGAACTCAAAATCAAACTTGCAAGCAGTTAGTAACATGCTCTTTCAGGACCTTTTACCATTGCAGTAATATAAATGCCATCAATAACTCCCATACAATCCTAAAATAAATGTAAAAATTGATAATATATAAAGTTAAAAGAAAAAACGCATAAAAAATCCTGAAAATGACAGACACTTTAAACCTCAGAAGTATTTTACTAACACTTTAAACTATCAACCAATAATATTAACAGAAAAAATCTTTAAAGTGGTTTCCGATTATGCGACCCCAAAAGTTTAGACGGAATAGTAAACTCTGTTAACAAAATACCTTACAATTCGCGACTTTTTGAAATGACTCACTGAAAATTAAGAAACCAAAATTATAATCAATTTGAAAAAGTACATATATCACGATTAAACAGAAATTTGAACAGAATAATAAACTCGGAATAGCTATTAATCGTGATACATGTACTTTTTAGATAATTAATTGCTTTGGTTTCTTAATTTTTAGTGAGTCACTTCGAAGGGTTGCAAAATCGGAAGGTATTTTGTTAACAGAGTTTACTATTCCGTCCAAATTTCTGGGGTCGCGAAATCAGAAGCCATTTCGAAAGTTTTTTCTGTTAATAAAATTTGGTTAAATGTTTAAAGTGTTAGTATAATACCTCTGAGGTTTAAAGTGTCAGTACGTGTCACTTTCAGGATTTTTTATGCGTTTTTAAGAAATAATATTCAAACATAATATATTACCTTAAAGTGAGGATAAATTTTTCGTGCCACTAAATGAGTAGGCTTGGCCATCAAACTTGGTGCAAGCGTGTTTGAAGCTTTGAGAACTTTATGAAAATTCGTACTTGATGTGAATTTCGATCTCTTATAAATGTGTATCATGTGACAATATCTTGAATTTTGGCCAACTGTCATCAAAAAAGTTGCAACCATCTCTACCACACACAAATGATGTGTGTTCTCCAACTCTGTTTGTGTGCTGATAAGGTAGCATAAATCCGCAAACACTTCAGAATATATACGATACAATTGCCGAAAATGAATGAGATTCTCTTTCAACACCTTTTGTATATAATCATGTCCCTCTCAACAAAAATAATGTCACATGATCACCGGTTGTTATATAGCAACATAAATCAAAAGTATTATTAGGATATAAGAAATGATTATTATGAAAATGAAGAGGGGAGGGGATTGGAATTAGAAGAAAAAGAAGATAATGATTATTAAAAAATAATTGACCTTAAACGTAAATGAAAAGAAGTCGTGAGTATCTAATAGAGCAACACAGGTGAAGAAGAAGTATTTAATGAATCATATCTTTTTGGGTTTTCTTCCCTTTGATAAGAAAAATAGTGAATAGACGAGATATGGGATAGTAGTTGATAATGTTATGTTGGATTTTATAATTAACAAAAATCTGAGGAGAAAAAGTTAGATTTTGATTGCTATAATTTACACATTCAATTGGAATCAATTCCATTCAAACTCTTTCACGTGAAAGCAATTGTAAAAATCTCCCAAACATGAATAACACAAGAGTTTAATTGTTATATTCAAATCTTTGAATGAATAACAATAGATTTCAAACACTTTTAATAAAGAGATGGTAAATATAAGAACAAGTCATGGGCATTCGGTACCCATTCGGTACCCATTCGGGTTCAAGTTGGGTTTTTTTCGGATTTTAGTTATTTTAGTTTTAGTGTATAAATCTCATTCGGATATTTTTAATTTTCAGGTCGAGTTTGGTCCAATTCATGTCAGATCTGTTCCAAGTACTCAAATTGTCTGAAATTTATCGAAAATATTTTTTTTAAGTTAAAGTTTTAAAATATTTTGATATATTTGGTTAAATTTTGTTAAAATTATAAAATTTTAATATATCTATTTTTGTAATGTCTATTATATCAATTGTTTGTTGCGCTAAAATCAGTATGTAGCAAGTCAGAAATTACATAAGAAACATAAAAATGATAACAAAAATAAAGCTCTGCATTCGGAGTCTACTTTGCCAATTTATCTTCGACCTGATTGTTAGCTCTGTTTGACCACTGGAATTTATATGTTCAAACTTCCTACTCCAAAATTTAAGTTTATGTATAATGTTATTGATATATCATGGTTTTTATGGGTTTTTGAGCATGATATAAGTCCTGTTTATAGAGTCTTTTTGTTATTTTCGAATCTTTTTGAATCTTTACAGGTTTGGATATGTTTGGAGCTTATTTGGAGATATTGGAGCATTCTGGAGCAAAACAGAAGATGTTGCTGAAGAAATCAAGTCATGCAAAAATTGTACACTCGAACAGAAATTGTGCAGTGTGCGTGCAAATCCCGTGTAGATCGACACTAGGGTCTTGGTGTCGATCGACACCAAAAGTGCACAAATCTTGCCCGAGTTTTTAAAGATTTCTGAAAACTTACAAGTTCACCCAGAAGTTTTATATATTTGCAGTTTTGCCTCAAATCGTGTTATGGGTCTATAAAAGAATTTTTATGGTCATTGTTTAGACCGAAGCTTTATTTTTACAAAGAGATTAAGAGAGAGATTTTTTTAGAGAGTTTCTGGAGAGATAAATCATTCTCTTTTAGAGAGGATTTTGAACTCCCTTATTTCTTCTATTGATTTCTCTTATGCTTTCTATTCAAATTATGATTTCTGTTTCATTGATCATGTCTGAGTAGTTTGCTTGTTAGGTTTAGGGTTTTTCACAGGTGATGATGAATTGCTAGGTTGAATTGAATTGTTAGGATAAAATCATTAGAGTTCTTCATCTGGATTTGTGTTTAATGCTTATTCTAGCTTCATGACCTAGAATTTGATCTTAGGTTGTTTAATAGATGTGGAAACATTGTTAATCACCAGAACTAATCTTAGATGAGCAAAATTTCTATCTGTAAAGGAATTTGGTTTAGGATTTTGTGAACAATTGAACCTGATTTTAATGCTTGTTTGAATTAATAGGATTTGCAAGGGAATTTGGGATTCTAGGATTTAGACATAGATAATCTCTGCAGCGGAAGTTGATTGATTTTATATTAGTGTTTCAAGTTCAAGAACAATACTTAATAAACTCCTAACATTCTGTCTAGATTTGCAATTCGGATTCACCTGCGAATTTCCCAAGGCCTAGCGTTTCTCTCTTTGCAAAATCTCCTCACAATCGATTTGCTGCTTTATTTTTATTACTTGCATTACATTTATTTAGTTTTCCTTAGCTTGATTTGAACCTAGAATCCAGTGTGCAACAATCTAAGTCCTTGTGGATTCGATCCCTAAGTACTACTGTGATCTCTTAATTTGAGAGAGTAGCTCTAAGGGTTAATTTGAACATATCAGTTATAGTCGTGAAAATTTCGTTTGGTGCCATTCATAAAGTCTGTAATCCCCTTGCAATCTCTTTCAAAGATGATTTTTTTGAAACCATGACACGAGCAATTTTGCATAGCCATGATGAGTGATTGGAATTCACTCTCTAGAGCTGATGTAGTATTCAGTCCTCTAGCTTGTCCTTCTCCTTTATAAGTGCCTTTATTGTCTCTTACTACCAATCCCGCATTTGTCTCCCATGTGTTATCCTTAAAAGCTCCATCATAATAGCATTTAACCCATCCTTTTTATGGTCCTTTATGTTGTCGTTTTTTTCTTTAGCATCTAGGATTTTATTTTCATTTTGCGAAATAGTAGGCCATGGACATACCTATCCAATGGACTTCTGTGTTGTCTTATGGTCCTCTATTGTCTCTGACTACACATCCCGCCTTTGTTTTTTCATTTTTTCCTTTCACAACATACCTATCCAATGGACCTTTGTGTTGTCGTTGAGTAGACACAAGTATTTGACTTGTCCTTGGCTCATTGCAGATCTCGTCCTCTCCATCAAATTCATCTTCTTCAACATCTATTGGTTGCATCATCTGAACATTTTGTTTGGTTTCTTCTTTTTCAGCAATAAACATCGTTCTTTCATGTCTTACATGTTTTGGACAAAGCTTGCATACTGTGGTATTCCTATAACCGCCAACAAGGTGTTGCTTCATACTATAAATGCCTGCTTTTTCACAGCATGACAGTAGATGCACTTCTAGTGGTTACCATGAAGTGGATCTTGAACTCCATACTTTCTGCCCGGATCTTTTTTCTTCTCTGATGTTCCAGACATGGTGCTGGTTTCGAAAGCAGAACTAAAAGTGAAAGAATAGAGAAGAAGATATGCAGAAAGCAAAGAAATAATGGAGAAGAAGAGAAGCATAAAGCAAAGATTTAAGAAGAAGAGAAGTAGAAGACAAAGAGTTTTATTGACAAAAGGAAAGGCGTGATCACATATTTTCTCGTGAAAACTTAATTTAAGTTGTCAGTTTTCATTTATTATATTTTCTTTGTTAGAAATATCAATCAGCAGAAGTGGAAAACACATATTTTCAAAATCTAACGGTTACCTATTTCAAGTGTGCGCTTTACTCGCCTCTCGCTTCTGGAAAATGCATCAAGGCGCACGCTTTGTTGATCCACCCTCGCATTGACTAATAGAGAGGTCATCGAGTTTGCACCTTAAGCCTTAGGCGCAGAAAGAGCGCGCCTTTTAAAACCAAGATCCTGTTGTATCTTCTCTTGCTAAACAAACTGTCTTACTCCATGGAATATGTTGTTGCTCATAAAAGTGTATTTCTACTCTTCCATAATTTAAGTATCCAAAACGCTAGTTGTTTTGAGAATAGAGCTGATGTGTTCTTCTGACGATCAAAGATAGCTTTCATTTTATCGTCAAGGAGAATACCTGAATTCATTATAGTATTGCTCATAATCCCTGATGCACACCAAGTCGCATGTGCATACTTACAATCGAAAAACAGATGTTTGATTGTTTCTTCTTCACAACAATGCCGATAAATAGAATGTGGATTTATATGTTGTCGCCTTAACGTGTCCCTTGTTGCTAAATTGTCTGATAGCATACGCCATAGGAAATGTTTGATTTATGGTGATGTACGTAGTTTCCATATTCTCTGTTTTTGATCTACTTCTCCTTGTATCGGCTGGATTATTGGTGCTGTTGGTGAATGTAAGGCCAGCCAATACGCTGATTTACTGTGAATATTCCATATTTGTTGTAATGCCATCCCAATAGATTAGGAGCGTAATCTGGGAAAATCTTGAGTTCCACTATGCGTTCAACATGCTCTATTGTAACTAGTTCATGTATTGTAGTTTTATCCCAGCATGTATGGTCTATATTGAATATGTCTCAAACTTTAATTGGTTGTGTGTCTGAGTATCTGGGTCTTGGTGCTCTTGGAGAGTGAGTTGCTAACCATGGGTCAGCCCATGCGTTTATTAGTTGACCGTTGCCAACTAGGAATCTCATCCCCTGTTTTAGTAGGTCTCATTCTTGCAGAATTGAATGTCAAATGCACTCTTCCCACATGTGGCAGTCAAAATATTATTGTCGTGATAATATTTCAGTGATGTCTCCAAGCTTGTTTTCTAAGAAGAGCTAAGTTGAAGTTTTACAAGTCACGGAATCCAGATCCTCCCTCTTAATTAGGGATTCCTAAACGTTTCCATGTCAGCCAATGCATCTTTTTCTGATTGTCTCCATAACTCCACCATAAATGGGCCAATATGTTATTTATGTCTTCACAAATCTCCTTTGGTAGTTTAAAAACATTCATGGAATCTTTTTGTTATTTTAGTATAAACATATCTAATATATAGGATTTATAATTGTGATTTTGAAAATCTGATTATTTTATATCTAAATATAACTAATATTTATATAAATACAATTGTATTTCAGATATTTCGAATACCCATACTCATACGTTTCTTAGTTCTGTTTGGGTTTTTTAGATATAAAAGTGAAGATTCCATTCGAATATTTACACCAGTTCCGGTTCAGTACCTTTAAGGCTTTAAGTTCAGTTCAAATAGATTTGATTTTTCAGATCCGATTTTTATGCCCAGATTAAAAACTAATAACACTAAATTTCAAAAAAAACTAATGAATATAGTTTAAATACAATAACCAGATTTTAAAAAATAATTTAAAATCAATGATTGGATAACAATATTTATTAAATAAAATGGGTGCATCAAAATTAGTAATTCACATAATCACGATACGTGACTGATTTTCCAATTCAAATTTTGACATGTTAATGATTGCGACACGTAGCGAATCAAATCGATTAGATTTTGACATATCTCGTAATTAAATTAAAAGTAAAACAAAAATAAATAAAAAGATATATTTCAATTTAGAAAAAGAAAATACCTTCAAACACTAATTTAAAAGAAAAAGAAAAATATAATTTGGAAGAAAAAAAAAAGAGAAGTTAATAAAATGAGATATTTCTTCCGGAAGCGTCTAACTGCCCACCTGTCTTCCAGAATGATCCCTTCTAACAGGTAGGCCTTGATTTCATCTTTCCAAGGCTTCTCTTGCTGTCCGATATCTTCCTCCATCGGATCGTTTGCCTCGTCATCCTGATGTAATACTGCGTTGCAGGATCCTTTTGATAGTTGAATACTAGGTTGTTCGATAATTTCTACTGGGATTGTTCGTCTTAAGGCAGGATCTGTTGTGGATGCCAATGCTGCCAACGCGTCGGCGGCGGTGTTTTCTGCTCGCGGAATTTTGGTTATTTTGAAGGAATCAAACTGCTTTGCTATTACCTGGACTTGTTTAAGATATGCATCCATCCGTTCATTTTTTGCATCATAATCTCCCCTAAATTGGCTGACGACGAGCTGGGAATCGCAGAAGGCGTGAACATGTTTTGCTTTTACCTCTTAGGCGAGCCAAAGTCCAGCCAGCAGGGCTTCGTATTCAGCTTCGTTTGAAGCGGGGAAACTGAGAGTTTGAAGGATTGCTCAAGAATTTCTCCGGTTGGTGATTTCAGACAGATACCGATTCCTGATCCTTGTTTCGAAGATGCTCCGTCTACATAAAGATTCCATTGGTTTTCTGTAGGCAGCTCCGCATCTAGTAGATCCGGTGGTAACTCGATCACGAAATCTGCCAAAACTTAAGATTTGGCGCTGGTTCGAGCGCGGTACTCGATATCGTACTCCGACAGTTCTATCGCCCATTTAGCCATTCGGCCTGATTGGCTTGGGCTGTGCAGGATGCTTCGAAGTGGTTGGCTGGTGTAGACGACGATGAAGTGGGATTGGAAGTAGGGTCGTAGTTTCCGTGCCGAGATGATGACTGCAAAAGCGAGTTTTTCTAACGCTGGGTAGCGTGTTTCGGCTCCATCCAAAGTTTTGCTAATGTTGAAAATTAGTTTCTGTTCGCCGCGGTCTTCCTTGACAAGGACGCCACTTACTGCTGCAATCGAGACTGCGATGTAGAAGTATAAAGTCTCGCCGTTTTCTGGTTTTGCTAATATTGGAGGGGTGATTAGGTATTGATTTAGCTTCGTGAACGCTTCTTCGCACTTTTCGTCCCAATCGAAGCGTTTGTTGCTTCGAAGTAATTGATAAAAGGATAGGCATTTATCCGTTGATCGCGAGATAAATCTTTTTAGAGCGGCGATTCTGCCGGTTAACCTTTGTATTTCTCGTGTGTTTTTTGGCGATGGGAGGTCCAGAATTGCCGATATTTGCTTTGGGTTTGCTTCTATCCCTCTTTGAGTGACGACATATCCTAGGAATTCCCCTGAGGTTACGCCGAATGTGCATTTGGCTGGATTTAGCTTCATGCCATATTTCTCAAGGGTTTTAAAGCAATCCTTAAGGTGGCCGACGTGATCTTTTGCGATTGCAGATTTGACTAACATATCGTCAATGTAAACTTCCATAGTGCGGCCGAGTTGACTTGCGAATATTTTGTTTACCAGTCGGTGGTAGGTTGCTCCTGCGTTTTTTAGCCCAAAGGCATGACCTTATAACAGTATATTCCGCGATCCGTGATAAAAGCTGTTTTTTCTCTATCGCCGGGGTGCATGAAGATCTGGTTGTATCCTGAGAAGGCGTCCATGAAAGACAGGAGCTGGTTTTCGGCTGTTGATTCGACCAGTCGGTCGATATGTGGAAGCGGAAAACAGTCCTTTGGATATGATTTATTAAGGTCGGTGAAGTCGACGCAGACCCTCCATTTGCCGTTCTTCTTTTTGACCACGACGGGATTGGCTAAACAGTCAGGGTATTGAACCTCGATAATTGATCTGGCACCGAGTAATTTTCCACTTCGTCAGTCACGGCTTGCGCTTTCTCGGGACCGAGCTTTCTGCATTTTTTTTTATAGGTTTAAACGCTGGGTCGACGTTTAGTTTGTACGAAGTGATCCTGGTGTCAATTCCCTTCATATCCTCTATGGACCAAGCGAACAGATGCACATGGTCGCGCAAAAGTTTTATGAGGTCTGTTTTGATATCTTCTGAAAGGTCACCTCCAACGCTCACAAGTCTCTCTGGATGCTTCTCGTCGATGCTTACCTATATAACTCGCTCGGGTTTTGGTCTTTTGTGGAAGGGGAGACGTGGGTCTAAATCTTTGTTCATCATGCAGGTGGTCGCCGATCTGATCTTTCTTTCGTTGAGAAGACACATTCGTGCTGATGACTGGTCGCCTAGAAGTGTGAATGCTCCGGTTGGGGTTGGGAACTTGATGCATTGATGGTACGTCGAGACGATGGCTTTCATGGCATGAATCCACGGTGTTCCAAGGATGGCATTGTAGATGGTCGGGCGGTTGATGACTGCGAATTCTACCTTTCTAGTCATGCCGCCGATGTGAGTGATTAGGTATATCGAACCGATGTTGTAAGAGGTGTCGCCTGCGAACCCGGTCAATGGTTTTCTGATCACTATTATCTTGTTTTTATCAATATGCATTCTTGACAGCGTATCTTCCAATATGACGTTGACTGTGCTCCCACCGTCGATCAGGACTTTGGAAACCGTGCTGTCATGGATCTGTAAAGTTATCACCAGCGGGTCAAAGTGTGATTCGTGCGAGCTTCGTTGGTCCTCTGTTGTGAATTCGATCGGCATCTCGTGTCTTGGGATGGGTGGATCTCGCTTTGCCGCTGCCGCTTTTTCTTCGTGTTGTCTTATTTCTTGCAGCGAGCTGGGATCGTGAAATATTCCTCCGAAAATCATGTGGGTACTGTCGATGGTTGCTCGAACGTGTTTTTCCGTAGGTGGTGGGGTCGCGACAGTAGGGCTGTTGATGTGAATAAGATAGCTGTCGTTGACGGGGAGGTTCATCGCTTCGGCTTTCTTACTTGATTTTTTAAGAATTTATTCTCCTAGTCCCCACAGTCGGCGCCAATTGTTGAACCAGAAAATCACCACTAGGGTTTGATTAACAGTTGTGGGTTTCGGAGAATAAGATCTTTTATTAATAGTAAGAAAGTGTAGCAATTACAAAGAAGGGTATAACCGAGAGGTTATGCCGAAGTGAAAAGAAGGTTTGCAAAGTAAATTAGAAAGCGTTGGAGTCTCGGGTTTTAGCTCTGCTGCTCTCTAGATTGTCTGAGTTGTCCTTCTAGGCTTCGGAGTCTCTGTATTTATAGAGATAGGAGGTCGGTTGCTCCGAACTCCTTTTCCTTTTGTCCTTCGTGAATATTTTCGTATCTACGATATGAAAATATCTCTTATTCTCCGAAGAATATGGAAATTCTCCTTTATCTTTTGGTAAATCCGATGTTCCCGGTCTTCCATAATTGTCTTTTAAGAATTTTTCTTTAATCCGAGCTAGGTCGGCGCGGTCTTCCTGGTCTTGATGAGTTTAGGTTATTGCGGAGAATGCTTTTTTAGGAAATGTGCTCATTTCCCCTCTAACAAATAATAATGAAGAATATACACTTTGCTTATTGTATGCTTCACATGTATTGATATTTGATATTAACGGCAACATTCACACAGCCTCTGTACTAATATCTTGGTAAAGAAAGGATGCAACACATGTATGATCATGAAGTTATAAAGATCATCACATACATGTTATTTATGAACTATTTTACAAGTAAAGTTATAAAATGATATATTGATTGAAAAGTGAGCGCACTTACGAAATCGTATATATCATACAATGTAATCTCCACAAAATTATAATAACATATCAAATGAACTAATTACTATAAGTGTCACACTTGTGCCATGAGTCTTTTGGCAGGCCTTGTTTTGAGAAAAAGAAATAATAATGAAAATCATATAGCAAAAAGAAAATATAAATCAACAAATTAATGAGATTCACTTGGAAAATACTACTATTGATTTTTTTTGTTTTATAAAATAGCTTTTCGCATTTTCTGTCTATGAAGAATACAATAATCAAAGTAATTAAAACTAATGAATATACACACTTTGATTATTGTATGCTTCACATGTATTGATATTTGATATTACGACAACATTCACACAAACCTCTATACTAATATCTTGGTAAAGAAAGGATGCAACACATGTATGATCATGAAGTTACAAAGATCATCACATATGTTCTTTATGAACTATTATACAAGTAAAGCTATCAAATAAAATATATTGAGTGAAAAGTGAGAGCACTTATACGAAATCGTATATATCATACAATGTAATCTCCACAGAATTATAATAACATATCAAATGAACTAAGTACTATAAGTGTCACACTTGTGCCCTGAATCTTTTGGCAGGCGTTGGACATTTGGAACTAGGCCCAACTCTTTTTTCAGGGACCGGAGATTGACGAGCCTCCAAGAATAGTACACCACACTCCACAACTTCGCAACCATGACAATTGAAGTCAAACTTCATCAACCTGGTCGTACTACGACGAGCCCCCAAATGCGTTGCAACTGCACCATCGTAGTCAGGTGGCAAAAACACACTCAAACATGCAAATATGATCCACTCTAAGCTCCGGCTGATTCGACATAACTGTGTAATACGTCTTGATGGGATCACCACGTAAGCTTGTGTAGAAAGATGTGTCACAGCCTTTGAACCTATTCCCCGCTGCAACCACAAGACATACTTTAAAGCTTGAGAAACTTGACAGATCCATCGAATTTGAAAACACCATCACCGATGGTCCGCTATGTCGGTGAGTGAAGTATGCGGGAACTTGTCCTCCTGGTAAGATGGCAACACCATAAACAGATTGGTGGATCTCTTCTTGTGCGTTGTGATCTAGCTTCAAGCAATTAGTGAAGTTGAGGCGAATGCTAGGGTTACGAAAGGGGCCATGTAATGTTTGAAGTGATTCACAGTTCAAAGCTGTTATATGCCGTACTGAGCACGGAAACTTCGGTAGCCATACGATATTTACGCAAAAGGAGATGTCGATCATGCGTAGGCGACGTAGTCGTATGAGGTAGTTTGTAATAACCACTAGTTGAGTATTACCTCTCAAACATAGCGCGTCTAAAATATAAGGAATATTAACCAATCTCCTCACCTTAGTCTTTTTTTTTTTTTTTTTGCTGAATTTATGCTCACCTTAGTCCTTTCCATGCAGATTTCTTCAATTCTACGCTATGACCTAACTGATGGAGGCACCTCTGTGATCGCAGTGCCTTTTATTTTAAGATAAGTAATGTTCGTTGAAATCTCTGGAAACGTTTTCAGTAGAGGGCAGTTTCTAAAGTGTAGGCGAGATAGAGATGCTAAGTTGATGTTGGTTGGGATAATCTCTAGACTTGTGCAATAAGACATCTCTAACCAACTCAGTTTAAGTAGGTTCTGTATAGATGAAGGAAGCTCCACCAAAGACTCGCACCAACTCAAATCCAATGACTCCAGGTTTGTTGCTTCCAGAAGATTTGGAAAGCTTTCCAGATTCTGAGAGTTACTCGAATTCATAAACTCGAGATTTCTTAGCGGTTGCACATAAACATAATGAATAGGTCAGATGAATATGTTGAGGCGAATGACTATCAACATGACATAGTAAAATTACATGAACTTGTAACAAATAATTTAAAATGATACGTACTTATTAATTAATACGGAAGGCCACCGAATTTCTAACAACATGATATGCACATTGATATGGAAAAGCGAAACTCTAAACGAGCTCACACAATAATCGATCTTAGAACTATATATATGAACTAATTAACAAAACCCTAAATCTTCAAAAAATTATAAGATTATATGTATGCATACACTTGAAAACTTAAAAATAAAATAAATAGTTCTTGGCCAAAGTCCATACCTAGAAAGTAGAAAGTAAAAGATATATAAGAAAAAAAACTGTTGATCATATAACCTGAGCATTGTCTCCCCATAGGGTCTTAAGCTTGCTATGAGACATGTCGAGTTCCACGAGACATTCCGTTCGGAAGCGAGAAGGCAAGAACATGTGCGGATACGCATCACATTGCAATAGCCTTAGCTGTGGCAGATAACTTAGACCTTCTTCTGAAAAATTCATTTTATTATATTATCTGTATCATTACTCCTGAAGAATCTTATGTATAAAAGATTCCTCATATTTTCAAATGCTTTCTCACTTATATAAATCTCTTCGGCAATGTCGCACATATCTACCGACATACCTAATACACTTTCCGTGCCCTGCAAGAAAAAGAAAAAAATATAGTTTACCGTGCCTGAGCACAACTACAAAATCTTTCAAGCATTCATCAAAGATATTCAATCTCATAGAAAAAAATGATGCAAGAAAGATAGAGTAAATTACCATATCATTCGTAAGAACGCCACAAATTTCTCTAGCACTCATCAAGAATTGACGTTTCCCTGGCTGATTCACAGATTGCTCGCGAACAACTTCTCTGCCCAAAAGTTGTAGCAAGGAGTGCATCACGATTTTACCATTCCCATATATTTGTATGAGAGATCTATCAACTAAGACTTTAAGTCCAAAGCTAAAATCCAAGTCGCTATTAGCTACCACCATCTGCTTCACATAGGTTTCGTGATGACCGTTAAAAAGACATGCAATGTGAAGAAACAGAACTTTGTCATCTTTGTGTAAGCCTTCGTACCCAACTTTTAACACTTTCTCAATCTCCCCATCGAGTCTAGTTTTGAGTGTAGGCAGAGAAGCTTCCCACTCGTCCTTACTTTTCCCACCCATGAACGAACCAAGAACGCGTAGACCTAACGGAAGATGACCGGCAAGAGTAGCAAATTCAATTCCAAGGTCCTTAAAATCGTCTGGTGGAGAGCGTGCTTTGAAAGTGTGTTGGCAGAATATAGCAAGAGCTTCTTCTCTTGAAGGAAAAGCCACCTTGTAAATACGGTTGATCCTGTGTGAAATCAAAAGTTGTTTGTTCCGCGTGGTCACGATGATTCTGCTCTTGTTACCAAACCATTGAGTTTCCTTTGCTAAAGCTTTGAGTTGCTCAACGTTGTCCACATCATCAAGAACGACCAGAACGTTCTGGTTCTTTAGCCTTTCTTCTATTGCGCCTAAGTGTCGTATTCTCAAACCGTGTTGATCAAGAAGTTTGGATAGGAATTTCTGTTGTAAACGCAGCTTCAAACCATAGTCATCAAGGTTCGTTTCACCATAACTTTCACTAACATTCTCCATAAAGATAGAAAGTTTGAAGTTTTCATGAAATTGGTTGTATAAGGCTCTGGCTATGGTGGTCTTACCAATGCCTGAAGGACCCCATATCCCTACCATCCTCGCTTCTTGAGACTCAAAGCATAACAAAGAGTTCATCTTTGCAATGTGAGCTTCAATTCCAACGAAGTCACTGAAATCTCTTTATGGTGTCGCATTTAAATTGTTTAATACATCCTTAGCAATTATTGTGATCATGTTTGCTTCATTGTCCCTGTCAAAAGAAATTAAATATCATTTAGGGTATAAGACCATCTCCAATGGAGGATGTGAACTATAATATCTAAACATTAAAAATAATTAAAATAATGAAAAAACAAGAATGAAAAAAAAGAAAAAAAAAAAAAAGAATCAGTGTCAAAAACTTCTAGTTCAAAGTCGGTTTCTAAAATTTTGAGGACATGTGTCTTTTTATTAATGGTTTGCTTCTTTTTATTATCAAAATTAATTATTTTATTTAATTATAATAATTTAGTATTTTTAAGAAACCCATAAATAAACCTCTACCGTTGGTGATGCTCTAAGAAGTCAGGTCTGATTTAAGGCATGTGTTAGAAAGTGCAAAAGCACATGGTCCAATAAATTTTTAAAACTTTTATTTATTTATTTATTTATTTAGGATCCTAAATTTAAAACTTTACAAAATAGGGTATAAATAAATAAATATTTTAAAATTAACACAGGTCAAAAATATTTTTAACCCCAGGCCTGTAAGAAGTGGTTTAAGAAACTTGATAATACCCGAAGAAGATTTATTTCCGTACGAGAGATCAAAACATTTATATAAAAACATAATTATAACCTAAATTAAGGTTTAAACTGCACAATGGCAATAGTATGACATGATGATTACTTGATTAGCATTATTGCTTAACATTAAAAATAACATGACCATTGTTTCCTAGCTATTTCCATTGTCATTATGCTGATTTTTTTTTCATGTTACGTACTTTATTCCTGCAATTTCCCGTAAAATATTTTGTAGACATGATTAATTATAAAACCTTTACTCATTGGTTTTAATTTGTTTGATTACGATAAAAGGGAGTGAAGAAATCATAGCTTTAGGCGTTACAATATTTGGTATTCCAATCTAGAATCACTGTAATCATTGTATCCAAATTAATCTTACCTCCAATATATAACTAGCCAACTAAGATTTTAATCAATTCGAAATAAAATAAAAACTTACCAATCTTGAGGATGGTCACCAACAATACTAGCAGCATCGGTCAACGCCTGCCTCCAACGATGTTGTTGCTCCTCCGTCTTTCCATAGCAAGCTTTCAAGAAACCCATCCCAAACTTTCCGGTCTGTTTTCTTACATCAGATGGACTCACTTTATAAAAAATCGGCATCACTTGGAGTCGTTGTTCTTCTTTGCATTTCAAGATCTCAACCAACTCGTCCAAGCACCAGCTTGAAGAAGCATAGTTCTCCGAGAACAAGACCACAGAGATCTTAGATTCTCTTATGGCTTATACGAGCTCAGGACCGATGCTATGGTTTCTTTCGATTTGGTCATCTCTGAATGTCACTATTCCCTTATGTTCGAATTCTTTGAGCAAGTGACTGAGAAAGTTTTTACGGACATCTTCCCCTCTGAAGCTAGGGAAGACGTCGTGTCTATAAGTGGTTGAGGAAGATGAAGAAGGATCTGCCATGGGTAGAGCCGTAGAGGATTAAAGATAAACTCATGGAACGATCCTTCGTACTCGATAACATATGAGATATCTTACAAATGGGAATAGTTTTCGAAATTTTAATGGTGGTTTGGTTGATCTTGGAACATTTTTTTTTTTTATATATATAAGTATGTATAATTGTCGTAACATTCCATCTCATTACGGTGTTTATTAACGTCAACGCGTAATGAGAAGAGGAAACTTCAAAGAAGATAAGGTTTTTTTTTGGTAGTCTTCACTTTTCATTCAAGACTTTCGGTTTTTTGAGAAAATTTCTACTACCATGTTTCGTAAGTAGTCGTTGACATTTGATGTCATGCATGACTCGGTTTGTTTGAATTATTTTTATCCTTTATATAAGTGATGTTCATACACATACTTGAATTCATACGCGAAGTGAAATATACTATTTATTTCATACATTAGCTCATTTATGTTGCTTGAATCATGCAGTAAATTAATACTTTTATTAGATAATAACCCGCACCATATGCATGGTAAAAATAATAATTATTTATTTAGATTTAATATAATTTTAAAATCATATAATATAATATAATTAAATTTATATGAATTTTATATAATATTATACTATAACATTAACAATATAGTTTTTATTTTATTTTTTTTATAAAATATAAGTTAATTTAATCGTGCATAGCACATGATATAACTGGATAGAAATAAGAAGTTACCATACATATTTGCTATATTTCGTAATTGATGATATGATTCATTATTTTTATCAATGTCCAAGATTTGGATATACAATATTTATGTATATATTTAATTACTTTTGACTCTTAAATAATTAAATATTATTAATTAAATAGTTTGTTACTAATCTATTAAATATGATTAGTTTAATAAATTAACAAATTTTCCTAGTCCCAAATTAGACTTGTTCAAAATATGATACAAATCAATAAGATAATATTTTTTTAGAAAAATCTATAAATATATGGTTCCATTAATATCATATATTAATAATTACCAGAAAATAATCTTATATAAATATAGAATATGATAATTTACTAAAATATGAATATATAATGGTTTGTTTTTCTTAAAATTGAAATAATGTTATGGTTTATCTACAGTTTTAAAAGTGAAATATTTTAAAGATATCACTAACTTTTAAAACAAATATAATTTTTAATTAATTATTAATAAATCATTTATTTAGTTCCAAACCGATAAATTTATAATTCTATAAATTAATAAAATATTAAAATCAAAATATTATCAATTTATAGAATTTTTATTGTAATTAAATTGATTGATTTAAAGTAGACAAACTAAGAAAAAAAAACATGTACAAATCTTGCTGAAAATTTGATACTAAATATGTTAAATCAAACATTAATTAAAAAAATAAAAATTAATATTTGTATTATCATGTTATGATCTCTTACCAAAAAAAGCAATAATGCTATATATCATATTTGTCATCTAAGAGTCATATATAAATTAAATCATAATATAATATATCATATTTCTTTATATAGTAAATCTGAATATTAAATAATCTATATCATAATAATTTTGAAAATTCATCATTTTCTTTTTAATTGATGTTTGTGACGAAAAATAACATATATTTTTAATAATATATTTTTGTATATATTACTATGAATTGTTAAAAGTTATTATATATGTTTTTACAATTATTTTCATGCATGCTATAATCACAACAATATGTAAATAATATTGTTATGACTTTCTTTTATTTGTTCTGATTAATTTTTGAGAAAAATAAAATATTATTTTTAATTATTCTGTTGTATTTATAAAAATATTTTTAATAAACAATTAATAAACATATTTTCTAATAAAAGTAGTAAACATTACTAAAATGTTATATATTTTGTTATGGATTTGAGAAAAATAAAATATTATTTTTTAATTTTTCAGTTGTTTTTATAAACAATCAATAAACATATTTTTTTAAAAAAATAGTAAGCATTAAAAAGTATTATATATTTTACTATGAATGATAAAAATAGTAAATATTAAAAAATATTATATGTTTTATAATGAGCTTATAATAAAACATATACGGATAATATTTTAAAAATATTATATAATAAATTTCGTGTATATTATATTTAGTATTAAACAGATTTTATTTTATTAAATTATTAATTCTAATATTATTGCCTTTGAATTCATTTGAATAAGTAAAATATAACATATTTATTGACATAAAATATACAATGGCATATCATGTAATTAGTCTAGTAATTTAAATCTTTTTAAAAAAAATTAGCCGAGAATGAATGTGCAGTTGACATATCAAAAAAATGACACCATTGTAATATTCTACAAATTTAAAGTTTCTCTTTAAAAATGTTTTTCTTTTAATATATAGGAGATCCTTTTTATAAGTTATATTCATACACATACTTGAATTCATACGTGAAGTGAATATATTATTTATTTCATAAATTAGCTCATATATTGATAGGGGGCGGAAGCTAGAGTAAGGAAGGGATAGACTCTGTTTTGCAAATCAGAAAACAGAGGTTTGAGAATGCTCTTCTCAGCGCTAAAAGCTCTTTATTCTAAAAACCAAATCAATAATCAACGTGCTTGCAATACAAAGAGAAAGCCATATAAATAGAAGATGATACAATTAAGTCGTATCGTAAAAACCTATCCCTACGAAGATTTAGTCATATCTTCAAAACACTTATCCTAACTTAAAATAAAATAAACGAAAATCCCATTAAGAAGATCACTTGTGCAACAAGTAACGGCATTTGAGAACAACGGTCACGATGCTACATCAGGTCCCACCGGGTTTGACGAGATTCGCCCGAATCGTGCTCCGGATTGTCGCCGGGAAACGGTGACAGGTGCTTGACGTTGAAAACATCAGCTGTGCGAACGTGAGAAGGCAAGCGGAGGCGATGCATTGTCATTTATTCGTTCAACAACCTCCACAGGACCGAGCTTACGAGACCGTAACTTATTATACTCATGAGCCGGCATCCGATCTTTAGTAATGACAGCCCACACAAGGTCTCCTGGTTCGAAGCGCAACTCCCTCCGCTTCTCATTTGCCGCCGTCCTGTACTTTTCATTCGCAAGTTCCAGATTAGTTTTTGTTTGGCGATGAACCTCCTGCAACGCATCCACAAAATCCACCGCATGGCCCTGTATTCGAGTTTTGTCCAGAAAGAAACCAGATCGAGGGGACCGCGAGGCAAGAGACTATAAACAACATGAAAAGGACTAAACCCCGAGCTGCGATTGGTGGCGTGATTGTGGGCAAATTCTGCCTGACAAAGCAAAACATCCCAACCCTTGATGTTGTCACCCACAAGACAACGGAGAAGATTCCCCAAGGAACGATTGGTTACCTCCGTTTGTCCATCAGACTGCGGATGGTACGCTGTGCTTATGTTAAGTGACGTACGTAGCAGCTTCCAAAGGGACCTCCAAAAGTGGCTAAGGAAGCGGGAATCGCGATCCAACACAATGGACGTAGGTAAACCATGCAAACGGTAAATCTTTTTGAAAAACAAAGACGCAACATGTAACGCATCTGCGGTTTTCTTGCAGGCTATAAAGTGAGCCATTTTGGAAAATCGATCCACGACAACGAAGATGGAGTCGTTGCCACGTTGAGTACGAGGTAACCCGAGGACGAAGTCCATACTGACGTGAGACCAAGGCTGATTTGGCACCGGAAGTGGCATATACAAACCCGCATTAGAAGCGGATCCTTTGCCTAATTGACACACACGACAGCGAGAGACAAATTTCTCCACTTCCTTGCGCAACGTGGTCCAAAAGTAAGAAAAAGTGACAAGTTGCAGCGTTCTATCTCGACCAACATGTCCCTCATTGTGCAGCTCACTAATGATCTTGAGTCTCCAGCTGCAAGTGGGTACACACAAGCGCAGACCAAGAAAAATAAACCCATCTTAACGAGTGAATTTAGAATGAGCGCCAGTGTCCAATTCTTCGACGATGCGAGCAAAATACGGGTCAGAAGAATAAAGCTCAGCGAATGAATCGAACCCTGCAATCGACGTCTGCAATGCTGTAAGTGTGGCGTGTCTCCGGCTTAAAGCATCCGCTGCTTTATTCAATTTACCAGACTGATGCCTGATCGAAAAAGTGAACTGCTGTAAAAACGCAATCCACGACGCATGTCAAGAAGGGACTTTCGCTTGGCTGTCAAGATGTCGCAGAACATCGTGATCAGTAAACAACACGAACTCTCGATGGACAAGATAGTGACGTCAATGCCTTATCGCTTGCATAATTGTATAAAATTCCACATCGTATGTACACGACTGGCCGGTTCTGTTGGCTCAAAACGGCTCCTATGCCTAGCTTAGATGCATCACAATGAAGCTAGAAGGTAAGTGAGAAATCCGGGAGGACTAAAACGGGAGCTGTCGTGAGCTTCTCCTTGATGAGGATGAATGCTTGTTCAGCTTCTGAGGGACCAGAAGAACTTTCCTTTACGCATACAACTGGTAATGGGTGCCATGATGGTGCTAAAGTGAGGAATGAAACGTCTATAAAACGATGCGAGACTGAAAACTCCGGACTTCAGTCGCATTGTGCGGGGAAGGCCAGGATTTCACTGCTTCTATCTTAGAGAGATCCACAGATAAGCCTTTATCCGAGACAACATAACCCAGAAAGAAGACCTGAGATAATCCGAATTCACACTTCTGTTTACCGGCAAAGAATTGTTTCTTCCGTAAAAACGCATAACACTTCACGAAGATGTCTCTCATGCTCAGCTGCTGATGAACTAAAAAATGAGAATGTCATCAAAGTATACGAAGACAAACTTGCCATTGAATGGTTTCAAAGCTTGGTTCATAACCCGCATGAAGGTGCTAGGAGCGTTGGAGAGACCAAATGGCATTACTAACCATTCAAACAAATTCTCTCAGGTTTTAAACGCTGTTTTCCATTCGTCTCCCGGTTGAATACGAATCTGGTGATAGCCACTGTTAAGATCAATTTTTGAGAAGATAGAAGCCGATCCTATCTGATCCAATAAGTCCTCTAGTCGTGGAATCAGAAATCTATATCGAACGGTGATCTTATTGATAGCGCGGCTATCAACACACATCCGCCAAGAGCCATCTTTCTTCGGGATAAGCAAAGCCGGGACAGCACACGGACTCAAGCTCTCACGAATGTGGCCTTTACAGAGAAGCTCTTCCACTTGTCGTCGGAGTTCTTCATGCTCGGTTGGGCTCATCCGGTAATGCGGCCGATTGGGGAGTGTTGCACCTGGAGCGAGATCTATCTGATGCTGAATGTCCCTGAGGGGAGGTAAACCCTGTGGTAACTCTTCCGGAAAGACATCAGCGAACTCCGCCAACACTTTCGCAAAACGTTGAGAAGGAGTAGTAGAAACGGGAGTTGCCGTGGATGACAAGAGAATGAACATCAACCCTTCCTGTTTGAACTCCTCTGTGAATTTGTCATAGGAGCACAGAAGTGGTACCGGAGGAGTAGGCGGAGATGGTGACAGAGGTAGTAAAGGAGGTGCTGTCGGGGGAGGAGTTTCCCATTGCTCGCGTGAAGGCAAGAGAAGGATCTGGTGAGTTTCCCAAATGAAACTATAAGTGTTTCTTTGCTCCATCGTGAACAATCTTACGATCAAACTCCCAAGGTCTTCCAAGAATGAGGTGACTGATATCCATCGGAGCTATGTCGCAATAGAAACGATCTTTGTAATGCGTGCCTATTGACAGCGGCACAAGGGAACGATGTGTCACGTGTACGGCGACGCCATCCTGTACCCAAGTTAACAAGTATGGAGCTGGATGTGGCTCGTATGGGAGGCCTAGTTTGAACACAGCCTCCTGCGCGATAACGTTGCGGGAGCTGCCAGAATCAATTATAAACGAACATATCCTTCCCAAGATGGTGCAAGTGGACTTAAATATATTTATGTGCAACCATAAATCTCCGCGACTTGGAGGTACTAGACAAGAACGTTTCATCACCATCAACGTGCCCTTGTCTCCATGAGTGGGGGTGAGAGATGAATCCCCTTGCACGTCGCTATCCTCATTCGAATCATACACCGGTGTCTGGAAGTCACCTGTTTCTTCGATGATAAGGTTTCGGCGACCATTCTTGGGGCAAGCGGTTTTGTCGGTGTCCCTGCTCACCACAGGAATAACATCGCAAAGCGTTTGGGCGGATAGATCGACGAAGTCCTTGGTCCTCGATGGGGGGATGTTGTCGTGAACTCTCTCCCTCTTCCCGCGAACCTTGCCCAACAGAACCCGGAATTTGTTCTGTCACACGTTGCTTCGTAGCTTGTGACGACCAGCTAGTGGAACGAAATTGTTGCTCAAACGATGCAGCGCGACGATGCGCCTCAGAAACTGTGACAGGATCAAATTGAGCTAGTGAATTTTTGGAGTTGAGGACAAAGACCTCCAATGAATCGTGAAACAATCTGGATATCGCTGTCACGATGCTCTTGAAACTCCTCTGCATATTCGTCCACCCAGCGAGAACCTTGTTTCGGGTTTTGCAGGCGCGTAAACGTCGTTCGATCATAATTATGCGGAAGGAAGGTCTTACGTAGGTGCCGTTTTAGTTTGTCCCATGAACGAAATGGTTTCCTTGCCGTTGCACGCGCGGGTCGCCTTCAGCTGTTGCCACCATGACGCGGCGTGGTTTACGAAACCTCGTTGCAACGAGAGGCACACGTCTGTCATCCGGAAACACCCTTGAAGTCCAAGATCTCCTCGACGGCGGTGATCCAAATCAATCAAAGAATCCCCTTTCACTCCACTATGGAATTCTAGAATATCCACCTTAAAACCCATCTCCCAACGGTGATCATCGTGACGCACACATGTCTCTGATGCTCGTCTTCTTCATCCTCTGTTTCTGCAACATGGTGACGTTTGGCAAACGGGTTGTCATCGTTGCGAGCTGGCTGCCGCGCATCTAAACATGTACACAGCGCTTCACTCATCTCTTGAATAGAAGTGTGTATAGTGGTTTAATTATTTTTTTGCATAGCCAGGAGTGTCGCACGCAACTCTGCCCACTCGGCTGATTGGCTAAGCGGTTCGCCAGCAGGTCGGTTGGTGTTGTTCTTAGGAGGCATCGTAAGACGTACAAAAACGCGCAGGAACGTACTAGTCTGATACCAACTGATAGGGGGCGGAAGCTACAGTAAGGAAGGGATAGACTCTGTTTTGCAAATCAGAAAACAGAGGTTTGAGAATAGAGGTTTGAGAATGCTCTTCTCAGCGCTAAAAGCTCTTTATTCTAAAAAACCAAATCAATAATCAACGTGCTTGCAATACAAAGAGAAAGCTATATAAATAGAAGACGATACGATTAAGTCGTATCGTAAAAACCTATCCCTACGACGATTTAGTCATATCTTCAAAACACTTATCCTAACTTAAAATAAAATAAACGAAAATTCCATTAAGAAGATCACTTGTGCAACAAGTAACGGCATTTGAGAACAACGGTCACGATGCTACATCATATATGTTGTTTGAATCATACAGTAACTGTGTTAATAAACCATTAACTATTGATTATATATGTTAATAATGTTGGTGTAGATCTCGCATTCCGAACTCTGTCCAATTCATCTGGAAGCCCATCTATTTAAGTGGTAAAAGAGTCAATAGTCATTATCATTTATTTTATTTATTTAACATCTCATGAGAGTCAAACTCCATAAGATTTTAAAACACACCAGATTTTTACTTTTTTCATTTATGACGTCACTTCATTTTACACAAAGTTGATTTTATACAATGGAATTGAAATCAATAGAAAATAATGATATCAACTCAACATGATGTCATTTGATTTTACAAGAAATTACACGATCAATAACATCATTGATTCTAATTTAGAATCTAATATAGGTGCCTCTATTGTCTCTGACTACCCATCCGCATTTGTCTCCCATGTGTTATCCTTAAAAGCTCCATCATAATTGCATTTAACCCATCGTTATTATGGTCCTTTATGTTGTCCTTTTTTCCTTAGCATCTAGGATTTTATTTTCATATTGCAAAATAGTAGGCCATGAACAAACCTATCCAATGGACCACTGTGTTGTCTTATGGTCCTCTATTGTCTCTCACTACCCATCCTGCCTTTGTTTTTTTTTCATTTTTTCCTTTCACAACATACATATCCAATGGACCTCTGTGTTATCGTTGAGTAGACACAATTCTTTGACTTGTCCTTGGCTCATTGCAGATCTCGTCTTCTCCATCAAATTCATCTTCTTCAACATCTATTGGTTGCATCATCTGAACATTTTGTTTTGCTTCTTCTGTTTCAGCCATGAACATCGTTGTGTTTCATGTCTTACATGTTCTGGACAAAGCTTGTATACTGTAGTATTCCTATAACCACCAACAAGGTGCTATTTCATACGATAAATTCCTTTTTTTCACAGCATGACAGTAGATGCACTTCCAGTGGTTACCATGACGTGGATCTTGAACTCCATACTTTCTGTCCGGATCTTCTTTCTTCTCTGATGTTCCAGACATGGTGCTGGATTTGAAAGCAAAACTAGAGCGAAACAATAGAGAAGAAGATATGCAGAAAGCAAAGAAATAATGGAGAAGAAGAGAAGCATAAAGCAAAGATTTGCTGCTGAACTTTGATTTGCAGTTTCTTTACTAGTTTCATTTTCTTCCTCATCACTAGGAAATTCATCTGGTGGACTTTTTTCTACCAAGAAAGTTATGTAAAGCCGCACATGCAAGAACTATCTCTGCTTGGGTTTTAATAGAAAATGGCAGTGCAGATTTAAAAATTAAAAACCAAAATTTAAAATATACCAAAAATCCTTTCGGTAACGTTTTTCAAGGATGCATGGCAAAGGTTGTAATAATTCCTTTTGATTTTGTTGGATCACGTCCTTCACCATGAAATTCTTGGAGATGATACCATGCAAACCCACAATCAACTACGAAATAATTTTTCCTGAAATATCAAAACACATTATATAACTTTTGATTTAGAAAATATTATGTTGATTATTTTTACCTTTTAGAACTTATAGTCTATTAGTTGCCTTCTTGTTAAGCATCTTGTAGAACTTTTGAATCACGAGTTGAGCCTTCCCATCCACATAGAACAAATATGAACTCAAAATCAAACTTGCAAGCAGTTAGTAACATGCTCTTTCAGGACCTTTTTACCATTGCAGTAATATAAATGCCATCAATAACTCCCATACAATCCTAAAAATAAATGCTAAAAATTGATAATATATATAAAGTTAAAAGAAAAAAACGCATCAAAAAAATCCTGAAAGTGACAGACACTTTAAACCTCAGAAGTATTTTATTTTACTAACACTTTAAAACTCATCAACCAATAATATTAACAGAAAAAATCTTTAAAGTGGTTTTCCGATTATGCGACCCCAAAAAGTTTAGACGGAATAGTAAACTCTGTTAACAAAATACCTTACAATTCGCGACTTTTTGAAATGACTCACTGAAAATTAAGAAACCAAATTATAATCAATTTGAAAAAGTACAATATATCACGATTAAACCGAAATTTGAACAGAATAATAACATCGGAATAGCTATTAATCGTGATACATGTACTTTTTAGATAATTAATTGCTTTGGTTTCTTAATTTTTTAGTGAGTCACTTCGAAGGGTTGCAAAATCGGAAGTGTATTTTGTTAACAGAGTAGTTTTTACTATTCCGTCCAAATTTCTGGGGTCGGCGAAATCAGAAGCCATTTCGAAAGTTTTTTTTTCTGTTACTAAAATTTGGTTAAATGTTTAAAGTGTTAGTATAATACCTCTGAGGTTTAAAGTGTCAGTACGTGTCACTTTCAGTGAGCTTCGTTTATGCAGTTTTTATAGAAATAATATTGCACTAAAACACGCAATATATTACCACCTAAAGTGAGGATGATAAATTTTTTCGTGCCCACTAAATGAGTAGGCCTTTGGCCATAGAAACTTGGTGCAAGCGTGTTGTTTTGAAGCTTTGAGAACTTTATGAAAATTCGTACTTGATGTGAATTTCGATCTCTTATAAAATGTGTATTATCATGTGACAATATCTTGAATTTTGGCCAACTGTCATCAAAAAAGTTGCAACCATCATCTACCACACACAAATGATGTGTGTTCTCCACATCCTGCTGTTTGTGTGTCCTTGATAAAGGTAGCATTAAATCCGCAAAACACTTCAGAATATATACGATACAATTGCCGAAATGAATGAGATATTCTCTTTCAACACCTTTTTTGTATATAATCATGTCCCTCTCAACAAAAATAATGTCACATGAATCACCGGTTGTTATATAGAGCAAATAATCAAAATCAAAAGTATTATTAGGATATAAGAACAAAAATGATTTATTATGAAAATGAAGAGGGGATGAGGAGGGATTGGAATTAGATAGAAAAAGAAGATAATGATTATTAAAAAATAATTGACCTTAAACGTAAATGAAAAGAAGTCGTGAGTATCTAATAGAGCAACACAGGTGAAGAAGAAGTATTTAATGGAAATCATATCTTTTTGGGTTTTTCTTCCCTTTGATAAGAGGAAAAAAATAGTGAATAGACGAGATATGGGATAGTATGATGTTGATAATGTTATGTTGGATTTTTATAATTAACAAAAATCTGAGGAGAAAAAGTTAGATTTTTGATTGCTATAATTTACACATTCAATTGGATCCATCACAATATTTCCATTCAAACTCTTCACGTGAAAGCAATTGTAAAATCTCCCAAAACATGAATAACACAAGAGTTTAATTGTTATATTCAAATCTTTGAATGAATAACAATAGATTTCAAACACTTTTAATAAAGAGATGGTAAATATTTAAGAACAAGTCATGGGCAGTCATCTTTTCCGGTTACACTCCCATGTCGGTACCCATTCGTCTACCCATTCGGTACCCATTCGGGTTCAAGTTGGGTTTTTTTTCGTGATTTTAGTTATTTTAGTGTTTAGTGTATAAATCTCATTCGGATTATTTTTAATTTTCAGGTCGAGTTATGGTCCAATTCATGTTCAGATCTGCTGTCCAAGTACTCAAATTGTCTGAAATTTATCGAAAATATTTTTTTAAGTTAAAGTTTTAAAATATTTTGATATATTTGGTTAAATTTTGTTAAAATTATAAAATTTTAAATATCTATTTTGTAATGTCTATTCATATCAATGCCTTTTGTTGCGCTAAAATCAGTATGTAGCATACCAGCCAGTCAGAAATTACATAAGAAACATAAAATGATAACAAAAATAAAGCTCTGCATCGGAGTCTTACTTTGCCAAGTTATCCTATTGTCGACCTGACATTTCGCTTTGAAAGCTGCGTGTCTGATACCAGTTGGAATTTACCCCCTTCTGCCTTAAAACTTTCCTCTCCACATGCCAAAATTTAAGTTTATGTATAATGTTATTGATATATCCATGGTTTTATATGGGTTTGTGGAGCTATGATATAAGTCCCTGTTTATAGAGTCTTTTTGTTAGTTTCGAATCTTTTTGAATTCTTTAACAGGTTTGGTATATGATTGGAGTCTTATTTGGAGATATTGGAGCATTCTGAAAAAAAAAAAAGGTCCCAAAACAGAACAATTGTTGCTGAAGAATAGCCAAAGTCCATGCAATAAAAACTTGCTATACCTCGAAACAGAAAATTGTTGGCAGGGTGTGCTCAGTCTGCAAATCCCGTGTAGATCGACATCTAGGGTATTAGGTGTTTCGATCGACACCAGAAAAGTGCACCCAAATCTTGCCCGGAGTATTTAAAGGATTTCTGAAATAACTTACAACGTTCACCCAGAAGTTGTATATGTACGTCGGAATCGTTGGCGGAAGGGGTTTTGCCCTCAAATCGTGTTTATGGGCATATAAAAATACTTTTTAGTGTGTGCGCTTTTTTTGGTGTGAGAACCGACAGAAACTTGTAATTTTGCGCGGGCGCTAAAGGACTTAAGAGGAGGGGGAATGTTTTTACTGAGGTTTATAGGACGAGAGATAAAAATCATCTTCTTTTGTATTTTGCCCCCAGGACTTTTTTTTGAAACGTCCCTATGTTTCTTGCTATTGATTTTCTCTTATGCTTTCTTTTTGAGGATTGACATTTTCTGTTTCACTTGATCATGATTCGGGTAGTCAGGTGTTTTCTTGGTTGGTTTAGAGTTTTTTAACAGGTGGTGATGATGATTTGTCTAAGTTGAATTGAATTGTTCAAGATACAATCATTAGAGTTCTTTCATTCTGGATTCCCCTAGGTGTTCTAATGCTTAGTATTAGCTTCATGACCTAGAAGCCTGGGGTGGGGGGGAATTTCTTATGGTTGTTTACTAGAGTTGTGGGAAACATTGTTGAGGGTGCGGACCGATATAAACGATAAGATCTTAGCATGCAGCAAAGATCTTGACGTAGTCTGTAAAAGGCATTTGTGGTGTAGGATTTGTGAAGCATATAAAAATGATTTTTTAAGGCCTTGTTTGATATAATAGGATGTGCAAGGGGAATTTGGGATTCACTGGGATTTAGACATAGATGGTGCGTCTGCAGCGGAAGTTGATTGCATAATTATACGATAGATGTTTCAAGTTCCAGGAACATACTTAATACTCACTAACATTGCTGTGCTAGTGCGGTTGTGCAGGATTCGGATTCACCTGCGAATTCCACAAGGCCTAGCTTTTCTCTTCTTTGCAACCATTCTCCTGCAGCAAATACGAGTTGCTGCTTTATTTCATTACTTGCATTACAGTTGATTTAGTGGTTTGCCTTAGCTTGATTGCAACCTATAATACAAAGTGGTGCAATCAATCTAACGTGGGCTTTTTGATGCGATGCCCTAAAGTGTAGCTACTGATCGTGTGAGTGTGCCTCTAGATTTGAGTAGGAGAGTGAGTATCTCTTAAGGGTTTATTTGAGCAAGCTACTAAAGTTATAGGTCGATGTGCGGAAAAATTCAGTTTGGTGCCATTCAATAAGAAAAATCGTGGGATAATCCCCTTGCATCCTCTTTCAGCAAGCTGATTTTTGTGGAAACCAGTGACACGAGCAATTTTGCATAGCCATGCTGAGTGATTGGAATTCACTCTCTAAGACGCCTGGGGTATTAATCAGTCCTCTATCTTTGGCCTTCCTCCTTGTATAAGTGCCTTTATTAGCCCTCTTACTACAAATCCCGCATTTGTCTCCCATGTGTTTATCCTTAAAAGCTCCATCATAAATAGGCATTTAACCCATCCTTGTTATGGTCGTTAGGTTGTCGTTTTTTTTTATTTTAGCATGCCTAGGTTTTATTATTCAGTTGTTGGTCTAAGATAATTAGCCAAGGGAATAAACCCTCTCGCACTGATACGTGGTCTGTCTGGTGTGTGCTGTATAGTACCTCTCATTGTCTATGCTTACACATCGCACGCCTTTGTTTTTTACACAGAGGTTGTTTCATTTCAACAACACATACCAGTGATCCCAATGCACCTTTGTGTTGTCGTTGAGTAGGCACAAGTATTTTGAGTCTTGTTTCCTTGGCTCATTGGCCGAAGTCCTCGTCATCTCCAGTCAAATTCAGTCGTGACATTCAGCCGCCTGCTATGTTTCCGCTGGCATCTGAACTTTTTGTTTGGGTTTTCTTCATTTTCAGCAATAAACATCGTTCTTTCAGGTGCCTTACACATTTTTTTGGACAAAGCTCGCATACTTGGTATTCCTATAAACCGCCAACAAGGTGTTGCTTCATAACTATACATGCCTAGCTTTTTCACGCATGACAGTAGATGCACTTCTAGTGGTTACCATGAAGTGGATCTTGAACTCCATACTTTCTGCCCGGATCTTTTTTCTTCTCTGATGTTCCAGACATGGTGCTGGTTTCGAAAGCAGAACTAAAGTGAAAGAATAGAGAAGAAGATATGCAGAAAGCAAAGAAATAATGGAGAAGAAGAGAAGCATAAAGCAAAGATTTAAGAAGAAGAGAAGTAGAAGACAAAGAGTTTTATTGACAAAAGGAAAGGCGTGATCACATATTTTCTCGTGAAAACTTAATTTAAGTTGTCAGTTTTCATTTATTATATTTTCTTTGTTAGAAATATCAATCAGCAGAAGTGGAAAACACATATTTTCAAAATCTAACGGTTACCTATTTCAAGTGTGCGCTTTACTCGCCTCTCGCTTCTGGAAAATGCATCAAGGCGCACGCTTTGTTGATCCACCCTCGCATTGACTAATAGAGAGGTCATCGAGTTTGCACCTTAAGCCTTAGGCGCAGAAAGAGCGCGCCTTTTAAACCAAGATCCTGTTGTATCTTCTCTTGCTAAACAAACTGTCTTACTCCATGGAATATGTTGTTGCTCATAAAAGTGTATTTCTACTCTTCCATAATTTAAGTATCCAAAACGCTAGTTGTTTTGAGAATAGAGCTGATGTGTTCTTCTGACGATCAAAGATAGCTTTCATTTTATCGTCAAGGAGAATACCTGAATTCATTATAGTATTGCTCATAATCCCTGATGCACACCAAGTCGCATGTGCATACTTACAATCGAAAAACAGATGTTTGATTGTTTCTTCTTCACAACAATGCCGATAAATAGAATGTGGATTTATATGTTGTCGCCTTAACGTGTCCCTTGTTGCTAAATTGTCTGATAGCATACGCCATAGGAAATGTTTGATTTATGGTGATGTACGTAGTTTCCATATTCTCTGTTTTTGATCTACTTCTCCTTGTATCGGCTGGATTATTGGTGCTGTTGGTGAATGTAAGGCCAGCCAATACGCTGATTTACTGTGAATATTCCATATTTGTTGTAATGCCATCCCAATAGATTAGGAGCGTAATCTGGGAAAATCTTGAGTTCCACTATGCGTTCAACATGCTCTATTGTAACTAGTTCATGTATTGTAGTTTTATCCCAGCATGTATGGTCTATATTGAATATGTCTCAAACTTTAATTGGTTGTGTGTCTGAGTATCTGGGTCTTGGTGCTCTTGGAGAGTGAGTTGCTAACCATGGGTCAGCCCATGCGTTTATTAGTTGACCGTTGCCAACTAGGAATCTCATCCCCTGTTTTAGTAGGTCTCATTCTTGCAGAATTGAATGTCAAATGCACTCTTCCCACATGTGGCAGTCAAAATATTATTGTCGTGATAATATTTCAGTGATGTCTCCAAGCTTGTTTTCTAAGAAGAGCTAAGTTGAAGTTTTACAAGTCACGGAATCCAGATCCTCCCTCTTAATTAGGGATTCCTAAACGTTTCCATGTCAGCCAATGCATCTTTTTCTGATTGTCTCCATAACTCCACCATAAATGGGCCAATATGTTATTTATGTCTTCACAAATCTCCTTTGGTAGTTTAAAAACATTCATGGAATCTTTTTGTTATTTTAGTATAAACATATCTAATATATAGGATTTATAATTGTGATTTTGAAAATCTGATTATTTTATATCTAAATATAACTAATATTTATATAAATACAATTGTATTTCAGATATTTCGAATACCCATACTCATACGTTTCTTAGTTCTGTTTGGGTTTTTTAGATATAAAAGTGAAGATTCCATTCGAATATTTACACCAGTTCCGGTTCAGTACCTTTAAGGCTTTAAGTTCAGTTCAAATAGATTTGATTTTTCAGATCCGATTTTTATGCCCAGATTAAAAACTAATAACACTAAATTTCAAAAAAAACTAATGAATATAGTTTAAATACAATAACCAGATTTTAAAAAATAATTTAAAATCAATGATTGGATAACAATATTTATTAAATAAAATGGGTGCATCAAAATTAGTAATTCACATAATCACGATACGTGACTGATTTTCCAATTCAAATTTTGACATGTTAATGATTGCGACACGTAGCGAATCAAATCGATTAGATTTTGACATATCTCGTAATTAAATTAAAAGTAAAACAAAAATAAATAAAAAGATATATTTCAATTTAGAAAAAGAAAATACCTTCAAACACTAATTTAAAAGAAAAAGAAAAATATAATTTGGAAGAAAAAAAAAAGAGAAGTTAATAAAATGAGATATTTCTTCTGGAAGCGTCTAACTGCCCACCTGTCTTCCAGAATGATCCCTTCTAACAGGTAGGCCTTGATTTCATCTTTCCAAGGCTTCTCTTGCTGTCCGATATCTTCCTCCATCGGATCGTTTGCCTCGTCATCCTGATGTAATACTGCGTTGCAGGATCCTTTTGATAGTTGAATACTAGGTTGTTCGATAATTTCTACTGGGATTGTTCGTCTTAAGGCAGGATCTGTTGTGGATGCCAATGCTGCCAACGCGTCGGCGGCGGTGTTTTCTGCTCGCGGAATTTTGGTTATTTTGAAGGAATCAAACTGCTTTGCTATTACCTGGACTTGTTTAAGATATGCATCCATCCGTTCATTTTTTGCATCATAATCTCCCCTAAATTGGCTGACGACGAGCTGGGAATCGCAGAAGGCGTGAACATGTTTTGCTTTTACCTCTTAGGCGAGCCAAAGTCCAGCCAGCAGGGCTTCGTATTCAGCTTCGTTTGAAGCGGGGAAACTGAGTTTGAAGGATTGCTCAAGAATTTCTCCGGTTGGTGATTTCAGACAGATACCGATTCCTGATCCTTGTTTCGAAGATGCTCCGTCTACATAAAGATTCCATTGGTTTTCTGTAGGCAGCTCCGCATCTAGTAGATCCAGTGGTAACTCGATCACGAAATCTGCCAAAACTTAAGATTTGGCGCTGGTTCGAGCGCGGTACTCGATATCGTACTCCGACAGTTCTATCGCCCATTTAGCCATTCGGCCTGATTGGCTTGGGCTGTGCAGGATGCTTCGAAGTGGTTGGCTGGTGTAGACGACGATGAAGTGGGATTGGAAGTAGGGTCGTAGTTTCCGTGCCGAGATGATGACTGCAAAAGCGAGTTTTTCTAACGCTGGGTAGCGTGTTTCGGCTCCATCCAAAGTTTTGCTAATGTTGAAAATTAGTTTCTGTTCGCCGCGGTCTTCCTTGACAAGGACGCCACTTACTGCTGCAATCGAGACTGCGATGTAGAAGTATAAAGTCTCGCCGTTTTCTGGTTTTGCTAATATTGGAGGGGTGATTAGGTATTGATTTAGCTTCGTGAACGCTTCTTCGCACTTTTCGTCCCAATCGAAGCGTTTGTTGCTTCGAAGTAATTGATAAAAGGATAGGCATTTATCCGTTGATCGCGAGATAAATCTTTTTAGAGCGGCGATTCTGCCGGTTAACCTTTGTATTTCTCGTGTGTTTTTTGGCGATGGGAGGTCCAGAATTGCCGATATTTGCTTTGGGTTTGCTTCTATCCCTCTTTGAGTGACGACATATCCTAGGAATTCCCCTGAGGTTACGCCGAATGTGCATTTGGCTGGATTTAGCTTCATGCCATATTTCTCAAGGGTTTTAAAGCAATCCTTAAGGTGGCCGACGTGATCTTTTGCGATTGCAGATTTGACTAACATATCGTCAATGTAAACTTCCATAGTGCGGCCGAGTTGACTTGCGAATATTTTGTTTACCAGTCGGTGGTAGGTTGCTCCTGCGTTTTTTAGCCCAAAGGCATGACCTTATAACAGTATATTCCGCGATCCGTGATAAAAGCTGTTTTTTCTCTATCGCCGGGGTGCATGAAGATCTGGTTGTATCCTGAGAAGGCGTCCATGAAAGACAGGAGCTGGTTTTCGGCTGTTGATTCGACCAGTCGGTCGATATGTGGAAGCGGAAAACAGTCCTTTGGATATGATTTATTAAGGTCGGTGAAGTCGACGCAGACCCTCCATTTGCCGTTCTTCTTTTTGACCACGACGGGATTGGCTAAACAGTCAGGGTATTGAACCTCGATAATTGATCTGGCACCGAGTAATTTTCCACTTCGTCAGTCACGGCTTGCGCTTTCTCGGGACCGAGCTTTCTGCATTTTTTTTTATAGGTTTAAACGCTGGGTCGACGTTTAGTTTGTACGAAGTGATCCTGGTGTCAATTCCCTTCATATCCTCTATGGACCAAGCGAACAGATGCACATGGTCGCGCAAAAGTTTTATGAGGTCTGTTTTGATATCTTCTGAAAGGTCACCTCCAACGCTCACAAGTCTCTCTGGATGCTTCTCGTCGATGCTTACCTATATAACTCGCTCTAGGGTTTTAAGGATCTTTTGTGGAAGCGGGAGACGTGCCCGCGTCTAAATCACTCTTGTTCATCATGCCCAGCGTGGTCGACGATCTGATACTTTCTTTTCGTTGAGAAGACACATTGTGCTGCATGCCTACTGGTCGCCCTCAGCAAGTGTGAATGCTCCGCGTTGGGCTTGACGGAACTGATGCATTGCATGGTACGTCGATCGGACGATCAGGCTTTCATCGGCATGCAATCCACGGTGTTCCAAGAGGCATTGTAAGAAGGTCGGGCGGCTGATCGACTGCGAATTTCTACCTTTATAAAGTCATGCCGCCGCATGTGAGCGCATCTAGGTATATACGAACCGATGCTTGTAAGAAACGTGTACGCCTGCGAACCGGGTCAATGCGTGGATTTCTATCACTATTATACTTGTTTTTATCAATATGCATTCTGACAGAGTATCCCAATATGACGTTCGCACTGTGCTCCACCGCTCGATCAGGACTTTGGAAACCTGTGCATGTCAGTGGATCTGTAAAATTTATCACCATCGTGTCAAAAGTGTGATTCGTGACGAGCTTCGTTTGGTCCTCCGCTTGTCGACTTCGATCGGACATCTCGTAGTCCTTGGGAATGCGGTGAGATCCATCGCTTTGCCTGCCTAGCCCGCTTTGTTCTTCGTGTGATCTTATTATCTTGCAGCGAGCTGGGCATTCATGAAATTATTACCTCCCTAAATCCATGTAGGTACTGTCGATGGCTTGCTCGAACTTGTTTTTCCGTAGGTGCGTGGCCTGGCGTGACGTAGGGTAAAGGGCTGTTGTTTTTTTGAATGTATAACGATAGCTGGTCGTTGACGGGGGAGCGTTTCTCGCTTCGTCTTTCATTACTTGATTTTTTAAGAATTTATTCTCCTAATGCTCCCCACAGTCTGAGCGCCAATTGTTGACCCCCCCTGTGTGAAAATCACTACTAGGTTTTGATTAAACAGTTGTGGGTTTTCGCGAGAATAGCATCTTTTATTGATAGTAAAGAAGTGTAGCAATTACAAGATGAATGGTATAACGAGAGGTTATAGCCGAAGTGCAAAAGAAGCGCTATTGCATAATAACTTAGAAAGCGTTGGAGTCTACGCGTTTAGCTTCTCGCTGCCCCTCTACTAGATAGTCCTGAGTTGCTCCTTCTAGCAAGCTTCGCCGAGTCTCGGTAATTTCTAGAGATAGGAGGTCGGGTTTGCCTCAGAACTCCTTTTCCTATTTGTGCTTACGTAATATTTTTTTCGTATCTACGATATGAAAATATCTCCTGTATCTCGCGAAGAATAATGGAAATTCTCCTTTCTCGTTTTGGTAAATCCTATGTCCCTCCCTTATTCCATAATTGTCTTTTAAGAATTTTTCTTAATCTGAGCCTAGGGTTGAAGCGCGGATCTTCCTGCGTCCTTTTGATGGATTTTCAGACAGTCTCTTAGTTATTTGCGGAGAATGCTTTATTTAGGAAATGTCGACCTCATTTTTCACCTCTCTAAAACTAAATAATAATGAAGAATATACACTTTGCTTATTGTATGAAACTTCACATGTAATTGTCTTTGATATTAACGGCAACATTCACACAGTCCTCTGCTACATAATATCTTGGTAAAGAAGCGATGCCAACACATGATATGAATCATGAAGTTATAAAGATCATCAGCATACATGTTATTTGTGAGAATATTTTACACAGTAACTGTTTTATAAATATGATATATTGATTGGACCCCAAGTGAGCGCACTTACGAATGCGTCATATATCATACATGTACTCTCCACAAAATATATTAAAACATATCAAATGAACTAACTTCACTATAAAGTGTCACCACTTGCTGCCATGAGTCTTTTGGCAGGCCCTGTTTTGTGAGAAAAAGAAATAATCTAAAATTCATATAGCAAAAAGAAAATATAAATCAAAAATATTAATGCGATTCCGTTGCAGACAATACTACTCATTGATTTATTTGGTGTATAAAATAGCTTTTCAGCCAATTTTATGTCTATGAAGATGACAATAATCAAGTAAATTGAAAAATAATGATATACACCGCTTTGATTATGACTAATGCTTCACATTTATTGATATTTGATATTGCGGCCCAACATTCACAACAAACCTACTATCCTAATATCTTGGTAAAGAAAGCCGAATAAGCAACTACCAAAAATAGCCTCTGCATCATGAAGTTACAAAGCATCATCACATAGTGTTCGTTATCGACCTTATTATACAAGCTAAGAGCCCTATCGAAATAAAATAGTATTGAGTGAAAGGTGAGAGCGCCTTATGACGAAGTCGTGATTTATCCTAGCAATGTAATCTCAACCAGAATTATCAGATAACATATCAAATGAAGCTAAGTACTATAAGTGTCACACATTTGTAGCCCTGAATCTTTTTGCAGGTGTTGTGACATTTGGGCAACTAGGCCCAACCTCTTTTTTCAGCGGACCGGAGATTGACGAGCCTCCAGGAGACAATGAGTACGCGGGGCGCACGACGCCACCACTTTCCCTCCCCTCAACCAACCCCCCCACCCATTGACAATTGAGTCAAACTTCATCAACCTGGTCGCTACTAACGACTAGCACCCAAATGCTTTGCAACTGCACCATCGTAGTTTCTTTCAACCAGTGGCAAACAACACTCAACATGCAAATAATGATCGCACTCTAAGATCCGGCTGCATGTCGACATAACTGCTGTATAACGTCTGAACTGGATCGACCACGTAAGCTTGTGTAGAATGATGTGTCATAGCATTTGAACCTATTCCCCGCTGCAACCACAATATCATAAACCTTTAAAGCTTGTAGCAACTTTAACAAGATACATCGCCCCCCCCCTCGAATTGAAACACATCACCGAAATGTCCGCGCATGTCTGCTGAGGTCAAGAATGCAGGAGAACTTGTCCTCCCTGAGTAAGATGTGCTAACACCAATCAAACAGGTTGGTCGGAATCACTCTTCTGCTGCGTTGTGATCTAGCTTCGAAGCCAATTAAAGTGCAAGTTGAGGCTAGATGCCGCTAGGGTTACGAAACGGGCGCCACTGATAATGTTTGAAGTGCATTCCACAGTTCAGCAGACTGTTATATGCCGTACTGAGCACGGCAAACGTCGCGTAGCCATACGATATTTACGCCAAAGGAGATGTCGATCATGCGTAAGCGACCGTATCCCGTATGCAGGTAGCTTTGGTATAGACCACCTAGTGGAGTAATTACCTCTCACACCATCAAGCGCGTCTAAAAATATAAGGAATACTTAACCAATACTCCTCACCGTAGTCCCTTTTCTTCTTTTAGCCTCTGCAATTTATGACTGCACCCTTAGTCATTTCCATGCAGATTTGCTTTCAATTCTAACTACGCTATCAGACCTAACCTGAGTGGAGGCACCTCTGTGATCGGGGGAGGGGGGGGAAGTGCATTTTATGTTAAATAGTAAGGTCGTTGAAATCTCTGGAAAACGTTTTTTCGTAAGAGTGCCAGTTTCTTCTATGTGTAGGCGAAGATAGAGCATGCTAATTTGCATGTTTGGTTGACGTGATAATCTCATAGACTTGTTGCAATAAGCACATCTCTAAACCAAACTCAGCCTTAAGTGAGTTTCTGCTATAGATGAAGGAAGCTCCACCAAGACTCCGCACCAACTCAAATCACAATGACTCCAGCGTTTGTTGCTTCAAGAAGTATTGGAAAGCTTTCACCAGATTCCGGAAGGTTTACTCGAATTCATACACTCGAGATTTACCTTAAGCGCGTTTTTGGACATAAACTAATGACTCGGTCGAGAATGAATATGTTGAGTGCGAATGACTATCAACGATGACATAGTAAAATTAACATGAACTTGTAACAATAAAATTAAAATGATGACGTACTTATTAATTCAATACTGAAGCATCCGCATTTTCTAACAAAATGATAAGCCAAATATGCTATGGAAGATAGCCGAAACTACTAAACGAGCTCACACAATAAATCGATCTTAGAACCGCTATATATATGAAACTAATTAACAAAAACCTAAATACTCAAAAAATTATAAGATTAATACGTATGCATACACTTGAAAACTCTAAAAATAAAATAAATGAAGTTCTTGGCCAAAGTCCCAATTACCTAGACACGTAGCAAGATAAATCTATATGAATAAACAACTGCGCTTGAATCATATAACCTGAGCATTGTACTACCCTCATAGCGAGTCTTAAGCTTGCCTCAATGATACATGTACGATTATACACGGAGACATTCCGTTTCGGCGAAGGCGAGGCAAGGCAGAACATGTGCGGATACGCATCACATTGCCAATAAGCCTTAGCCTGTGGCACGATGAACTTTAGACCTTCTCCAGAACATTCATTTTAACTATTATATTATTGTATCATTACTCCTGAGAATCTTATGTATAAAAGATTCCTCATATTTTCCAAATGCTTTCTTTCTCAATTATATAAATCTCTTCGGCAATGGTCCGCCCACAATCTACCGACGTACCTAATACACTTTCCGTGCCACTGCACACGAAAAAGAAAAAATATATAGTTACCGGCCTGAGCCACAACCTACAAAATATTTACAAGCATTCATCAAGGATATTCCAATCGCATCCTACAAAAAAATGATGCAGAGAAAGAGAGAGATAACCGTAGCATATTCATTCGCTACGAAACGCCACAAATTTGCTCTAGCCACCTCATGCAAGAATTGACGTTTTCCCTGGCTGCTCCTGTGATTGCTCGCGGGCAACCTCTCTGACCAAAAGTTGTCGCAAGGAGTGCATCCCGATTTTATCCATTCCCATATATTTGGATGAGAGATCTATCAACTAAGACCTCACTTAGATCCAAAAGCTAAAATCCAAGTCGCTATTAGCTAACCACCATCTCGCTTCACATAGGTTTCGTTAAGAAGCGTTTAAAAGACATGCCATGTGGAAGAAACAGAACATTAGTCATCTTTGATGTAAGCCTTCGCTAACCAACTTTTAACAACTTCCTCAATCTCACCACATCGAGTCCTAGTTGTGGTTATGTAGGCCAGAGAAGCATTCCCACTCGTCCCTTAACTTTTCTCACCCAGGCCCCTGCAACCTAGAACCGCGCTAGACCTAAACGGAAGATTACCGGCAAGAGTAGCAAATTCAATTCCAAGTGTACGCCGAAAATCGTCTGGTGCGAGAGCTTGCCTTTGAAAAGCTGTGATATGCAGACAATATAGCAGATCTTCTTCTCTATGAAGGAAAAGCCACCTTGCTAAATACGAGATGATCCCTGTGTGAAATCAAAGTATGCTTGTTCCGCGGTGTGCACGATGATCTAGCTCCTTGTTACCAAACCATTGAGTTTCCTTGAAGAATGAAGCTTTGGACGGTTTGCTAAACGTTGTCAAAATCATCCACAGAAACACCGAGCAACGTTCTGGTTCTTTAGCCTATTCTTCTATTGCGGCAAAGTTGTCGTATGCTCAAACCGTGTATGATCAAGAAGTTTGGATGAGGAATTTCTGTTGTAAACGCAGCTTCAAACCATAGGCATCAAGTCGTTCGTTTCACCATAATACTTTCACTAACCTTCTCCATAAGGAACAGTAAAGTTTTTCTGAAGATTTCATGAAATTGGTTGTATAAGGCCTACTGGCATAATGGTGATCTTACCAATAGCCTGAAGGAACCCCATATCCCTACCTATCCTCCGTCATTACTGAGAACTCAAACCATAACAAAGAGTTCATCTTTGCCCAATGTGAGCCCTTCAATTCCAACGAAGTTCACTGAAATCTCTCTTATGGTGTGCGCATTTAAATTGATTTAATACATCCTCATAGACAGTATTGTGATCATAGGTTAGCCTTAATAAACATCATTCCTGTCAAAAATAAACTATCAGTTCGGGTATAAGACCCATCTCCTAATGAGGAAGATTGTGAACGTATCAATATGCTACACCTTTAAAAAGATTAAAATAATGAAAAAACAAGAATGAAAATCTCCATCCAAAAAAAAAAAGAATCAGTGTCAAACTTCTAGATTCGAAGTAGGTTTCTAAAAATTTTTGAGGACTGCTTATTTATTTTGTCTTTTTATTAATGGTTTGCCTTCATTTAATTATCAAAATTAATTATTTATTTTCAAATTATAATAAATTAGTATTTTTAAAGAAACCCATAAATAAACCTCTAGCGTTGGTGATTCGCTAAAGACGTCGTTCTGATTTAAAGGCATGTGTTAGAAGTGCAAAAGCACATGTCCATAAATTTATTAAAACTTTTATTTATTTTAATTTCTTCGGATCCTATTTTTAAACCTTTACAAAATAGGGTATAAAATAATACATATTTTAAATTAACACCGGTCAAAATTTTTGTACCCCCAGCCTGTAAGAAGTGGTTTAAGAAACTTGATATACCCGAAGAAGATTTTTTCGTAACTGAGATCAAAACATTTATATAAAAACATAATTATAAACCTAATTAAGGTTTAAACTGCACATGGCAATCGTATGACATGATGATTCTATGATTGCATTAATTGCTATACATTAAAATAACATGACCATTGTTTCCTAAGCTGAGTTTCCATTGTCATTATGCTGATTTTTTTTTCATGTTACGTACTTTATTCCTGCAATTTCCCGTAAAATATTTTGTAGACATGATTAATTATAAAACCTTTACTCATTGGTTTTAATTTGTTTGATTACGATAAAAGGGAGTGAAGAAATCATAGCTTTAGGCGTTACAATATTTGGTATTCCAATCTAGAATCACTGTAATCATTGTATCCAAATTAATCTTACCTCCAATATATAACTAGCCAACTAAGATTTTAATCAATTCGAAATAAAATAAAAACTTACCAATCTTGAGGATGGTCACCAACAATACTAGCAGCATCGGTCAACGCCTGCCTCCAACGATGTTGTTGCTCCTCCGTCTTTCCATAGCAAGCTTTCAAGAAACCCATCCCAAACTTTCCGGTCTGTTTTCTTACATCAGATGGACTCACTTTATAAAAAATCGGCATCACTTGGAGTCGTTGTTCTTCTTTGCATTTCAAGATCTCAACCAACTCGTCCAAGCACCAGCTTGAAGAAGCATAGTTCTCCGAGAACAAGACCACAGAGATCTTAGATTCTCTTATGGCTTATACGAGCTCAGGACCGATGCTATGGTTTTCTTTCGATTTGGTCATCTCTGAATGTCACTATTCCCTTATGTTCGAATTCTTTGAGCAAGTGACTGAGAAAGTTTTTACGGACATCTTCCCTCTGAAGCTAGGGAAGACGTCGTGTCTATAAGTGGTTGAGGAAGATGAAGAAGATCTGCCATGGGTAGAGCCGTAGAGGATTAAAGATAAACTCATGGAACGATCCTTCGTACTCGATAACATATGAGATATCTTACAAATGGGAATAGTTTTCGAAATTTTAATGGTGGTTTGGTTGATCTTGGAACATTTTTTTTATATATATAAGTATGTATAATTGTCGTAACATTCCATCTCATTACGGTGTTTATTAACGTCAACGCGTAATGAGAAGAGGAAACTTCAAAGAAGATAAGGTTTTTTTTTGGTAGTCTTCACTTTTCATTCAAGACTTTCGGTTTTTTGAGAAAATTTCTACTACCATGTTTCGTAAGTAGTCGTTGACATTTGATGTCATGCATGACTCGGTTTGTTTGAATTATTTTTATCCTTTATATAAGTGATGTTCATACACATACTTGAATTCATACGCCAAGTGAAATATACTATTTATTTCATACATTAGCTCATTTATGTTGCTTGAATCATGCAGTAAATTATACTTTTATTAGATAATAACCCGCACCATATGCATGGTAAAATAATAATTATTTATTTAGATTTAATATAAATTTAAAATCATATAATATAATATAATTAAATTTATATGAATTTTTATATAATATTATACTATAACATTAACAATATAGTTGTTATTTTTATTTTTTATAAAATATAAGTTAATTTAATCGTGCATAGCACATGATATAACTGGATAGAAATAAGAAGTTACCATACATATTTGCTATATTTCGTAATTGATGATATGATTCATTATTTTTATCAATGTCCAAGATTTGGATATACAATATTTATGTATATATTTAATTACTTTTGACTCTTAAATAATTAAATATTATTATTAAATAGTTTGTTACTAATCTATTAAATATGATTAGTTTAATAAATTAACAAATTTTCCTAGTCCCAAATTATGATTTATGGTGATGTACGTAGTTTCCATATTCTCTGTTTTTGATCTACTTCTCCTTGTATCGGCTGGATTATTGGTGCTGTTGGTGAATGTAAGGCCAGCCAATACGCTGATTTACTGTGAATATTCCATATTTGTTGTAATGCCATCCCAATAGATTAGGAGCGTAATCTGGGAAAATCTTGAGTTCCACTATGCGTTCAACATGCTCTATTGTAACTAGTTCATGTATTGTAGTTTTATCCCAGCATGTATGGTCTATATTGAATATGTCTCAAACTTTAATTGGTTGTGTGTCTGAGTATCTGGGTCTTGGTGCTCTTGGAGAGTGAGTTGCTAACCATGGGTCAGCCCATGCGTTTATTAGTTGACCGTTGCCAACTAGGAATCTCATCCCCTGTTTTAGTAGGTCTCATTCTTGCAGAATTGAATGTCAAATGCACTCTTCCCACATGTGGCAGTCAAAATATTATTGTCGTGATAATATTTCAGTGATGTCTCCAAGCTTGTTTTCTAAGAAGAGCTAAGTTGAAGTTTTACAAGTCACGGAATCCAGATCCTCCCTCTTAATTAGGGATTCCTAAACGTTTCCATGTCAGCCAATGCATCTTTTTCTGATTGTCTCCATAACTCCACCATAAATGGGCCAATATGTTATTTATGTCTTCACAAATCTCCTTTGGTAGTTTAAAAACATTCATGGAATCTTTTGGTTATGTTAGTTATAAAACATATCTAATATATAGGATTTATAATTGTGATTTTGAAAATCTGATTATTTTATATCTAAATATAACTAATATTTATATAAATACAATTGTATTTCAGATATCTTTCGAATACCCATACTCATAATTATACGTTTCTTAGTTCTGTTTGGGGTTTTTTAGAATATAAAAGTGAAGATTCCATTTCGAATATTTACACCAGTTTCCGGTTCAGTGGTACCTTTAAAGGCTTTAAAGTTCAGTTCAAATAGATTTGATTTTTCAGATCCGATTTTTAAATGCCCAGATTAAAAAACTAATAACACTAAATTTCAAAAAAAACCTAATGAATATATAGTTTAAATACAATAACCAAGATTTTAAAAAATAATTTAAAATCAATGATTGGATAAACAATATTTATTAAATAAAAATGGTGTGCATCAAAATTTAGTAATTCACATAATCACGATTTACGTGACTGAATTTTCCAAATTCAAATTTTGACATGTTAATGATTGCGACACGTAGCGAATCAAATCGATTAGATTTTGACATATCTCGTAATTAAATTAAAAGTAAAAAACAAAAATAAATAAAAAAGATATATTTCAATTTAGAAAAAGAAAATACCTTCAAACACTAATTTAAAAGAAAAAGAAAAAAAAATATAATTTGGAAGAAAAAAAAAAGAGAAGTTAATTAAAATGAGATATTTTCTTCTGGAAGCGTCTAACTGCCCACCTGTCTTCCAGAATGATCCCTTCTAACAGGTACGGCCTTGATTTCATCTTTCCATAGGCTTTTTCTCTTTGCTGTCCGATATCTTCCTCCATCCGGATCGTTTGCCTCGTCATCCTGATGTAATACTGCGTTGTCAGGATCCTTTTGATAGTTGAATACTAAGGTTGTTCGATAATTTCACTGGGATTGTTCGTCTTAAGGCAGGATCTGTTTTGTGGATGCCATGCTGCCAACTAACGCGTCGGCGGCGGTGTTTTCTGCTCTGCTCGGAATGTTTGGTTATTTTGAATGAATCAAAACTGCTTTGCTATTACCTGGAACTTTGTTTTTAAGATATGCATCCTCCGTTCATTTTTTTGCATCATAATCTCACCCTAAATTGGCTGACGACGAGCTGGGAATCGCAGAAGGCGTTTGAACATGTTTTTGCTTTTTACCTCTTAAGGACGAGCCAAAGTCCCAGCCAGCCAAGGGCCTTCGTATTCAGCTTCGTTTGAAGCGGGGAAACTGAGTTTGAAGGATTGCTCCAAGAATTTCCTCTTCTCCGGTTGGTGATTCATCCAGACAGATACCGATTCCTGATTCCTTGTTTCGAAGATGCTCCCGTCCTACCATAAAGATTCCATTGGTTTTTTTCTGTAGGCAGCTCCGCATCTAGTAGATCCAGTGGTAACTCGATCACGAAATCTGCCAAAAAAAAACTTAAGATAATTGGCGCTGGTTCGAGCGCGGGTACTCGATATCGTACTCCGACAGTTCTCTCCGCATCGCCCATTTTAGCCATTCGGGGCCTGATTGGCTTGGGCTGTGCAGGCTGCTTCGAAGTGGTTGGTTTGGCTGGTGTATGACGACGATGAAGTGGGATTGGAAGTAGGGTCGTAGTTTCCGTGTCCGAGATGATATGACTGCAAAAAGCGAGTTTTTCTAACGCTGGGTAGCCGTGTTTTCGGCTCCATCCAAAAGTTTTGCTAATGTTGAAAATTAGTTTCTGTTCGCCGCGGTCTTCCTTGACAAGACGCCACTTAACTGCTGCAATCCCCCCCGAGACTGCGATGTAGAAGTATAAAGTCTCGCCGTTTTCCTGGTTTTGCTAATATTGGAGGGGTGATTAGGTATTGATTTAGCTTCGTGAACGCTTCTTCTTCGCACAACTTTCGTCCCAATCGAAGACGTTTGTTGCTTCGAAGTACATTGATAAAAGGATAGGCCCATTTATTCCGTTGATCGCGAGATAAATCTTTTTAGAGCGGCGATTCTGGCCGGTTAAACCTTTGTATTTCTCGTGTGTTTTTTTTTTGGCGATGGGAGGTCCAGAAATTGCCAGATATATTTGCTTTGGGGGTTTTGCTTCTATCCCTCTTTGAGTGAACGACATATCCTAGGAATTCCCCTGAGGTTTTACGCCGAATTGTGCATTTTGGCTGGATTTAGCTTCATGCCATATTTCTCAAGGGTTTTAAAGCAATCCTTAAGGGTGGCCGACGTGAATCTTTTGCGATTTGCAGATTTGACTAAAACATATCGTCAATGTAAACTTCCATAAGTGCGGCCGACGTTGACTTGCGAATATTTTGTTTTTACCAGTCCGGTGGTAGGTTGCTCCTGATGGCGTTTTTTTAGCCCAAAGGGCATGACCTTATAACAGTATATTTTCCGCGATCCGTTGATAAAAGCTGTTTTTTTTCTCTATCGCCGGGTGCATGACGATCTGGTTGTATCCTGAGAAGGCGTCCAATGAAAGACAGGAGCTGGTTTTTCGGCTGTTGATTTCGACCAAAAAGTCGGTCGATATGTGGAAGCGGAAAAACAGTCCTTTGGATATGATTTATTAAGGTCGGTGACGTCGACGCAGACCCTCACATTTGCCGTTCTTCTTTTTGACCACGACGGGATTGGGCTAAACCAGTCAGGGTAATGAACCTCGATAATTGATCTGGCACCGAGTAATTTTTTCCACTTCGTCAGTCACGGGCTTTGCGCTTTCTTTCTTCGGGACCGAGCTTTTCTGCCATTTTTTTTTTTTATAGGTTTTAAAAACGCTGGGGTCGACGTTTAGTTTTGTACGAAGTGATCCTGGTGTGTCAATTCCCTTCATCAATCCTCTATGGACCAAGCGAACAGATGCACATGGTCGCGCAAAAGTTTTATGAGGTCTGTTTTGATATCTTCTGAAAGGTCCACCTCCAACGCTCACAAGTCTCTCTGGATGCTTCTCGTCAGATGCTTACCTATATAACTCGCTCGGGTTTTGGGTCTTTTTGTGGAAGGGGAGACGTGGGTCTAAAAATCTTTTGTTCATCATGCAGGTGGTCGCCGATCTGATCTTTCTTTCGTTGAGAAGACACATTCGTGCTGATGACTGGTCGCCTAGAAGTGTGAATGCTCCCCCGGTTGGGGTTTGGGAACTTGATGCATTGATGGTACGTCGAGACGATGGCTTTCATGGCATGAATCCACGGTGTTCCAAGGATGGCATTGTAGATGGTCGGGCGGTTGATGACTGCGAATTCTACCTTTCTAGTCATGCCGCCGATGTGAGTGATTAGGTATATCGAAACGATGTTGTAAGAGGTGTCGCCTGCGAACCCGGTCAATGGTTTTTCTGATCACTATTATCTTGTTTTTATCAATATGCATTCTTGACAGCGTATCTTCCAATATGACGTTGACTGTGCTCCCACCGTCGATCAGGACTTTGGAAAACCGTGCTGTCATGGGATCTGTAAAGTTTATCACCAGCGGGTCAAAGTGTGATTCGTGCGAAGCTTCGTTGGTCCTCTGTTGTGAAATTCGATCGGCATCTCGTGTCTTGGGATGGGTGGATCTCGCTTTGCCGCTGCCGCTTTTTTCTTCGTGTTGTCTTATTTCTTGCAGCGAGCTGGGATCGTGAAATATTTCCTCCGAAAATCATGTGGGTACTGTCGATGGTTGCTCGAACGTGTTTTTCCGTAGGTGGTGGGGTCGCGACAGTAAGGGGCTGTTGATGTGAATAAGATAGCTGTCGTTGACGGGGAGGTTCATCGCTTCGGCTTTCTTACTTGATTTTTTAAGAATTTATTCTCCTAGTCCCCCACAGTCGGCGCCAATTGTTGAACCAGAAAAATCACCACTAGGGGTTTGATTAACAGTTGTGGGTTTCGGAGAATAAGATCTTTTATTAATAGTAAGAAAGTGTAGCAATTACAAAGAAGGGTATAACCGAAAGGTTTTATGCCGAAGTGAAAAAGAAGGTTTGCAAAGTAAATTAGAAAAGCGTTTGGAGTCTCGGGTTTTTTAGCTCTGCTGCTCTCTAGATTGTCTGAGTTGTCCTTCTAGGCTTCGGAGTCTCTGTATTTATAGAGATAGGAGGTCGGTTGCTCCGAACTCCTTTTCCTCCTTTTGTCCTTCGTGAAATATTTTCGTATCTACGATATGAAAATATCTCTTATTCTCCGAAGAATATGGAAATTCTCCTTTATCTTTTGGTAAAATCCGGATGATGTTCCCGGTCTTTCCATAATTTGTCTTTTAAGAATTTTCCTTTAATCCGAGCTAGGTCGGCGCGGTCTTTCCTGGTCCTTGATGAGTTTAGGTTATTGCGGAGAATGCTTTTTTAGGAAATGTGCTCATTTCCCCTCTAACAAATAATAATGAAGAAATATACACTTTGCTTATTGTATGCTTCACATGTATTGATATTTGATATTAACGGCAACATTCACACAGCCTCTGTACTAATATCTTGGTAAAGAAAGGATGCAACACATGTATGATCATGAAGTTATATAAAGATCATCACATACATGTTATTTATGAACTATTTTACAAGTAAAGTTATTAAAATGATATATTGATTGAAAAAGTGAGCGCACTTACGAAATCGTATATATCATACAATGTAATCTCCACAAAATTATAATAAACATATCAAATGAAACTAATTACTATAAGTGTCACACTTGTGCCATGAGTCTTTTGGCAGGCCTTGTTTTGAGAAAAAAGAAATAATAATGAAAATCATATAGCAAAAAAGAAAATATAAATCAACAAATTAATGAGATTCACTTGGAAAAATACTACTATTGATTTTTTTTTGTTTTATAAAATAGCTTTTCGCATTTTTCTGTCTATGAAGAATACAATAATCAAAGTAATTAAAACTAATGAATATACACACTTTGATTATTGTATGCTTCACATGTATTGATATTTGATATTACGACAACATTCACACAAAACCTCTATACTAATATCTTGGTAAAGAAAGGATGCAACACATGTATGATCATGAAGTTACAAAGATCATCACATATGTTCTTTATGAACTATTATACAAGTAAAGCTATCAAAATAAAATATATTGAGTGAAAAGTGAGAGCACTTATACGAAATCGTATATATCATACAATGTAATCTCCACAGAATTATAATAACATATCAAATGAACTAAGTACTATAAGTGTCACACTTGTGCCCTGAATCTTTTGGCAGGCGTTGGACATTTGGAACTAGGCCCAACTCTTTTTTCAGGGACCGGAGATTGACGAGCCTCCAAGAATAGTACACCACACTCCCACAACTTCGCAACCATGACAATTGAAGTCAAACTTCATCAACCTGGTCGTACTACGACGAGCCCCCAAATGCGTTGCAAACTGCACCATCGTAGTCAGGTGGCAAAACACACTCAAACATGCAAATATGATCCACTCTAAGCTCCGGCTGATTCGACATAACTGTGTAATACGTCTTGATGGGATCACCACGTAAGCTTGTGTAGAAAGATGTGTCACAGCCTTTGAACCTATTCCCCGCTGCAACCACAAGACATACTTTAAAGCTTGAGAAACTTGACAGATCCATCGAATTTGAAAACACCATCACCGATGGTCCGCTATGTCGGTGAGTGAAGTATGCGGGAACTTGTCCTCCTGGTAAGATGGCAACACCATAAACAGATTGGTGGATCTCTTCTTGTGCGTTGTGATCTAGCTTCAAGCAATTAGTGAAGTTGAGGCGAATGCTAGGGTTACGAAAGGGGCCATGTAATGTTTGAAGTGATTCACAGTTCAAAGCTGTTATATGCCGTACTGAGCACGGAAACTTCGGTAGCCATACGATATTTACGCAAAAGGAGATGTCGATCATGCGTAGGCGACGTAGTCGTATGAGGTAGTTTGTAATAACCACTAGTTGAGTATTACCTCTCAAACATAGCGCGTCTAAAATATAAGGAATATTAACCAATCTCCTCACCTTAGTCCTTTTTTTTTTTTTTGCTGAATTTATGCTCACCTTAGTCCTTTCCATGCAGATTTCTTCAATTCTACGCTATGACCTAACTGATGGAGGCACCTCTGTGATCGCAGTGCCTTTTATTTTAAGATAAGTAATGTTCGTTGAAATCTCTGGAAACGTTTTCAGTAGAGGGCAGTTTCTAAAGTGTAGGCGAGATAGAGATGCTAAGTTGATGTTGGTTGGGATAATCTCTAGACTTGTGCAATAAGACATCTCTAACCAACTCAGTTTAAGTAGGTTCTGTATAGATGAAGGAAGCTCCACCAAAGACTCGCACCAACTCAAATCCAATGACTCCAGGTTTGTTGCTTCCAGAAGATTTGGAAAGCTTTCCAGATTCTGAGAGTTACTCGAATTCATAAACTCGAGATTTCTTAGCGGTTGCACATAAACATAATGAATAGGTCAGATGAATATGTTGAGGCGAATGACTATCAACATGACATAGTAAAATTACATGAACTTGTAACAAATAATTTAAAATGATACGTACTTATTAATTAATACGGAAGGCCACCGAATTTCTAACAACATGATATGCACATTGATATGGAAAAGCGAAACTCTAAACGAGCTCACACAATAATCGATCTTAGAACTATATATATGAACTAATTAACAAAACCCTAAATCTTCAAAAAATTATAAGATTATATGTATGCATACACTTGAAAACTTAAAAATAAAATAAATAGTTCTTGGCCAAAGTCCATACCTAGAAAGTAGAAAGTAAAAGATATATAAGAAAAAAAAACTGTTGATCATATAACCTGAGCATTGTCTCCCCATAGGGTCTTAAGCTTGCTATGAGACATGTCGAGTTCCACGAGACATTCCGTTCGGAAGCGAGAAGGCAAGAACATGTGCGGATACGCATCACATTGCAATAGCCTTAGCTGTGGCAGATAACTTAGACCTTCTTCTGAAAAATTCATTTTATTATATTATCTGTATCATTACTCCTGAAGAATCTTATGTATAAAAGATTCCTCATATTTTCAAATGCTTTCTCACTATATATAAATCTCTTCGGCAATGTCGCACATATCTACCGACATACCTAATACACTTTCCGTGCCCTGCAAGAAAAAGAAAAAAAATATAGTTTACCGTGCCTGAGCACAACTACAAAATCTTTCAAGCATTCATCAAAGATATTCAATCTCATAGAAAAAAAATGATGCAAGAAAGATAGAGTAAACTTACCATATCATTCGTAAGAACGCCACAAATTTCTCTAGCACTCATCAAGAATTGACGTTTCCCTGGCTGATTCACAGATTGCTCGCGAACAACTTCTCTGCCCAAAAGTTGTAGCAAGGAGTGCATCACGATTTTACCATTCCCATATATTTGTATGAGAGATCTATCAACTAAGACTTTAAGTCCAAAGCTAAAATCCAAGTCGCTATTAGCTACCACCATCTGCTTCACATAGGTTTCGTGATGACCGTTAAAAAGACATGCAATGTGAAGAAACAGAAACTTTGTCATCTTTGTGTAAGCCTTCGTACCCAACTTTTAACACTTTCTCAATCTCCCCATCGAGTCTAGTTTTGAGTGTAGGCAGAGAAGCTTCCCACTCGTCCTTACTTTTCCCACCCATGAACGAACCAAGAACGCGTAGACCTAACGGAAGATGACCGGCAAGAGTAGCAAATTCAATTCCAAGGTCCTTAAAATCGTCTGGTGGAGAGCGTGCTTTGAAAGTGTGTTGGCAGAATATAGCAAGAGCTTCTTCTCTTGAAGGAAAAGCCACCTTGTAAATACGGTTGATCCTGTGTGAAATCAAAAGTTGTTTGTTCCGCGTGGTCACGATGATTCTGCTCTTGTTACCAAACCATTGAGTTTCCTTTGCTAAAGCTTTGAGTTGCTCAACGTTGTCCACATCATCAAGAACGACCAGAACGTTCTGGTTCTTTAGCCTTTCTTCTATTGCGCCTAAGTGTCGTATTCTCAAACCGTGTTGATCAAGAAGTTTGGATAGGAATTTCTGTTGTAAACGCAGCTTCAAACCATAGTCATCAAGGTTCGTTTCACCATAACTTTCACTAACATTCTCCATAAAGATAGAAAGTTTGAAGTTTTCATGAAATTGGTTGTATAAGGCTCTGGCTATGGTGGTCTTACCAATGCCTGAAGGACCCCATATCCCTACCATCCTCGCTTCTTGAGACTCAAAGCATAACAAAGAGTTCATCTTTGCAATGTGAGCTTCAATTCCAACGAAGTCACTGAAATCTCTTTATGGTGTCGCATTTAAATTGTTTAATACATCCTTAGCAATTATTGTGATCATGTTTGCTTCATTGTCCCAGTCAAAAGAAATTAAATATCATTTAGGGTATAAGACCATCTCCAATGGAGGATGTGAACTATAATATCTAAACATTAAAAATAATTAAAATAATGAAAAAACAAGAATGAAAAAAAAGAAAAAAAAAAAAAGAATCAGTGTCAAAAACTTCTAGTTCAAAGTCGGTTTCTAAAATTTTGAGGACATGTGTCTTTTTATTAATGGTTTGCTTCTTTTTATTATCAAAATTAATTATTTTATTTAATTATAATAATTTAGTATTTTTAAGAAACCCATAAATAAACCTCTACCGTTGGTGATGCTCTAAGAAGTCAGGTCTGATTTAAGGCATGTGTTAGAAAGTGCAAAAGCACATGGTCCAATAAATTTTTAAAACTTTTATTTATTTATTTATTTAGGATCCTAAATTTAAAACTTTACAAAATAGGGTATAAATAAATAAATATTTTAAAATTAACACAGGTCAAAAATTTTTGTAACCCCAGGCCTGTAAGAAGTGGTTTAAGAAACTTGATAATACCCGAAGAAGATTTATTTCCGTACGAGAGATCAAAACATTTATATAAAAACATAATTATAACCTAAATTAAGGTTTAAACTGCACAATGGCAATAGTATGACATGATGATTACTTGATTAGCATTATTGCTTAACATTAAAAATAACATGACCATTGTTTCCTAGCTATTTCCATTGTCATTATGCTGATTTTTTTTTCATGTTACGTACTTTATTCCTGCAATTTCCCGTAAAATATTTTGTAGACATGATTAATTATAAAACCTTTACTCATTGGTTTTAATTTGTTTGATTACGATAAAAGGGAGTGAAGAAATCATAGCTTTAGGCGTTACAATATTTGGTATTCCAATCTAGAATCACTGTAATCATTGTATCCAAATTAATCTTACCTCCAATATATAACTAGCCAACTAAGATTTTAATCAATTCGAAATAAAATAAAAACTTACCAATCTTGAGGATGGTCACCAACAATACTAGCAGCATCGGTCAACGCCTGCCTCCAACGATGTTGTTGCTCCTCCGTCTTTCCATAGCAAGCTTTCAAGAAACCCATCCCAAACTTTCCGGTCTGTTTTCTTACATCAGATGGACTCACTTTATAAAAAATCGGCATCACTTGGAGTCGTTGTTCTTCTTTGCATTTCAAGATCTCAACCAACTCGTCCAAGCACCAGCTTGAAGAAGCATAGTTCTCCGAGAACAAGACCACAGAGATCTTAGATTCTCTTATGGCTTATACGAGCTCAGGACCGATGCTATGGTTTCTTTCGATTTGGTCATCTCTGAATGTCACTATTCCCTTATGTTCGAATTCTTTGAGCAAGTGACTGAGAAAGTTTTTACGGACATCTTCCCCTCTGAAGCTAGGGAAGACGTCGTGTCTATAAGTGGTTGAGGAAGATGAAGAAGGATCTGCCATGGGTAGAGCCGTAGAGGATTAAAGATAAACTCATGGAACGATCCTTCGTACTCGATAACATATGAGATATCTTACAAATGGGAATAGTTTTCGAAATTTTAATGGTGGTTTGGTTGATCTTGGAACATTTTTTTTATATATATAAGTATGTATAATTGTCGTAACATTCCATCTCATTACGGTGTTTATTAACGTCAACGCGTAATGAGAAGAGGAAACTTCAAAGAAGATAAGGTTTTTTTTTGGTAGTCTTCACTTTTCATTCAAGACTTTCGGTTTTTTGAGAAAATTTCTACTACCATGTTTCGTAAGTAGTCGTTGACATTTGATGTCATGCATGACTCGGTTTGTTTGAATTATTTTTATCCTTTATATAAGTGATGTTCATACACATACTTGAATTCATACGCGAAGTGAAATATACTATTTATTTCATACATTAGCTCATTTATGTTGCTTGAATCATGCAGTAAATTAATACTTTTATTAGATAATAACCCGCACCATATGCATGGTAAAATAATAATTATTTATTTAGATTTAATATAATTTTAAAATCATATAATATAATATAATTAAATTTATATGAATTTTATATAATATTATACTATAACATTAACAATATAGTTTTATTTTTATTTTTTATAAAATATAAGTTAATTTAATCGTGCATAGCACATGATATAACTGGATAGAAATAAGAAGTTACCATACATATTTGCTATATTTCGTAATTGATGATATGATTCATTATTTTTATCAATGTCCAAGATTTGGATATACAATATTTATGTATATATTTAATTACTTTTGACTCTTAAATAATTAAATATTATTAGTTAAATAGTTTGTTACTAATCTATTAAATATGATTAGTTTAATAAATTAACAAATTTTCCTAGTCCCAAATTAGACTTGTTCAAAATATGATACAAATCAATAAGATAATATTCTTTTAGAAAAATCTATAAATATATGGTTCCATTAATATCATATATTAATAATTACCAGAAAATAATCTTATATAAATATAGAATATGATAATTTACTAAAATATGAATATATAATGGTTTGTTTTTCTTAAAATTGAAATAATGTTATGGTTTATCTACAGTTTTAAAAGTGAAATATTTTAAAGATATCACTAACTTTTAAAACAAATATAATTTTTAATTAATTATTAATAAATCATTTATTTAGTTCCAAACCGATAAATTTATAATTCTATAAATTAATAAAATATTGAAATCAAAATATTATCAATTTATAGAATTTTTATTGTAATTAAATTGATTGATTTAAAGTAGACAAACTAATAAAAAAAACATGTACAAATCTTGCTGAAAATTTGATACTAAATATGTTAAATCAAACATTAATTAAAAAAATAAAAATTAATATTTGTATTATCATGTTATGATCTCTTACCAAAAAAAGCAATAATGCTATATATCATATTTGTCATCTAAGAGTCATATATAAATTAAATCATAATATAATATATCATATTTCTTTATATAGTAAATCTGAATATTAAATAATCTATATCATAATAATTTTGAAAATTCATCATTTTCTTTTTAATTGATGTTTGTGACGAAAAATAACATATATTTTTAATAATATATTTTTGTATATATTACTATGAATTGTTAAAAGTTATTATATATGTTTTTACAATTATTTTCATGCATGCTATAATCACAACAATATGTAAATAATATTGTTATGACTTTCTTTTATTTGTTCTGATTAATTTTTGAGAAAAATAAAATATTATTTTTAATTATTCTGTTGTATTTATAAAAATATTTTTAATAAACAATTAATAAACATATTTTCTAATAAAAGTAGTAAACATTACTAAAATGTTATATATTTTGTTATGGATTTGAGAAAAATAAAATATTATTTTTTAATTTTTCAGTTGTTTTTATAAACAATCAATAAACATATTTTTTTTAAAAAATAGTAAGCATTAAAAAGTATTATATATTTTACTATGAATGATAAAAATAGTAAATATTAAAAAATATTATATGTTTTATAATGAGCTTATAATAAAACATATACGGATAATATTTTAAAAATATTATATAATAAATTTCGTGTATATTATATTTAGTATTAAACAGATTTTATTTTATTAAATTATTAATTCTAATATTATTGCCTTTGAATTTATTTGAATAAGTAAAATATAACATATTTATTGATATAAAATATACAATGGCATATCATGTAATTAGTCTAGTAATTTAAATCTTTTTAAAAAAAATTAGCCGAGAATGAATGTGCAGTTGACATATCAAAAAAATGACACCATTGTAATATTCTACAAATTTAAAGTTTCTCTTTAAAAATGTTTTTCTTTTAATATATAGGAGATCCTTTTTATAAGTTATATTCATACACATACTTGAATTCATACGTGAAGTGAATATATTATTTATTTCATAAATTAGCTCATATATTGATAGGGGGCGGAAGCTAGAGTAAGGAAGGGATAGACTCTGTTTTGCAAATCAGAAAACAGAGGTTTGAGAATGCTCTTCTCAGCGCTAAAAGCTCTTTATTCTAAAAACCAAATCAATAATCAACGTGCTTGCAATACAAAGAGAAAGCCATATAAATAGAAGATGATACAATTAAGTCGTATCGTAAAAACCTATCCCTACGAAGATTTAGTCATATCTTCAAAACACTTATCCTAACTTAAAATAAAATAAACGAAAATCCCATTAAGAAGATCACTTGTGCAACAAGTAACGGCATTTGAGAACAACGGTCACGATGCTACATCAGGTCCCACCGGGTTTGACGAGATTCGCCCGAATCGTGCTCCGGATTGTCGCCGGGAAACGGTGACAGGTGCTTGACGTTGAAAACATCAGCTGTGCGAACGTGAGAAGGCAAGCGGAGGCGATGCATTGTCATTTATTCGTTCAACAACCTCCACAGGACCGAGCTTACGAGACCGTAACTTATTATACTCATGAGCCGGCATCCGATCTTTAGTAATGACAGCCCACACAAGGTCTCCTGGTTCGAAGCGCAACTCCCTCCGCTTCTCATTTGCCGCCGTCCTGTACTTTTCATTCGCAAGTTCCAGATTAGTTTTTGTTTGGCGATGAACCTCCTGCAACGCATCCACAAAATCCACCACATGGCCCTGCATTCGAGTTTTGTCCAGAAAGAAACCAGATCGAGGGGACCGCGAGGCAAGAGACTATAAACAACATGAAAAGGACTAAACCCCGAGCTGCGATTGGTGGCGTGATTGTGGGCAAATTCTGCCTGACAAAGCAAAACATCCCAACCCTTGATGTTGTCACCCACAAGACAACGGAGAAGATTCCCCAAGGAACGATTGGTTACCTCCGTTTGTCCATCAGACTGCGGATGGTACGCTGTGCTTATGTTAAGTGACGTACGTAGCAGCTTCCAAAGGGACCTCCAAAAGTGGCTAAGGAAGCGGGAATCGCGATCCAACACAATGGACGTAGGTAAACCATGCAAACGGTAAATCTCTTTGAAAAACAAAGACGCAACATGTAACGCATCTGCGGTTTTCTTGCAGGCTATAAAGTGAGCCATTTTGGAAAATCGATCCACGACAACGAAGATGGAGTCGTTGCCACGTTGAGTACGAGGTAACCCGAGGACGAAGTCCATACTGACGTGAGACCAAGGCTGATTTGGCACCGGAAGTGGCATATACAAACCCGCATTAGAAGCGGATCCTTTGCCTAATTGACACACACGACAGCGAGAGACAAATTTCTCCACTTCCTTGCGCAACGTGGTCCAAAAGTAAGAAAAAGTGACAAGTTGCAGCGTTCTATCTCGACCAACATGTCCCTCATTGTGCAGCTCACTAATGATCTTGAGTCTCCAGCTGCAAGTGGGTACACACAAGCGCAGACCAAGAAAAAATAAACCCATCTTAACGAGTGAATTTAGAATGAGCGCCAGTGTCCAATTCTTCGACGATGCGAGCAAAATACGGGTCAGAAGAATAAAGCTCAGCGAATGAATCGAACCCTGCAATCGACGTCTGCAATGCTGTAAGTGTGGCGTGTCTCCGGCTTAAAGCATCCGCTGCTTTATTCAATTTACCAGACTGATGCCTGATCGAAAAAGTGAACTGCTGTAAAAACGCAATCCACGACGCATGTCAAGAAGGGACTTTCGCTTGGCTGTCAAGATGTCGCAGAACATCGTGATCAGTAAACAACACGAACTCTCGATGGACAAGATAGTGACGTCAATGCCTTATCGCTTGCATAATTGTATAAAATTCCACATCGTATGTACACGACTGGCCGGTTCTGTTGGCTCAAAACGGCTCCTATGCCTAGCTTAGATGCATCACAATGAAGCTAGAAGGTAAGTGAGAAATCCGGGAGGACTAAAACGGGAGCTGTCGTGAGCTTCTCCTTGATGAGGATGAATGCTTGTTCAGCTTCTGAGGGACCAGAAGAACTTTCCTTTACGCATACAACTGGTAATGGGTGCCATGATGGTGCTAAAGTGAGGAATGAAACGTCTATAAAACGATGCGAGACTGTGAAAACTCCGGACTTCAGTAGCATTGTGCGGGGAAGGCCAGGATTTCACTGCTTCTATCTTAGAGAGATCCACAGATAAGCCTTTATCCGAGACAACATAACCCAGAAAGAAGACCTGAGATAATCCGAATTCACACTTCTGTTTACCGGCAAAGAATTGTTTCTTCCGTAAAACGCATAACACTTCACGAAGATGTCTCTCATGCTCAGCTGCTGATGAACTAAAAATGAGAATGTCATCAAAGTATACGACGACAAACTTGCCATTGAATGGTTTCAAAGCTTGGTTCATAACCCGCATGAAGGTGCTAGGAGCGTTGGAGAGACCAAATGGCATTACTAACCATTCAAACAAATCCTCTCAAGTTTTAAACGCTGTTTTCCATTCGTCTCCCGGTTGAATACGAATCTGGTGATAGCCACTGTTAAGATCAATTTTTGAGAAGATAGAAGCCGATCCTATCTGATCCAATAAGTCGTCTAGTCGTGGAATCGGAAATCTATATCGAACGGTGATCTTATTGATAGCGCGGCTATCAACACACATCCGCCAAGAGCCATCTTTCTTCGGGATAAGCAAAGCCGGGACAGCACACGGACTCAAGCTCTCACGAATGTGGCCTTTACAGAGAAGCTCTTCCACTTGTTGCCGGAGTTCTTCATGCTCGGTTGGGCTCATCCGGTAATGCGGCCGATTGGGGAGTGTTGCACCTGGAGCGAGATCTATCTGATGCTGAATGTCCCTGAGGGGAGGTAAACCCTGTGGTAACTCTTCCGGAAAGACATCAGCGAACTCCGCCAACACTTTCGCAAAACGTTGAGAAGGAGTAGTAGAAACGGGAGTTGCCGTGGATGACAAGAGAATGAACATCAACCCTTCCTGTTTGAACTCCTCTGTGAATTTGTCATAGGAGCACAGAAGTGGTACCGGAGGAGTAGGCGGAGATGGTGACAGAGGTAGTAAAGGAGGTGCTGTCGGGGGAGGAGTTGCCCATTGCTCGCGTGAAGACAAGAGAAGGATCTGGTGAGTTTCCCAAATGAAACTATAAGTGTTCTTTGCTCCATCGTGAACAATCTTACGATCAAACTCCCAAGGTCTTCCAAGAATGAGGTGACTGATATCCATCGGAGCTATGTCGCAATAGAAACGATCTTTGTAATGCGGGCCTATTGACAGCGGCACAAGGGAACGATGTGTCACGTGTACGGCGACGCCATCCTGTACCCAAGTTAACAAGTATGGAGCTGGATGTGGCTTGTATGGGAGGCCTAGTTTGAACACAGCCTCCTGCGCGATAACGTTGCGGGAGCTGCCAGAATCAATTATAAACGAACATATCCTTCCCAAGATGGTGCAAGTGGACTTAAATATATTTATGTGCAACCATAAATCCCCGCGACTTGGAGGTACTAGACAAGAACGTTTCATCACCATCAACGTGCCCTTGTCTCCATGAGTGGGGGTGAGAGATGAATCCCCTTGCACGTCGCTATCCTCATTCGAATCATACACCGGTGTCTGGAAGTCACCTGTTTCTTCGATGATAAGGTTTCGGCGACCATTCTTGGGGCAAGCGGTTTGTCGGTGTCCCTGCTCACCACAGGAATAACATCGCAAAGCGTTTGGGCGGATAGATCGACGAAGTCCTTGGTCCTCGATGGGGGGATGTTGTCGTGAACTCTCTCCCTCTTCCCGCGAACCTTGCCCAACAGAACCCGGAATTTGTTCTGTCACACGTTGCTTCGTAGCTTGTGACGACCAGCTAGTGGAACGAAATTGTTGTTCAAACGATGCAGCGCGACGATGCGCCTCAGAAACTGTGACAGGATCAAATTGAGCTAGTGAATTTTGGAGTTGAGGACAAAGACCTCCAATGAATCGTGAAACAATCTGGATATCGCTGTCACGATGCTCTTGAAACTCCTCTGCATATTCGTCCACCGAGCGAGAACCTTGTTTCGGGTTTTGCAGGCGCGTAAACGCCGTTCGATCATAATTATGCGGAAGGAAGGTCTTACGTAGGTGCCGTTTTAGTTTGTCCCATGAACGAATGGTTTCCTTGCCGTTGCACGCGCGGGTCGCCTTCAGCTGTTGCCACCATGACGCGGCGTGGTTACGAAACCTCGTTGCAACGAGAGGCACACGTCTGTCATCCGGAACACCCTTGAAGTCCAAGATCTCCTCGACGGCGGTGATCCAATCAATCAAAGAATCCCCTTTCACTCCACTATGGAATTCTAGAATATCCACCTTAAAACCCATCTCCCAACGGTGATCATCGTGACGCACACATGTCTCTGATGCTCGTCTTCTTCGTCCTCTGTTTCTGCAACATGGTGACGTTTGGCAAACGGGTTGTCATCGTTGCGAGCTGGCTGCCGCGCATCTAAACATGTACACAGCGCTTCACTCATCTCTTGAATAGAAGTGTGTATAGTGGTTTAATTATTTTTTTGCATAGCCAGGAGTGTCGCACGCAACTCTGCCCACTCGGCTGATTGGCTAAGCGGTTCGCCAGCAGGTCGGTTGGTGTTGTTCTTAGGAGGCATCGTAAGATGTACAAAACGCGCAGGAACGTACTAGTCTGATACCAACTGATAGGGGGCGGAAGCTACAGTAAGGAAGGGATAGACTCTGTTTTGCAAATCAGAAAACAGAGGTTTGAGAATAGAGGTTTGAGAATGCTCTTCTCAGCGCTAAAAGCTCTTTATTCTAAAAACCAAATCAATAATCAACGTGCTTGCAATACAAAGAGAAAGCTATATAAATAGAAGACGATACGATTAAGTCGTATCATAAAAACCTATCCCTACGACGATTTAGTCATATCTTCAAAACACTTATCCTAACTTAAAATAAAATAAACGAAAATCCCATTAAGAAGATCACTTGTGCAACAAGTAACGGCATTTGAGAACAACGGTCACGATGCTACATCATATATGTTGTTTGAATCATACAGTAACTGTGTTAATAAACCATTAACTATTGATTATATATGTTAATAATGTTGGTGTAGATCTCGCATTCCGAACTCTGTCCAATTCATCTGGAAGCCCATTATTTTATGGAAGTGCAATAGGATCTATCTATTTAAGTGGTAAAGAGTCAATAGTCATTATCATTTATTTTATTTATTTAACATCTCATGAGAGTCAACTCCATAAGATTTTAAAACACACCAGATTTTTACTTTTTTCATTTATGACGTCACTTCATTTTACACAAAGTTGATTTTACAATGGAATTGAAATCAATAGAAAATAATGATATCAACTCAACATGATGTCATTTGATTTTACAAGAAATTACACGATCAATAACATCATTGATTCTAATTTAGAATCTAATATAGGTGCCTCTATTGTCTCTGACTACCCATCCCGCATTTGTCTCCCATGTGTTATCCTTAAAAGCTCCATCATAATTGCATTTAACCCATCGTTATTATGGTCCTTTATGTTGTCCTTTTTTCCTTAGCATCTAGGATTTTATTTTCATATTGCAAAATAGTAGGCCATGAACAAACCTATCCAATGGACCACTGTGTTGTCTTATGGTCCTCTATTGTCTCTCACTACCCATCCTGCCTTTGTTTTTTTCATTTTTTCCTTTCACAACATACATATCCAATGGACCTCTGTGTTATCGTTGAGTAGACACAATTCTTTGACTTGTCCTTGGCTCATTGCAGATCTCGTCTTCTCCATCAAATTCATCTTCTTCAACATCTATTGGTTGCATCATCTGAACATTTTGTTTTGCTTCTTCTGTTTCAGCCATGAACATCGTTGTTTCATGTCTTACATGTTCTGGACAAAGCTTGTATACTGTAATATTCCTATAACCACCAACAAGGTGCTATTTCATACGATAAATTCCTTTTTTTCACAGCATGACAGTAGATGCACTTCCAGTGGTTACCATGAAGTGGATCTTGAACTCCATACTTTCTGTCCGGATCTTCTTTCTTCTCTGATGTTCCAGACATGGTGCTGGATTTGAAAGCAAAACTAGAGCGAAACAATAGAGAAGAAGATCTGCAGAAAGCAAAGAAATAATGGAGAAGAAGAGAAGCATAAAGCAAAGATTTGCTGCTGAACTTTGATTTGCAGTTTCTTTACTAGTTTCATTTTCTTCCTCATCATTAGGAAATTCATCTGGTGGACTTTTTCTACCAAGAAAGTTATGTAAAGCCGCACATGCAAGAACTATCTCTGCTTGGGTTTTAATAGAAAATGGCAGTGCAGATTTAAAAATTAAAAACCAAAATTTAAATATACCAAAAATCCTTTCGGTAACGTTTTTCAAGGATGCATGGCAAAGGTTGAATAATTCCTTTTGATTTGTTGGATCACGTCCTTCACCATGAAATTCTTGGAGATGATACCATGCAAACCCACAATCAACTAAATAATTTTTCCTGAAATATCAAAACACATTATATAACTTTTGATTTAGAAAATATTATGTTGATTATTTTTACCTTTTAGAACTTATAGTCTATTAGTTCTTCTTGTTAAGGCATCTTGTAGAACTTTTGAATCACGAGTTGAGCCTTCCCATCCACATAGAACAAATATGAACTCAAAATCAAACTTGCAAACAGTTAGTAACATGCTCTTTCAGGACTTTTTACCATTGCAGTAATATAAATGCCATCAATAACTCCCATACAATCCTAAAATAAATGTAAAAATTGATAATATATAAAGTTAAAAGGAAAAACGCATAAAAAATCCTGAAAGTGACAGACACTTTAAACCTCAGAAGTATTTTACTAACACTTTAAACTATCAACCAATAATATTAACAGAAAAAATCTTTAAAGTGGTTTCCGATTATGCGACCCCAAAATTTTAGACGGAATAGTAAACTCTGTTAACAAAATACCTTACAATTCGCGACTTTTCGAAATGACTCACTGAAAATTAAGAAACCAAAATTATAATCAATTTGAAAAAGTACATATATCACGATTAAACAGAAATTTGAACAGAATAATAAACTCGGAATAGCTATTAATCATGATACATGTACTTTTTAGATAATTAATTGCTTTGGTTTCTTAATTTTTAGTGAGTCACTTCGAAGGGTTGCAAAATCGGAAGGTATTTTGTTAACAGAGTTTACTATTCCGTCTAAATTTCTGGGGTCGCGAAATCAGAAGCCACTTCGAAAGTTTTTTCTGTTAATAAAATTTGGTTAAATGTTTAAAGTGTTAGTATAATACCTCTGAGGTTTAAAGTGTCAGTACGTGTCACTTTCAGGATTTTTTATGCATTTTTAAGAAGTAATATTCAAACATAATATATTACCTTAAAGTGAGGATAAATTTTTCGTGCCACTAAATGAGTAGGCTTGGCCATCAAACTTGGTGCAAGCGTGTTTGAAGCTTTGAGAACTTTATGAAAATTCGTACTTGATGTGAATTTCGATCTCTTATAAATGTGTATCATGTGACAATATCTTGAATTTTGGCCAACTGTCATCAAAAAAGTTGCAACCATCTCTACCACACACAAATGATGTGTGTGCACCAACTCTGTTTGTGTGCTGATAAGGTAGCATAAATCCGCAAACACTTCAGAATATATACGATAAATGAATGAGATTCTCTTTCAACACCTTTTGTATATAATCATGTCCCTCTCAACAAAAATAATGTCACATGATCACCGGTTGTTATATAGCAACATAAATCAAAAGTATTATTAGGATATAAGAAATGCTTATTATGAAAATGAAGAGGGGAGGGGAATGGAATTAGAAGAAAAAGAAGATAATGATTATTAAAAAATAATTGACCTTAAACGTAAATGAAAAGAAGTCGTGAGTATCTAATAGAGCAACACAGGTGAAGAAGAAGTATTTAATGAAACATATCTTTTTGGGTTTTCTTCCCTTTGATAAGAAAAATAGTGAATAGACGAGATATGGGATAGTAGTTGATAATGTTATGTTGGATTTTATAATTAACAAAAATCTGAGGAGAAAAAGTTAGATTTTGATTGCTATAATTTACACATTCAATTGGAATCAATTCCATTCAAACTCTTTCACGTGAAAGCAATTGTAAAAATCTCCCAAACATGAATAACACAAGAGTTTAATTGTTATATTCAAATCTTTGAATGAATAACAATAGATTTCAAACACTTTTAATAAAGAGATGGTAAATATAAGAACAAGGCATGGGCATTCGGTACCCATTCGGTACCCATTCGGTACCCATTCGGTACCCATTCGGGTTCAAGTTGGGTTTTTTTCGAATTTTAGTTATTTTAGTTTTAGTGTATAAATCTCATTCGGATATTTTTAATTTTCAGGTCGAGTTTGGTCTAATTCATGTCAGATCTGTTCCAAGTACTCAAATTGTCTGAAATTTATCGAAAATATTTTTTTTAAGTTAAAGTTTTAAAATATTTTGATATATTTGGTTAAATTTTGTTAAAATTATAAAATTTTAATATATCTATTTTTGTAATGTCTATTATATCAATTGTTTGTTGCGCTAAAATCAGTATGTAGCAAGTCAGAAATTACATAAGAAACATAAAAATGATAACAAAAATAAAGCTCTGCATTCGGAGTCTACTTTGCCAATTTATCTTCGACCTGATTGTTAGCTCTGTTTGACCACTGGAATTTATATGTTCAAACTTCCTACTCCAAAATTTAAGTTTATGTATGATGTTATTGATATATCATGGTTTTTATGGGTTTTTGACCATGATATAAATCCTGTTTATAGAGTCTTTTTGTTATTTTCGAATCTTTTTGAATCTTTACAGGTTTGGATATGTTTGGAGCTTATTTGGAGATATTGGAGCATTCTGGAGCAAAACAGAAGATGTTGCTGAAGAAATCAAGTCGTGCAAAAATTGTACACTCGAACAGAAATTGTGCAGTGCGCGTGCAAATCCCGTGTAGATCGACACTAGGGTCTTGGTGTCGATCGACACCAAAAGTGCACAAATCTTGCCCGAGTTTTTAAAGATTTCTGAAGACTTACAAGTTCGCCCAGAAGTTTTATATATTTGCAGTTTCGCCTCAAATCGTGTTATGGGTCTATAAAAGGATTTTTATGGTCATTGTTTAGACCGAAGCTTTATTTTTACAAAGAGATTAAGAGAGAGATTTTTTTAGAGAGTTTCTGGAGAGATAAATCATTCTCTTTTAGAGAGGATTTTGAACTCCCTTATTTCTTCTATTGATTTCTCTTATGCTTTCTATTCAAATTATGATTTCTGTTTCATTGATCATGTCTGAGTAGTTTGCTTGTTAGGTTTAGGGTTTTTCACAGGTGATGATGAATTGCTAGGTTGAATTGAATTGTTAGGATAAAATCATTAGAGTTCTTCATCTAGATTTGTGTTTAATGCTTATTCTAGCTTCATGACCTAGAATTTGATTTTAGGTTGTTTAATAGATGTGGAAACATTGTTAATCACCAGAACTAATCTTAGATGAGCAAAATTTCTATCTGCAAAGGAATTTAGTTTAGGATTTTGTGAACAATTGAACCTGATTTTAATGCTTGTTTGAATTAATAGGATTTGCAAAGGAATTTGGGATTCTAGGATTTAGACATAGATAATCTCTGCAGCGGAAGTTGATTGATTTTATATTAGTGTTTCAAGTTCAAGAACAATACTTAATAAACTCCTAACATTCTGTCTAGATTTGCAATTCGGATTCACCTGCGAATTTCCCAAGGCCTAGCGTTTCTCTCTTTGCAAAATCTCCTCACAATCGATTTGCTGCTTTATTTTTATTACTTGCATTACATTTATTTAGTTTTCCTTAGCTTGATTTGAACCTAGAATCCAGTGTGCAACAATCTAAGTCCTTGTGGATTCGATCCCTAAGTACTACTGTGATCTCTTAATTTGAGAGAGTAGCTCTAAGGGTTAATTTGAACATATCAGTTATAGTCGTGAAAATTTCGTTTGGTGCCATTCATAAAGTCTGTAATCCCCTTGCAATCTCTTTCAAAGATGATTTTTTTGAAACCATGACACGAGCAATTTTGCATAGCCATGATGAGTGATTGGAATTCACTCTCTAGAGATGATGTAGTATTCAGTCCTCTAGCTTGTCCTTCTCCTTTATAAGTGCCTTTATTGTCTCTTACTACCAATCCCGCATTTGTCTCCCATGTGTTATCCTTAAAAGCTCCATCATAATAGCATTTAACCCATCCTTTTTATGGTCCTTTATGTTGTCGTTTTTTTCTTTAGCATCTAGGATTTTATTTTCATTTTGCGAAATAGTAGGCCATGGACATACCTATCCAATGGACTTCTGTGTTGTCTTATGGTCCTCTATTGTCTCTGACTACACATCCCACCTTTGTTTTTTCATTTTTTCCTTTCACAACATACCTATCCAATGGACCTTTGTGTTGTCGTTGAGTAGACACAAGTATTTGACTTGTCCTTGGCTCATTGCAGATCTCGTCCTCTCCATCAAATTCATCTTCTTCAACATCTATTGGTTGCATCATCTGAACATTTTGTTTGGTTTCTTCTTTTTCAGCCATAAACATCGTTCTTTCATGTCTTACATGTTTTGGACAAAGCTTGCATACTGTGGTATTCCTATAACCGCCAACAAGGTGTTGCTTCATACTATAAATGCCTGCTTTTTCACAGCATGACAGTAGATGCACTTCTAGTGGTTACCATGAAGTGGATCTTGAACTCCATACTTTCTGCCCGGATCTTTTTTCTTCTCTGATGTTCCAGACATGGTGCTGGTTTCGAAAGCAGAACTAAAGTGAAAGAATAGAGAAGAAGATATGCAGAAAGCAAAGAAATAATGGAGAAGAAGAGAAGCATAAAGCAAAGATTTAAGAAGAAGAGAAGTAGAAGACAAAGAGTTTTATTGACAAAAGGAAAGGCGTGATCACATATTTTCTCGTGAAAACTTAATTTAAGTTGTCAGTTTTCATTTATTATATTTTCTTTGTTAGAAATATCAATCAGCAGAAGTGGAAAACACATATTTTCAAAATCTAACGGTTACCTATTTCAAGTGTGCGCTTTGCTCGCCTCTCGCTTCTGGAAAATGCATCAAGGCGCACGCTTTGTTGATCCACCCTCGCATTGACTAATAGAGAGGTCATCGAGTTTGCGCCTTAAGCCTTAGGCGCAGAAAGAGCGCGCCTTTTAAAACCAAGATCCTGTTGTATCTTCTCTTGCTAAACGAACTGTCTTACTCCATGGAATATGTTGTTGCTCATAAAAGTGTATTTCTACTCTTCCATAATTTAAGTATCCAAAACGCTAGTTGTTTTGAGAATAGAGCTGATGTGTTCTTCTGACGATCAAAGATAGCTTTCATTTTATCGTCAAGGAGAATACCTGAATTCATTATAGTATTGCTCATAATCCCTGATGCACACCAAGTCGCATGTGCATACTTACAATCGAAAAACAGATGTTTGATTGTTTCTTCTTCACAACAATGCCGATAAATAGAATGTGGATTTATATGTTGTCGCCTTAACGTGTCCCTTGTTGCTAAATTGTCTGATAGCATACGCCATAGGAAATGTTTGATTTTTGGTGATGTACGTAGTTTCCATATTCTCTGTTTTTGATCTACTTCTCCTTGTATCGGCTGGATTATTGGTGCTGTTGGTGAATGTGAGGCCAGCCAATACGCTGATTTACTGTGAATATTCCATATTTGTTGTAATGCCATCCCAATAGATTAAGAGCGTAATCTGGGAAAATCTTGAGTTCCAATATGTGTTCAACATGCTCTATTGTAACTAGTTCATGTATTGTAGTTTTATCCCAGCATGTATGGTCTATATTGAATATGTCTCAAACTTTAATTGGTTGTGTGTCTGAGTATCTGGGTCTTGGTGCTCTTGGAGAGTGAGTTGCTAACCATGGGTCAGCCCATGCGTTTATTAGTTGACCGTTGCCAACTAGGAATCTCATCCCCTGTTTTAGTAGGTCTCATTCTTGCAGAATTGAATGTCAAATGCACTCTTCCCACATGTGGCAGTCAAAATATTATTGTCGTGATAATATTTCAGTGATGTAAATCTCCAAGCTTGTTTTCTAAGAAGAGCTAAGTTGAAGTTTTACAAGTCACGGAATCCAGATCCTCCCTCTTAATTAGGGATTCCTAAACGTTTCCATGTCAGCCAATGCATCTTTTTCTGATTGTCTCCATAACTCCACCATAAATGGGCCAATATGTTATTTATGTCTTCACAAATCTCCTTTGGTAGTTTAAAAACATTCATGGAATCTTTTTGTTATTTTAGTCTAAACATATCTAATATATAGGATTTATAATTGTGATTTTGAAAATCTGATTATTTTATATCTAAATATAACTAATATTTATATAAATACAATTGTATTTCAGATATTTCGAATACTCATACTCATACGTTTCTTAGTTCTGTTTGGGTTCTTTAGATATAAAAGTGAAGATTCCATTCAAATATTTACACCAGTTTCGGTTCAGTACCTTTAAGGCTTTAAGTTCAGTTCAAATAGATTTGATTTTTCAGATCCGATTTTTATGCCCAGATTAAAAACTAATAACACTAAATTTCAAAAAAAACTAATGAATATAGTTTAAATACAATAACCAGATTTTAAAAAATGATTTAAAATCAATGATTGGATAACAATATTTATTAAATAAAATGGGTGCATCAAAATTAGTAATTCACATAATCACGATACGTGACTGATTTTCCAATTCAAATTTTGACATGTTAATGATTGCGACACGTAGCGAATCAAATCGATTAGATTTTGACATGTCTCGTAATTAAATTAAAAGTAAAACAAAAATAAATAAAAAGATATATTTCAATTTAGAAAAAGAAAATACCTTCAAACACTAATTTAAAAGAAAAAGAAAAATATAATTTGGAAGAAAAAAAAAAGAGAAGTTAATAAAATGAGATATTTCAATTTGGAAAAGGAAAAAAGCCAAAACATCAATCTTAAAAGAAAAACAAAAATATAATCCACGCCTATATAAACACATAAAATCTCTTATAATTTTTCACCATACAAAATAATACTTTCTGAGTTTCAATGTATAGGTACAATTTTCTTTCTTTTATTGTATTATTATTACTGAAACACTTTATACGATATTCCAAATTTTTATCAATTATAATTCGTTAAGTATTCCAAATTTCTATCCTTCAAGATTCGTTTGTTGAATATTGTATACATCTAACATGTTTCAAGTATTCAACAATTAGATAATTTTAAAATAATTATATGTAAAATTTGCAAACAGGATTACATGAAAATGAAATCATAGATGCTAATGATGAGTTCAATGAGAAGGAAGATCAACAAAAATTATGTAAAAAAACTTTTGACACGAGTCTTAAGAAAACACAATTTTTCTAGAAAACAAAGAAATCATATATGAGAGATGCTTATAAAGAGAAAGAAAAAATTTGTTTTCATAGAAAGAGTTAATGAAGAGAGAATTAACATAATCGAATAACTCGAATTGCATATCCAAGTGTTTAATGCAGCGAAACAAAAAAAAAATAGTTGATAAAATGTTGAACTACAATGAAATATGGTTAGTATTGCTAAGGAAACAAACTTTGTGTTTTGAATATTTTATTTAAAAACAAACGAAAAATAAACAACTCTTACATTTTAATTATATGTTTTTAATTTTTGTTTCTATCAGTGATCTGATTATTTTTTTTTTCAAATTATTTTAACCAATTCAAAATTTTGTTATTATAAACCCACATATACGCGGGTCCTAATCTAATAGATTACAAAACCCAAATAATTAACTTTAAATTCATGATTGAATAACACCATCAATAGTAAACAATATTAAGACATGCTTGGATTTTTGCATCACTTATTTTGATTTGGAACACATTAGATCGGTTAAGGCACTTTGAGATGGAACTTTGATGCCTATAGAAGAATAAAAAGGGTAATCATGGACTTTCCTAATACCCTCAAAAGATCTAAGAAAATAAAGGTCCCAAATTCGAAATATTCAAGACCAGTTTCATGTTCATGAAGAGTGAAAAAAGGTAATTAAGAAAAAGACATTTGGATTTGGTGTTTTTACCCTATTAAGGATCTCTTTTAACAAAATCTTACGACAGAAAAGCTCAAGGGGGAAAAGGAACATGTTCTTGAACCACTAGGGTATCAAGAACCTGGAAGAAACTTGAGTTACTAGTAGAACGGAGGAGTGAATTACCTTGTAATCCAGAGAAAGCTACGGCTATCGATAAGGCCTTCATCCCGCAAAGAAGTCATGAGACTGGTCATCATCGCTATTCATGTCGTCAGGAGAAGTATTATTAACAAGCAATCTCATACGTTTGATGAGGAAAACGTTATAGTAGTAACTATGGAGATCCTTCTCACTCTTCCTTGGGAAAGCCTTGGAAGCAATCCCCCAAAACCCTTTACTACTTGACATAGGGTTGTTTCTCACAAGAGCTTCGAACCTTTGCTCTTCTTTGGCCGTCCATGATTTGGCTCCGACTTCACCCATTTGATCAAACTTCCAAGTATAGAAAGCACGGCCAATTTCTTTTTCTAGAAGCTCCCTTTCTTCTCTAATGTGTTGTTGTAGGCAACCGGTTGATCTTGGCGAAGCACAGGAACAAGAGTCGGATCTTCCTTGGCCGAGTTTTTTGCAGTAAGTTTTCTTCTTTAGGCTATATGTTGGCCACACACCAGTTCCCAGCCATCTAAGAGTGTCGGAATCTCCGGGACTAGCATAAAATTTGCCCTTCTTGGTAGGGGCAATCCAAACCGGAATTTCGGCCTGGAAACCAGGACCAATTGGGACAACATTTTTGGTTATGTTTGAGCCAGAGGCTACTCTTTTGAGAGCCTTGGCGCCTTTACGGTTTGGTGGGTTTGAAGCCTCAGAAGTTTGTCGTGAAGAAAAGCAGGGACGCGAGGATGGAACACTAGAATTCAGTTTTTGGCGTTTCTTCTCAAAGCTTAAATCACCAGGAGCTGTCGAGGCTGCACCATCCCTCCGAGGCTGTTCCCGTGTCCTTTTGCTCTGGCAAGAGATAGAGATAACCGTCAGAGCCACCAAAGACAAATGTCTTTTGGCTGCTAAAGAGACCAATCTCTTGCATTGGCATGCTCATGAAGGAGTTCACCAATGTTTTGTTTCCATCCCATCTTTTGCATGTCTTTCTGATAAACTCTCCGGAGAATAAAATCCAAAAGTATTTGACTATTCTCAAGCATCCATCAGGAGTCCGCTTGAAGGCAGAACAATGCTGCCTTATTGACCATATTTTAAAACTGTAGGGATGATATCTAAAAGTCAAAGATTGTATTACCTGGAAACGCCTGTCAGGGCCCTGTTTTGCAGCGCCACCTCCTCTGCCAACAAAAGTCTCTGGAGGCATTGGGAAATTTTTTTAATTAAAACTATCTTTTCTCCATTATTCTACAACGAGATCAAATCCCTAGCCACTAAACATTCAAGAACGTTTTCACTGTGTTTGGTTCGTGTTTGCAATAATGCAAATACTCGTGGTGGTGAGTAGGATCCCGGAAAGGAGTTCCCTACAAGCTCACAACGGGCCATAGACCCAAGTGGTTTACGGCCTTGCCCCAAGTGGTTTTTTATCATATCATATGTACCAAAAATTAATGAAACAGAGCACATGTTCCGACTATATCAAAGACATTCTCATGAATGGCTAATACATACCAGATTTTTCAGGAATGGCGCAGGGCTTATCAGGCATTGATACACTTTCTGATCTAATCACTTCCCTTGCCATCTTGATAGCTAAAGCTGTCTAGAAGAGAAAGTGTAACCATGTATTGTCTGTGAATCCATTCTACAAAATCAAAAAAAAAAAAAAAAAAAATCAGACACATGAACTTTACAATCTCGCATCAATACCAATCTATACACACGTAAGCAGCAACACAAGTTAGCTCTCCAAGTAATTACATTACTTTAAAGACTTCAAATTCAAAGATAAAGCATCATCTCAAGTCAAAATCAAAACATTACTAGAGTTATCGTAGATTAATTGCAACTGATACAAATAGCAAAACAGAATCTTAGCAAAAGGACACAAGAGATTAAGCTAAACAGATATAGCCAAAATCAAAGAATCACAGTCTGTTATGAATCTAACTCAGTATATATACAACTTTCCAAATAGTGATGAATCACAGAACCAATACACATAATCGTACGCTCTGTAAATTTAACCAAGACCTCAAAGACCCATTTACACATAGAAAAAGAATCACAATCTGTTCTCAATCTTATTCAGCGATCAACAATGATTCAAATAGACATGAATCTGAAGAGAACCAATACTAAATCGTACAATGTCCAAATCTAACAGAGCTTATAAACAAATTTCACCATGATTCAAATGGTCATGAATCTTTCAAACAGTCATGAATCGTCATATCAAGAACTCAAAAGAAGTTCAAACAATCAAACAGATTTCAAACCTGCTTCTTGACTCAAAACAGATCAAAATTCAAAATATTCTGAAAAAAAACAAACACGAAAATACCCAAAGAAAAGAATACGCTTGTAATCAAAGAGACAACTAACCTAGATTGAAGCAAATGTCGAACAAGGCTTGTAATCAAAGAGACGACTCGGAATCCAGAAATCGCAGTGAGCAGTGATATACTGAAATTAAAATAACGACTCGGAATCGGTATAGTCAGATACAGCATCCAAAACCTTTAACACAGAAATCCGAAAATATGTGATTTGGGATTTCTAAAAATTGTTGGATTAGGGATTTTGATTAGAGATTTGGGGATTTTTGAAAATTGTCGCCAAGATGAAAGATGAATTGGATATATATATATATATATATATGAAATCCTCTAAATATTAGTATTGAAAACGCAGTCTAATGAAAATTGCTGAGTTGTTTTAATTTTTTTTAATTAATATATTTAATTTAATAAAATTAAATATTATTATTATATTATTAATTGACAAGCAAATTAAGCTATGGTTAAAAGTTATAATAGTTAATTACTTTTTATTCCTTATATAAAAATATTTTATTTATCGTTATTAAAATTAACAAATTAATATAATTTATTTTTTAATTAATTTTTGTTTTTAAAAAAAAAACTAACTTTCCAAATTCGAATTTATAACATAAAAATATTCAGTTTCCTAAAAAAAAGTAACTAGCATAAATCATAAAAAAATCAATCCTAATTATTTTCTGAAATTAAATTAAATTTGATTGTTTAACCTATTAATATTTTCTATTAACCCATTGATTTATGCGGTTACAAGTAAACCTTAAATCTTATGAAAATTAATTTATGCGGCCAAAAAACAATATATCTCATAAAAATTGTGTTTTTTAAATATATTAATTTTGATTTCAAATAATTATGAAAATTGTGTTTTTTTAAATATATTAATTTTAATTTTAAATAATTATAAAATTTGATTTTTTAATTTTTAAATAATTAATATTATTAATTTTTTAAAATTTTAATCGAACTCCGCACAAAGTGCAGAGAAACACCAATAACATATAAATGATGATGTATAAATAATAATATATAATAAATAATGTAATGATAACATATTATTTTTCAATATATGTGGCGAGTAATATGATATTATTTAATTTATATATAAAATTTAATGTTCAATTTTTGATCTGAAATGTAAATATTCAAGTTTTTAACAGAAAATTTGAGAAATGAATTTTTTTTTGATACAAAACGTTTGTCGAGAAATTTACAAATATCAAATATTTGACAAAAAAATTTATAGCATTCTATTTTGTCAAAATATTGTTGATATCACATTTTGGATATAAAATTGATGAATTTACAATTTTTGGTAAGAAAATCACAAAATCAAATTCAGAAAACTTTTTAAAATCACATATATAAAGTAATTTTATAATAGACAATTTATACATTTACTTCTTTGGCAAAAAATTTACAGATTCATCTTTTAACAAAAAAAAACAAAAATCTTCACGAAGACTGAAAGAAAGCTTCTGAAATCATATTTCGTCTTTAACGTAGAATTTTTGATACATAATTTAAAGATTCAAATATTTGGTGAGAAAATTGTGCCAACCAATTTTAACGGAAAGTTTTTGAAATCACTTTTTGACTGGATTCATAATTTCTTTTTTAACTAAAAAATTATAATTTGGGTTGCTTCGATTTTTATCGGGTTTTTTTTCTTTTTCAGAGCTTTTAGTTGATTAATTGTTTAAATTATTTTTTGGTGTTTGATATTCCATGATTATTTCTATATTATTATCGGTTATTGTTTTTATAATATTATTAACTTTCAGGTTCTATTTATTATTATTATTATTTGATAATCCAGGTGACTGGACTCCAACCAGTAGATGAGGCACCAACTAGCATGGACGCCAAACCCATACGCCAAATTACAGATCATGGCGGGTCCAAATAGCGAGAACACCAACCGTAAAGTGGGTTCTGCGTTATCCTGGAGGTTCGAAAAACGCTAGATGATTACATGGGTGGCTAGGGATCGAACCCAAATGGCGGTACTCACAACTGTGAGCCCATTACCACTGAGCCACAACCGACTGCTTTTCTATTTATTATTATTATTATTTCTGTATCAATTATACTCAGGTTAGTTTCAATTATAAATTTGTAGGATTTGATTACATATTTTATTTAATTTAGTGTTTATTTCTCTAAATGTTCTTGGTTGTTGTAGAATTTATTATTACATTATATATAGTTGTATTTTTTGTAAGTTTGAGGTCAAAAAATTTAATTTATCAGATAAACAAAATCCAAGAGACCTTGATGGTTGTTTATGCATGGTTTGTTTTACCGAAATATTTGTTGCAGAGATATGATTGATTACTCGGTATATTTAATTTGTTTAGTATAATATATATTTTTTTTTACAGCAAACGATTTTATATTATAGTCACGTTTCAAGTATGCTTAACCAGAGGTTAACCATCTCGGAAACATTGTGTCCCAGGGAGAGAATACAAGATCATGGTTTCGAGATGTTTTCGCAAGGAAATCAACTCGAATGTTAGCATTGCAGGGAATATAAGAAATAGAAAAATATGAAATAACAGCTGGATACTCTATATTCCTCCATTTCCGAAGTTAGGGATGATCTCTCCTCCTCGTTCTCTATCATATTGACTACTTGTAGACAATCTGTTTCGAACCGCATAGATAGAGTACCGATTTGAATGAGGGCATGCATCGCCCTTATGAGTGTAGAGAATTTGGCATGAAGGAGGGATAGTACTGTAGTTTTTGCAAACATTCCATATCGCTTACTCCCATCCTCCTCCTCTACAATGATTCCGCCTCCGAATAGAGTGCCATCTTGAGTCCATGAAGCGTCTGTCTGGCATCATGGTGCGTACGACAGCATATGCTCGGGAATAATCGGGCTACTTGTTCCCGCTTCTTTTTCCACTTCGTCCTCAATTATCTGGGAGACTTTCCAGACTCCCGCCTCCCGAGTGGCTAATTGCATGGTATCCACTCCAGAGGTGTCTTTATCTTTAAACACTTTCTCATTGCAAGCTTTTCAGATGTACCATTTCAGCCATGGAAAAGTTTGAAAGCTTTCCTTTGTGACACCATTAGCTTTTGTCCTTTGTAGAAGGAAGTCAACATTTGAGTTCAAAGACTCGCACGGGAAGGAGCCCGGAATTTTCGAGATTTGTGATAGCGCCCATGTCTGGATTTCTGGTGGGCATTCAAAGATGAGGTGATTGATCGTTAATTTTCTGCTCCACAACGGATACAACTACGATTTGTCCTACAATATCGATCCACCAAGCGACCACTTGTTGTAATGCATCCCGATAAAGTTTGTCATATAAAGTGCTTTATTTTCCTAGGTGCTTTCAAATCCCAAACATTTTTCTTTAGCTGGTTGGTACTAGGTTCAGTCATAGTTTGCGGGGTCTGTGCTAACTGCAACTCGCACGCTAGTTTGTAGCCCGTTCTTACAGAATATGCTCCTGATTTGGTATGTACCCAACATAACCCATCTTCTTTGAATCCCTTGCTCGATCGCAGGCTCATGATCCGCGGAATATCTTCCGGACTAATAAGATTTTGAATGATATCAATTCTCAACTGTTTTGTGTTTATGTCAATTAAATGACTAACAAACATGTGTGGGTCTCTGTAACATCCATTATCAAGAGCTAGTCTGGCTGGTATAACTGGGATCCAATTATCACTTCATACCTTGGTATTAAAACCAGAGCCTATAGACTAGAGCCCATAGACTTTATGAGACTAACTGCTAGAAGATCTCGAGCCGCCATCATATTGCTCCACCTAAAAGATTGGGGAGTTATATTTCGATACTTCCATGGGGGTGGAGTATCAGAAATATCTACTTCTCAGGATTCGCACTTGGAGCGAGGCTGGATTTTTTATTATCCTCCAAAGTTGTTTTGCCAGTAGTGCGAGGTTGAAGTTTCTCAGGATTCACACTAGGAGCGAGCGAGGTTGAAGTTTTTGAGGTCTCAGAAGCCTAGTCCACCCTTGTCTTGGGGCAGGCACAATTTATCCCAAGCGATCCAGTGCATACATCTTTTATCTTGCTTTGAGCTCCACTAAAACTTGCCTATAGCACTCTGTAATTTACTTATGATTTCATAAGGTAGAAGAAAGCATGACATCACATAAGTAGAAATCGCTTGAGCTACTGATTTGATGAGAATCTCATTTCCTCCCTTCGGCATAAGATTAGCTGACCAAGAGTTAATCCGAGAGTTCAATCTATCCTGAATATAAAAACCTTCTTTTTGGAACCACATATCTTCTCTAGGAGGCCCAGATACATTCCCATACCTCCTTCTGTATGTATGCCTAGGGTTCTCTTCAGTTCTGTCTTCATTTTTGTTGGCACTTTACTCCCAAAGAGTACTGAAGATTTTGACGCATTCAACTGTTGTCCTGATGCTTTCCCATAATTATTAATATTTTTCATTAACTATGCACATTGCAGGATATTTGCTTTACAGAAAAACAAACTATCATCTGCAAAAAGGAGATGAGATACCGCCGGGCTTGATTGAGCTACTTTAATACCAGTTAAACGGCCTTCTGCTTCTGCGCCTTTGATCTGGCCGATTAGAGCTTATGTGAGGATAATAAAAAGGAAAAGTGAGAGCGGATCGCCTTGACGTAGCCCTCTTGATGGTATTATGTTCCCTCTTGCTTCGCCATTTAGCAGGACTTGGTACGATACAGAGGATATGCACCACTTTATCCATCCAACCCACTTTTTATTAAACTCCAACTTTGTCATGAGTGCCTCTAAGAATCCCCATTCAACTCTGTCACATGCCTTACTCATATCAGTCTTGATAGCAACAAATGTTGTTTTGCATATGGGGTTCGTTCTGAGCGCATGAAATATCTCTTGGGCAACAAGGATATTGTCTATAATCAGACGTCTAGCCATAAAGGCTGATTGGGTTTCCGAAATCAGTTTCGGGAGGAAACATCTTAGTCTTTTACTTAGGATCTTTGAGATAATCTTATAGCAGACGTTGCATATACTTATCGGACAGAACTCTAGCATCTCCACTGACCTTTCCGTCTTCGGGATTAGACAAATGTTTGTTTGATTTATCCTTGGGTCGAAAATACCATTCTCAAAGAAATCTAACACAGCTTTAGAGATATCTTTTCCAATCACTGGCCAGAATTTCTGATAGAAAAGGCTTGACATCCCATCGGGTCCCGGTGCTTTATCTGGTCTAATATCGAAGACAGCCTTTTTGATTTCCTCATCGCTTGACATACATGTAAGACATGTATTGATTTCTGGCGAGACTTGCGCGGTAGCATATCGAAGTGATTCCTCAAAGGCTTCTGGGTTTGAGGATGTGAAGAGGTTTTGGAAGTAGTTTGTAGCAACAACTTCTATTCCTTCTTCTTTCTCTACCCAGGTCTCGTCTGGGTGTTTTATCTTTGTAATACGGTTTCGTGCTCTCCTCTGTTTCGTGGTGACATGGAAATACTTAGTATTCTGGTCCCCTTCCCTTAGCCATATCATCCTACTTTTCTGCTTACAATAAAGTTCTTCATCCCTAAAGACTGAACATAGTTCTCATTTTAGTGTGAGTATATCATTACTAGAAGTGGTGTTGTCTGCTTGGGCCCTCTCGAGATGAGCTTTGATTGCTTATGTTTTCTTTACTACATTTGTAGGGTTCGCCTTCCTCCAAGAAGACAGGGATTTGCGACAATTACTTATTCTAACAAACAGATCTCCTGAAGACAGGGAATGCTTCTCAGGATTCACACTTGGAGCGAGGCTGGATTTTTTTATTATCCTCCAAAGTTGTTTTGCCAGTAGTGCGAGGTTGAAGTTTCTCAGGATTCACACTAGGAGCGAGCGAGGTTGAAGTTTTTAAGGTCTCAGAAGCCTAGTCCGCCCTTGTCTTGGGGTAGGCACAATTTATCCCAAGCGATCCAGTGCATACATCTTTTATCTTGCTTTGAGCTCCACTAAAACTTACCTATAGCACTCTGTAATTTACTTATGATTTCCTGAGGTAGAAGAAAGCATGACATCACATAAGTAGAAATCGCTTGAGCTACTGATTTGATGAGAATCTCCTTTCCTCCCTTCGGCATAAGATTGGCTGACCAAGAGTTAATCCGAGAGTTCAATCTATCCTGAATATAAAAACCTTCTTTTTGGAACCACATATCTTCTCTGGGAGGCCCAAATACATTTCCATACCTCCTTCTGTATGTATGCCTAGGGTTCTCTTCAGTTCTGTCTTCATTTTTGTTGGCACTTTACTCCCAAAGAGTACTGAAGATTTTGACGTATTCAACTGTTGTCCTGATGCTTTCCCATAATTATTAATATTTTTCATTAACTATGCACATTGCAGGATATTTGCTTTACAGAAAAACAAACTATCATCTGCAAAAAGGAGATGAGATACCGCCGGGCTTGATTGAGCTACTTTAATACCAGTTAAACGGCCTTCTGCTTCTGCGCCTTTGATCTGGCCGATTAGAGCTTATGTGAGGATAATGAAAAGGAAAAGTGAGAGCGGGTCGCCTTGACGTAGCCCTCTTGATGGTATTATGTTCCCTCTTGCTTCGCCATTCAGCAGGACTTGGTACGATACAGAGGATATGCACCACTTTATCCATCCAACCCACTTTTCATTAAACTCCAACTTTGTCATGAGTGCCTCTAAGAATCCCCATTCAACTCTGTCACATGCCTTACTCATATCAGTCTTGATAGCAACAAATGTTGTTTTGCATATGGGGTTCGTTCTGAGCGCATGAAATATCTCTTGGGCAACAAGGATATTGTCTATAATCAGACGTCTAGCCATAAAGACTGATTGGGTTTCCGAAATCAGTTTCGAGAGGAAACATCTTAGTCTTTTACTTAGGATCTTTGAGATAATCTTATAGCAGACGTTGCATATACTTATCGGACAGAACTCTAGCATCTCCACTGACCTTTCCGTCTTCGGGATTAGACAAATGTTTGTTTGATTTATCCTTGGGTCAAAAATACCATTCTCAAAGAAATCTAACACAGCTTTAGAGATATCTTTTCCAATCACTGGCCAGAATTTCTGATAGAAAAGGCTTGACATCCCATCGGGTCTCGGTGCTTTATCTGGTCTAATATCGAAGACAGCCTTTTTGATTTCCTCATCGCTTGGCATACATGTAAGACATGTATTGATTTCTGGCGAGACTTGCGTGGTAGCATATCGAAGTGATTCCTCAAAGGCTTCTGGGTTTGAGGATGTGAAGAGGTTTTGGAAGTAGTTTGTAGCTACAGCTTCTATTCCTTCTTCTTTCTTTACCCAGGTCTCGTTTGGGCGTTTTATCTTTGTAATACGGTTTCGTGCTCTCCTCTGTTTCGTGGTGACGTGGAAATACTTAGTATTCTGGTCCCCTTCCCTTAGCCATATCATCCTACTTTTCTGCTTACAATAAAGTTCTTCATCCCTAAAGGCTGAACATAGTTCCCATTTTAGTGTGAGTATATCATTACTAGAAGTGGTGTTGTCTGCTTGGGCCCTCTCGAGATGAGCTTTGATTGCTTCTGTTTTCTTTACTACATTTGTAGGGTTCACCTTCCTCCAAGAAGACAGGGATTTGCGACAATTACTTATTCTAACAAACAGATCTCCTGAAGATGAGTCCCCCCCCCCCCCCCCCCCCCCAAGACCCCAACCTTCTTATATTGCCTCTCGTAACCCATCTTTTCACAGCCATCTTTTGTCAAACTTAAAACTTTTTTGGGCCCGACCGGGTTGGGAACATATTCTGGCCAGGACCGGCCGATGGTCTGATCCCCATAGTTTTAAATACTCCATTTTTGTGTGGGAAACTTCTTGGTGCCAGTCTTCATTCCCTACTGCTCTATGCAAACGGCATCTCAATTTTTCACATCTCCGGTAACCAAGCCAAGAGAGAGTGTTACCTTTGCAGGGGAATTCCAGCATTCCACAGTTGGCGAGCATCGTGTTGAAGGGGAGGAAGGACGTATCAGCCTGTTTCCTGCCTCCCCGTTTCTCGGGGTTGCCTCTAATCTCGTTAAAAACTCCTATCACGAACCATGCCCCAGACCTTTCCAGGTTAAAACCGAGTAAGGCGTTCCCATTCATTTTCTTGGCAACTCAATGACCGGATCTCCGTAGACAAATGTCATGTATACTTGTTGTCCCTGTATCTTTGCTTCAATGTCAATCATGCGGGACTTCGAAAAAAAGAATTTTAACTTCTAAAGAATCTAAATAAAACAAAGCTAATCCACCACTTATGCCTTCTGGCTCCACGGTGAATAATGTATTATAACCAAAAGCAAACTGAAAGTCTTGCAAAAGAAAAGAAGTTTTTTGTTTCTGAAATAAAAAGAAAAGCTGGAGAAAAATGCCGATGCAGCTCTCGGAGGTGTTGTTTGGTCAGATACGCTCCTGCACCCTGACAGTTTCATGCAATTATGTTCAACATCTCTTACTGGGTGGTTTCTGGGACACCACCAAACCTGTTGCAGCAGAAGGCTTCTTGCTTAGTGATAGGGCTCATGCTTTACCCAAATAAAAACTACCGCAAGTGCACAGCAAGGCAGTCGTAGTATAAGGGGTATCGAATCCCAAAAGAGTATGTAAACTACACTATCGATTATAGATTCAGATTAAGCTAAGCAGTAAGTAGCGTATGTAATGCGAAAAAACAAAATAAAAGATAGCAGGCGAAATTTGTTTGATCTAAAACGCATAAGACTAAAAGCGCTAAGTCAGGACAATTCACAGGTTGAATCCGAGAATGTAGAATGCATGAAATCAGGAATGATTAAGAACCGTCTTGAACATGAATCACAAATATATAACTAATCAATTCTCATTGCAGAAGTTAACTATGTCTAAATCACAGAGTTTCAAATCTCTTTGCAAACCCTAACAATCTAAACATGTTGTAATGATCAAGTTCAATTTTTCAAAAAACTCCTAAACCAAATCTCTTTACACTAAATCATTTCTCATCTAATGCTAGATCAGGTTATCAATAAGGCTCTCACATCTATTAAACAACCTATGATTTTTGGATTTCTATATGATGTGTCTAAGAAATCGATTTTAAAGCAAGCAGAGATGAAGAACCAAAAGATAATCCTAACGTATAGCAATTCTACAAACTCTTCATCAACCTTTAAAAAGCCCTAACTTAACTAGCAGATTAATCAGACAAGATCATGGAAACAGAAAACATGGCTGAATAAAATTGCATTAAAGAGAAAGAGTAAAAGATAAAAGGGTTCGAAATCTTCTCTAAAAAGAGTACAGGATCTGTCTCCCCAAAAGCTTTGAATAAAATCCTCTCTCTCGCTCTCTGAATTCTCAAAATCTCATATAAAAGCCAACAATGGCTGAAAACCTAATATATACCAGCTAAAACACGATCTGATGTCTTTTTGCAAATACTAGAACTTCTGGGCTAAAACTGCAAATAATGCTTCTTCTTTTATGAAACCAGCCACGAGTCTTCCTCTACGGGTGACGAGCGTCACCATAGGTGGTGAAGAGCGTCACCCAAGTCCACATTTTCCTTCCGAGTTGCACACTTTGTGGCTTCATCTTGCAATACTCCAAAAGGCTTCAATATCTCCAATTATGCTCCAGACATGCTATAACCTGCAAAGACTCTACTAGGATTCTAAAAAGACTAAAAAAATTTAATAAGAAGGCCTAATACCATGGTTAAAAACCATAAAAACTATGATATATCAACTCCCCCAGACTTAGCTTTTGCTTGCCCTCAAGCAAACATCAGACAGAGAACATGGTCGAGGTTTGAAAACAAGAAACAGTTTGCCAAACATCAGGAACACCACATTAATCAACACTTTCGAATCCACATACTACAGAGTTAACACAAGATCAAATTTCAGTCTAATCATAACAAGCTTAGCAAATCTCTCAAATCCAATCCAAATCCCTTCAAGAAATCCGAAATCTCTACTGCTAACTCCTTATTTTCATCTAAGTGTGATATCTCATCAAGGTTTTATCATCTCAATCACTTACAGATTCTTTTCCCTTCCTAAACACTGAAAAAAGCAATCTCAACATAGCTCTCCTATTTTCTCTTCCCTTGATCTTTTCTTTTGTATATTTTCGATTTTTCAACTCTTTCTCAATTTTTTTACAGTCTAAGATATGGTGCTACTAAATACTTGTATTCCTTGTGAGGAGACATGTCCTTGAGTGTGTTCGTTACTTTTGTTCCTTGTGAGGAGATAGGGTCATGAATGCACCATTCTTTTGACTGAAACTCTTAAAAACTGCATCAGGGAAGATCAAAGAGAAACTGCATCTAAACATACTTGTCAGTGTTGAAAGAGAGAATCAAGATCAATGAGAATCAAGCCTCAAGATAAGAAGTTTAAAGTTCATTAAGGTGGAGGTAACAACAAATTTTTCAGATTCTCTAAGAACCTAAACCTTCATTGCTAGACTGATCTACCTATGATTTTCAACTTAATAAGACTTGTAATCAGCTATTGTGGCAATGGTTCTTATAAGCATAGACTTTATGTGGTTAGTTCCAAGAAAAATTGACTGTTTCAAAATTTTGACTCTATAAAAACAGGTTTTTGACTAAACTTTAACTCTATAAATATGACACAAAGCACACAACGTCAGTAACCACCTCCCCCAGACTTAAACAACACTGTCCACAGTGTTATTAAGCCAAGAGTTGGACAAAATAAAGAATGAGAACTTGTAGAACCGAGTTGAAAAAGTGGTACCTCGCGAAGTGACGGGTGACGAGCGTCACCACGTCTGAAACTCCAAAATCGACAAGTCAGATGTGTATAAACGTAATGTTATCATGTGTACTCTAAAGTCAGACTATTAGAGCACTCAAACACACATTTAATAACATCCAAACATAGCAATAGAAACCTGGTTCAATAATCTCACAAAACATCATCAAAGTAACTGACAACTGACTCAAAGAAAACATAAATACGACTCATGAGAAATAAAAGAAAAGAGAAACAGAAACAAGTAACCAGATAGTAGAGGCTCTAATCTTCATCCTCGCAAGGCTCAGTAGTGTAGTGTGGGCGGACACAACCACAATTGCTAAGTGTAGCAACAGCATCCCATAATCCCTCAAAGTTGTCAATGACATACTCCTGAAAAGCAGCCATGTCCATGGGTGTCTGTGGTCGCGGAGGGCGCCTGAAAGCAGTGGGTGCAGTGGTCTAGCGTCTGGATGGTCCAGCAGTAGCAGCAGTGGAAGTGCCAGCAGTAGCAGCTTTAGCTGGACGCTGTGGTAGAAAACGCAGCAGACTCGGATCTGACAGAAAACGCAGCTGGCGTATGACGCTCTGGATTGTAGTGAACGCGCTGTTTGGCAACTGTATGCCAACATACTCTCCAGCAGTGGTAGTGAATGTCCAGACAACTCGCGGCTTGAGCCAAGTAGCATTGCGCAGATGCTTCTCATCCATGAGGGCTCTATCAGTGCGAATGCTGCAAGGTGTGACATCGATCTGAAAGTTCTGGAAGATCGGTGTCAAGAGGCTGCCTACGCTCTCAGTCTTTTCCCCCGGACTGGTGAATGGCTTGGTCTTCAGAGAGGCCAAGTGCTCAGCAAAAACAGCGCCAAAGTTGGCGCGGACCATGCTCTCCATAGGTATCTCATCAGCTAGCATATCAGCGAAGCCGTAGTAGAGTAGAACCAGCTCACTAACACGCATCTTGTTCGACGCAGACTTGCACAAGATGGTGTTGCCAAGAAGGCGCAAAATGTACCTCATAACCAGATGTTGAACGTCTGTCTGTGTGCTCGTCTTGCTGTCATAGACTCCATTCCCGAACTTGGACCAGATTTTCTGCATGTGGGTCCACTGTGACGGAAGGATAACGCCTGTAGGGTGGTCAGAGAAACCATAATCCCGCAAAGCTCCATCAGACTGATCCTGTAACGAATCCCGCGGATACGGAAAGTCAGCGTGCCTTCCTGCGCAGGCTTAGCCATCTCATTCACGTAGTACACGCGAGCAGTGGAGAGGAACTGTCAAACCAGGTCTGGGTACACATCGTACTGTTGTAATGGCATAGTGCCCATCCCGATAATCTCGAGAGTCTCTAGAACCTCATCCAGAATATCCATCTTCTGCAGCACGGTGGTGTCTGCAAATCTGGTGGGTATGATCTTCACCTCCTGCCATACATTGTAGAATAGCGTGTCGTACTCATCCCACTCCTCCTGAATGTCACGGAATACACAGGTATCCCGCGCTATCTCCTGCTTCGGAGTTCCTGCCCAAGCAACTCCTGAAGTGATGTTCCTATCCTCTCGCTTTGGCCATGGAGGCCTGTAAACGGGGTAACTGCTGTGTGACTGCGCTGAGCCTGATGCAGTGCTCGAAGACGAGCCTAGTCGCCGTCTCTTCTCATGTCGAGGCATCTGGAAATTCAAACCAAAGATCAACCAAAAACATCACCAAAATTAGTCAATTTTTGAAATTTTGAAAAATCTATGAATCAATGTGAAATAACCGATGGCGATCAACAACAGTACTACCAGGAACACAATTCAAGCATCAGTTCAACCCAAATCACCCAAAATTTTCAGATTTTCGCAAATTTCATCATGAATTCGAAATTTCAAAAACTTGCAAATCAACTGATAAAATCACATATGAATGATATCATTCATGTAATACAACCTAACTAACCATGATTAAACAGTTAAATCAAGCTAATCAAGTCAAAAATTAAATTTTACCAAACCTAATGGCGGACTGAAAATTGGGGATTACGAACACATACCTTGCAGATCTTGAAAACTGAGTGGATATTATGAAAGAGGGCCAAAATCCGCACGGATTAGGCTTTTGAATCACTCAATTTGGTTAACGAAATCAAAAGTTGCGATTTGAAGAGTTTTGTTCTAAGTATTCGTTATTTTCAGTGATATCACGAGAAAGAAAAAGAAGGAGGTTAAGCGCCTACCCGAGCCTCGGTCAGGTGACGCTCGTCACCCGGTTTTTGTGTCTGGTCATTTTTTTTTATTAACTAACTAATATATGTATGTACACGAATATAAATCACTAAGTACAAAAAATAAAACTTACCAGTGAGTTGCCTCCCACTAAGCGTTTGTTTAACGTCATTAGCTCGACTTTGATTGGCTATTTAGACATCATCCAGAGACACAATATGTCCTGCTGGAATCTCGGCATTCGCCCAATAATGCTTCACCCTCTGTCCATTGACAGTGAACTCCTCTCCTTTAGAGTTAATCAGGACAATGGCGCCATGTGGTCTAGCCTATTTGACAATGAAGGGACCTGACCATCGAGAACGCAGTTTATGAGGAAAAAGCTATAAACGAGAGTTGTAAAGGAGTACCTGGTCATTGGGCTCGAAATGTTTGGAGATGATCTTCTTATCATGATTTGCCTTTGTCCTCTCCTTGTATAACTTGGAGTTTTCATAGGCCAGGTATCTGATTTCATCCAGTTCATTGAGCTGAATCAAGCGTCTCTCTGCAGCAGGCTTCAGATCGAAGTTCAGCTTCTTGATACCCTATTCTGCTTTGAACTCTAGATCCACTGGTAGATGGCACGCCTTGCCATAGAGCAGATGGAATGGTGTAGTCCCAAGAGGCGTTTTGTATGCTGTCCTGTAAGCCCATAGTGCATCATCCAGTTTTGCTGATCAATCCTTTCTTGTCTTCCCAACTGTCTTCTCCAGAATCCGCTTGATCTGTCTGTTGGAAACCTCAACTTGTCCACTGGTCTGGACATGATAAGGCGTGCTCACTCTGTGATGTACACCGTACTTCTTTAGCAGCCTGTCAAAGAACTTGTTAACAAAGTAAGAACCACCATCACTTATAACAATTCGCGGGACACCAAATCTGGGGAAAATAATGGTCTTAAACAGCTTCAAAACCACTGCAGCATCATTAGTAGGAGTAGCCAACGCCTCTACCCACTTAAATACATAGTCAACAGCAACCCGAATGTATCTATTCCCATAAGATGAGGGAAAAAGGCCCATGAAGTCAATACCCCAACAATTAAAGACTTTAACTTTAAGGATGAAGGTTTGTGGCATCTCATGTCTTCTGCTGATCTTTCCTCTTCTCTGACAAGTATCACAGCTTGAAATGAATGCATGGGCGTCCCTGAACATGGTAGGCCACCAAAAACCAGCTTGAAGAACCTTGGAGACTGTTTTGACTGTGGCAAAGTGTCCAACATACTCTGAGCCATGATAGTGAAACATGACGTCTTGGACCTCTTCTTCTGCTATGCATCTCCTGTAAATCCCATCAGCACAATGTCTGTAAAGATATGGCTCATCCCAATAGAATCTCCTAAGTTCTCTCAAGAAATTCTTATTAGCATAGCCCTTGAAGTCATGTGGTTCATCCTCTGTAGCAAGATAATTGGCAATATCAGCATACCAGGGCCTCTTTGGATAATGCAAAGCATAAACTTGCTCTTGAAAAGCTGTTCCCAAGCTTGCACAAATCGTAGCCAGAGTCTGTGATTGGTGATAAGCGTCACCAGTATTGGTGACGAGCGTCACCTTCTTCGTACAGAAAGTGGGTCGTGATTCTGCTTTAACGAGCGTTACCCCCTGGTATCGCTCGTCACTGCCCTGCAGTTTCGTGAAAACTGCAGGTTTTCAACTGTTTCTTCCTGTAGTCTGGTTTCTACCAAGTACATGTTCTCTTTAGGCAAGAAATCATTTATTGGGACATTATCTTGAACCTGAATCCTGGATATATGATCAGCAACCCCATTCTCAACTCCTTTTTTGTCTTTTACTTCAATGTCAAATTCTTGAAGAAGCAGAATCCATCTCAACAATCTTGGCTTTGCATCCTTTTTCTGCATCAGATACTTCAGTGCTGAATAGTCAGTATGGACCACGACCTTGGAGCCAACAAGATACTGCCTGAATTTTTCAAATGCAAAGACTACAACCAACAGTTCTTTCTCAGTTGTTGCATATTTCTTCTGAGCATCATCCAATATCCTACTGGCATAGTAGATGGCGTGGAGCTTCTTGTCTTTCCTCTGTCCCAGCAATGCTCCAACTGCAAAATCGATGGCATCACACATCACTTCAAAAGGCAAGTCCCAATCTGGCGGCTGCACAACATGAGCTGTAACCAAAGCCTGTTTGATCTGTTCAAAAGCAACTTGCATTTTTCTGTGAATTCAAACTTCACATCTTTGCAGAGGAGAGCAGTAAGAGGTCTTGCAATCTTTCTGAAGTCCCTGATGAATCTTCTGTAGAACCCAGCGTGACCCAGAAAATTCCTCACTGCTTTGACTGAATACAGGTGCTTGCAGACTTGTCATCACTTCAATTTTTGCCCTATCCACCTCTATAACATCTCCTGAGACTCTGTGACCAAGAACAATGCACCATAAAATGGCACTTCTCCCAGTTCAGAACCAAGTGCTTCTCTTCACATCTCTGCAGAACTGCACACAAGTTGTCCAGACAGCTCTTGAAGGAAAACCCATAAAAGGAGAATTCATCCATGAAAACCTCCATAAACCTCTCAATCATGTCAGTGAAGATCGACATCATGCATCTCTGGAAAGTTGCAGGAGTATTACACAGTCCAAAAGGCATTATGCAATATGCAAAGGTGCCATAAGGACAGGTAAAAGTGGTCTTCTCCTGATCATCTGAATGGATGGGGATCTGAAATAAGTCTGAATAGCCATCAAGGAAGCAGTAATACTTGTGATTCGCCAACCTCTCAAGTGTCTGATCAATGAAAGATAGAGGGAAGTGATCTTTCCTTGTGGCTGCATTCAGCTTCCTGTAATCGATGCACATCATGTGTCATGTCACAGTTCTGGTTGGAATCAGCTCATCCTTGTCATTCTTCATAACTGTAACTCCTCCCTTCTTAGGGACCACATGCACTGGACTGACCCAAGCACTGTCTGATATGGGGTAGATGATCCCAGCTTGCAGCAGCTTCATGATCTCCTTTTTGACCACATCTTACAGATTTGGATTTAGTCTCCTCTGGTGCTCCACTGATGATTTCGATTCATCTTCCAAGTGTATCCTATGCATGCGCAAGTCTGGAAAAATCCCTGAAATATCATCAAGAGAATAGCCAAGAGATTTGCAAAATCTGCGCAGCTTACTTAGCAGAAGAGTGAGCTCTGCATTGTTCAGTGAAGCATTAACAATAACAGGATAAGTGGAGTTCTCTCCAAATAATGCGTACCTTAGCCCTGCAAGGAGCTGTTTAAGCTCAACTTTTGGTGCTTTTGCTGCATTCCAATCACCCATTACAGCAGCTTTCACAGATGTGATGACAAGCTCATCCTGTGCAACCAGTTGCATCACATGTGCAGTAGCATCCATCATCTTTGTGTAGCCTGTAGCAGCAGCATCCAGATGCTCATACTCTTCTGTAGAAGTCGTCAACACCCTCTCTAAGATGTCTTCTGACCTCATCTCATGAAAGATCTGATCAACAATGTTGGTAAGAACATCCACATAGAAAGTATGTCCATCTATGGTTGGCCTCTTCATCAGCTTGTCCATTTCGAAGTGCATCACCAAGTCACAAACATTCAGTTCTATTCTACCCTTCCTGACGTCAATGATAGCTCCTGCAGTAGCCAGGAAGGGTCTGCCAAGAATCAAAGGGTCTTTGGGTTCTTCTCCATACTCCAGAACCACAAAATCAGTAGGAATCATGCAATCTCCTACTTTGATAGAAACATCCTCTATCACACCTTCAGGAACTCTGACTGATCTATCAGCTAGGATAAGAGATATCCTTGTAGCCTTAAAATCGGCCATCCTTAAGCTCTTGGCAACAGAATGAGGCATAAGGTTCACACTAGAACCAAGATCACACAATGATCTCTCAAACCTGTCAAAAAAGATTGTGCAGTCCAAAACAAAGCTTCCAGGGTCTGAAAGCTTCTCTGGCACTCTGTTCTGAATCACTGCACTGACCTGCTCGTTGATCATCATAGCTCCAGCCTCTAAACTCAAGTTGTTGGTCACCATCCTCTTCACATACTTCCTTATAATAGGAGTAATCCTCACAGCATCAATCAATGGGATCTCAGTGACCAACTTGTCCATGATAGCTTTGCATTTGGCATTTTCAAGCTCTTGTTTAGACTTCTTAGGATGCTTAGGATATGGTATTTTGGGCTTATACACTGACTCCTTAGCATTATTTGAAGTATCAGTTGAAACTGCAGTTGGTTGTAACGGGTGACGAACGTCACTGGATGGGTGACGAGCGTCACTCGTTTTGGACAAGTCGTGAAAGTCTGCTCGAGCTGGGTGACGAGCGTCACCCACCTGGTAATGGTCGTCACCAATTTGTGAAGAAGAGTTGTCGGGGTCCTGCTCAGTGGGTGACGAGCGACACTCATCCTGGGTGACGAGCGTCACCCATGTATTTTCAGCACAAATTTCATCATCTTCATACTCTTCAAGTCCAACGAAATTTCTTGAGCTCAAATACTTCTGCAACACTGGTTGCAGGTTCTTTCCACTCCTCAATGTGATGGCATTCACATGATGTTTGGGATTAGCATCAGTCCTTCCTGGAAGGAATTTCTCTTGCCTCTGAACAGCTCCTGCAGTTTAGGCAACTTGAACATCAAGCTTCTTTATATGAGAGTTCAGACTCTCAATTTTCCCATTCAAGTCCTGATAGAGCGAATCTATCTTGACATTGAAGTCCACCGTCAGCTTATGTTGTCCTTTTAGGATATGTTCCATCATAGCTTCCATCTTGTTCTCTTGTGGAGGTGCAGATTGGTAGGAAGAAGAACCATAGTTCATGTTGAAGTTGCTGCTGTTCTGGTAAGGTTTCTGGAACTCTGTCTTCTGAAACTGAGACTTGGGTGTGTAAGCAGGCGAGCTCTGATTTTCTGTGAAGGTACTCTTCAGATTATTGTTGTTGAATCCTCTGTTCCACTGTTGATTTCCATACATTTGCCCCTGAAATCCTCTAGCACTGATGAAATTCACGTCTTCCTGCTCAATCTCCTCTGGATTTTTGAAAGTCTCTACTTCTGCAGCAAAGTGGACTGACTTCTTTCCCACTAGATGACTGTGCATACTGTCCAGCTTAGCCTTGAATTCAGCAATCTGATTCCCATCATTCAAACCATCTTGTTTCATTCTCTGAAAATCTGCACTCTTGGTGCTGTTGCTGCAGGCCAAGTTTTCAATCAATCTGATTGCTTCTTCTGGTCTGTTGGTGTTGAAGTTTCCAGTGTTAGCTGCATCCAGTGCCATATGATACTTCCAGTCAATGCCTCTGAAGAAAATCCCAAGCAGTTGCACCTGACTGAAACCATGATGAGGACAGTCCCTTTGATAAGACTTGAATCTCAGCCAAGAAGCCTTAAAAGCTTCAGTAGGACCTTGGGAGAATGATGCAATTTTCGTCCTCAGGTCCTCTGATCTAGCATCATCATAGAAATTATTCAGAAATACATTCTTGGTTTCCTCCCAAGTAGTCAGCGAACCAGGGTCCAGTTGCTTCAGCCAATATGCAGCATCTCCTCCAAGTGAGTAAGGAAAAAGCTTGAAGAACAGAAAGTCATAGCTAACTCTGTTAGCTTTGACACTAGAAGCTAAGTCCTCAAACCTCTCAATATGATCCATGGGATGCTCATGAGGTAAGCCATGAAATGAATGCTATCCCACCAGCTGATAATAAGCAGACTTAAGCTCAAAATCATTCCTCTGGAAAGCAGGAGGGCGGATTGCAGCTCTGTTGACATAGAACTGATCAGGTCTGTTGTAATCTCCTAGAGTCCTCTGAACAAAACACCCAGCAGCGTTGTTAGCAGCAACAGGGACTCCATCGTCTTGTGCCACTTGTTGAACCTGCTGTTCAACTATGACATTCCCATCTTGATCCAGTCTCTGCCCTTCTTCATTCCTCATGTTTCCCTCTCTGTCAACCAAATGATCTTCTGCATCATCAACCAAGATCTGTGGATTAATCATTGTAGATTTCTTCTTAGCTTTTGTGATGGTCCTTTCCAACTTAGCTAGCTCGTCAATGCCTAAGGTCAAAAGCTCCTTCACTTTGTTGCTTTTGGTATTGCGATTAGGCATACACCTGAAACCAGCACAAAGAAAAGTATCAGAAAGTTAGTAAACAAATTAAAACTTAGACAAAATCCTAATACTAAATATCGATAGGCAGCTATTACTCCCCGGCAACAGCACGAAAAACTTGATAGGGCTCAAGTTTTATCCAAATAAAAACTACTGCAAGTGCACAGCAAGGCAGTCGTAGTATAAGAGGTATTGAATCCCAAAGGAGTATGTAAACTACACTATCGATTATAGGTTCAGATTAAGCTAAGCAGTAAGTAGCGTATGTAATGCGAAATAACAAAATAAAAGATAGCAGGCGAAATTTGTTTGATCTAAAACTCTGAAGACTAAAAGCGCGTCAGGACAATTCACAGGTTGAATCCGAGAATGTAGAATGCATGAAATCAGGAATGATTAAGAACCGTCTTGAACATGAATCACAAATATATAACTAATCAATTCTCATTGCAGAAGTTAACTATGTCTAAATCACAGAGTTTCAAATCTTTTTGCAAACCCTAACAATCTAAACATGCAGTAATGATCAAGTTCAATTGTTCACAAAACTCCAAAGCCAAATCTCTTTGCACTAAATCGTTTTGCTCATCTAATGCTAGATCAGGTTATCAATAATGCTCTCACATCTATTAAAAAACCTATGATTTTAGGATTTCTAGATGATGTGTCTAAGAAATCGATTTTCAAGCAAGCAGAGATGAAGAACCAAAGATAATCCTAATAGATAGCAATTCTACAAACTCTTCATTAACCTTTGAAAATCCCTAACTTAACTAGCAGATTACTCAGACATGATCATGGAAACAGAAAACATGGCTGAATAAAATTGCATAAAAGAGAAAGAGTAAAAGATAAAGGGGTTCAAAATCTTCTCTAAAAAGAGTACAGGATCTGTCTCCCCAAAAGCTTTGAATAAAATCCTCTCTCTCGCTCTCTGAATTCTCAAAATCTCAGATAAAAGCCAACAATGGCTGAAAACCTAATATATACAAGCTAAAACACGATCTGGAGTCTTTTTGCAAATACTAGAACTTCTGGGCCAAAACTGCAAATAATGCTCCTTCTTTTATGAAACCAGCCACGAGCCTTCCTCTACGGGTGACGAGCGTCACTATCTTGCAATGCTACAAAAGGCTTCAATATCTCCAATTATGCTCGAGACATGCTATAACCTGCAAAGACTCTACTAGGACTCTAAAAAGACAAAAAAACTCAATAAAAAGGACTTATACCATGGTTAAAAACCATAAAAACTATGATATATCACTTAGTGTAGAAGGAAACACCTCAGTACAAGGGATAGAAGGAGATGACGAGGGTTTTGGAGCCTTTCCGGTCCCTTGTTTCTTCTTAGGGGAAGGAGCCTTACCCCTAAAACCTCCAAATTTCTTTGCAGCCCCACTGCCTCTGATCAGAGGGCTCCACGGGCCTCGTTTCTTGCTCGCTGTCCTCAAGGAAGATTTCTTAGCCTGTTGTTTCTTTAGTTTCACGACAGCTCGTTCTTGGTTCTTTTCTGCTTGTTGTTTCTTCTCGTTATCCTTCTCGAGGGGAGGAGATGGCGTTAGCTGTAAGATGGCATTAATCATGTTTGCATCCTGCTCGAGATCCTCACCCAACAGATCATCATTATCAATCTCTTCCTCATCCATTCTTCCCTGATTTTCTTCCAAGGCCATTTTGTCAAGCTCGGTGAGCTCTTTATCTGTCATAGCTGGGGTCAGCTCCTCCCAGAAAGATTCAGAAACCAGATCATCGTCAACTTCCATTTGCTTCGTATCCCCATTTGTGATAGCTTTTGACTTATGTTGTCTTTCAGAAGTCGGGGTATCATGCGTTTATCGTTCCCGTATAACTAAGGTTCCGGGTTTCTTCAAATAACTATGTTGCTCCTTTCTCATACTCTATTTTTCCGTAGCATCCATGTGGGCTTTCCCCTTTAACCTTCGTCTTTTCTCTTCCTCATATTCATTGGTGTACGCAACCAATTTCCCAGAACTTTGGATGTTGTTAGGATTAAACCCAGATTGGCTTTCTGAGATCGTCCTTTCTGAGTCAGAGATTTTTTTTGATGCCATGGGTGCTGTAGCAAGGTCCTTTGGATTTGAGTAAAGGGAGGCCTCTTTCTCCTTCAGGTCAATCGCTTTCGGGCGCCATATAGCTCTGGGATTCTGTTCTGAATGTCTCCGAGGGAAACTCTTGTATCCATTTCTAGGATACAGATGGGATGGCACGCGATTACGCGGAGCTTGCTTTGTAAATGGCTGTTCAAGCCAATTCCACACCTCTGAGCTTCGGGTTTGTCTTTTATCGTTTAAACTTCTTCTTAGATTGCTGTCTCTGTCATCATAGGTTTCCCTAAGTCTCTCTGGGATTGAGTGATTTCTCTTGTATTTACATCATTTAGGCTTGCATTTACTGCATGATTTGGTTCTCTTTTGCATGTTTTCCTTATCCTTTGTCCTATTTTCTTCTCCTTTTAGATTTAGGTTGCATTTAGGATGTAGTTTTCATTTTCTTTGCAAAAAAGATGTTTATAGGTACTCATTGAGCTACAAGGAGCATGGGAGTTGATGGTGGGTGCAGCACAAGACATGAAAAGAGCCAAAAAGAAGGTGCACCTTGTTGAAGAGGCCAGAAACTTCACCTGACAAAACTGGCTCAGACAAAGCATCTCCAGCCCGATTCAGCTTCAACAGGCTTCACTAATGTTATAGCCCCGTTAGTTAGCTTGCGTCTGGAGTTGGTTTCAGGTCATTCCCATCAGTGGTTAGAAAGTTACAGAAGTTTTCGTGAAACCGCTCAACCCCTATCGGACTGTGCACGGAAGATTTTCGGTCAGGAGCATCGATCAAGAAGTGACCGATACAAGATTTTCGGTCAGGAGCATCGATCAAGAAGTGACCGATACGAGCATATCGATCATCCACAATGATCACACACTAATCGTTATAAACCCGCCGGACTAATTTCGGTCACTGCAACGATCACTCCCTAGACCGTTATGATTCACAACAGTCAAGCCCAGACTGTTGTAACTGATCGTTGTGAACCCAGACCAAAGACCATTTATTTACGATTTTGCTATTTTCGCTTAGACTCCTATAAATACTTAAAATCCATAATTTCTAGGAACAACTCTTTACCTAGCAGTCTCTTCTTCTTTGTTCTAGCTTTTTGATTTTATATTTTGAATCTTTGCTAATTTCAATAAACGTTTGCATTTCTCTTAATCTTTTGTCTCTCTAATCATGATTAACTATCTTTTCTTCATAGATTTGATGGTTTTCACCATGTTTAGTGAGTAGTTTGCTTTAGGTTTGAGATTAGGGCAGATGGGGTGATTTTAGTGATTGTTTAGATTGATAAGGGCTTAGATCTTCTCATTCCCTTTCTTATATGATTGTGCTTAATGCTTAGTACCTCTTTGTTGGAGAAGTTGATTTTAGGGTTTCACATGCACATCAAGTGTTTGATGAAATTCTTGAATGAAGTTCAATGCTTGAAAATAGTGTTTAGATAATCATGAGTCTTTGCATCTATCATTTTTTGCTTGAATGTGCTTATTTCCTAGTACCACATCGATGAGAAATTGCCTTTAGACATTGATTATGCATGAGAATGTGAGTTGATGTTTGATATATCATATAAGAGATTAGTAAACCTAGCCTAAGAGATTAGATGTCTAGCATGCTAATTGGTTTTATGGAACTTGATTTTAATGCTTGATGATTATGTGTTTGAGTAAAGAGATTTATCTTGAACATGTGATTAGAAAAGGGATTTATGCCAAGAGATTGGATTAGTCTTTATTAGTGTTCCTTACCTAAGGTTGAGTGTTTAGAATTGCTTGTTTTGATCACCCTAGTCATGAACATGAATCACCCTATAACCATTGCCTTGATCTTGAACCATCTTTTAATTTTTGAAGTTTAGTTTTTCTCTGTTTTAGTTCAGCTTTTACTCTGCTTTTGCTCTGTTTTTCTTTGCCATTATTGCTTTTTGCTTGCTTTCTTTTGCTTCTTTGCTTAATCATTTAGGTTGTTAGACTTCTAAAACTATATATGTTTGCTTGATTTAAGAGCTCTATTGCATTCTTACTGCTTCATTCTCTCCTTTTGGATTGATAAAACCCTATGCTATACTACAACTGATTACTACAAGCCTGGATAATTGAATCAAGTCCCAAAAAGTCTTGTATCAATTTGGCACCGTTGCCATTAGGGAAATGCTTTGTTCAGTAGGATTTGTAGAGATCTTGAGATCAAGCTTTGTTATTTTTGATTTTGGTTACTGATTTCTCTTTTGGTCTAGAATTTCTTTTGTAGGTACCATAACACTTGTTCTTAAGTGTCTACAACTACAACTGAGTTTCAAGGTCAAAGATTTTGGGTTTGCAGAATCAGAATTCAGCTGTTGAAGCATGGAAGAACATCAATATGCTGCTGGTTTTGGTTTGCAAGATCCGCAAGGTCCACAAGGTCTTCAAGGAATTCAAGGCTTACAAGGACAGCAAGGTCAACATGGTTTACAAGGAGCTTTGTTTCAAAGACCATTGAGACCTATTGGTGCTACTGATATACCTTCAAGTTATGCTTCAAGACAAGGTATTCTTCCACCCATGTAGACTCATCACTATGAGATCAAAACCAGCATGATTGCTTTGATTCAAGAAAAGAAGTTCTTTGGATTGCCCAACCAAGATCCTCTTGAGCACTTGGATCACTTTGAGAGGATATGTGATTTGAAAAAGTTTAGTGGAGTTTCAGATGATGGGTTGAAACTCAGATTGTTCCCATTCTCTCTTGGTGGTAGAGCTCAAATATGGGAAAAGTCTTTAGCACAAGGCAGCATCACCACTTGGGAACAATGCAAATGTGCTTTCTTAACCAAGTTTTTCTCTCCCTCAAGAACTGCACATTTCAGGAATGAGATCACAAACTTCAAGCAGTGGTCTTATGAGAGCTTTGGAGACACTTGAGAAAGGTTTAGAAGCTTCACTCACCAATGCCCTCACCATGGCTTCACCAAAGAAATGCTACTATCCACACTCTATAGAGGTGTTCTCCCAAAGATAAGAATCCTTCTAGATACAGCTAGTAATGGTTATTTCCTTGTGAAAGATGTTGATGAAGGTTGGATATTGGTGGAGAACATGGCACTAAGTAATTGGGACTATATTGATGAGTTTGAGCAGAATGCAAGAACAGCTGAAGAGAAGTTGGAAACAACAATATAAGAGATAAAAGCTATGCAAACAAAGGTGGATGTGTTGTTAAATGAAGGCCCTTACATTCAACACCATCAAAGGTCTTCTTCTCAACCACTTGGCGCCTATAACCAACAGCAAGGGAACATGATACTTCCCACTACTGCTATGCAGCTTGCCTTGGCGCCACCTCAACAACAACCAAGCCCTCAACCACCTCAAGAGTTGGATATCAAGCAGATTCTACTTCAAATGCAACAAGTCTAAACTACAGAACTTCAAGGAAGCATGGCTGCTGAAATTCAAAGAAGTATGGCTGAAATTCAGAGAAGCATGGCTGCTGAAATTCAAAGAAGTATTGCCTCCACCATCAACAACTTCCAATCCCAAATAGACTTCTTGACTATACAGCTGAATAAACAAGAGAACAATACTCAGCCAATCACCTTCATGAAGCCCTTACAGCATTGTTATGGTATCTCCTCCACTTTCCTAACTGATATTTCTGAGAAAGAAAACTATATTGCTGAGATTACTCCAAAAGTGACACCCTCTATCATGAATGTGGGCATTGAGTCTAAGTGTGGGAGAAGTGCTTTTCACTTTAGTTCAGCTAGTGATGCCAAGGCTGATGAAGAAGACAAAGCCATTGAAGCTGAGGTTGTTGAAGCTGACATGGAGGTCAAAAAAGGAACTGCACCAGCACCACCCTCTCAAGAAACTCTTGCAGAAGAAGAACCCTTTGAAGAAGGGGACAACACAGAAGAAGAAGAGTGGTGGGCGCCACATGAAGCTGTTGATGATACCAAGGAATACTTGACTGAAGTTCCTGATGTTAAAGAGAAGACTCCAGCTGCTATCCTTCCTGTTTATCAACCCATTATCCCTTTTCCAGGAAGATTCAAAAAGCAGCTAGTACAGAAGTATCAGGCCCTCTATGTTGCTCAAATGGAAATGAGAGATCTGAATGGTCAAGAGGAGCTTGAGAAACTAAGGGTTAAAACTGGAGCATCTGAGGTTAAGGAGCAGAACATCAAGAAGCTTGGTAATCCAGGAAAGTTTCTAGTCTCTTGTGAGCTTGGTGAATTGGTTGTGGAAGAGGTCATGTGTGACACAGGTTCAAGTATCAATATGATGTCTCTTGACTTGGAAAAAGAATTAGGAGTCACCAAGCTGCAACCATATGATATCACAATCACTTTTGTGGACTCTTCTTCAAGAACACATGTTGGTCTCATTGAAGACTTTTCTGTGAGGATTGGAGCATGCAAGATACCAACTGATTTTGTTGTGATGGAAATGGCTCACACTCAGAAGCCTTCTCTACTACTTGGGACTCCATTTCTGAACACAACAGGCGCTGATATTGACTTCACCAAAGGGAGAGTCACCCTCAAGAAGGTGGATGATGGAGTTAGCTATGCAATAAAGCCTCCACCTTCAAGCTTTTGTGGAAGCATCACTAATGTTGAGAAAGGAGCTGCTAAGAATCCACCTGATGTCAAGAAAGAGCTGAGGGGATTCAAGGCTGAAGTGCTAAAAGAAGATGAAGACTCTCTTGACCACAATGAGTATGATGGTGAAGCATTTGATGGTGCTTGTCTTCTTGACTTGTTTGATGGAATCAAGGTGAAACTCTATGGTGGACCAAAGAAGCCAAGAAAGAGAGTCAGGAAACCTAAGGAGAAGCTCTACTATGGACCCAACACATTGTTCAGGAAGAAAGGAGAAGGAACTCCAGTTCCACTCCATCATCCTCCATGATCTTAATGAGCATGACAAGTCAAGCTTAGTGACTCTAAACAAGCACTCTTGGGAGGTATTCCCTTGTTATCCTTGTTCATATTATTGCATTTTATGTTTTTTTTTGTGTTTTTCTTTCAATAACAGGAGAAAGTGTGGTTTAAGGCAAGTTGTTATAAGTTTGGGAGAGACCTATAGACCCCTCCAGTCTGCCAATAACTCTTCTAAGGTACCTAACTCCTCTTCTTTCTTTATGCATCCTTTTGCAATCATTTTTAGTTTGTTTTATTCACCTCCTTCAAACTTCTATTACACAGAGGACTGTGTAATTCAAGTGTGGGGGAGGGCATTGCATTTAAAATTGTGTTTTGTTTTCTTATTTTCTCTTTTGCATACTTGAGTCTCATGCATTCATGCATCCATCTATGTGCACTGAAAATCCATGAAAGTTTCAAATTCTTTGGAACCAAAAAGATCATTTAGTTGCATTTGCATAACTAAGATTGAGTCTAGATGCATTTCATATAGGTTTGCATACATTTGCATAGGGAGTAGATGATAAACACTTGTCAAGATGTTAATGTTTGAATTGTTTTCAATGCCTTGGTTATCTGTTGTTTAATTGCATTTTAGTGAGTTTGAAGATAAAGCTGCACCATATCTTGAATTCTTGCATTGATATTCTTGTCTTATGCTGAAACTTGCTTTGATTTGATTCCAACTCTATCTTATTAGAACCATAATCCTGACTTTGAATTATATTGTTTGTGCATTGAGAGTGATTACATGGCTACCATATACATACTTGGATTATCTTCTTCCCTTCATACCACTCTTGTTAATCCAAGTAGCTGATCCTTATCATGATGGGACAGTTAACCACACCCTAAACTAATCCTTCTTTCTAAACTTAAACATTATTGTGAGAGTTGTGAGGCCTTGCATTGCATCATTTTCGATCTTATCTTGGCAAAAAGTGTTAGGAATAAGGCTGGCAAGGAGAAGCTCTCTTGTAGACACCAACTTGCATTTTGAGCTTGGTGTTAGGTGATATATCATGGTTTTTATGGTTTTTAACCATGATATAAGTCCTTTTTATTGAGTCCTTTTGGTCTTTTTAGAGTCCTAGAAGAGTCTTTGCAGGTTCTAGCATGTCTGGAGCATAACTGGAGATATTGGAGCCTTTTGGAGCATTCTGAGTTGAAGCCACGAAGTACCAAGCTCGAAGCAGAAAGTATCACATATGGTGACGCTCGTCACCAATCTGGTGACGCTCGTCACCCACAAAGGAAGGGGTCGTGGCTGTTTTCTAAAGATTGGGAAGAAATTGCAGTTTTGGCCCTGAAGTTCCAGTTTTTGCAAAAAGGCCTCAGATCGTGTTTTAGCTTGTATATTAGGTTTTTCAGCCATTCTTTTGGCAGATATCTTGTATCTTATTATTTTTGAGAGCGAGAGAGAGAGATTTGTAGAAGAGCTTTTGGAGAGACAAATCAGACTCCTTCAGAGCAGATTTTGAACTCCTTTACTTTCTATTTCTTATTTTTTTATGCAATCTATTCTTTTCATGATGTTTTCTCAAATCACCATGTCTGAGTAGTTTGTTAGTTAAGTTAGGGCTTTTCAAAGGTTGAAGAAAAGTTTGTAGAATTGCTAAAAACTTATAGGAAATTCATTGGTTCTTCATATGTGCTTGCATTCATATCGATTTCTTAGACACATCATCTGGATTTCGAAACCCTAGGTTGTTTGATAGATGTGAGAGCATTATTAATCACCTGAACTAGTTATAGATGAGCAAAACGCCCTAGTACAAAGAGATTTGGCTTAAGAGTTTTGTGAACAATTGAACCTCATCATTACTGCATGTTTAGGTTGTTAGGGTTTGCAAAGAGATTTGAAACTCTGTGATTTAGACATAGATAACTTCTGCAATGAGAATTGATTAGTTATATCTTTGCGATTCATGTTCAAGATGGTTTTAATTCATTCCTGATTGTATGCATTCTACACTCTCGGATTCAACCTGTGAACTGTCCTGACTTAGCGCCTTTAGCCTTCTGAACTTTAAGAACAAGCATAAAAACGCCCTATTGCATTTATTTTACTGTTTTGCATTACATTCATTATTTATCGCTTAGCTTAATCCGAACCTGAACTCTCTAGTGTGGTTTACATACTCCCTTGGGATTCAATAACCCCTTGTACTACAACTGTTTTTGCTGTGCACTTGCAGTAGTTTTATTTGGGTAAAACCTGACCCTATCAAGTTTTTGGCGCCGTTGCTGGGGAGTAATAGCTGCCTATCGATTTTTAGTATTAGGATTTTGTCTAAGTTTTTATTTTTTTACTGACTTTCAGCTACTTTTCTTTGTTCCTGTTTCATGTGTATGCCTAATCGCAGAACCAGAAGCAACAAAGAGAAGGAGCTTGTGACTTTGAGCATCGACGAGCTTGCTAGGTTGGAGAGAACTAACAGGAAAGCTAAGAAGCAATCTACAATGGTCGCTCCACTTATCTTGGTTGAAGATGCAGAAGGTCACTTGGTTGACAGGGAAGGAAACAGGAGGAACGAAGAGGGGCAGAGAATTGATCAAGAGGGGAATGTCATTGTTGTACAGCAGGTTCAGCAAGTGGCTGAGAACGTGGGGGCCCATGCTGCTGTCAATAACGCTGCTGGGTGTTTTGTTCAGAGGACTCTAGGTGACTACAACAGACCTGATCAGTTCTATGCCAACAGAGCTGCAATCCGACCTCGTGCCTTCCAGAGGAACGATTTTGAGGTTAAACCAGTCTACTATCAGCTGGTTGGCCAGCATCCATTCCATGGTTTACCTCATGAGCATCCTATGGATCACATAGAGAGATTTGAGGACCTAGCTTCAAGTGTCAAAGCTATTGGAGTTAGCAATGACTTTCTGTTCTGCAAGCTTTTCCCTTACTCTCTTGGAGGAGAAGCTGCATATTGGCTGAAGCAACCGGAACCTGCTTCATTGACGACTTGGGAAGACACCAAGAATGCTTTTTTGAACAACTTCTTTGATGATGCAAGATCAGAGGACATGAGGACGAAAATTGCATCATTTACACAAGGTCCTACTGAAGCTTTTAAGGCTTCTTGGATCAGGTTTAAGTCTTATCAAAGGGACTGTCCTCATCATGGTTTCAATCAGGTGCAGCTGCTTGGTATCTTCTTCAGAGGCATTGACTTGAAATATCAGATGGCACTGGATGCTTCAAGTAGTGGAAACTTCAACACCAACAGACCAGAAGAAGCTGTAAGATTGATTGAAAACTTGGCCTGCAGTAACAGCACTAAGAATGCAGATTTTCAGAGAAAGCAGCAGGCTGGTTTGAATGATGGAAACCAAATAGCTGAAGTTAAGGCTAAGTTGGACAGCATGCACAGCCTTTTGGTGGGAAAGAAGTCAGTCCAATTCGCTACAGAAGTGGAGAGTTTCGAAAATCCTGAAGAAATTGAGCAGAAAGATGTTATCTTCATCAATGGAGGTTTTCAGAACCAAAGGTTTGGGAATCAACAGTGGAACAGAGGATATAATGGCAACAATCAGAAGAACACATTCTCAGGAAACCAGAATGCTTTTGGTTATACTCCAACACCACAGTTCCAGAAGACTGAAGTTGAGAAACCTTACCAAAACAGCAGGAATTATGGTTCTTCTTTCTGCCAAACTGCACCTCCACAAGACAATAAAATGGAAGCTATGCTGGAGCAGGTACTTGAAGGACAGCAGAAGATGACAGTAAACTTCAATGGCAAGTTAGATTCGCTGTATCAAGACCTGAATAGAAAAATTGAGAGTCTGAACTCTCACATGAAGAAGCTTGATGTGCAGGTTGCTCAAACTGCAGGAGCTGTTCAAAGGCAAGAGGGATTCCTTCCTGGAAGGACTGATATCAATCCCAAGCATCAGGTTAATGCCATCACAATCAGGAATGAAAAGGAGCTTAAAACAGTGCAGAAAAAGAGGTTGAATGCAGAGCAGATCGTGCAACTGATGGAGTCTGAAGACGAAAATTTTTCTGTCTCAGAGGTGAGTGACGAGCGTCACCAAGGAGGAGTGACGCTCGTCACCAACCTACAAGGATATCGGGGGTTGTCACAAGTGAGTGACGAGCGTCACCCTCCTGGTGATGGTCGTCACCCACCCCAGAACGAAGCTGCTTCGCCTGTAACTGCAAATTATGACCAGGAACGTGTCTATAAACCCAAAACACCATTCTCCAAGCATCCTAGGAAGTCTAAACATGAGATAGAAGAAGCCAGATGCAAAGCTATGATAGACAAGCTGATGCTTGAGATCCCTCTTGTTGATGCAGTCAAGCTTTCACCAGCTCTAAGAAGGTATGTAAAGAGAATGGTTGTGAATGGTGTAAGTCCTGAGGAAGGAGCATTGCTTACCAGAGACATCAGTGCAATTCTCTTAGGCACAGTTCCAAAGAAGAAGAAGAAGGTGACTGTTTCTGAACAAGTCAATACCATCACTCAAAGCAGAGTTCCAGAGAAGCTATCTGATCCAGGGACCTTTGTGCTTGATTGCTCAATATCTGCAGGACGTTTTCCACACTCTCTATGTGATCTAGGGTCAAGTATTAACTTGATGCCTTTCTCTGTTGCTGCTAGACTTGGAATGACTGATTTCAAGCCAGCTGGGATCTCTCTCATCCTAGCAGATCGATCCATAAGGACCCCAGAAGGCATGTTAGAGAATGTTCATGTTAACATTGAAGGCTGCATAATTCCTACAGATTTTGTGGTTCTGAAATATGCTGAAGAACCTAAAGATCCTCTTATTCTGGGAAGACCATTCTTGGCTACTGCTGGAGCCATCATTGATGTTAGAAGGGGGAACATTGAGCTTGATCTTGGTGATGTTGTCATGAACTTTGACATGGATAAGTTAAGAGGGAGTTCTACCATTGATGGTCAAACCTTTTCTGTAAGAACTTCTAGAGATGAAGAGACTGTCATGGAGCATTCAGAAGACACTATTGCTGAGTGTGTCAATGAATCAGATATAAGTGGGCAAGTGAGCAAGATGGCTGTTGAAGAGCCAATATCTGAAACTTCTGCAGAAGCTGTTGGGTTTGAGGATTGCAGTGAGGATCATATCTTCATGACTGGGCTTGAAAAAGAGGTTTTAATGAATGCCAAGTTGCTGGAGGAAGACGTGTATGTGATGGAAGCAACACTTGCAGAGCTGAATTGCAGGAAAATTGCAGAAACTCGAACTGCAGAGTCAGTGACGACCGTCACTGACCTGGTGACGCTCGTCATCAACCTGAACACAAAGCAGCAACGTAATTTTACAGCTACAAGTCCATCATATGTTGCCAATCCAAAAATTCACCATTCCACAACCCAGAAATCTGCAACTAAGCAAAGGTATGCACTTCCTAGAACCAGTTCCAAACCTCCTAATCTCATCAATAAGAATTTAAAAGGTGAAAAAGCTGCTTCACACTTATGCAAGCAACGAGATTCTCGTAGAATGCTTGGTGTTTCTTTTGATGATTCTGCAGGAAAAAGAAGTATCCCACCCACAGTCACGACCCACTCTGCTGATGTTCCTCACTTCCTTGGAAGTGTTCATACATCTACTGCTTACAAACCACCATGGATGAGGAGACATTCTTCTCCAAGGCATTCACTGCCACCTTCTGTTCCACCAGCCGTCTGAGCAGCATTCAAAGTCGAGCTAATGACTTTAAACAAGCGCTTAGTGGGAGGATACCCACTGGTAAGTTTTATATTTCATATATTAGTTTAGTTTTCTATTACATAGCTAAAAAAAAACCCAAAAACATGAGAAAAATCAAAAAAAATAAAAAAGAGTCACTTTGTTCAGTTTGCTTGGATGATATCTTGTGAACTTGTTGGACCATGGATTATGCTTTGTTTGGGTGTTTTGATGTGTGTTTTGAGTGCTCTTACAGTTTGACTTCGGAGTACACATGATGGCATAGCATTTAAACATCCAACATGTCGATTTCTGGAGTATCAGAGATGGTGACGCTCATCACCAATCTGGTGACGCTCGTCACTAGCTCCTTCGCGAGGTACCACTTTTCCACCTTGGTTTTACACGTTCTCATGCTTCATTTTGACCAACTCTTGGCTTAATAACACTGGGGACAGTGTTGTTTAAGTCTGGGGGAGGTGGTTACTGACGTTGTGTGCTTTGTGTCATGTCTATAGAGTCTTAAAGTTGAGTCAAAATTTTTGAAACTGTCAGTTTTTCTTGGAACTAACCATAGGACGTTTTTGCTGATAAGAACTATTGCCACAGTAGTTGATTACAAGTCTCACTAAGTTGAAAGTCATAGGTAGATCAGTATAGCAATGAAGGTTTAGGTTCTTAGAGAGTCTGAAAAATTTGCTGTTAGCTCCACCTTAATGAACTTTAAACTTCTTGTCTTGGTGATTGATTCTTATTGATCTTGATTCTCTCTTTCAGCACTGGCAATAAGGTTAAAATGCGTCTCTCTTTGATCTTCCCTGATGTAGTTTTTAAAAGATTAAGTCCAAAGAATGGTGCATTCATGACCCTGTCTCCTCACAAGGAACAACAGTAGTGAACACATTCAAGAACCTGTCTCCTCACAAGGAACACAAGTATTGGGTAGCACCATATCTTAGACTGTAAAAGTTGAGAAAAAGAAGTGAAAAATCAAAAATATCCTAAGGAAAAGATTAAGGGAAGAGAAAATAGGAGAGTTGTGTTGAAATCTATTTGTTCAGTTGTTAGGAAGGGAAAAGAATCTGTAAAGTGATTAAGATGATAGAACTTTGATGAGATATCACACTTAGATAAAAATAAGGATTTAGCAGTAGAAATTTTGGGTTTCTTGAAGGGATTTGGACTAGATTTGAGAGATTTGCTAAGCTTGTGATGATTAGACTGAAATTTGATCTTGTGTTGACTATGTGGTATGTGGATTCGAAAGCTCTAACTAGTATGGTGTTCCTGATGACTGACTGACTGTTTCTTGTTTTCAAACCTCGACCTTATTCTTAGTCTGATGTTTGCTTGAGGGCAAGCAAAAGCTAAGTCTGGGGGAGTTGATATATCATGGTTTTTATGGTTTTTAACCATGATATAAGTCCTTTTTATTGAGTCCTTTTGGTCTTTTTAGAGTCCTAGAAGAGTCTTTGCAGGTTATAGCATGTCTGGAGCATAACTGGAGATATTGGAGCCTTTTGGAGCATTCTGAGTTGAAGCCACGAAGTACCAAGCTCGAAGCAGAAAGTATCACATATGGTGACGCTCGTCACCAATCTGGTGACGCTCGTCACCCACAAAGGAAGGGGTCGTGGCTGTTTTCTAAAAGATTGGGAAGAAATTGCAGTTTTGGCCCAGAAGTTCCAATTTTTGCAAAAAGGCTCCAGATCGTGTTTTAGCTTGTATATTAGGTTTTTCAGCCATTCTTTTGGCAGATATTTTGTATGTTATTATTTTTGAGAGCGAGAGAGAGAGATTTGTAGAAGAGCTTTTGGAGAGACAAATCAGACTCCTTCAGAGCAGATTTTGAACTCCTTTACTTTCTATTTCTTATTTCTTTTATGCAATCTATTCTTTTCATGATGTTTTCTCAAATCACCATGTCTGAGTAGTTTGTTAGTTAAGTTAGGGCTTTTCAAAGGTTGAAGAAGAGTTTGTAGAATTGCTAAAAACTTATAGGAAATTCATTGGTTCTTCATCTGTGCTTGCATTCATATCGATTTCTTAGACACATCATCTGGATTTCGAAACCCTAGGTTGTTTGATAGATGTGAGAGCATTATTAATCACCTGAACTAGTATTAGATGAGCAAAACGCCCTAGTACAAAGAGATTTGGCTTAGGAGTTTTGTGAACAATTGAACCTCATCATTACTGCATGTTTAGGTTGTTAGGGTTTGCAAAGAGATTTGAAACTCTGTGATTTAGACATAGATAACTTCTGCAATGATAATTGATTAGTTATATCTTTGCGATTCATGTTCAAGACGGTTTTAATTCATTCCTGATTGCATGCATTCTACACTCTCGGATTCAACCTGCGAACTGTCCTGACTTAGCGCCTTTAGCCTTCTGAACTTTAAGAACAAGCATAAAAACGCCCTCTTGCATTTATTTTACTGTTTTGCATTACATTCATTATTTATCGCTTAGCTTAATCCGAACCTGAACTCTCTAATGTGGTTTACATACTCCCTTGGGATTCGATAACCTCTTGTACTACAACTGTTTTTGCTGTGCACTTGCAGTAGTTTTATTTGGGTAAAACCTGACCGTATCATTAGGTTAGGAGTTTGGGAAAGGGTAGTGTAAGTGGTTTGAGCTTTAATTGTTTACATCTTTGAGAAGAAGAAGAAGTATGAGATTGGTAGAAAGGGGGAACAGTTTATTTTTGTGGTTAAGTTAACTAGGAAGAAAGCTGTAAGTGTTAAAGAAGAAAGGTGCCAACAACAACAATGCTTACAAAAGGTCATCCAAAAGGAGAAATCAGACCAAGCAATCCATCAAAGGTGATGAAAATGGCGCCAATCATACAACAAATAAGAGCAAGTTCCAAAAAGAAGTCAACCACACAAGCAAAAGAAGAAAGAGTTTCCCCAAATATTAAGAAGGAAGAGATCAAGTGCTTTGGGAAAGGGTAGATTTAGGAGTTTCACTTGGGGTTTTAGAAGTCATTAGGTTCATCTTGGATAAAAAGGATAGAAGAGAGCTTTGACTTGCATGCATAGGTGTGCTTTTACCTTTAGCATTTTGCCTAAGATAGAATCATTTCATTGAGTGATCCCCTGAATCTTTAAACCCTTATCTGAATGAGATCATTTTCATCTCATGACCATGTCCCTTAACCAAATATTTTCTCTTGATTTGCACAAACTTGATCCATTGGTTACTATTAATGAATGTTAAAGAGTTGGTTGATTCGAATGCTTGTATAGGCTAAGCTAGAGTTCATTGTTTGCTATGATAGGTATGGCTAAATTTTTTAAAGTAGAACAATCTCTATGCATCTTAGAACCTATAACTTGGGCATTGAATCAGTTTTTCCATTGACATCTTTAGTTTTGAGCTCCCATTTTCAAACCTCACTCTCCCAATTGTTCTTATTTGCTTGAGGACAAGCAAAAGGCAAGTGTGGGGGTGTTGATATCTCTTGTATTTACATCATTTAGGCTTGCATTTACTGCATGTTTTGGTTCTCTTTTGCATGTTTTCCTTATCCTTTGTCCCATTTTCTTCTCCTTTTAGACTTAGGTTGCATTTAGGATGTAGTTTCCATTTTCTTTGCATAAAATATATTTATAGGTACTCATTGAGCTACAAGGAGCATGGGAGTTGATGGTGGGTGCAGCACAAGACATGAAAAGAGCCAAGAAGAAGGTGCACCTTGTTGAAGCGGCCAGAAACTTCACCTGACAAAACTGGCTCGGACAAAGCATCTCCAACCCGATTCAGCTTCAACAGTCTTCACCAATGTTGTAGTCCTGTGAGTTAGCTTACGTCTGGAGTTGGTTTCAGATCATTCCAATCAGCGGTTAGAAAGTTACAGATGTTTTTTTGTGAAACCGCTCAACCCCTATCGGTCTGTGCACGGAAGATTTTCGGTCAGGAGCATCGATCAAGAAGTGACCGATACAAGATTTTTGGTCAGGAGCATTGATCAAGAAGTGACCGATACGAGCATATAGATCATCCACAACGACCACACACTGATCGTTATAAACCCGCGAGACTAATTTCGGTCACTGCCACGATCACTACCCAGACCGTTACGATTCACAACAGTCAAGCCTAGACTGTTGTAACTGATCGTTGTGAACCCAGACCAAAGAACATTTATTTACGATTTTGCTATTTTCGCTTAGACTCCTATAAATACTTAAAATTCCTAATTTCTGGGAACAACTTTTTACCTAGCAGTCTCTTCTTCTTTGTTCTAACTTTTTGATTTTGTAATTTGAATCTTTGCTTATTTTAATAAACGTTTGCATTTCTCTTAATCTTTTTTCTCTCTAATCATGATTAACTATCTTTTCTTCATATATTTGATGGTTTTCACCATGTTTAGTGAGTAGTTTGCTTTAGGTTTGAGATTAGGGCAGATGGGGTGATTTTAGTGATTGTTTAGATTGATTAGGGCTTAGATCTTCTCATTCCCTTTCTTATATGATTGTGCTTAATGCTTAGTACCTCTTTGTTGGAGAAGTTGATTTTAGGTTTTCACATGCACACCAAGTGTTTGATGAAATTCCTGGATGAAGTTCAATGCTTGAAAATGGTGTTTAGATAATCATGAGTCTTTGCATCTATCATTTCTTGCTTGAATGTGCTTATTTACTAGTACCATATCGATGAGAAATTGCCTTTAGACAGTGATTATGCATGAGAATGTGAGTTGATGTTTGATATATCATATAAGAGATTAGTAAACCTAGCCTAAGAGATTAGATGTCTAGCATGCTAATTGGTTTTATGGAACTTGATTTTAATGCTTGATGATTATGTGTTTGAGTAAAAAGATTTATCTTGAACATGTGATTAGAAAAGGGATTAATGCCAAGAGATTGGATTAGTCTTTATTAGTGTTCCTTACCTAAGGTTGAGTGTTTAGAATTGCTTGTTTTGATCACCCTAGACATGAACATGAATCACCCTATCACCATTGCCTTGATCTTGAACCATCTTTTAATCTTTGAAGTTAAGTTTTACTCTGTTTTAGTTCAGCTTTTACTCTGCTTTTGCTCTGTTTTTCTTTGCCATTACTGCTCTTTGCTTGCTTTCTTTTGCTTCTTTGCTTAATCATTTAGGTAGTTAGACTTCTAAAACTATCTATGTTTGCTTGAATTAAGAGCTCTATTGCATTCTTACTGCTTCATTCTCCCCTTTTGGATTGATAAAACCCTATGCTATACTACAAATGATTACTACAAGCTTGGGTATTTGAATCAAGTCCCAAAAAGTCTTGTATCAATTTGGCACTGTTGCCATTAGGGGAATGCTTTGTTCAGTAGGATTTGTAGAGATCTTGAGATCAAGCTTTGGTATTTTCGATTTTGGTTACTGATTTCTCTTTTGGTCTAGAATTTCTTTTGTAGGTACCATAACACTTGTTCTTAAGTGTCTACAACTACAACTGAGTTTCAAGGTCAAAGATTTTGGGTTTGCAGAATCAGAATTCAGCTGTTGAAGCATGGAAGAACATCAATATGCTGCTGGTTTTGGTTTGCAAGGTCCACAAGGTCCACAAGGTCTTCAAGGAATTCAAGGCTTACAAGGACAGCAAGGTTAACATGGTTTACAAGGAGCTTTGTTTCAAAGACCATTGAGACCTATTGGTGCTGCTGATATACCTTCAAGTTATGCTTCAAGACAAGGTATTCTTCCACCCATGGAGACTCATCATTATGAGATCAAAAGCAGCATGATTGCTTTGATTCAAGAAAAGAAGTTCTTTGGATTGCCCAACCAAGATCCTCTTGAGCACTTGGATCACTTTGAGAGGATATGTGATTTGACAAAGCTTAGTGGAGTTTCAGATGATGATTTGAGAGGATATGTGATTTGACAACTGATTAGTACAAACTTGGGTAATTGAATCAAGTATCATTTAGTTGAAGCAGGTGATCTTTCTTGGCGGGAAGTTGTAGAGTCTCTGTTCTTCCCTATTATGCAGGAACTCCCTCCTTTGTAAATTATGCGCTCTATCTCTTTGATTATCATGAGGAGGGGATCATGTTCTCTTAAGTGATTCGGTTGATGGTTGGGATTGTTGTTCCTTTGAGTAAACTTTCCACAAAAGGCTACCAGCTGCGCTCTAGGGGAGATATTTGGGGATAGCAGTAGCTTCTCTCTCCACGAGAGCTGATTTAAAAAGGTTCTTTTGATCTTCCAATAAGGGTGGGCAAGAGCTTTCTTCGTGGGACACCCATTTAGATGTGAAGCAGTATCGATATAAGCCCTCATATACCAAAGAAATCATCCCAACATCACCGTTTAGAAATCCCACTTTTCTTTCAAATTGCAGAGGTTCATCTGCATTAATAGAGACCTTCATTCTTTCACCATTAGGTACTGTATCTATTACCTTGCCGAGAGCCTTCCCGATTGCTTTGAAGGTACATTCATTCCAGAAATGCTCTGGGACTCATGTAACTCTTATCTAGAACGGAATGGTAGTTGGGAAAGCCTTACTAGTCGAGGGCTCACACCTTTCCAAAGCGAAGCTCGACCTGTTGAAATGACATGGCCTTTTATTCAGTACCTTCTGCAGATCGTCTTCGCTTTTGAAGTCAAGTTGAAAAAGACTATTTCCCAGATTTGTACCCCGGGCACGCCTTTGAACATCCCATATCCGAGCTCTTGGTAGCTGTACGATTAGGGCTTCTGTACTCCTTCCTTCATGGTGAAACATACGGCCAATCAGAGTTTTTCCGAACTTTTCTGAGACTGCTGATAGATCGCATTCCGGTATCCTGATGATATCCTCTTCTAGCATCAGTTTGTGTCGTGTCTGGGACGAGGAGGAGCCTCAGCGATATGTTTCTTGATCTGAAATTGTCATGGGGGTTATCCGAAAGTGGTTACGTAGCAATATGCTCGAAAAACAGAGAGATCCATTCCCAATACTTAGCAGAGTGTTAGATAGTTTCAGAAATAACAGAAAACTTCTGTAGCACAACACCTTCACCACTAAACAATAGCAATAACAAAAACCAGATTCGATCCAAACAAAAACTTCCACCAGAACTGTTACGGGACAAGGTTAAAGGATAGATCTTTAACCTGATTGCATTGGTGAGATAAGAGGTGACAGGATCGGCAATTTTGTGCTGGTATTTTAGAGATCTGAGAATCGCCTTTTTCTCTCAGAAACCCTAAGAGAACTCTCATCGGTCTTTCATATATAGATTTTTAGTATAATATATGCAATAATAAAAAATTGATTTTCTTTATTATTAAACTAGGTTGATGTTAAATTTCTTTGTATATCTTTGTTTTGTAATTTTTTTTTTCATCGTCTGATAATATTAAACCCATTAAGGACAGCCAGAGCCGTGCCTACTATAATAGAGGCCATAGGCAACTAAAAACACATTCAAATTTATATGAAACAAAAATTATTTACAATACTACTTTTTTTTATAAATTACTAGTTGGTGATCCGCACTACGCGCAGCTATGTGATTCATTTTTCTATATTTTTTTATTAAATTTGTTATATCGTATATTCTTGAGAATTTTAAGATGGATTTCTATTTCTCACATGTACCTCTCTCGAATTTTCTATCTTTTTCAAATTTCTAGTTTGTGATCCACACAACACAGGAGTTTGATTATCATTTTACGTATTTTTACATTATATTTATTGTATCATATAGTTTTGGATATTTTGTGATTGTTTAATTTTTTCAATATACGCATCTTGAATTTCTTGTCTTATTTCAATTTCGATCAAATATTATCAATTCATGATTATTTGTTTTATACAAACAAATAAGAAAATAGAACATTTATGATATTAGATATCTAATTTATCTATTTAAGAATTACAAAAATTTAAAATTATATAGTTTTTAAAAATTTCCTTGAGTTTCCAGAATTTTCCCAAAAAATATTTTTTTGAAGTTGACTTTCATCCAAATTATTGAGAATTTCTGAATAGATTTTAGATAATGCAATTTTTTGAACCCGTCTTGTTACCCAAATTTCTTGTTCCATTTTTATTGGATTTCCTTTGAAAATTGTTTTCTGTCTTTCTAATTACCAATTCTATCACACACTCTTAAATTTCTGCCTTTAATCTTGAAATACTCAAAGCTAACGTATATCATTATTTTTTTATTTTAGATTTTTTTATTTTTGTATTTTCTCACAACACATTATAATTTAACATTTTATGTTTGCTATTTTTATATTGAATATTAATATTAATTTTTATTATTTTCTGTCTTTCTAATGATCAATGCTCATCACACATTTATAATTTTTGTCTTGAATCTTGAAATAGTTAGAGCTAGTGTATATCATTATTTATTAGTTTTTATATTATATTTTGTTGATTTATTTTATTTTCTGACAACACATTATAATTTTTTATTTTTTATTTTTATTTTTTATATTGAATGTTATTATTAATTTTTCTTATTTTCTATCTTTTTAATTATCAATTTCTGTTACACACTCGTAAATTTCTGCCTTGAATTTTGAAATACTCAAAGCTAATGTATATCATCATTATTTCTTGTATAGTATTTTGTTGAAATTTTATTTTCTGAAAAAATATAATAATTGTCTTTTTATGTTTGCTGTTTTTATATTAAATGTTAATATTAATTTTTATTATTTTCTGTCTTTCTAATTACCAGTTCTCGTCACACACTCATAAATTTCCGTCTTGAATCATGAAATACTCAGAGCTAATGTATATCATTGTTTTTTTATTTTGCTATTCTGTATTTTGTTAATTTTTATTTTCTGACAACACATTATAATTGTCTTTTTATATTGAACGTTATTGTTAATTTTTATTGTTTTTCGTCTTTCTAATTACCAATTCCCATCACAGACTCGTAAATTTCTGCTTATAAACTTGGAATATTTAAAGCTAATGTATATAATTATTTTTTGGTTTTATTTTATTTTATTTTCTGAAAACATATTATAATTATCTTTTTAAGTTTTCTATTTTTATATTGAATGTTAATGTTATCTTGTGTTTTAAAAGAATTTAAATGAAAAACAATTAATAATGTAGTTGATGAGGTGGCAGCACCGGAAGAAAGAAAAGCTTACTTACTTCAATTGCGATACCCATCATTAGTTAACAGTTTTTGGTTATTGTTTTTAATTGTTGTGGTTGGGTTTGATAGAAATTGTTTTTTTTTTGTTTTCTAATTTTATTCGTCATAACAAAAACTGATTTATAAACTGAATGTTATTATGTAGGTTATTATTTCTGTAATTTGTTTGATCATGAAGTTTATAATTATATAAAAGATTTATAGTATGTTATTTGATGTAATTTGGGCTTTTGCTATTGGCTGATTGTTGATTGCATAGAATTTAAGTTTAATGGGCTGAGCTTTATAGTAAATTTAAAATCTAAGTTATATAATGTTTGTTATTAAATATTGGATGTTGAGGTGGAAGCTGATGTGGAGGCATGAGAAGAGAGAAAAGCTCTCTTTATATGTATAGATTTATATTTGACTTTTTAAAAATATTTATAGTAATTTTGGAGAATAATTTAATAAAAAGAGAACAATTAAAAAAAGAAAAGTAACTTTACAGATGAAAACAATTTGATATAAACTTTAAAAATTGTTCAGCAAGATGTAGTGCTAATTTAAACAATTTGGCAATCAATTTAAATCAAAGAATTGCTATTAGTTATTTAATGTTTATAGATTTTATTATTTTCATTTGTAAATCAAATTTATTTTTAAAAACTGTTTTTAAAAATTGTAACGTACAGTGATATATACATACACATGCAAGTACATAATTGTGTCTAATAAAAATTTTAGAAATAATTATGATTTTTAAAATAGATTGATATATATATACACATATATATATAATAAAAATTTCTCAAATGGGGCCGTAGGCCAATGTTCCTAATTGCCTCACGTAGGCACGGCCCTAAGGGCAGTAGCGTACAACTCGATTGGGCCTTACAAACATAATACTCGAAACATAAGCCCTTAACACGTGTACAATATGTGTAACCGAAAAAAACCACGCGTTGAACGAGGATGACTTTTGCAGCACCGCCTCCATCGCTGGAATCTTCCGTCTCCGACGCAAGAAAAACTGAAGATCACCGCAAAACTGCTTGAAACCACAACGCTGCTTCGTCTTTTTGCATAAGGCCGCCAGTAGAAAATGAAAAACTTGCTCACTGTGAGATGTTGAAGCCAAGAGACATCGGAATTGAAGATGAGCAGAATATTCGCCGGACTACTTCAGAGAAGCGCCAGTTTTACAGATCCTGCACCACAATCACCCAAATGAACTCTAAAACTCTCGAATCTGTTCCACAAGAAGAAACCTCCACTTCACGAGCTCGACAAACTATCAACAAAAAGTGAAGGATTTGATCTTTTGGGAGTAGATCGAGCTTATCAAACGGAGAGGGTTTTTTTCAAAATCACCTGGGAAAAAAATTAAAACATGAAAAAGGGAATTCCGATTTTTGCCGGAAAATTATTATCCGATAAACGGAAAAACAAAATCCAATATACGAAAAACAGATCCGATTGCCGGAAACTATAAAACAACAAAAACTGAACAATTTGGATCGAAGAAGGAAACGCTCTCTCTGAAAAATGTTAGAGCATCCACATTGGTAGTCTCTCATGAGAGACTCCCAATATTAATTAAATAATAATCAATATATATATATATATTGATTTAATTTATATTTTATTTATGAGATTCAGTTCAAAATTTCTCAAATGAGAGACTTTGGAAAGAGACTCTCAACATTTTGAGAGACTCATGATTAAAATATAAATTAAATCAATATGTATATATTAAAATATGTATATATTGATTTATATTTAAATAATATATAGAGTCTCTCATGAGAGACTATCAATGTGGATGGTCTTAGTGAGAGAAGAGAGAGAGATTGCCCTAGAAATATGTAACGTGCGTTTGTTTTGTAATTAAACTAGAATTGATACCAGAAATATTAAGCATTGTTTACTTTGTTATAAAAATTGTGGTGATGCATAAAATGATATGACATTTTTAATGACGGATTTATTAACATGGTATTGTTATGAACTATTATGTGATATCTATTATAAGCCCATTAAGTCCATCTTCTAGAAGGTTCTAGAGTTACTTGTAAGTTAGGTTTTACTTTGTCACCAAATAAAATCCTCTTTTTGTACTCCTATATAAAGGACCATCTAGTCATTGGAATAAGACAACACTAATTCTTTCTATCTCTTCTCTCTATTCACAACACGTTATCAGCACGAAACTCTAACTATCTGAGCTAAGAGGTATATAAATCTGCTTTTTATTATTTATTCATTCCAACTTCAAATCATGTTTATTAGCAACTCATGGTATGTAAGAGTGGATCATTAATCAATATTATGATAGTCTCCTACATAGATTCAAATTATATGTTTATGTTGTTAATTTTTTTTTACAAGATCAATATTATGATAAATTCTCTTCAAGAGATTTACATGATCAATATTATGATGAATTCTTTTATAGAGATTCAACTTACATGTTTATTTTATATATGATTGATATTATGATAAATTCTCCTGCAGAGATTTAAATCAAATAATTATTTTTATAAATGATATTATGATAGAGATTCAAATCACATGTTTATACTAATATATTTTTGCATGATATTTATAAATATGTCTTTATTCATATTTCTGCACATGATTTGCATATCAAATATTTTTTTTCCATTTTTGCATATAGTTTGCACGAGATATATTAAAATAAATATTGTTCATTAAAATCATATATTGCTTATGTTATTTATGCACATGATTTGCACGAAATTTATTAAATTGAATCTTATTAATTAAAATCGAATATTGCCCCATATTGTTTCTGCACATATTCATTAAATCGAATATTTTCTATATTATTTTTGCCCATAATCGTTTTAACACGAACTTTGCACGGATTTGTTTTATTATGTCACTATTCAGATCTAATCTGCACTAGTTTTTGTTTTAAATATTGTTAACCCGGAGTTTGCACATATATGATTATCTGAATTTTGCACTGACAATTTATCTTGAATTCATTCGAATTTTACACAAGTTTTGCACATATATCCCGATTTTAGCACGTAACTATTGCATTCTGCTTGTATGTTTTCACGAGATTTGCATTATTGCGTCAAAAGTTGTTTATTTACATGATCACGAGATTTGCACATATTTTATCATATGATCTCTTTTGGTGAATTGATTGTTTGAGAATCTAGTTTAATATCATGATAGATATTAATCAATCATTGATTGAATTATTTCTTTATATTACTATATTTATTTATATTATATGTGTTGATCATATTTTTGTGATTATACTTATCTATCATTACATCTTTGATGATTTTAAGATCAAATTATTGACCATAGAGAAATCTAAAGAAAAGGCTTGATCACCAGAATGTGATATGACATAACTTATTATAGATGATTGCATCTAAAAACTATATGACCTGAAGTCTATAAATGGAGATAATACCACTAATACAAAGATGGTGAAAACATTACATAAATATTGTTGTCATGCAGACACAATAACATTAAAGATATTTTGAGAAATATTTTAAAATTATTTATTCTCTTTTAAGCTTCTTTTAAAAATTCAAATTGTCACTTGATGTGATAATTAATAGAGATGGTACATGCCACTGATTTAGTTAGTTTAATATGCTTTTGTTTATACATATGTAGTTATATAATAATTATTTTTCTACCATTATTTATATGAATATTTTGTATTTGCCTATAAAAGATCATTAAGTTCTTTACATAAATCTAATGAAAAATATGATCACTATAATGGGATATTACCTAAAGCTCATTATGAGTCTTTACATCTAAGATTATAAGACTTGAAGTCTGTAAATAATTCTTATTATGTTGAAGATTATGTGAAGAGAATATCACTAATCTAGAGATGCTAGAAGACATACTCTAATCCTTAGACAAATAATATTTTCTTGTAGACAATATGAAATGAAGTTAAAGAACTATTTCGAAAAGATAAATGAGTTATTGATAAAAAGTCATGAATTATATCTAATTAGTTATGATCAATTTCTTGAAGAGAATGTGACATTATATAGTGGGATAGAAAAGAATCATGTTAATAAAATTAGCCAAGGAACTGGCTCAAGAAGTGGTCATGAATGTGAATATGAAATGGATATGATCAAGGTCTAGATCAAAAGTTTTATTTCAAGAACTCAAATTCTTACAAGAAGTGAGAAAATAAAGATGGTATAAACAAGAGGTATTTCTCTTGTCTAAAGATGAAATAAACTACTGTGAGTACGAGATCTGGTAATATATGTAATTGAAAGCTATAGAATAGTAGATATATTTGCCAGTTGTAATTATTGATGCATTATATCTCCCAAGTCTTGAAAGTTTAAAGAATCAATAAGACATGATCCAAGTTGGATATGTTATTGATTCTAGATTGGGATCCAATTCAAAATAGATGAACCTGAAGTGTCATCATCTTGAGGGGGAGAATTGATGAATCCCACAATCCATAGTAAGTAAAACATCTAGAAGATTATGTTCAAAATCAAAATGATCTTGATGAATCATTTATAAGGAAATTTTAATGGATTTCAAAGTTAATCAAGTTAAGACAATAAAGAAGGAAAATTTGAATACCTTCAAATCTAGAGTATTACCAAATGCAGTAAAAATATTTTGGTGAAATTACATACACTCTCTAATAGATTGTAATATATAAAGATTGTATAATAGATATAAATGTTATATAGTAAACCAGAAGTTTAAAGAATATAACATAGTTTGGCATGAGCTGGTTACACCATTCCAGTTCAAGAAATATGCAGAAATAATTAATAGGTCTATAGACATTCATTGGAAAAATTGAAGATTCTTCCTAATGATTTAATCATATGAAAAATATGATATTATGATTTTCACTAGCCAAAATAGATTTCAAATCTATTTCATTTCTTAGAAAGTTTACAAAGAAAAGTTTGTGGTAGTAATTTAATATATTGAATATCTGCAACTTGAAGTTTGCTAGATCCCTTGGCAATGTTAGTGAATTCACGTCTTAAGCCTTTGATGATAAAATCATAAAAATAAATATTGAACATTTAATAGCAAATGTTCATACACAAAATCCAGAAGTATTAATTCACATAAAGCCAACAAGTGATCAAAGTTCTCCCATCAAATCTGGGTTTGGGTCAGAAACCAAATATTTTCCATCTAAATGATTTGGATGTGCAGTATATATCCACATTGCTCCACCACAACGTTATAAGATGGATCCTCAAATGAGGTTGAGAATATATGTTGGATATAAATCTCCATTGATAAATAAGTATGTAGAGTCCATCCATGAAGGATTTATATTAGGCTCAATTTGTAGACTGTCATTTTAATATGTCAGTAATTCCAACATCAGGGGAAGAAAATAAACAGCTGGAAAAGATAAGTTGGAATGAACTATCATTGATCCTCGGACTAAAGAATGTGAATGAAAGTCCAAAAGATAATTCATTTACAACGTTTAATAAATCAGTTGCTAGAAACATTTACTGATCCAAATAGAGTGACAAGATCACATACCAGCTATAAAGGCTCCAGTAAAATTTAATGTTCCAGAAGGACAATATCAAGCTGCTAAAGAATTTAAAGAACGCATGAAGCGTGATAGACTTATTGGTTCCAAACATAAATATCCTCAGAAAAGAAAAGGAGCAGAATTTAACAATGGTCAGACCGAGGAGATAGATTTTGAATGATCTCAAGAAGAGACATTAAACATGACAAGAAAGAAAGTCAGGTACCTGAGACAATAAAGAGATCGATCTCAACAAGTTATGTCATGTCTAGAATAAAATGGAACCGAAAAGCAAAACGACGTCGTAAATATTTTTGCATGCAGTGAGTGTAGCAGTTGATATGATAAATGAGAAAGAGGATCACGAAATCTATTGCAAAGTGTACACAAAGATATGATTGACCAAATTATAAAGAAGCAATAGTCATATAGATGAAATCTCTTGAAAAGAGATGAGTATTTGGACCAGTTGTCCATACACCTAAGGATGTAAAACCAGTGGGATATTAAGAAGACTTTATATGAAAGAATGATAAATATAAAATTAAATATGAAGAGACAAACTCTTCTGTGGTGGATGCGACTACTTTCAAGTTCCTTATCAGTCTGGAAATAAGAGAAGAACTTGACTTATACTACCCACTAGATAATGAAACTTAAATTAAAATCCCAGAAGGATTAAGATTGTCAAAATTATATTCCTGAAGATTCTAGTTATTCGATCGAATTAAGATAAAAAAACTTTTATGTGGTATAAGTGAATATTATAAGGTTAACCAATATACCCATATGTATTTACCAAAATATTATGGATCAAGAAGATCCTAGATTTGAATATAATCAGATCTCTTAAAGAGTTATCCCAAGTTGTAATTTGGAAGAAAAATCTTTGGAATAGACGATATTGTCTTTAAGTGTTCCAAATTGAGATATCTAAGTGGTAGAGATATTATCTCAAACGATCCTTGTAGGATTTGACAAAAAGAATGCTCACAATATTTTTGATCCTAAGTACAATACCTAAATTGCTAGTTGAGCAATGTATAGATCTATTTCATAACTGAAAGATGTGATTTAGTATAACAAGAAAGAAAGCTAAAATACTAAAGAAGAGCATGAATGGCATCTTATGTATAAGTATGTTCCATACAAGTTTAGAATGCTGTAAGTAAAATGAAGTTTGGACTTGAAGTTCAAAAAGACAAAGAAATGGTTGTTCATATGAAAAAGTTGTTATGGACAAGAAGTCTGATAATCATATGAATTTATTCATTAAGCTTGTACTTATAATGATATCTAAAAGATGGTATATATGATTGGAATGCATCTCCTGAAGAAGATACTTCCAAGGGGGAGAAATATGATGATGTGTTTGGTTGTACTCTTTTTCCTTATCATGGTTTTTATCCCATTGGGTTTTTCTATGAAATATTTTAATGAGGCAACAAAGAACACACAAATGATAGACATCTAAAGAGAAATATAAAGATGAAAGTTTAACACCCCTCCAAAGTATTTGTAATACTTTTATAAGATCAAGTAAAGAGAATGATCAATATGAATCATTATCAAGAGTCATGCATTGCAGAAGAATGGTGGCGTATGTATCCTACAAATTCATTCAATTGAAGATTCAATAGACAGACTTGCCAATGCGTCATTTTCAAGAAGTTATTTCATCATACTGGATTGTGTCATCTCAAATATTTCAAGTGATGCAGTCATGAGGGGGAGTTAATGCGCGCTGCACTCTTTTTCTTTAGCTATGGTTTTTCCTATTGGGTTTTCCTAGTAAGGTTTTTAACGAGACAGCATCATACGCGCTTTAAAATAATAGTTTGTATAATGAACATCAAGGGGGAGTCTTATGAACTATTATGTGATGTCCATTATAAGCCCATTAAGCCCACCTTCTAGAAGGCTCTAGAGTTACTTGTAAGTTAGGTTTTACTTTGTCACCAAGTAAAATCCTCTCTTTATACTCCTATATAAAGGATCATCTATTCATTGGAATAAGACAACACTAATTTCTTCTATCTCTTCTCTCTATTCACAACAGGTATGATAAAAATGAACACATTCATCAGTTAATATCGATGTTTTGGTAGATTTTCGGATATCTTGATATTTGATTGTAGTTTATTTCTTTTAATATGTATATATATTTGTGTAGATCAATTCGAGGTGATAGTTTGCGTGTACAGTTCAGCTGTAATGATAACATTGTCAAAAGATAATGGCAAAATTGATACTCTGTAACATGTATATATAGTTCTGTAGTTCTATTTGAGGAGTCTTATTTTGTTTATTTTAAATATGTTAAAAAGTTAAAAAAAAATTGATTCTGTAATTTTTCATGTCTGTATTAAAATAAATACCATTCTAAATAAATTATACTTCACTTTATCCTTAACTAGAACCCAAAAAAACCTTAACACCAGAAATTTTCCTTTCAGGATCTATCTACAAACCGTAATTCCAGTATTGTGCTTAAATGTTTGCCTTCTCCTGCTTAAAATAATGATACTTTACCGTTCTTTTTGTTTGTGGGCTATTGTGTTTTAAGTTCTACATGTTATTTAACTTCTTTTGTGTTGTAGGAGACAACTCGTGGAGAATTTGACCAGTACATGTCTCAGGAAAGGCGACAGTGTGATAGCAGTACACCAAGCTTCTCCCTTGATGACATAACCCGGTTACTATTTCAACCAACTGATCAACACAACCACCAGAATCGTAGTACTAGGGATTCTCCACCTTCCAATACTGAAACTCCGGACACAGAAGAAGCCGATGTTGAAACCTTATGTTCCGTCGATGATATTTTACAAGGGCCCGGTCGAACTACATTACAGAATCTTCATCTTGATTACATTGGAAGAGATATTTGGTAAGTTGGCATATTTTCTTTACAAATACAAATACTGTGAAGCTTACAAGGAAAGTATTTTGATTTGTAAACATACTATTTTGTAGGTTTAGGCGTGATACATCTAAAACGATTACGAAATAAATTTTGAAGATGCTTAAATCAGATCTTCCAAAACCGTGGCGAAAATATGATAGTCTTCTGATGTATATCAAGAATCGCTGGTTTCGTGCTTTTGCGGTAAGTGTCGTTAGCTTTTTAATATTTCATGAAAAATTATGTCTTCAAATTAGTTATATTTACAATTTGTTTCATATCCAGCAAGAGTTCAACTGGGACCCAAGACTTACGGAGACCATCCGCACTGCATACCAAAAACAATGTAGAGCATCTTTCAAATCCCACTTGAGTACATGGAAGAAGAAACTGAAAACAACAGCACCAGCTAATATACCAGACTGGATGAAGGCCAAGAAAGCTCTCTTTAGCGGTTACATTAAGATCTGGTGCGATCCTGCAGTAGCAAAAGAAGCAGCCAAAAACTCGAGAAACCGAAAAAGCCAGAGAGGTGGTTTAGGCATGGCGATCCACAACAACGGTGCTAAGCCCACAGAACAGCTATAGGACGAAATGGTAATGGTTTTACATTTTTACATGAAGTATTAACTATTACATTTTTATTTGCTGCCTCATACTATTACTTAAATTGTAATGGTTTGTTTTATTTGCATAACAGAAGGCTGCAAACGACGGGAAAGATCCTGATATGGTGACTTTCATTGATGTCATGCACAGTAATAAAACCTCTGGAGTTAAGGACAACAAGGCCGTAAAGATTGTCGAGACTGTTATGGCTAAGGTAACAGCTATTAACTCACAGCGGAAAGCTCATGGAGAAGACCCTCTCACACAAGCGGAGATTAATGATATCGTCCTACAAGTAAGTTTATTTTGGTTCTTGCTTATAAAAAGTGTTACATAGAATTGATTAGTAAGTTACTCAAATTGTATACAAAGTGGCTTATTGATATATCATGGTTTTTATGGTTTTTAACCATGATATAATTCCTTTTTATTGAGTCTTGTTGGTCTTTTTAGAATCCTAGAAGAGTCTTTGCAGGTTATAGCATGTCTGGAGCATAATTGGAGATATTAGAGCCTTTTGGAGCATTCTGAGTTGAAGCCACGAAGTACCTAGCTCGAAGAAGAAAAGTATGCATATGGGTGATGCTCGTCACCAATCTGGTGACGCTCGTCACCCAGAAAAGAAGGAGGTCGTGGCTGTTTTCTAAAAGATAGAGGATTATTTGCAATTTTGGCCCAAAAGTTCCAGTATTTGTAAAAAGGCCCCAGATCGTGTTTTAGCTTGTATATTAGGTTTTTCAGCCATTCTTTTGGCATCTATCTTGTATCTTATTATTCTAGAGAGCTTTAGAGAGAGATTTGTAGAAGAGCTTTTGGAGAGACAAATCAGACTCCTTCAGAGCAGATTTCAAACTCCTTTATTTCTACTTCTTATTTCTTTTATGCAATCTATTCTTTTCATGATGTTTTCTCAAATCACCATGTCTGAGTAGTTTGTTAGTTAAGTTAGGGCTTTTCAAAGGTTGAAGAAGAGTTTGTAGAATTGCTAAACTATTAGGAAAATTCAGTGGTTCTTCATCTGTGCTTGCATTCATATCGATTTCTTAGACACATCATCTGGATTTCGAAACCCTAGGTTGTTTGATAGATGTGAGAGCATTATTAATCACCTGAACTAGTATTAGATGAGCAAAACGCCCTAGTACAAAGAGATTTGGCTTAGGAGTTTTGTGAACAATTGAACCTCATCATTACTGCATGTTTAGGTTGTTAGGATTTGCAAAGAGATTTGAAACTCTGTGATTTAGACATAGATAACTTCTGCAATGAGAAATGATTAGTTATATCTTTGCAATTCATGTTCAAGACAGTTTTAATTCATTCCTGATTGCATGCATTCTACACTCTCGGATTCAACCTGCGAACTGTCCTGACTTAGCGCCTTTAGCTCTCTGAACTTTAAGAACAGTCTCAAAAACGCCCACTGCTTTTATTAGTTTAGTTATTTCGCATTACATTCATTACTTATTGCTTAGCTTAATCCGAACCTGAACTCTTTAGTGTAGTTTACTTACTCCCTTGGGATTCGATAACCCCTTGTACTACAACTGCTTTTGCTGTGCACTTGCAGTAGTTTTATTTGGGTAAAACCTGACCCTATCACTTATATTAATTTGGATTCGATCTTTGAGTATGCACATGTTTGACCCGTGAGCTGCACACAAAGTGATTGATATTTACATGATATTTGACTCGTGAGCTGTATTTTGTTTTCAAATTTTTTAGGAGGTTCCCCTCATCAACGGACGTCGTTTTGGGCTATGTGCAATAGCGGATAACAGTTACACCATTTCTTACAAGTCTATGAATGCAGCTCATGAAATTCAATTGCTAGAAGAGATTGAGACATTGAAGAAGTGTCAAAAGGAGAAAGATGCTGAAATCCAAGCTCAGAACACTACGATTCAGTCTCAGAACACTCAGCTTCACTCTCAGAACATTCAACTTCAATGTCTACTGCAATGCAACAAGCTAATCTTTGAGAAGTCTGGTGATTGCCCTCCTCCTCCTCCATTTAGTACTACTGATGATGATTCTGGTGATTCTGAAACACAGGAGTAGATGTTATAAGGATTTTTTTGTAATTTTTTGGGAATGTATAAAATACATCTTTTGGAAATGTTTAGGTGTTCGATTCTTTTTATATCTGAATATTTTGATATTCAGATTTCTATATAAAATATTCATGTCTCTATTTAATTATAAATTTAATTTAATTTTAATTATTAATTATAAAATGAATTTAATTTTATTACATTCGTAATTTAAATTAATAGAAACGTTTGTAGATAATTGGAAGGAAAAGATAATAAAAGTTTTCGAAGCAAATTAGTTGGAAGAGTGTAAAATATTTTTGGTAGGAACATTGAAGGAATGTTGTTTTCTACCAATATATTTTGGTAGGAAATTTGAAGAAATAATGTTTTCTATCAATATATTTTGGTAGGTAAACGGTAACAACTCGGTCATACGTTTGCTATGAATATTCTACCAATATTTTTGACCACTTTTCCTACGAAGAACATTTCGTAGAAAAGTTTTTACAATTTTCATACCAAAGTCGATTTTTGACGGCAGATATCCTACAACACTTATTTGTAGGAAATGGGTAGGAATTGACTGTTTCCTACCATTTAACTACAATAATTTTGTGTAGAAAATTGTAATATTTTCTTGTAGTGATCCCTCGACGGGAAATCTCAGCCAGAGGCATATTTTATGATACTCTGGTTAAATCAAAAATTGGGAAAAACAAGATTAGAATGTTAGATTTTTATAATTATTGTATTAAGTTCTTTACAACCAATAAATATAAAACAAATTATGTTAGAAAAACAAATTTGAAAATATTAATTTGAATACATAAAAAATGGGATTTTGAAAATATTGATTTTGTGGAGATGACAAATTATAAATATTTTTTTAATTATTTGAGATATATCAGTTGCTATTTCTGTATGATGGTCATTTTATGTTCTTTTTGGGTGGATAAATTTGTTTAATTAATAAAATAACTGTAGTTGTAATGATGACTCTGTTAAAAACCAGTCCAAATTGAATTTATATGAATTCAATCGTAGGCCAATATATTTTTATTTGTGTATTTAGTTTTGTTTATTTTCTGATTAAGTGTTTGTTTAGTAGTATTAAGTTTTACAATGCTTAGTAATTAGTATATAGTACATTCTCGAGAGTGAAAAAGGGGGCTAAAGAAACACCTAATAGAAGAGAAGTAAAATCGTTCTTTTAGAAAAATTGTTGAGATGACATGGAATGATATAGGATATTACTATTCTTTCGCCGATTTAGAGGTTGGAAAAAGAGTCAAGGATTTCTGTACAAGTTGTTCGAGTCTAGAAGCAACATAATATTTTGGAGGATACATTTGTAGATTTTCAGGCTAGATTTTTATTCTTTACTTTCTCTTACGAAGATTTCCCCGGTACAAAGAAATTAAGTTATTTTGTATTTTGTATTTTTCCTAGCTAGGTATTATAAATTGTCAAAAAATCATGTCTAAGGTTTTTGAATTTTTGCGACTGTAATGCCTGATCTCTAAAAAAATATAAGCATGTTCTTACAGAGAGTGGTTGGTATAGCCTTAGTTGGTAGGATATGAAGGCTGTACTTGGTACAGTTCGATTTGGATACTATAAGCTGAGAGTCGAGTTTCTGCATGAGACGGTTGTAAGTTTGATTTACCCTGGTGCTAAAGACACTTCACTTCAATACTCTAATTTCTATGATATCTTGACGGGTGATACTGAATCTCGATATTTAGTTGGTAAGATATTAGGTAAAGGATATATTTGTTGGTATTTTCGTTTCGTTGTAATCTAATACTTTTTTTGTTACAATATTACATATTTAGGTGTTATCGGTGTAGTCCATTTCGTTTATAAATTGGAGGATATTAAATAGTCCCCAGACGTATGATGACTCGCCTTATTATCTACACTTCGAGCTGCTTGATCATACGTAAGATTGGTATTTTATTTATGCTTGTGTTTGATTTATTTGTGATTCATTTGTGTTGTTCTTTTGTACAACATGAGGGGGGGGGGAATTTTACCATGTTTTACCTGAGGGCATCTTGCTAATGACATATATTATGCATACAAGCGCTCTGTGGATTCACTGATCATATATGTACATGAAGTTCTGGTAAGTATGCAAAACTCGAGGTATCATTTTGGTTTACTATCATACAAGATTATGCTTTCGTTTGATTTTTATAAAGAGACTTATTTATTATATTTCTATCTAGGTAGGTTCATTCATACATATTGCGTTCTTACTCCCGTGTTCTAAGTTTACATTCAGTCATGATGGCCAAGACATGAAGGAGCTTAAGTCCAAGTGAGTAGTTTTATTTTTTACAAAATAGCAAGGTTTTCAAGATTTCATCTAACAATCATGTATGTGGATTTGTTACAGCCGTAGTTAGATGGGGAAATTCCTCTTTATAACCTAAAAGTTGATTTTTTCTCAATATGTAGACTCCTTATTGAATGTTTGGCAAAACTAACTCAAAGTGGTAGTAAAATTACAGCTCAGTCCTTTGTGACTAAACAAAAAACGTTTGACACAGTTACGATTTTATCATTCGAGAAGTCTACGTAAGAAGTCTACAATCGTTGTAGACTTCAAAAGAAGTCTACTACATAATTAGTTTTTTAAAAATTAATTAGAAAATATAAAATAAATAAATTTCTATAAAATTGGTAAACATAAGTAAGACATATATATTTGACATGTATAGAATACAAAATTTCATACAAATGAATCAACTTAAATGCAGAAAGAAAATTAACAAGAAAACATACAACACCTTAGAAGTCTACTAAAGAAGTCTACTACAGAAAACATACGTATGCAGTAGACTTCTCGGGTAGACTTCTCCAGTAGACTTAAAAAAACATAGCGGGAAATCAAAATTATTTAATAAATTGGGCGGGAATTAGAACAAATTAGGCGGGAATCGAAATCGAAAAAATATACTGAAGTAGACTTTTCGAGTAGACTTCTCCAGTAGAAGTCTACTTAACCGAAAATTTTCCTACATATATAAGGAGATTAACCTAATTGGGTTAAAAAATAAAGTTTTTCTCTCCCTCTAAAAGCCTCTCTCTCTTCTACCTCCTCTCTGGCCATGAATCTCTTTTTCTTCCTCTCTTGCCATCAAACCCATCTCTATCCTCCATCCTCTTTATCTCAATTATGGTGATGGTAAGCAAATCTGAGGTTTTGTGTTTCTTTGTTGTTTGTTTTGTGTTCATATTGTAAATCTGGGTTTATTATTACATATTTGAGCTTCTTGTTGTAGATCTGAGTTTATTCTTGCAAATATGCGCTTCTTATGGTATAAATTTTATAGAATTTGTTGCAGATCTGATCTTTTTGTTGTTGCAGATCTGATTTTTTTTTTTGTAGATCTGAATTTTTAGTTGTTGCAGATCTGATTTTGTTTATTTCGTTGCAGATCTGAATTTTGTTTATTTTGTTGCAGATCTATAATTTTTTTTGTTGCATAGCTGATTTCTTTTTTTCCCTTTTGCTGCAGATATGATGTTTGTAAATATAACATATTTTGTTGAAATATGAATTTTAACATTTTTTCTTATTGTGCAGATCTGAGCTTATTTATTTCTCTTTTGTTTTTGTTGGAAGCAGACTTCAGCTGCAGATTTCTCGAGTAGACTTTTCGAGCAGACTTCTCGAGCAGAGTTCAGTCACATACATCTATTTCAGACATTTTGTTTTTATATGCTAATTTTTAAGATTTATAATTAGTGATCCTTAAATGTTTGTTTAATTAGAAGGTCTACTTTATATATAAAGTTGGATTGCAATTAATGTTATTTTTATATATTCTTAAATTATGTGTGTTTTATCATATTCAGATTTCATATGCAGACTTCTTTGTCAGACTTAGTCATCACCATCTTTGAACCTCTAATAACACAAGAAAATTAATTCAATTTAACTATACAAAAACATGTAAAACTCATAACAAAAAAAAAACATGTAAAACTACTTAGAAATACCACAACTAGTCTTTCTTCACACATTCTCAATAAACAGTGGGTATGTGAACCATTCTCTGTAAGAAAACAAAATTCAAACCACATTAGAAATCATTGTCAAAAAAGTAGACTGCAAACGTAGTCTACTATGTAGACTTCAAATGAAGTTTGCGGACTATTAAGCTAAATACCAAATAAAAGAATAAAATTAGTTAAAGCTAAATTGTAACAAAACAAAATTTCAAACTTATACATAAGCAAGAACAATAAATATCACACACTTAAGAGTCAAATAATAAATTTTATTTGTTACAAATATCTGATCAATTAAATCTATAAAAAATTAATATCGCAGACTGCAAACAAAGTCTACGGACTAATAAGCTAAATACCAATTAGAACAAGAAAATTAAATAAAGCTAAACTATAACAAATAAACATATCAAACTCCTACATAAGTAAGAACAATAAATAATACACACTAAAGAGTCAAAGAATAAATTTTATTTGTTACAAATATCTTATCAATTAATTTAATAAAAAAAATTAATGTCGCAGACTGAAACGAAGTCTACGGACTAATAGGCTAAATACCAAATAAAACAAGAAATTTGATTTCACATAATATATATATATATATAATATAAACATGTAAAACTGATACAAATATAAGTACACTTACTAAAACAATCGTAAGACCAAAAAAATCTTAATAATTCGTTGTAAATTTGATAAAAACGCATTTATAAAAAAAGTGAAATAGTAGACTAACAACGATGTTTACAAAAGTAGACTTGCAATGAAGTCTACAAATGTAGACTTTGTATGAAGTCTATATTTTAGGTTACTTTTGCAATTGCCAAAAGATGAGTAGACTTTTTCAAAGAAGTCTACTTACTTAGAGAAGTCTAAAGGTTAGTTTTGCAATTGACTAAACTTTGACTTTTTCGTAAGAAGTCTACTTGCAAAAGTAGACTTCTTCGAAGAAGTCTACTTTTAAAGTAGACTTCTTAGAGGTTAGTTTTGCAATTGACCAATGTTGACTTTTCAAAGTAGACTTCGTTTGAAGTCTACTTTTAGTTTTAGGGTTGACCAAACATTGAATTTATTTTCGAGTAGACTTTTTTTGAAGTCTACTCAGAAAGTAGACTTCAAACGAAGTCTACTCGGAAAAGTTGACTTTAAGCGAAGTCTACTCGAAAAAGTCAACATTGGTCAATTGCAAAACTAACCTCTAAGAAGTCTAAGTTCAAAGTAGACTTCTCCGAAGAAGTCTACTTTTGCGAGTAGACTTCTCCGAAGAAGTCTACTTTTGCGAGTAGACTTCTTACGAAAAAGTCAAAGGTTGGTCAATTGCTAAACTAACCCCTTTTTACGTAGACTTCTTTTGAAGTTTATACTATTTTTTTGTTGTCAAAGGAAATGGCGCAGACTTCAACTGAAGTCTACTGTCAGAAATTGGTACACCCGGTCAATTGCAAAACTAACTTGTGTGTTGACCAGCAGACTTCTTTTGAAGTCTACTACCGACAGTAGACTTCTTAAGAAGTCTACTTTCGCGGCACAGATATGAAAACTCATGAAAATTGACTGAAAAATCACCTACCAGTGGTATTTAACTTATTCAACCACCGATTTATTTGATTCCAGCCACCACCAAACAAGCCCAAACGATTTGCCAGACCAAATCACCAAATATGGCAATATATTAAAACATCAAGTTTCAAAAATTTAGATTAGAGAGTTTTTGTGCTGAAAATGGTGAAAAAATAGAAGAGTAGAAGGTTAAGAGAAGAGGAAATGAGGTTACAAAGCTAAAAAATGAGTCTTTGAAGCAGTAAAAGCTTCAAATTGGTTGAAAATAGTAGTTGAATGAATTGATGGTGATGGCATTTTCGTGAATAAGTGAGGATATGAGGATTATTTGGTAAAATAGATTTCCGAAATAATAATACAAAACAATAATCTAATGGTATTTTCGTAAATAAATAGAACTGATAAGGATATAAGTGAAATAAAGTGGTTAATTTCAAAAGTGGTATAATGGGAGGTTAATTTAGCAATTGACTTGAATTTATAGGTCATTTTTGCAAGATTCCCTAGTTAGATTGATCAGATTTATCTTGTGTCTTACTGAGGACGATTTTATTTTGTTTAAGACTTTTTTAAGCATCGAATGTTGATGATTTATCATTGTGTAATACAGACTTGAATTCTCTAATATATGTGTGTTTCTGATGTAAGTTCCAACCCCTTAATTTATTTTGTTCATATACTATAAAGTTATTTTTTTGTTATTGATATGTTTTGTTGTTCACGCTTTTAGGTTTTGATGAGGTTTATAATGTGTTTAGAATTTTGGTGGAATGCTCATATTTTTTTAGATTTCCCGACGAAGCATTTCCGATAGAATTCTGACGGAAAGACGAATGCCGTCGGAAATCTATCAAAAATATTCGATAGACAATCGATGATAATTAACATTGAAGTTTTTTTGCGAAAATTCCGATGGAATATAAAAAAATTAAATAAAAAATAATAAAAAAGAAAATAAAAATAATAATAAAAAATTGTAATTAAATTTAAAATTGTCAATAAAATAAAAATAAACATTATAATTCAAATACAATATGAAATTTAAAGTTCTCGCGGGAACTTTCTCGGGATCAAGTCTTCCATTCGGGCATATCGGTCATCTTTTTCATTGAGTCTAGCCTTCAACTCCGCAACCTTTTATTGCAATGCGATTTCCCATTCCGAAGGTGGGTTTTCCCGGGAACATCCAAACTTGTAAATTTTGGGAAGACATCCTAATCCAAATAAACAGCCCTTGCTTTTTGCAGTATACTACAACATAAAAAAATATTTATAAGAAACTACATAAAATATTAAAGAAATAAATATATTTAAATTTAATTGAGTAATTACCTCATAAATCATTGTGTCAAAAACTTCTCGGGGAAGGTCTTCGACAGGCGTTCCTTGCTGAGATAACTGAGTAAGTCATTTTTTACGGACTTTCTCAACTAGTTCAATGGTAATTCCGTCTTGCAGTTGCTTAGTTGCCTGGTTGGTGTGGGTAGCTTGCACAAAGTCATAGTAAACGACAAGAACACCACCATTTTCTTTCGCTTGTATTAAAAAGAAATAGTTAATAAAAATCTAAAACAACAAGTAAGAAAAAAAAATTCAACTGTAAATCTTACCATTTCAGCTGCTTGTCAAACAAAACTCATGGCTCCCGAATTATGCGTTGTTATCTCTTTACCATCTCAATCGCTCATTCGGTTCTTTGAATTCCTTTTTTAGAGTTTTTCCATCTTAGCATCAGCCCAATAAATTTGGAAAGCTTTCCAACACGTATTGGTCAACCCTTTTAACATTCAACGACACCACTTCTCCACTTTTACTTCCACTCATTCATGTGTTTTGAATACTGGAGAGCAACTCTGGCGTGGAATTCGGTTTTGACTTTAGAGGTGTGTACATGGTCCCAATAATAATTTTACTACATATTAAAAAGGAGAAAAGGATTAGAAATTAGTTATATAAAAAATATGATATATTAAAAAAAATTACACAACTTACCGCGAAAGAACAAAACCACATATCAATCTCTTCTTGTGGCATTTTAGAATACCTTTTGTAAGGTGTCCTCAGCATCCCATGCAACATATGTAAAATGCGTTTAATAATACGACTGCCAAAGCCAAACCAGGTCGAGTTTCCTCGACAAAGAGGATCGAGCTTGGTCTTACTTTCCTTATCCATCTCCATAATCTCATTTATGTCTAGTTGAGTTGCAGGAACATTACTGTCACAGGGAGTAGAACGATCACTGGGAGTAAAGTCCAAGGGAGACTTGGGTGTTACATTAATACTTTACACAAACACTGACATATATACTTTAATGTTTTTTTTAGCAGCATTTTTTGTCACTAAAAAAAAATAGAAAAGAGCAGAGCATAGAAAGGAGTAAAAAAAGGAAAAGTGAAGGTCTCGAGATGAGTTTTTAGTCAGAAGATCTTTTCTTCTTCTGCATTGTTTTGAGATCTTTTCTACGTCTGCTTCAGTTCTATCTAACCCTAAGTTTTTTTTTTGAAATGGGATCAAAGTCAGAGGATCTTATACTTCTGCATCGTTTCGAGATCTTTTATACCTCTGTTTCGTTTCTGTCATACCTCAAACCCTATGTTTTTTTTTAAATGGAATCACATCCTAAGTTTCCGAAAATGGATAATCTATTATGGATTCTTTTTGAGCTTTCTGGATATTTTGTGCTTTTCGCGTTCTGATGTTTTCTTACAGTGAAACCCTTGAAGACCATTTGCTTTTCTCCTCCTAATCCTCCTCCTCTGAACCCTAGATGTGCTTCACAAAATGAATATTCTAATTCCTTTTGGTATATTTGTTTTTATAGTTTGCTGTGCAATTAGCTATGCATTTGGTAGAAAACGGTTTGAGGATTCTGAAGATTTGGGTAAAGTGGCAGGTACAATGCCAAATAAACCACCATCTCAAGCGACTTCTCTGGTGAATTTCCTGGAGACCCCCTCTTTGTCGTGAAGAGCCAGATATTTGGCGTGGAGAGCTCAAGCTCTCTGGATTTTATAGTTTGTATTCAGCTAATTAAAAACTGGATATAACTGTCAGATATAGTCAGTTATATGCCTTATCTCTATTGTTTTTTCTAACAAGAAGTACCTTTACCGACAGATTAACCTCTCCAAAAGATTTCATATACCACACAATAAATGTCAAGTTTCGTGAATTTGGGCGAATATAGCAAAGCTAAATATATTTTGTTTAATTTTCACGGTCTATCTAACCGGCTCTGAAAGTGTTTGCAAAACCAAACTACCCAATTCAAACCAAGCCAATAGGAGAACAATATTATTCGAATACCAAACCAAAAATTCCATTACAATTCTTACAGAACTAATAAGTAAACCTAAAATGCCCAATCTCATGCCACACATCTCTTCTCTGGCACAGCTTATGATAATCCTTGGGAATGTCAAATGAATTGCAGCGAGTTGATAAAAGCTTTTGATTTGCCCCGTTATTTATGTGTCCATTAACATCACAGACCAAGCAATGGCGCTTATGCGAAACCTTAGATTCATGTCTCTTCTCAAATGGGAACACCCTCAAATCCCTAAGTTCTGGAATTTATAACCCTAAATTTTTCGCCACCAAAAGACCCGCCCAAGCCTCAAGCGAGAAGAGGACTCGTAATGGGATTCAAATCACTCCTTCTATTCAGAAAATAATCTTAACATTTAATGACAAATATTATGATGGGAATACTTTTAATGAAATCATAAAATTTTCTAGTAAATACCATATTAGGAATTGAACATTTATTAAAAATAATTATTTTTTTAATAGTTTAGATAGTTATAAATATATAGTTAGTATGGTTAGTACTATTAACATAGTTTATATATAATGTTTATCTTAATTTATTAATGGCAATTATTATAAATAACATGGTAGACAAATGTTAGTTTTAAAAAATAATCCTTTTTAATAATCATATTAGTAATTGGCAAGTAAGTTGGACTGTGGTTGAGAGTTATAATCAGGACCGTGCCTACCCTTTTATCAAAGAGGCACTCGCCTACGGCCTCACTTTTAAAAAAAAAAATTGATTGAGTTTTAGTTCTATTCATAATGTGTATTTTAATATAGTTGATAAGTATGTAGATGAAGTCCAAATATAAATTATATTTATTTTCAAACCAAAAAATAATTGTATTAAAATAATAAATAAAAATAGAAAAAAACTAAAACCAATTAAAAAGATTAGTGTTTGTGACTTTTTTTTTTCTATTGTCATCTCTCTACTTCATTCATTCATTCAAGTGAATTTATCAAATATCATCAATTTATTATTAAAGTAAGTTAAATTATTTACATCTACTGAAAAAAGTTTAATTTTTTGTATCTAGTTTAATTCTTTGTATTTATTGAAAAAAGTTTTTCACAGTAAAAAATGATAAAAATCATATTTATACTTGAGTATGTGTTAAAAAAATTGAATGATTTGGAAAATTTATCTATTGTAAGAGAACTAATTAAAAAAGTTAAATTTTTAATGGTTGGTTTAATGATTTTGTGAAAAAAAAGAATCGTGTTTTAAAATAATGTCATGTTTAGGCTTTTTTTTGTAATACGATAATATTTATTATATTAGATATGTTTAGTTCATTTTAATCACTATACATTTTTATTTTATATAGATTAATTTTTTGTATTATTAAAAAAAAACAAATTATCGTCTATGGCATCAATTAACCTTGGCACGGCTCTGGTTATAATGGTTGATTACTATTTGCCCCTTATATAAAAAGATTTTATTTATTCTTAATGAAATTAACAAATTAATATAATCTAATTTTTGATATTCGTTTTATTTAAACTAAATTTCTAAATTCGAGTTTATATCATAAGAATATTCAATTTACTAAAAAAAGATAATTAGCATAAATCATAAAAAAATTAATTTTAATTATTTTCTTAAACTAATTTTAATTTGATCGTTTAACCTACTGATATTTTCGATTAACCTGATTGATTTATGCGGTTACAAGTAAAATTCTAAATCTTATGAAAATTAATTTATGCGATAAAAAAATAATATCTCATAAAAAATTTATTTTTAAAATATATTATTTTGATTTCAAATAATTATAAAATCTAATTTTTTATTTATAAATAAACTAAATTTTTTTTTTTTTTTAAATTAATCGAACATCGCACCTTATGCGCAAGAAAACACTATATTGAAAAAGTAGATTAAATAGATCTTATCCTCAACACGTCATTATGTCTATCTTTTTCTAATTCGATAGCTAGATTCTCTTTTAATAGTCTGAATATATATTGAAAAAATAGAGCAAGTAGATCTTATCCTGACACGCCATTATGTCATCTTTTTCTAGTTTGATAAAATATCTAGCTGATTGATTACAGTATTAATTATCCACGGGGCTATAAATATAGGCCCTTTAGATCCTAGTTTATCGTCGAAGCAACATAACACATAAAGAGAGAGTTAATTTTTTTTTGGAGGAAAGAGATCGGAAATGGCAGGAATCATCAACAAGATTGGGGATGCACTCCACATTGGAGGTGGCCACAAGGAAGACGAGCAGAAGAAGGAGGAACACAAGAAACACGCCGACGAGCACAAGAGCGGAGAACACAAAGAAGGTATTGTTGATAAGATCAAAGACAAGATCCACGGCGGAGAAGGCCATAGCAGTGGAGACCGCCACAAACACGACGGTGAGAAGAAAAAAAAGAAGGAGAAAAAAGAGAAGAAACACCACGACGGTGGCCACCACAGCAGCAGCAGTGACAGCGACAGCGATTAAGGTTTTTTTTTCTTCATTTCTCTATTTATATTTTAATAACCCCAGATCCGCACTGAAACTCAAACTTATCACTAGAATCTGACATATGAAGAGCACTATATAGATTATCTGAAAGGAAAAAAAGCAAAATGAAGAAATCTATGTTTTTCCTTACCAAATAAAATAATAAATATTATTTTCATATTTAAATAAAAACTATTTGTTCGTTCATACGTTGTAAGTAAATCTTTTTATTAACAAAATCTCTTATATCGTTCTAAATATTTTAAAACAATAATTTCATATTAATTTGAATATGATTTTCTGAAATACGTTTTAGAGTGAGTTTTTTAAAAGAAAACATTGACTTTTTATAAATATGTGTGACAAGTTGAGATTTTTAATTTCTTAAAAAGTTTTGAAAAACATCCAATATTAAATATTAGATATTGTTTTATTTAATATTGTCTTATTTATTAAAAAGTTAACTCTCTCACTCTCTTTATTTAATCCATATTCAATGCTTTTATATTAAATCTTGTCTTATTTATTAAATGTTTTTAATTTGTAGGTATGGTGGTGAGGAAATTTTCTTGAATAAATCTGTTGTGCTTCTGACTATTATTTAATCTATTCCTATCCTTGTTTTGTTATGTTTTTCTTTTATTTCATTTTACATCTTATGTTTATTGTCAAGAAAATAATATCATGTATGTTATCTATATTAATAAAAAAAACGATGTGGAAATGAAAATTTGTTACTTACAAAAATCAATTAAAAAATATTAAGAGTGAAGGGATCGAACGGGCAGGTTAAGTTTTTTTTGATGAGAAAAGTAAATGAGACGGATTGATAGTAATTTGTTATATTATATTTAATATAAACAATGAAATATAAATAAATGATTTTAAGTTAACTTAAATTATAAATATGTTGTTTAGAACAAACAGTGAGCTACGAATATGTATTTGAAAATATATTGAGATGTTGAAATCTATAATTATTAAGTGGTTCGCTTTAATTATAATGTTTAAGATTATTATTTATAATGTTTAAAATTATCATTTATATCTAATAGATGATTGACTTGTATAGATAAATAATATATAATTAATTAGAAATTAAGACAGCAAGCATTAAGACATTTATTTAATCTTATATTGTCAAATTATTCCTTACATAGTCAATCTTTAGAGCAATAATAAACAATTCTTTTATATTATATTTTAAACATTTCAACAAATATTTGGTGGACATAAATTAAGCTTAAGATTTGGGCATTGGAGCTGTCTTACATCAGAGAAAAAGGTTAGTGGCGTTTTTCAGTGATAAATTGAGTGGAGCTATGCTCAACTATCCAATGTACGACAAGGAGTTATACGCATTGGTCCGGGCTTTAGAAACTTGACAACATTACTTGTTCTCTAAGGAGTTCATTATTCACACTGATCACGAGATTTTTAAGCATTTGAGAGGTCAAGAAGAGACACGCTAAGTGGTTAGAGTCTGTGAAAACCTTTTCATACGTGATTAAATACAAGAAAGAGAAAGAAAACATGGTAGCCGATGCACTTTCAAGAAGACACGCCTTGATCTCTACCATGGAAGCTAAAGTTTTAGGGTTTAAACACTTTAAGGAGTTGTATAAAGAAGACCCGAAGCTAGGGGATGCTTATCAATCGTGCGGTAAATGAGCTTTTGGAGCTTTTTATATACATGATGGGTTCCTCTTTAGGGATAAACGGCTGTGTATTCTCTAATGTTCAATGCGAGACTTAGTACTTAAAGAAGCTCATGGTGGAGGCTTTATGGGACAATTTGGCGTGGATAAGACTCTAGCCATTGTTGCTGATCATTTATATTGGCCTCATTTGAAGCGGGACGTGGAACAAGACTGCTCTAGATGCATCATTTGTCATAAAGCTAAGTCCAGGTTACACCCTCATGGTCTCTATTTATCTTTACCTATACCTAACGCACCATGGGTGGACATTTCGATGGATTTTGTTCTAGGTTTACTTAAGATACGACACAAGGATTCTATCTTTGTTGTTGTGGACCGGTTTTCAAATATGGCACATTTCATTTCTTGTGACAAAACCAGTGATGCCATTCAAACCGCCGAGTTGTTTTTCAAAGAAGTGGTGCGCTTACATGGGATTCCAAGAACTATTATCTTTGACCGAGACACTAAGTTTCTAAGTCACTTTTGGAGAACCTTGTGGAGAAAGCTCGGGATCAAACTGCTTTTCTCTACGACTTGTCATCCCCAAACGGATGGACAAACTGAAATGGTAAACCATACGCTTTCTACTTTGCTTAGAGTCACACTTGGTAGAAATCTCAAAACTTGGTTAGATTGCTTGCCATTCATTGAATTTGCATACAATCACGCTACTCATTCTGCTGCTAAGATGTCACCGTTTGAAATAGTATATGGTTTTAATCCACTAACCCCTCTTGATCTCTCGCCAATTCCCCAAGTTGAGCTAGTTAACTTAGATGGCCTCAGGAAAAGAGAGTTTATCAAAAAACTACATGAGAAGGCCCAGGAAAACATCCTGAAGAAAACCGAAGCTTACAAAAAGCAAACGGACAAGAAACACAAGGCTTTAACGTTTAAACCAGGAGAGTGGGTGTGGCTTCACATGAGACCTGAAAGATTCCCCCAGGAACAGAGTTTAAAACTTGCACCGAGAGGAGATGGCTCCTTTCGCATCTTAGAGAAGATCACTTGTTCGGATATCTAAAGCTCGGTGTGATTGTTGAGCCACCTTAGTTTGTAAGGTCTCGGGTGCTTGGTTCTTTCAAGACCTAACCTATCCACCATATACTTACTAGCAAAGTTAGTGCAAGAACTACCATCTATTATGAGATTACATACCTTTCCCTTCACGGTACATCTTGTATGAAATATGTTTTCACGTTTCACTTTCTCCTCCTGATTGATGAGAACACTTAGTACCCTTCGGGTTACGAGAAGCTCTACGGTGTCAGGATACTCAATGTCTCCACTCTCCTCGCTGTCATTGTCCTCTTCTTGCTCATCTTGTGATTCATATTCGCCACTAGGGTTGAGGATCATAAGTCTTTGGTTTGGGCATTTCCTCGCCATATGTCTCCTACCTTGACACTTAAAACATGTTATGTCCCGAGTTCTTTGATTAGTACTAGGAAACTTACTTGGCTTAGTACGGTTGAATTTAGGGGTCTCAGTACTCCTCCCTTTGAACCTCAAATCAATCTCAATTCTCTTTCCTTTATCTAAAGGTTTAGAACTGCTTGCTGCCCACGGCTGAGTTGATTTGTTACGGTTGCTGAGAGATGTCTTCCGCTTGATTTGCTGTTCCACTTGGACAGAGAGATGTAGTAGCTCATGTAGCCCACTATATTGCATTCGCTCGACCTTTCTGGTGATTCTCTCTTGTAGCCCGTCAATGAATTGAGCCATCAAAGCTTCTTCGGACTCTTCCAACTCCAGCGAGTTCATGAGTTTCTCAAACTCCGCATAATACTCCTCCGCACTTCGGGTTCCCTGAGAAAGCTTACAAAAACGCGTTTGTAAGTCTCTATGGCTATGTGAAGGAACATACCTTTGCCTAAGGAGGAACTTCATGTTGCTCCATGCAGCTACTTGGCCAAAGCGTTGTCTCCTTCTCTCGGCTACACTCCTATCCCACCATGCCAGAGTATTCTCAATGAGATTAGCAGCTGCCACCGCCACCTTCTTATACTCGGGCTACCCATAGCACTTGAAGATGTGGTCCATCCGTCTCTCCCAATCCATATACACTTCAGGGTTTGATTTGCCTGCAAAAGTACGAGGGATTAGTTTAATATCATGATTTATGTCACGAGGGTCTACCGTTCGCTCTGGATTTCTCCTAAGCGGATCATGTCTCCTTTGTGCTCGGTGTTGGAACGGTTCATGTACGTTTTGAATGACTTTCTAGTCAGATCGTTCCTGCATTTCAGATATGAAGTCTCATTGTCATCATCGGACTCCGGTATGACTTCGTCAGCCTCGGCTCGTTGCATCGGCTCTCCTCGAACAGGAGCTCTCCTTAAGGGAACCTCTATTCGGTCAATCTTTGCTTCAAAGTCTTGGCGCATGATACCCAGTTGTTGTCACATGTTCCTAATATCTTCTCCCATGGCCGCCATCATTTGCATCATGGCATCTTGGGGAGCGTCTTCTCCATCAGTCATCTTTTCCTCGGTACGTTAACCCTTACATGCTTAGCAAACGGATTACGATACCAACGACACAATAAGTGAAACTCAAGTAAAGAAGACTACTAACTCGATCAACAATGAGCACAAGCTTAGCAGTCAATATTACTCAAATAAACACGAACACACATAAATCTTTTTATGGGTTTTTGTGATTTTATAAAGGGACTAAACAACTTAAACGATGCAACAAATAAGATGGACATAATTCTTTTGGGATTTTTTTTTTATAAATAAACTAAAACAAGGGAGAACAAAATCAAGCAAGCGATTTTTTTATAGGTTTTCAAAAGAGAAAGGACAGAAAGCAAGATAAACAAACAAAGCGGAACCTAATAGCAACGGATCCAAAATTTAAAGAAGGATAGAAACTCGACGATAGAATCTTCGGCTCTGATACCAGATGATGTAAGACTCGAGGTGCGAGTTTTAGACACGCTGTTCTCAAGGTGAATGATGGGAATAACACGCTGGTTTTGTCGCTCTCTCGTGATATTCAAGGGATGGACGCGGTACGACAAGACTTGATCTCCAAGGCTTGAAGTTGAACGGGATCTATCAAGCTGGCTATAGCGCTCTCTCTTGAGGAATCGGTTGGTGGTTTAAGTAGTGGATCGAGTGCACCACAGAGACAATGAAAGGATATCTGATCCAGCATAAGACTCGTTATTAGTTGAATCACTCAAGCTAAGACAAAACTAGGTTTTCTAAGCAAGCGGCAGCTTGAAGAAAGTTCGGTTCTTTATTGATAATCAAAGGTAAAAATGATACAATGCTGCAGGGGAGCTTTATAGACAGCTCGTCAGCTATCCCTAGGGCCAAAATAAAAAAAAAGAAACGACAACACAAAACAAAAGAAAAGCTACAAAACGCATAAGGCAAAAATGCATGAAAATAGAAAGTTCACTTAACTAAAAGAAATAAAAACTAAGCCGACTCGCTTGATGACTTTGGGGTTCGAACTTGGTTGCCTTGCCTTGTTGTTGTGTTTAAGAACCACTGGGATAAGTCATGTTACCTGCACATATTGTATAAATTGAAAATACCTGGATTTGGCGCGCATTGTGCTTGTTTGGCAAGTTGGAGAAAGCTTCTTGTCCTGGCTTATTGGAGGTGAATTCTTTAGAGTCCTCATCGTACATATGTTCACTGAAGTCAAGTTGATAGTCATCTTTAAGAGTTTCCCCACGATCAAAGCTTGAAGCGTCTTCTTGTTCCATTTGACTTCCAACGGCTATTTGGCTTGTTTCCATGGTATCTTGGTGTCCAGGTCTGGCATTGGTGAGATACTTGGTGTTTTTAGCTCCAGAACCTGTCAAGTGAAAGTGCATACCTTGGTTCGTACTTGGCTGGTCTCCTTTCAGACTCAACTTAGCGAAATCCTCGGTTAGATCTATCTCGGAAGCAATGTGGTTGCTTTGGGGGTTGAATGCTGTTCCGATGTTCATGTCGTTTAGGAGTGTTTCCACGACGGATTTGAATCCTTCCCTAAATCGCCTGGTCTTAGAACGGGTCATGGGCGAGTTGTGGACTGGTGGTACGGCCTGCCTCGGCTCTCCTCGTCCCGGTACGTACGTCTCTTCTTGTCCCGATACGTACGGTTCCTCTCGACCCGGTACAGACGAATGGTCTGAATGGTCGATGTCCTTATCAGGAGTGTTCCATAATGTATTCCATGTGTCACAGCTAAAGAAGCACATAACTGAACGTGAAACAGTTATAGAAAAAACCGCCAGCAGACTTGCAAGAGGACCTTGCAGTAGTGGCTAGGCCGGTTCGAGTGATAGACAGGAATGAGGAGACTAAGCGTGGAAAGCTAGTCAGAATGGTTCAGGTCGTATGGAACTGCGACGGGCATGAACAGGTTACTTGGGAAAAGGAGGCTAAGATGAAAGCCGAGTATCCCAAATGGTTTGACAAGTTACAAACGGAGGAGTCGGATTTGAGGACAAATCCAAAATAAGTAGGGGAGAGTTATAACATCTGTATCTGAGAGAATTCGGAATGATCGAGCCGGACAGGACATTGTCCGAGGAATGATCAAGCTAAGGACGGATATTGGGTGGGAACTAGGAGATTCAGACTATGGTCAGGTGATGACTGGGAAATAGTCGGAGAGATGGCTGGGATAGTCGAGTCGGATGGACCATATCCGAGAGAAAATGGTCCAGTCCGTGAAAAATGGGATTAATCCGAGTGAGAGTGGGGTTAGTCCGAATGACAGTAGATTGTGTCCGAGGAAAATGGAAAGTTAGCCGAGGAAGTGAGAATATCCAGGGTAAAAATAGAAAATGGCCAGACAGAAAGGAAATAACGCGGATAAGGGCGGTTATCTGAGAAGAAAAAGGAAATTGTCCGAGAGAAAGTGGATTAGGCCGTGGGCCAAGGATGTTAGGTCGGCTTATACGCGGTTGTCACGCGGATGGTAGAGTTTGGTACGGGTGATAGTCGAGAAAAATCAAATTGGATCAGGATAACTCATACTGGAACCGAGAAAGGTCGGTTTAGATCGAGTTACTTAGGGTTTTGCGAGTATTAAATGTGTTTTTGAGACTTAGCTCGAGGGTGTTGCGTTTATTTAAGATATATAAATCAAAGAGAGAGTTTAGTCAAGAGAAAACCCTAGAAAAAACAGTTTATCCCGAGGATAACCGAGAGAGATTGAAGGATCGCCGTACGGATCTGACCATCACCAAGATAAACTGGTAAGCGATTGTGTCGAGTTTCCATTGGATAACCTCGAGTTAGTAGTCGTGTTTTGTGGGGTTTCTGAAGGTAAACAGAGTTTGGCTCAGAGAAAGGTGAACAAATCGAGATATAGCCGAGGAAAAAGGGATCAAATCGTACCGTTAGCCGAGAAATTCCTAGGGTGATCGGATATCTTCGATTTGGTGCAGATTTCATCGGAATTTCTTCTGACCAATTTGTTTTCAGCCTTGTCTAAGGTGAGTGCGTGACTGTGGTTGGTGTCTAGGATCGTTGGATTGCTAGAGTTTGATGTTTTGCATGTTTGATTGTGTGATTTTCATGTTGTGTGTTTAGAACTGATAAGCGATTATATGTTATGGTATTGTAAAGTGTTTACCGTGTCATAGATGGTGTCTAGCTAACCTCAGGATAATCCGGATCATGTACTAGCTTATAAGATATGGGATTCATGCTGAAGTAGACATGGGTCTTAAAAAAGGATTATCTTGGGTGGTTAGGTTATATGATCATGGCCATTTGATATATGTTATGTTTATTGCGAATTGATTGTGGAATGTTGAATCTGATAGTATGAATGCATGAATGGTACTGACCAAGATGTTACGGGATGACTGTACTCACTAAGTATTTATAAAATACTTATGCCTCTTATTTTGAGTGTGCAGGTACTAAACAGTAAAGGGAGCGAGACCGGCGGCAGTGATGAACATGGATGGATCGGGGATTGAGTGTTTTATGTTTAAGACGTTGTGTTTTGTCTTATGGGCTCTGGTGTTAAGCGTTTTAGGTTGCTAGATGATATGATGTATTCATTAGTGAACCGTTGTGTTTTGTTTAAGTTAACCCCGAATCTTGTTTAAGTGCTTTATTCAAGTTTAATGGAATGAATTGAGTTGTTTTTGAATTCGCTGTGTATTGGTTAAATGAAAGAAAAAGCTTAAAAATTTGGCTACGTATAGAACATACTATAGAGGATGTAGTGTAGGCACGACTGCGGTTTAGTTAGCTGGGTCGGGCTTCCACAAGATGCCTCTAAACTCAATTTGTGAAGTGGATTTATTTGATGTTTTAGGTATTGACTTCATGAGAACATTTCCCTCTTCTTATGGGGAACAAGTACATCTTTGTGGCTGTGGATTATGTATCAAAGTGGGTCGAAGCAGTAGCTCGTCCAACAAATGATGACAAGGTTGTGCTGAAGATTTTCTAGACAATCATCTTTCCAAAGTTTGGAGTTTCAAGATCTGTTATAAATGATGGAGGGAGCCACTTTATCAACAAGGTCTTTGAGAGCTTGCTAAGAAAGCATGGTGTTAAGCATAAGGTTGCTACTTTTTACCATCCTAAAAAACGTGGTCAAGTGGAGGTATCTAACAGAAAGATCAAGACTATCTTAGATAAGACTGTTGGTATTACAAGGACGGATTGGTCTCACAATTTTGATGATGCTCTTTGGGCATATAGAACAACCTTCAATACACCCATTGCAAGATCACCATTCTCACTTCTTTATGGTAAAGCTTGTCATTTTCTGTGGAACTGGAGTACAATGCCTTATGGACAACAAAGCTGTTGAATTTTGACATCAAGACTGTCCAAGAGAAAAGGCTCATCAACCTCCATGAGCTGGAAGAGAATCGCCTAGAAGCATTTCAAAGTTCTAAGATCTACAAGGAAATGACTAAAGTCTTCCATAATAAGAAGATAAGACCTAAGAACTTCAAAGATGGGGATCAGGTGCTGTTATTCAACTCAAGACTGAATTTTTTTCCTGGAAAACTCAAGTAAAGATGGTCAAAACTTTTCAAGATCAAAGAGGTATCGCCCTATGGAGCTGTTACTCTGTTTGACAAGGATGGAGAAAGATTCACAGTGAATGATCATAGACTGAAACCATATATGGCAAGTGAGTCTCTTGGAGTTTCCATTCACCTTCAAGACCCTCCAAAAGAGTGATTGGTTGAGGAAATTCAAGCTTAGGACGTTAAACAAGGGCATTGTGGAGGCATTCCCATGATATCCTTGTACATATATTTGCATTTCAAGTTTGTGTTTATGTCTTTCTTTTGATCCTAGGGGCAGGTGATGTTCAAAACAGTTGGTCGGTTGGATAGGTGAACACGTAAGCATGTTTTGGCTAACATCGCACATGGACATCGAGCAGAGAAGCTCAGTGTTAGTAGGACCAAAGCATATCGGGTGGTAGCTCGATATGGGAAGGGAAATGTTTCAGAGCTGGACATCGAGCTCCAACATCGCACAATATCTTTTGCCCGAGAGGAAAGCAAGGAACATCAAGCATGGACATCGTGCGATGTGCAACATATGGAGAAAAATCATGATATGGCGAGCATGCACATCGCGCGATATAAATGGACAGGGAGTACTGATGCCAACATCGAGCTACGATATCGCGCGATGTGAAAAATAGAGGAACAACCGAGCCAACATCGAGCAACAACATCACACGATATTTTCAGCTCAAAAGTTTAAGAGTTAACATCGAGCTCCAACATCGACCAGGTCAACTCGATGTGAGCACCCTGACTTCCAAAACCTCCTCCAAGGTACGCAACTTCACTCCTTTCTTTATGCATCCTTTTGTAATTATTTTTAGTTTGATTTATTCACCTCCTTCAAGCTTTTATTACACAAGGGAATGTGTAATTTAAGTGTGGGAGAGGGCTTGAATTTAACATTGTGTTTTGTTTTCTTATTTTTCCCTTTTGCATACTTGAGTCTCATGCATTCATCTCTGTGAATTGAATATCCATAAAATTTTAAAATTTTTGGAACTAGAAAGAATCATTTAGGTGCATTTGCACAATTAAGATTGAGTTTGGATGCATTTCATGTAGGTTTGCATACATTTGCATATGTAGTAGATGATAAACACTTGTCAAAATGTTGCACCATCCTTTGTTGGAACATTGAGTTCAGCGTTTTGAAGCTTATGCGTCCCAATCGTGCATGCCACCTCCATGCTTCATCTTCAATTCTTGTAAGCAAGCAGGTTTGTTTACCTATTCTCAGTTTGATCTTGTAGAGCCTGTTTGGTGACCTCGTGACTTTTACCAAAAGTCTTCCCGTCGGGTCATGAAAAGTAAGGTAATCTTGTCTCATCCTTACATCGCATCCAACTTCTGTGGCTTGTCCTAAGCTCAAAATGTTGCTTTTCAGTGACAGTATGTAATAGATATCAGATACTAATGTTTGTTCGCTTGTCTTGCTTTGAAATAATATCGCTCTTTTTCCTGCAATTTCAACACAAGATCCATCTCCAAACTTAACTTTCCCTTTTATGTTCTCGTTATGTTCGGAAAAATATTCTTTGTGACCAGTCATGTGGTTTGACGCGCCGTTATCCAGGTACTACATATCTTCGTCTTCATAGTTCTTTGGAATGACTTTTTTTCGTTTAAGAACACAATCTCGTGTAAATAAAGTGCTGCGTCCGCTTCCTCTGTTTCCACTTTATTTGCTTTGAGATTTCTTTGTGGTCTTTCAGGACACCTGCTGGCAAAGTGACCTGCTTTATCGCATCTAAAACAGATCACTTTTGATCTATCTTTCTTCTCCTTCTCGCGGTTTTGATCTGTTTCCTTGTCTTGCGAGCTTCGTCCTCTGCCTCGTTCTTTTCCTCATCTTCCTCCTCTGCCGCGACCTCTACCACGAGATGAGGTTGAGCCTCGTTCCTCAGAATTAGCATACATGACCTTCTCTTGTGCTTCGCCATGATTCTCCTCCCCAAGAATCCTTTCTTCGTAAGCCTTGAGTCTTCCCACTATGTCCTCAAAGCTTGTCTTGTTTAAATCCAACACTTGCTCAAGCGAAGCTATCAGATGAATAAACTTATTTCTTGGCAAACTATATAGAAATCTCTTGACAAGCTTTGATTCTTCAATTGTTTGACCAAGCGCAGCTGATTTTGAAGCAATCTCCGATAACTTGCCAGAGAAGCTATCGATTGTATCTGTCTCTTTCATCTTGAGTCGTTCGAATTTGGACATTAGTGTTTGTAATCTCGCCTCCTTTACTCGATCAGCACCCAGATGACGTGACTATATTGCTTCCTAAATCGCTTTCGGAGATTTTTGTTCCCCTACTTGTAGAATAAGAACTTCCGGAATTGATTGGAAGAGAAGACCTTTTGCAATATCATTCTTGTCTGGGGCTGTCGAACCTAGTTCTATAGTCTCCCAAACCTTGTGAATACGCAACAGGACCTTCATCCTCATAGCCCACACAGTATAGTTTGTAGCTGTTAGCATCAGGCATTGTATAGAGGATGGTATTATATCTTTTGGACGAACCGCAGGAACGATGTCTCCCATAGCTCGGGAACACCTTTCCTCTTGTCGTTAAGAACTTCTATTCAATGCTTCTGGATCGATTATCCCAAAAGCTTTGATACCAAATAAAGTTTCTTAAACACACTTAGAATGTATAAAGAATCAACTCTCTTTATTAATGTTTAGAAAATCTCTCAAAACTAAACATCCACAAACTCTTTGTGTTTTCTGATGATTGTTTGTCACAGCTCAACAAACAATATATATAGATAGCTCGACATAGCTAATCTATATATTTAATCCTATTTAACTTAGAATTAGATAACTCCTAACTCTATTAGTATTGCATTGAGTCTCTCTTATCCTAACCCGACTTGGTTAAGGATGTCTTAGGCTGTAGTCTTCGAAGTTTTACCCAACAGCACCATCAGAGGAAACGAGGAAAGAAAATAATTTTTTTTTTGTTTTTGTTTTTAATTATTATAATAAATTAATGATTTAATGTTTTTAATAATTATATAAAGATTTAAAAAATATTCTATGAACGGAGTTTAACAGTCCTGTTAACTTTTTTTGGCATCACAAATTTAATAGCTAATTTGATGGTTTTAAGTGAAATTTTTTTTAGTTTGATGATTAAAAGTGAGAGTACAAATTTCTAAGGTTTAAAGTGTTAGTGGTTTGTACTTTTGAAGGTTTAAAATGTGATTTTTCCTTAATTTATATCTATGATGATTTATTTTTTTTAGATTGGTAAAATTAAGTAAGCAATTGAACAACTCTAGTTTACATATTTCAGTTAGTGAAGTAAGATTATTTTACAGAACCGGATATATGATCAATTTCTAAACGATTGTGTGGTTTGTTTTATTGAGAAATAACAATTTGAAAATGTAACAAATGAATTAGTGATGAAAAGGTTTCAGGATATGAAACCTCGTAGAATAAATTTGTAAGAATTTATTTTATCATTAAACTTTTATTTAATTTTTTTTTCTTATTTATAATATTATACCCCCAGTTAAAAAATTGTTCTAGATCCGCCCCTGATTCCAGAGAAGCTACCTACTCCAGAAAACTTTGTGCTTGATTGCTCAATCTCAACAAAAAGATTTTCTCATTCTCTTTGTGATCTAGGGTCAAGTATTAACTTGATGCCTTCATCTGTTGCTGCTAAACTTGGAATGACTGATTTCAAGCCAGCTAGAATCTCTCTTACCTTAACTGATCGATCCACAAGGACCCCATAAGGTATCTTAGAGGATGTTCTTGTTAAGATTGAAGGGTGCATGATTCCCATAAACTTTGTGGTTTTGGAATATTCTGAACAACCTAAAGATCCTCTTATTCTGGGAAGATCATTCTTGGCTACAGCTGGCGCCATCATTGATGTGAAAAAGGGAAACATAGAGCTTGATTTGGGTGATGTTGTCATGAATTTTGTCATGGACAAGTTAAGAAGGAGTTCCACCATTGATGGTTAGACTTTTTCTGCAGAGACTTCAATAGTTGAAGATCCAATGAGGGAGCATTCATGTGATATTACTGCTGGGTATGTCAAGGAGTTGGATACTAGTGAGCATGTGAATAAGCTGATTGTTCATGAGGCATTGGATGAGAATTCTGAGAAAGGTGCAAAAATTGCTTCACACTTATGCAAGCAACGAGATTCTCATAGAAAGCTTGGTGTTTCTTTTGATGATTCTGCAGGAAAAATAAGTGTCCCACACAAAGTCAAAACCCGCCTTGCTGCTGTTCCTCACTTCCTTGGAAGATCTCATGCACCTAATGCTTATTCACCACCATGGATGCAGAGACATTCTTCTCCAAGGCACTCACTGCCACTTTCTGATCCACCAGATGTCTGAACCCCGACATAGTCAAGCTAATGATTGAAAACAAGCACTTGGTGGGAGGCAACCCACTGGTAAGTTATCTAATTCATGTATATATGCTCATTTTCGTTCTTCTATTCATGTAAAAAAAAATTGAGTGGTTTGACAGAGTGGTGATAACCTAGATGGTCACTGAGGTGGTCACCAAGGAGGGGTGACGCTCGTCACTAGATGCAGACTCAGGTAAACACTTGGTTTTCTCTCTTATTTCCGTCCCACTTCATCTATTTTTCCAAGTTCGGGCTTAATAACACTGGGGACAGTGTTGTTTAAGTCTGGGAGAGGTGACTACTGGCGTTGTATACATTGTGTCTTGTTTTGAGAGTCTTTTAGTTGAGTCAAAAATCTGTTTTATAGAGTCAAAATTTCGAAACTGTCAGTTTTCCTTGGAACTAACCACGAAACATTGATGCTTATAAGAACCATTGCCACATATGTTGATTACAAGTCTTACTAAGTTGAAAGTCAAAGGTAGATCAGTCTAGCAAAGAAGGTTTAGGTTCTTAGAAAATTTATTGTTGACTCCACCTTAATGAATTTTTAACTTCTCATCTTGGGGCTTGATATTCATTGATCTTGATTCTCTCTTTCCACTCTGGCAAGAATGTTTAGGTGCAGTCTCTCTTTGATCTTCCCTGATACAACTTTTAAGAGTTTAAGTCTATAGAATGGTGCATCACGACTCTGTCTCCTCACAAGGAACAACGGTAGTGAACACTTATGAACCTGTCTCCTAACAAGGAACACAAGTATTGAGTAGCATCAGTTCTTAGGTTGTAAAAAAAAACTGAGAAAAGAAAGTTAAAAATAAAAAAAATTAAAAGAAAATAGATCAATGGAAGAGAAAATATAGAGTTGTATTGAGACTGACTTGTTCCGTATTTAGGAAGGGAAATAATCTATAAGTGATTGCGTTGATAAATCCTTGATGAGATATCACACTTAGATAAATGAAAGGAGTTAGCAGTAGAGATACTGGATTTGAGAGATTGCTAAGTTTGTGATAAGTAGACTGAAATATGATCTTGTGTTGGCTCTGTGGTATGTGGATTCAAAAGTATTAATCAATGTGGCGTTCTTAAGGTTAGCTGACTGTTTCTGTTTTCAAACCTCGACCCTGTTCTTAGTCTAGTGTTTGCTTGAGGACAAGCAAAAGCTAATTCTAGGAGAGTTGATATATCATGGTTTTTGGTCCTTTTTATTGAGTCTTTTTGGTCTTTTTAGAGTCCTAGTAGAGTCTTTGCAGGTTATAACATGATTGGAGCACAATTGGAGGTTTTGGAGCTTTTTGGATCAAAGCAAGAATCATTCCCAAAGGAAGCAACTTAGAAGGCTTACGCTGCATTGGTGATGATCATCACCAACCAAGGGTGACGCTCGTTCCCCACACTCGTCACCCACATCTAAGGAAGGGTCGGGCGGTTTTATTAAAAGATGGAGAAGAAATTGTACTTTTGGCCCAAAAGTTTTATGAATTGCAAAAAGGCTCAAATTCGTTTTTAGCTTGTATATTATGTTTTCAGCCACTTTTTGGTTTGTATCTTATTTTTCTAGAGAGACACAGAGAGAGATTTGTACCAAAGCTTTTGGAGAGACAAATCAGACTCATTCAGAGCAGTTTTTGAACTCTTTTATCTCTATTTCTTATTTCTTTTATGCAATCTATTCTATTCATGATGTTTGTTTTATTCACTATGTCTGAGTAGTTTGTTAGTTAGGTTTTGGGGTTTTCAAAGCTTATGAATCGTTACAATTGAATTACTATTGGGATTAATCTGTTAGTTCTTCATTTAGATTTATGTTTACTGCTTATTCTAGCTTCGCGACCTAGAATATGATATTAGGTTGATTAATAGATACAAGAGTATTGTTAATTGTCTGAACTAATCTTAGATGAGCAAAATTACTATCTGAAAAGAGATTTAATTTAGGAATTTTGTGAATAGATCGAACCTGAACTTATTGCTTGTCTGAATTGTTTGAATTATCAAAGAGATTTGAAATTCTAGGATTTAGAGATAGAAAATCTCTGCAACGAGAGTTGATTGATTATATATTTGTGTTTCGAGTTCCAAAACGGTGCTTAATAATTATCCTGACAGCTTTCATTCTGCAATCTCAACCTGCGAATTTCCTAAAACCTAGCGTTTTGTCTCATTGAATTTAAAACCTTCAAATCGATCATCTGCTGTTTTCTTTTAGGTTATTTGCATTACATATATTCAGTTCTATTAGCTTAATTCAAATCTAGAATCTGTTGTGTGACTTCCTTAAGTCTCTTGGGATTTTGATACCCTTTATACTACATCTGTTTTGCTGTGCACTTATAGTAGTTTTATTTAGGTGAAACTTTGAGCCGATCACCTGTGGGAAGATTAAAGCTGACAAAAACTTTCGAGATTCCATCGTTTTTGAAATCATACTATGACTGAATGCCATGTACTTTGGATCTTCTCCATACCAGTTACAACATCCCAAGCATATCCTCTTTTGTGGCTCTTATTACGTGGAACTCTTCCAATAGCTGCTTTATTTACCTATTAGATGCTACAAACAGAACAAATAACTTATTCATAAGAAGAAGGTTAGATATTATATTGGAAATGAATTGTTTTACCTTGATTTTTCAGATCAGCGGCTGGGCGAGGGGCCGTCGTACCTCAGCCGTCAGTCCGATATGAAATTGCGAGAGAAGAAGTAGGATGGAAGAGTAGAAACTGTTATTTTGATGAAACATGGTGACATAATTTATAGTTTGGTGAAATATGCAATTAAGCTTATGAAGATAGATCGCTGGTCGTTACAAAGTGTAGTAGGAGAAGACGAATCAAGTAGATTATAAGTTTGTTTTCTGACATGTAAGGTATAAATTTCCTAATTGCTGGTTTCTTTTTACATATGTGAATGCTCATAATAGTCAGTAATTGATTTCAAAGCAAAAAAGAAGAATCTTAAGCCGCTGATATGGCAGAGAATATTACATCTAAATGCACTTATTAAGTTTATAATTATAGGTGAAGGTACTTTTTAATGGTGGTGGACTTTGCCCATAGAAAATGACGGAACCAACCTTACATTTAGAGCCTTAAAATTTATAGAATTATTATCAATAAAACCCTAATGTTGGAGGTGACGACACCATACTTACTCAAAATTGAATCTCCTCACTTTGTATATCAACGATGCCATCATAGTTGCCAGAAATAGTTTTCCGGTAATTTAGCATTCATTCAATCTCTCATAAGGGCAAAAAGAGTTGTAGATGCAACAAAAATTACAGAAGTGACAACTACATCTTCTTCGGGGACTGCTCAACACAGGTCGGTGCATCATCTTCCCATTTTAAAAGCACCAGCATAAGAAGAATCATCTTCTCCTACGCAATCGCGACGAAAACCTAGTTCAAGAGGAAGAATTGCGCACTCCCAAACCACCTTGGACAGAGATAAACCCAGATCTACTATACAAGAACTACCGTTGACGCCTCTGATCCTAACATAGAAGGTAAGATCCAAATACAACAAAATCTTGTACATTTGGATACAAGATCTGATTGTCATACATCCAATTATGTCCACAAGGGGTTTGTCCAAACAGTAGAGACAGACGGAGAAGAATGGATACACTCTCGTGGATACGGCGATCTTCTATGCGGTACGGCGAGAGATTCGAGAGATGGACAATTATTGGTGGATTGATATGCATGGACAATTACACATGGATAATTTATTACAGCATAAGACAAAATAAGATGTGGGGTAACACATCCTTTCTTTGTTTCTTCAATAAATTTTTAAATGTTTTTTGTTTAGAAATCAATACCGTCGTATAATGAACATCAAACCTGTCTCACCTTTTCTAATTTTTTCTGAAATCTTAAATAAAAAAAGCCAAAGTGTATCCACAGATACGTATCCATGCCGACAAGTTCATATTTGTGTACAAGTGTATCCATAAGAACCTTTCCATTAGTATTTATCTATGAGTGTGTATCCATGATAGTATGTCCATTAGAGTGTATACACTCGCTCTGTCCACTAGCTTATATTCATACAATTTGACCTAAAGATAGTGTATTCGAATGGAGGGGTGTAGATAGGTTAAATTTTATTCTGCGACTTAGAGATTTCAATATACTGGAAATTGATTTGAATTAAATATAAAGAATTTCATTGTATATTTATCTATGAGTTTGTCTGAGTTCATCATTGCTCATTGAAATTTTAAAGTAACTACAAATTATCTTAAATTTGCAATTGATAGGCTTGGAGAAATCACTTCCAAATATTATGGTTTTATTTGTAGTAATATTTGAGTTGATTTATTATGAGATCTGAGATAGCTCGAAGTTATGAATCTGTGTAATGTATTAGATGTACAATACATAAAAAAAGATCTAGGCGAGCAAGGGTGAGGAACAAGAGGCAGCCACCAAAGTGTTTATTGAGCTACTCTTGAATCTAAATTAATATGTAATGAATTTTGTTTAAATGGTTATCCATAGAATTAGTATATGTCCATGGAAACATATCCACGTAAAATCTGTCCATTATAAGTTTTTCACATATACTCTTGAATTATTGCGTTAAAATGATTGTTGCAATAGTAGTGTTTGGGTCATTAAAATGGTTTTTGCTATCTTCGTCATTTACCATTTCTATTGTGTCTATAATATTATGTCCAATGTAATGTGTTTTTGCTATACCTGTGAAAATATTTGGATCAATGTTAACCTGGCCATGACAACCTTTTCATGACCATCTCACATACATTTCATAAAATCCGATTGGAGCAAGATATGATGTCCACGACAATCTATCCATAGAAACTTATCCATTAAATCTGGTCCACATTATTTTAACCTCCGTAGAACAATATGGTTACTTTCATTTTTGAGGATTGTCCCTGTAACACCCCCAATTCGATCTATACCCAATGTCGAACCGCGAATGTCACAAAGCCGAGGTTCACTTGATAAGTCAGCCTGTCTTGGAGTGAATCCAAGCATAAGACCGTCTTGCCAAGTTAGCTCGAACCCTCTCGACCAAGGCCTAAGGATTTTCAACCCGTAACCGATCTCGAGTTGTGTTAGTCCGGACTAGACTAATATCATTAAGCAAGCTCAAGTTTGTAAAAACGTACTTAATATTAATATCATATCATTCTCAAAAATACGTTCTTACAAATCATATATTTATAACGCTGCAGCGGAGGGTAAGCCCAAAAAGGCGTCTAGTACATACTTTATCACACAACCGAGTTTTACAAAAACCAACGCAAATCTACTTCGGTGTCCTCACGTTCCGCTCTGCTTACTAAGGCCACCTACTGGTTACCTATAAGAAGGAAAAAAGGGATGAGTAATCTAAGATTACTCAGTGAGTCCAGGACTCTCTAACAATATAACACCCAAAATCCCCAAGAAACCCCAAGCAACAAGCAAGCAAGCAATCACGCAATAGCCGAAGCAACATAAAATAAATAGCCGAAGCATGCATTTCTAGATCTATATGCAAGCTAAACTATATGCAAATGTGCTACCACTTCCACACCGAACCGCGTTCTAACAACGCACACACACTACCACACACCACACGCCACACTCGCGTAGACACAGAGATCTCTAAGTGGATCGGCCAGTTCCCCTACCACGAACACACTGCACTTGACTATCACAAAGACAAGCCAAGCCAGAATATCGGTTATCCTGGGAGCTCCTCAGTTGGTTCACATCTCGGTGGCGTTTCCATCTGAGAGCTGCCAAGTGAGTTCACATCCCAGGCGGGACAACCATGACTCCTCGCTGGTTTCCCGACTATCCCGTCGGATATACTCGGCCAAGCTAACCAGGCCTGTCTAGCGCCGAGTCTTCCCATCTAGCAGTCTGTCGCTAAACTTGGGGAGCGGGGAACTCCGACCACACCGTCACTAAGTCATGAAGGATACACCACCAATATGATCCGCAGTATAATGGATCTCACGCCATTATACTTCACACCCTCGTTGATCCACACTTGATCAAACGCCAACACACCTCCACCCAACCCTAGAGTGACGGCAAAGCAAGAACTTCTCTAGTCCCAACTCTCTTTTACGGTTACAAGCCTCACGCTTAAAACTCGCTCATGCACGTTCATTATAACTCCACTTACATGACCTTCCAGCCATGCATCGGGTTATACCATAAACCGCACACTCGCTCATTCGGTTAAGGAACATGCAAATGGATCTGGAATCCGGCAGTCCTTACACCCTTCTTACAACTCAGTAAGGATGATAACATGTCCTACAGACATGCACCAACTCGTTACCTCACCCAACAGGTTTCACAGCACTCAGATCTACCAGATATGAGGCTGATCCTGCATAAAAATGTTAGTATACACTCGGATCTATTCAGATCCAAGCTTCTCTGCATCACACATTAATCACACACATACACACAAACACACAACCTAATCTACCGAGGCTAGTGTTGTGCTATAACGCAGATCCAAGATCTACACTGCACCACGAACAGCAATCGCGATAGTCCACCACTACCGAGACTCACCAGATCTGACGAAATCTTCCACATACTCCTCAAATCTAGGCACTCACGACCACACAACACTCAGATCTAAGACTTCAGACACCGCTAACTCACTCAAAACACGGATCTGAACACTCTCTCACAAAACCGAACTAGCTCTCTATTTTCTCTCACGGACTCACTCTCTTTTCTTCTCTCTTTCTTTCTCTCTCACACACTCACTAGCACGTCCAAGGTAGTAACTAATGGGGTGAGTTGAGGGTTAAGGGTCTTTATATAGAGTTTCTCCACCAATGAGGTGTTAACACCTTACCTTCTATGCTCCAACCAATCAGAAAATGCCAGCACGCCAACTAATCATTCTTATCTCTTCCCCAGCAATTAGAATTAGGCATGTGATTAATGTGACTCATTCTGGCCTTCCTTATTCCCGAAGTAATGAAATATATTCGTCTCCGTCCCGCGTTCATTATGTTTGGCTCTATTCCGGATCTCAAGTGCGTCTATCGAATTCCTCCGGGATTTTGACGGTTTCCTTTGGTAGATAGGCTCCTCTTAGGCTTAGTATAAGTTTCTCAAATTTTCGAGTTGATAGGTTCTTGACCGAGTTGGTTTTTCTTCTGCTTGACCCATTTCGCGGCTCGAACGCATGTATCGGACTGTTTGATTTTTTAGAGAACTCGGCAGATTTTTTCTTGGAGAAATTCTTCTTCCTCGGCCTCCAGTAGGGTCTTGGATACCTCTGTGCAAAGTCCTATATTTTTTAAAAATGTACCGAGGGGTTTCCACAACTAAAATTTCTGTCCAGGTCATTTAGCTCTTTGACAGGGTTATTACATTCTCCCCCCTTAATAGAATTCATCCTCGAATTCTTAAGCTTGAGATGGCTCTCCCTGCTCCATCGTTGCATTTGACTCAAAAAACTCAGGGTATTTCTCCTTTAATCGCTGCTCTTCCTCCCATGTAACCACCATTCGATTCTACGTTCCACAAAAGACTTGTATTTGAGGAATCACTCTGTTCTTCAGTTTCCGTATCCTTTTGAGTCTGATCTTGAGAGGTCCTTCTGGATAGGTAAAATCCGTTTGTAGTTCTTCTATCCTCTCAGGTTCGATTGCTTCCGGGTCTCGAATGTGTTTTTGCAGCATTGACACATGTAACACCGGGTGTAATTTCATGTTCGATGGCAACTCTAGTCTATATGCTACTTCACCCACTCTTCCTTTGATCTGGTACGGCCCGGTGTATCGCACTACCAGTTTATCTACTTTCTCGAATCTATCTGTTCCCTTTTGTGCAGATACTTTCAGGTATACCCAGTCTCCAACCTCAAATGTTACTTCCCGTCGTCCTTGATCAGCATACGTCTTCTGACGCTCTTGAGCCTTTCTCATGTTCTTCTGAACAACTTGCAACTTTTCCATCGTCTCGTCCACTATTGGAGGCCCAAACACTCTTCTTTCTCCAATTTCTGTCCAACATAGAGAGGTTTGACATGGTCTTCCATATAGAGCTTTGTATGGCGACATACCAATACTTGAGTGATAGCTGTTGTTGTAAGAGAACCTCGATTAGAGGCAAGTAGTCTTCCCAAACGCCTCCCCAATCTAAGATATACAGTCTTAGCAAGTCTTTCAATGTTCGGATCGTCCTTTCGGTCTGCCCATTTGTTTCCGGATGGAAAGCTGTACTGATATGCAGCTCGGTTCCTAAAGTACCTTGCAATGCTCTCCAGAATGCTGCTGTGAATCTCGGGTCTCGATCTGACACTATATTCATTGGTACTCCATGCAGCCTCACAATCTGGTTCAAGTATAGGATCGCCAAGGTTTCCATCTTGTCGAAGTCCCTAATTACCAATAAGTGCGTAGCCTTTGTCAGTCGGTCCACAATCATCTACACGGCATTGTTCATTCTTCCCCTTGAAACAGGTAATCCCACTATGAAGTCCATAGAGATTGAGTCCCATTTCCATTGTGGTTTAGGAAGACTTTGTAGTAATCCTCCCAGCACTTGGTGTTCTGCTTTGATTTGCTGGCACACTTGACATTGAGCTACCCATTTCGCCACAGATCGTTTCAATCCCGGCCAATGATAGTACCTTCTAATGTCTTTGTACATCTCCTTCTGCGATCGAGATTTGATGATAGCTTGAAGCAAGGTCTATCTTCGGGAACCAACTGACTCCTTGTAACTGGTCTAACAATTCATCGATCTTAGGAAGTGGGTACTTATCTTTGATTGTGATATTGTTAATTCCACGATAGTCAATGCATAGCCTCCTACTGCCATCTTTCTTCACGAATAAGACCGGTGCTCCCCAAGGCGATGAGCTCGGTCTAATGAATCCTTTCCCCATCAGATCTTCTAGCTGCGCCTTTAATTCAGCTAACTCGGCTAGGGCCATCTGATAGGGTGTCTTTGCTATTGGCGCCGCTCCCGACTCTAAGTTTGTAGTGAACGAGTTCTTCCTTGGTGGGGGCAATGTGGTTAGCAGCTCGAATACATCTGCATATTCTCGAACTATCGGGATATCTTCTACCCTTAACTCCTCGTCCTTATCCTCCTCAATCACTATAATGGCAACTAAATATGCCTCCTCGTATTCCAGTTGTGTTACTACCCTTGCGGCTGCTACTAAGGATACTACCGCACTAGGTTTAATCCTATAGTACGTCGTATCGGGTTTCTGGTTCTCCCTAAGGGTCACTCTCCCTTTCTCACAATCTAACTGGGCCCTATAACTAGACAATCAATCCATCCCGAGGATCACCTCGAAATGACATAGGGGCATTACTAACACGTTTGCCTTAAAGGTTCTATCCGTAACCTCTATGGGTACTCCTATGACTATTCTAACTGCACTAAGGGGTTCATTTTTGGGAGTTAACACGGAAACACTCACATCCTCCCTCACCAAAGGAACACTAAACCTAGACGCTACCTTGGGAGTCACAAAACTATGCGTTGCTCCCGAGTCGAACAAAACATGCGTCGGAATTCTACCAACATGTAGTGTTCCTACCGAACCAAAAAGAACGCAATTCAAAATGCAAACAATCAAATAAGCAATCATACACAACACACAAAAGGGGGTTAGCGCCTGAATTGTACATGTTATGGGACCGTTAGCCGGTCCTGCGGAGTCTAATTCTACTCTTCAAGAGCATAAAATCTGCCCGATGTGGCTTGGCGTTTGGTTAAGGGTCCGTTTGTCAATTGAGCCGGTGCTTCTGGTTTGTTTCTCCACCTCGAAAAACAGTTCGTCGCGAGATGACCTCTCTCTCCAAGTAACAAATGCGGGGGATTCAGTGGTACAGTTACCAGGACAGTATCTGGATATGTGGCCCTCCCTTCCACAGTTGAAACACTTCCTAACGGGGTTCACCTCTCTAGGTCGGAAATTTTCTCCTCCCATGAACTTCACACGGAATGTTGGTTGGCCACGCCTATCAGACTGGACTGGTCGCGGGTTCGTAGTTGTGCCAAATTCTATGTTTCCTCTTTTCTTGTATCCTGCCGACTTTTCTCGAAGTAAATAAGCTTCCACATTCACCGCTCTTTTTATGGCTTCATGCGGGTTTGTGAAGGCTACTGATAGGAATCGGCCTCCTATCTCTGGATTCAGTCCTTGCATAAACTGCCTTGCCAATGCTTTGTCGCTTATGTTGCAGTATGTGGCGTATCGCTGGAGTCTCATGAACTCAGCTTCATATTCTCTCACAGTTTTATCTCCCTGTTCCAGCCGAAGAATCTCTTGGGTTAGTCTATCGTGACCTTCCGGCGGAAAGTACTTCTGTTCGAACTCCTCCCTGAGCTTTTCCCATGAGGTGATAGTGTAGCCGGTCTGACGGTCGATGCTACTCCACCAATTCAGCGCCTCCTTCTCGAGATAATACACGCTTATGTCCTTTTTGAACTCCGATGGGCATCTCGTTGCTGCAAAGTTCTTCTCCATACATAATAGCCAAGCGTCAACCTCATAAGGATTCGACGTCCCTTCAAATCGGTAAGTCCCCCAAGACTTCATAGTAGTTACTATCTTCAGGAAGTCTGGAGTTGGTGCGGTTCTAGCGCTTGGGTCAGGTGTTGTCTGCTTCAAGATCACCTTAGATAGTAGGTCGTGCACTATGGCCAAGGTAGGATCGGCTCGCTGTGACTCGTTCCCGTTCGTCAGGTTCGCAGGTTCCATCCTTTCATGGTTTATGCCATTTTGGTGCTTCGTCTGGGGCGGCTCTTGAGTTTCAGATGCGGCGGCACTAGATCCGGACAGACTTAGAGATAGAAAGGATGAACTGGATGGCTCCCGCATCCATGAGTACTCGCTCCTTAAAGTTTTGTTTTCACTGGTGGTATGACTTGATCTTGTCATACGTTCCCCAAGTTCGTCACTTAGATTCATATAGTTATCCATCGATCCCGAGTTCCATAACGGCTGATCTTCCTCTTGGCTCAATGACAAACCCCTCATCCTTTGCCCGCCTAACCAACAGTCAGACATCTGCCACGGGTAACAAACTATTAAACTACCTACTGGGCGGAACGTACCAGATTACCTAAGTTGGTTTTTGCGACACTTTTGACTCGATAAAACATTAAAAACAGGCTTGTCCCGTGAGCATGATCCTAAAACCATGCTCTGATACCACTATTTGTAACACTCCCAATTCGATCTATATCCAATGTCAAACCGCGAATGTCACAAAGCCGAGGTTCAGTTGATAAGGCAGCTCGTCTTGGAGCGAATCCAAGCATAAGACCGTCTTGCCAAGTTAGCTCGAAACCTCTCGACTAAGGCCTAACGCTTTTCAACCCGTACCCCGTTCTCGAGTTGTGTTAGTCCGGACTAGACTAATATCATTAAGCAAGCTTAAGTTTGAAAAAACGTACTTAATATTAATATCATATCATTCTCAAAAATACGTTCTTACAAACCATATATATATATATATATATATATATATATATATATATATAAGGCTGCAGCGGAGGGTAAACCCAAAAAGGCGTCTAGTACATACTTTATCTCACAACCGAGTTTTACAAAAACCAACGCAAATCTACTTCGGTATCCTAACGTTCCGCTCCACTTACTAAGGCCACCTACTGGTTACCTGTAGGAAGGAAAAAGGGGGATGAGTAATCTAAGATTACTCAGTGAGTCCAGGATTCTCTAACAATATAATACCCAAAATTCCCAAGAAACCCCAAGTAACAAGCAAGCAAGCAATCACGCAATAGCCGAAGCAACATAAAATAAATAGCCAAAGCATGCAATCCTAGATCTATATGCAAGCTAAACTATATGCAAATGTGCTACCACTTCCGCACCAAACCGCGTTCTTACAACACACACACACTACCACACACCACGCGTCACACTCGCGTGGACACAGAGATCTCTAAGTTGGTCGGCCGGTTCCCCTACCACGAACACCCTGCACTTGACTATCACAAAGACAAGCCAAGCCAGAACACCGGTACCACGAACACCCTGCACTTGACTATCACAAGGATAAGCCAAGCCGGAACGTCGGTCACCTTGGGAGCTCCTCGGTCGGTTCACATCTCGGTGGCGTTTCCATCTGAGAGCTGCCAAGTAAGTTCACATCCCAGGCGGGACAACCATGACTCCTCGCTGGTTTCCCGACTATTCCATCGGATAGTACTCGGGCAACATAGCAGTATGTCGTAAAATTGGGGAGCGGGGAACTCCGACCACACTGTCACTAAGTCATGAAAGATACACCACCAACATGACCCTGCAGTATAATGGATCTCACGCCATTATACTTAACACCCGCGTTGATCCACACATGATCAAACGCCAACACACCTCCACCCAACCTCCGAGAAGTTAGCGCCCTAGAGTGATGGCAAAACAAGAACTTCTCTAGTCCCAACTCTTGTTTACGGTTACAAGCGTTACGCTTGAACCTCGCTCATGCACGTTCATTATAACTCCACTTACATGACCTGCACACTCGCTTATCCGGTGAAGGAACATGCAAATGAATCTGAGATTTGGCAGTCCTTACACCTTCTTATCACTCGGTAAGGATGATAACATGTCCTACGGGCATGCACAAACCGTTACCTCACCCAACGGGTTTTGCAGTACTCAGATCTACCAGATTTGAGGCTGATCCTGCATAAAAATGTTAGTATACACTCGGATCTATTAAGATCCGAGCTTCCCTGCATCACACGTTAGTCACACACATACACACAAGCACAAAACCTAATCTACCGAGTCTAGTGTTGTGTTACAACGCAGATCCGAGATCTACACTACACAACGAACAGCAACTGTGATAGTCCACCACTACCGAGACTCACCAGATCTGACGAAATCTTCCACAAACTCCTCAGATCTAGGGACTCACGACCACACAACACTCAGATCTAAGACTTTAGACACCGCTCACTCACTCAAAACACGGATCCGAATACTCTCTCACAAAACCGTACTAACTCTCTCTTTTCTCTCACGGACTCACTCTCTTTTCTTCTTTCTTTTTTTCTCTCACTAGCACGCCTAAGGTAGCAACTAATGGGGTGGGTTGACGGTTAAGGGTCTTTATATAGAGTTTCTCCACCAATGAGGTGTTAACACCTTACCTTCTCTCCTCCAACCAATCCGAAAACGCCAGCACGCCAACTAATCATTCTTATCTCTTCCCCACCAATCATAATTAGGCATGTGGTTAATGTGACTCATTCTGGCCTTCCTTATTCCCGAAGTAATGAAATATATTCGTCTCTGTCCCGCGTTCACTCTGTTTGGCTCTATTCCGGATCTCTAGTGCGTCTATAGACTTCCTCCGGGATTTTGATGGTTTCCTTTGGTAGATAGGCTCCTCTTAGGCTTAGTATAAGTTGGTTTTTCTTCTGCTTGACCCATTTCACGGCTCGGACGCATCTAACGAACTGTTCGATTTTTTAGAGAACTTGGCAGAATTTTTCTTAGAGAAATTCTTCTTCCTCAGCCTTCAGTATGGTCTTGGTTACCTCCGTGCAAAGTCCCATAATTTTTAAAATTGTATCGAGGGGTTTCCACAACTGAAAGCTCTGTCCAGGTCGTTTAGCTCTTTGATAGGGTTATTACAGTCCCATTGTCCATATATAAGTATCCATCACGCTTTGTCCATCTTATATAGCATGTTCATACCCATATTCGTATGTATATACCGTTCACATTCAAAGATATCCAGTTTGTGTTTTAAGGGGTTGAAATTTCCCCTTTAAGAGTATAAAAACCTGCATCATGTTTATCTACAATCGTGATCCTGAATAAATGTCCACGTTTTTATCTTGTTATATCTATAATATATCAAAACTTTATAAATTTTGATTTTTTCTATCATATAATAGAAATTTATCCACAATCACATGACCATAAATAATTGTACACATTATCATATTATTGTGTACAAAGTATATCAAATCTGCAATGTCTGCATCGACGTCGCTGCATCCACATCATTGCATCCACGTAGTTACATCTTTTACTGAATTCTTACTAACAATTGAAAGAATGAATATTCTTTTTAAAAAAGGTGAGAAGGGTTTGTCCGTTCTGTATACCACAGCGGTGAAGACTAAACAAAAAGCATTAGAAGATTAATTAAAAAAAATCAAAGAAGAGTTTTGTTACCTCTTTTATCGCATCAATCTGGTTTGGATTCCGACGATAGAGTAGTTGAGCCAACGTTTCAATAGTGATGGAACTCTGGAAATAGATTACGAGATGATCTCTGACAGAAAATCGTTCATAATGCCTCAAATTCGATGAAAAGAAGAAGAAGACGAAAAAAAGAAAGAACAAAGACAAAGAAGAAAGAGAAAGAAAAATAGGCAGAGGCTATCATGGGCAGCAAAAAAAAATAGTTGGTATAATTAAGGATTTTGATTGAAAAAACTTAATTAAAAATATGGTTGGTATTTCACAATCCAAAAATACATTTAAAGTCCATTAGGAGCAATAAATGCCTTTGGGTGTAAACAAAAATTCATAAGTACTTATAAATGTAAATCACTCAATATGATAGAAGGAGATATAAACTTAAAAATCTGAGTTAGATGATTAAATAAACTCCAAACTCTTTCTTTCATTTAAAAGCTGTTATTGATTCATGTATTTTTTTTTAATAATCTATATAATTTTTGTAAAATTTATTGATTTTTAAAATCTAACATGTTGATTTTACAAAATCATAAATTTAAACTTAGATTTGAATTCTTCCAAATTCACTAAAATCTTATTTAAAATCAAATCCATGATTTTAAAATCATGAACTAATACACATAATTTGAATATAGATTTTAAAATCATAAAACTAATAACACTGAATTTGAATATAATTTTTAAAATTATATAACTAATAACACTGAATTTAGTTGATTTTTTCTAAACCCATTAAAATCATAGAACTAATAATCCCACTTAGTATAATCATACATAAACTCAAAAGTTGGCTTAACTCATTTTTCAATTGTAATTTTTGTTATTTTGATACATAAACTTTGACAATTTATAAAAAATAAAATTTATTTTTGACAATTTATAATCGGTTATGTCACATCTTTGTTCGAAAACTCGGGTGCCGTAACGATTCGACAGTGGTGAAATCGGGCGGCGGAGGGACAACGCTGCGATTTGGAGCAGATCGGTGGTTTAAACAGTGGGCCGATTAAAAAGCGATGTTTGGCGAAAATCGGCCTGTAATAATAATTGGACTGCGTTAAAACTGGCCCATTAAGCCCATCATAAATCCCAGACATACAATTTGGTTGTACCACAGTCTTCTTCCCCTTCCCCGACATTATCACAATTTCTGATTTTCTCTCACAGCAAACCCTAATTCCAATTAATCAAAAAGAGCCAAATCATTTGTCATCTGCATCAAACCATTACTTTACTGAAGCTTTTCCAGGTAATTTCAAACTTCCCTATTTTGTTATTTAAGCTTCTTATAGAAAATCTGTAAACTGGTGAATAACATTTTTATTAGAGTGTTGATTTGATGATTATAGATGGCAAGAAATAGTTCAATTGCTGATTGTTGTTTTAGTTAGTGTTTGAAGTGTATGATTTTGATGAATTTGGTAGTAACTTTCTGATTTCTTAGTTTTTAAAATCATAATCATTTTTTCTTTTGCTAAGCTCGATATTGATGAATTTAAGTGTGTTATTCAAATTTGTTTTTTTTATTCTGGGTAATGCTACTTCCTATATTTGATTCTATGAGTTAGTTTTTAAAAATTCAGTTCTGAATTTTGTTTTCTGGTTATGATCATCATTAGTGAAGCAAGTTGCATTTTTTTTAGGTTAGAGTTTGATGGATAATCCACCAACAGATACACCTCCTCCTCTTCAAAGTTTAAAGCGAAATTCAAATGATGTAGGATGGGATTATGAAATCTTGTTTAATCCAACAAATAGAGATAAGTTGAGATGTATGTTGTGTGGGAAAGAGGTTTGTGACGGTGTCTACAGAATGAAAGAGCACATAGGTCATGTGAAGGGAAATGTTGCTTCTTGTCCACGATCAACTAAAGTTGATCAAGAGAAGTGTAAGAAGGCACCTTTAGAAGGAAGAAATAAGAAAGATCTGAAGCGGAAACATGAGGAAGAAATGAGAGCAGGGGTTGATATAAATAAGGACAGCATCATTAAGGGACTGGAAAGACAGCTTCGAACTCTCAAACCTCCTCACTTCCAAGGTTCGATTGATCAGTTTGTCACCGTCATCAACCCTGAAGCTTCTTTGTCTACACAGAAACGACAACAAAGTATCCATGATGCTATTTCGAAGGAGAAATCACATGCTGTACATCAATATTGTGCTCGATGGGTCTACTAGTCAGATATTGCATTCAACGCAATTGACAATGAATCTTTTAGGTTATTTTGTGAAGCATTGGGACAGCTTGGGCCTGGTTGGATGCCTCCAACTCAGTATCAGTTGAGAGAACCATTGCTAAATGAAGAACAGCAAAGGACAAAGGAAAATTTGAAGAGTCTAGAAGAAGAATGGGACAAAGGTGGCTGCTCTGTGATGACAGATGCGTGGACAGACATGAAGAAAAGAAGCATCATGAATTTGTGTGTTAATTCAAGAGGAGGTACATGCTTTCTTTCTTCAAATGATGCTTCTAAGAATTCTCACACAGGCGAATATATCTTCAACTATATTGATAAGTGCATTGAAGATCTAGGGGCTGAGAAGGTTGTGCAAGTGGTGACAGATAATGCTACTAATAATGTAGCAGCTGCAAAATTTGAGGGAATATCAAAGTTTCCTGTTTTTTCAAAAATCATAAATCAAGCAAAGGCTGTCACCATCTTTGTATATGCTCATCATAAAACACTATCTATGATGAGGACATATACTAAGAAGAGAGATATAGTGAGACCAGGAGCAACACGGTTTGCAACTTGCTTTTTGACACTTCATAGTCTCTATGAGAAGAAGGCACAACTGAAGAGCATGTTTGCGAGTGATGAGTGGCATGATTGTAAGCATTCCAAGTGTGTGAAAGGTGTGGCTGCATATGATATTGTTATGGGTTGTGCGTTTTGGAATAGTGTGATGCTAGTTTTTAAAGTGTTCAGTCCGTTGGTGAAGGTTCTGAGGCTGGCCGATGGAGAGAAGATACCTTCTCTTGGTTTTATCTATGGTGAGATTTTAGAAGCTAAGAAGTCTATCAAAGAGGTGTCTGATCATGTGGAGAGGAATTATGAACCAGGCGTCTGATCATGTTGAGAGGAATTATGAACCTATCTTTCAAATTATTGATGAGAAGATGAAAGGTAGGCTAGATTCTGGTTTGCATGTTGCTGCCTACTTTCTTAATCCTTTCTATAGCTACAAAGATCCGAATATATATGACTTTGAGGTCATGCAAGCATTCATTGCTTGTGTGGAGACTTTCGATCATGGTGATTTCGAAAAGCAAGACTTGGTCATCAATAAAGAACTTAGTCTCTAAAGAAACAAATGTGGCTTCTTTGGCATAAGCTTAGCTATAAAAGGATGTGAAAAGAAGGATGACAAATTCGATCCAGGTATGTTTTCTCACTTTAATTTTCTTTCTTTGATATTCAAGTAGAAGCTTAGCATATGATATATTTGTCACTTGCTTAATCATAGGAAATTGGTGGGCCACTTATGGATGTGGTGCACCAATATTGCAAAAATTAGCTACTAGGATCCTTGCTTTGATTTCTAGTTCTTTTGGCTGTGAAAGAAATTGGAGCAGTTTTGAAGGGGTTAGTTAATTTCTTCTTTAAGTTTCGCTTCATACATCTTACATTACATACCCTTAAAAGCTAATTTTATGTTGCAGATCCACACAAAGAAAAGAATCAGACTTGATGTAAATCGTCTAAACAGTCTAGTTTTTGTCCAGTTTAACACAAGGCTGTTTAACAAGCAGAAAAAAAATCAGAGAAAGCAATGTTGATGTGATCTTGGATGATGGTAATGAAGATACAGTTGAAGAATGACTTGTGGGTCGTGTAGAAGAGCTTGATAATGATGTTAGTTTTGTGCTTACTACCCAAGCTCCTAGGGTTCGAGAGCTTTATGACGATGACTTTGGATCTGAAGAAGAAGATGTTGTGGACATGGAGTTTGAATCTGATGTCTACCAAGAAGATCCTGTGTTTCACGAGACACAACTTTCTTAGTATGGTACGTTTTCTGTCTTTCTTGTTCAGTGAGACACAACTTTCTTAGATATTACTTTGTCTTTGGTATTTGCAGAGGCTTACTAGAGTTTTTCCTATGTCTTTGGTATTTGCGGATGCTTACTAGAGTTTGTGTGTGTCTTTGGTATTTGCGAATGTTTACTAGAGTTTGTCGTGCAACATAGATATGACTTTTTGATGTGTCTTTGTGTCTTTGTTTATGTTTTGAAACTTACAATGCCACTATCTTTATACTTATAAATCAGAAGTCAATTGACAATTCTCCATTTGACATCTGTCATTTTTATATTTCTTTTAAAAAAAATTAATTACAAAAGATATATTGAGAATAAGATTTTTTGGCGTTTTAAATTTGGTCATGGCAGTTTTATTATCTCTTCCTAAATATTCGCCAAATATATTCACGTTTCTAAATATTTTTCTTCTCTAATTCTGATTTTTCGGTTACAATTTTTTATGTGAATTACAGAACACGATAATAAATTTGTTTTGTAGTTAATATATTGCTGTGAAAAAACCTAAGCAAAATATAATAAAAAAAGAAGAAGACAATCACATACCGTATCACATACCGTAATTTATTAAAGATATATGACTATTTATTATTGACATAACTCTTTTCTGAAAAAAGACGAAGACTTATCAAATTCTTTTTTTTTTTTACTCTTAAGCATCGTCTTCTTCCTTTTTTTGTGACAAAAGTCTTCTTCCTTTTTCTTTGTTGTAAATCAAGCTGAGCTCCCAAAATCAAAAACCAAATCAAAACCTATCAAGTATAGAGCAGAAACAATTTATGACATTGGCATGAAATTGGCGTCCCTATTCCAGATCGTGAATCTGGTATTTAGCAAACCTAATCGCAAAACTGAAACAACTCTTGCGTCGAGATGAAGGTCGAGATGAATGCATCGGAAGGTGAAAGCAAACTTGAGATGCTTATTTGTGATGTTAATAAAGGTAATTCTGTTATTCTGATTGAAAATTGATTTTGCAAGTAAAATTGAGGATTTTTTCTGGATTTTGATTTATTTGAATTATAATTTTTTTTTGTCAGATTTGTTATTGATTTATATAAATCTTAGCCGAAATTATAGAATGTTTTTTATTCCCTTAAACTAGAATTAAAACAACACGTTTTTTGTATCTGAACCCACGATCTCCATTTCCCTTATTCAACTTCCAAGTTTCTCTTATATATGATAACTGTTAAACCATATAATCGTTTAACGTGAAGAAAAAAACCATAGTTACTTTAGGTGATTTTTTACTTCTCGATTTCTTGCTTTTTATCTTCAATTTCTCAGATTTCATAGATATGTAATTCAAGCTTTTTCTCTGCGATTCTGTTTCAGGAACTATAAACTGCGATTGCTTGAAAAATAAAACTTCCTTTCACACCAATAGCTCAACTAAAACCAGTTTCTGAAAATAAAATTTGGAAGATTAAAGCTCGAGTTACCTGTGGAGATGCTGGCGGACTTGATTTAATACTTGTAGATGAAAAGGTATGTAAGCCTATAGAAGTTTTTATTTTGTCACATAGTATCTTATACCACGATCTCAATTCCCAATTCTGTTGTTGTTGTTTTAATAGGGAGACCGTATACAAGCTTGCATAAGAGGAAAGCTGATATCCAAGTTTCAACATGAATTGGAGGAGGGAGTATGTCGTGTTTTATTGAATTTCAAGTTGTCTCCTAATCTTGGGAGTTTCAGGGCAAGTCCACATGCTTTCAAACTTTCTTTCACTTGGTCAACAATGTTTTTGTGGGTACGTTTTAGTACTATCAACTTCTGAACAAAGAGATATTTATAATAATATCTTGAAAGCTGTTGAAACAAATTCTGGTGGTGCTTTTTTCGTCAATGGGTTTGGAGGGACAGGGAAAACATTTCTTTGGAAGACTATGTCCACATACATTCGGTCTATTGGAGATATTGTCTTGAATGTAGCTTCGAGCGGAATGGCAGCACTGTTACTAGATGGAGGACGCACAGCGCATTCTCGATTTTCAATACCGATAGATCTGAACGAAAGTTCCACTTGCTCATTTTCCACAAACAGCGAGTTAGCTCAACTGTTATTGAAAGCGAAGTTGATCATTTGGGATGAGGCACCAATGTTGCATAAACATTGTTTTGAAGCCCTAGATAGAAGCTTGAAAGACATTTTAAGAGCATCAAAAAATCTGAACTATAATAGGCCGTTTGGTGGGAAGACCATTGTTTTCGGGGGTGATTTTCGGCAAGTGCTCCCAATGATTCCTAAGGGGAGCAGGGAACAAATTGTACAAGCTTCTCTCACTTCTTCTGTGCTCTAGAAATCTTGCAAAGTGCTCAGCTTAACGAAGAATATGCGGCTAACTGTTGATTCAGATCCAGCGGAGATTGAATCTATTAAAAAGTTCTCCCAATGGATTCTAAAACTAGGTGATGGGAAGTTATCTGAACCTAATGATGGGGAAGCAGTGATTGATATACCAGATGACATGCTTCTCATGGACTCGCTTGATCCAATCACGTCAATCACTAATGCCGTTTATCCGTCATTGATAGAACATCTAGAGGAGGAGTCGTTTTTCAAAGACCGTGCAATATTATGTCCTACCAATGATGTTGTTAGTGAGGTCAACAATCACATTATGGATCTTCTTCCGGGAGAATTGCAGACATATTATAGTTCTGATAAAATATGTGCTTCAGATTCCAGCGTTGTTAGAGATGATGATGTGACAGTTGAGTTCCTTAACTCAGTTAAGTGTGCGGGACTGCCAAATCATGTTCTAAAGCTAAAGAAAGGAGTTCCGGTTATGCTTCTGAGAAACATTGACCAGAAATGTGGTTTGGTCAATGGAACTAGGTTGCAAGTTACACAATTGGGAGCTCATATCATTGAAGCAAAAGTCATTACAGGTAACAATGTGGGAAACAAGGTTTATCTTCCAAGAATGATGCTTACACCTACAGATGCTAGATTGCCTTTTAAATTTCAACGGAGACAATTTCCTATTTCTCCGTGCTTTGGAATGACAATTAACAAGAGCCAAGGTTAGAGTTTGGCTCATGTGGGAATCTATTTACCAAGACCTGTTTTTGCACATGGTCAACTATATGTTGCTGTCTCAAGGGTTAAAAGTAGAAGAGGTTTAAAGATTCTTATTATTGACGAAGAAGGCAAAAAGGCAAAGAAAACAACAAATGTTGTTTATAAAGAAATATTTCAGAATTTCAGCCAAGTTTGATGAATGTTAAGGTAGTAACTATATTGAAATAGTCATGGATTTTCTTTCCAAGTTCGATCCTGTTCTTAACAGCTCAAGAATATTATTTCAGGTACATGTGTCAAAGACCTCTTCAGATATGGGCATCAACAGATAAACACATCAATCATAATGGATTTTTTTTTATTTATCTCGATATGTATATATAGGATTCTATATGTTTAACTTTGCAACTGTGTTTTTAGGTTTGAGTTTGCTTTATATGCAGTTAATTAGGTTGTCTACAATTCATATGATATTTTAGAGAGTTTTTCTAACTTGGTTTTTATTTATAAGTTTATTCTATAATTTACAAAACAGAAAACACAGAAACAGAAACTTATAAAAGTAAAGAAGATCAATGTTACAACACATATGCTATATCAATGCCATTTTGCAAGACAAGTGTGGGAAAAATCAACTATCCAGCAACCTATTTTCTCAATAAATCTCCTATCCCCAGTTCAAGGACTAAGAGAAACAAATGATGTTGTGTGGTTACCTCCTTCTGGAACGGGGAATGGTCTGCTAGCGCCCTAGATCCTTTGGACTATCTGGTTGGTAAGGAACCAAATTTTTTTTAATAATCTGTCTTCTCTGCAGATGAAACAATGAGCAAAGCAATTAGAGATGCCAGTGATTGTCAATAAGCACAAGCAAAGCAGAAGCAGAGTTTTCAGATTTTGACCAATCAATTTGAAGGAAATCCCAGCTGCAATTTGCTTCTCCGATGCACCATGGACAGAAGATATATGCGCCACAAATCGCGATTTAGATAGTAGATTTCCAATTTAAAGGAAATTTCAGCTGAAATTATGAAATAGAAAATGATTATGATAGAGAGAAAATGATTAAGAAGATAAAGAGAAGAGAAGATAATTATGAAATAGAAAGCAATTAGAGATGCCAGTGATTGTCAATAAGCACAAGCAAAGCAGAAGCAGAGTTTTCAGATTTTGACCAATCAATTTGAAGGAAATCCGACCTGCAATTTGCTTCTCCGATGTGCCATGGACAGAAGATACATGCGCCACAAATCACGATTTAGATAGTAGATTTCCAATTTAAAAGAAATTGTAGCTGGAATTATGAAATAGAAAATGATTATGATAGAGAGAAGATGATTAAGAAGATAAAGATAGGAGATGAAAAAGAAGGTAAGGAGAGTAGACGATTGCGGAGGAGGAAGAAGATCATAGAGAAAGAGAAAAGATTAATAAAATTTTGGGTTACTTTTTTTTGTCGACAATGTATATTATTAAAATCCATAAGGGTAGAGAAAGACATAAAGCCCAATACAAAGCCCAAGACAATCAACACAATTTGAGAGGAATACAAATGAAACATGATACTTAACACATGTTGACAAATTGAGAAGCTGGACCACGTGGTGTAAATTGCCGCTTCGTCGTCTTCATCGGCGAACTCCGACAGCAACGCTTCGGCTTTCTCTTTTTTTCGACTGTTTAACCGGACATGACGCAGATATCTCCAAAATTGGAAAGCTAAAAATTCCTCAGAGTCTTTAAATTTGGAAACAGTGAAAATTCTGATAAAAAACCTAAGATTTTCAAATAAATCAAATCTTTTTGAGACGAGAAATTTCCTGAAAAAAATCAAGCATAACAAAGAACCGAAGAAATTTTAGGTTACTTGAATTTTATAAATAATTTTAATAAATAATTTTATTACTGAAATGCCAATGCCCGTGCATAGCACGGACCAAAATACTAGTTTATTATAAATTCATGAACCGATTGTATGTGTTTTTATTTTATTTTTGCTTTGTCTTCTTATCATTCGTAACTGTACAAATCAGTCTTTAACATTTTTTTTTAACTTTTGTTTTCAGGTTAAGTAGCAAGTTTTTACTTCTAACACATCTAAAAGCCACTACACATTGAAGACTTTATCATTGAATAACAAAAGGATGAAGCATTATAATCCTTTTATTATTTTTTGTGTTCTCAAGAAGATCAAGACTAATTATTTTTTATATATCTTGTGAATGGAACTAATTTTTTGTCCATTTGTATTATTAGATATGAGTTGGAAGAAATAACAATTTATGTTTTATTCAATATGATATTTATATGAATCTTAAGAAATTTATGTAAGTAATTTGTAAATTTGATAGAACTTATACTTATATGATAAAAAATTAGGAAAGATTACACATATAGCACAAATTTATTATTTTATTACTAGATTAGCTATTAATTTATTTTTATTACTAACTAAATTTTTGTGCCCATAATACCCATCAATCATTTGTTATGAAAAATCATATTTACAAAAATGTCATTATTATTTTTTTTCAACTCAGCAAAAAATAGTTAATAATTACGAAAATTGCCATTATATTCGAATAAATCTATTGTACAAGAACTACTAATGTATGATGACATACTTAATTTTATAAACATACTTATTTTTAGCAGTAGACTTTTGTCACAGATTTATTCAGAATAATAGACTTATATCAATAAGTCTCTCATATGAAACGATATACTTTTTCAGAGAAAAAAATATTTTTGCCAATAAACTTATTTCTTAGACTTGTTATGTTTTGACCATAGATTTACTTATTTTTAATAGACTAATTTTTTGTAATAGACTTATTTCACATACTTATATTTTGCACGATAGACTAATATGTATATGAGTGATAACAAATTTAAATTTTCTGTTCTGAATGATGATAGACTTATCGTTAGTTTTGTACTAGTCTGCTATCATTAAAAGACTTATTTCACTCTAAAACTGAATTACTAGATTAGCATCATCGTAATAGTAGACTTATTTTAACGTTGCAACAAATATTTATTTTCTGCATCACTTAACTTATTTGATAATAATTTTTTAGAGTAGTAGATACAACAAACTTATATAAATCTTTTTTTATTTCGGGATCGTTTATATGATAACAGGTTTATGTATAACAGACTTTTTGAATAATGTTATAGCAAACTTAATATCACAGATTTAAATTTCTTAGCAGATACGATTAATAATGTGTAAACATTATAATTTAATGACGTGGCAATATCTTTAGTTACCATAGCTATTTGTAACCTAATTAAGGAAATTAATTTACAATTTGATGATGTGGCAAAAATCCAACAAACTACGGCTTCTAAGTTAGGTTAAGCCGCACTACCTCTTCTAACATTACAGAGTGGATTCAATCGATGTTAACTTTTAATTTCTAGATCCAGCTTTTCTCACATTCATCCATTTATCAGAAATGCAGCAGATTATTCTTGTGTGTGGTAAATGGATGTTTGATACAAACAAATGGATGTTTGCTATTGATAAAAAAAGATGGAGCAAGATTATAGCAGCAAGCAATAATACTAGTTATGAAGATTTCTATCTAATGGTGATCGAAGATTACAATGTCGATATGCAAGTCTACGATGTGGAATTGAGCTACATGTTTTCTAAGAGAGTTTTGATGACGCTATCACAAAACACACCATCAGTACGGATTGGAAACTGTAGGCAGTTTCAAAGATTTTTAGGACAATTAAAAATCGAAACGGTGCAACTATGTGTTGAACTTAAGGAGAAAGGTATAAAGGATGATGTGTCTCACCTAAAAAGAGAAACTGTGACAATTCAAGATGAAGACGACGATAGTGATCGATTTGATTATTGTGATGATTCTGATGGAGTATCTTCTGGTGATGAAGACTTTAGCTTATACGGGATGCCTCCACAAGAAGAAGAGAATAAGCAAAAGTCAGAAAATACGAAGACTAGTTCGACATTTATAAACGCTCAAGCAAAACATGTTCAGTTAGAATTGTCTTCGCTGGATTTAGCTGTCGGACAACGGTATGAGACAAAAGATGCATTGGAGACAAGTTGAAGATTATGTCAGTTCTACAACAATTTGATTTTAACATAGAAAGATCAAGGCAAACGCTGTTAATTATTAAGTGTTGGGTGGAAGGATGTAGTTGGAGAGTAAGAGCTACACCAATTGGAGATTCTTCTCAGTTTACTATTCGTGTGTATGTTGCAGAACATACATGTTCCATCACAGAGCGTTCTGCTCGTGTCCGACAAGCGACTCCAGACATACTTGCAATGCTATATGTGGATTATGTTGGTGGTGTTGATTCAAAGGTTGTGCCAAAACATGTTGCAGAAGCTTTGAACATGAGATTTGGTATCAAGGTGAGTCATTAACTTTAAGTTTTTTTAGTTTTTGAATAATAGTTTGATCATCACACCAAGTCCATATGTATAAAACAGTTTAACTTTTTCATTTGTTTCATATTATAATACACCATTCTATATTGATAATGCAGTGTAATAGTAATATATAAGGGTTTCGTTATTTGTTTATGGCTTATAAATCATGTGGCTTATTAATTTTATTTTGTTTTTAGATGGACTACTGGAAGGCACATCGAACATTTGCATGTGCACGAAATTTGGTTAGAGGTTCGGCAGAAAGTGGATACTCAGAACTACCTATGTATCTACACCAAATAAGAAGAGCAAATCCTGGAACATTCACACGTTTGGAAGTTGATGAGTTGCAAATATTTAAGTATTTATTCCTTGCATTTGGTGCTAGTATAAATGGATTTCCCTATATGAGAAAGGTGATTGTCGTTGATGGTACGTTTCTTCAGGAAAAATATAAAGGGACACTACTAATCGCAACAGCTCAAGATGGAAATTTTCAAATATTTCCTCTTGCCTTTGCAGTTGTTGATACAGAAAATGACGATTCTTGGGAATGGTTCTTCCAGCAGCTTAGCAATGTGATTCCAGATGACGAAGGACTTGCAGTAATTTCTGATAGGCATAAAGCTATTGGTAATGCTATCGGAAAGGTGTATCCTAAGGCTAGCCGTGGAGTTTGCACTTACCACCTGTATAAGAATATATTGGTACATTTTCAAGGGGGTGATGCGTTTCGATTGGTTAAAAAGGCGGCAAATGCTTACAAAATATCAGATTTTGATACAACATTTGTACAGATCTAAGCTTTAATCCAGCACTACATACGTACTTGGAAAACGCTGATGTATGAAAGTGGGCGTGGGTACATTTTTCGGGTGATAGATATAACTTAACTACAACAAACATAACAGAGTCGATAAATAAAGTGCTCTCAGATGCAAGGAGTTTGCCAATTGTACGACTTTTGGATGCTGTGCAAGCAATGATGACAAGATGGTTTGCGGATCGAAGAAGTGATGCAGGAGTTATGAAGACGATGCTGACTCGTGGAGTAGAGAAACTATTGGAGGTAAAAATTAAATTTCATCTTTGTTTATTCGATCATTGCTTTGAATCAACATAAGGTAACAAATCTTTGTTTTATTTTTCAGAAACGTATACCCCTAGCTAAGTTGCTTACTGTACAAGCAATAGATTTACATCAGGTACAAGTGATAGGCGGTACATCTTTAGATGTAGTTAACTTGGCGGAGAAAACATGTTCTTGTCGTCGATTTGATGTGGAGAAGTTACCATGTCTCCATTCAATTGCTGCAGCAGAGGCATATAAAAGATCTTTTATATCATTATGTCATCCTTATTATCACAAGAAGTACTTGTACACTGTCTATTCTGCTACTGTAATGCCAAGAGATGCTGCTACACCTGTTCCAGAGAATGTCGCCCAGAATTTATGTCTGCCTCCCTTAGTACGCCAACCGCCAGGAAGACCTAAAAATTCAAGAATTAAATCAGCATTGGAGAAAATCTGATGTGATCCCAAGTACCAGCATTCTACCAACTATCCATGTTCCAGCTATGAACGCCCCATCCTTAACTAGAGCAGGAGCTAAGAGGCTAAGAGAGAACTTCAACCAGGCTGTAGAGACAATACTTGCAGATCAGGAGGTTCGAGACATAACTGAGCAGCTCATGAAGTTGACCATTTCCCAAGATCAAGGTCAAACCGAAGTGCAAGCCAAATCGTATCAAGAAGAGGGTCATTTCATGAAGGAAGGCCCAAGAAACTACATAAAAGAATGGCCACTTATCAAGTATGGGCATGAAATCTCCTTATTCACCATTCTCCCAACCTAAAGGCGTCCAGGTTCATCCCCTTCAGAAAGTCAAACAAATCCCTACAAATCAGTTCAAAGGTAAGACTGAATTCATTATATTGTTTGACTAACTTTCTTTGTTTTATCTTGATTTCCTTTGCATTTATTCTTAATTTTCAATTTCCATTAGATAAGGCAATTGTTAGCCATTTTTAATCCCTTTAATTTAGCTGCATTTATTGTAATTTGCTTCAAAGACCCCTAGAAGGGCATAGCTGTTTGGACTCTATATAAAGTCCCCTCACAGCCTTGTATTTTTCACACAATCAACAAAGATCAAGCATTTTATTAAGAGTTCTCTCTTCTTCAGTTTTTCTAGGCATTTGTGATTTCTGCCCAGTTTAACTTGTCTCATCATTGCCTCCTTCCATCAGGCTTTGTGGCGACCATCGATCCACCTTCTACTCATCCTCATCCGACCAGCCTTCTAAAGGAGTGACTTTAGTCCCTTGAACAGACGCCATCTTTCCACTTCGACCATCCTCCATCCGACTGGTTGAAAGAGAGTGACTTTAGTCCAGCTTTCAGCCTCCATCATCCACCAAAACGAGCCTCAACCTTTGAGGATCATATCATCTGGTATCAGAGCTTAAAAACTCCTAAACCCAGGTTTTATTTATCCTTTATCTTTGTATTTTCGTTTGTGTTCTTCATTTTTCCAGAAAAACTCAAAAAAAAAAAAAAGTTTTCAACTTGTTCTTATTGTTCTTCGTTCTTGATTAAAAAAAAAAGTTTTCAAACTTCTTCGTACTGTTCTTGCTTTGATTCTGTTTGATTCATAAAAACTAAAAGCACAAAAATTTTATGTTTATTAGCTTTTCAAATTCCTATTTAAAAAAAATATATATATAAACTGTTGGTCCAAGCATATTCCATTTCCTTCTTCTTATTTCTTTAGAACATATTCATACACTTTGTTTATTTATTTCAGGTACCAACTGGAACAAGCAATGGGAGACGCTCCAACCTTAACCGACATTGCTCAAGTTCTTGCCAATCTGCAAGCTTCTATGGAACTTCTTGGCACTCGCATGGATCGGTATGACCAGCGACCACGCAGGAATCGTGCCCAAGGTGCTCAAAATCAAAGGGAACATGAAGAAGATGAAGAGAGCATGCCTGATCTAGACGATGATCCCCCTCCACAAAATCAAGTACCACCCAAACCTAACGGGAATCACAACCGCCGAGACCCACCACAAAGGGATAGAAACCGAGGCGATGACTATGATCGAGGAGGAAGCAGAGATATCAAGTTGACTGCCCCAACTTTTGCTGGGAAGATCAACCCAGATGCCTACCTTGATTGGGAGAGGCGAATGGAACACATCTTCGAATACTACCAATATTCCAAGGTAAGAAAAGTATCACTTGCTGCTGCCTAACTTACTGATAATGCTCTTGCTTGGTGGGACAGAGATGTATCAGACAGGCGAAGACATCGACACCCCTAGATCACTACCTGGAGGGATTTGCAGTTTAGCCTAAGGAAGAGATATGTTCCAGCTCATTACCACCGGGATATACAAAGGAGATTCCGCAAATTGTCTCAAGGGAGCAAATCGGTGGAAGAGTATTTTGAAGAGTTTGAAAGTCTTAAAAATAGACTAGAAGTTGAAGATACACCAGAGACTCAAATGGAGCAGTTTCTGGATGGCCTGCAAGATAGGATTGCCAGAAAAGTGGAAAGGCAACGCTACCATGACTTGGAGGAGCTTCTGCCCTTAGCTATCCAAGCTGAGCAACATATCAAGAGGAAGACAGCCTCCACCAACCGGACCAATACCCCTTGGACTCCTCAACGCGACCTAGACAAAGGGAAGTCTATTAAGACAGATTCCAGGTTCAAGAAGCCAGCCTTCAAACCAGAGCAAGATAAGTCCCAAACTCAACCAATTACTAGAACTCGTGACCTTTCTTGTTTTAAATGTAAAGGAAAAGAACACTATGCAAGAGATTGCCTCAATCAAAGGATCATAATTCTCAAAGCAAATGGAGAGTATGAGTCCCAAGATGAAGGAGAAGCAGAAGAGTTAGAACACGCCGACGATGATATTATCAACTATCCTGACGTAGGAGAAATACTTGTTGTTAGGAGAGCTCTTAGTGCACTCTTTGATGCTGAGACAATCCAAAGGGAAAACATCTTTCACTCTAGATGCACCATAAACTCCAAGGTATGTAGTTTAACTATTGATGGTGGTTCTTGCACTAATGTGGCTAGCAAGTATTTGGTTATAAAGCTAGGGCTAGAAAAGACCAAGCATCCTCATCCTTACAAGCTGAGATGGCTCAACGATGAAACCGAGCTCAAGATAGCTGAACAAGTCACGGTGCTATTCCAAATCGGCAAGTACACAGACACTGTAGTGTGTGACGTTGTTCTCATGCAAGCCGGACATCTCTTACTAGGGAGGCCGTGGCAATTTGACAAAGAGACCATGCATAATGGAAGGACTAACTACTACAGCTTCATCCATAACAAACGTAAGCATAACCTAGAACCCCTCACCTCTCAAGAAGTACATGAACTGCAAAAGGCAATGTCAAGAGGAACCGAGGTAAGTAAGACCAATCTTTATGTTTCACCTGGCAAAGTTATTAAATCATTAGAAATGAAAGAGAAGGTGCTACTAATGGTCTTTAGAGAAGGGTATTTTTCAGGACCCGAAGAGGACAAGCAACCAGAAGAAGTACTTAGGCTGTTAGAGGACTTCAAGGACGTATTTCCTGAAGACATTCCCACCGGATTACCACCTATCCGAGGAATTGAGCATCAGATTGACCTTGTACCCGGAGCCCCACTACCCAACCGACCAGCCTATAGAGTCAATCCCGAGGAGGCTAAGGAACTAGAGAAGCAAGTTCAAGACCTGATGAGCAAAGGCTATATCCGTGAGAGCCTTAGTTCTTGTGCAGTACCAGTCCTGTTGGTAACCAAGAAAGATGGCACATGGAGAATGTGCGTAGATTGCAGGGCCATCAACAACATTACCGTCAAATACCGGCATCCCATTCCAAGATTAGATGACATGTTGGATGAGCTCAGTGGTGCCACCATCTTTTCAAAGATAGACCTTAAGAGTGGCTACAACCAAGTCAGAAGGAAGGAAGGTGATGAGTGGAAGACAGCATTCAAGACCAAGAGAGGTCTATATGAGTGGCTGGTCATGCCGTTTGGCCTCACCAACGCACCAAGCACCTTCATGAGGCTCATGAACCACGTTCTAAGAGCCTACATCTGTAAGTTTGTTGTTGTGTATTTTGATGATATTCTAGTATACAGCACTAGCTTGGATGAACACCTTAATCATCTTGAGAAAGTCTTAGAAACTTTAAGGCTATAACATTTATATGCTAATCTCAAGAAATGTGTTTTCTGCACTGATCAATTGGTATTTTTAGGCTTTGTTGTTAGTTCACAGGGTCTAAAGGTGGATGAAGAGAAAATCAAAGCCATACAAGACTGGCCCACGCTAACCACCATTGGTCATGTTCGGAGTTTTCACGGCTTAGCAAGCTTTTACCGGCGCTTTGTCAAGGACTTCAGTACCATTGCTACCCCTTTAACTGCAGTGATCAAGAAGAATGTTGCTTTCACTTGGGGGCCAAAACAAGAAGAAGCTTTTCAAAAGCTTAAAGATAGCCTTACCCATGCACCTGTCTTAGTTTTACCTAACTTTGACAAAACTTTTGAAGTTGAATGTGATGCTTCAGGTACAGGTATTGGAGCTGTCCTAACTCAAGGAGGGCAACCGGTTTCCTTCTTCAGCGAGAAACTGAATGGAGCTGCACTCAACTATCCCACCTATGACAAGGGGCTCTACGCCCTAGTAAGGTCTTTGGAGACATGGCAGCACTACCTTATTTCTAAGGATATTGTCATCCATACCGACCATGAAATGCTCAAATACCTAAGGGGCCAGACCACACTGAAGAAACGACATGCAAAATGGCTCGAGTTTGTGGAGACCTTCCCATACGTGATCAAGTACAAGAAGGGCAAGGAGAATATTGTAGCTGATGCCTTATCTCGGAGGCATGCCCTGATTTCCACCATGGAGGCCAAGATCATGGGTTTTGAGCATCTCAAGGAGTTATATGGCAACGACCCAGACTTTGGAGAGCTCTATCAGCAGCGTACAAAAGGTGCTATTAGTCCTCACTATAAACATGATGGTTTTCTTTTCAGGGACAAAAGATTATGCATTCCGTAGAGTTCGATGCGAGAGTTGATTCTTAGGAAGGCCCATGGAGGCGGCCTTATGGGACACTTTGGATTGCAAAAGACCAAAAACATTGTTGATGAGCACTTCAACTGGCCACACCTGAAAAGAGATGTGAAACGATTCTGCTCCAAATGCATCATCTGCCTAAAGGCAAAATCCAGGTTGCATCCTCATGGACTTTATATTCCCTTACCAATTCCTAACCTACATTGGGTAGATGTGTCTATGGATTTTATTTTAGGACTGCCTAAGATAAGAGACAAGGACTCCATATTTGTGGTAGTAGACCGGTTCTCCAAGATGGCACACTTCATTCCTTGCAACAAGACCAACGATGCAACCCAGATTGCTGATCTGTTTTTCAGGGAGATTGTCAGAATTCACGGATTGCCAAGGACTATCGTCTCAGACCGGGACACTAAGTTCCTAAGCCACTTCTGGAAGACTTTGTGGAGAAAGCTTGGGACTAAGCTTCTCTTTTCTACCACTTGCCACCCCTAGACGGATGGACAGACTGAAGTCGTGAACCGCACACTATCCACCCTTTAATTTAGCTGCAGTTATTGTAATTTGCTTTAAAGACCCCTAGAAGGGCATAACTGTTTGGACTTTATATAAAGTCCCCTCACAGTCTTAAGAGTTCTCTCTTCTTCAGTTTTTCTAGGCATTTGTGATTTCTGCCCAGTTTAACTTGTCTCATCATTGTCTCCTTCCATTAGGCTTTGTGGCGACCATCGATCCACCTTCTACTCATCCTCATCCGACCAGCCTTCTAAAGGAGTGACTTTAGTCCCTTGAACAGGCGCCATCTTTCCACTTCGACCATCCTCCATCCGACTGGTTGAAAGAGAATGGCTTTAGTCCAGCTTTCAGCCTCCATCATCCACCAAAACGAGCCTCAACCTTTGAGGATCGTATCAAAATCACAGGTAAGAAAAGGCCTAGGAAACAACACATTTGTTCTCGATGCCATGAGAGTGGGCATAATTGTAAGACATGTAAGGTTTTCATTTAGTTCTAGAATGTCTGATCATTTTTACGTAGTTTTTAATCAAATTGGTTATTTCATATGATACAGAATTTGGTATTGCGTTTGATATAATGGCCATGCATCAATTTTTATGTTTGTGTTTTGAATTTTGATTATAAAATACATGTGTCAGATTGTCACTATATATGTGTTTACGTGATCATATTTTTGTATAATTTAAACAAGTTTTTTGAAAGCAAATATAAATATATGAGAATAACAAAACATGTTTCATAGATGTAGACTCAAACGTATTTGATCAAAAACAAAATTCTTAGCTACATAATTCTATTAAATAGGAGAAAAAAATCAAAACTCAGAAATTGCAAAATTCAATACTAAAAATAACCTTAAGATACTACTATTGTGAATCCATCAGTAGTTGGGTGGATCGAGGGATTCGCGGCTGTCCCACCTCGTCATAAATCTCAGCTGCTAACTTTTGTCGTATTGCTGGAATGTTCTTATCATTTAACCCATCAAATGTACATCCAACTGCAAGACACTAGATATACTTTAGAGCATATACACCACAGTCTCCGGGGTTAACATTCTGTGGGACGTTTCTCAATCTTCTTACAGTTAACTGTTTGTCACTTTTCTTTCGAACAGTAGAAGGAACCACATCATTCAGCAACACAGGAATCATCCTTGTAAATGGCCGACAATGTTTAAGAATTTCTTTGTCATCCTCGACAACAGTGAGAATGCTATCGTAAACGTGAATCAAGCCCTTCCCCAAATAAATGTCCAAAGCAACCCAGTGATTGTCATTTATGAAATGGCATGCGTACAGATGGTCAACATCATGAAGCCACCTCCTGTTTGTCACTGAGTCAGCTGGATATGTACCGTTGAAGACACCTAAATAACTATCCGACACTCGCCAGGTTTTAGGATTAAATTGCTGGTAATAATGAACCAACTTATTGATGAACTACTGATCCAAGAACGCAATCCGTTGAGAATGGTACGGAGATGGATCACGTAGAGATCTCTTGGAATAATGTTAAAAGTAATTAACAAAGGCCATAAGAAAATTTTGTTTTAACATTAAATCAGGGTACTAACCGAAGTAGTCAACCACCCATATGTTGTCTTAGGCCATAGCTCTCTTGGAGTGATAATAATTCTGTAAAATTCAGCATTTGAATCCCAAGTACCTTGTGGTTCCTCCCTACAAAATTATTACAGAAATTGTTTCACACAATGCTAATGTCAAACTTATTATACAACATAATAAAAAAAACAATTAGAATGACGTACTCATCACGTTGTATAAAATTCACTAACTGTTGCAGTTTACTGTCTACCACCATAGCTAACGGATCATATGCCATAACAGATGGAGTTACACATGAGATGATGCGCTTCACTGTAGAATCTCTTATGAACAGAGGCACCTGGGTTGATGATAGTTTTGTTTGGCGCCTTTGGAGAGGCGTACGATCATTCAAATTCCCAACCCCTTTGGCCATAATGGCTAAACCTACACCAAGTTTTTTGTATTTTTCACTCAATATCGGATTAGACCATGTTTCCAAAGAATCATCTTCAGCTTCTTGTAGCACAGTCTTCTTCTCAGCAACATTATTCTTCTTCTCAGGTCTATTTATATTCTCAAGAGTCTTACCCATGTTCATCTTAGTTGCATTCTTTTTCCTTGCTTTCTTCACATTCTTAACAACACATGGAATGGGTAAGTCAGCATGCGATGTTCCTTTCATCTGAACCATCCAAGACTGTAAAATTTCCCAATTTGAAAATAAGAAAACATTCATCATTAAAGTGACCAGAAACAAAATAACATAACCATACAATGACCATCATGCGTTGACATTACACAATCATTAAACAATATAGGAACACACAACAAGCAACTCACTAACGTACAAACAAATAAAAGATCAAGGTTATAGTAACATACCATATCTTTACTACTCACTTCTTCGTGTATGTTGACATTGGAGTTAGCGGTTTCTTTCGTATCAGCAGCTTCAAGTCTTTCTTTTATGTATTTCATCTCCTTTTCCAATGTGGTGATTTTTTCAATGATGGGAATAATTTTTGCATCAACCTTTGTGTTAAGTGCTGCATCCAAACCTGTCAACACCTTAGTAGCTAGATTAGTGTCTAGGTTGTCTACTTTTTCCGCCAGCGTTTTGACCATGGTAAAGAGCCCTAACATTTCATCTTGATATTGGTTCAACTCCACCTACAATAAGTCAAGACGCAAATAAATAAAAAAAAAGATAACATGATTATGCATAATTAACATAATGATTATGTTACTTGTACTCATAGTTAAAGGATCTTTGTCTCGGCCATCTCCACCAGATTTCTTCTTTTTCTTTGTCATCTTCATAGAATTTTCAGCTCCACCACTTCCGTCAAAGTCATCATCACTCTGGTGGACTGAATCTTTACGTTTTTTCGTCTTTGTAATGGAAGTTTCGATGATATCCCAAGCTTTTTCATCCACACAATTGTTAATTATATCGTTAACCATGATCTTTAAAGCTTCATCTTCGACCTCGTCATCCCACTTAGGATATATATTTCCGTCTAACTGTGCAACAAAATATCTTACACACACCTGAAAATGTAATAATTTTTTTAAGAAGCTAAGAAAAAGAGTCCCCAAGAAGAAAAAAAGCCCTCAAAAGTACAATAGAAACTAATTAAAAAATAGATATATTACAGATAATGACTTAGCTTACCTTATTTTCATAAGCTTTCTTCTCGTCTAATATAAAGTCGTCAAAACGGAATTGCTTACGAGATCCACTCCATGAAAGAAGAGGAACTTCGTCACCAGCTTTTTTGTTCCCATATTTTTCTCCTAAGCCAATAATTGACTCATACGCCCATATGAGCAAAACATGAACACATTCTTGCATTGTATATTTTATTTTAGCATCATAACTTACAACTTTAATCGAGTTTATCAGGCTAGTACACGCCACCCGACCCCATGGGTATCTCTCAAAAGCTTCTAGATCAAATACTCTTTTGGCACACTCCAAAGGGATTCGACTTGACAGAGAGATGCCATAGATTCAAATAGACAAAATGCACAACCATCCAACCATTCTCCTCTTCTCAAAACTCCAATTCTTGCATTTTTCCAATACCAACTGCAACTCATTCAAGTTAGGTCCTTTGGATGTAGAAACTCTCATTTCTCTCCAAAAATCCCTAAGATCAACATTCCAGCTATCCTCCTTTTGAAACGGTTCGCAATTCAGGCCAGTAATGTCCCCAAACTCTAACAAAGATAGACGAATCGGTTGGCAATCAATCAATGACCAAATCTCATTATTTTTCATAGTTCGTAGCTGATGCGTAAGCAAGTAGTGGACAACCTTGGCACACCATTTGTATTCGATCTCTCTAAGCTTAGGTATAACTCCAACAGAAGACATCTTCAAGGCATCCCAAACATCTTTTCCTACATTTTCTTCCACCATTCGTAGATTGGACAAATAAGAGTAGTAGTTCATACTTTTATTTTAGCTAGGTGCTTTCCCCTTTGCATAAAGTAGTGGAGGGTAATTACTCTTAACACTTGCTGAAGCCATATCTATAAAAAAAAGATAAACGTAAATCAAGCTCTTCCCCAAATCAATGTCCAAAACAATCCAATGAATGTCTACAATTCTGCTGTCACTATTTAAAATTTGTTACTAAAAAAAAATAATCATCATTAATAATAATAATCACTAATCGGTAAAAAAGAATTTATCTTTCAAGTGCAGTGGTGAAATGACATCGGCCGAGGTCGGAGAAAACAGAACTTGGTGGTAATGGAGAGGAGAATGATAGCGATGCGAAATTAAGGCAGTGAAAGGAAGACAGATGTTGATCGTAAGAAGAGACAAATCATTATTGGAAAAATAAACGGAGGCTCGTCGATTACTAGAAACAATAGAGGCGGAGAGAAGAAGAACTGTCGTTTCAGCACCGCCGTCACTGAATAGCACAAGGGTTTTATTTTTGTCGATAATAAATCTGGAATAGAATTTATTTCATTAAATTTGATTTTTGTTTTTTAAAAATTACAAATTTAAACTGAACTATTTGAATTGTTAAATTTAAATAAAAATGGCAATAGATGTAATTACTATAAATAAAACTGAGTATTATGTCATTTATCATTATTTAACTAAGTTGTTTTTATCAGATGCTAATCTAGTAATTAAATGATTAATAGATGTCATTCTGAATAATTTTCCCAAAATTATGTTATTAATTTTTAATTTTGATAGAATTTATACTTATAAGAAAGTTTCTGATTTTAATTTTTTAAAAATTTCTCTCCGATTTATTTCCGATTTTTGAAATAATCGCTAGGCTTCAACCGAGCGCTAAATGAACGCCTAGCGAGATTCCAAACAGAGTGTCACATGCATGACATGTGTGAATCAAAAACAAATGTGACATGAGGATGGTTTTGTCATCTCATATTATTTGTAGCCGTTTCTGGAATGAATAAATAAAAGGAGGGTGTATTTGTATGAAAATTAACTCCCAAATTTTTCTGGCTTTGCCCAAAGCAAATCAAAAACATCATCAAACAAACGCCTCTGGATCTCGCGAGATCCATTTCGAATCGAAGAAGAAACCGAAAGACATTCTGGGGTTTACTCGTCTTGTCTTGTCATAACTCAATTCGTACACTTTTTGTCTGAAGCTTCTTCGGTTTCTTTTCTTTGTCGTCTTAACAATGGCGGCCTTTATCAATCTTGAAGATTCACCAATGTTTCAAAAACAGGTACACTACTTTTTCCTCATTATGGATTGTATTCAGGTTTTCTTCCAATAAAGTTTTGGGATTTGATGGTTTTTCTTTGTTCATTTTGGTTGATTGGTTCAGGTTTTCTCTTTAGAAGGAACAACTGGTGAGCTTAAAGGTCGTTGTCAGAAGCTGTACAAAGGTGTTAAGAAGTTCATGTAAGTGTAATTCTTACCTACCTTTTTTGTTTGTTTCAGTTTTTGTCGTAATGTCTTAATTCACCTGTTTGACCCGTTGAAGTCTGAAGCTTTTTTAACTTTTGTACCATATTCCGGTAAATGTAAGATTTGTCTCAAATTTCAAAATAGAGACGAAAACTTATTGTTTGAGACTCAATGGGAATGAATTGATCAGTGACTAGCACTCTCGTTCATGCGTTAGTTTACTCTATAAGCTAAAGTTTGATATGTAATGGTTCCAGTTTTGTGCTGGTGAATCTTGTGCCTAGGAAGAGTATTTGGTACCTGATAGGAATTGCATTCTTTTTCTTTTATAGGGGAGCTTTGGGAGAGGCATCTAATGGAGTCAGTGCCTTTGCAGATTCTCTGGAAGAGTTTGGCGCTGGACATGATGATCCCGTCAGTGTTTCAATTGGAGGTTATTGATTCACTTTCAAACTCTAATTAGTTAATTATTTGCTATAAAAACACTATGATGCGTTGTCTTAGCTCATCAGTTACAAAGGACTGCTCTGTGACACATAGTGGTGGTTTTGCGGTTTCTCTTTTGTAGCAGAGTCATTTTAGCGTCGCATATTCTTTTAGTTAAGTTGACTTTGTTAGAGGACTGGGTTACACTTGAAATAGACAGTGGTAGTAATATCTGAGTTCTTGTGTCTGATTGTTGTACTTTTGGGTGGCATCAGGTCCAGTAATATCTAAGTTCATAAGTACACTTCGAGAGCTCTCCTCTTATAAGGAGTTTCTTCGGTCACAGGTAACTCTTATCGTATCTTTCGAATATTTACACATAAAATATCTGAATCCGTATTGGAAGACTAATTATGTTTTTTTTGTAGGTGGAGCACGTATTACTTGACAGACTGACGAACTTTATGACTGTTGATTTACAAGAAGCAAAGGTAGCTCCTTTTGCGCTGCGAGTTTTGATTGTTTTCTCTTAAGTGTCAAATATGTTAGGCTCGGGATTGATCAATAAACAGATGATTACGTTGTTGACAAGTTCTATTAAACCATTGCCATTAGTTAGGCTAAATCCAAACACCAAAGACGTTTGACATTTTCTTATTTATAGATCTTTCTTTTCTAATTTTTTTTCCTCTCTCTCTGCATTGATAAATGTATCTGTTATCGTAAACTCAAGCTATCGTTAACTGTTTTCTGTCCTTTCAGGAGTCTCGGAGACGTTTCGATAAAGCTGTCCATTCTTATGACCAGGTAATTAATTATAGTCTATTGCTTTCACTTACTTGTTGTACATTGAGAGGCACACCTTATTTATCTTTTGATAAAATATGTTATTGTTGTCACCACAAGATGAACTTGGCTTTTCGTGAAACTCACACTAATATATTAAAAAGAAAGAACTAGTTGGAATGTTTAATTATTAAACGAGTTTGCTGACAAAAATGGTGAAGTCAGAATAGCATGGGAGACTGAGAAGCATTGTAGTTGATGCTTAATCTACTTTAAGGTATAATGTTATTCTTGATCTGAAGCTATGCAATGAATTTTCTTGTCCATTTTGAAGGCACGCGAAAAGTATGTGTCGCTAAAGAAGAATACCAGAGGAGAGATTGTTGCTGAGTTAGAAGAGGTATTTCTTATATCTAATAGATTTCCCAAACAAGCCAAATGTTTACGTGAATTAATATAATGTGACACTCAACCATATACATGCTGCTCCACATATTTGGGATGGTAACACAGTTGTAGTGTTGTATTTACAGGATTTGGAGAACTCGAAGTCAGCATTTGAGAAAAGTCGTTTCAATCTAGTATGCTAAGTCTACGAACATAAGCTATTACTATTTACTACTATCGTCTTTTAACCTTTCTCTGTCTAAATGGTTTTCTCTTTGGTTTAAGGAATGCAGGTAAATTCATTGATGACTATTGAAGCGAAAAAGAAGTACGAGTTCTTGGAATCTATAAGTGCAATTATGGATTCCCATTTGAGATATTTCAAGCTTGTAGGTTTCTTCTTATTTTGCATTTTGAGACGTCACCAAGTGTGACCAGCTAAGGGCAACATCTGTGCCAATGCCATGTTGTATTCCTTAATGTGGTCTCTTTGTGCTTCAGGGTTTTGACCTGTTGAGTCAATTGGAGCCTTATATCCATCAGGTACAACCTTAATGTCATTCCCTTTCTAAACAGTTCTCCTTGTTTTCTAAGAAAATTAATTGGAACTTCTACTTGCTACTTTTCTTCTTAACAGGTATTGACATATGCACAACAGTCAAAAGAACAGTCTAAGATTGAACAAGATCGGTTTGCAAGACGCATTCAAGAATTCAGGACACAGTCTGAATTAGACAGCCAACAGGTCTCTGCTGAAGCAGAGCCGTCGAGTGCTGATGGAAACCATGTTTATAGAACTATCCCGTATAAAAACATAGAAGCAACTTCGATATCAACAGCGGACAAGGAAGTAAGGTTCTCCAACTCACTCATGTAGTAGTCAAGTGCAAAGCCATAGTTCACACAAACTGTTCCGATGGTTCTCTGGTAAAAAAAAATTGCTAAGTTTTGTCTTGCCACATGAAAATAGGTATAATTGGCATAGTCTGTCCAAACATATAACTATATAAGTATAACTGATATTGGTTGGGAACATGGCTAGAACTTTAGGACACGATCTTGCTTTGTAACTGCGGCAATGCCAACTCTTATGAATATACTTATGAAGTTGAGGCAATATTGTCAATTTTTAAGTTGTGCCTGAAACGAATTTCTGGCTTCATGATTTGGGTCTTCTGTTCAAAGATATATTAACGAAATGATGACTCATTAAGCTTCACTGCTTCAGTTCTCATGCAGGCTAACGTCTTACATATTTTATCTTCTGTACTAATGCAGGTAATCAAACAGGGATATCTATTAAAGCGATCAGCTAGTCTGAGAGCTGATTGGAAAAGGAGGTTCTTTGTACTTGACAATCATGGATCTCTATACTATTACAGAAACACCGGTAATAAAGCAGCGGTATGTGTGCCAAGCTCGTTTTTTACTGCAGCTATGAACATTGGTCAAAAATGAATATTAGATATACTATCATCCCCTCATGTTTTGGCTCTTTATTTGTGTATCGCACCTGTGTTTTCTTCATTTTAAGTTTCTCTTTCTCAGTTTCTGTCCTTCTAACCATATTTATCTCTTCTCAGGGATCTCAACATTACTATAGTGGTCTAGGTGAGCATAACAGCGGCGTCTTTGGGAGATTTCGTTCAAGACACGTTCGATCAGCTTCACAGGGAAGCCTAGATTGCAATATGATCGATCTCCGTACCTCACTGATAAAATTGGATGCAGAGGACACAGACCTTCGACTCTGTTTCAGAATAATTTCTCCTCAAAAGACTTACACATTACAGGTACCGAAATTATTAGATATAGAGAATGTGGAGGAGCAAATATAGCTTCAGGAGGCTTTACACAGCTTATCTCTCTATGCGACTAGGCTGAAAATGGATCTGATAGGTTGGATTGGGTAAATAAGATCACAGCAGCTATAGCAACACGCCTGAACTCTCATTTCCTGCAACAGGTTGACACAAAACGAGCCTCAGGCTTCTCTATAAACTTAGACTCAAATCAGAGTGTTAAGCTTTTGTGCTAATACATAGTGTATTATCTTCTGCAGTCACCATTTCGATTCTTGGACAAAAACTCTTCTAGCGATGACCTCTCCATGGATCAGAAACAAAACTATAATCAAAGACTCAATATGGGGGATGACGTTCTTTCAATACTCAAAGGAATCCCAGGAAATGACGCGTGTGCAGAATGCAATGCACCTGACCCTGATTGGGCATCGTTGAATCTTGGAGTTTTGATGTGCATCGAATGCTCTGGTGTTCACAGGAATCTCGGCGTTCATATATCCAAGGTACAATATCGTGTAGCTTCTCTCGATTCAGTTTGAGGTTGTATGAGTTGTTGTACAGTGTTTATGATTTTTGAAAAATTGTTGTAGTCGTAGCTTTTGGAGGTTAGTTTAAGGAAAAGCTTTTTTGTTTCTGTAAACTGTGAAGATTAAACAAGGCATGGTTTTACATGAATATAAGCATTTTGATTCATTTGATGGACAGAGTAGAATCTTTAAAAACTTGTGTATGATATTCAAGCTAATATCATAGGTTTTCTGCAGGTGAGATCACTCACATTGGATGTGAAAGTATGGGAGCCAACAATCCTAGACTTATTTAGACACTTAGGCAATGCATACTGTAATTCGGTGTGGGAGGCGCTACTTCATCTTGATGATGACTGGTATGGTTAGATTGTTGGTATATTAATGTAAAGAATGTCTCTAAGTAACATTAATGAACTTTTTTTTTGCTTTTTGCAGTGAAAAGGAATCAACTGAGACGGTTGCATCAATTCCGAAACCATCTTCTAAAGATTCCTTTACTCTAAAGGAGAAATACATTCAAGCAAAGGTATCGTATTTAGTTCTATCAAGTTTTCCACATTCACTTCGATGATTGTGGCTTTCCGTATTTAGTAAACCTGCTAATGTTTTATGCCTAGCCAGTACCTGGAGAAAGCGCTAGTTGTCAAAGATGAAAGAGAAACAAACCCTAGTGCCTCGAGTAGAATATGGGAAGCTGTTCAAAGCAAGAACATAAGAGAAATCTACCGGCTCATTGTAACAACCGATGCGAATATCATTAATACCAAGTTCGATGATGTTACTGCCGTTGATGCATATCACCACCACCTTGTTGATTCACCAGATGAAGAAGTAAAGAAAAGGCACGATCCAAATGCGTGTCAGAGAATCAAGGATTCGAAAGAAGCAAGAAACTGTCTTCAAGGCTGCTCGTTGTTGCATGTGGCGTGTCAAAGCGGTGACCCGATCTTGCTTGAACTGTTGTTGCAGTTTGGCGCTGACATAAACATCAGAGATTATCACGGAAGAACTCCGTTACACCATTGCATCGCATCAGGGAACAACGCGTTTGCAAAGGTTTTACTGAGAAGGTAAATGATCTTGAGAAACTTTTTGCTTTTTTTTCACCTTAGCAGGAACAGTTTGCTCTTAAGAATAAATGTCTCCATTTATTTGGATAATGCAGAGGTGCTCGTCCATCGATAGAGGATGGTGGAGGATTAAGTGTATTGGAAAGAGCGATGGAGATGGGAGCCATAACAGATGAAGAGCTCTTCCTTCTCTTAGCAGAGTGTCAGTAATATACCATTGCCCTTTTGTTCAGACAAGAAATCTGATTGATTTGATTAGTCTATGAGACAGATGCTCTTTGGTCATGTTACTGTAACTGTTGTAGTATTTGGTCATGATTGGCTCATTGATGATATGTAAGTTCTCATCTTTGTGGGTTAGTTATGGAATGTTACTAGGTGTTATAAAGTGATAGAAACATACCTTTTTCTCTTGTCCAAGTATTGGAATCATGAAAATACGTGATTTGGGACGATCAACACTGTAACACTTAACCTGATTACCAAAAAACTATATTTTTCAGCGGTGGCAAGAACTTGACTAAGTAAATCACCAATTAATTAATTTTTTTTTTTTTTTACAGCAATTACCAATTAATCACAACAGTAAATTCCTACCTATTTTCTCATATATAACCTTAAACCCAACAGGAAGCAGCCGATTGAACGAAAGCATTTCTATTGGCTGAATCAAAATATTAAGCTTCTAAAATTACATTTCCAATCTTCTGAAAACCATATAGATAGATAACAGGGTTATAACATTTAGCGGTGCATGCAACATATTTGACAAATAACTGAATAAGTGATCAGTCCACACCGTATATAAGATACAAAATATTTTATATGTTCAATATATCATTAATATTATATATTAAAGATGTTCTAGATTTATATATTAATAAATATATATTAATAATAAAATTATATAAACATTTAATAATAAAAATAAGAATAAATCAAATAAAATTAAAAATATTATAAATTTCAATGGATATTAAAGATAAAAAAAATATTAATCAAGATTTTAAAAGAGTAAATCACGATCGATCTTTTTTTTTTCCGTTTAGGGTATCTATAAAGATGATGAAGTCTGAATCTCTATCTTTTTACGTTTTACATTTTCTCGTAGGCCTTCAAGATTTGCTTTCAAAGCAACTAATTCCTTAAAATTTAAATCTTTGATCTTTTTCTTCTCATAATTTTCAACCGACTCATGTAATCTTTTCTCCAAAACCTATAATATATTATCAATCGATGTTTTAAAGGCAGAATAGAAAGTAGATAAAACATACAGAGAATCATGAGTTTTATTTTCAAATCATGGTTTTCTAATGGCTTGGCAATAGATAATACGATAAATCTGTGCTAGCTCGAATTAAAGATTTCAATGTTACGATCTACTGCTAAGGTCTCATTCAAATTTCTAGATTTATTTGTTTTGTAAATTTATTTTAAGGTCGTCAACATTATTTTGATTAACTAAATAATAATTCAAGATATAAAAAAAATACATTTCCACGATTTTTCTCCTGTTCTAGTTCTTCCATTGGACCATCGAGTGTGGTTTGAAGCTTTAGAATCATAGGTTGACTATTTTGAACGACAATGTTCATCTCAGTCTCTTTATAACTCATTTTTATAACTCTGAATTATTTTTGTTTTTTTTTGGTATTGTTGTTAATGTTTATCTTCTCGTTACTAATGCACATTATTTTATAGTTGTATTTGGTCAAATGAGTTAAGAGCACTAATATAATACTTTCTTATGTCGGCATATTTTTTCAAAACAATATTTGAAATTTAACTTATTATTCTATTTTTCGTCCATATATTTTTGTTAATTCTAGAAAATTTACCTATATTATCAATTTCATTCAAAATATGTCATTTTCGTCCAGAATCATAGGTTGACTATTTTGAACGACAATGTTCGTCTCAGTCTCTTTATCACCTATTTTTTCAACCATGGATTATTTTTGTTTTTTTTGGTATTGTTGTTATTATTTTTCTTCTCGTTACTAATCCACATTATTTTTCTAGATGTATTTGGTCAAATCAGTTAAGAGCACTAATATAATACTTTATTATGTCGGCATATTTTTCAAAACAATATTTGAAATTTAACCTATTATTCTGTTTTTCGTCCATATATTTTTGTTAATTCTAAAAAAATTTACCTTTATTATCAATTTCATTCAAAATATGTCCTTCAACATATACTATTCAAATATTACATTCAACATGTATTTATTGACAACTAGTAATTTATGACCAATAACGATTAAAAATAAATAAAATCATACGATTATGATAATATTAAATAATACTTAACTTAAAATTTATTATAGATTCAACAAAATATAAATACCATACTTTTCAAGATAAGAGCCACTTTTAATGATGTTAGTTTTGTACCATACTTTAGAAGATAAGAGAATGATGTTATAAACAATCCCATGGAGCTCTTTTGAAAGAGTTTCCGACTTGATGGCTCTGATCACTTTCTGTGATTTAGAAGCTAAAATAAATTTTGTGAAAACCAAATCGATGGCTTGCTTGATTGCAAGGAGGATCGTTGATGCTTCCACTATAAGGAGCAATCGAATATTGCTTGGAGCAGCCGACGAAATAAGGAGCCACATAAATTCAACATCTCCATAACAGGATGATGATAGTAGATTCAACATCTCTATGAAAGAGGGAATGAATCGGATGGCTCTCTCCTTGAGAGAAGAGAGGGAATTTGTCTCACCGGATGTAGAGGAGTAAATGAGAAGAGACTTGATCACAAACACGACGGAAGAGGTTTCGCTGGCATTGACCATCGGCGACAGGAAACAAACAGTTCTTTGGGACTAGGCTAGTTGACTCGCGGAGGTGGAGCAGAACCAATCAGACGGAGGAGGATTGTCGCCGGAAGAATTGAAATAAGATGAGTCTCTGGGTGCGGTTGCGGCTACCTCTAACTCGGAGCCTAAAAACATTAATGGCGGAGACTGAATGGAGGAGGATTGTTGCCGTCGGTAGGGGTGGGCAAACGGGAATATGGGACGGGATTTTGCGAGAATGGGAACGGGATGGGAATATGGAAATCAAAATAATTGTCCCATATGTGTTCCATTCAAAATTTGGGACGGGACGGGAATGAGACGGGATAGGACGGGAATGGGATGGGAATTCCCAAAAAATCTAATAACATGAAAAATTGACAATTGTAAAAAAAAAACAAATTAAAATTCAATTTATATTTGTCCATTGTTCATTTCCTAAATCCTAATAAATAATAATAACATGTTATATAAGATTATAAATTAACCAAAAAACAAATGAAATCAAACTTAACTTAATTATTAAAATTTAAAAGCTTCAATTTTTTTTAAAAAAAACCAACATGATCCATTGAATAGTAAACAAAAAACCACATATAGTCTATTAGTCATATATAATAAAATAAAAAATAAAATCTAACATAATCCGTTCAAATCTCAGCAGTCAACATGCATTTAGACTATAACTTATAAGTTAGAACTTTAGAGGTGTAACTATTAAGTTTTAACTTTCGTTTATATAAAATAATATATTAATATATAATAATGATCATTTTTGGTAATATATTTTAAATATCTAATTTATTATTTATATATAATTCGGGACAAATGGGACTTCGAGAATTCACGTTCCCGTCCCGTCCCGTCCCATTCCCAAATGGGAATCAATATGTTGTACCATATGGGAAGCACATTCCCATATGGTACGGGAATTTGGGATTGGGACTGGGACGGGACGGGACGGGAATTGTGCCCACCCCTAGCCGTCGGCTACCTCTAACTCCCGGACAGAAAAACAGGGGTCTTAAATACCCAAATCTGGAGTTGAAATCTTGATTGCATAGGCTAACGGAGGATAGAGTACAAGAATCAGAGTTAAAGGATCTGAGCATATGAATCCTTGCCGGTGGCATTTTCATGTATGGTGAAGAATGAGAAACGTGGCGGAGGAGATACGGGAGGGCAGAGTATGTAGTTGTCGGAGATGGCAGACAATATACTGCTAAGGTCTTATTCAAATTGCTAGATTTAAATGTTTTGTAAATTAAGTTTTAAGGTCGTCAACATTATTTTGATTAAATAAATAATAATTCAAGATAATAAAAAAAAAATACCTTTCCACGCTCTTTCTCCTGTTCTAATTCTTCCATTGGACCATCGAGTGTGGTTTGAAGCTTAGGAATCATAGCTTGACTATTTTGAATCACAATGTTCGTCTCAGTCTCTTTATCACCCATTTTTTCAACCCTGAATTATTTTTGTTTTTTTTGGTATAGTTGTTATTGTTTTTCTTCTCGTTATTAATGCACGTTATTTTATAGATGTATATGGTCAAATGAGTTAAGAGCACTAATGTAATACTTTCTTATATCGGCATATTTTTTATTTGAAATTTAACTTATTATTCTATTTTTCGTCCATATATTTTCGTCAATATCTCTAGATATTAATCTATAAATATATTAATTTGTATTTTTAAATAATTCAGCACGCGACAAACATATACATGAGACACGATATTTTGAAAATATATTTATTTATAAAAACTTTATATTAAAAATGAGTTGTATAAATAACTAGTTAATCTTAGGCCAAGCTGAGGAAGAATCTGCTCTGGACTGTTATTTGTTTTCGGTTTTTTGTCATGCCTATTTTAGTGTCAAACCATGCAATGCTTTTGCTTTAGAACTGAGTCCCAGTCAGCTTTTGTTTAGGTTGCTGGTTGATTGTGTGAATCATCTAGATGTGTCTAGGGTTTCGGAAACTAAAAATGCATGAGACTAAAACGAATACTACTTGTGTACCACGCCTTGGTATGATTGTTTGTTGTATGTTCCACTTGCATACTGTTTGATCTCGTAGTACTTGTAAAGAGGTTCAGTACTTAATACGATATATTGTGAAGTAATTATTGATACTTTTTGAGATTCAAAATGAGAGTTGTGATCATGTGGCAATGGAGCCATGGTCAATACATCCGAGTGGAGAGTCTGTTCTTGGTGAATGCTTGAGACGATGAGTTGATTTCGTGAGTTTAGAGTCTTTGGTGTGTGTCGTGAGCCATGTATGGCAATAATTGGGGAAGTACCGAGGGAACTAACATCATACGGGGTGGTGCAGTCAGATCCGCGTGTTACTCATATGAAATGGGGGGAACATGCTAATCGTACCATATTAACCCTAACCTAGACGTCACAGAAAATAAATTGTTAAGAGATACTGCATGACAAAATCCATTTTCACAATGATAGAGTAATCCACTTAAACGCAAATAATACTTTATAGAAAACTTCAATAAATATAACAATATATTAAATTATTAAAATATAATTTATTATGAGAATCTGATTAAAAATATAAAAAAAAAAGATAAAGGAGATTACGTCTTCCCATTATTGCAATACAGCAAAGATATTCCATAAAATTTTTAAGAAAGTACATCACGATCGATCTTCATTTTTTCGTTTAGAGCATCTATAAGATGATGAAGTCTGAATCTCCATCTTTTTACGCCTCACATTTTCTCGTAGGCCTTCAAGATTTGCTTTCAAAGCAACTAATTCCTTGAAATTTAAATCTTTGATCTTTTTCTTCTCATAATTTTTCTTCTCATAATCTTTGATCTTGTAATCTTTTCTCCAAAACCTATAATATATTATCAATAAATGTTTTAAAGGCAGAATAAAAAGTGGATAAAACATACAGAGAATCATGAGTTTTATTTTCAAATCATGGTTTTCTAATGGCTTGACAATGGATAATATGATAAATCTGTGTAGCTCGAATTAAAAATATCAATGTTAGGATCTAGTGCTAAGGTCTCATTCAAATTGCTAGATTTAATTGTTTTATAAATTTATTTTAAGGTCGTCAACATTATTTTGACTAACTAAATAATAATATAAGATAAAAAAAGACCTTTCCACGCTCATTCTCCTGTTCTAATTCTTCCATTAGACCATCGAGTGTGGTTTGAAGCTTAGGAATCAAAGCTTGACTATTTTGAACCACAATGTTCGCCTCAGTCTCTTTATCACCCATTTTATCAACCCTGGATTTTTTTTGTTTTTTTTGTATTGTTGTTATTGTTTTTCTTCTTGTTACTAATGCGCATTATTTTATAGATGTATTTGGTCAAATGAGTTAAAAGCACTAATGTAATACTTTCTTATGTCGGCATATTTTTTCAAAACAGCATTTGAAATTTAACTTATTATTCAATTTTTCGTCCATATATTTTTGCTAATTTTATAAAATTTACCTTTGTTATCAATTTCATTTAAAATATTTCATTCAACATATACTATTCAAATATTACATTCAACATGTATTTATTGATAACTAGTAATTTATGACCAATTACGATTAAAAATATATAAAATCATACGATTATGCTAATATTAAATAATACTTATCTTAAAATTTATTATCGATTCAACAAAATATAAATACCATACTTTCAGATTTTTCAATATCTCTAGATATTATTCTATATATATTAATTTCTATTGTTAAATAATTCAGCATGCTTCAAACATATCCATGAGACACGATATTTTGATAATATATATATATAATTATAAAAACTTTATAATAAAAATGAATTGTATAAATAACTAGTTAATCTTAGGGAATTTAGATTAAATAGAGAATATTTAAAAAATATTAAAGTTTTCTAACGTTCATAAATATTTGATAAATACATCCGAGTGGAGAGCCTGTTCTTGGTGAACGCTTGAGACGATGAGTTGATATCGTGAGTTTAGAGACTTTGGTGTGTGTCGTGAGCCATGTATGGCAATAATCGGGGAAGTACCAAGGGACCTAACATCATACGGGCGGTGCAGTGAGATCCGCATGTTACTCATATGATATGTGGGAACAAGCTAATCGTACGTTATTAACCCTAACCTAGACGTCACAGAAATAAATTGTTAAGAGATATTGCATGACAAAATCCATTTTCACAAAGATAGAGTAATCTACTCAAACGCAAAGAATAATTTATAGCAAACTTCAATAAATATAACAATATATTAAATTATTAAAATATAATTTATTATGAGAATCTGATTAAAAATACAAAAAAAGATAAATGAGATTACGTCTTTCCATTATTGCAATACATGAAAAATATTCCATAAAAAATTTAAAAGAGTACATCACGATCGATCTTCATTTTTTTGTTTAAGGCATCTATAAAGATGATGAAGTCTGAATCTCCAACTTTTTATGCTTCACATTTTCTCGTAGGCCTTCAAGATTTGCTTTCAAAGCAACTAATTCCTTGAAATTTAATTCTTTGATCATTTTCTTCTCATAGTTTTCAACCAACTCATGTAATCTTTTCTCCAAAACCTATAATATATTATCAATGAATGTTTAAAAGACAGAATAAAAACTGGATAAAACATACAGAGAATCATGAGTTTTATTTTCAAATCATGGTTTTCTAATGGCTTGACAATGGATAATATGATAAATCTGTGCTAGCTTGAATTACAAATTTCAATGTTACGATCTACTGCTACGGTCTCATTCAGATTGCTAGATTTAACTGTTTTGTAAATTTATTTTAAAGTCGTCAACATTATTTTGATTAACTAAATAATAATTCAAGATAAACAAAATACCTTTCCAAGCTCTTTCTCCAGTTCTAATTCTTCCATTAGACAATCGAGTGTGGTTTGAAGCTTAGGAATCGTAGCTTGACTATTTTGAACCACAATGTTCGTCTCAGTCTCTTTATCACCCATTTTTTCAACCCTGGATTATTTTTGTCTTTTTTTGGTATTGTTGTTATTGTTTTTCTTCTCGTTACTGTTGCACATTATTTTATAGATGTATTTGGTCAAATGAGTTAAGAGCACTAATGTAATACTTTCTTATGTCTGCATATTTTTTCAAAACAATATTTGAAATTTAACTTATTATTCTGTCTTTTGTCCATATATTTTAGTTAATTCTAGAAAATTTACCTTTATTATCATTTTCATTCAAAATATTTCATTCAACATATACTATTCAAATATTACATTCAACATGTATTTATTGATAACTAGTAATTTATGACCAATTACGATTAAAACTAGATAAAATCATATGATTATACTAATATTAAATAATACTTATCTTAAAATTTATTGTAGATTCAACAAAATATAAATACCATACTTTTCAGATTTTTCAATATCTCTAGATATTCTATATATATTAACTTCTATTTTTAAATAATTCAGCACGCTTTAAACATATACATGAGACACTATATTTTGAAAATATATATATTTATAAAACATTTATAATAAAAATGAATTGTTTAAATAACTAGTTAATCTTAGGCAATTTAGATTAAATAGAGAATATTTAAAAAATATTAAAGTTTTCTAACGTTCATAAATATTTGATAACAGTTAGGGTTTATGTTGGGACCGATGCCGTGGACTGCCTAGCCGGATTTGATACCCACTATCTCCCCTCGCCATCTCCTTCGCCTCCTAGGCCAAGCTGAGGAAGAATCTGCTATGGACTGTTATTTGTTTTCTGTTTTTTGTCACGCCTAGTTTAGGGTCAAACCATGCAATGCTACTTCTGCTTTAGAACTGAGTCCCAGTCAGCTTTTGTTTAGGTTGCTGGTTGATTGTGTGAATCATCTACATGTGTCTAGGGTTTCGGAAACTAAAAATGCTTGAGACTAAATCGAATACTACTTGTGTACCACGCCTTGATATGATTGTTTGTTGTATATTCAACATGCTTACTGTTTGATCTCGTAGTACTTGTAAAGAGGTTTAGTACTTAATACGATATATTGTGAAATAATTGTTGAGACTATTTGTGATTCAAAATTAGAGTTGTGATCATGTGGCAATGGAGCCATGGTCAATACATCAGAGTGGAGAGCCTGTTCTTGGTGAACGCTTGAGACGATGAGTTGATATCGTGAGTTTAGAGTCTTTGGTGTGTGTCGTGAGCCATGTATGGCAATAATCGGGGAAGTACCAAGGGACCTAACATCATACGGGGCGGTGCAGTGAGATCTGCATGTTACTCATATGATATGGGGGGAACAAGCTAATCGTACGTTATTAACCCTAACCTAGACATCACAGAAATAAATTGTTAAGAGATACTGCATGACAAAATCTATTTTCACAAAGATAGAGTAATCCACTCAAACGCAAAGAATACTTTATAGCAAACTTCAATAAATATAACAATATATTAAATTATTAAAATATAATTTATTATGAGACTCTGATTAAAAATACAAAAAAGATAAATGAGATTACGTCTATCCATTATTGCAATACATGAAAGTTATTCCAAAAAAAAATTAAAAGAGTACATCACGATCGAGGTATCTATAAAGCTGATGAAGTCTGAATCTCCAACTTTTTACGCTTCACATTTTCTCGTAGGCCTTCAAGATTTGTTTTCAATGCAACTAATTCCTTGAAATTTAAATCTTTGATCATTTTCTTCTCATAGTTTTCAACCAACTCATGTAATCTTTTCTCCAAAACCTATAATATAATATCAATGAATGTTTAAAAGGCAGAATAAAAACTGGATAAAACATACAGAGAATCATGAGTTTTATTTTCAAATCATGGTTTTCTAATGGCTTGACAATGGATAATATGATAAATCTGTGCTAGCTTGAATCAAAAATTTTAATGTTACGATCTACTGCTACGGTCTCATTCAGATTGCTAGATTTAACTATTTTGTAAATTTATTTTAAGGTCATCATCATTATTTTGATTAACTAAATAATAATTCAAGATAAACAAAATACCTTTCCAAGCTCTTTCTCCAGTTCTAATTTTTTCATTAGACCATCGAGTGTGGTTTGAAGCTTAGGAATTATAGCTTGACTATTTTGAACCACAATGTTCGTCTTTGTCTCTTTATCACCCATTTTTTCAACCTTGGATTATTTTTGTTTTTTTTGGAATTGTTGTTATTGTTTTTCTTCTCGTTACTAATGCTCATTATTTTATAGATGTATTTGGTCAAATGAGTTAAGAGCACTAATGTAATACTTTCTTATGTCGGCATATTTTTTCAAAACAATATTTGAAATTTAACTTATTATTCTGTTTTTCGTCCATATATATTAGTTAATTCTAGAAAATTTACCTTTATTATCATTTTTATTCAAAATATTTCATTCAACATATACTATTCAAATATTACATTCAAAATGTATTTATTGATAACTAGTAATTTATGACCAATTACGATTAAAAATAGATAAAATTATACGATTATGCTAATATTAAATAATACTTATCTTAAAATTTATTATAGATTCAACAAAATATAAATACCATACTTTTAAGATTTTTCAATATCTCTAGATATTATACTATATATATTAATTTCTATTTTTAAATAATTCAGCACGCTTCAAACATATACATGAGACACGATATTTTGAATATATATATATTTATAAAAACTTTATAATAAAAATGAATTGTATAAATAACTAGTTAAACTTAGGCAATTTAGATTAAATAGAGAATATTTAAAAAATATTAAAGTTTTCTAACGTTCATAAATATTTTATAACCGTTAGGGTTTATGTTGGGACCGATGCCGTGGACCGCCTAGCCGGAATTGATACCCACTATCTCCCCTCGCCATCTCCTTCGCCTCTTACGCCAAGCTGAGGAAGAATTTGCTATGGAATGTTATTTGTCTTTGGTTTTTTGTCACGCCTAGTTTAGGGTCAAACCAAGCAATGCTACTTCTGCTTTAGAACTGAGTCCCAATCAGCTTTTGTTTGGGTTGCTGGTTGATTGTGTGAATCATCTAGATGTGTCTAGGGTTTCGGAAACTAAAAATTCATGAGACTAAAACGAATACTACTTGTGTACCACGCCTTGATATGATTGTTTGTTGTATATTCATCTTGCTTACTATTTGATCTCGTAGTACTTGTAAAGAGGTTCAGTACTTAATACGATATATTTTAAATAATTGTTGAGACTATTTGTGATTCAAAATGAGAGTTGTGATCATGTGGCAATGGAGCCATGGTCAATACATCCGATTGGAGAGCCTGTTCTTGGTGAACGCTTGAGACGATGAGTTGAATCGTGAGTTAAGAGTCTTTGGTGTGTGTCGTGAGCCATGTATGGCAATAATCGGGGAAATACCAAGGGACCTAACATCATACGGGGCGGTGCAGTGAGATCCGCATGTTACTCATATGATATGGGGGGAACAAGCTAATAGTACGTTATTAACCCTAACCTAGACGTCACAGAAATAAATTGTTAAGAGATACTGCATGACAAAATCTATTTTTACAAAGATAGAGTAATCCACTCAAACGCAAAGAATACTTCATAGCAAATTCCAAAAAATATAACAATATATTAAATTATTAAAATAAAATTTATTATGATAATCTGTTTAAAAATACAAAAAAGATAAATGAGATTACATCTTTCCATTATTGCAATACATCAAAGATATTCTATAAAAAAATTAAAAGAGTACATCACGATCAATATTCATTTTTTCGTTTAAGGAATCTATAAAGATGATGAGGTCTGAATCTCCATCTTTTTACGCTTCACATTATCTCGTAGGTCTTCAAGATTTGCTTTCAAAGCAACTCATTCCGTGAAATTTAAATCTTTGATCATTTTCTTCTCATAATTTTCAACCAACTCATGTAATCTTTTCTCCAAAACCTATAATATTTTATCAATGAATGATTAAAAGGCAGAATAAAAACTGGATAAAACATATAGAGAATCATGATTTTTATTTTCAAATCATGGTTTTCTAATGGCTTGACAATGGATAATATGATAAATCTGTGCTAGCTTGAAATAAAAATTTCAATGTTACGATCTACTGCTACGGTCTCATTCAGATTGCTAAATTTAACTGTTTTGTAAATTTATTTTAAGGTCGTCAACATTATTTTGATTAACTAAATAATAATTCAAGATAAACAAAATACCTTTCCAAGTTCTTTCTCCAGTTCTTATTTTTCCATTAGACCATTGAGTGTGGTTTGAAGCTTAGGAATTGTAGCTTGACTATTTTGAACCATAATGTTCGTCTTTGTCTCTTTATCACCCATTTTTTCAACCTTGGATTATTTTTGTCTTTCTTTGGTATTGTTGTTATTGTTTTTCTTCTCGTTACTAATGCACATTATTTTATAGATGTATTTGGTCAAATGAGTTAAGAGCACTAATGTAATACTTTCTTATGTCGGCATATTTTTTCAAAACAATATTTGAAATTTAACTTATTATTCTGTCTTTCGTCCATATATTTTAGTTAATTCTAGAAAATTTACCTTTATTATCATTTTCATTCAAAATATTTCATTCAACATATACTATTCAAATATTACATTCAACATGTATTTATTGATAACTAGTAATTTATGACCAATTACAATTAAAAATAGATAAAATCATATGATTATGCTAATATTAAATAATACTTATCTTAAAATTTATTATAGATTCAACAAAATATAAATAACATACTTTTCAGATTTTAAATATCTCTAGATATATTCTATATATATTAATTTCTATTTTTAAATAATTCAGCACGCTTCAAACATAGCCGGATTTGATACCCACTATCTCCCCTCGCCATCTCCTTCGCCTCCTAGGCCAAGCTGAGGAAGAATCTGCTATGGACTGTTATTTGTTTTCGGTTTTTTGTCAAGCCTAGTTTAGGGTCAAACCATGCAATGCTACTTCTGCTTTAGAACTGAGTCCCATTCAGCTTTTGTTTAGGTTGCTGGTTGATTCTGTGAATCATCTAGATGTGTCTAGGGTTTCGGAAACTAAAAATGCATGAGACTAAAACGAATACTACTTGTGTACCACGCCTTGATATAATTGTTTGCTGTATATTCAACTTGCTTAATGTTTGATCTCGTAGTACTTGTAAAGAGGTTCAGTACTTAATATGATATATTGTGAAATAATTGTTGAGACTATTTGTGATTCAAAATGAGAGTTGTGATCATGTGGCAATGGAGCCATGGTCAATACATCCGAGTGGAGAGCTTGTTCTTGGTGAACGCTTGAGACGATGAGTTGATATCGTGAGTTTAGAGTCTTTGGTGTGTGTCGTGAGCCATGTATGGCAATAATCGGGGAAGTACCAAGGGACCTAACATATACGGGGCGGTGCAGTGAGATCTGCATGTTACTCATATGATATGGAGGGAACAAGCTAATCGTACGTTATTAACCCTAACCTAGACATCACAGAAATAAATTGTTAAGAGATACTGCATGACAAAATCTATTTTCACAAAGATAGAGTAATCCACTCAAACGCAAAGAATACTTTATAGCAAACTTCAATAAATATAACAATATATTAAATTATTAAAATATAATTTATTATGAGAATCTGATTAAAAATATAAAAAAGATAAATGAGATTACATCTTTCCATTATTGCAATACATCAAATATATTCTATAAAAAAATTAAAAGAGTACATCATGATCAATCTTCATTTTTTCGTTTAAGGAATCTATAAAGATGATGAAGTCTGAATCTCCATCTTTTTACGCTTCACATTATCTCGGAGGTCTTCAAGATTTGCTTTCAAAGCAACTAATTCCTTGAAATTTAAATCTTTGATCATTTTCTTCTCATAATTTTCAACCAACTCATGTAATCTTTTCTCCAAAACCTATAATATATTATCAATGAATGTTTAAAAGACAGAATAAAAACTGGATAAAACATACAGAGAATCATGATTTTTATTTTCAAATCATGGGTTTCTAATAGCTTGACAATGGATAATATGCTAAATCTGTGCTAGCTTGAATTAAAATTTTCAATGTTACGATCTACTGCTACGGTCTCATTCAGATTGCTAGATTTAACTGTTTTGTAAATTTATTTTAAGGTCGTCAACATTATTTTGATTAACTAAATAATAATTCAAGATAAACAAAATACCTTTCCAAGCTCTTTCTCCAGTTCTAATTTTTCCATTAGACCATCGAGTGTGGTTTGAAGCTTAGGAATCGTAGCTTGACTATTTTGAACCACAATGTTCATCTTTGTCTCTTTATCACCCATTTTTTCAACCTTGGATTATTTTTGTTTTTTTTTGGTATTGTTGTTATTGTTTTTCTTCTCGTTACTAATGCACATTATTTTTTAGATGTATTTGGTCAAATGAGTTAAGAGCACTAATGTAATACTTTCTTATGTCGGCATATTTATTCAAAACAATATTTGAAATTTAACTTATTATTCTGTTTTTCGTCCATATATTTTTGTTAATTCTAGAAAATTTACCTTTATTATCATTTTCATTCAAAATATTTTATTCAACATATACTATTCAAATATTACATTCAACATGTATTTATTGATAACTCGTAATTTATGACCAATTACGATTAAAAATAGATAGAATCATACGATTATGCTAATATTAAATAATACTTATCTTAAAATTTATTATAGATTCAACAAAATATAAATACCATATTTTCAGATTTTTCAATATCTCTAGATATTATTCTATATATATTAATTTCTATTTTTAAATAATTCAGCATGCTTCAAACATATACATGAGACACGATATTTTGAAAATATATATCTTTATAAAAACTTTCTAATAAAAATGAATTGTATAAATAACTAGTTAATCTTAGGCAATTTAGATTAAATAGAAAATATTTAAAAAATATTAAAGTTTTCTAACGTTCATAAATATTTGATAACCGTTAGGGTTTATGTTGGGACCGATGCCGTGGACCGCCTAGCCGGATTTGATACTCACTATCTCCCCTTGCTCTCTCCTTCGCCTCCTAGGCCAAGTTGAGGAAGAATCTTCTATGGACTGTTAATTGTTTTCGGTTTTTTGTCATGCCTAGTTTTGGGTCAAACCATGCAATGCTACTTCTGCTGTAGAACTGAATCCCAGTCAACTTTTGTTTAGGTTGCTGGTTGATTGTGGGAATCATCTAGATGTGTCTAGGGTTTCGGAAACTAAAAATGCATGAGACTAAAACGAATACTACTTGTGTACCACGCCTTGATATAATTGTTTGCTGTATATTCAACTTGCTTAATGTTTGATCTCGTAGTACTTGTAAAGAGGTTCAGTACTTAATATGATATATTGTGAAATAATTGTTGAGACTATTTGTGATTCAAAATGAGAATTGTGATCATGTGGCAATGGAGCCATGGTCAATACATCCGAGTGGAGAGCTTGTTCTTGGTGAACGCTTGAGACGATGAGTTGATATCATGAGTTTAGAGTCTTTGGTGTGTGTCGTGAGCCATGTATGGCAATAATCGGGGAAGTACCAAGGGACCTAACATCATACGGGGCGGTGCAGTGAGATCTGCATGTTACTGATATGATATGGGGGGAACAAGCTAATCGTACGTTATTAACCCTAACCTAGACATCACAGAAATAAATTGTTAAGAGATACTGCATGACAAAATCCATTTTCACAAAGATAGAGTAATCCACTCAAACGCAAAGAATACTTTATAGCAAACTTCAATAAATATAACAATATATTAAATTATTAAAATATAATTTATTATGAGAATCTGATTAAAAATATAAAAAAGATAAATGAGATTACATTTTTCCATTATTGCAATACATCAAAGATATTATATAAAAAAATTAAAAGAGTACATCACGATCAATCTTCATTTTTTCGTTTAATGAATCTATAAAGATGATGAAGTCTGAATCTCCATTTTTTTACGCTTCACATTATCTCGGAGGTCTTCAAGATTTGCTTTCAAAGCAACTAATTCCTTGAAATTTAAATCTTTGATCATTTTCTTCTCATAATTTTCAACCAACTCATGTAATCTTTTCTCCAAAACCTATAATATATTATCAATGAATGTTTAAAAGACAGAATAAAAACTGGATAAAACATACAGAGAATCATGATTTTTATTTTCAAATCATGGTTTTCTAATGGCTTAACAATGAATACTATGCTAAATCTGTGCTAGCTTGAATTAAAATTTTCAATGTTACGATCTACTGCTACGGTCTCATTCAGATTGCTAGATTTAACTGTTTTGTAAATTTATTTTAAGGTCGTCAACATTATTTTGATTAACTAAATAATAATTCAAGATAAACAAAATACCTTTCCAAGCTCTTTCTCCAGTTCTAATTTTTTCATTAGACCATTGAGTGTGGTTTGAAGCTTAGGAATCGTAGCTTGACTATTTTGAACCACATTGTTCATCTTTGTCTCTTTATCACCCATTTTTTCAACCTTGGATTATTTTTGTTTTTTTTTGGTATTGTTGTTATTGTTTTTCTTCTCGTTACTAATGCACATTATTTTATAGATGTATTTGGTCAAATGAGTTAAGAGCACTAATGTAATACTTTCTTATGTCGGCATATTTTTTCAAAACAATATTTGAAATTTAATTTATTATTCTGTTTTTCGTCTATATATTTTTGTTAATTCTAGAAAATTTACCTTTCTTATCATTCAACATATACTATTCATATATTACATTCAACATGTATTTATTGATGACTAGTAATTTATGACCAATTACGATTAAAAATAGATAAAATCATACGATTATGTTAATATTAAATAATACTTATATTAAAATTTATTATAGATTCAACAAAATATAAATACCCTACTTTTCAGATTTTTCAATATCTCTAGATATTATTCTATATATATTAATTTCTATTTTTAAATAATTTAGCACGCTTCAAACATATACATGAGACACGATATTTTGAAAATATATATATTTATAAAAATTTTATAGTAAAAATGAATTGTATAAATAACTAGTTAATCTTTGGTAATTTAGATTAAATAGAGAATATTTAAAAAATATTAAAGTTTTCTGATGTTCATAAATATTTTATAACCGTTAGGGTTTATGTTGGGACCGATGCCGTGGACTGCCTAGCCGGATTTGATACCCACTATCTCCCCTCGCCATCTCCTTCGCCTCCTAGGCCAAGCTGAGGAAGAATCTGCTATGGACTGTTATTTGTTTTCGGTTTTTTGTCAAGCCTAGTTTAGGGTCAAACCATGCAATGCTACTTCTGCTTTAGAACTGAGTCCCAGTCAGCTTTTGTTTAGGTTGCTGGTTGATTCTGTGAATCATCAAGATGTGTCTAGGGTTTCGGAAACTAAAAATGCATGAGACTAAAACGAATACTACTTGTGTACCACGCCTTGATATAATTGTTTGCTGTATATTCAACTTGCTTAATGTTTGATCTCGTAGTACTTGTAAAGAGGTTCAGTACTTAATATGATATATTGTGAAATAATTGTTGAGACTATTTGTGATTCAAAATGAGAGTTGTGATCATGTGGCAATGGAGCCATGGTCAATACATCCGAGTGGAGAGCTTGTTCTTGGTGAACGCTTGAGACGATGAGTTGATATCGTGAGTTTAGAGTCTTTGGTGTGTGTCGTGAGCCATGTATGGCAATAATCGGGGAAGTACCAAGGGACCTAACATCATATGGGGCGGTGCAGTGAGATCTGCATGTTACTCATATGATATGGGGGGAACAAGCTAATCGTACGTTATTAACCCTAACCTAGACATCACAGAAATAAATTGTGAAGAGATACTGCATGACAAAATCCATTTTCACAAAGATAGAGTAATCCACTCAAACGCAAAGAATACTTTATAGCAAACTTCAATAAATATAACAATATATTAAATTATTAAAATATAATTTATTATGAGAATCTGATTAAAAATATAAAAAAGATAAATGAGATTACATCTTTCCATTATTGCAATACATCAAAGATATTCTATAAAAAAATTAAAAGAGTACATGACGATCAATCTTCATTTTTTTGTTTAAGGAATCTATAAAGATGATGAAGTCTGAATCTCCATCTTTTTACGCTTCATATTATCTCGGAGGTCTTCAAGATTTGCTTTCAAAGCAACTAATTCCTTGAAATTTAAATCTTTGATCATTTTCTTCTCATAATTTTCAACCAACTCATGTAATCTTTTCTCCAAAACCTATAATATATTATCAATGAATGTTTAAAAGACAGAATAAAAACTGGATAAAACATACAGAGAATCATGATTTTTATTTTCAAATCATGGTTTTCTAATAGCTTGACAATGGATAATATGCTAAATCTGTGCTAGCTTGAATTAAAATTTTCAGTGTTACGATCTACTGCTACGGTCTCATTCAGATTGCTAGATTTAACTGTTTTGTAAATTTATTTTAAGGTCGTCAACATTATTTTGATTAACTAAATAATAATTCAAGATAAACAAAATACCTTTCCAAGCTCTTTCTCCAGTTCTAATTTTTCCATTAGACCATTGAGTGTGGTTTGAAGCTTAGGAATCGTAGCTTGACTATTTTGAACCACAGTGTTCATCTTTGTCTCTTTATCACCCATTTTTTCAACCTTGGATTATTTTTGTTTTTTTTGGTATTGTTGTTATTGTTTTTCTTCTCGTTACTAATGCACATTATTTTATAGATGTATTTGGTCAAATGAGTTAAGAGCACTAATGTAATACTTTCTTATGTCGGCATATTTTTTCAAAACAATATTTGAAATTTAATTTATTATTCTGTTTTTCGTCTATATATTTTTGTTAATTCTAGAAAATTTACCTTTCTTATCATTCAACATATACTATTCAAATATTACATTCAACATGTATTTATTGATGATTAGTAATTTATGACCAGTTACGATTAAAAATAGATAAAATCATACGATTATGCTAATATTAAATAATACTTATATTAAAATTTATTATAGATTCAACAAAATATAAATACCATACTTTTCAGATTTTTCAATATCTCTAGATATTATTCTATATATATTAATTTCTATTTTTAAATAATTTAGCACGCTTCAAACATATACATGAGACACGATATTTTGAAAATATATATATTTATAAAAATTTTATAATAAAAATGAATTGTATAAATAACTAGTTAATCTTTGGTAATTTAGATTAAATAGAGAATATTTAAAAAATATTAAAGTTTTCTGATGTTCATAAATATTTTATAACCGTTAGGGTTTATGTTGGGACCGATGCCGTGGACTGCCTAGCCGGATTTGATACCCACTATCTCCCCTCGCCATCTCCTTCGCCTCCTAGGCCAAGCTGAGGAAGAATCTGCTATGGACTGTTATTTGTTTTTCGGTTTTTTGTCAAGCCTAGTTTAGGGTCAAACCATGCAATGCTACTTCTGCTTTAGAACTGAGTCCCAGTCAGCTTTTGTTTAGGTTGCTGGTTGATTCTGTGAATCATCTAGATGTGTCTAGGGTTTCGGAAACTAAAAATGCATGAGACTAAAACGAATACTACTTGTGTACCACGCCTTGATATAATTGTTTGCTGTATATTCAACTTGCTTAATGTTTGATCTCGTAGTACTTGTAAAGAGGTTCAGTACTTAATATGATATATTGTGAAATAATTGTTGAGACTATTTGTGATTCAAAATGAGAGTTGTGATCATGTGGCAATGGAGCCATGGTCAATACATCCGAGTGGAGAGCTTGTTCTTGGTGAACGCTTGAGACGATGAGTTGATATCGTGAGTTTAGAGTCTTTGGTGTGTGTCGTGAGCCATGTATGGCAATAATCGGGGAAGTACCAAGGGACCTAACATCATACGGGGCGGTGCAGTGAGATCTGCATGTTACTCATATGATATGGGGGGAACAAGCTAATCGTACGTTATTAACCCTAACCTAGACATCACAGAAATAAATTGTTAAGAGATACTGCATGACAAAATCTATTTTCACAAAGATAGAGTAATCCACTCAAACGCAAAGAATACTTTATAGCAAACTTCAATAAATATAACAATATATTAAATTATTAAAATATAATTTATTATGAGAATCTGATTAAAAATATAAAAAAGATAAATGAGATTACATTTTTCCATTATTGCAATACATCAAAGATATTCTATAAAAAAATTAAAAGAGTACATCACGATCAATCATCATTTTTTCGTTTAATGAATCTATAAAGATGATGAAGTCTGAATCTCCATCTTTTTACGCTTCACATTATCTCGGAGGTCTTCAAGATTTGCTTTCAAAGCAACTAATTCCTTGAAATTTAAATCTTTGATCATTTTCTTCTCATAATTTTCAACCAACTCATGTAATCTTTTCTCCAAAACCTATAATATATTATCAATGAATGTTTAAAAGACAGAATAAAAACTGGATAAAACATACAGAGAATCATGATTTTTATTTTCAAATCATGGTTTTCTAATGGCTTGACAATGGATAATATGCTAAATCTGTGCTAGCTTGAATTAAAATTTTCAATGTTACGATCTACTGCTACGGTCTCATTCAGATTGCTAGATTTAACTATTTTGTAAATTTATTTTAAGGTCGTCAACATTATTTTGATTAACTAAATAATAATTCAAGATAAACAAAATACCTTTCCAAACTCTTTCTCCAGTTCTAATTTTTTCATTAGACCATTGAGTATGGTTTGAAGCTTAGGAATCTTAGCTTGACTATTTTGAACCACAGTGTTCATCTTCGTCTCTTTATCACCCATTTTTTCAACCTTGGATTATTTTTGTTTTTTTTGGTATTGTTGTTATTGTTTTTCTTCTCGTTACTAATGCACATTATTTTATAGATGTATTTGGTCAAATGAGTTAAGAGCACTAATGTAATACTTTCTTATGTCGGCATATTTTTTCAAAACAATATTTGAAATTTAATTTATTATTCTTTTTTCGTCTATATATTTTTGTTAATTCTAGAAAATTTACCTTTCTTATCATTCAACATATACTATTCAAATATTACATTCAACATGTATTTATTGATGACTAGTAATTTATGACCAATTACGATTAAAAATAGATAAAATCATACGATTATGCTAATATTAAATAATACTTATATTAAAATTTATTATAGATTCAACAAAATATAAATACCATACTTTTCAGATTTTTCAATATCTCTAGATATTATTCTATATATATTAATTTCTATTTTTAAATAATTTAGCACGCTTCAAACATATACATGAGACACGATATTTTGAAAATATATATATTTATAAAAATTTTATAATAAAAATGAATTGTATAAATAACTAGTTAATCTTTGGTAATTTAGATTAAATAGAGAATATTTAAAAAATATTAAAGTTTTCTGATGTTCATAAATATTTTATAACTGTTAGGGTTTATGTTGGGACCGATGCCGTGGACTGCCTAGCCGGATTTGATACCCACTATCTCCCCTCGCCATCTCCTTCGCCTCCTAGGCCAAGCTGAGGAAGAATCTGCTATGGACTGTTATTTGTTTTCGGTTTTTTGTCAAGCCTTGTTTAGGGTCAAACCATGCAATGCTACTTCTGCTTTAGAACTGAGTCACAGTCAGCTTTTGTTTAGGTTGCTGGTTGATTCTGTGAATCATCTAGATGTGTCTAGGGTTTCGGAAACTAAAAATGTATGAGACTAAAACGAATACTACTTGTGTACCACGCCTTGATATAATTGTTTGCTGTATATTCAACTTGCTTAATGTTTGATCTCGTAGTACTTGTAAAGAGGTTCAGTACTTAATATGATATATTGTGAAATAATTGTTGAGACTATTTGTGATTCAAAATGAGAGTTGTGATCATGTGGCAATGGAGCCATGGTCAATACATCCGAGTGGAGAGCTTGTTCTTGGTGAACGCTTGAGACGATGAGTTGATATCGTGAGTTTAGAGTTTTTGGTGTGTGTCGTGAGCCATGTATGGCAATAATCGGGGAAGTACCAAGGGACCTAACATCATACGGGGCGGTGCAGTGAGATCTGCATGTTACTCATATGATATGGGGGGAACAAGCTAATCGTACGTTAACCCTAACCTAGACATCACAGAAATAAATTGTGAAGAGATACTGCATGACAAAATCCATTTTCACAAAGATAGAGTAATCCACTCAAACGCAAAGAATACTTTATAGCAAACTTCAATAAATATAACAATATATTAAATTATTAAAATATAATTTATTATGAGAATCTGATTAAAAATATAAAAAAGATAAATGAGATTACATCTTTCCATTATTGCAATACATCAAAGATATTCTATAAAAAAATTAAAAGAGTACATGACGATCAATCTTCATTTTTTTGTTTAAGGAATCTATAAAGATGATGAAGTCTGAATCTCCATCTTTTTACGCTTCACATTATCTCGGAGGTCTTCAAGATTTGCTTTCAAAGCAACTAATTCCTTGAAATTTAAATCTTTGATCATTTTCTTCTCATAATTTTCAACCAACTCATGTAATCTTTTCTCCAAAACCTGTAATATATTATCAATGAATGTTTAAAAGACAGAATAAAAACTGGATAAAACATACAGAGAATCATGATTTTTATTTTCAAATCATGGTTTTCTAATGGCTTGACAATGGATAATATGCTAAATCTGTGCTAGCTTGAATTAAAATTTTCAGTGTTACGATCTACTGCTACGGTCTCATTCAGATTGCTAGATTTAACTGTTTTGTAAATTTATTTTAAGGTCGTCAACATTATTTTGATTAACTAAATAATAATTCAAGATAAACAAAATACCTTTCCAAGCTCTTTCTCTAGTTCTAATTTTTCCATTAGACCATTGAGTGTGGTTTGAAGCTTAGGAATCGTAGCTTGACTATTTTGAACCACAGTGTTCATCTTTGTCTCTTTATCACCCATGTTTTCAACCTTGGATTATTTTTGTTTTTTTTGGTATTGTTGTTATTGTTTTTCTTCTCGTTACTAATGCACATTATTTTATAGATGTATTTGGTCAAATGAGTTAAGAGCATTAATGTAATACTTTCTTATATCGGCATATTTTTTCAAAACAATATTTGAAATTTAATTTATTATTCTGTTTTTCGTCTATATATTTTTGTTAATTCTAGAAAATTTACCTTTGTTATCATTCAACATATACTATTCAAATATTACATTCAACATGTATTTATTGATGACTAGTAATTTATGACCAGTTACGATTAAAAATAGATAAAATCATACGATTATGCTAATATTAAATAATACTTATATTAAAATTTATTATAGATTCAACAAAATATAAATACCATACTTTTCAGATTTTTCAATATCTCTAGATATTATTCTATATATATTAATTTCTATTTTTAAATAATTTAGCACGCTTCAAACATATACATGAGACACGATATTTTGAAAATATATATATTTATAAAAATTTTATAATAAAAATGAATTGTATAAATAACTAGTTAATCTTTGGTAATTTAGATTAAATAGAGAATATTTAAAAAATATTAAAGTTTTCTGATGTTCATAAACATTTTATAACCGTTAGGGTTTATGTTGGGACCGATGCCGTGGACTGCCTAGCCGGATTTGATACCCACTATCTCCCCTCGCCATCTCCTTCGCCTCCTAGGCCAAGCTGAGGAAGAATCTGCTATGGACTGTTATTTGTTTTCGGTTTTTTGTCAAGCCTAGTTTAGGGTCAAACCATGCAATGCTACTTCTGCTTTAGAACTGAGTCCCAGTCAGCTTTTGTTTAGGTTGCTGGTTGATTCTGTGAATCATCTAGATGTGTCAAGGGTTTCGGAAACTAAAAATGCATGAGACTAAAACGAATACTACTTGTGTAACACGCCTTGATATAATTGTTTGCTGTATATTCAACTTGCTTAATGTTTGATCTCGTAGTACTTGTAAAGAGGTTCAGTACTTAATATGATATATTGTGAAATAATTGTTGAGACTATTTGTGATTCAAAATGAGAGTTGTGATCATGTGGCAATGGAGCCATGGTCAATACATCCGAGTGGAGAGCTTGTTCTTGGTGAATGCTTGAGACGATGAGTTGATATCGTGAGTTTAGAGTCTTTGGTGTGTGTCGTGAGCCATGTATGGCAATAATCGGGGAAGTACCAAGGGACCTAACATCATACGGGGCGGTGCAGTGAGATCTGCATGTTACTCATATGATATGGGGAGAACAAGCTAATCGTACGTTATTAACCCTAACCTAGACATCACAGAAATAAATTGTTAAGAGATACTGCATGACAAAATCTATTTTCACAAAGATAGAGTAATCCACTCAAACGCAAAGAATACTTTATAGCAAACTTCAATAAATATAATAATATATTAAATTATTAAAATATAATTTATTATGAGAATCTGATTAAAAATATAAAAAAGATAAATGAGATTACATCTTTCCATTATTGCAATACAACAAAGATATTCTATAAAAAAATTAAAAGAGTACATCACGATCAATCTTCATTTTTTTGTTTAAAGAATCTATAAAGATGATGAAGTCTGAATCTCCATCTTTTTACGCTTCACATTATCTCGGAGGTCTTCAAGATTTGCTTTCAAAGCAACTAATTCCTTGAAATTTAAATCTTTGATCATTTTCTTCTCATAATTTTCAACCAACTCATGTAATCTTTTCTCCAAAACCTGTAATATATTATCAATGAATGTTTAAAAGACAGAATAAAAACTGGATAAAACATACAGAGAATCATGATTTTTATTTTCAAATCATGGTTTTCTAATGGCTTGACAATGGATAATATGCTAAATCTGTGCTAGCTTGAATTAAAATTTTCAATGTTACGATCTACTGCTACGGTCTCATTCAGATTGCTAGATTTAGCTGTTTTGTAAATTTATTTTAAGGTCGTCAACATTATTTTGATTAACTAAATAATAATTCAAGATAAACAAAATACCTTTCCAAGCTCTTTCTCCAGTTCTAATTTTTCCATTAGACCATTGAGTGTGGTTTGAAGCTTAGGAATCGTAGCTTGACTATTTTGAACCACAGTGTTCATCTTTGTCTCTTTATCACCCATTTTTTCAACCTTGGATTATTTTTGTTTTTTTTGGTATTGTTGTTATTGTTTTTCTTCTCGTTACTAATGCACATTATTTTATAGATGTATTTGGTCAAATAAGTTAAGAACACTAATGTAATACTTTCTTATGTCGGCATATTTTTTCAAAACAATATTTGAAATTTAATTTATTATTCTGTTTTTCGTCTATATATTTTTGTTAATTCTAGAAAATTTACCTTTCTTATCATTCAACATATACTATTCAAATATTACATTCAACATGTATTTATTGATGACTAGTAATTTATGACCAGTTACGATTAAAAATAGATAAAATCATACGATTATGCTAATATTAAATAATACTTATATTAAAATTTATTATAGATTCAACAAAATATAAATACCATACTTTTCAGATTTTTCAATATCTCTAGATATTATTCTATATATATTAATTTCTATTTTTAAATAATTTAGCACGCTTCAAACATATACATGAGACACGATATTTTGAAAATATATATATATTTATAAAAATTTTATAATAAAAATGAATTGTATAAATAACTAGTTAATCTTTGGTAATTTAGATTAAATAGAGAATATTTAGAAAATATTAAAGTTTTCTGATGTTCATAAATATTTTATAACCGTTAGGGTTTATGTTGGGACCGATGCCGTGGACTGCCTAGCCGGATTTGATACCCACTATCTCCCATCGCCATCTCCTTCGCCTCCTAGGCCAAGCTGAGGAAGAATCTGCTATGGACTGTTATTTCTTTTCGGTTTTTTGTCAAGCCTAGTTTAGGGTCAAACCATGCAATGCTACTTCTGCTTTAGAACTGAGTCCCAGTCAGCTTTTGTTTAGGTTGCTGGTTGATTCTGTGAATCATCTAGATGTGTCTAGGGTTTCGGAAACTAAAAATGCATGAGACTAAAACGAATACTACTTGTGTACCACGCCTTGATATAATTGTTTGCTGTATATTCAACTTGCTTAATGTTTGATCTCGTAGTACTTGTAAAGAGGTTCAGTACTTAATATGATATATTGTGAAATAATTGTTGAGACTATTTGTGATTCAAAATGAGAGTTGTGATCATGTGGCAATGGAGCCATGGTCAATACATCCGAGTGGAGAGCTTGTTCTTGGTGAACGCTTGAGACGATGAGTTGATATCGTAAGTTTAGAGTCTTTGGTGTGTCGTGAGCCATGTATGGCAATAATCGGGGAAGTACCAAGGGACCTAACATCATACGGGGCGGTGCAGTGAGATCTGCATGTTACTCATATGATATGGGGGGAACAAGCTAATCGTACGTTATTAACCCTAACCTAGACATCACAGAAATAAATTGTTAAGAGATACTGCATGACAAAATCCATTTTCACAAAGATAGAGTAATCCACTCAAAGAATACTTTATAGCAAACTTCAATAAATATAACAATACATTAAATTATTAAAATATAATTTATTATGAGAATCTGATTAAAAATATAAAAAAGATAAATGAGATTACATCTTTCCATTATTGCAATACATCAAAGATATTCTATAAAAAAATTAAAAGAGTACATCACGATCAATCTTCATTTTTTCGTTTAAGGAATCTATAAAGATGATGAAGTCTGAATCTCCATCTTTTTACGCTTCACATTATCTCGGAGGTCTTCAAGATTTGCTTTCAAAGCAACTAATTCCTTGAAATTTAAATCTTTGATCATTTTCTTCTAATAATTTTCAACCAACTCATGTAATCTTTTCTCCAAAACCTGTAATATATTATCAATGAATGTTTAAAAGACAGAATAAAAACTGGATAAAACATACAGAGAATCATGATTTTTATTTTCAAATCATGGTTTTCTAATGGCTTGACAATGGATAATATGCTAAATCTGTGCTAGCTTGACTTAAAATTTTCAATGTTACGATCTACTGCTACGGTCTCATTCAGATTGCTAGATTTAACTGTTTTGTAAATTTATTTTAAGGTCGTCAACATTATTTTGATTAACTAAATAATAATTCAAGATAAACAAAATACCTTTCCAAGCTCTTTCTCCAGTTCTAATTTTTCCATTAGACCATTGAGTGTGGTTTGAAGCTTAGGAATCGTAGCTTGACTATTTTGAACCACAGTGTTCATCTTTGTCTCTTTATCACCCATTTTTTCAACCTTGGATTATTTTAGTTTTTTTTGGTATTGTTGTTATTGTTTTTCTTCTCATTACTAATGCACATTATTTTATAGATGTATTTGGTCAAATGAGTTAAGAGCACTAATGTAATACTTTCTTATGTCGGCATATTTTTTCAAAACAATATTTGAAATTTAACTTATTATTCTGTTTTTCGTCTATATATTTTTGTTAATTCTAGAAAATTTACCTTTCTTATCATTCAACATATACTATTCAAATATTACATTCAACATGTATTTATTGATGACTAGTAATTTATGACCAATTACGATTAAAAATAGATAAAATCATACGATTATGCTAATATTAAATAATACTTATATTAAAATTTATTATAGATTCAACAAAATATAAATACCATACTTTTCAGATTTTTCAATATCTCTAGATATTATTCTATATATATTAATTTCTATTTTTAAATAATTTAGCACGCTTCAAACATATACATGAGACACGATATTTTGAAAATATATATATTTATAAAAACTTTATAATAAAAATGAATTGTATAAATAACTAGTTAATCTTTGGCAATTTAGATTAAATAGAGAATATTTAAAAAATATTAAAGTTTTCTGATGTTCATAAATATTTTATAACCGTTAGGGTTTATGTTGGGACCAATGCCGTGGACTGCCTAGCCGGATTTGATACCCACTATCTCCCCTCGCCATCTCTTTCGCCTCCTAGGCCAAGCTGAGGAAGAATTTGCTATGGACTGTTATTTGTTTTCGGTTTTTTGTCAAGCCTAGTTTAGGGTCAAACCATGCAATGCTACTTCTGCTTTAGAACTGAGTCCCAGTCAGCTTTTGTTTAGGTTGCTGGTTGATTCTGTGAATCATCTAGTTGTGTCTAGGGTTTCGGAAATTAAAAATGCATGAGACTAAAACGAATACTACTTGTGTACCACGCCTTGATATAATTGTTTGCTGTATATTCAACTTGCTTAATGTTTGATCTCGTAGTACTTGTAAAGAGGTTCAGTACTTAATACGATATATTGTGAAATAATTGTTGAGACTATTTGTGATTCAAAATGAGAGTTGTGATCATGTGGCAATGGAGCCATGGTCAATACATCCGAGTGGAGAGCTTGTTCTTGGTGAACGCTTGAGACGATGAGTTGATATCGTGAGTTTAGAGTCTTTGGTGTGTGTCGTGAGCCATGTATGGCAATAATCGGGGAAGTACCAAGGGACCTAACATCATACGGGGCGGTGCAGTGAGATCTGCATGTTACTCATATGATATGGGGGGAACAAGCTAATCGTACGTTATTAACCCTAACCTAGACATCACAGAAATAAATTGTTAAGAGATACTGCATGACAAAATCCATTTTCACAGAGATAGAGTAATCCACTCAAATGCAAAGAATACTTTATAGCAAACTTCAATAAATATAACAATATATAAAATTATTAAAATATAATTTATTATGAGAATCTGATTAAAAATATAAAAAAGATAAATGAGATTACATCTTTTCATTATTGCAATACATCAAAGATATTCTATAAAAAAATTAAAAGAGTACATCACGATCAATCTTCATTTTTTCGTTTAAGGAATCTATAAAGATGATGAAGTCTGAATCTCCATCTTTTTACGCTTCACATTATCTCGGAGGTCTTCAATATTTGCTTTCAAAGCAACTAATTCCTTGAAATTTAAATCTTTGATCATTTTCTTCTCATAATTTTCAACCAACTCATGTAATCTTTTCTCCAAAACCTATAATATATTATCAATGAATGTTTAAAAGGCAGAATAAAAACTGGATAAAACATACAGAGAATCATGAGTTTTATTTTCAAATCAGGGTTTTCTAATGGCTTGACAATGGATAATATGATAAATCTGTTCTAGTTTGAATTAAAATTTTCAAAGTTACGATCTACTGCTACGGTCTCATTCAGATTGCTAGATTTAACTGTTTTGTAAATTTATTTTAAGGTCGTCAACATTATTTTTATTAACTAAATAATAATTCAAGATAAACAAAATACCTTTCCAAGCTCTTTTTCTAATTTTTCCATTAGACCATCGAGTGTGGTTTGAAGCTTAGGAATCGTAGCTTGACTATTTTGAACCACAATGTTCGTCTTTGTCTCTTTATCACCCATTTTTTCAACCTTGGATTATTTTTGTTTTTTTTTGGTATTGTTGTTATTTTTTTCTTCTCGTTAGTAATGCACATTATTTTATAGATATATTTGGTCAAATGAGTTAAGAGCACTAACGTAATACTTTCTTATGTCGACATATTTTTTCAAAATAATATTTGAAATTTAACTTATTATACTGTTTTTCGTCCATATATTTTTGTTAATTCTAGAAAATTTACCTTTCTTATCATTCAACATATACTATTGAAATATTACATTCAACATGTATTTATTGATAACTAGTAATTTATGACCAATTACGATTAAAAATAGATAAAATCATACGATTATGCTAATATTAAAATTTATTATAGATTCAACAAAATATAAATACCATACTTTTCAGATTTTTCAATATCTCTAGATATTATTCTATATATATTAATTTCTATTTTTAAATAATTTAGCACGCTTCAAACATATACATGAGACACGATATTTTGAAAATATATATATTTATAAAAACTTTATAATAAAAATGAATTGTATAAATAACTAGTTAATCTTTGGCAATTTAGATTAAATAGAGAATATTTAAAAAATATTAAAGTTTTCTGATGTTCATAAATATTTTATAACCGTTAGGGTTTATGTTGGGACCGATGCCGTGGACCGCCTAGCCGGATTTGATACCCACTATCTCCCCTCGCCATCTCCTTCGCCTCCTAGGCCAAGCTGAGGAAGAATCTGCTATGGACTGTTATTTGTTTTCGGTTTTTTGTCAAGCCTAGTTTAGGGTCAAACCATGCAATGCTACTTCTGCTTTAGAACTGAGTCCCATTCAGCTTTTGTTTAGGTTGCTGGTTGATTCTGTGAATCATCTAGATGTGTCTAGGGTTTCGGAAACTAAAAATGCATGAGACTAAAACGAATACTACTTGTGTACCACGCCTTGATATAATTGTTTGCTGTATATTCAACTTGCTTAATGTTTGATCTCGTAGTACTTGTAAAGAGGTTCAGTACTTAATATGATATATTGTGAAATAATTGTTGAGACTATTTGTGATTCAAAATGAGAGTTGTGATCATGTGGCAATGGAGCCATGGTCAATACATCCGAGTGGAGAGCTTGTTCTTGGTGAACGCTTGAGACGATGAGTTGATATCGTGAGTTTAGAGTCTTTGGTGTGTGTCGTGAGCCATGTATGGCAATAATCGGGAAGTACAAAGGGACCTAACATCATACGGGGCGGTGCAGTGAGATCTGCATGTTACTCATATGATATGGGGAGAACAAGCTAATCATACGTTATTAACTCTAACCTAGACGTCACAGAAATAAATTGTTAAAGAGATACTGCATGACAAAATCCATTTTCACAAAGATAGAGTAATCCACTCAAACGCAAAGAATACTTTATAGCAAACTTCAATAAATATAACAATATATTAAATTATTAAAATATAATTTATTATGAGAATCTGATTAAAAATATAAAAAAGATAAATGAGATTACATCTTTCCATTATTGCAATACATCAAAGATATTCTATAAAAAAATTAAAAGAGTACATCACGATCAATCTTCATTTTTTTGTTTAAGGAATCTATAAAGATGATGAAGTCTGAATCTCCATCTTTTTACGCTTCACATTATCTCGTAGGTCTTCAAGATTTGCTTTCAAAGCAACTAATTCCTTGAAATTTAAATCTTTGATCATTTTCTTCTCATAATTTTCAACCAACTCATGTAATCTTTTCTCCAAAACCTATAATATATTATCAATGAATGTTTAAAAGGCAGAATAAAAACTGGATAATAATTCAAGATAAACAAAATACCTTTCCAAGCTCTTTCTCTAGTTCTAGTTTTTCCATTAGACCATCGAGTGTGGTTTGAAGCTTAGGAATCGTAGCTTGACTATTTTGAACCACAATGTTCATCTTTGTCTCTTTATCACCCATTTTTTTTCAACCTTGGATTATTTTTGTTTTTTTTGGTATTGTTGTTATTGTTTTTCTTCTCGTTACTAATGCACATTACTTTATAGATGTATTTGGTCAAATGAGTTAAGAGCACTAATGTAATACTTTCTTATGTCGGCATATTTTTTCAAAACAATATTTTAAATTTAACTTATTATTCTGTTTTTCGTCCATATATTTTTGTTAATTCTAGAAAATTTACCTTTATTATCATTTTCATTCAAAATATTTCATTCAACATATACTATTCAAATATTACATTGAACATGTATTTATTGATAACTCGTAATTTATGACCAATTACGATTAAAAATAGATTAAATCATACGATTATGCTAATATTAAATAATACTTATCTTAAAATTTATTATAAATTCAACAAAATATAAATACCATACTTTTCAGATTTTTTAATATCTCTAGATATTATTCTATATATATTAATTTCTATTTTTAAATAATTCAGCATGCTTCAAACATATACATGAGACACGATATTTTGAAAATATATATAATAATAAAAAAACTTTAATAAAAATGAATTGTATAAATAACTAGTTAATCTTAGGCAATTTAGATTAAATAGAGAATATTTAGAAAATATTAAAGTTTTCTAACGTTCATAAATATTTTATAACCGTTAGGGTTTATGTTGGGACCAATGCCGTGGACTGCCTAGCCGGATTTGATACCCACTATCTCCCCTCGCCATCTCCTTCGCCTCCTAGGCCAAGCTGAGGAAGAATCTGCTATGGACTGTTATTTGTTTTCGGTTTTTTGTCAAGCCTAGTTTAGGGTCAAACCATGCAATGCTACTTCTGCTTTAGAACTGAGTCCCAGTCAGCTTTTGTTTAGGTTGCTGGTTGATTGTGTGAATCATCTAGATGTGTCTAGGGTTTCGGAAACTAAAAATGCATGAGACTAAAACGAATACTACTTGTGTAACACGCCTTGATATGATTTTTTGTTGTATATTCAACTTGCTTACTGTTTGATCTCGAAGTACTTGTAAAGAGGTTCAGTACTTAATACGATATATTGTGAAATAATTGTTGAGACTATTTGTGATTCAAAATGAGATTTGTGATCATGTGGCAATGGAGCCATGGTCAATACATCCGAGTGGAGAGCTTGGTCTTGGTGAACGCTTGAGACGATGAGTTGATATCGTGAGTTTAGAGTCTTTGGTGTGTGTCGTGAGCCATGTCTGGCCATAATCGGGGAAGTACCAAGGGACCTAACATCATACGGGGCGGTGCAGTGAGATCTGCATGTTACTCATATGATATGGGGGGAACAAGCTAATCGTACGTTATTAACCCTAACCTAGACGTCACAGAAATAAATTGTTAAGAGATACTGCATGACAAAATCCATTTTCACAAAAATAGAGTAATCCATTCAAACACAAAGAATACTTTATAGCAAACTTCAATAAATATAATAATATATTAAATTATTAAAATATAATTTATTATGAGAATCAGATTAAAAATACAAAAAAAAAGCTAAATGAGATTACATCTTTCCATTATTGCAATACATCAAAGATATTTTATAAAAAAATTAAAAGAGTACATCACGATCAATCTTCATTTTTTCGTTTAAGGCATCTATAAAGATGATGAAGTCTGAATCTCCATCTTTTTACGCTTCACATTTTCTCGTAGGTCTTTAAGATTTGCTTTCAAAGCAACTAATTCCTTGAAATTTAAATCTTTGATCATTTTCTTCTCATAAATTTCAACCAACTCATGTAATCTTTTCTCCAAAACCTATAATATATAATCAATGAATGTTTAAAAGGCAGAATAAAAACTGGATTGAACATATAGAGAATCATGATTTTTATTTTCAACTCATGGTTTTCTAATGGTTTGACAATGGATTATATGATAAATCTGTGCTAGCTCGAATTAAAAATTTCAATGTTATGATTTACTGCTAAGGTCTCATTCAAATTGCTAGATTTAACAGTTTTGTAAATTTATTTTAAGGTCGTCAACATTATTTTGATTAAGTTAATAATAATTCAAGATAAACAAATTACCTTTCCATGCTCTTTCTCCAGTTATAATTCTTCCATTAGACCATCGAGTATGGTTTGAAGCTTAGGAATCGTAGCTTGACTATTTTGAACCACAATGTTCGTCTCAGTCTCTTTATCACCCATTTTTTCAGCCTTGGATTATTTTTGTTTTTTATTTGGTATTGTTGCTATTGTTTTTCTTCTCGTTACTAATGCACATTATTTTATAGATGTATTTGGTCAAATGAGTTAAGAACACTAATGTAATACTTTCTTATGCCGGCATATTTTTTCAAAACAATATTTGAAATTGAACTTATTATTCTTTTTTCGTCCATATATTTTTGTTAATTCTAGAAAATTTACCTTTATTATCATTTTCATTCAAAATATTTCATTCAACATATACTATTCAAATATTTCATTCAACATGTATTTATTGATAACTAGTAATTTATGACCAATTATGATTAAAAATAGATAAAATCATACGATTATGCTAATATTAAATAATACTTATCTTAAAATTTAGTATAGACTCAACAAAATATAAATACCATACTTTTCAGATTTTTCAATATCTCTAGATATTATTCTATATATATTAATTTCTATTTTTAAATAATTCAGCACGCTTCAAACATATACATGAGACACGATATTTTGAAAATATATATATTTATAAAAACTTTATAATAAAAATGAATTGTATAAATAACTAGTTAAACTTGATAACCGTTAGGGTTTATGTTGGGACCGATGTCGTGGACCGCCTAGCCAGATTTGATACCCACTATCTCCCCTCGCCATCTCCTTCGCCTCCTAGGCTAAGCTGAGGAAGAATCTGCTATGGACTGTTATTTATTTTTGGTTTTTTGTCACGCCTAGTTTAGGGCCAAACCATGCAATGCTACTTCTGCTTTAGAAATGAGTCCCAGTTAGCTTTTGTTTAGGTTGCTGGTTGATTGTGTGAATCATCTAGATGAGTCTAGGGTTTCGGAAACTAAGAATGTATGAGATTAAAACGAATACTACTTGTGTACCACGCCTTGATATGATTGTTTGTTGTATATTCCACTTGCTTAATGTTTGATCGCGTAGTACTTGTAAAGAGGTTCAGTACTTAATACGATATATTGTGAAATAATTGTTGAGACTATTTGTGATTCAAAATGAGAGTTGTGATCATGTGGCATGATATATCATGATTTTTATGGTTTTTAACCATGATATAAGTCCTTTTATTGAGTCCTTTTGGTCTTTTTAGAGTCCTAGAAGAGTCTTTGCAAGTTATAGCATGTCTGGAGCTTAATTGGAGATTTTGGAACCTTTTGGAGCATTCTGGGTTGAAGCCACCAAGTACCCAACTCGGGAAGAAAAGTATGCATATGGGTGATGCTCGTCACCAATCTGGTGACGCTCGTCACCCACCAAGGAAGGAGGTCGTGGCTGTTTTCTAAAAGATAGATAATTATTTGCAGTTTTGGCCCAAAAGTTCCAGTATTTGAAAAAGGCCACAGATCGTGTTTTAACTTGTATATTAGGTTTTTCAGCCATTCTTTTGGCAGATATCTTGTATCTTATTATTTTGAGAGCTTTAGAGAGAGATTTGTAGCAGAGCTTTTGGAGAGACAAATCATACTCCTTCAGAGCAGATTTTGAACTCCTTTATTTCTACTTCTTATTTCTTTTATGCAATCTATTCTTTTCATGATGTTTTCTCAAATCACCATGTCTGAGTAGTCTGTTAGTTAAGTTAGGGCTTTTCAAAGGTTGAAGAAGAGTTTGTAGAATTGCTAAACTATTAGGAAATTCATAGGTTCTTCTTCTGTGCTTGCATTCATATCGATTTCTTAGACACATCATATGGATTTCGAAACCCTAGGTTGTTTGATATATGTGAGAGCATTATTAATCACCTGAACTAGTATTAGATGAGCAAAACGCCCTAGTACAAAGAGATTTGGCTTAGGAGTTTTGTGAACAATTGAACCTGATCATTACTGCATGTTTAGGTTGTTAGGGTTTGCAAAGAGATTTGAAACTCTGTGATTTACACATACATAACTTCTGCAATGAGAATTGATTAGTTATATCTTTGTGATTCATGTTCAAGACGGTTTTAATTCATTCCTGATTGCATGCATTCTACACTCTCGGATTCAACCTGCGAACTGTCCTGACTTAGCGCCTTTAGCCTTCTGAACTTTAAGAACAAGCATAAAAACGCCCTCTTGCAGTTATTTTACTGTTTTGCATTACATTCATTATTATCGCTTAGCTTAATCTGAATCTATAATCGCTAGTGTGGTTTACATACTCCCTTGGGATTCGATAACCCCTTGTACTACAACTGCTTTTGCTGTGCACTTGCAGTAGTTTTATTTGGGTAAAACCTGACCCTATCAAGTTTTTGGCGCCGTTGCCGGGGAGTAATAGCTGCCTATCGATTTCTAGTATTAGGATTTTATCTAAGTTTTTATTTGTTTACTGACTTTCAGCTAGTTTTCTTTGTTCCTGTTTTAGGTGTATGCCTAATCGCAGAACCAGAAGCAACAAAGAGAAGGAGCTTGTGACTTTGAGCATCGACGAGCTTGCTAGGTTGGAGAGAACTAACAGGAAAGCTAAGAAGCAATCTACAATGGTCGCTCCACTTATCTTGGTTGAAGATGCAGAAGGTCACTTGGTTGACAGGGAAGGAAACAGGAGAAACAAAGAGGGGCAGAGAATTGATCAAGAAGGGAATGTCATTGTTGAACAGCAGGTTCAACAAGTGAATGAGAACGTGAGAGTCCCTGCTGCTGCCAATAACGCTGCTGGGCATTTTGTTCAGAGGACTCTAGGTGACTACAACAGACCTGATCAGTTCTATGCCAACAGAGCTGCAATCCGACCTCCTGCTTTCCAGAGGAACGATTTTGAGGTTAAACCAGTCTACTATCAGCTGGTTGGCCAGCATCCATTCCATGGCTTACCTCATGAGCACCCCATGGATCACATAGAGAGGTTTGAGGATTTAGCTTCCAGTGTCAAAGCTAATGGGGTTAGCAATGACTTTTTGTTCTACAAGCTTTTTCCTTACTCTCTTGGAGGAGAGGCTGCATATTGGCTGAAGCAACTGGAGCCTGGTTCATTAACTACTTGGGAGGACACCAAGAATACCTTTCTGAATAACTTCTATGATGATGCAAGGTCAGAGAACATGAGGACAAAAATTGCATCCTTTACACAAGGTCCTACTGAAGCTTTTAAGGCTTCGTGGATCAGGTTTAAGTCTTATCAAAGGGACTGTCCTCATCATGGTTTCAATCAGGTGCAACTGCTTGGTATATTCTTCAGAGGCATTAACTGGAAATATCAGATGGCACTGGATGCTTCAAGTAGTAGAAACTTCAACACCAACAGACCAGAAAAAGCTGTAAGATTGATTGAAAACTTGGCCTGCAGTATAAGCACTAAGAATGCAGATTTTCAGAGAAAGCAGCAGGCTGGTTTGAATGATGGAAACCAAATAGCTGAAGTTAAGGCTAAGTTAGACAGCATGCACAGCCTTTTGGTGGGAAAGAAGTCAGTCCAATTCGCTGCAGAAGTGGAGAGTTTTGAAAATCCTGAAGACATTGAGCAGAAAGATGTTAACTTCATCAATGGAGGTTTTCAGAACCAAAGGTTTGGGAATCAACAGTGGAACAGAGGATTTAATGGCAACAATCAGAAGAACACATTCCCAGGAAACCAGAATGCTTTTGGTAATACACCAATACCACAGTTCCAGAAGACTGAAGTTGAGAAACCTTACCAAAACAGCAGGAATTATGGTTCTTCTTCCCACCAAACTGCACCTCCACAAGACAATAAAATGGAAGCTATACTGGAGCAGATACTTGAAGGACAGCAGAAGATGACAGTGAACTTTAATGGCAAACTAGATTCGCTGTATCAAGACCTGAATGGAAAAATTGAGAGTCTGAACTCTCACATGAAAAAGCTTGATGTGCAGGTTGCTCAAACTGCAGGAGCTGTTCAAAGGCAAGAGGGATTCCTTCCTGGAAGGACTGATATCAATCCCAAGCATCAGGTTAATGCCATCACAGTCAGGAATGAAAAGGAGCTTAAAACAGTGCAGAAAAAGAGGTTGAGTGCAGAACAGATCGTGCAACTCATGGAGTCTGCAGATGAAAATTTTTCTGTCTCAGAGGTGAGTGACGAGCGTCACCAAGGAGGAGTGACTCTCGTCACCAACCTACAAGGATATCGGGGGTTGTCACAGGTGAGTGACGAGCGTCACCCCCCTCTGGTGACGGTCGTCACCCACCCCAGAACGAAGCTGCTTCGCCTGTAACTGCAAATTATGACCAGGAACGTGTCTATAAACCCAAAACACCATTCCCCAAGCATCCTAGGAAGTCTAAACAGGAGATAGAAGAAGCCAGATGCAAAGCTATGATAGACAAGCTGATGCTTGAGATCCCACTTGTTGATGCAGTCAAGCTTTCACCAGCTCTAAGAAGGTATGTAAATAGGATGGTGGTGAATGGTGTAAGTCCTGAGGAAGGAGCATTGTTTACCAGAGACATCAGTGCAATTCTCTTAGGCACAGTTCCAAAGAAGAAGAAGAAGGTGACTGTTTCTAAACAAGTCAACACCATCACTCAAAGCAGAGTTCCAGAGAAGCTATCTGATCCAGGGACCTTTGTGCTTGATTGCTCAATATCTGCAGGACGTTTTCCACACTCGCTATGTGATCTAGGGTCAAGTATTAACTTGATGCCTTTCTCTGTTGCTGCTAGACTTGGAATGACTAATTTCAAGCTAGCTGGGATCTCTCTCATCCTAGCAGATCGATCCATAAGGACCCCAGAAGGCATGTTAGAGAATGTTCATGTTAACATTGAAGGCTGCATAATTCCTACAGATTTTGTGGTTCTGAAATATGCTGAAGAACCTAAAGATCCTCTTATTCTGGGAAGACCATTCTTGGGTACTGCTGGCGCCATCATTGATGTGAGAAAGGGGAACACTGAGCTTGATCTTGGTGATGTTGTCATGAACTTTGACATGAATAAGTTAAGAAAGAGTTCTACCATTGATGGTCAGACCTATTCTGTAAGAACTTCCAGAGATGAAGAGACTGTCATGGAGCATTCAGAAGACACTATTACTGAGTGTGTCAATGAATCAGATATTAGTGGGCTAGTGAGAAAGATGGCTGTTGAAGAGCCAATATCTGAAACTTCTGCAGAAGCTGTTGGGTTTGAGGATTGGAGTGAAGATGATATTTTCGACATCAGGCTTGAAAAAGAGGTTCCAATGAATACCAAGTTGCTGGAGGAAGACGTGTTTGTGATGGAGGCAAGACTTGCAGAGCTGAATTGCCGGAAAACTGTAGCAACTCGAACTGCAGGGTGGGTGACGACCGTCACTGACCTGGTGACGCTCGTCACCAACCTGAACACAAAGCAGCAACGTGATTTTACAGCTACAAGTCCATCATATGTTGCCAATCCGAAAATTCACCATTCCACAACCCAGAAACCTGCAACTAAGCAAAGGTATGCACTTCCTGGAACCAGTTCCAAACCTCCTAATCTCATCAATAAGAATTCAAAAGGTGAAAAGCTGCTTCACACTTATGCAAGCAACGAGATTCTCGTAGAATGCTTGGTGTTTTTTTTGATGATTCTGCAGGAAAAAGAAGTATCCCACCCACAGTCACGACCCACTCTGCTGATGTTCCTCACTTCCTTGGAAGTGTTCATACATCTACTGCTTACAAACCACCATGGATGAGGAGACATTCTTCTCCAAGGGATTCACTGCCACCTTCTGTTCCACCAGCTGTCTGAGCAGCATTCAAAATCGAGCTAATGACTTTAAACAAGCGCTTAGTGGGAGGCAACCCACTGGTAAGTTTTCTTTTTCATATACTTATTTTAGTTTTCTATTACATAGCTAAAAAAAAAACCCAAACATGAGAAAAAAATGGAAAAAAAAAGAGTGAGTTTGTCAGTTTGCTTGGATGATGTCTTGTGAACTTGTTGGACCATGGATTATGCTTTGTTTGGATGTTTTGATGTGTGTTTTTAGTGCTCTTACAGTTTGACTTCGGAGTACACATGATGGCATAGCATTTAAACATCCAACATGTCGATTTCTGGAGTATCAGAGATGGTGACGCTCGTCACTAGCTCCTTCGCGAGGTACCACTTTTCCACCTTGGTTTTACATGTTCTCATACTTCATTTTGACCGATTCTTGGCTTAATAACACTGGGGACAATGTTGTTTAAGTATGGGAGAGGTGGTTACTGACGTTGTGTGCTTTGTGTCATGTCTATAGAGTCTTAAAGTTGAGTCAAAAACCTGTTTTAGAGAGTCAAAATTTTGAAATTGTCAGTTTTTCTTGGAACTAACCATAGGACGTTTTTTCTGATAAGAATCATTGCCACAGTAGTTGATTACAAGTTTCACTAAGTTGAAAGTCATAGGTAGATCAGTCTAGCAATGAAGGTTAGGGTTCTTAGAGAGTCTGGAAAATTTGCTGTTAGCTCCACCTTAATGAACTTTAAACTTCTTGTATTGGTGATTAATTCTTATTGATCTTGATTCTCTCTTTCAGCACTGACAATAAGGTTAAAATACAGTCTCTCTTTGATCTTCCCTGATGTAGTTTTTAAAAGATTAAGTCCAAAGAATGGTGCATTCATGACCCTGTCTCCTCACAAGGAACAACAGTAGTGAACACACTCAAGAACCTGTCTCCTCACAAGGAACACACGTATTGAGTAGCACCATATCTTAGACTGTAAAAGTTGAGAAAAAGAAGTGAAAAATCGAAAATATCCAAAAGAAAAGATCAAGGGAAGAGAAAATAGAAGAGCTGTGTTGAGATCTATTTGTTCAGTTGTTAGGAAGGGAAAGGAATCTGTAAAGTGATTAAGATGATAGAACCTTGATGAGATATCACACTTAGATAAAAATAAGGAGTTGACAGTAGAAATTTCGGATTTCTTGAAGGGATTTGGACTAGACTTGAGAGATTTGCTAAGCTTGTGATGATTAAACTGAAATTTGACCTTGTGTTGACTATGTGGTATGTGGATTCGAAAGTTCAAACTAGTGTGGTGTTCCTGATGACTGACTGACTGTTTCCTGTTTTCAAACCTCGACCTTATTCTTTGTCTGGTGTTTGCTTGAGGGCAAGCAAAAGCTAAGTCTGGAGGAGTTGATATATCATGGTTTTTATAATTTTTAACCATGATATAAGTCCTTTTTATTGAGTCCTTTTGGTCTTTTTAGAGTCCTAGAAGAGTCTTTGCAGGTTATAGCATGTCTGGAGCATAATTGGAGATTTTGGAACCTTTTGGAGCATTCTGGGTTGAAACCACCAAGTACCCAACTCGGGAAGAAAAGTATGCATATGGGTGACGCTCGTCACCAATCTGGTGACGCTCGTCACCCACCAAGGAAGGAGGTCGTGGCTGTTTTCTAAAAAATAGAGAATTATTTGCAGTTTTGGCCCAAAAGTTCCAGTATTTGCAAAAAGGCCCCATATCGTGTTTTAGCTTGTATATTAGGTTTTTCAGCCATTCTTTTGGCAAATATCTTGTATCTTATTATTTTTAGAGCTTTAGAGAGAGATTTGTAGCAGAGCTTTTGGAGAGACAAATCATACTCCTTCAGAGCAGATTTTGAACTCCTTTATTTCTACTTCTTATTTCTTTTATGCAATCTATTCTTTTCATGATGTTTTCTCAAATCACCATGTCTGAGTAGTCTGTTAGTTAAGTTAGAGCTTTTCAAAGGTTGAAGAAGAGTTTGTAGAATTGCTAAACTATTAGGAAATACATTGGTTCTTCATCTGTGCTTGCATTCATATCGATTTCTTAGACACATCATCTGGATTTCCAAACCCTAGGTTGTTTGATATATGTGAGAGCATTATTAATCACCTGAACTATTATTAGATGAGCAAAACGCCCTAGTACAAAGAGATTTGGCTTAGGAGTTTTGTGAACAATTGAACCTGATCATTACTGCATGTTTAGGTTGTTAGGGTTTGCAAAGAGATTTGAAACTCTGAGATTAGACATACATAACTTCTGCAATGAGAATTGATTAGTTATATCTTTGTGATTCATGTTCAAGACGGTTTTAATTCATTCCTGATTGCATGCATTCTACACTCTCGGATTCAACCTGCGAACTGTCCTGACTTAGCGCCTTTAGCCTTCTGAACTTTAAGAACAAGCATAAAAACGCCCTCTTGCAGTTATTTTACTGTTTTGCATTACATTCATTATTTATCGCTTAGCTTAATCTGAATCTATAATCGCTAGTGTGGTTTACATACTCCCTTGTGATTCGATAACCCCTTGTACTACAACTGCTTTTGCTGTGCACTTGCAGTAGTTTTATTTGGGTAAAACCTGACCCTATCATGTTTTTGGCGTCGTTGCCGGGGCGTAATAGCAGCCAATCGATTTCTAGTATTAGGATTTTGTCTAAGTTTTTATTTGTTTACTGACTTTCAGCTACTTTTCGTTGTTCCTGTTTTAGGTGTATGCCTAATCGCAGAACCAGAAGCAACAAAGAGAAGGAGCTTGTGACTTTGAGCATCGACGAGCTTGCTAGGTTGGAGAGAACTAACAGGAAAGCTAAGAAGCAATCTACAATGGTCGCTCCACTTATCTTGGTTGAAGATGCAGAAGGTCACTTGGTTGACAGTGAAGGAAACAGGAGAAACGAAGAGGGGCAAAGAATTGATCTAGAGGGGAATGTCATTGTTGAACAACAGGTTCAACAAGTGAATGAGAACGTGGGAGTCCTTGCTGCTGCCAATAACGCTGCTGGGCATTTTGTTCAGAGGACTCTAGGTGACTACAACAGACCTGATCAGTTCTATGCCAACAGAGCTGCAATCCGACCTCCTGCTTTCCAGAGGAACGATTCTGAGGTTAAACCAGTCTACTATCAGCTGGTTGACCAGCATCCATTCCATGGCTTACCTCATGAGCACCCCATGGATCACATAGAGAGGTTTGAGGATTTAGCTTCCAGTGTCAAAGCTAATGGGGTTAGCAATGACTTTCTGTTCTGCAAGCTTTTTCCTTACTCTCTTGGAGGAGAGGCTGCATATTGGCTGAAGCAACTGGAGCCTGGTTCATTAACTACTTGGGAAGACACCAAGAATGCCTTTCTGAATAACTTCTATGATGATGCAAGGTCAGAGGACATGAGGACGAAAATTGCATCCTTTACACAAGGTCCTACTGAAGCTTTTAAGGTTTCTTGGATCAGGTTTAAGTCTTATCAAAGGGACTGTCCTCATCATGGTTTCAATCAGGTGCAACTGCTTGGTATATTCTTCAGAGGCATTGACTGGAAATATCAGATGGCACTGGATGCTTCAAGTAGTGGAAACTTCAACACCAACAGACCAGAAGAAGCTGTAAGATTGATTGAAAACTTGGCCTGCAGTAACAGCACTAAGAATGCAGATTTTCAGAGAAAGCAGCAGGCTGGTTTGAATGATGGAAACCAATTAGCTGAAGTTAAGGCTAAGTTGGACAGCATGCACAGCCTTTTGGTGGGAAAGAAGTCAGTCCAATTCGCTGCAGAAGTGGAGAGTTTCGAAAATCCTGAAGACATTGAGCAGAAAGATGTTAACTTCATCAATGGAGGTTTTCAGAACCAAAGGTTTGGGAATCAACAGTGGAACAGGGGATTTAATGGCAACAATCAGAAGAACACATTCCCAGGAAACCAGAATGCTTTTGGTTATACTGCAATACCACAGTTCCAGAAGACTGAAGTTGAGAAACCTTACCAAAACAGCAGGAATTATGGTTCTTCTTCCTACCAAACTGCACCTCCACAAGACAATAAAATGGAAGCTATGCTGGAGCAGATACTTGAAGGACAGCAGAAGATGACAGTGAACTTCAATGGCAAACTAGATTCGCTGTATCAAGACCTGAATGGAAAAATTGAGAGTCTGAACTCTCACATGAAGAAGCTTGATGTGCAGGTTGCTCAAACTGCAGGAGCTGTTCAAAGGCAAGAGGGATTCCTTGCTGGAAGGACTGATATCAATCCCAAGCATCAGGTTAATTCCATCACAGTCAGGAATGAAAAGGAGCTTAAAACAGTGCAGAAAAAGAGGTTGAGTGCAGAGCAGATCGTGCAACAGATGGAGTCTGAAGACGAAAATTTTTCTGTCTCAGAGGTGAGTGACGAGCGTCACCAAGGAGGAGTGACGCTCGTCACCAACCTACAAGGATATCGGGGGTTGTCACAAGTGAGTGACGAGCGTCACCCTCCTGGTGATGGTCGTCACCCACCCCAGAACGAAGCTGCTTCGCCTGTAACTGCAAATTATGACCAGGAACGTGTCTATAAACCCAAAACACCATTCCCCAAGCATCCTAGGAAGTCTAAACAGGAGATAGAAGAAGCCAGATGCAAAGCTATGATAGACAAGCTGATGCTTGAGATCCCACTTGTTGATGCGGTCAAGCTTTCACCAGCTCTAAGAAAGTATGTAAAGAGGATGGTGGTGAATGGTGTAAGTCCTGAGGAAGGAGCATTGCTTACCAGAGACATCAGTGCAATTTTCTTAGGCACAGTTCCAAAGAAGAAGAAGAAGGTGACTGTTTCTAAACAAGTCAACACCATCACTCAAAAGCAGAGTTCCAGAGAAGCTATCTGATCCAGGGACCTTTGTGCTTGATTGCTCAATATCTGCAGGACGTTTTCCACACTCGCTATGTGATCTAGGGTCAAGTATTAACTTGATGCCTTTCTCTGTTGCTGCTAGACTTGGAATGACTAATTTCAAGCCAGCTGGGATCTCTCTCATCCTAGCAGATCGATCCATAAGGACCCCATAAGGCATGTTAGAGAATGTTCATGTTAACATTGAAGGCTGCATAATTCCTACATATTTTGTGGTTCTGAAATATGCTGAAGAACCTAAAGATCCTCTTATTCTGGGAAGACCATTCTTGGCTACTGCTGGCGCCATCATTGATGTGAGAAAGGGGAACATTGAGCTTGATCTTGGTGATCTTGTCATGAACTTTGACATGGATAAGTTAAGAAAGAGTTCTACCATTGATGGTCAGACCTATTATGTAAGAACTTCCAGAGATGAAGAGACTGTCATGGAGCATTCAGAAGACACTATTACTGAGTGTGTCAATGAATCAGATATTAGTGGGCAAGTGAGCAAGATGGCTGTTGAAGAGCCAATATCTGAAACTTCTGCAGAAGCTGTTGGGTTTGAGGATTGGAGTGAAGATGATATTTTCGACATCAGGCTTGAAAAAGAGGTTCCAATGAATACCAAGTTGCTGGAGGAAGACGTGTTTGTGATGGAGGCAAGACTTGCAGAGCTGAATTGCTGGAAAACTGCAGCAACTCGAACTGCAGGGTCGGTGACGACCGTCACTGACCTGGTGACGCTCGTCACCAACCTGAACACAAAGCAGCAACGTGATTTTACAGCTACAAGTCCATCATATGTTGCCAATCCGAAAATTCACCATTCCACAACCAAGAAACCTGCAACTAAGCAAAGGTATGCACTTACTGGAACCAGTTCCAAACCTCCTAATCTCATCAATAAGAATTTAAAAGGTGAAAAAGCTGCTTCACACTTATGCAAGCAACGAGATTCTCATAGAATGCTTGGTGTTTTTTTTGATGATTCTGCAGGAAAAAGAAGTATCCCACCCACAGTCACGACCCACTCTGCTGATGTTCCTCACTTCCTTGGAAGTGTTCATACATCTACTGCTTACAAACCACCATGGATGAGGAGACATTCTTCTCCAAGGCATTCACTGCCACCTTCTGTTCCACCAGCTGTCTGAGCAGCATTCAAAATCGAGCTAATGACTTTAAACAAGCGCTTAGTGGGAGGCAACCCACTGGTAAGTTTTCTTTTTCATATACTTATTTTAGTTTTCTATTACATAGCTAAAAAAAAAACCCAAACATGAGAAAAAAATGGAAAAAAAAAGAGTGAGTTTGTCAGTTTGCTTGGATGATGTCTTGTGAACTTGTTGGACCATGGATTATGCTTTGTTTGGATGTTTTGATGTGTGTTTTTAGTGCTCTTACAGTTTGACTTCGGAGTACACATGATGGCATAGCATTTAAACATCCAACATGTCGATTTCTGGAGTATTAGAGATAGTGACGCTCGTCACCAATCTGGTGACGCTCGTCACTAGCTCCTTCGCGAGGTACCACTTTTCCACCTTGGTTTTACACGTTCTCATGCTTCATTTTGACCGACTCTTGGCTTACTAACACTGGGGACAATGTTTTTTAAGTCTGGGGGAGGTGGTTATTGACGTTGTGTGCTTTGTGTCATGTCTATAGAGTCTTAAAGTTGAGTCAAAAACCTGTTTTAGAGAGTCAAAATTTTGAAATTGTCAGTTTTTCTTGGAACTAACCATAGGACGTTTTTGCTGATAAGAACCATTGCCACAGTAGTTGATTACAAGTCTCACTAAGTTGAAAGTCATAGGTAGATCAGTCTAGCAATGAAGGTTAGAGTTCTTAGAGAGTCTGGAAAATTTGCTGTTAGCTCCACCTTAATGAACTTTAAACCACTTGTATTGGTGATTGATTCTTATTGATCTTGATTCTCTCTTTCAGCACTGACAATAAGGTTAAAATACAGTCTCTCTTTGATCTTCCCTGATGTAGTTTTTAAAAGATTAAGTGATATATCATGGTTTTTATGGTTTTTAACCATGATATAAGTCCTTTTTATTGAGTCTTTTTGGTCTTTTTAGAGTCCTAGTAGTGTCTTTGCAGGTTATAGCATGTCTGGAGCATAATTAGAGATTTTGGAACCTTTTGGAGCATTCTGGGTTGAAGCCACGAAGTACCAAGCTCGAAGCATAAAGTATCACATATGGTGACGCTCGTCACCAATTTGGTGACGCTCGTCACCCATCAAGGAAGGAGCGTGGCTGTTTTATTAAAAGTATGAAGAAGATTTGCAGAATTGGCCCAGAAGTTCCTTTATTTACATGAAGACCCCAGATCGTGTTTAGCCTCTATTTATTAGGTTTTTCAGCCAATGTTGGCTATTATCTTAGTTTTTGAGAATTCAGAGAGCTTAGAGAGAGATTTATTCAGAGCTTTTTGGGGAGACAAATCCTGTACTCTTTTGAGAAGATTTCGAACCCCCTTTATTTCTTACTCTTTCTCTTAATGCAATTTTATTCAGTTATGTTTTGTGATCTCATAATCATGTCTGAGTAATCTGCTAGTTAAGTTAGGGTTTTTCAAAGGTTGATGAAAGGATTGTAGAATCGCTATCTGTTAGGAATATCTTATGGTTTTTCATCTCTGCTTGCTTTAAAATCGAATTTCTGAGACACATCATCCAGGAATCCGAAAATCTTAGGTTGTTAAATATATGTGAGAGCATTATTCATAACCTGAACTAGTATTTGATGAGCAAAGCAACTTAGTGCAAAGAGATTTGGCTTAGGAGTTTTGTAAACAATTGAATCTGATCAATCCTGCACGTTTAGGTTGTTAGGGTTTGCAAAGAGATTTGAAACTCTATGATTTAGGCATAGATAACTTTTGCAATGAGAATTGATTAGTTATACATCAGTGATTCATGTTTAAAATTGTTCTTAATCATTCCTGATTTCCTGCATCATACATTCTTGGATTCAACCTGCGAACTACCCTGACTTAGCGCTTTTAGTCTTCTGGAACTTAGATTATCTTACAAAATCGTTTGATTAATTTCATTCATTCATTCGCATTACATGCATCATTTCTTGCTTAGCTTAATCCGAGTCTACATTCGATAGTGTAGTCTGCATTACTCTCTTGGGATTTCGATACCCCTTGTACTACAACTGCTTTTGCTGTGCACTTGCAATAGTTTTATTTGGATAAAACCTGAGCCCTATCATTAAGTCCAAAGAATGGTGCATTCATGACCATGTCTCCTCACAAGGAACAACAGTAGTGAACACACTCAAGAACCTGTCTCCTCACAAGGAACACAAGTATTGAGTAGCACCATATCTTAGACTGTAAAAGTTGAGAAAAAGAAGTGAAAAATCGAAAATATCCAAAGGAAAAGATCAAGGGAAGAGAAAATAGGAGAGCTGTGTTGAGATCTATTTGTTCAGTTGTTAGGAAGGGAAAAGAATCTGTAAAGTGATTAAGATGATAGAACCTTGATGAGATACCACACTTAGATAAAAATAAGGAGTTGATAGTAGAAATTTCGGATTTCTTGAAGGGATTTGGACAGGACTTGAGAGATTTGCTAAGCTTGTGATGATTAGACTGAAATTTGACCTTGTGTTGACTATGTGGTATGTGGATTCGAAAGTTCAAACTAGTGTGGTGTTCCTGATGACTGACTGACTGTTTCTTGTTTTCAAACCTCGACCGTATTCTTTGTCTGGTGTTTGCTTGAGGGCAAGCAAAAGCTAAGTCTGGAAGAGTTGATATATCATGGTTTTTATGATTTTTAACCATGATATAAGTCCTTTTTATTGAGTCCTTTTGGTTTTTTAGAGTCCTAGAAGAGTCTTTGCAGGTTATAGCATGTCTGGAGCATAATTGGAGATTTTGGAACTTTTTGGAACATTCTGGGTTGAAGCCACCAAGTACCCAACTCGGGAAGAAAAGTATGCATATGGGTGACGCTCGTCACCAATCTGGTGACGCTTGTCACCCAGCAAGGAAGGAGGTCGTGGCTGTTTTCTAAAAGATAGAGAATTATTTGCAGTTTTGGCCCAAAAGTTCCAGTATTTGCAAAAAGGCCCCAGATCGTGTTTTAGCTTGTATATTAGGTTTTTCAGCCATTCTTTTGGCAGATATCTTGTATCTTATTATTTTGAGAGCTTTAGAGAGAGATTTGTAGCAGAGCTTTTGGAGAGACAAATCAGACTCCTTCAGAGCAGATTTTGAACTCCTTTATTTCAACTACTTATTTCTTTTATGCAATCTATTCATTTCATGATGTTTTCTCAAATCACCATGTCTGAGTAGTCTGTTAGTTAAGTTAGGGCTTTTCAAAGGTTGAAGAAGAGTTTGTATAATTGCTAAACTATTAGGAAATTCATTGGTTCTTCATCTGTGCTTGCATTCATATCGATTTCTTAGACACATCATCTGGATTTCGAAACCCTAGGTTGTTTGATATATGTGAGAGCATTATTAATCACCTGAACTAGTATTAGATGAGCAAAACGCCCTAGTACAAAGAGATTTGGCTTAGGAGTATTGTGAACAATTGAACCTGATCATTACTGCATGTTTAGGTTGTTAGGGTTTGCAAAGAGATTTGAAACTCTGTGATTTAGACATACATAACTTCTGCAATGAGAATTGATTAGTTATATCTTTGTGATTCATGTTCAAGACGGTTTTAATTCATTCCTGATTGCATGCATTCTACACTCTCGGATTCAACCTGCGAACTGTCCTGACTTAGCGTCTTTAGCCTTCTGAACTTTAAGAACAAGCATAAAAACGCCCTCTTGCAGTTATTTTACTATTTTGCATTACATTCATTATTTATCGCTTAGCTTAATTAGAATCTATAATCGCTAGTGTGGTTTACATACTCCCTTGGGATTCGATAACCCCTTGTACTACAACTGCTTTTGCTGTGCACTTCCAGTAGTTTTATTTGGGTAAAAACTGACCCTATCATGTTTTTGGCGTCGTTGCCGGGGCGTAATAGCAGCCTATCGATTTCTAGTATTAGGATTATGTCTAAGTTTTTATTTGTTTACTGACTTTCAGCTACTTTTCTTTGTTCCTGTTTTAGGTGTATGCCTAATCGCAGAACCAGAAGCAACAAAGAGAAGGAGCTTGTGACTTTGAGCATCGACGAGCTTGCTAGGTTGGAGAGAACTAACAGGAAAGCTAAGAAGCAATCTACAATGGTCGCTCCACTTATCTTGGTTGAAGATGTAGAAGGTCACTTGGTTGACAGGGAAGGAAACAGGAGAAACGAAGAGGGGCAAAGAATTGATCAAGAGGGGAATGTCATTGTTGAACAACAGGTTCAACAAGTGAATGAGAACGTGGGAGTCCCTGCTGCTGCCAATAACGCTGCTGGGCATTTTGTTCAGAGGACTCTAGGTGACTACAACAGACCTGATCAGTTCTATGCCAACAGAGCTGCAATCCGACCTCCTGCTTTCCAGAGGAACGATTTTGAGGTTAAACCAGTCTACTATCAGCTGGTTGGCCAGCATCCATTCCATGGCTTACCTCATGAGCACCCCATGGATCACATAGAGAGGTTTGAGGATTTAGCTTCCAGTGTCAAAGCTAATGGGGTTAGCAATGACTTTCTGTTCTGCAAGCTTTTTCCTTACTCTCTTGGAGGAGAGGCTGCATATTGGCTGAAGCAACTGGAGCCTGGTTCATTAACTACTTGGGAGGACACCAAGAATGCCTTTCTGAATAACTTCTATGATGATGCAAGGTCAGAGGACATGAGGACGAAAATTGCATCCTTTACACAAGGTCCTACTGAAGCTTTTAAGGTTTCTTGGATCAGGTTTAAGTCTTATCAAAGGGACTGTCCTCATCATGGTTTCAATCAGGTGCAACTGCTTGGTATATTCTTCAGAGGCATTGACTGGAAATATCAGATGGCATTGGATGCTTCAAGTAGTGGAAACTTCAACACCAACAGACCAGAAGAAGCTGTAAGATTGATTAAAAACTTGGCCTGCAGTAACAGCACTAAGAATGCAGATTTTCAGAGAAAGCAGCAGGCTGGTTTGAATGATGGAAACCAAATAGCTGAAGTTAAGGTTAAGTTGGACAGCATGCACAGCCTTTTGGTGGGAAAGAAGTCAGTCCAATTCGCTGCAGAAGTGGAGAGTTTCGAAAATCCTGAAGACATTGAGCAGAAAGATGTTAACTTCATCAATGGAGGTTTTCAGAACCAAAGGTTTGGGAATCAACAGTGGAACAGAGGATTTAATGGCAACAATCAGAAGAACACATTCCCAGGAAACCAGAATGCTTTTGGTTATACTCCAATACCACAACTCCAGAAGACTGAAGTTGAGAAACCTTACCAAAACAGCAGGAATTATGGTTCTTCTTCCTACCAAACTGCACATCCACAAGACAATAAAATGGAAGCTATGCTGGAGCAGATACTTGAAGGACAGCAGAAGATGACAGTGAACTTCAATGGCAAACTAGATTCGCTGTATCAAGACCTGAATGGAAAAATTGAGAGTCTGAACTCTCACATGAAGAAGCTTGATGTGCAGGTTGCTCAAACTGCAGGAGCTGTTCAAAGGCAAGAGGGATTCCTTCCTGGAAGGACTGATATCAATCCCAAGCATCAGGTTAATTCCATCACAGTCAGGAATGAAAAGGAGCTTAAAACAGTGCAGAAAAAGAGGTTGAGTGCAGAGCAGATCGTGCAACAGATGGAGTCTGAAGACGAAAATTTTTCTGTCTCAGAGGTGAGTGACGAGCGTCACCAAGGAGGAGTGACGCTCGTCACCAACCTACAAGGATATCGGGGGTTGTCACAAGTGAGTGACGAGCGTCACCCTCCTGGTGATGGTCGTCACCGACCCCAGAACGAAGCTGCTTCGCCTGTAACTGCAAATTATGACCAGGAACGTGTCTATAAACCCAAAACACCATTCCCCAAGCATCCTAGGAAGTCTAAACAGGAGATATAAGAAGCCAGATGCAAAGTTATGATAGACAAGCTGATGCTTGAGATCCCACTTGTTGATGCAGTCAAGCTTTCACCAGCTCTAAGAAGGTATGTAAAGAGGATGGTGGTGAATGGTGTAAGTCCTGAGGAAGGAGCATTGCTTACCAGAGACATCAGTGCAATTCTCTTAGGCACAGTTCCAAAGAAGAAGAAGAAGGTGACTGTTTCTAAACAAGTCAACACCATCACTCAAAGCAGAGTTCCAGAGAAGCTATCTGATCCAGGGACCTTTGTGCTTGATTGCTCAATATCTGCAGGACGTTTTCCACACTCGCTATGTGATCTAGGGTCAAGTATTAACTTGATGCCTTTCTCTGTTGCTGCTAGACTTGGAATGACTAATTTCAAGCCAGCTGGGATCTCTCTCATCCTAGCAGATCGATCCATAAGGACCCCATAAGGCATGTTAGAGAATGTTCATGTTAACATTGATGACTGCATAATTCCTACAGATTTTGTGGTTCTGAAATATGCTGAAGAACCTAAAGATCCTCTTATTCTGGGAAGACCATTCTTGGCTACTGCTGGCGCCATCATTGATGTGAGAAAGGGGAACATTGAGCTTGATCTTGGTGATCTTGTCATGAACTTTGACATGGATAAGTTAAGAAAGAGTTCTACCATTGATGGTCAGACCTATTATGTAAGAACTTCCAGAGATGAAGAGACTGTCATGGAGCATTCAGAAGATACTATTACTGAGTGTGTCAATGAATCAGATATTAGTGGGCAAGTGAGCAAGATGGCTGTTGAAGAGCCAATATCTGAAACTTCTGTAGAAGCTGTTGGGTTTGAGGATTGGAGTGAAGATGATACTTTCGACATCAGGCTTGAAAAAGAGGTTCCAATGAATACCAAGTTGCTGGAGGAAGACGTGTTTGTGATGGAGGCAAGACTTGCAGAGCTGAATTGCTGGAAAACTGCAGCAACTCGAACTGCAGGGTCGGTGACGACCGTCACTGACCTGGTGACGCTCGTCACCAACCTGAACACAAAGCAGCAACGTGATTTTACAGCTACAAGTCCATCATATGTTGCCAATCCGAAAATTCACCATTCCACAACCCAGAAACCTGCAACTAAGCAAAGGTATGCACTTCCTGGAACCAGTTCCAAACCTCCTAATCTCATCAATAAGAATTTAAAAGGTGAAAAAGCTGCTTCACACTTATGCAAGCAACGAGATTCTCATAGAATGTTTGGTGTTTTTTTAATGATTCTGCAGGAAAAAGAAGTATCCCACCCACAGTCACGACCCACTCTGCTGATGTTCCTCACTTCCTTGGAAGTGTTCATACATCTACTGCTTACAAACCACCATGGATGAGGAGACATTCTTCTCCAAGGCATTCACTGCCACCTTCTGTTCCACCAGCTGTCTGAGCAGCATTCAAAATCGAGCTAATGACTTTAAACAAGCGCTTAGTGGGAGGCAACCCACTGGTAAGTTTTCTTTTTCATATACTTATTTTAGTTTTCTATTACATAGCTAAAAAAAAAACCAAACATGAGAAAAAAATCGAAAAAAAAAGAAGAGTCAGTTTGTCAGTTTGCTTGGATGATGTCTTGTGAACTTGTTGGACCATGGATTATGCTTTGTTTGGATGTTTTGATGTGTGTTTTTAGTGCTCTTACAGTTTGACTTCGGAGTACACATGATGGCATAGCATTTAAACATCCAACATGTCGATTTCTGGAGTATCAGAGATAGTGACGCTCGTCACCAATCTGGTGACGCTCGTCACTAGCTCCTTCGCGAGGTACCACTTTTCCACCTTGGTTTTACACGTTCTCATGCTTCATTTTGACCGACTCTTTGCTTACTAACACTGGGGACAATGTTTTTTAAGTCTGGGGGAGGTGGTTACTGACGTTGTGTGCTTTGTGTCATGTCTATAGAGTCTTAAAGTTGAGTCAAAAACCTGTTTTAGAGAGTCAAAATTTTGAAATTGTCAGTTTTTCTTGGAACTAACCATAGGACGTTTTTGCTGATAAGAACCATTGCCACAGTAGTTGATTACAAGTCTCACTAAGTTGAAAGTCATAGGTAGATCAGTCTAGCAATGAAGGTTAGAGTTCTTAGAGAGTCTGGAAAATTTGCTGTTAGCTCCACCTTAATGAACTTTAAACCTCTTGTATTGGTGATTGATTCTTATTGATCTTGATTCTCTCTTTCAGCACTGACAATAAGGTTAAAATACAGTCTCTCTTTGATCTTCCCTGATGTAGTTTTTAAAAGATTAAGTGATATATCATGGTTTTTATGGTTTTTAACCATGATATAAGTCCTTTTTATTGAGTCTTTTTGGTCTTTTTAGAGTCCTAGTAGTGTCTTTGCAGGTTATAGCATGTCTGGAGCATAATTGGAGATTTTGGAACCTTTTGGAGCATTCTGGGTTGAAGCCACGAAGTACCAAGCTCGAAGCATAAAGTATCACATATGGTGACGCTCGTCACCAATTTGGTGACGCTCGTCACCCATCAAGGAAGGAGCGTGGCTGTTTTATTAAAAGTATGAAGAAGATTTGCAGAATTGGCCCAGAAGTTCCTTTATTTACATGAAGACTCCAGATCGTGTTCAGCCTCTATTTATTAGGTTTTTCAGCCATTGTTGGCTATTATCTTAGTTTTTGAGAATTCAGAGAGCTTAGAGAGAGATTTATTCAGAGCTTTTTGGGGAGACAAATCCTGTACTCTTTTGAAAAGATTTCGAACCCCCTTTATTTCTTACTCTTTCTCTTAATACAATTTTATTCAGTTATGTTTTGTGATCTCATAATCATGTCTGAGTAATCTGCTAGTTAAGTTAGGGTTTTTCAAAGGTTGATGAAAGGATTGTAGAATCGCTATCTGTTAGGAATATCTTATGGTTTTTCATCTCTGCTTGCTTTAAAATCGAATTTCTGAGACACATCATCCAGGAATCCGAAAATCTTAGGTTGTTAAATATATGTGAGAGCATTATTCATAACCTGAACTAGTATTTGATGAGTAAAGCAACTTAGTGCAAAGAGATTTGGCTTAGGAGTTTTGTAAACAATTAAATCTGATCAATCCTGCACGTTTAGGTTGTTAGGGTTTGCAAAGAGATTTGAAACTCTGTGATTTAGGCATAGATAACTTTTGCAATGAGAATTGATTAGTTATACATCAGTGATTCATGTTTAAAATTATTCTTAATCATTCCTGATTTCCTGCATCATACATTCTTGGATTCAACCTGCGAACTACCCTGACTTAGCGCTTTTAGTCTTCTAGAACTTAGATTATCTTACAAAATCGTTTGATTAATTTCATTCATTCATTCGCATTACATGCATCATATCTTGCTTAGCTTAATCCGAGTCTACATTCGATAGTGTAGTCTGCATTACTCTCTTGGGATTTCGATACCCCTTGTACTACAACTGCTTTTGCTGTGCACTTGCAGTAGTTTTATTTGGGTAAAACCTGAGCCCTATCATTAAGTCCAAAGAATGGTGCATTCATGACCATGTCTCCTCACAAGGAACAACAGTAGTGAACACACTCAAGAACCTGTCTCCTCACAAGGAACACAAGTATTGAGTAGCATCATATCTTAGACTGTAAAAGTTGAGAAAAAGAAGTGAAAAATCGAAAATATCCAAAGGAAAAGATCAAGGGAAGAGAAAATAGGAGAGCTGTGTTGAGATCTATTTGTTCAGTTGTTAGGAAGGGAAAAGAATCTGTAAAGTGATTAAGATGATAGAACCTTGATGAGATATCACACTTAGATAAAAATAAGGAGTTGATAGTAGAAATTTTGGATTTCTTGAAGGGATTTGGACTGGACTTGAGAGATTTGCTAAGCTTGTGATGATTAGACTGAAATTTGACCTTGTGTTGACTATGTGGTATGTGGATTCGAAAGTTCAAACTAGTGTGGTGTTCCTGATGACTGACTGACTGTTTCTTGTTTTCAAACCTCGACCTTATTCTTTGTCTGGTGTTTGCTTGAGAGCAAGCAAAAGCTAAGTCTGGAGGAGTTGATATATCATGGTTTTTATGGTTTTTAACCATGATATAAGTCCTTTTTATTGAGTCCTTTTGGTCTTTTTAGAGTCCTAGAAGAGTCTTTGCAAGTTATAGCATGTCTGGAGCGTAATTGGAGATTTTGGAACTTTTTGGAACATTCTGGGTTGAAGCCACCAAGTACCCAACTCGGGAAGAAAAGTATGCATATGGGTGACGCTCGTCACCAATCTGGTGACGCTTGTCACCCACCAAGGAAGGAGGTCGTGGCTGTTTTCTAAAAGATAGAGAATTATTTGCAGTTTTGGCCCAAAAGTTCCAGTATTTACAAAAAAGCCCCATATCGTGTTTTAGCTTGTATATTAGGTTTTTCAGCCATTCTTTTGGCAGATATCTTGTATCTTATTATTTTGAGAGCTTTAGAGAGAGATTTGTAGCAGAGCTTTTGGAGAGACAAATCAGACTCCTTCAGAGCAGATTTTGAACTCCTTTATTTCTACTTCTTATTTCTTTTATGCAATCTATTCATTTCATGATGTTTTCTCAAATCACCATGTCTGAGTAGTCTGTTAGTTAAGTTAGGGCTTTTCAAAGGTTGAAGAAGAGTTTGTATAATTGCTAAACTATTAGGAAATTCATTGGTTCTTCATCTGTGCTTGCATTCATATCGATTTCTTAGACACATCATCTGGATTTCGAAACCCTAGGTTGTTTGATATATGTGAGAGCATTATTAATCACCTGAACTAGTATTAGATGAGCAAAACGCCCTAGTACAAAGAGATTTGGCTTAGGAGTATTGTGAACAATTGAACCTGATCATTACTGCATGTTTAGGTTGTTAGGGTTTGCAAAGAGATTTGAAACTCTGTGATTTAGACATACATAACTTCTGCAATGAGAATTGATTAGTTATATCTTTGTGATTCATGTTCAAGACGGTTTTAATTCATTCCTGATTGCATGCATTCTACACTCTCGGATTCAACCTGCGAACTGTCCTAACTTAGCGCCTTTAGCCTTCTGAACTTTAAGAACAAGCATAAAAACGCCCTCTTGCAGTTATTTTACTGTTTTGCATTACATTCATTATTTATCGCTTAGCTTAATTTGAATCTATAATCGCTAGTGTGGTTTAAATACTCCATTGGGATTCGATAACCCCTTGTACTACAACTGCTTTTGCTGTGCACTTGCAGTAGTTTTATTTGGGTAAAACCTAACCCTATCATGTTTTTGGCGTCGTTGTCGGGGCGTAATAGCAGCCTATCGATTTCTAGTATTTGGATTTTGTCTAAGTTTTTATTTGTTTACTGACTTTCAGCTACTTTTCTTTGTTCCTGTTTTAGGTGTATGCCTAATCGCAGAACCAGAAGCAACAAAGAGAAGGAGCTTGTGACTTTGAGCATCGACGAGCTTGCTAGGTTGGAGAGAACTAACAGGAAAGCTAAGAAGCAATCTACAATGGTCGCTCCACTTATCTTGGTTGAAGATGTAGAAGGTCACTTGGTTGACAGGGAAGGAAACAGGAGAAACGAAGAGGGGCAAAGAATTGATCAAGAGGGGAATGTCATTGTTGAACAACAGGTTCAACAAGTGAATGAGAACGTGGGAGTCCCTGCTGCTGCCAATAACGCTGCTGGGCATTTTGTTCAGAGGACTCTAGGTGACTACAACAGACCTGATCAGTTCTATGCCAACAGAGCTGCAATCCGACCTCCTGCTTTCCAGAGGAACGATTTTGAGGTTAAACCAGTCTACTATCAGCTGGTTGGCCAGCATCTATTCCATGGCTTACCTCATGAGCACCCCATGGATCACATAGAGAGGTTTGAGGATTTAGCTTCCAGTGTCAAAGCTAATGGGGTTAGCAATGACTTTCTGTTCTGCAAGCTTTTTCCTTACTCTCTTGGAGGAGAGGCTGCATATTGGCTGAAGCAACTGGAGCCTGGTTCATTAACTACTTGGGAGGACACCAAGAATGCCTTTCTGAATAACTTCTATGATGATGCAAGGTCAGAGGACATGAGGACGAAAATTGCATCCTTTACACAAGGTCCTACTGAAGCTTTTAAGGTTTCTTGGATCAGGTTTAAGTCTTATCAAAGGGACTGTCCTCATCATGGTTTCAATCAGGTGCAACTGCTTGGTATATTCTTCAGAGGCATTGACTGGAAATATCAGATGGCACTGGATGCTTCAAGTAGTGGAAACTTCAACACCAACAGACCAGAAGAAGCTGTAAGATTGATTGAAAACTTGGCCTGCAGTAACAGCACTAAGAATGCAGATTTTCAGAGAAAGCAGCAGGCTGGTTTGAATGATGGAAACCAAATAGCTGAAGTTAAGGCTAAGTTGGACAGCATGCACAGCCTTTTGGTGGGAAAGAAGTCAGTCCAATTCGCTGCAGAAGTGGAGAGTTTCGAAAATCCTGAAGACATTGAGCAGAAAGATGTTAACTTCATCAATGAAGGTTTTCAGAACCAAAGGTTTGGGAATCAACAGTGGAACAGAGGATTTAATGGCAACAATCAGAAGAACACATTCCCAGGAAACCAGAATGCTTTTGGTTATACTCCAATACCACAGTTCCAGAAGACTGAAGTTGAGAAACCTTACCAAAACAGCAGGAATTATGGTTCTTCTTCCTACCAAACTGCACCTCCACAAGACAATAAAATGGAAGCTATGCTGGAGCAGATACTTGAAGGACAGCAGAAGATGACAGTGAACTTCAATGGCAAACTAGATTCGCTGTATCAAGACCTGAATGGAAAAATTGAGAGTCTGAACTCTCACATGAAGAAGCTTGATGTGCAGGTTGCTCAAACTGCAGGAGCTGTTCAAAGGCAAGAGGGATTCCTTCCTGGAAGGACTGATATCAATCCCAAGCATCAGGTTAATTCCATCACAGTCAGGAATGAAAAGGAGCTTAAAACAGTGCAGAAAAAGAGGTTGAGTGCAGAGCAGATCGTGCAACAGATGGAGTCTGAAGACGAAAATTTTTCTGTCTCAGAGGTGAGTGACGAGCGTCACCAAGGAGGAGTGACGCTCGTCACCAACCTACAAGGATATCGGGGGTTGTCACAAGTGAGTGACGAGTGTCACCCTCCTGGTGATGGTCGTCACCCACCCCAGAACGAAGCTGCTTCGCCTGTAACTGCAAATTATGACCAGGAACGTGTCTATAAACCCAAAACACCATTCCCCAAGCATCCTAGGAAGTCTAAACAGGAGATAGAAGAAGCCAGATGCAAAGCTATGATAGACAAGCTGATGCTTGAGATCCCACTTGTTGATGCAGTCAAGCTTTCACCAGCTCGAAGAAGGTATTTAAAGAGGATGGTGGTGAATGGTGTAAGTCCTGAGGAAGGAGCATTGCTTACCAGAGACATCAGTGCAATTCTCTTAGGCACAGTTCCAAAGAAGAAGAAGAAGGTGACTGTTTCTAAACAACTCAACACCATCACTCAAAGCAGAGTTCCAGAAAAGCTATCTGATCCAAGGACCTTTGTGCTTCATTGCTCAATATATGCAGGACGTTTTCCACACTCGCTATGTGATCTAGGGTCAAGTATTAACTTGATGCCTTTCTCTGTTGCTGCTAGACTTGAAATGACTAATTTCAAGCCAGCTGGGATCTCTCTCATCCTAGCAGATCGATCCATAAGGACCCCATAAGGCATGTTAGAGAATGTTCATGTTAACATTGAAGGCTGCATAATTCCTACAGATTTTGTGGTTCTGAAATATGCTGAAGAACCTAAAGATCCTCTTATTCTGGGAAGACCATTCTTGGCTACTGCTGGCGCCATCATTGATGTGAGAAAGGGGAACATTGAGCTTGATCTTGGTGATCTTGTCATGAACTTTGACATGGATAAGTTAAGAAAGAGTTCTACCATTGATGGTCAGACCTATTATGTAAGAACTTCCAGAGATGAAGAGACTGTCATGGAGCATTCAGAAGACACTATTACTGAGTGTGTCAATGAATCAGATATTAGTGGGCAAGTGAGCAAGATGGCTGTTGAAGAGCCAATATCTGAAACTTCTGCAGAAGCTGTTGGGTTTGAGGATTGGAGTGAAGATGATATTTTCGACATCAGGCTTGAAAAAGAGGTTCCAATGAATACCAAGTTGCTGGAGGAAGACGTGTTTGTGATGGAGGCAAGACTTGCAGAGCTGAATTGCTGGAAAACTGCAGCAACTCGAACTGCAGGGTCGGTGACGACCGTCACTGACCTGGTGACGCTCGTCACCAACCTGAACACAAAGCAGCAACGTGATTTTACAGCTACAAGTCCATCATATGTTGCCAATCCGAAAATTCACCATTCCACAACCAAGAAACCTGCAACTAAGCAAAGGTATGCACTTCCTGGAACCAGTTCCAAACCTCCTAATCTCATCAATAAGAATTTAAAAGGTGAAAAAGCTGTTTCACACTTATGCAAGCAACGAGATTCTCATAGAATGCTTGGTGTTTTTTTTGATGATTCTGCAGGAAAAAGAAGTATCCCACCCACAGTCACGACCCACTCTGCTGATGTTCCTCACTTCCTTGGAAGTGTTCATACATCTACTGCTTACAAACCACCATGGATGAGGAGACATTCTTCTCCAAGGCATTCACTGCCACCTTCTGTTCCACCAGCTGTCTGAGCAGCATTCAAAATCGAGCTAATGACTTTAAACAAGCGCTTAGTGGGAGGCAACCCACTGGTAAGTTTTCTTTTTCATATACTTATTTTAGTTTTCTATTACATAGCTAAAAAAAAAACCCAAACATGAGAAAAAAATCGAAAAAAAAAAAGAGTCAGTTTGTCAGTTTGCTTGGATGATGTCTTGTGAACTTGTTGGACCATGGATTATGCTTTTTTTGGATGTTTTGATGTGTGTTTTTAGTGCTCTTACAGTTTGACTTCGGAGTACACATGATGGCATAGCATTTAAACATCCAACATGTCGATTTCTGAAGTATCAGAGATAGTGACGCTCGTCACCAATCTGGTGACGCTCGTCACTAGCTCCTTCGCGAGGTACCACTTTTCCACCTTGGTTTTACACGTTCTCATGCTTCATTTTGACCGACTCTTGGCTTACTAACACTGGGGACAATGTTTTTTAAGTCTGGGGGAGGTGGTTATTGACGTTGTGTGCTTTGTGTCATGTCTATAGAGTCTTAAAGTTGAGTCAAAAACCTGTTTTAGAGAGTCAAAATTTTGAAATTGTCAGTTTTTCTTGGAACTAACCATAGGACGTTTTTGCTGATAAGAACCATTGCCACAGTAGTTGATTACAAGTCTCACTAAGTTGAAAGTCATAGGTAGATCAGTCTAGCAATGAAGGTTAGAGTTCTTAGAGAGTCTGGAAAATTTGCTGTTAGCTCCACCTTAATGAACTTTAAACCTCTTGTATTGGTGATTGATTCTTATTGATCTTGATTCTCTCTTTCAGCACTGACAATAAGGTTAAAATACAGTCTCTCTTTGATCTTCCCTGATGTAGTTTTGAAAAGATTAAGTGATATATCATGGTTTTTATGGTTTTTAACCATTATATAAGTCCTTTTTATTGAGTCTTTTTGGTCTTTTTAGAGTCCTAGTAGTGTCTTTGCAGGTTATAGCATGTCTGGAGCATAATTGGAGATTTTGGAACCTTTTGGAGCATTCTGGGTTGAAGCCACGAAGTACCAAGCTCGAAGCATAAAGTATCACATATGGTGACGCTCGTCACCCATCAAGGAAGGAGCGTGGCTGTTTTATTAAAAGTATGAAGAAGATTTGCAGAATTGGCCCAGAAGTTCCTTTATTTACATGAAGACCCCAGATCGTGTTTAGCCTCTATTTATTAGGTTTTTCAGCCATTGTTGGCTATTATCTTAGTTTTTGAGAATTCAGAGAGCTTAGAGAGAGATTTATTCAGAGCTTTTTGGGGAGACAAATCCTGTACTCTTTTGAGAAGATTTCGAACCCCCTTTATTTCTTACTCTTTCTCTTAATGCAATTTTATTCAGTTATGTTTTGTGATCTCATAATCATGTCTGAGTAATCTGCTAGTTAAGTTAGGATTTTTCAAAGGTTGATGAAAGGATTGTAGAATCGCTATCTGTTAGGAATATCTTATGGTTTTTCATCTCTGCTTGCTTTAAAATCGAATTTCTGAGACACATCATCCAGGAATCCGAAAATCTTAGGTTGTTAAATATATGTGAGAGCATTATTCATAACCTGAACTAGTATTTTATGAGCAAAGCAACTTAGTGCAAAGAGATTTGGCTTAGGAGTTTTGTAAACAATTGAATCTGATCAATCCTGCACGTTTAGGTTGTTAGGGTTTGCAAAGAGATTTGAAACTCTGTGATTTAGGCATAGATAACTTTTGCAATGAGAATTGATTAGTTATACATCAGTGATTCATGTTTAAAATTGTTCTTAATCATTCCTGATTTCCTGCATCATACATTCTTGGATTCAACCTGCGAACTACCCTGACTTAGCGCTTTTAGTCTTCTGGAACTTAGATTATCTTACAAAATCGTTTGATTAATTTCATTCATTCATTCGCATTACATGCATCATATCTTGCTTAGCTTAATCCGAGTCTACATTCGATAGTGTAGTCTGCATTACTCTCTTGGGATTTCGATACCCCTTGTACTACAACTGCTTTTGCTGTGCACTTGCAGTAGTTTTATTTGGGTAAAACCTGAGCCCTATCATTAAGTCCAAAGAATGGTGCATTCATGACCATGTCTCCTCACAAGGAACAACAGTAGTGAACACACTCAAGAACCTGTCTCCTCACAAGGAACACAAGTATTGAGTAGCACCATATCTTAGACTTTAAAAGTTGAGAAAAAGAAGTGAAAAATCGAAAATATCCAAAGGAAAAGATCAAGGGAAGAGAAAATAGGAGAGCTGTGTTGAGATCTATTTGTTCAGTTGTTAGGAAGGGAAAAGAATCTGTAAAGTGATTAAGATGATAGAACCTTGATGAGATATCACACTTAGATAAAAATAAGGAGTTGATAGTAGTAATTTCGGATTTCATGAAGGGATTTGGACTGGACTTGAGAGATTTGCTAAGCTTGTGATGATTAGACTGAAATTTGACCTTGTGTTGACTATGTGGTATGTGGATTCGAAAGTTCAAACTAGTGTGGTGTTCCTGATGACTGACTGACTGTTTCTTGTTTTCAAACCTCGACCTTATTCTTTGTCTGGTGTTTGCTTGAGGGCAAGCAAAAGCTAAGTCTGGAGGAGTTGATATATCATGGTTTTTATGGTTTTTAACCATGATATAAGTCCTTTTTATTGAGTCCTTTTGGTCTTTTTAGAGTCCTAGAAGAGTCTTTGCAGGTTATAGCATGTCTGGAGCATAATTGGAGATTTTGAAACTTTTTGGAACATTCTGGGTTGAAGCCACCAAGTACCCAACTCGGGAAGAAAAGTATGCATATGGGTGATGCTCGTCACCAATCTGGTGACGCTTGTCACCCACCAAGGAAGGAGGTCGTGGCTGTTTTCTAAAAGATAGAGAATTATTTGCAGTTTTGGCCCAAAAGTTCCAGTATTTGCAAAAAAGCCCCAGATCGTGTTTTAGCTTGTATATTAGGTTTTTCAGCCATTCTTTTGGCAGATATCTTGTATCTTATTATTTTGAGAGCTTTAGAGAGAGATTTGTAGCAGAGCTTTTGGAGAGACAAATCAGACTCCTTCAGAGCAGATTTTGAACTCCTTTATTTCTACTTCTTATTTCTTTTATGCAATCTATTCATTTCATGATGTTTTCTCAAATCACCATGTCTGAGTAGTCTGTTAGTTAAGTTAGGGCTTTTCAAAGGTTGAAGAAGAGTTTGTATAATTGCTAAACTATTAGGAAATTCATTGGTTCTTCATCTGTGCTTGCATTCATATCGATTTCTTAGACACATCATCTGGATTTCGAAACCCTAGGTTGTTTGATATATGTGAGAGCATTATTAATCACCTGAACTAGTATTAGATGAGCAAAATGCCCTAGTACAAAGAGATTTGGCTTAGGAGTTTTGTGAACAATTGAACCTGATTATTACTGCATGTTTAGGTTGTTAGGTTGCAAGAGATTTGAAACTCTGTAATTTAGACATACATAACTTCTGCAATGAGAATTGATTAGTTATATCTTTGTAATTCATGTTCAAGACGGTTTTAATTCATTCCTGATTGCATGCATTCTACACTCTCGGATTCAACCTGCGAACTGTCCTGACTTAGCGCCTTTAGCCTTCTGAACTTTAATAACAAGCATCAAAACGCTCTCTTGCACTTATTTTACTGTTTTGCATTACATTCATTATTTATCGCTTAACTTAATCTGAATCTATAATCGCTAGTGTGGTTTACATACTCCCTTGGGATTCGATAACCCCTTGTACTACAACTGCTTTTGCTGTGCACTTGCAGTAGTTTTATTTGGGTAAAACCTGACCCTATCATGGCAATGGAGCCATGGTCAATACATCCGAGTGGAGAGCTTGTTCTTGGTGAGCGCTTGAGACGATGAGTTGATATCGTGAGTTTAGAGTCTTTGGTGTGTGTCGTGAGCCATGTATGGCAATAATCGGGGAAGTACCAAGGGACCTAAGATCATACGGGCCGTGCAGTGAGATCCGCATGTTACTCATATGATATGGGGGGAACAAGCTAATCGTACGTTATTAACCCTAACCTAGACGTCACAGAAATAAATTGTTAAGAGATACTGCATGACAAAATCCATTTTCACAAAGATAGAGTAATCCACTCAAACGCAAAGAATACTTTATAGCAAACTTCAATAAATATAGAATATATTAAATTATTAAAATATAATTTATTATAAAAAATCTGATTAAAAATACAAAAAAAGATAAATGAGATTATGTCTTTCCATTATTGCAATACATCAAAGATATTCCATAAAAAAATTAAAAGAGTACATCACGATCGATCTTCATTTTTTCGTTTAAGGCATCTATAAAGATGATGAAGTCCGAATCTCCATCTTTTTACGCTTCACATTTTCTCGTAGGCCTTCAAGATTTGCTTTCAAAGCAAATAATTCCTTGAAATTTAAATCTTTGATCATTTTCTTCTCATAATTTTCAACCAAGTCATGTAATCTTTTCTCGAAAACCTATAATATATTATCAATGAATGTTAAAAAGGCAGAATAAAAACTAGATAAAACATACAGAGAATCATGAGTTTTATTTTCAAATCATGGTTTTCTAATGGCTTGACAATGGATAATATGATAAATCTGTGCTAGCTCGAATTAAAAATTTCAATGTTACGATCTACTGCTAAGGTCTCATTCAAATTGCTAGATTTAACTATTTTGTAAATTTATTTTAAGGTCGTCAACATTATTTTGATTAACTAAATAAAAATTCAAGATAAACAAAATACCTTTCCAAGCTCTTTCTCCAGTTCTAATTCTTCTATTAGACCATCGAGTGTGGTTTGAAGCTTAGGAATCGTAGCTTGACTATTTTGAACAACAATGTTCAACTCAGTCTCTTTATCACCCATTTTTTCAGCCTTGGATTATTTTTGTTTTTTTGGTATTGTTGTTATTGTTTTTCTTCTCGTTACTAATGCACATTATTTTATAGATGTATTTGGTCAAATGAGTTAAGAGCACTAATGTAATACTTTCTTATGCCGGCATATTTTTTCAAAACAATATTTGAAATTGAACTGATTATTCTGTTTTTCTTCCATATATTTTTGTCAATACTAGAAAATTTATCTTTATTATCATTTTCATTCAAAATATTTCATTCAACATATACTATTCAAATATTACATTCAACATGTATTTATTAATAACTAGTAATTTATGACCAATTACGATTAAAAATAGATAAAATCATACAATTATTCTAATATTAAATAATACTTATCTTAAAATTTATTATAGATTCAAAAAAATATAAATACCATACTTTTCATATTTTTCAATATCTCTAGATATAATTCTATATATATTAATTTCTATTTTTAAATAATTCAGCACGCTTCAAACATATACATGAGACACGATATTTTGAATATATATATATATATTTATAAAACCTTTATAATAAAAATGAATTATATAAATAACTAGTTAATCTTAGGCAATTTAGATTAAATAGAGAATATTTAGAAAATATTAAAGTTTTCTAACGTTCATAAATATTTTATAACCGTTAGGGTTTATGTTGGGACAGATGCCGTGGACCGCCTAGCCGGATTTGATACCCACTATCTCCCCTCGCCATCTCCTTCGCCTCCTAGGCCAAGCTGAGGAAGAATCTGCTATGGACTGTTATTTGTTTTCGGTTTTTTGTCACGCCTTGTTTAGGGTCAAACCATGCAATGCTACTTCTGCTTTAGAACTGAATCCCAGACAGCTTTTGCTTAGGTTGCTGGTTGATTGTGTGAATCATCTAGATGTGTCTAGGGTTTCGGAAACTAAAAATGCATGAGACTAAAATGAATACTACTTGTGTACCACGCCTTGATATGATTGTTTGTTGTATATTCAACTTGCTTACTGTTTGATCTCGTAGTACATGTAAAGAGGTTCAGTACTTAATACGATATATTGTGAAATAATTGTTGAGACTATTTGTGATTCAAAATGAGATTTGTGATCAGGTGGCAATGGAGCCATGGTCAATACATCCGAGTGGAGAGCTTGTTCTTGGTGAACGCTTGAGACGATGAGTTGATATCGTGAGTTTAGAGTCTTTGGTGTGTGTCGTGAGCCATGTCTGGCCATAATCGGGGAAGTACCAAGGGACCTAACATCATACGGGGCGGTGCAGTAAGATCTACATGTTACTCATATGATATGGGGGGAACAAGCTAATCGTACGTTATTAACCCTAACCTAGACATCACAGAAATAAATTGTTAAGAGATACTGCATGACAAAATCCGTTTTCATAAAAATAGAGTAATCCACTCAAACGCAAAGAATACTTTATAGAAAACTTCAATAAATATAACAATATATTAAATTATTAAAATATAATTTATTATGAGAATCAGATTTAAAATACAAAAAAAATGAGATTACGTCTTTCCATTATTGCAATACATCAAAGATATTCTATAAAAAAATTAAAAGAGTACATCACGATCGATCTTTATTTTATCGTTTAAGGCAATCTATAAAGATGATGAAGTCTGAATCTCCATCTTTTTACGCTTCACATTTTCTCGTAGGCCTTCAAGATTTGCTTTCAAAGCAACTAATTCCTTGAAATTTAAATCTTTGATCATTTTCTTCTCATAATTTTCAACCAACTCATGTAATATTTTCTCCAAAACGTATAATATATTATCAATAAATGTTAAAAAGGCAGAATAAAAACTAGATAAAACATACAGAGAATCATGAGTTTTATTTTCAAATCATTGTTTTCTAATGGCTTGAGAATGGATAATATGATAAATCTGTGCTAGCTCGAATTAAAAATTTCAATGTTACGATCTACTGCTAAGATTTCATTCAAATTGCTAGATTTAACTGTTTTGTACATTTATTTTAAGGTCGTCAACATTATTTTGATTAACTAAATATTAATTTAAGATAAACAAAATACCTTTCCAAGCTCTTTCTCCAGTTCTAATTCTTCCATTAGACCATCGAATGTTGTTTGAAGCTTAGAAATCGTAGCTTGACTATTTTGAACCACAATGTTCATCTCACTCTTTATCACCCATTTTTTCAACCTTGGATTATTTTTGTTTTTTTTGGTATTGTTGTTATTGTTTTTCTTCTCGTTACTAATGCACATTATTTTATAGATGTATTTAGTCAAATGATTTAAAACCACTAATGTAATACTTTCTTATGTGGGCATATTTTTTCAAAACAATATTTGTAATTTAACTTATTATTCTTTTTTTCGTCCATATATTTTTGTTAATTCTAGAAAATTTACCTTTATTATCATTTTCATTCAAAATACTTCATTCAACATATACTATTCAAATATTACATTCAACATGTATTTATTGATAACTAGTAATTTATGACCAAATACGATTAAAAGTAGATAAAATCATACGATTATGCTAATATTAAATAATACTTATCTTAAAATTTATTATAGATTCAACAAAATATAAATACCATACTTTTCAGATTTTTCAATATCTCTAGATATTATTCTATATATATTAATTTCTATGTTTAAATAATTCAGCACGCGTCAAACATATACATAAGACACGATATTTTGAAAATATATATATATTTATTAAAACTTTATAATAAAAATAAATTGTATAAATAACTAGTTAATCTTAGGCAATTTAGATTTAATATACAATATTTAAAAAATATTAAAGTTTTCTAACGTTCATTAATATTTGATAACCGTTAGGGTTTATGTTGGGACCGATGTCGTGGACCACCTAGCCGGATTTGATACCCACTATCTCCCCTCGCCATCTCCTTCGCCTCCTAGGGCAAGCTGAGGAAAAATCTGCCATGGACTGTTATTTGTTTTCGGTTTTTTGTCACGCCTAGTTTAGGGTGAAACCATGCAATGCTACTTCTGCTTTAGAACTGAGTCCCAGTCAGCTTTTGTTTAGGTTGCTGGTTGATTGTGTGAATCATCTAGATGTGTCTAGGGTTTCGGAAACTAAAAATGCATGAGACTAAAATGAATACTACTTGTGTACCACTCCTTGGTATGATTGTTTGTTGTATGTTCCACTTGCGTACTGTTTGATCTCGTAGTACTTGTAAAGAGGTTCAGTACTTAATACGATATATTGTGAAGTAATTATTGATACTATTTGAGATTCAAAATGAGAGTTGTGATCATGTGGCAATGGAGCCATGGTCAATACATCCGAGTGGAGAGTCTGTTTTTGGTGAATGCTTGAGATGATGAGTTGATTTCGTGAGTTTAGAGTCTTTGGTGTGTGTCGTGAGCCATGTATGGCAATAATTGGTGAAGTACCGAGGGAACTAACATCATACGGGGTGGTGCAGTCAGATCCACGTGTTACTCATATGAAATGGGGGGAACATGCTAAACGTACGTTATTAACCCTAACCTAGACGTCACAGAAAATAAATTGTTAAGAGATACTGCATGACAAAATCCATTTTCACAATGATAGAGTAATCCACTCAAACTCAAAGAATACTTTATAGAAAACTTCAATAAATATAACAATATATTAAATTATTAAAATATAATTTATTATGAGAACCTGATTAAAAATATAAAAAAAAAAGATAAATGAGATTACGTCTTCCCATTATTGCAATACAGCAAAGATATTCCATAAAATTTTTAAAAGAGTACATCACAATCGATCTTCAATTTTTCTTTTAGAGCATCTATAAAGATGATGAAGTCTGAATCTCCATCTTTTTACGCTTCACATTTTCTCGTAGGTCTTCAAGATTTGCTTTCAAAGCAACTAATTCCTTGAAATTTAAATCTTTGATCATTTTCTTCTCATAAATTTCAACCAACTCATGTAATCTTTTCTCCAAAACCTATAATATATAATCAATGAATGTTTAAAAGACAGAATAAAAACTGGATAAAACATATAGAGAATCATGATTTTTATTTTTAAATCATGGTTTTCTAATGGCTTGACAATGGATTATATAATAAATCTGTGCTAGCTCGAATTAAAAATTTCAATGTTACGATTTACTGCTAAGGTCTCATTCAAATTGCTAGATTTAACAGTTTTGTAAATTTATTTTCAGGTCGTCAACATTATTTTGATTAAGTTAATAATAATTCAAGATAAACAAATTACCTTTCCATGCTCTTTCTCCAGTTCTAATTCTTCCATTAGACCATCGAGTGTGGTTTGAAGCTTAGGAATCGTAGCTTGACTATTTTGAACCACAATGTTCGTCTCAGTCTCTTTATCACCCATTTTTTCAGCCTTGGATTATTTTTGTTTTTTTTTGGTATTGTTATTATTGTTTTTCTTCTCGTTACTAATGCACATTATTTTATAGATGTATTTGGTCAAATGAGTTAAGAGCACTAATGTAATACTTTCTTATGCCGGCATATTTTTTCAAAACAATATTTGAAATTAAACTTATTATTCTGTTTTTCGTCAATATATTTTTGTTAATTCTAGAAAATTTATCTTTATTATCATTTTCATTCAAAATATTTCATTCCACATATACTATTCAAATATTACATTCAACATGTATTTATTGATAACTAGTAATTTATGACCAATTACGATTAAAAATAGATAAAATCATACGATTATTCTAATATTAAATAATACTTATCTTAAAATTTATTATAGATTCAACAAAATATAAATACCATACTTATCAGATTTTTCAATATCTCTAGATATTATTCTATATATATTAATTTCTATTTTTAAATAATTCAGCACGCTTCAAACATATACGTAAGACACAATATTTTGAATATATATATATTTATAAAACCTTTATAATAAAAATGAATTATATAAATAACTAGTTAATCTTAGGCAATTTAGATTAAATAGAGAATATTTAAAAAATATTAAAGTTTTCTAACGTTCATAAATATTTTATAACCGTTAGGGTTTATGTTGGGACAGATACCGTGGACCGCCTAGCCGGATTTGATACCCACTATCTCCCATCGCCATCTCCTTCGCCTCCTAGGCCAAGCTGAAGAAGAATCTGCTATGGACTGTTATTTATTTTCGGTTTTTTGTCAAGCCTTGTTTAGGGTCAAACCATGCAATGCTACTTCTGCTTTAGAACTGAGTCCCAGTCAGCTTTTGCTTAGGTTGCTGGTTGATTGTGTAAATCATCTAGATGTGTCTAGGGTTTCGGAAACTAAAAATGCATGAGACTAAAACGAATACTACTTGTGTACCACGCCTTGATATGATTGTTTGTTGTATATTCAACTTGCTTACTGTTTGATCTCGTAGTACTTGTAAAGAGGTTCAGTACTTAATACGATATATTGTGAAATAATTGTTGAGACTATTTGTGATTCAAAATGAGATTTGTGATCAGGTGGCAATGGAGCCATGGTCAATACATCCGAGTGGAGAGCTTGTTCTTGGTGAACGCTTGAGACGATGAGTTGATATCGTGAGTTTAGAGTCTTTGGTGTGTGTCGTGAGCCATGTCTGGCCATAATCGGGGAAGTACCAAGGGACCTAACATCATACGGGGCGGTGCAGTAAGATCTGCATGTTACTCATATGATATGGGGGGAACAAGCTAATCGTACGTTATTAACCCTAACCTAGACATCACAGAAATAAATTGTTAAGAGATACTGCATGACAAAATCTATTTTCACAAAAATAGAGTAATCCACTCAAACGCAAAGAATACTTTATAGAAAACTTCAATAAATATAACAATATATTAAATTATTAAAATATAATTTATTTTGAAAAATCTGATTAAAAATACAAAAAAAGATAAATGAGATTATGTCTTTCCATTATTGCAATACATCAAAGATATTCCATAAAAAAATTTAAAAGAGTACATCATGATCGATCTTCATTTTTTCGTTTAAGGCATCTATAAAGATGATGAAGTGTGAATCTCCATCTTTTTACGCTTCACATTTTCTCGTAGGCCTTCAACATTTGCTTTCAAAGCAACTAATTCCTTGAAATTTAAATCTTTGATCATTTTCTTCTCATAATTTTCAACCAACTCATGTAATCTTTTCTCCAAAACGTATAATATATTATCAATGAATGTTAAAAAGGCAGAATAAAAACTAGATAAAACATACAGAGAATCATGAGTTTTATTTTCAAATCATTGTTTTCTAATGGCTTGAGAATGGATAATATGATAAATCTGTGCTAGCTCGAATTAAAAATTTCAATGTTACGATCTACTGCTAAGGTTTCATTCAAATTGCTAGATTTAACTGTTTTGTACATTTATTTTAAGGTCGTCAACATTATTTTGATTAACTAAATAATAATTTAAGATAAACAAAATACCTTTCCAAGCTCTTTCTCCAGTTCTAATTCTTCCATTAGACCATCGAGTGTGGTTTGAAGCTTAGAAATCGTAGCTTGACTATTTTGAACCACAATGTTCATCTCACTCTTTATCACCCATTTTTTCAACCTTGGATTATTTTTGTTTTTTTTGGTATTGTTGTTATTGTTTTTCTTCTCGTTACTAATGCACATTATTTTATAGATGTATTTAGTCAAATGAGTTAAAACCACTAATGTAATACTTTCTTATGTGGGCATATTTTTTCAAAACAATATTTGTAATTTAACTTATTATTCTGTTTTTCGTCCATATATTTTTGTTAATTCTAGAAAATTTACCTTTATTATCATTTTCATTCAAAATACTTCATTCAACATATACTATTCAAATATTACATTCAACAAGTATTTATTGATAACTAGTAATTTATGACCAAATACGATTAAAAGTAGATAAAATCATACGATTATGCTAATATTAAATAATACTTATCTTAAAATTTATTATAGATTCAACAAAATATAAATACCATACTTTTCAGATTTTTCAATATCTCAAGATATTATTCTATATATATTAATTTCTATGTTTAAATAATTCAGCACGCGTCAAACATATACATAAGACACGATATTTTGAAAATATATATATATTTATTAAAACTTTATAATAAAAATAAATTGTATAAATAACTAGTTAATCTTAGGCAATTTAGATTTAATATACAATATTTAAAAAATATTAAAGTTTTCTAACGTTCATTAATATTTGATAACCGTTAGGGTTTTTGTTGGGACTGATGTCGTGGACCACCTAGCCGGATTTGATACCCACTATCTCCCCTCGCCATCTCCTTCGCCTCCTAGGGCAAGCTGAGGAAAAATCTGCCATGGACTGTTATTTGTTTTCGGTTTTTTGTCACGCCTAGTTTAGGGTGAAACCATGCAATGCTACTTCTGCTTTAGAACTGAGTCCCAGTCCGCTTTTGTTTAGGTTGTTGGTTGATTGTGTGAATCATCTAGATGTGTCTAGGGTTTCGGAAACTAAAAATGCATGAGACTAAAATGAATACTACTTGTGTACCACGCCTTGGTATGATTGTTTGTTGTATGTTTCACTTGCGTACTGTTTGATCTTGTAATACTTGTAAAGAGGTTCAGTACTTAATACGATATATTGTGAAGTAATTATTGATACTATTTGAGATTCAAAATGAGAGTTGTGATCATGTGGCAATGGAGCCATGGTCAATACCTCCGAGTGGAGAGTCTGTTTTTGGTGAATGCTTGAGACGATGAGTTGATTTCGTGAGTTTAGAGTCTTTGGTGTGTGTCGTGAGCCATGTATGGCAATAATTGGTGAGGTACCGAGGGAACTAACATCATACGGGGTGGTGCAGTCAGATCCACGTGTTACTCATATGAAATGGGGGGAACATGCTAATCGTACGTTATTAACCCTAACCTAGACGTCACAGAAAATAAATTGTTAAGAGATACTGCATGACAAAATCCATTTTCACAATGATAGAGTAATCCACTCAAACTCAAATAATACTTTATAGAAAACTTCAATAAATATAACATATTAAATTATTAAAATATAATTTATTATGAGAACCTGATTAAAAATACAAAAAAAAAAGATAAATGAGATTACGTCTTCCCATTATTGCAATACAGCAAAGATATTCCATAAAAATTTTAAAAGAGTACATCACAATCGATCTTTATTTTTTCTTTTAGAGCATCTATAAAGATGATGAAGTCTGAATCTCCATCTTTTTACGCTTCACATTTTCTCGTAGGCCTTCAAGATTTGCTTTCAAAGCAACTAATTCCTTGAAATTTAAATCTTTGATCTTTTTCTTCTCATAATTTTCAACCAACTCTTGGAATCTTTTCTCCAAAATAGATTAATATATTATCAATGAATGTTTAAAAGGCAGAATAAAAACTGGATAAAACATACAGAGAATCATGAGTTTTATTTTTAAATCATGGTTTTCTAACGGCTTTACAATGGATAATATGATAAATCTGTGCTAGCTTGAATTAAAAATTTCGATGTTACGATCTACTGCTACGGTCTCATTCAGATTGCTAGATTTAACTGTTTTGTAAATTTATTTTAAGGTCGTCAACATTATTTTGATTAACTAAATAATAATTCAAGGTAAACAAAATACCTTTCCAAGCTCTTTCTCCAGTTCTAATTTTTCCATTACACCATCGAGTGTGGTTTGAAGCTTAGGAATTGTAGCTTGACTATTTTGAACCACAATGTTCGTCTTTGTCTCTTTATCACCCATTTTTTCAACCTTGGATTATTTTTGTTTTTTTTGGTATTGTTGTTATTGTTTTTCTTCTCGTTACTAATGCACATTATTTTATAGATGTATTTGGTCAAATGAGTTAAGAGCACAAATATAATACTTTCTTATGTCGGCATATTTTCTCAAAACAATATTTAAAATTTAACTTATTATTCTGTTTTTCGTCCATATATTTTAGTTAATTCTAGAGAATTTACCTTTATTATCATTTTCATTCAAAATATTTCATTCAACATATACTATTCAAATATTACATTCAACATGTATTTATTGATAACTAGTAATTTATGACCAATTATGATTAAAAATAGATAAGATCATACGATTATGCTAATATTAAATAATACTTATCTTATTATTATAGATTCAACAAAATATAAATACCATACTTTTCAGATTTTTCAATATCTCTAGATATTATTCTATATATATTAATTTATATTTTTAAATAATTCAGAACGCTTCAAACATATACATGAGACACGATATTTTGAAAATATATATAATAATAAAAAACTTTAATAAAAATGAATTGTATAAATAACTAGTTAATTTTAGGCAATTTAGATTAAATAGAGAATATTTAGAAAATATTAAAGTTTTCTAACGTTCATAAATATTTTATAACCGTTAGGGTTTATGTTGGGACCGATGCCGTGGACCGCCTAGCCGGATTTGGTACCCACTATCTCCCCTCGCCATCTCCTTCGCCTCCTAGGCCAAGCTGAGGAAGAATCTGCTATGGACTGTTATTTGTTTTCGGTTTTTTGTCACGCCTAGTTTAGGGTCAAACCATGCAATGCTACTTCTGCTTTAGAACTGAGTCCCAGTCAGCTTTTGTTTAGGTTGCTGGTTGATTGTGTGAATCATCTAGATGTGTCTAGGTTTCGGAAACTAAAAATGCATGAGTATAAAATGAATACTACTTGTGTACCACGCCTTGATATGATTGTTTGTTGTATATTCAACTTGCTTACTGTTTGATCTCGTAGTACTTGTAAAGAGGTTCAGTACTTAATACGATATATTGTGAAATAATTGTTGAGACTATTTGTGATTCAAAATGAGATTTGTGATCGTGTGGCAATGGATCCATGGTCAATACATCCGAGTGGAGAGATTGTTCTTGGTGAGCGCTTGAGACGATGAGTTGATATCGTGAGTTTAGAGTCTTTGGTGTGTGTCGTGAGCCATGTCTGTCCATAATCGGGGAAGTACCAAGGGACCTAACATCATACGGGGCGGTGCAGTGAGATCTGCATGTTACTCATATGATATGGGGGGAACAAGCTAATTGTACGTTATTAACCCTAACCTAGACGTCACAGAAATAAATTGTTACGAGATACTGCAAGACAAAATCCATTTTCACAAAAATAGAGTAATCCACTCAAACGCAAAGAATACTTTATAGCAAACTTCAATAAATATAACAATATATTAAATTATTAAAATATAATTTATTATGAGAATCAGATTAAAAATACAAAAAAAAAGATAAATGAGATTACGTCTTTCCATTATTGCAATACATCAAAGATATTCTATAAAAAATTTAAAAGAGTACATCACGATCGACCTTCATTTTTTCGTTTAAGGCATCTATAAAGATGATGAAGTCTGAATCTCCATCTTTTTACGCTTCACATTTTCTCGTATGTCTTCAAGATTTGCTTTCAAAGCAACTAATTCCTTGAAATTTAAATCTTTGATCATTTTCTTCTCAAAATTTCAACCAACTCATGTAATCTTTTCTCCAAAACCTATAATATATAATCAATGAATGTTTAAAAGGCAGAATAAAAACTGGATAAAACATACAGAGAATCATGATTTTTATTTTCAAATCATGGTTTTCTAATGGCTTGACAATGGATTATATAATAAATCTGTGCTAGCTCGAATTAAAAATTTCAATGTTACGATTTACTGCTAAGGTCTCATTCAAATTGCTAGATTTAACAGTTTTGTAAATTTATTTTAAGGTGGTCAACATTATTTTGATTAAGTTAATAATAATTCAAGATAAACAAATTACCTTTCCATGCTCTTTCTCCAGTTCCAATTCTTCCATTAGACCATCGAGTGTGGTTTGAAACTTAGGAATCGTAGCTTGACTATTTTGAACCACAATGTTCGTCTCAGTCTCTTTATCACCCATTTTTTCAGCCTTGGATTATTTTTGTTTATTTTTTGTTATTGTTGTTATTGTTTTTCTTCTCGTTACTAATGCACATTATTTTATAGATGTATTTGGTCAAATGAGTTAAGAGCACTAATGTAATACTTTCTTATACCGACATATTTTTTCAAAACAATATTTTAAATTGAACTTATTATTCAGTTTTTCGTCCATATATTTTTGTTAATTCTAGAAAATTTATCTTTATTATCATTTTAATTCAAAATATTTTATTCAACATATACTATTCAAATATTACATTCAACATGTATTTATTGATAACTAGTAATTTATGACCAATTACGATTAAAAATAGATAAAATCATATGATTATACTAATATTAAATAATACTTATCTTAAAATTTATTATAGATTCAACAAAATATAAATACCATACTTTTCAGATTTTTCAATATCTCTAGATATTATTCTATATATATTAATTTCTATTTTTAAATAATTCAGCACGCTTCAAACATATACATGAGACACGATATTTTGAAAATATGTATATTTATAAAAAAATTATAATAAAAATGAATTGTATAAATAACTAGTTAATCTTAGGTAATTTAGATTAAATACAGAATATTTAAATAATATTAAAGTTTTCTAACGTTCATATATATTTTATAACCGTTAGGGTTTATGTTGGGACTGATGTCGTGGACCGCCTAGCCGGATTTGATACCCAGTATCTCCCCTCGCCATCTCCTTCGCCTCCTAGGCCAAGCTGAGGAAGAATCTGCTATGGACTGTTATTTGTTTTCGGTTTTTTGTCACGCCTAGTTTATGGTCAAACCATGCAATGCTACTTCTGCTTTAGAACTGAGTCCCAGTCAGCTTTTGTTTAGGTTGCTGATTGATTGTGTGAATCATCTAGATGTGTCTAGGGTTTCGGAAACTAAAAACGCATGAGACTAAAATGAATACTATTTGTGTACCACGCCTTGATATGATTGTTTGTTGTATATTCAACTTGCTTACTGTTTGATCTCGTAGTACTTGTAAAGAGGTTAAGTACTTAATACGATATATTGTGAAATAATTGTTGAGACTATTATTGATTCAAAATGAGATTTGTGATCATGTGGCAATGGAGCCATGGTCAATACATCCGAGTGGAGAGCTTGTTCTTGGTGAACGCTTGAGACGATGAGTTGATATCGTGAGTTTAGAGTCTTTGGTGTGTGTCGTGAGCCATGCCTGGCCATAATCGGGGAAGTACCAAGGGACCTAACATCATACGGGGCGGTGCAGTGAGATCTGCATGTTACTCATATGATATGGGGGGAACAAGTTAATCGTACGTTATTAACCCTAACCTAGACGTCACAGAAATAAATTGTTAAGAGATACTGCATGACAAAATCCATTTTCACAAAGATAGAATAATCCACTCAAACGCAAAGAATACTTTATAGCAAACTTCAATAAATATAACAATATATTAAAGGGATACTTGCAAAAATGACCTAAAATTTGATTTGAATTGCAAAACTAACCCACAAAAATCACCTTCCCAACATTTGCCATTTTGTGTCCAAACAATCCCTCATAGTTTCAGTTATTCACGAAATTGCCATTATTTTTAATTAATTTTATTTATTTTCGGAAATTCAATTGACCAACTAATCTTCATCTTCTTCACTTATTTATGAAAAATGCCATCATCATCAATTCACCCAACCACCATTTTCAACCAATTTTGAAGCTTTAATGGTGGTAAAAACCCATTTTTGAGTTTGTTGAGCTCATTATTTTCCCTTTAAGCTTCTATTCTTCCATTTCCTCTCTATTTTCTTCCCAAAAACTCTATAATTTGTCTATTAAAAAGTTGAAGTTCATAAAAATTTCTATATTCCGGCAATTTGTTTGTTTGTTGCGGTTGTGCTTCTTTCATTGTGGCTAGGATCGAAGATCTTGACCAGAAAAGAAGCTAAAGGCGAGTGATAAGTCGGATTTTCAGTCAATTTTGGTGTTTTTCAGTTCTGGGCTCCGAAAGTAGACTTCACTCGGTCCGAATGAAGTCTACTAGTCAACACCGTGGTTAGTTTTGCAATTGACCGCATGAAAAAGTAGACTTCTTTTGGTCCGAATGAAGTCTACTCCATTTCCTTTGATAACAAAAAAATGGAGTAGACTTCTCGAGTAGACTTCTTTAGAAGCAGGTCATTTTTGCAATTGACCAACCTTTGACTTTTCAGAGTAGACTTCTCGGAGAAGTCTACTTTCGTAAGTAGACTTCTGGCAGGTCATTTTTGCAATTGAAAAATATTTGATTTTTTGGTCAATTGCAAAAATGACCTTCGAGAAGTCTACTTACGAAAGTAGACTTCTCCGAGAAGTCTACTCTTTAACCTGCGAGAAGTCTACTTTTATCCGAGCAGTCTACTTTTCTTGTTTTTAAAAAAAAATCATTTATATACAATATATAACGAATTTTTATGATTTTCGTGATCCTAAGCTTCTGTTATTAAGTTTTCTTGCTTATGTATAAGTTTTGCATGTTTATATTTTATAGGTATAGTCGAATGAGTTTTCATGTTTTATATGATACTTAGCTTATTAAGAGTAGACTTCTTAGTCTACTATAGAAGTCTACTAAGTAGACTTCATTCGACTTACCGAGAAGTCTACTTATGCAACGTTGATGTCTAATGTGGTTTGGATTTGGTTTTTTTTTTCACAGAGAATGGTTCACATACCCGCTGTTTATGGAGAATGGGTTAAGACTGAATCAGTTTGGCAGTTCGAGGTGGATAATAACAAAGGAGGGCGGATGTTGTTCTTAAGAGATGGTTGCACACATGTTGAGCTTCTTGGAATGGTGCAAGAGGATTATATGCTGGAAAAGGAAACAAAGGTGGAGTTATCCTATCCCTTACCACCTCAGATGCTTCAACAAATGCCTCCTGATTCTCCGCCTATGTATGTCACAAATGATAGACATGTTCAGAGCTTGATTGAGTTAAGTAAGATGCATGGTGTTCGCCTTTGTGTTTTGAGTAGGATAGTGGACCATGAGAATGATGATGTGGATGGACATGCGGATACGTGCTCTGATGCTGAAGAAGATTGGGATGAAGACGCTGAAGATTGGGATGAAAACGTTAAAAATAAGGATGAAGCTGATAGTTTGAATGAAGATGAAGTTAATCAGAATATGAAAGAAAAGTATGATGACTCAGATGTGGATTACAGTGAGTACAGGAAAGTTAAAGGTGAGGATGAAGTTGAGGGTGTAAGAGAGCATTGTGGTGGTTTTGATCGACTGGATAGTAGTTGGTCGTCTAAAATCTTTGTTAATCAGAGTTTTCCTAGCAAGGAGAAGCTTGTATCTGAGTTGCGATTGATGGCAGTTATGAAGAGATTTGCTTTCAAAGTATATAAGTCTACAACGTCTTTGTTTGTAGCAAAATGTTCAGTCAAAGGATGCGTTTGGATGGTTAGAGCGGGTGTGAAGAACGAAGCAAACACATTCTGGGTGACAAAGTATCTGAAAGATCATACTTGTTCTGTGATAGACCGGTCAGCTCATCGTAGACGTTGTACACCTAAGTACATTGGGGCTCTGTTTGTAGAACGAGTTGGCATAATCGATGGAATTGTGCCAAAGCATATCAGAGATTCTATGAAGGTGATGTTTGGTCTAAACCTCAGTTACACCACATCTTATAGAGCTTTGATATATGCCCAACAATTGGTGAGAGGAACAGCAGAAGATGGATATGAGAAGCTGCCTTCTTATTTGCGTCAAATTGAGAGATCTAATCCGGGAAGTGTCACAGACCTTGTATGCGATGAGATGGATCGATTTAAGTACCTGTTTATTTCATTTGGAGCTTCCATAGCTGGTTTTCAGTACTTGAGGCGAGTGATTGTTGTAGATGGGACTCATCTAACTGGGAAGTATGGAGGTGTTTTACTAGTGGCAGCCGCACAGGATGGTAACTTTCAGATATTTCCTTTGGCTTTTGGAATTGTGGATTCTGAGTGTAATGATTCATGGAATTGGTTTTTCACCAAATTTAGTAGATGTTTCTCAGATGGGTATCCGCTTGTCTTAGTTTCTGACCGGCACGACTCCATAGCTGATGCATTTAAGAATGTCATACCATGGGCAACACGAGGTATATGTTACTATCATCTGCAGCAAAACATTGTGACTAAGTTTCACGGAAAGCAACTCATGTACTTGGTGAAAGGTGCTGCATATGCACATACGACTTACGATTATAATCGATACATGGACGCAATCCGAGAGGTAAACCCCAGACTTGCTCAATATTTGGAGACTGCGGACCCGAGGTTATGGTCACGAGTCCATTTCCCGGGAGACAGGTACAACATAAAGACTAGCAACATCGCAGAATCGATCAATGCGGCTGTTAAGGAAGCCAAAGGGTTTCCCATCACATTTCTGTTAGAGTTTATAAGAACAAAGCTCGGGAGATGGTACCATAAAAGGCGTGAAGATGCTCTAAGTCTCACAACGAGCCATACCCGTGGAGTAGAGTATCTATTGGCAATTCGAGAATATGAGGCAGGAGATTTGAAGGCAGAACCCATTGATGGCTGGCGTTTCTTTGTTAAGGGTGGAGCACGAGATTGTATTGTTGATTTGCAACAAAGGAAGTGTTCTTGTGGTGTGTATGATGTTGAAAAAATCCCTTGCTCACATGTTATTGCAGCGGCAGAAGAGGCCAACGTGAAACTGTCAACACTTGTGTGTCCATCTTACTCACGGGAATCCTTATATGCGGCCTACTCCCATCCCATTAACCCGCCTATTTCTGATGAAAATGATGTCAAGAAGGAACCATGTGGTGTTCCAGTCATAAAGATTCCTCCTGGAAGAAAGAAAAAATCTAGATGGCAAACTTGGCTAGAAATGTCTAGGAAGAAAGGCACAAGACCAAGAAAGATGCATAAGCAATACAGTTGCTCCAAGTGCAAGCAACCTGGTCATACTCGCCCCTATTGTGTAAGTTAATATTTATATTGTACTTAGTGTGTTTTGTTTTATCTCATGCCAAGTCGTTATGTAGTCTAACTTTAATAAAATCATATGTAGAGATTCGATGATGGTGCTGATTGAATCTGAACAAGTCGAGAAGTCTACTTGACACAAGAGAAGTCTACTAGGTTGTCAAGATATGTAATATAAATGGGGGGAAATGTCCCTCTGAATCATTATTAAGTTATGTATTATTATTGTCTTTAAGAAGTCTACTCGAGTCTAGAGAAGTCTACTTGATAAGAAGTCTACTCGTGACACGAGAAGTCTACTAGGTTGTCAAGATATGTAATATAAATAGGGGAAATGTCCTTCTGAATCATCATTAAGTTATGTATTATTATTGTCTTTAAGAAGTCTACTCGAGTCTAGAGAAGTCTACTTGATAAGAAGTCTACTCGTGACACGAGAAGTCTACTAGGTTGTCAAGATATGTAATATAAATGGGGGAAATGTCTCTCTGAATCATCATTAAGTTATGTATTATTATTGTCTTTAAGAAGTCTACTCGAGTCTAGAGAAGTCTACTTGATAAGAAGTCTACTCGTGACACGAGAAATCTACTCGTGACGAGAGAAGTCTACTCGTGACGAGAGAAGTCTACTCCATAAATTCAGCAACCCAAGAATTCAACACAATCCATGTTACATGTTAACCTACGGTTACATATTCTGTTCTTTGACGGGTTACACCAAAAACTTTCTAACCACATCAACCAGATACACCAAAAAAGTAGTTCGTTACAAAAAATAATACACGAGAGAAGAGAAGTCAGGTACCTTCGTATAACCCCATATTCGCCCAGTCCTAGTTTGGAGGTCCGTGGCACTTGGTCTCCTGGTGTATATCAACCACAAGTTTCTGTCTGATAACTTTCATGTTGGCGGGACACAGTGACGGAGGAAATGGCAGTCCAAGAGCATGATATTCAATAAACTTAAGGCAATAAACTCCACAATCACCACCTGGCCCTTGCTGTGGCACCTCCTTTGCTTCTAGCCGTGTATGCGTGAAAGCGTCATATGGGAACTTGTATTTATCTTCTCGGATAGCCATTTCCCGAAGCAGATAAGGCAGCATGACTGCAAGAGGCTCAACTGCTTTCGCTATTTCCGCAGCGCTAGAATGATGAACGAGACTGTCCCAAATGAGAATGTGCCTCTGAGGTATAGAGATACACAGAGCAACCCAATGATCATCCTTTACATGCAAGGGCGTGTATATGTCATCGACGTCCACCCCCCATGTCTTGCCTGTTTTGCAGTACACTGGTGTCTCACCGGTGTAATAATCAAAGGCACCAGGCGGCAGTTGTCTACCTGAGCCATCGGGATTCGGTACGGTGACAAGAAAATCTGCGTACTTGGTACGCCACATCATGCTCAAAATCGTATCAAGTAAGCAGATACGATCACTCCTAAACCATTGTGGATGTTCCATGAATCGACGTCTCAGCAGGTTGATGACAGCATCCATGTGCTACATAGCCAAATAGGGAAGTTAAGAAAGTCAGAAACAAAAGTCAAGAAACAGAAGTCTACTCGAGAAGAAGCCTACTAGAGAGAAGTCTACTCGAGAAGAAGTCTACTCGAGAGAAGTCTACTCGAGAAGAAGTCTACTCGAGAAGAAGTTTACTCGAGAGAAGTCTATTCGCGAAGAAGTCTACTCGATAAGATGTCTACTCGAGAGAAAGACTACTCGAGAGAAAGACTAACCGTATCTGCGAGCCATTGTTGTGGCGTCTTCAGCAGCCACCACCAATGGTTTACTGGGTACTTCTTAGCATGTCTACTCGGCCAATTTCTGCAGACAACATTAGTACATAATCATCAGACTTTAATTAGTACACAATCACAAGACTCACAACTTGTTTTATACAGAGAACTTATGGAAGACGTTTGAAAAACTCAGTTACAGCTTTATTCTTCGCTGCATCAATGGGAGCAAAAGGATCATATCCAGCGCCTAGTCTAGACAACCTCCTTGTCTTCTCGGAGGTCTTGGCTCGTGACAAAATTTATGCCGCGACCTTCTTTGACTGCTGTTTCCTTAACTGCACCTCCAAATCCTCTTTCATTTGTTTCTGCGACTCGACAAATACGACACTATCCACGACCTCGCGGTTGACACTCTCAAATGGTTTTTTCTGAAATAATGCATTATACATGTTACTGAGAAGAACAACATGACAAAATAAACGGTTTTATTTATTGGAATTTATTAAAGTAAACGAAACATAAGTCAGATTACACGGTATAGGTACAAATTTTTGAAAACATACAAAAATAGAAAAACATCTAGTTCTTTTTGGAAGACCTCGCTCTTACCCTAGTAAGCCTAAGAACTGGACTCAACGAAGGAATAGCAGGCTTAGCAGTCTTAGAAGTCTTTTTAGTAGATTTGAGAGAGGGATCGGTACTAACCCAACCATCGTTTGACTTGACATGCTCCTCATCCTTTGGCTCTTACATCTTGGCAACAGTATGCTCCACGGCGACAACCTTTTCAGAGAGGAGGTCCAACTTCTTATCGAAGGCCTCAAACCCAGCCTTTATTTCCCCAGACAATGTTCTGCAACATTCTGAGAAATGTTGCTTCATCGCCTCAGCAAGACTCTTCAAACCCTCCTCTTCTATGGCAGCAGGAGGCACTGGACAAGTCTTCTTCATGCTCCCAACGTCTGGGTCAACACGGCTTTCATCATCTTTAACTTTCCTTTTTTGGCCCTTTGTGGCCTCTAACTTCTTAACCCCTTTGGACCGCCAATGACTAGGCTTCCACTTCCAACGACCACCACCAAACTCCCCAAACATGGCTCCCACAACGTTCTCGATAAGGACATCGTCTACCTCATCATCCCAGGTAGGGAACATTTCCTCCCGTTCCTTGACACAAAAGTTGTTGAAGCTAACCTGCAAACAATTGGAATATATATGTTACAGAGGTCTACGCAAAGAATTATACTCGAGAGAAGTCTACTCGATACGAGGAGAAGTCTACTCGATAAGAAGAGAAGTCTACTCGAGACGGGGAGAAGTCTACTCGAGACGGGGAGAAGTCTACTCGAGACGAGGAGAAGTCTACTCGAGACAAGGAGAAGTCTACTCGAGACGAGGAGAAGTCTACTCGAGACGAGGAGAAGTCTACTCGAGACGAGGAGAAGTCTACTCGAGAAGCAAATATAGTTTAGGATTACCTGTTTCAACATAGCTTCTTTGATGTATTTTCGTCCTCGGCAACCGTTGAAAGCCAGCACCGGTGGAGTTGGGTTGTCAGGAAGAGGATTTCCGTAATGCCTCCCAAAATCTGGCATAGCATAATACGCCCAAACTTGGAGCACTTCGGCAAACCCATAGAGAGTAACAGTCTTCGTCAAATCAGCTCCTTTGACAGACTCTATGAGGGTCTTGAAAGCCACTCTTCCCCACGGGTAATTTGCAAATGCCTCGACATCCATAACTAGCCTGGCATAGTTCAACCGTGTGGGTGAATCCATCTTCCTTGCCTCGATAAATCCAGCGAAGATAGATAAATATTCTAGCATAAGCTTCTCCTCCCTTGTCCACTCCCCAGCACGCTTACATGCTTCAGTAAGTTCATCAACGGTGGGGCCAACATCTATACTAACGCCAAGCTTCTCCCAGAAATATTTCATCTCAGGAGTAACTTCTGCTTCCTCCAGTTCCTCAACATCCTCGCAGTTGAGACCGGTGAGTTGTTCAAACTCATTGAGTGAAAACCGAAGTGGGGTTGCATTTATGAGACTCCATATCTCATACTTCTTCTTGCAGTCCAGCTGAAAACCGAGTATAAACTGCACCACCCTCGACGCCCAGCCAAAATTCAGTTTGTAAAACTTTAGAAAAACACCAAGCCTTGATTCCAAAAGCTCTTCCCATATATCTGCTTCCAGTACTGCTTCCAATGCAGGAAACAACTTCCTACTGTTGCTGTAGTAGGCTATACTTTTCCCAGGTTGGGGCTCCTCGTCCTTTGTGAATAATCTCCTTGGAAACTTGGGCTGCTTCTCCATCCTGCAAAACCAAAGATGACATAAATATGTAAGAAATATATAATTATTAGCAAATGGCAGAAGTCTAGTTCAGAAAGAAGTCTACTTTTCTCCGAAAAGTCTACTCGCGAAAAAGTCTACTCGAGAAGAAGTTTACTTAGAGAAGTCTACTCGAACGAGAAGTCTACTCGAACGAGAAGTCTACTCGAGAAGAAGTCTACTTAGAGAAGTCTACTCGAAAGAGAAGTCTACTCGAGAAGAAGTCTACTCGAAAGAGAAGCCTACTCGAAAGCGAAGTCTACTCTAGAGAAGTCTACTTATACGAATTCTAAAATAAATCACTAGTTACATAAATTACCTTTGCGAACACTGAAATCCGGTGGAGACAACCAACAGCGTCGTCGACATCTGTAAATCCAAACAAAAAATTTCCAAATTAGCGGCGGCGATGATATCTAGGGCAAAAAATTGAATCTAACAGATGCCGGACAAAGAGAAATGAGGACAGAATTACCAGCAGTAACAAGGCGACGAGGCGACAAGGCAACAGAGGCGGCGATGAAAAGAGATGAACGAAATCGATTAAGGTCTATATACATATAAAGAGATATACAGAAGTGAGAGATCTGAGAGAGGAGAACAGAGATTACCTCCGTTGACAATTTACAAACGGTGGTGATAAGTTGAAGCAGCGGCGGCGACGACGGTATGAACGGCGACAGAAATGGTAAAAGAAATCGCCCAAACGCAGGTTACGAGTCGAGAGAAACTAGGGTTTGTGGAATGGGTTACTTTCTGGTAAAAATGAAATATATAGGCCGGTTAAAAATGGGTTAGTAATATTATTCGGTTCAGTGATTATTTTTATTTTACTCGGACATAACTGGTCAAAGAAGTCTACTTTTGATTCTAATTCGGTAATAGAAGTCTACTAGATAGAAGTCTACTTTGGTCCGAGACGTCTACTTGAGAGAAGTCTACTTCGGTCCGAGAAGTCTACTTAACCCTAAACCCTAAATTAATTTTTTTTAATTAAAACTTATATGAAAATATTATTACTTACCATATTGACAAGTCATAGTTAAAATAACAAATATATGAACCATGATTCATTAACTGAACCATAAACTATGATTCATATAGAATTTGTGCAAACCCTAAGAATTACACTCTTATACCCTAAACCATAAACCTCAACCCTAACCTTTTTGATTTGTATACTTATGAAACTTATAAATTGATTCATTTTCATGATTTTTTTTTTATACAGATGCTAAATATATCTTTTTTAATTGTGTATATAATGTTTTTACCAAATTATTTTTCATAATTTTTAAAATTAGTGGTAAAGAAATTAAAAGAAAGTAGACTTCTCCAAGAAGTCTACTCCTGAGAAGTCTACTTTAGAATCCGAGAAGTCTACTTAGTATTGATTTCTAACCTAATTTATCTATGATTATTTAAATTAATTATTTTGTGTCAAATTTTATTTTTAATAGGTGTAAAAAGTATATGTTTTTGTTATTTTGATAATTTTTTCACCAAATTATTTTTCATAATTTTTTTAATTAATGGTAAAGACATTATTCCAGAGTAGACTTCTCGACTTCTTGGAGAAGTCTACTCGAGAAGTCTACTCGAGCTCGAGTAGACTTCTCGGGGATAAAATAGTCATTGCGACGAGCGTTTTTTGTTTGGTCAGAAGGGATAATATTGTAATTTCACTACCCCTGTTAGTTATTTTTGTCAAACATGCAATAGGGGGTCTAGTTTTGCAATTCAAATCAAGTTTTGAGTCATATTCAGCAATTCCCCCTATATTAAATTATTAAAATATAATTTATTATGAGAATCTGATTAAAAATACAAAAAAAAGATAAATGAGATTACGTCTTTCCATTATTGCAATACATGAAAGATATTCCATAAAAAATTTAAAAGAGTACATCACGATCGATCTTCATTTTTTCGTTTAAGGCATCTATAAAGATGATGAAGTCTGAATCTCCAACTTTTTACGCTTCACATTTTCTCGTAGGCCTTCAAGATTTGCTTTCAAAGCAACTAATTCCTTGAAATTTAAATCTTTGATCATTTTCTTCTCATAGTTTTCAACCAACTCATGTAATCTTTTTTCCAAAACCTATAATATAATATCAATGAATGTTTAAAAGGCAGAATAAAAACTGGATAAAACATACAGAGAATCATGAGTTTTATTTTTAAATCATGGTTTTCTAATGGCTTGATAATGGATAATATGATAAATCTGTGCTAGCTTGAATCAAAAATTTCAATGTTACGATATACTGCTACGGTCTCATTCAGATTGCTAGATTTAACTGTTTTTAAAATTTATTTTAAGGTCGTCAACATTATTTTGATTAACTAAATAATAATTCAAGATAAACAAAATACCTTTCCAAGCTCTTTCTCCAGTTCAAATTTTTTCATTAGACCATCGAGTGTGGTTTGAAGCTTAGGAATTGTAGCTTGACTATTTTGAACCACAATGTTCGTCTTTGTCTCTTTATCACCCATTTTTTCAACCTTGGATTATTTTTGTTTTTTTTGGAATTGTTGATATTGTTTTTCTTCTCGTTACTAATGCTCATTATTTTATAGATGTATTTGGTCAAATGAGTTAAGAGCACTAATGTAGTACTTTCTTATGTCGGCATATTTTTTCAAAATAATATTTGAAATTTAACTTATTATGCTGTTTTTCGTCCATATATTTTAGTTAATTCTAGAAAATTTACCTTTATTATCATTTTCATTCAACATATACTATTCAAATATTACATTCAACATGTATTTATTGATAACTAGTAATTTATGACCAATTACGATTAAAAATAGATAAAATCATACGATTATGCTAATATTAAATAATACTTATCTTAAAATTTATTATAGATTCAACAAAATATAAATACCATACTTTTCAGATTTTTCAATATCTCTACATATTATACTATGTATATTAATTTCTATTTTTAAATAATTCAGCACGCTTCAAACATATACATGAGACACGATATTTTGAAAATAGATATATTTATAAAAACTTTATAATAAAAATGAATTGTATAGATAACTAGTTAATCTTAGGCAATTTAGATTAAATAAAGAATATTTAAAATATATTAAAGTTTTCTAACATTCATTAATATTTTATAACCGTTAGGGTTTATGTTGGGACCGATGCTGTGGACCGCCTAGCCGGATTTGATACCCACTATCTCCCCTCGCCATCTCCTTCGCCTGCTAGGCCAAGCTGAGGAAGAATCTGCAATGGACTGTTATTTGTTTTCGGTTTTTTGTCACGCCTAGTTTAGGGTCAAACCATGCAATGCTACTTCTGCTTTAGAACTGAGTCCCAGTCAGCTTTTGTTTAGGTTGCTGGTTGATTGTGTGAATCATCTACATGTGTCTAGGGTTTCGGAAACTAAAAATGCATGAGACTAAAACGAATACTACTTGTGTACCACGCCTTGATATGATTGTTTGTTGTATATTCAACTTGCTTACTGTTTGATCTCGTAGTACTTGTAAAGAGGTTCAGTACTTAATACGATATATTGTGAAATAATTGTTCAGACTATTTGTGATTCAAAATGAGAGTTGTGATCATGTGGCAATGGAGCCATGGTCAATACATCCGAGTGGAGAGCCTGTTCTTGGTGAACGCTTGAGACGATGAGTTGATATCGTGAGTTAAGAGTCTTTGGTGTGTGTCGTGAGCCATGTATGGCAATAATCGGGGAAATACCAAGGGACCTAACATCATACTGGGTGGTGTAGTGAGATCCGCATGTTACTCATATGATATGGGGGGAACAAGCTAATCGTACGTTATTAACCCTAACCTAGGCGTCACAGAAAAAAATTGTTAAGAGATACTGCATGACAAAATCCATTTTCACAAAGATAGAGTAATCCACTCAAACACAAAGAATACTTTATAGCAAACTTCAATAAATATAACAATATATTAAATTATTAAAATATAATTTATTATGAGAATCTGATTAAAAATACAAAAAAGATAAATGAGATTGCGTCTTTCCATTATTGCAATACATCAAAGATATTCTATAAAAGATATTAAAAGAGTACATCACGATCAATCTTCATTTTTTCGTTTAAGGAATCTATAAACATGATGAAGTCTGAATCTCCAACTTTTTACGCTTCACATTTTCTCGTAGGCCTTCAAGATTTGCTTTCAAAGCAACTAATTCCTTGAAATTTAAATCTTTGATCATTTTCTTCTCATAGTTTTCAACCAACTCATGTAATCTTTTTTCCAAAACCTATAATATAATATCAATGAATGTTTAAAAGGCAGAATAAAAACTGGATAAAACATACAGAGAATCATGAGTTTTATTTTCAAATCATGGTTTTCTAATGGCTTGATAATGGATAATATGATAAATCTGTGCTAGCTTGAATCAAAAATTTCAATGTTATGATATACTGCTACGGTCTCATTCAGATTGCTAGATTTAACTGTTTTTAAAATTTATTTTAAGGTCGTCAACATTATTTTGATTGACTAAATAATAATTCAAGATAAACAAAATACCTTTCCAAGCTCTTTCTCGAGTTCAAATTTTTTCATTAGACCATCGAGTGTGGTTTGAAGCTTAGGAATTGTAGCTTGACTATTTTGAACCACAATGTTCGTCTTTGTCTCTTTATCACCCATTTTTTCAACCTTGGATTATTTTTGTTTTTTTGGAATTGTTGATATTGTTTTTCTTCTCGTTACTAATGCTCATTATTTTATAGATGTATTTGGTCAAATGAGTTAAGAGCACTAATGTAGTACTTTCTTATGTCGGCATATTTTTTCAAAACAATATTTGAAATTTAACTTATTATGCTGTTTTTCGTCCATATATTTTAGTTAATTCTAGAAAATTTACCTTTATTATCATTTTCATTCAACATATACTATTCAAATATTACATTCAACATGTATTTATTGATAACTAGTAATTTATGACCAATTACGATTAAAAATAGATAAAATCATACGATTATGCTAATATTAAATAATACTTATCTTAAAATTTATTATAGATTCAACAAAATATAAATACCATACTTTTCAGATTTTTCAATATCTCTACATATTATACTATATATATTAATTTCTATTTTTAAATAATTCAGCACGCTTCAAACATATACATGAGACACGATATTTTGAAAATATATATATTTATAAAAACTTTATAATAAAAATGAATTGTATAAATAACTAGTTAATCTTAGGCAATTTAGATTAAATAAAGAATAATTAAAAAATATTAAAGTTTTCTAACGTTCATAAATATTTTATAACCTTTAGGGTTTATGTTGGGACCGATGCTGTGGACCGCCTAGCCGGATTTGATACCCACTATCTCCCCTCGCCATCTCCTTCGCCTGCTAGGCCAAGCTGAGGTAGAATCTGCAATGGACTGTTATTTGTTTTCGGTTTTTTGTCACGCCTAGTTTAGGGTCAAACCATGCAATGCTACTTCTGCTTTAGAACTGAGTCCCAGTCAGCTTTTGTTTAGGTTGCTGGTTGATTGTGTGAATCATCTACATGTGTCTAGGGTTTCGGAAACTAAAAATGCATGAGACTAAAACGAATACTACTTGTGTACCACGCCTTGATATGATTGTTTGTTGTATATTCAACTTGCTTACTGTTTGATCTCGTAGTACTTGTAAAGAGGTTCAGTACTTAATACGATATATTGTGAAATAATTGTTCAGACTATTTGTGATTCAAAATGAGAGTTGTGATCATGTGGCAATGGAGCCATGGTCAATACATCCGAGTGGAGAGCCTGTTCTTGGTGAACGCTTGAGACGATGAGTTGATATCGTGAGTTAAGAGTCTTTGGTGTGTGTCGTGAGCCATGTATGGCAATAATCGGGGAAATACCAAGGGACCTAACATCATACGGGGTGGTGTAGTGAGATCCGCATGTTACTCATATGATATGGGGGGAACAAGCTAATCGTACGTTATTAACCCTAACCTAGACGTTACAGAAAAAAATTGTTAAGAGATACTGCATGACAAAATCTATTTTCACAAAGATAGAGTAATCCACTCAAACGCAAAGAATACTTTATAGCAAACTTCAATAAATATAAAAATATATTAAATTATTAAAATATAATTTATTATGAGAATCTAATTAAAAATACAAAAAAGATAAATGAGATTACGTCTTTCCATTATTGCAATACATCAAAGATATTCTATAAAAGATATTAAAAGAGTACATCACGATCAATCTTCATTTTTTCGTTTAAGGAATCTATAAACATGATGAAGTCTGAATCTCCATCTTTTTACGCTTCACATTATCTCGTAGGTCTTCAAGATTTGCTTTCAAAGCAACTAATTCCTTGAAATTTAAATCTTTGATCATTTTCTTCTCATAATTTTCAACCAACTCATGTAATCTTTTCTCCAAAACCTATAATATAATATCAATGAATGCTTAAAAGGCAGAATAAAAACTGGATAAAACATACAGAGAATCATGATTTTTATTTTCAAATCATGGTTTTCTAATGGCTTGACAATGGATAATATAATAAATCTGTGCGAGCTTGAATTAAAATATTTAATGTTACGATCTACTGCTACGGTCTCATTCAGATTTCTAGATTTAACTGTTTTGTAAATTTATTTTAAGGTCGTCAACATTATTGATTAACAAAAATATAATTCATGATAAACAAAATACCTTTCCAAGTTCTTTCTCAAGTTCTAATTTTTCCATTAGACCATTGAGTGTAGTTTGAAGCTTAGGAATTGTAGCTTGATTATTTTGAACCAAAATGTTCGTCTTTGTCTCTTTATCACCCATTTTTTCAACCTTGGATTATTTTTGTTTTTTTTTTGTATTGTTGTTATTGTTTTTCTTCTCGTTACTAATGCACATTATTTTATAGATGTATTTGGTCAAATGAGTTAAGAGCACTAATATAATACTTTCTTATGTCGGCATATTTTGTCAAACCAATATTTGAAATTTAACTTATTATTCTGTCTTTCGTCCATATATTTTAGTTAATTATAGAAAATTTACCTTTATTATCATTTTCATTCAAAATATTTCATTCAACATATACTATTCAAATATTACATTCAATATGTATTTATTGATAACTAGTAATTTATGACCAATTACGATTAAAATAGATAAAATCATATGATTATACTAATATTAAATAATACTTATCTTAAAATTTATTATAGATTCAACAAAATATAAATACCATACTTTTCAGATTTTTCAATATCTCTAGATATTATTCTATATATATTAATTTCTATTTTTAAATAATTCAGCACGCTTCAAACATATACATGAGACACGATATTTTGAAAATATATATTTATAAAAAAATTATAATAAAAATGAATTTTATAAATAACTAGTTAATCTTAGGCAATTTAGATTAAATAGAGAATATTTAGAAAATATTAAAGTTTTCTAACGTTCATAAATATTTGATAAATACATCCAAGTGGAGAGCCTGTTCTTGGTGAACGCTTGAGACGATGAGTTGATATCGTGAGTTTAGAGTCTTTGGTGTGTGTCGTGAGCCATGTATGGCAATAATCGGGGAAGTACCAAGGGACCTAACATCATACAGGCGGTGCAGTGAGATCCGCATGTTACTCATATGACATGGGGGGAACAAGCTAATCGTACGTTATTAACCCTAACCTAGACGTCACAGAAATAAATTGTTAAGAGATACTGCATGACAAAATCTATTTTCACAAAGATAGAGTAATCCACTCAAACGCAAAGAATACTTTATAGCAAACTTCAATAAATATAAAATATATTAAATTATTAAAATATAATTTATTTTGAAAAATCTGATTAAAAATACAAAAAAAAAGATAAATGAGATTACGTCTTTCCATTATTGCAATACATCAAAGATATTTCATAAAAAAATTAAAAGAGTACATCACGATCGATCTTCATTTTTTCGTTTAAGGCATCTATAAAGATGATGATGTCTGAATCTCCATCTTTTTACGCTTCACATTTTCTCGTAGGCCTTCAAGATTTGCTTTCAAAGCAAATAATTCCTTGAAATTTAAATCTTTAATCATTTTCTTCTCATAATTTTCAACCAACTCATGTAATCTTTTCTCCAAAACCTTTAATATATTATCAATGAATGTTAAAAAGGCAGAATAAAAACTAGATAAAACATACAGAGAATCATGATTTTTATTTTCAAATCATGGTTTTCTAATGGCTTGACAATAGATAATATGATAAATCTGTGCTAGCTCGAATTTTAAATTTCAATGTTACGATCTACTGCTAAGGTCTCATTCAAATTCCTAGATTTAACTGTTTTGTAAATTTATTTTAAGGTCGTCAACATTATTTTGATTAACTAAATAATAATTCAAGATAAACAAAATACCTTTCCAAGCTTTTTCTCCAGTTCTAATTCTTCCATTAGACCATCGAGTGTGGTTTGAAGCTTAGGAATCGTAGCTTGACAATTTTGAACCACAATGTTCATCTTTGTCTCTTTATCACCCATTTTTTCAGCCTTGGATTATTTTTGTTTTTTTTTGGTATTGTTGTTATTTTTTTTCTTCTCGTTACTAATGCACATTATTTTATAGATGTATTTGGTCAAATGAGTTAAGAGCACTAATGTAATACTTTCTTATGCCGACATATTTTTTCAAAACAATATTTGAAATTGAACTTATTATTCTGTTTTTCATCCATATATTTTTGTTAATTTTAGAAAATTTACCGTTATTATCATTTTCATTCAAAATATTTCATTCAACATATACTATCCAAATATTACATTCAACATGTATTTATTGATAACTAGTAATTATGAACAATTACGATTAAAAATAGATAAAATAATACGATTATGCTAATATTAAATAATACTTATCTTAAAATTTATTATAGATTCAACAAAATATAAATACCATACTTTTCAGATTTTTCAATATCTCTAGATATTATTCTATATATATTAATTTATATTTTTAAATAATTCAGCACTCTTCAAACATATACATGAGACACGATATTTTGAAAATATATATATAATTATAAAAACTTTATAGTAAAAATGAATTGTATAAATAACTAGTTAATCTTAGGCAATCTAGATTAAATAGAGAATAATTAAAAAATATTAAAATTTTCTAACGTTCATAAATATTTGATAACCGTTACGGTTTATGTTGGGACCGATGTCGTTGACCGCCTTGCCAGATTTGATACCCACTATCTCCCCTCGCCATCTCCTTCGCCTCCTAGGCCAAGCTGAGGAAGAATCTGCTATGGACTGTTATTTATTTTTGGTTTTTTTGTCACGCCTAGTTTAGGGGCAAACCATGCAATGCTACTTCTGCTTTAGAACTGAGTCCCAGTCAGCTTTTGTTTAGGTTGCTGGTTGATTGTGTGAATCATCTAGATGTGTCTAGAGTTTCGGAAACTAAGAATGCATGAGACTAAAACGAATACTACTTGTGTACCACGCCTTGATATGATTGTTTGTTGTATATTCTACTTGCTTAATGTTTGATCATGTAGTACTTGTAAAGAGGTTCAGTACTTAATACGATATATTGTGAAATAATTGTTGAGACTAATTGTGATTCAAAATGAGAGTTGTGATCATGTGGCAATGGAGCCATGGTCAATACATCCGAGTGGAGAGCTTGTTCTTGGTGAGCGCTTGAGACGATGAGTTGATATCATGAGTTTAGAGTCTTTGGTGTGTGTCGTGAGTCATGTATGGAAATAATCGGGGAAGTACCAAGGGACCTAACATCATACGGGCCGTGCAGTGAGATCTGCATGTTACTCATATGATATGGGAGGAACAAGCTAATCGTACGTTATTAACCCTAACCTAGACGTCACAGAAATAAATTGTTAAGAGATACTGCATGACAAAATCCATTTTTACAAAGATAGAGTAATCCACTCAAACGCAAAGAATACTTTATAGCAAACTTCAATAAATATAAAATTTATTAAATTTTTAAAATATAATTTATTATAAAAAATCTGATTAAAAATACAAAAAAAAGATAAATGAGATTACGTCTTTCCATTATTGCAATACATCAAAGATATTCCATATTAAAATTAAAAAAGTACATCACGATCGATCTTCATTTTTTCGTTTAAGGCATCTATAAAGATGATGAAGTCTGAATCTCCATCTTTTTACGCTTCACATTTTCTCGTAGGCCTTCAAGATTTGCTTTCAAAGCAACTAATTCCTTGAAATTTAAATCTTTGATCATTTTATTCACATAATTTTCAACCAACTCATGTAATCTTTTCTCCAAAACCTATAATATATTATCAATGAATGTTAAAAGGCAGAATAAAAACTAGATAAAACATACAGAGAATCATGAGTTTTATTTTCAAATCATGGTTTTCTAATGGCTTGACAATGGATAATATGATAAATCTGTGCTAGCTCGAATTAAAAATTTCAATGTTACGATCTACTGCTAAGGTCTCATTCAAATTGCTAGATTTAACTGTTTTGTAAATTTATTTTAAGGTCGTCAACATTATTTTGATTAACTAAATAATAATTCAAGATAAACAAAATACCTTTTCAAGCTCTTTCTCCAGTTCTAATTCTTCCATTAGACCATCGAGTGTGTTTTGAAGCTTAGGAATCGTAGCTTGACTATTTTGAACCACAATGTTTGTCTCAGTCTCTTTATCACCCATTTTTTCAGCCTTGGGTTATTTTTGTTTTTTTGGTATTGTTGTTATTGTTTTTCTTCTCGTTACTAATGCACATTATTTTATAGATGTATTTGGTCAAATGAGTTAAGAGCACTAATGTAATACTTTCTTATGCCGGCATATTTTTTCAAAACAATATTTGAAATTGAACTTATTATTCTGTTTTTCGTACATATATTTTTGTTAATTCTAGAAAATTTACCTTTATTATCATTTTCATTCAAAATATTTCATTCAATATATACTATTCAAATATTACATTCAACATGTATTTATTGATAACTAGTAATTTATGACCAATTACGATTAAAAATAGATAAAATTATACGATTATTCTAAGATTAAATAATACTTATCTTAAAATTTATTATAGATTCAACAAAATATAAATACCATACTTTTCAGATTTTTAAATATCTCTAGATATTATTCTATATATATTAATTTCTATTTTTAAATAATTTAGCACTCTTCAAACATATACATGAGACATGATATTTTGAAAATATATATATAATTATAAAAACTTTATAGTAAAAATGAATTGTATAAATAACTTGTTAATCTTAGGCAATCTAGATTAAATAGAAAATAATTAAAAAATATTAAAGTTTTCTAACGTTCATAAATATTTGATAACCGTTAGGGTTTATGTTGGGAATGATGCCGTGGACCGCCTAGCCAGATTTGATACCCACTATCTCTCCTCGCCATCTCCTTCGCCTCCTAAGCCAAGCTGAGGAAGAATCTGCTATGGACTGTTATTTATTTTTGGTTTTTTGTCACGCATAGTTTAGGGCCAAACCATGCAATGCTACTTCTGCTTTAGAACTGAGTCCCAGTCAGCTTTTGTTTAGGTTGCTGGTTGATTGTGTGAATCATCTAGATGTGTCTAGGGTTTCGGAAACTAACAATGCATGAGACTAAAACTAATACTACTTGTGTACCACGCCTTGATATGATTGTTTGTTGTATATTCCACTTGCTTAATGTCTGATCGCGTAGTACTTGTAAAGAGGTTCAGTACTTAATACGATATATTGTGAAATAATTGTTGAGACTATTTGTGATTCAAAATGAGAGTTGTGATCATGTGGCAATGGAGCCATGGTCAATACATCCGAGTGGAGAGCTTGTTCTTGGTGAACGCTTGAGACGATGAGTTGATATCGTGAGTTTAGAGTCTTTGGTGTGTGTCGTGATCCATGTATGGCAATAATCGGGGAAGTACCAAGGGACCTAACATCATACGGGCCGTGCAGTAAGATCCGCATGTTACTCATATGATATGGGGGGAACAAGCTAATCGTACGTTATTAACCCTAACCTAGACGTCATAGAAATAAATTGTTAAGAGATACTGCATGACAAAATCCATTTTCACAATGATAGTGTAATCCCTCAAACGCAAAGAATACTTTATAGCAAACTTCAATAAATATAAAATATATTAAATTATTAAAATATAATTTATTATGAAAAATCTGATTAAAAATACAAAAAAAAGATAAATGAGATTATGTATTTCCATTATTGCAATACATCAAAGATATTCCATAAAAAAATTTAAAAGAGTACATCCTGATCGATCTTCATTTTTTCGTTTAAGGCATCTATAAAGATGATGAAGTCTGAATCTCCATCTTTTTACGCTTCACATTTTCTCGTACGCATTCAAGATTTGCTTTCAAAGCAACTAATTCCTTGAAATTTAAACCTTTGATCATTTTCTTCTCATAATTTTCAACCAACTCATGTAATCTTTTCTCCAAAACTTATAATATATTATCAATGAATGTTAAAAAGGCAGAATAAAAACTAGATAAAACATACAGAGAATCATGAGTTTTATTTTCAAATCATGGTTTTCTAATGGCTTGACAATGGATAATATGATAAATCTGTGCTAGCTCGAATTAAAAATTTTAATGTTACGATCTACTGCTAAGGTCTCATTCAAATTGCTAGATTTAACTGTTTTGTAAATTTATTTTAAGGTCGTCAACATTATTTTGATTAACTAAATAATAATTCAAGATAAACAAAATACCTTTTCAAGCTCTTTCTCCAGTTCTAATTCTTCCATTAGACCATCGAGTGTGGTTTGAAGCTTATAAATCATAGCTTGACTATTTTGAACCACTATGTTCGTCTCAGTCTCTTTATCACCCATTTTTTCAACCTGGGATTATTTTTGTTTTTTTTGGTGTTGTTGTTATTGTTTTTTTCTCGTTACTAATGCACATTATTTTATAGATGTATTTAGTCGAATGAGTTAAGACCACTAATGTAATACTTTCTTATGTGGGTATATTTTTTCAAAACAATATTTGAAATTGAACTTATTATTCTGTTTTTCGTCCATATATTTTTGTTAATTCTAGAAAATTTACCTTTATTATCATTTTCATTCAAAATACTTCATTCAACATATACTATTCAAATATTACATTCAACATGTATTTATTGATAACTAGTAATTTATGACCAATTACGATTAAAAGTAGATAAAATCATACGATTATGCTAATATTAAATAATACTAATCTTAAAATTTATTATAGATTCAACAAAATATAAATACCATACTTTTCAGATTTTTCAATATCTCTAGATATTATTCTATATATATTAATTTCTATTTTTAAATAATTCAGCACACTTTAAACATATACATAAGACACGATATTTTGAAAATTTATGTATTTATTAAAACTTTATAATAAAAATAAATTGTATAAATAACTAGTTAATCTTAGGCAATTTAGATTTAATATAGAATATTTAAAAAATATTAAAGTTTTCTAACGTTCATAAATATTTGATAACCGTTAGGGTTTATGTTGGGACCGATGTCGTGGACCACCTAGCCGGATTTGATACCCACTATCTCCCCTCGCCATCTCCTTCGGCTCCTAGGGCAAGCTGAGGAAAAATCTGCCATGGACTGTTATTTGTTTTCGGTTTTTTGTCACGCCTAGTTTAGGGTGAAACCATGCAATGCTACTTCTGCTTTAGAACTGAGTTCCAGTCAGCTTTTGTTTAGGTTGCTGGTTGATTGTGCGAATCATCTAGATGTTTCTAGGGTTTGGAAACTAAAAATGCATGAGACTAAAATGAATACTACTTGTGTACCACACCTTGATATGATTGTTTGTTGTATATTCTACTATCTTACTGTTTGATCTCGTAGTACTTGTAAAGAAGTTCAGTACTTAATACAATATATTGTGAAATAATTGTTGAGACTATTTGTGATTCAAAATGAGAGTTGTGATCATGTGGCAATGGAGCCATGGTCAATACATCCGAGTGGAGAGTCTGTTCTTGGTGAACGCTTGAGACGATGAGTTGATATCGTGAGTTTAGAGTCTTTGGTGTGTGTCGTGAGCCATGTATGGCAATAATCGGGGAAGTACCAAGGGACCTAACATCATACGGTGCAGTGCAGTGAGATCTGCGTGTTACTCATATGATATGGGGGGAACAAGCTAATCGTACGTTATTAACCCTAACCTAGACGTCACAGAAATAAATTGTTAAGAGATACTGCATGACAAAATCTATTTTCTCAAAGATAGAGTAATCCACTCAAACGCAAAGAATACTTTATATCAAACTTCAATAAATATAACAATATATTAAATTATTAATATATAATTTAATATGAAAATCTGTTTAAAAATACAAAAAAAAAGATAAATGAGATTACGTCTTTCCATTATTGCAATACATCAAAGATATTCCATAAAAATTTTAAAAGAGTACATCACGATCGATCTTCATTTTTCGTTTAAGGCATCTATAAAGATGATGAAGTCTGAATCTCCATCTTTTTACGCTTCACATTTTCTCGTAGGCCTTCAAGATTTCCTTTCAAAGCAACTATTTCCTTGAAATTTAAATCTTTGATCATTTTCTTCTCATAATTTTCAACCAACTCATGTAATCTTTTCTCCATAACCTATAATATATTATCAATGAATGTTTAAAAGGCACAATAAAAACTGGATAAAACATACAAAGAATGGCTTGACAATGGATAATATGATAAATCTGTGCTAGCTAGAATTAAAAATTTCAATGTTCCGATCTACTGCTAAGGTTTCGTTCAAATTGCTAGATTTAATTGTTTTGTAAATTTATTTTAAGGTCGTCAACATTATTTTGATTAACTAAATAATAATTTTTAAGATAAACAAAATACCTTTCCAAGTTCTTTCTCCAGTTCTAATTTTTCCATTAGACCATTGAGTGTGGTTTGAAGCTTAGAAATTGTAGCTTGACTATTGTGAACCATAATGTTCGTCTTTGTCTCTTTATCACCCATTTTTTCAACCTTGGATTATTTTTGTTTTTTTTTTGGTATTGTTGTTATTGTTTTTCTTCTCGTTACTAATGCACATTATTTTATAGATATATTTGGTCAAAAGTATTAAGAGCACTAATGTAATACTTTCTTATGTCGACATATTTTTTCAAAACAATATTTGAAATTTAACTTATTATTCTGTTTTTCATCCATATATTTTGTTAATTCTAGAAAACTTACCTTTATTATCAATTTCATTCAAATATTTCATTCAACATATACTATACAAATATTACATTCAACAAGTATTTATTGATAACTAGTAATTTATGACCAATTATGATTAAAAATAGATAATATATTACGATTATGCTAATATTAAATAATACTTATCTTAAAATTTATTATAGATTCAACTAAATATAAATACCATACTTTTCAGATTTTTCAATATCTCTAGATACTATTCTATATATATTAATTTCTATTTTTAAATAATTCAGCATGCGTCAAACATATACATGAGACACGATATTTTGAAAATATATATATTTACAAAACAATTGTAATAAAAATGAATTGTATAATAAACTAGTTAATCTTAGGCAATTTAGATTAAATAGAGAATATTGAAAAAATATTTAAGTTTTCTAACGTACATAACTATTTGACAACCGTTAGGATTTGTGTTGGAACAGATGTCGTGGACCACCTAGCCGCATTTGTTACCCACTATCTCCCCTCACCATCTCCTTCGCCTCCTAGGCCAAGCTGAGGAAGAACCTGCTCTGGACTGTTATTTGTTTTCGGTTTTTTGTCACGCCTAGTTTAGGGTAAACCATACAATGCTACTTCTGCTTTAGAACTGAGTCCCAGTCAGCTTTTGTTTGGGTTGCTGGTTGATTGTGTGAATCATCTAGATGTGTCTAGGGTTTTGGAAACTAAAAATGCATGAGACTAAAACGAATACTACTTATGTACCACGCCTTGATATGATTGTTTGATGTATGTTCCACTTGCTTACTGTTTGATCTCGTAGTACTTGTAAAGAGGTTCAGTACCTAATATGATATATTGTAAAATAATTGTTGAGACTATTTGTGATTCGAAATGAGAGTTGTGATCATGTGGCAATGGAGTCATGGTCAATACATCCGAGTGGAGAGTCTGTTATTGGTGAACACTTGAGACGATGCGTTGATATCGTGAGTTTAGAGTCTTTGGTGTGTGTCGTGAGCCATGTATGGCAATAATCGGGGAAATACCGATGTACCTAACATCATACGGGGCGGTGCAGTGAGATCCGCGTGTTACTCATATGATATGAAGGAAATAAGCTAATCGTACGTTATTAACCCACAACTAGACGTCACAATAATAAATTGTTAAGAGAACTGTATGACTAACTCCATTTTCACAAAGATAGAGTAATCCACTCAAACGCAAAGAATACTTTATAGCAAACTTCAATAAATATATCTGATTAAAAATACCAAAAAAGATAAATCAGATTACGTCTTTCCATTATTACAATATATCAAAAATATTCCATAAAAATTTGAAAAAAGTAAATCACGATCGATCATCTTTTTCGTTTTGGGCATCTATAAAGATGATGAAGTCTGAACCTCCATCTTTTTATGCTTCACATTTTCTCGTAGGCTTTCAAGATTTTCTTTTAAAGCAACTAATTCCTTGAAATTTAAATCTTTGATCTTTTTCTTCCCATAATTTTAACAGGCTATTGTAATATGTTTTCCAAAACCTATAATATATTATCAATAAATGTTTTAAAGGCATAATAAAAAGAAGATAAAACATACAGAGAATCATGAATTTTATTTTCAAACCATAGTTTTCTCATGGATTGACAATGGATAATATGATAAATCAGTGCTACCTCGAATTAAAGATTTCAATGTTACGATCTACTGCTAAGATCTCATTCAAATTTCTAGATTTAATTTTTTGTAAATTTTTTTTAAGATCGTCAACATTATTTTGATTAACTAAATAATAATTCAAGATAAAAAAATACTTTTCCACGCTCTTTCTCCTGTTCTAGTTCTTTCATTAGACGATCGAGTGTGGCTTAAAGCTTATGAATCATAACTTGACTATTTTGAACCACAATGTTCGCCTCAGTCTCTTTATCACCTATTTTTTCAACCCCTGGATTTTTTTTTTGGTATTGTTGTTATTGTTTTTCTTCTCGTTACTAATGCACATTATTTTTCTAGATGTATTTGGTCAAATGAGTTAAGAGCACTAATATAATACTTTATTATATTGGCATATTTTTCAAAACAATATTTGAAATTTAACCTATTATTCTATTTTTCGTGGGTTTTGACACGTGTCGCAAGATCGAAATAGATTTAAGTCGGGGAATATGAACCGTCGTGGCAATGATGGCTTTTCCGGAAAACCATTCCATATTTTTGTATAGAAGGAGGTGCGGGCTCTCATTTCTTTTTCTTCACTTCTCGCAAAAATCTCCAAATAAGGTTCGCTCTCCCTTCTCTCTTCTTTCTCTCTCTATATTTTTGCTTTCTCGTTGTTTCTGTAATTGTTGTGTAGATCGTACCGCCGGTATAGTCTCGATTCTTGATAGCCCTGGGCTATTCATTTAGAATCAGGTTGGGTATATTTAGATAGTCGAAGATGAGCCCTCGTAGATCGTCCAAAGGAAAGGAGAAAGCTGTATCGCTTGATGAGTCGGAGGCCAGTGTCAGCTCGGGATCGGACAAGTTGGGTCAGATGTTCGCACGTGCACTCGGGGTAAATTATGAAGAGATGAAAAGGGATCAACAAGAACATGCGACGGCTATATACAGTTTTTAGGAAGCGCAACTATATACAGTTTTCTGTGATGAAGCTGGACCATCGAGAAGCACGGGTGGTTATTGAGGTACTCGAGCTTCGGGACAAACCCGACGAAGTCGGAAGCGCCAACGTCTGTCTGATCGGGATGAGGCCAATATCAAAAAGGAGCAGGATAGCTTTAATGAGATAGAAGAGTTTGGGGAGAACGGGATTCTCGATCGACACACCCCGTTCTCAGTTAAGAGTTTGAGGCGATTGAAGAAGAATGAACAGGGGTCCGATAATTCCTTCAGTGTGATCCCGACCCGCACTACATGGAGGTCATTAAATCAGTTGAAGCAAGTTTGTGGGATAAGTCCCGACGTGCGATTCATGGTTCCGATCCTGTGCAGCAACCTTGGGATGCTCCCTCGGGCTATATATGTTTATTCGAACACTTCTACATATACTACCATCTTTGGTTTTCATTGCCCCATGTTATTTTGGAGTATTGCGCTAGGAGGGGAATGCCGGTCTTGCAGACTACGCACGCCACCGTTCATCATGTAGTAAGCTTGATAGTACTGGCTCAGGAGAACGGGCTTACCTTCAACACTGGTATCTTCGAGGAGATGACTGATATAAAGCCCCAAGGGGTAAGTACACGGAACAGGGGTTCGTTTTATATGAGTACGAATAGGGGGCTGAATATTGTCACCGAGAGAGCGTCGATGAAGGTCGACGATTGGTGGGATTGTTATTTTTTTTTTCCTGATTGATGAGAACACCATAGCAAATCCAGATGTCCCGATCCTTGCTGAATGGGCAGCTGTGATCGGTAGATAGTCGATCATCAGCTATAGAGTGACAAAAAATTTCTTCCTGTGCTGACTTTTTTTTTTTTTTTTTTTTTTTTTGCAGATAGACCAGCTACCTCGATCAAGGGTCCAGCGAAGGATTTCTTTAACAAACAGAGAGTCTCCCGAGCTATAGGTTCGTTCTGACATTGATAGTCCGATGAGCAATCTGCTTCCCGAGCTAACTTGAATCTGCTTTTGATAGGTCCTTCTCGACGCAAATCAAGGAAGATGCCGCTCAAGCCAAGGATTTTTCCAATGAGTTAGAGGACTCTTTGATGGCTTCAAGCGTGAAGAGAGCCAAACACAGGTCGGGAGAAATGTCTGCTCCGGATGTGAATATTCCCGAGGTGAACGGTCCCTCTGTAGACAGTCCTGTCTAAACTCCAGCTCGGGAGGATGCTCTGGTGGAGGATATCCCGGACTCTGGTACCGCAGTGCAAGAATCCGTCAATGATTTACCCCATGAGGCTGATAAAGAAGCCACTTTGGTCGCTGTTAAAAAGACTTTGAAGCAGAAGAGGGCTGAGAAGAAAAAAGCCAACGCCACGAAGGAAGCGACCCGTGCTGGGGATATGTTGGAAGCCGGTCCTAGAGAACCGTCTCCTGTTTAAATCGAGGATTCCGTGGTGGGAGATACGACTCGGAATGCCAGGCTAACCGAGCAGGTGCCCACAAGGAAAAACGGGATAGAACCTGCCGCCAAGAAACAAAAGCCTACATCTGTCCCGAACAAACATGCCTTCTGCTTTGAGTTCCGAGGCAAAAGGCCGATCCACCTGGATGACACGTCCAGTGCCAAACTAAGATGGGCGATGAGGGGGAATCCTTACAGCTCGATCGAGATGGATGACCTCCGCTGAAGTCCGGGTAAGCTATTGACTTTGACACCCGTGATTTCTCACTTTCGTACTTGGTAATTAAATGCTTATATTCCTTTTCAGGCTGCGAATATCAGTACTGAAGTGGTTGAGCAGTACGGTCGTGCTCTGAAGAAGAGTCGTCTGAATGAGGTGGCATTGAGCAATGCTATTGAGGCCGATCAGCAGGAGATGACCAGGCTGAAAGCCAAAATCGATAATTTCCAACTCCTGTTAAAGTCCAAGTAGGAAGAGAACAGATCTCTCACATTCGAGCTGGCTTTGATTTTGAGGAAGTTCGATTCAGAGAGAGAGACTCTCATAAAGAGTCGAGATGATTGGGGCCATTTGGTGGCAGCTCAAATGCGCAGCTCGATACCGAGTCATTACACCGAGTTGATTAAGAAGATAAAGGCGTACATTGCCCAACCTGAGGGGGTGGATACGAATGTGACCTCTCGTGCTCAACTTGAAGGACAGCTTGCTGCCATCAAGGTTCTTGAGCGGAGTGGTTTTGCGCTTCCTCCGGAAGTAATTGGGAATATAGAGGTGGACCTCGCGGATTTGAACGTCCAGGCCGACATGTACAATGAGATAAAACTTGTCGACGATGATTTTGAGGTGTCCGGCCTTGCTCTGGAGTTTCCACGAGATCATCCTTCAGTCAGTCTTCTGGGAGATGAACATGACTCGAACAAAGGAAAGTTGACCCCGGAAATTATCGAAAAGCTCAAGGACACTCCCGCGTTAGAGTTGGAAGGCAACAGGGCGGTTGCCTTAGTGCCAGTGGCTGAATCGAGAGCGGGTTGGCGAAAGAGGCAGATGAGCCGAACCTAAGAGAAGTGGAAGGCCGTGCTGAAGCGGAGGACAGAGAGATTAAAGGGGGGGTTATTGGGAGATGGAATTATAAAATTTTGATTGATTTTAAGAGTTGAGAGATTTGTTAAATTTGTTAAAAAGATTTGTTGAATTTGGAAAGAGTTTGTTTATTTAAAAAATCTATTTAAGTATTTCATTATAATGACTTTGAGAATCTAAGCTATATAGATAATATTTTGAAAGTCATCCAAAATCTTGTTCTATGTGTTAAATTGTTTAAAATTCATATCTCAATAACACAAAATTTTAATAGAATTATAAAACCTTTAAAAGCCAAACTTTTTGAATAACAAAGGATTTTGGATAGAATTTAAAAATCTTTAAACCAATAACAACGGATTCTAGTAAAATTTTAAGAATCAATAAACAAATAATGATGAAATCTCGAAATTCTCAAAATATATATAAATACCTCTCAATAGCCCCCCAAAAAATCCTGAGGCGTGATTTTTGTTTTTACATTCTTGTTGTTGACTTCTACCTGTGCTGCAGGGTTTATGTATGACTTTTGGTTATTATTTTTGCTGTTTTAATAAATTGATAAATTGATGATGTCTGGAATGATACCTTTCATATCTGCGATGGACGAGACGAAGCTATACGTTCTTGTGGAGAAAAGCAATGAAATCGTCGCGCATGCCAGGCAGGAGCTCTGTTCCGATCCTGATGCATCGTTCCTGAGACTGTCTTGATGATTTCCGTAATAGAGAAAACATCATTTGTGTGGAATCATGTTTTGTGAGTTTTTTTTTAAGGTTGTTTACGTTTTTTTTGCGGAAATGAGGGTCAGTTTGCAATAAATGGGTTAATCTGAGGGTTTTTGTGCAAACTTCCTTAACTCAATACTAAATTGTTAAAAACGACGGCTGTTTCAAACCCTTCACCGCCGTTTGTTGTTGATCCTCCTCGCCGCCTCCTTCTCTCTCTCTCTCAAAATCGCACATCCTATAGAACAACTGGATTGTTCCGAAAGTAAGCTTCTTTGATTTACCTCTTAGAGCATTCCTTATCTGTTCTAAGCTTCTTTTTTTTTGCCCTTTTCTAAGGTTTTCATCGATATTTGATAAACCCTAGCCGTTTAACCTGAGATTAGTCAGTATATAATCGGAATCCGTCGCATAGTTCTGACACTCTCTCAAAATCGAACTTTGCTGCAGAGAAGGATGGTGTCTGAAGAAGAAAAGATATTCGCGAAGAATTTCAGTATCGAGAATCTCCCCGACGTCCCTGCCGGACTTCCTCCGCATCTCAAACTCAAGAAAAATCGCGCCGCCTCTAAAACTCAAGCTCCTGTTGATGTATGAACTTTTTCTGGCTTTACTTTCAAAGTTACCCTTTTGTTCTGTATTATTGCTTGTAAGCTCAGCTTATTGAAGAAAATTATTGGGGTTTCCTCAAATATTATGTCTGGGTTAGAGTTTAATCGAGATTGTGTTCATGGGTTTCTTGTAAAGTTCAGTTTTTTGTTTCTTATCTGTAAAAAAGCCTGTGAATTTGTGAGTTTGGTGTTAGCTTTGTTTCGAAATTCAAATGATATGTGTGAAATTTCAAGTCTTTAATCTTGTTCTTGCCCTTGTGTTTGTGTGTTTCCTGTGGACTCAGGGTATCATTTACTCGGCTAACAATGTCTCTATGGGAGCAGAAGATAGTGTGAAACTAGATAACTTCAATGAGAATTTTAAAGTCGATGTGATAAGTTGCACAGAGACAGATATGGAGTTTGATATGATCGGTATCGATGCTGCCTTTGCGAATGCGTTCCGAAGAATCCTTATAGCTGAGGTCTGTACTACTGTCTGACACAGCCTCTTGAATCCTTTGATTACTAGAAATCTTTTGTTCTAAAAAGTGTTATCCTTTGTTGCAGGTTCCTACAATGGCTATTGAGAAAGTACTTATAGCATACAACACATCGGTTATTATAGACGAAGTTCTTGCTCACAGGATTGGTCTTATTCCTATTGCCGCAGATCCAAGACTCTTTGAATATATATCCGGTAAGGAAAATTTTCAATACCATGTGAATCCATCTCCACAGACAAATATCTTTTTTTCTTCGTGTCAGCTTTAATTATTTTGTCTCTTGTGTCATAGGAAATGATCAGCCGAATGAAAAGAACACCATTGTTTTCAAACTGCATGTGAAATGTCCAGAAAGACAACCACGTCTTAGTGGTAAATATATGTTCTTTAGAAGATTTCATTGCTTGAATTGTCAGCTTGATCTCTCATGAAAGGGTGTCGTGTTTTGTAGTTTTGACGGACGAATTGAAATGGTTACCAAACGGAAGTGAGTTTCTCAAAGAATCAGGAGGTTCAACCTCATCAAAGCCAAAAACTTACACTTCATTCAGCTGTAGCCAAGACTCTTTACCTGAATTCGCGAGTAATCCTATCACTCCGAGCCACCTCGATATCTTGATAGCTAAACTCAGCCCTGGTCAGGTACTGTTTCTATGTATTCTCTTCTTCTTAATTGGTAAAACTCTTACTTACGATGAGAGAGATGATGAACCAAAACACTTGCCTCTTTGTAGGAAATCGAGCTCGAAGCTCATGCGGTTAAGGGCATTGGTAAAACACATGCAAAGTGGTCTCCAGTAGGGACGGCTTGGTACCGAATGCTTCCTGAGGTGAGAAGTTTATACCTCAATGCTTTATTTGAAAAAGCTCTCTGTTTTTTTTCTTTATTGCTACATAATGCTTTTGTCTTATACTAATCTTAGGTGGTTCTACGAGGGGAAGTTGAGGATGAGAATGCTGAACGGCTCGTAAAAGCCTGTCCACAGAATGTTTTTGACATTGAAGACATGGGCAATGGTAAAGTTTAAAGCCTTTTGAAGTATCTTCAAACCTTCTTATTTGCTTTTTTGAGTAACAAAAGGATATTTATGATGAAACTTGGCTGCACAAATTTGATTTCAATACTGACAGGTAGGAAAAGGGCTACAGTAGCGCAGTCTCGTAATTGCACGATGTGTAAGGAATGCATAAGAGACCATGACTTGGTAGATCTGGTGGATCTGCGCACTGTTAAGGACCATTTTATATGTAAGAAGAGAAAAGAAGAAAACATTCTTTTAATTCGGCAAGATCTCCTATTTGCAAGAAAGGCTAATGGAGTTTGTTGTTTTATTTGTGTTTTTCTCAGTTAAAATTGAGTCAACTGGATCACTGCCTCCGGATGTTCTTTTCACTGAAGCTGTGAAGATATTGGAAGATAAATGTGAACGTGTGATCGCTGATCTCTCCTGAAGAGAGTTTTGATTGGTTTAGCTCTACTGGCATGGTTCCGGTTTAGTTCAATTTTGTGTTTTGTATCAAAGTTTATCCTTATTAAGACGAAGAACGTTGAATTTAAATTATACTTTGTAGTTTTGGTTGAATTTGAATTTCAATTATCTCGATTCGATAACAGCTAAAAACAAAGTTACTAGCTGTTTCAGCTTTGGAAATTTGTCTCCGTTAATTCGTTTCAAATCCATTAATAAGAAGGAAAATAAAATCGGTAGAACAAGAAAAAAAAAAAAGATTGCGGTTTTGGATCATCAACTAATTTGGCAACACGTGCGATGGGAAATAAAATCGGTTGAACAAGAAAATAAAAGATTTGCAGCTTTGGATCATCAACTGGTCTGGCAACAAGTCCCTGAGCTTTTGATATCGTAAATATCAATTATAATGGGGCGAGTTGAAACAATTAGCACCAGTGGTCTAGTGGTAGAATAGTACCCTGCCACGGTACAGACCCGGGTTCGATTCCCGGCTGGTGCAATCGAGCTGTGAGGAAATTGGCTTTAGCGGTGGTTGGGTCCATCGCACTCTTCTGATTTCTCGGATTTGATAAAGCCTTGTTCTGAGCTCCTAATTTTTTTTTTTTTCTATATATGTACTGTATGAATAAAAACGTCTGCAACAAGAACCAAGTTTTAGGAATGGTGTAAGAATCAAGTTTTATCTGTCATATCTAGCTATATCAAGAGAAATTTGTTTATAGTTTAAGCATATCAAAACATATCACCGATTAGAGTTGACCTCTCTCACTCGCCACTGGCTTCGTCATCAAGAATGGGGATTTGAGTGAGGGGAAGAGATTTCTGGTAAATTCAACCATGGCCATGACCTGGCACTGGTCTCTGATAAGATGTCTTGACTCTCAGTATTAGGATTCTATCAGGAATACGTATATAAGGCAGTTAAGAGAATGTAAGGATAGGGTCACTTATCCACAAGAAAAGCATTGTTATTGGGGTGGCCGGAGCTGTGTCCACTGAATTGTATGATATTGTCAACCACAGCCTCATTTTCGAGGAGATGGACAAAAGGGAAACTAACGGTGAGCGAAGATGGATACACCATAGTGATCAAGAACGACGTGGATTCAAAGTGGATTGAAGAGCTTTCAAAACCTCTAAACCATGCAAAAAAGAAGAAGATTGAAAGGCTGACTGATTCCTCTCCAGGGCTTCTCACTAATCACGACTTCCCACCACTAAGGTGACCAGTCGAAGACACCCTTCGCCGCTGTGGAAAGGCAGTTCTTGACTAGTTGTGACCATTCAAGCTTTGTCAAGTCTTTTTATCAAAAAAAAAAAAAAAAATCTTTGTCAAGTCATGGACTTTGTCGGTATTCCATGAGAGACCCTTTTGCTTAATTTGGTTCTGTTTGTGTGTTTCTCCACGGATATATATATTCTGAAAATTTGGTCTGGTTTTCACGAAATAACTCTTTGCGTGATAAAAATATTTACAACGCTTATATCAGCTAGAGAGCACATGCTTTTTCTTAAGCCCTAAAACCTCTTTCTCAGCTTGTCATTGACTGTTACAAGTTCACACTTTAACGGCAACGCTGAGAAAACTTTTAGAGAAAACAGAGGCATAGAAGGTGAAACTACTAAATAGTTGTAGCAGAATCCAAAAGCCATAAGGTTCTCTGCCTGCAAAAACAGAGGCAACTTCAGAGTCTTAGGTTTTGGTATAGAGGTGTGGTGATTATGCAGACAGAGGAATACTTACGTCAGTTTTTTGAATGACGACAACGTTAGTTCTGTTTTTCGTTTCAAAACGCTTGAATCAATAATTATACTGTATTTTCTTATTTTTTGATTCAAATTTACAGAAGGGAAAGTTGTTAATTAGGGTTTCCAATCAGAGGTATTTGGGGGAAAATTTGATTAAGGAGGAGCACGTGATAGTGGCATGTGCTAATTACCGTCCCATAGGCTTATGCCCGATCTTTAATTGATCCCACATCGGATCGGATAATTAGTACCCGAGACTCGAGTATATATACCGTTGCTGATTATGGTAAGGATAACAACTCGTGGGACATGGTGAGTTGGGGTTATACGGTTTACTTAACCAAGAAACCCAAGTGATTACAGATCGGTCCATACTCCTTCTGGCAAAGGGTCTTAGGGGCAAGCTTGTCTCTCGATAAGTGGTCTTGGTCCATTTGTGTGCTCTGATTATCAAATCTGTGAAGATTGTGATAACTTGATGAACAAGTATACACATTTTGAACAAGAAACCCAAGTGATTACAGACCGGTCTATATTCCTTCTGGCAAAAGGTCCTAGGGGCAAGCTTGTTTCTCGACAAGTGGTCTCGGTCCATTCTCGTGGACACATCGAGCGGTTGTATGATTCGATGAATGCCACTTTTTATGTACTCATTATCGACGCTGTGAAGATTGTGATAATTTGATAAACAAGTAGACACATTTTGAACAAGCTTAGGACCACAAGAAGTCTAACCAAGATGGTTATTTATTTAATCATGGTTGAGTTGCTTTTGGGACTACGTTGCCGTTGGTAACGGCTCGTAGAAGTTGATCAAGCTGCAACCTTATCTCCTCGTCAAGGACATTTTGTTTGCTTGTGCTCAAAATGGGAAAGTTACGTTTGGCAGATAACAACTCGTGGAACATGGTGACTTGGAGCTATACGGTTTGCTTAACCAAGAAACCCAAGTGATTACAGATCGGTCCATACTCTTTCTGGCAAAAGGTCTGAGGGGCAAGCTTGTCTCTTGACAAGTGGTCTCGGTCCATTTGTGTGCTCTGATTATCGACGTTGTGAAGATTGTGATAACTTGATGAACAAGTAGACACATTTTGAACAAGAAACCCAAGTGATTACAGACTGGTCCATACTCCTGGTAAAGGGTCCTAGGGGCAAGCTTGTCTCTTGACAAATGGTCTCGGTCCATTCTCATGGACACTTCGAGCGATTGTATAATCCCATGAGTGTCACTTTTTGTGTGCTCATTATCGACGCTATGAAGATTGTGATAACTTGATGAACAAGTTGACACATTTTGAACAAGCTTAGGACCACAAGAAGTCTAACCAAGATGGTTATTTATTTAATCATGGTTGAGTTGCTTTTGGGACCACGTTGCCGTTGGTAACGGCTCGTAGAAGTTGATCAAGCTGCAATTATCTCCTCGTCAAGGACATTTTGTTTGCTTGTGCTCAAAATGGGAAAGTCACGTTTGGCAGAAGCAATCACACCTCAAGGAGACATTTTGGCGTTTGAAGTGTGTTAGTTGCGGTTTGTCTTTGCACAAGAAACCCTAAGGTGCTTTGAGTATAAAAGGGTATCATGTTGGAGAGAGAGAGCTAAGGGAAGGGAGATGATACAAAATGTAGCCGAAAGTGAGAGTAGAGAGAATACAGTTTAGTTTAAGCTTTGTCTTCGTTTTCTCTAATTACATGAGATAGAACAGAGTGAGTTCTAAGTAGCTAGTGAAGAGCTTTAGATCGGGTTACATGTTTATCTCTGTATTTGTAATCTCTCAAAGAAGCTAGTGGATTCCGAGCAAAGCTCGGGGAGATGTAGAGACCCTCGTTAATGGGCGTGAACTCCTTAAATATTGTGTGTGCTCCCTCCTTCTTCTTCCCTTCTTCTCTCCTTTCTCTCATACTCTGTTTTTCCTGCAACTTCTCTGTTTTGGCCTCTGTTTTTATTCTTCAAGCTACTTCATATCTTGGTCTGAATGTGGTTTATGCTCTTTAAGGAGACACCTTTTGAGCCACTAAATCCTAACAGATTGGTATCAGAGCCTAGGTTCTGTGTTTTTTCTGGTTCTCTCAAGCCAAGAATCAGGTCATTGGCAAGTGTTAAAGTGGAAGAGTTTGTTGGCCAAGGAGGATGTGTTTCTTGGAAGGAGAAGCTCGTGGCAGTGAAGCTGTAAAGGGTGACTGAGTTTTCAGGAAGTGAAGTCTCAGATCCAGGAGTTTCAGAAGAAGAGAGAGTCAATGTAGACTCAGATCAAAGAGAGAAAAGGTCTGGAGAAAGAAGAAGAGTGAAGAAAAGTGAAGAAAGATTGGATTTTTGGAAGGTTTAAGCAGCAAGGCTTTTCCCTTAAGTATCCACATTCCTTTTCTTTGAAGAGCTTGGTTGTGTAGAGGCAAGCAATGTCTTAAGTATCACAACAAGTCAGTAGCTCTTGGTAAATGGTGCTGAAGAGAGGGAGAAGCCGTGAGACTCTTTCTTGGTAGAGCATCATTGAGTTTTCTCAGGTTTTGAGGAAGTTTGTGGAGACATGAATGTCTCAGGCTGAAAGCCAAGCTTTGTTTCTTGGTGAACAGCAGGAATATGAGAGGAAGGATTTGTAAAACTCATTCTGGTGAAGCATGAATCATCTTGTTCACAGCATCTCAAAGGTCAAGAAGAGCAAAGCAGTTTGCAGGTTTTCTGTTGCAGTTGCAGGTTTTCTGTTCTAGTGACAGTGTTAGTAACATAGAGCAACAGAAGAAGCAAAAGAAGAAAGCTTTGGCAGAAGGTTCTTGAGATGCTTAGAGGGTTGAAAAACGTGTCTAGCTCAGTTATGGTGTTTAACTGAGTGTGAAAGTGAGATGTGAAGAAGCTGTATCTTAAGGAGAGATTCAAAGGATAATCTGGAATCAAGGGTAGTGGTTTCATGGGTTTATGAAATCAAGTTTCCTTTAAGATACAAGAATCTGCAACATAGTGAGAGAGAAATCTGGTTACTCACAAGTTTAAGTGTTGCAAGTACAAGAAGGAAATTCAGAGACAGAAGCAAGAAGCATATGATTGAAGATGGTGTTCTTGATCATTGCTGAAGAAGCAAATCAAAGATTGGTGTTAGCTGAAGGTCTTTCACAAGTATCAGCTGGTTTGTGATTCTGAAAAGCAAGAGTTTAAGTTCAGTGACTCAAGCTATTTACCAGGATCTCAACATCAACTTCAAGACTCAAGCTATGGGAAATTCCGCTGCAGTCACAAGGTGTTTGTGATGCTCTGTATTGAAGTTTCAGGTTTGCTCAGTTCTGCATATTTTTAATGGAAATGAAAGCTTGTTGGAACACAAAGAGTTGAACTGGTTTTGCAATGGATTGTCTGAGATTCAGTGATGGTTTTCATGCTGTGTTTTGGGGTTCAATCAAGGTGGTAAAATTAGTTGCAGGTGGTGTTCAACTATTGATTGGGATTTAAGCCACGGTTATTCATAAATTCATGGGAGTAAGGGACGCCTTAGAACCTTGAATGATATGTATGTTTATGGGCTTTTTTTGATTATCAAGAAAGGTTTTCTAAGTTCAGTATAAAGGAAGCTGCAGAATGGGTATGAAGCAAGTTAAGTAATCTGTTGAAGACAGGTTAAAGGTTCTGAAGACTTCAATGGCTTTTGTGTGAGTTTTGAAAGGGGTTTTGCTGCAGGTTTTGTCTCTGTGGGTAAGCTTTAAGTTCTTGGTAAATGAGGTCTTACAGTTGGTAGAATTTCAGAGAACATGAAGCTACAAGTTTGCAATTTTCAGAGGGAATGCAATGAAGATTGTTCTCTTGTTGCAGTCTGAAAATGTTCTGTTGAAACAGAAGGAAGAACACTCAACTATGTGAGTTTGAGTGTAAGATAAAAGTTGTTTGGAGTCTTGTTTCAAGATGTGTAAGCTCTTGACAAGGTGGCAGTAGGAAAGATTCAGGTTTCTGCAGATTTGTGTTATGTATAACACAAGTAGATTCTGCAGGATTGAATCTGTGAGAACAAAGAGTTCTTATCTCAGGTGGAGCAATATTTTCTAAGAGAAAATCTTCTACTAAATCAGATTTTCAAGCATCAAAAGAAGATTCTGATGGTCTAAAGGAGAGTACGAGATTGGGTGATCTCTGGAATTGAAGAATGGTTTGGTGGTGTATCAGCTGAAGTTGTAGCATCATCATACCAAGAAGAATGTTCCAAGTAAAGAGAAGTCAAGGCTGCTGATAAACAGAAAGGTTCTTGGTGGTTCTTCAGGTACAAATGGATCAATGGGAGTGGCTGAATGAAGGAAGAAGAAAGTGTGCCACGTTTTGACACATTTTCTCAAGCAAGAAGTCATGGTAACTCATTGTGATACATCAGAACGTGGGAGTGGATCAAAGGTACAGTGAAGAGTGGTCTAACTCGGATTTGTGAAGCTGAGCGTGTAGAGACAGAGTATGTCCATGTGGTTATAGCTTCAGGTGGAGTATTGTTGCTACAAGAAGAGCAATGCATATCCTAAAGGGTTCATCAATGTTTTGGGTACTAAGAAGATAGCAAGTCAAGAACAGGTGATTATCAACACTTATTCAGCTCAAACAGGTTACAATCTGATGGTAAAAGGTTGCTTTCAGTTCTGTTTTGAAGCTGGTTGTTGGTGAGGATTATCTAGAAACAAATTGCAGGTTTCTAGAGAAGAATTGCAGGTTTTCTGATTTATCCAGAAAAGACACAAAGCTGTGTTTTGAGATGAAGCTATCGAAGTGGTTTTTTTTTTTTCCAGTGGGTTCTACAAAGAAGAAACTGTTAGAGACAAGTGCAGAAGATGCAAGGTTTTGTCTCAAGGCTTCTCACTTCAAGAATGTTAAAGAGTCGGCCAACTCATCTCAGAGCTAGTGTCAGAAACTAAAGAGAAGTCCTACAAAAGATGGAAAAATGCAGAGAATCAAACTGCATTGGAAAGACAACAACTCAAGATTGTTAAGTTGTCTTGTTTGCATTATGAGCAGAATGCTTAAGTGTGTACTCATGGGAAGACGGTTGCAGGTCAGTAAAGTTAATGATCTTACAGAAGAAGAAGATCTTGACTAAAGACTGCAAACTGTATGATGCAAGGTCCAAATTCGTTTTGGAGGAGTTTGCACACAAGTGAATGTGTTGCAGGTAGTTGTTACAGCTAAAGGGAGACATCACGGGTTCTAGAAGTGATGTGCAAGACGCTGTAAGGTAGTGTCTCAGGAATATCACAAGGTTTTGGTGATGTGAGACAAGTTTAAAAGCTGCTGGTGGTGATTAAAGTCTGCTGGTGATTATTCTGTTTTAACAAGACGGTTGAGCAAGTTTTTTTTTTTTTTGCTATGGAATCTGGGTTGTTGAAGCAGGATGTGTAGTAAGGTGGTTTCTACAATGGTGTAAGCTACTGTGGAGATTGTTTACAAGGTTGAATCAAAAAAGTTTCAGGTTATGAAGCAAAGTTGGTTCTGCTTTCTGCATTTGATTCAAGTGATTCAAAGGGTTTTGGTCTCAATGCGCATGAGGAAATCCTAGAAGCTAGCAAGGGAGTCAAGGTTTTGCAGAGATGTTATTGGTGTTTCAGTCACTGCAACAGGTCTATGGTATGGGCAGAAGCTATAGAGGATACTGTGTGATTGAAGAGGCTATAAGCTGTAAAGCTTATGCAGTTTTCTGTTGCGTTAACAAGTTGGAGTCGTTCTTATTTGTTAAAGGAGTTTTCTGGGCAAGTGTATCAGTCATTCAAAGGTTGAATGCATCAGAAGGTGAACACTGAAGAGTTGAGCTCAATACACGTTTGTATTGGAGCTGGATTTCACAACTCTAGTGAACTAAAGATGTAATGAAGGCTCAGGTTCAGCAATGTGAGTAGTCGCAGCTGAAGTGCACTGAACGTGACGTTAAGTGCAGCAAGGATCGAGCAGTTTTATGGTGCTTAAATCTGCTTAGTATCAAGGTTGAGTAATCATACTCAAGAAACCGAGGCTGGAATCCAAGAACTACAAGAAGGTACTTTCTCTCTCAAGTATGTGCAGGTTATGGTTTTGTTCTTCAAGCTATCAGGTGGAGATTTGTGAAGATTGTGATAACTTGATGAACAAGTAGACACATTTTGAACAAGCTTGGGACCACAAGAAGTCTAACCAAGATGGTTATTTATTTAATCATGGTTGAGTTGTTTTTGGGATCACGTTGGCGTTGGTAACGGTTCGTAGAAGTTGATCAAGCTGCAACCTTATCTCCTCGTCAAGGACATTTTGTTTGCTTGTGCTCAAAATGGGAAAGTCACGTTTGGCAGAAGCAATCGCACCTCAAGGAGACATTTTGGCGTTTGAAGTGTGTTAGTTGCGGTTTGCCTTTGCACAAGAAACCCTAAGGTGCTTTGAGTATAAAAGGGTATCATGTTGGAGAGAGAGAGCTAAGGGAAGGGAGATATACACAATGTAGCCAAAAGTGAGAGTAGAATACAGTTTAGTTTAAGCTTTGTCTTCGTTTTCTCTAATTACATGAGATAGAACAGAGTAAGTTCTAAGTAGCTAGTGAAGGGCTTTAGATCGGGTCACTTGTTTATCTCTGTATTTGTAATCTCTCAAAGAAGCTAGTGGATTCCGAGCAAAGCTCGGAGAGATGTAGCGACCCTCGTTAATGGGCGTGAACTCCTTAAATCTTGTGTGTGCTCCCTCCTTCTTCTTCCCTTCTTCTCTCCTTTCTCTCATACTCTGTTTTTCCTGCAACTTCTCTGTTTTGGCCTCTGTTTTTATTCTTCAAGCTACTTCATATCTTGGTCTGAATGTGGTTTATGCTCTTTAAGGAGACACCTTTTGAGCCACTAAATCCTAACAGACGCCACACAGATGGGGATGTTCTGATAGTTTTCTTGATTCTGGTCTAAAAGCGCATAAGATGTAAAGTACGCCACTATATTTGATACATGCCTTAACCGGAGTTGTGCAAAAAAGCGATCATCAAATCAAAACAGTATTTGACATCGGAACGGAAAAAAAGAAAAGAATTCATCCTTCAAATTTGGGATTTTGATTCGTCTGTTGGTTGTGTTCGTCTTAGTGTTGCGAAGCTATGAATTTTTCACAGCATTTGTCCCATGACTCTCATCTTCCAATCCACCAGTGATGTAGCGTGTGACTCAAGTAAAGTGTTTTATTGTTCTTCTTTCTTTTCTTTATTTTCTTTCATTTCTATGTTTTTACCGTTTAAAATGCGAAATGAAATAAAGGACCATTTTATATGTAAGAAGAGAGAAGAAAAAACATACTGTTTACTCGGTAAGATCTATTATTTGATAGAAAAGCTAATAGAGTTTGTTTTTTTATTTGTCTGTGAAGATATTGAAAGATAAATGTGAACATGTGTAATCGCTGATGTCTCTTGAAGAGAGTTTTTGATTGGTTTAGCACTCTACTGGCATTGTTTCGGTTTAGTTCAATTTTGTGTGTTTATACTTTTGGTTTCTCAGTTATCTTGATTCGGTAACAGCTAAAACAAAGTTACTAGCTGAACCAATTTGGAAATTTGTTTCGGTTTAACTGGTTTTAACTTTTAATCGATTAAAAAGGAAATAAATTCGATAGAACAAGAAAAAGTAAAAGATTGCGGCTTTGCGTTGCCAAATTCGAAGCAAGGCGCTGAGCTTTATGATTTATGTATATGAATTACAATGGGACACGTTAAAACAATTAGCACCAGTGGTCTAGTGGTAGAATAGTACCCTGCCACGGTACAGACCCGGGTTCGATTCCCGGCTGGTGCAAATGAGCTGTGAGGAAATTGGCTTTAGCGTTGGTTGGGTCCTTCGCACTCTTCTGAGGTAACTTGGATGTAAGGTCTCGTACTGAGCTCTGTTTTTTTTCGTTCTTCTATCTTAAAGAACCAAGTGGTTTCATATAATTCAAAGACCATAATGATTCAAATCCCCTTTCCTTTGCGCTTACCCAAGACTATATAAGTCGGAATTTAATCATTTATACATCATACATGTCCCAAAATTTCCTATAAGATTATTTAACAAAAGTGCATCGATTGCGGTGAAACTGTCCAAACACCTCCAATAAGTCTCAGAATTAGTAACTACGACTTCTTTATCCCTCTATTCATATTTCACCATCAAGAGAAAGATATTTTTCTTCTGCGTCACGTTTTGTAGAAAATTTTGAGTTTAAGCTTCCCGAAACTAATTCCTGATGAGATTGGATCTCTCTCCGCCACTGGCTTCATCATCAAGAATGAGGATTTGACTGAGGGGAAACCATGGCCATGACTGGTTCCAATATGATCAGGAAGACGTATGATTTTACAAGGCAGAAGATTACTAGGAAGATTACTAGGATGATCATTTACCCTGCCGCCAACTCTACCTTGAGGAGCAAGAAAGGGATTGTCATTGGAGTGGCCAGAGTACGTCGAATGAAATGTATGATATTGTCAACGACGACCTCATTTTTGAGGAGATGGACAAAGCGAAACCGACGGTGATCGAAGATATGGAAACCATAGTGATCGACGTGGACTCACATGGACTGATTCCTCTACAGGGCTTCTCACTAATCATGATCTCTCATCACTACAATGACCAGTCGAAGAAACAATTCGCCCCCTGTGAGATGCAGAGGCAGTTCTTGACTAGTTGTGATCAATCAAGAAATCATCTGAAGAGTCGAAGTCAAGTGGGAGGCTCTTGATGAGATGCTGTCAAAGGCGTGGTTTTGGGGAAATTAAAAAATGTTAGGGCTCTTTTTGTTATAGCAGTCGCATAATTTGCTGATAAACGGACTGGGGATAACTAAAATTAGGGTTTTCAATCAAAGTATTTGGGGGAAATTAATTAATGAGTAGCACGTGAGAGTAGCATGTTAATTACAATCTCTTATGGCCTGATCTTTAATTTATCCCACATCGGATAATTAGTACCCGAGACACAAGTATATATTCCGTTGCTGATTATGGTAAGGATAACAACTCGTGGGAAATGGTGGCTTAGGGCTATACGGTTTGCTTAACCAAGAGTCCTAAGTGCTCACAAACCGGTCCATACTCCTTCTAACAAAAGGTTCTAGGGGCAAGCTTGTTCGGTCCATTCTCATGGACATATCTAATTCATAAGGTTCTAGGGGCAAGCTTGTTCGGTCTATTCTCATGGACATATCTAATTCGTAGATCTTAATTAAACCTTAATTATCACAAACATGACCATATATAATTTGCTTTTAGTTTGGTAGCATTTTTGCGAGTGTCTAAAAGGGTAAAAGATGTAAAATACGCCACTAAATTTGATATAAGCCACCGGACATATGTGTAAAAAGACCAATTATCAAATCAAAACGGATCAGTGATATTCATCCTTCAAATCTGGGAATTTGATTTGTCTCTTGGTTGTTCGTCTTGGTCTTCACAGCATCAATCTCATAATTTTTTAATTTATCAATGATGTAGCGTGTGATTCAAGTACATCTGTTGCTGTCATTAATTAGATTTTTATTATTATTCTTTATTTTCTTTGATTTCTATTTCTTTTTCTTCAGCTGGCTTTTACCATTTGCGAACGTACGATTTAACCTAAAACCGAAGAAGAAATTTTAGAGACTTATGATACAAGCAGAATAAGTTTTGTAAACTCTTGGAAGAGCAAGTGTCATGTCCCAGTTTTTCAAACCAGACCCATTTGTTATTCAAACCCGAATTGAAACGGTTTAAACCTCAATTCTCATTTTTTAATATTTCTTTTTTCTTTCGAAAAATAAATATTTTCTATTTTTGATAATATTATATTTTTAATGTGATATTAATGAACCTATTCCTAAAGAGATTTGTAAATATCTTTTCTAATAATTATTCTATTTTTCATAATTATCTCTATTTCCTACTCAAGTTTCCCATTGGATATAAATACAGAACCCTCTTCCCATTATTTTCTTCATTTTAAACTTTCAGAGAATAGAGAACCCTAAACTCTCTTCTCTCTCTTTTCCGGCCGCCGAGTTCTCTCTCTCCCCACCATCGTATTCTCTCTCCTTGCCGCCATGCTCTCTCCTTCTCTCTCCTCACCCCGATGCTCTCTCCTTCTCTCTCCTCGCCGCGATGTCCCATCGCTCACCATCTTTGCTGTTACAGCCGTCTAACGCAGCCTTATTCTAGATTAGTCTTCATGTGGCTTCTCTTAGTCACGTCTGGGATCATAGCTGTGGCCGTCTGGCACCTTGCATTCTGACAGGTCCGACTCGTATTCAACCTCGTCTTAATATGGCTATGCTTATCGAGCAGTCGGACCCGTCGGAATGCGAGGTGCTAGGCGACCACGGCTATGATCCCAGACGTGACTAGGATAAGTCACATGAAGACTGATCTAGAATAGGCGGGCGTCAGACGGCTGTGACGGCGAAGATGGCGAGCAGCGAGATATCGAGGCGAGGAGAGAGAAGGAGAAAGCGCGGTGGTGAAGAGAGAGAAAGATGAGAGAAAAGATGATGGCGGCGAGAGAGAGAACTCGGTGGCCAGAAAATAGAAAGAAAAGAGTTTAGGTTTCTCTGTTTTCTGAAAGTTTAGAATGAAGAAAATAATGAGAATGTGGTTTTCTATTTATATCCAATGAGAGACTTGGACAGGAAAAAAAATAATCACAAAAAAAGAAAAGATAATTATTAGAAAGGGTATTTACAAATTCTTTTAGGATTATGTTCATTAATATATTAAAAATGGGATCTGGAATGATTATGTTATCCTTTATCTATTAATTGAGAATGTAGTTTAATGAAAGATGTTGATTTGTTTTAATTTAATTGGTTAATATGTTTAGTTTGAACAATTTTAATGTGATATGGAAATAATGATATGTAATGATGATGTAATTGTGACATGTCAATTTTTAGTACATATGGCTTGTGACATAGATTATTTAACCTATAAAAAAATTTGATGTTAAAATTTTGATACAAAATTAAAGTATTCAAATTTTTGATAAAAAATTAGAAAAATTATATTTTTGTCAAATAGATTTGAAATTATATTTCGACACAAAAATTTTGCCAAATTTTTTTTACAGATTTCAAGTATTTAGCAGAAAATTTGTGACAACCTATTTAACCATAATTTTTTTGATATCACATTTTTGACATAAAATTTATGGATTCATAATATTTGACAAAAACTCGCGAAATCAAATTAAAATACTCTAAAATAAGTGTTTTCGTGGGAAAATTATCAAATTCATGTCTTACAAATATATTACTAAATAGATCAATCACTTATTAATAATATATATTATTAATAATTACTTTTTTTGTAAAATTTTCATGAGCGGCACATATGTGCGGGCCAACTACCTAGTTTTAATTAAATTAAAATATTATTTTATTTTATTTCAAGTTTGGGAATCTTTATAATCGTTTTAGTTATTAAATTTTATTAATAGTGGGAAACATTTTTTATCCCACTCCCACTCACTCTTCCTTTTTGCTGATTCTTTATCTATTGACTGATACTAGCAAAGCCTCAGGTTACATGTCGCAATTTGGATATTATATTAAAACTCAAAATTTGGATAATATAAGAAAACTCAATATTGGAATTATTATCCTCTCCCAAATGAGTCTCTGATTAGTTATTAACGATCATGATCGCAAAGCATACTTGTATTTGTATACAATTTACATGCAGCTGACCCGGAAAAAGACGGTGAGAGACAACAAGTATACTATAAATTATAAACCTCGGCATATGGCCCACCTGAAGGCCCATATACAATTCTCTTTTGGACTTTTTTAAGTGGCACTTGCAAAAGGGTCCCGCGTGCAACAAATGCTTTTCATTTCGAAAACTGTTCACGCTCTCGTGATTATTGTTATACTATGTTTGTTTGTTCAGACTTCAGTGTCAGAGGCGGAGAGTGACTTCGATGAGAAAATAAAACTCTTTAGGGATTCAACTCTTTTGAGTAAAATCTCTCTCTTGAGATGGCGTCCATGGCGATCGGCGTCAACCTATCGATGACTAGCCGCGTAGGAGGTGGAGGAGACGATGTTGATCGATTATTGACGGCCGCACCGACGACGCTGAAGCTGAATCAGAAGAATTCGCGGAGCGAGAGTAGATGTAGGAGGTCTTTTGGGATGAAAAGGTTTCGGGTTACCGGAGCAATCGCTAAGTCGGTCGTCGTCGACGGAGAGGAGAAGATCCAGAAGAATCTGAGAGTTGGACTTATTTGCGGAGGTCCGTCGGCGGAGCGCGGGATTTCTCTCAACTCTGTTAGATCAGTTCTCGATCATATTCAGGTTTATTTAAATCCTTAAATCAATCTGGGCTTTAGATGTTTGTTTGATTAAATCGTTTTGATTTTTTTTTTGTTCATCAGGGTAATGGTATAAGCGTGAGCTGCTATTATATAGATCCTGATCTCAACGCTTATGCAATTTCCTCTGCCCAGGTTTGCTCATGCTGACGTTGTATTGGCATTTGCAAAAGTTCGCTCTGCTTTAATTTTAATTTGATTCCCTTTTTTGTTTGTGAAAATTTTTAGGTGTACTCGAATACTCCAGCAGATTTTGATTTCAAGCTCGAGAGGTAAGGGTTCTGAAAACTCGTTCATGGGACAATAATAGTGACAATTTTAGCTGAGTGACTTGCTTTTTTTTTTTCTTTTTTTTTTCATGGTGTAGTCTTGCACATGCTTTCTCTTCATTATCGGAATTAGCTGAGCATCTTGTTTCAGCTGTGGACATTGTTTTCCCAGTGATTCATGGTCGATTTGGTGAAGACGGTGGCATTCAGGTTTTTCTTTGTTCTATTGGAAGTATATTTTGTCATGGAACCTTGAAAATAACGTTTGTTTGATTAATGGATGTGTGCAGGAGCTTTTGGAGAGTCATAACATTCCATTTGTTGGGACCGGATCCCGTGAATGTCGTCGAGCCTTTGATAAGGTTGATAGAATAGGAAGAGCCTTGGATTCATTAACATCTTAATTTCTTTAGCTCTCATTTACTTATTATATACTCATCGACATCTCAAGTAGTATAGTTCTTGATTACTTTCTGTGAACTAATTCCAGTATGAAGCCTCTTTGGAGCTCAAGAAACACGGGTTCGTGACAGTACCGAACTACTTGGTGCAGGTAATATATTTGGTCTTTATCTACATTCAATTTCTACTTCATAACGCATATACAAATATGTTGTCTGATAAACATAACTTCACTCAGGGAACTGGAGTAGACGAAAGTGAAATAACGCTATGGTTTACGGATAATCATCTGGACCTTGAGGTGGGAAAAGTCGTGGTAAGCATCCGAAAATGTTATCTAAAGATCCCTATTCCTCTGCATTTTTTTATTTCTCTTCTCTTCACTTCATGTCTGTCTGTTTCAGGTAAAACCAGCTAACGCAGGATCAAGCATTGGTGTCAAAGTTGCTTTTGGAGTAAAAGATTCAGTTAAGAAGGCTATTGAACTTATTCAAGAGGTATGTCCTTTGTTTTTAATCTTCGACAATTCGAGTAGGAACTTGGAAGTGAGGGAATGGAAATATCTATTTCTTAAAATAGAATATCTATTTACTGACAGGCGGTTTGTTTGTTTTGTCTGACAGGGAATTGATAATAGGGTTGTTGTTGAGGTGTTTATTGAAAACGCATATGAGTTTACTGCCATCGTCCTGGATGTGGCTTCTGATTCTGATTGTCATCCTGTTGTGCTGTTGCCTTCTGAGGTAATCACACATTTTTCACTGCCTTTATGAGTCACGGTTTCAGAGCTTGTGCCAGATGTCTTGTTTGGTCTGAAGTTACATAGACTACTTTCACATGAATCATGTGAATCTTAGACTTGTAAAACTTGGGACTCAGTGGGTGAGGAAAATGTTCATTTAATTCCTCAATTATTTGCAATGGGCATATTAAATTTTCAACTATCATTTGCACAAAATAATTTTTCAACTTGTAGTTAGAGTTCGCAAAATCATGATCAAAATAGTCAACGGTTAATCTTGAAATGACAAAACGTTAAATCTATTTCTCTGTCATCAGAAAAATACTCATTTAATTCCTCAACTATTTGCAATCAACATATTAAATCTTAAACTACTGCATGCGCATAATAATTTCTCAATTAGTAAATAACTTTGCAAAATTGTGATAAAAATATTTTTGGGAATATAAGATGGTTTTTCCGTAACATCCCATACCCGTTCCGAATTTCTCTTTCCCAATTTCATATAAAATAATTACATACAAAATAATTACCTGTTTGAAATCATTTATTTTATACTAAATAGGCATGAGAAGACAATAACTATGAGATATGATAACTGAATAAGCCGTTTAATGATTTAAAATTTAAAATTTGAAAATTTAATATATTTTCATGAAATTATCCAAATTATCCGAATTTTCTAAAATTATCCAAAAATATATGTTCCAAAGTTATCTATATCCAAAATAATTATCTGTTTGGAAAGAATTTTAAGTAAGAAAATTTCATGAACCTGTTTCACTACGCAAACTTTTATAAAAGTTTCCCAATTTTTTAAAAATTCTTGTCTTGAGTCAAACCAAACATCCAAAAAAATTCAGAATCAAATTGACACGTAACCAAAAAAAAACTGAACTAAAACCAGCTTTTAAATGGGTATTTATCGGTTCTTAAAATGCTCATTTAATTTTTTAATTATTTGTGATAGACAATAATTTATGGATATAGGCCGGAAACAAAAAAAATTGAAAATTGGAAACAATTCCCAAAAGGGAATCTGATAAGAACAGAAGAAAGTTTGTGTAACACTCAACTTTGGATAATTATTTTGGGTAAGGATCAATTTCAACACATATATTTCAGATAATTTTGGGAAAACTTGGACAATTTTGCGAAAATTTGGAAAATATATTAATGTTTTAATTTTTAATTTTTAATTTTTAATTTTTAAACGGATAATTTGGTCATCAGATCTCATAGTTGTTGTCTTTCCATATCTATTTAATATTAAATAAATGATTTCAAACAAGTAATTAATTTGTAAGAAATTGTGAAAGTGACGGAAAATTCAGAACGGGTACGAGATGTTACCGAAAAGGTATCCAAAATGTCTAAAAATATTTTTATTACGATTTTGTGAAGTTAATCACTAGTTGAAGAATTATTATGCGCATGAAAAATAGTTAAGAATTTAATGTGCTAATTGCAAATAGTTAGGTATTTAACGTTTTGCCGTTTCAAAGTTAACAGTTGACTATTTTGATCACAATTTTGCAAAATCAACTACACGTTGAGAAATTATTTTGCGCAAATGATAGTTGAGGATTTAATCCAATTGCAAATAGTCAGGGAATTAAACGAGACTCAGTGATAGACCTGCTTTGGGGGTTTATAGAATGGCTCTCTACATGTCTCATTTTTAATTTCTTACTTATCCAAATGCTTATGTGGTCAGGTGGAACTTAAGCTCCATGGCAGTGGTGATACGAAAGAAAACGCGATCTTCGACTACCGGAGAAAGTATCTGCCGACACAACAGGTACTGCTGATAGTAACATAGTTCTTGCAATATCTATTACTACAGGTTTGTTTCCCCTCACAGTGTGTTTATTTTAAATAAACAGGTCACTTATCATACTCCTCCTCGTTTCCCTATCCATGTTATCAAAAGCATACGTGAAGAGGCAGCTCTTCTATTTAAAAAGCTAGGTCTACGTGATTTCGCTCGCTTTGATGGATGGTATTTGACTCCCACTTCAAATTTAGCATCATCTGGAAGTGAAACGCTTACAAGACCAAAGTCAGAGGATATTATATTTACAGACCTCAACCTGGTTAGCCTATCGCCTTGGAATAAACTATTTGTATTTTGCATCGTTCTTAGAAGTAAGACTAAGATGCATTTCTCAACTGCTTTTTACAGATAAGTGGCATGGAGCAAACTAGTTTATTCTTCCAGCAGGCTTCAAAGGTAATTAAAAGATATTTTCCTAATCTTTTTGTCTGCAATAGATCTTCTCACTGATAGTTGTTAGCAAATGGTAATGGAAACTTCATAATAAAAGTTTAAGGTGCGATGTATTTGTTCATTTATCACTATTTTCTCTCATGCCTGCCGCATTATATTACCATACATGACTGGATTCTATTTAGATCACCAGTTCTTACATTCAGGTTGGGTTTTCTCATTCAAACATTTTACGAACAATCATCCACCGAGCTAGCTCAAGGTATCCCCATCTTGCTTGGTATAATCATGAGTCTAGTCATTTACTCGGTGGTTCAACAACCCCGGAAATCCCCGGAGACGTCAAGAAAGTGTTTGTCCTATTTGGAGGAGACACTTCAGAGCGGCAGGTCTCCGTCGTCAGTGGAACAAATATCTGGATGAACTTGCAAAGATTTGAAGATGTAAGTTGAAAAAAATGAAGCATTATGGCATTTGAGGTGTAATCTTCAATTCTAGACGGCATTGTTGTTAACCTATCATCTATTAGCAACATCATTGCCCTGACTCTAGTGATGTTATTGTTTACAGCTTAAAGTAACTCCCTGCTTACTTTCCTCATCAATTAGCAACTCAATGGGTGCATTTACGGACAAAACCAGAGCAGATTTGGACAATAGAGAAGTCTGGTTGTTGCCGTAAGTATATTCTCTGACTCCAGTATAGTGTCATAGTTACCTGTTTCTAGTTCAACTGATCCAACTAGAAACAAAATACAAACGTTGACCGAAACTTCAGTACCGCATGGATGTCCAACAAGACAAAGATTATATAGATTGGAACAAAACATTTTGGCCTTTCACATGCATGTATGAAAGTATTCGAGCGTTTCTCAGTTTAAAGCGCATGACAAATGATTTTCTTCCTTCTCAGGTACTCTGCTGTGCTAAGGCACACTGTTGAGGAAGTTCTTGCAGCGTGCTTGGAAGCAATTGAGCCTGATCGAGCTCTGTTTACATCTCTACTTCAGAAGCAAGTGATGGATGATCTTATGGATGCTTTGAAGAATCAAAGCTGGTTTGCAGGGTTCGATATAACAGACGAAGTGCCCATGAAATACTCGTTGAAAGATTGGGTTAAGCTTGCAAAGGAAGCTGAAGCAACCGTCTTCCTTTCAGGTCAGTCTTAAAACCGAGACACTGCTATGGCAAGAACGAAAACAAAAGATCGGAATGCTGATTGATAAATCCAGAAACACTTTTATCTGTTAAGAGAGTACTTACATTCTTTATGCAACTCACTCTCAGTCGCTATATCCTTAACAGTGTTTTGTGATTTTATTATTTGAATGCTAACCGGCAGCGCATGGAGGTATTGGGGAAGATGGTACGATGCAGGCCTTACTGGAGGATGAAGGAGTTCCTTACACAGGTTCTTTGAAACTTATGACGCAAGCAAGCATTAGGATTTCTCTTTGATTCTCCACGTGTCATATGTTTCAACCGCTATTGATTTGGTTTCCTCTTTCGTTCTTAAATGAAGGTCCAGGAGTAAATGCTTCAAGGATTTGCATGGACAAGGTTATGGCATCTCAGGCTCTTAGTCATGTATGGTAACGAAGCCAATATACTATTTTCATTATTAAAAAAAAATGTGAGTAACATTGTAACAAAAAACTTTGTTTTTTTGAATGCATGTGTTTCCCATAATCAATTAGCTTTCAGAGTTTGGAGTTCATACCATAAGCAAGGATGTCAAGAGAACAGAGGATATAATACATGAGACCATCCCAGACATTTGGGATGAATTGATTACCAAGCTTCAGTGTCAGACACTGTGTGTTAAACCAGCAAGGGATGGTTGCTCCACTGGTGTTGCAAGATTATGGTAACTAAAAAGTCCTTCGCCAATCATTCGACCACCAAGTTTTATATATACAATCTTTAAACCTTTGGGTTTTCATGCAGTTCCTCTGAAGACCTTGCTGTATATGTACAAGCTTTAAAAGATTGTCTACCAAGGATTCCCGCAAACACTTTATCTAAGGTAAAAAAAAGTCATTCATTCTATTTGTACAAACCTTAAGGCCTTCATTGATAAAGCAGGATTATGAAAATTCCCTATGTAGACACATGGAATGATTGAGATGCCAAATCCTACCCCGGAGCTCTTGATTTTTGAACCATTTGTTGAGACCGATGAGGTCATAGTGTCATCCAAAGCCAATCAAAAGCTCTCTTGGAAAGGTCAAAAGCGGTGGGTAGAGATAACCGCGGGTGTCATCGGAAAGTATGGCTCGATGCATTCGCTAAGTCCTAGTCTTACCGTGAAGGAAAGTGGCGATATATTGTCACTTGAAGAGAAGTTCCAAGGTACCCCCACTCTTTTTGTTTCTTCTTCCTTGCAAGTTCATATCGACTTTTTATAACTATTGAGAGTTTTTATTAGTTCTTTATTATATCTTTGATAGGTGGCACTGGCATAAATCTTACTCCACCTCCACCACCAATCATGAGGTTTGTTATAATCTGTTTCTGTCTAAAACTTCTTTTGTGGTATTATTAGGACATGGAGTAAATTAAAAAAGAAGAGAGAATTTTACTTTGTAGAAAAAAAAGGTATTATCTGTATATAGAAGCTGATGAGTGTGTGATTTCAGTAAGGAGGCTTTAGAGAGATGCAAACAAGGAATGGAGCTGATTGCGACAACTCTCGGGTTAGAAGGGTTTTCAAGGATCGATGCTTTCGTGCACGTTGAAACCGGAGAGGTATGATCCGATCCGACCTAGAGAATTACTTTGCATTCTACTTAATGTTAAAATTCAATCGAAAATCAGTTTACTCACAAGATCAGTTATGCAGGTGATGGTAATAGAGGTGAATACAGTTCCAGGAATGACTCCTTCCACTGTTTTAATCCAACAGGTGACACTTCCTTCATTCAAATATGTTTTTAAAGTATATCAAACTAAACTGAAACAGCAACAACAAAGAAGTGGTTTGTTTTGGATTGTGTTTGTTTTTATCAATGAACTTAACTCGTTTTTTATTCAAAGAACTTTTTGTATTCAAAGATGTGTTAGAAGTATATCAACTAAACTAAAACAACAACAAAAAAAGTCGTTTGTTTTTGGTTTGTGTTTGTTTTTATCAAAGAACTTAACTCTAGTGGGACACTGAGATAAACACATTCTTGTTTTGTTTTGGGATTCGAAACAAACCCAAAGGCAATAGCAGAGGAGCCACCAATGTACCCTCCTCAATTCTTTCGCACACTTCTCCACCTTGCTTCACAAAGAGTCAAGTAAGTTGTTCCCAAAGGCACCAGCACGGCTGGTAAAACTTTAGTGGTATGTTCAAGATATGTTACACTCCCAGTAGCATAATACAACCAAGCCCACCTCATGAAAGTTCATGAGGCTTGATTTGTAGAACTGGTTAGACTATTTATGTTCAAATATATATATATAAGTTTAACCAGTTCCACAAGTCAAGTCTCTCGTGGAATGAGCTTCTATGGGGTGGGGTTTGGTTGTATTATGCTACTGGAAATGTAACCTATCTTGAACATGCTACACTCGCATTTTGGCCAGGTGCCTTTGAAAATAGCTCTTACTATGGCGTATATAGCTTGGGACAACAAGCTTCCAGGGGATCAGGTTTGTTCTTTTAAGTTGAGATTTATGTAAAGCTAAGTCTTAAACCCACCTGATGATACGCTTACTACTTTCATGTGCTTTTTAGTGTTGCTCTTGACACAATCAAGCGCCACTTGTTCTGAAACATAATGGGGGAGAGACGAGTGCCATTTTGTTGTATCCTTGGCTCTGTTCTATATATCTCTATGGCATTTTAATTTCAATGTGGACGACATACCATCAGTTTAGCTATTGTGCTGGTATTTTCAACGGTGAAAGATGACAACAGATAACTCTCTCATTGCTTAAAGGGACTCTTTTTCCTCTCTTTTGTTTTGTTAAGAAACCCATTGTGATCATGGAAACATATAAATTTTTATGACGCATGAGATTTATCTTTCATTCAATCTAAAATTCTATCATCCAACAAAAATTGACTTATCTCCTATCACAAACATGACGATAACGTTTAAAACCCTAATCATAATATCAATGTGATACAGCGTATCCTTAACCTTGTTAAACACGTTTCGGCTTTTACGTTTGACAAAATTTTGGCTTTCTTTTCCTTTTCTTTTGAAACTTATGTTTCCTATCTTGGATGAAGCGGCGATCGCGACTCTTCGAAACGGATTCTGGTACGAATCCGATCTCTATGAAAAATTGAAAAAAATAGACCCCAGATGCCGGAGGATGCACTGCATAGAGCGACAGTCTTTATTGAACTGGAAAAAGAGAGAATCGAAAAAGCAAAAAAATACAGAGTTCCCAAAGAGCCGACTCCGAAAGAGAAGCTGAAAGAAGAGTATCACGAGCCCCGGCAGCACTTCGATATCAGCTATCAAAGGAATGATAGAGGGAACAAGCCATCCACTTTCGTCGTCAATGACACATAATTCAACAAATGGCGCGGCGGACGATCGAACAAACACATTCGACCGAATCACCAAGAGTCACCCGGAGGTTCAAAACCGTTCTGCACTTTCCACAATCATTATGGCCACTCTGACGAAGAATTCCGACTACTGCACGAAAGTATGTTCGCACAATACCAGAGATAGCTTAAGGAATGTGGCGGAAGTTCGTTGGCATGGCCAAAAGAGAAGAGAGGAGACCCCCAACCTAAGAGCGAGAGAGAGCGCTCTTCAAAATCGTCCAGGTGCAGGCTAGACAACAGCCCGCACTCGCTCTGCCAGGTCCACTACCCGGGTCTCCCCCAAAAAGAGGACACAACGGCCAAGACGACGGTGACGCCTAACTCCCCGCGATAAGAAGAACCAACATGATCATGGGAGGACTCCCTACGTGCGGAGACTCGGTCTGTTCAATCAAAGGTACGAAAGACAAAGTATCGCCGCCCAGAAGTGGAAACACCACGCCATCAACGAATTCAAAGCCGGCCACAACATATCTTTCGAAGAAGAGGACTTAGAAGGAATAGACACGCCGCACAATGACCCACTCGTCATAGATCTTCGAATCGGCGACTGCGAAGTCACCCGCATCCTAGTAGACACCGGCAGCACCGTCGACCTGATATTCAAAGAAATGCTGCAGCGAATAGAACCATAAGAAAACAAGTTCAATGCAAGCGTCAAATCACTTACGGAATTCGCGGGAGACACCACGATGACGATCGGCACTATCAAACTCCCAGTGTACTTGGACACATGACCAAGATCGTCAATTCCGTCGTAATCGGCAAACCGGCAATCTACAACGCTATTCTCGGCACCCCGTGGCTACACTAGATGAAAGCGATCCCGTCCCCCTACCATCAATGCGTATAATTCCCGACACCAAGGGGCATATTCACAATCTAAAGAAACCAAAAGGTCGTAAGGACCTGTTTCATCGTCAAACACAAGCTGAGAAAATCGACCCCAATGTGTCTGATGACGACTAAGGTGAAAGGCATACTCCCGCCACCGAACGACAAACAGAGAGAAAAAGTCATCAAAGTAAATATCGATGTAAGCGACCTGGAAAAATGCATCGGTATCAGAGCCAAACTAAATGACGACCTCAAAGACGAGCTGGTCGATTTCCTCCAAGAAAACGCCTCCGCCTTCGCCTGGAAGACCGACGACATGAAAGAAATACCCCCGCCCTTGCCCAACACGAGCTACACGTCGACCCAACTTTTAAACCCATTAAACAAAAGTGACGCAAGCTTGGTCCCGAATGAGCCAAGGCAGTAAACGACGAGGTTGAACGGCTATCGAAGGCGGGATCGGTCACGGAAGTCAAATACCCAGAATGGTTGGCTAACCCCGTTGTCGTAAAGAAGAAAAATGGCAAGTGGAGAGTCTGCATCGACTTCACAGACTTAAAAAGGCCTGCCCCAAGGATAGCTTCCCACTCCCCCCATATCGATCGATTGATCGAGGCGACAGCAGGCAACAAACTACTATCTTTCATGGATGTCTTCTCCGGCTATAACCAAATAACAATGCATCTGGACGATCGAGAAAAGACTTTATTCATCACCGACAGGGGCACGTACTGCTACAAAGTCATGCCTTTCGGCCTCAAGAACGTCGGAGCAACTTATCAGCGCTTGGTCAACAAAGTATTCGTCGACCAGCTCGGGGAAACGATGGAAGTCTACATCGACGATATGCTTGTGAAATCGCTTAATGCTGCAGATCACGTCGACCACCTTCTTGCCTGTTTCAAAAGCCTTAACGAGTACGAGATGAAGCTCAATCTGGAGAAGTGTACCTTTGCCGTCAAGTCTGGAGAGTTCCTCGATACCTCGTCACCAAAAGAGGATTCGAGGTAAACCCAAAAAAGATAGCTGCGATTCTCGATCTGCCGTCGCCAAAGAACACTCATGAAGTACAACGACTCACAGGCCGCATCGTCGCCCTCAACAGGTTTATTTCTCGGTCAACCGATAAATGTCTCCCCTTCTATCAGTTTCTCCGCAGTAACAAGCATTTCAATTGGGACGAAAAATGCGAGGAGGCCTTCGGCCAACTCAAGGAGTATCTATTAACGCCACCAGTTTTAGCGAAGCCTAAGCTTGGCGAAACGCTTTACCTCTACGTTGCTGTATCTCACTCGGCCGTCAGCGGCGTACTCGTCAAAGAAGACCGGGGCGAGCAGAAGCCGATTTTCTATGTAAGTAAGTCACTGGACGTACCCGAGAGCAGATATCCGACGATGAAAATACTCGCACTCGCCGTGGTGACTTCGGCCTGGAAGCTATGCCCCTCACAAATCAACCACTACGGACGGTGCTGCACAGCCCAAGTCAATCAGGGAGAATGACGAAGTGGGCTGTTGAATTAAGCGAATACGATATCAACTACAAAAACAGGATATGCGCCAAGTCTCAGGACCTTGCCGATTTCCTCATAGAGCTACCGCTTGGCTCTACTCTTGCCGACTCCCCAACCATCATGAAATGGTCGCTATACGTCGACGGCTCGTCATATAAAAACAGATCGGGTATCAGAGTTAGATTAATATCGCAGACTGGAGAAATTTTCGAGCAGTCATTCCGTCTTGAATTTACCGCATCCAACAACGAAGCAGAGTACGCAGCCTTTATCGCTGGCCTACGCCTGGCAAAGGTGATGGGGGTAAGGCAAATCCAAGCGTTTTGTGACTCCCAGCTAGTCGCTAATCAGTTCAATGGCGATTACGAAACAAAAAACGAACATATGGATGCCTACCTAAAAGTCGTCCAAAACCTTTCAAAAGACTTTGACGACTTCGTCCACACCAAAATCTTGCGCAGTGATAATTCTCCAGCCGATGCGTTAGCCGTGCTTGCGTCAACCTATAATCCAGACCTTCACCGCATGATACCTGTGGAGAACATAAAAATCCAAGCATTGAATTGACTAAGGGTACATGTGCAATGGTCGATCCTAGAGGCGGCATTGACAATCCCAACGAAGCCGATTATACGTCAATATACAAAACAGGCGAGTCCGCACATATAGAATAGATGGACGAAATTAAACCGTCCAGAGGTGTGTGCATAATCACCGAAATTAGAGATAGCCTCAACGATGCCGATGAAACCGGCATTGACGACGCCAACAAGATCGACTGCGAGCCGATGGATAGAGCCTGCGAACCCGTGCAACTCGATTGGAGAGATGAGATCAAGCTATACATCTCGGATGGAGAAGTACCACCTGACAAATGGGCCGCCCGACGACTTAAGGCACGGAGCACCCACTACACAATGCTCGATGAACACCTTTTCCGTTGGAGCACCTCGGAGGTGCTTCTGAACTGTATCGACGAAGACGAGGTGCAAGCAGTCATGAAGGAAACTCACGAAGGAGCTGGAGGAAACCACTCCGGGGAACGAACCCTTGCACTAAAAATAAAGAAGCAGGGCATATTCTGGCCGTCAATAATAACCGATTGCGAGAAGTATGTCTCCCGTTGAAAAAAATGCCAAAAACACTCTCCAACGATAAGGGTCCCCTCCGAACTCCTGACGGCTTTAACCATGGCCTATCCTTTCATGGGGTGGCATATGGACATCATCGGACCTCTTCTGGCATCTCGACAGAAACGATTCGTCTTGGTCATGACCGACTACTTCACCAAGTGGATCGAAGCCGAGTCTTATGCCAAGATACACATCATCGACGTTCATAAGTTCGTCTAGAGGTTCATCATCTGCAGACACGGACTTCAATACGAAATCGTCACCAACAACGGCTCTCAGTTCTCGTCAGAAATTTTTGTGGACTTCTGCGCCCGCTGGAAAATCAGGCTAAGTAAATCAACTCCCCGATACCCGCAAGGTAACGGCTAGGCCAAGGCAACAAACAAGATCATCCTCGCCGGACTCAAAAAACGCCTCGACGACAAAAAGGGAGCTTGGACAGACAAACTAGACAGCGTCTTATGGTCACATCGAACCTCGCCATGCCGTTCAACAAACAGGACACCTTTCTATCTGTCGCACGGTATGGAGGCCACGTCTCCCGCAGAGGTTGGCATTTTCAGGATTCGACACACGATGATTGCATGAGACGCCGACCTGAACAATTAGATGATGAGGGACCAAATCGACCTCCTAGAAGGCGAACGCGACCAAGCGCTGCTGAGAATTTAAAATTACCAACAGCTCGCGGCTCGCTACTACAACAAAAAAGGTTCGAGGAAGGCGCTTCGAAGAAGGAGACCTCGTGCTACAGAAAGTCTTCGAGAACACGCGCGAACCATACGCAGGCAAGCTCGGTGCCGGCTGGGAAGGACCGTACCTCGCATCCAAGGTCGTCAATCTGGGTGTATTTGTGTTAACAATGATGGCAGGTTAGGTGATACTGCGTTCATGGAACATAGAGAACCTCAAGCGTTACTACTACTACGGAAGAAGTCGCTCGAAGAACAGACGGACGACAGACCTCATCATCAAGAAATAGTTCACTATGTAATGTGAACTACGATCTGATTGATCCCCGCAAGGGTACGTAGGCAGCCTTCCTTGGAGGGTCCAGCTATATAAAAAAAAAAAAAAAAGGAAAAGAATGACGAACCGCGAACGACCCAGGTCGCCGCCTCTACAACTCGATGACCCAAGTGCGCCACCTCCTTAGCTCGAGAACTCTAGCTTCGAACATTAAGACCGACGGACGAGCACGCCGCCCCTCTACCTCAGCAACCTATATATAAAACATGTATATACACTCCCCGAAGCTACTTATGTAAGGTAAACTATGATCGGCTTGATCTCCATATAGGGGTCGGCAGCCTTTTTCAAAGGTCCAGCTATTACTTAATAAAATTCTTATTAAGAAGTCAATCCGTCCTCCACTCCCGATGCAGCCCGACTGCCCAAAACACATTGACATCCTGGCCAGGTGATCAATTCTATAAAAAAACACGTCTTTCAGGGATGCAGTGGTGAAATATTTCACGCCTTTGATACTAAATATTTAGTTCATCGGCACGTAAGCCGGGCCCAACCCCGTAAAATTTAAACGAGATAAGCCGAGCCCAGCCTCGCACCCAGAATCAACAAAGCCGGGTTCCGACCTGCATGAAGAGATTGAAACGAACAAGTAAACCGAACATTTCGTATGTTGCAATTTCAATCTCGGAAAACAATGACACCATCAAATCTAAGAAGAAAGCATAACATAAGGGGCCATCCCCATTTAAAAAAACGAAGGAAAAAGCAAGCGATCCACATTATTACATAACCAATGTATCAGATTCTTAGCATAATAGAAGGAGAGCACAGAATAAAACGATAAAATAACTAAGGAAGGGGATCATCAGCCCCCCCTCCCTCCCCCCCCCCAATTTAATCGCCTCCCTCTCCGCCTACTCCTTCTTCTCATCCTCCCGGCACTTCTGAAGCTGCCCCCTCTTGTTCTGTAGCACCTTCCTCATAATGTAGGCATAATGATTCGTCACCGCCGCCGTCTAGCAAAAGGGGGGAGAGGATCAATAAATTTTTTTTTTGCCTTACCCAAGAATCAAGATAAACAAACTGGGCAGAAGTCCACAAAAATGAAACTCACCTGCGCATGACACTGGGCGATATCGGCAAAACACTCATCCCCGAAGGGGTCATCAATCTCAACCGGATACATCGCATTTGGAGATTGTATCATACGATACATCTCTGAAAGAGCCGTCTTGTTATCCACGAACAGCGTAGGCCCGCGGTAAGAGTACGCGAACTCATGGTTAGGAGCAGATCCTTCGACGACCTCTTGCGAGCCACCTTTCGTGACACCCTTCCCCGCGCTAGACAACCCAGCCACCATGTCACGATGACCTGCCTTCAAAAAACTCCCCGAAATGCCCTCTTGACGAGGCGGCTTCTTGGCTGTCCCTCTGTCCTGACAATCCTCCTGCTCGGTGAGACCCATTTTTCTTCCCCCGCAACTCCGATCCAACTTGACACCCTTCCCCTTCGCTGCAGCGGCTGCCCTCCCTGCAGCAATCTTGGCCAACCCCGGCGGCATCGGGCGACCTGGAACCATCCTAGGTAAATAAATCGAGTACGTCGGAATCTCCTCCATCATCTTGTCCATGCTCCCCACCCTCCGAGTCGAGAAGTCAACTAAAAAACAATGACAAGTATTAGCGACCCCCCCCCCGCCCCCCCAATAGAAAGGAAGGAATAGATTATCCACCACAAATTCCGCAAGCCAAGTCTCTCTGCGCCCGAGCCTTGATAATCGATGACCAACTTTTCGCTCACAACTGCTTAAACGCTTCAAGAACGTCTTTGACAATCACACGCCCTCGCTTATCAATCGGATGAGGAACTGCAAAAGCAAAAAAAACCAAGGGATCAGAGGAGACCTGATAAAACAAACGCCAGAAAGTACCCAAGACTACCATAATGCGCTTTCCACCGAATAAAAACGTCTGTCTCCCTGCGATGGATCGAAATCACATCATTCATCACTCGGGCGTAGAAGTAATGGCTCATCCAGTTGTAATCTTTTTTTCATGAAGTTCGAACTATTTTCCTATTCGGCTTCATCAAAACAGTGATCGTTCTCCGAAACCCCGCCGTGTTCCACGAAATAACCGACATCGCCTCAAAAAAATGAAGACTCATGCCGATACCACTGCTCTCCCCCACGATTATCGACCCAACGAGATTCTGAATCGCATCCGGGCATAGCTGCGTAAACACAATCTGTCTAGCACTGCACTAGTTCACCAACAAATCAGGCAATGGAAGCCACAACTCGCACTTTTCAAACCAAAACTCGTAAAGACAGATGAAGCCGGGGGGAGCATCCCAAGGGCGCTCATGCGGCTCGGGAACCTGAAATCAAGGCCTGAGACTCCACAACGCAACTGAATACTCTCCAAGGATTTAGGAGTTGACAGAGATTTCGGGAAATCACAAAGACTCTCCTCCATGTCTTTCTGAAGAGCCAACTCCGACTCGGTGTTAGAATCCTCACAAGCCTCAACACTCATTCTGCCACGATTCTCCATGACGAATCCACCCGTTTTGCCGCGATCCTCCGTGACGAACCCACTCATCGCCATATTCCCATCATGACAACCATCGGGATCTCCTTCAATATCTACAAACTCCGTTCTGCTCGAGGAAACAGATCTTCTACGACTCGAAGGGGATGACCCAGCACCGCTAGAAGAGGATGATCCTCTAGAAGTAAGAGTAGAAGATGACCCTCCTTTCAAAAACGCCGGCAAACCATCACACCCCTAATCGACAACCGGTTAGGATAATCAACGAAATCTGCAACAAAAAACAATGGTTAATCAAGGCGAAGAAGACCTGAGCAATCTCGACAAGTCGCGAACACCCACCAGCATCGACCCGATGCGACTCCAAATTCCCACCGAGCTCCGACCAAGCTTCCAGCCACGGTAGGACGTCGATCTCAAAAGTCCCCATCACCCGAGGAGTCGTCACCCGAGGAGCCGCCACCCGAGGAGCCTGACCCGAGGAGCCGTCACCCGAGGAGCCATCACCCGAGGAGACCTCTTGCGAGGAGCCATCACCCGAGGAGACCTCTTGCGAGGAGCCATCACCCAAGGAGTCGTCACCCGAGGAGACCTCCCGCGAGGAGCCATCACCCGAGGAGATCTCCAGCGAGGAGCCGTTGCTAGGGAGCCATCGCTCGGGGAGCCATCGCTCGAGGAGCCGTCACTCGAGGAGCCGTCACTCGGGGAGCCGTCGCTCGGGGAGCCTCCAACTCACGAGCAGCCGGCATCGCAAGCAGCCGGTGCCGCGAGCAGCCAGCGTGGTGAGCGGCCGGCATCGCAGCCCCAAGTAAATCTCCCACGCGCCGACTCCCACCAAGAACCTGATTTCATAAAAGCGACGACCGCCGACGCTAGCCCCGGTTCCGCGAGAGGGCGAGTCGACTCAGACCGCCGATCCGTGACCACGACAAATGCCCGCCGCATAATGTAACAAGAAAGCGCAAACATAAAGAGAGAAGAGGAAGAAGAGAAGGGAGAGAAGAAAATCACCTTTACTACTGCTTGCAGAAGAAGAGAGCCAAAAGAAGTGGAGAGGTGAAGATGTAAGAGTATTTATAGAAAAAGAGAGGGATTGAAGATGTCTCTATTTTTTGACCTAAGAATCATCTCGGGAACTGCACCACCTCGAAAATTGCACTGACCGAAAGACTGACGTCTCAAGAACTAAACTGGGCCAATTAACCTCAAAGAATCCGTCATGTTTTGAATAAATTTTCACCTAACGGATTTACTGTTGGTACTGGGCCTAAGAGCCCATTGAATTGGCCTAGATCATTTATAAATAATGAGTCAATATTGGAGGAAGCCCATTAGTCGAAGTCAATTCAGAGTCAAGAAGAGGAAATGACGGCCTGACCCATTTATGGAGAATAACTCGGCCCATTTGTGTAGAAAGCCCGCGGGCCTGACATCTGGCACTACCATTAAGATACTATAAATAGAACAGTACCTTGATGTGACAAGATATCTGATTTTCGAACTGAAGAGACGTTTTTTCTCGATTCTCGTGCTCGGCGAGTCTCCACTTCCCAAAGTCGACTTCTGCCCGAGAGAGAACATACGTCTTTCTTTCTCTGTTGACGGCTCCCTACTTGACGACCCCCAAAACTTGGAAAGCGAGCCGTCTTCTTTTTACTTAGAGTTTTTGACGACTCTGTCTTTACTTTTCTCCCTCCTTGTACTTGTCGTTTCGATCGAATATCTAATAAGAAATTCTCCGAATTCGACTCCTTTACTTAGTGTGGAATCTAGTTCCAACAGCTCTTTGAGTTTTTTGGTCCCCTAAGAGATTTCAATTTGATCAAAGGCAATGAAACACGAATCTCAAAGGGATTTGGATTCTGCGTTTACCAAGATCCATCACTGACAGATATAGTATGTACTGCTCTTAACGGGGTTGAGATAAGCGGTATGAAGCTTGCGGTGAGGCCGGCATGCGATTCATTCTTAAACCCAGCGAGAACTTGAGATTGCTTTGCAGAGGCTTGCGATACAACCAGAAGGTTTGTAAGCTCTCGGGAGCTTATTTTTAGAAAATTAAGCTTGAATATTTTTCTAATATGTAATCGTTTTTTATTTTTTTAAAAGAACATTTCAAGTACTTTAAAAGCTTCGATATTCAGCGAACTTAGAACATCTGTTATGGAAGATTTGAGTTTTGTTCATAGTTTAAACTTTGAGCAAAACAAAACATAAATATGGTAATCGATATCGTTATGTTCCGTTGGTGTTGTGAGCTCTGATTTGTGTCGTAGCCTTACTCACTTCTCTGTATCTTTATGGTCTTTGGGCTTTAGCGATTGTGCTGGCTTTAGCGTTGGTTGGGTCCACCGCACTCTTCTGATTTCTAGGATGTGATAAAAGCCTCGTCTGAGCTCTTATTTTTTGTTTTCCCCTATATGTGAAGAAAAAAGTCTGCAACAAGAACTAACTGAAGAATATTTTAAGAATCAAGTTTTATTTGTCACATCCGGCTATATCAAGAGAAAAAGTTTATAGTTTAAGCATATCGATACTTATCCCCGATTAGAGTGGATTTCTCTAAAAAAATATTGCAACAAGAGCTGACCGGGAAATGTTTAAAAAAATCAAGTTTTGTTTGTGACATCCGGCTGGTGTCAAGTGTCAACCCTACCTTGAAATTAATTCTGTTTTACAAAAGCAAAAGTTGCTAATTAGGGTTTCCAATCAGGGGTATTTGGTGGGGAAATTAATTAAAGAGGAGCACGTGAGAGTGTTATCGGATAATTAGTACTCGAACCGTTGCTGATTGTGGTAAGGATAACAACTCTTGGGACATGGTGGCTTGGGGCTATACGGTTTGCTTAACCAAGAGCCTTAAGTTCACAAACCGGTCTATACTCCTTCTGGCAAAGGGAGCTAGGGGCAAGCTTGTCTCTCGATAAATAGTCTTGGTCTATTCTTGTGGACATATCGAGCTGTTGTATGATCCCATGAATGCCACTTTTTGTGCTTTGATCGCCGCCACACACAGGAATGTTCGGATAGTTTGTTTATTTTGTTAATTAGAGACACAATCAAAGGTATTATACAACAAAACGATAGACCTTTATTTAAACCTTATCACAAACATGACTATATATGAATCGTAGGAATGTATTTAATTTGCTTTTAATTTGGTAGCATTTTTGTGAGAATCTAAAAGCGCAAAAGATGTAAAATACGCCACTAATTTTGACACAAGAACAATCATCTAATCAAAAACGGATCAATATTGACATCCGAGAAAGAAAAATCTACTTCATCCTTCAAATCTATGAATTTGATTTGTCTCTTGATTGTTCGTCTTGGTATATCGAAGCTGTGAACATTACTCTTCACAGCATCAATCTCATCATCTTTCAATTCATCAATGATGTAGCGTGTGACACAAGTACATATGTTGCTGTCAATAATTAGGTGTTCTCTCTTTTCTTTGATTTCTATTTCTTTTTCTTCAGTTGCCTTTTACCATTTGCGAATGTGCGATGGACTGATGGAAGAGAAATTCAAGGGCATGTAGGAATACAATTTAAGAAATTACATAAAATAAATCGATAAATATAATATAAAATAATGCCGATTAAACAAGAATTTTGTAAAACGGATTGCAGAGTCAAGACATAGTGTTTTTTTTCTTCTTAATTTTGTAAACGCCCTGTAGTATGACGGTTGCATGGCGTTCTGAATCCCATGATACAACTGCATTATTTTTATGATTCATATCAGCCTTAATTCATAAGTTTTCGAACATTTTCTGTATTGTACTCTCATAAAAAACCAAATAAAATAATCTAGAAAAATGTGAAGGATTGATTGTGTGTGTACATAAGAATTGAGATTTTTCAAGTCTCTATTTAAAACATTTTAACCTAAAACATTTTTTGATATAATGGAGATTTTTATTGCTGTATTAATCATGGTATTAATCATTAGCTTAATGACATAATTGAGGATAAGAGTTTATCGCATTTGACTAGTTAAAAATATGTAGAATGATCAATTACTGAATTAAAAACTGAATGCAAACAAATATGTTAATGGGCACGCGACTCATTACATAACCCCGAACCCGAGTTCAAGTCCATAATGACTTATCTTGGTACGCACGCATGGGTTTTCTCCTCACTCTTCACAAAGTAGCCCTAATGATTTCACCTTGTTCGGACTTCTCCATAATATTTCAACTAGTCCATTTTGTACATTTAAAGAAATAAACATTAGACAAGCATTTCTCATTAAACCAAACTCCAATTTTGACATATGAGTACATTCATAATCCAATAATTCCCTCAGGAATATGTCAGGAGTTGTTCGGAAACGAACCGACGCAAATTGAGTTCTAACAATCCCCCACATGAATAAAAATAACTCTAAACATATAAAGACTCAATAAAACATTTTTGAAAGTACAAGTGAAAATCCACTGTATATGAGTTGGTAGCACTTTTTTAGCCTTGAACCAATCATTGTTAATAGCTATCGAATTTACTCGACCATGAGGTGAACATGAAGTTTTGAACCCCCAATCTTTGATGTAAACCTAGATAATAGCTCTAACACAGCTTCATTATCTCACATAATTAGGTTCTCTATTGTGTTCATTTTGGCCTTGAACATGTCTGGTTATCATGAGTAAACTTGGACAATATAGCTTTTCCTTTATTCTTCTAGAAACGGCTGTATTTCAAACTCACAAGGTGATTTGACATTAGCTTTGTTTAAATGAGTAGCATGTACTACTCCACTTATATCTAAAAGCTATGCACTGAAATCATTAAAAGCTTGCGCTTATCCTACACACATACAGGTAGCACTGTTTATCATCCTAGGAACTGAGCAGAGACATAGTCTCATAGTGCTCTTAGTTGATTCGGTTTGACTAAGTTTTCCTTTTGAACCTATTTTTTGGGATCTCTAGTCATGTAGGTGGGGTTACCATCAAACCTCCTCTTAAATCATAGACTTAAAACCCATTCCTCTTCATGATTTTACAACTTGATCTCATGACACACCTTTTAAATGGATCCTAGATTGTCATCAAATTGGACATAATCTATTGAGATAACTCCATTTGAGATCAATTGTTTTTGGTTTTATGTCATCTTTTTAAAAGATATGACTAACCATTAAAACTCAGTGATGAGGCATAGTTAATTGACTATCATATGCTTGCACTAGTTTTCTCATAACAGATTTTTTTCAACAAAGTTCATAAACCCATAGATTCATTGCTTTATCAAAAGCTATGAACTATGGTTCCATAATTAATTTCTTTCACATAATTAATTTGGAGGATTTCAATGAGGTTGTTTCATTGCCAAGCGTAAAGACAAATCCACTCATAGAGTTTTACTTTTTGGAATCAGATCACCATTTAACATAAATGTATCATTCCAAAACTATTTGTTCTTTATGATACACAAAGTTTTAACTCTATATAAACTACTGCAAGTGCACAACAAGTGTTGTAGTAATGTAGGGATGGAATCAACAAGGACCAAGGTTACACTGCGCTTCTTTAAAAATAAAACTAAGCTAAGACAAGAATATGGTTGTTGGTTGTAATGTAAAACAAAAATAGCAATTAAAATATAAAAATAAATTAAAGCAAGCATTAAGTCAATGGCAGTTCGCAGGAATTCAGAGATCATGAATCAAACAGTTATTCAGAGAATGATTTAGAAACCGTTCTAGAACTCAAAACACTGATGTATAATTAATCCACCGTCATGGTATCAACTACTTTTTCTAACAACCTAAGATTTTATACTGTCGTTTGAACTTAGAATTCTAGGCAAGCATTAATTTCAAGTTTGATATAGACGTTTTGCCCATCTATGTTCTTTCAGACTATTAAATAAATACTTTTGGTGCGCTAAACAACATAAGATCAGAAACAAGGTAGTTAATCAAGTTTCGGCAATGAGATCAACAATAGATGAAGAAACCACAAGGTAACGGTGAGGACCCGACCGTCTATCCGGCCTGAACCTCACCGAGTCTTCTCTCGGCCATAATACAAAACACGCATATTTTTAAAACTTTTCCTTAACTTAAACAAGTTCGATTCATCAAAAGACATTCATTCTCATTGCATAATTATTCCAGAAACACTTAACAAAATTCAGATTCAATAACAGAAAGCTAAACTTATCAGATTCAGTTTCACTCAGAAACGCTAACACCAAAGCCATAAAACAGAAAACTCAGAATATAAATCTCAGAACCCGGTCTTAATCCACCCCTTCTCTTCACTGCCTCCACGTCCGCCTTCAGGACTACTTATCCTGGACAATCACATTACCTGCACACTCAAAAAGAGAGGCATAAGTATTTGATAAATATTTAGTGGATATGGTCATCCCGTAACATCTTAGCTAGTACCAAAAACGCAATCATACTATCAGTCATTCAATTTGCATTATCACTTAGCAAGCGAGCACATAAATATAATGATCATCTACCCTAACTTGCAGATCAGGACTCGGTTCTGCTCTGGCGAGAATCACACATCCACTAAGCCAGAAACTCGATCCGGCTATCACACAAGCTAGTTAGACATCATATATTCATTACAGTTCACACTTAACCATTCACAATCACAGAAACATTGACCTTGCAAAGCAGAAACCACTAACTTACACAAGCAATCAAGGAAAATCAGATAACCTAGCAATCAAACAATTCTAGATACAAGCCACAGTCACGCACTCCCCTTAGACACACAGATAACCGTTTCAGTCGTATGATACTTGGTGATTACTCGATCAGAAACGGAGATAGTCAGACACATTTTCGATTTCTCGGCTTTCACGCTGACTGATCCGAAGAAATTCTAACTTCACTTGGCTATCTCTCACCCCGTACACTTTTCTCGGGCAAGACTCTATATTCCCTCGGAAACAGTACAAAACAGAACTATTAGTCCAACGTTACCCGACAGAAACTCAGCACTAACCAAAATATCCGAACACTTACCAGATTCTGTCGAACAAATCGAAGTGCTCACGATCCACTCAGAACTCCACGGATAAACTCGGTTATTCCCTCGAAAAGCCTCCAATTCAGAACGAATGGTCAGATCGGATTGACAGAACTTCCGATCTCTCGATGATGGTCGGAATCGTACGGCGAACCTTCAATCTCGCTCGGCTAACTCCCGGGATACTCAGATTCTCTCGGCAATCTCCTGACTAATCTATCTCTCGCTCTATTTCTCCCAAATAGAGCGGCTATCCTAAGAAAAGTAACAAAATCCCCTTTTTATACTTGCAAAACCTATGTGACCCGGTTATAGCCGACGTCTCCCGATTCCAGTCAGGTTTATCCCGGTCAGCTTTACTTTTTCTTGGCTATCACACATATCGGCTTGACCATCCATGCAAGAATCCTATTTTTAGCTGACTAAAACTCACGGCCTATGGGCCTAGCCCATTTTCACTCGATTATTTTCCTTTTCTCTCGAACATAGTCTACCTTCTCTCGGACTAAGCCATTTTTCCCTCGGATATGGGCCATCCTTCAACTATTTCCCAGTCATCCCTCGAGTATAGTCTGAACCTCCCAACTATTTGGATTTTTCACTTGACTGAACTCACGTTCCTTCAGATAACCTCCTGTCCGGCCTCGGTCATTTCAGATTTCTTGGATACGGATGCTACAACAACTCTTTATCTATATCTAATTCAATGATTCATGAACTTTCTTGAAACCCTAAACCTAACTATAAATCTACTCGGACATAGAAGCAGAGAAACAACAAAGAGATGAAGAGAAACTCATAATCAATAAATAAGAAATCCAAAGGGGTTCAGAAATCTTCTCAAAGGATGTAGAGATGCTTCTCTCCAATCTTACAAAGCACAAAACATAAAAGTATATATGTAAAAATAAGAGGTCTCCCTCAAAAAGTGGCTAAAAATAATGTATATATAGGTCACGAGTCAAAATAGGTTGAGTTAGGATGATTCGAAGGCAAAACAGGAAGTTTTAGATTGTCTTATTTTCGTCGAGGGGCTTGGAATGACCGTTCTGGTGACTCCTTCTGCGCATGCTTCATCTGGACGCCAGTCTGAGCTTCTTTCACGAAAACTGGCATAACTTTTGATACCGTTGAATTGACTTCAAACCACTTCCAAATGAAAGATAACTCAAATATATAGCTTGTGTGCAAATTTCAGCTCGATCCATCAGTGGGAAGCACTTTAACGAATGCCAACCTTCAAACGTTCCTGCATAGTTCTGCATTCACATATGTTCGTTTGCACCCAAAACGGCTTATTTTCTCCCAAAACGATCTAAACCTGAAAAAAATCTATAAAAGACTAAAATACTCTAAAATAAACACTTTGACTTGAAAAATTATTGAAAACCTTTGGTTAAAAAGCTTCAAAAACCCAATATATCACTTTACTATAATGCATTCCATAACTTTTAGTATTGATATATCATGGTTTTTTGACCATGATATAAGTCCTGTTTATAGAGTCTTTTTGATATTTTTCGAGTCTTTTTTAGTGTTTACAGGTTTGGATATGTTGGAGCTTATTTGGAGGTATTGGAGCATTCTAGAGCAAAACAGAAGATGTTGCTGATGAAATCAAGTCGTGCAAAAATTGTACACTCTCGAGCAGAAATTCTGCAGTGCGCGTACAAATCTCGTGTCGATCGACACTAGGGTCTTGGTGTCGGTTGACACCAAAAGTGCAGAAATCTTGCCCGAGTTTTTAAAGATTTCTGAAGACTTACAAGTTCGCCCAGAAGTTTTATATATTTACAGTTTCGCCCCAAATCGTGTTTTGGGTCTATAAAAGGATTTTTAAGGTCATTGTTTAGACCTAAGCTTTATTTTACAAAGAGATTAAGAGAGAGATTTTTAGAGAGTTTTTGGAGAGATAAATCATTCTCCTTTAGAGGGGATTTTGAACTCCTTTATTTCTTCTATTGATTTCTTTTATGCTTTCGATTCAAGTTATGATTTGTGTTTCATTGATCATGTTTGAGTAATTTGCTTGTTAGGTTTAAGGTTTTTCAAAGGTGATGATGAATTGCTAGGTTGAATTGAACTGTTATGATAAAATCATTAGAGTTCTTCATCTTAATTTGTGTTTATTGCTTATTCTAGCTTCATGACCTAGAATATGATATTAGGTTGGTTAATAGATGTGAAAGTATTGTTAATCACCAGAACTAATCTTAGATGAGCAAAATATCTATCTGCAAAGGAATTTGGTTTAGGATTTTGTGAACAATTAAACCTGATTTTAATGCTTGTTTGAATTGATAGGATTTGCAAAGGAATTTGGGAATCTAGGATTTAGACATAGATAATCTCTGCAGCGGAAGTTGATTGGTTTCATATTAGTTTTTCAAGTTCAAGAACAATGCTTAATAAACTCCTAACATTATGTCTAGATTTGCAATTCGGATTCACCTGCGAATTTCCCAAGGCCTAGCGTTTCTCTCTTTGATTTAAAACCTTCTCACAATCAATTTGCTGCTTTCTTTTCATTACTTGAACTCTATTTATTTAGTTTTGCTTAGCTTGATTTGAACCTAAAATTTATTGTGCAAAAATCTAAGTCCTTGTGGATTCGATCCCTAAGTACTACAGTGATCTCTTAATTTGAGAGAGTAGCTCTAAGGGATAATTTGAGCATATCAAATTTTGGCGCCGTTGCCGGGGACTTAATCGTTGCCTATAGATTTTAGTTTTAGAGTCTTGTCTAAGTTTTTATTTTGTTACTAATACTTTCTTGTCTGTTTCAGGTGCATGCCTAATCGCATTACCAGAAGCAACAAGGAAAAAGAGCTGATCGATTTGGACAACCAGACACTAGTACGTTTGGAGCGAACCATCAGGAAAGCCAAGAAGCAATCTGCAATGGTTGGTCTGATTGTTTTGAGGACAGATGGTGAAGGTCAGTTAGTTGATAGGGAAGGAAACAGAAGGAATGAGGAAAGACAGAGGATATATGAGAATGGTGATGTAATTGAGGAACAAGTTGTGCCACCGGTTGCACAGAATATGCAACAACAAGCTGCTGGAGATGCTGCTGGGCGTTTCCAACCGAGGACCCTTGGAGAAACGATTTTGAGCTTAAGCTTGCCTACTACGAGCTTGTGGGTCAGTATCCTTTTCATGGCCTTCCACATGAGCATCCCATGGACCACATAGAGAGGTTTGAGGATTTGGCAACCAGCATTAAGGCTAATGGAGTCAGCAATGATTTCCTGTTCTGCAAGTTGTTCCCATACTCTCTTGGTGGAGATGCAACTCATTGGCTGAAACAGCTTGAGCCTGGTTCTTTGACCACTTGGGAGGACACCAAGAATGTTTTTCTCAACAACTTTTATGATGATGCAAGATCAGAGGAGTTGAGAACGAAAATTGCTTCTTTCTCTTAAGGTCCTATTGAAGCTTTCAAGACAGCATGGCTGAGGTTCAGGCTATACCAGAGAGACTGCCCACATCATGGCTACAATAAGGTGCAGTTGTTGGGTATCTTCTTCAGAAGCATTGATTGGAGGTACCATATGTCTTTGGATGCTGCTAGCAATGGGAACTTCAACACTAGGATTCCAGCAGATGCAATCACATTGATTGAAAACTTGGCATCTAGCAATAGTACCAAGAATACAGATTTTCAGAGGCAGAAGAGAGCTGGAAACATGGATGGCAATCAGATTGCTGAGGTGAAGGCTAAGTTGGACTCTATATACAACTTTCTGGTGGGTAAGAAATCAGTCCAAATTGCTGCTGAAGTGGAGCAATTCGAACCAGCTGAGGAAGAAGCTGTTAACTTCATCAGTGGAGCTGGTTTTCAAGGTCAAAGGTTTGGCAATCAGCAAGAATTTGGTTTCTCTTACCAGAAGCCTTTTCAGAGCAATAATTTCACTAGGAACTATGGTTCCTCTTCTTCTCAATCACCACTTGCACCATCAGCTGCAAATAAGATGGAAGCTATGCTTGAACAGCTGCTAGAGGATCAATAGAAGATCACAGTGGTCTTTAATGGGAAGATTGATGCCTTGTACACTGATTTGAATGGGAAGTTTGAGTCTTTGAACAGCCATGTCAGAAATTTGGAATCTCAAGTTGCACAAAATGCTGAGTCTGTTAGGAGGCAAGAAGGTTTCCTTCCTGGAAAGACTGTTACTAATCCAAAGCATTATGTCAATGCCATCACAGTGAGAAGTATAAAAGAAGTGAATCCAGTCCTACAGAGTTGTCTTACTGCAGAAACACCCGTGCAAAATTTGTGCCATTTTGGGTGTGCAGATCCCGTGTCGATCGACACCCGTGAAAATTTTGTGCACTTCGAATTCTGACGAAGAGTTATCGATCAGGGTCGACAAGGATCGAGGTAGAAGGTCGACACAAGGTCTTGGTGTCGATCGACACCCTATTCGAAGTGTGCAAAAACTGGGCAGCGACATGCAAAAATTGGGCAACATTCTGGAAACCAAAACTTGACCTGAATCTATCATAGAACGTGCCTACACTCCTAAGGTTCCATATCCTCTTCCACCAAAGCATCTAAGGAAGCCTATCAGTGATGAAAAGCTAGCTGATTTTAACAAGAGGGTGAAAAAGATTTCCAACCACATCTCATTTGCAGAAGCTTGGGAGAGATATCCTTTGGGTAATTTCTTTAAGTATTGCAGAGAAAGTCTTGAAGAGATTGAAGAACTCTTTAACAAAGCAAGGACTACACCACTCCCAATGAAGCAACTGCTTAAGGTTGAAGATCCTAGGATGTTTGTTGTTACATGCTCCATTGGAGGAGTTGAGTTTGAACATTCTCTCTGTGATTCTGGTTCTAGTGTGAATCTCATGTCAAAGAATTTTGCAGAGAAGTTAGGAATTACTGATATGAATCTTTCTCAGATGACTCTTGCTTTTGCCAACTCTTCCACCACAACTCCATATGGTACAATTCTAGACTTACTTATTCAAGTGGGAGATTGTCTAGTACCTACTGATTTTCAGGTTGTGGAGATGGACAAGGATTCTGATATGCCCTTGATTCTTGGAAGACCATTTATGGCTACATTGAGTGCAGTTGTAGATTTGCCTAATAAGAGAATCTCCTTCTCTAACATTGCTAAAAAAGTCTTCTACATGGCCATCCCTCCTAGTGGAACCACCAAACATGTTTCATGCATTACTGTGACCACTAGAGATAAGCTCGCAGTTGCTTCTAAGGAAAAACCTTGTGATAAGAGGGAAGCTGATGAAGTCAAAGGTGGAAATCCTAATATGACAACAAGGGAAGCTAGTAAAAGGGTGAAAGTGACTGAGACAGTGCACAGCAAAAAGATCAAAGAGTATCCTCAAGTGACTTTGATACCTCAGAGCTGTGATGGCAACACAATTGAGTATAAGGTGAAGTGCAAAAGAACTTCAAAGCCTTTCTCAAGGTTTAGAGCAGTTATTACATCTGAGATAAAAGAGAAAGGACAAGGTGCTGTGAAAGGATTTCTGAGCAAAAATTTGAAGCTGGAAGTGTCTGAATGTGGAGCTTGTTTTGCAACAAGTTTTTATGATCAGCCTGACTAAATTCCAGCATCCAAGTCAAGCTAATAACTGAAAACAAGCAGTGGAAGGCAACCCACTGGTAAGTATATATATTTCATTTTTCTTTTGTTTTCTAACCTTCAGTTTTGGTTTTAAGTGTTTCTGTTTCAAAAAAAAAAAATTTCAGGACTCGAGACGGACGGTTATCGACCGAGGTCGACACCTTGGTCGACAGTGAACAGTGTCGATCGACACCCACCTACTGGTGTCGATCGACATATTGACGGGACTGCAATTCCAAAAGTTCAATCATCCATAACTTTTGTGTTTCTTAACCGTTTTGAGCTATTCAAAAGCCTAAACTGGTTGGAATTTTGTGCTCTTTCACATTCTATGACTCATTCATCCGACCTGCAAGGTATGTTTCACAAAAAACCTCTGTTCACTGAGTTTGGATTCTTCTTTTCACCTACTTCAGGCTTGATAACACTGGGGACAGTGTTGTTTAAGTCTGGGGGAGGTAGTTGCTGACGTTGTGTTTGTTTTTGAGAGTCAGTTTTGAGTTAGTCCAAAATTTGTTATATTGATTCAAAACCAGTTGGGAACTAGGATCTTTCTCTTGATTGTTTGTGCTGATTGTTTCATATGAGTGACCATTGCTGCATGATTAATACCAGTTTCTGACTAATGAAAAATTCTTAGGCTGACCATTAACTAGAAACATCCATAGTTCCAGCAAAGTCCACTTAACTTAAGCTTCAAAAAGGCTAAGTTAGTAACTCTGATATTCGTAGAGCTTGATTCCTCATTCATACCTGATAAATTGCCTGCAATGTTTAAAAAGTGATGGTACTCCTCTCCCTTGATAGTTAAAGAAAAAGAAAGAAATAATGTGATAAATTTTGAAAATTTGAGATGATTCTCTTTGAGTGAAGGGTAGGAAAATTGCCAATGATCCCAGTATTTAATTTTAAAGAGATGATCACAGGTGGAGGTAAGGTTAGGATTATTCCGTGATACCATTATTTACCTACACCTGAATAATATAATGAAACATAAAGAAAAAAATAAGTCTGGGAGAGAGAAAGAGTACCAAAGGTTGATAGATTGCAATGCATGTTTATTTAGGTATAATATGGGAATAAATCTAGAAGATTCTTGAATATTTAGACTGCTAATGAGGTTTAGCAATGATAGTTATTAGACAATGCTGTGAATTTATGTGTTGAATCTGGGATGTTGTGAATGTCTAAGGAGAAGTACATGGTGGTTTGATTTGGTTTAAGAAATGCAGTGTGTGGATTACAAGATGAACAATCAAAGCAATGATATATGAGAAGGTGAGTTCCCGCGTTTTCAAACCTCGACTCTGTATTTAGTTTTCTTTTTGCTTGAGGGCAAGCAAAAACTAAGTCTAGGAGAGTTGATATATCATATTTTTTTATGGGTTTTTGACCATGATATAAGCTCTGTTTATAGAGTCTTTTTGATACTTTTTGAGTCTTTACATGTTTGGATATGTTTGGAGCTTATTTGGAGATATTGGAGCATTCTGGAGCAAGATAGAAGATGTTGCTAAAGAAATCAAGTCGTGCAAAAATTGTACACTCTCGAGCAGAAATTGAGTAGTATGCGTATAAATCCCGTGTCGATCAACACTAGGGTCTTGGTGTCGATCGACACCAAAAGTGCACAAATCTTGCCCGAGTTTTAAAAGATTTTTGAAGACTTACAAGTTTGCCCAGAAGTTTTATATATTTGCAGTTTCGCCCCAAATCGTGTTTTGGGTCTAGAAAAATATTTTTATGGTCATTGTTTAGACCTAAGCTTTATTTTACAAAGAGATTAAGAGAGAGATTTTTAGAGAGTTTTTGGAGAGATAAATCATTCTTCTTTAGAGAGAATTTTGAACTCCATTATTTCTTCTATTGATTTCTTTTATGCTTTCTATTCAAATTATGATTTGTGTTTCATTGATCATGTTTGAGTAGTTTGCTTGTTAGGTTTAGGGTTTTTCAAAGGTGATGATGAATTGCTAGGCTGAATTGAATTGTTAAGATAAAATCATTAGAGTTCTTCATCTTGATTTGTGTTTATTGCTTATTCTAGCTTCATGACCTAGAATATGATATTAGGTTGATTAATAGATGCGGAAGTATTGTTAATCACCAGAACTAATCTTAGATGAGCAAAATATCTATCTGCAAATGAATATTGTGTAGAATTTTGTGAACAATTGAACCTGATTTTAATGCTTGTTTGAATTGATAGAATTTGCAAAGGAATTTGGGAATCTAGGATTTAGACATAGATAATCTCTGCAGCGGAAGTTGATTGGTTTCATATTAGTGTTTCAAGTTCAAGAACAATGCTTAATAAACTCATAACATTCTGTCTAGATTTGCAATTCAGATTCACCTGCAAATTTTCCAAGGCCTGGCATTTCTCTCTTTGATTTAAAACCTTCTCACAATCAATTTCCTGCTTTCTTTTCATTACTTGAACTCTATTTATTTAGTTTTGCTTAGCTTGATTTGAACCTAAAATTTATTGTGCAATAATCTAAGTCCTTGTGGATTCGACCCCAAGTACTACAGTGATCTCTTAATTTGAGAGAGTAACTCTAAAGGATAATTTGAGCATATCAAGTATATTGATAGCTTGCTATATTCTAGTTATTTAGGCTGCATTTCATTCTTATTTTACCTTGTTTTCGCACCTTTATTTAGCATTCTAGTCTCACTTGCATTTAGAAGTAGCATTTCATACATTTAGTTTAGGATTTGCATACATGTGAAGGCTTGTGGTGTAATTCAGGTGTGTTTAGATGTTTTGGAACTTGGGAAGGAGTTTGGAGCAGCATACATTCTAAGAAATGCCACAAGAAGAATTATTGCCGTCTCTGCGTCCATATCAAGGAACAGCGTCGAGCACAACACATATGCAGCATGCCCGATGTGGATCGTGGGACGGGGAACATGAGCTTGATCCTGAACTTCAAGACTGCACCGGGGTAGATCATCAAGGAGAGGTGGCTGTACAGATTGATATGGAGAGACATGACATATCAGGGTCCAGAGCAGGACACTCGACATTTTGCCCGATACAATCAGAAACCTGTTGCACACCGAGAAACTACAAAAGTGACTGGGCTGTGACTAAGGGAAATTCTGCATCGGGGAGGCATATCGAGCAGAACATCCGTCTGTACACCCCGATGCGTCAACGCCGAGAGTTGACTAACTTTTTCTACTTTTTGTCAAACCTTATCTTTAAACCTATTTAAGCTTTTAGCTTATCTTTTTATCATCTTATCTTCTTCTTTATCTTATTTCCGACCTGAGGGGAAACCGAAAAGTGGATTTTATGAGATTTTGATCAAGATAACTCTTTTAATAAAGTTTTTCACTTCTGACAAAAGATTGAGAATCACTCCACAACCTTAGAACAAATGGAGATCAAAACTGATCAATTAGCTTGGGGCGGAAGTGGGATGAATGTAGCAATGGTGGTGGAAATTTGATTGACTCTCTCAATCCTTGGATGACTGACTCACTCAGCCTTTGGAACTAGACTTGCTTGAATCTCACAAACACTTCTATTCCAAGAATCAATAGAAACAAATGAATCTCTCAAATGAATCTAAAGACAAGAATTTAAACAAAGACACTCTTTGAATAAAAATAAGAACAAACTTTATATTTTCTTGGTTGATTGAAAGGTGAATTACAATGAAATACTATATGAGCTTATCTAGTTGCTCAGTACACGTTCTACACATTAATTTTAAGAAAAAATTATGTAAAAATCATAAAAGAATCAAAAAGAGAGGTTTAAGGGATTTTGAAGCCCTTTTGATGGGTGATGATAAATGGACTGAATCAAGGGATTCTTTACTGACTTTGTATCTGGATGGCTTGAGGGTGTAAGTGAGCTTCTATGGGACGTTTTTCCTTCCCCAATAATCATTCAAAAGTCTGATATATTGGCTAGAATGTTGCTGTTGTAGTTTGATGCAAATCTGCTCCAAATGGGGTAACTTAAGTTTGAATGTGATCCGCCTGATCTGGTGTGGTATGGTGCAGCATAATAGGTGTGGAGGTGTAGATAATAACCCCAAAACGTTGTAGCTTTGAAGATTTGGTTGTTGATGATTTATGACTCCAAGTGTGAACGCTTCTGGATATGGTAAGTTTGTGAACAAGAGGATCCGCCTGATCATATGGTTGCTGGTGTATGAAAAGCTGATATTTGAATCTTCTGGACGCTTGGATAAGTCTTCTGAATGTTTAGATGTATCTCCTGGTCGCTAAAACCTTCTTTGTAAGTGATTAAACTCGTGACCTTCTAAATAAGGCAAGCTGAGCATCATCCGGTTTAGAAGTTGAATATCTCTTAAACCATATTGAATTTCGGCATAAATCTAATTTTTCTCGGTTCTCTGATGAGTTAAGTTTCCAAAACATCTGGTTTTGTGGCTTGATTCGTCGTCGTTTAGCCGGAATGATTTTATTAGTAGTCGCATGTTTCCATCCGGTTCATTAAAAATCTGCCAACTTGTATCTTCAATATCTTCTTCATATGGACTCCTTTTTAGCTGATTCTTCTTCGTGGAAAACTCTATATGAGTTGAGTATTCTCTCCAAGTCCTGGTTGAGTCCTTAGATTGACCATCACGTCCGTTGATCCTCAATATTGTGACATCCTCTCCTTCTTCAAAAAGTTTTGTCCTCAAAACTGGTTTATCTGCACATAGATAACTCAAGTTAGTATCAGGAATTATAGGAGAGTTTAGAATCTTACCTTCCCAACAGGTTTGGTCTGTGCTCTGGTGGAGTTGATGTTGAGCTTGTTTTAAAATCATTCCCTTTTTTGGTGGAACTTCTTTGGGATTTATCACTTGAGTACCTGAAATACAATCAACACTTTGGAAAAGAAACAAGTGCATTATGGGTTTCTTATAATGAGATAAACTTGTGAAACTTATTCTCTTCAGGCTTAAAGTGACAAAGCTGTTTTCTGCTTGTGGTTCTAAACAAAACTTTGATTTCTCAAATTTTTTTAAATTTAAGAAGTTTATTAACTCAGCTACTGAACAATTAAGAGAAATAGAATTATTTACCTGAATAACACTAGTAGTGTTTGTTTTTGGCTGAGAAATTATGGGAAGAAGACTTGATGTTGAATCTGGTGGTTTTTCCTTGATATATTCTTTACCTGAAACAACTCTCAAGAACAAGTGCATTATATCTGAGTTTAAATTTATACATATAGACCTTGAAATATTTAAACTCACATTGATGGTGTTAGCTAGTTATAGGATCAGTTGCTCTTTCTTCACTAAGGCTTCTCCTTTCTCATTTTCCTTTAGACAATTCAATTGTAGAATCTGCTCTCCTTAAAGCTTTTCATCTTTGCTTTTTGTCCTTTCTTCTTGTCTTATTCCTGCATCAATAATTATTGGCAAAGACAAGTGCATGAATCTAGAATTGATAATTAAACTATCACTATTTTTTAATTTTTCTGTTTTCTCTTCTAGTGAAGTTTCTTTCAACATTTTCTTAGTAGGACAAGTTGCAGCAAAATGTCCTTTCTTATGACATTTATAACATGTTGAATTTTTAAAATTTACTAAGTTAGAAGACTTACCTTGGCTTGTGGTATCTTGCAACTTTGGTAGAGAATTGGAGCTAGTTGTTGTTGCATTGAGTGCAACTCCTGATTCTTCTCTTCTCATGGAATCAACTTTAAAACTCTGCCTTTTCTCTGTTTTCTCCACTTTCAACCTTTATAAGTTGTTGGAGCTTTTCTTGGTTCTCTGGCGTGAATATGAGTGGGGAGGTTGGCTTTTGTTGAACTTCATTTGCTGGAAAGATCTTCTTAACTTCTGTTTGACTTGATGAAGTCTTTGTAGACACTTTCTTGGGCTCAGAAAAATAAGCATACTTATGCTTATGAGTAGACTTCATTTCTAGTGTGGATTTTACTCTTCTCCTTGTTGCTTGGCATTGGGGTTTTGTAGTGGTGCCTTTGCATCCTTGATACTTCTTTACAAACTCTCTATACATCCTTGCTTTAAGATCTCCCCAATCTTGTACTGGTTTGCTGTAGAAACCTGTACAATCTTTTAACCACCATTTGTAAGCATCTCCAGTAAGTGCTTCAATGGCATTGATAGCTTATCTTCCTTGGGGATGTTGTTGGATCGAAGCCACTGCTTCATGTTGGTCTCCCATTGTAGATAATCTTCAGGGAGCTCGCTATAGCCTGCAAAGGTTAGTGACTTGGTATTGGGAACATTTCTCTTAGTGGCTTGCTTCTTTGGGCATGTTGGTGGTCTTGAGTGAGCTGACACTCTATATGAGATAACTTCATTTCTCACTGGCTTCTCTGCTCTCTTGGAAGGGTTGTATTCTTCATATAAGTCTTCCTCTGAATCTTCTTCACACCACAATGTACTGGAACTTCTTCGATAGTAGTCTGGTGGTTTTGGATCCATTTCCTCCTCATATGTTTCTTCTTCTTCAGCCTCAGAACTTGAGTAGTCTTCTTCTGTCCATGGTTCTTCTTCTTCCATTGCTTGTTTAACTTTGTACCTTGTAAAATGATAAGGAGAATATATCAATTCGAAATTGTTCAAAAGTTTGGCCACAATAAGTTAATAAATGTAGACCATAGGACAATGAATAACAAATTTCGAAAATAAACAAATCTGCAAGCAATCTCTTTCTTTAACTAGAACAGTCAACACAATATTAGCAATTAGAGTTGAAATAACAGTTCTGCAATTAAAAAAAATTAAAAATGCAAATGGGAATCAAATATGGTGACTAAGTGCACGTTGAAACTCAATGCAAATCAAAATGGACCAATTAATTTGAAAGAAATGTTAACAATGCAATTTTAATGTGACTTAAGAAAACGAGACTAAATGATATGGTGGTCGAAAATGTTATGGCAATATATTAAAAATGCATATAAACAAAACAACTAGATTCAATAACACTTTTATGATTATGTAAAATAAATCCAATGACCAAACAAAACAATAGTCGAAATCAAAGAATTTTTTTTTATGGCTTATACTTTTAATAAACAAAAACAAAAGTAATAGATTTAAGCAAGAAAAAAGCAAATAATTTTTTTTTAATGAAACAGAATATTAAAAAAAAAAAATCAAAATACTTTTTTTTTTATAGATTTTCGATATTATAAAAATTCAAACAAATTGAACAAAGTGAAACAAAAGCAATTTTTATAGTTTTTTTTTATATATAAAAAATGAAATAACAACATAAAATAAAAAAAAAATAAGAGTTGGACTAATACAACCTAATAGATAGGAGCTTTTGAAGCTCTGATACCAGATGACACAAGATTGAGAATCACTCCACAACCTTAGAACAAATGGAGATCAAAACTGATCAATTAGCTTGGGGTGGAAAAGACCACATTTACATGTCCTTATGACACATTTGCTTATAGGAGAATGCCATTTGGACTGTGTAACGCCCCAGCAACATTTAAAAGATGTGTTACTTTTATATTCTCTGATTTGCTGGAAGAAATAGTGGATGTATTCATAGATGACTTTAGTGTCTATGGATCTTTTTTGGCGTCTGTTTGTCTAATCTTTGTCAGGTATTAAAGAGATGTGAAGACACAGGTCTGGTGCTGAATTGGGAGAATTGCTACTTCATGGTCAAGGAAGGAATTTTGTTGGGGCAAAAGATCTCTGAGAAGGGGATATAGGTGGACAAGGCCAAGATAGAAGTTATGATGCATTTGCCTCCACCTACACCAGTGAAAGGGATCAGAAGTTTTTTGGGACATGCAGGCTTCTATAAAAGGTTCATAAAAGATTTCTCCAAGATAGCAAGGCCTCTCACTAAGCTGTTGTGTAAAGAGACAGAGTTTGGCTTTCCTAACCATCAAAGAGGCACTTGTGAGTGCTCCTATTGTTCAAGCACCTGATTGGAGTTTGCCATTCGAGATAATGTGCGATGCTAGTGATTATGCACTTGGAGCTGTGCTAGGTCAGAGAGTTTATAAGAAGTTGCATGTTATTTACTATGCAAGCCGCACTCTAGATGACACTCAAACTAGATATGCAACAACAGAGAAGGAGCTGCTAGCAGTTGTGTTCGCATTTGAGAAGTTTAGAAGCTATCTTGTAGGATCTAAGGTTATAGTCTACACAGAGCATACAACACTTCGTTATATCTACCCCATGAAGGATACAAAGCCATGCATGCTCATAAGGATACTTTTGCTTCAAGAGTTTGATCTTGAGATACTTGACAAGAAGGGAATAGAAAATGGTGTGGCTGATCACTTATCAAGGATGAGGATTGAAGATCTTATTCCTATAGATGAATCTCTCCCTGAAGAATAACTTATGGCTTACAAGGTGCTGAAGGACTGGAGTGAAGCAGCAGCTTTGCAAGACAAGAATTTGCCTTGGTACTCAGATTTTGTGAACTACTTAGTGTCAGACCATCTCCCCATTTTCCGAAAGCACTATCATAAGACTAAGTTCTTCAAAGACCTGTCTCAGCTGTATTGGGATGATCCATACTTGTACAAAAAAGGATCAGATGGCCTGTTTATGCGATGTGTAGCAGAAGAAGAGGATCAAGGAATCATTTTTCATTGTCATGGTTCTTCTTATAGAGGCCATTTTGCAACATTCAAAACAGCCACTAAGATACTACAAGCCGAATTTTGGTGGCCTAGCCTCTTCAAGGATACACATGAGTTCATCAAGAGATGTGTGGCGTGCCAAAGGAAAGGCAACATAAGTAAGATGGATGAGATGCCACAAAACCCTATTTTCGAAACTGAAATATTTGATGTGTGGGGCATTGATTTTATGGGACCGTTCCCTTCCTCTTATGACAACAAGTTCATACTAGTAATTGTTGACTATAACTCCAAGTGGGTTGAAGCTGTTGCAAGTTCTACAAATGATTTCTCTGTTGTTGTGAAGATTTTCAAAACTGTGATCTTCCCAAGGTTTGGCGTTCCTAGGGTGGTGATAAGTGATGGTGGAAGACATTTCATCAATAAGGTGTTTGATAATCTTCTAAAGAAGCATGGGGTTAAGGACAAGGTGGCAACACCTTACCACCACAAACAAGTGGTCAAGTGGAGGTTTCAAACAGAGAGATCAAAGCCATTTTCGAGAATACAGTAGGCATCACTAGAAAATACTGGCCAAAAAAAGCTTGACGATGCACTATAGGTCTATAGAACTGCCTACAAAACACCAATAGGAAGATCACCTTTCAGCCCGTTATATGAAAAGGCTTGTCACTTTCCAGTAGAGCTTGAGTACAAGACACAATGGGCAATAAAGCTGTTAAACTATGACATTAAGAGCGCCCAAGAGAGAACACTTATGCAGCTACATGAGCTTGAAAAAATCAGATTAGAGTCCTATGAGAGTGCAAAAATCTACAAAGAGAGGACCAAAGCCTTCCATGACAAGAAAATAATGCATAAAGTACTAAAATCAGGAGATTTGGTGCTTCTTTACAACTCAAGGTTGAGACTCTTTTCTGGAAAACTTAAGTCAAGATGGAGTGGATCATTCAAGGTCAAGGAAGTTCTTCCATATGGGGAAATCACATTGCTGGATGATGAGGGAGGCAAGTTCATAGTCAATGGACACAAAGTCAATCCATACTTAGCCTTAGAAGCCTTGGCAATGGAGACTGATCTCAGTCTCTTTAATGTTCCCACCTAGCAATTCAAAGAAACGTCAAGCTAAGACACCTTATACAAAGCACACTTGATAGGTAATCCCATGCCTATATATGTAAATATGTTTTCCTTTTGCTTTTATTATCTTTGTTAAGTATTTATAGGGTGGAAAAAGTAGTTGGGTTGGTCAAATAATTTGGAAAACCAAAGAAGAGAAAAGCTCTGTTTCTGCATCGAGGTGCCATATCGAGCAAACCTCTGCAAAATCTGCCTGATGCAGTCTATCTCGAGGAAGAAGCAGTCTGTATGTCGAGCAAATTACACGAGGAGGATTGTATCGAGGTGTTACATCGAGCAGAACCTCCAACAATTTTGCACGATGTAATCGCACCTAGATCCTCTGTCTGTACACCAAGAAGAAAGGATTGTACACCGATCAAAACGCATGGTGGAGATCATATCGGGCAGCCGCATCGAGCAAAACACCGAGGGCCTAGATCGATACGAGCAAATGCACTTCACAACACCAAATGCTGCAAGAATTCCTCTATCCAATGCTGTCCATTAGTCATATCCACTGATGAATGTCCATCCTCCACGTCTCCAACCACCAATACAAGTACACACCTTCTTCCTCCTTAAACCTTTTAACCTTCTCTTTTATACTTCATTGTTCTTATTGTGGTTTTGCCTCCTATTGTATCCCTAATACACAGTGGACTGTGTATTCTAAGTGTGGGGAGGGTTTGCTTGGACTAACATTCTACATCCATATCACATTTTCATTTACATCTGGCCAAGCAACCATGCATTGCACTTAAGTCATAGAAAATCCATAAAAATTTGAAATTTTTTGAAAATTGATTTCTTAAAATCTGTGTCCATGTGCATTCATATAGGACTTAGACTTCATGCATTCAACTAGGTTGTAGCTTGCTTGTTTAAAATGGGTGTAATGATAGTGAATCTTTGAAAATGCTAGTGGTTTATGAAAATGATGCCCTTGTTCTTATTCCTTTGATGCATTTGATGAAGCACTTGAAATAAGGCTGAACCACACTTTGAATTTATAATTTTGAAACTCTTGTTTGAAGTTGAAGCTTGCCTGATTTGATCTTGACCTTTATATAAGTGGAACTTTAATTTGAACTTTGAATTATCTTGTTTGTCCATTGAAAGTAAATGCATGGCTACCAATATACATACTTGGATTATCTTCTTGCTTTTCACCACTCTTGTTGATCCAAGTAGTTGATCCTCATCATTAAGGGACAGTTAACCACACCTTGAACCAATCCTTCCTTCTAAACCCAAACACTATTGTGAGAGTTTGTGAGGCCTTGCATTATCATTTTTGAATTTATCTTGGCAAAAAGTGTTATGATTAAGGCTGGCAAGGAGGAGCTCTCTTGAAGACATCAGCTTGCATTTTGAGCTTGATAATAGGTTAGGATTTTTGGGGAAAGGGTAAAGTTAAGTGGTTTGAGCTTTGATTTCTTACATGATTTGAGAGGATAAGAAGAGTGGGAGTGGTAGTATGAAGAAGATGACATTATGGGGAAGATAAGTGTGTTTTTTGGTTAAGTGTCAAAGGAAAAAGCTCTAAGTTACAAGGAAGAAAAGGCGCCAGCAACATCAAGGTTTTAAAAGGTCATCGAAAAGGAGAAGAATCAGACCAAGCAATCCACCAAAAAGGTGATGAAAAATGGCACCCATACAACAAAGAAGAGCAAGTTCTAAAAGAAGTCAACCACACAAGCAAAAGAAGAAGAAGTTCCCCACATTTCAAGAAGAAAAATCTCAAAAGAGCTTTGGGAAAGGGTAGATTTAGAGGATTCATTTGGGGTTTAGACTTTATTAGGATCATATTTGTGAAAGTGTAGAAGAGAGTTTTGACTTGCATGCATAAGTGTGTTTTTACCTTTAGCATTTTTTCAAAGATAGATTCATTTCATATGAGAGATCCCTGTTTCCTTAAACCCAATATGCATGAGATCATTTTCATCTCATAACCATGTCCCTTAAACCAAATGTGTTCACTTGATTTGCACATACTTGATCCATTAGTTACTTACTAAATGAATGTTAAAAAGGTTAAGTGATTTGAGAGTTTGTGTAGATTGATAACTTGAGAATCATTTTCATTTTGTGATAAGTTTGGGTAAGTTTTAGAGTATAGTTCCATCATTTGCATTCTAGCATTAGAAACATGGACATCATTTTGATTCATTGTTAGCATTTTAATGATATGAGTTCCCATTTTAAAACCTCATCACCATGCTTGATCTTTTATTTCCTTAAGGCAAGCAAAGACTAAGTGTGAAGGTGTTGATAGCTTGTTATATTCTAGTAATTTAGGCTGCATTTCATTCATCTTTTACCTTGTTTTTGCACTTTTATTTAGCATTCTAGTCTCATTTACATTTAGAAGTATCATTTCATACATTTAGTTTAGGATTTGCATACATGTGCATGTTTGTGGTGTAATTCAGGTGTGTTTAGAGGTTTTGGAACTTGGGAAGGAGTTTGGAACAGCATACATTCGAAGAAATGCCACAAGAAGAATTCTTGCTGGCCCTGTGTCCATATCGAGGAACAGCGTCGAGCAGAACACCTATGCAGCATGCCCGATGTGGATCATAGGACGAGGAACAGGAGCTTGATCGTGGGCTTCAAGACCGCACCAGGGTAGAGCATCAAGGAGAGGTGGCCGTACAGGTTGATATGGAGATACAAGACATATCGGGGTCCAGCATCGAGCAGGACACCCGACATTTTGCCCGATACAATCCGAAACCTGTTGCACGCTGAGAAACTGCAAAAGTGACCGAGCTGCGACTAAGGGAAATTCTGCATCGGGGAGGCATATCGAGCAGAACATCCATCCGTACACCCCGATGCGTCAACGCCGAGAGTTGACTAACTTTTTCTACTTTTTGTCAAACCTTGTCTTGAAGCCAATTTAAGCTTTTGGCTTATCTTTTTATCATCTATTCTTATTTTCGACCTGAGGGGAAACTCAAAACGGAATTTTATGAGATTTTAATCAAGATCACTCTTTTAATAAAGTTTTGCACTTCCTTTGTTATTTTCCTTCTAGTTCATGTTTAATCATGTTTGATCTGTTATCTCTGCTTGTTTATGTTGATTTTGCTATGTGTTGTGAGTAGTCTCTTATGGTTTGAGGTTGGAGCAGAATTGGGGATGATTAGTTAATTATTTAGGGAACCTTTGCTTAATACTTGATTGATTCACCTTGCTTAGTTGATCTTAAGGCTTGAGTAGCTTGTTTAAGTGAAATATATTATAGGTGTTTGCTGCATCAAAGTGTTTGTTTAAATGCCTGAAAGAACTATGTTTGGGATGATTGCTTAGGTGATTATATTGCATCCTAGTATATTGTTTGGTCTTTAAGAGCCTTGTGTTATCATGCTGGTTTGTACAAATACGCCAACAAAAGTAAGTCTGACATGTGCATCACTTAAACATCTTTGCCATGTTGCAAAATGATTGAATCCGTGGCTTGATCATGTGTCTTGCTTGTTGCTAGTTTGAATTCCATAAATTTGAAGCTAACTGCATTACATGAATTTATTGTGATGGTTGCATGACATTTCGAATCACAGGATACAACTGCATTATTCTTATGATACACATCACCCTTAATTCATAATCTTTGAATATTTTCTATGTTGTATTTTCATAAAAAAAACCAAAGAAAATAATCTAGAAAAGGTGAAGGATTGCATATGTGTGTGCATAAGAATTGAGACATTTCAAGTCTCTATTTAAAATATATTAACCCAAAACATTTCTTGATATAATGGAGTTTTTTATTATTGTATTAACCATGATATTAACCATTAGTTTAATGACATAATTGAAGATGAGAGTTTATTGAATTTAACTAGTTAAAAATATATGTTGTGATCAATTACAGAATTAAAACTGAATGCAAACAAATATATGTTAATGGGCATGCGACTAATTCAATACCCCTGAACCCGAGCTCAAGTCCATAATGACTTAGCTCGGTGCGCGCGCATGGGTTTTCTTATCACTCTTCATAAAGTAATCCTAATGATTTCATCTTGTTCAGACTTCTCCATAATATTTTAATTAATCAATTTTGTACATTTAAAGCAATAAATATTAGACAAGCATTTCTCATTCAATCAAACTCTAATTTTGACATATGAGTACATTCATAATCCAATAATTTATTCAAGAATATGTCGGGAGTCATCCGGAAACAAACAGGGCATTGGTCTGCTTGAGCATTGTAAATGACTGATCCTTATATGCTTAGTTGGGATCAAAATTTTTGCTTCTCTATATAAGTTTGATTCGGTGTGTATATTGGAAAGATGAATCCTGTTTTTGTTTTGTCCAAACGTATTGTTTCTAACAACGAATAATTGGCGTTGAAGCATCTTTGCACAAGATCTTTATCTATTGATTGATACAAGCAAAGCCTCAAGTTAGATGTCATATTGTGAATGGTATTAAACACTAGAATTATGACGACATTGTTTACAAGTTTCATAACCGGTATGGTAATGGTTAACCATGATTTTGATACATGAATTTAGGTTTTTTTCGTTCGGTATCTTGTAATTTTGTCTTTTGCTATATAGCTAGTACATAACCTAAAGATTTCGTTGTTTCTCAAATTTTACAAAACACTGATAGTCATTTTTGTAACAAATAAAAAACTGCAAGTCTCTACTTGTATGCAGCAATATTGCAGCCATTGTTTTCATAATTTTATTTGATTTGATTTTTACATTTTCTATATTATTATATTTTTGTAAATGAAGTAACTTTTAATTTTATGTTTTTTTGGTTAATTTATCGCAAGAAAGATGTTTTTAAATAAAGAAGATTAGTACATGATATACTGTGCATGCTTACAGAATTTAGTGGTTATCTATCTATTTAATATAGTAAGGTTTCTTTTTAGAGTTAGTTTTGAAATTCTGCCATGTGGCACTCTTAACACTGACATAACACTGACATGTGTCATTTATATTTACAGAAAAAAGCTATAAACACATAGAAAAATTCAGCTACACTAAATAAAAATAACTAAACAATTAAGTACAATCTAAAAAGAACAAAAACTGCAATACAGGTTTTAAAATAATATAAAAATGACATTAAAACAAAAACTGTAATATAGATTTTATAATAATTATATTCTAATATAGTGTGTTTTTTTTTAGAGTTAGCTTTAAAATGCTGTCATGTGGCACTCCTAACACTAACATGTGTCATCTATATTTCAAAAAAAAAAACTATAAACACAAAGAAAAAATTCAACTACACTAAAGAAAAATAATTAAGACAATTAAGTACAATCTAAAAAGAATAAAAATTGCAATATATAATTTAAAATAATATGTAAATAACATTAAAAAAAACTGCAATAGAGATTTTATAATAGTATATAAATATATATATATATATCTTAATATAGTAATATTTGTTTTGAATAAACTTTACAATTTCACATGTCTCATACTTTCATTTTACATATTTACATTTATAAAAAAATAGGTAAAAAAATAAATAAGAAATCTAACTACACTAAATAAAAATAATAAAGATAACTAAATGTAATATACATAAAAATAAAAACAAAAACTGCAATATAGATTCTATAAAAATCTATAAATAGGAGGAATAATCTATCAAATCTAATTAAGTAAGGGCTTTTTTTTAGAAGCAGTTCTGATATTCTGCCAAGTGATATTCTGCCAAGTGATATTCTGATAAACTGGTCAAGAAAAAAGACAATAAGAAATTTAACTACGCCAAATAAAAATAATAAAAACCATTAAATACAATCCAAAAAATAAAAATCAGAACTGCAATATAGATTGTACAAAAATCTATAAATAACAGGAACAATCTATGATTTTATAATAATTCTATTCTAATATAGTAAGCTTTTTTTTTAGAGTTAGCTTTAAAATGCTATCATATGGCACTCCTAACACTAACATGTGTTATCTATATTAAAAAAAAAACTATAAACACATAGGAAAATTTTAGCTACACTAAAAAAAATTAATTATGACAATTAATTATAGTCTAAAAAGAATAAAAACTTCAATATATATTTTAAAATAATATATAAATAACATTATAATAAAAATTTCAATAGAGATTTTATAATAATATATAAATAAAAAATATATTATATATAGTATAGTAATATTTGTTTTGAATAAACTTTACAATTTCACATGTCTCATACTTTCATTCTACATGTTTACATTTAAAAGAAAAACTGGTATAAAAAAAGAAAATAAGAAATTTAACTACACTAAATAAAAATAATAAAGATAACTAAATACAATCCACATAAAAATAAAAACAAAAACTGAAATATAGATTCTATAAAAATTTATAAATAGGAGGAATGATTTATCAAATCTAATAAAGGAAGGTTTTTTTTTAGAAGCAGCTCTGATATTCTGCCAAGTGATATTCTGATAAACTGGTCAAGAAAAAGACAATAAGAAATTTAACTACACCAAATAATAATAATAAAAATAATTAAATACAATTCAAAAAAAGATAAAACTGCAATATAGATTCTACAAAAATCTATAAATAGCAGGAACAATCTACCTATTCTAATAAAGTAAGGATTTTTTTTCAAAAGCAGCCCCGATATTCTGCCACGTGGCATCTTAGAAACTGACATGTGTCACTTTTTTGAAATTATTTCTATTGAATTTTCTTTTAACAAACAAACACAAAAACAAATTTTAGGAGGTGTTATTGGTTCTTGTATTTTAATTGATTTGAGAATCCAAACCAAATTCAGTGTTATTGGTTCTTGTATTTTAAAATTTATATTGAAATACAGTGTTATTGGTTCTATGATTTTAAAATTCATAATGAAACACAGTGTTATTGGTTCTATCATTTTAGAATCTAAGTATTATAAGGATTTGAGTTTTAATTGAATTTGAATAGATTTGGAAGGATTTTCATGACTAAAATACAAAGACCCAAATACAAGGTCTAACCTTGGTATTTGAGTGGATTTGATTTTTTTCCATTTTGCAGATTTTGAAATCAATAAATTTATCAAATCCAAAGAAGATTTATAAATCCACCAAAATACAAGAACCAATAACCTCTACTTAATTTTTTTCCTTTCATCCAACAAACAGAGAAGAAAATCAAACACTCAAACAAAATTTATATAATATAGTAAGGTAATGTCTTGTTTTTTCTCTTTTTTTCTTCTACATTTCGAAAAAATAAAACCTGGTCAAGTAAAAGAAAATAATAAATGTAACTACACTAAACAAAAAATACAATCCACAAAAAAACAAAAAAAACAAAAACTGCAATATAGATTCTACAGAAATCTATAAACAGCAAGAACAATACAACAATGTACAAACCCAACTCACTTTTATTACCACATAAAATTTAAATATAATATATATCATATGCATTATATTATTAGAGATTTTGGACAACTAATTAATTATATTAAAAGCAAAAAACCGAAATGGTTTAGATGGATACAATTGGAGCCATACTCAAGACAATTAAACAGTACAATAAAACAAAGGATATAAACATTAAGGGGCAGACTTGCTCAGCAGCATGAAGAATCTCATGGAAAGACTTCACCGACAACCCAAAATCAGTTGCTCTAAAGAGAATCAAATAGTCGAGAAGTACACTGATGTTTAAACCGGCGTTAATACGCCCAAAGGTAGGGGCTTGATAACAGACTTAGAGCACCGTTAATGATCGAAACTAAACGGAGGATGGTTACCAGAGAAATATTCCTCGGCTATCTCTAAGAGCATGATTAATGTAGAGCTTTTGGGAAGTTCTAAAGAAAAAAAAAAAGAAAAAATAATGATGTGGCGAGACTGAAGCGTAGAGTCGACTCTTTGTGCCAAGACTGTAAAAGCGGCTTTTGAGTGATGTGGCGAGACGTGATTCGTCGAACATTTTTTTTTTTGGAAAATCGATTTTTTTTTGAAAAAAAACAATTTTTTTAATAATATAAAATTTTTAAGAGTTTCTTTCCCAGCTCTCTTATGCTGATGCTCTAACTCCCGTAGATGAAGAAAGGAGTCAATTATAAAATCGGTTGTTTGTCCGATGGATTTTGCAATAGAACTTGTAAGGTTTAGGCTGAGATCAGTTGGGCTAAGCCCAGACTCCCGTGAGCGAATGAGAAAGCAAACAAACGATTTGGAACGAGATCTATCATCAAGATTACTCTCAGAAAATGCCACAATGGATCAAGAGTCTGGAGGCGTCGCAAGGATGTGCTGGTCGGAGAGAGCGCCAGAGAGGAAAGTTTGATCTTTTGATACCTCGCTGGTGATTCTGAAAATAAAACTCGCTGTGGAGACAAACGGTGGATGGGCATTAGTAGCAGCAGAGGGAAGAAATCAGGAGTGAGCTGCACATCGGTGTTGTCAAAGTGAATCAGAATTTTCCAGAATTTATGAAAGATTGAGAAATTATTCGATTTAAATTTGGTGAAATTTATGGTAAATTCATATTGTTAATTTCAGTGGAAATAAGTAATATAAAAATAGAAACTAGTTGAATAGAGATATAAATAGTGTGAAGGGTTAAATATTTATCACAGTGTATAAGTATAGAACACATTTTTGTGGTAAGATATATATACATTTTTTTGTTTATATATTATTATAAAATCTTAATGTTTAAATGCATTATCAAATGATAGACTTTGGGAAGGATCTCTCACTTTTTTGAGAGACTCTCTTAATAAAATATTATAATTTATTATTTATTATTATTTTATTATTGTTAAGAGACTACGTGAGAAACGTGCAATGCAGGTGCTCTTAGGATTGAGCTAATATTAGTTTATAAAAACAAATTCGATTTATTGATTTCAAATATTTTATATAAAATTAATATATCGATTTTTTAGAACTCTACAGTTTTTTTTACCAATCAGACTTTTAAAAATATTTAAGGTAACAATCATTGTTTTTATAGTCAAAAACTCTACAGCCAAAAACCCACAGTCACAGCCTACAATCACAGTTTTTACCAATCGGTTTATATAAGTATAAATGTAGTTGTTCTTTGAGAAATGAAACTTACAGAAGATGTCAGAGACAATGCCACACTGGATTTTTTTTTCTTCTGAGAAACAGTTTGTGAAACATTACACAAGTTCCACTTGCATCATTCATATATGGGTTAATTTGCTGTATACCCATATTGAACTTGATATTAGAAATATAGTTATGTAAAACATATAATAAAGCAAGTAACCAAAACCACTGTTTTTTACCATTTTTATCCTTTAAATAATAAAATAGTATAGTACATAATTTCAAATAAAATAGAATACAATATTCAGATCATTGAGGGTGAATCTGAAAAGCAGAAATGGGTGTTAATATTTTTTATTGATACTCTAGTGTTCAACTTTGTTGAATCAGAATATATGAAATGTGCTAAATGGAGATGTGTCAATTTATAAGGTGGTACGTGGCAGCATATCAGAGATGGTTCTAAAAAAATTTACTATTCAATGTAATATTTTCTGCTCGATTGGCCACAAAGAAAACTTAAAGAATTGGAACTAATTTTACCGCAATCAGCTCGTAAAAGTAAAATAACCTTTTAGTTGATTTGGTTTTCGTTTCTTTTGTTGGATGAAAAAGAATCGTGAAGAGAAGAGAAAAAAAACTGAAGTTTTGTTTTTATGTGTTTTCGATAGAAGAAAATCCAATAGAAATACAGAAAAACCAAGTGACTTCAGTTTATATTATCAATATTATAATATAATATTATATAAAACTTCAATAAATTTAATTATATTATATTATCTAATTTCAAATTATATTATATTTATATAAGTAAAAATTATTTCATTCTGCATAAAGTACAGATTATTACCTATTAAAAATTATATCGAGGTATTTTTATGGTATTTCCCTACTATTATCACTAAATTCCTTTCTTAAATGAGAAACTTTTGTTTTGTGGTCAAAAGATTTATCGTTTGGTTTTCTTTTTTGGCAAAAGATTTACTTTTTTGGTCAAAAATCCACATTTATTATTAACATAACTAATAAGAAAGAAAAATTTGACAGGGTCAACACTTGGAAATACTCATAAATTAACGAGTGTGACCATTTCATGTAATTATAAATAGATAATTTTTATCATCAAACTAGATCATTGAAATATACATTTTACTTAGTTTGTTAAAAAAATTATAGTTTGTTAAAAAAAATTAAGTATTAGAAAGATTACTGAAAATGGGTTCCTTCAAATTCATGATTATATTTACTCTTATTGTTGTGGCGGCTATTTCTGATGATATTTTCTCAGGTATATGTTTTTCTTTATTTAAGAATATATTTTCCATTGATATATTTACAATTTTGTATCTTTATTCAATATTTTATATTTATTTTTAAGGATTGGCAATTGAAACAGGGATTCGAGTGCAAGCTTTAACTCAAGACTGTGTACAAGAGTGTATCGGAAAATTCCTAACTCCACAATGTTATAAGCATTGTATAGGACTGTCTTACAGATACGGTGCTTGTGTTCTATCTGAAAGACTTCCTCCTGAAATTTCAACATATCGCTGTTGTTGTGAATAAAGTAGATATTTGATTCATAGTTCTCGTTGATCAAATATGTTTATGTTTTTCTTTTACTATAATAAAAAAAAATTTCTTTAAGGACAAACCCGATTATAAATTGAGTTAAACTATCCATTCTGAATTATCGATATTGTTAGCATTAATAAGCTCTCTTAGTAAAAGGAAATATTGCTATCCAAAATGGACTCAAGTTTTTGGAGTTAGTGGATAGTTATGTTTTTAATGCACATATTCGGAAACGTGCTAAACATGAATTGAATGTTCAGTCCGGACCTAACAATTTTTTCATAAAATTAGAAATAAATTGGGGAATAATCGGAGTTTTTTTTTGTATTTTTACTATGATTTAGCCTGTTCTACACACAGAGTTATATAATTTTATAATATTTTGAGATTATATATTAAATTTATTAGATTTGTATTTAAATACTTAGTGTCATAAAAGATATAACATGCGGGGGTTAAGTAGTTTTAGAATTCTAAATTTCATATTTATTTCAAATTATTTTAATTGTATTATTAACATGGTACTGAATTAAGTTTATTCTATTAACTAGTATGATTGATTGAAATTAGAACAATAAATCATCTATTTGTGATATATATTTAAGTTTTGTTTGTGCAACACGTATTTTGTATAATTATTAATAAATTATAAATAATGTTTTAGATATGAATCGATTTATAATGAACTTTTTCATCAACTGATTTAAACTTGGATTGATTTATAAATCAAACAATGTACTTTCAAATTTTAAAGATTTATAAATTATTGGTTATTTCAAATATTTGTGTAATATATTAATATCTAACTAAATCTAATACTGAAATGAAAATTTATTTGATAAACTTTTATCTTAAGTAAATAAATTAGTTCTTTTAACCAATTAAATTATAACAATATAGTTTTTAAAGTTGTTTTCATTATTTTTTACTATTACAAAACAATGTTAAATAAAAAACATTTCTGTTAAAACAACAAAAACATTTAGAATTTTAACAAATAGATGAATGGTATGTATTATTATTAAAGATATTGTATCTGATATGTAATAATACTTAAATTTACATTTTAAAGAAAGTACTTTTTTGTTCAGAAAGAAAGTACATTTAGAATTTGTGCGTGTCATCCTTGCGCAGGGGCTATGCTAATCTTTTTGTATTAGTCTCTGCATCCCGTTGTCTGGGATTTGGTTACCGGAAAGGCTGTGTCCTTTGCTGGCTTTGTATTTCACCCTGCATCCCTCAGTTGTATTTCTCTATGAATGAAATTTCCAGATGAAAAAGAAAGAAAAAAGCAAAGCCGATATAGTTTGTCAACTGTTCTGATATAAGATCAATGAGATGATCTTATAAATGATTGGGTGAAAGGGTGGAAGCAAGCAGCTGGACTGAAGTCTTTTTCGACTTGCTCAAGAGATGATCGAAGTGGATGGTTATGGGATCAATCCTGCTGGACTCAAGTCTCTTTCAGGAAGGATCGGTGGATGGAATGGATAGATGGGTTGACTGATTCCACAGGCAACAAATTATGCTTCTAACTTTCAAGGGCTCATCCTCGCATGGACAGTAAAAAACAACATGAAAACTCAAATGTCTGATTCTACAAAACACTCAAGAACTCGCAAGAACATAAGAGAAGTGATTCCACACAATCTCTAATGAACAAAGTAACAAAGCCTAAGCTTTTTAGAGAGAATTCTCTTTCATTTTCCAAAAATTTCTATATCTTTTTATAATGAGAACAATAAGCTTTTATAGCTTTTACAAAGAATCTTTACAATAAATTACATTTAATTTAAATTATTTACATTTAAACAAAAGAAGAAAAATAAGCTAAATCAAATAATGGTCTTTTTGCCACCAATCTTGCTTTGGACTTGAATGAGAATCTTTTGACTTTGATAATTATGAAGAACAGATTCTAATAATAATTCACATATTGAAGACCCTTGATTTACTGATTTTTGATATTGTATCATTCTCTCCCTCTTCAAATGGTTTTGTCCTCAAAACTGATTTTTTTTATAAACTTTTTAGCAAATATTACTTATAAAATAAATAATTTTTTTTTTCATTTATAATTTTTTTTAAACAATAAAAATCAGAATAAACAAAAACATAAATAGAAACATAGTTTTTTTTGTTTTTATTTAATGAAAGAAACAAACTTCAATTGAATTTTTTTTATGGGTTTTATGTTTTGTTTTTGATAAAAAAGCATAAATCAAAGAACAAAAACATAAAAATATTTTTTCTGATTTTTTTTTCTAGTTTTATAAAATTTAAAGAATAAAAACAACCAAAACATTTTTTTTCTTTTTAATGAAATCTTGTAAAGCATGAAACAAAAACAAAACAGAAATAAAAAAAAAAGATAGAGGATATCAGCTTTTAGCTCTGATACCAAATGATATAAGATAAATTAGATGATCTTATAAATGGTTGGGTGAAGGGGTGGAAGCAAGTAGCTGGACTGAAGTCTCTTTCTACTTGCTCAAGAGATTATCGAAGTGGATGGTTATGGGATCAATCCTGCTGGACTCAAGTCTCTTTCAAGAAGGATTGGTGGATGGAATGGATAGATGGGTTGACTGATTCCACATGCAACAAATTATGCTTCTAACTTCCAAGGGCTCATCCTCGCATGGACAGTAAGAAACAACATGAAAACTCAAATGTCTGATTCCACAAAACACTCAAGAACTCGCTATAACATAAGAGAAGTGATTCCACACAATCTCTAATGAACAAAGTAACAAAGCCTAAGATTTTTAGAGATAATTCTCTTTCATTTTTCAAAAATTTATATATCTTTTTACAATGAGAACAATAAGTTTTTATAGCTTTTACAAAGAATCTTTACAATAAATTATATTTAATTTAAATTATTTACACTTAAACAAAAAGAGAAAAATAAGCTAAATCAAATAATGGTCTTCTTGCCACCAATCTTGCTTTGGACTTGAATGAGAATCTTTTGACTTTGATAATTATGAAGAACAGATTCTAATAATAATTCACATATTGAAGACTCTTGATTTACTGATTTCTGATATTGTATCATGTTCTTCTACCAGAAAGCTCGATCCATTTTTCTTCACCCCCAAATGAACGAAAATTTCAGATCGTCATTTCTAGAAACTTCTGATCTCCTTTATTCAAAAATTTCTTCAATTTTATCAAAATTTTAATAAAGCTTAGCCACCGATTATCCTTTCATAGTCTTCCTATGGCAGTTATGGAAGATGAAATCTCGGATTCAAGATTGCCTACAATTTAAGTTTTTCAGTTTACTTATATCGATCTACTGAATCTGGGAACCCCAATCGGGTTTCTCACGTAATCTATCAATTATTCTTTCGATGAAGACAAAGATTGATCTTAATCGAAATTTCGAGCTAAGTAAAGTTCAATATTTTTTTAAATGTATGATTTATTATTCAATTGTCTTTGAGTCTAACTGCTTCCTTAAATTTTGTAGTATTTTCAGGAAGAAGAAAATTTGCAGATTACATATTCTACAACTACGAAATGAAGAAGATATGTCTCTTCCAATTTATGTTTGCTTTTTAGTAATAGAAAAACTCATTATCCTGTTTACTAATTCACTAATAAGTATATGTTCAGTTTTCTTACACAATTTCATAACATGATCCTGAAGATCTTCAAATATCCTAAAATAAAGTTAGTGTTTAATTAGATGAAATATAAATTCTAATGACATATTACTTGCGTTTTGAAACATGATGTTCCAGAATGATAGACAATAATGACTTTGAGATGATCCTACATGTTTGGAGAAAGATACAATCGTGAAGGTGAGCACGGGAACCTCAAAATCCTAAAATAGGAGGTCAGTTTTGTAGTCATTATTTGTTTCAATAATAGTTGAATTAGTTAGACTGAAATTTAAAAAACACTACTACATTATTTAATATAGAAGGATTGAATGAAAACAGATATGAGTGAACATTACTTAAAATACAAAAGCAAAGAAACAAAACACATAATCTAATATATTTGTTATCAGAATTATAAATTCTGAAATATCTCTTTGAAAACCACATTTATCGGCTGCTTCTGCGGCTTGACTTTTTTTATCTACAATTAGTATTTTCAATCTTTTTTTGAAGTAACTCTAGATAGTATCACGTAAAGCTTATCATGAGAAAACACTAGCCGGGGAAGAAAAATACCAACTTCTTTTACTGATTGGCCTTGGCTCTTGTTTATGGTCATAGAAAAAGCTACGGCTAATGGAAACTGTCTTCTTCTCATTTTAAAAGGCAATTTTAGATCTCATGTAGAAATGATAATCTTAGGAATCAACACTTTCGATCCAACTCTATCACATGTAATCACTTGAGCTTCTAAAGCATGATCACCATTTGTTGTGAAAAAGAGCTGAAAGGTGTGTCAGTTAAAATAGTAGCTAAGTTATTGGCTCAGTTTGTAATTACCTCAAAAATCTCTAAATGAAAGCACAAACACATGATCACTTTTATAAATTGTATCTTTCTATCTTTCTTGGTATAAAAAAATCTTATATATATCCATTGTTTGTTATATGCGTAGAAACTAAAAAAAAAAAGAGTTAGTACTGCGAATTCTCTCACCTCACTGTTCTTTTTGGTCTATCTCATTAGAATTTAAGTATTGTTGTATCTGCGATTCATGATTGCTTGCTGAGGTGGGGTTTTAGCTGATACGATTTGCAAATATTTAATTTATCATTCCTGTCCAAATAGCAGAAAAGTTAGTTGCAGAAGAGAGTAAGTATAAACACGGAAATGGATTAAGGTCTCACTTACTTATCTCAGGTGGAAGAGTTCCACACATAGTCCTTCTTCGGTTGAATGTGTGTACTGACTATCCAAAGTCTGCAATCTTAATCTCACCCTGAATAGTATATAAATGAATAACACAAATAAAAGTGTAAGCTAACTTCAGTCGCATGGTGTTGATGATGGAGAAGATTAGATTTGTGTTACTTGAGCACCAATCAATCGATTTTCTAGCTTTATATTTCTGTGTATTACATGCTTTCTATGGCAATAGATGAGTGCTCTCGCCAATCACCATGATTATCATCTAGAAAATCGAAATCAACAACTAAACCATAGATTTTCACCATATTAGTATCATAGAGATAGAAGAAAGCTTGGGATTTGTAATAGAATAAACTCAAAACATATAAATCTTAAAAAAAAGTGAAATAATTATAAATAAAAATCTCCACTTGTTGTTGTCGCTCTCTGAGTTTTGCCGCTTGCTTTCTTATGGCTTCCATGGCTGAAAATCGAAACTAAGAAGTCATCTAGCACTGCAGATTTTCCTGAAGCTGCATCAGAAAAATAGAAAGAGAGAACAAAAAAATCATTTTTTAGGAATTCTGAAAAAAGAGAGATTAAGAGTCGGATTTTGGATAGTGAAATTGACGGTTTGTGTGGAAGCCCGATCTGGCTAACTAAATCGCAACCATGTTTTCACTACATCCTAACAGTTGGGTTCTATACTTAGCCAAATGTTTAAATTTTTTTTATTTATTTATCAATACACAGCAGATTCAAAACAACTTTATTTTGTTAATAACTTGCATAAAAACACTTAACCCGATTCAGGGTTCAACATAAATCAAAACACAAGGTTTGCTAACGATTACATCATATCATCTAGCAACCGAAAACAGTCAACACCAAAGCCATAAGACCAAAACACAAGTCTTAAACAGAAAACACTCAATCCCTAATCCATCCATGTCCATCACTGCTGCCGGTCTCGCTCCACTTACTGTTTAGTTCTTGCACACTAAAAAAAAGAGGCATAAGTATTTGATAAATACTTAGTGAGTACGGTCATCCCGTAACATCTTGGTCAGTACCATTCACGTATTCATACTATCGGATTCAACATCCCACACAATCAATTCGCAATAGACATAACATATATCAAACGGCCATGATCATCTAACCTAACCCTTGATCAATCTATTTTTAAGACTCATGTCTACTTCAGCGAGAATCCCACATCCCCTAAGGTAGTACATGATCCGGATTATCCTGAGGTTAGCTAAACATCATCTATGCCACGGTAAACACCTCATAATAACATAGTATAGAATCGCTTAACACACCCTATCATGCAAAATCACACAATCAAACATGCAAAACATCAAAACCCTAGCAATCCAATGATCCTAAATACTAACCAAAGTCACGCACTCACCTTAGACAAGGTTGGAAACAGATTGGTCAGAAAAAAATCCTGATGAAACTCGTGTGGAAACGAAGATATCCGATCACCCTAGGAATCTCTCGGCTCTCGGTACAATCCGATCCCTCTCTCCTCGGCTATCTCTCGATCCGTTCACGTTTCTTAGAGCCAAACTCTGTTTACCCTCGTAAACCCCATAAAACACATCTATTAGCTCGAGGTTATCCGACGGAAATGATATCTCATACATTTACATCATTTAGGCTTGCATTTAGTTCATGTGTTGGTTCTCTTTTGCATGTTTTCCTTCTCTTTAGTCCCAATTTCCTTTCCTTTTAGACTTAGGTTGCATTTAGGTTGTAGTTTGCATTCTGTATGAATTAAGGATGTTTTTAGGTACTTAAGAAGCTGAAAGGAGCAAGGAGGAAGTGTGGGAATGGTTCAAGAGGCTAGCCAAGATGAGAGGGAGCAAAAGGAGCTGAAGAAGGCATTTTCTAAAAACCAATCGATCTAGACTTGAAGACCATTGATCAAGAAGTGGCTGATGGTAATGCAGCAAGTATACCATCGATCACATTCCTCAGAACCATTGATCAGGAAGTGATCGATGGGATCCCAACGAGCAAACCATCGATCATATTCCTCAAGACCATCAGTCAGGAAGTGATCGATGGGATCCCAGCGAGCATACCATCGATCAAGGCTGAAAGACCATCGGTCAAGAATGTGATTGATGGGATCCCAGACTGGAGATCTTTTATTTACAATTTTGCTATTTTCGCCTAGACCCATATAAATACGAAAAATCCCTAATTTTTTGGATCATCTTTTTATCCAACAGTTCTTTCCTCTTTTGTTTTTGCTTTTGATCTTATAGTTTGAATCTTTGCTTGATTTTAATAAGAGTTTGCATTTATCTTATTGTTTAATCTCCTTAATCAGGATTAGCTATCTTTTTCTCTTTGGATTGATGGTTTTGATGGTGGTTAGTGAGTAGTCTTTTTAGGGGATTGAGATGGGTTAGATTTAGAAAAATTTAGGCTTAATCTATGATGTTTTAGTGTTAATTCTTCCATTTCCTTTCTTGATTGCTGTGTTTAATGTCTGATTAGCTATAGCTAAGTTGATTAGGATTTTAGGCTCATTTTATGCCTACCAAGTGATTGATGAAATGCCTGAACTGCTTTGCAAGAGAATTTATCCTAGCTCGAGAGATTGACTGTCTAGGGAGTAATTTGGTAATATAGGATTGATAGATTGTCTTAATGCTTGTTGTTTATCATTTCACTAATGAGAATTAGTTCTTGACTTGGTAATTAGCAAAGAGATTAGTGCCAAGAGTTTGGATTAGTCTTATAAATGAATTATATGCATACGAATAGCATTGTGTGAGTTTGTAAGCATCATAGGTTGAGTTAAGAGTTCCCTAGCACCATTTATCTCAACTCAAGTCCTATATTTTCTCTGTTTTTAATTGAATTTGAATTTGCTCTGTTTTTGCCTTTGTTTAGATTGTCTTGCTTGCTGTTCACTCTTTGTTTTGGTGTTGTTTCATTTCTACTTGATCACTTAGGTTGGTAGACACTTCAACTTGCCTATGTCTGCTTGAATTAAGAGCTCTATTGCATTTCTACTGCTTCATTCTCCCATTTTGGATTGATAAAACCTATGTTATACTACAATTGATTAGTACAAGCAGGGTGATTGACCAAGAGAGTCAAAACTCTTGTATCAATTTGGCGCCGTTGCCATTAGAGGAATGCTTTGTTTAGTAGGATTTGTAGAGATCTTGAGATCAAGCTTTGTTATTTTCGTTTTTGGTTACTGACTTCTCTTTTGGTCTAGAATTTCTTTTGTAGATACCACAACACTTGCTCTTAAGTGTCTACAACTACAACTGAGGTTCAAGGTCAACGATTTTGGGTTTGCAGAATCAAAATTCAGCTGTTGAAGCATGGAAGAACATCAGTATGCTGCTGGTTTTGGTTTGCAAGGTCCACAAGATCCACAAGGTCTTCAAGAGATTCAAGGCTTGCAAGGACAACAAGGTCCACATGGTTTACAAGGAGCTTGGGTTGACAGACCATTGAGACCTATTGGTGTTGCTGATATACCTTCAAGTTATATTTCAAGATAAGGTATTCTTCCACTTATGGAGACTCATCACTATGAGATCAAAAGCAGCATGATCACTATGGTTAAAGAGAGAAAATTCTTTGGATTGCCCAACCAAGATCCTCTTGAACACTTGGAACACTTTGAGAGGATATGTGCTTTGACAAAGCTTAGTGGAGTTTCAGATGATGGTTTGAAGTTCAGATTATTTCCATTCTCTCTTGATGATAGAGCTAAAATGTGGAAAAAGTCTTTAGCACAAGGAAGCATCATTTCTTGGGATCAATGTAAATGTGCTTTCTTAACCAAGTTCTTCTCTCCCTCAAGAACTGCACATTTCAGGAATGAGATCACAAACTTCAAACAATGGTCTACTGAAAGCTTTGGAGACACTTGGGAAAGGTTCATAAGCTTCATTCACCAATGTCCTCACCATGGATTCACCCAAGAGATGCTGCTATCCACACTCTATAGAGGTGTTCTCCCAACCATAAGAATCCTTCTAGATACAGCAAGCAATGGCTATTTTCTGGGCAAAGATGTTGATGAAGGATGGCTACTAGTGGAGAACATGGCACTCAGCAATTGGGACTATGTAGATGAAAAGGAGCAACATTCCAAAGCCACTAAAGAGAAGCTAGAGACAGCATTGTATGAGATGAAAGCCTTGCAGAAGAAAGTTGACTTGCTGCTCAATGAGACCACCAAACCTCTTCCTAGTGTTGCTTTACCAAACCACTATGAAGAGCATCAAGTCAAAGCTGTTCAACTACAAGAGGCGTCAACAATGCAACAGGACCATGATGCTTGTCCACAACAGTCCCATGGAGACACTTACATTCACCAACATCCTGGTTCTTTTTCTCCAACAGTTGGCGCCAGCACCTCCCAACCCTCTGAAACTCTGGATCTTAAGGAAATGTTCCTTCAAATGCATCACCTTCAAACTGCAGCACTTCAGAAGAGCATGGCTGTTGAAATCCAAAAGAGCATGACTGACATTCAGAAGAAAATGGCTGTTGAAATACAAAAAGGAATTGACTCCAGCTTGCAATCTTAACTTGGCTCTTTGAATATGCAGATCAGCAAACTAGAAAGCATTGCTCAACCATCTACCTTTTCACATGCACAAGAGTGTGTCAAATTTATCACCTTAAGAAGTGGGAAGCAACTTCCTCCTAGAGTGGCTCCTTCTACACCCAACGTGGACATTGAAGAACAAGAAGAGGGGGTGGTGGCCAAAGATGCTGAAGAAAATACTGAGGATGAAGTGGTTGAAGCTGAAAAGGGTCCAAAGAACACTAAAGCCAAAGAGGTGGTTAAGGAGAAACCAAGAGAAGCACATAAGGAGTTAGTCAAGGAGCCAAGATACATTCCTCCACCATATCAACCTACAATACCATTTCCTGGAAGAAGGTTTAAGAAGCAGCTCATTACCAAGTACAATTTCTAGATCACACAAACATTTCTCAAACAGAAGTGATCTAGGAGCTAGTGTCAGCTTGATGCCCTATTCTGTAGCTCAGCGCCTAGGTTTCACTAAGTTTAAGGACTGCGGGATATCTCTAGTGCTGGGTGGCAGGTCAGTAAGGCTCCCCAAGGGATTGCTTGAAGATGTACCACTTAGGATTGGGAGTGTAGAGATACCTACTGATTTTGTGGTTCTGGATATGGATGAAGAACCTAGGGATCCTCTCATCCTTGGGAGACCTTTCCTAGCCACAACAGGAGCTGCCATTAACGTTAAGAAGGGGAAAATCGAGCTACAATTGGGTAGGGACATGTCTCTGAAAAAGCAAATTATGCAGCAACCTACCATTGAAGGCCAAGTGTTTCAGATTGAGATTTTAGAAAAGCTGCATGATGAACTTCAAGAGGAGTTGTGTTGTGAAGATAAAATCCAAGTGGCTTTAACAAAGGAGTATGGGAAAGATGGTTACTTGGATAAGGAAAGTTTGGGTTATAAGCTGAGGTTAGACTCTCACAAAGTCTTGGAAGAAGAGGAGCCATTTGAGAAGCTGGACTACACAGAGAAAGAGGTGTTCTCAGTTCAAGAAGCTGGTTCTCCAGGCAATAAAGCTGGCACTAAGGAGCACAACAGCTTAGTGGAGGACTGGAGTGAACTCAAGGCACCCAAAGTGGAGCTCAAACCTCTTCCTAAAGGGCTAAGGTATGTCTTCTTAGGCTCTAACTCTACTTATCCAATGATTGTCAATAATAACCTCAATGATGATGAGATCCTTGCTCTTGTCAAAGTGTTAAAGAACTTTAGGAGAGTCATTGGATATTCAATATATGACATCCAAGGCATTTCTCCAAACCTCTGCACTCATAGGACCCATCTAGAAGATGAGACAAGAACTTCTGTTGAACCTCAAAGGAGATTGAATCCTAACTTGAAAGAGGTAGTTAAAAAATAAATCTTGAAGTTGCTTGAAGCTGGAGTGATCTATCCTATCTCAGACAGCACTTAGGTCTCACCAGTCCATGTGGTGCCTAGGAAAGGAGGGATCACTGTGGTAAAAAACGAAAATGATGAGCTAATACCCACTAGAACAATCACTGTCGTAGGATGTGCATAGATTATAGAAAACTTAATTCTGCTTCTAGGAAAGATCACTTCTCTTTGCCATTCATTGAACAAATGTTAGAAAGATTAGAAAATCATAAGTATTACTGCTTCTTAGATGGTGATAGTGGATTCTTTTAGATCTCTATACATTCTAATGATCAAGAAAAAACTACTTTTACTTGCCCTTATGGCACATTTGCTTGTAGGAGAAGGTCTTTTGGTTTATGCAATGCTCCTGCAACTTTTCTGAGGTGTATGACCTCAATATTCTCTGACTTGCTTGAAGAGATAGTGGAGGTATTCATGGATGACTTTAGTGTCTATGGATCCACCTTTGGTGTCTACTTGTCCAATCTTTCTCCGGTTTTACAGAGATGTGAAGACACTAAGCTGGTTCTGAATTGGAAGAAGTGTCATTTCATGGTTTAATAAGGTATTTTGTTGGGTCACAAGATTTCAGAGAAGGGGATTGAAGTCGACAAGACCAAAATAGATGTGATGCTGCACTTAGAGCCTCCAGATTCAGTCAAGGGAATCAGAAGCTTCTTAGGGCATGCTGGTTTCTACAGAAGGTTTATCAAGAACTTCTCAAGGATAATAAGACCCTTGACAAGACTGCTGTGTAAGGAGACAGAGTTTGTGTTTGATGAAGACTGCCTGTAAGCCTTCCTCACTCTCAAACAAGCTTTAGTGTCAGCGCCAATAGTTCAAGCTCCAAAGTGGGATTTTCCATTTGAAATCATGTGATGCTAGTGACTATGCTGTTGGAGCAGTCTTGGGGCAAAGAATAGACAAGAAGCTTCATGTTATCTATTATGCTAGCAGAACAATGGATGAAGCTCAATCAAAGTATGCAACAACTGAGAAGGAGCTCCTAGCAGTTGTCTTTGCATTTGAGAAGTTCAGAAGCTACTTAGTTGGATCCAAAGTCATAGTTTATACAGACCATACTGCTTTAAGATACATTTACGCCAAGAAAAACACCAAGCCAAGACTTCTTAGATGGATCCTCCTCTTGCAAGAGTTTGACATGGAGATCGTGGATAAGCGAGGCATTGAGAATGTTGTAGCTGATCACCTTTCAAGATTGACGATAGATGATTTTGTCCCAATCAATGATACTCTACCAGAAGAGCAGCTGCATGCTTTGGGAATGAAAGCAGCTGAAGTGAAAAGCTTAGAAGAGAACAAATTGCCTTGGTATGCTGACTTTCTGAACTACTTGGTTATTGGTCAGATACCACTAAACCTCAACTCACATCAGAAAAAAGAGGTTCTTAAGAGATGTCTCTCACTACTTTTGGGATGAGCCTTATCTCTACAAGAGAGGGAATGATGGAATGTTCAGAAGATGCATAACTGAGGAGGAAGTTCAAGGGATTCTGCATCATTGCCATGGTTCAGCTTATGAAGGTCACTTTGCAACCTTCAAGACAGCCTCAAAGGTACTTCAAGCTGGTTTTTGGTGGCCTAGTCTGTTCAAGAACGCCCAAGCTCACATCTCCTCATGTGATGCATGCCAAAGGAAGGGAAACATCTCCAAAAGAGAAGAGATTCCTCTGAACTCTATACTTGAAGTAAATCTGTTTGATGTGTGTGGAATTGACTTTATGAGACCAACTTCATCTTATGGGAATAAGTACATCCTAGTTGATGTGGATTATGTCTCAAAGTGGGTTGAAGCCATTGCCAGTCCAACAAATGATGCTAGAGTTGTGCTGAAGCTTTTCAAGACAATAATTTTCCCAAGGTTTGGTACTCCAAGGTGTGTGATCAGTAATGTTGGAATTCACTTCATCAATAAAGTCTTTGAGAGTTTGCTCAAGAAGAATGGTGTTAAGCACAAGGTTGCCATTCCTTACCATCTTCAAACAAGTGGTCAAGTGGAGGTGTCTAACGGGGAGATCAAAGCCATTTTAGAGAAGACAATTGGTGTTACAAGAAATGATTGGTCTAATAAACTTGATGATGCTTTGTGGGCTTACAGGACAGCCTTCAAGACACTAATTGGCAGAACTCCTTTCTCACTCCTTTATGACAAAGCTTGTCATCTGCTTGTTGAGCTAGAATATAAAGCCCTTTGGGCAACAAAGCTTCTGAATTTTGACATCAAGACAGCTCAAGAAAAGAGACTCACCAACTTGCATGAGTTAAAAGAAAACTGCCTTGAAGATTTTGAGAGTTATAGGATCTATAAGGAGAGGACAAAAGATTTTCATAACAAGAGGATCAAACCCAAGGACTTCAAAGCAGGAGATCAGGTGCTGTTTTTCAACTCAAGGCTGAAGTTGTTTCCTGGAAAGCTGAAGTCAAGATGGTCAGGTCCATTCAAGATCAAAGAAGTGTTACCATATGAAGCTTTGACTTTGTTTGGCAAGGATGGAGAAGGCTTCACAGTGAATGGATATAGACTGAAGCCATACATGGCAAGTGAGTCCCCTGGAGATGATGTAGACATTAACCTTGAAGATCCTCCACAAGAGTGATCAACCAAGGAAGGTCAAGCTAAGGACGTTAAACACGCACACTTGGGAGGTATTCCCATTTATTCTTGTACATATTATTGCATTTTATGTTTCTTTTTGTGTTTTTCTGTTGATAACAGGGGCAAGTGGGGTTTAAGGCAAATTGTTAGCTGAGTTGGTGCATTTTCTGTCCTGTATCGATCAACACCATCGGTCTGGAGTAACCGATAGGAACTGAGCGGGTATACCATCGATCCAGCCTATCGGTCTGGGGTGACCGATGCAGCCCCATCGATCACCACCATCAGTCTGGAGTGACCGATGGGAACCTCCCTTCTGCCAAAACTCCTTCTAAGGTACACAACTCCTCACCTTTCCTTCCGAATCCTTCTGAGTATCCTTTATCACTCTCCTTCAAGCTTCTATTACACAAGAGACTGTGTAATTTAAGTGTGGGGGAGGGCATTGCATTTGACATTGTGTTTTGTTTTCTTATTCTCTCTTTTGCATACTTGAGTCCCATGCATTTATGCATTCATCATTATGCACCAAAAATCTTTAAATTTTCTTATATTTTTGGAATCAAAAAGATCATTTAGTTGCATTTGCATAGCTAAGATTGAGTATAGATGCATTTCATATAGGTTTGCATACACTTGCATAGGGAGTAGTAGATGATAAACACTTATCAAGGTATTAATATTAGAGTTGCTTTCAATGCTTTGGTTGTCTGTTGTTTGATTGCATTGTAGTGAGTTCGAAGTTAAGGCTGCATTATATCTTGATTACTTCTATTGATATTCTTGTCTTTTGCTGAAGCTTGCTTTGATTTGATGACATCTCTGTTTATTAGAACCATAATCCTGACATTTAATTATCATGTTTATGCATTGAGAGTGATCACATGGCTACCCATATACATACTTGTGTTATCTTATTTTCTTCTTACCACTCTTGTTAACCCAAGTAGCTGATCCTCATCAATATGGTACAGTTAACCACACCCTAACCCAATCCTTCTTTCTAAGCCTAAACACTATTGTGAGAGTTGTGAGGCCTTGCACTGCATTATTTTTGATTTTATCTTGGCAAAAAGTGTTCGGAATAAAGCTTGTATCTTAAGCTTGGTTTTAGTTTAGGAGTTTGGGAAAGGATAGCATAAGAGGTTTGAGATTTACTGTTTTATCTTTTAAAAATAAAAGAAAGAAGTGTGGAATGGTAGTAAGGGGGAACAAGTTAGAATTGTGGTTAAGTACAAAAGGGATAAAAGCTCTAAGTGTTTAAAGAAGGAAGGCGCCAGCAGAAAAGCTATGAAAAGAGGTCCATCAAAAGAAGAAATCAAACCCAAGGCAATCCACCATAGGTGAAGAATGGTGCCTAATCAACAAAAAGGAGCAAGTCCCAACAAAAAGAAGCAACCACACAAGCAAAGAAAAGAAGTTTCCCCCAGCCATGAAGACGAAGAAGGGTTAGAGTTTAGGAAAGGGGTAGACTTAGAGTTTCATTTTGGGGTTTAGAAGTTAATAGGTTCATCTTTGGGTAGAGGGTATAAGAGAGATTTGACTTGCATGCATAAGTGTGCTTTTGCCTTTAGCATTTTGCCTAAGATAGAGTTATTTCATTGAGTGATCCCAGTTGTCTTTGACCCATATCTGAATGAGATCATTTTCATCTTATGACCATGTCCCTTTAACCAAATGTGTTCACTTGACTTGCATAAATTTGATCAATTGGTTACCATTAATGAATGTTAAAGAGTTGGCTGATTTGAATGCTTGTGTATGCTAAGCTAGAGTGCATTGTCTGCTATGATAGGTATAGCTAAAGCTTTTGAAGTAGAACAATCTCTTTGCATCTTAGAACCTATAACTTGAGCATTGATTCAATTTTTCCATTGGCATCTTTAGTTTTGAGCTCCCACTTTCAAACCTCACTCTCTCATATGTTCTTATTTGCTTGAGGACAAACAAAAGGCAAGTGTGGGGGTGTTGATATTTCATACATTTACATCATTTAGGCTTGCATTTAGTTCATGTTTTGGTTCTCTTTTGCATGTTTTCCTTCTCTTTTGTCCCATTTTCCTTTCCTTTTAGGTTTAGGTTGCATTTAGGTTGTAGTTTGCGTTCTATATGCATTAAGGATGTTTTTAGGTACTTAAGAAGCTGAAAGGAGCAAGGAGGAAGTGTGGGAATGGTTCAAGAGGCTAGCCAAGATGAGAGGGAGCAAAAGAAGCTGAGGAAGGCTTTTTCTGGAAAGCTATCGATCAAGACTTGAAGACCATCGATCAAGAAGTAACTGATGGTAATGCAGCGAGTATACCATCGATCACATTGCTCAGGACCATCGTCCAGGAAGTGATCGATGGGATCCCAGCGAGCAAACCATCGATCACATTCCTCAGGACCATCGGTCAGGAAGTGATCGATGGGATCCCATCGAGCATACCATCGATCAAGGCTGCAAGACCATCGCTCAAGAATGTGATCAATGGGATCCCAGACTGAAGACCTTTTATTTACAATTTTGCCTAGACTCATATACATACGAAAAATCTCTAATTTTTGGGATCATCTCTTTATCCAACAGTTCTTTCCTCTCTTGATTTTGATTTCAATCTTGTAGTTTGAATCTTTGCTTGATTTCAATAAAAGTTTGCTTTTATCTTCTTGTTTAATCTCCTTAATCCTAATTAGCTATCTTTTTCTCTTTGGATTGATGGTTTTAATGGTGATTAGTGAGTAGTCTTTCTAGGGGATTGAGATGAGTTAGGTTTAGGGAACTTTAGGCTTAATCTATGATGTCTTAGTGTTAATTCTTCCATTCTCTTTCTTAATTGTTGTGTTTAATGCCTGATTGCTCTAGCTAAGTTGATTAGGATTTTAGGCTCATTTTATGCCACCAAGTGTTTGATGAAATGTTTGAACTGCTTTGCAAGAGAATTGTTTATCCTAGCTCAAGAGATTGACTGTCTAGGGAGTGATTTGGCAATATAGGATTGATAGATTGTCTTAATGCTTGTTGTTTATCATTTCACTAATGAGAATTAGTTTTTGACTTGGTAATTAGCAAAGAGATTAGTGACAAGATATTGTATTAGTCTTATAAATGAATTATATGCATAAAAAATAGCATTGTGTGAGTTTGTAAGCATCATAGGTTTAGTTAAAAGTTCCCTAGCACCATTTATCTCATCTCAAGTCCCATATTTTCTCTGTTTTTAGTTGAATTCAAATTTGCTCTGTTTTTTGCCTTTGTTTAGACAACTCTTGCTTGCTGTTCACTCTTTGTTTTGATGTTGTTTCATTTCTACTTGATCACTTAGGTTGGTAGACACTTCAACTTGCCTATATTTGCTTGAATTAAGAGCTCTATTGTATTTCTAATGCTTCATTCTCCTATTTTGGATTGATAAAACCTATTATATATACAAGCAGGATGATTGACCAAGAGAGTCAAAACTCTTGTATCAGGAAACTCTACACCAAGGAAAATATCCGATCACTCACCAGATTCTCACGGACGATCTGAAGTGCTCTCGGGTAACTCTCAATTCACTCGGGTGTTTGCTTATTTCTCTCGGCTAAAATCTCTCTCTCACGGTAAAACCCTTAGATTATAAGCGGCTCCTGAAAAAATAATTAATATTTCCCTTTTTATCCGAGCCAAACCCTAATTATCCACCCTTAGCCAAATAAATCCTACACCGACTAGGAAAAATCTAATTCCTTCAGATTTAACAAACAGCCCACGAGCCTAGCCTATTATTCCATCGGCTATTTCCTTTTCTCTCGGCCAAACCGCCTTTACCCGAGTTATTTTCCCTTTGGTCCAGTTAATTCTCATTCTCTCTCGGATAAACTGAACTACCTCGGCTAAATTTCTATTTTTCTCTCGGAGACTTTTCTTTTCTCCCGGGCACAGTCCACTCTTACTCGGACTAACTCTACTATCACTCAGAATAAGCTCATTTTCTCACGAACTGGACCATTTTTCTCTCGGATATGGTCCATCCGGCTCGGCTATCCTAGCTATCCATCCGACTATTTCCCAGGCATCACCTGACCATAGTCTTAACCTCGATTTCCCAACCAATATCCGACCATTGACTCGATCATCCCTCAGACAATGTTCTGTTTGCCTCGATCATTTCTAATTTCCTCAGATATGGATGCTACAGTTTGTGTGGCTAATTTTTTAATTGCAAACTTACTGCAAGTGGTTTGGTCAAATGCTTAGTATGGTTGCGAACTAAGTTGGTTTACTCTTACCAGTAAAATAAAGTTCTTTTTGTGAAAGTGACACATGGCATGCTGATAGGTGTCACATGGCAGCCTATCATAGCTGCTGTAGAAAAAAAAACTCTTTTATTATTAGAATAAATATATATTTACATAATTTAATTATAATTTCACAATTTATAATTCTGAGCAATATATAATTGTCAAATGGTATAGATGTGATATCTTTATCAAATATTATAGATATGATATCTTTATCAAGACACAATGTGACTGAAAGTGTGTTTGTTGGTAATTATACCTTTTGGTTTCATTTTTGACACAAATGGTTATGTAGATGTAAGTTTTTAGAACAGAGCAAATATTGTATATGAAAACTCAAAATTTGGATAATATATATAAACTTAAAATTTGTATTATTGTCCTCCCCCACATGAGTATATGATTAGTTATTAACGAAGGCCCGTTCTCGAAAAAAAAAAAAAGATCGCAAAGCATACTTGTATTTCTATCTGATTTGTATACAATTACATGCAACTGACTTGGAAAAAGACGGTGATAGTCGTCATCAAAAAAGAAAAAAAAAAGACGGTGACAGTCAACAAGTTATACTATAAAGTATAAAGTATAAACCTGGGCATATGGCCCACTTGAAGGCCCATATACAATTCTCTTTTGGACTTTTTTAACTGACACGTGCAAAAGGATCCCGCGTGCAACAAATGCTTTTCATTTCGAAAACTGTTCACTCTCTCGTCATTATTGTTAGGAGTGGGTGCGGATCGAATATCCGGGAATTTTTTAGTATTTGTGGTTTGCTCCGTTTTTAACAGATATTTAATTTTATGATTTGATTTGCTCTGGAAATATACGGATATCCGGATTTATATCCGGAAAATTTACAAATATTTGTGGATATTTGCGGATATTTAGGAATATTTATGAATATTTAGTTTGATCTGTTTAATATACACAAAACTGAAAGTACATCAATTTTTATTATTAAAAAAAATTTATCTAAACTATTAAGTGAAAATAACTAAAAGAAACTATTTTATTTTATAAAAAAAATCTATAAAAAATAAACCTACAAAATTAAGATGAGAAAAAATGATATTTTATATTTAAAAATAAAATTAACTATTTGAAACTTTAATATTAAACTTTACTAAAAAAATTTTGTTGATATTTATTTAATAATATAAAATAAAATTTTATTTATTAACATATTTTAAGTTTAAACATATTATTTATTTTTTATAATTGGTTATTTAGTCATTTATTTTATATAATCAAAAGAACAGTTGAAAATTTAGGAAAAAAATTGAGAATATATTAATAAAAATTTATAATATAATTGATATATATATGATAATATATAATAAATTTATAAAAATACGGATCGGATCAGATATCCGGCGTTATCTAAAAAACATATTTGTGATTTCCTCTATTTTGTATGGATACTACATTTTGCTATTTGCTTTGCTCCGAAGCTTTACGGATATCCGGATTTTTCGAATCGGATCGAAGCAAATATCGGTTCGAAGCAGATACAACGGATATTTTGCCCACCCCATTTATTGTTACAGGTTTGTTTGGTCCGCGTGCAATAAAAAAATGAAACTGTTCACTCTCCGCGTGCAATAAATTTGGTCTTTATCTACATTCAATTTCTACTTCATAACGCATATAAAAAATATTTTTGTCCTATTAAACATAACTTCACTCAGGGAACTGGAGTAGACGAAAGTGAAATAATCATCTGGACCTTGAGATGGGAAAAGTCGTGGTAAGCATCCGAAAATGTTATCTAAAGATTTCTATTCCTCTGCATTTTTTATTTCTCTTCTCTTCACTTCATGTCTGTCTGTTTCAGGTAAAACCAGCTAACGCAGGATCAAGCATTGGTGTCAAGGTTGCTTTTGGTGTAAAAGATTCATTTACGAAGGCTATTAAACTTATTCAAGAGGTATATCCTTTGTTTTGAGACTTGGACAATTCGAGTAGGAACTTGGAAGTGAGGGAATTGAAATCTCTCTTTCTTAAAATAGAATATCTATTTACTTACAGGTGGTGTGTTTGTTTACTTCTGTTGTCTGACAGGGAATTGATGATAGGGTTGTTGTTGAGGTGTTTATTGAAAACGCTTATGAGTTTACTGCCATAGTCCTGGATGTGGGTTCTTCTGATTGTTTTCTGAGGTAATCACACATTTTTCACTGCCTTTATGAGTCACGGTTTCAGAGCTTGTGCCAGATTCCTTGTTTGTGTCTCAACTGATAGATGGACCATTTTCAGGTGAATCTTATGAGGTCAGGTGGAACTTAAGTTCCATGGCAGTGGTGATACGAAAGAAAACGCGATCTTCGACTACCGGAGAAAGTATCTGCCGACACAACAGGTACTGAAAGTAACATGATCCTTGCAATTTCTATCACTCATAAGGAAAAAATGATTTTGTATTTTAAAAAGCTAAACGTTGGGAATTTCATTTTCTTAGCTTTTTTCTCAGCATGTTTTGTTTCCCCTCACAATGCGTTTACCTAAAATAAACAACAGCAAAATTTAGGAAAAATATAAAAATAATCATTTCAAATGGTTGAAAAAATACTGATTTTACTATCTCCAAACTGACTCTTTCATGTTTTTAGCTAGCTTGAGGTCAAATATTTGATCACTTTCACCCCGCAAGAGATGTATCTTCTGCATGCACACGTAATAACTTAATTACTAGATAAAGTCAAAACAATAATCATTAAAAATAAATTACTAGATAAAGTCACCTATCATACTCCTCGTTTCCCTATAAATGTTATCAAAAGCATACGTGAAGAGGCAGCTCATCTGTTTTAAAAGCTAGGTCTACGTGATTTCGCTCGCTTTGATGGATGGTATTTGACTCAGGTCCGGCTGCTGAAAGTGCAAAAGCATAGGCCCTAATTATTTTTTTAAAAAAATTCTTATTAATTTAGGGCTCAAAATTTAGAATTTTATAAAATATGGTATAAATAAATAAATATTTTAAAATAGTGCAGGGTCCAAAAATTTTTTGACCCACTTTGAGTCAGGCTTGATTTGACTCCCAATTCAAGTTTAACATCATCTGGAAGTGAAACGCTTACAAGATCCAAGTCAGATGATATTATATTCACAAACCTAGTCTTTTTTCGCAAATACTTTTTCTAAGGTTAAAAAAGTAAACAATAAGATTTCTTCGCCTTCAATTAATTATCATATTCTTTTGCACAAAATATACTCAACGCAATGAACTAATTGTAGTATAGATTGCTAACATTCTTAATGTAAAATATACCCTTGTTAGCATGTGTTTCAGATCCATCTTTAGGAATCTGAAAGTCACTGTCTCCGAATATTTTATCTTCGAGTTTTAAGATACGTTCACATAGCCATTTTGTTTCTCTTTTACTTTTGTATTGTTCCACTTGGAGTTTAGTGACCACATGTTTCATGTTTGTTAGTTCTTCCCGTAGATCAAGAACGTTATGTAACCCATTTTTTTCTTGACCCTCATTTTGTACACGAAACCTCTGATATCGTAGATAAATGATCCTCTCAACTTTTGACAATTCTATGTATTCTGAATTCCAATCTTCCGGACTTAATATATACCCTCTAGTCACAAGGTCCACAAGTGCATTAAAATCATCATTGTATAGACTAACTAAGAGAGATGAGTCTTTGGGGCTTTTTAGTACACATGTTACTTTAAGACTCCATGAAGCTTCTGCATCTTCAATTTGTTTATAAGAAGGCAATGCTGTCCACGAGTACATTGTGCAGACGAACTCAGAACAAAGGATGTCCACTTTAGCAAACTTTTCTTCTAGCTCTGGCGCAGAAGCTAGCAGACACAAATGCAAGGCCATGGGAAATCCCCAAATAGTATATATTTCTATATCAAATGTCTTCCTCTTGGAATCTGAAGTTACCGACTATACGAAAAGGTCGAAAGCCTCATTCCCCCCCCCCCCCCCTATATTACCTTTTGCCCATTCCACATGTTTACGCGAAAATTTATGGACCGACTTATTGTTACGCCTTAGAAAAATACTCTTTATAATGACTAACATGGCCAATCTGAATTTACTTTCTTTTGCATCATCAGGAAGATCATTTAATTGACTTATCAAATCTTTCAGAGTGTGTGCCTCTTTTGCTGGTTGATAAAGCATTGGCCATGATAACTCCTCAGGCGCTGCTTCTACTTCTTTGTTGTCTGTTTCAACACAGGGTAGTCTCGTGACCGAATGAAATTCTCGTAATGATAATATCATTATTTGTGCAGCGAAATATAACCAGAGTTCATCGGGTCTTTCTGCTTTAATCTGCCGCCACATTAAATAGGTAACTAGTTTCTCCGAAAATAATAATCCCTTTCCGCAAATACTTTTTCTAAGGTTAAAAATGTATTTTCAGGGATTATGATTTTCGTGGAAACTAGTTACATATTTGTTGTGGCGTCGGATTAAAGCAGAAAGACCCAATCAACTTTGGTTATATTTTGCTGCACAAATAATGAAATTCTCACTTGGTCACAGGACTACATTGTATTGAAACAGGCAACAAAGAAGCAGAAGCAGCATCTGAGGAGTTATCGTGGCCAATGCTTTATCAACCAGCAAAAGAGGAACACATTCTCGAGGAATTGAACGATCTTCCTGATAATACAAAGGAAAGTAAATTCAGATTAGCCATGTTAGTCATTATTGAAAGTATTTTTCTAAGGCGCACCAATAAATCGACCTATAAATTTCCGTGTAAATATGTGGAGTGGGCGAAAGATAATATAACAGTTCATGCTTGGGGAGAAAGAGGCTTTCGACCTTCTCGTACAGTCGGCAACTTCAACTACCAAGAGGAAGATATTTGATATAGGAATATATACTATTTGAGATTTTCCATGGCCCTGCATGTGTGGCTACTAGCTTCTGCATTAGAGCTAGAAGAAAAGTTTGCTAGAGTGGACAACCCTTGTTCTGAGTTCATCTACACAAGGTACTCGTGGACAGCGTTGCCTTCTTATAAGCAAATTGAAGATGCAGAAACTTCACTGAGTCTTAAAGTAACATGTGTACTAAAAAGCCCCAAAGACTTATCTCTCATGGTTAGTCTGTACAATGATGCACTTGTGGATCTCGTGACTAGAGGGTACATATTAAGTCTGGAAGATTAGGATTGAAAATACATAGAATCGACAAAAGCTGAGAGGGTCATTTATCTATGATGGCTGAGGTTTCTTGTAGAAAATGAGAGTCAGGAAAAAATGGGTCACAGAACGTTCTTGATCTACAGGAAGAACTGACAAACGTGAAACATGTGGTCTCAGAACTCCAAGTGGAACAATACATAAATAAAGGAGAAACAAAATGGCTAGGTGAATGTATCTTAAAATTCAAAGAGAAAATATTCGGAGGCAGTGACTTTCAGATATCTTGAAAGCCACTGCCTCCGAATATTTTCTCTTCAAGTTTTAAGATATGTTCACGTAGCCATTTTGTTTCTCCTTTACTTATGTATTATTCCACTTGGAGTTCTGAAACCACATGTTTTATGTTTGCCAGTTCTTCCTGTAGATCAAAAATGTTCTATGACCCACCTTTTCTTGACTCTCATTTTGTACACGAAACCTTTGACATCGTAGAGAAATGACCCTCTCAGCTTTTGACAATTCTATGTATTTTGAGTCCTAATCTTCCAAACTTAATATGTACCCTCCAGTCACGAGGTCCATGAGTGCATCAAGATCGTCACTGTATAGACTAACCAAGAGAGATAAGTTTTTGGGACTTTTTAGTACACATGTTACTTTAAGACTCGGTGAAGCTTATGCGTCTTCAATTTGCTTATAAGATGGCAACGCTGTCCACGAAAACCTTGTGCAGATGAACTCAAAACAAAGGTTGTACATGCTTGTTTCAACACATGGTAGTCCCGTGACCAAATAAAATTCTCATAGTGAGAATTTTATTATTTACGCAGCAAAATATAACCAAAGTTCATCGGGTCTTTCTGCTTTAATCTGCCACCACAACAAATAGGTAACTAGATTCTCCGAAAATCCTTTGTAGACAATCTTTTAAAGCTAACCAAGAAAAAGATTTGGATTTTCATAGAGAAATTACCCTCTGAACTAGTTTACATTAAAGGTGTAAGCAATCTATACTAAACTTCTGACATCGTAGAGAAATGACCCTCTCAGCTTTTGACAATTCTATGTATTATGAATCCCAATCTTCCAGACTTAATTTGTACCCTCTAGTCATGAGGTCCACGAGTGCATCAAGATCATCATTGTATAGCTAACTAGAAGAGATAAGTTTTTGGGGCTTTTTAGTACACATGTTACTTTAAGACTCAGTGAAGCTTCTGCATTTTCAATTTGCTTATAAGATGGCAATGCTGTCCACGGGTATCTTGTGCAGATGAACTCAGAACTAAGGTTGTCCAGTAGGTATGTCTTGGTATCACATGCTTCCTAAGGTGAGAAGTTTATCATGCTTTGTTTGAAAAAGCTCTCTGTTTTTTTTTATTGCCTCATACTGCTTTTGTTTTATACTAATCTTAGGTGGTTCTACGAGGGGAATTAGAGGATGAGAATGTTGAACGGCTCGTAAAAGCCTGTCCATAGAATGTTTTTGACATTGAAAACATGGGCAATGGTAAAGTTTAAAGCCTTTTAAAGTATCTTCAAATCTTCTTATTTGCTTTTTGAGTAACAAAAGGAGTTTTCTGATGAAACTTGGCTGCACAAATTTGAATTCAATACTCACTTGTGGTTAAAACTAACAGGTAGGAAAAGGGCTACAGTAGCACAGTCCCATAATTGCACGATGTGTAAGGAATGCATAAGAGACCATGATTTGGTAGATCTGGTGGATCTGCGCACTGTCAAGGACCATTTTATATGTAAGTAGAGAGAAGAAGAAAAAACATTCTTTTTACTCGGCAAGATCTCTATTATTTGTTAGAATGGCTAATAGAGTTTGTTGTTTTATTTATGTTTTTCTCGGTTAAAATTGAGTTCACTGGATCACTGCCTCGGGATGTTCTTTTTACTGAAGCTGTGAAGATACTGGAAGATAAATGTGAACGTGCAATCGCTGATCTCTCCTCAAGAGAATTTATTAGGTTTAGCTCTACTGGCATGGTTCGGTTTAGTTCAATTTTGTGTTTTGTATCAACGTTTATCCTTATTAATACGAAGAACGTTGAATTTAAATTATACTTTGTAGTTTTGGTTCAATTTGAATTTCAATTATCTTTGTAGTTTGGGCCACGTGGGATCCAACCAACGCACTCTTCTAATTTATTTTGTTTTTTCTATACTAGATATATAATTCGTGCTACGCGCGAGTCTGTATTAATATTTTGGTTTATTTTTTTAGTTACTATCTTTAAAATTATTAAAAATTATATATATTTATAGAAATTTTCATTTATATAAGAGAATTTAATATATAATGTGTAATTTATCCTATTTTTATTTATAAAGTTTAAAAAATTATTAGGTAAAATAATAATAATGACACCTATCGAATTATCCAACATTGAGGTACATATACATTTGATTTAGAGAAATATAATCTTGCTAAGATTTTGGTATTATTTTCTGTTTTCCATAGAATTTCTATAGTTTTTTTTTCTTGAAGGTTTATGTGTTCAAATATTTAGTTTTTTATTGAAAGTCTTATTGATGTTGTGTACCACTGTATATATAATCCATGATTCATGTTGATTCACATTTAATTTTGTTAGGAAGCTGTAATGATAATACAAAACCATTTTTTCCTTCTCCATCATGTCTTCCAAGAGTTTTATGTTATATTTTTATTCAGTTTTCATTGTTTTAATTATTAAATCGAGTTGTTATAGATTTTTTTAAATTGAAAATTGATAACGATTAATTTTTTTATACATGTATTGTTAATTGTTAATTTTTTTATTTAGCTTCTAAATTTTTAAACCATATTAACAGTTTCTGATTTAATAAATATGTTGATTTGGATCAATCAAATTGAATTTACTTTTTTTGTTGGACATAATTTACTAAATTAACTTTTAATGTTTTAATTATACTTAATAATTTTTGGTTTGATTTAAAAGCTGATGTGGACCAATTAAATCAAGTTTTTCCGTTCTAATCATACTTAACATTTTTTAATTTAATGAATATGCTGATGTGGACCAATCAGATCGAGTTTTTTAATCTCATGTGGATGCCCTCAATGCACTATACCATCAACTTTTATATATTATATGATGTATGAAGAAAATTATCTGCAACAAGTGAAGAATGTTTTAAGAATCAAGATCAATTTTTTTTTTCCTATATGTGTGAAGAAAAAGGTCTGCACAAGAACTAACTGAAGAATGTTTTAAGTATCAAGTTTTATCTGTTACATCCAGCTATATCAAGAGAAAAAGTTAATAATTTAAGCATAGCGAAACTTATTACCGATTAGAGTGGATCTCTCTAAAAAAAAATACTGCTACAAGAGCTAACCGAGAAACGTTTTAAGAAATCAAGTTTTGTTTGTGACATTTAGCTATATCAAGAGAAACTTATTATCAGGAAGACGTATATAATTAAATAAGGCAAGAGAGTGTAATGATAGGGTCATTTATCCATAGGCTGGTGTCAAGTGTCAAGTGTCAAGTGTCAACCCTACCTTGAAACACAAGAAAAGCATTGTCACTGGGGTGGCCGGAGCTGTGTCCACTGAATTGTATGATATTGTCAACCACAACCTCATTTTCGAGGAGATGGACAAAAGGGAAACTAATGGTGAGCGAAGATGGACACACCATAGTGATCAAGAACGACGTGGATTCAAAGTGGAATGAAGAGCTTTCAAAACCTCTGAACCTTGCAAAGAAGAAGATTGAAAGGATGTACTTCCTTGCGCATGGACTGATTCCTCTCCAGGGCTTCTCACTAATCACGACCTGTCACAACTACAATGACCAGTCAAAGAAACCATTCGCCGCCGTGGAGAGGCAGTTCTTGACTAGTGTGAGAAGTTGTTCTTCATTCTCCAGAGTTGGGCCTCGCACAGTCAAGCCCAAGTAAGAGTTACCGAAGAGGAGAATTGGCTTTAGGCCAGGAAATTGGTTGAAGCCCAAGAAGCAAGTTGACCGTTGATTGAGTGGATAAGTTGGCCGTTATAACAGCTCGCCGTCTTCTTTGATTGATCGATCTTCTTCTTCTTTGTTGTATCTCTTGATTTTTTCTCTGTAACAAATATAAGAGAGAGTTAGTGGATTCCAGGAATCATTCTGAAGAGAGACATACCCAGGTTTTGGAGAACTCTATAAAACCTTGAGCCTCTTTTCTTCTTACTAAACAAACACATGAGTGACGAGTGAGTGAGAGAGAGAGCGAGATAGAAAGCAATACCTGAGTCGGAGCTTGATCGGTGAAGTATCGGCTACAAGTGGTATCAGAGCGTGGTTATAGACGTTCGGAGATACTGAGACGATCAGATCGCAAGACTCGGAGCAACAAGAAGAATTGGAGTCCACAGGTTCAAGGAGAAGGTGATCGCGAAGCTTCACGGACCCTCAGTGAAGCAGATCTACACACCTGGAGACAAAGGAGCAATCACTGATCAGCAAACTCATGGAGTTTCATTGTTGTCTGATATACTCGTGTTTTACCTTTGTGAATCTTTTCAGAATCAACTTCTTAAAGTGATCTGTGTATCAAAGAAACGTGCGAGGATCAGAAATCTGTTGATTCGTTCTCCTCTGTTAATGTTGTTATCTGCAGATGACAGAACAAACAAGTAAGCGAGTCAAAGATGGAACCTACGCAAAGGAAGTTTGAGATGGAGAAGTTTGATGGAAAAGGTGACTTCAGGATGTGGAAGTACAGATTCCTCGGTCAGCTAGAGATTCAGGGGTTAGGATCAGTCTTGAAGGAGAAGGCGACTACATCAACGTTGCAAGTCTCAGAGGCAGTGTCACAGTTGGGTGGAGCAACACCAGGGACATGAGCATCAGGAGTTGTTACACCAGGAGATACGAGATCCGGCCTTGCATCAGTTGTGAGGGAGATGGGAATGGATCCTAAAGAGGAAGCCATGGATCTAAGAGTCAGAAATATGTTGGGAACTTGCCTCACTGACTCGATCCTCTGGAAGATAATGCATGAGCCAACTGCGATGGGAATGTGGAAAGCATCAGAAAGTGACTATCAAACAAAGTCTCTTCCTAATCGGATATACCTAAAGCAGAGCTTCGCTGGATTCAAAATGGATGAGAATCGTACTATCGAGGAAAACTATGATACATTTTTGAAGCTCAGTGCTGATCTTGTAAGCTTGAAGATCATCATAAGTGAGGAGGATCAAGCAATCCAGCTTCTGACCAGTCTTCCACCGCTGTATGAACCTCTGAAAAGGAAATGAATTAATTAGGGATCAAGAGACATAAAACAGAGTTATGCAACAATCTGTTTGATAATCTGTGCAAATAATTAGGGATCAAGAGACATAAAACTTGTCCCTATACTCCTCAACAAAACGGCATTTCAGAGAGGATGAACAGGATAATTATGAATAAGGTCAGAAGCATGTTAAGCGAGACGGGCTTAGGTGGAGAGTTTTGGGCAGAAGCAGCTCATACAGCAGTCTACATAATAAACCGGTCTCCGTCTGCATCTATTGAGTTCGAAGTTCCAGGGGCTCTATGGACAGGAAGTAAACCGGACTACAGTCATCTAAGGAGGTTCGGGTGTATGGCTAATGTTCATACGGTTCAAGATAAGATCAGTCCTAGAGCAATTAAAGGAATATTCTTGGGATATGCGCAAGGCACTAAGGGCTACAGAGTTTGGCCCCTAGATGATCAGAAGGTTACTGTGAGCAAAGATGTCATATTCCATGAAGACAGATTATTCAGAGACAAAGATGTAGACATGTCAACAGATGCGGGTACTGTAAAGGCTAAGAAGAGGGTTACCTTTAAGAAGGACTTAGAAGAGGTGGAGCCCTCTGAGCACACAGCAGAAGCATCTCCATGTCATGGTGGAGCTACGTCAGACCCTGAGACAGAACAAGAAAGCGAAGATGAGAGTTCATCGGATGAGGAATATGACGATCAAACAGGTCAGACAGATCATGATGAACAAGATATTCAGGATTTTGATGAGGATGGCGTACCTTTGAAGAGAAACAGTTTTGGTAGAAAGTTGAAGAAACCGGCAAGGTTCAGGGAAGGCAACTACATTGTGTATGCCCTTGCCAGTGCAGAAGCCATAGAACTCGACGATCTGAAGACCTTCGCTGAAGCTCGTAGAAGCCGAGAATGGAAGAAGTGGGATCAAGCTGCAAAAGATGAAATTGAGTCATTAAGAAAGAATCACACTTGGAACTTAGCAGATAAACCTAACCAAAAGGTTATCGGCTGCAAGTGGATATTCAAGCTAAAACCAGGAATCCCTGGAGTTGAAGAGCCTAGGTACAAGGCAAGACTAGTGGCCAAAGGATTTGCTCAGGTTGAGGGAATTGACTGCAACGAAGTGTTTGCGCCTGTGGTGAAGCACGTGTCAATCTGTATTCTTCTGTCAATGGTGGTTAATCATGATATGAAATTGGAGCAGATGGATGTTAAGACAGCCTTCCTACACGGTGTTCTACATGAGACTATCTACATGAATCAGCCAGAAGGTTTTGGGCAAAAGGGACAAGAAGAGAAAGTTTGTCTGTTGAAGAAATCTCTCTATGGGTTAAAGCAATCTCCTAGAGAGTGGAATCACAGGTTTCATCAGTTCATGGCTAAGCAGAAGTATAAGCGCAATAAGTTTGATCCATGCGTCTATCAGAAAGGTTCTACGATTGAAGACATGGTCTACTTACTCCTATATGTTGATGACATGCTATTGGCATCTAAGAGCGTGAAGGTGGTCCAGAATCTAAAGAAGCTCCCAAGTTCAGAGTTCGAGATGAAGGACCTAGGACCAGCGAGAAGGATTTTAGGTATGGATATCTTCAGAGATCATGAAAAGGGTGTTCTAGTTCTATCACAGGAAGAGTATATAAAGAAGGTTCTTAAGACATTTGGAATGTGGGATTGCAGAGAGGTGTCTACACCGATGGGGTCTCATTTCAAATTACAAGCCACTACAGAAGAACAGGAACAAGAACAAGCAAAGGAGATGGAGGACATACCTTACGCAAGTGCAGTGGGAAGCCTGATGTATGCAATGGTTGGCTCCAGACCGGTTCTTGCATATGATGTGGGTATGGTAAACAGATACATGGGAAGACCTGCGAAGGAACACTGGTTAGCAGTTCAGTGGATAATGAAGTATCTGAAAGGAGCTGCAGGAGTGAACTTAACTTTCGTGAAGGGTCAGGACTTCAAAGTGAAAGGCTATTGCGACTCAGATTATGCTTTAGACTTGGATAAGAGGAGATCCATCTTGGGTTTTGTATTCACGGTTGGTGGCAACACAATCAGCTGGAGATCTCAACTTCAGAAGGTGGTGGCGCTATCTACAACAGAAGCAGAGTATATATCACTGCCAGAAGCAAGCAGAGAAGCAGTATGGTTAAAGGGGTTTGGTGAAGAGTTGGGTTTCAAGCAGGAAGCGATAGAGATTCATTGCGATTCACAGAGTGCTATCTACTTAGTGAAGAATCACATGTTTCACGAGAGGACTAAGCACATCAAGGTCACATACAACTACATCAGGGAAGCAATTGATGATGGTGATGTACAGGTTCTAAAGATTCACACTTCGGTAAATCCAGCAGACATGTTAACGAAAGTTATACCTTGAGTGAAGTTCAGCGGTTGTTTGAAGACGCTGAACATGATCAAAGCCTAGAAGCTTCGAGGGTGCGCCGTCGTCGGTGAGTTGAGAAGACGGCGAACCCAAAAGGGCTGTTGTTGCGGGGTTTGCTTGACAACAGTGGAGCCTCCGAAAGGTTAGATCGGAGCTCAAGCGTTGCTTTTCCGGTTGAAGAGAAGCTAAAGAGTCGGTGTTCTCGGCGTGAGTTAACTCCAGTGCTAGGATCGGAATCCATGGAGCTTGTCGGTGTCTCGGACATGCAAATGGTCGGGAATGCGAACAAGGTGGAGATTTGTGAGAAGTTGTTCTTCATTCTCTAGAGTTGGGCCTCGTGCAGTCAAGCCCAAGTAAGAGTTATCGAAGAGGAGAAGTGACTTTGGGCCAGAAAATTGGTTGAAGCCCAAGAAACCCGTTGACCGTTGACTGAGTGGATAAGTTGGCCGTTATAACAGCTCAACAACTCGTCTTCTTCGATTGATCGATCTTTTTCTTCTTTGTTGTATCTCTGGATCTTTTCTCTGTAACAAACACAAGAGAGAGTTAGTGGATTCCAGAAATCATCCTGAAAAGAGATGTACCCAGGTTTTGGGGAACTCTATAAAACCTTGAGCCTCTTTTCTTCTTACTTAGCAAACACACGAGTGACGAGTGAGTGAGAGAGAGAGCGAGATAGAGAGCAATACCTGAGTCGAAGCTTGATCGGTGAAGTATCGGCTACAACTAGTTGTGATCATTCAAGCTTTTTCAAGCCATGAACATAATTTGTCGGTGTCCCTTCTGCTAAATTTGGTTCGTTTTCACGTATTAACTCTTTGCACATACTTTTACTGAAGCCTTAAAATCTCTGTCTCAGCTTGTCATTGACTGTCACAAGTTCAGACTATTAACGGCAACGCTGAGAAAACTACTTGAGAAAAAGAGAGGCAGAGAAGGTGAAATTACCAAATTGTTGTAGCAGATTCCAAAAGCCATATAGGTTCTCTGCGTGCAAAAACAGAGGCAACTTGAGAGTCTTAGGTTTTGATAAAGAGGTGTGGTGAATTATGTAGACAGAGGAATACTAACGTTAGTTTATGAATGACGACGAATAGTAACGTTAATTACTTAATTCTGTTTTACAAAAGGGATAATTGCTAATTAGAGTTTCCAATCAGAGGTATTTAGTGGGGAAATTAATTAAAGAGGAGCACGTGAGAGTGGCATGTGCTAACTTAATTACCGTCCCTTACTCCCTTAGGCGTATGCCCCTTAAGGGCCGATGGATCTTTTAATTTATCCCACATCGGATAATTAGTACACGAAAAAAAAAAATGTCAGTAGCATTGTAACAAAGAACTTTCTTTTTCTGAATGTGTGTTTCTCGTAATCAATTAGCTTTCAGAGTTTGGAGTTCATACCATAAGCATGGATGTAAAGAGAACAGAGGATATAATACATGAGACCATCCCAGACATTTGGGATGAATTGATTACCAAGCTTCAGTGTCAGACATTGTGTGTTAAACCAGCAAGGATGGTTGCTCCACTGGTGTTGCAAGATTATTGTAACTCGTATTCAAAAAGTCTTTCGCCAATCATTATAAGTTTTATATATATACAATCTTTAAACTGTTGTGTTCTCATGCAGTTCCTCTGAAGACCCTGTTGTATATGTACAAGCGTTAAAAGATTGTCTACCAAGGATTCCCGCAAAAACTTTTTCTAAGTTAAAAAAAAAAGTCATTTTATTAGTACAAACCATAAGGCATTCATTGATAAAGGAGGGTTATGAAAACTCCCTATCTCTCCACTTGTGTGTGTAGACACATGGAATGATTGAGATGCCAAATCCTACCCCGGAGCTCTTGATTTTTGAACCATTTGTTGAGACCGATGAGTTCATAGTGTCATCCAAAGCCTTGGAAAGGTCAAAAGCGGTGGGTAGAGATAACCGCGGGTGATATCGGAAAGTATGGTTCGATGCATTCGCTAAGTCCTAGCCTTACCGTGAAGGAAAGTGGCGATATATTGTCACTCGAAGAGAAGTTCCAAGGTACTCCCACTCTTTTTTTCTTCTTCCTTGCAAGTTCATATCGACTTTTTATAATTATGATATAGTCTTTATTATATCTCTGATAGGTGGCACTGGCATAAATCTTACTCCACCCCCACCAACAATCATGAGGTTAGTTAAAAAAAAAACTCTGTTTTTGTCTAAAATTTCTTTTGTGGTATTATTAGGACATGGAGAAAATTGAAAAAGAAGAGAGAATTTTACTTTGTAGGAAAAAAAGAAAATATTATATGTATATAGAAGCTGATGAGTGTGTGATTTCAGTAAGGAAGCTTTAGAGAGATGCAAACAAGGAATGGTGCTGAATGCGACAACTCTCGGGTTGGAAGGGTTTAAAAGAACAGAAAACAGAACAACACAAATTTTTGTGTCTTTGACAGCACGAAAATGAATGCTTTTATTCATTTGAATCAACAAGTTAATCTTATCATGATTACACTTAGTTTGAATTTACACAATTCTAGAACTCTAGATTGTACTAACTGATTTCAAGCCTATACTAGAACTCACAACACGTGATTCTAGTTCTACCCAATACGAACACTAACCTCAAAGCTTCTTCTTCTGATTTGCTCAAAGCTTTAGGCGCCGTATGATCTATTGCTTAGGTTAGAAGTGTTCACTTTTTTACTTCTGCCCTCATCCTTTTTATAATAAAGCCTTAGAATAAGCAAAACTTAAGTTTCCTAATTCTAATCTTTAGTTTCCTTTTCACTTTACCTTCTGCTTATACTAGAATATACGAAAGGCCTTGAGAAAGCCTCCTTGGCACGTTATCTGTTATCTTCCGTGTGTAGAGCTTTCCAAGTCTTCGTTCTTCTCATGTGTGTGTGTGTTGCTCACTCCATCTCAGTTGCATCTTCAATCTCCCCCTTTTTGACTTGACTTGGTGCTCAAACATATCTTGCCTGCAACAGCCAATCATACACACAAACATATATACCAAAACAAATGCACAATCTCAACAAACATATAATGACTAAGAAATGCATAGTTTTAAAGGAAGGTTCAAAAGATCCACAGAAGTAACAGATAATAGGTTCTGCAAATAGTAAAATACAGGGAGATAAGCGGAGACATAGTTTCTCACACACACTCTCTCCCATATAAAAACAAATAAAAACGGACTCTTCCCCATACTAACTACTCCCCCAAAATCCATCAATAATCAGGTTGGAGTAATGTCCTCGACCTCATCATCTGCTTCTCCCCATGCTTGAGCACACAGTTAAGTCAAAAACACAATATGAGATACTCTTTCTAGCACTTAAAGTTTGAGAAGAACTTACATGTGGACAGGATCCTTTGAAGAACCCGAACTGCAGCTATCAGAGTTCTGTGATCGCGGGACGAGAGAGTGATGGTTTTAGGTCTGCAGCATTTATGATGGGGACTTCGGATCGACCGCGTTCCTTCTTGACAGTTTGAGCAGTTTCCTGTTTGACTGGAACCAGGGTTGCAACACGTTTGTAAGTGAGAATCGAAGTCAGGGGGATCTCAGGATCCTGAATGATTGGAGCCTCTCGCAGCAGGAGTTGATAGATGAGGCTCGAGAAGACAAGATTTCACTTTTTATCTCCTAGATAAGACTGATACACAACCTGATCAAACACCACCTTCCCAAAGTCAATGGGATCCCGTTGCAGACCTTAAACACAATCTTAACTCTGTCCAGCCTAGGATATCCTGGATTTTCTGTTGGCATCCAGTTGAAACAACAGATCTGATACAGTAGAGCTTTGTCTTGTGACAATTGAGTGGAAGTCATCTTCTTTAGAAGTTTCTCCTTGTCATCAGACATAAAGCGGGCAAGTACTATATCAGACATCTCTGTAACCTTTGCATGCGCAGCAAGCGCTTTCACACCAAACAATTCATTGATTCGATCCACCTAAAACTCATACTCGTGTCCTCGAACCCACACAGCAGCAACATCATCAACCGGTTTGACAAGCGAGAGATGGGTGTAGAATTCTAGAACCACATATTTCGCATATGCCTCCACCAGACTCAGAGTACTCCCGAAACCAGCATTAACAACCAGCAAATAATTTTTCCTTGTGTTCCTCAGCAAACTCAATCAATCGTTCCTCCAGAATAGGACGAGATGCAAAAGACACATATTTTCTTGGTTGCAAAGATGCTGATTCCGGCAGATCTGGTTCCAGACCGAATGGGCTAGTGCCGACAAGACGAGACAAACTGGAGAGAAAGAGGTTCATCTTCTTCGAGTTCAAGAGAGAAGGAAGTAGAAAGAACACCTTTTTTGTGTTAGATAGAAACCAGAAACCGTTTGTCTTCCCTCTATAAGAACCCTAATATATTCCCTCCAAACCATTGCAATTTTTTGAGATGGGCTTGAACCTGTTGGACTTAGCCCAGAACTGTGCACACAAACTTGGAAACTTTGTTAGACTAATTTGACATAATCTCTGTTAACTCTAGTAACATCGTGCACAACATACCTCTGGGACACTCACAGATTCACACCACAGACACTTAAGATCTGACAAACGTTTATAGAGGAACCCACAAATAAAGCTTAGATCATGAGAGTTAGATACCTTTGTGAGTCATCTTACATCTGTTGTGTGTTCTTAAAGGGACGTCCACAAGTTGGTCTAGAACAAACAACAGAAACATGTGGACCATACACAAACAACAAATTTTGTTCTTCGTTCTCAGAGGCTAGCTTTCACACCACCGTGTCTCTCCCATGATTTCTCAGTTTTCATCTTGGACCACAGAGGTTTGTTACTCAACAGGAATCCAGTTGGGGATCATCGTCTATTTCTTTCGTGCCGTCACTTGATCTGTATCATCAGGTTCAGCTATACAGTGGCAAGAGAACTCTGTATAATCTCTATTTGAGCAGCTATATTATTTTATTTTTTTATTTTACAAATTTTTTGTTTGAAAATGATGCTCAGACTGCCTTTATGTATCAGAATACCCTTTTCGTTTCCCTGTGCATAACACTCCTCTGTGGCTCACAGTTCTGAGTAAACCTTAGGATAACACGACAGACAGCCCTCTTCCTCTGAGATCCGAAAACTTTCCCCCATTTTTCACCATGTTCATGTGCATGTTCCTGTCTCAGACCAACTCAAACCACACAACGATTAGATTTGACAGACACCAATGGACTTTCTCAGATTCGTAAATCGATTATCGTCCAAAGGTTTGGTCAATAAATCAGCCAATTGATTATATGTACTCACATGTCCAATTTTTATGAGTATTCCTTCTACAGTCTCACGAATGAAATGATGTCTAATGTCTATATGTTTAGTTCATGAGTGTTAAACAGGGTTTTTAGTAATGTTTATAGCACTCTCGTTGTCACAAAGAATTAGTATAGATTCAGAGGTCATACCATAGTCAGCAAGCGTCTGTCTCATCCATAGAAGTTGTGTGCAACAGCTTCCAAGCGCAATATACTCAGCTTCAGCGGTCGATAATGACACGCTGTTCTGTTTCTTGTTATGCCAAGAAAAAAGCATCATCCACTCGTACTCCGTCGATTGTCAAGACACCCAGCCCAGTCTACATCACAGTATCCGCCTAGATTCTTAAATGTGTCTCTTGAGTAGTGAAGCCCCGAATCTTCTGTACCCATCACATATCTGATGATACGTTTCGAGCATACGTGCTCTATGAGATGGTTATTCCCTCCTCGGACAGTTTTACTTGAAGGCCCAGAAAGTAGGACAGTTCGCCGACCATGCTTATTTCAAATTCGCGTGTCATCATGGAGACAAATGTGTCCATAAGTGTTGGGTGCGGACTACTAAACACTATGTCATCCACATAGATTTGAACGACCAGGAATCCTTGCGTATCAGCATGAAAGAACAATGTCTTGTCTACACTGCCCCGTTGGAATCCATGAGACACCAGGAAGGTAGCCAACCGTTCATACCATGCCCAGTGAGCCTGTTTAAGCCCATACAGCGCTTTTCTCAGTTTGTACACATAGGCTGGGTGACTAGGACCTTCAAAGTCCTTAGGTTGTTCAACATAGACCTCTTCTTGAAGAAACCCATTGAGGAATGCACTCTTGACATCCATCTGATGAAGTTTGAACCCGAGAAGGCATGTGATCCCAATCAGAAGTATGATGGACTCAAGTCGTGCAACATGGGCAAATGTTTCTTCAAAATTGACCCCTTCAATCTGAGCATACCCCTGTGCTACAAGTCTGGCCTTGTTGCGCACAACTGTCCCATTCTCATCAGTTTTTGTTTTGAAGATCCATTTCATACCGACTACGTTGCCAGCAGATGGTCGTGGCACGAGAGTCCACACTTGACTTCGTTCAAACTGTTCAAGCTCTTCTTGCATCGCCATTATCCAGAACTCATCAACAATAGCTGTTGGGATCGGTTTTCACCCTAGCGAGATCAATGGAAAAATGGCTACGTATAGAAGTGATTCTTGGCGATGTCCAGAATTTGCACGGGCGAAGCCGGTCACCTCGCCCAAACCGTGTACGGGCGAGGTGAACCGTGCAAAACCCGGGCGAAGCCAATCACCTCGCCAAAACCGTGCACAAGCGAGGTGAACCGTGCAAAACCCGAGCGAAGCCAATCACCTCGTCCAAACCGTGCACGGGCGAGGTGAACCGTGCAAAACTCGGGCGAAGCCAATTACCTCGCCCAAACCGTGCACGGGCGAGGTGAACCGTGCAAAACTCGGGCGAAGCCAATCACCTCGCCCAAACCGTGCACGGGCGAGGTGAACCGTGCAAAACCCGGACGAAGCCAATCACCTCGCCCAAACCGTGCACGGGCGAGGTGAACCGTGCAAAACTCGGGCGAAGCCAATCACCTCGTCCAAACCGTGCACGGGCGAGGAAATTTCTAATCAAGCCCGGAGGCGAAGGCCAATGAAACAACAAGGCGAAGGCCCATGAAGCAATAAGGCGAAGCCCCAACTCAGACCCAAGGCGAAGCGATGTGCAAGTGGGCCGAGCTTAAATCCACGAAGAAGTACGAAGCGGTGTTTACCCTAGAAGACGAAGCCTTGAAGAAGGGGGCGCCGCGAAGGAGATAAGGAGGGATTATCTACGCAAATATACTCCGAGATCTTCGTTTGGATTGCGACTAGGAGTTGTATAAATAGAGAGTTTAACTCATTAGCGCGAGACATCTTTTTCGACCTAGCAAGAGACTTAGCAATACTTGTACCAAAAGCTTACGAAGCAGCTTTAATAAAATCACCATCTTTGGATCTTTGTTCTCTCGTGTTTTAACTTAAAATCTTTACGTCCTCTTTTATTTTTAACAGACAAATTCTATTGTGTGAAATCCAGCCCACACAATTTAGCGCTAGAAGGAGGGGGCTTAAAAGAATTCTTACACCCACGAACCGAGAGACGGAAGATCTGAAGAGATGTCCGCCGAAGCACAAGACGGAGATAACCCCGGAGTTGGGTAAGGCGGCGGAGGCGCGGGCGACGCGGTGCAACATCTGCAGACGCAAGCCGAGGCGCTCACAGCTGCCCCAGCCGAGGTGAAGGAGATGTTGGCGACGTTGGCGAGAAAGGCGGGAGAGCAAGACAAAACCCTCGAGGCGTTAGCAGCGGAGAGCCGAGCCCAAAGCCAACGCATCGGGAGCATCCTCCCACCAATGAATCCACCAGGCAGGTTCAGGAGACACGGACTCAACCCCACGGTACTCAATTTCTCTACGCCAGTGACGAGCGGCGGCAGACCCGGAGGTTCAGGAGTTCTCCAATCGCGAACTGCCCCCGAAGAACAGACACCTGCCGCCAGGCGTAACCAGTGACGAACCAGTTGGGAGCAAAGCCAATCCGATTTCAGCCGAGGAGACGCAGACGGACCCGATCCAACTCGATGCAAACAATACCACGGCGATGCAGATCCGAGCCGAAGGGGATGTTGGCGACGCGGAGCACGAGCACGACTCGGACGAGGGAGACGAAGACCTCGCATGGGATGAACAAGCTCAATACCCCGAGGAGCACAGAACCCCAAATCGGAGCCATGCCACCCAGCGCGGGCATGGGAGCCGAGGTGGAGATGCCTTCAGCGAGATCCGAGCCGCCTTAGCCCGAGCAAATGTTGAGGTGCGAGCCATCAGATCCGAGGTGCATAAGGCAACCAGTGCGGCGCCGGAGATAGACTTGCTGCTAGAGGAAGTCCAGAAGACCCCATTCACCGCTCGTATCACCGAGGCGAGAGTGTCCGATCCGGGGAAAATCTGATTGCCCACCTACGAAGGAACTACCGATCCTAAGGAGCACGTCAGAACATTCAACACCGCGATGGCGAGATCCAAATTCAAGGAGAATGAACAAGATGCCGGATTCTGCCTTCTTTTCGTAGAAATCCTTCGAGGAGCAGCCCTTGAATGGTTTTTGCGCTTAGAAAGGAACTCGATCGACAACTTCAAGCAACTAACCAGGGAATTCATGAAACAGTATTCCATGTTCATGAACCAAGGTGTTTCAGACGCAGACCTTTGGACCATGTCTCAAAGGCCGACTGAATCGCTTAGGGCGTTCATGGGACGTTTTAAAGCAGTCATGTCAAAGGTGGAGGATGTAAGCGACAAGGACGCACTCGTCGCCTTGAGAAAGTCTCTCTGGTATAAGTCGGAGTTCAGGAAGGAAATAAGCCGAAACAAGCCGCAAACCATCCAGGATGCCATGCACCGCGCCTCGGACTTTATACTAGAAGAAGAAGAATTCAAAACTTTAGACCAACGCTTTGGTTCGGGGAAGGCGAGCGGCAAGACTCAAGTCACAACGCCGAGTCAACCATCTCAAAAGAAGAGTTACCAGAGCAACTCGTACGTACACCATGAAGGACCGAATTTCCGCGGAGCCCATAACTATCAAATAGGCACAGGCCACGGCAAACTCCCGTGGAGTAACACCTGGACGAGAAACCTAAACTCGTATGATGAAAAAGCGTACTGCGAAGTGCAGAAGACCTACGGACATCCGACGTCAAAGTGCCGAAAAATCGGAGCGAAACTCACGGAGAAACTCATAGCAGGAGAGCTCGGCGACGCAGTGACCTTAAAGGATCTCGATGGAGAAATCGCGGTAGAAGCAGAGCAACGAGGTGACCCAGCTCCAGAAGAAAAAGGCCCCGACGCGAGGAGAGATCCCGAGGCGAGGCCGCGTGCAACCCCAAAACGTAATCGGAAGAATGACAAGGAAACTGAACCGGGGACACGACAAAGGATAAATATGATCATGAGCGGATCTCAATATTGCCGAGACACTATCTCCGCGATCAAATCCTTTCAAAGGCAAGCCGACGCAAGCATCAACTGGTCCGCAACAACAAAAAATCCAAACGATATCCTCACCTTCGAAGAACGCGAGACTGCGGGCATCGACAGGCCACATAATGACCCGCTTGTCATCGAATTGATCGTGAAAGATCATGACGTGGCAAGAGTTCTCATCGATACCGGAAGTTCCGTAGACGTTATCTTTCGAGATACATTAGTCAAGATGGGAGTCGATATGTCCGAAGTCAAACTGACCCCGAGTCCTCTGACCGGTTTCGCTGGGGATACGATAATGACGCTGGGAACCATTAAATTACCCGTCCGAGCCAGAGACGTGACCAGGATCGTCGATTTCTCAGTCACTGATAGCCCGGCGATCTATAACATCATCATGGAAACGCCATGGATTAATTCTATGCGAGCTGTCGCCTCGACTTACCACTTGTGCTTAAAATTCCCAAGCCCGAACAGGATTAAAACGATTTGGGGAAGCCAGAGGGAGTCCAGGATATGCTTCATGGCCGAACACAAACTAAGGAATCCCAAAACCGAGGCGAAGGGAGATACGGAGCATAAGAAGATCAAGACAAACTGCGAAGCGAAGCTGAGGCGGTCAAGACTTTTATAGCAATTACAGAAGTCTGAGGAAGGAGAGGGCGAGCAGCCGAGGTGTGCCCCTGTAGTCTCGGTGTGCATAGACGAGTCGAACCGAGAGAGATGCATGGAAATCGGAGCCGAGCTGGACGAAACGTTAAAAATCGAGCTGATCTCCTTCTTAAAGGAGAACATTAACACTTTCGCATGGGCCGCAGAAGACATGCCCGGGATCAGCATCGATATTACCTGCCACGAACTGAATGTCGATCCTACTTTCAAACCCGTGAAGCAGAAGAGAAGGAAGCTCGGGCCAGAGCGAGCGAAAGCGGTTAACGACGAGGTAAGCAGACTTTTGAAGGTTGGATCTATTGCCGAGGCGAAGTATCCCGACTGGCTCGCAAACCCAGTAGTAGTAAAAAAGAAGAATGGGAAATGGCGGATCTGCGTGGACTTTACAGATCTAAACAAAGCGTGCCCGAAGGATAGCTTCCCGCTACCTCACATAGATCGCCTCGTCGAAGCAACCGCTGGCAACAAACTCCTTTCGTTTATAGATGCTTTTTCTTGATATAATCAGATCCTGATGAATCCCGACGATAGAGAAAAGACAGCATTCAAAACGGATTTGGGCATATACTGCTACAAAGTAATGCTCTTCGGGCTCAAGAACGCCGGGGCGACCTACCAAAGGCTGGTGAATAAGATGTTCGCAAGTCAACTCGGTAAAACAATGGAGGTTTACATAGATGACATGTTAGTAAAGTCACTCGAAGAGAAAGATCACATCGCTCACCTCAGAGATTGCTTCGCCCAACTAAATCTACATAACATGAAGTTAAATCCGACGAAGTGCCGGTTCGCAGTAACCTCCGGAGAGTTTCTCGGATACTTGGTGACGAACCGGGGAATCGAAGCAAATCCGAAGCAGATTGACGCCTTGGCTAAGATGGCATCGCCCAAGAACAAACGAGAAGTACAGCGACTTACTGGGCGCGTCGCCGTATTAAACCGATTCATCTCAAGATCAACGGAAAAATGCTTGCCATTCTACGACACACTCCGAGGCAATAAGAAGTTTGAGTGGACGGAAGAGTGCGAGCAGGCCTTCCAAGAGTTGAAAAGCTACCTCGCCACCCCGCCCGTGCTTGCAAAACCAGTCGAGGGAGAGCCATTGTACCTATACATCGCTGTTTCAGTTACAGCGGTAAGCGGGGTCCTGGTCCGAGAGGAGCGAGGCGAACAGAAGCCCATTTTCTACGTAAGCCAAACTTTGGCCGATGCGGAGACACGGTACCCGCAAATGGAAAAGTTAGCACTCGCAGTGGTGATGTCCGCACGAAAGCTCAGGCCTTATTTCCAGTCACACTCCATCATATTGTTAACCTCCTTCCCACTACGGGCTATATTGCACAGTCCAAGCCAATCCGGAAGACTAGCCAAATGGGCAGTGGAGCTTAGCGAATATGACATCGAGTACAGGAGCAAAACCTGCGCGAAATCTCAAGTCCTAGCAGATTTCTTGATCGAACTCCCAACCGAAGGGACCGACGAACCAACCCAAGATTTTACTTGGATCCTCCATGTCGACGGCTCATCATCAAAACAGGGGTCAGGAGTCGGGATCCGGTTGACTTCGCCAACTGGCGAAATCTTGGAGCAATCTTTCAGATTGGCCTTCCATGCGTCAAACGATGAAGCTGAATACGAGGCTCTGATCTCTGGGATTATATTAGCTCGCGGGCTTAAAGTCCAAAAGATTCGTGCTTTTTGCGACTCCCAACTAGTCGCGAACCAGTTTAATGGAGAATACACGGCAAGGGACGAGAGAATGGAAGCATACTTTAGCGTCGTCCAAACACTCGCTAAAGAGTTCTATGAGTTTGAACTAACAAGAATACCCCGAGGTGAAAACGCTCAAGCCGACGCACTGGCAGCACTTGCCTCGTCATCAGATCCTGGTTTAAAGAGAATCATCCCAGTGGAATTTATCGAGCGACCTAGCATCGAAAATCTCGAAACAGTCAACTTGATCATTCCGATGGAAGGAGACGAAGCGGTAGCTGATGAACAGGCACAGGAAGTCGGGCCAGCCAACGACGGATAAGCGGAGATGGAAACGGAACCGCAACAGGAGAGCGAGTACGGATGCGACCATGGATGGATGGGACCAATCCGATCCTACATAATGGACGGAGAAGTTCCAACAGACAAATGGGCGGCTCGAAAACTCAAAGCCCAAGCAGCTCGATATGTTCTACTCGACGGCGAAGTATTCAAATGGAGATTCTCGGGACCATTAATGACGTGTGTTGAGGGCTCAAGAAGTTCACGAAGGCTCGTGTGGAAATCACTCTGGCGGAAGATCGTTGGCAATCAAGATCAAGCGTCACGGATATTATTGCCCGACCATGGCGAAAGACAGCGACATATATTCGTGGAAATGTGAAAAGTGCCAGCGCCATGCCCCAACAATCCATCAACCCACGGAACTGCTGTCCTCCATTTCCTCACCGTACCCTTTCATGCGATGGTCAATGGATATCGTCGGCCCACTACATCGATCGAAGCAAAAGAGATTTCTCCTCGTCCTGACCGATTATTTCTCCAAGTGGGTCGAGGCGGAATCTTATGCTAGCATCAAAGACGCTCAAGTCGAAAGTTTCGTTTGGAAGCACATCATATGCCGACACAGAGTCCCTTACGAGATTGTGACTGACAATGGTTCCCAATTCATCTCCACTCGCTTCGAAACATTCTGTGAGAAGTGGAAGATAAGGCTCAGTAAATCCACGCCTCGTTATCCACAAGGCAACGGACAAGCCGAGGCGGCGAACAAAACCATACTTGACGGCCTGAAGAAACGTCTCGATGAAAAGAAGGGACGCTGGACAAACGAGCTCGAAGGAGTCCTCTGGTCACACCGAACAACCCCAAAACGGGCAACAGGCGAAACCCCATTTGCACTTGTCTACGGGACGGAATGCGTAATTCCCCCCGAAGTGGACTTTCCCGGGGTTCGCCGATGACTCTTACCCGGACAAGAAGGCCTAAATCACCTCATGCTCTTAGACGACCTCGATTTGATCAACGAGCGATGCGACCAAGCACTTATTCGGATGCAGAACTATCAACAAGCCACAGCTAAATACTACAACTCGAACGTAAGAAGCCACCGATTCAACGAAGGAGACCTCGTCCTCCGTAAAGTCTTCCAAAATACAGCCGAACGGAACGCCGGCAAACTGGGGGCTAACTGGGAAGGGCCTTACCGCATTACCAAAGTAGTCCGACCTGGCGTTTACGAGCTCGCCAACAACGCAATTGACGTCGCGGTACCAAGATCCTGGAACGTGATGCACCTAAAGAAGTATTACGTCTAAGTCATTCTGACAAAACCATGAACTACGAGGCGGTTTGATCCCCGAAAGGGGTACGTAGGCAGCTCTTCTCATGACGAGTTCAACTGCCCCCCTCCCAAAAAAAAGGGGGGGAGTGGGGTACGTATATACTCGTATACTCCCACGCTTTGTAACCACTTCGCTTAAATCAAAGAGCAAGTTTATTCAATTCGTACCTCAGCTCTTATCACTCACCTCGCCCGTTGTTGGCCACAACGGACGAACTATTACATCCTTTACGGATTCTAACTCCTGCGTCACTGGACAATGGAGTTCTCAAACATCCTCCACGGATTAAAGCGCGCTATATAAATCATGGCTGGGTATACCCCGGTCAAACATCATTGGGTAAATCCCATACGATGTTCTTTATGTCTCGCCGGAAAAACGGATAAATAAGCCGAGTTAGGCTCGCAAATCCTAAAGCTGTGGCGAAACATCCTAAACCCAACAACAGTTCGTTCTAAGCACCGTTAGTCCTATAAGACCTCACGAACATAATATTCACGGTTGGTCGTAGAATACGAGGTACCCATATATGTTCAAACCTAAACCCAGCAAAACACCTCGCTCCTTAGCAACGCTGGTCACTTACGCTACATAGCATCTATAAGTCAATCACGACAAAGACACTGCGGCTCTACCATCCGCAGCTCGTCTCTTAAAACATCTTTGGAATTTTGCATCTGATGTGCACAATCAGATACATAATATCCGAATATGCTCGAACATAAACCCAGCAAACACCTCGCTCCTAAGCAACGCTGGTCCCAAACGCAACAAAGCACATGTGGGCTGGTCGCGGCCAAAATACCGCGGCTCGCCCATTTTCAGGTCGTTTCCCGAAACACTCTTAAACTCGAAACCAAGGCAGACTCATCGCCACTTGGCGACATTACGTTTCGAACTCAAAGTCTAACATTTATAACCGCCTCGCGAGTAGGCCTATTCGGACAAACACGAAGCCATCGCTTTGAGGCAATATTTCGAGCAAAGCAAATTGCCTCGCCCGAATACAACTCAACTCTTAATCATTAAGCATAAAAGGGTCGGGATGATCTACCCTAGACTTCATAGTCGCCTCGCCCCTGAACGGCACTGATCCTAACCACTACGCCTCTTTCGGCTGTGGCTCGTCCCATAGAAAAAGACGAGTCGAGTAAACTCTAAAACTATTTGAGTATAAAAAAAATCAGACGCGATCAGGTGTATAATTTAAACACTTCGCTTCGCCGTAATAGAATAGCAACGCTTCATAACATAAGTCATAGCATAATAATCCGTAGCATAAGTCAAAGTGGATAAAGCCATCTAGGCACCAAGTCCAAAACAAAAAAAAAAAAAACAACAAATCAAAGCATAAAAATTCGAAGGCGTTCCCTAAGCTGCAGGCTCGGAGGTCTCAACGATCTTAGAACCCTTCTCGGCGACCAGCTCGTCGACCCTAGGAGTAACAACGTTCGACCCTGCGGGATCTCCTACGCCAGCCTTTGAAGCCATAACTTCTATCGATTCATTAGCAAAGAAGGGCGGGACAGAATCACTGGAAGCCGGAGAAAGCTTCAGATCCTCACGCAGGTCAGTCGCGAGACGCTCGAATTCTACGTCAGCATCGACAAGCTCCTCTTTCCATCCGGTCAGGGTTGCCAACTCTGCGTCTAGAGAAGGAGGGTCCGCGCCCATAAGAAGCTCGACGAGCTGAAGATTACCCTCGGCCTGTGCAAGCTCAATAACCTTCGTACGGGCAGGCCCCTTTAGCTTCTCGATCTTCTCCTCTGCTTGGCAAATGCGATTCTGGAATTTCAAGCCAAGTTCCCTCTTCGCCTCCTTATGCGCTCTCCTGGCCTCGACCTCGCGCAACTCCCTCTCGGCTTCGAGCTGTCGCTTGAGAGAAGCGATATCCGACTTGCGTTTGAGTTTTTGAAAGTTGAGACGAACAGCAAGGGCTTCGGCTTCGTCACGTTTCCTCCTGAACTCGTCCCTCTTGTCTTCGAGCTTCTTCATTCGAGCTGCAGCCTTCTATAATTCAGCGGAATGTTTTAACTCGGCCTCGTCAAGACTGGCCTTAAGAGCAACGGCGTCGCTGCGAGCCTCCTGGTACGACGCGAATCCTCTCGAGCCTCTCGTTCGTACCCCGCGACCATCTTGTTTGCCGCTTCGATGAACTGAAACATGGTCGCAAGCTCTCCTTTAAAAAAAACATATATATATATACATATATATCACAAGAGCGGCCAATACAAAAAACAGTTACCTTGACTCCTTTGAGCGCCATCTTGGCGTACTTCTTACTCTGAGCAAGAGTATCCGGCGCAGGAAGACGATCCCCTGAATGAGCAATCTTAAAAAAGAACGTCACAGACGATGCGGCCTCATCAGCAGGCTCATCAGAAGCGGCTAAGGCAGGATCCGCATCCGGAGCAGATGAAGGAACAAGGGGATCTCGCCTCGCCCTCTACCGCGAAACGGTCGCATTTCCCGCCTTATCTCCCCCCGACGCGACACGCTTCAAGTTTCTCTTGTCTGCTTCGCCCTTATCGGTTCATAAAGGAACCTCAGACCTCTCTGCGTGACGAGATAAGGAGGAACCTTCGGGTCGCAAGGAAGACTTCAAACCCGCGACGATCTCAGACGAAACTCTAGGTGCTTTCGGCCTCGCCTCGCCTGAAACCTTTGAACCAGAGTTCGCCTCGCCCAAGATCATGGAATTCGCGTTTGCCTCGCGCGAAATTCTAGGGCTCGCCTCTTTCGACCCAACTGGTTCTTTCTCTTTTTCTCTTGCTTGCCTCTTGGCTTCCATCGCCTTTTTTGTCGCGAAGAGTCATCTTGGCCGCCAGTTTGTAAATCGGGTCGACGTCGGAGGAATAAGGAGATTCGGAATAATTTATGTCAATCCCGAGGTTGAAAGCCCGAGCACGTTCCACTCTTTGCAAAGTAAAGCTCCTCGTCCAATGAGTCCTCCTCTGGCAGAACAGCTCCACCGAATCCAGAAAATCTTCGGGAATCCTTAGCACGATCTGACGCTCTGCAAAAAAAAAATAATAAGCGTTAGTAACGGTTCTCACTTCGACTCGAGCACGAAATCCCTAAGTATGACAACGATTCTGCTACCAATTCGTCCCCAGTCCGTCTTGACCCTCTCGAGCCATGCCGCGGGTACTGAGGCGTCATTTATCAACACAAAGAAGAAACGACTCTTCCAGTCTCTGTCGTTACTGGGAAATCCTTGAATAACCAGCCAGTCCCTCTTGTTACCGATGCAATATGTTTCAGATTTCGGATTTCTACGAATATCCAATAGGTTCAAAAGATGACCGACGGAGAGTTCGACCTCACACTCGTAACCAAGAACGACGAGGCCAATCAGATGGCGAAGGCCTCGAGGTGTGATCTGGGCCAAGGCAAGCTTGTACTTCCATAGATATTGACAAATCACTTCTGGGATGGGGAACCAAAAAAGGCAAAGGTAGAAGAAACTCTCATAAACTGTAAAGTATCCGGGAGGCGGATGGTCTGTTCGCTCTGCCAGAGTGGGCAGCAGGAACTCAACCTCCTCGCTGATATTGAAGCGAGCCCTCAGATCTTTTAAACTCTCAGAAGTCTAGAGCGTAGACCCTGGCGGATCAGCAACTTTCCTCTTCACCCTCCTCTTTTGGGGCTGTTGCTCCTTCTGAAGTTTCACCATCTCTGCGAGCTCTCTCTTTGCCGCGACCGGATCCCAGTTCCAGTCCTCCTCTTCGGGTTTTATCCCTATCGCTTCAACTGCATGAGGAAGACGTTTGACTGTGGAAAGGGGGTTCTCACCCTCGATGACCAGAGCGTCACCCCCGAAATCCGCTTCGTTCGGTCTATTACTCGAAGAATTAACCGAGCCATCAAGGTTTGAATCGACCTCGCCACAATGACTCTCCTCGCCTCTGCGAGATAATACACTCGCTCCGTCCCGAGATCCCGTCTCACCTCGGCGAGATGATACGCTCGCCTCGCCACGGGATTCCTCCCTTCGACGAGATGATGCGCTCGCCTCGCCACCGGATTCCTCGCTTCGACGAGATGCGTACGCATCGCCACGAGATCCCGCCTCACCTCGGCAGGACATCTCGGCGGCTTCGCTCCAAAAACTCACATCACTGCGAGATCTCACCTCGCTGCGAGGCCCTACCTTGCCTCGTCGAGACAATACACCGACCTCACCCCAACGACTTGACTCGCCCTGACTAGACACTAAAGCTTTGGAGCGCACGTTGCCTCGCTCGGATCCAGCAGTCAAAAGATTTACCTCGGACCCGGAAGAGGGAGAAGGCGCCATGGAAGTTTTGAAGAAAGATCAAAAACGGACCGGAGTATTTAAGGCGGACGGTGGCGGAACGGCCAAGGAAAGAAAAACCCTAATCGGAAATTTAACATAAAAAAAGGGAGAAAGAAGAGAGGAAACAAACCTTGGAAATTTGTGGAAGTTGGAGATAATAAAAAGTGAGGAGAGGCCTCGCTACTTATAGACACTTCATCGCCTCGCCTTGGGAGTATACGAGATGATTACAGTCCCCGAGGTGGATCAATCTCTAAATAGGCTTTTTTTTTTGGAGCCCAAAAGATCAAAAGTTAAGGCCCAATAAAAAGCCCACGAATGATGTATAAAAAATTTTCTAAGTATGGAAGAGAAGGTGGCGAGGCCAGAACATTATGTTTTGGCGAAGTGAGGGTGAGGTGAAACACGTCGCCCACAAAACTAATCATCGAGCCACGCCTGGATAACAGAACATTTCGCCTCGTCCACGAATAGAACCACTTCGCCAACACAAAACATCATCCTGGCCTAGGCGAGGAGAAATAAAGCGATTTGACCTCGCCCCGGCGAGGTGAAGCAAGGTATTTTCGCCTCGCCCAGGCGAGGAGAAACAGAGCTTTTTTGGCCTCGTCACGACGAGGTGAAGCAAGGCATTCTCACCTCGCCCAGGCGAGAAAAAGAAAAGCAATTTGACCTCGCCCCGGCGAGGTGAAGCAAGGTATTTTCGCCTCGCCCAGGCGAAGAGAAACAGAGCCTTTTTGGCCTCGTCACGACGAGGTGAAGCAAGGCATTCTCACCTCGCTCAGGCAAGAAAAAGAAAAGCAATTTGACCTCGCCCCGGCGAGGTGAAGCAAGGTATTTTCGCCTCGCCCAGGCGAGAAGAAACAGAGCTTTTTTGGCCTCGCCACGACGAGGTGAAGCAAGGCATTCTCACCTTGCCAAGGCGAGAAAAAGAAAAGCAATTTGACCTCGCCCCGGCGAGGTGAAGCAAGGTATTTTTGCCTCGCCCAGGCAAGGAGAAACAAAGCCTTTTGGCCTCGTCACGGCGAGGTGAAGCAAGGAACTCTCACCTCGCCTAGGCGAGGAGAAGAGAAGCGATTTGACCTCGCCCCGGTGAGATGAAGCAAGGCATTTTCATCTCGCCCCAGCAAGGGGAGGTAAAACATTTTCGCCTCGTCCTACCAGAACAAAGCATTTCATCTTGGTGAAGCAAAAACTCTTGATCTCGCCTCTCTTGACACCTCGTCACCCTCACCTTTGAGTCTAACGAGCTCGGGGGCTAACTGTTGGGGTCGGTTTTCACCCTAGCGAGATCAATGGAAAAATGGCTACGTATAGAAGTGATTTTTGGCGATGCCCAGAATTTGCACGGGCGAAGCCGGTCACCTCACCCAAACCGTGCACGGGCGAGGTGAACCGTGCAAAACCCGGGCGAAGCCAATCACTTCGCCCAAACCGTGCACGGGCGAGGTGAACCGTGCAAAACCCGGGCGAAGCCAATCACCTCGCCCAAACCGTGCACGGGCGAGGTGAACCGTGCAAAACTCGGGCGAAGCCAATCACCTCGCCCAAACTGTGCACGGACGAGGTGAACCGTTCAAAACTCGGGCGAAGCCAATCACCTCGCCCAAACCGTGCACGGACGAGGTGAACCGTGCAAAACCCGGACGAAGCCAATCACCTCGCCCAAACCGTGCACGGGCGAGGTGAACCGTGCAAAACTCGGGCGAAGCCAATCACCTCGTCCAAACCGTGCACGGGCGAGGAAATTTCTAATCAAGCCCGGAGGCAAAGGCCCATGAAACAACAAGGCGAAGGCCCATGAAGCAATAAGGCGAAGCCCCAACTCAGACCCAAGGCGAAGCGATGTGCAAGTGGGCCGAGTTTAAATCCACGAAGAAGTCTGAAGCGGTGTTTACCCTAGAAGACGAAGCCTTGAAGAAGGGGGCGCCGCGAAGGGGATAAGGAGGGATTATCTACGCAAATATACTTCGAGATCTTCGTTTGGATTGCGACTAGGAGTTGTATAAATAGAGAGTTTAACTCATTAGCGCGAGACATCTTTTTCGACCTAGCAAGAGACTTAGCAATACTTGTACCAAAAGCTTACGAAGCAGCTTTAATAAAATCACCATCTTTGGATCTTTGTTCTCTCGTGTTTTAACTTAGAATCTTTACGTTCTCTTTTATTTTTAACAGACAAATTCTATTGTGTGAAATCCAGCCCACACAATAGCTGCTATGTGATCATTGGGTTCAAAGCTTGCAATAAAGCATGCAAAGCCAATAATCAAGTAATTGCCCTTGGCCATTTTCTTATAGTCATACTTCTTTTCATGTGTCACGCGCTTGCCTGAGATATCCCCAATTAAATCTTACTTTTTATGATATTTGTGGATGGGACCCGGCTTGACTTCCTGTCAGAGCTTTGTGTCTGTGATCCATAGCTGTTGAAGTGGAAATCACTGATGACTCAGTATTCTGAGGCTGTCCATCCAACTGACTCTGGGAATCCTGATTGGACGTATGCTCCTCTATATCAGACTTTGAATCTGATGTTTTCTCAGGACTACCTTCTTGTGTGTTACACGGAGCTGATGTTTCCTCACCTGCTCGGGTTTGCTCCTCGTCTGACGTGCTCAATAGCTGAAGTCTGACAGCTATTCCTAAGGCATCATCAAACACAACATTGACCGTTTCCTGAACCTGTCTTTCATGTTTGTTGTACACCCTGAAAGCTGTGCTCATTCCTGAGTAGCCCAAGAAAAGTTCATCATCACTCTTGGAGTCAAACTTGTCCAATTGATCCTTTTCATTCAGGATGTAACACGTACACCCAAACACATGGAAGTACTTTACGATTGGCGTCTTTCCTTTCCATAGTTCATAGGGTGTCTTGTTTGTACCTTTTCTGACATACACCTGATTGATCACATAACATGCTGTGTTGACTGCATCAGCCCATAAGTGCTTAGCAACTTGATTTTTGATAAACATGGCTCTGGCCATTTCTTAGAGAGTTCTGTTCTTCCTTTCGACCACACCATTCTGCTGTGGTGTGCGGAGAGCAGAATATTGATGAACAATTCCCTGTTCCACACAGAACTGATCAAAAACAGCATTCTGAAACTCTCCTCCATGGTCACTGCGGATCTTCTTGATGCCAGTTTTCCTTTCATTCATCAGTTGCAAAGCCAGAATCTTGAAACTATTGACTGTCTCAGACTTTTCTCTCAGAAATCTAACCCATGTATATCTGGTAAAGTCATCAACAAGAACATATATGTATTTTACCAGCAATGCTCTCTGTTTGAATGGGCCCCATGAGTTCCATGTGAATAAGATCGAGTGGCTGCTTGGACTGTATTTCTTGTATATCCTTGTGATGCACTTTGACCTGCTTTCCCTTAGCACAGGGACCACAGTCAAAGTCATGTTGCGGCTTTAGTTTGGGCATTCCCCTGATCACTTCTTGATTACTCAGCTTGATCATCGTTCGAACATTCATATGCCCAAGTTTCTAATGCCATATCTTAAGATCACTCGCTTTAGTTGCAGTCAAGCATACTTCTGCTGGTTTCCACATATAACAATTGTTGTCGGATCGCTTTCCTTGTATTTTGACGACACATGTTGATCGTAGGCTTGGCACTCAGTACTAGTGAATGTTACCGACATCCCCTTATCACATAACTGACTGACACTGATGAGGTTAGCTTTGAGACCCTCCACCAAATATACGTTGGCCAGATGCGGTTGATCTGGTCCTGATGTGTCTCCTTTACCTTTAATCTTGCCCTGTGCTCCTCCTCCAAATGTGACCTTTCCAGCAACAATGTCTTCACATACTTTGACATTTTGGTGACTCTCTGTCATGTGTCTAGAACATCCACTGTCGAAATACCATGCCTTCTCCTAAGATTTCAGTGCATCAACAGTGTATGCAACATAACTATTTTGATTCGCCTTTTCAACCCACATATGTTGTGGTCTGCGATTCTCAAAGCCGTGTTGACTAGGTCTGCTCACAGATCTTTTCTGTTTAATAAAATCATAACAGAAAGCTCTGATGTATTCGGGTCTTCCACAGAAGTAGCATCCATACATGTCATAGATCTTCCGACCACTTGAGTTGTAGTAAGTACATCTGGCATACGCACGCATCTGTTTTCCTTGACTCACAGGCCTGTAATGTACGTCAGAGGTGATGTGTTGACCAGACATAAGTGGTCGAGGTCTCAGACTGTCCATATCAGCGCCTTGAAGATCGGAGTTTCCTTTGACGAACTTTGTCTAGCTATTAGATGTGCTACCGTAATGATATCCAAGACCAAAACATCTCTTGCCTGAGCGCTCTATTGACAAAACTTTGTCTAGACCATCTGTTCCACTGGTTAGCATCTTGATATTTCAAAGTTGACCACTCAATTTTCCTTCCAGTTTTCTGGTCGTTTCCCTTTCCCTTCCAAGAGCCTCAGTCAATGATGTATTTGAGTCACGAAACAACTGGTTACCATCAATTTCTGTTTTGAGCTTGGCGTTCAGTTCTTCACAGAGTCTCAGTAAGGCATCCTTTTCCTTGTTCAACAGATCTCTATTGGCTCGAAGTTTGATCATAGTCTCACACAGCGCTTTGTTTTCCTCAAACATGACTGAAAAATCATCTGCTTCGTTATCTGTTCCTTCATCAGACTCAACATCCTCATTGATAATGCAAAGATAGGCCAGCAGATTCATTTCATCTTCTTTACTGTCTTCAGAGTCTGAGTATACACACATACGACTTCTCCTTGTTACGGTTTCATCCAACACACTCAAACTTCGAGTGTTCCACACCTTTGCATTCGGTACATCTGAGGGTTTCCCTCCTCTTGATTGTAGGACACTCGGACCGAATGTGTCCATACCCCTCATACTCATGGCACTGAATCTCTGTCTTCCTGGACTGTTTCTCAACCTCTGTTCTCCTTCAACTTTGTTGACCGTTGACCCAAATCTCCTATGTCCTTTGTCAAACCGTTTGAAGTATTTTTTGATAATCAAACCAAACTTTATCATCCAAGTCATCTGATACAGTGGCCTCCTTTGCAGCGAAAGCAATTTCCTTGGACTTCCCAATCCTCTTGGATTTTAAATCCAGTTCATGTGCTTGCATCATCCCTACAACATGGTTGTACTTCATCTCGTCAGAATTCTGTGACACCTCGAGAGCTGATCGATATCCTTAAAATTTTTCCGGCAGACACCTCAAGAACTTTTTCACCAGTTTCTTGTCCTTGTATTTTTTACCCAGAATTAACGACTCATTGGCAATCGATTTCAACTTCCCACAGAATGACTCGACCGTCTCATCATCTCCCATAGTGATCGTTTCAAACTGTGACGCTAACATGTCAATCCTGGTTCTCTTTATTGAGTTGGTCCCTTCATACGCTGTTGTTAGATAGTCTCAAATCTCTTTAGCCGTTGTACAGCCCTGAACCTGTTGAAACTGGTCTTTGGTGAGAGAGTATCATATGACTGTCATCGCTCTGGAGTTGAACTTTGACATGTTTTTTTCCTCGACTGTCCATTGCAGTTTTGGCTTTGGATAGTCGTTGCCATCTGTATCAACAATGCTTGGAGTTGTCCATCCCTCCTCAACCATGGTCCAGGCATCTTCATCTATCCCCTTGATGAGGGCTTGGACTTGAACTTTCTACCAACCAAAATTTTCTTTCTCGAGTGTCAAAGATCTCATTGAAACCACTTGTTGCATATTTTCCATCCTCTTCCCAGATCACACCTGATTTGAAAGAATAAACACTCTTTAGCATATATCTGCTCTGATACCAATTAAAAGAACAGAAAATAGAACAACACAGATTTCTGTGTCTTGGACAGCACCAAGATGAATGCTTTTATTCACTTGAATCAATACGTTAATCTTGTCATGATTACACTTAGTTTGGATTTACACAACTCTAGAACTCTAGATTGTATCAACTGATCTCAAACCTATACTACAACTCACAACACGTGATTCTAGTTCTACCCAATACGAACACTAACCTCAAAGCTTCTTCTTCTGATTTGCACAAAGCTTTAGGTGCTGTATGATCTATTGCTTAGGTTCTAAGTGTTAACTTTTTTACTTCTGCCCTCATCTCTTTTATACTAAAAGCCCTAGAATAAGCAAAATGTAAGTTTCCTAATTCTAATCTTTAGTTTTCTTTTCACTTTACTTTTCCCATATACTAGAATATATGAAAGGCCTTGAGAAAGTCTCATTGGCACGTCATCTTTTATCTTCCGTATGTAGAGCTTTTCAAGTCTTCGTTCTTCTCATGTGTGTGTGTTGCTTACTCCATCTCAGTTGCATCTTCAGGGTTTTCAAGGATTGATGCTTTCGTGCATGTTCCGCCCTAGAGAATTACGTTGCATTCTACTTAATGTTAAATTTAATCCAAAATCAGTTTACTCACAAGATCATTTATGGAGGTGATGGTAATAGAGGTGAATACAGTTTCAGGAATGACTCCTTCCACTGTTTTATTCCAACAGGTGACATTCCTATATTCAAATATGTTTTTGAAGTATATCAAACTAAACTGAAACAGCAACAACAAAGAAGTCGTTTGTTTTGGATTGTATTTGTTTTTATCAATGAACTTAACTCGTTTTTTATTCAAAGAACTTTGTATATAAAGATGTGTTAGAAGTATATCAACTAAACTGAAACAACAACAAAAAAAAGTCGTTTGTTTTTGGTTTGTGTTTGTTTTTATCAAAGAACTTAACTCTAGTGGGACACTGAGATAAACACATTCTTGTTTTGTTTTGGGATTCCAAACAAACCCAAAGGCAATAGCAGAGGAGCCACCAATGTACCCTCCTCAATTCTTTCGCACACTTCTCCACCTTGCTTCACAAAGAGTGAAGTAAGTTTTTCCCAAAGGCACCAGCACCGCTGGTAAAACGTTAGTGGTAACATGTTTAAGATATGTTACACTCCTAGTAGCACCACGAGGAGGCTTGATTTGTAGAACTGGTTAGACTATTTATGTTGAAATTTATATATAAGTTTAACCAGTTCCACGAGTCAAGTCTCTCGTGGAATAAGCTTCTATAGGGTGGGGTTTGGGGTTTGGTTGTATTATGCTATTGGAAATGTAACCCATGTTGAAGATGCTACACTCGCATTTTGGCCAGGTGCCTTTGAAAATAGCTCTTACTATGGCGTATATAGCTTGGGCTAACAAGCTTCCATGGGATCAGGTTTGTTCTTTTAAGTTGAGATTTATGTAAAGCTGAGTCTTAAACCCACCTGATGATACGCTGACTACTTTCATGTGCTTTTTAGTGTTGCTCTTGACACAATCAAGCGCCACTTGTTCTGAAACATAATGGGGGAGAGCTGAGTGCCATTTTGTTGTATCCTTGGCTTTGTTCTATATATCTCTATGGCATTTTATTTTCAATGTGGACGACATACCATCAGTTTAGCTATTGTGCTGGTATTTTCAACGGTGAAAGATGACAACAGATAAGTCTCTCATTGCTTAAAGGGACTCTTTTTCCTCTCTTTTGTTTTGTTAAGAAACCCATTGTGATCATGTGATCGTGGAAACATATAAATTTTTATGACGCCTGAGATTTATCTTTCATTCAACTTAAAATTCTATTATCCAACAACAAATAACTTATCTCCTATCACAAACATGACTATAAAGTTTAAAACCCTAATCCTAATAGGAATGTGATGCAGCGTATCCTTAACCTTGTCAAACACGTTTTGGCTTTTACCTTTCGACAAGATCTTGGCTTTCTTTTCCTTTTCTTTTGAAACTTATGTTTCCCAATCTAAAAAGGAATAGTACCTAATCGAGAGCTTTGCTTTCTTATAAATAGACCCAATTGAATTTTAGAAGCAGAAGAGTTTTATCTAAAAGAGGGAGACTAATCGTGAAGCACAGAGAAGGAGAAAACATTATCGACAGAGAGGAATGTCTTCGAGGTCTATTGTTGAGATTGAGGATCCGAACTCCATTATCTTTAGTGGGCTTCCCAGTCACTTCACAGAGGCACAGGTCCCGGGGCTCTTTGAGTTTTTTGGTCCCCTAAGAGATTTCAATCTGATTAAATACAGTGAGACAGGAATCTCAAAGGGATTTGGATTCTGCGTTTACCAAGATCCATCACTGACAGATATAGCATGTGCTGCTCTGAACGGGGTTGAGATAAGCGGTATGAAGCTTGCGGTGAGGGGGGCATGCGATTCAACCTAAAACCGAGCAACAACTTGAGATTGCTTTGCAGAGGCTTGCGATACAACCAGAAGGTTTGTAAGCTCTCGGGAGTAATTTACAAAGGTGCTTATTTTTGGAACAATTAAGCTTGAATAATTTTCTAATATGTAATCGTTTTTTTCTTTTTTAATAAAGAACGTTTCAAGTATTTAAAAGCTTCGATATTCAGCGAACTTAGAACATCTGTTACGGAAGATTTGAGTTTTGTTCATAGTTTCAAAACTTTATCGATATCGTTATGTTCCGTTGCTGGGCGGGAGCAGAAAAATTATTTATATAGGGTATAAAAAAATATTATAATAAAAAATTACAATTATAAAATTTTTATTGAAAAATGATATTTTATAATAAATTTCGAATTTTAGGTTTAAAAAAAATATACTGATAAATAAAATTATTTTCATCGATTTTTAAATATTTTTACATATAAAAATATATACTCCTTTAAAATATATATAAATAATAATAAAATGACTTTTGTACAACATTAGACTATAAACTATTTGATAAACATCTAATAAAATTTAATGTTTTTAGTTATTTATTTTTAAGTATATAACTGTAAAAAAAAACTAGTTTATTAAAATTCAAAGAAAGAAAAATAACAAATGTATATTAAAAATATAAAAGAAATGAAAAAGATATAAAATATAATAAAAAGAATAAGATGATAGAAAAAGTTGGAAAAAGACATGTTTAAATGAAAATTAAATAAATAAAGAAAACATGAAAGATACAACAAAACTTTTGCTGAAAAACTTCAAATGTTATTATCTAAAACCAACTAATCTAACATATAAGATGAAGTAGTTGCTTATAGTTGCTCATTAGAAAATCTATGTAATTAGTGTGGGGCATGTGCCCCACCCCATCACCATATAGATCCGCCATAATGTGAGCTCTGATTTGTGTTATCTCTATGGCCTTTGGGCTTTAGAGACTGTGCTGGTGAAAAGGATCCAGTCCATACAAGTCTAAGTGAAAACCTATTTATGTCCGGTTTCATTTGGTTTTCCGAAAACATACACAAGTTGATTCCATAGATATAAGCATAAACCGGACATAACCAGAGTTGTATAAAAAGAACAATCATCAAATCAAAACGAATTAATATGTACATACATGGTAGCGGAAAATTCATCCTCTAATTAACGTACACCTATTGCTGTCTATACTTGGGTGCTTTTATGATCTTTTCCTTTTTTTAATGATTTTTTTTCTTCTTTTTATGATTTTTTCCATTTTGTATGAAGTTTTCCTTTTTTGTGTCGATGCTATCTTATAATAAATATAGCTGATTTCTTGTAAAGAAACTCACGACTTGTTTTCTTGTACATCTGTTGCATTCAGAGAGACTATCTTACAAGTTCTCCAAGTCTATCGAAACGTTCTTCTTCCCACCTAAAAAACCCTAATCCTCTCTTCTCATCAGGGACGAATGTCTCGGAGAAACAGTGCTGGGCTTGAGGATCGGGACCGTATTTTTGTGTGTGGGCATCCGGATGTGTTCACAGAGACAAAGATCAGAGAGATCTTGGAGTGTTTTGGTGCCCTAAGACTTTTCGATTTGGTCAAAGACAAGGCAACAGGAAAGGCAAAGGGATATGGATTCGCTGCTTACCAAGATCCATCAGTGACAGATATTGCATGTGCTGCTCTGCGCACGATTCAGATCGGCGATAAGAAGTTTGCAGTTAAGCGTGAGCATGCGAATATTCAACCTAAAGTCGAGCGAGAACTTCGGATTGCTATGCAGAGGCTTGCGATACAAGCAGGAGGTCGTAACGAGCAAGAACTTCATATTGCTTTGCAGAGGCTTCTGATACAAGAAGAATAAATAAGATCAAAGGGTGCTTCTGTGTTTCTAGTAACGATTGAATACTGGAATCTTTGTAATCGTTTTATTAGTCATTAATTAATGATATGTATTAAGCCTCGGAAACAGTTTCAAGTACTAATAAAAATGATGTGGTTAAACTCAGCATCCTCTTTCTTGTTGAGAGTCTTACCTCAAGAGAAACAAAAGTAAAGAAATCAATAATGCATATATAAGATCTGTATTTTTTTCAATGTAAGTTAAAAAAGAAACTATTTTTATAGGAATTAAATTGAAGTACCAAAAATAATCTGAACCTAGTGGAAATATGTCTTTGTCACATTAACTAATGGAAACTGATACAAAAATATTGGATATAAAAATGAAAAAAATGAAAATGGCTGTGAGTTGAAACGTTGGCTCACAAGTTAGGTGGCTTTTATGGACGAACAACACGTTCACCAGCTTCTTGATGGGAAGAGTAAATCTAAAGGCTTTACGACTATTTTTATGAATTTTCTTATTAGTTTGTTACAAATGCAAAAACAAGCCATATAAATATATCAAAAATTACATCTAGCAAATATTATATATATCCGTTATATTTTTTTTTTCTTATTCAAAGCTGTTATGGGGCAGATTAATGAAGTACTTTTAAGTTTTTATAATTTTTAAAAGAAATAGAGCGAAGGAAAAAAACAAAACGATAATATAAATACGGTCCAGAGCAAAGACGTCTCGATTTTGTTGGCTAACTACCGAAGCTGTAGCTACCTCCTTCGCCCTTCCTTCATTCTCTCTCTCCTTTCACTCTCAACGGTAAGATCCGCCATTTTCATCGATTTCTTCTTCTTCATCTTTCTCTGATCCGTATCCAATTTGTGAATTTTCTCCTTTAATTCTAGCTCTCTGTTGTTCATGTCGAATTATATTCCGTAGAGTAATTTTGTTGAAACTCTCTCGTGTGCCATTGTGGTCGATATGATGTTCCACATTGTCCCTAAAGTTTAATCTCGAATTCGTGAGTGTTCGAAATCGTCATTAGACTCGGATTTAAAGATTTTTTGCTGTTTGATTCCGGGATCCCCGAGTCGAATTGTCGGCGATCTGATCGCGAAACGAATTTTTTTTTTTTTTTTTATGTTCGATTTCGTGTGATTCACTGGGCTGGATCTGTGAGATTTATCGATTTTTTCTTGTTCTCGTCTTGATTCTCTAGCTTCGTTCTGAGAAATGGCTCGTAAGAAGATCAGAGAGTACGACTCAAAGAGACTGGTGAAAGAACACTTCAAAAGGCTTTCTGGTAAAGAGTTGCCTATCAGATCCGTTCAGGTTAGATCGATTTCTTTCAGGATATTGTTCTTTTTCCGAAACTTTTGTTTACTGCATTGGTTTCTCCGTCATGAATCAGATGTTTAAAACCCAGAAGATGCTTATTCTTTTTCTTCTTATATTAAGAAACTAGTCCTCATAAATGCTAAAAGCTGCAGCATTTTGTAAAAAAAAAACCTGCAACATTGGTTCTATAAGTTTCAGAAATCTCAAAAGATATTTGCTTTTTTCTTGGTCTAGCATATTTTTTTTTTTGGTTCAAATTTGGTCTATATATATATATATATATATATATATATATATATATATATCTTAATCCAAATCATTGTCTATGCTCAACATTGGTTCGATATGTTTCAGAAGTCTCAAAAGATATTTGCTTTTTCTTGATCTAGCATATATTTGAATCCAAATCATTGTCTATAATGACTGCATAAGCTTAGTGGCCATTAATCTTCCCAGCTACATTATTTTGATGTTGTTCTGTTTACAGTTTTGAAACTGAATAGTGCTCTTACTGTTCTGTTGTGTTAACGCTTTATGTGACATGTTCATTGTTATATGTGTAGATTAACCAAGAGACTGATTTGTTCGATAAGTTTCAAAACTTTCAGTAGATATTTGCTTTTTCTTGATCTAGCATATATTTGAATCCAAATCATTGTCTATGATGAGTGCATAAGCACATTGGCTATTACTCTTCCCAACTACATTGTTTTGGAATTGTTCTGTTTACAGTTCTGAAATTGAATAATGCTCTTACCTGTTCATTTGTGTTAACGCTATATGTGACATGTTCATTGTTATATGTGTAGATTAACCAAGAGACTGATCTGAATGAGCTAGTAGAGAAGGAGCCTTGGCTCTCATCCGAGAAGCTGGTGGTGAAACCTGACATGTTGTTTGGAAAGCGTGGCAAAAGTGGTTTGGTTGCCTTGAACTTAGATTTCGCCGACGTTGCAACTTTCGTGAAAGAGCGCTTGGGAAAAGAGGTAAACTTGTTGAATTGAGCTTCTGAGACCATCTTTTGTTACCTTATTTGTTATTTTCTTTCTCTGTACTTCTAGTTTAGCTTTGCCTATCTATCATCTACAGGTAGAGATGAGTGGATGCAAAGGACCCATTACAACGTTCATTGTTGAACCGTTTGTCCCACACAATGAGGAGTTCTATCTTAATATCGTCTCGGATAGGCTTGGCTGCAGCATAAGCTTTTCAGAGTGCGGAGGAATCGACATTGAGGAAAACTGGGACAAGGTACCTTGGATGCTTTTTTTCATTTACTTACTAGTGCCTGTTTCACTATCTTCTTACCGTAAAAGCTTTAAACTGAGTCGAGACTCCACTTTCTTCTATAGGTCAAGACCATATCTGTACCGACGGGTTCCTCCCTGACACCTGACATATGTGCACCTCTTGTTGCAACCCTTCCTCTAGAGGTATATTGAAGCTGGAATATTAATGAGAATTGAAACCTTCGTTGTAACATATTACCGAATTTCAACCTTCAAAATTTCCATGTACAGATCAAAGGGGAGCTTGAAGATTTCATTCATGTTATCTTTACCCTATTCGAAGGTATGTTAAAGGTCACTGATTATACACACAAAACAAAGCAGATTTACAAATGACGAAATCTGAACCAACATCTGAAGCTTTTTCATTCTCTTCTTTATTTCTTGGGGGCACTAGATCTTGATTTCACTTTCTTGGAGATGAATCCTTTCGCATTGGTTGATGGAAAGCCTTATCCTCTGGATATGAGGGGTGAGCTTGATGACACCGCTGCTTTCAAAAACTTTAAGAAGTAAGTTTTGACTCTCAGCTTTTTTTCCAACTGTTCGAAGTCAAAGAGCTTTAAGAAGGCACATGATAAGCCATATTGCTGCTGTATTCAAGTGATTGCTTAAACTCTCACAATTTTGCAGGTGGGGCGACATTGAATTCCCTATGCCATTTGGAAGAGTGATGAGCCCCACAGAGAGCTTCATCCACGGTCTAGATGAGAAGGTATGATTTACCAAATCAGTCTAGAATTTGGCGGTTTGGGAAACAGGAGTTTCTGTATGACACTTTTGAACCTTTTGTATATGCAGACAAGTGCCTCTTTGAAGTTCACCGTTCTCAATCCCAAGGGAAGGATTTGGACTATGGTTGCTGGAGGAGGTGCAAGTGTCATCTACGCTGATACCGTAAGTTTCTATATAAATTCAACTGCATTTTTTTTTTCCTCCTTACAAGCCTTAGCCTCTGAGTTGTCTTCTAAAATGTTTATCTAGGTTGGAGATCTCGGATATGCATCTGAGCTTGGAAACTACGCTGAATACAGTGGAGCTCCCAAAGAAGACGAGGTTTTACAGTACGCTAGAGTCGTCATCGATGTAAGTTTGTTTTTTTTGTTTGTTTTCTGCTTCCACATAAGAACATCTGAAACCAACCAAACATAAAAGACACTTCTGACTATACAAAAACTGCAAATCTGCCAACTATTCAGTGTGCTACAGCGAATCCGGATGGAAAAACCAGAGCTCTGGTGATAGGAGGTGGAATTGCTAACTTCACCGATGTTGCTGCTACCTTCAATGGCATAATCCGAGCTCTCAAGGAAAAGGTAAATCAAGAAGAGAGTATATATGAGTATAAATGAGCTTTCTTCAACCTTTTATTCTTTGGTTTTGAACAGGAAGCAAAGCTGAAAGCAGCAAGGATGAATATATTTGTGAGGAGAGGAGGACCAAACTACCAAAAGGGACTTGCTAAAATGAGATCACTTGGAGATGAAATCGGTGTCCCCATCGAGGTATATATATACACAATATATAAACTCAGAAACACATTCCTGCTTAAACTCGATTCTAACTGTGTTGCTACTTTGTTTGATTTAAGGTGTATGGTCCTGAAGCAACAATGACAGGTATCTGCAAGGAGGCAATCGACTACATCACAGCGGCTGCATAAGCCTTTTTTACTCCTATCTGTAACTTCAATTGCTCCTTCTGGTTTGTGTTGAGACTTTTATGGTTGGATTATGTTTCACTTATTAAGTTCCTTAATGTATTCATAACAATAAACAAGTGTCTTCTTAATGTGTTGAGACTTAGTTTTTCTCCTTTGATTACCATAAATTTATATCGTGTCTAATGATTCAAAAGTGTATTCCCAAAACAAACAAAAGGACGTTATTAATAATACTAGGTATATACCCGCGCTGTATATACCCGCGACAGAAGTTGATTTAAATATTTTATTTATATGTTTAATATTAACATTGAACTAATTGTTTAAAATGTATTATTTGATTTGAAAGAGAACAAAGTAATATTGACATTTTGTATATTATGAAAGTATCATGAAAACAAAAATTAATTTATTTATGTGGGTTATTTTTAAATTATTTTTTATTGATTTAATGTTAATTTTTGATAAAATAAAAATATATTAAAATTAATATTATATACATATTTGAAGAAATATACAAATCTATTATTGAAATTCTGTTTTAGATGTATTTTGTGTCATAGTCACTGTGTATCTAATTTTTACCAGAGGTGGATGTAAGGCAACACATATGGTAGAACGTGCTTATGTGCAATTCTTCAACTTTAGTAATTACTGCACTTAACCGAATCTCCTCTCACCAAGAGCACAATTCACTGTATTATCCTTACTGTCTTAAACTGGTATCCCTTTAAATTGATATAAAAATTCACTCAAATGACATCCTACTTAATTTCATCATAGTTTCATAATTTTTTAACTTGAAAAATAATTGCTCACCCATCTAGTTGTTTTTCTCCAAAACATGTTTAAGTATCTAATGATCTACCACTTCTTGATTATAGACTTTGTGAACATGCATGCACAAAAATATTATTTAGAATAGTGTTTCGAATTTTAAAGTTTTGAAGCTTAATAGTAAAACCATCTTAACGTTAATTTAGCCATATCATTTATCTTTTTTGTGCAAATGTAAGTTTTCTTAGAAAAATATTTATAAAAAGATGTTTTGTTGTGTTCAAAAGGACATAAATGGTTGTAATGGTGAGTAAAGGTCTAATTAAAACACTAATAGACACTTGGATGATGTAAAACTATATCTAAATTATGAATATAAAAGGTCAAGATTGAAATTAATTCTCATATATATATATATATATATATTGAACGGAAAATACCTTAAATGTAAAATTTCACAATAAAACTATTCTTTAATACAAAATTTTATTTAATATAAAAATCTTTTTCATTAATAAAAAAACTTTATGTTAATCTGTTTTATAACAAATAGAAATAACCATTGTTCACTCAAGACATATTCATAGATGTTTGGCATATTTATATAGTCCACACATTTAAATGTTATCAGCTTAGGGTTTATCTTTACTTTGTCTCCTTTGTGAGCTGATATATTATTTCAATCGTATAATAAAATGTTGATCTTATACATACTAAATTTATATCATCGAAGACTGTCGACAATTATAGTATAAATTTAAAATATTGAATCTGAAAGAAAATAAAGACGCCAACTATAAAACGCTAAAAATTCTCTTTTTGAGTATCTTGATATCTCTTTCTTTTGAATAAAAAAATACCCTTTTCTTAAATCAAAATCATTGCTCCATCATTATTATACAGAACAATGATCATTTTACAATATCTGAAATGAAAGAGTCAAATGGAGATTCTGAAATTATGAGTGACATGAATTTGTCAAGTGACACAATTGAAGGAAGAGATCTAGTGAGATTATGCATCTCTCATCTCTTGTGCTGACTATGCATCTTTTAGTCTCTTGAGACTTTATTAATTGGGTAAGTCTTCTTCATTAGAGTTCTTCACTACATTATTAATTTTAAGTGTTTTAATGATTCTTATGTTATTTATTTTACGTTATTCTTTCAACAGTTTTTGTTGAAACTAACCTAGCGAACTAAATCCAATAGAAGCCTCAACTAAGACACTATAAATTGGTTCAGTTTCCACCTGAAAATCACATTTGTATGTTTGCCTTACAAAGGCTTATGAATAATAACCAGTTGAAATTTTAAAAAAAAATTGATAACAATAATTAATTAATTATTTTTGTGTTTTTGGATTTATAACTCTTCCAATAAAATTTCAAATTGGGTCAGGAGAGAAACCAAATCCTAAAAACAGTTTAGACTTAACACCTAAAAAGATCCACGATGACGACTACACAAGAAGCCTCACACGAGTCCAATCAAAAACTTGGTTTGGTTAAAAGAGGCCACACTTATTTTTCTTGATCATTCTCATAGATTTATTTTTCAGTTTAGTTTGGTTTATATTTTTAACGAATTTGCTATAGTGAGCAATGCTTTGATGATTTTACTGAGATTACTACTATAGATTAAGGAAAGAAAGATTCAAAAGCACAAATATAAATCTCTTGATTAAAAATACTTTGATGGCTATTACATTATAAACCAACCACAATACTCACTCTCTCTTTTTTTCTACTCATTCAACAAACAAAAGGTACATATAAGATTTTTGGATACCATGAAAGATAGAGAGATGCAATTTATAAAAATGGTGATGTGTTCGAGCTATATTTAAAGTTTTTTGAGGAAATTCCAAACCGAGCTAAAAACATTGCTTCCTCGCATGCTCATATACTAACTTAGCTACCATCTCCACTGGCATATCTTTAAGCTCTGTTTCACAATAATAACAAGACGATTCTAAAATTTTTTACATATAGAACCAAGCTCTGTTGTTTCAAGTTTATGTTAAGATATATCTGAATCATAAGACGTTACAATGCATCAACGAATGATTGTAATAAGTTTGTCGTTTAATCGAAGTTAATATATCCACAAAAATTAATTTTTTAATTTGCTGTTATTTATTATTTGGACTTAGATTTATTTATTATTTTGGCTTAGATTTGGCAAAAAATAAAATAATTTTTTATTTGTTGTTATTTATTATTTGGGTTTGAGTTTGACAAAAAATGAAATAAAAATTTAATTTTTTATTTACTGTTATTTAATATTTGGACTTGGGTGTGGTAAAAAATAAAACAAAGATTAACAAAAAAATATTTGGGTTTTTAATGGGTTTAAATTAAAAAAAATAATAGATGATGTGTATTAATTAAAATATTTTAATTAGTTGTTGATTTTGCTGATGTGTCTTTTTCTACTAATTTGAAAAAGCTGATGTGTCATGCTATGGAGAGACTTTAGTATTATTGTTGTATTGATTCAATTAGAAATTAGGGAAAAAAAAAAAAACAAGGGACCATCTTTCTCTTTAATAGGACTTCCGAGTCGGTCGATTAGGTGTGTGAGAGTGAGACTGTGAGGTCTACGAAGAGTGACAAATCATATGATAGAACTCGGGTCCAGTAGGCCCAACAGGCCCACTAGGCTCATAAGTAAACCTTTTGTCTTTTATTTTTTCCGAAACCTTTTTAGTTTTTTTCTTCCGGCGACCTTAAACCTAAAATAAACCACTAACCCACCAAAATATGTTCTTCTACAGTTTTTTTTGCATAATACACTTTCTGGTTCGGTAATTTTGTTTTTAATATTCGAGGTCTAATTTGTAATTTAGTTTTCTCGATATGTTATATTTGTGCTAATTCTATACATCTCCAGAATCACAATATCACAACCATTTGTGTGATTGGCCTAAAGAGAATGAAACCTATATATAATAAACAAAATTGCATTTATTCCGTATATTATTAAATTAATAAAGAGAATATTTGAGTTTTCCCAATGCGACAAATATACCCGCTAACCTTCTCGGGTTTTGGGTATATTTCTCAAAGTTACCCACACAATTCGAGGTATGTTTAATTTTCCGTGATCAATTAATCAAATACGTTTTCGTCTTATTTGCTTGTTTATTGGCAAAACCATATAGTTATACCACGTAACCTCGAATCATTAGAGTTCATTTGCCAAAATAATGTGAACGACACTTATAGTTTAATCATATTATATATGTGACCGAAGGCATGGAGCTAGTTTTATGATTAATATATTGCGTAGTGAAATTCAGATTTGTATTGCCTGCCTATAGCACAAATTATTAATATAAGTAGTTAAATTAGTACACTATGAGAGATTCAGAATTGAGACGTTTAGAAATCAGTTATACTGCATGGGATGAATTTGTTGGGTTTCCCGAAATACATGGTGACTCACGATACAAGCAAATGAAGGTACGATTCGATAGATATCGAAAGAGCAAACTTATAGTAACATGCACGATTAAAAAAATCGTGAGACTTAAGTCAATTGTCTTCTTGAAAATTTTCAGGGCTAGGTATTGGGTTGGTAGACTGAATTATTCAATCTGGAATTTTGTTAAACTCTTCAGCCACATCAGCCACTCACTCCTAAATAGTGAAAGATTGTTACACCACAATTATTTGCTTGTGTGTAACATCTACGCATGTAGTTTGTTTTAGTATTTTATGACATCTTTTTTTTCTTAAAGAGATATGACATGTTTTATTCTACACATACGTAGATATACGACATTAGTACATGTAATAATGTAACATGTTTTATTTTACACATTAGTATATATATATATATATATATATATCTTCTCGGAAGACGAAACTTACTCATTCATTTCGTGGATATTCGTCCAATACTTCTGTTGTGTGATACACTCCAATCCTATAAATTTTTTTTTTTTTTGTTGCTATCCGATGAACTAAAAAAATAACATACTGTATAACCAAAAACTAGGAAAACCTTGGAATAATAAAAGCGGTAGATTAGTTAGGAATAAGGAGGGAGAGAGATTACTCATAAACAATGAAATTATTTTGAGATTAGTTAGTAAAACCACCAACCCAAATACTTCTGGAAATTATTTTATAATATAAACAATGAAAAGACACATTTTCAAGCAGTAGTTCTTAACTGGTGATAAATAAAGAAAATAACAAGTAAAATAAATGAACTGATAAAAAAATTAAAGTTTTATAGAGGACATGAAACCACAGTTTGTATATATATATGCTACTAATTGGCTGATTTAGTAATGCAACTTTTCTTTTGCAATCTTCTGTAATAAAAAGCACCATTTTTTACTCTTGTTAAAGGGCTTAGGATTAAAAGCACATAGGGGTAATAGAAATAGTTTGAGATTAAAGGGCTTGGGATTAAAAGCAAATTAACCAATTGGCCGATTTAGTAATGTATTTTTTTTATTACAAAACTTTTGTTCTATTTTAGATTTTATGTGATGGTAACTATTGGTTTATGCTCTGTTCATTGATACCAGCTTCAGATATTGGACCAAAATCTATCCTGATTAACCGAAAACAATGTGTAAACTAAGTTCGTATATGATGCTAATACGGACGTAAGTCGTAAAGGAGATTATCTTGTTAAAACAAAAAATATTAAATATGATATTCTTTGTGTGACAAAAACTGAAAAAGGGATAAAATAATTGAAGCTCGAAAAAGCCAACAAGATAGGAGACAGGCCATGAACGTGATCTGCCCAACAAAAAGGACTTCTTTTTTCTCTGTAACTTTTCTAAAAAGCAAAAACAAAAATCAAATAAAATAACAATAAGAGAGGTCCTTTGTTCTTATGTTTTTCTTTTCATCTTTCTCTCTGACCCATCCTTTCAGTCCAATCACATTTTTGTATATTAAAGTGTTTCCTTGAAATATCTGTCCGAAAGCTAAAAAGAAAAGAATTCAAACTGAAATCATGAAACAAAAATTACACTATTTTTTTACTCCTACTAATTTAATTTTCAAAAAGAGTCTAAATAAAAAATCTTTAAAAGGGTAGAAAAACAGAGTGTCTCTTCTTTTCTTGTTATTCTGTCAGTATCTTCTGTGTGTGTGTGGATTTTTTGGCGTTTTCATTTTGGGATTTTGCTTGTTTGGTCCCTCCTTTGATGATTTTTTAATTCTTTTTTTTTTTTCCTTCTGGTGAATGAGAAGGCAAAAGAGATGAGATGAGGTGATTTGGTAATAGTGGTGTGGAATTAGATTGAATTAACCATTTGAAAATTGGAATGTTAGTCTTGTAGAGATTAACTATTCAATAATTACTCAAGCAAAAAAGCGATTATAATAATTAAAAACCAATAGGCAGTTTCACTCAATAGCCTTTGTGCATTCTTTTTCTCAGATCTCTAGGAAAAATTCTCAGTCTTTCAGAGCATTTTGGTGGTTTTGTTTGCTTGGTTTCTCGGGAAAATTCTCTTCATACTTTTGTAGTCTTTCCCTCTCTCTCTTTCTCTCTCTCTTCCTTCGTGTTTATTACTGTTCGTTTAGCACTCATTCTCTTAATGCTTCATCCAAAAATTCTCTTTCTAAACTGGGTTTATTATTACAAGGCGTCATTTTTTCTATTTGGGTCTTCTCCTTTTACTCCATTTGATTTGAATTAGAAAGAAAGAGGTCCATTGCTGGAAAAAGATTGCTCAAAGTAGCTCCCGTGTCTGAAAAAGACAGGGGAAGAAGAAAATAGAAAGGGGGGGAGAGAGACAACAAAAGGCAAATGCTTTCACATTTGGGAGAGAGAGAGAATGAGTTGGTGTGTTATCTGAAACTTTTTCTTCCTTACAAAAGTTGATTGCTTTAAGAGGGAATATTGCCATGGAAGGTGTAAGATTGGTGCTTTTGAGATTAGGGTTTCTGGTTTTGGCATGGTTTCTTGATGTCTCCACTGCTACACTTTCTCCTACTGGTGTAAACTATGAAGGTCAGTCTTCTTTCTTCTTCTTCTTCTTCTTGTAGCCATCTCAATTTCTGAAAAACGCATTCTTTTTTCCTTTGTCCAAACACATGATTCCAGATTGGAGAATTTGTCTGAGCAATTATCATCTTTGGTTGTCTATGTTTCTCTGTATTGCGAAAATTGTGGTGAATGTTTTGTGTGGATTGGGTTCCTTTTGTATTTATTAGATAATAAATATAAGCTTTAAATGCTCACCAGAAACCATATGTAAACTATCCAATCCCAAGCTCAAGTGTTTTACTTCTCTCTCTCTCTCTGTGGAAATTTTCTGCAGATACTTTAAGATTTTTACTTGAATGAAAGATCTTTTGGGATTTTTCTTTTTCAATTTTGAGAAAATGCAGCACTTTAGGAATAAGAGAATTCTTAAAGGAGTTTGAAGCTAGATTTGTTCTCTCAATTTGAATTTTCTTCTGTTTTGGTTTGGTCTGAAATGAACAGTGACTGCTTTGGTAGCTATAAAGAACGAGTTGAATGATCCGTACAAAGTTCTTGAGAATTGGGATGTGAATTCAGTTGATCCTTGTAGCTGGAGAATGGTCTCTTGCACTGATGGTTATGTCTCTACACTGTGAGTCTTCTCTTCTCTCTCTATTACACAAGACAAAGAAACCAATATAGATCTCTGAGACTCGTCTTCGTGTGCTGAATGAAACAGGGGACTTCCTAGCCAAAGCTTGTCTGGTACATTGTCTCCTAGAATCGGGAACCTCACTCATCTAGAATCTGTGTAAGTTGTCGTAGTCTTCCTTGCTATGTTTTGATTCTTCTTCTGTAGTTTTTTTTTATTGTTCTTATTAAGCTTAAGGTTTGTGGCTTAGGTTGTTGCAAAACAATGCAATCTCTGGTCCAATTCCTGATACTATTGGGAGGTTGGAGAAGCTTCAGACACTCGATCTTTCGAACAATTCATTCACCGGGGAGATACCGGACTCACTTGGAGAACTCAAGAGCTTGAATTACTTGTGAGTGTTCCTTTTGGGATTCACACAAATTATTTTGTTTATGAAATCTCAATTCAAGTCTCAGTGTTTTGTTGTTCCCTTCTTGTTCATTTTGGTTTTGTCAGGCGGTTAAACAATAACAGTCTCTTTGGAACTTGCCCTGACTCTCTATCCAAGATCGAGGGACTCACTCTAGTGTACGTCTCTAAACTCTGCTTTATATTTGTTTCATAGTCGAACAAAGTACATTTGGTGAATATATTACCAATTATTGATTCTTAATGTGCAGTGACATTTCGTATAACAATCTAAGCGGTTCGCTGCCAAAAGTGTCTGCAAGAACTTTCAAGTAAGCTTTACTAGACTTATCCAAGAACCTATCTTTCCATTAAAGTAAAACTAAGATTTCACCATTTCATTTTTTTTGTTTCTTGGAATCAAGGGTGATCGGAAACTCGTTAATCTGTGGACCTAAAGCTGTTTCAAACTGTTCTGCTGTCTTCCCCGAGCCTCTCACGCTTCCACAAGATGATCCATCAGGTATTAGCCGTCTGCTTCTCATGTGTCCTTTCCCTAACCTACTTCTGCGTCAATGGACCTTAACGCTTACTTCTTTGGTTGTATTTGTTATAGATGAATCAGGAACACATACCAATGGCCATCATGTAGCTCTTGCATTTGCAGCGAGCTTCAGCGCAGCGTTTTTCGTTATATTTACAAGCGGAATGTTTCTTTGGTGGAGATATCGCAGTAACAAGCAAATATTTTTCGATGTCAATGGTTAGTATCTTGACAAATGTCTCGGCTTTGGCACTTAGCATCATATTGTTCCTCAGAGAAACTAACAGTTCCATCTTATCATGATGAATGATTTTGCAGAACAATACGATCCAGAGGTGAGCTTAGGACACTTGAAGAGGTATACATTCAAAGAGCTTAGATCCGCGACCAATCATTTCAACTCCAAGAACATCCTCGGAAGAGGTGGATACGGGATTGTGTACAAAGGGCACTTAGGCGACGGAACCTTGGTGGCTGTAAAACGTCTCAAAGACTGTAACATTGCGGGAGGAGAAGTCCAGTTCCAGACAGAAGTAGAGACGATAAGTTTGGCTCTTCATCGCAATCTCCTCAGGCTTCGCGGTTTCTGTAGTAGCAACAACGAGAGGATCTTGGTCTACCCTTACATGCCAAATGGGAGTGTAGCTTCACGGTTAAAAGGTAAAATGCAGTTTCAAGAACCAAAGTTTTTTCAATTTCTTGGCCTTCTTTCGCAAGATTCTTTATGGTTCGATCTTGCTGCAATTTCTGTTAGATCATATCCGAGGAGAACCGGCATTAGACTGGTCGAGGAGGAAGAAGATAGCGGTTGGTACAGCGAGGGGTTTAGTGTATCTCCATGAGCAATGTGATCCGAAGATTATACACCGAGATGTGAAAGCAGCTAACATTCTTTTGGATGAGGACTTTGAAGCAGTTGTTGGGGATTTCGGGTTAGCCAAGCTTTTAGACCATAGAGACTCACATGTCACAACCGCGGTCCGTGGAACCGTAGGCCACATTGCACCTGAGTACTTATCCACTGGTCAGTCCTCGGAGAAGACAGATGTTTTTGGCTTTGGTATACTTCTCCTTGAGCTCATTACTGGTCAGAAAGCTCTTGATTTTGGCCGATCCTCACACCAGAAAGGCGTAATGCTTGATTGGGTAAGTCTCTTTCCTCCGTTTCTTGCTTCACTTCTTGAATCTTGGAGGTGTTGGTCGCAATTCTGGTTCAGTCTTGTTTGAGAGAACAAAACCATATGGAAATTAACCGATTTAGTATTGGATTTGAAATCGGCTAACTGCGGTTTTTTGGTTAAATTTCTGTTCTAAGTTTCTGCTTGATCAAGACTCGGTTTAGCTCGGTTCAGTTTTAGATGGCTTTGGTTCTAGTTGACTAGCATAGTCTTGAGTTATCTAGAATAGTATAACTGAATGCAGTTTTACAGTATGGTTTGATGTATCTTAGATTTGATTTCGGTTTTGTTTGGGTTGTGAGTCAGAGACCGAAAATAAGCCATGGTATTTGGATTCGGTTTAGAATTTCGGTTCTGGTTCTATTTTTTTCTGTTTGGTCTGGATTCGGTTCAGGTTTAGCTAGATTGTGGTTCCAATTCATTAGCATCATCTTAAAATCTAGTTTGGTTTGGTTCGGTTCAGTTCATTGGTCTGAGAATTGAGATTGTGAAAAATGGCAGGTGAAGAAGCTGCATCAAGAAGGGAAGCTGAAGCAATTAATAGACAAAGATCTGAATGACAAATTCGACAGAGTGGAGCTCGAAGAAATGGTCCAAGTTGCTCTTCTCTGCACTCAGTTCAATCCAACTTATCGACCTAAAATGTCGGAAGTTATGAAGATGCTTGAAGGCGACGGCTTGGCTGAGAGATGGGAAGCGTCGCAGAACGGTGCGGCGGAGTCTCTGCCACCGCCTTTGCCGTCGGGGATGGTGAGTTCTTCGCCGCGTATGAGGTATTACTCCGATTATATCCAAGAATCTTCTCTTGTCGTTGAAGCCATTGAGCTCTCTGGTCCTCGATGATGTATTGATCAGGCCTGTGTATGATTATTCATCTTTTTTGTTCTTTTCTTGGGCTCGTTTTTGCTTTTTTGTTTGTTTTTATAATGTTCATATAGATGTGTAACATGTGTGTTATTGAATGTAATTTTAATGTAAAAAATATTAAATGCAAAAGAAATTGATTAGCCACATTACTTGAGTATTGTGATGATTTTGTGTGTATAAATATCAGAAATTCAGAATCCGATTGATTTTTCATTTATTTTTTCTTAACATTAATATAAAAAAGAAAGTTTTTTGTGTGTTTTTAAATTAAAAACGGAACCGGTTAGGCGGTTACAAATTTCTGTACCCAAACAACCTCAACCGATTTCAAATTTACTCAGCCGAATTGAATTCGAATATATCATCATAATTTACTCAATTTTTTCGCATTTAATTATACAAAAAACTGTAATGTTTTATTGCGACACCAAACCGAAACCAAAAAAACCCAAATCGAACCGAACCAAACTTTGTCAAAATGAACCATGGATTCTATTTTTCTAAAACCAAAAATTACAAAACCCAAAAAACCAAATTAAGCCGGACCTGGTTTAAGCAAATCGGATTGTATCCGATCAAAAGCGTGATTTGTATTGTAGTTACAACTTACAACCACCGGTTCCAACTGGCAATCAGCGAATTTGAGCCAAGTAGAGTCGTAAACGTGGAGACTAATCGTGTGTTAGGACAGAAGCGTGCAACTGCAACTGAAACCACATAATAATCGTCAGATCACGCGGCAACAAGCAATCGCACTTAACGAGAATGCTGTCGTCTGTCGGTCCAAACTCTCGTGAGTCGTTCTTATGACACGTGACTTAAATGCAGTCGGTGGCACTCTGCTGTATGTTCTGGTCATTCACCACGATCCCATCAACTTCTAATTATCGTCATTAACTACAGTCATTAAGGAAAAATTTAACCCAATTAACCTGTTAACTCAATAATTTGTTAGATCACTATTTTTCTGGTCATTCATTACCACCACGAGCTTCCAACTTAGTAGTAGTATTTATCTTCATTAAGTAAAATCAAAAAGGAAAAATATTAAAATTATATTGCGAAAATGAGCAATTGCATAGTTTTTTTCAGGTTTTTAACCAAATAACTGTTAGCTCAGTGGTTTTTGATTATCAAATATTAGTAACTCCGTTATGATTAATTTATTTGCATAATTTCCCAATTAGGGGTAATAATTTAATTTTAAAGTTTAAACCCACATAATTTCCCAATTATTGACATTCTTTAAAACATTCATTAACGAAGGGGCAAACATCAATGGTGAAAAATCAAACTCGTAACAATCTTCAAGAGAAACCGCTTTTCCCCCAAACTCAAAATCTAAATTGTCTCCCTCTCTTTTTACGAAAAGGGTCATTTCTGCCAACTCGAAGCCAGAAATTTTTACCATTCTGTTAAATTTTCAGTTTCTTCTCCAAAGTCTCCATGTTCTGTTCACCGTAACTGCATTTGAACCAAGAAGATATGGATTCGTCAAAGAAACTCCCGTTTCCGGACCAGATTTTATCTTCGAGAAGAAGAAACATCTTGACCAGATTCGGTCTAGGAATCGCTGCTTCTCTCGCTCTCGTCACACTTCTCTCTCTTACTAACTCCTCCTTCAGTGTCCCCTTTGTCTCTCCTCTGCTTCAAGGTCTCAGAAGCTCAAATCTAAACATCCCTTCTTCTGTCAAGCAAGTGGACGAGAAGCCTGAAGTAGTAAATCTCACAGACCAAGTCCCAGATGCCGAACAAAGATCTGGAGAAACTGGAGATGCTGCTTCGAAGAATACAAGTTCCCCTGGAGAAGGTAAAGTCTCAGGCTTTGACGATTCAGGACAAAGATCTGGAGAAACAGTGAAGAATTCGAGTTTGGCTGAAGATTCTAAAGTCTTCGTCGCAAATGACCAAAACACCCTCGAAACAAATGCTACAGTAAGTGTGGGCAGTAATAGCTCAAGCTTGGTCTCTGATTTGGGAGGTGGTAAGTTTGTGCCTCCGACAAACTCAAGCGAAGAGAATGGCTCTGTGGTAGAAGATCGAAGCAGAGGCTCATACGAGGATTGTGATATCTACGATGGAAATTGGGTGAGAGCTGATGATGAGACAATGCCTTATTACCCACCTGGTTCTTGTCCGTATATAGACAGAGATTTCAACTGTCACGCCAATAAAAGACCTGATGATGCTTATGTCAAATGGAAATGGCAGCCAAATGGGTGTGACATTCCCAGGTACAAATCACAGAGTGACAGAGAAAAGCTTTCTAATTTTGTTCTTTTTTTATAAAGATTTTAGTTTGATTCTTGGTGAAAGAAGTTGGGTTTCAGACAACTCAGTTATGGAATTAGATTGTTAGTTTTTGTCTGATGAGTAGTACAATGTGATCTCTTTGTGTTGGAACCTAAAAGGTTGAATGGAACTGATTTTCTGGAGAAGCTAAGAGGGAAGAAGCTGGTTTTCGTTGGGGATTCGATAAACCGGAACATGTGGGAATCTCTTGTTTGCATTCTTCGAAATAGCCTCAAGGACAAGAAACGAGTGTATGAGATCTCAGGGAGAAGCGAGTTCAAGAAGAGAGGCTTTTACGCTTTCAGATTCGAGGTGAGGGAGAGAGAGATCTATTCTCTGCAGAATGTTTAATACCATACTTAAAAAGCTGCAACAATGTCTGTTTGCTTGATGATTTCTCAATCTTTTGTTCATGTTCTTGCAGGACTATAACTGCACGGTGGATTTCGTCGGCTCGCCTTTCTTTGTAAGGGAATCAAGTTTCAAAAACGTGAACGGGACGAGATTAGAGACTTTAAGGTTGGATATGATGGACAAGACGACTTCCATGTATAAAGATGCTGATATACTCATTTTCAACACTGGTCATTGGTGGACTCACGACAAAACAAAGCTAGGGTAAATGATTCTTGAAAACAGAGAACCTTGAACAAGAAGATGACCTCGTGGGTGTTTTAATTCTTGATGTTCCTTTCGCAGAGAAAACTATTACCAAGAAGGTAACGTTGTGTACCCGAGGCTCAAGGTTCTTGAAGCTTATAAACGAGCTCTCGCCACTTGGGCGAAATGGGTCGATAAGAACATCGACCGTAATCAAACCCATGTCGTCTTTAGAGGATACTCCGTTACACATTTCAGGTAATCCCCAATCGGAAAAACACTTTTTGTTTACTGCAAAACGTGTTCTTGACTGTGTTCTTTATACAGAGGAGGGCCATGGAACTCAGGAGGACAATGCCATAATGAAACAGAACCGATCTATAACACGAGTTACTTAAAAAAGTATCCTTCGAAGATGAGAGCTCTCGAGAACATTCTCCGTGACACGATGAAAACTCCGGTGATATACATGAACATAAGCCGACTAACTGATTTCAGAAAAGATGGCCACCCGTCGATATACAGGACGGTGTACAGGACGGAGAAGGAGAAAAGAGAGGCCGTGAGCCACCAAGATTGTAGCCATTGGTGCTTGCCTGGTGTGCCGGACACATGGAACCAGCTCTTGTATGTTTCGCTGTTAAAGGCCGGTCTAGCCTCCAAGTGGTAGGCTAATTGGCTTTGTATTATTATTGTTTGTATTGTTTGCGGTTGTAAAGTATAAACGTAGCAAATCAAACCTAAAATCTCCCTTATAGAAAAACTGAATGAGGATTTTTTTTTCTTTTTCTTGACAATCTTTTTGTATCAATGCACCAAGAAATCACTTTTTTGCTAGTTGCTACATATTTGTCTATTAGGCATTGTATGGTTAAGTTTGAATTATCTTAAACCCATTATTAGTTTTGTAAGGAATGTTTCGTTCGGTAATACCCATTATTAGTTTTGTAAGGAGTATGTATTAAGGGATTATTAACAAGATCGGATCTCAATCATAAACTTTTGCTTCGTAGACTTTCTTGCTTACTTTGGAGTTGATCAGTCTCAAGCCAAAACAAGAAGAATCGTTGGAACATACTTAGTAAAAAACTTCGGAAACATTGATTGTAATAATAGAATTATCATACTTCACCAAAGAGCCCAAATCTCCGAGACAGATAAGAAAGATAATTTTGTGGAACTATTATTCTTCTTTTCACGTTCTACTTATATATTTTAAAAAATTCGTATCTTATTTCAATAATCCATAGCATATAAATAAAATATCATTAAAACGATAAAAAAACATGTAAAACAAAATTTAAAAGAAAGCTAGAACTCGTATCTTCGAAATCATTGTTTCGATAACTATGAAGTATGAAACCTACAAAAAAAAAAAGAGAAGAAATTATTATCGTGATTATCGTGAATCATCATGATAATTATTAGCTTTTTTAAAAAAAGAAAAAAATGAATTATGTACCTATTTTAAACCTCCGTAACAGTAACATGGTTTTTTTTAAACCATGTTGGAATTTTTACGGCCAACCAAGCTACAAGAAACACTATTAGGACGAGGAAGACAGCACCGAAGGCTATGAGATAAACACTAGGGTTGCCATCCATATTGTATTTTTTTTGGTCAAGTGAGTTGCTATCCATATTGTTCATCACAAACACAATTCAATGAATGCCTTTAACAAAAAAAATGCTTCTGTTTTGTATCTATTTGTCTTGTCTAGACAAACTATATATAGTTATATTATACACCCGTTAGTATGTTAATAAGGAAATATATTTATATTCCAATCTTCATAAAAGTAAACTATAATTAGATATTCTCCATTTTTTATATATATTTTTTGTTATTAATGAAATAAATGGGAACTTGCACACAAAAAAGAAAAGAAATAAATTGGAACAATACCTTTTTAAATAATCACTATTGGTGAGTTAACCATTAAATTATTATAGTATTAACATTTTTAATATATTTTATTTTGAACTTTCGTATTTCCTTTTTTTCATATCGGATTTTAATATATTATTATATGCACATATTTTTAACAGTTTTCCTTTCTTCACATCGGATTTGTACTTTTCGTATTTCACATGTGCTCCTTCTTGCTAGGGTAAAAGCTACTCTTGCTTCTATTGCAAGGACCTGTTTCATCAGAAGTGCATAATGTCCAAAGATTTAATATATGGTTCAAGAAAGTAGAGACCAAACCATATCTTTGTTTTTTTTTCTATTTTATGGATTTAAGCATTTTGTATTTTCTCAAATATCACACAGGATGATAGTGAAGCTGCAAAGAAGAACAGCTTGGAGACATAATTTATGTACATTGAAAGCCTTCTCTTAGACATGTTCATAAAAAGGAATTCAAATATTTTATTTTTATATTTCTTTTTTATCTCCTTGTTATTTTTAGAAACATTTGTAAGTTATTTTTACATTAATTTCTTAATATCTTTTGTCGTTAACAAGTATATAGGATTTAGTGAATTAACAAGAAAAGTACACGGCAGTGTAGATTTTTTTGTTTTGTTTGATGAGCCTATTTAGAAGGGAGTTAATTATTAACTAGATCAGATCTCAATCTTGCATCTTTTCCTTCGTTGACTTTCTTGCTCCCATGGCGATGAAGAAGCTCCAGCATGGCTCTCATGATTGTGTTTTAACCTGGCCGGAGATTGTCACAAATGGTATCTGCAACATCTGTTACAAAGATGAACCTGTCGAGTTCGCTTGTATCCCTTGTAATTTCGATCTATGTGAATTTTGCTCCAATCTTCCACAAAGAGTGTCACATGAGTTTCACTCAAAGCATCCTTTAGAGCTTTGTCTCCGAAAATATGATCAGAAACAGGGACACATCACCTGTTCTGGTTGCGGAAACATGTCCTCAGAATCTTTCTACGAGTGTAAAGACTGTGAGATCTACCTAGATCTTGATTGTGCGATCCTGCCGAACATTTTCAGGAGCTGGGATGCCAAAGAAAAGTTCCACTACAGCCATGCTCACTTGCTCAAGAGGTGTAGACCAGGACCAGACGCTAAAGGTTTATGTCTTTTGTGTGAGCTTCCACTCTCTCCCTCCGCTGTATGTTACGGTTGTGCTCCTTGTTACTCGTTTGTTCACGAGCGTTGACTTGATTCTTCTCCCATAGAGATTCAACATCCTTTGCATCCACCACACCCTCTCAGGAGGCGACTCAATTACACACACAACTAGTGGAATATCTTGTGATGGGTGTGGAAACAAGATCGTTACTGTCCCTATTGGTTGTCTTGAATGCAGATTTCACCTTCACATGAAGTGTGCAGATTCCTTATTGCGAGGTCTGATTCACAAGTCTCATGAGCACAGATTGTTTTATAGAGCTAGCGATTATAATGCTGATGTTTATGAACACGATTCTTGTGAAATATGCAATAGAGAAGTTGTGACCTCTCTTGGATCGTATTATCACTGTGTGGAATGTCGTCAAGACATTCATTACCTACATTTGTGGTAAATAAACTTTTTCACATCCATCCACTTGTTTGCAAAATATTTCTACCTGAGTATGATTCTTTGGAGTATTGTGGTGTCTGTGAGACAATGATATTCTTGCAAAGAATATGATTTTCTTGGCCACATTGAATATATTTTACGCAAGGTAATATTAATATATAGTATGCCTCTATATCTTTATGTTTTATTCTTATTAGAGGTTCTCTTAATTACTTGCAATCAATATGAACCACCTTCACCACTGTACTTGAAAGATCTCTATTCTTGTGGCAAAGAGTTTGCAAGAGGAACAAATCAAGAAGAATGTGCAACCAACAAATTGGAAAAAAAACTAATGGTATGGCTTCTTAATCCATACTATTAAAAGAGAATCATTTCAATGTTTAAACATATTTTATGTGTTATATTACATGAAATACCATTATATTTTAACCTTTTCCTTAGAATTTCATTAATGGTAGTTTAGTCATTTGTTAATACAACCAAATAATATTCATTTTATTTTTTCTTTATTTAATTCTTATATTCCTATTACCAAACACATTAATTTTCAAATATTATTTGGATTAGTTTAACTCTAATTACCAAACACATTTAAATAATTTAAATATTTCCATAAATAGTTATTTCGAAAATTCTAATTAATTTTAGAATTAATTACCTCCAAGTTTATATAAAAACAAAATTATAATTACTATATATGTATAAGATTAAATTATAAACATCTATACAATTTAAAACAATTTAAAAAAAATAACAAATAATATTTTTTCAAAAATTTATTATTATGTAACAATATAATAAAATAAAAATTATAATTAATATAATTAAATTATATACATTTACACAATATAAAAGAAAAATCACAAAAAAATTATTTGAAAAACAAAAATAAAATTCTTATTATTATGCAATAATATAACCAAACACATATGTTTATAGAAAAATAAACTAAACCCTAATTTTTATGAATAATTATATAATTGTATATTATTTTTTATTTCAAATATTATTTGGATTAGTTTAACTCTAATTACCAAACACATTTAAATAATTTAAATATTTCCATAAATAGTTATTTCGAAAATTCTAATTAAGAATTAATTACATCCAAGTTTATATAAAACAAAATTATAATTATAATTACTATATATGTATAAGATTAAATTATAAACATTTATACAATTTAAAACATTTTGCAAAAAAATAACAAATTATATTTTTTCAAATATTTATTATTATGTAACAATATAAGAAAATAAAAATTATAATTAATATAATTAAATTATATACATTAACAAAATATAAAAGAAAAATCGCAAAAAAATATTTGAAAAAAGAAATCAAATCCACTACATATTATTTGAGAACTAACATTATTGAAAATAGTTGTTAATAAAAAAATTAGATTTTATAATTATTCGAAATCAAAATTAATATATTTGAAAAAATATAATTTTTATGAGTATATTTTTTGTGTGATAAAGCAAAATATTATCTATATTTTTTATCTTATCCGATAAAAATTTATATGTATCTTTTATTGTCTTGTTGTATCAAACAAAATTCTAAATAAAACCGTAACTTCAAATCTTTCACGACTGTTTTTTTTTTGAAAAAAGATTAGAAATCTAAAAAGAAAGTTGTAAAGAGAAACGTACGGCCGTCGATTGATCTAGATTGTTTTGGAAACTTTGTTTTAATATATACAGAATTTCAAAAAGCTTTAAAAAATTTAGAATTTTACTTGTGGCCGTATAAATCAATTAGGTTAGTTAAAAATATTTATAGTTTAAACAATCAAATTAAAATTAGTTTAAAAAAAAATTAGGATCAAATTTTTTGTGATTTAATTTTTTTTAAATTAATAAAAAATCAGATTTTATAATTATTCGAAATCAAAATTAATATTTTTGAAAAATATAATTTTTATGAGTATATTTTTTGTGTGATAAAATATTATCTATATATTTTTTAATATTTTTTATATTATCCGATAAAAATTTATATGTATCTTTTGTTGTCATTTTTTTATCAAACAAAATTCTCAATAAAACCATAACTTCGAATATTTCACGACTGTTTTTTTTTGAAAAAAGATTAAAAATCTAAAAAAGAAAGTTGTAGAGAGAAAAGTACGGCCGTCGATTGATCTATATTGTTTTGAAAACTTTGTTTTAATATATAGAGAGTTTCAAAAAGGTTTAAAAGATTTAGGGTTTTAGTTGTGGCCGTATAAATCAATTAGGTTAGTGAAAAGTATTAGTAGTTTAAACAATCAAAAAATTAGTTTAAGAAAATAATTAAGATCGACTTTTTGTGATTTATGCTAGTTATCCTTTTTTTTTAATAAACTGAATATTTTTATGATATACACTCGAATTTGAAAATCTAGATTCGAAAAAACAAAAATCAATTAAAATTTAGATTATATATTAATTTGTTAATTTTATTAAGGGTAATTAAAGTAAATTTATATAATGAGCAAAAGGTAATCAACCATCATAACTCTCAACCACAGTCCAACTTGCTTCTCAATCAATAATATGATAAAAGTTGATGCTAAATGCTTCTAAGGGTGTCCACATATGATTTAAAGATTCAATTCTATTGGTACACATCATCATTATTTTTAGTTAATTATATATTGTATATTAAAATTAATTAATTCGTTTTAATTGTTATAACGAAAATTTTTAAATTTTAATTAATTTTATTTTTGTTGTTATTAGGAAAATTTCTAAATTTTAATTTAGTTACTAATAAAAAAAAGTTTTGAAAATAGATCTTATTTTTCTATTAACAATAAAAAGGTAAATTAACATATAAATAGATTATGAAAGAAAAATCATATATATTAAACAAAATTAATAAAAATTGTATTTGAAACCATAATTAAATTATTTCAAAATTTTAATCACGACAAACAATTAAAATCAGAACTGCTAACTTAAAATATATTAGTTGTGGTCTGTGTTAATGTCTTAGGACAATGAGAGCGTCCACATATGACATATATACTCAATCTGATAGTCTATATCAGCGTTTTTCATTAAACATAAAAAATAAAAAAGATTATTAATAATTTAAATAAATTAAAACATACAAAAATGTAAAATTATCATAATAGAATAGAAAATTAAGATAATTTTTTTAAATAAATAAAATAAAGTATGTCAAAAGTCTAAATCTATTGTGAAAATAAAATGGAAACTCATTGTCACAAAAACTAAACTAACAAAAATAAATATGTAAATCAATATTGAAAAAGTTAAATTAAAAAAAATTAACATATATATTTTAAATGAGTAATTTATTTAGAAAAAATATTAAGATTAAATTTTGATATAAACATTTAAAGGCAGTTATTTAAAAATATCAATACTACCAAAAAAATTCATCTTAAATTATCTAAAAAGAAAGCCATCTAAAACTTATAATTTTTGGGGAAATATTTAAAAAATTAACACAAAAATTTAACAAACCAAAAAATTATACTTTATGCTAATTACTGAAGAAAGTAATATAAAAAATATTTAACTAACAAAAACCAAAACATAAATTATTTCTTACAACATGTCAATACAATTAAAATGAAATTCTATATCGAGAAAGTTAAATTACAAAAAGGAGGATATTAACTTAATATCTATGTTATTTATTTAACAAAATCAATATAAACAGAATAAGTAAGAGAATAAAAAAACTTAAATAATACTAAAAAACTTAACTAACAAAAATAGTATATATATTTAAGCTAATTATTTAAGAAACTAATATTAAGAAATTATTTAAATAAAAACTAAAACGAAATATTTTTTTTCAAAATATTATTTTAAAAAAAAACACTTAAAAATATATTGAATTGATATCTGACAACTACTTAAAAATTCATATAAAAATATTTAACTAACAAAACTTTATGTCTTCAAAATATCAATATTTTAAAAACAATGGTGTGTTAAAATAAAATAAAAATCAGTAACAAAAGAGATTAGTTAAAAATATATATGTTTTAAGTATATCAAACCTGCAAAAAATTAGATAATTAAAATAAAATATAAAATTACCATCGAAGATATTTAAAATAACAAAAAACATGATCTAAGAAGAAAATTAGTTTGGAATATAGTTCCAAAAATATTCATGGTTTTTAAAATATTGGTGTTGACTATGAATAACCATATAAAGTTTTAATAGGTTATACAAGTTTATAAATCAAACATATTAATTAAATTTATAAAGATTAATACCTTAACAAAGTAAAATACTACACAAGTAACTTTACATTTAAAATATAATAAGTAATAAAGTCTGATTTATATACATATTTACTGCTTATAACTTAGTCAACAAGAACAACACATGATCAACATCCTTTAAAATTTTATTTAAATAATATAATATGACAAAGTTATGAATCAAATTCAAATGGAAATATATGAAGATAAAATATTCAAATCAAAAAATGAATAAACACACAAAAGATAAAAAAAACAGTGATAATGTGAAGTCTCAACATTATCTTACATGTTTAAAAATAAATATTAGCAAATAGTTGACTGCAAATAAAACAGATCTTATAAACTGAATAGAGGTATAACCTAAAATTCGTAGAAGATCTGGTGGAGAAGCAAAAAGCAGCTTTACAAGATTAGTGTAGCTTACTAACAAAAGTAAATCTGAATCAATATATATCATATATTATATATGTATATGTACATAACATTAGTGAGACATTTAGTAAATAAACTAAATATTTAAACATATAAACTTTTTTTTTAAAAAAAAAGAACCATATATATCCTAAGAATACAAAACAAAACACCATATATCTAGTAAGGAAATCATTTTTTAAATCAAACATATGCACATCAAAGTCGGATAATTCGTTAGGTATCATTACTATTTTTTTACTTATAAGATTTATAATTTTATTATCAATAATAGGAACTACTACATATTATGTTTTAATTTTATTATATAAAAGAAAATTTCTATAAATATATTATAGTTTTGATAATTTAAAAGATATTAGCCAACAAATTAAACCAAATTATTAATACAAATTCACACATAGCACGATTTAAAAGCCTAGTATATAAGAAAAATACAACATTAAAATCTAAAAATTATTTATTTTAATTCTCATTTATCTTCAATTAAAATATTTAAAATACAGAATCATTTATGCGTCTTAAATCTTTTATAGTTCAACATTTTATCAACTATATTAAAAATTTGAATATGCAATTCGAATCTTTCTAATATATTAATTTTGTTCAAGCTAACAAAATTTGTTTTTTCCTTCACATTCATCGCTCATATATGCTTTTTCTATTTCGTAGAGAAGTTAAATATGTTATGAATGAAAGATATTTAGCGTGTGTATATTATTATAAGGGAAACTAATTTTCATGTTATTTTGAATACTTTCTCTAATTATAATTAGATACTAGGTGGTCTCCCGCGCCTTGCGCGGATAAATCACTTTTAATATTATTAATACATTAATTCTGATATAAATATAATAAATTAATTATACTAAACTTTTGTGTATAAGAAAAAATAAAATTATTTTCATACAATTTGAAAATTATTCTTATAAAATTAGAGTACTATAAAAACATCAAAATGAATAAATAATCAAATAACTTGTCAATTTTCTATGAATTTTTGTTTTATCAAATTCAAAGAAAACAAACAAATAACAAAATATCAAAATTTATATGAACTAACCTAAATTTAAAAAATGATATGAAATAAAGTAGCAAATATATTACACTATTTATAGGAATAAAAATTTGGGGTTTATACCATCTTTTTTTTATAATCCGACAAATATAGATACATTTGTATCTTTACAAATAAAATAAAAATATCATTTTTGAATTAATCTAAATCAAGATATAACCATAAATATATATATATATATATTCAATTTATTAAGATTAATTACTTTTTCGACAAAACTACATAAAATATATTAATTTTTGTTATTTAGTATAATTGTTCTTAAACCAAACTTATTAAACATAATAATTTTCACATACAGTCCAATTTGCTTCTTAATTAATGATATGATGTTCTTGTTTTTTGAGTTTTAGTTTTCTCCAATGATTATAAGTTTTACAATTCAACAATAGTTGAAGTAAACCAAAGAAAAACATAAATCAAACAAATCTCATTGGAAGCATAAAAAAAAAACTGAATTTGGGGAAGATGTTTTCCTAAATTAACGAAACTCAAGAGTGGCAATCAGATTTTGATATCCATGCTAATTGTTTAAAATCAGAGAGAACAAAATAAATAACCCGATCAAGAAACCAAAATTTTATATACATTTTTTTAACTATATAGTTAATTACACTTCCTAATAAAAAAATAAGGCTATTTTCCTATCTTTTCTCTCAATCTTGCACTTATGAGAAAAACTTCCTCATTACGATAGATTAAACGCTTTGATGGAGCTATGCTCTGCATCCAAAAAGTAGTAATTCTCTTCCAATTTGAATCTCACTAACGGCATTTACGTGTCTCGATAACGTATGTCTGAGAATTTCAGTGTCTTTGGGATAAATGTGGCAAGCCAAGTCATCATATCGACCTCAAAAGTGTCTCAATCGGGTTCCCACCTCAGCTTGTGAATGTAGTGGCAAACAAACCAGTGGAGAGCAGCGTGGAGGCAACCACATCTTTCATGATCATGTTCGATGCCTGGAAAGTGATGACTGACCAAATGAAACAGAGAGAATTAATTGGAAAGTGAGTAAAAAACAATAAGAAACAAAAAAACAAATCACAATTTCACTTGCATGCTCCACCGATTTTTCCTACATTCTGTTTGACATTCCATTCCCAAATAATGGGAAACACACATTTTAAATCACAAAATCTGTTTAATATCAGGTTTATGCGAGAAAACATCATGAATAACGAATAACCATCAAATCAAAAGAGCAAAACACACATTAAAAAACAGTCATGATCAAACAAAACACAGTGCAAAGGTGTTGAACATAAATCAAACACTCACTAATTATATTTTTTTGTGAGTAAAGAACTATCCCACCATGCAACCTAAAAAAAGATTTCAGATCAGATAATATAGTTTGAGTCGGGATTATACGAACAAAGATTACAAAAACGTCAACTAATGATTAATTGATTAGTGATTTGTTAGTATCTGCCCTTGACTCTTAACTTTCAACAACTCTGTTTAATGGAGAGATAAAGAACGTGAACTGAAGTTCGAGGAAGAGAGGCGCAGAGATTAGCAGCAAATCAAGTGAGAGGCCTTTCTTTACAAAATAAGAAATTCAAATCAGATTTGAATTTTCTATACTAATTTAAAAACTTCATTATAGAACATGGTGATATAATTGCAAACAGAATCTTTTTAAATTATAAATACTAAGATGAACTCACATAAAGAAAAACCAAATTAAATACTCACAATGATATAATACAACTTTTGTCAGAGCAAAGTGAAAGAAATATCATAATATAGAAATAAATGAAGATTTAAAAGAAAGCAATGAACTAAATATATGAAAAAAACATAGAAAGTAAACATTATCTGATGCTTCCAAGAGTGGAAGATATCAACAGACAATAGGGAAACGAAATAACATAATAGACAATAGATTGGTAATCAAAACATAATGATCAAGCCTAAGCGGGGAGAGATATATAAAGTAGTAAATACCTTTTATGCAATTTACTTCAGCTTCATTCCTCATATTCTTCCTATTCAGCTTCTTTTTCGATTGACTATAGATTAGATCAAACTAAACAAACAAATACAGACTCTCAAACAAATTTGAATCGCTTTTCGAAAGTTTTTCCTTCCGATTCTTTTTCTCTCTATGTTCTCGACACCTAATCAAAAAGTTAAGTAAAACAAAACACATGATTCGGAACCACTACGACCAAAACCTTTAAACAAAAAGTTGAAGGCACACCAAAACTTTAAACCAAACACACGAAACAACAAAACCATAATTAAAGATTACAAGAAAATAAATAAGACGGATTACCATAGCCATGTTACATAAACACGACTGTCTTCCCAAGAAACACAACGGCCATACCATAGATGTAACATAAATACTCAAACAGGTCGGAGGCATTTATATATAATTTATAATCTAAGGTTTTATAATCTAGGGTTTTAGTAAACATAATGACCCAAGTCACATATCATTTATCGATCCATTGAAACATACCAAACCATATCGATATTAAATAACACAAAACCGCTTCAAAACCAAACCAATCGCATAGTTTAATTTAATTAATAAATTTATTAAGGATTGTTAAAGTAAATTAAGATGAAGGAAAGTAGCGTGACCTAAAGATTCTAAATAAAAGTATTTATAATGTTGAATGGGTGAGAGATTATTTAGGGCTTCTATGTTATCGACATATGGTAGAGATTATTTGATGATTTTTATAATTTTCATATTTTTTATTAAGAGTATTAATTTTCATTAAGGGTAAATGAAATTTTTTCATATGAGGGGCAAATAGTAATCAACCATAATAACTCTCAACCACAGCCCAACTTGCTTGCCAATTAATAATATAATTCTCCATCGTTTTATTTTTTTTTGTTATTAATGATATAAATGGGATCTTATACACAAAAAAGAAAATAAATCAATGGGAACAATATCTTTTAAAATCATCACTATTGGTGAGTTAACCATTAAATTAATATAGTATAACATTTTTAATATTTTTTATTTTGAATTTTTGTATTTCTTTTTTCATATCAAATTTTAATATATTATTACTTTGACATATTTTTAATAGTTTTTCTTTTTTCATATCGGATTTGTACTTTTCTATTTCACATGTGCTCCTAAAAGCTTATATGACTCTTTAAAAAACCTAAATTTTTGAATCTGAAGATTGAATGAAACAAGTTAGGTGTCGATTGGTTCTCCCGCTAACACCCGTAAATGCAGCTTTTGGAGGTGATAGTGATTGTTGACGTTTGACCACAATTACAGAAAATGCGTTTAACCAATTTATACCACTTTTTCTTCTTCAAAATCAAAAGCTCCTCTCACTAGATATGTTTTAAATATTATAATTACAAATATATAAATAATTTTGATACTATTTGAAGTAATATCAATTAAATATTTGTATGATCTAAAATTGATATTCATTAACTATTGATCATAATTTTATATTTATAAGATCTTTAAACCAAAAAATTTAGATAAATTTTTATTTCTACCACTAATATTTATGTATTATATAATAAATAAAATTATTATAATATAATTTTAATATTTGGAAAATCATAATTTTTATACAAACTAAAAAAAATTAAGAAATAAAAGTAGGTACTATGCATATAATATTTTTCTGATATTTATTATTAATTATATTAAATTTATCATTTATAATTTTCTTATAATGATATATTTTTGTTATTTTTTAATTATATAATATATTTTATTATTATTTTGTTATGTAATTGTTTTTGCACCTGTTGGCCAATTAGTCAAAAATATCCTGTAAATACACCCACTCTCAATCATTATACCAATCATACAAACCGCTAGTTAAGTTGTTAAATGTAACCACCCACTTCTATAAACTTCTACACCTGCAGCTGCAACCGCTGCCCCTTCTTGGTTGTTAGTTGCTACATGTATTTGTTTCCCATGTCAACTTTGAAACCCAATAGTTTTATAATTAATGCTTCCTCAGATAAAAAAGTTCCATGAATATTTTTGTATTTAAAAAGGAATTATTTATTAACCAGATCGGATCTCAGTCTTAAAACTTTTGCTTCGGTGACTTTTCTTGCTCCCATGACGATGAGAGAACTCAAGCATGGCTCCCATGAATGCGTGTTTACTTCTCCGGAGACTGTACAAGATGGGATCTGCAACATTTGCTTCAAAGATGAAGATGTCGAGTTCACATGCATCCCTTGTAACTTCGATCTATGCAAAAGTTGCTCCAACTTACCTCAGAAGGTGTCACACGAATTTCACTCGGAGCACCCTCTTGAGTTTTGTCTCCGGAAGCTTGATCAGAAACCTGAACACATCATCTGCTCTGGATGCGGAACCATGTCTTCAAACTCCTTCTACAAGTGCAAAGAATGTGAGATCTACCTTGATCTTGAATGTGCACTCTTGCCGAACATTTTCAGAAGCTGGGATCTCAAAGAAAAGCTCCATTACAGCCATGTTCACTTGCTTAACCGGTGTAGACCAGGTCTTGACGCCAGAGGATCTTGTTTGTTGTGTGAGCTTCCACTCTCTCCCTCCGTGGTATGTTACGGCTGCGTTCATTGTTACTCGTTTGTTCATGAGCACTGCATTGATGATCTTATCATTGAGATTCAACATCCTGTGCATCCGGCACACCCTCTCAGACCCCTTGATTACATTCAACATTGTAATCCTGGAGTATCTTGTGGTGGATGTGGATACAAGATCCGCACGGTCCCTATTGGTTGTTTAGAATGCAAATTCTATCTTCACTTGAGGTGTGCTGATTCTTTGTTGCGAGGTCTAACCCATAACTCTCATCATGACCACAAATTGTTTTATGTAGCTACTAGTGCTAAAAACGTCTTTAGAGAACATCCATGTGGGATATGCAAGAAAAGAGATGTTATCTCTCTCAAATCTTATTATCACTGCGTTGAGTGTAGTTTGAAGTTTCATTTTGAGTGTCTTGATATACCTCTGTCTTTGGTAAAGAAAAATTTCCACATCCATCCACTTGTTTGCGGAATTTTTCTTGCTAATGATGATAATTATTCTTTAGAATATTGTGGCGTTTGCGAGACAATAGTACATGTAGGACATCATGCTTATTCTTGCAATGAATGTGATTTCTTGGCCACATCGAATGCATTTTACGTAAGGTAATTATTATTATGTTATTAGCTACAATTCTGTTTATTATTGATTAATGGGAATTTTGATGATTAAGATGATGACCTACTCTTTATTGTATTCAACAGGAAACACCATCGCCATTGTATTTGAAAGATCTATATTCTTGTGACAAAGACAATGCAAGAGGAAAGAAACAAGAAGACTGTGAAACCAACAAGTTTGAAAACAAACTCATGGTATGGCTTTATAGTATTTGGTACCTACTAGTGATAAAGAAATATTTATTTAGACTAATATTTTTAGGTGTTTCTTGCAGGTTAATGATGTTGGACATATTCATATCCTGAAATCGATCAAAGTGAAAGATACAAAATGCACAATATGTTGTGAAAAGATATTTGGTATCTCATGGGACTGTGAGTCATGTGAGTTCAAGGCACATGATTACTGTGCAAATCTGGGCCAGCCATCAAGGCATCGACTTCATATCAACCATGATTTGATACTCCTGCCAAGTTATCCTACATGGTTTATTATGAATTGTGATACATGCAGAGAGAATATAAATGGTTTCAATCTCTTCTGTCGCATATGCAATTTAATCACTTGTATAAAGTGTGTTGCAAGATTTAATCAGCTTCTTGGAGTGTTGCATAAGGGGCAGAAAGTCATTGGAACCACAGAAGAAAAATGTTCAACATATAAGCATGATCTGTTTCAAGTTATGGTATCTAGGTCGTATCCGGTTGCTTGCACTATTTGTGATCAGAGACTGTGTGGGAAAGTTTTGTCATGTATGCAGTGTGGAGAGATATATCATCCTCGTTGTATTGAAGTTTGGAGTCTAAGGCTATACAGCCATCCTAAGCACTCTTGTCACACACTTTTTATGAGATTGATACGTGGATTCAAGTGCACTGCGTGCAAGCTGGATATTGCAAAGTATGGTCTTTCTTGCGGCGATTGTAATGTCGGTTTTCATATTGAATGCAGCGAAGGAGTTGTATCAGAGAAGAACAACGTTCACAATCATACTTTCTATAACTTTTGGATTGGTGACTCGAGGGTGGCTCCAGCTTGTAGTGTGTGCGGTAGATCTTGTGGTGCGTCTTTCTACGGCTGTGTTTATTGCAACTTCTGCGCCCATGGAGAGTGTCTTGGATTTCCAGCCTTTGTAAAGTCCCAAAAGCATCAACATAAGCTCTCTGAAATCCATCACTGGGACAGGAACCGGTGTGCTGTTTGTAGATTAAGTTGCTACGGTAAGAGCTACTCCTGCTTCTACTGCAAGGAACTGTTTCATCAGAAGTGCATAATGTCGATGGTAAAAGATTTAATATATGGTTCTTGAAACCGAGCCATTTATATTCTTTAATTTTTTTCCATTTAGGGATTTAATTAAGAATCTTGTATCTTACGATATCACACAGGATGATCGTGAAGCTGCAACTGAAGAAAAACAGCTTGGAGATATCTATTTTATGTACATTGAGCGCCTTCTCTTAGACACGTTTATGAAAGAACAAGAACCAATTTTCTTTTAGTATGTAAAAGGTAAGTGGGTACTTTGGTTCTGCCTCTAACTTCCCTTATCTGAGGTTAAATATCAAAGTCCTCTAATTTTCTCCTTATCGTGTTTATGGCAGAGGAGGTGACACAATGAACATGAACATTGATGAAGAAAACGGTTTGGTGTTACTGGTTTAGATTTTGCCTGCCTCCCTCTATGAAACTAAGTGCGTACTGCAACTTCTGTTATCTGATGTTAACCCCCAAAATACTCTCATTTCATTTCATAATGTTTAGAATCGATTTGGTGGATTGTGTTTGGGATATGTTTATTTGCTTGATTTGCTTTTTGTTTTTAGAGTGATCATGTTGAGTATGTGCTACTTTTTTTTTTTACCTCCTTCATATTAACTTTTAGAAACATTTGCAATTTATTACTTTTAGGGATCTTTGCTTCCAGCTCAAGACAATCGTATTTATGTGGTGTAACACCAACTTCAATACCAGTCTGATTCATTTGGCTCTCTGATCACTTGACCGCAAGAACTCATCATAAAAAACGAGCATTTTAGTATTGATGTGTCATTTCATTTGCTACGTATCAACATGCAATAGGAGGAAACAGAGTTTAGTTCTGGATGATTAAGTACATGCTAAAACAGAGAAACATTGCTTACCCTTATAATTAGATTTAAATGACATTTCATAGCTTAATTTTGGTGGATTAGCAAAGCTTTTGGCCACTACCAGGGTTAAGGTGTACGGTCAATTATATGGTGCAAATAATCTATTTCAAACTACTTTTTATGGAAAAAACATTCTGATAAAAAGCAGGATTCTCGAAGCCCAAAGAAAATGAGAGAATCTTGTAATCTTAAAATTTTCCAATATTCATCCAATCACTAATTAATCCTACAGTCCGTTTTGAAATTGTTTCATGATTACAAAATTGATGGTGATTTAGTGAATTTGTTGGATATTCGGGTCAAATATATATATTTACAGTACGTAAATCCAGGGTAGCACCAAAGACAAAATCATGCAATAAAGGTAACTAAAGAAACGCCAAACATAGAAAGAGAATCATCACATAATTCACTTCACGAGGAACGTGACTATCCCTTTCACCTGGAGAAGAGATTTTGAAAATGTCGGATCTCATGCAGTAAAGTCCAAGAAATGGGCACTCCTCTGAATCCATTAATGTTACCTCAACATTAGCCAAGTCGATTTTGAAAGTGTAGTCAACACATTAAAACTCTTTCTCTGCCCAAACTGATAACTTCGCTTCCAAAACCATAGAAGGCACGTGAAAGTTTCTAACCCTAACTGATAATATTATGGTAGCACCGACAACGTTTAAGGAAATATTCTATAGAAAATACAAAATTTTAGTTTAGTTATTCAAAGATGTCACACTTTTTGTCTAATAGAAATTCTTCTTATATTTTTGAAAGCATTCGTAATTCCTTTTGATGGCTTTCTTAAAAAATTCCTAAAAGATTTTTCGTTTTATAAATGGGGTTACTTGGTAAGATAGCTAGAAACAATTGCTTCACAAATATGGTAGACAAATATCCAAAATTAAGAAACTAAAAGACTAAGTTGTTTTCCCGGCTTAAAATAAAAGAGAGAACTAATTAGTGCTGGACTTTCCGCAATTAGATGGGAAGACCGTGCAAAATGTTTTTTTTTTTTAATTTTATAAAGAATTTCCAAAACTGTTATACATGTTTATAAGTTGTTTTAGAAGTGTTTTTGTTTCAAAATATAAGTTGCTTTCCATATTTCTATACAATTTTTTACTTTCTTGGATATTATGTGACCAATTATATTTTACATTTTTATGATTGGTTGAATTATATTTAACATATATATTAAATTATTTTTGTTTTTTGGCCAAAATAACTTATATAATTATGAAACATAGGCAATATTTAAAATATATTCATAAATTAAATGAAAAAATTCATTATCTCAATCTTGGTGGATTCGCAAATTAATCCCCAGCCGCTACCATCGTTAAGGTTGAAAGTTTAAATTATTCTACGATATAATCAAGCTATTTCAAAGTCCTTGGTTATTACAAATGGTGCACAGGTACAGTGATTTTATTCATGATGACTAGCTACAGCCTACATGTAAACTCTTTGTCGTTGAGTTTCCCATTAGCAATATTCCCTGGTTGGGAAATATAAAAGAAAGAGTTCTTGTATCTTCAAATATTCCAACTGTATACTCTCTTCATTTCATAAAGAGCGTCGTTTTAGAGTTTTGTTTTTGTTTCACAAAAAGTGTTGTTTTAGGTTTTCAATGCAAATTTATAATAAAATATCCAGTTTTAATTTTGTTACTTTAGTGTATTAATTAGAAAAAGAGAGTTATTTAGTATATTTATTAGGGATAAAAAAGACTTTTTATTAACTTTCTTAATTTGTGTGAAAAGTGTCAAAGTGACACTTATTTTAAAACAGAAGGAGTAGTAATTATCTTGGAACAGAAATTCTTACTTTTCCCTCAACCGAAACAAACTTATAACTTCAATGGTATAATAGTTTCATATCATGGTCAAAAGTTAAATCAGAAAATAAAGTAACAAACAAAATGGCAGATAAAGAGTTATAATCTTTTGATCCGTGAACAACATATTAAGTAACATGCTTCATCAAATTCCCCAACCATATTTTATATTTTTTTTATAATTTCCAATAATTTTATAATTATAAATTGTAGCATAACATTCAACTGCTAGAGTTTCCCAAAATGTAACTGCAGATAATGTATCTGGAGAACTTTTTCGTTAACCAGATCAGGAAAATGTAGCAACTAGTCGATCCAACTATTAACAATTAAATATTTATCTTTTATACTCGGAAAAAAAAGTTTTTACATGACGATGGAAACTCACTAACCTTAATTAGCGTTCCTAACTCCTAACAATTCTTTTTAATGTGTAAAACGAAAATAAAGAAGAAAGCGCTTAAGAGTAGAGCTAAACTAAACAAGAACTAAAATTATAGATTTAAGAAAATATTTTTTTTTTTCCTAAAAAGGTTAGAGAGTTGTAGAGATTATAAATCAGAATTAAGTAGCTTTTTCTGTATGAAGACGGTCTCGAGATCCGGTGGAGAGAAGAATTCTCTAGCGCCGCCGTAGCTAAACTTTACTGACCGTTTTCGTTTCTTTGGCGCCGGAGGACACGGCAAAACCGTTGGTATTCTAACGGAAGCTGCCGTTGGAGTCGTCGGATACTGGTCTTGATGAATGCCGTCTTCCGTGTCGGCTACGGCAGAGGAGGAGAGGCTAATCGGTTTCATCGGCGTACGTATGACCCATTTCTTTCCCTCTGAAGTTTCTCGAAATTCCAGGTCGAACTGGTGGAGGGCCTTGCCGGAAAATCCCATAAGTTGTCGTATGAGGTTAGAGTGAAAGAGGGAAACTGTGTGATTGGGTTTGTTTTTGATAAAATCAGAGAAAGTGATTGTGTAAAAAGAGGTGGAAATGAAATAAGAAAGATTTGATTTTTAGGGTTTAGATTAGTTTGTAACGAGAGAGAATGTAGAGAGAGTGGGACATGTGATTCAGTGAAAAGGGACTTATAGTCAACAACGACTTGAAGACAACCGATCGATCAGTGTCGATTCAGTTCGGTTATTTATTTCGATTAAAATAATGTTATATGATAAATGTTTTTTTGAAAAACTTTAACAAAATAAATAAATGTTTTTTTTCAAAATTCGTATTGTGGCAATTTTTGTTTTCCGGATAAAATAAAAAAGGAGCATTCAAAGAACGGAGAGATAGATTGAGTGTACATTGCATCTTTATTAAATGTGATAGTGATGTTTTAAAAGGGCATCAATTAATCCATACATTTTTGTATAAAGATTTATGATATTCATAATTAATTAATACTACTAATAGTATATATTTTCATTTTTAGTATTTCTTTAGATTATACATGTAAAAATGGAACGTAAAGGTGTCATAACTTTTGCCATATCTACATGCAGTTAACAACTTAACATGATAAAACTATCAGATCGATTTTAGGATCATTCATTACAAACTGAAAGGTGATATGTATAATATTTTATGAGATTTCTAGTGAGAAAGATATCGTAGTTAGTCACTTTCACAAAAGAAAAAAAGATATCGAAGTCAACTTAAAAGTGCTTCCTAATTGGTTATACCGTTCCTTGTTATAAATATGCGTGTCCAAATATACTCCTAATGGAGTACTCCATGTAATTTGTTTGGCCACATCAATATAAAACTTTCATGCATATTGAGTACATCCGCATAATATTATCTTTTTGATCTTAGCAACGTACGGAATAATTAAACTAAATACAATTGGGACAATTTGAACACAAGAGTTTGCCATGTATCTTCTTAAACTATCCATTCCTGAAACCGACTGTGGTAAGAATGTGTGTGCGATCCTTGAAAAAATGAAGAATATGTGAGCGAACATATCACACATGGAGCAAAGATATAAACATTCAAATACTAGGTTTTGAATGATAATAGGTGAACCCGAGGAAACGCGTGACTCGTAAGCCATATGAATTTAATTTACACAATTACTTTTTAATAATTACATAAATATATCATTTTCCGTGCAAGTATTTAATGAAGTAACGAGATGGAGAATAGTCTCGTTTCAAAGTTTTGAATAATTTGGTCAACAATATGCTCGTTCTATTTGTTGACCGGAACAACGTTTGATCCCTTTTGTTTTCTTCAGTCAGACATTACAAAGTCAACCCTTTAGTTCCTTTTTGGTGCGATAGGCCGCGATAATGGTTGAAAAATAATTTCACCTAAAGCAAATTTAATTATGAAAATATGCTTCTTCTTTTTTGACAAAGTGTCTTTTTTTTTATGTATATTTGCATTATCCAATAAGACACAGTAAAACACTAAAAATGACAAAACTAAAATTGTTTAAATTTTGTTATAAAGAACTAAAAAAATTCTTAAGTTCTTCCAACGAATAAAAAAATTTGTTTAGATGAGAGTATAAAAACAATGTGAATTCCTATTTTAAGCTCTTCGGTTTGTGAATAGAAGGGTTCTGGTCTTGGACTCAAACTCAAAGACGCAGATACACACAAATCTTTTTTCAAAAACAAAACTGTATCCTCTCTGTTAAAAACAATTAGATATCGATATTACTGATAATTCAAAAAATGTTTCATTCACTTGGAAGTATGTCCTGTTCACTTGGAAGTATGTTCTATTGAGGAGGAAGTTTTCTCTCAGTTTGACAAGGTATCAGAAGAGTTCCCTAACTGTCTGTGAGTTTGATTCCCCAACGCTGTTGCACTCTGTACAAGTCTTGCCAAAGCATAGTTTGTGAGATGCTTGCCCTCCACATTTCTGTTCAGGCGGCTGAGCCGAATTTGTCATTTCACCTAGTGTCCAAATAGATAGTAGATAAGGACTTGGATCATATGGTTCTCTTTTATCACCATTTAGGAGAAAATGTGAATCTTGGAGCTCGTATGCTTAGGTGCTTTGTTCTGAGACGACTCATCTTCTAACAAAGTAGATGTAACGTAATTAGCTTTATGTGTAAATTGAGTTAATTTGGGTAGATTCGTGTAGATACAATGATGATTTAAGTTACTTATTTTTTTGAAATGTGTTTTGTGATGACTAATGACACGTTCAAAATTTTTTTTGAACAAATATTACAAGTTCAGTTTTTCCTCTAGTTATTTATAATATTTGATATGTTGATTGGTCGTTCCACTAATGCGAGAGATTTTTTTTATGTGAGATGTTATGCTAGATCATCCAAAAATCATGCTATAATTGATGAATATGTGATAACTAAAAGTTATCCGAACAATCTATATATGATGGTGCGTAAATAGTAAGAGCTTTCTTATGAATGTTATGGAGTTGAACACTTCAACAGAGAATAATGTTACTTTAAAGGGGAAATGAGCACATTTTCTAAAAGCCTTTCCTCGCAATAACCTAAGCCCATCATAACCAGGAAGACTGTGCCGACTTAGCTCTGATTAAAAGAAAAATCTTAAAAGATAATTATGGAAGACCGGAAACATCGGATTAACCCAAAGGATAAATGGAGAATTTTATTACTTCTCGGAGAATAAATGATATTTTCATATCCGAGATATGGAAATACACTCAAAGACAAAAAGGAAAAGGAGATCGGAATAACCGACCTCCTATTCCTATAAATACAAAGATCCCGGAGCCTGAAAGAATAACTCATACAATCTAGAGAGCAGCAGAGCTAAAATCAGAGACTCCTACGCTTTCTAGTTTACTTTGCAAACCTTCTTTTCACTTCGGCATAACCTCTCGGTTATACTTTTCTTTGTAATTGCTATGCTTTCTTGCTATTAATAAAAAAGATCTTATTCTCTGAAACCCACAACTGTTAATCAAACCCTAGTGGTGATTTTCTGGTTCAACAGTTGGCGCCGTCTGTGAGGACTAGGAGAATAACTTCTTTAAAACTAAGTAACAAAGCCGAAGAGATGAGCCTCCCCGTCGACAACAACGATCTTATTCGCATCAACAGCCCTACTACCGCGATCCCACCACCCACGGAAAAACACGTACGAGCAACCAACGACACCACCCACATGATTCTAGGAGGAATATTTCACGATCCCAACTCGCTGCAAGAAATAAGACAACACGAAGAAAAGACGGCGGCGGCAAGGCGAAACCCACCCATCCCAAGATACGAGACGCCGATAGAATTCACAATGGAAGATCAACGTAGCTCGCACGAACCGCACTTCGACCCGCTAGTCATAACTTTACAGATCCATGACAGCACGATCTCCAAAGTCATGATTGACGGTGGGAGCATAGTCAACGTCATATTTACAGATACACTATCAATAATGCATATCGATAAAAACAAGATAATAGCGATTAGAAAACCATTGACCGGATTCGCAGGCGATACCTCTTACAGCATCGGTTCGATATACCTAGTCAATTACGTCGGCGGCATGACTAGAAAGGTAGAATTCGCAGTCATTAACCGCCCGACCATCTACAATGCCATCCTTGGAACACCGTGGATTCATGCCATGAAAGCCATCGCCTCGACGTACCATCAATGCATCAAGTTCCCAACCCCAACCGGTGCATTCACACTTCTAGGCGACCAATCATCAGCACGAATATGCCTTCTCAACGAAAGAAAAATCAGATCGGCGACCACCTGCATGGTGAATGAAGATTTAGACCCACGTCTCCTCTTCCACAAAAGACCAAAGCCCAAGCGAGTTATACAGGTAAGCATCGACGAAAAGCATCCGGAGAGACTAGCGAGCATTGGAGGTGACCTTTCAGAAGATATAAAAACGGACCTCATAAAACTTTTGCGCGACCATGTGCATCTGTTCGCTTGGTCCATAGAGGATATGAAGGGAATTGACATCAGGATCACTTCGCACAAACTAAACGTAGACCCGACGTTTAAACCCATTAAACAAAAACGCAGAAAGCTCGGCCCTGAGAAAGCACAAGCCGTGACTGACGAAGTGGAAAAATTGCTCGGAGCCGGATCAATTACCGAGGTTCAATACCCTGATTGGTTAGCCAATCTCGTCGTAGTCAAAAAGAAGAACGGCAAATAGAGGGTCTGCATCGACTTCACCGATCTTAATAAAGCGTGTCCAAAGGACTGTTTCCCGCTTCCACATATCGACCAACTGGTCGAATCAACAGCCGGAAACTAGCTCCTATCTTTCATGGACGCCTTCTCAGGATACAATCAGATCTTCATGCACCCTGATGATAGAGAAAAAAACAGCTTTCATCACGGATCGCGGAACATACTGCTATAAGGTCATGCCTTTCGGGCTAAAAAACGCAGGAGCAACCTACCAACGACTGGTAAACAAAATGTTTGAAAGTCAGCACGGTCGGACTATGGAAGTTTACATTGATGATATGTTAGTCAAATCTGCAATCGCAAAAGATCACGTCGGCCACCTTAGGGATTGCTTTAAAATCCTTGAGAAATACGGCATGAAGCTAAATCCAGCCAAATGCACGTTCGGCGTAACCTCATGAGAATTTCTAGGATATGTAGTCACTCAAAGAGGGATATAAGCAAACCCAAAGCAAATATCGGCAATTCTGGACCTCCCATCGCCAAAAATATACGTGAAGTACAAAGATTAACCGGCAGAATCGCCGCTCTAAACAGATTTATCTCGCGATCAACGGACAAATGTCTACCTTTTTATCAACTACTTTGAAGCAACAAACGCTTCGATTGGGACGAAGAATGCGAAGAAGCATTCACGCAACTAAAGCGATATCTAACTACCCCTCCAATATTAGCAAAACCAGAGAACGGTGAAACTTTATACCTTTACATCGCAGTCTCAACAGCGGCAGTAAGCGGCGTCCTTGTCAAGGAAGACCGCGGCGAACAGAAACCGATTTTCTACATCAGTAAGACTTTGGATGGAGCCAAAACATGCTATCCAGCCTTAGAAAAACTCGCTTATGTAGTCATCATCTCGGCACGGAAACTACGACCCTACTTCCAATCTCACTCCATCGTCGTCTACACCAGCCAACCACTTCAAAGCATCCTGCACAGTCCAAGCCAAACCGGCCGGATGGCTAAATGGGCGATAGAACTTTTGGAGTACGATATCGAGTACCGTGCTCGAACCAGCGCCAAATCTCAAGTTCTCCGGATCTACTAGATGGGGAGTCATCTACAGAAAACCAATAGAATCTTTATGTAGACGGAGCATCTTCGAAACAAGGATCAGGAATCGGCATCTGTCTGAAATCACCAACCGGAGAAATTCTTGAGCAATCCTTCAAACTCAGTTTTCCCGCTTCAAACAACGAAGCTGAATACGAAGATCTACTGGCTGGACTTCGGCTCGTCCAAGAGTTAAAAGAAAAATATGTTCACGCCTTCTGTGACTCCCAGCTCGTCGCCAACCAATTTAGAGGAGATTATGATGCAAAAAATAAACGGATTGACGCATATCTTAAACAAGTCCAGGAAATAGCAAAACCGTTTGATTCTTTCAAACTAACCAAAATTCCGTGAGCAGAAAACACCGCCGCCGACGCGCTGGCAGCATTGGCATCCACAACGGATCATGCCCTAAGACAAACAATCCTAGTAGAAATTATTGAACAACCTAGTATTCAACTATCAAAGGGATCCTGCAATGCAGTGTTACATCAGGATGACGAGGCAAACGATCCGATGGAGGAAGATGCCGAACAGCAAGAGAAGCCTTGGCAAGACGAGATCAAGGCCTACCTGTTAGAAGGGATCGTTCCGGAAGACAGGTGGGCAGCTAGACGCCTCCGGAAGAAAGCAGCGCGATATTTTATAGAAGAAAGAAACCTGTTCCAATGGACAGCGAATAAAGTAATATTGCGATGCTGCGACGAAGCACAAGCCAAAAGAGTCATGATAGAAACTCATGACGGAGCAGGTGGGAATCACTCAGGAGGAAGAGCTTTAGCACTAAAAATCAAGAAGCACGGCTTATTCTGGCCCAGGATGATCCAAGATTGCGAACAGTTCGCACTCCGGTGTGAACCATGCCAGAAATACGCTCCAGCCATTAATGCGCCTACCGAATTACTTCAGACTGCTGTTCCGCTATATCTTTTCATGAGGTGGGCAATGGACGCAATCGGCCCGATGCCCAAGTCAGGTCGCAATCAGTATATCCTGATGGTAACAGACTATTTTACAAAATAGGTCGAGCCTAAAGCCTACCCCACCCTCAAAGGAATCGACGTACAACTTTTTATCTGGGAGTACGTCATATGTCGACACGGTCTCCCGTACGAGATCGTCACGGATAATGGCACTCCATTCACCTCGTCTGTTTTCCAAAGTTTCTGCGAAAAGTGGGGGATACGCATAAGTTATTCGTCACCATGTTACCCGCAGAGCTACGGACAAGCAGAAGCCTCCAACAAAACAATCCTCGACGGTCTCAAAAAACGGTTAAATGAGCTAGAAGGATGATGGGCGGACGAGTTAGATGGAGTTCTCTGGTCCCATCGAACAACTCCAAGAACTGCCACGGGAGAAACTCCATTCTCACTATCTCACAGCTGCGAAGCTTTGGCACCGGCTGAATTGCATGTACCTAGTGCCCGGCGAGCCTTGATGATTCGAGATCCTCAGTTGAATGAAGAAAAACTAATCGATGCAACAGACAACGTGGAAGAACTTCGCGACAAAGCCATATTACGAATTCAGAATTACCAGCAACAAGTTTCTAGGTATTACAACAAGAAAGTCCGAAGTCGACTATTCTCACTTCACGACCTCGTCTTGCAAAGGTCCATAAACCCATTAAAACTCGAGCCAAATTGGGAGGGACCATATCGTATTAGAGAAATCGCCAAACCCGGCGTCTATAGACTAGAAGATATAAAGGGCAAGCCAGTCGAATGAGCACGCAACTCCATGAATCTAAGAAAATATTACACCTGAAAGCCATAAACTCGGCAAAGAATGTACTACTAAGAACTACGGATGTCTTGATCCCACTTCGGATACGTAGGCAGCCTTCGGGTTCAGTCACTATCTTAATAAAATTACTTTCATAAAAACTTTCTCAGCTCGGCAAAAAGAGTTATATGCGAATGCATCTTGCTGAATCGATGTTCTGGCCAAACAATCGATTCAACGAAAGCAAGTAAAATTAAATTAGTGGCTGATCACCACTCATTTGACGCTTCGGTTTGCTTTAATTACTTCCAAAGTAGATAAGATGAAAGCCGAGGACAATACTCGCACGACTCTCAATCATACCTTTCGGACCAAAGTATACTTCGAAAAACTAGGTATTCGATCCTGAATGTCGTTTGGTGTAAGACGAGCTAATGAATCTCGCATCCAGCACCGGCCTAAAGAATGCCCACGCACCGCAAGGCAAATGAAATTTTTGACTTCGCAAAAATCTTAGAATTAAGGTCTGAATCGAAGTACGAAACAAAATAGGTAATTTTTTTCCATTGATAAAAAGAAATATCTTTGTCTTACAAAAACATAAACGAAAAACAATTACAAAGCCCTACGTCGCTTCGGCAGCCGAATCCCTGCTGCCACTAATTCTGCATCCGAGGGTCGCATTTGAACACGGGAAGATGCGGCAAAATTGTCTGGAGAAATTGGAGCATCCTTTATATTGTGACCTGCCATCTTCAAACGGTCGGCCGCAGTAGAATGAGTCAAGAGCTCTTCAACTGAAATCTCATGTCCTGCCGACCTAAGCTGTTTATAGCAATCCGCCCTCGCCTCAGCATCGACGATCCGAAGTTCCAGCCGATGAATATCAGGCTCTTGCGCCATAAATTTCTTGATATGCTCGATATGGAGATCATACCATTTGCGAAGGCGCCGATACATTAAATCCACCACGCGATCAACCGAGACATGCTGGTGATCTCGGAATTCTTTTTCCTTAGCAGCCGCACTCTTAACTTCCTCAGCCGCCTTCTTCTTAAGACTCTCCTCAAGAAGTCTTATCTTTTGGTAGATTCAACATTAAGCACCTTATAATCAAGCTTTAACTTGATTTTCTCGCGCTCAAGATCCTTGATCTTTGCCAAAGCATCACGAAGCTCTCGATCTTTCTCCGACAACTCCTCGGACCTACTTTCCTCCCGAACGGACTCTTTATTGTACGACTCAACCAAAGATGCACATAAACCTAAACCCTGCATAAAACGTTGCGCCATCCCGGAAAAACAGGCAAACCGTTTCGATTTCTCCACGGACATTCCTTGGTTAGGCTTCGCCCTACACAACCAAGCCAAATTTGCCGCGAAGTATTCATCGAACATTGCCAGAGAATTCCCGCCCCAACGAAGAAGGAATTCATGAGGATTGAAGCCAGGCTCATCATCAGTCGCCACCGGCCCTTCCGACAAAACATCTTTCGAATCCGACAGGCTAAAAGCATGCTCTTCGGCCGACGCCAAAAACCCTTCCTCTTCAATCGGCACGTTCTCTGCCAGGATTCCCGAAGGTGACCCCTCTGTCACAGGATCTTGCAGTGGATCTTCCAATCTGGGCTCCTTACGCGGAGCGAAATCAGGGATATCCACATCTAACAAGGGAATTTTGCTTCTTCGCTTCAAACCCATATCGGTGTCAGGAGACAAATCTTAGAACAGTATGACAAATCAAGGCAAAAATCTTCTAAAAAAAAACAGGGAAGACGAAGATCTTTTCTAAAGAAAGAAGATGAAGAGGTAGAAGGTAAAGTAAATAAAATTGGAAAGAAATATCAACAATTTCCTAAGAAGACACGTGTCAAGATTTTTACAAATCTCGCCGTCTGGCGAACCCTTCGCAATTCATGCTTAAAAGCAGAAACCTTAATGGGTTGGAATATTTAATAAATTCTTGACACGCCACGTGACGAACCCGTTTATAATCCAGTCGAACTAGCTATTGCAAAAAGCAACGCTCTTGACGAACTGACAGTTATTTCGAGGTCAAACCCATCTATAACTTCATGAAGTCCGCCGACCTGATTTACAATCAGTCTCGCCGGGGGGGGGGGGGGGGGGGGGGGGGGGGGACTTACTGTTAGAGGGGAAATGAACACATTTCCTGAAAGGCCTTCCCTTGCAATAACCTAAGCCCATCATAACCAGGAAGACCGTGCCGACCTAGTTTGGATTAAAGGAAAACTCTTAAAAGATAATTATGGAAGACTGGAAACATCGGATTAACCCAAAGGATAAAGGAGAATTTCCTTACTTCTCGGAGAATAAAGGATATTTTCATATCCGAGATATGGAAATACACTCAATGACAAAAAGGAAAAGGAGATCGGAATAACCGACCACCTATTCCTATAAATACAAAGATCCCGGAGCCTGAAAGAATAACTCATACAATCTAGAGAGCAGCAGAGCTAAAATCAGAGACTCCTACGCTTTTTAGTTTACTTCGTAAACCTTCTTTTCACTTCGGCATAACCTCTCGGTTATACCTTTCTTTGTAATTGCTACGCTTTCTTGCTATTAATAAAAAGATCTTATTCTCCAAAACCCACAACTGTTAATCAAACCCTAGTGGTGATTTTCTGGTTCAACAGTGGAAAAAAAATATGTTATGGAGGTTTTCAAAAATTTTTTGGGATAAATAAACACGTACCTTATTTTTTTTAGTAGATGACAGATGGACAGAGAAAAAGAAATGCAGCGTAAACCAACGTCGTGTTGGTATAAACGTATTTATTTGAGTTGATTTTTGTTTACCCAAACCAGGGAGAGTTTCTTTAACACTAATGTTGATGGATGACGTGATCCTAACTAAACCAAAACTCTCAATGATTTGAACCTTGAACCCAGCTACACCCAAGTGTCTAACTCAATTTTATTCTCTTCTATCGTTCCTTGCATTGTCCTATCTGCCAACAGAAGTATAGATATTAGCAAAATGCGAAAGATAACCAGAAAGGACGCACTGTTTTGCACGCAATCTCCCCAAACTCAACGTTGTTGTGTAACCCACTGACTAAAAGCAAGGCCCCCCACACTCCAGCGTTTGGCTGCATCAGCATACTCTTGATCAGCTCATATGCTTCTTCTAGCCTACCGGCTCGTCCCAACATATCCTGAAAATGTTTCACAAACATTCAGCAGAATAGTGCTGGAGACTGTAGGTTAATAGGTTTTCAAACATTACTTGGAGGAGTTAGAGGAGGAATCACTGAGGTATAACTTCGACATGTTCGACACTACGATACAAACACAAAAACAGGCCATTGCTTATGAGAGACGCGATGAGCATTATTTCCAGCGAGGGGGTTGAGCGGTTCGCGAGGCCTGAGACCTACAAGCAATGGCGGGTTAGGATTCTGAGAGCTGGGTTCAAGCCAGCATGATGGGGGAGGGGGGGGGGGGGGGGGGGGGGGGGGGGGGGGAAGCTATAAAAAGAAGAGGATCGGAATTTCTAGAAGAAACGATACTCAACTCGGGTCTTGTTCGTAGACTAAAGATTTCTCGACGAAGAACAATGAATAAGAGTTCTCCTCTTTTGCTTAGAAAGCTCTATTTTATTTAAAATCAATATCAAAGGTGTCTTTTACGTTACAAGGCACGAGTCTTTATATAAGACTAAAGAGATAAAGCTAAATTATAAAACCAAATCCTAATAAGATTTATGATTATCTAAACGAAAGCCAAAATAAAGTTAAAGAAAAATAACGAGTAAGCTAACTTATCAAACAAGTCACCACTGTTCGAACTGAACTGTAATGCAGCTGCATCAGGTCCCCTCTGGTGGGGAAGGATTCGTCCACGAAGCCAGATCGGGGTTATCACCACAAAAAGGAGACAAGAACTTAGGGGTAAGCGCAAGCGATACGCATTTTCGTTTATTCTTTCAAGCACCTCAACAGGCCCTATCTTACGAGACTTCAGTTTATTATACTCCCCCGCCGGCATGCGATCCTTAGTGAGAACCGCCCAAACAAGATCACCAGGCTGAAAATGAAGTGCCATGCGTTTAACATCAGCCGCAGACTTATACTTGGCAACAGCGGCTTCCAAGTTCTGCTTCGCTTGTGTATGAATGTCCTGAAGCTCCTCTACCAACTCCACCGCTTGCCCATGGAAACGAGTTTGGTCCATAATTGGTGCAAGGTCTATCGGACAACGAGGAACCATGCAATACACCACACGAAATGGGCTGGGTTCCTTGCATTGGGGGGGGAGGGAGGGGGGGGGGGAAGCTATAAAAAGAAGAGGATCGGAATTTCTAGAAGAAACGATACTCAACTCGGGTCTTGTTCGTAGACTAGAGATTTCTCGACGAAGAACAATGAATAAGAGTTCTCTTCTTTTGCTTAGAAAGCTCTATTTTATTTAAAATCAATATCAAAGGTGTCTTTTACGTTACAAGGCACGAGTCTTTATATAAGACTAAAGAGATAAAGCTAAATTATAAAACCAAATCCTAAATGGGCTAAAGCCTAAGCTGCGATTAAGAGCGTGATTATGGACGAACTCTGCCTGACAAAGCTTTACATCCCAGCTCTTGATATTGCCATCCACCAAACAACGCAGCAGGTTCCCCAACGCTCGGTTCGTGACCTCTGTTTGACCATCCGTTTGAGGGTGATACGCTTTGCTCATATCCAACGACGTCCGTAGTAGCCGCCATAAAGAACGCTAGAAGTGGCTCAGAAAACGTGTGTCTCAATCCGACACAATGGAGCAAGGAAAGCCATGTAGACGCTCGCGAAAGAACAATGTTGCAACATTCAGCGCGACTGCGGTCTTCTTACAGGCTATAAAGTGTGCTATTTTCGCAAACTGATCAACAACGACGAAGATCGTGTCATTACCACATTCTGTACGCAGCAACCCTAATACGAAGTTCATGCTTATGTGAGTCCAAGGTTGATCCGGAATAGGTAGCAGAAGATACAATCCTGCATTCGACGCGGAGCCCTTGGCAAGCTGACAGACACGGCAACGGGAGACAAAGTGCTCCACATCACGGCGCAAAGACGGCCAGAAATACGATGATTGGACAAGAGAGAAGGTTCTGTCACGTCCGACATGTCTCTCATTATGCAATTCGCTCACGACTTTGAGGCGCCAGCTGCTGTCCGACAAGCACAAACGTAATCCAAAGAATAGAAATCCCTCGTGGCAAGTGAAACGTGAGGGAAGACCATGCTCAATCTTGTCCCAGATCTTTGCAAAGAAAGGATCCGTGATATATAAGTCAGAAAACGAATCAAATCCTGCCACTGAAGTATGCATTGTAGTGAGTAAATTGTGCCTCCTACTTAACGCATCAGCGAATTTGTTAGTCTTTCCGGATTGGTGTCGTATTGAAAACGTAAACTGCTGGAGATATGCTATCCATGAGGCGTGCCTGGATGAAACCTTGGCCTGACTGTCCAAATGATGCAAGGCATCGTGATCAGTAAATAGCATAAACTCGCGATGCACCAAGTAATGACGCCAATGCTTAATAGCCTGAACAATGGCATAAAACTCGATGTCGTAAATATTGTAACGACCCCGGGCACCAGCTATTTTCTCACTAAAATACGCAATCGGACGTCCAAGTTGGCTTAAAACAGCCCCAATGCCTAGCTTCGAAGCATCACAATGTAGGTCAAATGGAACAAATAAGTCCGGGAGGACCAAAACAGGAGCCGAAGTCAACATAGCTTTTATTGCGACGAATGCTGCCGCAGCCTCCTTTGTCCATTCGAACTTGCCCTCGCGCATACAGCTCGTAATAGGAGCCATAATGGAACTGATGTGTGGTACAAAACGTCTGTAGAAAGAAGCCAAACCGTGAAAGCTACGAACATCTGTAATGGTGCGCGGAGTGGGCCACGAACAAACAGCATCCACCTTTGATTGGTCAACCGAAAGATCTTTGTCAGAAACAACATATCCAAGAAACAACACCTGAGACACCCCAAACTTGCATTTGTGTTTAGCACCAAAGAATTTCTCCGTACGTAAGTAAGACCGTCAAAACGTCACGGAGGTGTCTTGCATGATCACTAATGGAGGAATTGAAGATAAGAATGTCGTCGATATAGACAACGACAAATTTGCCAATGAACGGACGTAATGCCTGGTTCATGATGCGCATGAAAGTACTCGGCGCGTTTGATAGACCAAACGGCATCACCAGCCATTCAAAAAGTCCCTCCCTTGTCTTAAAGGCTGTTTTCCACTCGTCTCCGGGCCGGATACGAATCTGGTGATAGCCGCTCTTCAAATCAATTTTGGAGAAGATCACTGCGGAGCCAATCTGGTCCAAAAGATCATCGAGGCGGGGAATCGGAAAGTGGTAACGCACCGTAATCTTGTTAATAGCACAGCTATCGACGCACATACGCCAAGAACCATCTTTCTTGGGTATGAGTAATGCGGGTACTGCGCAAAGACTAAGGCTCTCGCGGATATGTCCTTTTCGCAGTAAATCTTCGACTTGACGCCGTAACTCCTCATACTCTGTCGGGCTCATACGGTAATGCGGCCAGTTGGGCAGTGTAGCGCCGGGAGCTAGGTCTATTTGGTGCTGAATATCACGCAGTGGGGGTAGCCCCTCAGGTAAGTCAGTGGGGAAGACATCGTCAAATTCTCGCAAGAGAGGCTCAAAACACGAAGTGGATGTTTTCGGCAAGGCAGTAACGTGCGTAGAAAGGATGACAAACATGACGCCCTCTTGTTTGAAGTCATCAGAAAATTGTAACACAATCGAGAAGGCTGTATGGTAGAGTCTGGGGACGAAGTGGGGAAGACCACACTCTCTAATGCTGGTGTACGGGAATAACTAGTTTCTAGCGAAGGTAGTAGGAGTATCTGGTGAGTTTCCCACGTGAAGCTATAAGTATTTTTAGCACCGTCATAGATGATCTTCCTGTCGTACTCCCATGGTCATCCAAGGATGAGATGGCTGACGTCCATCAGAGCTACATCGCAGTAGAACCGGTCTTTGTAGTGTGGGCCAATCGAAAGTGGAACCAATACTCGATGAGTAACAGCAACGGCAACTCCTTGTTGTACCCATGAAAGGGAATATGAAGTTGGGTGTGCCTCGAATTGCAACCCCAACTTACGTACTGCATCGTCTGATATGACATTGCGGGAGCTCCCCGAATCAATAATGAACGTACACAGCTTATCACGAATGGTGCATGTCGAGCGAAAAATGTTTGTGCGCAACCACACATCTTCTCTACTATGTGGAACAAGACATGTCCGTCGAAGCACAAGCAACGAGCCTGTATCACCATGTGTCAATGCCAAATGACCTTCATTCTTCTCGTCGCCATCGTCATGGGAGTCATACACGGCCGTCTTATCAACGTCAACGTCATCCAGGACAAGACCACGATGCGTCTGCTTTGGACAAGCCGTTTGTCGATGCCCTTGTTCCCCGCACGCAAAGCAACGCAAGGCGTTAGGTCGTGATGAACGTCGGAGATTCGTGTCATCAATACCTGTGCTTGAACGATCGGTGATTTTTGGGGGATCATTGGCAGTACGCGTCTGTGTGACACTCGAACTTGGTGCATGCTCGTTAACACGAGCTTTTGTTGCTGATGGTGTCCACGGAGAAGAGCGAAGTTGTTGTTCAAAAAGAAGCAGCACGCCTGTGAGCTTCAGCCACCGTAACTGGATCAAACTGTGCGAGTGAGTTCTGGAGTTGAGGTTGGAGTCCGCCAATGAAGCGTGACACGATTTGGACCTCATTGTCGTGAATGTCGCTACGGGTGAGGAGCAAATAAAATTCTTCCGCATAATCATCCACAGAACGTGACCCTTGCTTCAGATTCTGAAAGCGTGTGTATGTAATCTGATCGTAATTGTGGGGCAAAAATGTTTTGCGGAGATGACGTTTCAATTTTTCCCACGATTGAATAGGAGATTTTTCGTTTCGTGCACGAGTGGCTTTATGTTGTTGCCACCACGACACGGCATGGCCCCGAAATTTCGTAGCAACGAGAGGAACACGCCTTTCATCAGGAACGTGCTTAAAGTCCAAGACTTCATCGACTGCATTAAGCCAATCAACAAGATAGTCGCCGTTAACACCACCTTGAAATTCTGGAATATCAACTTTGAAAGCAGATTCCCACTTACGTCGGCGATGGTGGTCGTCTTCTTCATAGTCATCATCGATCTCAGCCCGGCGGTTTGCGAAGGGGTTGCTGTCGTCATTGACCACATGCATCGGGTGGCATGCACCTAACCGAGTTAACAAAGCTTCACTAATCTCTTGAATTGAAGCATGAATTGTTGATTGCAGGTTTTCCTGCATCGCCAGAAGTGTTGATCTAAGTTCTGCCCACTCTGCTGCGTTGCTGTGAGTGTCACCTCCCGTCTTGGTGTTGTTATTTTTCGGCAGCATTGCGACAACAATTAGCAAAAACAAGAACGTCCTAGTCTGATACCAATTGGGGGCGGAAGCTATAACAAGAAGAGGATCAGAATCTCCAGGAGAAACGATACTCAACTCGGGTCTTGTTCGTAGACTAGAGATTTCTCGACGAAGATCAATGAATAAGAGTTCTCCTCTTTTGCTTATAAACCTCTGTTTTATTTAAAATCAATATCAAAAGTGTCTTTTACGTTACAAGGCACGAGTCTTTATATAAGAATAAAGAGATAAAGCTAAATCCATAAAACCAAATCCTAATAAGATTTATGATTATCTAAACGAAAGCCAAAATAAAGTAAAAGGAAAATAACGAGTAAGCTAACTTATCGAACAAGTCACCACTGTTCGAACTGAACTGTAATGCAGCTGCATCACAGCAGCAATGAGCAAACGGATCATGAAGGAGGCTAAAGAGATCGTGAGGAAACGTTACCATAAAGATTTTTTGATTCGATAGTGATAGCAACTGGATGCTTCATCAGGGATGGAAAGGAAGAGTCATCTATGCTTTTTCTTGCTGGAAACCTGCAGAGAAGTTAACAACAGAGAATCATTTCATCATTTGAAAAGTTGTTACTTTCTCCATTGCTTCAATTTTTTGTTGTTTCTCAAATGGTATTGTAGAATCTGTTTGATCGCATGAATGGAATGTATCTCTTCTTTTCTGCAAGTATATAATAGTAATCATAGATCCAAACCTTATTGAAAAGACAAACTGTTTCATCATAGATCTGGATCCTGACAAATTAACAACCAAGCTACACCAAACTGTTGTTAAGATTTATGAAGACAGGGAAGTCAGAGTAATTGAGACTGACTAGACATTGAAAGTAATCAATCAAGAGCACCAAACAAAAAGAACAAAAGGCAGACAAACATAAACACAATATCGTTTTCTGTGCAAGTATTCAATGAAGTAACGAGATGGAGAATGTCTCGTTTCAAAGTTTTGAATATTTGGTCAACAATAGGCTCGTCCTATTTGTTCACCGGAAAAATGTTTGATCCCTTTTGTTTTCTTGAGTCAACCTTCTAATTCCTTTTGGTGCGATAGGCCGCGATAATGGTTGAACACAATTTTACTTAAAGAGCATTTTTATTGGTTAGATACTCATTTATTTATTTATTTTTGATCAAAAATATTTCATTTATATAATACTAGTACTTTTAATATAATTATGTGATACAATAAATCTTTATTTGTAAATTAGAACTAAATCAATTATAAAACAACATGTGTTAATATTTGAGTATGTGAAATTATCTCAAAATTTTTCAAATAAGATATGTTTCTTTTTATTTTTTATTTTTTAATTTTTTTAATAATGAGAGACTCCAAATAAAAATATTCTAAAGCAAATTAAATTATTGTTTTCAGCTAAATTTCTAATAGCAATTCTTTTAATATTCTAATTAATATTCGCATTATCCTGTAAGACTCTTAAAACACTAATAAACAAAACTAAAAATGTTTGAATTTTGTTAAAGAAGACTAAAAAAATTTTCAATTTTCTTTAAAAAAAAAATTATTTAAATAAAAACATAAAAACAGTATAAATTCAGCGTTTCGATTTGCTTCCCTCACGCTGTTGCACTATGAACAATTCTCATCTAAGCACATTCCATATTTCTGTTCAGTTGGCTGATCTGAATTCACCATTTCACCTGTGACCAAGTAGCTAATAAATACGGACTTCGGTCATCTTGTTCTCTAGCTTTTATCTATATCATCAAGGAGCGAATGTGAATCCGGGAGCTCTTACACTAGATGCTCAGTCCTCAAATGGTTCATGTGCTAACAAAGTAGATGTAGCATAATTAGCTCTCCTACAAGTTGTGTAAATTGAGTTAATTTGAGTAGATTTGTGTATATGTAATGATCATTTAAGTTATTTCTTTCTTTGAAATGTGTTTGTGATGACTGATGATACATTCAAATTTTTATTTTTGAACAAAGATTACATGTTCAACTTTTTCCTAGTTATTTTAACATTTGGTATGTTGATCGTTTGTTTGACTAATACGAGAGATTTTGTTTTTTTTATGTGAGATGTTATGTGCAGTTAGAATCCAAAAGTCATGCTATAATTGATGAATTCATAATAACTGAAAATTATTCGAGCAATCTATATAGTAGGAATTTTCTTATGAATGTGATGAAGTTGCACTCTTTAACAGAGAATAATATTATGGGGAAAAAAAATGTTATGGAGGGAAAAAATGGGATAAATAATGATGATGAATATTTTGTGTTTGTAGATGATTAGAAAATGGATTTTGGGTGATGATGATGATGAATTTGGTTTGCTAGATTTAATTGCTACTGAGAAATAGAGTCATAGAACATATTGAGGAGCAGGTTGGCGTCATGCTCAGCAATTTATGCATGGATCAGATCAGCAGTGTTATGACATTCTTCGAATGAATCAAATAATATTTGGAGCTTTATGTAAGATGCTAACTAGGAGGTATGGATTACAATAGTCATAAAATGTCTATATTGAGGAATCCGTTGCAATGTTTCCTGAGGTAGTTGGTCAAAACAAGATTATACAGGATATAGTTGACAGATATCAACGGTTATTGGATACAGTGAAAAGGAAACTTGATGATGTTTTGAATGTTCTCCTCAAGTTTGCAGCAGATACGCTAAAACCACAAAAAGGTGAGTTTACTAAAGTAAACCCAGCTTTGAAGAATAATGATAAATATATGCATTTTTTAAACTGCATTAGAGCACTTGATGGAACTAATGTTTCAGTTCGCCCTCCATGTCAAACTGCAGAAGCATATAAAGGTAGAAATTCATGAACCCACAATGAATGTCCTTGCTATATGTAACTTCAATATGAAGTTCATATATGCATATGTCGATGTTCCTGGTAAAGTACATGATATAAAAGTCTTGACTCATTATGCGAAGAATGAACCCTCTTTTCTATATCCGCCTTGTGGAAAGTGCTACCTAGTTGACTCCGGATATCCCACTAGGACAGAGTATCTTGGTCCACATTGTAGAATGTGATATCATCTTGGTCAATTTGCTAGAGGAAGACAACCAGTAAATGTACGAGAGTTGTTCAACCAAAAGCATTCAGATTTGCGATCAGTGATTGAGAGGACATTTGAAGTATGGAAAGCAAAATGGAGAATTTTAGATCGTTAGCATCCAAAGTATGGTCTAACCAAGTGGATTAAGCTTGTAACAGCAACAATGGCACTACACAATTTCATACGTGATTCACATCAGGAAGACCATGATTTTGTACATTGGCAAATCACAGAAGGAGAAGGAGAAGGAGAATGAGAATGAGAAGGAGAAGGAGAAGGAGGAGAAAAAAAAACAGTGGACATATTGCATAAGAGCCTCGGTGATAGAGCGATGACAATTTTACATGATAACATTATAAATAAATATAGTAGAGGTCATTTACTTTATTAAATTTTTGCTTATGACTTTGTTTATGACTTTTTATTTATTATTTTAGATAATGTTTTTTTATAATTTTGGTTATTTATAATTTGGTAAAGTATTTTTATTTTATTTCAGTTAAATGTTTCAGTTTATTATTTTTATTTTAATTTATTTTATGATTTATCACAAAATATGTTGTTATAGTTATATATTTAACTACCTAAATATGGTATTTTATGGATATAAATATATTTAAATTATAATTTATTGATTAAAAAACTAATTATACAAATTTGCAAAAATAAAATATAAATTATATGAAAAATTGTTGCATAGTCAAAGGAACAACATCAAACATCCTTCAACTGTGTCCTGCAGCTTTGAAACGAACAAAAATAAAATAGATGCGGCAGCGACAATGAAACGAACAGCAAGATGCGCCAATGTTACTGCTGCCGCCACTACTGCTCTGTCGCTGCCGTCTGCGGCTAACAAACGAACAGTATTAATGTGTGAGTCAAGGCCTAAAATCAGAGAAAATTCATATTTAATATTGGACAGAGAAAAAGAAATGCAGCGTAAAACGACGTCGTGTTGGTATAAACGTAGAGGCGAAAACGGGAAGCTAAAAATCAACAAGAGTAAGAGCTCCTTTTTCCGAATATTTGCTAAATTCTTCCGTTTATTTCACCTTTATCATATGATCAACCCCAAAGAACAATAACGAAATCATCAGATCCTAAAATTCAATTGCGAAAATGGAGAATCTCAGCTGCGAAAGATCTACCTCAATCTCCCTCTAGATGTGTCTACTTCTCCCTTCTTCTCCATAAAAGCATAATTTCATCAGATCTCGTTGATTAATCCGACGCATTTGGATCTGATTCGGTAATCGCAGAGAAGAAATCAGAAGAAACATGGCAGGAGCGGCCTCCGCGCTGTTTCTGCTCGATATCAAGGGTCGCGTTCTCGTCTGGCGTGACTACCGTGGCGATGTCTCCGCCGCTCAAGCCGAGCGGTTCTTCACTAAACTCATCGAGAAAGAGGTAAATTTCCTCTATGATCTCCGTCTTCCTGCTCATTGATCGGTGTTTATTGCTGGTTGTGTTTGTGTGTAATCGGAGTGGTTGGTTACTGTACAATTGGCAGATTACCTGGAAGTAGTGAATGAACTTGTGGATTCATGTTTGAAAGATTCTCCAATCGAAATTGAAACCTTTTCGATCAATGAATCCGCTAAAAATGTTGTTCATCTGTGATGTTCTCGTTACTGGAAATGAAATTCTGAAATTGCAAACGGAATTTGATCATTGGTTATGTGATTTTGGATTAGTGTTTGAAGCTTTCTGATTAAAAATCTGTGTATCATTCTCATTATTGTTTTATTCGTCAGGGTGATTCACAGTCAAATGATCCAGTTGCATACGATAATGGGGTGACTTACATGTTTGTACAACATAGTAACGTTTACCTGATGATAGCATCCAGACAGAATTGTAATGCTGCTAGTCTTATCTTCTTTCTTCACCGTGTAGTCGATGTAAGTAATGGTTTGGAAAGAAAAGGGACAATAGTAATTGTGCTGTTTCATTTGATGGAATTGTTGATCTATATACTGGTTAATAGGTCTTCAAGCATTACTTCGAGGAGCTAGAGGAGGAATCACTGAGGGATAACTTTGTTGTGGTGGTATGTCAAGCTTCTACCATCAGTACTATTTGGCAATATACTCAAAATTCTGGAATAAGTATTTCTCATTGTTAGATTCTGAAATTTGATTTCTGTTGGTGGCAGTATGAGTTACTCGACGAGATGATGGACTTTGGTTACCCTCAGTATACCGAAGCAAGAATCCTCAGTGAATTCATCAAGACTGATGCATATAGAATGGAAGTTACACAGAGACCTCCAATGGCTGTGACAAATGCTGTCTCGTGGAGGAGCGAAGGAATACAGTACAAGAAGAACGAAGTGAGTGGTTTTATATTCAAGAGAAGAACGTTTTGCCTGATGTGTTTTTGTTTCGCAAATGATGACAGCCTGCTCTTGTTTCTCCAGGTTTTCTTGGATGTAATTGAGAATGTAAATATTCTTGTCAACAGTAATGGGCAAATTGTCAGGTCTGATGTTGTTGGAGCACTGAAGATGCGAACTTACTTGACGTACGTCATAACATCATATTCTCGATAGTGTTTTTAATCAACTAAAGCATGTTAAATTTCAACTCCCTTTTGCTTTGATCTTTTGTCTTGGCGTTTTATTTGACTCTTTTGCTCGTCGGTCAAATTTATTGCAGTGGAATGCCAGAGTGTAAGTTAGGACTGAATGATAGAGTATTGCTGGAAGCGCAAGGACGAGCAACAAAGGGTAAAGCCATTGATTTAGAGGACATCAAATTTCATCAGTAAGTCGTTTAAGCTTCTTTTAAAATTGTGGGTGATCCTAACCCTTTTACATCTGTTTATTCAAAAGATTCTAGATTCTCTTCTTCAACAACCGATTTTTCTACGCAGGTGTGTTCGGTTGGCCCGTTTTGAGAACGATAGGACTATATCTTTCATACCACCTGATGGGGCTTTTGATCTGATGACATACAGACTCAGTACTCAGGTTTGATATGTGGAATATAGCATGAATGTGAATTTTTCCTTGTCTTCAACAAATTAATATTTATGCTGCGTTTCTTTTATATACTCTCCGTTCAGGTAAAGCCTCTTATATGGGTGGAAGCGCAAATAGAAAGGCACTCAAGAAGTCGTGTAGAGATGCTCGTAAAAGCTAGAAGTCAGTTCAAGGAACGAAGGTAAAATATATTTCATAGCATTATGCCACTTTTCCTTTTATCTTTAACTGTAATGCACATATCTTCACGATCAGATTTTGATCGAGAACTTTCTTTATTTGCAGCACCGCAACGAATGTTGAAATTGAGTTGCCTGTACCAACCGATGCATCTAACCCCACCGTTAGGACATCTCTAGGATCTGCCGCTTATGCTCCTGAAAAAGATGCATTGGTCTGGAAAATCAAATCTTTCCCCGGGAACAAGGTTAGATATGCTTTTTCCTTAATCCAGTAAAAACAATCATCCATATATAGTATCGATGCTAACCTCTAGAAGGAAAAAAAAAAAATATAGGAGTACATGTTGAGAGCAGAGTTCCATCTTCCAAGTATAACTGCAGAAGAAGCAACACCTGAGCGAAAAGCTCCTATCCGTGTCAAATTCGAGATCCCTTATTTCACTGTTTCAGGGATTCAGGTAAGCTTTCCCTCCAGAAAAATTATCTAGTTTCTACATCTCTTCCATAAGTGGTGAAACTTTCATGTACTTAATGTTGTTGTGTGGTGTAATGTAGGTGAGGTACCTGAAGATCATCGAGAAGAGTGGGTACCAAGCGCTTCCATGGGTGAGATACATAACAATGGCTGGTGAGTACGAGCTAAGACTCATGTAAGGCTCTCATTCGTTTTTATTGTGTTTATGCCACTGTGAGTCCCACATTCCTCGGGGAATTGCCTGAATCAAATGAAACAAAACAAGACAGGACCAAAGTAGAGAAATGAAGAAAACATTTTGAAACATTTTTTTAGCTGATGATTAAATCTGCCTTTTAATTTGGTTTTAGTAGCGATATCCATATTCTTGTGAATTTGTCTTCATGGTGTTTTTATTTTATTTTACATGAGGCCCCTTTGTAACACCCTTTCACGACATTCTGTCTTATGTTTTGTTCATCGATCAAAATTGTTATATGATGCGTTTTTGGTCTTTGCCTTTTCATTTCTGTTTTTTTGATAAAATGTAATTGTAGAATCGATCAAAATTTTACAAAAATTACATTATAGAAAATTAAGGTTGCTTGGTGCATTTCCCATGGTATGAACTTTAGGTCGAATGGAAGGAGTTTCAAGTGATCTTCTTTTAGAAATCCTCTCACGGTTAAGTGGTACAGGGCTTGGTGGTAAAGCTTTTGTTAATAGAACGAAATGATATCTCTTAGTTTGTCAACCTGTGGCAAGTAGATCTCTGACTTGCTCGTTGTAAATCTCAAGCATCTGAACTGAGATTTCTGGTTCGTGTCCTTTTTTTATTTGATAGAAGAAGAAACAGATCGGCCAGTGCCATGTAGTTCACAACCCAGGCTTTCTTCAGTCAGTTCCTTAGGCCCTGTCTAGACAAGTTAGGCAAATTAGGAATTTGATGTTGTACTAAGATTCCAAAAACTCCATAAAGACAAGTATTGTAGCAGTTCTTACCATGGTAAAAGTTTTCCCGGACCCGGTTTGGCCGTAAGCAAAGATGCACAAACATTGAAGCCATCAACAACCGACCGTACCAAAGGCTGCATGTCTTTAAATAGAGTGGTTTGAGCTATTCATCATCTCTAATGTATAGAGACCATTGGCAAGTACGATCCTACTTCGCAATCCAAGCCTAAAATCTTCTTCAGAAGGTTCTGCCGGAATATTTCTACCACTAGAAACTCCAACCATTTCTGTAAAACTTTGGTTTTTCGAACCAGAACCGTTTGTTATTCAAGCCCAAACTAAAACGGTTTAAAGCTCAAATTCAATTTCTTGATATTTCTTTTTTTTCAAGAGATTAAAAAATAATTGCTCATCCATCTAGTTATTTTTCTCTAAAACATGTTCAAAGTATCTTATGATTTACTACTTCTTGATTAGAGATTTTGGAGATAACTATGTTCATCTAAAATAAAAAAACTTTTTTTTTCGATAAGACTAATCTTCCATCTTTTCCGGACTTAGTCCGATAAATAGAAGATTTCCATTTATGTGATCGACCTGAATATTCTTTGGGTTTCTAAAATGGGCCGACCAGATTTTATGTTGGGATTTTAGAGATGGTATGAATTTCATCTCTAACAGGTTTGTTTATGAACAGAATATGCCTGGAGGATCTCTAAACAAAAAGCAATTCACACTGCCATAAGATTGTTTATGAACAAAATTAGAAAACACGCAAGTTTTAGACATACGTAGTCTTTAAAAGTTGATGGGATGGAAATATTGAAGCAAAAATGTACATGCAACAAACTATATAGTTTTAGCTAGCCACACCCTAATTAAGCTACCATTTTGAGATAAAATATATTTAGAATTTTTTATACCAAAAAAAGATTTTATATGAAAAGTTTTTATACAGTATTATGATTTAATTATTACTTTAAATTTTCCGTCAAATAAAAAAAAACGAAGTGTTGAGGCATTAGACTATGATACACTAGTGATTAGATACACAATCTTCCATATTTATTAATTAGTATGATTCTCTAAACAATTTGCTATATCAATCGATCATATGCTTTCTAACCTCCAAATATATACAATTCTCTGAATCTTATAAGTAACAGGTATGGCCTAGGAATCTATGGTTGTGCCTATAATTATTTTACATAACGTTTCATGGAGATTTCAACTTTCAATGCAGATATCCACATACGTCCTCAAAGTTCTACTAAGCTAAGATGTTCTTCATACATTGTCCTCATAATTATGTCAATAAACACTTCACGAGATCAAGGAAGGCAGCAAGAGCACTAGTAGTTTGATCGATGAAGCATATGGTGGTATTACTCTTTTTGTTTTGATTCTCTTGTTTCATTAATCTCTTCACTAATTTGCTTCCACTTTGTTCTTTTTACTCAAACTTAGACTTATTTGTTTTCATTTGCACATTCTCAAACACTTAACTGGCCCTATAGCGTCCGGCCCATGTGCATACACATCCCAAACAATAATATTTAACGTTTCAAGCCTTGTATGAGAGTGAGATGTGTAAAAACATTAAGTCCCACATCGCTTACAGATAACTAGAATGGATGGGGAAGCAGAGTATAAGAAGGGAAGTGGAGAGACCGAACAAATTACTTACCTGGACGGTGTCAACTCCTGATCAAGAAGACGAGTGGCCTAGGCTAGTGACTTCCATTGCACATAAAGGAAGGGTGCTTAGGCTAAGGTCTTCCTAAGTGGAAGAGCCAGCGTTATTATTTGTGGCAGAGAGGCCTGCGTTTGCGGTCTTTATCATCTTTCAGTTTAATTCTTTTATTTTTAGAGTTTTTCAGTTTGAAAAAAGTAATGTTTAATAGAACTTTCTTCAATTTTTTTTTGTCAAAGGATTTGCCAAGAACGTGTTTTCCGGTCAGAGAATTGGTTTTATCATGTACTAGTAGGTATGTCAAACGGGTTGGTCCGGCCCAAAACCCATACAGTACCAGATTTAAACCCACGTTCTGCTACGGGATACCATATCATAAAAATAATTTATACATGTTTTATATATATTTTTTTTGTTTTATCTAGTTTCATGTTTTGATTAAAATACAGTAGAACATCTATAAATTAATACTAGATAAATTAATAATCATTATAAATTAATATTTTTTGTCGGTCCCAAGTCAGGCCAGTGAAAAAATTAGAAAATTTTGATAAGATAATAATTTTTTTGAAACTTTTATGTAAAAACATAGTCCCAATAATTAGATAAATAAATAATATAAATATATTTAAGCATATATAAATAATATAATATAGTAAAATATAATTATATTATTGTTTCAGGTTTATAAAAATTATTTGACTTATTTTTCAAATTCACTGATATGATATTTTCTGAATAAATTTTACATTATTGATTATTTTTTTGTTTTTTGACAAATATTTTGAAATTGAACTGAAATATCTCTCTATAAATTAATAACATATTAATTTCTTGATAAATTAATAATTAATAATTTATCAATTAATTAATAACTCTATAAATTAATAAAATTTTGAAGTCCTAATATTATTAATTTATAGAGATTTTACCATATAGATTGAAAATAAATAAATTATTAGTCAAAATATCTTTTTGGTTCAAAATTTCATCTTCCGTTTAAAGTGATCAAGTGACTTCTTCACATATTCATGTAGCATTAAAGGTTTTGATTTAATACTTTGTCTTCTGCTCAAAATCAAATAAAATATATATAAAAGGTTACATAGAATTAAAATAAAAGTCAAATTATTTATTAAATATAAAAAGCTATGCAGTAATTTTAGTGTTAAATTATATGAATTATACAAAATTTATAAAATAATTTCACGTGTTAGTATCTCATGTGTTTCTTTATATTATTAAGTTTTGTAATTTATTTTTTGAAAATTTTATGTTTTGTTATTAATCTGAAAGTTGAAAGAATATATTATCACCTTCATCAAACTAACGATTTGAATGTTTTTATTTATTTATCATAAGACAATAGCTGAAAAATTAGGAAAAAATTATTTTAATCTTAAATTTTGTAAATTTGTCTAAAAACTAATTTTTTGAGTGCTAGCAAAAAATAAATATGTTTTTAGTTATTTGTTAGTTTTATATGTATCATATCAAAATAAAATAGTATCAAACTTATCATTTTATATGTATATATTTTCTATATTTTCTATATATTTATAATATGATAAAGTTCTTCCTCTACAGTCAATAAGTATTATATTTACTTTTTGGTTACTTTCTATTTTTATGTTTTTGATCTAAACAAACATTGTCTGTTTTTAATTTTTTCATTTATTAAAACTATAATTCACTATCAAAATTTGTTTAGGTAACTAATTAAATGTATATTAACAGTCACCAAAATTATACAAACAAAAAAGATCTATTCCATTATATTTATAAAATGATATAGAAATTTATAATCATCAAATAAATTCTAATAAATTTCTACTAAATAAAATCATATATCTATATGATAAAGACGAATTTACTTACTTGAAAAATATACAATTTATATCCATTGGCAACAAAGCCTAAATATAGTAGCAAAGGCCACAACATTAACAGTACACTAAAAACTGGATATAGTTGTTAGATATACTCAGTTATATGCATCATCTATATTGTTTTTCAACAAGAAGTACCTTTACCGAGATTATTATTATAATAAAGTTGATGTAGAAAAATAGGTCTAAACATGAACATTAAATTAAAAAAGATATAAAAGACAATAAAAATACATTTTCTTATTAAAAAAAAACTTGAAACTTTTACAAAAAGTCATTCTCTTGGAGTCGGGTCTGAGTATGTTTGGTTCTTAATTTTTAGAACAGGTAAGTACCTAAAATGTTTTGGTTTCAGCCAATTTTGAGTCGTTTGGATATTTATTATCCGAAAAACCTAAAAGTTTATCGCGAAAACCCGAAAATCTATCAGAAACCCAAAAATTTCAAAAATATACCCAAAAATCCGAAAATACACGAAAACCAGAAATTAACTAAAGAATAACCGAAAAATATCTAAAAACCCATAAAAAAACCCAATATACCACACATACCCAATATACCACACATTTCCAAAAATAACTAATACATTAATATTTTCTGATCTTTCGGATGCCTGTTCGGGTATCAGATGGGTTCAACTTATTATCCAATACCCACAGATCTGAAATTACTTTGCCTAAAATGCTTATAGCCAAACCGGTTTTTTTAATCGGTTCCGGTTCAAGTTATTGGATCCGGATAAAGTTACCAGTCCACAAATTAAGATTAACTGTTACATTAATACTTTACACAAACATTGATATATATATTTTAATGTTCTTTTTGCAGTATTTTTTGTCACTAAAAAAAAACAGAAAAGGGCAGAGCATAAAAAGAATAAAAAAGGAAAAGTGGGGGTCTCGAGACGAGGTTTTAGTAAGAAGATCTTTTCTACTTCTGCATTATTTGAAGATCTTTTCTACTTCTGCTTCGGTTCTGTTCAACCCTAAGTTTTTTTTTGAAACGTAATCAAAGCCAGAGGATCTTATACTTCTGCATTGTTTCGAGATCTTTTATATCTCTGTTTCGTTTTTGTCAAACTTTAAAACCTATGTTTTTTTTTTGAAACAGAATCCCATCCTAAGTTTCCAAAAATAGATAATTTATTATGGTTTCTTCTTGAGCTTTCTTGATTTTTCGTGCTTTTTGCGTTCTGATGTATTCTTACAGTGAATCCCTTGAAGACCATTTGCTTTTCTCCTCTGATTTCTCCTCCCAACCCTCCTCCTCCGAACCCTAGCTGTGCTTCACAAAATGAATATTATAATTCCTTTTGGTTTATATGTTTTTATAGTTTGTTGTGCAATTAGCTATGCAATTGGCATAAAACGGTCTGAGGATTCTGAAGATTTGGGTAAAGTGGCAGGTACAATGCCAAGTAAACCACCATCTCTGGCGACTTCTCCGGTGATTTTCCTGGAGACCCCCTCTCCGTCGTGGAGAGCTAGATATTTGGCGTGGAGAGATCAAGCTCCCTGGGTTTTGTAGTTTGTATTCAGCTAACTAAAAGCTGGATATAGCTGTTAAATATAGTATGTTATATGCCTCATCTATATTGTTTTTCAACAAGAAGTACCTTTACCGAGATTCTTATTACAATAAGGTTGATGTGGAAAAATAGGTCTAAACATTAACATTAAATTAAAAAGATATAAAAGACAATAAAAATACATTTTCTTATTATAAAAAAGACAACTTGAAACTTAAAAAAAAATCATTCTCTTGGAGTCGGGTCTGAGTATGTTTGGTTCTTAATTTTGAAAACCAGAAAATACCTAAAATGTTTTGGTTTCAGCCAATTTCGGGTCGTTTGGGTATTTTATATCCGAAAAACATAAAAATTTATCGCAAAAACCCGAAAAATCTATCGAAAGCCAAAACTCTAAAAAATGTACCAAAAAATCCGAAAAATACACGAAAACTGGAAATTAACTAAAGAATAACCGAAAAATATCCAAAAACCCATAAAAAAACCCAATATAACACACATACCCAATATACCAAACATATCCAAAAATAACTAATACACTTATATTTTCTGATCTCCTGGGTGCCTGTTTAGGTATCAGATGAGTTCAGATTATTATCCAATACCCACAGATATAAAATTACTTTGCCTAAAATGCTTATACCCAAACCGGCTTTTTGAATCGGTTACGGTTCATAGTATTGGATCCGGATAAAGTTACCAGTTTACAAATTAAGATCAAATGTTACATTAATACTTTACACAAACATTGACATATATACTTTAATATTTTTTTAGCGGCATTTTTTGTCACTAAAAAGAAACAGAAAAGGGCAGAGCATAGGAAGGAGTAAAAAAAAAGAAAAAGTGGGGGTCTCGAGACGAGTTTTCAGTCAGAACATCTTTTCTAATTCTGCATTGTTTCAAGATCTTTTCTACTTCTGCTCGGTTCTGTCTAACCCTAAGTTTTTTTTTTTGAAACAGAATCAAAGTCAGAGGATCTTATACTTCTGCATCGTTTTAAGATCATTTTTTACCTCTGTTTCGTTTCTGTCTAACCTAGAACCCAATGGTTTTTTTTTAAACGGAATCACACCCTAAGTTCTGTTATGGTTTCTATTATGGTTTCTTCTTGAGCTTTATGGATTTTTTTGTGCTTTTTGCATTCTGATGTTTTCTTACAGTGAAACTCTTGAAGACCATTTGATTTTCTCCTCCCAACCCTCCTCCTCTGAACCCTAGCTGTGCTTCACAAAATGAATATTCTAGTTCATTTTGGTTTATTTGCTTTTATAGTTTGCTGTGCAATTAGCTATGCAATTGGCAGAAAACGGTATGAAGATTCTGAAGATTTGGGTAAAGTGGCAGGTACAGTGCCAAGTAAACCACCATCTCCGGCGACTTCTCCAGTGAATTTCCTGGAGACCCCCTCTCCGACGTGGAGAGCCAGATATTTGACGTGGAGAGATCAAGCTCTCTCGGTTTTGTAGATTGTATTCAGCTAACTAAAAACTGAATATAGCTGTTAGATATAGTTAGTAATATGCCTTATCTATATTGTTTTTCAACAAGAAGTACATTCACTGAGTTTATTATTACAATAAGGTTGATGTGAAAAAATAGATCTAAACATTAACATTAAATTAAAAAAGATATCAAAAACAATAAAAATACATTCTCTTATTAAAAAAAGACAATTTGAAACTTTTTAAAAAATTAATTCTCTTGGACTCGGGTCCTAGTATGTTTGTTTCTTAATTTTGAGAACCGGTATATACCTAAAATGTTTTGGTTTCAGCCAATTTCGGGTCGTTTGGGTTTTTATTATCTGAAAAACAAAAAAATTAGCGCAAAAACCCGAAAATATACCTAAAACCCAAAAATCTCAAAAATATACCCAAAACTCCGAAAAGTACACAAAAACCGGAAATTAACTAATGAATAACCGAAAAATACCTAAAATGAATTGGTTTCAGCCAATTTCGGGTCGTTTGGGTATTTTTGCTATCCGTAAAACCTAAAAATTTATCGCAAAAACCCAAAAATCTACCTGAAACCCAAAAATCTCAAAAATATACCCAAAAATCCAAAAATACACGAAAACCGGAAATTAACTAAAGAATAACCGAAAATATAAAAAAACCCATAAAAAAGCTAATATACCACACATACCCAATATACCACACATACCCAAAAATAACTAATACATTAATATTTTCTGATCTTCGGGGTGTCTTTTCGGGTATCAGATGGGTTCAGCATATTATCCAATACCCACAGATCTGAAATTACTTTGCCTAAAATGCTTATAGCCAAACCGGTTTTTTGAATCGGTTACGGTTTATGTTGTTGGATCCGGATAAAATTACCAGTCCACAAATTAAGATTAACTATTACATTAATACTTTACACAAACATTGACATATATACTTTAATATTTTTTTTTGCCGCATTTTTTCACACTAAAAAGAAACAGAAAAGGGCAGAGCATAGAAAGAAGTAAAAAAAAGAAAAAGTGGGGGTCTCGAGACAAGGTTTTAGTAAGATGATCTTTTCTACTTCCTGCATTATTTGGAGATCTTTTCAACTTCTGCTTCGGTTCTGTCTAACCCTAAGTTTTTTTTTTGAAACGGAATCAAAGTCAGAGGATCTTATACTTCTGCTTCGTTTCAAGATCTTTTATATCTCTGGTTCGTTTCTGTCAAACCTCAAACCCTATGTTTTTTGTTTGAAACAGAATCAAATCCTAAATCTAGCTATGCTTCACAAAATGAATTTGAATATTCATTTTGGTGTATTTGCTTTTATAGGTTGCTGTGCAACTAAAGAATAACCGAAAATGATCCAAAAACCGAGTATATCACACATACCCAATATACCAAATATTTTCAAATATAACTAATACACTAATATGTTCTGATCTTCCAGGTGCCTGTTCGGGTATGGGATGGGTTCTGGTTATTATCCAATACCCACAGATCTGAAATTACTTTGCCTAAAATACTTATACCCAAACCGGTTTTTTGAATAGGTACCGGTTCAAGTTATTGGATCCAGATAAAGTTACCAGCCCACAAATTAAGATGAACTGTTACATTAATACTTTACACAAATATTGACATAGATACTTTAATTTTTTAGCGCTATTTTTTGTCACTAAAAAGAAACAGAAAAGGGCAGAGCATAGAAATGAGTAAAAAAAGCAATAGTGGGGGTCTTGAGACGAGTTTTTAGTCAGAAGATCTTTTCTAATTCTGCATTGTTTCGAGATCTTTTCTACTTCTGCCTCGGTTCTGTCTAACCCTAAGTTTTTTTTTGAAACGGAATCGAAGTCAGAGGATCTTATACTTCTGCATGGTTTCGAGATCTTTTTTACCTTTGTTTTGTTTCTATCAAACCTTAAACCCTATGTTTTTCTTTTTGAAAGGGAATCACATCCTAAGTTCCCGAAAATGGATAATCTATTATGGTTTCTTCTTGAGCTTTCAGCATTTTTTGTGCTTTTTGCATTCTGTTGTTTTCTTACAGTGAAACCCTTGAAGACCATTTGCTTTTCTCCTCCAATTTCTCCTCCCAACCCTCCTCCTCTGAACCTTAGAAAATTAATATTCTAACTCCTTTTGGTTTATTTGTTTTAATAGTTTGCTGTGCAATTAGCTATGCAATTGACAGAAAATGGTCTAAGGATTTTGAAGATTTGGGTAAAGTGGCAGGTATAGTGCCATGTAAACCACCATCTCCGGCGAATTCCTTGGTGAATTTCCTGGAGACCCCCTCTCTGTCGTGGAGAGCCAGATATTGGGTGTGGAGAGATCAAACTCTCTGGGTTTTGTAGTTTGTATTCAGCTAACTAAAAACTGGATATAGCTGTTTGATATAGTCAGTTATATGCCTCATCTATATTGTTTTTCAACAAGAAGTACCTTTACCGAGATTATTATTACAATAAGGAAGTTGATGTAGAAAATAGGTCTAAACATTAAAATTAAATTAAAAATATATAAAAGACAATAAAAATACATTCTCTTATTAAAAAAAAAAGACAACTTGAAACTTTAAAAAAAATCATTCTTTTGAAATCAGGTCTGAGTATGTTTTGGTTCTTAATTTTGAGAACCGGTAAATACCTAAAATGTTTTGGTTTCAGCCAATTTCGGATTGTTTGGGTATTTATTATCCAAAAACCTAAAAATTTATTGGAAAAACCCGAAAATCTACCCGAAACCCAAAAATCTCAAAAATATACCCAAAAATCCAAAAAATAAAATAAAAACCAGAAATTAACAAAAGAATAACCGAAAAATATCCAAAAACCCATAAAAAACCCAATATACCACACATACCCAATATACCACACATATCCAAATATAACTAAGACACTAATATTTTCAGATCTTCCTGGTGCCTGTTCGGGTATTGGATGAGTTCAGGTTATTATCTAATACCCACAGATCTGAAATTACTTTGCCTAAAATTCTTATACCCAAACCGGTGTTTTGAATCGGTTCAGATTCAAGTTACTGGATCCGGATAAAACTACCAGTCCACAAATTAAGATTAACTGTTACATTAATACTTTACACAAACATTGACATATATACTTTAATGTTTTTTTTCAGGGGTATTTTTGTCACTAAAAAGAAACAGAAAATGGTAGAGTATAGGAAGGAGTAAAAAAAAAGGAAAACTGGGGGTTTCGAGACGAGTTTTCAGTCAGAAGATCTTTTATACTTCTGCATTGTTTCGAGATCTTTGCTATTTCTGCTTCGGTTCTGTCTAACCCTAAGTTTTTTTTTTTTTTTTTTGAAACAGAATCAAAGTCAGAGGATCTTATACTTCTGCATCGTTTCGAGATGTTTTTTACCTCTATTTCGATTCTGTCAAACCTCAAACCGTATGTTTTTTTTTGAAACAGAATCACATCCTAAGTTCCCAAAAATGGATAATCTATTATGGTTTCTTCTTGAGCTTTCTGGATTTTTTGTGCTTTTTGCGTTCTGATGTTTTCTTACAGTGAAACCCTTGAAGACCATTTGCTTTTCTCCTCTGATTTCTCCTCCCAACCCTCCTCCTCCAAACCCTAGCTATGCTTGACAAAATGAATATTCTAATTCTTTTTGGTTTATTTGTTTTTATAGTTTACTGTGCAATTTGCTATGCAACTGGCATAAAACGGTCTAAGGATTTTGAAGATTTGGGTAAAGTGGCAGGTACAGTGCCATGTAAACCACCATCTCCAGCGACTTCTCCGGTGAATTTCCAGGAGACCCCCTGGTGTGGAGAGATCAAGCTCTCCAGGAGACCCCCTGAATCTCCGTGGTGGAGAGCCAAATATTTGGCGTGGAGAGATCAAGCTCTCTGGGTTTTGTAGTTTGTATGAAGCTAACTAAAAACTGGGTATAGCTGTTAGATAGAGTCAGTAATATGCCTCATCTATATTTTTTTTCAACAAGAAGTACCTTTAACGAGATATTATTACAATAAGGTTGATATGGAAAAATAGGTCTAAACATTAACATCAAATTAAAAAGATATAAAAGATAATAAAATACATTCTCTTATTAAAAAAAAAGGCAACTTGAAACTTTTTAAAAAAATTATTCTCTTGGAGTTAGGTCTGAGTATGTTTGGTTCTTAATTTTAAATACCGGTAAATACCTAAAATGTTATGGTTTCAGCCAATTTTGGGTCGTTTGAGTATTTATTATCTGAAAACCTAAAAATTTATCGCAAAAATTCAAAAATCTACCCAAAATCCAAAAATCTTAAAAATATACTCAATAATCCAAAAAATACTTGAAAATCAGAAATTAACTAAAGAATAACAGAAAAATATCCAAAAACCCATAAAAAGCCCAATATACCACACATTCCCAATATACCACACATATCCAAAATTAATTAATACACTAATATTTTCTGATCTTCAAGGTGCCTGTTCGGGTATCCGATGTGTTCAGGTTATCATTCAATACCCATAGACCTGAATTTACTTTGCATAAAATACCTATACCCAAACCGGTATTTGAATTAGTTCCGGTTCTAGTTATTGGATCCGGATAAAGTTACCAGTCCACAAATTAAGTTTAACTGTTACATTAATACTTTACATAAACATTGGCATATATACTTTAATGTTTTTTTAGCGGCATTTTTTGTCACTAAAAAGAAACAGAAAAGGGCAGAGCATATGAAAGAGTAAAAAAAAAGGAAAAGTAGGGGTCTCGAGACGAGTTTTCAATCAGAAGACCTTTTCTAATTCTGCATTGTTTCAAGATCTTTTCTACTTCTGCTTCGTTACTGTCTAACCCTAAGTTTTTTTTTTTTGAAACGGAATCAAAGTAAGAGGATCTTATACTTCTGCATGGTTTCGAGATCTTTTTTTACATCTGTTTCGTTTCTGTCAAATCTCAAACCCTATGTTTTTTTTTTGAAACGGAATCACATCCTAAGTTCCCAAAAATGGATAATCTATTATGGTTTTTTCTTGAGCTTTCTGGATTTTTGTTGCGTTTTGCGTTCTGATGTTTCTTACAGTAAAACCCTTGAAGACCATTTGCTTTTCTCTTCCGATTTCTCCTCTTAACCCTCCTCCTCTGAACCCTAGATGTGCTTCGCAAAATGAATATTCTAATTCCTTTTGGTTTATTTGTTTTTATAGGTTGCTGTGGAATTAGCTATGCAATTGACAGAAAACGGTATGAGGATTCTGAAGATTTGGGTAAAGTGGCAGGTACAGTGCCAAGTAAACCACCATCTCCAGCTACTTCTCCGGTGAATTTCCTGAAGACCCCCTCTCCGCCGTGGAGAGCCAGATATTTGACGTGGAGAGATCAAGCTCTCTGGGTATTGTAGATTGTATTCAGCTAACTAAAAACCGAATATAGCTGTTAGAGAGCGTCAGTTATATGCCTCATCTATATTGTTGTTCAACAAGAAGTACCTTCACCGAGTTTATTATTACAATAAGGTTGATGTGGAAAAATAGATCTAAACATTAACATTAAATTAAAACAGATATAAAAGACAATAAAAGTACCTTCTCTTATAAAAAAAAGACAACTTGAAACTTTTTAAAAAATTCATTCTCTTGGAGTCGGGTCTCAGTACGTTTGGTTCTTAATTTTGAGAACCGGTAAATACCTAAAATGTTTTGGTTTCAGCTAATTTCGGGTCGTTTGGATATTTATTATCCGAAAGCCAAAATATTTATCGCAAAAACCCGAAATATACCAAAATCTCTAAAATATACCCCAAAATCCTAAAAATACACAAAAACCAGAAATTAACTAAAAAATAACCAAAAAATATCCAAAAACCCATAAAAAATCCAATATACAACACATATCCATATATAACTAATACACTAATACTTTCTGATCTTCTGGGTGCCTGTTCGGGTATCGGATGAGTTCAGGTTATTATCCAATACCCACAGATCTGAAATTACTTTGCCTAAAATGCTTATACCCAAACCGGTTTTTTGAATCGGTTCCGGTTCAAGTTACTAGATCTGGATAAAGCTACCAGTCCACAAATTAAGACTAACTGTTACATTAATACTTTACACAAACATTGACATATATACTATAATGTTTTTTTTAGCGGCATTTTTTGTCACTAAAAAGAAACAGAAAAGGGCAGAGCATTGGAAGGAGTAAAAAAAAAGGAAAAGTGGGGGTCTCGAGACGAGTTTTCAGCCAGAAGATCTTTTCTAATTCTGCATTGTTTTGAGATCTTTTCTACTTCTGCTTTGGTTCTGTCTAACCCTAAGTTTTTTTTTTGTAACATAATCAAAGTCAGAGGATCTTATACTTCTGCATCGTTCCGAGATCTTTTTTTACCTCTGTTTCGTTTCTGTCAAACCTCGAACCCTATGTTTTTTTTTTGAAACAGAATAACATCCTAAGTTCCCGAAAATGGATAATCTATTATGGTTTCGTTTTGAGCTTTCTGGATTTTTTGTGCTTTTTGCGTTCTGATGTTTTCTTACAGTGAAACCCTTGAAGACCATTTGCTTTTCTCTTCCCAACCCTCCTCCTCTGAACCCTAGCTGTGCTTCACAAAATGAATATTATAATTTTTTTTGGTTTATTTGTATCTATAGTTTGATGTGCAATTAGCTATGCAATTGGCAGAAAATTGTATGACGATTCTTAAGATTTGTGTAAAGTGGCAGGTACAGTGCCAAGTAAACTACCATCTTCGTCGACTTCTCCAGTGAATTTCCTGGAGACCCCCTATCCGTCGTGCAGAGCCAGATATTTGGCGTGGTGAGATCAAGCTCTCTGGGTTTTGTAGATTGTATTCAACTAACTAAAAACTGAATATAGCTGTTTGAAATACTCAGTTATATGCCTTATCTATATTGTTTTTCAACAAGAAGTACCTTCACCTAGTTTATTATTACAATAAAGTTGATGTGGAAAAATAGGTGTAAACATTAACATTAAATTAAAAAGGTATAAAATACAATAAAAATACATTCTCTTATTAAAAAAAAAAGCAACTTGAAACTTTCAAAAAAATTCCTTCTCTTGGAGTTGGGTCTAAGAATGTTTGGTTCTTAATTTTGAAAACCGGTAAATACTTAAAATATTTTGGTTTCAGCCAATTTCGGGTCGTTTGGGTATTTATTATCCAAAAAACCAAAAATTTTATCGCAAAAACCCAAAATTATACCTGAAACCCAAAAATCTCAAAAATATACCAAAAACCAGAAAAATACACAGAAACCAGAAATTAACAAAAGAATAACCGAAAAATATCCAAAAACCCATAAAAACCCAATATACCACACATACCCAATATACCACACATATCCAAATATAACTACTACACTAATATATTCTGATCTTCCAGGTGCCTGTTTGGGTATCAGATGAGTTTAGGTTATTATCCAATACCTACAGATCTGAAATTACTTTACCTAAAATACTTATACCCAAAGCGGGTTTTTGAATCGGTTCCGGTTCAAGTTATTGGATTCGGATAAAGTTACCACTCCACAAATTAAGATTAACTGTTATATTAATACTTTACACAAACATTGACATATATACTTTAATATTTTTTTAGCGGCATTTTTTGTCACTAAAAAGAAACAGAAAAGAGCACAGCATAGAAAGGAGTAAAAAAAAGAAAAATGAAGGTCTCGAGACAAGTTTTTAGTCAGGAGATTTTTTCTAATTCTGTATTGTTTCAAGATCATTTATACTTTTGCTTCGGTTCTGTCTAACCCTAAGTTTTTGTTTTTTGAAATGGAATCAAAGTGAGAGGATCTTATACTTCTGCATCGTTTCAAGATCTTTTTTTACCTCTATTTCATTTCTGTCAAACCTCGAACCCTATGTTTTTTTTTGAAACGGAATAACATCCTAAGTTCCCGAAAATGGATAATCTATTATGGTTTCGTTTTGAGCTTTCTGGATTTTTTGTGCTTTTTGCGTTCTGATGTTTTCTTACAGTGAAACCCTTGAAGACCATTTGCTTTTTTCCTCTGATTTCTCCTCCCAACCCTCCTCCTCCGAACCCTAGCTATGCTTCACAAAATAAATATTCTAATTCCTTTTGGTTTATTTTTTTTTTTAGTTTGCTGTGCAATTAGCTATGCAATTGGCAGAAAACGGCCTGAGGATTCTGAAGATTTGGGTAAAAAGTGACAGGCACAGTGCCAAGTAAACCACCATCTCCGGCGACTACTCCGGTGAATTTCCTGGAGACCCCCTCTCCGTCGTGGAGAGCCAGATATTTGGCGTGAAGAGATCAAGCTCTCTGGGTTTTGTAGTTTGTATTTAGCTAACTAAAAACTGGATATATCTGTTAGATATAGTCAGTTATGTGCCTGATAACTTGCTCTTGTAGATCATTTAGGCTGCATTTCATGCATATTTTCCTCTGTTTTTGCACTATAGTTTAGCATTTTAGTATTGTTTGCACTTAGAATCAACATAGCATGCATTTAGCTTAGGATTGCATATATTTGCATACATGTGCATGTTTGTGGTGGTTTTCAGGTGTTTTTGGAGTTTCTTGGAGCTGGGGAGGAGATGGAAGTAGCGCATGATCAAAGAAGATGTCAAAAATGGAGTTCTTGCAAAGTCTGGTCAATATCGAGCAAGCATATCGAGCATAACACCCATGGAGTTTGCTCGATGCAAGCAGCAGGACGAGAGGAGAAGGACCAGCATGAGGATTTAAAGCCGTTGGTCTGCATCGAGGACCAGCATCGAGGAAGGACGTCGATACGCACTACACGAACTATATCAAGGTCGCACATCGAGCAGAACAACGACCATACGACCTCGATGCAACTCATCTGCGTTGACCACTTGACTTTTGATAACATTATCCTATCTTTTTAGGTTTTTTATGCTTCTTTTGGCTCCCTACTATAAAAGGGAAGCCACAAAACATTATCTTTATCAAGCTCTAATTTATCCAAGTTTAGCTTTCTATAAAAAAAAACCTTAAAGGGCGATTTGCCTTAAAGTTCTTTATCTTAAATAAAGTGTATTTTTATGGTTTAATCTTGTCTTCTGATCTTTGTTCTTGAATCTTGGTAGATTAGAATTATCATCTTCTGAATTTTAACCTCATCTAGTTATGTTTAACTCCAAATCAATGGGATTAAACATGATTAGTGAGTAGTTTTCCTTAGATTTAGGGTTATAAGTAAGGAAAGTGATGATTAAGATGTGATTAGGCTTGTTTAATGGTTCTCTGTTATCTCCTTCTCTTGCAAATTGATTAATGTTGATAAAGCTTGCTCCTTTTGATTGAATACGGTTTGATAGATGCAGCTGGTTCACTTGATGTCTTGGTATCTCTTTTCTAAGCATGGTTTGCTTATTTGGCTTGCTAGTCTAGCTTGGTCTATGTTTCCTTTGTTCAGTGACACCAAATTGATAGTTCACCTTGCTAGATGATTCGCTTAGGGCTAGATAATGCTGGTTTTGAGGTTCTTGCTTGATGGTTAGATAGTATGCATTGAAAGATCTTGCCTTTGCTTCATTCTTGTTCATTGCTTAGCTTTGTTAGGATGTTGCAAGTTTGTTCTTAAATCCATAGTCTTGATTGGTGTAAAGCTGCTTAGGTCCTTATTGGTTCACAAGATTGACAAGTTGATATGAATTCTTTCTTGGGTGAGAGAGTAGTTGCTTTATTGGTGCATCTCTTAGGCTAGAATGGTTCTGATCTCTATGCTAATGGTTGAAGGATACGCCATCACAAGTGGGTCTGACACTTCAATCTTGTTGAATATGAATTGATTATTGATGCTAAGTGGTTCCCTTTAGATACCTTGTCTAGGAGTATAACATTAAGAATTGCTTGCTTTGTTAATGCTTGTTGAATGCCTTAGTAGAAATCCCCTTGTCACTCTTGAAAACCACTGTCCCACGATTGCTTAGAACCTTGAGTCTTGCTTTTAATTAATTGTCTTCAAAGTTATCTTGCTTAGTTCTTGCTTTAGTAGTCATTTCTTGCTTAACTCTTGTTTAGTCATTGCTTTAAGTTCATTGTTTAGTTTTGTTCACTTGCATTTAATTTATGCTTTCCTTCTATTGCACCATTAGGTTGTTAGACTTGCTCTTGCATAATCAAATCCCCAATCTTGCTTAGCTTACAACATTGTTTGCATCTCATCTTCCACAATTTGGATTGATACCTGATCTCTATTCAGATTAGAGGCTAAGGACATTTGAGTTTGTAGACCCAAAAAGTCCTTCTTCAAATTGGCGCTGTTGCCATTGTAGATTGTTTAAGTTTAACATTGTTGTTAGACTAAGTTCTTTACTTTAAAAGTAACTAATTTGCTCTGTTTTCTGTGCTATGTTTTTTTAGGTACTTGTATGAATTTGAGGTCTAAAGGCTCATCAAATATGACTTCTTTCATTGACAACATTCATAGGAGAAGAGCTGTAAGACAGAGAGTTCAAGAGTTAGAATAACAGAGGATGGCAGAGCAAGAAGCTCAGTTACCACATGTTGGTGTTGTTGGACAAGCACCACTACAACAAGCTGCAGCACACATAGATGAAGCACAAGAAGCTTTGAACCAAGCGGCGGGAGTTCAAGAATTGCGAGTACCAGTTCACGCACCTAGAGCTGCAAGACCAATAGGAGCTGGTGATGCGCTTGATACTCACCACAACAGGAATGGCATTCACGCTCCAGCTGTACATCAAAACCACTTCAATATCAAGCTTGGGTTGATCAACATGTTGCAAGGCAACAAATTCCATGGCCTGCCCAAGAAGACCCTTTGAATCATTTTGACCAGTTTGATAAGGTGTGTGGTATGACCAAGATTCAAGGAGTCTCTGAAGATGCTTTGAAGCTGTGCTTGTTTCCTTTCAGTTTAGGTGACAAAGCACATCAGTGGGAGAAGACACTTCTACAAGGTTCAATCTCAACATGGAATGAGTGCAAGACAGCTTTCCTCAACAAATTCTTCAGCTCAACAAAAACAGCAAGGCTCAGGAACACCATAAGCAGCTTTACTCAGCATGGGAATGAGACATTTGCTGAAGAATGGAAGCGGTTCAAGTCTTACACTTTGCAGTGCCCACACCATGGCTTCACAAATGAAAGCTTGTTGTCTACTTTGTATAGAGGAGTGACGCCAAAGTACAGGATGCTCTTGGGCACAGCTTCCAATGGAAATTTCATGGGAAATACTGTTGTAGATGGTCTAGCTCTTGTGGTGAATTTGGCGCTTTCTGATGGAAACTATGGTGAAGAATATGACAGAACATCTAGAGCTGTTGTAAGTGCTGAAGCACAACAAAGAAGGAGATTAAAGCTTTGAATGACAAGTTAGACAAGCTGCTGAGTGTGTCATTCAAAAATGTCAGTTTTGTTAGTGATAGTGTTGCTACACAAGAGGAAGATGGGACAGTATTAGAAGAAGAAGCCTTCTACATGAATCAACAAGGAGGCGGTTTTAACAACCACATGAACCATCCCAATTTCTCTTATAGAAGCACCAACGTGGCTAACCCTCAAGATCAAGTCTATCCATCACAAGCTGCTCAACAAAACCAAGGAACCAAACCTTTTGTTCCTTTCAACCAGCAGAACAACTTTGCTCCAAGACCACCATTTCAGGGCGGTTTTCAACAAGCTAACTTTCAGCCAAGACCAGGTTTTGACAATACACAAACCTCTTCCAGCACTCAAGATGTTGATTTGAAGCAGATGATGCAACATTTGTTGACTGGTCAAGCCAACACCACTATAGAGCTGCACAAGAAATTTACTGAAGTGCATAACAAGATAGACGCCACTACTTGTGACCTGAATGACAATTTAGATGCTCTGAACCAAAGAGTCAAGTCTCTAGAAAGAAAATGAGATTCGTCTTCAAAACCTCAGAATCAGTTACCAGGAAAGAGTGAAGCAAATCCTAAAGAATTCTGCCACTTGCTTGCTGAAGAGGATGAAGAGTTTGATGATGAAGATGCTTCATTGGAAGAGCTTGGCATTATGCTTCAAGAGATGTTGTTACATGTGGACATGTTAAAGGCTAAGTGTGGGGGGGGGGGGGGGGGGGGGGGGGGGGGGGGGGGGGGGGGGGGGGGGGAATGTCATCAACGTCACCATTGATGATCAAGAAGCTGCTGTAGAGAAGTTCCTCCAAAGACTAGATGAAAGCTTGAACAAAGAAGAAGAGCAAGAAAGAGCCGCACAAGAAGTTGCTGAGAAAGAAAAGGCTGAGAAAGCCTTACTTGCTCCAGAAGAAGAAGCCAAACCAGAGCTCAGTGAAGCTGATAAATAGCTTGTAGAGACATACCACGCTTTGATGGTCTTGGCTAGAGAAAGTCCTGAAGACTTCAAGGAGTTGTATGATCGCCAAGTGGGCAGCTCCTTAAGCAGCAATGAGAAGGGTAAAGCTCCTGAAGTTCAAGCTTATAAACCACCAATCCCCTATCCCATGATGCACTTTATAAAGGCTCAGATGACAGTCTATTCAAAGTTCAGGAAATACATAGAAGACGCTGGAATAAAGCTTCCGCATGGCACCACTTTGCTTGAAGTGAAGGATCAAATTAGGTTCCTCAAAGAAGTTTTTGACAAGCTGGAAGTAGTGGAGCCAATTCTAGAGAATGTGGGGGCTAATATGAAGAGAAGCAAGGAGCTGAAGACATTAACAAAGCTTCCCAATCAAGGAACGTTTCTCATCACTTGTGAGCATTAAGATGCTAGACAACGTTGGAGCTTTATGTGATTCAGGTTCAGAAGTGAATGTCATGTCCCTCCACGTAAGCGAAACCTTAGGAATCAAGGAGTTGAAGCCCTGCAAAGCCTCTATCACCTTTGTGGATAACACCTCAACAAGACCCTTGGGCATGGTAAAGGATTTCCCTTTGAAGATTGGGAATGTCATCAACGTCACCATTGATGATCAAGAAGCTGCTGATATTGTAGAGAAGTTCCTCCAAGGACTAGATGAAAGCTTGAACAAAGAAGAAGAGCAAGAAAGAGCCGCACAAGAAGTTGCTGAGAAAGAAGAGGCTGAGAAAGCCTTACTTGCTCCAGAAGAAGAAGCCAAACCAAAGCTCAGAGAAGCTGATAAATAGCTTGTAGAGACATACCATGCTTTGATGGTCTTGGCTAGAGAAAGTCCTGTGGGGGGGGGGGGGGGGGGGGGGAATGTCATCAACGTCACCATTGATGACCCTTGGGCATGGTAAAGGATTTCCCTTTGAAGATTGGGAATTACTTGGTGCCAATAGATTTTGTGGTTATGGAGAATACATATTCAAGAGAGGTGCCACTTCTTCTAGGAACACCATTCTTGGCAACAGCAGGTGCTCAATTAGACTTCAAGAGAGGCTCTGTGATTTTGAAGAATGTTGATGAGTTCAAAGTCTACAAGATTGTCTCTCCTGCCATAGCTTTTTGTGGAACAATCATTGAAGAAGAGAGTGAGCAACTTCAACTTCTAGAGCGTGTGGAGCATGCTATGAGCTTCACAATGAGTATGTTAATGAGAGACACTCTCCCTGATGAGCCAGAACAGAATCTTAACACTGAGTTAAAGCTTGAAGATGGTTTGAAAGAGGATGAAAGTTTGATCACCAAGGAAGTGAAGCCTTTGATCACACCAAGTGTCAAGAAGAAGAGAAACAGAAAGACAGCTCGTGAGAAGAAGAGACTGATGTCAGTGGGCACTTGGGTTTACCAGAAGAAAGAGGAAGGAGCACCAGCTCCATAAACCTCTTCTCACTAGTCCTCAAACCATCAAAGTCAAGCATATTGACTTAAAACAAGCACACTTAGGAGGTAATCCCATGATTATCCTTGTGAATATATGCTTTCTTTTATTACTAATGTCTTTATTTAGTGTTTCAGAAGTCAAAGATCAGGTTTATGGATGTGTAGAATGGTTTAAAGGCCAAGGAAAGAAGACTCTGTTTTCACATCAAGGTACCATATCGAGCAGAAGATCTGTCATCGCTACTCGATACAGCTTATCTCGGGGAAGGAGCAGTCCGTACACCGAGCAGATTGCACGATAGAGATCACATCGAGGTGTAGCATCGAGCAGAACACTAAAAGCCCTGCTCGATGTGATCGCTCCTGAAGCCCCAGACCGTACACCAAGGATAGTGGACTGTACATCGATCAAGACGCACGGTGGAGATTACATCGAGATGTAGCATCGAGCAAAACACCAAAAGCCCTGCTCGATGTGATCACCAGTCTATACATCGAGAAGCTACAGCCCGTATATCGACCAGATAGCTCGATGGAGTTACACCGAGGAGTTGCATCGAGCAAAACATCCAAGGTTCTGCTCGATATGGATGCTATCAACCAATTCGATGCAAGACGGTGTCCGATATGAAAAACCACCAAGGAGAACAGCAACCAAGTACGAGATGTTCCACATCGAGGTGTAGCATCAAGCAAAACACCAACATGTTTGCTCGATGCACAATGGCCTAGCCAAAAACAAGCATCCAGACGGTGCCATGCATTACCCACGGGAAGGATCATGCAAGCCGAAGTGTCTCCCTACACCGAGCAACAACATCGAGTAGAACATCTACTGAGGCTGCTCGATGCAAGGTGCCTTGAAGGAGAAGCTGAACAGAACACAAAACCCCCGAGGCAGCAGAGCATCATCGCCGAGCCACAGGACCCGACGTCCCCGATATGGTACACATCGAGTGTTTTGCTCGTTATGATCCGTGCAAGAATTTTTTGAAATTTTTACATAGGTAAATCGAGTAAAACCTCTTTGTGGGCCTTGATGGTTGGTAAAAGAATTTTTTCTTTCCCCCTGACATGCATTTTTAAATTTTAAAATTAGATTTTCTTGCATTATCTTTGGATTTTTCTAGATATCCCTTATCCTCTTGCATTAAAGCTAGCAATCTTCATCTCTCTCTCCACACACACACCCATATCGAGCTAAACATCCTTTTTCAAGCATCCTTTCTTTCTCTCTTGCATTCTCTAGAACTTCATATTTTTGGTTCAAGAATTAAAGTAAACTTTTTTAAGATCCTTTTTTCTTGAGTTTATCTATGCAAAATGAAGTAGGAATGCATTAGAGTTATTATTGAGGTTGTTTTGCATGATTTTGATTATGGTATTGATTTGCATATCACTATTTTTGCTCTTCTTTGAAATTTTATGGTTGAAATGTTTGAAAAATGCTGTTTTTGTGCTTAGTTTGACATTATGTTTAGATTCTAGCCAAATCTAGCATGCTATTGTTTTTCCAGAATGTTGACCATTTAAATGTTTCTTATTAGACTAGTGATGGTGAATCTGATGCATTTTCATAGTTTTTTGGAGAGAGAATGATGTTTTTTTTGGCTTCATATCCTTGAAATTGTTGCAATCGCTGCTTGTTACTGTGAGAATTTTAGTTTTAGCTGTATTTATCCTTTTGAGCTGAATTTTTTTGATAAATTCGACTCTGTTTGTTAATGATCATTGTGAATTTGTGCAGAATTTTTTATTGCCTGCTTGAATTTTGAAAATCAATTTCCTGCACAGTGCTTTCAAAAGATACTATACTAATTCTTGCTTCAAATATTGCATTTTCAGGTACTATGTCGAACACCAGAGGAAATGAGGAGATTTCTGACTCAAATGTTGTTGCAAGAAACATAGCTGAGGGAAAAATCCAGTTGTTGAAGAAGAACCAGTCCAAGATGCAGCACCAAAGCTAAATGACTACTTGAGAGCGATGAGGAGAGTGGACTTCACTCCTACAAGATATGCTGATCCTGGTCTATTGGGAGAGCTAGGAATCAAGCCTGAAGTGGATGAGCTGTTGAGCAACATTGGACTGGAGAAATTTGCTAGTCTTGGCTATCCAACTTACAAGCAACTTTCTTGTGAGTTCCTTGCAAGCTTCAAGGTCTACTTCTACAAGTTTGATAAAGAGTATGATGAAGGAGAAGAAGACTTTAGCAATGGATTCATCATGTTGAGAGCCAAAAAAACATGGTACACCATGGGGTTCACTCAGCTTGAAGAGATCTTTGGATTTGATCAAGGCTCAAAGGCACAAAACATGCACTTAAAGCATGATAAGCTAAGGCATGTATAGGAGGAGATAGCGAATGATGCTTATAGAGCTGGTCATCTGAAGAGTGCTTGCATCCGCCATCCAGCTATCAGATATGTTCATAGAGTCCTCACCAGCACATTCTTCTACAGAAAAGAGCAAAGTATGGTCAAAGAAGAAGAGATGGGATTGCTTGTGAATGGCTTAAAGAACATAATGGTTGTAACAAGGCATGAGAAGATCCAAGGAGAGCGCTTAGGAGTTGGTCTTGTGGCAATCCTAATGAAGAAATTTCTAGCATGCCAACAGTGGGCTTTCAACACTAGAGACAAGAAGCCAAAGATAGCCATTGGAGATGTGATCACTCCTATCTTGCTTGGTGCTGGAGTTGAGCTTGGCACACCAGATGTTACAATGATATTCATAGATGTTCTTTATCTCCGTAATATCGGATACCTTTCAGGAGCTGTTGACACAGGATTTGGCTATCAGTTTGAGCTGGAAAACAGGAAGAGGAAGATCATCTTGCCCAAGCAGCGCTTAACCAACTTCACCTCCTATGAGAACATCCTATTCATGCCAACACAAGATGAGCTTTATAACCCAAAGACTGACCCGCCATTGATGAGGCCAAGCAAAGTCAAGAACATGAGAACCATCAAAGACTCAGATGTGGATGAAGACATTGAAGAGCAGCATCAAGCACAAGAGGTTCAGCATCAAGGGATGGAGGAAGATGAGTATGAAGACTATGATAGCCGCCCTTATGCATTTGACCCCTATGATGTGATCTGCACATCTGAAGCTTCAAAGGTTGCACATGAGCACATTAAGCTTCTTCAGAGGTGGAACCACTTCCAGTACAAAGCCATCAGAGGGTTGCTGAAGACGGTCAAAGCAAGCAAGAAATCAGTTGACTCATTGAAGAAGAAGGTGAGGAAGCTCAAGAAGAAGTTGGGAGGATCTTCATCAGCCAAGAGATCTGATCAAGCGGTCCAAACAGAGTCACAAGGAGTAGGATCTGATGCTGAAGACATGTCTGAGGACACACCAGAGAGGACAGTCCAAGAGAGACACTCATTCCACATCAGTGAGCGGCCAAGGACACAAGTTTCTCAACCGGCCAGGCATTCATCTCATGTAGCTGCTCCAAAGTGAAAAGGAATGAAGAGAAGTACTAGACAGCAAACTCCATCAGAGGAGGAAGCTTCACCTTCCCATTCCATTGAGAGTTCAGACTCTCACCACTCCTCCACCTGAAGTAAGGTACACAACACTAACCATTATAAATACCACTCTTTTGTTTTTTATTATTGCGATTGTTTGCTTGATCTTTGTGAACACTCTCCTTAGCATTTTTATTACACAGGCACTGTGTAATTTAAGTGTAAGGGAGGGTGTATGATGGACTGATGCTTGCATTTGCATTTACATTTGCATAGTAGAATAGGAACCATGCATTATGATTTCATTGCATCTAAGGCATAGAAAAAACCAAAAAAATTGAAATTTTTTCAAAAATTGCTTCACAAAAAGTGTTTGATTTTCATGCATTCTTATATGATTTAGACTTCATGCATTCATATAGGACTAGCTTGCTTGTTTAAATTGGGAACTATGATAGTACATATTTGTTAATGCTAGTGATTTATGAAAATGAAGCCCTTGTTTTTAATCCTTTGGTGCATTTGATGTTGAACTAGAAATAAAGCTGAACCACTTTTGGAATTTGCATTTGTATGAGCTTTGTTTGAGACTGAAGCATGCTTTTAAATGATTTCAACCTTTGTTTTAAGTGGAACCTAATTTGAATTCGCAATTATCATGCCTTATGCTTTTGTGATTGATGTCATGGATAGTTTAAAATATTTGGATCTTCTTATTCTCTTTTTCCATTCTCTAAAATATCCATTTAGATTTTCCCACCCTCAACTAAACCTTTTTTCACGCCAAGACATTAACAGTGTGTGATTTGTGAGGCCTCTTCCTTCATGGTTGTTGCTTAGCAAAAAGTGTTGGGTTGGAACTACGAGGGAAGTACTTCCATTCAAGAAATAGCTCACTCTTGAGTTAGATATGTTATGATGTTTTGGGAATGGTTTGGGGTTATTTTGGGTTTAGTTTTTAAGAGAGGCAAAAAGAAGTCAAGGCACAAAAGAAAAAGGAGTGTGACACAAGCAAAAGGGTGGAAATGGCGATTCTAAACTCAAAGAAAAAAGGCTCATATTCAAAGAAGAAAAGAAAATGCAAGAAGTGCAAAACCAGTAAATCAAAATCCAAAGGCGAATCAAGCACCAGCATCACCAAATAAAGGAGCCAAACTCAAAAGAAGCAAATCGCCACCACTTGAAGTTCAAAAGAAGAAGTGTCCTCCAAAGCGCTTGAAGAAGAAAAGTTTTTGGGTTTTAAAAAGGGTTTAAGTTCTTAAAAAGGGTAGCATAGGAGGGTCTTACATTGCTTAGCTAGAGTTAGGAACACATCTTATAGATCTTGGGTAAATGGGAGTCTTCCTTTGTATGTGTAAGTTCTTCTTTGACCCTTAGCGTTTTGCCAAAGCACAACCATGCTTTTCCTTGAGAGAACCTTTTTTAAACACCAAAACCAGTTTGTGAAGTGGGATCATTTTTAATCCACTAAGCCTTGTCCCTTAGCCAAATGACATTTTCGCATTTGCATAAGCATGATTCATGGTTTGAGCATAATTGAATGTTAAAAAGGTTGTTTGATTTGATGAGCATGTGTAGGTTGATAGCTTTGTGATCATTCTTGCTTTGTGATGAATGTGGCTAAGTTTTTAAAGTATTCTTCCATCAAGTGCACTCTAGAATTGGGAACATGGACTTTATTTTGATTTATTGTTAGCATTTTCAAAGATATGAGTTCTCATTTAAAACCTCATCACCATGTTAAGTGTTTGTTTTCTTGGGGGCAAGCAAAAGCTAAGTGTGGAGGTGTTGATAGCTTGCTATTTTAGATCATTTTAGGCTGCATTTCATGCATCTTTTCCTCTGTTTTTGCACTATAGTTTTGTATTTTAGTATCATTTGCACTTAGAATCAACATAGCATGCATTTAGCTTAAGATTGCATACATTTGCATACATGTGCATGTTTGTAGTGGTTTTCAGGTGTTTTTGGAGTTTCTTGGAGTTGGAGAGGAGATGGAAGCAGCTCATGATCAAAGAAGATGTCAAAAATGGAGTTCTTGCAAAGTCTGGTCCATATCGAGCAAGCATATCGAGCAGAACATCCGTGGAGTATGCTCGATGCAAACAGGACGAGAGGAGAAGGATCAGCATGAGGATTTCAAGCTGTTGGTCTGCATCGAGTAAGGACGTTGATACGCGCTGCACGGACCATATCGAGGTCGCATATCGAGCAGAACATCGACCGTACGGCCTCGATGCAACTCATCCGCGTTGACCACTTGACTTTTGTTAACCTTATCCTATTTTTTTAGGGTTTTTATGCTTCTTTTGGCTCCTTACTATAAAATGGAAGCCAGAAAAAAATTATCTTTATCAAGCTCTAATTTATCCAAGTTTAGCTTTCTATCAACCTTAAAGGTCGATTTGCCAAATGGATCTTTATCTTTAATGAAGTTTGCATTTTTATGGTTTAATCTTGTCTTCTGATCTTTGTTCTTGCATCTTGGTAGATTAGATTTATCATCTTTGCATTTTAACCTCATCTAGTTATGTTTGACACCAAATCAATGGGATTAAATATGATTAGTGAGTAGTCTTCCTTAGATTTAGGTTCTAAGTAGGGAAAGTGGTGATTAAGATGTGATTAAGGGGTGATTAGGCTTGTTTAATGGTTCTGTTATCTCCTTCTCTTGCAAAGTGATTAATGTTGATAAAGCTCTTTTTGATTGAATATGGTTTTATAGATGCATATGGTTCGCTTTATGTATTGGTATCTCTTTTCTAAGCATGGTTCGCTTATTTGGCTTGATAGTCTAGCTTGGTCTATGTTCACTTTGTTTAGTGACACCAAAGTGATAGTTCACCTTGCTAGATGATTTGCTTAGGGCTAGATAATGCTGGTTTTGAGGTTCTTGATTGATGGTTAGAGAGTATGCATTGAAAGATCTTGCCTTTGCTTCATTTTTGTTCATTGCTTAGCTTTGTTTAGGATATTGCAAGTTTGTGCTTAAATCCATAGTCTTGATTAGTGTAAAGATGCTTAGGTCCTTATTGGTTCACAAGATTGATAAGTTGATCTGAATTTTTTCTTGGGTGAGAGAGTAGTTGTTTGATTGGTGCATCTCTTAAGCAAGAATGGTTCTGATCTTTATGCTCATGGTTGAAGGATACACCATCACACGTGGGTCTGACACTTCAATCTTGTTGAATATGAATTGCTTATTGATGCCAAGTGGTTCCCTTTAGATACATTGTCTTGGAGCATAACATTGAGAATTGCTTGCTTTGTTAATGCTTGTTGAATGTCTTAGTAGAAATCCCCTTGTCACTCTTGAAAACCACTGTCCCACAATTGCTTAGAACCTTGAGTCTTGCTTTTAATTAATTTTTTTCAAAGTCATCTTGCTTAGTTCTTGCTTTAGTAGTCATTTCTTGCTTAACTCTTGTTTAGTCATTGCTTTAAGTTTATTGTTTAGTTTTGTTCACTTGCATTTAGTTTATGCTTTCCTTCCATTGCACCATTAAGTTGTTAGACTTGCTCTTGCATAATCAAATCCCCAATCTTGCTTAGCTTACATCATTGTTTGCATCTCATCTTCCGCAATCTGGATTGATACCTGATCTCTATTCTACGACTGAGTATGTTTGGTTCTTAATTTTGAAAACCGGTAAATACCTAAAATGTTTTCGTTACAGCCAATTTCGGGTTGTTTGGGTATTTATTATTCGAAAACCTAAATAATTATCTCAAAAACCCGAAAAACTACCCGAAACCCAAAAATCTCAAAAATATACCCAAAAATCCGAAAATAGACAAACACCGAAAATTAACTAAAGAATAACCAAAAAATATCCAAACCGGTTTTTTGAATCGGTTCCTGTTCAAGTTATTGGATCCAAATAAAGTTACTAGTCCACAAATTAAGATTAACTGTTACATTAATACTTTACACAAACATTGACATATATACTTTAATGTTTGTTTTATTAGCGGCATTTTTTGTCATTGAAAAGAAACAGAAAAGGGCAGAGCATAGGAAGGAGTAAAAAAAAGGAAAAGTGGGGGTCTCGAGACGAGTTTTCACTCAGAAGATCTTTTCTAATTCTACATTATTTCGAGATCTTTTCTACTTCTGCTTCGGTTCTATCTAACGCTAAGTTTTTTTTTTAAACGGAATCAAAGTCAGAGGATCTTATACTTCTGCATCGTTCCGAGATCTTTTTTTACCTCTGTTTTGTTTGTGTCAAACCTCGAACCCTATGTTTTTTTTTTGAAACAGAATCACATCTTAAGTTCCTGAAAATGAATAATCTATTATGGTTTCTTCTTGAGCTTTCTGGATTTTTTGTGCTTTTTGCGTTCTAATGTTTTCTTACAGTGAAACCCTTGAAGACCATTTGCTTTTTTCCTCTGATTTCTCCTCCCAACCCTCCTCCTCCCAACCCTAGCTATGCTTCACTAAATGAATATTCTAATTCCTTTTGGTTTATTTGTTTTTATAGTTTGCTGTGCAATTAGCTATACAATTGGCAGAAAACAGCATGAGGATTCTGAAGATTTGGGTAAAGTGACAGGTATAATGCCAAGTAAACCACCATCTCCGGTGAATTTCCTGGAGACTCCCTCTTCGTCGTGGAGAGCCAGATATTTGGCATGGATAGATCAAGCTCTCTGGGTTTTATAGTTTGTATTCAGCTAACTAAAAACTGGATATAGCTATTAGATAGAGTCAGTTATATGCCTCATGTATATTGTTTTTCAACAAGAAGTACCTTTATCGAGATTATTATTACAATAAGGTTGATGTGGAAAAATAGCTTTAAATATTAACGTTAAATTAAAAAGATATAAAAGACAATAAAAATACATTCTCTTATTAAAAAAAGACAACTTGAAACTTTTAAAAAATTAATTCTCTTGGAGTCGGGTCTGATTTTGGTTCTTAATTTTGAAAACTGGTAAATACTAAAAATATTTTGATTTCAGCCAATTTCTGCTCTTTTGGGTATTTATTATCCGAAAGACAAAAAAAATTATCGCAGAAACCCGAAAATCTACCTGAAACCCAAAAATCTCAAAATATACCCAAAATTCTAAAAAATACACGAAAACCGGAAATTAACTAAAGAATAACCGAAAAATATCCAAAAACCCATAAAACCCCTAATATATCAGACATACCCAATATACCAAACATATCCAAAAATAACTAATACACTACTATTTTCTGATCTTCCGGGTGCCTGTTCGGGTATCGGATGGGTTCATGTTATTATCCAATACTCACAGATCTGAAATTACTTTTCCTAAAATGCTTATACCCAAAGCGGTTTTTTGAATCGTTTCCGGTTCAAGTTTTTGGATCCAGATAATGTTACAGTCCACAAATTAAGATTAACTGTTACATTAATACTTTACACAAACATTGACATATATACTTTAATGTTTTTTTTTTAGCGGCATTTTTTTATCACTAAAAAAAAACAGAAAAGAGCAGAGCATAGAAAGGAGTAAAAAAAGGAAAATTGAAGGTCTCGAGACAAGTTTTTAGCCAGAAGATCTTTTCTACTTCTACATTGTTTTGAGATCTTTTTTACGTCTGCTTCGGTTCTGTCTAAGAACCCAAAAAAAACCCAATATACCATACATACCCAATACACCACACATATCCAAATATAACTAATACACTAATATTTTCTGATCTTTTGGGTGTATGTTCGGGTATCAGATGGGTTCAGGTTATTATCCAACACCAATAGATCTGAAATTACTTTGCCTATACCAAACCGGTATTTAAATCGTTTCCGGTTCAAGTTATTGGTTCCAGATAAAGGTACCAGTCCACAAATTAAGATTAACTGTTACATTAATACTTTATACAAACATTGATATGTATACTTACATTTTTTTGGCGGCATTTTTTTGTCACTAAAAAGAAACAGAAAAGGCAGAGCATAGAAATGAGTAAAAAAAGGAAAATTGGGGGTCTTGAGATGAGTTTTCAATCAGAAGATCTTTTCTAATTCAGCATTGTTTCAAGATCTTTTCTATTTCTGCTTCGGTTCTGTCTAACCCTAAGTTTTTTTTTGAAACAGAATCAAAGTCAGAGGATCTTATACTTTTGCATCATTTCGAGATCTTTTTTTACCTCTGTTTCATTTCTGTCAAACCTCAAACCCTATGTTTTTTTTAATTGGAATTATATCCTGAGTTCCCAAAAATGGATAATCTATTATGGTTTCTTCTGGAGCTTTCAGGATTTTTTGTGCATTTTTCGTTCTGATGTTTTCTTACAGTGAAACCCTTGAAGACCATTTGCTTTACTCTTCCCAACCCTCCTCCTCTGAACCCTAGCTGTGCTTCACAAAATGAATATTATAATTCCTTTTGGTTTATTTGTATCTATAGTTTGATGTGCAATTAGCTATGCAATTGGCAGAAAATTGTATGACGATTCTTAAGATTTGTGTAAAGTGGCAGGTACAGTGCCAAGTATACCACCATCTCCGTCGACTTCTCCAGTGAATTTCCTGGAGACCCCCTCTCCGTCGTGCAGAGCCAGATATTTGGCGTGGTGAGATCAAGCTCTCTGGGTTTTGTAGATTGTATTCAACTAACTAAAAACTGAATATAGCTGTTTGAAATACTCAGTTATATGCCTTATCTATATTGTTTTTCAACAAGAAGTACCTTCAACGAGTTTATTATTACAATAAAGTTGATGTGAAAAAATAGGTGTAAACATTAACATTAAATTAAAAAGATATAAAAGACAATAAAAATACATTCTCTTATTAAAAAAAAAGCAACTTGAAACTTTCAAAAAAAATCCTTCTCTTGGAGTTGGGTCTAAGAATGTTTGGTTCTTAATTTTGAAAACCGGTAAATATCTAAAATATTTTGGTTTCAGCCAATTTCGGGTCGTTTGGGTATTTATTATCCAAAAAACCAAAAACTTTATCGCAAAAACCCGAAATTATACCTGATACCCAAAAATCTCAAAAATATACCCAAAACCCCGAAAAATACACAGAAACCGGAAATTAACAAAAGAATAACCGAAAAATATCCAAAAACCCATAAAAACCCAATATACCACACATACCCAATATACCACACATATCCAAATATAACTACTACACTAATATATTCTGATCTTCCAGGTGCCTGTTTGGGTATCAGATGAGTTTATGTTATTATCCAATACCTACAGATCTGAAATTACTTTACCTAAAATGCTTATACCCAAAGCGGGTTTTTGAATCGGTTCCGGTTCAAGTTATTGGATTCGGATAAAGTTACCACTCCACAAATTAAGATTAACTGTTATATTAATACTTTACATAAACATTGACATATATACTTTAATATTTTTTTAGCAGCATTTTTTGTCATTAAAAAGAAACAGAAAAGAGCAGAGCATAGAAAGGAGTAAAAAAAGGAAAAATGAAGGTCTCGAGACAAGTTTTTAGTCAGGAGATTTTTTCTAATTCTGTATTGTTTCAAGATCATTTATACTTCTGCTTCGGTTCTGTCTAACCCTAAGTTTTTGTTTTTTGAAATGGAATCAAAGTGAGAGGATCTTATACTTCTGCATCGTTTCAAGATCTTTTTTTACCACTGTTTCGTTTCTTTCAAACCTCAAACCCTATGTTTTTTTTTTAAACGGAATTACATCCTAAGTTCCCGAAAATGGATAATCTATTATGGTTTCTTCTTGAGCTTGCTGAATTTTTTTGTGTTTTTTGCGTTCTGATATTTTCTTACAGTGAAACCCTTGATAACCATTTGTTTTTCTCCTCCCAACCCTCCTCCTCCCAACCCTAGCTGTGCTTCATAAAATGTATATTCTAATTCCTTTTGGTTTATTTGTTTCTATAGTTTGCTGTGCAATTAGCTAAGCAATTGGCAGAAAATGGTATGAGGATTTTGAAGATATGGGTAAAGTGGCAGGTACAGTGCCAAGTAAACCACCATCTCCGGCGACTTCTCCGGTGAATTTCCTGGAGACCCCCTCTCCATCGTGGAGAGCCAGATATTTGACGTGGAGATATCAAGCTCTCTGTGTTTTGTAGATTGTATTCAGCTAACTAAAAACTAAATATAGCTGTTTGATATAGTAAGTTATATGGCTCATCTATATTGTTTTTCAATAAGAAGTACCTTCACCAAGTTTATTATTACTATAAAGTTGATGTGGAAAAATAGGTCTAAACATTAACATTAAATTAAAAAAGATATAAAAGACAATAAAAATACATTCTCTTTTTTTTTTTAACTTCAATTGATTATATTAGAAAATATCAGAATATATGTCTTAAATCATCCAATTTGGAGGATTATTTGTTCCTGAATCAAAGGATCCATTCGACGGACCAAATCTAGCTAATCTATGAGCGTCACTATTACAGTCTCTTTTAACATGATTTAGTGCAACATTTCGAAATTTAAGAAGCCAAAGTTTGATTGTTTCGACCAAGTTATGCATCGATATATTTGTGGCCGCAGTACAAATCAGATTTGTAAGTATCTGACAATCGCCTTCGAGACATATTGCACAAGCTCCATGTATTTTGAATAGCGCATAATAAAGCTTTGCCTTCTGCTTCCAAGCTTGTTGCAGTTACACCAATGTTTGCGGAGCCCCAATATTTTCGGTAGCCATTCATATCCCGGACAATCCAACCACTTGTAGCCATTTTCGTTAGGGGATTAAACGCAGCATCATAGTTGCATTTGAGGAAACCCATTGGTGGGGGAGACCATTTCGCCGCTTGAGAAATTGGTAATATAGATGATGTTGGTGTATCTAATTTGATCCATTCAGAAACATCTGCAATGGTCTGGTTGACGTCTCTTGTTATTTTGATCCTATAGTTTTTGAATATTAAATTGTTCCGTGATTTCCAAATTCTCCACATCAACCAAAAGAGGAGACGTTTATCAGTAGTATATATATTGTTTTGTGATTGGGCATCAAGTATTAATCGTATAAAAGATTCAGTGTCCTGTGTATGTAAATTTAGGGGGTCGAATATTGGAGTTTGTGCTTCTCTCCAGGTATTAGCAGATATGGGACATGTGAAAAATAGATGATGTATCGTTTCAGGCTCCATACGACATCAGAGACAGGTATCCTCAATGGTAATTCCCCGGCTCTGAAGTCTAGTAGTAATTGGAATTGCTTTTGAAAATTTTATTAAAAAAAAAAGACAAACTGAAATTTTTAAAAAATTCCTTCTCTTGGAGTCAGGTTTGAGAATGTTTCGTTCTTAATTTTGAAAACCGGTAAATACTTAAAATGTTTGGTTTCAGCCAATTTTGGGTCGTTTGGGTATTTATTATCCGAAAAACCAAAAACAATTATCGCAATAACCCGAAATTATACCTCAAACCTAAAAATCTCAAAAATATACCCAAAAATCTGAAAAATACACAAAAACTGGAAATTAACTAAAGAATAACGAAAAATATCCAAAAAGCCATTAAAAACCCAATATTCCACACATACCCAATATACTACACATATCCAAATATAACTAATACACTAATATTTTCTGATCTTCCGGGTGTCTGTTCGGGTATCAGATGTGTTGAGGCTATTATCCAATATCCACAGATCTGAAATTACTTTGCCTAAAATGCTTATACCCAAACCGGTTTTCTGAATTGATTCCAGTTCAAGTTATTAGATCCGGATAAAGTTACCAGTCCACAAATTAAGATTAACTGCTACATTAATACTTTACACAAACATTGACATATATACTTTATTGTGTTTTTTAGCGGCATTTTTTGTCACTAAAAAGAAACAGAAAAAGGCAGAGCATATAAAGGAGTAAAAAAAAAGGAAAAGTGGGGGTCTCGAGACGAGTTTTCAGTGAGAAGATCTTTTCTAATTCTGCATTGTTTAGAGATCTTTTTTACTTTTGCTTCGGTTTGTCTAACCCTAAATTTTTTTTTTGTTTGAAACGGAATCAATGTCAGAGGATCTTATACTTCTGCATCGTTTCAAGATCTTTTTTACCTCTGTTTCGTTTCTGTGAAACCTCAAACCCTATGTTTTTTTTGAAACGGAATCACATCCTAAGTTCCCGAAAATGGATAGTTTATTATGGTTTCTTCTTGAGCTTTCTGGATTTTTTTTGGTTTTTGCGTTCTGATGTTTTTTTACAGTGAAACTCTTAAAGAACATTTGCTTTTTTCTTCCGATTTCTCCTCCCGACCGTCCTCCTCCGAACCCTAGCTATGCTTCAAAAAATGAATATTCTAATTCCTTTTAGTTTATTTGTTTTTATAGTTTGATGTGCAGTTAGCTATGCAATTGGCAGGAAACGGTATGAGGATTCAGAAGATTTGGGTAAAGTGGCAGGTACAGTGCCAAGTAAACCACAATCTCCGGTGACTTCTCCGGTGAATTTCATGGAGACCCCCTCTCCGTCATGGAGAGCTAGATATTTGGCGTGGAGAGAACAAGCTCTCTGGGTTTTGTAGTTTGTATTCAGCTAACTAAAAATTGGATATAGCTGTTAGATATAGTCAGTTATGTGCCTCATTTATACTGTTTTTTAACAAGAAGTACATTTACGGATATTATTATTACTATAAGGTTGTTGTGGAAAAATCGGTCTAAACAATAACACTAATTAAAAAAGATATAAAAGACAATAAAAATAAATTCTCTTATTAAAAAAAGACAACTTGAATCTTTTTAAAAAATTAATTCTCTTCGAGTCGGGTCTGAATATGTTTAGTTCTTAATTTTGAGAACCGGTAAATACCTAAAATGTTTTGGTTTCTGCTAATTTCGGGTCGTTTGGGTATTTATTATCTGCAAACTAAAAATTTATAAAATCTACCCGAATCCCAAAAATCTCAAAAATATACCCAAAAATTCAAAAAATACACGAAAACCGAAAATTAATTAAAGAATAACCGAAAATATCCAAAAACCCATACACTAATATACCACTCATAATCAATATACCTAACATATCCAAAAATAACTAATACACTAATATTCTCTGATCTTCCGGGTGCCTGTTCGTGTATCCGATGGGTTCAGGTTATTATCCAATACCCACAGATCTGAAATTACTTTGCCTAAAATGCTTATACCCAAAGCGGGTTTTTGAATTGGTTCCGGTTCAAGTTGTTGGATCCGGATAAAGTTACCAGTCAACAAATTAAAATTAACTGTTACATTAATACTTTACACAAACATTGACATATATACTTTAATGTTTTTTTAGCAGATTTTTGTCACTAAAAAGAAACAGAAGAGGGCAGAGCATAAAAAGGAGTAAAAAAAAGGAAAAGTGGGGGTCTAGAGACGAGTTTTCAGTCAGATGATCTTTTCTAATTCTGCAATTTTTCAAGATCTTTTTTACTTCTGCTTCGGTTCTGTCTAACCATTACTTTTTTTTTTTTGAAATGGAATCAATGTCAGAGGATCTTATTCTTCTGCATCATTTCTGTCAAACCTCAAACCCTATGTTTTTTTTTTGAAACAGAATCACATCCTAAGTTTCCAAAAATAGATAATCTATTATGGTTTCTTCTTGAGCTTTTTGGATTTTTTGTGCTTTTTGCATTCTGATGTTTTTTTAGAGTGAAACCCTTGAAGACCATCTGCTTTTTTCTTCTGATTTCTCCTTCTAACCCTCCTCTGAACCCTAGCTATGCTTCACAAAATGAATATTTTAATTCCTTTTTGTTAGAGATGAGATCCGTACCATCTCCAAGAGCCCGATATGAATTCTGGTTGGTCCATCTTACTTGGTTCAGGTCGGACCATCTTACTTGGTTCAGGTCGGTTAAATAAATGGAAATCTTCCATTTATCTATCAAACCCGGGAAAAAAATGAAGTTCAGTCTTGTCGACAAGAAGACTTTCCTATTCTAAACATACGTAGAAGACCGACCTGATCGGCTATAAATAGGAGAAGTCCTCGACTTCTCAGATCATCCAAAAATACTCTCTCGATACCTAGGGCAAACTAAGCAATCTAAATGTTCTTAGCTCTCGATTTACTTTCCTTAAAAAGTTTAAGTCGGCGTTCTTATTCCGACGAACTAACACCCGTGTATCTCTGAAAGCTCTGGCTATTCTTAATAAGATCTCTCTTTAAACCCACAAACCCTAGTTCTCTTTTAGAAGTCGAACTTGAGTTTTTACACTTTTGATTTATTTGTTTTTATAGTTTGCTGTGCAATTAGCTATGCAATTGGCAGAAAACGGTCTGAGGATTCTGAAGATTTGGGTAAAGTGGCAGGTACAGTGCCAAGTAAACCACCATTTTCGACGACTTCTCCGGTGAATTTCATAGAGGCCCCCTCTCCATCATGGAGAGCCAGATATTTGGCGTGGAGAGATCAAGCTCTCTGGGTTTTGTAGTTTGTATTCAGATAACTAAAAACTGGATATAGCTGTTAGGTATTGTCAGTTATATGCCTCATCTCTATTGGTTTTTAACAAGAAGTACCTTGACCGAGATATTATTACAATAAGGTTGATGTGGAAAAATAGGTCTAAACATTAACATTAAATTAAAAAAATATAAAAGACAATAAAAATAAATTCTCTTATTAAAAAAAGACAACTTGAAACTTTTAAAAAAATTCATTCTCTTGGAGTCGGGTCTGAGTATGCTTGGTTCTTAATTTTGATAACCAATAAATACCTACAATGTTTTGGTTTCAGCCAATTTCGGGTCGTTTGGGTATTTATTATCTGAAAATCTTAAAACTTTATCGCAAAAACCCAAAATCTACCCAAAACCTAAAAATCTCAAAAATATACCCAAAATTCCGAAAAATACACGAAAACCGGAAATTAACTAAAGAATAACCGAAAATATCCAAAAACCTATAAAAACCCCAATATACCACACATACCTAATATACCAAACATATCCAAAAATAACTTATACACTAATACTTTCTGATCTTCCGGGTCTGTTCGTGTATCGGATGGGTTCAGGTTATATTCCAACACCCACAGATCTGAAATTATTTTTCCTAAAAGGCTTATACCCAAAGCGGTTTTTTGAATTGGTTCCGGTTCAAGTTATTGGATCCGGATAAAGTTACAGTCCACTAATCATGATTAATTGTTACATTAATACTTTACATAAACATTGACTTATATACTTTAACTAGGTGGTTGGCCCGCACATATGTGTGGGTATAATTTTGTTGATATACATAGTTAATTGTAATATTTAAATATTGATTAGTTTTTTAAAATATTGGTATGTTAGTATATATATTGTTTTAATATTTCATAAACTTTTTTCTGAAACCACTGTATTTTAAAACTTTTATATTTATAATGCTTGTAATAATATATAATCACAAATATAAAAGTTATGTTAAATAATAATTAAATTCTTTTAATATTTTTTGAATATTTCTAAAATATGCTTTATTTCTCTTTACACAATCTACAATATGCTTTTTTGCGTCTTACATAATATGAATTTGCAAATACATATATAATATATTTAAGTATATATTTTTCTTGATTTATTGCAAATTAAACTGAAATATTTTTTACCATTTTTACTTATTCTGAAGAGCGGATAGATGATTGGCACGCATGTGCAAGCATACCAACCACTTCACTACATTTATAATAGATAAAGATTTTTTTAAAATATAAATTGTATAATAATTAAAATAAAAATTAGACTGTAATCAATCTTAACAAAATACCTACACGGAAAAGTTCGCATGTGACTTCAACTAATGCACAATTAATATTTATGTATATACGCGTATTTTAAAAAAATTAAAATATGGTTCGTACGTGTTAAAAAGTTTTTAAGTGACTTTGTAAAACAAAGTGCGAGAGATTTACTTTTATATACTTTTATTTTTATTTCTGATTCATATTGTTTCATCTTATTATAATTTATTTTATCGTTCGGTTATTTTTTATTTCATTTATTATCTCAAAATTTTTATATACAATGAAAATAAATTTATATATATATGCATATGCTATAAAATTTTATTTTTATTTAAAATATGATAAGAGATAAGATGAGATGATAAGATGAGATGGTAACATAAATTATGTACATTTTAGAAAACAACAATAAAAAGATGATAAAAGTTATAGAAAAATATATGGTCCTATTAATATTATAAAATAATAATTAGTATATACTTTCTTCAATTAGTAAATATTGGTTTAAAAATAAAATTATTAACATTACGTTTTTTAAAACCATTTCAATAAAAGTTAATTGTTTTATTATTTTATTCTTTAAATTCTTTTTATCATGATTGTATTTTATTTAAAATTGTATTATTTAATAATTTTTATTTTAAAACTTGCTTAGATGTTATAAATATATTTTGTAAATTAATAACTTTCCGATATAAAAATATATCATACTTCAAGTATTATTAATAAATAGAATTTTTACTATTCTATTGGATAATTTAGTATTATGTTTTTATATGAAATTATAATATATATATATATATTGTTGAAATAAATTCATAATTATATTTTATGAAATTATGAATACGTGTAAAAAATTAAAATTATAATAACTTTTATTTTCTGTTAATTTAAATTTATTAATTTTAGTATTATAAATATAATCTAGTTTATTTATGTTTTAATTCTACAACTATAATTTTAATTTAACCAATTAAAACATTTCGTTTATTTTATGAAGTTTGACATGTCACATTTACATGTCATCAATTAAAAACACTAACTTTGGCTATAGTGTTGACAAGTAAACTATTTTCAATAATGTTACTTCTCAAATAATATGTAGTGGATGTTTTTTTTAGCAACATTTTTTGTCACTGAAAAGAGCAGAGCATAGAAAGTAGTAAAAAAGGAAAAGTGAAGGTCTCGAGACAAGTTTTTAGTCAGAAGATCTTTTCTACTTCTGCATTGTTTTGAGATTTTTACTATGTCTGCTTCGGTTCTGTCTAACCCTAAGTATTTTTTTTTTTGAAATGGAATCAAAGTGAGAGTATCTTATACTTCTGCATCATTTCGAGATCTTTTATACCTCTGTTTCGTTTCTGTCAAACCTCAAACTCTATGTTTTTTTTGTAACGGAATCACATCCTAAATTCCCGCAAATGGATAATCTATTATGGTTTCATCTTGAGCTTTCTGGATTTGTTGTGCTTTTTGCGTTCTGATGTTTTCTTACAGTGAAACCCTTGAAGACCATTTCTTTTTTTCCTCCGTTTTCTCCTCCCAACCCTTCTCCTCCAAACCCTAGCTGTGCTTCATAAAATGAATATTCTAATTCCTTTTGGTTTATTTGTTTTTATAGTTTGCTGTGCAATTAGCTATGCAAATGGCAGAAAACTGTCTGAGGATTCTGAAGATTTGGGAAAAGTGGCAGGTACAGTGCCAAGTAAACCACAATCTCCGGCGACTTCTCCGGTAAATTTCCTGGAGACCCCCTCTCCGTCGTGGCGAGCCAGATATTTGGCGTGGTGAGATCAAACTCTCTGGGTTTTGTAGTTTGTATTCAGCTAACTAAAAACTGGATATAGCTGTTAAATATAATCAGTTATATGCCTCATCTATATTGTTTTTCAACAAGAAGTACCTTTACTTGGATTATTATTACAATACGGTTGATGTGGAAAAATAGGTCTAAACATTAACTTTAAAAAAAATTCATTCTCTTGGAGTCGGGTCTGAGTATGTTTGGTTCTTAATTTTGAGAACCGGTAAATACCTAAAATATTTTTGTTTCAGCTAATACTGGGTCGTTTGGGTATTTATTAAACAAACACGGACATATATACTTTAATGTTTTTTAGCGGCATTTTTTGTCACTAAAAAGAAAAAGAAAAGGGCAAAGCATAGGAAGGAGCAAAAAAAAGGAAAAGTGGGGGTCTCCAGACGAGTTTCTAGTGAGAAGATCTTTTCTAATTCTGCATTGTTTAGAGACTTTTTCTACTTTTGCTTCGATTCTATCTTACCCTAAGTTTTTTTTTTAAAACGGAATCAAAGTCAGAGGATCTTATACTTCTGCATCGTTGCGAGATCTTTTTTTGCCTCTGTTTCGTTTCTGTCAAACCTCAAACCATATGTTTTTTTTTTGAAACAGAATCACATCCTAAGTTCCCGAAAATGGATAATCTATTATGGTTTCTTCTTGAGCTTTCTGGATTTTTTGTGCCTTTTGCGTTCTGATGTTTTCTTACAGTGAAATCCTTGAAGACCATTTGCTTTTCTCCTCCCAACCCTCCTCCTCTGAACCCTTGCTGTGCTTCACAAAATGAATATTATAATTCTTTTTGGTTTATTTTTTTTTTATTTTTTTATAGTTTGCCGTGCAATTAGCTATGCAATTGGCAGAAAACGGTTTGAGGATTTTGAAGAATTGGGTAAAGTGGCAGGTACAGTGCCATGTAAACCACCATCTCAGGTGAATTTCCTGGAGACCCCCTCTCTGTTATGGAGAGCCAGATATTTGGTGTGGAGAGATCAAGCTCTCTAGGCCTCTCCGGCGACGGAGGATTCCTTGGTGGAGACGGAGGACTATTTCTCCACCACCATCTCGTTTGGGTTGACCACTGACTTTAACTCTTTTCCAACCCGTCCATCTTCTATAGAGAATGTCATAGCTGACACATATCTACCCATTTGGTAAAAAACAAAAATCTTCCTATTACTCGTTCACTGCGTAGAAAGGCCAAAGTAGTGGGGGGGCCATCTTGGTTAACCATCTTGGTTAACCATCTTGTCAAATTTTCTATGTATGGGACAAGAGAAGACAAATTTTCACTCTACATGTATGTGCATATAACGTATTTCTAAAATGAAAATTTTATAATAAATATATGTGCGGGTCAAATTTTAAAATAACACATGTGTGTAGGTCAACTATAAAATTTTTTTTTTTTACATCAAACCAATTCCTTAATATTGGACGAAGAGATGAGCAGAGAGCTATCGGAGAATTTTATAAAAATTATTACACAAATTTTATAACAAATTTATATAATAATTTTCATTGAAAATGAAAATTAATAATAGAACATCCATTGTACTATATTTATTTTCATGATAAAGTCAGATATTATATTTCAATTTTTTTTAAAAAGTCTTTATAACTTTTTTAATATTTAATATAACTTTTAATTTGAGATCATATATCATAAAACGCAAAAAATAATTTTTTTAAATTAAATACAAATGACAGAAATAATTTTCGTGATTGTTGTTAAATGCCAATTATTGCATTATGTAAAAACATATCGTTTGCAGATGATATAAAAAAACTAAACAACACTTACATTGTATAATTCACTTATTTCTAAACCATACTTGTACGTATTTATTTCTTTTTAAAATTCAACCATACATTATAAAATATATATTACAAAATATATATTTTGTTATTTTCTTTTAATATATAAAAACCATACTTTTATTTGGAAGCGCAAATAGAAAGGCATTCAAGAAGTCGTGTTGATATGCACGTAATAGCTAGAAGTCAGTTCAAGGAACGAAAGTTAAATATATTTTATAGTGTTAGAGGGGAAATGAGCACATTTCCTAAAAGGCCTCCCTTCGCAATAACCTAAAATTATCAAGACCAGGAAGACCGCGCCGACCTAGCTCGGATTAAAAGAAAACTCTTAAAAGATAATTATCGAAGACCGGAAACATCGGATTAGCCCAAAGGATAAAGGAGAATTTCCATATTCTTCGGAGAATAAGAGATATTTCCATATCGTAGATACGGAAATATTCACTAAAGACAAAAGGAAAGGGAACTCGAAGCAATCGACCTCTTAATCCTATAAATACAAAGATCTCGGAGCCTGAAAGGATAACTCATACATTCTAGAGAGCAGCAGAGCTAAAACCAGAGACTCCAACGCTTTCTAGTTTACTTCGCAAACACCTTTTTCACTTCGGCATAACCTCTCGGTTATACCCTTCTTTGTAACTGCTACGCTTTCTTGCTATTAATAAAAAGATCTTATTCTCCAAAACCCACAACTGTTAATCAAGTCCTAGTGGTGATTTTCTGATTCAACACATAGCATTATGCCACTGTTCCTTTAATCTGTAACTGTAATGCACATATCCTCACGATCAGATTTTGATCGAGAACTTTCTATTCGCAGCACCGCAATGAATGTTGAAATTGAGTTGTCGATGCATCATGCATCTAACCCCACCGTTAGGTAATCTCTATGATCCGCTGCTTATGCTCCTGAAAAAGATGCACTGGTCTGGAAAATCAAATCTTTCCCCGGGAACAAGGTTAAATATGCTTTTTCCTTAATCCAGTTGAAACAATCATCTATATATAGTATCGATGCTAACCTCTAGAAGGAAAAAAAAAAACAATATAGGAGTACATGTTGAGAGCAGAGTTCCATCTTCCAAGTATAACCGCAAAAGAAGCAACACTTGAGAGAAAAGCACCTATCCGTGTCAAATTCGAGATCCCTTATTTTACTGTTTCAGGGATTCAGGTAAGCTTTCCCTCCAGAAAAATTATCTAGTTTCTACATCTCTTCCATAAGTGATGAAACTTTCATGTATGTAATGTTGTTGTGTGGTGTAATGTAGGTGATGTACCTGAAGATCATCGAGAAGAGTGGGTACCAAGCACTTCCATGGGTGAGATACATAACAATGGCTGGTGAGTACGAGCTAAGACTCATGTAAGGCTCTCATTCGTTTTTATGCCACTGTGATTCCCACATTCCTCGGGGAATTGCCTGAATCAAATGAAACAGAACAAGACATGACCAAAGTAGAGAAATGAGAAAACATTTTGAAACATTTTTTTAGCTGATGATTAAATCTGCCTTTTAATTTGTTTTTAGTAGCGATATCCATAGTCTTGTGAATTTGTCTTCATGGTGTTTTTATTTTATTTTACACGAGGCCCCTTTGTAACACCCTTTCACGACATTTTGTCTTATGTTTTGTTCATCGATCAAAATTGTTATATGATGCGGTTTTGGTTTTTGCCTTTTCATTTCTGTTTTTTTTTGATAAAATGTAATTGTAGAATCGATCAAAATTTTACAAAAATTACATTATAGAAAAATAAGGTTGCTTGGTGCATTTCCCATGGCATGAACTTTAGGTCGAATGGAAGGAGTTTCAAGTGATCTTCTTCTCGAAATCCTCTCACGGTTAAGTGGTATAGGGTTTGGTGGTAAAGCTTTTGTTAATAGAACGAAATGATATCTCTTAGTTTGTCAACCTGTGGCAAGTAGATCTCTGACTTGCTCGTTGTAAATCTCAAGCATCTGAACTGAGATTTCGTAACTGGTTCGTGTCCTTTTTTTTTATTTGATAGAAGAAGAAACAGATCGGCCAGTGCCATGTAGTTCACAACCCAGGCTTTCTTCAGTCAGTTCCTTAGGCCCTGTCTAGACTAGTTAGGCAAATTAGGAATTTGATGTTGTACTAAGATTCCAAAAACTCCATAAAGACAAGTATAGTAGCAGTTCTTACCATGGTAAAAGTTTTACCGTACCCGGTTTGGCCGTAAGCAGATATGCCGACATTGTAGCCATCAAGAACCGACCGTACCAAAGGCTGCATGTCTTTAAATAGAGTGATCTGAGCTATTCATCATCTCTAATGTATAGAGACCATTGCAAAGTACGATCCTACTTCGCAATCCAAGCCTAAAATTTTCTTCAGAAGGTTCTGCCGGAAAATTTCTACCACTAGAAACTCTGACCATTTCTGTAACGTCTCGTTTTTTTTATTCAAACCCGAATTGAAACGGTATAAAATTAAAATTTTAATTTTTTGATATTTTATTTTTTCGAGAGATAATAATTTCCTGGTTCAGGATAATATTACATTTTTAATATGATATTAATGTACTTATTTCTAAAAGGATTTATAAATATATTTTCTAATAATTATATTTTCTTTTTTCATAATTATCTCTACTTCCTGCCTAAGTCTCCCATTGGATATAAATAGAAGACTTTTCTTCATTATTTTTTTCATCCTAAATTTTCAGATAACTAAAAACTCTAGAACTCTCTTCTCTCTCTTTTTCTGACGCCGAGCTCTCTCTTGCCATCGTCACTTTCTCTCTCTTCGCCGCCCTGCTCCCTCTTCTCTCTCTCCTCACCGTGATGTCGCACCGCTCGCCATCTTTGCCGTCACAGCCGTCTGACGAGCTCTAGCCGTCCATGAAGGCACAGCCCTTTCCTGGACTGGACGCCCTCACCTGCCGCTGCCGCCAAGGAGCCTCGCATCCACCACCTTTGAGAGATAAGGAGTATTGAACGTGGTCAAGTGTTCTACGGCGGTGAGCCACGCCGGATTGATCTTCCTCCCGGCTGGTTGAGCGGCAGCGGCGAGTAGCTGCGTGAGGTGTCCAACTCATTGTCGATGCGCCACACTAGAGCAAAGCGTCTGGCCGGAGCAGTGATGGGTCCGTCCCAAAGGTGGTGGACGGGAGGCTCCGTGGCGGCAACGACAGGTGAGGGCGTCCAGTCCAAGAAGGGGCTGTGCCTCCATGGACGGCCGGAGTGGGTGTCAGACGGATGAGATGGCGAAGTCGCAGCAAGGAGAGAGAGAAGAAGGAGTGCGGCAGCAAAGAGAGAGAAAGTGACGGCAGCGAGAGAGAGCTCAACGCCGGAAAAAAAGAGAGAAGAGAGTTCTAGAGTTCTCAGTTCTCTGAAAATTTAGGATGAAAAAAAATAATGAGGAAATATCATCTGTTTATACTCAATAGGAAACTTGGGCAGGAAGTAAAAATAATCACAAAAAAAGAAAATATAATTATTAGAAATGATGAAAAAGTATAAAAAAGAAAGTATAATTATTAAAAAGATATTTACAAAATCTTTTAGGAATATGTTTATTAATATCAATTTTTTAGAAATATGTTTATTAATATCATATTAAAAATGTAATATTATCCTGAACTAGGAAATCTTTATCTCGAAAGAAAAATGAAATATTAAAAAATAGAAATTTGAACTTTAAACTGTTTCAGTTTCAGTTCGGAGTTGAATAACAAACAGGAAGGCATTACAATTTCTCTAAACCATCCGGCAGCTTCGTACCTTCTCGGACTGCATAGCAAACATTAGCGTGAATTGAGAAAACCAGCGACATTAAAAACTTTAAAATTCCGATGATAACAATAGAGCTATTAACAAATCCGTGAACAGAATGCCTGGACTAGATCTCTAAACAAAAAGCAATTCACACTGCCATAAGATTACACGCAAGTTTTAGACATACGTAAGTCTTTAAAAGTTGATGGGATGGAAATATTGAAGCAAAAATGTACATGCAACAAACTACATATAGTTTTAGCTACCCATACCCTAATTAAGCTACCATTTTGAGATAAGGCAAAAAACAGTTTTAGTGAAAAATATATTTATGACGGTCGACAAAATATATTAAGAATTTTTTTAAACCAAAAAGGATTTTATATGAAAAGTTTTTCTATTATGATTTAATTATTACTTTAAATTTTCCGTCAAATAAAAAAAGCGAAGTGAGGCATTAGACTATAATACACTACTGACTAGACACACAATCTTCCATATTTATTAATTAGTATGATTCTCTAAACAATTTGCTACAGTATATCAATCAGTCATATGCTTTCTAACCTCCAAATATATACAATTCTCTGAATCTTATAACTAACAGGTATGGCCTAGAAATATATGGTTGTGCCTATAATTATTTTACATAACGTTTCATGGAGATTTCAACTTTCAATGCAGATATCCACATACGTCCTTAAAGTTCTACTAAGCTAAGATGTTCTTCATACATTGTCTTCATAATTATGTCAATAAACACTTCACGAGATCAAGGAAGGCAGCAAGAGCACTAGTAGTTTGATCGATGAAGCATATGGTGGTATTACTCTTTTTGTTTTGTTTCTCTTGTTTCATTAATCTCTTCACTAATTTGCTTCCCCTTTGTTCTTTTTACTCAAACTTAGACTTACTAGTGTTTTGCTCATGCTACGCGTGGATTTATAATTATATTGTAGTTTTATAAAAAGTTGTCAATTAATTTTGTATTTAATATTGTGATAAATTATAGAGTAGTATATTTGCATGTGATTCTTAGATATAAAGTGAAGTAAATAGTAGATATATATATATATATATATATATATATGTGTGTGTGTGTGTGTAAAGATAATCAAAATTTTTGTATAATAATTTTAAGGTAGATCAATGTATTTTTGGCTTAGTTGAACTTGTTTTTAAGAGTTAATGCATATTTTTGCAAATATAAAAGGTAAAATTTGACTATTTTATAATATATGCAATTTTGATGTGTATTTTGTTATATTTTTTTTATTATGTGAGTAGTATCTATATAAACTATATATTATATTAGAAATCTGTTGTCTAAATTTGGACATGTTATGTTATAATGGCATTTCTTTAGTGAACATCATGGGTATTGTTTTACACTTTTTGGCATAATCTTCCCTTTTGTTTGATGCTTTTAAAAAGAAAAACTCAGTTCTTACTTCATTTTTCATGAACCTTAGGATTTTGCTTTTAATTTTTAAATAGTATGCATTTCTCTACTTATCAAATTTTAAAAATTTAATGTGTACATAGATGTTTTATAATTAGTTCATATATTCAACAAATAAAACAAATGGCGATTAATAGTAAACTTCTTCATTATATGAGTTTTTCATTAATTAATTGATATAATATTAGTTTGTTAGTTTAGCTAGCTCGATCATTTGCCAATATAGGTGAAGAGAGTGGAAGTTTATAGTTATATGTTATTTGAAAAAAAAATTCAGTTTTATGTTTCATGAACTTTTGCAAATGAGAATTAAGAAATTGTGAGTAACTGTCTTCAATCACTGGTTCTTTAGTTAAAATCTTACATCAATTTCTCCATAATGTATGGTTACAGCGAACAATATGAAACTCTATATCAGCTTTAGAAACTTGTGATCTGTTATAATATCAAAAATTTACAATTGATTAAATTACCTTTCTCTAGAAGAAAGAAAATCGAGTCACTCCTCAAGTTTTACTTTTGGCGAGAAAGACATTCTCCTGCTCCAACAATACTATGACTGAGATTCATTCTTGCTCGACTCATATTATAAATAAAATGCAAAAACAGTTGTGAGATTGTATATTTATGTTGCTTACATCAATAGCATGAGACACATTAGACTTCATTTGTGATAGAGTTGTGTATTATTTATACTTTATGTGTCTCATTGCCATATCTTTTTTTTTACATCCTCATTGCTATGTTTTTTTGGATTTCTAGACGTTTTTGGTCTATTTATTTAAGCTTTATTGTTTATTGCCAGTTTGGTTGTCAGTAATTATAAAGTAAAGTTTGTGTTTAGTAAAGGCTGATTCCGTTTCTGGTGAGTTGGAGGCGAGAAGATTGAAAATCGAGAAGTATAGCAGTTTTGGAGTCTATCATTGGCTGACTATTTTTGCTGATGTGGCCAGTAGCGAGGCCAGAAATTAATTTGACTGGGTTCAATGGTGTAAAAAAAAATCCATATTTGCCACCAATACCATCCGATTTCTTTAAAAACTAAGGTAATTTTCAAAATTATATGGGTTCAATTGACATCCTATTCTCTCAAGTGGACTCGCCACTAGATGTGGCAGCCCTTAGAAGCCTTGAAATCTTGTTTTTGTTATTTTTTTTTGTTTTGGGCTTCATTCTTTATTCCTTTGTTGAGCATTTAAGAATTATGCAAGTTTTTTTTAGGCAAAATTTGAAGAAGTTTTGATTAATAAATTATTTTATAAAATGGCTTTAAGTTATTAGTTGAAAAAAATAACATAACAGTTTTGGAGTCTATCATTAGCTAATTATTTTTGCTGATATGGCAGTTCTACCAAGCCTTGAAATATTTTCCTTTTATATAAATAAGATGAGTGGCCTATTGTCTTATTCTTATTGGTTAGTTTTTTTATAATTTAACGATATGACAATTTATTATATTCTTATTGGCTGATTATTTTGGTGATTATTTTTGCCTATGTGGCACCCTTTAGAGAGCAGAAAATATATCCCTTTTATATAAAGAAGACTAGTGTTTTGTCCATGCTACGCGTGGGTTGTTCAATTATATTGTAGTTTTATAAAAGGTTGTCAATTAATTTTATGTTTAATATTGTGATAAATTATAATAGTAGTATATTTGCATGTGATTCTTAGATATAGTTGAGCGAAGTAAATATTAGAAGGATGAATAAATATATGTGAAAAGATGATCAAAATTTTTGTATAATAATTTGAAAGTAGATTAATGTATCTTTTGGCTTAGTTAAACTTTTTTTAAGAGTTAATGCATGTTTTTTCAAATATGAAAGGTAAAGTTTGACCTTTTTGTTTAATAACTTGATGTGTAATTTTGTTATATTTTTTGTTTATGTAAATAGTATCCACATGAGAACTATATATTATATTAGAAATCTATTGTCTATATTTGGACATCTTATATTATAATGTTATTTCTTTGGTGAACACCATGAGTATTTTTTATACTTTTAAAATTTTTTTGCATAAACTTCCCTTTTGCTTAATGCTTTTAAAAAGAAAAACTCAATCTTTACTCTATTTTTGTTTCATACTGTATCTTAGGATTTTGTTTTTAATTTTCATATAGTATGCATTTCTCTACTTATCATTTTTTTTAAGATTCAGTGTGTACATAGATGTTTTATAATTAGTTCATATATTCAACAAAGAAAACAAATAGCAATTAATAATAAATTTCTTTATTATATGAGTTCTTTATTAATTGATATAATATTTGTTTGATAGTTTAGCTAGCTCAATCATTTGTCAATATTGGTGAAGAGTGTGGAATTTATCGTTATATGTTATTTGAAAAAAAAATCTTTTCAGTTTTATGTTTCATGAATTTTTGCAAATGAAAATTAAGAAACGGTGAGTAACTGTCTTTAATCACCAGTTCTTTAGTTAGGTTTTTACTTCAGTTTTTCCACAATATCGGATTACAACGAACAATATTGAACTCTATATCAGCTTTAGAAACTTGAAATATGTTATAAGTCAAAAGTTACAATTGTATAAATTAATTTTCTCTAGAACTAAAAAAACCGAATCGCTCCTTACGTTTTACTTTTGGCGAGAAATATGTTCTCCAGTTTCAACAATACTATGATTGAGACTCATTCTACTCAATTTACATTATAAATATAAATGCAAAACAGTTGTGAAATTGTATTTTTTATGTTGCTTACAACAATCTCATGCATGAGACACATTAGACTTCATTTGTGATAGAATTGTGTATTATTTATACCATATGTGGCTCATTGCTATGTTTTTTTTTTTGACATCCTCATTGATATGTCTTGTGGATTTCTTAATGTTTATGCTCCACTTATTTAAGTTTTATTGTTTATTACCAGTTTGGTTGTCATTAATTAAAAAGTAAAATTTATGTTTAGTGACGGCAGATTCCGTTTCTGGCGAGTTAGAGGCGAGATGATTGGATACTGAGAAGACGATGACTCCATAAAATGATATTTTGTTTAAGCTTTATAATTGAGTTTTAGTGTAATTCGTTTTCAGATTTTTTTGAGCTTTGTTTTTTATTTTATTTTATTGAGAATTTAAGAATTATAAAAGGTTTTTTTTAGGTAAAATATAAGGAAATTTTAATTAATAAATTTTTTAATGAAATAACTAGTGACAGCACTACTCAATTTGGTTGTCATTAATTAAAAAGTAAAATTTGTGTTTAGTGACGGCAGATTCCATTTCTGGTGAGTCAGATGCGAGATGATTGTATACCGAGAATACGATTACTCCATAAAATTAGCTTTTGTTTAAGTTTTATAAGTGAGTTTTAGTGTAATTCGTTTTCAGATTTTTTTAGCTTTGTTTTTATTTTATTTTATTGAGAATTTAAGAATTATAAAAAAAAATTTAGGTAAAATTTAAGGAAATTTTAATTAATAAATTATTTAATGAAATGACTTTAAATTATTGGTTGAAGAAGATGACATAACAGTTTTAGAATCTATCATTGGTTAATTATTTTTCGCTGATGTGACAGTCGTTAGAAGCCTAAAAATCTATCTTTTTTATATAAAGGAGATGTGATGAGTGGCATATTATCTTATTCTTATTGGTTAGTTTTTTTTATAATTAACAAGGTGGCAATTTATTATATTTTTATTGGTTGATTATTTTGGTGATTATTTTTGCCTATGTGGCACCTCTCAAAGAACAGTAAACCTATCTCTTTTATATAAAGGAGATTGGTTCATTTTTTTTTTCATTTGCAGATTCTCAAACACTTAACTGGGCCTATAGCGTCCGGCCCATGTCCATAAACATCCCAAACAATAATATTTGACGTTTCAAGCCTTGTATGCGAGTGAGATGTGTAAAAACAATAAGTCCCACATCGCTTACAGATAACTAGAATGGATGAGGAAGCAGAGTATAAGATGGGGAAGTGGAGACACTTAGCAAATTACTTACCTGGACGGGGTCAACTCGTGATCATGAAGACGAGTGGCCTAGGCTAGTGACTTCCATTGCACATAAAGGAAGGGTGCTTAGCCTAAGGTCTTTCCAAGTGGAAGAGTCTGCGTCATTATTTGTGGCAGAGGGGGCCTGCGTTCGCGCGGTCCCTACCATCCTTCAGTTTAATTCTTTTATTTTTAGGTTTTTCAATTTCAAAATGAGAATTTTAATATAACATTATTCAAGGTTAATAGAATTTCTTTGTTAATTCCACTACCCGACATCGGAAGTATATAGCAAGTTTGTTGGTTTTGTTTGGGTATAAATAAAAGAAGCTTTCCTTTAAACTTATTATATGATCTATGTAGGGTTACATGAGCAACCAAAAGTTGGAACAGTAGGTTATTTCAAATGTCGTTTCTTTTTGGAATAAATCTAAATGCCAACAATTTCGAACTAGCTGTCACAGAAGAGACCCGTTATAACTTGTGGCTACAATCCAAACTGAAAGAGAGTGAGAGAGAGAGATTAAAGATTGAAGCAGCTAAAAACCAAGAAAACAAAAAAAAACCTTCAAAATCTAATAAGAGAAGAGGAGAAATTTTAGACTTGTAGGCATGAAAGTAAGAAGCGAGTTTTTGTAGTTTCGTCTTCCCATTCCACATTTTCAATCCATTCTTTCACTGTGTATCTTATGATGAGTCCTTGCTTACCACTTTGGGAATCTAATGGAAGCTTTCTCAGATTTGGACATCTGATTACATCGACTCTCTTAAGACATGGGAAAAGTAATGAGCTCCAGTAGATATTCTTCAAAATGTGTAGATCAGCCAAAGTAAGATACATCAGCTTTCGAAAAGGAACAATCCCTAATTTTTCACAGCCTTTCTCTTCCTTTACTATATCTTCTAGTTGATTCGCAGATCCAACAGAGAGAGTTCTAAGATTTGGAGCGAACCTCAGCAACGTCAATTCCTTCAGGCATTTGCACTCCAGTATAATCACTTTGGAGAGGCTCAAGAAACATGTGTTACTCAGATTGTGTAGAGGAGAAACCGTCTTGCTTTTAGCGCACATCGTTCCCATCTTTATCTCAGAGATGCTACACCATATAATGTTGAACTCACGAAGCTTGTTCATAGTTACCGGAAGTAATATCCCACATGATTCAAGATGCACACTCCTGATCGTTAGGTCTCGTGTGCAACACGTCAACCTAAAGACCTCAAAAATTGCTTCAAACTTGGAAGAAGATCGATGTCTATGGTTAAAATCTCTAAATGCTCCAAGGTTTCCAGCTCCTCTATTGCGTCGCAATCCAATGAAACACCAGCACGTGACAAATTCAGTATTTTCAGATTACGCAGACTTGATATAGTAGCTACACTCGAAAGCTTATCTGTTTCCTCCAAATCCAAGTGAGTTAGGGTTTTCAACTTTTGCATACCTATTGGCAAATAACGTATACTTGTATACGACAAGTTGAGATATTTCAAAGTAACTAGTTGTGATATTCCATCGGGCAATCCAAAGAGATTCCCATTATACGACAGATCCAAAACAACTAATTAACCTTGGCATGGACTTGAAGAACTCACTCGAGATATTTGCCAGTTTCGACTTCTGTAGGAGCAAAGTCGTGAGTTCGAGACATTCATGACTACTAGAGAGATTGTGAATCTCATTCTTTATCAGTGACATTCTTCTTACAACGTTCCAATTCTCAACTTTTGGCATTTCATTTAACCCAACGCATGCACGTACAACGAAAGTCTCCTTTTGTGTTGCTAAATCAGATGCGATCCATAAGGCCATCTCACGAACAACATTATGCATACACACGTTCTTTGTTCCATACCATTCAACCTCCATTAACAATGATGCACGTACAAGAAAACCAATTATCTCATAGCCATTGTTCTCAGCTCTTTCTATACCTTCACTTCCATCTAAAAATCCTTCGCATATCCATAAACCTATCAGTTTTTCCTTAGGGATTCTATCATCTTCGGAAAATAAAGCGCAATATAGCAGACAAGATTTGACATGATCCCCTTCAAGATTATCATAGCTATACTTCAATAGCGGCAAGATCTTATCTTCCATGCCAGAAAAATCTATAGGATATGAAGTCAAAACATCTATCGCGCTACGCCATTCTTGCACCGTTCTCTTGCATGACATGGTCTCGCCTATAACATTGAGCGCTAGTGGCAGGCCACAACAATTTTTAGTAACTTTTCTTGCAAGTTCGGGGATCTCCAGATCGATCCCTTGTGTTATTTTCCCAACCTTCTTTTGGAACAAATCAAATGCGTCATTTTCCGCTAAGCATTTGACTTCCATTGGATCTTCGACCCCCATGCACGCACAAACAGCCTTGGAACGAGTGGTGAATGCCAGTTTACATCGGTTTTGTGTTGTTGGAAATGGGATTCCAAATTCAACTAAATCTACCTTCTCCCACAAGTCATCTAAAAACAAGACGAATCTCTTTTTCCTTAAGTAGTTGTATATAACATCGGCCTTTTGGCTACTCTCTTTTTGTTTCCACTCCTCTCCAACAAGACCAACTTTGCGAGCGATTTCATCTTGTATCTTCTCTACGAGTAACTCTCTAGACACCACAACCCAAATCACAAAATCAAATCCACATCTTAGGTCAATAAATTTATTGTTGAGTTGTGCAAGAAGCGCTGTTTTTCCTACTCCGCCCATACCATGCAAACCGGTAACTCCAACTCCATCTTCCATGCGATGGTTCCATGCCTTTTTAAGCATTTCTTTTTGACCAATACTTATTGGTTGAAGTTGTCTTTCCTCCACCTCATATCTTTGATCTTGCTCAACAATCACTTCGAAAACTCTACTTTTCAGTTTCTCAACCTCCTTCAACGTCAAGAAAACTCTTCTCCCATAACGATAGCTTGACATTAAACTATTAGAGAAAAATCCACAAAGACAGAGCCTTTGAAGTTTAGCATCTCTAGCACTAAGAAGATCGTAGACTTCTCTTTCGAAAGTCTCAACTCTAGCAAGCCATACCTGGAACTCGGAAAGCCTTTGTAGACCTCTGTCTTCCTCAGTTCCTCTCTTGTGACCCTTCTTGATAAATCATCTCGCTTAGCTTTGAGCTCTTCGATGGTTGTCTCGAGGGCTGCAAGATTCTTCTCGAGATTGTGAACATAACTTCCTTTGTCGTCTAGCCATTGACAGACTTTGTTCATCGATTGATCAGACGATATCGAGAGGGAGAAGCAATTCCCCATTTTGAAATCTACCGATCTGATCAAACCAGAGAAGGATGTAGAAAATAATTGAAGATAGAGAGCGTGCAGAGAATTTTTGAAGATAGACTTTCTTACTGGTCCACAAGAAGATATTTATATATTTTTTATTTCTGTAGTTATAGTCAGAGTGTATCAAAAATTGTGTTGTTGACTTTGGTGGGCCATATAAATCACAGAGTCCTAACGTAAAAGATTTACGGTAAAACCCAAATTACAGTCTCTCCTCCAGGCTCCAGCGTTTTCTCGGGTTCCCTATTGTCATTTAAAACCTATTTGAAAATATTTAAGAACATCAAGATTCTTCATCTTGAAACACATAGAATTCCCAAACATCAAGCATCTTTAAACAAAAGCACACATAGTAACATAACAACAACAATGGTGGTTTAGTGATGATGATGGCAGAAAGATGTGAATGGATGCGGCCTCATCAGTCACTAGTATTAACAACAATGTGGCTTCTCACGTTATGTGTGCCATCTGACCAAATCAGATTCGCAGACAAAAGCAGTTTTGGGTCGAGGAAACAGTCACCTCGAAAGATTCCTTCTCATCCACTGACTTCAACAATAGAACACTAGGCATGACCAGATGACCTTGACGTTGAGCTTAGATCCGTGGCTTGAGAGAATCTTTGATTTGTACGTAAATTTTATAATAATCTCTTGTTTGGTTACTAGGTAACCAAGGAATTCACCTGAGGTGACTTCGAAGGTACATTTGGCTGGGTTGAGCTTCATTTCATATTGGTTTAAGATTTTGAAGCATTTACTGAGCTGGGCGACATGGTATGAGTGAACTAAGATTTGGAAGACTGAACTAGCATGTTATCGATGTACACTTCCATAGTCTTACTGAGCTGATTCATAAACATTTTGTTTACGAACGTTGATAGGTTGCTCCTGCATTTTTCAGGCCGAAAGGCATTACTTTGTAGCAGTAGGTACCTCGATCGGTAATGAAAGCTATTTTTTTTTGGTCTTCTGGATATATCTTGATTTGATTATATCCAGAGAAGGCGTCCATGAAGGACATGAGCTGGTGGCCAGCTGTAGCTTCGACCAGGCGGTCGATGTGTGGAAGTGAAAAGCTGTCTTTCGGACAAGCCTTGTTCAGGTCAGTGAAGTCGCCTCAGACTCTCCACTTTCCATTTTTCTTTTTGACAACCACGGGGTTCGCCAACCAGTTAGGGTATTTAATTTTTTGATTGATCCAACTTTGAGTAGTCTGTCTACCTCGTTGTTGACTGCTTTAGCTCAATCTGGACCGAGCTTGCGGTGTTTCTGCCTGACAGGTTTGATAGTTGGATCAATGTTGAAAATGTGTACGGCGACCTCTGTATCGATCCACGGTATGTATGCGGTGGGACATGCGAAAGCGCTTATGTTTTCTTTTAGAGAATTGATTAGCTCGCCGCGAATTGTCCCCGCGAGATCGAGCCCGATGCTAACGCACCTCTCAGGGTCGGCCTCATCAATACATACTTGCTTGATCAATTTTGTTCGAGGTTCGCAGACAGAGGGGTCTTTATTGTGTTTGAGGTTTCAATTTTCAAGCTCCTCCTCTTTATGTAATTGCTATACTGGAGCCTTTTCGGTTCATAAGCAGCTGCCCATATAGCAATCTCTCGAGGCTCGTTGGGAGCCGCGTATCGTTTTGGTTCCCTAAGTGGTTGGGAATTTGACGCATTGATGGTATGTAGAAGCTAAAGTTTTCATCGCATAGAGCCACAGTCTGCCGAGTATGATGTCAGCTGGGTGATCTATAACCACCTGAATATAACGTATGGTTGATTTTTGTTTAAAATAATAATAATAAGTTTATTTATGCATGTAGATATGAGTTAGAAAAATGTGAATTGTAATATTTAGGTATTGGTAAGTTTTTCTGATATTTTCCGCAAACGTTATATTTTTACATGATGCAGTTATTGGCGTTTAACAACAATCACAAAAATCGTTTCTATCGTTTTGTATTTAATCAAAAAAAATTATTTTTCAGTGTTTTATGATATATGGTTTCTCAATAAACATTTATTATAAAATTTGTGAAATCATTTTTTATAAAATTCTCTTGTAGCTCTCCACTCATCTCTTCATCAAATTGTTTTATAATCCACAATCACTCGCTTCCACAAACTTTCTGTAACAAAAATCGTTTAAGCAAAACAGATCTAAACTTATATGTGTATGATTTAAGGTGTAAAATAATATATTTAATATTTAATTATTATATTAAAAATTAAGAGTTGATATGTTCCTAACTTTAATATATTTGTTAATATAAAATATAATGGATCACGACATATACAAAATTCCATTCACGAACTAATGTTTTAATATGTTGAAAAAAATATATGCATGAAAGAATTAATATGTGTAAGATAATATTTTTAAATATTTCAAATAAAAACATAAAATCGATTGAAATTATTCTTACTTTTTTTTATCTTCTTTGACTCATACTTTTTTTTTCTTAACATTTAGTAATATATTTAACATTAAGATCATCTCAAATGTATTTTTCTATTTTTTCCTCTAAAATATAAGTGGACTTCTCTCTAACCTTCTATTTTACAGAAAAAAAAGAACGATTATTATTTTTTCTTCTATAATCAAAAGAAAAAGTAACAACCTTTCTTTTTCCTCTAAATTAAAACACTTAAAATAAAGATGGGTTAGAGATGTTTTAAATCGAAAATAAAGCCTCAGCTTTTTACATAAAAACAAAGTCATAAAGATTCATTTTTATTTTTCTTCTATTTTTTATTCATATATACAGTATTATAATTTAAAATTTGGCTAAGAGGATACTTATAATTTATTTTTCTCTCTGTTTATTATTTTGTGTCATTTATAATTTCGAATTTTTGCAATATAATGAGAATTCATTAACATATGATATAAACTTTTTTTCTTATTTAAAAATGAGATTTATTTAGTTTTAACTTAACCAATCAAAATACTTTGTTTATTTTATGAAATTTGTCATGTCACATTTATAAGATGGTATTTTTTTGCACTAACTTTTCTTTAGATATTGACACATAGGATTTTTTTAGTATACATACTTCTCAAATAATAGTTAGAATGCTATTTTATCCTCTATATTTAGAGGAACTCTACTTTCTCCTCTAAAATAGAGTTATACTTTCTTTTTATAAACTAGTTCCTTAACTTTAAAAACTTTTTACTTTTTTTTGTATAATAAAAAAAAGATGAACATGAATAGCAGTATAGTATACAGTTTTTTAAAGTTTTATCTTCACAATAATATGCAGAGAAACTACATAATATAGTTTTTTGTATGTTATTGAATACAAATATCTAATAAAATAAATAAATTTAATAATTTTGGTTATGGTTTGAGAAAAGTTTGTGAACATATAATATAACTAAATTAGAAAATTCTCATTCATTTCTTTTTTCGAACCTCCAAATGATTTTGCCTTTGTGAGTTAGACTTCCTTAATTGCTCAAAAAGTTGCTTATTTCTTTCTAGTTCATTTTAGAAAAATCAAAGATAAAAAAGCTCATTTTTCACTTTAAAATGTGCTAATTAATCATTTGTGAGAAAAATCATTCAATAATAATAGTTAAACTAAAATATGTTATATTTTATTTTATTATATGTTGTAATGTTATATTTTTATGAAATAAATTTTTAAGTTTAATATTTTTCTTTAATTTATGGAAGTTTTTGTAAAAATTAATATACATGGGGTACTATATGAATTTTATAAAAAGAAGGTGCTAATAATAAATTATAAAGAGGATATTCTTAAAATACTCATTTTTAGAGAGAAAAAATAGAGAAATACATTGGAGAAGGATGTACCTTTATTTTAGAGTTCCTCTATTTTTTTTAAAAAAAAAGAGGAATACATTAGAGATGGTCTTACTTGTTAATGTTTTGGCCAGATCTCTTCTTCCAAATCAAGCTGATGCTATGGCTATAAAAGCAACAGTCACCCTCCCATTTCTACGTAATCTAACAAATAATTTCATTCTAAATTTTTCTACAATTTTTTATTCTCTAAAAAGTAAGTTTAGATATTAGACCATCTTCAATACTAAAATACTTAATTTGAGTATCTAAACATTAAAAAAATCAAAAATTATTATTTTCTCTTTCATAGTTTTACAAAGAAAATGAACAAGTAATTAAATGACATGTTGGTGTAGCAGCGGATAGACGTAACCTCCAAGTAACAAAATCTTGTAAGATTGATGAACTTGGAACGAAGTGCAATTTCTATTTCTTGTTAAGAAAACAGGGCATTTCTTGCGAATTACATCAAGTCAGCTGACAACCTTGCGGATTCGTTCACTAAAGGTTTAAATAGAGATCAAGTATTGAAATCATCAAAAGGAATGGGTTTATTGCCTATGACTAAAGAGGATGTTTGATGGAAACCCCACTTATGTGATTGAAGATCCCAAGATCTAAGTTCAAATGGACAACCAAGTCGAACAGAGTCTGATGAAAGCACTGAAAAACATAACATTTGTGCTCATCTCCCAAAATGATGTACAATGCTCCCTGTAAGTATTAAAGGATAAATTTTATAATGATTTTGAGTAGCGTTCATAATATAGAGTATAACAGGATACTTGTGTATAAGTCAGGAGCTCAAAGAAATCACCTAGTGAGTGTGAAATGCGGTCGTTTCTAGGAGGATGAAGACAATGCTATATCTCTAAGTTCATTCATGACAACCAGGCAAGTTCATGGCCACAATGAACACAATAGAGAACTTAGTTCTACGAGAAGATGAGACTGGGTTATACCTGTTGTCTAAGTTTACTTAAAAATCCGGGTGGTTCAAGACATCATGTTCACCTTCTGGCTAAGTAAACTCGACAGATATCAACAATGAATAGTTTAAGGCTGAAATATGCTACTATATCATACAAGTTAATTTTTTGCCTATACTCTCATAGTGTCAAGTCCTAGCGTGTCTGCATAGTCTTTCGAGTTAGTAGAGTCTGCATATGTTTTAGAGTAATTTTTATTCATGTGGGGATTGTTGGAACTTAAATTTTGGAAATTATGGATTCTTAGAAATCTTTGTAATGAGCACTAATAGACAGTGTAATTATTTGTCAAAATCGAAGTTAATTTGAATAATAAATCAATGGTCAAAGTGGACATGTAATCAAGACTAAAAGTCAAGATGTGCATTTGTCATACATTGGAAGTATGAGGACTATTATGCAAAACTACAAAAGAATTTCTTTTTGGAATAAATCTTTATTGAATTATTTAATAAAAATGTCAATATTCTATTTATAATTTTGTGTAATATCGATAAATATTTATTGATTGAGTCGAATTATTTAACGGAATATTTCCATTTCTCTTATCCTTGTCAAATAAGGAATAAAGATTTTTGGAATATTTCTGTTTTCTCTGTCAAACAAGGAATAAAGGTTTTCGGAATATTTTCGTTTTTTCCTTAAGCTTGTTGAACAAGGAACAAAGATATTCGGAATATTTCTGTTTGTCTTCTGTGAGTAATAAGGAAAATTCCTTGTACCACAAACCTTTATTCTACTATAAATAAGGATCTCTCTCATTCATTATTCTCCATCCAGAAAAGCAATAAGCTTTTAAACACAAATTCCAGTAAAACCCTCTCGTCTCTACAGTTTTAGGTAAGTCTCGAGAGTATAGCATATATTCTTAAGTTCGCAGATTCTAAAGTCGAGTGCAGCGATTTTAATTTTAACACGGTTGTATCTTGGGATTCTGAATCTCATCAAACTGCCACACTGCGAGAGATTTAAAAAATTAAGGAAAGAGATCATATCTAAACTCCGTGTATCGTCTTTCCTTAAAACGTTTTATAAATTATTGTCGTTTATTATTGATTTAAATCATTTCGTGATTTTCAATCTGAATTTTCGCGATCCTACATGGCTTACACTTCTAAATGAAACTCATGTAAGTTGTATCAAGATGTAATCATATATATGAATAGATCCCAGAGACTTACCAAAATCATAAACAATCAATCAGGGATACAACATATCAAAATGTCTAACATAGAAGAATTCTAACTGTTTTAGAAAAGCTTGTAATAATATATCTTGATATCTGATGCGCTCCAAAATTTCCTGCGAAACCCACTTCAGACCCATCTTTAGTTTGTGAAGTATATATGAAAGTCAATGGAAGATTTATCTTACCATTTTAGATGTGTTATTTGTTACTGAAGATCAATAAGAATATCACCTTAAAACTAATAAGATTGGCAAAAACAATAAACATCCCCTACTGGTTTGTAGTGCCTTATAAGCCAGAAAACATTCAATAAACAATAAAAAAATATTACCTTATAGAGTTCATCAGAAATCCCTCTTTGAATAGCTTGTACTACAGCCTTTTTTAATCTAAGTCCTAAAATCACAGGGAGCGATGCCATGATACATTACCCATTAGAATCTGCCACATTTGAGGGAACAATATGAAGCTAAGAAACGAACATAGTAGGTAACTCATTTTTTTTTTGGTTTGACTTCTTTGAAAGAAGAAAGTGAATAAATTGAACGTTATAACTCCGTGAAAACTCATCAAACCAGAAAAATTTGCATTAATAAAAGCAGCGTAACAATAAAATCATCATCAGTAATACATGTAAGCTGTTTACCGTACTCTAAAAATCAAAACTGGCTTACTAATCTATAGAGGCCGAGTGTCTACTGTTTCACCAAATACATGAATTTCCATTGTTTGAAATTTCCCTGCGAAAGAAACCCAGGAATTTTAAAGCCAAATAAGATTTGGGGGTGTATTGAAACAGAAATTTTAAAAGATTTTGTGGTTATTTAAAAATTCTATGTTATTCAATTAATTATTTCTAAATAACTTACCAAAGTTAATGTTATTGAACATAAAATTTATATAAAACCAATTAAAATCACTTCAACATCCATGTTATTCAATCAAGAATTTGTAAAAACCAAATCTAATCCACTATTATTGAAAATATTTTAAATAGTGGATTTTATAAAATATTGAGTACTTTTAAGTGATTTGGTGGAGTTTGTTAGTTAAAAATATAGAAAACCAAATCCTATTAGTTTAGATGGGATTTCGTATAATTTTAATATCAAATCATATCAACTTCCCTAATTCACATAAAATCATCTAAAATTCTTTAAAATTTTAGTTTCAATACATCCTTTTCAAATTAGATGAAGAAGAAGATAATTTATTATCCTTACACTGGTCTTTTTATTACAGCGGCAAGCTTCTCAACATTTGTTGAATCTCCTAAACCACAAACTCCTGAAAAGATTAATTAAATCATTCGTACACGATTAGAGGGTAAATCTTAAACCATTGAAATTGAATTAAACAGAATATACTAACATCATAATGGCAGAAACTGAAATCGAGAGAAACCCAATTTTGAATGACCATAAAATCATATCAAGCTCCAACAGAGATTTTTGAATCAAAGGAGGGACACAAGCATTTGACGAAACTCACTGAAATCTGGCTGTAACCTTCGTTTCCGGTACAAATATTGAGAAGATAATTTTGTAGATTTTTCTAGAGATCTACAGTCCAATTTGCAGCTGTGAATCCTCTGGCTGCTGACTCCCCCACCATTGTGGGGCGTCGTTTAATGTGAAGCTGTAGCGAGACGAATAAAACCTATTGAAATCGTGTGTGAGAGCAATAGTTGAGATCAGAAGTAACAGCAGAAGGCGAGCAGGCGAGAACAGCTAAAAGTGTAAGAGACAAGAAGTCGAAGTTGGTTTTTTTTTTTTAAAGAACACATGGCAATTTTGAGATGCTAACGTGTCAAGCAGCTGGAAAGAGTTTCCTCTTTTACACATGTCAAACACGGTAAGAATCGATTTTTAGTTCAGATGTTTTAGAATTTTTAAAAACCCCTTACGTGTCAAGTTTTTGTGTGTTCTCTCTCCAATTCTCTTTTTTTTTTTTGGCGAATCCTAATTCTCTTTACAATTCTCATCTGCTTCTTCTTCTTCAATTGACAAAATTTGAGATTCTTTGCTCTTTTTGTGGTGGCTTTCTTCAGATTCTGATGGAATCGGTTAGCTTATATCCTGAATGTTACGAGGTTTCTCAAGAGAGATTGATGTCCCTCATTGTCGGCAGACTGATTGATTCCAGTAGTAAACTCAATGTAATAATCTGTTGTGCCCATTCTTTACATTCTCTTATGGTCTGGCTCTTTCTATACCTTCACTTCCATCTAAAAATCCTTCGCATATCCATAAACCTATCAGTTTTTCCTTAGGGATTCTATCATCCTCGGGAAATAAAGCGCAATATAGCAGACAAGATTTGACATGATCCCCTTCAAGATTATCATAGCTATACTTCAAAAGCGGCAAGATCTTATCTTCCATGCCAGAAAAATCTATAGGATATGAAGTCAAAACATCTATCGCGCTAAGCCATTCTTGCACCGTTCTCTTGCATGACATGGTCTCGCCTATAACATTGAGCGCTAGTGGCAGGCCACAACATTTTTTAGTAACTTTCTTGCAAGTTCGGGGATCTCCAGATCGATCCCTAGTGTTATTTTCCCAACCTTCTTTTGGAACAAATCAAATGCGTCATTCCGCTAAGCATTTGACTTCCATTGGATCTTCGACCCCCATGCACGCACAAACAGCCTTGGAACGAGTGGTGAATGCCAGTTTACATCGGTTTTGTGTTGTTGGAAATGGGATTCCAATCTCAACTAAATCTACCTTCTCCCACAAGTCATCTAAAAACAAGACGAATCTCTTTTTCCTTAAGTAGTTGTATATAACATCGGCCTTTTGGCTACTCTCTTTTTGTTTCCACTCCTCTCCAACAAGACCAACTTTGCGAGCGATTTCATCTTGTATCTTCTCTACGAGTAACTCTCTAGACACCACAACCCAAATCACAAAATCAAATCCACATCTTAGGTCAATAAACTTATTGTTGAGTTGTGCAAGAAGCTCTGTTTTTCCTACTCCACCCATACCATGCAAACCGATAACTCCAACTCCATCTTCCATGAGATGGTTCCATGCCTTTTCAAGGATTTCTTTTTGACCAATAATTATTGGTTGAAGTTGTCTTTCCTCCACCTCATATCTTTGATCTTGCTCAACAATCACTTCGAAAACTCTACTTTTAAGTTTCTCAACCTCCTTCAACGTCAAGAAAACTCTTCTCCCATAACGATAGCTTGACATTAAACTATTAGAGAAAAACCCACAAAGGCAGAGCCTTTGAAGTTGAGCATCTCTAGCACTAAGAAAATCGTTGACTTCTCTTTCGAAAGTCTCAACTCTAGTAAGCCATACCTGGAACTCGGAAAGCCTTTGTAGACCTCTGTCTTCCTCTCTTGCGACCCTTCTTGATAAATCATCTCGCTTAGCTTTGAGCTCTTCGATGGTTGTCCCGAGGGCTGCAAGATTCTTCTCGAGATTGTGAACATAACTTCCTTTGTCGTCTAGCCATTGACAGACTTTGTTCATCGATTGATCAGACGATATCGAGAGGGAGAAGCAATTCCCCATTTTGAAATCTACCGATCTGATCAAACCAGAGAAGGATGTAGAAAATAATTGAAGATAGAGAGCGTGCAGAGAATTTTTGAAGATAGACTTTCTTACTGGTCCACAAGAAGATATTTATATATTTTTTATTTCTGTAGTTATAGTCAGAGTGTATCAAAAATTGTGTTGTTGACTTTGGTGGGTCATATAAATCACAGAGTCCTAACGTAAAAGATTTACGGTAAAACCCAAATTACAGTCTCTCCTCCAGGCTCCAGCGTTTTCTCGGGTTCCCTATTGTCATTTAAAACCTATTTGAAAATATTTAAGAACATCAAGATTCTTCATCTTGAAACACATAGAATTCCCAAACATCAAGCATCTTTAAACAAAAGCACACATATATAGTAACATAACAACAACAATGGTGGTTTAGTGATGATGATGGCAGAAAGATGTGAATGGATGTGGCCTCATCAGTCACTAGTATAAACAACAGTGTGGCTTCTCACGTTATGTGTGCCATCTGACCAAATCAGATTCGCAGAGAAAAGCAGTTTTGGGTTGAGCCTGAAACAGTCACCGCGAAAGATTCCTTCTCATCCACTGACTTCAACAATAGAGCACTAGGCATAACCAGATGACCTTGACGTTGAGCTTAGATCCGTGGTTTGAGAGAATCTTTTATTTGTACCTAAATTTTATAATAAACGGACGTCCATGTCAAATTTTATAATAAACACATGGGTGCAGTCCAACGATAAGATATTTATTTTCTCCGTCAAACCAATTCCTTAATATTAGATGAAGGGATGAGTAGAGAGCTATCATCAAATTTTATAAAATATGATTTCACAAATTTTATAACAAATATTTATTATAATTTTTATTAAAAAGAAAAATAATAATAGGTTATCCAATATACTATATTTATTTTCATGATAAAGTCAAATATTATATCTTGATTTTTTTTTAAACATTATTTGTAATTTTTGTTAACATTTAAAGTAACTTTTAATTTGAAATCATATATCATAAAACGCTGAAAGATAAAAAATTTTGATTCAATACAAAACGATAAAAATGATTTTCGTGATTATTGTTAAACGCCAATAACTGTATCGTGTAAAAACATAACATTTGTGAAAATATCATAAAAAACTAACCAACACCTAAATATTATAAATCACTTATTTATAACTCATACTTACATGCATATATATACGTATTTGCTTTTTTTTTAAATTCAACCATATATTATAAATATATATATTACAAAATATATATTTTTTATTTTCTTTTACCACATAAAAGCCATATTTTGAGTTTTTCGCAAATATGCATATATTAATTGTACAAAAATCGAAGTTATATGCGAATTTATGGTGCATGCATTTTGTTAAAATTGAATACACTCTAATTTTAATTTTAGTTATTGGACAAATTATATTTTTTTTTTAAAAAATTATTTGTCCTAAGAGCGGTGAGGTGGTTGGTACGCACGAATGATAAAGTAAAGATGTTAGAACCCATTTTTGTTAAATTAGCAAAAAGTCAGTGAAAAACAAATACTTAAAATATATATATTTTCAAGATTATATTGTGTAAGGGGAAGAAAGCATAATATAGATAATATTCAAAACATATTATAAAAATTTAGTTATTATTTTATATAACTTTATATTTGCAATTATATGTCATTTTAAATGGTAAAAATAAAATGTTTTAAAATAAATCAGTTTTAAAAAGTACAAATGATATGAATTATCTATATGATTGTTGTTAAATGCTAACATCGAATATGTATATAAACATAACATTTATAGAATGTATAAGAAAAATAATAAATACTTAAATGTTATAAATAATTATGTATATTAAAAAGATCATATATGCACATGTGTGCGGGCCAACCACCTAATAATATTTACATGTTAAGGAAACATATTTAACTAATTGTAGATTCTTTTTGTAGTCAAAATACGTTTTATACTATACCAAAATATTTGTTTTTGTATCATAGATGAAAATAAAATTGTCATAAATAAAAAATTAAAATCTCTATTATATTATATGATATTTTATGTCATTTTTCATTTTTTCCTTCTGTTTTCTTCTTTGTTTAACTTTTCATTCTCATCTCATTCTTATCATATAAACTTATGCTCAATTCAATCATCAATTTTATAAGTGTATTAGATTGAATTGGTGGAAATTGGGTTTTATAGAGATGTTTTTTAACAATATGAAACACTGCATATCAGCATATGTTTCAAGGCTGAAATTGAAATGAATCATTAAACCTATTAACTAGCCCACTATCTATTCTCTTTTCCTCTATTTCTCTCTTCAGCTTAGGGAGAGCTCTGATAGTGAATTAGGTTTTACTCGAAACCTCAAAGAGATAGACATAACTATGAAATTCTGATTGTATTAAGAGAAATGTAGGAAAATTGAAATAATGTTACATAGATAAACAAACCATAATCTTGCATTTATCATTGTAAATAAATCATTTAGTCATGAACATCTACTGGTCTTTTAATGTTAGTTAATTCTCACAGTATATAAAATATATTGAACATGCATAAATAAATAATATTATGTAAAAGATTTTATTGATAAAATCTTTTAGTTATGCATAAACATACATAATTTTAGTCAAATAAGATTGTAAATTCTTAGATACAACAGCATACGAGACCTTGGCTTCCATAAGGTTCACACAAAGCTGCTTTAAAAGGTGGCTTGCCCACTCCACAACGTTCGTTACAATCTTCTCTTTTATGACATGGTCCTTTGAATTCACAATCGCTTGAAGCATCCATAATTCCTGCTTATTATAATTATTATAAGATTTTAGTAAAAATTAGAGATGAGCATAAATATAAATAAGTATAGTATAAAATGTAAGCAAATATTTTAGTATGAAAAAGAAAACTTACGAGTGGATTGAACATTAACAATAAAAGAAATGATGATCAAAAGAACAACAAAATGAATTTTTGAAGATGTCATTTTTCGTTTATAGTTTCTATAGTATAAATTATTATAAAAAAATATTGTAAACCACTGAGTGAATTAGCTAAGGACTGATGGTTCTATTTATAGTTGATTTTGAGAAGAATGATTAGATTTCAATACCATTTTAATAAATTGACAGATAATGTTTAGATTTTAATACCATTTTAATAAATTGACAGATCATATTAAAATACCATACAAATTTTTTTGATTTACGATGATATCTTCAAAATTTCTTTCTTATCAATATAATTTCTACAAAGATGATAAAAAGATGATAAGAATGAAATTTATACTGTAGAAACTAGAAACTTAAAAAGACGTCATCTTTCATCTTCAAAAACCCATTCATTTCAACAAAAAGAACATTCTTATCAATATAAACATTTATTATTTTCAGCATGCTAATATTTTCTTAAATTTCTTATTTAGTTGTTAACTTTACCAAATTTTGACTAAATATATTTTTATATTTCATTGTCAAATATTTTATTAAATGGATTTTTACTTAATTTTCAATGTTTAGTTGTCAATCTTTAATGAAATTTTTAATTTTAAATAATAGTAAATGGATTTTTTATTTAATTTTCAAATGTTTTGTCCAGATCTTTTACTTAGAAAATCTCCAATGAGACTCTATTTTTATTTCAAACATAGACAAATAAAAAAAAGCTTATTTCTCACTTTGAAATTTGTTAATTGATCATTTGTAAAAGAATTCTACTATTGATGATACTTAAAATAATATTAGTTATTTTCTATTTATGTGTTGTAGTAAAAAATATTTTTTAAAACATTTTGTTTTAAATGAAATTATAATTTTATTTAGTTTTGGTTAAACACATAAAATAAATGGATAAAACTTAAATATTTATAAAATCAAAAGATTTACAATAAATTAATAACTAAATAAAAATAGAATATAATAAGAATATTCTCTATTTAAAGTTAAAAATAGAGGTAACCATTAGAGGAAACCCAATCTCCATTACTTGTTAATGTTTTGTCCAGATCTCTTCTTCCAAATCAAGCTTTTCTTAAATGTCAAAGAATTTTTTGACTCATTAATGCTTTTCTTTGCGGATCAATTTCCCTATAAAGCTGAACTTTCAGATCAATTAAACATATCACAAACTTTCATGACTCGTCCATTTGATACCATGCACTAATATTGTTTTCTTTGTGATTTGTATTTTACAGCCGATAGAATCAATTTATGGTATTCAATCATCTTTTAATTCGTATCATTTCTGTTGTATTTAAAATATTAAAAATTTAATTGAAAAACTGGTAAAGAAGCCGAACCAACTAACCTTGGTCAAATTCGCAAGATGCGAATATATTTTTGATTTGGAACATTTGTTAAGGTTAGTTTTTTAGAAAATATATTATTGGAGACAAATTATTAATTTAGGATATTTACTAAGGTTAATTTTTTTCGAAAATATATTATTGGATTTCGACTAAGCCCACATAGGCGATTAATTATCGATTAGCGCGAATTACTAGAAGAATAAAAAAGCAAAGAATTAAAGCCTATATATATATGATTTATAAATAGCGGACAACAGTTATTTCCTTAGCGCTGATAATCTAACATATATTATTAAACATGAAGCATTAGTGGCTTATGTGTTATTATCTCAGAATTTTAAATTTTTTTAAATTTTAATAATGGTTAAAAACTTAAATAATTTATTCTTCCTACCAAATAAAAATTTCTCTAATTATTTATTTTTTAACTAGGTGATGGTCCGTGCTGGGCGCGGACATCGAATGTTCGTTAAGTTTGTTTATAAAAAAAGAAATCAAAGCGAAGTTTAATTAATCAAAATGAGTGACCATATAAACATTACACTAACAATAAATGGCAGTATAAAAAGTCCTAAAAACGTTTCTAAACAACATATTTTGCGTTCTATTAATCTGTACTAATCGTCGATATCCAAATAATTTTCTTCTTCCTCGGCATCCTCTTGTTCGCTCTCTCCAATCTTATTCAAGCATATACAAACATAGTAGTTATGACAACAGTTAATCATTATCGTACGTTGTAAATAATTTTTTAAAAAAATATAGTTATCTTACAACATATCTCGTAACTCATGTGCCTCTTGAAGATCAGGATTGAACAAAACTCTCGAGATACCGACATGATCAGAAACATGATACTCCTCTACAAAAAAGTGTTACTTAGAGCAACAGGTATATGCTTGAATAGGAATAATAGGTAAGAAATTTTAAGATGGTAATCTTAGCATCGTACCATTGCATATAACGGCACACCAGTCACTTAAAACACAAATGACCAATTGTTCATTACAATAACACTATTTGTCGTTGAATTCAATTGCCAATTTCCCGTGTGCATAATATATTATCATTCGTTCACTAAACTATGTTAGATTGAATTGTTCCATACCATAAAGCTAATTACATTTATTATAATACACTAAATAAACACTTACGTTTCATCTGTTAATGTAAACTCAATCTTTGGTGTTATTTTTGACTTAAAAGCGTCAAATGAATGATCTCTAACCAACTCAAGTTCGCCAACCAATTCAACAGCACCAACCAAATCTGTAAGCATTATTGCAGAACAAAAACATCTTTAAAATGGAATTGAAAGATAATACTGCTAATATTAGTGTTCGAAAGAAACCTATTTAAGAACCATCAGCTTTTGATCTTCGACAATCTCATGGCTTTCATAACATCAGGGGCACAACTTTTGATGACTTGGCCTGCAATATACACTATCTCAGAAACCCTATCCTCCCACAAACTTATACGAACATTATTGAAAATACAAACAACAAAAAATAATTAGAGACGTTACAAATTATGTTAGAAACAAAAAATCATAAGAACCAAATACCAAACCATAAAGCGCAGAAGAATTATATGATTATCGTAAAAATTCGAAAAAGAGATGAGAGAGACGAAGAGAAAAAGAGCAAGGTCAAATTAATAAGAAGGATGAAAGAAAAAAGATAATTATCATAATAGATATTACCCGCCATCATGTCTTAGTTCTTGCTTATATTGTCCTTTGTAAGTACTTCCTTGATAGCAACACTCTAATCGCCAAAGTTTTTCCATTAACGAAGTAGTAGTAAACTAAACTTCTATTGAATCTCTACCTCTGTGAAAATTCTACGATAGAAAACAATATTGAGATATAATTAAGTGCTTTCAACAATATCCAAATCTGAAACATAAAATTATAGAACATTGAAACTTTTCAGGTATATATACCCACATACATAACAACAAAAAGACTATCGTTCCGCATGAAAAAATCCGAAGGCACAATTATGATTCTATAGACTAAAGAAAGTCCCCTAGCAATTTAAACAGACATTGTATTTGTCGAAGTAAGCAAAGAAAAGATACTAAGATTCAAACACATCGTCACATATTAACCAAATATTTCTATCTGAAACATCTCGATGTTGAACCAAAATTTTTCTAAAACACAATCAAGTAAAAAAAAAGACAATTGCTATTCAGACCAGATACACCATAATAAGTAAAACAAAGTTGGTCATCAGCAGAAAAGGATAGAGGCAAAAAGAGACACAATCATATCAACCCATGAGTTTGAGAGGCAAAAGGAAAAGAAAAAAAAAACAGTATCACCATGTAGTTACGATCTCAACGACGTGTATAAATATCTACTTTAATAAGAGGGACTTTTCCTTTTTTACAATCTATTGAAAAAACCTTTTTAAATTTATGGTTTTGATTACCCTAACATGAATCATACCTTCCTTAAAACTGTACAAAAGAGACCCATGATGAATTGATTAGTGAATCGACTACTTTAACCTCTTCCATAAAACCCGAGAGAATGGAACCAGAGCCGACGACTGCAACGAAGCACGACCCTTGGAAAAGAGAAAACATACAGTCCGATTAGGTTACATTCCATTCCAGCCAAACCATCTTACACCTACAAAATTTGACTAAACAAAATAGTATAAAAACGTACATAATAACATCAACAGGGAAAATAACAGTTAAAATTTTCTCAATGTAGACTAAGTAGTGACCTAGGGTTCCGACGTAAATAATGTTACGATGATAAACAGAAAAAGAAATCATATTATGTTTGCATTCTCAACATTTTAGGGAGAATAAAGCAAAGACATACATAACTAAAGTAGAATATGAGTTATCATTAAACTAAGCTTGTCAAAATAACAAAACCTAGAAATAAAGTAAAATGCGCATAGCCAATGCAACAAAAATAATCAAGGAAAAAGAATATGACAAACAGAGTTCCAAACATGTACAGGACTAAGCATAGACACATTATGGATTAAAATAGCGTACATCTTCCGCAACGAATAAACTGAGGACCATCCACGGGCTTCACAAAACGCATCAATATACTCATCATCCTCATCAACCAATCCAAACTCCCTGCATGCCCCTTCAAAAGTAGGATAAACAACACAATCGACTGTCCTAACATTCACATAAGAACACGGTCCTCTGACTCTAAGCAACTCAAGCCGAAAATAAAGATCTCTCCAAAAGATTCAGGATAGTACACCAAACGACAACACACTCTAACACATAGGTTTCCAACGACGACACGCCCGATACCATACCCACTTCGAAGGAAACTCTGGATAGGTTAATTCCCTTGCATCAGGACAAATCTTATCCAGCCCAAAAACTTAGAGGATATTAAGCCGGGTTTAGGTATATTGAATGACAATAGATTAACACCTACAAAGCAAAAAAAAAAAAAAAAAAAGACGATGTTACCAACACTAACTTAATCATGATATAAACATCATGCGTACAGTGCAATATCAATCATTTAGGCTAATATAATTTCTCATGTTTGCTCTTAAATAACTGCAGGATAATGTGGCCAACATTGTATTTGTGTACAAATTAAAACATTTAAAGCAATCCCATACACGAAACAAAATACCAACTCCAAATGGTCCAATAAACAATCAGCAAAATGCCCGTTAAGAAATCCCAATCAGCAACAACGAAAAATATAACTTATGAAAAAAAATTATCAATTCGCAACTGTCTCACATACTTCAGTATACTGACTTTAAAACTTAATTAAGACCCCAAACAAATGCCTTGACAATAAGCAACAACGCGTGTGTAGTACGTATAGCCTCCACTTGATCTACGAACAAATTCTATCTGCATGATAATCAGAAACGTGTGTCAAACATTAAAGAGAACATAAAAAATCGATTAACTACAAAGAAAAAAACAAAGAACAACTAAATTTATCAACCATGCTGAATGAGCATAAATCTGACAAACTACTTTTATAGAGAAATCGATAGAGTTTATTTTTTACGAATCAAAATAAAACCTAACAATATATATATATATATATATATTTTGAATGTTAAAGCCGCTGAACATACATAGGTTAGTTGAGAAGTTATTAAGGTTTAAAAATTAACAATAATAACCAACAATAATATCTTGTGAGCGTGGACATATATCTAAATCGCAGAACACGTCACCTGATAGAATAGTCCCAGTTATGAACTCAATCAATGTTGATCAAGAACAAAGATAAGAACACGGTGGTTCTCAAAGACAAAAACAAAATACTGCAATTTTTTATTCATACTTCACTTAAGTTAAACTGATGCTTAAATACAAAATAAAAAGAGAATAAACTAACTATTACATGAAATCATGGGCAACAAAACACAACCCTAAAATAAAGAAACAATACGAAAATAACAAAAACTTTTGAAATAATCGATTTAGTCTTCGTGGAGTTGGCCACGTCATCTTCTTCCTTAATATGAATCTTATCAATACTCCTATCCTCAAAAGAACCTTGTCCTCAAGGTTCAACACCAAGCATGCACTGGTCTGAACTTCTTATCACGTAATGGTGATGGTCTATCTGAAACTGGTTCTTCTTGGCTGAGCTTCGTCGGTGTTGTTCATGGCTTTGGATTGGACGCGTCAGAGCAGAGTTGGCACGCCAATAATCCCAAAGCCGCGCCATAAAGGCTTCAACATGAAATACACAATGAATTCTTTGAATGATTCGGGTTCCTTGGTGACAAAGCGAAGCTTAGGTCATCCGTAACACAATCATAAAACTGACGTCTGTGATCGTTGTTGGATCAGTGATTATTTTTTGCAAAATGCTCAAAGCCTGATACCACTAAGTGATCGGTGATTGGATTCTCACCATCGTAAACATCGAAAATAGACTCGCCGTCGTCATAGTAAACATCGAAGATTGGAGCTCCATAAATTTTGTTGTAAAGCTCCATGCCAAATATATCAGGTAAAACGTATCTTATTCAAGGCGAAGCCACACGACTCATTCTTTAAAGAAGATACAAAACAAAGTAGAGAGAAGAAAAACAGACCATAACTAACACAAATGTGGATAAAAAAAACACAAAGCGCGAAAATAGAGAACGTGGAAATTCAAACTCAAACACACACTTTGCTCAACGAACCACATCATTGATCAATCTACCAAACAAAGTTAGAAGAAAAAAAACCATTAGATAACTCAAGGATAAAGCGTTAAGAATATACATACTCAAAAACCTTTAGATAACTCTCTAAAGTACAAACATGGCTGACAAATATTTTCAATGTAGCAACTACATACACGCTATTAAATCAAATCCAAAATAAATAAAAAAACACACACAAACAAACCTGGCTGTGTTTTGCAGTATGGTGGTGATTATACTCATGGAACATGTAACTTTAGTAATTCAATTTAAAGGCTTTATTTGTCTATTATTCGTCTTGCATATACTGTGCTTCCTGTCCTTACTGTGCTTCAAAAATAAGAACCAACAAATTTTGAAAATCAGAACAAAAGAATTACTACCAGAGCATCGTCATATATATCGGAATAGAGTAACCTCAAATTTTCTATGCACTAATTCAAAATTGATTCACCCATTTGATATATCTTTCAGATACTTATGCTGTTTTACAAGTTCTCAACATATGTAAAAGAGGAAACGTAACTAAACATAACTCAATGGAAGCCAAATCAGTAGGATCTTGTATGAGATCATATCAAAGCCAACAAACAATAACGTTTACTATTTGATCCAAATTTTGAAATTAACATACATAATTTCGATGAAATATTGCAAAGAGAAACCATATAAGAAAGATATGATTGGTTCTCCGTAAGAACGTAACTAATAAGAAACAAAATGAAATAAGCTTACTTATTAATAAACAAAATGATATCAATGCTTGAAAAAATCATAATTTACATCATTATCACCACTGTAACCTTCACGCTTTTCTTGAAATTCCTTTTCCATTTTATTTTCTCACCTCTGGATCGGACAACCTGCAACCTAGATAAGACTAAGAATATAGAAGAGTCAGTGTCCAATTCAAAGAAAATCATTGTAATCAAGCATATACATGTATTGTTGCAAAGAACAGAAACAGAGTGAGCAGCCAATGATCAAAGCATACACAACTAAGACGTCTTTAAACAAGTATCTCTTGACCACACACAAGTTTAATGTTTAATGAAGTTTGCAACAAACGAATGATCTTTTTTTTTTTTTTGGTAAAAATGTTAAGATTCAAACCAATTTTCTGAGTTTTACAATGTTGCGAGGCAACTTATTACAGAAGAAGCAAAGTTTTACGACGAACAGAAAAGACAACGAAAACCCAGCTCACGGAGGCCTGGTACAAGCGAAATAAAACTCCAGCAAAGAAGGCGACGAGGGCGAGCAAGGTGTCAACGAGAGAAGACGGTCACGCATCATACGATCAAGCACAGCACGAGAGCTCTCCGGCGTAGACGAAGAAGAGGTAAAGATACGAGCATTCCTCTCCTTCCACACCAGGTAGATGCATGATTGGAAGATAAGCTTGATGATGGCAAGAGCTTGAGGGTTGGATCGTGTTTGCGGACGAGCCTGCATAATCCACGCCGCGGCGGAGTGGAGGTCCAGTGGGGGGTTAACCCAAATTTTGGAGGAGAAGAAACACCAGATGCTAGTCGAGAAACCACATTCGAAGAAGAGATGGTGATGCGTCTCAACACCGGATGAGCAGAGCACACAGTCAAGCGGGACGGACATGCCCCACCTACGTAGTCGATCCCTTGTGGGGAGCCTACGCAAAAGGGCCAACCAAGCCACGAAGGAGCTCCGGGGTATGTGCTCTTTAAACCAAATGACCCTATGCCAAGGAAGCGTTAGGGTTTGAACTCGAAGATGCTCCCAGTGTTGAAGTGTATATTGTTTCGACTTTTGAATAAGAAAACAGAGTAAGAACAATGGTTGTAACTTTGTCTTTCTCAATAACTTGAAAAAGTATTACAACTTTAGTTACTTGTTGTAATTACAAATGTGAGTCTCGACCTATATTTATACTAAACGAAACATTGTGTTGAAGAGACATGACTCTTAATAGAAAAGACACAACCTGAAACAGAGTATTTGTGTCTCTTGATCAAGTAACTAACTAATGTGAATATAACTAGCTTATACGAGATTTTGATTATAGTTCAACACCCAGGTCGTCCTGGTAGAGAAACTTGAACCGAAAGAGCTATTGGCTTGGCGCCACAGGAAGCGATCACGTCCGAGAGCCACCTGCGGTGGTGGAATTGCCGACAGCGCAATTTGGAGATTCTCCATCTGCGTTGATCTAGCTGGTGGGAATATCCAATCGCCATGCCTTGTTGCTTCAATAACACGAGCATCACGTCTTACTTTTAGATTTCGAGGCCCTGATTCCCCAGTAACTGAAATCAATGGCCCTAGATCAGTCCAACAATCAAACCAGAAGGAAGCCAATTCTCCATTATTAAGGTCACATCTCATGAAATCCAGAAGGTGAGGTTTGAGCTGAAGCATGCTTCTTACTGCCTTAGATAGACGGGAAGAATCTTCAGTAGCCCAAAAACTCTTCCTTCTGAAAACATGGTTTCGAAGCCAAGCGACCCATAAAGAACCAGCGTTGGTGAAGAAGTTCCAGACTTGGTTTAAACGAAAAACCAACTGAAAGTCCTCCAGCAGCCGTATACCAATCCCACCTTCCTCCGTCAGCTTACAAACATCTCTCCAAGCTACACGGGCTCCAGCCGCTGATCCCGTTTTGTTTCTCCAGAGAAATGCAGCGCATAAAGAGTCAACTTTCGCATAGAAACTCTTTGGCAACACAAAAACCGAGCTCCAAAAATTCACCATCTCATAGATAACTGAAGCGATTAATCGTATCTTTCCAGCGAACGACAATAACTTAACGGTCCAGGAGTGAAGCTTACTTGTGATCCGCTCTAGAAACGGTTGGAGCGTTGCCATGGAGATTTTAGCTGGATTCAGCGGCAAACCCAAGTAACGGGTTGGGAAGGCCCCAATTTTGATACCTGAGATGCCACTTAAGACTCTAGCTTCACTGTCATTATAGCCGCCAAAGAAAATCTCAGATTTCGCCGGGTTCATTTCAAGACCAGAGATCTCTTTAAAGTCATTCATCACAGACTGAATACCAGAGAGATAGTGTCTCGATCCATCAGAAAAAAACAAGCAAATCATCGGCGAAGAGAAGATGAGTAAGTCTCGGATCCTCGCAGTTTGGATGAAGTCGGAGTTTACCCTGATCTGCTGCACGTTCCAACATTTTGGAGAGAGTCTCCATAACCATGATAAAGAGGTAGGGTGAGATTGAGTCACCTTGTCTCAGCCCTTTCTTGCCCTGAAAAAAAACAGCGAGTTCCCTATTAATTGATACAGAGAACCTTGGGGAAGAAATGCACTCCTTGATCCATGTTCGGAATAAAGGGGGAAAACCCTGGGCTTCGAGTAGGTTGAGTACAAAATCCCAGCACACAGTGTCAAAAGCCTTACGGATATCCACTTTCAGCATTGAGCTTTTGGGGCACGTCGATTTGTTGTAATGCCTGACTAGCTCCGACGACAGCAATACATTTTCACTAAGACTTCTGTCTTTTAGGAAAGCGGCTTGATTCGGGCTGATGCAATCCATAAGAACAGGCTTAAGTCGATTGGCTATAATCTTGGAGATGATTTTGTAGATAGTATTGCAGCAACTGATTGGACGGTAGTCTCCAAGCTTGCAAGCTTCCGGAAATTTAGGGATCAGAGCAATGGCTGTGTTGTTGAGATCTTTAAGGAGCCTACCATTTCTAAAAAAATTCCTTGACCGCAGCTAACACATCCGCACCAACAACCGACCATGAAGCCCTCAGAAATTCCACAGAGTATCCATCGGGTCCAGGGCTCTTATTGAGCGGAAGTGCAAAGACCGTTTTCATAATTTCCTCATCTGAAACAGCCTTTTGTAGGTCCTGTGTCTGAGTCTCCGAGCATCTAAAAGAAAGCAGTTCCTGGAGAAGAGCAACTAAGGCTGGGGAGTCCGGCATGTTCGTATGACCTAGTATATTCTGAAAGTAATCTGCGGAGTGAGATTTGATTTCCTCAGTCGAACCAATCAAACGGTCGTCTACATCCCTTAGAAAGTGGATGTGATTTCTCACAGATCTTTGAACAACCATTTTATGGTAAAAGGCAGTGTCCCGATCTCCAAGATGCATCCATTGGACTCTGGATCTCTGACGATAGAATTTTGCTTCAGCAGAAGCCAAAACCTGCCATTTTGCTCTCTCTTGATGCTCAAGGTGCGCTGAAGTTGCAGATGGATTAGAGAGGAGCAATCTCTGGAGCCCGGCCACCTTCGCTGCCTGATCCTTGACTCTTGCAGAGATGCCACTATAGTATCTCTTGTTTAGTCCCCTGAGATCCATTTTTAGAAGCTTCAGCGATCGCATAAGCTTAAACTGAGCAGAGCCTTGAATGACGTCACATCTCCAAGCCTCCCGAACTGTTTTAGTGTAAAGAGGATGATCAATGATGTGGTGAAAAAACTTGAAAGGCTTTGATATCCGTTGATGGAAACCCGACATACGAAAAAGACATGGAGCATGGTCAGACTGGTGTGGCTCCATAAACTCCGAGTAAGCATCGGGAAATAACATAGCCCACTGCTGATTTATAAGAGCATGGTCGATTTTTTTAGCGATGGGATTTCCTTCCTGATTATTCCACCAAGAGAAGGGTAAACCCTTAGCTTGGGCTTCAAAAACTTCAGCCTCTTGAGTAGCGAGATTAAACTCCTCCATTCCAGCAGAATCCACTTCCAAGTCGAGGTGGTTTGAATGCTGGTTTGCTCGGAGAATTTGATTGAAGTCGCCGAGGACCGCCCAAGGAGCTCGTGAGACAGGAGTCGATGCATTCAACACAGAGAGCTCATCCCAAAGAGCGCGACGCTCATTCGCAAGATTAAAGCCATACACAAAAGTAACCGTCAGAGTGATATTCTGTGACAAGATGAAGATACCACAAGTGATAGCTTGAGCTGAAACTTGATAGATTGTCATGGTGACACTTGGGTCCCAAACCACCACTATCCTTGCTGTTTCATGATGATCAAAATTAGCAAAAAAGGACCATCCCGACGGGATTGCTCTAGAAATACGACTTGAATTCGAAGGCTGTACATGCGTTTCTAAGAACGCTCCAAAAAGAGGTCGATGGCTACTAATCCACTCTTTGACCATGGTGTGGCGTGTTATACTATTCAGTCCTCTTATATTCCACGCAAAAAAGATGATGAAATTTTCTAGTCTGTCGTGGCCTTGCGGCCACTCTTCCGGTTGGAGACCAGGAAGAAGGGAGCGTCTGAAGATTCATCCGACTTCTCTGCTTGAGTCGCGTGAGGGGCTAAATCCTTATGGAGCACTATGACTGTTGAGGGACCTGCCTCTCTGTCAATAGAAATGATCTGTTGTGCTCGCAAGGCCTTTCAATCCTGCCGAGCTGTTCCCTGAATACCAGCTTTCGTAGCGGCAATGGTGGAAGCTACAGAAGCAGGAACACCACCATTTATACGTTCCGACACTGTCTCTGGTTCAGAAACGGGAGTCCGATCTACCTCAAGCATTCGGGGTTCACCCTCTTGAGGATGCACGGAACCCTTGAGTGTCTCAGGAGGAGTGGTTTGTAGGATATCAACTTCCTGGGGGACTTTCAAGTTACGCCGATCTGCAGCAGATCTTCCAGGCCTAGAGCGCCTTGTCCCGCAGGATTCACGGCTCCTAGAGCGAGTAGATTTAGCTGATGACTGCCTCCCATTGACAAACCGGGAGCACTAGATCGCCTCATGACCATACTTGCCACACTCTGAACATTTTGACGGCAGCCAAGGATAAGAAACATCTATTTCCACCTCACGGCCATTTGAGAAACCAGAGATGATCTTCTTTGGAAGTGGCGCTAACAGATTCACCCGGACCCAAATCTTAGCGATTTCGAAGTTTAATTTCCTTTCTGTTTCAGGGGCTAAGGATTCCGGCTTCCCTACAGCTGTAGCTAACCTGCTCAAGCTCTGTTTGTTAAATAATATATACGGCACTCCTCGAAGTTCAACTGGGACAACTGCGGATACAAACGAATGATTTTGCAATGAGCAGTAGCATCACCGAGTTGCCTTTATTGTAACCCATTCATATATAAAAATAAAAGAATATTTCTGTGGTTTAAATCTGATTATTAAACGTATAAAACCAAGAGTTTGTGAAACCTAACCAAAATCAAATTAAATAAAAAGAACAATGAAATTTGTCCAAAAAGATGTAATAATTCACCCTTGGCATAAGAATAAGACTGTCTACTTATTTGTGTTAAGAGGTGAATTTAGTAAAAAAAATTAAAACATCAGTAACATGTAAAAGCATGATAAAAATCAAATTTTATGTGTGCAAATCAATAACTCACAAAAGCAAACACGTCTAAAACACTAAAAAAATAAAACCATATACCTTTTTGTTTGTTACTGTCCAGATGGTTATTTTCTACCATATTTGTTTCACAAATAATTAAACAAAAATCTAAATTAAAATTCTTTTTGTTTTTATACTAAATCCGTTTTCTTTTAATAAGAAATTAACTTACTTTAAATTTAAAGAAAAAGAATAAAGTTTTAATCTATTTAATTTATAACAAAAAATTATATACTTAGACTCTGACTATTATATATTTGTAAATGTATTTTATGAATATAAATAAATTTTGAAATCCAATAAGGCCCATCTGACATAATAATTTTGCTCTGTTTACTAAGATTTGTTTGCTAAATAATTCAGTTACGTAATATTTTAACATCACATATCCAAATCGAAATTTCTTCAGAGTTAAAAGTGCATCAACAAACTATAATCTGCAGTACAAACATGGTTGAGAAAATATATACCAACCAATCTTAACTTAACAAACCAATATGCAAACTTAACAAAGAGGCTTTCACACTAGAACCACCAGAAAAACTATTTTTTGTAAACATAATTTTCATTGACCAAGTTCGTCTACAATTTACAATACAAAACAAAAATATGTGAAATTGAAACTTGACAAAATTTTAAAAACATTACTCATGTAATAAATCTGACGAATTAAGAGGAAGATTTATATCGTGATAGAATCACAAAATCTCATAAGCACGTCATAAGCACGACCTCTCCTCCTCAGCCTCATACTCACAAAGGTCGTGAAGCATGTCAATTAAAAAAGAGTAAGAATAAAATGTTGGAATTAAAGGGAAATCTGGCAGACATATATGATAAAGTTCTTGAAGATGAAGCAAATTGGTATCATGAGCAAAAATTGACTGACCAAGCTCAACCTCTTATTCCTGCCATAGTTACTCATCATAGCCTGCGAAAAAGAAACACAGTTACGCTGAAGTGAACTACCAAGCTTTCAATTTTTCACATGAAATCCAACGCAAACCCTTCCCTCTCAAAGAGTATCATCCATCCGCCATCGTCAACGAAAGAGAGTAAAGTACGGATCATCCTCGAAAACTCAAAACACATTGCAAATCAGAAACAGAAGCAACAAAATTGAAAGAGTAACATGGAGAGAATGAGAGTTACATAGACCGGTGTTGTAACAGAGGAGAGCTTGACTGGCGCATTCATCGTGTAGCGCAAAGTCGATTCCATTGATACAAATCAAAAAGAATTCAAGATGAAACGAACCACCTTAATTCCTGAAAGCATTCAGGTGCTGAATCCAAAACCCAGATTTAAAGCTGGCTCATGTTTTGTTAATGATGATCCTGATCTCTTGATGGTGATTCTATTCATACAAACAATCAGATTTAGCAGTAGCTAAATCCACAAGTATGGCTTAAGATATACCATCCCTAGATAGCAAGATTACCAAAACGATATATATGAGACCTATTCTAGGTTGAACTATCCCTAACTAATAGCATGATCGAATCGATATATATGAGATCCAATTTGATCAAAACTGCGTCAATGAAACTACATTAATATACCATACTCAAACCCAAGATAAACACATATTTCCTAAATAGTAAAAAAACAAAAATATCGAGAAATAAACGAAACACAAACATAAAAATACAGAAAATGTAAATTAAACCAAAACATACCTTGCTCAACACTCCACATCGTATATCGATCTATCACATAATACAGAAGCCAGAAAAATCACCAGATATACAAACGACGACAACAACGCTTAAACAACATTCCAACAAAATAAAAATCAATTAAAAATCTAACAATATATTAAACACCAAATCGATAAATTAGCTGATCTTGTGTCGAGACTACAAAAGGTTGAAAACCATAAACCAATACAAAAAAACAAACGAAGACTAAAAATCTTTCTAAAATACCACAGACTCTAAAAAGAATAGGAAAAAAAATACAAATCAACATAGAAATAGGCCCCTCTGCCTCATACCTTTTTTGGTTGTAGTCTCTCCCTCGATCATTCTGCAAATACAAACCGAGTTTTAGGTTCTGAATGAAAAGAATGTAAATCATAAAGAAATTAGTATTAGTAGTACTGTGCTGTTGTAGAGAGCTGGGGAGCGGCTTCTGGAGGGGTGAAAAGGGCTCAAATTGGCCTTTGCCTCATACATTCTCTCATACATAGACCTCCTACGGAGGTCAGGCTGCAATCACAGTCTATACTTCATTTTTTCCAGAAAAATCCGAATCAGCATAATGCCAAAATAAATAAAAATAATAACGCAGAAATGAGAGAGTACCGTGCAGGTTATGGCAGATTTAAAGGGGCTCGCAGAAGCTTGCTCCTCAAGCCACTTATGACCCTGATGCCATCTTTACCATGCTCTCTAGGACGCTCGGGCTGGAGTTTGGAACCAAGGATCAAAAAAACATGAACAGTGAAAAAAATGGTAACAATTTAAATGGGAAAAAGACAAAACCGTACTATATCTGTAGACCGAAGGGCGATGGTGGGAATTGCAGACACATTCAGAGGCTTGCTGTTGTTTCCAGTGAGTGGTATGGTCATCGGAGATTAGGAACGCATGTTCTGATTCCGATCTTCTAATGCCGAAGAAACAAGACACAAGCGGAGATCGACCCTCAGTGGGATGAGGAGGGCTCGAAGGATTGCTATTGCTCGCACTTTGTGACCGAATAATCCTGGAGACACACACACCACAGCACTAAACCTAAACAAACAATCTAAACCTAAACATAGAAAACAATAGGAAAAAAGTGACGAACGACAACCATATCCAGCAGTACGACAATGCTCTTTATTTAGAATTTAAAATTAAACCCCAATGATCAATAATATAGTTTACAACTAACCATCAAACTCTAGGAGATTCCCACGTAATAACCATTCAGAAGTTCCACGATCCCACCCAAAACTACGGTGCATACGTAACTTAGCACCTATAAAATTCACAGATTTTAAAAAGGATTAGATCTTAAAAAACAAATACAAACCAGTTTAGTATATGTAAATTTCAAACAGACTAAACCCAATATATACATCTAGTTTATAGAATAAAATCAAGAACACCCAGAAAACCTAGAGAAACAAATAATGGGTACCTCCAATATCTCTATTATGTAGAAACCAAAACTGTATACCTGAAAATAAAATAAAAATATTATCCAAAAACCTTTTACAATGTTTAAAATATAACTAATATAACACCATAAAATCAAAAGAGACGCTGTAACAACTATCCATTCGAGGACTACCAGAAGCTATAGCTTCAAATAAACTGGATTTAAGACACGATCCACTATCAAAATTGATCCTCTTCAGTGAAAACACGATTGATTAGAAACTTATTATGGTCTTTATGTATAATAATAAACAAAAGATATGGATCTTACACAACGGCATGTCAATCAACTCACACACCACCACAACTCTAGTCGGAATCACCAAACTATATTCAGAAGAGCAAGTAGTTAAATACGTAAAAAAGCGAGTAAACATATCAAAGCTTCAAACCAAACCAAAAGTTACAATGCAGGCACGACAGCCAACATGCAAAATTATATTGAAGAAATCCTAAACCTAAATTTCTAATAAAAAGACAATGCCAAAAATCTGGAGGTGTGCAAGGTATTTATAGAGACCAAAATTTAGGGTTGCATATTTCTTTAGGGTTTGTATATATAGTGTGCCAAACTAAAATCATAAAAAGCCCATAAATTTAAAGAAAATCGGTCAAAAATTTATATAAGCTAACTGAAAACGAATTTATACAAACCAATCGGTTTTAGATCCGAATATTTTCATTAAGGGAAAGGCAGTTTTTTCCCACGAGGGGTAGAAGGCAAATAACCCCTCTAAGAAGCGCTGTTATGCGTTTCCGACTTCGCAAATAATATATTAGATTGTATTTAATGTTTTAAAAATCTGCAATTAATATTTAGGGTTTTTATATATAATTTATATAGTTCGATTTAAATAAATATGACAGAAAATTTATGTTAATCTGTGTTTTTTTTAAAGTATCTAACATATAATAAACAGGAAGCATTAGCTTAGGTGTCATTATCTCCTTTTTCTAATATTTTTTTTGATTTATTTTTGTGTGCTACCTTTATTACCAAACACTTTAATTTAAATTATTTATATTAAATCGAACCAATCACAAATAATTTGATAATTTTATTGGTTTAATAAATTAAATTAGTTACCTGTTTTATTAATGAAAATAAAAATAATTTCTATGTTTTAGATCTACGAGTATTTATTATTTTGCAACAGCTTTGATTCACATATTATACAAACGGAAAAAGAATATTATTTTTCGAAACCTCAGACGAAAGTAAATGTAAATCTCGCTTTGTATAAGTTTAAATTAAAAACAAAAATACTTAAATTTTCTCAAATCTCGACTAAATATTTTTAGATACGCAAATATTTTTCAAAACTTAATAAATTATAAAATATCTCTTAAATAGTTTTACAAATTTTACCCCGCACGAAAGTTCGGGTAGTAACCTAGTATGGCTAAAAAAGCAAGCGTCAGCCTCCTCATTTCTACACAATCTAACAAATTCAATCTAATTTTTTCTGCAATTTTTTATTCTCTAAAAAGTAAGTTTAGAGATTATTGCGTATATTTAATAGTTCATAGATTCTATTTCGGATATTACAATATCATGTGTTTAAAAGTTATTTTTATACCATCACACTCTATTAAGTTTAGAGAAAATATTAAATCTCGTCTTTGTGAGATCCAAAACTCACACATAGATTATCTAGTGATCTTAGGTAAGAGAAAAGAGAGTTAGATTTTCTATAAGTCAAAGACAAAATATGAGATCGAGAACAAACTGAATTTGGTATTAACCGAATGGGCAAATGATGAGCAATTACAGTAGAAATTCAATAAATTAATAATGTTAAGATTTTGATATTTTATTAATTGATATAGTTATTAATTAATTAATTTTGAAAAATAAATTATTTATTCATAATTAGTTAAAAAAAAATTTTTAAAAATTTATAATATTTTCCAAAATTTTATTATAAAATTAGAGATAAATTATAAAAGTATTTTAATTTTAATATAAAAAACAACAATATATTCATATTTCAATAGATTATTATAATTATATTTTTGTATAAAATTATTTTTTGTGATAATTATTAATTTATTATATTAATGAAACTGTTTATTTACATAGATTTTTCAAAAAGTTATTATCTTATCATTTAACCAATTTATATTATATTTTACATAACCCCAACTACGGACCAGAAGAATTTATAGATCTATAGAATTTATTAGTTTATCGAATATTAATTCGTAAAGTTTCTACTCTACAAAGAATCTCTAAAGAAATGTATTTGTAATTGTTCAAAAAAAAAAAAAAAAAAAAAAAAAGAAATGTATTTGTACGAAATACGAGTTCTTAGGTTACAATATAGGTATTTGTGTAAGTAGAAGTGAACCAATGAATAAAGGCCGTTTGTACGTGTAAAATGTCCTAATTCATGTAAAAAACTCCCTTAAATCTGAATGCCCCCATCTTCTTTTATACTCTGTCTCGAGATTCATTTATAAGCGTATCTCGGCATATCTTGACTCAACTACTTTGTGGAGATCTCGAGGCTAGCCATTTTGTTGGAAAAGATCACATAATTTTCTTGGCCGATTATTTTATTGAGATCAGATGTTTTTGGTCGAGCTAATTGGATGTCGAGCTGCGTCGAGGCAGCAGCTTGACTCTTGTGGAAGATGGGCTTCAAGATTTTGACTTTGACTACTGGTTTAGTGAGCTTCCACTATAGGATTTATGCTAAATCTAGCTCTAACAATTGCCCACAGTCCAACAAGAGAGTTTTGGTGAACTCAAAGGACGGTAAGCTTTTGAAATGTTCTGTGTCTGAATCGATATCACCGAAGTATGGACAGTCGAGATTTGAGCAACTACCCTGTACGGGAGGTCATTCCAGATTTTGATCCCTCTATTCTCGTTGATTACTGATCCGCCGGGAAAAATGGCGTTGCGACATCTGAGCCGACCGAGAGACGTCGTAAAGAGATCGACGAACCGCTTTACCACCGTCTCTTCAAAAATGGCGGCTCGGAGGTCAGTGTTCCCAGCAGCTGAATGAGTTCCTTAAAGGCACTAAGCACGCCTTTAAATGGGAAGTAGGAGATACGATCAAGAAGCTCCGAAGTCGCGGCCTTTATTATCCGGCACTCAAGGTTTCATTCTTATTTCTGGAAATCGCATCTTCACCATTGATTCGCTGATTATACAACCATTTTGCTTCAACTGTTGAATACATGTAGAAATTTAGATTCTTAAAGTGGATAGTTTGATGCTCATGAAGAACAATTTAGTTAGTAATAGTTGGGATTAGTTTTCACAAGCGGATTTTCACAATTGATTCTCAGATTATACAACCATTTGCTTCAACCTGTTGAATACATGTAGATTCTTAAAGTGTATGGTTTGATGCTAATGACAAACAATTTAGTAATTGGTATAGAAGCAGATAGAGATTCTCTTGAAATTGGTGTGATCTTGAAACTGTAAACTAGATTTCACTGTGTGATGTTTGTTCCTTTGGTTAGGCTTCTGTTTGAGAATTCTTATTATAAAGTTCGGCTTTTTCAGCTATCTGAAGTTATGGAACATAAAGGTATGAACAAGACGGTAAGTGATCAAGCAATCCATCTTGATCTTGTTGCGAAAGCTCGAGGAATTGCTGCTGGGGAGACTTATTTCGTCGATCTTCCAGAAACATCGAAAACAGAGCTCTCTTATGGTTCTCTTTTGAACTGTTATTGCAAAGAGTTGATGACCGAGAAATCGGAAGGTCTGCTAAACAACATTACTGTTAGTTCCATGTCATACAACAGCCTCATGACCCTTTACACAAAGACAGGACATCCCGACAAGGTTCCTGCGATGATTCAAGAAATGAAGGCCGAGAACGTCATGCCGGATTCTATACATACAATGTCTGGATGAGGGCATTAGCTGCTACAAATGATGTTTCTGGTGTCGAGAGAGTCATCGAAGAGATGAACAGAGATGGTAGAGTTGCTCCCGACTGGACTACATACAGCAACATGGCATCTATATATGTCGATGTGAGACTATCTGAGAAAGCTGAGAAGGCTCTTCAAGAACTGGAGATGAAAAACACGCAAAGGGATTTCAAGGCTTATCAGTTTCTTATCACATTGTATGGAAGACTGGGAAAACTGACTGAAGTTTATAGGATTTGGCGTTCGTTGAGGCTGGATATTTCGAAAACCACGAACGTAGCATATCTGAACATGATACAAGTGCTTGTGAACTTGAAAGATTTGCCTGGCGCAGAGACACTGTTCAAGGAATGGCAAGCGAACTGTTCTACGTATGACATCCTGGTTGTAAATAAATCATTTATTCATGATCATCTACTGGTCTTTTAATGTTAGGAGGTGTTATTGGTTCTTGTATTTTAATGTATTTGAGAATTCAAACCAAATTCAGTGTTATTGGTTCTTGTATTTTAAAATCTATATTAAAATACAGTATTAGTGGTTCTATGATTTTAAAATCCATAATGAAATACAATGTTATTGGTTCTATCATTTTAAAATCTAAATATTATAAAGATTTAAGTTTTAATTGAATTTGAATGGATTTGGAAGAATTTTCATGACTAAAATATAAAGATTCAAATACAAGGTCTAACCTTGGTATTTGAGTGGATTTGATTTTTTTCTATTTTACTGATTTTGAAATCAATAAATTTATCAAATCCAAAGAAGATTTCTAAATCCACCAAAATACAAGAACCAATAATCCCTACTTAGTTCACTAGATTTTGGATTATGATTTTTGAAGTGAACTGTATAAATATTCAAATTATGTGGTATAAAATGAGTTATTATATAAATTATGTTTAATTAATGATTAAATGAAGTAAGATTTTAAGTTGAAAATAAATATAATTATTTATTATTTGTATATATAATTATAAGTAGTTAAACAATTTTATTTCTACACTCGAAGTGTATTTGTCTAATATTTTAAATTAGGTTAACAAAAAAATTGGTGATTTATTCTTATCATATCATGTTTTATTTTACTTTTATATTTATTTGTTTGGCAATTCAATTGAAAAAAGAATTTAGTTTTTGCAATCTTAATTATAACTAGGTGATCGGCATGTACTGTGTGCAGGCTATAAAACATTTGATATATTTAATTATGATTAGTATAATATTGAAAATGCTTTATTTGTATATGATTAATTATGTATTAATAATAAAACTATAAACATTTAACAATAAAAATGATAAATTAAATATAAAATATTGTAGATTTCAAAAGAAAATGAGGATAAAAAAATATTACCTAAGATTTTAACATATTTCTTTAGATAAAAAAAGTGTAAATATGATTACTAAATAAATGGAAAAACATTAAAAACTATAATAATTTATTTAATTTTTTTTGGCACGCACACATATGCATGTATAATTTTTTAGATATAATTAGTTATAATATTTAAATATTGATTAATTTTTTATATATTATTTAAATGTTATGGTTTTATACATATTCAGTTTTAGTGTTCAACAACAATCACACAAACATTTCCTATCGTTTTGTGTCTTTTGAAAATTTTTCTTTTTCCTAGCGTTTATAGTAATATATAATTGTAAATGTAAAAGTTATATTAAATAATACTTAAATTCTTATAATATGTTTTGAATATTATATATAATATACTTTCTTTTTCTCCTTACATAATATAATTTTGCCAATATATATATATATATATAGTATTTTTTCTTTGACCTGTTGCTAATTAAACCAAAATGGATAATATCATATTTACTTACCACCTCACCGTTCTTAAGACATATAATTTTTTTTCTTAAAAGTAAATTGTCTAACAACTAAATTTAAAATTAGAGTGTAATCGAGGTTAACAAAATGTATGCACGAAAAAATTTGCATGCGAGTTTGACTTTGGCACAATTAATATTTATATCTACATGCATATTTTTAAGAAAATCAAAGTATGACATTTATGTGTTAAAGGAAAAAACAAAGTATATGTTTCGTAATATATATTTTTATAACATATGGCTGATTATTTAAAAAAAAATAATAAGTATATTTATGCATGTAGGTATGAGTTATAAATGAGTGAATTATAACATTTAGGTGTTGGTAAATTTTTCTGATATTTCACAAATGTTATGTTTTTACACGATTTAGTTATTGGCGTTTAATAACAATCACGAAAACCGTTTCTATCGTTTTGTATTTAATCAAAAATTCTTACTTTTCACCATTTTATGATATATTTCTTAATAAAAATATAATAAATATTTATTATAAAATTTGTAAAATCATATTTTATAAAATTCTATGATAGCTTTCCGCTCATCTCATATATGTGTAAGATTTAAGGTGTAAAATCATATATTTAGTATTTGCTTATTATATTAAAAATTAAAAGTTGATATGTTCCTAACTTTAATATATTTGTTAATAAAAATATAATGAATCACAAAATATTAAAAATTTGATTCATGAAATAATATTTTAATATGTTGGAAAAAATATATGCATGAAAGAATTAATATGTGTAAGATAATATTTTTAAATATTTCAAATAAATGCATAAAATCGATCAAAATTATTCTTATTTATTTTCTCTTCTTTGACTCATATATTTTTTTCTTAAACTTTAATAATATATTTAACATTAAGATCATCTCAAATCTATTTTTCTATATTTTTATCTAAAATATAAGTAGGTTTCTCTCCAACCTATTTCTATTTTACAAAAAAAAAAAGATTATTATGTTTTCTTCTATAATTGAATGACAAAGTAACAACCTTTCTTTTTCCTCTAAATTTGACATTTAAAATAAAGTTGGGTTGGAGATGCTATAAATCAAATATATAACATGAGATTTTTACATAAAACCAAAGTTGTAAAGATTTATTTTTACTTTTACTTCTACTTTTATTCATATATATAGTATTATAATAATAAAAAGTTGGCTAAGAGGATACTTGTAATTTATTTTTCTCTCTGTTTATTTTTTTGTTTTATTTATAATTTTGAATTCTTGCTAAATAAATGAAATTATATATCTTTTATTTACATATGATATAAACTTTTTCTGATTTAAAAATAATATTTATTTAGTTTTAACTTAACCAATCAAAATATTTCATTTATTTTAGAAAATTTGTCATGTCACATTTATGACATGGCATTGTTTTGCACTAACTTTTCTTTAGGTGTTGACACATGAGATTTTTTAGTAAACATGAATAGTTAGGATTCAGTTATATGAATAAGAGTATATAATAGTTTGTTGTATTCAATTTTCCTTTTTCTGTTATTTTCTCCTTCTTTTTTCTTTGCGTGGGCTAATATTTTTGTTTTTTCCCATTATTTTTTTCATCTTCTCTGTAGTTATTCTTCATCACTTCTCCTTCGTTTTTCTTCTTCTCTATCCCTTTTTATTATCCCCTCTTCTCATTCGTTCCTTCATCTCTTTCGTTCCTTTTTCTTCTTCATCACTACTTCTCCTTCTTCTCTTTTTTTTTAATATATTTTCTCCTTCTTCTTCTCGGTTGTTATTCTTTTATCATCCGGTCTTATTTTCATTCATTCCTTCTCTTTATTCTCTTTCTTCTTAATCCCTTCTTCTTCTCCTCTTTTTTCTATGTTCCCTTTTATTTTTTGTTCTTCGAAGAATTCTTCTTATCTTTTTAATATCCCGTCTCCTTCTTAATCTCATTCTCTTTTCTCTCCTTCGTTTTTCTTTTTCTCCTTTCTTCTGAGGTTCTAGACCCGGCCTGCAATCTCTCCAGCTCTAAAACCACATCATGTAATATTAGTTTTGTGACCTCTAAGCTTTTTCTAGGATCCTTTACCAGTCGAGCTAACGACACTTAGTTACTCATTCGTCTTCTCCTCCATCCCTTCTTCTTAGTTATCGATATTCTCCTTCATCCCCTCTTTTTCTTCGCCCCTTCTTCTCTTTATCATCATTTTTCTTCTTCTCCTCCTCTTTCATGCCTTCTTCTTCTTCACCCATTCTCCTTCTTCTCTGTTCTTCTTTTCTGTTTTTTTCTTCATCTTCTCCGCATTTCTTTTTCTTTTTTGTGGTTCTTCTTCATCAATTCTCCTTCTTCTCATTCGTTCTTCTTCTTCGTCATCCTTTCTTTTCATCCATCCCTTCTCCTTATTCTCCTCCTCCTTCTCTTTCTTCTTCTCCTTATTGTTTGTTCTTCTCCTTCTTCTCCTTCTTTCGCAAACAAAAGAATGATAATTGAAAAGCTAGAAGATTAAACATAACAACCATATACACAATAAATAAACTGAAAAAAATATCAAACATAATAAATATTAATTTCGACTAAAAAATATTGATATTTGGAAAGATATTTTTTTTGAAAAATCTCATTAGAGAATAATTTTAGCCAAAACAATTAGAGAAAATGAGATAACATATATAAGTTACTGTTTTCATTCCCCTTACAATTTTTTGAAATCATATAATAATAAATGCTTTTTATTTTGTTGATTGTGAGTTATGAAAATGTTTTATAGATTTACTGACTTTTTTATTATCATTAATATGGCGACTTATTACCTCCACAATAAAAAATTAGCAATATTATTTGGAATATTTTTAAAAATATGCTAAAATCCATATCTTTGAGAATATGCTATTATTTTTAGCAATATTAGCAATATCAGCAATTAGCTCTACTATTTTTAATTTTTTTTTTAGGGTATCCTCCATAATTTTGGTGATCATCTATAAATATCACAATATTTAGTGCAGTTGATTAATTAAATATTTGATATAACTAAATATAATTTGAATTAGACTTTATGGTTATTATCATTTACTGTTAATAAATCATTGTGCTTTTAATTCTGAATTAATTTAATCGAGAATTGAATTGATATTAGATTGCACTAAATATATAACAAATAATATGTAATTATTCATAAAAATGATATCTTAATTTATTTGCCTACAAAGATATGTATTTGAAATTTTGAATACGATTATTATTTTTGTAATATTTTTTTGCAATATGTTTTATATTGTGTAAATGTTTATAATTTAGTTAGATGTATTTATAGTAATTATAATTGTTATTTGCTTATAAAAATATTTGTTTGGCCTATATGAAAATTTTTTTTTTGTTATATTTGTTTTTTGCTAAATGTTTTACATGTATAAATGTATAATTTAATCTTATACATATATAGTAATTATAACTTCATTTTGTTTTATATAAATTTGGATGTAATTAATTTTAAGATTAATTAAAATGTTCGAAATAATTATTTATGGAAATATTCAAATTATTTAAATGTGTCTGGTAATTGGAGTTAAACTAATCTAAATAATATTTGAAAACCAATGTGTTTGGTAATAAGTATATAAGAATTAAATAAAGAAAAAGAAATAAAAATTAATTGCTTGTATATTAACAAATGACTAAACTATCATTAATGAAAATCTAAAGAAAAGGTTAAAATGTAATGGCATTACATGTAATATAACACATGATTTATATTTAAATATTTAAGTGTTCCTAAAATAATAGTATGGATTATCACAGTGTTTAAAATATCTTGAACATACATAAATAAATTATATTATGTAAATATATTTTATTGATAAAATATTTTAGTTTATGCATAAACATATATAATTTTAGTCAAATAAGGTTATAAATTCTTAGATAAAACAACATACGAGACCTTGGCCTCCATAAGGTTTACACAAAGCTGTTTTAAAAGGTGGTTTGCCCACTCCACAACGTTGGTTACAATCTTCTCTTTTATGACATCGTCCTTTGAATTCACAAACGCTTAAATCATCCATAATTCCTGTTTATTATAATTATCATAAGTTTTAGTAAAAAATAAAGATGACCATAATATAAATAATTATAATAAAAAAATTATGCAAATATTTTAGTATGGAAAAAAAAAACTCACGAGTGGACTGAACGTTAACAATAAAAGAAATGATGATCAAAAGAACAACAAAATGAATTTTCGATAGATTTAATAGATTTGATAGATTTGATAAATTTGGTAGATTTGATAATTAATAGATTTGATAATTAATAGATTTAATAGATTTGATAATTAATGATATAATTAGTTTTTTATATAATTTTGTTTAAGTGTTAAATAAAACATAAATTTTTTTTAAATACAAAATAAAAACGTACAAAATTTAAAAGATTTTTTTGTAAAAAAAAAGTTCTACTCTAAAAACAAATAGACATTTCTATATATGACTCCAAATTTAGAGTCAAAAATAGAGATCTCTATCATATAGAGTACCATTGAAGAGGGTTTTACTCTAGAAATGGAGTTTAGAGTAAGTAGGGGTTATTGGTTCTTGTATTTTGGTGGATTTAGAAATTTTCTTTAGATTTGATAAATTTATTGATTTCAAAATCAGCAAAATGGAAAAAAATCAAATCCACTCAAATACCAAGGTTAGACCTTGTATTTGAGTCTTTGTATTTTAGTCATGAAAATCCTTCCAAATCTATTCAAATTCAATTAAAACTCAAATCTTTATAATATTTAGATTTTAAAATGATAGAACCAATAACACTGTATTTCATTATTGATTTTAAAATCATAGAACCAATAACACTGTATTTGAATATAAATTTTAAAATACAAGAACCAATAACACTGAATTTGGTTTGAATTCTCAAATCTATTAAAATACAAATAGAGATTTCTATATATGACAACAAAATACAAGAACCAATAACACCCTCTTCAGACCAAATAGATTTAATAGATTTGATAAATTTGGTTCTTGTATTTTAATAGATTTGAGAATTCAAACCAAATTCAGTGTTATTGGTTCTTGTATTTTAAAATTTATATTCAAATACAGTGTTATTGGTTCTATGATTTTAAAATCAATAATGAAATACAGTGTTATTGGTTCTATCATTTTAAAATCTAAATATTATAAAGATTTGAGTTTTAATTGAATTTGAATAGATTTGGAAGGATTTTCATGACTAAAATACAAAGACTCAAATACAAGGTCTAACCTTGGTATTTGAGTGGATTTGATTTTTTTCCATTTTGCTGATTTTGAAATCAATAAATTTATCAAATCTAAAGAAGATTTCTAAATCCACCAAAATACAAGAACCAATAACCCCTACTTACTCTAAACTCCATTTCTAGAGTAAAACCCTCTTCAATGGTACTCTATATGATAGAGATCTCTATTTTTGACTCTAAATTTGGAGTCATATATAGAAATCTCTATTTGTTTTTAGAGTAGAACTTTTTTTTTACAAAAAAATCTTTTAAATTTTGTACGTTTTTATTTTGTATTTAAAAAAAAATTATGTTTTATTTAACACTTAAACAAAATTATATAAAAAACTAATTATATCATTAATTAAAATACTTAAATGCAATATTAAAAATATTAAAATTAAAATAATATGATAAATGATAACTTAAAAATATATTATTTATACCAAAATAATTGACATGAAAAAAAAATCTAACACGATTAATTCTAGTAGTCTAATAATCTGGGAATCTCAACTTCCAAAGGTTAATATAGCAAAGAATGAAAATAGATGATTTCAAAAAATATTTACTCGACAGAGACAAATCAAAGATAAAGAAGCTCATTTCTCACTTCAAAATTCGTTAATTAATTATTTGTAGGAAAAATCTACTATTGATGATACTTAAATAATATTACATATTTTCTATCTATGTGTTGTAATAAAAAAATATTATTTTGAAAATGTTTTGTTTTTAATAAAATTATAATTTATTTAGTTTTTGATAAACACATAAAATAAATGGATAAAACTTAAATATTTATAAAATTAAAGAACCTAGAATAAATTAATAACTAAATAAAAACAAAATATAATAAGAATATTCTCCATTTAAATTAAAAATAGAGGTAAGGAAACCTAATCTCCATTACATGTTAATGTTTTGTCAAATGTTTTGTCCAGATCTCTTCTTCCAAATCAAACTAGACTTAAATGTCAAAAACATTTTTGACTCATTAATGCTTTTCTTTGCAGATCAATTTTCGTATAAAGCCGAACTTTCAGATCAAGCTGATGATGTGGCTATAAAAGCAATAGTCACCAAAATCAACAAAACATTGTTAGATCGTTTCTATCTATGTTGCATGGAAACGGAAATAGATATGTGGAAATAGAACATTTCAAAACACGGAAAAACCATTTTCAAAAAAATATAGAAATTGAAGTGTTTGGAAACATATATATATATATATATATATATATATATATATATATCAAGCATTAAGCATCTAAATTATATTATAAGTAGAAATATTTAAATTAACAAAATTTAATATATATTTTTAAATAATTATTAAATAATAAAACTTAAAATATGTAAAGTCAAAAAGTTAGAAGATTTTTTTATTATCAATTTCATTACTTCTATTAACCAAAACTATATCTAATTCTAATTTATCGAGAGAACAATTTTCAAACTCAATAATACCAAAATTATTCTTATTTACCAAATCAAAATAATTATTAGCAAATTAATTATTAACTTACTATATAGAATTAAATTGATCATGTAATCTTATTATTATAATTATTTATTTGTTCCAAAAAAATAGTTTTTATCTGGCTTACAAAAGAAACGTGTGTTTCTAAAATGGAAACGCATTTCCAAAGTGTTTCCAAACTAGAATTTTTAGAAAACGCACATTGGACGGAGTTTCCATATATTTCTACACAGTCTAACAGATAATTTCATTCTAAATTGTTTTGCAATTTTTTATTCTCTAAAAAGAAAGTTTAGAGATTTTTTTTGTATATATAATAGTTCCTAGATTCCATTTCGGGTGTTACGATACATGTGTTTGAAAAACATTTTTATACCGTCACACTTTGAGTTTAAAGAAAATATTAAATCTTGTCTTTGAGAGATCCAAAACTCACACCTAGATTATATAGTGATCTTAAGAGAAAAGAGAGTTAGATTTTCTTTAAGTCAAACAACAATGTAAATCGAGAACAAATTGAATTTGGTATTTATCGAATAATTGAATGATGAACAATTATAGTAGAAACTCTATCAATTAGTAATGTTGGAACTTTAATATTTTATTAATTTATATAGTTATTAATTTATCGATTTTGAATAAAATAGATTATTTATTCATAATTAGTTAAAAAAATATTTTCATTAAAATTTATAATATTTTTTAAAATTTTATTATAAAATTAGAGATAAATTGTAAAAGTATTTCAATTTTAATATGAAAAAACAATATATACATAATTTAATAGATTATTATAATTATATATTTGTATAAAATTATTTTTATGGTAATTATTAATTTATAATATTAATAGGACTGTTTGTTTACATAGGTTTTTCGAAAAAATTATTATTTTATTATTTTACCGATTTATATTATGTTTTACACCATCCTAACTTGAGACCAATTTATTGATTTATAGAATTAATTAATTTATCAAATATTAATTTATAGAGTTTTTACTCTACAAAGAATATGAAAAGAGATGTATTTGTACGAAGTACAAGTTCTTAGGTTACAATATAAGTATTTGAGTAAAATGTCCTGAAACATGTAAAAAACTCCCTTAAATCTAAATGCCCCCATCTTCTTTTATACTCCTTCTCGAGCTTCATTTCTAAGCGTATCTCGGAATATCTTGGCTTAAATACTTTGCAGAGATCTTGAGGCTGACCGTTTCTTGGATAAGATCACATCATTTTCTTAACTGATTATTTTATTGAGATCAGATGTTTTTGGTCGAGATAATCGGATGTCGAGCTGCTGCCTCGACGCAGCTCGACTCTTGACGAAGATGGGCTTCAGGCTTTTAACTTTGACTACTCTGTTTAGTGAGCTTACTAGCTCCAGCCATTGCCCCCAGTCCAACAAGAGAGTTTTGGTGAACTTAATGGGTGGTAAGCTTTTGAAATGATCCATGTCTAAATCGATATCACCAAAGTACGGACAGTCGAGATCAAGACCAAATCAAAAGGTTTACTGCAATCTCGTGAGTCGAGCTTATCAGGAGTACTTGTAACTTGCAAAAGGATTTTGACTAAGTGTTAGTTCAATAGATTTTGTCGTTTTAGTTTGTAGAAACTTGACTAAGTGTTTTAGTTAGTTTTTAATTTATTCGAGGCTTAGTTTGTATTGTCTTCTAATGACTTACACAATATTGTATTTCTTGTGTCTTTGACCAAGTATGAAAATTAAATCGGTTAAGAATGAAACTTAGTTCATTGTGACTTTGATGCGTTTTATTAGGCTGTTTGGAAGTCACTAACAATCAAGCAAGATATATTTATTTGTTATGCTAGAGTTTGATCGAGTCATGTGTAGTTGTTCAGGAGTTTGTTCGAGGAATTGAGGCTTTGTTAACCTTGTGAAGGCTACCAACAAGTAAGTGATGTAAATCGTTTCAGGTTTTATTTTAGATGGATTGTTTAGAGGTTGCTAGCGATTGGTTGGACTGTATAAAGGTCCTTTATGAGACAAGAGTGACTTGGGAAGGCTAGAGCTAGTATAAGATCCGAGAGACTTACAAGAGCTCTTATGAGATCTTAGAGACTTGGACAGGCAAGAGCGCATGTAAGATCTGAGAGACTTGGATTGATAAGAGCTCGTATAAGATCTGAGAGACTTGAACATGCAAGAGCTCGTGTAAGATCTAAGAGGCTTGGACATGCAAGAGTTCTTATAAGATCTGAAAGACTTGGATGTGAAAATTCTCATATAAGATCTGAGAGACTTGGATGTGCAAGAGCTCATATAAGATATGAGAGACTTGGATGTGCAAGAGCTCTTGTAAGATCTGAGAGACTTGGGTATGCAAGAGCTCGTATAAGATTTGAGAGACTTGGACATGTAAGGGCTCATGTAAGGCTTTGAAGAGACTGGTAAGAGCTCGTATGAGGTTATGTAGACTTGGACTAACAATAGTTTGTATGGAACATTTAGAGACTGGGATGATCAAGAGCTCGTACGAAGACACTCATGGACTTGAGCTGGCAAGAGCTCGTATGAGGTTTTCAGAGACTTGGACCGGCAATATCTCGTATGAACAATTAGAGGCTTGAGTGGGCAAGAGCTCAAAAAAGTAGTCAGAGACTTGAACTGGCAAGAGCTCAAACAAAGATACTCAGAGACTTGAAATGGCGAGAGCTTGAAAAAATATAGTCAGAAGTTTGAACTGTCAAGAGCTCGCATGAGGTTTTAAAGAGTGATAGGTGGCTGTGCTTGGGGTCGAGTTGCCTACGTTCCAAATAGTTTAATTTTTGGGGGTAATTCTTTATATTTAGTATGTTTAAAGGTTCATGACGTTCCATGGTTGCAGTTCATGTTTCCCGGTGCTGACTTCGGTGAGTATGTAGACACTTTCGCGAATTACATGGGTCATGAGATAAGGACCTCCCTAGTTCGTGTCGAGTTTACCTGCATTCTCTTCCTTCTTATAATCGAATACCTTTCATAGGACGAGCTCTCATACTTTGAACCTCCTCTGTCTAAAAGTAAAATTGTAGTAGCAAGCTACCGCTTGTTGGTAATTCTAGATTCGACAAAGGGCATGGTCCCGACGTTCTCGACGAGGTTGAGTTCGTCGATTATCATTTGGTTATTTAGCTCTTCGCTTTCTGGGCTTTTTATTCCGTTGAAGACTGGTTACCAAGATTTTGGATGAAGCTCAGCTTCGATGCAATAGGCTTACGAAAACAGGGTTTCTTCTATGGCTTTTCGTGGTGTTGTTCTGAAAGCCCAAAGTACCCCACGAGTTTGTCGCTTCATTTGGCTTTTCACTTGTCGAGTCTGTTTTTTACTTTCTCCATTATGGACTTATTGGCAGCCTCAGCTTGTCTATTCTCTTGTCAGAGGCGTGCCCACATGCATTTCAAAGAAACATTGGTGTAGAGCAGCCATTTATTTTTTTAATTATAGAGCAGCAAATGTTTTTTAAAAAATCTATTTTTATTATTAGTTGTAATGTTATATTGTATTAATCTCAAATATGGATATGGGTCTACACATTATATATGAGTTTACAAAATATAAGTTAACAATAATAAGTCAAATTGATATTAATTTATTATTAAAGAATTTAGATTTGGAGTAATTAAAGAAAAAAATAAGCATAATATCTTTTTTTCCTTTTTTTGCGCGGATCTAATATTAAAAAATAAAGTTTATTAGTACAAAGTTTTTATAATATTGTTTTAATAATTAGTTACGATTAAAGTAAAAATATTAATAATTAATTTTAGCATTTTTTTCTTTTAAATTATTTTTTATTAATTTTCAAAATAGTTTTTTATCTGTAATTGGTAGGCGATTTTAAAAAATTGATCACTAATTTTGTGAAAATAAAAAAGGAAATTAGTTTTATTATTACATTTTAGTTTATTTAATTTAATTTAATTATTTTTACTATATAACAATTATATTTATTATTATAAGATTTTTTTATAAATAAAAGTATTTTTTGATTTTTTGTTTTTGTCCGTTATTGTCCGTTATTAGAGTTGGCACGGCTCTATCCCTTGTGAATAGCGAGGTGTCTGAATAAAAGAGGCGTATTCTCCAAGTTTTGCAAAAATCGGTGAATGCATTAGAGATGATGAACTATAAGCTATTGGATCTGTTCGTTTGCCTGCCGCAGGAGGCTGCGGCTGCGGCTGCGAGCAATTCAAATCTTGTTCGTTTACCTGATGCGTCTTCCTGCGACCAAACGCTGCAACTAGACGTTGCGTCCTGCGTTCGACTTTTTTGGACGCAGATGAAATTCAGCGTTGAAACTGCGATTAAATCTGTAAATGACAAAAATAACCTTGGTGTTGTTATTGAATTACAAAAAATACCATTTTCTACCCTAAATCATTCATCGATCTCAGAATAGATCTGTATCTCAGGTTTGTTGATTTCTTCTCTTTGCTTTTCTTTGTATTTCTCTCTCTCTCTTTCGTTTTGTTTTGGTTTTAATTTTGTGCTTCAATTATTCTATCTCTCGATTTGCTTTGTTTATTGATTCTCCTAGTGCAGTGCATAAGAGATGTGGATTATGTGAATTTCAAATTGTGTGTGTGCACAGCCTCGACTTTGTTCTTTCTCTTTAGGATGTAAAAATTTTGTATTGATTGAACCTCAGCCGCAACATTAACCAAACAAACAAAATTAAGGAAGCTGCGACCAAACGCTGCCATTAACCACCCATTTAATAAACGAACAAACTTGCGTTTAGACGCTGCGGTTAAACGCGCGACCAACAAACAAACAACAATTGCTGCGTCTAAACGCAGCGTCTGGTCGCAGGATTATAGCCGCAGCCGCAGGCGGCAAGCAAACAAACAGGGCTATTGTCGGTTATTATTTTATGTGGGAGTCCGTGATGACAGATCTCTTTTATTTGCTGAAATGATTATGTCTTAATCCATTTAGTAAAGTACTGGGTTAAGACTAATAAGTATTTCGCTTTTCTTTTCCTAGATGTAATAAGTGGACTTGGACCACCTAATGAATAGATAAGGAGCTGATACCAAGGATAGTTTCTCAACTGGTTGATGGATAATCAGAGTATGTATTTGACACTTATCACATTCTGTGGAATATGCTTTGCATTCGGCGATCATGATAGGCCAGAAAAAACTTTGTCGTTTTATTCTTATGGCTAGGGTTCACCCACTAGAGTAACTTCCGCAGGACCCGTCGTGAGTTTGCTTCATCACTACCTTAATTTGTTTCCCATGGATGCATCTCAGGTATGGTCCGGACAGGCTTCGCTTGAGGTACTGGCCCTGAAAATTTTAGGACGGGTACCCAATTCCCACCCGTACCCGTTTTAAATTTTTCGTTCCATTCCTTTTTCCGTTTAAAAAAATGCACGTTCGGAATCGTTTATTTTATTCAAACGGGTAAAGAAAAGGGTAAGGAAATCGGATCGGAAACCCGAATTTCCGTTTAAAAAAAATAATATTTCAAAAAATTATATACTTTCCCAAATTTTGTTGAATTTTACCGATATTTTTTAAAATTTTCTGAAAATTTCCAAAATTTCCCAAAATTTCCCAAAAAAATACCCAAAATTTTCCAAAATATATGTCTTTAAATTGAGAGTTTGGGATTCATGTTCCCGTCTCATACCCGCAGATTCCCGTCCCGTACCCGTAGTTTTCCGTTCTATTTTTGTCAGATCCTTTTATGGGATCATTTCTCAATTTCCAAATTTTCCGTTTCCATCCCGTTCTCGTAAATTCTCTTCTAGAATCCCAAAATTTTCAGGGCTATACTGGATGATTGGAGTTCTCTAATCGTCTTTGTGAGGTCTGTGGTGATGTTCCCGATCAGACCATTTGGTGCGTCCCCCGCACACGTTCGTGTTGGGCTTGGATGTGTTTTTGGGTATTACTAGCACAGTGCCGTTGGATAATCATTAGGCCCATTAACTGGCCCACGATCTATTTTCTTCTCTCCATTTCTCTCTCAAGTTTGGGGGAGAACTCAACAGTGTGAATTAGGGTTTTACCCGAAAACCTCAGAGAGAGATAGACACTACGAGGTTCTCTATTCTCGTTGATTACTGATCCGCCGGACAAATGGCGTTGCGACATCTGAGCCGACCGAGAGACATCGTAAAGAGATCGACGAAGAAGTACCTCGACGAACCGCTTTACCACCGTCTCTTCAAAAATGGCGGCTCCGAGGTCAGTGTTCGGCAGCAGCTGAATCAGTTCCTCAAAGGTACTAAGCACGTCTTCAAATGGGAAGTAGGAGACACGATCAAGAAGCTCCGAAGTCGCGGCCTTTATTATCCGGCACTCAAGGTTTCATCTTATTTCTGGAAATCCCATTTAGATGCTTGGGATTAGTTCCACAATCGCATTTTCACAATGATTCTCTGATTATACAACCAGTTTGCTTCAACCTGTAGAAATGTAGATTAAGGACGAACAATAAGGTTTCATCTTATTTCTGGAAATAGCTTCTTCGATTCAATGGGATTAGTTCTTCTAGCGGATTTTCACAATTGATTCTCAGAGTATACAACCACTTTGCTTCAACCTGTTGATTAAATGTGGAAATGTAGTTTCTTAAAGTGGATAGCTTGATGCTCATGAAGATTGGGATTAGATCCACATATAATTCTCAGATTATACAACCATTGCTTCAACCTGTTGAGTACGTGTAGAAATGTAGATTCGTAAAGTGGATAGTTTGATGCTCATGAAGAACAATTTAGTAATTGTTGGGATTAGTTTCCACAAGCGGATTTTCACAACTGATTATCAGATCATACAACCATTGGCTTCAACCTGTTGAATACATGTGGAAATGTAGATTCGTAAAGTGTATAGTTTGATACTAATGACGAACAATTTAGTAATTGGTGTAGAGGCAGATAGAGATGCTCTTGAAATTGGTGATTTCACTGTGTGATGTTTGTTCCTTTAGTTAGGCTTCTGCTTGCGAATTCTTATTGTAGAGTTATTTTGGGCTTTTTCAGCTATCTGAAGTTATGGAACATAAAGGTATGAACAAGACGGTGAGTGATCAAGCAATCCATCTTGATCTTGTTGCCAAAGCTCGAGGAATTGCTGCTGGGGAGACTTATTTCGTCGATCTTCCTGAAACATCGAAAACTGAGCTCACTTATGGTTCTCTTTTGAACTGTTATTGCAAAGAGTTGATGACCGAGAAAGCGGAAGGTCTGCTAAACAAGATGAAAGAGCTCAACATTACCGTTAGCGCCATGTCGTACAACAGCCTCATGACCCTTTACACAAAGACCGGACATCCCGACAAGGTTCCTGCGATGATTCAAGAAATGAAGGCCGAGAATGTCATGCCGGATTCGTACACATACAATGTCTGGATGAGGGCATTAGCTGCTACAAATGATGTTTCTGGTGTCGAGAGAGTCATCGAAGAGATGAACAGAGATGGTAGAGTTGCTCCAGATTGGACCACATACAGCAACATGGCCTCTATATACGTCGATGCGAGACTATCTGAGAAAGCTGAGAAGGCTCTTCAAGAACTGGAGATGAAAAACACGCAAAGGGATTTCAAGGCTTATCAATTTCTTATCACATTGTATGGAAGACTGGGAAAACTGACTGAAGTTTATAGGATTTGGCGTTCGTTGAGGCTGGCTATTCCGAAAACCACGAACGTAGCGTATCTGAACATGATACAAGTGCTTGTGAACTTGAAAGATTTACCTGGCGCAGAGACACTGTTCAAGGAATGGCAAGCGAACTGTTCTACGTATGACATCCGGGTTGTAAACGCGATGATTGGAGCTTATGCAAGAGAAGGTCTCATCGAAAAAGCGAAAGAGCTCAAGGAGAAAGCTCGAAGAAGAGGAGGAAAGCCCAACGCTAAAACGTGGGAGATCTTCATGGATTACTATGTAAAGAGTGGTGATACGGTTGAAGCACTCAAATGTATATCTGAGGCAGTTTCTGTCGGCAAAGGAGATGGTGGCAAGTGGTTACCGTCACAGGAAACAGTCAGAGCTTTGATGAGCCAATTCGAGGGAAAGAAAGATGTTAATGGAGCTGAGAATTTGGTGGAGATATTAAAGAAGGGAACAGATGATGTAGGCGCAGATGTGTTTGAATCTTTGGTAAGAACATACGCAGCAGCAGGAAAGAGCCCTCCTGCTATGCGCCGGCGCTTGAAGATGGAGAACGTGGAGGTTAATGAAACGACAAAGAAGCTTCTCGATGAAATATGTCAGGAAGAATGAGATATGTTCCTTCATTTTTTTTTTCTCCTTCAGGCAAGACATTATTACTGTGTAAGGGCACTTGCATTCTAAGAGCTCTGCTTCTTATTGCTAATAAAAATAGGATTTATTTATATGATTGTGAATCGGCAAATCAATCGTATGGGTCTGTTTTTCTTTTACCTTAAAGACTGTTTGTTCATGTTTTGTTTGTTTCTGTGAATTGTTTTCAGCTTTTAGCTTTGATCTACAGTTGAGAGGGTGAAACTTTCACAATGTAATCACCTTTTTAGAGATCTATCAAATTTTCGTCAAAAGAAACCAGAAACAAAAAAACCCATCAAAATGTTTTTTTAAATTGTAGATGCTTAAGAATAAGAAACTAGTGAGTAGTGAGGGTTGGTAAGATTCTTGAAATGGCTAAAAATTCTATTATAATTGGATTTTTGAAATGGCTAATTTTTTTTTTATTAGGCTAAGGCTCAGACCGAGGCTAAATCTGAGCTAAAACTGCTGCTAAACCCACTAGAACTTGAATAGCAATTACATGCTTACCCATGGATAGTTAAATGTTCCTCATGCCTTTAATGGGGGAAAACTATCAAAGATGTGAATAGCTATTTGAGATCTGCAAAAAAATTCTCAATGAAAACATCAGTCTTCTGATATCCAGAAAATCAAACCTTAAATTTTTGAAGCAAATGACATCTGTTCAGCATTCTTTTCCTGAAGTCTGATGCCTTTCTTGGACTCAAGGATACCCTCTTAAAATGGATCCGGAAGAATAAGTTTGTAAATATTTTGAATTTTCATCTTCTGAGTATGCAAAGGAATATTAATATGGCTCGTCTCAATATATGGATTCCCTTCAAGTGTTTACAATTAACTTTCTAGATTGTGGCAAAATATAATTGTATTTGTGGTTTTTTTTTGAACAATTTTTGGACCATGAAATTTTTGTTTCTGGGTTCTTATTTGTTAGAATTTGAATTTGATCAAATATTTAATGAAGTTGAATTTATCAGTCTGTTAAATTTTTGATGAATTTAAGTTTATCGTATCAATTTATTAGATTTTTGATAAATTTGAGTTTATTGTAGGGATTTGTTAGATTTTGGATGCATTTAGGTGATGGCTCTGTTGGATTTTTTTTTTTAAAATTTGAATTTATCACTGTTCAATTTTTTAAGATAAATTTAGATTTATGGTATGAATTTATTAGATTGCGGATGATATTGTATTTATTGCATTTTTATGATTTTTTTTCTTTCATAAAAACTGTTTTTTCTTTATTTATAAAGACTGTTAATCTTATTCGTTTTTGCATCTAGATTATGTATCATTTAGATATTATTCGTTTTTAAAACTAATTTTTGCCATCAGATACAACATTTGAATGTCATATTATTTGTTTATGTATTTATAAAAAAATATAGATGCAAACTATATTAGCTTAAACCGTTCTAGTCTACTTTTTTCTCAACCACCTAACCCTAGTACTTAGCTCAAAATTCAAGCAAATATCTACCTGAGAGTTTTCCTTGTCGGCTCCCTTATCTCTGCTTTCATCATCTCATTTCCTCCATTCTGCTGGGAAATCTATTGTCATGTAGTGGACTACGAACTGTAAAATCATTCAAAAATAATCAGTCCTCAGCAAATGATCAAAAAGATATAGTTTTCAATTCATTTATTTTATCTACAAGTAAAATTATTATTTTTAAAGATATTACAAATTAATAGTTTTTGTGGAAGTAGAGTTCGACATAAAATAAGGAAAATATAATTTTGGCGGAAAACTCATTTTTGGTGAGAAATATAATTTTTTGATTTTGTGGTTTTGGCAAGAAAACACCAGTTTATTGTTTTGACAAAAAAACTCAGTTTTATGGATTTGAGAAAAATTGTGGTTTCACGATTTTGGTAAAAAAAACTCGATTTTATGGTTTTCGGAGAAAACACAAATTTACAGTTTTGGTAGAAAATTCGATTTTATGAATTTGGCAAAAAAAATGTAATTTTATGATTTTAATGAGAAATTATGGATTTGGTTAGAAAACTTGGTTTTACGATTTTTGAAGGACAAACTCAGTTATACATTTTTGACAGGAAAATCCGGTTAGTGATTTTGGCGGAAAAACTCAATTTTGCATTTTAAGGAAAAAACATTATTTTGCGGTTCTGACAGGAAAAATACAATTTTGCATTTTTTATGGAAAGTTAAGTTTACATTTTTTTATAAAAAACTATAATTTTACTATTTTTATTTAAAATTTTGTTTTTGATGATAAGTAATAGTTTAGTTATATTTTTCTATTATATAAAATGATATTTTGGGTTTTGAGATTCAAATGCTATATCCCAATTTTTTTTTTTTTTTTTGCATTTCAAATATTTAAATTATTTTTTAAAAAAATTGATTTTGCATCCAAATACAGTATCCAATACCAAAACCAACAAAGTCTTAGTTTGTCTTTCTCTTTTTTTTTAAAAAAAAACTAAAACTCAGTTATACATGTTTAGTATGTCATCAAATTTTCGGCAAAAGAAACATCAAAAATTCTATCCAAAAGTTATTTAAATTTGTCGATTTAATCAGGATCCTGGAAATGTCTAAAAAAACTATTATAATTACATTAGATAAAAGAAAATACAATTTACATAATTGAGAATCAGTGTTTGAGGAATTAGTTAAAGTGTATTTGTGTGGTTCGATCATCTAATCAATGTAGCAAGAAACAAGCAATTAGTTCCCATCTTCCTCAGCTCATCTGCAGCGTTCTGAACGGTGTTAACCTGACGCGAATCAACAAACCCGTTGACACAAACGCCGAAATCCGAAACAGCCGCGGTCAAAAACATTTTCAGCGACAAATTATTTCGTTTCTTGATGCTGTTCTTCGCCTTCCGAAGATTGAAGGCCGCGTCCGTAAGAGTTGCGTAGCAAATTGAGACTTGTTGGTTCCCATTTTTGTACCTTGCAGCGTTTGCAATCGCCAATCTCGTCTTAGTCTCGAGGGCACAAATCATGCTGCGCGTGGCTCGTCTCGGACTCGAGCCTTTCACCATTGGCCGACACAAGGTCGGGTATGCAGTTTGGTCGCAGAGGCCCTTGAAACGCGCTTCTGCGGCTTGGTTTGCTGTCAAGAGGATCACGGTAACGGCGATGGTCGTGAGGTAGAGCTGGCTTTTGTTGCAGCCCGCCATAGTTTTCTTTAAATTGTTCTTTATAAAATTGGAAAGAAATTATCATGGGAAATTGTCTAATTAAGTTCCTCTCGCTATGAATAGAAATATATGTTTGGTTTCACAATATTATTGGTAGTGGTTGTTTTCTTGGGAAACTATATAACTTGATTGTTTGAGGTACAACTCCTTTTTAGGAGAAACTTATCCTCCGATAAGAGAGATTTGTACATTCATATTAACTAAGAGCATCCACAATTAGAGGTTTTCATAAGAGTTTCTTAATATAGTAATATATTTATATTTAACTAAACTGTTGATTTAAATTAATATGTTATTAGTGGGTTTCTCAACTTTTTTGATAAACCCATTCATAAAATATTAATTAAATCTAGATATACATATTAATAAATTAAATATGAATATATTTTTATGTTGAGAGACTCTTATAAAAAACTTTCATTGCAGATGGTCTAATCCGCACCGTCAATTCTCTCTTTACAAGCACAAATGTCATACAATACATTTGATTTATCGAAAAAAGCAAATTATAAGATAATCAGTCAAGTTTGCAATACTCATTTTTATTTTATTTTACTAGTTGTTTTCGTAATTAATTGTAGGCTTTTTCCTTTTTAAGAATAACAAACTAATAGCACGTAGGTAGAGTTTGAAGTGATCGATGGACAATCATCAACTTCCAACTCAATCACTTAAACCTTATTTTTATGGCTAATGTTTTCAGTGATGTGTATCGTCGTCTCGCCAGACCGGTATACTGTAGAAACTGCAATCTTTAAGTACATCGGTATGCCCGGTTTGTACTCGAACATGATGTGCTTGGCACTGTTTCTGCAGTCTATGTAGACACAGAGTATTGTTGTATACTATATGCAATTGTATTTGTATTTACAATCTTGTTTTAATAGAATCGTTTCTAGACTACTAGTTCCAAAAAACCCAAATTCGTAAAAAAACTTTATTTCTTCTTTACTTTTTTTTTTTTACTTTGCTCACTTGTTTGGTTTAATAATCATTTGACAACATAGATTTAGCCACATATCGCACTTTCATGTTGGAAAATGATGATGATTGTTGACATGAAATAATGATAACACTAAAATTAAGATATATATTTCCTTAAAAAACCATACAACTCTAAAAGAAGATAATAATACAATTAAATGTACATTTGAAATCCTACAAAGACTACAATTTGTCTTTATCCTGTAGCTGTTGAGTTTTGACTAGTAAATCATACAAATACACAACAACACCGAAACCAACGTAACAATGACGAGGTGGCGATCATTGCCTTACCTTCCATTACAAGCTGGTCAGTATTCGACGTATTTGTAATTTATTATTACTGACGCAGATTTTTGTCCGTTGGGATTCATCAATAATTTTTGTTTTCTTACAGATTTGGCTGTCCTAGTCACCTTATCTAGTTATATCTTATAAATTTACTTTTTTTGTTTGGTCTAAAAACAATTTTTAATTAATATATTGTCAATGATTATTCAAACTTTATTAAATTTTTCTTCGTGAGGTCCGAAATTTAAAAAATCCAAAAAGATGTTGAAAAATCAAACGGTGAGTGCTGATATGAAATCATCATTGACGTAAAAAAAATATAAAATTAGTTTTCTTCTAATCATAAAAACTTTGAAATTAATACTATCAAAATGTATGGAATTCAAAAATCCTAAGAAGACTACAATTTTTGTTTTTCTTCTTTTGACTAATAGAAAATTCCACACAGAAACACCCACTCCACTCTCTCCACTCCTATAAATCCCACTCGAATCTGCTTCTGCTTCTGAATCAACCAAAACCCAGTTTGCTTTGTGTCTTTTTTCCCTTGATTCATCATCAATGGCTGAAGCATGCAGAGTTCGGAGGATGAAGCTTGGGAGCCAAGGCCTTGAGGTTTCGGCTCAGGGACTTGGTTGCATGGGTCTCTCTTCCTTCTACGGCGCTCCGACACCTGAAACTAACGCCGTCGCTCTCCTCCGCCACGCCATTAACGCCGGTGTCACGTTCCTAGACACTTCAGACATATACGGCCCCGAGACTAACGAGCTGCTCCTGGGCAAGGTAAACAAATCTTGTGGATTTGAATTTGGGATTTGAGTTTTCAGGCTATGCTTTAGGGTTTAGTATTGGAGATAACTTGGAAAGCAAGAATTAGGGTGTCATTTACGGTTCATACCAATAATCCAGCTTTTACATTTGCTGACAGGCTTTGAAAGACGGGTTGAGGGAGAAAGTGGAATTAGCGACGAAGTTTGGGATCACTTCTTCTGAAGATGGAAAGTTTGGTTTCAGGGGAGATCCAGAGTATGTGAGGTCTTCTTGTGAAGCAAGCTTAAGGCGTCTTTGTGTTACCTCCATTGATCTTTATTACCAGCATCGGATTGATACCACTGTCCCCATCGAAGTCACGGTAATGGCTTCTTGGTCTCCCACTTTGTGTTCAAAAGTTACTGATACATCTCATAGATTGCTCTGTTTCTTGTGCTGGTTGTACCTTGTTCATGAAGAAACTAATGCCCTGTTTCTTGTGTTGATTTTGGTGAATCTGTTTTATGAAGATGGGAGAACTGAAGAAGCTTGTGGAAGAAGGTAAAATAAAGTATATCGGTTTGTCTGAAGCTTCAGCTTCAACTATAAGAAGAGCACATGCTGTTCATCCCATAACCGCTGTGCAAATAGAATGGTCCTTGTGGTCGAGAGACGTGGAAGAAGATATCATTCCTACTTGCAGGTGCGATTGAATCAGAATCAGAATCAGAATCAGCCATAACTGTCCTCTTCGTTTACATCTTTAAATCTCATCTCTTGTAATATCTCTAGGGAGCTTGGGATAGGAATTGTCGCTTATAGCCCTCTAGGAAGAGGTTTCTTTGCATCAGGACCTAAGCTTGTTGAGACTCTGGACCAAGATGACTATCGAAAGGCAAGTACATATGATTGATTCAGTTCTCTGGTCCGTAGAAACATTTCAAGATATAGAGTCATATGAGTATGTTACAGGGTCTACCGAGGTTCCAAGATGAGAATCTTGACCACAACAAGATTCTCTACGAGAAAGTCCAGGCGATGGCGACAAAGAAAAGCTGTACTCCTGCACAACTAGCCTTGGCATGGGTTCACCACAGAGGAGATGATGTATGTCCCATTCCAGGAACCTCCAAGATCGAAAACGTAAACCAGAACATTGGAGCTTTGTCCGTGAAGCTCACCCCTGAAGAGATGACTGAGCTTGAAGCCATTGCCCGACCGGATTTCGTGAAAGGGGAACGATATGACAACAACATGGTTACTTACAAGGACTCGGAGACTCCACCTTTGTCTTCTTGGAAAGCAGCATAAAACACATCTTTGGACTGCGGAAGTTTCTCTGTTCTGCTGAGTTTATGATCTGTTTGGTAACTGGTTTAAGGGTCTACATGATTAAGGCATTGGCCAAAATCACGGTCATATGATTGTGTGTGTGTAGTAACTGTGAATAAGTGTGTAATATGGTCTGCGAGTTTGCAATAAGAAAGAGGCAATGCCTAAGAAAGAAAAGTTTATGTGAGTGTGATGTGTCTTTTTAGGTTACTTGTGTTGCAATGTAATAAATGGATTATGAATGGTTTTGTCGTTGACTGCTTGTCACAGATCTTTCTTTTTAGGTCTTACGAGAAATTGATAAACAATAACAAAATAGGTTGAAGAGAAATGTAAGAGCTGCTTTTGAGGCGAGTTTAAAGCGTCTGGATGGGTATAAGCCCTCCTCTTCATGCGATGGTTTCAAATTTTCCAAGTTGCTTCATCTTTGGCTTTGGATATGATTGAGCTAATAGGTTCTTTGAAAACAGATTGGAGACAAATGAAATAAGTATGAATGATGAACTGAGAGCAAGAATAGAGAGATTGTGTGTTTTTGAATAGAATTTATTCTTTCTGATTTGATAATAATTGCATTTACTCATGTGAGTCAAACTGTTGCATTATTCCCAAATTCATTATGTAAATCGGTTGTTGGTGTTTCTCGTAAATTTTTAATTGTTAGTTTAGAGTTTGATTTAAGTTAAAACTTTTCACTTTGGTAAGAATGTGTTAACTTCGTTATTGGGCATTTTAGATTTTAATAACTGCTTAATAAACTTAAAATTCGTAAACCGGCAAATACCGTTGTAAAGAAAATTGTACAAATTATTTATGTACTTGGAAACAATTCGTCAACCATTGACTACTACAGTAGCTACGGTTAAAATGGCCAGGTTAATTACCAAACCAATCGCTTTATAAGATCAACTAGTAGCCGTAGTCAGACCGGTTTACTAGTCATAAATCGAATTGGATAGTTAATCAATTTATAAACCGTGGATTACTCCAATTTTCGGCTTATTTCATACACCAGCAAAGCTACAAGTGTCCCCACTACAAGCCAATTCAAGAGCCAAGACTCGATCGATCGATCAAGAGAGAGAGGTGTGAGAGAAATCCATGGCGACTTGTGAAGTGAGGAAGATGAAGCTGGGAAGCCAAGGCCTTGAGGTATCGGCGCAAGGTCTCGGCTGCATGGGCATTTCCGCTTTCTACGGTCCTTCGAAGCCGGAAACTGAAGCCATCGCTCTTCTCCACCACGCTATTCACTCCGGAGTCACTTTCCTCGACACCTCCGATGTCTACGGTCCCGAGACCAACGAATTGCTCATCGGAAAGGTTCGGATTCCGAAAATTCCCGATCTGCGAATTGGGGTCATCTTCTGTTTTGATTCGAGATGCTTTATATGATTGATTTTGGAGCAGTCGTCAAATGGAATTGGCCTTGATTCTTTGAGCTTCACAATTGTAGATATGATTTTTCATTGTTGAGATTGTTGAATTCCGTTAGGCTCTGAAGGATGGTGGAATGAGGGAGAAAGTTGAACTTGGTACTAAATTTGGAGCCACTTATGCAGAGGGGAAGAGAGAGATCAAGGGAGATCCTGAGTATGTGAGAGCTGCTTGTGAGGCTAGTTTAAAGCGTCTTGATGTTGAATGCATTGATCTCTATTATCAGCATCGGGTCGATACTCGTGTCCCTATCGAAATCACTGTAAGCCCTCCTCTTGCAAATCCTCATCCAGACCAAGTTTTCAAAGTTTCCAAGTTGGTTCATCTTTGGCTTTGGAAATGATTGAACTAATAGGTTCTTAGAAAGTAGATTGTGGACATATGATATATGGCTTATTTCACTTTATCCTCTGTTTGTGATATTGCTAGCTTATTCCCTGAAGGGGTTTTGTTCAATTATATGGTTGCTTCTGGTTTGCCACACGTACTGATCTTTAGAAAAGTTGCTTCATTTGACAATTTCTTTTTTGTCTGTCTACTCCAAGATGGGAGAACTCAAGAAGCTAGTCGAAGAAGGTAAAGTAAAGTACATCGGTTTGTCTGAAGCCTCTGCGTCAACTATCAGAAGAGCACACGCGGTTCACCCGATAACAGCCTTGTAGCTAGAATGGTCCTTGTGGACGAGAGACGTGGAAGAAGAAATCGTCCCGACGTGCAGGTATATTGAATTTATCACCTTTTCTTGGTGCAGTTCATGAATCATGTAGCATTAGCTCTTTCTTTCTCCAGGGAGCTTGGGATTGGGATTGTTGCTTACAGTCCACTAGGAAGAGGCTTCTTTGCATCAGGACCAAAGCTTGTTGAAAAGCTAGACAATGATGACTTCAGAAAGGTAAATTACTACTATTTGCATTCAATGAACCTTATAAACTGTAGATCTGCTCAACTCTGTTTCTTTTCTTTTTATAATCGGAGACTCTTCCAAGATTCCAGCAAGAAAACTTAGACCACAACAAGATTCTCTACGAGAAGGTTTGTGCGTTGTCGGAGAAGAAAGGATGCACTCCTGCACAACTAGCCCTCGCGTGGGTTCATCACCAAGGAAATGATGTTTGCCCCATCCCAGGAACCACTAAGATCGAAAACCTCAACCAAAACATTGGAGCTTTATCAGTGAAACTCACTCCCGAAGAGATGACTGAGCTCGAGATCATTGGCCAACCAGAGTCTGTGAAAGGAGAAAGATACACGGCCATTGTGCCCACCTTCAAGAACTCTGACACACCACCGTTGTCTTCCTGGAAAGCCGCTTAAAACCGGTTAGAAAGTTTCTCTGGTTATGGTTGTACTACATGGCATTGTGTCCACTTCATTCTTAGCTTGAGAGAGAGAGAGAGAGAGATGTTATATGACCTCTACGCTTAGCTTTATGTTTGCCAAATGAAAATTTAGGTTATGTGTAATTGAAAAGACGTTTGATGTCCTTTGTAGGCTTTAACTGTTGTCGAATGATGTTTAGTCTTAACTAAACGGCTGTTCCATTTTAAATGCCTTGTCTTGACAATATTCATTGCATAATAATGAAACTAATAACAGTTTTAATTATATATGCGATCAAAAACTTGGAGATGATACAGTTGAAGTTACAAGATATATTACATGATGATTCATAGAAGAAAAGGACATGGTTTTGGATTTGAAACTACAAATGCAAAACACAACTCAAAATTGATCATATGTCAAACAGAACCCCTTTCATTACATGTATCGATAAGAAACAAAAAAAAAAAATTATTATGATTATTTTTTTGTTTTTTGGGGATTTTTGTGAAAAAGAATAACGTATACCTAGACAAAATACACGATGATTAGTAGGATTTACTAGTAATAACATCGATAAGAACAGAGTCAGAAGCTATGTGTGTTCGATTATCTTGATCCTGTCTCCAGAAGCCAATCATCGAATGTGAGCTATTTGGAGGCATACTGGACATGTCACTGAAAATAGGAACTCAGAGACAAAGAATAAGCAGTGTCGATTGACACCACACATGTGTGTCAATGGACACCAATCGTGAGACGTGTACGTGAGTTTTATAAAATTTTGAAGATTTGCAAGATTGACCTAGAAGTTTCACTTATTGGCACATTTGTCCCACTCGTGTTATTGATTGTATTTAGATTTTTAGAATCATTGTTAGACGATTATCTTATTTTATATTGAGACTTAGAAAGAGGTTAGATAAGAAACTTTTGGGGTGATAAGTACGTACTCTCTTTTTTAGAAAAGAATTTTGAATTTCTTTGTATTTTTATTATGCAATTTTTTTTTTCATAATGTTTTCTCAATTCACCATATCCGAATAATTTGCTAATTAGGTTTGGGTTATTCGAATGTTGATGATGAATTGTTAGAATTGCAATACTGTTAGGATTAATCTTTTGGGTTTTCATGTAGACTGCATTAACACTGATTTTAAGATTGATCACCTAAAAATCAGATCTTAGGTTGATTAATAGATGTGAAAGTAAAATTAATCACCAAAACTATCTTAGATGAGCAAAATATATATTTACAAAAGAAATTTAGTTTAGAGATTTTGTGAATAATCGAACTTAAATTTTAATGTTTGTCTGAATTATTTGAATTTGCAAAGGAACTTGGGATTCTATGATTTAGACATAGATAATCTCTGCAACGAAAATTGGTTGATTTTATAATTATGTTTCGAGTTCTAGAACGGTTCTTAATAAATATCATGACAGTTTTCATTCTGCAATTTTGAATTTAACCTGAGAATACCTCAAGGCCTAGCAAATGTCTCTTTGATTTTAAAACCTTATAATCGATCATCTGTTGCTTTTCATTAGTTATTTGCATTTCATTTATATATTCTCTGAGCTAAATTTGAATATAAAGTCTGATATGTAACAATTTAAATCTCTTGAGATTCAATAAACCTTTAGATTTTTGTTTTGGTCAAACTTTTATTTGCATTAACTTAACAAAGTTTTTGCCCCAAACGGAGATGATACAACCAGCCACCAAGAGCCAAACATAGTAAAGCATTCACCCACACGTTGGTGGAGCACAAAAGGTAAAAACAACAACAATAACTCAAACAGAGATAGAATGATAAATGGGAGCTAACAAACTCAGCCAACGATAAACGAGAGCTAACAAGCTTAACCGAAGCAACATCCAAACAAGAGCAGACTGTGCTGTCTTGATTGAAACCACCAAGAGAAAAGAAACCACCAAGAGGAAAAAACACAGTCTCCATAGTCGAGAAAGTGAAGCCATCAGCACCATTAAATATTGAACAAGAGACTAATAGCCTCATGACTTTTGTTCTAAACAGAACTACTTTCGACACAATGCTCTCTGAAACAATACCACTCAAAACAAGTAAAATATATGGGAGGAAAACAGACTCCATAGAGGATAGATAGAGACTATAGAAGTCCAAAATCTGATTCAATGGAAGAGGGCTACTAAGACAATCGTTCTTCCGAACTGCCACTTCAGAAAGGAACTTGAAACTTCCGTCAAATTGAAAACGGGACAAGCCCTGCATACTGCAGTAAAGAGCCGCACTGAGGCGGAAATGAAGATATCCAGACTCTACAACACAAAGCGTTTCCCATCCAGTAAACGGCTGTTCCAAGACTGAAGAAACAAAAGACGAATAGTAGGAGCAAACCTGGGGGAGAGGGAGAGACAGAACGGCTTCGAGGCGAGGGGGTGGAGAGGCGGCATCAATGCTTTCGAGGTGGAGAGGCGGTAAGAAAACGGGACTGCATACTGCAGAAGGAGGGCACCCAAACACCAATAGTGAATCCCTAGAGGATACAAGGAAAGCAAGCTCTCAGACGAGCCGCGGAAAACCTAGATCCAGATTAAGGAGGGGGACAATCGGGGTATTGAAGACATCAGAGACAGAGAACAAGGGATGTGTGAGGGTGGTGGCCAGATCTGGAGGATCTGGTGGGTCAGGAGGTTCAACGGAAGCTAGCCCTCCGCACAGATCTGGTGAGAGCTTACCTGGCGGTGGATCTGGAGGAGGTTTGAGCAGCGGTGGTGGAGGAGCAAACAGATATGAAGCCATGGGAGAAAGGAAGAGGGGGAAGGAAGGAGAAGATTCTCGTCAGCGGTGACAGGCCACACCGACGGCGGCAGAAGGAAAAATCCTAAATCGTCATAATCGCCTTTTTTGAGAGAACGATGCTTGTTCGGAATCTTCAATGACCCCTAAGATTATAATTGCTTTGTTATGCACTTGCAGTAATATTATTTGGATAGAACTTTACACCTAACAAGATACCTCTGAGCATGTATGCATGTGAGACACTGATACACTTAAAACTCGCTAGGGCCAACTTGCTTTATGTCAAGTCCATTTCTTTGTCTTGTCTCAAGACCCTGGATTTGTAACTTATGATATTTTCCGATGAGACCACCCTGGAGAAACTGATCTCATGCTCTCCAGTTCTAGAAGATTTAACAGTCAACAGATATGAGGCTGATAAATTGGGTGTTTTACAAATACGCTCAGAGTCACTGAAGAGATTCTCTATAACTCACTCTAGGTGATTATAATGAACTGAGGGGATTGTTATTGATGCTCCTATGCTCCAGTTTTTGAGGATTAAGGCTCGCTCAATAAAGAGGTTTAAAATCATTGTAAAAATAAATAAAAGTAACCGAGCCGTTCATTATATGCTACCTCTTTTCTCTGTTTCTCCTCGTTTTTTTAAACTTCTCCTTAAAAATATTAACATTTAGAGCGCTAGGTCAGATAATGAATGGCTCGTTTAACACTTGTGTGCGGATTCAGCCGACTTATCCAAAGATAGAAACATTATAAAAAAATCTCACTGGTATTTCAAAGGACACAAATCTAACCATTGCTCATGATATTGTCAAGATATGTATATACATTATACATGTGAATATTTTGAGGAAATAATTCCATGAAAAAATGGATCATCAACATTCTTTCTTATTTTCTCTGTTTTGTATCAAAACTGGAGACTAGGACTTCATGTTTAGGTTTTTTGGACTATTGTTGCACAATAAAATCCTTTTTTGGACATTTTCTTTGTGGGTGATTTCTTGTGATTTGTTATATTTTGATGAATTTGTTAAATTTTTGATGAGTTTGGGTTTATCGCTTATTGAGTTTTCCATAAATCTGAGTTTATGGAATGAATTTGCTAATTTTTTTAATAAATATTGGTTTATTGTATGAATTTTTTAGATTTATGATAAATTTGGATTTGTCTTATAAATTTGTTAGATATTTGAAGAATTTTGGTTTATGGCTATATTGGGTAACTTGGGATTATCATATTAATTTATTAGATTTCTAATGAGTTTGGGTTTATCACATTTTTTCATATTCGATTCCCCTAATCTCAATTCACTCAGGCTATTAGGATGTTGAAGATGCAGCAGGGATGAAACACGCAACACATACACCATAAGATGAGTGAGATCATGAAGATTTGGAAAGCGACTTACACGAAAGAAAAAATGACGTGACAAGAAGGCTTTCACAAGATCTTTTCGTATATTGTAGTAGTATATGCAAAAGGTGGAGAGAAAATGAAACTAAGGCTCAAGATTAAGAAAATTAGGTTTTGCTAGTTCTAGGGACTTAATATACAGGGGGTTAAGGTTAGAAGGAAAAGGTTAACACTTCTCATCTAAGCAAAAGAGAAAACGGCGCCTAGAACTTTTGACAATTCACAAAAAAAAGTTTTGAGGTTAGTGTTCGTATTGGAGTAGAACTAGAATCACGTGTTGTGAGTTCTAGTTTAAGTTTATGATCTGTTGGTACAATCTAGAGTTCTAAAGTTATGTAAATCCAAACTAAGTGTAATCGTGAAAAGATTAACTTATTGATTTAAGTGAATAAAAACATTCATCTTGATGCTGTCCAAGACATAGAAATCTGTGTTGTTCTGTTTCTGTTTGCAACTATAATATTTTGAAGTCTACAAAAATTACATTTTGAGGCGTTCAAATATATGAATTGTGACAAGGAATAGCTATATATACGCTGCCAAAAAAAAAAAGCTATATATACACTGCAAATTTCTATAATTGTTTTCACTTTACATATTGTTGATTGTTTGTTGTCGAAAATAGCTGCAACTCCAAATCTCAAAAATTTGATCATAAGAGAGAGATTGAAGCGTTTACAACTTGGGAATAGTATAGAGTTAGGGTGCAAATATTTAGATAAACAAAATTTGATAGAATTACAAATTCTTCTAAATTTTATTATTTAAATTGAAAAGAGTTGAAAAATGTTTTACCTTATTCCATCCAAAAAAAGTTGAAAATTGAACTAATTATAAAGAAATTATGTTCAATTCATTCCTCCACTATTTTTGAAGAGGAACTCATTCCTCTAAAATTCAGTTCATTTTTTCCTCTACTATTTATTCTATTGGTACTTTTGGTAACAACCATTTGCATCCTTATTTTTAAGTTAGCAGCACACCATTGAGTCATTTCCAAAATTTGGGAAATCAAATATCTGTAAAATTCTGGGAATGCTAGTTAGTTTTAAAATGTTTGATTGACAATTGAGTTTTTTTTTAATATCTAAATTATTTTATTAATATAGAAATTACAGTTCTTATTTGCAACATCGAATTATACAAAGTTAATACAAAAACTACAAAAGCTAAAAATCACATAAACAAATATATATAGGCCATATGCTAAAGATAATTACAACAAATAAGTGTATATTGACAATGATTTTATTGAAATTTTTACTGGCAAATGGATTACACTCCTTGTTAGAGCATATCCAAGAGACTCTCTATAACTTCAAATATAAAGTTTGTTGCATTTCAAGAGAAACTTTAAAACTTCAAAATTTAAAGTTTTGAACAGTGAAACGTCAAATTTAAATATTCACTGTTCAAGACATCAAATTTAAAATTTCACCTTTTTATTTGCATTTCAGTCACTCTAATTATATACTATATGAATATTTATATTTTAGTTGTGTTGTTTATCACTTTAGTCCATATAATTTCAGTATTTAATATCTATATATATATATAATTTTTGTATACAGATTAAATAAAAATCTTAAAATTAATTTAGAAGAAATATTACATATTATTATAAATATTTTTTATTACACAACAAAAAATATATATAAAGCAAATTTAATACAAAATAAAGTAATACAAGAAAATAAATTAGATAAATAAATAAATATTACACAAATTGAAATATTACAATAATATTAATATTCATGTAACTTTGAAATGCATTGATTGATCATATATGGAAGCACTACAGAAATAGTTTTATTGAATAATTTGATATTTTATTTGTAATTTATAATTTAGTATGTATATATTATGTATTTTTATACTATTATGTAATGTTTTATTAATTAATATTGGTTGTAATCTTTTTATATGTATGTTTTAGTTATTTATAAAAGTTTTATGATGTTAATTAATTATTATCATATTGAGGACTATAATGCAAAATGTAAATAGTTTAGAAGTTTTTTTTTAAGTTTACCATTGAAGAGTAACACCTCGGAAATTCAAATTTGAAGTTCCCAAACTTCAAATTTGAAGTGTCTATTGGAGATGCTGTTAGAATATGTACAATGCAAATTTCTAAGTATAGTATCTTAACAAAATAAATTAATAAACTAATAAAAAGTAAGAAATAGAAAGAAGGATTAGCTCTTAATTTTTTTATTTAAGAAACAATTCTAAACTTTTAAGAAAATTCTTTAATATGTGGTATCTTCTGATTGGTTTAGATTTTTTTATGATTTAAAAATTAATATATTTTTTTTAAGATACCTTCTAAATTTTTTAGCATTGTACATACTTTAGTAGCCAATTTTTAGATAACAATTTTTAGATAACAAGTTTTTACTGGCAAAGAGATTAACTCATTTTATTTCCTTAATTACCATTATTCTATTTATTTGTATCCTATATTTTTAAATTCTTCTAATTCAGCATATTCATAAAATTAAAAAAAAATTAGTATACAGTTACAGTGTACTTCTTTTTGGTTAATAAATTCCATTGTAGAGATAAAAAAAAAAGTGTCGGCACTCACCTTAGAGTTTCTCCAAGAGACACTTTAGATTTAAAGTTTAGAGGTATTACTCTCCAATGGTAAACTTCAAAAAAACCTTTAAAACTATTTATATTTTGTATTATAGTCCTCAATATTAATAATAATTAATTAGCATCAGAAAACTTTTATATATAACTAAAACATACATATAAAAAGATTACAATTAATACTAATCAATAAAACATTACATAATAATATAAAAATACATAATAGATATATACTAAATTATAAATTACAAATAAAATATTAAATTATTCAATAAAACTATTTCCATAGTGCTTTCATATATAATTAATCAATGTATTTCAAAGTTACCTAAATATTAATATTATTATAATATTTCATTTTGTGTAATATTTATGTGTTTATCTAATTTATTTTCTTGTATTACTTTATTTTGTATTAAATTTATTTTATATATAATTTTTGTTGTGTAATAAAAAATATTTATAATAATATGTAATATTTCTTTTAAATTAATTTTAAGATTTTTATTTATGTGTTTATAAAAGTATAAAACTGCAGCCAATCACTCCAGTCAAATTCACAACTCTACAAGAGTTACAGAAAGAAAGGTGTGAGCGAAATCAATCCATGGCGGACTGCAGAGTGAGGAGGATAAAGCTGGGAAGCCAAGGCCTTGAAGTATCGGCGCAAGGTCTTGGTTGCATGAGCCTCTCCGCCTTCTTGAGTATTCCGGCGCCGAAAACTGACCCCATCGCTCTTCTTCATCACGCCATTGACTCCGGCGTTACTTTCCTTGACACCGCTAACAGCTACGGTCCCGAGACCAACGAGTTGCTCCTCGGCAAGGTTCGGATTTCGAAATCCCCAATCTCCGATTTTGATCACGCCTTTGTTTGATTTTCGCTAATCGAGATGATATTTTCTACAAATTTTCTGAGATTTTTTTTCTGAGTTCTGTTCTCTTTGAGGCAAACGAAGATCTTGGATTTGCGTCCGATTATTTGAGCTTCGTAGCTGTAGAAAATGACTCCATTGTTGCGATTTTGAATTCTATCAGTTTCTGAAGAATGGGATGAGGGAGAAAGTGGAGCTTGCGACCAAATTCGGAATCATTTATGCCGCTGAAGGAAAGAGAGAAATCAAGGGAGATCCTGAGTATGTTAGGGCTGCTTGTGAGGCTAGTTTGAAGCGTCTTGATGTTGAATGCATTGATCTCTATTATCAGCATCGTATAGATACTCGTGTCCCTATCGAAATCACTGTAAGCCTTCTTTCACAATCCTATTTCATGCTATGGTTTTCAGATTTGCTATAATAATAGTTCAGTGAGCATCGCATCTTTGGCTTGGGGAATAGATTTGAGAGAAAGTTTTTACACTTGTGCCAAACTTTCTGAAATTGCTTAGCTTATTGATCAAGAAGTAAGAACCAATGGTTAAGGAAATGATCTTTTACTGAGAGAATTTACGGCATTCTCATCTATCCTCGTCTATCATTTAGGGTTGGTTTCTGGAATTGCCTAGCTTATTCATCAAGAACCAATGGTTATGAAAATGATCTTTGACTGAGAGTCTGGGAGAATTTACGTCATTCTCATCTATCATTTAGGGTTGCTTCTGACCTGTAATTGCTTTGTGGAACTTACATGACCTTTATGGAAACTTAACAACTTCTTTTGTCTGTCTAATCCAAGATGGGTGAACTGAAGAAGCTAGTTGAAGAAGGTAAAATAAAGTACATCGGTTTGTCTGAAGCTTCGGCTTCAACTATAAGAAGGGCGCATGCGGTTCACCCGATAACCGCTGTGCAGCTTGAGTGGTCCTTGTGGTCGAGAGACGTGGAAGAAGAAATCATCCCGACCTGCAGGTAAAGGAGTTAATGCAGATTTGCTCCTCTTTTTCTTGATGCACTATGCATCAATCATGTTAACATCATCTTCTCTTTTTTCCTTCTTCAGGGAGCTTGGGATTGGAATTGTTGCTTACAGTCCTCTGGGACGAGGTTTCTTTGCATCAGGACCTAAGCTTGTTGAGAAGCTAGACAAGAATGACTTCAGAAAGGCAAGTGTACAAAGGTTTCTGTTTGATCGATGAACCTTTTATAGGTAAAGCCGAGGATGTGACTGTACATTTACTCAATTCAAATTCTTATCGCAGACTCTTCCAAGATTCCAGCAAGAAAACTTAGACCACAACAAGATTCTTTACGAGAAGGTTTATGCAATGTCGGAGAAGAAAGGATGCACTCCTGCACAACTAGCACTCGCGTGGCTACATCACCAGGGAGATGATGTTTGCCCCATCCCAGGAACCACCAGGATCGAAAACCTCGACCAGAACATCGGAGCTTTATCAGTGAAACTCACTCCCGAAGAGATGGCTGAGCTCGAGACCATTGGCCACCCAGATTCTGTGAAAGGAGAAAGATACAGCAATGCCGTGCCCACCTTCAAGAACTCAGACACTCCACCGCTGTCTTCTTGGAAAAGCGTGTAAACAGGCTGCGTTTCTCTGGCTTATGACATTGAAGCAGTTTAACTTCTGTCGGCGAGATCAAGGTAATTGATGCGTATCAGTAAGCTGTCGGCGAGAAAGTGACTGCAGAGAAAGAGAGCATAAAGGTTGAGAACGAAGCAAGATTCTCGAGCTGCAAAGGCTAAACAAGGAGGCGGAGAAAGAGATAGCTGAGAGTAAGTCTTGTGAAGCAACGATTGTTCAACAGCTTCAAGATGTGGAGGAGATTCAGTTTCAGAGAAATGCGTCTGCTCCATGGTGAAATGTTATATGACCTCTAACCTAAGCTCTGTTTTGCCAAATGAAAACCCATCCAAATTGATTTTCCTTTAAAAACTCAGTAACAAGAATTTCTTCCCCTAATTTAAAGTCAAATAAGGCTCCACCATTCAGTTAGCTGCTTCTTCTTCTTCGTGTTGTTTTACAAGTAAAATTTTTACGCTAATTCAAATTATAATCGTATTTATAGGTTATTATTGGGTTTTTAGACCAATTTTACATATTAAATTTCTTATTTTTTAGTTTTTTTCTATTTTTTTATAAAATAATTTTTTAGACTGTGATTTATTAAAATATTAAATTTGTTAGGATTTTCATAAATTTGAGTTTATTGTATGAATTTATTAGATTTTTGATCAGATTTGCTATTTTCTTTTTTGTTTTCAGCGAATTTGTATGAATCATGTACGAGTCATGGGGATCAAAGTATCCCACAGAGAGTCGAACTCTGCCACACAGCGTTCCATTCTTCGCTGGAGTTCCATCTCACCACTAAATTCTCGTTATCCAATAGCTATGCCTCCACCTTTGGAGATCTCTCGCCTCTTCTTCATGTTATACCTGTTGACCAGATGAAGCCGTTCTTATTCTCAGATCGGATAAACGAGACTCTCGCAAGAGATCTCTAAGGTTCCGTAATCATTCTCCAGAGGTATTGCATCAGCAACCCACACATAGCTTCTTTTGGCTTTGGTATGCTCCGTTTCGCTCGGTTTTAAAAAATCCGAGCTCGAATTCTTCCTTCCTAAAAATCAGAGTTCGTCCGTTTGACGGCAAAAATACTTCTGAACCCTGTGTTATATAAAGGTAAATTTGTTATGCTAATTCAAATATAATCGTATTTGTGAATGATTTTTGGGTTTTTTGGACCAATTTTGCACATTAAATTTCTTCTTATTTAGTTTTTTTTCTATTTCTTAGGTTGTGATTATTAAAATCTTGAATTTGTTAGGATTTTGATGAATTCAGGTTTATCGTATGAATTTATTAGAATAAATTTTTTTAGGTTTTGTCTATTTTCTACATCGCTCTCTTAGTTTTCATGCCTCCCACCATTTTTTTCCTATTTCATAAACACGAGGACAAAAGTAGAATGAGAGATTTTAGGTTTTGCCACGACTGGTAATCGGTATATATATAGGGGAAATCTCGTTTCTGTCCTTTTTTCTAACAATTCAGTAACTAATCGCCTATGTGGGCTTAGTCCAGGCCCAATAGTATATTTAAAAACAAATTATTAACCTTAAAAAATATCCTAAATTAATAATTTATAAATACTTCATCTGTTTCATAAAAAAATATCATTTTGACATATTTCATACAAATTAAAAAAAATATTAAAAAAATTGTTTTACCTTCATTTACATACAAAATAACATATTTTCTTAATTAAAATATTAATTAGTAAGATTAAAACTGGATTTTTGTTTTAAATTCTGCATTGCATTGAAAATGTAACATAATAGTCTTTGTGAAACAAAAATGAAACCTTAAAATGATTTTTTTTTTAAATGGAGGAGTAAGTATTTTTTTTTGGAACACGGCAATGGTGAGAGAACAGCTTATCAGCTTGATAGAGTCAAAGACAAAAAAAACATGATGCAGCTAAAAAAAGGGTAATACCACTAATTAACAAAAGACTGGTACTAAATTAAGAATATAGCAAAACCTATTTATAAGTTTAAATATGAAATTAATTAACCACATATTCAGACTATTATACTCTCACATTTCTCACCCGCTCTGAACATTTTTTCGTTCAGCCAAAATTATTAATAGATGTCTAAATGGTGTCTATCAAAGATTAATAATTAAAGATCTGGACACAGATATGCCGTCTTCTTCTGTTATTAATTCGTTTTCCCAATTCACTCTTGCGACACCACTTTCATCTTCCTTCGACACCGCTTTCATCTTCTCTCTGCCGACAATTTTTTGATTCTTTTTGCCAATAATTTCTTGATGTATACATGTATTCTCTCTTTTGACTTTCCTCTCCAAATCTCAACATTTTAGTAGATTTGGTAAGATTTCAAAAGAAATATAGTTAAAGATGAAGAATCTTGTCCAACTCGATCTCTTATCAAATGAATTCTTTGATCTGATGCCTAAAATTTTTGGAGAACTTGGATTCATCTTCGGTACTCTCAATCTCTCTTTTAATTGTTTATACAATCACACACACACTATATATATATGTCTAATATAATATATAACTCATTTTTTCATACATAATAATAAATACATGTATATATAATTAAATGTAATGTTATATGTTTTTTATCATGTTAACTTATTTCATTTTCATATAAGCTATATCTATAACTTTATATAAAAGTCTAAAATAATTAATATATGTCTATATTGTCAAATGTAAAGTTATATGTTTTTGGGACATGTTAACTTATTAGTTTTATTAGATAAGCTATATCTATAACTTTATAATTAGGTTTAAAATAATATATATATATATATATATATTTTTTTTTTAAATGTCAAGTTATATGTTTTTTTAATATTTTGATTTATTTTTATATCATGTTAATATAAATGTATATCTATAGTATTTTATTTAATTTGTTACTTTTATTAGTTAACATGATAACTTTTGTCTTAATGTATGGATGCTCTATATATAAGTAGCCGTGTATAATACATCATAGCATTAACTCTATAGAATACGATAATATAATTTGAATATAATACAACATATTATCATTGGTGTTGGTTTCCCAAGCACTGTATATATCCAAACATATAGTATTAATTACAGATGAACATATTATAAGTTAAATTTCTATATTTAGATATTTAGGCTTATTATCAACCAAAATAAAATTAAAGCGTTTTCTGGTTATATTTATCTAATATCACATTTATGTGTCCACAATACAAGTCATTTAATTTAAAATAAATTCTACGCGCACCTGAATGGCAAGTATGTAATTATACAAGATAATTTTTTATTTTTTGGTATCTATTTGTCAATTTCTTCAAGCCTATATTGATTTTGTGATTTTCCTAAATAAATTCTTAAACCTTGCCATCTATTATCCCTAAGAAAATCAACATTGTTCTGTTCCAAGATTTCCTGGTTCGGTCTTCTTTTTTCTTTTTTGTACAATTGCATCTTTGTATCATTACTTATTGATATATTTGAAAGTTGTATCTTTTCATTTTTTTTTTACTTTTTCATTTCTAACCATATCAACTACATAATTTTTTTTTGGAGGGTTGCATTTTTTTACTACCACTCTTTGATACTTTAAAATTTTTTTATCTTTTCACTTCTAAGTTCTAACTATATCAACTATATAATTTTTTTGGATATCATGTTTATCTACAGTAGAAAATTGATAAATTAATACTCGGTAAATTAATAAATTTTTCTGGTCAAAATATAATACAAATCGATCAGATAATAAGATAATAATTTTTAAAACAAATCTATGTAAATATAATATCATGAATTAATCATTACCATAATAATGATCTTATATATATAATTATTATAACTTATTAAAATATAAATATATTATTGTTTTTAAATAAAATTGAAATAATTATATAATTCTTCTATAATTTAAAAGTGAAATGTTTAAAAAAATATCATAAATTTTCTAAATAAATAATATTTTTTACTTAATTATTAATAAATAATTTATTTAATTTAAAACTGATGAATTAATAACTTTATAAATTAATAAAATAGAAAAATCCTAACATAGTTTACTGTATCATCATTGTTTTGATCCAAATATTTTCATGCATAATTTTAGTAATACTTTTATTTTAAAATTTAATGTTTGTTTTTTTCTTACGCAATTTCAAAGGTTCAAATCCTAGGGGTTATGATAAAAACAAACAACTAAAAACTTTTTTGAGATGATAACCAAACCAAAACGAAAATTATAAATTGATTCCAATCTTCAAAACTTATACTGAACCAAATTGATTTTCTCACTAACAACAATTTCTTCGCCTAGTTAAAATCAAATAAGGATCCACCATTCAGTTGGATTCTTCTTCTGTTTCATGTTGTTTCACAAAGTGAATTTCTTACTCTAATTCAAAATATAATCATCTTTGCAGGCTATTCTTAAGTTTTTTGGACCAAATTTGCAGATTAAAGTTCTTATTTTTTTTGGTGGTGATTTCTTAGGTTGTGATTTGTTAAATATTTGATTTGTTAGGATTTTGATGAATTTGGGTTTATCGTATAAATTTATTAAACTTTTGATCAAACTTGCTTTTCTCTTTGATCTCCAAATCTCTTTGATGATCATCACACAGATCCTTAAAAATTGTCAAGAAAGATGTCATAGAGTCGATAGTCTCCGTCAATTTTTCAGGATTCTCTCATCTGATAAGAAAATCGTCCTCCCACCACAACCTTAACCCTAAACCCTTGCAAATCAAGCAAATGGAGGACGATTTTCCCTCCATTTGTATTTATATACTACAAAAGTGGACACAAATATACAATTTATTTCCTAAACCTATAATCTCTTCTACCTTAATAATATATTTTCGGAAAAAAATTAACCTATGATATAAAATGTCCCAAAATAATAATTTGAGGACGATGACAAGAGAAGTCAGCTTATCCGCTAGATGGAGTCAGAGACAAAAACATGATGTAGCTAAAGAAAATCAACACTGGTGCCGGCGAATTCACCAAAGCTGGTTGGTTCGGCTTGTTTTACCAGTTTTTCAATTCAATTTTTAATATTTTAAATACAACTGAAAATGATACGAATTAAAGATGATTGAATAGCAAATGGTAAACTGATTTGTATTGGCTGCAAAATACAAATCACAAAGAAGCGAGAGAGAGTTGTGTGAGAGATCCATGGCGGAAGCTTGCGGGGTGAAGAGGATGAAGCTGGGAAGCCAAGGCCTTGAGGTATCGGCTCAAGGTCTCGGCTGCATGGGTCTCTCCGGTCACTACGGTCCTTCTATACCGGACAATGACGCCATCAATCTCCTCCACCACGCTATTCACTCGGGCGTTACTTTCCTTGACACCGCCGACATGTACGGTCCTCACATGAACGAGCTGCTCCTTGGCAAGGTTCGGTTTCTGCCACTGATCTCGTTTCCTCTATTAGATTGTTGAACTTTTGAAATCTGGCCAGGCTTTGAATAATGGGATGAGGGAGAAAGTGGAACTTGCGACCAAATTCGGAATCATTTATGACGCAGAGGGAAAGATAAACATAAAGGGAGATCCTGAGTATGTGAGAGCTGCGTGTGAGGCTAGTTTAAAGCGTCTCGATGTTCCCTGCGTCGATCTTTATTACCAGCATCGGATCGATACTCGTGTCCCTATAGAAATCACTGTAAGCTTTCTTACTCTCAAATTGAATTGGAATGTTATAATAGTTCAATACTTCAACGTGTAGGAGTTTATCTTTGTTTGCTTCACATATTCGAAGAAAATCGATTTGTTTGCGACAACACTTGCTTGACTTGAACATTTTATTTATGTTTGTCAACTCCAAGATGGGAGAAGTGAAGAAGCTTGTGGAAGAAGGTAAAATAAAGTATATCGGTTTGTCTGAAGCTTCAGCTTCAACTATAAGAAGAGCACATGCTGTTCATCCCATAACCGCTGTGCAGTTAGAATGGGCTTCCAACCTAAAACCAATTGGTTTTGGTGGATTGACCTATGTTTCTTATATATTAGTCGGGTTGGATTGTTTGGATCGGGCTCTGATACCATGTTAAAATTACATGGGCTTCCAACCTAAAACCAATTGGCATTAAGTGAATTGACTCATGCTCCTTATATATTAGTTAGGATCCCTTCCAACTTCCGATGTGGGATATTATCCCTAATATTAACTTCATGTTCTTTTTTTCTTTTTCTTTCATAAGGGAGCTTGGGATTGGGATTGTTGCTTACAGTCCACTAGGAAGTGGCTACTTTGCATCAGGACCAAAGCTTGTTGAGCAGCTAGACAATGATGACTTCAGAAAGGTAAGTACATATGATTTGTTTGATTGATGGACTTTAGGATGAGCTGTGGATACATCAACTCACTGTTTATCTGCTCAACTCTGTTTCTTGCTGCAGACTCTACCAAGATTCCAACAAGAAAACTTGGACCACAACAAGATTCTTTACGAGAAGGTTCATGCAATGTCGGAGAAGAAAGGTTGCACTCCCGCACAACTAGCCCTCGCGTGGGTTCATTACCAGGGAGATGATGTTTGCCCCATCCCAGGAACCACCAAGATCGAAAACCTCGATCAGAACATTGGAGCTTTATCAGTGAAACTCACTCCTGAAGAGATGTCTGAGCTTGAGGCCATTGCACAACCTGGTTCTGTGAAAGGAGAACGATTCAACAACGCCGTGCCCACTTTCAAGAACTCAGACACTCCACCATTGTCTTCTTGGAAAGCCACTTAAGTGACATTGAAGCAGTTTTAACCTGTGTCAGCGAGATCAAGGTAATTGGTGTGTTGCGTCTTCGAGGGTAGATTATCATTATTCACAGGGAAACCCGAATATCAGTGTTAATGCATTGAAGAATCCTCAAAATATCCAATGCTCAATAGTCACAAGTAACAAATTTCCATTCACAAGTAACAAATTACATATATAGACTATATATTATGAACTTTTTATGCTTTTTACCTATGACTATTTTTAGTTTTTTCTTTACTTCCACTATCTTCAGACACACTGTAAAGATGATTCTACGAATAGTGACACTTGTTTGGTCATTGTGATCAGATGTAACCTCTCCAAGAATGAATTTGTTACTCACCGGCTCAACAAAAACTTATTAAAAGACAACATTAAAGCCTTTTGTGACAAAAGCAACCTAAGGAAGATGAAGACAAGATCCTCAACTAAGCTTAAGACAAAAGTCATGAAATCAATTAAGCCAAAAGAAAACAAGAACATCTATTGCGGCAAGAAAATTCAACACATGATAAATCCTTTGAAAACTCCAAAGAAGGCATGACTTTACTCTCAAGACACTACTCCAAATGCTATTCAAGACACGTAGAAAGTTTTCTCAACAAAATCTTTTATATAAATAGATTAGTCAATCTAGTGGAAGAGGCATAAGCAATATCTTGAGAGACCAACTGCAAATTTTCTTCATTTTAATCAAGCAAGTTTCTTTTTTTTTGGTGTAAACGTTAAGACAGTCAAGTAAGTTTTTGATAACACAAATTTTAATCATACAACTATTTCTTCTTTTGATTTTTCAAATATACTATTGTTTTAGTCTTTCCTAAAGCGATTCTTCACCAATCAGAGACAAAAGCGTTTCTTTCATCATCACCAACTCCAATAATAACTTCACTAAAGTCACATATTCACAAGAGTCACATTAAGAAGCTGAGGAGATTGAGAGAGAGAGAGAGAGAGAGAGAGAGTTGTGAGAAAGATGGCAAAAGCTTGCGGAGTTAAGAGGATGAAGCTGGGAAGCCAGGGCCTTGAGGTATCAGCGCAAGGCCTTGGTTGCATGGGCCTCTCCGCTCGCTACGGTCCTTCTCAGCCGGACGATGACGCCGTCGCTCTCCTCCACCACGCTATTCACTCCGGCGTAACTTTCCTTGACACCTCCGACATGTACGGTCCTCACATCAACGAGCTGCTCCTCGGCAAGGTTCGGTTTCTGCCACTGGTCTTGTTTCATGTATTAGATTGTTGAAGTTTTGAAATCTGATCAGGCTTTGAAGAATGGGATGAGGGAGAAAGTGGAACTTGCGACCAAATTCGGAATCATATATGATGCAGAGGGAAAGATAAACATAAAGGGAGATCCTGCGTATGCGAGAGCTGCTTGTGAGGCGAGTCTAAAGCGTCTAGGTGTTGCGTGCGTCGATCTTTATTATCAGCATCGTATAGATACTTGTGTCCCTATCGAAATCACTGTAAGCTTTCTTACTTTCAAAATGAAACGGTATTGGAAAGTTGGAACCTTTAGCTGAACTTAGCGTTTCTCTTTTTTGTCTGTCAACTCCAAGATGGGAGAAGTCAAGAAACTTGTTGAAGAAGGTAAAGTAAAGTACATCGGTTTGTCTGAAGCTTCAGCTTCAACTATAAGAAGAGCGCATGCTGTTCACCCGATAACCGCTGTGCAGCTTGAGTGGTCCTTGTGGTCGAGAGACGTGGAAGAAGAAATCGTCCCGACCTGCAGGTATCTTGATTTCATCCTCCTTACTTGATGCACACTATTCATCAGTTATGCAACTCCATGTTCTATCTTTCCTTCGTTAGGGAGCTTGGGATTGGGATTGTTGCTTACAGTCCTCTAGGACGAGGCTTCTTAGCAGCAGGACCCAAGCTTGTTGAGAATATGGACCAAGATGACTTCAGAAAGGTAAGTCCATCGTCTTTGTATGATTTGTTTGATTGATGAACTTTAGATGAGCTGTGATATATCAACTAAACTCTGTTTCTTATTGCAGACCCTTCCAAGATTCCAACAGGAGAACTTAGACCACAACAAGATTCTCTACGACAAAGTTTGTGCGATGGCTGAGAAGAAAGGATGCACTCCTGCACAACTAGCACTCGCGTGGGTTCACCACCAGGGAGATGATGTTTGCCCCATCCCAGGAACCACCAGGATCGAAAACCTCGACCAGAACATTGGAGCTTTATCAGTGAAACTCACTCCACAAGAGATGACTGAGCTTGAGGCCATTGCACAACCAGGTTTTGTGAAAGGAGAACGATACAGCAAAGCTGTGCCCACTTTCAAGAACTCAGACACTCCACCATTGTCTTCTTGGAAAGCCGCTTAAAACCGGTTGAGAGTGTCTCTGGTTGTGCTGCGTGCGTCTTCGAGAATCCTTGGGGAAACCCAAATATCGGTGTAAAATGCCTTCAAGAATAACTTATGTTTATCAGTGTTAATGCCTTCAAGAATAAGCTAGTGTGTGTAATAGTACATCACCTGTTAAACCATTGAGGAAAAGAATGGTTCGAGAATGACAAATTTGTTGGAATTGAGAGAGATGGTAACAGCATACGCCAAAAGAGAAAGCCATATCATATGGCAAATACCAAACCTTACAAAGATGTGTTCTTGATACAAACTTAACTCTCGTCTAAAACCTTACAGAAACAGCTAAATCTATACAACAAACTCTACCACGGATCTGTGCAACAAATTCATCATATCATGGATTGACCACCAAAGCATTTTTGCACCGGAAAAATAATCAGTTTTAAAGACATGAAAGGGTTTGAAAAGGGTTTTTTTTTTGCTAGCCTGCGGTTAAAGTGTTAACCCTTCCACGCCATATTAGCCGACAGCACAAAGGCCTCCACAAGAGATCCCATCTTGTTCAATCTTGTGAGTTTGCAGTTGATAAACCATCTTCTTTCAGTCCAGGTCACATCAAATAACTGCCATTTACCGGTTTCTTGTGCTATTTCCTTTAGCATTGGTCAAAATCCAGTTTCCCCCTCCATCAGTTTCTTGGCTCCTGCTTCAGATGGATGCTCGAAGGAATCATATAAGATCTTGGCTGAGAGAGACATCAAAAACATTCTATTTTAACACCAAATGTGAAGTGAACCAAACGATACAGTAAGGCTATCCATAGTTCAGCCAGATCTAAAGCAATGTTCCTGTACAAGATCACAGTCCCATAATGTATTAAAATTCTGATTAAATAAACCGAGAAGACATTTTTTTCATATGAGGTCTTTTAATCTCCTTAACATCAAATACATTTAAGGGTTAACACTTTAACTGCAGGCTAGCAAAAAAAATATACAAGATTGCTTACTTGTGGTGTACTCGACATAAACCTGAATGCAAGATCATTGTTAATTGAAACGGGTAGAGGTGGCATCCGGCTGATGATACCAGGCATCTCCTTCATGCTGCAGCAATGATAAGTAAGATTTTCAGTAAATCAAGCTTTTAAAACAGAGAAGGGGAAAGACGACAGAGGAAATGTATCATTAGTGACTCAAACGTGCTAATAGATCCACATACTCATTCAAGATGGAACTGAGGTTATTTCTTGCCAGATTAAACAGACTGATGTTATCCAGTGGCTGTATGCAGAAAATAAGATGTCAGGATCAGAATTCACTTGGAAATGACAACGAGATGTACCCCAACCACACAGTAAGTTGCATTATATAAACACAGTGCATGTGAAAAGTATGAATCTTTTTAGTCAGTTTTCTAGTCATGCCAATCTTTTTCTACCAACTAGCATTTGGATCAGATTCACCCACGTTCGATTGTAAAATCAAAAGTACAAGTCAAATACCTTGCACGCAGAAAGGTTTGACGAAATTTGACTGAAAGCTTGGACATTCTGCCGTAGAAGCTCCATAACCGCATCACTTAAACCTAAGAAAACAAGAGTTATGAAAATATTAGAAACCTTAAAAAGGGTAAGAGGTGAGAAAAAGGTATCCAGCTAACATGATTGAGTTTCGTTTCATAAGTTGGCACAACGAAGGATATGACACAGAAAGCAAGAGTCCAACATCAATAAAGCCTAGATTCAGTCATCAACAAGACGAACCACAAATTGCCTAGTATTCTGATTGAGATTCCAGACAAGATGCACCTTGTCTTTATGAATTAATCCTTCTTTACATTTCTATTCTTTGCAGGAGAGGAAATAAGAAGATGCTGCCAAGTGCCAACAATACTGTGACCCAAATAGTACTAACCTTCAAAAGGCATGCGTGTATTTTGGAACATTTGGTTCATGACATATGTGCCATTTTGTTGTGGCACCGTGGAGAACATGTTCAGTTTTGGGGGTAGATCCACCACCTTAATCAAAAAGAAATCAGTTAGTTGTATGTTGGATTTCTCAAGTAGAACAAGTTTGTAGCCGGTTGAACAAAAATCGATTTGCAGCCAATAACATCTTTTAAAGCAAAATACAACCTAGGCCATCGACCCTTAAAGTTTACTTAGTTACAGAAGAAGTTGTACCCTCGAGTCCAGTTAAGCAAACATACCTTTCTATAGCTAACTTTCGTACCGGTACTATGTTCTTCCCCTTTTCTTCGTTTTTGCTGTAAAATTGGATGCCATTCTTAGCCAAGACAAGCTTAAAGATCATGGATTTAAGTAAAGATAAAATGGCAGCATAGTAGCAGTTATTATAAACATGAAAGGAATGGTGTTGAAACTTTATGTTTGAACGAGTCATATATCAGCTTCATACAATTCAAGTCACAATAGATATCCATTTCTTTAGCCCAACTTCATAGAAGATATATAAAACGGTAGAGACAGTAAGGATAAGCCGATAGAGTAATATTCAGCACTGTAATTTGTTAACTTATTTTCCCCACTTTATTATGTGAATCTACCAATACACTGTAAGCCATACCACAGAACATACAAACAATGTTTGATCAATCATTTCTTCATAACTCCAGAGTCGGCCATATGAAATATTATCCTCCATTAAAGGTTACAAGCCAATATCAAATTTCAGAAAGTTCAAAAGGACCAGGGATTATCTGACATCACCCATAAAGCGATATCAGTTTTAGGGTAACTACAGAAATCAAATCAAGCTTATCGGCTTAGGGTCAAATTAAGTTCCAACATGACTCCAGGGCTAACAGAAAGCCAGATCTATCGTCAGCAATACTTGTCATTCTCTCCTAAACCATACTTTAGACAACCTTTATGATATGGTAGGGTGTCTTCAGATCAATGGAACAATTGAACTTTAAGGCTACCTTATATATACGAATAAAAACTATAAAATAACTTTTCCTATATGACTTTATCTTTAAGAAAGTATACACACAAAGTAGCATCACCATGTTGGTTCCCTTATACTTTGCATATGCTTTAATAGTTCTAGAAATATCCCTCGCACCACTACTTGTCATCACAGCCAAATACTTAATAGTATTTTTATAAGCATTACCAAAAACTCAGGAATAACAAGAAGTATGCAAAAACCGCTCAGTGAAACTTAACGACCAAGGTGTTAGAAGCTTACCGTCATCCATTTACACCTCATTGCTACATCCCGTACACTTTTATCTGGTAGAGTTGATGCGATCTTTACATACTTTGTAACCTGTGGTTCATCTTTAAATCTACAAAAAGGCAAGAAAAAGGTTTCATGCAAGCAAAACAAACAAAATAACGAAAACTAAAAACAACAAACAAACAATGAAAAGTCAAAATACTATTGAACCAAACCTCAGCGAGCTTTCCAAGAAAACTAAGGGCATAGAATCGGCTAATGACAATAGGTGGTATTACCGTTCATGTGAGACGCAAATGCGCATACTTTTCCTTTAAATCTACATCCTTAAACCGTCCAACATAAGAAAAAAAATACCTAACGTGTGCACTACTAATCAAAAGATATAATACTTCTCTACTTTAACATTGTATAATAGCTAGCGACGTAACAAAATCTTGCAGAGAACCCGAAAAAAAAACAATGGATTAAAAGAATTCCTTACTTTGCAAGGCCTTTCTCCAATATATACTGTTCCTCAACAGACCAATCAACAGCCAAAGCAGCTTCATGTTTGAGTCCAGCCGGAGAATTTACAGTAAGGTGGAATCCCGAGGAAGCAGTCATGCTCGAATTCGCCGGAAATACTAAACCGGTCGTGCTAGTGCTCGGTACGCAGTAATTATCCATCGGAATCATCACCGGAGAGCAGTTTTACGGCGACTAATTTTGAGCTACGAAGCACGCCCCAAAAAAAAACATCTTGGATTTAGGGTTTTAGCCAATTCAGGATTAAAGCTGAAAAAAGAAGATGAATTGATTTAAACTCAATAGAAACCCACCTCGGATTTAGCTAAAAAGATGATGGTTATGTCTCTCCGGAGCTACAAATGGCCTCGATACAAAACCCTAAACCCCCAAAGATTTGTGCTGCAGGTAGAGATGTAATCGAGAAGAAACACAACGAAAACTCCGAGAGATCACAGAGAGAAATAGAGTTGAAGATCTTAGGCGTGTGATTCACGAAGAGTGACAGCGAGATGCGAGCTTGGAATTGCAGAAGCCGGCGAGGAGAGAGAGAGAGAGAGTAAATGGTGGTTTTGTTTTGGTTATTCTTTTTTTTTTTTTTGGGAGCAGAACCACTTTTTATTCCATCGTGGTTTTGCTTTTGTTTTGTCCACTCTTTGAAGAGAGAAGGTTTGTTCGTGAATAATTTTTTAATCTTGCGCAATTTTGTGAATAACACAGTCACATACACTTTGGAAAATTATATTACAACAAGGTATTAGGAAATCATAAAGATGAGTAATCCTTTTTCGCTTCTTCTTTTTTACACAATTTATGAGTATACGGTTTTAATCCGATTGGTAACACAATAAAACTGTGGAATTACGAAAAAAAATAAGCTGTAGAATGGCGGAATGCAGAATAGCAGAATAATTATTTTTGATATGATTGGATAAATTATGCGGAATGGTGAAATGACAGAAAATATACAAAATTAATTTTTCATAATAATATATTTTAATATAATTAGAAAAAATAAAAAATTTTGTAATTATTTATTTTTATTTTATTTTTATTTACTATAAAATATATAAATATATAACAAAATTTAATCTATAAATATAATCTGATCATTATATAAATATATGTAGTATAAATATATTTATTCAAATAATAAAATATAATTAATTATATAATTGAATGATATAAAATATTGATTCTGCAAATAAGCTACTTGAAACACACTTTTCCACTTAATCAATTTTTTTTTTGTATTTTTTGTAAGTATTTTCGCCATTCCGCAGAACTCGAGTTTTGGCGTTTTTCTGCAAGTTTTTTCTGATTGGCAAAATTCTTGCGGAATTGAGTTTTTCCACTATTCCACCATTCCACAAAGTTTACCAATCACAGCCAGAAATGAGACAACATGTATTTTTAATTTCTGTTATTTTCAATAAAGTATCCCCCAATCCATTTCCTGTTATTTTTAATTTCTTACCTGCATTATTATTTAGTACTAGGTTACTATTTGTATGTTCGTGCAGGTAATATTTGTAAAAAATATTAAAAAAATATTCTATAATTTATTAAATTTTAAAAAATATTTAGGTATCTAAAAATATTCAGTTGAGTTTTGAAAAAAAAATAGTTATATTTCGTTTTTAATTTAAACTTATACAAAGCGATATTTACATTTGCTTTCGTCCGAAGTTTCGAAAAATAATACTTTTTTGTTTGTATAATATGTGAATCTAAGATGTTGCAAAACAATAAATACTCGTAGATTTATATTCGATTTAATTTAAATGATTTAAAATAAAGTGTTTGGTAATAAAGATATCACACAAAAATAAATCAATAAAAATATTTAAAAACAGGAGATAATGACACATAAGCTAATATTTCATGTTTAATATATGTTAGATACTTTTTAAAAAAAATAAAGATTCATTAATTTTTTTGTCATATTTATTTAAATCAAATTGCTTAAATTATATACAAAAAAATCTAAATATTAATTGCAGATTTTTAAAACATTAAATGCAATTAAAATAAAATAATTAGAGAAATTTTATTTCGTTACAAGAAAGATAGTGATTGATTGCAAGAATAGTATTTGAGTTTTTAACCATTACTGAGATTTAAAAAATTCAAAATTCTGAGATAATGACACATAAGTCACTAATGCTTCTTGTTTAATATATGTTAGATTTAATACTCATCATAAATAATTTAGCTAAATAATTATTCTGTTTATCAAAAAAAATAAAATATATAACTGACATTAGAAAAAAACTAAAAAATTATCAGATGTGATTACTAGAGACAAACTATGTATATTATTAAATTTTAACTAATTAATTGTAGTGTTCTTTTAAAGTGTAGTAGTGCTGTGAAGATATACCAAGGTTCAAGGATAATAACGCTGTTAGTACCTAAATTTGCCAATAACTTTTTGAAGCATATCTACATATTCATCTAGAAATGTGTAAAACCCACAAGGAGCAGAGTATATGCTTTTGCTGTTTGAGCTGTATGGTTTGTTTTGGTTTGGTGGATTTGTAAGATTGATGATTTATCATGGCATGGCTCATTAGTTGACTCACAAACCGGTTCCTTAAATCTCTTTGTCGTTGGTCTCTTACAAGAGTGCTTCCCCTGAACACAACAAAACTTGCATCAAAATAGTAGAAAGCGTATCTTTAGCACTTAGCAGCTTCCTGTGGAAAAGCCAAATCCAATCCCAGCCAAGTATCTTTAGTGACAAGAATCAAGATTACTAAAGTGTCCAAGCTCTTTCTCTTAACAGTGAAGATGTAATCTCCATAACTAGACACTATTTTTGGGTGTATAGTTATAGCATGAGCCTTTTAAAACAAGTATTGAATCAAACAAACACCCTGTTCCACAAAGAATCTGCATCCGTATACTAATTGATATCAAAATTCCAAAACCGGTAATATAACCGTAACGACAATTGACAAATACATTAGAGGAAACTGATTTAGAACCTCAGGAATTGGATTTAGAACCTCAGGAATTGGATTTAGAGTACATGAAGTTTTGACTTTTATGCCCCTCATATAGAACGTCGTTTAGTAAAAACCCTAAATTCAATCATTTGGGTTAGCAAGCTGGATCTAATCCACCATTCTCTCCACTTGTTAAAACAAAAGAAACTCAATTCATCCTCTGTCGAAAAACCCACTTACCTTTTTCTTGAGTAGAGAAGAAGATGATAGCTGTGATTGGATTGATTCTGGGTTTTCTGGTTTCAGCATTGTTCTTGATCCAAGGAAAGCGAAGAAGATCAAACGGTGATCAGGAGAAGAAGCGGCCCGGTAACGAGCCTGTAGATTCAAAGCCTAAAAGTTACAGCAAGAGTGAAGTCGCATTACATAACAAAAGAGACGATTGTTGGATCATAATCAAAGATAAGGTCTATGACATTACTTCTTATGTTGAAGAGCATCCTGGTGGTGACGCCATTCTAGATCATGCTGGTGATGACTCTACTGATGGGTTTTTCGGACCACAACACGCCACTCGTGTTTTCGACATGATCGATGATTTCTACATCGGAGAACTTTCTCAGTAAGAAACAAAAAATTGGATTTTTTTTGCTCTATCTCGATTCAAGATTTGAGATTTTGAAATCTTTTTGTGTTGGGTTTCTTTGTCTATTTGTTGTCTTTACTAGTTTAACTCCTTTTCTTCCATTGTAACGCTAAAAGGCTCCTCCTTTATTCTGAATCTAGATGAGTGTGTGTGCTTGATCTAAGCTCTGTTTCAAGTGTTCTAAACCCATCAATTTTGCTCCACTGATTAAGAATGGGAGACTCTGTTTTCTACCATTTATATGTTGATTGAGTTTAATCTATTGAATCTCTTTTTGGGAGTCAACAGTGTCACAAAAACCATAACTATTTAGTATGATAAAGAGTCGCAATATTTCGACAAAACCATAACTGAGAGATCTAGAATTCTAGTTCCATAATTCTGATACAGACCTCAAAACCAAAAAAAGGTTAACCATGGATACTCCCATTAACCAAACAAATCACCAACGTTCATACGAAGGTGGTCTGCCTCCAGCTCGGCTAGTAGGACGGTCATAAGGACCGGGTCTGCTGCTTCTATAGGCTCTTCCCTCGTCACGTAACGGTCCCATAGCTCCATACCTATCACTTGCACCCCTTGCTGCGTATCTGTCCCTGTCATAGCCTCTCTCTCTCCTTCCATACTCATCCTCGAGATGATGGTGCTCATGCATCCCATACCTATCACTCACCAAACGGTCTCCAAGTGGCCCATACCTACTACAATAATAAAGCATTAAAAAGATCAGGTCTTTCGTAAACCAATACATGTGTTTGAACCATTAGATTTCAAAAATAAGAAGCTACAAACCTCTCCATTGGATAGTTATCACGAGTTTCATACTTGTCTCCACCTTCAAAACGGTCCCTGTAGCTGTACCGTCCACCATCACGGCGTCCATCCATGTAGCGGTCGCGGTCACGGTCACGCTCCCTCTCCAGCTCACGGTCTCCATAGCGATCTCTGTGTCCATCGACTTCTCCAAGTCTAGAGCGCATCGCGAGCGGATCTCTGTATATTTCTCGATCACCACCGGCTGATGGGCATTCTCGAGCCCAATGACCAGGGCGTCCGCACTTAAAGCACTCATCTCCTCCTCCTCCACCTCCATAGCTTCCCTTCCCTCGTGATGAATAGCCTCCACCCTTATTGAAATGGTCTCCGTCATCGCCTCCAACAGCAACCTTGGGCTCAGCCTTGTTCACAGAGATGACCCTATCACCCAACTCCCTCCCATGCATGTGCTTAATTGCATCATCAGCTCCTCGGCGATCAGTGAATGTGATAAACCCAAAACCACGTGGACGGCCAGTATCTTTCCCCACCATTATCTACGATTACACCAAAAGAAAGACCAATAAACAACCAAAAGATGAGCTTGAGATTTGGGACTATCACACCAAAGCAATTTTACATGCACAATGCATAATAGTATTATGTGCTTACAGTACTTAGAATCAGATGTGACATTAAGGTAATGAGATAAGCAGATATATGACATTCCTAGCAGTGGCAAAACAGCATCCATTGCAACTGACATGTTACTCCAGATCACTTTCGCATTATCTTAATGTGACCACAAAAAAACAACAATCTAGTTTCCGCTAAAGACGAAGACTAATATTCTAAGCAAGACCATTATGGATCAGCACCTTCTCAGTGACTATTGAAGCAGATATCACAAGCAAGAGAATCAATGATGGTTAGTCCTGAACGGTTATCATAACCGCTGACAAGAGGTCTCAGCTGCCGTTTTAAACTAGCTAAAAAGTTCTGCTTTCAATCCATAATGGAGAGTCCATTGGCGTCCTGACTGCTTGTTACAGAACAAAGCAGCCGACAAAACAAAACTCTTCACAGGCAGAGATCTGAACTGCTTCTGGGAAAGTTGTCCAGTAAGAAAAAGTAAATAAAGGCCAGAGAGAAATTGACTTCCTAAGAAAGCTCTAATAATTCCTCCACTGCATCCTTCAACAAGTCAATAAACCTCACTAGAGACGTGTGTTCTTACATCTCAAAACATGACAAACCAATACTTTAGGCTCAGGCCTCAGAGAATATCATATCATTCACCAAATCACAAGTTCCAACACGAGTCTCTGAAAGTTCTGATCGTCTGTTTTCGAATCAATCATGCAGCACAAGACAAAGAAGGAGATTCGATAGTAGACCTGACACTCGGTGATTTTCCCGTAGCGGTCAAAAGTATCTTCAAGCTGCCTCTCTGTCACATCCCAAGCCAATCCTCCCACGAAGATTCTGTTGTCAAGACCATCGCTTTCTCTATCTTTCATCTTTGCAACTCTCACTGAACCCAAAGAGAGAGACAAACAAACAAATATTTAGCACACAATATCGAACTCAAAAAGCCTTAAAGAACTCATCTTTTTTTATCAAAGCATCACTACCGATAGAACAAGCAAATCTCAAACTTTTACTTAAACAAGTCAAGATATTTATATATCAGAACTACGAATTGGGTCGAGAAACTTGCAGAAATCCGAAGTTTAAAGAACGACAGCCTAAAATTTTGCATTGATAAACCCTAATTACTCACCGCTAATCCAGAGGTAACAGCTTTCTGCGTTGGTAGTGATGGACAATGAAGGGCACTGGGGCTTTTTGTTTTTTTTCCTAACACACATAAATACAATATGTAGAAAATGTATGCCCTCAATTACTAAAACACCCTTATAAATGTTATTTAATTACAAAAATAACCTATAAACCCTAAAACCCTCTCTCCTCTTTTGTCAAATTTCTCCCCCTTTCAGTCTCCAAGCTCTCGGCGAAACTCACGGTACAAAGTCTCCTCCTTTTCTATCACTCTAATCCAAAGTTTAGTCCTTTGCGATTGATTTTCTAGGTTTCGATTTCTAATTTTAGGTTTTTTCAGCGTTAATCTTTGCAGAACAGAAAAAAATGATAAAGAGACGATTTTACAAGCTTGAGCATGGTGATAAAGACAGTGGATCCGACTCATCTTGCTTCTCTTCAGACTCTGACCCTGAGTCAGAAGAATCTGAAGAATCCGAATCCGAAACCGCCGTTGCAGAAGCTTCCGATGACGATGATTCTCTCTCAGAGCGTGAAGGAGAAGATGAACCCCCAGGTTTGCTTCTTCAATTGAGCCACTATGCTTACTTCTTGTGATTGTAACTCAATGAGATGTTATAGAGAAGTTTAGAAAGTTACGTGACAATAATTTTTTGTTAATAGCTGCTGAAGACGACGCTGATGCTGATGAGGATGATGATGACTCTGATGATGATGGCTATAGAGGGAGATTAGAGGAGACATCGATTAATCGTGACTTTGGTTTAGAAGAACCACCGGAAGAGGAAGAAGAGAACTATATTCTCGGCTGTATGATTAAATGCAAATCGGTTTACAGATGCAGATACTGTCCAAAAGTCATTTGTTTGAATGAGAAATCAATGCAAGAACATATTTTATCAAAGGTAAAGTTGTTAGCTTTATCATTTTAGGACTGAGCATTTAGTCTGTTTGGGAATTGAAAGAATTTAGATTTTAAGCATGAGCTTTTTTTTCTCTGAAATCTTGTAGTTATTAAAAAGGTTCTTTATTGATTTTGACTCATTTCAGAAACATGTTCGTCTTGAAAAACTACTGAAAGAAGAAAAGCTCAGTAGCGATGATGATGAAGAAGTCGATGATCCAGAGACGCTATCTCAGGTTTTCTTTTGTGACATTTGAGAAAACGCCAACAAATTGTTTGAGTTCTTCGGATGAGTCCTACTCAAGTTCTTGCAAAAATCTTAAATGTAGGAGAAGCAGAGTAATGGAAACAGAAGATCACGAAGACAGGGAAAGCTCAGACGCTATGACAAAGAAGAGGATAACGCAGAGACTCCATCTCAGGTTTTGTCTTTTCGACATTTGGGAAAATGGCAACAAGTTCTTTGAGTTTCATCTGACTTGATTCCTAATCAAGTTCTTGCAAAAATCTTGAAATGCAGGAGAAGGAGAGCAAAGGAAACAGAAGATCACGACGGCAGGGAAAGAGATCACAGAAAGAAGGAAAGGTCAGAACTGATGACAAAGAAGTGAATAACTCAGAGACGCCATCTCAGGTTTTTCTTTTTGACATTTGAGCAAATGCCAACAAAGTGCTTTTGGTTTCTTCGGATGAGTCATAACCAAATTCTTGCAAAACTCTTAAATGTAGGAGAAGCAGGTGAAGGGAAACCGAAAAGCACGAAGACAGGGTATGAGATCACAAAAACAGGAAAAGGTAAATGTAAGACTGGTCATTACTTTAAGTCTTTAACCTTTGTGACCATGCTTTGTCTGTCAGAAACCTTACCGGTCCAATTTTTGTATATGAACATCCAGGGTTCATCGACCACAGATGCGACGCAAAAATCTAGAAAGAAACAGCGTCAAAGTAAGGATTGAGACCAGTGTATGAGAGGCCATAAAGATTCATACATCGATAAGAGGACAGGTGAAGAAAACATAGAAGGAGAGTGGAGTGGTTTTGAGTCAGATATCTGCTTTTTAAAACTTCAACTTTTATATGGTGTTTGTAACTGATATATGAGTTTTGATCAATTGAGATTTAAGTTATACAATTCTTGTGTTTCTGTTGTGTGCAGTTTTGATCTGTCTACGACTTGTTTGTTATTTTCTGTCTTTGGAACCTCTTCCTCTTACAAGGTTAGGTCGTCTTACAGTTTTTTTTTGTTATGGAGCGTGTATATACAGTATGTAACTACAAAAGAGGTTAGGATACATACATAACTCAATAATTGCTTGAAGCAAGAAGCCAAAAATCATATATTACTTAAATTGAACATGCAGTACAATGCAACTAGGCTACATGTTTACTTCAAATTATTGAGACATCAGACTACTTAAACTGAACAAACATCAAGTCTATGTGTAACTTGTAATTATTGAGAAATAATTTTGCAAAATACCACTATTGGTCTCTTGCATTTCCTATTATATTACTCCAAAACCTCTGTTATTTTCTCTCCCTTAGTCAGCATTTGTCCCAAACCTGCATGAATCTTGAGAAACTTTAAACATTGGAGACTGATAAAAAGACAACAAACTTTTTATATTTTCTTACATTTTTTTATTCCTTTGGTCTCCACTATAAAACCATTATTGAATCATGTACATATGTGTAAGTGTGTGTCTGTGGAGTACTCGTGTCTGTGTAGGTATCAGATATAGAAAATATAATAATGAATGCATTGAAAAAAGGCACAGTGAGACAAGTGAGATTTGATTAACTTCTCTCCACTGCTCTTCTGCTATAGAAAACAGCTTGAAGAAGCATTGGCTTCACGTGACATCTTAGCTGTTATGTCCGTGACCAAGAACTTGGATAATCGATGCCATTAGATATCATCATGAGTTGCAAAATCTCTTCTTCTTCGAACATTTGATTCCATCATGATCTGTTCTTCTTCTTTCTACATGTTCTTCTTAGTGATGATTGCTTTCTGCTTGATTTCTCCGGTGAGATCAAGCGACGTTGAAGCTCTGCTGAGTTTGAAATCATCCATTGATCCATCAAACTCGATTCCATGGCGGCGAGGAGAAGATCTCTGCAACTGGGAAGGAGTTAAAGGTTGCATTAATGGAAGAAGAGTCTCAAAGCTTGTTCTTGAGAACTTGAACCTCACTGGCTCACTAGACGAGAAGAGCTTAAACCAATTAGACCAGCTTAGAGTTCTTAGCTTCAAAGGAAACTCTCTCTCTGCTTCAGTCCCAAATCTCTCCGGCTTGGTCAATCTCAAATCGATTTTTCTCAATGAAAACAACTTCTCCGGCGAGTTCCCTGAATCACTGACGTCTCTCCACCGGTTAAAAACCGTTGTCCTCGCCGGAAACCGGTTTTCCGGTCCGATCCCTGGCTCGTTGAGCCGTCTCTCCCGCCTTTACACGCTCTACCTTCAGGACAATCTCTTCTCCGGCTCTGTTCCTCCTCTCAACCAAACAACTCTGAGATTCTTCAATGTCTCGAATAATCATCTCTCTGGCCAAATCCCACCGACGCGAGCTCTGAATCGGTTCAACGAGTCGTCTTTCACCGGAAACACTGCTCTCTGCGGCGAGCAAATCCAAAACTCATGCAGAAAAAGGAATAACACAACCGCAATCTCTTCAAAGCCGTCGGCGATTCCAGCGATGCCTATGGCCAAAAGGAAGAACAGAGCGAACGTCATCGGAATCATTTCCGGGAGCATCGGTGGCGGAGTTGTGATACTTCTGCTGACATTGCTTCTCATATTCGTAGTTAAAAAAGGGAGACGAAAACATTCCAAGAGAGAACAGAGGAGAAGTAAGGCAGAGTCAGAAGGAGCAACGGTGGCCGAAACAGAGGAAGCCACTAGTGACCGGAGAAACAAAAGGTTCTCATGGGAGAGAGGAAGCGAAGAAGAATCAGTGGGGACTCTGGTTTTCTTGGGGAGAGGTGAATCAGACATCACGGCGGTGAGATACACCATGGATGATCTACTCAAAGCTTCAGCGGAAACGCTGGGAAGAGGAACCTTAGGGAGCACTTACAAGGCCGTGATGGAGTCTGGATTCATCGTCACCGTTAAGAGGCTCAAGGACTCAGGTTTTCCTCGAATGGAAGAGTTCAAGAGACACATTGAGATTCTTGGAAGGCTCAAGCACAGTAACCTTGTCCCTCTCAGAGCCTATTTCCAAGCTAAAGAAGAATGCTTGCTCGTCTATGATTACTTCCCTAATGGAAGTCTCTTCTCTCTTATCCATGGTATGATGTATTGCAATTCACACACTTCACCTTTGGTTCTCTCTTTGCTTCATATGTTATTTTAAATCCGTTTCTTGTTTGTACAGGAAGTAAGGTTTCAGGGAGTGGGAAGCCTCTTCACTGGACATCATGTCTGAAAATAGCAGAGGATTTAGCAATGGGTCTTGTCTACATTCATCAGAATCCAAGCTTAACTCACGGGAACTTGAAATCATCCAATGTTTTGTTAGGTCCTGATTTCGAGTCCTGTATCACGGACTACGGTCTCGTGGATCTTCAAGATCCTGACTCGGTTCAAGACACAAGTGCACCATCCTCTCTCTTTTACAAAGCTCCCGAGTGCAGAGACTCGCGCAAGTCCTCGACACAACCCGCTGATGTCTACAGCTTCGGTGTCCTCCTTCTCGAGCTTCTCACAGGCAGAACATCGTTCCAGGACCTTGTTCATGAACATGGCTCTGATATCTCCAGATGGGTGCGTACGGTGAGAGAGGCGGAGACCGAATCAGGAGAGGAGCTGAGTTCTTCTGAGGAGAAACTTGAAGCTCTTTTGAGCATCGCGACGGCTTGCGTAGCGGTTCAGCCTGAAGACCGGCCTGTGATGAGAGAGGTGTTGAAGATGGTGAAGGATGCAAGAGCTGAAGCAGCTGTGTTCTCGTCTTTTAGCATCAGCAGCGATCATTCTCCTGGGAGATGGTCAGATACAGTTCAGAGTTTGCCGAGGGAGGATCATATGAGCATATAAAGCAAGTTTGTTTGTACGTTTTCTCCATTTGCTTTTCTTGATTTAGAAACTCGACTCGTTCATCAAACTCACGAGTTCGATAGAGATTGGCTTATCGATGGCGATAGGGATCAGATACAATACAAGTCACCGTATATTAGATTCTCGAGAAGATACAAGTCCATTCTTACAGGGATATGTTCATACATTAACTGTAATTTCTTGGACCTGAAGAAACACGAGGCCATGTCTGTTTCACCAGAGGTTGAGAGGATAAGAGTAGGGATAGATGTTATTGTCCGTAGGTTTCCCGGTGACGTTGAAGCTTGCGGTGCCTCCGGCAATCAATGATGCGGTGGAGAGACACTTCTCGTGTTAACCGTAAAACAAGTCGCTCTAGGTTTTATCTTTTAAGTTGTGTACTTGGAATCTTCAAACAGTATATGTTTAATCAAAAAACGAACCAACATAATTTTTCTAAACCGCTTTTCTTCAAAATTCCGGTTGACATCAAACGGTTCATGTGCGTAAGAAGCTGAAATATGAACGTTATATTCTTGAAATGGGCCTTTATGTTTCGAGTTGGGCTTTTTCAAATTTGAAATGTACGCAGATAATTAGATTTAACGAAGATCAACACTATGTACTATTTGTAAGGCTAACGGAGGATAAAAGGAAAAAAGAAAGTAGCCGTTTCAAGAGAAGCGAGGGCGTCTCTCCAGAGTCTCTCTCTCTTTCTTCCTGAACGGTAAATTTTTTTAACTCGAATTTTCTTTTTGAAGTTTCTTTTTCTCGCCGATTTTTGATGTTCTTTCTCTCTCAAATCTATTTCGTGGTTTGTTTCCGTGTGTTTCGTCTTCGTCGAAGCTGTTTTCTACAATTGAATTGCCTTTTTTTTCTGGTTCGCTTGATCAGGTTTTTGTTGGGTTATGATTGTTTTAAATTTCGCATTTACTGGCAAAAAAAATTGCCCAGTGATAGTAATTAGACCGAATTGAGATAGGAATCATGATTCCTGAAATCTAGGGTTTGAATTCCGTTTGGATTATGCGAATTATTGAAATGTGTGTGATTCTTTTCCAGCGGTTTGATTTCTGATAAAAGGAAGAAAGTAATATCAGCGCTGGGCAGAAAAAAAAAAAGCCGATCAGCTTTCATGCCTAATCACAATTAGAAAAGGTACAATTTCATGCTTTTCCGCTCACCGAATGTTACTAATTCGATTAGTTTTTGCTTATGCAACATTCCAATATGATTTTTGTTCATCTCCTCATCTGTTGCCTTTTCATCATGATGGTTCTTGAAATCATTTTCTGAGGAGTACACGGCGTGGAACTATCGGAATCTTACCACACTTTGTCAAATCTCTTCGTAGTAAGCGATTCATTTGTTTCTTTCTTTCTCTCTTATGTTATCTTTGTGAGCTGTTAGTTTCGCTTTCCATAGTTTATAAGAGGTTTTAATCGGAGAACTGAACATTGCGAGCTATCTTTAAACATATAGTGTTTCGAAATCAAATGTTCTGTCATTGCTTAGAGAACGAATACTAATCTTCACGATTCTGATTTTTGACACGTGCTTGTGCTTCCATTAGAGAACCAAGGAGATTCTGATTTGTTGTTGATGATTCCATGAACCTTTTATCTACCCATTTAATCACTAACCTTGGGAGTAGTTGTTACCCAGTGATGCGTGGTCCTGGCAAGAAAGATGCATTTGGTATACAATCAAAATTACATACACCAAATCGAATAAGGTATTACTGTCAATACTTTTCTTATATATATATATATATATATAAACAAAGCCAGGGAGAGGGAATTGCTGCGTAACTCTGCAGAGTGCAGAACACTTTGTAGAATGTCGTTTTATTCATCTCAAGGCAATCTCTGATACACATCAATCCAGTTTTTCCGATACACACCAATCCAGTTTTTTCATACTCTCAATATTGATAGGTCCATTGTGATAAGCTATTTCATATACACATATAGGTTGATCAATCCCTGAATTTGTATACCGCTTTTGTGATTTGTAGTAAAAAGTACTCCAGTAGATCTGAAAACATGACAAGTAAAGTTAGAGAGAAAAGATAAGAACCGGAGGAAGAAACTGGTTTGTGGAAAAGGTAACTTAAAAGAACAAGACTGAGAGTTTGATTTCGATGGTTTTGAAACTAATATACGCTTTTGATGTGTTATAAAATCTGAAGCACATAATGTAACACTTATTTGCAGATCAAAATGCTTGAGTGACAATCACTACAGCTCCATCTACTAGATTCTTAACTTTAATCCTTATCCCATGTTCAATATATTCTTCTATTTCGGCTTCAGTTTTACACACATAATTTGAATTTATGGTCTCTTTTTTTTATACAGTAGCAGATTAAAAAGCTTATCTCTGAAACCAAAAAAGTTCGTATATGCTGGTGTTGAATATTTCCAGGGAACTCAGAGCGATGGTTAAGACCTTTTGGTTAGTCATTTATATGATGCATTTAACAAGTACTTTCTCTACTTTATGATCATATATCTTTTTATTAAATTAACATTTGTAGATGAAAACAGGTGAATGATACTTCTGGTGATGTGCTGATCCTCAAAAAATTAAAAGTACACAAAAAAACTGTATAGACCGTGTCTATCGCCACATATTTACAATCAAAGTTTATAAACTGAATCAAATAAGGTAATTTAATGAGTATTATGTCAGACTAATTAAACTAAATGAGAGAAAAGGTTTGTACATGTCTTCTTATATTTCGTTATCTGTAACCAATGCCAAAGCTGGCAATGAAATCACGGCATTACTCTGCTGTAATCCAAATTGTAAAATGTCATTTATCGATCTCAAGGCAATCACTAGTTGGTTCTCTTGTATACATTTACGTAGATGTTAGACTATTTCATCTATACATATCCTTTCATTTGCATTTTGTTTCTGGAATTTGCAGTTTAAAGCACTCCAGGCTCTGAAAACATGGGAGATGAAATGTTAGAGAAAGGTGTCGATTAACAGCATTGCAAGGTACGTAGTTCATAGTATATTGTAAGCTTTTATCTTGTGTTTATATACCGTTTATATAACAGCATTGCAAGGTACGTAGTTCATAGTATATTGTAAGCTTTTATCTTGTGTTTATATACCGTTTATATATTGTCTCCATGACTTGGAGTAGCACTAAAAACTCCGAACATAATCAAACCACAATTTACTTATGATGTGTTTTAGAGGTCCGTCTGTCAAAGAATACTTTTGGATCTGAGAATAAATATACATATGAAGCAATCAACACTTGGCTTAATTTCACTTTCACAGGTCTCAACTGTAGCTTTTCTTTCCGCTTCTTTCAGTATAATAGTAGTTCACGCAAAGTGAGAATTAACTTGAAACTTTTGTGGCTTATTCACCACTCATTTTATTAATGATTTATCTGTCTGTTCTCTCCCATCTTAGGTGTCATTTCTGTAAGAAAGATGTGCGCTTATTGGCAAAAACGATTTGACCAGCGATAGTAATTAGACCAAATTGAGATAGGAATCATGCTTACTTAAAACCTGATTCCTGAAATCTAGGGTTTGAATTCTGTTTGGACTATGCGAATTATTTTAATGTGTCTGATTCTTTTCCGTTTGGATTAATGCGAATTATTTGAATTCTGAAAGGAAGAAGTAATATCAACGCTGGGCAGAAAAAAAAAAACACAATCAGCTTTCATGCCTAATCACAATTAGAGAAGGTACAATTTCATGTTTTTCCCTCACCGAATGTTACTAATTCGATTAGTTTTTTTGCTTATGCAACATTCCAATATGATTTTTGTTTTTGTCTTTTGAGGATACTTTTGTTCATCTACTCATCTGTTGCCTTTTCATCATAATGGTTCTTGAAATCATTCCTGAGGAGTACACGGCGTGGAACTATCGGAATCTTACCACACTTTGTCAAATTTCTTTGTAGTAAGCGATTCATTTTTTTCTTCTCTTATGTTGTGAGCTGTTAGTTTTGCTTTCCATCGTTTATAAGAGGTTTTAATCGGAGAACAGGAGATTGCAAGCTATCTTTGAACATATTCATTTGTTTCGAAACTTGCTGATAGTAACTTGAGTAAATTTCTTTGATGTCTAGTGCTTTCTCTTCAAAGGCGCGTGATTTGGCATTTTCCTTCTCCGTATGGTCTTGTCTATCTCCAGGCAGGTCGTTTGATGTTGTTTATGCTTCTTTCTGCATCAACAGATTTCATAGCCTTATGTGGCGTATCTCAGAAACCAGTGACTTGTCTATGGGTTCCTGTAAGAGATGCATGCTTACATGCCTACTTTTATGCATGTGCACTACAGGACAAGCACACTCTACAATTCTCCAGCAAATCTAGTTGGGAGTGAAGAACATTTCAAGATCTACGTGTTGACTCAATCACAAAGAAAATGAGTATATCAGGTAGAACTTCGTCACTTACCTTTAATGTTTTTTTTTGTTCGTTTGGGATAGCCTCATAACCAATCATCTATCTTTTGATTAGTCTAGAACTTCAAGGTGATATCTACTTAAACAGTTAACTGCAGTTACCCTTAGTCCAGCTTGATTTTGTTATGCGTTATGGTGATATCTGGTTAAACAGTTAAACTTGAGATTTCAATATCCAAGCTGATTTATTTATTTTCCACATTCATATGTATTAATTCTTTCCCATCTGCTTAGTTTTTCATTTTTGCTTGTATTTTTTGAAGAAGCAGATTGCATAGACTATGAAGCTGTACATGGGTTCGTATATGCTGACGCTGAAGATGTCCAGGGAATTCAAAGGGACGGCTAAGACATTTTCATTAGTTACCTTAATTCCAAATTGAGTGCGGTTACTAAGATAGTTTAGTCCTTAATTTGAAACATTCAATAAGTAAATACCTGCTCTAGTTAACCCGTAAATATCCTCAAAACTGATCATTTGATTAATTTGACATTTTCAGGTGAAAAATTTTGAATGAGACATTGGACTGGAGGTACGTACCCGGTGATGTGCTTACCCTGGCAATGAAAGGTGTACGAAAACTGAATAACTTGCGTATCTCCACTAATTTATAGTCAACGTTTCAGATAAGTAATCAACCTATAAACTTGTACATGTCTTCTTATGATGCATGAGTTTTTGGAAAAAAAAGTGGCATCTCCGTGTAACAACGACCAGAGGCTGACCACTATTTCACTACTAAAAGTCCACTTGTAAGTTGTCATTTTATTGATCTTAAGGCAGTCTCTAATGAATCCGTTGATGGGTCCTCCTGTATTCATATACTTTGATGAGTCCCTTCATCTGTATTTCTTTTCTTGGAATTTTCAGTTTAAAACACTACAATCCGTAGCTCAAAAACATGAGAGACGAAGATTTAGAGAAAGGCCAAGAACCGGAGCAAATAACAAACTTGTGGGAGAACATCAAAAATCTTGCAGGGTAATTCAACAAGAAAAGATTCTTGGTTTCAGTGGCTTCAAAATTATATTTGTTGTGTTCTCAAATAAGAAGCACATATATAATGTGGTACGATCATTTTGCTTATCTCAGGTCCATCACAATGAACTCTAAAATGGCTCAGAGTGTCGTCTTCTTGTTTCTGAAGTTTAATCCTCTTGCGGTAGGCCAAAAGCAAGATCCAAGATGAGAGTATGCTCCACTTGTGGTGGCAGTGATGAAACTAAACAGCACCATTTGGCTTGTTTTCACAGGTCCTAACAGTTTCCGTTGCTACTCTTTACTCTCTATCCACTTTCTTTCTGTTGCAGTCAATTAGAATTAGTTAGGAGTAACCAAAATTGCTTTCAATATAATGTTGTTTACACAAAGTAGCCACTTTTATAGTTCATACACACTGCAAAAGTGAATTCATTTGAAACTGGTGTGGGCTCCATTTTATTGTGAAACTCTATTTTCGAAGGCATGTGTATATTATTATATATTCACCTCCCAATTTATTAATGATTCTATCTTAGGTGCCTATCCACAAGAAAGAGTGTTTTTATTAAGAAAAGCATCATCAAAGTCAAAATTCCTCAAAGGTATCATCCGTTGTAAAAATATTTTTTTTGTTCTGTCATCTTCTGATTTGCTTAGATAATGAATCCTCGACTTCACGATTCTGATTTTTTACAAGTGCTTGTGGGCACCAAATAGATTCTGATTGCCTGAACTTTTAATCACTAACCTTGGGAGTAGATTAAGGTACACTAGTTATTTATCTAGAGACATTCGATAAGTACTTGTTCTACTTTAAGGCCAGTCCTCAGAATTTATCATGTATGAAACTTAGTGATGCGTGGTCCGAGCAAGAAAGATGCATCAAAACTGAATAGTCAGTCACAGTTTGTATACGATCAAAGTTACATTATACCAGATCGAATAAGGTATTACTGTCTAAATTTTTCTTATACATATATTCTTTTAAATGGCATTCTTATCATTGATTATTTCTTGCATTGCCATATGAACAAAGCCACGAAGTGGGAATTGCTGCGTAATACATGCTACGTTTTCATACTCACAATATCGATAGGTCTGATAGCCTATTTTTTATTCACATAGAAATTGATCAATTCCTGAATTTGTATACCGCTTTTGTGATTTGTAGCTTAAAGTAAAGTTAGAGAGAAAAAGTAATAACCGGAGCATGAAACTGGTTTGTGGAAAAGGTAACTTAAAAGAACAAGACTGAGAGTTTGATTTCGATGGTTTTGAAACTATATACGCTTTTGATGTGTTATAAAATCTGAAGCACATAATGCAACACTTATTTGCAGATCAAAATGCTTGAGAGACAATCACTACAGCTCCGTCTTCTAGTTTCTTAAGTTTAATCCTTATCCCAGGTATATCTTCAATCTATTCTTCTATTTCGGCTTCAATTTTATACTTATAATTTGAATTTATGGTTTCTTTTCTTTTTTTACAGTAGCAGATTAAAAAGCTCATCTCTGAAACGAAAAAAGCTGGTATATGCTGGTGCTGAAGATTTCCAGGGAATTCAGAGCGATGGTTAAGACGTTTTGGTTAGTCATTTATATGATGCATTTAACAAGTACTTTCTCTACTTAGTGCGTACAAATCCTCTAAACTGATCATATATCTTTTGATGAAATTAACATTTGTAGATGGAAACAGTTGAATGATACTTTTGGTGATGTGCTGATCCTCACAAATCAGAGGTACACAAAAACTGTATAGACCGTCTGTCGCCACTTATTTGCAATCAAAGTTTCTAAACGGAATCAGACTAATTAAACTAAATTAAAGAAAAGGTTTGTACATGTCTTCTTATATTACGTTATCTGTAACCAAGGCCAAAGCAGGAGTTTTTGGAGGAAATTGCATCTCTAGGTAACAGGACACGAAGCTGGCAATGAAATTACGGAAATACTCCGCTGTAATCCAAATTGTAAGTTGTCATTTTATCGATCTCAAGGCAACCACTAATTGGTCCTCTTGTATACATTTACGTAGATGTTAGCCTATTTCATCTATAAATATCCTTTCATTTGTACTTTGTGTTTGGAATTTGCAAGTTAAAGCACTCCAGACTCAGAAAACATGGGATATGAAATTTTAGAGAGAGGTCAAGAGAAAATCGTGTCGCCTAACAGCAAAATGTTTGAAGGGTACGTAGTTCAATAATAAGATTCTGTGTTTCTGTGGTTTCAAAATTACATAGTATATTGTAAGCTTTTATTTTGTGTTTACATATGAGTAGCACTAAAAACTCCGAAAATAATCAATCTACAATTTACTTATGACTTGTTTTAAGGTCGGTCTGTCAAAGAATATTGTTGGATCTGAGAATAAATATACATGCAAGACGAGAATCTGCTCCAGTACTAAGCAATCACCACTTGGCTTAATTTCACTTTCACAGGTCTCAACTGTAGCTTTTCTTTCCGCTTTCTTTCAGTATAGTAGTTGTTCACGCAAAGTGATTGATGAATTCCTTCATTTGTTTGCCGCTTTTGGAATGTGGAGCTTAAAACCTCTCTGTTTGTAGCTCTGAAAACAAGCCAGCTGAAGTTATAGAGAACGAGAGCAAGAAACTTTTGGAAGCACATCAAAATAATTTGCAAGGTAATTCAAATTAAAAAAGATTCTTGGTTTCAAAAAAGTTATATAGTAAATAATAAGCACATATATAATGTGGTACCTCTCATACGTCATTTTGCTTCTCTCAGGTCTATCACAATGGAGCTTTAAAATGGCTGAGAGTCACCTCGGGAATGTCATCTTCTTGTTTCTGAACTTCAATCCTCCTGCCAGGTATGTGTCCTCCTTTTTATTCTTCTTAGTCGTTGATTTTGCTCTTATTGTTTGAAGTTGCATTCTTTGTTTTAATTGTTCTTTTCTTCTTTTATGAAGTAGCAGATTTCATTGTCTATGTGAACCTATCTCAGAAACAAAAAGGTTCCTCTATGGGTTCGTACATTGATTCGAAAGCAAAGGGCTGTTTGTGCTTTTATTCCTGTTCATAACTTAGAGTAGCTATGAAAAATAAAAAATGATCTAACTTTAATTTACTTATAATGAGTATTAGGTCTGTCGAAGGCTATTTTTGGATTTGCGAAAAAAAAAACGATTTTATTCATCCGGAGACAAGATGCAAGAAGAGAACATGGTCCGCTTTTGGCGGCAGTGATGAGTTCTAAGCAACACCATTTGGCTTATTTTAATTTTCACAGGTCCTAATATTTGCTATTCTCTACTTTCTATCAGATTTCTTTCTGTTACAGTCAATTAGAGTCCCATTTTAGAATTAGTTAAGAGTAAACAAAGTTTCTTTTAATATTTAGTTATTCACGCAAAGTAAGCCACTTTGATATTTCATACACACTGCAAATGTGAGAATTCATTTGGAAACTTTTGTAGGTCTTCTTTTTTTAACTGTGAAAGTCTTGATGGCATATTATTAATGATTTATGTGTGTGTTCTCCATTTTAGGTGTCTATATGTCCAAACAATGGTGGTGACAGTGATTTCTGAAAGTTTCCGTAAGAAAAATGTGTGCTTATTAAGAAAACCATCAAAGTCGAAATCATTCTTTGAGTTCTGATTTTGATTCTTTGTTACGATTCTAATTTTTGGTATGTGCTTTCATTAGTGCACCAAGGAGATTTGTACCTATCTTGGTTGTCAACAGAATTCAAAGAGATTGCATGAACCTGTATTGGGAGTATTTTGTTAAGGTAACTTTAGCTATCTTGGTTGTCAACAGAATTCAAAGAGATTGCATGAACCTGTATTGGGAGTATTTTGTTAAGGTAACTTTAGCTATTTATGTCAGAGACATTCGACAAGTGCTTGTTCTACTATAGTCCAGTCCGTAGAACTAATAATGTTTTATTAATCTTATATTTTTAGGTGAAAGTAGTTAAAAGAGACATTAAATTGCAGATATTCAATCTGGTGATGTGTGGTGACCATTTGTTTACAATCAAATTTACAGATATCAAATGGATTAACGTATCGCTGTTTTAAAGGTCCTGAATCCATATACAGTAAATAAAAAAAAAAAGGATGGTGTTTGTGTACATTCCTTACCTTTACTTATTTTTTATAGCCTATAAACAATGCCAGAGAGTGGGAATCGTTGGAAGAACTTGCCTCTGCAGACCACTTTGCAGGTTGTTTTATTCGTCTCAAGGAAATCTCTTATATTCTTAGGATAATTTGTTTTTTTCATATGATCTCAATAATAATGTTGACAGGTCCTCTGACATGTGATGATGCTATTATGTGTTCTCAGATCGGAAGCACCCTAAGCTCGCAGATCATTATGCTTGAGCGACACCCTCTAAAAATTCCATCTTTTTAGCTTCTCAAGTTTCACCCTTCTCCCAGGTATGTCTTTTATTTATTATAGTCCTTGTTTTTTCTCTAATAGTTTGATGTTACAGTCTCTTTTTATGTATGTCTCATACCAGCAACTCTTTCACATCTATTCTACCTCAGATGTGTTTGCATGTGGTTCCTATAAGAGATGCATGCTTACATGCCTCATTTTATGCATGTGCACTACAGGACAAGCACACTCTACATTTCTCCAGCAAATCTAGTTGGGAGTGAAGAACATTTCAAGATCTACGTGTTGACTCAATCACAAAGAAAATGAGTATATCAGGTAGAACTTCGTCACTTACCAGTTTTTTTTTGTTCGTTTGGGATGTAGCCTCATAATATCTTTTGATTAGTCTAGCACGTCTAGGTGATATCTAGTTAAACAGTTAACTGCAGTTACCCTTAGTCCAGGTTGATTTTGTTATGCGTAATGGTGATATCTAGTTAAACAGTTAAACTGATCTTGCCACATACATGTATGATCTTGAGATTTCCATATCCAAGCTGTATTTAAATTCCACATTCATATGTTTTTATTCTTTTCCATCTGCTTAGTTTTTCAGTTTTGCTTCTTTTTTTTTTTTGAAGCAGATTGCATAGACTATGAAGCTGTACATGGGTTCGTATATGTTGACGCTGAAGATGTCCAGGGAGTTCAAAGGGACGGCTAAGACCTTTTCATTAGTTACCTTAATTCTAAACTGAGTGCGGTTGCTAAGATAGTTTAGTCCTTAATTTGAAGCATTCAATAAGTAAATACCTGCTGTACTCAACTCGTAAATATCATCAAAACTGATAATTTGACTAATTTGACATTTTCAGGTGAAAAAATTTGAATGAGACATTGGACTGGAGGTACGTACCCGGTGATGTTCTTACCCTGGCAATGAAAGGTGTACGAAAACTGAATAACTTGTGTACCTCCACATTACAGTCAACGTTTCAGATAAGCAATCAACCTAAACTTGTACATGTTTTCTTATGATGCATGAGTTTTTGAAAAAAAGTGGCATCTCCGTGTAACAACGACCAGAGGCTGACCACCATTTCACTACTAAAAGTCCACTTGTAAGTTGTCATTTTATTGATCTTAAGACAATCTTTAATGAGTCAATTGATGGGTCCTCTTGTATTCATATACATTGATGAGTCCCTTCATCTGTATTTTGATTTTGGAATTTTCAGTTTAAAACACTACAATCCCTTGCTCAAGAACATGAGAGACGAAGATTTTGAGATAGGCCAAGAACCGGAGCAAATAACAAACTTGTGGAAGAACATCAAAAATTTTGCAGGGTAATTCAACAAAAATAGATTCTTGGTTTCAGTGGTTTCAAAATTATATTTGTTGTGTTCTCAAATAAGAAGCACATATATAATGTGGTACGATCATTTTGCTTATCTCAGGTGACACAATGAACTCTAAAATGGCTCAGAGTGTCGTCTTCTTGTTTCTGAAGTTTAATCCTCTTGCTGTAGGCCAAAAGCAAGATCCAAGATTAGAGTATGCTCCACTTGTGGTGCCAGTGATGAAACTAAACAACACCATTTGGCTTATTTTCACAGGTCGTAACAGTTTCCGTTGCTACTCTTTACTTTCTATCCACTTTCTTTCTGTTGCAGTTAATTAGAGTTAGTTAGAGTAGCCAAAATTGCTTTCAATATATAGTTGTTTGCACAAAGTAGCCACTTTTATAGTTCATACACACTGCAAAAGTGAATTCATTTGAAACTGGTGTGGGTTTATTTTATTGTGAAACTCCATTGTCGAAGGCATGTGTATTTATATTATATATTCACCTCCCAATTTATTAACGATTCTATCTGTGTGTTCTTTTCCATCTTATGTGTCTATCCATACCATAAGAAAGAGTGTTTTTACTAAGAAAAGCATCAAAGTCAAAATTCCTCAAAGGTATCATCCGTTGTAAAAAAAACTTTTTTGTTCTGTCATCTTCTGATTTGCTTAGATAATGAATACTAAATTCACGATTCTGTTTTTTTACAAGTGCTTGTGCTTCCATTAGGGCACCAAGGAGATTCTGATTTGTTGTTGAAGATTCAGATTGCATGAACTTTTTAATCACTAACCTTGGGAGTAGATTAAGGTACACTTATTTGTTATTTATATAGAGACATTCGATAAGTACTTGCTCTACTTTAAGGCCTGTCCTCAGAACTTATCATGTATGAAACCTAGTGATGCGTGGTCCAGGCAAGAAAGATGCATCAAAACTGAATAGACAGTCACATCGAATAAGGTATTACTGTCTAAACTTTTCTTATACATATATTCTTCTAAACTGCAATCTTATCATTGATTATTCCCGGCAGTGGCATATGAACAAAGCCACGAAGTGGGAATTGCTGTGTAGCACATGCTACGCCTCTGTAGACCACTTTGTAGAAGGTCGTTTTCATACTCTCAATATCGATAGGTCCCCTAAACTGTGATAAGCTATTTTATATTCACATATAGACTGATCAATTACTGAATTTGTATACCGCTTTTGTGATTTGTAGCTTAAAGTACTCCAGTAGCTCTTAAAACATGACAAGTAAAGTTAGAGAGAGAAACTAATAACCGAAGCATGAAACTGGTTTGTGGAAAAGGTAACTTAAAAGAACAAGACTGAGACACTGATAGTTTGATTTTGATGGTTTTGAAACTATATACGCTTTTGATGTGTTATAAAATCTGAAGCACATAATGTAACACTTATTTGCAGATCAAAATGCTCGAGAGACAATCACTACAGCTCCATCTACTAGATTCTTAACTTTAATCCTTATCGAATGTTCAATATATTCTTCTATTTCGGCTTCAATTTTACACTTATAATTTTAATTTATGGTCTCTTTTCTTTTTATACAGTAGCAGATTAAAAAGCTCATCTCTGAAACCAAAAATGTTCGTATATGCTGGTGTTAAAGATTTCCAGGGAATTCAGAGCGATGGTTAAGACCTTTTGGTTAGTCATTTATATGATGCATTTAACAAGTACTTTCTCTACTTAATGCATACAAATCCTCTAAACTGATCATGTATCTTTTGATTGAATTAACATTTGTAGATGGAAACAGTTGAATGATACTTTTGGTGATGTGCTGATCCTCACAAATCAGAGGTACACAAAAACTGTATAGACCGTCTGTCGCCACTTATTTACAATCAAAGTTTCTAAACGGAATCAGACTAATTAAACTAAATTAAAGAAAAGGTTTGTACATGTCTTCTTATATTACGTTATCTGTAACCAAGGCCAAAGCAGGAGTTTTTGGAGGAAATTGCATCTCTAGGTAACAGGACCCGAAGCTGGCAATGAAATCACGGCAATAGTAATCCAAATTGTAAGTTGTCATTTTATCGATCTCAAGGCAACCACTAATTGGTCCTCTTGTATACATTTACGTAGATGTTAGCCTATACTTTGTGTTTAGAATTTGTAAGCTAAAGCACTCCAGGTTCAGAAAACATGGGATATGAAATTTTAGAGAGAGGTCAAGAGAAAATCTTGTCGCCTAACAGCAAAATGTTTGAAGGGTACGTAGTTTAATAATAAGATTCTGTGTTTCTGTGGTTTCAAAATTACATAGTATACTGTAAGCTTTTATTTTGTGTTTACATACGAGTAGCACTAAAAACTCCGAAAATAATCAATCTACAATTCACTTATGACTTGTTTTAGGTCGGTCTGTCAAAGAATATTGTTGGATCTGAGAATAATTATACATGCAAGACGAGAATATGATCCAGTACTAAGCAATCACCACTTGGCTTAATTTCACTTTCACAGGTCTCAACTGTAGCTTTTCTTTCCGCTTTCTTTCAGTATAGTAGTTGTTCACGCAAAGTGATTGATGAATTCCTTCATTTGTTTGCCGCTTTTGGAATGTGGAGCTTAAAACCTCTCTGCTTGTAGCTTTGAAAACATGACAGCTGTAGTTATAGAGAACGAGAGCAAGAATCAAACTTTTGGAAGCACATAAAAAAAAATTGCAAGGTAAGTCAGTTAAAAAAGATTCTTGGTTTCAAAACTATATGGTAAATAGTAAGCACATATATAATGTGGTACCTCTCATACGTCATTTTGCTTATCTCAGGTCTCTCACAATGGAGCTTTAAAATGGCTGAGAGTCACCTCTAGAATGTCATCTTCTTGTTTCTGAAGTTTAATCCTCCTGCCAGGCATGTGTCCTCCTTTCTATTCTTCTTAGTCGTTGATTTTGCTCTTATAGTTTGAAGTTACATTCCTTTTTTTATTGTTCTTTTCTTCTTTTATGAAGTAGCAGATTTCGTTGTCTATTTGAACCTATCTCAGATACAACACAGAAACAAAAAGGTTCCTTTATGGGTTCGTACATTGATTCGTAAGCAAAGGGCTGTTTGTGCTTTTATTCTTGTTCATAACTTTGAAAACTCAAAAAATGATCTAACTTCAAGTTACTTAGGTCTGTCGAAGGCTACTTTTGGATTTGAGAAAGAAAAAAACGATTTTATTCATCTGGAGACAAGATGCAAGAAGAAAATATGCTCCACTTTTGGCGGCAGTGATGAGATCTAAGCAACACCATTTGGCTTATATTAATTTTCCACAGGTCCCAACATTTGCTATTCACTACTTCTATCAGATTTCTTTCTGTTACAGTCAATTAGAGTCCCATTTTTGAATTAGTTAAGAGTAAATAAAATTTCTTTCAATATATAGTTGTTCACGCAAAGTAGCCACTTTGATAGTTCATACACACTGCAAATGTGAAAATTCATTTGAAACTTTTGTAGGTCTTTTTTTCTTAATTGTGAAAGTCTTGATGGCATATATAATAATGATTTATGTGTGTGTTCTCCATTTCAGGTGTTTATATATCCAAAAAATGGTGGTGACAGTGATTTCTGAAAGTTTCCGTAAGAAAAATGTGTGCTTATTAAGAAAACCATCAAAGTCGAAATCATTCTTTGAGTTCTGATTTTGATTCTTTGATACGATTCCAATTTTTGGTATGTGCTTTCATTAGTGCACCAAGGAGATTTGTACGTATCTTGGTTGTCAACAGAATTCAAAGAGATTGCATGAACCTGTATTGGGAGTATTTTGTTAAGGTAACTTTAGCTATTTATGTCAGAGACATTCGGCAAGTGCCTTAATCTACTAAAGGCCATTCTGTAGAAGTAATAATGTTTTGTTAATCTTATATTTTTCGGTGAAAGTAGTTGAAAGAGACACTAAATTGCAGCTATTCCATCTGGTGGTGTGTGGTGACCATTTGTTTACAATCAAATGGAATAAGGTATTGCTGTTTGAAACTTGACCTGAATCCATATACAGTAAATAAAAAAAAAAAGGATCGTGTTTGTACATTCCTTACCTTTACTCATTTTTATAGCCTATAAACAATGCCAGAGAGTGGAAATCGCTGGAAGAGCTTGCCTCTGCATACCACTTTGCAGGTACTTTTATTCGTATATTGATAGGACCTCTAACATGTGATGATGCTACACATATCCAAATGATTTTGGTGAATCCCTTTTGGAATTTGTAACTTTACATGTAATTATGTGTTCTCAGATCGGAAGCACATAAGCTCGCAGATCATAATGCTTGAGAGACAACCTCTACAGATTCCACTAGCTTCTTAAGTTTCATCCTTTTCCCAAGGTATGTCTTCAATTGTTTTCTTTATTATAGTCCTTGGTTTTTCTCTAATAGTTTGAAGTTACAGTCTATTTTCTGTTTGTGTAGTAGAAGATTTCGTAGCCAATGTGACTGAGAAGTCTCATAGACCAAAAACTTTACTGAGGTATACCTATGACCGAAATCATGCTATCGACGGAAATGAAGTGAGTATTGTTAAAAAGTATTTGATGTGTCATATACTATTTTTCAAATACATTAACAATCTTCTCTTTGAGTTCGTTCGATAGCGTGATCTCGGTTGGCTCTTGAATCTCCAAAAACATTACATATGCATGCATTCATTCATTCATACATACATATCCATGCATACATACATAACATATTCATGCATTCTTGAATTCCTGCTTCGTTTATTGATTCCTTTTTTGCTTACTTCATTGCTTGAATGCTTCCATGTTTCCTTGATTGCTTGCGTTCTTCATTGCTTCTATGTTTCCTTGTTTTATTCTTTGCTTCAATGCTTCCCACGTTTCCTTCTTTTGCTTGCTTTCTTCTTTGCTTAAATGCTTCTATGTTTCCTTGATTGCTTGTTTGCTTGCTTCTTTTTTTTTTGGTTTATTTGGTTGTTATTCTACTTGTTAAATCCTTAACTTGTTTACTCGTCAATTTGCTTACAGTATTATTATTTATTGATCTTATTGATGCTAAGATAGCAGATTTCGTAGCCAATGTGACTGAGAAAAGCCTATCTCATAGACCAAAAAAACTTTACAGAGATACTATGACCAGAATCATGCTATTGACGGATATGAAGTGAGTATTGTCAAAATATTTGAAAGTTATGCAATATTCTCCTTGAGTTCCATCGATGGCGTGATCTCGGTTGATCTCTTGAATCTCCAAAAAACATTACATATGCATGCAATCATTCATTCATACATACATACATACATATCCATGCAAACATACATAACATAGTCATGCATATTTGCATTCTTGTATCCCTGCTTTGTTTATTGATTCCTTTTTTGGTTTTCGTTTTTTTTTATTGAACATTTGCTTTGCTTTTTGCTTCTTTTGCTTACTTCATCGCTTGAATGCTTCCATTTCCTTGATTGCTTGTTTGCTTGCTTATTTTTTTTGCTTTATTTGATTGTTCTTAATTCTACTTAGTTCTTTGCTTAGTTTCTTGCTTATTTACGTAACTTGTTTGGTTTACTTCCTTGTTAAATGCATAACTTGTTTACTCGTCAGTATTTCCTTCCTTATTTTTTTACTTGATTCTGTAACGTGCTCACAATTCTATTTATAGCTCTTATATTGATGCTAAGAAATTTTTTTGGACAACCTAAAGATAACTTATATATATCCGTTAATTATTTATGAAAGATACTTTTATTCGTTACGATTACAATTTTTTTCTTGTTTTTTTGTGAAACAACGAAGATTTGAGAGATTTGTGTGAGATAATTTTGTAGTAGGTTTGTTGTATATATATCTCTCTCTCGACTCGAATATGTACGAATGGTTTTGTTTTTAATATATAAAATAATGATTTAATAGATTTATAGGTAATACAAAAAACTAAAGTGATCCGTTCTTACACTTTTTTTTATTCAAGAAAGTAATATGTTTTGTTTATATGGTAAGATTGTGTAAGAACAGATCGCTTCATTTTTTGTAATAGTTTCTTCATTACTGTTGAAGTAGCTAAGGGTTCATAGTGTAAAGTTACGATTAATCCTTACCATATTGGTTGTGAATCTTCTAAACATTGTCGTCATGATACTAATGTTCTAGTTCCATATTAATTTGACTAAAACAATTGTATATCAAATACGAAATGTTATGATAAAGCTATAAATCTATGTTATGTTATTTTATTGCAATGGATTTTTCTTTATTGAATTTTTTGGATCAGATGTGTATTTTGATGTTTGCTTGATGGAATCGGAAGAACGTTGAATTATTTGGTTGGCACTTAACTCTCAATTACTTTATATGTTTTAGGTAAAATACTGTAGGAAAAGGTGTAAAATTCTCCACCTAATTTTTCAATCTTTCGTTGCCATGCATCACAAATTCCTAATTAATAAATAAAAAATAATTATAATTTGGCTAGTAGATTTCATTCACTGAGTAATTTGTTAACTTTTTTTTTTGTCAACACTCCTAATTATACTACTAAAATAAATCCATATTATTTTTGGAGATTCAAGCTTCAAGTTGTGTTCAGTCACAAATAGAATCATTCAACAAACCAATAAAAGAATATAAATCGTATATATCCATTTAGGCAATATCATTCAACTATGCGACGTCATCTTGTGACGCCATTAACATGACGTCATCTACTCGGTAATCCTCCAGTGTTCTAATTTCTAAAAGCTTAATTTATATCAATTTGTACAAAGTAGTCAGTATGAATCGAGTTTAGGGTCGTGAGTAATGTAGACAATCTAACTTATCCTTGTTTGTCAAAGTTTGCAGATAATCATGCTTTAAAAAACACAAGGAATGAAAAGTAATTGCGTTCAAAGATTTTTTTCAAAAACAAATCACATGTTTTTTTTTTGGAACAACAAAACAAATCACATAATATTAGTTCGTTGATGTTAAAATCTTTATCAAAATTATAAGCTAGGGCAGAGAAATTGTATACATATCACTTCTTCATTCATTTTCTTTTTTTGAATAAACGCAAATATATACATCACTGATAAAACTTCATCTCACACAAAAAGACACTTAATTTTGAAGCAAAAAAAGGTGACGCTTGCATATGAATCTATTACAAAACATGAACTTGGAAAGAAGTGAGAATTCAATCAATCTCCACCATGAGAACATGAAAAGCTTGATAAATTTCATGTTCAAACCTGGAAAGGGTTCTAATCAGAAGCAGCAATGTTGTCAAAGAACATAAGGTCTGTTGATGACAATGAGGAAAAATCATAATCCCAGATTTTGTCATCATCCACCAAAAACTCGTTATTATCAAATTCGAGGTTCATCATATGGTCTGTGGCTTTGTCCTCCATAGTAATTTCTTGGTGATTAATCGATGGGAGTTGAGGCATAACTGATTCAGACATGACATGGTTGCATTTCTCGAACTGGATCATTTTGAAGCAGTGAGTATCATCGTTGTTCAAAGAGACTGCATAAGACAAAGCTTCACACGTATGTTGTCCCACATAGGTGGTTCGGTACACTGGAGGATTGTCTTTGATCTTCTGCACACGCTTTGTAGCATTACAGTTTTGGTCTTTCGCATAGGTACATCGGTAGTAACACCTGTAATTAAACAAGTAGTTAGTCTGTTTTACTGTCTTCTATATAACAGAACAGAGCATTTACTCTGGTTTTTTTTTGTAAAAACAGAGTGTTGGCTCTGATTTTTTTTACCTTTGGTGCGGAGAGGTTTTGATGTTTTTTTGTCCATATTTCCTCCAGACGAAGCCGTCTTCGAGTAGTGGAGTCGGGGAATCGTCTCTGTATTTCTCTATAACTTCGACTCCACAAATCTTTCTGCAATGTTGTATACGAGCAATGGTTAAAGCGTGTATTGCACGGATACTTACATCTAAAACTATAGAAGACCTAAAGTTAGTAACATACAGAAAAAATGTGCTACTTCACCTGATTTTTTAGTTTTAAAAGCTTATGAAATTTTGTATATAACATATGCAATGAGAGATTAGGTTTTTGTTGGTAATTTACTTCTTAAATGGGCTCCGAGACACAAGCCGGGGCATGTTTTGAGAAGAAGAAGACTCGTAGTTTTGTGGAGGATTAGGAGAATCCACAAAAGAAAGAGCAAGTGAGAAAGAATCGAGAATGGTGTTGATGAGTGTCCCTACTGAAACTGAGCCTATCTCGCGGTTTTCGAGGAGCATTTTGAGACTGTTAGCACATCCTTGGCCACGGAGGAGAGCTGCCACAGCCTTGTGATCAATTTCAGGAAACATTTTGTGTGTGTGTGTTGTTTTGATGAATCTGGTTTGAGTTTTGCGTTTTGTTTAGTTTTAATTTTTTTTTATGCTAATGCCTATATATAGAGATGTAGGAAAGACAGGGATTCGCCGACATGATGTCATCTAAAGTCCATTTTAGTTTAGAAGTTTGATATAATCGGTCTACTAACAACAGAACTTCAGACATTAGTTGAATAATTCAGTATTTTTTATGCACTGACGAAATTTACATTTTTTAAAAAGTCGATGTTATACCACTTTCTGTTAAATCTTGTTTTTTAACTTTGCCTAAAGAAGAAAAAAAACATATTAAAATGGACGGGAGAAGAAAATAACAGAATCATCCATCAAATTCGCCATATATGTGTTGAGCGCCATCCAGACTTGACTATTGTAATGTGTGCGGGGGTGACGAGTTTTACTGTCGCACGTGTGGTTCGTGAGAGACGTAACGTGGAAAAAGTTCTCTATCTTGAAATTTCTCAGCCTGACATATTTTTATTATGGAATGACAGAGTGTTCTTGTTCACTTTTTCTAGTCTACCAGATAAACTAAACAGTTATTAATTTATAGTATTTTACGTGTGAATTGAAAATATTTTAATAATGGCTACTTTATAGAAATTTTTGGAAAACCAACTTTTCAAATAGAGTAATGATATACTACAAATATTAATACAAAAATATATTCACTTGGTTTCATAAAATTTCATTTCTATACGCGTCTCTAACGTGTGCTTTTGCTTGGTCGCAAGGAACCGTTTCAGGTTTTTGGTGAGAACTGTGAAGACGAGAGATTTGCTCAAGTGAAGGGTAGTTATCGGCTAAGAGAAGAAGATTTTTTGTTTGCACTTGCGTTCGAAATATGAACAATCTAATTACAAGTTTCAAAAAAAAAAAAAAATTACAAGTTTCACTTAGAATAGAAAATTTTAGGAAAAGTAGAATATTCAAAACCATAAACTAAAACAAGAGAAAGCTAAGGTGATATATGTTGCTTCATAGAAGAAGATTAAGATTCTTATATATTAATTAAGATTTTTTCTAATTTTCAATGTAGGATATATTTCATAATATTTTTTCTGTCTTTTATAGTAAAATGTTTTAGCTTTTTTCTTTATTTATTAAAAGATTGATGTTTTAGGTTTTAAATAATATATTGTAAATAAAAGAGAGAAAAATAGTATTAATATATTATAAAAAATAAAAAAGTAACTAAAAATAAAACAAAAAAAATAATTATTAAAGTATGTTTTAATATGTGTGAAGATGTTAAAACATCATACTTAAAAAATAGAGGGAGTATATTAGTAACTCAGATAATTTAATTATATATTAGTTTTGAGTTGAAGATCTATGTGACTTAACATGATAGTAAAGCTCAATCCAAACAATTTAACTTGGTTCAGTATCGATATATGACCAAAAAATGGTCTATATCGATATATAACCAAAAAGTGGTTTATCTTCGTTCAAATATTACTAAGATCAGTAACCAAAATAGCTATTATTTCAAATGGGCGTATTAGAAAATATATCTTATATGGAAAATTAAAAAAGATTTAAATAATATATAAAAAACATAGATCAATCTACTATTGCCAATTAATTTTAAATTAAAAGTCCATGTAAACAACTAGATCCAAGAAAAGATATCCAAACCATTAAAACAAGCAATGCACAACCTATCTTTCGAAACCACTCCTACTTGTGATCTTGCTAGCATTATTCTCGCGCAGAAAACAAAAAACAAAAGCTAAAAACACCAGTAGATTAGATATTAGTATAAAACTTACATTATGTATCTATCTTAACATCAGTTGAAAAATAATCGATAGGCAGATTATCTTCCTCATTATTCTCTACCAAAACTTCAGAACCAGAAGTTCCTTCGTTGTTGTTTGTATTGGTGTTACCAAGCTGAGGAACCTCCTCTTGATGAATCACTAAAGCCGAATCTCTTTCATTACTAGTCACAGCATCTAATCGCTGCCACAAATTGCTCAACAACCTCGAAAGCGCATTGGTCGCAACTTTCAACTCATCGACATTCTCCAGCCTGTCAAGCCGCTCGTCTTCCCACCAAAACCCTAATCCTCTGTTCTCTTCTTGGTTTGTCGGAACAGGCGACTGATTGTTAAGCAGCGCGGAGACAACGTTGTCCACAGAGGAATGGCCAAAGGAGTAGAAAGAAGCGTGAGAGTTGGAAGAAGCCGGAGTCGCTAAGATTGCGATTTGAGTCGTGGGAGAGAGAAGACAGAGCTCAGAAGCTTTGTGAAAGAGCCCTTTACGACGTTTAGTGAAAGCAACTGATTTTGCATTCTCCTTTTCGATCTTCTCAATCTTTATTTTACGTTTTGTGCCTCCGACCATATTGTAAGAATGAAAGTGAATATACACAGACAGAGAATGTTTGCATCTTTATACCGCTTTGTTCTTGTCTCTCAACTCTAATTCTTTTACATTTTGTTTCTGTCGGTTCTATTGAGATTTGGTTCCCTGTATGGAAACTTTCCATAATGCGTAGTTTCTTAATTACCATTTTAGCTACTTTTGTTCCCTTTTTGTATTTGTTTTTTTTTTAAACCTTTATGTTATTAATGGACTCATTTATTTCCATTTTCCAGAAATTCATAACCGCAGAAAAGTAAAACGCCAAACATATAGTACTTTTGTAAGGGTATTTCAGCACATACTTTCCATCTCTTCTCTTGTGTGTAATATAACGTAACTCTTCTCGTGTTTTTGTTTCGATCTTGCGAAGTGGTACCTTACCATGAAATGAGCAAAAAAAGTGGCGCTCATGGGACTCGATATGTCCACAAGAATTGACCGACTGTAATGTGATATAAAGACCAAAAATTGAACTAAACCGGAACCATTAGAGCTAAACCAATCAAAACTCTTTTTAAGAGAGATCAAAGATTACACGTTCACATTTATCTACCAATATCAGCTTCAGTGAAGACTCTTTACATCCGAAGGCAGTCAAAACCTAGAGCCAATATATTTTTAAAGTTTGTAATTTCTAATTATTTCCTTATTTCCATCTGAAATTATTATTTTAAATATAAATCATGAGAAAAACTATAAAGGCAATTACTCAACAGAAAAATCTACTCATTCTACAATTCTTTATTTCTTTTGAATTAGGATTTTAAAAAGGTTAATAAATATAGACGGGTTTATGGGTGAATTATCAAAAGCAAGTTTGTGATAGAAATTAAGATCACCTTTTGCTTCAGGTAACATAACCTAAATTTGGAGAGATATGGAGGATCAAAAGCAGATAAATTTCACGTTTGAAGTAGATAACTTTTTGGAGAAGGAATCGATGATATCATCACCAAACTTCTTAAGCGGCGGCTGCGAATGGTATATATATATGTGTGTGTGTTATGATTCTTGACTCATCCTCAATAGGCAAATATTGTTAGATGTAGTAAATTTGAAAAAGCGGTTACTTAAATACCTTTTTCTATTTATTTCCCAGGTTTGTTAATGTTCATCCCAAAGGACACGATTTTGAAGATCACTTGTCTCTGTTCCTTTGCGTTGCGAATCCTGAAACATTACGACTTGGATGGAAAAGACGAGCTAGTTTTTCCTTTGTTCTGTTGACTCAATCAGGAAAAGAGCTCTGCAAACTAAAAGGTGATTAATTAGCTTATCATCCATATCGATTGATGAAGAAGAATAAAATTTAAGTTAATCTTTCTACTTTTGCTCAGGCCACAGAAATTTCAATTTTAAACCAATCCTTCTGTTTTTGTCTTTCAGAAGAATCGTGCAAGTTGTTCTGCGCTCAGTTCTCACGATGTGGTTGGAAAAAGGCCGTGCCTCTTAAAATGCTCCACGAAAAAGGTTTTCTGGAGGATGACATACTGATAGTTAAAGTGCAAGTGAACGTAGTTGAAGTTGTTGATGAATCCGAAGTAACCGGGAACGAAACCTTAGATGTCAGAGGTTTCCAAGTTCTTTATTCTCAGGTATGATTGTAAGGATGCTTCTTTTTGTCTTTTCTTTTTTATTTCTCTTCTTGTTTACGTAATTTCACCTTTCTTGTGTCGACAGGTTGTTTCAGTGTGTGGGCTTTTCAAGAAGCACCCGGACATTGCAACAAATTTCAAACCAAAGAACCAACTAGTGAAGACTGCATACATGAATATCCTCCTTGGTCACATCGAGGCATTGGACAAACCTCCACATAGCTTATCCGATGCTGAGCTAAGCAACGCTTACAGAGACTTGATCGAGCTAACAGAAGCAGGCTTCAAGCTAGACTGGTTGAAGAAAAAGCTTTGTAAAGTTATCAAGGAGAGGGAGAAAAATGCTGATGGGTTACGAGTCCAGGAACACATCAAGACTCTCAACATTAAGCTGAACCAGGAGAAGGTGAAATCTGCTACTTCTGCTAATAAAGATTTTTCAATGGAACAGACGATGTGGAATCACAAAGCTGAGCTGGACAAGGAGAAAGCCAAGTCTTCTACTTCTGCTGCTAAAGACTGGCTCGAGGACGTTGTTCACTCTTGGAATAAGTGGAAACTAAGAGTGGGATTTACTGATCTTGGTTATAAAAAAATTGACTGAAAGACATTTTATTACAATAAGTGAATAAACCATTACCAAGGATGAATTTTCACATAGGCGCATAAACGTGTGGGAATGTGCCTTGTGTCACAAATCTTTTTTATATTTTGGGGTCAAACCACAAGTCTTTAATATTCAAGAAATATTTTCCCCAGTCTAATTTGTACCAATACAAAAGTGGGACTCTAAAATATCCAAAGAGATTCTGTTACCGAAGTAAGAATCTTTTAGGTATGATTGCGTCTCCTCAGTCCCAAAACTCTCACTAATTTCAAACAGCTGTCTGCATTGCAAGATTCTAACTAAGTCTCTCATCTTAATCAATACAACAATAATACAAATAATATAAGTATCTCTCCCAAAAATGACAAATTAGCTTTTTCAGTTTTTCTAAAGTTGACACCTCGATAAAAAACACCAATCAAAACATTTTATTAATACACATCATCTACTAATTTTTATTATTTTTAACTTAAACCCATTAAAAACTGAAATATTTGTTTTGTTAATTTTTATTTTATTTTTTACCAAACCCAAGCCCAAATAATAAATAACAGCAAATAAAAAGTGTTTTATTTTTTACCATCCCCAAAACTTAATAATAAATAACAACAAATAAAAAAAATTAAATCTTTGTTTTATATTTTTGCCAAACCGAAACTCGAATAATAAATAACAGCAAAAAAATTAAAATTTCTAACTATATGTTTGCTTGATAGAGACGTATATGATTAAAGAAAGTATAAACTCATCATCAACTATGATTCCATAACAACAACGCAAAAAGTGTTACGTTATAAGAAGCTCACACATCATCAAAAATTTCAACCAATAAAAATATAACAATAATACATATCATTAACACACTAACAGGAGCGGACGCACAAATACAGTTTGGTGGCACGTGCCCCATACTGATTTTTTTTGGTAGTAGTTATGTATATAGACTGAAGTTTTATTTATCCATTTGTGTATTCAAACTAGCAAAATTTAAATTCCATTCAAAAATCCAAATCAAAAACAGTATAAAATTGTGTTGACTTACTTATCCACAATTTTATACTATGTTTTCGTTTTTTTGGCTTGTGTTTTTATATTACTTAATCCAGTACCGGCCGTTGTGATATAGCACCTAAAGCCCATAAAAAATAATGCATTTTGGATATGCGAACTCAATACCACATGAACCATAAACATTAACTAAAACCATTACTCTTAAAGATTTTTATGAAATTTGATGCTCCGAAATTGTTAATAATTTGGCGTCTAAAACCTTTGTTTTACGGGCTTTAGATCAGGGCTAGTCCTAATGTAATCAATAGTAAAATCATTAGGTAGGTTTGTAAGAGTTTTTTTTTTAAATCTTTTTGTCACATAATATTTTAATCTATTTTTTCATTTCATTTTATATAGATATTTTTTTTGTTATTAGTACTATATTTTTGATAAATTATTTTATTAATTAAAATAAATAAAAATATATGCCCCATATTAAATAAGTTTCTGCGTCCGCCCCTGCAAACTAATAAAATCAGTTTACTATTTTGCTGACCCATGAAAAAGCCCAAAGTTTACAAAAAAAATGGAAGTCGAAAACAAATGAGGAGAAGCTCAGACCAGCACAGCTTGAAGATTCGCATTTACGGTGGTTACCTAGAACAAATTTTCTTGGGTTTGGCGGGAATAGAAAATTTCTTGGTTTCAGTAGGAAAATGTGATTTTCAGTTTTTGTAGGGAAACATAATTTCTTGGTGATGGCGGAAAAAGCGAATTCTCGGGTTTGGCGGAAAAATGTAAAATTTTGTTTGGTGAGAAAAACAAATTTGATTTTGACGCAAAAACAAAATATCTTAGTTTTGACGAGAAAATGTGAGCGTAATACAACTTTTCAATTTTGACGAAAAATCGATTTCTCGGTTTTGATAGAAAATGCAAATTTTCGGCTTTTGATGGATAATTAATGTGATTTCTTGATTTTCGGGGTAATGTTTTTTTAGTTTTCGTAGAAAATTATAATTTGATAATTTTGGCAAAAAATGCAATTTCTCGATTTGATGGGAAATTTTTTTTTTCGATTTTGGCAGGAATAAACAATTTCATGGTTTTGATGGAAAGTGCAAATTTTCAGTTTTTGACATATAATGTGTTCTTTTGGTTTTCACTGGAAAATGCGATTTCTTAATTTTCGCGGAAAACGCAATTTCTCCGGAGATAATGCAATTTTTGGTTTTCGCGGGAAATTGTAGTTTATCGGTTTTGGTAGGAAGGCGCGATTCTTGGTTTGAAGAGAAAAATATTTTTTTTTAATTTGACGGGAATAGACAATTTCTCATTTTTTGCGGGAAAATAATTTTTTTGGTTTTAACGGGAAAATACGATTTGTTTTTGTTTTTGTACGAAGATGAATTTTTTTGGTTTTGGTAAAAAAACATAATTTCTCTGTTTTGGCGTGAAAACACAGGTTCTCGTGGAAAAATGTGATTTTTTTTTTTGTTTTTGCATGAAAATGTAATTGCTTTGTTTTAGTAGAAAATTGAATTTCATTTTTGATGAGAAAATGAATTTTTTTTTGTTTTGGCGGGAATATGCGATTTCTCAATTTCGTGGGAAAATATGTTTTTTTTGTTTTGTCAGAAAATGCAAATTCTCGATTCTTGTTAAAAGGTAAAATTTCTCTATGCTAAATTTTCAAGTTACAGTAACCAAAATTGAATTATTTAACTTCAACTAAATTGATATTTCAACTGTTCAAACATAACTTTCTATTTAGTTCTAAAGCAATAGCAATAGTTTTGATATGAAAGTTGTTGATTATAGTTTGATAGTTTTAGAAACATATTTTTATTGTAAATATTTGATAAATAAATAAATTTTATAAAAAAATAATCATATTAATTAATATTGTTATTAAATAGCAATTTGCTTTATATAATTTCAAAGGAGGATCAAATGGCAAGTTAGTAAAGAAAATAAATTACATTTGTCATTAGCATGAAGATACTTAAAAATGTGTTGTTTTATTCTTACATATACATTTATAGATAGTTAGCTAAAAATATTTAATAGTAGATTATAATTTTGAAAAATAAAAAAAATAAGGATATATAATGTTTATTCAGATTTAAAACATTTAAATATATAACTTAAGCTAATAAAAAATAAATATAATACTCATTTACATTATAAAATAATTTTATTATATTAAAATTATATACAAAATTTAGAAAAATATCTCGCGGCATAGCCCGGGTAAATACCTAGTATATTATTAAAGTAGTAAAAGAAAAAAAAAGAATAAAAATGAGAGACTATGAGAGACTATATCATGTGTTGTTTACATTTCACTGATTTAGATTTAAATTACAACTTAAAACTAAATATTAAAATTAAATAATATAAAAAATTATTATAAAATTGATAAAGAGACTCTTGACTCAGCACTGCAAATACTCTTATATGATATAAGAATTTGCGTTATAAAACTTGATGAAGTAAAGAAAGGGTATTAAATGTGTGAAATTTTATTAGTTTATTTGTTTTTTTATTGTAAAGAAACTTTGTTTTTAACAGATTTGTTGTTGCAGTCTATAAGACATACGTGATCTCAATTATTTTGGTTCTACAAAGTTTTCCAAGTTAGATGTTCAACAATTCAATATCCCACGTTGGATGTTCATAATCTTCACTCTCCATTGGAAAGCTAAACCAATCAAAAAAAAAATCAGGATAGATTAGCGAGTACACACATTCACATTTATCTTCCAATATCTTCACAGCTTTAGTAAGAAAAATATTGTATACTAGGAGAGGTTCGCGCGTTGCGCGGATTTATTATATTTTGATGTTATATAATGATAATAATTATATTGTAATCTGTTTGTTTAATAATATTCCGTAAAAATTAAAAAATAATAATTATTAATTAAAAGGATTTAAAAATATTATATTATTTCATCTCGATAATAAGAATATATTATTCTACAATATAACCATTCAGAAATATATTTACAGTAAACTTTATAAGCATAAAATAAAATATTGATATTTTTCGTCTTTCTAGATTATCAAGACATATAGTACAATTACCATCTTTTTTTGTAGTTTATGTTTATGTTTGTGGTAAAACTAAAAGATTGATTTGTTAATAGAATGCTTTATGGTGTTTGCTATTTGTAACTTATTGTTTTTTTTTATATATATATAGTATTTAATTATTTTTTTAAATTTTGGTTAAGTGTAACTTTGTTGTTTGTAATGTGGTAAGATAATATAGTCTTTTGTTTAATTGTGTCAGTTTTGTTTATGTCTTTAATTGTCGGGTTTTTTTAATTTGGTTTTAATGTCTATATTATTGATCCATAATTAATTGTTGTTGATCTTTTGATTAATTATATTTGACCACCAATTAAATATTGAGTAACTATTATATTGTATAGTCTGTTTTTGAAGGAGTATATTTTGAAGGAAAAGAGGCTTGCAATTAATTTGTTTGTTTGTTGATTTTTTCCTTACATTGATCATATTACATGTTAGATTTATGTAGAAACTGCAATATTTAGTTTATTTGAACAATAATAGTTTATTTGAACAACACAAAAATATTAGAATAGACAATGGGATGGTTAATTGATCCATAATTAATTGATGTTAATTTTTTGATTAATTATATTTGACCACCAATTAAATATTGAGTAACTATTATATTATCTAGTCTGTTTTTCAAGGAGTATATTTTGAAAGAAAAGAGATGCAATTAATTTGTTTGTTTGTTGTTTTTTCTTTATATTGATAACATTACATGTTGGATTTATGTAGAAATTACAATCTTTAGTTTATTTGAACAATTTTTGGTTTATTTGAACAACACAAAAATATTAGAATAGATATTAATCATAAATTATTAATATCCTATTTTTTTTAATTATATCATGTTTCTTACTTTTTCAAGTAAAACATATTTTTAACAGAAAAATTTATAATTAGTAAAAAGAACTATTTTTAAAAAGAAAAACTTAAACTATTTATCAATAAATAGTCTAAAAATTTAGAAAATGACACATGTCAATTTCTGGAGTGCCATATGGCAGCATATTAGAATAGATCTAAAATTTGTAAATTTTTTTTTTTTTTTAAATTATGAGTAAAACTATAAAGATAATTCTTAGCAGACAAATCTATCAGGATTCAGTACTGGCGATAATTAATATATGCAGGTTTATGAGTGACATTATCAAAACAACATTGTGATAAAAGTTCAAAAAAAAAACTGTGATAGAAAAAAAAATCACCTTTTGCTACAGGTAACAAAAATATAAGAAAAAAAAAGTCGTCTCAGAGAGATATGGAAGATCAAAAGCAGAAAAATTTCACCTTTGAGATAGAAAATTTCTTGGAGAAAGAATCTGTGATATCATCACCAAACTTCTTAAGCGACGGCTGCGAATGGTATATATATAAATTTTATTAGATGTACAGTTAGAAAAGCGATTAGTTAAAAATATTTTCCTATACTTACTTCTCAGGTTTGTTCTAGTTTATCCGAAAGGAAATCGTGTTGAAGATTACTTGTCCCTGTACCTATTCGTTGCGGATCCTGAATCATTGCGACTTGGATGGAAAAGACGAGCTTGTTTTTCATGTAGGACCGCAAAAATCCAGATTGAAAATCACGAATATAAAACGATTGAAATCTCTATAAATAATAATATAGTATAAAACGATTGAATAAAACGATTAAGAAAAGAGACGAAAAAACATGGAGTCGAGATATGATCTCTTTCCTTAATTCTTTAAATCTCTCGCAGTATGGCGGTTTGAAGAGATTCAGAATCCCAGGATACAACCGTGTTGAGACTAAAGTCGCAGCACCCGACTATAGAATCTGCGAACTTAAAATTCTATGCTATACTCTCGAGACTCACCTAAGACTGTAGAGACGAGAGGGATTTGCTGGATATTTGTGTTTGAAAGCTTATTGCTTTTCTGGATGAAGAATAATGAATGAGAGAGGTCTTTATTTATAGTGGAAGAGAGGCTTGTGGCACAAGGCATTTGCCTTTTTGCTCACGAAAGATAAACGGAAATATTCCGAATATCTTTGTTCCTTGTTCGACAAGGTTAAGGAAAAATGGAAATATTCCAAAAACCTTTATTCCTTGTTTGACAGTGGAAATAGAAATATTCCAAAAATCTTTATTCCTTATTTGACAAGGATAAGAGAAATGAAAATATTCCATAAAATAATTCGACTCAATCAATAAAGATTTATCGATATTATACAAAATTATAAATGGAATATTGATAATTTTATTAAATAAGTCAATAAAGATTTATTCCAAAAAAGAAATTTGTTTATGGTTTTGCATAATAACCCTCATACTTCCAATATATAACAAATGCACATCTTGACTTTTAGTCTTGATTACATATCCACTTTGACCATTTATTTCTTATTCAAATTAACTTCGATTTCGATGAGTAATTACACTGTCTATTAGTGCTCATTACAAGGAATCCAAAGAATCCATAATCCGGTCATTTCGGTAACTGTGCTCACCAGAAATATCGCCGGAAAACTGGCCTGAGCCATTTGTCAAAAACTGAGTTCCAACAATCCTCCACATGAATAGAAATTACTCTAAAACATATGCAGACTCTACTAACTCGAAAGATTATGCAGACACATTAGGACTTGACACTAGGACTTTTCGAGAATATAGGCAAAAAATTAACTGTGTATGATATAGTAGCATATTTCAGCCTTGAACTATTCATTGTTGATATCTGTCGAGTTTACTTGGTCAGGAGGTGAACATGATGTCTTGAACCGCCCGTATTTTTATGTAAACTTAGACAACAGGTACAACCCAGTCTCATCTTCTCGTAGAACTAAGTTCTCTATTGTGTTCATTGTGGCCGTGAACTTGCCTGGTTGTCATAAGTGAACTTGGAGATATATCCTTGTCTTCATCCTCCTAGAAACGGCCGCATTTCACACTCACTAGGTGATTTCTTTGAGCTCCTGACATATACACAAGTATCCTGTTATACTCTATATTATGAAAGCTACTCAAAATCATTAAAAGTATAAAACTTATCCTTTAATACTTACAGGGAGCAATGTACATCGTTTTGGGAGATGGGCACATACATTATGTCTTTCAGTGCTTTCATCAGACTCTGTTCGACTTGGTTGTCCCTTTGAACTTAGATCTTGGGATCTCCAATCACATAAGTGGGGTTTCCATCAAACATCCTCTTTAGTCATAGGCAATAAACCCATTCCCTTTGATGATTTCAAAACTTGATCTTTATTTAAACCTTTAGTGAACGGATCCGCAAGGTTGTCAGCTGACTTGATGTAATCGACCGAGATTACATCCGTTGAGATCAAATGTCTAATGGTCTTGTGTCGCCTTCTGATGTGACGAGACTTACCATTGTATAGGTTACTCAATGCCCGAGCTATTGCTGATTGACTATCACAATGCACTCGTAATGCTGGCACTGGTTTCTCCCACATGGGGATGTCTTCAAGGAAATTCCGTAGCCATTCTGCTTCCTCTACTGCCTTGTCTAGCGCTATGAACTCAGATTCCATTGTGGATCTTGCTAACAGAGTTTGTTTGGAAGATTTCCAAGATACTGCTGCACCTCCTAGAGTAAAGACGTCTACTTGTGGATTTCGAATTCTCTGAGTCTGATATCCAGTTTGCATCACTGTATCCTTCCAAAGATGCTGGTTCTTTACCGTAGTGCAGCCCATAACTCTTGGTGTATTGCAAATAATTTAATACCCTTGTTATGGCTTTCCAGTGTGTATGACCTGAATTACTTGTGTAACGACTTAACACGTTGACAGCATGTGCAAGGTCTGGTCGTGTACAATTGGTTAAGTACATAAGTCTGCCAATGACCCTTGCATATTCCACTTGTGAAACAGCTTCACCAGAGTTCTTTGTCAAGTGTAGTTGCGAATCCACGGGAGTCTTCGCAGTTCCTTTTGAGTAGGCCTTGAACCTCTCAAGAATCTTTTCAGCATAATGACCTTGAGAGAAAATGATGCCTTCAGAGGTGCGTGTAATCTTTATGCCAAGGATAACATCTGCAAGACCCATGTATTTCATGTCAAACTGACTACTAAGCATTGTCTTGGTTTGTTGGATGATATCATTGTTACTTCCCATGATGAGCATGTCATCAACGTATAAACACAGCAAGATATACCCGTGAGGAGTACTTTTGATGTAGATGCACTTATCACACTCATTTATGATGAAACTATTTGACATCATTACATAGTCAAACTTTTCATGCCAATGCTTTGGAGCTTGTTTCAGACCATACAATGACTTCACAAGTCTACAGACTTTGTGTTCTTGACCCGGGACCACAAATCCTTCGGGTTGCTTCATGTAAATCTCCTCTTCTAGATCACCATTTCGAAAGGCCGTTTTTACATCTATCTGATGGATTTCGAGTCCTCTTAGGGCTGTAACTCCTATCAGAATTCTTATTGAAGTTATTCTCGTTACTGGAGAATAGGTATCGAAGAAATCTAGACCTTCTTTTTGTCTGAATCCTTGAACCACAAGTCTGGCCTTGTACTTCTCAATTGAACCATCAGTTTTCAACTTGGTTTTGAATATCCATCTACACCCTAGCGCTTTGAAACCTTGAGGTAAATCAGTGATCTCATAGGTATGATTCTGCATTATAGAATCAATTTCACTATTAACTGCTTCTTTTCAGAAAGATGCATCAGGTGTAGACATGGCTTCTGTGTATGATCTCGGCTCATTCTCTTTGAGAAATACCATTAAGAAATCATCTCCAAAAGATTTTTCCTTGCGTGCTCTCTTGCTACGTCTAGGTTCATCTTCTTCATCTTCTGCTTCATCAACTGAAATTCCAGAAGTGCTCTCCTCATTTATAGAGATGCTAGTGTCTCTTTCATCATGAGTGCGTTTCTTACTTTGTTTTTCTTTGCATGGAAATATGTTTTCAAAGAAAGACACATTCCTAGATTCCATTATCGTGTTGACATGGATGTCTGGTACATCTGACTTATGTACTAGGAATCGATAAGCACTACTATTATGTGCATATCCGATGAAGATGCAATCAACCGTTTTAGACCCAATTGTCAGCTTCTTAGGAGGTGGCACAGCGACTTTTGCTAAGCACCCCCACACTTCGAGGTATTTGTACGAAGGTACAGTTCCTTTCCAAAGTTCATATGGCGTTTTGCCAGTAATCTTGTGTGGAATTTTGTTGAGGATGTAGTTTGTGGTGAGCAGCGCTTCCCCCCACAGATTCTGAGGTGTCCCAGATTCCTGCAACATTGCATTCATCATCTCTTTCAGAGTGTGATTCTTTCTCTCTGCAACTCCGTTAGATTCTGGTGAGTAGGGAGCGGTTGTTTAATGTATGATGCCTTTTTCTTGACAGAAAGCGTTGAAAGGTCCATCATACTCGCCTCCTCTATCACTTCTAACCATCTTAATGGTTTTTCCCAGTTGGTTTTCAACTTCGAGCTTGTACTCTTTGAATTTGTCCAAGACTTCGTCTTTACTTCGCAGTAAGTAGACGTAACAGTATCTTGTGCAATCATCAATGAAAGTCACGAAGTACTTCTTGCCACCCCTTGTTTGTATATACTTTAAATCGCACAAATCAGTGTGGATTAAGCCAAGAGGTTCGGTAGTTCTTTCAACATGAGGAGATGGCATTTTTGTGAGTTTTGATTGTACACAAACTTCACACTTGTCTTTGCTAATTTTGCATTTGGGGATTAAGTTCGAATTCATCAGCCTTTGTACAGACTTATAATTCACATGTCCTAATCTTTCATGCCAAATATTAGAAGACTCAACCAAATAAGCAACTGGTTTCTTCTTATCATTTTTGGAAACAAGTACATCGTTTTTATTGAGGATGGTCATTACACACATTTTGACCAATCCTTCCTTAACAAATCCTTTTCCAATGAAAACACCATCCTTCCTAAGAATCAGCTGGTCAGATTCGAAATTGATTGCAAATCCGTGCTTGCTCAGCAGCGTGCCAGAGATCAGATTCTTCCTCATGTCTGGAACATGCTTCACGTTTGAGAGCGCGAGTTCCATTCCTGATGTCATCTTCAGCACCACCTTTCCGGTACCTTCAATCTTGGAGTGGGACACGTTTCCCATCAACAAATGTTCATCAGTTTTGCACTTTTGATAGGTGTTGAACATATCTCTATCAATGCAGATGTGTATGGTAGCGCCAGTATCGTACCACCATGCCCTTGGGTTTTCTTCAACCATGTTAGCTTCTGTTACAACTGCGCACAGATCAGCTTAAGTTATGTTAGCTTGGTTAACACCCTTGGCCTTACTGCGACAGTCTATAGCACGATGTCCCATCTTGCCGCAGTGGTTACACTTCCCATAGAACTTCTTATTAGGAGCGTGAGCTTGCTTCTTGAAGTTTGAGGGGGCTTGATTTGCAACTTTGTGAATCGCAGCCTTTGGAGAAAAGCCCTTTCCTTTCCCCTTTTTCTTAAACTCAGCCACATTTGCGTCATGTGTCTGAGGTGGTTCAGACTTGTCACGTTTTTATGACTCATTCTGAAGCCTGGTAATCAAGTTAGCCAACGACAGAGGCTTCTGCTTGTAGTTGAGGTAGCTCTTGAATCCGTCCCAACCTGGGGGCAGCACCTCCATGAAGCAGTTAACTGTGAAGGTCTCACACAGCTTCATGCCTTCATCTGATATTTGCTGGAATATCGTTTGCAGCTCATGCACTTGATCCATAAGAGGCCTTGAATCTACCATCCTGAAGTTAAGGAGTTTTGCAGTTGCAAATTTTCCAGAACTCACGTTGAAGGTCTTGTATTTGTTTTCGAGAGCAATCCAGACATCTCTGGAAGTCTCATAACCTTCACTGTACAGGCCGTACAGCTGATCTGCAAGGTTATTCAAGATGTAACCTTTGCACAGGAAGTCCGCATGGATCCACGCTTGGACAGTAGCAAGCATGTGCGGATCTGTATTCTCAGCAGGAAGCATTGGTTTAGTCTCAGTGAGATACTTTGCCAGGTGCAACGTGGACAGAAAGAAGTGCATCTACATCTGCCACTGCTTGAAGTTTGTTCCATCGAACTTTTCAGGTTGAAGTCCAGCGGTTGGAATCGATGGAACCGTGTGTGGTAGACCATTCCCTTGTGGGAGTGTCGGCTCACTTGTGTTCTTCGGAAGTCCAACGTCAGTAGACATTCTGAATCTAATCACAGAAAACGAACTAGGTTAGTTTTTGAGATCTCAATCCAGAAAAGCGATTAAAAACGTTTAATTCGCTATTAATTTGTTCACAGAAATCGCGTAAAAGCGTTCTTAAACCCTAATAGTCGTTCCCAGAAATCACCTAAAGGTATTCTTAAACGCTATGTTTCAGATCTATAAGATCGTTTATAGACAAACGTTTCGCGATCCTGCCTAGGGCTGACGCGGAAATTGTTTTGTGTCTTTATGATAATCGTCTGTTTTTAAGATCAAACGTTCTACGGTTGGCTATAAGACAATCGCAGAATCGTTGTAGATCGATCAGAAAACGTTTTAAAATCGTTTTATGAAATTGTTTTTGAAGTATTGTTCGCAATATTCAATCCGATTCAAGCGATTAGCAGGAAACGGATTTAAAGAATTAAGATTGTAGGACCGCAAAAATCCAGATTGAAAATCACGAATATAAAACGATTGAAATCTCTATAAATAATAATATAGTATAAAACGATTGAATAAAACGATTAAGAAAAGAGACGAAAAAACATGGAGTCGAGATATGATCTCTTTCCTTAATTCTTTAAATCTCCCGCAGTGTGGCGGTTTGAAGAGATTCAGAATCCCAGGATACAACCGTGTTGAGACTAAAATCGCAGCACCCGACTATAGAATCTGTGAACTTAAAATTCTACGCTATACTCTCAAGACTCACCTAAGACTGTAGAGACGAGAGGGATTTGCTGGATATTTGTGTTTGAAAGCTTATTGCTTTTCTGGATGAAGAATAATGAATGAGAAAGGTCCTTATTTATAGTGGAAGAGAGGCTTGTGGCGCAAGGCATTTGCCTTTTTGCTTACAAAAGATAAACGGAAATATTCCGAATATCTTTGTTCCTTGTTCGACAAGGTTAAGGAAAAACGGAAATGTTCCGAAAACCTTTATTCCTTGTTTGAGAGTGGAAACAGAAATATTCTAAAAATTTGTATTCCTTATTTGACAAGGATAAGAGAAATGGAAATATTCCATAAAATAATTCGACTCAGTCAATAAAGATTTATCGATATTATATAAAATTATAAATGTAATATTGACAATTTTGTTAAATAAGTCAATAAAGATTTATTCCAAAAAAGAAAATTTTAGGGTTTTGCATAATAACCCTCATACTTCCAATATATAACAAATACACATCTACTTTTAGTTTTGATTACATATCCACTTTGACCATTTATTTCTTATTCAAATTAACTTCGATTTTGACAAGTAATTACACTGTTCATTAGTGCTTATTACAAGGAATCCAAAAAATCCATAATCCGGTCATTTCGGTAACTGTGCTCACCGGAAATATCGCCGAAAAACTGACTTGAGCCATTTGTCAAAAACTGAGTTCCAACATTTCATTCGTTCTATTGAACCAATCAGGCAAAGAGCTCTACATAGTAGATGGTAAGATACACAAATTGCTTGTTGAAGAAGAATAAGATTAAATTAATCTTTTAATTTTTTCTCAGGCCACATAAATGTAATATGTCTTACAGATTTTTGCGAATTGTTCTGCGCCCAGTTCTCAGGATGGGGCAGATCTAAGGCTGTGCCTCTTAAAAAGCTTCAAGAAAAAGGGTTTCTGGAGAATAACAAACTGATAATAAAAGTGGAAATAAAAGTAGTTGAATCTGTTGATGAAGCAGAAGTAACTGGGAATGAGACGTTAGATATCGTGGTTTCCAAGTTCTTTATTCTCAGGTATGATTGCAAGGATGCGTCTTGCTGTCTTCTTTATTTTATTTTGTTTTAACATAATAACATCTTTCTCGTGTCGACAGGTTGTTTCGGTGACTAAACTTTTCACGAGTCACCCGGACATTGCAGAAAATTTCGAACCAAAAAACCAACAGGTGAAGACAACATACATGAACAAACTCCTCCGTCTCATCGAGGCATTGAACAAATCTCCACATAGCTTAACCGAGACTGAGCTAATTAACGCTTGCAGCGAGTTAATGGAGATTACAGAGGTGGGCTTCAAGCTGGACTGGTTGAAGACAAAGCTTGATGAGGTTTTCTTGGAGAGGAAGAAAGAGAATGCTGATGCGTTACAAGTCGAGGAACACATCATGACTCTCAGAGATGCGCTGAAGAATGAGAAAGCCATGTCTTCTACTTCTGATGCTAAAGACTGGCTCGAGGGCGTTGTTCGCTCTTGGAATCAGTGGAAACTAAGAATGGGGCTTGCTGATCTTGGTGATAAAAAATTTGACTGAAAGACAATTTATTACAGTTTTCGATGTCCAAAGTTTCTTTGATTGTGTAAGTGGAATGATCGAACCCATAAACGTAAGGGAATGTGCCTTGTGGCACAAGTCTTTAATATTCAAGTAATCTTTTTTTGTCTCCAATATAGTTTGTACGAAAAAAATCACAGCCACAACAAAAGTGGGACTCTAAATATCAAAAGTGGGATTCTTTTAGGTAGTTGATTGCGTCTCCTCAATCTCAAGAGCCCCATTAACCTCATTAGAATAGAGCCTACTATTTACTGATCATGTTTGTGATAAGGTTTAATCGAACAGATCAGAACATAGAAACTTTCCGAACATCCCCCTCTGTGTGGCGACCAGAGCATAAAAACTGGCACTCTAAGTAAAAAAAGACAACTTAAGAAAAAAAATTGAAATCAAAGAAAAGAAAGAACAGTAAAAAACCTAATTAATGACAACAACAGAAGTACTTGAGTCACACTCTACATGTTTGATGAAATAAAAGATCAGACTGATGCTGTGAAGAGTAAAATATTCACAGCTTCGCAACACCAAGACGAACACAACCAAGATACGAATCAAATTCCCAAATTTGAAGGATGATTTCTTTTCTTTTTTGTTCCGATGTCAAATACTGCTGCTCCGTTTTGATTTGATGATTGCACAACTCCGGTTAAGGATGAATAAAGAGAATTATCCGAACATTCTTCCTTGTGGCTAGGGGTGGGCAAAATATCCGTTATATCCGCTTCGAATCGATATTTGCTTTGATCTGATTCGAAAAATCCGGATATCCGTAAAGCTTCGGAGCAAAGCAAATAGCAAAATGTAGCATCCGTAAAAAACGGAACAAATCACAAATATGTTTTTAGACAACGTCGGATATCCGATCCAATCCATATCTTTATAAATTTATTATATATTAGTATATATTATCATGTATATATCAGTTATATTATAAATTTTTATTAATATACTCTCAATTTTCTTCCTAAATTTTTAATTGTTTCTAAATTCTTTTGATTATATAAAATAAATGACTAAATAACTAATTATAAAAAATAAATAATATGTTTAAACTTATAATATGTTAATAAATAAATTTTTTATTTATATTAATTAATAAATATCAACAAAAGTTTTTTTAGTAAAGTTTAATATTAAAGTTTCAATTAGTTAATATTATTTTTAAATATAAAATATTATTTTTTCCTCATCTTAATTTTATAGGTTTATTTTTTATAGATTTTTTGTAAAATAAAATGTTTTCTTTTAATTATTTTCACTTAATAGTTTAGATGAAAAATATCTTTTTATAATAAAAATTGATGTACTTTCAGTTTTGTGTATATTAAACGGATCAAACTAAATATTCATAAATATCCGTACATATTCGCAAATACTTATAAATTTTGCCGGATATCCTAAAATCCGGATATCCATATATTTCTGGAACAAATCAAATCATAAAATTAAACATCCATTAAAAATGGAGCAAATCACAAATACCAAAAAATTTCTGGATATCTAATCCGCGCCCACACAGAACATAAAAAGTAGCACTCATAGGATCATACAACTACTAACGGACTTGTCGAGAGACAAGTTTACCCCTAAGACCCTTTGCCAGAAGGAGTATGGACTGGTTTGGGATCATTTAGAGCTCTTGGTTAAGTAAACCGTATAGCCTCAAGTCACCATGTCCCACAAGTTGTTAACCTTAGCATATTCATCAACGGTATATATACTAGTGTTTCGGTATATATACTAGTGTTTCGAGTACTAATTATCCGATGTGAGATAAATTAAAGATCGGGACATAAGGGATTGTAGTTAACACATGCTACTCTCACGTGCTCCTCATTAAACTAATTTCCCCCAAATGCTCTGATTGAAAACCCTAATTTCAGTTATCCCAAGTCGGTTATGCGACTGCGAAAACAAAAAGAACCACGCCTTTCACTTTGACAGCATCTCATCAAGAGCCTCCCACTTGACTTGGATTCGTCAGATGATTTCTTGATTGATCACAACTAGTCAAGAATAGCCTCTGCCTCTCACAGGCGGCAAATTGTTCTTTGACTAGTCACTGTAGTGGTGAGAGGTCCATGCGTAAGTAAGTGCAGCCTTTGAATGATTGAATCACCTTATTTTCGGTTTCAGTCAGGTCGGTCACTATGAGTCCACGTCGCTCACTATGGTTTCTCCATCTTCGATCACCGTCGCTTTCGCTTTGTCCATCTCCACAAAAATGAGGTCGTCGTTGACAATATCATACATTTCATTCGACGTACTCTGGCCACTCCAATGACAATCCCTTTCTTGCTCCTCAAGGTAGAGTTAGCGGCAGGATACATGATCATCCTTGCAATCTCCTGCCTTGTAAAATCGAACGTCTTCCTAGTCGAGTCCTGAGAATCAAGACCTTGGAGCCAGGGCTAGTTCATGGCCATGGTTGGCTTCCCCTCAGTCAAATCTTCATTCTTGATGATGAAGCCAGTGGCCAGGGAGAGAGATCCAATCTCATCAGGAATTAGTTCGGGGAAGCTTAAACTTAAAACTTTCTACAAAACGTGATGCAGAAGAAAAATTGTTTTCTCTTGATGGTGATTGGTGAATATGAATAAAGAGATATAGAAGTCGTAGTTACTAATTCTTAAACTTATTGGAGGCGATGGGACAGTTTCACCATAATCGATGCACTTTAGTTAAATAATCTTATACGAAATTTTGGGACATGTATGATGTATAAATGATTGAATTCCGACTTATATATTCTTGGGTAAGCGCAAAGGAAAGGGGATTTGAATCATTATGGTCTTTGAATGTCAATTATATGAAACTACTTGGTTCTTTAAAGATCATTTCGTAGAAGAACAAAAGAAAATCTTGAGATAGCCATTTAAACTTAACCTTTATAAATCATAATTTCCACCATTGAGCATTGAGCATTACGAATCCAGTTGTGAATCTCAAAATCCATTGATTAGTTGTTAATTAAGTTCGCTAATGTGTTACAATCTCTTTTGTTCTATATAACTCCAAGGACATACACATTGTATTGCCATTGTGAAAGCTTCAAAAATTGAATTTCACTCTCTAGTGCCGATTTGGGCCGGGAAATTACTTGTCAGTGACCTTTAATAATCATATTCAAAAAGAAAAATTATACTAAGTAATTAGACTGAACATAACTAAATCTGAGTAACTCGAATGATTATATAATATAAATCACCATAATTTGACATTTTCTCTTCAAAGTTAGTGAATATACTCATCAAAAATAAGCTCATAGAAAACCCAACTATATAGACTTACATTAACAAGAAAGAGTATTGAGCATGGAATAACATTCATAAAACAGAAAGAGAGCTAAACGTTTCAGAGTTCTCCCATGATGAAACAAAAAAGCATAGAAAGATCACGGGAATACAGAGTCAAACCTTACGAAACCTAAAGCAGTGTCCAAAAACCTTGGTTACTAGCTAAGTAGCTAACTATGTTGTCTTAAGTTGGTACACTATCATCAATTTGTGGTACATAACCTGATACGAAGCTGGACTTTTGAGAGACAACCTCAGGCTCTAGCATGACAACTTCACATCCTTGAGAAGGTTTTGGAATCTTTCTGATTTTGCTGATAATGTTGATAAAACTCTTACTCACCACGAGCTTCTTCAATACCGCACAGTTCCTGATAAAGTATACTGCCAGATTCATCTTGATTGTTGGCCCTATGGTTGTGACTGGTGTCTTCATCTGAACAAACTCAAGAGAGGATGAGAAACATTGAGGTACATATGAAAGTTTAATCTCCCTTGTCTCTGGAGGGCAGTCAAATTGCTGACAATACAACCAAAAGAAAAAAAATTAAGTGTTTTCTTTGAATAGATATGAATCTCGATGTGATCACATAAGCATTGATAAAATGAGACGCACCATGTTAAGGGACTGTAGATTTGGGCAGCAACCAATAAAGGTTGGCAACAACTCCAAATTATGTTCAGCAAAAGAAACATCCAAGCGAGACAAGTTATCAAACAGAGGCAATGGTTCGAACTTAGAGTAAATACGGACGTCCTGTGTGTATTAAGAACGAAGAAGAAAAAGTGATATAAGAAATTGAACGAGGTTGAAATTATTGAAATAATCTTACGTACATCTAGAGCTCGAGCTGAGATGATCATTTCACGGACTGTGGATATCCCAGTGAGAAAACCATGGAACAAAGTTCTCTCCAATGGATTATCAGCATGCACCGCACCAAACTTATCAATGTTCACCTTCGCAAATGGACCAATACGATGTATAACGAAACTTTTACATGTGTAATCACGTATACTCATGTACTCAAGTTTAGGAGAATCGATCTCCACATTAGGATCTTCAGCTCCATCACGTGTAGTGCCTAGTTTGAAGCTTTTAAGTGACTCAGACCTCACACACACAACTTCAAGATTATCTTCAGGACATGTCACTAAAATCAACTCTTCAAGAGCTAAACAACCTGATATTAACGTCCCCAAAACCGAATCTCCATCATACTTGACCTCTTCTAAATGCATAGTCTTGAGAGATGGTAAAGATACCACCTCTTCTGATGTGGGAGCATCAAAGGCAACATAATAGAGTGTTAAACTCATCAATGTCCCACATGAATAAAGGGATAGAGGCATCCTAACTAGAGCTTCATCAATATCTGTCTGATTCACAACCATTAGATGGCAAACACTACGATTAAGCACATCATCAATCTGTGAAACGAACGAATCATGACAATGATCACCAGCATCATATGTCAACTTGAACCTCTTTATGTCTCCCTTATTAGACTCCATGAATCTATTCATGAAATCAAAAAGATCGTACTCATCTTCGAAATTTCTGGAATCCAAGTCCAAAACAGGAACACTCAACCATTGGTTTCTCCACTGCTTTGACAAAAAGCTTGCGCGCACGGAATCCTTGGTAGAGAGCTCACAGAGAATACGATCCAACAGGTCATTCGATAGTTTCCTAAACATATCTTCGCCTTTGGATTTCTTTAATTTCCTCTGGCGGAAACGTGTGTTTAGTGAAGTCATGACCATGGCTTAAAACCCTAATTTTTCCACAGAGATTAAACAAAGCAAACGGTTATTCATAAGCCGATCTCGAAGTCAGCCTTATATTTAAAAATGAACTCATGGAGATTAAACACAATTACCTTCGGAGCGAGAGAAAGAAGGAGGAGGAGAAGACGGAACCACCGACGGCGATATAGCGTGGAGATTTTCTCGCCGCTTCAACACCTCTTTGACTATTTTTGAGATAAATTGAAAATAAAAATTGGGCACGAAAGATATATATACCCACTCACACTATTTCAAGAGCCGAACTTTATTGACTCTTTATGGTAGTTTTTTAAATTTAAATTATATTAGATGTGTTTTTTTTTTACAATGTATTTTTAAATTTAAAAGCTATACAGCTATGGAGATGATAACACAAGAAAGTAATGATTGATTTTTGTTAGTCTCAAAATCTCTAGCTTAAATTTAAATTTAAATTATATTTGATGGTTTTTTTTTCGACAAACGTATTTTAATTTAACAGCTATACAGCTATAGAGATGACAACACAAAAAAGTAATGATTGATTTTTGTTAAGTCTTAAAATCTCTCTCTTAATTAATACGCAGAACAGAAGTTTTATTTATTTTGAAATACGAAAAGTTAAATGTGTTTTAAAATAAAACGTAAATGAGAAAAACCAAAGTCATTAATAATTTCGCTATGTACCTCTTTGCGTGACATTTTCATGTTGTCTCGAGAGGAGTACACGACCGGAGAAGATTGACCAGCCTTCGCTCTTAAAATTAACTCTTAACGTAGAAAGGTTTTGGGAAATCTGACAGACTCTTACATAAATAAAATTACAATATTAATGAAAATTCAAACCGAAGATGTTGGTTTTTAACTTTTGAATTATCTATTAGAATTTCTTTTTTTATAACATCAAACAAATTTTCATTAATTTTTGCTCATTAATGTGTGAAGCTCATAATTGTCAAAACAAATTTTCGTTAAATTATAATATCCAAAATTGAAAGAAGAAAAAAATGATTTGAATCTTATAATGTCCATGAAAACTTAACGTCAAATATTATGAATCCCAAAATCTACTGAATAGTAGTTTGTTGCTAACTCCATCAAAATAAAATAATGAACTGTTATATAATTCCGAGGACATACACATTGTAAAATTCAGTTACTTGATAAAGTTACTACCTCCTATTTTCTAACTTTGAATCAAACTTAAATAAATTTACTGCATTTATACAAAGATATGAAATGTTGTTAGATTTATATTCATGATACCAAAAAATACATATAGAGAATATAGTCGAGTGTACAAAGTTAAACTTCCAAAATGTTGGGCCGGTCCAAATTTCAGTTCACAAATTAACTAAAATTGAAACAAAAATGATATGAAAAATTTACGCCAATGAGAGAGTTTGATTAGCTATAGTTATGAACCAAACGTGTAATCTATGAGCTTACTTCTGTTAACTACGACTTTCGTTTTAATTCCAAACGGCTATTTGAAAAATACCAAACGTCACTGCCATAGAAGCCAATAAGATCTTGATAATGGTTAGAAACACAATGAAGGATTTAAGAGTGGCTTTTTTACTTTTTAGCTTCAAATGAGATATTATAGGTGTAATTATGGACGTACTTAGCTTTTTCAGTTCCAACATGCACGTCACCTAAATCCTTTTATTTCCAACGTTTGCTTTCTTTTTCAGGACAGCTTTAAAATGTAGCACTCAAAACATTGAAATGTGTTACCTATATTTAAAAAATAAAAACATTAAAAAATTAATATATATACTTCATAATTATACATTAAATATAAACGATAAAAATAATTAAATACAATCTACAAAACAACAAAAATTACAATAGAGATTTTACAATAATATATAAATAATCTACTCTAATAAAATAAAGTTTTTTTCTGGACATAAACTGATATTATCACTCTCTCTTTTTTTTAAAAACTATTTCTATTGATTTTTTTAACCAAACAAACAAAAAAGGATTCATTTTTTTCCTTTGTCCAAAGTTTTTTAATTTTTAAGAGTTTACCATTGTTTTGTGCAAAAAATATATTCATTTCTTTATGTTTTTTTTGCAACCAAACGAACAGATCAAGTCATGTATTGTATGATTTTATAAAATATTTTTGATTAATGGCTCACTATTTTTTTTTACTAAACACAAATCTTTGGTGTTTGGAAGAATTTAAAATGAATTTTCAAGATATAACATCACTGTTCAAAGACAAATTATATTTGCTTCAATAGAATTTCATAATTTCATTCGGATGGATAAAATTGGAGCCATTATCTCTGAGAAAGCAGATTTAGAAATTGATTTAGATGAACGATGTAATATAAATATTAATGATGATGCAAATAAGTTCTAGCATCCTCAAAATTTATTTAAAAAAAAAAAATCAAAGACAAAACGATCAACACAGAAAAATGATTTAACAACTATGGAAGAAGACAACATTCGTAATATGGAACACGAAACTAATATTCGAAGGGGCAATGAAAGAAAAACAAAAACAAACTGAGGAAGATTTCATATATACTTAATAAAATGTTTAAAGAAAAATAATTATATATTTTGTATGTAAATGATAATAGTATTGGATTTAAGATTTTAAATAAAATTGTATGAACAAAGTATTGTATTTAAGATTTTAGCTTTAATTATCATTAATACATAATTTTCATATCATTAAAAATTATATTTACTTTTTAATGAATATAATGTTATTTGATAACTGACAAATCTATAATTATTGAAGTTATTGAATGTATCTAAATCATATATTTAATTACTTAAATCTTTTTCCAATGTAGCTATCCGCATCATAATTTTTTTTATGGACTTTAAATTTTTAATTTTGTATATGATTTTATATATTCTGTATATTGGTACTTTACAAACCATAAAAAACTGCAAATTATCTAATTTAAAATTTTTAATAGACTTTTAGTCTTTTACATACATATTTTTTGGACATTCACATGATATAATTTGAAAGTAAAAAAGAAACACTTATTCTACAAACCACAAACCACAAAAAATTGTAAATTATTTATATATATAAAAAAATTAGAATATAATTCTGAATAAAAAATAAATAGAATGTGTGATATTGATAGATAATTTATTTTTTTGATCTTGATAAAAAACGACATAAAAAAAGCCAAATGAATAAAAATATTTAGTGAAAAATATAAATACATACAATAACATATAAGTATTAGAGCGATTTTTTAATAATTTATATTTTAAAAGTAAATTTACAATATGTCTATATATTTTTAGGATAATAAAAAATATTTAAAATTAACAAGGACAAAAAATATTAAAATAAAAATATAATTTTAGATTTAATACTAAAATCATTCATTATTTTCTTTCATGAAATCATTTTAGATTACTGATTCACTCTTTCCTTTCATACTGTATCGAACCTCAAATAGCTATTACTATCACAATCTAGATTTTACTTTCCAAAATTTATTTCCAACCATCTCTACGTGCTTTTAAAGAATGGTGGCAGCTACACTTTTCTAACAGGATCAACTTCATTGAAGATAATTATTATTATTTTACCAATGTTTAATACAAAATTTTAATCCATCTGTTACATAATATAAGTCGTTCAAGGTAAAATCACAAGAATTAAGAAACCTACCTTTTCTATTTAAAAATATTATAATTTATTATTTATTAAATTTCATTGGCTACACAATATTCAATAAAGAAAAAGTAACATTAAAATATGCAAATAATTTATATTGTAAAGCAAAAAACAATCTTTAAAACAACTTATCTATTACTAATAGAAGTTGATACTAAATGCCTTTAAATGTGTCCACATAAGATTTAAACATTTTAATTCTATTGGTACACATCATCATTATTTTTAGTTAATTATATATTGTGTATTAAAATTAATTAATTTATTTTAATTGTTATAAGGAAAATTTCTAAATTTTAATCAATTTTATTTTTGTTGTTATAAGGAAAGTTTCTAAATTTTAAAATAATTATTAATAAAAAAAGTTTTGAAAATAGATCTTATTTTTCTATTAACAATAAAAAGGTAAATTAACATATAAATAGATTATGAAAGAAAAATCATATATATTGAACAAAATTATTAAAAACTGTATTTAAAACTATAATTAAATTATTTTAAAATTTAATCACGACAAACAATTAAAATCTGAAATGCTAACTTAAAATATATTAGTTGTGATCTGTGTTGATGTCTTAGGCCAATGAGAACGTCCGCATAGAACATATATACTCAATCTGATTAGTCTATATTAGCGTTTTTCATTAAACATACAAAAATAAAAATATTATTAATAATTTAAATAAATTAAAACATATAAAAATATAAAATTATCACAATAAAATGGGAAATTAAGATAATTTTTTTAACTAAATAAAATAAATTTATGTCAAAAGTCTAAATCTATTGTGAAAATAAAATGGAAACTCATTGTCACAAAAACTAAACTAACAAAAACAAATATGTAAATCAATAACGAAAAGTTAAATTAAAAAAAAAATTAGCATATATATTTTAAATGAGTAATTTATTTAGAAAAAATATTAAGATTAAATTTTCATATAAACATATAAAATTATTAATTAAAAATATCAATACTACCAAAAAAACATTCATCTTAAATTATCAAAAAAAAAGTCATCTAAAACTTATAATTTTAGGGGAAATAATTAAAAAATTAACACAAAAATCTTAATAAACGAAAAATAATATTTTATGCTAATTACTGAAGAAAGCAATATAAAAAATGTTTAACTAACAAAAACCAAAACATAATTTATTTCTTACACCATGTCAATACAATTAAAATGAAAGTCCATATCGAGAAAGTTAAATTAACAAAAAGAGGATATTAACTTAATATATATGTTATTTATTTAACAAAATCAATATAAACAGATTGAGCAAGAGAATAAAAAAACTTAACTAACAAAAATAATATAAATATGTAAGCTAACTATTTAAGAAGTAAATATTAAGAAATTAATTAACTAAAAAGTAAAATGAAAATTAAGTTTTACAAAATATTTTTTTTTTTAAAAACACTTAAAAATATATTGACTTGATATCTGACTAACTACTTAAAAAATTCATATAAAAATATTTAACTAACAAAAAAATTATGTCTTCAAAATATCAATATTTTAAAAACAATAGTGTGTTAAAATAAAATAAATATCAATATCAAGAGAGATAAATTATCAAAGAAAAAAGTCGTATAAAGTAAAACTAGTTTGATATTTAGGCTAACTACCAAACAAATATTAACTAAAAAAAGCAAATGATGGTATAAGTTTACTTAAAATTTAGAATAACCAGTTATAGCATGTCAAAATAATATTTTAATTAATTTTAAAAGTAAATTTAACAAAGAAAAAGCATTTATGTAAAAGATATTAGATTAATATATATGCTACATATTTGAAAAATCAATAACAAAAGAGACTAATTAAAAATATATATGTTTTAAGTATATCAAACCTGCCAAAAATTAGATAATTAAAATAAAATATAAAATTACATTTGAAGATATTTAAAATAACAAAAAAACAAGATCTAAGAAGAAAATTAGTTTGAAATATAGTTCCAAAAATATTCATGATTTCTAAAATATTGGTGTTGACTATGAATAATCATATAAAGTTTTAATAGGTTATACAAGTTTCTAAATCAAACATATTATTAAAATTTACAAAGATTAATATCTTGGTTGCGTCTGGTTAAAAAATTAACAAAGTAAAATACTACACAAGTAACTTTACATTCAAAATATAATAAGTAATAAAATATTATTTGTATACATATATACTACTTATAACTTAGTCAACATTAACAACACATGAGCAACATCCTCTAAAATTTTATTTAAATAATATAATATGACAAAGTTATGAATCAAATTCAAATGAGAATATATGAAGATAACATATTCAAATCAAAACATGAATAAACATACAAAAGATAAAAAAAAAAAAAAAAAACAGTGATAATGTGAAGTCTCAACATCATCTTACATGTTTAAAAACAAATATTAGCAAATAGTTGACTGCAAATAAAACAGATCTTATAAACTGAATAGAGTTATAACCTAAAATTCATAGAATATATGGTGGAGAAGCAAAAAGCAGCTTTACACGATAAGTGTAGCTTACTAACAAAAGTAAATCTGAATCAATATATATCATATATTATATATGTATATGTACACAACATTAGTGAGACATTTAGTAAAGAAACTAAATATTTAAACATATAAACTTTTTAGAAAAAAGAACCATAGAAATCATAATGATACAAAACAAAACACTAAAAATTTAGCAAAAAAATCATTTTCTAAATCAAACATATACACATCAAAGTTGGATAATTCGTTAGCTGTCATTACTATGATTTTACTTAATAAGATTTATAATTTTATAAATAAAAATAGAAAAGACTATATATTATGTTTTAATTTTTGATATAAAAGAAATTTTCTACAAATATATTATATAATTTAAAAGATATTAGCCAAAAAATTAAACCAAATTATTAATACAAACTTGCGCGTAGCACGAATTATAAGCCTAATATTATAAAAAAAAGTAATAAATTATATAGTGTAAAAACTCAAATTCGAGCTATGAAAGAACTAGGGTTTGGAAGGTTTTAAGGAGATCTTTTATTAGAAGAAGCCAGAGCTTGATTGAATACAACGGTGTTTAGGTCGTCGGAATAAGAACGCCGACCTAAAACTCTTAAGGAAAGTTAACCAAAAAGCTAGAACAATCTGATTGCTTAGTTTGCTCTAGGTCTGGATTAATGATTTTTTTGGATCCATTGAGAAGTCGAGGACTTCCTATATTTATACCCGATCAGGTCGGTCTTCATCCTGTTCGGAATAGGAAACTCTCGTCGTCAAGGAGTTTCCTTTTTCTCCGGGTCGCTTGATAAATAGAAGTTTTCCTTTTATGTTGCCGACCTGGGAATTGTTAGATGGGCCGACTAGAATTCATATCGGGTTTGTTAGAGACGGTACGAATCTCATCTCTAACAGTAAGTCCCCCCCCCCCCCCAGTTCGACAAGTGAGGGTGCATTGCTTGTCGAATTTAAAGAAATGCTGTTCGATATAAATTCTGGTCGGCTGCAAAATATTACCTGGATTTCTGATCAGCACGGTGATGAGGGCCAGATTGTGATTTTGGGCGCGAAAAGTTCCCGCCCAAAAATGATGTAGGTTAGGCCTAGGCCCACGCATGCCGAACTAGGGTTGACACGTGTCAAACCCTAGCAGGAGAAGTCGAAGAAGCCGATTAAACTTTAATGAGAAGAAATGCGGGGAGTCGCCGTGCTCATGATGATTCTTGATAACCGTCAAGATATTTCTATAAATAAGAGGGTTCGGCTTTAATTTCCTCACTTCTGCATTTCTAGCGAAACTCTGTCAAAATCAGGTTTGCTCTCTCCCTCTTCTTTTATTTAGTTTTTTTAGATCTGCCGACTAGACCTCCGCCGTGTTTCGTTCTGAACGTCGATCAAGCATGGGTAAAAGTATTCAGATCAGGGAGAGGCGACCAGGGTCAGAGGAAACCAGATCGGCACCAAAGAGAGCTGACGATCAGGTCGACAAAAGACGATCGAAGGGAAAAAGGGTCGTCGTTGAGGAACCAGAGTCGGATCGGTCTTCGGATGCGAGCGAGTTATCGGCGTTGGATCGTGCTTTCCAGGAACGCGTTCGAGAGATGAACCAGCAAGCTGCGGCTGATCGGTTCCATGCCGATCAAGTTGGAATCGCCCAAAGGTCTGGGGAGACATCGTCCAGGGTCGAATTCGAGATTCCAGAATTGCGTGATGAAGACGATGTGAGAGGTGGGTCGAACGAGATAGATATCTCGGACGAGCTGAACGCCATTATTGTCGAAGACGAAGTAAACCAGTTCGGAATCATCGATATGAATCCGCCAGTGGAGAGGATCAAGAGGCGAAAAGGGGAGCCGGCAGTTAGGCCGATCTGCGACAATGCTCTCGGGGTGATGCCGACCAAATCAACAATGGAATCACTGGTCACCTTGAAGGAAGAATGCGACATCGGTCCTGAGGTGATCTTCATGGTTCCGAGCCCGTCGGAGCGACCGTGGGATGCCCCTAGAGGATGGTTATGTCTACACGAGTGTTTTTTCACGGACTTCCATCTGTGGTTCCCGCTCCCGAGGCTTCTTTTGGAATTTGCTGCCCACAAAGAAATGCCGATCAGCCAGTTTACCCATGCGACGATACGGCTGATTGTCAGCATGCTAGTGATGTCGACCAGGCACGATATCCCACTGAGTCGAGCAGCGTTTGATGCCATGACGAACACCCATCGCACGAAGGCCAATTTGAGGAACCGGGGTTCGTATTATACGAGTATGAAGACTCGATACAACATTGTGACTGGTGGTCATAAGACCAAGGTGGCGGACTGGAGAGATCGCTATTTCTTCGTGCTAATCAACGAATTTTCCATCGCCGAAACAGATAGAGATATCCCGATCAGAACGAAATGGGCGGAGGTCATGGGTAGAGACATGACCGATATGCAATATAGTTTAACGCTATATATATATTTTTTTTAATCGAGTCTTTTATATTACAGGAAACAGGCCTCTTCCATTTGTTGACGATCCTCTCGATATCGACGATATCTCCAACCGGTTTGCTGCGATTAGCGCGATCACTTGGCCCGAGATCACGGAAGAAAGGATTGCGAGGACGAGAGGTTTGTTCGATCTGACTTTTAAACCTGCTTTGATCTGGGGGCTTTCCATCCGACCTCATTTTAAATTCATTTCTCAGTTGCGCTTGAACGACGCTCCCGACGACGAGAGAAGATGAAGTCTGTTGCTTTCAAGGATTTATCTGCCGATCTGGAAACTGCCCTAGTGTCTCCAATTCAGAATCTAGAGAATCCCGTGGCTAAGGAAGCCGAGCAGGAGGCTCTGAGCAAGGCTGAGAGGGAAGCAGCCAAGGCTAAGAAATCGGCCGATAGGAAGGCTGCTAAGAAGATTGAAAAAGCTCGCAAAGAGACCGAGCAAGGGCCGAGGAAGGATGACGATCAGCGTCATGTCGTTGTAGGCGGGGCTGAAGGCGGCGATGGAAGCCCCATGAACCCGAGGAAAAGGAGTTCGGCAGAAAATTCCAAACCGCGGATGTCAAAGAAGTCTCGTGCTGAGAGACAACTTCGCCCGTTCGGGTTTTCCTACGAGTACCGCGGGGATAGCCCGATAGTGCACGATTCGGTATCCTTCCTGGATTATTTCCTCAAGCTAAGAGATAACCCGGCAGGCCCATCTACTGACCCTCGCGGGTACATTCGCAGCGATGCGATTGCACGCTTTGCGCATGAACAAGCCAAGGTAAAAAATGTCCCGAATGCCTTTGTTTTTGCAGGCCCGTTGAAATTTCTGAATGATTGATTGATTAATTTTTTTTCTTTGGTGAATACAGGCTCTGAGTACGGTATTGACTGCCGTGAATGAGTACGACCGGGACGCGAAGAAGTTCCTGGCCGTGGAAGCCGAAGTGGAGAGTCTTAAGGAAGGTCTCGAGGCTGAACGGGGAAGAAGGGCCAAGCTGGAAAACGCGCTTCATAAATCTTCTGAGGAACTCGAGAAGGTTCGTGCCGATGATACTGAGAAAAACAAACTTCTCAATCGAATGGCGAAGAAGATCCAGAAAGAGAGAGCTGATTCTCGGAAGAAGCTGGAGGCCGAACAGAAGGCTGCGACGGAAGAGAAACTTGCCTTCGGGCAAGAAGTGGCAAAGCGCGCGACGATTGCGGTGAACAATCATTATGCGGGTTTAGTCGTAAAGGTGAAAGAATCGCTCGCACGGAAGGCGAAAGCCCACGAGTTGATTTCGACGGCTGCTCAGTGGGTCGGAGCAAAAAGGGCGCTTGAGATCGTTCGTCGGCAAGGTTACAGCTTTCCGACCCTGGTGGAGGAGAATATTGAAAATCTTCTTAGCGAGAGTAAGGCACAACTGGAGGCCTTCGAAGAAGTCAGCTTCACGTCGGACGAACTCCAAGTTCAAGAAGCGGAAGTCTTCCTTGAAGTTTCCAGTGATGCTCAGCTTGATGCGGCCAAGGCTCCGGAAGGGGCCGACCAGGGAAAAGAGCTTGAAATCGATCAAGATGGTGTTATCGATGCCGACCACGTTGGCAGTCAAGAGGCCGATGCCGACCACGTTGGCAGTCAGGAGGCCGAAGACTAGGCTTTTTTTCTTAAAATATTGATATATCATGGTTTTTATGGTTTTTAACCATGATATAAGTCCTTTTAATTGAGTCTTTTTGGTATTTTTAGAGTCATAGAAGAGTCTTTGCAGGGTATAGCATGTCTGGAGCATAATTGGAGATGTTGGAACCTTTTGGAGCATTCTGAGTAGAAGCCACGAAGTACCAAGCTCGAAGAAGAAAGTATGCATATGGGTGACGCTCGTCACCAAGCTGGTGACGCTCGTCACCCACCAAGGAAGGAGGTCGTGGCCTGTTTTTAAAAGATTGGGAAGAAATTGCAGTTTTGGCCCAAAAGTTCCAGTATTTGTAAAAAGACCTCAGATCGTGTTTTAGCTTGTATATTAGGTTTTTCAGCCATTCTTTTGGCAGATATCTTGTATCTTATTATTTTTGAGAGCTTTAGAGAGAGATTTGTAGAAGAGCTTTTGGAGAGACAAATCAGACTCATTCAGAGCAGATTTTGAACTCCTTTATTTCTACTTCTTATTTCTTTTATGCAATCTATTCTTTTCATGATGTTTTCTCAAATCACCATGTCTGAGTAGTTTGTTAGTTAAGTTAGGGCTTTTCAAAGGTTGAAGAAGAGTTTGTAGAATTGCTAAAAACTTATAGGAAATTCATTGGTTCTTCATCTGTGCTTGCATTCATATCGATTTCTTAGACACATCATCTGGATTTCGAAACCCTAGGTTTTTGATAGATGTGAGAGCATTATTATTCACCTGAACTAGTATTAGATGAGCAAAACACCCTAATACAAAGAGATTTGGCTTAGGAGTTTTGTGAACAATTGAACCTGATCATTACTGCATGTTTAGGTTGTTAGGGTTTGCAAAGAGATTTGAAACTCTGTGATTTAGACATAGATAACTTCTGCAATGAGAATTGATTAGTTATATCTTTGCGATTCATGTTCAAGACGGTTTTAATTCATTCCTGATTGCATGCATTCTACACTCTCAGATTCAACCTGCGAACTGTCCTGACTTAGCGCCTTTAGCCTTCTGAACTTTAAGAACAAGCATAAAAACGCCCTCTTGCATCTATTTTACTGTTCTGCATTACATTCATTATTTATCGCTTAGCTTAATCTGAATCTATAATCGCTAGTGTGGTTTACATACTCCCTTGGGATTCGATAACCCCTTGTACTACAACTGCTTTTGCTGTGCAGTTGCAGTAGTTTTATTTGGGTAAAACCTGACCCCTATCAAGTTTTTGGCGCCGTTGCCGGGGAGTAATAGCTGCCTATCGATTTTTAGTATTAGGATTTTGTCTAAGTTTTTATTCGTTTACTGACTTTCAGTTACTTTTCTTTGTTCCTGTTTCAGGTGTATGCCGAATCGCAGAACCAGAAGCAACAAAGAGAAGGAGCTTGTGACTTTGAGCATCGACGGGCTTGCTAGGTTGGAGAGAACTAACAGGAAAGCTAAGAAGCAATCTACAATGGTCGCTCCACTTATCTTGGTTGAAGATGCAGAAGGTCACTTGGTTGACAGGGAAGGAAACAGGAGGAACGAAGAGGGGCAGAGAATTGATCAAGAGGGGAATGTCATTGTTGAACAGAAGGTTCAGCAAGTGGCTGAGAACGTGGGAGTCCCTGCTGCTGTCAATAACGCTGCTGGGCGTTTTGTTCAGAGGACTCTAGGTGATTACAACAGACCTGATCAGTTCTATGCCAACAGAGCTGCAATCCGACCTCCTGCCTTCCAGAGGAACGATTTTGAGGTTAAACCTGTCTACTATCAGCTAGTTGGACAGCATCCCTTCCATGGTTTACCTCATGAGCATCCTATGGATCACATAGAGAGATTTGAGGACCTAGCTTCAAGTGTCAAAGCTATTGGAGTTAGCAATGACTTCCTGTTCTGCAAGCTTTTCCCTTACTCTCTTGGAGGAGAGGCTGCATATTGGCTGAAGCAACTGGAGCCTGGTTCATTAACTACTTGGGAGGACACCAAAAACGCCTTTCTGAATAACTTCTATGATGATGCAAGGTCACAGGACATGAGGACGAAAATTGCTTCCTTTACACAAGGCCCTACTGAAGCTTTCAAGGCTTCTTGGATCAGGTTTAAGTCTTATCAAAGGGACTGTCCTCATCATGGTTTCAATCAGGTGCAGCTGTTTGGTATCTTCTTCAGAGACATTGACTGGAAATATCAGATGGCACTGGATGCTTCAAGTACTGGAAACTTCAACACCAACAGACCAGAAGAAGCTGTAAGATTGATTGAAAACTTGGCCTGCAGTAACAGCACTAAGAATGCAGATTTTCAAAGAAAGCAGCAGGCTGGTTTGAATGATGGAAACCAAATAGCTGAAGTTAAGGCTAAGTTAGACAGCATGCACAGCCTTCTGGTGGGAAAGAAGTCAGTTCAGTTTGCTGCAGAAGTGGAGAGTTTCGAAAATCCTGAAGAATTTGAGCAGAAAGATGTTAATTTCATCAATGAAGGGGGTTTTCAGAGCCAAAGGTTTGGAAATCAGCAATGGATCAGAGGCTACAACAGCAATAATCAGCAGAGTACCTTTACAGGAGGACAGAGCACGCCTGGTTACATTCCTAAGCCCCCATTCCAGAAGACTGAAGTTGAGAAACCTTACCAAAACAGTAGGAATTTTGGTTCTTCTTCCTACCAAACTGCACCTCCACAAGACAATAAAATGGAAGCTATGCTGGAGCAGGTACTTGAAGGACAACAGAAGATGACAGTGAACTTCAATGACAAGCTAGATTCGCTGTATCAAGACCTGAATGGAAAAATTGAGAGTCTGAACTCACATGAAGAAGCTTGATGTGCAGGTTGCTCAAACTGCAGGAGCTGTTCAAAGGCAAGAGGGATTCCTTCCTGGAAGGACTGATATCAATCCCAAGCATCAGGTTAATGCCATCACAGTCAGGAATGAAAAGGAGCTTAAAACAGTGCAGAAAAAGAGGTTGCGTGCAGAACAGATCGTGCAACTCATGGAGTCTGAAGATGAAATTTTTTCTGTCTCAGAGGTGAGTGACGAGCATCACCAAGGAGGAGTGACGCTCGTCACCAACATAGAAGAGAATCGGGGGGTTGTCACAGGTGAGTGACGAGCGTCACCCACCTAGTGACGGTCGTCACCCACCCCAGAACGAAGCTGCTTCGCCTGTAACTGCAAATTATGACCAGGAACGTGTCTATAAACCCAAAACACCATTCCCTAAGCATCCTAGGAAGTCTAAACAGGAGATAGAAGAAGCCAGATGTAAAGCTATGATAGACAAGCTGATGCTTGAGATCCCACTTGTTGATGCAGTCAAGCTTTCACCAGCTCTAAGAAGGTATGTAAAGAGAATGGTTGTGAATGGTGTAAGTCCTGAGGAAGGAGCATTGCTTACCAGAGACATCAGTGCAATTCTCTTAGGCACAGTTCCAAAGAAGAAGAAGAAGGTGACTGTTTCTGAACAAGTCAATACCATCACTCAAAGCAGAGTTCCAGAGAAGCTATCTGATCCAGGGACCTTTGTGCTTGATTGCTCAATATCTGCAGGACGTTTTCCCCACTTTCTATGTGATCTAGGGTCAAGTATTAACTTGATGCCTTTCTCTGTTGCTTCTAGGCTTGGAATGACTGATTTCAAGCCAGCTGGGATCTCTCTCATCCTAGCAGATCGATCTAAAAGGACCCCAGAAGGCATGTTAGAGAATGTTCATGTTAACATTGAAGGCTGCATAATTCTTACAGATTTTGTGGTTCTGAAATATGCTGAAGAACCTAAAGACCCTCTTATTCTGGGAAGACCATTCTTGGCTACTGTTGGAGCCATCATTGATGTTAGAAAGGGGAACATTGAGCTTGATCTTGGTGATGTTGTCATGGATAAGTTAAGAGGGAGTTCTACCATTGATGGTTAGACCTTTTCTGTAAGAACTTCTAGAGATGAAGAGACTGTCATGGAGCATTCAGAAGACACTATTGCTGAGTGTGTCAATGAATCAGATATTAGTGGGCAAGTGAGCAAGATGGCTGTTGAAGAGCCAATATCTGAAACTTCTGCAGAAGCTGTTGGGTTTGAGGATTGCAGTGAGGATCATATCTTCATGACTGGGCTTGAAAAAGAGGTTCTAATGAATGCCAAGTTGCTGGAGGAAGACATGTATGTGATGGAAGCAATACTTGCAGAGCTGAATTGCAGGAAAACTGCAGAAACTCGAACTGTAGAGTCAGTGATGAGCGTCACTGACCTGGTGACGCTCGTCACCAACCTGGACACAAAGGAGAGACGTGATATTTGCTCTACAAGTCCATCATATGTTGCCAATCCGAAAATTCACCATTCCACAACCCAGAAACCTGCAACTAAGCAAAGGTATGCACTTCCTGGAACCAGTTCCAAACCTCCTAATCTCATCAATAAAAATTTAAAAGGTGAAAAAGCTGTTTCACACTTATACAAGCAACGAGATTCTCGTAGAAAGCTTGGTGTTTCTTTTGATGATTCTGCAGGAAAACGAAATGTCCCACCCACACTCACGACCCACCCTGTTGATGTTCCTCACTTCCTTGGAAGAATCCATGCATCTACTGCTTACAAACCACCATGGATGAGGAGACATTCTCCTCCAAGGCATTCAATGCCTCCTTCTGCTCCACCAGCTGTCTGAGCAGCATTCAAAGTCGATGTTATCGAGGCCTGCTCCTTCAGCAAGGCCTGGTTGCGTGTTTCTTCCATAGTGTCGATGTTATCGACCAGCATCGTTGCGTTTACTCCGGGAATACTCGGGAGTACTCTGCATCGTAAACTGCCGACGTTGATTTCTGCAGGAACCATAGCTTCGCATCCGTAAGTGAGAGAAAAGGAAGTCTTCACGGTTGCCGTTCTCGGGGTAGTGCGATGAGACCAAAGCACGCCGTCTAGTTCATCAGCCCAAAAACCTTTCTTGGCATTGAGACGCTTCTTAATGCCGTCTAACATTGTCTTGTTGGTTGCTTCGGCTTGTCCGTTGCCTTGCGGATGACGTGGTGTTGATTTGTTGAGGCGAATTTTCCACTTGTCGCAGAAAGCTTGAATTTTCTTCGATCTAAACTTAGGGCCGTTATCAGTGACGATCTCGTAAGGAAGGCCATGTCGGCATATGATGTATCTCCAGATGAAGTTTTGTACTTCGGTGGCTGTAATGTCGGCGAATGCCTTGGCTTCGACCCATTTGGTGAAGTAGTCAGTCATGATGAGCACGTATTTGCGTTGACGAGAGGAGATCATCGGTCCGACTATGTCCATTGCCCATCGCATGAATGGATAAGGAGGGACTGCCGACGTCAGAAACTCCGTTGGTTGATGAATCATCGGGGCATGTCGCTGACAGTACTCGCATTTCCGAGCGTATTGAATGCAGTCCTCCTGCATGGTCGGCCAGAAAAACCCTTGTCGCTTAATCTTTAAGGCCAAAGCTCGTCCGCTGGAATGATTACCGCCTGCACCATCATGAACGTCCTTGATGCATCGCTGAACTTCGTTGCCATGGAGGCAAGTAAGAAGGATGCCTGATTCAGTCCATCGGTATAAGACACCCTCGATGATTGTGTACTTGGCGCTTCGAGCACGAATTCGCCGAGCTGCCCATTTTTCTGGTGGTAGCTCGCCGGTTTCCAAGAAGCGTCGTATCTCAACTCGCCAGTCTGCTGCTGGCTGGTCGTCAGTGGTTGCTGCAGGAACGGTTTCGTCTTCGTCGGCTGTGATTTGAAGAACTTCCTGGGGCGGGACTATGCTGGGCTGGGATATTCCTTGAACGGGAATAGTTCTTCGAAGAGTTGAATCTCTTTTTGATGCAATAGCAGCTAGAGCATCAGCACTGGTGTTGGCAGATCGGTCAATCTGATGTAGTTCAAAGGTCGTGAACTCCGCTGCTAACTGCTTTACCAGTTTCAGGTAGGTGTCCATTCGATCGTCCTTCGCGTCGTATTCTCCGCTGAACTGTTTAGCGATGAGCTGCGAATCGCTAAATGTCCGGATGTGTTGAATGTTCATTCCTCGGGCTAGTCGGAGACCGCCGATCAGCGCTTCGTATTCGGCTTCGTTGTTGGATGCATTAAACTCCAGACAGAAGCACTGCTCGAGAAGTTCTCCAGTGGGAGATCCAATAGAATGCCGATGCCAGCTCCAAAGCGTGATGATGCTCCGTCGACGTGTAGCGTCCATATTTCTGAATTTGCTGGGTCGGCGCCTAAAAGCTCTGGTGATAGTTCGATCAAAAAATCTGTCAAAACTTGTGATTTCGCGGAAGTCCGGGTTCGATACTCGATATCGAACTCGGAAAGTTCGATTGCCCACTTGGCCATACGGTCGGACTGCGTCGGGCTGTGCAGGATCGAACGAAGAGGTTGGCTGGTCATGACGGCAATGGAATGAGATTGAAAATAAGGTCGAAGTTTCCTTGAAGCGACGACCACAGCAAGAGCAAGTTTTTCTAAGGTCGGGTAGCGAGCTTCAGCACCATCCAAGGTTTTGCTGAAGTAGAAGATTGGCTTCTGCTCCCCACGATCCTCTCGAACTAAGACTCCACTGATTGCTGCGCTAGAGACCGCAACGTAGAGTAGCAGAGTGTCGCCGTACTCAGGTTTAGCCAGGATCGGTGGAGTCGAGAGGTAGGTTTTGAGCTGTACGAATGCGTCTTCACACTTCTCGTCCCATTCGAATCGCTTGTTCCCTCGTAGGAGTTGATAGAAGGGGAGACACTTGTCTGTAGATCGGGATATGAATCTGTTTAGAGCGGCTATTCTTCCTGTTAGGCGCTGAACTTTGCGAGTGTTAGTTGGCGAGGGTAGTTCCAAGATCGCGGAGATCTGCTTAGGATTGGCTTCGATGCCACGCTGAGTGACCAAGTAACCTAGAAATTCGCCTGATGTGACTGCGAAGGTGCATTTTGCGGGGTTGAGTTTCATGCCGTACTGGTTCAGTATCAGAAAGCATTCTCGCAGATGGACTATATGATCGGCTGCTTTGGCTGATTTGACGAGCATATCGTCAATGTATACTTCCATTGTCTTCCCAAGCTGGTCGGCAAACATTTTGTTGACCAGGCTTTGGTAAGTGGCTCCAGCGTTTTTCAAACCGAACGGCATGACCTTGTAGCAGTAGGTGCTCCGATCTGTGATGAATGCGGTCTTCTCGCTGTCGTCCAGATTCATGAGAATCTGATTATATCCGGAGAATGCATCCATAAAGGAGAGAAGCTCGTTGCCTGCTGTAGCCTCGACGAGCTGGTCGATACGAGGAAGGGGGAAACTGTCCTTCGGGCAAGCTTTGTTAAGGTCGGTGAAATCCACGCAGACCCGCCACTTGCCGTTTTTCTTCTTGACGACCACCGGGTTTGCTAGCCAATCCGGATATTTTACTTCGGCGATTGATCCGGCCTTCAGGAGTTTATCTACTTCGTCGTGGACGGCTTGTGCTCGCTCAGGTCCCAACTTTCGTCGCTTTTGTTTGATCGGTTTGAAGGTCGGGTCGACGTTCAATTCGTGGCTCGTTATTCGGGGGCTAATACCCTTCATGTCGGCCATAGACCACGCAAACGTTGCGACATTCTCTTGGAGGAAATTGATCAGCTCATCCTGCATGCTTGGCAATAGTTCCGTGCTGATACCGATGCAACATTCCGGGTGGGCAGGATCGATGTTGACTTGGGCGATAAGATCGCTCTTCGGCTGCTCGTCGTGATGAACGATCCGCGGGTCGAAGTCGCTACTGCTGCCAATCACGAACGTTGATGCCTTTCGGGCCCGTTTGTTGTCGATGTAACAATGTCAGGACACTGTCTGATTGCCACGGATGGTGATGACATGGCCCCTGATCGGCATCTTGATGCATTGGTGGTAAGGAGAAGGGACGGCTCGCATGGCGTTCAGCCATGGTGTTCCGAGGATAGCATTGTAGATCGCAGGTCGGTCAATAACCTCAAATTTGACCGAAATGGACTTTCCGCGGATGGTGACAGGCATCGTTATAGTTCCTATTGTCGAAATTGAGTCGCCAGCGAATCCTGTGAGTGGTGATGGTGCGATTTTTATGTCCCGCTCGGGAATACTCATCTTGCGCAGAGTATCCATGAAGATGAGGTCGACCGAGCTACCAGTGTCGATCAACACTTTGGAGACGTCGTCCTCTCCGAGTCGTAGTGAGATGACGAGTGGATCGTTGTGGGGTCGGTCGATGTCCTGCGCGTCCTGCTCCGTGAATGTGATTGGTAGGTCATCCTTGAATAGTAGTGGTGCATCCTTCGGGGGATTGGCTGCCCTCCGTTCGTGCCGTTTAATTGAATTTATCGAGTCTGTGCACGAGAGGAGCCCTCTCATGATCATGTTAATCCGCCGACGTGGTGAGCTTGGAGGTGTGTGATCGTCTTCACGGTCACGCTTTGCTTCCTTGCCCTCGCGTTTAGAAGAGCGGTCGGTGGTATCTTTTCTATTGCGATCGTCATCGGGTCGCCTGTCCTCGTCGTTAGATCGTCGTGAACTCCGGGGTTCTGGAAGGGTGATCTCGCCATCCTCCCACCTCTTCCTCAAGAGGGCTGGGAGGATGCGGCAATCATCGGTATGATGACCGTGCGCCCTATGGTATTTGCACCACGGCTTCCTGCTGTCAGGGTCTCTATCGCTCGAACGGTTCCACACGTTCTATGGCTTTTTTGGTCGTCCAACTGCGTTGATGCTCTTGCGATTCTTGTCGTCCTTGTCGTAGTGCTGACGGGGCTCTTTGTAATTTTCCTGACTCGATGATCTGCCTTTCTTGTCGCGCGAGGATTTCTCATCGGCCAACTTGGCCTTGGCTGCCCGATCCTCCTCGACTCTGATGTATCCGAATGCCTTGTGTAAAGCATCTTCGAGGGTTTTAGTTTTTCCTGTCTTCAATCGTTCACAAAACGATGAATCGTCCTTCAAATTCTTGATAAGAATGTTAAAACATAGTTCATCCGACAGACTGCACTGGGAGACGATCGATCGGAATCGATCGATAAAATTGCGCAGTGGTTCCGTATCGCCCTGGACGCATGCCCATAGATCGAGCGCTGTGGACTCCGTGTCTATGTAAATCAAATAATGCTTCAGGAACCGAGCTGTGAGCTCCTTGAAGCTGTCGATGGAGTTCTTGGGAAGCTGTGAGAACCAGGTGAGGGCGCTTCCGGAGAGTGTCTCCACGAAGTACTGACAGATGCATGCTTCCCGTTCCTCATCGGTGAAGCGAGCACGTCCCATGACGGCGTTGAACGCGGTCAGATGTCGCTTCGGGTCTGTTGTACCGGTGTAGCTTGGAGGTAGCTTCATCCGGCCTAAGTCCTTGAGAGGAGCGCTGGTGATGGCCGATGTGAACGGGGTCTGCTGGGTCTCCTGGAGGATCTTGTCCAATTCTGGTGATGAGGTTGTTGCCTTGTGGATCTTGCTGTGAATATCGTCAAGGCGTTGGTGGAGAAGATCGAGCTCCGAGGTTGTCGTCGGGTCGGTACCTGCGGTATTGCGCGATGAACGAGCGTTCGAGCCCTCTGCATGTGCTCTCTGCAGGTCCTCTGTCGGTGTCGTGCCGAACAGGTTGTTCACTAGCCTGGTCGTGTCTGTGTTGCGGATCAGAGGACGGGGAGGGGTGATCAGATCGGCCTGCTCTTGAGTATGAACTCTAGAGTTGAGAAGCCGATCTAGGTCCTCTCTGTAGGCTATCTGCTCGGCACGGAGAGATTCGAAGCGAGCATCCATCCCTTGCTGTAGCTGCTCTGCGACCGACCTGATGATGGTGGCCATGTCGATGGGAGGTGGCTGTGGTAGGCTGGTCGTGTTTGAGCCACCTGTCTGACCGACCTGATCTGTCTCGACGTTCCGCGTGGTAGTTGTGTTGTCCTGATCGGTCTGGTGGCCCATCGGAAGTCTGGTGGCTGGGTCGACGACCAGATCCTGGGTGTTTCTCGTCGGATCGGAGGCTCCGGTGAGGTCGGTAGTGTTGACCGGTGTTTCAACCATCTTCGAACTTCCTTCTAAGACAAAGATTGCTCTTTTATTCCCCTCAGACGGCGCCAACTGTAAAAACCCAAATTCGAGCTATGAAAGAACTAGGGTTTGGAAGGTTTTAAGGAGATCTTTTATTAGAAGAAGCCGGAGCTTGATTGAATACAACGGTGTTTAGGTCGTCGGAATAAGAACGCCGACCTAAAACTCTTAAGGAAAGTTAACCAAAAAGCTAGAACAATCTGATTGCTTAGTTTGCTCTAGATCTGGATTAATGATTTTTTTGGATCCATTGAGAAGTCGAGAACTTCCTATATTTATACCCGATCAGGTCGGTCTTCATCCTGTTCGGAATAGGAAACTCTCGTCGTCAAGAAGTTTCCTTTTTCTCCGGATCGCTTGATAAATGGAAGTTTTCATTTTATATTGCCGACCTGGGAATTGTTAGATGGGCCGACTATAATTTATATCGGGCTTGTTAGAGACGGTACGAATCTCATCTCTAACATATAGTATTCAGAATCTAAATATTAATATTTATCGACAAAATTTTACTAACAAATATAATAAAATATATAATAAAATTAAAATCGTTAAAATATCATAAATTTCATTAAAATATCACAAATTCATGCAATGCTCATACCTTTTCCCCTAAAATACTAATGTACTTTACTTTAATTTAGGTCTGCTTTAAAGACGCATTACAAACAAATCGAACAGATAAGAGAATCGAGAAAGGTCTTAAACCCTAATCAGAGATTCCATTTTTATCATCACGAAATGGCAGCACAATCCGTCAATGCAGCGATGTTCGATCTCAATGATCTTCCCGGAGACGTAGACGAAGACGGCGATAGCTCAGACTGTTTCATCTTCTCCACCACTCTCTCCTCCCGTGGTTCCACCAAACACGACGCCATCTCCGTCGAGAATTACGACCAGCATCGTCGCCTCAGAAATAAATCTGAACCCCCAATCTTCATCGATCTCGACCAATACAACAACGGCGAAGAAGACGACGACGATCTAAGAATCCTCTGTTTCCCTCCGATCCTAGAAAAGGGTCAGTCCTCAAAGAGTAAGCCCTTGCGGCCTTTGACCTTCTACTGTGAGATTTGTGTTGAATCCAAACCAATAATTGAATCCTTCCCAATCAATGGATGTTCTCACTCATACTGCAACGATTGCGTGTCAAAATACGTCGCTGCTAAATTACAAGACAATTTGCTTTCCATCGATTGCCCTGTCACTGGTTGCTATGGGCGGCTCGAGCCAGATCAATGCCGTCTGATTTTGCCACGAGAGGTCTTTGATCGGTGGGGAGACGCTCTCTGCGAGGCGGTTATGATGCGTTCAAACAGATTCTACTGTCCGTACAAAGATTGCTCTGCTCTTGTTTTCTTTGAGTGTGAAGATGAGAAGATGAAGGAATCAGAATGTCCTCACTGCAATAGAATGGTGTGCGTAAGGTGCGGGACGAAGTGGCATCCCGAGATAACTTGCGAGGAGTTTCAGATGCTTGGGGAGAACGAGAGAGAAAGAGATGATATTTTGTTGAAGAAAATGGCAGAGAATCACAAGTGGAGAAGATGTCCTTCTTGCAAATTCTATATTGAAAAATCTCAGGGTTGTTTATACATGAAGTGCAGGTAACTTCTTGTTCTTGTCTGTAATAAAAAAACCTTAATCAAAGTTCTGATCTTCCACAATTTTGCAGGTGTGGGTTGGCTTTTTGCTACAACTGTGGAACTCCATCGAAGGACACTTCTCATTATTGTTACAGTTGCAAGCATTGATATAAGCTTTTAGTATTTATTATTATCTCTGTCTCCAAAGCTATAAGCTGTATGAATTTGGATTTTTATTTGGTAATAACCATCTTTGGATCCACATTTATATATTATAATCATCGTTGGTACGCAGTAAAAAAGTGTTGTTCGGAGGTGAATGACAATTTGTGCCAAATGTTAGGAAGTAAATATTCATCATTCTTTCTAGTGGGGTGGTTGCAACAGATTAATAGACAAGAACGAATTCTGATGTTGTTTCTCATTATTTTCTGCTATACAAGACGAAAACATACAATTTGGTTGAGAAATATCTAAACTGCAGATAAAAATAAATTTATATACACGAGGTATATATTTCCTCCATTGAGAAGTAAATTTCCCATACATACATCCAGTTTACTCATCTTAACTACCAACCAAAAACAGTGTACAAAGACAAACAATCGAAGAGATATCCGAACACTCGACAAGCTTCGCAAGCAAAAAAAATTCTGGATGGAATTCATGGACAAATCAAAGCAACTGTCCAAAATATGTGCCAGACCAGACCTATCAATCAAGTGTTCTAAATCCAAAAAGACTTGTTCATATAAACTTCAAAGCAAATCTCGAAAATTTAGAAAACTGTTTCAAGGACGCTTTAACAAGTTCAGACGTAAACGTTTCTTCAGAAAAAAATGAAGCTTTGAAAAGACAATGAGACGCTTTCTATGCCGTAAAGAAGGACATTTCGCAAAAAAATATCCAAATAAGTCAAAGAAGAAGAAACAATATCTCATTAACTCGATATCCAGTATTGCACCAGATATCGACTTCGACAATCACGACCTAGAGTCTGTTCTATTATACGATAGTGACGACAATGATGCTATTTGTGGATACTCAGATTCCGAAGTTTCATCTGAAGAAGAAAAAGAAGATTGTTGCTTTAAAATCACTGAAATTCCACGGCATGATGAGGTTCAACCGCCACACTTGCCCGTCACGATCTTTGACCCATAGAGAAAAGAAGAACCAGTTCATGCTATCGTATTTATAGACATAGGCGCCCATTCATCTATAATGAATCCCAAAGTTCTTCTGTCTTCTATGTGGCTGCCGCACCAATAAGAATTCTGAGTCGCAAACGCTGGCTCGCTATCTGTTAAGCTCAAGCCCAACCAATAACCATAGAAATCTTCCCAGGATGTCAAGTTACAACATAAGTTCTAGGATCTTCTGCGCCGGGCAAAGATCTTATCATGGGATGGGATACATGCTATGCGTTAAAGAAGAGGTTCGATATCTCACTCGAACCACCAGGAATGAAATGGAAGTCTTTCTACAAAGCCTTCACGATAATACCTCGCATATTTTCACTTGAAGAAGCAGCACCTCCCGAGTTCGACAAGATCAAAGAAGAAATCACGATAATCTCTTGTGCAGATTCTCATACAGATTTCCTTCAGAAGAGAAAAAATCCATTGTGGCTAAATTTGGAGTTCTTTGTATCATTACCTTTCAAAGAAGATGTTCACACCACTCCAACAAAGGCGAGTCATGAAGGAATGCCACCTACCTTACTGCAACAGGCAAACGAAGAGTGTGACCAACTGGTCAATCAAGGAATAGTCTCAGCCACAAATTCACTGTGGGCATGCAAAGCAATTTACGTCAACAACATAGCAGAACAAGCGAGTGGGAAGCTCATGATAGTTATTGATTACAAGCCCTTGAACCAATATCTTCAAAATATTAAGTTCCTTCTGCCAAACAAAAAGGCCCTTCTACATCATCTACAAGGAGCAACAATATTTTTGAAGTTCAACCTTAAATCAGGGTTTTGGAAACTTGGAGTTCATCCAGAAGAGAGGTACAAGACAGCATTCTGTCTGCCAAATCGCCATCTTCAGTAGAGTGTTCTGCCTTTTGGATTAAAGACAGCACCGAGGATATTCAAGCCACTAATCGACACAGCTCTAATTTACATCGACGACATTCTCTTTTTTCGTCAAGTACAACGGAGCATATTCAGACTCTCAGAAAATTTCAAAGCATTGTCAAGGAATTCGGAATTATGCTCTCGGCCCGAAAGATGATTATAGCCCAGCCCAACATCGACTTTCTTGGAATGAAGATTAACAACAGACAGATCACGCCTCAGCCTCATCTAGCTACAGCTCTTCTTGATTTTCCAGACGAAAATCTCACAAGACGACAAGTTCAGCAATTCTTTGGGGTAATCAATTATGTAAGTGACTTTATCTCATAACTTTTGCAGTTGAAAAGACCACTCCAAAAGATGCTGACGAAGAATCCACCACAATGGGCAACACGACAAACAGAAGCAGTCAAAAGGCTAAAGATAGAGATACATAAGCTACCACCTTTAAAGATTCCTTCCTCGGGGAAATGTATTCTACAGAGTGATGCGAGTGACAAATATTGGGGAGTCATACAGTTCGAAGAGATAAATGGAAAACGTCAAATCTGTGGATATAAAAGCGGATACTTTAAAGACGCAGAGATGCAATATCACTCCACGTTTAAAGAAATCTTAGCGGTCAAGATGGCGATCGAGAAGTTCGAGTTCCATCTGATTGGACATAAATTTCGCATCGAAATGGATATGTCCTCATTCCCAAAGATGCTACAATTCAAGCAAAATATTGTCCCACACCAGCAGCTATAATGATGGAGCGAATGGTTTTCAAAATATGACTTCGAATCCTTCTATTTAAAGGGCAAGAAAAATAGGCTTGCCGACATGCAAAGCAGAAACCCACCAAAGGAGATTCATCTAATGGCGAGTTCATCTACATCATCAAAGAATTACTACGACTTCGAAGCCAACATGCCTGAAGACACCCATCAGCTAATCAATAGAAACTCTCTACACAAACATCTTCAACATAAAATCTTCCATTATCAGTCAATCATCCTCTCAAACATGGTATCAACTGTCACTACATCGCACCAATGGGGATTCACCCGGACTATCAGTTCACTCACCTCTACAGAATCGAAAATTCGAACATGCCTGAAGAAGTTCTGTGCTTCCTATGATATCTATACTCGGTCTACACCATTGGCATCACATTCGACATAGGTTGGTAATATCAATACATCAATGCCCAGCAAGGTCAGAAGGATTGTCTCTCGACTTTCCTAACGTGGTTTGCATCTTTCAACATCTGGAACGGAAAACTAAGAATATCAGCAAAAGAAACAAGCTTACCATTCAAGCAACTAAGAGGCCAGAGAAGCCTCAGTCCGTTCTTCAACCCTCACACTATATACTTCTTCCAACGATCTGTTCAAATCAACATCAAATCCAACAAACTTCATGTGCTACCCACACTCATTCACCACAACGACTACAAAAGAGCAATCTGCCCAGACTTCAATATACATGACAACAAAGCTTACGAAGACTTTCAAACACACGCATTTCGCCTCAACAATGCCAGGCAGACTTTCTCCATTACGTTCAACCCAAGATGGATCTACTATTCTGCTGACTACCAGATGAGCCTCTCAAAGTACGGTATCAACTGTCACTACATTTTCCAAGGATGTCATTGTTATCACTATTCAAGGTGCTAAAGATGGCAAAAGAATTTTATCACTACTAATTCTCCATTTATGTATGCTAACTACCGGTTAAATTTTAACTTACCCTAACTATTATTTGAAAAGCATATTTACTAAAAAAATCTTATGTGTCAACACCTAAAGAAAAGTTAGTGCAAAACAATGCCACCTCATAAATGTGACATAGCAAATTTCCTAAAAAAAAATTTTTTTTTGATTGGTTGAGTTAAAACTAAATAAATTTTATTTTTAAATAAGAAAAAAGTTTATAGCATATGTGAATGAATTCTCATTACATAGCAAAAATTCGAAATTATAACTGAAACAAAAAAATAAACAGAGAGAAAAATAAATTATAAGTATCTGTTCCGGAGCAAATTTCGGGATGCCACGTGGGGGGTCATGATTTTTTGGGGGTGGAACCGGGTCTCCGAGTTCCGTTCTCTGGGGGGAAGGGTGGCGAATCGTCGTTCTGGGGCGGAAGCTCCCTGTCTCGAGGTGGCGGGGCATGCGCCGTATTCGATCCTGCAAGCACTTTAACAAACGTCAAGCGAGCCTTAAGAGAGGGGGGGGGGGCGGGGGGCGGGCGGAAGGGGGTTTTCCTCCCGAAGGTTCTCCGACGCCCAAGTCATTGAGCGTCCTACCGGAAACAGGTACTCAGAGGGGGGGGGGGGGGGGGGGGAGGGGGGAGTTTTCTCTGGGTTAGTCGTGAGGGGACTCGTCCGAAGATCGAGGCTCCTGTCTGGTTTAGAGTGTTTCAAGAGGGATTTTTACTTGGTGAAAAGGGGAATGTAGTGGGTATAAAGGCGAGGTTCCAAGTTAGGGACAGCTTAACCTGGTAGGCATTCACTCGGGAGGGACATGGAATCCGCCCGTGATCCTACTGCATGGCCGGAAATGTTATCTTAGATGTCGGAAAGTAGTCCTCTCCGATCGTCCTCCTCCTCTTTCATTTATACTCGCCATTCTCTCGTTATGTCCCTTCCAAGCCGCGCATCCGGGGAGCAGGTGGGAGTAATGATTCTGGCGTGTTAGGGGAAGCCTGCCAACTGCCCCGGTACAGTATGCGAGAGTAGGTTGGCCGAGCTAGCCTGACGTGTGTCAGCATTCGATATAGCCTAGGCCTACGTGGCGAGTTATTCTTAGACCCGGTAAAATGGGTCCCAACAGTTCCCCCGACTTCTCGGCTGATCCATGGACGAGTCGGGGAGTCGAACCTTCGCCGATTCCCTGTAAAACGAGCATGGTTATCCAGTTCACTAGATCTTATCCTGTTTATGAGGCGATTTGATGCGGCGACCTCGCCATGTACCGCGAGGGGTACGGTACTGGTCTGGACGAAGCTAAGTTCTAAATCATAATATGAGACTTAGGGACTCATCGGAGCTTTGCCGCGCATCCCGAGGGAATGCGGTTCTGGCTAGATGGTCCGGACTTCCAGAAAAGTTGGATAGGGTATCGACTCTGGTCTCGGCGCGTTCCGCGATAGAAGGCACTCTTAGCCGAAGGAGTAGTCCGAAAAAGACTCAACCTTGACCTTATTTGTTTGTCCCAAAAGAACACATTATTGGTCGAGGGAATTTACTTCCGCGGAAGTGAGCCGCGTTGCAGCTCTTATTTGGTGTCAACTTTGATCTTATTCGTATCCGAAGAAGTACGTTATTGATCGAAAGAATTATGCCTCCGGAGGAAACGGACCGTGAGACGGTCAGTCTAGATACATATAGAGAGACTCGCCCAGTCTATATTACGCATCTGGTGGAGTACGCCGTTCAGCCTGGGGAGTTTTAAAATAATAGGGTCCTATCATGACTGGGGCGTGCATCCGGGGGAGTGCGACGCTTGCTCAGGGTAGGAGGATAGACGTTCTTGGAGGAACTGATAACTTTGGTTGGCCACTGGTGACCATCTCCCCGGAGGAATTTTACTCATCGCTTCGTGAAGCACTAGACGAGAAGCCGTCTTACCCCCGCTCATCGGGGTCATACGCGGGGTTATAATCTTGTGTGATCGTGGGAATCTGTACAAGACAACGACGTTCACTAAGACACCGGCCCAAGGACTAGAGGTGGCACCATTGGACAGATGAATAGATGTTCCCTGTGTCGCAGGGCGCTAATGCAGGAGGGAGTCGCTACTCGTATGCAGCTGGTGCGGAGTAGGGCGTTTCTCGAGGGCGTTACCTCGACTCCCTTACTGCCTGGACAGTCTTCGTGTTGTGCTTACTAAGAAATTGATGGGTTTTGGAGAACGTGCTTGTGACGTACCCCAGAGGGGAAGAGGTCGTGTTTGAGAGAAAGCCTGCGAGCCGGCGACCTCAATTCCTGTTGTGCCTGAGTGGCAAGCGTGTCCTAGTGAGGAGCACACTGGTTTTCCGCTCGGCCTTTTAATGGGGACTGGCGGGAAAGACCCGGAGGTCTGAGAGGCCTGAGCCCTAGGATCCCGAGGGGGTCCTGCCCCGGGGGCGAGCAAGTTCGCGGGGGAGCATGCTTAGGGTGTGCGCGGTCTGCGGAGGGAGCTGGCATGGGGCGAGCCACGGGGCCTTGTTAGACTGGAGTCCTGAATTTCTTGAGGAATGGTGTCCCGAAGGACAGGCGAGTCCGCGGGGGAGCATGCTAAGAAAAGGGGATTCGAGGGAGATTATAGATACTACCGAGGAGAAGAAACGTTTGAGTGATGCGCGAGCAGTAAATCGAGTTATCGAGCAAGCAGGAGATCAGACAATAAAGCAAGCAAGAAATCAATCGATCAGGCAAGCAAGAAATGATGCAATCAGGCAAGCAAGAAATCAAACAATGAGGCAAGCAAGAAATCAAGCAATCAGGCAAGCAAGAAATCAAGTAATCAAGTACGCGAGCCAGGAAGTCCTTAGCGGTCGGTGCCTTGCAAGGGGCAGTCGCGTTTCAGCCACGGTCATGGGTACCCTAAAACCCGTCGCGGAGCCCGTGCAGCCTGGACGGTTATGTTCAAGCCACGGGCGTGGCCATGCCCCATCCTGGAGATAACTTCTCCCGGATAGCATGCTTGCGATTTTCCTGTAGGGGTACGAAGTTCATACCGTCGCGATTGTTTATCAATTGATCTTCAGAAGACTTTCGGTAAGATTGGTGGTTCTCTTTCGAATGTTCCCACGCAAATTTGCAGGGCCTGACGAGTGCGATCCACGTTGCGAGCCTCTGGTGGTTCAGAGCCAGCCCCTGCCGACTTTCCGTGGGGCGCAGCCGAGACCAAGGAAATCGCCGGGGTGCCTTCGGCGTCCAACCCCCTTTCGGCCAACCTCCCTTACTCCTCCTGGCTCAACGCCATTTTCCTCGGTGAGTGGCACCGGGCAGACCGGCCTCCGCGGTGCTGCATCGCGATCCACGATGACTACTTCCTCTAAGGCTTCTAAGGCAGCCTCCCTCGGATGGTGGTCGATTTCTGTCGGTTCACCGGCATCTGCCCCAGTCAGCTCTACCCTTCCGCCTGGGGGCTCCTCTGCGTTATCCAAGTCCTTTCAGACTTATCCAGGGTTCGAGTCCATGGCTCCACGGTGCTGCTAGCCTACCAGCTCCGGAGCCTGACCGCCGATGCTCTCCGCTATACCATGCATACCCGGGACGGGTGCACTGCCCCCATCCTGGGTGACCACTCCGGGAGCCGTGATTGGAGAGAGCGGTATATCTTCTGGATGGTGCCGCCGGAGGCCAACGTCCAGCTTACCTGGATGCCGAGGGGTAAGATTCTTCTTCTACCGCTACCCTTCTTTCCTTCGAGTTCGGTCCGTTGGCCATCTTCTTACTGTCGTCTCATCTTCTCTTTTCAGGCTCCGGGATGCCGGCCGTTTTTGAGCGGATCGATCTACACCGCTTGCTCGGGATCCCCGAACGGTTCCGGTCGTTCGACTTCCTGCTCTCTCCGCCGAGCATCGGGGCGAGCTCACTCGTCCTCTCATTCGGCATGACCTCGGACGTCCCAGGTAGTGACTTTGACTCTTCCGTCCTTGGTCTTGCGCTGGTCCCTTGGTCTTCACCTGTGAATCCTATCTTTGCAGGTTCCCGGAGTCGTATCGAGGAGATCTGGGAGGATTACGCCACTGACGGTTGTCTGCCTCCAACGAGGTTTATGCGGGCCGCGCGGAGGATGCCTTTACTAAACACCGCCCCGGAGGCCTCGAGTGGACTCTCCCGAAGGGGAAGCCACGTCCCGACCGACGCGTTGATGGTGCTTGACCGGATCTCCTGTGGTGAGGGCGACGTGGTCCCTCCTTCGAGTCAGCTTCAACTTCCAGTGGTGAGGCTCCCACAGATTCTGACGTACTGGAGTACCTGGGGACCGTCGAGAGGTCCAGAGCCGCGTGAGCTGCTACTCCGGTCCCGATGCCCCGGGTTCGCCGAAGGCGATGAGCGTTTCTTTGGAGTCGGAGTCGATGTTTGTGCCTCCTCGTCTGACCGCCCGCTCGACCCGCGAGCTTATTGGCTGGCGGCTGACTGACGGCCTCGGAGCTCACCCAGTCGCTGGACGCGGTAAGCTAATTTCTCGGGACGTCTTCTTTCGCTTTTCCGGTTCTTACTGGTGCCTTTCGCCTTTCGATAGAGTCAGTGCCGGCTCGAGAGGCTGGAGCACGAGCTTCACACGGCTGGACATCGCGAGCGCGGCCTTGCTGATAAAGCTAGAGAGCTTCAGGCCAAGCTCTTGGTGACCCGGGACCAGCTCGCCGAGGCCCAGACTTCCGCTCGGAGAGAGGATCTTAGCGCGAAGATGGAGCGCCTGTCCTTGGTGCTTGCCGACAGCCAACAAGATCTGGAGGCGCGCAACTCGGAAGTAAAAACACTATGCCAAACCCTTACGATGTACCGGGAGTTTGCTTAGGGGGCCAAAGTGGATTTGGCGATGATGGCGGTTGAGGCTTTCTCGACGAGCCAGACCACGATCTGCATGCTGAGGCAGAAGCTTGAGGAAGTGCAGAGGCGCGGCAGGTCGCAAGGGCCAGGCACTTCAGGGGAGGATGGAGACGCTAGGGGCGTGGACCCTTCTTCGCCGGCGGGACCTTCGCGTCCGCCAGGTTTTTAATTTATTTCTGCTTCGGAAACTCGTTCCTCTTGTAACTTTTATTTTCGATTCGAACCGGGGGCCGCTTTGGCCTGCATTTTTTTCAAGTAACGACGCTTTATCTTATTTTGCACTTTTTGCGTCTTATCTCGCGTCGCGGATCCGGAGTCTCGGTTTCAGGGCCAATACGTCCAATGGTCACGAGATCCCGAGACGATTGAGCAGAACCATAGACTGCTCGACCCGTGCGCTCTGGGGAAAGGCGGCGAATCGTCGTTCTGGGACAGAAGCTCTCTGTCACGAGACGACGGAGCATGCACCATTTTCGATCCTGCACAAACGTCAGCCGAGCCTTCGGGGGGGGGGGGGGGGGGGGGGGGGGGGGACCGGAAGGAGGTTTCCTCCTGAAGGTTCTCCAACGCCCAAGTCAGTGAGGGTCCTACCGGAAACAGGTACTCGGGGGAGAGGAGGAGTTTTCTACGGGTTAGTTGTGAGGGGACTCATCCAAAGACCGAGGCTCCTGTCTGATTTAGAGTGTTTCAAGAGGGATTTCTAGTTGGTGAAAAAGGGAATGTAGCAGGTATAAAGGCGAGGTTCCAAGTTAGGGACGGCTTAACTTGGTTGGCATTCACCCGGGAGGGACATGGGGGTCCGCCCATGATCCTGCTGCATGGCCGAGAATGTTATCTTATATGCCGGAAAGTAGGCCTCTCCAATCGTCCTCCTCCTCTTCCTTGAAGGGTTCTTCTTTCATTTATACTCGCCATTTTCTCGTCCTGTCCCTTCCAAGCCGCGCACCCGGAGAGCAGGTGGGAGTAATGATTCTGGCGTGTTAGGGGAAGCCCGCCAACTGCCCCGGTACAATATGCGGAAGTAGGTGGGCCGAGCTAGCGTAGCGTGTGTCAGCATTCGATATAGCCTAGACCTACGTGGCGAGTTCTTCTTCGATCCGGTAAAATGGGTCCCAAAAGTATTTTCTTAGCCAAAATTTTTTATTATAATATTATATATGTGAATAAAAAGTAGAAGTAAAAGTAAAAATGAATCTTTACAACTTTGGTTTTATGTAAAAATCTCAAGCTATATTTTTGATTTAAAGCATATTCAACTCACTTTTATTTTAAATGTTCTACTTTAGAGGAAAAAGAAAGGCTGTTATTTTCTCCTTTAATTATAGAAGAAAAGAAATTAATCTTTTTTTTGTAAAATAGAAATAGGTTGGAGAGAAGTCCACTTATATTTTGAAGAAAAAAATAAAAAAATACATTTAAGATTATCTTAATGTTAAATATATTATTAAAAGTTAAGAAAAAACAATTTGAGTCAATGAAGACAAGAAAAATAAATAAGAATAATTTAATATATTTTATGTTTTTATTTGAAATATTTAAATTTTTTATCTTACACATATAAATTCTTTCATGCATATATTTTTTTCAACATATTAAAACATTATTTCATGAATCAAGTTTTGTATATGTTGTGATCCATTATATTGTATATTAACAAATATATTAAAGTTAGAAACAGATCAACTCTTAATTTTTAATATAACAATCCAATATTAAATATATTATTTTATACCTTAAATCATAAACATATAAGTTTAGATCCAATTAGCTTAAACGATTCAGTTACAGAGAGTTTGTGGAAGCGAGCGATTGAAGATTATAAAAAATTTGATGAAGAGATGAGCGGAGAAATACCAGATAATTTTATAAAATATGATTTCACAAAAAGAAATACCCTCAAATACATTTAATTTAAGTTTCTGTTCCTAAAATACCTAACATTCTTAAAGTTGACATGCCCTAACATTTTTCATTAAACCATGACCATATTAACCTTGTAAGATGAAACGAATCAGAATTTATCGACACAAGCTTTCCGAATTCTCAGACATAAAATTGACGGAAAATACAATGCGCGGATTTGTTATATTTTGATGTCATATAATAATAATATAATTATTATAATCTGTTTGTTTAATAATAATATGTAAAAAGATTAAGAATTTAAATATTAATTAATTTTTTTAAAAAAATATTAAATTATTTCATCTTGATAATAAAGATATGCTGTTCTGTATTATAACCATTTAAAAATATATTTACGTGAAATTTATAACTATAAAATAAAATATTGATATTTGTTTTGTTTTTCAAGATTATCAAGACATATATTATAGTTACCATCTTTTTGTTTTGTAGTTTATGTTTTTGTAGTTGATTTTTTATTGTTGAAGGAGTGGACCCATTATTTAAAGATAGAGTTTGTGGTCGGTCAAAAGGGTATGAAAAATTATCCTATAATATAATGCATATAGTATATTTTCCATTGGATTGGATTTGTAGTAGAACTAAAAGGTTGATTTGTTAATTGAATGCTCTATGATGTTTGGTATCTGTACCTTATCATTTTTTTAATATTACTAGGTATTTATCTACGCTACGCTACAGAATATTTTTCTAAATTTTATATATATTTTAATATAATAAAATTATTTTTATAATATAAATAAGTATTATATTTATTTTTATTAGCTTTAGTTATATATTTACATGTTTTAAATCTGAATAGACATTATATATCCTTAATTTTTTATTTTTCAAAATTATAATCTACTATCAAATTTGTTTAGCTAACTATTTATAAATGTATATATAAGAATAAAAGAATACATTTTTAAGTATCTTCATGGTAATGACAAATGTAATTTATTTTCTCTACTAAATTACCACTTGATCCTCCTTTAAAATTATATAAAGCAAATTGCTCTTTAAAAAAATTTAGTAATTAGTATGAATATTTTGAATTCTAAAATTTATTTAATTATCAAATATTTATTATAAACATATGTTTCTAAAATTACCAAACTATGATCAATAACATTCATATCAAAACCATTGCTGCTTTAGAACTAAATCGAAAGTTCTGTTTGAACTGTTGAAATATCAATTTAGTTGAAGTTAAATAATTTAATTTATCTTTTTACAAAAACCAAAAAATTGCATTTTTCGACAAAACAAAAAATTTCATTTTCCTACGAAACTGAGAAATCGCCTATTCCCGCCAAAAAAAAATCATTTTCTCGTCAAACCAGAAATATCATTTTCCTACCAAAACCAAGAAATTGCATTTTCCCGCAAAAACCGAAAAATCACATTTTTCCGCGAGAACTTGTATTTTCACGCCAAAATGAAAAATCAAGTTTTTTCACCAAAACTAAAAAATTTCATTTTCCTACAAAAACCAAAAAATCATATTTTCCGTCAAAACCGAAAAAAATATTTTCCCGTAAAAACTGAAAAATCGTCTATTTCCGCCAAAACGAAAAAATATTATTTTTCTCGTCAAACCAAGAATTACGCCTTCCTATCAAAACCGGTAAACTATAATTTTTCGCGAAAACCAAAATTGTATTATCTCCTGAGAAATTGTGTTTCCTGCGAAAACTAAGAAATCACATTTTCCCGCGAAAACCAAAAATCACATTATATGTCAAAAACTAAAAATTTGCATTTCCCATCAAAATCGAGAAATTGTTTATTCCTGCCAAAATCGAGAAATTTTGTTTTCCCATCAAACCGAGAAATTGCATTTTCCGCAGAAATTGTCAAATTACAACTTCCCGCGAAAACTAAGAAATCACATTTTCCAGCGAAAATCACGAAATCACATTATCCATCAAACGCCAAGAATTTGCATTTTCTATCAAAAACCAAGAAATCATATTTTCGTCAAAATTGAAAAGTTGCATTTCCCTCGTATTTTCTCGTCAAAACTAAGATAATTTGTTTTTGCGTCAAAATCAAAAAAAAAATTCTCACCAAAACCAAAAATTCATATTTTTCCGCCTAACCCGAAAATTCGTTTTTTATCGCCATAACCGAAAAATTATGTTTTCCTACCAAAACTGAAAATCATATTTTCCTACCGAAACCACAAAATTCTCTATTCTCGCCAAACATAAGAAAATTTATTCTCGGTAACCACTGGATATGCGAATCCCCAAGCTGTGGTGGTTTGAACTTCTTCTCATTTGCTTTCGACTTCCATTTTTTTGTAAACTTTGGGCTTTTTAATGGGTTAGCAAAATAGTAAACTAATTTTATTAGTGTATTAATGATATTTATTATTGTTATGTTTTTATTGGTTCAAATTTTTGCTGATGTGTGAGCTTCTTATAACATAACAATTTTTGCGTTGTTGTTATGGAAGCATAGTCGATGATGAGTCTACACTTTCTTCGATCATATATGTCTTTATCAAGCAAACACATAGTTAGAAAATTTAAATTTTTTTTTGCTGTTATTTATTATTTGAATTTCGGTTTGGCAAAAATATAAAACAAAGATTTAATTTTTTTATTTGTTGTTATTTATTATTTAGATTTGGAGATGGTAGAAAATAAAATAATTTTTTTTATTTGCTGTTATTTATTATTTGGGCTTGGGTTTGACAAAAAATAAAACAAAAATTAATAAAGAAAAATATTTGCGTTTTTACTGAATTTAAGTTAAAAATAATAAAAATTAGTAGATGATGTGTATTAATAAAATGTTTTGATTGGATTGGTTGAGGTGTCAACTTTAGAAAGCTTGAAAACTCGCATTTTCTCGTCAAACTAAGATATTTTATTTTTGCGTCAAAATCAAAAAAAAGTTTCTCACCAAAACCAAAAATTCATATTTTTCCCCCTAACCCAAAAATTCGTTTGTTATGGCCATAACCGAGAAAAATCACATTTTCCTACCGAAACCAAGAAATTCTCTATTCCCGCCAAACCCAAGAAAATTTGTTCTCGGTAACCACCGAATATGCGAATCAATATTAAAATAATTTCAGAGGTTTTCTCTGACTTTGTCCGTGTCAACAAACAATTCGAAATGCCTCGACTTTTTTAGAACAGGTCCGGGTCAAATAGCAATGATTCGAAGCACTTATTTTTACACTATTTCGGAAATCCACGAAAGAGGGAACTCAAAGAGGCGTTCCTCGATCCGCTTCTTTTAACAAGATAGGAGACATCTCTATTTTTCCCCGCGGGAATCTTTAGAATTACCACTGCTTAGCTTTCAATTCGCCTAAGATGTGGTGGTCTGAACTTTTCCTCATTTGCTTCCGACTTTCATTGTTTTGTAAACTTTGGGCTTTTTAATGGGTCAGCAAAATAGTAAATTGATTTTATTAGTTTGTTAATGATATGTATTATTGTTATGTTTTTATTGATTCAAATTTTTGCTGATGTTTGAGCTTCTTATAACATAACATTTTTTACGTTGTTGTTTTGGAAGCATAGTTGATGATAAGTCTACACTTTCTTCGATCATATACATCTCTATCAAGAAAACACATAGTTAAAAAAATTAAATTTGTTTTTGCTGTTATTTATTATTTAAGTTTCGGTTTGGCAAAAATATAAAACAAAGATTTGATTTTTTTTATTTGTTGTTATTTATTATTTGGATTTGGGGATGATGAAAAATAAAACAATTTTTTCTGTTATTTATTATTTGGGGTTGGGTTTGACAATAAAAAAAAACAAATATTAACAAAGAAAAATATTTGGGTTTTTAATGGGTTTAAGTTAAAAATAATAAAAGTTAGTAGATGATGTATATTAATAAAATGTTTTGATTGATGGTTTTTTTTGCTGAGGTGTCAACTTTAGAAAGTTTGAAAATACTGATGTGTCAAGCTATGGAGAGACATTTGTGTTATTGTTGTGTTGATTTAAGTTATTTTATTATTGTGGTTAAGTGCAGTTATAGTATTTTTGTTAATGTTTTATTTTCTATTTATTATTTATGATGTGGTAAGATAATATAGTCTTTTGGTTAATTGTGTCAATTTTTTTATGTCATTAATAGTTGGTTTTTAATTTTGTTTTAATATCAATTATTGATCCATAATTAATTGTTGTTGATTTTTGAAATAATTAGATTTGATTACCAATTAAATACTGAGTAACCGTTATATTATCTAGTCAGTTTTTGAAGGAGTATACATTTCTTTTCTACCAAATTAAAATCAGAATTAAGTATTTTGATTGGTAGAAAAAAAAGCATGCAATTAATTTGTGAGAGATTTACAAAATAAGGCACTTTGCCAAAACTTCTTACAAAATAAGACACTTATTAGGGATAGGGCATTTTGTAGTGTATATGTGGATTTGAATAGACGATTATACCCTTAATGAAGAGTGAATGATAATCGGTTATAAATTTCAAAATTTTGCCATCCACTATATAATTGAGAACAAGTATCCATCCTCCTCCATCCATATGTATATATATTATATTTGCGTCCATTTTACACGTCTATCATAAATGCTATTTTTTAAAATTTTGCTATCCACAGTACAATTATACACATGTATCCATCTGTCTTCATCCACATGTACATATAACATATTTGCATCAACTTTAGATGTTTGTCGTGGATGTTCTTCTTCGAAGTTTTGTCATTCACACTACAACTATATATATGTATCCATCTGCCCCTATTCATATATGCATAAAACACATTTGCATCCACTTTAGATGCTTGTCGTGGATGTCCTTCTTCGAAGTTTTGTCATCCACACTACAACTGTGATGTGAATATATACTACTACTAGGTGATCTGTCCGCACCTTGTACGGGCTATAAAATATTTTATACATTAAATATATGGTTAATATTATATATTAAATATGCTTTATTTTATACATTAAATATATGATTAATATTATATATTAAATATGCTTTATTTGTATATGATTAATATTATATATTAAATATACTTTATTTATATATGATTAATTATATATTTATAATGAAATTATAAAAATATTTAATAATTAAAAATAATAATAAGTCAAATGAAACATGTTATAGATTTTAATAGAAATTGAAGATAAAGAAACATTAACCCAGATTTTTAAAATACTTTATTAGATAAAAAATGTAAAAAAGATAATTAAATAAACTGAAAAAATTAAAATATATAATAATTTATTTTAATTTTATGGTTTTCCCGCACGTATGTGCAAGTATAATTTTTTTATAGATATAATTAGTTGTAATATTTAAGTATTGATTAATTTCTTATACATATGTAAGTGCTATTTTTTTATACATATACAGTTTTAGCGTTTAACAACAATCACACAAATATTTCATATCATTTTGTGTCTTTAGAAAACTTATAATGTAAGCATTACTTTTTTTTTTACATATACAATTTTAGTGTTTAACAACAATCACACAAACATTTCATATCGTTTTGTGTTTTTTGAAATCTTTTTGTTTTTTTCTAATGTTTAGTGTAACATATAATTATAAATGTAAAAGTTATATTAAATAATAATTAAATTCTTATAATATATTTTGAATGTTATCTATATTATATTTATTTTTCCCTTCGCACAATATAATCTTGTCAATATATATATTTTAAGTATATATTTTTTCTTGAACTATTACTAAGTAAACCAAAATAGGTTTTACCATTACTACCTATCCTAAGAGCGGATAGATGGTTGGTCCGCACATTCGTAGGTACCTATCACCTTACCGCTCTTAGGACATATAGAGATTTTTTAATAAAAACAAATTGACTGATAACTAAAATTAAAATTGGACTGTAACCGAGGGGTTAAGAAAATGTATGCACGAAAAATTTGCATGTGACTTTGATTTTTGAACAATTAATATTTATATATACCTGCATATTTGTGAAAAAGTCGAAGTATAGATTTTATGTGTTAAAATAAAATAACAAAATATATGTTTTGTAATATATATTTTTATAATGTATGATTAATTTTTTTTAAAAAAAATATGTATATTATGCATGTAAGTATGAGTTATAAATAAGTGAATTGTGATATTTTGGTGTTGGTTAGTTTTTCAGACATTTTCTGCAAATATTATGATTTTACACAACACAGTTTTTTGGCGTTTAACTACAATCAAAAAAACCGTTTTTAACGTTTTGTATTTAATCAAAATTTCTTATTGTCTAATATTTTATGATATATGGTTTCTCAATGAAAATTATAATAAAGATTTATTATAAAATCTGTGAATTCTTATTTTATAAAATTTTCTGTTAGCTCTCCGATCTCCTCTTTGTCAAATTATTTATAGCCTACAATCGCTCGCTTCCGAAAACTCTATATAATTGCAGCGTTTAAACCAGCCGGATCCTAAAGTTATATGTATATGGTTGAAAGTGTAAAATAATATATTTAATATTTAATTGTTGTATTACAAAATAAGAATTCTTCTGTTCCTAACTTTGATATATATGCTAATCTTATATATAATGGATTATAACATATATAAAACTTGATTTCTAAAATAATATTTTGAGATGTTGAAAAAAATAGATGCATGAAAGAATTAATACGTGTAAGATAATATTTTTAAAATTTTCAAAATAAAAACATAAAATCGTTCAAATATTTTTTTTTTTGTCTTCTTTGACTCATATTTTTTTTTCTTAACTTTGAATAATATATTAAACATTAAGATCATCTTCAATGTATTTTTCTATTTTTTTTCTCTAAAATATAGGTAGATTTCTCTCCAACATATTTCTATTTTAATGGAAAAAGAAAGATTATTACTTTTTCCTCCAATTATAAAAGAAAAAATAACACCACTATTTTTCCTCTAAATTAGAAGTTTTAAAAGAAATGTGGGTTAGAGGTATTTTAAACCAAAGGCACAGCCTGAGGGTTTTACAGAAAATCAAAGTCGTAAAAATTTATTTTTACTTTTACTTATACTTCTTATTCATATGTTTATTTATATCAAATAAAATTCATAATAAATATTTGTTATAAAATTTGTAAAATTATATTTTATAAAATTTTCCGGTAGTTTTCTGCTTATCTCTTTGTCTAATATTGAGAAATTGGTTTGATGAAGAAAATAAATTTCTTTTGGTTGGTCTGTACGCATGTGTTCATTATAAAATTTGAGCCACACATGCGTTTATTATAAAATTTATTTCTTAATAATTTTAAAGCACTTCATAAAAAAAAGTTTGAAAGTATTACGGAAAAACAAAACTATAAAGATTTTTTTTACTTCTACTTTTATTCATATTTGTTTTTTCTTATTTATAATTTCTTTTTTGATCCTATTATATTACGTTTTATTTCTGATCTCAAATTTTTGATCTCCAATGAGACTGTATATATGAGTATGGATATGATATTAACTTTTAATTTATTTTAAAAAAGGATAAGAGATAAAATAAAATATTAATATAAGGCAAGTTATACAAATTCCAGAAAACAATAATATAAAAATATTTAAAAAAATTATATACAAATAATAATATATCATACTCCTAACATTATTAAAATATAGCGTATATACTATCTTATTGGATAATCTATTATTCTTTATCTATTTAAAAATTTAAAATATATATTGGTTCAAAAAACATTTTTAATCATATTTTATGTAATATATTATGAATATATGTAAAAATAAATTGAAATCAAAGTAATTATTATTTTATGTTTAATTAAATTTATTATTTTTATTTTTATAACCTAGTGTATTTATGTTATAATTTTATAATTTATTTAATTATAACTCAACCAATCAAAACATTTTGTTTATTTTAAGAAATTTGCCATGTCACAATTCTATGTCACTATTAATTTACACTAACTTTTGCTAAGATGATGACACATCAGATTTTTTCATTAAACATGCTTCTCAAATAATAGTTAAGATTTCTATCCACATATACATAGGATTGGCAAAATCTCTTTAAAAATAAGAGAGAATATTGTCTTTTCTTAAGTTTAAAGTGCCTTAATATCTGTAAATGTTTTTCCTTGTTATTCTACTTCGCTAAAATGTGTTCGAACGTAATTTTCTCTTAATTTGTTTGTTTGTTGATATTTTTTTCTTTTTCAGATTTAAGTGATCATATTGAAAGTCAAAACATTACATGTTGAATTTATGTACAAACTGCAATCTTTGGCAATGCAAAAATTGTCATTATTCCTTGAAAAAGAATAATGGCATTGCAAATAATTTTGAAAAAAAATTGTTTATAAATCAAAATAGCTTGCAGAAATCTACTATTTAGGTAACTATTGGAAAATCAAATTATAAAAAATTAACATGTGACAAATTGATTAATTATTAGCTAAAATATAAGATGGTATTGTATATATGATATTTTAATTTTCATTTTTTTAATTTTCTTTTAAATTTATTATTATTGACTTTTAATTAATTTTTAGATTGTTTGTATTTATTATAATTGACCATGAATTTAATATTCAGTAATTATTGTATTATGATTTCTGTTTTTGATGAGTAGTATTAAATATGGTTGCTATTAAATTTAAATCTGAAGAGAGTATTTTGATTGGAAGGAGATAAAAAATTAATTAATTTTGTTTATTTGTTGGTCATTTTGTTTTCCTTAAGATTATATTTATGTAGTAAAACAATCATTTCTATAACACATGTCTTTTATATCAGTTTATATTTTGATTATTACATAAATTTTTAATTTTTTTAATCGAGTTATTAAACATTGAAGGTAAGTAAAGAAAATGAAAGATGAGACACTATTTATAAGAATTTTTAAATTTAAAAAATAAAGGATGAGAAGGAAATTTATAAATTTTTTTGTTTTATTATGATAACAGTTTGTTATTTATTTTATTGATAAACTATTTAAAAGTTTTAGTTTTACACAAACTGTAAAATAAAGAATATCAATTTGTTGAGTGCCACATGACAGTATTTCAAAACTCATTTTTAAAAAATAAGAAAAAAATATTATAATAAATATATATTTTTAATCATAAATTATTGATATCATATTTTTTTCTTAATCATATCATATTTCTTACTTTTTCAAGTAAAACTATATTTTTAACAGAAAAACTTAAACTATGTATCAATAATTAATAAAAAAAAACTATTTTTAACAGAAAAATATAAACTATTTCTTAGTGAATAGTAAAAAGATCTAGAAAATGACACATGTCAACTTCTGAAGTGCCACATGACAGCATATCAAAACTCATTTTGAAAAAAACTTACTATATTAGAATAGATACACAAGCCCTCATGGTACCTCTGTATATATATCTTCTCATAACCTCTCTTCTCTGTCTGTATCTCTTCCACACTTGTTCGAAAATGGGAGGTAGTAAGAAGTATACTGTCTCTAAAACCTCTTCTTCGCTTGCTATTGTTGAAACAAATCTCCATGACAACAAAGTTGTTCCCATTGAAGCACCGTTTGTGTCCTCATTCAACGATCGGATCAGGCCGTTACTTGACACTGTCGACAGGCTGAGGAACCTCAATGTTATGAGAGAAGGGATCCAGTTTCCCACCATTGTTGTTTTGGGAGACCAGTCCTCGGGGAAATCAAGTGTTCTTGAGTCTCTAGCAGGAATCAGTTTGCCTCGTGGGCAAGGTATCTGCACTAGGGTTCCTCTTGTGATGAGACTCCAGAGATGGAATGAAGTGGATTCATTTTTACAATGTAGTTTTAAATTAAGATGGACGCGGGAGATAGAGCTAGAGTTTTGAGACTAGATGGAGATGCGACCATGATAGATGCGGGAGATCGGGCAAAACCACCGGGAGATCCTCCAGATAATGGAGGGACTTGGGCTTCGAAGGTGGCGAACACGAAGAGGGGGAGGGGGGGGGGATGCCCCTTCCAGAGGAGATATTGGATGACGGTTTTGTGAGAATACTGTTGACTGTGGAATTTCTACATGGTGAAGACGGTGAACCGGAGATAACCATCGAAAGGGAAGTTCTGGAGGCTATGAATGGGTTATGGAAGAGGTGTGTGATCGTTAAGGTGTTGGGACAAAATGTTGAAATCGCAGCGTTGAGTAGGAAGCTAAGAGAGATATGGAAGCCAGAAGGTTATATGCACGTAATAGACCTACCTCGCCAGTTTTACATGATCAGATTCGAGGAAGAAGAGGAATACCTTACAGCCTTGACAGGGGAGCCATGGAGGGCTTTCGGAAGTCACTTGATGGTGAAAAATTGGGAGGCAGGTTTTGACCCCTTATGTGATGAGATTGAGACAACTTCCGTGTGGATTCGGTTGACAAACATACCAATCAACTTCTACCATAGGTCCATACTTATGGGGATAGCTAAGGGCCTTGGAAAACCTATTCGGGTAGATCTAACTACACTGAATTTGGAAAGAGCTCGGTTCGCAAGAGTTTGTGTTGAGGTTAATCTGAAGAAACCGCTCAAGGGTACAGTGGTGGTGAATGGAGACAGATACTTTGTCTCATACGAAAGGCTATCGAACATTTCCTCAAACTGTGGTCTTTACGGCACTTGGTTCAGGGCTGTGCGAAGGTGACTCTGGGGCATGGTATGGTTGGGGATACACAAAGGAGGACCGAGGAACCAGAAAAATCTGTTCCCATAGAAGATGGGTTCACAACGGTGAGGAGATCGAGAAGGGGGGGCGGAGATGACCTCAAGCCCGGTAGCTCCATCGGCGGAGAGGTCTGGAGGAGATTCGGGAAGGAATCTCAGGGAGATCCCGCGAAATAAGGAAAGAAAAAATATTGTTACCTTGAATAGATATGGAAATCTGATAGAAGATACGAGTAATTTGGAGATTCGACAGGAGAAAGATCTTACAGAGGCAAATAAGGAAAATATGATCGCTAGTACTTTGGTCCTGCAGAAGAAGAGTGGGGAGCAAGTCAGAGAGCGAGGGTTCGGAGTAGGGTTGGAAAAAAGAGGGAAGGATTTTAAAACTGGGCCTAAGGAGAGGCCAAATGGTGGGCTGAAGCCCATTAATGGAAATCGGTTCAAAACAAAACAAAGTGTGAACAGGCCCATGCAGGGTCTCGTGTTTGGCCTGACGAGGGGGGGTTTGGAGTTGTCGGAGTAGGGTAAGAGACTCAGGGTCGAAAAAGGCGTTTTTGGAAGAACGGGAGGAGTCTTTGAGATTAATCCCGAGAGAAATGCAGAGATGGAGGGAGAGATGCAGACTCAGGAGACGACAGCGACAAGCTCATCGTTTGTTCCGGAGACAGATCGTATGCGAGATGAAGAGATTAGCCAGACGGATCCACCTGAGGAGGAGGTGGATTCGGGGGTGGCATAACAAGAAGCCTCGGTTGTTCCTGTGTTCTTAATCAGGATATATCAAATGAATTGCCTACTATAGAATTTCCAGGGGGCGAACAAACCCAACTTCAGACGATCGATTCGATACATCCTGAAGAAGTACAAGACGGATGTGGTGGCTGTATTTGAAACACATGCAGGGGGTGCTAGAGCACATCAGATTTGTCAAGGACTAGGTTTTCAGAATTCTTTTCGGGTAGATGCAGTGGGACAGAGTGGAGGGCTGTGGCTGCTATGGAGAGAGGAAGTGGGGGAAGTTGAGATCGTCGAATCGACGGAGCAGTATATATACGCAAAGGTAGGACAGGGGGGAGAAGCGGTTAATCTTATTATGGTTTATGCGGCTCCTACAGTGAGCCGGATAATCGGGTTGTGGGAGACACTAAGACAAACTATTCAGATGATTGAAGGACCGTTGATAGTGGGTGGAGATTTTAATATTATCGCAAGTTTAGATGAGAGGACTGAGGGTAATGGAAGACTGTCAGAGGACTCTTTGGCTTTCGGAGACTGGATCAATCAACTCTCGCTGATAGATATGGGATTCCGGGGTAATAAGTTTACCTGGAAATGGGGCCGGATGGAGAGTACTTATATTGCCAAGAGGTTGGACCGAGTGTTTTGTTGCGCGCAAGCTAGATTACGGTGGCAGGAAGCTTCAGTAACCCACTTGCCTTTTCTTTTATCGGATCATGCGCCACTGTATGTCGAACTTGACCCGGAAGCACGAGGAGACCCAAGACGGAGACCTTTTAGATTTGAAGCAGCGTGGCTCACACACTCGAGCTTCAATGATATGTTGATGGCCTCTTGGAAGCCTGAGGTTCCAACACCAGACGCGCTGATTGAACTTAGAAGGAAACTTAAGAGATGGAACCGAGAAGTCTTTGATGATGTGTAAAGACGGAAAGAGAAACTGGTGAAGGATATATAGGAAGTGCAAGATCAGCTAGAGCTAAATCAGACGGATGCGTTGTTGAACCATGAGGCAACTTTGATTAAGGAGTTTGAGACTGTTCTTGAGCAGGAGGAAGTCATTTGGTTCCAGAAATCTAGGGAGAAAGAAATTGAGCTAGGTGATAGGAACACAAAATACTTCCATACCATGACGGTGGTGAGACGGAGGAGAAACCGGATAGAGATGCTTTGAGGGGAAGATGAGAGATGGATCTCACAGCAACAAGAGTTGGAGCAGCTGGCCCTCCAATTCTATACACGGCTGTACTCGATGGCGGATGTGGAGCAGGATGTGAATCCTCTACCAGGAGCAGGGTTTGTGCCACTTACACGGGAGGAACGAAGAAACCTCGATAAGCCTTTTTCGGCGCAGGAAGTACAGGACTCAGTGAAGAGTATATGGAAATTTAAAGTCCCTGGGCCTGACGGATTCCAACCAGTGTTTTACCAAGAATGCTGGGAGGTGGTGGAGGAGTCAGTAGTTAAATTTGTTTTGGAATTCTTCTCCACAGGAGTTTTACCAAGGGGAATGAATGATGCAATAGTGGTGTTGATAGCCAAAGTGCAAAAGCCGGAGTTGATGACACAGTTTCGTCCTATAAGTCTCTGTAATGTCTTATTTAAGATCATTACAAAGGCCAGGGTGCTGAGGCTGAAGAGCATTATATCGAAACTTATTGGACCTGCACATGCAAGCTTTATTCTGGGGCGTCTCAGCACGGATAATATTGTGATAGTGCAAGAGGCGGTGCATTCAATGAGGCGTAAGAAAGGGAGAAATGGCTGATGCTACTGAAGCTGGATCTGGAAAAGGCATATGACCGCATCAGATGGGACTTCCTGGAAGATACTCTGACGGCTGCTGGATTATCAAGTGTGTGGGTCAGTCGAATCATGGAATGTGTAGCGGGTCCATCTATGAGTTTATTATGGAATGGAGAGCGTACGACATCCTTTAAACCACAACGTGGGCTGAGGCAAGGGGACCTTTTGTCCCCGTATCTGTTTGTTTTATGCATAGAGCGGTTATGTCACCTTATAGAGCACTCAGTTGGGTTAAAAGAGTGGAAACCGATATGTCTTTCCCAAGGTGGTCCCAAATTGTCTCACATATGCTTTGCTGATGATTTGATATTGTTTGCCGAAGCATCGGTGGTGCAGATCAGAGTGATAAGAGGGGTGTTGGAGAAATTTTGCACTGCCTCAGGACAGAAGGTCAGTTTAGAAAAATCTAAAATCTTATTTTCTGAAAATGTGAGTCGAGGATTGGGGAACTTGATAAGCGCTAAGAGTGGTATACAAGTCACACGGGACCTGGAGAAGTACTTAGGAATGCCCATCCTACAGAGACGCATAAATAAGGAGACCTTCAAGGAAGTGGTTGAGCGAGTCTCCTCGAGGTTGGCGGGATGGAAGGGTAAGGTCTTAAGTATGGCAGGAAGATTGACTTTAACAAAGTCAGTACTTTCATCAATACCAATTCATACTATGAGCACAATCAAATTACCGAAGGCGACACTTGTGAAGCTAGACCAAATATCCAGAGGTTTTTTATGGGGAAGCTTAGCGGAACAAAGGAAGCAACATTTAATAGCCTGGAATAGAGTATGCCTGCCGAAGAAAGAGGGAGGGCTGGAAATTCGCAGAGCTCGAGCAATGAATAAAGCACTGGTAACAAAAATGGGGTGGAGACTACTTCAGGATCATACTAGCCTTTGGGCAGAGGTTGTGAGGAAGAAATATAATGTAAAGACAGTGCACGATACGCCTTGGTTAGTCGGAAAAGGGAACTGGTCGAGTACGTGGAGAAGTATAAGAGTGGGGATTAGGGAAGTGGTGGTGACGGGCATGTCCTGTGTAATTGGAGATGGAAAGCAAGTGCGATTCTGGAGAGACAAGTGGCTATTGAATACTCCACAGGTGTAGATAGCCGAAAGAGATATCCCAGAAAAGATGCTGAAAGTAAAAGTAAGAGAGGCTTGGAGGCTTGGCACAGGGTGGGCTCTGGATCAACTTGCTTTATACTTGACCCCACACACCCAGCTACGTTTAGGGGCAGTGGTCCTTGATGATGTTACTGGAGCCAGAGATCGGATGTCATGGGGAGAAAACCAGGATGGGAGTTTCACAGTAAAGTCGGCATATTCATTTGTGATGAAGAATAACGCACAGAGACAGGATATGCAGAAGTAATTTGATCGAGTCTGGAAAGTTGTTGCTCCGGTACGAGTGAGATTATTCTTATGGCTCTCCATACATCAAGTTCTTATGACGAATATGGAGCAACAGAGGCGACATCTGAGTGATACTGGAGTATGTCAGGTTTGCAAGAGTGGAGAGGAATCGATTTTACATGTGCTCCGAGACTGTCCTGCAATGGCAGGAATCTGGACTCGTATTGTACCAATTCGAAGGCAGAGTACCTTTTTTACTCAATCTTTGCTTGAATGGCTTTATGAGAATCTTGGAGATGAGGGTGAAGCGGGAGGGAGTAACTGGGCAACGTTATTTGTGATGGCCGCGTGGTGGGGATGGAAATAGAGATGTGGAAATGTGTTTGGGTCTGTGGGAAAGTGCAGAGATATAGTTCGCTTTCTGAAAGAACTTGCGCAGGAAGTGACTCTTGCACACGTAAAGCTAAGAGGATACCACCAAATGGGACCGAGAGAGGAGCGGATGATAGCTTGGTGTTACCCGCAAAGTGGTTGGTTTAAACTCAACACAAATGGCGCGTCTCGTGGGAACCCGGGAGCCGCGACAGCAGGGGGAGTGATCCGGAATGAGAGGGGTGAGTGGTGTGGGGGATTTGCCCTTAATATTGGTATTTGCTCTACACCGTTAGCTGAACTATGGGGAGTCTACTACGGGCTGTACTTAGCTTGGGAGCGTTGGGTGCCGAGACTGGAACTCGAAGTGGATTCAGCAATTGTGGTTAAGATCTTGACGTCGGGGGTGAGTGATGAGCACCCCCTTATCTTTCCTAGTACGATTGTGCTACGGCTTTATTTCTAGGGACTGGATTGTCCGTGTTTCTCATGTTTTCAGAGAGGTAAATAGGTTAGCAGATGGTCTAGCTAATTTTGCTTTCTCTCTTCCTTTGGGTTTTTTTGAGTTCAGAACATGTTCCAGAGAGTTTGATTCCAGTTTTGTTGGATGATACGAATGCTGTTGCTCAAGCACGAAATGTGCAAGTGTAGTTGTTTTTCCAGTTTGAATAAAAGATGAGAGACATTCGTCTCTCAGTCACGTACCAAAAAAAAATGTAGTTTTAAATTTAAAAGCTATACAGCTATGGAGATGATAACACAAGAAAGGAATGATTGATTTTTGTTAGTCTCAAAATGTCTAGCTTAATATACGCAGAACATAAGTTTAATTTATTTATATAAAATACGAAAAGTTAAATGTGTTTTAAAATAAAACGTAAATGTGAGAAACCAAAGAGTCATTAATAATTGAGAAAATTATATTTTAAGGCACTTCTACAAACTTGAATAACAAATTAAAGTACTTAGAAGGGAAAATGCACTTTCATCATATAAAATGACTATTTTATTCTTTTCATACAAGATCAAATGTCTAGAAGACTATGTGGATGAACGTTTGTGGATAACCATAATATTTCGTCATCAATTTTCATGGATGAATTTTCGTGGACAACTTCAAACGTTCACTAGACTGGTTTGAGATCGATGAAGCTCATGCTCACGTAGATGATCCTTCATGGACAACCAAACATCTATTATTTAAATTTATCTATCCATTTTGCATGTCTTTCGTTGATGAACATTCGTGTATAACTAAATATGATTTTGTATATCTATTATGCACATCTTTTGTAGATGAACTCTGTGAAACTTGTATACTATAACAAATGGCTAAAATATTCTGACTACCTGGATGGACATATGTGGACAACTTCATACATTCATTGGACTGGTTTGGGATAGATGAAGCTCATGCTCACGTGGATGATTCTTCATGGACAGCCAAATATGTATTGTTTGAATTTATCTAACCATTTTGCATATTTTTCGTGGATGAACCTTCGTAGTCAGCTAAATGTGATTTTGTATATCCATTTTACATATCTTGTGTGGATAAACTCTGTAAAACTTGTATAATATAACAAATGACTAAAATATTCCAACCACATGGATGAACATATGTGGACAACTATAAAGAAAGAGAAAAGGTAAAATTGGATTAACATATTATCAATAGTGGACAAAGTGCCTCTTCTCCATAAAGTGTCATTTTTGTAACCAAAAACTCACAAAGTGTCTTTTTATGTAAATCTCTCTTAATAATTTTGCCATCTTTGTGTGACGTTTTCATGTTGTCTCAAGAGGAATACACGACCGTAGGAGATTGATCAGCCTTCGCTCTTAAAATGTAACCGAAACGTAGAATGGCTTTGAGAAATCGGCACTCTTAACATAAATAAAATTACAATATTAATGAAGGTTAAAATTTGGAACAAAATATACTACACTAGAATCTATCTAAAATTTTTTGAAACTAATAAAATGGTATTTAATCATATATTTAAATAGAAGATGTTATACAAGTCCAAGATGTTAGTTTTTAACTTTTGAATTATCTATTAGAATTTCTTTTTTATAACATCAAACAAAATTTCATTAATCTGTGTTCATTAATGTGTGAAGCAACTCATAATTGTTAAACAAATTTTCGTTAATTTATAACATCCAAAACTGAAAGAAGAAAAAAATGATTTGAATCTTATAATGTCCATGAAAACTTAACGTCTTTAGATCGTGATTTTCATCAATCGAACGTTATGAATCCCAAAAATTACTGATTAGTTGTTGATTAAGTTCACTAATGTGTTGCTATCTCCATCAAAATGAAATAATGAACTGTTATATAACTCTAAGGAAATACACATTATAAAATTCAGTAGGGGTGGGCATTCGGGTTATCGGATCGGTTCGGGTCGGGTTTTTCGGATTTCGGGTATTTCGGAACTGCAATGTTTGGTACCGTTCGGGTATTTATAAATTTTGAATCGGATTCGGTTCGATTTTCTCCGGGTTCGGATCGGTTCCGTTATTAATTTTTGGATCCGACTTTACTTGGGTTTTCTCGGATTCGGTTCGGGTATGGATACAAAAAAAACTCAAATTGTAACTGCAAATAACCAAAATTAACCAAAAAAACCGAAAGTAATTGATATAACCAAAAAACAAAAATTTAAGAATAATGTGATTCAATGTAAACATTCAAAAGCTTAAACTGTCGCGTCTAGAAAGCATAAAATCAAAATGAAACCAAATCAAAGAACTTGCAACATCTTTCAAACTTCAGATTTTCATGTTCCACTTCTCGTAACTCCCTCACCCTGTTATAGAAGTAACAAATGATTCAAAAAATTGTACTTAATCAAGAAAGTTTCTCTTACCGTGAAAACAAAAAAACAGTTTACTAAATGATTCGAAACAGTTTACTAGTTCAAGACAATATAGCATCTTCAACAAACCAACAAAACATCATTACGTCTATTTAAAGTTTAAGAGAAACAAAGAAATCAAGTTACCTTAACGCCATCTTCTCTTCTAGTTAAGGTTGATTCCTTCATTGAATTCTGACAAAGAGTAAAAAGAATTAGAAATCACATATCAGAAACATGAGATTTACAAAGAAGAACTAAATAAAGAAGAACTTATTTTTTTCAAGCTCAATATGTAAATCAGCATTCGCAAGCAGAATGGCGTTTGTGACAACTCATTTCTCACTTAATTTGATCTCACACTTCATCCATTGCTCCGTACACATCAACACCTCAATCATGTAGTGTGTTAAACAACTTCTATGAGGGTCAAGGATCCGGCCACTTGTACTAAATGCACTCTCAGATGCAACAAAGGACACTTGCATTGCAAGAACATCTCTAGCTACTTCTGATAAGACTGGGAACTTGCCAGTATTAACCTTCCACCAAGATAAAACATCATACTCTATACCAAGCAAAGTTTTAGGATTTTCAACTGCATCTTTCAGATATGTATCCAACTCGTTTCTTGTTTCATCAACACCTATTTCACTAACCATATTCTTGTAAACAAAGTCCATCCTTTCATATCCTGGATCGTCATCCACTAAATCCATATTTTCAGCTGTTGAAACATGATCTTGACCACTCGAAGATGAAGTTTGAGTCGACTGAGATGTTAGCACAGTCGATTCCTTCTTCAACCGAAGACTATACTCATCACACAGAGATGTCATAATATCATTCAATGACTGAAGCATCCATTTATACTCTAAAGTATCTTTTCCATAAAGTCGCTCAAAGCACATCTTAGCAAATTGCAACTTCTTAGTCGGATCAAAAACACTAGCTACAATCAGCATCTTATTAATGATCTTTATCCCGTTCCAGTACTTATCAAACTTCACTCTCATATCCTCAGCCTTTGCTGCCAACTCTCTATCTAGACTATTGCTCTGATTCACTAAATTTCTCTCTATAGTAACTATCTCCTCATAGCATTTATAGGAGCAAATTGTAGTGGATGCTGAAACAACTAATGTAGAGTTGTAGAAAATGATTATGAATTGTACTAGCCTCTCCACAGATTTCCAGTCGTGATAAAGAGGAGGTCCAATCCTTCTTTTACCATTCTCATATTCCATGAAATAGTCATTGTACAGCTTGTCTTGAAGTTCCATTTTATCGAATGCAGCCATGAACTTAATAGCTTGTTGTAGCATCAAATAAGTTGAATTCCACCTTGTTTTGATATCCAAAGGCAAACTTCCCCTAGACACATTTCCTGTCTCAACCCAGAATCAAATGAATTTAACCTATTTGTAGATGCCCTCACATATTGTACTGCATTGTGGATGGCTGAGACATTGTCACCTAAATCTAGCAAACCCTCTTTGACAATCAGATTGATGTTATGTGTGCAACACCTCATATGCATAAACTCTCCATCTAAAACCACTGACTCGTCGTTCTGTATCTTGAATGCACTCTGAAATTTCTTGAGAGCTGATGTGTTGGCAGTAGCATTGTCGACTGTGATGCAGAATATCTTCTCCATTCCCCATTCAGCCAAACACTACAACAGAACCCTCGATATAGTATCTCCTTTGTGGTCGACTATGTACTTGAATCCGATTATCAGCTTCCTTAACTGCCAATTTGCATCAATGAAATGCACAGTAATCACCATATAGCTGTTACCTGTTGTCTGAGCAACCCATATATCAGTAGTAAGTGAAACCCATTGCTTGTTGGCTGCAATATACTCCTTAAGAGCCGCTTTCTTTTTCACATACATCTTGACAATGTTTCTTGTAGCGGTTCTTCTTGAATGAGGAGTGTGGAGGTTGACCTTATCACAAAACCATCTAAAAGCTAGAGATTCGACAAATGAAAGCGGCAGTTCTCCCAACACTAGCATCCCTTCAGTAGCCTCTTTGAAAACATCAAAAGAAACCTTTGCATCCTTCATACCTCCATCCTTAGAAACGACCCTTGTGTCTGGAGCTTTACTCTCTTGAAATGCCTTAAACTTCTTGCAGCATGTCAAATGCTTTAGCAGATTCGAAGTCCCCTTTGAAGTTGCACAGCTAAATATTCGCAGACTATGATCACATATGCATTTATCATTATCGTCTTCTAGTCTAGTGTAATTATCCCACACAGGAGACCTTGTAGTAGGTACCTTCTTTGGCTTAGAAGTAGCTCCTCTTGTCTTTCTTTTCCCTTTGTTATTAGGAACTTCCTGAGTTTCCTGAGTTTCTTGAGTTTGACCATCAGGAAATGATGAAGAATCCATCTACAAAAAGAAAAACAGAGTCCAAAACTCAGAGATTGTAATGACAAAAACATACATAGTATAGAAAAGAAATCAAAGAGAGACTTACAAACACTTAAACATGCTTAATACTTAAACACTATACTCATAAACTTACTTTCAAAAGATTCAAACATCAAATATAAACTAACAAAATTATCGGAGAATATGCCCAAGCCTAATTCAGACAAAACCATGTGCTTATTGTTCAAAGTCAGCGGTTGAAACGCTGTTAGAAATTGGACAAATCTCGGAACTATGTCTACACGTTCTCATAAACAAACCAAAAGAATAGAAAACACACAATTAACGAGAGTTAGAACCAAGACAAAATCATACAAACTCGTTTTTTGCAGAGTACTACTAAGTTACTAATTTATCTCATGTACAACTAAAATACAAAACTTCAACTGTGTGCTTCAAACTTCAACTAAAATACAATATCAAGTTGCCAATGTAATATTATCTCACCGATCAAAATTCAAACTTCAAACCAATTAAATGCAAGTTCAAACTTCAAGCATACACATACACAATAAACACTTGTTGAAAATTTTGTATCGATTCATAATCACTTGGAGAAGAAGATTCAAGCTAAAATTAAAAGCACCAAACACAGAAACAAGAAAAAAAACTATAAAACCAAGTATGAGAGAGTTTCATACCTGAGAATGAGATTGGCTGTTTGAGTTTTCAGAGGAAGAGATGCTCCGCAAAAACGATTAAAAGATTTCAACTGCAACTTTTCAGATGTATAAAATGGGCATGGTTGGCTTAAAGTTCGAGATTGAGCGAATGAAATCATGGATACTTTCTATGTTTTTTACTTCAAAATCGGGAATTGAGGTAAGTGTATCGCGAAAGTTAGGGATTAGAAGTTAGGATTTGAAAGTTTAGATTTTCGGATATACTTTCGGGTCTCATTTCGGATTGGGTATTACCCGGTACCCGAATTCAATTCACAATTTCTCACGACCGGATAATTTAAAGAAATCGGACCGGATTCGGATCGGGTTTTTCGGATCGGATCCAGATCGGGTTTTTTGGGTGGATAAAATGACTAGGCCTAAAATTCAGTTACTTATGTATCGGAAGCAGATTGATAAACTCAATCTCAATTTTTTATTAAAAATAATTTATATTTTTGTTGGAAAGTTACTAGCTCCAATTTTCTAACTTTGAAACAAAGTTAAACAAATCTACTGAATTTATACAAAGATATGAAATGTTGTTAGATTTATATTCATGATACCAAAAAATACATATAAAATATAGTCGAATGTACAAAGTTAAACTTCCAATATGTTGGGCCGGTCCAAATTTCAGTTTACAAATTAACTTAAAACTGAAACAAAAATAATATCAAAAATCCAGGCCAATGAGAGAGTCTGATTAGCTATAGTTATGAACTAAAGATGTAATCTATGAGCCAATCTGTTAACTACGACTTTCGTTATAATTCAAAACGGCTATTTGAAAAATATCTAACGTCACTGCCCTAGAAACCAATAAGATCTTGATAATGGTTACAAACACAATGAAGGATTTAAAGTGGCTTTTTTACTGTTTAGCTTCAACAATGAGTTATTATAGGTGTAATTATGGACGTACTTAGTTTTTTTCAGTTCCAACATGCACGTCACCTAAATCCTTTCATTTCCATCGTTTGCTTCTTGCTTATATCACTTATAGTATCACTTATATATCTTCGAGCATCTCTAAGGGAATCTCTCATAAAACTTACACTTAAACCTCTCTTCTCTGTCTCTATCTTTTCCACACTTGTTCGAAAGTGGAGGTAGTAAAAAGCATACTGTCTTTAAAACCTCTTCTTCGCTTGCTATTGTCGAAACAAATCTCCATGAGAACAAAGTTGTTCCCATTAAAGCACCGATAGTGTCTTCATACAACGATCGGATCAGGCCGTTGCTTGACAGTTGACACTGTCGACAGGCTAAGGAACCTCAATGTGATGAGAGAAGGGATCCAGCTTCCGACCAATGTTGTTGTGGGGGACCAGTCCTCGGGGAAGTTAAGTGTTCTTGAGTCTCTAGCAGGAATCAGTTTGACTCGTGGACAAGGAATCTGCACTAGGGTTCCTCTTGTGATGAGACTCCAGAGAAGTTCAAGCCATGAACCTCAGATCTGGCTGGAGTATAGTGACAAAGTTGTTCCTACTGACGAGGAACATATCGCTGAAGCTATTTGTGCTGCAACAGATGTGATCGCTGGTATGTTCTGTCATTATCTCACAGTGCTTGTTAAGCGTATTTTGCTACAAACCTGATAGATAGATTTACGGTGAGTGTTATCTGAAACATGGATGTTATAGTAAAAAAAAAGTTATTTTCTTACCATAGAAGTCAATGAACTTAGATTTGTACAATATACCTGAATACAAGTGCTAGAGGTATAAATTGATTCTGAAACTCCTAGTTTGTACTTCACTCATCTAATATATTCAAATGCTGGTAACAATAATTTCGCTTACTCTAGATATGCAAGATCGACACTAAACCTTTATTAAGGATTAATTTACTTACCGCAGAAGTCCTGGAAACTAAATGTGTACACATACCTACATGAAAGTACCTAAAGTTGTTATTGGACTTGGATACGTCTGCGTGCGAAACCGTATCGGAGAAGAGACCTACGAAGAAGCTAGGATGCAAGAAGAGTTGCTTTTCAGGACTCATCCAATGTTATGCTTGATCGATGATAGCATCCCTGTTTTCGTTCAGAAGCTAATGCTTATCCAAGAAACCATGATCTGAAGATGGAAACCTCTGTGTTAGAGTTGAACAAGCTTCCAATGGTAATGGCTTCTACTGGGGAAGCACTCATGGCGTTGATGGACATCATTGGCTCTGCAAAGGAGTCTCTGCTAAGAATCCTTGTCCAAGGAGACTTCTCTGAGTTCCCAGATGATCAGAAGATGCACTGCACTGCTCGTTTGGCTGATATGTTAAGCCGATTCTCAGATGATCTACAAGCAAAGCCAAGTCTTCTACTTCTGCTGCCAAAGACTGCCTCGAGGGTATTGTTAGCTCTTGAAACTAAGACTGGGATTTGCTGATCTTGGTTATAAAAAATTGACTGAAAGACAATTTTATTACAGTTTCCGATCGATGTCAAAAGTTTCTTGGATTGTGTAGGTGGAATGATCGAACCCATAAATGTATGGGAAAGTGCCTTGTATCACAAGTCTTTTATATTCACGTAATCTTTTTTCCCAGTATAGTTTGTAAGAAACAATACCGAAACTGTTAGCGAAGTCAGATTCTTTTAGGTAGTTGATTGATATCCTCAATCTAAAGAAGTTATCCGAACTCTGTGTGGCGGCGATCAGAGCACAAAAATGGCACTCATGGATCATACAACCCCTCGATATGTCCACGAGGATGGACCGAGACCACTTGTCGAAAGACAAGCTTGCCCTAAGACCCTTTACCAGAAGGAGTATGAACTGGTTTATGATCATTTGGAGCTTTTGGTTAAGCAAACCGTTTAACCCCAAGCCACCATGTCTCACGAGTTGTAATCCTAACCATTATCGGCAACGGTATATATACTTGTGTCTCGGATACTAACTATCCGATGTGGGATCATTAAAGATCAGGTCAAGGACATCAGCCTAAGGGACGGTAATTAAGTTAGCACATGCCACTCTCACGTGCTACTCTTTGATTAATTTCTCCATCAAATACCTCTGATTGGAAACCCTAATTAGCAGCAACTTTCCATTTTGAAAATTTTAATAAAAAAAATAAGAAGAATACATCAGTATAATTATTTATTCAAGCATTCGTCGTCATTCATAAACTAACGTTACTATTCCTCTGTCAACATGATCACCACACCTAAGACTCTAAAGTTTCCTTTGTTTTTGCAGGCAGAGAACCTTATGGCTTTTGGATTCTGCTATAAATAATTGGTAATTTCACCTTTTATGCCTCTGTTTTCTCAAGAAGTTCTCTCAGTGCTGCCGTTAAAAGTCTGAACTTGTAACAGTCAACGACAAGTAGAGACAAAAGTTTTAGGGCTTCAGAAAAAGTATGTGCTCTCTAGCTGATGAGCGTTGTAAATATCTTTGTCACGCTAAGAGTTCTTCTGTGAAAACCAAACAAAATTTTCAGAATATATATCAGCGAAAAACACACAAACGAACCAAATTTAGCAAAAAGGCCCCTATGGGACACTGACAAATTAAGTTATGACTTGAAAAGCTTGAGTGGTCACAACTAGTCAAGAACTGCCTCTCCACAGTGGCGAATCGTTTCTTTGACCGGTCACTGTAGTTGTGGGAGGTCGTGATTAGTGAGAAGCCCTGGAGAGGAATTAGTCCATGCGCAAGTAAGTACAACCTTTCGATCTTCTTCTTTGCAATGTTCAGAGGTTTTGAAAGCTCTTCATTCCATTTTGAATCCACGTACGTTGTTCTTGATCACTATAATCGGTGATAAGTTTTGATATGATTAAACTATAAACTTTTACTCTTGATATAGCTTGATGTGACAGATAAAACTTGATTCTTAAAACATTCCTCAGTTAATTAGTTGTTGCTGACTTCTTTCTTCATACATATAGAAAACAAATAAATAAAGAAATTTAGAGCTCAGACGAGGCTTTATCACTTCTGAGTAGTCAGAGGATTGCGATGGACCCAACCATCGCTAGAGCCACTCTCCTCACAGCTCTTTTGCATCAGCTCGGCATCGAACCCGGGTGTGAACCGTGGCAGCGTACTAAGAGTTCTTCTGTGAAAACCAAACAAAATTTTCAGAATATATATCAGCGAAAAACACACAAACGAACCAAATTTAGCAAAAAGGCCCCTATGGGACACTGACAAATTAAGTTATGACTTGAAAAGCTTGAGTGGTCACAACTAGTCAAGAACTGCCTCTCCACAGTGGCGAATCGTTTCTTTGACCGGTCACTGTAGTTGTGGGAGGTCGTGATTAGTGAGAAGCCCTGGAGAGGAATTAGTCCATGCGCAAGTAAGTACAACCTTTCGATCTTCTTCTTTGCAATGTTCAGAGGTTTTGAAAGCTCTTCATTCCATTTTGAATCCACGTACGTTGTTCTTGATCACTATAATCGGTGATAAGTTTTGATATGATTAAACTATAAACTTTTACTCTTGATATAGCTTGATGTGACAGATAAAACTTGATTCTTAAAACATTCCTCAGTTAATTAGTTGTTGCTGACTTCTTTCTTCATACATATAGAAAACAAATAAATAAAGAAATTTAGAGCTCAGACGAGGCTTTATCACTTCTGAGTAGTCAGAGGATTGCGATGGACCCAACCATCGCTAGAGCCACTCTCCTCACAGCTCTTTTGCATCAGCTCGGCATCGAACCCGGGTGTGAACCGTGGCAGCGTACTATTCTAATTGTACTAGACCACTGGTGCTAATTGTATTATCTTGACCCATTATAATTTATATTTATAATTAATAAAGCTCAGCGCCATACCTCGAATGTGTTGCTAAATTAGTTGATGATGCAAAACTGCAATCTTTTAATGTCTTCTTCTATCGATTTTATTTTCCTTCTTATTAATCGATTAAAACCGGTTAACCGAAATAAATTTCCAGCGGTTCATGTAGTAAATTTGTTTCAGCTGTTTCGAATTGCGTTGATTGAAATCCAAATTGAACCAAAGATCCAAAAGTATAAAGTTTATTTAACTTCTAACGTGTTCTTCGTATTAATAAGTTGCACAAAATTGAACTAAATCGGAACCATGCCGGTAGAGAGCTAAACCAATCAAAACTCTTTTCAGGAGAGATCAGCGATGAGAGTTTAGGAGTTGGAAGAAGTTATATATCTTTAATCGCTATTTTCACAGAAAAACTCTTTGCGTGACAAAGATATTTACAACGCTCATCAGCAAGAAAGCACATAATTTCATGTGAAAACCAAACCAAATTTTCAGAATATATATCAGCGGAGAAACACACAAACAGAACCAACTTAAGCAAAAGGGCCCTTATGAGACACCACAAACTCCATGACTTGACCAAGCTTGAATGGTCACAACTCGTCAAGAACTGCCTATCCACGGCGGCGAATGGTTTCTTTGACTGGTCATTGTAGTTGTGAGAGGTCGTGATTAGTGAGAAATCCTGGAGAGGAATCAGTCTTTCTCTTTCAGATGATTAATGGAAAGCCACAGTTTTAAACGCATCTGCCACTCAAAAAGCACAGAATTACCTGAAACTCTCCCGGTTTTATCTGCAAAAGAAGGAACCAATATCTTCACAGCTTCAGTGAAGAGAAGAACATCCGCAGGCAGTCACAACCTGGAGCTAGTATATTTTTAAAGTTTGTAAATTCCTTTTTTTTTGCTTAAAAAATTCCCTTTTTCCATTTTTTTCCATCTGAAATTCCTTATTTCTTTTGAATTGGGATTTAAAAAAGGTTGATAAATATATACGGGTTTATGGGTGAATCAAAAGCAAGTTTGTGATAGAAATCAAAATCACCTTTTGCGAAAAGTGTCTTGGAGCGATATGGAGGATCAAAAGCAGATAAATTTGATGAAGGATCAAAAACAGACGAGTTTCACGTTTGAAATAGATAACTTCTCCGAGAAGGAAGGTGTGATAGCATCTCCAAAATTCTTAAGCCGTGGCTGCGAATGGTAAGTGAAAAAAAATTATATGAAAGTGTGTGTTTCGATTTTTAACTCATCTTCTAGGTTCAATAAGTATAACTTGTCTCTGTTATTATGTTTATAACTAAAGCGTTTAGTTAATCTGTCTCCTTTCCCTTTTCAGGTATGTTGGCGTTTATCCCAAAGGAGACAATGCTGAAGGTTACTTGTCTCTGAATCTCTACGTTGCCAATCCTGAATCATTGCGACTTGGATGGAAAAGAAGAGCTAAATGTTCCTTCCTTCTGTTAGATCAATCAGGCAAAGTTCTCTACAGAACAGATGGTAATTTACTTATCGGACGTAAACTGTATATATCTGATTGTCGAGCAAGAAAATTTCGGTTAATCTCTCTGGTTTTGTCTTACAGAATTATGGTGCCAATTGTTCTGCGCTCAGCTCCAAGGATGGGGTTTGGCAAAGGCCGTGCCTCTTAAAAAGCTTCAAGAAAAAGGGTTTCTGGAGAATAACAAACTGATAGTTAAAGTGGAAGTGAAAGTACTTGAAGTTGTTGATGAATCGGAAGTAACTGGGAACGAGACCTTATATGTCCAAGGTTTCCAACTTCTTTATCCTCAGGTATGACTAATAAAAGGATGCTTTGTATTCTTTTTGCTTCCATATTCTAGTTAACGTAATTACACCTTTCTCGTGTCGATAGTTTGTTTCAGTGACTCGGCTTTTGACTAAGCACCCGGACTTTGCAACAAATTTCAAACCAAAGAACCAACTAGTGAAGACTACATACATGAATATCCTCCTTGGTCACATCGAGGCATTGGACAAACCTGCACATAGCTTATCCGATACTGAGCTAAGCAACGCTTACAGAGACTTGATCGAGCTAACAGAGGCAGGCTTCAAGCTAGACTGGTTGAAGAAGAAGCTTTATGAGGTTATCTTGGAGAGGAAGAAAGAAGATCCTGATGGGTTACGAGTCAAGGAAAACATCAAGACTCTCAGTATTGAGCTAAACAAGGAGAGGGTGAAACCTGCTACTTCTGCTGATAAAGATTTATCACTGGAGCAAGCGATGTGGAATCTCAGAGATGAGCTGGACAAGGAGAAAGCCAAGTCTTCTACTTCTGGTACTAAAGACTGGCTCGAGGGTGTTGTTCGCTCTTGGAATCAGTGGAAACTAAGACTCGGATTTGCTGATCTTGGTTATAACAAATTGAACTGACTGGAAGACATTTTATTACAGTTTCGACTTTCCGATGTCCAAAGTTTCTTGGATTGTCCAATTACCAAGAATGAACTTCCACATAGGCGCATAAACATATCGAAATGTGCCTTGTGTCACAAGTCTTAATATTATTATTTTTTTAGGTCAAACCACAAGTTTTTCTTTTCTTTTATCGTCAAACTTGATTCATGAAAGCCCAAGTTGGGCTCAGAGTTCATCTCTAAATAACGAAACCGAACAAAATTTGTTGAGTAATACACAAGAGCTCTGAATCAGTGTCTTGAAAAAGCTGAACAATCCATGTTGTGAAATAGCCCCTGTGCAATGCCTATGCGTCTTGACGTTTGTTAGTTTATCACTCTGCTTTCTTTAGTCAGAATTGGTTTGCCTTAATTAGTGGAAAAGGTTTTTGTTTACATTATAAGTGGATGCTTACAAATGCATATCTCTTTTAAATTGGTTTGCCATGCCGCTTTGTTGTATATATAGTTTGGGTTTAGGATTCAATCTCTTAAAGTTATGGTCAATCACTACATAGCTAACATTACTAGTAAATTCAAACAAGCTTAAAAGCTGAACAATCTATGAAGTGAAAGAGCTCGAGTACTCTGAAATGCCCATGTTCTTGTCATTTGTTAGTATATCACTATGCTTTCTTTAGTCAGATGTATTTAGCCTTAAGTATTGGAAAAGATGTTTTTATTCCTTTTCAAAATTGATTCCTACAATTAACCGCAGGCTTTTAGACAAGTATGTTGATCTTCCCCGATATGTAATTAGGCTGAAGAACTTGGTGTTCGAAGAGAAGGTAAATCCTGAAACTTGATATAAGATCAAGAAGGTATGATCTTATAATGATAGGTGAATCGGTGATAATAAATAGCTGGTCTCAAGACTCTTTTAACTTGTGCAAATGATGATCAAAATGGGGTAGTTTTGAGATCAAACCTGCAGGACTTAGAATTCTTTCAGGCTGGATCAGTAGATGAGATGGAATGATAGGAGACTGAAAGACGCCACTCAGCTTTATGGGACTAAGCAGAGATAAGTCTAGAACTCAAAGAGAAAGGTTTCTCACACAATCTCAAAGAATTCAGATTTGTTTGCAATTCTGTAAGGAACAACAAAAAAGGTTATATCTTTATTATTCTAGTGTAAAAGATATATAGCTGATAAAACCTTATATATGGTTCAAGCAGCTGAGGGTTTCCAAGGCCAATTTACTACAAGCTGACAATGCAAATATTAAAGGGAAAAACCAAGGCAATAATACAAAAGTTTATAAATAAGAAGCTTGCTAATTTAAATGAAATAACTGTTAAGATCAACAAAGAATAACACAAGGAATTATTAGTCAAATATAATTTAAATGATTCAAAGTCTTACTTTGATTTGTTGTGGGTGGATTGATAGATATAGAAGCTCGATTTGATCTCTTCTGCGGTTTCTTGGATTGATGACATAACCGGCTATGCTTCATCATATGACTTTAATTTTATGCATGAACTATCATGTTAGTGTGCATCATGAGCTCTAGTGATTTGGTCTTCAAGTATATCATGTGAAATATCCTTTGGGATAATAGCCAATTTGTCAAGTTGGTCTGTGATATCTTTAAGTGCTTGCTGACTCATTAGAGTGTCCCAGCCTGGTTATATGCTTTTTGAAATCTCTTCGTATCGGTTCTTGTCTTTGGTGACAACCTCATTGTGGAAATTGTATCTTCAGAGTGGATCCGCATCAAAACTACTACAACTAAACGATACTATTAACAAGGTCTGGACCCTAACGTTTATTTACTGTGTTTCATTCCCCTTTATTTTTCCATATAGGATGAGTTGTTGAATATGTAGATCGATCATTATCCTGCCTCTGTTGCCTTTGTAATAGTTAGAATTCAGACGCTTTGAACAAGGTGTGGACGCTAAGATATACTCTTTATGTTCTTTAAAAAAAGATGTTTTTTTAAAAAAAAATGAATGTTTTATTTTTTAATGTATATTTTATTAGTTAACGATAATAAAATGTAATTTTCAAGAAAAAATAATTGTATTTGTTCAATTACTATTGGTTAAAATTTATTAAAAATTGTTAATTACAAAAAAAAATACAATTATTATCAAATTTTAATATGGTTTACCCCACAACAAAAATTGATATGTTTTCATAATATGTGTAAAAATTCTAAAACATCTTTATTTTAAAAACCTAGGTATGTACTGTGGTAGGTACTATTCTACAACTTAGGGGTTTTAACCGAACTGATCTTCTCCAAACCAAACCGAAATAAGATGACCATTGATCCTTCACTCCGTACCAACATCTCTCACATCGATGTTACAAATGATTTGTGGGATGATCTGAAGAAAAGCTTTTCTGTTACTAATGGACCTCAGATTCAACAATTTATTATTTTTATTATCAATTATGAGAAAAAAGCTATAAAGGCAATAGACAAATCTACCAAAGAAGTTATTCCTAAGTTATTTTGGATCAGGATCTTAAAAAAGTTTATAAAATATATATTGGTGTTGAGATCCATTTTACCAGGTCGAAGGAGAACTCGCCACGTGGACCTAGGTTATATTGGATGCTGATACACGCCACGCTAGATCAACCGATCCATTCCTGCGTATTGTACCGGGGCAGTTGACGGACTTCCTATAACACGCCAGAATGATTACTCTCACCTGCTATCCAGGTGTGCGGCTTGGAAGGAACAGGAAGATGACGAGTATAAAAGAAAGGAGAACACTTCGAGGAGAAGGTAGGAGGGCGATCGGTAAGGCCTACTTTCCGATATCCAAGAGAATATTCCTGGCCGTGCAGTAGGATCATGGGTGAACCTCATGTTCCTCCCGGGTAAATCCCGACCAGATTATGTTATCCCTAACTCGGAACCTCGCATTTATATCCGCTTCGTTCCCCTTTTAGCAGATAGGAATCCCCTGAAACACCATAAACCAGACAGGAGTCTCGATCCTCGGACGAGTCACCTCACGACTAACCCGTAGCAAACTCCCCTCCCGAGTACATGTTCCCGGTAGGATGCTTACTGACTTGGGCATCAGAGAACCTTCGGGAGGGAAACCCCCTTTCGGTCCCCCCGAAGGCTCGCCTGACATTTGTTTAAGTATTTACAGGGGTCAAATATGGCGCACGCCCCGTCATCCCGCGACAGGAAGCTTCCATCCCGGAACGACGATTCGCCGCTTTTCCCCTCAGAAGGCGGAGCTCGGAGACCCGGCTCCATCCCCGACGAATCACGACCGTCCACGTGGTATCCCGAAATTTGTTCCCGAACAGTTGGCGCTAGAAAGAGGGCGATCACTGGTGAACGTTCCACCAGGGAAGCAAAACGTTCGAAGATAGCTACACAGGGCGCATGAGTCGAGCAGGCTACGGTTCTGCTCAACCGTCTCGGGATCTCGGGACCATTGCGCGTACTGGTCCTGAAACCGAAACTCCAGATCCGCAACGCAAAATAAGATGCAAAAAGTGCAAAAGATGAAGCTAGCGAAATAAGACAAAGCGCATTACTTAAAAAAGGGGCAGGCCAAAGTGGTCGCCGGATTGAGTTCGAAAATAAAAGTTACAAGGGGAACGAGTCCCCGAGGCAGAAATAAATTAAAAACACGGCAGACGCGATGGTCCCGCCGGCAAAGAAGGACCTGCGCCCCTGGTGTCTCCATCCACTCATGAAGTGCCTGGGCCTTGCGACCTGACGCGTCTCCGCTCATACTCGAGCTCCCACCTTAGCATGCAGATTGTGGCTCGGCTCGTCGAGAAAGCCTCAGCCGCCATCAGCGCCTGATCCACCTCGGCCCCCGGAGCGAACCCCCGGTACACCGTAAGGGTTTGGCAGTGTTTCCACTTCCGAGATGTGCACCTCCAGATCCCGCTGGCTTTCCGCGAGCGCCAAAGACAGGCGCTCCATCTCCGCGCTAAGATCCCCTCCCCGGGCAGAAGACTGTGCCTCAGCAAGCTGGTCCCGGGTCGCGAGGAGCTCGGCCTGAAGCTCGCTAGTCCTATCAGCAAGGCCGCGCTCGCGCTGTTCAGCCGTGTGGAGCTCGTGCTCCAGCTTCTCAAGCGAGCGCTAACTCTGTCGAAAAGCGAAAGGCACCAATAAGAAACAGGCAAAGAACCAGAAAAGCAAGGGAAGACATCCCGAGAAATTAGCTTACCGCGTCCAGCGACTGGGTGAGCTCCGAGGCGGTCAGCCACCAGCCGGTGAGCTAGCCGGTCGAGCGGGCGGTCGCACGAGGAGACACGAACATTGGCTCATCGCCTCCGGCGAGCCCGGGGCATCAGGGACCGTGGTAGCGGTTCGCGTGGCTCTGGGCCTCTCAACGGTCCCCAGGTACTCTGGAACGTCGGAGTCTGCGGAACCCCACCAATGGCAGTTGAAGCCGACTTAGAGGAGTAGTGAGCGGGAAGGGCCGAAGAGAGTCCCGGGGACCATGTCGCCTTCACCACGGGAGATCCGGCCAGGCGCAGTCGGCGCGAGGGCTGGGATGAGGCCTCCCCCTCGGAAGAGTCCGCTCGAAGCCTTTGGCGTGGTGTTTGGACAGGCATCCTCCGGACGGCCCGCAGAAACCTCGCTGGAGCAGCCGGCCGTCAGGGGCGTAAGCCTCCCAGATCTCCTCGATCCGACTCTGGGAACCTGCAAAGATAGGACTCATGGGTGAGAATCGAGGAACCGGCAGTGCACCCATCCCAGGTGTGCAGGGTATAGCAGAGAGCATTGGCAAAAAACCGGTGCACCACCAAAACAAAAAAGTTGGTTGTCGAAGCGTATGAGGTAGGAAACTTTCAAGTACGGTTCTCAGGGAGGGAATTGAACCAGCTCCAGAGATGGTAGGATAGCAGCACCGTGGAGCCGCGGACTCGAACACCGGACAAGTCCGAGAAGACTTGGAAGGCGCAGAGGAGCCTACAGGCGGAAGGGTGAAGCTGGCTGGGACAGATGTCGATGAACCGGCAGAAGTCAACCACCATCCAAGGGAGGCTGCCTCGGAAGCCGTAGAGGAAGTAGTCATCGTGGACCGCGATACAACGCCGTGGAGGCCGGTCTGCCCGGTCCCATTCACCGGGGGAAATGGCGTTGAGCTCGGAGGAGTAAGGAAGGTTGGCCGAAAGGGCTCTCTCCCACAAGTCCCGCGTGCAGGTAGAAGGAGGGCCGTCCGCGGGGTTGGACGCTGAAGGCACTCGCCCCCAGCCCACGAAAAGCTGTCGGGGACTGGTTCTGGAGATATCTCGACGGTATCCCGGGCTTCACCGTCGACCCAGGAGAAGCGAGGTCGCCACGCGCCGGACGACGAACTAGAGGCAGACATCTTAGTTGACCGAGAAGAAAGTTGTGTGATAGGAAAAAGAAGAAGTAGTTCCAGAAAAGAAGGTTCTGAGACTTGCTCCAAAAATAGAATAAATCCGTGGAACTGCGATTTTCTCAATTTATAGAGGAAGAAGAAATCGAAGATGTACGCGAGAGGAATCGCATCGGTCAGGAAAACCAAAAGCCAGTAAAGAAATAATTATCAGTCTCTCGAGCCGTGTATGGGAAGTGATGCGCATTTAATGCGAGGAGAGAGAAGGAGTCCGCCAAAGCAGAAAAGGTGACCGGTGGCTCTCGAGGAAGCGGTGCATGCTGCGTGAGGTGATGCGCTGCGGTTCAAACCACCAGAGGCTCACCACATGGATCACACTCACCAGGCCCCGAAGATTTGTACGGGGTTCAAAAGAGAACCACCGATCCTACCAAGGGTCTTCTGAGGGTCTTCTAAAGATCAATTGACAAACGATCGCAACGGTATGAATTTCGTGCCCCTACAGGATAACTGCAAGCCGGCTACCCAGGAGAAGCCGTCCCCGGCATGGGGCATGACCACACCCGTGGGTCGAACGTAACCGTCCGGGCACCGCGAGCCCCACGATGGGTTTTACGGTACCCACGATTGTGGCTGAAGCGCAACCGCCACTAACAAGGTCCCAGCTGTAACACCCTCGATTCGATCTATTCCCAAGGCCGAACAGCGGATGTCACAAAGCCGAGGTTTGCTTGATAAGTCAGCCCATCTTAGAACAAATCCAAGCATAAGGCCGTCTTGCCAAGTTAGGTCAAACCCTCTCGACCAAGGCTTAAGATTTTTCAACCTGTACGCCAATCTCGAGTTGTGTTAGTCCGGACTAGACTAATATCATTAAGCAAGCCTAAGTTTGTAAAAACGTACTTATTATTAATATCATAGCATCTTCGAAAATACGTTCTTACAAAATATTTATATAACGCTGCAGCAGAGAGTAAACCAAAAAAAAAGATGTCTAGTACATACTTTATCCCACAACCGAGTTTTACATAAGCCAACGCAAATCTACTCCAGTGTCCTAACGTTCCGCTCCGCTTACTAAGGCCATCTACTGATTACCTGTAGGAAGGAAAAAGGGGAATGAGTAATCTAAGATTACTCAGTGAGTTCAGGACCCTCTAACAATATAAAACCCAAAAATCCCAAGAAAACCTCCAAGCAATAAGCAAGCATGCAATCACGCAATATGACTCTGCAGTATAATGGATCTCACGCCATTAAGTAATGAAGGATACACCACCAACATGACTCCGCAGTATAATGGATCTCACGCCATTATACTTCACACCCTCGTTGATCCACACTTGATCAAACGCCAACACACCTCCACACAACCTCCGAGAAGTTAGCGCCCTAGAGTGACGGCTAAGCCAGAAATTTTCTAGTCCCAACTCTCGTTTACGGTTACAAGCCTCACGCTTGAACCTCGCTCATGCACGTTCATTATAACTCCACTTACATGACCTTCCAGCCATGCAGCGGGTTTTACCATAAATCGCATACTCGCTCATCCGGTGAAGGAACATGCAAATGGATCTGAGATCCGGCAGTCCTTACACCCTTCTCATCACTCGGTAAGGATGATAACATGTCCCACAGACATGCATCAAACCGTTATCTCACCCAACGTGTTTCGCAGCACTCAGATCTAACAGATCCGAGGCTGATCCTGCACTAAAACGTTAGTATTTACTCGGATCTATTCAGATCCGAGCTTCCCTGCATCACATGTTAGTCACACACATACACACAAGCACACAACCTAATCTACCGAGGCTAGTGTTGTGCTACAATGCAGATCCGAGATCTACCTGCACCACGAACAGCAACCACGATAGTCCACCACTACCGGGACTCACCAGATCTGACAAAATCTTCCACAAACTCTTCAGATCTAGGCACTCACGATCACACAACACTCAGATCTTTGACCTAACACTCCGCTCACTCACTCAAAACACAGATTCGACCACTCTCTCACAAAACCAAACTAACTCTCTTTTTTCTCTCACGGACTCACTCTCTTTTCTTCTCTCTTTCTTTCTCTCTCACACACTTACTAGCACGCCTAAGGTAGCAAATAATGGGGTGGGCTGAGGGTTAAGGGTCTTTATATAGAGTTTCTCCACCAATGAGGTGTTAACACCTTACCTTCTCTCCTCCAACCAATCAGAAAACGACAGCACTCCAACTAATCATTCTTATCTCTTCTCCACCAATAGGAAATAAGCATGTGATTAATATGACTCATTCTGGCCTTCCTTATTCTCGAAGTAAAGAAAAAAATTATGTCTCCGTCCCGCGTTCACTTCGTTCGGCTTTATTTTGGATCTCAAGTGCGTCTATCGATTTCCTCTGGGATTTTAACGGTTTCCTTTGGTAGATAGGCTCCTCTTAGGCTTAGTATAAGTTTCCCAAATCCCCGAATTGATAGGTTCATGACAGAGTTGGTTTTTCTTCTGCATAACCCATTTCTGCATAACCCATTTCGCGGCGCAGACGTATCTATCGGACTGTTCGATTTTTAAAGAACTCGGCAGAATTTTTCTTAGAGAAATTCTTCTTCCACGGTCTTCAGTAGGGTCTTGGCTACCTCCATGCAAAGTCCCATAATTTTAAAAATTGTACCGAGGGGTTTCCATGACGGAAAGCTCTGTCTGGGTCGTTTAGCTATTTGACAGGTTTATTACACCAGCCGCTAAGGACTTCCTAGCTAGCGTATCTGATTTCCTGCTTGTTTGATTGCTTGATTTCTTGCTTGCTTGATTGCTTGATTTTTTGTTTGCTTGGTTGCTTGATTTCTTGCTTGCTTGATTGATTGATTTCTTGCATGCTTGATTACTTGCTTGCATGATAGCCTGATCTCCTGCTTGCTCGATTGCTCGATTTCCCGCTCGCACATCATCCGAACGTTTCTTCTCCACGGTAGTATCTATAATCTCCTTCAAATTAACCCTTCGAGCTACTCTCTCAAATTAAGAGATCACTGTAGTACTTAGGAATCGAATCCACAAGGACTTAAGGCTATCACTCAACAGATTTTAGATTCGAATAAAGCTAAGCAGTCAATAATGCAATAAAACTAAAATAGCAAAGAAAACAATGAAATCAGGGGCGGATTGTAGGTTCTTAAAATCAATAAAGACAAGACGCTAGGCAATGGGAAATTCGCAGGTTGACATAAATCGCAGACTATAGACTGAAAGGAATATTTATTAAAACCGTTCTAGAACTCGAAACACTAATGTAAAACCAATCGACTTCCATCGCAGAGATTAACTATGATCAGATTCTAGAATTCCAAATTCCTTTGCAGATTCTAACAACCTAAACATGCATTATAGATCAGGTTCAGTATGTTCACAAAATCATTAATCTAAATTCCTTTGCAATTAGTTATTTTGATCATCTAAGATAGTTCTGGTGATTAACAATGTTTTCACATCTATTAAACAACCTAAGATCTGATTTCTAGGTGATCAATCTTAAAACCAGTGTTAAAGCAATCTAGATGAAGAACCAATTGATTTATCCTTCCAGTTTTGTAGTTCTAACAATTCATTATCAACCTTTGAATAACCCAAAAACTAACTAGCAGATTACTCAGACATAGCAAGTGAAACACAAATCATGGCTGAATAAAATTACATTAAGAAAATAGAGTAAAAGATGAAGGGGTTCGAAATTCTTCTCTACAGAGTATGGAGTTGTCTCCCCAAAAGCTCTCAATCTAATCTCTCTCTTAGTCTCAATGAAAACAAGATAATAGCCTAACAATGGCTTAGAAAACCTAAATACCAGTCTAAACACAAACTGGGGTAAAAGTGCAAATAGTGGGAAACTTCTGGGCCAAGTTGCAAATTCTTCCAATGAGTTTTTACACTTCTTCGCGACCATAACCGGTGTCGATCGACACCAAGTGGTGGGTGTCGATTGACACCCTGCTCCATAATGCCTTCCGACTTGGTATTTTCAGCATCAGCTTCAACATAGCTCCAAAAGGCTCTAAAATCCACAGTTATGCTCCAAACATACCTAGACCTGCAAAGACTCTATAAGACTCGAAAAATACCAAAAAGACTCTATAAACAAGACTTATATCATGGTCAAAAACTATGATATATCAACTCCCCCAGACTTATCTTTTGCTTGCCCTCAAGCAAACATCAGACAAGGTCTAAGGTCGAGGTTTGAAAACACAGAAAAGGTCAGCCAGACATCAGGAACACCACATTGATTAATACTTTCGAACCCACATACCACAAAATCAATACAAGATCAAATTTCAGTCTAATCATCACAGGCTTAGCAAATCTCTCAAATCCAGTTCAGGCTCCTTCAAGAAATCTGAAATCTCTACTGCTAAACTCCTTATTTCTATCTAAGTGATGTCTCATCAAGGTTTTATCATCTCAATCACTTATAGATTCTTTTCCCTTCCTAAACATTTGAACAAAGCAATCTCAACACAATTCTCCTATTTTCTCTTCCCCTGATCTTTTCTTTCTGATAATTTTTTTAATTTTAAGCTCTTTATCATTCTTTTACAGTCTAAGATATGATGCTACTCAATACTTGTGTTCCTTGTGAGGAGACAGGTTCTTGAGTGTGTTCATTACTGTTGTTCCTTGTGAGGATACAGGATCATGAATGCACCATTCTTTTGACACAAACTTTTAAAGCTATATCAGGGAAGATCAAAGAGAGGTTGTGTCTTAACATACTTGTCAGTGTTAGAAGAGAGAATCAAGATCAGTGAGAATCAAACACCAAGACAAGAAGTTTTAAGTTCATTTAAGTGGAGCTAACAGCAAATTTTCCAGATTCTCTAAGAACCTAAACCTTCATTGCTAGACTGATCTACCTATGATTTTCAACTTAGTAAGACTTGTAGTCAACAGCTGTGGCAATGGTTCTTATAAGTATCAATGTTTTGTGGTTAGTTCCAAGAAAAACTGACAATTTCGAAAATTTTGACTCAATAAAACGGGTTTTGACACAACTTTGAGACTCTATAAATCAAAAACAATGTACACAATGTCAGCAACGACCTCCCCCAGACTTAAACAACACTGTCCCTAGTGTTATTAAGCATGGAGTTGGTAAAAAGAGGCAATGAAACAGTTTGTACAAAGATGAGAAAGTGGTACCTATGACTGCGCATGGTGTCGATCGACACCACATGGTTGGTGTCGATTGACACCCTGTCCGAAAACAGAATGGGATGACCCAAACATGTGTACTTGTTGCAAGTGAGATTGTTAGCTGAAGTTCTCCCAAGTCAAGACTGTCAGGGACACTCAAGCAAACAATTAAAGCAACAATATAATCCATAATCTCATCAGTTCAAACAAGTTGTAAAACACAATCAAAGCTGACAAACTGACTCAAAAGAAAGACATAAAAACTGACTCAATAGAAAATGAAAAATAACAAAGGGAAAAGAAAAAGTAACCAGGATAGCTAGAGGAACTAATCCTCATCCTCAGTATCAGGCGAGTGGGGGCGAACACAACCGCAGTTGGACAGCACTAAGATGGCGTTCCATAACGTCTGAACACTCTGCACCATATAATGCTGAAAAGTGGCCTGCTCCATCAGAATGTCGGGAGTCGGTGAAAGCTCATGGCGACAATCGGCTCAGGCAGCGTGTAGGTGCGTGGTGCGCTCGCTCGACGAGAGGAACCTCCAACAAGGCTCTCAACAGGCACATCCTCAGCAGCAGAAGCAGCAGCTCGGGAAGATCCTCCTCAGCGCCTAGTAGCTGGCGCGGATCGTAGCAATGTAGCATCAGGCTGGAAGCTGAGGGAGTCTGTCTGCAGTGTAGTGAGAGAAGTCTGTGGCAGCGGAATCAGACATCGCTGACCAGTGTGACTAATGAAGCTCCATAGCGGCTCATCTCCTGTGATCCAGTGTGTCCTCCTTAAGTAATCCATGTCTATGAGGTGGCGCTCAGTCACAACTCTACAAGTCAAAGTATCGATGTGGCAGTAGCGGAAGATGGGAGTGAGGAGACTGCCAATACTCTCGAGCTTTCCCCGAGCTCCAGTAAACGCCTTGGTCTTCAGCAAAGCCAAGTGGTGGGAAAAAATGGCTCCCATGTTGACATCGCTGTCAACCGGATACTCCTTTGTCAACACATCCTCAATGCCGTAATACAGGAGAGTCAGCTCAGAAACTCTCATCTTCCCGAGCTCAGACTTGCACAGGAGAGTAGTGGAGATGAGGCGGACAAGGTAGCGCAGCAAAGGATGGCGCACATCTGTCTGAGTAGACCTCTTGGAGTCATACATCCCATTCTCGAAATGGGACCAGAAACTCTGCAGGTTAGGAGACGGCATCGGGAGAGAGACGCTAGTGCGCTCTGAATCGAACCCGAAGATGGTACATAGCTCAGGGAAGGTGATCTTGTACCTGACGCCTCTGATGAGGAATGTGAGAGTGCCATCATCTGCTCTCATCACGATGTCATTGGTGTAGTACACCCTCGCTGTGGCAATGAACTGGCGCACTAACTCCGGGTATAGATCGTACTGCTTGGTCGCCATGGTACCCAAGCCAATCTTCTGCAGCACTCGCAGAGCTTCCTCCTTGAGCCCGAGCCTATGCAATGTATCCAGACAGGCGAACCGTGTAGGCGCAAAGTCCATCTTGGTCCAGGCATTGTAGAACAATGTGTCATAATCGTCCCACTGCTCGCTGATGTCCCAGAAAACGCAAGTGCGTTTTGCTACCTCCTTTGCCTGAGTATCCTCCCAAACCCTCTCCATTGGGATCCTCAACCCTTCTCTCCGAGGCCATGGTGGAAGAGAGGGTATAGCAGGTGCTGGTGCGGGGTTGGAGGATTCTCCAGTCTCAATGCGTGATCTCTTGTTGGTCGGTGGAGCCATCTGCACTCAGAAAACCAAGAACACATAAATTTCAAAAATCAGGCCAAAAATCAAAATTTTGAAATTTTAAAATCTGGCCTATATCATCAATAGCGAACCTAACCAGCAACTTAGTGATCACTAATCACAAATATTTCCAGTCTAAAACCCTAAATTCGAACCTATTTTTGCAAAATTAATCACCAATCCAAAAATTTCAAAATTTTACAAAACAAGCTGTAATAACTAAGGGGCAAGGTCGAATTCCTCATAAACAACCTAGAGAAGCATGATTCAAGTACTAAATCAAGCTAAAACAGGTCAAATCCGAAGTTTCAAACCTTGGGGTTGAACTGAAAAAGTGGAATTTCGAGTGTCATACCTTGCAGATCGAATAAATGAGTTGTATATTCAGAAAGAGCACAAGATTCCACCCAAGTTAGGCTTTTGAATCACTCAAATCGATCAACAACAAGGAAGTTGTGATTTATGGAAAATTTGGAATGTGTTCGGTTTTGAGAGAGAGATGAGGAAGAAGAAGAAACCCGATGATATAAGGAGACTTACCTGATTAATGATGGTGTCGATCGACACCGGGTAGGTGGTGTCGATCAGGGTGTCGACCGTGGTCGACCTATGCTCGCTTCGACACTCTTCCTGTTTTTTTTTTTTTTGGCTAAATAACACGAAAATGAGTTAGTAAAAATCAAAAATTAGACTAAGTATGTACACTTACCAGTGGGTTGCCTCCTACCAAGCGCTCGTTTAACGTCATTAGCTTGACCGTCCTCAGGATCAGGCTGTGGGTGCATCTGCCAAAGGTACAATCTGTCTTTCGGGAACAATCGCGGCTTGCGCCCAGTAATGTTTCACCCTCTGCCCATTGAAAATAAACTCCCTGCTTTCTGGAGTTGACAGAACAACTGCACCATATGGTCTGGCTTCCTTGACTGTGAAAGGACCTGACCAACGAGAACGCAATTTATTAGGAAATAATTGTAAACGTGAGTTATACAAAAGTACCTGGTCATTTGGTTCAAAGTGTCTGGCAAGGATCTTTTTGTCATGGTAAGCTTTAGTCCTCTCCTTGTACAGCTTTGAGTTCTCATATGTATGATGCCTGATTTCATCTAACTCATTGAGCTGTATCTGGCGCCTCTCTGCTGCAGATTTCCAGTCAAAGTTCATCTTCTTGACAGTCCAATTTGCCTTGTGTTCAAGCTCCACTGCAAGGTGACATGCTTTCCCATAAAGAAAATGAAATGGGGTGGCGCCAAGTGGTGTCTTGAATGCTGTCCTGTAGGCCTAAAGTGCATCATCTAACTTGGCAGACCAGTCCTTTCTTGTTTTCCCACTGTTTTCTCTAGGATTTCTTTGATCTGCCTGTTGGAAACTTCAACCTGACCACTTGTTTGAGGGTGATAAGGTGTAGCAACCTTGTGATAAACTTCATACTTCTGCAGCAGCCTCTCAAACACCCTATTAAAAAAGTGTTTTCCACCATTACTAATCACAATCAGTGGTATTCCAAACCTGTGGAAAATGATGGTTTTGAACAGTTTCAGGACCACTGCAGCATCATTGTGTAGACTGGCAATTGCTTCCACCCATTTGGAGACATAGTCCACTGCAACCAGGATGTATTTGTTCCCATATGATAAAGGAAAGGGTCCCATGAAATCGATGCCCCAGCAGTCAAAGACTTCAACTTCAAGTATGAAGTTTTTTGGCATCTCATGTCTTTTACTGATCTTCCCTCTCCTTTGGCAGACATCACATTGTGAGATAAATGTCTGAGCATCCTTGAACATTGTAGGCCACCAGAAACCTGCTTGAACCTTGGAGACAGTCTTGAAGGTAGCAAAGTGTCCTGCATACTCAGAGTCATGACAGTGGAAAAGCACATTCTGAACTCCAGCCTCTGCAAGACATCTTCTGTAGATTCCATCTGAACAGTGCTTGTACAAGTAAGGCTCATCCCAATAGTATCTCCTAAGTTCTCTCATGAACTTCTTCTTCTCATATCCTTTGAGTGTGTCAGGAATCTCATCTGCAGCTAGGTAGTTAGCAATATCAGCATACCAAAGGTCTAGAAGAGGCTACAACTGCGAATATAGGCTGAGAGAAGATATCATGCATGATTTTCTGAAGCAGATTAGCAGTTCAAAACTGGTGTCGATCGACACCAGATGGGGTGTGTCGATCGACACCAAGTCTATGTCGACTTGGTGACGAGGGCGATGTCGATCCTGCTCGATTATGGCTCGCGTCGAGGTTGGTGTTGATCGACCCCAAGTGCTGGGTGTCGATCGACACCCTGTCTGCAGTTCGAGAAAACCGCAGTTCTTCCACATCTGAAGACTGCAACCTTGCCTCAATGAGGCATATATTCTCCTCTGGCAGGAAATCATCAATGGGGACGCTGTCTTCAATCCCGATTCTTGAAAGATGGTCTGCTACTCCATTCTCAATCCCTTTCTTGTCCCTTATCTCAATGTCAAACTCTTGGAGTAGCAAAATCCATCTTAACAGTCTTGGTTTTGCATCCTTCTTCTGCATCAAGAACTTGAGAGCAGAATGATCAGTATGCATAATTACCTTAGCTCCAACCAAGTACTGTCTGAACTTCTCAAATACAAATACTACAGCCAACAATTCCTTCTCTGTAGTTGCATAATTCTTCTGAGCATCATCCAAAGTTCTGCTTGCATAGTAGATTGCATGAATCTTCTTCTCCTTCCTTTGACCCAATACAGCGCCCACTGCAAAGTCTGAAGCATCACACATCACCTCAAATGGTAGATCCCAATCAGGAGGCTGCACAATGGGGCCACTCACCAATGCCTGCTTAATCTGCTGGAAGGCTGAATGACGCTCTTCAGTAAATTCAAACTTCACATCCTTGCAAAGCAGAGCTTTGAGTGGTCTTGCAATTTTACTGAAATCCTTAATGAACCTTCTGTAGAATCCAGCATGTCCTAGAAAGCTCCTTACTGACTTCACATAATCTGGTGGCTGCAGAGTTGTCATCACTTCAATTTTTACCTTGTCCACTTCAATGCCTTCACCAGAAACTCTATGCCCAAGCACAATCCCATCTCTGACCATAAAGTGGCATTTCTCCCAGTTCAGATCTAAGTGCTTCTCTTCACATCTTGCAAGCACTTGACAGAGGTTGTCAAGGCAGTCTTTGAAAGAGGAACCATATACTGAGAAGTCATCCATGAAGACCTCCATGTACTTCTCAATCATGTCTGTAAAGATGGACAACATGCACCTCTGAAATGTTGCAGGAGCATTACAAAGTCCAAATGGCATTCTGCGATATGCAAATGTACCATAAGAACAAGTAAATGTGGTCTTCTCCTGGTCATCTGGGTGAATGGGGATCTGAAAGAAGCCAGAGTAGTCATCCAAGAAGCAGTAGTAGGAGTGATTCGCCAACCTCTCCAGCATCTGATCAATGAATGGCAGTGGGAAGTGATCCTTCCTTATTGCAGCGTTGAGCTTCTTGTAGTCAATACACATCCTGTGCCCAATGATGGTCCTTGTGAGAATCAGCTCATTCTTCTCATTTTTCACCATTGTGACTCCTCCTTTCTTAGGAACCACATGCACTGGACTGACCCAAGTGCTGTCTGAAATCGGATAAATGATCCCAGCAGCCAGAAGCTTCATGATTTTCTTCTTCACTACATCCTGAAAGTTCGGATTCAGCCTCCTCTGATTCTCAATTGACGACTTTGACTCATCCTCAAGGTGTATTATGTGCATGCACAAGTCTGGAGAGATATCTGGAATGTCATCAAGAGAATAGCCAAGAGCTTTGCGAAAAGTGCGCAGCTTGCTTAGCAGTAAAGTGAGCTCTGCATTGTTTAAGATAGCACTCACTATAACAGGATATGTAGAGTTAGGTCCCAGAAAAGCATACCTTAGACCTGCAGGGAGCTGTTTGAGTTAGATTTTTGGAGCTTTTTCTTCACTTTAATCGCCTAGCTTTGCAGCATTTACAGATGTCCCAATCATCTCTTGTTGTGCAACCAGCTGCATGACCTGCTCACTTGCATCCATCATCCTGACATAGCCAGCAGCAATGTTGTCTAGAAGCTCTGTTGCTTCTGCAGAAACTGTCAATGCCCTCTCCAAAGGGTCTGCAGGGTGCATCTCTTGGAAGATCTCTTATGCAAGACTGGTGAGGGAGTCTACATAGAATGTGTAGCCATCTATTGTTGGCTTCTGCATCAATTTTTCCATGTCAAAATGCATCACCAAATCGCCCACATTCAAAGCAATTCTCCCTTTTCTGACATCAATAATGGCGCCTGCAGTAGCCAGAAATGGCCTTCCCAAAATCAAAGGATCCTTTGGTTCTTCACCATAAGCCAGAACCACAAAGTCTGTGGGAATCAAACAATCTCCCACTTTGACTGGTACATCTTCTAAAATGCCTTCAGGAATCCTTACAAACCTATCTGCTAAGATAAGAGATATTCTGGTTGGCTGGAAATCAATCATACCCAAACTGACGGCGACTGAATGAGGCATCAGGTTGACACTTGACACCAGATCACATAATGACCTCCCAAACCTTTCAGAAAAGATTGTGCAATCTAGAAAAGCTCCCAGGATCAGTCAGCTTCTCTAGTATCTTGTTCTGAATCATTGCACTCACTTGCTCTGAAATCAGCATTGTCCCTTGCTCCAGTCCCAGATTCTTTGTCATCATTCTTTTCACATACATCTTTATCACAGGGGTAGTCCTTATAGCATCTATCAAAGGAATCTCCACCACAAGCTTATCCATGATAGCTTTGATCCTATCATCCTCCAGTTCTTGTTTAGTCTTCATCTGGTTCCTTGGATAAGGTACCTTTGGCTTATAGACCCTTTCTTCTGCAGTTTCTGGAGTCTGAAAATTCGCAGCTTGCTTCTGTGGTGGGCGTCGATCGACACCAGGGGGTGGGTGTCGATCGACACTAGCTCCTGGAAGTGGTGTCGATCGGGTGTCGAGCTGCTTGTCGACCTCGGTCGATATCTGTTCGCCTCGAGTCGAAGAATGTCGAATTTCCTCTGGTGTCGATCGACACTAAGGGGTTGGTTTCGATCGACACCCATCAAAATTTTCGAAATCCTCATCTTCAAACTCCTGCAGTTGCTCGAAATCTTCTGTACTCATGCCCTTTTTCTGCACTAGTTGCAGATTCTTTCCACTCCTCAGCGTGATGGCATTAACAGAGTGTCTTGGGTTGGTGTCTGTCCTTCCTGGAAGGAATCTATCTTGCATTTTCACAGCCCCAGCAGTTTGAGCCACTTGAATATCCAAAGTCTTCACATGAGTGTTCAGAGCTTCGATTTTCCCATTCAAATCCTGATACAGGGCGTCAATCTTGCCATTGAAGTCAACTGTAATCTTCTGTTGACCTTCTAGCAACTGCTCAAGCATGGCTTCTATCTTGCTTGAAGCTGATGGAGCTGGTACAGGCTGATAAGATGAGGAACCATAGTTCCTGTTGAAGTTGTTGTTCTGGTAAGGCTTCTAGTATTCAGACTTCTGAAACTGAGGCTTGGGGGTGTAACCAGAAGAACTCTGATTCCCTGTGAAACTGCTCCTCTGCATATTCCCACTGAATCCTATATTACCTTGCTGATTGTTGTACCTCTGAACTTGAAAACCAGCTCCACTGATGTAGTTGACATCTTCTTTTTCAAACTCCTCAGCTGGCTCAAATGTCTCAACTTCAGCAGCAAACTGAACAGACTTCTTCCCCACTAGGAGATTATGCACATAATCCAGCTTGGCCTTCATCTCAGCAACAAACTGATTACTTCCTACACCCCTAGCGTTTTTCTGTCTCTAAAAATCAGCATTCTTTATGCTGTTGCTGGAAGCTAGGTTCTCTATCAGCTTGATGGCGTCAGCTGGGATTCTAGTGTTGAAGTTCCCATTGCTTGCTGCATCCAGAGCCATCTGGTACTTCCAATCAACACCTCTGAAGAAGATTCCCGGCAGCTGCACTTCATTAAACCCATGGTGTGGACAGTCCCTTTGGTACAGCTTGAATCTCATCCATGCTGCTTTGAAAGCTTCTATTGGACCTTGGGAGAATGTGGCGATATTTCTCCTCAACTCTTCTGACCTTGCATCATCATAGACGTTGTTGAGGAAAGCAGATTTGGTATCCTCCCATGTAGTCAAAGAACCAGGTTTCAGCTGTTTGAGTCAATGTGCTGCATCTCCTTCTAAAGAATGAGGGAAGAGCTTGCAGAATAGGAAATCACTAGTGACTCCATTGGCTTTAAAACTTGTAGCCAGGTCTTCAAACTTCTCTATATGGTCCATTGGGTGTTCATGTGGAAGCCCATGGAAAGGATGCCCTACAAGCTGATAGTAACTGGGTTTCAGCTCAAAGTCATTCCTCTGAAAGGCTGGTGGGCGGATTGCAGCTCTATTTGCATAGTACTGATCAGGCCTGTTGTAATCTCCCAGAGTCCTCTGTGGATGACGCCCAGCAACATCTCCAGCAGCTTGCTGTTGTACATTCTGCTCCTCAATCACAACGCCATTGTCATCTATCCTCTACCCATCCTCATTCCTTGTGTTCCCTTATCTGTCAACTAAATGACCCTCAACATCTGTCCTCAAAACAAGTGGTCCACCCATTTTAGTCTGCTTTTTGGCTTTCTTGATGCTTCTCTCTAGCTTGGCGAGTTCGTCGATGCCTAAAATCACAAGTTCTTTGTCTTTGTTGCTTCTGGTACTGCGATTATGCATGCACCTGAAACAGACAACAGAGAAGTGAAGGAGGTTAGTAAACAGAAAATAAAAGCTTAGTCAAAATTCTAAAACTAAAAATCTGAAAGTAATATCTAAGTCCCTGGCAACGGCGCCAAAATTTGATATGCTCAAATTAACCCTTCGAGCTACTCTCTCAAATTAAGAGATCACTGTAGTACTTAGGGATCGAATCCACAAGGACTTAAGGCTATCACTCAACATATTTTAGATTCGAATAAAGCTAAGCAGTCAATAATGCAATAAAACTAAAATAGCAATGAAAACAATGAAATCATGGGCCGATTGTAGGTTCTTAAAATCAAGAATGACAAGGCGCTAGGCAATGGGAAATTTGCAGGTTGACATAAATCGCAGACTACGGACTGAAATGAATATTTATTAAAACCGTTCTAGAACTCGAAACACTAATGTAAAACCAATTGACTTCCGTCGCAGAGATTAACTATGATCAGATTCTAGAATTCCAAATTCCTTTGCAAATTCTAACAACCTAAACATGCTTTATAGATCAGGTTCGATATGTTCACAAAATCACTAATCTAAATTCCTTTGCAATTACTTATTTTTCTCATCCAAGATAGTTCTGGTGATTAACAATGTTTTCACATATATTAAACAACCTAAGATCTGATTTCTAGGTGATCAATCTTAAAACCAGTGTTAAAGCAATCTAGATGAAGAACCAATTGATTTATCCTTCCAGTTTTGTAGTTCTAACAATTCATTATCAACCTTTGAATAACCCAAAAACTAACTAGCAGATTACTCAGACATAGCAAGTGAAACACAAATCATGGCTGAATAAAATTACATTAAGAAAATAGAGTAAAAGATGAAAGGGTTCGAAATTCTTCTCTACAGAGTATGAATTTATCTCCCCAAAAGTTCTCAATCTAATCTCTCTCTTAGTCTCAATGAAAACAAGATAATAGCCTAACAATGGCTTAGAAATTCTAAATACCAGTCTAAACACGAACTGGGGCAAAAGTGCAAATAGTGGGAAACTTCTGGGCCAAGTTGCAAATTCTTCCAATGAGTTTTTACACTTATTCGCGACCACGACCGGTGTCGATCGACACCAAGTGGTGGGTGTCGATCGACACCCTGCTCCATAATGCCTTCCGACTTGGTCTTTTCAGCATCAGCTTCAACATAGCTCCAAAAGGCTCCAAAATCCACAGTTATGCTCCAAACGTACTTAGACCTGCAAACACTCTATAGGACTCAATAAATACCAAAAAGACTCTATAAACAAGACTTATATCATGGTCAAAAACCATGATATGTCACCATTCCTCAGGGAATTCAGGACTTCGGTCTAACAAGCCCCCGTGGCTCGCCCCGTGCCAGCTCCCGTCGCGGACCACGCACACCCTAAGCATGCTTCCCCGCAAACTTGCTCGCCCTCCGGGGCAGGACCCCCTTGGGATCCTAGGGCTCAGGCCTCTCAGACCTCCGGGTGTCCCCACCAAAGGGCCGAGCAGCAAACCAATGTGCTCCTCACTATGACACGCTTGCCACTCAGGCACAACAGGAATTGAGGTCGCCGACTCGCAGGCTCCCTCTTCTTGATAATTTCCCGACCTCTTCGCCTACAGGATACGTCACAAGCACGTTCTCCAAAACCCACCAACTTCCGCGTAAGCACAACACGAAGGCTGTCCAGGCAGTGAGGGAGTCGAGGTAACGCCCTCGGAAAACGCCATACTCCGCACCAGCTGCACTCGAGTAGCGACTCCCCCTTGCTTTAGCGCCCCATAACGCAGGGAACATCTATTCATTCGTCCAATGGTGCCACCCTTGGGCCGGTGTCTTAGCCTGCGTCATTGCTTTGTGTTGATTCCCACAATCACACAAGACTATAACCTCGTTCATGACCCCGATGAGCGGGGGTAAGACGGCTTCTCGTTTAGTACCTCACGAATCGAGAAGTAAAATCCTTCCGGGGAGATGTCCACCAGTGGCCAAAACTATTAGTTCACCCTGCGAACACCTATCCTCCTATCCTGAGTAAGCGTCACACTCCCTTGGATGTGCGCCCCAGTCAGGATAGGACCCCATCATTTTAAACTCCCCAGGCCAAACAGCGTACTCCACCGGATGCGTAACGTAGACTGGGCAAGCCTATCTATACATATCTAGTCTGACCGTCTCACGGTGCATTCCTTCCGGAAACGTAATTCCTTCGATCAATAATGTACACCCTCGGATACGAATAAGATCGAAGTTGACATCTAATGAGAGCTGCCCCGCAGCTCACTTCCGCGAAAGTAATATTCCCTCGACCAATAATATGCTCCTCTGGGACAAACGGGTAAGGTCTTGGTTGAGAGTCCATTTCAGACTATTCCTTCGGTTAAGGGCGCCTTCCGTCACGGAGCGCAACAAGATCGGCGTCGATACCCTATCCAACTTCTTTGAAAGTCCGGATCATCTAGCTAGAACCGCATTCCCTCGGGATGCATGGCACGGCTCCGATGAGTCCCTAAGTCTCTTGTCATGATTCATAATTTAGCTTCGCCCAGACCGGTACCGTACCCCTCGCGTTACGTGGCAAGGTTGCCCAGTCGAACCAGCTCATAAGCAGCATAAAATCTAAGGAATTGGATAACCGCGCTCTTTTTACAGGAAATTAACGAAGGTTCGACTCTCCGACTCATCCAAGGATCAGCCGAGAAGTCGGAGGCAACTGTTGGGACCCATTTTACCGGGTCGAAGGAGAACTCACCACGTGGACCTAGGTGCTGACACACGCCATGCTAGCTCGGTCGACACACTCCCACGTACTGTACCAGGGCAGTTGGCGGGCTTCCCCTAACATGCCATAATGATTACTCCAACCTGCTCTCTGGGTGCGCGGCTTGGAAGGGACAGGACAAAAAGATGACGAGTATAAATGAAAGGAGAACCCTTCGAGGAGAAGGGAGGAGGGCAACCGGTAAGGCCTACTTTCCGATATCCAAGTAGATATTCTCAGCCGTGCAGCAGGATCACAAATGAACCTCATGTTCCTCCTGGGTGAATCCCGACCAGGTTATGTTATCCCTAACTCAGAACCTCACTTTTATATCCGCTTTGTTCCCCCTTTGGCAAATAGGAATCTCCCCTGAAACACCCTAAACCAAACAGGACTCGATCCTCGGATGAGTCTCCTCACGACTAACCCGTGGCAAACTTCCCTCCCGAGTACCTGTTCCCGTACTCACTTGCGTGTCGGAGAACTTTTGGGAGGAAAACTCCCCTTCAGTCCCCCCGAAGGCTCGCCTGACATTTGTTTAAGTGTTTACATGGATCAAATATGGCGCGCGTCCTGTCACCTTGTGACAAAAAGCTTTCATCCCGAAACGACGATTCGCCGCCTGGAACTCGGAGATCCGACTCCATCCCCGATGAATCACGACCTCCACGTGGCATCCCGAAATTTGCTCCCGTACAACTGGTTAATGGGTGAATTATCAAAAACAAGTTTGTGACAGAAATTAAAAATCATCTTTTGCTTTAGGTAACAAAACCTAAGAAAAGAAAATTGCCTTGGAGAGACATGGAGGATCAAAAGCTGATAAATTTTAAGTTTGAGATAGATAACTTGTTGGAGAAGGAATCTGAGATATCATCACCAATATTCTTGAGAGGCGGCTGCGAATGGTAAAGGCAAAGATTATATATGTACTTGTATGTTTTGATTACTGATTCATTCTCCAGATAACTAGATTCATCAAAATAACTCGTCTCTGTTATTACATTTACAACTAAAGTGTTTAGTTAATCTGTTTCTCCTATATTTTTTTTCAGGTTTGCTAAGGTGTGTCCCAAAGGACATGATGTTGAAGATCACTTGTCGCTGTACATTTGCGTTGCGAATACTAAATCATTACGACTTGGATGGAAAAGACGAGCCAGTTGTTCCCTCGTTCTGTTGAACCAATCAGGCAAAGAGCTCTACAGAACAGTTGGTAGTTACTTTAACTTATCATCCACACGTATATATACATATTGATTGATGAAGAAGAATAATTTAAATTAAATTTTTCTAGTTTTTGGCAGGCCACAGAAAATTTCAACTCAACCTTTCTGTTTTTGTCTTACAGAATTTTGCCAATTGTTCTGCGCTCAGTTCCCAGCATGGGGTTTCACCGTGTCTCTTAAAATGCTTAAAGAAAAAGGTTATGTGGAGAAGAGAAAACTAAATTTAAAAGTGGAAGTGAAAGTAGTTGAAGTTGTTGATGAATCAGAAGTAACTCGGAACGAGACTAACGAGACTTTGATGTCAAAGGTTTTCAAAGTATGATTGCATGGATGCTTCTTGTTGTCTTCTTTATTCTTTTTTTTTATTCCCTTTTCTGGTTAACATAATTACATCTTTCTCGTATCGGTAGGTTGTTTCAGTGACTATGCTTTTCGCGAGGCACCCGGACATTGCAGCAAATTTCAAACCAAAGAACCAATTGGTGAGGACGACATACATGAAAATCTTACTAGGTCTCATTGAGGCATCCAACAAACCTCCACATAGCTTATCTGAGACTATACTGGTTGAAAACAAAGCTCGATAATATTTCCTTGGAGACGAAGAAAGGAAATTCTGATGGATTACGAGTCGAGAAACACATCAGGACTCTTGCGCTGAAGAAGGAGAAAGCCAAGTCTTCTACTTCTGCTGCTAAAGACTACCTCGAGGGTGTTGTTCGCTCTTGGAAACTAAGACTGGGATTTGCTGATCTTGGTTATAAAAAAATTGACTGAAAGACAATTTCATTATAATTTCCGATGTCATAAGTTTTTTGGATTGTGTAGGTGGAAAGATCGAACCCATAAACGTATGGGGATGTGCCTTGTGGCACAAGTCTTTAATATTCACGTAATCTTTTTTCCCAATATAGTTTGTACGAAAAAATACCGAAACTGTTAGCGAAGTCAGATTCTTTTAGGTATAGTAGACTTATAGTTGATTGCGTCTCCACAATCTCAAGAGCCCCCATTAACCTCTCTAGAACCTACTCTATTTACTGATCATGTTTTGCAGATCAGAACATAGATTAGAAGTTATTCGAACTCTGTGTGGCGGCAATCATAGTACAAAAAGTGGCACTTATGGGATCATTACAACCGCTCGGTTTTTGTCCACCAGAATGAACCAAGACCGCTTGTCGAGAGACAAGCTTGCCCCTAGTTCCCTTTGCCATAAGGAGTATGGACCTGTCTGTAGTCACTTGGGACTCTTGGTTAAGCAAACCGTATAGTTGATTGCGTCTCCTCAATCTCAAGAGCCTCATTAACCTCTCTAGAACCTACTCTATTTACTGATCATGTTTTGCAGATCAGAACATAGATTAGAAGTTATCCGAAATCTGTGTGGCGGCGATCAGAGTACAAAAAGTGGCACTCATGGGATCATACAACCGCTCGGTTTTTGTCCACCAGAATGAACCAAGACCGCTTGTCGAGAGACAAGCTTGCCCCTAGTTCCCTTTGCCAAAAGGAGTATGAAACTGTTAGCGAAGTCAGATTATTTTAGGTATAGTAGACTTATAGTTGATTGCGTCTCCTCAATCTCAAGAGCCCCATTAACCTCTCTAGAACCTACTCTATTTACTGATCATGTTTTGCAGATCAGAACATAGATTAGAAGTTATCCAAACTCTGTGTGGCGGCGATCATAGTACAAAAAGTGGCACTCATGGGATCATTACAACCGCTCGGTTTTTGTCCACTAGAATGAACCAAGACAGCTTGTCAAGAGACAAGCTTGCCCCTAGTTCCCTTTGCCAGAAGGAGTATGGACCTGTCTGTAGTCACTTGGGACTCTTGGTTAAGCAAACCGTATAGTTGATTGCGTCTCCTCAATCTCAAGAGCCCCATTAACCTCTCTAGAACCTACTTTATTTACTGATCATGTTTTGCAGATCAGAACATATATTAGAAGTTTTCCGAACTCTGTGTGGCGGCGATCAGAGTACAAAAAGTGGCACTCATGGGATCATACAACCGCTCGGTTTTTGTCCACCAGAATGAACCAAGACCGCTTGTCGAGAAAGAAGCTTGCCCCTAGTTCCCTTTGCGAGAAGGAGTATGGACCGGTCTGTAGTCACTTGGGACTCTTGGTTAAGCAACCCGTATAGTTGATTGCGTCTCCTCAATCTCCCCATTAACCTCTCTAGAACCTACTATATTTACTGATCATGTTTTGCAGATCAGAACATAGATTAGAAGTTATCCGAACTCTGTGTGGCGGCGATCAGAGTACAAAAAGTGGCACTCATGGGATCATACAACTGCTCGGTTTTTGTTCACCAGAATGAACCAAGACCGCTTGTCGAGAGACAAGCTTGCCCCTAGTTCCCTTTGCCAGAAGGAGTATGGACCGGTCTGTAGTCACTTGGGACTCTTGGTTAAGCAAACCGTATAGTTGATTGCGTTTCCTCAATCTCAAGAGCCCCATTAACCTCTCTAGAACCTACTTTATTTACTGATCATGTTTTGCAGATCAGAACATATATTAGAAGTTATCCGAACTCTGTGTGGCGGCGATCAGAGTACAAAAAGTGGCACTCATGGGATCATACAACCGCTCGGTTTTTGTCCACCAGAATGAACCAAGACCGCTTGTCGAGAAAAAAGTTTGCCCCTAGTTCCCTTTGCCAGAAGGAGTATGGACCGGTCTGTAGTCACTTGGGACTCTTGGTTAAGCAACCCGTATAGTTGATTGCGTCTCCTCAATCTCAAGAGCTCCATTAACCTCTCTAGAACCTACTCTATTTACTGATCATGTTTTGCAGATCAGAACATAGATTAGAAGTTATCCGAACTCTGTGTAGCGGCGATCAGAGTACAAAAAGTGGCACTCATGGGATCATACAACTGTTCGGTTTTTGTTCACCAAAATAAACCAAGACCGCTTGCCCCTAGTTCCCTTTGCCATAAAGAGTATGGACCGGTCTGTAGTCACTTGGGATTCTTGGTTAAGCAAACCGTATAGTTGATTGCGTTTCCTCAATCTCAAGAGCCCCATTAACCTCTCTAGAACCTACTTTATTTACTGATCATGTTTTGCAGATCAGAACATATATTAGAAGTTATCCGAACTCTGTGTGGCGGCGATCAGAGTACAAAAAGTGGCACTCATGGGATCATACAACCGCTCGGTTTTTGTCCACCAGAATGAACCAAGACCGCTTGTCGAGAAAAAAGTTTGCCCCTAGTTCCCTTTGCCAGAAGGAGTATGGACCGGTCTGTAGTCACTTGGGACTCTTGGTTAAGCAACCCGTATAGTTGATTGCGTCTCCTCAATCTCAAGAGCTCCATTAACCTCTCTAGAACCTACTCTATTTACTGATCATGTTTTGCAGATCAGAACATAGATTAGAAGTTATCCGAACTCTGTGTAGCGGCGATCAGAGTACAAAAAGTGGCACTCATGGGATCATACAACTGCTCGGTTTTTGTTCACCAAAATAAACCAAGACCGCTTGCCCCTAGTTCCCTTTGCCATAAAGAGTATGGACCGGTCTGTAATCACTTGAGACTCTTGGTTAAACAAACCGTATAGGCCCAAGCCACTATGTCCCACGAGTTGTTATCCTTACTATAATCAGCATCGGTATATATACTTGTGTTTGGAGTACTAGTTATCCGATGTGGGATAAGTTATAGATCAGGTCACAAGGGATTGTAATTAAGTTAACACATGCACTCTCACGTGCTCCTCCTCATTAACTAGTTGGAAACCCTAATTTTAAGTACCCCAGTCCGTTAGTCAGCAAATTACGTGACTGCGTAAACAAAATTAGCCTTATATAACATTTTCTAAATTCCCTAAAACGGCGCATTTCACATTGACAGCATCTCATCAAGAGCTTCCCACTTGACTTCGACTCGTCAGATGATTTCTTGATTGATCACAACTAGTCAAGAATAGCCTCTGCCCTCACACAGGCGGCAAATTGTTCTTTGACTAATCATTGTAGTGGTGACTGGTGAGAGGTCGTGATTAGTGAGAAGCCCTGTAGAGGAATCAGTCCACATGCAGCCTTTGAATGATTGAGTCACCTTATTTTCGGTTTCAATCAGGTTCAGAGGCTTTGAAAACTCTTCCTTCCACTTTGAGTCCACGTGGATCACTATGGTTTCTCCATCTTCCATCACCGTCGGTTTCGCTTTGTCCATCTTGTAACGACCCGGTTTATAAAATTTGGGCCAGATTTTATCTTATTTTATCAAACCCATTAGGCCTAATTTGACCTTCTTTCGTTTGTCGACACAAGCCGTACACGCATGTGTATGCACCTCCATCTTTGTTAACCTAGCCTCGCAACCAGAGAAAGAGAGAGAGAGAAGAGAAGCGTGAAGGAGAAAAGAAAATGTGAGGAAAGGAGAAGGGGTTCGTGAGAGAGAAGCAAATGAGAGAGGAGAGAGCGAGGAAGTGAAGCCTTCGTCTCTATCTCCTTTGGTAGACTCTCCGTCTCCGTTCACCACCACCGAACTTGTGTGAAAATTCCATCACGACTGCAGCCACTATCAATGATCATACCAGAACTTCCAAACACCACTCCCCGCCATCTGATCCCGTGAGGAGAAGCAAGGGTGCATCAACACCGAGTCGCCACCTTCTCGACTGGGCCGCCATTACTCACCACCACCGTTGATCTATTGCCCATAGACACCACCATCATTTGTGAGTCATTTTATGACAAGCCGATCCGAGTTATTCTTCATCGAATTTGTTGCGTTTGTTTCCCGAGGGTTATTGAATGTTGATCTGCCATTATTATTGTACCTTCTGCTGCAAGTTTCCTCATCTCCATATTTGGTTGCTGTTACGTTGTTGTGGTGTTTGTCATTGCATTTGGTAAGTAAGAGGACTTTAATCTCAGATACCCCTCCATACAAGAGGAGAATTCTAACTGCCCCTCATAAATCCGATTGCCCCTCTTATAATTGAATTGTTGATTTTATCCTTCATTAAAATAAAACAAAAAAGAAAAATCGAAAAAAAAAAAGAAAAAGCAGCAGCGGTTTGGTAAAAAATTTAATTGAAATCAATCCTACAATTTAATCCTCTAAACCAACCAAACCAACTAAAATTTAATTCTATTGCTCCTCTTGTCGTCTTCTTCCTCTCACGTTGTCTTCTTCCTCTCATTTTTCCACCATTGACAAAATCGGAGGCGTGAAATTGAAGGTTAGTTGTTGCTGTTTCTTATACTATTTTTCGATTTCTTGATTGAATTATCAAGTTCATGCCATAGGTAAAACAATCAATACATAGTTTCTTCTCAATTAGAAAACTTCATAGTAAAGAAAATTTTGATTTTTTTTTTTACTCATTGGAGCTACTGAGATAGTTGGGTAATGCTATTAGAAACTGATATTGTTAATTAAATAGGATATCTTGATTAACTGAGCAATAAATCGTAATAACTAGTGATGATTCGTATGATGAACCAAACTTTCTGGGTACAACTAGCACAACTGGACATATTAGTACGAGTAGGATGAACCAAACTTTCTGGGTACTACTGGTACAACTAGCATAACTGGACATCTTAAGTGAATTAGTACGACTAGTACAACTGGTACAACTATGATAAGATTACCTTACGATTGTTTTGTTCTTTTCAGGGGAAATGAGTAGCAGTGGTTGCACAGTCATATGTTTTGATTATGGGGGATTCTATTCAAAAGACGGTTATAAAATTATATGGAATTCTGTAGAAGATGAGATTCACACTTTAGTGATGAGGAAATCTTTGGAGAATGTCACTTATCTTGGATTAGTGGAGGGAATTTGCAGAAAGGTTTTGATAGATGCAGCTACATCTCAGCTGAAAATTAGTTACTATCCAATGGTCTTGAACACGAAGAAACCATCATATATTTAGATGACAAAAATGTTTTTGGTTATCTACTACAAATGAGTAAAGATCAATGTAGAAGTGTTCTACATGTGGAGTTCATCAAGGATGTTGATCAAAGTCATGGAAGCATGCATGTTTCAAGAGAGGATCATGGAGTTGACGTTGATGTAGGTCCAAGTAATGATGAGCTGTTTTCTACCGCTAGAGATGGTTTAGTATTACCGGACAGTGAAATGCAAGACAATGAAATGCAAGACAATGAGATGTAAGAAAATGATACAGATCCTCTACAAAGATATGAGCTCGTGTATGATGATGATACAGAAGTCAGACATTCTGATAGAAACTCGCAAGTAAGTCATGGATGGGAAGATGGTTTAGATATATATATAAATGTCAAGAATTTGACACTAGGCGAGAACTGCAAGCTCTCCTGCAGAAAGGTGCACATGAGAATGGTTTTGAGTATGAAACGAAGAAGCCTGAACCCACATGTTTCGTGGTAAAATGTTGGGGAACAAAAGAGGGATGCAAGTGGGGTTTAAGAGCTTATGTGCGTATGAGCTTAAATAGTTTCACTATTGTCACTTACAACAAGGTGCACACATGCTCTCGGGTTACTACAAGTACAATCAGACAAAAAAGGAAAGGCACACCACACTTAGTTGCAGCTGTTTTGGCTGAAGACTATCCAGGTCGATTCGACAGAACAGATTCAAAAACGCTGATCAATATGGTTCAAGGCAGGCTTGGCGTGAAAGTATCGTACTCGACAGCGCTGAGAGGAAAAAATAAAGCTGCTAATGAGGTGCGGGGAAGTTCTGAGGAGAGTTATCAGTGGCTATATTCTTATTTGTACATACTAGATAAAGTGAATCCGGGTACATGGACTTATGTTGAATTAGATGAGCAGAAAAGGTTTAAGTACCTATTCTTTGCATTGGGAGCTTGGATAGAAGGGTTTCTATCGATAAAGAAAGTCATCATTATAGATGGAACCCACCTGAAGAACGTATATGGTGGAGTTCTAATCGTTGCTTTAGCTCAGGATCCTGATCATCATCATTATCCCATTGCTTTTGGTGTAGTTGATGGTGAGAAAGATGCAAGTTGGACGTGGTTTCTGAATCAATTGAAGTCAGTAACACCAGATGTCCCTGGAATGGTGTTTATTTCGGATAGGAATCCAAGCTTGATCAAGTCAATAAGGGAAGTGTTCCCTTTCTCTCAACATGGGTACTGTGTAAGGCATTTGTCACAGAATGTGAAAGGACATGTTGCCACCAACAGAGATGCATGTGCGAAGAAGTTCATCGAGTGCGCTAAAGCTTATACAGAGGTGAGTTCGGAAAACTCTATAGTGCTTTTAGAATGAAATATTCATCTGCTGCCGAGTATTTAGACAAAAGTGTTGATGAGAAAAAAATAGGCAAAATGCTATTTTCCAGGAGAAAGGTACAACATAGATACCACCAATACTGTAGGATCTATCAATGGTGTTTTTGTAAACACAAGAAAGTACTCGCTGTTGCCAGTGATTGGTGTAATTGTTGCCAAATTGGCTGAATGGTGGAACACCCATAGGCAGACTGCCGCTGAAGTCCCACTGTCACAGAAGCTTGTGCCTTTGGTGGAGAACGAAATGGATGTGAGATGTGTGGATGCAAAGAAACTCATAGTGCAAGAGTTAAACAGTTATCTCCATGAATACAATGTGATTAGGCTTGATGGAAAGAATTATTTGGTTGATATGACTAGGAAAACTTGTTCTTGCAAGTATTTTGATATAGACAGATACTCATGTGTGCATGCAATTGCTGCTGCCATCCATATGAGCAGAGATAGGGAACTTCATCTACAAGAGTTTTACTCCAAATATTATTTGGTAGAGCTATGGGCATTGGCATACTCCAGGACAATCTATCCAGTTCCTCATATGTCTGAATGGGTTGTACCTGAAAAGATACAAGCACAAGAAGTCTTACCTCCGGAATATGAAGTAAAAGGAAAACAGCAACAGAAAAGATTCCCATCAGCTGGAGAACATCGTGGAAGAGGAAGAGGAAGAAGAGGAAGAGGAAGAGGAAGAGGTGGACGCTGAGCTCAACGGTTTGGGATTGATGGTAGTGAAGAATAATTTATGTCTTTGTTTTAAATTATGTGAACTATGTGTGCAACTTTGTATGACCAAGACTTGTATGCATGTTATTTCTATCAGGTATGACTAGGCACCACTAGTACAACTCTATATTCCACGTCTAATATGTCTGGTACGACTGGTGCGACTAGTACCACTCGTTTCAAGTACAACTAGTTCAACTATATTTTAGTTGTACTCAAGTCCAACTGAGAAGACTGATACGACAATGCTTTCTACAAAAATGTCAATAACACAATTTGTAAATGTTTTTGTAAACATATTTCCATATAAAATAGGCCATAGAACATGTGCAAATATATTTGAACATTTCATAGTTAAATAAATTTGATCCACGGAAATGTTTGATCCATGAAAATGTGTTGTCTACACAATCTACCTTATACTTTTAAGGTTACTTTGTAAATCTTAACCACACAAACATGAAAACCATGAAAGTTTGTATTTTTATACTAGTTATAGCATTAGAATATTAGTTTATTTACTAAATTTTACAAGTACAACTAAAAATGTTTAATTTAGGGTATGATACTGCTGATTACAAAATTTTACAACTTTATGTCTTTAGGGTACAACTCAAAACTGGGTACAACTATGTTATAAAAAAACTGGATTCAATTTATTTTGGGAGGACTTTGTTAATATTTTCTAGGATTTAATCTTTTTCTCCTCTTTAAACTTCTGACGGTTAAAATCCATACATCTAAAATGAGAAGAAGAAGAAAGTGCTTCAATGCAAAGATATTCATTTCCTCTTTTGACGGCGCACGTGACTTCATATTTTATCCATTTTTAACTTCATTTTAAACTTCGTGCCACACGTTTTTTTGCTGCCACACTTTTTTAAAATTCTGTTTTAGTTGGTCTAGTTCTGCTAGTTGTACCGTTTAATTTAACACATAAAAAAAAGACAGGCATAAAATATATATGTCCAAATCCTAAAAAAACACAAAGACAGGTTTCCACATAACAGACATAACATAAGTTCAAAGGCCTAAGTTACTTAATAACAATCCTTCACCAAACGTGAACGAGGCACCTTCCTTCTTCGCTTGGGAGTCTTAGGGCTTGATTGGTAAGTGTTGTAGAATCTGTACACAGCCATAATTTTTTTAAAGCACTAAATTTTTTTCAATCATACTTTACACAGATTTTTTAAAGCTACTGATATTTCTTTCCTTTTTTGATTTTTAATTTATTTATTTGCTGCTTGGGCTTGAAGACTAGGTAGTTTGTGGATTTTCACCTTCGTAGGAGTTTGGACTGTATCCACATCGTCTCCACCTAACAAAAATCAACTAAAATCGATTATATTAAAAATAAATCTCCAATGGTTTGGCTCATTAAGGAAAATAAATCTCCACTTACCAGCTAGAGCCTTCTCCATAGCCTTCTCCACCGACGCTAACACTATCTCCGCAGCTGCCCTAGCCTCAGCCGCCACAGTCTCCACGGTCTCCGCAGCCTCCATCATCTCCAAAGCTGCCGCAGCCGCAGCAGCCTTAGCCTTCTCCTTCTCTGCAGCTGCCGCAGCTGCAGCAGCCTTAACCTTCTCCTTCTCAACAGCTGCCGCAGCCTCCGCCTCAGCCTTCTCTGCAGCCTCCTTCTCCGCCTCCGCCTTCTCTTCAGCCGCGTCTCTCTCTGCCTTCTACTTCTCTGCAGCTGCCGCAGCCGCAGCAGCCTCAGCCTTCTCCTTCTCCACAGCTGCTGCAGCCTCCGCCTCAGCCTTCTCTGCAGCCTCCTTCTCCGCCTTCTCCTTCTCTTCAGCCGCGGCTCTCTCCGCCTTCTCCTTCTCTTCAGCCGTGGCTCTCTCCGCCATCCCCCTCTCTACAGCCGCAGCAGCCTCCGTCATCTCCCTCTCTTCAGCCGTTTTCTCTGTGACATAAAAAAAAATAAACTTCAATATTCAAAACAAAAAAAAATTCTCAAAAATTGTTTCTTACCAAAATCATTATATCCACCATACTCAAAATCTGGAGGATTTCTTTGCTCTTCCACGAAGCTCTCCACAGCTACCAACCTTGTATCCAAACCCTCAATCTTGTCTTTAATTTCCTTGAACCCTTCTTCCATTAAGCTCATCATCCTTTTCATTTGCTCGGCTATTGGCTCAATCACAGGTTCTTGTTCAGCTGGCTCACCTATTGCCGCACCTTCGTTTTGGACATCTTCTTCTTGGACATTTTCGATAACTCGGGATTGAACATCGGCCTTGAAGACATCCTCCCACAGTATCTTCCCTTGTTGGCAGATTATAAACTTGTTCCACCCATCAACAATAGGGTCAGCTACATCTGAATCATCCTTCAGTTCAAAGTCCTGACACTGTGTCTCTTCCATGGCTTTCTCTATGAGATCTACTTCCTCACCCTCAGCAGTCAAAATACTAGTAATGTCCTGAAGTATAACGGAAAAAAATTACTGTCAAACTAGTACAAGTAGTACGAGTAGTACGAATACTAGGCCAACTACTGTCAAACTAGGCCAACTACTGTCAAACTAGTACGATTACAATTGAACCCAATAACAAAAAGTAAAATACCTTTGTATCTCCAAGATGCTCATTTATTGAACCCAATGAATATCCAGTTGTGCCAGTCTGCGTGAACTCCCATTTGCACATTCTTGGACAATCATCTTCTGCATTTGTTACTTTCACCCGAAATTGTGTCTTCAGGGTTGGAATACATTCAAACGCCAAAATCTGCACATATAATTAGACCAGTTAGACTAGTTGTGCTATTCGGACTAATTAAAACAGACGGACTAGTTGTACTATTCAGACTAATTAAAACAGTCGGAAATATGACTTACTTCCAAAGGGTTGAGGAACCCAGAAAACGTCAAACTCGCTTTCTTTGGGATCGATCCTTTGAAATGCTTCCCCATATGATAAATCTCTTTGATGTTGTCATCGAAAGTAAACCGTCCCCACGAGAATGTCTCACACAGCTCGAGACTATCAACCATCCTCAGAATGAAAGGCTATATGGCTACTCCATGCTTTGATCTCCCTCTTATCACTGTCGCCAAGAAGTACAGGACAGCCATCCTTAGCCGATTCCTAGTGTCATTATACCTCATCCCCTGAAGTGTTTTTAGCACAACTTCAGCTGTAATTTTTTCGTCTTTAAAATGGTTCCTAGCAAACCTCTCGCCACCTAACTACGAGTAATTGGCTGGGTACTCGTGGCAGTACAGTCCCGAGAGGAGAGCATGCTCTCTGATGGAGTATCTAATGGGCATTCCATTTACCACAAACCAAGCCTGTCTACCCTTCTCTGTTTGTACCGTGCGTAGAAGCAACATCTACAGCCCCATCACCTTTCTTGTTGCATAAGTCTTCATGTGAAATAGGTGCTTGAACTGCGGGTGGTTCAGAAACCAACTCTTCTCATCCTCTTCCAAAATTGGAAATACTTCCTCCTTAAATTTGTGTTGCAAGCATTTGGTACTTAGCTTACATCCCTTTCGATATTCGGTGGGATTGAAGAAATATTCGAGAGGCCGCATTGGTTCTTCTACATCATCATCATCATCATGCTGCAAAAATAAGAAAACTGATTTAGTATACTGCTGTCAAACTAGTACAACTAGTACGATTACTAGGCCAACTACTGTCAAACTAGTACGATTACTATGCCAACTACTGTCAAACTAGTACGATTACTAGGCCAACTATTATCAAACTAGTACGACTAGTACGAATACTAGGCCAACCATTATGATTACTACACCAACTAGTGTCAAACTAGTACGACTAGTACGATTAGTATGACTACAATCTAGTACGACTAGTTCACCTACTCATACTACTCAGACTCGACATTTCATGCAATCCAATTATACTAGTTCAAATAATTACACTAGTTATAATTACCGTTCTAGTTGAACTAGTTAAACTACTCTTACTAGTCCGACTAGTTGGACCCAATTATACAACAAATTTAGAGTTTACCAGTTGTGGTGGTGGTTGCGACGACGAACCGATTGCCGGTTCTGAAATCGAAGGCGGGCCGGTTGCCGGTTGCACCGCCAGAGCCACAAAAGGTTCTTTTTCTCCTTCAGTCACCAAAGGCAGACTTTCTTCTGCTAGTTCAGTCACCGGAGCCGCCGGAAGCGGAGCACTGGACTTTGATTTCTTCTGTGAAATCTTCTCTTTTCCTCGCAGTGGCTCCGGACGCTTCTCACCCTTTCATTTCCTCTTCGCTGGCGGATTTGAACTCGACTGCAGCGGATTTTCTTCTTCTCCTTCAGTCACCGGACCCGCCGGAGGAGGAGGCGGAGCACTAGAAGTTTCGTCTGTTGATTTTGATTTCTTCTTCAGCGTCTTCTCTTTCCTTTGCAGTGCCGCAGGACGCTTCTCCGCCTCTGTTTTCTTCTTCGCCAGCGGATTTGAACTCGACGACAGCGGCGGCGATGAAGTATGATCTGGCGAAGGTGTTCTCAACCGAAGCCCTTTCGTACGCGCCATGAGATCGATAAATTAATCAGATTTTTGATTGGTGGTTTAGGTTCTCGGAGAAGATGAAAAGTGGAAATTGGTGGTTCATCGGAGAAGATGAAAAGTTGTAAAAGTTAGCGGTTTGATCAAAAAGTTAGGGATTTGGAAGTTGTTTTTCGTTTGGGTTTGGGCTGGATTTAGATTTAGGTTTGGGCCGGATTTAGATTTAGGTTTGGGCCAAAACCCAATAGCTATTATTTGGTTGGTTTGTAATTTAGAAGATTTCAGATACCCTTCATCGTTATTTTACGCGTTTTCTATTAAAACAAAAATCAAAAAGAAATAAAATATTATAACAGGGGCAAATCAGATTATCTTTTTGTACAGAGGGGTATTTCAGATTAGAGTCCTAAGTAAGATCACGTCAAGTGTTATGATTGTAAGGATGTTTCCCTTGGTTACTTGAGGACTAAGTAATGTGTGAATCACCTTGTTTCTAGGTTAAGTGCTGCAGACCGTGATGAACAACTTGTCGTGAGATCTTCTTTTTGTCGTTGTTACCGTCTTCCGCTCATTCGAAAAATCAAAAGTGAGGGCGGGATTTGTGGATTCTTAAGGCTTCTACTTAATTGATATCCGGAAATGTTAGTTCTAGGAAATTGTTTGTTGATTGTGGTAATGTGAAAGATTGATAATATTAGTTGTTTATGCGTATGAGTTGAGGATATATTAAATAATATGAAATGTTAGTGGGAAGTATATGTGATTTATAAAGTCGGACTGAGAGCGCAGACATGGTGATCCCATTTAAGTCTGTACTTTGGCGAAGTTGGACTGAGAGCGAAGACATGTCGATCCCGTTTAAGTTGTACTTCAGTGCATTCGGACTGAGAATGATAACAAGACGATTCCATTAAAGCTCATTAACCGGCTGACGAGCCAAAGGGTGGTGAAAGACCTTTCGAGGTGCCCGACCAGCCCAGTGTCATGATATTTTATGTTGAGTTAATGGTGGTGAAGACCTTTTGAGGTGCCGACCAGCCGAGTGTCATGTGATTTGTGTTGAGTTGTGATATGGTTAGAAATACTTATTGATGGTTGTTTGCTCTAGAGTTAGTATTTGCGTGTTTTGTTAAATAATGGTGTTGCGAATCAATGGGCGGACATGACCAACCTCACTGAGTGACTTTGTTACTCACCCCCTCATTTTCCCCTCTTTAGTGTGTGCAGGTGTGGTTCTTGTGGTAAAAGTTAGGACGCGAGATCTAGGACATGAAAGTGACGAGAACGGGTGTTATCTCCTTGAAAATGAGGTCGCCGTTGACAATATCATACAATTTATTCAACACACTCTGGCCATTCCAATGAGAATCCCTTTCTTGCTCCTCAAGGTAGAGTTGGCGGCAAGACAAATGATCATTCTTGTAATCTCCTGCCTTGTAAAATAATACGTCTTCCAAATCCAATCCTGAGAATCAAGACCTTGGAGCCAGTGTTAGGTCGTGGCCATGTTTGGCTTCCCCTCTGTTAAATCCTCATTCTTGATGATGAAGCTAGTGGCGAGGGAGAGAGATTTCAATCTCATCAGGAATTAGTTCCGACAAGCTTAAACTAAAAACTTGTACGAAACGTGATGTAGAAGATCAAAATCATTTTCTCTTGATGGTGAATAAAGAAGTTGTAGTTACCAATTCTGAAACTTATTGGAGGTGTTTGGACGGTTTCACCATAATCCGATGCACTTTTGTGAAATAATCTATATAGAATTTTAGGAAACCCATAAAGAATAACAGTCTTCATCAAATCGGCTCTTTTGATACACTTTATGAGGGTCTTGAAAGCCACTCTTCCCTACGGATAATTTGCAAATGCCTCGACATCTATGACTAGCCTGGCATAGTTGAACTGTGTGGGTGGATCCCTCTTCTTTGCCTCAATAAATCCAGCGAAGATGAATGAATATCCTAACCTAAGCTTCTCATCCCTTGTCCACTCCCCCGCACGCTTAGATGCTTATGTAAGATCATCAATGGTGGGGCCAACATCTATACTAACGCCAAGCTTCTCCCAAAAAAGTTTCATCTCAGGAGTAACTTCTGCTTCCTCCGGTTCCTCAACATTCTCGTAGTTGAGACCGGTGAGTTGTTCAAACTCATTGAGTGAAAACCGCAGTGGGGTTGCATTTATAAGACTCCATATCTCATACTTCTTCTTGCAGTCCAGCTGAAAACCAAGTATAAACTGCACCACCCTCGACGCCCAGCCAAAATTCAGTTTGTAAAACTGTAGAAAAACACCAAGCCTTGATTCCAAAAGCTCTTCCCATATATATTCTTCCAGTACTGCTTCCAATGCAGGAAACAACTTCCCATTGTTGCTGTAGTAGGCTATACTTTTTCCAGGTTGGGGCTCCTCGCCCTTTGTGAATAATCTTCTTGGAAACTTGGGCTGCTTCTCCATCCTGCAAAACCAAGGACGACATAAATATCCAAGAATTATATAATTATTAGCAAAACCCAGAAGTCTAGTTCAGAAAGAAGTCTACTTTTCTCCGAGAAGTCTACTTTTCTCCAAGTAGTCTACTTTTCTCTGAGAAGTCTACTTAAAGAGAAGTCTACTCAATAGAGAGAGAAGTCTACTCAAAAGAAAAGTTTACTCGAAAGAGAAGTCTACTCGAGAAGTCTGATACGAATTCTAAAATAAATCACTAGTTACATAAATTACCTTTGCGAAAACTGAAATCCGGCGGAGACAACCAACAACTTCGTCGACATTTGTAAATCCTAACAAAAAATTTCCAAATAAGCAGCGGCGATGATATCTAGGGCCAAAAATTGAATCTAACAAATGTCGAACAAAGAGAAATGAGGACAGAATTACCAGCAGTAACGAGGCGATGAGGCGACAAGGCAACAGAGGCGGCGATGAAAAGAGATGAACGAAATCGATTAAGGTCTATATACAGATAAAGAGATCTACAGAAGTGAGAGAACTGAGAGAGAGGAACAAAGATTACCTTTGTTGACAATTTACAAATGGCAGTGACGAGTTCAAACAGCAGCGGCGACGACGGAAAGAACGGCGACAGAAATGGCGACAAGAATCCCCCAAACGGTGGTTACGAGTTCAGAGAAACTAGGGTTTGTGGAATAAAAAGTAAATGCTGCTCTTTCTGGTAAAATAGAATATATATAGGCCGGTTAATAATAGGTTAGTAAAATTGTTCGGTTCAGTCGAAGTGTTTTTATTTTAATCGGACATAACCAGTCAAAAAAATCTACTTTTGAGTCTAATTCGGTACGAGAAGTCTACTTGAGATGTTTACTTTGGTCTGCGAAGTTTATTAGAGAAGTCTACTCGAAAAGTTTACTTAACCCTAAACCCTATATCAAATTTTTTGATTAAAACTTATATGAAAACATTAATTTACTTACCATATTGACAAATCATAGTTAAAATAACAAATATACGAACCATGATCATTAACTGAACCATAAACAATGATTCATATAGAATTTGTGCAAACCTCAACCCTAACCTTTCTGAATTGTATACTCATGAAACTTATAAATTGATTCATTTTCATGAAATTTTATTTTATATAGATGCTAAATGTATATGTTTTAGTTGTGTATATAATTTTTTTACCAATTTTTTTTTCATGATTTTTTTAATTAATGGTAAAGAAATTATTAGAGAGTAGACTTCTCCAAAAAGTCTACTCGAGAGAAGTCTATTCGAAAACCCGAGAAGTCTACTTAGCATTCATTTCTAACCTAATTTATCTACGATGATTTAAATTGATTATTTTGTATCAAATTTTACTTTTAATAGGTGTAAAAAGAATATGTCTTTGTTATGTTGATGATTGTTTTACCAAATTATTTTTCATGACTTTTTTAATTAATGGTAAAGAAATTATTAGAGAGTAGACTTCTCCAAGAAGTCTACTGGAGAACCCGAGAAGTCTACTTAGTATTCATTTCTAACATAATTTATCTATGATGATTTAAATTGATTATTTTGTGTCAAAATGTTTTTTAATAGGTGTAAAAAATATATATTTATGTTGTGTATCTAATTTTTTTATGAAATTATCTTTCATGATTTTTAAAATTAATTTTAAACAAATTATTAGAGAGTAGACTTCTCCAAAAAGTCTACTCAAGTAGACTTTTCTGGGATAAAACAGTAATTGCAGCTGGCGTTTTTTTTTTTTTTTTTGTCAGAAGGGTTAATGTTGTAATTTTACTACCTATGTGAGTTATTTTTGTCAAACATGCAATATGGGGTCTAGTTTTGCATTTCAACTCAAGTTTTGATTTATATTCAGCAATTCCCCATAAAAATTTGAGTTAATATTTTTGTTAAAATAGATGATTGGTATTTTTGATGTATAAGTTGCAGTATGTATTATTTAAAATAAAATTAAATAAAAATATTAAACCTGATATTTATTTAAAAATTATAATAATAAAATTGAATAAAGAAATTAATACTAATTTGAAATTCATCAAACTAAAAAAAATATTTTAGAAAATAATAAAAAACAGATCTTAAACTTTTTAATGTTGTTTGTATATTAGCTAAAAACATTCATATATATAATATTATTTAAGTAATTGTTTAAAATACCACATAAAATCAATAATTAATTATATAAGAAAACTTAATTTTGGATAATTCCAATGTTTACAAATATTTTTGACAAGTAATGTTAAAGATATTTTCGAGCTGATTTTAATCAACAAAACTGATTATAAAAAACTAGAATTATTTAAAAGATTTTTTATTCACAGAAAAAACTACACTAGTGCAAAATAATTAGGGATACTTGCAAAAATGACCTAAAATTTGATTTAAATTGCAAATCTAACCCACAAAAATCACTTTCTCAATATTTACCAGTTTGTGTCCAAACAATCCCTCATAGTTTTAGTTATTCACGAAATTGCCATTGTTTTTAATTAATTTTATTTATTTTCGGAAATTCAATTGACCAACTAATCCTCATCTTCCTCACTTATTTACGAAAATGCCATCATCATCAGTTCACCCAACCACCATTTTCAACCAATTTTGAAGCTTTAATGGTGGCAAAAACCCATTTTTGAGTTTGTTGAGCTCATTATTTTCCCTTTAAGCTTCTATTCTTCCATTTCCTCTCTATTTTCTTTCCAAAAACTCTATAATTGTCTATTAAAAAGTTGAAGTTCATAAAAATTTCTATATTCCGGCGATTTGGTTGTTTGTTGCGGTTGTGCTTCTTTCATTGTGGCTAGGATCGAAGATCTTGACCAGAAAAGAAGCTAAAGGCGAGTGGTAAGTCGGATTTTCAGTCAATTTTGGTGTTTTTCAGTTCTGGGCTCCGAAAGTAGACTTCACTCAGTCCGAATGAAGTCTACTAGTCAACGCCCAGGTTAGTTTTGCAATTGACCGCATGAAAAAGTAGACTTCTTTTGGTCCGAATGAAGTCTACTCCATTTCCTTTGATAACAAAAAAAATGGAGTAGACTTCTCGAGTAGACTTCTTTAGAAGCAGGTCATTTTTGCAATTGACCAACCTTTGACTTTTCAGAGTAGACTTCTCTATAAAAATTAGACTTCTCGGAGAAGTCTACTTTCGTAAGTAGACTTCTGGCAGGTCATTTTTGCAATTGACCAAAAAGTCAAATATTTTTCAATTACAAAAATGACCTGCCAGAAGTCTACTTACAGAAGTAGACTTCTCCGAGAAGTCTACTTTAGAAAGTAGACTTCTCCGAGAAGTCTACTTTTCATAGAGAAGTCTACTAATATTTTGGCAATTGCAAAACTAACCTGCGAGAAGTCTACTTTTATCCGAGAAGTCTACTTTTCTTGTTTTAAAAAAAAAATCATTTATATACAATATATAACGAATTTTTATGATTTTCGTGATCCTAAGCTTCTGTTATTAAGTTTTCTTGCTTATGTATAAGTTTTGCATGTTTATATTTTATAGGTATAGTCGAATGAGTTTTCATGTTTTATATGATACTTAACTTATTAAGAGTAGACTTCTTAGTCTACTATAGAAGTCTACTAAGTAGACTTCATTCAACTTACCGAGAAGTCTACTTATGCAACGTTGATGTCTAATGTGGTTTGGATTTGGTTTTTTTTTTCACAGAGAATGGTTCACATACCCACTGTTTATGGAGAATGGGTTAAGACTGAATCAGTTTGGCAGTTCGAGGTGGATAATAACAAAGGAGGGTGGATGTTGTTCTTAAGAGATGGTTGCACACATGTTGAGCTTCTTGGAATGGTGCAAGAGGATTATATGCTGGAAAAGGAAACAAAGGTGGAGTTATCCTATCCCTTACCACCTCAGATGCTTCAACAAATGCCTCATGATTCTCCGCCTATGTATGTCACAAATGATAGACATGTTCAGAGCTTGATTGAGTTAAGTAAGATGCATGGTGTTCGCCTTTGTGTTTCGAGTAGGATAGTGGACCATGAGAATGATGATGTGGATGGACATGCGGATACGTGCTCTGATGCTGAAGAAGATTGGGATGAAGACGCTGAAGATTGGGATGAAAACGTTAAAAATGAGGATGAAGCTGATAGTTTGAATGAAGATGAAGTTAATCAGAATATGAAAGAAAAGTATGATGACTCAGATGTGGATTACAGTGAGTACGGGAAAGTTAAAGATGAGGATGAAGTTGAGGGTGTAAGAGAGCGTTGTGGTGGTTTTGATCGACTGGATAGTAGTTGGTCGTCTAAAATCTTTGTTAATCAGAGTTTTCCTAGAAAGGAGAAGCTTGTATCTGAGTTGCGATTGATGGCAGTTATGAAGAGATTTGCTTTCAAAGTATATAAGTCTACAACGTCTTTGTTTGTAGCAAAATATTCAGTCAAAGGATGCGTTTGGATGGTTAGAGCGGGTGTGAAGAACGAAGCAAACACATTCTGGGTGACAAAGTATCTGAAAGATCATACTTGTTATGTGATAGACCGGTCAGCTCATCGTAGACGTTGTACACCTAAGTACATTGGGGCTCTGTTTGTGGAACGAGTTGGCATAATCGATGGAATTGTGCCAAAGCATATCAGAGATTCTATGAAGGTGATGTTTGGTCTAAACCTCAGTTACACCACATCTTATAGAGCTTTGATATATGCCCAACAATTGGTGAGAGGAACAGCAGAAGATGGATATGAGAAGCTGCCTTCTTATTTGCGTCAAATTGAGAGAGCTAATCCGGGAAGTGTCACAGACCTTGTATGCGATGAGATGGATCGATTTAAGTACCTGTTTATTTCATTTGGAGCTTCCATAGCTTGTTTTCAGTACTTGAGGCGAGTGATTGTTGTAGATGGGACTCATCTAACTGGGAAGTATGGAGGTGTTTTGCTAGTGGCAGCCGCACAGGATGGTAACTTTCAGATATTTCCTTTGGCTTTTGAAATTGTGGATTCTGAGTGTAATGATTCATGGAATTGGTTTTTCACCAAATTGAGTAGATATTTCTCAGATGGGTATCCGCTTGTCCTAGTTTCTGACCGGCACGACTCCATAGCTGATGCATTTAAGAACGTCATACCATGGGCAACACGAGGTATATGTTACTATCATCTGCAGCAAAACATTGTGACTAAGTTTTACGGGAAGCAACTCATGTACTTGGTGAAAGGTGCTGCATATGCACATACGACTTACGATTATAATCGATACATGGACGCAATCCGAGAGGTAAACCCCAGACTTGCTCAATATTTGGAGACTGCGGACCCGAGGTTATGGTCACGAGTCCATTTCCCGGGAGACATGTACAACATAAAGACTAGCAACATCGCAGAATCGATCAATGCGGCTGTTAAGGAAGCCAAAGGGTTTCCCATCACATTTCTGTTAGAGTTTATAAGAACAAAGCTCGGGAGATGGTATCATAAAAGGCGTGAAGATGCTCTAAGTCTCACAACGAGCCATACCCGTGGAGTAGAGTATCTATTGGCAATTCGAGAATATGAGGCAGGAGATTTGAAGGCAGAACCCATTGATGGCTGGTGTTTCTTTGTTAAGGGTGGAGCACGAGATTGTATTGTTGATTTGCAACAAAGGAAGTGTTCTTGTGGTGTGTATGATGTTGAAAAAATCCCTTGCTCACATGTTATTGCAGCGGCAGAAGAGGCCAACGTGAAACTGTCAACACTTGTGTGTCCATCTTACTCACGGAAATCCTTATATGTGGCCTACTCCCATCCCATTAACCCGCCTATTTCTGATGAAAATGATGTCAAGAAGGAACCATGTGGTGTTCCAGTCATAAAGATTCCTCCTGGAAGAAAGAAAAAATCTAGATGGCAAACTTGGCTAGAAATGTCTAGGAAGAAAGGCACAAGACCAAGAAAGATGCATAAGCAATACAGTTGCTCCAAGTGCAAGCAACCTGGTCATACTCGCCCCTATTGTGTAAGTTAATATTTACATTGTACTTAGTGTGTTTTGTTTTATCTCATGCCAAGTCGTTATGTAGTCTAACTTCAATAAAATCATATGTAGAGATTCGATGATGGTGCTGATTGAATCTGAACAAGTCGAGAAGTCTACTTGACACAAGAGAAGTCTACTAGGTTGTCAAGATATGTAATATAAATGGGGGGAAATGTCCCTTTGATTCATCATTAAGTTATGTATTATTATTGTCTTTAAGAAGTCTACTAGAGTCTAGAGAAGTCTACTTGATAAGAAGTCTACTCGTGACACGAGAAGTCTACTAGGTTGTCAAGATATGTAATATAAATGGGGGAAATGTCCCTCTGAATCATCATTAAGTTATGTATTATTATTATCTTTAAGAAGTCTACTCGAGTCTAGAGAAGTCTCCTTGATAAGAAGTCTACTCGTGACACGAGAAGTCTACTACGTTGTCAAGATATGTAATATAAATGGGGGAAATGTCCCTCTGAATCATCATTAAGTTATGTATTATTATTGTCTTTAAGAAGTCTACTCGAGTCTAGAGAAGTCTACTTGATAAGAAGTCTACTCGTGACACGAGAAGTCTACTCGTGACACGAGAAGTCTACTCGTGACGAGAGAAGTCTACTCGTGACGAGAGAAGTCTACTCCATAAATTCAGCAACCCAAGAATTCAACACAATCCATGTTACATGTTAACCTACGGTTACATATTCTGTTCTTTGACGGGTTACACCAAAAACTTTCTAACCACATCAACCAGATACACCAAAAAACAAGTTCGTTACAAAAAATAATACACGAGAGAAGAGAAGTCAGGTGCCTTCGTATAACCCCATATTCGCCCAGTCCTGGTTTGGAGGTCCGTGGCACTTGGTCTCCTGGTGTATATCAACCACAAGTTTCTGTCTGATAACTTTCATGTTGGCGGGACACAGTGACGGAGGAAATGGCAGTCCAAGAGCATGATATTCAATAAACTTAAGGCAATAAACTCCACAATCACCACCTGGCCCTTGCTGTGGCACCTCTTTTGCTTCTAGCCGTGTATGCGTGAAAGCGTCATATGGGAACTTGTATTTATCTTCTCGGATAGCCATTTCCCGAAGCAGATAAGGCAGCATGACTGCAAGAGGCTCAACTGCTTTCGCTATTTCCGCAGCGCTAGAATGATGAACGAGACTGTCCCAAATGAGAATGTGCCTCTGAGGTATAGAGATACACAGAGCAACCCAATGATCATCCTTTACATTCAAGGGCGTGTATATGTCATCGACGTCCACCCCCCATGTTTTGCCTGTTTTGCAGTACACTGGTGTCTCACCGGTGTAATAATCAAAGACACCAGGCGGCAGTTGTCTACCTGAGCCATCGGGATTCGGTTCGGTGGCAAGAAAATCCGCATACTTGGTACGCCACATCATGCTCAAAATCGTATCAAGTAAGCAGATACGATCACTCCTAAACCATTGTGGATGTTCCATGAATCGACGTCTCAGCAGGTTGATGACAGCATCCATGTGCTACATAGCCAAATAGGGAAGTTAAGAAAGTCAGAAACAAAAGTCAAGAAACAGAAGTCTACTCGAGAAGATGCCTACTAGAGAGAAGTCTACTCGAGAAGAAGTCTACTCGAGAAAAAGTCTACTCGAGAGAAGTCTACTCGAGAAAAAGTCTACACGAGAAAAAGTCTACTCGAGAAGAAGTCTACTCGAGAGAAGTCTACTCGAGAAAAAGTCTACTCGAGAGAAGTCTACTCGCGAAGAAGTCTACTCGATAAGATGTCTACTCGAGAGAAAGACTTCGAGAGAAAGACTAACCGTATCTGCGAGCCATTGTTGTGGCGTCCTCAGCAGCCACCACCAGTGGTTTACTGAGTACTTCTTAGCATGTCTACTCGGCCAATTTCTGCAGACAACATTAGTACATAATCATCAGACTTTAATTAGTACACAATCACAAGACTCACAATTTGTTTTATACACAGAACTTACGGAAGACGTTTGAAAAACTCAGTTACAGCTTTATTCTTTGCTGCATCAATGGGAGCAAAAGGATCATATCCAGCGCCTAGTCTAGACAACCTCCTTGTCTTCTCGTAGGTCTTGGCTCGTGACGAAATTTGTGCCGCGACCTTCTTTGACTGCTGTTTCCTTAACTGCACCTCCAAATCCTCTTTCGTTTGTTTCCGCGACTCGACAAATACGACACTATCCACGTCCTCGCGGTTGACACTCTCACATGGTTTTTTCTGAAATAATGCATTATACATGTTACTGAGAAGAACAACATGACAAAATAAACGGTTTTATTTATTGGAATTTATTAAAGTAAACGAAACATAAGTCAGATTACACGGTACAGGTACAAATTTTTGAAAACATACAAAAATAGAAAAACATCTAGTTCTTTTTGGAAGACCTCGCTCTTGCCCTAGTAAGCCTAAGAACTGGACTCAACGAAGGAATAGCAGGCTTAGCAGTCTTAGAAGTCTTTTTAGTAGATTTGAGAGAGGGATCGGTACTAACCCGACCATCGTTTGACTTGACATGCTCCTCATCCTTTGGCTCTTTCATCTTGGCAATAGTATGCTCCACGGCGACAACCTTTTCAGAGAGGAGGTCCAACTTCTTATCGAAGGCCTCAAACCCAGCCTTTATTTCCCCAGACAATGTTCTGCAACATTCTGAGAAATGTTGCTTCATCGCCTCAGCAAGACTCTTCAAACCCTCCTCTTCTATGGCAGCAGGAGGCACTGGACAAGTCTTCTTCATGCTCCCATCGTCTGGGTCAACATGACTTTCATCATCTTTAACTTTCCTTTTTTGGCCCTTTGTGGCCTCTAACTTCTTAACCCCTTTGGACCGCCAATGACTAGGCTTCCACTTCCAACGACCACCACCAAACTCCCCAAACATGGCTCCCACAACGTTCTCGATAATGACATCGTTTACCTCATCATCCCAGGTAAGGAACATTTCCTCCCGTTCCTTGACACAAAAGTTGTTGAAGCTAACCTGCAAACAATTGGAATATATATGTTACAGAGGTCTACGCAAAGAATTATACTCGAGAGAAGTCTACTCGATACGAGGAGAAGTCTACTCGAGACGGGGAGAAGTCTACTCGAGACGGGGAGAAGTCTACTCGAGACGAGGAGAAGTCTACTCGAGACGAGGAGAAGTCTACTCGAGACGAGGAGAAGTCTACTCGAGACGAGGAGAAGTCTACTCGAGACGAGGAGAATTCTACTCGAGACGAGGAGAAGTCTACTCGAGAAGCAAATATAGTTTAGGATTACCTGTTTCAACATAGCTTCTTTGATGTATTTTCGTCCTTGGCAACCGTTGAAAGCCAGCACCGGTGGAGTTGGGTTGTCGAGAAGAGTATTTCCGTAATGCCTCCCAAAATCTGGCATAGCATAATACGCCCAAACTTGGAGCACTTCGGCAAACCCATAGAGAGTAACAGTCTTCGTCAAATCAGCTCTTTTGACAGACTCTATGAGGGTCTTGAAAGCCACTCTTCCCCACGGGTAATTTGCAAATGCCTTGACATCCATAACTAGCCTGGCATAGTTCAACCGTGTGGGTGAATCCATATTCCTTGCCTCGATAAATCCAGCGAAGATGGATAAATATCCTAGCATAAGCTTCTCATCCCTTGTCCACTCCCCAGCACGCTTACATGCTTCAGTAAGTTCATCAACGGTGGGGCCAACATCTATACTAACGCCAAGCTTCTCCCAGAAATATTTCATCTCAGGAGTAACCTCTGCTTCCTCCAGTTCCTCAACATCCTCGCAGTTGAGACCGGTGAGTTGTTCAAACTCATTGAGTGAAAACCGAAGTGGGGTTGCATTTATGAGACTCCATATCTCATACTTCTTCTTGCAGTCCAGCTGAAAACCGAGTATAAACTGCACCACCCTCGACGCCCAGCCAAAATTCAGTTTGTAAAACTTTAGAAAAACACCAAGCCTTGATTCCAAAAGCTCTTCCCATATATCTGCTTCCAGTACTGCTTCCAATGCAGGAAACAACTTCCTACTGTTGCTGTAGTAGGCTATACTTTTCCCAGGTTGGGGCTCCTCGTCCTTTGTGAATAATCTCCTTGGAAACTTGGGCTGCTTCTCCATCCTGCAAAACCAAAGATGACATAAATATGTAAGAAATATATAATTATTAGCAAATGGCAGAAGTCTAGTTCAGAAGAAGTCTACTTTTCTCCGAGAAGTCTACTCGCAAAAAAGTCTACTCGAGAAGAAGTCTACTTAGAGAAGTCTACTCGAGAAGAAGTCTACTTAGAGAAGTCTACTCGAGAAGAAGTCTACTTAGAGAAGTCTACTCGAAAGAGAAGTCTACTCGAGAAGAAGTCTACTCGAAAGAGAAGTCTACTCGAAAGCGAAGTCTACTCTAGAGAAGTCTACTTATACGAATTCTAAAATAAATCACTAGTTACATAAATTACCTTTGCGAATACTGAAATCCGGCAGAGACAACCAACAGCGTCGTCGACATCTGTAAATCCAAACAAAAATTTTCCAAATTAGCGGCGGCGATGATATCTAGGGCAAAAAATTAAATCTAACAGATGCCGGACAAAGAGAAATGAGGACAGAATTACCAGCAGTAACAAGGCGACGAGGCGACAAGGCAACAGAGGCGGCGATGAAAAGTGATGAACGAAATCGATTAAGGTCTATATACAGATAAAGAGATATACAGAAGTGAGAGATCTGAGAGAGGAGAACAGAGATTACCTCTGTTGACAATTTACAAACGGTGGTGATGAGTTGAAGCAGCGGCGGCGACGACGGTATGAACAGCGACAGAAATGGCGAAAGAAATCGCCCAAACGCTGGTTACGAGTTGAGAGAAACTAGGGTTTGTGGAATAGGTTACTTTCTGGTAAAAATGAAATATATAGGCCGGTTAAAAATAGGTTAGTAATATTATTCGGTTCAGTGATTATTTTTATTTTACTCGGACATAATCGGTCAAAGAAGTCTACTTTTGATTCTAATTCGGTAAGAGAAGTCTACTAGATAGAAGTCTACTTTGGTCCGAGACGTCTACTCGAGAGAAGTCTACTTCGGTCCAAGAAGTTTACTTAACCCTAAACCCTAAATCAATTTTTTTTTAATTAAAACTTATATGAAAACATTAATTACTTACCATATTGACAAGTCATAGTTAAAATAACAAATATATGAACCATGATTCATTAACTGAACCATAAACTATGATTCATATAGAATTTGTGCAAACCCTAAGAATTACACTCTTATACCCTAAACCCTAAACCTCAACCCTAACCCTTTTGATTTGTATACTTATGAAACTTATAAATTGATTCATTTTCATGATTTTTTTTATACAGATGCTAAATGTATCTTTTTTAATTGTGTATATAATGTTTTTACCAAATTATTTTTCATAATTTTTAAAATTAGTGGTAAAGAAATTAAAAGAAAGTAGACTTCTCCAAGAAGTCTACTCCTGAGAAGTCTACTTTAGAATCTGAGAAGTCTACTTAGTATTGATTTCTAACCTAATTTATCTATGATTATTTAAATTAATTATTTTGTGTCAAATTTATTTTTAATAGGTGTAAAAAGTATATGTTTTTGTTATTTTGATAATTTTTTCACCAAATTATTTTTTATAATTTTTTTAATTAATGGTAAAGATATTATTCCAGAGTAGATTTCTCGACTTTTCGGAGAAGTCTACTCGAGAAGTCTACTCGAGCTCGAGCTCGAGTAGACTTCTCGGGGATAAAATAGTCATTGTGACGAGCGTTTTTTGTTTGGTCAGAAGGGATAATATTGTAATTTTACTACCCATGTGAGTTATTTTTGTCAAAAATGCAATAGGGAGTCTAGTTTTGCAATTCAAATCAAGTTTTAAGTCATATTCAGCAATTCCCCCAAATAATTATCTAACTCAACTTGTAACTCACTACAATTACCATGATTTAAAAATTTGAGTTGAGTTATAAATTTTACAAAGACAACTCAATTTTAATGCAACCATAACACATTGTAACTCAAACTCTAATGCAAAAATAAAAACAAAAATAATGCATGATTGATAAAAGTTTTGAATTATACTCATAACTCAAACTAAATCAAAGATACCACATGTTACCAATCAAACCCTAAAAGTGCTTTGAAGAAAATTGATTTAAATCTCGAGATATCCATTTAAACTTATCCTCTATAAATCATAATTTCCACCATTGAATATTACCAGTTGTGAATCTCAAAATCCACTGATTAGTTGTTAATTTCACTAATGTGTTGCAATCTTCTTCAAAATGAATTGTTCTATATAACTCCAAGGACATACATATTGTATTGCCATTATCAAAGCTTCAAAAGTTAAAATCCACTCTCTAGTGCCGATTTGGGAAATTACTTGTCAGTGACCTTTAACAATCATATTCAAAAAGGAAAATTATACTATGTAATTAGACTGAACAGGACTAAACCTATTCGATTGTATAATATAAGTCACCATAATTTGACATTTTCTCTTCAAACTTGGTGAATATATTCATCAAAAAAACCCATGGAAAACCCAACTATATAGATTTACATTAACAAGAACGAGTATTGAGCAAAGAACAATATTCATAAAGCAGAAAGAGAGCTAAACGTTTCAGAGTTTTCTAATGATGGAACAAAAAAGAGTACAGAGAAAGATCACGGGAATACGCAGAGTTAATCCTTACGGAACTTAAAGCCGTGTCCAAAAACATTGGTTACTAGCTAAGTAACTAACATTATCTTAAGTTGGTACACTATCATCAATTTGTGGTACATAACCTGATACTAAACTGGACTTTTGAGAGACAACCTTGGGCTCTAGCATGACAACTTCACACCATCGAGACAGATTTGGAGTCTTTCTGATTTTGCTGATAATGTTGATGAAACTCTTACTCACCACCAGCTTCTTCAAAACCGCACAGTTCCTCATAAAGTATACCGCCAGATTCATCTTGATTGTTGGCTCTATGGTTGTGACTGGTGTCTTCATCTCAACAAACTCAAGAGAGGATGAGAAACATTGAGGTACATATGAAAGCTTAATCTACTTTGTCTCTGGAGGGCAGTCAAATTCCTGACAATACAACCAAAAGAAAAAATTTAAGTGTTTTCTTTGAATATGAATTTGAATGTGATCACATAAGCATTGATAAAATGAGATGCACCATGATAAGGGACTGTAGATTTGGGCAGCAACCAATAAAGGTTGGCAAGAACTCCAAATTATGTTCAGCAAAAGAAACATCCAAGCGAGACAAGTTATCAAACAGAGGCAGTGGTTCGAACTTAGAGTAAATACGGACGTCCTGTGTATATCGAGAAAGAAAAAAATAAGTGATATAAGAAACTGAAATAATCTTATGTACCTCTAGAGCTCGAGCTAAGATGATCATTTCACGGACTGTGGATATCCCAGTGAGAAAACCATGGAACAAAGTTCTCTCCAATGGATCATCAGCATGCACCGCACCAATCTTATCAATGTTCACCTTCGCACATGGACCAATACGATGTATTACGAAACTTTTACATGTGTAATCACATATACTCATGTACTCAAGTCTAGGAGCACCAATCTCAACATTAGGATCTTCAGCTCCATCACGTGTAGTGTCTAATTTGAAGCTTTTAAGTGACTCAGACTTCACACACACAACTTCAAGATTATCTTCAGGATATGTCACTAAAATCAACTCTTCAAGAGCTAAACCGATTCTCCATCATATTTGACCTCTTCTAAATGCATAGTCTTCAGACATGGTAAAGATACCACCTCTTCTGATGTGGGAGCATCAAACACAACATAATAGAGTGTTAAACTCATCAATGTCCCACATGAATAAAGGGATAGAGGCATCCTAACTAAAGCTTGATCAATATCTGTCTGATTCACCACCATTAGATGGCTAACACTACGATTAAGCACATTATCAATCCGTGAAACGAACGAATCATGACAATGATCACCAGCATCATATATCAACTTGAACCTCTTTATGTCTCCCTTATTAGAATCCATGAATCTATCCATGAAATCAAAAAGATCGTACTCATCTTCAAAATTTCTGGAATCCAAGTCCAAAACAGGAACACTCAACCACTTGTTTCTCCACTGCTTTGACAAAAGGCTTGCGCGCACCGAATCCTTGGTAGAGAGCTCACAGAGAATACGATCCAACAGGTCATTCGATAGTTTCCTAAACATATCTTCGCCTTTGGATTTCTTTAATTTCCTTTGGCGGAGACGTGTGTTTAGTGAAGTCATGACTATGGCTTAAAACCCTAATTTTTCCACAGAAGTTAAACAAAGCAAACGGTTATTCAATAAGCCGATCTCGAAGTCAGCCTTATATTTAAAAATGAACTCATGGAGATTAAACACAATTACCTTCGGAGCGAGAGGAAGAAGAAGGAGAAGACGAAACTATCGACGGCAATATAGCGTGGAGATTTTCTCGCCGCTTCAACACCTCTTTGACTATATTTGAGATAAACTGAAAATAAATTGTGCACGAAAGAAATATCCCCCACTCACAATTTCAAGGGCCGAACTTTATTGACTTTTATGGTAATTTTTTAAATTTAAATTATACTTGATGGGTTTTTTTTTTACAATGTATTTTATAAAATTAACAGCTATACAGCTATAGAGATGACAACACAAGAAAGTAATGATTGATTTTTTTTTTAGTTTTAAAATCTCTCGTTTAATATACGCAAAATAGAATAATTTATTTATTTATGAAATACGAAAAGTTAAATGTGTTTTAAAATAAAACGTAAATGTGAGAAACCAAAGAATCATTAATAATATCGTTTTCATGTTGTCTCGGGAGGAGTATACGACCGGAGGAGATTGATCAGCCTTCTGTTACGGATTTGATATTTGGGATCAATTCCGTGTGGTCCTAGCCTCTCTTTGTTTCTGCAAATAGACTAGGCAGCCTGTCTCACAAAGAAGAACTTAACTCTTTAGGAAAGAACTTTGAAAGAAAGAAGGAAAATGCTTGAATAGCTCTCTTATTCAAGAATGAGTGGATGATTACAAATGAGAGATCCCACCCCTATTTATACAAAAAACACCTCCAAGATGGATGGTGAGGATCAACTTGATCTAAGGGCCAATATTGAAGATATGACCTTAATTACAAAATTAGTAACTAATGAGGGCGGATTTGTAGGGATTGATGGGTTGACTAAGCAGATTCTTAGGGATTGCTTCTATCCTTATAAATGCCATCAAATCTTCTAGAAGTCCTTCTAAAGTCGTCCAAGATGATAACCTCATGTAGTTACTCGCTGGTCTGGCCCAAATAGATGTTGTGCGGATTGGGCCGTGACATTCTCCTCCCCCTAGTTCGGCAACGCCCTCGTTGCCGTGAATGCCTTGAGTTGGTCTGCGAACTGCCACAGTTCGTTTTCCGGTTCCCATGTTGCCTTTGATAAGGGTTGTCCTTTCCATTTAATGAGAAAGTGAGTGCTTCGTGGGACTCCTCGTTTCCGTACCACCTTTGACTCGAGAACTTCTTCTATCTCCTTGTCGTAAGACTTGGTTACGATTGGTGGTGCTCGAGTTGACTGACCCTGGCCTTGATCTGTATCGTCTCCATGGTACAGTTTGAGCATACTCACGTGGAAAACTGGATCAATCTTCAAGGTTGAGGGAAGATCCAACTTGTAAGAAACCTTGCCCACCTTGGCAATGACTTCGAAAGGTCCCTCATATTTGCGGATCAGTCCTTTGTGGAGACTCCGGAACGCCTTGAATTGTTGGGGAAGGAGTTTCACAAGTACTCGATCTCCAACTGTAAACTCCAAAGACCGCCTTTTCTCGTCAGCCCATTTCTTCATCCGTTTGCGGGACTTCTCCAAGCAGACCCGCGCAAGGTCAGCATGATCTTCCCATGTCTTAACCATCTTGGCCGCTCCAGGGCTTCGTGACTCGACTGCTGGTGTGGCCAAGGTATGGAGAGTTGACGGTTGTTGTCCGGTTGCGAGTTCGAAGGCACTCTTGCCTGTTGCTTCGCTTCGGTGCAAGTTGTAGGAAAACTGGGCGATGTCCAACAACTTGGCCCAGTCCCGTTGATTTGCACTGACAAAGTGCCGAAGATAGCATTCCAACAAAGAATTCACCCTCTCCGTCTGACCATCTGTCTGTGGGTGGAAGCTTGTTGAGAAGCTAAGTCCGGTCCCAAGATTCTTGAACAACTCGGTCCATACCTTCCCAGTAAATCGTGGGTCTCGGTCACTCACGATGTTCCTTGGAAGTCCCCAGAGTTTGACTACGTTCTTGAAGAAGGCTCTCGCAGCTTCTTCCGCTGTGCAGTCTCTTAGACAAGCTATGAACGTCCCATACTTCGAGAACCGATCAATGACCACCAAAATTGACCCACATCCCTCAGACTTTGGTAAAGCGCTGATGAAGTCTAGGGAGACCGAGTCCCATGGTCGGTCTGGTATGGGAAGTGGCTCCAATAATCCGGCAGGTTGTCTGGTCTCTGTCTTGTCTTGTTGACACACAAGGCAAGTCTTGACATAGAGTTCCACCGTATCCCGCATCCGTGGCCAAAAATATGCGGTCTCTACAAGTGCCATGGTCCGCTTCTGCCCCGGATGTCCCGCCCATCGGATATCGTGACACTCCCGGATAATATCCCGTTGCAAGCTCCCTGATTTTGGCACATAAAGGCATCTCCCCTTTGTGTATAATAGCCCGTCTTCCACCCAGAATCGGGAAGTCTTGCCTTCCTCTGCCAACTTCACCAACTCTTTGGCAGTGGAATCTTGACTTAATCCCTCCCGGATTCGAGTCACGATTGTCCCCACAACTTGGCTGATTGCGGCAAGTTCGGCCTTCCGACTCAGTGCATCAGCTACAACATTCGCCTTCCCGGGCTTGAACTCCAGTGTATAGTCAAACTCTGCCAAGAAGTCCTGCCATCGAGCCTGCTTTGGGGCTAACTTCTTCTGGGTCTGGAAGTAACTCGTTGCCACATTGTCTGTCTTGACTTGGAATGGAGATCCCAAGAGGTAGTGTCGCCAAACTCGTAAACAGTGAACCACCGCCGTCATCTCCTTCTCTTGGACTGTGTAGCGCTTTTCAGTGTCATTCAGTTTGCGACTTTCGAAGGCTATGGGATGTCCTTCTTGTATCAAGACTCCACCAATGGCAAAATCAGAAGCATCGGTTTGTACCTCGAATGGAAGATCAAAGTCAGGTAAGGCAAGAACAGGTTCTTGGCTCACTGCAGTCTTCAACTCCTCAAATGCTTCCTTGCACTGATCCGACCAGTCCCATGTCTTCTCCTTTTTGAGAAGGTCGGTCAGTGGTGCAGCCTTCTTCGAGTAACCCTCGATGAACCGTCGGTAATAGTTAACAAGGCCAAGAAAGGACCTTAACTCTGTTACCTTGGTTGGGGCTTCCCATTCAGTGATAGCCGTCACTTTGGGATAGTCCATCTTGATCTTCCCATACCCGATAACATGCCCCAAGAACTGCACCTCTTCTGTCGCAAATGTGCACTTCTCTCGCTTCACGAACAGCTGGTTATCGCGCAACACCTGGAAGACAGTTTGCAAGTGGCCCACGTGTTCCTCCATGGAGCGATGAGTAGATGACAATGTCATCGAGGTAAGCCACAACAAACTGGTCCAGGTAGGGCTGGAAGATCTGGTTCATGAGAGTGCAGAATGTGGCTGGTGCGTTGGTGAGACCAAAGGGCATCACTAGCTACTCAAATGAACCATATCGGGTGATGCAGGTCGTTTTTGGCTCATCTCCTTCTGCTATACGAACCTGATAGTAACCCTTTTGGAGATCCATCTTTGTGTACACCTTGGCTCCACCAAGTCGGTCAAACAAATCCGCTATCAGGGGAATAGGATAATGGTTTTTGACAGTTACCTTGTTAAGTGCCCGGTAGTCCACGCACATCCGTAAGGAGCCATCTTGCTTCTTTTGGAATAATACCGGTGCACCATAAGGAGCTTTCGACGGTCTCAGCATCCCAGTCGAAAGTAGTTCATCGAGTTATTTCCGAAGTTCCGCTAGTTCGGATGGGGCCATGCGGTATGGTGCCATTGCGGGAGGCTTGGCTTCTACTTCCAACTCGATCTCGTGATCTACCTCCCTCCTTAGGGGTAGCTCATTGGGTAGCTTCGGTGGCATCATGTCTTTGTTCCTCTCGAGAACTGCCTCGATCATGGGAGGAGTGGTACCTGCCTTTCCTAGGTCGTCATCCATCTTCAGGAAGGCAAGGTATGTCGCCTCCCCTTTCTTCACCCCCTTGGTGAGTTGCATTGCTGAGAGATGTCGAACTTCATCCCTCCTCTCCTTGGGAGCATCCACGGTTGGGATCATACATGGAGACCCCTTCTCCAGTATGCACACTGTGCTAAGGGCGGGCATAGGGATCGCCGAGACTTACCTCTGGAAATCCAACCCAAGCACGACCTTGAAGTCGTCCATCTGTGCTACTGAGAAGTTCACCGGACCGGTCCAAGCTCCCACCCCGAGCTCGACATTCCTGGTAACTCCATGTAGTGGTTTGGCTTTGGCATTGACGGATTTAAGCCAACCCTCTCCATTGGTCCACGTGAGACCAAGTCTCCTTGCCTCCTCATCGGACATAAAATTATGGGTTGCGCCTGTGTCCACCATAGCCTGTGTTGGTTGCCCATTGATGGCCACCACAGCATGGTCGTATCCGTGAGGTAAGACCAAGATTATCAAAGTACTGCTCCATTTGCCACAGGAAGTTCTCAACTTCCTTAGCATCCCTTGAGCTATCAAAACGGGAGGGTCTCGGGAAATCCACTCTTCCCGTCCCGGGGTTGTTGGTACCTCCATTGGCAACTGCCCTCTTGCACAATGCGAGATCTTCTTGCATCACCTCGATGCTCACCTTCAACGACTGGACCGCCCCCATCACTGTCTCCTCCAACCTGGTGAATCGCCCCTCGATCCCACCCAAGTCATTCTTGACTTCTGCCATCTCGTTGAACAGTGCGTTCTCGAGTTCAGAAGTCGAGTGTTCGACTCGCTCTAGTCGTTCACCCATATCGGTAATGGCTATCCCCATAGCCCCGACCTCATCACGGACCTTGCTCCTGTCGCGCTTCCTCCTGGTAATGTTCTCAAGGCCGTCCTGGTCTTCGCCTCCATCGGTACTCCTGAGAACATCCTCGGTGTTCGACATTGCTCGGTCTTTGAACGGAACCTGTCTCTGATACCACATGTCACGGACTTGATATTTGGGATCAATTCCGTGCGGCCCTAGCCTCTCTTTGCCTCTGCAAATAGACTAGGCAGCCTGTCTCACAAAGAAGAACATAACTCTTTAGGAAAGAACTTTGAAAGAAAAAAGGAAAATGCTTGAATAGCTCTCTTATTCAAGAATGAGTGGATGATTACAAATGAGGGATCCCACCCCTATTTATACAAAAACACCTCCAAGATGGATGGTGAGGATCAACTTGATCTAAGGGCCAATATTGAAGATATGGCCTTAATTACAAAATCAGTAACTAATGAGGGCGGATTTGTAAGGATTTGAGCGGATTTATAGGGATTGATGAGTTGACTAAGCAGATTCTTAGGGATTGCTTCTATCCTTATAAATGCCATCAAATCTTCTAGAAGTCCTTCTAAAGTCGTCCAAGATGATAACCTCATTTAGTTACTCGCTGGTCCAGCCCAAATAAATGTTGTGCGGATTAGGCCGTGACACTTCGCTCTTAAAATATAACCGAAGTACTCTTAACGTAGAATGGCTTTGGAAAATCGACAGACTCTTAACATAAATGAAATTAAAATGGTTAGTGAAACTTAAAATTTGAAACAAAATATATTACACTAGAATTTATCTAAAATTTTATGAAACTAATAAAATGGTATTTAATTATATATTAAATAGAAGATGTTATACAAATCCAAGATGTTGGTTTTTAACTTTTTAATTATCTATTAGAATTTCTTTTCTATAACATCAAACAAATTTTCATTAATCTGCATTCATTAACGTGTGAAGCAACTCATAATTGTTAAACATTTCGTTAATTTATAACATCCAAAACTGAAACAAGAAAAAATGATTTGAATCTTATAATGTCCATGAAAACTTAACTGTCTCCATGAAATAATGAACTGTTATATAACTCCGAGGACATACATATTGTAAAATTCAGTTATTTATATATCTGAAGCAGATTGATAAACTCAATCTCAATCTTTTATTAAAAATAATTTATGTTTTTGTTGGAAAGTTACTGCATACTACCTCCTATTTTCTAACTTTGAAACAAACTCAAACAAATCTACGGAATTTATATAAAGATATGAAATGTTGTTAGATTTATATTCATGATACCAAAAAATACATATGGAGAATATAGTCGAATGTACAAAGTTAAACTTCCAAAATGTTGGGCCGGTCCAAATTTCAGTTTACAAACTAACTAAAATTGAAATGAAAATGATATGAAAAATCATATATATAATTAGAATTTGCTCTCTCCATTTAAAGTGTCTACATCAGCATAATTTTTATTTTAAAATGGGCTTTTAAATATATTGGGTTTTGTTTTTAAGTTTCTATATTTTGGGTATTTATTTTTGGATTTTTAATGTGATTACTGTGAAATTAAAAACAAATATTTATTTTACATGTCATAAAATTACAAACTTATGTTCTTTGTTTATGAAAAGAATTTGGAAAGCAAACACATACAAAAGATAGCTGAATAAATTATAAAAAAAAGAATTCTTAAAACATTTTATAAAAAAAACCTTTGAAAGATTTATGTATAAAACTAAAGTAAAATTATTCATATAAAAGAAATACTTATTTTACAAATCATAAAACATAAATTTTCTATTAAATAAAAAATTCAAAATGTTATTTTGAATATAAATAAATAGAATATGAAAAGAGTTATTTTGAACATAAAAAAATAGAATATAAAAATAGTTATTTTGAATATAAATAAATAAAATGTGAAAAAGAGTTAAAAGGTAAACAATTACGAAAGACAACATAAAAACTTACAGAGAATAGTTATCAAATATTTTTAAAAAAAATCTCAAAAAGATTAACGTATAAAATAAATGAAAACCATTCATATCTACTTTACTATGTAAAATGAATAAATATTTTTTATAAATGTAAAACTAAAATGTTTAATTATATAGTATAGAAATAAGTTTGATTAATACGAAATAGAAAAAAATGACAAATACTTATCATCCATTTTTTCTCAATGATGACAATACAAAATTGATATTCGGTGAGTTTACTCATCAACCGGATTATTTATGAATTTTAATATGAACTATATAAATAAACTATAACAAGATTATTGATTATATTTTCTAACAGAGTCAAGTTTTTTACATTCACATGACATGAAAATAGATAAGAATATTGTCACACACATTCACAAATATAGTCAAGTAGTTCATCATCATCAGATGGATGAACACATCGGAATTTTTTTTCAAAAAAAGATAAATGTTTGAAATCAATTAAAATCAAAAGTTGTAACATAATAACATATGAACAGATCTCTTGCTCTGTCTTGCCAACTTTACTTACAATTCCCCTCATTTAGAGTTACAATCAATCACAAAATAGAATGAGACGAAAACTTGCATGAAATAAAAGAAAATATCAGTGATTGTAATCACAATAATATGACTAAGAACATTAGGAAAAGAAAAATAATAAAATGAATGATAAAAAAATGAGTTAAATTTTTTAAAAATCCGATAAAAAAATTAAGAAAACATTTAGTTTAGAATGGGGAATGGTCGATAATGATTTTACTTTATCAGTGAAAATGAACTGTAAAAAAATCAAAACCAATTGAATACAGTTAAACAGTTAGGACACATATAACACTTATTGCAGTGTATAAATATACGAGAGACTTTTTAATAATTAATATAATACATCATAATCTATATTAAAAAAGAAATTTACAATTTAAATATACATATTTTGGACAAAAAAATAAAAAAACAAAATATATTTAAAAGACAGCATTATAATATAAAAATATACATAATAATAATATAAAAAAATAAAATCAAACTAATAGATAAGTTTGCACAACGCGCAGATCAAAACATTAAAATTTATCAACAATGTTATCGATAAAAAACAAAATGCATATATTCTCATGAAAAAAATATACACCTGAACGACTTTAAATTTTACAGAAGAGAGACAATAAATTGAGTCTTCCCATAACATTAATTTAAAAGTAAAAAAAAGAAAACTTATTCTACAAATCACACAACTACAAATTCTCTACAAAATAAAAATTTATTTTGAATACAAAAATAAAAAGAGAGTGTGTGATCGATTATGAAATTATTTTACTGATCATGCTGGAAATAAACTACATAAATAAATTAGTTAAATAAAAATATTTAATATGAAGAAAAAGTTTTTTAAAACAATTAATATATCACAATTTATATTAGAGAAAATATTTCACAATAAGTTTACATATTTATGATAATTAAAAACTAAAATAATATATAAAATAAGAAAATAATATAAAATAAAATAAAATAAAATAGAAAATATAATAATTATATAAATTAACAAATAAATTCGCGCAACGCGCGAATCAATTTCTAGTTCAGGTTAATGAGAGAGTCTGATTAGCTATAGTTATGAACTAAAAATGTAATCTATGAGGTTACTTCTGTTAACTACGACTTTCGTTATAATTTCAAACAGCTATTTGAAAAATACCAAACGTCACCGCCATAGAAGCCAATAAGATCTTGATAATGGTTACAAACACAATGAAGGATTTAAGAGAGGCTTTTTTACTTTTTAGCTTTAGCAATGAGCTATTATAGGTGTAATTATGGACGTACTTAGCTTTTTTTAGTTCCAACATGCACGTCACCTAAATCCTTTCATTTCCAACGTTTGCTTCTTGCTTATATCACTTACACACAAGCCCTCACGGTACCTCTATATATACAAATCTTCGAGCATCTCTAAGAAAATCTCACATAACACTTACTCTTAAACCTCTCTTCTCTGTCTGTATCTCTTCCACTTTTGTTCAAAAGTGGGAGGTAGTAAGAAGCATATTGTCTCTAAAACCTCTTCTTCTCTTGCTATTGTAGAAACAAATCTCCATGACAACAAAGTTGTTCCCATTGAAGCACCGATTGTGTCTTCATTCAACGATCGGATCAGGCCGTTGCTTGACACTGTCGACAGGCTGAGGAACCTCAATGTTATGAGAGAAGGGATCCAGCTTCCAACCATCGTTGTTGTGGGGGACCAGTCCTCCGGGAAGTCAAATGTTCTTGAGTCTCTAGCAGGAATCAGTTTGCCTCGTGGACAAGGAATCTGCACTAGGGTTCCTCTTGTGATGAGATCTGGCTGGAGTATAGTGACAAAGTTGTTCCTACTAACGACGAACATATCGCTGAAGCTATTTGTGCTGCAACAGATGTGATCGCTGGTATGTTCTGTCTCTATCTCACAGTGCTTGTTAAGTGTATTTTGCTACAAACCTGATAGATAGATTTACGGTGAATGTTATCTGAATGATAGATAGATTTACGGTCAATGTTATCTGAAACCTAGTTGTTATAGTAAAAAAAGTTATTTTCTTACCGTAGAAGTCACTGAACCTAGATTTGTACAATATACTTGGATACAAGTGCTAGAGGTATAAATTGATTCTGGAAATTCTAGTTTATACTTCACTCATCTGATATATTCAAATGCTGGTTACAATAATTTTGCTTACTCTAGATATGCAAGATCGACACTGAAACCTTTATAAAAGGATTAATTTACTTACCGTAGAAGTCCTGGAAACTAAATGTGTACACATACCTACATAAAAGTGCCTAAAGTTGTTATTTGATCGAGACTAACAAGTTTTGATTATGATTAAGTATTTATCATATACCTTTGTTGCAGGATCTGGTAAAGGAGCTTCAGACGCTGAAACACCCCATCCTGGCTACTAAGTCCGAGAGGTTGTTCTCACTCGAATCAGTAAGTGATCCAAGCTCATTCAGTCCATTTTATGGGTTCATTCTTTAAACAAGTTTATTTATCTGATTATTCTGAGATTCATAAATAATAGAGTCAATATGCAAAGAGATCAAATAATAAACTAGATTTTTATTTATATAACAAAGGACTCTATACAATTGTTAGAGTCTGCACGGCTATTACAATGTTCGATCCTAGTCTATCCAGTCTATCACTACTCATCCTTCCTAGCCTTTGTCTCGCGCATCTAGGCCAAGTCCTTCCCACGATCACCATCTTTTCCTGAAATTAAAGAGGCGTAAGTAATCCAACTTTTTCTTAGTTATACAAGATCGCCTATCAATGACTATATGTTCCCGACCCTTAAGTTTATCTCGTAGAAATCCCTTAATCATTCGGCTATCTAGGAAAAACCCGAGTTATCTCTCAGCCACAGTCGAGTCTTGGCGGATTCTGTCTGATCCCCAAGCCACTTGCTTGATCCGCGAGTTCCTGAGTCCTCCGGGTAGCCGATTTCCTTCCAGTCGTACTCGACTATATGCCTTTGTCATAACTGTTCACCAATATCTGCGACTATTTGGGAAATAGCCGAGATTATCGAGAACTATCCTGACCGGCGTGACAGACTGAAGTCTTAATCACGCAACCTAGATCCGATCATCTATTGATCGATCTATCCACATCGGCAAGCAGATATAAGAATATAATTGATGTAAGAGAGAGTTTGGCCGAATAACTGGATAACCGTCCTATACTGTCTCGGCTATAGCCGATAGTTAGGGATTTTCTCGGCTAAGTTACTCGGCATCGCGCTCACCTTTGCCGTACATTCAGATGGTTCGGTGTGTCTCTCCCGATCCTTGTCCGCAGAAGACTCCATCGCTGGAACGTCCCTTGGTAAGTCTCTCTCTCGGAGATTTCTCACTCGTAGTCTGGCGATTCCCTTGTTACCCAACAATCGCTAAGTACGTCCGGCGTTATCTCTTTTATCCCTCGGTTAATCTTCATCTTTCTCGGATATTTTCTGTGTTTTCAGGAAAAATCCCGTGAAAAGATTGTGTGTCCGCGAAGAAGATGACCGCGGACTATTTATAGGATTTTCACCCATAACCGTTTTATTAAACCGACAGGTGCCACGTTCCCATTCAGTAACGGTCATATCCGTTCGGATATAACCGTGCCACACACTTAGTACGTGCGAGATCATTCCCTTAACCGATCATTCACTCGTCAGCCACCCAGCTGACTCAGCTAACTGATCAGCTAGCTTCACTACCCAACCAGCTAGTGATAATAGTTCCCGAGCTGACTCAACCGACCGTCACTTTGTCTAGCTGCTCGAGCTCAACATTAGCTGCCCGAGCTGATTTAGCTCGGTTCTTTAGCTGGGAATCCATCAGGTGCCCGAGCTGGTTCAGCTCGGTCCTTCAACTAAAACCCATCAGCTGCCCGAGCTGGTTCAGCTCGGTCCCTTCAGCTCATTTTAGCTTGGGTATTTGAGCTTAGCTCGGACTTGTTTATTTCAGCTCTTCAGACCATCCCAAGCTAACTTTGGATCATCCCAGGCTAACTTTGGATCACCCCGGGCTAACGTTTCCCGACCTTTTCAATCTTTTACTCCTTTCATCGGCTAAGTCCCTCACTTTCCCGGACTTAGCCCTTCCTTCCAGACCATGGAACAGGTTAATTCGTTTTATTCGACAAGTCTTTCCCCATTACCGACCATGGCCCAGTCCAGCGAACCTAGCGAGGTTCGGGGCCGTTACAAGTCTCTCTCTCTCTCCCCCCCCCCCCTTGAAAGGGATTTGTTCCCGAATCCGAAACAAGGATTATCGATTGAACAGCCTTCTCTATCCCGTCTTCTCTTGGAAAATCTTTGAACCATTCGGAAAATTCAGCCTTCATCCTTTTTTCCATTTCCCAAACTTCTTCTTCTTTCCCATTGCATTCCCAAACCACCTTGATCATCTTGATCACTTTATTCCTTGTTACCTTTTTTATCCGATTAATGATTCGGACTGGCCTAGCTTCAACCGTGAGGTTTCCCATTAGATCCGATGGAATTTCGGAAATACATGAAACACATTATGGAATGCGGCCATCTCTTTGGATAGCTCCAACTTATAAGCAACTGCTCCCACTCGTTCCAGGATAATGAACGGCCCAAGGTACCTCGGATCTAGTTTTCCTCTTTTATATGTTCTTGCTCGTCCTTTAAATGTTATCATCTTAAGGTACACCCAGTCATTGACCGCAAACTCAATGTCCTTCCTCCTTTTATCCGCATAGCTCTTTTGCCTATCCTGTGCTTCCTTTATCTTGTTTCTTAGAAACTTGGTCTTTTCTGTGGTTTCTTCCATTATGTCCGGTCCAATCACACTCCTTTCTACCACTTGCGTTCAGCATAGTGGTGTTCTGCATGGCCGTCCATACAATGCTTCGTATGGTGACATCCAAATGCTTGCTTGGAAGCTGTTGTTATAGGCAAACTCGGCCAACAGTAAGTGTTCTTCCCATGAACTGCTCCAGTCAAGTACACATGCCCTCAACATGTCCTCCAAGGTTTGAATGGTCCGTTCTGACTGCCAATCAGTCTGCGGATGATAGGTCGTGCTCATGCTTATCCTTGTTCCTAAAGCCTTTTGGAAAGCTCTCCAGAAATAGGACGTGAACCGTGAATCCCTATATGAGACAATGCTTGTTGGAACACCGTGTAACCGGACAATCTCGCTGATGTACTTAACCATGATCACATCCACACCATTCGTCTTTCTGATGGCAATGAAATGAGCCGATTTGGTGAGTCTGTCCACTACCACCCAAATCGCATCCTTCTTTGTCTTTGATCTTGGCAAGCCAACCACAAAGTCCATTGTGACATGATCCCACTTCCACTTTGGAATGGGTAAACTTTGCAACAGTCCGCTGGGAACCTGATGCTCGACCTTGACTAGCTGACAAGTGGAGCACTTAGCGACCCTGTCCGTCACATCTCTTTTCATCCCGACCCAATGGTAGTATCGCTTAAGATCCCGATACATCTTGGTCCTTCCCAGGTAAATCAAGAACTTGGATTGGTACGCTTCTTTAAGGGTCTCTTCCTTGAGTTCCTTCACCTTTGGTACACAGACTCGCCCATTTACCACAATGGTGCCATTATTTGAGGTCTGGTACTCATTCTTCTCATTCTCCTTCATCTTACTCAGGTTCCCATCCTGACCTTGAGCTATCCATATCCGGGTAAGTAGGTCAGCTTGATCAGCCGCCCCCAAACCCAATGGCTCTAATCAATCGGTCAGAGCATTCAGATGCAAGTTCCCAATCATGCTGATCAAACTTTCAGCGTCCTTTCCCGCATTCACTTCTGACCGTCTTCGGTTTAGTGCATCCGCAACCAGGTTAGCTTTTCCCAGATGGTAAGCAATGTCAAGATCATAATCCGCCACTAGTTCCATCCATCTTCTTTGCCTTAAGTTTAGTTCTGGTTGAGTGAAGATATACTTCAGACTCTTATGGTCGGTGTAAATCTGCACTCTGGCCCCATAAAGATAGGATCTCCATATCTTTAGTGCGAATACTACCGCGGCCATTTCCAAGTCATGAGTTGGATAATTCCCCTCATGTTTCCTTAACTGTCTTGAAGCGTAGGCAATCACCTTGCCTTTCTCCGTCAATACACATCCTAGCCCGGTTATGGACGCATCAGTGTAAACCACATAAGGTTCATCTGCCTCCGGCAAAGCCAGAACTGGTGCACTGATAAGCGCCTTCTTTAAACCAGTAAAACTTTCCTCACAGGCCTCCGACCATGTCAACTTCGTATCCTTCCCGGTTAGTCGAGTCATAGCTTGAGCCATGCTTGTAAACCCGTTCACAAACTTCCTATAATAGCCAACCAATCCGAGGAAACTCCCTACCTCGGTAGCATTCCTTGGGCGTGGCCATTCCTTGATGGAATATATTTTCTTTAGATCAACTGAGACACCCTGATCCGAGATGATGTGACCAAGGAACCCGATCTTCATTTTCCAAAAGCTACCCTTGCTTAACTTAGCGTAGAGCTTCTGTTCTCTTAGCCGTTCTAACACCGCCCTTAGATGGCTTTGGTGGGTTTCCCAATCTTTCGAATAGACAAATATGTCATCTATGAATATAATGACAAACTCGTCTAAATAGTCCCGAAAGATCTCGTTCATCATCTTCATGAACGCTGCTGGTGCATTGGTTAGTCCGAATGGCATGACCATGAACTCATAGTGGCCATACCTAGTGCGAAACGCTGTTTTCCGGACATTCTTTGGCTCTATCGGGATTTGATGATATCCCAAAGCCAAGTTGACCTTAGAAAACCAGGTTGCTTCCTGGAGTTGATCCAGCAACTCATCTATCCGGGGCAATGGGTACTTATTCTTGACCGTGACTCGGTTCAAGCCCCTTTAGTCGATGCATAGCCGGAAGCTACCATCTTTCTTCTTAACAAACAAGACTGGTGCACCCCAAGGTGAACTACTCGGCCTGATAAAATCCTTTTCCTGCAACTCTTCCAGCTGCTTTTTCAGCTCGGCCATTTCAGCTGGAGCCATGCGATAAGGTGCTTTTGAGAGCGGGGCCATCCCTGGCTCGAGCTCAATTGTGAATGGGTCCGATCTGTCTGGGGGTAAACTCATCAGGGATTCGAACACATCCGCAAAATCTCTCACCATCGGGATATCCTTTATCTCAGCACTTTTTCCCACTTCCGTAGTACTGATGGTTGCCAGGTAAGCTTCACATCCCTTCTCAAGCATCCGTTCTGCCTACATTGCCGAGATCACCAAGCTTCCCAAAGTTGGTATAATCCCTTGAAATTCCAACTTTGCACCTTCCCTCTCAAACCGCACACGCCCCCGATGGCAGTCAAGAGTTGCCTTATACTTTCCGAGCCAGTCCATGCCCAAGATCACCTCGTGATTCTTAAGGCTAACAATGACTAGATCTACCGGCATGTCTATGTCCCCGATGCTTACCGGCACATCACAGACCATTCCCATAGAGGACATGGCTTGACCACCGGCAGCCCTTACTATTCCAAAATCGTTCCTTAATCCTTTTTGGAACATCTCTTTTCCAATCATGTCCGGGCTCACAAAGCTATGTGTTGCCCCGGAGTCAAACAAGGTGTGTGTTAAAACACCACCAATATTCAGGGTCCCTACACATTCGTTCCAGAATGCTAAGTTCCTATACTTTTTATCCCGATGCAATGCTCGTATGTAAAAGGACGGCTTAGTGACTTACCAGTGATCGCGCTGAAACTCCCGGCCTCGCCGGTTTCCTTCGTCAGCTCATACACCCGTGGGGCCATGTCCGGCCTCTTGCCTTGGGACGTTTGGCCACTGCCTCCCCGGTTTCTCTTATGTTTCATATGTCTTTCCACTTGCAGCTTCAGACACTCTCTCTTGAAGTGCCCGGCCTTTCTGCAATGGTAACAGGATCTTACATCATCCCGAGTCACTTTGCCTTCGTCCATCCGCAGACAGCTTTGAATCCCATGGTCCATACTGCCGCACTGAGCACACGCTCCCATTGCCTTCCAGCAATCTCTGTCGTGCCTCTTCCCACAACTCGCACATTCACCGGGCCTTATAATCGACTTAAGCCAATCATCCCTCTGATCCCTTTTTCTCTTGCGGTCACCCAACCTTCCACTTGTGTTGGATCGGGATATCTCCCTTGCCTTATTTTCTTCCGCGAGGTTCAACCATCGCAGCCCTCTCAACCAGCTCCGAGACCGTACTGAAGGTGCGAACCGAACAATGAGTATGCAGCTCCACCCTCAAGACACGGAGGAACCGATGCACTTGAACAGATTCGTCCTCCAGCTCCCTTCCTATATATCGTCTCAACCGGTTAAATTCCTCCTCATACTCGCGCACTGTCCTGCGCCCTTGAGACAGGTCAAGGAAATCACCCTCGAGTCTATCCCAAGCTTCGGACGGAAAGAACTTCCGGTTGAATTCAGCCTCAAAATATCTGAAGGTCTCAATGCGTCCACCCGTGCGCTTGTTAACCGAGAGCCACCAGTTGTGTGCATCACCTTCCAGAAAGTGAACCGCGATGTCCTTTTTGTAATCCTCTGGGTAGCGGGTGGAACTAAAGTTCCTTACCAGCCGACTCCTCCATTCATCCACCTATATCGGATCAGCACATCCCTTGAAGTGCCTTGTCCCGAGTCGTGAGATATGCTCCAGCAAGCTTAGATAATCCACCTTTCGAACGGTCTTTGGCGGTGGGTCTATCTCAACCACATCCGCTTGTACTTTAACCCATGCATCATCCATAGGCAAGGCAGCACGCATCCTAACCGTTTGCCCAACTGTTGGGTTATCAACCGACGCAACCGCTTGGGATATTGTTGCCATCTACTTCATCATGGTTTGCAGCACTTTCCATATCTCTCCCACAGAAGGGGTCACGGTCTGATTAGCTGCGCCAGCAGTATTATTGTTCACTCCGGTCTCTTGGACTGAAATGTGTACCGCATGAGAGGATTCACCCATCTCTTCATCGACTTCCTTCTCGCGGTTGTTAGGATCTGTCTCCTGGGTATGGCCGTGAGTGACTGTGACCGCGGGTATATCTCCGGTCTGTCCAGTCACAGGTCCGACTAGATTGTTCACATGATTCATGCCATCAACCGCCACCTGACTCGGTTTGCTGGTCCCTTATCCTTCTTGGATTTTTTGCTTTTTCCACTTTTCCCCGTTTTGGTTTTTCCGGCCTGAGACAGAACAAGTTAGAACCACCTAACAAAGCCCAAAATCTCATCGAGTCTAAGCAAAGCAAAGCCTAAGTGAACCTAGCACGAGACACTATAACCGGATGAGTGGCATTCCCAACCCCAACAGAAACTGTCCTAGGAGCAAGCATGCTCTGATACCAACTTTGATACAAACTTAGAGGCGGAGGCTGATGTTCCTACAATGAGGCAAGCTCCAAGAACAAGATCAGGAACTAAAGACTTAGCTGAGAGCTTCAACCAATCAATAGAGACGCTGATCACCTCCCAATGCTTAGAAGATGTCACTACTCAACTTAGTCAACTGAGCATCGCCAAAGAAGCAGCTATGGTAAGGGCACGTCTAAACGAGGAAGGCATTCCAAACTCCCTAGACAAGGAAGGCATTCCCAACGAGCAAGGAGACTCCCGAAACAAGGAAGGCATTCCCAATGAGCAAGAAGATTCCCGAAACAAGGAAGGCCTTCCCAACAAGCAAGGAGACGGCTTAAATATCATCAACGGTCCTCACATCAAAAGCATAGCTTATACACACAGATGGCCATTGATTCATGCTAGCAAAGGAGTTTCTTTATTTAGCTTTACGATACTTAAGTGAAAATGCTTATAAACCATCTAAATCGAGGTAAGTCCGAGTTCTTATTTCAATATGGTTTATTCAACTAATAAAACTCTTCTTTGGCTGTTTTGGTTCAGCTTTTATTTCATTTAAACATTAGTATAAGGCATGTTGGCCACATTTTATTTACATTTTCGTTTTAAGGTATTGTTAGCCAAGTAGTTTAACCTAAGGGTTTTGTAATCTGTTTCAAGTTCCTTAGAAGGGCAAAGCTGTTCGAACTGTTTATAAATTCCCCTCACAGCCGTGTATCTTTTTATCATATCAATAAAGAACGAACTTCTTGGCTAAGTACCAATCTCTTGTTCTCTAAAGCTTTGTGCGATTCATTGCTTGAAGAGTTCCTTGTCTTATCAAGGTTTATCATCCATAAAGCCTTGTGGCGACTATCGATCCATCATTCTATTCATCTCACAACTTAGATCTTGCAAATAGAGTTGTACCGCTCTTTGTTTGGTCCCCATCTCGATCCACTTCCTTCCATAGCCCATCCATTGATTGTAAGCCGAAAGAGTTGAACAACCAGTGTCCCAATCCCATCACCATACACGGTTACTAGCTTGTAGACGTGTGTCATCTGGTATCAGAGCTGAAAGGCTCCCTAAACAGGTGTACTCTATCCCTTTTTGCATCTTGTTCATCTCTAGTTTCGTTTGTTTCGCTAGTATATTCATTCATCCTTTCAAAAAAAAAGAAAATCTATAAAAAGTTTTGTTGTTTAAATTGTTTTGATTCGTTTTTAAAACCATAAAACCCCAAAACAAGTTTTTCATTATTGCATACCTCGTATTTTAATTCATTTTTACAAAAAAAAAAACTAAAAACTAAAATTGTTAAGTTTCTTTGTTTCTCATATACGGATTTAAAACTCTTTCCATAGTAGTCATATATCGAGTATTGCTTGCCTTTTAGTGTTTTAATTACATCTTGCTTGCATATTCATACCGTGTGGCTTTATTACTTGTGTAGAACGGTTTAATATTGCTAAGTATCGAAACTATACCCTATAAGCTATTGTTGGCGTATTTAGTTGCATATCTTAAGAACCCATTCAACACTTGTTCTTTGAGAGTTTTGTAGGTGTACTATGGGAGAAGCAGATCAAGTTGGCGTTATGAGGCAAATGCTCGAGTCCATTCAAGGCATCAGTGCTAGGATGACTCAACTGGAGCAGCGAATGCCAGCACCACCTCCTGCTGGAGCCCCCAATGGTCCTAGAAACCGAGAGAGGACTCCCGTACCACAAGGAGAAAGTGAAACTGACGATGACATGCCAAGTTTGGAGGAAGATGATCCTAACCCGAGGCAAAGGAGGTACCGTGATCGTCATAGACGAGGGTGAGACAGAGAAGATGATCATCCATGGCTTGGAGGAAAGGATATCAAGCTTAGCGCACCCACATTCGCCGGAAGAGTCAACCCCGAGGCATATGTGGATTGGGAGCGAAGAATGGAGTATATCTTTGACTACTACCAATACAACGACGCCAAGAAGGTCTCCCTAGCAGCTGCACAGCTAACCGAGAATGCTCTTTCCTGGTGGGACAGAGAAGTTTTGGAGAGGAGGAGGCATAGACATGATCAAATCACCACTTGGGCAGATATGAGATATCATTTGAGGAAGAGATATGTTCCTTCCTACTATCACCGTGAGTTACAGAAGAAGTTCAGGAAGCTTACACAAGGCACTAGATCAGTCGAGGAGTATTTTGAGGAGTTTGAGCTACTCAAGAATCGTTTGGAGACCAACGAGACAGAAGAAACACTCATGGCACAATTCGTTGATGGGTTACACGACCGGATAGCAAGAAAGGTGGAGAGGACTACATACCGAGACCTTGATAAGCTCCTACACTTGGCTGTACAAGCCGAGCAGCACGTCAAGAGGAAGTCAGCTTCTACAGCTAGAGCTAAGCCCGCTTGGAGTTCACAGCCGAGAGCCATTGATAAAGGCAAAGCACCAGAATCCGCTTCCAAGTACAAGAAGCCGGTTGTAGAGACGTCTAAAGCAACTACTGGCGAGTCAAGCAAGCCCCAAAACCAGCGAGCTATAGATGTTACATGCTTCAAGTGCCAAGGAAGAGGCCATTATGCGAGAGAATGTCCAAATCAACGGGTGATGTTACTCAAAGAAGATGGCGAGTATGAATCCCAAGATGAAGCCGAGGCCAAGCTTGATGATTCAGAGGAAGAGGTGACTGATTTTCCTGACGAGGGGGAGTTGCTAGTGACCCGGAGAGTTCTCAGCACCATGTTTGATCCAGAAACCATTCAAAGAGAGAACATCTTTCATACATGCTGTACCATGAACACCAAGGTATGTAGCTTAATCATAGATGGTGGTTCGTGTACTAACGTGGCTAGTAAGTATATTGTAGATAAGCTAGGTCTCAAGAAGACAAAGCACCCGAGGCCCTACAGACTCAAATGGTTGAATGACGAGACTGAGCTAAAGATAGGAGAGCAAGTATTAGTACCATTCAGCATTGGCAAGTATGAAGATCAGGTTCTATGTGACGTAGTTCCCATGCAAGCCGGCCACATTCTACTTGGTAGACCATGGCAGTTTGACAAGGAAGCGATACACAATGGCCGTACCAACTTTTACAGCTTCTCTCACAACAAGAAGAAGCATAACCTTTCTCCACTTACACCCCAAGAAGTCTTTAACCTCCAAAAGGCTATGGACAAAGGAGCTAAGGTAAGTAAAACTAACCTTTATGATACTCCTAGTAATGTTTTAAAGGCTTTAGAATCCAAAACGCAGGTGCTACTCATGATCTTTAGAGAAGGGTTATTTTCAGGTCAAGAGGAGAACGCTTTACCCGCCGAGATGAATGAGCTTTTGGAGAAGTTCAAAGATGTCTTCCCTGATGAGATACCAGCCGGTTTACCACCCATCCGAGGCATTGAGCACCAGATAGACCTTATACTCGGAGCACCTTTACCCAACCGACCAGCTTATAGAGATTACCCGGAGGAAGCAAAGGAGCTAGAAGCACAAGTTCAAGAGCTTATGTCCAAAGGTTACATCCAAGAGAGCTTAAGTCCTTGCGCTGTACCAGTCTTGTTAGTGCCAAAGAAGGATGGATCATAGAGGATGTGCATAGACTACCGAGCCATAAACAACATCACCATCAAATATATGCACCCCATTCCCCGGCTAGACGATATGTTAGATGAGTTGAGTGGAGCTACAATATTTTCCAAGGTTGATCTCAAGAGCGGCTACCACCAAGTCAGAATGAAAGAGGGCGATGAGTGGAAAACAGCATTCAAGACCAAGAGGGGTTTATACGAATGGCTGGTCATGCCCTTCAGTCTCACCAATGCACCGAGCACATCCATGAGGCTTATGAATCATGTACTGTGAGCATACATCTGTAAGTCAGTAGTTGTGTATTTTGATGACATTCTGATCTATAGCTCTACCTTAGATGATCATCTCAAACACATTGAGCAGGTGCTAGAAACGTTAAGGTTAGAGGGTTTATATGCAAACTTGAAGAAATGTACCTTTTGCACTGATCAGTTAGTGTTTTTAGGCTTTGTAGTAAGTTCACAGGGGCTTAAAGTGGATGAGGAGAAGATTAAGGTGATTCAGGAATGTCCAACTCCCTCCACCATCGGTCATGTCAGGAGCTTCCACGGTTTAGCCAGCTTCTATAGGAGATTTGTGAAAGATTTCAGCACCATTGCCGCCCCCTTAACCTCGGTGATCAAGAAGAATGTAGCATTCTCATGGGGAGGAGCGCAGGAGCTAGCGTTTCAAAGGCTTAAGGATAGCCTTACACATGCGCCTGTTTTGGCATTACCTAACTTTAACCAAATGTTTGAAGTTGAATGTGATGCCTCAGGTACAGGAATTGGATCTGTTCTTACTCAAGGAGGGAGACCCTTGGCTTTCTTCAGTGAAAAACTCAATGGAGCCGCCCTTAACTACCTTACCTATGACAAAGAACTATATGCTCTAGTAAGGTCTCTTGAAACTTGGCAGCATTACCTTTTATCTAAAGAGTTTGTTATTCATACAGATCATGAGACCCTCAAGTACTTGAGAGAACAAACTACTTTGAAAAAGAGGCATGCTAGATGCCTTGAGTTTGTAGAGACATTTCCCTATGTAATCAAATACAAGAAGGGAAAGGAGAATGTTGTAGCGGATGCTTTATCAAGGAGACATGCCCTCATCTCAACAATGGAGGCTAAGATCATGGGGTTTGAGCATCTCAAGCAACTCTACGAAGAGGATCCTGACTTCAAAGAGCTTTATAACCAATGTAGCCGAGGAGTTTTTGGTTCTTTTTACAGGCATGATGACTTTTTCTTCAAGGACCGCCAGCTATACTTACCTCAATGCTCAGTCAGAGAACTCATCATAAGGGAGGCACACGGTGGAGGCCTCATGGGACATTTTTGGATGGACAAAACGCTTAGCATCGTCAAGGAGCATTTCTTTTGGCCTCATCTTAGACGTGACGTTGAGAGGTTCTGCTCCAAGTGCATCACTTGCTTAAAGGCAAAATCCAGGTTGCATCTCCACGGTTTATACATTCCTTTGCCTATACCTGACCTACCATGGGTAGACATTTCTATGGATTTTGTTTTAGGCTTACCCAAGATCAGAAACAAGGATTCAATCTTTGTAGTGGTGGATCGTTTCTCTAAAATGGCGCATTTCATTCCATGTGGCAAGACTAATGATGCTACTCAGATTGCTGATTTGTTCTTTAAAGAGGTGGTGAGGATTCATGGACTTCCAAGAACCATTTTTTCTGACCGAGACACCAAGTTCTTGAGCCATTTTTGGAGAACCGTTTGGAGAAAGCTTGGAACTAAGCTTCTATTCTCAACAACTTGCCACCCACAAACCGATGGACAGACTGAAGCAGTCAACCGTACACTCTCCACCCTCTTAAGGGATACGGATGGTAAAAATGTAAAGAATTGGCTAGACTGTTTACCTTTCATTGAGTTTGCTTATAATAGAGTACCCCACTCGGCTACTAAGCTTTCACCCTTTGAGATTGTCTATGGTTTTAGACCCATTGCTCCTTTAGATCTCACTCCTTTACCGCCGGTGCAACAAGTGAGTCAAGATGGAGTTAGCAAAGCCGAGCTGATGAAAACCATGTTCAAGAAGGTTAAGGAGAACATAGAGAAGAGGAACGAGCATTACAAGAAGAATGCTGACAAAAGGCGCCGAGAAGTTACCTTTGAGCCTGGCGATTGGGTTTGGCTGCACATGAGAACCGAGAGGTTTCCAGTTCAAAGGAAGTCTAAGCTCTTACCACGTGGAGATGACCCGTTCAAAGTCCTTAAAAAGATCAATGACAATGCATATCAGATCGAGCTTCCAGGTGAATTTAACATTTCAAACACATTCAATGTATCTAACTTGTTACCGTTTGATGTAGGGGAATCAGTTCTGAGGACAGAACCTTTCCAAGGGGGAGAGGATGATACAAACTTAGAGGTGGAGGCTGATGATCCTACAATAAGGCAAGCTCCAAGAACAAGATCAGGAACTAAAGACTTAGCTGAGAGCTTCAACCAAGCAATAGAGACGCTGATCACCTCCCAATGCTTAGAAGATGTCCCACTCAACTTAGTCAACTGAGCATCACCAAAGAAGCAGCTATGGTAAGGGCACGTCTAAACGAGGAAGGCATTCCTAACTCCCTAGACAAGGAAGACATTCCCAATGAGCAAGGAGACTCCCGAAACAAGGAAGGCATTCCCAACGAGTAAGAAGATTCCTGAAACAAGGAAGGCCTTCCCAACGAGCAAGGTGACGGTTTAAACATCATCAACGGTCCTCACATCAAAAACAAAGCTTATACACACGGATGGCCATTGATGCATGCTAGCAAAGGAGTTTCCTTATTTAGCATTACGCTACTTAAGTGAAAATGCTTATAAACCATCTAAATCGAGGTAAGTCCGAGTTCTTATTTCAATATGGTTTATTCAACTAATAAAACTCTTCTTTGGTTGTTTTGGTTCAGCTTTTATTTCATTTAAACATTAGTATAAGGCATGTTGGTCACATTTTATTTACATTTTCGTTTTAAGGCATTGTTAGCCAAGTAGTTTAACCTAAGAGTTTTGTAATATGTTTCAAGTCCCCTAGAAGGGCAAAGCTGTTTGGACTGTTTATAAAGTCCCCTCACAGCCGTGTATCTTTTTATCATATCAATAGAGAACGAACTTCTTGGCTAAGTACCAATCTCTTGTTCTCTAAAGCTTTATGCGATTCATTGCTTAAAGAGTTCTTTGTCTTATCAAGGTTTATCATCTATAAAGCCTTGTGGCGACTATCGATCCATCATTCTATTTATCTCACAACTTAGATCTTGCAAATAGAGTTGTACGGCTCTTTGTTTGGTCCCCATCTCGATCCACTTCCTTCCATAGCACATCCATTGATTGTAAGCCGAAAGAGTTGAACAACCAGCGTCCCAATCTCATAACCATACACGGTTACTAGCTTGTAGGCGTGTGTCAAACTTGAAACACCCCATCCCGGCTACTAAGTCCGAGAGGTTGTTCCCACTCGGATCAGTAAGTGATCCAAGCCCATTCAGTCCGTTTTATGGGTTCATTCTTTAAACAAGTTCATTTATCTTAATATTCTGAGATTCATAATTAATATAGCCAATATGCAAAGAGATTAAACAATAAACGGGGTTTTTATTTATATAACAAATGATTCGATACAATTGTTAGAGTCTGCACTATAGGCTATTACAATGTTTGATCCTAGTCTATCCAGTCTATCACCAACCATCCTTTATAGCCCTTGTCTCGCGCATCTAGGCCAAGTTCTTCCCACGATCACCATCCTTTCCTGAAATTAAAGAGGCGTAAGTAATCCAACCTTTTCTTAGTTATACAAAATCACCTATGAATGACTATATGTTCCCGAACCTTAAGTTTATCCCATAGAAATCCCTTAATCATTCGGCTATCTAGGAAAAACCCGAGTTATCTCTCGGCCACAGTCGAGTCTTGGCGGATTCTGTCTGATCCCCAAGCCACTTGCTTGATCCACGAGTCCCCGAGTCCTCCGGGTAGCCGATTTCCTTCCAGTCGTACTCGACTATATGCCTTAGTCATAACTGTTCACCAATATCTGCGACTATTTGGAAAATAGCCGAGATTATCGAGAACTGTCCTGACCGGCGTGACAGACTGAAGTCTTAGTCACGCAACCTGGATCCGATCATCTATTGATCGATCTATCCACATCCGCAAGCAGATATAAGAATATAACTGATGTAAGAGAGAGTTTGGCCGAATAACTGGATAACCGTCCCATACTGTCTCGGCTATAGCCGATAGTTAGGGATTTTCTCGGCTAAGTTACTCGGCATCGCGCTCACCTTTGCCGTACATTCGGATGGTTCGGTGTGTCTCTCCCGATCCTTGTCCGCAGAAGACTCCATCGCTGGAACGTCCCTTGGTAAGTCTCTCTCTCGGAGATTTCTCACTCGTAGTCTGGCGATTCCCTCGTTACCCGACAATCGCTAAGTACGTCCGGCGTTATCTCTTTTATCCCTCGGCTAATCTTCATCTTTCTCGGATATTTTTTGTGTTTTCAGGAAAAATCCCATGAAAAGATTGTGTGTCCGCGAAGAAGATGACCGCGGACTATTTATAGGATTTTCACCCATAACCGTTTTATTAAACCGACGGGTGCCACGTTCCCATTCGGTAACGGTCATATCCGTTTGGATATAACCGTGCCACACACTTAGTACGTGCGAGATCATTCCCTTAACCGATCATTCACTCGCCAGCCACCCAGCTGACTCAGCTAACTGATCAGCTAGCTTCACTAGCCAACCAGCTAGTGATAATAGTTCTCGAGCTGACTCAACCGACCGTCACTTTGTCTAGCTGCTCGAGCTCAACATTAGCTGCCCGAGCTGATTTAGCTCGGTCTTTTAGCTGGGAATCCATCAGGTGCCCGAGCTGGTTCAGCTCGGTCCTTCAGCTAAAACCCATCAGCTGCCCAAACTGGTTTAGCTCGGTCCCTTCAGCTCATTTTAGCTCGAGTATTTGAGCTTAGCTCGGACTTGTTTATTTCAGCTCTTCGGACCATCCCGGACTAACTTTGGATCATCCCAGGCTAACTTTGGATCACCCCGGGCTAACGTTTCCCGACCTTTTTAATCTTTTACTCCTTTCATCGGCTAAGTCCCTAATTTTCCCGGACTTAGCCCTTCCTTCCAGACCATGGAACAGGTTAATTCGTTTTATTCGACAAGTCTTTCCCCATTCCCGACCATAGCCCAGCCCAGCGAACCTAGCGAGGTTCGGGGCCGTTACAGACGCTCCCTTGACGCTCCTTGTGAAGAAGGCTGGTGTTCCTGATCTGACCATGGTTGATCTCCCTGGGATCATTCGAGTTCTGGTGAATGGACAGCCTGAAAACATCTATGAACAGATCTCTGGGATGATTATGAAGTACATCGAGCCACAAGAGTCCATCATTCTTAATGTTTTGTCAGCTACAGTCGACTTCACCACCTGCGAGTCTATTCACATGTCTCGGCATTGACAAAACCGGTGAACGGACTCCTGAAGGTCTCCTGCAGAAAGTAACAGCAGATGACGTGAGTATTGGACTTGGTTACGTCTGCGTGCGAAACCGTATCGGAGAAGAGACCTACTACGAAGAAGCTAGGATACAAGAAGAGTTGCTTTTCAGGACTCATCCAATGTTATGCTTGATCGATGATGACATTGTTGGCATCCCTGTTTTCGCTCAGAAGCTAATCCTTATCCAAGAAACCATGATCTGAAGATGGAAACCGCTGTGTTAGAGTTGAACAAGCTTCCGGTGGTAATGGCTTCTACAGGTGAAGCACTCATGGCGTTGATGGACATCATTGGCTCTGCAAAGGAATCTCTACTAAGAATCCTTGTCCAAGGAGACTTCTCTGAGTTCCCAGATGCTCAGAAGATGCACTACACTGCTCGTTTGGCTGATATGTTAAGCCGATTCTCAAATGATCTACAAGCAAAGCCAAGTCTTCTACTTCTGCTGCTAAAGACTGCCTCGAGGGTATTGTTAGCTCTTGAAACTAAGACTGGGATTTGCTGATCTTGGTAATAAAAAAATTGACTGAAAGACAATTTATTACAGTTTCCGATGTCAAAAGTTTCTTGGATTGTGTAGGTGGAAAGATCGAACCCATAAACGTATAGGGATGTGCCTTGTGGCACAAGTCTTTAATATTCACGTAATCTTTTTCCCCAGTATAGTTTGTAAGAAACAATACCGAAACTGTTAGCGAAGTCAGATTCTTTTAGGTAGTTGATTGTGTCTCCTCAATCTAAAGAAGTTATTCGAACTCTGTGGCGGCGATCAGAGCACGAGGATACAACCTCTCGATATGTCCACGAGGATGGACCGAGACCACTTGTCGAAAGGCAAGCTTGCCCCTAGGACCCTTTACTAAAAGGAGTATGGACCGGTTTGTGATCACTTGGGGCTCTTGGTTAAGCAAACCGTTTAACCCCAAGCCACCATGTCCCACGAGTTGTAATCCCAACCATTATCGGCAACGGTATATATACTTGTGTCTCGGGTACTAACTATCCGATGTGGGATCATTAAAGAACAGGTCAAGGGCATCAGCCTAAGGGACGGTAATTAAGTTAGCACATGCCACTCTCACGTGCTCCTCTTTGATTAATTTCTCCATCAAATACCTCTGATTGGAAACCCTAATTAGCAGCAACTTTCCATATTGAAAATTTTAATAAAAAAAATAAGAAGAATACATCAGTATAATTATTTATTCAAGCATTCGTCGTCTTTCATAAACTAACGTTACTATTCCTCTGTCAACATGATCACCACACCTAAGACTCTAAAGTTTCCTTTGTTTTGCAGGCAGAGAACCTTATGGCTTTTGGAGTCTGCTATAAATAATTGGTAATTTCACCTTTTATGCCTCTGTTTTCTCAAGAAGTTCTCTCAGTGCTGCCGTTAAAAGTCTGAACTTGTAACAGTCAACGACAAGCAGAGACAAAAGTTTTAGGGCTTCAGAAAAAGTATGTGCTCTCTAGCTGATGAGCGTTGTAAATATCTTTGTCACGCAAAGAGTTCTTCCGTGAAAACCAAACAAAATTTTCAGAATATATATCAGCGAAAAACACACAAACGAACCAAATTTCGCAAAAAGGCCCCTATGGGACACCGACAAATTAAGTTATGACTTGAAAAGCTTGAGTGGTCACAACTAGTCAAGAACTGCCTCTCCACAGTGGCGAATGGTTTCTTTGACCGGTCACTGTAGTTGTGGGAGGTCGTGATTAGTCAGAAGCCCTGGAGAGGAATTAGTCCATGCGCAAGTAAGTACAACCTTTCGATCTTCTTCTTTGCAATGTTCAGAGGTTTTGAAAGCTCTTCATTCCATTTTGAATCCACGTACGTTGTTCTTGATCACTATAATCGGTGATAAGTTTTGATATGATTAAACTATAAACTTTTACTCTTGATATAGCTTGATGTGACAGATAAAACTTGATTCTTAAAACATTCCTCAGTTAATTAGTTGTTGCTGACTTCTTTCTTCATACATATAGAAAACAAATAAAAAAAGAAATTTAGATCTTCTTCTTTGCAATGTTCAGAGGTTTTGAAAGCTCTTCATTCCATTTTGAATCCACGTACGTTGTTCTTGATCACTATAATCGGTGATAAGTTTTGATATGATTAAACTATAAACTTTTACTCTTGATATAGCTTGATGTGACAGATAAAACTTGATTCTTAAAACATTCCTCAGTTAATTAGTTGTTGCTGACTTCTTTCTTCATACATATAGAAAACAAATAAAAAAAGAAATTTAGAGCTCAGACGAGGCTTTATCACTTCTGAGTAGTCAGAGGATTGCGATGGACCCAACCATCGCTAGAGCCACTCTCCTCACAGCTCTTTTGCATCAGCTCGGCATCGAACCCGGGTGTGAACCGTGGCAGCGTACTATTCTAATTGTACTAGACCACTGGTGCTAATTGTATTAAACCAATCAAAACTCTTTTCAGGAGAGCTCAGCGATGAGAGTTTAGGAGTTGGAAGAAGTTATATATCTTTAATCGCTATTTTCACAGAAAAACTCTTTGCGTGACAAAGATATTTACAACGCTCATCAGCAAGAAAGCACATAATTTCATGTGAAAACCAAACCAAATTTTCAGAATATATATCAGCGGAGAAACACACAAACAGAACCAACTTAAGCAAAAGGGCCCTTATGAGACACCACAAACTCCATGACTTGACCAAGCTTGAATGGTCACAACTCGTCAAGAACTGCCTATCCACGGCGGCGAATGGTTTCTTTGACTGGTCATTGTAGTTGTGAGAGGTCGTGATTAGTGAGAAATCCTGGAGAGGAATCAGTCTTTCTCTTTCAGATGATTAATGGAAAGCCACAGTTTCAAACGCATCTGCCACTCAAAAAGCACAGAATTACCTGAAACTCTCCCGGTTTTATCTGCAAAAGAAGGAACCAATATCTTCACAGCTTCAGTGAAGAGAAGAACATCCGCAGGCAGTCACAACCTGGAGCTAGTATATTTTTAAAGTTTGTAAATTCCTTTTTTTTTGCTTAAAAAATTCCCTTTTTCCATTTTTTTTTTCCATCTGAAATTCCTTATTTCTTTTGAATTGGGATTTAAAAAAGGTTGATAAATATATACGGGTTTATGGGTGAATCAAAAGCAAGTTTGTGATAGAAATCAAAATCACCTTTTGCGAAAAGTGTCTTGGAGCGATATGGAGGATCAAAAGCAGATAAATTTGATGAAGGATCAAAAACAGACGAGTTTCACGTTTGAAATAGATAACTTCTCCGAGAAGGAAGGTGTGATAGCATCTCCAAAATTCTTAAGCCGTGGCTGCGAATGGTAAGTGAAAAAAAATTATATGAAAGTGTGTGTTTCGATTTTTAACTCATCTTCTAGGTTCAATAAGTATAACTTGTCTCTGTTATTATGTTTATAACTAAAGCGTTTAGTTAATCTGTCTCCTTTCCCTTTTCAGGTATGTTGGCGTTTATCCCAAAGGAGACAATGCTGAAGGTTACTTGTCTCTGAATCTCTACGTTGCCAATCCTGAATCATTGCGACTTGGATGGAAAAGAAGAGCTAAATGTTCCTTCCTTCTGTTAGATCAATCAGGCAAAGTTCTCTACAGAACAGATGGTAATTTACTTATCGGACGTAAACTGTATATATCTGATTGTCGAGCAAGAAAATTTCGGTTAATCTCTCTGGTTTTGTCTTACAGAATTATGGTGCCAATTGTTCTGCGCTCAGCTCCAAGGATGGGGTTTGGCAAAGGCCGTGCCTCTTAAAAAGCTTCAAGAAAAAGGGTTTCTGGAGAATAACAAACTGATAGTTAAAGTGGAAGTGAAAGTACTTGAAGTTGTTGATGAATCGGAAGTAACTGGGAACGAGACCTTATATGTCCAAGGTTTCCAACTTCTTTATCCTCAGGTATGACTAATAAAAGGATGCTTTGTATTCTTTTTGCTTCCATATTCTGGTTAACGTAATTACACCTTTCTCGTGTCGATAGTTTGTTTCAGTGACTCGGCTTTTGACTAAGCACCCGGACTTTGCAACAAATTTCAAACCAAAGAACCAACTGGTGAAGACTACATACATGAATATCCTCCTTGGTCACATCGAGGCATTGGACAAACCTCCACATAGCTTATCCGATACTGAGCTAAGCAACGCGTACAGAGACTTGATCGAGCTAACAGAGGCAGGCTTCAACCTAGACTGGTTGAAGAAGAAGCTTTATGAGGTTATTGTGGAGAGAAAGAAAGAAGATCCTCATGGGTTACGAGTCGAGGAAAACATCGAGACTCTCAACATCGAGCTAAACAAGGAGAGGGTGAAACCTGCTACTTCTGCTGATAAAGATTTTTCACTGGAGCAAGCGATGTGGAATCTCAGAGATGAGCTGGACAAGGAGAAAGCCAAGTCTTCTACTTCTGGTACTAAAGACTGGCTCGAGGGTGTTGTTCGCTCTTGGAATCAGTGGAAACTAAGACTGGGATTTGCTGATCTTGGTTATAAAAAAATGAATTGACTGGAAGATATTTTATTACAGTTTTCGATGTCCAAAGTTTCTTGGATTGTCAAATTACCAAAAATGAACTTCGACAGAGGCGCATAAACATATCGAAATGTGCCTTGTGTCACAAGTCTTAATATTATTATTTTTTTAGGTCAATCCACAAGTTTTTCTTTTCTTTTTCTCGTCAAACTGGATTCATGAAAGCCCAAGTTGGGCAACAGTACATGGCTCGGAGTTCGTCTCTAAATAACAAAACCGAATAAAATTTGTTGAGTAATACATAAGAGCTCTAAATCAGTGTCTTGAAAAAGCTGAACAATCCATGTTGTGAAATAGCCCGAGTACAGTGCAATGCCTCTGCGTCTTGTCGTTTGTTAGTTTATCACTCTGCTTTCTTTAGTCAGAATTGGTTTGCCTTAGGATGTTTTTTATTCTTGTAAAAAATCGGTTCTTACAATTAACCGCAGACTTTTGACCAGTCTCTTGATCTTCCCTGATATGTAATTATAGGCTGGAGAACTTAGTGTTAGAAGAGAAGGTAAATCCTGAAACTTGATATAAAATCAAGAGGGTACGATCTTATAATGATACTGGACTAATGATTCTTTCAGGCTGGATCAGTAGATGAGATAGAAGGATGAGGAGGTTGAAAAACGCCATTCAGCTTTATGGGACTAAGCAGAGATAAGTCTAGAACTCAAAAAGAAAAGCTTCTCACACAATCCCAAAAAATCGAATTTGTTTGCAATTTTGTCAAAAACAACAAAAAAAGTTTTTTTTATTATTATTCAAGTATAAAAAATACATAGCTGATGAAAATTTATATATATGGTTCAAAGAGCTGGGAGATTCCAAAACCAATTTTTTATAAGAAATCAATGCAAAAATCTAAGAGAAAAATTAAAGCAACAATACAAAAGTTTATAAATAAGAAGATTGCCAATTTAAATGAATTAACTGTTAAGATCAAACAAAGAATAACACAAGGAATTAGTCAAATATAATTTAAATAATTCAAAGACTTACCTTGATTTATTGTGGGTGGATTAGTAGATATGAAAGCTCGGTTTGATCTCTTCTTGGCTTTGATTTAGCTCGGTTTGATAGTAAACAAGGTGGTTCCTTAGGTTGATGGTATAACCGGCCATGCTTCATCGTATGATTTTAATTTCATGTATGGATCATCATAAGCTCTAGTGACATGATCTTCAAATACATCACGTGAAGGATCCTTTAGGGTATTGGCTAATTTTTCAAGTTGGTCTATGCTATTTTTAAGTGCTTGCTGGCTCGTTAGACTGTCCACGACTTGGTTATACGCTTCTTGAAGTCTCTTCGTACCGGCTCTTGTATTTGGTGGTAATCTTATTGCGGAAATTGTATCTTCAGGATTAATGTATGCATCATTCCCTTCCTCTTGAAAGGGTTCTGACCTTAAAACTGTTTCTCCAGCATCAAAAGGAGCTAGGTTAGTGATATTAAAAGTGGACAAAATATTAAACTCACCTTAAAGTTCAAGCTTGTATGCATTATCGTTGATACACTCTAGCACCCTGAATGGTCCATCTCCCCGAGGTGGGAGTTTGGATTTCCTTTGGTTAGGAAAAAGTCATGTCCGCATATGTAACTATACCCAATCTCCTGGTTTGAGTGTAACTTCTTTCCTCTCTTTACTTGTCCGCATATGTAACTATACCCAATCTCCTGGTTTGAGTGTAACTTCTTTCCTCTCTTTACTTGCTCGCATCTAATACTGAAGTGTCCTCTTTTCAACATTTTCCCTAGCTTTGAGATGCAGCTTCTTGACAAATTCAGCTTTTCTTTCTCTATCTTGGCTTGCATGCTCATGATGTGGTAGTGGTGAAGGATCCAGTGGAGTAAGAGGGTTAAACCCATACACGAACTCAAAAGGATAACTTAGTAGCAGAGTGTGGTACACAATTATAAGCAAACTCGACAAAAGGCAAAAAAATCAAGCCAATTTTACAAATTTTTACCGATGGTGGCCCTCAAAAGGGTGGATAAGGTATGGTTTACAACCTTGGTTTGCCCATCTGCTTGAGGATGGCATATAGTGGAGAAGAGTAGATTCATTCCTAACTTTCTCCAAACTGTTTTCCAGATGTGACTGAGGAATATGGTGTCTCTGTCTGATACAATGGTCTGCCGTAGACCTTGTAAACGTACCACCTCCTTCAAAAATAAGTCAGTCGTCTGTGTTGCATCATTGGTATTTGCACCACAAAAATAAGTTTTCCATCTTGAAGAATCGGTCAACCACCACAAAGATGGAGTCTTTGTTACTTATCTTTGGAAAACCTAGTACAAAATCCATAGAAACATCTATCCAAGACATGTTAGGAATAGACAATGTAATGTAAAGACCATGATGATGTGATCTGGATTTGGATTTGAAGCATTTGGAGCAGAATCGCTCTACATCTCTTTTGAGGTGTGGCCAGAATAAGTGCTCCACTATAATGCTCAAGGTCTTGTCTACACTGAAATGATCCATCAAGCCACATCCATGTGATTCTCTCATCACTAAGTCACGCATGGACCCTTGTGGAATTCATAACCGCTTGTCTCTGAAACTCCTTTGTTGCACTATTTATAGATTTCTGCAAAGTCTGGATCGGTTTCATATTATATTTTAATATTGTTAAACCCTAATACCTTTGCTTCCATGGTTGTAACTAGTGCATAGCGCATAGAGAGTGCATCGGCTACTATGTTCTCTTTCCTTTTTGTACTTAATGATGCAGGGAAATGTTTCAACAAACTCTAGCCATTTGACATGTCTCTTTTGAGTGTTATTTGTCCTCTCAAATGCTTAAGAGTTTCATGATATGTATGAATAAAAAACTCTCTAGACAATAATTAATGTTGCCAAGTTTTTAGAGATATTACCAAAGCATAAAGCTCTTTGTCATAAGTAGGATAGTTCAAAGCTGCCCCATTGAACTTCTCATTGATGTAAGCCACTGGTTGTCCTCATTGAGTTAGGACAGCTTCTATCCTGATGCATCACAATCAATCTCAAAAGTTCTATCAAAGTTAGGTAGTACCGAAAGTAATGCATGGGTGAGACTCTCTTTGAGTTTGTTGAATGCTTCTTCTTGTGCTGGTCCCTATTTGAAAGCAACATTCTTCTTGATTACTGATGTGAGTGGGGTGGAAATAGTACTGAAGTCTTTGATAATTTTTGGTAGAAGCTAGCCAGTCTATAGAAACTTCGTACATGCCTAATTGTTGATGGAGTTGGCCATTCTTGTATGGTTTTGATCTTCTCCTCATCAAACTTTAGTCCCTGAGAACTCAAAAAAAATCCTAAAAATACTACTTGATCAATGCAAAAGGTGCATTTCTTAAGGTTAGTATATAATTGCTCTAGCCAAAGCATTTCAAATGTTTCAAATGATCATCAAGGCAGGTACTGTAAACCAGTATGTGGTCAAAATAAAAAACTAGAAACTTACAGATATATGCCCTTAGGACGTGATTCATCAGTCTCATGAAGGTGTTGAATGCGTTTGTAAGTCCAAATGGCATGAAAAACCATTCATACAAGCCTCTTTTTGTCTTAAATGCAGTTTTCAATCACCTTCCTTCATCTTTACTTGATGGTAGCCACTACTTAAATTGATTTTTGAGACGATGGTGGCTCCATTAAACTCATCTAGCATGTCATCAAGCCTGGGAATCAGATACATATACTTGATGGTAATGTTGTTTACAGCTCAGCAAACCACACACATCCTCCAAGATCCATCTTTCTTTGGCACAAGGACTAGAACCGCACAAGGGCTCAAGCTCTCTCTGATGTAGCCTTTGGACATAAGGTCTTGTACTTGCTTCTACAGTTCCTTAGTCTCCTCAGAATTCACTCTATAATCGGCTCGGCTGGAAAGGGGTGTGCCTAGTACCAAGTCTATCTGGTGTTCAATACCTTTCACCGGTGGTAAGCCTGGTGGGATGTCAGCCGGAAAGACATCTTCAAAACGGTCAAGCAGCTTATGTACTTCTGGTGGTAGCTTGGTTTCTTCTTGAACTGAAAACAACTCTTCTTTGAACACCATTAGTAGCGCCTTTTCTTTTAAGTTAAGAGATTTAAAAACACTATGAGATATCATATTTAGGTTAGTTTAACTAACTTTGGAGCCTTTGGCTATAGATCTTTGCATTGCATGCACTTCTTGTGGGGTGAGGGATGCTAAGTTGTGCTTACGGTTGTTGTAAGTGAAATTTTAATGGTTGGTCCGCCCATTGTGCATGGTTTCTTTATCAAACTGCCACGACCTCCATAGTAGTGGATGGTCTGCTTGCATTGGGACTACATCACACACAACCTGATCCGAATACTTGCCGATGTTGAATGGAATCATGATTTGTTCGGCAATCCTGAGCGTGTCATCGCTGAGCCATCTCAGCTTGTAAGGGTGGGGATGCTTTGTTCTTTGAAAATCTAACTTCTCAACCAAGTACTAGCTGTAGTGCAAGACACTCCATCAATTATTAAACTGCATACCTTTGAATTTGTGGTGCATTTGGAGTGGAAGATGTTTGCTCTTCGAACAGCTTCTGGATCAATAAGCACATTGAGGACTCTCCTCACGACAAGTAGTTCTCCTACTTCAGGGTAGTTGACTACATCGTCCTCTGATCCCTCTAGTCCTTCATCAGCTTCATCTTGAGATTCATACTCTCCATTGGGTGTAAGGATCATAACCCTCTAGTTTGGACAGTTTCATGCATGGTATCCTTTACTCTAAAATTTAAAACAAATAATGTCATGAGATCTAGTATTTTATTGACTAAGAAACTTACCTTGCTCGGGTTTGGACCCTTTAGACATTTGTAGTGCTGGTCTCTTGAACTCTGAGTCCACTTCTATGAACTTTCTTTTGTCCACGTTTCACTGAGCTTGTGGAGTCAAAGTACTCTTGCTTCGATTTGTAGAGGGTGTCTTCCTCTTGATATGTTGTTCAGCCTGGATTGCTAAGTGTAGAAGCTCTTCCATGTCGTGGTATACTTGCATTTCTACCTTCCTAGAAATCCTATCTTTCAGTCCATCCTTGAACTGAGACATCAAGATTTCTGGTGGATCTTTTACTTCCATCTGGTTCTTGAGGATATCAAATTCATCATAGTATTCTTCCACAGTCTTATTCCCTTGAGAGAGCTTTCAAAATCTCATTTGCAATTCTTGGTGATAATAAGTTGGTACATATATCTTCCTTAGGCTGAACCGCATGTCTGCTCAGTTGTTGATTTGACCATGGTGATGCCTTCTTCTTTCTAAATTGTCTCAGTTCCACCAAGACAGTGAAGTTTCAGTAAATTGAGCAGCAACTAATGATACTTTTCTTACCTTAGAGTATTGGTAATACTTAAATATGTTCTCCATCCTTCTTTCCCAATCAAGGTATGCATCTGGATTGATCTACCCAGCAAACGTAGGTGGGGTGAGTTTGATGCATGTGCCTTTGTCTCTAGCATAGTCATCTATTATGCATTCTTGACGTGGTCCTCAATGTTTGAGGTAGCTATCAGGCTCTAGTGGTGGCGGATCATCATCTAAGTCTGGCATAACATCATCATTTGGTTGTTGGTTCCTCTAGCCATTGACAGCTGGGCCAGGCCTTCTGCATGAAGCAGGAGCCGGATGCTCCATCCTAGCAACACGTTCACCCAAGGTGGCGAGTGTCATTTGGATGTTGGCTAGAATATTGGCAAGGCCAAGATCTTCTTGTTCAACATGTTCTGTCATTCTTTCATGTTTTAAGACAAGGAAACAAACATATCAAGTGCAATATGTGTGGTATGGAAATTTCAAAATAAAACACAATATCAATGCTAAAATACTTAAACTAACACTGATAAGGGTGAATGTAATGAAATATGGCAATGACACAACAATGATTGTAATGAAATGACAATAATTAATATTTTTTATTTTAAAATGGATAAACAAATAATCAACAACAAACAATTTTTTTTTCAAATTTAAAGGATACAAAACAAATCAAGAAAAATAATTGTAAATAATTTTTTTTTTTAGTTTTCTGGAAATGAAGAATACAAAACCGAAAATAAGAACACAAGAACAAAAATAAGAACACAAGGGATAGATTCACCTGAATGTGGAGCCTAGGCTCTGATACTAGATGATATAAGATCAAGAGGGTATGATCTTATAATGATCAATGAATCGGTAGAAACAAGTAGCTGATCTCAAGACTCTTTCTGTTTTTTAAAGGATGATCTGAAATGGGGTGGTTGTGGGATCAAACCTGCTGCACTTAGTGTAACACCCACGATTCGATCTATACCCAAGGTCGAACTGCGAATGTCACAAAGCCGAGGTTCACTTGATAAGTCAGCCCGTCTTGGAACGAATCCAAGCATAAGGCCGTCTTGCCAAGTTAGCTCGAACCCTCTCGACCAAGGCATAAGGCTTTTCAACTTGTACCCCAATCTCGAGTTGTGTTAGTCCGCACGAGACTAATATCATTAAGCAAGCCTAAGTTTGTAAAAATGCACATATTATTTATATCATATCATCCTCGAAAATACGTTCTTACAAACTATATATATATAACGCTGCAGCGGAGGGTAAACCCCAAAAGGCGTTTAACACATACTTTATCTCACAACCGAGTTTTACAAAAACCAACGCAAATCTACTCCGGTGTCCTAACGTTCCGCTCCGCTTACTAAGGCACCCCACTGGTTACCTGTAGGAGGAAAAAACAAGGGGATGAGTAATCTAAGATTACTCAGTGAATCCAAGACTCTCTAACACTATAAAACCCAAAAAATCCCCAAGAAAACCCCAAGCAACAAGCAAGCAAGCAATCACGCAATAGCCAAAGCAACATAAAGTAAATAGTCGAAGCGTGCAATCCTAGATCTATATGCAAGCGCTAAACTATATGAGAAGGTGCTATCACTTCCGCACCAAACCGCGTTCTCACAACGCACACACACTACCACACACCACACGTCATACTCGCATGGACGCAGAGATCTCTAAGTTGGTCGGTGATATATCATGGTTTTTATGGTTTTTAACCATGATATAAGTTCTTTTTATTGAGTCTTTTTGGTCTTTTTAGAGTCCTAGAAGAGTTTTTGCAGGTTATAGCATGTCTGAAGCATAATTGGAGATTTTGGAACATTTTGGAGCATTCTGAGTTGAAGCCACGAAGTACCCAACTCGGGAAGAAAAGTATGCATATGGGTGACGCTCGTCACCCACCAAGGAAGGAGGTCGTGGCCTGTTTTAAAAAGATTAGGAAGAAATTGCAGTTTTGGCCCAGAAGTTCCAGTTTTTGAAAAAGGCCCCAGATCGTGTTTTAGCTTGTATATTAGGTTTTTCAGCCATTCTTTTGGCATCTATCTTGTATCTTATTATTTTAGAGAGTTTTAGAGAGAGATTGGTAGAAGAGCTTTTGGAGAGACAAATCAGACTCCTTCAGAGCAGATTTTGAACTCCTTTATTTCTACTTCTTATTTCTTTTATGCAATCTATTCTTTTCATGATGTTTTCTCAAATCACCATGTCTGAGTAGTTTGTTAGTTAAGTTAGGGCTTTTCAAAGGTTGAAGAAGAGTTTGTAGAATTGCTAAAAACTTTTAGGAAATTCATTGGTTCTTCATCTGTGCTTGCATTCATATCGATTTCTTAGACACATCATCTGGATTTCGAAACCCTAGGTGTTTGATAGATGTGAGAGCATTATTAATCACCTGAACTAGTATTAGATGAGCAAAATGCCTTAGTACAAAGAGATTTGGCTTAGGAGTTTTGTGAACAATTGAACCTGATCATTACTGCATGTTTAGGTTGTTAGGGTTTGCAAAGAGATTTGAAACTCTGTGATTTAGACATAGATAACTTCTGCAATGAGAATTGATTAATTATATCTTTGCGATTCATGTTTAAGACGGTTTTAATTCATTCCTGATTGCATGCATTCTACACTCTCAGATTCAACCTGCGAATTGTCTTGACTTAGCGCCTTTAGCCTTCTGAACTTTAAGAACAGTCTCAAAAACGCCCACTTGCTTTTATTACTTTAGTTATTTCGCATTACATTCATTACTTATCGCTTAGCTTAATCCGAACCTGAACTCTTTAGTGTAGTTTACTTACTCCCTTGGGATTCGATAACCCCTTGTACTACAACTGCTTTTGCTGTGCACTTGCAGTAGTTTTATTTGGGTAAAACCTGAACCTATCAAGTTTTTGGCGCCGTTGCCGGGGAGTAATAGCTGCCTATTGATTTTTAGTATTAGGATTTTGTCTAAGTTTTTATTTGTTTACTGACTTTCAGCTACTTTTCTTTGTTCCTGTTTCAGGTGTATGCCTAATCGCAGTACCAAAAGCAACAAAGAGAAGGAGCTTGTGACTTTGAGCATCGACGAGCTTGCTAGGTTGGAGAAAACTAACAGGAAAGCTAAGAAGCAATCTACAATGGTCGCTCCACTTATCTTGGTTGGAGATGCAGAAGGTCACTTGGTTGACAGGGAAGGAAACAGGAGGAACGAAGAGGGGCAGAGAATTGATCAAGAGGGGAATGTCATTGTTGAACAGCAGGTTCAGCAAGTGGCTGAGAACGTGGGGGTCCCTGCTGCTGTCAATAACGCTGCTGGGCGTTTTGTTCAGAGGACTCTAGGTGACTACAACAGACCTGATCAGTTTTATGCCAACAGAGCTGCAATTCGACCTCCTGCCTTCCAGAGGAACGATTTTGAGGTTAAACCAGTCTACTATCAGCTGGTTGGCCAGCATCCATTCCATGGTTTACCTCATGAGCATCCTATGGATCACATAGAGAGGTTTGAGGACCTAGCTTCAAGTGTCAAAGCTATTGGAGTTAGCAATGACTTCCTGTTCTGCAAGCTTTTCCCTTACTCTCTTGGAGGAGAGGCTGCATATTGGCTGAAGCAACTAAAGCCTGGTTCATTAACTACTTGGGAGGACACCAAGAATGCCTTTCTGAATAATTTCTATGATGATGCAAGATCAGAAGACATGAGGACGAAAATTGCATCCTTTACACAAGGTCCTACTGAAGCTTTTAAGGCTTCTTGGATCAGGTTTAAGTCTTATCAAAGGGATTGTCCTCATCATGGTTTCAATCAGGTGCAGCTGCTTGGTATCTTCTTCAGAGGCATTGACTGGAAATATCAGATGGCACTGGATGCTTCAAGTAGTGGAAACTTCAACACCAACAGACCAGAAGAAGCTGTAAGATTGATTGAAAACTTGGCCTGCAGTAACAGCACTAAAAATGCAGATTTTCAGAGAAAGCAGCAGGCTGGTTTGAATGATGGAAACCAAATAGCTGAAGTTAAGGCTAAGTTAGACAGCATGCACAGCCTTCTGGTGGGAAAGAAGTCAGTTCAGTTTGCTGCAGAAGTGGAGAGTTTCGAAAATCCTGAAGAATTTGAGCAGAAAGATATTAATTTCATCAATGGAGGGGGTTTTCAGAGCCAAAGGTTTGGAAATCAGCAATGGAACAGAGGCTACAACAGCAATAATCAGCAGAGTACCTTTACAGGAGGACAGAGCACGCCTGGTTACACTCCTAAGCCCCCATTCCAGAAGACTGAAGTTGAGAAACCTTACCAAAACAGCAGGAATTTTGGTTCTTCTTCCTACCAAACTGCACCTCCACAAGACAATAAAATGGAAGCTATGCTGGAGCAGGTACTTGAAGGACAGCAGAAGATGACAGTGAACTTCAATGGCAAGCTAGATTCGCTGTATCAAGACCTGAATGGAAAAATTGAGAGTCTGAACTCTCACATAAAGAAGCTTGATGTGCAGGTTGCTCAAACTGCAGAAGCTGTTCAAAGGCAAGAGGGATTCCTTCCTGGAAGGAATGATATCAATCCCAAGCATCAGGTTAATGCCATCACAGTCAGGAATGAAAAGGAGCTTAAAACAGTGCAGAAAAAGAGGCTGAGTGCAGAGCAGATCGTGCAACTGATAGAGTCTGAAGATGAAAATTTTTCTGTCTCAGGGGTGAGTGACGAGCGTCACCAAGGAGGAGTGACGCTCGTCACCAACATACAAGAGAATCGGGGGTTGTCACAGGTGAGTGACGAGCGTCACCCCCCTGGTGACGGTCGTCACCCACCCCAGAACGAAGCTGCTTCGCCTGTAACTGCAAATTATGACCAGGAACGTGTCTATAAACCCAAAACACCATTCCCCAAGCATCCTAGGAAGTCTAAACAGGAGATAGAAGAAGCCAGATGCAAAGCTATGATAGACAAGTTGATGCTTGAGATCGCACTTATTGATGCAGTCAAGCTTTCACCAGCTCTAAGAAGGTATGTAAAGAGGATGGTGGTGAATGGTGTAAGTCCTGAGGAAGGAGCATTGCTTACCAGAGACATCAGTGCAATTCTCTTAGGCACAGTTCCAAAGAAGAAGAAGAAGGTGACTGTTTCTGAACAAGTCAATACCATCACTCAAAGCAGAGTTCCAGAGAAGCTATCTGATCCAGGGACCTTTGTGCTTGATTGCTCAATATCTGTAGGACGTTTTCCACACTCTCTATGTGATCTAGGGTCAAGTATTAACTTGATGCCTTTCTCTGTTGCTGCTAGACTTGGAATGACTGATTTCAAGCCAGCTGGGATCTCTCTCATCCTAGCAGATCGATCCATAAGGACCCCAGAAGGCATGTTAGAGAATGTTCATGTTAACATTGAAGGGTGCATAATTCCTACAGATTTTGTGGTTCTGAAATATGCTGAAGAACCTAAAGATCCTCTTATTCTGGGAAGACCATTCTTGGCTACTGTTGGAGCCATCATTGATGTTAGAAAGGGGAACATTGAGCTTGATCTTGGTGATGTTGTCATGAACTTTGACATGGATAAGTTAAGAGGGAGTTCTACCATTGATGGTCAGACCTTTTCTATAAGAACTTCTAGAGATGAAGAGACTGTCATGGAGCATTCAGAAGACACTATTGCTGAGTGTGTCAATGAATCAGATATAAGTGGGCAAGTGAGCAAGATGGCTGTTGAAGAGCTAATATCTGAAACTTCTGCAGAAGCTGTTGGGTTTGAGGATTGCAGTGAGGATCATATCTTCATGACTAGGCTTGAAAAAGAGGTTCCAATGAATGCCAAATTGCTGGAGGAAGACGTGTTTGTGATGGAAGCAACACTTGCAGAGCTGAATTGCAGGAAAACTGCAGAAACTCGAACTGCAGAGTCAGTGACGAGCGTCACTGACCTGGTGACGCTCGTCACCAACCTGAACACAAAGCAGCAACGTGATTTTACAGCTACAAGTCCATCATATGTTGCCAATCCAAAAATTCACCATTCCACAACCCAGAAACCTGCAACTAAGCAAAGGTATGCACTTCCTGGAACCAGATCCAAACCTCCTAATCTCATCAATAAGAACTTAAAAGGTAAAAAATCTGCTTCACACTTATGCAAGCAACGAGATTTTCGTAGAATGCTTGGTGTTTTTTTTGATGATTCTGCAGGAAAAAGAAGTATCCCACCCACAGTCACGACCCACTCTGTTGATGTTCCTCACTTCCTTGGAAGTGTTCATACATCTACTGCTTACAAACCACCATGGATGAGGAGACATTCTTCTCCAAGGCATTCACTACCACCTTCTGTTCCACCAGCTGTCTGAACAGCATTCAAAGTCGAGCTAATGACTTTAAACAAGCGCTTAGTGGGAGGCAACCCACTAGTAAGTTTTCTTTTTCATATACTAGTTTAGTTTTCTATTTCATAGCTAAAAAAAAAACCCAAAAACATGAAAAAAAAAAAAGTCAGTTTGTTCAGTTTGCTTGGATGATGTCTTGTGAACTTGTTGGATCATGGATTATGCTTTGTTTGGATGTTTTGATGTGTGTTTTTAGTGCTCTTACAGTTTGACTTCGGACTACACATGATGGCATAGCATTTAAACATCCAACATGACGATTTCTGAAGTTTCCACCTTGGTTTTACACGTTCTCATGCTTCATTTTGACCAACTCTTGGCTTAATAATACTGGGGACAGTGTTGTTTAAGTCTGGGGGAGGTGGTTACTGACGTTGTGTGCTTTGTGTCATGTTTCTAGAGTCTTAAAGTTGAGTCAAAAACCTTTTTTTTTCTAGAGTCAAAATTTTTGAAACTGTTAGTTTTTCTTGGAACTAGCCATAGGACGTTTTTGCTGATAAGAACCATTGCCACAGTAGTTGATTATAAGTCTCACTAAGTTGAAAGTCATAGGTAGATCAGTCTAGCAATGAAGGTTTAGGTTCTTAGAGAATCTGAAAAATTTGCTGTTAGCTCCACCTTAATGAACTTTAAACTTCTTGTCTTGGTGATTGATTCTTATTGATCTTGATTCTCTCTTTCAGCACTGAAAATAAGGTTAAAATACAGTCTCTCTTTGATCTTCCCTGATGTAGTTTTTAAAAAATTAAGTCCATAGAATGGTGCAGTCATGACCCTGTCTCCTCACAAGGAACAACAGTAGTGAACACATTCAAGAATCTGTCTCCTCACAAGGAACACAAGTATTGAGTAGTACCATATCTTAGACTGTAAAAATTGAGAAAAAAAAGAAGTGAAATATCGAAAATATCCAAAGGAAGAGATTAAGGGAAGAGAAAATAGGAGAGTTGTGTTGAGATCTATTTGTTCAGTTGTTAGGAAGGGAAAAGAATCTGTAAAGTGATTAAGATGATAGAACTTTGATGAGGTATCACACTTAGATAAAAATAAGGAGTTAGCAGTAGAAATTTCGGGTTTCTTGAAGAGATTTGGACTGGACTTGAGAGATTTGCTAAGCTTGTGATGATTAGACTGAAATTTGATCTTGTGTTGACTATGTAATATGTGGATTCGAAAGTTCAAACTAGTATGGTGTTCCTGATGACTGACTAACTGTTTCTTGTTTTCAAACCTCGACCTTATTCTTTGTCTGATGTTTGCTTGAGGGCAAGCAAAAGCTAAGTCTGGGGGAGTTGATATATCATAGTTTTTATGGTTTTTAACCATGATATAAGTTCTTTTTATTGAGTCTTTTTGGTCTTTTTAGAGTCCTAGAAGAGTCTTTGCAGGTTATAGCATGTCTGGAGCATAATTGGAGATTTTGGAACCTTTTGGAGCATTCTGAGTTGAAGCCACGAAGTACCCAACTCGGGAAGAAAAGTATGCATATGGGTGACGCTCGTCACCAATCTGGTGACGCTCGTCACCCACCAAAGAAGGAGGTTGTGGCCTGTTTTAAAAAGATTGGGAAGAAATTGCAGTTTTGGCCCAGAAGTTCCAGTTTTTGAAAAAGGCCCCAGATCGTGTTTTAGCTTGTATATTAGGTTTTTCAGCCATTCTTTTGGCATCTATCTTGAATCTTATTATTTTAGAGAGTTTTAGAGAGAGATTGGTAGAAGAGCTTTTGGAGAGACAAATCAGACTCCTTCAGAGCAGATTTTGAACTCTTTTATTTCTACTTCTTATTTCTTTTATGCAATCTATTCTTTTCATGATGTTTTCTCAAATCACCATGTCTGAGTAGTTTGTTAGTTAAGTTAGGGCTTTTCAAAGGTTGAAGAAGAGTTTGTAGAATTGCTAAAAACTTTTAGGAAATTCATTGGTTCTTCATCTGTGCTTGCATTCATATCGATTTTTTAGACACATCATCTGGATTTCGAAATCCTAGGTTGTTTGATAGATGTGAGAGCATTATTAATCACCTGAACTAGTATTAGATGAGCAAAACGCCTTAGTACAAAGAGATTTGGCTTAGGACTTTTGTGAACAATTGAACCTGATCATTACTGCATGTTTAGGTTGTTAGGGTTTGCAAAGAGATTTGAAACTCTGTGATTTAGACATAGATAACTTCTGCAATGAGAATTGATTAATTATATCTTTGCGATTCATGTTCAAGACGGTTTTAATTCATTCCTGATTGCAGGCATTCTACACTCTCAGATTCAACCTGCGAACTGTCCTGACTTAGCGCCTTTAGCCTTCTGAACTTTAAGAACAGTCTCAAAAACGCCCACTTGCTTTTATTACTTTAGTTATTTCGCATTACATTCATTACTTATTGCTTAGCTTAATCCGAACCTGAACTCTTTAGTGTAGTTTACTTACTCCCTTGGGATTCGATAACCCCTTGTACTACAACTGCTTTTGCTGTGCACTTGCAGTAGTTTTATTTGGATAAAACCTGACCCTATCAGTCGGCCAGTTCTCCTACCACGAACACCCTGCACTTGACTATCACAAAGACAAGCCAAGCCCAAACATCGGTACCATGAATACCCTGCACTTGATTATCACAAAGACAAGCCAAGCCGAAACATCAGACACCCAGGGAGCTCCTCGGTCGGTTCACATCTTGGTGGCGTTTCCATCTGAGAGCCGCCAAGTGAGTTCACATCCCAGGCGGGATAACCATGACTCCTCGCTGGTTTTCCGAACTATCCCGTCGGATAGTACTCGACCAGCCCAGCAAGGCCCTTGTATCGCCGAGTCTTCCTGTCTAGCAGTCCGTCACTAAACATGGGGAGCGGGAAACTCCGACCACACCGTCACTAAGTCATGAAGGATACACCACCATCATGACTATGCAGTATAATGGATCTCACGCCATTATACTTCACATCCACGTTGATCCACACTTGATCAAATGCCAACACACCTCCACACAATCCATGAGAAGTTAGCGCCCTAGAGTGACGGAAAAGCCAGAACTTCTCTAGTCCCAATTCTCGTTTACGGTTACAAGCCTCACGCTTGAACCTCGCTCATGCACGTTCATTATAACTCCACTTACATTACCTTCCAGCCATGCAGCGGGTTTTACCATAAACCGCACACTCGCTCATCCAGTGAAGGAACGTGCCAATGGATCTGAGATCCGGTAGTCCTTACATCCTTCTCATCACTCGGTAAGGATGATAACATGTCCCATGGACATGCATCAAACAGTTATCTCACCCAACGGGTTTCGCTGCACTCAGATCTAACAGATCTGAGACTGATCCTGCACTAAAACTTTAGTATACACTCGGATCTATACAGATCAGAGCTTCCCTGCATCACACGTTAGTCACAAACATACATATAAGCACACAACCTATTCTACCGAGGCTAGTATTGTGATACAATGCAGATCCGAGATCTACACTGCACCACGAACAGCAACCACGATAGTCCACAGCTACCGGGATTCACCAGATCTGACGAAATCTTCCACAAACTCCTCAGATCTAGGCACTCATGACCACACAACACTCAGATCTAAGACCTAGCACTCCGCTCACTCACTCACAACACAAATCCAACCACCATCTCACAAAACCGAACTAACTCTCTCTTTTCTCTCATGGACTCACTCTCTTTTCTTCTCTCTTTTTTCTCTCTCTCACACACTCACTAGCACGCCTAAGGTAGTAACTAATGGTGTGGGCTGAGGGTTAAGGGTCTTTATATAGAGTTTCTCCACCCAATGAGGTGTTAACACCTTACCTTCTCTTCTTCAACCAATCAGAAAACGCCAGCACGCCAACTAATCATTCTTATCTCTTCCCCACCAATGATAAATAAGCATGTGATTAATATGACTCATTCCTGCCTCCTTAATCCCGAAGTAATGAAATATATCCATCTCTGTCCCGCGTTCACTCTGTTTGACTCTATTTCGGATCTCAAGTGTGTTCATCGACTTCCTCCGGGATTTTGACGGTTTTCTCTGGTAGATAGACTCCTCTTAGGCTTAGTATAAGTTGCCCAAATTCCCGAGATTATAGGTCCTTGACCAAGTTGGTTTATCTTCTGCTTAAACCATTGCGGTTCGGATGCATCTATCGGACTCTTCGATTTTTAGAGAACTCGACATAATTTTCTTGGGGAAATTCTTCTTCCACGGCCTTCAGTAGGGTCTTGGATACCTCCATGAAAAGTCCCATAATTTTTAAAATTGTACCGAAGGGTTTCCATAACTGAAAGCTCTGTCCGGGTCGTTTAGCTCTTTGACAGGGTTATTACATTCTCCCCTCTCCCCCCCCCCCCCCCCCCCCCCCCCCCCCCCCTTGATAGAATTCGTCCCCGAATTCTTAAGCTTGAGATTGCTCTCCCTGCTCCATTGTTGCATTCGATGCAAAGAATTCCGAGTACTTCTCCTTAAATCGCTGCTCGTCCTCCCATGTAACCACCATTCGATTCTGCCTTCCCCAAAAGACTTATATTTGAGGAATCTCTATGTTCTTCAGTTTCCGTATCCTTCTGAGTCCGATCTTGAGAGGTCCTTCTGGATAGGTCAAAAGCATTTGTAGTTCTTCTATCATCTCAGGCTCGATTGCTTCTGGGTCTCGAATGTGTTTTGGCAGCATTGACACATGAAACACCGAGTGTAGATTCATGTCTGATGTTAACTCCAATCCATACGCTATTTCGCCCACTCTTCCTTTGATCTGATACGGCCCGATATATCACACTGCCAGTTTGCCTACTTTCCCGAACCTATCATTTCCCCTCTGCGTGGATACTTTCAGGTATACCCAGTCTCCAACTTTGAATGTTACCTCCCGTCGTCCTTGATCAGCGTACTTCTTCTGACGTTCTTGAGCCTTCCTCATGTTCTTCCGAACAACTTGCAATCTTTCCATCGTCTCGTCCACTATTGGAGGCCCAAACACTCTTCTTTCTCCAATTTCTGTCCAGCATAGAGGGGTTCGGCATGGTCTCCCATATAGAGCTTCGTATGGTGACATACCAATACTTGCGTGATAGCTGTTGTTGTAAGAGAACTCAATCAGAGGCAAGTAGTCTTCCCAAACGCCTCCCCAATTTTAGATACACAATCTTAGCAAGTCTTCCAATGTTCGGATTGTCCTTTCAGTCTGCCCGTCTGTTTCCAGATGGAAAGCTGTACTGATATGCAGCTCGGTTCATAGTGCACCTTTCAATGTTCTCCAGAACGCTACTGTAAACCTTGGGTCTCGGTCCGACACTATATTTATTGGTACTCCGTGCAGTCTCGTGATCTTGTTCAAGTATAGAACCGCCAAGGTTTCCACCTTGTCGGAGTCTCTAATGGCCAGTAAGTGTATAGCCTTTGTTAGTCGGTCCATAATCACCTATACAGCATTGTTCATTCTCCCTCTTGAAACGGGTAATCCTACTATGAAGTCCATGGAGATTGAGTCCCATTTCTATTGTGGTATAGGAATACTTTGTAGTAATCCTCTCGGTACTTGGTGTTCTGCTTTGATTTGCTGGCATACTTGACATTGAGCTATCCATTTCGCAACGGATCGTTTCATTCCCGGCCAGTGATAGTACCTTCGAATGTCTTTGTATATCTTTGTGCTTCCGGGATAAATGCTATATATTGAACGGTGTGCCGTCTGCAAGATCTCCTTTCTTAGTCTTGCGCCTTCTGGTATGGTGATTCTACCTTGGAGTAGTAGGGTTCTGTCTCCAGCCAGATGATATCCGCTTGGGTCTTCTGCTTCGGCTCCTTCAACTCTTTCAATGATTTTGAGGATCTTCTCATCACGCCGTTGTTCCTCTCGAATCCGTTGAATAAATCCGACTTGATTTACTGCTTGAAGTCCCAAAAGTTCGCTTGGTTCGCCCTCCAAAGCTGATAAGCTCACCAATTTCAGTTCCTGGTTTAGCTCTTCTATTTCTTTTTCTGCGCTCAATTCGGCCCTTCGTCGGCTCAATGCATCTGCGACCACGTTGGCTTTGCCCGGGTGATACTGGATTTGTACGTCGTAATCTGCAATGAAATCCATCCATCGTCTTTGCCGTAGGTTAAGGTCTGCTTGCGTAAACAAGTACTTCAGGCTTTTATGGTCCGTGAACACTTGTATACTTTCCCCGTATAAGTAGGATCTCCAGATCTTTAACGTGAATACAACTGCGGCCATCTCCAAGTCGTGCGTCGGATAGTTCTCCTCGTGTTTACTTAACTGTCTCGGGGCGTAGGCGATAACTTTACCCTCCTGCATCAGGACACAACCCAATCCTACTCTCGAGGCATCCGTGTATTTTACATAGGGTTTGCCAGGCTCCGGTAATGTCAGTATAGGTGCTGACATTAGCGCTTCTTTGAGTTTCACAAACGCTTCTTCAGCCTCCGAACTCCAAACAAAAGGGGCCTCCGAACTCCAAACAAAAGGGACCTCCTTTCCCGTCAGATTTGTCAGAGGTTTCGCAATAGATGAGAAACCCTTAACAAACTTCCGATAATATCCTGCTAAGCCGAGAAAACTCCAGACCTCGTTAACAGTTGTAGGACGCGGCCACTCTTGAATGGCTTCCACTTTCTCTGGATCCACTGTTACACCTTTTTCCGAGGCTCGATGTCCTAGAAAACCAATCTCCCTCTTCTAGAAACGGAACTTGCTGAACTTGGCATACAGTTTCTCGTCTCTCAATCTTTCTAGAACCTTCCTTAAGTGTTCCTTATACTCCTCCTCCGTCCGGCAATAGATCTAGATGTCATCGATGAAGATGATCAGTAATTGATCCAAGTAGTCGTGGAATACCTCATTCATGAGTCTCATGAATGCTGCTGGGGCGTCTGTCAGTCCGAAGGGCATGACTACAAACTCGTACTGCATGTACCTTGTATTAAAGGCCGTCTTTTGTACATCTCCTTCCGCGATCGAGATCTGATGATAGCCTGAAGCAAGGTCTATCTTCGAGAACCAACTGGCTCCTTGTAACTGGTCTAACAATTCATCAATCCTAGGAAGTGGGTACTTATCCTTGATCATGATATTGTTAATCCTGCGATAGTCGATGCACAGCCTCATACTCCCGTATTTCTTCTTCATGAATTAGACCGGTGCTCCCCAAGGCGATGAGCTCGGTCTAATGAATTCTTTCCCCATCAGATCTTCTAGCTGCGTCTTTAATTCAGCTAACTCGACTGGGGCCATCCGATAGGGGGTCTTTGCTATTGGCGCCGCTTCCGAATCTAGGTTTATAGTGAACGGGTTCTTCTTTGGTGGGGGCAACTTTGTTAGCAGCTCGAACACATCTGCATACTCTCGAACTATCAGGATATCCTCTACCTTTAACTCCTCGTCCTTATCCTCCTCAACCACCCTAATGGCAACTAAATATGCCTCCCTGTATTCTAATTGTGTTACTACCCTTGCGGCTGCTAGTGAGGCTTCTACTGAGGATACTACTGCACAAGGTTTAATCCCATAGAACGTCGTATCGGATTTCTGGTTCTCCCTAAGGATCACTCTCCCTTTCTCATAATCTAACTAGGCCCTATAACTAGACAGCCAATCCATTCTGAGGATCACCTCGAAATGACCTAGGGGCATTACTAACAGGTTTGCCTTAAAGGTTCTATCCCTAACCTCTATGGGTACTCTTATGACCAATCTTACTGCACTAAGGGGTTCATTTTCGGGAGTTAACACGAAAACACTCACATCCTCACTCACCAAAGAAACGCTAAACCTAGACGCTACCTCGGGAGTCACGAAACTATGCGTTGCTCCCGAGTTGAACAAAACATGCGTGGGAATTCTACCAAAATGTAGTGTTCCTACCGAACTAAAAAGAATGTAATTCACAATGGAAACAATCAAACAAGCAATCACACACAACACACAAAAGGGGGTTAACGTCCGAACTGTACCTGTTATGGGACCATTAGCTGGTCCTGCGGAGTCTAAGGCTAGTGCCTCTAGAGCATATTCTCTGCCATACGTAACAAACTATTAAACTAACTACTGGGCAGAACGTACCGGAATACCTAAGTTGGTTTTTGCGACACCTTTGACTCGATAAACATTAAAAACAGGTTTGTCCCGTGAGCATGATCCTAGAACCATGCTCAGATACCACCATTTGTAACACCCCCGATTCGATCTATACCCAAGGTCGAACCGCAAATGTCACAAAGCCGAGGTTCACTTGATAAGTCAGCCCGTCTTGAAACGACTCCAAGCATAAGGCCATCTTGCCAAGTTAGCTCGAACCCTCTCGACCAAGGCCTAAGGATTTTTAACCCGTACCCCGATCTCGAGTTGTGTTAGTCCGGACTAGACTAATATCATTAAGCAAGCCTAAGTTTGTAAAAACGCACATATTATTAATATCGTATCATCCTCGAAAATACGTTCTTATAAACTATACATATATAACGCTGCAGCGGAGGGTAAACCCCAAAAGGCGTATAGCATATACTTTATCTTACAACTAAATTTTACAAAAACCAACGCAAATCTACTCTGATGTCTTAATGTTCTTCTCCGCTTACTAAGGCCACCTACTGGTTACCTGTATGAGGAAAAAAAGGGGGATGAGTAATCAAAGATTACTCAGTGAGTCCAGGATCCTCTAACACTATAAACCCCAACAAATCAACAAGAAAACCCCAAGCAACAAGCAAGCAAGCAATCACGCAATAGCCGAAGCAGCGTAAAGTAAATAGCTGAAGCATGCAATCTTAGATCTATATGCAAGCACTACACTATATGAGAAGGTGCTACCACTTCTGTACCAAACCGCGTTCTCACAATGCACACACACTACCACACACCACACGTCACACTCGCGTGGACACAGAGATCTCTTAGCGCGTCAGCCAGTTTCCCTACCACGAACACCCTGCACTTGACAATCACAAAGACAAGCCAAGCCGGAACATCGGTACCACGAACACCCTGCACTTCTCTATCACAAAGACAAGCCAAACCAGAACATCAGACACCCTGGGAGCTCCTCGTTCGGTTCACATCTCGGTGGGGTTTTCATCCGAGAGCCGCCAAGTGAATTAACATCCCAGGCGGGACAACCATGACTCCTCGCTGGTTTCCCAAACTATCCCGTCGGATAGCCCTTCTATCGCCGACTCTTCCCGTCTAGCAGTCTGTCACTAAACATGGGGAGCGAGGAAACTCTGACCACACTGTCACTAAGTCATGAAGGATACACCACCAACATGACTCCGTAGTTTAATGGATCTCACGCCATTATACTTCACACCTGCGTTGATCCATACTTGATCAAACGCCAACACACCTCCACACAATCCCCGAGAAGTTAGTGCCCTAGAGTGACGGAAAAGCCAGAACTTCTCTAGTCCCAACTTTCGTTTACGGTTACAAGCCTTACGTCTTGAACCTCGCTCATGCACGTTCATTATAACTCCACTTACATGACCTTCCAGCCATGCAGCGGGTGTTACCATAAACCACACACTCGCTCATCCGGTGAAGGAACGTGCAAATGGATCTGAGACCCAGCAGTCTTTACACCCTTCTCATCACTCGGTAAGGATGATAACATGTTCCACGGACATGCACCAAACCGTTTCCTCACCCGACGGGTTTTGCAGCACTCATATCTAACATATCCGAGGCTGATCCTGCACTAAAACGTTAGTATACACTCGGATCTATACAGATCCAAGCTTCCCTGCATCACACGTTAGTCACAAACATACATACAAGCACACAACCTATTCTACCGAGGCTAGTGTTGTGTTATAATGCAGATCTAAGATTTACACTGCACCACGAACAGAAACCGTGATAGTCCACAGCTACCGGGACTCACCAGATCTGACGAAATATTCCACAAACTCATCAGATCTAGACACTCACGGCCACACAACACTCAGATCTAACACCTAACACTCTGCTCACTCACTCACAACACAGATCCGACCACCCTCTCACAAAACCAAAATAACTCTCTCTTTTCTCTTACGGACTCACTCTCTTTCCTTCTCTCTTTCTTTCTCTCTAACGCACTCACTAGCACGCCTAAGGTAGTAACTAATGGGGTGGGCTGAGGGTTAAGGGTCTTTACATAGAGTTTCTCCACCAATACCTTACCTTCTCTCCTTCAACCAATCAGAAAACGCCAGCACGCCAACTAATCATTCTCATCTCTTCCCCACCAATGAAAAATAAGCGTGTGATTAATATGACTCATTCCTGCCTCCTTAATCCCGAAGTAATGAAATATACCCGTCTTTATCCCGCGTTCACTCCGTTTGGCTCTATTTCGGATCTCAAGTGCATCTATCGACTTCCTCCGGGATTTTGACGGTTTCCTCTTGTAGATAGGCTCCTTTTAGGCTTAGTATAAGTTTTCCAAATTCCCGAGGTTATAGGTCCATGACCGAGTTGGTTTTTCTTCTGTTTAACCCATTTTGCAGCTCGGACGCATCTATCAGACTGCTCGATTTTTAGAGAACTCGACAGAATTTTTCTTGGGGAAATTCTTCTTCCACGGCCTTTAGTAGGATCTTGGCTACCTCCATGAAAAGTTTCATAATTTCTAAAATTGTACCTAAGTATTTCCATAAGTGAAAGCTCTGTCCGGGTCGTTTAACTCTTTGACAGGGTTATTTCACTTAGGACTCTGACACAAGATCCAAGTGAGGGATCTCTTGAAGGCTGATGGAACTAGAACCGCTAGTTGTTGAACTCTCTTGGTTTAGTCAAGTGTTGGTTGATGGAAGATGTGGATCAAGTATGGAACCAAACAAGGGGCTGTTCAACTCGCCTTGAATGATCAAGTGATGATATACGGATGGTAGATGAGTGGAACGAAGTCGCCACAAGGTTTTGTGATGAGAAACCTTGATAAGACAAAGAAATCTTCAAGCAATGAATTGCACAAATCTTTAGAGAACAAGGGTTTTGTACTTAGACAAAAGGTGCTTTCTTTATTGATATTGGGTAAATGATATATGGCTGTGAGGGAACTTTATAAACAGTCCTAACAGCTTTGTCCTTCTAGGGGACTTGAAGTAAATTACAAACTCTTAGGTTAAACAACTCGGCTAACAATGCCTTAAACAAGAAATTTAAATAAAAGTGGCTAACATGCCTTATACTAAAGTTTAAATAAAATAAAGCTGAACCAAAACAAACAAAAAAGAGTTTTATTAGTTGAATAAACCATATGGAAATTAGGATTCAGACTTACCTTGGTTTAGATGGTTTAGTGCAACTGGTTATTTGATCATTCACTTAAGTAGTGTAATGCTAAATAAGGAAACCACCTTATTTGCATGAATCATTGGTCATCCGCGTGTATAAGCAATGCTTTTGATGTGAGGACCGTTGATGATGCTTGAACATTCTCCTTTGCTATCATGAGGGTCTTCTTGAACGTTGAGGATGCCTTGCTTTTTCTAAGCTTGCATTCACCATGGATGACTCTTTGGAGATGTTAAGCTGATTAAGCTGAGTGGTGCCGTCTTCTAAGTGTTGAGTTGTAATCAATGTCTCCACTGCTTGATTGAAGCTCTCGGTTAAATCCTTAGTTCCTGATCTTGTTCTTGGAGCTTACTTTATGATGGGAATGTCAGCTTCGGCCTCTAATTTTGTATCAGACTCTTTCAGGTTGGATCAGTGGATGTGATGAAAGGATGAGGGATTAAAAGACGTCATTTAGCTTTATGAGACTAAGCAGAGATAAGTCTAAAACTCAAAGAGAAAAGTTTCTCACACAATCTCAAAGAACTCAAATTTCTTTTGCAATTCTACTAAGAACAACAAAAATGGTTTTTTTTTATTAATCAAGTATAAAAAATACATAGCTGATGGGACATTATATATAGTTCAAGCAGCTGAGGGCTTCCAAGGTAAATTTATTACAAGAAATCAATGCAAAAATCAAAGTGCAAAATCAAAGAGATAAACCAAAGCAATAATATAAAACTTCATAAATAAGAAATTTGCTAATTTAAATGAAATAGCTGTTAAAATCAAACAAAGAATTAGTCAAATATTATGATTTAAAGACTTACTTTGATTTGTTGTGTGCGGATTGGTAGATATGGAAGCTCGGTTTGATTTTTCTTTACTTTGATTTAGCTCGGCTTAATAGTAAATAAGGCGATTCCTTGGGTTGATGAATATTTTTTTGACATTGCAGCAAATTTCAAACCAAAGAATCAATTGGTGAGCACGACATACATGAATATTTTACTCCGTCTCATCGAGGCATTGAACAAACCTCCGCATAGCTTATATGAGAGTGAGCTAAGCAATGCTCACAGAAAGTTGATCGAGCTAACAGAGATGGGCTTATGGATTACCGGAGTCGAGGAACACAACAAGAGTCTCAGAGATGAGGAGACTGCCTCGAGGTATAATCCTTTTTCCCAAGAAAGCCAAACTGAGACCATTTGTCGAGAGACAAGCTTGCCCCTAAGAGGCTAAGACCCTTTACCAGAAAGAGTATGGACCGGTTTGCGATCACTTGGGACTCTTGGTTAAGCAAACCAAGCCACCATGTCCCACGAGTTGTTATACTTACCATAATCAGCAACGGTATATATACTTGTGTTTCGAGTACTAATTATCCGATGTGGGATAAATTATAGATCATAATAAAGTTAACACATGATGCTAGTCTCACGTGCTCCTCCTCATTAACTAATTGGAAACCCTAATTTTAAGTACCCCAGTCCGTTAGTCAGCAAACTACGTGACTGCGTAAACAAAATTAGCCTTATATAACATTTTCTAAATTCCATAAATCCACGTCTTTCACTTTGACAGCATCTCATCAAGAGCCTCCCACTTGACTTCGAGTCATCAGATGATTTCTTGATTGATCACAACTAGTCAAGAATTGCCTCTACCTCTCACAGGCAGCCAATTGTTCTTCAACTGGTCATTGTAGTGGTGACTGGTGAGAGGTCGTGATTAGTGAGAAGCCCTAGAAACGAATCAGTCCACATGCAGCCTTTGAATGATTGAGTCACCTTATTTTCGGTTTCAGTCAGGTTCAGAGGCTTTGAAAACTCTTCCTTCCACTTTGAGTCCACGTCGATCACTATGGTTTCTCCATCTTCCATCGCCGTCGGTTTCGCATTGTCCATCTCCTCGAAAATGAGGTCGCCGTTGACAATATCATACAATTTATTCGACACACTCTGGCCACTCCAATGTTAGGTCATAGCCATTGTTAGAGGGGAAATGAGCATATTTCCTAAAAGGCTTTTTCCCGCAATAACCTAAGCCCGTCAAGATCAGGAAGACCGTGCCGACCTAGCTCGGATTTAAGGAAATCTCTTGAGGATAACCTTTGAAGACCGGAAACATCGGATTAATTCAAAGGATAAAGGAGAATTTCCTTATTCCTCGAAGAATAAAAGATATTTTCATATCTATGATATGGAAATATACACAAATACAAAAAGGAAAAGGAGTTCGGAGCAACCGACCTCCCATTCCTATAAATAAAGAGGACCTCGAAGCCAAGAAGATCATCCAATACATTCTAGAGAGCAGCAGAGCTAAAACCAGAGACTCCAACGCTTTCTAGTTTACTTCGCAAACACCTTTTTCACTTCGGCATAACCTCACGGTTATCCCTTTCTTTGTAATCGCTTCGTTTATTGCTATTAATAAAAAGACCTTATTCTCCGAAACCCACAACTGTTAATCAAACCCTAGTGGTGATTTTCTGGTTCAACAGTTGGCGCTGTCTGTGGGGACTAGGAGAATAACTTCTTAAAAACCAAGTAAGAAAGCCAAAGCGATGAGCCTCCCCGTCGACAACAGCGAACTCATCCGCAACGACGATGACACCACTCACACCAAGACATCCCCTCTCGGTGAACGTACGAACGTCACTACCGCAAATCCTCCCGCGGGAGCACCCCCAGCTCTCCTCCAAGCTGCAGACCTCGCTGCAGCTATCCAGGCCGCCACGATATCACCCACAGGAAAACGCAAACAAGCAATCACCAACAGTACCCACATGATTTTAGGAGAAATATTCCACGATCCCAGCTCGCTACAAGAAATAAGACAACACGAAAAAAAAGCAGCGGCAGCAAAGCGAGATCCATCCATCCCAAGATACGAGACACCAATATAATTCACAACGGAGGATCAACATAGCTCGCACGAACCGCACTTCGACCCGCTAGTCATAACTTTACAGATCCATGACAGCACGATCGCCAAAGAGCACAGTCAACATCATATTCGAAGACACACTATCAAGGATGCATATTGATAAAAACAAGATAATAGCAATCAGAAAACCATTGACCGGATTCCCAGGCGACACTTCTTACAGCATCGGTTCGATATACCAAATCACTTATGTCGGCGGCATGACTAGAAAGGTAGAATTCACAGTCATCAACCGCCCGACCATCTATAATGCCATCCTTGGAACACCGTGGATTCACGCCATGAAAGCCATCGTCTCGACGTACCATCAATGCATCAAGTTTCCAACCCCAACAGGTGCATTCACACTTCAGGGCGACCAGTCATCAGCACGAATGTGCCTTCTCAAGGAAAGAAAAATCAGATCGTCAACCACCTGCATGGTGAATGAAGACTTAGACCCGCGTCTCCCCTTCCATAAAAGGCCAAAGCCCGAGCGAGTTATACAGGTAAGCATCGACGAGCAACACCCGGAGAGACTTGCGAGCATTGGAGGTGACCTTACAGAAGATATAAAGACGGAACTCGTCAAACTTTTACGCAACCATGTGCATCTATTCGCCTGGTCCATAGAGGATATGAAGGGAATCGACACCAGGATCATTTCGCACAAACTAAACGTATACCCTACGTTTAAACCTATCAAACAAAAACGCAGAAAGCTCGGCCCCGAGAAGGCACAAGCTGTGACTGACTAGGTGGAAAAATTGCTCCGCACCGGATCAATTACCGAGGTTCAACACCAAGACTGGTTAGCCAACCCCGTTGTGGTAAAAAAGAAGAACGGCAAATGGAGGGTCTGCGTCGACTTCATCGACCTCAATAAAGCGTGTCCAAAGGACTGTTTCCCGCTTCCACATAACGACCGACTGGTCGGATCGACAGCCGGAAACCAGCTCCTATCTTTCAAGGATGCCTTCTCAGGATATAACTAGATCTTCATGCACCCCGACGATAGAGAAAAAATAGCTTTCATCACGGATCGCAGAACATACTGTTATAAGGTCATGCCTTTCGGACTGAAGAACGCAGGCGCTACATACCAACGATTGGTCAACAAGATGTTTGCAAGTCAACTCGGCCGAACTATGGAAGTTTACATTGACGATATGCTAGTCAAGTCCGCGATCGCCAAAGATCACGTCGGCCACCTCAGGGATTGCTTTAAAACCCTTGAGAAATACGGAATGAAGCTAAATCCAGCCAAATGCACATTCGGCGTAACCTCAGGAGAATTCCTAGGTTACGTTGTCACTCAAAGGGGGATAGAAGCAAACCCAAAGCAAATATTGGCAATTCTGAACCTCCCATCGCCAAAAAATACACATGAAGTACAACATTTAACCGGCAGAATTGCCGCTCTAAACAGATTTATCTCGCGATCAACGGACAAATATCTACCTTTTTATCAATTACTTCGAAGCAACAAACGCTTCGATTGGGACGAAAAATGCGAAGCAACATTCGCACAGCTGAAGCAATATCTAACCACCCTGCCAATATTAGCAAAACCAGAGGATGGCGAAAATTTATACCTCTACATCGCAGTCTCAACAGCAGCAGTAAGCGGCGTCCTTGTTAGGGAAGACCACGGCGAACAGAAACTGATTTTCTACATCAGCAAGACTTTGGATGGAGCCGAAATCCGCTATCCAGCCTTAGAAAAACTCGCTTATGCAGTAATCGTCTCGGCGCGGAAACTATGACCCTAATTCCAATCTCACTCCATCATCGTCTTCACCAGTCAACCACTTCGAAGCATTCTGCACAGTTCGAGCCAATCTGGCCAGATGGCTAAATGGGCGATAGAACTTTCGGAGTATGACATCGAGTACCACACTCGAACCAGCGCCAAATCTCAAGTTTTAGCAGATTTCATGATCGAGATACCACCGGATCTACTAGATGGGGAATCACCTACAGAAAGCCGATGGAATCTTTATGTGGATGAAGCATCTTCAAAACAAGGGTCAGGAATCGGTATCTGTTTGAAGTCACCAACCGGAGAAATTCTTGAGCAATCCTTCATACTCAGTTTCCCTGCTTCAAACAATGAAACTGAGTACGAAGCCCTACTGGCTGGACTTGGACTCGCCCAAGAAGTAAAAGCAAAACATGTTCACGCCTTCTCTGATTCCCAGCTCATCGCCAGCCAATTTAGGAGAGATTATGATGCAAAAAACGAACGAATAGACGCATATCTTAAACAAGTCCAAGAAATAGCAAAACAGTTCGACTCCTTCAAACTAACCAAAATTCCGCGAGCTGAAAATACCGCCGCCGACGCACTGGCAGCATTGGTATTCACAACGTATCCTGCCCTACGTCGAACAATCCCAGTATAAATCATCGAACAACCCAGTATTCAGCTATCAAAGGGATCCTGTAACGCAGTGTTACATCAGGATGACGAGGCGAACGATCCAATGGAGGAAGATGCCGAACAGCAGAAGCAGCCTTGGCAAGACGAAATCAAAGCCTACCTGTTAGAAGGGACGCTTCCGAAAGACAGATGGGCAGCCAGACGCCTCCAGAGGAAAGCGGCGCAATATTTCATGGAAGAAGGAAACCTATTCCGATGGACAGAGAATAAAATAATATTGCGATGCTGCGACGAGGCACAGGCCAAAAGAGTCATGGTAGAAACTCATGACGGAGTAGGCAGAAATCACTCAGAAGGAAGAGCTTTAGCACTAAAAATCAAGAGGCACGGCTTATTCTGGCCCAGGATGGTCCAAGATTGCGAACAGGTCGCACTCCGGTGTGAACCATGCCAGAAATATGCTCCAGCCATTAATGCGCCTACCGAATTACTTCAGACTCCCGTTCCGCCATATCCCTTCATGAGGTGGGCAATGGACGCGATAGGCCCGATGCCCAAGTCAGGTCGCAATCAGTACATCCTGATGGTGACAGATTACTTTACAAAATGGGTCGAGGCTAAAGCCTACCCCACCCTCAAGGGAATCAACGCCCAGCTCTTCATTTGGGAGTATGTCATATGTCGACACGGCCTCCCATATGTGATCGTCACAGATAATGGCACTCCATTCACCTCGTCTGTTTTCAAAGTTTCTGTGAAAAATGGGGGATACACATAAGTTATTCGACACCGTGTTACCCACAGGGCAGTGAGCAAGCAGAAGCTTCTAATAAAATAATTCTCGATGGTCTCAAAAAAATGGCTAAATGAACTAGAAGGACGATGGGTGGACGAGCACGACAGAGTCCTCTGGTCCCATCGAACGACTCCACGAACTGCCACGGGAGGATCCACTTTTCACTATCTCACGGCTGCGAAGCTTTGGCACCTGCTGAATTGCATGTACCTAGTGCCCGGTGATCCTTGATGATTCGAGATCCTCAACTGAACGAAGAAAAACTAATCGACACAGTCGACAACGCGGAAGAGCTTCGTGACAAAGCCTTATTACGAATTCAAAATTACCAGCAGCAAGTTTCTAGGTATTACAACAAGAAAGTCTGAAGCCGACTATTCTCACTTCACGAGCTCATCTTACAAAGAACCATAAACCCATTAAAACTCGAGCCGAATTGGGAAGGACCATATCGCATTACAGAAGTCATCAAAGTCGGCGTCTACAGACTGGAAGACATGAAGGGCGAGCTAGTCGATCGAGCTCGCAACTCTATGAATCTAAGGAAATATTATACTTAAAAATCATAAACTCGGCAAAGAATGTACTACTAAGAACTACAGATGACTTGATCCCACTTCGAGTACGTAGGCAGCCTTCGGGTTCAGTCGTTATCTTAATAAAATTACTTTCATAGAACTTTCTCAGCTCGGAAAAAAGAGCTATATGCGAATGCATCTTGCTGAATCGATGTTATGGCCAAACATTCAATTCAACAAAAGCAAGCAAACTGAATAAGTGGCTGATCACCACTCCTTTGACACTTCGGTTCGCTTTAATTACTTCTGAAATAGATAAGATGAAAGCCGAGGACAATACTCGCACGACTCTCGATCATACCTTTCGGACCAAAGTAAATTTTGAAAGCTTGGTATTCGATCCAGAATGTCGTTTGGTATAAGACGAGCTAATGAATCTCACGTCCAACACCGGCCTAAAGAATGCCCACGCACCGTAAGACAAAAGAAATTTTTTAACTTCGCAAAAACTTTAAAATTAAGGTCTAACTCGTCAAAGACAAAGTACGAAACACAATAGGTAAATTTTTATCTTTTAATAAAAAGTAACGTCTTTTTATCTTACAAAAAAAAACAACACAAAAACAATTACAAAGCCCTACGCCGCTCCGGCAACCGAATCCCTGCTGCCACTAATTCTACATCTGAAGGTCGCATTTGAACACGCAAAGGCACAGCAAAATCGTTTGAGGAAATTGGAGCATCCTTCATATTGTGACGCTCCATCTTCAAACGGTCAGCCGCGGGGGAATGAGTCAAGAACTCTTCAACCGGAATCTCATGCCCTGCCGACCTGGAGCTGCTTATAGCAATCCGCCCTCGCCTCGGCATCGATGATCCAAACTTCCAGCCGATGAATATCGGGCTCTTGCGCCATGAATTTCTTAATGCTCGATGTGAGGATCATACCATTCACGGAGGCGCCGATACATTAAATCCACCACGCGATCAACCAAGACATGCTGGTGATCTCGGAACTCTTTTTCCTTAGCAGCCGCGTTCTTAACTTCATCAGCCGCCTTCTTCTCGAGACTCTCCCGGAGAAGTCTTACCTCTTTGGCAGATTCAATCTCAAGCGCCTTGTAGTCAAGCTCTAACTTGAGTTTCTCGCGCTCAAGATCCTTTATCTTCGCCAAAGCACCACGAAGCTCTCGATCTTTTTCCGATAATTCCTCAGACCTATTCTCCTCCCGAACGGATTCTTTATCATACGATTCGACCAAAGACGCATATAAACCTAATACCTGCATAAAATGTTGCGCCATCCCGGAAAAACAAGCGAATCGCTTCAATTTCTCCACTGACATTCCTTGGTTAGGCTTCGCCCTACACAACCAAGCCAAATTTTCTGCAAAGTACTCATCGAACATTGCCGGAGAATCCCCGCCCCAACGAAGCAGGAATTCGTGAGGACTGAAGTCGGGCTCATCACCAGTATCCACCGGTTTTTCCGGTAAAATAACTTTCGGATCTGATGGACTAAAACCTTGCTCTTCGGCCGTCGCAAAAAAGCCCTCTTCTTCGATCGACAACTCTACCCCTGAATATTCTGCTGGAATTCCTGAAGCTAACTGCTCCTTCACAGGATCTTGCGACGGACCTTCCGATCTAGGCTTCTTGCACGGAAAAAAATCAGAAATATCCACATCCAGCAAGGGAATTTTGCTTCTTTTCTTTAGACCCATTTCACCTTCAAAAATTGAAGAAAAATCAATGGATCAAATCGACGCAGAGAAGGAGATTTTCTAAAGCAAGAAGACGAAAAGGTAAAAGTAAAGTAAATAAAAATCGGAAAAAATATCAACAGTTTCCTAAAAGGACGCGTATCAGAATTTTTACAATCTTGCCGCTTGGCAAAACCCTTCGCATTTCCCACTTAAAAGCAGAAACTCTAATGGGCCAGAATATTAAAATATTTCTGAGGAAGCACCACGTGACAAATCCACTTAAAATCGGACGGAGCTGGCCATCACAAAACGACGCTTTCGACGAGCTGACAGCTATTGCGAAGTCAAACCCATCTCTAACTTCATGAAGTCTGCCGATTTACAATCAGTTTCGCCGAACTAGGGGGGGACTTACTGTTAGAGGGGAAATGAGCACATTTCCTAAAAAGCCTTCCCCCGTAATAACCTAAGCCCATCAAGACCAGGAAGACCGCGCCGACCTAGCTCAGATTTAAGGAAATCTCTTGAGGATAACCTTTGAAGACCGGAAACATCGGATAATTCAAATGATAAAGGAGAATTTCCTTATTCCTCGGAGAATAAAAGATATTTACATATCTATGATATGGAAATATACACAAAGACAAAAAGGAAAAGGAGTTCGGAGCAACCGACCTCTCATCCCTATAAATAAAGAGGACCTCGAAGCCAAGAAGATCATCCAATATATTCTAGAGAGCAGCAGAGCTAAAACCAAAGACTCCAACGCTTTCTAGTTTACTTCGGAAACACCTTTTTCACTTCGGCATAATCTCACGGTTATCCCTTTCTTTGTAATCGCTTCGCTTATTGCTATTAATAGAAAGACCTTATTCTTTGAAACCCACAATTGTTAATCAAACCCTAATGGTGATTTTCTGGTTCAACAGCCATGTTTGGCTTCCCCTCAGTCAAATCCTCATTCTTGATGATGAAGCCAATGGCGTGGGAGAGAGATTTCAATCTCATCAGGAATTAATTACGACAAGCTTAAACTCAAAACTTCTACGAAACGTGATGCAGAAGATCAAAATCGATCGTTTTCTCTTGATGGTGAATAAAGAAGTTGTAGTTACCAATTCTGAAACTTATTGGAGGTGTTTATACGGTTTCACCATAATCCGATGCACTTTCGTGAAATATTCTATATAGAATTTTAGGACTTATGTAGTTTTGGGTAAGCGCAAATGACTTATGTAGTCTTGGAATGTCAATTATATGAAACCACTTGGTTCTTTAGATCATTTCATAGAAGAACAGAAAAAAAAAAGAAAGAGCTCAGTACAAGGCCTTATATCTGGAGTTAACTCAGAAGAGTGCGAATGACCCAACCAACGCTAAAGCCAATTTCCTCATAGCTCACTTGCACCAGCCGGGAAGCGAACCCGGGTCTGTACCGTGGCAGAGTACTATTCTACCACTAGACCACTGGTGCTAATTGTTCTATCTTGACACATTATATTAGATATTTAAAAATAACAAAGCTCATTACTTGGAATACATATTGCCAAATTAGTTGATGATGCAAAGCTGCATCTTTTATTTTTTTCTTGTTGTATCGATTTTATTTTAAACGATTAAAACCGATTAACCGAAACAAATTTCAGCTAGTAACTTTGTTTCAGCTGTTTCGAATTGCGATGATTGAAATCCAAATTGAACCAAAGGTCCAAAACTACAAAGTTTATTTAACTTCAACGTGTTCTTCCTATTAATAAGTTGCACAAAATTGAACTAAACCGGAACCATGCCATTAGAGAGCTAAACCAATTAAAAACTTTTTTCAGAATAGATTAGCGATTACACGTTCACACTTATCTTCCAATATCTTTCACAGCTTCAGTGAAGAGAACATCCGGAGGCAGTGATTCAGTTGACTCAATTTATAAAACACAAATAAAACAACAAACTCAATAAGCCTTTCTATCAAATAATAAAATCTTGCCGAGTAAAAATAATGTTTTTTTTTCTTCTCTCTTCTTACATATAAAATAGTCCTTGACAGTGCAACAGGTGTACTTGTGTCACACGCTACATCATTGATGAATTGGAAGATGAGAGTTATGAAACTAATACTGTGAAGAGTAATAATATTTACAGCTTCGCAACACCAAGACGAACACAACCAAGAGACTAATCAAATTTCCAAATTTGAAGGATGAATCCTTTTTTCTTGTTCCGACGTTAAATACTGCCTCCGGTTTCGATTTAATGATTGCACAGCTCCGGTTAAGGCTTATATCAAATTTAGTGTTGTAATTTACACTTTTAAACCAGAATAAAGAAAACTATCTCAACATCCCTGTGTACAAAAATTGGCACTCATGGGATCATACAACCGCTCGATGTGTCCACGAGAATGGACCAAGACCATTTGTCGAGAGACAAGCTTGCCCCTAGTTCCCTTTGCCAAAAGGAGTATAGACCGGTTTGTGATCACTTGGGGCTCTTGGTTAAGCAAACCGTATAGCCCCAAGCCACCATGTTCCACGAGTTGTTATCCTAACCATTATTGGCTCGATCAATGTGTCCACGAGAATGGACCAAGACCACTTGTTGAGAGACAAGCTTGCCCCTAGTTCTCTTTGCCAGAAGGAGTATGGATCGATTTGTGATCACTTTTCCAAATTTGAAGGATGAATCCTTTTTTTCTTGTTCCAACGTCAAATACTGCCTCCGGTTTCGATTTAATGATTGCACAGCTCCGGTTAAGGCTTATATCAAATTTAGTGTTGTAATTTACACTTTTAAACCAGAATAAAGAAAACTATGCCAACATCGACCAAGACGACTTGTCGAGAGACAAGCTTCCCCCTAGTTCCCTTTGCCAGAAGGAGTATGAACCGGTTTGTGATCACTTGGGGCTCTTGGTTAAGCAAACCGTATAGCCCCAAGCCACCATGTCCCACGAGTTGTTATCCTAACCATTATTGGCTCGATCATACAACCGCTCGATGTGTCCACGAGAATGGACCAAGACCACTTGTCGAGAGACAAGCTTGCCCCTAGTTCCCTTTGCCAGAAGGAGTATGGACCGGTTTTCAAATACTGCTTCCGGTTTTCGATTTAATGATTGCACAGCTCCGGTTAAGGCTTATATCAAATTTAGTATTGTAATTTACACTTTTAAACCAGAATAAAGAAAACTATCCCAACATCGACCAAGACCACTTGTCGAGAGACAAGCTTGCCCCTAGTTCCCTTTGCCAGAAGGAGTATGAACCGGTTTGTGATCACTTGGGGCTCTTGGTTAAGCAAACCGTATAGCCCCAAGCCACCATGTCCCACGAGTTTTTATCCTAACCATTATTGGCTCGATCATACAACCGCTCGATGTGTCCACGAGAATGGACCAAGACCACTTGTCGAGAGACAAGCTTGCCCCTAGTTCCCTTTGCCAGAAGGAGTATGGACCGGTTTTCAAATACTGCCTCCGGTTTCGATTTAATGATTGCACAGCTCCGGTTAAGGTTTATATCAAATTTAGTGTTGTAATTTACACTTTTAAACCAGAATAAAGAAAACTATCCCAACATCGACCAAGACCACTTATCGAGAGACAAGCTTGCCCCTAGTTCCCTTTGCCAGAAGGAGTATGAACCGGTTTGTGATCACTTGGGGCTCTTGGTTAAGCAAACCGTATAGCCCTAAGCCACCATGTCCCACGAGTTGTTATCCTAACTATTATTGGCTCGATCATACAACCGCTCGATGTGTCCACGAGAATGGACCAAGACCACTTGTCGAGAGACAAGCTTGCCCCTAGTTCCCTTTGCCAGAAGGAGTATGGACCGGTTTTCAAATACTGCCTCCGGTTTCGATTTAATGATTGCACAGCTCCGGTTAAGGCTTATATCAAATTTAGTGTTGTAATTTACACTTTTAAACCAGAATAAAGAAAACTATCCCAACATCGACCAAGACCACTTGTCGAGAGACAAACTTGCCCCTAGTTCCCTTTGCCAAAAAAAGTATGGACCGGTTTGTGATCACTTGGGTCTCTTGGTTAAGCAAACCGTATAGCCCCAAGCCACCATGTTCCACGAGTTATTATCCGGTTTGTGATCACTTGGGGCTCTTGGTTAAGCAAACCGTATAGCCCTAAGCCACCATGTCCCACGAGTTGTTATCCTAACTATTATTGGCTCGATCATACAACCGCTCGATGTGTCCACGAGAATGGACCAAGACCACTTGTCGAGAGACAAGCTTGCCCCTAGTTCCCTTTGCCAGAAGGAGTATGGACCGGTTTTCAAATACTGCCTCCGGTTTCGATTTAATGATTGCACAGCTCCGGTTAAGGCTTATATCAAATTTAGTGTTGTAATTTACACTTTTAAACCAGAATAAAGAAAACTATCCCAACATCGACCAAGACCACTTGTCGAGAGACAAACTTGCCCCTAGTTCCCTTTGCCAAAAAAAATATGGACCGGTTTGTGATCACTTGGGTCTCTTGATTAAGCAAACCGTATAGCCCCAAGCCACCATGTTCCACGAGTTATTATCCTAATTATTATTAGCAACGATATATATACTTGTGTCTCGGATACTAATTATCCGATGTGGGATAAATTAAAGATCAGGTCATAAGGGCATTAAGCCTAAAGGACGGTAATTAAGTTAGCACATGCCACTCTCACGTGCTCCTCTTTGATTAATTTATCCATCAAATACGGATTGGAAACCCTAATTAGCAAATTTCCCTTTTGTAAACTTTAATAAAAATAAAATAAGAAGATGCATCAGTATAATTATTTGTTTAAGCATTTTGAAACCAAAAACAGAACCAACGTTACTATATGTCGTCATTCATAAACTAACGTTACTATTCCTCTGTCTACATAATCACCACACCTAATACTCTGAAGTTTCCTTTGTTTTTGCTATAAATATTTGGTAGTTTCACCTTCTATGCCTCTCTGTTTTCTCAAGAAGTTATATCAGTGCTGCCGTTAAAAGTCTGAACTTGTAACAGCCAATGACAAGCAGAGATAGAGGTTTTAGGGCTTCAGAAAAAGTATGTGCTGTCGTAAATATTTTTATCACGCAAAGCGTTATTCTGTGAAAACCAAACCAAATTTTCAGAATATATATCAGCGGAGAAACACACAAACGAACCAAATTAGGCAAAAGGGCCCCTATGGGACACGTACCAACAAATTAAGTTATGACTTGACAAATCTTGAGTGGTCACAACTAGTCAAGAACTGCCTCTCCACGGTGGCGAATGGTTTCTTTGACTGGTCACTGTAGTTGTGGGAGGTCGTGATTAGTGAGAAGCAAGTGAGTACAACCTTTCAATCTTCTTCTTTGCAATGTTCAGAGGTTTTGAAATTCTTCATTCCACTTTGAATCCACGTTGCTCTTGATCACTATAATCGGTGATAAGTTTTGATATGCTTTTTAAACTATAAACTTTTACTCTTGATATAGCTGGATGTGACAGATAAAAAAACTTGATTCTTAAAGCATTCCTCAGTTTTACCGACTTTTTTCTTCATACATATAGAAAAAAAAAAAGGTATAAGAAATTAAGAGCTCAGACGAGGCTTTATCACATCCGAGTACTCAGAAGGATGCGATGGACCCAACCAACGCTAAAGCCAATTTCCTCACAGCTCATTTGCACCAGCCGGGAATCGAACCCGGGTCTGTAGCGTGGCAGGGTACTATTCTACCACTAGACCACTGGTGCTAGTTGTTTTATCGTGTCCCATTATAATTCATATTTACAATAGAGCTCGCGCCTTGTTGCCAGATTAGTTGATGATCCAAAGCTGCAAATCTTTTATTTTCTTTTTCTATCGAGTTTATTTTCCTTCTTATTAATCGATTTGAAACCAATTAACCGAAACAAATTTCCAAGCTGAACCAGCTAGTACCTTTGTTTTAACTGTTATCGAATCAATCAAAACTACAAAGTATAATTTAAATTCAACGTTCGTCTTTTAATAAGGATAAACTTTGATACAAAACACAAAATTGAACTAAACGAGAACCATGCCTGTAGAGAGAGCTAAACCAATCAAAACTCTTTTCAGGAGAGATCAGCTATTACACGTTCACACTTATCTTCCAATATCTTCACAGCTTCAGTGAAGAGAACATCCGGAGGCAGTGATCCAGTTGACTCAATTTTAACTGAGAAAAAACACAAATAAAACAACAAACTCAATAAGCCTTTCTTTCAGATCAGATCATGAATCGCCAAGAGTAAAAAAAGTTCTGTTTTTTTTCCTTCTTACATATAAAATGGTTCTTGACACGACGCAGAGCCACATTGTCTATCCATTCTCTTTTACTTTTGTCTTCTCCTTTTGCTTTTGGTTTTGGTTCTCCAAATTCTTCTCTTAAGCATTCCCTACACAACGTGCAGTCACGCGGCCTTGCTACCTTTGTCCTTTTCCTCCCTGTTTTCCACTTTCTCAACGTCAATATGATAATCGAATTGCATCCAAATGCTCTCAAGTTTCATCAGCAACTCAAAAGCAAGTAAGAAGAACTTGAAGATTTTTTTAAAGAATCTTGTAAAGGCTTGTACTTTACCATTGCCCATGTCTTCAATGTCAAAAACTTTCGCTGGGCATGCTCTTACGAGTTTTTGAGCTTGTTCACCCTCAAATTCCTTTTGTAGAATCACCTAAAGCCATTACAAAGAAAGATTAGGATAAGTCAAGACAAAAAGAAAGTTCCTTTTTTTTTGCAAAGGAAGCATGATAGATTGAGGTACAAACTTCTCACCTCAGGAAGCATTCGATACCAAGCAGTCGCTACTGGTGACCACTTTGCATGAGTTTTACCAATGCCCTTAACCGCATGAGCCTCGAGCTCAATTTCCTACAAAACAAAGAAGATAAAAAAATTAAGTCTTTTGGTTTCATCTCTCATCGTCATCGTCGTCTTAACAACTAAGAAATAGAGAAAACAGTACCTGACCAGGGCCGAGTTTTGCTATCAAGATATCAGGATAGCTCGGAGCGATAGGATTATCAGCAAATTCGGGGAACGAGTCTTGGCTTCGGCAGAATGAAGTGAAAGTCTTAGGCTTTGAGGTTGAAACTCCCGATTCTTTAACCAACTCACTCCCATTTGGTAACCAAATCAATTCGTTCGTTAAAACTACAAGAAAACAAACAAAACTTTAACACCTTTTATGAGCGATAGAGCTAACACAATTAAGGAATCTTTCTGATTCTAACCAAAGAACTGAAGAAGTGTGTATTTACCTTTGCGACGTACTTCACCTTTTGCACATTTCGCATGGAGTTTGAAAACAATGGTGTTCTTTTCATTAGGCTGATCGTTCTCTATGACACAGAGCATAACAAATTTAATAAATAAACTGAGACACATCTATATTTGCTTACAGAGATGGATCAAGTTCCCACTGAATGTTTTCTTACCGGACAAATATTCAAAGATCCTCGGGTTTGCGACGATTGGAATAAGACCCATCCTGTGAGCAAGAACTTCGTCTTGAACAATCGATGTGTTGTTTGCTACAAACACTTTTTCAATGGCCATTGTAGGAACCTGCAATGAAAAGAAAACACCTTTGAAACCAAAGATTATAAGAATCATCATGACTCAAGAGTTTGTGAGATTGTGTTTTTACATACAAACCTCAGCTAGAAGGATCCTTCGGAAAGCATTGGCGATTGCTGCATCGATACCGATCATATCGAATTCCAATTCCATACCGTCTGGTGAAGTACTAATCACTTCGACTCTGAAATTCTCAGAGAAGCTTTCTAGCTTCACACTGTTGTTCTCTCCCACAGCATTATAGGCACCCGAGTAACTGACACTCGTAGTCTACGGAAAACACACCAACAAAAACGGAGGACAAGGTTAAAGACTTCAAATTTCAAACAACGATCACATTTGGATTTTGACAAAAAGAGACCAAACCCACTATGTAATCTTGTAAAACTCTAAGACCAATGTCGCAAATTCACAGCTTTTGAGACCAATATCTTGGAAAAGCCAATAATCCCAATTTAGTCTACGGAATCACACAAAAGCAAAGGCAGAACAAGATTAAAGACTTCAAATTACAAACAATCATCACTCAAATCATTTGAGTTTTAACTAAAAAGACCAAACCCTTTATGTAATCTTGTAAGACTCTAATACCAATGTCGCAAATTCACAGCTTTTGAGACTATTGGGAAAAGCCAATAGTACCCAATTAAGTCTACGGAAACACACAAAAGCAAGGGCAGAACAAGATGAAAGACTTAAAATTTCAAAAAATCATCATCACTCAAATCATTTGAATTCTGACAAAAAGAGACCAAACCCACTATGTGATCTACTAAAACTCTAATACCAAAGTCGCAAATTCACAGCTTTTGGGACTATTGTGAAAAGCCAAGAATCCCAATTTAGCTAAAGTTATAAGAAGCAATACAGAGCATTGTAGTCTACGGTAACCCACAAACACATGGGCAGAACAAGATTAAAGACTTTCAATCTCAAACATTCATCACATATATCACTTGGTTTTCGACAAAAGAGACCAAACCCACTATGTAATCTTGTAAAATTCCAAGACCAAAGTCGCAAATTCACAGCTTTTTGGGACTATTGTGAAAATTCAATAATCCCAAAATTCAGCTAAACTAATAAGAAGCAATACAGAGCAGAAGAAAATAGTGTGTACATGAATAGGAGCGTCGTTTTTACAGAAGACACGAGTTCGCTGGAGTTCCAGATGCGGAGGAAGTCCGGGAGCGACGTCGGGGAGATCGAATATGTTGAAGTTCTTCGCGAATGTCTTTTCTGTCTCAGTCACGATCCTTTTCATTTCTTCTTCTTCTACTTCGTTCGCCATCCTTCTCTGCAGCCAAGCTCGATTACGAGACTGTGCAAACCGAAATTAGGGTTTATCAGAGAAGATGAATTGTCGGCGTTTCGGTGTTCGAAGTTCCGCGTCTGCGCTCTATTGTAACAGAGCTTTCATCAATTTCGTAATTGTCTTCTTCGATTCTAATTTTCTGTGTTTCCCAGTTTCTGAATTGGAATTTTGTGAAGGAAAAACAGAAAACAGAAAAGAGTCGACGAGAGAAAGAACGAGGAGAAAAGATGGGTTTTAGTTAGGGTTTATTGACACGTGTGGACTAAACCAAACAAAATTTAAACCAAAACTAATTCGAATCAACTCACACACGAAACTACATAAACTAACCAATTAAACATTTTTATAGATTAGATTATTAGATGGCAAAATATTCGAACCAAACCGAAATTTATCAATCCGAATTCAAACCAACTCATATATAATAATTCGGGTGGGTATAAAAGAAAGTTATACAAAATTAACTAAATTGAACCCATATTATTTGAAATTAAACCGAATTAATCGAACAAACCATACATTTTGGGGAGATCGAAGCCAAATTTTGGTTGGTTCCAATTTGATATATAGTTTTTTCGTATTTTAAATACCCCAAATCCGAAATAAGTAAACCAAACCGATATAAAATATCCTCCTAATACCCCAGACCTACATTAAAATTTACCCAACTCATATTCCATTTTCAAATTTGGACAAGTTCATTAAAAGACAAAAACAAAAACCGGACCATAACGGTTAGTGTTTGTCCACCTCAGAATCTACGTGGTAGGATGTCAAAGAAACGAGTCTCTTTCGTAATTTACAAAAAAATTAGGTTGTCATTGTTAACATTTTCAAATAATCTTCTTTTTCAATTAATGAAATGGTCAAAAATATTATAAAAAAGCGAAGAAAAATGCAGAAAAGTGGAGTGAATGGCGTCACCAGAGAGGCACAACTCACGGGGAAATAAGCAGAACCAATACCCACCGGCACCAGTTATTATTATTCTCGTTATCATCAAATTTTAATTAATTTTTTGGAATTTTTTAATTTCTCAATTTTCGAGAATTTTTATTTTATTTTTAATTTCGATTTTGCCACCCAACTTCTCCCACTCCTTCACCACTGTATCCCGCTTTCTCACCTCCATCATTCATTTCATTCGTTTTTTTTTTCCAATCCGTTTCTTTTCTTCTTTTATTCTTTCTTCTTCTTCTTCCCTTTAAATTTAATTTTTCTTAGCCTTTAAAATTATTATTGTGATGTTGTGTTTCTGTGCGTTTCAACAAACCCATCTTCTTCTTTTCTTTTGATTCGCTCTTACGATTCTGAATCTTAATCGATTGGCTTCTTTCAACTCCTTGTTTTTGCAGGTTATTTTTTTTTTTCTAAATTTAATTGATTGAAAAGAATCAAACTTTTTTTTCTCTGGGTCTCTGTGTTGATGATGATGAAATTTATATTTTCTTATCTTGTTTGTGTATATACAGGATCTGAAGGAAGCTAAGGTTTAATTAACTTTTTCTGTAAATCAGTTGAATCTTTGATGGGCAATCTCTAAGAGGTACAAAATTTTCTCTTTGGCTCTCTTACAAGACCTTTGTTTATGTATATGTCTTGTTCTTTGAAGTTGCCAAGTTGTTTTACATGTTCAATAAATTTACCTTATTTGATCATTTTTGATATATTCCGTTTGCGTATTTTTGTTATTTATATATATTTAGATGAATCTTTGACCATAATCAATCAAATCTGATTTCGTGCATCGAATTAATAGGCGTGATCACATAAACTTGATTTAATACGTAAACTTGATTCTCCAGATATCTTTTTAAGATTTGGTTGCCCATATTGATTCACAAGCTTTTCCATCTGTGTGTGTTTGAAGAATCAATCAACAGTGGTTAGTATTTGTAATATATCCAGGCCTTGATTAAAGCATAGTTTCCTCAAAGGTCGTAACTTTCTCTTAGGAGCATATAAAGTATTGAGTTTTTATTAGCTTTCAGCTCATTAAGTTTCATTTGTCTGCAGGTTTTTTGTGTAATTCTTCTTAAAGTTTAATACTTTATACACTCAAAACTGTTCAGCACTAGAGAAAAATATGTTGGGAGGCAACAATGAGAACCCTTTACCGCAGGTTGTAATGAACGATAGCCAGTTTCAGTACCAAACAACAGACGCATCGTTGAATCAGCTTCACTTGCTCGGAACCAGTTAAGTTTCTGATTAGTTTTGTTCATCATTTGCTTTGAATGTTGTTAGAAGTTTATAGAGCTAAAGCTTTTTTCGCTTTGTATGTGGTTACAGTGAGAGCTGGTTGCGCTATTGATCCTGTAAACTACTTTGCTAATGATAACCTTGCTCCAATGATTCGGCATAGTAGCAAACTCGGAAGAGAACCCGAAATCAACAACAATATCCAGAGACAGCAGAAGCTGCAGATCTCTTTGAATTACAACTACAATAACACTAGTGTTGTTCAAGATGAAGTACCAAAGCAGAACTTAGTGTCAACTGGTCTGAGACTATCTTATGATGAAGATGAGCGAAACTCTTCTGTAACTTCTGCAAATGGAAGCATCACGACTCCGATTTTCCAGTCACTCGGTGACAATATCAGATTGGATCTTGATAGGCAGAAAGACGAGCTTGATCAGTTTATCAAATTCAGGGTACTGATTCTATCTGCAAAGCTTTATACTTTTGTTTGTATATCAATCTTTGTTGTGATTGTACTCTGTTTTGGGACCAGGCGGAACAACTGGCGAAAGGCGTGAGAGACATGAAACAGAGACATGTCTCGTCCTTTGTCACGAGCTTGGAGAAGGATGTGAGAAAGAAGCTTCAGGAGAAAGACCAGGAGATCGAGAGGATGAACAAGAAGAACAGGGAACTTGTGGATAAGATTAAACAAGTGACAGGGGAAGCTCAGAACTGGCATTACAACGAATCTGTGGTTAATGCCTTGAAAGTAAATCTGCAACAAGTGATGTCACATGGAAACAACAGCAATGGAGCAGGAGTGGTAGTAGCTGATCATCATCATCATCATCAAGTGAAAGAAGGGTTTGGGGATAGCGAGATTGACGACGATGCTGCCTCATACAACTACATGAACAACATCCCGGGGATGCCATTGCCAAGTACTGGGATGAGATGTAAGTCGTGCAATGCAAAGGAGGTTTCGGTCTTGCTTGTGCCGTGTAGGCACTTGAGTTTGTGTAAAGACTGTGATGTGTTTACTGGTGTTTGTCCTGTTTGTCAGTCTTTGAAAACTTCTAGTGTTGAGGTCTTCTTCTCCTGAGAAGAAATCCATGAAAACAGAGTGTCTGTATTCAATACTCTTGAAATGTTAATTATGGAGAAAGATGAACATATATGTATGTTATGATGATGAAAAGTTTGCATGAGTCTTTGCTTTTAACCAATGACTCCATATGTATACATCTTTCTGCAATTTAGTATTTATTATAGGAATGAGGAAAGACTCTAAGAACAACCCCAATAGTAACACTATTAGTATGGATCTTAAAGATTAATTATTAATATTTTGTGTACTTTATGTATATAAGATACTTTGTAGTATTTTGTTGTTTTTAATATACAATGGAGACACTTTTAATGAGTGTTTTAAAAACAAAAACAATATATATATATATTTTGTAAAAACTTATTTCAATAACTTTTAAAACATAATACATCTTCATAAAAGTAATACAAAATCTTTATAAATTAATAATGTAGGGACTCTCAAATTTTAATAATTTATAGAGTTATTAGTTAATCGCTAAATTTATAGAATTTTTAATTTTCATAAAAAACAAAATCAATATTTTCAAAAATGTAAGATTCATTCAAAAGATACCATAATAATGAATTTAGAAGATAAATCAAACAACAATATTATCATAGTTTTCTATATTATATTATTAATATATGCTTAAATATATAATTATTAATTTATATTATTATTGGGACCATATTTTTACATAGAACTTTCAAAAAAATATTATCTTATTATTTTATCGAATTTTGTCAATTTTTACACTGGTCCGACTTAAGATCGGTAAAAATTATTAATTTATATTGATTATTAATTTATCGAATATTAGTTTATAGAGATTACATTGTACATAGAAACATATAAATTATAGAAGTGCAATTCAGAAATTAGACCTTGTCCAATCAGAAGTTGCCACGTGTCGAGTCTTAACTAAAAAAAAAGATTATATATTAGACATTGGTCTTAAACTTAAGACCTTCACTACAATTTATTTATTCAATTATATTAATAAAAACATTGAATTAAATCCCTAAGATTGACCATTGGGGTTGGTCTAATACAATCAGCATTGTCTAAACACGGTTTGTTAAAGGGTGCTGTTATCTTCCTCATCTATCTTTTAAGTAGCTTTTATTTTTGGATATTTGGAGAAAAAAAATCGAAACAATGAAGTTGAAAGCTCTTATAAGTTATAAAGTCCCAATTAAACTCAGTATGTTTTGAAATTTTGGGTTTAGTATGTGTCCCATGACGCTCATAACATTCTTTTTCATTGAAGACTTCTCATGGCTAGATAACACCAACTTCCTCAATAGTCATTGCCTTAACTGACCTATTTAACTCGAAATCCTTAAGATCAGTTGTTACAACATAAATATAAATACTGAGAGATAGAAAATTCTTCAGCAGTGCTGTTCTTGTTTTTTTCAAAAATTACTTCATATTAGTTGTCGTTTAAGGTTTTTTAAAAATATTAAAAACATTTAAATTTTATGTTTGATCCTTTATTAACATATTATTTTTGTTTAATATTATTAATTAATAAACTAATAAAATAAAAATAAAAGTGAAATTTCAGTTAAAATTAAACATTGAAAACATAAAACGATAACTAATTCACAAAAATAAGCATAAAACTTATTTAAAGGTGATTAAAGAAACTTTTTTTACAGTTTTTCGGAAGAAAAAGAACATGCATATTTTGATCATTGCTGGTGATTGGGATTTTTTATCCACAATCGAAGGCTTGCTTGGTACAGGCGTACCGATGATGTTGGCACAGAACGAAGTTTGCAGTGAGGTACTCAAAAAGGTTCGAACAAGTGCTACCTGGATCTGGTCCAGTATGCTCTATGGAGGTGCACCCATAAGTGACACTGATAATGTGGACTGACTAGCTTGTGTTTTATTTTCATTTGTATTTTACCTTATTTTAAACTTCAAAACTGTAGTGTGGGTTCTCTTTCATGAATGGTTATGACTTTTCTTGAAAAAAAAACGTAAAACTACAACAAATAGGAAATAAACAAAATTAAGTAAGTGAAACCCACTCGCTGTAGAATTTATTATTGTTGTATTATCAGATTTTTGATACTAGGATATTCCAGTTAACTTAATTAAATAACAAAATAAATGTTCAAATATAGTTAATAGACATAGAAAATAGCTAACATTTGACAACAATGTATATTAGTGGCAAATATAATACGTCTACAATTTCTACGAGAAAAAATAAGTTACTCATAACATTATTTGATCACGATAGTTTGTTTATGGAAAAAGAAAAACTAAAGATGTGAACTCAAGTATTGATCTTGGATATTGTACACATATTGTTGAAAACATCATACAAGTATAGATGATTTTTAGCAATTCTTTAATTTAATATCAATATAATTCACTTATAAATGATCAAGGTACTCGTTGTTGTGTGAATTCCAATCTCCACGAGCTATAATGATCTACAATCTTTACTAGCTATAAGAAATTATTGGCTTGGTATGATGATGATAAGAACTCTCTCCATTTACTGATATGAACACACGAATACAAGCCCAAGCGTATAAACTACGCACGAATACAAGCTATAATGATCTACAATCTTCGCTAGCTATAAGGAATTATTGGTTTGGTATGATGATGATAATAACTCTCTCTGTTTATTGATATGAACACACGAATACAAGCCCAAGCGTATAAGCTTCGCAAGCGTCTCTTGATCTTAGTTACAACTCTCTGAAAAACAAGTCCTAAAACAGATGCAACAATAAGCATAAACTTCTCCCTATCCTCTCTTCTATTTATACTATCTGAGTCTTTCTTTCACAGGTTTAACCGCCTTTCTCTTCTTCTTATTCTCATGCATGTGCCAGCTCAATACTAGGCCATTATTTATCAATTTGATAAGAACACTCTCCGTTTATTGATATGAACACACGAATATAAGCCCAAGCATATAAGCTTCACAAGCCCCTCTTGATCTTAGTTACAACTCTCTGAGAAAGAAGCCCTAAAACAGATGCAAAAACAAGCATAAACCTCTCCCTATCCTCTCTCTCTTCAAGTTATACTATTTGAGTCTTTCTTTCACAAGTTTAACTGTCTTTCTCTTCTTATTCTCATCTAGGTGCCAGTTCAGCACTACCTCATCACCTATCAGATGATCACTACGGTCACATACTTTTGATGTAGATAGCGGTTTCATAAACAGTATAACCATTTAAGGGAACAAGATGCCTATATGATTGGAGAGAAAATCAAAACTACCACAATCAATAGATCAATTTTCACAAATACAACAGAGAGCTTACCATTTTATTTTTGCCATTTAATGAATTTTGAAATGATGAGACTGACTTTAGATATTAGAACAAGAGCATGAGCCAAAATTGACGAAAAAATCGATTTCGATCTTCAGGAGTTTTTGCAATATTGATGATTTTATTAATGCAGTTTTATTCGAAAAAAGTACGAACAATCTGATAATTAAACGAAATTCAATTGATGTTTTAATGTTTAGCTAGGCACTTGAGTTTGTGGAAAGATTGTGATGTGTTTACTGGTTTTTGTCTTGTTTGTCAGTTTTTGAAAACTTATAGTGTTAAAGTCTTCTTCTCTTGAGAAGAAATCCATGAAAATAGTCTGTATTCATACTCTTAAAAAGTTAATTATGGAGAAAGATGAACATATTTGTATGTTATGATTATTAAAAATTTGCTTGAGTGTTTTGCTTTTGCCAAATGAAACCACAGTACATCATTCTGCGATTTAGTATTTATTAAGCAACGGCTCTTTGATGTAACAAATCTGAAGAGAGTGTGAAAAGTGATAGCACACTTTCAGTTCCCGAGCTTTTCTTTTTGCAGATCATGGATCATAGATTAATGCCTCGTCACATCCAGGACTTCTCTAGAAACTTTTGGTGTTTAAGGCCCAGATCCAGTCCCAGGCCCATCTTCTATTTGCATATTGAAAAGAAGGTCGAAGACACGTGAGTCTCACGTGATTTTATCCTCCAACAACAAGCTTGTCTTCATCGTTCATTTCTTCTGCCTCGAAAGACATTCAAATTCTTCTTAGAGATTCTCTTTCAGGTCGAAGACACGTTCAAATTCTTCTAAAAGTTTTTTTTTCCAGGTTTGTTAGAGATCCTCGCGAGTTCCGACTTCTTCTTCTGAGTGTCTCCTCTGCAAAATTGACCATCAATTTCCAGGTCGCCGTTTACTTCTTTAGTTGGTAATTAATCACTTATTCTTTGTGCATTATAGTAGTTTCATCTTCTCCAAATCGAGCTTGGATTGCATGGCGTTCACGTTGAAGACGAGCCAAATTTGATATGATTATGTTGTGATATCATTTGCTGCTGCTGGTAACTAGAATTATATGTTCTTGGCACAATCTTAAAATTCTCTATCAGATGTAACATTTATGCTTTGTAATTGATTTTGTTTTGTGTGTCTTTTTTGGATTGTTATTAAGACAAGTCAAATTTTGCCTTCTCTATAACTTAAATTCCAAATGTTTCAATAGATGTCAGTGATGGAACCTGATCTGAAAACTAGAAGAAATCATTCGTTCGTGACCATGTTGTGAAGGAATCTATGCAAAGAAAGCATACTTTCTTCCAAGAATTCGTGTAAGAACGGTAAAGTTTCAAACTTTTCAGATATTTCTTTTTCTTCATCTTACCTCGTTTTCCCATTGTTCTAGTGTGATCTTGCTCTGTTGCAGTTAACTGAGAAACTTTTTTGTTTTTGTTTTACAGAGAATTCAAATGATGAAATTGGTTTCTCTTTCTGACATCAATCATGGGTTTGTCCCCAAAAAGCCAACTGATTTGTTTGTGAAACCGAGATTCAGAAGGTAGGCCTATCAAATCTACTGCCCATTTGATGAATCTGAAAGCTTTGTTCTTTGACAATTATGATTCATCTACTAAAATTACTTAGCTTAGCTTCCCAGAGACGTTCCATATCACAAGATCAACGGTGTTTGACTCAAGTGCACGAGAGAATCTGAATGCTAAAAGAAGAAGAGATCACCTTAGAGTTGGGCCAATCTTTTGCAAGAGCTATGGAGATACATCAAAAGTGTATCAAGAAGAGGAAATTCCCAAAGCAAAACTGATATGGAGAGCAATCAAACTACCTATTTACTCTGTTGCTTTGGTTCCTCTTACGGTATGTTTTTCTCGAGAAACACTGTTTCCTCCATTGCCTTTATATGCTATTGGAATGTTCACTGTTTAAATGTCACAGGTTGGTGCTTCAGCTGCTTATTTGGAGACTGGATTATTCCTTTTTAGACGTTATGTTACTCTAATGCTCTCATCGATACTTATTATTACTTGGCTCAACCTAAGGTAACACTCTTTTCAATCTATCATCAAACTATTTCATGTATTTACTCATTCCAAAACATTGTTTTTGTGGCAGCAATGATGTTTATGATTTCGATACTGGAGCTGATAAGAACAAGAAAGAATCAGTAGTAAATATGGTTGGAAGGTATGTATCAAAAGAGAGATTTTGCAACTTTAAAGTTTATGTTTTTCTATTATTCTCTTGTAATTTCTTTTTACGGTTTTACTTGGAAAAGCCGGACAGGAACCTTAGCCGCTGCAGTAACATCGCTCGTGCTCGGCGTTTCTGGTCTAGTTTGGACATCTTTGATAGCAAGAAACACTCGTGCAATACTATTGCTTGCCTCGGCTATAACATGTGGCTATGTATATCAGGTGAATGTAACTTACATAGGTGAACAGTTTGATACTAATCTATGAGATTCTAACTTGAGTAATTGGTTCTAGTGTCCACCATTTCGGTTAAGTTACCAAGGATTAGGAGAGCCTCTATGTTTTGCAGCATTTGGTCCATTTGCTACTACTGCTTTCTATCTACTTCTTGGTAGCTCAAGGTACTGATATCCAAACTTTGTTTTAACCCTAATCGATTTCTGTTTCCATGAGTTGCTAAATAACCGAAACTGATTTTGGCAGCGAGATGAGTCGTGTTCCTTTGAGCAGTAGGGTGTTTTCATCATCTCTCCTTGTTGGTTTCACCACATCTCTCATCCTTTTCTGCAGCCACTTTCATCAGGTTAGTTCAAGAAAACGTAATCAGTAGGTTAGTTAAATGACAAAATCAATGCTGATTACGGTTGATACTCTACAGGTTGAAGGAGATTTAGCTGTGGGGAAATTTTCACCTCTGGTACAAATGTGAAAAACTTAACCGGGTTTTGATTTGAATATAGTGATGTGTTTTATGATTTGAGTGTTTTTCTTGGTTTACACAGGTTCGGGTTGGGACTGAAAGAGGAGCTTTTGTAGTGAGATGGGCTATTCGTTTGCTTTATTCGATGCTTCTTGTTCTTGGTTTAACCAAGATTTTGCCAGTAACTTGTACAGTAAGTTAGCAACAGTTTTGAAAACATGACTGAAAAAAAACAATGAAAAGGCATCTAAAAACCATTTTTTTTTTTTTGGGTGTTTCAGTTGATGTGTTTCCTTACTTTACCAGTTGGGAACTTGGTTTCAAGCTATGTCGAAAAGCACCACAAGGTAAATAAAAAAAAGTGAATTTTTTTAAGATTTGAAGATTGATGAAATATATACTTTGTTGAATTATGTAATGTTTTGAATGCAGGAGAATGAGAAAATATTCATGGCCAAGTATTATTGTGTGAGACTCCACGCATTGTTTGGAGCCGCCTTGTCGTTGGGACTCGTCATCGCTCGCTAGATTTCACTTTCTAAACATTTTGTCTATTATTATTTGGCCTTGTTGTATCTCAAAATGTTAGCTTCATTTTTATGCTAAAATCAAACTGTATTTAAAACTAAAAAGATATTCGGTAGTTAACAGTTAACACATTAACGCAGGGGCCTTTTTCCATACATAAAATTCTTTATTTGCTTTTACATTTGTTGTGTGTTGTAGAGCTGCAATATATATATATACTTTTTAGTGGCATTTTCAAAGAGATACTTTTTCTCCTCCAAAACAACAATATCTTATAAGGAAGCATTTTAAAAAACTCTAAGCTTTTAAGCACACTTTTAAATAATTTTGCTATAAGGTTTTATAGTTACTTTTTTTTTTCTTTTTTGTGAAGGTTACATCACTTGCTTGCTTACTTTCATAGTTTAGGAAGACCTTGTAAAACAAATAGATACTTTTGGGTTCCTTTTTTCACTTATCCAGTTAAATATTTTTGCTCGTGCTAAGTAACATTTTAATGCGAGACTGCGAGTGACTCTTAAGTCTCTAACTACAGAGGTCAAGATAATTTGTAATTATAATGAGCATTGTTATTTAGAAGTAATTGATACATGAGTGTATATATAATGACTTTAGATATTAAAAAAAACTCAATGTAAATATAGCTAAAAATATATATACAGTACTGTATAGCTACATGTAATTCATCGGAATGTTCTAGGAAAGTTTCTGACAACGGTGTTTCTCGAAAATGTTTCTCGGAAAATCATATGCTTTCTTGTAGTGACATTTATAATGATATAATTAAAATTAAAATTATAAAACCCTTCTATAGCTACATGTATGATGATGTGATTAACAACAAAGCTAGTATGTGTTGCCTTGTTGGTACCAAACCTTCATTATTACAAAATATTCTTATATATGGTCGGATATGTGTCTTCAATTACATTTTAATTTTAATTCATACCTAATATAAATTATATGTATCTTACCAAACATGCACATAAGTTTACATTGTAATTTGTATGTTACAGCATCTTGAAAGTAACCGTAGCATATCGTTCAAAAAAAATAAAATAACCGTAGCATGCAAAGTTTTACAACAGCAAAAAAAAACCGTAGCAAACAAACTTTAATATGAATGATATGTAACTATTATATATGCATACATTTTGGAACTATAGAATATCCCTTTTTAATATCAACCAGTTCTATACCAAAATTTCAGACTCCAAATTTAAACTTATTCGATTTTTTTCTAGGAACTGCATATGTTATCAAAATATCAAGTATTTGGCTGGATGGATCAGGACATTTATCAAACCAAGAAAAAAAGAAATGGATTATACAGAAACCGAAGATGGGACCGAAGGGCTACATGGTAAATTTTCCAGCCAACGAATGAATTTCCCTTCACGCCTCACGGGAACGTTAAAGAAAAACAAAACACAAAAATAATTATATAAAAAAAAAACTAATCACGAGCATGTCTTCGCAAAAAGACGGCATATGGAAATAGTAACGCATCTTTTTTTTTTTTGTTTTGTAAAAGCCATACGAGAAAACAAAAAACAATTACTTAAAATCTAGAGCAAAATTCAGACAAACAATAGCCACATGAAAAGAAACTCTACAGATTATCACTATTTCTATTAATATAGGTTAGTTTTTTTTTATTACTTATAATTCGATATTTTGGAATGAAACTTAACTTAAGAACTAATCATTTAGTTATTAGGTGAAACTATTCAAATATTTTTACAAATTATTAAATTAATGTTGTATATGCCTTGAATTATGATTACAAATTATTCAAATATTAGGTTTTGTTGTTCTGTTTTCTGTATTCTAAACAGTCCCTCTTTGTAAATATATATCAACTTATCAACTTTTTGTTGTTCTGTTTTCTGTATCAACTTTTTGCAATTTCTCACATCCGTTCTGACAGATACAAAAGTCCAATTATGAATAAGTTATAAGTTTAATTTTGTTATCGCAACTATTATTTAAGAAAAAAAACTATTATCAATACAACTTATATATGAGAAACTTCAAAACATTTTCAAAAAAAAATCAGATAAAGGTTCCGTTAAAATGCAAAGAAAATTGATAAATTAATTGTAAGAAAATATACGCGAAAATTAATTTAGGACAAAAGAAAAGATTATATACAGTACACACCGTGTATATACACACAAATGTGCACACATGCAGTTACATGTAGTGCATGTACGCATGCATAACATATTTTATTATAAATTCCAACAAATATTATTATTAATGTTGGAATTTATATGAAAACGTCGAAGACAGGTAACATATATGTGATAATATGACAGAGGCGTATCAAGATAACGGTACGGTCCACATATTATATAAAACATATTTTCACATGATCAAGACTTCAAGAGATTGCACAATATCACAAAGAATCGAGCTGTAAATTAGTCAAAAGGGGATTATATCGTATTTGTATTTTTATAGTACCCAAGCTTTTTTTATATCCACTTAAAAATGAAATTACCAATTATGAGTGGAAAGATAAAACAGACTGAATCAAATCTAATTAAAAAAGATAAAGCAAAATTACTTAAATCGAAATGCGCAATTTCAAGCAAAAAATAATTAAAATCCAAGATAGAATAATGAAACCAGACTGGAATTAACAATTCAGTTTGACTTTCGGAAATCTTTTAACTTTTTAAACAACTGTAAAAAAATAATCGGAAACCAAAAATACCCTAAAACCATGCTACTACCAACCGCAAATGAAACAGAATACTTTGATTATAAGAGCAGTAATTAATGATATCTACCCAAAACAAAAACAATTTGCTTACATGCAAAGTAAAAACTAAAAAAATTATTAGCCGTGTCTCATCATTACATCTGAATAAAATCTGTAACCAATTTATTTTCATTTTTTAACATATACTAACCAATAAGTCCAATACAAATTTGAACCAGTCATATATACTCATTATGGTGGACAAATTTGTCTGTCTAAGAAAAAAACAGTCGTACTAAATGGTTGTGAGACAAAAGTCCTGATTCTCGAAGATTCATTACCTATAATAAAAAGTAATTGTATACAAAAAAGGGTTCTTGTTTCTTGTACTTAATTACTTATAAGGCTCGTGTAACAATGAACAGTGGCATTTTATAATTTAATGAGAAATGAACATCTATAAAGGTAGGAAGCATCTTGATTTGTGTACACACATATGAGATGATCGATGCTCCGTGATATCTCTCTCCTTACCTCACTCATATACACACATTGTAATGGAGTGATTTTAATTATCCAACAACCAGGCGACACGTGATAAACCAGCCATGATTATGCCAAATGACAAAATTAAGGTGTTTCTAATCTCTCGGAAGGAAAATTCGTCTCCTGGCGCTAATAATTCTCTCAAAGCCATCCCATACTAATTCCGACAGAAGACCCTAGTTTCTAAAGGTTTTATGGCCTAGTAAGTCTGTAAGTGAGCTAGATCGCTTAGAACTTGAGTACTGGAATGTTGACGTTACACTTTAATGTCGTAAGGATAAATGTTATCACGAAATTAGAATGAATACAATTTGCAACTTATTTTCTGCTAGCTAGTAGGTCTATGTTACCGTGCACAATACTCTTGTAGGTGAAAACATTTCTTTGACCAAATTAAGTAACGGAACGGTTAAATTTAAAATCGTAAGGGAGTTAAAAGTTAAAACGACTGTAATTGTAATATATTTTACGTTTCTTGCTACATATTTCCATGTATTATATTACTGTTGGTGCAACTAAAGATATATTATTACAACTTGAATATGTAATATGATAGTTTTATCTCGTGTAGGCTGCAAATATGTTTCTTTATTGGAAGAGAATTATGATTTCAGTCATATGTGTACCAGTAAATTTGACTTTTGAAGAGTATGCATGAGTATATGACAATAATATCTTTATCTTATTTATATTTGTGTACAGAATAAAAAATTACAACTCAACTAATGCTGTCACTCAAGGAATTCTTTAAGATGACATAACGTTGGCCATCAGGCTATGTATGTTCATCACATGATCTTTTACATATTTACAAACGAAAAGCATTTAGATATGAAATTTATATGAATTACTGTTACTGTGTATGGATGGTGTAAATAAATTTGACTAAATGAGTACCAGTAACGGATTTTAAGTTTTCGATTTCTTGGCTAGCAGCCATGTCTTTTTTAGAAAGGGCTAATGAATGTATAAAGCGTGACAAGAAACGATGAATTGTTAAATAGGAATATATATATAAACAAAGAACGAAGATAATAAAACTTTTGAAACGAAAGAGTGGAGGAGTTCTTTATCAAAAAAAGAAAGATTAGAGGAGTTGTGGAGATAAAAGCAAAGCCCGTGAAGTGGTGCATGTGAGCACTAAAAAGAGATGTTATAATCACTGCCCATTGACAAAATATAGACCCAATCACATGTCTCATCCATTTTTTACATGCACACACACACATATACTATATATGTCTGTATGTATATGTTTCTCTCGGACGAAGCTATTACGACAAAATAGTACCCAAGAAACTGTCGATAATTGCTCATCACTGAAAGAAAATAATTATGGATTCAGTAATTATCAACTAATAGGGATCCTGATAGACACACATTTCGATGAATCATTTAAGTTAACATATTGATGTAATGGGCAACGAAAATATCTGGAGTTTTTAACCTAGTTATATAGATACAATATTTTTACCTTAGAACTTCGGTCTCGGTGGAATGACACATTTTGGAAACACGTTATGTAAATGACAATGATATGACGTCAAACTTTTTTTGTATGATTTTATCTTTTATTGATGGGTGAATTTTGTTTCTATAAAATGTTTTTTTCTTAGAACGAAATTGTTTCTATAAAATGTTATTTTCTTAGACTGTATGTCCGTCCAATTTTTAAACGGAGGTTAGAGTAATTTTGTCCTCATACACTAAATTCGACCGACATTCATGTAACAAAAATACATCTTACAAAGAAAATGAAGGTGTGACAAAGAAAAAAAAAATCACGATCTCCTTTTTTACCAAAAAAAAAAAAAAATCACGGTCTCCAATTATATTGGAATTACAAAATATCTGTAAAACTAACTAAATACTCAACAATTTTTAGGATTTTCCTACAAAACTTAATCGGCTGTTGAGAAAGTAAGTTTAAATGAAAATTTCAATATCCAATAGTGATTACAGAGACTATAAAACATAATTCTCTGGTCACCACGATGACACATCAACAAATACATTTATACACAAATGCGTCTAACTATGTGCTGACATATAAAAACATGGGAAATAGCACAAAATAGTAAAAGATCGATTATTAATTAACGGATCGACATATGCCATTTATGCGTTTAAGCATTAAACTAATCTGTCCTTCTTTATTTATTTTTTACTTTTATTTGCGGTTCCTCTTTTTTTCCCGATAAATTAATTTATTCATTTTTGCCATTAAATCCGATATTACGTGTACACCCAAAATCGAACGATGGGGTTTGGAGACCAATAACTGTTTAGTTTCAACTTTATTTACAAATGTTGTAACTTATTTTTTGAACATAGCATATAGACCGGCATATTTATAACATCCTTCTTGCTCTCACGGAATCCTATACAGCCACATAGCCGCTTCGATTACCCTGTCTTCCGATACTCCCAAAACAAAATAGAGACAGGGCGACGAAACAGAGTTTTGTGGCGATTATCGGCCGTAACCGGAAGAAGCTAGCAATCCCCCGCCGACAGTTGATTATTCAGGTAAACTCAACCGCCACACCCACCGGAGCATCATGGTTCGCCATTTCCTTTATCACATATAGTACTACCCTTTTACGGTGTTTTGTGTTTTATTTGGGTGTTCCGATGGGATTACTCTTCCGATTTCTGTTTTCATTTTCTTTTCGGAGCCAAATCTTGTTCGGGTGATTTGTCGTTGTTTCAATCGATAGTGGGAAGTGATTCCCCATTTGGATTGTTTTTTAATCTTAGATTTTCCCAGAAATATCACCTTAGTGTCAAAATATTAGGTCCTGAAACCAGATCTTCAATAATTCAAACAAAATCTTAGATCTCCAAACCAGATCTTCACATGCATATATGCACATTCGCTCTGATGGTTAGCTAGATAAGCTTTGGGATTTCGACTCTTCCAGACATGTAACTTTACTACAAACCCGGGTAGCCCTGTATCTTATGTTATGGATCTCCAACAATGTAATCAGATACCCGAATATATGGATGTCTAAGTTTGAGTGTGTGGCCTTATAAATCAGTATGCGAGTGTCTTTTTGTAGGTGGCCGTGACTTCAATAATCGAAGGCAAATTCGATGGAACCCCCCAAAGTGCCTTCGCATGGGCCGATGAAGTAGATGACCCCAAGGTGGATCACATGGAGATGCTATCTTCACCTTGCAGTCTTGTTTGTTCTTGAACACACGCCCCAAATACAGTTCATATCCCTTATATGCCACATCCAATATGACATTCTATGTTTGATCCAATCCTGAGAAAATCCGTCCATTAAATACATTAGATGTCTTTAATTTTTTTTACTCTTCAATGTAATGTTCTTTTAGCAGCCATTCAGATAATCGTCTATCATATTTAATAACACTTCACTAATATTAATAGACAGCTATATAGCCTCATATACTAACATATATTATAGTTATAGGAGCAACATAAAATCTATGTAAGAAAATATCACACTATAATATAATTTAAGGGCACGCGATCCGTTGAATATAATAAATATAACAATCTATGGAACAACATAACTTTTTGAGAGACGAATATAGCACTCCATTAATGTTAATAGACGTCTACAATACACTTATATCATTACAAATCTCCATCATTTTCAAATAACCTGTTACAAGTTTATATCTGGCCCGCACCAAGTTTATATCCATCCAGCAACACAAATCGCCACACCTCCCGCATCTTTCATCCACCACCCATGTTCTGCCCGGACTAGATCGCTGAGGACTTCCCAAAGTTGCATCATTATGATATCTGGTTCACATAGTTGTGGTTATTAATAACAGAATCACTTCAATATTAGTCATAAATATTCATAAACGAAATGACTGTACCAGAATATACGTGTACCTGCTCCAACCGGTTGTAGCGCTACATGAAATTAGAGGGAGAAAACTACTATTTATGGAGACTCCACATACCTAGGTGTACACATATATTTTCACTTTCCCCCCCACTCACTACAAAAATCTTGTTCCAACATTAGTAAATTGCAATAACTATCCATCCCTTCAGCCTATCTCATGCATACATCAGGCGACTTATAGATTATGTTGTCTCTCCATTTAATGCTACAAGAAGCGTATCTGTTATCGACAACTCCTCTCGCTCTTAAACTCAGTTGTTCATAACATATTATTCTAGCTCCACATAACCACGTGCGGTACATGGCAGACGGCGTAATATTAAGAAACAATTTTTTTTTCTTTCGGCATCCTTTTGGCCATTTTGTTCTAGCTCATAAACATCTTGTTGATTTCCTAATAAAAATCCTATCCTTTGCCATCCACCTTTTTATCCCTAAAAACAACCGACTCGTTTTCAATTGCCCCACTTTATGGTGCATATATATTTAGACATTGTAGATTTATAGTCATATAAATATATATGTATTTGTATGCGAGTAGATGAGGTTTTGCAACATGAAAGGTATATGTGTTTGTCTGTACAGGTGCCTCTTTGTGGTATGTTTGTCTTGGCTCTAGTGAGTTTTAAGTTTCAACCAACCAAAGTGGATGAGTCTCAGCCAACCTCTACTCTACACGTGGCATACATTCATTCATTCATTTCTAAACTAATAGCCTCGAATAGCATCATGTTTACAATTATTATTGCAATCAAATTTAACTCTAATAATTTAGTTCTTTTTTGACTACTTTTTTTCTTTCATAGATTAACTTTATATACCGATCAAACAATTAAGCTGTATGTATTTCTAAACTGATAAAGAATAGAAGTGGTTGTGCCACTAAAAAAAAAAAATTGTTTGCTGCTCACAGACAGTCCTTGTGTCCTATAGCAGATCGATCTTAATGTTATCTTCAAGGAATTTCTGTATAAGAATACAGTTTGGGATGTTTTTCCAAATTAAAAGTGGACAAGTGCCCTACAAATTTGTATATATATGAGATAAGTCGAATTCACAAGAATTATCAACAAAAAATGATATCAGCCATTTGGAAAAAAATAAAACAAAATATCAGCCTTTTTATTCATTGTTAGTTGGTTTTGTTGAAAACCCACAATTGCTTACATGGTATCTGAGTACAATAAAATAGAGCAGTATAACCAATTCAAAATGAAAGTGGGACTAGATTGAGTACGAATGAACCAAAAAGCTATCATCATGAAAGGCTGTTAGAATATTCCAATAATTCAACGTGAATACTACAGTATATATGATATGTGTTTTCTTATCTATGCTCAATTGGTTTTTAATTAAAAATTATAATTTATAACTTTTCACATATATATATATATATATTCATTTACAAAAAAACTATGTAAGATACTTGAATTCGACCATTATCCGTTATGGTAGGAATAAATATAATGATTTTAAATATCTGTATTTGATCTAATGACATACCTAATCAATGTTTTATTGGGGGGTTAAACTCCCAGTCCATGTTTTAGAATTGACTGATAATGTTAGACATTCGAATTACCCATACCTAACATTTACACAAAATAGACGTCTTCATCTTTTGGTATAAAAACACGTTACCATATAAGCTGAAATGAATATAATCTTTTTTTTTTGTATAGGGAATTCACTCCATGATACTTTCAAGTTTCAACAAAAAAGAAACATAACATAAGATACCATAGTTTTCACTTTTCAATGTGATAATATAATTGCCAGATGATCAACCCGCTGTCATAATCAAAATAACCTAAAATTTGTAACCAAAGCACGGTGGATAATTTATACGTACATTACGTAGTAACCTTAGACCCACCAAAAAAAAGCTTAAACTGTTAAGTTTATTAGGAAAACAATATTTTCTTCATTACATCAAGAAATTCCATGTTGCACTCCCGTGAGTCCTTCTATATTCTTGGACGACTCCTTATATAAACTCCAAAAACCATATTCCTTTTATTCAATTCATATCAACAACAAATAAACCAAAGTCTCTTCCTCTTCTTCTTTTGTCTCAAACCACCACAAAGAGGAAACATCCCATACTTATCAAAAAACATGATAACCAGAGAGAGTCAAAGGCTGAGAAGCATCACAATGATGATACTAATGGCAGTTCTGGTCTGGTCTGTAACTCTAGAGACCTGCATTGCAAGAAAAGGAAGACATTGGAGACACCACCATAGCAGCTCATCAGCTTCATCCTCCTTGTCTGATTCCTTGTCCAGCAAGAAACCAAAAAGCCATGAGAACAGCCACAACAATAGTCATTCCCACAAGTCAAAACCAAAACCAAAACCGACGCTGAAAACTCCGCCGCCAAAATCCAGCTCACCTGTCGTGCCACAACCACCGCAAGCCCAAACGCCGCCACCACCACCACCACCTCTTCCGCTGCAGCCACTTGAAGGCTCTCAAGAATTCAATGTGCTTGATTTTGGCGCTAAGGGTGATGGCATGAGTGATGACACTGAGGTACATAACTAATAAGATTTCATTATCCATTACAAAATTTAAATTCTAGTGGTTCTTGATTAATTCAAGAATTTAATCTTCGGTTTCATGAGAATTATTTTGATAGATAAAAAAAAACAAAATGTGAATTACAGTTGAGAAGGTAACACGAGACAGAACAAGAAACAGAGCTCCAAAAGAGCTTTCTCTTTTACCTGTAAAGTCAAATAACTGTTTCTTCTTTTTTTTTTCCCTCTCACTGTTTAAAATTTCCCCAAAAAGCAAACAAAATGAATATAGAGAAGTGACAACAAAATTACCAGATTTAAGAGGGGACCAGCTTTTCCACAATAATTGAGTTTGCTCTGAGAAAAAAAATAAACAAACAAAATGTTGATTAAACGAAACTTCAACAATATCTGCAGGCGTTTGAAGCGGCGTGGGCATCGGCTTGCAAAGTAGAGGCATCAACGATGACCATACCGTCTAGCTATATCTTCCTCGTTGGCCCTATTTCTTTCTCGGGTCCTTATTGTCAAGCAGACATTGTATTCCAGGTGAGAGAAATTGATCATCAAAGATTTCAAAAGAAAGTGAAAATAAATATAGTTTTGGATTAAAAGATGTGAGCTTTTTGTTTGGTTGCAGCTAGACGGAATGATTGTAGCTCCTACTGATTCTGAGTCATGGGGAAGAGGACTAATGTGGTGGATTGAATTCACAAAGCTTAAAGGAATCACAATACAAGGGAATGGTGTTATTGATGGAAGAGGCACTGTTTGGTGGCAACAAGATGACACCTTTGATTATCCTAACGACGATGACTTCAAGCTCATTGTCCCATTAAACAATTCGGTTCAAGAACATCCTCCAATGCCGGTAAAAAATCATCTTCTTATGAATCTCAGTCTTCACATCAACACAAGAATCATCTAACACAAACCTCTGTTTTCTTGTTTTATTTTGACTTCACATTGCAGATAAGAAGTGAGCTTAATGGAATGCCAAGCATTAAACCAACGGTGAGAAGAAAATTTGAAGTAGACCCTACTTGTTTTTTTTACTACACGGTGAAATATTTTGCTTACCCTGGGGTTTTCACGGTGCAGGCGCTACGGTTCTATGGGAGTATCGACGTGACAGTGACCGGAATAACAATTCAGAACAGTCCTCAATGTCATCTCAAGTTTGATAACTGCGTCCAAGTATTAGTTCATGACGTGAGCGTTTCTTCTCCTGGAGACAGTCCAAACACAGATGGGATTCATCTTCAGAACTCCAGAGATGTTATGATTCATACCAGCACACTAGCTTGCGGTACACACTGACTTATGGAAAAACATATCTTAACACTAGAGTCTTAATATTTCTCTGTTTTAATTCCTCTGTTTTTATTTCTCTGTTTTGCAGGAGACGATTGTATCTCGATTCAAACGGGTTGCTCCAATGTGTATGTTCACAATGTGAATTGTGGACCGGGACACGGGATCAGCATAGGGAGCCTTGGTAAAGACAGTACCAAAGCGTGTGTCTCCAACATAACAGTTCGAGATGTAGTTATGCACAACACAATGACCGGTGTCCGGATCAAGACATGGCAGGGAGGTGTAGGATCAGTGAAAGGAGTACTATTCTCAAACATTCAACTCACAGAAGTCCAGCTTCCGATAGTGATTGATCAATTCTACTGTGACCACAGCAAATGCAAGAACCAGACATCAGCAGTGTCAGTGGAAGGAGTCACTTATGAGAAGATAAGAGGAACTTATACAGTAAAGCCTGTGCATTTCGCTTGCAGTGACAGTTTCCCTTGCGTAGATGTGCAACTATCAGGGATAGAGCTAAAACCAGTTCAACAACAGTACCACATGTATGATCCGTTTTGCTGGAAAACATTCGGGTTGCTCAATTCACCGACCGTTCCACCGATTGATTGCTTACAGATCGGGAAGCCAGCAAGAAATGGAGTCCATACAGATCATGATATTTGTGTATGACCAGCAGGGAGATATGTAGATGTATAATGATTAGCAAATTACAACAAAAAATTATAATTAGTTTCTCTATTGCTTTGTCGTATAATGTGAAGCATTGGATGTATATTGTTTGTATCAGATATATAGTTTGATATATGATGGCCCAAAAACCTCAGAAAGCTTGAACACTGAAATTAAAGCAATAAACTTGATTACTCGTTTATTTAATTATACCTAGACAGTTCTAAAAAGGTTTTTTCATCCACAAGATTTGACCTTCTGCTCTAAGATTACCAAAATAAGCGATAGAATTACTGATGGCTTAATTTCCGCTTCTTCTCTAAGGACAACACTTTAGCTGCAGAAGTAGCTGATTTTTTCTTCTCTTTGTCCAGTTCAGCTTTGAGATTCTTGACTTGTTCCTCGAGTTTAGCAGTAGAAGTAGCAGATTTAACTTTCTCCTTGTTCAGTTCAGCTTTGAGATTCTTCACTTGTTCCTCGAGTTTAGCAGCAGAAGTAGCAGATTTAAGTTTCTCCTTGCTCAATTCAGCTTTGAGATTCTTGACTTGTTCCTTGAGTTCTTGGACTCGAATACCATCAACACTTGCTTTCTTCCTCTCCAAGAAAACCTCATCAAGCTTCGTCCTCAACCAGTCCAGCTTGAAGCCCGCTTCTGTTAGATCAGCCAGCTCGCTGCGAGCGTTGCTTAGCTCAGTCTCGGATAAGCTATGTGGAGGTTTGTTCAATGCCTCGATGAGACCGAGTAAGATATTCATGTATGTCGTCCTCACCAATTGGTTCTTTGTTTTGAAATTTGCTGCAAAGCCTGGGTGGTTCGTGAAAAGCCTACTCACTGAGACAGCCTTTCAACACGAGATGTAATTATGTTAACCTTTGTCCAATCTCAAGAAAGCAAATCAAACCATAAAAAAAAAAAAAACATAACAAGGAGCAACTCCATACCTGAGGATATAGAACTTGGAAACCTTTGACATCTAAGGTCTCGTTCCCAGTTACTTCTGATTCATCAACAGATTCAACTACTTTTACTTGCACTTTAACTATCAGTTTGTTAGTCTCCACAAACACTTTTTCTTGAAGCTTTTTAAGACGCATGGCCCTTGGAAAACCCCATCCTGTGAGATGAGCGCTGAACAATTGACACGCTTCTGTAAGACAAAAACCAAAAGGTTAAGTTAAATTTTCTTTCTCGACAATCAAATACAGTTAAATTACCGCTTGTTTTGTATAGCTCTTTGCCGGATTGATCCAACAGATGGAAGGAATAAATAGCTCGTCTTTTCCATCCAAGTCGCAATGATTCACGATTAGCAACGCGGAGGTACAGAGCCAAGTGATCTTCTTTGGGAAAAACCGCAAGATACCTGAATAGAAGAAAGGAAACAGATTAACTAAACAAAGACAGGTTACTATTCTTATTAAACCGAGAGGATGAGCTAAAAATTAAAACACAATATAGAAGTTTTGCCTTTACCATTCGCAGCAGCCGCTTAAGAATGTTGGAGATCGTATCAAACCTTCCTTCTCAGAGAAGTTATCTATTTCAAACGTGAAACTCGTCTGCTTCTGAACCTCCATCTCTCTATAAAAAAAAACGATTTTCCAGCAAAAGTCGACTTTAAAAAAAATTCTCAATTAAATTGTAAACACTCATCAATTGCCAGAAACAACAGTCAATGTTTCACAAAATTATAACACCAATATAATTAAAAACTCATAAATCTGACAAACAAATCCATCTCCAAATATGCATATGAAAAAGAAAAAAAAGACATATTTACAACGAATTTCAATGAACTCAAATGAAACGAAAATGAAATTTTGAAATCCACTACAAAGTGATGGAAGAAGCGAGGCAGGGAATAATACAAAAAATTTGCTAATTCAACACAGAAATTATTGATTTAAGCTTTCAGTCTACAAATACTACAAGAAAACAGGTCCGTTTTTCACCATGAACTTCATTCATCAAATTTTTTTGACTAATTTGTGATCAAATTCATATTTTGGTCAGAAATTCATCACTAAATAGTGGGATTTATTTTCGATCATTACTTTGCTTAGAATATGGTCAGAAAGTTTCGTCCAAATTTTGATGATTATCTTCAACAAAAATTATCGACCTTTGATCAAATTCATATAGTGGTCGAAATTTGATCAATAAATCATCGTATTTATTATTTATCAAACACTTGGTCAGAAATTTGGTGAAAAAAGACCTGTTTTCTTGTAGTGAAAGCTTATAAAACTCACACAACATATAACATGAATATATTTATATATCGAAAGGATAGAGGAACTAACGCAAAACGAACGACTCACCAATTACTTCCTAGAGTTCTTCAAATGATCTGACAAAAATCGAAGCAGAGATGCAACAAATCCACCACGAAACTCCAAACTTTGATCGACCACAAGGAGAATAGAGGAGAAAAAGTTTTAGGGTTTAGGTTAATGGGTGAACTGCAAGAATATAATGGGAAGCGGTGAGAGAAAGGAAACTGAAAGGGTTCTGACACAGTCCCCAAACGGTCATAACTCATAGGGAAGATTCAAAAAAAAAAAAGAGAAACAGAAATGAAGAGACAATTCAGGAGAATTCTGGAAATCTTTTGGGGGAGAAAAAGAGTCGCCACCGGATTGTTTGTGTTGGAAAAATGACCGTACTTATGCGTAATCCAAATGTTAGAAACAAGTATTAGGGTCATTGGTCTTTTCAATTTTAATTTGTACTCGTTCTAGTGGGCTATATATATACATATACTTCATTGAAAATTTATTCAAAACCAAACTTAATATATTTGAAAATACAATTTTCATGAGTATATTATTTTTTGTGACACAGCAAAATATATTATTTATATCCTATTTTTTAATATTTTTGATATCATTCGATAAAAACTTATATGTATCCTTTGTTTTTTTGTTGCATTTATCAAACATGATAAATAATTTTCTTCTTTTGATGTAAATTGGTTGATTAAAATTAATGAAATTCAAAGTTTGCGTACAAAAATAGCAATCCAAAATGACCAAAACCAAATGATCCTAGTTTCATACCAACTTAACATTAATAAATAGATAGAGTTTTAAAAAAGTTTAAATGATTTATAATTTTACTTGTGGTCGCATAAATCAATTAGATTAGTCAAAATATTAGTAGGTTAAATAATCAAATTAAAATTAGTTTAATGAAATAATTAGGTTTTTTTCTTTATTTATGCTAGTTATTTTTTTTTAGTAAACTGAATATTTTTATGATATAAACTCGAATTTGGAAATCTAAGTTTAAAAAAAACGTAAAATTATTTAAAAATTAGATTATATTAATTTATTAATTTCATTAAGGATAATTAAAGTAAATTCACATAAAGAGTAAAATGTAATCAACCATCATAACTCTCAACCACAACTCAACTTGTTTGCCAATAAATAACAGTTGTAGCTTAAAGTAATTAAAAATGTGTTCACAATTTTTTTCAAAAAATTACACTTGCACACACTTATTTTATTTTATACTTCATTGAACACATTTTGTTTAGATATTTATGATATTTATCATGAGATAATAACGTCCAGAAACATTATTTTCCTCTTTCTTTACAAGTTTATACATATTCAACATGTAATACACTTTCTTAACATAGAAAAATGGACATGCTTTTTTTTTATTATATTCGTTCGATAACTAATCTGTACTTTTACGATATCTTATTTCTCTTTGTCGTCAAACAAAAAAAATTGCCGAACAAAACCTTCTAAGTTATTATCACCATTATTAAAGTACCCCGGATTCATTTCCAACGACAGTGATAAGTCTGAAAAAAACCCACTTCAAAAATATCAGTCATCGATGAAGCTACACATAGTCTTGCCAGAACCCACAAATCCCCAATTCTTTTATCAGAAAAATCAGATCTATTCCACCATTAATATATCTACTCAACCATTAAAATCAGATCTACTCCACCATTAAAAAAGTCAGAATCTATTGATCACAGAAGAAATTGGATATGGTGTTCTCCATCTTAAAGTTTGTAGATCATTCAAAAGATTATAATCTTCTTAATTTTGAATTTGTTTTGCTTTTAAATATGACGGTGCTTATGGCTAGATTGTTAGTAAAATTTACCACATACACCAGTATTCCTCTTTTCAATATGCAAGATAATTCAGTCTCTCTTTCACTCGAAGAAGACAATAAGTTCATCAAAATATTATATCCATTAATGTCTAACCATCGTCATTTGTCAAGACGTGGACAGGTTCTCGTAGACTTGGTCAAGGCTGAAATGGGATCAACAAAATTCAGCGACGTGGACATGTATTATATGAATAGATTGCCATGGATATCAGATTCTGATATACTCATGAATAGGTTTCTGTGGACATGTTCCTTTATTCTTATTCATAAATTTTGTATACGGCTCGTGTGCATCCACATTTTCAATTTCGTATACACGTTTGGTTGTTAATAGTCTCGCCCTCGCATCCATCACACTCGTATGTTAGATTCTTTGTTTGAAAACACATTCATTCTTGTCACCATCCATGCTCTGATGTCCATAATTGATAGCCTTTGATTTTCTTTTTTTTTTGTTTACAGCTTGTCATCATCCATAGTATTGCCCTCACATCACCATAGTACTGCATGGTAGATTTTCGGTTTGCTAACACATACATGCTCTTCACCATCCATGCTCTGCTGTCCATATTTAGATTACTACAACCATTTCCTGCCATTACACGTATCTTACACATTGAACATTTATCCATTTACAGCCCTCTAATACCAAGCTCGTTTTTTCTTTCGATTACTTCTTGAATGGATAATAGACATTAAACAATGGATACACTCAAAGATAACAATCTCTGGACATAAACTATGAACATAATACATATAAGTAGCAAACCGTGGATACAATCAATGGATAGCAAACCGTGGACACAATCAAATGATCATTACCTAACTTCTTGGTTCCTCTGCCATTTCTTCAATCTCTGCTAGTCAAAGTCCGATAATTCACTCAACACAACCCGATTGCAGGGACTTGTAAAATCAAGACAGCAAATCGTGAATGAATAGATAGACATTAAAACATGGACACATAAAAAGATAGCAATCTCTGAACACACAAATGAATAGCAAATCGTGGAGACAATCATATGTTGTGAGTTGTCAATTTCATGTTTTTGTGCATCACATATTGCAAATACAAATCACAATTTATGGTCAATGAACTCTTGAGAAAGAAAATATTGTATCAAATTTATTTACAAAATCATTTATTCACATGGAAAACTTAAAATACTCAATGAGTTCATAGCCAAGAATATCAAATTCATTTACAATATTCTATATCCACATGGATCATATAAAATATTCATAGAAAATCACTTTTGTATGCAAAATTTGATATCACTTAGAACTCTTGATTATGAAATGTATTTATGCATTTGTGATATTTTGGTATATAATGATGATGTAGCAGTGGACATTCTCTCATGGAGACACTCAAATGGACACATCTGACGAACAACTCCCATAGACACACCATATGGACACAATGTTATGGACATAGTCTCATGGACAGTGGACATACAACATGGACAGAATGTCTCATCGACACTGTCTCATAGACACCGGACACACCCATGGACACCAAACACACGCATGGACACCGCATAACCATAAGGTCATATAATCGTATTGGTGAATATAGGACATATCCACTAGTTGTTATACATACTTTTGTGTCCATTTGTTGTTCTGTGAATGAACTTAGGTTGTTATGTGAAAAAACCTAGAATATCTCTCAACGTATATGTGGAAGGATAAACATAGTTTTAGTTCTCTCTCTAAGCCTCCATATAATCATGTTTTTCAAGATATTTGAGTTTGTGCAATCAAAGTTGTTATTAGTCTAATGTTTTGTGTTATGACTTGACATAAGGCGATGGACAAATTCCAGTCCTCTGTTACGGAGGGTGTATTCAATTCCACTTTTCACATTTCATTTTTTTACAAATTTTAATTATTAGTCAACTTGATAAAAAAAATCATCACTATTACTTCGTTTCATTAAAAAATTTCTATAATGTGAATGAACTTGGAATATCTCTCAACGTATATTTGGAGGGATAAATATAGTTTTGGTTCTCTCTCTAAGCCTCCATATAATCATGTTTTCAAGATATTTGAGTTTGTGCACTCAAAGTTGTTTTTAGTCTAATGTTTTGTCCATTCGAAAGTTATGACTTGATATAAGGCAATAGACAAATTCCAGTCCTTTGTTACGGAGTGTGTGTTCAGTTTCAATTTTCACATTTCATTTTCTTAACAATCTTAATTATTAGTCAACTTGATAAAAAAATCATCACTATTACTTCTTTTCATTAAAATTTTTCTATAATGAGTATATGATTGAAATAACTTCTGATTGCTCTTTTTGTTTGAAACCTAACCAAGTCAAAATTACCAAGAGAAAAACTAAAAATATGTGTAAACATTAACTTCTTCTCCAATTCTTTAACCTCGATCAACAATGAACTTTGCTCATGCAATATTTTCTTTTTATCTTTCTTCTTGTCTTCCCTTTTAACTCCCACCATTCATCTGCAATATTTTCTTTCATCTGCAATTTTTAAATATAAAATCTATGATTTAGGAGTTTCTTGAACCGGTTTACAACTTACAAAAACACTAAATCAATACCTCTAAAGATAGGATCAAGGGACATACTAAAACTAGAACATGGTAGTAGTTAATTTACACTTACGAGAGCACATTAAATGAATACCCATTTGACAAGAGTGTGTGTCTGTGTTGCTTCTTCTACCTTCAGCTCAATTATATGGAGCCTTTAACTAATAAGTTTCACTACCTTTCCCATTCAAAAGATCAAAACCGCCACTTGAGGTTAAGCAACAATTATGTAATCCGCAAAATGCATCAAAGTAAGCGGCAAAGGCTTGAGCATCCATCTGATTGGAGTGAAACCCCATCATCCACATTATTCATCCACACATGCCATACAGATTGCCGACGTCTATGGAAAGACCAACGCCAAGTTAAACTCCCCAAAGTACAAAATTTACAGATCCATCACCGTCAAACCTTGCCAGCACTGAATCTCCAACAAGGCAACAATGGATGCAATCGAACCTTAACCCACTCTCGATCCGTCCTGTTACATTCCCTACTCAAAAGACACAACAACAAGAATCCTCTGGTAATCCAACTCTTACGACGGTGAATTTTTAAGGTGTCAGCTCTTGTAAAAATATCTGATCTAGGCTTCATTCCGAATGACTACAGCTATGGATACCACAACGACTCTCTCGCACCCTTTGTTTCCGGTGCATTTTCTTCATTCCCGGTATATGTTGAATTCTCCGACGATGGACAACAAGGGAGTAAATAAAAATATCGATAAATTATAACACAGGTTGTAAGTAAGGGCAAATTTGGAATCAAATGGTGCAAAATATGTTTTGAAGTGTGCATTTGCCAAATGCAATAAGTGTCAAAACTGTAAATAAAACTCAAAAAAGTGTCCACCTGTGTATATATCTCATTTATCATTAACGTTTACTATCTTGCCCCTATATTAATTACTTTTTACTTCAATAAAAAAATAAGTCTTCTTAACTCTATTAAAATATCGTGGCCTGCTTTTTGATTTGTTAACGGCTAGTGTTCTTCATCCGATAGATAAAAATTTGAGGTGAACTACACCAACATTAATGAGATTTTTATACTGATAGAAACTTATTGGCACTTTGTTTACAGTTTGGACACTTACTGACTATTGGCACACTTATTTATATTTTTGTACCCCAGATTTCCTTTATTGCCCTTCTTTTTTATAGTTAAATTTTTTTTTTACTTTCTGTTGCAAATGAATCACGGACGATGGTGGTAATGGTGGTTGGTCGAGAAAATCAAAAGCGTAATATATTTTTAGTCCAGATGTATTATAGTTTGTCAACATCTTAATCTATATGAAATTCTGTAACATATATAAAGAATGTGTAAAGAAATCTGAAGATCTTGAAATTGTCAAATAATTATTTTTTGGATATCAAATTTCTCAAATATAAGATTTGGGGATGGTGTTCTTTTGATTTTGCAGAGTTTGGATTGTTGTTATATGTGAATTTGCAAATTGAACCATGTGGGTTGTTTCGATTCAGATCTGATTGTGTTTTTGCCTGGGGGCGGAGAAAATGATGAAGTGAGCCAAATAATAGGTTGTCCGTATGGAGAGTTTCTGTGGACAAGCTTGCGTGAATAAGTTTTTGTGGACAGATTTTTGTGGAAACATTTGCATGAATATGGTTTTTGTAGACAAGATTCTGTGGATAGATTTGCATGAATATCACAGTTGCATCTGAAGACTCATTTGAGAGTTTGTTTTTTTCAATCATCATATCCATGCTAAATCGTCCACAATAATTCATATGTGCGAAGCCCCGTGGACATTGTTTCGTGGATACAAGTTAAAGTTGAGAAATATATAAACTTCATTCCTTGTGTATAGAGTTTATATGGATACAAGTGTATTTGGAACTATGCAGTGGGCTTGTAAATGTTGCCTATGGATGAAGGCACGTGGACGGGTATGTAAAATGTAAAAAATAATGAAATGACATGGATGGATGCAGCGATGGACAATTGGAAATGAATTGTGTGTGATGGACAACAAGCCCAACTGAACCTACAGAATTTCTCTCGGATACAGTCGAAACGGTGTGAGTCAATCACGACTGTCCGCGGACCATTACAACCATCCGGAGTTATCCGAGTATAGACTAGTCAGGCCGTGACTGGCTATCGGCCATCATCACACCTTTCCCACGCATGATCGATCGCGAACAACCTCTCATGGTCGAGTAAACAGAAACAAGAGTTTAACCCGAGAGAAGAGAAGTTTCGCCACGAGTTTTCTAACCGATCCGAAGACTCTCTCGGTAAAAACCGATAGTCATGAATCCCCTCGGCTATCTCCCGGAACAATCACGCACCTTTGCCGACAGTTCCTGAGAATTGGCAGGTTTCTCCCGATCGATTGCTGTAGAAGTCTCCATCCTCCAAAGCACTTCTTCCGGACTGACTTTCTCCCGAGAATGACCCACTCGATCCGGCGTTATCTTCGATACTCCGACTATCGCCGAGGAACGTTCGGAAGTTCTCCTTTTTCTCTCGATGAACTTTACTTTCTCTCGGATGTTTTTTTCTGAATCTCTGAGAAAATATCCCGTGAAAAGCCTGTGTGTTCGCACGAATGGCTAAGCGGATCTATTTATAAGATCTCGGCCATAACTGCCTCATTAAATGAATGGTTGCTACGTACCATTCCGCCAACGGTCATATTTCTTTGATATAAAACCGTCACACACACTTGGCACGTGCCTTAGAGACTTATCCGAGAACTCATCATCCGTCTGTCCAGCTAGCTAACTTAGCTAGCTTCACTCCCCGGATAGCTAGCAAAACACTCGACTAGCTGACTCAACTATCGTGAGCTAAGTCCAGCTAAGTTGAGCTTCCCGTCAGCTGGCCCAACTAGATTAGCTCGACCTTCAGCTCATTTCAGCTCGATTGAACTCCGTGAGGTAACTTGTATCTTTTTCCCGACCTTTTTCTATGTTTTTCTCCCAATATCCGGCTAAGTCCTTTCTTCTCTGACTTAACCCTTCTTTTCGGACCATGGCGGATCAATTGGTTTTTGCCCGGTAAGTTTATTTCCATTCCGACCATGGCCCATCTCGGCGATCCTAGTGTGGATCAGGGATGCCACACCTTCTCCTTATCTTTAGGTTTTCATTCGCTTGAGGAACCACCGTTGGAACTGAGCTCCATTCTCTCAGATGATGTTGCAGGGGTTACTACAGCACGCTCTGTTCGTTTGTAATATTAGTTTGATTTGTAATAAGACTTTAGTTGGTCTTATTTGTAATAAGACTTTAGTTGGGGAGGGGGGGGGGGGGGGGGGGCTAAAGAACGGGCTCTGAAAACATGGTCTGCAGTTGTTCAAAATAAGCCGAGTCTATTGAAACATGTCATAACGATGGAAGAGCTGGAGGGCTCACAGTTCGTGGAAATCCCTGATGGCCTAATTGACAACTCAACTCTATTGTGGGAGGATTATCTCATCGGGAAATTTCTATCTCCTGCTCCTCACGTAGCAAAGATACATGTCATAGTAAACAAAATATGGCCTATGGAAAACAAGGCAATCAGAATTCATGTTTTCGTAGTTGATGCAACAACCATCAAAATTCGGATCAAAGACAGCTCTTTACGGACAAGAATTCTCAGACGCGGTATGTGGAACATAGCAGATGTTCCGATGATTGTCTCCAAATGGTACCCCATGGCGGAGGAGGCTCAGCCTGCGATTACGATGCTGCCAATGTGGGTTGTGTTGAAAAATGTTCCACCAAGAATGTTCTCATGGGATGGTCTGGGTTTCCTATCTAGTCCACTGGGGGAACCGTAACGACTTCACCTAGACACTGAGCAATGCAAAAACTTTGACGAGGCAAGAGTCTTCGTTGAAGTTGATCTCTCGAAGGAGCTTCCAAAGTCTTTTCGATTTAAATCACAGGACAAAAATATTGATGCAGTCGTTGAGTACATGTATCTTTGGCTTCCACCGCGCTGCGAAACTTGTTCTAAATGGGGCCATTTGAAAACAGAGTGTCTGAAAAAGCAGAGAGCCACAGCTGCTGAGGTTTCTGTTTCTAGAGAAAAACAGAGCTCTGACTTAGGGATGCAGGTCACTCAAAATCTAGAGACTCAGCCGGAGGGTGTGGTGGAGAATCGACCCCAGACGTTAGGGACTAGGAGTATGGAATAGGGGATCACAGAGCATGAAACTTCAGAGGAGGTTACATCAACTTTCTCAAGTTCCGAATCAGAAGTTGAATCGGAAATGGAGCCGGGTGAGATAGTGAAAACTCAGGATTTTGTGGGTGAAACACAAATAGGGAACACAAGTGATGATAATGCTTGGAAAAATGTTTCTCCGGGGAAGAAGTGCAAACAGAAGAAAATAAGGGATGTTCCAAAAAAAGATCTCTCTTCCCCATCTCGCTTTGCTATCCTTGACGTTGATTGCCCTACCATGGAACATGACTCCTTAGAGCTGAAAGAGCCTTATGAGGAGCAAGAAGCAAAACACTGCAGTCCAGAACTGCAGAGTAAAGACATTAAAAAGGGGTCAAAGAGGGGGAAAAAGAAACAGGAGAAACAAGAGGAGGCCCGTGTTCTATTACCACGAGACTCTAAATCTTCACATAAATATCTAATGGGCTCTGTTGCTCAAAGCACTAAAGGAACTCTTCCAGGTTCTTCGAGTAGGAACGCTCGCACCAAATCTTCTTGATGTCAGGTTTCTTCTGGAATGTCCGTGGCTTTAATAAGCCAGAGAAACATTCTTTAGTGAAGAAGTGGGTGCAGAAAAATAGGTTTCAGTTCGGGTGCTTATTAGAGACGAGAGTCAAGGAAAATAAGGACAACAGATCTTTCAAACAGTCTTTCAAGATTGGTCTCTAGCGACTAACTACGAACACAGCCACCTAGGACGTATATGGGTGATGTGGGGAAATGGAGTCTGTCTAACTCCAGTTAAAAAAAGTGGACAGGTGATTACTGTATCAGTAACACTGGAAGGTAAAGAAGAAGAATTCTTCTGTTCTTTTGTTTATGTCTCCAATCTAGAAGATGAGAGAAGGCTCCTATGGGAGGAGCTGAGAAACCATCACGATTCGGTACAGTTTCAAGATAAAAATTGGATGGTCATGGGGGATTTCAATGAAGTGTTGGCTGGTGATGAACACTCTCTTTATGATTTCTCCCCTCATATTTCTCAGGGGACACATGACTTCCAGGACTTAGCAAGACACTGCTCCTTTTCGGATATTCACTTTCATGGACCGTGGTTTACCTGGAATTGCAAGCGGGAAGAGGGGTTAATATGCAAAAAGCTGGATCGCTTTTTGGTGAGTGAGCAATGATTGTAAATATATTCAATGTCATACAGTGTCTTTGAGGCAGGAGGATGCTCAGACCACATGCGTTGTAGGATAATGCTTGAAGGGGAAGAGAGACATGCTCGGAGACCCTTTAAATTTTGTGAATGCTCTAACAACACTGGAGGGTTTTGGCCAAGTGGTTGAAGATTACTGGTCAAATTACCCTGCATTATTTGAATCGACATCTGCTATGTATCGCTTCTCAAAGAAACTAAAAGGGCTCAAACCAAAACTGAGAGGGCTGCAAAAAGAGAAGTTGGGAAACTTACAAAAACAGGCAAATGAGGTTTTTCAAATCCTTTGTGATAAACAAAAGGTGACCATGACAACGCTATCTGACTGAGCGATGGTAGAGGAGAAACATGCTTATGATAGATGGACATGTAGCAGAGCTGGAGGAAAAGTTCCTCAAACAGCAGTCCAAATTACATTGGTTATATGTTGGGGATAGAAACAACAAAACTTATCACCGCACAGCAACAACCAGAAAATCCAGGAATGCAATCAGAGAGATCCAAGGACCTAATGGGGAGAATATCAACACAGTGGACAGTGTAAAGCAAGAGGCAGAGAGATTCTTCCGAGAATTTCTCAGAAACATTCCAGAGGATTATGAAGGAGTAACCGTAAAGCGACTGGAAACTCTATTAGCCTATCGCTGTACGGAGGGAGATTGCACAAGACTAATAAAAGACGTAACTGCAGAGGAGATCCAGAAGGTTCTATTCGCCATGCCCACTAGTAAATCCCCAGGTCCTGATGGATACACAGCAGAATTCTTTAAAGCCGCTTGGGGGGGGGGGGGTGGGGGGGTTATTGGATAAGATTTTACTACTGCAGTCTAATCGTTCTTCAGTAAAGGATTCCTACCTAAGGGCATCAACTCAACAATACTAGCATTGATACCGAAGACAAAGGAAGCAACAACGATGAAAGATTATTGTCCCATCTCCTGCTGCAATGTGATCTACAAGGTCATTTCAAAAATACTGGCTAATCGACTCAAAGATATCCTCCCTGATTTCATTACCCCAAGCCAGTCCGCTTTTGTAAAAGGCATACTACTCATGGAAAATGTTCTGCTTGCCACAGAACTTGTCAAAGATTACCACAAGTCAGCTGGTCCCTCTCGCTCTGCCATGAAGATCGATATTGCGAAAGCTTTTGATTCCGTCCATTGGAGTTTTCTAAGAGAAATGATGACTGCTTTGGGTCCCCCGGAAAAAATTATCGAGTGGATAATGATATGTGTTTCCACGCCGTCTTTCTCATTGCAAGTTAATGGGGAGCTGGCTGGATATTTTCAGAGTAGGCGTGGTCTGCGACAAGGGTATGCTCTCTCCCCTTATCTATTTGTGATGAGTATGCACATATTATCAAAGCTTATAGATAATGCGTCAGAAGAGAGGAAACTTGGATATCATGCCAAGTGCAAAAACTTGAGGTTGAGGTTAACGCATCTCTGCTTCGCGTATGATCTTATGGTCTTCACAGACGGTACCCTGCGTCATTGGAAGCTTTGATTAATGTAATGGAAGATTTTGCGAGGATATCGAGTTTACAAATTAGTCTGCAGAAGTCGACTCTGTATTTGGCAGGGGTAAAGGATAGTATGCAACATGAGATTGTTTTAAAAGTTCCCATTTGCCACCGGAGCTTTACCCGTGAGATACCTTGGTCTACCCATCCTCACCAAACGGCTGAGCAAAGCTGACTATGCCCCGCTTATTGAGAAAATAAGAGCCAAATTTTCCTCCAGGACATTCAGATTCCTCTCATATGCAGGCCATCTACAACTCTTAAGTTCAGTTATTGCAAGTATAACAAAATTTTGGATGGCTTCTTTTAGGCTCCCGAAGGGTTGTATTATAGAAATTGAAAGCTTATGCACTGCTTTTCTGTGGTCTGGGCCAGAATTGAGTACGAAAAAATCAAAACTAGCGTGGGTGGATGTCTGCCATCCAAAAGCAGAGGGAGGACTTGGGTTACGACTTCTCACATAAGTAAACCAAGTTTGCAACCTCAAGCTGATTTGGCGGATACTTTCGGCTCCTCAATCTCTTTGGGTTGATTGGGTGAAGGAGTATCTTACCAAACATGAGTCTTTCTGGTCTGTCAAATACAAAGCAGCTACGAGTTCTTGGATGTGGAGAAAACTACTGAAACAAAGGGAACTCTCTCAAACATTCCATAAGGTAGAGGTCCATGACGGCTGCACCACTTCTTTCTGGTATGATATCTGGTCACCTTTGGGGCGCCTGATTGATCTGACAGGTGCCCGTGGTATAATTGATCTGGGGATTTCTATTAACGCATTTGTTGCTTGGGTTTTTGATCATCACACCTGTCGAAAGCACATGAATGTTGTCCTCAACACTATAGAAATCACCATCCATGACCAGAAGCTTAAAAGAGTCATGGATGAGTCTGACTGCCCTCTCTGGCATCGGAAGAATGGAGAGTTTAAACGGCAATTCATCTCTGGGGAAGTATGGGAACAAATACGGAATGGAAAACAGAGTATGACTTGCTACAGTGGTATCTGGTTTGAGCATGCCACTCCTAAGTTCTCTTTTCTGGCCTGGCTTGCAATCTGTAATCGATTAACAACAGGAGATCGCATGTTACTATGGAACACTGTAGCACCATTGGATTGTGTTCTTTGCGCAAGTGCAACAGAATCTCGAAATCATCTGTTCTTCGTGTGCGATTACACGAACCAAATCAGGAAAAGTCTCACTCTAGGACTCTTATAAAGAAGGTATGTATCCACTTGGGAACAAATCATTCAGCTTCTATCGGATTTAACATCACCCCATGCAATGGCTTTCATGTTTCGATATGCTTTCCAAGCTCTAATCAGCCATGTTTGGAGGGAGAGAAACAAGAGAAGACACGGTGAATCCCCCTCACCACGTCAGTGATTAATACACCTCATCGATAAGGCTACTCATGATCGAATATCATCATTTCGACATCTGGATCAAAGGCATGAAGAGACTTTAGATTATTGGTTCCTTACTAGTGGCTAAGTAATTAAGTCTGGTTAATTTCAAAAAAGTCACACACGTTGTAAAGAAATATGTTTTTTGAGCTGAATACAAATTTAACATTCTTTTCAAAAAAAAAAAGAATAAGAAGGGATTATGAAGAAAAAGAATAAGTAGGAGAATAAAGAGAAGAGATGTATGAGAATAAGAGAGGATGAAAAAGAATAACAACAGAGAAGAAGAAGGAGAAAAAAAAAAGAGAAGAAAAGGTGAAGAAGGAGAAGTAGTGATAAAGAAGGAAAAGGAACGAAGGAACAGAAGGGATGAAGAAGAAGAAATAAAACGAAGGAGAAGTGATGAAGAAGAACCACAGAGAAGATGAAAAACAGCAGAGAAGATGAAAAAATAACGGAAAAATAAAACCAAATACGAAAATATTAGCCCACGCAAAAGAAAAAGAAGGAGAAAAAATAATAGAAAAGGGAAAATAGAAAGAAGAATAACAAAAATATACAACTTACTAATATATACTCTTAGTCATATAACTGAATTATAAAAAGAATTAAAATGTCAAAAATTAAATTCTTTCTTCAATTGTATTGCCAAACAAATAAATATAGAAGTTGGGTTTGGAAAACAACAGTAAAATAAAACATGAGCAAATAAGTTAATATGGTTAGATTATTTTAAAAAAAATAGGAAAAAAAAAGAAGAAGGGAAAAGAACATAGAAAAAGGGAAAGAAACATATAAGATGAAGAAGTAAAAGAACGGAGAAGAAGAGAAGAATATAAAAAAAAAAAAGAAGGTAAAAGAAACAAAAAAACGGAAAAAAAAGAAAAATATACATGAAGAAAATGAAGGATGTAGAAGAATAAGAAAAAAAAAATAAAGGAGAAGAAAAACGAAAAACAAGAACAACATACATAAAAAAAAAAACACAGAAGAAGAATGATGAAGAAGAGGAAGAAGAAAAAGAGGGATAAGAAGAACGGAGAAGAAGAAAAAGAATGGAGAAGAAACAAAAAGAATGGAGAATAAGAAAGAAAAGAAGAAAGAAAAAGAAAAATAGAGTATAAGAATGAAGAAAAAGAAGAACAAAGAATGGAAAGGAGAAGGAGATAAAAAACTAAATACAATATTAAAAATATATAATCTTTTACAATAACAACTCGCGTATCTACAACTACAACGTATTTGAATAAGTTACACGTAATTTATGTTATTTTATTTTTAACTAAATATTTTTATATTTAAAAAAATTAATTTAATTCTCATAACACAAAAAATAATCTATTATTAATATAACTATAAAATAAACATATTATAAACCTCATACTCATATCATATTTTGTAGATTGAATAATTTTATTTTTAAAAAACTTCATTCCTGAATGGATGCGCATACATTTGCGTAGTCGATAATTATCTCGATCAATACAAAATATAATTTATTAAGAATAAATCACCAATTTTTTGTTCATCTAATTTAAAATATTCGACAAATATATTTCAAGTGTAAAAAAATTATTTAACAACTTATCATTATATATACAAATGATAAATAATTATATTTATTTACTTAAAATCTTACTTTATTTAATTATTAAAATAACATACTTTATATAATAACACATCTATGCCACATCATTTAAATATTTATAAAATTCATTTCAAAAATCATATACATGCGCTGTTAGAGATGAGATTCGTATCATCTCTAAAAGCCCGACATTAAATCTGATCGGCCCATTTTGGGAATTTGAAGAATATCTAAGTCGGCTAAATAAATGGAAGTCTTCCATTTATCAAGCTGGATCTGGAAAAAACGGAAAGTTAGCCTTATCGGCAGGAAGAGTTTCTTATTTCGGACATACATAGAAGACCGACCTGGTCGGCTATAAATATATGTAGTCCTTGACTTCTCAATCTATCCGAAAATCATCTTTTGAGACCTAGGGCAAACTAAGCTATCTCGCTGTTCTAAGTTCTTGAGTTTACTTATTGCTATTTTAGGTCGGCAGTTTACTCCGACGACCTAGAAACCTCTGTATACCTTCAAGCTCCGGCTTTAATCTAATAAAGATCTCTCTTTAAACCCACTAACTCATATTCAGTCTTTTGATCGGATTTGAGTTATCACAGTTGGCGCCGTCTGTGGGAAATAAGAGACTCAGCTTGAAGATGGTTGAAACACCTATCAACCCCGATGCTACCAACCTCACCGGAGGAGTCCCCGATCTCACCAGAGGAGCCCCCGATCTCACCAGAGTCAACACCCAGGAGCCCATCATCGACACAGTCACCAGACTCCCAGTGGTCAACCAGACCAACCTGCAGGAAGACGACGCGGCTGCCACGCAAAACACCCGTGAGACAGACCAGGTCGGCCAGACTGGTGGAACAAACCAGACCGACCTGCCACAGCCACCTCCCATTGATATGGCTGGCCTCATCAGATCGGTCGCGGCACAGCTACAACAGGGCATAGATGCTCGGTTCGAGTCCTTCCGCGCCGAACAGATCGATTACCCAGAGGACCTAGATCGGCTTCTCAATGCTAGGATTCATACCCAAGAACAGGCCGATCTGACTATGTCCCCACATCGGCCGATCCGCAACGCAGAAATGACGCGGCTGGTTAATAACCTTTCCGGCACCACACCGACAGATGGCCTGCGAAGAGCATTGGTGGAAGGTTCTAACGCACGTTCATCCCCAAACACCACATGTGCCAATCTGACGACAGCCTCAGAGCTTGATCTCCTCCACCAGCGCCTTGACGACATAAGTACCAAGGTCCACAAAGTGACGACCTCGGCCCCAGAGTTAGACAAAATACTCCAGCCGACACCGTTCACGTCGGCCATCACCACGGAATCTATTGATGTGGTCATGCAATGGCTCTGCATCGCCCTGGATGCATGCCCATAGATCGACTGCCGTAGATTCCATGTTGATATAGATCGAAGTGCTTAAGGAAACGGCTCGTGAGTTCCTTGTAACAGTCGATAGAATTTGGGGGGAGCTGTGAAAACCAGGTGAGGGCGATTCTAGAGAGCGACTCCACGAAGTACTGCTAACTAGAGACATTAGTGTGTGGGCTGGATTTCACATAATAGAATTTGTCTGTTAAAAACAAAAGAGGACGTAAAGATTCTAAGCTAAACACGAGAGAACAAGGATCCAAAGATGATGATTTTATTATTGCTGCTGCGATAAGCTTTCGGTACAGGTATTTTGCTAAGTCTTTTGCTAGGTCAAAAGATGATGCGCGCTAATGAGTTAAACTCTCTATTTATACAACTCCTAGTCGAAATCTAAACGAAGATCTCGGAGTATATTTGCGTAGACAATCCTTCCTTATCCCCTTCGCGGCGCCTCCCCCCCCCTTCTTTTCTCAAGGCTTCGTCTTCTAGGGTAAACACCACTTCGGACTTCTTCGTGAATTTGGGCTCGACCCACTTGCACAACGCTTCGTCTTGAATTTGACTTGGGGCTTCACCTTATTGCTTCGTGGGCCTTCGCCTTTGGGCTTGACTTGGAGTTTACCTCGCCGTGCATGGTTTGGGCGAGGTAACCGGCTTTGCCCGGGTTTTGCACGGTTCACCTCGCCCGTGCACGGTTTGGGTGAGGTGATTGGCTTCGCCCGGGTTTTGCACGGTTCACCTCGCCCGTACACGGTTTAGGAGAGGTGATTGGCTTCGCCCGGGTTTTGCACGGTTCAAATCGCCCGTGCACGGTTTAGGCGAGGTGATTGGCTTCGCCCGGGTTTTGCACGGTTCACCTCGCTCATGCACGGTTTGGGCGAGGTGGTTGGCTTCGCTCGGGTTTTGCACGGTTCACCTCGTCCGTGCACGGTTTGGGCGAGGTGGTTGGCTTCTCCCGGGTTTTGCACGGTCCACCTCGCCCGTGCATGGTTTAGGCGAGGTGATTGGATTCGCCCCTGCAAAGTCTGGGCGTCGCCAAGAATCACTTCCATACTTAGCCATTTTTCCGTTGATCTCGCTAGGGTTAAAACCGACCCCAATAGTTAGCCCCCGTAGCTCGTTACACTCAAAGATGTGGATGACGAGGTGTCAAGAGAGGCGAGATCAATGGTCAAGAGTTTTTGCTTCGCCAAGACGAGATGCTTTATTTTGGCAGAGCGAGAGAAAAATGCCTTGCTTCTCCTTGTCGGGGCGAGGTGAAAATACCTTGCCCCACCTTGCCGGGGCGAGGTGAAAATACCTTGCTTTTCCTTGCCAGGACGAAGTAAAAATGCCTTGCTTCACCTCGTCGGGCGAGGTGAAAATGCCTTGCTTCACCTTGCCGGGACGAGGTGAATGTCTTGCTTCACCTCGCCGGGGTGAGGTAAAAATGCTTTGTTTTTCTTTGCCGGAGCGAGGTAAAAATACCTTGCTTCACCTCGCCGGGCGAGGTGAAAATGCCTTGCTGAGGTGAAAATTCTTCGTCCGGGTGAGGTGATGTGCTGCGTGGGCGAAGTAATTGGCAAATTTCGCGAGGCGAGTTGATTCTATTCGTGGACGAGGCGAAGTGTCTTGTTATCTAGGCGAAGTGCGGTGATTAGTTTCATGCACGAGGTGTTTGACTTTATCGGCCCATTCATTTCGCCTCGCCCTCACCTCACCAAGGTGTAGTGTTTCGCCTCGCCAACTCTTTTTCTATACTTAAAATTTTTTAACACATCTTCTTCTGAGCATCTCAATGGGCCTTGACTTCTGATCTTTTTGGGCCTTAAAAAGCCCGTTTAGAAGTCAATCCACCTCAGGGATTGTAACCGTTTCGCGTACTCACGAGGTGAGGTGTTGAAGTGGCTACAAGTAGCAAGGCCTCTCCTCATTTTTTCATTATCTCCAACCTCCACAAATTTTTAAGATTTGTCGTCTCTCATCTCTCTCTTCTTCTCTTTTTTTTTTATGTTAGAGTTTCGATTAGGGTTTTTCTCGTCTTGGCCGTTCTGCCGCCGTCCGCCTTAGATACCATGGTCCGTCTTTGATCTTTCACAAAAACTTCATGGCGCTTCCTCCCTCTCCTGGACCCGAGGCGAGTCCTCAAGGAAAAGTTAAATCTCCAAGTATCGGGTTTTGTCGAAGAGAAGGTGACTCTCGCGCTTCCTTGACTTGTCGGCGCGAAGCGAATTATCGGGGTGAGACCGATGTTGGATCGAATCAAGGCGAGATGAAATCTTGTAGTGAAGCGAGCTATCAGGGTGAGGCGAGTAATCATGATGAGATCGACGCTCGATTTACTCCATGGCATGGGGACGAGGCGAGTAGTCGAAACAAGGCGAGCTCTTTGGAAGAGATCGGCGTGCCGTGCCGCGGTGAAGCGGGGTCTTGAGACGAGTTACCTACGTACTCCTTTCGGGGATCCAACCGCCCCGTAGTTCATAGTTTTGTTAGAATGACTCAGAAGTAGTACTTCTTTAAGTGCATCGCGTTCCAGGATCTTGGTACTGGGACGTTAGTTGCATTGTTGGCGAGCTCGTAAACGCCAGGTCGGACCACCTTAGTAATGCAGTAAGGCCCTTCCCATTTAGCCCCCAAATTGCCGGCGTTTCTTACGTTTGAGTTGTAATACTTAGTTGTGGCTTATTGATTGTTTTGCATCTGAATAAGTGCTTGGTCGCGTCACTCGTTGATCAAGTCGAGGTTGTTCAAGAGCATGAGGTAATTTAGGCCTTCTTGTCTAGGTAGGAGTCGTCGACGAACTCCGGGAAAATCCACCTTGGGGGGGAATTACGCATTCCTTTCCGTAGACAAGTACGAATGGCGTTTTACATGTTGCTCGTTTCGGGGTTATCCGGTGCGACCAAAGGACTCCTTCGAGCTCGTCTGCCCATCGTCCCTTTTTTTCGTCGAGGCGGTTTTTGAGGCCGTCGAGTATGGCTTTGTTCGCCGCCTCAGCTTGTCCATTGCCTTGTGGATAGCGAGGCGTAGATTTACTCAGCCTTATCTTCTACTTTTCGCAGAAAGTTTTGAAGCGAGTGTAGATAAATTGCGAGCCGTTGTCGGTCACGATCTTGTAAGGGACTCCGTGCCGGCAGATAATGTGCTTTCATACGAAATTCTCAACCTGGGCGTCTTTGATGCTGGCGTAAAATTCCGCCTCGATCCATTTGGAGAAATAGTCGGTTAGGACGAGGAGAAATCTTTTTTGCTTGGATTTATGGAGTGGACCGACAATGTCCATCGTCATCGCATGAAAGGGTATGGCGAGGAGATTGAAGACAGCAGTTCTGTGGGTTGGTGGATCATAGGGGCGTAGCGTTGGCATTTTTCGCATTATCGTGAATATATTTCGCAGTCTTTCACCATGGTCAGCCAATAATAGCCGTGACGCTTGATCTTGATTGCCAACGATCATCCGCCAGAGTGATTTCCACACGAGCCCCCGTGAACTTCTTCGATGACATTCCTTGCTTCAGGGTCTTCGACGCATGTCATTAATGGTCCCAAGAATCGCCATTTGAATACTTCGCCGTCAAGTAGGATGTACCGAGCCGCTTGGACGTATCTGTTGGAACCTCTCCATCCATTATGTAGGATCGGATTGGTCCCATTCATTCGTGGTCACATCCGTATTCGTTCTCCTGTTGCGATTCTGTTTCCATCTCCGCTTATCCATCGTTTGCTGGCCCGACTTCCTGCGCCTGTTGGTCGATTACCACCTCGTCTTCCTCTACTGGATTGATCAGGTTGACTGTTTCAGGATTTTTGATGTTAGGTCACTCGATAAACTCCACTGGGCTGACTCTCTTCAAACCGGGTCTGAGGACGAGGCGAGGGCTGCCAATGCGTCGGCTTGAGCGTTTTTGCCTTGGGGTATTCTTGTTAATTCGAACTCCAAAAACTCTTTGGCGAGCGTTTGGACAATGTTCAAGTACGCTTCCATCCTATCGTCTCTTACTGTGTATTCTCCATTAAACTGATTCGCGACGAGCTAGGAGTCGCAGAAAGCACAGATTTTTTAGACTTTAAACCCGCGAGCCAATCTGAGTCCAGCGATCAGGGCCTCGTATTCAGCTTCATTGTTTGATGCGTGGAAGGCCAATCTGAACGATTGCTCCAGAATTTGGCCCGTCGGTGATGTCAACCGGATTCCAACTCCTGACCCCTGCTTGGACGACGAGCCGTCAACATGGAGGATCCAAGTAGAATCTTGGGTTGGTTCGTCAGCCCTTCGGTTGGGAGTTCGATCAAGAAATCCGCCAGGACTTGAGACTTCGCGCAGGTTTTGCTTCTATACTCGATGTCAAATTCGCTAAGCTCCACTGCTCATTTGGCTAGTCTTCCGGATTGGCTTGGACTGTGCAGTATAGCTCGTAGTGGGAAAGAGGTTAGCAATATGATGGAGTGCGACTGGAAGTATGGCCTGAGCTTTCGTGCGGACATCACCACTACGAGTGCTAACTTCTCCAACTGCGGGTATCGCGTCTCCGCATCAGCTAGAGTCTGGCTTACATAAAAGATAGGCTTCTGTTCTCCTCGCTCTTCCCGGACCAGGACTCCGCTTACTGCAGTAACTGAGACAGCGATGTATAGGTACAGTGGCTCTCCCTCGACTGGTTTTGCAAGCACGGGCGGGTGGCGAGGTAACTTTTTAACTCCTGGAAGGCCAGCTCGCACTCCTCCTTCCACTCAAATTTCTTATTGCCTCGGAGCGTGTCGTAGAAAAGCAAGCATTTATCCGTCGATCTTGAGATGAAGCGGTTTAGCACGGCGACGCATCCAGTCAGTCGCTGCACTTCTGGTTTGTTCTTGGGCGATACCATCTAAATCAAGGCGTCGATCTGCTTCGGCAATAGATCCTATTTTCAGGAGTCTGTTCACCTCGTCGTTGACTGCCTTGGCTCGCTCCGGCCCGAGCTTCCTTCTCTTTTGCTTTACTGGTTTGAAGGTCGGGTCGACGTTCAGCTTGTGGCAGGTAACATCGATGCTGATCCCGGGCATGTCTTCAGCGGCCCATGCGAAGGTATTAATGTTCTCTTTCAAGAAGTAGATTAGCTTGATTTTTAATGTCTCGTCTAACTCGACTCTGATTTCCATGCATCTCTCCGGGTTTGCCTTGTCTATACACACCGAGATTACAAGGGCGCACCTCGGCTGCTCGCCTTCTCCTTCCTCGAGCTTCTGTAATTGCTATAAAAGCCTTGACCGCCTTAGTTGTCTTGATCTTCTTATGCTCCATATCTCCCTTCGCCTCGGTCTTGGGATTTCTGAGTTTGTGTTCGGCCATGAAGCATATCCTGGATTCCTTTTGGCTTCCCCAGATTTTTTTTATCCCGTTTGGGCCTGGGAACTTTAGGCATAAGTGGTAAGTCGAGGCGACAGCTTGCATAGAATTTATACACGGCGTTCCCATGATGATGTTATAGATCGCCGGGCTATCAGTGACTGAAAAATCAACGATCCTAGTCACGTCTCTGGCTCGGACAGGCAGCTCAATGGTTCCTAGTGTCATTATCGTATCCCCAGCGAATCCAGTCAAAGGACTCGGGGTCAACTTGACTTGGGACATATCGATTCCTATTGTGACTAGGGTATCCTGAAAGATAACATCTACGGAACTCCCGGTATCGATGAGGACTCTCGCCACGTCATGATCTTTCAGGGTCAGTTTGATGACGAGCGGATCATTATGCGGCCTATCGATGCCCGTGGTTTCCCGTTCTTCAAAGGTGATGATATCGTTTGAATTTTTCGTTAGCGCGGACCAGTTGATGCTAGCGTCGGCTCGCCGTTGAAAGGATTTGATCGCGGAGATAGTGTCTCAGCAATACTGCGATCCGCCCATGATCATGTTTATCCTTTGCCGCGTCCCCGGTTAAGTTTCTTTTTCATTCTTCCTGTTGCGTTTTGGGGGTGCACGCGACCACGCCTCGGAATCTCTCCTCGCTTCGGGGTCTCTCCTCATCTCAGGACCTTTTTCTTCTGGAGCTGGCTCACTTTGCTGCTCTGCTTCTTCTGCTATTTCACCTTCGAGGTCTTTCAAGGTCACCGCGTCACCGAGCTCTCCTGCTATGAGCTTCTCTGTGAGTTAAGTTCTGATTTTTTGGCACTTCGACGTCGGATGTCCATAGGCCTTGTGAACCTCATAGTACGCTTTTTCGTCATTCGAGTTCAGGTTTCTTTTCCAGGTATTATTCAACGGGAATTTGCCTCGGCCATTGCCTATCTGATAGTTATGGGCTCCACGGAAATTTGGTCCTTCATGGTGTATGTACGAGTTGCTCTGGTAACTCTTCTTTTGAGATGGTTGACTCGGCGCCATGACTTGATTCTTGCTCATCGCCTTCCCCGAACCAAAACGCTGGTCAAACGTTTTGAATTCTTCTTCTTTCAGTATAAAGTCCGAAGCGCGGTGCATGGCATCCTGGATAGTTTGCGGCTTGTTTCAACTTATTTCCTTCCTGAACTCCGACTTATACCAGAGAGATTTTCTCAAAGCGACGAGTGCTCCCTAGTCACTCACATTCTCTACTTTAGACATAACTGCTTTGAAGTGTCCCAGGAACGCTCTCAGCGATTCGGTTGGTCCTTGGGACAGGGTCCATAGGTCGGCATCTGAAACGCCTTGACTCATGAACATGGAATATTGTTTCATGAATTCCCTGGTCAACTCTTTGAATTTGTTGATCGAGTTCCGTTCCAATCGCGAGAACTATTCGAGGGCTGCTCCTCGAAGGCTTTTTATGAAGAGAAGGCAGAAACCAGTGTCTCGTTCATTCTCCTTGAATTTGGATCTCACCATCGCAGTGTTAAACATTCTGATATGCTCCTTTGGATCGGTAGTTCCTTCGTAGGTGGGAAGTCGGATTTTCCCAGGATCAGATACTCTTGCATCGGTGATCCAAACGGTGAAGGGGGTCTTCTAGACTTCCTCTAGCAGCAAGTCTATCTCGGGCGCCGCGCTGGTCGCCTTATGCACCTCGGATTGGATGGCTCGCACCTCGACATTTGTTCGGGCTAAGTCGGCTCGGATCTCGCTAAGGGCATCTCCTCCTCGGCTCCCATGTTTTTGTTGGATAAAGTGGCTCCTATTTGTGGTTTTGTACTCCTTTGGGTATCGAGCTTGTTCGTCCCATGCGAGATCTTCATCCTCCTCATCAGAATCGTGCTCGTGCTCCGCGTAGCCAACATCCCCTTCGGCTCGGGTCTGCATCGCCGTGGTATTGTTTGTATTAAGTTGGGTTGGGTCCGTCTATGTCTCCTCGGCCATAACCGGATTGGCCTCGCTCCCAACTGGTTCGGCACCGGTTCCGCCTGGCTGTTGGCCTCCTTGTTCCTGGGCGACTCCTCTTCGGTTCAAGCGTGGTGGGACTGTGATGTTTGGCCTTGTAGTGGCAGGTGTCAGTTCTTCGGTGGTAGGTTGTGATTGGAGAACTCCTGAACCTCCGGGTCTGCTGCCGCTCGTCACTGGTGTAGAGAAATTGAGTGCCGTAGGATTGAGTCCGTGTCTCCTGAACCTGCCTGGTGGATTAGTCGGTGGGAGGATGCTCCCGATGCATTGGCTTTGGGCTCAACTCTCCGCTGCTAACGCCTCAAGGGTTTTGTCTTGTTCTCCCGTCTTCTGTGCCAGCGTCGCCAACATCTCTTTCACCTCGGCTAGGGCAGTTGTGAGTGCTTCAGCTTGTGTCTGCGGATGCTGAACTACGTTGCATGTGCCTCCATCGCCTCGTCTAACTCCGGTGTTATCTCCGTCTTGTGCTCCGGTGGACATCTCTTCAGATCTTGCGTCTCTTGGTTCATGGGTGTAAAAATTCTTCTAGCCCCCTCATTCTTTACGTCCTCTTTTGTCTGTTAAAAATAAAAGAGGACATAAAGATTCTAAGTTAAACACGAGAGAATAAGGATCCAAAGATGGTGATTTTATTATTGCTGCTTTGATAAGCTTTTGGTACATATATTTTGCTAAGTCTTTTGCTAGGTCAAAAGATGATGCGTGCTAATGAGTTAAACTCTATATTTATACAACTCCTAGTCGTAATCTAAATGAAGATCTCGAAGTATATTTGCGTAGACAATCCTTCCTTATCCCCTTCGCGGCGCCCTCCCCCCCCCCCCCCTTTCTCAAGGCTTCGTCTTCTAGGGTAAACACCGCTTCAGACTTCTTCATGGATTTGGGCTCGGCCCACTTGCACAACGCTTCGTCTTGAATTTGACTTGGGGCTTCACCTTATTGCTTTGTGGGCCTTCGCCTTTGGACTTGACTTGGAGTTTACCTCGCCGTGCACGGTTTCAGAGAAGTGATTGGCTTTGCCAGGGTTTTGCATGGTTCACCTCACCCGTGCACGGTTTAGACGAGGTGATTTGCTTCACCCGGGTTTTGCACGGTTCACCTCGCCCATGCACGGTTTGGACAAGGTGGTTGGCTTCACTCGGGTTTTGCACGGTTCACCTTGCCCGTGCACGGTTTAGGCGAAGTGATTGGCTTCGCCCGAGTTATGCACGGTTCACCTCACCCCTGCACGGTTTGGGCGAGGTGGTTGGCTTCGCCCGGGTTTTGCACGGTTTACCTCGCCCGTGCACGGTTTGGGCGAGGTGGTTAGCTTCTCCCGGGTTTTGTACGGTTCACCTCGTCCGTGCATGGTTTGGGCGAGGTGATTGGCTTCGCCCGTGCAAAGTCTGGGCGTCGCCAAGAATCACTTCCATACTTAGCCATTTTCCCGTTGATCTCGCTAGGGTGAAAACCAACCCCAACAATTAGTGCAGTTCTCTTGGGAACAGTTCCAAAGAAGAAGAAGAAGGTGATTATTTCTGAACAAGTCAGTGCTAAGATTCAGTGCAGGATTCCAGAGAAGCTGCCAGATCCAGGAAACTTTGTGCTGAATTGCTCAATCTCAACATAAAGGTTTCCTCAATCTCTTTGTCATCTAGGTTCAAGCATCAACTTGATGCCTTCCTCATTTGCTGCTAGACTTGGAATGAGTGATTTCAAGCCAGCTGAGATCTCTCTTATCTTAGCTGATCAATCCACAAGGACCCCAAAAGGTGTCTTAGAAGATGTTCCCATTTAGATTGAAGGCTGCTTGATTCCCACAGACTTTGTGGTCTTGGACTATGATGAAGAACCTACAGATCCTCTTATTCTGGGAAGATCATTTTTGGCTACATGTGGTGCCATTATTGATGTGAGAAAAGGAAGATAGAGCTTGATTTTGGTGATGTTGTCATGAATTTTGACATGGACAAGCTAAGAGAAAAAACCACCATTGATGGTCAGACTTTCTCTATAAGTATTTGCAGAGATGAAGAACCAATAATGGAGCATTTAGAAGATATTACTGATAGGTATGTCAATGAGTCAGATGCTAGTGAGCAAGTGAACAAGGTGGTCGTTCAAGAGGCAATGTCTGAAACTTCTGAGAAATTTTCTGGGTTTGAGGACTGGAGTGAAGATCATATCTTCAAGACTAGGCTCGAAGAGGGTCCAATCAATGACAAGTTGTTGGAGGAAGACAAGTTTGTGATGGAGGTAAGGATTACATAGCTGAACTGTAGGAAAATTGCAGAAATTCGAGTTGCAGGATTCAGTGTCGATCGACATCTGTCTAGTGTCGATCGACACCCTCCGGAGAGTCACCCAAAATCGACCAAAAAAAGGTTTTCGGAAGGTTTCTTGTCATGAAGGAAAAAGAAGTGTCCTATCCAAAGTCATATCCCTCCCTTCTGTTGTTCCTCACTTCCTTGGAAGATCTCATGCACCTACTGCTTATACACCACCATGGATGAGGAGACATTGTTCCCAGAGGCATTCACTGCCACTCCCTGATCCACCAAATCTCTGAACCCCGACACAGTCATGACAAGCTAAAGACTGAAAACAACTGCTTAGTGGGAGGCAACCCACTTGTAGGTAGGATTTTCTTTGAATTTCGTTTTATTTTCACTAATTTTTGGTTTTGTGTTTCAACCAAAAAAAAAAATTTCAGGACTCGAGACGGACGGTTATCGACCGAGGTCGATAGTGAACAGTGTCGAGCGACACCTTGACGGGACTGCGATTCCAAAAGTTCAATCATCCATAACTTTTGCGTTTCTTGAGCTTTTTGAGTGATTCAAAATCCTAAACTGGTTGGATTTTTGTGCTCTTTCACATTCTATCACTCATTCATTCGACCTACAAGGTATGTGTCTCGAAAACCTCTGTTCACTGAGTTCTGATTCTTCTTTTCACCAACTTCAGGCTTGATAACACTTGGGACACTGTTGTTTAAGTCTGGGGGAGGTAGTTGCTGACTTTGTGTTTGTTTTTGAGAGTCAGTTTTGAGTCAGTGCAAAAAATTTTTACTGAGTCCAAATTAGTTGGGAACTAGGACCTTTCTCTTGATTGTTTGTGTTGATTGTTTCATCTGAGTGACCACTACTGCATGATTATTGCCAGTTTTCAACTAATGAAAAATTCTTAGGCTGACCAGTTAACTAGAAATATCCATAGTTCCAACAAGTCCACTTAACTTGAGCCTTAAAAAGACTAAGTTAGTAAGTTTGATGTTCATAGAGCTTGATTCCCCATACATACCTGATAAATTGCCTGCAATGTTTGGAAAGTGATGGTACTCCTCTCCCTTGATAGTTAAAGAAAAAAAGAAAAGAAAAGAAAGAAATAATGTGATAAATTTCAAAAATTTGAGATGATTCTCTTAGGGTGAAGGGTAGAAAAATTTCCAATGATCCTAGTATTTCATTTTAAAGAGATGATCACAGGTGGAAGCAATGTTAGGATTATCCTATGATACCATTATTTACCTACACCTGAATAATATAATGATCATAAGAAAAGAGTAAGTTTGAGGGAGAGAAAGAGTACCAAAGGTTGATTGATTGCAATCCTAATTTATTTAGGTATAGTATGGGAATGAATCTAGAAGGTTCTTGAACATTTAAACTGCTAATGAGGTCTAGCAAGGATAGTTATTGGACAATGCTGTGAATTTATGAGTTGAATTTGGGATGCTGTGAATGTCTAAGAAGAAGTACATGGTGGTTTGATTTGGTTTTAGAGATGCAGTGTGTGGATTACATGATGAACAATCAAAACAATGATCTATGAGAAAGTGAGTTCCCGCATTTTCCAACCTCGACTCTGTATTTAGTTTTCTGTTTGCTCGAGGGCAAGCAAAAGCTAAGTATGTGGGAGTTGATATATCACGGTTTTGACCATGATATAAGTCTTTCTATAGAGTCTTTTTGGTATTTTTCGAGTCTTTTAGAGTCTTTGTAGGTTCAAGTACATTTGGAGCATAATTGGAGATTTTGAGACTTTTTGGAGCTATGTTGAAGCTGATGCTGAAAAGACCAAGTCAGAGAGCATATTGGAGCAGGGTGTCGATCGACACCAATCGTGGATACAAAGAAGTCATGTGTTTCAGCACTTTTGAAGAAAAGAAAACTTACCCAAAAGTTCTCTTATTTACAGTTTTTCCCCAAAACGTGTTTGAGCATTATAAATAGGATTTTATGGTCATTGTTTAGACCAAAGCTTTATTTTAAAAGAGAGATTAAGAGAGAGATTTTTACAGAGTTTTTGGAAAGATTAATTAGTCTCCTTTAGAGAAGATTTTGAACTCCCTTATTTCTTCTATTGATTTCTTTTATGCTTTCTATTCAAATTATGATTTGTGTGTCATTTATTATGTCTGAGTAGTTTGCTTGTTATGTTTAGGAATTTTCAAAGGTGATGATGAATTGCTATGTTGAATTGAATTGTTAGGATAAAATCATTATAATTCTTCATCTTGATTTGTGTTTAATGCTTATTCTAGCTTCATGACCTAGAATCTGATATTAGATTGATTAATAGATGCGGAAGTATTGTTAATCACCAGAACTAGTCTTTGATGAGCAAAATTCATATTTGCAAAGGAATTTGATTTAGGATTTTGTGAACAATTGAACCTGATTTTAATGCTTGTTTGAATTGATAGGATTTGCAAAGGAATTTGAAATTCTAAGATTTAGACATAGATAATCTCTGTAGCGGAAGTTGATTGATTTTATTTTAGTGTTTCAAATTCAAGAACAATGCTTAATAAACTCCTAACATTCTGTCTAGATTTGCAATTCGAACCCACCTGCGAATTTCCCAAAAGCCTAGCGAATTTCTCTTTGATTTAAAACCTTCGAAATCGATTTGCTGCTTTCTTTTCATTACTTGCTTTACATTCATTTAGTTTTCCCTAGTTTGATTTAAACCTGAAATTTACTGTGCAACGATTCTAAGTCTATGTGGATTCGATACCCTAAGTACTACGATTGACCTCTTAATTTGAGAGAGTAGCTCTAGGGATAATTTGAGCATATCACCCGCTTGACTTTTTGAAGACAAAATACTCTTGCATACCTTTAATGAGTTCAATACCATTTTTCTTCATGAAGTCATTATGATAAGTGTCTCGAAGAATTCACAGAAAAGGGTGTTTGATGTACCCACAATCCGTGACCTGTTTGCTTTGTTAGAAGTATCAGAAGCTGTGGCCATGAGATTTGTTTAGATTAAAATGGAAGCAACAATTTCAAAGAAGGATGATGAAAGTGTTTTCCTGTTGAAGAATTTACTTTTCCAAATGGCCGTATAATTTATTTTCAACTGAGAACCAAAAAGAGAAAATAAAGTCGACACATGTCGACACACTATCGAACAAATTTCCCCAAAATATCATTATTATATTGTAGACCTGTGGATTTGACAAAACCTTAGGCTTTATTTTATCTTTCGAAAGTCAAACGTATTCAAACCCCATCGCCAAACTTATTCAAATCTTGTATTCAAATATATTCAAATCCTGTAATCAAATTTATTTAAAGCCGTGGATATGACAAAGCCCAAAAAGCCCATCCGAAAAGAAAAAAGCTATTCGAATACACAAAGCCCATACTTACTTTACATCAATACTTTGATACTGTAATTAATGTATACAAAACAAAGTCATTAATAGGTTATCTTATGTTGCACGTACACAAAAATTAAATAACAGAAATAATAATTTTGAAGCTTTAGTTTTTTACTTGTTCGCAACCTTCGAACTGCTTACAAACTCTTCCTAAAAATCCATAGCATATTTTTCCCTAAATCTGTCCATTGTTACCAGTGACATCTCATCTACTCCAAGCCCTAGAGCATGCATCTCTAGAAACTTTGCAGCACATGACCTGCAATCCCCGCCCCTTTTGTTTTGATAGATTCCATCAGTACAGGTCTAACTATACACCTTCATACTCAGGTGTTGTGTGAAAGAATAAGGCAAGTACCTCTTCAGGATCCATGGTATATACTCAACAAGTGGTTCCAGTAAGACTGGACTACCTCATCCTCGTCACTATGGTCGATGTACGCATCTAAAATCTCAACAGTGCTGAGTCGAAGGTTTGTCACCACATTTACCCAGTGGTCTTTTCCCAGTGCATTAAGGCGTACACAAGGTCGGCATACCTTAAGAACTATGACTTGAGGTTTTCCTCCTACTTGTTTTCGTAATATATTATAATTTTACTGATTTCTAACTATGTTTCAAAGGTTTTTATCAAGTCTTTTTGTGTTTTTAGAGTCATTACAGGTCAAAACACGTTTGGAAGGGATCTAAGACCTTGGAAATGAAGAATGAAAGAAAAAGGAGCAAAACTGATCTTTTCTGTAGTGCATATCGATTGGTCAAGTCCATATCAAATAGATCAATCAAACATTTAAGATTTTCCCGAGACTAATTAGATTGATCGTTCCAGGATGAATCGATCGATCAGAAGGCCCAAGAATTTCCCGAGAGAAATTAGATCGATCGATCTAGGAGGGATCGATTGATTCGATGGTCGAAGGTTTACCCAAGACATTTTAGATCGATTGATACGAGAGGCCACGAATCTCTCGAGACATTTTAGATCGATTGGTCCAATTCGGGATCTGAAGCCTTAGCCAAACAGTTTGGTCGCATAGGAATAAGGAAACTTTGGATTTTTCCTATTCCGACTTGGTTTTCGACAATTTCTCATCTAATTCGTGCCTATGCCTATATATACTTGCTTTTCAGCCCTTGTTTAGGCTAACTTTTATTTTATATTAAGACTTTTAGCTTTTACAATTTGTGAGCTTTTGGGAGACGATCTTTCTACACTACATCTCTGAGAAGATTTCTGAACTCCAGTTGATTTCCATTTTATTTATTATGAATTTCTCTTCATCTCTTTGTTGTTTCTCTTCTTCCATGTCTGAATAGTTTGATAGTTAGGTTTAGGGTTTCCAAGGGATTCATGAGTCACTGAACTAGACATATATAGAGTCATTCCTCTGCTGTCTTCACCTATTATTATTCCCATTGCTTAGATTAATTTGATCACTTAACCTCTGATTTAGGATTTAATTTATTTAGCAAAGTGTTTTAAATTTCTTGATAGAACATAGGTAAGCAGATTGTCCTTAGCCAACGAAAGTTGATGTTAAGGCAACTTGTGAACAGATCGAACCTGTTCATTAATGCTTATTTAGAAGTATAAGTTCAAACGAAAGTTTAGAATCTTAGGTTGCTAGACAAAGTTTTTGATGCCATGAAATTGGATTAGTTATACCTTTATGTTTGCGTTCTAGATTGTTCTATGAACTGCCCTGAATAACTGTCTAGTTCTTGATCTCTGAATTCCTGCGAAATATCTAGACTAGCGCTTTCTTTTACCGTCTTTAAACCGCTTTTACTTGCTATTTTCGTTTTATTTTGAATTCAAAAACATATAATTATCTTAACTTAGTTTCATCTTAAAGATTAGTACTGTGACACTTGATCCTCATGGATTCGATCCCTAAATTACTACATCACTTGTTGTGCACTTGTAGTAGTTTATATATGGTTAAAACTCTGTATATCAAGTTTTTGGTGCCGTTGCCGAGGACCAATAGCGTTACCTTTGAATTAGGACTAAAACTTAGTGTAAGTTTGTTAACAAGTTCTAGCTGCCTCTTTTATTTTCAGGTGCATGCCTAGAATGAGTGAAGGACCTCACAACAGCCTCAATCTAACTAACCAAGAACTAGCAAGGGCGGAGAGAACCAACAACAAAGCAAAGAAGAATAAGTCAAAACTAGTCACAATGGGTGACAACAACGACGAACAGGAACAATCACTTGCCAACATTCAGGCTGACACTGCTGCTGAGATCCAGAGAATACAAGAGCAAATGAGGATTCTAATTCAGCAGCATGAGCAACAAGTTCAAGCAGCACAAGCAGCGCAACAGGCGCATGCATCCATTGGGGACGTGGACACACTCCACACCTTCAACATGAATAGAGCTGCTATACGTGATCCATAGCTTTAGAGAGAAGATTATGAGATCAAACCTCAGGTGATAGCACTGGTGAAACAACATGTGTTTCATGGTCTGTCAGCTGAGAATCCTATGGATCATATAAAGAATTTTGAAGAAGTATGCAGCACTACTAATTCAAATGGGGTACCTTCTGATTACATCAAATGCAACCTCTTCCCTTTCTCTCTAGCTGATAAGGAATTGAGGTGGCTTAAGTCTCTACCTCCTTGCTCGTTCACTAATTAGAGACAATGCAGAGCTGCATTTTTGAATCACTTCTACATTAAATCTAAAACTGTTGCACTGAAGAGCAAGATTACTACCTTCTTGCAGCATATTAGAGAGTCATTATGTGAAGTCCGAGAGAGGTTTAAGAAGTACCATAGAGAGTGTCCTCTAGATGCGTATCGACGAAGATGTTCCTCTAGATGACCACCTTCCAAAGGAAAATGTGTATGCCATCAGCATAGGACATGTCCATGATCAGCCAACCCCACCTCAAGGCACCAAATTTCCCAGAATGCCTTAGTTTAGAGATATTGCAAACTACTTAGCTGCAGAGAAGGAACCCGCCAGTTTTGTTGGTTACAAGAAGTAGAAGTTCTTAAGGGACATAAGGAATTATTTTTGGGATGAGCGTTACTTATACAAACAATGTGCTGATGACGTTTTTAGGAGATGCATACCAGAGGAGGAAGTTCCAGGCGTCATATTCCACTGCCATAGTTAAAACTATGCAGGACATTTTGCTACATTCAAGACTGTCTCCAAGGCTTTACAAACTGGTTTCTGGTGGCCAACAATGTTCAAAGATACACATGCCTTTGTCTCTAAGTGTGATTCATACCAAAGACAAGATAATATCAGCAAAAAGAATGAGATGCCCCAGAACTTCATCTTAGAAGTTGAAGTGTCTGTTGTATAGGGCATTGAGTTTATGGGACCTTTCCCATCTTTTTTTAGAACAAGTACATTCCAGTTGTAGTGGACTATGTCTCTAAGTGGGTAGAGGCAATGACTAGTCCTACTAATGATGCTAAGGTGGTCTTAAAGATGTTCAAATCCACCATCTTCCTGAGATTTGGTATTCCACGAGTTGTAATCAGTGATGGTGGCTCTCACATCATCAATAAGGTCTTTGAGAGTTTGTTAAAGAAGCATGGAGTCAAACACAAGGCTGCCACACCATACCATCCTTAAACAAGTGGACAAGTCAAAATTTCCAACAGGGAGATAAAGAGCATTCTGCAGAAGACTGTGAACACAACTAGGAAGGATTGGTCTGTTAAACTAGATGATGCTCTTTAGGCATAGAGGACTGCCTATAAGACACCTTTAGGCACGAATCCCTTTCACTTGGTCATCTTCCAGTGGAGCTTGAGTACAAGGCAAATTAGGCTGTTAAGCTGTTCAACTTCGACATCAAGCCTGCCTCTGAAAGAAGGATGATGCAACTGAATGAGTTGGATGAGATTCGTTACATGGCCTATGAGAACTCAAGGATCTACAGGGAGAGAAATAAGGCCTACCATGACAAAAAGATCATTCCAAGGTGTTTTGCTGCAAATGACCAAGTCTTAATGTTGAATTCCCGGCTGAAACTGTTTCCCAAGTAATTGAGATCAAGGTGGTCCGGTCTTTTTACAATCAAGGAAGTCTGTCCTTATGGAGCCACTGTGCTCTTGGATCCACAAGAAGAAGAGTTTGTGGTCATTGGTCAGCACATAAAACCGTACCTTGCTGATGCCGAAATCACTTAAGGGGACACAACCCCCCTAAATGATGCACCCCTAGCCTAAATAGACAACCAACGCCAAGCTCGAGACTTTAAACAAGCGCTTGGTGGGAGGTAACCCACTGGTAGGTATATTTAATTTTAGTCTTTTGTTTCTTTTTTTTTCCAACTTTTAGTTTAGGTTTTATGTGTCTAAGAAAACAGAAAATACAAAAAAAATTGTGGAGATGATGTGCTACGGATTTCGGATCGATTGATTGATCAGGTCGTGTTTTTCCCGAGAGTTTTTAGATCGATTGGTCTAAATGAGACCGATCGATCACATCTTCAACGAACTAACTGAAAGTTTTTATACCGATCGATCTGAACTGGATCGATCGATCAAGAGGGCCAGGCTGGCACAGAGAGTTATTTGATTGATCGCTTTATACCAGACCGATCGCTCGAATCAATGCAGATCGACCCGAAAAGAATCAGATTAATCGATCCAATTTGGATCGATCGATCCGTGGCCCAAGTAAGTTGACGAAATTGGGTTTTGGTCAATTAATGGTTTTAAGTGGTTCATTTTCACTTAATTGAAACGGAGACACACATTTTCAAAACATCACAAACACAATTTTAGATCAAAACCCAATTTTTTCCTCTTCTTTCTCTCTTTCTGGCGAATTTTGTTGATTGGTGAACAATTTGTTTCTCAAACCCTAACTTTTTCAATTCTGCACGGATTTGAATGATTTTTGGGTATATTCTCATTGGATTTTTGCCCTCTTTACATTTCTAAACCCAGTTCATTTGATTGGCGTAGGTTCGCGACCCTTTTCTCTGGTTTAGGAATTCGGCTGATGATGGATGTGAAGGAATTTTCAAGATTGTTAGGTTGATTTGTTTCTCACTATGGCTTTATGTAGATTCATAGGATGACACTACACTATCCCCATACTCTGTTTCATAATTTTGAATTGTTCCACTTGAACTTGGGGGTTTGGGACTAAAAGTGATGATATTTGTGGCAAATTTCAAATGTTGCTTGTTGTTATCGTTTTAGAGTTTGAATTTGTGGCATTATTGCTCATGATTAATTGGATTGTTGCTTCTATTTGGATTTTTGCAACAACACTATATTTACTCAGTCTTTACAAAATGAGATTAATATGTTTTTGTTTTTCTTGTTTTGCAAAAAATGACGAGAACAAAGGAATTTGGCGCATCTTCCAGGAAGCAACCTATACGAGGTGTGAATAAAGTACCCTCCACATCCTCACAACGAGGATAAGCTGCTCAGTAGCACCCTGTTGAAACACCAAACTCTGATAAGGAAGAAGAACGACACTACAGCACAGCCTCTTGGCCTCACCTTAATCACATGTCTTTTGTGCTATCCCGGTTTACAAAAAACATCACAACAGCATACATGAAGAGGTATGGTCCCTACATGTGTAAAGAGCACAATGATCCATGGAAGGATCTTAACGTGCCTTCTACAAAGGGCTGTTGGCTGTTAGCACACTCCATACATGGATTATGGATTCTAGGGCTTGTGTATGATGTTCCTATCAAGGAGGATGTCTATGAGATGCTAGAGAAAATGGGAATAGGACATATTGCATATGACAACTTCCCTCTCTATCCAGAGCTAGTCCGTCAGTTCCTTGCTTCAGCGGAGCTTTATTTCCAGAATCATGTGCATCATGTTGCTAGCGAGGGAGTCCTCATATACCTTTCGAGTGGTATTCTCTGTGAGCTCCCTATCCCTGCTTTGTGCGAGCTGTATGGATTTGATTAAGGGAAGGAAAGCTGCAGATTCCAAACTGATTTTACACATATTACAGATTTGTATCCAGTGATTGGTACATGGTCTTTTGAGTCTAGAGAGGTTAAGCTGACGCTGATTAGGAATCCTGTGGTTCGAGTGGTAGCTATGATTTTGGGAAACATCATGTTTGGCAAAGAGGAACCAGGCGCTTTAAGGAAAGATGAGCTGATGATGCTTCACTTCGATTTGCCTTCTTTCGTCAGCAACATCTATAGCATTCCACCTCCCCGATGCCTTCACACCAACCTTGGGTTAAGTTTGCTCAGGTTCTCGTCAGAAAGAAGTTTAGAGACCTTACCACTTCCACTTCTGGGACTGAGGCGATTGGTAGTCTTTTGACTCCCATTTTCAAGTACCATGACATTGACCTCACTTCTACAGCTCGGATTGATGAGCCCCGTCTCCTCAACAAGGAGAATTTCAGAGCTAGTGGGATCCTCATGCCAGGATACAAGTATCAGTTGTAGGACAGGGATGGTCTTGGGCTGTATTGCCAGCTGCCTAACAATACATTACCACTCTTTCTTCGCGGGCTAACTTGAAGTTCTTACCTGATGTTGTTTATTTGTGCCCAAACCCGACCATGGCTTTGATTGCTAGACGCAGAGGTAGTTCATCTCGTCTGAGTGCTTATCCACCACACCGCGAGGATGACAATGTACCAGACACATTCCCTCAGAATCCTTATACTGCATCTGCAGCACGTCAGTCCATGGAGTACCTTCTTCCTCCTTATACTGGTCAGTATGACCTTCCTCCTCTTGTTGCAGTTGTCTCAGAGGTAGATAGATAGGTTTGGATGGTTGATTCTCAGAGGAAGAACAACTCCATGATGCAGAAGATTTGGGGAGCCTTAGCAAGACTGTGATGTTCGAGACCACCCTCTTGTTTCAGAGCTGCAGAGGCTAGGGATGCTTTAAACGATGGGATGCCAGATATTGCTGCCAATGATGAGGAGACTGAGCGTGAGCCAGCAGATCCCGAGGATGCTTCTCCCTTTAGGCACAAACGCAGGCGAGGCGTAGGAAAGCGCTGGAGTGCCACTTCTGAGAGCGACCATTGAGTGTAGTATCATTTCCCTTGTTATATTTCAATTTCCCTTTCTTTTTATGTATTTTTGCATTTTTCATATCTTTCTTTTGAATTATTTTCAAAAGCGAAAAGGTTTGAAGTAAGTATGAGGAGGGTATTTGCTCGGACTATTGCTGTTTGCTTTGTTTTGTCTTTTCTTGAGTCAGTTTAAGATGTTTTATTGAGTCAAAACTATGATTGAATGTCATGAATTTTTCTTTTAAACTAACCACTCTACGTTGATATTTGAAGGACCATTGCTACAACAGTTGAGTTTGAAGGATCCAACGTCGACTCTGCCCTAATAAATTTCGAAATTCTCAATATGGGGCTCGACATGCATTGAACTTGATTCCTCTTTTAGCACTATGAATATAAGTTTGGTACAATCTCCTTGACCTCCCTTTATAAAAGAAAAATGTCTAAGTCTAAGAATGGTGCACTCATGAGCCCGTCTCCTCATAAGAAACACAAGGGGTGAGCACTCTTGAACCTGTCTCCACACACGGAACACAAGTAAATAGTGGCACCACACTTTTAGGCTATAAAAGAAAAGAAAGTCGATAAAAAGAAATGACACCCTAAAAAGTAGGGAGAATCGACTAAGGGGAGAGAAAATAGGGGAATTATATTGAAGACTATCTGTATAGGAGCTTGGAAGGGAAAAATCTGTAAGTTCTTTAGTTAATATTCCCTTGATTGAGACATCACTTAAATAACTGAATGGGGTCAACAATGGAGAGCTCAGATTTCTCTAAGGAATGTTAAATCGTATCTGGGATGATTGCTAGACTTACAATATGTATACTGACATATTATCTAAAGTTGATTCTGTAACATGTGGGTTCAAGGGTGTTAGTCGAAAGGTGGGGTTTGAGAAAATTCATGACTTCTATGTTATTAAACTTCTTTTCCTTACTTAGTTTGCTTCAGGACAAGCAATATGCTGAGTCTGGGGGAGTTGATATATTATGATTTTACCAATTTCTAACTATGTTTCAAAGGTTTTTGTCGAGTCTTTTTAGTGTTTTTAAAGTCTTTACAAGTTAAACACGTTTGGATGGGATTAAGGCCTTAGAAATGAAGAATGGAAGAAAAATAAGCAAAACTGGTCTTTTCTGGAGTGCATATCGATCATTCCTTTATTGGACCAATTGATCCAAATGAAACGAAAAGACATGAACCTTTTAGATCAATCGGTCCATATCAAATAGATCGATCAGACGTACAAGATTTTCCCGAGAAAAATTAGATCGATCGTTCCAAGAGGGATCGATCGATCAGAAGGCCGAAGAATTTCCCGAGAGAAATTAGATCGATCGATTCAAGAGGGATCGATCGATCCGATAGTCGAAGGTTTACCCGAGACATTTTAGATCAATCGATCCGAGAGGCCACGAATCTCCCAAGACATTTTAGATCGATCAGTCTAATTTGGGATCGATCGATCCGGGGCCTAAACCAACCGGTTTGGTCGTGCATAAAATAAGAAAACGTTGGGTTTTTCCTATTCCGACCCAGTTTTCGACAATTTCTCATCCAATTCGTGCATGAACCTATATATTCTTGTTTTTCAGCTATTGTGAAGGCTACCTTTTATTTTCTATTCGGACTTTTAGCTTTTTGAAATTTGTGTGCTTTGGGGAGGCGATCTTTCTATGCTACATCTCTGAGAAGATTTCTGAACCTGAGTTGATTTCTATTTTATTTATTATGAATTTCTCTTCATCTCTTTTGCTGTTTTTCTGCTTCAATGTATGAGTAGTTTTATAGTTAGGTTTAGAGTTTTCAAGTGATTCATGAATCACTGAACTAGACATAGATAAGGTCATTCTTCTGTTGTCTTCGCCTATTGTTATTATCATTGATTATATTAATTTGATCACTTAATCTCAAATTTAAGATTTAATCTATCATAAAAGTGCTTTAGATTGCTTGATAGAACATAGGTGAGAAGATTGTCTTTAGCCAACAAAAGCTGATGTTAAGATGATTGTGAACAGATCAAACATGTTCATTAATGTTTGTTTAGAATTATAAGTTCAAACGAAAGTTTAGAATCTTAGGTGCTAGACAAAGTCTTTGATGCCATGAAAGTGGATTAATTATACTTTATGTTTGAATTTTAAATTTTATATAAACTACCTTGAATAACTGTCTGGTTTTTGATCTCTGAATTCCTGCGAAATACCTAGATCTAGTGCTTTCTTTTACTATCTTTAAACTGCTTTTACTTGCTATTTTTGTTTTATATTGCATTCAACAGCATATCATTATCTTAGCTTAGTTTCATCTTAAAGATTAGTAGTGTGACACTTGGTCCTTGTGGATTCGATCCCTAAATTACTACATCACTTTCTGTGCACTTGCAGTAGCTTATATAGGGTTAAAACTCTATGTATTACGAACCAGATTTTGTTTCTTGCCTGTTGGAATTTCTCGTACGCCGAGATATCAAAGGTCAAGAATGCGGTGTCTATGAATGAAGCCCTGTCTTTCAACATAATCTCACCTCTAGAGCAAGATAACATACTCATTATGACCTGCGTATGCTGGAAACAGAAGCGAAGAACCTAATAATCATATATTTTGAACAAACCTAAGATAAGTGGTAAACTTTAAAATTTCCTGCTTCTTACATCAATATCCAGCCAATTCTGTTTCATAGAAATGGCCAGGAAAAAACCATTAGACACTATATGTCTTGTCAAAATGTAGAGCTCTCTATACAAAAATTATTTACGTGAACACTAAAATATAAGGTACGCTTAGCATGTAAGTCATGATTCATTATAAAAACTTACTTCTCCTTTGATTCGTTGAGAATTGCTATAAATTTATTGACCTCCTTCTGTGGCACAACTTAGATGGGAGCATATTCGGGTTTGGTACGACTTGGGAATAAAGCCCTTACACGCAGATAACCAGTGAACACTCCACCAAGTATGTTTGATCTCTGTGGCATGCGCTTTGGTCCTGGACACTGTGAAGAACTCTGAAATTCAACTTCATTGGTTTCTGGATGATCAACTGGTATCTCAGGAGGTGTCCCGTATTCAGGCGAGTGTACATGTGATATCACGTACGCTGGTGAGTAAGTCCTTCCACCATCAAAGTATCCAAGAGAAACCAACTGCAAATGATTATCTGACAGGCCTTCAGACTCAAATATCTGTAACTGAAATTCCAAATTCATAATTACTAACTTTTCATACAACAAATTAAAATTCTCAGGCATTTTTTAGACCAAGTGTACATGGTTACCTCATCAATCTGGATTGGGTGTAGGCTAGCCGTACCCATAAATTTCTCTGTAGTTTCGTCCGCATCTTCAGACTCCTTTCCTTTCTCACCCTCTTTCTCATGTTCACCCATGGTTTGTTCTTCAGCCTCTTTCAAAACTTCTCCCACATTCTCATTTCCAGCACCATTTTCTTTAGCCTCCTTTTCTTTTTCATCATCTTGTTCACTATCTTTTTCTTCTTCAACACCTTTCCCTTATTTCTCATCTACCCAAAGTTCCTGTAATACATGTTCGGTGAAGCTGTATTTATGCCAAGATCCACCAGAGTGCATATGATGATCATCATCGTCATCCATGACCAGCTTTTGTTTTTTGCTGCCACGACTACAAGTCGCAGCTACTGACTCTTTTTGTAGCTTCCCCAATTTTCCTAGCCTATTTGAAAGTCATCATCCAAAGTTATCAGTATCAGTTTCAGTTGTTTTGTTCTGTTTTCGGTTATCCTCCTTGTTTTTCTCTCCAACGACAGATGTTTCTTTTTTTCTTATCTGTAACCATAGGATCGCCCCTATCAAACAGGTTTCGCCACATCTTGGACATTGGTTTTTTACTTTCTTCTCCTTCAAGGGGTGTTGAAGCCTTCGACTTATCCCTCACTCTTCTCCAATCTCCTGGGTATTGACGACACACAAGGCCTGTGACACGCTTGAAATTTGCCAACAAGAACCGGATTGGTTGGCTACCAAAGACTGTCCACAACTCATACATCCTCTTCATTATAAGCTGGCGAGATATGAAGGAGTGAAAAAGTTTCGCTGAGTTGGTGTATTTTGCACTGGTAATCGTAAGAGGGCGCGGATTTGGGAGTTCTCAATATATTGCCGGTCTTCAGTCTCACCCAACGCCCTAATCACTTGACCGATCATGTTAGCTTTCGAGTATATGTGAAGACGTGGGCTACCCGATGAGTAGCATTTTTTAGCGAACAGTTAGCTAGGAAGCATCTTCGAACCACTACAGCTTTGCTCGCGAGCCGGGATCACCATTTCTTGGGAATCTACATCAATTACAATTACGATTTGTCAAATCTTTGATTCCGCATGCAAGACTTTGGAAAGTAACTGAAGAAGATGTTTGATGCTAATCACTAATTAGTGAGCTAATTAGATATATAAGCTTAATATCTTCGATCCGCAAATGCGACACCCCTTTCATCGAAACCGAATTGTTAAATTTACATTAAATTCAGATGGTAAATATTAAACATTTACCTTTAAATTCGTTAGTACCACTGCTGAGTTTGGCCAGAGTGGTCTTATGCGACAGTATACTACTTTTGAGTACTTTTCAGGTTGTCGGCATGCAATTCTGCATCCTCTGTGCAGAAGTTAGTTTTCGGGGACCCATTTATAGGTTTATCAAACTTGGTGGTTATGCTTGGGAGATTGATAATTTTCTGATATCGGTCAGGCATGTCATTGTTGATGGAGAAGAGGTGTGAAGGAGCTGAAATCGGTTTCTTCAAGAAGATTATTAAATGCTGTAACCGACAAAATAAAGCAGATCATAATTTGATCCTAACCCATCAGTTGGTTTGGTCTGAAAAATGAACTATCTCTTACAATACCCGTTGGTTTTTAGTTGGTTCTGGGAGGTCAAAACCGGACCGGTTTCTTTGTTACATGAGTGAACTTAGCTGAATGAGTAAACTTAAATTTTTATGTTGACAGATTGAAATGTCATTTGCTAAGAAAAAAAAAGTACCTATTAATTATATTAATACTCAAAAGTACACACTTTCTCATTTAGAAAATCAAAAATTATCTAATCACCAAGTTTTTCACTAAAAAATATGAATCAATGTCGGGTCAACAGATTAATTTTTCAAAGTCGTTAGTACAATTGTGTCATATACTGGATCCGACTATCAAGGCAGAGATTCATCAGAGTTTGAGAATCATAAATTTTGAGCACCAACAGAAACATTTTAAAGGATGGACATCATGGGTTCTATCAAAAGGGGGTAAGGAGGTATTGATAAAATCAGTAGCATCAACGATGCCAACATTTACAATGTCCTGTTTTCGCCTACCAAAGGCAATCACAGAGAAACTAACTATCACGGTTGCTAAGTTCCAATGAAGTACAAGTGGTCAATCCCGATGAATGCATTGGTTATCATGGAAAATTTTGTGCAAACACAAATCAGAGGGTGGACTGGGCTTCCGGATAATAAAGGATTTCAATACTGCACTATTGGCTGAACAACTGTGGCGACTTATAAAGTATCTAGACTCTTTATTCGCATGGGTTTTCAAAAGACGATACTATCTGAATGGAGGCCCTATAGATCGGTTTAACCCTTACTCAGCATCCTATGGATGGCAAAATATTATTTCAGCTAGATATCTGGTAAACAAAGGACTCATCAAAAAAGTCGGATCAGGAGATTCTATATTTGTATGTAAAGATCCATGGTTACCAACTACTCGACCGAGATCAGCAACAAGCCGGGGTTATAATTTATACCCGAGCTAAAAGTTAAAAATCTGGTTGATTCTTCCACCAAAACATAGAATAATTGATAGTTTTAGAGGATATTCCATACATCACTGGAATCCCAACTACTAGAAAACTAGAGACTGATGTTGATGATACCTCCTGATATTTGGACATACAACATTGTTGTTAGATGGGCTTTGTAATAACGGGAAGCATTGGTCATATTCCACGATATGCTGAAGAGTGAAATGGAACCTGATGTCTTCACGTATAGTATTATCATTCAAGGGCTTTACAAAGCTTGTAAGGTGGAAGATGCGTGGAAATTATTTTAGAGATGATAACAAAGAAGCATCAGCAGAACTCATCAAGCAAAATGAGGAGTTCTGGCTTCCACGATAAGTTTGGTCACTTATATGTTATATGATGGGAGATTATAGTTGTAGTACTTTGTCCAGGCACAATTAAGGTGCGTTTGTTTTGGTGGTAATTGTAGATTTTGCTTTGATTATTGTCCCAAATCTAATTTGCAATCGAAATAGTTATGAAATTTAGTATGTAAAATGAGAATGAATGTCATCAGAATTCGATCGAATCTGATATATAATCCAATTAACTCAGACCATATCATTTCAGATTCAGACGACCATAAAACTCATAATTTATTGATTTGTAAAAGAAACAAAAAAGATAAAGTAAATAAAAAAAAAGTAAATAAGACGCGACACGGTCTTCTCTAAGGACAAAACCTTAGCTGCAGAGGTAGCAGATTTTACTTTCTCCTTGTTCAGTTCAGCTTTGAGATTCTTGACTTCTTCCTCGAGTTCTTGGACTCTAATACCATCAGCACTTGCTTTCTTCCTCTCCAAGGAAACCTCATCAAGCTTTGTCCTCAACCAGTCTAGCTTGAAGCCTGCTTCTGTTAGATCGATCAGCTCGCTGTGAGCGTTGGTTAGCTCAGTCTCGGATAAACTATGTGGAGGTTTGTTCAATGCCTCTATGAGACCGAGTAAGATATTCATGTATGTTGTCTTCACCAATTGGCTCTTTGGTTTGAAGTTTGCGGCAAAGCCCGGATGCTTCGCGAAAAGCCTAGTCACTGAAGTTACCTGTCAACGACAGACAGACGTAAATCAACAACTTCAACTATGTCCAATCGCATAAAAGAAAAATAAAAAAGAAAAAAAGAAAAATACAACAAGAAGCATCTCCTTCAAGCTTACATACCTGAGAATAAAGTACTTGGAACCCTTGGACATCTAAGGTCTCATTCCCAGTTACTTCTGATTCATCAACAACTTCAACTACTTTTACTTCCACTTTAACTATCAGTTTGTTATTCTCCATAAACCCTTTTTCTTGAAGCTTTCTAAGAGGCACGGCCTTTGCGCTACCCCATCCTGAGACCTGAGCGCAGAACAACTTGCACCATAATTCTGTAAGACAAAAACAAAGAGGTTAAGTTAAATTTTCTTTCTCGACAATCAAATACAGTTTACGTCTGACAAGTTAAATTACCGGTTAATTTGTATGGCTCTTTGCCGGATTGATCCAACAGAAGGAAGGAAAAAGTAGCTCTTCTTTTCCATCCAAGTCGCAATGATTCAGGATTCGCAACGTAGAGGTACAGAGACAAGTGATCATCAACAAGATCTCCTTTGGGATAAACGTAAACATACCTGACCAAAAAGAAAGGAAACAGGTTTAAATAAACAAAGACAAGTTACTACTTATTGAGCCGAGGATGAGTGAAGAACTAAAACACAATATATCATTTTTGCCTTTACCATTCGCAGCTACCGCTTAAGAATGTTGGAGATCGTATCCAACCTTCCTTCTCAGAGAAGTTATCTATCTCAAACGTGAAACTCGTCTGCTTCTGATCCTCCATATCTCTCCAAAAAACTTGTCAATTAAATTGTAAACACCCATCAATTGACAGAAACAAAAGACAATGTTTCACAAAATTATAACACCAATATTATTAAAAATTCATAATTCTGACAAACAAACCCATCTCCAAACTATGGAAATGAAAGAAAGAAAAGACAAAGTTTTTTTTTTTAATAAAAAAGACTTATTAACAACGAATTTCAAATAACTCAAATGAAACGACAGTTAAAATTTGAAACTCACCAGTACAGAGGCAAGAAATTTGCTAAATCAAGAAAGAAATTATTGATCAAAACTCACACAACAAATAACATGAAATATTTGTAGTATATCAAAAGGAAAGAGGAACTAACGCAAAACGATCGACTCACCAATTACTTCCTAGAGTTTTTCAAATGATCTGACGAAAATCGAAGCGGAGATGCAAAAATCCACCATGAATCTCCAAAATTTTTTGATCGGCCGCAAGGAGAATAGAGGAGAAAAAGATTTACGGCTAAGGATAATGGGTGAATTGCAAGAATATAATGGGAAGCAATGAGAGAAAGGAAGATGAAAGGGTTCTGACACAGTCCCCATTGTTTGGTTAGAACTCATAGGAAAGATTAAAAAAAAAAGAAGAAAAAAAAGGTGAAAAGACAAGTTAGGAGGATTCTGAAAATCTTTTGGGGCAGAAAACGGGTGGCCGCCGGATTGTTTGTATTGTGAAGATGACCTTAATTATCTATACTAAACAAAAGGTGGAGTTTTGGGTTTCTAAAACCATTCAACTACACATGAGCAGATTTTTAATAAAAATAATTTTTAATATATATATATAATATACTTAAATTTAAATAGTATTTTATTAATAATAATAGTAATACTTGAATATTGATTAAATTATATGTACTAATATAATAAAATATATGACATATAATTTGATTTTAACAAAAACTGTTTTTTTTACAATTTATATTAATAATAATTACACATTTAAATTAAAAATTAATAAAATATAATATTATAAAGTATAGAGTGCATCAACACAATAATTAAAAGCACCAAATACGTATGATTATGTATATACTATCACCTTTGTTTTTGGCTAAATATTTTTAGGCATAAATTATATTAATTATAACATATGAATCATCGTTATAGTTATGTGTATTAAAAAAATAAACTTGCATAATTTTATATTAAACATTAATATATTACACTTTCATATTTAAAAATAGTAAATATATTTTTATGTAAAATAAAATGTCAAAAAATATCTTTAACCATTCACATCAACAAAAAAAAGAAATTCCTTACAAAATAAATATGTAAGAAAAACTACTATGGTTTTTTTGTTTAAGAAATTTTTTAAATAATATAATATAAATTATTAATTTAAGTATAGAGGTTAATCAATATATATATGTAATGTAAAAATATGTAAGTCAAAATTACAACCAAATATAATTGAACCTTTTACACCTTTTGGGTTTTGAGAAACTCGACATATTTTGTTCAATAAAATGAGTTAGTATGAAGTTTTATTTGTATATGTATTACTTTCTTTATTCATCTATAATTTTATACTTTACATATGCTTTAGAGATCAAATCAAAATTGCAGTTTATCGATACGATTGTGATTTAATATAATATGTAAATACTTTAGGCATAAATTAAATTAATTATATTATATGAAAAATAGACTTGCATAATTTTATATTAAATATTAATATATTACACTTTTATATTTAAAAATAATATATATATACTTCTATGTAAAAGAAAATATCACAAAAAAATCTATGACCATCCATATTAATAAAGAAAAAATTCCTCACAAACTCAACATATAAGGAAAACAAACATGTTTGTTTTTTTGGTTAAGAATTTTTTTTTAAAATAGTATAATATATATTATTAATTTAATTATAAAGTTTTTATAATATATATATATAGTATAAGAAAAATATCTAAGTTAAATTACAAGAAAATGCAAATAAACCTTTTGTGCCTCTTGAGTTATGAGACACTCGACATACTTTTCTGGATACCGAAATCCACACTCAGAAATTTATGTGTATTTGAAAGGAAAGAACTTTAGAGGATTAAGGACTAGTTTCCCTCGAACAGATTGACTGTATAAGCTAGCACTAACTAAAATAAGGACTTTATATTAATCAGTCGAATGAAATGGTTACAAGGATTTTGATGAAGAAGATGGACTGAAAAGAGCTCAAGGAGCAGTTACAGTGTTTTCGAGTGTAAAAAGTGTGTAAAGAGATCAAGCCAAAAGTCCCCTTAACTAAGCCATTCTCCTCCTTTATATAGCTTGCCTTGTCGAGCTTCGAGCTCCAGCGCGTATCTTGGCCACGTGCAGCAGCCTCAGCCGGACATCTCGCCACGTGCAGCAACTTCCTCTGCGATCTTCGGACTCGTTTGAACTAGCGAGAATATGCTCTGACTTGGCTTGGATTCTCCCTCGTTTCTCGGAATTTGGTCGAGCTGGAGCTCGACCTCGTCGAATGGAGTGTCTTGTTGCTCAGGATCGGATTGTTGAAAGATGAATGGACATGGGCCGTAAGGTTGAAGTCCAGTCTTTTTGGCTTAGTTCGGACCTGCCTGTTGGGCTTGAATGGGCTAGATTTGGGGTGCCAAATCCAGCTCCAACAATTACCCCCCAGCCCATTAACGAGAGCGAGCTCAAGCTTTAATGGGCGAGAAGATAGGACTTTTGAAAGATTTTGTGTTTGATTACGCTGACGTCACAGAGTCAGATAATCATTCGAGATCGACGGTTCAGATCTTGGAAAGCCGAACAGTTCATCGATCGTGAGGTCGAGATTCGACCTCGAGACTGCGACTTGGCGTGTTGAGGTGAAAATATCATTAACTCGTCCAGGTGGACAGTCGAGATTCGAAGTAAATATGATCATTTACCTTTCTGTTTCGGTGGTCGAGCTTCCCGAGGCAAGGTGTATCTCTCGAGGAGATTCATGCTGAGATTCAGTGACGTGGAAGGTCCATATGGAGAGAGAGAAGGTCGATCTAACGGCCTCGATTACACAGGCTTCTGCAGCACGTCGTATCCTCGAGGTCGAATATTCGACGGTTGAGATCGAGGGATCGAACGGTCGAGATCGGCGCGTGGCCAGATTCTCCGTGATCCTCGAGGTGGGCAATTATTCCTTAGATATAAAGTCCACGTTCCCACTTCTTCTTTAACTGCATTAGTTCGTCGATTAAAGGTAACTCCCTCTCCCTTTCTCTATATATTTTCTGCAACTTCCGTTCATCGCCTTCTCTCTTAGAAATCGCTTGCTAGTTTTTTTTTTGTTTTCTGAAAGAGCTTCGATCTTCGTCCTCGAGTTTTTCTGCGTTTTAGCATCTTTATTCTCTCCCCCCTTCTTTTTTTTCTGATGTCGGCCATCGTGAAAGTTGAGGGAGAAAGTTCTGGGAGGGCCGCTGTAGTCCCGGGTCCCTCTAAGATCAACGACCAACAAATTCTCGACGATTTTCGTCGAGAATGCAAAATCCCCGATGGGGTGGAGCTGGCGTTTCTGGCGCCGATGGAGACTCCGGCGAGGGTTGAGTCGGGCTTTTGTTGCGGTTATACAACATACTTCCAGGACTGCAGGCTTTTCTTCCCGATCCCTCGATTCATCCTCGAAGTGCTGGCGGATCTGCGGCTGGCTTTCCCGCAGATGTGCCCGAACTTGGTTCGGGCCATCATCGGATGTGCCGTGCGGGCCAAAGAGGAGAACATTATCTTTTGCGATTCTGATTTGATAGCGTTCTTCTCCGTCAAGTACAACGCCCGCCGTCCCGAGACTTTCTATGCATCCCCGAGGTCGAACCGGCGGTTCATTGAGGAGAGTCCGGAGAAGGACTCTGGTTGGGAGAAAACCGGGTTTAAATTCTGGATTAACGAGGCGTCCGTTGGGGATTTCGACTTTTCCCGGCTACCAATCGAGTTCGCGGGCAACGATTGTTTAGCTAGGCTGGAGTGCTCGTTAGCTATGTTCGTTTTGGTATGCTCGTCGAGTTTTCTGACCCTTTGCTTGTTTTTGTCTATCAGGCCAACTGTCCTGAGCACCCAAGGATCCCGATATCTAGCACCGGCTAGAGTTGTTCAGACGAGGAAAAGTTATCTGGAGCACGTTCACGCGAGAACGAGTCCGACGAGTTCTCACCTCCCCCGTTCCAGCTCCAGTTTTTACGCCCGGTAAGTTTTCTTTGAACTTGTCTCTCGACCTTGCTTGTTGGATCATAATATTCTGACGCAAGGTGGTTTACTTTGCTGGCAGCCAGAGTCCTTCCTCTCCGTTCTCTCCAGCCTTCTTCTAGTTCAGTAAGCTCGAGTTCCACAATATCTCGCAAGCCAACCTTCTGTCAAAGAGCCGGGAAAACCCCGGCTGGTCCCAGCAGCTCCAGGGTACGCTCCGGGAGTTTCAAGGAGGCCCTTGAGGCCGCGCTCGCCACAGCTTCTGCTTCCGCACCTCACCTCCGCGACGAGGAGGTTGAGCAGACGATGAACCCTCAGCCCGATCTTCCTTCCGGATTAGTGGGGGCGATCTCCATGAGCTCGGGCAAGACTGTGCAGCTCACTGACGACCAGGCGCCCAAGCAAGCTTCCCAGCCTGCCTCAAAGAGGCCGATGGGGGAAGTCGTGCTGCTGAGCTGCGCCCGTCGGCGTCTAACAGGAGTGGTGGCTCGACGGGTAGCTGGCCTTTCCACTGGAAATTCGAGCACACCAAGGATCATCCGATCACGGTTTACTCTGAGGACATGGCGGCCATGAGGCGTCATTTCAAGCCTGCTGGGTGCCAACTTCCGGCTCTCAAGAAAATGACTGAGAGGGAGCTCTACGTGGAGATAGCGGCGGCCCAGGGAAAGGTACAGGAGTACCTCTTTTATTTATTTTTATTTTTTTTTCTTTGTGTAAATTTGGTTAAGTGTCACTTGCCTTAACGCTTTGGTTCTTGATGCTCACAGTTGGAGGAGGCTAGGAACCGGCTCTATGCTCGACTGGAGCAAAGGCTGCGGGATGTTCCTCATCCGGACGAGATCAAGGATATGGGAGAGGTAGTCGGCAAGCTAAAGTCCGACCTTGAGGCTGCGAATACACATGTCGCTCGCCAGACTAGACTCCTTAAGCAGTACAAGGGCCAGCAAGCTCACATCACCGACCTTGAGATCGAGTTGGCTGACAAGAGTGAGAAGTTCAAGGTTGCCACCAACCAGATCTTCGAGGCTCAAGCTGTAGCGGTGCAGGCTCAACGCGAGGCTGCGATCTATCAAGAAGGGAATCTTCGTCTGGTCCGCGAGCGCAAGAGTGATGTCCGCAAGGCGTGCCGTGAGGTCCGGAAGGATATGTCTCGGAGGTTCATGGAGGTGATCGAGGGCTTCAAGCTGAAGTGGGAGAGGAAGAAGGCCGAGGACGTGGCCGAGTGCGATCTCCAGGAGTGCATTGCCAACAAGGAGATGCTTGAACAGCTCGAGGCGAAGGCCACGACTGTCGAGGAGGAGCTGGAGAGAGTGACCAAGGAAGAGGAGGACTTGGGAGCGGCTTTTAAGGCTGCCCAGGTTTCAGACTTCTCGATCAGCAAGCTCAATCTCCCCGTGATCTTTGAGGACTCGGTGGCTATGGACGTCGACCCGGTTTCAGGCGCGCCCGTTGGCCTTAATCAATTTGGTACGAATGTGGAGGAGGGAAGTAACGAGGCGAGGAGGGAAGATGACGACGAGAAGGCGGGTGGTTAGCTCGACCGCTGACTGTGGCTCCTTTCTCTTTCTCTTCCTCTTTATAAATTTATTTTTCGAACTTGGTTTCCCGGCGGGGTTTTTACGCTTGTTCTGGTGCCCGGGAGGGCTTTAATCCTTTAATTTTCGAACTTATCCGTGCCTGAAAGGGCTTTTATCTAATGCAACCGGGCTTTATACCTTAGATTTTGTTTATCTTTGGTCTCTCGCATTTTTGTTCGAGTAGGATATTTGTTAAGTTGTTTAATAACTTAGGGAAGTGGACTAGGATTGTCGAGCTCGAGGCTTAGGTCGTTAGTCATGAGTTTGATGCTCGAGCTGATAGATTCGAATTCGTTGTTTGATTTATCGGACTTAGATAAAATGATTAGGTCGCGAAGGGCGATCTGTTTATTCTGAGAAACATGGCAAAGTTTTTTAGCTCGATTTTTCTTTAGTTTTTAGAATATGGATCGAACTGCTTCGCTATGACGTTTCGGTGTTCGAGGTGGAGTTTGTTTTCTTTTGAGCTAGGGATTTCTCAGTTTTGGCTTTGAGATGGAGAGGGGGGTTCGATTTTGTTCTGAGTTACAAACATATGGCTCGGTCGTCCCTGTTGAACTGCGAGCTGCGTTGGGCTCGTCGATTCGAGGTCCGAAGCTCCGGCTATGGTTGGAGTCGAATTGTAAATCTGGCCGCACCTGTGAAGTGGAGTAGGATTCCGAACTTAGTTGTTTTGCGAAATGAGAAGTGTGTACCTTGTGCTGCTTGTGAAGGCATCTAGGATAAGTGGTTCCCCCTCCGCCCTCCCCACCCTCCCCCCCCACCCCCCCCCAGGAGTGAGGTACATGTGTACTGTAACTCGCTTATGTCAAGGTGTGGGAGGTTGGGAGTGCTTGGGCTTCGAGGTCGGTGGAATAAGATTTTACCCCCCCCCTCCCCCCTCGCCCCTCTGAACGAGTGAGCGATGCGTGAGCTAGAGCTTGCTTGAACGAGGTGTGGGTGGGCGGGCTATGTTTTGACCTCGAAGATGAGCCGTGGAGCTCGGTTTTGTTTTAATGTTTTTCTGCTTATAGATGTATGACGAGGGTGGTCCGAACTGTTTTGGTTCGTGATCTCGGTTTTGGCAAATATAATTGTTGCTGAGGTAAAATAATTGTTATTCCGAATAAAAAAAAAGTAAAGGAGATGATACAATGTAGGCTCGTTGCGTATAGCTCGCCTATTTGCTGTCATGCTGTGGAATAAAAGTTTGATAAAAAATGGTGGCTGAACTCGTGGGTCGAGCTGCCTACGTACCCCGTAAGGGGATCAAGCCATGACGTAGTTTGATTGTTTGAAGTGCTTTAGCGATAATACCTCTTGAGGTTCATTACATTCCAGGGTCTTATCTCGGGCACCCCGTTTTGTACTTTCGTGAGCTTGTAGACGCCGTCGCGAACTACCTCGGTGATGCGATAGGGACCTTCCCAGTTGGTTCCTAGTTTCCCAGCGCCGGGCTCTCTCGTGTAGTCTTGTACCTTGCGCAGAACTAAGTCTCCTACGTTGAATCTCTGGTGTTTGACCTTAGAGTTGTAGTAGCGAGCTGCAGCTTGCTGGTATTTTTGGATCCTGATCAGTGCTTGATCTCGACGTTCGTCGATCAGATCGAGCTGGTCCCTTAAGAGTTGCTCGTTTAGTTCGGTGTTCGTCGGGCACAGAGTCCGACGAAGGCTAGGAACTGCAGTTTCGGTTGGGATCACAGCTTCCAGCCCGTAAGATAGTGAGAATGGTGTTTCGCTGGTGGCTTTGTGAGGTGTAGTTCGACAGGCCTAGAGGATGGCCAAAATGTGTTCGGACCACCTCTCTTTCTTGGCGTCGAGCGGTCTCTTGAGGTTACTCAAGATGGTTTTGTTTGTTGCTTTGGCTTGCCCGTTTCCCTGAGGATAACGAGGTGTGGAGTAGGAGACTTTTATCTTGCACTTCGTGCAGAAGTCTTTGAAATTTCGCGAGATAAACTGTGAACCATTGTCCGTCACGATTTCATAAGGAAGTTCGTGACGGTAAATCACGTTTTTCCAGATGAAGCGACGTACCTGGAGCTCGGTTGTTTGCTGATAAGCTTTAGCTTCTATCCATTTAGTGAAATAGTCGGTGAGCACCAGCAGGTACCTGAATTGCTTTGATCCTGAGGGGACCATGGGTCCTACTATGTCCATTGACCATCTCATGAATGGATAGGGTGTGGAGATCGACGACAGTCTTTCTGCTGGACAATGTATGATCGGGGCATGCCTTTGACATTTGTAGCAGCTTTTAGATAGTCTTTGGCAGTCCGCTATCATGGTCGGCCAGAAATAGCCAAGTTTTTTAATTCGAATGACGAGCACTCGACCTCCAGCGTTGCTTTCGCAGGGGCCTTGGTGAGTGTCAGACATAACGGTGTAGGCTTCCTCACCGTGTACACACTTGAGTAAGGTTCGGATAGACATCGCTTGTATAACTTGTCATTGAATAACACGCTGTAGCGGGCGCTTTTGACCGTAAGCTTTCGAGCTTCCCACTTGTCGGGGGGAGCTATTCCATTTATGATATACTCGAGGATGGGTATCCTCCAGTCTGCTCTGGCGACGAACTCGTCCTTGAAGGTCGATTCGTCTGCGAGTGCAGTCGGTACTATGTGGATTGTTGATTCCTGAGTACTTTGTGAGGAGGTCGGTCCGACTCCGCATCCTCTGGTGTAGAGTTAGCTGGCTCATCCTCATCAGGATGGCTAGCTGTGTTGGAAGGTCCCGTGTCTTGGGATTGTTGCGTTTGCGACCGGGTTGATGGTCGTGTGGTGATTGCATTCACAGTCGGAGTTTTGAGTGCTAAGTCTATGCTAGGTTTCTCAATGCCTTTGACTGGGATTATTCACTTTATTGCTGGGTCCGAGGTGGAAGCTAGAGCTGTCAAAGCGTCTGCTGCTGTGTTTTCTCCTTGGGGTATATGAAGGAGCTCGAAACGAGCGAACTGTTCTGCGAGGCTGCGAACTATAGCCAAGTAGGCTTCCATGCGTTCTTCTCTTTTTTCGTACTCACTGCTGTAATGGCCGATTATGAGTCTCGAGTCGCTGTGAGCTTTGATCTCGCTCGCACCGATGCCGATTGCGAGCCGGAGCCCGGCTATTAGTGCTTCGTACTCGGACTCGTTGTTAGACGAGGTTAATCCGAGACGAAAAGATTGTTCCATGACTTCTCCGATTGGGGAGGTGAGTTGGACCCTGATTCCGGAGCCTTGTTTAGAGGATGCTCCGTTGAAGTAGAGGGTCCAAGTTTTGGAGGATGGGTTTTTGGAGCTGGCTTCTGGAGTTAGCTCGACCATAAAGTCTGCCAGGACCTGGGCCTTAGCGCATATCCTGGTTCAATATTCGATGTCGTACTCGCTGAGCTCGATGGCCCATTTCGCGAGGCATCCCGACTGGCTGGGACTGTGGAATATAGTTCACAATGGTTGCGAGGTCATTACCACGATTGAGTTCGACTGAAAGTAAGGTCGGAGCTTGCGAGCCGACATTACTACAACTAGTGCTAGTTTTTCCATAGCTGGATACCTAGTCTCGGCATCGATAAGCGTTTTGCTTACGTAAAAGATTGGTTTTTGCTTGTTGAGTTCCTCCCGGACCAGCACGCCGCTTACCGCAGCTGGAGAGACCGCTGTATAAATGTATAAGGGTTCTCCTTCGATTGGTTTGGCTAGGATGGGGGGCTTGGTGAGATAGGTTTTGAGTTGTGTTAATGCCTCCTCGCATTTCTCGTCCCACTGGAATTTTTTGTTTCCTTTGAGGAGCTGGTAGAATGAGAGACATTTATCGGTTGACCGCGAGATGAACCAGTTGAGGGCTGCAACTCGACCGGTCAAACGTTGTACTTCTCGAGTTGTCCTGGGAGATGGCATTTCGAGGAAAGTCGAAATTTGTTTTGGGTTCACTTCGATTCCTCGTTCTGTGACTAGGTAGCCGAGGAATTTGCCTGAGGCGACTCCGAAGTTACATTTAGCTGGGTTGAGCTTCATCTCGTATTGGTTTAAGATTTTGAAGCATTCCCTGACTTGTGCGACGTGGTCTGTGTCTCTCGCGGACTTGACCAGAATGTCGTCTACGTAGAATTCCATGGTTTTACCGAGCTGGTTAGCAAACATTTTGTTCACTAGCCTTTGATAGGTCGCTCCTGCGTTTTTCAGGCCGAATGGCAATACTTTGTAGCAATAAGTACCTCGATCGGTAATGAAGGCTGTTTTTTCTTGGTCTTCCGGATTCATCTTGATCTGATTGTAACCGGAGAAGGCGTCCATGAAGGACAGCTATGGCCTCGACCAGGCGGTCCATGTGTGGAAGTAGGAAGCTGTCTTTTGGACATGCTTTGTTTAGGTTGGTGAAATCAACTTCAGTTGTAGTCATATGTTTAATAAGTTTTTTATAAATGAAAAAATATTTTAAATTAAATAAAGAAAAAAAATAAATAATAGTTTAAAAGTTAGTTAATAACAATGTGTTTATATACAAATATTAATTTTTAAATTAACACTTAATTTTCATATATATCAAGTTAGTTAATTTTAAAATTAAATCATAATACATTTTTTAATACATTAAAATATTTTAGTTGTATAAACACTTCAAAATAACATTGAAAATAAAAAATTATATTTAAAATATTAATTAAAGTTAAAATAATTAAATTTAAATAATAATCAAATATTTATAGCATAATTGGAGGTTTTGGAGCTTTTTGGAGCATTGCAAGAATCAACCACGAAATGTGAAACTCAAAACCGTTGTCCTGCAGTGGGTGACGCTCGTCACCACTTATGGTGACGCTCGTCACCAGCCTCTTAAGAGAAACCGTGACTTCTATTTAAAGATTGAGAGGAAATTACAGTTTTAGCCCATAAGTTCATGTATTTACAAAAAGACCCCAGCTCGTGTTTTAGCTTGTATATTAGGTTTCAGGCATTCTTTTGGTTTTTATCAGAGATCTTGTATCTTACAATTCAGAGAGCTTGAGGGACATATTTGTAGCAGAGCTTTTGGAGAGACAAATCAGACTCCTTTAGAGCAGATTTTGAACTTCTTTATCTTTATTCCTTATTCATTTTATGCAATCAATTTTATTTATGATGTTTTTTTCAATTTACCACGTATGAGTAATTTGTAAGTTAAGTTAGGGCTTTTCAAATGTTGATGAAGAGTTTATAGAATTGCTAAACTGATAGGAAATTCATTAGTTCTTCATCTGTACTTGCATTAATATTGATATCTCAGACACATCATCTGGATTTCGAAACCCTACGTTTGAGAACATTATTAATCACCTGAACTAGTATTAGATGAGCAAAATGCCTATTTGCAAAGAGATTTGACTTAGAAGCTTTGTGAATAATTGAACCTGATCATTACTGCATGTTTAGGTTGTTAGAGTTTGCAAAGAGATTTGAAACTCTGTGATTTAGACATAGATAACTTCTGCAATGAAAATTGATTAGTTATATCTTTATGATTCATGTTCAAGACGGTTTTAATTCATTCCTGATTGCATGCATTTTACACTTTCGGATTCAACCTGCGAATTGTCCTGACTTAGCGCCTTTGGCTTTCTGAACTTTAAGAACAAGCATAAAAACGCCCACTTACATTTATTTTGCTGTTTTGCATTACATTTATTACTTACTGCTTAGCTTAATCCGAACATGAACTCTTTAGTATAATTAATTTACTCCATTGGGATTCGATAACCCTTTATACTACATCTGCTTTGCTGTGCACTTACAGTAGTAAATTAATTGGGTAAAACCTGAGCCCTATCAAGTTTTTGGCGCCATTGCCGGAGAGTAATAGCTGTCTATCGAATTTTAGTATTAGGATATTTTCTAAGTTCTTACTTGTTTACTAACTTTCTGCTACTTTTCTTTATGCTGGTTTCAGATGTATGCTTTAATCGCTGTACCAGAAGCAACAAAGAGAAGGAGCTTTTGACTTTAGGCATTGACAAGCTCGCTAAGTTAGAAAGGACCATCAGGAAAGCTAAGAAATACTCTACAATGGTTGCTCCACTTGTCTTGGTCGAAAATGCAGAGGGTCACTTTGTTGACAGAGATGGAAACATGAGGAATGAACAAGGGCAGAGACTGGATGAGAATGGCAATGTCATAGCTGAACAAGTAGTGCAACAAGCCCCAAATGAAGCTGTAAACGTTGCTGGACGTTTTGTGCAGCGGACTCTAGGAGATTACAACACACCTGGCCAGTTTTATGCCAACAGAGCTGCAATTCGCCTTCCTACATTCCAGAGAAACAATTTTGAGCTAATGCCTGCTTATTATCAGCTTGTGGGTCAGCATCCTTTTCATGGCTTACCTCATGAGCATCCTATGGATCACATAGAGAGGTTTGAAGATTTGGATTCAAGTGTCAAGGCTAATGGAGTTAGCAATGACTTCCTGTTCTGCAAGCTTTTCCCTTACTCTCTTGGAGTAGATGCTGCTTACTGGCTGAAGCAACTGGATCCTGGTTCACTGACCACTTGGGAAGACACCAAGAACGCCTATTCTGAATAATTTCTATGATGATGCAAGGTCAGAAGAGTTGAGAACGAAAATTGCTTCATTTTCCCAAGGACCCACTGAAGCTTTTAAGGCTTATTGGCTGAGATTCAAGTCTTATCATGCAGCTACTTTGCATCTTCTCCAGAGGAATTGACTGGAAATACCAGATGGCGTTCGATGCTTCAAGCAGTGACAACTTCAACACAAACAGACTAGAAGAAGCAATCAGACTGATTGAAAATTTGGCTTGCAGTAACAGCACCAAGAATGCTGACTTTCAGAGGATGCAACATGCTGGTTTGAATGAAGGGAACCAAATAGCCGAGGTTAAGGCTAAGTTAGATAGTATGCATAGCCTTCTGGTGGGAAAGAAATCAGTCCAATTTGCTGCAGAGGTGGAGACTTTCGTAAATCCTGAAGAGTTTGAGCAAAAAGATGTTAATTTCATCAATGGAGGAGGTTTTCAGAGTCAAAGGTTTGAGAATCAACAGTGGAACAAAGGATTTAATGGCAATAACCAGAAGAGTATCTGCACCGGAAACCAGAATTTTACTGGTTACATGCCACAGCCACAGTTCCAGAAGACAAAGTTTGAGACACCATACCAGAACAACAGCAACTTCAACAAGAACTATGATTCTTCTTCCTATCAAACTGCACCTCCACAAGACAACAAGATGGAAGCTATGCTGGAGCAGATCCTAGAAGGACAGCAGAAGATTACAGTGGACTTCAATGGCAAGATGGATTCGCTGTATCAAGATCTGAATGGGAAAATTGAGAGTCTGGACTCTCACATGAAGAAGCTGGATGTGCAGGTTGCCCATGAGCTGTTCAAAGGCAAGAGGGATTCCTTTCTGGAAGGACTGATATCAATCCCAAGCATCAGGTTAATGCCATCACAGTCAAGAGTGAAAAAGAGCTTAAAACAGTACATAAAAAGAGGTTGAGTGCAGAGCAGATCGTGCAACTGATGGAGTTTGAAGATGAAAGTTTTGCAGTCTCAGAGGGAGTGACGAGCGTCACCAAGGAGGGGTGTCGCTCGTCACCCACTTTACACATGCCTGACACTCAAAGATCGTCACAGATCAGTGACGAGCGTCACCCCCTTGGTGACGATCGTCACCCACCCCATAACAAAGCTGTTTCGCCTGTAACTGCAGATAAGGGTAAGGAACATGTTTATAAACCCAAGACACCCTTCCCCAAGCATCATAGGAAGTCTAAACAAGAGATAGAAGAAGCCAGATGCAAAGCTATGATAGATAAGCTGATGCTTGTGATTCCTCTTGTTGATGCAGTCAAGCTTTCACCTGCACTAAGAAGATATGTAAAGAGAATGGTGATGAATGGTGTAAGTCCTGAGGAAAAAGCATTGCTCACCAGAGACACTAGTTCAATTCTCTTGGGTACAGTTCCGAAGAAGAAGAAGAAGGTGACTGTTTCTGAAAAAGTCAGTGCCCTCATTCAAAGCAGAGTTCCAAAGAAGCTATCTGATCCAGGAAACTTTGTGCTTGATTGCTCAATCTCAACAGGACGTTGTTCCCATTCTCTATGTGATATAGGATCATGTATTAACTTAATGCCTTCCTCTGTTGCTGCTTGACTTGGAATGACTGATTTCAAGCCAGCTGGGATCTCTCTTATCCTAGCTGATCGATCCACAAGGACCCCAGAAGTTATCTTAGAGGATGTTCGTGTTGACATTGAAAGCTGCATGATTCCCACAGACTTTGTGGTTTTGAAATATGCTGAAGAACTAAAGATCCTCTTATTCTGGGAAGATCATTTTTGGCTACTGCTCGCGCCATCATTGATATGAGAAATGGGAAGATATAGCTTGATTTGGGTGATGTTGTCATGAATTTTGACATGGATATGCTGAGAGGAAAATCCATCATTGATGGTCAGACATTTTCTGTAAGGACTTCCAGAGATGAAGAGCCAGTCATGGAGCATTCAGAAGACATTACTGTTGGGTATGTCAATGAATCAGATACTAGTGAGCAAGTGACCAAGATGGCTATTCAAGGAGCAATCTCTTAAACTTCTGCGAAATCTGTTGGCTTTGAGAATTGGAGTGAAGATGGTATCTTCAAGACTAAGCTAGAAAAAGAGGTTCGAATGAATGAAAAGTTGCTGGAGGAAGACGAGTTTGTGATGGAGGCAAGGATTGCAGAGCTGAATTGCAGAAAAACTGCAGAAACTCGAACTGCAGGATCAGTGACGAGCGTCACCCAACACTTGGTGACGATCGTCACCAGTCCGGACACCAAGGTCAAGCATGATCTTTACGCTACAAGTCCATCTGATGTTGCCAAACCGGAAATTCAACATTCCACAACCCAGAAACCTGCAACAAAGGAAAGGTATACACTTCCTGGAACCAGTTCCAAACCTACTAATCTCATCAATAAGAACTTAAAAGGTGCAACAACTGCTTCACACTTATGCAAGCAACAAGATTTTCGTAGAAATCTTGGTGTTTCTTTTGATGATTCTGCAGGAAAAATAAGTGTCCCACCCCCAAAACCCGCCTTGCTGCTGTTCCACACTTCCTTGGAAGAGTTCATGCATCTGCTACTTATACACCACCATGGATGAGGAGTCATTATTCTCCAAGGCATTCACTTTTTGCTCCACCAGCTGTCTGAGCAGCATTCAAAGTTTAGCTAATGACTTTAAACAAGCGCTTGGTGGGAGACAACCCACTGGTAAGTTATCTGTCTATCATACTCTAGCTTAACAAAAAAAAAAAATCAAAAACACAAAAAAGAAGGCAGAAGAGCGGATTTCTTTGAGCAGACTTGATCTCCACACCTGGTGACGATCGTCACCAGTAGTGGGTGACGCTCGTCACCCCAACAAACGCAAGGTACCACTTTTAGACCCTGCTCATTGTGTTCTGTTTCTTCTTTCTGACCAACTCTAGGCTTAATAACACTGGGGACAATGTTGATTAAGTCTGGGGGTGGTGGCTACTGACGTTGTGTACATTTTGTTTTGTTCTGAGAGTCTTAAAGTTGAGTCAAAAACCTGTTTTATAGAGTCAAAATTTTCAAACTGTCAGTTTTTCTTAGAACTAACCACAAAATGTTGATACTTATAAGAAACATTGCCAAAGTAGTTAATTGCAAGTCTTACTAAGTTGAAAGTAATAGGTAGATCAGTCTAGCAATGAAGGTTTAGGTTCTTAGAGAATCTGGAAAATTTGATGTTGACTCCACCTTAATGAACTTTAAACTTCTCATCTTGGGGCTTGATATTCATTGATCTTGATCCTCTCTTTCAATACTGACAATAAGGTTTAGATACAGTCTCTCTTTGATCTTTCCTGATATAGCTTTTAAGAGTTTAAGTCTTCAGAAATGTGCATCACGACCCTGTCTCCTACAAGGAACAACAGTAGTGAACACTCAAGAACCTGTCTCCTCACAAGGAACACAAGTATTGAGTAGCATCAGTTCTTAGACTGGAAAAAATGAATGAAAAGAAAAAAAAGTGAAAAAATAGGAGAAGGGAAGAAAAAATAGGAGAGCTGTGTTGAGATTGATTTGTTCAGTGTTCAGGAAGGGAAAATAATCTGCAAGTGATTGAGTTGATAAATCTTTGATGAGATATCACACTTAGATAAATATAAGGAGTTTGCAGTAGAGATTTCAGATTTCTTGAAGGGACTTGAACTGGAATTGAGAGATTTGCTAAGCATGCGATGATTAGACTGAAATTTGATCTTGTGTTGGCTCTGTGGTGGAAACTGTTGATCAATGTGGTGTTCCTGATGTTAGGCTGACTGTTTCTGTTTTCAAACCTCGACCATGTTCTTTGTCTGATGTTTGCTTGAGGGCAAGCAAAAGCTAAGTCTGGGGGAGTTGATATCATGGTTTTTAACCATGGTATACATCCTTTTTATTAAGTCTTTTTGGTCTTTTTAGAGTCCTAATAGAGTCTTTGTAGGTTATGGCATGTCTGGAGCATAATTGGAGATTTTGGAGCTTTTTGGAGGATTGCAAGAATCAACCACGAAGTGTTCAACTCGGAACCGTTGTCCTGCAGTGGATGACGCTCGTCACCACTTATGGGTGACGCTCGTCACCAGCCTCTGAAGATAAATCACGACTTCTATTAAAAGATTAAGAGGAAATTGCAGATTTAGCCCAAAAGTTCAATTATTTACAAGAAGACCCCAGCTCGTGTTTTAGCTTGTATATTAGGTTTTCCAGCCATTCTTTTGGTTTTTTATCAGAGATCTTATATCTTAGAATTCAGAGAGCTTAATAGACAGATTTGTAGCAGAGCTTTTGGAGAGACAAATCAGACTCCTTCATAGCAGATTTCGAACTCTTTTATCTTTATTCCTTATTTCTTTTATGCAATCTATTTTATTAGTTAATTTAAGGCTTTTCAAAGGTTGATGAAGTTTGTAGAATTGTTAAACTGATAGGAAATCCATTGATTCTGCATCTATGCTTGCATTCATATCGATATCTCTAACACATCATCTGGGTTTCAAAACCCTAGGTTGTTTAATAGATGTGAGAACATTATTAATCACATGAACTAGTATTAGATGAGCAAAACACCTATTTGCAAAGAGATTTGACTTAGGAGTTTTGTGAAGAATTGAACCTGATCATTACTGCATGTTTAGGTTGTTAGAGTCTGCAAAGAGATTTGAAACTCTGTGATTTAGACATAGATAACTTCTGCAATGAAAATTGATTAGTTATACCTTTGTGATTCATGTTCAAGACAGTTTTAATTCATTCCTGATTGCATGTATTTTACATTTTCGGATTCAACCTGCGAATTGTCCTGACTTAGCGCTTTTAGCTTTCTGAACTTTAAGAACAAGCATAAAAACGCCCACTTACATTTATTTTGTTGTTTCGCATTATATTCATTACTTACTGCTTAGCTTAATCCGAACCTGAACTCTTTAGTATACTTAACTTACTCCCTTAGGATTCAATAACCCATTATACTACATCGAAGAACCTTTGGGGGGGGGGGGGGGGGGGGGGGTTGGGGGAGGAATCCCCCTTTCGGTCTTCCCGGAGGCCTGATTGACCTCCCTTTGAGTGCTTGCAGGATTACGCACGACGACCATCCCGTCACCGAGATGCATGAAGGCTTCCTTCCCAGAACAACTCGTCGCTTTCCCCCCCAAAGGACAAAACTCGTAGACACGACTCCACCCCCGAACGAATCACACACACTCACGTGGCATCCAAAAATTTTCTCCCGAACACTAGTCTATACTAGGGAAAGCGGCTAATTCGTACTCTGGCGTAGCGTAAGCGTAACAACTCGATGTTCGTTGATTCAAACGAGAATAGCCGAAAAAGGAGCAAGCTTGAAGCTCGTTGATTCTTAAGAATAGCCGAGAATCAAGAAAGATAGATGCTTATTAAAGCTTTGAATAATTCAGTATAACAACTGTCGTTCAAGTTTACACAAGAGAGGCTATAAATAATGAAAGCATCAAACGAAAATCCTAAACGTTTGAGAAAAGGAAATACCCTTAATAAAACTTAAAGCCCAAGTAAAGCTAATAACTGAATAATTAAGTAAATCCCATACGTATAACTTAGATAGATAGAAAGATGTGATCAGTAGTGTAGATGCACTGCATCAGGTCTCTCCAGGTTGGAGAAGATTCGACTCTGAATCTGGAACGTCACTATCTCCTCGATACTTCGTAAGGTACCTCACGTTGTCAGTCCTTGTGACAAACGCACCATTTCGCCTGGATAAAAAGTGAGGTTGCTTGCATCAGCTCGGGATTTGTACTTGTGTGTCGACAACTCCAGTTGAGTCTCACGTAATGCATTCATGCCGTCAAAACCAGTATCCTGAAATTCAGACTCAAATGCCATCATAGAACATAACAAAACACGTGATACAGGTGTCTGTACCGCCTCAAACCCTGGTTTATCAAAGCAGCTTTTGGAGCTTGCGTCAAAGATGACTCTGCATTCGGTAGAAGCACAATACGACGATTTTCAAAGACAAAGTTGTGAGTGTTGTTTTTCCCGTTATGAGTGACATCGCGATCGTACTGCCAGGGGCGACCTAACAATAGATGACTCACATCCATTGGAGCTATATCTCAAAAGAGTTTGTCTTTGTAATGAGGACCCACAGAAAAGGAAACTAATGTTCGTTGAGTGATCCGTATTTCAACACCGTCTTTTAACCAAGTCAATTTATATGGGCGCGGATGATCTTCATGATGTAAACACAACTTGCGGCAAGCCTCCTCGGACACTACGTTCTGGCAACTTCCCGAGTCGATCACAAATTGACAAATCTTACCCTTAATTGTACATGTAGACTGAAAAATATTGGTGCGGAGCCAAGGTTCCTCACTCGCCACCGGAGCTAAACACACACGTGCCACCAACATTGTACCACGATCACCACAAGTGCGATCCTCTGGTAACTCCTGCTCCTCCACCTCATGATCCTCACCACCGTCACCATCCCATATTACATCCTCCATATACAACCCACGCTTGCTCTGTTTTGGACAAGCCGTCTGAATATGGCCTGGTTCCCCACAAGAAAAACAACACAGCATGTTAGGACGAGATGAACGTCGGAGATTTGGATCACCACTTATCATTGCTCCCATTGTATTGCGACCTGTTAAGCTTTCAACCCCATTTTTAGTGATGTTTCCTGTCTGTCCGGAGTCACCACTTGCAGCACTTCCCACGTGATCTCTGTTTGTTGCGCTCCAACTTGAACCCGATTTGAATTGTTGTTCGAAGGCTGTAGCACGACGCTGAGCTTCTGCTATTGTTGTTGGATTGAAGTGGACTAACGCATTCTGAATCTGAAGTCGGAGCCGTCCAATAAAACGAGACACCAGCTGAATTTCACTATCGAAAATTTCATTCCGAGTAATAAGAAGGAAAAATTCATCCGCGTAATCTTCCACCGTACGTGAACCCTGACGTAAATTTTGTAATCTCGTATACATGGTACGATCATAGTTTTATGGCAAGAACGTGCGTCGAAGATGCTTCTGCAATTTATCCCACGTCTGAATTTTCTCCTTGCATGTGCGAGCTCTGGTCCCTTTCAATTGTAACCACCATGATGCTGCACGTCCTCGAAATTTTGTTGCCACCAATGCTACCTTCCGGTTATCGGGAACTTGCTTAAATTCCATAACTTCGTCTACTGCAACTAGCCAGTCCAAGAGTTCATCTCCTCTAGATCCTCCATGAAACTCAGGAATCTCCACCTTGAAACATAGTTCCCAATTCCGATCCCCTCTGTCTCTATTTTGTTTATGATCCTCATCACGATCGTAGCGTCGTTGATGACCCCTACCATGTGCGAAAGGATTGTCTTGTGTTTCATCAGAATCTGAGTCCGTTCTTGCCTCCTGTCGATTGTTTTGGTGTAATACAGTCTCCGTGAGCTGCTGAATGGAATTGCTAATCGTAGTTTGCGTGTTTTCCTGCATAGCCAAGAGAGTACGACGAAACTCATCCCAATCGTTTGGTGCTTTGTTGCGGTTCTCATTGACGTGCTGGGTGTTGCGCTTAGGAGCCATCTGTGGATCACGAAAACAGAAATAACAGGAACGTCACTGCTCTGGTACCAAACTGGCGTAGCGTAAGCGTAACAACTCGATGTTCGTTGATTCAAACGAGAATAGCCGAACAAGGAGCAAGCTTGAAGCTCGTTGATTCTTAAGAATAACCAAGAATCAAGAAAGATAGATGCTTATAAAAGCTCTGAATAATTCAATATAACAATTACCGTTCAAGTTTACACAAGAGAGGCTATAAATAATGAAAGCATCAAACGAAAACCCTAAACGTTTGAGAAAAGGAAATACTCTTAATAAAACTTAAAGCCCAAGTAAATCTAATAACTGAATGATTAAGTAAAGCTCATATGTATAACTTAGATAGATAGAAAGCTGTGATCAGTAGTGTAGATGCGCTGCATCATACCCCCACTCTGAACAGTATAGCGATTTAGCACCCGCTCTATTTCAGTGTGCGAACTCATACCCAAACTTCTAAATATTTGAATATAAGTACCTCCACTTTTTCTCTCCAGCCAAAACCAAATTTGACCACCACCCCGTTAGTCAACGTTCCCGACTCCGTTAACGGTGATGACTAAGCTGCCAGCTCCGTGCACCCGTGGAACAGTAGCGAAGATGGCGTCGTTTTGTTCTGGGTAAAGGTTTGGACTTTGTCACTTGGTTGGGCTTGAGCTATGACATTTGGCTTTTGGGCAATCTGAAATCACCCCGGACAACGTCGTTTTGCAAATTAGGCTGAAAAAATTGTATCTTCTTCTTCGTCTCCTTCGTCGAAGGCGATTTCAAGAAAGATAAAAAATCCTTAGTTCTTGAGTTTAATTAGTTCAGCAGGTCATTAAAACAAGTAATTTGGAGTTGAGTTGGTCATTCAATCAAGTTCAAGTGACTCAATCCACCAAAAATGAAGTAATTTTCAATTTTAGGATTTTTTTTTAATTATCGAATCCAATTGGAATTGTTTAATCAATGCTTTTGATTTGTTTAATCAATTCATTCAATTTTCTAATCGTTACTTTATAATTGTTTAATCGATGAAGTTGAATTGTTTAGTAAAATAACAATATAAAATTCATATGTTCTTGCTATTTTTTAAATTTTTTCAGTGAAGTTTCAGATACTTTGTTTGTCATCAACCATGGAGGGAATTTCGTAACAAGTGCAGATGGTATGACTTATTACAGCTGTGGCTCTGTTACTGTGCTTCTTTCACCGGCAAGTGCATTGTATAGAAGCTTGCCGGTGAGTTTGTATGGGCAAATAGTGTGGTACGAAATGCTGTATGAAGATTTGAGTGAGCTAAAAGTGTTGTGCAATGGTGTAGACAACTTTTCAAAGATGTGTGAGGCGGCTACATGGTGTAAATCAGTTGAGATATACATGGAGCATGATGAAGATTATGATGGAAGAGGTGTTAACAGAGGAGAAGAGACAGTGGAAGAGATAAGAGACTTCGAGAGAAGAGATAACGGAGGAGAAGAGACTAGGTGCTAAATCGCTACTCTGTTCAGAGTGGGGGTATGAATTGGCCGTTTTCCTGTCTATACTAAATGAAAGGATAAGTTTAAGACTCCTTAGGCTATCCACATCAGATTTTTACTTCAGCTATGATTTGTGTTTCAAGTCCTATGTTTGAGTAATCTACTAGTTAGATGTTGGGTTATTCAAAAGTTGATAATGAATTGTTAGAATTGCATAACTGTTAGGATAAATCTTTTGATTCTTCATCTAGATTGCTATAATACTGATTTTGAGATTGATCACCTAGAAATCATATCTTAGGTTGTTTAATAGATATGGAAACATTATTAATCACTAGAACTATTTTAGATGAGGAAAATAACTAATTGCAAAGGAATTTGGTTTAGGGATTTTGTGAACATTTCGAACTTAAACTTTAAAGCTTGATTAGATAGTTAATTTTCAAAGGAATTTGAAATTCTAGGATTTGATCATAGATAATCTCTGCGACGGAAGTCTATTAGTTTTACATTATTTTTTTTCGAGTTCTAGAACTGTTTTAATAAATTATCTTTTTGAGTTTTGTATTATGTGATTTATGTCAACCTGCGGATTTCCCATTGCCTAGCGCCTTGTCTCACTGATCTTAAGAACCTACTGATATATCATGGTTTTTATAGTTTTTAACCATGATATAAGTCCTTTTTATTGAGTATTTTGGTCTTTATAGAGTCCTATTAGAGTCTTTACAGGTTAATGTGTATTTGAAGCATAATTGGAGATTTTAGAGTATTCTAAAGCAAAACAAGAGTTCTCCTCGACTTGAGCAACAAGGAGACATGATTATGCATTGGTTACGATCGTCACCACTGAATGGGTGACACTTCTCACCCTTCTGAGGAGCAATCGAGAGTTTATTAAAAGATGGAGAAAAATTGTAGTTTTTGCCCAAAAGTTTTATTAATTACAAAAATGCCCATTTTGTTTTTGGTCTGTAATGTAGGTTTTTCAGCCACTTTTTGGCTTGTATCTTATTTTCTACAAAGATTTTGAGAGAGATTGATTTCAGAGCATCGAGGGAGACAAATTCTGTACTCGTTTAGAGAAGATTTCGAACCCTTGTATCTCTACTTTTATCTATTTTACGCAGTTTACTTCAGTTATGATTTGTGTTACAATCTCCATGTCTGAGTAATCTGCCAGTTAAGTTAGGATGATTTAAAGGTTGATGAAGAGTTTGTAGAATTGCTAAACTATTAGAAAAAAATCCATTGGTTCTTCATCTATAATTGCATTCGTATCGATTTTTAGAACTGGTCATCTTGAAAATCAAACCCTAGGATATTCAATAGATGTGAGAACATTGTTAATCACCTTAACTAGTGTTAGATGAGCAAACCTACTATTTGCAAAGATATTTTGCTTAGGAGTTTTGTGAACGATCAAACCTGATCATACTGCTTGTATAATTTGTTGGAATTTTCAAAAAGAATTGAAGTTCTGTGATTTAGGCATAGAAAACTTCTGCAACGAGAGTTGATTAGTTTTATCTTTGTGTTTGGAGTTCTAGATGGTTTTAATTATTTTCGGATTGCATGCATTCTAAATTCTTGGATACAACCTGCAAATTGTCATAGCTCAGCGTTTTTAGCTTTCTGAACTTTAGAACAAGTCATCAAATTGATAGGACTCAGGTTTTACCCAAATAATTTACTGCAAGTGCACATATATACAGATGTAGTCTATAGGGTTATTGAATCCCAAGGGAGCAGGTAAACTACACTAAAGAGTTCAGATTCGGATTAAGCTAAGCAGTATGATATAAATGTAATGCAAAGTAACTAAAAGTATGAAAGCAGGCGATTTTGATTGATCTAAGTTTCAGAAGACTTAAAGTGGTAAGTCAGGATAATTCGCAGGTTGAATCCGAGAATGTAGAATGCATGCATCAGGAATGAATTTAAAACCGTCTCGAACATGAATCGCAAAGATATAACTAATCAATTCTCATTGCAGAAGTTAACTATGTCTAAATCACAGAATTTCAAATCTCTTTACAAATCCTAACAATCTAAACATGCATTAAAGATCAAGTTCAATTGTTCACAAAACTCCTAAGCCAAATCTCTTTACACTAAGTTGTTTTGCTCATCTAATACTAGTTCATGTTATCAATAATGCTTTCACATATATTTAACAACCTATGGTTTTCGGATTTCTAGATGATGTGTCTAAGAAATCAGTTTTAAAGCAAGCAGAGATGAAGAACCAAAAGATATTCCTAACAGTTTTGCAATTTTACAAACCCTTCATCAACCTTTGAAAAGCTCTAACTTAACTAGCAAATTACTCAGAGATGATCATGGAAAACACAAAGCATAGCTGAATAAAATTGCATTGAAAGAATAGAATAAAAGATAAAGGGGTTCAAAATCTTCTCTAAAAAAGAGTACATGATCTGTCTCCCCAAATGCTCTGAATAATATCTCTCTCGAGCTCTCTCTGAATTCTAAAAACTAAGATCCCAGCCAACAATGGCTGAAAACCTAATATATACAAGCCAACATACGATCTGGGACACTTTTGTAATAAATGGAACTTCAGGGGCCAAAGTGCATCAGATACTCCAGTGCTAAATGGTCTGTGTGGACCACGACCTTGGAGCCAACAAGACACTGTATGAATTTCTCAAAAGCGAAGACCAGAGCTAGCAGTTCCTTCTCTATTGTTGCATAATTCTTCTGAGCTTCATCCAATGTCCTGCTTGCATAGTAGATTTCGTGTAGCTTCTTGTCTTTCCTCTATCCCAGCACTTCTCTAACTGCAAAATCGCTGGCATCACACATCACTTCAAATGGTAAGTCCCAGTCTGGAGGCTGCACAACAGGAGCTGTCACCAAAGCTTGTTTAATCTGTTCAAAAGCAGACTTACATTCTTATGTGAACTCAAACTTCACATCTTTGTAGAGAAGTGCAGTAAGAGGTCTTGCAATCTTGCTGAAGTCCTTGATGAATCTTCTGTAGAACCCAGCATGACCTATAAAACTCCTCATTGCCTTGACTGAATCAGGTGCTTGCAGACTTGTCATCACTTCAATTTTCACCATATCCACTTCTTTGCCATCTCTAGAGACTCTGTGATCAAGAACAATGCCAGCTTGTACCATTAAATGACACTTCTCCCAATTTAAAACCAAGTGCTTCTCTTCATATCTCTGCAGAACTGCACACAAGTTGTCCAAACAGCTCTTGAAGAAAGACCCATAAACTGAGAAGTCATCCATGAAAACCTCCATAAACTTCTCAATCATGTCAGTGAAGATTGACATCATACATCTCTGGAAGGTTGCAGGAGCATTACACAGTCCAAAAGGCATTATGCGGTATGCAAAGGTGTCATAATGACAAGTAAAGGTGGTCTTCTCCAGATCATCTGCATGGATGGAGATCTGAAAGAAGCCTGAATATCCATCAAGTAAGCAGTAGTACTTGTGATTTGCCAGCCTCCCAGCATCTGGTCGATGAAAGGTAGAAGGAAGTGATCCTTCCTTGTGGCTGCATTCAGCTTCCTGTAATCGATGCACATTATGTGTCCTGTCACTGTTTTGTTTGGAATCAGCTCATCCTTGTCATTCTTCACCAATGTAACTCCTCCTTTCTTAGGGACCACGTGGACAGGACTGACTCAAGCGCTGTTTTATATAGGATATATGATTCCAGCGTTCAAGAGCTTCATGATCTCCTTCTTGACAACATCCTGCAAGTTCGGATTCAGTCTCCTCTGGTGCTCTACTGATGATTTCGATTCATCCTCCAAGTGTATCCTATGCATGCACAAGTCTGGAGAAATCCCTGAAATATCATCAAGAGAATAGCCAAGAGCTTGGAGAAATCTGCGCAGCTTACTTAGTAAAAGGGTGAGCTCTGCATTGTTCAATGAAGCATTAACAATAACAGGATAAGTGGAGTTTTCTCCAAGGAAGGCGTACCTTAGCCCTGCAGGGAGTTGTTTAAGCTCAACTTTTGGTGCTTTTTCTGCACTCCAATCGCCAATTACAGCAGCTTTCGCAGATGAAGTGACAAGCTCATCCTGTGAAACTAGTTGCATCACATGTGCAGAAGCATCCATCATCCTTGTGTAACCTGCAACAGCTGCATCCTGATGCTCAAACTCTGTTGTAGAAGTGGTCAATGCCCTCTCCAAGGGGTCTTCAGGACTCATCTCTTGGAATATCTGCTCAGCAAGGTTGGTGAGAACATCCACATAGAAGGTCTGTCGATCAATAGTTGGCCTCTTCATCAGCTTGTCCATTTCGAACTGCATCACCAAGTCACCAACATTCAGCTCGATCTTTCCCTTCCTGACATCTATGATAGCTCCAGCAGTAGCCAGGAAAGGTCTGCCAAAAATTAGAGGATCTTTGGGTTCTTCTCCATACTCTAGAACCACAAAATCAGTAGGAATCATACAATCTCCTACTTTGATGGGCACATCTTCTATCACTCCCTCAGGAACTCTAACTGATCTATCAGCTAGGACAAGAGATATCCTAGTAGCTTTAAAATCAGTCATCCCTAAACTCTTGGCAACGGAATGAGGCATCAAGGTCACACTAGAACCAAGATCACACAATGATCTCTCAAATATGTTAGAAAAGATTGTGCACTCTAATATAAAACTCATAGGATCTGAAAGCTTCTCGGGTACTCTGTTCTGAATCACTGCACTGACCTGGTCGTTGATCATCATTGCTCCTTACTCTAAGCTTAAGTTGTTGGTCACCATCTGATAAACGGCTTTCTTATGCTCTAATGCAGCAGAGAGGCTATCAAAACTCTAATGCACGCAATGTTGTAGTAAAGCAAGCAGAAGAGTGTCAATCCACTTCTAGGCGATAGAGAATCCACAGAGAATGCAAGGTCTAAGGCAAATCTAAGCAAAATGAGACAGTTTATGAGAAATTATCTAAAAACTAAATGCAGCAACCTAAACAGGATGAAACCTATTTTAAAAATACTAGAAAGGAAGCAACTACCACGAGAAACAAACAGATTAATTAAAGGAAGGAGCTTCGAATTGTTAAAATTCGACTAGTGGATCGACCACAAGATCGACCACTAGATCGAGCAGTAACGATCGATCTCGTCTAAAACCGTAAGAACGACGAATCTAATGACCAGGATGCTATCAGATAACAAGCGAAAGATGAAATGAGACGTAAATATGCTAAAAGAAAGGGCTTTAGGGTTGAGATTCAAGTAAAGGGTTTCAAAGGATCGATCTTGGGTTTGAAACTTTAGATCGACTCACTTGGTGAGGATCTCTAAGCCTCGAAAACAAAACAAGATCTATCCGTGGCTTTCGGTATAGATCACTCTTTCATCCTCTCCTCCAAACCCATGGCTTTTGGTGGAAAGAGAGGTCGAAAGGCAAGGAAAACAGATTTCGAGTAATGGCTTAACTAGTCCCCCAAACTTCCATGGCTTTTGGGAAGGGGTAACTAGTCTCTAAGGTGTGATCTTCCGAGGCTCCTGGATCCTGTCAAGGTAAGGAACCTCTCGGATCATGAAGCTCTTGGCGTGAGAGTCTTCAAACGTTAAGCTTTCAACACCTTAGAAGAGATAGCCTTAAAAACGTTTAGAAAACAAACCAAGATCGAACCTTTTCTACCCTTTAATCCTCTCAACCCCGAACCCAAAGTAAACTACTCACTACACATAGAGTAAATCAAGCAAAGCGGAAGAAATGAAACGATAAACATGAACGAAAACTCGATTAAACGATAAGGATTCGAATACAAAAGCTTCAAAAGAAAACTGGTTCAACAATGGTGTTCTTCACGAAAACGAGAGAGAAAACATGAAAGAAAAGATAAGAAATCTAAAAGTTATTGAAAAAGCATCTCGCCGCCTTGCCTAAAATGCCCAAACAATCCAATGGTCCCCCCTTCGCTAACAGCCAAAAACGGTTGAAAGGACAGAAATCGACCACTGGATCGAGTGGTTCTCTCGATCACATCCGGGCATCGTGTCTTCGGCTCGATCCAGGTCTCGATCTTCATCGGCGAATCGAGTGTTGCATCCGATCTCGGTATCGATCTTCGGGTGGATCGAGTGGTGTACTCGATCTGGCTCTCGCTCTGCATGGCGTCATTTACGTCCGTACCGATTGATCGATTGCTTCACTCGATCTCCGTCTCGATCATTTTCCTTGGATCGCCTAGTTGGCTCGATCTTCTGGTCGATCAACTCCTAGATCAACCGGCCATGCTCGATCTGCTCCTCGATCACTGGTCCTTAGCATATTCCCGAGCTCCCATGAACTGCTACATCAGCCTCCACACCTCCACGAACCTCCATGACTCCAAAGCAGCCAGAAACAACCTGAATGTGATGCAAAATGCAGAGAAAATGCACATGCTGATGCAAGAATGCTCTAGGACCCTAAGTGATGCAATCTAACCTAAAACATGATACAAATGCATGAAAAACTACCTAATGAGTATGCAAAATGTATGCAATATGCAATGACATCACCATCCTCTTCATGTACCTCCTTATAACAGGAGTAATCCTCACAGCATCAATCAATGGGATCTCAATGACCAACTTGTCCATGATAGCCTTGCATTTAGCATCTTCAAGCACTTGTTTAGACTTCTTAGAATGCTTAGGATAGGGTATCTTGGGCTTATACACCGTTTTCTTAGCATTAGTTGAAGTCTCAGTCGAAACTGTAGTTGGTCGCAACGGGTGACAAGCGTCATCCCTCTGGTGTCACTTGTCACTCGTTTTAGAGAAGTCACAATTTTCTGCTCGAAGTGGGTGACGAGCGTCACCCACCTGGTGATGGTCGTCACCAGTTTATGAAGAAGAGGTATCAGGCTCTTGTAAAGTGTGTGACGAGCGACACCCCTCCTGGGTGACGATAATCACCCATGGTTGTTCAGCAGAGATTTCATCTTCTTCAAACTCTTCAAGTCCAACGAATTCTCTTGAGCTCAAATCTTTCTGCAACACTGGTTGCAGGTTCTTTCCACTCCTCAATGTGATGGCATTCACATGGTGCTTGAGGTTAGAATCAGTCCTTCCAGTAAGGAATCCTTGTTGCCTCTGAACAGCTCCTGCAGTTTGAGCAACCTGCACATCAAGCTTATTCATGTGAGAATTCAGACTCTCAATTTTCCCATTCATATCTTGATACAGCGAATCCATCTTGCCATTGAAGTCCACTGTCATCTTCTGCTGTCCTTGTAGGAGTTATTCTAATATAGCTTCCACCTTGTTGTCTTGTGGAGGTGCAGGTTGATAGGAAGAAGACCTATAATTTCTGTTGAAATTGCTGCTGTTCTGGTAAGGTTTCTGGAATTCTGTCTTCTGGAACTGAGGCTTGGGCGTGTAAACAGGCGAATTATGATTTCCTGTGAATGTATTCTTCTGATTATTGTTGTTGTATCCTCTGTTCCATTGCTGATTCCCAAACTTTTGACCCTGAAATCCTCCAGCATTGATGAAATTCACATCTTCCTGCTCAATCTCCTTTGGATTATCGAAAGTCTCTACCTCTGCAGCAAAGTGAACTGACTTCTTTCCCACCAGAAGGCTATGCATGCTTTCCAGCTTAGCCTTAACTTCAGAAATCTGATTCCCATCATCCAAACCAGCTTGTTTCATCCTCTGAAAATCTGCATTCTTGGTGCTGTTGCTGCAGGCCAAGTTCTCAATCAACATGATTGCTTCTTCTGGTATATTGGTGTTAAAGTTGCCACTGCTTGAAGCATCCACCGCCATATGATACTCCCAATCAATGCCTCTGAAAGAGATCCCAAGCAACTGCACTTGATTGAAGCCATGGTGAGGACAGTCATTTTGATAAGACTTTTATCTCAACCAAGAAGCTTTAAAAACTTCAGTAGGCCCTTGGGTAAATTATGAAATTTTCGTCCTCAAGTCTTCTGATATGGCATCATCATAGAAGTTGTTCAGAAATTGATTGTCAGCGAACCAGGCTCTAGTTGCTTCAGCGAATAAGCTGCATCTCCTCCTAGAGAATGAGGAAAAAGCTTGCAGAATAGGAAGTCATTGCTAACTCCATTAATTTTGACGCTTGAAGCCAAATCCTCAAACCTCTCAATGTGGTCCATAGGGTGCTCATGTGGCAGACCATGGAAAGGATGCTGACCCACAAGCTGATAGTAGACAGGTTTGAGCTCAAAATCATTCATCTGGAAAGCAGGAGGGCAGATTGCAGCTCTGTTGGCATAGAACTGATCAGCTCTGTTGTAGTCTCCTAGAGTTCACTGCACAAAACGTCCAGCAATGTTTACAGCTTCATCTGGGGCTTGCTGAATCACCTGTTCAGCTATGACATCCCCATTCTCATCCAGTCTCTGCCCTTCTTCATTCCTCATGTTTCCATCTCTATCAACCAAGTGACCTTCTCCGTTTTCGACCAAAAAAAGTGGAGCAACCATTGTAGACTGTTTCTTAGCTTTCCTGATGGTCCTCTCCAACTTAGCTAGCTCGTCAATGTTCAAGGTCAAAAGCTCCTTCTCTTTGTTGCTCCTGGTACTGCGATTAGGCATACACCTGAAACAAACACAAGAAAAGTAGCAGAAAGTCAGTACACAAATAAAAACTTAGACAAAATCCTAATACTAAAAATCGATAGGTAGCTATTGCTCCCCGGCAGTGGCGCCAAAAAATTGATAGAGCTCAGGTATTACCCAAATAATTAACTGCAAGTGCACATATATGCAGATGTAGTATATACGGTTACCGAATCCCAAGGGAGCAAGTAAACTACACTAAAGAGTTCAGATTGGGATTAAGCTAAGCAGTATGATATAAATGTAATTCAAAGTAACTAAAAGTATGAAAGCAGGCGATTTTGATTGATCTAAGTTTCATAAGACTAAAAACGCTAAGTAAGGACAATTCGTAGGTTGAATCCGAGAGTAGAATGCATGCATCAGGAATGAATTTAAAACCGTCTAGAATATGAATCGCAGATATATAGCTAATCAATTTTCATTTCAGAAGTTAAATCATAGAGTTTCAAATCTTTTTGCAAACCCTAACAATCTAAACATGCATTAAAGATCAAGTTCAATCATTCACAAAACTTCTAAGTCAAATCTCTTTGCACTAAGTTGTTTTGCTCATCTAATACTAGTTCAGGTTATCAATAATGCTCTCACATATATTTAACAATCTATGATTTTTGGATTTCTAGATGATGTGTCTAAGAAATCAGTTTTAAAACAAGCAGAGATGAAGAACCAAAATATATTCTTAACAGTTTTGCAATTCTACAAACCCTTCATCAACCTTTGAAAAGCCCTAAATTAACTAGCAAATTACTCATACATGATCATGGAAACACAAAGCATAGCTGAATAAAATTGCATTGAAAGAATAGAATAAAAGATAAAGGGGTTCGAAATCTTTTCTAAAAAAGAGTACATGATCTGTCTCCCCAAAAGCTCTGAATAAAATCTCTCTCAAGCTCTCTCTGAATTCTAAAAACTAAGATCCCAGCCAAAAATGGCTGAAAACCTAATATATACAAGCCAAAACACGATCTGTGACACTTTTGTAATAAGTGGAACTTCAGGGGCCAAAGTGCAAATAATGCTCCATCTTTTAATCAACAAGTCACGATTCCTTCTTTACGGGTGGCGAGCGTCACCCTTGAGTGGTGACGATCGTCACCCAAATCTGATTTCGCCTTCCGAGTTGCACACTTCGTGGTTGATTCTTGTAATGATCCAAAAAGCTCCAAACCTCCAATCGTGCTCCTGACATGCGTTAACCTGCAAAGACTATACTAGGACTCTAAAAAGACCAAAATGACTCAATAAAAAGGACTTATACCATGGTTAAAGCCATAAAAACCATGATATATCACAAATCGCCTGCTTTTGCTTATTTCGTTATTTCACTTTTCATACATTCATTACCCCTTAGCATTACTCCCTTGGGATTTGATAACCCGTTGTGCTACAACTGCATTCCTGTGCACTTGCAATAGTACTCAAAATGGGTAAAATAGACCCTTATCAAGTTTTTGGCCCGTTGCAGGGGAGTAATAACTGCCTATAGATTTTAGTATTAGGATTTTGACTAGGTTTTATTTTGTTTACTAACTTTCAGTGATTTTTCTTGTGTCTGTTTCAGGTGTATGCATAATCGCAGTACCATCAACAAACTCGCTAAGTTGGAAAGTACCAACAGGAAAGCTAAGAAGCAAGCTGCAATGGCCAATCTGATTGTCTTGTTCACATATGCAGAAGGTCACTTGGTTGACAGAGAACAAAACAAGAGGAACAAAGAGGGGCAGAGACTGGATCAGAATGGCGATGTTAAAGTTGAACAGGCAGTTCAACAAGCTGGTGATGATGATGGGCATTTTATTCAGCGCACTCTGGGAGATTGCAACAGACCAGACCAGTTTTATGCCAACAGAGCTGCAATCCGCCCTCTTGCATTCCAGAGAAACGATTTTGAGCTCAAGCCTACCTACTATCAACTTGTGGGTCAGCATCCTTTTCATGGCCTTCCACATGAGCATCATATAGACCACATAGAGAGATTTGAGGATCTGACTACAAGTATTAAGGCCAATGGAGTTAGCAATGACTTCCTGTTATGCAAGCTATTCCCCTACTCTCTTGGAGGAGATGCAGCTTATTGGCTAAAGCATCTTTTCTCAACAACTTCTATGATGATGCAAGGTCAGAAGAGTTGAGAACAAAAATTACTTCATATTCCAAGGACCCACTGAGGCTTTTAAGGCTTCCTGGTTGAGATTCAGATCTTATCAAAGGAACTGTCCTCATCATGGTTTCAATCAGGTGCAATTTCTTGGCATTTTCTTCAGAGGCATTGACTAGAAATATCAGATGGCGCTGGATGCTGCTAGCAGTGAAAACTTCAACACCAGGATTCCAGAAGATGCAATCACATTGATTGAAAACTTGGCATCCAGTAACATCACCAAGAATGCTGACTTTCAAAGGATGAAGCAAGCTGGTGTGAATGATGGAAACTGATAGCAAGGTTTTGTCTAGCTAGTCAAATCCTAACACACTCATGTCATTGCAGCATCTAAGGTATCAATCCATCTAGGTTCATAAGACACTAAGAATGCAGTAAATCACTAAAGTTAAGCCACATTCAAGAAAGCAGTTGTGATCAAACTAAACAAGACTAAACAGCACAGATTTAAAGCAGGAAATTCAAATAGAATAAAGCAAGGATCAAAGATGGGGGTTATTGGTTAAGAGGGGATCAGAACCTAACTAGTGATGCTTCAAAACCATTCAAACAATGCTATCTTCTAGGCATATGATTCACATTTATAACTAGCTCAATTCCTTGACACTAATCAGTTTGCTAAACACACATTTCAGATAAATCCCTTTATTCAAACACATGACCAGCAAGCATTTAAAACAGAACTCCAATCCTCTAAAGTTAAAATGCACCTTAGACAATAAATTACTTAGGCTAAGCAAACAAATCCTCTAAGAGACTCACAATAGCATTTCATCAAACACTTATCAGGCATATGAGAAAGCCAAGATACTAAACAAGCCTGGCCAAGACTAATCTAGTGTTAAGCACATCTAATATAGAGAAGATAATCATATTAAGCATAAAACATCACTAATCTAGTCCTAAAACCCCTCTAATCTATCCTATCTCAAACCCTAAATAGGATTACTCACTAGCCATAATAAAAAAAACAGATTCCAAAGAGAAATAATGGTTAAGCACGATTAGAAAGCAGAATAAACAAGAATAGATTAAAGGCAAATGCATAATTTCACTAAATCAAACTAGTTCTTATAAAGCAAAGCTGGAAAATGAAAAGTTTTAAGTACAAGAACAGAAGAAAAATAATAAGATCGTAGTTACCTAACCATTTTAGGACTTTAGTATTTATAGGGGAACTTAGAAACCCCTAGCAAACCAAGATTAAACCAAAAATAGGCTGACTCGGATGGACCATATCGGCCTTGTACATCGATACTCACATCAATATCAAATCTTCGTCTGGGTTGTATCGACATGGCCTGGTCAATATGCTGGTCGATACGTAAGGCTCCAAGAATGTATCGTCTTGACTCTCCTTGGTGTAAAGTCGATATAATCGCCCTTTAGATAAGGCTTATCGGGCAGACACATCGATACAGCACCTCAGTATTGTCATGTCTTTGTGTATCGGTTTGGTACGTCGATACACTGCTCGGTACGGGCTCCCTTCTGCTGTACCGAGGTCCTCCTTAGTCGATATGCTGCCCTTACACCACTCTCTTGCTGTATCGACTTGAAGTGGTCGATACTCACATCGATATGCTCCATATCGATCAGATCACATCGATATTGTCATCGATAATAGCCCATCCGACCTTGTCATTCTCCTTGCTTCATTCTCAGCTCACGTCCATTGCACCACTTAGCCTACAAACTCCTTCTAGTACCTGAATAAAACTCCAAATGCATGCAAAATGCAATGCAACTCCTAAAACTACACTAACTTCTAAATGTATGCAAATGGGACAAGAAGAAGCAAAATATGCACGTTTAAAGACTAAAACTAGTGATGAATGCAAGCTAAAATGGTATAAATAATGGAGATATCAACACTCCCACACTTGTCTTTTGCTTGCCCTCAAGCAAATAAACTAAGACAAGGAGGAAGTGAAATTTGAAGGTGGGCATTGAAATCCAAAAAGTTAAGGTAAAGAAGTGAAATAAATGTTTAAGTGCCTAAGTGTAGGATACAGAACACAATCAGTTATACTTCAAAGAACCTAGCCATGCCTATCCAGTTTTAAAATCATCTCTAGCTTAACTTAGTCAAATGCTCAAATCAGTCAATTCCTTTAATTCATTTTAACTTTGTAATCAAGTTAATCATGTTTAAGCAAATCAAGTGGAATCATTTGGCTTAGGGTTAATGTCATGAGATAAAAATGATCTCATCAAAATGTGGGTTCAAATGCAAGGGCTTCTCTTAAAGAGGAATGAACTTAGGCATAATGCTAAAGGTAAAGCACAACTTATGCATACAAGGATATATTCCTATCTACCCAATGCCTAAGAATGTTCTAAACCCCAAAACTCTTAACACAAATCAAACCCAAGCCTAGCTACCCTTTCTTCATCACTCCCACACTCTCCACCCTTTGCTATTTTTCAGGGAAGCTTCTTCTTTGATCTCATCATGTCGTGGCCTTCTTTTTGCTCCTTTTTCGTGGGCGTCTTCTTTTTGTATTGGGGAGTCTCCTTTTCTTCATCATTTTGATGTATTAGGCTTTGGGGCCTTCTTTGTTGTTGTTGCTGAGACTCCATCTTCATAATGGCCACCTTTTTTGAGCTTATTTGGTTCCACACATGCTGAGTTTTTTCTTGCTTCCTCTCTCTCATTCCCTTTTCCCTTTACTTTCTCTCTGCTCTCACTCTCTCCTTTTAGATCATTATAACACCCAAATCCGCCCACACCTATAACTACCATCCTAAACCTATGTCTAACTCAAAGTGAAGAGCTAGTTCTACATAGTAATCAATCCTTGTAGTGCCAACCTAACACTTTATGCTTAGTTCATTCAAAAATATGCCTCATACACAAAAGATAGTGTTTAGGTTTGAAAGAAAGGTAAGGTTAAGGTGTGGTAACTGTCCCCTAATGATGAGGATCAGATATTTGAACTATGAATAGAGGTAAAAAGGAAGAAAAAAGTCCAAATATGTATATGGGTAATCCATAAAACCACTTTTCATTGCAAAAACATGACAATTATCAATTCAAATTAATGTCCTAATAAATAGAGATAGTTTTCAAAGAGCAAGCGATTTCAGCATGAGACTAGAGGATCAAATTTAGCATTCAAGAGCATGGTTCAGCCTTAGTTTCTAACTTCTTATGATGCATTAAACATTTAGCCACTTAGGCATTCAAATCATTCCTAAATACTTAGCATTTTACAAGGAATTATCATCATCATGCCCTATGCAAATACAATGCAACCTACATGAAAAATACTAGACAATCCTAAACAAATGAATGCAACTATACGCTTTTCTTTTTGGCTTGCAAAAGATACAAAATTTTCAATTTTTTCAATTTTTTTTTTTTTGGTTTTTTAATGCACTTAGATGAATGCATGAGACTCAAAAATATATAAAATGAAAAAACTAAGAAAAGAACAAACAATGTCAAACCCCAAATCCCTCCCCCACACTTAAATTACACAATCTTTTGTGTAATAAAAGAATGAAAGAGAGAAGCAACCGAAATATATTACAAGAATTTTAAAAAAAAAACGCAATGTTATAAATAATGGAGGAGTTTTTGGTATATTAGAAGGTGGTGTGGGAGGTGTAGGAGGTGTAGGAGGCTCCTGAAATGTCCTCCATGAGGTCAATGTTGTGGCTCCTTGTTGGGCGCTCCCTCCTTGTGTGTCTCCTCCTCTTTGGCGCTTCTTGACAGGATGCTCTTGGTGGCACCCTAGCTCTCACTTCCTCATAACCAGCAAAGGAGCGCCTTCTACTAGGAGCTTTAGCTACTCCTTGGATTTCAGCTTCTTGCTCTTGTTGATGAGCAGAACTAGAAGCTCCACTAGACTTCTTCTTTAAGTTCTTGATTTGTGCCTTCATGCTCTTCACCAACTTCTTGATGGTTTTTTCTTGCCATTTGCTCCATCTTTGCGAGAGGTTGATGTGTTCATGGACTTTCTTCAAAGGACCACCTTGGTGTGTGAAATAATAGGGCTGGAAGTGGTACTCCTCATTGTTGTAGCTTGGAACATCTGATTTTTTCTCTTCTTATATTCCTTCTCCCATTTGCCATCCTTCATAAATCACAAGTGGATAGTCTCCTTGAGGAAGAGGGTTGTTGGCGCCGTGGTGAGTGTATGAGGATGGAGCGCCAGTTTGGTAGAGAAGTTCTTGGGGCATGGCAAAGAGAAAGCTGTTGGGGTTGGAGAAGGATGTGAGATGCACATTAGGGGGAAGAAGCTTGGCAGCTGATCCATCTTCTTGGATGAAGTTGTAGATGAACTTGTCACTCACACTCTCTCCTAAGAATATTTCTTTCTTCAAATATGGCAAGTCTAAGTATCTGATCTTGACTGTTGCTGGTCCACTCTCAACTCCTGCAGCTTCCATCAATTGTGTAATAAGTCCAGCACAATACAGCTTTGTCGCCTTGTCATCATTAGTTGTTAACCAATATTTGATGACCAAAAGTTGCTACATGAAGATGGCGACCATTCCAGTTGTCCCATCTGATCCCTTGAGCACAACTCCTTGCCTTGTGCAGTCAAGGACGCTCATAAGACTTTGCTCAGTGAGCTCCCATTCTCTTCCTTCAACAGCTCCACATTCTTTCCTTGCAAAGAGAGTATGCGCCAATGCCTTGTGCACATATCTGATGGCTGGATTTCTGATCAAAAAAGCCTTGCTTCTTCTTGGCTTGAAAGCGCCCTTAGCCACATGCTCCCAAAGGCTGCTCATCTCTTCTTTGCTAACCCCCAGATTCTGTCCTCTAGCGCTTCTATAAGAGAATCCAAAAGCATCTTCAATTTCTGAGAAGGACATCCTATAGTTCTTCTTGGAAACTCTGAAGGTGATGAAGCCATCACCATCTTCTTCAGGAGTCTCCTCTCCTGGCTCATAGAATGTCACTTCAAAACTTGCAAAGAATTGAAGCACTTGGTCCTTGTTGGCTGAATAAAGAGTTTTCACCAGCTTTATGAGCTCCATTGTCTCAAGCATAGAAGAGCCGTCTTCATAGATTTCCAAGGCCTTCATAGATGGCACATGGGGATATCTTGTTGGTCTCACATCCACCTTTTGCAGCTTGTCATATAGCTGCCTTTGAGCCGGGGTGGTGCCCTTCGTCTTTTGGGGAACTTGCTCACTAGCGCCAGCATCAGCTCTCTTTTTACCTCGTGACTTGGCGCTTGGACTCCCAACTTCTTTAGCATTGCTCTTTGCTTTCTCTTGCTTCTCAGCCTCTTTGTTTGCTTCACTCCTTGTTGTTCTCCTCATGGTAAATTCTCAAAAGAGAAATCAGAACCAGTAGAATGAACAAAAGAAAAAACTTAATATTGTTAAAGTCACAAAAGGAGGAGTTTATTTACTTAAAAGTAAACTTATATCAGTTGTGAAGCAACTAAATTTTATTTACTTAAAAGTAAACTTATATCAGTTGTGAAGCAACTAAATAAGCGATGCATGCAAATGATTCATCAAACAAAATTTATCATCTAATTAAAAAGCATAAGTCCTAGCATGGTGAAACTAAACAAATGGATGAAAATGCTAATGCAAAGCAAAATAAATAAATTTGACAAGCAAATAAAATCTATATAAAATGCTCCAGAATCAAAAACAGTGATTCACCATGCAAAAGAAACAAATTAACTAAGAAGCAATAATCATTTAGCAAGCATGCAACCACTTGATAAAATTAAGGTCTTAGGTGCATAAAACAAATTCTAAACAGTTGAAAAGCTAAGAGATATTACCTTTAGTGGTTTGGCTCTCTTAAACATTTAAGAAACTAAATATTTCGAAATTTTGTGGTTGTAAACAAGAAATTGAAAGTAAGAAAGAGAGAATGGTGGATTAGTTTATATAGAAGGTTGGAGAATCTTTTTATAAGGAGCAAGAGAACAAGGAGTGTCTAAGAGATGTCCCACTTGTGCTTGGGAAGGGGAAGGATTCAAATTTAAAATCCTTGATCTAGTTTGACCAAGAAGGGAAAAATTTTGAAATGACGAAGACTTACCTCGGGTGCAATATCGACTTCCTATGTCGATGTTCTGATTGATATTGATCATATCGACTTGGTTTGGTTGATATGCATGCCGATATCTGCTGTCTGGGTCGTTGTATCGACTTGTATGCATGTCAACACTGCCTTGCACCTTTTGTATCGATGTCCATTATCTCGATACATAGTCCGATGATCATCCATATCGAGCTAGCAGCTCGATATGTAGCTTAATGTGATCATGCAATATAGCATATCGTACTATTACCTCGATATGTACATCGATACACCTAGACTTATGCTGAGTAGCATCTATTCATTCGTTTTTCAAGGTGTATCAACATGAGACGTCGATATGCACCCCGATTTGCCTTAAAAAGGGCGATTAATCGCCTTTTATCCTCTCAGTTAAGGCATATCGATGTGTTATGTCGATACCGTGCTGGATATACACCCCTTGGTGTCATATCGACCTGGTACATTGATACATGTGATCGATATTGGTACCGGTTTGAGGTATATCGATCTGTTTGTGATCTGATACATTGCATGTTAAGGCGTATCAGTTTGCACCTTATCCCAGTACACTGATCGGTACAAAATCCTCTCATGTGTATCGATCAGTATCACCCCGATATACACGTCGATACCAGTCCAAGACCTCAGTATCGAGCAAGACATGCTTGATATGGACTGTATCGATATGCTTTCGCCGATATGCTTGTCGATATTGACCCTTCTTCGTCTCATTCCTTCTTCCAAGCTTGGTTCCTCTTCACTCAGCTTTAACCTGGTTACTAGGGACACTCAAAAACACCCATATAAGCATAAAAACATAAAAATGCAAAACTATGTACAAGGATACCATGGGATTGCTTCTCATGTGTGCTTGTTTAGAGTCACTTAGCTTGACTTTCCTCAGCTCCTTAGTTGAGGTGAGGAGGAGGAGTTTTGGAACTCCTTTATGTTGCCTTGCTTCCCTTGACTTTTCTGGTGACTCCATCAATCTTCAACACAGCAAAGGGTTTGGATTTGCCTCCTTCCTTCAGCTTGTAGTGGATCTTACCATACTTAGAGTAAAAGGGCTTCAAGACCACCTCATCTTCTTTAGTACTCAGCAAAATTTCATTCACAGAACCAGAACCAGCCACTTCGAGGACCTCCTCTTCAGTGGTATCAACAAACATCTTGGACAGACAGCAACCATCAAAGCTTGTACCCACATAACCATCAAACTTTGGCCAATGCTCCCCAACTTTCTTCAGCTTCTTTACCTCCATTGAGAAGGCTTGCTCATCTTCCAGCTTGTTGCCTTTGGAGTCAAACTTCAGCACTTTCTCCTTGTTTAACCACAGCTCTATTGTGCACTCCTTTGCATCAAAAACTGCTCCAGCTGATGCTAAGAACGGTCTTCCTAGAATGATAGCATTCTTGATCTTCCCTTCAACATCTAAAACCAGGAAATCTGTTGGGATGACCACTCCTTCAATCATTGGCATATCTTTAAGAGCTCTAAGTGGTGCCTTTCTTGTGCCATCAGCTATGGTTAGAGAGACATTACTCTCCTGAAATGAAGCGTATCCAAGCGCTCTAGCAGTAGAGGATGGTAGAAGGTTGATACTTGCTCTAAGGTTACAAAGACAGCTCTTGAAAGTTTTTCCTTTCAACTCACAAGGCAAGGTGAAGCAACCTGGATCTTCAAGCTTCTTGATGTTCAATACCTCAGTCTTGGCAATGGCTTCTTTCAGCTCTGTCCCAACATCAAGACCTTTAAGATTCATCTGGTTGGCATAGAGAGTGGTGTACTTTTCCACAAGCTGTTACTTAAACCTTCCAGGAAAGGGGAGAGCTGGCTTGTAAGGAGAATGATCATAGATTCCAGTTTCTTTCTCAGCTTGAACCTTCCCAAGTATCCTACTCTTGTGCTCTTCCTTAGTGGCTGCTGCTTCAAGGGACTCTTCCTTTTTTTTCTTTTTTGTTGGCGTTAGTTACAAAAACTCCTCTCCCCAACTCTGAAAGTCAATGTCCTCATTGAGCAATGAAAGGAATTCTTCAATGACAGCTTCCTCTTCAGCTGAGAAAGTTTCTTCTTCAATGACAGCTTCCTCTTCAGCTGAGAAAGTTTCTTCTTCAATGACTATGGCGTTGCAGAACTCCTTAGGATTAGCTTCTGGTTTTCCAGGGAGGTTTCCTTGAGTTTTAGGGCCAACAATGCCCTTGTTGTTCTCAAGTGTCTTCACTCTTGCAGCCAATCCATCAAACTTGTTAGTAATCTCAACATTTAATGAGTCCATCCTGTTGTAAACCTTAACAAACTTCTTTGTGATCTCCACATTAGTAGCTTATTGCCCTTAAATGAGTTGTTGCAGCAGTCCTTTCACTTCAGCATCATTGGTGTTAGATGAACTTGCTTGACCTTGACAGAAACAAGAAAGAGCAAACTATGTATGCTGGAAATTGCCTTTCCTTGGTGCATAACCTTGGTTGAATAGCGTAAAAGGCCTTGTCTGATTCCCTTAAGGTTGTTGTTGAGGGTCAACTTGGTTGTAGGGGTTGGCAACATTGTTGCTTCTATAGGAAAAGTTTGGGTTAGGTCTGTAGTTCCCATAACCATTGTAACCTCCTTGATTCCCCAAGTAGTTCATCTCTTCTACTTGTAACTCCTCTTCAATAGGCAACTCCACCCATTTCACCAACATAGTTAATTTCTTTATGTTGCACTTGTAGCAGCTTGTCAAGCATAGTGTTCAGCTCTTTCAACTCTCTACTTGTAGATGATAGGGCTCAGGTTTTACCCAATTAATTTACTGCAAGTGCACAGCAATGCAGATGTAGTATATAGGGTTATCGAATCCCAAGGGAGTAAGTTAACTGCACTAAAGAATTCAGGTTCGGATTAAGCTAAGCAATAAGTAATGAATGTAATGCAAAACAACAAAGTAAATGCAAGTGGGCGTTTTTGAGATTGCTCTTAAAGTTCAGAAAGCTAAAGGCGCTAAATCAGGACATTTCGCAGGTTGAATCCGAGAGTGTAGAATGCATGCAATCAAGAATGAATTAAAACCGTCTAGAACATGAAACACAAAGATATAACTAATCAATTCTCATTGCATAAATTATCTATGTCTAAATCACAGAGTTTCAAATCTCTTTGCAAACTCTAACAACCTAAACATGCAGTACCGATCAGGTTCAATTGTTCACAAAACTCCTAAGCCAAATCACTTTGCAAATAGGCATTTTGCTCATCTAATACTAGTTCATGTGAATAGTAATGTTCTCATCTATTAAACAACCTAGAATTTTTGGATTTCCAGAGGATGTATCAAAGAAATCGATTGTGAATGCAAGTATAGATGAAGAACCAATAGGTTTTCCTAACAGCTAAAGCGATTCTACAAACTCTACATAACCTTTGAAAGACCCTAACTTAACTAACAGACTACTCAGACATACTGAATTGAGAAAATATCATGAATAGAATATATTGCATAAAAGATATAAGAAATAAAGATAAAGGAGTTCGAAATCTGCTCTGAAGTAGTCTGATTTGTCTCTTCAAAAGCTCTGGTACAAATCTCTCTCTTTGTCTCTCTAGAAAATAAGATACAAGATCCCTCATAAAAGCCAAGAGAATGGCTGAAAAACCTAATATATAAGCTAAAACACGAGCTGATGTCTTCTTGTAAATAATAGAACTTTTGGGGTCAAAACTGCAGTTTCCTCTCAATCTTTTAACAATAGTCGCGACTCCTTCCCAGATACGGGTGACGAGCGTCACCCTTGGGTGGTGACGATCGTCACCACAGCCAAACGATGCCTTCTGAATTGCACACTTTGGGGCTGTATCTTGCAATGCTCCAAATAGCTCCAAAACCTCCAATTATACTCCAGACATGCTATAACCTGCAAAGACTCTACTAGGACTCTAAAAAAACCAAAAAGACTCAATAAAAAGGACGTATACCATGGTTAAAAACCATAAAAACCATAATATATCAACTCCCCCAGACTTAGCTTTTGATTGCCCTCAAGCAAACATTAGACAAAGAATAAGGTCGAGGTTTGAAAACAGAAACAGTCAAGTAAACATTAGGAACGCCACATTGATCAACACTTTCGAATCCACACACCACAGAACCAACACAAGATCAAATTTCAGTCTAGTCATCACAAGCTTAACAAATCTCTCAAGTCCAGTTCAAGCTCCTTCAAGAAATCTGAAATCTCTACTGCTAACTCCTTATATTTATCTAAGTGTGATATCTCATCAATGTTTTATCAACTCAATCACTTACAGATTCTTTTCCCTTCCTTAACACTGAACAAGTCAACCTCAACATAGCTCTCCTATTTGCTTTTCCCTTTTCTGATTTTTTTATTTTTCTTTCACTTCTTTTCTTTTCATATTTTACAGTCTAAGAACTGATGCTACTCAATACTTGTGTTCCTTGTGAGGAGACAGGTTCTTGAGTGTTCACTACTGTTGTTCCTTGTGGGAGACAGGGTCGTGATGCACATTTCTAAAGGCTTAAACTCTTAAAAGCTATAACAGGGAAGATCAAAGAGAGACTGTATCTAAACCTTATTGTTAGTGGCTGAAAGAGAGAATTAAGATCAATGAGAATCAAGCCCCAAGATGAGAAGTTTAAAGTTCATTAAGGTGGAGCTAACAGCAAACTTTCCAAATTATCTAAGAACATAAATCCTCATTGCTGGACTGATCTACCTATGACTTTCAACTTAGTAAGACTTGTAATAAACTACTGTGGCAATGGTTCTCATAAACATCAATGTTTTGTGGTTAGTTCCAAGAAAAACTGACAGTTTCAAAATTTTGACTCTATAAAACAGGTTTTTGACTCAACTTTAAGACTCTAAAAAACAAACACAATGTACACAACGTCAGTAGCCACCTTCCCTATACTTAAACAACACTGTCCCTAGTGTTATTAACCTAGAATTGGTCAAAATAAAAGAAACATAATTCAAAGAGCAGAGTTTGAAAGTGGTATCTTGCGTTAGATGGGGTGACGAGCGTCACCCACTACTGATGACTATCGTCACCAGGTGGTGAACTCGGGTCTGCTCAAATAATTCTGCTCTTCTTCTTTTTGTGTTTTTTTATGTTAGAAAACGATAAATAAACTAGAGTATGATAGTTAGATAACTTACCAGTGGGTTGACTCACATCAAGCGCTTGTTTAAAGTCATTAGCTCGACTTTGAATGCTGCTCAGACAGCTGGTGGATCAGAAAGTGGCAGTGAATGCCTTGGAGAAGAATGTCTCCTCATCCATGGTGGTGAATAAGCAGTAGGTGCATAAATTCTTCCAAGGAAGTGAGGAACAGCAGCAGGGCGGGTTTTGACTGGGGGTGGAACACTTATTTTTCCTGCAGAATCATCACAAGAAACACCAAGCTTTCTACGAGAATCTCGTTGCTTGCATAAGTGTGAAGCAACTTTTGCACCTTTTAAGTTCTTATTGATGAGATTATAAGGTTTGGAATTGGTTCCAGGAAGTGCATACCTTTGCTTTGTTGGGGGTTTCTGGGTTGTGGAATGTTGAATTTCCGGTTTGGCAACATATGATGGATTTGCAGCATAAGGATCATGCTGCACTTTTGTGTACGGACTGGTGACGATCGTCACCAGGTCAGTGACGGTTGTCACTGATCCTGCAGCTTGGGTTTCTGCAATTTTTTATGCAGTTCAGCTCTGCAATCCTTGCCTCCATCACAAACTCGTCTTCCTCCAGCAACTTGTCATTGATTGTGACTTCTTTTTTGAGTCTAGTCTTAAAGATATCATCTTCACTACAATTCTCAAACCCAACAACTTTCACATAAATTTCGGATATTACTCCTTGAACAGCCAGCTTCTTCTCTTGCCCACTATTATCTGATTTATTGACATATCCAACAGTAATGTCTTCTTCATCTCTGGAAGTCCTTACAGAAAAGGTCTGACCATCAATAGTGGATTTTCCTCTCAATATATTCATGTCAAAATTCATGACAATATTGCCAAGATCAAGCTCTATTTTCCCCTTTTTCACATAAATGATGGTGCCAACAGTAGCCAGGAATGATCTTCCCATAATAAGAGGATCTTTAGGTTCTTCAACATATTTTAAAACCACAAAGTCTGTGAGAATCATGTAGCCTTCAATGTTAACAGGAACATCCTCTAAGATACCTTATGGGGTCCTTGTGGATCGATCAGCTAGGATAAGAGAGATCCCAGCTGGCTTGAAATCAGTCATTCCAAGTCATCAAGTTAAGAGAGATCCCAGTTGGCTTGAAATCTGGGGTCCTTATGGATCGATCAGCTAGGATAAGAGGAAGGCATCAAATTAGTACTTGACCCTAGATCACAAAGAGAATGGGGAAACCTTACTGTTGAGATTGAGCAGTTAAGAACAAAGTTTCCTGGATCAGGCAGCTTCTCTGGAATTCTGCTCTGAATTGTAGCACTGACTTGTTCAGAAACAATCACCTTCTTCTTCTTCTTTGGAATTGTACCCATGAGAATTTCACTAATGTCTCTGGGAAGCAATGCTCCTTCCTCGGGACTTACACCATTAACAACCATTCTCTTAAGATACCTTCTTAGTGCAGGTGAAAGTTTGACTGCATCAACAAGAGGAATCTCAACCATCAGCTTATCTATCATTGCCTTGCATCTTGCTTCTTCTAGCTCATGTTTAGACTTCCTAGGATGCTTTAGGAAGGGTGTCTTGGGTTTATGAACTTGTTCCCTACTATCTGCAGTTACAGGCAAAATAATCGTCCTGGGGTGGGTGACGATCGTCACCAGGGAGGTGATGGTCGTCACTGACTTGTGACGACCCCCGATTCCTTTGTATGTTGGTGACAATCGTCACTCCTCTTTGGTGATGCTCGTCACTCAACTCTGAGACTGAAAATTTTCATCTTCAAACTCCATCAGTTGCACGATCTCCTCTGCATTCAACCTCTTTTTCTGCACTGTATTAAGCTTATATTCACTCCTGACTGTGATGGCATTAACCTGGTGCTTGGGATTGATATCAGTCCTTCCAGGAAAGAATCCATATTGCCTTTGAACATCACCTGCAGTTTGAGCAACCTGAACATCCAGCATCTTCATATGAGAGTTCAGACTCTCAATTTTTCCATTCAGGTCTTCGTACAGCAAATCTATCTTGCCATTAATTTTCCCATTCAGGTCTTCGTACAGCGAATCTATCTTGCCATTAATTTTCCCATTCAGGTCTTCGTACAGCGAATCTATCTTGCCATTGAAGTCCATTGTCATCTTCTGTTGTCCTTCTAAGATCTGCTCCAGCATAGCTTCCATCTTGTTGTCTTGTGGAGGTGCAAATTGGTAGGAAGAAGAACCATAGTTCCTGTTGAAGTTGCTGCTGTCTGGTAAGGTTTTTGGAACTCTGTCTTCTGGAACTGAGGCTTAGGCGTGTAACCAGGAGGATTCTGGTTTCTTGTGAAGGTACTCATCTGATTTTTGCTGTTAAAACATCTGTTCCATTGCTGATTCCCAAACATTTGACCCTGAAATCCTCTAGCATTGATGAAATTAACATCTTCCTGCTCAATCTCCTCAGGATTTTCGAAAGTTTATATCTCTGCAGCAAAGTGGACTGATTTTTTTCCCACTAGAAGGCTATGCATACTGTCCAGCTTAGCCTTAACTTCAGCAATCTGATTCCTATAATTCAAACCAGCCTGTTTCATCCTCTGAAAATCTGCATTCTTGGTGTTGTTACTGCATGCCAAATTCTCAATCCAGGTGATTGCATCTTCAGGATGGTTTGTATTTAAGTTCCCACTGCTAGAAGCATCCAACGCCATCTGATACTTCCAGTCCACTCCTCTGAAGAAATTTCGAAGCAGCTGCACCTGAGTGAAGCCATGATGAGGACAGTCTCTCTGATATGACTGAAATCTCAACCAGGAAGCTTTAGAAGCTTCAGTAGGTCCTTGGGAGAAGGAAAAGATTTTCGTCCTCAGCTCTTCTGATCTAGCATCATCTTAGAAGTTATTTAGAAAGGCGTTCTTGGTGCTTTCCAAGTGGTCAGCGAACCAGGCTCTAGTTGCTTCAGCCAGTAAGCAGCATCTCCTCCAAGAGAGTAAGGGAAAAGCTTGCAGAACAGGAAGTCATTCCTAACTCCATTAGCCTTGACACTTGAAGACAAATCTTCAAACCTCTCTATGTGATCCATAGGATGCTCATGAGGTAAGCCATGAAAAGGATGATGACCCACAAGATGATAATAAGCAGGCTTTAGCTCAAAATTGTTTCTCTAGAATGCAAGAAGGCGAATTGCAGCTCTGTTTGCATAAAACAGGTCAGGTATGTTGTAATTTCCTAGAGTCTGCTGCACAAAACGCTCAGCAACGTTTACAGCTTCATTTGGGGCTTGCTGAACCACCTATTCAGCTATGACATTGTCATTCTCATCCAGTCTCTGCCCTTGTTCATTCATCAAGTTTCCATCTCTGTCAACAAAGTGACCCTCCGCATTTTCGAACAATACAAGTGGATTAACCATTGTAGATTGTTTCTTAGCTTTCTTGACGGTCTTTTCCAACTTAGCTAGTTCGTCAGCCCAAAGTCACAAGCTCCTTCTCTTTATTGCTTCTAGCATTGCGATTAGGCATACACCTGAAACCAGCACAAAGAAAAGTAGCAAAAGTCAGTAAACAACTAAAACTTAGACAAAATCCTAATACTAAAAATTGATAGGCAGCTATTACTCCCCGGCAACGGAGCCAAAAACTTGAGAAGGCTCAGGTTTTACCCAATTAATTTAATGCAAGTGTACAGCATTGTAGATGTAGTATATAGGATTATCGAATCCCAAGGGAGTAAGTTAACTACACTAAAGAATTCAGGTTTGGATTAAGCTAAGCAATAAGTAATGAATGTAATGCGAAACAGCAAAGTAAATGCATGTGGGTGTTTTGAGATTGTTCTTAAAGTTCAGAGAGCTAAAGGCACTAAATCAGGACAATTCGCAGGTTGAATCCGAGAGTGTAGAATGCATGCAATCAGGAATGAATTCAAACCGTCTAGAACATGAAACACAAAGATATAACTAATCAATTCTCATTGCATATGTCTAAATCACAGAGTTTCAAATCTCTGTGCAAACTCTAACAACCTAAACATGCTGTAATGATGAGGTTCAATTGTTCACAAAACTCCTAAGCCAAATCTCTTTGCAAATAGGCGTTTTAATCATCTAATACTAGTTCATGTGATTAATAATGTTCTCACATCTGTTAAACAACCTAGGATTTTTGGATTTCCAGATGAAAGTATAGATGAAAAACCAATATATTATCCTAACAGCTAAAGCAATTCTACGAACTATTAATCAACCTTTGAAAGGCCATAACTTAACTAACATATTACTCAGACATGGTGAATTGAGAAAACATCATGAATAGAATAGATTGCCTAAAAGAAATAAGAAATAAAAATAAAGGAGTTTGAAATCTGCTCCGAAGGAGTCTGATTTGTCTCTCCAAAAGCTCTGGTACAAATCTCTCTCTTTGTCTCTGTAGAAAATAAGATACAAGATCCCTCATAAAAGCCAAAAGAATGGCTGAAAAAATCTAATATACAAGCTAAAACACGAGCTGGGGTCTTCTTGTAAATAATAGAACTTTTGGGCCAAAACTGCAATTTCCTCTCAATCTTTTAACAATAGTCGCGACTCCTTCCCAGATATGGGTGACGAGCGTCACCCTTGGGTGGTGACGATCGTCACCACAGCCAAACGATGCCTTCTGAGTTGCACACTTCGGGGTTGTATCTTGCAATGCTCCAAAAAGCTCCAAAACCTCCAATTATGCTTCAGACATGCTATAACCTGCAAAGACTCTACTAGGACTCTAAAAAGATAAAAAAAAGTCAATAAAAAAAACTTATACCATGGTTAAAAACCCTAAAAACCATGATATATCAGTAGACTCCAGCTCTTTCTTAGTGTTGTCATCCTCTTCTCTTGGATTTCTATCATAGTCTTCACTATAATTGCCATCACTTTGAGCTAAGTTCTCCACAAGCTCTAGACCTTCATCTACATCCTTAGATATGAGGTTTCTATTGGAGGCTGTATCAAGTAGCATCATGATCTTAGGGAGAGCGCCTCTGTATAGTGTAGACAGCAATGATTCAGTTGAGAACCCATGATGTGGACACTAAAGAGTGAAGCTCTTGAATCTTTCCCATGCTTCACCAAAGGACTCATTGCTTCTTTGGGAGAACCCTGAAATTTTATTCATGATTCTTGCAGTCCTAGATGTGCTGAAGAACTTTGAGAGAAATGCATTCTTACACAAATCCCAGCTGGTGATACTCCCTTGAGGCAAGTTCTTTTCCCACTGATGTGCCTTGTCTCCTATAGAAAATGGGAAGAGCCTCAACTTAAAGTTGTCTTCACTTACACCATTGATCTTGGTGAGGGAGCATAATCTGTCAAAGTTGTCTAAGTGCTCCAAGGGATCCTCCAAGGGCAGACCATAGAACTTGCTGTTCTGAACCATAGAGATCAAGCCAGACTTGATTTCAAATTTGTTGTTCTGCACTGGTGGAGGGATGATTCTTGTCCTGTTGTTATAGGCATTAGAAGCATCACCAGCACCAATGGGCCTCATGGGGTGTGCAACATGTGCTGGTCCTCTCTGACCTTGCTCTCCTTGGACTCCTTGTTTTCCCTGAACACCAGCAACTTCTTGAGCACCTTGTGCTCTTAGTGGTCCTTAAAGTCGATGATCATCTATCCCATGCTCCATAGTGAGCTGATGAAACCTTTGTAGTCTCTCTCTTTCCCTTGCTGCTCTTAATGCTCTTTCAATTTGCAAAATGTTTTGTTGATAATCCAGCAGGTTTTGATTGCTTCTAGACCTCAAGTTCATACACCTATAAGAGGAAGAGCAAACTTATAAATCAGTAACAAACAGAAAATAACATCTTAATCTCAAGCAATCCACAAATCATAATGCTTAAACTAAACCCATATGGCAATGGCGGCAATTTGATAGCAAGGTTTTGTCTAGCTAGTCAAATCCTAACACACTCATGTCATTGCAGCATGTAAAGTATCAATCCATCTAGGTTCATAAGACACTAAAAATGTAGTAAATCACTTAAGTTAAGCCAAATTCAAGAAAGCAGTTGTGATCAAACTAAACAAAACTAAACAGCACAGATTTGAAGCAGGAATTTAAAATAGATTAAAGCAAGGATCTAAGATGGGGTTATTGATTAAGAGGGGATTAGAACTTAACTAGCGATGCTTTAAAACCCTTCAAACAATGCTATCTTCTAGGCATAGGATTCACATTTATAACTAGCTCAATTCCTTGACACTAATCACTTTGCTAAACACACATTTCAGATAAATGATATATCATGGTTTTTATGGTTTTTAACCATGATATAAGTCCTTTTAATTGAGTCTTTTTGGTCTTTTTAGAGTCCTAGAAGAGTCTTTGCAGGTTATAGCATGTCTGGAGCATAACTGAAGATATTAGAGCTTTTTGGAGCATTGCAAGTTGAAGCCACGAAGTATCCAACTCGGGAAGAAAAGTATGCATATGGGTGACGCTCGTCACCAATCTGGTGACGCTCGTCACCCACCAAGGAAGGAGGTCGTGGCCTGTTTTTAAAAGATTAGGAAGAAATTGCAGTTTTGGCTCAGAAGTTCTAGTTTTTGCAAAAAGGCCCCAGATCGTGTTTTAGCTTGTATATTAGGTTTTTCAGCCATTCTTTTGGCATCTATCTTGTATCTTATTATTTTGGAGAGCTTTAGAGAGAGATCTGTAGAAGAGCTTTTGGAGAGACAAATCAGACTCCTTCAGAGCAGATTTTGAACTCCTTTATTTCTACTTCTTATTTCTTTTATGCAATCTATTCTTTTCATGATGTTTTCTCAAATCACCATGTCTGAGTAGTTTGTTAGTTAAGTTAGGGCTTTTCAAAGGTTGAAGAAGAGTTTGTAGAATTGCTAAAAACTTCTAGGAAATTCATTAGTTCTTCATCTGTGCTTGCATTCATATCGATTTCTTAGACACATCATCTGGATTTCGAAACCCTAGGTTGTTTGATAGATGTGAGAGCATTATTAATCACCTGAACTAGTATTAGATGAGAAAAACGCTCTAGTACAAAGAGATATGGCTTAGGAGTTTTGTGAACAATTGAACCTGATCATTACTGCATGTTTAGGTTGTTAAGGTTTGCAAAGAGATTTGAAACTCTGTGATTTAGGCATAGATAACTTCTGCAATGAGAATTGATTAGTTATATCTTTGCGATTCATGTTCAAGACGGTTTTAATTCATTCCTGATTGCATGCATTCTACACTCTCAGATTCAACCTGCGAACTGTCCTGACTTAGCGCCTTTAGCCTTCTGAACTTTAAGAACAAGCATAAAAACGCCCTCTTGCATTTATTTTACTGTTTTGCATTACATTCATTATTTATCGCTTAGCTTAATCTGAATCTATAATCGCTAGTGTAGTTTACATACTCCCTTGGGATTCGATAACCCCTTCTACTACAACTGCTTTTGCTGTGCACTTGCAGTAGTTTTATTTGGATAAAACCTGACCCTATCAAGTTTTTGGCGCCGTTGCCGGGGAGTAATAGCTGCCTATCGATTTTTAGTATTAGGATTTTTTCTAAGTTTTTATTTGTTTACTGATTTTCAGCTACTTTTTTTTTTCTTGTTTCAGGTGTATGCCTAATCGCAGAACCAGAAGCAACAAAGAGAAGGAGTTTGTGACTTTGAGCATCGACGAGCTTGCTAGGTTGGAGAGAACTAACAGGAAAGCTAAGAAGCAATCTACAATGGTTGCTCCACTTATCTTGGTTGAAGATGCAGAAGGTCACTTGGTTGACAGGGAAGGAAACAGGAGGAACGAAGAGGGGCAGAGAATTGATCAAGAGGGGAATGTCATTGTTGAACAGCAGGTTCAGCAAGTGGCTGAGAACGTGGGGGGTCCCTGCTCCTGTCAATAACGCTGCTGGGCGTTTTGTTCAGAGGACTCTAGGTGACTACAACAGACCTGATCAGTTCTATGCCAACAGAGCTGCAATCCGACCTCCTGCCTTCCAGAGGAACGATTTTGAGGTTAAACCAGTCTACTATCAGCTGGTTGGCCAGCATCCATTCCATGGCTTACCTCATGAGCATCCTATGGATCACATTGAGAGATTTGAGGACTTGGCTTCAAGTGTCAAAGCTACTGGAGTCAGCAATGATTTCCTGTTCTGCAAGCTTTTTCCTTACTCTCTTGGAGGAGAAGCTGCATATTGGCTGAAGCAACTGGAACCTGCTTTATTGACCACTTGGGAAGACACTAAGAACGCCTTTCTGAATAACTTCTATGATGATTCAAGGTTAGAGGACATGAGGACGAAAATTGCTTCCTTTACACAAGGCCCTACTGAAGCTTTTAAGGCTTCTTGGATCAGGTTCAAGTCTTATCAAAGGGACTGTCCTCATCATGGTTTCAGTCAGGTGCAATTACTTGGAATTTTCTTCAGAGGCATTGACTGGAAATATCAGATGGCGCTGGATGCAGCAAGTGCAGGAAACTTCAACACCAACAGACCAGAAGAAGCTGTAAGATTGATTGAAAACTTGGCCTGCAGTAACAGCACTAAGAATGCAGATTTTCAGAGAAAGCAGCAGGCTGGTTTGAATGATGGAAACCAAATAGCTGAAGTTAAGGCTAAGTTAGACAGCATGCACAGCCTTCTGGTGGGAAAGAAGTCAGTTCAGATTGCTGCAGAAGTGGAGAGTTTCGAAAATTCTGAAGAATTTGAGCAGAAAGATGTTAATTTCATCAATGGAGGGGGTTTTCAGAGCCAAAGGTTTGGAAATCAGCAATGGATCAGAGGCTACAACAGCAATAATCAGCAGAGTACCTTTACAGGAGGACAGAGCACGCCTGGTTACACTCCTAAGCCCCCATTCCAGAAGACTGAAGTTGAGAAACCTTACCAAAACAGCAGAAATTATGGTTCTTCTTCCTACCAAACTGCACCTCCACAAGACAATAAAATGGAAGCTATGCTGGAGCAGGTACTTGAAGGACAGCAGAAGATGACAATGAACTTCAATGGCAAGCTAGATTCGCTGTATCAAGACCCGAATGGAAAAATTGAGAGTTTGAACTCTCACATGAAGAAGCTTGATGTGCAGGTTGCTCAAACAGCAGGAGCTGTTCAAAGGCAAGAGGGATTCCTTCCTGGAAGGACTGATATCAATCCCAAGCATCAGGTTAATGCCATCACAATCAGGAATGAAAAGGAGCTTAAAACAGTGCAGAAAAAGAGGCTGAGTGCAGAGCAGATCGTGCAACTGATGGAGTTTGAAGATGAAAATTTTTCTGTCTCAGAAGTGAGTGACAAGCGTCACCAAGGAGGAGTGACGCTCGTCACCAACCTACAAGGGTATCGGGGGTTGTCACAAGTGAGTGACGAGCGTCACCCCCCTGGTGACGGTCGTCACCCACCCCAGAACGAAGCTGCTTTGCCTGTAACTGCAAATTATGACCAGGAACGTGTCTATAAACCCAAAACACCATTCTCCAAGCATCCTAGGAAGTCTAAACAGGAGATAGAAGAAGCCAGATGTAAAGCTATGATAGACAAGCTGATGCTTGAGATCCCACTTGTTGATGCAGTCAAGCTTTCACCAGCTCTAAGAAGGTATGTAAAGAGAATGGTTGTGAATGGTGTAAGTCCTGAGGAAGGAGCATTGCTTACCAGAGACATCAGTGCAATTCTCTTAGGCACAGTTCCAAAGAAGAAGAAGAAGGTGACTGTTTCTGAACAAGTCAATACCATCACTCAAAGCAGAGTTCCAGAGAAGCTATCTGATCCAGGGACGTTTGTGCTTGATTGCTCAATATCTGCAGGACGTTTTCCACACTCTCTATGTGATCTAGGGTCAAGTATTAACTTGATGCCTTTCTCTGTTTCTGCTAGACTTGGAATGACTGATTTCAAGCCAGCTGGGATCTCTCTTATCCTAGCAGATCGATCCATAAGGACCCCAGAAGGCATGTTAGAGAATGTTCATGTTAACATTGAAGGCTGTATAATTCCTACAGATTTTGTGGTTCTGAAATATGCTGAAGAACCTAAAGATCCTCTTATTCTGGGAAGACCATTCTTGGCTACTGCTGGAGCCATCATTGATGTTAGAAAGGGGAACATTGAGCTTGATCTTGGTGATGTTGTCATGAACTTTGACATGGATAAGTTAAGAGGGAGTTCTACCATTGATGGTAAAACCTTTTCTGTAAGGACTTCCAGAGATGAAGAGAATGCCATGGAACATTCAGAAGACACTATTGCTGAGTGTGTCAATGAATCAGATATTAGTGGGCAAGTGAGCAAGATGGCTATTGAAGAGCCAATATCTGAAACTTCTGCAGAAGCTGTTGGGTTTGAGGATTGCAGTGAGGATCATATCTTCATGACTAGGCTTGAAAAAGAGGTTCCAATGAATGCCAAATTGCTGGAGGAAGACGTGTTTGTGATGGAAGCAAGACTTGCAGAGCTGAATTGCTGGAAAACTGCAGCAACTCGAACTGCAGGGTCAGTGACGACCGTCACTGACCTGGTGATGCTCGTCACCAACCTGAACACAAAGCAGCAACGTGATTTTACAAGTACATCATATGTTGCCAATCCGAAAATTCACCATTCCACAACCCAGAAACCTGCAACTAAGCAAAGAATGCTTGGTGTTTCTTTTGATGATTCTGCAAGAAAAAGAAGTATCCCACCCACACTCACGACCCACCCTGCTGATGTTCCTCACTTCCTTGGAAGTGTTCATACATCTACTGCTTACAAACCACCATGGATGAGGAGACATTCTCCTCCAAGGCATTCAATGCCTCCTTCTGCTCCACCAGCTGTCTGAGCAGCATTCAAAGTCGAGCTAATGACTTTAAACAAGCGCTTAGTGGGAGGCAACCCACTAGTAAGTTTTCTTTTTCATATATTAGTTTAGTTTTCTATTACATAGCTAAACAAAAAAAAAAAAAAAAAAACCCAAAAACATGAGAAAAATCAAAAAAAAAAAAAAAAAAAAGAGTCAGTTTGTCAGTTTGCTTTGATGATGTTTTGTGAATTTGTTAAACCATGGATTATGCTTTGTTTGGATGTTTTGATGTGTGTTTTGAGTGCTCTTACAGTTTGACTTCGGAGTACACATGATGGCATAGCATTTAAACATCCAACATGTCGATTTCTGGAGTATCAGAGATGGTGACGCTCGTCACCAATCTGGTGATGCTCGTCACCAGGTCCTTCGCGAGGTACCACTTTTCCACCTTGGTTCTACAACTTCTCATGCTTCATTTTGACCAACTCTTGGCTTAATAACACTGGGGACAGTGTTGTTCAAGTCTGGGGGAGGTGGTTACTGACGTTGTGTGCTTTGTGTCATGTTTATAGAGTCTTAAAGTTGAGTAAAAAATCTGTTTTTCTAGAGTCAAAATTTTTGAAACTGTTAGTTTTTCTTGGAACTAGCCATAGGACGTTTTTGCTGATAAGAACCATTGCCACAGTAGTTGATTACAAGTCTTACTAAGTTGAAAGTCATAGGTAGATCAGTCTAGCAATGAAGGTTTAGGTTCTTAGAGAATCTGAAAAATTTACTGTTAGCTCCACCTTAATGAACTTTAAACTTCTTGTCTTGGTGATTGATTCTTATTGATCTTGATTCTCTCTTTAAGCACTGACAATAAGGTTAAGATATAGTCTCTCTTTGATCTTCCCTGATGTAGTTTTAAAAGTTTAAGTCCAAAGAATGGTGCATTCATGACCCTGTCTCCTCACAAGGAACAACAGTAGTGAACACATTCATGAACCTGTCTCCTCACAAGGAACACAAGTATTGAGTAGCACCATTTCTTAGACTGAAAAAGTTGAGAAAAAGAAGTGAAAAATCGAAAATATCCTAAGGAAAAAGATTAAGGGAAGAGAAAATAGGAGAGCTGTGTTGAGATTGATTTGTTCAGTTGTTAGGAAGAGAAAAGAATCTGTGAAGTGATTGAGATGATAGAGCCTTGATGAGATTTCACACTTAGATAAAAAAAAATAAGGAGTTAACAGTAGAAATTTCGGATTTCTTGAAGGGATTTGGACTGGACTTGAGAGATTTGCTAGCTTGTGATGATTAGACTGAAATTTGATCTTGTGTTGACTATGTGGTATGTGGATTCGAAAGCTCTAACTAGTATGGTGTTCCCGATGACTGACTGACTGTTTCTTGTTTTCAAACCTCGACCCTGTACTCTATCTGATGTTTGCTTGAGGGCAAGCAAAAGCTAAGTCTGGGGGAGTTGATATATCATGGTTTTTATGGTTTTTAACCATGATATAAGTCCTTTTAATTGAGTCTTTTTGGTCTTTTTAGAGTCCTAGAAGAGTCTTTGCAGGTTATAGCATGTCTGGAGCATAACTGAAGATATTGGAGCTTTTCGGAGCATTACAAGTTGAAGCCACGAAGTATCCAACTCGGGAAGAAAAGTATGCATATGGGTGACGCTCGTCACCAATCTGGTGACGCTCGTCACCCACCAAGGAAGGAGGTCGTGGCCTGTTTTTAAAAGATTGGGAAGAAATTGCAGTTTTGGCCCAGAAGTTCCAGTTTCTGCAAAAAGGCCTCAGATCGTGTTTTAGCTTGTATATTAGGTTTTTCAGCCATTCCTTTGGCATATATCTTGTATCTTATTATTTTGGAGAGCTTTAGAGAGAGATCTGTAGAAGAGCTTTTGGAGAGACAAATCAGACTCCTTCAGAGCAGATTTTGAACTCCTTTATTTCTACTTCTTATTTCTTTTATGCAATCTATTCTTTTCATGATGTTTTCTCAAATCACCATGTCTGAGTAGTTTGTTAGTTAAGTTAGGGCTTTTCAAAGGTTGAAGAAGAGTTTGTAGAATTGCTAAAAACTTCTAGGAAATTCATTGGTTCTTCATCTGTGCTTGCATTCATATCGATTTCTTAGACACATCATCTGGATTTCGAAACCCTAGGTTGTTTGATAGATGTGAGAGCATTATTAATCACCTGAACTAGTATTAGATGAGAAAAACGCCCTAGTACAAATAGATTTGGCTTAGGAGTTTTGTGAACAATTGAACCTGATCATTACTACATGTTTAGGTTGTTAGGGTTTGCAAAGAGATTTGAAACTCTGTGATTTAAGCATAGATAACTTCTGCAATGAGAATTGATTAGTTATATCTTTGCGATTCATGTTCAAGACGGTTTTAATTCATTCCTGATTGCATGCATTCTATACTCTCAGATTCAACCTGCGAACTGTCCTGACTTAGCGCCTTTAGCCTTCTGAACTTTAAGAACAAGCATAAAAACGCCCTCTTGCATTTATTTTACTGTTTTGCATTACATTCATTATTTATCGCTTAGCTTAATCTGAATCTATAATCGCTAGTGTAGTTTACATACTCCCTTGGGATTCGATAACCCCTTCTACTACAACTGCTTTTGCTGTGCACTTGCAGTAGTTTTATTTGGGTAAAACCTGACCCTATCAATAAATCCCTTTACTCAAACACATGATCAGCAAGCATTTAAAACAGAACTTCAATCCTATAAAGCCAAAATACACCTTAGACAACTAATTCCTTAGGCTAAGCAAACAAATCCTCTAAGAGACTCACAGCAGCATTTAATCAAACACTTATCATGAATAAGAGAAAGCCAAGATACTAAACAAGCCTGGCCAAGACTATTCTAGTGTTAAGCATATCTAATAGAGAGAAGACAATCATATTAAGCATAAGACATTACTAATCTAGTCCTAAAACCCCTCTAGTCTATCCCTTCTCAAACCCTAAATAGGACTACTCACTAGCCATAATCAAAACCACAAATTCCAAAGAGAAATAATGGTTAAGCATGATTAAAAAGCAGAATAAGCAAGAATATATTAAAGGCAAATGCAGAATTTCACTAAATCAAACTAGTTCTTACAAAGCAAAGCTGAAAAGGGAAAGGTTTTAAGTGCAAGAACAGAAGAAAAATAATAAGACCTAAGTTGCCTAACAATTTTAGGACTTTAGTATATATAGGGGAACTTAGAAACCCCTAGTAAACCAAGATTAAACCGAAAATAGGCTGACTCAGATGGACCATATCGGCCTTGTACATCGATACACACATTGATATTATCGGCCTTGTACATCGATACACACATTGATATCAAGTCTTCTTCTGGGTTATATCGACATGGCCTGGTTGATATGTTGGTCGATACGCAAGGCTCCAAGAATGTATCGGTTTGACTCTCCTTAGTGTGAAGTCGATACAATCGCCCTTTAGTTAAGGCTTATCGGGCAAACACATCGATACAGCACCTCGGTATTGTCCTGTCTTTGTGTATTGGTTTGGGACGTCGATACACTGCTTGGTACGGGCTCCCTTCTGTTGTATCGAGATCCTCCTTAGTCGATATGCTGCCCTTACACCACTCTCTTGCTGTATCAACTTGAAGTGGTCGATATTCACATCGATATGCTCCATATTGATCAGATCACATCGATATTGTCATTGATATTAGCCCACCCGACCTTGTCCTTCTCCTTGCTCCATTCTCAGTTCACATACATTGCACCACTTAGCCTCCAAACTCCTTCTAGTACCTGAATAAAACTCCAAATGCATGCAAAAGGCAATACAACTCCAAAAACTATACTAACTTCTAAATGTATGCAAATGGGACAAGAAGAAGCTAAATATGCATGTTTTCAGACTAAAACTAGTGATGAATGCAAGATAAAATGGTGTAAATAATGGAGATATCAGAAACCAAATCGCTGAGGTCAAAGTTAAGTTAGACAGCATGCATAGCCTTCTGGTGGGAAAGAAATCAGTCCAGTTTGCTGCAGAGATGGAGACTTTCGAAAATCTTGAAGAGTATGAGCAAGAGGATATAAATTTCATCAATGGAGGAGGTTTTCAGAGTCAAAAGTTTGGAAATCAACAATGGGACAGAGGTTACAATGGCTATAATAAGAATAGCACCTTCACAGGAAACCAGAACTCTTCTGGCTATACTCCAAAGCCACAGTTCCAGAAGACTAAGTTTCAGAAACCATATCAGAACAACAGCAATTTCAACAGGAACTATGGTTCTTCTTCCTGTCAAACTCCACATACACAGGATAATAAAGTGGAAGCTTTATTGGAGCAGCTTCTAAAAGGACAGCAGAAGATGACTGTGGACTTTAATTGGAAGATAGATTCGTTGTACCAGGACCTGAATGGGAAGATTGAGAGTTTGAACTCTCATATGAAGAAGTTGGATGTTCAGGTTGCTCAAACTGTAGGAGCTGTTCAAAGGTAAGAAGGATTCCTTCCTGAAAAGACTGATATCAATCCCAAGCACCAGGTGAATGCCATCACACTGAGGAGTAGAAGAATCATTCAACCAGTCATGAAGAAAGGTTTGAGTGCTGAAAAAATCGTGGAACTGGAAGAAGTGGAAGATGATGATTTTCCTACTGAGAAAGAAGCTGAAGCTGTTAAATTGTTATAAGTGATGGTGGTTCTCACTTTGTTAACAAGATATTTGACAAGCTGCTGAAGAAGTAGTGTTCAGCACTGTGTAGCCACTCCCTATCATCCACAGACCAGTGAACAAGTTGAAGTCTCCAACAGACAGATCAAGCGGATATTGGAGAAGACTGTGGGGAAGACAAGGAAGGGCTGGGCTGCGAAGTTAGACGATGCGCTTTGGGCTTACAGAACTGCCTACAAAACGCCACTTGGGACTACACCATTACATCTACTCTATGGCAAGGCATGCCATCTTCTAGTAGAATTAGAGCACAAGGCAGCATGGGCTATCAAGAAGCTGAACTTCGATCTGAAGCCTGCTGCAGAGCGGCGTTTGATGCAGCTCAATGAGCTGGATGAACTCAGACATTTGGCCTATGAGATCTCCAAGTTATACAAGGAGAAGACTAAGGAATATCGTGATAAAAATATCATCTTTAGACATTTCGAACCCAATGACCAGGTACTTCTCTATAACACTCATCTGTAATTATTTCTGGTAAATTGTGTTCTCGTTGGTCAGGTCGCTTCACTGTCAAAGAGGCCAGACCACATAGTACCATTGTCCTGATTAACACCTAAGGAGAGGAGTTCACTGTGAATGGCCAGAGGGTGAAGCATTATTGGCCGCAAGCCAAAATTCCACCAGGACATATTGTGCCTCTGGATGATGCACTAGCTGTCTGAACAGCATTCCAAGTCGAGAAGTGTTTGGTGGGAGGCAACCCACTGGTAAGTTATCTAACTATCATACTCTAGTTTATTTTCGTTTTCTAACCAAAAAAACAAAGAAGAAGAGAGTAATTTTTTGAGCAAACTCGAGCTAACCACCTGGTGACAATCGTCACCAGTAATGAAAGACGCTTGTCACCCCATCCAACGCCAGGTATCACTTTTATCTCTGCTCATTGCGTTATGTTTCTTCTGATTGACCAACTTCAGGCTTAATAACATTGGAGACAGTGTTGTTTAAGTCTGGGGGAGGTAGCTACTGACGTTGTGTACATTGTGTCTTGTTTTGAGAGTCTTTTAGTTGAGTCTTTTATTGAGTAAAAATTTCAAAACTGTCAACTTTTCTTGGAACTAACCATAAAACATTTATGCTTACAAGAACCATTGCTACAGATGTTGATTACAAGTCTTACTAAGTAGAACATCATAGGTAGATCAGTCTAGCAAAAAAGGTGTAGGTTCTTAGAGAATCTAGAAAATCTATTGTTGACTCCACCTTAATGACATTTTAACTTCTTATCTTGGGGTGTGATACTCATTGATCTTGATTCTCTCTTTCAATGCTAGCCAGAATGTTTAGGTACAGTCTCTCTTTGATCTTCCCTGATACAGATTTTAGAGTATAAGTCTACAGAATGGTGCTCAAAAACCTGTCTCCTCACAAGGAAGACAAGTAGTGAGTCCTCATGAACCTGTCTCTTCACAAGGAACATAAATGATGAGTAGACCCAATTCTTAGGCTGTAAAAAAAAGGAGAAAAGAAACTTGAAAATAAAAGATAAATAAATAAATAAATATAGATGAAGGAAAGAAAAAATAGGAGAGCTGTATTGAGATTGACTTGTTAAATGTTTAGGAAGGAAAAGAATCTGTAAGTGATTTGATTGATAAATCATTGATGAGATCACACCTAAATAAATGAAAGGAGTTAGCAGTAAAGATTTTGGATTTCTTGAAGGAGCTTGGATTAGATTTGAGAGATTACTAAGCTTGTGATAAGTGTATTGAAATATGATCTTGTGTTGGCTATGTGGTATGTAGATATGAAACTATTGATCAATGTGGCATTCGTAAGGCTAGCTGACTGTTTCTGTTTTCAAACCTCGACTTTGTTCTTAGTCTTTTGTTTGCTTGAGGACAAACAAAAGCTAAGTCTAGGGGAGTTGATATATCATGGTTTTTATCTATGATATAAGTCCTTTTTATTGAATCTTTTTGGTCTTTTTAGAGTCCTATTAGAGTATTTATAGGTTAATGCATGTTTGGAGCATAATTGGAGTTTTTGAAGTATTCTGGAGCAAAACCAGAGTTCTTCCCGACTTGAGCAACAAGGAGACATGATTATGCATTGGTGACGATCGTCACCACTGAATGGGTGACGATCGTCACCACTGAATGGGTGATGCTCGTCACCTTTCTGAGGAGCAATCGCGAGTTTATTAAGAGATGGAGGATAATAGCAGATTTTGCCCAGAAGTTTTAGTAATTGCTAAAGTGCTCCAGTTCGTTTTTGGTCTATATTTTAGGTTTTCAGCCACTCTTTGGCTTGTATCTTATTTTCTACAGAGCTTTTGAGACAGACTGATTTCAGAGCATTGAGGCAGATAAATTATGTACTCTTTTAGAGAAGATTTCGAACTCTTGTATCTCTATTTTTATCTATTTTATGCAGTTTACTTTAGTTATGATTTGTGTTATCATCTCCATGTCTGAGTAATCTGCCAGTTAAGTTATGATGTTTTGAAGGTTGATGAAGAGTTTGTAGAATTGCTAAACTGTTAGAAAAGTCCATTGGTTCTTCATCTATACTTGCATTCATATCAATTTTTAGAACTGATCATCTTGAAAATCGAACCTTAGGATGTTTAATAGATGTGAGAACGTTGTTAATCACTTGAACTAGTATTAGATGATCAAAATTACTCTTTGCAAAGAGATTTGACGTAGGAGTTTTGTGAACAATCGAACCTGAACATATTGCTTGTTTAAACTGTTAGAATTTACAAAGAGCTTTGAAATTATGTGATTTAGGCATAGAAAACTTCTGCAACGAGAGTTGATTAATTTTATCTTTGTGTTTTGAGTTCTAGACGGTTTTAATTATTTACTGATTTCATGTATTCTACATTCTAGGATTCAACCTGCAAATTATCCTAGCTTAGCGTTTTTTAGCTTCCTGATTTCGTTATTTTTCTTTTCATTTATTCATTACCGCTTAGCATAATCTGAATCTAAATTCTATAGCGTAGTAGCTTACTCCCTTGGGATTCAATAACCCATAGTGGTACAGCTGCATTGTTGTGCACTCTCAGTAGAACTCAAATTGGGTAAAACTAGACCCCCTGTCACCTACAAATCGCCTGCTACTTATGTTTACTTTTACTTTACATTTCGTTTTACTTTATATTGATTTACTTAGCTGAATTTGAACCTAAAGTCTGTTGTGCAATAATCTTAAGTCCTTGTGGATTTGACCCCTAAGTAATACAGTGATCTCTTGATTTGAGAAAATAGCTATAGGGATAATTTGAGCATATCAGTTATCAACATTGACTTGCATGTGTTAAAATTGTTGAATAAATATTACAAGTCGATTAACATCTTCGTCACATTCTGAAGCGTGTGGTAGATGCTCTGATAATTTTGAAGGGTAAGAAAGGCGTGGCTGCTGAAATAAAAAGAGAAAGATGTAATTATGGTCACATAGAAGAAAATGAAAAACAGAACCATAGTAGTGGGAGTGGATTATTGGGTTTTGGAGATGAAAATGAAGATGAGAAAATACTAAAGCACATCGTGTCAGTCGAAGCTGGTATGGAAAAGGCTAAAGATGAACGTAAAGCTGGAGAGGAGATCAATGATGAAGGTACAAATGAATCACAATCATAAATTTCAGCAGAAGATACTCAGGAGGACGAATAGGAGGATCATGAGGAAGTCGGAGGTGAGGATAATGATGAAGATAGAGATAAGTATCATGATGAAGACCAAGATGAGGATCATGAAGAATATGGAAGTGATAAGGATTATGAATGGGACTTCTGGCATGACCTTGTTTTAAATGATGGGATGTCACATGTGGATGGAGATGATGACGTAGATGATGACGCATGTACATTTAAAAACCGAGCATGTACACCGAGGAGAGCGATCCGAGCTGTGAACGATGTGTACTACGGTCGAGACTTTAGCCGAGTCAAAGAACCGAAGCAGCATTTTCAGCACGCACCGAGCAACCACACCGTGGGGGGCCAATTTCTTCCCTGCTCCATATGAGTAATCCGAGTGTTGATTAGCGAGTTGACTTTTTATTGACTAGGTTTTCTTTGTTGACCAAGCCTATTTTGCGACTCCCCTATAAATAGGTTTGGCCTAAAAACATATGTGTATAACGTTTTACCTTTTTCCATTAAAAGCTTTCCTTTGTTGCAAAAAAAATTATTTCCCTCAAAAACAAAGTTTGATTTGAGATTTCTATTTTAATAAAGTTTTGCTTTTGTCTATTGATTATTCTTGTTTATCAGTCATTGATCATGTTTAAATAAACTTTTATGGATATAAACATTATTAGTGAGTAGTCAACTTTAAGGTTTGAGATTAAGGTAGATTAGGGTGGTTTCAATGATTATTTAAGGTGTTAGGGTGTTAGATCTTTTTTAATCTCTTCTTGTGTGATTGTTCTTAAAGTCAAGTATCTCCATTTTGCCTGTAATAAATCACATACATTTTGTTGCCATCTAGGTGTTTGATGAAATATTTGAAAGAGGTTCATTGCTTGAAAAGGGTGTTTTGATTGTAATGCCTCATTGCATCTATCATTTATTATATGATTAAGCTTAATTCTAGAGTACTTAAGGGATAGATAAATCACCATTAGACATTGATTATGCATAGGAGTGTGGGTTGATGATCCATTGCACAAGAGATTGGTATGCTTAGCCTAAGAGATTAGCTGTCTATGGTACTTTTTGGCTCTACGAACTTTGTTAATTAATACTTGCTGATTGCGCTTTCACCATTGACTGTGGGTTAGGAGTATGATTAGTAAAGGGATTACCCCTAAAGGATTTGATTAGTATAAATTAGTTGTCCTTGCTTAGAGATTATTTCATTGATTGTTTCTTATACACCTTGAACATGATTTGAACAACTCAAGTCTAATTGCCTTAGTCTAAGACATTGCCTATTAATAATTTGAACTTGCTTAGTAATTGCTCTATCTATTTTGATTGATCATAATATTAGTCTTGTTTAGTTTTAAATCATTGGTCTTTAGTGTTTTATGTTTTGGTTACATGTTTGCACTTGCTTAATTGTTGAGTGTGAACCACTTTTGAACCCCTTTTTGTGTCTAGCTTAGCAAGATAGTCGTATTTTCTCTACACCTCCCAAGCTTGGATTGATTACTCTTTGCTTCTATACTACAAGTAGTGCATAGAGATTGCACAAAGCAGTTATAAAAACCTGCTTGTCAATTGGCGCTGTTGCCATGTTTGGGGGATGGTGTATTGAAGTTTACTTTCTTGCTTAGACTAGGCTTTTTATTTTAGCACTGAATTTTTTTTTACTTTTTTTTTCCAGGTACCACTTGAATGAACCTAAGGTCTAAAGGTTTACAAAATTTTCTACAAAGAGTTGGCAACATTCATCACCTTGATAGAGTAAGAGCAAAAAGACAAAGAGCACGTCTTGAGCTTCAAGAAGAGTTGAATATGGCTGATCATGTTAATGCACAAGATCAGGGACAACAAGGAGCACCAGCACAAGCTCATGGAGTTGCAGAACATGCTCAAGCGCCTAATCTTGAGAGAGGTCCTTTACATGTTGTAAGAGCTCCAAGGCAAATAGGGGACCTTCTAGACCATTTGGACCAATTTGATAGGATTTGTGCAATGAGTAAGTTACAATGAGTGAGTGAAGATGGTCTAAAGCTAAGGCTCTTTCCTTTCAACCGTGGAGACAAAGATCATCAATGGGAAAAAACTCTACCTCAAGGTTCAGTTAGTTCTTGGAATGATTGCAAGAAGGCTTTCTTGAGCAATTTTTTATCAAATACAAGGACAACAAAGCTTAGGAACAACATCTCAAGCTTCTCTCAACATAGCAATGAGACATTTTGTGAGACATGGGAGCGCTTCGAGAGTTACACACTTCAGTGTCCTCACCATGGTTTCGGTAATGAGAATATACTAAGCACAATTTATAGAGCTGCTCTTCCTAAGTTCAGAATGCTCCTTGGTACAATAAGTAATGGGAAATTATTGGGCAAAGAAGTTAAAGAAGGACTTGAGTTGGTGAAGAATCTAGCTCTTTCAGATGGTAACTATAATGAATACTATGATAGGACATCAAGTATTCCCACAAGTGAGAGTGATAGCACCACCAAGAAGGAGATTAAAGCTTTACATGAGACGCTGGACAAACTCTTGAATTCTTCCTTTAAGGCTATTAACTTTGTGGGTGAAGCTGGTCACAAAAGAAAGAACTTGATCTTCAAAAAGAAACCTTATATATGAACCAACAAGGAGGTGGTGGCTTTAACAACTACAGGAACCATCACAACTTCTCTTATATAAGCACTAATGTGGCCAACCCACCGCCATTTCAGAACAACCAAGGAGGATACCAACCAAAGCAACATCCACCTGGTTTTGGTAATGCACAAGGTTCTTATCAACCATGATGCAGAAATCAAGCAAATTGTGTAATAATTGATTAATGACCAAGCTAATACCACCATTGTGCTCCACAAGAGGTTTTCTGAGGTACAAAACAAGATAGACACCTCCATTTGTGATCTGAACTCCAAGATAAATGCCATGAATCAAAGACTGAAGTTCCTTGAGAGCAAATGCGCTTCTACCTTTGAACAACCAATGAAACTTCCTGGAAAGAGTGAAGCAAACCCAAAAGATTATTGCAATGCAATCACCAATGAGGACATTGAGTCTAAGTATGTGTGTGTGTGTGTGTGTGTTGGGGGGGGGGGGGCTCTAGCTTGAGTGTTGCTACTGAAGAAGAGAACAATGTCATTGAAGAGTTTCTCTTGAGTATTGCTGAAGATGATGAGGTTGATGAAGCTAAAGTGGTGGAGAAATAAGAAGCTGAAGTGGTTGAACATGATTCAATGCTCTAAAAGCACTTGCTAAGGAAACACCTCTACAATCACAAGCTGAATCTAAGAAGGATGATGTGAGGCCAATAGCCTAAGAAGAATAAGCACCTTTGAAGGATTTTCCTAAGTATAAGCCTCCACTTCCTTTTCCAAGGCAGATTATCACTCAAGCTCAAAAAAGCCATACTCTCCAAGTTCAGAAAGCAAATGGATGAAAATGGTATTCCCTTACGCCCTTTAGATACAATGATGTAAGTCAATGACCAAGTAAAGTTTATCAAAAACGTCCTTGGGAATGCACACAAGGTGGAGATTCTAATGAACTCTCTTGTTTGCTCTAACAAGCGAAAAGATAAACTTTACTGAAGAAGAGAACAATGTCATTGAAGAGTTTCTCTTGAGTATTGCTGAAGATGATGAGGTTGATGAAGCTAAAGTGGTGGAGAAATAAGAAGCTGAAGTGGTTGAACATGATTCAATGCTCTAAAAGCACTTGCTAAGGAAACACCTCTACAATCACAAGCTGAATCTAAGAAGGATGATGTGAGGCCAATAGCCTAAGAAGAATAAGCACCTTTGAAGGATTTTCCTAAGTATAAGCCTCCACTTCCTTTTCCAAGGCAGATTATCACTCAAGCTCAAAAAGCCATACTCTCCAAGTTCAGAAAGCAAATGGATGAAAATGGTATTCCCTTACGCCCTTTAGATACAATGATGTAAGTCAATGACCAAGTAAAGTTTATCAAAAAACGTCCTTGGAAATGCACACAAGGTGGAGATTCTAATGAACTCTCTTGTTTGCTCTAACAAGCGAAAAGATAAGCCAAGGGTTCTCCAAAAGTTTAAGAATCCAGAAAAGTTTGTTGTTGCTTGTGAGCTTGGACGTTTAGACAATATGGAAGCATTGTGTGATTCAGGCTCAAGTGTTAATTTGATGTCATTAGATATGACAAAGAAGTTGTGAATCACCAAGCTGAAGGATTATGAGACTACAATCTCTTTTGTGGATTAATCAACAAGGCAACCCATTGAGTTCTTTGAAAACTATTCCTTAAAGATTGGGAAATTCACAATTCCAACAAATTTTAGTCCAAGGATTTTCCTTTGCTACTTGGGACGTCATTCTTGAACACAACTGGTGCTGAAATTGACTTCAACAAGAAGAGAGTGATGCTTAAGAATGTCAATGAAGATGTGGGTTATACAATCAAACCTTCTTGTTCTAACTTTTGTGGAACTATTTCAAATGAAGAGCTAAGTGTTGAGAAGGTTTCTGAGATGGTTGACCATGCTATGAGCTTCAGTGTTAAAGGTCCTGGAAGAAGCCAACCCACTGGACCACAATGACTACCAAGGAAAAAGTTTTGATGGAGAAAGCCTCTTGAGGATGTTTGAAAGTCTAAGTGTGAGGGTAAGGATGACAGACCAGAGAGCAAGAAGAAGCTCATGACCAAGTAAAATAAGGCTCAGTCATTGGCCAATTACAATTTTGTTAAGAGAGGAGAAGGGAATTCAATTCCCTTTCATGCTCATGAGTCTCTAAACCAAGCAAAGTCAAGCTTAGTGACTTTAAATAAGTACACTTGGAAACTTGGAACGTATTCTCATGACTATCCTTATAAATATAAGTTACTTTTCTATTAATATGTTTTATTTAGTGTTTCAGATTGATAAGAAAGACAGTTGATGCAACCAAATGATTTAAAATGGCGAAGGAGAAACTCAGTTTCTGCATTGTGGAGGGCATGTCGTGGAGAGCGATCTCTAATCTGCTCGGTGCAACCAAGGAAAGCCAGTCCATACGCCGAGGGACTAGTACTTAGGCAATCACACCGTGAAAGTACATTGGTACGCTAATGATCCTCCACGATAGCGATTGCACCGAGCAGGGACGTGCCATACACCGACAGACCAGCACCAAGGCGATTGCACAGAGGAAAGCCTGTTGCACGCCGATGAACCTCCACGATGGCGATCACACCATGGAGGGACATGTCGTACACTGTGAAGAGCATCTCTTCCCTCCACAGTATCGGAGTACAAGTTCGACGAGCAGCAGTCGCACCAAGCTCCACACCGACAAGGGCATCTTATGGCCTGCACGGTGCAACACACGAGACATAGGGTGATTGCATTCACACGGGCTAAGGACAAAGTCCATCAGAGGAGCCATACCATGCAGACGTACCGAGCAAGGCACCCAATAGCCTGATCGGTGCAATACATCCGAGCACCCTAAGCCATGCAACTGTCTAGACCCAACGTCTAAGGAGTTTTGGTCCTACACCGTGCATGCACATCGAGGAGGGCCACTTTTGTCCTGCCTGATGCATAAGGACTCGAGTAAAAATGTACTCGATGCAGAACTTGGTACATGCTAACACTTGTCACAGGACTCGATGTCCCGACGCAGGTACACACCATGCAGATGCACTGTGGACCAGCTTGGTGTGAGTGAAATTTTTCACAAACCAACAAACAAGCTGGCCCATGTGTGTCTGCTCGGTGCATGTGATATTCCCAACTCCTTTTAACACACTAATTTATGGTTTTCAAAATTTGAATTTTAAAACATTTCTCCCTATTCTCTCAACTCTCACAATTTTCTATATAAATAGATTCTTACTTCTTTTGCATTTGCACATTCATTATATCTTGTCTCTCTCAAAATTTGAATTTTAAAACGTTTCCCCCTATTCTCTCAAATCTCAATATTTTCTCTATAAATATATTCTTACTACTTTTGCATTTTCACATTCATTATATCTTGTCTCTCTCCATCAAAAATTCAAAAGCATCTCTAGCACTAAGCATTTTGTTTTTCAATCTTTCTCTTCCCTTGTTGCATTAATCCCCGTTTTGCAAAGGTATTTCTATGGTTTTGGTCTTTATGTCTAATTAGTTAAACCATGTATCTTTGCTTGATTTATGCATATCATATTGCTTGATTGGATCTAGGATTGCTAGATGATTTTTTTAATTTAAAAGTATAAAGCTTGTTGGTGCAGAAAATGAATCTTATGTGTTCTTATGCATTTTAGTTCATTTTCCTTAATTTTGATCATTTATGTTGAGCTAGTGCTTCTGAAATTTTTTTAAGCCATAAAAATTGTTTAAATTTAGCTTAGCCTTTGTTTATTTACTTTGAGAATTCTTGGATTTTTCGAATTCTTCTGAGTGATAAATAAATTATTGCTTAAATTCGTCTTATTTATACAAAATGCTTACATTCCTTTGAGTGCTTGCATTTCAGATACCATGTCTCATGAAAATAAAGCTTTGATGCTCACTCAAGGGTCTCAATCAGGAGACAAAGCCTAAGGATAGATTATCGCTGAAGAAAAAGAGAGAAGATCCATATGCACCCCTCCCCCCCCCCCCCCCCCCCCCCCCCCCCCCCCCCCCCCCCCCCCCCCCCCCCCCACCCCACCACAAAGGAGCTCTTCAAAACCATCTCCGGTGTGGAGTTCTTGCCCACTCGCTATGCTTCATTGTCTCTACTAGAATGGGAATTGAAGAAAATGTTCAGCTCCTCAATAATCTTGGAATGGAGAAGTTCCTGAACACAGTCTATCCCACACAAAAGCTCAAGCATGCCAATTCCTCTCCACCCTCAAGGTTCACTACTTTGACGATTTTGAAAAAGAGGTGGATAAGGAAGAATAGAGCTATGGTGATGGCTATATTCAATTCAAAGTGGGGAAGCACAAGTACAAGATGGGCTTCAATCAGTTGAATGAGATTTATTGGGTTTCAAGAAGGGAAGTCAAGGGTAATGGCATTGTCTTTCATGAAGAATGAGCCTAGAAATGTGTGGGAAAAAAAATTGCAAATGGAGAGTACAGAAAATGGTACAGAAGGAGTGCTAGCATAAGGCATCCAGCAATCAGATATGCCCACAAGATCCTTGCTGTTATAATCTTCTATAGGATGGGGCAAAACATGGTCAAAAAGGAAGAGCTTAGTTTATTAAGTAATGGGCTCAAAGATATCCTAGAATACACAAGTGGAGGACCTATAATGTGGAATAAACTAAGAGTGGGGATGATAACTATTCTGATGAATCAGCTTGTTAAACATCAGCAATGGGCCTTTAACACCACTTCAAAGAAACCGAAGCTAGCCATTGGAGGGCTCATAAACCCCATTCTTCTTGCTGATGGTGTCAACCTCAAGGAATCGTCTCACTCCATAGCCTACATTGATATTGCCCATTTAAGAAAGGCTGATTACTTGGTTGGAGGATTGAAGGATGGATATGCTTATCAATTTGAGTTAAGGGATGCTAAGAAAAGGATAATCCTCCCAAGGCCTCATCTCACAACTTTCACCAAGAAGGAAAGTATTTGGTTTGATGTGGATGAGAGACATCTCTACAATCCTCTTGCTCATGGGACATTATTGAAGACAAGTAGGATGAAAGGCATTGCTCCTCCTGAAGCTCAAGAAGATAGTGAAGAAGAAACCTTTCAAACACAAGAATAAGGTGGAGCTGAATTTGATGAGAGTGCTTTGTACAATTTTGAGCCTTATGTAAGTCCTTGCCCTTCTGAAGCTACAAGAGTAGCCCACAAACACATCGCTCTTACAAGGATGAAAAAAATCCAAGAGAAGACAATCAAGAGCTTTATCAAATTTGTGAAGAGTTTGACAAAGAAGGTCAAAAAGCTCAAAAAGAAGAATAGTGGGGACTCTTCTTCTCCAAATATAAAAGGCAATGCTAAGCAAGGAGGAGGAGTGGGAAACCAAGGTGTGATCATAAAATAAGAGTCTGGAGATAGACGCCACTCATTCCATGGGACAAGTGCAGGAACAACCTCCATGGAGCCTTCTAGACACTCATCACATAAAGCTCGCCGTAAGAGGAGAAGTAAGAAGAGACATGCTTCACATTCACCGTTGCAAAGCTCCTTTAACAGCATCTAGAGTTCACCCTCTCATACCTCCTTAGCCATATGAAGGTACACTATTTCTCACATTGTATATACCATTGCATAATTTTATTTCTCTTATTTTCATTGCCATGTTGATTATCGCCTCTTTTTGCATTTTTATTACACAAAGGTTGTGTAATTTAAGTGTGGGGGAGGGGGTTTGAGACCAAAATTATTTCTTGTAAATTTTTGCATTTTTGCATAAGCATTTGATTTATGCATTTAGTATATTTTGTTGCATTTTAGAAAATCATGCATTCATCTAGCATCTAAGGCATAGAAAATCCTAAAAATTTGAATTTTTTTGAAGATCTATTTCACAAAAAAGAAAGTGTTCAATGCATTTGTGTTAAGTTGAGTCTAGTTACATATGATTCATTTTAGGTTGCTTATGTTCAATTTGGGAACAATGATAGTTACATACATATGAAATGATACTGTTTAGATGAAATCAATGCCTTTGTTTATAATTTTTTGCTGCATTTGATGAGAACTTGAAATAAGTCTGAACCACTTTTGGAATTTATGATTCTAAACTCTTGTTACGTTGAAGCTTACTTGAAATGATATCAGCTTTTGCTTAAGAAGAACCATAATTTGAATATTGAATTATCGTGTCTTATGCATTGTATTTGTTGTCATGGATATATTTATACATACATACTTTGATTTTCTTATCCTTGTGTCCACTCTTGTGAATCCAAGTAGAGTTCCCTACCATTAACCAAACCTTCTTTCAAGCCAAAATTTCTACTGAGTGATTGTGAGGCCTCTTCTTTATGATTGGGCTTAGTAAAAAGTGTTGGGTTAAGAACTACAAGTGAACCCTTCCATTGTAGAACTACCTCGCTCTCATGAGCTAAATAGGCTAGGTTGTTTTGGTTAATAAGGTGTGGTTTGGGATCTTTATTATGGGTTTCCTCAAAAAGGAAGAAAAAAATAACTCAAGGAAGCAAAGAAGGAGTGCAACACAAGTAATCTTGGAAATGGTTAAGCAAATATCAAAATCGCGGCTCAAGCATTAAATTAAAGAAATGTGCAGCAATAAATTTTAAAGCATCCAAAGGATGAGAAGCAGCATTACTGAAGAGGAGCAAGCAAAAGAAAATGCCAACCACCAAGAAGATGTTTAAATGAAGACTTGCCTCCTTAGCGCTTAAAGAGGAAAAGAAGAATTTGGTTTACTTTGGGGTTTTAAGGGTTTTTAAAGCTTTAAAAGGTAGTTTAAGATGACATGATGGGTAGAAGAAAGCGTTTAGGATTTACTTATGGGGCTTGGGTAGAGGGAGTCTTCTCTTGTATGCATAAATTGTACTTTACCCTTAGCATTTTACTATAGTGTAATCATCTTTTCAATGAGAGAACTCCTTAAACACCTAACCAGCTCAAAAAATGGGATCATATTTATCTCATAACCTTGTCCTTGAAGCCAAATGATAGCACTTGCATTTGCATAAGCATGATCCACTTTGTTGAAAATAAATGAATGTTAAAAATGTTGAGTGATTTGATTGCTTGTGTAGATTGATAACTTGAGAATTATTTCCATATTGTGATGAGTCTGGCTATGTTCTTAGACTAGAGTTACATTGGTTTGATCTTTTACCTTGTTTATGTTGATTGCTTGAGGGCAAGCAAAGAGCTAAGTATGGGAGAATTTATAACATTCATTATTACATCATATTAGGTACCATCTAGTATATGTTTTCACTTCATCATGTCCACTTTTAGTCTAAAGTGTCTCATTTACATCTATTTTAGACATAGCATGCATATAGATTAGGAATGCATACATCCTTGCATTTTGAATGTATTTCAGGGCTTTTGAGGAGTAAAGAGAGGCACTAGGAGAATTGTGGATCGAGTGGAGAGGAGATTCCTAACTGGAAACAAGTTTTCAAACTGTACAGAGCTCACACCGTGGAAGCACATCGTAGAGGACACGTTCTAATCTTCCCTGTGCGTACCATGTCCAAGAGGCGATGATCGACAACTTAAACCTGAGACTGCACCAAGCAACCACACCCTGGAGGTTCAGCTATCCGAGCCTGATGCATAAAGGCACTAGACATACCGAGCACGTACATCGTGGAGAGCGATCCGAGCTGTGCACGATGCATACCACGGTCGAGATTTCAGCCGAGTCAAAGATCTGATGCAGCGTTTTCAGCAGGCACTAATTAAGCAACCGCACCGTGGAGGGCCAATTTCTTTCCTGCTCAATATGAGTAATCCAATTGTTGACCAGCAAGTTTTTATTGACTAGGTTTTTTTTGTTGACCAAGCCTATTTTGGGAAATCCTATAAATAAGCTTGGCCTAAAAACATTAGTGTATCACGTTTTACCTTTTCTTTTTCCATTAAAAGCTTTCATTTGTTGCAAAAACTTCTCTTTCCCTCAAGAAAAAAGTTTGATTTTTAGGTTTCTATTTTAATAAAGTTTTGCTTTTGTCTATTGATTCTTTTTGTTTATCAATTATTGATCATGTTTAACCATACCTTGTGGATTTAATATGATTAGTGAGTAGTTAACTTTAGGTTTGAGATTAAAGTTAAGGCTGTTTCAATGATTGTTTAAGGTGTTAGGGTGTTATATCTTTATTAATCTCTTCTTGTGTGATTAATCTGAAAGCCAAGTATCTCCCTTTTGCCTGAAATAGATCATAGGCATTTCATTGCTTGAAAATAGTGTTTTGATTTTCATGACTCATTGCATCTACCATTTCTTGCATGATTAAGCTTAATGCTAGAGTACATAAGGGATAGAGAAATCACCATTATACATTGATTATGCATGGGAGTGTGAGTTGATGTTTGATCCATTGCACAAGATATTAGTATTCTTAGCCCAAGGGAATAGTTGTCTAAGGTACTTTTTCGCTCTATGGACTTTGTTAATTAATGCTTGCTGATTGTGTTTCCACCATTGATCGTGGGTTAAGAGTATGATTAGTAAAGAGATTAGGGCCAAGAAATTGAATTAGTCTAAATTAGTAGTCATTGCTTAGAGATTATTGCATTGATTGCTTCTTTTAACCTTGAACATGATTTGAACCACCCAAGTCATATTGCCTTATTCTTAGACCTTGTCTTTTAATAATTCAAATTTGCTTAGTAATTTCACTTTTTTGCTCTGTTTTGATTGGTCATAATATTAGTCTTGCTTAGTTTTAAATCATTGGTCTTTAGTGTTTATGTTTTGGTTACTTTGGTTACATGTTTGCACTTGTTTGATTGTTGAGTGAGAACCACTTTTAAACCACCTTTTGGTCTAGCTTGAGTGTTGCTACTGAAGAAGAGAACAATGTCATTGAAGAGTTTCTCTTGAGTATTGCTGAAGATGATGAGGTTGATGAAGCTAAAGTGGTGGAGAAATAAGAAGCTGAAGTGGTTGAACATGATTCAATGCTCTAAAAGCACTTGCTAAGAAAACACCTCTACAATCACAAGCTGAATCTAAGAAGGATGATGTGAGGCCAATAGCCTAAGAAGAATAAGCACCTTTGAAGGATTTTCCTAAGTATAAGCCTCCACTTCCTTTTCCAAGGCAGATTATCACTCAAGCTCAAAAAGCCATACTCTCCAAGTTCAGAAAGCAAATGGATGAAAATGGTATTCCCTTACGCCCTTTAGATACAATGATGTAAGTCAATGACCAAGTAAAGTTTATCAAAAACGTCCTTGGGAATGCACACAAGGTGGAGATTCTAATGAACTCTCTTGTTTGCTCTAACAAGCGAAAAGATAAACTTTACTGAAGAAGAGAACAATGTCATTGAAGAGTTTCTCTTGAGTATTGCTGAAGATGATGAGGTTGATGAAGCTAAAGTGGTGGAGAAATAAGAAGCTGAAGTGGTTGAACATGATTCAATGCTCTAAAAGCACTTGCTAAGGAAACACCTCTACAATCACAAGCTGAATCTAAGAAGGATGATGTGAGGCCAATAGCCTAAGAAGAATAAGCACCTTTGAAGGATTTTCCTAAGTATAAGCCTCCACTTCCTTTTCCAAGGCAGATTATCACTCAAGCTCAAAAAGCCATACTCTCCAAGTTCAGAAAGCAAATGGATGAAAATGGTATTCCCTTACGCCCTTTAGATACAATGATGTAAGTCAATGACCAAGTAAAGTTTATCAAAAACGTCCTTGGAAATGCACACAAGGTGGAGATTCTAATGAACTCTCTTGTTTGCTCTAACAAGCGAAAAGATAAGCCAAGGGTTCTCCAAAAGTTTAAGAATCCAGAAAAGTTTGTTGTTGCTTGTGAGCTTGGACGTTTAGACAATATGGAAGCATTGTGTGATTCAGGCTCAAGTGTTAATTTGATGTCATTAGATATGACAAAGAAGTTGTGAATCACCAAGCTGAAGGATTATGAGACTACAATCTCTTTTGTGGATTAATCAACAAGGCAACCCATTGAGTTCTTTGAAAACTATTCCTTAAAGATTGGGAAATTCACAATTCCAACAAATTTTAGTCCAAGGATTTTCCTTTGCTACTTGGGACGTCATTCTTGAACACAACTGGTGCTGAAATTGACTTCAACAAGAAGAGAGTGATGCTTAAGAATGTCAATGAAGATGTGGGTTATACAATCAAACCTTCTTGTTCTAACTTTTGTGGAACTATTTCAAATGAAGAGCTAAGTGTTGAGAAGGTTTCTGAGATGGTTGACCATGCTATGAGCTTCAGTGTTAAAGGTCCTGGAAGAAGCCAACCCACTGGACCACAATGACTACCAAGGAAAAAAGTTTTGATGGAGAAAGCCTCTTGAGGATGTTTGAAAGTCTAAGTGTGAGGGTAAGGATGACAGACCAGAGAGCAAGAAGAAGCTCATGACCAAGTAAAATAAGGCTCAGTCATTGGCCAATTACAATTTTGTTAAGAGAGAGGAGAAGGGAATTCAATTCCCTTTCATGCTCATGAGTCTCTAAACCAAGCAAAGTCAAGCTTAGTGACTTTAAATAAGTACACTTGGAAACTTGGAACGTATTCTCATGACTATCCTTATAAATATAAGTTACTTTTCTATTAATATGTTTTATTTAGTGTTTCAGATTGATAAGAAAGACAGTTGATGCAACCAAATGATTTAAAATGGCGAAGGAGAAACTCAGTTTCTGCATTGTGGAGGGCATGTCGTGGAGAGCGATCTCTAATCTGCTCGGTGCAACCAAGGAAAGCCAGTCCATACGCCGAGGGACTAGTACTTAGGCAATCACACCGTGAAAGTACATTGGTACGCTAATGATCCTCCACGATAGCGATTGCACCGAGCAGGGACGTGCCATACACCGACAGACCAGCACCAAGGCGATTGCACAGAGGAAAGCCTGTTGCACGCCGATGAACCTCCACGATGGCGATCACACCATGGAGGGACATGTCGTACACTGTGAAGAGCATCTCTTCCCTCCACAGTATCGGAGTACAAGTTCGACGAGCAGCAGTCGCACCAAGCTCCACACCGACAAGGGCATCTTATGGCCTGCACGGTGCAACACACGAGACATAGGGTGATTGCATTCACACGGGCTAAGGACAAAGTCCATCGGAGGAGCCATACCATGCAGACGTACCGAGCAAGGCACCCAATAGCCTGATCGGTGCAATACATCCGAGCACCCTAAGCCATGCAACTGTCTAGACCCAACGTCTAAGGAGTTTTGGTCCTACACCGTGCATGCACATCGAGGAGGGCCACTTTTGTCCTGCCTGATGCATAAGGACTCGAGTAAAAATGTACTCGATGCAGAACTTGGTACATGCTAACACTTGTCACAGGACTCGATGTCCCGACGCAGGTACACACCATGCAGATGCACTGTGGACCAGCTTGGTGTGAGTGAAATTTTTCACAAACCAACAAACAAGCTGGCCCATGTGTGTCTGCTCGGTGCATGTGATATTCCCAACTCCTTTTAACACTAATTTATGGTTTTCAAAATTTGAATTTTAAAACATTTCTCCCTATTCTCTCAACTCTCACAATTTTCTATATAAATAGATTCTTACTTCTTTTGCATTTGCACATTCATTATATCTTGTCTCTCTCAAAATTTGAATTTTAAAACGTTTCCCCCTATTCTCTCAAATCTCAATATTTTCTCTATAAATATATTCTTACTACTTTTGCATTTTCACATTCATTATATCTTGTCTCTCTCCATCAAAAATTCAAAAGCATCTCTAGCACTAAGCATTTTGTTTTTCAATCTTTCTCTTCCCTTGTTGCATTAATCCCCGTTTTGCAAAGGTATTTCTATGGTTTTGGTCTTTATGTCTAATTAGTTAAACCATGTATCTTTGCTTGATTTATGCATATCATATTGCTTGATTGGATCTAGGATTGCTAGATGATTTTTTTTAATTTAAAAGTATAAAGCTTGTTGGTGCAGAAAATGAATCTTATGTGTTCTTATGCATTTTAGTTCATTTTCCTTAATTTTGATCATTTATGTTGAGCTAGTGCTTCTGAAATTTTTTTAAGCCATAAAAATTGTTTAAATTTAGCTTAGCCTTTGTTTATTTACTTTGAGAATTCTTGGATTTTTCGAATTCTTCTGAGTGATAAATAAATTATTGCTTAAATTCGTCTTATTTATACAAAATGCTTACATTCCTTTGAGTGCTTGCATTTCAGATACCATGTCTCATGAAAATAAAGCTTTGATGCTCACTCAAGGGTCTCAATCAGGAGACAAAGCCTAAGGATAGATTATCGCTGAAGAAAAAGAGAGAAGATCCATATGCACCCCCCCCCCCCCCCCCCCCCACCCCACCACAAAGGAGCTCTTCAAAACCATCTCCGGTGTGGAGTTCTTGCCCACTCGCTATGCTTCATTGTCTCTACTAGAATGGGAATTGAAGAAAATGTTCAGCTCCTCAATAATCTTGGAATGGAGAAGTTCCTGAACACAGTCTATCCCACACAAAAGCTCAAGCATGCCAATTCCTCTCCACCCTCAAGGTTCACTACTTTGACGATTTTGAAAAAGAGGTGGATAAGGAAGAATAGAGCTATGGTGATGGCTATATTCAATTCAAAGTGGGGAAGCACAAGTACAAGATGGGCTTCAATCAGTTGAATGAGATTTATTGGGTTTCAAGAAGGGAAGTCAAGGGTAATGGCATTGTCTTTCATGAAGAATGAGCCTAGAAATGTGTGGGAAAAAATTGCAAATGGAGAGTACAGAAAATGGTACAGAAGGAGTGCTAGCATAAGGCATCCAGCAATCAGATATGCCCACAAGATCCTTGCTGTTATAATCTTCTATAGGATGGGGCAAAACATGGTCAAAAAGGAAGAGCTTAGTTTATTAAGTAATGGGCTCAAAGATATCCTAGAATACACAAGTGGAGGACCTATAATGTGGAATAAACTAAGAGTGGGGATGATAACTATTCTGATGAATCAGCTTGTTAAACATCAGCAATGGGCCTTTAACACCACTTCAAAGAAACCGAAGCTAGCCATTGGAGGGCTCATAACCCCCATTCTTCTTGCTGATGGTGTCAACCTCAAGGAATCGTCTCACTCCATAGCCTACATTGATATTGCCCATTTAAGAAAGGCTGATTACTTGGTTGGAGGATTGAAGGATGGATATGCTTATCAATTTGAGTTAAGGGATGCTAAGAAAAGGATAATCCTCCCAAGGCCTCATCTCACAACTTTCACCAAGAAGGAAAGTATTTGGTTTGATGTGGATGAGAGACATCTCTACAATCCTCTTGCTCATGGGACATTATTGAAGACAAGTAGGATGAAAGGCATTGCTCCTCCTGAAGCTCAAGAAGATAGTGAAGAAGAAACCTTTCAAACACAAGAATAAGGTGGAGCTGAATTTGATGAGAGTGCTTTGTACAATTTTGAGCCTTATGTAAGTCCTTGCCCTTCTGAAGCTACAAGAGTAGCCCACAAACACATCGCTCTTACAAGGATGAAAAAAATCCAAGAGAAGACAATCAAGAGCTTTGTCAAATTTGTGAAGAGTTTGACAAAGAAGGTCAAAAAGCTCAAAAAGAAGAATAGTGGGGACTCTTCTTCTCCAAATATAAAAGGCAATGCTAAGCAAGGAGGAGGAGTGGGAAACCAAGGTGTGATCATAAAATAAGAGTCTGGAGATAGACGCCACTCATTCCATGGGACAAGTGCAGGAACAACCTCCATGGAGCCTTCTAGACACTCATCACATAAAGCTCGCCGTAAGAGGAGAAGTAAGAAGAGACATGCTTCACATTCACCGTTGCAAAGCTCCTTTAACAGCATCTAGAGTTCACCCTCTCATACCTCCTTAGCCATATGAAGGTACACTATTTCTCACATTGTATATACCATTGCATAATTTTATTTCTCTTATTTTCATTGCCATGTTGATTATCGCCTCTTTTTGCATTTTTATTACACAAAGGTTGTGTAATTTAAGTGTGGGGGAGGGGGTTTGAGACCAAAATTATTTCTTGTAAATTTTTGCATTTTTGCATAAGCATTTGATTTATGCATTTAGTATATTTTGTTGCATTTTAGAAAATCATGCATTCATCTAGCATCTAAGGCATAGAAAATCCTAAAAATTTGAATTTTTTTGAAGATCTATTTCACAAAAAAGAAAGTGTTCAATGCATTTGTGTTAAGTTGAGTCTAGTTACATATGATTCATTTTAGGTTGCTTATGTTCAATTTGGGAACAATGATAGTTACATACATATGAAATGATACTGTTTAGATGAAATCAATGCCTTTGTTTATAATTTTTTGCTGCATTTGATGAGAACTTGAAATAAGTCTGAACCACTTTTGGAATTTATGATTCTAAACTCTTGTTACGTTGAAGCTTACTTGAAATGATATCAGCTTTTGCTTAAGAAGAACCATAATTTGAATATTGAATTATCGTGTCTTATGCATTGTATTTGTTGTCATGGATATATTTATACATACATACTTTGATTTTCTTATCCTTGTGTCCACTCTTGTGAATCCAAGTAGAGTTCCCTACCATTAACCAAACCTTCTTTCAAGCCAAAATTTCTACTGAGTGATTGTGAGGCCTCTTCTTTATGATTGGGCTTAGTAAAAAGTGTTGGGTTAAGAACTACAAGTGAACCCTTCCATTGTAGAACTACCTCGCTCTCATGAGCTAAATAGGCTAGGTTGTTTTGGTTAATAAGGTGTGGTTTGGGATCTTTATTATGGGTTTCCTCAAAAAGGAAGAAAAAATAACTCAAGGAAGCAAAGAAGGAGTGCAACACAAGTAATCTTGGAAATGGTTAAGCAAATATCAAAATCGCGGCTCAAGCATTAAATTAAAGAAATGTGCAGCAATAAATTTTAAAGCATCCAAAGGATGAGAAGCAGCATTACTGAAGAGGAGCAAGCAAAAGAAAATGCCAACCACCAAGAAGATGTTTAAATGAAGACTTGCCTCCTTAGCGCTTAAAGAGGAAAAGAAGAATTTGGTTTACTTTGGGGTTTTAAGGGTTTTTAAAGCTTTAAAAGGTAGTTTAAGATGACATGATGGGTAGAAGAAAGCGTTTAGGATTTACTTATGGGGCTTGGGTAGAGGGAGTCTTCTCTTGTATGCATAAATTGTACTTTACCCTTAGCATTTTACTATAGTGTAATCATCTTTTCAATGAGAGAACTCCTTAAACACCTAACCAGCTCAAAAAATGGGATCATATTTATCTCATAACCTTGTCCTTGAAGCCAAATGATAGCACTTGCATTTGCATAAGCATGATCCACTTTGTTGAAAATAAATGAATGTTAAAAATGTTGAGTGATTTGATTGCTTGTGTAGATTGATAACTTGAGAATTATTTCCATATTGTGATGAGTCTGGCTATGTTCTTAGACTAGAGTTACATTGGTTTGATCTTTTACCTTGTTTATGTTGATTGCTTGAGGGCAAGCAAAGAGCTAAGTATGGGAGAATTTATAACATTCATTATTACATCATATTAGGTACCATCTAGTATATGTTTTCACTTCATCATGTCCACTTTTAGTCTAAAGTGTCTCATTTACATCTATTTTAGACATAGCATGCATATAGATTAGGAATGCATACATCCTTGCATTTTGAATGTATTTCAGGGCTTTTGAGGAGTAAAGAGAGGCACTAGGAGAATTGTGGATCGAGTGGAGAGGAGATTCCTAACTGGAAACAAGTTTTCAAACTGTACAGAGCTCACACCGTGGAAGCACATCGTAGAGGACACGTTCTAATCTTCCCTGTGCGTACCATGTCCAAGAGGCGATGATCGACAACTTAAACCTGAGACTGCACCAAGCAACCACACCCTGGAGGTTCAGCTATCCGAGCCTGATGCATAAAGGCACTAGACATACCGAGCACGTACATCGTGGAGAGCGATCCGAGCTGTGCACGATGCATACCACGGTCGAGATTTCAGCCGAGTCAAAGATCTGATGCAGCGTTTTCAGCAGGCACTAATTAAGCAACCGCACCGTGGAGGGCCAATTTCTTTCCTGCTCAATATGAGTAATCCAATTGTTGACCAGCAAGTTTTTATTGACTAGGTTTTTTTTTGTTGACCAAGCCTATTTTGGGAAATCCTATAAATAAGCTTGGCCTAAAAACATTAGTGTATCACGTTTTACCTTTTCTTTTTCCATTAAAAGCTTTCATTTGTTGCAAAAACTTCTCTTTCCCTCAAGAAAAAAGTTTGATTTTTAGGTTTCTATTTTAATAAAGTTTTGCTTTTGTCTATTGATTCTTTTTGTTTATCAATTATTGATCATGTTTAACCATACCTTGTGGATTTAATATGATTAGTGAGTAGTTAACTTTAGGTTTGAGATTAAAGTTAAGGTTGTTTCAATGATTGTTTAAGGTGTTAGGGTGTTATATCTTTATTAATCTCTTCTTGTGTGATTAATCTGAAAGCCAAGTATCTCCCTTTTGCCTGAAATAGATCATAGGCATTTCATTGCTTGAAAATAGTGTTTTGATTTTCATGACTCATTGCATCTACCATTTCTTGCATGATTAAGCTTAATGCTAGAGTACATAAGGGATAGAGAAATCACCATTATACATTGATTATGCATGGGAGTGTGAGTTGATGTTTGATCCATTGCACAAGATATTAGTATTCTTAGCCCAAGGGAATAGTTGTCTAAGGTACTTTTTCGCTCTATGGACTTTGTTAATTAATGCTTGCTGATTGTGTTTCCACCATTGATCGTGGGTTAAGAGTATGATTAGTAAAGAGATTAGGGCCAAGAAATTGAATTAGTCTAAATTAGTAGTCATTGCTTAGAGATTATTGCATTGATTGCTTCTTTTAACCTTGAACATGATTTGAACCACCCAAGTCATATTGCCTTATTCTTAGACCTTGTCTTTTAATAATTCAAATTTGCTTAGTAATTTCACTTTTTTGCTCTGTTTTGATTGGTCATAATATTAGTCTTGCTTAGTTTTAAATCATTGGTCTTTAGTGTTTATGTTTTGGTTACTTTGGTTACATGTTTGCACTTGTTTGATTGTTGAGTGAGAACCACTTTTAAACCACCTTTTGGTCTAGCTTAGCAAGATAGTTGTATCTTCTCTACAGCTCCCAAGCTTGGATTGATTATTCTTTGCTTCTATACTACAAGTAGTGCATAGAGATTGCACTAAGCAGCTATAAAAATCTGTTTGTCGTGATTTCGTGGATACACCTCTAAATAAATCAGAAAACAATGCCTCCACTACCGCTGATGATTTCTTCTATACACCTCCTATGTCATTGTCGCGACGTATGCCTTTCAGTAGTGAAAATTTTAGGGATCCTTTGCCAAGCTCAAGAGCAAATGTAAGGTAGATGAATATGGTTATAAAGATCGGCCAGCTGTATTTAACGATATGGCTTGTGTTCCATTTGATATCCACAATGTTTATTTGATGTATGAAGATGATGCCATTTACCTAGAGAGATTTTTCAAGAACAAAGAGCATTTCAAAATCATGTTGGCTATATATGCTATAAATGTGGTATTTAAGTTCAGGTATCACCGTCATGCGAAGTTATATGTTGATGCCAGATGTATTGATCATAGGTGTGATTAGAGGGTTAAGGCTCATAAAGTCAGGAATTCTGATATTTATGAGATAAGAAAGGCAAAATTGAGCGATGTGTGCGATTCAGATACTAGAGGGCAGTTTTCGAAGCATACAATATTTGAGAGTTATTGCGGCTTTGTTGAGATCAAAGTATGATACAACATTAGTTGGATCTAGGGCAAATGGTTTACTGGCTGCATTACTAAGTGAGCATAGGATGGGTACAATGTATTGGAAGTGTTTGAAAGCAAGAGAGTTGACAATTTGAACAGCCCATTAAGCAGAAGAGAATTCATTCAAGTAGCTTTCCGTGTACTTTTTCGTACTCAAGTTTGCTAATCCACGAACAATAACGGACTTATGTACTGAGGTGGACAAACTTGTACATACATGATTTAAGTTCTCATTTATGGCATTGAAGGTTTGTATTGATGGCTGGAACCGTTTGAGGAAGGTGGTGGTGGTGGATGGAATGCACCTGGTGGAAAGTACAAAGGTTGTCTCCTAACAGCAAGTGGACAAGATGCAAAGTTTTAGATATTTCCTATTGCGTTTGCCATTGTGCATATTGAAAATGACGAGTCTTGGAGTTATTTTTTTCAAAAAATTACAAGAGATCATTAGAGACGGTGAAGATGTTACTATAATCTCGGATCTGATGCAGCTTTATCTATACGGCAAAAGAAATGTGGTATCCACTTGCACAACATGATGCATGTCTTGTACACATACAGCGAAATGTTCAAAACAAGTTTAAACAAAAGACGGCATAAGGAGATGGTTGGTCTGGCAGGAGATGCATTCAGACCATCAAATTTTAAGAAGATTTATGCGACGCTTAAACTAGTGGATATAAATTGTTAGGAATACATGGAGAAAATAGATAAAAAAAAAAACATTAAACAAGATGTTACTTCGAGGGGGAGAGATATAATCTGACATCTAGTAATATCACTGAATCCCTAAACCACGTCTTACTTTCTGCCAGTGATAGTCATATTGTTTCATTTTTTGAGTTTATCTGGTGGATGCTAAGCAGTTGGCATGAGAGTAGACAGAAGAAGATCAGTAAAATGTGTGGTGGTATTCCACTCGAAATAGAGAAAGAGTTGTCTAACCAGTTAAATTTATCCCTAGCACTTCCCGTTTCATAATTCTCAATGTAGGATTTCGTAATTACATATGGGACTGGTGTAGCGCACCATGTTTCCCTTGATAAAAGAGCTTGTACATGTCCTAATTCCTTGCCAACACGCAATAGCATCAACAACCGTTCGAAACCTATCGTATAAGTCTTTAGTAGGCAATATGCATTTAAAGTCTATGTGAGAGAAGACATTGTCGGGTATTATTCTACCGGTTCCAGACCCATACGGCATTGATGTTCCGACTGACGTGAGAGAGGGTGTCGAAGTTCTTCCTCCTAAGACTAAGCGTCCTCCAAGGAGGCTACTAACAAAAAGAAAATTTTCAGTCGGCAAAATACCGGTAATTCCATTAACCTCTATATCAGGTTAATATCAATGAAGTTTAGATGGAAATTTTATTGAAACTTCTGTCACTTAGCTTATTATAGGTACTTACGAAGAAAGCCAAAATTAAAAAAATGTACGGGGTGCTTCATAGGGGGACAAAGTCGGGTTATTTTCACTATTCCATTAGGATGATGACCATTGGTGTACGCTCTGATTGGATTTCAATACATTTTGGTTGATGGATTGACCGTGTACGTTTTGATTGGTGGTTATTTATATTGTAGTATTTGTTTTGCGAAAGGGAATGTTTGTCTATGTTCTTGGCTGGTTACATGTAATTGGTGTATGTCTCCGATTCTTTTTTTTTATTTTATTGATGTACACTGATAATTATTTGCGGTGTGCATAAAATATCCATTTGCATTGAAAACATTCATTACCAACCAAATACATATGATAAAGAACATGTCAATAAGATTAAATTTAGATTACATAATATAAGAGTTTATGAAACCAGAAAGGTAAACATGGTATATTACAATATTAAGAACATTAGAAACATGCTACATATCCATTAAAGTATGCAACATATACGGCATGCACACCAATATATGTTGCAGTCTTTGCAAAATGGGTCAAAATTTGGATCTTGTTCAAAAGCATATTCTGGCATTTTAACAAGTGTTTGAGTAAGAGAAAGTGGTTATGTGAATATTGTTTCATTCGGAGATATACCAAGAAATTTCATAAGTTAACTCATTTCCCATATGTCTCACTGTTTCTGCTCGTAGAGTGAAAGATTTTGCTGGCTTTATCTGCATCACCATGATAAATGCTTAAAATTTCTGCTGCCAGGGTGGCGTCCACGTGATCTGGAACATTTAGCTCCATGAGATTGGCTCCACCATTTATGTCTGCACTGTTGCATACCACTCTTAGAGATTCGAAGTAAATTGCATAACCTTGTTCTAGACACTTTGCAAAGAAAGGGCGCCTTCCAGGTCGGGTGTCTAGGGGATCTCGGTAAAGTGAAAACAGGTTACAGGTCCGTACGACATTGTTGTTGTAGCTGAGGCGATAGGTTCGTTTGCCAGCTCTATTAAACGGCCCAAGATGCTAAAATGCATATTCCCCAACCTTTCGAAGGATTATAGATAGGATTTCGTCTAGTAGTGCCATAATTGAAAGTCGAAATGGAGGAGAAGAGATTTGAACGGTAATAATAGATATGTTTAGATCAAAAATGAAGAGACGTCCTTTTGTTGCAAATATATGTGGATAATATGAATAGATAAGGTGTCATGTGTCTTAACCACGTCCAAAAGATTTATAATACATAAACTACACATGAATAACACATAAATAAGATGTAAGATAAGACATAATAAACACATAGTTACCACATTCATAATTACCATATACATAATTATCACTTAATTATCACATAATTAAAACATTGTAAACCACATAAAAACAAATAAAAGTGTGATAACCCATTACAGCTTGTCACAAACACAACTAGCACACATATATAAATAGCACTCCTTACATAGTGGATCATCATGCATCAAAGCACAGTCAAACTAAAGTGAACCGGAGAAAGTAAAATTCTAATGTACGAATTAAAGAATGGAGGATCGAACTATGACATCTTGGAGAATAAATTCTCCATAAGATCTTTAAGCCTTCTCGAATGTAGTGGTGCATCGTTCTCAGCAATTTGATGGAAATAGTGTGCTGTTTCATCCGAGTCCACACAACAAACCGAGAATAGCGCAGCTGCAAGAGTGGCATCGGCATGTTTTGGGACATTACGTATCATAAGATTGATTCCACTATAAATATCTGCACACTTGATTATCAACCTAAGCGACTTGAAGTAAATGGCTCACGGGTTACCTTGTTCAATACACTTTTCAAAGAAATATCGCTATTTTCGTCATGCACTGATGTTAATGGGATGTTGACACATATTGTACAAAATACATGTGTAAAGGATATTGTTCACATACATAAGCTTGCATGTTCGTTTTATGGCTCTTACGAATGGCCTAAACTTAAAAGCATTATGTCCCCCAATCTTTTCAGCGATTATAGAAATATGTGTCATCTTGTTTTGTTGTTGTTGTTGTGACTTGTCAAAGAAAAGACCTATATATAACAATGGATTATGGGTGGGTAGTGGGTTTAGGAAGAAGTAATGATGTATTTATTATCGTTGTCCTTCATTGCAGATTATGGGTATGTTGTGTATACGCGTTTACTGTATATGCGAGCAGAAGTAATATATAAAAATGGACTTGTATTTATTGTTGTGGTCCTTTATTGCAGATTATGAGTATTTTGTGTGTACGCGTTTAATGTGTACGTGAGCAATATTTTCGCAAGCAATGTATACCGTTTGAAAAGGAAAATGCGCTTTATTAAAGCATGTCATATATATACGCCATGAGGCTTAAAATAAATAACAGAATTTACATTCAAAATGCCCAAACTGACATGCAGTCCAGTTGACGAATTTGTTGTCTAAAGTACTTAAATATCTTAAGTAACTACTTTGGAAAGGAGGATCGAACCATGACATCTCTTGTAGTAAATTCTCCAAAATATCTATAACCATTGGCGATTGTAGTGGGCCATGATTCTTAGCAAAGCGGACAAATAATCGGGTTGCTTGACAAGAATCCCCACGACAAACACGAAACAATGCTAGTGCAAGGGTCGCATTAGCGTGAGTTGGAACATTGCGTTCCATCAGTCTGACTCCACCATATATGCCTCCATACTTGATTATCAGCCTTAGAGATTTGTAGTATATGGCTTGAGGGTCACCTTCTCCAAGACACTTTTGGAAAGAAAAAAAAACTTTGCATCTTCTTCCTGGACAGTTGTTGATAGAAAATAAGTTACAAGTGAGAAGAACATTGCTGCGGAACACAAGCTGTTAGGTCTATTTCTGAGCTATAGTGTACATGTTACAGTGCACAGACAACGGCGTACATGTCGTAGAGGTAGACAAGCCACAGTGTACAAGCTTTGGTGTACTGATGGTCTATAATTGATCAAAAATATATGAATTTCGAATCAAATGATAGATTGTGGAAATAATATCCTAACAATGTTATTCCAAACATTAATCAAACGAATCATCAATAGAAAATCATACATATTCACATAATTTATGTTAATATATGAAATCCGAAACAAAAGATCCGGGTACATTCACCCCATAAATATCCGCATAGTAAAAATAAAATGACGGGTCTGACTACATTCACCACAATTCACCATTCTTCGATTGATGATCCAGTTCTGACAGCAAAGCTGATGTATCTGAAGAACATTTCTCTGTCTTGGGCCCAAAGATATATAGTACACATGTTATGACCCTTAAATCCATCAACATGCCAATCTAAGAGGGAATCGGTCACACCGCAGCCGTATTGACAGAGAGATATAAATTGTTAATTACTCTCCCACCACCTATTTCGGAAGTCTTCTGGTCATCAAAATTATACCCACATCAACCGGAGTTTATGATTTTTTGGATAATTCTACTCTGTTTTGAGTGAGATAATTTTGAAAGATAAGCATCCCCCTCTGGTTTTTCTTACCTTGCAAATTTTATATACATGTTGTATACAGAAGTGGCGACATCTTATCTTTCCTCGGCTGAATTTTTGATGAGTTCAATTCGGCTTGTCTTTTTGAAGACAAAATACTCTTCCATACCCTTCATGAGTTCAATACCACTTGTCTGTGTGAAGTCATTATGATTGGCGTCTCGAGGCATTCGCTGAAAAGTGTGTTTGGAGTACCCACAATCCGCGACCAGTTTGCTTTGCTAGAAGTATCTGACGCTCTGGCCATGAGATTTTTTTAAATTAAAATGGAAGCAACAATTTCAAAGGAGGATGAAAGTATTTTTCTGTTGAAGAATTTACCCCTTCCAAATGGCCACATAATTTATTTTCATTCGATAACCAAAACAAGAAGATACGATCAATACGTGTCGACACCCTATCGAATAAATTTTCCCAAACTATCATTATTCTATTGTAGACCTGTGGATTTGACAAAGTCTTAGGGTTCACTTTTTTTTAAGGTCAAAGGTATTCAACCCCTTCGCCAAACTTATTTAAATCTTGTGTTCAAACTTATTCAAATCCCGTGGTAAAACTTATTTAAAGCCACTGATATGACAAAGCCTAAAATAGCTCATCCGAAAAGAAAAAGACCAGTCAAATACACAAAGCCCATACCTTGTACCCATACCCCTTTACATTAATACTTTGACCTGCGATCCCCCGTCCTTTTGTTTTGTTAGATACCATCACTACGGGTCCAAGTGTACACCTTTGTGCTCGGATATTGTGTGAAAGATTACAACAAGTACCACTTCAGGATCCATGGTGTATACTCAAGTAGTGGTTCCATGTAAGACTGGACGACCTCATCCTCGTCATTATGGTTGGCGTATGCATCTAGAATCTCAACAATGCTGAGCCGAAGGTCTATCACCACATCGACCCAATGGTCTTTCCCAGAGCATTAAGGCGTACACAAGGTCAACATACCTTAAGAACTCTGACTTGAGGAATTCCTCCTACTTTTTTGTAACATAGCTAGCAGTGTTCTTTCCCCAATCGAACCGGATTTTGTTCTCTGCCTGTTTAAATTTCTCATACATCGAGATAACCAAGGTCAATAATGCGGTGTCTGTGAATGTTGTCATGTATTTCAACACAATCTCACCTCTATGCGAGATAACATACTCATTATGACCTACATTTGCTCAAAACAAAAATGAAGAAGCTAATTATCATATATTTTAAACAAACCAAAGATAAATGGTAAATGTTAAAATTTCATGTTTTTTACATCAATATCCAGCGAATTCTGTTTCATTTCAATGGCCATGAAAAAACCATTAGACATTATGTATCTTGTCATAATCTCGAACTCTCTATACAAAAATTATATACGTGAACACTACAATATAAGGTACGCTAAGTATGTAAGTCATGATTTATTATAAAAACTTACATCTCCTTTGATTCGTTGAGAAGTGCTAGAAATTTATTGACATCCTTCTATGGCAGTGCTTAGATGGGAGCATATTTGGGTTTGGTATGACTTACAAATAAAGCCCTCACACGCGGATCACCGGTGTACACTCCACCAAGTATGTTTGATCTATGTGGTACGCGCTTTGGTTCCGGGCACTGTGATGTACTCTAAAATTCAACTTCATTGGTTTTTGGATGATCAGCTGGTGTATCAGGAGGTGTCCCATATTCAGGCGAGTGTATAGGTGATATTACGTACGCTGGTAAGTAAATCCTACCACTATCGAAGTACCTAAGAGAAACCAGCTGCAAATGATTATATGTCACGTCTTCAGACAAATATCTGAAACTGGAATTCCAAATTCATTGTTGCTAACTTTTCACACAACAAATTAAAATTCTCATGCATTTTTGAGACCAAGTGTACATGGTTACCTCCTTAATCTAGATTGGGTGTACGCTAGCCATACCCACAAATTTCTCTGTAGTTTAGTATGCATCTTCAGCCTCCTTTCCTTTGTCACCCTCTTTTTCATGTTCACCCTCGATTTGTTCTTCAGCCTCTTTTAAAACTTCTCCCACATTCTCATTTTCAGCATCTTTTTATTCAGCCTCTTTTTCTTCTTCACCGTCTTCATCTTGTTCACTGTCTTTTTCTTCTTCAGTGTCTTTTTCTTCATCCTTATCTTCCCAAAGTTCCCGTAATGCACGTTCTGTGAACCTGTAGTTATACCAAGATCCACCATCGCGCATATTATCATCATCATCGTCATCCATGATCAGCTTCCGTATTTTGCTGCTACGACCATAACTCGCAGTTGCTGGCTCTTTCTGCATCTCCCCAAATTTTTGTAGCCTATTTGAACGCAGTCTTCCAAAGTTATCAGTATCAGTTTCAGTTGTTTCATTTTGTTTTCAGAGATCATCCTTGTTTTTCTTTCCAACAATAGATGTTTCATTTTTATATATATTTTGAGACGATACGCCCATGAAATGCATCCACCAGCTCCTGTTTGAGTTGGCTTAACTGCACAAGCATTCACTTTTTCAGGTCTTATGCAATTTCAGCAACCTGTTCTTCAACATAACCTTCATTACTCTTCCCTTTTCTGGCCATTGGTTGGTGGGGCCTCTTAGGGGCCGGTTTTCTTCCCACTCTAAGAGGATTTTTTTTTCCTTCTTTGCGGCGTTAGATGGGGTTAGCTGTTTGTCCACCACATTCAAAAAATTTATTCGGATAGGTGGTATAAAGGTATCACCACCTAGGAAATCAGAATCCTTAAATTAATAACCACTTCTTTTGAGTTCCAACAAGAAAGATACTTTGTCGTCCCCCACCTCGTCATCCCAGCCAATATCTGAATCTTCTTCATCTTTAATGTTAGGAAGAACATCCAACTGCATAATGTTCAAATAGCAAACCTCTTATTACAAGGTACATAAACATACACACGTAAATATCAATAGAAACAGAAGCGTACACTACCTATTCATCAAGTACAAATAGACAAAAACGGTTGTGTAATATATAGTGGTAATGGGAGGAGAGGGTGTGTTTACTTTAGTGTCTAAGTCCAAATCGAGGACGTCGTTCATGTGCAGAAGTGATACAGTGCTTTCCAAGGCGTATGGATCGGATAGAATCTCCGTCATATGTTCTGGTTTGGGAATCTTAGTAAGCGGTATCGGGACTGCTTCAAAAGAACCCAGTTGCAAGGCTAACAGAAAACCATAACACTTAGTGGTTTTCTGTTTCAAATGGTTTCTAAATTCTGCAAGCGAGTCTTCTTGGTTCGGTCTTACGGGGATAAATCTAGAGATAGTTTTCTTGAAGGATTCTCTACCCCATTGGGATTTCTAGAAAGTACACTTCTCCAAAAAGTCTACTCGAGAAGTCTACTCGAGAAACCGAGAAGTCTACTCGAGAATTCTACTTAGTATTCATTTCTAACCTAATTTATTTATGATGATTTAAATTGATTATTTTGTGTCAATTTTTATTTTTAATAGGTGTAAAAATATATATATTTATGTTATGGTTCTAATCTTTTTATCAAAATATTTTTTATGATTTTTAAAATTAATTGTAAACAAACTATTATAGAGTAGACTTCTCCAGGAAGTCTACTCGAGAAGTCTACTCGAGTTCGAGTAGACTTCTCGGGGATAAAACAGTAATTGCAGCGGCGTTTTTTTTGTTTGGTCAGAAGGGTTAATGTTGTAATTTCACAATCCTAGTGAGTTATTTTTGTCAAACATGCAATAAGGGGTCTAGCTTTGCATTTAAACTCAAATTTTGAGTCATATTCAGCAATTCCCCCTTAAAAAAGTGGAGCTAATAATTATAGATTAGATTGATACATTTCCTTTATATAAAAAGGATAGATTTTTAGGCTTCTAAGGACTGTCACATCAGTAAAAATAATTAACCAATGGTAGATTTCAAAACTGCTATGTCATCTTCTCCAACCAATAATTTAAAGTTATTTCATTAAATAATTTATTAATCAAAATTTCCTCAAATTTTACCTACAAATTTTTTTTGTAATTCTTAAATTCTCAATAAAATTAAATAAAAAACAAAGCTAAAAAAACTGAAAACGAATTACACTAAAACTCAATTATAAAGCTTAAACAAAAGCTCATTTTATGGAGTCATCGTCTTATCGGGTTTCCAATCATCTCACCTCTGACTCACCAGAAACGGAATCAGCCGTCACTAAACACAAATTTTACTTTTTAATTAATGACAACCAAACTGGTAATAAATAATAAAACTTAAATAAGTGGAGCATAAACATTTAGAAATCCAAAAGACATAGCAATGAGGATGTCAAAAAAAAAAAGACATAGCGATGAGCCACATATGATATAAATAATACACAATTGTATCACAAATGAAGTCTAATATGTCTCATGCTTGAGATTTTTGTAAGCAACATAAAAATACAATCACACAACTGTTTTGCATTTATATTTATAATGTGAATCGAGTAGAATGAGTCTCAATCATAGTATTGTTGGAACTGGAGAACGTCTTTCTCACCAAAAGTAAAACTTAAGGAGCGAATCAGTTTTCTTTCTTATAGAGAAAATTAATTTATACAATTGTAAATTTTTTGACTTATAACAGATTTTAAGTTTCTAAAGCTGATATAGAGTTCCATATTGTTCGTATTAATCCGATATTGTGGAAAAACTGAAGTAAAAACCTAACTAAAGAATCGGTGATTAAAGACAGTTACTCACTGTTTCTTAATTTTCATTTGCAAAATTTCATAAAACATAACACTGAAAAGAATTTTTTTAAATAACATATAACGATAAATTCCACACTCTTCACCAATATTGGCAAATGATTGAGCTAGCTAAACTATCAAACAAATATTATATCAATTAATAAAAAACTCATATAATAAAGAATTTTATTATTAATTGTCGTTTGCTTTCTTCATTGAATATATGAACTAATTATAAAACATCTATGTACAGACTGAATCTTTAAAAAATTGATAAGTAAAGAAATGCATACTATATGAAAATTAAAAACAAAATCCTAAGATACAATATGAAACAAAAATGGAGTAAGGATTGAGTTTTTCTTTTTAAAAGTATCAAGCGAAAGGGAAGCTTATACAAAAAGTTTTTGAAAGTATAAAAAATACTCATGGTGTTCACTAAAGAAATAGCATTATAACACAAGATGTCCAAATTTAGACAATAATTTCTAATATAGTATATAGTTCATGTGGATAATATTTACATAAACAAAAAATATAATAAAATTACACATCAAATTATTATACAAAAAGGTCAAACTTTACTCTTCATATTTGCAAAAACATGCATTACCTCTTAACTAAGCCAAAAGATACTTAATAATGTTAGGACTCTTAACTTTTGTTAATTTATAGTTATTAATTTATAGTTATAGTTATTAATATTTTATTAATTTATAGAGATATTTTTAGTTAAATTTTTAATATTTATCAAAAAAAACAAAATTAATATTTTCAACAATGTAAAATTCATTCAAAAATGTCATAATACTGAATTTAAAAGATAAATCAAACAAATTTTATAAACTTGAAACAACAATATTATCATAGTTTACTATATTATATTATTAATATATGTCTAAATATATAATTATTAATTTATATTATTATTAGGATTAAATTTTTAAATAGAACTTTAAAAAAAAGTATTATCTTATTATCTTATCAAATTTTGTCAATTTTTCTACTGGTCCGACTTGGGACCGGTAAAAATTATTAATTTATTGTGATTATTAATTTATCGAGTATTAATTTATAGAGGTTCTACTGTATATCTGTAAATTATGACTATTTTACCCCTAACTTATTTGATGCAGTTTAGATGAATAACAATTCGATTACCATGCTAATTGATATGATATTGTGTTAACTGTGTTAACTAATATAATATTTGATTGGCATATTATATACTTTGTTAACTGTATAACTTTTGCAAAATTATCATGTTAACAATATTATCATATAAAAAAATTATCATACTAACATTGTGAGCATGATAACTATCATGTTAATAATGTTATCATATCAAAAATTTATCATACTAACATTGTGAGCATGATAACGATTGTGATAACATTGATATCATCCTCTTCCATCCTATCACTACCATCACCACCACCACCACCGAGCATAATATACATACACATATTTAGTTAATATTTAAGCTCAATAATACTCAGTTCCAACTAAAATTACTAGTTATACCAACCTAAGAATACTAGTAATACTAAGAATACTAGTTATACCAACCTAAGAATACTAGTTATAATAAGAATACTAGTTATATCAACTTAATAATACTAGTTATACCAACTTAAGAATACTAGTTATACCAACCTACGAATACTAGTTATACTAAGAATACTAGTTCTATCAACTTAATAATACTAGTTATATGAACATAAGAATACTAGTTATACGATAGTTATACCACGAAACTAAAAATGGAATACAAACTTTTGAAGATGTAGTTTCTTCTTCTTCCCCTTCACTTTCCCCTTCACTCTCACTTTTTTCTTCCTCTTCACTCTCCGCTACACTCTCACTTTTTTCTTCCTCTTCACTCTTTTCTTCCCCTTCACTCACGTCTCCACTTGGTTGTGGAGGAGGTAGAGTTGGTTGTGGAGGAGCTGCACTTGCACTTGGTAGTGAAGGAGGTGGAGTTTTTTTCGGAGTTGGTTGTGGAGGAGCTGCACTTGCACTTGGTTGTGGAGGAGGTGGAGTTGGTTGTGGAGGAGGTGGAGTTGGTTGTGGAGGAGCTGGAGTTGGTTGTGGAGGAGCTGCACTTGCACTTGGTAGTGAAGGAGGTAGAGTTTCTTTCGGAGTTGGTTGTGGAGAAGCTGCACTTGGTTGTGGAGGAGGTGGAGTTTCTTTCGGAGTTGGTTGTGGAGGAGGTGGAGTTGGTTTTGGAGGAGGTGGAGTTGCTTTGGGAGTGGGATTTGGTGTTGGAGTTGCTTTCTGAGGTTGATTTAGGCGTGAATTCCTCCTCACATTGCTCTTCTTTTTCAAATTGCTCTCTAGATTAAACGTCTTCGGCGGTATCATTAACAACAAAACGATCTGTCATGAGAATACTAATAATACTAGTATATAAGAATGGATTCTCCCGTGAATCCTAAGAATGGATTAATGTCGAAATTGAGACTTAATGGAGAGACAATGAGCATTCATCGATAATTGAAAAAGAGATAAGTGGATTCCAAACAATTACCTCAATAATAGAAATTCACGGGAGACAACTACGGAATCCAAGAAGAACGGCGGGTGCAGAGATGGTGGAAACTGAAGAACGAGAGCAAAGAATTAAAAAATCGGGTTTGATTTTGAGATTTATTCCCTCGACGTCGTCGGATCTTTGGGCTCGCCGAGATCTCTGTGTTTAGGTTTTTGTTAAATGGCAGATAAACTGAAGAGAAGAACTCGATGACGATTTAGGTTGGGAATTTTTGTTAAATGGTTCGGGTCGGATTTTGGATCAAGTTTGAAACGGACGGATATTGCTAGGTTGGATCTATAATAACAAGGATATGATTAGACTTAAATGTCTTTTCTATATTTTTGATTTAAAAGAAAAAACAAAATTAAATTCTCAAACATAATAAGGGTATTTCAGCATATCTTTCAACATTTGAGGGCTTTCCTGCCAAAAATCTCACTCACTCTTCGTCTTAGGCTTTGCATTTCTGAGATCGATTTCGATTGCAATTCAGTCTACAGAAAATAGGTTTTGTTCGTCGGATTTCGTTTGCTCCTTAGACTGAGAACGAACCTAATCGATTATAATGCAGAGATCGATTTCAAGCGTGTTTGTATCGACAGTGAAGAGACTGTTCATCGGAATTTCAAGCGTGTTTGCTCCTCCGTCGTTTAAACATTGCGAAATTTGTTGCTGGGGACGAGCTTTCTCTAGTGCCGGCGATGGTTACAGAGAGAGATACTTAGAAATGAGCTTCAGGATATTAAGCTTGATGAAGCTATTGATATGTTCAATGATATGGTAAAGGATGAAACTTGGGTATGATCCCAGCATTTTCACGCTTAACTCGCTGCTCAATGGTTTCTGTCACAGGAATAGGGTTTTGATGCCGTAGCTTTGGTTGACCAAATGGTGGAAATGGGATATATACCTGATACCATCATCTTCAACACTCTGATCCATGGGCTGTTTCTCAAAAGCAGTGGCTTTAGTTGAACGGATGGTGTTGAAAGGATGTCACCCGAGTAAATGGAGTATGTAAGAGAGGTTATACTGATTTGGCTTTGAACCTGCTCAAGAAGATGGAAGCGGAAAAAATAGAGGCTGATGTTGATGGTACCTCCCGATATTTGGACATACATCATTCTTGTTAGTCAGATGGGCTTTGTAATAACGGGAAGCATTGGTCATATTCCACGATATGCAGAAAAGTGAAATGGAACTTGATGTCTTCACGTATAGTATTATCATTCAAGGAATGTACAAAGCTTGTAAGGTGGAAGATGCGTGGAAATTATTTTGTAGCCTCGACCTCAAAGGAGTGAAGCCTAAAGTTATAACCTGCAACACAATGATCTAATGCAAGAAGTTGATGCCATGTTCGGAAAATGAGAGAAGTTGGGCCTCTCCTAGATGACTATACATATAATACACTAAATCGGGCACATCTTAGAGATGGTGACAAAGAAGCATCAGCAGAACTCATCAAGCAAAATGAGGAGTTGTGGCTTCGACGATAAGTTTGGTCACTAATATGTTATATGATAGGAAGATTATAATTGTAGTACTTTTTTCAGGCACAATTAAGGTGCGTTTGTCGATAATTGTAGGTTTTGCTTTGATTATTGTCCCAAATCGATTTTGGAATCAAAATAGTTATGAAATTTAGTATGAAAAATGAGAATGAATGTCATCAGAGTTTGATCGAATCTGATATATAATCCAATTAAGCCGGACTATATCATTTCAGATTCAGACGACCATAAAACTCAGAATTTATTGTAAAACAAACAAAAACAAAGAAAAAATAACCAAAAAGTATATATAAAAAAAGTAATTAAAACCCGACACTGTCTCTCTAAGGACAAAACTTTAGCTGCACAAGTAGCAGATTTGACCTTCTCTGACGAGTGTTCAGCTTTAAGATTCATGACTTGTTCCTCGAGTTATTGGAATAGAATACTGTTAAGTCTGCGGACCCTTAAGACGTCGACTTTATTCAAGGAGGCGACAAAACAAGCACAACCTCGAGTGAGATGAACTGAGTATTCCCTAGACTTCTTTGGAGAAACAGAGCCACAGAGGATGAGGAACAGAGTATTTGAGACGAGGGAAGAAGAAACAGAGTATCGAGAGAGAAATGAGAGCAGGGGAGCACACAGAGAATTTTACGAGTTCACTCCCTTGCGGGTAGCTACGTCTCGCCGAGTCCTAGACTCGGAATCCACTAGTTTATAAGAGAGAATACAACAGTAGTAGTTACAAGCGATCTACCCTAATGCCTTTCACTAGCACTTAGAGCACACTTCGTTACACCTATGTAACAAGAAGAAAACGATACAAGTTTATACTTAAAGCTTTCTCTTTTCTCTCTATTCTCAAGCAATCTTATGACTTGCTTCTACACCTCTCTCTTTCGCCATTACCGCCTCTTTATAGTGGCTTCTCCGTAGGGCTTCCTCGCTTGATGCCAAAAAACTCATACACAGCTGTTCTTTGTACCAAAAGGGCTACCGTGTGCAAGCCGACAATACTACCGATTTGCTGTCATTAACATACCGTTGCAGACTCCAGATTTGTAGTATTCGGCTGTAACAACAAGTGGTCCCAAAAGCAGCTGCTCCTTAACTCTACTCCGATTAACTTGACTAGAGTTCGAACCATGAGTAAACCTTGTTGGCATATTCAAATGTTGCTTGTTCATCACGGTAACAGTCTTCACAAATCTCCACCTGTTAACATGATGAACAGATTCCACAACAATACCCACACGAGTTTAAAGAGAGAGATCACATACCTTGAAAACTAGTTACAGGATTCCAGACTCGGATTCCCTGAGTTTTATTACTCAGAAGTGACTTGGATCAGCTTCAATGCAGCTTGAAACTTGCTCACTGCCAAAACCTTAGTGAAAATATCAGCAGGATTCTTTTCAGTCGATATCTTCACTACCTCTACCTTTCCATCCGCAATAACCTCACGAATGTAATGATACTTCACATCGATGTGCTTTGTTCTCTCATGGTGGACATTGTTCTTTGAGAGAGCAATAGCACTCTGTGAATCACAGTGTACTTCAACACTTCTTTGTTCATAACCAAAATCCTTCAACAAACCTTTCAACCAAACATCTTCCTTGACTGCTTCAGTGAGCGCCATGTACTCTGATTCTGTGGTTGAAAGAGCGACAACACGCTGCAGTCCTGACTTCCAGCTTATGGTGTTGCCTCCTAGAGTAAACACCAGCCCTGTAATAGATCTTCTCTTATCTGGATCAGCAGCGTAATCAGCATCACAGTATCCCACTATCTTGAACTCTGAACTTCTCTTGTAGCATAATCTCGTTTTAAGAGACCCTTTGATGTATCTCAATACCCACTTTACTCCTAGCCAATGTTCACTGATCGGCTGGCTCATATAGCGGCTGATAATACCCACTGCATATGCTAGATCAGGTCGAGTTCCCACCATTGCATACATGACGCTTCCGACTGCATTTGAGTATGGAATGCTTTTCATAACATCGGCATCTCTTGCTAAACTTTCTTCAGTTGCTGCACACATCTTCAGGTGAGCTCCAAGTGGTGTCACTGTATGTTTAGCTTCGCTCATGTTGTAGGTTTCCAGAACTTTCTCCAGATACCCTTCCTGAGACAGCCAAAGAGACCCTGCAACTCTATCTCTTGTGATTTCCATTCCTAAAATCTTCCTTGCAGCGCCGAGATCTTTCATCTCGAACTTCACACTCAGCTCCTTCTTAAGTTGCGTGATTGCTTCCATATCATTCGCAGCAACAAGCATATCATCCACATACAGAAGCAAGTACATCATCGAGCCATTGGACAATAGCTTAGTGTAGGCACAATTGTCATAATGGCTTCTTACAAAACCGATCTCAGCCATATAGTTGTTAAACTTTTCATTCCACTGTCTTGGCGCTTGTTTAAGACCATATAAAGCTTTGTTGAGAAGACATATCTCATTCTCTTTAAACATGGATTCATACCCTTCAGGTGGTGACATGTAGATCTTCTCTGTTAACTCTCCATGGAGGAAAGCCATTTTCACATCTAACTGCTCCAACTCTAGATCTTCTTGAGCAACTATGGTGAGTAGAATCCGGATTGAAACATGCTTCACTACTGGTGCGAAGATCTCATGATAATTTATCCCTTCTCTCTGTGCATAACCCTTGGCGACAAGCCTATCTAGCTTTGAACCTTGGTTCCTCCACCCCTGGAATTCCCATCTTATACTTGTATATCCAGCGGCTCCCAATAATCCTCTGCTTTTCTGGTTTAGTCACTGTAGTTCAGGAGTGATTCTTCATTTGTGAATTCATCTCCTTGTCCATAGCACTACTCCACTTATCCCAGTTTGAATCCATTCTTGCTTCTCTGTAGTCTGCAGGCTCGATAGTATCTCCATCTTCTGTTGTACAGAGAGCTTCTGCGTAATATTCTTCATCAGCAAAACGTTTTGGAGCTTTGTGTATTCTTCTTGGTCTGTCTCTACCAATGTGATAGCTTCTTGGTGATCGAATTACTTCAACTCCAGCATCACTTTCAGTTTCTTCTCCCAAGCGTGTAGAAGAGCTTTGACTAGCAGGAACTGGTGTAGAAGGTCCATCGTCTTGATCTCCACCCGAAGAGATATCCACATCTGCTGCAATGTCAAGCTCCATATATGACCCGACATGATCCTCTTCTTCTGTGACGATATCTTTACCTTTCTGCAGTAGATCCTTGTAAACTGCATTTTCTTGAAAGATAACATTCCTGCTCACTACACACCTCTTCTCTTCTGTTAGCCAAATCTTGTACCCCTTTACCCCACTTGAATATCCAATCAGAACACCCTTCTTAGCTCTTGGATTCAGCTTGCCATCGTCTGTATGGACAAAGGCAACACAACCAAACATCCTTAAATAACTGTAATTTGGAGATTTCCCATACCATTTCTTGTCAGGTATCTCAAAATTTAGAGCCGCTGAAGGTGTTTTGTTGATCAATGTCACTGCTGTATGCGTTGCCTCTGCCCAGAACTTCTTAGGAAGGCTTGAATCGCTGAGCATACTTCTGACTTTATCCATGATCGTGCGGTTCATCCTCTCAGCAACACCGTTCTGCTGTGGGGTGTAAGCACATGTCCGATGTCTTTGAATCCCTCTTTCTCCGCAGAACTCATCAAAACTTCTATTGCAGAACTCAAGACCGTTGTCTGTCCTCAACGTTTTGACTTTACTTTCACTAAGATTCTCCACCAGACTTATCCATTCCACGAATCTGTCAAATGCTTCATCTTTGGTTTTGAGAAAATACACCCATACCTTGCGAGTGTAGTCATCGATGAAGGAGATGAAGTACTGACATCTCCCAAACGATAATGGTACTGAAGGTGCTCCCCATAGGTCTGAGTGGACATATTCTAGCTTCTGTGTTGTATCGTGTTAAGCAAGTGTGAATCCTACTCGCTTTGCTCTTCCAAACACGCAGTCTTCACATAGATCGAATGTTGAGACTTTCTTCTTGTCCAAAAAACCTTTCTGCAGCAGTATCTTCATGTTCTTCTGGCTCATGTGACATAGTCTTCTATGCCAAAGAACAGTATCATCTTGTCTTGCTGCAACGGCATGTGACTCCTCAATTGCAGCACTCCACTTAAGCAAGTAGAGTGTCTTATACCTTCTTCCAGTGAACAAGACTCTGTCCCCAGCTTTAATGCTTAGAGTACCATTTTCATTCGAATTTGTACCCCGCTTTCTCAAATGTTCCCAAAGATAAGAGATTTCTGTCAATTTCCGGGGATGTACCTCACGTTGGTTAGCAATACAGTCAAGCCATCTTCATTCTTGATTCTGATGCTGCCCACTCCTTTTACTTTCGATACTGTCTTGTTTCCCATTCTGACAGAACCTCCTGCATCCTCATCTAAGTCCTCGAACCACTCTTTCTTGTATGTCATGTGATAGCTGTAACCAGTATCCATGATCCACTCATCTTCTAGATGAATCTCTGTTGATGACAGAGCCTCTGAAACATATAACCCAGCTGCTTCAGCTAAGTTTCCTTTTCCATTTGAGGTTTCCCCTCTACTGTTTCCACCATCTCATGGTTTATACTGAGCTTTGTTCTTGTTGGGACAGGTATTCTTGAAGTGGCCTTCTTCTCCACACGTCCAACAGCCCTTTTTGCTCTTAGACTTAGAACGTGACTTGTTACCTTTCTTTCCCTTCTCACGTTGCTCGCTTCTTCCTCTTTCATTCTTTCCTTTTGCATAAAGAACTTCTGCCTGCACTTTAATACTCTTCTTGCTTGAACCAAGTTCCAGTTCCTTTGAGTATATAGCAGTAACAACCTCATCAAGCGTCAGAACCGTTCTTCCTTACCCATATCTTAAGGTGTCTTTAAGCTGATCGAATGGCTTGGGGAGAGACATCAGTAAGAGAATCGCTTGATCCTCATCTGAGACAATAACTTCCATGTTTTCTAGATCTTCTACAATCGATAGAAACTCATCGATGTTGCCTTCTACAGACATGTTCTCAGACATCTTGAATCCGTATAGCTTCTGCTTCAGATAGATCCGGTTTGGGAGAGCCTTAGACATGTAAAGCTGATCTAGAGCTTTCAACATTTCGACTGCAGTCTTCGCCTTTTTCACTTTCCTCAACACCCTATCTGTAAGACTTAAAACAATGATGCTCCTTGCTCTTTTCATCTTCTCTTCATATGCTTCAATCTGTTCATCAACCACAAGCTTTTCAAGATCTGAGCTGGCTTTAGACTTATCGAAAGTTGGCTCCTTGAAAACAACACTTAGACCCAAAATATCCAGCTGAGCTTCCAGCTTCTCTTTCCACATCGTATAATCTCTCTGACCGTCAAACTTGTCCATTTCAACCCTTGTTGTAGTCATGGCTCTTGCTTGTGAAAGCTACGAGCCACAAGCCGTAACCTGGCTCTGATACCAAGCTGTTAAGTCTGCGGACCCTTAAGACGTCGACTTTCTTCAAGGAGGCGACAAAACAAGCACAACCTCGAGTGAGATGAACTGAGTATTCCCTGGACTTTTTTGGAGAAACAGAGGATGAGGAACAGAGTATTTGAGACGAGGGAAGAAGAAACAGAGTATCGAGAGAGAAATGAGAGCAGGGGAGCACACAGAGAATTTTACGAGTTCACTCCCTTGCGGGTAGCTACGTCTCGCGGAGTCCTAGACTCGGAATCCACTAGTTTATAAGAGAGAATACAACAGTAGTAGTTACAAGTGATCCACCCTAATGCTCTTCACTAGCACTTAGAGCACGCTTCGTAACACCTATGTAACAAGAAGAAAACGATACAAGTTTATACTTAAAGCTTTCTCTTTTCTCTCTATTCTCAAGCAATCTTATGACTTGCTTCTACACCTCTCTCTTTCGCCATTACCGCCTCTTTATAGTGGCTTCTCCGTAGGGCTTCCTCGCTTGATGCCAAAAACTCATACACAGCTGTTCTTTGTACCAAAAGGGCCACCGTGTGCAAGCCGACAATACTACCTATTTGCTATCATTAACAGACCGTTGCAGACTCCAGATTTGTAGTATTCGGCTGTAACAATAAGTGGTCCCAAAAGCAGCTGCTCTTTAACTCTACTCCGATTAACTTGACTAGAGTTCCAACCATGAGTAAACCTTGTTGGCATATTCAAATGTTGGTTGTTCATCACGATAACAGTCTTCACAAATACCATCAGCACTTGATTTCTTCCTCTCCAAGGAAACCTCAACAAGCTTTGTCTTCAACCAGTCTAGCTTGAAGTCTGCTTGTGTTAGATCGATCAGCTTGCTGCGAGCGTTGCTTAGCTCAGTCTCGGATAAGCTATGTGGAGGTTTGTTTAATGCCTCGACGAGACCGAGTAAGATATTCATGTATGTCGTCCTCACCAATTGGTTCTTTGTTTTGAAATTTGCTGCAATGTCCGGGTGCTTCCTGAAAAGCCTACTCACTGAAGCCACCTGTCAACAAGAGATACACGTAAATCAACAACTTCAACTATGTCCAATCGCATAAAAGAAAATCAAAAATAGAAGAGAAAAATACAAGAAGAAGCATCTCCTTCCAAGTTTACATACCTGAGAATAAAGAACTTGGAACCATAAAGAGAAAAATACAAGAAGAAGCATCTCCTTCCAAGTTTACACATCTAAGGTCTCATTCCCAGTTACTTCGGATTCATCAACAACTTCAAGTACTTTTACTTCCACTTTTAAAATCAGTTTGTTATTCTCCATAAATCCTTTTTTCTAGAAGCTTTTTAAGAGGCACAGCTCATGTTTTGCCCCATGCTGAGAACTGGGCGCAGAACAATTGGCACGATTCTGCAAGACAAAAACAGAAAGATTAAGTTAAATTTTCTCAAATACACACAGTTTACGTCTGGCAAGTTAAATTAATTACCAGGTTGTCTGAAGAGCTCTTTGCCAGATTGATTCAACAGAAGGAAGGAATAAGAAGCTCTTCTTTTCCATCCAAGTCGCAATGATTCACGATTCGCAACGTGGAGGTACAGAGACAAGTGATCATCAAAACCAAGGTCTCCTTTGGGATAAACCTTAAGATAACTTCCAAAAAGAAAGGAAACAGATTTAACTAAACAAAGACAAGTTACTACTTATTGAACCTAGAATATAAGTTAGGAATTAAAACACAATATATCATTTTTGCCTTTACCATTCTCAGCTGCCGCTTGAGAATGTTGGAGATCGTATCAAACCTTCCTTCTTAGAGAAGTTACTTATCTCAAACGTGAAACTCGTTTGCTTCTGATCCTCCATCTCTCTATAAAAAAAAAAATGTTTTTCTTTTCGTAGGCTTTATTACTTCCGACCAAAACACGACTTTAATTCCTCACAAACTTACCGACTGAAATTAGGGTTCTCAGGACAGGACAAATTTTGGGGGAATATAAGATGACGATATGCACATGACTTATGTCACGGTGGCCCGTGGGCTTAGGTTTCGACGCGTTTAAGTTAACTCTCACAGGTTAAGTTATACATATGAATAAAATAGAACTAGGTTATCAGACTAAATTTTGAAGATTGAGGCTTGTATTCAAATTGATTCTACGTATGAGTATAATTTAAAAGTTTTGTGGCCACACGAATCACGTCATTGGTACATTTATACAGAGGTTACAGAGTATGTAAGGAAAGATAATATTTAATATTTACAGAGGAGATATCCGATGCTTGAATCACGGCAATGATGTGTGAATTGTCAATTAAGGTGGATCTCTAATAGGGGATTCCACATAATGACTATACTTTACAGTATTTGGATAAAACTGTTTCTGTCGCTTCTCTCAACTTGGAAGATGATAAAACTTGGGAATGAATGATCCCAGCATTTTCACGCTTAACTTGCTGCTTAATGGTTATACTGTTTGGCTTTGAATTACGCTTATGTTATTGATGATGGTCTCTGCATTCGACCTATTCAGTGAAAGGGAGAACTGAGAACAAAGGGATTAGACAAAATGTTGTCACCTACAGAGCTCCCTCATAAGTTGCCTTTGTAATTACGTAAGATGGAGCGATGCTTCCGGACTACTAAGCGATATGATGGAGAAGAAAATCAACCCCAATGTATTGACTGATGCGTTCCTGAAAGAGAGTAAACTTTTAGAGGCCGAAAAGCTGTACCAAGAAATGATCGAAAGGTCAATAGATCCTTGACATTTTCACATACAGTTCATTGATCAATGGGTTTTGCATGCAGAGTCGCTTAGAGGATGGCATGGAACTGTTTCGTTAGCAACACAGTCACTTACAACACTCTTGTCCAAGGGTTCTTCAAATCTGGCGACTGTGGTAATGCACTACAAGTTTTCAAACATATGGTTTCTGCTGGACATACAACAGTGTCTGATCTCAGAGCTGAGCTGGGCTTTGTAATAACGGGAAGCATTGGTCATATTCCACGACACGCAGAAGAGTGAAATGGAAAAGTGAAATGGAACCTGATGTCTTCACTTATAGTATACTGATTCAGAATTTGATCGAATATGATCTATAATCCAATTAAGTCGGACCATATACTGATTCAGACGACCATAAAACTCAGAATTTATTGATTTGTAAAAGAAACCAGAAAACCTAGTAAATAAAATGTTTTTTATTCTACTTTTTCATTACAGAAGATCCGCGTAATCCAATAGTTCCCAAGAGTGAATAACACCCTCGAGCACGTCGTCTTTTGAAGTAGTAGATTTGGCCTTCTCCTTGCTCAGCTCAGCTCTGAGATCAGACACCTTCTGCTCCAACGACAAAACTTTAGCAGCACAAGTAGCAGATTTGACCTTTTCCGTGTCCAGTTCAAAGTTGAGATTCTTGACTTGTTCCGTGGCCTGGACTCGAGAAACATCATCATCATTTGCTTTCTTCCTTTCCAAGGAAAGCTCATCAAGCTTTGTCTTCAACCAGGCCAGCTTGAAGCCTGCTTCTGTTAGCTCGATCAACTCCCTGCGAGCGTTGCTTAGCTCAATATCGGATAAGCTTTGTGGAGGTTTGTTCAATGCCTCGATGAGACCGAGTAAGATATTCATGTATGTTGTCTTAACTAGTTTGTTCTTTGGTTTGAAATTTGTTGCAAAGTCCGGGTGCTTGGTGAAAAGTCTACTCACTGAAACAAGCTATTGACAGGAGAAAGGTGTAATTACGTTAACCAGAAAAAGTGAATCATAACGAATAAAGAAGACAACGAGAAGCATCCTTGAAATAGTCATACCTGAGAATAAAGAACTTGGAACCCTTCCACATCAAAGGTCTCGTTCCCAGTTACTTCTGATTCATGAACAACTTCAACTACTTTCACTTCCACTTTAACTATCAGTTTGTTATTCTCCAGAAGCCCTTTTTCTTGAAGCTTTTTAAGAGGCACGGTCCTTGGCAAACCCCATCCTGGGACCTGAGCGCAGAACAACTTGCACCTTAATACTGTAAGACAGAAACATAGAGATTATTAATTCATTTAAATTTTCTTGCTCGACAATCAGATATATTATACAGTTTACATCCGCTAAGTAAATTACCATCTGTTCTATAGAGCTCTTTGCCTGATTGATTCAACAGAAGGAAGGAAAAGGTAGCTCTTCTTTTCCATCCAAGTCGCAGTGATTCACGATTCGCAACGTAGAGGTTCAGAGCCAAGTGATCTTCAATATTGTCTCCTTTGGGATAAACGCAAACATACCTGAAATAAAAAAGAAAGGAAACAAATTTAACTAAACGCTTAAGTTACAAACATAATAACAGAGGCAAGTTACTTAATGAAAACTGAAGGAAAAAAAAATCTAATCTGAATGACAACAACGCAAACATCAAACTAATCAAAATTCTTAAGATGAGTTAAAAGTGGAAACACGCACTTTAATATAATGTTTTCACTTTTCACTAACCATTCGCAGCCGCCGCTTAAGAATTTTGGAGATGGTATCACACCTTCCTTCTCCGAGAAGTTATCTATCTCAAACTTGCAACTCGTCTGCTCTTGATCATCCATATCTAACCCAAAACGCTCCTGTTCTTTTCTTCGGCTTTGTTATTTCCGAGCAAAAACTACTTGAGTTTTCTCACAAACTTGTTGACTGAAATTAGGGTTCTCATAACAAGTTGGGGAATATAAGATGACGATATGCAAGTGACTTGGTCATGGCCCATGGGCTTAATTAAAAGGATAATACCACTAAATGGCAAAAGAATGATAGTCAATTAAGTAAACAACAAAACCTATTTATAAGTTTAAACATAAAATTAATTAATCACATATTTAGACTATTATATCTTCATATTTATTACGCGCTCTGAACATTTTTGTTCATTCAAAATTATCAATAGATGTCTAAGTAGTGTCTATTAAAAATTTATAATTAAATACATGGACACATATATATTGTATTCTTCTATTAATTAACCCGTCTTTCCAATTCATTTTTGCGATACCACTTTCATCTTCTTTCGACACTGTTTTCATCTTTTTCAGCCAACAATTTCTTGATTCTCTCTACCAACAATTTCTTGATATATATACATGTATTTTCTCTCTTGATCTTTCTCTCCAAATCTCTTGACTTTCCGCTCTAGATCTCAACAATTTAGGAGATCTGGTGAGATTCCTAAAGAAACATGGTTAAAGGTGAGGAATCTTGCTCAATCCAATCTTCTATCAAACAAATTTTTTGAATTGATGTCTAAACATTTTGGAGAACTCGGATCTATCTTCGATACTCTCAATCTCTCTTTTAACTATTTATGCAATCACACACTATTTATAAATATATATGTCTAAAATAATAAATAACACATGGTTTCATACATAATAATAAATACATGTATATGTAATAAAATGTAAAGTTATATATTTTCTTAACACGTTAACTTATATTTTTTTCATGTAATATATCTAAAGGTTTAAAATAATCAATATATGTCTATATTGTTAAATATAAAGTTATTTCTTTTATATGTAATTTTAACATATTAAATTATTTCTTTTATTAGGTAAACTATATCTATAAATTTATATATAGGTCTAAAATAATAAACGTATATATATATATATATATATTTTAAATGTCAAGTTATATTTTTTTTTAACATTTTAACTTATTTCTTATATCATGTTAATATAAATCTATATTTATAGTATTTTATTTAATTTGTTAATTTTATTAGATACTACATTAACTTTAGTATTAGTGTATAGATGTTTCATATAGATGTAGCCGTGTATAATATGATATAACATTAATTCTATAATGTAATTTAAATATAATATAATATATTATTATTTGAGGTGGTTTCCCATACTGTATATGACCAAACATATGATGTTAATTACGTATGAATATATAATAAATTAGATTGCTATATTCAGATATTTAAGTTTATTATCAACCAAAATAAAGTTAAAACAGTTCCATTTATTTAGTATCACATATATGTGTCCACAACACATTTATTTTCATTTAAAACAAATCATAACTAAGTGACAATTGGTGTAATTATACAAGATAACTTTGTTTTAAGCATTCTTTAGTCAATTCCTTCTAGCCTGTATTCAATTTGTTAATCTCTTAAATAAATCCCTAAACCTTGCCAACTACCTCTTTATCTCTAATTAAAATTTCTATAAGAACATCTCCATTTGGCTTTGTTAATAACATTGTCTTTTTTGAACTAGACTTAGCTTTGTTAACATTGTCGCGTGTATAAAAATAAAATCATATATATGAATAGGGAATAACTCTCTCCATCAGTTTGACACATCAGCATTTTAGATTAATTTAGAAGTGACAAGTGGTTAACTAAAATTAAAACAATCCAATAAATAATTATCATTAAATAAATTTCATTAGTTAGATATAAAACTGCTCAGCTCTTTTCTATCTCACATATCCCACGCGCTGAAAATATAAAGGTAGACAAGTTAGCACGGAGTACTCGAGACTACCTTTATAGATTAACTTATGTAAACTCATCCCCACCAGTTTGGATCTCCGAACCGTTGTAAGGATAAGGCTGTTGACAAAAAAAAAAAGATATAAAACTGTATTTTATGGAATATGAAACATCTATTTATTTATGATTTTAAATAATAAAACTAAATTGAATTTGAGCTAAAAATAATTTAAGATATAAAGAAACCAGAGAAAACTACTTCTTTTTATTGTAAAAAACGAAAAGGATTTCTCAAAATAATTTTTAGCAAAAAATAAAAAAAAAATTGATAATGCTCGTGAAACTTTGATGATGAATGAACCATTTACATAACAAACAGATATTTATTTAAAAAATAGATATAGTTATAATTTGACGATAAAAGAATATTAAAAAAAAAAAGAAAATAAACTATTATTTGCGTGATGTGTGTAATAGTCCTATTTGATGGTATTTTAAAAGTTAAATAAAAAAGTAATAATTATTAAAATAGAATCATAATTATGTTTGATAGATCTCTCCAAAAATAGTATATAGTGTTATAAATTAATTGATACCATACACTAAAATATAAAAATATAGCTTTATACAACTATATATATATGATATAAAAAACTCAATCATTATATTTGTGAAATAATATTGTTCGTAAGAAAATTACAGATTTTTTACGGGGATGTGTATGTTCGTCCGAGTAGTACAAGTGAGCCTCTTAGATTAGGTTTCGAGGATTGAGCGGTATATACTTCCTGGATGAGAAATTTTTTGGGTCCTGCAAACATTCACAGTGGGTGAATCGGGCCTTTGGGAGACCGGAAATAGATTTCCCTCCCGAAAGTTCTTTGATGCACAATTTAGATTACGTCCCGCAGTGAACAGATAATCAAGAGGGCAGACGGATGGTGATTGCTTTATAGCTTTGATATCCCATCCAAGGATCGTGATACTCTTCTGTCATTTGGCAAAGGAAAATGTGAAATGTATGAATCATTGAGAGAGTGGAGGTGGAGCTCTCTCTTAATAGGGATATAGTAAAGAGATAGAGAAGAAGTGAATGCTTATCTTAGTTGGCGCTCCTTTGGGAGAACGTTAGAGGATATTCAGACTCTCGCCTCCGAGGAATGTTTGGGAGATCTTCGGCCGTTCTTCTCAACTTTAACCTCTTCTTCTTTCCTTATACATATTTTCCTTTGATTTGTCCCATCCGAGAGACGCTTAGAGAGAGTAGATATGCTCACACTCATTGGGAAGTCTGCCATATACCAAGGAACATTTAGATAGGGAGTGGTTAGACAAGCCTAGGCACCAAGTTCATCATTTTGGTCGAGCCTATTATCGGTGTATCTTTCACCTATTGGATACAGTAAAAATGAATTCAACAAATATATTATATTTAAAAAGTTTTATAAGTATGAAATTCATATAGATATATTTTATTTTTAAAATAAAATACATTTTATTTAAAAAAACCCGCATATAGCTACACTATTTTGGATTAAGAAAAGAAAGTAGTATTCTTTTTTTGGTAAAAAAGAAAGTAGAAGTTAGTTGTAAATAGTTAATTATAATCCTTTTTCATTAAGAGAAGTTCGATTCTGAGAATATATAATTTCTGCAAATTAATAAAGCCATTCTTATTAGGAAATCTCCAACGTGGTGTAAGCCGAACTGTTCGTCGTGCATCTGTATATTGGATCTTTGTGTTATGTTAAAAATTATTCTAATTATACTCATAATTTATAGTCAGATATATATATATATATATATATATATATATTTAAAATTTCTATAATATCATTTGTTGTTTTGTAGGTCTCCAATAGCTACAATGGGTTAAGATGAATTTTGGTACATGCTAATGCATGGAACTGTAGGATCAGTGAAAGGAGTACTATTCTCAAACATTCAGCTTACGGAAACACAAGTTCTGATAATGATTGATCATTTCTACTGAACCCGGCATCAAAATCAAAAACAAACAAAAAAACAAATCTCTGCCTCATTGCTTTGTTGAAGAAATTTTTTAGCAGTACATATAGTTATTGTTTGTATCAGAAATTTAGTTTGATTGTTTTCACATTTCACCTTAATATGATATATGGTCCAGAAACAAATTGTAAACCTCAAAAATCTTGAAAAATTTAAGCAATAAACTTGATATATCGTTTTGTTAACTATAACAGCGCATTTCTAAAAAAAACGAACATAAAACAGCACATTTTTCATCCACAAGATTTGAGCTTCAGCTCTGAGATTCGAAAAAAAATACCGAAATTAGCGGGAGAATTACTGAGGGCTTAATTTCCGCTTCTTGTTCATCTCTATGATATTTGACACGGTCTTCTCTAAGGACAACACTTTAGCAGCATAAGTAGCAGATTTTTCCTTCTCCTCGATCAGTTCAGCTTTGAGATTCTTGACTTGTTCGTCGAGTTTAGCAGCAGAGGTAGCAGATTTTACTTTCTCCTTGATCAGTTCAGCTTTGAGATTCTTGACTTGTTCCTCGAGTTCTTGGACTCTAATACCATCAACACTTGCTTTCTTCCTCTCCAAGGAAACCTCATCAAGCTTTGTCTCCAACCAGTCTAGCTTGAAGCCCGCTTCTGTTAGCTCGATCAACTCGCTGCGAACGTTGCTTAGCTCAGTCTCAGATAAGCTATGTGGTGGCTTGTTCACTGTCTCGATGAGATCGACGAAGATATTCATGTATGTTGTCTTCAACCGTTGGTTCTTTGGTTTGAAATTTGCTGCAATGTCTGGGTGCTTCAAGAAAAGCGTAGACACTGAAATAACCTGTCGATACGAGAAATATGTAATTATGTTAACCAGAAAAAGAATAAAGAAGACAACAAAAAGCATCCTTGCAATCATACCTGAGAATAAAGAACTTGGAACCCTTCCACATCAAAGGTCTCGTCCCGGTTACTTCTGATTCATCAACAACTTCAACTACTTTTACTTCCACTTTTAGAATCAGTTTGTTATTCTCCATAAATCCTTTTTTCTTGAAGCTTTTATAGAGGCACAGCTCATGTTTTGCCCCATGCTGAGAACTGGGCGCAGAACAATTGGCACGATTCTGCAAGACAAAAACAGAAAGATTAAGTTAAATTTTCTCAAATACACACAGTTTACGTCTGGCAAGTTAAATTAATTACCAGGTTGTCTGAAGAGCTCTTTGCCAGATTGATTCAACAGAAGGAAGGAATAAGAAGCTCTTCTTTTCCATCCAAGTCGCAATGATTCACGATTCGCAACATGGAGGTACAGAGACAAGTGATCTTCAATACCGTTTCCTTTAGGATAAACCCGAAGAAACCTGAAAAACAAAATAGAAACAAACTTATTTAAGATAGTTGTACATCAAATAATATCGAGCTTAACGCACGTATACAATAATCTTTACCATTCGCAGCCACCGATTAAGAATTTAGGAGATACTATTATCAGATCTTCCTTCACTGAGAAGTTATCTATCTCAAACGTAAAACTGGTGGGCTTGTGATCCTCCATCCTCTATCTATTAATTGACAATGTAGTTTAATGAAATATGATGATTTGTTTTAATTTTATTGGTTAAAAACATCAATCTAACCTAATTAAATGTGACATAGAAATGATGATGTGTAATGATGATATAATTGTGACATGGCATTTGCTAACACATGTGGATTATGACATGGCAAAAAAATTTTATGTGTTTAATTTATTTTAGTTCAAATAATTATTTTATGAAAACTGAAAAATAGAAAATATTTAATTATTAATATAAATTGTAAACCGTCATTTTTTATCACATGCACAAAACATATGTTATATTTTTTTATTACATGCACAGATTTGTACAAGTTAAATTGTATAAAAATTATATCTTCATCACATGCACCGACTATATAATCTAAAATAACATTAATCTAACAATTAATGTTTAACTAAAGAACTCATTTTTGTTGTCCACACCAAACAGAAGCTAAACAAAATACAAAGAGAAGTTGGAATATATTTAAATTCAAATAATTTTCTGTGTTTAATTTATTTTAGTTCAAATATTTATTTTATACAAAGAAGTCTTAGAGAATTTAGAGGCTAAATAACTGAATAAATTGAAGAAGATTAATTGAAGACGAAGTAGATGATGAAATTTGCAGCTATATATGTCTGGCCCGCAAATCCGCAGCAGGTAATCCGCTCAACCAGCTATCCACAGGTCTAACCTATTTGGCCTTTTAACATAATAAAATAAGCATTTTGTTATAATAAAATGTTTAGTTAAAATTATACCATATTTTGCTATTAAGGCCTATAATTTAATCATTCTACCTAATTTTTTATATATTACAAAAAATAAGAATATTTATAACAATTTAGATATTATATTTATGTAATTAATTTTTTAAAACTGTTTATGCTTGCACATGCGTGCAGACCAAACTCCTAGTTTGTCTACAAAACAAAACAAAAAAAAAATGATTTTCTTTTCTTAGGTTTTTTAACTTTAAATTCTGACTGTTCTAAAAAAAAAAAACTTTACTTCTGACTAAATAGCGACTTTCAAACAACATGTCACTTCAATCGTGAACACTCATCAATTTCCAGAAAAATGTCAATGTTTTTAACGATTATATAATTGAAAACTCACTAATCTGACAAACAAAACCCATCTCCCAACTATGTCTAATCAGTCGTAGAGCAATGAATTAATCAGTTCCCACTTCCCAAAAGAAACATATGAGCAAAGCTAAATCAAGGCACAAATTGATTTAACTTTATTCTACAACGATTAGCAAAACTCACGACAAAGAATATATATAAACATAGATCGAAGTTCAAAAAAAAAAAAAAAAATAACAAAAGAAAAGAGCATATAATTTCTGACCCCGAAGCAGAATTAAGATCGTAAATAAGAACACATGAGCGAAACCCAAAACAAACAACTCACCACGTAGCTCCTAGATTTCTTCAAAGAGAGTACTGACGAATCGAAGCAGTAAGGCAAAAATTGATGGCAAGGAGGAGTAGAGGGAAAAAATAATTAGGGTTTTGGTCGGCCTTGAGTAATATGAAAGCCACTAAGAAAAAAAAAATTTATAGCCTAATTATCTGAATTATTTACGCTTAGATGCATTTTTTGAGTTATCAATTACAAAGAATTAGGTGATCTGTTCGCACCGTATGCGGACTATAAAACATGTTATTTATTATAAAAAAAATTAAAAATTGATAATTATTTTATTTATATGATTAAGTATGTATTAATAATATTATTTAATATTTAATAGTAAAAATTAATAATATCTGAAATAGAAAATGTAGTGGCTCGTAATAGAAAATTCTAAATAATAAAAATATTAGAATATAAAATGGTCCCTTACAAAAAAAATGTAAATATAATAAGTAAATAAACAGAAACTATTAAAACATATAAATAAAGTTTAAAAATATGAAAAGGAAAAGTTAAGAAAGATTTTGAAACACTTCCTTATAGACGACATTTGTAGTTTTTTTTTTCACTTTTTCTTCTTTGTCTGTTATGAGAACTTTGCGTCCTGATCTCGACTTAACTCTAGATAATGCAACATATAGTTGTCCATAAGAGAAAACTGGCCTAGGTAGAAACAAACCGACATTCTCAAGTGATTGTCCCTGGCTTTTGTTGATAGTCATTGCAAAAGCTAAAGCCAAACGGAACTGTCAACGACGCATTCTGAAAGGAAACCTTGTATCTGGTGGTGTCACATACATCCTAGGGATTAGAACTACTTGACCAATCATTTTCTCATTTCCCATTATAATTCTACCTTGAACCACATGTCTAGCCATTTGAGTAATAATAAGTCTAGTTTCATTACATATTCCACCCTTAGGATCTATGTTACGAAGACACATGACAGGAGCACCAACCTTTAATTTCAAGCAATGCTTCAGTAATCCAGAAACTTTGATGGTGTTCAAAAACTCAGTTGGGTAGTCCACCTTATGCAATGATTCTTTATCTGAAAGAATAATGTTGTCAGAGGTAAGGTATACTTTTTCATCACCTGAGATATTTAAATAATAAGAAGATCAGTTGTGAACATACCCTTATTCAATGTATCATTATCTGAAGGAATAATGATGTCAGAGCTAAGATATACTTTCTCATCACCTGAGAAATTTAATAGTAAGAAAATCAGTTGTGAACATACCAAGAAACCCGTAAAAACAATTTGAAAAATATATAAATGTCTGGAATTCTAACATGTTTATTATGACTATACTAATATTATATGAACATTATTATTTTAATTAGAGTTGAGAACATAATTTCATATTTTTTAAACCAAACAAGTTTCATAACAAACAAAATGGTATTACAACTTAACTAAACTTAACGTTTAAAACATTTTATTCTTTGTAAATTATGAATGTAGTATATTATATAGTAGGTATATTTATGAAAATAATCCAAAGAAAGATATTTAAATGATAAGATATTCGATATTTATTCTACTAAACCTAAACCTATTGTGAAATGGATATTCTATAAAATTTTGTAATTATAAATGCAACTTTGGTAATTAAAAAACAATGTGAATCCAAATAACAAAAAAATTAAAATAGAAATGAAGGTGAAAATAGTTTAAAAATATTACCTGGTAATTTCGAAAGCATGTAGTCATTAATCTGATCGACATCATCATTTGTAGGGCTAAGGATCGCCCTAGACTTGTAAAAATTCAGATCAGAAGACTTTGTTGAAGAATCTCCATAAACCTCGCGAACAGTAGTTTCAATGGGATCTCCACATTCAGTTATTAACAAATCTTCGGGAATACCAATATCAACCAAGCCGTCGTTTTGTAGGTTAATCATTCCATCACCAATATCTAAAATCCATTCAGAAAAAGCTTTAAGATCTGCAGCATCGTGATCACTAAGCCCAGCAAGTAATCTCATATTCTTTGTAAGCATCAAAACCTTGCAATGCTCCCAAAGGTATGATGCATTTAGAGGTGCCAAAACGGTTTCCGCTCTGCTACTCCCAATGATAACAGGCAGAATCTGTCTAAAATCACCACCAAACACAACTATTTTGCCTCCAAATGGCTTATCCTCTTTTGATCTGATAATATCTCGTTTAGTTGCACTTTTTGAGTTATCAATTACAAAGAATGCACTTTTTACAATTTAGACATTTTTTTTATCTTTCTTCTTATTTATTTCATTTGAAACTCAAAAAATGTCTCTGAGCGTAATATAAAATTTAAAAAGTGTCTTTGAGCATAAATAATTTTAATTATCTACTGACTTTAAAAAAGGAGAAAAGTTTTTTGTTTTGTTTTACCATATCGAAGAAGGAGTTGCAGTCAATGGTGACAATTTCCAATTATTTGGGGTCTTTTTCTGATTGACAAATGTCAATTGTGACAATTTTCAACCTAATACTTCAAATTTGCAACTTTTTAAACACAATAATTTGAATTAAAGCAAATAGAATAAAAATATTTAAACCTCGAAAAATTTGAAAACGGTGGAAGATTTAAGTAATAAAGCTTTACAATTTTTTCTAAACGTTCTTTGTCTAAGGAACCACCCGGTGTATTCTAGAATTAGCTAATTAAACTAAATAAATATATATATTTTGCAAATTCAATTTCTATCCTCACAATTACATAAATGTACATCTATTTGTGTCAAAACAAAACCAATGTTTTGCCAGGCTATTTTACAATATAATAGTGGACATCAGTTAAGAAGCTAGATAAATTTTCTTAGTCTCAAATTTGTTCAAAACTTTTGCTAAATTACTGTTTTTGCGTAACTTGGTATGTTGTTGCACTTTTTCTTGGAGTAATCTGAATGTGGATGGTGCAACAAAGGCCCGATCTAGGGATAGGCGTAAGATCGTTCTTCGTTATTTATCATCTTCTTTCCAATAGTCTTTCGTTGCCATCGATCTAGAAAAGATGGTCTGGAGACGATGAAGAATAGACAGATATGATAATGGACACTAGATTTTGGATCTGCGCACCTTGCACAGGTTTTTTTCATAAATTTTTTTAAGCTACAGCAAAAATCGGCTTATGTTATCAAATCTAAAATAATGGTTCAAATGAAAATTGATTTGATTTAGCTAAGAGTTTGTCTACTTTTTTTAGACAATAAAATGAATCGTTTTTTTGTCTGAAATTGAGAAAGTTTCCTCTCAAACTAATCCCTAACATTTCAATTCAGTCACCAAAATTTTGTCTAGACTTCAGATTCGTGCTACGCATGGAGTTTTTTTTTTTTAAATTTGCTCCATTCGAAAGAAATTTTTTGTGTTAATACAACAACTCATTCAATTTGTGTAGGAGAAATTTTTATTTTTTTCCTAAATTTTATATTTAAATTCTAATCCATTTGTATTAGTTTAAATTCTTATTTTGTTTTATTTCATTTTATTTATGAGGACCAAAAGAATCGAATATTTTTTGTATATAGATTCGCATAGATTATAACCTAAATGTGATAATTTATTGTTCATTCATCATTTATTTTATTTTTTTTAATGCAGATTTTCTTTCTATTTTATTTGTAGGTATTTACTATTTATAGTTTAATTTCTAACATATTAAACTGTCAACCGTTAATAAAAAAATTGTTTGATAGTTTTGAATTGCTTATCATTTATAATTTTTTTTATCTTTATCTTGTTTGAGTCGTTTGTCATCAGCCATGGATGATAAGTATAAACTTACTGTTTTTGGAATTGCTGTGCATTGTATTGTTATTATATTATTATCATTTTAATATTTTCTATTTTATGAAAAATGTATTTGAGTAAGGTTTGAGATGTATTGATGATTTTAACTTTTTAAGTCTAGATTCCAACCCGCATGTAGTCATTTTTTTGTAAGGAAAACTATATTTATATAAGGTTTGAGATGTGTTGATAATTTTTAAGTTTAGATTCTAACTCACCTGTAATAATTTTTTATATGGAAAAATATATTTGCATACAGTTTAAAATGTGTTAATAATTTAAAGTCATGATTCTAACCCGCCAATGATAAATCTTGTTTTTAATTAGAAAAAAATATTTGTGTAAAATTTGAGATGTATTGATAATTTTAAATTTTGATTTTATTCCGTCTCTTTTTTGGTTGTATATTTCCGTAAAATCAAAAGATAGAGAAATCAATTCCTCACTTGAGAAACCAATTACAATCTGACCCAGAAAAAATCTAACCCGTAAATAAAAATCGAATGAGAAACCAATTCCAATTTTTTTTGGTCGTATATTTCCGTAAAGTCAAAATATGGAGAAATAAATAAAAGTTGAACAATGACTATCCAAAAGCATATTTATAAGATACTATTAAGTTTGGTTGATATTTATTGTTTTTTTTCTAAATAGTTGGTATATTTCCTAAATTTCTAATTATGAGCCAAATAGTAGATTAATTCTAATTTTGTATTTTTAAAATAAAAATTTGTTTTTCTAATTATATGGAAAATGATCTGCCCATAAATAAAAAATAAGTTAAATTAACAATGTTTGAAAACACATGTGGAAATTAAATTTAGGGTTTGAAGGAGTAGAAATAAGATGGACTAATTTTCTGAGAATTGATGGGCCGATAATTATTCTATTGAACATTTATTGAAAATAATAGCTATCTATATATTTTTATAATGTAAAGGGTTATATCTATAAATTAAAAATAAGAGACTAAACCCGCAAAAATCGAATGAGAAACCAATTTTAATTTGACCAAGAAAAAATCTGACCCATAAATGTGATCTGTAAAACCTGATCTCATGCTCTTTCTTTTTCACAATTCACGAGCTATTCCCCAGAATGAACTCTAAACTCTTGTTTTTTCTCAATTATGTTAGTATTGTTTAAATCAAAGTTGTTAATTTAAATTCCACTTAACAATACAACCTCACGAAAAAAACCTGAAGTAGATCTACATTCATAAATTCTGTGTTTTTGTCTATATCCTGAAATTTTTGCTAATGTTCTTAAGATTTCTAACAATAGTTTTGCAAAATTTATTTAAATCTCAGATTTCTGTAAAATGTATTTATCTGAAATATTCTCTTCAATAAAAATTTCATGCATTTTGTTTTTCATTTATTTTTGTAAGTTAAAATAAAAAATCTCACTTTTAAAAAATTTTAAATGGCTTGAAACTTTTACTAATCATCTGAAAATTCATAATAATAATTTTGCAAAATTTACTCAAATCTCAGTTTTCTTAAAAACATTTTTGTCTGAATTTAGTGTAATATTTTTTGGTTAATAGATTAAACCAACTAATCATATGTGTGGTAGTGCATTAGAGTTATAATGGTCTTTCATATTATGGTAAAAATGATAAGACAAAAATACCCTTAATAGAATTATAACATTGTCTAGTAAATACAATGGCATATATTATAAATAATATGGTAGATATTGAACATTTATTAAGAATGATTCTCTTTTAATAGTTTAGATTAGTTAAGAAGGTGGATAAATTTGGTTAGCAATTTTTTAGTTGCTTGTGGCTTAAGTTAGCACTCAAGTCTAAATTTTTTTCAAAGTTTTGTTAATCCTAACTATTATTTGACAAACACTTTTATTGAAAAATACTGATGTGTACAAATTAATGTTGACCTGAAATAATGACCTGGAAATGTGACCTGCCATTTTTGATCTAAGAAAAGAAAATTGTTCATCGCTTAGAATTAGAAAACAAAACCAAGACTTCTTCCGACTCCAAAGGGATATTCATCCGATGATTCCAATCCGATGTACCTCTTACGATTTGGTCTCCAGAAACGATGACTCCCTCCGGAGCTTACCGATCTACATCGGAGGCACTTCTCTCCTGGCCATTCTCTCGCGCTGTTTCCGGTATCGCTCCCGTCGCCAATGATACCAGGTAATTTGATCGGAAGTATACGGAAGACTGAGATTAGTTCGGTTTATATGATTTTTGAGCTGCTCCCAAATTGAGCTCTCTCATTGATTTCTGGTTAATTTTTAGCCATGCGACTTCCTGCATTTGTACAAAATTAAGTAAAGTTCTGATTTCTCTCTGTCCTTTGCAAGTCTTGATGATTCTAGCACTGCTTGAGAAATATATAGGGACTTTTAGCTGCATCATTTCTATCAATTATCCTACTAATTTTTGTAATGTAATGTAACAATAATACATGGGATCTCACATTTCCTGCATGATAAAAGAGGCAAAAATCATTGCTTCAACATTGGGGATACTTTGTTTAGACGGGTGACTCTTCAAGACTCTACGCATAGATTGACAATGAGACTTTGGTTTGAGTGTGTGTGTTGTTTTAGTTATGCTAAGTATGAAATTGTTAAACATGAGATCCATAAACAGATTCTCTTCTCCTTCAAATGCAGGGTTGAGGAAGCTGAGGCACAATGTGCTCTGTTAAACTCGGAATCTTTATGTGTAAGAAACACTTTTTCATAGTTAGTTTCTTGTTCGTCATGTTTTTTAACTTAATAGTCAATAATGAATTGTGGTTTTCGTGATCATTGACATGACGCATGTTTTAGCTCTGATTCAGATATTTTTCTTTTTGGCGCAAAGACTGTCTACAGAGAGATATTCCTTGGTGAGTGAAGAGAGACTCTTTAGCAGTCTTGGTGTTTCTTTTATCGTCTGATATCGTTAGTAGTATTAAATATTGCCTAATAATCTACCAATGAACTAGGCGAAGGAGGTCACGTTGTTTGCTATGAGATGGAAGACATCAAGAAAAAGCTTGGTCTTGGACGGAACTCATTGGTAACTTAACGAGTCTCTTTTACATACTTAACCCTGTACTTTCAATTTCACGAAGCTGCACAGTGTTATTATAAAAAATTTTGATCGGCAAAAGTGTGATTGATGAATGCATACTTGCAAAAGTTTGTCTTTCGCTTTTTAACCGATGTGAAAGTAGCTTACTTCAAGACAATGACTTTTGTATTTTACACATTACAAAATTTTTGTTGCTGTTATGGTTGTATGATTTGATATTCTATCTTTTCGCTGCACCCGGTTTAAAGCATAGTTTACGTATTTAACAAGGTAATAAAACATCATTATATATTCCGCACGCATGTAGCCTATCAGCCTAAATACGCTGCACCCGGTTTAAAGCATAGTTTACGTATTTGACAAAATAGTTAGGATTACCAAACTGCAATTAATTGATAACCAAACTGCAATAAACCAATATGGATACAAAATTAATCTAGATTACCAAACCGCAATAGTTAGGATATGTTAGTAATATACATTTCGTGCTAAATATAGAAAATTAATATGGATATGAAATTGCTTTTATACCAAATTTTTATAAATATTTTACAGTCAATATTTCATTTAGTGATATAGATTTGGTGCTAAATATAAAAAACTAATAAACCAAAATCAAACTATAAAGAAATTAGTAATTAGATTCGTACAATGTAAGTTGGATACGAAATTGCATTTATATCTACCAAAAAAAAAATTGGTAGTAAAATATATCTCATGCAAACAAAATGTCTATCAATTTATTAGCAAAATCAATGACCGTAAATAACAATACATCGGCCAATCAATAACCAAATTAGTAATTAGATTCGTATAATGTAAATTGGATACGAAATTGCATTTTATATCTATCAAATATTTATTTTGGTAATAAAATATATCTCATGCAAACTATTTGTTTATCAATTTATTAGCAGAACCAATTACCATAAATAACAATACACTGGCCGATCAATTATTACATAAAATATATATTTCTTTACTTTTTGGGAATATAAGATATCTCATCATTTATTAACATTATAAGTCATTATATATTGCTAATTAAAAAAATCAATACACATGCCGATCAAATACATTTTCAAACACCTACCATTGTTATGCAATGTCTATCGTTAAAAGTAAAACATCTCATTTCATCATGCTAAACAATCTCGATCCAGCATCTGAAGTGCAAAAGATCAAAGCACATATCAAGTTTTATGGAATTCTTTTATAACTGGTGTTGGTAAATCAATTGAAATGGTCCTTGTCGATGAAGAGGTTTTTATTTATTTATATTTTTCTGTTATTAAATTTTATTTCTCTATTATTAAGTTTTACTTTTAGTTCTCAAAAGTACTACTTTAACTGTCTGATGGTTGCAATCTTTTCGGGAAACAAGGATTCATGCAACTGTAGAAAAAAAATTGATAGAAAAACATCGAAATATTTTGAAAGAAGGTGAAGATATTAGCATCAATGCTTTTATGCTAAAAAAATATTGTGGAGAGTACAGAACCTCCCCCTTGCCAATTAAGTTGGTATTTATTTAGACAAGTAAGACCAAACCAGCTGTAGGATTTCCGCCAGAATTACCAGAACAATATTTCACTGATTTCTCTGAAATTTTGGATGGAAAGCTCAACAAAAAACATTTTGAACACTATTTATTTTTAAATTGTTATGTTCGATATATTTCAGAGGTTACCGTATCTTTATAATTATTCACTCTTTACATTTATTTATTAAAGTAGATGTCATTGGACAAGTATTGAACGTGGGTCCAAAAGATAATGTTCTAATAAGAGGAAAGAGTGGGTCAAATACAAAATTGGAATTCATCTTTAAAGATGCCAAGTAAGTGTAAATCTTACTATTTTCAATGATATATGTTCCAATAAAATTCTGTCAAAATTGAAAATCATTAACAAATCTATTTCAAGTGAATAACACCATTGATCACCAATAAAATGTGTTATTAGGTTTGTGATGATCAAAACATACAAAGGTATATTTCTATTTATATTAATTTACTATTCACTTTTTCATTATATGAATTTAAAACAATATAGAATTACCTTCTTAAAGAGGTAACTATTTTTTGGTTTTATTTCTTAATATGTAGGAAACATATTTGTGTTGTTCAGTATAATCACAAGTGAATAGTAAATTAATATAAAGATGTGTTTCAAAATCTACGATGAGCCGAGACGGTAAAATTAAGTGTTCCAAAAAAGGAAAAATGCAAAACAAAACTATGAACATCGTCTATAAAGAAATGTTTCAAAAAAATTCTTAATTTTATGCTTTTGATATTTTGGAAACTCTATTTATATGTTTTAATAGTTTCAGTTTGTTTAGTTATTATATTTACCATTTTTATTCTAAAGAACCATTTTATATTCTTGATTAATATTTTTTATCAAGAATTTTTTATTACGATCTATAACATTTTTTATTTCAGTTATTATTAATTTTATTATTAAATGTTCATACAATATCCATAATTAATATATAATTAATTATATAAATAGAGCATTTTTCAATATACAATATTAATTATATATTTAACATATAAAATGTTTTATAGCTCGTACATGGTGCAGACCGATCACCTAGTTTGTTGTTGTATAGGTAACTTGGTATATGTTATGATTCCTTCAACCAATATAGACCATGATTGGAATTTGGAAAGGTTTGTATTTAACTCGTGAAACTTTTTAGACAATATCTAATTAATGATACAATTTGATGCACGTTTTCTTAGAGTGATCAAAGGCCCGATCTAGGGATAGTCGGAAGAAAATTCAGAGGAAACCAAGTAAGTGCAAGTGACTATGAAGGCTTCTTTATCGTCAAGCTTATCTCGATCTTATAGCAACAATAAAGCTTGGAACTTTAGTTTGCATATTTCATGTTAAGGCCTCTTTAATATAAGGAAATACATCTAAAATCTGGCTGCAATGCTATAAATGTAGTACCTTGTCTACGCCCAATTAAGGTGCGACGTCTGTTGGTAATTGTAGATTTTGCTTTGATTCTTGACCCAAATGGTTAGTAGGTGCAAGTTTCTAGTGACAAAATGCAGAGTAAATTTTTGAACTCTCAAAAGTAATTATATTATTATCCTCCCACATGAGTATTTGATTGTCCAATACTCTTATGTTTTTGACAATTTTTTGACTAAAAACAGTTGATTGATTCTTTCGTAAAATAGTTTAACTTGAGAATGAAATTAAAAATATTTATTAAACTGAGTATGACATCAGAATTTGAACGAATTTGATAGATAATCCAATTACAGTAACGTAGGACCAAATTCAGTCGACCATAAAACTCAAAATTTCTTGATTTGTAAAAGAAACCAAAAAACATAGTAATAAAATGTCTTTCATTCTACTTTTCAATTACTGAGATCCGCGTAATCCAATACTTCCCAAGAGTGAACAACACTCTCGAGCTCGTCGTCTTTATGAGTGGTAGATTTGGTTTTCTCCTTGCTCAGCTCAGCTCTTAGATCCGACACCATCTGCTCCAACGACAAAACTTTAGCAGCAGACTTCTCCAGTTCAAGGTTGAGATTCTTGACTTGTTACTCGAGTTCTTGGACTCGAGAACCATCATCATTTGCTTTCTTCCTCTCCAAGGAAACCTCATCAAGCTTTGTCTTCAACCAGTCTAGCTTGAAGCCCGCTTCTGTTAGCTCGATCAACTCGCTGCGAGCATTTCTTAGCTCAGTCACGGATAAGCTATGTGGAGGCTTGTTCAGTTTCTCAATGAGACCGAGGAGGATATTTATGTATGGTCTCTTCACCTGTTGGTTCGTTGGTTTGAAATTTGCTAAAATGTCCGGATGCCTCGTGAAAAGGCTAGTCAACCTGTTAACCAGAAAAGGGAGTCAAAAAGAATAAAAAAGACAACAAGAAGCATCCTTAAAATTAAACATACCTGAGAATAAAGAACTTGGAAACCACTGACATCGAAGGTCTCATTCCCAGTTACTTCTGATTCATCAACAACTTCAACTACTTTAACTTCCACTTTTAAAATCAGTTTGTTCTTCTCCACAAACCATTTTTCTTGAAGCTCTTTAATAGGCACGGCCTTTGCCCAACCGCAACCTGGGAACTGAGCGCAGAACAATAATCCTGTAAGAAAGAACAGATAGATTAATTTATATTTTCTTGCTCGACAATCGGATATATACAGTTTACATCTGATAAATCTTTTCTGTAGAGCTCTTTGCCTGTTTGGTTCAAGACAAAAACAGAAAGGTGAAGTTAAAATTTCTTTCTCGACAATCAAATATACAGTTTACGTCTGACAAGTTGAATTACCATGTTTTCTGAAGATGCCAGATTGATCCAACAGAAGGAAGGAAAAATTAGCTCTTCTTTTCCATCCAAGTCGCAATGATTCAGAATTCGCAATGCAGAGGTACAGAGACAAGTGATCTTCAATATTGTTTCCTTTGGGATAAACCTCAAGATACCTGAAAAAAGAAAAGAAAAAGATTAACTAAACGCTATGTAGTTGATAAACATAATAACAGAGACCTAGACGATGAAAATCAGAACACAATATATAAGTTTTGCATTTACCATTCGCAGCCGCCGCTTAAGAATGTCGGAGATCGTATCAAACCTTTCTTCTCAGAGAAGTTATCTATTTCAAACGTGAAACTCGTCTGCATTTTATCCTCCACCTCTCTCCAAAAAAGGGCTTTTCAAGCAAAATGCTACTTTCTAAAAAACTTGTCTATTAAATTGTAAACAAGCATCAATTGCCAGAAACAGACAATGTTTCACAAAATGTTACTGAAAACTCACAAATCTGACAAACAAATCTATTCTAGTCTAATCAGCATACTGGTATCAGCTTCCAAAGGAAAAAAAAACATATGAGCAAAAGCTTAATTGACAATAAAGAAATAAAGAGGAGAGTTTATTTTTATCTTAGGACTGGAAAGAACATTTGATTCACAATATATTCGTCAAACTACCAGTCCTCCAAACCCTTATTCTCGTAAGTCATAATCAGAATTGGTTTAATCATCACAGTAATTGATTTAAGCTTCAGTCTACAAAGCTTATCAAAACTCACAACACATAACATTCACATAGATCGAAGTAAAACAAAAAGCAAAAATAATAAAAGGAATTAATAAGAACGCGGATGAAAACAAAATCAATATAATTTTAGAAATAACAATAAGAATTTATGCGAGAGAGAAACGCAAAACCGAACAACTCACCAATTATATAGTTCCTAGAGTTCTTCAAAGAATCTGACAAATCGAAGCTGCTGAATCCACCACGAATTTCCAAAGTGTAATAGACCGCAAGAAGAGTTGAGAGAAAAATATTTAGGGTTTAGGTTACTGGGTGAATTGCAAGAATCATATATATAATTAGCTAGTTCTCTGTTTATCTAGTGTGTCCACCACTAGGCATGTCAAATGGGCTGGTTAGGCCCGGCCCGGCTCGAAACCCATAAAGCCCGCATATATTTAAGCTTGGCCCAGCCCGATAATATATCAGGCCTATATTTTGAAGTCCGGCCCGGCTTTAGTAGGATTATCGAGTTTTTTTGGGTTTTTTTCGGGCTTTTTAGAAAAATAAAATAGATTTTAAAGATAATCTAAATAGAGTTTTATCAAATTTGAAAGCAAAACTTTAATTTATAAATTTATATAAATTCTAATATCAAATATAATTAAATAAATAATGCAAATAGTAGAAACGGTAGAATCAGGATGAAGGTAGAACTGCTTCTTGAAACTAGTTTAGTTTGAGCATGAATGTTATATAAAGGTACACAACTAAAAATTAAGATTTTGATTAATAAAGAGTATTATTAAAAAATCAATAACTCTTTTTTAAAAAAATTATAAAGATAATTTATTAATAACAATTTCTAAATTAAATTATAATATAAAATACAGGGCTTTTTGGGTAAGTCCGAGACCGATCGGGCATAAGCCCAAATGAACTTAGCCTGAATGGGTTTAGCCGAAATGGGCTTAGCTCGAATGGGTTTAGCCCAAAAAGTCCGATTTTTTTAGGGCTTTTATGCCAAAGTCCAAACCCGGTACTTTTCAGGACCGGACCGGGCCGGGCTTCGGACTTTGGGCCAAATTGACATCCCTATCCACCACAGCAATTTTTAATTGTTAAAATAGACTTCTAAATATTTTGTGTTTTATTTTTAAGCTTTCATATTTTTGATATTCGGTTTTGAGATTTTAATATGATTAATTTAAAATTAAAATATATACTTATTTACAAGTCATAAAAATTATAAATTCTCTTATTTAAAAAAAAAGAGTTTAGAAAGCAAACACATACAAAAGATGATGGAAGAACTTATAGAAAATAATTATTAAATTTTTTTATAGAAAAAAAATCTTAAAAAGATTTATGTATAAAACTAAAGTAAAAGCATTCATATAAAACAATTGCTTATTTTACAAACCATAAAAACATAAATTCTCTATTAAAAAAAATCAAAACATTATTTTGAATATAAATAAATAGAATGTGAAAATGAGTTGGAAGGTGAACAATTACGAAAGATGACAAAAGAATTTGCGGAGATGGTTATCAAACTTTTTATAAAAAAAATCTCAGATATATTAGTATATAAAATAAAGTAAAATCGTTCATATCTACTTTACTGTGTAAAATCAATAAATATTTTTCATGAATACAGAAAATTATAATGCTTAATTATATGTATAGAAATAAGTTTGATTTATACGAAGGAGAAAAAAACGGTAAATACTTATCAACCATTTTTTTCAACGATGAAAATATAAATTTGATATTTGATGAGTTTATTCATCAGCCGGATTATATATAAATTTTAATATGAAGTGTATAAATAAACTAAAACATGATTATTGATTATATTTTTAACAGACTCAAATCGTTTACCTACACATGACAAAATTATTTTCACACACATTCACAAATATAGTCAGGTATTCATCAACGTCAAATGGATGAATACAACAAAATTACTTTTTTGAAAGAAGACAAATGCCTCCAATCAATTAAAATCTGTAGTTGATCAATTAAGCATAATTTTTTTATATAAAAATCTATCAAACCTATGTAATATATTAGCAGATTTCTTGCTCTGCCTCGCCAACTTTAACTATATTTTCCCTTATTTTGAGTTACAATCAATCACATAATTGAATAAAACGGAAGCTTGCATAAAATAAGAGAAAATATTAGTAGGTGTAATCAGAATAGTAGGACTTTGAGCAACTAGGAAAGGGAGAAAAAAAATGATTATTTGTATTTGAAAATAAGTTAGTTTTTTTTTAAAATCCAATAAAAAATTAAGGGAACATTTAGTTTAAAGTGGAGAGAGATCATAATGATTTTACTTTGTTGATTTGTGAAAATAAACTATAGAAAAAACAGAAATTAGTTAAATACAGATAAACAGTTAGGACATATATAATACTTATTGCAACATATAAATATACGAGAGATTTTTTAAAAAATTAATATATACATAACAAATATTAGAAAAAATATTTACAGTAAAAAAATAAAAACATTAAAAAACAAATATAATACATTATAATATAAATATATATAATAATATTATAAATTTAAAGAATTAAAAAATTTAGTTAATAATAAGTTCGCGAATGGACGGATCAAAATCTAGTAATACTATATGAAAACTCCAATATATTTATCTATTTTTTAAATGGAAAATTCTTTCTAAGATGAATTTGGTGTCTGACGAGATTGAGGCCCAGTAAGAAGTTTATAGCCATATGTTGAACGAAACATAGAAAGTAACTATTTTTTTTATAAAACTTCCTTCCGAGCGGGAAAATGAATTAATTCCTCCTTTACAACACCTCCACACATTTACTAACTTAACCATAGCAAATTATTAACCGTGAATTGAATGATATGTTAACCCTAATTTTCGTGGCTAATATGCATTCCCCTCTGTATTAAAAGAAGATGCCTATGTTAATATCCTGTGAATATTGTCTTTATCCAGTAGAATGAACCTATATCGATCATCTTAAACATAGCAATATGAGAGAGAGCACCACTATAAATGCAAGAGCTCCTTTCTTTCCACAGATAAAAAAATTGTTGCTTGAGTTACCACCTTTTTAAGCGTTACTTTAGGTTTCGAGGTAAGGAGCAGAGGACCAAGTTCCATATTTATCATATTTTTTCGTTATGGAATTTCTTCCAAATGGAAAGGTTTGACAATGGTCCTCTCAATAGTCTTGAGGAGTCTTTTGATATGTTTTGTCGAGGTTTTTCTTGGTACAGACCTTATCTAGATCATGTCATGTCGTACTAGAAAGCTTACCAAGAGAATCCAGATCAAGTTCTGTTCCTGAAGTACGAAACGATGAGAGCTGATCCTTTGCAGAATGTGAAGAGGTTGGCTGAGTTTATGGGTTTTGGATTCACAGCTGAGGAAGATGAGAAAGGGATTGTTGAGAGAGTTGTGGATCTTTGCAGTTTCGAGTAGTTGAAGAATCTTGAAGCCAACAAAGAAGAGAAAGACAGAGAGCGTTTATCAGGAAAGGAAATGTTGGAGATTGGCATAACTATCTAACTACGGAGATGGAAGAAAATTGGTAAATGAAGGATGTTTATATATATATATATATATATATATATATATATATATATTTGTATCCGATTTCATTCATTTTGAATAAATGCCTTTTTTATAAATTAATATTCATCTAGCAGAAAAATGATGTAACCACTATTCGGTAATTAACGACATGGAATCCCGAGTTACGAAGCGTGAGCTTTGACATCCACAAGATCTGACCTTTTGCTCTGAGATTACAGAAACTAAAAAAATACCTAAATAAGCGGGATAATTAATTAGGGCTTAATTTCCGCTTCTTGTTCAGATTTATGATATCCGACAAGGTCTTCTCTAAGGACAAAACCTTAGCTGCAGAAGTAGCAGATTTGACCTTCTCTTTGTTCAGTTCAGCTTTAAGATTCATGACTTGTTCCTCGAGTTCAGCAATTGATTTCTTCCTCCCCATGGAAACCTCATCAAGCTTTGTCTTCAACCAGTCTAGCTTGAAGCCTCCTTCTGTTAGATCGATCAGCTCGCTGCGAGCGTTGCTTAGCTCAGTCTCGGACAAGCTATGTGGAGGCTTTTCCAGTGTCTGGATGAGACCGAGGAGGAGATTCATGTATGTTGTCTTCACCAATTGGCTCTTTGGTTTTAAATTCACTGCAAAGCCCGGATGCTTCGCCAAAAGCCTAGTCACTGAAGCCACCTGACAACAAGAGATACACGTAAATCAACATCTTCAACTATGTCCAATCACATAAAAGAAAATCAAAAATAAAAGAGAAAAATACAACAATAAGCATCTCTTTCCAAGTTTACATACCTGAGAATAAAGAACTTGGAACCCTTGGACATCTAAGGTCTCATTCCCAGTTACTTCTGATTCATCAACAACTTCAACGACTTTTACTTCCAATTTAACTATCAGTTTGTTCTTCTCCAGAAACCCTTCTTCTTGAATCATTTTAAGAGGCACGGCCTTTGCGCTACCCCATGATGGGACCTGAGCGCAGAACAATGGGCACGATTCTGCAAGATAAAAACAGAAAGGTTAAGTTAAATTTTCTTTCTCGACAATCATATACACATACAGACACAGTTTACGTCTGACAAGTTAAATTACCGGTTGTTTTGTACAGATCTTTGCCTGGTTGATTCAAGAGAAGGAAGGAAAAAGTAGCTCTTCTTTTCCATCCAAGTCGCAATGATTGAGGATTCGCAACGCAGAGGTACAGAGCCAAGTGATCATCAAAACCAAGTTCTCCTTTGGGATAAACCTTAAGAAACCTGAAAAAAGAAAGGAAACAGATTAACTAAACGCTTTAGTTAATAAACATATGAACATAGACACGTTACTTATTGAACAAGGATGAATTAAAGAACTATATACATAAATATATAGTTTCTGCCTTTACCATTCGCAGCCACCGCTTAAAAATTTTGGTGATGATATCACAGATTCCTTCTCCGAGAAGTTATCTATCTCGAACATGTAACTCGTCTGCTTTTGATCTTCCATAACTCGTCTGTTTTGTTACTTCCAAACAAAAAAACCACTTTAACTTCTCAAAAACTTGCGGACTGAAATTAGGGTTCTCAGAACAAATTTTGGGGGAATATATAAGATGACGATATGCACATGACGAACCCATGGGCCTTTGCTTAATTAATATTTTCTTTTTTCTTTTTCTTTTTTATTAACTCAATCTTCTTATTTTCTAATTTTGATTTTCCGGAAAAACGAAAAAAAAATGAAAGACTTGATTTACTTTCGTTAGTTATGTACAAAAATAAGGAAAAATAGTAATATCCTTAGCAAACGTGAAAGGAGAAGATAAATATGTTCCTTTTCTTTTGCAACTAGATACTGATCCAGCAGAAATTATGACCACCAAATCCAGCTATAACAATGTTTTTTGACATTTACTCATAATAAAAATGCAAGTTTCTTCATGAACAAAAAGTTATACGAGCGATCCACATTTGTGATTTCGGTGCGAATCGACTTGGAGATTTCAAGTCCTTTACAATGTGTAGGATGATCCGTTGAAGCCTGATAGATTATCAAAATAATATTCTTTCTGTTTTTCTTTATAAGATGTTTTAGAATTTTTTTTTTTATAATTAGATGATGTTTTCAAAAATCAATGCAAAAAAATAATTTTTTTATTCTATATATTATTTTTCTATTGATTGAATTATTTTAGAATTGATGTTTTATTTTGAAAAAAAAGAAAATTAAATAATTTTTTAATTTCTATGCAAAACCTTAAACATCATATACAAAAACAGAAGGAATATACAACATTATGCATTTTTTTTTGACTAATGTACATGAATAAAAAAAATCGACTATTTCATATTTTCGTATATGAGTTTGTTGAAATATTTGAGTATATTCTTTTATTGATATTTAAGAAAACTAAAGTTTACTTACAACAGAACTTCTATAAATTAATACTCGATAAATTAATAATCACTATAAATTAATACTTTTTGTTGGTCTTAAGTCGGGCTAGTATAAAAATTAGCAAATTTTAATAAGATAATAAAATAATAATTTTTTTGAAACTCTTAAGTAAAAATATAGTCTCAATAATTAAATAAATTAATAATTATACATTTAAGCATATATAAATAATATAATATAGTAAAATGTAATTATATTATTATTTTAATTTTATAAAGATTATTTGACTTATTTTCAAATTTACTAGTATGATATTTTCTGAATAAATTTTACATTGTTGAAAACATTTTTTTTATTTTTTAACAAATATTTTGAATTTGAATTGAAATATCTCTATAAATTAATAAGATATTAATATATTATTGAGGTTTTACTGTGTATTTATTTATATATTATTTTAATTCTTTAGTTTAATTTAATTTAAAGCATTATTTAATTCTAAATAGATATATATGAGTGGGCAAATGTAACAAACAGGAAAACAAAGGGGTGATTTTCCAAAACAATAAAAATTATGGGGCTCTTTTGTTACTATATTTCTCATCTCCTTTCCACTAATTTGCCCCGTTTAACCCCATCTTCTTCCCAATTCAATTTCTTCTCACAAAAACCCTAACATTTAGGGGCCTGTGCAGTCGCACAGTTTTGCTCCAAACTGTAGACGAGATGGAGATTGTCGAATACATAGGAGAGATTGTCGAATCTATAGAAGAGATTCCAGTGCAAAACCCGGAAGTAGAAGACTTTTCATGGGCTGATTTGAGCTGGACAAAATTCGGGACATCGGAGCATCACGACGATGTAGCACTGATTCCGTACGCAAGAGTCGACGAATTCATCATCGGAGAATGCTCGAAAGCCGAGTGCCCTACGCGGTTTCACATCGAAAGAGGAAGGAAACGCTCTCGAGGCAGCCTCAAGGAGTACAAGAGCGATGAGTATTTGGAGTATCGACTGTAAGTTTCAATCTCTTGACTACTCAAAAAAAAAAATCTCCATTTCCGGTTTTGGGGTTTCAAAAATTTCACTTCTTTTCGAAGGTATTGGTGTTCTTTTGGTCCCGAGAACTATGGAGAAGGAGGTGGTGTGTTGCCCAGTAGAAAATACCGTCTCAACACTAGGAATCGAGCTGCGAGACCTCAGTCGATGAGAGGATGCACATGTCATTTTGTGGTGAAACGTCTCTACGCTCGTCCTTCTCTTGCGCTTCTCGTTTACAACGACAGACGCCATGTGAACAAAGCTGGGTTTACCTGTCATGGACCTCTTGATGGAGACGCGATTGGTCCTGGCGCAAAGAAGATTCCTTATATATGCAATGAGATTCAGCAGCAGACCATGTCAATGATCTATCTTGGGATCCCCGAAGAAAACGTTTTGGAGAAACACATTGAAGGGATTCAGAGGTACTGTGGCTCTGATGCAACGGTTAATAGTCTTGCCTCTCAGTATGTTCATAAACTCGGGATGATTATCAAACGGTCGACTCATGAGCTGGACTTAGATGATCAAGCTAGTATCAAGATTTGGGCTGAGCGGAACAAGAAATCAATCTTCTTTTATCAAGAACCTTCGGAGACGGATCAGTTCATGCTCGGGATTCAAACGGAGTGGCAGCTGCAGCAGTTTGTGCGCTTTGGGCATTGCAGTCTCGTTGCAGCTGATTCTACGTTTGGGTTAAAGAGACTTAAGGTAAAAAAGGATCTTGCTTTTAATGTGCGTTTGAGAAAGTTATGTGCTTTATTTTGATCACTTAAAATGCTATGGCAGTATCCTCTGTGCACGCTTCTTGTATTTGATTCAAGACATCATGCTCTCCCCGTTGCTTGGATTATCTCTCGTAGCTATATGAAATCTGATGTTGAGAAGTGGATGAAAATACTACTCCAACGCGCACAGAGTGTTGAGCCTGGATTTAAGATCAATGGCTTTATCATCGACGATGCTGCAACAGAGACTGATCCCATAAGGTATGACTGATGATGCTTCAAATCTTAAAAAAAAAAGTTTCAAAATATGGTAACGAGTTGTATTGTGAACTGGCTCATTTGCATCTTCTTTTTTCTTTACAGGGACACATTTTGTTGCCCCATCCTTTTCTCTCTCTGGCGTATTCGTAGATCATGGCTTCGTAATGTAGTGAAGAAGTGCGATAACATTGAGGTTCAAAGAGAGTTGTTCAAATGTTTAGGAGAAGTTGTGTACAGCATTTGGGATGGAGTAGATTTATCAAAGGCTCTTGAAAGGTTAACTCAGGATTTTGTTGAACAAACCACCTTCATGCAGTATTTCACATCCAATTGGTTGCCTAAAATAGGTTAGATGTTTCCCTTAAACCAATTCACCATCCCATCCCTTGTATATAGATACTAATAGTATTTAGTTACGTATACTTCGATTTCTGCAGGAATGTGGCTGTCAACTATAAAAAGTCTTCCGCTTGCAAGCCAAGAAGCATGCGGTGCTATAGAAGCTTACCATGTAAAGCTCAAAGTGAAACTGTTCGACGATACACACCTTGGTTCACTTCAGAGAGTAGATTGGTTAGTACACAAGCTGACCACTGAACTCCACTCGAGTTATTGGCTTGATCGGTATGCTGATGAGAGTGATGCCTTCCAAATTGTTAAAGAAGAATACATAGCTTCTACGTCATGGCACAGAGCTTCAGAGATTCCAGACTCTGCTGTTACATTTGACAGTAATAACACCCTTGTTGCAAAGGTTCAGTCTCAGAGAGACGCTGAAGTAACTCGAGTTGTGTGGAATCCAGGTTCGGAGTTTTCCTTCTGCGATTGCGCTTGGTCTTTGCAAGGGAACTTATGCAAACACATCATAAAGGTAAACGCGATGTGTGAAAGCCGTGAAGGATACGGTGACTCAATGTCCTTGAGGTCGTTCAAAGAGAAGCTGAGAAACATAGAGACGAGACCTATGGATGACTCGATAGGGTTGGATCTGTCAATGGCATTGGCGCTGCAGATGTTTAATCAGGTAAAGCAGTTGGTGCAACTAAGCGAAACAGAAGATATCAGCAACATAGTCAATGATTTGCCGGTGAAATGGGGTTGTAAGAAAGGAAGAACAACCATAGGCATCCCTGCTTCTATTGCTGCGTATACAAAGAAACAGAGTCAGAAACGGAAGCGATAAGTCAAGAGATGAGATGAGATGATAAGTAGTAGCATAGATCACTAGCCAGGATTTTGAGTAGCTTCAGAGTTCGAAAATTCTTGGAAGGTTAGTACTAGTTTAAGAGGTTTTTGACGACACAAACCATTACTTCTCCTTTGGGTTTTTTTTTTGGTTTTGTTTTTGTTTTTGGCGAAGTGTAAATCTCTGCAGCTTTTTTTATTGCAAAAAAAAATAAACAAGCATACACCATTCTCATATCTTCTAAAGGGATCAAGTAAACAGAAGCAGAAACAGAGCTTTTACTAAAATAGTAAAATGAAGAAGACAAAAGAGATGGATTTTAAAATCCTTTAAAAACGTTATTGAATGTATGTGATTTGTAAAACTGACAAAAGAAATCTGTAGTTATTTTTAAAAAAAAAGTTTCTAAAAAAATTGAAAGATAAAGTCAGATGTAAGTATAAAGCATATATATACAGTATATTGCAGATTCCATAATCTTCTAAAATACTAATGCACGGTATATTGCAGATCGTACTCTCTGGAAAAAAAAGTACCATCTTTCAAGACCAAACCCATAACCGCCGATCAATGTTCATGCTTCACTTCCAGGTTTATAGATCTCTCAAGTCATAGTCTTATCTCTGTGTTCTCCTGCTTATTTTATGAGCGACGGAATCTTCAACTAGGTGGAAGTTCAATGTATAAAGCATATAGTAATAGCAGATCCAAAACCCTTCTTACATTTTATGATACAGATAAAAAAAAATTACAACCTTTTCAAAACCCATAACCGCCGATCAATCGTCCTGCCTCATCACATTGTCTTAATCTATGTTCTTCGGTGCTTCCTGGTTGTTATAAAAAAATTAGGTTAAAAATATTTTGCTGTAAATATTCAAAGTCTTATCGCATGAAACAAGAGTCGTGCAGTGACACAACCATGTCCTCGCTAATTACGGTTTTTGATCTCTCATGTCATTGTCTTTATTCGTCTTGGTTGTTTTATAAAATCAAAAAAAAAAGGTATGATCTTACAAAATCCATAGCAGCCGATCAATCGTCCTGCTTCTCTATCTGGTTTTAGATCACTCATGCCACTGTATTATTCTCTGTTCTTCCTGGTTGTTTTAAGTAATTTAGATGTTCATTTTGTACGAAAGCAATTCAATTTCTGGATTGTGTTTTGCTTTATGTATTAGTGGTTTGGTAGTAAGTTGTTACACTTAGGTCTTTAGTTATTTAGTTGCGACTATGTTTCTCTACTCTGATCTTGTCAAACTTACTATTCAGCCTGAGGAATTTTATATTTTGAGTTTCTGGTTTCATGTGCTGAAGCTTACAAAATAGAAGTAAATTCAGCAAGTATGAACTAAGTTTACTTTAGCTGACAAAAAATAGTAACAAAACTACATTCATGGCTCTAACACTTGTTCTTGACTTTGCTTGTTGTTTTTTAGGGTTTGTAAATTGACTTTCTTTGGACATGCAAAAACTTTTAGGTATTGGTGGCTTTAACAGTCATCATGGTGGTAGATAAAAGAGAAGGGAAAGAAGGATCCCAAGGAAAAGGTGAATATATTCAATGGAGACCAGAAGAGAGCAAATTATTGATTGAACTAGTGGCGAGCTGCTTCAAGAAGGGATGGGTTGATCCCCATGGAAGAATGTTCAAGAAAACCGTTGAGACAAAGATACTTTCCGTTCTTAACGAGAAATTTAATAGCCGGAAGACTTATAAGCATTACATAAACCGTATGAAGATTTTGAAGAACCAATACCGAGATTTTGTCAATCTTCTTCATTTTGATTCAAAGTTTGAATGGGATCCAACCACAAAGAAGTTCACTGCTCCTGATGAAGTGTGGAGTGATTACTTTAAAGTAAGTTCTTTATATTTTCACTTTTGTCCATACATGTAGTTGACTAATATTGTTAAATAATTATAGATTCTTGTTTTTTTTAGGAATTTCCGAATCAAAGATATATGCGTTACGAGACATATGAAGACTACGAGAATATGAAGATAATATTTGGAAAAAATAGGGCAATGAGGAGGAGAATTGATAGATCACATTCTCAAGCACTTGAAGTCTTAAAAGATGAGAAACCGAAACAAGAAGTTGATCTTACTAATGATGATGATGATGATGATGATGATGATGATGATGATAATGAGGTTCACGAAACAATGGAAGGGACTTCACTCTACTTGAAGAATTTCGTAGAAAGTCCATTACCGAGTCAAGGAAATAGAAGTGATGATGCATTTGATGATTTAACAGACGATCCATCATCAGTCACGGAAAAGGATGTTTTGGTAAAGATTTGCACAGAGCTAAGATCAATTGATTCGGTCAATAAACAGATGCTTCACATAATGCAAGAAAGATTTGTGGTTGATGAAAACAAGACGAAAAATGTTTGGGATGCTATCAAAGAGATTCCTAATTTGTCCAACAATGTCCGATACAAAGCTCTTACAATGATTCACAAGCTTGACATGAGAGATGTATTTTTTAATATGTCTGTTGAAGATCGTCTAGGTTGGATTCAATGCAATACCCAATGAAGACTTGAACTCCAAGCTACATGCCTACATTTAGTATCCTTTGTATTCTTAAATCGTAAGCTTTGTAGTACAGAGAGTTAGTCCCATTTTGTATACGGTGTAATCCTTATAAGTTTTTTTTCTTTTTGCTTTTTTTTTTTTGCTAGTTTTCAGCTTTAATAACAGCAGTTTTTTTAAAAAAGAATTTTTAGCTTTTTTGTTTTTAGTTTTTGGTTTTTGGTTTTTGCCATAGATTTTATGGCTTTCTTATGAGATGATATTATAAATTTATTAATTTTAAAAATAAATAAATAATTTGAGTTTATAAAGAAAATTAATGAAATTTCTAAGTTATAAAAAATATTACCAATAAACCAAACATATAGGATTATGATTTGACAAAACGGTTTATATGGAACTGTGTTAACTTAAAAAAATCATATTTTAATTAGTTAACTTACAAATATATCTTGTAAGTGGTTTGTAGAAAAATAATAATGCATATATACATTATCTTTGAGTTATAGATATATTTGAAATGATTATATTTGATTGAATTATAAATTATAATAAGTTTTTGTTTGAATGACAATTTATTTTCGTTAAACTATGTACTTAATGTTTTGGATAAATTTGTTAAAAGTAAGAAATTCTTTTCACACCCATCTTTCTACCGCAAACACTCAAGAAATCCATAAATACAAAAATAAAAAATAAAAAAAAACAAAAAAAAAAACAATCAAGAAATCTTTTTATTTAAAGTTGTTTTATGCCGAAATACTTTCCAAATCCAGAATCAGAATTATAGCAGCAATTAATATAATAACACCTAAGTTAAAGGGGGTTTTATGCAAATAGCTCCAACTGGCAAAATGAAACGCACGTTTTCTTGCGTTTCGCCTTATCTTATCTCATCGTCAAACAATTTCTTATAGAAAGAGAGCGCGCGAAGAAATTCTGTCCACTTCCTCTGATTCTCCAAAGCTTGTCAAGCTTTTTTTAAGTAAAATTCAATTAATTATCATTTCTTTTTAGTTAAAAAAATATGCATTATCATCTTCGTCATCATCTTTCCCTGTCTCGCTTCTTCCTCTCCAATGGCCGATTCCAAGGAGCTCGGCTCGGCGAACCGTCGAATCTCTGCCGTCACAAATCATCTCATTCCCGTGGGACTAATTCCAACTCGCGTTGACTCAGTGGAACTCTGCAATGCTTCGTCGATGAATGACAATTACCACAAGGTTCATGGTGAAGTGCCGACCAACGAAATCGTATGGAGAAAAGCTGATTTCGTCGGCGAAGGAGATAACAAAGAGTTTGTTGACATTATATATGAGAAAGCCGTTGGTGAAGATATTGCGAAGGTTTGTAAGTGTAAGGTGTTTGATGAAATTCCTGAGAGAAGTGGCTTTTTTTTTCAATTGAATAGTTTTTGTTTTGGGGGTTATTGTAGATTACTATAAACCGGCCAGAGAGAAGAAACGCGTTTCGACCTCAGACTGTGAAGGAGCTTATGCGTGCGTTTAACGACGCCAGAGACGATAGCTCTGTAGGAGTCATCATACTCACCGGAAAGGTAAAGTTCTTAGGATTTGGTGATTTACTTCCGCAAAATGATATGAAGCAAGGATAATGTACTAGAACCATATTCAAAGTTGATTTCTTTTTTTTTTGTGTGATGGAACATCGGAAATGGAGTCCAGCAATCAAAAAATTGGTTTAGGTTATGTTACTTATTTGAGTGTGTAGCTATGAGCGTTGTTATTGAGTTTCAGAAGTGCCAATATCAAATCCTACCTTGGAGTTGATGACAGAGAGTTAAATAGTATTTCTCTGTTTTGGAAACCTGTTTGTGTAACGATTGTTCTGATTAGCTATGAGCTTTGTTGTTAAGTTTCAGAAGTGCCAATGTCAAATCCTGCTTTGGAGCTGATGACAGCGAGTAAAATAGTAGCATTCCTCTGTTTTTGGATATCTGTTTGTGAAACGATTGTTCTGAATAGAGAAATCGATGGTTTTAGGGAACGAAAGCATTTTGTAGTGGTGGTGATCAAGCGTTAAGAACACCAGATGGTTATGCTGACCCCAAGGATGTTGGCCGCCTTAATGTGCTTGATCTCCAGGTATGTCCTTGATCTACGAGACAAAGAGAAAAGTTCAGTATTCGTGTATTTTCGACCTTTTTTCTTCTGTTCGTTCTCAGGTTCAAATCCGTAGACTACCAAAACCAATTATCGCAATGGTAAGCACCTTCAAACAACTTTTTGCTTTACTCTTTGTGCTGATCTTGGATCAGTTGACTATGTATCCCATGAGCAGAGAGCATTTCTTGTGGCTAATAATACTGTTTGCTTTTGGACTAAATCAGGTTGCTGGTTATGCTGTTGGAGGAGGACATATCTTGCACATGGTCTGCGATCTAACTATTGCAGCTGATAATGCGATTTTTGGTCAAACGGGTCCTAAGGTTTTCTTTTCTCACACTAGCCTCTGTTACAGTCATGAATGTGTCAGTGAAGTTGGGAGGAACCAGAGTTATTACTATTTACTAATCATGTGTATCGACCTTTATGTATGCAGGTTGGAAGTTTTGATGCTGGTTATGGAAGTTCCATCATGTCTCGTCTGGTAATAGCTCTGCAATGCAACTTCCAAGATCTAACAAACATGAGCTGATCAAACTTGTTTGATAAACAAAACAGGTTGGTCCTAAAAAGGCACGAGAGATGTGGTTCATGACGAGATTCTACACTGCTTCTGAAGCGGACAAAATGGGACTTATCAATACAGTTGTACCGGTAAAGTTAATCAGTAACCCATAGTGTTGACAAAGTTGGTAACTACTGTATTGTTCCTTCACTGAGACATGTTTTACGTTGCAGCTAGAGGATTTGGAGAAAGAAACCGTGAAATGGTGCAGAGAAATCTTACGGAACAGCCCAACAGCGATCCGTGTGCTTAAGGCAGCACTCAATGCAGTGGACGATGGCCATGCCGGACTTCAGGTACGTCTTTTCCACCAAATTTGCAATCTAAGTCACAAACTCACTGTAGTTTCATTACTTGTGTGTATGTATACACAGTTTAAAAATTGGATTTTTACTAACCTTTGTTGTTGCTGCAGGGACTAGGAGGCGATGCGACACTCTTGTTCTACGGAACCGATGAAGCTACCGAAGGTAGAACCGCGTATATGCAACGCCGACCACCGGATTTTTCTAAATTTGCCCGACGACCTTGAACTAATTACTAGCTCCGTTCAGGTTTTTTTATTACAACATTTGTCCTCATTTCTTTGTTCGGTTTGTGTTTGTCTACCAGATTACTTGCGACTTGAAAGTATGATACACAATGAAGAGTAATAATTTATCAAAAAAAACCAAATTTGAATTCATAAAAACGGAAACGTTAAAACTTAGCTGGACGAGAAATCCAGTGGAGATCACAAAAGCCCTAACTCCCAAAAAGAAACAACAGAAAAAACCCTAAAAACACAAACGATCTTCACCAAATCGAGAAAGAAGGAATCGATCACGCCGAATTCCGATCAACAATGGCGGAAACAGCGTCCTTGGACTCCTTCAGAAGCTTGATACTGTTCTTCAGCTTCTCCCTCTTGATCGCCACCGACGGAGACTCCTCAAGCATCTTCTCAACTTCTCCTCCGCCTTCGGGATTCACCATTTCCGCCACGATCTCCTTCTGAAACTGGCTGTTCACGAGATTCTTCACGGTGAACTGAAGATAAAGCGCAAGGTTATCTACAATCCTTCGTACTACGATGGTCCAGTACGCTGAGATTCTGACATTCATGTCGAAAGCTTGCCTAAGCAACTGTGCGTCATACTTCCACAGATGCGAAATATTAACATTCCCGTACCCGAAATAACATTTCCTCTGTACATTGGTGATGAAGTCTCCTTGATTTGTTATCTTCTGGGTGTAAACTGTCATGTACTCTGGGTTACATGTGTAATCCGTCTGTTTCTCCATCTCAACGATCTCGATCACTCTGTTCACGGATTGTTCCTTGATCTTGGAGATGAGATTTCGACCGGCACGTTTGATGGAGGATTGAATCTGTGGGAAGTTATCAGAGTGGTTCGTAAGAACAGAGGAGATAACATCTTCAACATACTCCCATATCCTCTTGATGAAATCGACAGGCTTAGTATGAATCCCATCAACACGCTGTGAAAGTATAGCCAAGAAGGCTGATCTTGGGATGAAATTGGGAAGGCCAATACATTTGCACTCTTCAAGAACTTTGATTTCGTCCATCAAGAACTCGGTCGCGTCCTCTGGCTTTGCTTGCAGGTTATCTGAGAATTTGCTCAACATATCAGCCAAACGAGCAGTGGAGTGCATGCTTTGCTCATCTGGATACTCAGAGAACTCTCCTTGGATAAGAATTCTTAAGAGAGACTCCTTTGCTGAGCCAATGATGTTCATGAAAGTCATCATAGCTTCCCCTGAAGATGTCATTACCATTGGGAGCTTAGACAACTCAAGCTCACTAATCTTCATCTTCTCATTGATCTTCTGTACAATATCAGGCAAACAACGGGAAATCATAGTTCCTTGGATCTGCATCAGCCTTTGAGCTAAAACGGGAATGCCTACAATGTCATGGTCAATCATGGAAAGGAGTGGATGAGTCCTGAAAAGTAACTCTTCTTGCATCCTAGCTTCTTGGTATGTCTCTTCTCCTACACGGTTCCTGACACAGACATAACCTAGTCCGATATTCACATCGTCTGCAGTTACTTTCTGCAGGAGACCTTCAGGAGCCATGTCTGCCTTTGTGACAACGGCAAGAGTCCTTTCCCCTGTTTTGTCAACTTGCCTGGACATACGGATGGACTCACAGGTGGTGAAGTCGACTGTAGCTGACAGAACATTGAGGATGATGGATTCTTGTGGCTCGATGTACTTCATAATCATCCCTGAAATCTGCTCATAGATGTTTTCAGGCTGTCCATTCACCGGAACTCGAGTTATCCCGGGAAGATCAACCATTGTCAGATCAGGAACACCATCTTTCTTCACATGGAGGGTCAGGGGAGTGTCTGAGACACCTTTACCAGATCCTACAACATAATCACAATTCACATCAATCCATGTCTTCATCTCCAACATAACACATAAAGCTTCATCACATTTAGTTTCAGTCTAAGAAATTGTCTTGCAGTTGGTTTATACTCAACACTGTGTCTGTGATTGTGATTAAGATCTTACCTGCAATTGCCTCAGTTGCTGTGCAGATAGCTTCAGCGATATGTTCCTCATCAGTATCAACTCTTTTGTCACCAAACTCAAGCCAGATCTCAGGTTCAGGGCTTGGACTTCTCTGGAGTCTCATCACAAGAGGAACCCTAGTGCAGATTCCTTGCCCACGTGGCAAACTGATTCCTGCTAATGACTCAAGAACACTCGACTTCCCCGAGGACTGGTCTCCAACAACAACAATGGTGGGAAGCTGGATGCCTTCTCTCATCACATTGAGGTTCCTTAGCCTGTCCACAGTGTCAAGCAACGGCCTGATCCGATCATTGTAAGAAGACACGATCGGTGCTTCATTGGGGATATGTTTGTGGAGATTTGTGTTGACAATAGCAAGAGAAGACATCCCAGCTTCGACATTAATGTCATAAACTTCTGGCATCTTACTACCTCCCATTTGTGCTTGAGATTAGTAAAAAATAAAAGAGACCGAGAAAGTAGTAAAAAGATAGAGACGGAGAAGATAGGTCTTTAGTCAGTGATACTCTAGTTGGTGGTGGCATCTATTATATAGAGTGGCTTGTGGTAAATCTTGAACTATTATTTTCGTGGATTCTCTCAATATATAATCTCTAACAGCTTCTTCCTTGTGTATCTTATAGGCTAAGCAAGAATTTTCGCCCCATCAGAAATTTTAGAAGAAAATGGCACTTATGCAAAAACAAATTAAGTAAATGAATATTAAGATAACTAGGAAAAGGGACCCTGCTTCGCGGGGTTAATTTGCAATATATTAAAAATTTAGTTAAAATTTATTTAAAATAATTATAAGTAAAATACATAAAATAAAAATTAATAATAAAAAATATAAACATTCAAAATAATTTATAATAATTAAAATAAAAAGGTATATTTTTAATTATTAACAATGAGTTCTAATGGGAAATATACAAACTAATTAAGATAAAAAGATTGTTACTACTAATTATTAATAAAAAAATAAAAAAAACTAAAAAATAATAAGATACATAACTTTTAAAATATGAAAATATACAATCTAAAAATATAATATAAATATGCGATTTTTAAACTATTTTTACAATTATTAAAAATTTGTATTCGTAAAAAAGTGTAAAGCAAAAAATAAATATCTAGGCAATCTTTCAATAATAAACTCACTAGTAAGAAAGTAAAAGTTAGACCCAATTGATTTTTTTTTTCTGTGGTTTTAAGCAGTATAAATAGCTTTGAAAAAACACAAATAACAGTTGTGATGGAAAAACACAACCATTTATAATGCAAAGACGCAACTATGAATTTTGAAAAAACACAACTTTTTAAAGCGCAAGTGGCATTTATTTGGATTATTATTATAGATAGAGTGGTTTTTTTTATGTGATTTGAATTATATAAATAATTCGAATAGACCCAAATTATCTGTGATGAAAAAAATGCAACCATTAATAATGAAAAAATGCAATCATTTATAATGAAAAAATACAACTATTTATATTGAAAGTATGCACCCACAAATTTTGAAACCACACAACTTATCAAAATTCAAATAGTCTTTCTAAACACAACCCCTGAATTATTAGATTTGATGTTATAAAAAAAAATGCTGACCTTAAAAACTTTCATTATTTCACAGTTTATTGTAATGATAAATCCACAATAGTAAAAAAATAAAAGTTAGACCTAAATAATTTTTTCTGTCGTTTTGAATGATATAAATAGTTTTGATAAGACACAAATAACAGTTGTGATGAAAAAACGCAACTATTTATAATGAAAAGAAGCAACCATTTATAATGAAAAGAAGCAACTATTTATAATGAAAAGACACACCCACACATTTTGAAACGACACAACCTTGTAAAGGATAAGTGGTATTTATTCAGATATTTATGTTTTACAAGTGACATTTATTCGGATAGTTACCAGTTTTGTCACCGGTCACCATTATAGTAAGAAAGTAAAAATCAGATCCAAATAAGTATTATAGATAGATAAAACATACATTAAAAAATTTTTTAAAAAATGTTTGGCTTAGTAGAAAGAAAACATAACCCTTGAATTATTAGATTTTATTTCATATAAAAGAATGCTGTCATAAAAAACTTTCATTATTTTACAGCTTATTGTAATAATAAACTCATTATAGTAAAAAAAATAAAAGTTAAACCTAATAAACATAAAGAAAATAAAAGTTAGACCCAAATAATTTTTTTCTGTGGTTTTGACCGATATAAATAGTTTTGAAAAGACACAAATTATAGTTAATGAAAGAACGCAACCATTAGTAATAGAAAGACGCAACCACAAATTTTGAAAAGACACAACTTTTCGAAGTGCTAAAGCAACCATTGGTAATGAAAAGACGCAACCACAAATTTTGAAAAGATACAACTTTTCGATATGCAATTAGCATTTATTGAGATTGTTATTATATATAGATTAAACGAAGACTAAAAATTGTCCAACTAAAAACCATTCAGATAACTATATTTCCATTGCTATTTTTTCTCAAATGGGTGCAAATATTTTTTTAAAAACATATAAAAAATGTTGACAAGCATCTTTAGAGAGCCTAGTCTATCTACTACAAAGCATAGCATATTAGGGCAGATAAAGCTTGTGTGTTAGTGGGTTAACTTTACTTTAATTATATTTTTATTTGCATTGTTATTTTCATAAGTGGGTGCAAAAAAAATTAAACCTAAATATTTTCAGAGCATCTATAGTATATAGGAGTTTAGTATTTCCACAACAAAGCAAAAATAAAGCATTGTAACGGGTTCACTTTACTTTAATTGTGTACGGAGTTTCTTTTTGTTTTTATTTTTATTTTTATTCCTAAGGACCACCGAGTACAATAAATCATCATTACGAAATTATAAACCTTATATTCCGCATTTCCTATTACCGAACTTCATTAAACTAGTTATAATCTCTCAAACCACATCCAAAGCATAAAAGAAAAACAGATTTTAAACTGAGTTAATTAGGTATATGACAAAACTCGGGATATAAATTAGGTAAATGGTAATTTTCCCAAAAATAAATAAACATACACCGTTTTTGCTTCTCTCTCCTAGGGCTTCGATCTCTTCTATAAATAGCCAAGGCATTGTCGGATTTGGTGAGAGTATGATCAGTTTAGTATGTTTGCCCAAGAAACAGTTTAGTATGATCAGTTCACGCATGTCTCCGTCATATCACCTAAAAATGTAAAGAAATGAAAAGGATAAAATTATATAGTTTATAGTGATTAAGATAATTCAAGTCTTAAATTTGAGCACTAGATGTCAGAAAAAGGAAATAATCTAACCTTATATTTAAGAATCGGTGGTACTATATATGACCAACTCCTAGCTATATCCTATATATGTCCATAATTGGTTGATTATCTAAAAAAAAAGAGGCAGATGTATTTCTGAATTAACATATATTAATCACGTAAATTCTGTAATGGTCAATATCTGAATTGCGTGTATTTAGTCGAAGTCGATCGATCACGAGATTCGACCATTCTATATACGAAATAAGATTAGAAAGTTTACATTACAACAAACTACAATCTTAACTATTATTTGACAAGCATGTTTAATGAAAAAAACTGATATGTCATCACATTAACAAAAGTTAGTGTAAATTAATGGTGACATAGAATTGTGACATGACAAATTTTCTAAAATAAATGAATTGTTTTGATTGGTTGAATTATAATTAAATAAATTATAAAATTATAACATTAATAAACTAGATTATAACACTAAAAATAATAAATTTAAATTTACAAAAAATAATAATTACTATGATTTCAATTTGATTTTACGTATATTCATAATAGATTGCATAAAATATGATTATGAAAACTTGACAACTAATATATATTTTATATTTTAAATAGAAAATAATAATAGACTATCCAATAAGATAGTATATACACTATATATTAATAATGTTAGGAGTATGATATATTATTATTTGTATATAATTTTCTAACATTTTTATATTATTATTTTTTGGAATTTGCGTAGCTTACTTTACCATCTTATTTGATCTCTTATCATTTTTTAAGTAAATAAAAAGTTTCTATCATACTCATATACAGTCTCATTGTAGATCGAGAATTAGAGATCAGAAATAAAACAAAATGTAACCAGATGAAAAAATAAATTATAAATAAGAAAAAAACAAATATGACTAAGAAGTAGAAGTAAAAATAAAAATAAATCTCTACTGTTTTGTTTTTCTGTGACACTCTCAAATTTTATTGTATGGAGTCATTTAAATCTAAAGAAAGAAAATTTATAATAAACACATGTGTGGCTTAAATTTTACAAGGAACATATGCGTGCAGACCAACCATAATAAATTTATTTTTTTCATCAAACCAATTCCTCAATATTGGACAAAAAGATAAGTGGAGAGCTACCGTAGAATTTTATAAAATATAATTTCATAAATTTTATAACAAATGTTTATTATAAATTTTATTTGATATAAATATACATATGAATACGAAGTAGAAGTAAAAGTAAAAATGAATCTTTACGACTTTGATTTTCTGTAAAAATCTCAGGTTATGTCTTTAGTTTAAAACATCTCTAACCCACCTTTATTTTAAATCTTCTAATTTAGAGGAAAAATAGTGATGAGATTTTTTTCTTCTATAATTAGAGGAAAAAGTAACAATCTTTCTTTTTCTTTTAAAATAGAAATAGGTTGGAGAGAAATCCACATATATTTTAGAGGAAAAAATAGAAAAATGCATTGGAGACGATCTAATTATTCAATATATTAAGGTTAAGAAACAAAATATGAGTCAAAGAAGACAAAAAACAAAGAATAGGTTTGATTGATTTTTTTTTTTTGAAATATTTAAAAATATTATCTTACACATATTAATTCTTTCATGCATATATTTTTTCAACATCTTAAAACATTATTTCATGAATCAAGTTTTGTATATACTATGGTTCATTATATATAAGAATAACACATATATCAAAGTTAGAAACAAAAGAACTCTTATTTTTTAATATAATAATTAAATATTAAATATATTATTTTACACTTTTAATTATATACATATAAGTTTACGATCCGGCTGGTTTAAACACTGCGGTTACAGGGAGTTTGTGGAAGCGAGCGATTGCGGGCTATAAAAACTTTGACGAAGAGATGAGCGGAGAGATACCAGAGAATTTTATAAAATAAGAATTAACAAATTTTATAATAAATTTTTATTATAATTTTTATTGAGAAACTATATATCACAAAAAATTGAAAAAATAAGAAATTTTGATTAAATACAAAACGATAAAAACGGTTTTCGTGATTGTTGTTAAACGCTGGAAATGGTATCGTGTAAAATAATAACTTTTGTGGAAAATATCAGAAAAACTAACTAACACCTAAATATTACTATTTACTAATTTATAACTCATACCTATACACATAAATATACCTATTTTTTATTTTAAAAAATTAATCATACATTATAAAAATAAATATTACCAAACATATGTTTTTTTTTCTTTTAACACATAAAAGCAATACTTCAATTTTTTCACAAATATGCATATAGATATAAATATTAACTGTGCAAAAATCAAAGTTGTATACAAACTTGTCGTGCATACATTTTCTTAACCTCGATTACAGTCCAATTTTAATTTTAGTTATTAGTCATTTTGTATTTATTAAAAAATCTATATATGTCCTAAGAGCGATGAAAATTGTTGGTATCTACGAATGTGCGTACCAACCATTTACCCACTATTAGGATAAGTAGTGATGGTAAAACCTATTTTTATTTACTTAGCAATAGGTCAAGGAAAAATATATATTTAAAATATGTATATATATATATATTGACAAGATTATACTATGCTAGGGGAAAAAATATAATATAGATAATATTCAAAACATATTATAAGAATTTAATTATTATTTAAAAAAACTTTTACATTTATAATTATATGTTACTCTAAAGGCTAGAAAAAACAAAAAAATTTCAAAAGACACAAAATGATATGAAATGTTTGTGTGACTGTTGTTAAACATTGAAACTATATATGTATAAAAACATAACGCTTACCTAATGTATAAGAAATTAATTAATATTTAAATATTATAACTAAATATGATTATAAAAAACTATATTTACACATGTCTGCGGGCCAACTATAAAAATTAAATATATTATTATTGTGGATACCTAAATCCACACACAGAAATTTATGTGTATTTGTAAGAAAAGAACTTTAGAGGATTAAGGGCTAGATTCTCTCGAACATATTGACAGTATAAGCTAGCACTAACAGAAATAAGGACTTTGTATAAATTGGTCGAATGAAACGGTTACAAGGATTTCGATGAAGGAGATGAACTGAAAAGAGCTCAAAGAGCAGTTATAGTGTTTTCGGGTGTAAAAAGTATGTAAAGAGATCAAGCCGAAGGTCCCCCAAACTAAGCCATTCTCCTCCTTTATATAGCTTGCCTCGTCGAGCTTCGAGCTCCAGCGCGTATCTTGGCCAACAATTGCCCCCCAGCCCATTAACGAGAGCGAGCTCGAGCTTTAATGGACGGTAAGATGAGACTTTTGAAAGATTTGGTGTTTGATTATGCTGACGCCAGGGAGTCAGATAATCATTCGAGATCGACGGTTCAGATCTTGGAAAGTTGAACAGTTCATCGATCATGCGGTCGAGAATCGACCTCGAGACCGTAACTTGGCGTGTCGAGATAAATCTGTTATTATCTCGTCCAGGTGGACGATCGAGATTCGAAGTAAATATTATCATTTACTTTTATGTTTCGGCGGTCGAGCTTCTCGGGGCAAGGCGCATCTCTCGAGAAGATTCGTACTGAAGCTTGATGACGTGGACGGTCCGGATGGAGAGAGAGGAAGTCGATCTAACGGCCCTGATCGATCGAGCTGTACAGCGCGTCAAATCGTAGAAGTCGGATATTCGACGGTTAGGATAGGAGGATCGGACGGTCAAGATTGGCGTATGGCCAGATTTTCTGCGATCTTCGAGGTTGATAATAATTACCTCGATATAAAGTCCACCTTCTTCACTCCTTCTTTAAACGCATCAATTCGTCGATTAAAGGTAACCTCCTATTTCTCTTTCCTTTTATTTTCTGCAACTTCCATTTTTCGTAGTTTTCAGAAAACGTTTGTCAATTTTTCTTTAGAAAAGCTCTGATCTTCATCTTTGAGTTTTCTAGGTTTAGCGTTTGTTGCTTTCACCCTCTTTTCTTTTTTGATGTCGGTAGTAGTGAAAATCGAAGGGGAAAAATCGAGGAGGACTGCCGTAGGTCCTTCCAAGATTGACCAGAGCGCTCTCAACGACTTCCGTCGAGAATGCGAAATCCCCGACGGGGTGGAGTTGGCAGTCTTGACGCCAGCGGAGACTCCGGCGAGCGTGGAGCAGGGTTTTTGTTGCGCATACTCGACATATTTCCAGGACTGCGGATTGTTCTTCCCAATCCCCCGGTTTATCCTCGAGGTGTTGGCGGACTTGCGGCTGGCTTTCCCGCAGATGTGCCCGAACTTGGTTCGGGCCATCATCGGATGTGTCGTGCGAGCCAAAGAGGAGAACGTCATCTTCCGTTACTCGAATTTGAGGGTGTTCTTCTCCGTCAAGTACAACGCCCGCCGCCACAGGACTTTCTATGCGTCCCGAGGGCGAACCGGCGGTTTATTGAGGAGAGTCCAGAGAAGGACTCTGGTTGGGAGAAGACCGGGTTAAGTTCCGGATCAACAAGGCGTCCGTTAGGGACTTTGACTTTTCCCGCCTGCCAGTCGAGTTCGCGGGCAACGGTTGTTTAGCTAGGCTCGAGTGCTCGTTAGCTATGTTCGCTTTGGTATGCTCGTCGAGTTTTCTGACCATTTACTTATTTTTGTTTATCAGGTCAACTGTCCAGAGCACCCAAGGATCCCGATATCGAGCACCGGCTAGTTGTTCAGACGAGGAGAGTTATCTGGAGCACGTTCACACGAGAACGAGTCCGATGAGTTCTCACCTCCCCCGTCCCAGCTCCAGTTTTTGCGCCCGGTAAGTTTTTTTTGAACTTGTATCTCGACTTTGCTTGTTGGATCATAATATTCTGACGCGAGGTGGTTTATTTTGCTGGCAGCCGGAGTTCTTCCTCTCCGTTCTATTTTTCCTTCTTCTAGTTCAGCAAGTTCAAGTTCAGCAATGTCTCGCAAGCCCACCTTCCGTCAAAGAGCCGGGAAAGCCCCGGCTGGTCCCAGCAGCTCCAGGGTATGCTCCGGGAGAGTTAAGGAGGCCTTTGAGGCCGCGCTTGCCACAGCTTCTGCTTCCGCACCTCAACTCCGAACGAGGAGGTTGAGCAGGTGATGGATCCGCAACCCGACCCCCCTAACAATTCGGTGGGAACGATCTCCGTGAGCTCGGGCAAATCCCAGCAGCCCACTGATGACCAAGGAACCGAGCAGTCTTTCCAGCCCGCCTCTAAGAGGCCGAGAGATGATGTGGGAGGTCGCGCCGCTGAGTCGCGCCCATCGGCGTCCAATGGGAGTGGTGGCTCGACGGGTAGTCGGCCCTTCCTTTGGAAATTCAAACACACCAAGGATCATCCGATCACGGATGACTCCGAGGGCATGGCGGCCATATGGCATCATTTCAAGCCCGCTGGATGCCAACTTCCGGCTCTCAAGAAAATGACCGAGAGGGAGCTCTACGTGGAGATGGCGGCTGCCCAGGGGAAGGTACATGGATACCTTTTTCTTTGGGTAAGTTTGGTTAAGTGTCACTTGCCTTAACGCTTTGGTTCTTAATGCTTGTAGGCGGCGGAGGCTGGGAACCGGCTCTATGCTCGACTTGAGCAAAGGCTGCGAAACGTTTCACACCTGGACGAGATCAAGGAAATGAAAGAGGTAGTCGGCAAGCTGAAGTCCGACCTAGAGGCCGCGAATGCGCAGGTCGCTCGCCAGACTAGACTCCTTAAGCAGTACAAGGGCCAGCAAGCTCGCATCACCGACCTCGAGATCGAGCTGGCTGACAAGGGTGAGAAGTTCAAGGTTGCCACCAACCAGATCTTCGAGGTGCAGGCTCAATACGAGGCCGCAGCCTACGAGGAGGAGAATCTCCGTCTGGTCCGTGAGCGCGAGAGTGATGTCCGTAAAGAGGGTCGTGAGATCCGGAAGGATATGTCTCGGAAGTTCATGGAGGTGGTCAAGGGCTTCAAGCTGAAGTGGGAGAGGAAGAAGGCCGAAGGTGTGGCCGAGTGCGATCTCCAGGAATGCATTGCCAACAAAGAGATGCTCAAGCAGCTCGCAGCGAAGGCCACTACTGTCGAGGAGGAGCTGGAGAGGGTGACCAAAGAAAAGGAGGACTTGGGAGTGGCTTTTAAGGCTGCCCAGGTCTCAGATTTCTCGATCAGCAAGCTCAATCTCCCTGTGATCTTGGAGGACTCGGTGGCAATGGATGTCGACCCGGTTTCAGGCGCGTCTGTTGGCCTTAATTAGTTTGGTACAAACGTGGAGGAAGGTGGAAGCAGCTGAGCGAGGAGGGAAGATGACGACGAGAAGACGGGTGGTTAGCTTGATGGCTGACCGTGGCTCCTTTCTCTTTCTCTTCCTCTTTTTAAATTTAATTTTCGAACATGGTTGCCCGGCGGGGCTTTTACGCTTGTTCTGGTGTCCGGGAGGGCTTTAATCTTTTTATTTTTCGAACTCATCCGTGCCTGAAAGGGCTTTTGTTTAATGCAATCGGGCTTTATGCCTTAGATTTTGTTTATCTTTTGTCTCTCACATTTTTCGTTTGAGTAGGATATTTGCTAAGTCGTTTAATAACCTAGGGAAGCGGACTAGGGTTGTTAAGCTCGAGGCTTAGGTCGCTAGTCATGAGTTCGATGCTCGATTTATCGAGCCTAGATAAAACGATTAGATCGCGAAGGGCGATCTGTTTAGTCTGAGAAAAATGGCTAAGTTTTTTAGCTCAACTTTTCTTTAGTTTTTAGAATATGGATCGAACTGCTTCGCGGTGAAGTTTCAGTGTTCGAGGTGGAGTTTGCTGTCTTTTGAGCTAGGGATTTCTCAGTTTCGGCTTTGAGATGGAGAAAGGGGTTCGATTTTGTTCTGAGTTCCAAACATAGGGCTCGGTCGTCCCTGTCGAACTGCAAGCTGCGTTGGGCTCATCGATTCGACGTCTGGAGCTTCGGCTATGGTTGAAATCGAATTGTAAATCTGGCCGTACCTGTGAAGTGGAGTAGAATTCCAAACTTAGTTGTTTTGCGAAATGAGAAGTCTGTACCTTGTGCTGCTGTAGCTCGCTTATGTCGAGGTGTGGGAGGTTGGGAGTGCTTGGGCTTTGAGGTCGGTGAAATAGGACTTTACCCCACCCCTTTGAGCGAGTGAGCGATGCGTGAGCTAGAGCTTGCTTGAATGAGGTGTGGGTGGGCGAGCTATGTTTTGACCTCGAAGACGAGCTGCGGAGCTCGAGTTTGTTTTTAAATGTAATTCAGCTTATAGATGTATGACGAGGGTGGTCCGAACTATTTTGGTTCGTGATCTCGGTTTGGACAAATATAATTGTTGCTGATTGAATGAATGTATTATTCCAAGTAAAAATAGGGAAAGGGGGTGATACAACGTAGGATCGTCGCGCGAAGCTCACCTATTGATGTTGCTGTGTTTGTGGAATAAAAGTTTGATAAAAAAAAAATGATGGCTGAACTCGTGGGTCGAGCTGCCTACGTAACCTGTAAGGGGATCAAACCATGACGTAGTTCGATTGTTTAAAGTGCTTTTAGCGATAATACCTTTGGAGGTTCATTACGTTCCAAGATCTTATCTCGGGCACCCCGTTTCGTACTTTCGTGAGCTTGTAGACGCCTGATGCTTCGGGCGAAACCAATTCCCAGGGTGTGAGGGCTTCTGTTTTTCCTTGATTAAGTCGAAAAAGTCAGAAAGTCAAGTCTTCAGTGCTAACGTGCAGCTCCCATTCCGAATCGACCCAACGTCAACGTCGCGAACTACCTCGGTGATGCGATACGGACCTTCTCAGTTGGTTCCTAGTTTCCCAGCACCGGGCTCTTTGGTGTAGTCTTGAACCTTGCGCAGAACTAAGTCTCCTACGTTGAATCTCCGGTGTTTGACCTTAGAGTTGTAGTAGCGAGCTGCGGCATGCTGGTAGTTTTGGATCCTGATCAGTGCTTGATCTCGACGTTCGTCGATCAGATCGAGCTGGTCCCTTAAAGGCTGCTGGTTTAGTTTGGTGTTTGTCAGACACAGAGTCCGGCGAAGGCTGGGAACTGCAGTTTCGGTTGGGATCACAGCTTCCAGCCCGTAAGATAGTTAGAACGGTGTTTCGCTGGTTGCTTTATGGGGTGTGGTTTGACAAGTCCAGAGGATGGCCGAAATGTGTTCGGACCACCTCTCTTTCTTGGCGTCGAGCCGTCTCTTGAGGTTACTCAAGATGGTTTTGTTTGTTGCTTCGGCTTGCCCGTTTCCTTGGGGATAATGAGGTGTGGAGTAGGAGATTTTTATCTTCCACTTCGCGCAGAAGTCTTTGAAGTTTCGAAAAAAGAACTGCGAACCGTTGTCCGTCACGATTTCATAAGGAAGTATGTGATGGCAAATCAAGTTTTTCCAGATGAAGCCGTGTACCTGGAGCTCGGTTGTTTGCTGACAAGCTTTAGTTTCTATCCACTTAGTGAAATAGTCGGTGAACATTAGCAGGTACCTGAATTGCTTCGGTCCCAAGGGGACCATGGGTCCTACTATGTCCATTGACCATCTCATGAATGGATAGGGTGCAGAGATCGACGACAGTCTTTCTACTAGACAATGTATGATCGGCGCATGCCTTTGACATTTGTCGTAGCTTTTGGATAGTCTTTGGCAGTCCGCTATCATGGTCGGCCAGAAATAGCCAAGTTTTTTAATTCGAATGACGAGCACACGACCTCCGGCGTGACTTCCGCAGGGGCTTTGGTGAGTGTCGGACATTACGGTGTAGGCTTCCTCGCCGTGTACGCACTTAAGGTAAGGTTCGGATAGACTTCGCTTGTATAGCTTGTCATTGAATTACACGCTGTAGCGGGCACTTTTGACCTTGAGCTTTCGAGCTTCCCACTTGTCGGGGGCAGCTATTCTGTTTATGATGTACTCGAGGATGGGTATCCTCCAGTCCGCTCTAGCGACGAACTCGTCTTTGAAGGTCGATTCGTCTGCGAGTGAAGTCGGTACTGTGTGGATTGTTGATTTCTGAGTACTTTGTGAGGAAATGGGGTTCGACTCCGCATCCTCTGGTGTAGAGTTAGTCGGCTCATCCTCGTCGGGGTGAATGGCTGTGTTAAAGGGTCCCGGGTCTTGGGATTGTTGCGTTTGCGACCGAGTTGATGGCCGCGTGGTGATTGCGTTCACAGTCGGAGTTTTGAGTGCTAGGTCTATGCTGGGTTTCTCAATACCTTCGACTGGGATTATTCGCTTAATTGTCGGGTCCGAGGTGGAAGCTAGAGCTACCAAAGCGTCTGATGTCGTGTTTTCTCCTCGGGGTATATGGACGTGCTCGAAACGAGTGAACTGTTCTGCAAGGCTGCAAACTATAGCCAAGTAGGCTTCCATGCGCTCTTCTCTTGCTTCGTACTCGCTGCTGTAACGACCGGTTACGAGTCTCGAGTCGCTGTGAGTTTTGATTTCGCTCGCACCGACGCCGATTGCGAGCCGAAGCCCGGCTATTAGTGCTCCGTACTCAGACTTGTTGTTAGACGAGGTGAATCCGAGACGGAAAGATTGTTCCATCACTTCTCCGGTTGGGGAGGTGAGCTGGATTCCGACTTCAGAGCCTTGTTTAGAGGATGCTCCATCGACGTAGAGGGTCCAAGTATCCTCGAGCTCAACAAACTGCCCAAGGTAATGGCTTCTTCAGGGGAAGCTTTGGTGACTTTCATGAATATCATCGGTTCTGCCAATAAATCTCTCGAGAAAATCCTTGTCGGAGACTTCTTTGACTTCTCGGATGATCAGAAGATGCACTGCACTGCTCGCTTGGCTAATATGTTAAGCCAATTCTCAGATGATCTACAGGCACAACCTCAGGCCGTGACTGAGTTCTTGATGGACGAGATCAAGGTTCTTGAACATTGCGAATCTATCGAATTACCTAATTTCATATCGAGACCAGCTTTCTCGGCTATCCTTTCACAACGTGTTGATGGAATAAAAAATAAGCCAGTCGAGTTCATCAAGAAGATATGGGATTACGTTGAAGATGTTATCTCCTCTGTTCTTACGAAACACTCTGATAACTTCCCACAGATTCAATCCTCCATCAAACGGCAACAAATCCCACACAGAAAGATTTAGAACATAACAGAGAAGAAGCAATAGCACACAAAGGCCCAACTCGTATTTAAAGGCCAAAACTAGTGGAGTTTTATTTAGTCTTCTGAGTTGGACCAAATTAACTGTTGCAGTAAAATCCTCTCCTGCCTTAGTTTTGAAGGAAAGAAAGAAACATGATTTTTAACTAATGTTGAAGGATTTTATTTTATGGTACATGAGAGTTCAGTTACACTGAATTAACTCATTCAGTGTCTTAATTTTTCATGAAACTAAAATTCTAAAACCCAGAATTTATAATTCCACAAGTAACACATAACGTGAACGTGAAGCCAATATCTTAATGTCACCACGAGAAAAACCACACAAAACAGAAAAAACATAAGATAGCTGATAGCCGATAAAATCCGAAATTCAAAAAAAAAAAACAAAAGGCACAAGCCCATCTCCAATAAAAATCCACCGGAGAACCTGACCCGACTCGTGCCGACACGACATCACCAAAGCCACAAGACGAAGCAAAATCAATCAATCAACGATCTCCATACCCAGAATTCTGATCAACAATGGCGGCAACAGCGTCCTTCGACTCCTTCAAAAGCTTAATACTGTTATCAAGCTTCTCCCTCTTGCTCGCCACCGACGGCGACTCCTCCAACATCCTCTCAATTCCTCCGCCGCCTCTGGGATCCACCATTTCCGCGACGATCTCCTTCTGAAACCGGCTGTTAACGAGGTTCTTCACAGAGAATTGAAGATACAGCGCAAGGTTATCTACAATCCTTCTCAGGACGATGGTCCAGTAGGATGTGATCCTCATCTTCATGTCGAACGCCTGCTGCAGCAAATGAGCGTTATACTCTCAGATGCGCAATCTCAACATCCCCAAATACAGTCAAAGGGAACTCTTCAGGGTCAGAAGCACAATCGTCCAAAACAGCAACGATGAAGCTCGCTTGTTCATTTGTCTTCTCCGTCCAAGACGTCATGTACTCAGGGTTGCAAGTGTAATCCGTTAACTTCTCCATCTCAACGATCTCAGTCACTCGATTCGCAGATTGTTCCTTGATCTTCGATATCAGATTACGGCCGGCTCGTTTGATGGAAGGTTGGATCTGTGGGAAGTTGTCAGAGTACTTGGTGATGACAGAAGAAAGAACAACTTCGATGTAGTCCCAAATCTTCTGGATGAACTCAACTGGTTTGGCTTGTATCTCGTCAACATGTTTTGAAAGAATAGCCAAGAATGCAGATCTCGGGATAAAATTAGGCAGCCCTACACATTTGCATTCCTCCAATACCTTGATCTCATCCATCAAGAACTCGCCACCATCATGGGGATCTTCTTGTAGATCATCTGAGAATCGGCTTAACATATCAGCCAAGCGAGCAGTGCAGTGCATGTTCTGATCATCTGGGAACTCAGAGAAGTCTCCTTGGACAAGGATTCTTAGAAGAGATTCTTTTGCAGAGCCAATGATGTCCATCAACGCCATGAGTGCTTCCCCTGTAGAAGCCATTACCAGCGGAAGCTTGTTCAACTCTAACACAGCGGTTTCCATCTTCAGATTGATTTTGCGGACAATCTCAGGCAAACAGCGGGAGATCATGGTTGCTTGGATAAGCATTAGCTTCTGAGCTAAGACAGGGATTCCCACAATGTCATCATCGATCAAGCATAACATCGGATGAGTCCTGAAAAGCAACTCCTCTTGCATCCTTGCTTCTTCGTAGGTCTCTTCTCCGATACGGTTTCTCACGCAGACGTAACCAAGTCCAATACTCACGTCATCTGCTGTTACTTTCTGCAGGAGACCTTCAGGAGCCATGTCAGCCTTTGTGACAACGGCTAGAGTACGTTCACCGGTTTTGTCAACTTGTCTAGACATACGAATGGACTCGCAGGTCGTGAAGTCGACTGTAGCTGACAGAACGTTTAGAATGATGGACTCTTGTGGCTTGATGTACTTCATAATCATCGCAGAGATCTGTTCATAGATGTTTTCAGGCTGCCCATTCACAGGAACTAGAGTTATCCCAGGGAGATCGACCATGGTCAGATCAGGAACACCAGCTTTCTGCACGTGGAGCGTCAGGGGAGCGTCTGAGACACCTTTACCAGATCCTGCAACACAGAGGTACATACAAATTACTCAACATGTTCGCAATTCACTGAATTCACAACGCTCCATTTGTTAACCGCAAAGCTACACTCAGTGTTGCAGTATGAATATCAGATTACTCATTCTAAGAATCTGTCTATCAGGTTTTACATCATATAACATACTTAGCACTGTGATAAAGAGAGAGTGAGAATTTACCAGCAATATCATCAGTTGCTGCGCTAATAGCTTCAGCTATGTGCGCCTCGTCAGTATCAACATTTTTGCCACCGTACTCAAGCCAGATCTTAGGTTCAGGGCTTTTGACTTCTCTGGAGTCTCATCACAAGAGGAACCCTAGTGCAGATTCCTTGCCCACGAGGCAAACTGATTCCTGCTAAAGACTCAAGAACACTCGACTTTCCGGAGGACTGGTCTCCAACAACGACAATGGTGGGAAGCTGGATCCCTTCTTTCATCACGTTCAAGTTCCTCAGCTTGTCGACAGTGTCAAGCAACGGCCTGATCCGATCATTGTAAGAAGACACGATCGGTGCTTCAATGGGAACAACATCCTCTTGGGGATTAGTGCTGACAATCGCAAGAGAAGACATCCCGGCCTCGACGTTAGTTTCACAAATTTCAGGTCTCTTACTACCTCCCATTTTTGCTTTCGATAAAAAAGACAGAAAATAGGAAACAGATTGAGACAGAGAAAATATTTTTTTTTGGTGAGTGAGATTCTTGTTGGAGGTGATAAGTCACACATATACATACATATATATAGTCATATGGAGAGAAATAGAGGCTTACGTTGACGTTTGGTGTTTTAAGAAGTAGAAGTTTGAAAGTCATGAGCATGGTTTTTAGTACAAGAGATAAATGTAAACTGATTCTAAATTAAAATGAAAAGGTGATGACAAAAATGGTGAATATGAGAAGATAACGCAATCTCTCACTCTCTACACAACTCCTTGGAAAGTTCAAAAGACTAGCACATAAATGATCCATGCTTATCGGCATATATAGTCATATTTGTGTATAGTTGTGGTCATGTGGGGAGTTTCAAAAGTAGACAATACTACATGACAAGTCTGATGATTATGGATTCCTCATCTTCTAGAAGATTCTAGACTTAGTTTTTGGTCAGCTCCAGACCCATTACACTCTTCCGGTTTTCTTGGGATAAGCCATGGATAACTGAAGTAATCATGTACTTGTTCTGCCTCTTTTTTTCTTTTCCGGGTTACTATGTTAGCTCACATAATAGTATCGGCAAAACCATTATTGAAATCTTTTAAGTTACACCAAATTAACTGCAGCAGTAATTTTCTCTTCCAACTTAACATTTATGAAAGTAAAAACTTCGAATTCTTCATTCCAAACGGGCAACAAACCACATAAATACATAATGTGACTTAGCGTTACCACACAAAAAGGATTAAAAACCTAACACAAAAAGTGAGCCAAGTCCAAAACACACACAAAAGGCCCAACTTCTAAAAAAGCCCATCAAAAAACCCTAAAACCCGACCCGAGGAATTTTGAAATCAACGATCACCACACCCAGAGTTCTGATCAACAATGGCGGCGACGACGTCCTTGGACTCCTTCAATAGCTTGATACTGTTCTTCAGCTTCTCCCTCTTGCTCGCCATCGACGGAGACTCCGCCAGCATCCTCTCAATCCCTCCACCGCCTCTGGTATCCACCATCTCCGCCACGATCTCCTTCTGAAACCAACAGTTGACGAGATTCTTCACCGAGAATTGAAGATACAGAGCAAGGTTGTCCACAATCCTCCGCAGGACAATCGTCCAGTACGATGTGATCTTCATCTTCATATCAAACGCCTGCTGCAGCAAATGGGCGTGATATTTCCTTAGATGCGAAATCTTCACATCTCCGAATCCAGCCAAAGAGTAGTTCTCATGTTTCTCCTCGTCGTACAGCACAGCGTTGATGAAGCTTTGCTGTAACTCTGTCTTCTGAGTCCACAGTGTCATGTAATCAGGGTTACATGTGTAATCAGTCAGCTTCTCCATCTCAACGATCTCAGTCACTCTGTTTACGGCTTGCTCCTTAGTTTTGGAGATTAGGTTTCGACCAGCTCTTTTGATGGAGGATTGGATTTGGGGTAAGTTCTCAGTGTACTTGGTAAGAACAGACGAGAGCACAACTTCAACGTAATCCCAAATCTCTGTGATGAACTTAACAGGCTTCGTATGGATTCCATCAACATGTTGAGAGAGGATAGCTAAGAAGGCGGATCTCGGGATGAAATTGGGTAGACCAACACATTTGCATTCATCTAGGATCTTGATTTCATCCATCAAGAACTCGGTAGCTTCCTCAGGCTTTGCTTGGAGAGTCTCTGAGAACTGGCTTAACATTTCAGCCAAGCGAGCAGTACAATGCATGGTCTGATCATCTGGGTATTCCGAGAAATCTCCTTGCACAAGAATCCTCAAGAGAGACTCCTTTGCAGAGCCAATGATATCCATCAAAGCCATCAATGCTTCTCCAGAAGATACCATTACTACTGGAAGCTTATTCAACTCAAGAACACTGTTCTCCATCTTCTCGTTGATCTTCCTTTCGATTTCAGGCAAACACCTGGATATCATCATTCCCTGGATCTGCATCAGCTTGTGAGCTAAGACGGGGATGCCCACAATACCGTCGTCTATCATTGAAAGCATCGGATGGGTGCTGAAAAGTAACTCTTCTTGCATCCTAGCTTCTTCGTAGGTCTCTTCTCCGATGCGGTTTCTCACGCAGACATAACCGAGCCCGATACTCACATCGTCTGCAGTTACTTTCTGCAGGAGACCTTCAGGAGCCATGTCGGCCTTTGTGACAACGGCCAGAGTCCTTTCCCCTGTTTTGTCAACTTGTCTAGACATGCGAATGGATTCGCAGGTTGTGAAGTCGACTGTAGCTGACAGAACATTGAGTATGATGGATTCTTGCGGCTCGATGTACTTCATGATCATCCCGGAGATCTGTTCGTAAATGTCTTCTGGCTGTCCATTCACCGGAACTCTGGTTATTCCTGGGAGATCAACCATTGTAAGATCAGGAACATCTGCCTTCTTTACATGGAGGGTTAAGGGAGTGTCTGAAACTCCTTTGCCAGATCCTGCAATATGAATATTCACAATTACTTATCACAATCGAGACTTATGTTAAAAGTCTGATACTACGAAGTTTCATCAGATAGCAAAACTAGTGAAACAGCATGCAGAAAATCATATCACTAAAGATCCACTAGGAGTGCATTAGTATTCAATTATATGTATGTGCACATATAGTTTCAGGGAGTTCTATATATGTAGCTAGCTCGTTTTGAATGTGCATATATCAGATAAGTTTCATTTTCAAGATCTATCTTGCAGGTTTAAACAAGAACATATTTAACGGAATGGAAGGGAGAGAGGCATAACATACCAGCAATTTCATCAGTTGCAGCACAAATAGATTCAGCTATGTGTTCCTCATCCGTAGGAACAACTTTATCACCAAATTCAAGCCAGATCTCAGGTTCAGGTGTAGAACTTCGCTGAAGCCTCATCACAAGAGGAACCCTAGTGCAGATTCCTTGCCCACGAGGCAAACTGATTCCTGCCAGGGACTCAAGAACACTCGACTTCCCCGAGGACTGGTCTCCAACCACAACAATGGTGGGAAGCTGGATCCCTTCTCTCATCACATTTAAGTTCCTCAGCTTGTCCACGGTGTCAAGCAACGGCCTGATCCTGTCATTGTAGGAAGATACAATGGGTGCTTCGATGGGAACAACTTTGTTGACATGGAGATTTGTTTCGACGATCGCAAGAGAAGAAGAGGTTTTAGAGGCAACAGGCTTCTTACTACTTCTCATTTTCTTTTTGACGACACAAAGGAAGAATGGAAGAGATGGAGGCAGAGAAGAGAGGGTAAAAGAGTTTAGTGAGATTCTTCTTGGAGAAATGCAAAGATAATATTAGAGAGGTTTGTGTATGAGTAGCTGAAAGAAGTACAACTACGAGACGAAATAATATTTATGTCTACAGGGTCCCTCTAAACTGATATGTGAACAAATAATTACAGCCATAACGATAAATATAATTAGCTATATAGATTTTGCAAATTAAGGTTATTTTTATTGTCAAACAAAATCGTTATGGATTATCAAAAAAAAAAAGAAATTTTATTTTTTATTTTTTAAGCATTGTAGTTGCAGACAGTAACACAACAGTGGTTTCATTTAGCTTATACTAGTTCACAGTAATTTTGTTACGTTGCAAATAGACAGTACAAAATGGTGGTTTCGTCTATAATTCAATCAGTCAATCATATATGTGTAGCATTTGTGGTGACGTATTTGTAGCTGAAAAGTGAAAGAAGTAAGGTTTTGAAATGACTGAACGTAACGTAACGAGCAGAAGAACTTGTTGGGCAGTGAAGAGTGCTCAGTCATGATTACATCTACAACTCTTACAAATAGAAGCTACTAAATCTTATCTAGATTCTTTCTTAAACACGTGTATATTGGCAATATAGATTGATTAGTTGCTATTAATGCTTGTTGATCATCTATTTCAGTAAAGAAAGTTATCTGATTATATGCTTAGCAAAATGATTAGTATCAAGGAATTGAGTTAGTTATAGCTGTTAATTATATGCTTAGGAATAACTTATTTTGGGTTTTGTAAGCATCATTAGATAAGCTGAAATTCTCCTTAGATCAATTACCCTATCTTAAGCCTACTAATCTTTAATTGTTTGAATTCGAACTTGCTTTAATTTTTGGGTCTTGCTTTGCTTGTTTTAGTTCATTTGAAGTCTCTCTAGCTATTATTAGAATCATAGTTCACTTTATCTAATTGCTGCTTGCTTAAATTAAATAGTCTATTGCATTCCTGATTGCTTATTTTGCTCATTTGGATTGACACCTACATACTACAATGATAAATGAGTATATGTAGGATTTGAAGTAGAGTAAACTTCTACATCATTAGATAGATGAAAAGGTTATTGTATTAAGAGACAGAGATTGTTAGATTGCACGTCGAGTTTAGCCGGAGCTAGTAAATTGCTTACCAGAACGTTTTCGGCCCCATATATAGTCATCCTCACGGGGACGAATTCTGAATTACCAAATCTTGTGTCTTTGTTCTTAGTTCTCTGTATTTTCTTTCGTTCTCTTTTATTCATCTCGTACTAAGTATAATTGGAAGTTCAAAGGAGAAGTTAATCTCACAGCTACATATTTACTTTAAACTATAGAAAAAAAAAATTTTAAAGAGAAAAGAGAAAAAATCTATCTAAAAAATCATACGAGAGTTTCTAATAAAGAATTTTAATGGCATATGTGTAGAAAAAAGGAAACTATACCTTCAGGATTAAATAAAAAAGAGACTACTGTTGTCGATGGCTTGTAATGGCTTCCCAAATATATTTATACATATCAAATAACCATTAACAAACAAAACAAACCAAAACAAGAGATTCTCTTTTTAAAAACAAACACGTGTTTTCTTTTTCAAACACTAACTTTTCTTTTCACATTTTGTTTCCAAATTTATATATATAAATTCTAAAGCTTATTTTTTTAAAAAAATCTAAATTGTTTTTTTCAACAATAAAAAAGCCATCAACAAAGTTTTAAACTTTTCATTTATTGATTTTTAAAATTGTTGAAAACATCTTTATAAGAAAAGATAAATTTAGCTAACATTTGTTTTACTGCAAATCGTTGAGTTTCTATATTGTTCGAAAGCATTTTACAAGATGTTACGTGGAGGTGTATCATTCGTATGGGTGCTAGAGTCCATATTTCGTTTTTTGGGGAGAAAGACGATGGCCGTTCTAGGGCAGAAGTCTGTTCGAGTCCTATGGACACTACACAAAAGTTTCAGCCGGGCTTTCAGGAAGATTGAATGGGGGTTTCCCTCCAGAAGGTTCTCTGACACCCAAATCAATGAATATTTTACCGGAAACAAGTACTCGGGAAGGTGATTCTATGGATTAAAGTTAGATGACTCGTCTAGAGATTGAGGCATCTTTCTATCTAAAGGTGTATTGAAGGGATTCTACAAGGGAAAGGAGAAGTAACGCTTATAAAGGCATGATTCCAGGCTAGAGAGGGATTTATTGTAACGACCCGAACCCGGCTTATTTGATTAAGTTTAAATAAATTGATTTGGCTACATATGTCACAAAAGTGCACTTATCTTTTCGGTTAGTGGGCCTGAGAGAATTCCAGAGTTAAGCGTGCTTGAGCTGGAGCAGGACTAGGATGGGTGACCTTTCGGGAAGTGATTCCCGAAAGCGTGTAAATGAGACCAAAACACGGGAAAAGATCATGTGGTGATTGCAGGATCAGTAAATAAGCCGGTTGGGCTCCGAGAAAAATAACGCACCGGCCGTCGGACAAAGGCGGGGCCCACGAGCCCGATGGAAGGATGGGTGACTCGTCGGTAGGAGCGGTCGGGGGTGTTACACTTATCCTGGTTGGGGCTGTCTCTGGGAAGCGAGCCGTTCCCTTAAAACTGCGTTATATGGCTGTGCTTCTCTTCTCTCAGATGGGATTGGGTTCTTTGTCCTTAGACCGAACTCTATGGATGTCTCTCTTTTGATTTCTATATCTTTCTTTCTCTTTTTTTTTTGGTTCAGGCCTTTGGCCTATGGCTCTCTTTCTCTCTCTTTCCTCTCCCCCTCCCTCGCACCTCTCTTCTTCTATTGCCCTTCTTTTGTACAAATCCTCTCCGTCCTATCTCATCCGTTCGATGAGCATGTGGATTGGTGGCTGTTCAGGAATAGTACGCTAGGGATTCGTTGGCCAAACTAGCAGGTTATGTCAGTGTTTAGAGTGTTTCGATGCCCACATGTCTTACTGTCATTTGTTCTTGTAAAACCAATCCCACCATATATTCATCATCAAATTCTAGTAAATGTAGATTAACTAGCATGATGCACAATTGAATTTGCTAACTAGAAAATTGTGAAATAGTGATGCACAATTGAGTTTGCTCAACTAGAGACTTACTTGTGAAATAGTGAGCCAGCCTGGTAAATATTAACCATTATGTCGAGTTTTAGAAGTGCTTCTTTGATCTTTTCAGAGTCCTCTCCACTACGTATAAATCAACCTTTAACTCAGCAAATTCCATTTGGTGTTTCTTAAGTAGTATGCACCTTTAGTGAAGGGCTGCTCCTGAAGCTATTCTGCTGTTCTAGTTTTGTCAAACCAATTTCGAGATATTTAGAGTTGACAGTGCAAACCTTGCAAACAATAAATTTATGGTATTTTTGAGTTACAACAGATAATCTTCTTACATGCATGAGTAATATCATTAATACAAGTCCTGACTCACATCAAAATGGCATGTCATAATCGTTGACATAAGCCAACAAACCGTCATTGAACATCAAATTAAATCTATTCATTGGATAATCTTGCTTAGATATTAATATATTTTCACATAACTGAGCAACTACTTTTTTTTTTTTTTTTTTTTGTCACTCAACTGAGCAACTACTTCATCATGTCAATTTAGTGGCTTTAAATAAGTTTACCTTGTGACAGTAAATGCCAACAACCCAACTGTTGATTGTTTTCTTAGAAGGGCAACACCTATACTTCTCTTAAGAGAGAATATTTTTGACTAATAATAATGAAAATATTAATTAAACCAGAATATAGATAGTTCAAACCCGACATTCCAATATTTATTTTCAAAATAAATAATTAACTTGCAACCACTATTGTATTCAGTAAATAGTTTGGTTGCAAAAACAAGATAGATAGAAAAATAGTTTTTCCAATTGGTGTTATGGAGCAACTACATCTTGAACACACGTACGGACGTTATGGCAGATCGAGTGACATCGACTGCACCTACGTATCGTCCTTGCTCCAAGATGGTCCTGCAAATTCTATGCATCAAATTATATCAATTTTTTTTTAATTATATGAAATGTATGATATTAGGTAGAATTTTTTATCAGCGTGTGAAGAAAATTAATAGAGAAAGAAAGACATTGATTACGTACAATCTTATAGATGATTGGGTAAGGACAAGTAAGGCAGTTATGTCCAGTTTCTTTGCACCTTGAACACACATGATCTTTTTCTTCCTCGGCTCTTTCTCTCTTCAAAGAACCATTAGGCTTTCATGTTTAGTAAAAAAATTCATGATTATATAAATGGATGGTTAATAAAAGAATATTTTGGCCAATGTTTTAAAATACCTGAGTCTGAGCCTCCAAATTACGAAAATATTTGTAAAATGCTCTTTTGGAGTAAAATTTCTGTCCTGTTTTTAAATTGAAGTAGTATTATAACAAAAAACAAAACCTCAAAATGTAAGAGATTTAGTTTCACACGTTAACAAATATGAAGGCATGAAGAATTAATGATGAACAACGACAATTTGAGACAAATATCCAAAGTTAACTTTAATAAAAGTCCAAAACTTGTTACTTCAAAGATAATAATAAACTTTAAATGGTAATTTTATTTTGCAGAATAAAAAAATGGATTTTAAAATACAGTGCAGTTAAACTGCGGAATGTGTGTTACATAACGAGTGCAGTTAATGTAAAAAAACTGTATGTGATAAAGTTTAAATGATAACAATTATAAATGCAATATATCATGAAAATTTTTTAAACTTTAATTATCTGATTATAATATTTTTAAAATAATAAATAATAAATTTTGAATGGTAATATATATATATATATATTTACTAATAAAAAGTTAGTAATTAATCAAATAAAAATCAGCAGTTTTGCTTTATCCATTGCATATTTAGTTTGGACTGCTGGGTATTAGTATTGTAATAGAAAAGTGTGGATCAACATATAATAATATGCTTTGAGAATTGCAATCACTTTTTTTTTTCAAAAACCGCAAATGAATACAAATTCTGTGATTGGCAATGAAAAACGTTTTTACAAAAACAAATTTGAAGTCCACCTTTTTATTGTCTCCAATCACAAAGTGATAGATACTCAAACTATAGTGATAGAATATATTAAATGATAGATACTCATACTACTAACAGTCAAACTAGTATTCAATTTGACTTAGGACAAAATAGAAACAATTATAAAATTCAAGTTTATCCCTTTTTATTTTTGTGCATACTGATTATATTAAGATTAACTCGTGATTACAAGGAGCTTCCATGCCAAGGAGTGAACATTTGCAACAGAAAATACAAATAAAATAGATAAAAAATAGGTTATCCAAGTTTATCCCTATGAATTTGTTGGTATCTCTTTAATGAACAGAACTAACGTCTCAATCAATACATTAAATTCCTTATATTGCTTAGCCCTTAGTTAAAAAGAAAATCACATTCACATAAGTCACTAGGCATCAACAATGCAATATGAGCCATATCGGTTTTGTATAGGTGGTATAATAGAGAAAATCTCAACTCTTTAGCCATAAATAAATAAATTAAAGAACCCCAACTGGTCTAGTTCAAAGACTGGCAAATGGATTAATGAAATGCATCAAGAGTGAATGGATGCAATCATCGCTAAGTGCATATGTGTTCCTCACGATCCATCATATTTACAATTGATCGGTTTAAATCTTACTAGCAATTTCAAGTGCTCCTATTTCAGAAATTCTGGTACAAAAAGTCGAGAAAAAACGAAACCAAAGTATTTATAATTTAATGTGCTTCAAATTAATAAAGTCAAATAGTAAAGTTACGTAACATGTCCTCAAGATGAAAGAAATCCTAGTTTTTCAAAAGAACAATGCCGTTTTTAGCATACACCAGACACTCACAAAGACAAGACCTAAAATGTTGCAGATCGTACAATACAATATGTAGTTATGAATCTAACTGTACTATTCGCATCCTAATTGCATAGACATCACATATACGTTGTTTTTTGTTGTGTAACAAACTGAATTTCAATAAAGGTTCTAGATTCACACTAACTAAATCTAACAATATTCATATAATTAAGGCACAAGATCAAACATTATGCCATGAAGGGATAAATAAATGCATCACATGAGATGCACATATACATAAATAAATTGGTGATCAATAGAGAGAAAACTAGAACAGATTATGCATACCGATTTAACAGTTTGACCGGTTTTTGTATTGGTTCGAAAATGAGTGGCCCACAAATCAGGCAAGAAGAGCTCTCTCTGAAGAGCTTTGTTTCCACTGAATCCACTCATACTCGTATCTTCAAAGCTCTCGAATTTAGAAAAACAAAGTCTTGAAAGATTATATAATCATTTTGCTGAGACAAGAAGATAGAATTTAACAAAAAGTTATTTCTGAGTATGGAAAGAAATGTCAGAAAGTCCACATATTTGGATATCTTTGACCATAATTTTTTTTTATTTTTGTGCCTACAGGCTGGCTTTCAACATTTCTTTTTATGCATTTGTAATTTGGAAGTAAACTTCATATTTCCATTTAAAGGTAACTGATTGTATAGAATTTGTATTTTAAAAAGTTATGGTTTATTTCCTACTAAATAGAATACATGCACCAACGAGAAGAAGAATCCAGCAACAACATCGATTACTATCTTTTTCATATGCCGCCATTTCAATATATCATCCTTTTTTTAGGTTCTCGATTTTTAACTAAGACATGAAAAATGTTTTTTTTTTGCTCATGTAGAACTAGTACAGTGAGTTGTAGATGAGACATAAGTAAGAGTAGTGTACCCCAATTTTCCTGTTCATATAAAATAACCATCAACAATCCACCAAAGCTATATTTCATGTTCATATAAAAAAACCATCAACAATCCACCAAATCTATAAAATGATCCATATAATATATTAATTATACAGAGAAAGAAAAAAAAAACATCATGATTCACATGTTTACATAACAGTCAATGGGTCAATCTTCCTTGAGATTGTTCCGAGAAAAGCTAAACTTTAAAATGATAAGAATCAACAAGATTTTTAAAGAGGTTACAAGATAAAAAGTTTTCTGTTCAGAACTGAATAAAATTTGGATAACCCAAATGCTTTTAGGTCAAAGCTATTTATAGAAAAAAAGAGAAAATGACAAAGTCAATAAAATGGTCAACTCTCGAATGATCTTATACCAGCAAAACGTTAGTTGTTCTCATTGGTGCGGCTCCTCGTACGAACTGGGGCGCGTCCTAGAAGTTCTGGCTCGGTGAAGTTCTTCGGGTGGCGCATGGTCGTACGGAGCAAGACGTGGGTATTTTTTCTCGGTGCACTTCAGCGTATGCCTTAAAGCTCTTCATGCCGATCAGACTTGTTGGTGTACGGATGCGCTTTGGTCGGTATGGGTCCACCGAGGAGACTCATTGGTGTACGACCAGACCTACCTCGGTGCAAATCGCCTCCGAGAGAATACATTGGTGTACGGGCAACTTTTCCGTGGTATAGATCATACCATGGAGAGATATAGTTATTCTCTACGGTACACTTCGGCCGTGCAGCTTCAAAACAGGTCTTCCTTGTTGTTTCACCTCGCTCATCTATGTCTGAGCCATCCACCATTCTCCTATAAGCCTCCTTGGCTTAGTAGGCACCTGAAATAGACTTAAAAGAAGATGAAATATGTAATGTTTACCCTAAATGCAAACTAGGTCTAAATGGGATGAATGAGAGATACATAATTCTATTTAGATGATGTATTCACATAAAAACATAAAACTATACTAAATAAGGTCTAATGTGATGCAATAATGCAAACTATCACAAGCTTCCATGGATTGCACCAAAAGATGTTCTTGTAGCTTTAAATCCAGACGCCAAGAAACGAATATTTGCAGACATGTCCTCCACGTTTATCCTAGACTTATAAAAGATAACACAGACATAATTCTGTTTGATAAGCTTGAAGCAGTTCTTAATAACGGTTAAGATCTGAGGCTTTTATAAATCGGATCCGCAGCAGCTTCACATAATATTTTATGCATATGATATTCCATTAATTGTGAAGGTTATTCCCCAAGAGCCATGAGCATGGCTCTTACAAAACCGTTATCATCACCATAGACTCTACAGTTAGAGAACTGTTTGAAGAACTCACTTGAGGTGTGCTTTGTGCATACTATGACTATTCCCATCACCAAGGCTTATGCAGTTGTTGTGCACGAAGATGCAAATTCTGCAAGCCAACGGATAGATGATGCATCAGACGTATCAAGCATGACATCAGGAGACAGAGATTTATGGAAAGTGTATATTAAAAGGGTACGCCTTGAATACATTATTTGGAGATAAAGCTATAGCAAAAAGAACGTTTTAATATACTTGGAAGACTTGATGGGATATAGAAGTATTAATTGATGAGGTTAAATCACAATGGGATATTTCATCTTGACTTTAGGAAACTAGTTACCCTTGCCAACTGGAGAGGGAGGCACAAAATTACTTAAGTATGGGGTCTCTAGGGTTAAGAAAAATATCCCGTGAGACGTGAGTATGAGAGGAAAAAAGTGTTGTAGCCTTTTGTTATCTTTGAGTGAAAATGGTGAGAGTGTATCACAAAGTGAGAGTCCTGAGTGTAGATTAGCGAGACTAATCTTAGGAATTTCATAGTAGGTTAAGAATAAATTAGGGTCAATCTAAGAGGTTTTTAGAGTCATGTTAAATTAGATACTAATTGTACTTGTATTCAAAAATATTCTTAATAAACATTTGAGGTGTTGATGTGTTGTCAAACGATGTGTAATTTGTTGTGTCTTGCAAATTCTCTGCACTAAGAATTGGTATCAGAGCCTACCCTAGACAGAAGAAAAAAAAATTTCAGAGAACAATCCTGCAGAGAACACAATGACACAAACGATGACTTTCAATGCAGCAAAACCGTTGGTGTTGGAGGCAAGAAAACTATGTTCACTTGAAAGTGAAGATAACAAGCGAATTCATGAAGATATATGGAAAGTGGTCAAATTAGGATGGGAGCCATCAAGACAAGCTGTTGCAAGCACTGATAGAGGTATTGATGCAATCGCTGCTTGTAAGCCAAAATCAGAGTGGTTAATACAGGAGAAACAAATTTCTAGACTTAATGCCCTTGCACTCTCAAAAATATATCGTGCTGCTTCAGAAGATTATTTCAAGATGATTCAAGGTTGTACTTCAGCGAAAGAGGTGTGGGATACTACGCAAAATATTTTTAAAGGAACATCAAGTGTCAAACCCACAAGTTTAGATATTCTCGCTTTTAAATTTGAACTCATGAAGATGGATGACATTGAATATATTATTGGAATTAGTGGTAGAATATGTTACATGGCACATGAAGCACGTATTCTTGAGAAGATATACAAGAATATGAAGTTGGTCAAAAAGCTGTTGATTGGATTCCCTCAGATATTTCATGTAGTAAAGATTGTGATGGAAGTCGCTCTTGATACATAGAGTATGCCTTTTAATGATGTAGTGGGAAAATTGCAGGTTTATGAGTTAGATTTACTTCTGATGGATCAAACAACCCAACAGAAATCAATGTTTGCTTAGAAATCAACGAAGATACACATGATGTAGATTTATCTAATATTCTGGCATTATTTAGATCAGCCAAAGAAGTTGATACTGGTTCTGTCAGTTCATCTCATGGGAATGTGGATAAAGACTCTAGCTTAGCCAGAATTTCATGAAGTAAGAAGTGTGATCCTCAATCTGTGATGCGAGACTTATATGAGAATCTGGTGGAAACCTGCAAAGAAAACATGACCTTAGTACAAGATAATAAGTGGTTGCACATCAATGTAAAAGAACTTGTAAAAAAGCTTAATAATGAGAAGAATCGTTTAAAGGATTTAGAGAATTCATTGAATGAAAAAAATAATAGTATGTGTAGAAAGGAGAACACTAGCATGTGTTACAGGGGAAACAACTCAGAAAAGAAGAATATTTGTATTCCTGAGACATCTCATAAATCTGTTACAAAGGAGGCTATATGCATTGTATCAGATACATGTCTTATAACAGACTTGTGAACATGATCTGTAATAAGTACTTCTACAGAGGTCAAAAGACGATCTGAAGCAAGAAAAAGTGTCAAGATGAAGATTGACACACGTTTACATAAAAAGTGTAGAAGAAAGGGTGATGATAGCGTGTTGATACATCTAAAGCTCAGAGAAACAAATCAACTACAAGATCAGCTTGGCATCGAGCTGTTGAATATTATTGTTGTGGTAAACTTGGTCATATCAGGGCACATTCTTACTGGGTTTTTACAATGTGTAGATCAAATATGGAGGAGAAATCAATATGTTCGAAACTCTGAGAGGTCTAAAAACGGGTGGATGAAGAAGTTTGAATATTCTGCAAGTACTCCTTCATTCAATTTTTCAAGATGTGTATTAAGTTGTTATGGTGGATGCTCAATGCCTGTGAGAAGCAATTAAGGAGTGTATCAACGAAAAAACCTTCACAAAGATATGAATGTGAAATGTTACGATTTAAGTAGGTAGATGAATAATTGGATAAGGAGATGCTGTGTTTGTTGAGTCGTCCACAGACAAGTAAGTTTATTAAAAATCAGAGAAGAAGAAGAAGAAAACTTTTCTGTGTTGACGACTGATGGATGTCATGTGTGAGAGGCTGTAATAGGGCATGTAACAAAGTATGCAACAATATGTGAATATTTTACTTAATTATGAACTCAAGCATGGGTAGATGAGATAGATAATAGTTTTTAGGGAACTGATGTTGATTACATTGATCGTGATGATGTAGATGTAACAAAATTCAGAGGGGAGTTTTTTATGCTTGGGTTTGGATACTGCTTTGTATAGTTCTTTTGTGTGTCCCTACGGGGGATTTTTAGATGATTAAAAAGCTTGGTGCTTGAGTATTGATAAACAAAATGTTTTGGGTCTGTTTGGATATCAATATCTAAAGCATAACATTTTTGTAGTATAGCTTTAGGTGTCAGTCCAGCCTAGGTTGATGAAAGCTACTAGGAATGCAAGAACTTTGTAAATCTAAGTCAGATTTGGGTAAATAGATGAGAAATTCTATAAAAACTAAATGCAAGTGCTAAATGAGCAAGAAAACTATTTTAAAATCCCCTCTGAAGGGTTAAACAACTACTAGATGAACTCTAAGAATTTAAAATGCAAGACTACTAATTATTAAAAATCGAAAGCTAAAGGCAGATAAACAGAGAATTTCTAACAACCTAGAGCAAAGTTTCAAAAGACCAAATAAGGAAATGCAAGGACTTTAAAAAGATGATTACTTTAAGATTTGAAATGCTAAAAAGATGGATCCAAGGTTGAGGGTCATGTTAAGAAGGTTCGAGATTCAAGCTTGGGTTTTGAAAACATAAATCTACACATTTTGTGCTATCTCTAAGCCTTGAGAAGCTAAAAGAGATTTATCCATGGCGTGTGGTATAAACCCTTTCCTCAACTCTTCCTCCTAACCCATGGCGTGTGGTGGAAAGATGGGTCAAAGAACATTAAGCATAGATCTCAAATAATGGCCTAACTAGCTCCCTAAGCATCCATGGCGTTTGGGAAAGGATGAGCTAGTCTCTTGGATTTGGTTTGCTAAGGTAAGGAGATCCCTGAGATCAAAGAGATCTTTCCCAAAACTCTCTAAGCATTAAGATCCCAAATCCAAGAAGAGATTAAGTTAAGAACAAGAAAGACCCAAGCTTAAACCCTTTTAAAACCCTCTTAATCGCCCCAACCTTAAACCCAAGGGAAACTACTCACTACACATTGTTAAAACTGATGAAAATGCAAAAGATGAAAAGATAAACATGATTAAGCAAGATAGATTAAGGAAATACTTAATGATTAAACAAAATTTAAGGTTCAAAAACAAGAAAAGCTTGAAACTTCAACAATGGCGAAAATGCCTAAAGAATAGAAAAGCTCTCGACAAAGCGTGGTAATCAAAAGTGACAATGTTTTCTTGCCCAAAAATGGGTTAAAACCAAAAATAGTCCCCTCACGACATGCCAAAAGTGAGCTGTCCGGATAAGGTTCTAGAGATCGACTTGGGTGATCGATCTCTAGCTAGATCTTCTTCATGGATCGTCCTCCTTTTCTCGATCTTTGGGTCGATTCGGTCGGGTGGATCGGGTGCTTCCTTCGATCTTCTATGATCGAGTCGTGACCTCGATCTGGCTCTCGTTCTGCCTAGGCTTAGTTCCCATGTCCGTACTCATGATCGATCACCTTGGTCGATCTTGGTCTCGATCCTCCTTCTTGAAACGATCCCCTTGTCTCGGTCTTCTGGTCGATCTCTGCGCTTTGATCCCGGTTCCTTTGCTGCATGGCTAAGCTCCTTCACGTGTCCACAAGCTCCCTCTCGATCCTTAGCACGTCCACGCACCCTCCACAGCTCCAGTGTAGCCAAAACAACCTGAATATGATGCAAGAATACAAGAAACATGCAAAATGCTAATGCAAAGTGTTCTAGGACCTAAAATGTGATAAATGGTGCAAACTAGCCTATTATGAAGGATGTATGCATGAAAACTACTCTAAATGCATGGTAAATATGCGAAATATAAGAGTATATCAACTCCCCCAAACTTGCTTTTTGCTTGCCCTCAAGCAAACAAAATTCAAACTAGGAAGAGAGGTTTAAAAGTGGGAGCTCAAATTTCCAAAAGTGTTTATGCAAATGAATCAACTCAATGGTCCTAGTTCTCAATTATAAGATGCAGCACATAAACTCATACTCCAAAGAACTTAACCATATTCATCACATATTGAATCTCAAATCATGACTCACCTAATCCAAACAATTTAAGAATCCAAACCTTTAACATTCATTGAAGATCAAAACTGTGAATCACACTCATGCATCTAAAACCGAATACATTTGTCTAGGGACAAGGTTATAAGACAAAAATGATCTCATTTATAAGGGTAATTCAAGCAATGGTTTATCTCAAAAGAGGTTGAACTTATGCATAATGCTAAAGGTAAAGACAATTGAGGCATACATGACTAGACTCTTATCTATCCATATATTCTATCAATGATCATAATCCCTCTCTCATTTTTTTTTTTAAGCTCACTCACCCTCTAGAGACTACCCACATCAACAAGGCAAGTCGTCTAGCAAAACCCAAATAAACACATCATTTAAACCCTTTTAAAGCTAGTGGTAAGGCCATACACATACTTAGCTCTTTTCTTTTAGATTGATAGCTCTCTTCTCATTTTTTTTTTCTTTTTTATTTGGCCTTTTGACTCTTTTATTAAAAAAAAAATTTCTTTCTTTCCTTTTTTTTTTTCTTTTTGAGAGCTATCTTCTCTTTCAAACTTGAGCTTTCATTTTAAAGCAAGGCCTACCACTTAAATCTATGAATCCCTTTTGACTCCAAACATCAAACTCTTTTTCAAACCAAAAACAAATAAGCAAAAATGATAACACCCGTGAATTCCCACCCTAACCTTAAGCCTAAAACTAGCTTCAAAATGCAAAGCTAGCATCAATATGAGAGCCTAATCATTTCGCCTAAACCTAACACTTTATGCCAAGTTCAACCGAAAATAAGGCCTCACAAATCACACAAGAAATATTTGGCTTGAAAGGAGGGTAAGGGTCAAGGTGAGGAGTTCTATTTAGGCTTACAAAAGAGTGGTGAAAGGGATAAGAAAGCCTAAATATGTATATGTAATCCATGAATTCTTTTTCAAATGCACAAGTATGATAATTCAAAATTCAATTTAAGGCTTTCATTTAGTAGGAAATGATTCAATTTATGATTGTTTCAGAAAGACAAGAAAATCAAGACAAGTGATCCAAATATGTTTAGAGCTTACTTTCAAAATTTGAATAATGCATCAAAGAACTACTAATTAGGGCCTTGAATCAATTCATGATCATAAAACACTTTACAAGGAAAATTTTCATATCATTGCCCCCTATACAAATGTAAACAACCTAAATAGTTAAAAAATCTAGACTCAATCCTAAAATATATGACAATGCAAATGCAAGCTACATTATTTTTTTTTTGAAATTTTTTGTGATTTTTTTGTATTTTTTTCTATGCACTTAGGTGAATGCAATGCATGAAGACTCAAGGATGATAACAAAAAATAAGATCCAAATAAAACATGTCAAAGCACACACTCCCCCAAACTTGAATGACACCGTCTCGGTGTCAAACAAATTCAAGAGGAAATCAAAAACACAAAGCAAAATAAGAAAAATGCATGATATTTACAAGGGTTGTGTGTTGGTACCTTGGAGCTAAGCACGGCTGGAGCTTGAGGATGCTCCAGTCCTCCTGCTCTTTCTAGAAGTGTCGTGGGTGATCTCCTTGTCCTTCCCCTTGCTTGTGCCTTCTTGTAGAGAGAGGCGTGCAGCTTGGTTATCGCCTTGGGGCTCACGGATCTCCACACCTCCGGTTGATCTTCTCCTCATGGTTTGCTCAACCTCTTCACTTACAGTCTTCTCATATGAGCTCCCTTGTAGGTCCTTGATCTTCCTTCCCAGCTTCTTAATCATTTTCCCTTGCCATTTGTTGACCTTGCGCTGAATCTCCACAACCGAAGCAAGGAACTTCTCAGCTTTGGTTCACGGCTCATAGTCTAGCTTAGGGAGATCAAAGCCCAGAGGCATCTCAGCATCTGAAGGAGGTGACTCTGAAGGTGCACGAGCGAGTTGAGGTGGAGGTGCTGTGGTTCCAAGAGTTGCAAAGCATTCCTCTTCACTCGGCAAGAACTCTATGGTGCAAATGCTTCCTATGTTCGACTCATCCGGATTAGACAGAATGCACACCTTCTTCGTGTGGTTGGGGTCGTAGAACAGGTAGGCATAGAACCCTGGAGCTGGCGTAGGACCCAAGGAATCAGTGTTGCGCATGTAGGTCTCGTCCATGTAAGCTCTCTCCGCACAAGGCTCAAACTCCTGAAGAGGTACTCCGGCTTGTATGAACAGTGGTGTGAGGAAGCCTCCTATGAGTGCTGAGCTCGCCTTACACCTCAACGCCCACGCCTTGTACTTGACCAAAGAAGAGGCCAAGATACAACCATAGTTGACATCGTCGCCAAGTTCATCCTCCATCGGCTCATCATTCTCTTCACGATCACAAACCACTTTCTTAACTCCTTGGAAGAGAAAGCACAACTCATTCTTGGTAACCGTTGGAGCCACGGATCTCCCACTGAAAGTGTTGGCTAGGAGCTTGGGGGCGTATCTCAGCACATGGTTGCAAACTTTCTTGATCTTTGCGGTGTTGGCTTTGTAGTCGTCATCGCTGATCAAGTCCCAAAGATCGTTGGCGGATTTGAGCTGAGGGAACGCCACTTGTTTGGCCGCAGCATTAAGACCGTAGGCTTGGCATAACTCGGTGATGGAGAGGTGGTAAGCTTGCCTCCTGATCTTGAACGTGAGGTGACCTTTGGAGGGAGCTTGAGGGCTTGGATCTTCATAAGAGAAGTCCAAGGTTGAGAGGAAGTCCAGCGTTGCCTCGGGGTAAGTAGGGCAGTCCATCCTTGACAGGTAAGCAAGCCCCATGTCCTTGAACAGCTTGTCAAAATCTTTCAACAAGCCTAGCTTTTCCAAGAGGTCCCTGCTTGCAAACTTGGTGGGTTCAAACCGGAGCCTTTCTAGCCTTTTCTTTGCCTTCTTCTCCTCCTTGCTCCATCTAATCCTCTCTTCCACCACTTGTTGAGTATCCTCTTGAGTTGCCACATCTCTACTTCTTTTCTTTGGGAGCCATTGGTACCTGAAACACAAGTTCTCAAAGAAAAGAATGAGTATAGGTGGCGAATTAAAGAGAAAGATAAGGAAAGAGAGAAAAACTCTTAACATAAATCCTAGAATTTTGGGGATTTTCTAAAAATTATCAATAAATAGAAGATGAAAATCTCTTTAGTTAAGATCAAATCAAGAAATTTTCCCTAATATTTAGATACTCATAAAAATTCATCATAATCCCTAACAAATAACACTAAACCAATTCAAAGAAAAGGAAATTTTCTAAAAACTCAAACATGAGATTCAAGAAACTTCGAAATACCTTTGAAATGATGAATGTTAGATGCTTTTAGCCTTAAAAACTGAACTCACACTCCCTCTTTTCTAAAGAAAACAGTTTTGAATTGCAATGGAGAGAGTGTGTGCACAAGTGTTTATAACGACCAAGAATCTATGGATGCATGCAAGTGGTTTCTGAAAAAGTATGGTCAATGCACACATCTTCATGGTCAAAGATGCTTACCTTGACCAAGATTCAAATTTAAAATGGGAGGGAAAGAGAAAAGAGGGGGAAAACTTGAACTGACCTCGGCATGAGATCGAGTCAAATTGGTCGATCTTGACCTCGATCTCGTGCCTATGTTGCCTGTGATCGAGAGGGTAGGTCGATTGGGGGCTCGATTTGATTTGAATCGAGCCTTAGATCGAGTGTGCCCCCTCGTTCCAAGATCCTACGTGATTATGGCCATGCTCCTTGGATCGAGTTTCTTGATCGATTTCGAGGTCGTGTTGGCAAGGATCGAGTGAGCGGATCGAGTGAACTGATCGATCCGGTTCGAGGATCAAGTGAGACTAGTCGATCCACACCCCGTTTGCATTTCAAGCTAAACATGTGGGTGGGTCATCCTCTCACAATCGACTGACTCACTCGATTGTCTACTCGATCTCAAATAGATCGAGTGACTTCACTCGATTCACTAGCTCGATCTAGTAAAGATCGAGCCAGGATAGGTCGATCCATCACTCGATCGCTTGCCTCTACTTCTCCTTTTCTTGCCTTTTTGACTCCAAGATTATGACCTCCGGTTCTCATATCCTTTCACCTACACACTTAAACTAAAAAGCATAAAATTGAAACAGAAAGAAAGCAGAAATATATACAAAGATAGTCATGGGAATGCCTCTCAAGTGCGCTTGTTTTACGTCCCTTAGCTTGACTTTACTTGGTTTAGGATAGAAGTGGGTCTTGGAGAAGCAACGTGGTGCTCTCCTTGCTGCATTCACTCGCCATGTAGGGCTTGACTCTATGCCCATTCACCATGAAGCTCTCTCCACTCTTGCCAACCAAAGTAACCACCCCATACGGTAGCACTTTTCTTATCAAAAACGAACCGCTCCACCTAAACTTGAGCTTTCCAGGGAACAACTTCAACCTTCAGTTGTAGAGCAGGACCAGACTGCCTTCCTTGAGCTCCTTAAGCACCAGCTTCTTTTCATGAACCGCCTTGGTCCTCTCCTTGTAGATTTTGGCGCTTTCATAAGCATCCAACCTTAGTTCATCCAGCTCGTGGAGTTGCACCATTCTTCTTTCCTGTGTCGTCTTGAGATTGAAGTTCACTTGCTTCACGGCCCAAAGAGCCTTGTGCTCTAACTCAACAGGGAGGTGACAAGACTTGCCATAAAGGAGGTTGAAAGGAGTAGTACCAATGGGAGTCTTGAAAGCTGTTCTGTACGCATATAGAGCTTCATCAAGCTTGCTTGCCCAATCCTTTCTAGTTACCCCTGCGGTTCTCTCTAGAATAGCTTTGATTTGCCTGTTTGACACCTCCACTTGGCCACTGGTTTGAGGGTGATAGGGCGTAGCTACCTTGTGCTTAACCCCATATTTCTTCAAAAGACCCTCAAAGACCTTGTTGATGAAGTGGCTGCCCCTATCGCTGATCACTACCTTTGGAACTCCAAACCTTGGAAAGATGATAGTCTTGAAAAGTTTGGTCACCACCTTTGCATCATTAGCTGGGGAAGCTATAGCCTCTACTCACTTAGACACATAGTCTACAGCCACCAGGATATACTTGTTGCCGTATGAAGATGGTAATGGACCCATGAAATCAATCCCCCAAGCATCAAAGACCTCCACTTCAAAGATGGGTACCTGCGGCATCTCATTCCTCCTTATGATGTTCCCAGCTCTTTGGCATGCTTCACACAACTTAACAAACTCATGAGCATCCTTGAAGAGTGTTGGCCACCAAAACCCGGCTTGTAGAACCTTTGTAGCTGTCTTGAACGATGCGAAGTGCCCTCCATAAGATAAACCGTGGCAATGCAGAAGAATGTCTCTTGCCTCTTCTCTTGTGACACACCTTCTGTATAGGCTGTCCACGCCCCTCTTGTACAGATAAGGGTCATCCCAAAAGTAATGAGAGATGTCCCTCATGAACTTCTTTTTGTGGTAGTGGTCTAGGGGAGTAGGCTCTTCTCCACAAGCCAAGTAGTTGACAATGTATGCATAACAAGGTAGGTCTTCTTCCTTGAAGCTCAAGACTTCTTCAAACTTTTCCTCCAGCTTTGCACATACTACGGTGTTAACCATCATGAGCTGCTCCTCAGGGAGTGAGTCATCCAAAGGCAAGACTTCATTCACCCTCATTTTTGAAAGATGATCAGCAACACCATTCTCTATACCCTTTTTATCCTTGATCTCCATATCAAACTCTTGCAAGAGAAGGATCCACCTTAGGAGTCTCGGCTTGGTGTCCTTCTTGGAGTATATGTACCTCAAAACAGCATGGTCAGTGTACACTATGACCTTAGAACCCACCAAATAGGACCTGAACTTTTCAAAAGCAAAGACCACGGCTAAGAGCTGGTTGATTCTACTTGGCTTCATTCCTTATTTATTCTTCACGATATCTACTAGTACTATGTTTGTTGGTAAACTGATGTAGGTATTATTTTGAACTAGAATTGCACATATAACCATGCAGGTCTGAATTCTACGTTTCCAAGACAAGGTCCATGTACGCCTCATGTTTGCTTTCCTCATAGAAAGTTGGACCTATTGAACCCATTTGCTAATCAATATGCTAAGATTTCTCTTTAGAATAAACTTTACCATAGCAAACGCAAACAGCTGTTTTTACTCATCGGACTAACAACGTTACTAAACCAAATGAGCAAAGTGATTGAGTTGATGATTAGTTAGGAAGCGATTAGTAAACCCACCTAAAATTCTAAACCTAGGACAAACAGGTTATGAACCCTACTACGAACTTTGGAGGTCCAGATCACACACAGCAATGATTGATATTCATTTCCATACATCTAACATTAATAGTCTATACTTGGGTTTTGATTTAGACCTGTTCGTTTCTACTGTTGTATGGTTATGTTTATTTTTCTCTCAAACAGAAAAAGATGTGCACTATCATTTCAAGTTGCTATCAAACAGGTTAATATCCTTTTTTATTGAAAAAAAAAAATTAAAAGTTCCAATAACCATCAATTTTGTTGCATATTTGATGTGTTTTTTTTTTTTGCGAGAACTCTATTAATAGAAAACCACACAATCAGCAGAGAATAATCAAAATATGGTTTATACTAATTGAGGTTCCAATCCACGACGTATGTGTTTTACTTTGACTTAAGATATTATGCATGTCATGTTTATAGTTAAGTTCAGGGCTACAGGCTACAGCATGTACATGCTCTTTTCGGATTGGTAAGTCTTATTAAATTACTATTCTTTGGGGTCGGGTTGCTCTACAATTTTATTATTATAATTGCAAACTTATGAATGTCTGTCACGTACTTCTTTTAGATTTGGTATTATACTCTTATATTTATAAAAAAATTAAAACAGTAAGATAAAGAAGAAGTCAGGTCTTTTATATATAGTAGTATAATTAACCTGTATATAGCCAACAACAAAAGTATAACTTTTATATATACGGTTACGTTATTATTCAATTGACACTAAATCAACAGAGAGATCAAAATGTTTTGGCTTAAATTACGTTTCCAATTTTAATTTACTTGCTTTAAGATGTTTCCACCCCGGGCTATGAAATGTTACCCCATGGTTTAGCGCATACTTGTTCGCAGAAAACCTTACATAATCAATGTTTAAGAATTGTTATACTAGGCTTAATCAATAGAACATTAATAGTATATTTATTTTGTAAAGCTTCACATTGATATATATTGTGGTCCGTAACATAAATATAGCAATACAAATACACCATTTCTTTAGTAGTTTAACTCCTTACACACTTTAGCATATACTATTTGAAAACCTCTCGGGTCGAGAAAAAGGCAGCTAATAACTGTGATTCCAACTCACCAAGGTTTTATATTTCTGCTTATACTATACTATTTCAAACTATGTATATCAGAAGAAAATAGATATAGGAACACTCCGAGTTCTTTTATAAGACTTTTTCAAGCAGCAGAAGGTGCAGGATAGTAGGTAAATTCCGGTTCGAGTACCGAAGCTAGGATGGTCGATTTGGTTACGGTTTCCTCCACATCTTGAGGGCTTTTGGGTTTGAAATCGAGTGATTCATCATTATATACATCCCACCATTTATCAACTAACATCTTGATGTCTTCTCTGTCCATGTTAGCTTCTTCTCCTGTGTACCTCCATGGCTTGGATCCCTATCATGTTCACAATCAACATGAAAAGGGAGTTAAATTTCAAGAAAACAAGCTAAACCGGCTCCGGTTTGTGAGCAAAGAGAGAGAAGAACTACTACTTACGGCTGCACAGTAGTGAACAACCTTGACTCTCTCCAGCTCCACGTTCTCAGGGTGACGCCAAAGCATAGCAAGAACCAGATTGTGAACTAGAGGGATCGGTTTGTACACTTTCTCAAAGAACATATTGAGAAAATCCTGCCACAAATACCAAATTCATCATCAAAACCAGTTCTTGATTCGATTTGAAGCATTGCAAACCCGGATATAACTCACTTGTTCTGCAAATGGTGAAGGCGGTGTGATCTCCAGGGTCTGAAGAAGGCTCTCATAAGTCAAAGGGCTAGGCTCAAACACAAACATACCGGCGTTGAAATACAGAGGAGGAGGAGGAGAATCCATATCCTCCGGCCACGTGACCTTCTCCGGGCACTGTTGACAATACCCAATCGAATACTGAAGCGAGTGGCTCCACGTTTTCTCACAGAAACAATCCATCACGGCATAAAAATACCCGTCAGGCATATCGAAGAGGTCATCGATATTCTCAAAGACTTGAATATCTGCATCTAGGTAAATCATCTTGCTGTATTCTTCAAACTACAAGAAGTTTTAAAAGGTAAACACAAAGAGCTTTTAACTACAAGAAGTTTTGTGAAGAATCGGTAATACTCACGTTCCAAATACGCAGCTTTGAGTAGTTGAGAACGTAATACGCCATGGCGAACTCAACTTGGTTGTCTGGAGGATAAACAGGCTCGATCTCACGCAAGACACAGCCTTGAGACCTCAAGATCTCTCTATGTTCCTCAGGAACATCAGGCAACATAGCAACGACAAGAGGGTAAGCACTTTTAACCTTACGTAAACCCTTTGCTAATCCCACCACTCCCTTCACGTAGTCTCCGTCACCGGCCAAGAACGTCACATAGGCTCTCCTTGAAGGTTCCTGATGCGCCTTCTCGGATTCATAGATGGGGTTTACGGAAATCTCAGGAGCCATTTTGAACAAAGAAAAAGTATTGGGGTGGGGTTTTAGGAGAGAATTGAAAATAGTTCTTAATTGTTTGCGAACTAAACAGAAGGATAGTTTAGTATAGTTACTGCTTGTAATTTGGCTTGTGAGTAGTTTCTGTGTTAGACTACCAAAACGTTTGGTTAAATAGGCGAAGCACGAAGGGTAAATCCGGAACAAATTAACCACGAATTAATTTCTTCATTTTTAATATATTTTCTTTTTCTTGGTAAAGAAATATATTTTTCTATCAATTGCATTTTAAGAATCCTCTTTTCTTTACAGAGACTAAAATTTCATTATATATATATATATATATATATATAATATAATAAAGCTGTTTTATTGTAAATTATTTTCGGGTGGCTGTGGAAAGGAAAATGATAATGATAATGATAATGATAATGATAAACAAAATAACGAATGAAAGTGAACGTTTCTTGTATTTGCCTTTTTTTTTTTTTTTATCGTGGGGTGATGTAACTAGGGAGATGAATTCTCAATATAGTTAAAGACAAATTCAAAATAAAATTTTAGAAGTCAGTGTTGAAAACGAAGCAGTTGAATTAAATATCAACATAATATTGTGAAAATCGTTTTCACAAATTAAAAAAACATATTTTAACGAAAAGGCAGATTAAAAAGGGAGTAGTAGGTTGGAAAAAGACCATGAATTCGTCCCAGGAAGTGGCATGTGTGTGTGAGTGTGTCAAAGGGAGTACCTGTTTGTTATTTGGTCAATAAATTGTTAAAAATTAATCATCCTCTACATATACGATTTTGCGGTATGGATGTAACATCATCATCATTTACATTTTAATTAGTCATCCTATGCATGACTACATATTAGCTTCAGTATCTTTGTAGAGCAAGTTAGATGTTCTCAAAATTTTCCAAGTTATTAAATTTAATATATTCTGAATCATAAACAAAATGACTACAATCGATAAACAAAACTAGTATATACACCATTTGATTTGGCTTGATTTGATCAAATCAAATTATTTCTGTATAGATTAAGTGAGTTGCAAATCAAATTATTATTTTAATAGCTCAAGTAATATAAGAATGTATTTTTTCGAAACAAAAACATAAAAATTTGATTTACAAACAGTAATTCGAGCTGTACACATAAATATCATAGTGCACTAAATTGTGAAAAAAGATGGAGGCTATTTTTAGTTAAAAGACAATTGTTGTTCACAAACAAACAAAAGCGTTGCTCTTCGAGTCTTTGTCACATGACGTTTGTCTTTTTATATTAATAAATGAAAACAATGTGCCAAAAATTCTACAGTTATAATGCAATTTACACAATATTCGACTTGGTGGGTCTTATTATATAAACTAGAAATTATTTATAAATTAAATTTTTAGTTTTGTATATTTATATTATTATTATATTTATCAATTTATAATTTTGTATGATTTTATTTATATTTGTTTTTTTTTCTTGAAATTTAAATTTTTTTTTATTATCTTAATATAAGATTATTGTAAATTTTTTTTACTAATAAAATTCTGGTGGGTTAATTGATAAGAAATATTTTCTTATACTTATAAAATATTATAAATATTTATATTTTTTGTTAAATATTTCTAATTAAATAGTTTTTATTTTATTTTTTAATTTATTTTTAGTGAAATTTGTAAAATTAATTCAATATCGGTTTTATTTACTTTTTTTTTCTTATTTGAAATAGTACTTTGAATTTTTATTTTGACAAAAATTTACGATGCTGTTTATTCAATTTTTTAAATTTATAATTTTATATATTTATACTATGATTATGTTTACCTTTTTAATAACTTTTTGTTTTATTTTCTAATTTTTAATGTTTTATATTTTTTAATTTTTCTAAAATATGTAGATCTATTGAGAAGTTGTTTTTCTAAATAAAAATTGTAATATATTAATTGTTAAAAACTCAATTTCATACTTTTATGTTATCGAATATAAAAAATTTTACAATTTCTATTTAGAGTTGTATTGTATCATTTATTACAATTTTTATTTAGAGTATGTGTATAAAATAAATGATACAATACACATAATATTTTCTTAAAATATATAGATCTATTGAGAACATTATGTGTATTGTATCATTTATTTTATTTGTTAATATCATTTTTTGATTGATGCAAATTCAGTTGCATTATTTAATTAAATGACTCTGGAAGTGATGATACTAATCATTAATGTCAATATTATTAATGATGCAACTATTTTCATCACTTATATTAATTAATATTAATATATATCATTTGCAATAAGTGATATCAATATTTACATCACTTAAAATAAATAATATTAATATTTACTATCAGTTATAATAAATGATATTATATATTAAAATTCAAAGATATTAAAATTTATTTTGATTTAAATTTTTGTGTTAATTTTATATTATTATAAATTTAAGATAACTAATAATTTTATATTTATTATTCTAAAAAATGTATATAAACACCTACATATGATTTAACATAAAAAAAAATAGTGTTGATGAATTTCTTTTATAGAGGAGGAAACTAATATTTTTCATCATTCTTAGCAATGTGGGACAAATGGTTGTTTAGTGGAAATTTTATATGCATGACTTTTTTAACTGTAAAGAATACTAGCATCATTTATTATTGATGTTAATGCTAGTTGATCAAATGCTTCACTTATATAATTGATGATGTAAACTTATATATTTGTGTTAATTTTTCAAAAGTGATATAACTTAATAATGATTTGTATCAGTTTTTTTTAATTGATGTTAATCAAGTTAATATTAGTATCAATTGTTTTTAATCGATACTAGTCAAGTTAAGATTACTATCAATTAAAAACTAATGTAAAATTTTATATCTAGTATCATTTTTTAAATAGTGATTCTAGATAGAATCAGTTATTTTAATGACACTTTATAAGTGATGTAATATATATTTTTTTCTTGTAGTGTTTGTTCGGGAGCAAATTTCAGGATGCCACGAAGGAGATGTGATTCGTCGGGGGAGCGGAGCTGTGCCTCAGAGTTTCATCTTTGGGGGGAAAGGCGGCGAGTTGTTCTGGGGTGGAAGCTTCTGATTCTGGGGCGAAGGAGTGGACGCTACACTCCATCCTGTAAACACTCAAATAAAGGTCAGATGAGCCTCCGGGAGGACCGAATAGGGGTTTTCCTCTCGAAGGTTCTCTGACGCCCAAGTCAATGAACATCTACCGAGAACAAATACTCGGAAGAGGAGTTTTCTACGGGTTAATGTGAGAAGTCTCGTCTGGGGATCGAGGCTCCTATCTGTTTTCGGGTGTTTCGAGGGGGTTCCCATACAGTGAAAGGAGGCGAAGCGAGTATAAAGGCGGGGTTCTGGGTTACGGATGACTTAACCTGGTCGGCATTCACCCGGGAAGAACACAAAGTTCACCCGTGATCATGCTGCTTGCCTGGATCGACTGACTCATACATGAGCAGATACCTCCTCTGATCCCCTCCTCCGATCTCCTGCTCTTTCACTTAGTGGTGATCTCTCCTTACTAATACTCACATGCTCTTCGTCTTGTCCCTTCCATTCGGCGTGCCAGGGGAGCAGGTGAGGGTAATGATTCTAGCGTGTTTGGGGAAGTTCGTCAACTGCCCTGGAACAGTACGCGGGAGTGGGTGGGCCGAGCTAGTGTGGCGTGTGTCAGCGTCTAGCGCAGTCTAGGTCCACGTGTCGGGTTCTCTTTCGGCCTAGTAAAATGGGTCCCAACAGTTGCTCCCGATTTCTCGGATGATCTGAAGGTGAGTCGGGAAGTCGAATCCTCCTTGGCTCCCAGTAAAACGAGCACGGTTTATCCGATTCCCTAGGTTTTATGCCACTTATGGGATGAGTTGACGCAGAGACCGTGCTACATTTCGCAAGGGATACGGTACTAGTCTGTGCGAAGCTAAGTTCTAAATGATAGCGAAAATTTAGGAACTCATCAAAGCCGTGCCACGCATCCCAGGGGAGTACGGTACTAGCTAGATGGTCTGGACTTCCGAGGAAGTTAGATGGAGTTTCGACTTCGACCTCGGTATGTTCCACGATGGAGTACGTCCTTGGTCGAAGGAGTAGTCCGAAGTGGACTCTTAACCCTGATCTTATTCATCTATCTCGGGGGAGCACGTTATTGGTCGAGAGAATTTTACTTCCGAAGAAGCGAGCCGTGGGCCAGCTCTTATTAGATGTCTACTCTGACCTTATTCGCATCCGGGAGAGTACGTTATTGATCAAAAGAATTATGCCTCCGGAGGAAATAAACCGTGAGACAGTCACACTAGATACATATAGAGAGACTCGCCCAATCTATGTTACGCATCCGGTGAAGTACGCCGTTCGGCCTGGGGAGTTAAAATGATGGGTTCCTATCCTGACTGGGGCGTGCATCCGAGGGAGTGCAACACTTGCTCAGGGTAAGAGGATAGGCGTTTCCAGGGGGGATAGCTTGGCCATTGGTGGACATCTCCCTGGAGGGATTTTACTTCTCGCATTGTGATGCACTAGGAGAAAAGCCGTCTTGCCTCCGCTCATTGGGGTCATGAGCGAGGTTATAGTTTTGTGTGAAATTGGGGATCAGCACAAGACAACGACGCTGGCTAAGACACCGGCCCAAGGGCCAGAGGTGGCGTTGTTGGACGGATGAATAGATGTTCCCTGCGTCGTGGAGCGCTAACGCAAGGAGGATTCGCTACTCGAATGAAGCTGGTGCGGAGTAGGGCGTTACTTCGAGTCCCTTACTGCCTGGACAGTCTTCGCGTTGTGCTTACGCAGAAGTTTATGGGTTTTGAGAATGTGCTTATGACGTACCCCGGAGGGAAAGAGGTCGGGATTTTAACAAGAAGAGAAAGTCTGCGAGTCAGCGACCTCAATTCCTGTTGTGCTTGAGCGGCAAGCATATCCTAGTGAAGAGCATGCTAATTTGTCGCTCGGCCCTTTGGTGGGGACTGGCGGGGAAGATACGGAGATCTGAGAGGCCTGAGCCCTAGAATCCCAGGGGATACTGTCCCGGAGGACGAGCAAGTTCGCGGGGAAGCATGCTCAGGGTGTGTGCGGTCCGCGGAGGGAGCTGGCACAGGGCGAGCCACTGGGACCTGCTGGACCGGAGTCCTGAATTCTTGGAGGAATGGTGTCCAGGAGGACGAGCAAGTCCGCGAAGGAGCATGCTACGAACTGAAGGGATTTGAAGGGGATTATAGATACGACAGAGGAGGAGAATTACTTGGTTGGTGCATGGACGGGATACGCGATCGGACGAGCCAATGATTGTCCGACTATGCCAAGATGCACCAAGTAATCGCTCAAGCAGTGAGCCGGATTAATCAAGCGAGAAATCAAGCAATCAAACAAGCAAGAAATCAAGCAATCAAGCAAGTAAGAGATCAAGCAATCAATCAGGCAAGAAATCAAGCAATCAAGCAAGCAAGAAATCAAGCAATCAAGCTAGCAAGAAGTCAAGCAATCAAGCAAGCAAGAAATTAAGCAGGCAAGAAATCAAGCAATCAAGCAATCAAGCAAGTGCGAGTAACCCTGGTGACCGAGATCGTGCGAGGGAAGATCACGTTTCGTCCAAGGATGCAGGTTCCGTGAAACCCGCCATGGGGCCCGCACTGCCCGGACGGTCACGTTTGACCTACAGGCGTGGCCCTCGTGCAACCTGTCCTCGGGGTAGGCTCCTCCCGGGGGCATGACAGTAATCCTGCAAAGACGCAAGTTTCATACCGTTGCGATGGTTTGTCAATTGATCTTCAGAAGACCTTAGGTAGGGTTGGTGGTTTCCTCTAGAACCTTCCCGCGCAAATTTTTGGGGTTTGTCGAGTGCGATCCACGTGGCAGACCCTCAGATGCTCAAGATGCAGCGCGTCACCTCATGCAGCATGCGCCACTTCCTCGAGAGCCGTCAATCACTTTTCCTGCTGTGGCGGTGTCCATTTCTCTCTCCGCATTAAATACGCATCACTTCCCACGCACGGCCTGAGGGACTAATAATTACTAGTCCGCCACTGACTTTTAGCTTTCTCCGACCGACGCGATTCCTCTTGCGTGCCTCTTCGGTTTCTTTTTCTCCGATAAAACTGCGAAGTCTGCAATTCTGCGGATTTACCCCATTTTCAAAGCAAACCCCATAATTCTCTTCTCTCAAACTTTTTTCCTTTTCTGCCGCACATCACTCTTCTTGTTCATTTGAGATGCCGACTTCAAGTTCGTCTTCTGGTGAGTGGCGTGGTCGCTACTCCTGGGCCGACGGCGAAGTCTAGGATATCGCCAGGATCCCCTCGGAACCTATCCCTGCTGACTTTTCATGGGCTGCGGGCAAGGTCGAGGAAATCGCTGGGGCGTCATCGGCATCCAACCCTGCCGACCGCCCGCCTTCGACCTGCACGCCCGACTTGCTGGAAAGGGTCCTGTCAACCAACCTTCCCAATTCCCCCTGGCTCGGACCCATATTTCCCGGCGAGTGGGATTGGGCCGACCGACCTCTGTGACGCTGCATCATGATCCACGATAAATACATCTTGTACGGCTTCCGAGGCAGTCTTCCTGTCGGTTCGTTAGTATCTGCCCCAACCAACTCCACCCTTACGCATTGGGACATCTCTGTGCCTACCAACAAGTCCTCTCGGACTTGTCCAGAATCCGCGTCTGTGGCTCCACGGTGCTGCTGTCCTATCAGTTCTGGAACTTGACCGCCGACGCACTCCGCAACATCCTGCACACTAGGGATGGGTGCAGCGTCTCCATCCTTGGCGACTGCTCCGAGAGCCGCAATTGGCGGGAGCGGTGCATCTTCTCGACAGTGCTACCGGAAGTCAATGTCCAAGCTCACCTGGATGCCGAGGGGTACGATTCTCCTACTACCGCTGTCTTTTTCTTTTGAGTTCAGTCTGCTGACACTACTTTTTATTATTATCTTGCTTTTCAGGCTCTGTGACGCCGGCGGCTTCTGAACGGGTTGATCTGCATCGACTGCTCGGGATACCCGAACGGTTTCGGTCATTCAATTTCCTGCTCTCTCTGCCGAGCATTACAGCGAGTTCGCTTGTCCTTCCGTCCGGCGTGATCTCGGACACCCTAGGTAGTGATTCTGACTCTTCTGCTCCTGAATCAGTGCTGGTTCCACGACTCTCACCTGTGGGCTCTATCCTGGCAGGTTCTCGGAATTGGATCGAGAAGATCTGGGACCTTTATGCCCTCCGACAGTCGCCTGCCCCTGGCAAGGTTTTTAGGGCTGCGCGGAGGACACCTGTCCAAAGGTCGTGCCAGAGGCCTCGAGCTGATTCTTCCGAAGGGGAAGCCTCATCTCGGCCTTCGTGCTGACGGTGCCTTACCGGGTCTCCCGTGGTGAGGGTGACATGGTCCCCGGGCCCCTCTTCTGCCCTCTCAGCTCGCTCTTCTTCGGAGTCGGCCTCAACTACCAGCGGTGGGGCTCCGAGAGACTCTGATGCTCCAGAGTACCTGGAACCGTCGAGAGGTCCAGAACTACACGAGCCGCCACCCCGATCCCTGCTGCACTGGGCTCGCCGAAGGCGATGAGCGTCTCTTCTGAGTCGGAGCCGATGTTCGTGCCTCCTTGTCCGACCGCTCGCTCAACCCGCGAACTCACCGGTTGGTGGCTGACCACCTTGGAGCTTGCTTAGTCGTTGAACGCTGTAAGTTACTTCCTCGGGATGTCTTCCTTTGCTTTTCCAGTTTTTACCTTTGACTTACCAATTTATTTGCTTCTAACAGAACCAGCGCTCGCTTGAGAAGTTGGAGGATGAGCTCCATACGGCCGAACATCGCGAGCGCAGTCTTGCTGACAGGACTAGTGAGCTCCAGGCCGAACTCCTGGTCACCTGGTACCAACTCGCCGAAGCCCAAACTTCCGCCCGGGGGAAAGATCTCAGCGCGGAGATGGAACGCCTATCCTTGGCATTGAATGAAAGCCAGCGGGATCTAGAAGCTCGCAACTCGGAAGTGCAAATGCTCCGCCAAACCCTCATGGTGTACCGGGTTTTTCTCTGGGGGCTGAGGTGGACCTGGCGCTAAATGGCGGCTAAGAGTTTCTTGGCGAGCCAAACTACTATCTGCATGCTCAGGCGGGAGCTCGAGGAAGAACAAGGATGCTGCAAGCCACGGCGGCTGGATGCTTCGGGGGCGGCTGGAGGTGCGGGTCCTTCTTCACCGGCGGGATCTTCACGTCCGCCGGATTTTTAAATTATTTTCTGTTTCAGGGACTCATTCCCCTTGTAAATATCTTTGAACCTGGATCGGTAGCCTTTTGGCATGTTTGCTTCTCTTTAAAAATGCACCTTGTTTTACTTCGTATATCTTCGTCTTTTGCGCATTCCTTTCGTGTTTTATTTCGTTTTGCGGATCCGAAGTCTCGGTTTCAGGGTCAATACGCGTAATGGTCTTGAAGCCTTGAGACGGTTGAGCAGAACCATAGCCTGCTCGACCCGCATACTTTTGCACAGCTAATTTTGAGTGCTTCGCTTCCCTCGTGGAACGTTCGCCAGTGATCCCCCCCTCCTTCTAGCACCAACTGTTCGGGAGCAAATTTTGGGATGCCACGTGAGGGTGTGTGATTTGTCGGGGGAGTGGAGCTGTGCCTCCGAGTTTCATCCTCTATGGGGAAAGGCGGTGAGTCGTTCCAGGGTGGAAGCTTCTGATCCCAGAGCGAAGGAGTGGACGCTACACTCCATCCTGTAAACACTCAAATAACTTCGGAGGGGAGTTTTCTACGGGTTAATGTGAGAAGTCTCGTCCAGGGATCGAGGCTCCTATCTGTTTTCGGATCTTTCGAGGGGGTTCCTATACAGCGAAAGGAGGCGAAGCGAGTATGAAGGCGGGATTCCGGGTTAGGGATGACTTAACCTGATCGACATTCACCCCAGGAAGAACATGAAGTTCACCCGTGATCGTGCTGCTTGCCTGGATCGACTGACTCAGACATAAGCAGATACCTCCTCTTTTAGAGGGAGTTTTCTCCTCCGATCCCCTCCTCAGATCCCTCCTCTTTCTCTTAGTGGTGATCTCTCCTTACTTATACTCGCAGGCTCTTTGTCCTGTCCCTTCCATTCGTCAGGGGAGCAGGTGAGGATAATGATTTTAGCGTGTTTGGGGAAATTCGCCAACTACACCATAACAGTACGCGGGAGTAGGTCGGCCGAGGTAGTGTGGCGTGTGTCAGCATCTAGTGCAGTCTAGGTCCATGTGTCAGGTTCTTTTTTGGTCCAGTAAAATGGGTCCCTACATACTCACTAAATATCTTTATTTAGTAGGTTTTTTTTCTTTTAGGTCACTTATTTTGATCAAGATCAACAGAAAAAATTACCATCAGTCCCACCAAATCTCTTTATTTTTTAATCAAAATTATATTTTTATATTACTTTTATGTTTATATATTTATTTTTGTTTGTTCGTTTTAAATTTTAATGTTGTTTTAGTTTTTTAATTAACCTTAAAATATGTAGAGCTATTGTTAAATTATTTTAAATATAAATTGTGATGTTAATTGTATAAAAACTCGATCTTATATTAATATGTTATTGTATGTATCTATATATTTTTTTCCATAATTTTATTTATTTTTTATATGTCGCTTATTTTTGAAGAGATTAAAAAATAAGTTAACCATTAATCTCTCACATTTTCTTTATTTCTTATTCGAAATAGCATTCTAATTTTTTTTATTTGTAGATACTTTACATTTTTGTGATTTGTAAAATAAGTATTTGTTTTTTAATTTTTAAATTATGTCATATGAATATTCAAAAAGTATGTATGTAAAAGTCTATTTAAATATAAAAATTAAATAATTTATATTTTGTGGTTTGTAAAGTAATTATATAAAAAATTAAAAATATATAAAAATATTAAAATTAGTTACTGAGGTAGATAGCTTCACTGGAGAAAGTATTTTCTAATTTTTTTTTGTGAATAACCTTAATTTACCACGGTTCACAAATCTAAACTGGTGGAATTGTAGTTTAAACTAAAAAGATAGTCTTTAGCACTCTATAGAACATCTACAATGGTAGAATTCTTAATACAAGTATCTTAACAATTATTTTATTATAATTTAAGATATATAATTAAATTTTAATATTTAAAAGAAATTGTACCAATCAGAACAAGATAATTGTGTAAGTGAATATCTTAGAAGTTTAGAATGAGCTCTTATTTAAGAGATTTTAGATACTTCTCTTTTATGTTTATCTTAATTTTTCAATATTTTTTTTTTAATACTAAAATACGTTTGCTTTTATGTTTTGAACGTATGGGATATGTTAAGCTGTTCTACAATTTTATTTTAATAATTGCAAACTTGTGGACGTCTGTCACGTAGTTTTTTTAGATTTGGTATTATACTCCTATATATAGTATATATATTTTGAATTACACAATAAAATAAGAGAATACGTCAGATCTTTTATATACTAGTATAACTTTTATATAGCCGACAACAAAAGTATAACTTTATATATACGCTTGCGTTATTATTTTATTGACACTAAATCAACAAAGATCAAAATGTTTTGGCTACAATCACGTTTCAAATTTTAATTTACTTGCTTTTTTCCAAAAAAAAAAATAATACATTACTAAGACTCTTTTTATTTGTTAATTTGTAGTAGTTGTTACTTTTATATATCGTCTTTTTAAGTATAATAATGAAATTGATTGAATGTTGTATAATTTAATCTGGCGTATGATCAAGTTACTAAGCAGACGTTCAAATCTTTAACATTCATGAGCAAAAGTTCAAATCATCGAAAAACCGTAATGATGTTGTTTTCATGTAGATCAGTAGATCTACATGTACAATGTATTATATTTATATACACACTCAAGTTAAATTCCGAATATAAGTAGACTTTACTAGATGGGGTTGAACTTTGATATATCCTAGTGGACCTAGTCTCATAAATTACTAATTTAATATTTGGGACTTGGGATTGAGTAAAACAAACAACTTTGAAGAAAGGACACAAAATTTAGCAAGATATTTGCTCATGATTTACCAATCACTAATCCTCAACGACAAAGAGTTGATAATTTTTTCGAAACAATGAATGCATGCTAGAAATTAATAATCTCTTCATACATTTAAATACCACAACAATGATCTAAAAAAATAAGAATAATCATAATATTCTTTTTAAATCATGTTTGTCTTCCTTACAGAAACATTTGATACGTGTTTTTTTATCGGAAACTATTTCTTCCTGAAACATTCTGTCAACACAAGAAGCACAAGAATCTGTTGATCTCAGCAAATGGTATTTGTAGGGGTGGGATATTTAATTCGATTCGTTATTTGCTTTGCTTCGATCCGAAAAATTCGGATATCTGTAACGTTTCGAAGCAAAGCAAATATTAAAATATAGTATCTGTTTAAAACAAATCGAATCGCAAATACTAATTTTCGAAAGTTTGGATATCCGCTCCGATCCGCAGATTACATATATACATATTAATATTATTAATTTTTAATATTTTTATATAGTTTAATTGTCTTATTAACAAATAAAAAAGAATATATATGATAAAAATACATATAATAATTTTAAAGTAAGTAATAAACATCTACAATAGTTATCAAAAATTTGAAATTAAATTAGAAAAGTTTATATTAGAGTTTTAATTAATCAATATTCTTTTCAGAATATAAAACATGGTTTTTATTTTTCTATCATTATAATTTATTATTTATATTCATTTTTTTTAAATAAAAATAGTTATTTCACTTATTTTTAATTGGTAGTTCATATTTTAAAAAGAAAGACATGTATTTTCACCTTTTACTTGTATTGAATGGAATAAATTTAATATTTATAAATATCTGTAAATATCCGCAAATATTCGCAAATATTTATAAATTTTTCGGATATCCGCATTTCTGGATATCCGTATTTTTTTGAAGCAAAGCAAATTACAAAATCAGATATCCGGTAAAAACGGAGCAAATCACAAATACTTAAAATTTTCCGGATATCCGCTCTACGTCCAGACTTAGGTATTTGAGATAACTCTTAATGGTCAGATTCTTTTCTTTCTATCTTTTCGCCTCGCTAAGAAAGGCTATTAATTATGCAGAATGTTTTTTTTTACATAGACCACTGAAATATATTATACAGTTCCAACACGAAAGACATTAAAGAAAAATATAATTTGTTTTCGTGTGTAAAAAAGCTTCGAGAGGCTCCTACGCTTACAACATCAACACATTTATATATTTTAAATTAGTACTTCATTTCGGTCATGACCTTAATATATAAAATACGGGAATTTCAAATCTATTTTAATCTGGTAAAATATGGGAACTTTGTTTTTTACGAAAGCCATTTTTATAAATTAAAAAACTTTGTTTTTTACTAGTCGACATCCTTTAATTAAAAATATCAAACAAGAATAATAATAATTTAGACCCTACACCATCGCATCACATATTCCACGCGTTTTGGGTTTATTTGGTATGGCTATTTACTATTTTACTAGTATAAAAATATGTACGTCGCTTCCGATATATAAGACGTATCGTATTATAGAGGTCTTTATTTTCACGGAACTGAAGAAACCAAACCAAAATTAGATGGAAATTATGGATCCGGCTATGGCTATGGTTAGTGGTTAACAGTTTTTAATTGTATTGTTGCATGGTTACGATTTGGTTGGAGTAATATGCTTGTTACGATCTAATTGTAATTTGTGTACTTATGCTACAAGTATAGTTTCATATAAGAGTTAGCTAGAAATTGTAATAATGCATTATATTTGATCCCGAACAACTATACAGAGTAGATAAATAGCAATGATATCACATATTGATTTTAAATACCTAGCTAGTTTTTTAAATTCTATTTTTATTTATTTTATGTAACTGTTACACTAAACTCTAAATTCGAAATTTTAATTTCTATATATAAATTTAGACATCCACATATAAAAATAATTTGTAACTTTTTATCCGGTAAAATTAAATCGAACTCAGAGCAGACTTACATGTTACCGAAATTCAGAAATCGAATCAAAACTGTAGACCCCTAATTTTCTAAAGTGTATGTTCACAAATCGAAACGAGGTCGAGGAGCATGTCTACGATAAACTCATATATGGACGCTTCACTAAATTACTGTAATCAATGTCGATCTTTTTCTAACAATATACTACCTTTCTTTTCCAAAAAAAAACAAAATGTTACCTATTTAATCGTCGATGATCTACTAACTACTTGAAATTTATTTTCTACTTATGTGTTTGTAAGTTTAAAACTACCGAATTTTTGTGTGTGTTAAGCTCTAAACATTACACGTGAAACCAGCTTCACCTTCCAACCGACTGAACTAATTACAACGTCTAAGTCAAAAGATTGTGTTTATTGTCCCACCGAACATCTGGCAATTGTAGTGGATGAGATTAAATAGAAGGTGATGGATGATATTAATAAAAAATAATAGTTTTGTCGTAACCATTTAGCAAAATAAAATAAAATAGAATAATGGTTTTGTCGTTGGCTCTTATTTAATACTATAATAAGAGCCTTTAAAACATATATTGCAATAGATATATGAATAAAATCTTTACATGTTTGTCATACTGATGCATCATGCATGCATGCGTGATTCTTCCACTATACTTTGTTTTCGTCGTCCCTATGGGATTATAGTAGTACGCAAATAAAATATTCATTTCTCATTTTCCTCTTATTAGACATTGATCCCAAGCGGTTAATATGGGTCCGTCATCTGATCTGACCATCGAATGAGATATTTTAGAAGAATAATTTTGTAATCAACACCTGTAATGACCATTCTAGTTCTGAGATCATCGGCCAAAAACAACATCTTGGTTAGGTTTTTAAAAAAATAATCAAATCAGTTGTACTGTACAACTTGTACATCTGAAAAAGATAAAGGTGAAACGGTGTGGAGAGAATGATTTGAAAACAAAACCATAGCTGTCTATTAAATCTATAGTTAAAAAGCAAAGTGTATGTTAATATCATAATCCCAAAAGAAATCCTTTTAACTAGCAACAGATATGACTCCATAATCACCAAAACTCAAAAATTAAAGAGTAGAAGATTTTTTTTTAACAAGAAACAAAGATAAAGCTTCCCTCCGAATCCGAAGCTTTCGTCTCACAAAACTCAAGCCTGCCAAAATAATAGTAGTAAACAAATATCAAATCACCACAAAACGAAAACAAACAGCTAAATTCATAAACTTAACTATCTGAGAAAACATAATCAGGGCTTACTTTGTTAGCAATATTGTTGGAGAGCCAGTCCAGACCTTCATACAGTCCCTCACCGGTCGTGGCGCACGTGCTCTGAATGTACCTGAAACAGAACAATCCTACAGTGTTGGTTCTCTGTTTTGAAATGAAACAGAACAATCCTACAGTTGGTTCTCTGTTTTGAAAGAACAGAGTAAATAACAATGCAAAGCAACAAAGATAATCACCAGTGACGCTGACGGAGAGAGTGGAGTCCAAGCTTATCAGTTATCTCAGCAGCATTCATTGCGTTTGGAAGATCCTGTTTGTTAGCAAACACAAGCAGTACTGCATCACGAAGCTCATCCTGCATATACACGTATTAATAGGTCAGTCACGTACAGGAGAGAGCCTAAGATGCTCATCGACTACTATCATAAGATTAAACGAAGCAAGGAACTAAGTGGAGAGTAGTAGTAACTATTAAGATACCTCGTTTAACATCCTGTGAAGTTCATCTCTCGCTTCAACAACTCGATCTCTGTCATTGCTATCAACAACAAAGATCAGACCTTGCGTGTTCTGGAAGTAGTGCCTCCACAAAGGACGGATCTGTAAGAGAAGACAAGTGAGCACACGTTTCCTCTTTTCTTCTTTTTTTTCCATGTCAGGAAGAGATTCATAGAAAGTAACAGATAAATAGGAACCTTGTCTTGACCCCCGACATCCCAAACTGTGAAACTGATGTTTTTGTATTCAACTGTCTCCACATTAAACCCTACAAAAAAGAGACATTCACTCATATTAAGCCTCACTTCAAAATAACGTTTGCATCTTCTATCACCTAGGGACATTGAATTTGTCGTTCTTCTTCGAATTTCATGCGATTTCTATGCCAATTAATATATCCAAATTCAGAAACTCCATAAGCAACATGGTCTAGTAACTAGTAGAGAGTATCGGATTCAAGCAACAGATTAAAGGAAATGTCTAAAATTGCAATGATCATAGGCAATGCAGCAGCTGATGAATCTCAGTTGCAGAAGAAATGAAATGATTGTTCTACCAATTGTTTATGTTTTGAAGACTCACCAATGGTGGGGATGGTTGTCACAATCTCGCCAAGCTTGAGCTTGTAGAGAATGGTCGTCTTACCAGCAGCGTCGAGACCAACCATAAGGATACGCATCTCCTTCTTGGCAAAAAGCCGGCTGAAAAGCTTTGCAAATGAAAGCCCCATTTTCCCTTCAGCTAGTGATCCTGCAAATATGCAAAGAAGAAAAAAATCATTCACCATAAACATTTGACTCAAGATTTTTAAACTCTGTTCCTCATTTCTTGCACGATTTTTATCGAAACGAATCTCTAAACAGATCAAAGTCAACCAGAATTAGAGCGCCAATTCGAAAATTCAACACCGAAAGCTATTCATTGCATTATATGGATGTGTGATCCTTCGATCCACAGAATCAGTGACGAGAAACTTGAGATTCCAATCACTCGAATATTAATAAAAATGTAAATTATCACAGAATCAGCCGTCAGAATATAATTCGAAAGCAATCGAAACCAAAACAGAAAGAAGGTATCAAACAAAATGATCGATCACGATTTTTCATATAGTTGACGATGAATCTTAACACAAGATCAGGAAACAACGTTCAGCCTCTTCAAACAACGAATTCAAAAACGATGAAGAATCTGAGATTCCATATACATATTTGGATGAACTTCGGATTCTAGAGCTCCAAATCACGGATTCAACAACAGATAAGAGTATAATATCTGAAGAACAGGGATCAGCAAACTGAGGAAACTAATCGAAGCAAGCGAGATCCGATGTATTCGGAACAACAAATCGTACACTCCAAATCAAACCATCAACGAAATCTCCACGCCGTGAAAAATTCAGACTCCAGAAAATCATAAGAAGCGAGAAGATCAAAAAGAAGGTTTGGAGCTAACCTTTCGATTTGATGCGAAGGATCTGAACAAAAGAGAAAGCTTCAAATCAACGCGTTTACCAGACGAGGTTCTAATATATAACTGAAATATATTCTTTTAAATGTGATATTACACAGACACCCCTCTTATTATTGTACTGTTTGAAATGTAACCCATAAAATATTATTGTGACTAAAACCCACCAATTGGGGGGGGGGTTTTGCCAAGATGTTTTTCAATCTCTTCCCCATTTCTAATATATAGTATTTTACCCTTTCTGAGTTTCTGTACCTTCTTTGTGCAAACAACAAAACAATAATTAATTATATTGATAGTTAGATGTAAAGTAGTTTTTTTTTTGTAAACCATTACACTCATATAAAAATTTGAAATATCATTTGTGATAATTTTTTAATGCAAAATGATGATTCCATTATAATTTTGTATCATTAGATGAATATAAATTGATTTTTGAAAACTCAGCAACTTTCCTCCAGACTCCAAGCATACAACTTCAATCGACGGCTTGCTAGAGTTTGAAATGTCATCATTGCTAACAGTGAAACCGCATAAGTTGTGGAGTGAAGTTTCTATATTATCTTTCAGTATATCAATTTTCTTCCATCTCAAATTTATTGGTTTTTTTCCCTAAGATTCTAAATCTTTTTATTTATTTATTCATTTACTTAGTTTCTCATTTTAACTTATGGATCAATTTTTCAAATTCCAGTTTTCGTTCTCAAAAAGTTAATTTTTTTAGATTCATCTCGGATTGCAGTGACGAAATTCAAAAAGTTTTAAGGAGGGTTTTGAAATTTCCGTTGTCTTTAAAAAATTAAAGATCCACCACATTTCAACAACACAAACGAACATGCCGTAACATGACTTTAGCACAACGATGAAGGAATGAATGCAGATAAATCGCACCGTTTTAAAGTGTCCATAATCTTACACTTTTTTTTTTAATTGAATATTCTAAGCTTAGAAACAGACTTTTGAAACAAATTAAATTAACAAAAATATTAATTTCAAGGTGAACGAGTTTATTTACATGTGTATATAGTTTTCACAGAGGATCTAAAAAAGCCAAAGAACATAAATCAAACCTTCGAGTACTATTATCATTAACGTGAGAAAGTAAATTCGTCTACAGTTTTTCGGCTAACACAAATAAGTTTAAGCAGTTTAAGCCGTGGTTCAACGCCAATACTGAGCCCATCTGTGTATGGTTTCAACCATTTGCGGGAACAGCGCGCTTACACTTTCATTGATCAAATCTTGAAAGAAATGGATGCATGCTTCGTCGTCCATATCAAGCCTAAACTTTTCTTGGAGCTGTATTAGAAAGAATAAAACCAGCATTTATGAGAACAACAGGGAGCAAGCAAGAACCAATCAATCAATGTACAAGAAGAATGGTGAGTTTTGGTTTGGTTCGGTGAGATTTGAGGGTGAAAAGAAGCTTACTTTGAGAATGCCCTTTTCCGGGTCTGAAGCTATATCGGGAATAGTGGAACCGGCCATGAGATAGAACAGATTCAGAATAAGGTTGCTTGATTTCCGGAGAATGTTGTAGGCTTCACAACAGTAGGATTTGAACCTTGTGTAGTATTGGCTGCAAAAACATAACACAGAGTAAGTCTTGATGATATACACCTCTCGAGCCACAAGATTTATCGAGTTGTATAAATCTTCTGCTACCTTTCTGCTCCTCCCATGGCTTCCACCATTTCTTTGCAGAGTTTCATCGGTGGAGGGAACGGTTTAGGATCTCTACCGAGAATAAATCCGAAATCAACGTGGAAGAGACGACCATCATCTGTAAGCAGGAGGTTGTCCAGGTGTCTACATATAAAAAAAACAGACCATCACAATTTGAATCCAAAGCGTATCTATAAAGCAAGTACGACTTCTTGAACACACAAACCTGTCTCCAATCCCAAGTATATATGTGATCACAGAGTAGCCAGCACAGCTTTTTATAAATGTCTCGAGACAAGTGGCTGTTATCCCGAAAGGAGCATGCTCATCAGGATGAAACTTCTGCAGATAGCTTGTTATGCTTCGGTGCTCTGAGAGAATCTGACCATGCGAAAGCACACATCTTAGGATAACTGAACCAACTTTTCCAAGAGTAAAAATCAGATCAGTCTTAAAATTACTGTACCTGAGCCAAAGAACGGGATGGTATGAATTCCAACATTCCTTCGTCGTGTCCAGTTGCTAGGACCTTATAAGGCGTAAGGCACAGATCGAGATTTTCCAGCTTAAGCAGTCTATCCATGAGCCAAACCATTTGAACAACCTTATAGAGGAAACAAATAAATAAAGTCACAACATGAACAAAAGATCCACGACAATATGATGCAATATAAATATACATACCAGTTGGTCTTGCCGGAGATCATCTCCTTTCTTAAATATAACTTTGCAACTTCCTTCGTCTTCTGTTCGGAAAGTTAGCCGCAGAGGATGCAATGCACTTTTAAAGAGAGTTGATTCTGCGGCCACAATCCCCTTTATGAGAACACTAGGGGTAAGCGGTGATCGTATAGGCTGAAAAGTAAACCAAATCCAAAAAATCAATACAAAAAGGTCAGCAGAAACTTGGACTCGGACAGTCTTTGTATAGACATTCCATTTCAAGGCATTTGCTGCAAGTTAACAACACTGTAGTGAAGGTACCTCTTCAAAGTAAGTGAGTTCGCTAAGGAGTCCAGTTAAAAGCTGCCTAAGCTTCTCAATCTTTTTCTGGGTGTTTCCACGTACATTTCTAACGTCTCGTGTAATGGAACATAACTGAGCAGTCAATTGTGTTTGGCTCACCAAACTTTGCCACAGTTTAGATCCATCTTCTCCGTTAACACCAGCCGGCAGCTGAAATCAAAGCAAATATCAATCTAGAGCAAATCTCACTTGACGAATAAAGCAGCTCAATTCCTTTGGCCCAAGGACACAGATTACAACGTGAGGTGATATTTTTGTAGTTACACAACCCTGTATATGTCGTTTTAGAAGTTTCCTTATCATTATTGGGGAAACCACTACTCCTCTCACTAAAAGTAAGGATTACCATATTATCTTCACTACATAGTTTATCGAGACAAAACTTTAAGCAACCTGGCACTGTTAATCAGAACCCACATCCCAAACTTAAAGGGTCTGAAATCTGACTTTTACAAAGACAACAGAGGCTGACAATGATTGATCTATATATTCAACTCATCTTAAAGGGGAAGGAAACAGAGTAAAATAAAGGTTAGGTCCACACCTTGTTCATACTCTCGTTGAGTAACTCATATGTGCTGTAAAATCGCTTGTTATAGACATGGTCAGTCAGTTCCACAGCAACATACCAGCGAAGAAAACTGGCCAACTCAATATTCTGTAGCGCTAGAAGTTTGAAAGAAGAATAAAAGAAAACAGTCAATGTACATGGAACACATATAAATCAGCTACATATAGAAAAAAATCAACATAATTTCATGGCTAAAAGTTCAGAACATACCCCGTTGGACAAGGAATTGTGAAAGCCGAGACCTATCCGAGCGTTCAAAACGTAGAGCCTGAACCAGCTGAAGCAAGTAACACTGGAGCTCTTCATCATCAGCTCTTTCAAGGACACTCACAGCATAAGCTCGAACCTATCAGTAGGTGTAGTGAGAAATTAACAAACATAATAAAATAAACGACCAGAAGAAAGTAAAATTGGGCACTCGAAGTACCTCTTCACTTTCAAATAGAGGAGACAATAGCTCCAAGGCATCACACACATCAATAGTTTCCCACTTGTACATCAGTTGAATTGCCTGCTTTGCTTCCTGCCAACATTGGAAGATCGATCATGCAACGTTAAAAAATAAGAACCATGAAAATTGTACAAAGCAAAAGATGTACGCTTACCTGAACATCACTCCACTCCACACAGCGAAGAAACTTTGTCAGAGCTCTCTTCTCAGACATCAGAGAGAAACGGAACTTCCAAAGAAGCTGTCTTTCATCTCCACTTAAAGTCCTTGTCGGCGGATATTTCAGAACGCATTGTATAGATCTTCAAAAGAAGAGCAAAGAAACACCTACTCGTGAGATTATATGCGAATATATTTCCCAATAATATGATTGAAAAATGAAAAAGCTGTTTCTCTAAAGAGTGCCACGCAACTTTAAATTCAACCAAGTGAGAAAAAGATCTCATTCCAATCTTACTTGCGCTCGACAGAACTTGGCTTGAGATCCCTGTCAATAATGCCACGATCCAAGCTCCTTGCCAGCTTTAGTTGTTTGTGCTCTGAAGGATTAAACTTTCCCAGTTCTGTATCCCAGACAGTAACAAACTCATTTGTTGAACCTATTGGGGAAGTAATCAACAAATTGGCTCCAGACTCCTAGAAATCAACAGCACATAGACATAACCGCATTAATCATTACAATATAAACAAGACACACACGAAGAAATTTTTATGTTCAGCCTGAAAGTGAAGATTGTACCTGAAAAACAACTCGATGTTCAAAACTACAGAAGTCGATAACCAAGTAGAGATGTGAGTTTCCATGTTTGGAGCTTTCTTGTTCCTTGATCGTATCCAAGGATTTCAACATAAGTCGGTCCAGCCATTCGATGCTTTGGATCTGCCCCCTTTCAAACTTATTCATGAGCTTCTCCAAACGCTCAAGCTCCCCTCGCTCATGCCGTGGAACCTAGATTATAACAAATTCACAGAAACCCCCAAGAAGTAAGGAAGTCAGCATCAAGAACAATATTTCGAAACATAAATCAAGTACTGAGTGAGATTCATCAGGAAACCTTTCCAGGAGTAGAAGTAGGAAATGAACCATCCGCTTCCTTCCCCTGCCACAGCCTAAGCTTCTGCTTTCCTGATTTCATTTGCATTTTGCTGTTAAAGAGAAGGATTGTGGCACCACCAATAAGTCCCTCGGCTTTTCCACATGAAACATCCCATACCTGACATTACCAGAAACTCTTCGATAAACAGAAAAAAAGGATGACGAAACCAAGAAGCAATGGGGACTGAGATTTGTTTACTGTGATCGCAAGTTGCGAGTGGGCAGTCAAGTCCCGGTATTTAGAACTGAGAGTGATGAGTTCGTTCCAGCAGTATGGTGGTCCTGTAGTGTTCAATCTGGAATTAAGAACAGAGCTATATGAAACATGAAACTCCTCTACAAAGGCCATCAACATCACAACACAGCACAACGCACTCTATGAGAAAGAACATAAGAAGCAGATGAAACCTTGTTCTCATGGGAAGGCCAAAAGGAGCTCCATCAATATGCAATGCACACTCAATGTAAAGCTCTGGTTTTTTATCCTCTGACACGGAGATAACTCCTTAACAAAAAAAAAACACAACCCAAACCAACAAAGTAAGAAATTAAAGGATCAAACATCTCAAGAACTGAACACATTTCACTGAAAATTTGAGTATATATAGCAAGAATAAGCAAGTTCCGACATGAATTCTTAAAATCTACACACCAAGCAATAAAATGTTCCCATAGAGAATCAGAAACACGAAACCGAAACATTCGATTCAAATTTACTTGGACCAGTAATCAAATATTCAGTACCCGAATCAGTAGATTTCTTGACGGGGAGGGTCCCTTCAAGCTTCTCGATACGGAAAGTGACGGGCGAATTGATATCGCAGGAGAGGAAGAAACGAAACTCGCTCGCACCCATTGGGGGATTTTTAGACGATCAGAATTAGGGCTTTTCTCATTTTGCGGAATCAATGGATTTGAAGGAAAGTGAAGCTTGAAAATTCGAATTCGATGCACAAAAGCGACGTAAATGTCTTTGAGTCCTTCGAGAGAAGCACCGGAGATTGATCGGCCTTCTGTGTTTGAATGTATCCGATGAAGTCTTCACGTAGACGGCTCCGGGAAGTCTTGACATTAATAAAATTATATTTTAGTGAAAAACAAAATTTGGAGCACATCATATTATTGTAACTATTTAATTTCTTTTTAATAACGTCATATTTCATTATTAAGGATTGGAGTTTACAAAATCACCATGTACATCATTTTAAAGGACGACAAAAAAAGATCATTACAAAGAAATTGAGGAACATAAAAATAAGGGAAATTGGGTTCTATAACCATATTAGTAAGCTAAATTCATCATCTAACTATAACAAAATAGGTGATATGATATTCTCTGTATATTATACAATATATACAAAAATATCTCTTTTTTTTTCCGTCATCTTCCTCTCTACTCTTCTTATCGCCCCACCTTTTCTCTTCTCTTTCCCTCATATTCTCCTCTATTCCCCTCTCTTCCCCTTCCCTCATTTCCTATTTTCTCCCGTCTTCTTCTCTCCCTTCTTCGTTCATCTCCTTCCTTTTTCTCTTCTTCTAATTTTTTGCAAATACTATATCAAACGATACTATTCTATAAAATTGAGATATAATATAGTAGCTATTATAGTATAATATATGGATATTTTTGACAATTGATAATGAATCATGGTTAGTTTGTAAATTATCCATACACTATGGTTATATTCTTTATTTCAACTCTCAATATGGTTATACATGCAAAAAGCCCTAAAAATAACATAATAGATGGGGTAGATTATTTTGCCAAATTATCTGCTATTAGAGGTTTATCCGAGTGTTGCTCAGAATTAATTAAAAATCCAATTTCTAAATTTCTAATTTTATATATTTCAATGGTTAGGTTTATCCTTTTCTTTATTTTATAATACTTGATATTAGGTAATAAGGCACTCTGTGCGAAGGGAAATAATAATTATTTATCTAAATTCAGTATAATTTAAAATCATATAATATAATTAAATTTATATAAATTTTATATAATATTATATTATAACATTAACAATATATGATTTATGAAATATAGAACAATTTAATTATTATATAAATTAATTTAAAATTAAATATCATGCATAACACATGATATAGCTGGATAGAAATACGAAGTCGCCATAGATTTTCTATTTTCTATTTTTCATGATTGATGATATGATTCAGCATTTTCACCAATATTTAAGATTTAGATATATAATTTTTGTATATATATTTAATTACTTTTGACTCTTAATATTATTTAAATAATTTGTTACTTATCTACTAAATCGAATGAATTAAAAAAAGACACAATTTTATATTTTTAATTTGAAAAAATATATTTTTATCTATAAATTATCTCTTTGTAAAAGAAAAGAATAATTATTGACTCCAAAAACCTATAATCAAAAACTATTATCTAAAATATAATAATAAAGCATAATTGAACTAAAATATAATAATAAAGCATAATTGAATATATGATAAATTATAAGTTGGGAGTATAGTGTATACATAATAAAGCGATATATTAAATTTAAGATGTAATATGGTTAGAGTTTTGATACGTTTTTTGCTATGATTGATTATATGAAAAAATAATGTGATAAATAAAATTTAGTATAATTAGCTTCTATAAAAATATTGATGTTTATCCATCTTATATATTATTTTTACTCTAAATAATTTTTAAATATTGATGATTTATTAGACAAAAGTGTTACTGTCATTTCTACTCAAATCTTTAGATATATATATTTTTTAAATTAACAAAATAAATTTGAATTAATATATTACTTATATCTAAATTAGATTAGTGAATGAGCCATAAATTAAATTACTTATATCATTAACATATATCAAACACAATAAATTTCATTTTCATTAAAATTATTAATAAATTCTCAATTAGCTCATGATTATATTATATTAAATATTAAATACTATCTATTGTATACTAAATTTTAGAAAGAGTCTAAATTATGAGCTAATTGTGAATTTACTTTTGGAAATAATCAATTAAATTGAATTATTATTATTTACTTTTATTTATTATGATTATAATAAACTCAAATTACAATCAACTTTTATAATGATTAGAATGAACTCAAATTATAATGATTTATTTTTATTTATTAATAATTTGAGTAATTTATATTTCATTTTTAAAATTCAAATTACAATACATGTACAAAAAAATTTATATATTTTTTATTATACAGATGATGTGATCATTTATTTACTTTACAAGAGTAAGTTAAAATGAAAAGAAGAGAAAAATATTTTTTTGTAGAAAATTTAATTAATGAAATAATTACTATGATATATTTTTGGTAAGCAATATAAGAAAGAAAATATCTTAATAAATTAAATGCTGATTTATCAAATGAAAGATAAAATATGTATGAACCTAAAATATATAATGACATATCATGTAATTAGTCTAGTAATTTAAGTCTTTTTAAAACAATTAGCTGAAAATGAATGTGGGATTGACACATCAGCATAATATCATCACTGTAAATACTTTTAAAATGAGGCTACTCTCTAAAAATACTTCTCAATTAATATATAAGAAATTATTATATTTATATGTTGATGTAAGTATTTATGTTTTTTCACTGAATATTTCTATCCAATTGAATTTTCTTTTATTTTTAACTTATTTTTAGCAAAATGAACAAAGTAATTTCACCACCAATTTCATTTACTCTTTTTTTTATTCGAAATAGTATTCTTAATTTTAGTTCGAAGAGAATTTATAGAGTTATTTGTTAATCTACTTTTTTTTTACTTTATAATTTTGTATATCTATCTTACTATTATATTTACCTTTTCAACATTTGTTTTGTTATTTTTAAAATTTTAGATATTGTTTGTTTCTTTATTAGTTTTAAATATATAGACCTATTATGAAGTTATTTTTCTACTATAAATTGTGTTAGTTATTGAAAAACTTGTTCTTATACTTACATGTTGTCATATGTATCTATATCTTTTCACTAAATATCTTTATTCATTGTATTTTTTATTTGATATTGGTTATTTTTAACAAAATAAATAAATTCACCATTAATTTTACTTACTCTCTTTATTTCTTATTCGAAATCATATATTTATATTACTATTATGTTTAACTTTTTATATATGATTTTTTTTTAAAAAAAATTGAATTTTTAAATGTTGATTTAGTTCATTTATTATCATAAATTATGTATATTTATTGTAAAATTATTTTTAATATAAGTTATGATTTGTTAATTGTTTAAAAACTAGTTCTTATACTTATAATGTGTCGTACATATCTATATCTGCTTGCTGCATATTTTTATTCATTTGGACTTTCATTTTTGTATCACTTTTTATACTTCAGAAAATCCTACCGAATGTCGAGGCGATATACTAGTATTCGTCCTAGTCAAATGATCAAATTTAATTATTTATTAAATTTTAACTGGTAATATATTTTTGCGATACTTAATTGGGTATTCAAAGTGAAGAAGATATTTTTTTTTGAAAAGAGATATAAAAATATGTGGTATAGATAATATATGAAATTAATTAAATTTGGTCAAAAATTGATCAAAAGTTTAATCAAATATTTCGAAAATGGTCAGGATTTTTTTACTTATTAACACTTTGGTTAGAAATTTGGTTAAAAATCAATTTGTTTTCTTGTAGTGGTAATATAATAGAAATGTGAAGATGTGAATCAATCCGGCAAAATAGTACAATGAGTTGAATGTACTAAGGTAGTGTAATAGAAGCGGTTGTGTTCGCCAGCTGTAGTTGAAGCTTCCCACACTGTACTCGGCGAGCATCACAGTATAAATCATCGCCAAAGTTGTGTTCCTAAGGATGGTGAAAGTTCAGGAGTGAAGTCTCACTGTTGTTGTCGCTGTCGCCCTTGCCTGATCCGCCATAATAAGAGAGAGAAAAGAAGCAACTGAGGGCACATGTTGCTAAGAAGATGGTAATATTTATATAAGTGATGAAAAGTCAGGGATCACTCTTTTTTTTTATAGTAAATTTGGAAGTTTTAATTGAAATTTTCTATTGATATCTTAACCGTACAAAATGGGTTCATAACACACCGTAAACAAACTAAAACCTGAGAAATTTAAACATTACCTTGAAAACAAAAGCAATCAATTGCAAATAAACAAATCGCTTGTTATAGACATTTGATGTATTTTGACCCAAAAAAAAACGAAAAGACATTCAATGTATAACTCATGGAGCAAAATATAAGTCAATTATATAGAGAAAAAAAAATCAATATCATTGCATGGCTAAAAGTCCTTCCTTCGGTAGCTTCTTTGGTTCCATGGCTTAGTATATATCTTCAAAAGAAGAGCAAAAAAAACACCATACTCGTGAGATTATATGCGAATATATTCCCCAATAATATGATAAAAAAAAAAAAAAGGAAGCTGTTTCTCTAAAGAGTGCCACGCAAATTACTTTCAACCAAGAAAAAGAAGAAGATTTCATTGGAACATAATGCCACACTTACTTGCGCTCGATAATGCTTGGCTTGAGATCGATCTCTGTCAATAATGGCACGATCCAAGCTCCTTGCCAGCTTTAGTTGCTTGTGCTGAAGGATTAAACTTCCCCAGTTCTGTATCCCACACGGTAACAAATTCATTTGTCGAACCTATTGGGGAAGTAATCCACAAATTGGCTCTAGACTCTTAAAAATCAGCAGCATATAGACATAACTGCATTAGTAACTTCAATATAAGCAAGACACACATGAACATGGAGAGATTTTTTATATTCAACCTGAAAGTGAAGATTGTACCTGAAATACAGCTCGATGTTCAAAACTACAAAAGTCGATAACAATGTACAGATGTGATTTTCCATGTTTGGAGCTTTCTTGTTTCTTTACCCACATCCCAAGTTCAAAGCGTCTGAATTCTGACTATTACAAAGGCAACAGAGGCGGGAGAATGATTGATCTACATAGTAAACACAATAAATAAACGTTAGGGTCCACACCTTGTTCATACTCTTGTTTGAGTAACTCATCGTAGTTGTAGTAGTTTCAGGATTCACCTTCTCTTCCATCACCAAGTTCTTCAGCCTGAATGCATATCATGGAAGATCAACATACCGGTCTAGAAAACTGCGGTTAACTGTAAGAATCAATTTTGAAAAAGAATAAAAAAACACCTTTTCCACTACTTAAGCCAAAACAACTCTCGAAAAACAAGAAAAAGGAAAACTGCTCATATTTATGATCAAATTTGGTGCTTTTTGATCCCCAGTTGCTATGGAGAACTGGAGTGTGTTCCTCCCCCGGTGTGCTATATCGTTGTGGGAATACCTGAGGCAAGTAGCTAAGCGAATAGGGCAGCTTGGTTTGGTTCGGGCCAGAGATTTTGGTTCAAATCCAATTCGTGGTACCACCCAAGCGAATGTGCAATTCAATTTTTTACTTATTCAATGAAGGATTTGAACCTATACCAAAGGTTTAGAAGACCTATGTCCTATCCATTAGACAATGGACGCTTTTCGCTTTTTTTAACTTTACAATTGTTAAAAAAAAATGTGCGAAATTTAATAGCAATTGCGTATTGAATAGTAAAGAAAGCAGAGTGATATATATACTAGTGATGTTGGCTATGTAGTAACTGACCATAAGTTTAAAAAGAGATTGAATCCGAAACCCAAACTATATATACAACAAAGCGGCTATGTAGTAATTGACCATATCTTAAGAGACTGAATCCTCAACCAAAACTCTATATACTACGAAGATAATCATTGGTTCTTTTGGATGTGGTTCTATTGTCAAACCAACACAAGAAAACAAGAGTTTGTGATAAAGATTGTATAAAGAAACATATAGCTGGTGATGTGACTGAGAGCAATGAGAAGACTCTGTCTTCAGGCTGAAACTTCCTTGATCTTCAGGCTGAGACATACATGTGTATATACATCAAATCAACCTGAGTAAACTCGATGATTGTATAAATATAAGTCACCATAATTTGACATGAATATATTCATCAAATCAAGCATGAGACATACAGGTGTAGTGAGTATATTCATCAAATATATTCTTCCTTGATCTTCAGGCTGAGACTAAACCTGAGTAAACACGAATGATTGTATAAATATAAGTCACCATAATTTGACATGAATATATTCATCGAATCAAGCATGGAAAGTCCAACTATAGACTTACATTAACAAGAAAGAGTATTGAGCAAGGAACAACATTCATAAGGCAAAAAGAGAGCTAAACATTTCAGAGTTTTCCCATAATGGAACAAAAAAAGAGCACAGAGAATACACAGAGTCAATCCTTACGAAACCTAAAGCCTTGTCCAAAAACATTGGTTACTAGCGAAGTAGCTAACATTGTCTTAAGTTGGTACACTATCATCAATTTGTGGTACATAACTGATAGAGTCAGGTTTTACCCAAATAAAACTACTGCAAGTGCACAGCAAAAGCAGTTGTAGTACAAGGGGTATCGAAATCCCAAGAGAGTAATGCAGACTACACTATCGAATGTAGATTCGGATTAAGCTAAGCAAAATATGATGTATGTAATGCGAATGAATGAATGAAAGTAAGCAAACGATTGTGTGAGATGATCTAAGTTCAAGAAGACTAAAAGCGCTAAGTCAGGGTAATTCGCATGTTGAATCCAAAAATGTATGATGCATGAAATTAGGAATGATTAAGACCGTTTTAAACATGAATCACTGATGTATAACTAATCAATTCTCATTGCAAAAGTTATCTATGCCTAAATCACAGAGTTTCAAATCTCTTTGCAAACCCTAACAACCTAAACATGCAGGATTGATCAGATTCAATTGTTTACAAAACTCCTAAGCCAAATCTCTTTGCACTAAGTTGCTTTGCTCATCAAATACTAGTTCAGGTTATGAATAATGCTCTCACATATATTTAACAACCTATGATTTTCGGATTCCTAGATGATGTGTCTCAGAAATTCGATTTTAAAGCAAGCAGAGACGAAAAACCATGAGATATTCCTAACAGATAGCGATTCTACACTCTTTTCATCAACCTTTGAAAAACCCTAACTTAACTAGCAGATTACTCAGACATGATTATGAGATCACAAAACATAACTGAATAAAATTGCATTAAGAGAAAGAGTAAGAAATAAAGAGGGTTCGAAATCTTCTCAAAAGAGTACATGATTTGTCTCCCCAAAAAGCTCTGAATAAATCTCTCTCTAAGCTCTCTGAATTCTCAAAAACTAAGATCATAGCCAACAATGGCTGAAAAACCTAATAAATAGAGGCTAAACACGATCTGGGGTCTTCATGTAAATAAAGGAACTTCTGGGCTAATTCTGTAAATCTTCTTCATACTTTTAATAAAACAGCCACGCTCCTTCCTTGATGGGTGACGAGCGTCACCAAAGGTGGTGACGAGCGTCACCATATGTGATACTTTATGCTTCGAGCTTGGTACTTCGTGGCTTCAAACCAGAATGCTCCAAAAGGTTCCAAAATCTCCAATTATGCTCCAGACATGCTATAACCTGCAAAGACTCTTCTAGGACTCTAAAAAGACCAAAAAGACTCAATAAAAAGGACTTATATCATGGTTAAAAACCATAAAAACCATGATATATCAACTCCCCCAGACTTAGCTTTTGCTTGCCCTCAAGCAAACATCAGACAAAGAATAAGGTCAAAGTTTGAAAACAAAAAACAGTCAGTCAGTCATCAGGAACACCACACTAGTTAGAGCTTTCGAATCCACATACCACATAGTCAACACAAGATCAAATTTCAGTCTAATCATCACAAGCTTAGCAAATCTCTCAAGTCCAGTCCAAATACCTTCAAGAAATCCGAAATTTCTACTGCTAACTCCTTATTTTTTTAATCTAAGTGTGAAATCTCATCAAGGCTCTATCATCTCAATCACTTTACAGATTCTTTTCCCTTCCTAACAACTGAACAAATAGATCTCAACACAACTCTCCTATTTTCTCTTCCCTTAATCTTTTCCTTAGGATATTTTCGATTTTTCACTTCTTTTTCTCAACTTTTACAGTCTAAGATATGGTGCTACTCAATACTTGTGTTCCTTGTGAGGAGACAGGTTCTTGAATGTGTTCACTACTGTTGTTCCTTGTGAGGAGACAGGGTCATGAATGCACCATTCTTTGGACTTAATCTTTTAAAAACTACATAAGGGAAGATCAAAGAGAGACTGCATTTTAACCTTATTGTCAGTGCTTAAAGAGAAAATCAAGATCAATAAGAATCAATCACCAGAACAAGAAGTTTAAAGTTCATTAAGGTGGAGCTAACAACAAATTTTTCAGACTCTCTAAGAACCTAAACCTTCATTGCTAGACTGATCTACCTATGACTTTCAACTTAGTGAGACTTATAATCGACTACTGTGGCAATGGTTCTTATCAGCAAAAACGTCCTATGGTTAGTTCCAAGAAAAATTGACAGTTTCAAAAATTTTGACTCTAGAAAAACAGGTTTTTGACTCAACTTTAAGACTCTATAAACATGACACAAAGCACACAACGTCAGTAACCACCTCCCCCAGACTTAAACAACACTGTCCCTAGTGTTATTAAGCCAAGAGTTGGTCAGAAAAATGAATGAGAAGTCGAAAAACCAAGTCAGAAAAGTGTTACCTCGCGTGGGGTCGGGTGACGAGCGTCACCAGTCTGGTGACGAGCGTCACCACGACCTGTATTGCCCAATTCTTATGTCAGATGTTAATTAACGAAGTGTTTGCATGTGTACTCGAAAGTTAGACTTTTTGAGCATTCAAACACATAATTAACAACATCCAAACATAGCAAAAGTATCCTGGTTCAACAATCTCACAAAACATCATCAAAGAAACTGACAACTGACTCAAAGTAAACATAAAAATGACTCAAGAGAAAGAAAAATAAAAGGGAAAAAGGAACAAGTAACCAGATAGTGAAGCCTCAATCCTCATCCTCGCAAGGCTCAGTGGTGTAATGGGGGCGGACACAACCACAATTGCTAAGTGTAGCAACAGCATCCCAGAGTCCCTCAAAGCTGTCAATGACATACTCCTGAAAAGCAGCCATATCCATGGGTGTCTGTGGTCGTGGAGGACGCCTGAAAGCAGCAGAAGAACCACTCTGGCGTGTAGAAGGTCCAGCATCAGCAGCAGCGGCAGTATAAGCAGAGGCGCCAGCTGTAGCAGCTCTAGCAGGGCGCAGAGTCAAGGGGCGCAGAAGAGTCTGTGCTGGCATGAAGAATAGCTGGCGTGGATCTCCCTGAATAGTAGTGAAGGCTCTCTGTGGCAACTTAATGCCAACATACTCTCCAAAAGTGGTAGTGAAAGTCCAGACAACTCCAATCTTCATCCAAGTGACATGGCGCAGATACTGGTCATCCATAAGTGATCTGTCACTGCGCAGACTGCAAGGTGTGACATCGATCTGGAAATGATGGAAGATCGGTGTCAGCAAGCTGCCAACACTCTTAGTCTTCTCCCCTGGACTGGTGAATGGCTTGGTCTTCAAGGAGACCAGATGCTCAGCGAAAACAGCGCCTAAGTTGGCGCGAACCATACTATCAACGGGTATCGAATCATCCAGCATCTCATAAAGTCCGTAGTAGAGGAGAATCAGCTCACTAACTCGAGTCTTGCTGGGCACATACTTGCACAGAATGGTATGACCAAAGAGGCGCAGAATGTACCTCAAAACCGGATGTCGAACCTCTGTCTGCGTGCTGGTCTTGCTGTCATAGACTCCATTCCCGAACTTGGACCAGAATGTCCGCATATGGGTCCACTGAGAGGGAAGGAGAACGCCTGTGGAATGGTCAGAGAAGCCCTATATCCCACAAAGCTCCATCAGACTGATCCGGTATCGAACTCCTCGGATCAGAAATGTCATAGTGCCTTCCTGCGCACGCTTCGCCAGCTCATTTGCGTAGTAGACGCGAACTGTAGAGAGAAACTGGCGGACCAAATCTGGGTATAGATCGTACTGCTGGAACGGCATAGTCCCCATCCCAATGCGCTCCAGAATCTGAACAACCTCCTCGAAGATCCCCATCTTCTGCAGAACAGCAGGATCCGCGAACCGAGTGGGGATAATCTTAACTCCCAGCCACGCATTATAGAACAGCGTGTCATATTCATCCCACTCCTCCTGAATATCACGGAACACACAGGTGTCTCGGGACACTTCTTGCTTCGGAGTCCCTGCCCAAGCCACTCATGAGGCTATTTTCCGATCTTCTCGTTTGGGCCATGGGGGCCTGCAAACCGGGTGCTGACTGAAGGAATCTGTAGACCCTGTTGCAGTACTGGAAGACAAGCTTTGCCTTGGTCGTTTCTCCTGACGAGGCATCTTGCAGATCTTAAAAACCGAGTGGATATTCAGAAAGAGGAGCAAAATCCGCACGGATTAGACTCTTGAATCACTCAATTTGGTTTAGAAAATCAAAAGTTAGGAAATTCTCAATTTTTTCTAAGTGTTCGAGTTTAAACAGTTGTTCGACGAAGAAGAAGAGAGAAGAGTTAATATCCGGGTTTGACTTTGACGGGTGACGAGCGTCACCATAAGGGTGACGATCGTCACCATTTTTTTTATTTTTTTATTATTATTTTTTTTTTTAACTGAATGAAATTCTAATTACTAATCCTAAGCACGAAAATAATAACTAAGTGTTATATCTACAACTTACCAGTGGGTTGCCTCCCACTAAGCGCTTGTTTAAAGTCATTAGCTTGACTTTGGTTGACTGTTTAGACAGCTGGTGCCTGATCCAGAGACACAATGTGTCCTGCTGGAATCTCTGCTTGTGCCCAGTAGTGCTTCACCCTTTGTCCATTGACTGTGAACTCCTCTCCTTTGGAGTTAATCAGGACAATTGCACCATGTGGGCGAGCTTCTTTGACAGTGTAAGGACCTGACCATCGAGAACGCAATTTACCAGGAAAAAGCTGTAAACGAGAGTTGTAGAGTAATACCTGGTCATTGGGCTCGAAATGCCTGGAGATGATCTTTTTATCATGATATGCCTTTGTCCTCTCCTTGTATAACTTGGAGTTTTCATAAGCCAGATATCTGATCTCATCCAGTTCATTGAGCTGAATCAAACGCCTTTCTGCAGCAGGTTTCAGATCGAAATTCAGCTTCTTGATGGCCCATTCAGCTTTAATGCATCATCCAGCTTTGCAGACCAATCTTTCCTTGTCTTCCCAACTGTCTTTTCCAGAATCTGCTTGATCTGCCTGTTGGAAACCTCAACTTGTCCACTTGTTTGGGGGTGATAGGGCGTGGCCACTCTGTGCTGTACACCATACTTCTTCAACAGCTTGTCAAAAACCTTGTTGACAAATTGAGAACCACCATCACTTATGACAATCCGCGGGACACCAAATCTGGGAAAGATAATGGTCTTAAACAGCTTCAAAACCACTGCAGCATCATTAGTAGGAGTAGCCAACGCCTCTACCCACTTAGATACATAATCTACAACAACCAGAATGTATCTATTCCCATAAGATGAGGGAAAAGGTCCCATGAAGTCAATACCCCAACAATCAAAAACTTCAACTTCCAGAATGAAGTTCTGTGGCATCTCATGTCTCCTGCTGATTTTTTCTCTTCTTTGACAAGTATCACAGCTTGTGATGAAGGCTTGGGCGTCTCTGAACATAGTAGGTCACCAAAATCCAGCCTGCAAAACCTTAGAGACAGTCTTGAATGTAGCAAAGTGTCCAGCATATTCTGATCCATGACTGTGAAAAAGCACGTCCTGAACTTCTTCTTCTGCTAAGCATCTTCTGTAAATACCATCAGCACAATGCTTGTAGAGGTATGACTCATCCCAATAGAATCTCCTAAGTTCTCTCAAGAACTTCTTCTTAGCATAGCCTTTAAAATCATGTGGTTCATCCTCTGCAGCAAGATAATTTGCAATATCAGCATACCAGGGCCTCTTTGGATCATGTAAAGCATAAACAGGCTCTTTAAAAGCCATCCCCAAGCTTGCACAAATCGCAGATAAGTGTTGAGATTGGTGACGAACGTCACCTCCCTCGTATACTTTGGTCGCGACTATGCTGGATTGGTGACGAGCGTCACCCTCCTGGTGTCGCTCGTCACTCCCCTGCAGTTTCGTGAAAATTGCAGGTCTTCAATACTTTCCTCCTGTTCTCTGGTTTCTACCAAGTAAACATTCTCTTCAGGCAAAAAATCATTGATTGGAACACTGTCTTCGACCTGGATCCGGGATAAATGGTCAGCAACTCCATTCTCAACCCCTTTCTTGTCCTTCACTTCAATATCAAATTCTTGAAGAAGCAGGATCCATCTTAACAGCCTTGGTTTTGCATCTTTCTTATGCATTAGGTACTTCAGTGCTGAATGGTCAGTATGAACCACGACCTTGGAGCCAACAAGATACTGCTTGAACTTCTCAAAAGCAAACACAACAGCTAACAATTCTTTCTCAGTTGTTGCATAATTCTTCTGAGCATCATCCAAAGTCCTACTTGCATAGTAGATGGCGTGGAGTTTCTTATCTTTCCTCTGTCCCAGCACTGCTCTAACTGCAAAATCATTGGCATCACACATTACCTCAAAAGGTAAGTCCCAATCTGGAGGCTGCACAACAGGGGCTGTAACCAAAGCCTGTTTGATCTGTTCAAAAGCGGATTTGCACTCTTCTGTGAACTCAAACTTCACATCCTTGCAGAGGAGAGCAGTAAGTGGGCGTGCTATCTTACTAAAATCTTTGATGAATCTTCTGTAGAAACCTGCATGACCCAGAAAACTCCTCACTGCTTTGACTGAATCAGGTGCTTGCAGACTTGTCATCACCTCAATTTTCGCCCTATCCACCTCTATACCGTCTCCTGAGACTCCGTGGCCAAGTACAATACCATCCTGCACCATAAAATGACACTTCTCCCAATTTAAAACCAAGTGCTTCTCTTCACATCTCTGCAGAACTGCACACAGATTATCCAAACAGTTCTTGAAAGAGGACCCATAAACAGAAAAGTCATCCATGAACATCTCCATAAACTTCTCTATCATGTCTGTGAAAATCGACATCATGCATCTCTGGAAGGTTGCAGGAACATTACACAGCCCAAAAGGCATTCTGCGATATGCAAAAGTGCCATAGGGACAAGTAAAAGTGGTCTTCTCCCGATCATCTGGATGGATGGAGATCTGAAAGAAGCCTGAATACCCATCAAGGAAGCAGTAATACTTGTGATTCGCTAGCCTCTCTAGCATCTGATCGATGAAAGGGAGAGGAAAATGATCCTTCCTTGTTGCTGCATTCAGTTTCCTGTAGTCTATGCACATCCTGTGTCCTGTCACAGTCCTGGTTGGAATCAGCTCATCCTTGTCATTCTTTACCACCGTGACACCTCCTTTCTTAGGCACCACGTGCACTGGACTCACCCAAGCACTGTCTGATATAGGATAGATGATACCAGCCTGCAACAACTTCATGATCTCTTTCTTGACCACATCCTGCAAATTCGGATTCAGCCTCCTCTGGTGCTCAACTGATGATTTCGACTCATCCTCCAAGTGTATCCTATGCATGCACAAGTCTGGGGAGATACCTGAAATGTCATCAAGAGAATAGCCAAGAGCTTTGCAAAATTTTCGCAGCTTACTTAGCAAAAGGGTGAGCTCTGCATTGTTCAATGAAGCATTAACAATAATAGGATATGTGAAGTTTTCTCCTAGAAATGCATACCTTAGCCCTGCAGGGAGCTGTTTAAGCTCAACTTTTGGTGCTTTTGCTGCAGACCAATCACCCATTGTGGCAGCTTTCGCAGATGTGGAGACAAACTCATCCTGTGCAACCAGTTGCATCACTTGTGCAGTAGCATCCATCATCTTTGTGTAGCCTGTTGCAGCAGCATCTAAATGCTCATACTCAGCTGTAGAAGTGGTCAACGCCCTTTCCAAGGGATCCTCTGAACTCATCTCATGGAAGATATGATCAGCAATGTTTGTGAGAACATCCACATAAAAAGTCTGTCCATCTATGGTTGGCCTCTTCATCAGCTTGTCCATTTCGAATTTCATGACTAAATCGCCAACATTCAGCTCTATTCTACCCTTCCTGACGTCAATAATAGCTCCTGCAGTAGCTAAGAAGGGTCTGCCAAGAATCAAGGGGTCTTTGGGTTCTTCTCCATACTCTAGAACCACAAAATCAGTAGGAATCATGCAATCTCCTATTTTGATAGGAACATCCTCTATCACTCATTCAGGAACTCTGACTGATCTATCAGCTAAGACAAGAGATATCCTTGTAGCCTTAAAATCGGTCATCCCCAAACTCTTGGCAACAGAATGAGGCATAAGGTTCACACTAGAACCAAGATCACACAATGACCTCTCAAACTTGTCATTGAAGATAGTGCAGTCTAAAACAAAACTTCCTGGGTCTGAAAGCTTCTCTGGAACTCTGTTCTGAATCACTGCACTGACCTGCTTGTTGATCATCATAGCTCCAACCTCAAGACTCAAGTTATTGGTCACCATCCTCTTCACATACCTCCTTATAACAGGAGTGATCCTTGCAACATCTATTAATAGGATCTCTATCACCAACTTGTCCATGATAGCCTTGCATCTTGCATCTTCAAGCTCTTGCTTAGACTTCTTAGGATGCTTAGGATAGGGTATTTTGGGTTTATACACGGTCTCCTTAGCATTATCTGAAGTCTTAGGCGAAACTGCAGCATGTGGTGTCTGGTGACGAGCGTCACTGGAATGGTGGCGAGCGTCACCCAATTTGGACGAGTCAGGATTGATCACTGGATATGGGTGACGAGCGTCACCCATCTGGTGACGGTCGTCACCAATTTGTGAAGAGTCGGGATCGGGGTTGTGCTCGATGGGTGACGAGGGACACCCATTATTGGTGACGAGCGTCACCCGTGGTTCTTCAGCAAATATTTCTTCATCTTCATACTCTTCCATACTCACGAAATTCCTTGATGTTAAATCCTTCTGCAACACTGGTTGCAGGTTCTTTCCACTCCTCAATATGATGGCATTCACATGGTGTTTGGGATTAGCATCAGTTCTTCCTGGAAGAAATCCTTCTTGCCTCTGAACAGCTCCTGCTGTTTGGACAACTTGAACATCAAGCTTCTTCATATGAGAGTTCAGACTCTCAATTTTTCCATTCAAATCCTGATAGAGCAAATCTATCTTGCCATTAAAGTCCACTGTAAGCTTCTGTTGTCCTTCCAAGATCTGTTCGAACATTGCTTCCATTTTATTCCCTTGTGGAGGTGCTGGTTGATAGGAAGAAGAACCATAGTTTCTGTAATTTCCACTGTTCTGGAATGGCTTCTGATACTCTGTCTTCTGGATTGGAGGTCTAGGAGTGAAACCAGGCGTGCGCTGTCCTCCTGTAAGGGTGTTCTTCTGATTATTGTTGCTGTATCCTCTGTTCCACTGCTGATTCCCATACCTTTGTCCCTGAAAACCACCAGAATTGATGAAATTTACATCCTCCTGCTCAACTTCCTCTGGAGCTTCGAAAGTTTCCACTTCTGCAGCAAAGTGAACTGACTTCTTCCCCACCAAAAGGCTGTGCATATCATCCAACTTAGCCTTAACTTCAGCAATTTGATTTCCATTAGCTACACCAGCTTGTTTCATTCTCTGAAAGTCTGCATTTTTAGTGCTGTTGCTGCAGACCAAGTTCTCAATCAGTCTGATCGCCTCTTCTGGTCTGTTGGTGTTGAAGTTTCCTGCACTTGCTGCATCCAGCGCCATCTGATATTTCCAGTCAATGCCTCTGAAGAAAATCCCAAGTAATTGCACCTGGCTGAAACCATGATGAGGACAGTCCTTTTGATAAGACGTGAACCTGATCCAAGAGGCCTTGAAAGCTTCAGTAGGGCCTTGTGTAAATGATGCAATTTTCGTCCTCATGTCCTCTGATCTTGCATCATCATAGAAATTGTTCAAAAAGGCATTCTTGGTGTCTTCCCAAGTAGTCAATGAAGCAGGTTCCAGTTGCTTCAGCCAATATGCAGCTTCTCCTTCAAGAGAGTAAGGAAAAAGCTTGCAGAACAGAAAGTCATTGCTAACCCCATTGGCTTTGACACTGGAAGCCAAGTCCTCAAATCTCTCTATGTGATCCATATGATGCTCATGAGGTAAACCATGGAAGGGATGCTGGCCAACCAGCTGATAGTAGACAGGTTTAACCTCAAAATCGTTCCTCTGGAAGGCAGGAGGTCGGATGGCAGCTCTGTTGGCATAGAACTGATCAGGTCTGTTGTAGTCACCTAGAGTCCTCTGAACAAAACGCCCATCAGCGTTATTGACAGCAGCAGGGACTCCCACGTTCTCAGCCACTTGTTGAACCTGCTGTTCAACAATAACATTCCCCTCTTGATCAATTCTCTGCCCCTCTTCGTTCCTCCTATTTCCTTCCCTGTCAACCAAGTGACCTTCTGCATCTTCAACCAAGATAAGTGGAGCGACCATTGTAGATTGCTTCTTAGCTTTCCTGTTAGTTCTCTCCAACCTAGCAAGCTCGTCGATGCTCAAAGTCACAAGCTCCTTCTCTTTGTTGCTTCTGGTTCTGCGATTAGGCATACACCTGAAACAGGAACAAAGAAAAGTAGCTGAAAGTCAGTAAACAAATAAAAACTTAGACAAAATCCTAATACTAAAAATCGATAGGCAGCTATTACTCCCCGGAGACGGCGCCAAAAACTTGATAGGGTCAGGTTTTACCCAAATAAAACTACTGCAAGTGCACAGCAAAAGCAGTTGTAGTACAAGGGGTATCAAAATCTCAAGAGAGTAATGCAGACTACATTATCGAATGTAGATTCGGATTAAGCTAAGCAAAATATGATGTATGTAATGCGAATGAATGAATGAAAGTAAGCAAACGATTGTGTGAGATGATCTAAGTTCAAGAAGACTAAAAGCGCTAAGTCAGGGTAATTCGCAGGTTGAATCCAAGAATGTATGATGCAGGAAATCAGGAATGATTAAGAACCGTTTTAAACATGAATCACTGATGTATAACTAATCAATTCTCATTGCAAAAGTTATCTATACCTAAATCACAGAGTTTCAAATCTCTTTGCAAACCCTAACAACCTAAACATGCAGGATTGATCAGATTCAATTGTTTACAAAACTCCTAAGCCAAATCTCTTTGCACTAAGTTGCTTTGCTCATCAAATACTAGTTCAGGTTATGAATAATGCTCTCACATATATTTAACAACCTATGATTTTCGGATTCCTAGATGATGTGTCTCAGAAAATCGATTTTAAAGCAAGCAGAGATGAAAAACCATGAGATATTCCTAACAGATAGCGATTCTACACTCTTTTCATCAACCTTTGAAAAACCCTAACTTAACTAGCAGATTACTCAGACATGATTATGAGATCACAAAACATAACTGAATAAAATTGCATTAAGAGAAAGAGTAAGAAATAAAGGGGGTTCGAAATCTTCTCAAAAGAGTACAGGATTTGTCTCCCCAAAAAGCTCTGAATAAATCTCTCTCTAAGCTCTCTGAATTCTCAAAAACTAAGATCATAGCCAACAATGGCTGAAAAACCTAATAAATAGAGGCTAAACACGATCTGGGGTCTTCATATAAATAAAAGAACTTCTGGGCCAATTCTACAAATCTTCTTCATACTTTTAATAAAACAGCCACGCTCCTTCCTTGATGGGTGACGAGCGTCACCAAAGGTGGTGACGAGCGTCACCATATGTGATCCTTTATGCTTCGAGCTTGGTACTTCGTGGCTTCAACCCAGAATACTCCAAAAGGTTCCAAAATCTCCAATTATGCTCCAGACATGTTATAACCTGCAAAGACTCTTCTAGGACTCTAAAAAGACCAAAAAGACTCAATAAAAAGGATTTATATCATGGTTAAAAACCATAAAAAACCATGATATATCAATAACCTGATACTAAACTGGACTTTTGAGAGACAACCTCAGACTCTAGCATGAGAACTTCACACCATCGAGACAGTTTTGGAATCTTTCTGATTTTTCTGATAATGTTGATGAAACTCTTACTCACCACCAGCTTCTTCAAAACCGCAGAGTTCCTCATAAAGTATACAGCCAGATTCATCTTGATTGTTGGCTCTATGGTTGTGACTGGTGTCTTCATCTCAACAAACTCAAGAGAGGATGAGAAACATTGAGGTACATATGAAAGCTTAATCTCCTTTGTCTCTGGAGGGCAGTCAAATTCCTGACAATACAACCAAAAGAAAAAATTTAAGTGTTTTCTTTGAATATGAATTTGAATGTGATCACATAAGCATTGATAAAATGAGACGCACCATGAAAAGGGACTGTAGATTTGGGCAGCAACCAATAAAGGTTGGCAACAACTCCAAATTATGTTCAGCAAACGAAACATCCAAGCGAGACAAGTTATAAAACAGAGGCAATGATTCGAACTTAGAGTAAATACGGACGTCCTGTGTGTATCGAGAAAAAAATAAGTGATGTAAGAATTTGAACAAGGTTGAAATTATTGAAATAATCTTGTGTACCTCTAGAGCTCGAGCTGAAATGATCATTTCACGGACTGTGGATATCCCAGTGAGAAAACCATGGAACAAAGTTCTCTCCAATGGATCATCAGCATGCACCGCACCAAACTTATCAGTGTTCACCTTCGCAAATGGACCAATACGATGTATTACGAAACTTTTACATATGTAATCACGTATACTCATGTACTCAAGTCTAGGAGAATCGATCTCCACATTAGGATCTTCAGCTCCATCACGTGTAGTGCCTAGTTTGAAGCTTTTAAGTGACTCAGACCTCACACACACAACTTCAAGATTATCTTCAGGATATGTCACTAAAATCAACTCTTCAAGAGCTAAACAACCTGATATTAACGTCCCCAAAAATGAATCTCCATCATACTTGACCTCTTCTAAATGCATAGTCTTTAGAGATGGTAAATATACCACCTCTTCTGATGTGGGAGTATCAAAGGCAACATAATAGAGTGTTAAATTCAAGATGTTGGTTTTTAACTTTTTAATTATCTATTAGAATTTCTTTTTTATAACATTAAACAAATTTTCATTAATCTGTATTCATTAACATGTGAAGCAACTCATAATTGTTAAACAAATTTTCGCTAATTTATAACATCCAAAACTGAAAGAAGAAAAAAATGATTTGAATCTTAACTTAACGTCTTCAGATAGTGATTTTCATCAATCGAAAGTTATGAATCCCAAATTCAGTTGTTGATTAAGTTCACTAATCTGTTTCTATCTCCATCACAACAAAATAATGAACTGTTATATAACTCCAAGGACAATACACATTATAAAATCCAGTTACTTTATGTATTTGAAGCAGATTGATAAACTCAATCTCAATATTTTAGTAAAAATAATTTATATTTTTGTTGGAAAGTTACTACCTCCCATTTTCTAGCTTTGAAGCAAACTTAAACAAATCTACTGAAATTATATAAAGATATGAAATGTTGTTGGATTTTTATTCATGATACCAAAAAAATACGTACGGAGGATATAGTCGGATGTACAAAGTTAAACTTCCAAAATGTTGGGCCGGTCCAAATTTCAGTTTACAAATTAATTAAAATCGAAATCAAAAATGATATGAAAAATTCAAACTAATGAGAGAGTCTGATTAGCTATAGTTATGAACTATGGATGTGTAATCTATGACCTTACTTCTCTTACCTAGTACGACTTTCGTTATAATTCCAAACGTCACCGCCATGGAAGCCAACAAGATCTTGATAATGGTTACAAACACAATGAATCATTTAAGAGTGGCTTTTTTTACTTTTTAGCTTCAACAATGAGCTAATTATGGACGTACTTAGCTTTTTTCAGTTCCAACATGCACGTCACCTAAATCCTTTCATTTCCAACGTTTACTTCTTGCTTATATCACTTACACAGTACCTCTATATATACATATCTTCGAGCATCTCTAAGAAAATATTACATAACCTCTCTTCTTTGTCTGCATCTCTTTCACTCTTCTTCAAAAATGGGAGGTATAGTAAGAAGCATATTGTCTCTAAAACCTCTTCTTCGCTTGCTATTGTCGAAAAAAATCTCAATGACAACAAAGTTGTTCCCATTGAAGCACCGATTGTGTCTTCCTACAACGATCGGATCAGGCCGTTGCTCGACACTGTTGACAGGTTAAGGAATCTCAATGTGATGAGAGAAGGGATCCAGCTTCCGACTATTGTTGTTGTGGGAGACCAGTCCTCGGGGAAGTCAAGTGTTCTTGAGTCTCTAGCAGGAATCAGTTATGATGTGAGTATTGGACTTGGTTATGTCTGCGTGCGAAACCGTATCGGAGAAGAGACCTATGAAGAAGCTAGGATGCAAGAGGAGTCGCTGTTCAGGACTCATACAATGTTATGCTTGATCGATGATGACATTGTTGGCATCCCTTTTTTGGCTCAGAAGCTAATGCTTATCCAGACAACCATGATCTCCCGCTGTTTGCCTGAGATTGTCCGCAAAATCAATCTCAAGATCGAAACCGCTATGTTAGAGTTGAACAAGCTTCCGATGGTAATGGCTTCTACAGGGGAAGCACCCATGGCTTTGTTGGACATCATTGGCTCTGCAAAGGAATCCTTGTCCAAGGAGACTTCTCTGAGTTCCCAGATGATCGCTGAAGAAGAAGTTAAGCTTTTTCAACTCCAACATGCAAGTTACCTAAATCCTTTAAATCCAAGTGTTGTAAATCCAAGTGTTTTATCTCTCATACACAAGCCTAGCAGAATCTCACTTATTCTTAAACATCTCTTCTCCGTTTCTAAATGGGAGGTAGTAAGGAGTATGTTGTCTCCAGATATCGGCAAGTACCTGTAAATTTTTTAGATATCCGAAAATCCGGAAATCCGTATATATCCAAAAGTAAATCAAATTATAAAATTAAATATTCGTTAAAAACTGATGAAACCACAAATACTAAAAAAAATCTCGGATATCTGATTCAGGCCTATCCCTATCTTGTGTATTACTCAACAAATTTTGTTCGGCTTTGTATTTTAGAGATTAGAGACGAGTTTTCCTATAAATAAAATTTATATGGGTCATTATATTTTTGACTAATAAGTATATACTAAGTTAAAAATAATCTTGTGAGTTTCATAAAAATGTATAGAAAGACACAAATATAAGGGAAAAAAATCATTTGGGGAACCCAAGTTCAACCCAAGACACAAATATATAAGCAAAAAAAATTCGTTGGATTTCATAAGGCAAGAGATTGCAAGGATAATCATTTATCCAGAGACTGTTTATTTCGATAGAGTATCTTATAGATTAAAAAGACAAAGAAGGGTAAAATTATCAAAAGTGAACAAAAGGGGTGATTGTGAGAAAATTTAAAAAATGTTAGGGTTCCTTTTGTTTTTCGCAGTCACATAGTTTGCTAATAAACGGACTGGGGATAACTGAAATTAGGGTTTTCAATCAGAATAATGAATACTTGAGGAAGCACGTGAGCGTTGCATGGGTAATTACCGTCCCTCCGCTTATGGTCTGATCTTTAATTTATCCCACATGGGATAATTAGTACCCGAAACACGAGTATATATATATACCGTTACTGATGATGGTAAGGATTAAAGCTCGTAGGACATAGTGGCTTGGGACTATACGGTCTGCTTAAACCAGAGTCCCAATTGTTCACAGACCAGTCCATACTCCTTCTGGCAAGCTTGTCTCTTGACAAATGATCTAGGTCCATTCTCGCGAACATATAAGTGCCACTTTTTATGCTCTGAATTGCCCACAACTTGCTAGCTTGAATATGAATAATTCTCTTTGGTATTGAGTTAACGAAAAAGATTTCTCAACTCTGTGTTTCAGTTCATTTTGTTTATCAAGTTTTCTAACACAAATTCTTACATCGTATAAGGCAACTGTTTGAAATAGTCGGTTCTATCTAATGAGGTTAATGGGGCTCTTGAGATTGAGGAGACGCAACCTTTCGGTAATAGAAACTCTGTGAATACATTAGAGCACCAGTATTGGTGATCTTGTAAATTGAAGCTCTTAAAAAAAATTTTTTTTTTTTGATTTTCAAAAAAAAAAGTAAAAGTGACGAATCGCGTCTCGCCACGTGGTGAGAGATGGTTCTACAGACCCCGCGCGCAGAGAGTCGATGTTGTGGCAGAGTATTGCCATGTCATTTTTTTCTAATTTTTAATTTTATTTTTTTTCTTTAGAATTCTTATTGGATTCACCAATACTCTTGCTCTTAAAGTCGTACTTTTTGTCGGCTGTGATTGATTCGTACAAACTAGAATGGAGAAAAAAATTACTTGAACATATTAAAAACTTGTGACATAATGCACATTCCGATACGTTTATGCGCCTATGTGGAAGTTCATTCTTGGTAATGGGTTCTGTAAGATCTCAAAAATATCCCTTAGAGAAAATAAAGAGATTGTGGGGTAAAAGATTAAGATTGTGGGGTGTGAGGCCTTCATTTTCTCACTTCTCATTTTTGCGAAAATCTCCACATTAGGTTCGCTCTCCCTTCTCTCTTATTTCTCTCTCTAGATTTCCTTGTTTTTGTTAGTCTGGTAGTCTTTGGTTAGATTGAGCCGCCCGTAAAAGCCCGTACAGTAAAGCCTGTGCTGTTAAATTAGAGTTTAGATCGGGATTATCCAGTCAATCGAAGATGAGCCCGCATAGATTATCCAAAGGGAAGGAAAAGGTTGTGACGCCAGTCGGATCAAAGGGCAGTGTGAGCTCGGGTTCAGACAAATCAGATCGGGTGAGAGCACGCGTGATTGGGATAAACTATGAGGCGATGAAAAGAGATCATTTATCGCATGCGGCGGCGCATTTTGAGGAGGCGCAACTAGGAACCGTAGCTCGGGCTGATGTTAGTTATCGAGGTGCCCGTGCTTCGGGACAAATTTGACGAGGTAGGAAGTGCCATCGTCGTATCTGATTAGGACGATGCCGATGAGTTCGAGGGCGACAATGTTTTGGCTGATCAGGACAAGGTCGAGTTCAAAGATGAACAGGTTAGCCTAAGCGAATCAGAGGAGTTTGGGGAGAACGAGATTCTCGACAAGTATACCCCGTATTCAATCAAGACTTTGAGGTGATCCAAAAAGAACGCCCCACGCCCGGACAAGATCTTCGGGATTATCCCAACCCGTACTACATGGAAGCCGTTGAATCAGTTGAAACAAGTTTGCGGGATCGGTCCCGAGGTGAGATTCGTGGTCCCAAGTCAGGAGCAACGACCTTGGGATGCACCGCCAGGCTACATGTGTTTATTCGAACACTTCTTCCTTTACGTTCATCTCTGGTTCCCGCTGCCTCGGGTTCTTCTGGAATATTTCGCAAGGATGATATACACTAAGTTTATACCATTTTAGCATACATTTAGCACTAGTTTTTGATCCTTAAGCATGCATTTTTACATGTTCATGTTCCAATTGCACCCATTTAGCAGTTAGAGTATAATTAGGAGTTGCATTGCATATTAGGTGCATTTCGAGCACTTAGCAAGGTGCATTGGAGGAGTTTAAGGACCAAAGGAAATGCTGGGAGTCACAAGCTGAAGGAACCAAGGCGTGAAGGCTTCATATCGATCAGGATATCGACTTAGCAAATCGATACACAACATACATAGCAACATATCAACATCACACGTCGATACATGCTGAGGAGCTATACCGATTAACACATCGAGGTCCCAAAGTCGACAAGGAGACATAACATGCAAAGAGTATCGAGCTACTCTGGTCGATACACCACCTTCAGAGCATCTGTACCAGTCAGCATATCGACATAGGAACATCTTGATACACAAGCCAAGAAGTGTATCGATCATTGTATCGATGTTGGAGCTCGATAGGCCTTAACTAAAGGACGATTGTATCGAGTAGCATACCGAGGAGATCAACTGAGATGCCTTAGCCAGAGACGACTGTATCAATCAAAGAGTCTGGTCGATACACCCTCCTGTCAACCAGTATCGACCAGTATATCGATGTAACAAGTCAGTATCAGGCGTCCGAACCAGCTCCTTTCCGGTTGATTTCCGGTTTACTAAGGGTTTTTCATGAAAACTATATATAGGTTGTGACCTAAAAATATTATAGAGGATCTTATCATCTTTTACCCTTTGGATAATAGCTTTCTCATTTATATTTCTCTTAGGTTTTCTTGTAATTTCTTGTTGAATCTTGTTCTTTCAATCAAAAGTTGGTATTTATCTAATTTCTGATCATGATTTGTTATTCTCCCTTGCTTTGGGCTGTGATTAGAATCATTATTAGTGAGTAGTTTGCTTAGGGTTTGAGATATGATAGATATAGAGAGATTTAAGGTTAGATTAGTAATCACTTAGTGCTTAATATGATTGTTCCTTCTTATCGATTGTGTTTAATGCTAGATTAGTCCTTGCTAAGTTGATCTAGATCCTAGGGTTCTCTTATGCCTGATAAGTGTTTGATGAATTGCCTGAATGAGTCAAGTAAGAGATTTGCTTATCTTAGCCTAAGGAATCAACTGTCAGGAGTATATTGATAATATAGAATTTGATTAATGCTTAAAATGCTTGCTGATCATGTGTTTGAGTAAATGAATTTATCTTGATTATGTGCTTAGCAAAGTGATTAATGTCAAGGAATTGAGCTAGTTATAGTTGTTAATTTTATGCCTATGAATAATTTGTTGTGGGTTTGTAAGCATCACTAGTTAAGCCAAGAGTCTCCCTTCATCAATAACCCATCTCAAGCCTACTAGTTCTTGATTGTTTGAATTCGAACTTGCCTTAGTTTTTCTATTTATTTTACTTGCTCTTGCTTATTTGAAGTCTCTTTTAGTCATTAGTTTCATAGTTTCAATCACCCAATCATGCTTGCTTGAATTAGATTATCTATTGCATTCTTAGTGTCTTACCTTCCCATTATGGATTGATACCTATATACTATAATGATATGAGTATATGTAGGATTTGAAGTAAAGTAAACTCCTACATCAAATTGGCGCCGTTGCCATTTGAGATTATTCTAAGCATTAGGATTTGTAGATTGTTTGAGATCAAGCTTTTATTTTTGTGTTTGGTTACTAATTGCTCTCTTTGGACTAGAATTTCTTTTGTAGGTACCAAAACACTTGCTCTAAGGCGCCTACAGCTGCTCAACTAGTTCAAGGGACAAGATTTTGGATTCACAGCAGCAACTATTAGTTGTTGAAAGATGGAAGAGCATCCACATGCTGCTGGTTTTGGTCCACAAGGTCCACAAGGTCTTCAAGGGATCCAAGGTTTACGAGGACAGCAAGGTCCTAATGGTTTACAAAGTGATTGGGGTTTGAGAGAACAAAGACAACCTATAGGAGCTGCTGATATACCATCTTTTGCTTCAAAACATGGGATCGCTCCTCCTTTAGAAGACAGTCACTTTGAGATCAGAAAGGGCATGATTGCAATGGTTCAAGACATCAGATTCTTTGGGATGCCTAATGAAGATCCACTTGAGCATTTGGACAACTTTGAGAGGATCTGCTCTATGGCTAAAATGAGTGGCATATCTGATGATGGTCTGAAGCTTAGACTTTTCCCTTTCTCACTTGGAGATAGAGCTCAACTATGGGAAAAAGGTTTGCAGCAAGGAAGCATCACAATATGGGTTCAATGAAAAACTGCTTTCCTAACCAAGTTCTTCTCTCCCTCAAGGACTGCCAGATTTCGAAATGAGATTTACAACTTCCACCAATGGTCCAATGAGAGTTTTGCAGATGCTTGGGAAAGGTTTAGGAGCTTCACAGTCCAATGCCCTCACCATGGTTGCACAAAAGAGGCGTTGTTATCTACACTATATAGAGGTATCTTGCCTAAGATGAGACTACTCCTTGATACAACTAGCAGAGGTAACTTTCTTGCTCAAGATGTGGATGATGGTTTGGTTTTATTTGAGAATATCGCTCACAGCAATGCAAAATATGGTGAGGACCAAGAGGATATTTAGAAATTAGTCTCTTCTCAACTAGAAGCTACTTTACTAGAAGTGAAAGTGCTGAAAGAAAGAATTGATGTTGGATTCCACCAATCACAGCTTCAGCAACAACTTCTGACCCAATATGTTCAGCAACAAGAAGGGGAGAGACAGCCAAAACAACAGCAACCTTCACCTCTTCCTTCCTCCCAAGAACCTGATATGCAGCAAATCTTGAAGCAGATCCTTAACTCCCAACAAACTGGTTTCCAAGAGCTGCAACAAAACATTACAACACAAGCAGCTACACTAAAGGCTGAACTCCAGTCTCAGCTTGAGTCAAAACTCCTCTCTCAGCAAAAAGCCTTTGACCAAAATCTTGAACAACTGCAGCACAAGAATGCGCCCTCTACATCCCACTCCTCTAGAGAATACATCAAAGTTGTCACATTGAGAAGTGGAAAATAGATTCCACCTAGAGTTGCTCCCGCTATCCATAATGAAGACATTGAGGAACAAGAAGGGGAGGTGGTAATAGAAGATGATGAACCAATCAAGGCTAATGAAACCCCAAAGAAGGATAAAGGCAAAGATGTGGCTACGGAAAAACAAAAGGATGCGCTTAAGGAGTTGGTTAAAGAACCAAGATACATTCCTCCTCCTTACAAGCCACCACTACCATTTCCTGGAAGGTTCAAGAAAGAGTTGCTTGCCAAATACAAAGGTCTATTTGATGAGCAGATGAAAAAAATACAGCTTACTATGCCTTTACTTGATGTCTTTGTCCTAGCTCCTCCTTACCAGAAATTTATGAAAGATGTTGTAGTTGAGAGAACTAAAGATCTGCAAGGGATGGTTGTGTTAACACATGAATGCAGAGCCATCATTCAGCAACAAAAGTGTCTCCTAACAAGCTTGGTGACCCAAGAAGTTTCACTTTACCCTGTTCTATAGGGCCACTTATATTTGAGAAATGCTTGTGTGATTTAGAGTACAAAATGATCAAAATGCAAAGAACAATAAGGTGCAGGTTTAAGGCTAGAGCAATAATGACTTGGGGATTACTTAGTATCAAACCTAGGATAGTCAAGACTAATAACAAGCTAAGAACATGATCAAGCCACTAATTCAATCAATCTGAAAACAGAGCAAATATGTCAAAGTTAAGCACATGTCAGACCCACTTGTGATGGCGTATTTGTGCAAAACTAGCATGAAAACACAAGACTCTTAAAGACCAAACAAACAACCTAAACGCAATATAATCATCTAGGCGAATGTTTCTAGCAAAGTTCTTTCAGGAATTTAAACAAACATTTTTGATGCAGAAAACATCTACGATCAGTTTCACCCTAAAATAGTTACTAATCACTAAGAACAACTAAGCTAAGTGATTGAAGCAAGAATTAAACCAAAACTCCCTAAGTTATCAACCAATCATCCCCAAATCTGCTCTAACCTCAAACCATATGAAACTACTCACAACCCATCATTAAATCAACTGAAACAAGCAGAGATGATAAATCAAACATGATCAAATAAGAACTGAAGGAAAATGACAAAGGAAGTGCAAAACTTTAATAAAATAGATGATCTTGATCAAAATCCCATAAAAATCTATTTGTGGTTTCCCACAAGGTCGAAAATAGGATAAGGAAGAAGATAAGATAACAAAAAGGTAAGTCAAAAGCTTAAATAAGTGAAAGGATAAGGTTTGGTTAAAAGCAGAAAAAGTTGGTCAACAGCGCGAATAAAGCATAACGGACAGTACGGAAGATGTTTTGCTCGATGTGCTTGGCCGATGCAGTTTCTACCTGTTGCGTCAGGTAGCTTTTGTCGGTTTAGCACGCACCAGGTAGGTTTGCCTGGGTTTTGCTCGATGTGCTTGCCTGGTACAACAGCCTGGTGAACATTGCGTAGCTGGAATCGCTCTATCTCTTGAACCCCAGATCCAAATGACATTATTCGACCACCATTGGAAATCTATTCCGATCCTCTACAACTTTCATGAAGAAAGTGGAGCCTGAATCTGAGTGGAGAGGCTTCTTCCGGACCTATTTATAACTCACATCATGTTGAATCGAGCAAAGACCTTGATGTGGGACCTCGGTGTTGTTTCTAAACAGCTTGGCTTCCCAAAAGCACCTGAAATACACCTTAAACATGAAAATGTATGCATTCCTAATATAAATGCATGCATAACTACTTCTATACATAAATGAGACTAAAATGATAAGAAATAATGGAAGAACAAGAGAAAACATGTATAAAATGCATCCTAAAAACTACAATATAGCGAGCTATCACTCTCTTTTTGCTTTTATACATATCTTTGAAGTACTTCTCAACAAGGTTCCCAATATCTCGATTGCCATGGTGACATATGCCGTCAGAGTCTTTGATCATAAGAATTCGGTTATTTAAATACCATGATTTAGAGACGGCATGGTAGAATTTAGTTTTTTGATATCCATCTCTCAGCCATGAGTTTGTACTGTTTTTAATTAATCATAATTTATTAAATTATTAATTGAGTGAATATTAAAGTTTATACATTAACTTTGAATGTGCAAAATTCTGTTTTAACTCACATTAAGTTATTTATAGAAATTACTTTACAATAAACTTTAAAATCCATAATATCATCATTTCACCCAAAATAAAAATTATTTATTATCACCAATTACTAATCCAGTCTATCATGATATAATTAAGAACTTATTACTAATTTAATTGACATGATTGATTGCTACACAATATGATAAATATTACTAATTATTAATTAAGCAATTATAAAAGTCATTTAAATTAAAAATATATTGTTCATAATAAATCATAATTGATCGAATAAAGATGCATCAATACTTACATCATATATTGTTCACTCGATTATGTATAAAATAATATGACATCTTTAAATATGGTGTGTATACTTAAATGATCAAATAATAGTTTTTAAAATTGTTGAATCACATATTCATCATTAGTCGTAAGCCCTAATTGTAAACTACCATATAATAAGTTTAGTCACATATCAATTCATTCATCATTTCTCCTCTAACATTTTATTTTTCAAAGTTTTCAAATATTTACAGCTTATGGCATCTTTTATTTTAGTTTCTGATGTGAAACATTTCAAATCTATGTGGAAAATTAAGGTGAGCATCATGTGTCTCTGGAAAAAATATTCCGCTGCTGCTGGTCTCACCATTGAAATGGTCTTAATCGATTCAAATGTTAGTGTGCTATTATTATCATTTTATGCTTCAAGTTTTGATTCTATTATTTTCATTTTATCTTTTTTAACAGGATCATAAAATCCATGCTACAGTGAAGAAGGAGAATGCTAATCAATTTGACCCGTTCTTCCTGCAAGGTGGTTCGAGTATACTCATCAACTTCACTGTGAATCACTCATTGGGATCACAGCGAACAACCAGTCACCCTTTACAACATTACTTTCTTTTGAACCACCTGTGTACGTAACTGTGATCAACTGTCCAATGAATTGAATGGTTTCAAGCAGCTAATTACCATGAAATTCTTGATGGTTCCTTGGATCAGAACTACCTGATTGGTAGGTGCTATTATTTAACTTCATTCAATAATTAAAAGGAGATATTATTTTATATTTTTACGTTATTTATCTTATCTTACGCATATGTTATTGGACAAATTGTTGAAGTCAGTCATGTAGAAGTTGTTTCTATAAATAAGAAAGATACACCCAAGTTAACTTTGAAAATTCAAAATAATTTAAATCTAAAATATGGTCTAAATGTATTTTAAATCTTTAATTATCCATCCTTCTACTCAATAAATTAACTCTTAATACTCACGCTTAAAGTTGTGTGTTTTCAGTGATGATCATCATCCTATTGGGTTATGGGGTTCGTTTCCAACGATAGTTAATGACACTATTCAAGCTCGAGGACAACAATCATTGGTCATTGTACTGAAGTTTGCGAAGATAAATTTTTTGGAAAGGTACACAAATTTCTATAAATAAATTTGAATAATATCCAATCATACTGTAATTAATCATTGTTGAACACCAAATGTCATATATCTAATTTTGAAAAATCATTATCTTCTATTCAAGACAAGATATAAGTTTTTATAACACAAAGAAAAAATAATAAAAGATTAAGATAGCAAAAATAAATTTAATATTTCAAAGAATTATAGTGTAAAGAAATAATTTAATTTAAAAGAGAAATTTACTAATCTCAAAAAAAAAAAAAATATACCACCCATCACATGAACTTGACTTAGTATTGATTAAGTGAAAGATCATACGAAGATATGATACATGAACCTAATCTTTTAAAATATTCAAGTTTCCTAAGTCCAATAAGGTAAATAATTTTGTTAATTATTTTATTTGACTTAGGAATCTAGAGCATTTGAAGAGATTAGGTTCGTGTATCATATCTTCGTTTGATCTTTTACTTAATCTATACTAAGTTAAGTTTATGTGATGTGTGGTATATTTTGAATATTTTCTTTTAGATTACTTTTATTTATATAATTAGAAATTTTATTTTCTTTGTTTTCTTTTATTAACAGGTTGTCATGATATTTGCGTTAACAAAAGTTTAGGATTGATCGATTTTTATTTTATTATTGTGTTATTGATTAAGTTAATCTCATGTATTAGGTAAATATGTAAAAAACTTGGTTGTAACAAATTTATTAAACATGGTTTTGAAATTATATAAACTAAATTAATATAATTAATTTTATATGTATATATTATATGTAAGTAACAATAAAAAATTTTATAAAAGTTTTTAAATTAGTTTTTAAATATTTATATATGAATGTAATTACATATTTAGTCTAACAATCAAATATTGTGTTCGTAAAAATATCAATATTTTTAAAAAATACAAATATTAGAAATTTTATTTTAAAATATTAAGTATACATAGGAGATATATTAAAATAATTTATATATCAAGTTAATTATATAAATTGTTTTAAAATGTTTTTATATGAATGTAATTACATATTTACTTTAACCTGCAAATACTATGTTCGTTAGAATATTAACATTTAAGAAACCTAAATAATTATAAATTTACAAAAGATATCTAAATTATATTTAAGCAAGTCAATATTTATAACTCTTAACTTATTGATCCAACATATTTTTTTTATAATATAAAACAAAATTGATCAAATTATAGTATGATTTTAACAAGATAATATTTCAATTTTTTGTATCAAGTGATTTTATTAGTTAAAATAAAATATTATAATGTATAGCTTTTTAATATTATAGTGTTTAACACATTTAACTATTTTCAATATGTCTATTATTTGACATAATATTGTTATAGCTCTTTATCAAGTTTAGATATTTATATTATTTGATTGATTTATAATTTTTATTAAAAATTGTATTAAATAAGAAAATACTTATAAATATTATGTCTATTAAACCAAGCTTCTTGCTTTTACAAAAAAAACAAGTTTTTCATTTTTATTATAATTTTGGAATCACATACACCTCCTTAATTCTAATATTTGAATTTTAAAACATACTTATATTTATCACCATTTGAGTAATTTATAGTTCTTTTAAAAAATTAAATTATAACACATGGACAAAAAAACTATATATTTTATCGCATAAATAATGTGATAATTTATTTTTGTTACAAAAAAAATTTCAATAAAAGTAGGAAACAAATATATTGTAAAGAAATAATTAATATGATGCTATTTTTAATTAAAACAATATAAAGAAAAATACTGTATGTCTTCATAATTAAATGCTAAATTATGTATACATAATTGATATAGACTTTGGTATAACCAATTAATATGAATGGCATATGTTGTAACTATTCTAGTAACAAAAGTTTTTTTTAAAAAGATTTCTAAAAAGCTCTATGGTGATGACACATCTGCAAAATGATACACAATAGTTGTTTACAAAAATAAGGTTATTCTCTAAAAACACATCTCAAAGTAATATATAGAAGATTTCTTATATTTATATATATATATATATATTTTTTTTGTAATCTGAAATAAATGTTGAGTAGAAGATAATAATTTTCAAAATTAGATATACGTCGGTAACTTTGTGGCCAAGATCTTAAAACTCTATTTTGTAACGTTATATGTACTAAAAACTTTATTGATGACATAAATAACGTTACAGAATGAAGTTTTAGGATCTCGGCAACAAAGTTACCCACATATATCTAATTTTGAAGAATCATAATCTTTTACTCAACATAGAAATTAAGTTCTTGTAACATAAATGAAAAATAAAGAAAGACTTAGATAACAAAATTTAGTTTAATATTGCATAGATTTATATTGTAAAGAAATAATTTAATCTAAAAGAAGAATTTTAAAATATATACCCATCACATGAACTTAACTTAGTATAGATTAAGTAAAAGATCAAACAGAGATATGATACATGAACCTGATCTCTTAAAAGATTATAGTTTTAATTTTTCTTATTTGACTTAGGAAACTACAGCATTTTAAGAGATTATGTTCATGTATTATATCTCTGTTTGATCTTTTACTGAATCTATACTAAGTCAAGTTCAAGTGATAAGTTCAAGTGATAGATGCTATATTTCAAAATTCTTCTTTTAAATTACTTTTATTTATATACTTTAAAATAGAATGTTTATTTTTTTTAAACCCATTGTCATGAGTTTCTTTGCATTGATAAAGTTTTAAGGTTGATTAAATTTTTGTTTTATAATTGTATTATTGATAAATCTAATTACATGTATTGGGTAAATATGTAAACAACTAGGTAATAATATTAAAATTCTACAAACGATTTTACTAAAAATGATTTAATAAATAATTTAATTAACTATATATGTATATAATATATGTAAGTAACAATAAAATACTTGTGTTCATCATTGTTAATAACAGAAGTCCATTAAATACCTAATTCTACATCTGCTACTATTAGTTTTCTTCACATTGGACAAGCTAGTTCAGAAGTTTGTCAAGCATGTAAGCTTATCGTCTTGACTCTGCTTCTGTTCTCTTTCTTCTTTTGGGTACTGTACTGATCACTGACGTGGTTTGGACATGCTTCAGCTTCATGCGGTTGCAGCTGATGAGACAGACACCAAGCTACTGCACCTATATTCATATGGGAACTACAGAAAACCGGGAAGGTTCTTTGATATTGTGTTTAATGAGAATGCTCGAGCACTTCCTCATGATCTGAACACATACCAGATTGTATATGTAATACTTATCTCTTGATACTTGTGGACACATGTGTGTCTATGGTCTCACATACTAATCTCTCCTTGCAAAATTTCTATGCAGGCATCTGCTCAAAAAAATCTATCCTCATGAGATACATATATTGTTTCTTTAATGTGATTACGATTATTGAGAGTTTTGAGTTGTTATTAGGTCAAGTACAAACCAAATATAGCAGAAATTATGTATAGAAGGAAGCAGAAGAAACCAAAACATAGTCCAAATGATATTAACAATGCCAAAACAGAATCCAAATGAAATCTCAAGAAAGAGACGAATATCGGGTTTTCACATGAGACTTAACCAAAGACTAGTTGGTGTAGAGGATATACCTTATGTGGTAAGAGTCTGTATTTAGTTAGTAAATCTCTAATCTAGACTCTTGAGCTTTTTGGTTTTTGACTGAGATGGTTTCTCCCCCATCTGACTCATTCCGCAGCTCTTGGACGTCTATCGGATTGCACGAATTTTGTAGGTCTCGGCAGAATATTTCTTGGACTAATTATTTTTGCATGGCCTCCCTTGGGGTCTTAGCTACCTCCATAATTAATCCCATGATTTTTAAAATTGTACCGAGGGGTCATCTTGCTTGAAAACTCTGTTCGGGTCGGATAGCACTTTGACGGGGTATTACAATGCTAGCCCATTTGCTCCATGGAAACCAAGAGCTAATGTTGCCATTGCTTATATTTAATGCTAAGAAATGGCTCCTTGACAGTGGGTCTACACACCATATCACCAATGACCTTGCCAATCTCTCACTCCATCAACCGTACAATGGTGGAGATGACGTTCTTATCGATGACAGCTCACCACTAAGCATTTCACATATGGGTTCAACATCATTACCCTCAAAAACTAAAAACCTTGCCCTTTATTATATATTCCTGATATTCGCAAGAACCTGATTTCTGTATACCATCTTTGTAACACTAATCAAGTCTCTGTTGAGTTCTTCTCTGCTTATTTTCAGATGAAAAACTTCAGCATGATGGCTCTTCTTCTTTAGGGCAGAACCAAGAATGAACTTTATGACTTGCCGATCCATGAGTCTCAACCCCAAACTCTGTTTGCTTAATCAAGCCTCAAAACAAGCTTCAAATCATGGCACTTGCAACTTGGTTATCCTTCACCACCACTTTACAATCAATAATCTCTCTTTTCTCATTACCTGTTGCTCATTCATCTCTAAAACAATTGTTTTGTCCCGATTGCCATATCAATAAAAGTCACAAAGTCTCTTTCCACAAAACCACAATCACCTCCACAGGCCCACTCCAATACATCTTTACAGATCTTTAGACTTCTTATTACTTCAAACGAAAACCACAATTATTACCTAGTCTTTGTAGACTATTTCTCCTGCTATACATGGCTTATACCCGCTCATTCACAAGTCACAAGTAAAAGTTGTCTTCATGGCATTCAAACCGCTGATGGAAAACCATTTCCAGACCAAGATTACCATGATATACTCTCACAATAGGGGTGAATATGTAGCTCTCTGTAGCTACCTTGCAGAACAATGGCATCTTCGAACCCAAGGCCAACACATTATAGAGACCGGCGTTTTGTTTCTCTCTACAGCAACTATAACAAAGAAGGATTGGCCATACGCGTTTGCTGCAACTGTATATCTGACAAATCGGATTCCCACACCTGGCTTATATAATCAATCTCTATACCATAAGCTATTTGGTATTTATCCCAAATATATAAAGCTTTGTGTCTTCAATTATCTCTGCTTTCCATGGATCCGCCCCTACACCAGGCATAAGATGGAAGAGAGATCCAAACTTTGCATCTTACTTGGATACACACTTAAGCGTAGTGTGTATCTGTGTCTAGATGTCTATATGGGAAGAATCTATACATCGCGCCATTTCCAATTTGACGAAGAAAATTTTTCGTTTTGCCTATTACAATCATTGATTTGTGTGGAATCAGTGCAACAACAAGGGTTTCCCTCATGATTCAAGCACCTTCTCCGCTACAATTGTTAAATTCTCAGGTACTGCCACTCTCAAACTCTAACACTTTTACTCACTCATCTCCCCTAGCCAAGCCCAAATCCTAAGTAACACACTTAACCCTAAACAATCGTCATCCTCCAATAAAAGACCCACTTGTCAATTCCATATCCCAAATAACTCAATAAAAATTACACACCCTACCAACATCACCCAAAAACCAACTTGTCCAAATAAAACAAGCCCAACAATAACTCAACCTTTAACCACATCATTTAGCCCAAACTTATAATCATTTATTATTAATTTAGTTCATCATAATTTAATTAGTAATTTATTATTTATATAATTATAATGATTTATTACTACATAAATATAGCAAATACTACTAATTAATAATTAAGTAATTATAAAAATCATTTAAATTAAGATATATTATTCTTTTTATTTTATCAAAACATCTAATATATTATTTGCGAAGTCAGAAACGCACCACAACGCTTCTCAGAGGGGTTATGTGCCTTCTGCCCCTGGTGGATATATTCAGATCTAAAACCGATTAGTTTGGTTTGGTTCGTGTTTGGAAATCGATTATATAAATTTAAATCTTATACCGGTTCTCAGATGATGTATCAATTGAGCTTTTTGAAATTGATATCCAATGGACCATTTAAAAAATGGGGGAATTGCTGAATATGGCTCAAAACTTGAGTTGAAAAGCAAAACTATACCCTCTATTGCATGTTTGACAAAAATAACTCACAGGGGTAGTGAAATTACAATATTAACCCTTCTGACCAAACAAAAAACGCCCGCTGCAATTACTGTTTTATCCCCGAGAAGTCTACTCGAGCTCGAGTAGACTTCCTGGAGAAGTCTACTCTATAATAATTTGTCTATAATTAATTTTAAAAATCATGAAAAATATTTTGATAAAAAGATTAGATCCGTTTTTTACACCTATTAAAAATAAAATTTGACACAAAATAATCAATTTAAATAATCATAGATAAATTAGGTTAGATATGAATACTAAGTAGACTTCTCGGGTTCTCTAGTAGACTTCTCTGGCGTAGACTTCTCCGAGAAGTCTACTCTCTAATAATGTCTTTATAATTAATTAAAAAAATCATGAAAAATAATTCGGTAAAAAAAATTCTCAAAATAACAAAAACATATAATTTTTACACCTATTAAAAATAAAATTTGACACAAAATAATCAATTTAAATCATCATAGATAAATTAGGTTAGAAATCAATACTAAGTAGACTTCTCAGATTCTAAAGTAGACTTCTCACGAGTAGACTTCTTGGAGAAGTTTACTTTCTTATAATTTCTTTACCATTAATTATAAAAATCATGAAAATAACTTGGTAAAAACAATATATACACAAATAAAACAGATACATTTAGCATCTATATAAATAAAATTCATGAAAATGAATCAATTTATAAGTTTCATAAGTATACAATCAAAAGGGTTATGGTTGAGGTTTAGGGTTTAGGATTTAGGGTATAAGAGTGTAGTTCTTAGGGTTTGCACAAATTCTATATGAATCATAGTTTATGATTCAGTTAATGAATCATGGTTCATATATTTGTTATTTTAACTATGACTTGTCAATATGGTAAGTAAATTAATGTTTTCAAATAAGTTTTAGTTAAAAAAATTTGATTTAGGGTTTAGGGTTAAGTAGACTTCTCGGACCAAAGTAGACTTCTCTCGAGTAGACGTCTCGGACCAAAGTAGACTTCTATCGAGTAGACTTCTCTTACCGAATTAGAATCAAAAGTAGACTTCTTTGACCTGTTATGTCCGAGTAAAATAAAAACACTCCGACTGAACCGAATAATCTTACTAACCCATTTTTAACCGGCCTATATATTCATTTTTACCAGAAAGTAACCCATTCCACAAACCCTAGTTTCTCTCGACTCGTAACCAGCGTTTGGGCGATTTTTTCGCCATTTCTGTCCTTGTTCCTACCGTCATCGCCGCCGCTGCTTCAACTTGTCACCACCGTTTTTAAATTGTCAACGAAGGTAATCTTTGTTCTCCTCTCTTAGATCTCTCACACTGTATATCTCTTTATCTGTATATAGAACTTAATCGATTTCGTTCATCTATTTTCATCGCCGCCTCTGTTGCCTTGTCGCCTCGTTACTGCTGGTAATTCTGTCCTCATTTCTCTTTGTCCGGCATCTGCTAAATTCAATTTTTTACCCTAGATATCATCGCCGCCGCTAATTTAGAAATTTTTTGTTTGGATTTACAGATGTCGACGACGCTGTTGGTTGTCTCTGCCGGATTTCAGTGTTCGCAAAGGTAATTTATGTAACTAGTGATTTATTTTAGAATTCGTATCAGTAGACTTCTCTAGAGTAGACTTCTCTTTCGAGTAGACTTCTTCTTGAGTAGACTTCTCTTTCGAGTAGACTTCTCTAAGTAGACTTAGTAGACTTCTTCTCGAAGAGACTTCTCTCGAGTATACTTCTCGGAGAAAAGTAGACTTCTTTCTGAACTAGACTTCTGCCATTTGCTAATAATTATATATTTCTTTCATATTTATGTCATATTTGGTTTTGCAGGATGGAGAAGCAGCCTAAGTTTCCAAGGAGATTATTCACAAAGGACGTGGAACCCCACCCTGGGAAAAATATAGCGTACTACAGCAACAATAGGAAGCTGTTTCCTGCATTGGAAGCAGTACTGGAAGCAGATATATGGGAAGAGCTTTTGGAATCAAGGCTTGGTGTTTTTTTTAAGTTTTACAAACTGAATTTTGGCTGGGCGTCGAGGGTGGTGCAGTTTATAATCGGTTTTCAGCTGGACTGCAAGAAGAAGTATGAGATATGGAGTCTCATAAATGCAACCCCACTGCGGTTTTCACTCAATGACTTTGAACAACTCACCGGTCTCAACTGCGAGGATGTTGAGGAACTGGAGGAAGCAGAAGTTACTCCTGAGATGAAATGTTTCTGGGAGAAGCTTGGCATTAGTATAGATGTTAGCCCCACCGTTGACGAACTTACTGAAGCATGTAAGAGTGCTGGGGAGTGGACAAGGGATGAGAAGCTTAGGTTAGGATATTTATCCATATTCGCTGGATTTATCGAGGCAAGGAAGATGGATTCACCCACACAGTTGAACTATGCCAGGCTAGTCATGGATGTCGAAGCATTTGCAAATTACCCGTGGGGAAGAGTGGCTTTCAAGATCCTCATAGAGTCTGTCAAAAGAGCTGATTTGACGAAGACTGTTATTCTTTATGGGTTTGCCGAATTGCTCCAAGTTTGGGCGTATTATGCTATGCCAGATTTTGGGAGGCATTACGGAAATCTCCTTCCCGACAACCCAACTCCACCGGTGCTGGCTTTCAGCGGTTGTCGAGGATGAAAATACATCAAAGAAGCTATGCTGAAACAGGTAATCCCAAACTATATTTGCGTCTCGAGTAGACTTCTCCTTGTCTCGAGTAGACTTCCCCTCGTCTCGAGTAGACCTCTCCTTGTCTCGAGTAGACTTTGCTCAAGTATAATTCTTTGCGTAGACCTCTGTAACATATATATTCTAATTGTTTGAAGGTTAGCTTCAACAACTTTTGTGTCAAGGAACGGAAGGAAATGTTCCCTACCTGGGATGATGAGGTAGATGATGTCCTTATCGAGAACGTTGTGGGAGCCATGTTTGGGGAATTTGGTGGTGGTGGTTGGAAGTGGAAGGCTAAAGATTGGCGGTCCAAAGGGGTTAAAAAGTAAGAGGCCACAAAGGGCCAAAAAAAGAAAGTTAAAGATGATGAAAGCCGTGTTGACCCAGACGATGAAAACCTGAAGAAGACTTGTCCAGTGCCTCCTTCTGCCATAGAAGAGCAGGGTTTGAAGTATTTAGGATTTAGTCTTTGATTCGTTCTTAGTACTAGGACCTGAATGCTCTCGGCGATCATATTGTGACATTTTTGGTTTATCTATGTCTAGATCAAATTGGGGGTGTTACAAATGATGGTATCAGAGCATACGTTATGATCATGCTCACGGGACAATCCTTCAATGTTTTATCAAGTCAAAAAGAGTCGCAAAAGCCAACTAGGATAATCCGGTACGTTCTGTGCATTTTAGGATTGTTGTTGAGTTTTAACTATTATTTGATGTAGAGACGTTCAACCAGCCGGGACCGGAGAAAGGTCCCATTACAGGTTTGTTTGGGCGCCTACCCCCTATTGCGTGTTTAATTTATGGCATAATTGGTAGTTTAGTCAATGGTTGTTGCTTCTACGTATTGAGAATACGTATGCTAATAGGGGTTAGTATAGTATTATCTTAGCATAGGTTGCTAGGTATGATAGATATTATACGAGCGTGGTGAATAGGATTTGTCATTTAGGAACCCTTGGTTAAGGGAAACGACGAATTATTTGGTGAGTGATGATTTAACGTTAAGAGGCCCCGGGTTGGGGAGACGATGAATCATTGTGTTAGAGAGGAACTTCCGTTAGTTTTATTTCTAGGTAGGATGTAAACTCACTTTGTGAGAAGTGAGGGAGTTCCATGTGGTGTTTTTATAGTGTGGTTGGGGTCGATCATGGAGGTCTAGGGAGATCTTGCCATAGTACCCTAAGCCATGTTAGAAACCAACCAGGATTAGGAGTGTTGGTTTAGGTCGTTTACCTTTGGTGAGAATTAGAAGAAGATGGATCAAGGGAAGAGGGGTATGAAGATGCATGGAGCAAGTGGACACCTGAGGTGAAGATCAGCGGTACTGGCATATGGTGGGACTATATGGCCAAGGATAATGTGTGTGGAGTCAAACCAAAAGAAGTGTATCGTTTATGGGAAACTATCACTTAGATTTTACCGGAAGTGAAGACCGGTGTATAACTCAGGGGGAGTTATCACTACGGCAAGACTTGAGTGGGTAGAGAAGGTCAAAGTAAAGATCGTACCTTGCTCTAAACTCAACGGTAAAGATGTTAAAGAACTTGTCATAGTCTAAACCAAGGCGTGGTAGACTAAATGATGAGATCACACAAAAGTGGTGAGACCAGCAGCGAGAAATGGTGTCATTTACTAGTAGAAAATGGCAGTATTAGTACAGTGAAAGCATGGTGGTACTAGAATGGAGTCTGAAGACAAATCTTCAACGATAAAGACGACGTGGTAATGCCTAGTGGAGTGGAAGACGTCCAAAGTCAGTATATTTGTGCAAAATAATACTGTGAAATGGTGCTATGGAAGTAGCAGAATCATAATGGAGTGTGGTAGCAGCCGTGAATCAACCAATTAGCCATGGAGGACTAGATGGCATAACTTGTAGAGGAGAATCAAGTTAACAAACAGAGGAAGATGGAGTCACATTCTACACTTTAGAATTCAAGACGAATTCTATGAAGTGGGAGATAATGTAATAACCCGGACGAGAGCAGAGGACGGCTGGACAGAACGGCCAGGAAAGACAACTTTGGCCGAAAAACCAAAATCACAGAATCGACTCAAGGATGACTTAGATCGATAGCCTAGGCCAAAATTAACCTTATGGCCGAAGCAGAAGAAGAAAAGCTTGATGCAACCTAAGACGGCCAAGAGTAGACCATTGCGGATATGGAGATGGCCGAAAGAAAACAAGCCAAAAGTCAAAGATCCAGCTTTAAGGAGGAGTTGATTTGGATTCAAAAATGGAGCTAAAATATGAAGAATGTTCGAAGAAAGACTGAAAAAGATCAAGTGGACGAAGAGTTACTTGAGAGAGTGGCTAGACGGTCGTATCGGACATGACTGGCATCTCGACCAGAATGAGATATTTCTTAGATCATTTGGTCAAGGCATAATATCTCAGAAGATGAAGAGTTGACACACTTAGAATAATAAATCTAAGTGATTGGTCAAAAGAAGTCTGAAGAATTATTAAGAAAATCTACAAGGGTTCAAAGAAGAAGCAAAATGGTCATCTGAAGTTCGAAAGGCTCAAATAGAAGATGAACAAGACGATTAAGCTTCATTCCAACAGTGGCACGTGAATGTGAGACATTTATTTGTCAAGAAAATGAAGTTTGAAAAAGAAATAGTCGAAGTCCAAATTCGACCAATCAGACGACGACACCCAAGCAGCTACTGGACCAGCTTATAATCGCAGCAGGAGATGTCTCGGAGTGACTAGTTTTCGTGGCTATGGATCACATCTATAATGACAAAGGAAGTTTAAAGTCTTAGCCACCAAGGACGGACCAATCATGATGGCCAAAGCTGAATCTATAAATACGAAACCAAAGGTGAATTTATAAGGACGAAACCAGCCACCATTGGGGACCAGACATGTAGGGACGTGGACTGAGTCATCTATGGGACAAAAACCGTGGCTGTAATCATGAGAAGGGATAGGCTATTAATATAAAAGATAAGTCTCGTGATTATAGCCTATGGATCAGAAGATAAGATCAAACGACTCAGCCAATCCCGCACGAACACCCAGTCTGAAAAGGAGATCAATGGAGACAAAACCGTAACCAGGCTATGGGATAAGCCTCGTGACTATGACCAGAGCAGAAGATAAGGACCGTGATTATAGCCAATGGAGAGACAACACACGGGATAAAAGCTTGAAGATAAGGGTCTTGTTGATACGTATCCCGATTTCAGCCAATAACGTGAAAACACCCAAACTGAAGAGATAAAGAGATGGGCATGGACTCCTATTTCGTTTTTGTGGATAAGGAGATAAGAATGGACTCCTATTACGTCCATATAGATGAAGAGATAAGCTTGGACTGCTGTTTCATCTTCTTTGGTTCGAGGATAAACATGGATTGCTGTTTCGTCTTCACTGGTTAGTAGATAGGAACGAATGAGTGTCACGTAGCCATTGGGTGAGCTACCCATGTCCAAGGCACTCCTTCCCCTATAAATACCCCCCATGAGGCCATTCTTTCAAACCATTCTCAGCCACAGCAAAGGTAAAACGAAAATTCAAGAGAGAGAGAGAGAGAGAGTAGTGAAGAGCTAGTAAGCTCAAAGAAGAGTAGAGCTTAGGCTATCTAAAGAGGAAGGATCCCACTAAGCAAGGAGAGTCCAAGGAAATCTCTAGGAGAACAGTAAGAGGTGTACGGAACGAGACCGGAGTAGATTGGCGTTGGCTTTTGTAAAACCGGTTGGATAATATGTATAATATTTTGGCTCTAGGCCTTGGCCGAAACTTATACAACGTTTGTAAGAATCCTTATTTTGTTAAATGGTATAATATATAGAGTATGTTTTGTGAAAATGGCTTGTGTTGTATGATATTAACTAGTCCAAGCTAACACAACTCTAAACCTTGGTACGGGTTGAAAAGCCTTAGGCCAAAGGTTTAGAGGTTCGATTGCCAAAATTATTTAGGATTTAGTCTTTGATTCGTTCTTAGTACTAGGACCTGAATGCTCTCGGCAATCATATTGTGACATTTTCGGTTTATCTATGTCTAGATCAAATCGGGGGTGTTACAAGCGAGGTCTTCCAAAAAGAACTAGATGTTTTTGTATTTTTGTATGTTTTCAAAAATTTGTACCTGTACCCTGCACTCTGACTTATGTTTTGTTTACTTTAATGAATTCCAATAAATAAAACCATTTATTCTGTCATGTTGTTCTTCTCAGTAACATGTATAATGCATTATTTCAGAAAAAACCATGTGAGAGTGTCAACCGCAAGGACGTGGATAGTGTCGTATTTGTCGAGTTGCGGAAACAAACGAAAGAGGATTTGGAGGTGCAGTTAAGGAAACAGCAGTCAAAGAAGGTCGTGGCACAAATTTTGACTAGGCGATGGATATGATCTTTTTGCTCCCATTGATGCAGCGAAGAATAAAGCTGTAACTGAGTTTTTCAAACGTCTTCCGTAAGTTCTCTGTATGGAACAAGTTGTGAGTCTTGTGATTGTGTACCAATTACAGTCTGATGATTATGTACTAATGGTGTCTGCAGAAATTGGCCGAGTAGACATGCTAAGAAGTACCCAGTAAACAACTGGTGGTGGCTGCTGAGGACGCCACAGCAATGGCTTGCAGATACGGTTAGTCTTTCTCTCGAGTAGACTTCTTCTCGAGTAGACTTCTCTCGAGTAGACTTCTTCTCGAGCAGACTTCTTCTCGAGTAGACTTCTCTCGAGTAGACTTCTTCTCAAGTAGACTTCTTCTCGAGTAGACTTCTCTCGAGTAGACTTCTGTTTCTTGACTTTAGTTTCTGACTTTCTTGACTTCCCTATTTGGCTATGTAGCACATGGATGCCGTCATCAACCTGTTGAGACATAGATTCATGGAACATCTGCAATGGTTTAGGAGTGATCGTATCCGCTTACTTGATACGATCTTAATATTGATTTCTTAAATAATTAGCTTAAATATTTATATTATTTTTGTTAGTTAAGTTTTTAAATATTATTTAAGTTTTTTTATTCTCTTACTTATTCTGTTTATATTGGTTTTGTTAAATAAATAACATAGATATTAAGTTAATATCCTCTTTTTATTAATTTAACTTTCTCGATATGGAATTTTATTTTAATTATATTGACATGTCGTAAGAAATAATTTATGTTTTGGTTTTTGTTAGTTAAACATTTTTTTATATTGCTTTCTTCAGTAATTAACATAAAGTATCATTTTTAGTTTGTTAAGGTTTTTGTGTTAAGTTTTTTAATATTTTCTCAAAAATTATAAGTTTTAGATGACTATCTTTTTTGATAATTTAAGATGAATGTTTTTTTGTAGTATTAATATTTTTAAATAACAATTTTATATGTTTATATGAAAATTTAATCTTAATATTTTTCTAAATGAATTACTCATTTGAAGTATATATGCTAATTTTTTTTTAATTTAACTTTTTCGTCATTGATTTACATATTTGTTTTTGTTAGTTTAGTTTTTGTGACAGTGAGTTTCCATTTTATTTTCACAATAGATTTATACTTTTGACATAAATTTATTTTGTTTAGTTAAAAAAATTTTCTTAATTTTTCATTCTATTGTGATAGTTTTATATTTTTGTATGTTTTAATTTATTCAAATTATTAATAATATTTTTTATTTTTTATGTTTAATGAAAAACGTTGATATAGACTAATCATATTGAGTATATATGTCTTATGTGGACGCTCTCATTGGCCTAAAACATCAACACAGACCACACCTAATATATTTTAAGTTGGCAGTTCAGATTTTAATTGTGGGAATCTTGCAAAAATAACTCATAAATTCAAGTCAATTGCTAAACTAACCTTCTATTTTACCACTTTTGAAATTAACCACTTTATCTCACTTATATCCTTATCAGTTCTATTTATTCACGAAAATGTCATTGGATTATTGTTTTTTATTATTATTTCGGAAATCTAATTTACCAAACAATCCTCATCTTCCTCACTTATTCACGAAAATACTATCACCATCAATTCATTCAACCACCATTTTCAACCAATTTGAAGCTTTTATTGCTTCAAAGACCCATTTTTTAGCTTTGTAACCTCATTTCCTCTTCTCTTAACCTTCTACTCTTCCATTTTTTCACCATTTTCAGCACAAAAACTCTCTAATCTAAATTTTTTAAACTTGATGTTTTAATATATATTGTCATATTTGGTGATTTAGTCTGGCAAATTGTTTGGACTTGTTTGGTGGTGGCTGGAATCAAAGAAATCGGTGGTTGAATAAGTTAAATACCATTGGTAGGTGTTTATTAAGTCAATTTTTGTGAGTTTTCAGATCTGTGCTGCGAAAGTAGACTTCTTAAGAAGTCTACTGTCGGTAGCAGACTTCAAAAGAAGTCTACTGGTCAACACACATGTTAGTTTTGCAATTGACCGGGTGTACCAATTTCTGACAGTAGACTTCAGTTGAAGTCTGCGCCATTTCCTTTGACAACAAAAAAAAATAGTGTAAACTTCAAAAGAAGTCTACGTAAAAAGGGGTTAGTTTTGCAATTGACCAACCTTTAACTTTTTCGTAAGAAGTCTACTCGCAAAAGTAGACTTCTTCGGAGAAGTCTACTTTGAACTTAGACTTCTTAGAGGTTAGTTTTGCAATTGACCAATGTTGACTTTTTTGAGTAGACTTCGCTTGAAGTCTACTTTTCCGAGTAGACTTCGTTTGAAGTCTACCTTCTGAGTAGACTTCAAAAAAAGTCTACTCGAAAATAAATTCAATGTTTGGTCAACCCCAAAACTAACCCAAGTAGACTTCAAACGAAGTGTACTTTGAAAAGTCAACATTGATCAATTGCAAAACTAACCTCTAAGAAGTCTACTTTAAAAGTAGACTTCTCCGAAGAAGTCTACTTTTGCAAGTAGACTTCTTACGAAAAAGTCATAGTTTGGTCAATTGCAAAACTAACTTTTTTTTACGTAGACTTCTCGAGTAGACTTCTCGGAGTGAGTAGACTTCTTTGAAGAAGTCTAATAATCTTTTGTCAATTGCAAAAGTAACCTAAAATATAGACTTCATACGAAGTCTACATTTGTAGACTTCATTGCAAGTCTACTTTTGTAAACTTCGTTGTTAGTCTACTTTTGTAAACTTCGTTGTTAGTCTACTATTTTACTTTTTTTTATAAACGCGTTTTTATCAAAATTTACAACGAATTATTAATATTTTCTTGGTCTTACGATTGTTTTAGTAAATGTACTTACATTTGTATCAGTTTTACATGTTTATATTATATATATATTTTTGGTGAAATCAAGTTTCTTGTTTTATTTGGTATTTAGCTTATTAGTCCGTAGACTTCGTTTGCAGTCTGCGACATTAATTTTTTTATTAAATTAATTGATCAGATATTTGTAATAAATAAAATTTATTCTTTGACTCTTAAGTGTGTATTATTTATTGTTCTTACTTATGTAGGAGTTTGACATGTTTATTTGTTATAGTTTAGCTTTAATTCATTTTCTTGTTCTAATTGGTATTTAGCTTATTAGTCTGTAGACTTCACTTGAAGTCTGCATAGTAGACTTCGTTTGCAGTCTGCGATATTAATTTTTTATATATTTTAATTGATCAGATATTTGTAACAAATACAATTTATTATTTGACTCTTAAGTGTGTGATATTTATTGTTCTTGCTTATGTATGAGTTTGAAATTTTTTTTGTTACACTTTAGCTTTAACTAATTTTCTTCTTTAGCTTTAATAGTTCGCAGACTTCATTTGAAGTCTACATAGTAGACTACGTTTGCAGTCTACTTTTTCGACAATGATTTCTAATGTGGTTTGAATTTTGTTTTCTTATAGAGAATGATTCACATACCCACTGTTTATTGAGAATGTGTGAAGAAATACTAGTTGTGGTATTTCTAAGTAGTTTTACATGTTTTTTTTTGTTATGAGTTTTACATGTTTTTGTATAGTTAAATTGAATTAATTTTGTTGTGTTATTAGAGGTTCAAAGATGGTGATGACTAAGTCTGACGAAGAAGTCTGCATATGAAATCTGAATATGATAAAACACACATAATTTAAGAATATATAAAAATAACATCAATTGCAATCCAACTTTACATATAAAGTAGACCTTCTAATCAAACAAACATCTAAGGATCACTAATTATAAATCTTGAAATTAGCATATAGAAACAAAATGTCTGAAATAGATGTATGTGACTGAAGTCTGCTTGAGAAGTCTACTCGAGAAGTCTACTCGCGAAATCTGCAGCTGAAGTCTGCTTCCAACAAAAACAAAAGAGAAATAAATAAGCTCAGGTCTGCACAATAAGAAAAAAATGTTAAAATTCATATTTCAACAAAATATGCTATATTTACAAACATCATATCTGCAGCAAAAGGGAAAAAAAGAAATCAGCTATGCAACAAAAAAAATTATAGATCTGCAACAAAATAAACAAAATTCAGATCTGCAACAAAATAAAAAAAAATCAGATCTGCAACAACTAAAAATTCAGATCTACAAAAAAAAATCAGATCTGCAACAACAAAAAAATCAGATCTGCAACAAATTCTACAAAATTTATACCATAAGAAGCGCATATTTGTAAGAATAAACTCAGTTCTACAACAAGAAGCTCAAATATGTAATAATAAATCCAGATTTACAATATGAACACAAAACAAACAACAAAAGAAACACAAAACCTCAGATTTGCTTACCATCACCATAATTGAGATAGAGAGGATGGAGGATAGAGATGGGTTTGATGGCAAGAGAGGAAGGAGAAGAGATTCATGGCCAGAGAGGAGGTAGAGGAGAGAGAGGCGTTTTTAGAGGGAGATAAAAACTTTATTTTTAACCCAATTAGGTTAATCTCCTTATATATGTAGGAAAATTTTCAGTTAAGTAGACTTCTTAAGAATTCTATTGGAGAAGTCTACTCGAAAAGTCTACTTCGGTATATTTTTTCGATTTCGATTTCCGCTTAATTTGTTCCGATTCCCGCCCAATATGTTAAATAATTTTGATTTCCCGCTATGTTTTTTTTTAAGTCTACTCGAGAAGTCTACCCGAGAAGTCTACTGCATACGTATGTTTTCTGTAGTAGACTTCTTTAGTAGACTTTTAAGGAGTTGTATGTTTTCTAGTTAATTTTCTTTCTGCATTTAAGTTGATTCATTTGTATGAAATTTTGTATTCTATACATGTCAAATATATATGTCTTACTTATGTTTACCAATTTTTTAGAAATTTATTTATCTTATATTTTCTAATTAATTTTTACAAAACTAATTATGTAGTAGACTTCTTACGTAGACTTCTCGAAGGATAAAATTGTAACTGTGGCAGACGTTTTTTGTTTAGTCACAAATGACTGAGCTGTAATTTCACTACCCATTTTGGTTAGTTTTGCCAAACATTCAATAAGGGGTCTACATATTGAGAAAAAATCAACTTTTAGGTTATAAAGAGGAATTCTCCCTTTAATTGTTTGTCGTGATTAAAATTTTAAAATAATTTAATTATGGTTTTAAATACAGTTTTTAATAATTTTGTATAATACATATGATTTTTCTTTCATAATCTATTTATATGTTAATTTACATTTTTATTGTTAATAGAAAATAAGATCTATTTTCAAAACTCTTTTTTATTAATAACTAACTTAAAATTTAGAAACTTTCCTAATAACAACAAAAGCAAAATTAATTAAAATTTAGAAATTTTCCTTATAACAATTAAAACGAATTAATTAATTTTAATATACAATATATAATTAACTAAAAATAATGATGATGTGTACCATTAGAATTGAATCTTAAAATCTTATGTGGACACCTTTAGAGACATTTAGCATCAACTTTTATTAGTAATAGATATGTTGTCGTACGTATCTATATCTGTTTGCTGAATATCTTTATTCATTTGGACTTTCTTTTTTATATCACTTTTTATACTTCAGAAAATCCTATCGATGGTAGAGGCGAGATACTAGTATTTGTCTGAGTCAAATGATCAAATTTAATTATTTATTTAAATTGTAACTAAATAATAGTAATATATTTTTGAGATTCTTAATTGGGTATTCAAACTGAAGAAGATATTTCTTGAAAAGGGATATAAATTTATGTGGTATAGATAATATATGAAATTAATTAAATTTGGTCAAAAATTGATCAAATGTTTAATCAAATATTTCGAAAATGGTCAGGATTTTATTACTTATCAACACTTTGGTTAGAAATTTGAGCAAAAATCAATATGTTCTCTTGTAGTGGTAATATAGCAGAAATGTGAAAAATGTAAATCAATCCGGCGAAATAGTACAATGAGTTGAATGTACTGATGTAGTATAATAAAAGCGGTTGTGTTCGCCAGCCGTAGTTGAAGCTTCCCACCTAACTCGGCGAGCATCACAATATATATCATCACCAAAGATGTATTCCCGAGGATGGTGAAAGTTTGGGAGTGAAGTCTCACCGTCGCTGTCGCCTGATCCGCCATGATAAGAGAGAGAAAAGAAGCGACTGAGAGCACGTGTTGCTGAGAAAATGGTAAGTGATGAAAAGTCACGGATCACTCTAATCATTGTAAGCAATACAATGGCTGATTTTTTTTTATAGTAAATTTGGAACTTTTAACTGAAATTTTCCATTGATATCTCATCAGTACAAAATGGGTTCATAACACACCTTAAACAAAATAAAACCTGATAAATTTAAACATTATCTTGAAAACTAAAGCAATCAATTGCAAATAAACAAATCGCTTGTTATAGACATTCAATGTATCTTGACCCAAAAAAATGAAAAGACATTCAATGTATAACTCATGGAGCAAATATAAGTCAATTATATAGAGAAAAAAATCAATATCATTGCATGGCTAAAAGTTCTTCCTTCAGTAGCTTCTTCGGTTCCATGGCTTTGTATATATCTTCAAAAGAAGAGCAAAAAAAACACCATACTCGTGAGATTATATGCGAATATATTCCCCAATAATATAATAAAAAAATGAAAGGAAGCTGAAACTCTAAAGAGTGACACGCAAATTACTTTCAACCAAGAAAAAGAAGAAGATTTCAATGAAAAATGCCATACTTACTTGCGCTCGATAATACTTGGCTTGAGATCTCTGTCAATAATGGCACCATCCAAGCTCCTTGCCAGCTTTAGTTTGCTTGTGCTCTGGAGGATTAAAATTTCGCAGAGTAGTCGAGCTCTTTCACTTCATAGATTGTTCAGATTTTAAGCTTAATTGTTTGAATTTACTAGTGATGTTGGCTATGTAGTAATTGACCATAACTTTAAGAAGAGATTGAATCCTAAACCCAAACTATATATACAACAAAGCGGCGTGGCAAACCAATTTAAAAGAGATCTGCATTTGTAAGCATCCACTTGAAAACAAAAACCTTTCCCACTACTTAAGGCAAACCAATTCTGAGTAAAGAAAGCAGAGTGGTGATCTAACAAATGACAAGACGCATAGGCATTTCACAGTACTCATGCTATTTCATATCATGGATTCTTCAGCTTTTACGCTTGTTTGAGTTTACTAGAGATGTTGGCTATGTAGTAATTGACCATATCTTAAGAGACTGAATCCTCAACCAAAACTCTATATAACTTGATGAAACTTGAAACTCATCAACATCACAACACAGCACAACGGACTCCATGAGAAGGAACATAAAAAGCAGAAGAAACCTTGTTCTCATGGGAAGGCCAAAAGGAGCTCCATCAATATACAATTCATACTCAATGTATAGCTCTGGTTTTCTTTCCTCTGCCACGGAAATAACTCTGTAACAACAAAAAACACAAACCAAACCAACAAAGTGAGGATCAAAATCTAAAGAACTGAACACATTTCAGTAAAAAATTGAGTCTCCTTAGCAAGAAAGCAAATTAGGGCTTTTCTCATTTTGCGGGATCAATGGATTTGAAGGAAACTGAAGCTTGAAAATTCAAATTTGATGCACAAAAGCAACGTAAATGTCTTTGAGTCCTTCGAGAGGAGCACTGGAGATTGATCAGCCTTCTTTGCGGTTTGAATGTATCAGGCGATGTCTTAACATTAATAAAAATATATTTTAGTGAAAAATAAAATTTGGAGCACAATTATATTTGTATAACTAAGCAAATGTTAATTCAGAAATATATTTTACATTAGAATATAAATCCAGGATGTTGGTTTTTTTAAACTTCAAAATTTCTATTTGATTTGTGAAACAACTCATATAATCGTAGTGTAATGCTAATACATACATCAAAACTGATCATTTAAATCTCGAGATATCCATTTAAACTTAACCTCTATAAATCATAATTTCCACCATTGAACATTACCAGTTGTGAATCTCAAAATCCATTGATTAGTTGTTAATTAAGTTCACTAATGTGTTGCAATCTTCTTCAAAAGGAATTGTTCTATATAACTCCAAGGACATACATATTGTATTGCCATTATCAAAGCTTCAAAAGTTGAAATCCGCTCTCTAGTGCCGATTTGGGAAATTACGTGTCAATGACCTTTAGCAATCATATTCAAAAAGGAAAATTATAGTAAGTAATTAGACTGAACAGGACCAAACCTGAGTAAACTCGAATGATTGTATAATATAAGTCACCATAATTTGACATTTTCTCTTCAAACTTAGTGAATATATTTATCAAAATAAGCCCATGGAAAGCCCAACTATATAGACTTACATTAACAAGAAAGAGTATTGAGCAAGGAACAACATTTATAAAACAAAAACCTGAGTAAACTCGAATGATTGTATAATATAAGTCACCATAATTTGATATTTTCTCTTCAAACTTAGTGAATATATTCATCAAAATAAGCCCATGGAAAGCCCAACTATATAGACTTACATTAACAAGAAAGAGTATTGAGCAAGGAACAACATTCACAAAGCAGAAAGAGAGCTAAACGTTTCACGTTTCAGAGTTTTCCCATGATGGAACAAAAAAGAGTACAGAGAAAGATCACTGGAATACGCAGAATCAATCCTTACGAAACCTAAAGCCGTGTCCAAAAACATTGGTTACTAGCGAAGTAACTAACATTGTCTTAAGTTGGTACACTATCATCAATTTGTGGTACATAACCTGATACTAAACTGGACTTTTGAGAGACAACCTCGAACTCTAGCATGGCAACTTCACACCATCGAGACAGTTTTGGAATCTTTCTGATTTTGCTGATAATGTTGATGAAATTCTTACTCACCACCAGCTTCTTCAAAACCGCAGAGTTCCTCATAAAATATATGGCCAGATTCATCTTGATTGTTGGCTCCATGGTTGTGACTGGTGTCTTCATCTCAACAAACTCAAGAGAGGATGAGAAACATTGAGGTACATATGAAAGCTTAATCTCCTTTGTCTCTGGAGGGCAGTCAAATTCCTGACAATACAACCAAAAGAAAAAATATAAGTGTTTTCTTTGAATATGAATTTGAATGTGATCACATAAGCATTGATAAAATGAGACGCACCATGATAAGGGACTGTAGATTTGGGCAGCAACCAATAAAGGTTGGCAACAACTCCAAATTATGTTCAGCAAACGAAACATCCAAGCGAGACAAGTTATAAAACAGAGGCAATGGGTCGAACTTAGAGTAAATACGGACGTCCTGTGTGTATCGAGAAAAAAATAAGTGATATAAGAAATTGAACAAGGTTGAAATTATTGAAATAATCTTGTGTACCTCTAGAGCTCGAGCTGAAATGATCATTTCACGGACTGTGGATATCCCAGTGAGAAAACCATGGAACAAAGTTCTCTCCAATGGATCATCAGCATGCACCGCACCAAACTTATCAGTGTTCACCTTCGCAAATGGACCAATACGATGTATTACGAAACTTTTACATGTGTAATCACGTATACTCATGTACTCAAGTCTAGGAGAATCGATCTCCACATTAGGATCTTCAGCTCCATCACGTGTAGTGCCTAGTTTGAAGCTTTTAAGTGACTCAGACCTCACACACACAACTTCAAGATTATCTTCAGGATATGTCACTAAAATCAACTCTTCAAGAGCTAAACAACCTGATATTAACGTCCCCAAAACCGAATCTCCATCATACTTGACCTCTTCTAAATGCATAGTCTTCAGAGATGGTAAATATACCACCTCTTCTGATGTGGGAGTATCAAAGGCAACATAATAGAGTGTTAAACTCATCAATGTCCCACATGAATAAAGGGATAGAGGCATCCTAACTAGAGCTTCATCAATATCTGTCTGATTCACAACCATTAGATGGCAAACACTACGATTAAGCACATCATCAATCTGTGAAACGAACGAATCATGACATGATCACCAGCATCATATGTCAACTTGAACCTCTTTATGTCTCCCTTATTAGACTCCATGAATCTATTCATGAAATCAAAAAGATCGTACTCATCTTCGAAATTTCAGGAATCCAAGTCCAAAACAGGAACACTCAACCATTGGTTTCTCCACTGCTTTGACAAAAGGCTTGCGCTCACGGAATCCTTGGTAGAGAGCTCACAGAGAATACGATCCAATAGGTCATTCGATAGTTTCCTAAAATTATCTTCGCCTTTGGATTTCTTTAATTTCCTCTGGCGGAGACGTGTGTTTAGTGAGCTCATGACCATGGCTTAAAACCCTAATTTTTCCACAGAGATTAAACAAAGCAAACGGTTATTCATCATAAGCCGATCTCGAAGTCAGCCTTATATTTAAAAATGAACTCATGGAGATTAAACACAATTACCTTCGGAGCGAGAGGAAGAAGGAGGAGAAGAAGACGAAACCACCCACGGCGATATAGCGTGGAGATTTTCTCGCCGCTTCAACACCTCTTTCACTATTTTTGAGATAAATTGAAAATAAAAATTGGGCACGAAAGATATATATCCCCCACTCACACTATTTCAAGAGCCGAACTTTATTGACTTTTATGGTAATTTTTAAAATTTAAATTATATTTGATGGGGTTTTTTTCGACAATGTATTTTTTAATGTAATGATTGATTTGTGTTAGTCTCAAAATCTCTCGCTTAATTAATACGCAGAACAGAAGTTTAATTTATTTATTAATGAAATACGAAAAGTTAAATGTGTTTAAATATAAAATGTAAATGCGAGAAACTAAAGAGTCATTAATAATTTCCGGAGTACACGACCGGAGGATTAATCAGCCTTCGCTCTTAAAATGTAACCGAAGTACTCTTAACTTAGAATGGCTTTGGTAAATCGACACTCTTAAGAAAAATAAAATATATATTCATGATACCAAAAAATACATATAGAAAATATAGTCGAATGTACAAGGTTAAACTTCCAAAAGTGTTGTGTGCCGGTCCAAATTTCAGTTTACAAATGAATAAAAATCGAAACCAAAATGATATGAAAAATTCAGGCCAATGAGAGTCTGATTAGCTATAGTTAAAATGTAATCTATGAGCGTACTTTCGTTATAAATTCCAAACGGCTATTTGAAAAATACCAAACGTCACCGCCATAGAAGCCAATTAGAAAGATCTTGATAATGGTTACAAACACAATGAAGGATTTAAGAGTGGCTTTTTTACTTTTAGCTTTAGCAATGAGCTATTATAGGTGTGATTATGGACGTACTTAGCTTTTTTCAGTTCCAACATGCACGTCACCTAAATCCTTTCATTTCCAACGTTTGCTTCTGGCTTATATCACTTACACACAAGCCCTCATGGTACCTCTATATATATATATATATATATATCTTCGAGCATTCTCTAAGAAGTATCTCACTTATCACTTTCTCTTAAACCTCTCTACTCTGTCTGTATCTCTTCCACTCTTGTTCGAAAATGGGAGGTAGTAAGAAGCATACTGTCTCTAAAACCTCTTCTTCCCTTGCTATTGTAGAAACAAATCACCATGACAACAAAGTTGTTCCCATTGAAGCACCGATTGTGTCTTCATACAACGATCGGATCAGGCCGTTGCTTGACACTGTGGACAGGCTAAGGAACCTCAATGTGATGAGAGAAGGGATCCAGCTTCCCACCATTGTTGTTGTAGGAGACCAGTCCTCAGGGAAGTCGAGTGTTCTTGAGTCCTTGGCAGGAATCAGTTTGCCACGTGGACAAGGTATCTGCACTAGGGTTCCTCTTGTGATGAGACTCCAGAGAAGTTCTAGCCCCGAACCTCAGATCTGGCTGGAGTATAGTGACAAAGTTGTTCCTACGGACGAGGAACATATCGCTGAAGCTATTTGTGCTGCAACAGATGTGATCGCTGGTATGTTCTGTCTCTTATCTCTCAGTGCTTGTTAAGTGTATTTTGCTGCAAAACCTGATAGATTCACAGTGAATGTTATCTGAAACATAGATGTTATCGTAAAAAAAAGTTATTTGCTTACCATAGAAGTTTTTGAACCTAGATTTGTACAATAGACCTGAATACTAGTGTTAGAGGTATAAATTGATTTTGGAACTCCTATTTTATAAATAATTTTGCATGCTGATATTTTTAAATGCTGGTTACAATAATTTTGCTTACTCTAGATATGCAAGATCGACACTGAAACCTCTATACAGGATTAATTTACTTACAATAGAAGTCCTGTAATACATATGCCAACATAAATGTGCCTAAAGTTGTTATTTGATTCTGGAACTCCGAAGTGCTAGAGGTGTTTCATGATTTAGACTAACAATTTTTGTCTATTAAATACCTTTGTTGCAGGATCCGGGAAAGGGGTTTCAGACGCTCCCCTGACGCTCCATGTGAAGAAGGCTGGAGTTCCTGACCTGACCATGGTGGATCTCCCTGGGATAACTCGAGTTCCGGTGAATGGACAGCCTGAAAACATCTATGAGCAGATCTCAGGGATGATTATGAAGTACATCGAGCCTCAAGAGTCCATCATCCTCAACGTTCTGTCAGCGACCGTCGACTTCACGACCTGCGAGTCCATTCGTATGTCTAGACAAGTTGACAAAACCGGTGAACGTACTCTAGCTGTTGTCACAAAAGCAGACATGGCTCCTGAAGGTCACCTGCAGAAAGTAACAGCAGATGACGTGAGTATTGGACTTGGTTACGTCTGCGTGAGAAACCGTATCGGAGAAGAGACCTACGAAGAAGCAAGGATGCAAGAGGAGTTGCTTTTCAGGACTCATCCGATGTTATGCTTGATCGATGATGACATTGTGGGAATCCCTGTCTTAGCTCAGAAGCTAATGCTTATCCAAGCAACCATGATCTCCCGCTGTTTGCCTGAGATTGTCCGCAAAATAAATCTGAAGATGGAAACCGCTGTGTTAGAGTTGAACAAGCTTCCGATGGTAATGGCTTCTACAGGAGAAGCACTCATGGCGTTGATGGACATCATTGGTTCTGCCAAAGAATCTCTTTTAAGAATCCTTGTCCATGGAGACTTCTCTGAGTTCCCAGATAATCAAAATATGCACTGCACTGCTCGTTTGGCTGATATGTTGAGCCGATTCTCAGATGATCTACAAGCAAAGCCTGAGGAAGTTCCAGAGTTCTTGATGGATGAGATCAAGGTTCTTGAGGAATGCAAATGCGTTGGATTGCCCAATTTCATCCCGAGATCAGCATTTTTGGCTATCCTCTCGCAACATGTGGATGACATACAAGCCAAGCCGGTCGAGTTCATCAAGAAGATTTGGGACTACATCGAAGTTGTTCTCTCAGGAGTCATCGCCAAATACTCTGAAAACTTCCCACAGATTCAATCATCAATCAAACGAGCTGGTCGAAATCTCGTCTGCAAGCTTAAGGAACAATCTGTGAACCGAGTCATTCAGATCGTTGAGATGGAGAAGCTTACCGATTACACGTGCAACCCTGAGTACATGAAGTCTTGGACGGAGAAGACAAATGAACAAGAGAGCTTCATCGTTGCTGTTTTGAACAATTCCGACAGCTTCTCTTTGTCTGGATTCGGGAATGTGAAGATTTCGCATCTGAGAAAGTATCACGCCCATTTGCTGCAGCAGGCGTTTGACATGAAGATGAGGATCACTTCCTACTGGACCATCGTCCTCAGAAGGATTGTTGATAACCTTGCCCTGTATCTTCAGCTATCAGTGAAGTATCTAGTGAACAGCCATTTTCAGAAGGAGATCGTCGCGGAGATGGTGGATCCAAGAGGCGGCGGAGGAATTGAGAGGATGCTCGAGGAGTCGCCGTCGGTGGCGAGCAAGAGGGAGAAGCTCAATAACAGCATTAAGCTTCTGAAGGAGTCCAAGGACGCTGTTGCCGCCATTGTTGATCAGAATTCTGGGTATGGAGATCGTTCATTGTTGATTTTGCTTCGTCTTGGTTTTGGTGAAGTCGGGTCGGCACGAGTCGGGTCAAGTTCTCCGGTGGCTTTTTATTGGAGTTGGGCTTGGGCCTTTTGTTTTTTTGAATTTCGGATTTTATCGGCTTGGCTATTTTATGTTTTTTCTGTTTTTTGTGTTTTTTTTCGTGGTGACGTTAAGCTATTTACTGGCTTCCCTTTCACGTTATGTTGTGTTGCTTGTGGAATTATAATTTCTGAGGTTTAGAATTTTAGTTTCATGAAAAATTAAGACACCGAAAATTTAGTCAAACTTAAAAGACTCTTCAGGTTCCATAAAATAAAATCTTTCAGCTTTTAGAGATTGATAAACAGGGAAGTAAATATTTTGGAGATTAATAAATGAATAAAAATAATAGAAGAATTGGATAATCTGAAAATAATACAAAAGCTTTTGATATAATGCATCCGTAGACCGTAGATTTGGGAAATGAAAAATCTTTCACTGATGTTTACTGTTGGACCTTTGATTATATAAAATGGTTATTTATAGCACATTCACATTATTGATTATACCCCAATTTCTTGTAATACAACATTTAGTCCCTTTGTATGATCCGTTTTCGATTTATTCTCAAATTTCCCCGCTTAGGCCAATCATGAATAAAGGAAACGGAAAGACAATGGTTAAATATTAAAGTTTTAAACACTTGCTTGTATATCCATCTTATACAACGAAAACGAGAAAACTTTGGTAAAAAAACATATATATAAATTAAAACGAAACAAAAGAGAGCATATAAAATTAAACACTAGAGTTGGCAGTTTGAAATAAAATAGAAGGCAATGGATCCGTAATACCCGGAAGCAAAACGGGCACACCATCCAGGGCTACGAACAGAGGGTAGCTAGATCACCTAATCCCTCAGGTGTTTGCTTTGGCTTTTTGGGACAAGGTGTGTCTTCGGCCGCATCCGCTTCACGCCTTTTGGTTTCTGAGAATGTGGGTTTTGCGTCATCAAACTCAAAAGAGAATGCTTCATCTATCAGGAATCCTGGCCATTCAGGGCCTTCTGGTTTGTTGGCGTGCCAAGTAGACACTGTAAAGGTAGTGTTTATTCATACCTTGAAGCATACTGAATAAGAAGTCGGAAATTATCTAAGACTAGGAAGAAATGTCCCATATCAGCATCTTCCAACATAAAAGCATGTCATTAAACATTCTATCACGTGTCGAGGCCCCTGCAAAATATATATCCATCAATGGAAGTGAGATAACAGGTTACATACATATATGAGACGAAAAGAGTGTTAATTCGAAGGAAGAATTCACCTCCGGGCTGTTTTGCCACGTCTTGTCACGCAGATACTAGCTATTCTCACCAACATAGACCCAGATGGAGAGCTCACCTGTAAAACCCCTTTGAGCAAAAGCTTTGTGGAATCGGTGATAGATCATATCAGGCTTGGCACAAGGAAGGAATGGGCAATCCTCCAAGTTCCAGAAGACGAGTGGGTATGATACGCTCTGAAGGCACAAACGGAATTACCAAATCAAGATGCGATCATCCATTAACCAGTATATTTGGAAAACAAACAATTTTCAGGAGGAGAAATCTTCCTCCTCAGAAGAATCAGAATCAGAACCGAGTAGATCTTTGCTTATAGGCTATTAGCGTTTCAGCTTTGAGAGATGAACGAGAGAAACGAGAGAGAGATGAAATGTGTAACTCGAATTCTCATTATTGAATCAAGCGTTTGGTACAAAGTATATATACAAACCATAACCGACTAAACCAAAGATAATTAGATCAATAACCGGAACTAAAATATATGTACACATATAAGAAGTATACTATATACAATCTAATAGCCCCCCTCAAGATGGAGGTGCAAAGATGTTGCTAACTCCCATCTTGGATATTAGTTCTCGATAAGGAGCCGGATGTAAAGCTTTGGTTAGTGCATCAGCGAGTTGATTTCCAGATTTTACAAACATGGTCTTGAAGAAACCTGAATCAACTGCTTCTCTGATCTTGTAGCAATCAATCTCGACATGCTTAGTTCTCTCATGAAACACAGAATTGTTAGCAATGTGTATAGCCGCTGTGTTGTCACAATAGAGATACGCAGGTTCCTGAAAGGGGATTCTCAAGTTTGTCAATAAACGAGAGAGCCAGATCATTTCCTTTATAGCAGCAGACATAGCACGGAACTCAGCTTCTGCAGTACTGCAAGAGACCGTGTCCTGTTTCTTCGACTTCCATGAGATTAAAGAGTCGCCGAGAAACATACAGTAGCCTGTAACAGACCGTCGTGTATCTGTACAAGCTGCCCAGTCAGCGTCAGCGAAGCCCCGTAAGTCGAACTTGTTATCTGCAGGATAAAACAAGCCTTGTCCCACCGTACCTTTTAAGTACCTCAACAGTTTGTATGCAGCATTCAAGTGGATGTCACGAGGGTCATGAGAGAACTGACACAAAGTGTTGACTGCATAGGAAATGTCAGGACGAGTAGTATGCAGATACATAAGTTTCCCAATGAGCTTACGATACGAAGAGGGATCAGTTAAAGGGATACCAGTATCCTTTGAGAATTTGATACTTGGATCCATAGGGATACTCGACGGTTTACTGCCAAGGAAACCAGTGCTATCCAGCAATTCCAAGATGTACTTCCTCTGGCAAACTGATATTCCTGCAGCAGAGCGAGCAATTTCCAAGCCAAGAAAGTATTTTGCCTCACCAAGATCCCGTAGCTTGAAATAAGATGTCAATTCATCTTTAAACTCGATCACAGCAGCATCATTGTTACTGACGATTAATATATCGTCTACGTAAACCAAGATGTCGAGGATGACGTTGTCGTGGCATTTAACAAAGAGAGTGTGATCTGCGTGAGACTTGGCAAATCCCATCTTGAGTAGCGTGGAAGAAAGTTTGAGAAACCACTGCCTTGAAGCTTGTTTAAGACCATAGATCGACTTATGAAGACGACATACAGCGTTGGGTGGTAAGCTTTCACCAAGAAGATCAGCATAACCGGGAGGAATCTTCATAAAAATCTCTTCATCCAAATCTCCATTTAAGAATGCATTTGAAATATCGAGTTGACTTACAGACCAGTTCATCTTTGCTGCGGTCAGAAGAAGCATACGGACTGAAGTTTGCTTGGCGACAGGAGAGAATGTTTCTTCGTAATCTAGCCCCTCCTGTTGTGTATAGCCTTTCGCAACCAGCCGAGCTTTGAATCTCTCGATACTGCCATCTGCATTATGTTTGATGGTGAAGACCCATTTGCATCTGATAGCCTTCTTGTTAGGTGGTAAACTATCAATGCTCCAAGTATGAGTTCTCGTCATAGCTCCAATCTCCACTTTCATCGCATCGCACCATTCCTCAAAATCTTTGGCGTCTGAATACTTTTGTGGAATAAAGGTATTGGTGATAGAATTTATGAAAGCACGAAAGGGCTCAGATAGGTATGAATAAGAGATGTAATTTGAGATAAAGTATAGTATAGTACTAGTAATATTATAACAATGAAAATCCTGCAAGTGTTTAGGGGTTTTTGTTGGTCGGCGAGACTTAGATTCGTAGGGAACCAAAGCCTCAGAAGATGACACATCATGAGGAGGATGTGCATCAGAAGATGTTTGCACAAGAGGCATATGAACATCGGGTGTTGCAGGTGAATGAAAATGAGGAAAGAAATCTTTGGTAACATCATTGATTGGGGATGAAACCAAAGGGAAAATATCCTCATGAAAGATGACATGTCTCGAAATATAAACGGCATGTGTCTCTATGTCTAACAGCTTATACCCCTTGTAACCAGCTGGATATCCTAGGAAAATGCAGGCTCTGGCTCTAGGTTCAAACTTATTTCTCTGTTTCGGTGAAGTAGAGCTATAGCATAAGCAACCAAAGGTTTTTAAAAACTGGTAATCCGGAGGTTTACTAGTTAGTTTCTCAAAGGGAGACTTATTATCTAGGACTGGAGTTGGTAAGCGGTTGATAAGAAAAACTGCCGTAAGCACACAATCCCCCCAAAATTCTAGAGGAACATTAGATTGAAAAAGAAGGGCTCTAGCTACATTCAAGATGTGCTGATGCTTTCTCTCTACCACAGAATTTTGTTCAGGTGTTTCAGGACATGAATGAAATGCAACAATGCCTTTTTCAGAGAAAAGATTAGCAAATTTCAGTTCATGTGCATTATCAGATCTAACAGATTTCACTTTCAGTTTGTATTGAGTATCAACCATTGTAATGAAACTAGGGAATATATGCAAAACATCCGATTTGTTCTTCATCAAATAGATCCAAATAGCTCTACTATAGTCATCAACAATAGTCAAGAAATATCGAAAATCATCAATGGTAGGCACAGAAAAAGGACCCCATGTATCAATATGAACTAATTCAAACGGAGACTTGCATATGTTATTTCTAGACTTGAATGGAAGATGTTTTTGTTTTGATAAATGGCAGATATGACAAACATGCGAAGAAGTCTTATTAACCGTTGTATTCTTTAAGCACAATACATCTGAAAGTAAATCAACTTTAGACTCAGAAGGGTGACCTAAACGTTTATGCCAAGTATTCAAATCAACAACGACACTAGAACAAACTGGTGGAGAGAAACAGATGGTATTAGTACCTTGTAAAGAGACAGAATGATCAGTTTTATTGAAATCCAAGACGTACAAATTCTCGACTTGACTACCGTGACCAATCATCAACTCCTGTGTAAGATCCTGAATAAACCATTCATCAGAAGTGAAGCTAACTTTAGAATGCAACGTCTTAGTCAACACACTAACACTGATCAGATTGAATTTAAACTCAGGAATATAAAGAACATTATGCAGAGAGATAGCATCAGTCAACTTGATAAAACCTATTCCCACTATCTTAACGGTATAGCCATTTGGGAGAGTAACAAAGGTTTTATCTAAGGTTCTGTATCCTACATAAAGTTCTATATTATGGGTAACGTGATGTGTGGCTCCAGAATCTAATACCCAAGCTCTAAGAGACACTGCCGGTTCTTTAGATACTGATGAAACTAGCATGTCATAATAAGATTTGGAGTATAGATCTAGAAATGTGCGAGATGACAGGCATGGAATTTGAAGTCGACGCACAATTCTTATCAGAAGTAGATTCTGTAGATGAAGTCTGGAGCTTGGAACTGAGATAAGAAATCATAGTATGGATTTGCTCCTTAGACAACTCCTCATGTGTCTGAGCAGATCGATCAACATGTTGGTCCGACTGAGCTGAGAAGCTTGTTGCAGCAAGGTTAGTTGAACCGATATTCTGATCCTTCTTTTGTTTCGGAGCAGAACCCGGAGGATACCCGTGCAATTTGTAGCATTTGTCAGCAGTGTGACCAAGCTTGTGACAATGGGAGCACTTCGGCTTCTGATAACCGCCTTGAGCCAACAACACTTGAGACTGATCCGGGATGATAGATGTTTCTACTTGAAAAACAGCAGCAGGATTAGTGAAAGATTTCTGCAAAGCACCTCCAACTAAACGCTGACTTTCATCCTGATCGAGCATATTGTAGATAGCAGTGAGTCCTGGTCGTGGCTTCATGTTCAGAATCTGGCCCCGAATGTTAGCAAAGGTATCATTAAGCCCCATGAGGAATTGAATGATTCGACTGGTTTCCGCTTCTTCCAACAACTCTTGAACGTGATCACAGTTACATCTCTTCACCGTGGAACTCTTTGTATTAGCCAACTGTTCCCAAAGAGTGTTCTTCTTGGTGTAGTAAGCAGATAACTCGAGATTCCCTTGCTTGAGAGTCATAATGGTTTGTTCAAGCTGATATTTCCGTGGAAGATTGCTGACCTTGAATCTTGTATTCAAATCCATCCACATTTCAGCAGCATCATCATAATACAGAATACTGTCGTAGATTTCTTTGCTCACAACATTCAAAATCCAAGCTTTGACTATGCTATTGCAACGGCTCCAGATTTTAAAACTACTATCATCTATCTCAGGCCTAGGAAGCGAACCATCAACGAAGCTAATCTTGTTCTTCGCGTCCAGACTCGTACGCATAGCAATTAACCAGGTGTTGTAGTTCGTTCCATCGAGAATATGAGATACGATACACAGACCTGGATGATCGCCTGAGTGGAGGAAGAATGGGCTATGGATTGTATCAAACGAATCCATGCCTTCAATGTTAGATCGAGGTTTGTTCCGATTAGCCATGAAATTCGGATGCGGAGTAATTGCGACATCAGATTCAATCGGGAGAGATGATCAGCGGCGAGACGCAGCGCGAGTCTTCATCGGCGAGTTTTCCGGTGTCGGCGAATGGTGTTGACCACGAGATTTCTTGCCTTGTTTCACCATTGTTGTAGATCGAATCGTAAGAGGAAAATTAAAAACCCTAAGTAGCTCGCAAAGGTGATTTGGATGCTTCAGAGCTCAATCGAACGCAAAAACGAGATCGAATCGTAAGAAACCTGGATGAATAGTGCAAGAGATTGTGAATCGGAGAAGAAATCAGAGGAAAACGAGCAGAGATTGCTCTGATACCATATTAGCGTTTCAGCTTTGAGAGATGAACGAGAGAAACGAGAGAGAGATGAAATGTGTAACTCGAATTCTCATTATTGAATCAAGCGTTTGATACAAAGTATATATACAAACCATAACCGACTAAACCAAAGATAATTAGATCAATAACCGGAACTAAAATATATGTACACATATAAGAAGTATACTATATACAATCGAATATAGGCTTTCCTCCACCAAAAACGTGCCTACGTTCAACAAGTGATTGTGCAGACAGAAATGGACTTCCTCGTGCGGTGTCATCATCATCATCTAGCAGGAGAATGGTGTAATTCCTCAATTTCAAACACTGCTGAACCCTGTGCAATTACTTTTCTGGGTTTTGTTTCGCAATTACCCAAAAATTTGATGCTCATCAAATCAGCCGAATTGTCACCCCCTGAAGCAATACATATATCTCAATTCGATTACAAATTTTCCCTTAAGTAATTTACAATCATAATTAAGTAGAAACGACCAAGAGTGTTATGAGTAAGGAACTCACTTTCTGGTGTGTAGTACGAGATTGCGGCCTTCCAAAACTGGGCTCTGTCGTCGTACTCAAGTTCTTCACCATACATGAGGACTTCGTTACACCCATAAAAGCCCATTCGAAAAAGAGCTGATTCGATATTACGACGAACAGAACAACGATCGCCATTAACAGGGAATGGGCAGTCCTTCGAATTCCACAAGACGATTGTTTGTTTCCCTTGACAAGGCGTAAACAAATTACGAAACTAAAATACAATAGCTCATTATTAACCACTATTTTATCGATTAGATCCGGCTAATCCATCAGATGAAATCTAAACAAACAATTTCGGGTAAGAGATGGACAGAGATCTTACCGGAGAAAAATTTCTTCCTGGGTTCGATCTTAGATTCGCCCATAGTTCGACGGAGAGAACTGGAGACTCATCTCGCTAAATTAGGGCTAGAATTGGGGATTTGAATCAATTGAATGTCGAGAGAGAGAGCCCTTTTTTTCCCTCGTTAGCCAATTACGTTTCCCTAGAACTCTTCAAATTTAAAACACCGTCGTACTCACACATGCTCTGCTTTTTTTTTTGTTTCCCCTCGATACACACACACTCACAAAAGATGGTATACTAGATGGTGCAATGAATGTTCGTTAAATTTGATTTGTACATTTAAAACAGAAAGCTATAAGAAATCATAAAAAATTAAGATAGTTATAATGAAAATAAGTGATCATTTAAGCAATATATGTCATGCTAGTATATGCTTATAAAGTAGCACTATTGGCTATCCAATGATATCATTTTAAACATAAAAAAGTAATTAAGACAGATGATTTTATAAGAGTTGTAGAAATCAAATCCTTACTAATCATCGATATCGAAATAGTTTTCTTCTTCGTCCTCAGTTCATACTCACTCAGTCCAATCCTATTCAAGCATATATAAGCATAGTAGTCACAAGAACAATTGATCATTATCACACGATCTAAATATTTATTTGAAAAAATAAATTCTTATCTTTCAGCATATTTCGCAACTCATATGCCTCTTGAAGATCAGGACTGAACAAAACTCTTGAGACACCGAGATGATCAGTAACATGATATTCCTCTACAAAAAATTGATACTCACTCAAAAGCCAAAGATCAATAATAATTCTAAGACAATAGCATAATTGTCATACCATTACATATAACAACACACCAGTCACTTAGAACAAAAATGACCAATTGTTCAGTACAATAACACCACTTATCGTTGAACTCAATGGCTAATTTTCCGTGTGCAAAACACTTTATCATCCTATAACTAAAACTATCTTAGGCTGAATTGTTCCATACTGAAAACATTTTGAATATAATACAAAACACTAAATAATGACTTATGTATCATCCGTTAGTGTAAACTTAATCATTGCCGTCATTTTTGACTCAAAATCTTGAAACGAACAGTCTCTGACCACCTGAAGTTCGCCAACAGTTTCAACGGCACCTAGTAAATCTGTAAGCATTATTTCAGAACAAAAACGCATGTAAGACCGAATTGTCGATTTGAAATCGTAGTTGTGATGTGTTCGTTTTGTTAAGTATTTAGGCTTTTTCTTCATTTTCTTTTTCTTTTTCATTTTCATCTCCTTTCTCTTTTTATTCTTCTTCTCTTCTGAATCGCGTGTAATGGTCTTTTCAGAAGCTCAATTATAATAACAAAAAGTAAAAAAAAAACTTGGCAAATTATATTTGCATGTATTCAAATTTTTAAAACCAAAAAATTCTTCTATATAATGATGTAGCTGATTATTATGCTTCTTTGTAATTCATTTAATGATGCAATTTAACCATAAATATTTTTAATAAAATAAGTTACAATACATTACAGAGACATATTGGATTAAATTCTTCTTCCACTTCAGGCAATTGAAAAGAAGAAGAAGAATAAAAAGAAAAAGAGATGAAGATGAAGTCGAAAAGGAAATAGACAAAGAGGAAACAAAAAAATGGAAGTTTAAGACGAAGAAGATGAAGAAGACAAAGAAATTGAAGAAGGGCACTAATAAAATGAAGAGAACAGCGAAAGAAAAAGAAGAACAAGTTAGATAACACGAAAACAATGAAGAAAAGGAAAAAGGAAGATTAAAAAAAGACAAAGTACAAGAATGAGAAAATGATGAAGAAGGACAAGAAAGTAGCGGAAAAATAAAAACTATAGGACTAATGCAAGAAAATGTGGAAGAAACAAAAAGAATATGTTGGAGAAGACAAAGACGAACACAGCGAAAAACAAAAAAAAAATAGAAGAATAATTGGAAAAGAAAAAAAGAATAGGTCGGAAAAGACGAAGGTGTTGGAGAAGAGGAACTTATAATAAACAAAAAAAGAGATAAAGGCAAAAATGAATAAAAGTAGTGAGAATAAATTGGATAAGACGGAGAAGATTAAAAAACGAGAAGTTATGGAAGACGATGAGTTATAAAAAACAAGCGATAAAGAAAAAGACAAGCTGATAAAGAAGAAGTCAGAAAACGGGGAAGAAGACAAAGACAAAGACAAAGGCAAATAAAAATAGGAAGATTGAAGAATAGACATAAGATGAGGATGATGAAAAAGTAGAAGGAGGAAAAGAAAAATGATTACAAGAAGAGGAAGAAGAACTCGGAGGCCAAGAAGAACAAAATGGAAAAAGAAGTTGAAGAAGGAAAAGATAAGAAAGGAAACAAAGAAAACCTAGAAGAATAATAAGACAAAGACGGATAAAAAGAAGAAGGAAAAATTGGAAGAAGATAGTTAATCAAAATCAGAAAATTGAAAAAAAGATGAAGGAAAATACGAAAAAGTATAGAAGACGAAACAAAAGAAGGAGAAGATGAGACGAAGAAAAACCAAAAGTATAAGAAGTTGGAGAAGTTAAAGATGACAAACAAAATGATAAAGACGACAAACCGAAGAAGAACATTTTTTTTGAAGGTGATGAACAATTTAAAAAAGAAGAAATTAGGAATATAAAAAGGCTCAAAAAGATGAAGTGGAAGAAGAATTCAATCCAATATGTCTCTGTAATGTATTGTAACTTATTTTATTAAAAATATTTATGGTTGAATTGCATCATTAAATAAATTACAAAGAAGCATAATAATCTGCTACATCATTATATAGAAGAATTTTTTGGTTTTAAAGATTTGAATACATGCAAATATAATTTACCAAGTTTTTTTTTTACTTTTTGTTATTATAATCGAGCTTCTGAAAAGACCATTACATGCGATTCATAAGAGAAGAAGAATAAAAAGAAAAATGAGATAAAGATGAAGAAAAAAAAAGCCCAAATACTTAACAAAACGAACACATCACAACTCTGATTTCAAATCGACAATTCGGTCTTACATGCGTTTTTGTTCTGAAATAATGCTTACAGATTTACTTGGTGCCGCTGAAACTGTTGACGAACTTCAGGTTGTCAGAGACTGTTCGTTTCAAGATCTTGAGTCAAAAATGACGGCAAGGATTGAGTTTACACTAACGGACGATACGGAAGTCATTATTTAGTGTTTTGTATTATATTCGAAATGTTTTACAGTATGGAACAATTCAACCTAACATAGTTTTAGTGATAGGATGATAAAGTGTTTTGCACACGGAAAATTGACTATTGAGTTCAACGATAGGTAGTGTTATTGTACTGAACAATTGGTCATTTGCGTTCTAAGTGACTAGCGTGTCGTTATATGTAATGGTATGACAATTATGCTATTATCTTAGAATTATTATTGATCTTTGGCTTTTGAGTGAATATCAACTTTTTGTAGAGGAATATCATGTTACGGATCATCTCGGTGTCTCAAGAGTTTTGTTCAACCCTGATCTTCAAGAGGCATATGAGTTGCGAGATATGCTGTAAGATAAGAATTTGTTTTTGCAAATAAATATTTAGATCGTGTGATAATGACCAACTGTTCTTGTGACTCCTATGCTTATATATGCTTGAATAGGATTGGACTGAGTGAGTATGGGCATAAGGGCGAAGAAAAAAACTATTTCGATATCGATGATTAGTAAAGATTTGATTTCTGCAGCTCTTATAAAATTATCTGTCTTAATTACTTTTTTATGTTTAAAATGATATCATCGGATAGCCGATAATGCTACTTTAAAAGCATATGCTAGCAATGATCACTTATTTTCATTATAACTATCTTAAACTTTTATGATTTCTTATAGCTAAATTTCTCTTTTAAATGTGTTGACTAATTAAATTTAACGAATATTCATTGTGCGCGCCATGCGTAGACTCCCATCTAGTTTTATTTAATTCGATCCACGTATTTAGAATTTAGTGAAGAGATTTTTGTGCTAAAATTGTTCATCAAAACTACTATTTTAAGGAAAAAGTAACATTTTATAGGAACAAATTTTGACAAAAAGATATAGATGTTATTTTAATGTTCTCTTTAACCTCATTTTGGCATTTATTTAAATGTAATAAAGACCAAAAGTAAAGCATCTAGTAGTATCCAGCGAAATAAACGAGAATCCACTCACTTTGCTAGTTAAAGTTTCTTGAAGCCCGTTAAGCATTTGTTAGTTTCTTAATTTAAATCTCCACTCTTCAATCTTCAAAAAATTGTGCAGTCCAGACTTCAGTTTACAATTTAACTAAAATCGAAACCAAAATGATATGAAAAATACAGGCCAATGAGAGAGTTTGCTTAGCTATGGTTATGAACTAAATCAGCTATTTTAACAATGTCATCACCAATGAGAGCCAATAAAATATTGATAATGATGCTTAACTGAGGTTAGTAAAAACACAAATACATCATCTATCTATTACTAATAAAAGTTGATGCTAAATGCCTCTAAGGGTGTCCACATAGGATTTAAAGATTCAATTCTATTGATACACATCATCATTATCTTTAGTTAATTATATATTATATATTAAATTAATTAATTTCTCGTTTTTTATTTTTAAAAAGAAAATTTTCAATTTTTAATTAATTTTATTTTTGTTGTTATTATTAAATTTTCTAAATTTTAAATTAGTTATTAATAACAAGGTTAGAAAGTATATCTTATTTTTCTATTTACAACAAAAAGTAATTTAACATATAAATAGATTATTATGGAAAAATCATATATATTAAACAAAATAATTAAAAAATCTATTTAAGACCATCATTAAACTATTTCAAAATTTTAATTATGATAAACAATTATAATCTGAGCTACTAACTTAAAATATATTAATTATGGTCCATGTTGATGTTTTATACTAATGAAAGCGTTCACATAGAACATAGAAACTCAATTTGATTGGTCAAAATCAACGTTTTTTATTAAACATAAAAAATATTAAGTATGATTAACAATTTAAATAAATTAAAAACACAAAAATATAAATTATCATAGTATAATGGAAAGTTAATATAAATTATCATATATATTTCAAATGAGTAATTAATTTAACAAAATATGAAAGTTAAATTGTTATATAAACATATAAAATTGTTATTTAAATCAATACTACAAAACAAATTCATGTTAAATTAACAAAAAAAATTCATCAAAAAATTTGATATATAGCCTAATTATTTAGAAAATCAACACAAAAAGCTTAACTAACCAAAAAATAATATTTTATACTATTTACCGAAGATAAAAATATTTAACTAACAAAAAACAAAACAAAAATTATTTCTTACACCATGTCAATACAATTAAAATGAAAATTCATATCAAAAAGGTTAAATTAACAAAGAAAAAAAGGAAATTAACTAACAAAATAAATATAAAGAAAATTAGTAAGAGAATAAAAAAAACTTAAGTCATACTAAAAAACTTAACTAAGAAAAAAAGATAAATATTTAAGATACTTATTTAAAAATCAGTATTAAGAAATTAATTAATCAATAAATAAAATGAAAATTAATTTTTACAAAATTTTATATTTAAAAAATTCATCTAAAAAGAAATTGACTTGATATATGACTAACTACTTAAGAAATCAATATAAACAAAATTTAACTAGCAAAATAACAAAAAATGAAATTATGTCTTCAAAAATATCAATATTTTGTGTTAAAATAAAATAGAAATCAGTATCAAGAGAGGTAAATTACCAAAGACAAAATTCGTATAAAGTAAAATTAGCTTGATATTTAGGCTAATGTTTTGGAAAATCAACATAAAAATATAAACTAAAAAAATAATGATGGTATAAGCTTTTGAGATAAGTCCACATAAAATTTAGAATATCGAGCTATAGCATGTCAAAACAATATTATAATTAAAATTAAAATTTAACAAAAACACACTTATGTAAAAAATATTAAATTAATATATATTCTACTTATTTAGAAAATCAATAACACAATAGCTTAATTAAAAATATATATGTTTTAAGTATATCAAACATGCAAAAAAATTATATAAATTAAAATAAAATATAAAATTACTATTAAAAGATATGTAAAATAAAACAAAATCTAAAAAGAAAATTAGTTTAAAATTTAGTTCCAGAAAATTTATGATTTCTAAAATATTGGTATTTACAATGAATAACCATATAAAATTACAGTATGTTATACGAGTTTCTTAATCAAATATATTATTTAAATTTACAAAGACTAATACTTTGGCTACGTCTGATTTAAAAACTAACAAAAAAATACAACACAAGTAACTCTACATTCGAAATATAACAAGTAATAAAGTCTAATTTTTTATACATAGCTACTACTTATAACTTAGCGAACATGAACAGCACAAGAGTAACATTTTCTAAAATTTTATTTAAATAATAATGTATGACAATGTTATGAATCAAATTCAAATTGAATTATATCTATATAAACTATTCAAATTAAAACATGAATAAAACACACAAAAGATAAAAATAATAAAAAATAATGTAAAGACTCCACACTATCTTACATGTTTTTTAAAAAAATTATCAAATAGTTAATTGCAAATAAAACAAATTTAATAAATTAAATACAGATATAACCTGAACTTCGTAGAAGATCTGATGGAGAAACAGAAGAAGCTTTACAACTATTGTAGCATCCTAACAAAAGTAAATCTGAATCAACATGAATCATGTATTATATATGCATAAGTACACAACATCAGTGTGATATTTAATCAATAACTAAATATTTGAACATATAAAATCTTAAAAAAGAACAACTATAGAAATCCTAAGGATACAAGACAAAATACCAAAAGTTTAGTAAGAAAATCATTTTCTAAATCAAATAGTTGAATAATTTGTTAGGTATCATTACTATAATTAGACTTAATAAGATTTTAAATTTTCTAAGCAAAAAATAGGAAAAACTACAGATTATGTTTTAAATTTTTTTATATAAAATAAAATTTCTATAAATATATTATAGTTTTTACAATTTAAAAGATATGAGCCAAAAGAAAGAATTAAATAAAATCATTAATACAGACTCGTGCGTAGCGCGAATTAAAAACCTAGTTACTAATAAAAGTTGATAATAAATGCTTCTAAGGGTGTCCACATAGGATTTAAAAATTCAATTCTATTGGTACACATCATCATTATTTTTAGTAAATTATATATTGTATATTAAAATAAATTAATTCGCTTTAATTGTTATAAAGAAAATTTCTAAATTTTAATTAATTTTGTTTTTGTTGTTATTAGGAAAATTTCTAAATTTTAAGTTAGTTATTAATAAAAAAGAATTTTAAAAATAGATCTTATTTTTCTATTAACAATAAAAAAGTAAATTAACATATAAATAGATTATGAAAGAAAAATCATATATTTTGAACAAAATTATTTAAAACTGTATTTAAAACCATAATTAAATTATTTTAAAATTTAATCACGATACACAATTAAAATCTGAACTGCTAACATAAAATATATTAGTTGTGGTCTGTGTTGATGTCTCAGGCCAATGGGAGCGTTCACATATGACATATATACTCAATATGATTAGTCTATATCAGCGTTTTTTATTAAACATAAACCATAAAAAATATAATTAATAATTTAAATAAATTAAAACATAGAACAATATAAAATTATCACAATATAATGGAAAATTAGCATAATTTTTTTTAACTAAATAAAATAAATTTATGTCAAAAGTCTAAATCTATTGTAAAAATAAAATGGAAACTCATTGTCACAAAAATTAAACTAACAAAAACAAATATGTAAATCAATAACAAAAAAATTAAATTAATTGTTTTTAGCATATATATTTTAAATGAGTAATTTATTTAGAAAAAATATTAAGATTAAATTTTAATATAAACATATAAAATTATTATTTAAAAATATCAATACTACCAAAAAAACATTCATCTTAAATTATCAAAATAGAAAGTCATCTAAAACTTATAATTTTTGGAGAAATATTTAAAATGATGCTTTATGCTAATTACTGAAAAAGCAATATAAAAAAATGTTTAACTAACGAAAACCAAAACATAAATTATTTCTTACAACATGTCAATACAATTAAAATGAAAGTCCATATCGAGAATGTTAAATTAACAAAAAAAGAGGATATTAAATTAATATCTATGTTATTTATCTAACAAAATCAATTTAAACAGAGTAAGTGAGAGAATAAAAAAACCTAAATAATACTAAAAAACGACTAACAAAAATATATAAATATTTAAGTTAATTATTTAAAAAATCAATATTAAGAAGTTAATTAACTAAAAACCTAAAACGAAAATTAAGTTTTACAAAATATTATTTTTAAAAAAATACTTAAAAATAAATTGACTTGATATCTGACTAACTACTTAAAAAATTCATATAAAAATATTTAACTAACAAAAAAATCCATGTCTTCAAAATATCAATATTTTAAAAACAATGGTGTGTTAAAATAAAATAAAAATCAATATCAAGAGAAGTAAATTATCAAAGGAAAAAGTCGTATAAAGTAAAATTAGCTTGGTACTTAGGCTAACTACCAAACAAATATTAACTAAAAAAAGTAAATGATGGTATAAGCTTTTGAGAGAAGTTCACTTAAAATTTAAAATATCCAGTTATAGCATGTCAAAACAGTATTTTAATTAATTTAAAAAGTAAATTTAACAAAGAAAAAGCATTTATGTAAAAGATATTAGATTATTATATACGCTACCTATTTGAAAAATCAATAACAAAAGAAATTAATTAAAAATATATATGTTTTAATTATATCAAACCTGCAGAAAATTAGATAATTAAAATAAAATATAAAATTACCATTGAAGATATTTAAAATAACAAAAAAACAAGATCTAAAAAGAAAATTAGTTTGAAATATAGTTTCAAAAATATTCATGATTTCTAAAATATTGGTGTTGACTATGAATAACCATATAAAGTTTTAATAGGTTATACAAGTTTCTAAATCAAACATATTATTTAAATTTACAAAGATTAATACATTGGTTGCATCTGGTCGAAAAATTAACAAAGTAAAATACTACACAAGTAACTTTACATTCAAAATATAATAAGTAATAAAGTCTGATTTGTATACATTTTACTGCTTATAACTTAGTCAACATGAACAACACATGAACAACATCCTCTAAAATTTTATTAAAATAATATAATATGACAAAGTTATGAATCAAATTCAAATAGGAATATATGAAGATAAAATATTCAAATCAAAACATGAATAAACACACAAAAGATAAAAAAAAAAAACAGTGATAATGTGAAGTCTCAACATCATCTTACATGTCTAAAAACAGATATTAGCAAATAGTTGACTGCAAATAAAACAGATTTTATAAACTGAATAAAGATATAACCTAAAAATCGTAGAAGATTTGGTGGAAAAGCAAAATACAGATTTACACGATTAATGTAGCTTACTAACAAAAGTAAATCTGAATCAACATATATCATGTATTATATATGTATATGTACACAATATTAATGAGACATTTAGTAAAGAAACAAAATATTTAAACATATAAACCTTTACAAAAAAAAAGAACCATAGAAATCCTAAGGATACAAAACAAAACACCAAAAATTTAGTAAGAAAATTATTTTCTAAATCAAACATATGCACATCGAAGTTGGATAATTCGTTAGGTGTCATTACTATGATTTTACTTAATAAGATTTATAATTTTATAAACAAAAATAGGAAATACTACATATTATGTTCTAACTTTTTTATATAAAAGAAAATTTTTATAAATATATTATAGTTTTGATAATTTAAAAGATATTAGCCAAAAAATTAAACCAAATTATTAATACAGACTCACGCGTAGCGCGAGTTAAAAGCCTAGTATAATATATAAAAGTTGAAAGCATAGTGCATTGAGGACGTCCACATAGGACTAAAAAACTCGATCTGATTGGTCCACATCAGCATATTTATTAAATAAAAAATGTTAAATATGATTAAAACCATAATTTTGTTTTAAAAGATGGAAAAATTAAACAAAAAAGGCTAAGTAACAAATAAAAAAGAAAATTATGTTAAAAACTTAAAAAATAGTATCTTTAACAATAAAATAGAAATTTCTTTTCAAAAGAGTTAAAATAACAAAAACAAAACAATAGCATAAAAGTTCAAACTTATAATATAGATTAGGAAAATTCTAACTTCTAAATTAATTGATAAGAAAATAAAAACATTGATTTCGTTTTATAGATGGAAAAATCAAAATAAAAAAAGCTTAAGTAACAAATATGAAAGAAAATTATGTTAAAAAATTAAAATATAGCATCCATCAAAATTTAAAACATTAGATTCGTTTTATAAATGGAAAATTTGTTTATGATTATAAATCATAGTAGTTGTTAGCAGGGTATTTTTTAGTATTCTTACAATTAAAAAGGTTTAAATAAAAAATAGAAAAGAAAATTATGTTAAAAAACCTGAACAAATTGTATCTTTAAAAATAAAATGGAAATTTGTTTTCAAAAAAGATAAACTAACAAAAAACTAATATTATAAAAGCTCAAACTTATAATATAGATTAGGAAAATTTTAACTTCTAAATTAATTGACAAAAAATAAAAAATATTAATTTTGTTTTATAGATGAAAAAATAAATAAAAAAACTTATGTAACAAATAAAAAAAAAAATTATATTAAAAATCTAAAATATAGTATCCCTTAAAATTAAATAGAAATTTAATATAAAATAGTCAAACTAACCAAAAAAGCAATATCATAAAATACATTGCACATATACAAATATATAATAATAAAGTCATATATTGTCTATATGCTATTAGAAAACTGATCATCATCAACGACGAGAACGTTCTTTGTCAAGTTAAGCTAATGATATCCCAATGGTGTAAGTCATAATAAAAATAAATGTTCACTTGCAATTAAAAAGATAAGCATGTTTTCCCAACAACTTATTTATATATTCTAAACTGGAATACAATCTATTATCTATGTTTACTTATCACTCTTTTACATTTTTTTTAAATAGTGGCTCGTTCGTGTTACTCTGCCGCCAATTTTCAAAGAAAATTAATGAAAAGTGTTGTCAAACTTGTCGTGCTCCTGACCACAATTACGAACCCGAAAACTTTTCATGGTTTGTAATCTCAAACATATAATCACCATTTTTTTACTATTCTTTATGAAAATATGATGAATTCTTAAATAAATTAGATAATAAGATTTATTTAACTCTTAACACCATACTTTAAATTGCATCATGTAGAAGTATTATTTTTGAACTCCGCTTCTTCCACCCAGTTTTTTTTCGACAAAGATATTGAAGCAATTACAGACAATTTGACATGGTAAGTACGCTCACATGTTTACCTCACCATAAATTTCCTATTGTATTTTTAGATATGAAACCAAACTGTTTTAAAGCTATTATGATATGATGAGAAAATAAACATGTTTTTGTTAAAAGCTTTTTTAGCTTTTAACTTATTATAAATTTATGTTTCAAAATAAAATAGGGATCATTATCAAAAGAGGCAAATTAACAAAAGAAAAATTCGTAAAAAAGAAAACTAATTTGGGCTAAAGTTTTTGAAAATCAATATAAAAAAAACATAACTAAAATAAACAAGTGATGTTATAAGCTTTTGAGAAAGGTCCTTCTAAGATTTAAATTCAATAGTTAGAGCATATCAAATCAGCATTATAATTAGAATTACAATTAATATAAAAAATAATTTTAACAAAGAAAAAGCATTTGTATAAAAGAAATTAATGTGATGTCTATGATACCTATTTGGAAAATCAACAACAAAATAGCTTAATAAAAAATATATCAAACATCAAAAAGTATATAAATTAAAATAAATAAAAAATACTATCAAAAGATGTAAAATATCAAAAACAAATTAAACTTAAAATTAGTTTCAAAAATTTCAGGATTTCTAAAGTATTAGTATCAACAATGAAGAACTATCTAAAGTTGCAATATGTTTACATGAGTTTCTAAACTAAACATATGTTTCTGATTTAAAAACTAACAAAGAAAAACACTATATAAATAATTTTACACTCAATATTTCTATACATATTTAGGAAGTCACTACTTATATCTGAACCAATATCAATAATACATTCTAAATTCTATTTAAATAATAAAATATAATATAATTGTGAATCAAACTCAAATTGGTATATGTAGATAAAATATTCAAATCAAAGCATGCATATTGCACACAAAAGATAAAAACAGTGAAAATAATGCAAAGACTCCACACCACTAATCCTACGAGTTAGAAAACTTAAATTATAAAATATTAGACTGTAGAAAAATAAATATCAATGAAAATTGAATAAAAATATAAGCTAAAATTCTTAGAAAACATGGTGGAGAAGGAAAAAATGGTTTTGCATGATCATTGCAGCTTCCTAACAAAATTAAATGCGAATCAACATAAATCATGGATTATATATGCAGTGATATACAACATCGATAAAACTTTCAATAAAAAACTACATATTTGAACACATAAACCTTTAAGAAAAAAGAATTATATAAATTCTCTGGTAAAGAAAAAATACCAAAATCTTAGCAAGAAAATCTTTCTCTATATTAAATGTATATGTACGTTAAAATTGGATAATTCGATATGTGTCATTGTTATTATTTTACCTAATAATTTTCAAAATTTTATAAATAAAAATATGAGAAAACTACACATTATTTATTAAATTCTCTTATATAAATAAAAATTTCTATAAATATATTATAATTTTAATAATTTAAAAAATAGTAGCTAAAAAGAATTAAATCAAATTATTAATACAGACTCGCGCGTAGCGCGAGTTATATACCTAGTCTATTATATAAAGAGTGGGTTGAGTCTCACAAAGTGATGACATCTCAGCACCTCTCTTTCTGACACATCAGCAAATAAAAGAAAAAGAAGAAAAAAAGTCTTTCGTGAAGAAATTATTTCAGTCAAACAAAAATATGATTCCCCCCCCAAGCGTTTTCTCACACAATTTAAAGTTTTCAGATCATTTTCATCCGAGTTAGGTTACACGCCTGATTTAAGGTTTATCTATTCTCTTTGATTTGGGTTTCCCTTCTCTTTTGCTAGACCTTCTTCCATGTAACGAGAGAGAAGACTAGGGGTGGGCACAAAAACCATAACCGAAAAAACTAAACCATACCAAACCAAAAAAAGTGATATGGTTTGGTTATGGTTAAACCTAAAAATCTATTTGGTCATTAATTTTTTTATAGTGTTGGTTTAGGTTTGGTTTGGTTAAAAACCGTCAAACCAAAAGGTTTTTCCAGTTTTTAAACTAAATTTTAAATAATTTATATTTTCCTAGTTTCTTAATTTAGTTTAGGTATATATTTTATTATTTGGTTTAGTTATCTTTATAATTTACTAACTTAACTCATAAATTTAAAATATAATATTTATAAAAAATATCTACATATAAATAATAAAGTAAACCTTAATTTTTCAATAAAGAAAAACGTGATTCTCTTTTTTCTTCACATTATTCAAGTCTTCTAGTTCTAGTTCCAAAGTTATAGGTATTAAATTTTAATCTAGATTTATTTATTGTTTTATAATTATTGATTATGAAAGATTTGATAATTTGTTTGTTTTTTTGTTTTGAAATCTGTCCTTATTGATGAATTTTTTATGATTTAGATTCTATTTTTTGGATTTATTGTTTTATTTCATTCATATCTATTATTATTATTTCCATTAGTTTGAATCAAAAACTTTCATAATAGTATAATTCCAAAAAACCGAAACCAAACCATATCAAACTGAACCGTAAAAAACCAAACCATACCGAACCGAAATGTATATGACTTTTATATAGTTTGAATTTTCGTAAAACCGATAAACCATAAAACCGAATAAACTGAACTGAAACCAAACCAAAAACCGAAGTGCCCACCCCAAGAGAGTGATTGAAGATGGCGATAGAAGTAACAACATCGGTACATGCACCGATCCCAACACTTGAGATAAACATTGTCCTTGCGCTGCCAACAACGGTGATTGCTAAGACTCACAAGAACGCTTTCCTCTGCGTCGCCGGAAGAATCCCCTCAACAGGTTAGTCTCTTCCTTAAACCATGTACTCCGGCGATCTCGTTGGCGAAACATTTTCCTTCACTTCATTGATGCGAGTACAATCGTTTTCGTTTTCACCCTATTTTCAGAAAAAGTCGATACTTGTAGAGAAGAGCCAAGTCTCCCCCTCAATAAATCGCCATGTTTGTCCTCTCTTCTTCTCTTAAAGTAATTAAATAACCCTACAATGATAATGGATTTAGCTAAAATCTAATTGGTATAAGTGGTGTATGCTTTGTCTTGATGGATTCAATCCAAATTTCTTCTGAGATTTTGCAATTAAGTTTTCTAAGGAGATAAAAAGGTAACAAAAGATGCATCATGTCAAGTTTACAGTTTTGAATTAAGATTGGACTTTAGTAGTACACATCATGCTAAGTTTCATTTCTTTTTTATTATTATAACATGGGGGTGTTTTGCTGCTCAGAAACAAGTATTACATTGTATAGACAAATCTTTTGGTTTTGACACTGCTGTGGAGGAAGCTCAACGAGCAATCAACGCAGCCCATGTTGAAGCAGAGAGTAATGAGAATGGTATCGGTTTTGTTAAGCTTATGGGTCGTTACAGTGGTAAGCTTTTCTCTTTCTCTGTGTTTTTCCTTGAAACATTACACTTAAAAACCTGTTATTCATAAAAGGCTATGTCCTGATTTCCTACAGGATTCATAGCGATGTATCCTACATTAGCAAGTAGAGATGTTGATTGCTGCTTGATTCCCGAGTCACCATTTAACCTCGAAGGAGAAGGTGGACTCTTGGAGTTCATAGAGAAACGGCTCAAGGAACATGGTCACATGATGATTGTTCTTGCTGAAGGAGCAGGACAAGATTTGATGTCCAAAAGCATGGAATCTAATACTCTCAAGGACGCATCTGGTAATAAACTTCTTAAAGATGTCGGCTTCTGGCCATCACAAAGCATCAAGGTATATAAAACAAGACTTGAACTTTCTCTTATGCCATTACAGAAAACTCATCAGTGTTTTTAACGTTTTTCGCTCTGGTGATAGGATCATTTTAAGAAGATTCAGATGGTGATGAATCTCAAATACATTGGTAACAAAATGATAACCCTTTTACTCCCCCGTTTTTAATTTCAAATATTTGGATTTACTGTTTCTTTGTAAACTCATTTCTCGTTTCTCGCTTTTTAGATCCAACGTACATGATCAGGGCTGTTCCAAGCAATGCATCAGACAATTTCTACTGTACACTTCTTGCTCGGAGTGTGGTTCTTGTGGCAATAGAAAAGTTTCCTAAAGAATTTGCCATTATTTACTACCGTGCAAAGAATTACCAGAGATCAATTAGCTTGAGACCAAGAAATTTTCTCACAAAAGCAAAGCATTAAAGCGTTCCATTGCAATGCAACACCATGAGGTTTGAAATTCCTGAAACTTCACACAAATTGCATTCTGTATTCACAACTTGGTCGCAGCTTGCTTATGGAAACTTCTCTTTGTCGATTATTGCAGGCACATAGCCATCATATCTCTGAACTGGAAAAAATATTAGAGAAAATGCAGAACGAACTTGTAAGTGGTGGCTTCCTCAACTGGGAACTTCCAGTCTAATACGCTTTTATGATCTCTTTACTTCCCAAAGCAAGCATGTTTTGCTGTGTTCATTTCATTCACTTATTGTTTCTTGCAGCCTTCCAAAAACCTGTCATACAATGATCTGAATGGGAGAACGATGAAGATGGTGATGATGACGAGGATGAGAAAGATGATGCAGAGGATGATTCGAGTGATTGGGATGAAGCTGATGGTGAAATCCCTAGCAAGGAAACTTTCATCATCGATTATTCATTATGGTCATCTTCTATTACTAAAGTTTGATGTTTCCATTTTGGTAAAGTGTATTCATTACTGAAATGGACCCAAAGCAAAATAGTTTTTTTATATACAAATAGAGCATTGGTTTACTCTAAAATGATTTAGAAACGTTTTCACTCCTTTAAAAAGATGTAAACATATAATGTAAGCTTAAAACATTTCACCATTGGTATATATAATCATAAAGCTTTTCAACTGTTCTTTCACAAATTAGATTATCAGCAGTGTCACATTTCATAGGCTGTTTTATTTGTTTACTGTTGATTATTGTGTTGCTCATATGTTTTAAGAAATTGAAAAAAAACAAAGCAAAAAGCAGACTTACTGATTTTCTCAGGGTCAACGTTTTCAATTTAATCAACTCTCTAAGAGAGTATTTGTGATTTTGTTATTCTCGAAATTGTTATTGATTTTGATTCACTATCAGGTATGACATAAATTCAAATAAACTTAATTGAACTCATTATAAAAAACACAAAATAAACATATCCACAACTACTCATCTAATATATAATAAAATTTGGTTTACAAATATTATTTACTCTAATAGAAGTTGTGAATGTATATTACTGGAATTATAATTTTCCCTTGAAAAACACATCAATTAATTATCTAATTATGAATTTACTAACCATGTTGAATAATAGAGTTTAGAGCTTAATGTGTTGAGATATCGGAGAGAGGACATAAATTGAGATACACAGCCGACTATAACTAAATGTGTATATATACAAAAGAGTGATTGAATGAGAACAAATAAAAATATATTCGAAGAGAAAAAGAGAAATAAAAAAAAGATAAATAAATTCAAGAATAATATAAATTCAAAATAAATAAATATAAAACTTTAATATGTAAACTTTTATATATATATATAAAATATTTAAAATTACAAGTTAAATAATATAGAGATTAACAAATATAAAATTATATTATTAATATATATAAAAGAAAATAGTATACTAAATTTAAATATAAAATAAATAATAAAATATAAACCTGCGTGTATACGCAGGTCATCACCTAGTTTACATAATGCAGGATGAAAAGAATTTAATTTTCAAAAGTAATATGAAATTATTATATTTCAGATAAAGTTAAATTTCCTAATCTAATATACTGATAATATCATCTTCTATATCATATTAATTACCTTAATCTTTATACAATTTAAGAGAGGCTTTTTTAGTTTTTAGCTTTAACTATGAGCTATGGACGTACAAGTTAAGCTTTTTCAACTCCAACATGCAAGTTACCTAAATCCTTTCATCTCAAACGTTTACTTATTGCTTATATAGTTATATCTCTCATCATACACAAACCCAAACAGAATCTCACTTATTCTTAAACATCTCTTCTCCGTTTCTAAATGAGAGGTAGCAAGGAGCATGTTGCCTCCAAAACCTCTTCTTCTCCTTCTATTGTCAAACCAAACCCTTCCGACAACAAAGTTGCAACCATTGAAGCACCGATTGTGTCTTCTTACAATGATCGGATCAGGCCGTTGCTTGACACTGTGGACAGGCTGAGGAACCTGAACGTGATGAAAGAAGGGATCCAGCTTCCCACCATTGTTGTGGTTGGAGACCAGTCCTCGGGGAAGTCGAGTGTTCTTGAGTCCTTGAGTACATGAAGTCATGGACGGAGAAGACGAGTGCACAGCAAAGCTTCATATATGCTGTGTTGAACGATGGGAACAAATATGAGAGCTTCTATTTGACTGGATTCGGGAATGTGAAGATCTCGCATCTGAGAAAGTATCACGATCATTTGCTGCAGCAAGCGTTTGACATGAAGATGAGGATCACATCCTACTGGAGCATCGTCCTGAGAAGGATGGTGGACACCATTGCGCTGTCGTTTCAACTATCTGTGAAGCACCTCGTCAACAGTCAGTTTTAGAAGGAGATCGTGGCGGAGATGGTGGATTTGAAAGACGGCGGAGGATATGAGAGGATGCTGGAGGAGTCGCCGTTGGTGGCGAGCAAGAGGGAGAATGAGAGACCCCAAACTCGCTATTTCAGCCGAGAGTAGTTCTCACGTGTTAACAACATTTTTTTTTAAGTAGAAATAAACTTATAAATATGTATTAAAGGACTAAAACTTATTTATTAAAAACTAACAGAAAACTCGAAGCATTATAACATAAAAACCAAATTTTAAACTCAAAAATAAAAATAAATAAAAATATTTTTTAGAAACTTTATATAAACTAAATCGCCCTTATAATGGTTTCCGGAAACAGCACTGCTCCGACTTCAACTCAAGTCACACACCTGAAAGGAAAGAAGGATGAGTATTCCAGGAATATTCAGTGAGGGGCGCGCTAAAGAATCCGCGAGATCCTTTGAAAACACCATTTGAAATAATAATATAAATATACTAAATACAGAAATTAAACACAAGCAATCAACCTACATAGAACTTCTAGCAATTTCACATAGAAGTCAAATTATTTTAACATTTAAATATATAAATCAAATCAAACATCCTATCAAATCTATAACATATTACCAAGAATCAAGCGTCCAAGGTATTCAATCTTTGCCACCGCCTATTCCGGGTTTGACATATAACAAAGTGCCACCGCCTACTACAGGGTTTGACAACGGCTCGTCAGCCCTTTCTCGATCACTACAACTTCACAATTGTCCCTCGTTGTAGGCCGTCAAACAACACTGACACTACGGTCAGCTCTACTATCAATGATTCCTATTATATCTCTTAATTAATAATCAATCATCAATACTCAATCACCAACATCAATATCAACAACATATAAATATTACTAATCCAACAAATGCATCTTTAGGAATCATAAACAATCCTCACATTTGCTTTCAGTTGAAAATGGAAGTCAAAAGAAATGGTTACTGCTGTTAATGGAAGGAAACTGCAATAGATATGTTCGGGAATTAGAACTTTCTTAAAATAAAAACTTTCCTAAAATAGAAACTTTCCTAAAATGGAACTTTCCAGAAATAGAAACTTTCTAAAATAGAAACTTTCCAAAATGGAACATTGACCAAATTAGAACATTCTAAATTAAGGAATTTCTAAAATAAATTAGGGTTTCCGGATTAGGGTTTGAGTTAAATTGGACAACAAGTCATTGCAGAATTAGGGTTTTCTAGTTAACAAGATGGAGAATCTTGGGCAACAAGCAACAGACGTACAAACTAGGGTTTATCTTTTTGACAGGTCTGACTGGGCCGGCGGCTTCCCTGACACGTCCTCTAACTGGAACCACCACGGTTTGACCAAACTAACACGGATCTGTTCGGAAATGCATACCCAAAACTCAACTCAGATTCTAGAAAAATGCAGTTCTGCAACTAGGGTTCATAAACTCAGAATTTAACAGATCTGCTTGCATGGGAAGAAACGATTGTTACTCTCCGAATAATGAAGAAAATCGAACGATCTCTGATTCTGTGGAAACTTCGGAGTGTCCTCTTTCCAATGGTACCACGATCAGCTTCTAGATCGATCTGAGTCGTCGGGAATCCGGCCCGCAATCTCTGATGTAAAACTGAGAAATAGTTAGGTCTCTCGATTTATACATATTGATCCGCTCAGATTCAAATGACGATAACTCACAGAATATACCTTCAAATCGGACGATTCAAGAGGCGCTGGATAGAAGGATTATCTTTCCAATGATACCAAGATCGTGATCTAGATCGATTGGATTCGACGGGAATCTGCCTCGAAAGATGGTGGCTCAAATATTCGATCTATAAAACATCAGCCTTGGGAAAAGATGCATAACTCTCAGTATACAATTCCAAATGATGAACCGCTTTCTTCTAAAGGTAGATCTGTGAGTCTAGAACTTACCCTAAAAGTTTTGTGCCAAACAAATCCGATCTGAGCCACCTTTCCTCTACTGCACCAAAACCGGTCGGAGCTGTTTCTTTTGGCCTTTTGATTGCTCCTCCTCCAAAGTGGTTGGCTGAGGCTCGATTTTGGCAAGACTTCGCCGTGGTGGTTTCTCTCTGCTTATCTCCATCACCACGAGCTCCTTATATAGGGGAAGGGAAGGTTATGTTTAGGGTTTTTTTTGTAAAGAGAATGGGCTGAATTAAGTGGGTTTAAAAATGGGTTTTTGGAGGTTAAGGAATTTTAGATATCTTTAGTGAAAGAATGGGTTTTGGCTATAAACTTGGGTTCAGGGATGTCAAGCTCTTGAAGGAGTCGAAGGAGGCTGTTGCCGCCATTGTTGATCAGAATTCTGGGTATGGAGTTCGTTGATTGATTGATATTGCTTCGTCTTCTGGCTTTTGGTTGATTGATATGGAGTTCGTTGATTGATTCAGGTTCTCCGGTGGCTTTTTATTGGAGTTGGGCTTGGGCCTTTTGTTTTTTGAATTTCGGATTTTAGCGGCTATCTTACGTTTATTCTGTTTTGGTCGTTTTTTTCGTGGTGACATTATTGGCTTCACGTTATGTGCTAGTTGTTGTTTGAAATTTCAAGTTTAAGACTGTCTTTGTTTCATGAGAAATTAAGGCACTGAAGGAGTTAACTAGTCAAACTCAAAAGATTAGTGACATGAAGATGCTAGAATGAAGGAGTATTTCTAAGTTTATTTTTATGTTTGAACAAAATAAAAATAAAATACTCTATAAAATAAAATCTTTTTAACTTTAGTTGAAAATCTTAGAATTTGATAAAAGGGATGTAAATATACGTTGGCTCCGAACGAAAGAAATACTGAATAGATGAATTAGACAAATAGAATAAATGGAGGGCAGTCAAAATTTCTGACAATAAACCGAAGACATCCAGTAAAATGAGAATATAACAATCGAAATAAACGATGGACTCACTTTTTTTTGGGTACATTCTTGCTAGTTTCAGTTTTTTTGAAACCCCCTTTATAGCATTTGTTAGTTTCTTAATTAAATCTCTAACACTCCTTGCTGAGCCCACGAACTCGTCACGGAATGAGCCAACTTCATCTTAATGATTCTGTTCAGGCCTTTTGGGCTCTGTTACGCTTCTTGTATTGGTACACAATCGGTGGATGGTTAAGCCTCATACGTATCAAATTGATATAAAAATTTTAGACCTATAAACTAAAAACGTGATCTATGAGCTTCCTTCTGTTGTTATAACTCCAAACGTCTATCTGAAAATACCTACAACGCCACCACCAAAGGGAGCCAATAAAATATTGATACAATAAGTGACTTGAGAGAGAGGCTTTCTAGCTTCAACGTTGAGCTATTATAGGTGTAATTATGGAATTAATTAGCCTTTTTTTTTTCATTTACCACATGTACGTTACCTACATCATTTCATCTCAAACGTTTACTTGTGGCTTAAGACACTCATACACAAGCCCTTATAATATCTACTACATATAATCTTCAAGTATCTCTAGGCAGAATATCACTTCTAAGAATTACACTTATTCTTAAATCTCTCTTCTCTGTCTTTTATCTCTTCCACTCTTGCTCGAAAATGAGACATAGTAAGAAGACTGTTGTCTCTAAAACCTCTTCTTCTGTTGCTATAGTCGAAGCAAACCCTCACGACAACAAAGTTGTTCCCATTGAAGCACCGATTGTGTCTTCATACAACGATCGGATCAGGCCGTTACTTGACACTGTGGACAGGCTAAGGAACCTCAATGTGATGAGAGAAGGGATCCAGCTTCCCACCATTGTTGTTGTAGGAGACCAGTCCTCAGGGAAGTCGAGCGTTCTTGAGTCCTTGGCAGGAATCAGTTTGCCTCGCGGGCAAGGTATCTGCACTAGGGTTCCTCTTGTGATGAGGCTTCAACAAAGCTCTAACCCTGAACCTGAGATCTGGCTTGAGTACAGTGACAAAGTTGTTCCTACGGATGAGGAACACATTGCTGAAGCAATATGTGCTGCAACTGATGTGATCGCTGGTATGTTCTGTCTCTGTTTTATCTCTCTTTCAGTGTTTAAGTGTATTCTTCAAGTGCTTAGAGGTATCGTATGATTTTAGAACTCCTAGTTTGATGTTTACTCATCTGATACATATTTTTAATGATACTGATACTAGTTTTGCTATATGATAAACTTAAGAATGTTTTGGAGAATCTACAAGAGAGATTACAGTGAATGAGTAGTTATCTACTTACCATAAAAGTTCCTGAATACAAGTGCCTAGGGGTGTTAATACTAGTCAGGTCTTAGACTACTTCTGCTATATACCAATCAAATTTGGAACTCTAATGTTACCTTTACTCAATATGATATATTTAATGCTGCCTAAACTAGTTCATGAATACTTTGATACCAATCAGATTTGACTAGTTCTGCAATATGATGAAACTTTGATGCCAATCAGATTTGACTATGATAAGTACTTATAATATAATGTACCTATGCTGCAGGATCCGGTAAAGGGGTCTCAGACGCTCCCTTGAACCTCCACGTGAAGAAAGCTGGTGTTCCTGATCTGACCATGGTTGATCTCCCTGGAATAACTCGAGTTCCGGTGAACGGACAGCCGGAAAATATCTATGAGCAGATCTCCGGGATGATCATGAAGTACATTGAGCCTCAAGAGTCCATCATCCTCAACGTTCTGTCAGCCACAGTAGATTTCACGACCTGTGAGTCCATTCGTATGTCTAGACAAGTTGACAAAACAGGGGAACGAACTCTTGCTGTTGTCACAAAAGCCGACATGGCTCCTGAAGGTCTCCTGCAGAAAGTAACAGCGGATGATGTGAGTATCGGCCTTGGCTACGTATGCGTGAGGAACCGCATAGGAGAAGAGACGTATGAAGAAGCTAAAAGGAAAGAAGAGTTACTTTTCAAGACTCATCCAATGCTAAGTTTAATAGATGCCGACATTGTGGGCATCCCTGTGTTAGCTCAGAAGCTAACGCTTATCCAGGCAACGATGATCTCCCGATGTTTACCAGAAATCGTACGCAAGATCCATAAGAAGATGGAAACCGCGAACCACGAGCTGAACAAGCTGCCAATGGTGATGGCTTCTACAGCGGAAGCACTCATGGCGTTAATGGACATCATTGGCTCTGCAAAGGAATCTCTCCTAAGAATCTTTGTCCAAGGAGATTTCTCAGAGTATCCACTTGATCGAAACATGCACTGTACTGCTCGTTTGGCTGATATGTTAAGCGAATTCTCAGATGATCTACAAGCAAAGCCAAAGGAAGTTACCGAGTTCTTGATGGATGAAATCAAAGTTCTTGAGGAATGCAGATGTGTTGGATTGCCTAATTTCATTCCGAGATCAGCATTCTTGCCTATTCTTTCGCAATATGTGGATGACATACAAGCTAAACCGGTTGAGTTCATCAAGAAGATTTGGGGCTACATCGAAGTTGTTCTCTCATCAGTGATCATCAAACACTCTGAAAACTTCCCACAGATTCAATCTTCCATCAAACGAGCCGGTCGAAATCTTATCGGCAAACTTAAGGAGCAATCTGTTGATCGGGTCATTCAGATCGTTGAGATGGAGAAGCTTACCGATTACACATGTAACCCTGATTACATGACGTCCTGGACGGAGAAGACGAAAGCACAACAAAGCTTCATATATGCTGTTTTGAGCGATGGGCAAAAACCTGAGAGCTTCTCTTTGTCTGGGTTCGGGAATGTGAAGATTTCGCATCTGAGGAAGTATCACGCCCATTTGCTGCAGCAGGCGTTCGACATGAAGATGAGGATCACTTCCTACTGGACCATCGTCCTGAAAAGGATTGTTGATAACCTTGCGCTGTATCTTCAGCTGTCTGTGAAGTACCTCGTGAACAGTCAGTTTCAGAAGGAGATCGTGGCGGAGATGGTGGATCCCAGCGGCGGAGGAATTGAGAGGATGCTTGAGGAGTCGCCGTCGGTGGCGAATAAGAGGGAGAAGCTGAAGAACAGTATCAAGCTTCTGAAGGAGTCGAAGGACGCTGTTGCCGCCATTGTTGATCAGAATTCTGGGTATGGAGATCGTTGATCGATTTCAGATTTCTCGCTAGGGTGAAAGTCGGGGTCAACTTCTCCGGTGGAATTTTATTTGGGGTTGGGCTTAGGCCTCATGTGTTTTTTTTTTCTTTATTTTCGGATTTTATCATTGGGTTTGGGCCATTTGTGTTTCGAATTTCGGATTTTATCGGCTGTTTTATGTTATTTTCCTTTTCGCATGGTTTTTTTTTTTCGTGGTGACTTTAAGCTATTGGCTTCACCTTCACGTTATGTGTTGCTTGTTGAATCAAATTCTAAGTTAGGCTTTTAGTTTCATGAAATCACTGGAGAAGTTAATTTTAGTTTCATGAAATTTTTTAATTTAGATTTAATGTCCTTTCTAACTTCACTTTGGCATTTGACAAGTATAATGCTTCTTCTAACACTTCTAGAATTTGTTAGTTATAGAAATTGTTTAGTTTATTAACAAATAAATTAAGTAAAAAGAAACAATACTTATTCTTCCTATAGTTTGAAGAATACAGCAAGATGATTTACCTAGATGCAGATATTCAAGTCTTTGAGAATATCGATGACCTCTTCGATATGCCTGACGGGTATTTTTATGCCGTGATGGATTGTTTCTGTGAGAAAACGTGGAGCCACTCGCTTCAGTATTCGATTGGGTATTGTCAACAGTGCCCGGAGAAGGTCACGTGGCCGGAGGATATGGATTCTCCTCCTCCTCCTCTGTATTTCAACGCCGGTATGTTTGTGTTTGAGCCTAGCCCTTTGACTTATGAGAGCCTTCTTCAGACCCTGGAGATCACACCGCCTTCACCATTTGCAGAACAAGTGAGTTATATCCGGGTTTGCAATGCTTCAAATCGAATCAAGAACTGGTTTTGATGATGAATTTGGTATTTGTGGCAGGATTTTCTCAATATGTTCTTTGAGAAAGTGTACAAACCGATCCCTCTAGTTCACAATCTGGTTCTTGCTATGCTTTGGCGTCACCCTGAGAACGTGGAGCTGGAGAGAGTCAAGGTTGTTCACTACTGTGCAGCCGTAAGTAGTAGTTCTTCTCTCTTTGCTCACAAACCGGAGCCGGTTTAGCTTGTTTTCTTGAAATTTAACTCCCTTTTCATGTTGATTGTGAACATGATAGGGATCCAAGCCATGGAGGTACACAGGAGAAGAAGCTAACATGGACAGAGAAGACATCAAGATGTTAGTTGATAAATGGTGGGATGTATATAATGATGAATCACTCGATTTCAAACCCAAAAGCCCTCAAGATGTGGAGGAAACCGTAACCAAATCGACCATCCTAGCTTCGGTACTCGAACCGGAATTTACCTACTATCCTGCACCTTCTGCTGCTTGAAAAAGTCTTATAAAAGAACTCGGAGTGTTCCTATATCTATTTTCTTCTGATATACATAGTTTGAAATAGTATAGTATAAGCAGAAATATAAAACCTTGGTGAGTTGGAATCACAGTTATTAGCTGCCTTTTTCTCGACCCGAGAGGTTTTCAAATAGTATATGCTAAAGTGTGTAAGGTGTTAAACTACTAAAGAAATGGTGTATTTGTATTGCTATATTTATGTTACGGACCCACAATATATATCAATGTGAAGCTTTACAAAATAAATATACTATTAATGTTCTATTGATTAAGCCTAGTATAACAATTCTTAAACATTGATTATGTAAGGTTTTCTGCGAACAAGTATGCGCTAAACCATGGGGTAACATTTCATAGCCCGGGGTGGAAACATCTTAAAGCAAGTAAATTAAAATTGGAAACGTAATTTAAGCCAAAACATTTTGATCTCTCTGTTGATTTAGTGTCAATTGAATAATAACGTAACCGTATATATAAAAGTTATACTTTTGTTGTTGGCTATATACAGGTTAATTATACTACTATATATAAAAGACCTGACTTCTTCTTTATCTTACTGTTTTAATTTTTTTATAAATATAAGAGTATAATACCAAATCTAAAAGAAGTACGTGACAGACATTCATAAGTTTGCAATTATAATAATAAAATTGTAGAGCAACCCGACCCCAAAGAATAGTAATTTAATAAGACCTACCAATCCGAAAAGAGCATGTACATGCTGTAGCCTGTAGCCCTGAACTTAACTATAAACATGACATGCATAATATCTTAAGTCAAAGTGAAACACATACGTCGTGGATTGGAACCTCAATTAGTATAAACCATATTTTGATTATTCTCTGCTGATTGTGTGGTTTTCTATTAATAGAGTTCTCGCAAAAAAAAAAAAAAAAAAAAAAACACATCAAATATGCAACAAAATTGATGGTTATTGGAACTTTTAATTTTTTTTTTTCAATAAAAAAGGATATTAACCTGTTTGATAGCAACTTGAAATGATAGTGCACATCTTTTTCTGTTTGAGAGAAAAATAAACATAACCATACAACAGTAGAAACGAACAGGTCTAAATCAAAACCCAAGTATAGACTATTAATGTTAGATGTATGGAAATGAATATCAATCATTGCTATGTGTGATCTGGACCTCCAAAGTTCGTAGTAGGGTTCATAACCTGATTGTCCTAGGTTTAGAATTTTAGGTGGGTTTACTAATCGCTTCCTAACTAATCATCAACTCAATCACTTTGCTCATTTGGTTTAGTAAAGTTGTTAGTCCGATGAGTAAAAACAGCTGTTTGCGTTTGCTATGGTAAAGTTTATTCTAAAGAGAAATCTTAGCATATTGATTAGCAAATGGGTTCAATAGGTCCAACTTTCTACGAGGAAAGCAAACATGAGGCGTACATGGACCTTGTCTTGGAAACGTAGAATTCAGACCTGCATGGTTATATGTGCAATTCTAGTTCAAAATAATACCTACATCAGTTTACCAACAAACATAGTACTAGTAGATATCGTGAAGAATAAATAAGGAATGAAGCCAAGTAGAATCAACCAGCTCTTAGCCGTGGTCTTTGCTTTTGAAAAGTTCAGGTCCTATTTGGTGGGTTCTAAGGTCATAGTGTACACTGACCATGCTGTTTTGAGGTACATATACTCCAAGAAGGACACCAAGCCGAGACTCCTAAGGTGGATCTTTCTCTTGCAAGAGTTTGATATGGAGATCAAGGATAAAAAAGGTATAGAGAATGGTGTTGCTGATCATCTTTCAAAAATGAGGGCGAATGAAGTCTTGCCTTTGGATGACTCACTCTCTGAGGAGCAGCTCATGATGGTTAACACCGTAGTATGTGCAATGCTGGAGGAAAATTTTGAAGAAGTCTTGAGCTTCAAGGAAGAAGACCTACCTTGTTATGCATACATTGTCAACTACTTGGCTTGTGGAGAAGAGCCTACTCCCCTAGACCACTACCACAAGAAGAAGTTCATGAGGGACATCTCTCATTACTTTTGGGATGACCCTTATCTGTACAAGAGGGGTGTGGACAGCCTATACAGAAGGTGTGTCACAAGAGAAGAGGCAAGAGACATTCTTCTCCATTGCCACGGTTTGTCTTATGGAGGGCACTTCGTATCGTTCAAGACAGCTACAAAGGTTCTACAAGCCGGGTTTTGGTGGCCAACACTCTTCAAGGATGCTCATGAGTTTGTTAAGTTGTGTGAAGCATGCCAAAGAGCTGGGAACATCACAAGGAGGAATGAGATGCCGCAGGTACCCATCTTTGAAGTGGAGGTCTTTGATGCTTGGGGGATTGATTTCATGGGTCCATTACCATCTTCATACGGCAACAAGTATATCCTGGTGGCTGTAGACTATGTGTCTAAGTGAGTAGAGGCTATAGCTTCCCCAGCTAATGATGCAAAGGTGGTGATCAAACTTTTCAAGACTATCATCTTTCCAAGGTTTGGAGTTCCAAAGGTAGTGATCAGCGATGGGGGCAGCCACTTCATCAACAAGGTCTTTGAGGGTCTTTTGAAGAAGTATGGGGTTAAGCACAAGGTAGCTACGCCCTATCACCCTCAAACCAGCGGCCAAGTGGAGGTGTCAAACAGGCAAATCAAAGCTATTCTAGAGAGAACCGCAGGGGTAACTAGAAAGGATTGGGCAAGCAAGCTTGATGAAGCTCTATATGCGTATAGAACAGCTTTCAAGACTCCCATTGGTACTACTCCTTTCAACCTCCTTTATGCCAAGTCTTGTCACCTCCCTGTTGAGTTAGAGCACAAGGCTCTTTGGGCCGTGAAGCAAGTGAACTTCAATCTCAAGACGACACAGGAAAGAAGAATGGTGCAAATCCACGAGCTGGATGAACTAAGGTTGGATGCTTATGAAAGCGCCAAGATCTACAAGGAGAGGACCAAGGCGGTTCATGACAAGAAGCTGGTGCTTAAGGAGCTCAAGGAAGGCAGTCTGGTCCTGCTCTACAACTCAAGGTTGAAGTTTTTCCCTGGAAAGCTCAAGTCTAGGTGGAGCGGTCCGTTTTTTATAAGAAAAGTGCTACCGTATGGGGTGGTTACTTTGGTTGGCAAGAGTGGAGAGAGCTTCATGGTGAATGGGCATAGAGTCAAGCCCTACATGGCGAGTGAATGCAGCAAGGAGAGCACCACGTTGCTTCTCCAAGACCCACTTCTATCCTAAACCAAGTAAAGTCAAGCTAAGGGACGTAAAACAAGCGCACTTGAGAGGCATTCCCATGACCATCTTTGTACATAATTCTGCTTTCTTTCTGTTTCAATTTTATGCTTTTTAGTTTAAGTGTGTAGGTGAAAGGATATGGGAACCGGAGGTCATAATCTTGGAGTCAAAAAGGCAAGAAAAGGAGAAGTAGAGGCAAGCGATCGAGTGATAGATCGACCTATCCTGGCTCGATCTTTACTAGATCGAGCTAGTGAATCGAGTGAAGTCACTCGATCTATATGAGATCGAGTAGACAATCGAGTGAGTCAGTCGATTGTGAGAGGATGACCCACCCACGTGTTTAGCTTGAAATGCAAACGGGGTGTGGATCGACTAGTCTCACTTGATCCTCGAACCGGATCGATCAGTTCACTCGATCCGCTCACTCGATCCTTGCCAACACGACCTCGAAATCGATCAAGAAACTCGATCCAAGGAGCATGGCCATAATCACGTAGGATCTTGGAACGAGGGGGCACACTCGATCTAAGGCTCGATTCAAATCAAATCGAGCCCCCAATCGACCAACCCTCTCGATCACAGGCAACATAGGCACGAGATCGAGGTCAAGATCGACCAATTTGACTCGATCTCATGCCGAGGTCAGTTCAAGTTTTCCCCCTCTTTTCTCTTTCCCTCCCATTTTAAATTTGAATCTTGGTCAAGGTAAGCATCTTTGACCATAAAGATGTGTGCATTGACCATACTTTTTCAGAAACCACTTGCATGCATCCATAGATTCTTGGTCGTTATAAACACTTGTGCACACACTCTCTCCATTGCATTTCAAAACTGTTTTCTTTAGAAAAGAGGGAGTGTGAGTTCAGTTTTTAAGGCTAAAAGCATCTAACATTCATCATTTCAAAGGTATTTCGAAGTTTCTTGAATCTCATGTTTGAGTTTTTAGAAAATTTCCTTTTCTTTGAATTGGTTTAGTGTTATTCGCTAGGGATTATGATGAATTTTTATGAGTATCTAAATATTAGGGAAAATTTCTTGATTTGATCTTATCTAAAGAGATTTTCATCTTCTATTTATTGATAACTTTTAGAAAATCCCCAAAATTCTAGGATTTATGTTAAGAGTTTTTCTCTCTTTCCTTATCTTTCTCTTTAATTCGCCACCTATACTCATTCTTCTCTTTGAGAACTTGTGTTTCAGGTACCAATGGCTCCCAAAGAAAAGAAGTAGAGATGTGGCAACTCAAGAGGATACTCAACAAGTGGTGGAAGAGAGGGTTAGATGGAGCAAGGAGGAGAAGAAGGCAAAGAAAAGGCTAGAAAGGCTCCGGTTTGAACCCACCAAGTTTGCAAGAAGGGACCTCTTGGAAAAGCTAGGCTTTTTGAAAGATTTTGACAAGCTGCTCAAGGACATGGGGCTTGCTTACCTGTCAAGGATGGACTGCCCTACTTACCCCGAGGCAACGCTGGACTTCCTCTCAACCTTGGACTTCTCTTATGAAGATCCAAGCCCTCAAGCTCCCTCCAAAGGTCACCTCACGTTCAAGATCAGGAGGCAAGCTTACCACCTCTCCATCACCGAGTTATGCCAAGCCTACGGTCTTAATGCTGCGGCCAAACAAGTGGAGTTCCCTCAGCTCAAATCCGCCAACGATCTTTGGGACGTGATCAGCGATGACGACTACAAAGCCAACACCGCAAAGATCAAGAAAGTTTGCAACCCTGTGCTGAGATACGCCCTCAAGCTCCTAGCCAACACTTTCAGTGGGAGATCCGTGGCTCCAACGGTTACCAAGAATGAGTTGTGCTTTCTCTTCCAAGGAGTTAAGAAAGTGGTTTGTGATCGTGAAGAGAATGATGAGCCGATGGAGGATGAACTTGGTGACGACGTCAACTATGGTTGTATCTTGGCCTCTTCTTTGGTCAAGTACAAGGCGTGGGCGTTGAGGTGTAAGGCGAGCTCAGCACTCATAGGAGGCTTCCTCACACCACTGTTCATACAAGCCGGAGTACCTCTTCAGGAGTTTGAGCCTTGCGCGGAGAGAGCTTACATGGACGAGACCTACATGCGCAACACTGATTCCTTGGGTCCTACGCCAGCTCCAGGGTTCTATGCCTACCTGTTCTACGACCCCAACCACACGAAGAAGGTGTGCATTCTGTCTAATCCGGATGAGTCGAACATAGGAAGCATTTGCACCATAGAGTTCTTGCCGAGTGAAGAGGAATGCTTTGCAACTCTTGGAACCGCAGCACCTCCACCTCAACTCGCTCGTGCACCTTCAGAGTCACCTCCTTCAGATGCTGAGATGCCTCTGGGCTTTGATCTCCCTAAGCTAGACTATGAGCCGCGAACCAAAGCTGAGAAGTTCCTTGCTTCGGTTGTGGAGATTCAACGCAAGGTCAACAAATGGCAAGGGAAAATGATTAAGAAGCTGGGAAGGAAGATCAAGGACCTACAAGGGAGCTCATATGAGAAGACTGTAAGTGAAGAGGTTGAGCAAACCATGAGGAGAAGATCAACCGGAGGTGTGGAGATCCGTGAGCCCCAAGGCGATAACCAAGCTGCACGCCTCTCTCTACAAGAAGGCACAAGCAAGGGGAAGGACAAGGAGATCACCCACGACACTTCTAGAAAGAGCAGGAGGACTGGAGCATCCTCAAGCTCCAGCCGTGCTTAGCTCCAAGGTACCAACACACAACCCTTGTAAATATCATACATTTTTCTTATTTTGCTTTGTGTTTTTGATTTCCTCTTGAATTTGTTTGACACCGAGACGGTGTCATTCAAGTTTGGGGGAGTGTGTGCTTTGACATGTTTTATTTGGATCTTATTTTTTGTTATCATCCTTGAGTCTTCATGCATTGCATTCACCTAAGTGCATAGAAAAAAATACAAAAAAATCACAAAAAATTTCAAAAAAAATAATGTAGCTTGCATTTGCATTGTCATATATTTTAGGATTGATTCTAGATTTTTTAACCATTTAGGTTGTTTACATTTGTATAGGGGGCAATGATATGAAAAATTTCCTTGTAAAGTGTTTTATGATCATGAATTGATTCAAGGCCCTAATTAGTAGTTCTTTGATGCATTATTCAAACTTTGAAAGTAAGCTCTAAACATATTTGGATCACTTGTCTTGATTTTCTTGTCTTTCTGAAACAATCATAAATTGAATCCTTTCCTACTAAGTGAAAGCCTTAAATTGAATTTTGAATTATCATACTTGTGCATTTGAAAAAGAATTCATGGATTACATATACATATTTAGGCTTTCTTATCCCTTTCACCACTCTTTTGTAAGCCTAAATAGAACTCCTCACCTTGACCCTTACCCTCCTTTCAAGCCAAATATTTCTTGTGTGATTTGTGAGACCTTATTTTTGGTTGAACTTGGCATAAAGTGTTAGGTTTAGGCGAAATGATTAGGCTCTCATATTGATGCTAGCTTTGCATTTTGAAGCTAGTTTTAGGCTTAAGGTTAGGGTGGGAATTCACGGGTGTTGTCATTTTTGCTTATTTGTTTTTGGTTTGAAAAAGAGTTTGATGTTTGGAGTTTGAACAAAAGGGATTCATAGATTTAAGTGGTAGGCCTTGCTTTAAAATGAAAGCTCAAGTTTGAAAGAGAAGATAGCTCTCAAAAAGAAAAAATAAAAAGGAAAGAAAGAAATTTTTTTTTTAATAAAAGAGTCAAGAGGCCAAATAAAAAAGAAAAAAAAATGAGAAGAGAGCTATCAATCTAAAAGAAAAGAGCTAAGTATGTGTATGGCCTTACCACTAGCTTTAAAAGGGTTTAAATGATGTGTTTATTTGGGTTTTGCTAGACGACTTACCTTGTTGATGTGGGTAGTCTCTAGAGGGTGAGTGAGCTTAAAAAAAAAAGAAAAAATGAGAGAGGGATTAGGATCATTGATAGAATATATGGATAGATGAGAGTCTAGTCATGTATGCCTCAATTGTCTTTACCTTTAGCATTATGCATAAGTTCAACCTCTTTTGAGATAAACCATTGCTTGATTACCCTTATAAATGAGATCATTTTTGTCTCATAACCTTGTCCCTAGCCAAATGTATTCGGTTTTAGATGCATAAGTGTGATTCACAGTTTTGATCTTCAATGAATGTTAAAGGTTATGATTCTTAGATTGTTTAGATTAGGTGAGTCATGATTTGAGATTCAATATGTGATGAATATGGTTAAGTTCTTTGGAGTATGAGTTTATGTGCTGCATCTTATAATTGAGAACTAGGACCATTGAGTTGATTCATTTGCATAAACATTTTTGGAAATTTGAGCTCCCACTTTTAAACCTCTCTTCCTAGTTTGAATTTTGTTTGCTTGAGGGTAAGCAAAAAGCAAGTTTGGGGGAGTTGATATACTCTTATATTTCGTATATTTACCATGCATTTAGAGTATTTTTCATGCATACATCCTTCATAATAGGCTAGTTTGCACCATTTATCACATTTTAGGTCCTAGAACACTTTGCATTAGCATTTTGCATGTTTCTTGTATTCTTGCATCATATTCAGGTTGTTTTGGCTACACTGGAGCTGTGGAGGGTGCGTGGACGTGCTAAGGATCGAGAGGGAGCTTGTGGACACGTGAAGGAGCTTAGCCATGCAACAAAGGAACCGGGATCAAAGCGCAGATCGAGTTAGGCAGGTCGATCTAGACGAGATCGACCAGAAGACCGAGACAAGGGGATCGTTTCAAGAAGGAGGATCGAGACCAAGATCGACCAAGGTGATCGATCATGAGTACAGACATGGGAACTAAGCCTAGGCAGAACGAGAGCCAGATCGAGGTCACGACTCGATCATAGAAGATCGAAGGAAGCACCCGATCCACCCGACCGAATCGACCCAAAGATCAAGAAAAGGAGGACGATCCATGAAGAAGATCTAGCTAGAGATCGATCACCCAAGTCGATCTCTAGAACCTTATCCGGACAGCTCACTTTTGGCATGTCGTGAGGGGACTATTTTTGGTTTTAACCCATTTTTGGGCAAGAAAACATTGTCATTTTTGATTACCACGCTTTGTCGAGAAATTTTCTATTCTTTAGGCATTTTCGCCATTGTTGAAGTTTCAAGCTTTTCTTGTTTTTGAACCTTAAATTTTATTTAATCATTAAGTATTTCCTTAATCTATCTTGCTTAATCATGTTTATCTTTTCATCCTTTGCATTTTCATCAGTTTTAACAATGTGTAGTGAGTAGTTTCCCTTGGGTTTAAGGTTGGGGCGATTAAGAGGGTTTTAAAAGGGTTTAAGCTTGGGTCTTTTCTTGTTCTTAACTTAATCTCTTCTTGGATTTGGGATCTTAATGCTTAGAGAGTTTTGGGAAAGATCTCTTTGATCTCAGGGATCTCCTTACCTTAGCAAACCAAATCCAAGAGACTAGCTCATCCTTTCCCAAACGCCATGGATGCTTAGGGAGCTAGTTAGGCCATTATTTGAGATCTATGCTTAATGTTCTTTGACCCATCTTTCCACCACACGCTATGGGTTAGGAGGAAGAGTTGAGGAAAGGATTTATACCACATGCCATGGATAAATCTCTTTTAGCTTCTCAAGGCTTAGAGATAGCACAAAATGTGTAGATTTATGTTTTCAAAACCCAAGCTTGAATCTCGAACCTTCTTAACATGACCCTCAACCTTGGATCCATCTTTTTAGCATTTCAAATCTTAAAGTAATCATCTTTTTAAAGTCCTTGCATTTCCTTATTTGGTCTTTTGAAACTTTGCTCTAGGTTGTTAGAAATTCTCTGTTTATCTGCCTTTAGCTTTCGATTTTTAATAATTAGTAGTCTTGCATTTTAAATTCTTAGAGTTCATCTAGTAGTTGTTTAACCCTTCAGAGGGGATTTTAAAATAGTTTTCTTGCTCATTTAGCACTTGCATTTAGTTTTTATAGAATTTCTCATCCATTTATCCAAATCTGACTTAGATTTACAAAGTTCTTGCATTCCTAGTAACTTTCATCAACCTAGGCTGGACTGACACCTAAAGCTATACTACAAAAATGTTATGCTTTAGATATTGATATCCAAACAGACCCAAAACATTTTGTTTATCAATACTCAAGCACCAAGCTTTTTAATCATCTGAAAATCCCCCGTAGGGACACACAAAAGAACTATACAAAGCAGTATCCAAACCCAAGCATAAAAAACTCTCCTCTGAATTTTGTTACATCTACATCATCACGATCAATGTAATCAACATCAGTTCCCTAAAAACTATTATCTATCTCATCTACCCATGCTTGAGTTCATAATTAAGTAAAATATTCACATATTGTTGCATACTTTGTTACATGCCCTAGTACAGCCTCTCACACATGACATCCATCAGTCGTCAACACAGACAAGTTTTCTTCTTCTTCTTCTCTGATTTTTAATAAACTTACTTGTCTGTGGACGACTCAACAAACACAGCATCTCCTTATCCAATTATTCATCTACCTACTTAAATCGTAACATTTCACATTCATATCTTTGTGAAGGTTTTTTCGTTGATACACTCCTTAATTGCTTCTCACAGGCATTGAGCATCTACCATAACAACTTAATACACCTCTTGAAAAATTGAATGAAAGAGTACTTGCAGAATATTCAAACTTCTTCATCCACCCGTTTTTAGACCTCTTAGAGTTTCGAACATATTGATTTCTCCTCCATATTTGATCTACACATTGTAAAAACCCAGTAAGAATGTGCCCTGATATGACCAAGTTTACCACAACAATAATATTCAACAGCTCGATGCCAAGCTGATCTTGTAGTTGATTTGTTTCTCTGAGCTTTAGATGTATCAACACGCTATCATCACCCTTTCTTCTACACTTTTTATGTAAACGTGTGTCAATCTTTATCTTGGCACTTTTTCTTGCTTCAGATCGTCTTCTGACCTCTGTAGAAGTACTTATTACAGATCATGTTCACAAGTCTGTTATAAGACATGTATCTGATACAATGCATGTAGCCTCCTTTGTAACAGATTTATGAGATGTCTCAGGAATACAAATATTCTTCTTTTCTGAGTTGTTTCCCCTGTAACACATGCTAGTGTTCTCCTTTCTACACATACTATTATTTTTTTCATTCAATGAATTCTCTAAATCCTTTAAACGATTCTTCTCATTATTAAGCTTTTTTACAAGTTCTTTTACATTGATGTGCAACCACTTATTATCTTGTACTAAGGTCATGTTTTCTTTGCAGGTTTTCACTAGATTCTCATATAAGTCTCGCATCACAGATTGAGGATCACACTTCTTACTTCATGAAATTCTGGCTAAGCTAGAGTCTTTATCCACATTCCCATGAGATGAACTGACAGAACCAGTATCAACTTCTTTGGCTGATCTAAATAATGCCAGAATATTAGATAAATCTACATCATGTGTATCTTCGTTGATTTCTAAGCAAACATTGATTTCTGTTGGGTTGTTTGATCCATCAGAAGTAAATCTAACTTATAAACCTGCAATTTTCCCACTACATCATTAAAAGGCATACTCTATGTATCAAGAGCGACTTCCATCACAATCTTTACTACATGAAATATCTGAGGGAATCCAATCAACAGCTTCTTGACCAACTTCATATTCTTGTATATCTTCTCAAGAATACGTGCTTCATGTGCCATGTAACATATTCTACCACTAATTCCAATAATATATTCCTAAAGTCAAGATGAAATATCCCATTGTGATTTAACCTCATCAAATTAATACTTCTATATCCCATCAAGTCTTCCAAGTATATTAAAACGTTCTTTTTGCTATAGCTTTATCTCCAAGTAATGTATTCAAGGCGTACCCTTTTAATATACACTTTCCATAAATCTCTGTCTCCTGATGTCATGCTTGATACGTCTGATGCATCATCTGTCCGTTGGCTTGCAGAATTTGCATCTTCGTGCACAACAACTGCATAAGCCTTGGTGATGGGAATAGTCATAGTATGCACAAAGCACACCTCAAGTGAGTTCTTCAAACAGTTCTCTAACTGTAGAGTCTATGGTGATGATAACGGTTTTGTAAGAGCCATGCTCATGGCTCTTGGGGAATAACCTTCACAATTAATAGAATATCATATGCATAAAATATTATGTGAAGCTGCTGCGGATCCGATTTATAAAAGCCTCAGATCTTAACCGTTATTAAGAACTGCTTCAAGCTTATCAAACAGAATTATGTTTGTGTTATCTTTTATAAGTCTAGGATAAACGTGGAGGACATGTCTGCAAATATTCGTTTCTTGGCGTCTGGATTTAAAGCTACAAGAACATCTTTTGGTGCAATCCATGGAAGCTTGTGATAGTTTGCATTATTGCATCACATTAGACCTTATTTAGTATAGTTTTTTATGTTTTTATGTGAATACATCATCTAAATAGAATTATGTATCTCTCATTCATCCCATTTAGACCTAGTTTGCATTTAGGGTAAACATTGCATATTTCATCTTCTTTTAAGTCTATTTCAGGTGCCTACTAAGCCAAGGAGGCTTATAGGAGAATGGTGGATGGCTCAGACATAGATGAGCGAGGTGAAACAACAAGGAAGACCTGTTTTGAAGCTGCACGGCCGAAGTGTACCGTAGAGAATAACTATATCTCTCCATGGTATGATCTATACCACGGAAAAGTTGCCCGTACACCAATGTATTCTCTCGGAGGCGATTTGCACCGAGGTAGGTCTGGTCGTACACCAATGAGTCTCCTCGGTGGACCCATACCGATGAAGAGCTTTAAGGCATACTGCTGAAGTGCACCGAGAGAAAAAATACCCACGTCTTGCTCCATACGTCTCGAACCATGCGCCACCCGAAGAACTTCACCGAGCCAGAACTTCTAGGACGCGCCCCAGTTTGTACGAGGAGCCGCACCAATGAGAACAACTAACGTTTTGCTAGTATAAGATCATTCGAGAGTTGACCATTTTATTGACTTTGTTATTTTCTCTCTTTTTCTATAAATAGCTTTGACCTAAAAGCATTTGGGTTATCCAAATTTTATTCAGTTCTGAACAGAAAACTCTTTATCTTGTAACCTCTTTAAGAATCTTGTTGATCCTTATCATTTTAAAGTTTAGCTTTTCTCGGAACAGTCTCAAGGAAGATTGACCCATTGACTGTTATGTAAACATGTGAATCATGATGTTTTTTTTTTCTTTCTCTGTATAATTAATATATTATATGGATCATTTTATAGATTTGGTGGATTGTTGATGGTTTTTTTATATGAACAGGAAATATAGCTTTGGTGGATTGTTGATGGTTATTTTATATGAACAGGAAAATTGGGGTACACTACTCTTACTTATGTCTCATCTACAACTCACTGTACTAGTTCTACATGAGCAAAAAAAAACATTTTTCATGTCTTAGTTAAAAATCGAGAACCTAAAAAAAGGATGATATATTGAAATGGCGGCATATGAAAAAGATAGTAATCGATGTTGTTGCTGGATTCTTCTTCTCGTTGGTGCATGTATTCTATTTAGTAGGAAATAAACCATAACTTTTTAAAATACAAATTCTATACAATCAGTTACCTTTAAATGGAAATATGAAGTTTACTTCCAAATTACAAATGCATAAAAAGAAATGTTGAAAGCCAGCCTGTAGGCACAAAAATAAAAAAAATTTATGGTCAAAGATATCCAAATATGTGGACTTTCTGACATTTCTTTCCATACTCAGAAATAACTTTTTGTTAAATTCTATCTTCTTGTCTCAGCAAAATGATTATATAATCTTTCAAGACTTTGTTTTTCTAAATTCGAGAGCTTTGAAGATACGAGTATGAGTGGATTCAGTGGAAACAAAGCTCTTCAGAGAGAGCTCTTCTTGCCTGATTTGTGGGCCACTCATTTTCGAACCAATACAAAAACCGGTCAAACTGTTAAATCGGTATGCATAATCTGTTCTAGTTTTCTCTCTATTGATCACCAATTTATTTATGTATATGTGCATCTCATGTGATGCATTTATTTATCCCTTCATGGCATAATGTTTGATCTTGTGCCTTAATTATATGAATATTGTTAGATTTAGTTAGTGTGAATCTAGAACCTTTATTGAAATTCAGTTTGTTACACAAAAAAACAACGTATATGTGATGTCTATGCAATTAGGATGCGAATAGTACAGTTAGATTCATAACTACATATTGTATTGTACGATCTGCAACATTTTAGGTCTTGTCTTTGTGAGTGTCTGGTGTATGCTAAAAACGGCATTGTTCTTTTGAAAAACTAGGATTTCTTTCATCTTGAGGACATGTTACGTAACTTTACTATTTGACTTTATTAATTTGAAGCACATTAAATTATAAATACTTTGGTTTCGTTTTTTCTCGACTTTTTGTACCAGAATTTCTGAAATAGGAGCACTTGAAATTGCTAGTAAGATTTAAACCGATCAATTGTAAATATGATGGATCGTGAGGAACACATATGCACTTAGCGATGATTGCATCCATTCACTCTTGATGCATTTCATTAATCCATTTGCCAGTCTTTGAACTAGACCAGTTGGGGTTCTTTAATTTATTTATTTATGGCTAAAGAGTTGAGATTTTCTCTATTATACCACCTATACAAAACCGATATGGCTCATATTGCATTGTTGATGCCTAGTGACTTATGTGAATGTGATTTTCTTTTTAACTAAGGGCTAAGCAATATAAGGAATTTAATGTATTGATTGAGACGTTAGTTCTGTTCATTAAAGAGATACCAACAAATTCATAGGGATAAACTTGGATAACCTATTTTTTATCTATTTTATTTGTATTTTCTGTTGCAAATGTTCACTCCTTGGCATGGAAGCTCCTTGTAATCACGAGTTAATCTTAATATAATCAGTATGCACAAAAATAAAAAGGGATAAACTTGAATTTTATAATTGTTTCTATTTTGTCCTAAGTCAAATTGAATACTAGTTTGACTGTTAGTAGTATGAGTATCTATCATTTAATATATTCTATCACTATAGTTTGAGTATCTATCACTTTGTGATTGGAGACAATAAAAAGGTGGACTTCAAATTTGTTTTTGTAAAAACGTTTTTCATTGCCAATCACAGAATTTGTATTCATTTGCGGTTTTTGAAAAAAAAAAGTGATTGCAATTCTCAAAGCATATTATTATATGTTGATCCACACTTTTCTATTACAATACTAATACCCAGCAGTCCAAACTAAATATGCAATGGATAAAGCAAAACTGCTGATTTTTATTTGATTAATTACTAACTTTTTATTAGTAAATATATATATATATATATATATATATTACCATTCAAAATTTATTATTTTATAAATATTATAATCAGATAATTAAAGTTTAAAAAATTTTCATGATATATTGCATTTATAATTGTTATCATTTAAACTTTATCACATACAATTTTTTTACATTAACTGCACTCGTTATGTAACACACATTCCGCAGTTTAACTGCACTGTATTTTAAAATCCATTTTTCTATTCCGCAAAATAAAGTTACCATTTAAAGTTTATTATCTTTGAAGTAACATGTTTTGGACTTTTATTAAAGTTAACTTTGGATATTTGTCTCAAATTGTCGTTGTTCATCATTAATTCTTCATGCCTTCATATTTGTTAACGTGTGAAACTAAATTTCTTACATTTTGAGGTTTTGTTTTTTGTTATAGTACTACTTCAATTTAAAAACAGGACAGAAATTTTACTCCAAAAGAGTATTTTACAGATATTTTCGTAATTTGGAGGCTCAGACTCAGGTATTTTAAAACATTGGCCAAAATATTCTTTTATTAACCATCCATTTATATAATCATGAATTTTTTTACTAAACATGAAAGCCTAATGGTTCTTTGAAGAGAGAAAGAGCCGAGGAAGAAAAAGATCATGTGTGTTCAAGGTGCAAAGAAACTGGACATAACTGCCTTACTTGTCCTTACCCAATCATCTATAAGATTGTACGTAATCAATGTCTTTCTTTCTCTATTAATTTTCTTCACACGCTGATAAAAAATTCTACCTAATATCATACATTTCATATAATTAAAAAAAAATTGATATAATTTGATGTATAGAATTTGCAGGACCATCTTGGAGCAAGGACGATACGTAGGTGCAGTCGATGTCACTCGATCTGCCATAACGTCCGTACGTGTGTTCAAGATGTAGTTGCTCCATAACACCAATTGGAAAAACTATTTTTCTATCTATCTTGTTTTTGCAACCAAACTATTTACTGAGTACAATAGTGGTTGCAAGTTAATTATTTATTTTGAAAATAAATATTGGAATGTCGGGTTTGAACTATCTATATTCTGGTTTAATTAATCTTTTCATTATTATTAGTCAAAAATATTCTCTCTTAAGAGAAGTATAGGTGTTGCCCTTCTAGGAAAACAATCAACAGTTGGGTTGTTGGCATTTACTGTCACAAGGTAAACTTATTTAAAGCCACTAAATTGACATGATGAAGTAGTTGCTCAGTTGAGTGACAAAAAAAAAAAAGAAGTAGTTGCTCAGTTATGTGAAAATATATTAATATCCAAGCAAGATTATCCAATGAATAGATTTAATTTGATGTTCAATGACGGTTTGTTGGCTTATGTCAACGATTATGACATGCCATTTTGATGTGAGTCAGGACTTGTATTAATGATATTACTCATGCATGTAAGAAGATTATCTGTTGTAACTCAAAAATACCATAAATTTATTGTCTGCAAGGTTTGCACTGTCAACTCTAAATATCTCGAAATTGGTTTGACAAAACTAGAACAGCAGAATAGCTTCAGGAGCAGCCCTTCACTAAAGGTGCATACTACTTAAGAAACACCAAATGGAATTTGCTGAGTTAAAGGTTGATTTATACGTAGTGGAGAGGACTCTGAAGAGATCAAAGAAGCACTTCTAAAACTCGACATAATGGTCAATATTTACCAGGCTGGCTCACTATTTCACAAGTAAGTCTTAGTTGAGCAAACTCAATTGTGCATCACTATTTCACAATTTTCTAGTTAGCAAATTCAATTGTGTATCATGCTAGTTAATCTACATTTACTAGAATTTGATGATGAATATATGGTGGGATTTGTTTTACAAGAACAAATGACAGTAAGATATGTGGGCATCGAAACACTCTAAACACTGACACAACCTGCTAGTTTGGCCAACGAATCCCTAGCGTACTATTCCTGAACAGCCACCAATCCACATGCTCATCGAATGGATGAGATAGGACGGAGAGGATTTGTACAAACAAAAGAAGGGCAATAACATAAGAGAGGTGCGGGGGGAGGAGGGGCGGGGGGGGGGGAAAGAGAGAGAAAGAGAGCCATAGGCCAAAGGCCTGAACCAAAAAAAAAAGAGAAAGAAAGATATAGAAATCAAAGGAGAGACATCCATAGAGTTCGGTCTAAGGACAAAGAACCCAATCCCATCTGAGAGAAGACAAGCACAGCCATATAACGCAGTTTTAAGGGAACGGCTTGCTTCCCGGAGACAGCCCCAACCAGGATAAGTGTAACACCCCCGACCGCTCCTACCGACGAGTCACCCATCCTTCCGTCGGGTTCGTGGGCCCCGCCTTTGTCCGACAGCCGGTGCGTTATTTTTCTCGGAGCCCAACCGGCTTATTTACTGATCCTGCAATCACCACATGATCTTTTCCCGTGTTTTGGTCTCATTTACACGCTTTCGGGAATCACTTCCCGAAAGATCACCCATCCTAGTCCTGCTCCAGCTCAAGCACGCTTAACACTGGAATTCTCTCAGGCCCAATAACCGAAAAGATAAGTGCACTTTTGTGACATATGTAGCCAAATCAATTCATTTAAACTTAATCAAATAAGCCGGGTTCGGGTCGTTACAATAAATCCCTCTCTAGCCTGGAATCATGCCTTTATAAGCGTTACTTCTCCTTTCCCTTGTAGAATCCCTTCAATACACCTTTAGATAGAAAGATGCCCCAATCCCTAGACGGGTCATCTAACTTTAATCCATAGAATCACTTTCCCGAGTACTTGTTTCCGGTAAAATATTCATTGATTTGGGTGTCAGAGAACCTTCTGGAGGGAAACCCCCATTCAATCTTCTTGAAAGCTCGGCTGAAACTTTTGTGTAGTGCCCATAGGACTCGAACAGACTTCTGCCCTAGAACGGCCATCGACTTTCTCCCCAAAAAAGGAAATATGGAGACACGACTCTAGCACCCATACGAATGATACACCTCCACGTAGCATCTTGTAAAATGCTTTTGAACAATATAGAAACTCAACGAATTGCAGTAAAACAAATGTTAGCTAAATTTATCTTTTCTTATAAAGATGTTTTCAACAATTTTAAAATTCAATAAATGAAAAGTTTAAAACTTTGTTGATGGCTTTTTTATTGTTGAAAAAAACAATTTAGATTTTTTTTAAAAAATAAGCTTTAGAATTTACATATATAAATTTGGAAACAAAATGTGAAAAGAAAAGTTAGTGTTTGAAAAAAAAAACACGTGTTTGTTTTTAAAAAGAGAATCTCTTGTTTTAGTTTGTTTTGTTTGTTAATGGTTATTTGATATGTATAAATATATTTAGGAAGCCATTACAAGCCATCGACAACAGTAGTCTCTTTTTTATTTAATCCTGAAGGTATAGTTTCCTTTTTTCTACACATATGCCATTAAAATTCTTTATTAGGAACTCTCGTATGATTTTTTAGATAGATTTTTTCTCTTTTCTCTTTAAAATTTTTTTTTTCTATAGTTTAAAGTAAATATGTAGCTGTGAGATTAACTTCTCCTTTGAACTTCCAATTATACTTAGTACGAGATGAATAAAAGAGAACGAAAGAAAATACGGAGAACTAAGAACAAAGACACAAGATTTGGTAATTCAGAATTCATCCCCGTGAGGATGACTATATATGGGGCCGAAAACGTTCTGGTAAGATTTTTACTAGCTCCGGCTAAACTCGACGTGCAATCTAACAATCTCTGTCTCTTAATACAATAACCTTTTCATCTATCTAATGATGTAGAAGTTTACTCTACTTCAAATCCTACATATACTCATTTATCATTGTAGTATGTAAGTGTCAATCCAAATGAGCAAAATAAACAATCAGGAATGCAATAGACTATTTAATTCAAGCAAGCAGCAATTAGATAAAGTGAACTATGATTCTAATAATAGCTAGAGAGACTTCAAAACTGCGTATTTGGAACGTGAGTATTACCTATTCTTCACAAAACTTCTTGTAGTTAAAAGCTCTTTGTGTTTACCTTTTAAAACTTCTTGTAGTTTGAAGAATACAGCAAGATGATTTACCTAGATGCAGATATTCAAGTCTTTGAGAATATCGATGACCTCTTCGATATGCCTGACGGGTATTTTTATGCCGTGATGGATTGTTTCTGTGAGAAAACGTGGAGCCACTCGCTTTAGTATTCGATTGGGTATTGTCAACAGTGCCCGGAGAAGGTCACGTGGCCGGAGGATATGGATTCTCCTCCTCCTCCTCTGTATTTCAACGCCGGTATGTTTGTGTTTGAGCCTAGCCCTTTGACTTATGAGAGCCTTCTTCAGACCCTGGAGATCACACCGCCTTCACCATTTGCAGAACAAGTGAGTTATATCCGGGTTTGCAATGCTTCAAATCGAATCAAGAACTGGTTTTGATGATGAATTTGGTCTTTGTGGCAGGATTTTCTCAATATGTTCTTTGAGAAAGTGTACAAACCGATCCCTCTAGTTCACAATCTGGTTCTTGCTATGCTTTGGCGTCACTCTGAGAACGTGGAGCTGGAGAGAGTCAAGGTTGTTCACTACTGTGCAGCCGTAAGTAGTAGTTCTTCTCTCTTTGCTCACAAACCGGAGCCAGTTTAGCTTGTTTTCTTGAAATTTAACTCCCTTTTCATGTTGATTGTGAACATGATAGGGATCCAAGCCATGGAGGTACACAGGAGAAGAAGCTAACATGGACAGAGAAGACATCAAGATGTTAGTTGATAAATGGTGGGATGTATATAATGATGAATCACTCGATTTCAAACCCAAAAGCCCTCAAGATGTGGAAGAAACCGTAACCAAATCGACCATCCTAGCTTTGGTACTCGAACCGGAATTTACCTACTATCCTGCACCTTCTGCTGCTTGAAAAAGTCTTATAAAAGAACTCAGAGTGTTCCTATATCTATTTTCTTCTGATATACATAGTTTGAAATAGTATAGTATAAGCAGAAATATAAAACCTTGGTGAGTTGGAATCACAGTTATTAGCTGCCTTTTTCTCGACCCGAGAGGTTTTCAAATAGTATATGCTAAAGTGTGTAAGGTGTTAAACTACTAAAGAAATGGTGTATTTGTATTGCTATATTTATGTTACGGACCACAATATATATCAATGTGAAGCTTTACAAAATAAATATACTATTAATGTTCTATTGATTAAGCCTAGTATAACAATTCTTAAACATTGATTATGTAAGGTTTTCTGCGAACAAGTATGCGCTAAACCATGGGGTAACATTTTATAGCCCGGGGTGGAAACATCTTAAAGCAAGTAAATTAAAATTGGAAACGTAATTTAAGCCAAAACATTTTGATCTCTCTGTTGATTTAGTGTCAATTGAATAATAACGTAATCGTATATATAAAAGTTATACTTTTGTTGTTGGCTATATACAGGTTAATTATACTACTATATATAAAAGACCTGACTTCTTCTTTATCTTACTGTTTTAATTTTTTTATAAATATAAGAGTATAATACCAAATCTAAAAGAAGTACGTGACAGACATTCATAAGTTTGCAATTATAATAATAAAATTATAGAGCAACCCGACCCCAAAGAATAGTAATTTAATAAGACCCACCAATCCGAAAAGAGCATGTACATGCTGTAGCCTGTAGCCCTGAACTTATCTTAAGTCAAAGTGAAACACATACGTCGTGGATTGGAACCTCAATTAGTATAAAACCATATTTTGATTACTCTCTGCTGATTGTGTGGTTTTCTATTAATAGAGTTCTCGCAAAAAAAAAAAAAAAAAAAACACATCAAATATGCAACAAAATTGATGGTTATTGGAACTTTTAATTTTTTTTTTTCAATAAAAAAGGATATTAACCTGTTTGATAGCAATTGAAATGATAGTGCACATCTTTTTCTGTTTGAGAGAAAAATAAACATAACCATATAACAGTAGAAACGAACAGGTCTAAGTCAAAATCCAAGTATAGACTATTAATGTTAAATGTATGGAAATGAATATCAATCATTGCTGTGTGTGATCTGGACCTCCAAAGTTCGTAGTAGGGTTCATAACCTGTTTGTCCTAGGTTTGGAATTTTAGGTGGGTTTACTAATCGCTTCCTAACTAATCATCAACTCAATCACTTTGCTCATTTGGTTTAGTAAAGTTGTTAGTCGGATGAGTAAAAACAGCTGTTTGCGTTTGCTATGGTAAAGTTTATTCTAAAGAGAAATCTTAGCATATTGATTAGCAAATGGGTTCAATAGGTCCAATTTTCTACGAGGAAAGCAAACATGAGGCGTACATGGACCTTGTCTTGGAAACGTAGAATTCAGACCTGCATGGTTATATGTGCAATTCTAGTTCAAAATAATACCTACATCAGTTTACCAACAAACATAGTACTAGTAGATATCGTGAAGAATAAATAAGGAATGAAGCCAAGTAGAATCAACCAGCTCTTAGCCGTGGTCTTTGCTTTTGAAAAGTTCAGGTCCTATTTGGTGGGTTCTAAGGTCATAGTGTACACTGACCATGCTGTTTTGAGGTACATATACTCCAAGAAGGACACCAAGCCGAGACTCCTAAGGTGGATCCTTCTCTTGCAAGAGTTTGATATGGAGATCAAGGATAAAAAGGGTATAGAGAATGGTGTTGCTGATCATCTTTCAAAAATGAGGGCGAATGAAGTCTTGCCTTTGGATGACTCACTCTCTGAGGAGCAGCTCATGATGGTTAACACCGTAGTATGTGCAATGCTGGAGGAAAAGTTTGAAGAAGTCTTGAGCTTCAAGGAAGAAGACCTACCTTGTTATGCATACATTGTCAACTACTTGGCTTGTGGAGAAGAGCCTACTCCCCTAGACCACTACCACAAGAAGAAGTTCATGAGGGACATCTCTCATTACTTTTGGGATGACCCTTATCTGTACAAGAGGGGTGTGGAAGGTGTGTCACAAGAGAAGAGGCAAGAGACATTCTTCTCCATTGCCACGATTTGTCTTATAAAGGGCACTTCGCATCGTTCAAGACAGCTACAAAGGTTCTACAAGCCGGGTTTTGGTGGCCAACACTCTTCAAGGATGCTCATGAGTTTGTTAAGTTGTGTGAAGCATGCCAAAGAGCTGGGAACATCACAAGGAGGAATGAGATGCCGCAGGTACCCATCTTTGAAGTGGGGGTCTTTGATGCTTGGGGGATTGATTTCATGGGTCCATTACCATCTTCATACGGCAACAAGTATATCCTGGTGGCTGTAGACTATGTGTCTAAGTGAGTAGAGGCTATAGCTTCCCCAGCTAATGATGCAAAGGTGGTGATCAAACTTTTCAAGACTATCATCTTTCCAAGGTTTGGAGTTCCAAAGGTAGTTATCAGCGATGGGGGCAGCCACTTCATCAACAAGGTCTTTGAGGGTCTTTTGAAGAAGTATGGGGTTAAGCACAAGGTAGCTACGCCCTATCACCCTCAAACCAGAGGCCAAGTGGAGGTGTCAAACAGGCAAATCAAAGCTATTCTAGAGAGAACCGCAGGGGTAACTAGAAAGGATTGGGCAAGCAAGCTTGATGAAGCTCTATATGCGTATAGAACAGCTTTCAAGACTCCCATTGGTACTACTCCTTTCAACCTCCTTTATGGCAAGTCTTGTCACCTCTCTGTTGAGTTAGAGCATAAGGCTCTTTGGGCCGTGAAGCAAGTGAACTTCAATCTCAAGATGACACAGGAAAGAAGAATGGTGCAACTCCATGAGCTGGATGAACTAAGGTTGGATGCTTATGAAAGCACCAAGATCTACAAGGAGAGGACCAAGGCGGTTCATGACAAGAAGCTGGTGCTTAAGGAGCTCAAGGAAGGCAGTCTGGTCCTGCTCTACAACTCAAGGTTGAAGTTGTTCCCTGGAAAGCTCAAGTCTAGGTGGAGCGGTCCGTTTTTGATAAGAAAAGTGCTACCGTATGGGGTGGTTACTTTGGTTGGCAAGAGTGGAGAGAGCTTCATGGTGAATGGGCATAGAGTCAAGCCCTACATGGCGAGTGAATGCAGCAAGGAGAGCACCACGTTGCTTCTCCAAGACCCACTTCTATCCTAAACCAAGTAAAGTCAAGCTAAGGGACGTAAAACAAGCGCACTTGAGAGGCATTCCCATGACTATCTTTGTACATATTTCTGCTTTCTTTCTGTTTTAGTTTTATGCTTTTTAGTTTAAGTGTGTAGGTGAAAGGATATGGGAACCGGAGGTCATAATCTTGGAGTCAAAAAGGCAAGAAAAGGAGAAGTAGAGGCAAGCGATCGAGTGATGGATCGACCTATCCTAGTTCGGTCTTTACTAGATCGAGCTAGTGAATAGAGTGAAGTCACTCGATCTATATGAGATCGAGTAGACAATCGAGTGAGTCAGTCGATTGTGAGAGGATGACCCACCCACGTGTTTAGCTTGAAATGCAAACGGGGTGTGGATCGACTAGTCTCACTTGATCCTCGAACCGGATCGATCAGTTCACTCGATCCGCTCACTCGATCCTTGCCAACACGACCTCGAAATCGATCAAGAAACTCGATCCAAGGAGCATGGCCATAATCACGTAGGATCTTGGAACGAGGGGGCACACTCGATCTAAGGCTCGATTCAAATCAAATCGAGCCCCCAATCGACCAACCCTCTCGATCACAGGCAACATAAGCAAGAGATCGAGGTCAAGATCGACCAATTTGACTCGATCTCATGCCGAGGTCAGTTCAAGTTTTTCCCCTCTTTTCTCTTTCCCTCCCATTTTAAATTTTGAATCTTGGTCAAGGCAAGCATCTTTGACCATGAAGATGTGTGCATTGACCATACTTTTTCAGAAACCACTTGCATGCATCCATAGATTCTTGGTCGTTATAAACACTTGTGCACACACTCTCTCCATTGCATTTCGAAACTGTTTTCTTTAGAAAAGAGGGAGTGTGAGTTCAGTTTTTAAGACTAAAAGCATCTAACATTCATCATTTCAAAGGTATTTCGAAGTTTCTTGAATCTCATGTTTGAGTTTTTAGAAAATTTCCTTTTCTTTGAATTGGTTTAGTGTTATTTACCAGGGATTATGATGAATTTTTATGAGTATCTAAATATTAGGGAAAATTTCTTGATTTGATCTTAACTAAAGAGATTTTCATCTTCTATTTATTGATAATTTTTAGAAAATCCCCAAAATTCTAGGATTTATGTTAAGAGTTTTTCTCTCTTTCCTTATCTTTCTCTTTAATTCGCCACCTATACTCATTCTTCTCTTTGAGAACTTGTGTTTCAGGTACCAATGGCTCCCAAAGAAAAGAAGTAGAGATGTGGCAACTCAAGAGGATACTCAACAAGTGGTGGAAGAGAGGGTTAGATGGAGCAAGGAGGAGAAGAAGGCAAAGAAAAGGCTAGAAAGGCTCCGGTTTGAACCCACCAATTTTGCAAGCAGGGACCTCTTGGAAAAGCTAGGCTTGTTGAAAGATTTTGACAAGCTGCTCAAGGACATGGGGCTTGCTTACCTGTCAAGGATGGACTGCCCTACTTACCCCGAGGCAACGCTGGACTTCCTCTCAATGCTGGACCAAAGCTGAGAAGTTCCTTGCTTCGGTTGTGGAGATTCAGAGCAAGGTCAACAAATGGCAAGGGAAAATGATTAAGAAGCTGGGAAGGAAGATCAAGGACCTACAAGGGAGCTCATATGAGAAGACTGTAAGTGAAGAGGTTGAGCAAACCATGAGGAGAAGATCAACCGGAGGTGTGGAGATCCGTGAGCCCCAAGGCGATAACCAAGCTGCACGCCTCTCTCTACAAGAAGGCACAAGCAAGGGGAAGGACAAGGAGATCACCCACGACACTTCTAGAAAGAGCAGGAGGACTGGAGCATCCTCAAGCTCCAGTCGTGCTTAGCTCCAAGGTACCAACACACAACCCTTGTAAATATCATGCATTTTTCTTATTTTGCTTTGTGTTTTTGATTTCCTCTTGAATTTTTTTGACACCGAGACGGTGTCATTCAAGTTTGGTGGAGTGTGTGCTTTGACATGTTTTATTTGGATCTTATTTTTTGTTATCATCTTTGAGTCTTCATGCATTGCATTCACCTAAGTGCATAGAAAAAAATACAAAAAAATCACAAAAAATTTCAAAAAAAAAATCATGTAGCTTGCATTAGCATTGTCATATATTTTAGGATTGAGTCTAGATTTTTTAACCATTTAGGTTGTTTGCATTTGCATAGGGGGCAATGATATGAAAATTTTCCTTGTAAAGTGTTTTATGATCATGAATTGATTCAAGGTCCTAATTAGTAGTTCTTTGATGCATTATTCAAACTTTGAAAGTAAGCTCTAAACATATTTGGATCACTTGTCTTGATTTTCTTGTCTTTCTGAAACAATCATAAATTGAATCCTTTCCTACTAAGTGATAGCCTTAAATTGAATTTTGAATTATCATACTTGTGCATTTGAAAAAGAATTCATGGATTACATATACATATTTAGGCTTTCTTATCCCTTTCACCACTCTTTTGTAAGCCTAAATAGAACTCCTCACCTTGACCCTTACCCTCCTTTCAAGCCAAATATTTCTTGTGTGATTTGTGAGGCCTTATTTTCGGTTGAACTTGGCATAAAGTGTTAGGTTTAGGCGAAATGATTAGGCTCTCATATTGATGCTAGTTTTGCATTTTGAAGCTAGTTTTAGGCTTAAAGTTAGGGTGGAAATTCACGGGTATTGTCATTTTTGCTTATTTGTTTTTGGTTTGAAAAAGAGTATGATGTTTGGAGTTTGAACAAAAGGGATTCATAGATTTAAGTGGTAGGCCTTGCTTTAAAATGAAAGCTCAAGTTTGAAAGAGAAGATAGCTCTCAAAAAGAAAAAAAAAAAGAAGGAAAGAAAGAAATTTTTTTTTTAATAAAAGAGTCAAGAGGCCAAATAAAAAAGAAAAAAAAAATGAGAAGAGAGCTATCAATCTAAAAGAAAAGAGCTAAGTATGTGTATGGCCTTACCACTAGCTTTAAAAGGGTTTAAATGATGTGTTTATTTGGGTTTTGCTAGGCGACTTGCCTTGTTGATGTGGGTAGTCTCTAGAGGGTGAGTGAGCTTAAAAAGAAAAGAAAAAATGAGAGAGGGATTAGGATCATTGATAGAATATATGGGTAGATGAGAGTCTAGTCATGTATGCCTCAATTGTCTTTACCTTTAGCATTATGCATAAGTTCAACCTCTTTTGAGATAAACCATTGCTTGAATTACCCTTATAAATGAGATCATTTTTGTCTCGTAACCTTGTCCCTAGCCAAATGTATTCGGTTTTAGATGCATGAGTGTGATTCACAGTTTTGATCTTCAATGAATGTTAAAGGTTAGGATTCTTGGATTGTTTGGATTAGGTGAGTCATGATTTGAGATTCAATATGTGATGAATATAGTTAAGTTCTTTCGAGTATGAGTTTATGTGCTGCATCTTATAATTGAGAACTAGGACCATTGAGTTGATTCATTTGCATAAACACTTTTGGAAATTTGAGCTCCCACTTTTAAACCTCTCTTCCTAGTTTGAATTTTGTTTGCTTGAGGGCAAGCAAAAAGCAAGTTTGGGGGAGTTGATATACTCTTATATTTCGCATATTTACCATGCATTTAGAGTAGTTTTCATGCATACATCCTTTATAATAGGCTAGTTTGCACCATTTATCACATTTTAGGTCCTAGAACACTTTGCATTAGCATTTTGCATGTTTCTTGTATTCTTGCATCATATTCAGGTTGTTTTGGCTACACTGGAGCTGTGGAGGGTGCGTGGACGTGCTAAGGATCGAGAGGGAGCTTGTGGACACGTGAAGGAGCTTAGCCATGCAGCAAAGGAACCGGGATCAAAGCACAGATCGAGTTAGGCAGGTCAATCTAGACGAGATCGACCAGAAGACCGAGACAAGGGGATCGTTTCAAGAAGGAGGATCGAGACCAAGATCGACCAAGGTGATCGATCATGAGTACGGACATGGGAACTAAGCCTACACAGAACGAGAGCCAGATCGAGGTCACGACTCGATCATAGAAGATCGAAGGAAGCACCCGATCCACCCGACCGAATCGACCCAAAGATCGAGAAAAGGAGGACGATCCATGAAGAAGATCTAGCTAGAGATCGATCACCCAAGTCGATCTCTAGAACCTTATCCGGACAGCTCACTTTTGGCATGTCGTGAGGGGACTATTTTTGGTTTTAACCCATTTTTGGGCAAGAAAACATTGTCACTTTTGATTACCACGCTTTGTCGAGAACTTTTCTATTCTTTAGGCATTTTCGCCATCGTTGAAGTTTCAAGCTTTTCTTGTTTTTGAACCTTAAATTTTGTTTAATCATTAAGTATTTCCTTAATCTATCTTGCTTAATCATGTTTATCTTTTCATCCTTTGCATTTTCATCAGTTTTAACAATGTGTAGTGAGTAGTTTCCCTTGGGTTTAAGGTTGGGGCGATTAAGAGGGTTTTAAAAGGGTTTAAGCTTGGGTCTTTTCTTGTTCTTAACTTAATCTCTTCTTGGATTTGGGATCTTAATGCTTAGAGAGTTTTGGGAAAGATCTCTTTGATCTCAGGGATCTCCTTACCTTAGCAAACCAAATCCAAGAGACTAGCTCATCCTTTCCCAAACGCCATAGATGCTTAGGGAGCTAGTTAGGCCATTATTTGAGATCTATACTTAATGTTCTTTGACCCATCTTTCCACCACACGCCATGGGTTAGGAGGAAGAGTTGAGGAAAGGGTTTATACCACACGCCATGGATAAATCTCTTTTAGCTTCTCAAGGCTTAGAGATAGCACAAAATGTGTAGATTTATGTTTTCAAAACCCAAGCTTGAATCTCGAACCTTCTTAACATGACCCTCAACCTTGGATCCATCTTTTTAGCATTTCAAATCTTAAAGTAATCATCTTTTTAAAGTCCTTGCATTTCCTTATTTGGTCTTTTGAAACTTTGCTCTAGGTTGTTAGAAATTCTCTGTTTATCTGCCTTTAGCTTTCGATTTTTAATAATTAGTAGTCTTGCATTTTAAATTCTTAGAGTTCATCTAGTAGTTGTTTAACCCTTCAGAGGGGATTTTAAAATAGTTTTCTTGCTCATTTAGCACTTGCATTTAGTTTTTATAGAATTTCTCATCCATTTACCCAAATCTGACTTAGATTTACAAAGTTCTTGCATTCCTAGTAACTTTCATCAACCTAGGCTGGACTGACACCTAAAGCTATACTACAAAAATGTTATGCTTTAGATATTGATATCCAAACAGACCCAAAACATTTTGTTTATCAATACTCAAGCACCAAGCTTTTTAATCATCTGAAAATCCCCCGTAGGGACACACAAAAGAACTATACAAAGCAGTATCCAAACCCAAGCATAAAAAACTCCCCTCTGAATTTTGTTACATCTACATCATCACGATCAATGTAATCAACATCAGTTCCCTAAAAAAACTATTATCTATCTCATCTACCCATGCTTGAGTTCATAATTAAGTAAAATATTCACATATTGTTGCATACTTTGTTACATGCCCTAGTACAGCCTCTCACACATGACATCCATCAGTCGTCAACACAGACAAGTTTTCTTCTTCTTCTTCTCTGATTTTTAATAAACTTACTTGTCTGTGGACGACTCAACAAACACAGCATCTCCTTATCCAATTATTCATCTACCTACTTAAATCGTAACATTTCACATTCATATCTTTGTGAAGGTTTTTTCGTTGATACACTCCTTAATTGCTTCTCACAGGCATTGAGCATCTACCATAACAACTTAATACACCTCTTGAAAAATTGAATGAAAGAGTACTTGCAGAATATTCAAACTTCTTCATCCACCCGTTTTTAGACCTCTCAGAGTTTCGAACATATTGATTTCTCCTCCATATTTGATCTACACATTGTAAAAACCCAGTAAGAATGTGCCCTGATATGACCAAGTTTACCACAACAATAATATTCAACAGCTCGATACCAAGCTGATCTTGTAGTTGATTTGTTTCTCTGAGCTTTAGATGTATCAACACGCTATCATCACCCTTTCTTCTACACTTTTTATGTAAACGTGTGTCAATCTTTATCTTGGCACTTTTTCTTGCTTCAGATCGTCTTCTGACCTCTGTAGAAGTACTTATTACAGATCATGTTCACAAGTCTGTTATAAGACATGTATCTGATACAATGCATGTAGCCTCCTTTGTAACAGATTTATGAGATGTCTCAGGAATACAAATATTCTTCTTTTCTGAGTTGTTTCCCCTGTAACACATGCTAGTGTTCTCCTTTCTACACATACTATTATTTTTTTCATTCAATGAATTCTCTAAATCCTTTAAACGATTCTTCTCATTATTAAGCTTTTTTACAAGTTCTTTTACATTGATGTGCAACCACTTATTATCTTGTACTAAGGTCATGTTTTCTTTGCAGGTTTTCACTAGATTCTCATATAAGTCTCGCATCAGGATCACACTTCTTACTTCATGAAATTCTGGCTAAGCTAGAGTCTTTATCCACATTCCCATGAGATGAACTGACAGAACCAGTATCAACTTCTTTGGCTGATCTAAATAATGCCAGAATATTAGATAAATCTACATCATGTGTATCTTCGTTGATTTCTAAGCAAACATTGATTTCTGTTGGGTTGTTTGATCCATCAGAAGTAAATCTAACTCATAAACCTGCAATTTTCCCACTACATCATTAAAAGGCATACTCTATGTATCAAGAGCGACTTCCATCACAATCTTTACTACATGAAATATCTGAGGGAATCCAATCAACAGCTTCTTGACCAACTTCATATTCTTGTATATCTTCTCAAGAATACGTGCTTCATGTGCCATGTAACATATCTACCACTAATTCCAATAATATATTCAATGTCATCCATCTTCATAAGTTCAAATTTAAAAGCGAGAATATCTAAACTTGTGGGTTTGACACTTGATGTTCCTTTAAAAATATTTTGCGTAGTATCCCACACCTCTTTCGCTGAAGTACAACCTTGAATCATCTTGAAATAATCTTCTGAAGCAGCACAATATATTTTTGAGAGTGCAAGGGCATTAAGTCTAGAAATTTGTTTCTCCTGTATTAACCACTCTGATTTTGGCTTGCAAGCAGCGATTGCATCAATACCTCTATCAGTGCTTGCAACAGCTTGTCTTGATGGCTCCCATCCTAATTTGACCACTTTCCATATATCTTCATGAATTCGCTTGTTATCTTCACTTTCAAGTGAACATAGTTTTCTTGCCTCCAACACCAACGGTTTTGCTGCATTGAAAGTCATCGTTTGTGTCATTGTGTTCTCTGCAGGATTGTTCTCTGAAATTTTTTTTTCTTCTGTCTAGGGTAGGCTCTGATACCAATTCTTAGTGCAGAGAATTTGCAAGACACAACAAATTACACATCGTTTGACAACACATCAACACCTCAAATGTTTATTAAGAATATTTTTGAATACAAGTACAATTAGTATCTAATTTAGAATAACATGACTCTAAAAACCTCTTAGATTGACCCTAATCTATTCTTAACCTACTATGAAATTCCTAAGATTAGTCTCGCTAATCTACACTCAGGACTCTCACTTTGTGATACACTCTCACCCTTTTCACTCAAAGATAACAAAAGGCTACAACACTTTTTTCCTCTCACACTCACGTCTCACGGGATATTTTTCTTAACCCTAGAGACCCCATACTTAAGTAATTTTGTGCCTCCCTCTCCAGTTGGCAAGGGTAACTAGTTTCCTAAAGTCAAGATGAAATATCCCATTGTGATTTAACCTCATCAAATTAATACTTCTATATCCCATCAAGTCTTCCAAGTATATTAAAACGTTCTTTTTGCTATAGCTTTATCTCCAAGTAATGTATTCAAGGCGTACCCTTTTAATATACACTTTCCATAAATCTCTGTCTCCTGATGTCATGCTTGATACGTCTGATGCATCATCTGTCCGTTGGCTTGCAGAATTTGCATCTTCGTGCACAACAACTGCATAAGCCTTGGTGATGGGAATAGTCATAGTATGCACAAAGCACACCTCCAGTGAGTTCTTCAAACAGTTCTCTAACTGTAGAGTCTATGGTGATGATAACGGTTTTATAAGAGCCATGCTCATGGCTCTTGGGGAATAACCTTCACAATTAATGGAATATCATATGCATAAAATATTATGTGAAGCTGCTGCGGATCCGATTTATAAAAGCCTCAGATCTTAACCGTTATTAAGAACTGCTTCAAGCTTATCAAACAGAACTATGTTTGTGTTATATTTTATAAGTCTAGGATAAACGTGGAGGACATGTCTGCAAATATTCGTTTCTTGGCGTCTGGATTTAAAGCTACAAGAACATCTTTTGGTGCAATCCATGGAAGCTTGTGATAGTTTGCATTATTGCATCACATTAGACCTTATTTAGTATAGTTTTATGTTTTTATGTGAATACATCATCTAAATAGAATTATGTATCTCTCATTCATCCCATTTAGACCTAGTTTGCATTTAGGGTAAACATTGCATATTTCATCTTCTTTTAAGTCTATTTCAGGTGCCTACTAAGCCAAGGAGGCTTATAGGAGAATGGTGGATGGCTCAGACATAGATGAGCGAGGTGAAACAACAAAGAAGACCTGTTTTGAAGCTGCACGGCCGAAGTGTACCGTAGAGAATAACTATATCTCTCCATGGTATGATCTATACCACGGAAAAGTTGCCCGTACACCAATGTATTCTCTCGGAGGCGATTTGCACCGAGGTAGGTCTGGTCGTACACCAATGAGTCTCCTCGGTGGACCCATACCGATGAAGAGCTTTAAGGCATACTGCTGAAGTGCACCGAGAAAAAATACCCACGTCTTGCTCCATACGTCTCGAACCATGCGCCACCCGAAGAACTTCACCGAGCCAGAACTTCTAGGACGCGCCCCAGTTCGTACGAGGAGCCGCACCAATGAGAACAACTAACGTTTTGCTAGTATAAGATCATTCGAGAGTTGACCATTTTATTGACTTTGTTATTTTCTCTCTTTTTCTATAAATAGCTTTGACCTAAAAGCATTTGGGTTATCCAAATTTTATTCAGTTCTGAACAGAAAACTCTTTATCTTGTAACCTCTTTAAGAATCTTGTTGATCCTTATCATTTTAAAGTTTAGCTTTTCTCGGAACAGTCTCAAGGAAGATTGACCCATTGACTGTTATGTAAACATGTGAATCATGATGTTTTTTTTTTCTTTCTCTGTATAATTAATATATTATATGGATCATTTTATAGATTTGGTGGATTGTTGATGGTTTTTTTTTATATGAACAGGAAATATAGCTTTGGTGGATTGTTGATGGTTATTTTATATGAACAGGAAAATTGGGGTACACTACTCTTACTTATGTCTCATCTACAACTCACTGTACTAGTTCTACATGAGCAAAAAAAAACATTTTTCATGTCTTAGTTAAAAATCGAGAACCTAAAAAAAGGATGATATATTGAAATGGCGGCATATGAAAAAGATAGTAATCGATGTTGTTGCTGGATTCTTCTTCTCGTTGGTGCATGTATTCTATTTAGTAGGAAATAAACCATAACTTTTTAAAATACAAATTCTATACAATCAGTTACCTTTAAATAGAAATATGAAGTTTACTTCCAAATTACAAATGCATAAAAAGAAATGTTGAAAGCCAGCCTGTAGGCACAAAAATAAAAAAAATTTATGGTCAAAGATATCCAAATATGTGGACTTTCTGACATTTCTTTCCATACTCAGAAATAACTTTTTGTTAAATTCTATCTTCTTGTCTCAGCAAAATGATTATATAATCTTTCAAGACTTTGTTTTTCTAAATTCGAGAGCTTTGAAGATACGAGTATGAGTGGATTCAGTGGAAACAAAGCTCTTCAGAGAGAGCTCTTCTTGCCTGATTTGTGGGCCACTCATTTTCGAACCAATACAAAAACCGGTCAAACTGTTAAATCGGTATGCATAATCTGTTCTAGTTTTCTCTCTATTGATCACCAATTTATTTATGTATATGTGCATCTCATGTGATGCATTTATTTATCCCTTCATGGCATAATGTTTGATCTTGTGCCTTAATTATATGAATATTGTTAGATTTAGTTAGTGTGAATCTAGAACCTTTATTGAAATTCAGTTTGTTACACAACAAAAAACAACGTATATGTGATGTCTATGCAATTAGGATGCGAATAGTACAGTTAGATTCATAACTACATATTGTATTGTACGATCTGCAACATTTTAGGTCTTGTCTTTGTGAGTGTCTGGTGTATGCTAAAAACGGCATTGTTCTTTTGAAAAACTAGGATTTCTTTCATCTTGAGGACATGTTACGTAACTTTACTATTTGACTTTATTAATTTGAAGCACATTAAATTATAAATACTTTGGTTTCGTTTTTTCTCGACTTTTTGTACCAGAATTTCTGAAATAGGAGCACTTGAAATTGCTAGTAAGATTTAAACCGATCAATTGTAAATATGATGGATCGTGAGGAACACATATGCACTTAGCGATGATTGCATCCATTCACTCTTGATGCATTTCATTAATCCATTTGCCAGTCTTTGAACTAGACCAGTTGGGGTTCTTTAATTTATTTATTTATGGCTAAAGAGTTGAGATTTTCTCTATTATACCACCTATACAAAACCGATATGGCTCATATTGCATTGTTGATGCCTAGTGACTTATGTGAATGTGATTTTCTTTTTAACTAAGGGCTAAGCAATATAAGGAATTTAATGTATTGATTGAGACGTTAGTTCTGTTCATTAAAGAGATACCAACAAATTCATAGGGATAAACTTGGATAACCTATTTTTTATCTATTTTATTTGTATTTTCTGTTGCAAATGTTCACTCCTTGGCATGGAAGCTCCTTGTAATCACGAGTTAATCTTAATATAATCAGTTTGCACAAAAATAAAAAGGGATAAACTTGAATTTTATAGTGATAGTAATTAATTGTTTCTATTTTGTCCTAAGTCAAATTGAATACTAGTTTGACTGTTAGTAGTATGAGTATCTATCATTTAATATATTCTATCACTATAGTTTGAGTATCTATCACTTTGTAATTGGAGACAATAAAAAGGTGGACTTCAAATTTGTTTTTGTAAAAACGTTTTTCATTGCCAATCACAGAATTTGTATTCATTTGCGGTTTTTGAAAAAAAAAAAGTGATTGCAATTCTCAAAGCATATTATTATATGTTGATCCACACTTTTCTATTACAATACTAATACCCAGCAGTCCAAACTAAATATGCAATGGATAAAGCAAAACTGCTGATTTTTATTTGATTAATTACTAACTTTTTATTAGTAAATATATATATATATATATATATTACCATTCAAAATTTATTATTTATTATTTTATAAATATTATAATCAGATAATTAAAGTTTAAAAAATTTTCATGATATATTGCATTTATAATTGTTATCATTTAAACTTTATCACATACAATTTTTTTACATTAACTGCACTCGTTATGTAACACACATTCCGCAGTTTAACTGCACTGTATTTTAAAATCTATTTTTTTATTCCACAAAATAAAGTTACCATTTAAAGTTTATTATCTTTGAAGTAACAAGTTTTGGACTTTTATTAAAGTTAACTTTGGATATTTGTCTCTAATTGTCGTTGTTCATCATTAATTCTTCATGCCTTCATATTTGTTAACGTGTGAAACTAAATCTCTTACATTTTGAGGTTTTGTTTTTTGTTATAGTACTACTTCAATTTAAAAACAGGACAGAAATTTTACTCCAAAAGAGCATTTTACAGATATTTTCGTAATTTGGAGGCTCAGACTCAGGTATTTTAAAACATTGGCCAAAATATTCTTTTATTAACCATCCATTTATATAATCATGAATTTTTTTACTAAACATGAAAGCCTAATGGTTCTTTGAAGAGAGAAAGAGCCGAGGAAGAAAAAGATCATGTGTGTTCAAGGTGCAAAGAAACTGGACATAACTGCCTTACTTGTCCTTACCCAATCATCTATAAGATTGTACGTAATCAATGTCTTTCTTTCTCTATTAATTTTCTTCACACGCTGATAAAAAATTCTACTTAATATCATACATTTCATATAATTAAAAAAAAGTTGATATAATTTGATGCATAGAATTTGCAGGACCATCTTGGAGCAAGGACGATACGTAGGTGCAGTCGATGTCACTCGATCTGCCATAACGTCCGTACGTGTGTTCAAGATGTAGTTGCTCCATAACACCAATTGGAAAAACTATTTTTTCTATCTATCTTGTTTTTGCAACCAAACTATTTACTGAGTACAATAGTGGTTGCAAGTTAATTATTTATTTTGAAAATAAATATTGGAATGTCGGGTTTGAACTATCTATATTCTGGTTTAATTAATCTTTTCATTATTATTAGTCAAAAATATTCTCTCTTAAGAGAAGTATAGGTGTTGCCCTTCTAGGAAAACAATCAACAGTTGGGTTGTTGGCATTTACTGTTACAAGGTAAACTTATTTAAAGCCACTAAATTGACATGATGAAGTAGTTGCTCAGTTGAGTGACAAAAAAAAAAAAAAGAAGTAGTTGCTCAGTTATGTGAAATTATATTAATATCTAAGCAAGATTATCCAATGAATAGATTTAATTTGATGTTCAATGACGGTTTGTTGGCTTATGTCAACGATTATGACATGCCATTTTGATGTGAGTCAGGACTTGTATTAATGATATTACTCATGCATGTAAGAAGATTATCTGTTGTAACTCAAAAATACCATAAATTTATTGTCTGCAAGGTTTGCACTGTCAACTCTAAATATCTCGAAATTGGTTTGACAAAACTAGAACAGCAGAATAGCTTCAGGAGCAGCCCTTCACTAAAGGTGCATACTACTTAAGAAACACCAAATGGAATTTGCTGAGTTAAAGGTTGATTTATACGTAGTGGAGAGGACTCTGAAGAGATCAAAGAAGCACTTCTAAAACTCGACATAATGGTTAATATTTACCAGGCTGGCTCACTATTTCACAAGTAAGTCTCTAGTTGAGCAAACTCAATTGTGCATCACTATTTCACAATTTTCTAGTTAGCAAATTCAATTGTGCATCATGCTAGTTAATCTACATTTACTAGAATTTGATGATGAATATATGGTGGGATTGGTTTTACAAGAACAAATGACAGTAAGACATGTGGGCATCGAAACACTCTAAACACTGACACAACCTGCTAGTTTGGCCAACGAATCTCTAGCGTACTATTCCTGAACAGCCACCAATCCACATGCTCATCGAACGGATGAGTTAGGACGGAGAGGATTTGTACAAAAGAAGGGCAATAGAAGAAGAGAGGTGCGGGGGGAGGAGGGGAGGGGGGGGGGGGGGGGAGGGTGGGGAGGGGAGGAAAGAGAGAGAAAGAGAGCCATAGGCCAAAGGCCTGAACCAAAAAAAAAGAGAAAGAAAGATATAGAAATCAAAGGAGAGACATCCATAGAGTTCGGTCTAAGGACAAAGAACCCAATCCCATCTGAGAGAAGACAAGCACAGCCATATAACGCAGTTTTAAGAGAACGGCTCGCTTCCCAGAGACAGCCCCAACCAGGATAAATGTAACACCCCCGACCGCTCCTACCGACGAGTCACCCATCCTTTCTTCGGGCTCGTGGGCCCCGCCTTTGTCCGACGGCCGGTGCGTTATTTTTTTTGGAGCCCAACCGGCTTATTTACTGATCCTGCAATCACCACATGATCTTTTCCCGTGTTTTGGTTTCATTTACACGCTTTCGGGAATCACTTCCCGAAAGGTCACCCATCCTAGTCCTGCTCCAGCTCAAGCACGCTTAACTCTGGAATTCTCTCAGGCCCACTAATCGAAAAGATAAGTGCACTTTTGTGACATATGTAGCCAAATCAATTCATTTAAACTTAATCAAATAAGCCGGGTTCGGGTCGTTACAATAAATCCCTCTCTAGCCTGGAATCATGCCTTTACAAGCGTTACTTCTCTTTTCCCTTGTAGAATCCCTTCAATACACCTTTAGATAGAATGATGCCCCAATCCCTAGACGAATTATCTAACTTTAATCCATAGAATCACCTTCCCGAGTACTTGTTTCCGGTAAAATATTCATTGATTTGGGTGTCAGAGAACCTTCTGGAGGGAAACCCCCATTCAATCTTCCTGAAAGCCCGGCTGAAAATTTTTTGTACTGCCCATAGGACTCGAACAGACTTCTGCCCTAGAACGGCCATCGTCTTTCTCCCCAAAAAACGAAATATGGAGACACGACTCTAGCACCCATACGAATGATACACTTCCACGTAGTATCTTGTAAAATGCTTTCGAACAATATAGAAACTCAACGATTTGCAGTAAAACAAATGTTAGCTAAATTTATCTTTTCTTATAAAGATGTTTTCAACAATTTTAAAAATCAATAAATGAAAAGATTAAAACTTTGTTGATGACTTTTTTATTGTTGAAAAAAACAATTTAGATTTTTTTAAAAAAATAAGCTTTAGAATTTACATATATAAATTTGGAAACAAAATGTGAAAAGAAAAGTTAGTGTTTGAAAAAGAAAACACGTGTTTGTTTTTAAAAAGAGAATCTTTTGTTTTAGTTTGTTTTGTTTGTTAATGGTTATTTGATATGTATAAATATATTTGGGAAGCCATTACAAGCCATCGACAACAGTAGTCTCTTTTTTATTTAATCCTGAAGGTATAGTTTCCTTTTTTCTACACATATGCCATTAAAATTCTTTATTAGGAACTCTCGTATGATTTTTTAGATAGATTTTTTCTCTTTTCTCTTTTAAATTTTTTTTTTCTATAGTTTAAAGTAAATATGTAGCTGTGAGATTAACTTCTCCTTTGAACTTCCAATTATACTTAGTACGAGATGAATAAAAGAGAACGAAAGAAAATACGGAGAACTAAGAACAAAGACACAAGATTTGGTAATTCAGAATTCGTCCCCGTGAGGATGACTATATATGGGGCCGAAAACGTTCTGGTAAGCAATTTACTAGCTCCGGCTAAACTCGACGTGCAATCTAACAATCTCTGTCTCTTAATACAATAACCTTTTCATCTATCTAATGATGTAGAAGTTTACTCTACTTCAAATCCTACATATACTCATTTATCATTGTAGTATGTAGGTGTCAATCCAAATGAGCAAAATAAGCAATCAGGAATGCAATAGACTATTTAATTCAAGCAAGCAGCAATTAGATAAAGTGAACTATGATTCTAATAATAGCTAGAGAGACTTCAAATGAACTAAAACAAGCAAAGCAAGACCCAGAAATTAAAGCAAGTTCGAATTCAAACAATTAAAGATTAGTAGGCTTGAGATAGGGTAATTGATCTAAGGAGAATTTCAGCTTATCTAATGATGCTTACAAAACCCAAAATAAGTTATTCCTAGGCATATAATTAACAGCTATAACTAGCTCAATTCCTTGATACTAATCATTTTGCTAAGCACATAATCAGGTAACTTTCCTTACTGAAATAGATGATCAACAAGCATTAATAGCAACTAATCCAACTCTATATTGCCAATCTACTGCTTAAACATCTAATTCCTTAGGCTATGATAATCAAATCTTTTACTTGACTCATTCATGCATTTCATCAAACACATATCAGGCATAAGTAAACCCTAGGATCTACATCAACTTAGCAAGGGCTAATCTAGCATTAAACACAATCAATAAGAAGGAACAATAACATTAAGCACTGAGCAATCATTAATCAAGCCTCAAATCTCCCTATTTGTATCCCATCTCAAACCCTAAGCAAACTACGCACTAGTCATGGATTTAGCCATAACTGCTAGCAAAGGAGAAATACTAATCATGATCAGGATGAAGATAAACACCAGATTTGATTGAAAGAACAAGATTCAAAGCATGAATTACAAGGGAATAAAGGGAGAACACAAAGGACAAAGCTAATATCTAAAGGATAAATAAAAAAAAGATGATCCCCCTAATGTTTTTGAGTCACAACATATATAGTTTTCAGGAAAAACCCTTAGTAAACCGGAAATAAACCGGAAAACAGTTGGTTCGGATACCTTGTATCTGCTTGTTACATCGATACACTGGTCGATATTGGTCGGTTGAAGGTTGTATCAACCAAGTCTGGTCGATACACTGATCGATACAGTTGCCTTTGGCTAAGGTTCTTGGCTGGTCTCCTCGGTATACTAGTCGAAGCAATCGTCCTTTTATTAAGGCATATGGAGCAGAACCATTGATACTCTGCTCGATACGTGTCCTGGCTTGTGAATCAACTTGCTCCACATTGATATGTAGACCGGTACAGATGTCCTGAAGATGGTGTATCGGTTAGAGTAGCTCGATACCCTTTGACTTGTCCTGTCTCGTCGTATCGACATGGGACCTCGATATGCTCCTCGATATGACTCACTAGCTTGTATCGATGTATGCGTGTGGATGTGTTGCTCATTATGCTCCGTATCGACTTGGTGAGTCGATATCCTGCTCGATATGGGGCATTCTTGCCTTGGTCTCTCCACCAGACTTCTCTCAGTCCTTAAACTCCTTCATTGCACCTGCCAAGTCCTCAAAATGCACCAAATACACAATGCAACTCCTAACTACACTCTTACTGCTAAATGGATGCAATTGAGACATGATCATGCAAGAAAGGGTGTTTAAATGCTGAAGCTAATGCTAAATGCATGCATAAAATGGAGTAATTATGGTGTATATCAACTCTCTCCACACTTGCCTTTTGATTATCCTCAAGCAATCAAAGACAAATAAGAGAGAGATGTTTGAATGTGGGAGCTAAAACCTAAATATGCCAATGGAAAGATTAATTCAATGCCCAAATTATATGTTCTAAGATGCATATAGATTGTTCTACTTTAAAAACTTTAGCCATACTCATCCTTATATACACTGAACTCAAGCTTAGCCTACACAAACATTCAAATCAACCAACTCTTAAGGAATGAAGATTAATAACTACGTATACAAAAGCACAGGATATTCGGGGGAGACGATCAGAGAAGAATCGACGGCGTGTACAGAGATGGTCAACCAATTGCGTGCGTGAGTGAGTTTGGTGCTTGAGAAACGTGTGTTTTTCCTTATTATTGTTAATTTGTTTTTTTGTTTGGCTTTTTTTTTTAATTTTTTTTTATTATTATTGTTAATTTTGGGTTCCCATGTTTGTTTGCTAGCCTATGATGAACGATGAATTCAGTAATAACTCAATAATAAACTCAAATTAATTTAACGCACTTTATTTTTTTTAAATCGTGGCCACTAAAACCATATATCAAACGACACTTTTGAAATTGAATTTATTTTTCAAAGAGAAAAAAATATCAAGGGTAAAAGTGTCATTTTTGATGACAGTCCAAAACAAATACCGTTACAAATCGTTTGATGGTCACGTGAGATTCAAAAATTTGTCTCGAGCTCCTAATGAACTTGAGAGAATGCGAACAATCCTCTCCTCGTAAGCCGAGAAGATCTCTCTGATTTTATCAAGGTTCCAGTTCTCAGTATTGTCCTTGATGAGGTACTCGACTGTGAGGTGTTGTGCATTACTTGAGGCAGGGCCCATCGGCTTTGTTGGTTCTTCTAGTGAGAGACACAGAGTTGTCTGAAGGTTTGAGGATTTTCCATCCCCAATGGATTTGCCCAAATTCTTCAATAACATGTCTCTACCGATGAGGATTTCTATCTAGCCGTTAGAGGCCGTTTTTGGAACTGAGCAGTCAAGGAAGTTCTTTTATAGGTAGTACTTCCTCAGCAGTATTCGTGCTAGCAGACAGGTTGGGGCCTGTAGAATTCTCCATCCTAGTGTTGCAAGCAGGGCTTCATTGAATGCTTGTATGTCCCTAAATCCTAGGCCATCATTCTTCTTTGGTTGGTTAAGTTTTGTCCATGCTGTCCAACACATTCTTTTTTTCTCGGTATTTTTATCCCACCAGAATCTCACAAAACATGATTGAATACACTTCCATAGGAACATAGGAATTTGGAAGCACGACATGGTGTACGTTTGGATTATGGAGAGGGCAGACTTCAGCATTGTAAGCTTTCCAGCCGTTGATAGCCGCCGGTTTGCCTAGCTCACTCCCTTCTGACATATTCTATCCACAATGAGACTGAAGAGATCTTTTTTCTTGCGGCCAAAATGTTCTGGTAATCCCAGGTATTTCCCAAGACCCCCTTTTTTTGTTATCCCCAGATCCCCTTTTACCTGTAACCGCATATCTAGAGGTGTCTTTGAGCCAAATATTATTGCTGATTTTGCATTGTTATGGTTTGTCCCATGCTTCTGAGTATTGCTTGATTGCTTTGCATAAAGCTTTGCAGGTTTTTGGGTCAGATCCGCAAAAAAACATGGTGTTGTCTGTGAAGAGAAGATGATTCACTTGGGGGATCCTTTTTGCAACTCTGATTTTTGGAAGGCAGCCCGCTACTTGAGCGTTGTTACAAAGGCCTGAAAGCACCTCGCTGCAGATGATGAAAGTGTATGGAGATAGTGGATATCCCTGTCTGATTCCAAGATAGGGAGTCACCTTTCCTTGGGCTGAACCATTGATGAGAAAGGAGATGGAAACCGTAGAGATGCACTACATAATCTATTGGAAAAAGGTATGGTGAAAACCAAGTCTTTGCAGTACTAGGTGTATGAAGTCACATTCCAGTCTATCGTATGCCTTACTCATGTCGGTTTTGATGGCCATTGAACACCTTTTTCTTGCCTTATTGGTTTTAAGAAAATGCAGAGTAATAAAAACATTATCTGAGATAGATTTTTTTGGAACAAAAGTCGATTGATTTTCTGATATATTTGCCATGTGAGTGGTTTAGCAATGATTTTGTAGTACACACTGCGTAGTGCTTTTGGTCTGTAGTATGCCACCATCTTTGGGCCTTGTATCTTTCGTATTAGCCTAATGTGAGTTTCATTGATGTTTGCAGGTAGGATTCTTGAAACAAAGAAACTTTTTACTTTGCTTACTATGGCTGCTCCCACTTGGTGCCAGTGGGCTTGGAAGAAGGCTGCCAAAAACTCATCTGGTCTTGGGGCCTTGTATGAGTGGATTGCAAAGCAGACTTGTTTTATCTCTTATGCCATTGGGATCTCTACTAGTTTCTCATTCTCCTCTGCAGAGATAGTCGAAAGTTTTAGATTACTAAGACCATTTCAAATTTACTTCATTTTTTCCATTTCAAATGTCATTTTAGAATAAATTCTTTTTTAACTTTATTTTATTTTGGGATTCTTGAAAAAATGACCCAAAATTTGAGTTGAAATGCAAATCTAATCCACAAAATTGGCCCTCTGAACATTAGTCATTTTGTGTCCAAACAATCCTTCTTAGTTCCAATTATTTATGATATTGCCTTTACTTAAATTTTTTTTTTGGGATATCCAATTGACCAAACAATCCTCATTTTTTCACTTATTTACGAAAATGTCATCATTATCAATTCACTCAACCACCATTATCAACCAATTTCGAGCTTTAATGACACCAAAACCCCATTTTTGAGCTTGGATAGCTCATTATCTTTCTCTTATGCTTCTATACTTCCATGTTCTCTCTCTTTTCTTCCCAAAAACTCTATAATTTGACTATTAAAAAGTTGAAGTTCATATATATTTTTATATTCCAGCGAGTTGGTCGTTTTTTGCGGTTGTGTCTGTTTCATGGTAGCTAGAATCGAAGATGTTGACCAGAAAATAAGCTAAAGACGAGTGGTAAGTAAAATTTTTGGTCAGTTTTAGTGTTTTCAGTTATGGGCTGCGAAAGTAGACTTCTCTTCACCACTGTGAAGTCTACTAGTCAACGCCCAAGTTAGTTTTGTAATTGACCGCATGAAAAAAGTAGACTTCTTTTGGTCCGAATGAAGTCTACTCCATTTCTTTTGATAACAGGAAAAATAGAGTTGATTTCTCGAGTAGAATTTTTTAGAGGCAGGTCATTTTTGCAGTTGATCAAGCTTTAACTTTGTAGAGTAGACTTCTCCAAGAAAAATAGACTTCTCACATGACATTTTTGTAATTGAAAAATATTTGACTTTTTGGTCAATTGAAAAAATGACCTGCGAGAAGTCTACTTCCGATAGTAGACTTCTCTCATGTCATTTTTGCAATTGACCAAAAAGTCAAAGATTTTTCAATTGCAAAAATGACATGTGAGAAGTGTACTTCCTAAAGTAGACTTCTCCGAGAAGTCTACTTTTCTTGGAGAAGTCTACTAATCTTTTGGTAATTGCAAAACTAACCTGCAAAAAGTCTACTTTTCTTGTTAAAAAAAAATCATTTTATACAATATATACCAAATTTTTAAGATTTTTGTGATCCTAAGCTTATGTTAGTAAGTGTTCTTGCCTATACATTAGTTTTACATGTTTATATTTTATAGGTATAATCGAATCAGTTTTTGTGTTTTATATGACACTTAGCTTATTGATCCAGACTTCTCCAAGAAGTCTACTCGAAAAGTCTACTAAGTAGACTTCTTCCAACTTCCAGAGAAGTCTACTTATTCCATTTTGATTTCTAATGTGGTTTGGATTTTGTTTTCGTACAGAGAATGGTTCACATACCCGCTGTTTATGGAGAATTGGTGAGGAGTGAATCAGTGTGACAGTTCGAGGTGGATAATAGCAAATGAGGGCAAATGTTGTTCTTAAGAGATGGTTGCACACATGGTGAGCTTCTTGGAATGGTGCAAGAGGATTATATGCTGGAAAAGGAAACAAAGGTGGAGTAATACAGTTGCTCCAAGTGCAAGCAACATGGTCATACTCTCCTCTATTGTGTAAGTTAATCTTTACATTGTACTTGTTGTGTATTGTTTTATCTCCTGCCAAGTCATTATATAGTCTCATTTTATTAGAGATTTGATGATGGTGCTGATTGAATCTGAACAAGTGGAGAAGTCTAATATATACTATAAGTCTACTAGAGAGAAGTCTACACGGTTGACAAGTTATGTAATATAAATGGGGGAAATGTCCCTCTGAATCACCTTTAAGTTATGTAAAATTAATTTCTTTAAGAAGGCTACTCGAGACAGGAGAAATCTCCTTCAGAAGTCTACTCGAGACAAGAGAAGTATGCTCGATTGATAAGTAATGTAGTATAAATGGGGGAAATGTCCCTCTGAATCACATTTAAGTTATGTAAAATTAATGTTTTAAGAAGTCTACTCAAGACAGGAGAAGTCTACTCAGTTGAAAAGTTGTGTCATATAAATTGGGGAAATTTCCCTCTGAATCACCTTTAAGTTATGTAAAATTAAAGTCTTTAAGAAGTCTACTCGAGACAGGAGAAGTCTACTCGAGGCATGAGAAGTCTACTCGGTTGACAAGAGAAGTCTACTCGAGACAAGACAAGCCTACTAGAGAAGTCTAATTGAGAAGTCTGAATTTGTAGTCTGACAGTGAAGTCTATTTTGTAGAATACATATACACACATAATTTAGGAATATGATACAAAATATTCAATGCAATTCAACATTACATGGAAAATAACCCTCTAAACAAACAAACATTTAAGGATCACTGATTCTAAATCTTAAAATTGGCATAAGAAATCACTACTATACTAAAATGTCTGAAAAAATATGTCTGCAACTGAAGTCTGCTTGAGAAGTCTGCTTGAGAATTCTGCTCGAGAAGTCTGCTCGAGAAGTCTACTCGAGTAGTCTACTCGAGAAGTCTACTCGAGAAGTATGCTCGAGAAGTCTACGGCTGAAGTCTGATTCTGACCAATGGCGTCATATAATTAACGTTTTGAACCTTCAAATCACTTAAATCTGGCAGAGACAAGCAAGAGCTTTGTTGAGATCTGTAGAACAAAATCATAAATATAAATAAGGCCAGATCTGCAATAATAAGAAAAGAGAAATGTTAAGATTTAGATTTGCAACATGACCTACTATATTTATAACATTCAGATCTCTAAAAAATCAACAAAATTCAGCTCTGCAATAATAACAAAAAATTTAGATCTGCAACAAAATTCAAATCTACAACAAAATATACATTATAGAACAATAAACTCAGATCTGCAAAAATAAACTTAGATCTACAACAATAAGCTCAAATCTATAATAATAAGCTCAGATTTTTAATATGAACACAAAGCAAACAAAAAGAGGAACACAAAAGCTCAGATTTGCTTACCACTACCATAACCTGCAAGTGAGAGGAGGTTGAATGCAAGATAGAGAGGATGGAGAGGAGATTGTCAACAAGAGAGAAAGGAGAAGAAATTCATGGCCAGTGAGAAGGGAGAAGAGAGAGAGAGAGAGGCGTTTTTGAGATAAAAAGAGACGTTATTATTAATACAGTTAGGTTAAACTCTCCTTATATATGTAGAAAAAAATTTGTTTAAGTAGACTTCTTTTTGAAGTCTGCTCAAGAAGTCTTCTTTTTGAAGTATACTGGAGAAGTCTACTCGAGAAGTCTGCTAAAGAAGACTAACTTAGCTCGAGAAGTCTACAAAAGAAGTCTACTTCGGTCCGAGAAGTCTACTTGAAAAGTATACTCAGGAAGTCTGCTTAACCTTAAACCCTAAATTAATTTTTTTTATTAAAACTTATATGAAAACATAAATTTACTTACCATATTGACAACCACAGTTAAAATAACAAATATATGAACCCTAATTCATTAATCAAACCATAAACTATGATTCATATAGAATTCGTGCAAACCCTAAGAATTACACTCTTATACCTTAAACCCTAAATCTCAACCCTAACCTTTTTGAGTTGTATACTCATGAAACTTATAAATTGATTCATTTTCATAAATTTATTTTATATAGATGCTATTTGTATATGTTTTAGTTGTGTATATAATTGTTTTACCAAATTATTTTTCATGATTTTTTAATTAACGGTAAAGAAATTATTACAGAGTAGACTTCCTGGAGAAGTCTACTCGAGAAGTCTACTTAGTATTGATTTCTAATCTAATTTATCTATAATGATTTAAATTGATTATTTTGTATCAAATTTTATTTTTAATATGTGTAAAAAGTATATATTTTTGTTATGTATATAATTATTTTACCAAATTATTTTTCATGATTTTTTTAATTAATGGTAAAGAAATTATAAGAGAGTATACTTCTACAAGAAGTCAACTCGAGAAGTCTACTCAAAAAGTTTACTTAGTATTGATTTCTATCCTAATTTATCAATAATGATTTAAATTGATTATTTTGTGTCAAATTTTGTTTTTAATAGGTATAAAAAGTATATATTTGTGTTATGTATCTAATTTTTTTTATCAAATTTTTTTTCATGATTTTTCAAATTAATTTGTAAACAAATTATTAGAGAGTAGACTTCTCTGAGTTAAAATAATGATGAAGTTGTCGTTTTGTTGTTTGGTCATAAGGGTTAATATTGTAATTTTACTATCTTTGTGAGTTATTTTTGTCAGACATGCAATATGAGGTATAGTTTTGCATTTCAACTCAAGTTTTAAGTCATATTCAGAAATTTCCCTTTTATTTTAACTTTAAAATGAAGTAAACCAAAATTCTGCCCCATATTTAGAGTAAACCTAATTTTTATTCTAATTTAGAGTTAGACTTTTTTATTTACAAATTAATCCTTTAAATTTTATTTTATACCATTTAATATTTATAAACATTATAAAACAGATAATAACAAATATCTAAACACTACAATTATTATTGGAAAAGCAAAATAAAAATAATTTAAAAATATATAACAAATGCTGAAATTAAGATAAGCAACACAAATAAATTTAACATTATAAATTAAAGAAATTTGACTATCGCTTAAACCGCTTCCTGATCTACCAAGACCATTCAAAAATTATCCAAACAAAGTTGGTAGGGATCCAAACCATGGAGATACACAGGAGAAGAAGCTAACATGGACAGAGAAGACATCAAGATGTTAGTTAATAAATGGTGGGATGTATATAATGATAAATCACTCATTTCAAACCGAGAAGCCCTCAAGATGTGGAGGAAACCGTAACCAAATCGACCATCCTAGCTTCGGTACTCGAACCGGAATTTACCTACTATCCTGCACCTTCTGCTGCTTGAAAAAGTCTTATACAAGAACTCGGAGTGTTCCTATATCTATTTTCTTCTGATATACATAGTTTGAAATAGTATAAGCAGAAATATAAAACCTTGGTGAGTTGGAATCATAGTTATTAGCTGCCTTTTTCTCGACCTGAGAGGTTTTCAAATAGTATATGCTAAAGTGTGTAAGGTTTTAAACTACTAAAGAAATGGTGTATTTGTATTGCTATATTTATGTTACGGACCACAACATATATCAATGTGAAGCTTTACAAAAGAAATATACTATTAGTGTTCTATTGATTAAGCCTAGTATAACTATTAGTGTTCTATTGATTAAGCCTAGTATAACAATTCTAAACCATGGGGTAACATTTCATAGCCCGGGGTGGAAACATCTTAAAGCAAGTAAATTAAATTTCGAAACGTGATTTAAACCAAAACATTTTGATCTCTGTTGATTTAGTGTCTGTAAAAACTCAAGTTCGATCTATGAAAGAACTAGGGTTTGTGGGTTTAAAGAGAAGTCCTTTATTAAAAGAAGCCGGAGCTTAAATAATTACACGGAGGTTTAGGTCGTCGGAATAAGAATGCCGACCTAAATTTTTATGGAAAGTAAATCGAAAGCTAGAATAACTAGATTGCTTAGTTTGCCCTAGGTCTCGATAGATGATTTTAGGATGATCTTGAGAAGTCTAGAACTTCCCATATTTATAGCTGATCAGGTCGGTCTTCGATGTATGTTTAGAATAGGAAAGTATTCTTGCCGACAAGAAAGAACTTCCTTTTTCCCGGGTTTGCTCAATAAATGGTAGGTTTCCATTTGTTCAGCCGACCTGAAACTTATAGAATGGACCGATCAAAATTCATATCGGGCTTGTAGAGATGGTACGAATCTCATCTCTAACAGTAAGTCTCCCCTCCCCCCCCCCCCCCCCCCCCCCCCCCCCCCCCAGTTCGGCAAGCGAGGGCGCGTTTGCTTGGCGAATTTTGAGAAATGTTGCTTCGTTGTGAATTCTGGTCGGCTGCAAAAGGTGTTAGAAAAATATAAAATGTAAAATTACCTTGAGTTCAGATCGGCATGTTGTCATAGGTCAGATGGAGAACTTGGACGCGAAAAACTCCCGCCAAAAGACTTGTAGAGTAGACCTAGGTCTGCGCATGCAGAACTAGGGTTAACACGTGTCAAATGTTAACCGAGGAAAGGGAAGGCGCCGATTAAAACAAATAAGAAGAAATGTGAAAGGTCGTCGAGCTCATGATGGCTCTCGATAACCTTCCAGACTCTTGTATAAAAAGAGGGACTCGGTTCTCATTTTTTCACTTTCTGTGATTTTAGCGAAACTCTGTCAAATTTCAGGTTTGCTCTCTTTCCTCTTCTCTTTATTTTTTGTTTAGATATTTTCGACCAGGCCTCCGCCGTATTTTGTTCTTCCGCCGTCAGTTTGGTCAATCGTCAGAATCCGATTAGAGAATGAGCAAAGTCGTGAGAATCAGGGAAAACCGATTTGAGTCGGAAAAAGGCAGGTCGGCCCAGGAAAAAGCCAACGAGATCGGCGTATCTGTTGAAGAATTTCGCCGGATGCAGAGTGACGACCAGGCTGCAAGGAGCCGATCCAAAGGAAAGAAGGTCGTCACCGAACCATCAGAGTCAGATCGATCTTCAGATGCGAGTGAACTCTCTGCGTTAGAGCGAGAATTTCAGGAACGCGTGAGGATAAAGAATCAGCAGGCGGCGGCTGATAGATTTCACGCCGATCAGGTCGGACCCGTTGGTAAATCTGGGGAGACTTCTTCTAGATTGGAGTTCGAGATTTCCGAGCTGCGGGATGAAGCCGACGTGAGGGGTGGATCTAAATAGATGGATATTTCGGATGAGTTGAATGCGATCATCGCGGAAGAAGAAATCAAACAGTTTGGCATAATTGACATGAATCCACCCGTGCTGAAGAAAAGAAAGGGGGAGAAGGCGATTAAACCGATCTGCGACAATCCCTTGGGAGTGATGCCAACTAAGTCGACCATGGAAGAAGGAAGAATGTGACATCGGCCCTGAAGTGATCTTCATGGTACCAAGCCCGTCGGAGCGACCGTGGAAAGCTCCTAAGGGATGGCTATGTCTCCACGAGTGCTTTTTCAAGGACTTCCATCTCTGGTTCCCGCTCCCGAGGCTTCTTCTAGAATTTGCCGCCCACAAAGAAATGGCGATCTGCCAATTCACCCAGGCGATGATACGTCTGATTGCCAGCATGCTAGTGATGTCGATTAGGCACGATATCCCGTTGAGTCGAGCAGCGTTTGATGCTATGACGAATACTAGACGCACGACGGTGACTTTGAGGAACCGGGGTTCATATTATACAAGCATGAAGACTCGGTATAACATCGTGACTGGTGGTCATAAAACCAAGGTGGCGGATTGGAGAGATCGATACTTCTTCGTGTCAATCAACGAATTTTCCATCGCCGATGCTGATAGAGATATCCCAATCAGAACGAAATGGGCGGAGGTCATGGGTAGAGACATGACCGATATGAAATATAGTGTAACTATGATGATTTGATTTGCTGATCAAGTCGTTTATTTTTATTTTACAGGAAACAAGCCTCTTCCTTTTGTTGACGACCCTCTCGATATCGAGGATATCTCGGATCGATTCGCGGCGATCAGTGCAATCACTTAGCCGGAGATTACTAAAGAGAGGATCGAAAGAACGAAAGGTACGGATCTTATTCTTACTTATTTTGCACCTGGAAATAGAGTGGCAGGTCGGCTGACGTACTTTACTTTTCAGCTGCTCTCCTTCGTCACCAACACCGACGTGAAAAGATGAAGTCACTCATCTTTAAGGACCTGTCAGCAGATTTGGAAACTACGTTTGGATCTCCCGAGGTCCGAGATCCGAAAAATCCTGCAGCTAAGGAGTCCGAGCAGGCAGCTCAAAAAAGGGTCGAAAAGGATTTGGCCAAGGCTAAGAAAGCGGCCGATAAGAAGGCTGCTAAGAAAGCAGAGAAGGCTCGAAAAGAGGTCGAGATGGATGGACGGAGTGATGATGCTCCGAAAAAGGAAGGGAACCCTGAAGATTCGAGGAAGCAAGGTTCAGAAGGATCTCCTAAGGGCTCGAGAAGACCGAAGAGGTCTCGAGCCGAGAGAGAACTCTGCCCGTTTGGGTTTTCCTATGAATTCCGAGGAGACGTTCCGCTGGTGAACGATTCAGTGGCATGCCTGGACTTCTTTCTTAAGCTGAGGGACAATCTAGCGGGCCCATCAACTGATCCTTGCAGCTTTATTCGCAGTGAAAAAATTGTGTGTTTTGCGCACGAGCAGGCCAAGGTAAGGTTGCATTAGAAAATTATTATTACTTCCTTGTACATGGGATCGACCTAGAATATTAACGTCTCGCGATCACAGGCCTTGAGCACAGCATTGACTGTGATGAACGACTATGACCGGGATGCGAAGAAATGCCTGGCCGAAGAGGCCGAAAGGGAGAGACTTCAAGAAAATCTCGAAGCCGAGCAGAGAAAAACTGCTGAGCTCGAGGCCACGCTTCGAGAATCTGCTGAAGAGCTAGAAAAACTTCGAGCCGGTGATGCGGAGAAGAGCAAACTTCTTAATCGAGCGGTGAAAAGAATTCAGAAAGAGAAGGTCGATTTACAGAAGAAGCTAGAGGCCGAGCTAAAAGCTGCGGCTGAAGAGAAACTTGCCTTCGGGCAAGAAGTAGCAAAGCGCGCGACGATTGCAGTGAACAACCATTATGCGAGTCTGGTCGCAAAAGTGAAGGAGTCGCTCTCGCGTAAGAAGGAAGCCCACGAGTTGATCTAGACGGCAGCTCAGTGGGTCGGGGCTAAAAGAGCACTTGAGATCGTTCGTAAACAAGGTTACAGCTTCCCGGCCCTGGTGGAGGAGAACATCAAGAATCTGATCGCTGAGAGTAAGGCACAACTGGAAGCCTTCGAAGAAGTTAGCTTTACACCGGATGAGCTACAAGTCCAAGAAACGGAAGTCTTCCTTGAAGCTTCTAGCGACATCCCATCAGACGGGGCTAAGAATCAAGGGGAAGATGACCAGAAAGAGGTTGACGAGGAAGATGATCAGGAAGCCAAAAAGCCTAGCAATCAAGAGGCCGATCATCCTGATTGTCAAGAGGCCGAACATGAGGAAGGCGAGAATCAGGAAGAGAGGGAAGATTAGCTTCCCCCTTTTGTATTTTTGTTTATTTAATCCGATGCGAGTTGTAATGCATTTTGTTCGCCGTTCTGACATTTTAATAAATGGAAAGGTTTTATTTTTAAGTTCTCTGAAATCTGAACATAAACTGCGATTCGATATAGGCTTAATTGTTTATGCGGTTTTAATTTCTAAGTATATAGTGAATAAGCAAATAAAATCGGCATTTATTTTATACTTAGAAATTCTTTAAGTCGAATATGAACTGCGACCAGGTCGGCTTACTAATTTCACATGACTTAAGAATTGCAGAGCGGATTCTGGCTTAAGTTTTGAAGTGTGAATACGAACATGCGGGAGGCCCGGCTTACGATTGTTCATACCACTTCTCTTCTAAGTGTGAATACGCGATATGCGATTCAGGTCGGTGTTATTTCATCAGTACCACTTAGAAGTATCCGAGTCGAATGCGGATGCAAGACTGACTTGGCTGATAACAACGCATGGCGCGGACATAGTAAAACAGGTAAAACTGTAGAGTGCAAGGCAGACTTCGCTTTGAGTTACCGAGCTAAAGTGGATCAGACTTTAGCTTTAGGCGGATCGAGCATTTGGCCAGAATGACGATATGATAATGAACACGATATTCTCAGAAAATAAGATTTTATTGAATCAAAGTGAAGACATACAAACCGAAGAAGACTTGAAAGCTAAAAGAAATATAATGAGTCCCCCCTCCTTGTTTTGGGAGGGGGAGCAGTTGCACCATCCGAAGATAGGTTGCCTACGTACCCTTTTCGGGGATCAAACCGCTTCGTAGTTCATAGTGACTATTCTCCTTTTTTTTTTAAGATGCGGACCTCATGAAGGTGCCGACCTAACTGTAGTATCTTTTCAGGTTGAGTGAGTTCCAGGCTCGTGGGATCAATTCGCCGTCCAATGTTTCGAGCCGGTAAACTCCTGGTTTCACTACATTAGTGATAATGTACGGACCTTCCCAGTTTGCGCCGAGCTTCCCTGCATTCTCTTCCTTGGTGTTCTCGTAGACTTTTCGAAGGACTAGGTCGCCTTTGTCGAAGTGTCGATTGTGCACTTTTTTTATTGTAGTACCGAGCTGCTTGATTTTACTAGTTCCGCATTCTGAGCAAAGCCTGGTTGCGTGTTTCTTCGAAAGTGTCAATGTTATCGACCAGCATCGTTGCGTTTACTCCGGGAATACTCGGGAGTACTCTGCGTCGTAAGCTGCCGACGTTAATTTCTGCAGGAACCATAGCTTCGCATCCGTATGCGAGCAAAAAGAGAGTCTTTCCGGTTGCAGTTCTCGGAGTTGTGAGATGAGACCAAAGTACGCCGTCCAGTTCATCCGCCCAAAAACTTTTCTTTGCATTGAGACGCTTCTTAATGCCATCCAGGATTGTCTTGTTGGTGGCTTCGGCTTGTCTGTTGCCTTGTGGATGACGTAGTGTAGACTTGTTGAGACGAATCTTCCACTTGTCACAGAAAGCTTAAATTTTCTCGATCTGAATTGGGGGCCGTTATCAGTAACGATCTCGTAGGGAAGACCATGTCGACCTATGATGTACCTCCAGATGAAGTTTTGTACTTCGGTGGCGGTGGTGTCGGCGAACGCCTTAGCTTCGACCCATTTGGTGAAGTAGTCGGTCATGATGAGCACGCACTTGCGTTATTGAGATGAGATCATCGGTCCGACGATGTCCATTGCCCATCGCATGAAGGGGTAAAGAGGGATTGCCGACGTTAGAAACTTCGTTGGTTGATGGATCATCTGGGCATGTCGCTGACAGTGCTCGCATTTCCGAGCATATTGCATGGTCGGCCAGAAAAAACCTTGTCACTTAATCTTAAGAGCCAGAGCTCGTCCGCTGGAATGATTGCCACCTGCACCGTCATGAACGTCCTTGATGCATCGTTGAACTTCGTCGCCATGGAGACAAGTAAGAAGGATGTCTGATTCGGTCCATCGGCATAAAACGCCTTCGATTACTGCGTACTTGGCGCTTTGAGCATGGATCCGCCAAGCTGCCCACTTCTCTGATGGTATCTCGCCAGTTTCGAGGAATCGTCGGATCTCGATTCGCCTGTCCGCTGCTAGCTGGTCGTCAATGGTTGCCATAGGAACGGTTTCGTCCTCATCGGCTGTTATTTGAAGAACTTCCTGGGTCGGGACTATGCTGGGTTGGAATATTTCTTGAACTGGAATAGTTCCCCGAAGGGCTGAATCTCTGTTCGATGCTATATCAGCTAGGGAATCAGCGCCGGTGTTGGCAGATCGGTCGATCTGATGTAGCTCAAAGGTTGTGAACTTCGCTGCTAACTGCTTTACCAGCTTCAGGTAGGCGTCCATTTGATCGTCCTTCGCGTCGTACTCTCCGCTGAACTGCTTCGCGACGAGCTGCGAATCGCTAAATGCCCGAATGTGTTGGATGTTCATCCCCCGAGCTAGCCAAAGACCTCCGATCAGCGCTTCGTATTCGGCTTCATTGTTGGATGCACTGAACTCCAAACAGAAGCACTGTTCGAGAAGCTCTCCGGTGGGAGATTCCAACAGGATGCCGATACCAGCTCCTAAGCGCGACGATGCTCCGTTGACGTGTAGGGTCCACATCTCTGAATTTGCCAGGTTGGCATTCAAGAGTTCCAGTGACAGTTCGATCAAAAAATCTGCCAAAACTTGTGATTTTGTGGAGGTCCGCGTTCGATACTCGATATCAAACTCGGAAAGCTCAATAGCCCACTTTGCCATGCGGCCAGATTGTGTCGGGCTGTGCAGGATCGATCGAAGAGGTTGGCTGGTCAAGACGGCAATAGAGTGAGATTGGAAATAAGGTCGCAGCTTTCTGGAAGCGACGACCACTGCAAGAGTGAGTTTTTCCAAGGTCGGGTAGCGAGCCTCAGCTCCATCCAAAGTTTTGCTGAAGTAGAAGATCGGCTTCTGCTCTCCACGGTCTTCTCAAACCAGGACTCCGCTGATTGCGGCGCTGGAAACCGCTATGTAGAGTAGCAGGGTGTCACCGTACTCAGGTTTGGGCAGGATCGGCGGTGTTGAGAGGTAGGTTTTGAGCTGCAGAAATGCATCTTCACACTTTTCGTCCCACTCGAATCGCTTATTGCCTCGTAGAAGTTGGTAGAAGGGCAGACACTTGTCTGTGGATCGAGATATGAATCTGTTCAGCGCGGCTATCCTTCCTGTTAGGCAGCTGAACTCCGCGAGCGTTAGTTGGCAAGGATAGTTCCAGGATCGCGGAGATCTGCTTAGGATTGGCTTTGATCCTAGAAATTTGCCAGCAGTGACTGCGAAGGTACATTTTGCGGGATTGAGTTTCATGCCATACTCGTTCAGTATGAGAAAGCATTCCCGCAGATGGACAATATGGTCGGCTGCTTTGGCCGATTTGACGAGCATGTCGTCTATATACACCTCCATCGTCTTCCCGAGCTGATCAGCAAACATCTTCTTGACGAGGCGCTGATATGTGGCTCCAACGTTCTTCAAACCAAATGGCATGACCTTGTAGCAGTAGGTGCCCCGATCTGTGATGAATGCGGTCTTCTCGCTGTCGTCCGGATTCATGAGAATCTGATTATATCCTGAAAATGCATCCATAAAGGAGAGTAGTTCGTTGCCCGCGGTAGCCTCGACGAGCTGATCGATACGAGGAAGAGGGAAACTGTCCTTCGGACAAGCTTTGTTGAGGTCGGTGAAATCCACGCAGACTCGCGACTTGCCCTTTTTCTTCTTGACTACCACCGGGTTGGCGAGCCACTCCGGATACTTGACTTTGGCGATTGATCAGGCCTTCAGCAGCTTATCTACTTCATCGTGGACGGCTTGTGCTCGCTCAGGTCCTAACTTCTGTCGCTACTGCTTGATCGACTTGAAAGTGGGGTCGACGTTCAACTCGTGATTCGTTATTCGAGGGCTAATGCCCTTCATGTCGGCCATGGACCACGCAAACGTTGCGACGTTCTCTCGGAGGAAACTGATCAGCTCGTCCTGCATGCTTGGCAACAGTTCCGTGCCGATACCGATGCAATGTTCCGGGTGAGCAGCATCGATGTTGACTTGGGCGATAAGATCGCTCTTCGGCTTCTCGTCGTGATGAACAATCCGTGGATCGAAGTCGCTGCTACTGCCGATCACGAACGTCGATGCTTTGCGGGCGCGCTTGTTGTTGATGTAACAATGTTGGGACACTGTCTGATCGCCACGGATGGTGATGACACGGCCCCTGATCGGTATTTTGATGCATTAGTGGTAAGGAGAAGGGACAGCCCGCATGGCATTCAGCCATGGTGTTCCAAGGATGGCATTATAGATTGCAGGTCGGTCGATAACTTCAAACTTGACCGTAATTGACTTCCCGCGTATGGTGACAGGCATCGTTATAGTTCCTATCGTCGAGATCGAGTCTCCAGCGAATCCAGTGAAGGGTGATAGTGCGACTTTGATATCCCGCTCGGGGATACTCATATTGCGTAGAGTATGACCGAACTTCCAATGTCGATCAACACTTTGGAGACGTCGTCTTCCCCGAGCTGTAGTGAGATGACGAGTGGATCGTTATGAGGTCGGTCTATATATTGCGCGTCTTGCTCTGTAAACGTGATCGGTAGGTCATCCTTGAACAGCGGTGGGGCGTCCTTCGGGGGGGTTGGCTGCTTTCGTTCGTGCCGTTTAATCGAATTGATCGAGTTGGTGCACGAGAGGAGCCCTCCTATGATCATGTTGATCTGCCGACGTGGTGAGCTTGGAGGTGTGTGATCGTCTTCACGGTCACACTTTACTTCCTTGCCTTCGCGTTTAGAAGATGGGCGATCGGCGTTATCTCTTCAATCACGATCGTCATCGGCTCTTCTATCTCGATCGCCATCGGGTCGCCTGTCCTCATCATCGGATCGTCGTGAACTCCGGGGTTCTGGTATTGTGACCTCACCATCATCCCACGCCTTCCTCAAGAGGGCTGGGAGGGTGCGGCAATCATCGGTATGATGACCATGTGCTCTATGGTATTTGCACCACGGTTTCTTGCTGTCGGGGTCTCTGTCGCTCAAACGGTCCCAAACGTTCCATGGCTTTTTGGTCGTCTGACTGCGTTGATACTCTTGCGATTCTTGTCATCCTTATTGTGGTGCTGACAGGGCTCTTTTTAATCGTCCTGATTCGACGATCTGGCTTTCTTGTCGCGCGAAGACTTCTCGTCGGCCAACATGGCCATGGCTGCCGATCCTCCTCGACTCTGATGTAGCCGGTTGCCTTGTGTAAAGCATCTTCGAGGATTTTCGTATTTCCTGTCTTCAACCGCTCACAGTACGATGAATCATCCCTCAAATTCCTGATAAGGATGTTGAGGGATAGTTCATCCGACAGACTGCACCGGGAGACGATCGATCGGAACCGATCGATGAAATCGCGCAGCGGCTCCGTATCGCCCTGGACGCACGCCTATAGATAGAGCGTTGTGGACTCCGTATTGATATAAATTGAATAATGCTTAAGGAACCGAGCTGTGAGCTCCTTGTAGCTATCGATGGAGTTCTTGGGAAGCTGCGAGAACCAGGTGAGGGCACTTCCGGAGAGCGTCTCCACGAAGTACTGACAGAGGCATGCTTCCCGCTCTTCGTCGGTGAATCGAGCACGTCCCATGACGTTGAATGCGGTCAGATGTCGCTTCGGGTCTGTCGTGCCGGTGTAACTCGGAGGTAGCTTCATCCGACCCATGTCCTTAAGAGGAGCATTGGTGATAGCCGACGTGAACGGGGTCTGCTGCGTCTCCTGGAGGATCTTATCCAATTCTGGTGCTGAGGTCGTCACCTTGTGGATCTTGCTGTGGATATCGTCAAGGCGTTGGTGGAGAAGATCAAGTTTTGAGGTCGTCATCAGGTCGGTTCCTGTGGTATTGCGGGATGAGCGAGCATTCGAGCCTTCTGCCTGTGCTCTCCGCAGGTCGTCTGTCGGTGTCGTGCCGAACAGGTTGTTGACCAGCCTGGTCGTATCTGTGTTGCGGATCGGAAGGCAAGGAGGGGTGATTAGATCGGCCTGCTCTTGGGTCTGAACCCTGGGGTTGAGAAGCCGATCTAAGTCTTCTCGATAGGCAATCTGTTCGGCACAGAGGGATTCGAAGCAAGCATTCATTCCCTGCTGTAGCTATGCTGCAACCGACCTGATGATGGTGGCCATGTCGATGGGAAGTGGTTGTGGCAGGTTGGTCGTGTTTGTTCCACCGGTCCGGCCGACCTGACCTGTCGCGCCTGTCGTGTCTTCTTGCTGATCGGTCTCGTTGATCACGGGGAGTCCAGTGACTGGGTCGACGACCGGACCCTAGGCGTTTCTTGTTGGATCGGCAGTTCCCCCTGCAAGATCGGTGGGTCCTTCTATGAGGTCGGTGGTGTTGATCAGTGTTTCAACCATCTTCGAACTCTGTTCTAAGTCAAAGATTGTTTTCTCTTTCCCACAGTCGGTGCCAACTCTAAAAACTCAAGTTCGATCTATGGAAGAACTAGGGTTTGTGGGTTTAAAGAAAAGTCCTTTATTAGAAGAAGCCGGAGCTTGAATGATTACACGGAGGTTTAAGTTGTCGGAATAAGAGCGCTGACCTAAACTTTTATGGAAAGTAAATCGAAAGCTAGAACAACTAGATTGCTTAGTTTGCCCTAGGTTTCGATAGATGATTTTAGGATGATCTTGAGAAGTCTAGAACTTCCCATATTTATAGCTGAACATATCGGTCTTTGATGTATGTTTAGAATAGGAAAGTCTTCTTGCCGACAAGAAGGAACTTCCTTTTTCCCGGGTTTGCTCGATAAATGGTAGGTTTCCATTTGTTCAGCCGACCTGAAACTTGTAGAATGGGCCGACCAAAATTCATATCGAACTTGCAGAAATGGTACGAATCTCATCTCTAACAGTGTCAATTGAATTATTCAATCGTATATATAAATGTTGAACTTTTGTTGTCGGCTATATACAAGTTAATAATATTACTATATGAAAGACTTGACTTCTTTTCTTATCTTATTATTTTTAAAAAATTATAAATATAAGAGTATATATAAGAAATTTAAAAGAACTATGTGACAGACATCCATAAGTTTGTAATTTTTTTTTTTGTCATCTGGAATTTTATTAAAACAGTGGAATAATACAGAGAAAAGATACAGATGAAGGATACAGAGAAGTGATACATGGATTGAACTCAAAATTTAAAACCGAAAACCAGATACCACAGTTTACTCCGGTACCAAAGAAAGCCCAACCTAACAAACAACTAAACTTCTGGAGAACCTATCAAAGAAACCCATACCGAAGATGGCCACGGCAACCATCGATAACTAAAACCTCCTGCAAGAAACACACAAACCACCTTTCAACTCAAAAACCAAGGCTTCATAATCCGGCAAGACAGAAACACAAAATCCTCCGGATACGGCAAAGTCGATGAAACGACGGTTGAAAACGCCTAGGTAGAAGCACCACTGAAAAAGGAGTTCTCGATCAGAAAGAAAGGAAGCGGCAAGGAGGAACGAACCAACCCGGATAACACCGTACTCCAAGAACGAGAACAGAGAAGATCGAACCCAGGGGGAACAAACCAAAGCGAACTCCACGAAGTAAAACGAAGCTTGGAGGCCAAAGTAAGACTCGGAACCGGAAAAATACAAATCTAGCTATAGATCTTGGATGAAAGACGAGAGGAGATGGCTAAAATGGACAAACCACACCGTAAATCAATAGATCCGGAACCACTAACCTCGCATCCACCAAAATCCGGCCAGATCTACAGAAATAAACCATGAATAACGCTGAAGAACACGACACCTAACAAACCAAAGGAAAAAAGCGAACTATAAACTTCTCACAGTGCCGACGAAGAGCGCCGGACACTGGAGAAGCAGATCGGAACAAATTCTTTTTTTTTTCTCTTTCTGGTGGCTCTCTAGGGCGAATTCTGAAGTCGAGATGAACTTCCGCGCCATAAGTTTGCAATTATAATAATAAAATTCTTGAGCAACTAGACCCCAAAGAATAGTAATCTAATAAGATCCACCAATCTGAACAGAGTATGTACATGCTGTAGCATGTAGCCCTGAGTTTGACATGCATAATATCTTAAGTCTAGGTGAAACACGACCGTCATTTTTACGTCGTGGAACCTCAATTAGTATAAAACTATATTTTGATTACTCTCTACCGATTGTGTGGTTTTCTATTAATAGAATCCTCGCAAAAAAAAAAAGTACATATCACAAATGCAACAAAATTGATGGTTATTGGAACTTTTTTTTCCAATTGGAAAAGATATTATCCTATTTGATAACAACTTGAAATGATAGTGCACATCTTTTTCTGTTTGAGGGAAAAATAAACATAATGATATAACAGAAGAAACGAACAGGTCTAAGTCAAAACCCAAGTATAGACTATTAGTGTTAGATGTATGGAAATGAATATCCATCATTGGTGTGTATCTGGACCTCCAAAGTTAGTAGTAGAGTTCAGAGTACACCCGTTTGTCCTACCCGTTTGTCCTAAGTCTGTAATTGTAGGTGGGGTTTATTTATAACTTCCAAACTAATCATCAACTCAATATCTTTGCTCATTTGGTTCAATAAAGTTGTATTCCAATGAGTAGAAGCACCTGTTTGTGTTTACTATGGTAAAGTTTGTTCTAAAGAGGAATCTTAACATACTGATTAACAATCAATAGGTCCAAGTTTCTACGAGGAAAGCCAACATGAGGCGTGTGATATGGAACTTGTCTTGGAAATGTAGAATTCAGACCTGCATGGTTATGTGCAATTCTAGTTCATACATAATAGCTACATCAGTGGCGAATCCATAAGATTTTTAAACTAGGGGCACACAACTATAACACTAATTAAAAAAATTAAAAAACATTAACATAAAAGAGGAAGTTACCTTCAATGGGGCACTGAACCATGATCCCTAAAAAATAGATGGGGGGGACACATTGCAACTGAGCTACGCAACTTGTTTTTTCCTTCATAACAACCAAATTATATATATTTAGACAGTGAGTAGAGGTCTTAGGATACTTCTTTCATCCTTCATAATTACCATTGGTAGTAGAAGATCCATTGGTGAGCGTTGTCGGAGCCATGAAAGTCTGAGATGAAGGAGGCCGGTAGAGTCTTCTTCACCAACTTGGTGTTGGAACCAGTCTGTGTCAGAGGGTCGAAATCAAAGAGTTCTACCTCTTTGGAGGCAGAGACGACTTCCATATACTTGAAGACAGCTTTTTAGAGAGGGCGAGGGTGTTTCAAATAGTGATTTTCGTCAGATCTCCACCTCCAGTTTTACCATCGATTACATAAATGAATCAGCTGCACAACGTTGTTTCCACCCGAGAAATTCCTTTCATGAATTTGAGGGTGAAACTGAAAGTGGAGATCTAACGAAAATCAAGGATGTTCTGGGAAGAAATTTGGCGAATGAATTTTCAAATTGTGACGAACTGAAACGACGAGAGTGACTCTAAAGAAAAATTGAAATCTATGGTAAAGTTTGTTCAAAAGAGGAATCTTATGAAGGGCAAAACAAGTATGTTAACCTATATATGGTAAAGTTTGTTCTAAAGAGGAATTTTAACATAACTGATTAGCAATCAATAGGTCCAACTTTCTACGAGGAAAGCCATCATGAGGCGTGTGATATGGACCTTGTCTTGGAAACGTAGAATTCAGACCTGCATGGTTATATGTGCAATTCTAGTTCATACATAATAGCTACGTTCAGTGGCGGATCCATAAAAGAGGAAGTTATAACCTTCCATGAGCTACACAATTTGTTTTGTCCTCATAAAAACCAAATTATATATACCAACAAATATAGTACTAGTAGATATTGTGAAGAATAAATAAGGAATGAAGCCAAGTAGAATATATTCACAATAAAGTGTCAAAAGTGTATCCTAATTAACATTAAAACCAAAAAAAAAATGTCTCATATTATCCGCATTTTGGTTCCGAGATGTGTTAATGATGGGGTTGACTAATTCTGTAATTATATGATTATATGCTATCAATATACAAATTGTTCTTGCTCAAGATGGCTTCATTGACATTATGTCTTCTTCATTTTTTTTTATCTCTTGGTCCATCTGGATCTTTAATGCGGTTTTGATTCTTCAAAGTTTTTATGAATTTTTTTTTTCCAGTCTCCCATTTTCTGTACACCTTCAATTGAAAGATTGAAAGTCAACTTTTAATCAATGAAACAATGTTGTTTCCATAGCTCAGGAGATTCAACTGGGGTTGGAGATTTTGTTTAAATCTAAAATGACGTTTGAAAAAGTGGAGTAGTGTTGGAGATAGTCGAAAGTTTTAAATTATTCAGATAATTTCAATTTTACTTTATTTTTTCCACTCCAAAAATTATTTTAGAATAATTTGTTTTATGCCTATTCTATTTTTTATTTTAAAAATGCAAACCTAAATTATGCTCCATATATAAAGTAAACTTAAATTCTATTCCATTTTGAAGTTAAACTTTTTTATGTGCAAATTAATCCTTTAAACATTAAATAGTTTTATTTTATACAATAATATTTATAAAATTTATAAAACAGATAATTATAAATGTATAAACACTACAATTATAATTAGAAAAGATAATAAATTAAGAAATTAAAAATATATAAAAAGTGCTGAACTTAAGATAAGCAACACAACTTAAATATAACATAACAAATTAAAGAAATTTAATTATCTTTTAAACCACTCCCTCATCTACTAAAATCATTCAAAAATTGTCCAAGTAAAGTTGATGATAAAAAAAGAAAATTTTTTATATTTTTATGATACTACATTTATTTAATAAATATTTAAGTAATAATTTATAAAAAGTTTTGCAAACAACAAAATAAATGGGATTTATTTGTAAGTTTTAGAAATAAAAAATATTAATAGTAACATGGAAATAAATCTATTTAATATTCCTTTTTGGAGTTAAAATGGAGATATATATTAAAGTAAAACTTAACTACATTTTTGAGTAAAAAATAGAGATATAAATTAGAGATGGTCTAATGTATATTTTCATTTTTTTTTACTCCAAAATAGATTAACACCAAAATGCAGTTGAGTTTGTTGGAATGAAGGTATTGCCTGAATTCTGAACCCGTTCTGTCATCAAAACGTTTACAATGCATTCAAAACATGTTCTGAATGATCATTCTGTTACCAGCTAGTCAAAGATTAATTCAGAGGTCCCCTCTCTCTTCCATGCATAAATGCACGAGTTTAGATGTTATTTATGTTAATGGTACAATAAATATCTCTCTCTTCTATATATTTGTATCTCTTTGTACAATTTAGATTATGAGAAATAATATACAGTTTCTCTTCACTCTCTCTATTATATCTTCTCTATTCTGTCTTATATACTTTGCATATAAATCTACAGTAGAACCTCTATAAATTAATAATCACTATAAATTAATAATTTTTGTCGGTCCCAAGACGGATCAGTGTAAAAATTAGCAACTTTCGATAAAATAATAAGATAATATTTTTTCTAAAAAAATTCTATGTAAAAATATGGTCCCAATAATAATATAAATTAATAATTATATATTTAGGCATATATTAATAATATAATATAGTAAACTATGATAATATTGTTCTTTTAAGTTTATAAATTTGTTTGATTTATATTCTAAATTCATTATTATAACATTTTTTTGAATGAATTTCACAGTGTTGAAAATATTGATTTTGTTTTTTTTGATGAATATTAAAAATTCAAACTTAAACATCTCCATAAATTAATAAAATATTAATTTATTGATTAATTAATAAAATATTAATTTATTGATAAATTAATAATTATTAATTTATCGATTAATTAATAACTCTATAAATTAATAAACTTTGAGAGTCCCAACATTATTAATTTATAGAGTTTTTATTGTATGTCAGAGCTCTAAGATCTCTAGTTTTGTTTGTGTCTCTTCATATTCTTGTTATTTGGTGATCTGGGTATGGAAAATACAAAGCAGATCTCTCTTCCAATTATTCTCAAAGGAGATAACTACTTACTTTGGTCCAGAACCACTAGAACTGCTCTCTGAAGTCATGGGCTATGAAACCACATCACTGGCATCCAAAACAGGTCTCCTACACCCAATGACAATGGAAAAAAACGTGGCTGAAGGTAAATAGTCAAATTCTACTTTCATTATATTTGCAAGCCTTGAAGAGTCTAAGTGGTTTTAGGAAGATCAGATGGTGCTTTCTTTTCTCGAGGATTCCCTGGAGCAGTCAATCCTAAACATCAAAGGATCTATGTGATACTCTAAAAGGGGTCTTTGGGAATGTTTTCAACATCAACTGCATATTAGAAGTTAATAGGGTGCTGAATTCTGTCAAACAAGAGGAAAAATGATTCAAACAACACTTCGGTGAGTTTAAGGCTCTATGGACAGAATTGGAAACCCATCACCTCCAATAATAGATCCAGCAACTCTCAATGAAAGACGTGAACAAGATCAAGTGTTTGGAAAATACAAAGCAGATCTCTCTTCCAATTATTCTCAAAGGAGATAACTACTTACTTTGGTCCAGAACCACTAGAACTGCTCTCTGAAGTCATGGACTATGAAACCACATCACTGGCATCCAAAACGAGTCTCCTACACCCAATGACAATGGAAAAAACGTGGCTGAAGGTAAATAGTCAAATTCTACTTTCATTATATCTGCAAGCCTTGAAGGGTCTAAGTGGTTTTAGGAAGATCAGATGGTGCTTTCTTTTCTCGAGGGTTCCCTGGAGCAGTCAATCCTAAACAACAAAGGATCTATGGGATACTCTAAAAAGGGTCTTTGGGAATGTTTTCAACATCAACTGCATGTTAGAAGTTAATAGGGTGCTAAATTCTGTCAAACAAGAGGAAAAATGATTCAAACAACACTTTGATGAGTTTAAGGCTCTATGGACAGAATTGGAAACCCATCACCTCCAATAACAGATCCAGCAACTCTCAATGAAAGACGTGAACAAGATCAAGTGTTTGGGCTTCTTTTCACTCTCGACAGCTCATTCAATGGTCTAATTCGTCATATCCTCAGATCTGATAGACTCCCATACCTGAATGATGTTTGTATGCAAATTCAGAAAGAAGAAGAGTATGTAGGACTATTTGGCCAGAGAAGAGATTTTGTTCTTGCAAATTAATGTGCTTATCAAAGGAATGGTTGCAGTAAATTTCTATGTTATCACTGCAAAAAAAAGAGTCATACAAAGGATAAATGTTGGGTTCTTCCTCCACATCTAAAACCATCAAATGTATGAAATGGTGGAAAGGCCATATTTGCTTATACTACAGAAGATAATCTTGTCAGAAAATCTGACCTTGAGTCTCTCATCAAGAGTATCACTTCACTGAAAGAATCTGGTAACGCCTTACTAACTCTTAAAAAGCATAAACCTCTTATTCTTAATTCTGGTGCATCTCATCATATAATTAGTGATGCAAATCTCATTAATAACACTCAATCTGCAACTGGTATTGTTATCATTGCTAATGATCATAATGTGCCTGCTAAAGGAATTGTGAACTTGAAACTATTTAACAAGGAATCTAAGGCCTTCTATATGCCTAAATTTATTTCAAACTTTTTATTTGTTCAAAAAGCCATAAAATATATTGATTGCCTAGCTATTTTCAGTCCTAATGATCTTGGGCATCTTTCAAATATAACTCACAAATTGGAGTCAATTGCAAATATAATCTCTCTTTTTACCACTTTTAACATTAACCCCTTTCTCTCAATTCTATCCTTATTAGTTTCATGTATTCACAAAATTGTCATCAGATTATTGTTTTTTGTTTTCACTTGTCCAAACAATCCTAATCTTTCTCACTTATTCACGAAAATGTCATCACCATCAATTCATCCAACCGTAATTTTCAACCAATATGAAGCTTTTATTGGTTCAACAACCCGTTTTTTAGCTTTGTAACCTCATTTCATCTTCACTTGACCTTATATTCTTCCATTTTTCTTTATTTTCAGCACCAAAACTCTATAATCTAACTTTTGAAAACTTTATGTTCTAAGATATTGCCATATCTGGTTATTTGGTCAAGCAAATCGATTGGGCTTGTTGGTGCTCACTAGAATCGAAGTAATCGGGGATGAAGAAGCTAAATACCACTGGTGGGTGATTTTTCAGTTGAATTTTGTGAGTTTTCAAATCTGTGTCGTGAAAGAAGACTTCTTCTGAAGTCTACTTACAATAGTAGACTTCAGAAGAAGTCTGCTGGTCAACGCACATGTTAGTTTTGCAATTGACCGTGTGTACTGATTTCTGATAGTAGACTTCGTTTGAAGTCTGCACCATTTCCTTTGACAACAGGAAAAAATGGCATATACTTCAAAAGAAGTCTACGTACAAAGAGGTTAGTTTTGCAATTGACCAAACTTTGACTTTTTGTAAGAAGTCTACTCGCAAAAATTAAGGAGTAGACATGAAAGTGGACTTCTTAGAGGTTAGTTTTGCAATTTACCAATGTAAACTTTTCCAAGTAGACTTTGTTTGAAGTCTACTCGGAAATTAATTCAATGTTTGGTCAATCCCAAAACTAACCAAAGTAAATTTTGTTTAAAGTCTACTCCAAAAGTAGACTTCAAACGAAGTCTACCCTGGAAAGTCACCATTGGTCAATTGCAAAAGTAACTTCTAAAAAGTCTACTCACTCTTAGAAGTCTACTCGAAAAGTCTACTTTTGCGAGTAGACTTCTTGCGAAAAATTTAAAGTTTGGTCAATTATAAAATTAACCCCTTTTTAAGTAGAATTATCGAGTAGATTTCTCGGAGTGAGTAGACTTCCTTGAAGAATTATACTCATCTTTGGCAATTGCAAAAGTAACATAAAATTTAGACTTCATATGAAGTCTACTTGTGTAGACTTCACCGTTACCCTACTTATGTAGACTTCCAACGAAGTCTACTATTTCACCTTTTTATTTAAAACACGTTATCAAAATTACAATGAATTTTTAAGATTTGCTTGCTCTTGCGATTGTTTTAGTAAGTGTACTTACAGCTGTATAAGTTTTACATGTTTATATTATATATATTTTTTGAAATCAATTTTTTTTTGTTTTATTTGATATTTAGCTTATTAGTCCACAAATTTCAAGTGAAGTCTATATAGTACACTTCGTTTGCAGTCTGCCACTTGAATTTTTTTTGTAAAATTTCTTGATCAGAAATTTGTAACACGTAAAATTTATTCTTTGACTCTTAAGTGTGTGTTATTTATATATATATTGATTATGTATGAGCTTGACATATTTGTTCGTTATAGTTTAGCTTTAATTAATTTTCTTGATTTATTTGGTATTTAGCTTATTAGTCCGCAGACTTTGTTTGCAGTCTACTTAGTAGACTTCGTTTGAAATCTGCGACTTTAGTTATTTTATAAAATTCCTTGATCAGAAATTTGTAACAAATAAATTTTTCCTTTTACTCTTAAATGTGTGTTATTTATTGGTTTTGTTTATATATGAGTTTTTCATGTTTGATGTTATAATTTAGCTTTAATTAATTTTCTTGTGTTATTTACTATTTAGCTTATTGGTATACATTGATTTCTAAAGAATGCGTAAATCACAGATTTAGAGTGGTGAATTATGGTGGGAAGAGTGATGTGTTGTGGGAGAAGAATGTGGCTAGTGTTATTTCTAAGAGTTTGTATTATTTATTGATCTTACTTATGTATGAGTTTTACATGCTTGTTTCTTATAGTTAAATTTCAATTAATTTTCTTTTGTTACTAAGGGTTCAAGGATGTTGAATGATGACTAAGCTATAAGATCTCAAGGAAGAAGTATGGTGTTGATTGAGTAAGATGTTAAGGAAGAAGACTGAGTAAGAAATTTACTTCAGAAGACTATTTTTCATTAATACATAAAGACACATAATTTAGGAATATGATTCAAAACGTTCAATGCAATCCAACATTACATATAAAGTAGACCCTCTTCAAACAAACATTTAAGGATCGCTAATAATAAATCTTAAAATTGGCATAGGAAATCAATCTTAAAGATGTCTGAAAAGATGTCTGCGACTGAAGTCTGCTCGAGAAGTCTGTGACTGAAGTCTGCTCGAGAAGTCTGCAACTGAAGTCTGCGGTGAAGTCTGATTCTGACCAATGACACCATATAATCACCGTTTTGAACCTTAACATCACTTAAATCCGGCAGAGACAAGTAAGAGCTTTGTTGAGATCTTTAGAACAAAACCATAAATATAAATAAGCTCAGATCTGCAATAATAAGAAAAAAGAAATGTTAAAATTCAGATTTGCAACAAAATCTACTATATTTACAAAATTCAGATCTGCAGCAAAGTCAACAAAATTCAACTCTGCAATAACAACAAAAAATTCAGATTTGCAACAAAATTCAGATGTGCAACAAAATCCAAGTCTGCAAAAAAACAAAAATCCATATCTGTAACAAAATCTACAAAATTTATACAACAATAAGTTCAAATCTGGAAAAATAAATTCAGATCTATAATAACAAGCTCATATATGTAATAATAAGCTCAGATTGGTAATATGAACACAAACCAAATATAAAAAAAAAGAACACAAAATCTCAAATTTGTTTACCACTACCATAACCGGGAAGTGATAGGAGGTTGAAGGCAAAGAAAAGGGGATGGAGATGAGATTGGCGGCAAGGGAGGAAGGAGAAGAGATTCATGGCCAGAGAGGAGGATGAGGAGAGAGATGCGTTGTTTGAGAGAAAGAGAGAGAGAGAGAGAGAGAGAGAGAGAGAGAGAGAGAGAGAGAGAGAGAGAGAGAGAGAGAGATTATTTTTAACACAATTAAGTTAAACTGATGTAAGCATCAAAGCTCATACAATTGGAGCAAGCAAGGAAAGGAGCAAAGGAACTAAACCAGGAGAAGCATTGCTTGCAGCTGAGGATTCAAGAGGGTTCAAAGGAGTATCAACGAGCCAAAAGGGATTTATTTCTCAAGAGGAATCTTTTATACAACCAAAGGAACCGCTGGTTTTATTTAAATCAGAAGAGAACCAGGATCAAACCATTAGAAGATCAAATCAGGTGCCTAGAACCAATTTGGAGCCGTTTAAGGAAACTGGGAGAAGAGGCACATTTCATTCGACTCACCCTCTTATTCTACATTCTCAGAAGACTTCAGAATATATACAAGCCAATATAAAAGTCAAAAACCGGAGTTATTCTATTCAAACCCAAGGAGAACCACCAAAACCGCCAAATCAAGTTAATGGAGCATTATTGGAATCATCTGTGAAAAGCAGGGGTTTATATTCTATCAATCCACTTTATTCACATTATTTGACGGTTCAAGAAGATATCAAAAAAGGAGAATCAGTTAACCAAGTCAATAGCCGAGCTCAATCAAACCAGAACCAAGAAGATATCACCATGAAAGAACTTGCCTTATTCGGATTCAATTACTTGGTTGTCAAAGGAAAGGCTCACCAACGACCATATCCTTCACTCAATCTGGGGCCTCTATCCTCAAAAGACAATCCTAAACGTCCCTACAAGTCAGTCAAAGATCCATTTCGTCACACCAATCAAGCATTCTCCTCCCTTAAAGACCAATGGCTAGGATATCATAATCCCATCACTTAAGCTATAATTATCATACTTTATGTTAAGTTTTTATTAACTTTGTTACCGTTTTTTATTTATCTTTCTGAGCATTATATAAGCTCATTTTCAGTGTATTTGATATTCAGAATATTCAAGAAATTAAACAAAGTATTTTGTTTCAAAGAAAAGTTCATCTTTGTTTACAAATTGTTCCTGCGATTTCTTTAAGTGTTTTGAGGATTCAACGTTATAGAATTTCGTGTAGAATCTCCTAAGCTCTTGTGAGGATTAGCCCTTGAGCTGAGAAGAGTCTAATACTTGGTGTTTGAGGTCATCAAGCATCAACAAGGCTATAAAATCACCAGTCTTCTCTTCCATTCTATCAAGCTTAAAGCAATATGTTCTAAAACACATTCCTTAAGCTTTTGAGGATTGTATCATAAACTCTCTTTATACATGTAGGGAAATTTTCGATTAAGCCGACTTCTTTTGAAGTCTACAAACGAAGTCTACTGGAGAAGTCTGATGTGTAATATAAATCTACTCGAGAGAAGTCTACTTTCAAAGTCTGGTTCCCGTCCATTTAGTTAAAAAAAAAAATCAAATTCTCGCTATGTTTAATTTGAATTTTAGATTTCTTTTGAAGTCTACAAAAGAAGTCTCCCGAAGTCTACATAACTAGTGAAATTGTTTAATTACCAACAAATCCAGTCCGGTTCCCGCTAGGTTTAATTTGAACTTCAGAGTTCTATTGAAGTCTACACACAAAGTCTTCTTAACCATCAAATATTTTTGATTAAAACTTATATCAAACATTAATTTTGTTAACATAATAACAATTTACTGTTAAAATAAAAAAAAAGATATGGACCCTAAATCATGAACCAAACCATAAACAATGATTCATATAGAATTTGGGTTTACCCTAACAATTGCATTCTTATATCCTAACAATTTGAACCTCAAACCCTAACCCTTTTAAACCTTAAACGCTAACCCTTTCCAACTTTATAATTATGAAACTTATAAATTGATTTATTTTCATGATATTTTATTTAAAACAGATGCCAATTGTCTATGTTTTGTTAATGTTTATAATTTTTTATCAATTTTTTTATATAATTCTAATAAGCAAAATTAAAATTTTAGTTATCTAGTAGTCTATAGTAGACTTCTGAGGGTTGTATTGTTTTCTAATCTAATTTGTCTTTCTTCATTAAAATTGTTTCATTTGTATGAAATTTTATTTTCTGTAGATACTGAATATATATGTTTTAGTTATGTCTACCAATTATTGTTTTTTTTTAAAAAAAAATTCTAATTAAAAAATTAAAAATAATTCCGTAGTAGACTTCTTTGCCAATCTACAAAAGTAGACTTCTTTAGCAGTCTACAATAGTAGACTTCGTAACTAGACTTCACAGAGATAAAATCGTAAATGTGATAGATGTTTTTTGTTTATTCATAAGAGACTGAGCTGTAATTTCACTATTTTTTTATGTTAGTTTTGCCAAACATTCAATAGAAGGTCTGTACATTTAGAAAAATCCAACTTTTGTATTATATTCAGCAATTACCCCAATGATCTTTGGTTTTCATGATATTAAGTCTGAAAAGACTATTGGAGAAGGATCTACAAATAATGGTCTTTAAGTTCTAGAAGATTTCAATTCTGTTTCTGTTCTTGAGTTTGCTAATAATGCAGTACATCATGCTAGACTAGGATATCCTCATACTAAAGCTCGTAAGATTCTTCCTCTAAATGTGTCTTTTTAGATAGATAAGTGTGAATCATGTATCTTAGGAAAGCATTGTAAAACTGTTTTTCCAAATTCTTCTTCTACTTATGAGAATTGCTTTAATCTTATTCATTCTGATGTTTGGACTGTCTCTTGTGAAACAAGAAATAAATATAAGTACTTTTTACTTTTATTGATGAAAAATCCAAGTACATGGCTAACTCTTTTGCCTTCAAAGGTTGTGTTTTTGAGGCTTTCAATACAATGCAAAGATAAAAAACCTTACGGACTGACAATAGAGGTGTATACACCAGTCATGAGTTTAAATCCTTCACCGCCAAGCAAGGAATCGCTGATCAGACTTCTTATCCTTATATTCCTCAACAAAACAGTGTTGCTAAGCTCAAGAACCATCACCTTATGAAGGTTGTCATGACTATGATGTTTGACAGAAATATTCCAAAACATAACTGGGGTGATGCTGTTATCTCATCAATCGGCTTCCAACTAAATGTATAAATGACATCTCACCATATGAAGTACTCAACAAAGCAAAACCTTCTGTTGATTTTTTAAAAGTGTTCGGTTGTGTTTGCTATGCCCACATTCCAGATAGTGAAAGGAACAAAGTTCAGCCAAAAAGAACTAAGTGTATCTTCATTGGTTACTCCACAACACAAAAAGACAACAAGTACTACAATCCGAAATCCAAGAAACTCATTGTCTCTAGAGATGTCAAGATTGATGAGGAAAAGGGATTCTATGAAGAGAATGACTAGAACAAGCTGAAAGACTTGGGTTCTTCTGGTTCTAATCTTGCTGCTAATCTAAGGAGTCTCCTATAAAATATCAATTTGCCTTCACTAAAAGAAACTATCCAGCAACCTGAGGTCTCTCACAATTAAAACCAACAACCTGAGGTCTCTCACAATTAAAAGAAACCACAATTCTCTATTCTCTCTTATACATTTTCGCATATAGATTTAATTTCTGTTTTATTATTAATATCTTTGATTTCTAAACAAATAAACACTATTTATTTTGTTATTTGAAAAACTTTTATAAATTATAAAGTAAATATCTATTAAATAAAGAAAATTACAGAATATCATTTTAAACATAGGAAATTTTTATTAAAATATTACCATTACTGAATTTTGTCTATAAATAATTAACTAATTCATTTCAAAGTGAAAAATGAACCTCTTTTATCTTTGATTTTTCTAAATGAAAAAGAAACTCTTGAAAGCAGATATTACCATCATTTACTATTTGGATGTCTGAAGGTACAATTCATCTTTCAATTCCAATTGGTGCTTCGAGATAACGTTCATCCTCAATTATCTTATCATGTTATGTAAAATCACACATGTAGTCACTATATCATGTAAAACAACTTTACTTTGACAATTTTTGAATGATCTTGTTAAGCCAGTAGTTTTTATAGCATCAATGCAGGGAATGTCCTTGATCGAAACCTGATTGAAAACAAACAGAAAAGTAAATGATGCAAAAATGTGTTATTTGCTTTGGACAAACTTCTATCTCAAGAACATAACAATACTTTTTAACATAGATGAAGTAAGGTTTCTGTGAAGAATGTATGTTCTAAACCATGAGGTAACATTCTCATCCCGTGGTGGAAACATCTGAAGCTATAAGAGATACACATATATCACATAATGTATACCGTTATCATTCCAGCGTGGTAGAGTAATACTCACATTCTATTTCCTCATCTTCAAAATATGATGTCTCAGAGTCGCCTTCAAAAAACAGAAAAGAAGCAGCAGCTTCTTGGTCTTTCTGGGGTTTCCTCTCATTCATTCCTATAACCGTCACGATCTTTCTCTGGATATAGTCTTCAACAGCATCACGTTCAGCTTCTTGAGGTTGAAATCCAAGAACAGATAAGCAATCTCCTTGGAAGTCAATGTCAGTGGAGGAGAATATTAGGCCTGCTATTGATCTTGCAAGGTCAGGGACATAGCTGCAAATCTAAGAAAGATAGACAACAACATGGTCAAAGTTCTCGAAATTTAAGAGATTGACACTAGCAGTTCTCAAATGAGGTTGACCGAGAAAGCACCTTACGAGCATGTGAGCTTAGAAGAAACCCCTCATGTTTAGCCTTTAAATCATTCAGCGAGTTTTTAATTCCTTTCTTCACAAGATTTATACCAGGCTCAGTCCTCTGTCTTGTTGGATATTGATTGTGATACCAATGCAGGACGATTTGTATTTGAACGTACGAAGGGAAATTTTCCCATTCGAGAAACACATGTCCATCTTGATCATTCACACTCGCCAGGACCAAGCCGTAACTTTTCCAGTCAATCTTTTTCAATGCACTCAAGGCAGCTTGTGGAATAGGGGAAGGTGAGAAATTGTCAAAGTATAAAACCTGGAGAAAGCAATCATTTTAAGATCAAACCAAATATACATTACATGTCATTATGATGTTTTAATCTGAGAACTGAATAGACCTCTGTTTTGCCGTCACATGATCTGCTGCAACTGCGAGTTGTCTCTAATAAGTCACTTATTACAATCACCACTTCCATTGTCCCACCAGTTTTCTTACGATTTTCTTCAGAGCATGCTGTTCCGCTTCCAACTTTTAGATGCTCTCTGAAAGTATTTTAAAGTATAACCAGACTTGTCAGACTTAACGTGGAATGACTGGATATATTTTCCAGCAGTAGATGTTTTAGGAACAAGAGTGGTGTTACATATTATATACCTATCAGAGAAGCAATGTTCACACATTATATCCAAACAGTTCCGATGCCTTAAGACATAGTCCTCAAGACCCGACTTCAATCGTTCAAGATTGGAGGCAGTGAAGCAAGGAGTTTTCTCAGCGTTTACTACAAAGACGTAATGCGTTTGAGTACCTGGAGAATTCTCCACTTGATTAACTATGAGATCCATTGTGACATTCTGGAGAGAAAGAAAAGAACCAGCTTTTTAGTTCCATGATTTGGGAGCTCTGTTACTAAATTGTACTGTGTATAACTGGGGAATATAATTTTGTAAAGAAAGTTGTCTAATCACCAAAGGGAGAAGCTTGAACTTACAGGTATCTGCAGAACAAGCATCTGCAAGATAACAGGGTAGAGATATCATTACATAATAATTTAAGCAATCATGAGGGAACTAAAGTTGATGAAGCTCAGTACAACCCAAGTTAACTCATCAATTTTCAAAGCTCGAAAGGCTTAAACAAACCACTAAAAAAGTTTCGGTAACCTATAACCTATGACGCAGAGCCACTCACTGAGCTAATGAAAGTAGTAATTTAATTAATGGTTAGCTAAAGAGCGACCTTCAAAGATTTCAAACATAAATTGTCATCTTAACCTGACCAACTCCCATTGAAATTCAGAACCGTTCTTCCCCACTTTAGAGATGGGATATGTTTGCTCTTTATCTTGGTTCTATAACAAGTTGTTAGCAGTGTTTTTGTAATGTTGTGTCTCATATTCTGTACACTAACTACCAATAAGCATTCTTGATCCAGTTGAGCATAAGTATGAATAAGAGAAACAAGGATGCGGAAGAGAAGGGAGACCTTTTGAAAGAAGCTAGTTATCGGTGCCACAAGAACATCCATACTTCCAAAGACGCTCAGGGATACTTCCGTCCCACTGAAAGTCACACAAAAATAAGAAAAATTCATACGTCAAGGCAGTCTCAGTGGCTTCACAATCAATAAAAAAAAGGGTTGCACACCTAAAATTTGCACCATTCTTAGCCTGAGAAGCTTGCCTTTTCTGTCTTTTGTTTGATATACTCTCATCAAGATTTATATGATAACAGTATACCTCATCGTCAGAGAAGCCTGCAACTCCATCAGCACAGTGGAAGAGAGAATAAGAGAAGAACAATCAAATCTCCACATTGGTTCTTTAGTGACTCAAAAATTTCCACTCAAAATAAGAGAACTCAATTTCGTATTTAGACACATAACACTCAATCACATAACTCAGAAAGGTATCATTCAGAGAGACGAAACTTACAAGTCGTCTTGACGGAGAGTAACCCATCTGCGTCACAATATGCCATAGTCAGAATCGCTTTAACACAGAGAGGGAAACTAAATTTTCAGCTCGAACTTGTCGAAAGCTGATTTTAAACTAGAATTTGATAGTTAACTTCCAATAATCGAAAACCCAAGATGCTGACCCCAAAACTTCGCTCCATTGAATTCTCTAGGGCACCTAAGATCCTGAAATTCCTTCAAATTGCATCCAATACCCGTATCCGAAACTGTAAGCAGAATCAAAAACAGATAGATACGAGACCAAATTAGCGATCGCAGATCCAATTTACCGTCGAGAGCGACGCAGAATCTGAACAAAATTTTAGGGCCAAAGAGAGATGTATTACTCGAAATACATGTAATCGGAGGGTCGTTTCCTGTAGATTGATCAAGAAGAACTGATAATCTACAGAGATCTTCTGCTAATCTGCATCTTTGAAACGCTGACGAGACCAACTGCAGAAATCGAATTCCCAGAACAGAAAAATTTTAAGGTGGGGAAAGAAAACGCCTAATCGAATTCGATGAAAACGGAGAAAGATCGATCAGGGAAATGTGCAGAAAGTGGTGAAGATGATCGGTAACTTACTTGTAGAAGAAGTTTAAGAACCGAATCAGTGATCTCCATGGCAGGTCCTTCGCTTTCGAAATCGTCCCGTTTGTCTCCAAATTTTAAAATTTAAGTCGCTGTGACACTGTAATGCAAGTTGGATAAGAAAATAAAAAGAGAAATTTGATTCAATAGCCAAAAAAAATCTATAATCTATAAGCATTTGGTTAGTTTCTATATTATATATTTTTTTTGATTATTCAACAAATTCATCCAAATAAAAATTCATCAGAAGAAATTCTTTTTTGTTATAACAACTTTTTTGAACAAACTACTTTCCAATTTTTAAACTTTCTAATTTCGGATTACTTTTATTTTTTTTATTCTTTTATCTAAATTCTTCTTCACACATTCGCCAAAAATTAATTACTATCTTTTTATTTTTTTAATATTGTCATAAATTTTTGACGACTTTTTTTTTATCTCTTTTTAAAGCTTTTTGTTGAGTTTAAGATTAAATTGGATGGCTTGATTTGCTTTGCAGCGGTAAGAGAATATGCCATTAAGACACAAGCAATTGATTACCACAAAAGCTAGTCCCTCATGTGAGAAAAAGAAATCTTTGAAAGCCCTTTTGATTTAAAGAAAAAAAAAAACCTAGAAGGAGAACACTACTTTGAAGAAGAAGACTAATTAGGTTTTCTCTCATATCTCTCGATTTCTCGTTAAAATAACAAGTATGATCGCACAAACAATATATATTAAACAAATGAAAATTCGAGCCTCCATATTAAGCTTTGGTTGATGTGTGCAACCTCTACCTCCTTTCTTCCATTCAGCTCCACACGTGTAGCAAAACGTATTCCCACATCTACCAATCCAAATTGAGATCACAATGTTAATTACGCTGAAAACATAATCGTATATCCAAATTTCAACAGAATGTGCGATTCAAATATGATAACGTTACCTGCAAGTTACTTTGCTGCATCCTTCGGAAAGTTCGATCATGTGTTTGCACTTTCTACACTGACGCCACTTCTCCTGATTTGCTAGAACTTTTAGCAACATATCATTTGTTGTAGGATATGGACCCAATCTCTTGTAATCATCCCACGACAAGTTACTATGCCACGAGACTATACAGCTGATGCAAAAGGGTTTACCGCATTTGAAGCAGCATCTCATAGATCCATCTTGCTCAGTAGATTTAGAGATCTCGGTTCTTGACATTAATGCCGAGCACCTCAGATTCGGACAGTAAACTCTGTCTGTCACAGGAATCGATTCGTCTTGGATCATTCGTGCCCACAACGCTCTTACTTTAGGTGTCAAAAGACTGGCACAGCTTCTAAGAGTTAGCTTAGACTCGCATTGATAATGAGGACATCTCGGTATAGTTCCCTCGAGTAGCCTCACTTCTATATGTTTTTTCACGCATTCCACGCAGAACTGATGATAGCATAAAGCAACGGGGAAACACCTGCTCAGCTTCGATATCATCATTGAAACAGATACCGCAAGTATTTTTCTGATCATGCATATGTATGCTGATTTCAGAAACTGTGGTCTCCATTGAAGCAACTCTTGTTCTCAGATAAGAAGTTTTTGTATGTTCATTCATTGAAGTAGTCATGGTTTTATAGAACTAGAAAAGTCTTAATCCTTTTCCTTTCACATGTTGAATTCCTTTTCTAATAGAAAAAAAGAAACGAGAATATGTTGTGATCACACATTATCTGCCAAAAAGAAAAGAAAAAAAGATATTATCCACCAAATTTCCTAAGACCTTATCGGCGATTTAAAGAAAAGAAAAATTATTTTGAAAAATTGCTGTTTGTTAAATTATCCAACGACATCAAGCAGCGACCAATTTTTACAAGAAGCGTCTACAGAAAGAAGATACAGTAATTACGGTTAATTTTATTTTACACGTACGTGTTTCTTTGTTTACTAATATAAAGTTTTTATTTAACTTTTTTTTTGTCAAAAAGTTCATTATACCAAAAGCCCAACTCTACTACTGTGTATCAATAGTTTTGTCTTGCTAAAGGTAAAAAATGTTAAATTACATGGTTTCTAATCCAAAATCAATTATTCATACTTTTTATATATTATTTAATATCTTTTTCAATTTTTGATATAAGATATATTTTTTAATATACATCTGATGGTTATTTTGACTATTATTTCGATAATGTTTGGGCAATGATTGATTTATTATGTTTGCATCATATATTAATTATAGATTATACTAAATTGTGTGGATCAAGCTCTAAAATCATGTTAAATGACATAGGTTATCAACGTAAAAGCCAATTGGCAATAAATAGAATGGTCCATACTCCTTAATCTTTATATATTATTTAAAATCCCTTTTAACTTTCGATATTTGGTATATTTTCTTAGTTTTTGGCATTCGGGTATTCAGATCGGTTCGGATATGATCCAGTCGATTTTGGTTCTTTCAGGTAAGAAAAGATTGTATCCATATATGTACCAAAATGATTTCGAGCCGGGTTCAGTTCGGTTCTTAGTCGGTTCGGATCTAAAATTTGAAAACCATAAAAAAGCCTGAAATAAAATAGTTATTTGATAATTTTAGTTCGGTTTGGATTGCATGAAACTTACCCGTTTAAATTCAAAATAGTTGAAATTGTAACCATATACCCAAAATATAATCAAATACCTGAAATTGAAAATTTTCTAGAAAAAAATATATAAATTTTTATTAATTTACGAACTGATTTCCGGATCAAATATAACTCAGAATCGATAACGGAAAGAAGATTTGAATAGCTGACTACAAGATCTTCAAAACCGTATGTAGACTGACTTATGGATCCCTTTCATTCGTCATGATATTTTCCTGCAAAACCCTCACTTGACCACAACTTTTTCTTTTTTTTTTCTTCTCTTCGTTTTGCTCTTCTTCTTCTCTTTCCTACGTCGGCTCTGGTTTTCTGGTGATGGTAATTCACTTCTGAAATATCAGTAAATCTAAAAAACACCACTACAAAACCCATAAGATCTCAAACTAACCAATAGTTATAAGCTTTCTTTATAAGCTTTGAAAAGGATAGATCCATGCTTGCGATTTGAATGGAGACTGAAGTTTGGACACTAATTTTTCTCTGCAACTTGAATAATCACCATTGATTGTGACAGCAAAGTCATTTAGATTTTAGAAAAGAGGAAGAAGAGAGGTGGAGAAGATGAATTAATTGTGTATTTTAGTTTTGAGTAATCGATCGATTTCGGGTAAAAACCGAAACCAAATCGATACCCACTGTTCTCAAATTCAAGACCTGTCAGATAAATATCTAATAACCAAACCCGATCCAAACCAGTTATTTTGAATCAATTCCAATTTGTGCTTTTAGGTCCAATTTTTTTGTCAGAGCTATACTTTACCTATTAAATGAGAATGTAGTTTAATGAAAAATACTGATTTGTTTTAATTTGATTAGTTAAAATCATTTATCTATCCTAATTAAATGTGACATGTAAATGATGATGTGTAATGATGATGTAATTGTGACATGGCATTTACTAATACATGTGGTTTATTTGTTTTAATTTGATTGATTAGAATCCTTTCTCTATTCTAATTAAATGTGACATGGAAATGATGATGTGTAATGATGATGTAATTGTGACATGACATTTACTAATACATGTGGTTTATGACATGACAAAAAAAAATTTGTGATATTTTCATTAATAAAAAAATTAATTAGATGATAACATTTAGTGTACTAATAATTAAATCTGGAATGATTCGCCGGATACATTACGAATGGTCTGATATTATTATTCATGAGTAATAGTAGATGAATTTTGGGCTGAAGGTGATGATTTTAATACATATATATTATAATACTATAGATAATACTATATTATATACCTATTAAATTTACTATAGCTCTGTTGTGGACCACTGTGACTTTTTATACAGATACATATATATATATATATATATTATAATACTATATTCATATGAAATAGATGCACATATATTTTTATATATTTTAGTAGGCAAAATTATAATAACAAAATCACATTGATTAAATCGTTTACCTAATAATTTATACTTTTTGTAAAGGCGGTGCTCCATTTACGTGCACATATGTTTTCACATACTTTAGTTGGCAAAATTATAATAACAAAATAAGATATTATTGTGATCTTCTGTAGAACTTTCAAAATTTAAAAATATTAGTTTAGTTTAAAAATAATAACAAATATAAATTTAAGATTTCGATTTAATAATCCTCTATATTATTTTTCGTAACAAACGTTGAATATCCTAAAAATCAACATGATCTAATGAAAAACCAAAATCATTATCCTCTACTTTATTTTAAAAGTTTAATGTCCATTTAATAAAAACCAAAAAGATCCATATAAAATCACGTTCATCCCAAATAACTAATGAAAAAGATAAATACTCGGATCCTTATATAAGAAAACATCGCAACACACACAGTGGCGGTCCCAGAAATCTTTTTAACGAAGGTCAAAAAAAAATTCTAAATATAAAAATATAAAAAGTTCATAGAAATAAGAAACATTTTACAAAACTACTCTACAATCTTTCGTATCCTGAAATCTTTTGATCACAGTTTCATTTGTAATTGTCTTGAATATATCTTTCTCGACATAACAAACTAAACAGTCATTCGAAAACTCATCTCCAACCCGATTGCGTCGATCCGTCTTCACAATCTTCATTGCAGAATAACATCTCTCAACAGTTGCAGTAGCAACAAGCAAAATCAAAACCAACTTCAAAAGTTTGTAGACCAAAGGATATGACATATGTTTTCGTGTTTCTACCAGCGTACGTGCAAGTTCCCCAAGATACATCAAGTGACGAAATCTTTCATCATTTCGAACATTGTCAATGTAGATATCTAACTGTTGCTCAAGAGATATGCATTCTCCAGGACTAAAGTCGTATGGATAGAACGTAGATAACTTCATCAACTTCAACTGATCAAACTGAGAGAACGAATCAATGGGAGATAAAGCAGCAGCACAAATAAGCAATTCAGTGTTCACCTCATTGAAGCGATCGTTAAACTCTTGAAGCTGTAAATCTAAAACAGCATTCAAACAATTGACCTTGTAATGATGCATATTTGTAACTCCTGATTTTTTTCTTGGTTTCCTTGAGTCAATGAAATCTTCCTCCATGTCAAGCTTTTCAATCTCATGTTTCTTGCAGAAAGAAGAAACTTTAACCATGAGAGAATCCCATCCATCATCCCTAAACTTCTGCAGTTGTCTCTTAATTGATTTCACCAATGACATAGCATTCAAGATTTCTTGATCTCTTTTTTGCAGAGCCATGGACAAAAAATCAGTGAGTCCTAAAAGGTGTAGCATCAACTGCAAATAAAACACAAAATCAATTCTATGGAAGTATCTGAGAAGACCATGTGCTTGACGTCTTTTTAAATCTTCTACCCCTTCATTCTCAACACACTTAAGTACTGTGACAATAGAAGAAAACATCTCAATCAAACGCAACAGAGTTTTATAGTGAGATCCCAACTAGTGTTTCTTGGTCTTTGAAGAGAAACCTCTTGATTTAATCCTTTTCCAGTACTGATTTCACCATCATCAACTCCCTTTTTCAATAGTTTCTTTATGACTCTCTCGAAGCATATTTCTCCTCTTACACGAAGCTCCCACCACATTCAGTAATAGAGAAATCATATCAAAAAAGTCTCCAACATCAAAGTGTTTTTTGGCAACTGCCACAACAACCAATTGAAGTTGATGAGCAAAACAATGGATATAATATGCTGATGTGCTTTCCTTGGAGATTAACGCTCTTAGCCCATTAAATTCTCCTTTCATATTACTCGCCCCATCATAGCCTTGTCCTCTCAGCTTTTTCATGCTTAATCCAAGCTTAGCAAATAAACAATCAATATCAGATTTCAAAGTAGCTGAAGATGTCTCGCTCACATGCATAACACTTATGAATCGTTCTTTGACTATCCCCTTCTTATCGACAAATCGAAACACTACTGCCATCTGCTCTTTATCAGAAATATCTGCTGATTGATCTACCAGCAAACCAAAAACATCATGATCAATATCTTCAATAATATGTTTGACTAGCTCTTCTGCAAAACAATGCACAATATCTTTCTGGATCTTCGAAGACGCCATCTGATTATTTCTGGGAGCATTTTCTAAAACAACCTTACTCACAACTTCATTTTGTTCAGCAGTGTATTTCAATAGCTCCACAAAATTTCTTCTATTAGCAGATGTTTCTCCTTCATCATGACAACGGAAAGGTAATCCTTCTCGCAGTAAGTATCTAGAAGCATCAACTGAAGCATTTAGTCGAATCGGATACTCATTTTTCATAATATCATCTTGTCTATGCAAAGCATGCCCAATAGACTGACCTTGTTTCATCAAATTTTCACTCTTCATAGCTGCAATGTTATGAAAGCTATTAACAGCTCCCACATGTTCTGAAAAAGACTTTCTAAACCTATTCCAGCTAGAAAATCTTTCAGTGATAAATGCATCGCTTTTTACGCTTTTTCCAGCAGTATCTCTAAACAAGTAACAGAACAAGCAAAAAGCTTTTTCTTTCTTCACACTATACTCTAACCAATCAGAATACTGATCAAACCAGGCGGGATTAAATCGCCTCAATGTGTTTCCTATCATTTTTTGTTCAAAAACATGACCTCGGGGTTGACAAGGACCTCTAATCAAGTATTTGCGAATTACCTCATCTCTTTGATTAGGATGATAATCTATGATTTTTTTCCGGTCTGCAGGATCCCATGGTAAATCATCTGAACCACTAGATGGTTCTGGAGCTTTTCTTTTCAGAAACTTGTCCATTACTTTTTTACCTAAAATAAAAGCCATAAAATTATTAATTATTGATACCTATGTTATAAAGAAAAATAAACAATAATTATGAATGACTTACTTGATAATGTGAATGAATTTTGAACTCTAAATTTTGGAAGCAGATCGGTAATGGAAGAGAAGAGATGATGATTATGAATGATTAATAATTAGGTTAAATTTGTTAATTTGTTTCTAATTTAATGAAAAAAAACATTAACAATGACTTCTATCTACATGGGCCACGTTTTATATAAATGAGCTAAACAAATTTTTTTTTTTGAAAATTTTGGGTGGGTCAGCTGACCCACCAAGTTGACACATGAGTCCGCCACTGAACACACATGAGTATTAAACAAATCAAACCCTAACTCAAAGTGCGGGCATGACAATTCTACTAATCTATTTATCTAAATCGAATATGGCTAAAATAAAACTTGAAGGTTGTATAGACTCCAATCGTGAGTGTAATGAAACAAGATTTTATCGCTACACTGAATTTCCAAACAAATGGGTTTGACATCAAAAAAAATAAGAAGTGGCTCCCTTGCAATAGAAAAAGCAATATTCCCTACGATATCAGCCTTCCAGAAGTCTCAGAAGAATATGATGAGCTTTTCTACTTTAAAATGTTGCTAAATGTTCAGAGAAGAGCAGTATGTTTCGAAGATATCAGGACAGTAAACAGAGTTTATATCCAACCTTTGCTGAAACATGTCTTGCAATAGGGTTAATTGAAGCACTTGATGCTTAAGTGAAGATGGTCTTGCAATTATTTGTAGAGTCTACTTGATAAAATTATAAATAGAAAAATCGCACATATGAGTAGATCGAGACCAATAATGACGGAATCCTTGAAGAAATAATGGTTTAAATTGAGGAAGATTATAGGAAGACAAAGAAAATGAAAAATGTTTGTTCAAAAACAAAGACAGAGGAGATAAAATTTGCAGCCTGATCCGCAAATCCGAAGAAGGTAGCTATCTACGGGGTTGACTTATTTGACCCTCTAACATAACGGATCAAGTTTTACAAAGCCTGATCATGGAAAATAATATTTGTGTTTTCTAAATTTAATTAATATTTATCAAGTCTGTCTCAAAATATAAATGAACCTTTTGTTATAAAAAAATATTTAGTTAAAATTAAATCATATTTTACTACTTAATTTAAAGTCTTATAATTTAAAACATTGATCTTGAGTTTCATATACTACAAAAAATTAAAATATTTAAATTAGATTTAGATATTATATTTAGATAATTATATTTTTAAAATTCTTCATGCCCGCACATGCGTGCAGGTCAATATCCTAGTTTTTCTAATAAAAAACATACACTTTTTAAATTTACAAATTTGATTAATGTCTTATTTAAAATATTAAATATTTACTCAAATTTTCTAAAATATTTGTTATAGTACTATAATTTTTTTGAAAAACCTAAAAATGATATTATGACACTAAACCATTTGATTGTTTCAAATTAATTAGCATTATATCCCATATCACCCTTTAGTATACATAATAGAAAAGATTAGTCCTGTAAGAATGATGATTCATAGAGTTGTGTGATTTTATAATTAGCATCATAAGATACGATATTCTGACATTTGGGGATATAGGTTTAAATCTCGTATCTCAAACATTTTATTTCATAACTATTTTTTACTAACAATAGTGATAATTAATTATGACTATTTATCTACATTTTTTACTAACTAATACATTTAAGAAAAATCTTTATGTCATTGTTATTATTTTTAGTTTATATATATAACTTCCCTTATTTTCAAAATTGTTTGACAAGTGTAATAATATGGATAACACTACGCATCTGTAAATGTTTTTTACAGTATAAAGAGGTCTAGTTCAAACTTTTTTAAAAAAGCACATTTAAATTTCAACACATACATATCAAACACTAAAAGTCCATTTAACGTAGCGATGGAAAATGAGATGGAAGAAAAAATTGAAGATTGGAGGGGGAGAGAGACGATTCCGGACAAACATGGTGGCATTAGAGCTGCTTCGATTGCTTGTGGTAAATCTTCTTAAAACTCATCAAAGAAACTAATTTTCTTGGAATAATAATAATTTTCAGTATATTCATAATATATATAACTTTGGCGATGGCAAATTTAGTTGTGGAGATGGTGGAGACGATGGTGTCGATAGCTATTGGAAACAACATGGTGTTATATTTCATGAAACCAATGAATTACTCATCAGCCGAAGCAGCAAACATGGTGACCAATTTCATTGGAACGTCGTATTTACTCACTCTCTTTGGTGGTTTCGTGGCTGACTCTTTCCTCACTCGCTCCACTACTTACATGATTTTTTGTTCCTTTGAAATCCTGGTAATTAAAAAAAACTCCATCAAAATTTTGTATTTGAAAAATGAAACAACCCAATTAACCTAAACTTTGATCTTTTGATATAGGGTTTGTCTGTGTTAACACTCCAAGGTCATAACCCTAGTCTACAACCCCATGGAAATGAACCACCTTCGACTCTTCAATCAACGGTTCTTTACATCGGATTTTACGCGATCGCTGTTGGTACGGGCGGTACTAAGCCTTCTTTACTTGCCCATGGAGGCGATCAGTTTGAGACTAGACACCAGAGTCTCATCTCAAAATTCTTCAATTGGTACTTCTTCTGTTTATGCTTCGGATGGCTCATGGCAGTAACCGTTATGGAGTGGATCAAAGATATTTTCAGTGCCTCAGTTGTGTTTCTAGCGATTGCGCAATGCATTTTCGCAGCAGGATTGCCATGTTATCGATTGAAACGTCCTAGTGGGAGTCCCTTGACAAGGATCGCAAATGTGTTTGTTTCAGCCGCAAGAAATCGGAATGGGTCTCTTTTGGATGTTGAGATGATGCAAAGTCTTACATCTACTGATAACAACAACATTCATCACAATAAGTTAAAGTAAGTCTCTTGAGATTTGTGTCTTTTATTTTGTTTTTGCACTCTTTCAACCTCAAAAGCTATACTAATAATTAAGGTCCACGTACATATTAAGAAATAACGTAAACTTATACTAATTTTTATATATTAATATATTATGTATTATCGTGTCTAATTAAAATAAAATTAAACTAATACTGTAATAAGAAAAAAACTTAAAATATTAATGGTTAAAAAAAACAGTTTTGCATTACAAAATATAAACATCACTTATAATGAAACAATTTGTTTTGGCTAAAACATCACTTATTGTAAAACACAAGGAATAAGTTAGCGCAAATGGCAAAGATTTGGCTGTAAATTCGGTGTCCTTGAATGTTCGAATTCCCGTTGTGTGTACAAATAACCCTTTTCTTTCGGTAAATTAATTGTACTAATCAAGATTGGATTTGATTTTGAGTATTTGATTATCTTTTCCAGGTGTTTGGATAAAGCATTGTTGAACAAAAACATTTCCGCAACACAAGTTGAAGAAACAAGAACATTCCTCGGTCTCCTACCAATCTTTGCGAGCACGATTGTCATGAACAGTTGCGTGGCACAACTATTGACATTCACCGTACAACAAGGCATGACCATGAATAGAAAAATCTCTCCTTCGTTCGAGATCCCCGTACCTTCCCTCAGCATCATCTCCATCATCTTCATGCTTTCTTTCATACCCTTGTACGAACTCTTCAGCAAAAGGATCAACAAAACATCAAGCTTCTCTTTGAAACGCATTGGACTAGGCCTTGCTCTCTCCTCTCTTTCAATGGGGGTCTCAGCCATTGTGGAAGCCAAGAGAAAGCACGAGGCGGTTCACAACGACTTCAAAATATCTGTCTTCTGGCTATTGTTTCAGTATCTCATGCTAACATCTTCAGATATAGTGACGTTGGGAGGGATGCAAGAGTTTTTCTTTATAGAAGCTCCAGCGAGCATGAGGAGCATTAGCGTAGCGTTGGGATGGTGCTCCGTTGGTTTGGGTTTCTTCCTTAGCTCACTTCTTGTGGAGGTCACAAATGTAATCACAGGAAAGCTTGGCCATCAATGGCTGGGAGGAGAAGATCTCAACAAATCAAGCCTTGACTTGTTTTATGTGCTTCTATTTTTTCTTAATACTCTGAATCTTTTTAACTATATATTCTGGGCAAAGAGATATTGATTAAGTGAATGAAATATGTACACATTTAAGCTTAACAAAAAAAAAAGGTATTAATTGAGGATCTGAAGTTGCATGTGCTGTTGGCATAGCAATCAATTAGTGGATATGCTTTGTGTGTATCTTATTTATTATATATGTATCATATAGTTACTACTACTTGGCCAAAACAAAGATATTGCAAATTTGGTGGACAGAATAAGTGAATAACTATAATCATAGAACAAAAATTTGGTGTCTTTTAGAACCGTAAAATAGGGACAGGTCCGACGTAGAGCATAAGCGGGCTAAGCTGCTGTTTAGAGCCATCTTTCTTTTTAATTTTTTATGGGCCACATATATCAAAAATAATGGATATATGGTTTATATATACTAAATTTTGAAGCCTACATGTTAAAAAAAAATTACAAATATTGTATTACAAATGGGCCACATTTTTTTTTTAGTTTAGGACCACCATTTAAGTTAGACCAGCACTGTATAGGGATGGTTGTTAAGTCGCCTAACCCATTTGTCTTCAGGCCTAACATGAGATAAGTATTAGAGATGAGATTCGTGCCGTCTCTAACAAGCCCGATATGAATTCTAATCGGCCCGTCTAACAAGTTCCAGGTCGACAACATAAATAGAAATCTTCCATTTATTGATGATCCAGAGAAAAAGGAAACTCCTTGCCGACAAGAGTTTCCTATTCCAAACAGGTTGAAGACCGACCTGATCGGCTATAAATGCAGGAAGACCTCGACTTCTCAAAACATCTGAAAATCATTGATCAAGACCTAGAGCAAACTAAGCAATCAGATTGTTCTAGCTTTTGGTTTACTTTCCTTAAGAGTTTTAGGTCGGCGTTCTTATTCCGACAACCTAAACACTGTTGTATTCTATCAAGCTCCGGCTTCTTCTAATAAAAGATCTCTTTAAAACCCTCAAACCCTAGTTCTTTTGTAGATCGAACTTGAGTTTTCACAGTTGGCGCCGTCTGAGGGGAATTAAAAGAGCAATCTTTGACTTAGAACGGAGTTCGAAGATGGTTGAAACACCGATCAACATTACCGACCTCACCGGAGGAGCCTCCGATCCGACAAGAAACACCCAGGATCTGGTCGTCGACCCAGCCACCGGACCTCCGATGGGCCACCAGACCGATCAGAAAGACAACACAACTACCGCGCGGAACATCGGGACAGATCAGGTCGATCAGACTGGTGGCACAAACACGACCGGCCTACCACAGCCACCTCCCATCGATATGGCCACCATCATCAGGTCGGTCGCAGAGCAGTTGCAGCAAGGGATGGATGCTCACTTCGAATCCCTCCGTGCCGAGCAGATAGCCTACAGAGAAGACCTAGATCAGCTTCTCAACTCTAGAGTTCATACCCAAGAGCAGGCCGATCTAATCACCCCTCCCCGCCCTCCGATCCGCAACACAGATACGACCAGGCTAGTCAACAACCTGTTCGGCACGACACCGACAGACAACCTGCGGAGAGCACAGGCAGAAGGCTCAAACACTCGTTCGTCGCGCAATACCGCAGGTACCGACCCGACGACGGCCTCAGAGCTTGACCTTCTCCACCAACGCCTTGACGATATCCACAGCAAGATCCACAAGGCAACAACCTCAGCACCAGAGCTGGACAAGATCCTCCAGGAGACCCAACAGACCCCGTTCACATCGGCCATCACCAGCACTCCTCTCAAGGACATAGGCCGGATGAAGCTACCTCCAAGCTACACCGGTACGACAGACCCGAAGCGACATCTGACCGCGTTCAACGCTGTCATGGGACGTTCTCGCTTCACCGATGAGGAACGGGAAGCATGCCTCTGTCAGTACTTCGTGGAGACACTCTCCGGAAGCACCCTCACTTGGTTCTCACAGCTTCCCAAGAACTCCATCGACAGCTTCAAGGAGCTCACAGCTCGGTTCCTGAAGCATTATTCGATCTACATCGACACGGAGTCCACAGCGCTCGATCTATGGGCATGCGTCCAGGGCGACACGGAGTCACTGCGCGATTTTATCGATCGGTTCCGATCGATCGTCTCCCAGTGCAGTCTGTCGGACGAACTGTGTTTCAACATTCTTATCAAGAATTTTAAGGATGATTCATCGTTTTGTGAACGATTGAAGACGGGAAAAACTAAAACCCTCGAAGATGCTTTGCACAAGGCATCCGGGTACATCAGAGTCGAGGAGGATCGGGCAGCCAAGGCCAAGGCCAAGTTGGTCGATGAGAAATCTTCGCGCGACAAGAAAGGTAGATCGAGTCAGGAAGATTACAAAGAGCCCCGTCAGCACTACGACAAGGATGACAAGAATCGCAAGAGCATCAACACAGTTGCACGACCAAAAAAGCCTTGGAACGTGTGGGACCGCTCGAGCGACAGAGACCCCGATAGCAAAAAGCCGTGGTGCAAATACCATAGGGCGCACGGTCATCATACCGATGATTGCCGTACCCTCCCAGCCCTCTTGAGGAAGAGATGGGACGATGGCGAGATCACCCTTCCAGAACCCCGGAGTTCACGACGATCCGACGATGAGGACAGGCGACCCGATGACGATCGCGACAGAAGAGATAACACCGATCGCTCTTCTAAACGCAAGGGCAAGGAAGCAAAGAGTGACCGTGAAGATGATCACACACCTCCAAGCTCACCACGTCGGCAGATCAACATGATCATGGGAAGGCTCCTCTCATGCACCGACTCGATAAATTCAATCAAACGGCACGAACGGAAGGCAGCCAATCCCCCGAAGGACGCACCACTACTGTTCAAGGACGACCTACCGATCACATTCACAGAGCAAGATGCGCGTGACATCGACCGACCTCATAACGATCCACTCGTCATCTCACTACGACTCGAAGAGGACGACGTCTCCAAAGTGTTGATCGACACTGGAAGTTCGGTCGACCTCATCTTCATAGATACTCTACACAAGATGAGTATCCCCGAGCGGGACATCAAAGTCGCACCATCACCACTCACAGGATTCGCTGGAGACTCGATTTCGAAAATAGGAACTATAACGATGCCTGTCACCATACGCGGGAAGTCAATTACGGTTAAATTCGAGGTTATTGACTGACCTGCGATCTACAATGCTATCCTTGGAACACCATGGCTGAACGCCATGCGAGCCGTCCCTTCTCCTTACCATCAATGCATCAAGATGCCGATCAGGGGCCGTGTCATCACCATCCGTGGTGACCAGACAGTGTTCCGACATTGTTACATCGACAACAAGCGCGCCCGAAAGGCATCAACGTTCGTGATCGGTAGTAGTAGCGACTTTGACCCACGGATCGTTCATCACGATGAACAGCCGAAGAGCGATCTTATCACCCAGGTCAACATCGATGCTGCCCACCCGGAACGTTGCGTCGGTATCGGCACGAAACTATTGCCTAGCATACAGGACGAGCTGATAAGTTTCCTTCGAGAGAACGTCGCAACGTTTCTGTGGTCCATGGCCGACATGAAGGGCATTAACCCCCGAATAACGAGTCACGAATTGAACGTCCACCCAACCTTCAAGCCGATCAAACAGAAGCGACGAAAGTTAGGACCTGAGTGAGCACAAGCCGTCCACGATGAAGTAGATAAACTCCTGAAGGCCGGATCAATCACCGAAGTAAAGTATCCGGATTGGCTCGCCAACCCGGTGGTCGTCAAAAAGAAAAACGGCAAGTGGTGGGTCTGCGTGGATTTCACCGACCTTAACAAAGCTTGCCCGAAGGACAGTTTCCCTCTTCCTCGTATTGATCAGCTCGTCGAGGCTACAGCAGGCAACGAGCTACTCTCCTTTATGGATGCATTCTCAGGATATAATCAGATTCTCATGGATCCGGACGACAGCGAGAAGATCGCATTCATAACAGATCGGGGCACCTACTGCTACGAAGTCATGCCATTTGGTTTGAAAAACGCTGGAGCCACTTACCAGCGCCTGGTCAACAAAATGTTCGCCGACCAGCTTGGGAAGACGATGGAAGTATATATAGATGATATGCTAGTCAAATCAGCTAAAGCAGCTGACCACATCATCCATCTGCGAGAATGCTTCCTCATACTAAACCACTACGGCATGAAACTCAACCCTGCAAAATGCACCTTCGCAGTCACATCCGGTGAATTTCTAGGATACTTGGTCACTCAGCGTGGCATCGAAGCCAATCCTAAGCAGATCTCTGAAATTTTGGAGCTACCCTCGCCAACTAACACTCGCGAAGTTCAGCGCCTAACAGGAAGAAAAGCCGCGCTAAACAGATTCATATCCCGATCTACAGATAAGTGTCTTCCCTTCTATCAACTCCTACGAGGCAACAAGCGATTCGAATGGGACGAAAAGTGTGAAGACGCATTCGTACAGCTCAAAACCTACCTTTCGACACCACCGATCCTGGCCAAACCGGAGTACGGCGACACTCTGCTACTCTACGTTACGGTCACTAGCGCGGCAATCAGTAGAGTCTTGGTTCGAGAGGACCGTGGAGAGCAGAAGCAATACTTCTACTTCAGCAAAACCTTGGATGGTGCTGAAGCTCGCTACCCGACCTTAGAAAAACTCGCTCTTGCTGTGGTCGTCGCTTCAAGGAAACTACGACCTTATTTTCAATCTCATTCCATTGCCGTCATGACCAGCCAACCTCTTCGTTTGATCTTGCACAGCCCGACGCAGTCCGGCCGCATGGCGAAGTGGGCAATCGAGCTTTCCGAGTTTGATATCGAGTATCGAACGCGGACTTCTGCGAAATCACAAGTTTTGGCAGATTTTTTGATCGAACTATCACCAGAGCTCTTAAGCGCCGACCCGGCAAATTCAGAAATATGGACGCTACACGTCGACGGAGCATCGTCACGCTTCGGAGCTGGTATCGGCATTCTATTGGAATCTCCCATCGGAGAACTTCTCGAGCAGTGCTTCTGTCTAGAGTTTAATGCATCCAACAACGAAGCCGAATACGAAGCGCTGATCGGCGGTCTCCGACTAGCCCGAGGGATGAACATCCAACACATCCGGGCATTTAGCGATTCGAAGCTCGTCGCTAAGCAGTTCACCGGAGAGTATGACGGGAAGGACGATCGAATGGACGCCTACCTCAAACTGGTAAAACAGTTAGCAGCAGAGTTCACAACCTTTGAACTACACCAGATTGACTGATCTGCCAACACCAGTGCAGATGCTCTAGCTGCTATTGCATCAAAAAGAGATTCAGCCCTTCGGAGAACTATTCCTGTTCAAGGAATATCCCAGCCCAGCATAGTCCCGCCCCAGGAAGTTCTTCAAATCATAGCCAACGAAGACGAAAACGTTTCTGTAGCAACCACTGACGACCAGCCAACAGCAGATTGGCGAGTTGAGATATGACGCTTCCTTGAAACTGGCGAGCTACCACCAGAGAAATGGGCAGCTCGGCGAATTCGTGCTCGAAGCGCCAAGTATGCAATCATCGTCGTGTCTTATGCCGATGGACTGAATCAGGCATTCTTCTTACTTGCCTCCATGGCGACAAAGTTCAACGATGCATCAAGGACGTTCATGATGGGGCAGGTGGAAATCATTCCAGCGGACGAGCTCTGGCTTTAAAGATTAAGCGACAAGGCTTTTTCTGGCCGACCATGCAGGAGGACTGCATTCAATATGCTTGGAAATACGAGTACTGTCAGCGACACGCCCCGATGATTCATCAACCAACAGAGTTTCTGACGACGGCAGTCCCTCCTTACCCATTCATACGATGGGCAATGGACATAGTCGGACCGATGATCTCCTCTCGTCAACGCAAGTACGTGCTCATCATGACTGACTACTTCACCAAATAGGTCGAAGCCAAGGCGTTCGCCGACATTACAGCCACCAAAGTACAAAGCTTCATCTGGAGATACATCATATGCCGACACGGCCTCCTTTACGAGATCGTTACTGATAACGGCCCCCAGTTCAGATCGAAGAAAATTCAAGCTTTCTGCGACAAGTGGAAGATTTGCCTCAACAAGTCGACACCACGTCATCCGCAAGGCAACGGACAAGCCGAAGCAACCAACAAGACGATCCTGGACGGCATTAAGAAGCGTCTCAATGCGAAGAAAGGTTTTTGGGCAGATGAACTAGACGGCGTGCTTTGGTCTCATCGCACAACTCCAAGAACTGCAACCGGGAAAACTCCTTTTTTACTTGCGTACGGATGCGAAGCTATGGTCCCTGCGGAGATCAACGTCGGAAGCCTACGAAGAAGAGTTCTTCCGAGTATTCCCGAGATAAACGCAACAATGTTGATCGATAATATCGACACATTCGAAGAAACACGCAATCAAGCGTTGCTCCGAATGCAGAACTACCAGAATCAGGTAGGTCGGTACTACAACAAAAAAGTACATAATCGACATTTCGACAAAGGCGACCTGGTCCTTCGAAAGGTCTACGAGAACACCAAAGAAGAGAATGCCGGGAAACTCGGCGCAAACTGGGAAGGACCATACATCATCACTAACGTAGTGAAGCCAGGAGTTTACCGGCTCGAAGTCTTGGACGGCGAGTTGATTCCACGAGCCTGGAACTCACTCAACCTCAAAAGATATTACAGTTAGATCGGCACCTCCTCGAGGTCGGCATCGTAAAAAAAAAAAGAAGGGAATAGTCCCTATGAACTACGAAGCGGTTTGATCCCCGAAAGGGGTACGTAGGCAACATATCTTCGGACGGTGCAACTGCTCCCCCTCCCAAAACGGGGGGGGGGGGGGGGGGGGGGGGGGGGGGGGGGGGGGGGGGGGGGGACTTCAAGACGTCTTCATTTTGTAAGTGATTCAATAATTCAATAAAATCTCATTTTCTAAAAATATTGTGTTCATTATCATATCGGCATCCTGGCCAGATGCTCGATCCGCCTAAAGCTAAAGTATGATCCACTTTAGCTTGGCAACTTAAAGCCAAGTCCGCCTTGCATTCTACAGTTTTACCTGTTTTCTATATTCGAGTCATGCGTTGTTATCAGCCAAGTCAGTCTTGTATCCGCATTCGACTCGGATACTTCTAAGTGGTACCGATGAATCAACGCCGACCTGAATCGCACATCGGGTATTCACACTTAGAAGCGAACTGGTACGAACAATCATAAGCCGGGCCTCCCGCATGTTCGTATTCACACTTCAAAGCTAGAGCCAGAATCTATACTGCAATTCTTAAGCCATGCGGAATATGTAAACCGACCTGATCGCAGTTTGTATTCGACTTAAGAGATTTTCTAAGTATCGAATTCATGCCTATCTAATTCGTTTGTTCGTTTAATACTTAGAAATTTAAATCGCACAAACTTAAGCCGATACCACATCGCCGTTGTGTTCAGATTTTCAACTCATAAAATGTCAAGTTTCTTAAAGACTTTCATCTAAATAAAAGCCAGAACGGCACGAATACATCAGGGAACACGATAGATTACAGAAAAAGAGAAAAAAGCTAAACTTCAGTTTCTTCCTGAATTTCTCCCTCTTCCTTATCGGCCTCTTGACCGTCTCCCAGCTCGGTGTCTTCGCCTTCTCTTGCACGTCGCCCATCTTCTATACCGTTCCTATCGGTTTCTGGGTCATCTTCCATGTTGGCTCCCTCTAACGAAACACCACTCGAAACCTCGAGAAAAATCTCCGGCTCGGGAACTTTAAGCTCATCAGACATGAAGCTAACTTCTTCAAAGACATCCTGCTCTGCCTTGCTATCCACAACCATTTTCTCCACATTTTCCTCGATCGAAGTCGGGAAAGAGTAACCCTGCCTACGGACGATTTCAAGGGCCCTTTTCGCACCGGCCCATTGAGCCGTAGTTGAAATAAGCTCTTCGCTTTTCTCCTTGCGAGATAGCGATTCCTTCACCTTCGTCACCAGGCCGGCATAATGGTTATTCACAGGAACAGCCACACGCTTAGCCGCCTCTTGACCAAAGGCAAATTTTGCTTCTTCAGCCGCTCTGCGCTCGGCCTCAAACTTCTTCTCGGTATCGGCCCTCTCCTTTGTAATCTGTTTCACCACTCGGTTCAGCAGATGCCCGTATTGCGCCCTCGAGCTCGGCGTTCTTTTGTTTTTCAGCCTCAAGGGCCTCTTTCACGGCTTCAATCTCCGTGTGATCGGATTGACACCTTTTGGCATCACGATCGTACTCGCATAACGTCGTCAGTGCGGTACTCAGAGCCTGCATTCGTAAACATCATCAGAACCGATAATATGTAAGGGAAATAGAAGAGAGCAGTAAGAGAAATTTACCCTGGCCTGATCGTTGGCGAAGCGCGCGATTGCCTCGCTACGAATAAAGCTCCGAGGGTCCATCGCAGGAAGATCCGGATGATCCCTCAAACGGAGAAAATAGTCGAGACAGGATTCCGGATCGCTCACCAATGGACCAGTCCCTCGATAGTCATAGGAAAATCCAAACCGATGAAGCTGTCGATCGATCCGAGGTCTCTTCGACCGTTGCAAATTCTCAGGAGCATCGTCCGCATCCTGCCCATCTTCACCTGCGGACTCTTTCAGTTCGGCCTTCTTCCGGGCCTTCTCTGCCTTCCTTGCAGCTCTCTTATCGGCTGACTTCTTTGCCTTGGCCGAATCTCTATCTCTTTTGTCGGCAGCCGCTTTGGCCTTGGCCAGATCACCTTCTGGAACAACCGGATTCCCGTGCTGTTCTAAAGACCCTGACGGCGGGGAATTTTGGGCCTCCTTGGCACCCGGAGATTCAAACATCATTTCGAGGTCGGCAGATAAATTTTTGAGTGGGCGAGATTTCATCTTGTCGGTCCGGTTTTGGTGTCTAAGTAGAGTAACTGCAATTAGAAAAGTGTCAGCCGACCTTACAATTCACAAGGATAAGCAAAACAAGTTGAACCAACCTCTTGTCCTCTCGATCCTCTCTTCCGTAATATCCGGCCAGGTGATTGCGCTGATCGCCGCAAATCGTTCGGAAATCTTGTAAATATCGAGGGGGTCGTCAACAAATGGAAGATGCCTATTACCTGTAAAATTAAAGATACCGATCAGATAAGTTCACAACGTGATCTTAAACAATTCTTTAGGTCAGACGTGTCTCTACCCATGACCTCCGCCCATTTCGTTCGAATCTCGATGTCTCGGTCAATAATGGAATGCTCGTTCACCAGCACGAAGAAATAATAATCCCTCCAATCGTTGACCTTCGATTTATGACCACCTGTGACTATGTTGAACCGGGTCTTCATGCTCGTATAGTATGATCCTCGGTTCCTTAAATTTTCCTTTGTCCTCCTGGTATTCGTCATCGCATCAAAAGCAGCCCGACTAAGAGGAATGTTATGCCTGGTCGACATCACCAGCATACTAACGATCAAACGGATTGTCGAATGAGAGAATTGCGAGATCGGCATCTCCTTGTGATCGGCAAACTCCAGCAGCAGTATTGGAAGAGGGAACCAGAGGTGAAAATCCCTGAAAAAGCATTCATAGACGCAGAACCATCCCTCCGGAGCGTCCCATGGTCGTTCTGACGGGCTCGGTATCATAAAAATGACTTCGGGGCCGATATCACACTCTTCCTTCAATGTTACCAAAGACTCCATAGTCGATTTTGTTGGCAATACCCCAAGGAGATTATCACAGTCGGTTTTGGTTTCGGCTTGCCTTTCTTCCCCTTGACCTTTTTAACAGGAGGATTCAAATCGACAATCCCGAACTGATTCGCTTCATCTTCGGCAATGAGTGTATTCAGCTCGTCGGAGATGTCCATCTCGTTCGATCCGCCCCTCTCGTCCGTCTCATCTCACAGTTCGGGGATCAGGAACGGTTCCCTCGTCGACGCTTCACCGTTCCTTAAAACAGCACCAACCTGATCCGCGTGGAAACGCTCGGCCGCTGCCCTCTGATTTTCCTCTCTGACTCGCTCCTGGAAAGCTCGATCTAACGCGGATAACTCGCTAGCATCAGAGGACCGATCTGACGCTATATTGTTCACGATCTCTTTCCCCTTTGATCGGCCTCTCATGGCCTGGTCGTCTTTTTCCATCTGAAGAAATTCTTCTAGAGAAACACCGATCTCATCGGCTTTCTCCTTAGCCGATATAACCGCTCTACCCTCTGGTCGGCTCTCGCAGATCTTCACACACTTGCTCATATCTGACTATTACGACGTTTTCGCAAATCGGAGAAATCGAGCGGTTGAGAACGAACGAAACGCGGCGGAGGTTTGATCGGAAAAAACTTTTAGCTAAAAATAAGCAAAGAACAAGGAGAGAGAAGAGAGCAAACCTGATTTCAACAGAGTTTCGCTAAGAATGCAGAAGTGAAGAAATGAGAGTCGAAGTCCTCTTATTTATAAGAGGGTCTGGACGGTTATCGAGAGTCATCATGAGCTCGGCGACCTTTCATATTTTTTCTACATACTTTTAATCGGCCCCTTCGCATCCTCCTGCTAGGGTTTGACACGTGTCAACCCTAGTTCTGCATACACGGGCCTGGGCCTAATCTACATTATTTTTAGGCGGAAACTTTTCGCGCCCAAAATTACAATCTGGTCCTCATCATCGCGCCGATCAGAAGCCCAGGTAATACTTTCATTTATATTTCTAACTCTTTTGCAGCCGACCAGAATTCACATCGAGCAGCATTTCTTTAAATTCGATAAGCAATGCATCCTCACTTGCCGAACTGGGGGGGGGGGGGGGGGGGGGGGGGGGGGGGGGGGGGGGGGGACTTACTGTTAGAGATGAGATTTGTGCCGTCTCTAACAAGCCCGATATGAATTCTAAGCGGCCCGTCTAACAAGTTCCAGGTCGACAACATAAATGGAAATCTTCTATTTATTGATGATCCGGAGAAAAAGGAAACTCCTTGCCGACAAGAGTTTCCTATTCCAAACAGGTTGAAGACCGACCTGATCGGCTATAAATGCAGGAAGACCTCGACTTCTCAAAACATCCGAAAATCATTGATCAAGACCTAGAGCAAACTAAGCAATCAGATTGTTCTAGCTTTTGGTTTACTTTCCTTAAGAGTTTTTAGGTCGGCGTTCTTATTCCGACGACCTAAACACCGTTGTATTCTATCAAGCTCCGGCTTCTTCTAATAAAAGATCTCTTTAAAACCCTCAAACCCTAGTTCTTTCGTAGATCGAACTTGAGTTTTCACAATAAGCTTAGAGATTATGATATATAGATAATAGATATAGTTCCAGTATTATTATCTAACTAATATGTATAAGATTTGAAACTAGAAAAATTCCCTCAAATGCACCTAATCTAAGTTTTTGTTCCATATATACACTAACATTCTAAAAAATTCCTTCCATAGCATTTTGTACATATTAATCTTAGTTAGACAAAACATTAGTTAATAAAAAAAAGAAGGAAGATAATGTACAAACAAATGTATCAATGGCCAAGACTGATCTGAAATCAAATCATTTGTTTTGTTTAGTATCACTCTTCTCATTTGATTGTGATTTGTGATTGTGAATCTCTTAGAATTTTGGGGGTTTTTTATGGGAAAGTGATTTCATGATTTAAAGCTCAAAATCATATAATGATTGATAGATCTGATATAATTGGGTGAAAAACTCAAGAAACCCGAGCTAAAACAACAACAATGGTGAAAAAAAAATCAGCAGAAATTAGGGTTTGGATGTCGCAGAAGTGAGGAAGAAGATGAAAGTAAATTTAGGAAGATATTCTAATATTTTAGGAAGACGTTCCTAAAATATATAAATTAAGAAAGTCATTACATGTAATTATGAATGCCTTCGTAAATCGTATAATTGATTATTATTTTTGTTAATTTATACAACTCAAATTTAAGAAGCATTTCCACAATTCAAGAAACCCTTCCACAATTCAGGAAGCCCTTCCACAATTTAGGAAATTATAAAAAATTTAAGAAGGCTTTCCTAAACCATATGAAACGATGTTCAATTCTAGTATTTGGAAGACATTCCTAAAAAAATCACGAAACATTAACAGAAAAAACCATTTAAAAAGACTTTCCTAAAGGGTAAAATCAGAAAACTCAAATGAAAAATGTTAGGGGTGGAAATTTTTTAGTTTTCCTGTTATATTTGTCCTGAAAACTTATTTTCAGTGTAATTTTGGAAATTGCCCTTGAAACTATAGTAAAACCTTTATAAATTAAAAACTTTGAGACCTTGAAGATTTATAAAAAAAATATTAATTTATAGTGATTATTAATTTATAGATATATTATTTAGTTGATAAACTATTTTTAGGACTAACAAAAAATATTAATTTATCGAAATATTAATGAATCGAATATTAACTTATAGAGGTTCTACTGTATAAAAGAACTGTCTTAATTAAGATTATATTTACTTATTCACACAACTGTACAAAAATAAATTCTGAAAATAAATTTGGAGTAAAAATTTGAAGAAGTTCAACTATTCTTTTTTAATATTTTATCAATTCATCAAATCCACCAAAATCATAACAATAACAATAAATTTGGTGATCTACTCCAAATTTCATCAATTTGCAGTTCAGCTATTCTCTTTTTTTATATTAACTTTTGTGAATCTAATAGATTTGGAGAAATTGAATCTAATATATTTAGACCCCTCTTTGTCTCCGTAAGTCTTTGAAATCTTCCTTCTTTCCTAGCCTGTCACTAATTAACAGACCTCTCCACGTACGCTAATCCAATAAACTCGAACGTTGTAAACTAAAATAAAATGTATTGGACTTTTAAAATCTAAGAATACAAAATGGACCAAACATGAAATAAACATTTAGCTACGAATACGATTTTAAAATACATGAGTTCGCTAGCCAAAATATTTGTATATGGCCGATTCGCAACGACCAACGACCGTGTTGGTTGAGCAACGACTGTCGGTTGAATAATAATTTAACTGTGAAAAACAAAAACTGTCAGTCACCTTGCAAACGCTTTAAACTTTGAGCAACATTCATAAATAAATATTTGTTATTAATATACGCCAATACCAAACTGAATCTTAAATCATAAATAAATATATTCTATTACTTGAGATTAAAATGATATAACATAAAATAGTAGTATGTTATATTATTTATTTTTTAACTGAAGCACGGCCCTGCTCAGAAGCCAAAGGGCAAAGTAACAATTGGCACACATTTTAAATTCTTTTCTCCAACCCAGCCTTAAGTTTTTTCCTTTGATCAAGATGATCCCTGAAACTCCCATGGTGTCTATCTATGTATCAGAGAACACGCATAAGGAAAGGGCCTATGTGACGTTCTTGGCCGGTAATGGAGACTATGTGAAGGGAGTGGTGGGATTAGCAAAGGGTTTGCGTAAGTGTAAGAGTGCTTATCCTCTTGTTGTTGCTATCTTGCCTGATGTTCCTGAGGAACATAGAGAGATCTTGAAGTCTCAAGGCTGTGTCGTGCGTGAGATCGAGCCTCTCTATCCTCCGAACGACCAAGTCTCATATGCAAGGGATTATTACGTCATCAATTACTCAAAACTGCGAATTTGGAACGTAAGCATTAAGCGCACACATATATATATATACCTCAGTAAATGAAAACTATATTTCGATTGCTTGTATATGTCTCTATTTTTAAAGTCAACAAGTCAATAGTAATTACAAATGATTTTCACTATTTTAGTGTGTTTATTCAAAACTTTTCCGGATTTTGTAAGGTAACACAAACAACTTGCTAATTTTGTTAGTACTTCTTTAACTTACAAAATGTAATCTATTTTCACATCCCAACGCAAGCACAGACTTTTGTGTTTGAAACAATTAAGACTGTATGATAGTGTACGGCCTTTATATATAAATGTAATAATGTATAAACATAATACATATGTAACATTTAATAGAGTAAAAAGTTACTACTTAGTGCATTTTACTTTTATAACTTGTAGTTTAAGGAGTACAACAAGATGATTTACTTGGACGCAGATATTCAAGTCTATGACAATATCGATGACCTCTTCGATATGCAAGATGGCTATTTGCACGGCGTCTTGAGCTGTTTCTGCGAGAAATTTTGGAGCTGCACGCCACTCTACTCGATCGGGTATTGTCAGCATTGTCCAGAGAAGGTCACATGGCCGAACGAGATGGGACCTTCTCCTCCTCCTCCATACTACAACGCCGGTATGTTTGTGTTTGAGCCTAACACTTTGACTTATGAGAATCTCCTTCAGACCCTCCAGGTCACACCACCTACCCCATTCGCTGAGCAAGTGAGTCGTCTATATAGTTAGATTATAAATTTGGGGTCTTAGTATGATGTGAGATTTTTGGTTTGGACTTTGACAGGATTTTCTCAATATGTTCTTTGAGAAAGTTTTTAAACCGGTCCCTCCGGTTTATAACTTGATTCTATCTGTGCTTTGGCGCCATCCGGGGAGTGTTGACTTGGAGAGAGTCAAAGTTGTTCACTACTGTCCACCTGTAAGCACTTTGTTTTCTCTTAGACTATAATGGGACAATAAATCATTTTCAACTTTCCCTAACTTAACAATCCCATATGAATTTTAGAAAACTTAGATATTAATCTTTATCTTTATCTAAAAACAATACCATGAGAATTTTGTCCTTTTATCTTTATTATTATTATTATTATTGATGAAATTAAAATGATCATAGGGATCCAAGCCATGGAGATACACAGGAGACGAGCCAAACATGAAGAGAGAAGATGTAAAAATGTTAATTAAGAAATGGTGGGATATTTATGACGATGTTTCCCTTGATTTCAAACCAAAAAGCCCAAATAAATTGATTTCGAAGTCAAATATTATAACTTCAGTACCCGAACAATCAGTTACCTATTCTCCTGCTCCACCTTCCGCCGCACGAGAGGTCTTAAGCACAAGTACACAAGACTATCTTTGAAGCAAGTTGGTGTGTTTTGATTCTCATCTTTGTGTGCTCTTTTCTTCTTCTTTTGATATATCTTGATCCTTATTTTTGTATTTGTTGTTTGTGGTTTGATTATTTGTTTTTTTATAGTACTGTGTGCCAAAAATTATTTCTCTTCAAACTATCTTGTTTTTTATATTTTGGTATAATAATCGTATAAAAACATATTTTTTTTTTGTCAACAGCCTTATGCTTCTAAAACGATTCTGTAAACCAAGTTGGTGGAATTAGGTTTATATATTTTAGCTGGTAAATGCATGAACGAGCACTCCTTGCTAGCTTGTCTGTCTTCGTGTTCTGCGCATATGGTATGTGAGCTAACAAAAAAGAAACAAATTCTTTTTTTGCTGGTATCGTATTCCTCCAGATGTATTGCGAGTGCTAACCTCTCTGTTGGGTGAGACACCATCTTCACCAATCCGGAACAGTCTGTAAGAAAGGTCATCTCCAATCTCCTTGCATCAAGCATATTGTGCATTGCCCATATCAAAGCCTCTAATTCTGAATGTAGAGCCGATGTACTTTGACCGACATTTTTTGCACCATTAATGTGCCCAATACTCCATTTTCTTGACAAAACCATCCTAGTCCTAAGTGTGGGCTAGATTGTTTTCATGACCCATCCGTTTGACACGTCAAAATACTCCTATAATCTATTATTTCCCGTGTCACGTCTGGAGCCACTTTCATGATATCCATCTGTGTTTCCTCCCAAGCCTTTGCCTCTATTGTTGCCAGTCTTACTATCTCCTGTGGGTCCCGATTGATATTCGGACTTTTTTATCATTTTGCATTTTCCAAATGTATCATAGTAATCATGAAAAAACTTTCATATCTTCATAATTTGGCAAATGCCAGAATAGTGTTGCCATATTGGAGTAGAACGCGTCTGTCAAAAAATCATTTAAAAGTGTGGAAATAACCGACAACACCCATACTTAGAAGGCCGATAAACATTCAAAAAATGTATGATTGATTATCTTTCGGTTTGCTCCACATCAAATACATTGAAGATCACAATGAATTATTTTTAGTGTAGATGTTGATACATAAATATTAACAATCAAATATTTATAAATATGAATATTAAAAAGATCAGATCTATCTTTGGAAAAACAAAGTATCGAATATCTACTTGACAAAAAAAAATATTAGTTACAAATTTTACATTACTTTTTCTGCAATCCAAGTTTTTGATTTATTTCAATATTAAAAAAAATTGAATGAAACTGAAAAGGTAAACAGTAAATATATTTATACAAACTGTATGCAAAAATGAAAAATAAAATTCAAACTAATTCGTAATTCCTGATATATATATATATATATATTATAATAAAAAAATTACTCCCTTAGTACTCTCTGATTTATATTTGATTTTTGAATAAATCGTTAGACTTGAACAGACTGTCCGATTAACGAATAGTAAGTTTCTGAATAGAGCTTTTTACTTATCAACAAAATAGAAACGAACAGTTTTAAAAAAAAAAAACATATACAGGTTGTGGAGGTCACGTGATTGTGAAAAGCGTTTAATCATTCGTGCGCCGACTTATTCCTTGTAGGAGTCCGGAGGTTGGACACATGATTGATTTACCTCTCATCAGCTCTCACAAAGTACAGGTAAATATTTAGTTGCTTACCTCTTCAGTAGTCCTAACTTCAGATTACTGTTTGTTCATTTTTTTAAATGTTTTAAGTTTTGATTTGAAAACATAAAAAACTTTCGTAACAGTTGTTTTAGTTTTTTTGGGTAAATTGTTGTAGTTGATTTTTTTAAAAAGGTTTTTTTTTAAATTAAATATGGAAGTTCAAAATTTTAGACCCATAATTTTCTCAATATTTGCAATTACTTTTAAAAATTTCTATTTAAAAAAATATACCTCCATCCCAAAAGAAGATTTGAATCTTAGAAAAATGTTGCACCAAGGCTTGAGTGAAAGAAAAATGCCATAGATTCACTTGAATAAAGTCCAAATAGAGAGAAAGTGGTGAATCGAACTCTAGCTACCGAGCAGAGAAATTACAACATACTTGCTCGAGTAGGATCAAAGTGAGAAAGTTGTGATTCAGATTAGAGTTTACTCAATACGGGAGACAGCCGGTTTAATAAAAATGATGATCCGAATTAAAAAAAAAAAATTGTGATCATTCTTATAATTAGTACTCAAATCTAAATAAAATCTTTCAGTACGTTAATCATAACATAATTTATAGTATTACTTTGTGTGAATCTAATAGCTTTGGAGAAATTGGCCTAGAGAGCCAAACCTTATGTGTCTTCTTCAGTCTTTGAAACCTTCCTTCTTTCCTTCCTAGTCTCTGTGATTCTGTCCACCGTGAAATCACTAAAAAAAACTCCACGTACGCTACTCCAACAAACTCGAACGAATGTATTGGAATAAAAAATGGACCAGAAAATGATTCAAACATTTAGCTATAAATACGATTTTAAATAGATGAGCTAGCTATTTGAACAAAAAAAAAATAATAGATGAGCTAGCTAGTCGTTGGAAAACGGTATTTTTATATGGCCGATTCGCAAAAAGACTGTTGGGTGGAATAAATGCAATTGCGTAATTTTCGTCGCATCTTTATCATGTGCTTTTTTATAACAAAAATATCTAAAGCATGTGCTGATTCAAATTAAAAACGAAAACTGGCATCTTGTAAGTTGTCAATGCCTTAAAACTTTAAGCAATCTATTACTAAACCAGAATATTACTTAATAAAAATAAATAACAAATAGTTATAGGTTTTGAAGATAAATCTTTATTAAAATTCAAAGGCTGATCGATTATAAAAGTGACAGCAATTTAAAAGTTTTGTCGAAGTGAATTAAAAATTTTGTGAATAATTTATTAGAAAGTTTAGAAATAGGGAGTTTTCTAAGAATTTTAGACTAGTCCTGTAGCATCCGTATCCGAAAAGATGTGGAATGATCATACCGGACAGGGCGTTGTCTGAGGAAAAATCGAGTCAAGGGTCGGATATTGGCTGGGAAATAGAGGTTCGGACTATGGTCGGGTAATGACCGAGAAAATAGTCGGATGTGGGCTGGATAGTCGAGCCGGATGGACCATATCCGAGAGAAAACAGGGTCCAGTCCGTGGGAAATGGGATTTATCCGAGTGCAGTGGGATTTATCCGAGAGTCTGGGAGGTTAGTCCGAGTGTCAGTGCACTGTCTCCGAGGGAGAAAGGAAAACCTCCGAGAGAAATAGAGGATTAGCTGAGGTGGGACAAGTTGTCCGAGAGAAATAGGAATATCTAGGTGAAAAATGGAAAACACCTCGGATAAAGACGGTTTATCCGAGTGGGAAGAGATTTGGGCTGTGGGCCAAGTATTTGGCCAGCTATTTTGGGGTTTATCGAAGGAATGGTCGAGCCGGTACAGGGAATAGCCGAGAGAATCGAATCGGACCGGGATAAAACTTACTGGAACCAGGAAAACGTCGGATAAATCCGGGTTATCTAGGGTTTTGCAAGTATTTAAGGGATTTTGAGACTTTTCTCGGGAGAGTTGTGTTTATTCAAGAGCAATAAAGCAAATAAAAAGAATAGTCGAGAGAAAACCCTAAGAAAAGCAGTTTATCCCGAGGACATCCGAGAGAGATCAGGTTATCGCCGAGCAGAACCGACCATCGCCAAGATAAATTGGTAAGCGATCGTGTATTTCCCTAAGTGTTGAGTTTTCATCGGATAATCTCGAGCTAATAGCCTTATTTTGTGGGGTTTCTGAGGGAAAACAGAGTTTGGCTCGAAGAAAGGTGAACAGATCGAGAGATAGCCGAGGGGATAAGGATCGGATCGTACGGGCAGCCAAGAGATTCTTAGGGAGATCGGATATCTTCGTTTTGGTGCGGTTTTCATCGGGATTTCTTCTGACCAATCTGTTTCCAGCCTTGTTTAAGGTGAGTGCGTGACTGTAGTTGGTGTCTAGGACCGTAGGATTGCTAGGGTTGAATGTTTGCATGTTGATTGTGTGATTTCCATGCTATGTGTTTAGAACTGATAAGCAATCCTTATGTTATGATATATTGTGGTGTTTACCATGGCATATATGATGTTTAGCTAACCTCAGGGTAATCCGGATCATGTACTAGCTTAGGGGATGTGGGATTCTCGCTGAAGTAGACATGAGTCTTAAAAAGGGATTGATCTTGGTTGGTTAGGCTAGATGTTCATGGTCGTTTGATATTGTTATGTCTATTGCGAATTGATTGTGTTGAATGTTGAATCCAAAAGTATGATTGTGTGTTTGGTACTGACCAGGTGTTACGGGATGACCGTACTCACTAAGTATTTGTGAAATACTTATGCCTCTCATCTTGAGTGTGCAGGTACTAAGCAGTAAAGGGGCGAGACCAGGCGGCAGTGATGGATATGGATGGATCGGGACTTGGTTTTATTATGTTTAAGACTTGTGTTTAGGGTCTTATGGCTTTGGTGTTTGACTATTTAGGTTGCTAGATGATCAGTTGTAATCTTTAGCGAACCTTGTGCTTTTGTTTAAGTTAATCCCAAATCCTGTTAAGTGATTTTATGCAAGTTAAATGAAAGAAATGAGTTGTTTTATATTCCGCTGTGTATTGATAAGAAAGAATAAGAATGAAGAAAAAGTTTAAAAATATGGCTAAGTATAGAAACGGACTTAGAGGATGTAGTGGAATACAGCCGCAGTACGGTTTACCGGGTTGGGTTACCACAAGTCCTTTATTTATGATTTTGATTGTTGGTTGCAGCAAACTCTCTTTCCTTTATTCTTTAAAAATATTTTTCATATTTCAAATATACTGATTTAGTGGAGATTTTCTATTATCCACAAATACATTCGTTTTACTTGAAGAGATCTGTGTAATTTAAACCATCTTGGTGGGCTTTGTTAAACTATAATCAAATCTCGTATAAGTTAGCTACATATTTATATAAGTTAGTTACTTGATCAAAAGACACATATGTTCTGTTTTAAGATTGTGTCTCTATGTCTTTTCTTATTACACAAACACATTATTTCGTTTGTATAAGTAGTAGATCGAGTTTTTGTTATTTGCATCACAAAAAAAAAAAACGAGTGTAATACATTCAAGTATCAATACAAGTTATGATTACATTTGATACTCTGTTTTTTTCTTTCACTTCGTAAATACATCAAACACAAAACATCAACAGGCTTGAGTTATTGATGGATAAGCCTTCTCATTTCACCTCCAACAATAAGTCCCTCCCCCACCCCAGTTTGTCGAGATGATTGCAAATTATCTCGAGCGGCAGAAGTTCCATTCAACTGGGACATCTTTGAAAGGATTTCCGTCCTTAAGAGTGGCAAGGTTGACAGCTCGAGGAAGCCTCACCATTTATATACGATCTTGGAGTTTGGTATCATCGACAGAGATACAAAGAGCAGAGTCCACGATTGGGACAGTATTTTTTTTTTTATATAAAATGCAACATAACATCTGTTGGCAATTATGACCTCGGTCTTTTCTCGGCTCGGAGGCTTAGCCTGGTAGTTGATTGTTCTTCTAAATATTAGTGCTCCTTTTTTTATATTTAAAATATACTGACACATGATTTCTATTCTTTTACTCCGCAAAGAAAGTTGATCTTGAAGAGGATCCTTTCAGTTTCGATATAGACGTTTCCAAGCTTAGAGACCTTAGCCAGAGGCTCTGGCCTGTGAAAGATAAGAAAGGTTCGTACGAGAAGAAATCTAGGGCTCCATGCTCAAAGGTTAAGCAAATGTCAAAGCCGAAGCCAAGTAGTTTTCCTTGCCTTGTCTATGTTTCCCTTTTTCTTGACTGAAGACTCGTTGTTGATCTTTACTTGCATTCCTTTTCAGTTCTCAAACCAATCGAGAGGAAGATGGGACTGAAAAAAGGAGCAGAGCATCTGTGGTCGAAGTCTCCATTCCATTGCGGTCTCCTGCGAAGAGGTGAAGTCAAATCACTCGTCAGAACCTATTTCGGTGGATGACGAAGTCGTTGAGGTTTCAGCGAGTGATGGAGTTCAACCAGAGACAGAAAGGTATTTTTTCACTTTGTCGTTTTTGCTATGCTTTCTTACTGTTTTTTTACTTGTTTTCACAGTTTTAACAGAACTGCTGCGCTAAAACGGGTTAAGCAGGCCACAGCAAAGAAGGCCAAAAAAGTCAAAATGAGCTGAAGAAGCTCGCCAGGATAAGGCAGCTGTTAGTAACACATGACTTCTTTCCAAATTCGTGGACGAGGGGGGGGGGGGATTCCTCCCCAAATCAGTCCATCTTCTCACGAGCCAACCTCTACTGCATGGGGCAGATAGACAGGGCTACATTCAATGTTCCCCAGGATCCTAAGGCGAACGAGATGCAGATCAAGAGGCGGGCTTCGTGACGCCTAACATTCACATTAAGAATGAGATGGAAGACGTCAATCCAGAGGGGTTTGCTGAGGTGAAGCCAGAGATGCAAGATGATAAAAGCTGTAATCTCAACCACTTTAAACTCTGGTGGGATGAAGAAACCCCAGCGATGTTTGATCACGATTTTGCTGCTAATCTCACGGTGCAAGCCGAATCCTAGATGGGGAGCCCCCTTGAAGGAGGTGAAACACGTGGATAGTATCCGTGAAGCGGCTCAGCATTTCATTCAGATTTTTATTTTTTAAATTTGGCGGCGCGATGCGCTTTCATCATATTTTGTTTAATCTTAAGAGGGCTTATATATCTTTCAGAGAATAGGGATTTACTCGTCGTATGACCGTCGTCTTTGTCTTGAGGAGATGAAAGTCGAGAGCAGCTTTACCAAGATTCAAAGACTTTGGGAAACCGAAGATAGAGCTAAAGATCTCACCTTGAGGCTGAAGTCTGCAATCTTAAGGTTAAAGCGGCAGAATCATCTCGACTTCGAGAAGAGTTGGCCGTTCTCAAAGCACGTGTTGAGCACCTTGAAAAGAAGAGTGCAAACGATGCACAAAAAGTGACTGGTAATAAGGAGAGGCTTCACAAGTCTCGTGAGGACGCAACCCATTATGTGGCAGACGAGATCTACCAGAACGCTTTGTCTTGATATATACCGCGGATAGAGCGGATGATGGTATCTCTGGCTCAAAGAGAGGAGATTGAGGCGGCTATCATTGGTATTGGAAAGAATGAATCCATGATAGCCTATCTGGAGCATATGCAGTCCCAAGGATGGGATATCCCCGCCGAGATAATTCTGGCTTTCAAAGCGAAGCTAGCGGAATGGGAAGCAAAGGGTAATCAAATTGACAAAGTGGTTATAGCCGATGATGACTTCGGTACGCCAAACAGGTTAGACTTTTTGTTTCGTCTCAGTGACTTTTCTTTAGATGATAATTGGGTTATTCATATGTGAAAGGAACATTAACTAATATATAAGAGATTTGGATCAATCCACTCATTGTAAATTAGTTTTGGGTTGAAAGTCCATAAGATTTAACATGATATTAGAATCTGATCTACATTATCTCATTGTACGGTCCAGAAGTGGTATCTTCTCCTTAATCCGAAATCGATGACCATAGCAAAACTAATGGCTAGAATAACTATTATCTCAAGAGAGAAGAATATTAAGATTATTAGGAATTAATAGATCATAAAGCATCTTTATAAAATGTGTGTAAGATATGTCAATAAAGTTGAAAAGAATTTTAATTAATATATAAGAAATTTAGAGTAATTCCCTTATTATATCTATTGGTTTTGGATTGAAAATCCAGAAAACTTAACAAATTATGTTTTTAATATTTAATTTCACACTTAATGGAATGCATGTATTGATTTAGTGTAGTTGAAAGACCACTTCATCGAGATAACAATTAAATTACACTTCTCACGCCTATATAATCAAATGGTTTCATAGAACCTACTCAGAAACAGCCTCGCGTTTTAAATTCTCTTCGCATTTTAAGTTTTTTTGTCATATCAAAATAACCCCTCAAAGTCCCATGGTCTCAATCGATGCATCCGAGAAGGTGCATAAGGAAAATGCCTATGTAACGTTTTTGGCAGGTAACGGAGACTATGTGAAGGGAGTGGTGGGATTAGCAAAGGGTTTGCGTAAGGTTAAAAGTGCGTACCCTCTTGTCGTTGCTATCTTGCCTGATGTTCCTGAGGTACATCGGGAGATCTTGAAGTCTCAAGGCTGTGTCGTGCGTGAGATCGAGCCTCTTTATCCTCCTGATGACCAGGTCTCATATGCAAGGGACTATTACGTTATCAACTACTCGAAGCTTCGAATTTGGAACGTAAGCATCTTGAAATCTTGAAAAAAACTAAAACTCAATGCATTTGTTTTCTATAATATGTTGAGATCTGAATTTATATTATATTGTTAAACTTTGTAGTTTGAAGAGTACAAGAAAGTGGTTTTCTTGGACGCGGATATTCAGGTCTATGACAATATAGACGAGCTCTTTGATTTGCCAGATGGTTACTTGCACGGCGTGTTAGGCTGTTTCTGTGAGAAAACATGGAGCCACACGCCGCAGTACACAATCGGATATTGTCAACAGTGCCCGGAAAAGGTGACGTGGCCCATCGAGATGGAATCTCCTCCTCCTCCTCCGTACTACAACGCCGGAATGTTTGTGTTTGAGCCTAACCTTACTACTTACGAGAGCCTCCTCCAAGCTCTCAAGGTCACACCACCTACCGAATTTGCAGAACAAGTGAGTTTTATAATATGATTAAATATTCGGGTTAAAGTAATGCAAATTATATACTTTTTAAAATGTTATGATTCACACTTGGCTATTGAGAATATAAAAGATATATTTTCGGGTTTTGAATTAGAAATTCATGTAATTGGTTTTAACTTTTAATGAAATCTTCGTTTGTGTGACTTTGGTAGGATTTTCTCAATGTGTTCTTTGAAAATGTTTTTAAACCGATCCCATTGGTTTATAACCTGATTATGTCTCTACTTTGGCGTCACCCGGAGAACGTGGAGCAGGACAAAGTCAAGGTTGTTCATTACTGTGCACCTGTAGGTTCTCTCTCTCTTGCTGATACATCTCTCTTGGTTCTGATATTTTTTAATATAATCATTTTTAATATTTTATTATTGGTGACAAAATGATAGGGATTAATCCTTTTTAAATATTTTATTATTGGTAGGGATCCAAGCCATGGAAGTTCACAGGGGAAGAAGCTTTCATGGACAGAGAAGATGTCAAAATGTTGGTTAAGAAATGGTGGGATATCTACAATGATGAATCTCTCAATTTCAAACCATAAAGCTAATTAAAGAAAGAAACAGTTTCGAAATAATTTGGCATGGAAGAAAAAAACCAGATGAAGCCAAATTTTGTTGTGTTTGATTTCTATGCTTTAGGGTGTATATTTGTTTGTTTGTTTGTTTGATTGTGCGGTTAGCAATAAATTCGTCAAAACTATATAATTATTTAGCTTGAATATATTTTTAACCTTTTCATCGGCTCGAAAAGGAAAAAGATAGGGAGGTTAAACATGGAGAAAACATATTAACACCAAAAGAGTTTTCTCCATTGAATTTTGTTTTTATAAGACCAAATGGATAAGTCAGCAACAATTCGTCACTCTTTCCTTAAAAAGCAAAAGTACCAATTTTTGGACAACCAAACATTGTTCAATAGAGAAGAAATATAAGTCAGCCATGGATAGGTAGATCCAAAGTAGTTGATCTTTGAAACGTTGAACAGCTTTTTAATTAACGTTGAATAACTCGAAAAAGGGTTGAAGGTTTTATCTATCTAACTCATATAGATCAAATATTTTTGTTGTTATGAGTGTAATTTTCAAGTTTATGCAGTCTTACAAAACAGTATTTGGAGTACTAAAGATGTTGTTAAGGTATATTGTTGGAATAACAGTTTGAATTGGTTGGGTTCACAAATAGTGATTCGACAGGATATGTTCAAGACAACAAAAAGCACTTGAGGAAATATTTTCAATCTGGGTTCTGGAGCAGTTTGTTGGAGTTTAAAGAAGCAGAATATGACAACTTATCATAATCAAAATCTGAGTATAAAGCAGCTACTTTAACAGCATGTCAAGCAGTTTGGTTAAGAAAAATTCTAGCAGACATCAAGTAGGAGCAAATGAAGACGACAAAATTTTTTTGTGATAACAAGTCAACCATAGCAATGACCAAGAATCCAGCATATCATGAAAGAACAAAGCATATATCAATCAAGGTACACTTCATCAAAGACTTAGTTAATGAAGGTTATGTTGCTTTGTAGTATTGCAGTACAAGTGAGCAGAATGCAGATGTGCTAACAAATGCATTGTCTAAGAAAAATTTTGATTACTTCAGAAGCAAATTTAGAGTGTGCAAGTTTGAATCAAGGGAGAGTGTTCAAATGTGATTAAACTTGGAAGTTATTGGAATAAGTTACAAATAGTTTTAGTTTCTATTTGTTGGGTTTATTGCTTAGTCAATTTAGGAATTTTATTTTTCTTAATTATGGGATTTAAACAGTCTATAGGGTAATGGGTGTAGTTACATTTTTTCTCTTTATAAGCTATGTATTTTCTTTCATTTTAATCAACAAATAATAAAGTATTATTCAGAAAAATATTTTTCTATTTATTCTATGTTCTTTTCTTTCTCTGTTTTCTACATTGTTTATCTTGTTCCAAGATTGTGGTATCAGAAAAAAAGTTTTGATCCCTTTCATTCTCTCAAAATTAAAAGTCATGGCAGGCAATGGAGCAAATAAACAAGCTCTGGTTCCAGTGTTTAAAGGTGAAAAATATATCACCTTTGGAATCTTAAGATGAAGACACTGTTCAGATCTCAAGAACTTTGGGATATGGTGGAGAATGGATTTGAAGATGCAAATCCTGCAGAACCTGATCAGCGGTTAAGAGAGAATCTTAAGAAGGATGCAAATGTGCCATTTTTGGTCCAGACAACATTGGATAAAGACATCTTATCTAGGATCTCAGCAGTGGATACAACACATGAAGTTTGGGAAATCCTGAAGAATGAGTACATGGGAGATAAGAAGGCGATTGCTGTCAAACTACAGACACTTCGTCATCAGTTTGAAACACTTTTGATGAAGGAGAAAGAAACAATGCAAAAATATTTGGCAAGAGTTTCAGCCATTTTCAACCAGATGAAGTCCTATGGTGAATTCTTGTCAAATGAAGTTTTTGTGAGTAAATTTCTCAAAAGTTTAACTCAAAAATTTGAGTTTGTGGTTCCTGCAATCATGGAGGCAAATGATATGAGTTAATATACTTTTTACACCATGATGAGCTCATTAATTGGTCATGCGGATCGTCTTGGTAAGAAGTCTGAGAAATCTGAAAAGAAAGCTTTCCAGATGACGAGAGAGTACACTGGTCAGAAAAAACAGCAATGGTTTTGAATCTGGTAGAAGAAGAGGCAGATATGGAGGTCGTGGGGACCATGATAGAGATATATAAAGAGGTTATTATGATAACTCAAGCAGTTCTAATCAGTCCTATAACAGAGGTACCAACAAGAGCAATACTCAGTATTAATATTGCAAGAAGAATTGTCATATGCAGGCTGATTGTTGGAAGAAACAAAGAGAAGAAAAACATGCAAGGTTTGTTGAACAAGAGGATGAGCCTAGAATCTTCATGACATTCAATAGTGACGGAGTGTCAAAATTTGTGTGGTACTTGGACAGTGGCTGCCCAAATCACATGACAAGCATCAAGTCATCATTTAAGGAGTTGGATTATCACACAAACTGAGGGTGAAGCTTGGAGATGACAAAGAAGTTCAAGTGGAAGGAAAATGTATTGTGGCTATCCAGAATGATCATGGTAATCTCATACTCATCTATGATGGGGATGTATGTCTGATCTCACAGTAGCATTGGTGAAGAAGACATCAAACAATCTATACCCATTAGTGATGTCTTCTGTTGAAACAAGTGCTTTGGTTGCTAAGGTTTCAGAGGATTCAAAGCTGTGGCACTTAAGATATGAGAATCTACATGAGAATGGATTAAAGGTGTTAAATCAGATATATATGATTTCTGGTTTACCAAATATTGAATTTCTTGAGTTGTGTGAATGTTGCATATATGGGAAACAAACCCGCACGTCTTTTCCTATGGGTAAAGAAAGAAGTGCAACTCAACTTCTTGAGATTATTCATGCTGATTTATGTGGTCCTATGCAAACTGCATCTCTTGGAGAATGTAAATACTTTCTGATGTTGACAGATGGCTACAACAGGATGAGCTGGGTTTATTTTCTAGAGACTAAAGGAGAAGCATTTGAAATGTTCCAGATATTCAAAGCATTAGTGGAGAAAAAAAGTGAGCAGAAAGTCAAGGTGTTGAGAACTGACAGAGGAGGAGAGTTCACTTCTATAGAGTTCAACAAATTATGTGAGAACTAAGGGATTCATCATGAGCTTACTACAGCTTACACTCCCGAGCAAAATGGTGTAGCAGAAAGGAAAAACAGAACTGTGGTGGAGATGGGCAGAAGCATGTTGAAACAGAAGAATCTGCAAATCATTTTTGGACTGAGAGTGTGAGGACAGCAGTGTATTTGCTGAAGATTTCACCTACAAGAGCAGTTCTAAACAGAACCTCATATGAAGCTTGGTGTTGAAAACCTGGGGTAAGTCACTTAAGAGTTTTTGGAACTATTGCACATTCTCTTATTGACACTCATAACAGGAAGAAGCTTGATGAGAAATCTGAGAAATGTAAGTTTCTTGGATATTGTGCATAATCTAAAAGATATATATTATATAATCCTGTGAGTGGGAAGATTGTTGAAAGCATAAATGTTACCTTTAATGAGAAATTTGTTGGGAGTTGGCATGAAGATGATAATGGTGAACTTATGGAAATTTCCATGGACAACAATGATGAGCAGGTGGTGAATCAAAGTCCAGCAGGCTCTGAAGCTAATAAACCAACAAGTTCAGTCCTAAATTCACCTAATTATAGCAGTGGCAGTGGGTCAAGCAGCAATGAAGATGAAAGTGCATTTCAAAAAGTTCAGATCTCAGCAAGACATTTATGAGTTTTAGCATGTATTTTTCACTTCTAATCATGGAACTTTCTATGAGGCTGCAGAAAAAGAATTCAGGTGCAAATCAATGGATGGCGAGATAACATCCATAGAGAAGAAATCACACTTGGCAGCCAGTTTAGATTCCTGAAGGTAAGCACTCAACTGGTGTGAAGTGGGTGCTTAAAACTAAGTATCATGCAGATGGAAGCATTTAAAAGTATAAAGCAAGGCTGGGGGTTAAGGGATATTAGATATGCCCAAGAGTATGGAGTGGATTATGAAGAAACTTTCTCTCAAGTGGCAAGGTTTGACACTGTAAGAACTTTACTTGCATTAGGAGCTCATATGCATTGGCTAATATATCAGTTTGATGTTAAGTCGGCTTTCTTGAATGGTGAGCTACTTGAAGAGGTTTATATTGATCAGCCTGAAGATTTTGTGGTTCAAGTCAAAGAAGGATTGGTTTATAGGTTGTATAAGGCACTGTATGGGCTCAAGCAAGCTCCTAGAGACTGGTACAACAAGGTTGATTCATTTTTTGCAGAAACTGGTTTGAAAGAAGCAAAAGTGCTCTCTACGTAAAGAAACAAAATAGAGGTGATATCCTTATTGTGTGCTTATATGTAGATGATATGGTTTACATGGTTTCTAGTGCTTCACTTGTTGCATGGTTTCAAAGAATGCATGATGAAGAAGTTTGAAATGTCAGATCTGGGTTTACTGTATTTGTTTCTTGGTCTTGAGGTCAAGAAAGTGGAGGATAGTATTTTCGTTTCTCAGCATATGTATGCATCAGATTTGTTAAAAAGGTTCAACATGACATATTGCAATATGGTAGAGACTCTTATGAATGTGAATGGGAAGTTGCAGATGGACGATGGAACAGAAAAAGAAGACGCAACAAGATTCAAGAGTTTAGTTGGAGGTCTTATCTATCTAAGTCATACAAGACCATATATTTCTTTTGCTGTGAGTACAATTTCCAGGTTTATGCACAGTCCTACAAAGCAGTATTTTGGAGCAGCAAAGAGGTTGTTGAGGTATATTGCTGGAACAAGAGAGTTTGGCATATGGTACAACACAATTTCAGAGTTTGAATTGGTTGGATTCACAGATAGTGATTGGGTGGGATGTGTTCAAGACACAAAGAGCACTGCAGGAAATGTTTTCAATATTGGTTCTAGAGCAGTTTGTTGGAGTCTAAAGAAGCAGAATATGACAACTTTATCACCATCAGAAGATGAGTATATAGCAGCTAATTCAGCAGCATGTCAAGCAGTTTGGTTGAAAAGAATTCTAGCAGATATAAAGCAGGAGAAAATGAAGGCAACAACAATTATCTGTGACAACAAGTCAACCACAACAATGACCAAGAATCCAACATATCATGGAATAACAAAGCATATATCAATCAAGTACACTTCATCAGAGATTTGGTTAATGAAGATTCAATTACTTTGGAGTATTGCCGTATAAATGAGCAGAATGCAGATGTGCTAACAAAAGCATTGTCCAAGAACAATTTTGATTACTTCAGAAGCAAGCTTGGAGTGTGCAAGTTTGAATCAAGGAAGAGTGTTGAAATGTGATTCAACTTGGGACTTATTGGAATAAGTTACAAATAGCTTCAGTTTACATTTGTTGGATCTACTGCTTAGTCAATTTGGGAGTTTGATTTTTATTAAGTATAAGATATAAGGAGTCTATAAGATAATGAGTGCAGTTATATTTTTTCTCTTTATAAGCTATGTATTTTATTTCATTTTAATCATCAAAAAATATAGTATTATTCAGCAAGATATTTTTCTATTTATTCTCTATTCTTTGCTTTCTATGTTTTCTATATTGTTTATCTTGTTCCAACAAGAAACCTATTCTCCCGCTGCACTTTCTGCCGCGTGAGAAGCCTTAAACACACAAGAATTTGAAGCATATTAGTGTGTTTTGATTTTCTCCTTTGTGTACTTTTTTAGGGTGTGTTTTGATTCTTATTATTGTATTTTTATGTTGTGGTTTAAATTGTTTATTTATTATTACAGTATTGTGTGCCAAGAAATAGTTTTTTCAAACTATAAATAACATATTTGTAATTCTCTTTAATAACAGTATTAGAAACATCATTTTGTGTGTGGTAAATATTTAAAGAAAACTTCATTACAACAAGACTTAAGCAATTCAGGGAGATCCAACGGTGCTTTATAAAGTTATGGCCATTTTCGTAAAGACATATTAGTCTGGTAGAAAATTCTACGTGAGAGCACTAACGAAAGATGCCAGAAATGTAGAACGACCAATCTAAGGTCTACGGGATTTTTTCGTGAAGACTGACAGAAAACTCTACCCGAGAGCATGATATATCATGGTTTTCTGTGTTTTTTTTACTATGATTTAAGTCATGTTTATAGAGTTTCGAGTCTTTTCGAGTCTCTACAGGTTCATGTACGTTTAGAACTTATTTGGAGATATTGGAGCATTCTAGAGCAGTTGTGGAGATGTTGCTGAAAAGTTGAAGTCAGAGACGAATTTTATCCAGGGTGTCGATCGACACTACCCATGTGTGTTAATCGACACCGATCATGGTCGAGACTTGTCTGCGAGTTTTATAAGATGTTGAAGATTTGCAAGCTTGGTCCAGAAGTTTTACTTCTTTGCACAATTTTCCCACTCGTGTTTTAGAACTGTATTTAGGTTTTTAGAGCTATGGTTTTGTCATTATCTTATTTTTTATTGAGACTTAGAGAGAGATTAAATCATCAGCTTTTGGGGAGATAAATCCATACTTTGTTTTTAGAGTAGAATTTCGAACACCTTTGTATATTTACTCTTTTCTTTTATGCAAATTATTTCTTTCATGATGTTTTCTCCATTCACTATGTCTGTGTAATTTTCTAGTTTGGTTTTAGGTTATTCAAAAGTTTTTGATGAATTGTTAGAATTGCAATACTGTTAGAATAAATATGTTTGTTCTTCATATAGATTGTATTAACACTGATTTTAGGATAAATCACCTAGAAATCGGATCTTAGGTTGATTAATAGATGTGAAAGTATTATTAATCGTCATAACTATCTTAGATGAGCAAAATATCTATCTACAAAGAAATTTGATTTAGGGATTTTGTGACCAATCGAACTTGAATTTTAATGATTGTCTAAATTATTTAAATTTGCAAAGAAATTTGTGATTGTAGGATTTATACATAGATAATCCCTGCAACTAACGTTTATTGGTTTTACAATTGTGTTTCGAGTTCTAAAACGATTATTAATAAATATCCTAACATTTTCATTCTGCAATTTTGAATTCAACCTGAAAATTTCTCAAGGCCTAGTGTTTGTCCCTTTGATTTTAAAACATTACCATCAATCATCCACTGCTTTTTACTAGTTTATTTTCATTTCATTATTTATTTACTTAGCTAATTTTTAATCAAAAATCTGCTGTGTAGCAATTTAAATCTCTTGGAATTCGATAACCTCTTATGTTATAACTGCTTTGCTGTGCACTTGCTGTAACATTACTTGGGTAGAACTTTACACTTATCAGAGCACCAAAGCGGAGGATGCCAGAATTGCAGATTAACCAATCCAGAGCCGCGAGAATTTTTGCTGTTTTCAGCAATTTTTATTATTTCGACCTAAAACGATCTATGACCTATATATACTTATTTTTGACTATTGTTGAGTGTACATCTCCTTTTACATAAAATTTTTTAGCTTTTTGCAGTTTGTGAACATTAGAGAGACGATCTTTCTATTCTACATCTCTGAGATGATTTTTGAACCCCAATGAATTTCTGTTTTATTTATTATGAATTTCTTTACATCTCTTTGTTTTTTTCCTTTTTTCATGTCTGAGTAATCTGTTAGTTAGGTTTAGGGTTTTAAAGGAATTATCATCGAATCAGAAATAGATAGGGAGTTATCATCTGCTTGTCTTCACCTATTGGTTTATTAATTGCTTAGACTGAATTGAACACTTAGTCTCTGATTTATGATTTAATCTATTCACCAAAGGTGTTATAGATTGTTTGATAAGAACATATGTGAGCAGATTGTCCTTAGCCAACGAAAGTTGATGCTAAGGCGATCTTTGAACAAATCAAACTTGATCATTAATGCTTATTTATAATTCTAAGTTCAAACGACAGTTTAGTCATACATTCATGTTCGAGTTCAAGACTGTGCTAAATCTGTTCCTTGAATAAATGTTTGGTTTATGGTCTTTGATTTCTACGAATTATCCTCGACCTAACGCTTATTTTAATTGATCTATCTACCAATTTTTTTTGCTCTTTTCGTTTTTTATTACAAACCACAATCATAAGCTTGTCTTAGACTAGTTTCATTCATTAAGATTTGCAGAATAACACATAGTCCTTGGAGATTTGGTCCCTAGATTTCTACAACATGCAGTAGTTTATATAGGGCTAAAACTATCTGTATCAATGATTTTTTATCAAAGGGACAACGATGACACCTTGCTGGTTTATTTTGGTTAAATTATTATTGTTTGTTAACTGTGGAGGATATGAAAACCCATTCTTCATTACTACAAAGAAAAACTGAATGTGTGTTCAATGAATAGTGAAACCATGAAGGTGATTACTTTAATGTGTAAACAAAAATGTTGCTGTTATAGTGTAAATCTCGGCCAAAGAATTTTAGGCTTATTAAAAAGTTAAAGTTAGCCCAACAATGAGATTAACTCTCTTATAGAAGAAGAATGGCTCGAATAAAAGTCAAGTTATTAAACTCGGCGAATTAAGAGGCTTATTGTTAGAAGTTGATCTCGCTTAGTAGATTTGGGCTATCTTTTAAGAGGCTCATCACTCAGTTCCGAAAGGTCAACACAGTCAATATTGAAAAATTCGTCAATCAAGAACAATAAATGAGAAGCATTAAAAGAATTAGATGTTACAAAGTGAAGAAATCAAAGGAGAAAATCAGTATAAAAGGAAAAGAAAGGTGATCAAAGAAAGCGACCTTTCTTCAAAACACTCACATCAAAATTATGTACATTCTACAAATATCGAGTTAAAGTTTTATGGGAAGAACACATGATAGTTCTTCTCGGATGAACTCATAGTGAAATTAGCCTTTTTTATTATAGCTTGATCCCAAAATGAGGTATATAGGCAACTCGAATCCCGATTGCAGATAACAATTTTATAAACACTTTTATGTTCATTTAGTCTGGGCTGAGTTCTTATGCTCATTTGTTCCAAGCTAAAATATAGAGCTTATTTTCTACTTTATTTTACTTCAGATTCAGCCTAATTCATATATAATTTATTATCTTATTAATGATAAATTCGTTAATTTCATTGTTTCATTTTCGCCTACGTTTATGTTTATTTATTCATTCCTGCTTCTGATCTTTATAGGAATATGTCTGATGCAATATTAAAACTTAATTTTTTGATTATTTATTGGAAAATTACTCGAATCTTTATTAGATTGAAGATGAACCAAATTTTTATATTTATTGTTCTCTAGAGAAGAATTTTGAAGCTTTTTGTATCTTTACTCTTCTCTTTTATGCAATTTACTTCTTTCATAATTTTTTCTCCATTCACCATGTCTAAGTAATTTGCTAGTTAGGTTTTAGGTTATTTAAAAGTTGATGACAAATTGTCAGAATTGCAATACTGTTAGGATATATTTGTTTGTTCTTCATCTAAATTGTATTAGCATTAATTTTAGATCACCTAGAAATTAGATATTAGGTTGATTAATAGATGCGAAAGAATAATTAATCGTCAGAACTATCTTAGATGAAAAAATTATCTATCTGCAAAGAAATTTGGTTTAGGGATTTTATGAACAATCGAACTTGAACTTTTATGCATGTCTCAGTTGTTTAAATTTTGCAAACAAATTTGAAATTCTAGGATTTAGACATAGATAATCTCTGCAATGAAAGTAAATTGGTTTTACAACTGTATTTTGAGTTCTAGAACGGTTCTTAACAAATATCATAACAGTTTTCATTCTGCAGTTTTGAATTCAACCTGAAAATTTTGCAAGGCCTAGTGTTTGTCCCTTTAATTATAAAACCTTACAATCAATCATCAGCTGCTTTTTACTAGTTTATTTGCATTACATTATTTATTCCCTTAGCTAAATTTGAATCTAAAATCTGCTGCGTAGCAATGTAAATATCTTGGGATTCAATAACCTCTTATGTTATAACTGCTTTCTTCCACTTGCAGTAATAATATTTGGGTAGAACTTTATACTTATCAAGTTTTTGACGCTGTTTCCGGAGATTTAATAGTTGCCTACAGATTTTTAGTATTAGAATTTTGCCTATGTTTGATTTTTCTTTTTTGTTACTAACATTTTTATTCTCTTGCTCTTGTGTGTTTCAGGTGTATGTCTAATCTTAGTACCAGAAGCAACAAAGATCAAGAACTAGTCAGGCTAGATAATCAAGAACTAGCACGCTTGGAGCACACAAACACGAAAGCAAATAAGCTAGTCAAGATGGTCAATCCGATTGTACTTGCTCGAGATGAAGCTGGTCTGTTGTTTGATGAGGAAGCAAACATGCAAAATGCTCAAAGGTTGAGAATTGAGGCTGATGGGACTGTGATTATTGAACAAAAAGTGCAACCAGTGGAGCAGCAAGAGCAGCCGCAGGCTGCAGTGAATATTGTTGGGCGTGGGCGCACTTTGGGAGACTAAAACAGGCCTGATCAGTTTTATGCAAACAGAGCTGCAATTCTCTCTTCTGCCTTTCAAAAATATGATTTTGAGCTGAAGCCTGCATACTACACTCTTGTAGTCAGCATGTCTTTCATGGACCTCATGAGCATCTTATGGACCATATAGAGAAGTTTGAGGATCTGGTGACAAGCATCAAGGCCAATGGAGTCAGCAATGACTATCTTTTCTGCAAGCTCTTCTCAAACTCTCTTAGTTGGGATGCAGCTTATTGTCTGAAAGAGTTGCAGCCAGGATCATTGAAAACTTGGGAGGACACCAAAAACATTCCTGAATAACTTCTATGATTCAGGAAGAGTTGAGAACGAAAAATCTCTACCTTTGATCAAGGATCAACTAGAGCATTATAGGCTGCTTAGGTGAGATTCAAAGCATATCAGAGAGACTGTCCACACCATGGTTTTAATGAGGTGCAGTTGCTTGGTATTTTCTTCAAAAGAGTTGAATGGAGGTATCAGATGGCTTTAGATGCTGCAAGCAATTAAAACTTCAATACGAGGGATCCAAAGATGTTTATATACTGATTGAGAACTTGACATATATTAATAGTACCAAGAATAATTTTGAAAGGAAGAAGCAAGCTTGAAACATGGATGGAAGTCAAATTTATGAGGTAAAGGCTAAGTTAGATTATATGCATAGCCTTCTTGTGAATAAGAATTCAGTTCAGTTTGTTGCTGAAGTGGAGACTTTCGAACCAGCTGGGGAATTTGAGGAAGAAGATGTCAACTACATCAATGGAGCTGGATTTCAAGGTCAAAGGTTTGATAATCAGCAAGAAAACAAAGGTTCAGTGTAAATAATCAGAGAAGTACCTTTACAGGAAACTAGAACTCTTCTGGTTATGCTCCAAAGCCTCAGTATCAGAAAGTTGAGTACCAGAAACCTTATCATAACAGTAGCTTCACAAGGAACTATGGTTCCTCTTCTTACCAAACACCTCCTGCACAATCATCACATAGTGATGTGAAGTCTATGCTGGAACAGGTCCTAGAAGGTCAGCATAATATTATTGTGGACTTCAATGGGAAGATTGATGCTATGTACCAGGATTTGAATAGGAAAATTGATGCTTTTAATACCCATGTCAAGAGTCTAGATTGCTCAGATTATTGGGTCTGTCAAAAGACAAGAAGGATTCCTTCCTAGAAGTCTGATACAAATCTGAGGCCTCATGTTAATGCCATCATGTTGAGGAGGGGAAGAGACCTCCAACCAATACTGAAATAGGGGCTGAGTGCAGAAGAAATCATGGAACTTCAGAAGATTTAAGATGAAAATTTTGCTGTTACAGAGCTAATGTTGATCGGCACCCAGGAAGGGTGTTGATCAACACCAGTAGAAGAACTCGATTCTTCGAGCTCGGATGAAGAAAAACCGACCAAGGTCGATCCAAGAGTCGACACGAGAGATTAGTGACTATCAACACCCCTAGTGTTGATTGACACCCGTCACAGACAAAAGCAATTAATACACAGAGTTTTAACCTTATATAAACTACTACAAGTGCACAGCAAATGTTGTAGCAATATAAGGATTGAATCCACAATGACTACGTGTTACACTACAAATCTTTATAAATAAATCTAAGCTAAGAAAATATTATGATTGTGGTTTGTGATGCAAAATAAAAATTGCAAATAAAACAGTGTATATATTAATTAAAGCAAGCGTTAGGTCAAGAATAATTCACAGGAGTGCAGAGATCAAGAATCAGACAATTATTCAGGGAATAAAATAGAAACCATTCTAGAACTCAAAAAACAGATGTATTATCAATCCACTATCATGGTATCAACTACTTTGTTTGACAACCTAAGATTCTAAATTGTCGGTTGAACTTAGAATTATAGACAAGCTTTAATTTCGAATTTGAAATGTTCACAAAACGTCTTAACATCAGCTTTCGTTGGCTAAAGACGTTTGCTCATCTATGTTCTTTCAGGATTTTAAACAAGCACTTTTGATACGCTAAACAACCTAAGTTTAGAAACTAGGTAGTTGATCAAGTTTCAGTAATGAGATTAACAATAAATGAAGAAACCTTAAGATAATTTTCTATCTATGTCTAATTCAATGATTCATAAATTTCCCTGAAAACCTTAAACCTAACTATCGAATTACTCAGAGACGAATATAGAAAACAAGCAAAGAGATGAAGAGAAACTCATAATCAATAAATAAGAAATCCAAAAGGGTTCAGAAATTTTCTGAAGAGATGTAAAGTTAGAGATTCCTCTCCTCAAAGCTTACAAAGATCCAGAATCAGAAGAAAGAATAAAAATAATGTGTTCTCCTCAAAAAGTAGCTAAAAAATGTATATATAGGTAGGGTCGAAATAGGTTGAGTTAGGATGATTCCAAGGTAAAACAAGAAGTTGCAGTAGGGGGTGGGAACGATTGTTCTGGTATAGAACGATCGTTCACAAAAATTCATGGCAAATATGATTGATATCAGAACGATCGTTCTAGAAGTGGATCAATCGTTCATATAACTCCTTCTACGCATGTTTCATCTAGACGCCAGACTGGATTGTTTTCACGAAAACTTGAATAACTTTTGATCGCACAGTTAGATTGACTTCAAACCACTTCCAAATGAAAGCTAACTCAAACATTTAGTATATGCTCAAAGTTCTGCTCGATCCATAGGTTGAAAGTGCTTCAATGAATGCCAAACTTCAGACGTCCTTGCATAATATTGCATCAACGTATGATTTTTTGCACCCAAAATGACTCATTTTCTCCCAAAGCGAACTAAAACCTGAAAAGAACCTATAAAGGACTAAAAGAATTTAACATGAACACTTTGACTCGAAAAATCGTTTAAAACCTTTGGTTAAAAAATCTCAGAACCCCAATATATCACCATTTCAAGTCAAGACTTCAGAAAACACGGAAGAAAGGGTATGCAAGCCTAAAAATATCTTACCACGAGAATCCTAAGAAGTCTAAACAAGAACTGGAAGATGCTAAGTGCAAGGCTCTAATGGAAAAGCTTGGTGTTGAGATTCCTTTGATTGATGCCGTTAGAACTACTCTTGTGATTAGGAGGTATGTGAAGAGGATGGTAACCAAGAATTTGGATCTTGAGCAAGAAGCAATGATGATCTCTGAACAAGCCAGTGTTGTGATTCAGAACAAGATTCCACAAAAACTCACAGATCCATGAATCTTTGTATTGGACTGCACAATCTTTTCATAGAGGTTCAAGAGATCTCTTTGTCATTTGGGTTTCTGTGTCAGTCTGATGCCTCACTCAGTTGATGTTAGCCTTGGAATGACTGATTTCTAACCCGCTAGGATCTCTCTTATCCTAACAGATCGATCCATAATGATCCAATAAGGTGTCTTAGAGGATGTTCCAATCAAAATTGGTGATTGTATGATTCCCACAGAGTTTGTGGTTTTGAAATAGGGTGAAGAGCCTAAGGATCTTCTTACTATAGGAAGATCTTTTTTTGGCTACAGTTGGTGTCATTATTGATGTGAGGAAGGGGAGTATAGCTCCGAATGTGGGTGATCTGGTCATGAACTTTGACATGAAAAGCAGATAAAGAGACCAAAAGTAGATGGTCAAACATTCTATGTGGATTCTCTTACCAACCTTTCAGAGGAAATCTTCCATGAGATGCATCAAGCAGATCATTTGGAGAGAGCATTGGCCACTTCTACAAGAGAAGCAGAGTATCTTGATGACATTGTTGTTGAGTATGACAAGATGATGGATGCTAGTGATCATGTTATGGAACTTGTTGGACAAGAGGAGCTAGTTGAAACTTTTGAGAAAGCTGCAAAGCTCAGTGACTGGATGAGGACAAATCTCCCAAAATTGAACGCATTGGCCACTTCTACAAGAATAGTTGAGTATCTTGATGACATTGTTGTTGAGTATGGCAAGATGATGGATGCTAGTGAGCATGTTATGCAACTTTTTGCACAAGAGGAGCTAGTTGAAACTTCTGAGAAAGCTGCAAAGATCAGTGACTGGAGCGAGGACAAAGCTCTCAAAATTGAACTCAAACAGCTCCTTGCTGGGCAAAGGTATGCATTTCTTGGACAGAACTCTACTTTATTGCTAAGAAAACTGAACAGATTTCGGAAATCTCTTGGCTATTCTCTTGAATATTTCAGGTATCTCTTCACACTTGTGCGTAGGATTCACCTTGAGGATGAGACTAAGTTATTAATTGAGAGCCAGAGGTGGTTGAATCCGAATCTGCAGGAAGTTATAAAGAAGGAATTATGAAACTATTGGTAGCTGGGATATTATATCCCATTTCAGACAGTGCTTAGGCCAGTCCAGTGCATGTGGTTCCTAAGAACGGTGGAGTCACAGTGGTGAGGAATGAGAAGAATGAGCTGATTCCTATAAAAAACTGTGATTGGGCACATGATGTGCATTGACTACAGGAAGTTGAATGCTGCAACAAAGAAAGACCATTTCCCATTGCTCTTCATTGACCAGATATTGGAGAGGTTGGCGAATCATCCTTACTATTGCTTCCTTGATGGGTACTCTGGTTTCTTTCAGACTCGCATCCATTCAGATAACCAGGAGAAGACCACATTTACTTGTCCCTATGGTACATTTGCATATCGCAGAATACCATTTGGGCTTTGTAATGCACTTACGATATTCCAGAGATGCATGATGTCTATCTTCACAGATATGATTAAGGAGTTTACGAAGGTTTTTATGGATGGCTTTTCTGTCTATGGGTCTTCCATTAAAGACTGTCTTGGCAACTTGTGTCAAGTACTTGCTAGATGTGAAGAGAAGCACTTGGTTATGAACTGATAGAAATTCTACTTTATGGTTAGAGGTGGCATTGTACTTGGGTATAGAGTATCAGAACTTTGCATTGAGGTTGACATGGCAAAAATTGAAGTTATGACAATCCTGCAGCCACCTAATTGTGTGAAATCAGTAAGGAGCCTTCTAGGACATGATGGGTTCTACAGAAGATTCATCAAAGATTTCAGCAATATTGCAAGATCACTTACTGCTCTGCTCTGCAATGATGTGAAGTTTGAGTTTACTGCAGAGTGTCATTCTGCTTTTGACCAGATCAAGTAAGCTTTGGTGAGTGTCCCAATTGTACAATCTCCAGACAAGGAATTTCCTTTCGAGGTTATGTGTGATGCCAGTGATTTCGCATTTGGGGCTGTTATGGGCCAGAAGAAGGACAAATTTCTTCATGTTATTTACTATGCTAGCAGAACTCTTGGTGATGCCCAGAAGAATTATGCAACCACTGAGAAAGAAATGTTGGATGTGGTGTTTTCATTTGAAAAATTTCGACTGTATTTGGTTAAAGCTAAGGTGATAATGCATACAGGTCCTTGTGCTCTCAAATTCTTGATGCAAAAGAAGGATGCAAAACCAAGGTTGCTAAAATGGATTCTCCTTCTTCAAAACCAAGGTTGCTAAGGTGGATTAGTTATACATGCATGTTTGAGTTCAAGATTGTGTTAAACCTATTCCATGTTTGGTTCATGGTCTTTGATTTCTGCAAATTACCCTCGACCTAATAATTATTTTAATTGATCTATCTACCAATTTTATTTGCTATTTTCGTTTTGCATTACAAACTGCAACCATAATCTTGTCTTAGATTAGTTTCATTCATTAAGATTTGCAATGTAACATTTAGTCCTTGTGGATGGTTTATTTTGTTTAAATTATTATTGTTTGTTAAATGTGGGGGTATGAAGATCCATTCTTCAATACTACAAACAAAATTTGAATGTAGTGAACACATGAAGGTGATTACTTTAATGTGTAATCAAGAATGTTGCTGTTACAGTGTAAATTTTGGCCGAAGAATTTTAGGCTTATTAAACAGTTAAAATTAGCTCAGCAATGAGACTCTCTTATTGAAGAAGAATGGCTTGAATAAAAATTAAGCTATTAAACTCTCAGCGAGAGAAGTTTATTGTTAGAAATCGTTTTCGCCTAATAGATTTGGGCTATCTTTTAAGAGGCCCTTTACTCAGTTCGGAAAAATCAGCACAGTCAATATTGAAATATTCGTCAATTAAGAACAATAAATTAAATTAAAAGCATTAGATGTTACGAAGGGAAAAAATCACTGGAGAAAATCAGTATAAAAGAAAAAGAAAGGTGATCAAAGAAAGGGACTTCTCTTCAAAACAATTACATCAAAATTCTATACTTTCTACATATATCGAGTTAAAGCTCTATAGGAAGAACACATGATAGTTCTTCTTGGATAAACTCTTGGTGAAATTAGCCATTTTAGTTATAGCTTGATCCCAAAATGGAGTACATAGGCAACTCGAATCACGAATGCAGCTAAAAATTTTATAAATACGTTTTTGTTTATTTAGTCTAGACTGAGTTCTTATGCTTATGCTTATTCATTCTAAGTTAAAATATTAAGCTTATTTTCTATTATATTTTACTTCAGATTCAGCTTAATTCATATATAATTTATTATCTTTTTAATAATAAATTTATTAATTTTATTATTTCATTTTTGCCTAAGTTTATGTTTATTTGTTCATTTTTGCTTCTCATCTTTATAGAAATCTGTTTGATACGCTATTTAAACTTAAATTTTTGATTATTTATTGAAATGTTACTTGATTCTTTATTTGATTGAAGATGAACTAAATTTTTATATTTAAAAGAACCACAAAACTTAATGTCAATTAATTTTGAATTAGATCCAACAAACTCAAAAATTAGTTGCAAAAATCGAATCGCTTGTATCTCAAGAAGTGGTATGATAATATGATAGTTACCCAAAAGTGATAAGTGCATACTAATAGATTTATTTTACTTTTCTATTTTTCTTTAGTTTATTACATTGACTGCACTAATACTAATAGTAGTAATATGAATGAGTTGCAAAATATGCATTAGTGCATAAGTATTAAATTTATTGCATTGAGATTTGATATAGTTATTAGTATATGAGTCACAAAATATGTTGCAAGGGCGTAATTATATATAGAAATTATTGCACTGAGATAATTAAATAATTATTTATATGGAAGTTACAAAAAAATACAAAAGTACATTTTTGGTTTGGTCAAAGTGCATCTAAATATATTTACTATCAGTTACTATGGATACAAATAAATTAATGATATCTAAGGCAGTTTTTTTGTTTTTTAGAATATGCAAACAAAAAAAGTATGTGAAAACTATATTTCAAAATATATAAATAAATGAAATATAAGGCAGTTTTTTGTTTTTTTAGAATATGCAAACAAAAAAGGTATGTGAAAACTATATTTCAAAATTCCCTCACATGGTAATAGTGTGAATGAAACATGGACCAATAAGATGGAATCAAAATTTTACGTTTCTATATATGATTAGATTGGTACTAGCTAGCTTCCACACAAACTAGTCAAAAGCAAGAAGCCAATATAACAAAGTTGGCACACACAAGCTTCATCACAATTAAAAAAAAAAAAAACCTGTTCTAAAATCCAACCCAACATTTTTCCTCAGATCCAAATGGCCCCTACAATTTCCATGCACTCGTTCAATTTCATCGAGAAGGCACATGAAGAAAGAGCCTATGTGACGTTCTTGGCCGGTAATGGAGACTATGTGAAGGGTGTAGTGGGACTAGCAAAGGGTTTACGTAAGGTTAAAAGTGCTTACTCTCTTGTTGTTGCTATCTTGCCTGATGTTCCTGAGGAACATAGAGAGATCTTAAAGTCTCAAGGCTGTGTCGTGCGTGAGATCGAGCCTCTTTATCCTCCTGATGACCAGGTCTCATATGCAAGGGACTATTACGTTATCAACTACTCGAAGCTTCGAATTTGGAACGTAAGCATCTTGAAATCTTGAAAAAAACTAAAACTCAATGCATTTGTTTTCTATAATATGTTGAGATCTGAATTTATATTATATTGTTAAACTTTGTAGTTTGAAGAGTACAAGAAAGTGGTTTTCTTGGACGCGGATATTCAGGTCTATGACAATATAGACGAGCTCTTTGATTTGCCAGATGGTTACTTGCACGGCGTGTTAGGCTGTTTCTGTGAGAAAACATGGAGCCACACGCCGCAGTACACAATCGGATATTGTCAACAGTGCCCGGAAAAGGTGACGTGGCCCATCGAGATGGAATCTCCTCCTCCTCCTCCGTACTACAACGCCGGAATGTTTGTGTTTGAGCCTAACCTTACTACTTACGAGAGCCTCCTCCAAGCTCTCAAGGTCACACCACCTTCAGAATTTGCAGAACAAGTGAGTTAAGTTTTATAATATGATTTAATATTTGGATTAAAATGATAAAAATTATATATATTTTTTACAAAAAAAATGTTATGAATCACACTTGGCTATAAAAGACATATGATTCATTTCTTTATATTCGGGTTTTAAATTAGAAATTCATATAATTGGTTTAACTTTTAATGGTATTTGGCAGGACTTTCTCAATGTGTTCTTTGAGAATGTTTTTAAACCGATCCCATTGGTTTACAACCTGATTATGTCTTTACTTTGGCGTCACCCGGAGAACGTGGAGCTGGACAAAGTCAAGGTTGTGCATTATTGTGCACCTGTAAGTACTCTCTCTTGCTTATACTATCTCTTATGGTTCTGATACTTTAAATATAATCCATTTTATTATTGGTGAAAAAATGATAGGGATCCAAGCCATGGAAGTTCACAGGAGAAGAAGCTTACATGGACAGAGAAGACGTCAAAATGTTGGTTAAGAAATGGTGGGATATCTACAATGACGAATCTCTCAATTTCAAACCATTAAGCTCTTGAAGAAAGAAGCCGTTTCTAAATGATTTGGCATGAAAGAAAAAAAAAAACAGATGAAGCCAAATTTTGTTGTGTTTGATTTATATGCTTTGGGTTGTATTTTTGTTTGTTTGATTGTGTGGTTAGCAATAAATTCGTCAAAACTATATCATACTTCTTTTGTTTTCTTTTATAAGATGTTTTAAATTTTTTTTTTAATCATAATTAGATGATGTTTTCATAAATCAATGCAAAAAGTAATAGTCTTATTATATATATTATTTTTCTATTGGTTGAATTGTTTTGGAATTGATGTTTTATTTTGGAAAAAGAGAAAATTAAATAACTTCTTAATTTATGTGCAAAACCTTGAACATTATATATGAAAAAACGGAGGGAGTATTATTTAGTTGAAGGGGTTTTTAACTTGATAACCATATTGAAAGAAAAAATTCAAAAATATAGCTATGCTATTCACAAAAATATGTAAAGTAATTATGGTCCACATAAAAAAAACTAAAAAAAATCCTTCTGTTTTAAACTAAAACGTATTGATTGGCCTGATTATTATGCTAAAAAAATAGTATAGTACTTGAAGTTTTAAATATAAAATCAGGTTGAAAATAAATAGTATAGTATTTAAGATTCCAATTATACAATCAGATTATACTATAATATATATTCTCATGCCATAAGATTAATATAGTATAGTATATAAGATTCTAATTACATATTGATTAGCCTATCATTAAGCTAAAAAAAATAGTATAATATTTGGGATTTCAATTATTTAATTAGGTTGCATATTTTAACATAGTATAATACTCTCTTATGAGAAATATTTCACATAAGAGTATAATTATTTTCTTCTATTACATATTATTATGCATCATTTATATTTAAATAAAGGATATTTTTATATATATGGTAAAATATACAACTAATATCATAGCATCTATTTTCATATGATTATTTTACAAATTTAGGTGATTGTTACAGTCATATGTACCAATTGTTGAATATGTTTTTATCGGCTCGAAAAAGAAAAAGATATGAAAAACATATTATATAACACCAAATAGAGTTTTCTCCATTGAATTTTTTTGATAAGACCAAATGATAAGTCAGCAAGAATTCGTCACTCTTTCCTTCAAAAACAAAAGTGCCAATTTTTGGACAACCAAACATTGTTCAATGGAGATGAAATACAAGTCAGCCATGGATAGGTAGATCCAAAGTAGTTGATCGTTGAAACGTTGAACAGCTTTTTAATCAACGTTGACAAAAGAAAAAACAAAACTCGAAAACGGGTCAAAAAGGAAGAAAGAGAATTTGGCAAAAGAAGAAGAAAAACCGTAAATGGATCATCCACAAGTTTTTCGCTTTTCGACTCAAATCTCTCATTTGGCTCTCGACATCGGAGGTAACCAAACAAAAAACCCATTTTTGATTTTGTTTCGGTTCTGGGTTCTTCTCGATTGATCTGAAAAACTTGGTTTTTGTATGATTTCGATTTTTGGGTGAATTTTCGCAGGGACTCTGATAAAGCTTGTTTATTTCTCGGCGAATGGAGACAGTATCGAGGAGTCACGTGACGGAGGAAGCATCGTCGTTGGTAATAACGGTTGCTCCGTTGTGCAAGGGAGGCTTTGTTTCGCCAAGTTTGAGACGAGAAAGATTGATGATTGTTTAGAGTTTATTCGACTCAATATTCTTCATCATTCTTCCGGTAAGTGTTTATGAATTGATGATGATTACATCTGATATCAAGATCTGATTTAAGTAAGCTTTATCGCTATTTGGAGTAATGAGTGTGAACATATACTGCAATTGTAGATCATAACACATATACAATCTTCTCTATCTTCCTCTGATTTGAAACAAAGGAATGTTTTTTCTGAAAATTTGGCCTTCCCTATTGCAATTGTTAATCATTACACATAGAATCTTCTCTATTTTCCTCTGATTGAATCAAAAGGAAAAAGTTTGGCCTTTTCTAAGATAAACAAAGAAAAAAGTTTGGCCTTTTCTATTGATTTCTTTGCCTGGATTGTTGATTTAGTTGTTGTTTCACTTACACTTTGAGATATACTAACGAAGGTAAATGTTCAGGGGTTCAGCATCCAAATGGCACAGCCTGTGATAAACTCTCTGTTAAGGTAAAAGCTATTGTTTATAGCTCTGCCTAAAGCTTTGTAGTGTGGAATGTTGCAGTGTGATTTACATTTTCTTTTAAAACCTGATTATAGTCTGTTAATTTGATTTGCTATTCAAAAGGCCACAGGTGGTGGAGCATTTAAGTTTGCTGATCTCTTTAAGGAGAAACTTGGAATCCATTTTGATAAAGAAGATGAGATGCATTGTCTTGTTGGGGGTGCAAATTTTCTCTTAAAGGTATCATTTTTTTTTTCCTATCATCATGACATCATCTCTGTCTGCAATTTTCTTCTAACATCTAACATTACCCAAACGAGGATCTGAGTTTGTTATATATATATATATATATATATATATCGTGTTAGCTTTTCGCATCTACTTCTTGTTTGTGTCTTTGCTAATGCACTTGAGACCACAAACTCTATCACGTTTGTCGTCAATCTTTTGCTGATTCTTCATATGTGTGAAGTTGTTTTATGTTTTTCTGATAGTAACTATATCTTGGCATGGAATGTTGTTGCATATAGACTTCTAGAATATTGCAAACATAGCTAGTAGCTACATTACCATTTAGGGTATTAGTTTTTTGATGATGATGATAATCTGCAGTTTAATTTTTTTATGGAATAGGATCTTGTAAACTTCCCTGAATAGCCAATTTTCATCGCTGCTTGTAAATAAAACAAATATGCTATTGCATGCTTGCTTACATCTGAAGTCTGAATCTGATTGCAGACAGTCCCAAGGGAAGCTTTCACCTACTTGGATGGGCAAAAGAAGTTTCTCCAGATCGACCATAAAGATTTGTATCCATACCTCCTTGTTAATATCGGCTCTGGAGTTAGCATGATCAAGGTTTCACTATGGTTTTTTGGCTTCTCTATGATCACTTTTTATATCTTTTGGCAACTACATCAGCAGCGACGTTGCTTACTCAAACTCGCTTTCTTCTGTAGGTCGATGGAGATGGAAAGTATGAGAGAATCAGTGGAACAAGCCTTGGTGGAGGCACATTTTTAGGTCTCGGAAAGCTTTTAACAAAATGCCAAAGGTGACTTTCTTATTCCACAGCTCTCTATTCATATTTCATACAGTTTCCTCCTTTTCATGAGGAACTAACATCTCTTAGTTCCAGTTTCGACGAGCTTCTCGAGTTAAGTCACCATGGAAACAACAGAGTGATCGATATGCTTGTGGGAGATATCTACGGTGGAACAGATTACTCAAAAGTAAGTTGATTTTTGCTGAAACATTATCACTTTGGATTGTAATAAAAAAAAAGCAAACTCCTCGTTCTTTTTTCGTTAGATTGGTCTCTCCTCAACAGCCATAGCTTCCAGCTTCGGGAAAGCAATATCTGATGGTAAAGAACTCGAAGATTATCAGCCTGAAGATGTCGCAAGATCGCTTCTAAGAATGATATCCAATAACATCGGTCAGGTCTGTTCTTGCAAAACCACTTCCATGCATTTTACAAAACTCTCGAACCTGATGATATGTTTCTGACTGAATTGTATCATTTTCTCTCTCTCTATCTCTCTCTCTAGATTGCTTACTTGAATGCACTAAGATTCGGCCTTAAACGCATATTCTTTGGTGGATTTTTCATCCGTGGTCTCGAGTACACCATGGACACAATATCTGTTGCTGTTCACTTCTGGTAATCCAAATCCAAAACCAAAACCGAGACTTTATGTAAAATGTCCATAAGATCTTATTTAGAGTTTTTTCTCATATTTTCAGGTCAAGAGGTGAAGCAAAAGCAATGTTCTTGCGACATGAAGGGTTTCTTGGAGCTTTAGGCGCATTCGCTAGCTACAAAGAGCAGAGCCAAGATAATAGCGAGATGAAACCGCAACATCACACTGTGCAAAGAGCAATACTAAACTGTTCAGGTGATAACGTTCGTCACTTCCCAGTAACTGCTAATTTAAACGATGGTGAAACCATAGAATGTAGCATCAGTTTAGTTTAGTCATTGTGTACTTTTAACTTGGTTCAGTATGTCACACCAGTGTATTTATATGAAATCAATGTAGAGAAAATGTCTTTTAACTATTAAAGTTATTATCGTTCGGGTCAAGAGCTTGCTCATTAATAGAGAAACTTGTTGATACAAGACTTGTTTATATAAAGATGATTTATGTATATGCTCAAGGATGATCCATATTCACTTCTTTTCTCTCAAAAAAGTAATCGAACCATTTGAAAATTGATTTCTAGATAAACCCGGAACTGAACCACAAAATCAAACCAAAAATCGTTGACACGGTTTCACTTTTGCTCTACCTAAAACCTGAATATGAAAAATTGAATGAAAGGAAACCACTAACAAATCATATCAAATCATTGGAACTAGAATCGTTTTGCTTTGTAAACCGTGAAACTCCAAAACCGGAATTGACATCAGTAGTACCGGTACGAACCAATGTTCTTCTCCACATCCCGCACGCTTACACGTGTCAGCCACACCTGCCTGTCTTCTCCATTTTGATTTTTTTCTTCATTCCATTCGCACTTCGTCGATTTCGGTCCGTCCCTGACTATCTCCGATCGCCGCGGATTCTTCGCCGGAGAATCTTCTCCTGCTGTATGATTATCTTGTGCAGCTGCTTAAGAAGTTGAATTGATCTAATCTTGTTTACCAGGTAAAAAAACTTCTTTTCTACATCTTACAATCAATCTTCTCCCGTTTCGTTCCCCTAACGATCGAATTTTGATTTCTCTCATGATCTCCATCGCAGTAGATCTTCATTCTCACAGCTTCGATTCGATTGTTCCTCCTCCCTGATATCCGTTCATTGCTCGAATTGGGAACAAAATGGTACGGATCTTCCCCCAATTAACATTTATCTTTGCCGTAAAATTGTTTGTATGACGAGTAATTGCTTAGATTCGATTGAATCTTCTCAATTTTAGGTCTTTCCTTGAGATTTCTTGCGTCACTGATTATAACTTTGATTTCGTTCCATGGAGTCACTTGTTGAATCCACTGCTTATAGAGACGAGTCTCTTGAACTTTGTAACTCTTTGATACTCATTGTGTTCCTTAATCCTCATGGTTAGGTTTATCACTCGAGTTTTGTGGATGAAGAAGGGATAACAAAGGCATGTGGTTGTCCATTGCTTCCTCTCAAGAGCCATATAAAGGGTCCTGCACCTGTTTCAGAACAAGGTATTTGAAAAACGAAACCACACAATGTGAATATGTGATATTCGAATGTGCAAGAGTATTTATATATGATGTTTATATGCAGACAAAACGGATATCGTGGACGAGGCAATCACGTTCTTCCGCGCGAACGTTTTCTTCACTAACTTTGACGTCAAAAGTCCTGCTGATAAGCTCCTTATCTACTTGACGTTCTACATAAACGTGGCGTTAAAGAGGCTCGAAGGCTGTAGAACATTAGCTGTAGGAACTAAGGCGATTATCAACTTGGGTTTAGAAGATATCCCTGTTCCTGGAGAAGCTGGCTTTCCTTTTCCAGGTCTCTTTTCGCTTCCTCCGTCACAGGAAGAAGCAGGTACATGTACTTTTATTGATTCCTTGTCTTCTCTTTCAGTTTATGGGTCTGTTTTGATCTGATTTGTTCTACACTACTAGGATTGTTTTACCTCCTCCTAACTATTTGAGCCTTTCTTGTTCTGTTGGTTTTCAAAAATGTCAGATCTTTTCAGGAACTATCTGAAGCAGGTTCGAGAAGAGACTAGTGGGAGGCTGTTGAGTGTAGCGTACAGAGCTAATGGGACACCAAACAAATGGTGGCTTGCATTCGCCAAGAGGAAATTCATGAACGTGGTTGTTCTCTAAACAACAGGATCATCATCACTGGTAAGTTCTGAAAGTATATAAGAACATTACTGCGGTTTACTGGATACGGTTATCTACTACATCATCTTAGTTTGTGTAAGACAAACCAGTTAACTTTTCTTAGAGCAGCCTTCAAGATTTTTAAAAAAGTTGCTCTTTTGATCTGAACTTTCATAATTTAGTTGTTTGGTTATGTTTTTTTGCTTGCAGCCACATTACACATTAGGAAATCCGAAGGCACTAGAGAACATGAGTCTCGCCGCCTTTAGCTTCCTCTGTGTAGGTGTTTAGCCATTGGAACCAGGAAGACGAAAGTTCGATATTAGAGCAGAAATTTTCTCTCTGTATCTCTCCATATATATACATAGTGTGCTACTGTATTATTTCAAACTACTCCTGTATGTTTTATACAAGATCAAAGTTAATAAGAAGATTCTTTTGTTTGTTACTGTTAAGTCTACGAACCTTAAGGTGTCGACTTTCCTCAAGGAGAAGACAAAACGAGCACCACTATAAGCGAGATGAACAGAGTACTCACCGGACTTCTTCTTCTTTGGAGAAACAGAGGACGGACTTCTTTGGAGAAACAGAGGAACGAAAAAACAGAAACAGAGTATCGAGCAAGAAAAGTAAAGTGGAGCCCACAGAGAATTTTAAACTCCCTTGTGGGCAGCTACGTCTCTCCGAGTCTTTGACTCGAAATCCACTAGTTTTACATGAGAGAATACAAACACTAGATGTTACAAAGCGATTCACTGTAACTTTCATTAGCACTTAGAACACACTTCGTAATACCTATATAACAAGAAGAAAACAATACAAGTTTATACCTAAAGCTTTCTCTTTTCTCTCTAATATCAAGCAATCTTATGATTTATTTCAACACCTCTCTCTTTCCACCATTGCAGCCTCTTTATAGTGGCTTCTTCTTAGGGCTTCCTCGCATGATGTCAAACTCTCATTCACAGCTGTTCTGAGTACCAAATGCCATCGTGTGCAAGCCAAGAATACCACTTAATGACTGTCAATAACTAACCGTTGCAGACCTCAAGTTTGTAGTATCCGGATGTAATAATAAGTGGTCCCAAAAGCAGCTAATTCTTAGCTCTAGTCCAATTAACTTGACTTGAGTTATAACCATGAGTTATCCTTGTTGGCATTCACATATTGCTTGTTCATCAGGGTAAAAACTTCACAAATCTCCACTTGTTAACATGATGAACAGATTCCACAGCAAACCCTAAGCGGTTACAGAGAGAGATCACATACCTTGCAAACTAGTTACAGGATTCTATACTCGGATTCTCTGAGTTTTATTACTCAGACGTGACTTAGAGCAGCTTCAATTCAGCTTGAAACTTGCTCACAGCCAAGACTTTAGTGAAAATATCTGCAGGATTCTTTTCAGTCGATATCTTCACTACCTCCACCTTTCCATCCGCAATAACTTCACGAATGTAATGGTACTCCACATCTATATGCTTTGTTCTCTCATGGTGGACATTGTTCTTTGAGAGAGCAATAGCACTTTGTGAATCACAGTGTACCTTGACACTTCTTTGTTCATACCCAAATTCCTTCAAAAAACCTTTCAACCAAACAGCTTCTTTAACGGCTTCAGTTAGTGCCATGTATTCTGATTTGGTGGTTGAAAGTGCAACAACTTGCTGTAGTCCTGACTTCCAGCTTATGGTGTTACCCCCAAGAGTGAACACCAGTCCTGTAATAGACCTTCTTTTATCAGGATCAGCAGCAAAGTCAGCATCACAGTACCCCACAATCTTGAACTCGGAGCTTCTCTTGTAGCACAGTCTCGTCTTCAGAGACCCCTTAATGTATCGCAATACCCACTTAACTCCTAACCAGTGTTCACTGATCGGCTGACTCATGTAGCGGCTGATGATTCCTACTGCATAAGCTAGATCAGGTCGAGTCCCCACCATTGCATACATGATGTTTCCGACTGCATTGGAGTATGGAATGATTTTCATAAATTCAGCATCCTTCGCTAAGCTTTCTTCTGTAGAAGCACACATCTTCAGGTGAGCTCTAAGTGGTGTCACCGTATGTTTAGCTTCACTCATGTTGTAGGTTTCCATAACTTTCTCTAAGTATCCTTCTTGAGACAGCCAAAGGGTCCATGCAGCTCTGTCTCTAGTGATTTCCATCCCTATAATCTTCTTTGCTGCACCAAGATCTTTCATTTCGAACTTCACGTAGATCCTTCTTCAGTTGTGTGATGGCTTCCATATCATTAGCAGCAACAAGCATATCATCAACATACAGAAGCAAGTACATCATCGAACCATTTGACAGTACCTTAGTGTAGGCACAGCTGTCATAATTGCTTCTCACAAAGCCGATTTCAGCCATATAGTTGTCAAACTTTTCATTCCACTGTCTTAGCGCTTGCTTAAAACCGTACAGAGCTTTGTTGAGAAGGCATACCTCATTCTCTTTAAACATTGATTCATACCCTTCAGGAGGTGACATGTAGATGTTCTCGGCTAGCTCTCCATGGAGGAAAGCTGTTTTCACCTATAACTGCTCCAACTCCAAATCCTCTTGAGCCACTATAGAGAGCAGGATCCGAATTGAAACATGCTTCACTACTGGAGCGAAGATCTCATGATAATCTATCCCTTCTCTCTATGGATAACCCTTGGCGACAAGTCTAGCTTTGAACCTCGGTTCCTCCACCCCTGGAATTCCTAGCTTATACTTGTATATCCAGTGGCTCCCAATGATTCTCTGCTTTTCTGGTCTAGTTACTATGGTCCAGGAGTGATTCTTCATCTGAGAACTCATCTCTTCTTCCATAAAACTACTCCACTTGTCCCAGTTCGAGTCCATTTTTGCTTCTCTGTAGTCTGCAAGCTCGATGGTATCTCCGTATTCTGTTGTACATAGTGCTTCTGCATAATATTCTTCACCAGCAAAACGTTTTATGGCATTGTGTACTCTTCGTGGTCTACTACCAATGTGATAGCTCCTTGGAGATCGAGTTACTTAAACTCCAGCATCACTGTATGTTTCTTCTCTCAAGCAAGTAAAAGGGCTTCGACTAGCAGGGATTGGTGTAGTGGGTCCAGCATCTTGATCTCCACCCGAAGAGATATTCATCTCTGCTTCAACATCAAGTTCCATGTATGACCCAACATGATCCTCCTCTTCAGTACTAATGTCTTTTCCCTTCTGCAGTAAATCCTTGTAGACTGCATTTTCTTAGAAGATCACATTCCTGCTCACTACACACTTCTTTTCCTTTGTAACTCAAATCTTGTATCCCTTTACTCCACTTGGATATCCAATAAGAACACCTTTCTTAGCTCTTGGACTTAGCTTGCCATCATCTGTATGGACAAAGGCTAAACAACCATATCTCCTCAAATAACTGTAATTTGGAGCTTTTCTGTACCACTTCTTGTCAGGTATTGATACAAGAGTTTTGACATTCTTGGTTAATCACCCTTTGTACTAATCATTGTAGTAAGAGTTTTATCAATCCAAAAGAGAAAAATTGAAATAGCAGGAATGCAATAAAGCTCTTAATTCAAGCAGATATAGATAAGATTGAAGTGTCTAACAACCTAAGTGATCAAACAGAAATGAAGCAAACGCCAACTAAGTGCGAACAAACTACCAAAACATAAGCAAAAACAGAGCAAATTCGAATTCAACTAAAAACAGAGAAAAGATGAGACTTGAGATGAGATAATTGGTGCTAGGGAACTCTTAACTCAACTTATAATGCTTACAAACTCACACAATGCTATTCCTTATGCATAGAATTCATTTATAAGACTAATCCAATCTCTTGACACTAATCTCTTTGCTAATTACCAAGTCAAGAACTAATTCTCATTAGTGAAATGATAAACAGCAAGCATTAAGACAATCTATCAATCCTATATTGCCAAATCACTCCCTAGACAGACAATCTCTTGAGCTATGATAAGCAATTCTCTTGCAAAGCAGTTCAGGCATTTCATCAAACACTTGGTGGGCATAAAATGAGCCTAAGATCCTAATCAACTTAGCTAAGGCTAACCAGACATTAAACACAGCAATCAAGAAAGGAAGTGAAAGAAATAAAACTAAGACATCATAGATTAAGCCTAAAGTTCTCTAAACCTAACCCATCTCAATTCCCAAAAAAAGACTACTCACTAATCAACATCCAAATCATCAATTCAAAGAGAAAAAGATAGCTAAACATGATTAGAGAGATTAAACAAGAAGATAAATGCAAACTTATATTGAAATAAACCAAAGATTCAAGCTACATGATCAAAGCAAAAACAAAAGGGGAAAGAACTGTTGGATAAAGAGATGATCCCCAAAAATTAGAGATTTTTCGTATTTATATGGGTCTCAGCGAAAATGGCGAAATTATGAATAGAAGCAAGTTTGGGCTGGTCTGTATTGATCTAGAGTGATCGATGGGTTTGATCGATGGTGCATCTGTTGCATTCCCATCGATCACATTTGATCGATACACCTGATCGATGGACACCTATCGATCAGTCTTGACCGATGTACTTGGTCGATGGAGCATTCAATGGTTTCTCATCGATCACTCCTTGATCGATGGCCTTGATCGATAGGCTTCTGCTGACTTGTATCGATCATGCCAGATCGAGAGGCTTCAGGTCTTGATCGATGGAACACCATAAATCGCCCTCCTTAGCTCCTTTTGCTCCTTCTCAGCTTGGTTAACTTCTTGAACCATTCCCACACTTCCTCCTTGCTCCATTCAGCTCCTTAAGTACCTAAAAACATCATTGATGCATAGAAAATGCAAACTACAACCTAAATGCAACATAAGCATAAAAGGAGAAGAAAATGGGACTAAAGAGAAGGAAAACATGCAAAAGAGAACCAAAACATGAACTAAATGCAAGTCTAAATGATGTAAATGTATGAGATATCAGGTATCTCAAAGTTTAGAGCAGCAGAAGGTGTCTTGTTGATCAGTATCACAGCTGTATGCATCGCTTCTGCCCAGAACTTCTTAGGGAGCCCTGAGTCACTAAGCATACTTCTGACTTTCTCCATAATTGTACGGTTCATCCTCTCAGCAACACTGTTCTGTTGAGGGGTGTAAGCACATGTCTGATGTCTTTGAATCCCTCTTTCTCCGCAGAACTCGTCAAAGCTTCTATTGCAGAACTCAAGATCATTGTTTGTTCTCATTGTTTTTACTTTACTTTCACTGAGATTCTCCACCAGACTTATCCACTCAACGAATTCATCAAATGCCTCATCTTTGGTTTTGAGAAAATACACCCATACCTTGTGAGTGTAATCATTGATGAAGGAGATGAAGTACTGACATCTCCCAAGCAACAGTGGTACTGAAGGTGCTCCCCATAAGTCTGAATGAACATATTTCAGCTTCTGTGTTGTATCATGTTGAGCAAGAGTGAATCTCACTCGCTTTGCTCTTCCATAGATGCAGTCTTCACCTAGCTCAAATGTAGAGACTTTCTTCTTGTCCAAAAGACCTTTATGCGGAAATATGTTCATGTTCTTTTGACTCATGTGATATAGTCTTCTGTGCCAGAGAACTGTGTCATCTTGTCTTGCTGCAACATCATGCGACTCCTGAATTGCAGCACTCCACTTAAGTAAGTAAAGTGTTTCATACCTCCTTCCTTTAAGCAAGAACTTGTCTCCAGCTTTAATGTTTAGGGTACGATTCTCTGATTCGAACTTTTACCCAGCTTCCTCAAATGTTCCCAAAGATATGAGGTTTCTTTTTATTTAGGGGATGTACCTCACATTAGTTATCAACGCAGTCAAGCCATCTTCATTCTTGATTTTGATACTGCCCACTCCCCTTATTCTTGATACTGTCTTGTTCCCCATTCTGACAGAGCCTCCTACATCTTCATCTATGTCTTAGAACCATTCTTTCTTCTATGTCATGATCCGTTCATCTTCTAGATGAATCTTTGTTGATGACAGAGCCTCTGAAACATATAATCCAGCTGCTTCAGCTAAGTTTCCTTTTTCCGTTTGAGGTTTCACCTCTACTGTTTCCACCATCTCGTGGTTTATACTGAGCTTTGTTCTTGTTAGGACAGGTATTCTTGAAGTGGCTTTCTTCTCCACACATCCAGCAGCCTTTTTTACTCTTGGACTTTGAACGTGATATATTACCATTCTTCCCCTTCTCACGCTTCTCGCTCCTTCCTCTCTCATTCTTTCCTTTGGCATAAAGAACTTTTGCTTGTACTTTTATACTCTTCTTGCTTGAACCAAGTTCTAGCTCCTTAGAGTATATCGCAGTAACAACTTCATCAAGTGTCAGAACTGTTCTTCCTGACCCATACCTTAGAGTGTCTTTAAGCTGATCAAATGGCTTAGGAAGAGACATCAGTAGGAGGATGGCTCAATCCTCATCAGATACTGTAACTTCCATGTTCTCTAAATCTTCTACAATCAATAGAAAATCATCGATGTTACCTTCAACAGATAAGTTTTCAGACATCTTGAAGCCGTATAGCTTCTTGTTCAGATAGATCCGGTATGGGAGAGCCTTAGACATGTAAAGCTGATCCAGAGCTTTCAACATTTTGACTGCAGCCTTCGCCTTCTTTACTTTCCTCAACACCCTATCTGTAAGACTCAAAACGATAGTGCTCCAGCTCTTTTCATCTTTTCTTCAAACGCTTCAATATGTTCATCAACCACAAGTTTTTCAAGATCTGAGCTGGCTTTAGTCTTGTCGAAAGCTGGCTCCTTGAAAACAACATTCAGACCCAAAATATCTAGCAGCGCTTCCAGCTTCTCTTTCCACATTGTGTAGTCTCCTTGACCATCAAACTTGTCCATCTCTACCCTCGTTGTAGTCATGGCTCTTTGCTTTGTGAAAGCTATGAACCAACAGCTGTAACCTAGCTCTGATACCAAGATGTTAAGTCTACGAACCTTAAGGTGTCAACTTTCCTCAAAAAGAAGACAAAACAAGCACCACTATGAGCGAGATAACAGAGTACTCACCAGACTTCTTTGGAGAAACAGAGGACAGAAAAACAGAGTATGTTGGAGGAAGAAGAAACAGATTATCGAGCAAGAAAAGTAAAGGGGAGCACATAGAGAATTTTACGAGTTCACTCCCATGCGGGTAGCTACGTCTCGCCGAGTCTTTGACTCGGAATCCAGTAGCTTTATATGAGAGAATACAAACACTAGATGTTACAAGCGATCCACTCTAATGCCCTTCACTAGCACTTAGAGCACACTTCGTAACACCTATGTAACAAGAAGAAAACAATACAAGTTTATACCTAAAGCTTTCTCTTTTCTCTCTACTATCAAGCAATAAAGCTTTCTCTTTTCTCTCTACTATCAAGCAATCTTATGATTTACTTCTACACCTCTCTCTTCCCACCATTGCAGCCTCTTTATAGTGGCTTCTTCTTAGGGTTTCCTCGCATGATGCAAAACTCTCATTCACAGCTGTTCTTAATACCAAATGCCATTGTGTGCAAGCCGACAATACCACCTAATGACTATCAATAACTAACTGTTGCAGACCCCAAATTTGTAGTATCCGGCTGTAACAATAAGTGGTCCCAAAAGCAGCTAATTCTTAACTTTAGTCCGATTAACTTGACTTGAGTTATAACCATGAGTTATCGTTGTTGGCACATTCAAATGTTGCTTGTTCATCAGGGTAACAACTTCACAGTTACTTTAGATTAACAGAGCTCCACATGCTCTCACTCTTATCATTTATACGGGTAAAGGAAGTACCTTTGCATATACAACTGTGTCCGAAGTCTGAACCTTTCAGGCCTTGGTGCGCACGTTTCCATCGCAACCCCAACCATCAAAGTCGCACTTGTTCACAATTGTAAGACCAATTTCGCCCTTCTTCCTCTCACTTATCACAGGTGTAAAACTCGAGTCATTTCTTCACGAAGAGCGAGAAAGGCTTAGCCAGTTTCAATGAGCTTCTGTCATTGAATGGCAATGCTAGACATGGATTTGTCTCAAAATACTGCTTAGAAGAATCCTCATCATCTTCAAGTAATATCAAAGTACTACTTAGAAGAATCCTCATCATCTTCCAACTATTAATTCTTATAAACCTCAACAAGCTTCTTATAAGGCTCTTATGGTTTTCGTAATTGAGTTCTGGTCCAGGTATGAAATACCTAGTTATATGCAATTTATTGGTCTCACTAAGTATATAAAAAAATAAACAGACTCGCATAAGTAACTTGTGCTTTTATACTCTTTTTTTGCCACCAAAAAATTATATTCTCATAACTTACGAACGAAATTAATAATGTTGGAAATTTCAGAGATTCTCATCATCTCCAACTTCAAAACCAATGGAGCCTGCTTCAAAAAGAAAGAAGTTGACAAGAGCAAGCCAAAGCTGTGAGCGATGGCATCTGACTGGCTGAGTGGTTTCTGAGAAGGTGGGATCAATCGTCTTTTCCCAGTGCCACTAGGTTCCCTCATATTTTTCCAATGACAAATCAGTTTGATCCTTCAATGTTATTAATTTAATAGAAAGGCCACTATGTTCCCTCATATTTTTCTAATGACAAATCAGGTTGATCCTTCTTTTTGAAAATGTTGTTAATTAATAGAAAGAACATTATTTTTTTCAATGATATATCAGTATCAGGACCTTTCTTGAGGGGCACTACACTATGGCATTTGAAAAAAAACTAAAGCTTTGATAAAATGGAGAAATTGACTGAATAAATTTTTGATTTCATTTCACCTTAACCTTTACGGTTTACATAATTGAATATTTATATAAAGATGGGAAAACCACAAAAGTGACAGATGGCATTCATCTAAGTTTCTTTTAAAACATCAAATTGATTTGTGGTCAGGATTAAAAACATCTTTTTCGTACGTTGTTTTTCTGCACTTTCTTCATTGTTTCTTACTCTGTTTTTGTTTTCTTCCTGAGCTTGTGACTGTTCCAAAGATTCAGAGAAGTTTCATTCTTTGTGGGCTTCGAATCTTTTGAGTCCAAAGTCTGATTATTTTGCTGAGGTGTTTTGTGCTTCCAGACTTTAGAGCCCAACTTTTTGTTATGATTAATATCCCCCCGCCCCATGTGGGAGGAACGTCAACATCAAGTTTGAAGTGAATAGAAGTGAAAGCTGCAATCGGTAGAGACTTAGTAAAGATGTCAGCAATTTGTTGATAAGCCGGGATGTGCTTCACGGCGACTTTACCAAGCGCCACTCTCTCTCGGATATAATGATGAACGGTATCAAAGTGCTTTGTTCTTGAGTGAAATGATGGATTTGCAGTGAGAAGAACAGCAGAGAGGTTGTCACAGAAAAGCTATGGTGTTGTGTGCAGAGGAATATCGAGTTCTTTCAGAAGATGACAAGGCCAAGTAATTTCAGACGTAGCTTAAGACATTACCCTATACTCAGCCTCAGTGGAAATTCTGGAAACAGTTGGTTGCTTATTTGAGCTCCATGATATGATATTTGTGGCAAGAAACGTACAGAGACCTCCAGTAGATCATCAAGTTTCCTTGCACCCAGTCCAATCACTATCACTGTATATGTGGAGTGTGAAATCTGAGTTCTTGCTGAAGTTGATGCCCATTGTTAAGGTTCCCTTCCCATAGCGCAGAATATGCTTTAACAGATTGTAATCTGAAGTGGTTGGAGCATGCATCTTTTGGCAAACAATGTTGACAGCAATCTGGAGATCAGGGCGAGTTAGAGTAAGATATTGTAACTTACCTGCTAAGCTCCAAAAATATGTGGGATTAGAAAAGAGTTCATCCTGATGTGACACTCTATCAAGTTGCAGTGGCAAATGTGCTGGCGTGGGAGAGCAATCACTCATTGCTGCAATAGCAAGTGAGTCTTCTGCATACTTTTGTTGCGAAATAAACAAGTCCTCTTCATGAAACTGAGCCTGAATCCCAAGGAAGTATTCCATTCGACCAAGATCCTTCATGCGGAAGTGTTTGTTCAGATCATCAAGAAACTTTATCCTAGTTTCAGAGACATTACCAGTAATGATCATGTCATTAATATAGAGAAGGAGCATAATAACATCACGATCCTTTGTGTAAACGAACAAAGATGGATCATTCATGCTGCAAACAAAGCCAAACTCCAACAAATAATTACTGAAATTATAAAACCAATTCGTGGTGATTGTTTTAATTCATATAAGAACTTGTGAAGATGGTACACATAATCTGGTCTAGCCTTATCAACAAATCCAGCAGGCTGTTTCATATACACTGTCTCTGTAAGATCTTCATGAACAAAAGCATTTGTGACATCCATTTGTTTAATTTCCCATTGCATAATTGTTGCAGTGTGAAGAACAATATGAATTTTTGCTATCCTAACAACAGGACTGTATGTCTCTAGGTAGTCTATCCCTTCTTCTTGACTAAACCCTTGAGCAACTAAACAAGCTTTCAATTTGTCAAGTGAACCATCTGCATTGAGTTTTGTTCTAAAAATCCACTTGCTGCCTAATAAATTCATATCCGGTGTATGAGGAACTAGCGACCAATTTCTGGTTACTTCACAATTATCAATATCAGTATGGATTGCTTTATTTCAGTCTGGATGCTTCAGAGCTTCAGTAACAGTACGAGGTTCTGGATGAGCTGTTTTGTGTGTTAGTAGAGCATAACGAGGGTTTGGCTTCGTTATTCCAGCTTTTAATCTTGTTACCATCGAATGCTTTTTTGTTTGGTGAGGATAAATGTGTGGTGATGGTTGACTTGGCATATATGTCCTGCAAAAAGGAAAGAGAGAGCTGTCACCTATAGAACCATGGTCAAAGTCAGACGTATGCCCAGAACACTCCCTCACTTCAGCAGTAGACATGTCTGTGTTGGAGAACGAATATGGAGGACCGGTAGTCACCGGTGTAGCGAGAAATGGTAATGGTGCAAAATCTGCTTCTGTAAATAGAGAAGATTTTGTTGTTGCGGTTTCTGAAGAGACATTCTTTGTGCTTTGTGCATACACATTTGGTGAAGGTATTGCACTTGTGTCCTTTTCAGAAGAGGAAGGAGACTTCATTTGTGTTGATGCTGATGGAGTTTGTACCTCCTTAGTTTGAACTGGAGTAGTCGGCATGAAACTTTGTTGCAAAGCTTTAAGTAGTAGAGAAACATGAGGTTGTTGCGATGTTGAATAAGTGTCTGAGAATGAAAAAGAGTCTTCATCAAATAGAACATGTCGACTGATGTAGATCTTTCCTGTAGATGGGAATACACATCGATAATTCGATATCCTTCGTATTGTTCATTGTATCCCATGAAAACGCACTTTAAGGATCTTGAATCAAATTTGTTGATAGCATAATCTCTCGAGGTAGGGTAGCATGCACAACCAAACGATCTCAAGGCAAAATAGTCAGGAGCTATGTCATGAAGTTTTTCAAAAGGAGAAGTTTTACCATCGAGAGCTGAAGTTGGCAAAATATTTCCCAGAAAATTGGCTGTAAAGAATGATTCGACCCAGTATTTGTGAGGTGATTTACTCTGAAACAGCATTGAGAGACCCTATTCTGTAATATGTCTGTATTTTTGCTCAGCTAGACCATTTTTCTGCAGTGTGTATGGACAAGAGATGAACTGTTGAATTCCACTCTGTTGTAAATGAAGCAGAAAACGTTTACTTGTGAATTCACCTCTGCCATCGCACTGAAAGGTGCCGATTCTGCAGTTAAACTGATTCTCCACTAGTTGTTGAAACATTTGAAAGATAGAGAAGAAATCCGGTTTCAACTTTAAAGGATAAAACCAGCAGAATCTAGAATAGTTGTCAATGAATACTACATAGTAGCGAAAACCTTGCACATACACAATAGGAGCACGACCCCAAAGATCACAGTGTATTCTCTCTAGTGGTCTAGACGAAACAAAGATAGAACTAGAGAATGGTAAACGAGAACTTTTCCTAAGCTGACATGCTTCACACATCTTCCTGGTTAATTTATTGATATAGATAGCCTTGCTTGAAACCAGCTGTTGGAGAATTTGTGGATGAGGATGTCCAAGTCTTATATGCCAAACTTCATCACTTGCTGAGTGTTGTAAAGTGGAATAATGAACTTGTAAATTAGGTTCCTTCAGTAGATACAATTCATTATGATTGCTTCCCATTACCAGCAACTTCTTTATGGCCTTGTCATTGATACTCACACCATCACAATCGAATTCAAATGAGCAAAGGTAATCATGAATTAACTTTAAAACTGAAAGTAGAGACTTAACAATATCAGGACACAGAAGAACATCTTTGAGTGGTAGATTACCTGAAGTTGAAGGGATATTTGTTGAACCTGTGTGAGTAATAGGAAGGAGCCTTGAGTCACCAATCATTACTGAATCATTACCATTATATGGTTGTGATTGTTGCAACTAACATGAGCAGTGGTGCCCATATCGGGATACCATTTGTTGGACTGCTCAGAGATTTCAGTGATACGCAAAGCAGCTAAGGCTGTGGCCGGCTCTTCATATTGGTAACTGTTGTTAAACATGTGCCAACATTTCAGAGCTGAGTGACCCATCTTTCCACATATCTGACATTCAACGTTGATGTAGGATTGTAGGAGCTTCCAGTGTTAGAAGCAGAGGAGATTTGCTGATGAAATCCTCTCCCTCCAGTTGAGAAATTTCCTCTGCCTCGACCAAAGAGGTTGTTGTTGTTTCCTCCTCTACCACGGTTGTTGTAGGTATTATAGCTGGAAGAATCATCATAGCGAGATACATTAAAGGCCAGATGGGGAGACACAGTGGTCTCTACAGAGTAGGCTTTAATTCGGTCCTCATAGCCCTTTAACCGAGGCACTACTTGCTCAAAGGTAGTGGTGAGAATCATATCCAGAGTACCTTCAATACTGTTCTTAATAGGCTCGTACTCTTTTCTTAAACCATGTAGAGCCGCGAAAACTTTCATCTTTTCTGTAACAGGGTAGCCAACTGAAGAGAGTTAATCACACATAGCTTTGACTTCCTTCAGAAAATCATCCATGGACTTATCATTCTTTGTAACAGTCTGTATTTTTCTTTGCAGCTCAAATAGACGTGAAGAAGAAATCCTTATGAGCAGTAGTACAGTCATCGACAATACTGGGCAGGTCATCAGATATTGAACCAAGAAGCCATGCACGGATAACTTGGTCTGTTTGACACCAGATCTGAAAATCGGGGTTTGGTGTATGTGATGATGAATTGTTGATAGCTGGTACAATAAGTGTGCTTGGAGGAGGAGGATGACTGCCATTGATGAAGCCGAGTAGATTTTGACCTCCTAAGAACCTTGCAAACTGCTTCTTCCAATGATTGTAGTTTTCTTCAGTAAGAGTGGCAGTGACACAGTCTACTATGTTAAGTGATGGAACAGAAAGAGAATCCATGGATCTTGCTGTGAGCTCTAATACCATGAAAGAAAACTAAAGCTTTGATAAAATGGAGAAGATGACTGAATATTCTTTTGATTTCATTTTACCTTAACTTTTACGGTTTACGCAATTAAAGTTTTATACAAACATGGGATAGAATAAACCCTACAGTCTAGGACAGATGGCATTCATCTAAGCTTCTGTTAAAACATCAAATTGATTTGTGGTCAGGATTGAAAACACATTTTCCGTATGTTGCTTTTCTGCACTTTCTTCATTGTTTCTTACTCTATTTTTGTCTTCTTCCTTAGCTTGTGACCGTAGCAGAGAATTCAGAGAAATTTCCTTCTCTGTGAGCTTCAAATCTTTTGAACCCAAAATTTGATTGTTTTGTTGACGTGTTTTGGATTTCCAGACTTTAAACCCCAATTTTATGTTATGATTAATAGCATTGGAGGGTTTGATTTTGAATAAATGAAAAAAATAAAAATCTAGTTTATTGAACAAGTGGATTCATGATAATATCAACATGCAAACGCAAGTAAGACAGGACCACAACAGCACAAACCCCATTAAACATAAGATAAATTAATGTTGGGATTAATTCTTGCAAATCAGTTCTAACATGTATAGTTCTTCAAGAGTTAGTTGCTAGACACAATTGTTGTACTCACTTTGCACAACATTTTATATCATTTATATATATGTATGTATAGTTCTTCAATCCCATTGTCATTGTCTTTTTATGATTTTTAAAAGTCCATGGTGTTTCGTTTTTTTTTTTTTGTCTCTGGTGAATTAGATTTTTTTTTCTTTTTAATACTATGGATCGATTAAAACCCTGATATTTTGTTCTTTCTTTTGTTGAATTAGAAGTCTCACTAATGGTTCTTTCTCACTGATGGGTTCGCTTCTTTCCTGTTTATTAGTTCTTCATTGAACCTTTTCTTTGTTGTTATATGTGTTAAGATTTTGTGACACAATGAGTTTTCTTTATGTGAAATATTTTTTTTTAGATCTCCTCAAAGGTCTTAGGGGTTTTCTTTTACAATGTCTTTAGGTAATGAAAGTGCTTAACTGTTTTGGTGGCTTTATATTTACTAGGGTAAGTTTGTATAGTCATTCTAAAATTGTCTTTTGTGTTTACTTTGGGAGATTTCAGTTTAATATTGTCTTTATTGTAGGTTGTTATATTGTCTCTTATGATTTCAGTTTAATCTTATGTTTATGGAGCAAGAACCAAATAAAGAAGCTTGCATTATCAATGTTAAGAAGAAGAGTTTCTCATTTTGCTTGCAAGCCTTTGGAATGAAGCTTCTTTTGCCTCGTTTCACTTGATGAGCAATAAAGTAAATGTTGAATGAAGAACTAAATAATCAGGCGAGAAACGAATTCTTCAGTGAAAAAGAACCCGTCAATGAGTCTTCTAATTCGACAGAAGGAAGAACAAATATCAGGGTTTTAGTCAGATTCAAAATATTAAAGAGAAAGAAGAGTTCTATTTTGTTAGAGCCACAAAAAAAAAATGAAACACCATAAGCTTTAACAAAACTTAAAAATAGGGTAAATACCATGAGACAAAGCTGATAATTTATCCTACTAAACCCATGAAGAATAGTAGTAGAAAGAGGGTAATTTACCCAATTATTAACTAAGGTGATGAGACAAAGGTTTATTTTTCTTTTAAAAGTGGCAGATACGAAACCAATTTGTCTTATAAATGGAATATTTTCCTTGTTATTAAAAAAAAAAGACAATATTAAATCCAGATCATTAAATTATAAAATAAATCCGGTTTAACAACTATCTGTTCCGTTTAATTTTTTGTCAACGCAAAACTTTTTTGTCATCGAAGATTATAAGTGTTAAAAAAAATTACTTTGTGCTAGTACAGATTAGAAGATTATTTCTCAAGTTTAATGTGCTAGTTGTTATAAATTATTTATTATATAATATAAGATATGTGTTTGATGTATATATTAAGTGATTTGAATGATATAAAGAGAGAGATGAGAGCAGAGGTGTAGGAAAAGTGAGAAATTGTGTTTTTATTACTCTTATTCGTGATTTCAATTACAAAGAGAGTGCTTCTATTTATAATGAAGTAGAGGCGGTGGAGATGTTTAATGACAAAATTGCATGCAAATGCTAAATGACAAAACTATGAATAATCATTTTATAACACTTCCCCTTGATTATTCATTATTAATGATATATTATATACTGCCTCGTTAAAAACCTTATCATGGAAAAACTCGTTTGGGATAAAACTCATGATAAAGAAAAAAGAGTGCAGTAACGCTCTCCCTCGAAGTAACGAATCTGATCTTTTCTTCAAAGATCTCGGAGATGTCGCATTCCAATGTTGTGAACATATTTTCTGAATGTTGTAGTAGGAAGCGCCTTTGTAAATAGATCTGCTGCGTTGTCGCATGAACGAACATATTGAATATTCACTTCCTGATTTTTCTCGAGCTCCTTTGTGTAAGAGAAAAACCTTGGAGAGATATGTTTCGTTCAATCACTTTTGATATAACCTTCCTTAAGTTGAGCAACGCATGCAACATTATCTTCAAATATTTTTGTTGGTTCTTTCTTTGTTTCTATACCGCTTGCATCTTGTATATGATGAATGATTGACCTGAGCCACACGCATTCTCTACAAGCTTCATGTAATGCAATAGTTTCTGTATAATTTGAAGATGTTGCAACCAAAGTTTGCTTTTGGGAATGCCAAAAAATTGCAGTTCCTCCAATTGTAAAAACATATCCAGTTTGCGATCTAGCCTTATGCGAATCTGATAAATATCCTGCATCTGCAAAACCAACCATACCAAACTCGGGGTTTCGAGAATAAAATAAACCAAATTCAATGATACCTTGTAAATAACGGAATATATGTTTTATTTCGTTCCAATGTCGGCGTGTAGGAGATGAGCTGTATCTTGCAAGTAAATTAGTAGCAAAAACTATATCAGGTCTAGTACAATTTGCAAGATACATAAGCCCACCGATAGCGCTCATATAAGGTACTTCAGGACCTAATATTTCTTCGCTATCATCACATGGCCGAAATGGATCTTTATCAACATCGAGCGATCTATTGACCATCGAAGTACTCAAAGGAGTCGCTTTATCCATACTAAAGCGTTTCAAGATCCTTTTCGTATAATTTGATTGATGCACAAATATACCATCTTGGAAATGCTCTATCTGGAGTCCAAGACAAAACTTTGTCTTTCCAAGATCTTTCATTTCGAACTCTTCTTTCATGTGAGTTCTTGCATCATCAATCTCTTTTTGAGTTCTGATTATATTCAGGTCATCAACATAAACAGCAATGATCACAAATCCCGATTCGGATTTCTTAATAAACACACAAGGGCATATCGCATTGTTGACATAACCTTTACTCAACAAATATTCACTTAAGCGATTATACCACATGCGTCCAGATTGCTTTAATCTGTAAAGTGATTGCTGCAATTTGATTGCACACATCTCTTTAGATGTTGATCTTAATGCTTCCAACATTTTTAATCCCTCTGGGATTTTCATATATATATCATTCTCTAGTGATCCATATAAATATGCGGTTACAACATCCATCAGATACATGTCTAAATTCATGGATGCTGCTAGACTCATTAAGAATCTGAAAGTTATTGCATCCATTACCGGGGAATATGTTTCCTCATAATCAATTCTCGGTCTTTGAGAAAAACCTTGAGTCACAAGCCTCGCTTTATACCTTGTGACCTCATTTTTCTCATTTTTTTTTCTTACAAACACCCATTTGTATCCAACGGGCATTACATGCTCTGGTGTTGTGACAATAGGTCCAAAAACTTTTCTTTTATTCAGGGAGAATAATTCTGTTTCAATGGCCATTTTCCATTTCTCCCAATCATGTCTTTTATGACATTCTAATATGGACCTTGGATCTGGATCATCGCTTTCAAGCTCTTTATATACAGAAAATGAGAATATTCCATCAATATCTTTTATCTTATCTCTGATCCATAATTCTCCATTTTGGGCTTAATTGATGGAAATCTCATATTTTTCTATTTCACATTCGTCTCCAAGACGAATCTCTTTATCTGGTTCTTCTAGAACCTTTTCACAAATGTCTTCAGGACATTTTTCTTTAAATAGTTCCTCTAGAACCTTTTTACTTTCTTCTCCCATATTCTTTTTCTTTCGGGGAATTTTATCTTTAGAACCCATCGGTCTCCCCTTCTTTAACTGAACCTTAGGTTCATTTGATATGTTCCCATCAATGTGTTCTTCAGGAACACTAATTCTGGATGGAACATTTGCTGCGGGGATATATGATTTTGTCACCCTCTTTGTATCTGTGAACGCATCTGGTAACTGGTTTGCCATATTTTGCATATGTACAATTTTCTGAACTTCCATCTCACGTTGATTGGTAGGAGGATCAAGATAAGCCAAAGATTTTGTACACCAAGTGATATCTTTTGGTGATTCTCTCAATCCTCCCCCTAACGCGGGGAATTCATCTTCATTAAAATGGCAATCGGCCAAACGGGCCGTAAACATATCACCAGTTACTGGTTCAAGATACCTGATTATACTCGGTGACGTATAACCGATGTATATTCCCAATCTTCTTTGTGGTCCCATTTTTGTTCTTTGGGGTGGCGCTATAGCGACATAGACCGCACACCCAAACACACGAAAATGGGATATATTTGGCTCCTGTTCAGATACCAATTGTAATGGAGAATACTCATTATAGGCACTTGGCCGTATCTGGATCAGGGCTGCTGCATGCAAAATAGCATGTCCCCATACATTAATTGGGAGCCTTGTTCTCAATATCAACGGCCTTGCAATCCATTGCAACCGTTTAATTAATGACTCAGCCATGCCATTTTGTGTATGAACATGCGGAACCGGATGCTCAACATCGATTCCTAATGACATACAATAATCATTAAACACTTGTGAAGTGAATTCACCAGCGTTATCCAGCCTTACTTTCTTTATAACATAATCAGAAAATTGCGCTCTCAACCTGATTATTTCGTGTGGTCAATAGACACACATGTGACCATCTACTAGATGCGTCAATCAAAACCATAAAATATTTAAACGGCCCGCATTGTGGGTGGATCGGCCCACATATATCACCATGTATTCTTTCCAAAAATTCTGGTGATTCATTCCCAACTTTGGCTGGTGATGGCCGAGTTACGAGTTTTCCTTGAGAACAAGCATTACATAAAAACTCGCCCATTTGTAATATTTTCTCGTTTTTCAACGGATGGTCATTAGAATTTTGCATAATCTTTCTCATCATGACTGAACCAGGATGGCCTAACCTTTCATGCCAAACCTTTAATGTACTAGCAAACTTCTGGTTTACTGTAATATATGATTCAGTCATACTTATTTTTGTGCAATATAATCCAGAGGATAACATTTTCAGTTCTTCCAATATATGTTTCCTCTCTGATGTAATGCAAAGATATTCAATGTCATTCTTATTCATAGTCTCTATATGATATCCATTTCTGCGGATATCTTTGAAACTTAATAAGTTTCTGTAAGACTTTGGGGAATATAATGCCTCATTTATCTCAAACTTTGTTCCCCTTGGCATTGAAAAACTGACTCTTCCAGAGCCCATAATAATTTTTGCATTACAAGATATGGTATTCACGCTTTCAGCAGAATCACTTATTTTGAGACTGGAGAAATACTTTTTATCTTTAATAATCGTGTGCATTGTAGCACTGTCTGCCAGACATATTTCTCCATCCATAGTCTCAAATTCTGGCATTTTCTAAATTTAAAATATTCATAAAAAATGTATTAATAAATATTAAACACATACCTGACAATACAACTTATGATACAATAAAACCTACAACAAAAACACTCAAAAACAGAAGCATATAATACATTAAGACATTAAGCTTTTGTTTTTATGTCTTCTTCAAGAAGACATTATATTACATCGATTTTTGTTTCTTTGATTCAGTTGATCCTTCTAAATCAACTTCGAAATCCGAGATATCGAGATGAGTATCGTCATCAAGGCCGTGGAAAGAAGGTCTGAAATCACCAGAAAGAAAGTTTGTTTCCCTTTCTTTCTCTTTTGCTCTCTGTGATTCCCGGTACAGATCGGCTAAATGTTTTGGCGTACGACAAATACGTACCCAATGACCTTTCATGCCGCATCTGAAACAAACAGTTTCCTTCTTCCTTTTCATTTCCCGGCCATCATTATCATCATGAAAATTTTTACCATCTTTTTCATGATTAAAACCATGTGGACGATATCCTCTTCCTCGTCCACGTCCATATCCACGACCACGATTTTGACCACGGTATTGACCGCGTCCGCGTCCACGCCCATGCCAATTATTATAGCTGGATGATGCAACATTCGCTTCTGGGAATGGTGCAGATCCAGTTGGACGGCTTTGATAGTTCATCATCACGAGTTCATTATTCTGCTCTGCAACAAGCAGAACATTCATTAACTCTGAATAACGGGTATATCCATTTGCCCGATATTGTTGTTGCAGGACTACATTACCAGGGTGAAATGTGGAAAGAGTTTTCTCAATCATATCATAATCACTCACTCTTTCTCCACATAACACCATTCTCAATGTTATTCCAAACATCGCAGAATTATAATCACTAACATTTTTGTAGTCCTGAAACCGGAGATGTAACCACTCGTGTCTGGTTTTCGGTAAGATCACATATTTCTGGTGATCAAACCTTTCTTTAAGTGATTGCCAGAGATCTGCAGGATCTTCTTTGATGATGTACTCATCTTTTAAGCCATCGTGGATATGATGACGTAAAAATATCATGGCTCTTGCCTTTTTCTCATCCGATGTCGGTTTCGACTTATCGATGGTATCAAGAAGCCTGTTTCCTCGTATATGCATTTTTGCACCTACTGCCCATGTCATATAATTCTTTCCAGTAATATCAAGGGTAGCAATTTCGAGCTTCGCAAGATTTGACATTATAACTGAATAACAAAAGCTTAATACGTTAAATGAAAAATTAAAAATTTGAGCATAGTAACGGCATAATAAAGGGCAATAATTAAAAGCAATATGAGGAGGCAGAGCCTACCATACAATTGCTGATTGCATAAATAAATAAATGAACAAATATGGGGAATTTTAATCACCTACACAATAAATAAATAAATTAATTAAATAAATAAATAAATAAATAAAGATGGGGGTTTTAATCTCCCACTCAATGATCCCAAGAGACATAGTCTACCATGTGATCATTTAGATCGTGAAGGCATAGCCTACCATAACGATCTGCTCGGAGGAGGTAGAGCCTACTATCCCGGCATAACATATAAACGGAGAAGGCAGAGCCTATCTTTCCGTAAATAATAAAATTTAAAATTAAATTGAATTAAAATAAATTTTACTTTCCGAGTATAGATCTGACTTCGGGATATAGATTAAGAAACGTTCGTGCTGATAACGTGTTATAAATTATTTATTATATAATATAAGATATGTGTTTGATGTATATATTAAGTGATTTGAATGATATAAAGAGAGAGATGAGAGCGAGGTGTAGGGAAAGTGAGAAATTGTGTTTTTATTACTCTTAGTCGTGATTTCAATTACAAAGATAGTGCTTCTATTTATAATGAAGTAGAGGCAGTAGAGATGTTTAATGACAAAATTGCATGCAAATGCTAAATGACAAAACTATGAATAATCATTTTATAACACTAGTATAGTTTTTACATTTTACTAAAGAGTTAAAAATGTGTTTTTCCCCTTATAAGGAATACCAAACTCGTTAATCCACTTTCAGTTCACGTGCTTACGCATCTTTCTTTTGCTTGATCAACTTCTTTTAATCTGAATCTTTCATAATGTAGCAATTGAATTATTCATAGAACTCCTGTTGGAATGTAAAATTTGTTGATACTACAAAGATCAAGGTTAAATAGGAAGATCCTTTTGTTACTACTTCAAATTAAAAGAGTTCATCATCTCCACGACGCAATATTATAAAAGATCAAGGTTTATCATACAGGGAAAGGAAATGAGCTCTGCATATATATATAATTGTGCCTGAAGCTATATCTATCAGGCCTTGGTGCACACATGTCCGTCACAAACCCAACCATCTTTAGACTCGCCGCCGCCACCTTCTTTCGCAGCACCATCACCACCGGTTGTGTTGGCTTCCTCTTTCAAAGCACACTTGGCATGAAGATCAAAGTCGCATTCTTCGCAATGGTAAGACCAGATTTGCCCTTCTTCATCACACTTATCACACATGTAAACGCGAACTCGAGTCAGTTCAAGCTCGTGTTCTTCATGAAGAGCATGTTTCACCTTAACAGGCCACTCTTTCGCCATCTCATTGTACTTTGCTTCAATCTCCTTTAAACGTTCCTCGGTAAAAGGGTAAGCATCGGCTCCATGTGCTCCCACAAGGTCTCTTGCTTCTTTCGTTACGGTTTTTCCGGTTGGTCCCACGGCTGCTAGCATCGGGATGCCACCGACTTTGAAGGTTCGTGCTAATGATGTTTTCCTAGGATCACCGAAAGGAAGAGCCAGCCACGGCATTTGCGAGTAGTACTCATCGAATGATTCTTGGTCTCGGTCACTGGAGATGAAGATCAACTCAAACGCTTCGTCTCGTTCCTTTATCTGCTTGTATACTTCAACAAGCTTCGGTGTAAAAGCGCGACAAGGAGGACACCAGTGAGCTGAGAAGTACAAAAGAATGTTCTTCCCCACCAGATCAGACACAAGCACCTGACAAAAACACACCAAAGGTTTGTTCAGATCAACACTGAGGAACAATGTTTAGAAGATTAAGAGGTGTAGAGAAGAACTTTTACCTTAGCACCATCTTTTCCGAGAACGTAGTTGAGATCACCAGAGACAAGAATTGACTCGAGCGTTTGAGCCTCTGTCTTTGCCTTTTCTATCGCCTTGAGTTCTTCAAACTTCTCTGGAGTGAAAGGATACGCAAGAACTCCATAGTCATCGATTGCTTCAGCGACATTCGAGTGGCGGATTTTGCCATCGGGACCGAGAATGACCAGTGTTGGTAGCGTTGACAGCATGAAGTGCCTAGCTAGTTTCGATGAGCTTTTGTCGTTGAATGGCAATGCTAGCCATGGCTTGGTCTCAAAGTCCTGCTTATAAGACTCCTCATCATCTTCAAGAGATATCAGGACAATCTCAAAATCCTCTTTATTCTCCTTCAGCTTCTCGTAAACCTCAACAAGCTTTGGAGTAAACTCTGTACATCGTGTGTAAGAGGCCACGGAGAAGAGAAGACCAATGGTTTTCCCTTCAAGCTCCGATACAGGAACCTAGTAAATACGCAATTGATCAGCCTCGTTAAGTCAACAACGCCAAAAAAAAAAGCAACAGCTTTGCATTGAGCAACAAGTGCATGAAGTCTTGTATAAAAAAAAACCGTACCTTGCTTCCGTCTCTCGAAATCACAAAGTCACGCGAAGGAGTCACCAAGACGGATTTCAAAGTCTGTTCTCTCCGAGTTCTGTCTTCTTCCTCTTTAATCTCCTTCATTCTCTCTGGCGTGAAAGGGTAAGCATCAGCTCCATAGCTTCGAATGACGCCGACACCATTCTCATTCACAAGTTTACCATGATCATCAACAATCACCAGGTTTGGGATTCCCCTAACCTTGAAAAGCTGATCCAAGCGGTCACGGGTTTCCGAATCAGTAAACGGGACAGCGAGCCACGGCATCTTAGTGAAGTAGTCTCGAAAGGACTCTTCCTCCTCATCGCCAGACACAAAGATGATCTCAAATCCAGATTTTGCAGAGAGTTCGTTGTACACTTCCACAAGCTGTGGAGTGAATCGCTGACATGGTCCGCACCACGCAGCTGAGAAATACAATCCAATCTTCTTCCCTGTCAAGCTGTCAATTTTCACCTGAACATAGAAAAATGCAATTTACTGCAAATAAATCCACAAGAATCCAATTCCGATAACTTTAGAGGAACTTAGGGGACAACAGAAGCCATATGAACAAGACTGAAGCCAAATCATTCCCAGAAAGTAGCTAAAAGCACAATCATTTCCATGAGCCATGAGCTCTTCCAAGTAAATTAACTTTTGAAATCAATGTTGAGTAATGAATCCAATCCGAAGAATCTTAGCAGTTTATGCCAACAAGAGCAATCGATGAAAGTCAACCAAGGACACGAAGCTCTCTAATCATCTGAAAATCAACTAAGAACACGACCTAAATTTCTTCAGAAACAGGAACTATCAACCAGAAGAACCGGGAAAAGAATCGCGAAACAAGGCACACAGACACAGAATCGAGAATCAACAGAAGTTGAAATCCATTATCCATAACCATAAAAATGGAGAACAAACCATAAACGAAAAAAATCTAGTCAACCACAGAGAGAGTGAAGAGAAAAGCATTTTTACCTGTTCGCCGTCATTACGAACGAGGAAATCCCTCGCCGGAGAAGAGAGAAGCGAGTGGAGATCCTGAGCATCGCCGCCGTTAACTTCTTTCGCGATTTCAGCCATGGATTGTAGGGAAACGGGATCTGATCGCAGAATCGAATTCGAGAATCGCTATCACGAAGAACACAGAAAGACTTGTTTCTCTTGACTCTTTGAGGGACAAAATATGCTCAAAACGTCTATTTTAAACTCTTAAGCCTTAAGAAAATGTCCACCCTATTTTATATAACAAATAAAATTAAAAAAAATTAACTCAATCAATAAAGATTTATATTTTTTTAAAAAAAATATAAAGTTTCCAAATCCCAAATGTTAAATCCCAAAAATTAAATATTATAATCTAAAAATTAAATATTAGACACAAAAGTAATTATCTTCTTTAGTCTATGTTTTAGTTTAGACATTTTAAAACCTTTTCTGTTAATTGTCTCCCCATAAAAGAAAGACCTAATTTGACTAAACAAATAGTTGACTGACCAAAGTATTTTGATTTCCTTTCTGGTTAAGGTGATGATTGATAACAAAATCTCAATAATTGGTAAACCGGAATCGTCACCTCAAGGCAGGTCAAATTTGTAATAAGTTATTGAACCGAAAACCGGAATCTCTCTGCCCGCTGGGGTGTAAAATGTATCATCAAGTTATAAGGGACAGTATTAAATATTTTCAAACAATGTAGGGCTATTTTCCAATGAGACAACTTACGAGGGAGCAAACAACAAGGAAATAGTATTTTTCGGTATTTCCTTTTTTCAAACAACGGGGAAATACCGAAATATGGATTCTCGATTCAGAATTGGTATTTCCTTTTTTCTTTATTTCCTTAGTACAAAAGGCACGATTAGTGACTAATCCACAATCTTAAATCGCATTCTCTCATTCCCTTTCTCGTATCTCTCTCTCTCTCTCTCTCTCTCTCTCTCTCTCTCTCTCTCTCTCTCTCTCTCTCTCTCTCTCTCTCGTTTCCTTGTACCTCACGCCTTTCGCTCTCAGAGATTGAATTTTCGAGACATGAACCAAGCATTGAGTCTGATCTTTGAGACGACTCTGTCCCAAACAGATGTCAACCCATGCTACAACCGTCTCTTAATCCCTTTCAAAAAATTGATCCGAGACGACTTCTTGACGCCTGACGAGACGAGAATCTTGGAAGAAGAAGAAGAAGACGAAGAGATCAACAACGACGAAGCGATGGGTGTGGGAGCGATTCTCGTCGATCACCGGAATCAGAAGTGGGGCGTGATTTTGAAGAGACGGGAGGTGAAGAAAGATATCTGGACTTACGCTTTGATTTGCGGCTGGAACGATATCGTCAAGGCTAACGGGTTGAAAGACGGTGACTACATCAGTCTTCGCGTTTTCAGGCACCGAGGAATCCTCTGTTTTGACCTTGATCCTCGTCTTGCTCTTTCATAACTTCTCTTGAGATCTTTATTTCAGGCGGTTTCTGGAGGTTTTATGTCTAGCTAGTGACTTCTTGGAATTGCAATTAAGAAGATTAGGGTTTTAGTACACTTGTGATCTTGGAATTGCAATTATCAAGATTAGGGTTTTAGTCTTGGAATTAGAATTATCAAGATTAGGGTTTAAGTACACTTGTGATCTTGGAATTGCAATTCACAAGATTAGGGTTTTAGTAATTAGTGCACCTGTTAGGTTTTATTCTCCTCTATTTTGTTAGTAAGTTTCGCTTTGTTTCTGATTCTTTTACTATGAATTGATTGAACGTTTTGACATGGATTTGTTTTTGTGTTTAACAGTTTCATTCAGTTTCTTTAATTATTTGATAGTTTCCTTTATCTGACATGAATCTCGATGGCTTAATGAGAATCTGATTTTAAAACTCAGTCTACTTGTATAAATAGCAAAAACAAAAAAAAACAAAAAAATAGATAAAACTAGGAACAAATATTTGTTGCCAAGACAGGCTTTTGTTTTGGCAAGTATCTAACTCTCTCAAAGAGAATCGTTGAACAACAAAGTGCTCTATAAAGAGTTGTATTCTGAATCTATAGTCTTCAATGCAAATTGTCTTTCAACATAGAGTCTTGCTTCTGCGGATCTAAAGCATTCTACTGCAAAAAGGATTTTTAAAATTTGTATTCGTTATCTATAAAATTAATCAAAAATTCTAGACAAAAAGCATATAGCATAATCCCATTTGTTTCTTCTTTCTTACTTTACATTTATCGCGATATTCATATTCAACCGAATTCACAACACAACTAATAGCAATCTAAATACTTGTCATTTTTCTGATGAAAATCTTTTTCTTATCTCTATTCATTTGTTCAGTTCTTGTGTTTCTCGTCGCAATACATCCTAATCATTGCAAAAAGTTATATTATATATATATATATATGCTTATTTTATAAATAGAGTTTGTATTATTATTTACCTAAAAGTAGAGAAATTAAATACACGAATAACGTTAAATATATGAATATTGTTGTCGACAAACCATGGTGATCCCATCATCGCACCAAGTGCTAAAACGCGGGATTCTATGGCCATTAATGAGAAAGAAAAAAAACTACTATAAAATTTGCAAAAGTTAACATTGGTTGCACGTTAGCCACACCACCACATTTCTTCGAATACGGTGATCAATTTCTTGCACCGTAATACATCCAATGTTATATTATATAGATCAACATTTGAACTCTTAAACTTGATAAACTCACACTAAATTAATGTTTGTGAGAATTAACGAGTACTCATCACTTTTTTCTCAGAAATGGTTCATGATTAAAAAATGACTATTTGTAGCATTTGCTTAATTGTCCAGCTCATTACAATATAGGATTCTGTACTTTTGAAAATTTTGAGAAGAGGAAAAGGTAATAATTATTTTAAGAATCTTTGTCTAGGTGGAAGACAGAATTATAAAGTCATCTATTAGTCTTCATAAACCATTATACGTCTTATATTAATCCAGGTATGTATAGAAGTTTAATATTGATGAAGATTTATATAGTTTATACTCAGCCAGGGTTCAGGGACCCAAGTCCATCGATATTTTATTCAAGAGCTACTACTGAGAGTCTGAGACGAATACATGTAGTCATTACTCATTAAACACTAAACGCAAAAACTAAACAAGCTTGTTCTATTTTTCAAAATCTTAAATATTTTTTTTGTTTTTTACTTTTCCCTTTCATCAGCAATAAATCAGTCTCCCTGCGCTTTTTTTTTTCTTTTATTACTTCTTTCGCTTTTACTTTCTCTCAAATAATTTTGATCTTTTTATATAATTGGGGGCAAGATTCATCTTTAAATACTTTATGCAGCCTTTATTTAGTTAGTCAGTCAGATTCTTTATTTCTTACAATGTTTTAACTGGATTTGAATTATATATTTTCGTTCCTCTTTTTGACTTTTTGACCAATTATCCCTTGAGAAAACAGTGAAAACCTCTTTCGAAATACCTAATAAAGTATTTTTTTTTTGTTAAACAAAATACCTAATAAAGTTTTGATTAAAAAAACGTTTAATGCTCAAATTTATAATCTGGACTCACTTCATGAAATCATAGTGAAGTCTCATTACTCTCTCTTCATATTATATCTCCTTCTCAACTACTCTTCTCACCAGAGAAGATGAACAATGAAGCAGCTTTCTTCCTCTGCTTCTTCTGCTTCGTAAGAAAGACTCCATCTTTTGACTTTCACATTTTGGTAACATAACGTTTAACATCTTCTACAATTTGCGGTTTTGTGTAGGTTTATTTCTTCGGAGCTGAACAAACCGCCGGAAACGTTACGACGTCGGAGAATCCATTCACACCAAAAGCCTCATTGATTCGCTATTGGAACAAACACATCAATGGCGATTCACCAAAACCTTATTTTTTCCTCTCAAAGGCATCTCCTATGACGGCCGTGGACTCCACGCGTTTCGCCTCACTCGCTTCCCGTCACGCGCTACACACGCGCCTCTCTGATTTCTGCTCCGCCGCGAAGCTCTTCTGTTTCCCTGAGCTATCGGCACATTCTCACGGTGATGACGTTAGCTTCGCCGTTTACAGCCGCAAGAATTTCACAAGCTACGGCTCCGACCGCCTCTCCGGAGCCGACTCGTTCAAAAACTATTCCGGTGGTGACAACATTGCCGTCGATTCGTTCCGCCGTTACAGCCGCGATTCCGCCGGGCACGACGATGGGTTTTCAAATTACGCCGGCGAAGTCAACGCGGCTGACCAGAGCTTCAACACATACGCCACCGGATCTACTGGAGGCTCCGGCGATTTCGTGAATTACCACACAAATGCCAACGAACCCAACGGAAGATTCACTTCCTACTCCGACAAAGCCAACGGCAGATCACAATCCTTCACGACCTACTCCGAAAACGCAAACGCCGGAGCTCAGACGTTCACAAGCTACAGCAAAAACGGAAACGGAGCTCCGAACGGATTCTCGGGTTATGGATCCGGGTCAAACGTAGTCAAATCGGGTTTCACCGGATACGGGGAGACCGCAAACGGAGCCAACGACACGTTCACTAGCTACGGCGGCAACGGGAATATCCCGGTGAGCGATTTCAAAAAATACGGCGAAGGAGGAAACGGCGCCGTTTACGGGTTTAAGAGCTACAGAGACCAATCCAATATCGGAGCAGACTCGTTCTCTTCCTACGCCAAAAACTCGAACAACGAGAAGGTCAATTTCGTAAATTACGGCAAATCATTCAACTTGGGATCCGACAATTTCACCGGTTACGGCCAAGGTAACATCGGAGGAAACGTCAGCTTCAAAACCTACGGCCAAGGACCGAGTTTCAAGGAGTACACTAAAAACGGCGTCGTTTTCGCCAGGTACTCTAATAACGTGAGCTCGACTGGCAAAACGGTAAATAAATGGGTTGAGCCGGGCAAATTTTTCAGAGAGTCGATGCTAAAAGAAGGGACGGTGATGCAAATGCCGGATATTAGGGATAAAATGCCTAAAAGGACGTTTTTGCCCCGAACTATAGTTTCGAATTTACCTTTTTCATCTTCCGAGACAGGCGAGATACGGAGGATCTTCGGCGCCGGAGAGAATTCGTCGATGGCGGGGATAATCTCCTCGGCGGTTTCCGAGTGCGAGAGAGCGCCAAGCCACGGGGAGACGAAGCGGTGCGTCGGATCGGCGGAGGATATGATCGATTTCGCCACGTCAGTTCTTGGACGTAGCGTGATGGTGAGAACGACGGAGAATGTCGCAGGGTCAAAGAAGAAGATCGTAGTCGGGAAAGTCAAAGGAATCAACGGTGGAGATGTAACTAGAGCTGTTTCGTGTCACCAGAGTATGTACCCGTATTTACTATATTACTGCCACTCGGTTCCTCGGGTACGGGTTTATGAAACGGATCTTCTTGACCCGGAGAGTGTAGAGAAAATTAACCATGGTATTGCCATCTGTCATATCGACACATCAGCATGGAGTCCGAGTCATGGAGCGTTTTTGACACTAGGGTCGGGCCCAGGTCGGATTGAAGTTTGCCATTGGATCTTTGAGAACGATATGACGTGGACTAGTAGTACTGTTGAATAAGGTTTTGGTCAATTTTTGATCGTGTTATTTATTTAAGAATTGTTTAAGAATTGTTTCATCCTTTTTGTTTTCCTGTTCGCAAAACTGTAGCTTTCTCCCATTTATATTTATATATTTGATCAACTTAGTAAAACTGAAACTTTTAGACTTGTGACGCAAGACACATTCCGAGACGTTTATTTGCATGTGTGTGGAAAGCTCATTAACAATCGAGAAAAACGATCAAATTCATCGTGAACTAATCAATTTCTGATAATTCATATATGACTTATAGAGCTATGCCAAAAACTAGATAAATTATATAAAAGTTTAAATTTTCATCATGAACTATAAAATTGTGATCAAAACCACTCTAGCCATGACTTTAACGGTTAACAGTTGCTGACTGTAACGCCATGTAATCTCTCAATACGATATCGTTATAGAAATTAACGACAATTGATCCAAAATAACATCGTTTCTCTCTGGCTTCAATTTAAACTTTTTCTTTTTCACGGGTATGAGAGATTGGTTCCTCACAAGAAACTGAAAAATTGTAGTTTGGAGAGTTAAGCTTATTCTAACTCAGTGGACACCGATTCAAACTGATTAACAAAGGCGTTGGTTTAGGGGTTCCAAAAAAAGCCAAAAACATTGGATATTTCTAATTGTTTTTCCGTCTGAAAATTCATCAATCAGGTAAATGTAGTTTGATTTTCAGAAATTCTTAGTTTTTAGTAAATTTTAAATGGTGAAGTATGTTAGTTTCGTCTAGGATCATCAGTTTAAGTTAGTGTTGCCATTTTTATTTGATTTTCATGATTAGAAAATGAAATTGAAACATGTCCACCAAGTGTTTGATTAAATGTGTAAAAAGTTAATTTGGTTTTATCTCCACCAAGTGGTGCCGTTTTGTATTTACCACGTGTCATCCAGTCATCAGCAGTCAACAGACAATATTGGTGGTTTCGACTACAATTTTGTAGTTCATGATAGAAATTCAAATTTTTATATAGTTTCTGGCATTGCTTCATAGATCATATGTAGATTATTAGGAATTGATTAGTTCATGGTAGAATTGACCGTTTTCTCTACTACAATCCAAGAAACTATGGATCATATCATTACTTATGGTGTTCAGAAAATGACAGCTTCGATTTCCATTTCAATAAAGAAACCCGAAACTTTTTTATTAATAAAAATAATATATAAAACCCAAAACCAAAAAGAACATAGTAAATAAAATGTCATTTAGTCTATTTTTTCATCACATTCTCCTTTTCCAAAAGTAAACAAGATCCTCGAGGCAGTCTGTAGTAGTAACAGTTTTGCCTCCTTCTCGTTCAGCTCAGCTGTGAGATCCGACATCTTCTGCTTTAACGACAAAACTTTAGCAGTACAAGTAGCAGTATTGACCTTCTCCGTGTCCAGTTCAAGGTTGAGATTCTTGACTTGTTCCTCAAGTTCTTGGACTCGAGAACCAACATCATTTGTTTTCTTCCTCTCCAAAAAACCACATCAAGCTTTGTTTTCAACCAGTCCAGCTTGAAGCCCGCTTTTGTTAGATCAATCAGCTCACTGCGAGCGTTGGTTAGCTCAGTCTCGGATAAGCTATGTGGAGGTTTCCTTGTTGAGAACAAGTAATGGTTGTAACTCCAAGCTAGAACATAATCCCTTGTTATCTCCTTTATCCAAACACAAGTCGGGCTTTCAGAGGAGACGACGTTCTTAGAACAAAGCTCTTCAATTAAAAAAAAAGAAAAATAAATAAAAATAAATGATATGGACAAGTTTGGGAAGAGAAGTGCCTTTCTGCAGAGAGTTGTAAGAGCATCACCAACGGCAGAGACTATACCAGCATCTCCTAAAAAATATTTTAATAATATAATTAATTTTTACAATTAAATTATAAACAATTAAAAGAACAAGCCAATCATTACTTGTCATTTGTATGGAGATGGCTTCTAAAAATTCTTATATTATAGTCGACTCTCATTCTCTCTCCATCTTTTTTTATTTTTATAATTTTTATTATTTAAAATGTCTCTTAGATCCTCCGTTGGAGGTGGTCTAAGAGTCAACTTTTCCCAACTTTTTGACATATGTCATATTCTGATTAATCAACTTTTTTTTTTTTCGAAAATCGAATTTTTTATAAAAAGAAAAAAAAAATCTTTTTTTTTTTAAATAATAAAAATTTGGAAGAGCTCCATGTCAGTCCCTCCATTGCTGATGCTCTTACACTCCGTTATCACAAGATTCGGATTTTGTTCGAAAGCGAAATAACTTTATTGCTAGCCAAGCATTTCCCGTATCTTAATCGATTGTTTACTTGTTTAAAGACTCTCTTTTTGTTTTTGGCTTTACAATAGTAGCTCTCGGGCTAAATTATGTCTAGATTGTTACAATTCATTGTGGTGTTCTACTATACCAACTCATATATATGGTCCTTCAGAAAGAGATAGTTATCATAGGTCTGATTAGGACTAACTGAAGAAAAAAGTAATTGATATATGTGCAGTGGAATATTTTGTTTGTCTTTAGATGTTAGAAGTCGCTTTATTAAATAGAGATGTTTGTTTGTAAAGATCTGACAGTAGTAGTGAATCTAGTCCTAATCAAAAGTGTATTACTTAAGTACATGTAATATGTGTTGTCCTCCTTTACCTGTGAATACAATTCTAAACATGTTAAGGCATTGAGACAAGTAGGACCAGTGGTCTAGTGGTAGAATAGTACCCTGCTATGGTTACGGTATAGATTAGGGGTTCGATTTCCACTTGGTGCACTTGAAAAGTGTTTGAGCTGTGATGAAATTAGCTTAGCGTTGGTTGGGTCCATCGCATTACTCTGGTTCCTTGGATGAGATTTTTAGCCTCGTGACTGAGCTCTCATTTTTCTGCATATCAGAGAGTCTTATCGAAGACTTAATCTCCAAGGCAAAGTCCCTCAAATATCGGTTCCACGGCTTTTCCGCTGTCTCAATGATGGATCGTCGTTTTCTATTTTTTGCTCTATTAATTTCACATCACAAGAATATAGAGAGAGGACACAAAACTAAGCTAAACCTTATCAAACGAGGATAAACAATTCTTCTTATCAAACTAGGGTATGAATAAACTAATCCTTATCCTAAGATATATATATATATATATATATATATTTGTATATATCCTCTTTAAACAACCACCATAAATCTAAGCACTCGTGATGTTTCAAAAATTAGGTTCTTCAGTGGATAACGCGATGGCGAACGACGGCGCAACCACCGTCGATCATCACCTCGGCGAAATCAAACGATCAGGAGATTCAATCAGCTTTCTGCCTGATGAAATCCTCCAACATATCCTCTCCTTAATTCCGACCAAATCCGTCATCACAACTTCCGTCCTGTCCAAACGATGGAGGCATGTATGGTTCAATACACCTTCTCTCTCCTTTGATAGCAATACAGTGAGTGCTGATACGATTAACCAAACCCTAGCTCAGTACACGGCTCGCAAGATGGAGACTTTTCAGCTCTGTAGCAGCGTGACCGACAATCTTCCTCACATCGACAGGTGGGTGGAGTTTGCCACGTCCCGAAACGTGGAGAATCTGACGCTGGATTTGGATTTTCGTTCGTACAACATTCCTGACTTCTTCTACACGGTTTCTTCTGTTAAGCAACTCAGCCTTGAGTTACACTCTTCTCCTATGATTCCCAAATCCTCTGTTTCTTGGACATCACTGAAAAAGCTGTCCTTGCGTTCTTGTAAGCTCTCTGATGAATCCGCTGCTAGGATTCTATCGGGTTGTCCGATTATCGAGAGCTTAACTTTGCATCTCTGCGACCAACTTAGGGTTCTTGATCTCAGCAAATCACAGCGGCTGAGAACATTAAAAATAGATGGGATTCTAGGGCCAATACAGATTGTGGCCCCACATATCCATTATCTCAGTTTGACAAACTTTAGGTTATCATGTACTTTAGTTGATGTCTCCTCGTTAACCGAAGCTAAACTAAACATTAATGTTGGCTTTTGCCCGTTTGAAGAACTGAAAGCAACGTTGCAAGAGATGCTAGAGAAGGTTCATAACGTAGATAAGCTTACTTTTGGAAAAAAACTTTCTTCAGGTATGTTTTGGGTATTACTCTATATATGTTTCACTTAGTTTTGACTCATGTAGAATTAGTTGGTTGCATAGTAAACGTGAGCATAGATGGATTAGTTATCATTAGGCTTTGTTTTTCAATTTAAGTCTATATGTTAAATGCTCAACAGATGTATGTAAAAAGCGACTCTGATCAATGATTCTTGTCTTACTATGCTTCACCCCTTTTTGAGTTATTTATATGTGTGTTTTGGTGTTCACAATCTGTTTGTTTTGTGGTTTTGGTCAGTGGTTATCTCTTGTCGTCAAGGTCCAACGAGGTGCAACTTTTCCGGGCATCAAGGTCAAAGATTTGACGCTTGAGACAAGAATCTCTCCACATGTAGTTCCTGGCATAAACAGGCTGCTACAAGGCTCACCTGAACTAAAGAAGCTAACAGTACACGTAACGGAATCTGGCACTGTACCGTTACCGAAGAAGATATCGGTAAATTTTTCGTAAGCCTCTTTTTTTTTTCTTGACCAAATTCTAACTAGTTTTGTAGTAAACCGAGCTACTTTGAGTTTGTAGGACATTGTCTACCGAAAGCATGTAAACTATTTCATGGAACAAATACTTAAAAAGCACGAAGACATTGGAGAAGATGATTGTAAGGTTGGCATGTTCTATTGAGGGTCTTGAAGAATTGCTTTGTCAGATGGTTCCAGTGCTTTCCCACAAGCACAATGTCTCCATTGTTCTTAGCTCAATCAAACCGGATCCATTCGAACCGGGGGCGGGTACGGCTTCTTCTCGGACAACACGTGTAAATTTAAGGCAGAAAAAACCTCCCGGAAAGGTCCCAAAAAGGCTGTGGACCACGGTTCGTGGGCGTACGTCATCTTAGTAGCTTGTGAAGAATATGTTGTCTATTACTTATCTATGTTATCTATGTTGACCCAAAAGTCATATTCTTGTATTCTTATGATCATATATAATTGAAAAACATAGATTAGTTTCATAACTTAATTTCTATCGAGTACTAATATACGAAGAATACGATTGTAGTCACTAACAAATTTTATATAAAGAGGAGAAGATTCATGTGTCCAAAGGTGATGAATATTACCAGCATGCAATTGTTTTCATCGTTTTATAGTTCTTGAACCTTTTTCCCCATCAACAGCGATTCTTGACATCTCTGTTTGTTTCAATGCGTAACAAAGTTAGTAACGATGCTCAGAATCAATTTTTATCCCCAAAAATAATAATGCGCATATCAACAATAAAATAAATCACATTTCAAGCATAACTTTAATCAAGTTGTTTTATGAGAACATTGAACGCTGATTTAATACCAGGAAAGTCAAAGAAATCACTCTTCGCAATTCCAAAGTAAACAGCTCTTTAGTAGTAACAGTTTTGCCTCCTTCTCGTTCAGCTTATCGTTGAGATCCGACACCTTCTGCTCCAACGACAAAATTTTAGCAGCACAAGTAGCAGATTTGGCCTTCTCCGTGTCCAGTTCATAGTTGAGATTCCTGATTTTTTTCTTGAGTTCTTGGACTCGAGAATTATAAGCATTTGTTTTCTTCTTCTCCAAGGAAACCTCATCAAGCTTTGTCTTCAACCACTCTAGCTTGAAGCCCGCTTCTGTTAACTCAATTAACTCGCTGCGAGCGTTGCTTATCTCAGTCTCAGAGAAGCTATGTGGAGGCTTGTTCAGTGTTTCGATGAGACCGAGGAGGACATTCATGTACGTTGTCTTTACCTGTTGGTTCTTTGGTTTGAAATTCACTGCAATGTCCGGGTGCTCTGTGAAAAGAGTAGCCACTTTAACAATCTGTCGACACGAGAAAGATGTAATAATGTTAGCCAATGTCCAATCTCAGAAAAGAAAATCAAAAAGAAAAGAATAAAAAAAAAATACAACAAGGAGCATATACTACATACTAACATACCTGAGAATAAAGAACATGGAAACCTTTAACATTTAAGGTCTCATATCCAGTTACCTCTTCTTCTTCTTCTTCTTCTTCATCATCAGATTCAACTACTTCTACTTCCACTTTAATTATCAGTTTGTTCTTCTCCATAAACCCATATTTTTGAATTGTTTTAAGAGTCACCCCACTTGGGCAACCCCATCCTGGGGCCAGGGCGCAGTACAATTTGCGATCTGAATCTGTAAGACAAAATCAGAAAAGTTAGCTTAAGTTATACCGTTTACGTCTGATAAGTAAATTACCATGTATACTGAAGAGCTCTTTGCCGGATTGATTCAACAGAACGAAGGAATAATAAGCTCTTATTTTCCATCCAAGTGGCAATGATTCAGGATTCGCAAGGATGAGGTACATAGACAAGAAGTGATCTCCTTTGGGATGATGAACTTGAACAAACCTAACAAAAAAAAAAAAAAAAAGGCAACAGATGAAGTAATAACAGAGACAAGTGATCTTCAGTATTATACTGTTTCCATTGGGATAAACTTGAACAAACCTAACAAAAAAAGGAAAAAAGATGAACCAATAGCAGAGACAAGATATTTTGCTGGATCTAGACCATGGGTTCTCAAAAAATCAAGCACACACACATATACATATATATAATTTTTAGCTTTACCATTCGTAGCCGTCGCATAAGAATTGTGGAGATGATATCACGCCTTCCTTCTCAGAGAAGTTATCTATCTCAAAAGTGAAACTACTCAGCAGTTGATCCTCCATACTCTATTCTCAGGCTTTATTCCTTTGAGCAAAAGACGACTTTCTCATAGACTTGTTTTCGATGTTTTTACTCTAAACCCGTCTATTTATAAAGCTTTTCTTCTAGTCATTCGTTTTTATATAGGGTCTGACTGGTATATCAGATGAATAACAGAATAGCAGAATAACTGAAAAATTACTAGCGGAATGAACTGAACTGAATAATATTTTAGCTGAATAATTATGAAACGCTGAAAAGCTACTTTTAGTAGATTAATCACGTTTTGATTTTTTTAGTTATATTTTTAACATGCTAGCGGAATCACGTTTCAAAAACATAAAAAAACGTGAAAACGTGATGAATAACATGAATGGTAAAAAATAACAGAATCAAGTATCCAAAACGTGAAAACGTGAAAAAGCTGCATACCATTCAAACCCATAGAAAACCGAGATATAAAGGGAAAGAGTAGCATCCAATCAATCCTTATGATTTCTCCTATCATTATTACTATATTGTTCTCTTATAATTAATTAAGATTATATTCATTTTGTATATATATGTTGTATGTACAGTGAAGAAGATATGAGAGTCAATACAATTCTCTCAATCTATCTCTCATACCGCTGAGAGATCCAGCACCATGTTGTCATTGTTACAGAGCTACATAACCTATACCGCTGAGAGATCCAACATCAAGATCAAAGATTTGACGCTTGAGACGAAATTCTCTCCATTTGTAGTTCCTAGCATAAACAGACTGCTACAAGACTCACCTGAACTAAAGAAGCTAACAGTACACGTAATGGAATCTGGCACCTTACCGATAAAGACGTCGGTATATATACTTTCCATAAGTCTCTTTTTATTTTTCTTGACCATACACTAACTATTTCATTTCCGATTTTTATAATAATCCGAGCTACTTTGAGTTTGTAGAACATTGTCTATGGGAAGTTACAGCCAAAGAATGTAAATTGTTTCATTTAACAAATGCTTAAAAGCACAAAGACATTGGAGAAGATGGTCGTAAGGTTGGCATGTTCAATTGATGAAAGTGGTTTTGAAGAAATGCTTCATCAGATGGTTTCCCACAAGCACAATGTATCCATTGTTCTTAGCTCAACCAAACTGGATCCATTCGAACCGGGAGCTTAGGTGGATACACATAGACGAAATTAACAGTACGCATAATGGGTTCTGGCAGGCACTGTACCATACTGATTATGGTATATTTTCCATAAGCCTCATTTATCTATCTTGACCATTCTAATTATGGAATTTATTGATTTTTTTTTTTTAAAATTTGAATTTGTTATCTTATAATGGAATTTACTTTACAATCTTTTAATATTATTTCACAACAAATAAAAAACGCAAGGTTACAGAAAACACAGTAAATATCAGTGGAGGAAGAGATAGTCAAATCTTATAATGGAATGTGTTGACCCAGTATATCACTTACAATGTCAATAATAAGTAATAAAGATTTAAAAGAATAAATCTTATAAATAATAAACAGTTGCGGATTAAGAAAATAAATTTTATTATTGTTTGAAGGTTTAGAGTGTTTACAAAAGTAGCTTGACAATTAAGTCTTGCCGACTTGAATGTAAGAACATTTAAAGAATTTAAACTAGAAAAACTTGAACGTTAAGTCTTGTTGTTGAGCTCTTTAGGGACTCTTGGATTAGATCTTCAAATTATGAGATGTCCTCTATTATAAGGATAGTTAATCGGTTCCATCAATATTTCTTTCTTTTTTCTTTTAGAAAAATCGTTTTTTTTTTGTAGATGATTTCCTTTATTTTCAAACTTATATTTTTTTCATTATGGAGGTTCAGTTAGATGGACTTCGTCTTGATGAGTTCATCATTCATGAGGAATAGACATTTTAAGGAATGTGCTCATTCTATCTGTAATGGAATGTGTTTGAAGGAATCTTCGCAAGTGATGATTTGCAAAGAAATCAAATGAAAACTCATTAGTATGGAAGCTTCATAGCTATCATGAAAATCAGAGTAAAGTCCATATTTACCTTCAGAGCAACAAGCTTTATTCGCAAAGTTTGATTAGGCATAAAAGTTTGTGCTCCTTTGTCTTCTTCCCAATTCAGTATTCTTCAATATCATAAGTGCCTTGTCAGTATAGGTCCAGAATGGCCACATCCATGGCCAAGAAGAGCTCTTTTTGGACTATTTGTAGATGATCATAGATCACCATGATAGATGGGAAGGCAATGTACTCGTGGATGATGGGGTCTTCAAGAAGAATCCAAGGATCCTCAATGATTCTAAGGGACCCATATTCGTATGCATGAATCAAAGTTTATCCCTACAACCTAAATTTTTCTTGAAAGTTTGCACAAGATAAACACAAACTAATATAAAAGAATCTTTTGTCTCAACTGTTGCAAGGATCTCAAATTTGGAGGTCAGAGACTTAGAGGTAATCCATCCTTTGAGACACTTATAAAAAGTAACTTAAACTATAAGATACAGTCACATGCGATATGGTTCATAAGAGGATTCATGTTCACGGCATGTAACGTTGTTTATGTTTGTCCCACATCGATAACTAGAGATAAGTTGTGTTGTTAATGTAACGCAGTGAAGAAGATTTTTATAAGTTTACGTTTTTACCTCTCCCAGCTTTTGTTATTACAAAAAAAAACCCACCTTCACGTCCAATCAAATTCCGTTTGTTCTCCTCTACAAATGGTTAGATTTTTGTTTTTCTCTTGAATTTTAAATTCTGATGAGTTTTCTTATTGTTGTTTAAGGAGATGGATAATTTTAAGGACCTTTTAATCCCAAAGGAAGGCTACTTAGGAGACATCTACATCGTCTCTAAGAAAAGGCTTCTTCGGATTCAGATGCTCAAGAAGAATATGCATTCTCTCAAGAAGGGGATGATGTGGCGGCTGGTGTGTTTTCGCCATAGCTAATGTACGGTGATGATGATCCTGGAGCGGTACGTACAGAAGAAGCGGCATAAAGAAGAAGATAGCTTGGAGCTTAAGGCAATGGGGGCAATAGAGGAAGGTGATGCCGTATTTGGCTCTAGAGCTGTAATGGACCTTGGTTCCGAGTTGAATAGTTGAATGACAAGTACAGGCCAAGAAGCATCAGGATATAGCTATTATGAAGTTCAACAGTGTTGACTGTTTACCAATCTATTGATTTTCGAATTATGTTAGTGTTTTAAGAAGCTACCATTGTTTTATTTTGTGTGATTTTTTTTTTGTTTTTTTGTTATGAGGAAACAGCTCTCGAGTTGTAATGGGTAAAAGTAATGAATCAGGAGGACCTATAAGGCCTTGCTATAAGAGTCCTATGGAAGAGTTAAGCTCCGAGGCAAAGTCCCTCACAGATCTGGTCCGAATAATTAGATATCAGAATGATTTGCTTTATTAACTTGACATTTATGACGAAAAGCACAAATCAAGTCGAACTGTTTCCTCCTAACAAAAAGATGAGACGATTCATGTGTCCGAAGTTGTTGAATATTACGAACATGCATTTCTTTTCATAGTTGAAGTTCTTGAACCTTTTATTCCTCCATCAACAGTGATTCTTGATGTCCCTGTTTGTTCAATGGGTAACAAAGTCAGTATCCTCTTAAGTTCTTAACAATGCTCAGAATCAATCTTTATCCCCAAAAAAATAATGCTCATAAAGTCCTAATCAATGATTAAATAAATCACATATCAAGCATAACAATGATTTAATAAACAAATAGCACTGATATTTCTGGAAAAACTATGTCCATAAACTGCAGAATGTCAGTAATTAACAATTCTTCAAAATAATACTAGTCACGTATATACTTAACTAACTAGAGATGAGCATGATTATTTTTAAAACGCAAGTTTATAGAAAACAAGCACAACAGTAAATATCCGTAGAGGACGAGGGTAGTTACGGAATAAAGAAAGATAACGGTAACAACTAACTATAAAGCATCTTCTTCTTCGCTTCATCTCTTCTTGCGCTTCTTGTTTCTCCCTCTCTCTCTATCCGATTTTTATTTCATCACTCCAAAATCTTCTTCTCCTATCCGAGATCAATCGAGTTTCATCACCAAAGAAGAAGAGCATGGATGATCGCTCTGTTTCATCTGACGAAGATGATGACCTAATCGAACCAGCAGACGAGGTGATCATCTCGTACTATCTGTTAATGATGATGAACAACGGCAAATCCTGGCCTAACCACTTCCTCCGAGACTTGCAAGCACACGTGTACAACCTGAATCCATGGAGCTTCTTCAATACTCAGAACGCTTACTACTACGTCTTCGCCAAAGGCCGAACAGAGGCTTGTGGTAAAACCGACGGATGCGCATCGGGTTGCTGGAGGATCATGGCTCGTGATAAGCTGATCAAGTCTGAGGAGACAGGGAAGTTTCTAGGGTTCAAGAAGATTCTCAAGTTCTGTGATAAGGAAGAAGAAGAGGATGAGAGAAACTGGGTGATGGAGGAGTATAGGCTCGTCAACAAACGGAAGCAAGATCAGGTGATTTGCAAGATTCGTCTTCTGCTCCAACGCGAGGTTAATTCCTTGCTCGCCACGCATTTCTCGTTCTTGAATGCATCGCCGTTATCTGATAGGCTTTTGATGCCGAAGTGGGACTATTGTGTACGGGACGAACCAAAGGATGAAACAATCTCACTCTCTCTGCACTCGTTGATCGGTAATATTCGAAACGATTGGCCTAGACGTTTCCCGCGTGGCGAGAAAGTGTACAGCGTGGAGCCATGGAGGATTGTGGGTCGTCTTCACACCTCTCTCGTCCTAAACGTGGGACACTACTTCTTCGTTAACAAGACAGAGACTTGTGGTAGAACCGATGGATGCAACGGCGGTTGCTGGAGGATGATAAGACGTGACAAAGTGATCATCTCGAAGAGGACCAAAAAGGTTCTTGGTTTCAAGAGGTTCTACAAGTTCTGTCACAGCGAGAACCCGGAATTCGCAAAACCGGTTTTGGAGTTTGAAGATGGTGAGGAGGTTAAGGTTACTTGGGTAATGGAAGAGTATAGGATTGATAAGAAGAGGATGCAAGGTAGAGTGATTTGCAGGATTAGGGCTCTCTTGCCAGAAGCACTAGCTCGCTTGATTCGATATGCAGAAGTAGAAGTATAAACTTGCTATAAGCAACATAAGATCATGTAGATCTAAACCCATATCCCAGATTCTGTTTCTATTTCGGTTTTTCTCTTTAAAAATGTAATAGAGTTTGTGATAACTGATGATGATGAGTCTGTGGTTTTAAGTTTCTCATGTAATTCTCTAATCAATGTGGTTTAAGAACGGGTTTCGATTTATCTTGAATATGGATACATTGTTGTGATAAAAAAATGTACAAGCAGAAACTTTCTAAGGAGAGGAGGTACCTTAGTCGATAAGAGGGTGCTCTGTTTCTGATAGTTTGTTCCTCGTGGCTTTGAAAGATTTGAGTTTCATGAAGTCTACTGTGTTTTCCAAGCAACGAGTTCTCTTATTTGAGCAGCTGAGATAAGTGGTAAAAGAAAACATAATATTAATCAACAGTGTTTGTTTGCATAAAGTGTTACCAATCATAAAAAAAAAAAAAACACAATATTAAGCAACAGTGTTTGTCTCTGTGCTCATATAACCCTCAATTCACACAGGCACAAATCGCAACGCAAAGTTTTATCTATCTATGAACAAATGATGTTTATTTTCATGATTCAGATTCAGAAACTTTCTTGCAGAGATAACTAACTAAACTCAGATTGATCTCTGATTTCTTACTCAAACACCACACTTTCAAATGGAGACTCTTGAGGTGAAAATGATACCTAAGGCTTTGCTGCATTACAACAAAATCTGGCGCCTTCTGCTAAAAACTTTACCGGTGACAAGAAGACCATTGATTACTCCTTGTTACTCCAAAGATGTCAGTTTAGGACTATATATTACTTAAGATCCAGTGCAATGAGACAGGGAGACATTGTAAATCATACAAGATTTGGAGATATTTCTCTATCCTAATCAACAGAAGAAAGTGTATTAACTGAGGCTTAACTATTTTGGAACAGGAAGATCAATCACAACCACTGGCTCATTATCTTGCCAAAAAGCGGATGAAACTCTGATGAAAGGCAATGAATCAACTAAGTTATTTTCCCAAGTGGTCTAGCAAAATTTTAAAACTTTAAAACTTCGACTGAACAACATAACAAATCTAATAGAAACCGACGAACACATAACACCAGTCATCCAGCCCGAAATTTCCCAAAACTTCACAATCTGAAAAATGTCAACAAAAAGCAGCAAATTTCAGCTCATCATTTCACAATCAACAAGTGATTTCTCCAAGTTCAAAACTTTATATTCACGAAATTTGAGGACTTTACTGGGTAATAGCCACAGAATCAGGAAGAGCCACATAGACTTTATCCAACAACCTAAGAGATTTCCGCAAAATAAAAAAGTATCATTACCCTTTTTCTCTACTTCTGCTTTCAGTAGCAGACGCACACCCACGAATCCATTTCCCATCAGATCGATTGAGAGAGAGAGAGAGATCAAACGGAAGAACCCATAAGCTAGAGAGCGAACGGGACTCTGAACTTCTGGGACAATAGCGAATGCAGCACGGATACAGAGTGTGAGAGAATCATGATGAAGTGATGTTTTTGAATCACACGGCGAATTCACAAATAAATCAACCGGAAATTTCTCAGGAAACGCAACCACGGCGGATCAGATTCTTCTTATACAAAAGGCTTAATCTACACAAGTATACATTGAAATAAAAAACGGCGACGTATTGGCCATCAGTTCATTTAGCTAGAAAACGGCGGCGTTTTAGACATTAGTTCATTGAGCTACAAAACGACGACACTTTCTACATTTGGGGTTGTTTATTTTCGTCCCACATCGGTAATATAGAAGAATGCTGTGTCGTTTATATAGCGGAGAGATGAAGCTTTAGATCACGACCTTACTTGAACAGGATCTGTTCTATAGGTTCGTACCTCTGTTTCCTTGATTTCTCAAGAGACAGGCCTTTAACCCTGGTTGATGATTCGTGACCGTGCGATCGGAGCGTGATTAATGGCCACGATCATCTTCTGATGATTCCGGTGCTGTAGAGGATCGTTACTCGGCTCGGTTGAATCCAAGTCGGGGTGGTTGCACGGCGGTCTGACAGGTTAATCTTTCTTTTTACTTTTCTCATTGTTTCTTAAATTTTTAACCCCATAGCTTTTTCTGTCGTCATAAAAAGTCCCCTGTTTTCTTCTTCCTCTTCGGGTTGTGTTATTTCAAAAAAATTCGTGGCCTACCCCGAATTTTCAACAATCAGATTGAATAACTCTTATAAACTCCATTCGAAAAGAACAAAATTAAGATGCTTTCATTTCTTCATCGTCTACAATTTTGCTGAAACGGTGAGATTTTTGTTTTCTCTTGAATTTTGAAATTCTGATGGTATTTTTTTTTTTTTTTTTGAGAGATGAGACTATTGATGTGGATATATGCTGAGGTATATGAGACATGCACAGATGTACTTCATGATTTAGGGATGATGTCTCAGAGTTTCGAGTTGTGCTCTGTTTCTGGATACAGAGGTTCTTTGTTAGGCTTTAGTTTGTCTGCAAAGTTCACCTTCAGAGTCCGACCAAGATACTCCTGATAACAAAATCCAATCAGCAATTTCAACAAGAATGTATGATTTTTGTTAAAGCTGCAAACTTTTACTCTCACTTACAAAAGCCAATCAACAATTCAACGAGAAGGTAAGATCAGGAGAGGTTTTGGAGGTGGAAAGTGGAACCTGACGGTGTTTGGTTACATGAGTTGTTGCAGCAATGAAACGGACTTTTCTCTCTGCACAGAGAAAAGTGCAATCACAAACAAAAATCAAATATCCAAGAAGCTCCAAAAGAAAATTCATTTGAGTATTGGGCAGAAACATTGTATACTTTGTAGTAGTAATCGAGTGATTGCATGTCCATCAGAAAGGAAAAACACACATACATTGAGGTAATACGAGAGATCTTACAACTAAACCGAGTTTCATCATTCAACCATGGATAAAAATTTGAAAAGTCGCAATTAAACTAAAACACAGATGACTGTGGTTTTAGTTTCTTAATTCTCTAATCAATTTGGTTCAAGAACTATGTTTTATGCGAGAGAGCAACTCTCTTTTCGTTTTTTAATAAACGGTTTATTAAAAGATTTGAGTGTCATGAAGTTTATTGTGTTTGCCAAGCAAGGAGTTCTCTTATTTGAGAGAAGTGGTAAAAAAATAAAACAATATCAATCAACAGTGTTTGTTTGCGTGATCAGAGAGTGTGATGTGTGAGTCTACTGTTTGCATAAAGTGTTACCAATCATACACAAGACAAGAGCAACGGTGTTTGTCTCTGTGCTCATATAAGCCTCAAATCGCAACGCAAAGTTTTGTCTATCTATGAACAAAAGATGTTTCTTTTCATGATTCAGATTCAGAAACTTTCTTCCAGAGACAACTAACTAAACTCACATTGATCTCTGATTTCTTACTCAAACACCACACTTTCAAATGGAGACTCTGAGGTGAAAATGATACCTAAGGCTTTGCTGCATTTCCACAAAATCTGGCGCCTTCTGCTAAAAGCTTTCCCGGTGACAAGAAGACCATTGCTTACTCCAAAGATGTCAGTTTAGGACTATATATTGCCTAAGATTCAGTGCAATGAGACAGGGGACATTGTAAATCATACAAGATTTGGAGATATTTCTCTATTCCTAATCAACAGAAGAAAGTGTATTAACTGAGGCTTAACTATTTGGAACACAAGATTGGCCTCTGTTTCATTCACGAGAAGGGTTTCTAGATTGTCTTCTCTGGCAGCTAAAGTTCCTAACAAAGATTGTTTCTCTGCAAAGTTTTGCAGGTATATATATTTGCCCATGTTACTGACTTAAGAGAAGGACTAAAATTATCGGTTACAAGATTCACCTCACTAGCTCCAACTCCGTAGTTGAGATAGTCCGCAGAAGAGGACTCTGGCATATGAACGGTGCGAGCTGATAAGTCCACAGATTCAGCATAAGCATGCAGCAGATTTCACAGATGAAGAAGACTAATATATGATGAGAATGATGATCAGGTAATCAAATATGTTATACCTGTTGAATGAGCATGTCCCATGTCACGGTTCGAGCATTCTCCAGAATCTGATTCAATGGTAGGTTTCAACCTCTCTCTCCACCAAGATAACACAGCAAAGCCTAACTGCTTCACAACAGTTCATAACCCTTGCCCCATCTCAAAATGCTTAATTGAAATCTGAAGACATGTAGCAAGTACTGATTGCTTGAGTTGAATTGTAAACCACTAAACACGTGTCTTCGTCTGGCAAGGCAAGTGACGTTTGTGTCTCCACATAGAAGAAGTACTGTGATACTCCTGAGGATTAACAACCAACAAGTCAATAAAAATGACAATCACCAACTCAACGAAAATGTAAGATATTTGCTAAAGATGCAAACTTTAACTCACACTTAGAGAGACAGGGAGTTGAAACATCAATGAGTATTTGGCAGAAACAAAAATCACAAACAAAAATCAGAAATTCAAGAAAATCAATGAGTGTTTGGCAGAAACGTTGTATACTTTGTAGTAATAATCGAGTTAGTGCTCATTCATCAGAAAGGAAAAACACAAATATATTGAGGTAATACGAGAGCTAAACCGAGTTTCATCATTCTACCATGGATTACAAATTTCAAAAATAGCAATTAAACTAAAACAGACAAAAGTTATCAAACTACGAAACTAAACAATTGGAAGCCTACTGGAACCGAAAAACTCCAAATCCAGCCGAGAAGAATCCCAAATACAATCACTGCCGCAACACCCCGACGGATTGTATGCCACCGCCGTTGGCTCCGACGCCTGAAACCCTAATTCCAGCCGAGAAGAATCAGCTTCCCCACCCGAGACCCCAACACCATCCGCACATCCCAAATCGGAAACAAACCCTAATTGGCCGGATCCTCTCTGTTCGGAACTGATCTTCTCCGACATAAGTTCTCGTTTTATCTGTCTGACTCCCGACAACTGCGCATTGATGACCGAGAGGTAATTCCTGAGTTCCTCATGAGATAAACCGTCCAGATTTGGGTAATCATAGACATCGCAAGAGTGTTTCTTCCTCTTCTCATCGCTCTGGTTCTTGAATTTTGAGACTATATCTTGGATCTCTTGCCGATTCTCAGGCCAGACCTGAACTTTATTGTCATCCGGGGTGTAGCAGACGAAGACAACTGAGTTGCCGCAGAGAACAGAAAGTTCAGTGGCTTTCTTCTTGAAATTCGGAAATCTTCTTCTGAAATAATCAAGCCTCGCTTTCTTCAGTTCATCATCGGAGTTTCTTTGTAGAGGAGCCATTGTATTTTTTTTTGTTGCGGCAGAGTAAGAGAGAGTAATGAATTGTTTTGTGATCTTTTCTCGGGCGGCAGAGTAAGAGTAAGAGTAAGAGAGAGCAATGAAATTGTTGAGAAAAGAAAATAGATAGGGTTATGAATTTATGATGCAATGATATTTATAGACGGATAAAAACTTATTTTTAACGGTCAGGTAATTGTGAAACCGCGTTCTTCACGCGTTAAGTTTTGTTCTTTTAATTTTCCCGCCCAAAATCTTACGTTTTGTTTTCTATACTAGTCATAGAAAATCAATACAAATCTACCGTCGGTAAATCGAAAACCCTAATTCTTCTATAATTAGAAGAAAAACTTATCACAGAAAAACTTCCCGTCAGATAAAACTAATTGTAAAAAATAATATTTTTTTAAAAATTAAGCTTTTAAGTTTGGAACCGAAGTTATCATATTCCTACTGGAACAACAAAGAAAAAAATAAGTGATTATTCCATTTTTGCAATATATACAACAACCAGTGTGGTGATCTACTTAAACTCGCACAGCTTGAGGCTCCTCTGCTTCTCCAGCTTTCAAAAAAGCTGAAAATTAAACGCAAACACAAATTATATATTTAGCTCTACAGTCTTTCTCAATGTTCTGCATCTACAGATTTTAGTTTATTTTTACCTCTCTTCTTTATCTTGTTCCTGAAACCCCTTTTCCTGCTGAATGCAGTTTCCTGAAACATTTCATATAAACATAACACAAGAATCAATCAATCACCACAAGCAATATATGCAATTGCTATTGCAAACAGAATGTAGAATTTGAGTTCATGTGAGTTTGATAGAATCTCTATACCACGGGCTGACCAGTCTTGACTGCTTCACGGATCGCTTCCACTAAATCGCTGTTAGCCTCAGTGTATAGACTCGTCACAGTCCCATACAGCCCAGCTCTAGCTGTTCGACCTATCCTGTGAAGAAAATCAACTGCACAGCTAGAAAAATCCGCCTGAATAACGTGTGAGACGTTAGGAACATCAACTCCACGAGCAGCTGCATCAGTACAGACAAAGACACCGCCGTTTTCTCTGAAATCAGCTAATATATTAGCACGTTCCTCAAGGGTATGGTTCTTGTGGTAACGGTAGCACTGGATTGTAGCTTTCTCCAATATATCAGCTACTGCTTCAACCGCCTCAACGGTATTTGCAAACACCATCGTCCTGTCTTCGCTGTTGTTGTTCCTTACAGCCTCTAGAAGTGCATCAACTTGTGTGTCTACTGTGACTTCAACCCATTTCTGCTTTAGTCTAACAACACAGCAAAGACAATAACAACTCTGTCTGAGTGATGCGGAAAATGATGTTACAGTAATACTACTTTAAAGAAGATGAAAGAGAGAAGCTTTCTATCACCTAGGACTGTTTCGGTGAAGGAAGTTTCCGCTAACCCAAACAGCATCTGGAAACATATGTTTCAAGAGTCCTCCTGCAGTCTTCTTCCCGTTAAGTGGAAGTGTAGCTGCGATGAAAATGTACTGCTTGCTACGGCTATAGATCTTTCTCACTCTTCTCCACCCCTTTCTAATCTCTGGACCAGTTTCGTTTTCAATGGAGGGCACTTGTGTGGTATCATCAAGATACTCGAGCTCCTCTTCCTCTTCCTCGGAGATAGACCCGTCTTCGAAATCTGCATCATTCTCATTCTCTGAATCAGATTGAGCTAAAGACTCTGCATCAACCTCTATTGGTTTTCCGAGTTTGGAATTAGCTAAACGAGACGCTTGCTTCTCATCGAAACGCATCATGTTTATCAGACGGATAATCTGATTTTGGAAGCTTCCACACAGAAGCATAGAGCAGTTGAGAAGCCAGAGAGAGGTACCTAAGTCGATAAGAGGATGCTCTGTTTCTGATAGTTTGATCATCGTGAAGTCTACTTTGTTTGCCAAGCAACGAGTTCTCTTATTTGAGCAGCTGAGAGAAGTGGTAAGAAAAAAACAGTATCAATCAACAGTGTTTGTTTGCGTGACCAGAGAGTGCGATGTGTGAGTCTACTGTTTGCATAAAGTACCAATCATACACAAGACAAGAGCAACATTGTTTCTCTCTGTGCTCATATAAGCCTCAATTCACACAGGAACAAATCGCAACGCAAAGTTTTATCTATCTATGAACAAAAGATGTTTCTTTTCATGATTCAGATTTCGAAACTTTCTTCCAGAGATAACTAACTAAACTCACATTGATCTCTGATTGCTTACTCATACACCACAGTTTCAAAATGGAGACTCTTAGGGAAAAATGATACCTAGGCTTTGGGCTCCAAGTGTTGTTGTTAGGCTCTCAAACATCATTTCCTTAGCTGCTGCATTACCGGTGACAAGACCATTGCTTACTCCTTGTTACTCCAAAGATGTCAGTTTAGGACTATATATTTGCTTAAGATTCAGTGCAATGAAACAGGAGACATTGTAAATCATACAAGATTTGGAGATACTTCGCTATTGCTAATTAACAGAAGATTGGGTGAAGAAAGTGTACTACCTGAGGCTTAACTATTTGGAACACAAGATCGGCCTCTGTTTCATTCACGTGAAGGGTTTCTAGATGGTCATGAGAAAAGCCGCTTGTTTCCATGTCTTCTCTGGCAGCTAAAGTTCATTGTGACTCTAACAAAGATTGTTTATCTGCAAAGTTTTCCCCATGTTCCTGACTTAAGAGAAGGACTAAAACAATCGGTTATAAGATTCACCTCACTAGCTCCAACTCCGTAGTTGAGATACTCTGCAGAAGACTATGTTATACCTGTTGAATGAGCATGTCCCATGTCACGGTTCGAGCATTCTCCAGAATCTGATTCAATGGTAGGTTTCAACCTCTCTCTCCACCAAGACAACACAGCAAAGCCTAACTGCTTCACAAAAGTTCTCGGATGTTGTGCTGTGTAACTGCTTTGTGTCATATTGAGCGTGTTGGTCTGAAGAGATCATACCAAGACCAAAAGCAACCATCTGTTGTACCTTTGTCCATAACCCTTGCCCAATCTCAGTACCTGCAACCTCAATTAGAACAGAACCGTCGCACAAAATGTCTACTTTTCCTGGAGTTGACCTATTCATAACTTAATAGACGATCGGTTAAACTCTTTCACCGATTCAGCCCTTCGCTTGAAATCTGAAGATATCTCCAATTTGTCCCATAACAGAGGCAAAGTATATTCATCAGCCTCACCAGCAGCCTCATCCGTATAAAACTTGCGGAGGCTTTCGTAAGTATGAACATTTATCCTTGTCACAACATCCACGTCCATGTTCAGCGAAGATGCTACATTCTCAACAATGGATTCAGCGATATATGGACCTTGTACCTCACCAGGTGCCCTCAAAGAAGTTCTGCTCGGAAGGTTCGTCTTACACACTTTAATGTCAAACGACATTCTGGTGATGACTCGCACCTTATGCTCTGGTGATGCCAAGACATGTAGCAATTACTAATTGTGTCTACTCACCGAGTACGACTCAGTTGCTTGAGTTGAAATGTAAACCACTAAACAGTTGTCTTCGTCTGGCAAGGCAAGCGACGTTTGTGTCTCCATATAGAAGAAGTAGTGTGATCCGAGCCCCAACTGCATAAAACCGAATTCAACAGCACACGAGTGTAGACCAAGATACTACTCCTGAGAAAGAAGAAAAGCCAATCACCAACTCAACGAAAATGCAGTAAAATATTTGCTAAAGATGCAAACTTTAACTCACACTTCGAGTTAAAACATAAGTGCAATCACAAACAAAAATCAAATATTCAAGAAACTTCCAAAGAAAAATCAATGAGTATTTGGCAGAAACGTTGTATACTTTGTAGTTATAATCGAGTTATTGCTCATTCGTCAGAAAGGAAAAACACAAATATATTGAGGTAATACGAGAGCTAAACCGAGTTTCATCATTCTACCATGGATTACAAATTTCAAAAATAGCAATTAAACTAAAACAGACAAAAGTTATCAAACTACGAAACTAAACAATTGGAAGCCTACTGGAACCGAAAAACTCCAAATCCAGCCGAGAAGAATCCCAAATACAATCACTGCCGCAACACCCCGACGGATTGTATGCCACCGCCGTTGGCTCCGACGCCTGAAACCCTAATTCCAGCCGAGAAGAATCAGCTTCCCCACCCGAGACCCCAACACCATCCGCACATCCCAAATCGGAAACAAACCCTAATTGGCCGGATCCTCTCTGTTCGGAACTGATCTTCTCCGACATAAGTTCTCGTTTTATCTGTCTGACTCCCGACAACTGCGCATTGATGACCGAGAGGTAATTCCTGAGTTCCTCATGAGATAAACCGTCCAGATTTGGGTAATCATAGACATCGCGAGAGTGTTTATGATGCAATGATATTTATAGACGGATAAAAATATGTTTTTAACGGTCAGGTAATTGTGAAAACGCGTTCTTTCAATTTTCCCGCCCAAAATCTTACGTTTTCACAGGTCGTTTTTGTCTTACGTTTTGTTTTCTATACTAGTCATAGAAAATCAATACAATTCTACCGTCGGTAGATCTAAAACCCTAGTTCTTCTATAATTAGAAGAAAAACTTATGACAAATACTTCCCGTCAGATAAAACTAATTGTAAAAAATAATATTTTTTAAAAAATAAAGAAGTTTGGAACAAAAGTTATCATATTCATACAGGACCGGCCCATAGACTAAACCACCAAAGCCAAGGATTAGGGCAGTTAAAATCGGGCATCATTTTAAAATATTTTCCTTATTAGGATTAGTTACTTAGAGATATTTTCTTTAAATATTTTCCTTATTTGGATAAGTTCTCTATTAATGTGATAATATATAATTTTAATTTATTTTATAATAGTAATGTTTATAAAGTTTTTGTTAGCAATATTATGATCTTTTTTATTAACAAACATGCTAATTAAGTTTTGTTATTTTTATTAACTAAATTCTGAAAATGGAGAATTGTTATACAAACACCAAGTATCAATATCAGAAAAAAAGTCAGAAGCCTATTGAAGTGCTTGATTTTATGAAAAAAATGGAGGATTGTTATACAAACACCAAAATTGTTTGTTGTATTTTGTTGATTATTTTGGTATCAGTTACTATGACTGAAAGAAGTTTCTTTAAAAATTGAAGAACCTGATTAAAAATTATATGTGGTGTACGATAACATAAAAAAGATTGAATAGGTTGGCTTTGTTATTGATTGAGATACATATGGTTGAAAAACTAGATTATTTGAGTTTAATGAATGATTTCGTAAGCAAAATGCAAAGTGTAAGTAATGTTTTAAAAATAATTATTTTTTACTATTTTATTTTATTTTTTTGTAAATTATTTATGAACTGAGATCGTTAGTTTGGAATTAATTTTTTTTATAAATTTTTAACTATAGTTTATTTTTTAGTTTTTATGATATCAAATATAATATATAAAAAGGTATATTTTTAAAATTCAAATAGGGCATCCAAAACTATCGAACCGGCACTGTATTCATACATACTAGAACAACAAAGATGATATACGTGATTATTCCATTTACAACTACCAGTGTGATGATCTACTGAAACTCGCAAAGCTTGAGGCTCCTGCTTTCTCCAGCTTTCAAAAAAGTTGAAAATTAATGTTTTTAAGTCAAAATCACAAACTGGCATAATACGGCACAATAACATTTACTGGTAAACTGTAAAATTATATTTTTCATCAAAACTATAAAATTATGTTGTTTCATCAAAATCCTAAAATTCTATTTTTTCCATCAAAATCATAAAAATCTATTTCTCACCAAAAATGCAAAATTTTATTTTCCCGCCAAAACTGCAAACTTTCATTTTTCCATCAAATTGTAAAATCACATTTTTGAAAAAATTGTAAAAAAATCCATTTTTTCAAAATCATTATTTTTGATCGAAATTAAATTTTTTCGTCAAAACTAGAAAATTACATTATTTTAAACAAAACATGATTTTGACGGGAAAACACAATTTTGGTGGTAAAAACACAATTTTGACAAGAGAACTCAATTTTTGCAGTTTTAGCGAGAAAACACAATTTTGCGGTTTGGGCTAAAAAATTCGGTTTAACAGTTTTTTTGGCGGGAAAATTTGATAATGCGGTTTTGGTAGGAAAACTTGATTTTGGCAGGAAATGAGGTTTGTGGTTTTGGCGAAAAAATTTAGTTTTACGGTTTTTGCAAGAAAACTCGGTTTTGGCAAGAAAATTTGATTTTATGGTTTTGGTGGGAAACTCGATTTTGCTGTTTTGCCGGGAAAACTTAACTTTTGCGGGTTTTGATGGGAAAACTCAGTTTTATGGATTTAGCAGAAAACACAATTTTATGGTTTTGATGGAAAAACTTGATTTTATGGTTATAGTGGGAAAATCCTGGTTACGATTTTGACGTGAAAACTCGATTTTACGATTTTAGCAGGAAAACTCGATTTTGCAGTTTTGCAGAAAAAACTTAATTTTGCAGTTTAGGCAGGATACTACGAATTTTACGATTTTCATGGAAAAACTCGTTCGCGGGAAAATCCGGATTAACAGTTTTGCGAGAAAAACTCGATTTTATGATTTTGGCGGGAAAGATCTATTTTCTGGTTTTGAAGAGAGATTTTGGTTTAACAGTTTTGGCAAAAAAACTCAGTTTTACAGTTTTGGTAGAAAAATCCAGTTTTGTAGTTTTTACAGAAAAATTTAATTTTACAGGGAATACTCGATTTTACAATTTTGGCAAGAAAACTAGATTTTAGTATTTTGGCAGAAAAACTAGAATTTACTACTTTTAAACAAGTGAAGAAGTGAAACGAGTCCTATATACACTCAAGTGAAATGTTTCATTGACTGAGTTTGATGAAAGTAAAGAATCAGCTAACTGTTATATTTACCAATGTTTACAATGGTGTCTCTGGCCGGAGAGATTCAGAGAGACGAAGTGGAAAGATCCTTCTGAAAGCATCTCTAACGACAAGCCTTGCTTTGCCTCAATTCAAAACTCCCACTGAGTAAGATAAAAATCAAACCAGTCATCGAGCCAGAAATCTTCCAAAACTTCACAATCTGATAATGTTAACAAATGCATGCAAATTTAGCTCATCATTTAACAATCAACAAAGAGCTTCTCCGAGTTCAATTTCAAATTCAAAAAAATTAAACCCAGAATCTCGAAGAGCACCAAAGATTTTATCCAACAACCTAAGAGATTTTCAGGAATCAGCATGGTCCACAAAAAAAAAACGTACCATTACCCTTTTTGAACTTATGGGAGAATAGCTTCGGCGCAGAGATGAATCATGGATATAGAGCGTGAGAGAATCATCATGAAGTGAAATCACGGCAAATTCACAAATAAATCTACCGGAAATTTCACATGAAACGCAACCACATCAGATAAGATTCTGATTCAAAGAAGAACATTGAGGTTCCAACACGGCGACATATTGGCGATCAGTTCATTGAGTTTATAAAACTATGGAATTTTAGGCATTAGTTCATTACGCTTTAAAACGACGACATTTTTCTGTCAAGAAACCAGATTCTGTGTAAATGATATCTTATTCATAACGTTGTCAAGGCCTCGCCTTATATACATGTGTTAACCTAGTTACACAAAGTAATTAACATAATATAGACTCAACTAAATATATATATATATATATATATATATATATATATATATTACACTATCAGCCCCAATACCCTCTCTCAAGTTGGAGTATGTAGGTCACAAATACCCAACTTGCAGACAAACTCTTGAAATGCCTTTCGACCAAGTGCTTTGGTGAAGATATCAGCTAGCTGCACAGTAGTAGAGACATGTTTCGTTGCAATAACACCACGAACAATCTCATCCTGTATTAAATGGCAATCTGACTCCACGTGTTTAGTGCGTGCATGAAACACCGGATTGGCACTAAGATGTATAGCAGAGAGACTATCGCAATGAAGTATGATCGGATCGGAGCAATCAACACCTAACTTGATAAGAAGCTCCCGCATCCAAAGAATCTCGCTGACAGTATCAGCCATCGCTTTATATTCGGCTTCAGCAGAAGACCTTGAAACTACTCGCTGCTTACTTGTTTTCCAAGAAACCTGGGAACCACCCAACTATATGAACCATCCCGTGAGGGACCTGCATGAGATAGGGCAAGCCGCCCAATCGGAGTCACACCAAGCAACCAGACGCAAGTCTGAATCCATACTAAGTAGAGTCCCTTGTCCCGGACTCCCTTTTAAATACCGAACAACACAAACTGCAGCCTTCCAATGATCGGAAGTATGAGCTTGCATAAACTGAGACAGAACCAATGATCGGAAGTATGAGTTTGCACAAAACTGAGACAGAACAGTTCGGGGCGTGTCGTAGCGAGATAAATGAGATGACCAACAAGACGTCTATATCGAGAAGGATTCGGAAGAAGCGAAGCTGTCGATTTGGCAATGAGTGATTCTGCTCCATAGGATGTGAGACTGGCTTAGCTCCCAACAACCCAGTTTCTGCAATTATATCAAGTACATATTTGCGTTGGCATAAGTAAATACCCGTAGAACTGCGAGCAACTTCAATCCCTGAGAAATATTTCAGATGGCCGAGATTTCATTCGAAAACAGGAACTTAGATAGACTTTGAAGGCTTCGATAACCCCCAAAGAGCTTCCAGTGACAATGAGATCATCCACATACACCAGCACATCCAAACGGACATCACCTTCGACAAAGACAAAAAGAGAATAATGTGAAACATCCTGTGTAAACCCATAGTCTTTAAGGGCCTGAGAAAGCTTAGCAAACCAACAATGTGGCGCCTGGCGAAGTCCATAGAGTGATTTGTGGAGACGGCATACCTGGGACTTATCGGCAGTCCTAAAACCCGGTGGAAACCGAATATATACTTCCTCGTCTAAGTCACCATGGAGGAAAGCATTATGAACGACCATCTGATGGACCTCCCAATCACGAGAAACCGAGATTTCTAAAAGGGAGCGAACACTAACCATCTTGCAAACAGGAGCAAATGTCTCATCGTAATCAACACCTTCTTTTTGATTGTTTCCAAGGACCACGAGACGTGCCTTGTAGCGTTCCAGAGTACCATCAGACTTACATTTGACCATAAAACCCCATTTACATCCTAGAGCCGTCTTTCCCGGAGGAAGTGCCTCGATGGTCTAAGTACCACTCTCTTCGAGGGCATCTATCTCCGTACAAACATCTCCACGCCAATTCTCATCTGCAAAGGCTTCAGTATACATTCGTGGAATGACAGAGGAAGAAATAGCGGTGAGGAATATCTGATGATATTCAGAAATTCGATTGTTGTTGACAAAATAATCAATCGGATACAATCAATCCAATCGCTGTCCGAGCCAAACTGTGTTGTATATGTAACATAATCCTTCAGTTTGGTAGAGCAAATTTTAGGGCGATGACCTTTTCTTAAAAGTGCATCGAGAGAAACAGAGTCAGCCTCTGTTTCCTGATCCTACTCGGTGTCGTGATCCACCTCTGTTTCGTATGCAGGTGGTGACGGAGAGGGAAGCGGAGATGCTGGAGGAGAGCTGCTTTGTAGTGGAGCAGGAGAAACACTAAACGTATCTGTGACGTCAGCGATGCGAGAATTCTCAGATGGTGTAGAATTTTCATGTAACGAGGAATCGGGCAGAGGATCATGTACTGTAGAAGACGGAGTCACACGAGACTGGTCTATTTCATAGAAGATAACATCCCGAGAAGTGGTGATTACGCCTGCGTCGAGATCGTAGACTCTCCAACCCTTTTTGTCAAAACGGTAACCGATAAACACAGACTGATTGCTGCGTGAATCAAACTTATCATCTCCTGTGCGTTGGTTATGGACATATCACAAGCAGCCCAACACCCGAAGGTGATTCATAGGAGGTGGTCGATTATAAAGCATCTGAAAAGGTGTTTTCCCTGCGAGATTTGCAGTAGGGGTTCTGTTGATCAGATAACCAGCAGACATAATGCAGAAACTCCAAAATTCAACAGGTAAATGTGCTTGAAAATGAAGGGCACGAGCAACATTAAGGATATGCCTATGTTTCCTCTCTACTCTCTCGTTTTGTTGAGTTGTCCCGACGCAAGAAGTCTCATGTATAATCCCCTTTGTCTGAAAATACTCTGTAAGACACATAAATTCAGACCCATTATCGCTTCGTATTTTCTTGACATTCTGATCAAATTGTCGTTCAACAAGGGTTATGAAGTTCTGTAGTGTAGAATCAGTCTTTGTTTTTTTTTGGCAGTAAATAAATCCAGAGTGCGCATGAGTAATCGTCAACGATTGTGAGAAAATTGTGTGATACACACACATATGTAGTCTGATACAGACCCTATAAATCGCAATGAACAAGAGAAAAAAACCGATGTTGTTTTATTAATACTCAAAGGAAACGAGTCTTGTGTCTGCTTCGAACGAATACAAACGCCGCAAGACTTATTATTAAAACCACTACTACTACTAATATCAGCTAAAGAAAGCATCTCCATCGTCTTTGAAGCAGGGTGACCTAAGCCTCGATGCCAGACATCTATGGACTATTTCTCCACAGCGTTCGCAACTGCCATAGTCTCCGTTCTCCGAAAGAAATAAAGCCCATTCCGCTGTTCACCCGCTCCAATCAGCATCAGTGTGGTGCGGTCCTGAACAACACAAAGTCTGTCAGAAATCTGGAAGATGCAGTGGCGATCTTTAGTTAACTGAGATACTGAAACAAGGTGACATTGTAGACCCGCAACTAAGAATACATTTGTCAATCTAAGTTGAGAACCTAAATAAACATTTCCTTGTTTACTAGCTGTTGTAAAATGACCATCCGAAAGTTTAACCGGTGACATCTCACAAATATCCGTTAGAAAATCAAGACTGCCAGCCATATGATTTGAAGCACCAGTATCGATGATCCAGGATTCAACAAAACTTACCAGTGAGACGCTCATGTGAACTGCAACTGCGATTGTTGAGCATAGTAACAAAAGTCTTCCATTGTTGATTGTTGAGACCGCCGAAACCAACTCGATCAGCATCCGTTATTGCTGTGTGAGTGGAGCTGGATGGTGCAGAAGCTGCAACCTGATTCACGCGAGCTGTTTCAGAACGTCGAGGAGGGAGAGATGGAGCTGGAGGGTTTTGTCACTCTGTAAGCACCTCCGTGGCTACCTGTGAGGTATCAGGTTGCATGGAACGTGGCCTGTCCCCCCCACCAGTGTGGATATCCAATTTTCCGAAAGTAGTTCGAAGCTAAATGTCCCTTGCGCCCACAAAGAGTACAGAGAGCGTTGGGATCACGGAGTTCAGTAGATGATCGAGTACGGGAAGTCTGAGCTGCAAAACTAACTCCCTCATTACATTCCTCAAGTAGTCGACCCGATCGTTTTGACTCTTCATCTTGAGTCACCACTTGATATGCTTCATCCAAATAGGGAAGTGGATCTCGAGAGAGCAAGGATGATTTCACTGCACCGAGCACACTTTCATCCAATCCCATCAAAAACAGATGAAACTTGTCCTCTTCTCTCTCTTTTGCAATTTCTTCAGCAGTTTTGGCGCGCTGAAAATCACCCAAACTAGTCCACAGTTTGGTCAACTTCCCATAGTAAGCTTCCACTACCAATCCTTTCTGTTGGCAATTTTTGCAAGTTCCATCTTAAAGACGCTCGACTCGTTGTCCGTTTTTCAACAAGAAACGCTTTTGTATGTTCGTCCAAATATCACTAGCAATTTCGTGATGTGACAGTGAACTACTAAGATCTGGAGCAATTGTAAGTTTGATCCAAGAGACGACCATATCATTATTAGCCCACCAATCTTCTTTATCCTCTGAATCTTCCGAAGGACAAAGGATAGTGCCATTAACAAAACCAAACTTCTTCCTTGCGCGTAAAACAAATCAAAGGTTTGAAGCCCACTCGTTGTAATTGGGACCTCGAAGTTGAGGTTGAGATATGACAGATCCAGGGTTCTCCCCAGATGTCAGATCATAAGGATCGATACGCCGACAGGACGTCTCAGATCTAGCTTTGGAGGATGGTGTTGCCAGCGATCCGTCGTGTATACCACTTGATGAATCGTCAGCCATGTGTATGATTTAGAAGAGTATTACAACAGAATGATTGTAATTCTAAGGACAAAGAAGGAGAAAATAGGAAACAATGATAGAAGGGTGAAAAGATCGAAACCTAAAATTATAGGTTTAGCTCCATGTCAAGAAACCAGATTCCGTGTAATGGATTTCTTATTCATAATGTTGTCAAGGCCTCGCCCTATATACATGTGTTAACCTAGTTACATTATCAGCCCCAATATTTTCTGGACCTGAAGTTGTTTGACTTCTTTCCCACATCGGGTAATGTAGAGAGAAGTTATCTTACTTGAACAGGATATATCCTATAGGCTCTTAGTTTTGTTTGCAGCAAATGCTTCTCTCTGATCTTCTTTGGGTTTCTTTTTGATGGAAAAAGATTTAAGGCTTTGATTGATTCTAATGTTGTATGTTCTGGCAAAGACCTTAAACTTAAGAATTTTGCTTATTTGCCATTGTGAAATCTTAACAATCATATCTTTCATCACATAAGATTATCATATCTTTCATCACAGAAGACCAAAACAGGTATCATATAAATCTATGATATAAGAAAAACTCTTTGCCCAAATTGCTGAGTTTTTTTATGTATATAAATCAATAAATGTAAGACATTACCACAAGTAGCACCAATTGTGATGAGGACATCTCAACCGAACCTGACTTAACCGAACCACAAATGCAAGAAGTTGATATACCGGTTCCAAACAAAGGTGTGATCACAAGACAACGGGCCCGAGCACTTCAAGACAAATATAACCAAGCTATTTTACGTGCCATGAATAATTTTGAGGAGGGAAACCCAAGTTTAAAAGACCAAGCTACATGGAATGATGCATTAGACGTCTTAGAAGCAACGGATCCAACAAGAACACAAGTAAGCTGGCCTTTATTATCAAAAGAAGCTCACGCCAATCTATTTGTCATTGCTACACTTGGAGACAACACTTAAGGCTCAAGATCACGGTCAAAGGAGTAATACATAATACTTATACACACCAAAACCAAAGAAGGTAAGTCTTTCTTATCAATAATTCATATTATTCTTTTTGACTAACACTTTATGTTTTCTCTTATGATTGATCTTAGCCAGCCAATAATTCATTTTCTTTTAATTAGTTAAGGCATTGTTAGCCACCACTTTCGCATTTTCATTCCAATAATGTTGTTTTCATTTAAGTGTAATTTTGCTTCAAGTCCCCTAGAAAGACAAAGCTGTTTGCACCACCTTATATGGTCCCCTCTCACAGCAATGTAATTTTTACCCTGATTTTAATAAAGAACCGAAATTTCTTCACAAAGTTTGTAATCAAAACTTGTGTTATTCCTCTTATAGTTTTGTTGAGACCAGTCCTCCAAAGCCAAAGAGAGACCGTGTTGTATCAAAGGACTTCTCATCGCCTTTGTGGTACACTTCGATCCACCCGGCCATTCCATTTGGTCAGTCTATCCACCGGTCAGATCGTCTGAGTTCCTCGACCTCTCGACCCAAATCCTCGTCACGCCGTACCGTACCACCATACCGTTCCCTCGTCAAACCATCGTACCGTGCCCGTCCCACATTACGACGCCATCGTCCCATCATCGTACCGCCCGTACCACCGTACCATCCCATCAACACATCATCGATCCACCCGTCCCATTCGTACCGTACCATCCCAAGCCTTGACTGAGCTTGAGTTCCTCGGCTGTCCAGTCTAGTCCTGTCCCATATCCATTCCCATCCGGTGCTTGTATCAAATTGTCCAATGGTAGAATATAACCTGTCATAGTACTTCCCAGGTTCGATTCTCGGCAGGTGCAGTTGAGCTGTGAAGAAGTTGGCGTTAGCGTTGGTTGGGTCTTTCGCATTACTCTGAATCCTCTGATGAGAGTAAGCCATAATTGAGCTCTGTATTTTTTTTTTTTATGAAGAAATTGATAATGTGTTAGAGGGGAAATGAGCATATTTCCTAAAAGGCTTTCTCTAGCAATAATCCAAGCCCATCAAGACTAGGAGGACTGCGCCAACCTAGCTCAGATAAAGGAAAATCCCTAAAGATTATCTTCGAAGTCCGGAAGCATCGGATTTACTCGAAAGATAAAAGAGAATTTTCATATTTTTCGGAGAATAAGGGATAATTCCATATCACAAATACGGAAATATTCACCAAAGAGAAAAGGAAAAGGAATTCGGATCAACCGACCTCCTATCCCTATAAATAAGAAGACCCCAGGCTGAAGAGAACAACTCATACAATCTAGAGAGCAGCATAGCTAAAACCAGAGACTCCAACGCTTTCTAGTTTACTTCGCAAACATCTTCTTTCACTTCGGCATGACCTCTCGGTTATACCAGTCTTTGTAATCGCTTCGCTCTTTCGCTATTAATAAAAGATCTTATTCTCCGAAACCCACAACTGTTAATCAAATCCTTAGTGGTGATTTTTTGGTTCAACAGTTGACGCCGTCTGTGGGGACTAGGAGAATAAATTCTTAAAAAAAAAGCTAGCAACTAAAGGCCAAAGCGATGAGCCTACCGGTCAATAACAGCGACCTAACCCTCAACAAGGATGATACCACCACACATACGGAGACGTCTGGTCTCGACGAGCATGGTAACCCTACCACCGCGAATCCACCCACGGAAGCACCCTCGGCTCTTGGCTCCCATCCTTGCCACCGACCTTGCAGCAGCAATCCAGGCCGCCTTGCTCCCTCTCACATAAAACCTAGTGTCCAAGCTAGACATCCTTCAGGCCCAGCAAGCCAACTATGACGAACAGCTCAGCGCCTTCGTGGCCGCGACCACCGCAAGATCAGAACCGATCGGACGGCGATTAATCTTCGAGACACCGAAGCAAGACAACACTCGGGGCGCATCACCAGCTAATGAGGAACCATCAGGCGAACTAAACTCCGAGATCGCAAGGTTGCACCAGCGGATAAACACAATCAGATCTCAAATCCACCGTGCCACCAGTTCGGCACCCGAGATCTCGGCCATATGTCAGACGTCAAATGCAATCCGTTCGCCCCATGGATCACCGACGTTCGACTTGGCAAGGCAATCAATCTAAAGCTCCCGTATTACAACGGGATGGAAGACCCAAACATATGGCTGACCGGATTGAAACCGATCTCGAACGCAAAGCCAACCACTGCCAGACCTTCGTAGAGCACCTCAGCAAGGACACTCTCAAGTGGTTCTCCAACCTCCCACCGGCGTCGATCAAACATTATTTGACCCACGGCTTTATAAAACATTATTTTATGTTCATCACGAAGACGACGGTCAACGTATTTACTCTAGTACAAGAACGCGACCAACCACTCTGCAATTTCATCGGAAAATTCAAGAACGCCGCAGCATACGGCCAAATCCCTCATGCTTTAGCCATCGAAGCACTCATGAATGGCCTGTGGTTTGAATCTTCCTTCAAGGAAGATCTGCAGAAACACCCGAAAGAGACCATAGAAGACGCACTCCACCGGGCTCAAACTTTCATACAGATGGAGGAGGAGAGAACTTTCTATGCCAAAAAGAACGGTATGGACGTGGCAAACACCTTGCAGGAGAAGGATCTTGCGGGCAAAAGCAAGCCGTCCTCTCCTGCCGTTGTAACCACTGGAGAGAAGCCCTAGAATCAGTGGACCCGCAGAGATCCTCCAAGGATTTCAGAAGATAGGGACGACAATCACGATCTCTACTGCTCCTTCCATTGTCGAACAGGACACACTACCTCCGCCTTTCGACACCTCCAGAGCACATTGTATGAAAAATACAAGGAGGGAAAAATCGACGTTGGTGGCGATCGATCCCAGAACAAAAGCTCCTACTCACGCAGTTCCCACACTAGGAACTCGCACTGAAGCACCTCCAGCAAGGATTGCCGAGATCTAGGGAAAAGCAGTAGCCGTAACAGTTCCAGAGGAAGATGCTAAAATCGTTCGCCCGAGAAAAAGCGCGAAGAAAAAGAAAAGGACAAGGAAGCAGAACACTAAAACGATGAAGGCGAGCATGACAATCCACCCCCTCCGCCTAAGTAATGGGTTAACATGATCATGGGAGGACTTTCCGACTGTGACGATTCAGTCTGTGCCATCAAAGAGTATGGCCAAAAAGCGATCACTTTGCGAAAGTTCCCTCGCCCCGTGGACTACCATCCGACAATCACGTTCACGTCGAAGGATATGCTTGGGTTACAAACACCTCATAACGATCTGCTGGTTGTCGAGTTACACATTCACGATAGCGAGGTAGCCACTTGGATCCATGAGATGAAAGCTATCGTCTCGACTTACCCTCAGTCGGCATCTTCACGCTTCGCGGCAATCAGCAGATGGCAAGATCCTGCTTCATTAGCGAGCGCAAGGTGCAACTCTTCGCAGCAAAAGCCCTCGAAGACGCCAAATAAGCAGAATAAATTCAATAACGAATCCCGCAGCTTTAAATACTAAGTCTTTTTTCTTTACTTTATCAATAAGAGCCGGCTTGGCCCCTGAGTGACAAACACTCATTCCATAATTGTAGCGAACTACGAACGGTTTGATCCCAATTTGGGTACGTAGGCAACCCCCGGGTGCAGCTGTGAACTTAATAAATTTTTATTTCAGAAAATCAAGCTCAGCACGTAGAGTCGTATTTTCTTATGCGAATGCATCTTGCTGAATCGATGTTCTGGCTAAACATTCGATTCGAAAAAGTAAACACAAAAATTAAAACAGTGGTTGATCACCACTCCTTTGATACTTCGGTTCGATTTAATTACTTCTGAAGTGGATAAGATGAAAACCGAAGACAACACTCGCACGATCTTCGATCATACCTTTCAGGTCGAAGTGAATCCTGAAAGCTTGGTATTCGATCTTGATCGTCGTTTGGTATAAGACGGGCAAAAAAATCCCGCTTTCAGCTTCGAACTAAAAAGTTCCATTATACAACATAAACTTTAAAAACTTTAGCAAACACTTATGTACGCAAAAAGGAAGGGTAAGACGAAATTCATTATAAAAAAAAACCTTTCGGGCAAAGTTATTAAAAAAGAAAATAAAACAAAGACCTCGCAAGGGCCAATCAAATGAAAAAATAAACAAAAAAAGATAAGCGGCTCGATGTGCGTCGACTCTTGGCTCCCTTTACGCTCACTTCAGCAAGCTGTCGACTTCCGATCTGCTAGGGAAGCTAAGGTCTTCCCAAGTAATAACTATCTCATTGATAACATCACTGGTAGCCCACCAATTAGCAAACTCCCTCTCAAAGGATGGAAGTGTTCCAGCGGGGAATTCCCATCCTTTATCCTGCATCTTCTTTAGAAACGCCACTATGGAGCCACTCTTTTCCACGCCCACAAGGGCAGTTTCTACCTCTTCTCGCTGGGCCAGTGACGCCCGAATCCGCCCTAATCGTGGCTAGAACCAAGAGATCATACCATCAAAAATCTTATCGGCATCACCAGAAGAACCTTGAAGCTTCTCCTTCTTGGCAAGAAACTCTTGATTCTGCTTCTCAAGAGACTCATTCTGCGTGCTGAGGGCGGCGACCTGCTTGCGAAGCCGAGAAGCTTCCGCCACCTCGCCTTCAAAGGCTTCGATGGTGCCTTCGAGCTGAGCACACCTCTCCTTGAGAAGCTGATTCTTCCTTTCCGCCTTTTTAAGCTCCTCGATCTTGGTGCAGGCGATGCCCAACATCATCTCCTCTTGACAATACTCATTATCGTATGTCGCGAATGCAGACATCTATTTTCCCAGGCCCTGCACCATAACTTACCTTTAAGAAAAACGTGCAACAAAACAAAGTCAAAACACAATAAAGAACAACGTGTACATACCCGAGCTATCATTTGATTGGCCGAGGACAACGACTCTGCCAACTTCAGTTCTCATAGAGGTTTGCCCCATCTCGGGGTCTCTCTACACTTCCAGATCAGCCTAGAAGTAAAGTCGCGATCGAGCATCGCCGGAGTAGCTCCATCCCACCTCACGCTAAAGTGATTAGGGTTGTAGTCGAAGAACTCCTCTTCCTGCTTGGGCTCGGCAGGAGCACCTGGACCGGCACGATCAGTGCCCGAAGCGTTCTGTGAGGGAGCAGGCTCCTTGGGACGAACCATAGCAGGCTCTTCGCTCTTTTGCCGACCCGCATCTTCTTGTCCTAGACCTCGGGAATCTGAGGAATATCAGCCCGTGGCGGCAAAGGAACAGCCTTACGACAATCCGCGGCAGCACCAGAGGGACCCCCACCATCCCCGCCTTTGGCTTGGGAAGTATTTCTTTGGAACGATACGCCTTGAGGGACCCTTGCAGCCTTCTTGGCTCGAGCTTGCGTCAACCTTTCCAACGCCACTGTCCAGGAGAAACTTTAAAAAGAAAAAAGAAGAAAGATGTCAAAAATCATCTCGGCACGACAAAGTAAATCACGGAGTAAGAAAAGAGATTTACCTCGCGAGAGTCTCATTCTTCGCGGCCAGCATCGTCAGAATCCACCAAAATAGGTGGATCTCGAGGAGTTCGCAGTAGTACCTGCACCCACTGCCGAAGCCGCCCTTCCCCTCTTAGCGGCTAAAAATATCAAGCAAATAAGGCGCTACTACCCAAAGAAATAATAGTTAAAATTACTTCGATTTAGCAATTCACCTACTCTTGAAGATTTGGCCCCCATCTCGGCCGGCTTGGCCAACTTCCTCTTCTTCTCGGCGGCCCCCTTTTCTCCTTCTCTGGGCATAATTGCTTGCTCAAATTGCACATCTTCATGACGTCGACGAGGTTGATTTACACTAAATATATAATAATAAACGAGCATGTCAAGTAATCTCAAGGTTAGCTATGAAAAAGAGGAAGAAATAGAAAATTCAGTTCGGCTTACCAGGCTTCGACTTCCAAACTTGGAATAATTCAAGTTCGGAGAAGTTGATGGAGGCTTCGTTGATCTTCACGAAGAAGAAGTACCTGTCCCACTCATGGACTTTGCTCGTTGGATCTCAACTGACGATCCCGTACTTCATGGTGGTGTAGAAATGATGCCACGGTCCTGAAGTGCTCCATCTCCCGGGCTTCAGAAGCGAAATGCTCTCGAAAATATCGCAGTTGAAAGGGACCTCCGCCGCTCGAGCTACTGCCACCATGGAAATCAGATGCCTAATCACGGCATGTGAAAGCTGGCCGAGGGGTACCTTCCTCCTTTCACAATAGCGAAGAAGAATTGGCGACAATGGAAAGCTTATTCCAAACTCGGTGAAGTGACACTCGTACGAGCAGAAATAGCCTTCGTGATTTGTAAAATAAGTACTTTTTAATTACATTTAAATTATTTCATGGGAATGTTCAAAAAATATGTATGTAAAACCCCATTAAATTTTAAAAATGAGATAATTTACCATTTGTTGTGGTTTGTAAAATATTTATATCTTAACTATTATTTGAAAAGCATGTTTAATGAAAACACTGATGTGTCACAAATAATATTTTATTAGTTCATAAGGATATTGTTTTATTTGAATTCTTAATGTTCATCAAAATACATAAATCAATATTTTCAGCAATATAAAATTCATTCATAGAATGTCATACCACAGAATTTGGAAGATAAATAAAAAAAAATTATAAACTTAAAACAACAATATAAACATATTTTACTATATTATATTATTTATATAAGTCTAAATGTATAATTATTAATCAATATAACTATTAGGATCATATTTTAACATAGAATTTCTAAAAAGTATTATCTTATCGAAATTTGCTAATCTTTTGTACTGACCCAACTTGGGACCGATAAAATTTATTAATTTAAAATAATTATTAATTTATTAAGTATTAATTTATAGAGGTTTCAGTGTAACACCAAATTTAACAAATAAAATTAACATAAAATGATAATTATTATGATTTTAGTTTTTTACATATATTTATAATAGATTGCATATAGTATGATTACGAAGTAGAAGTAAAAATAAAACTTCTTCTCTTCAGTTTTGGTTTTCCGTAAAACTCTCGTACTTTGTTTTACGGAGTTATTTAAAAATTATAAGAAGCAAATTATACTTTGTTATTTTCTTTTAATACATAAAATGCATATTTTGACTTTTCCAAAAATATACGTGCAATATGATGTTAGCTGCATAAAACTCAAAGTCGCATGCAAACTTATCATGCATGCATTTTGTTAACTTCGATTACAATTCAATTTTAATTTTAATCATTAGACAACCTATATTTTTTTTATAATCTCTATGTGTGGGTTAACCATCTATCCGCTCTTAGGATAAATAAAGATGGTAAAACCTATTTTTATTTAACATAATAATAGGTCAAAAAAAGAAATAAATACTTAAAATATATATGTGTTAGCAAAATTATATTTTGTAAGGAGAAAACAAAATATAGTATAGGTAATATTCAAAAATTATTATAAGAATTAAGTTATTATTTAATATAACTTTTACATTTGTAATTATATGTCATTATATATGCTAGATAATGAATTTTTTTTACAAAAAATAGTTTTAAAAAGCACAAAACAATATGAAATATTTGTTTGATTGTTGTTAAATACTGAAACTGCATTTGTATACAAGCATAATATTTGCAAAATGTATGAAAAAAGTAATCAACACTTAAATATTACAACTAATTATCAAAAAAATTATACCCTCACATATTTATGTTTTGATTATAAATATTTCAGATAAAGAGAATGCATACCTAAGCTCTGACAGCATTATTCTTTCAGATAAAGATACATTAAATACTGTGGACTACCGAACTAAGTTTTTGAATAATTACAAATTTCTGGATTACTGAAGCATTGCTTAAAATTAAAGATTGGTGCTCTAGTCATGTGTCTTCGTAACATTGATCCTAAGGGCAAAATATGCAATAGAACTAGACTTACTATTACTCATATGGTTTGATATATGGTTGAAGGTAGAACTGTAACGAGAAATGAGAAACTGATTGGTCAAATAATTCTAATATCTAGGAAGTATGTGACACCACTATACACAAGGTTTCCTTTTAGAATGCCTCGAAGACAATTCTCTTTGGCTTTACCTTTTGCAATGAGTATTAAAAAAAGCCATGAACAATCACTTGAGAATGTTGGTATATTTCTACCTATTTATGAGGAGGCATAGATAGACACAAAACTATGCTAAACCTTATCAAACTAGGATAAGGTTTCTCTCACACAACATATCCTCTCCTTAATTCCGACCAAATCCGCCATCACAACTTCCATCTTGTCCAAACAATGGAGGCATGTAATGGGTCAATACACCTTCTCTCTGCTTTGATAGCAATACACTGAGTGCTGGTACGATAAACCAAACCCTAGCTCGCTACACAGCTCGCAAGATGACGACTTGTTTTCAGCTCTGTAGCAGCATGAGCGACAATCCTCACGTCCCGAAACGTGGAGAATCTGACGCTGGATTTGGATTATCGTTCGTACGACATTCCTGACTTCTGCTACACTGTTGCTTCTGTTAACAAACTCTGCCTTGAATTACATTCTTCTCCTATGATTCCCAAATCCTCTGTTTTTTGGATATCACTGAAAAAGCTGTCCTTGCGTTCTTGCAAGCTCTATGATGAATCCGCTGCTAGGATTCTATCAGGTTGTCTGATTCTCGAGAGCTTAACTTTGCATCTCTGCGATCAACTTAGGGTTCTTGATCTCAGCAAATCACAGCGCTTGAGAACATTAGAAATATATGGGAGTCTCTAGCCTCTAGGGCTAATACAGATTGTGGCCTCACATATCCATTATCTCAGTTTGACAAACTATAAGTTACCATGTACTTTAAATATGATCATATCATTGAAAAAACATAAATAGATTAGTATCCTAGCTTAATTTCTATCGAACACTAATATATCAAGAATACGATTATAATTACTAACAAATTTATATAAAGAGGAGACGATTCATGTGTCCAAAGTTGTTGAATATTACTAACATGCATATATTTTCATAGTTGAAGTTCCTAAAGACTAACGTCATAACTAATGATAAAATAAATCACATTTCAAGCATAACAATGATTTAATTAACAAATATCACTGTATTTCTGGAAAACCCATGTACATAAACTGCAGAATATCGGTAATCAACAACTCTTCTAAATAAACTAGTCACGTATATTTAATTAACTAGAGATGAGCATGATTTTTTTTTTTTAAAACGCAGTTTATAGAAAACTAGCACAACAGTAAATATCCGTAGAGGAAGAGGGTAGTTACGGAATAAAAAAAGATAACGGTAATTCGGTAACAACTAACTATAAAGCATTTCTCTTCTTCTTCTTCTTCTTCTTTCTTCTTCGCTCCATCTCTTCTTTGCTTCTTGCGCTTCTTGTTTCTCCCTCTCTCATTATTATTTCATCACTGCAAAATCTTCTTCTCCTATCCGAGATCAATCGAGTTTCATCACCAAAGAAGAAGAGCATGGATGATCACTCTGTATCATCTGAAGATGAAGATGAACTAATCGAACCAGCAGACGAGGTGATCATCTCATACTATCTGAATATGATGATGAACAGCGGCAAATCCTGGCCTAACCACTTCCTCCAAGACTTGCAAGCACACGTGTACAACCTGAATCCATGGAACTTCTTCAATACTCAGAACGCTTACTACTACGTCTTCGCCAAAGGCCGAACAGAGGCTTGTGGTAAAACCGACGGATGCGGATGGGGTTGCTGGAGAATCATGGCTCGTGATAAACTGATCAAGTCTGAGGAGACCGGGAAGTTTCTAGGGTTCAAGAAGATTCTCAAGTTCTGTGATAAGGAAGAAGAAGAGGATGAGAGAATCTGGGTGATGGAAGAGTATAGGCTCGTCAACAAACGGAAGCAAGATCAAGTGATTTGCAAGATTCGTCTTCTGTTCCAACGCGAGGTTACTTCCTTGCTCGCCACGCATTTCTCGTTCTTGATAGCATCGCCGTTATCTGATAGACCTTTGATGCCGAGGTGGGACTTTTGTGTACGGGACGAGCCAAAGGATGAAACAATCACATTCTCTCTGCACTCGTTGATCGGTGTTATTCGAAACGATTGGCCTATACGTTTCTCGCGTGGCGAGAAAGTGTACGGTGTGGAGCCATGGAGGATTGTGGGTCGTCTTCACACCTCTTTCGTCCTACACGTGGGACACTACTTCTTCGTTAACAAGACAGAGACTTGTGGTAGAACCGATGGATGCAATGGCGGTTGCTGGAGGATGATAAGACGTGACAAAGTGATCATCTCGAAGAGGACCAAAAAGGTTCTTGGTTTCAAGAGGTTCTACAAGTTCTGTCACAGCGAGAACCCGGTATTTGCGAAACCGGTTTTCCAGTTCTTGGGGGGAGATGGGAAGTTTGAAGATGCTGAGGCGACCTGGGTAATGGAAGAGTATAGGGTTACTAAGAAGAGGATGCAAGGTAAAGTGATTTGCAGGATTAGGCTCCTCTTGCCAGAAGCACTAGTTAACTTGATTCGATATGGAGAAGTAGAAGTACAAGCAACATAGATCTAAACGCATATTCCAGAATTTGTGTCTATTTCGTTTTTCTCTTTCAAAATGTAATTCTCTAATCAATGTGGTTTAAGAACGGGTTTCAATTTATCTTGAAAATGGATACATTGTTGTGATAAAAAAGGTACAAGTAGAAACTCTTTAAAGACAGGTACCTTAGTCGATAAGAGGATATGCTCTGTTTCTGATAGTTTGATCATCGTGGCTTTGAAAGATTTGAGTTTGACTTATGTGAGTGAAGTCTACTGTTTGCCAAGCAATGTGTTCTCTTATTTGAGCAGCTGAGATAAGTGGTAAAAAAAAACACAATATCAATCAACAGTGTTTGTTTGCATAAAGTGTTTACCAATCATACACAAGACAAGAGCAACAGTGTTTGTCTCTGCTCATATAAGCCTCAATTCACACAGGAACAAATCGCAACGCAAAGTTTTATCAATCTATGAACAAATGATGTTTCTTTTCATGATTCAGATTCAGAAACTTTCTTCCAGATAACTAACTAAACTCACACTGATCTCTGATTTCTTACTCAAACACCACACTTTCAAATGGAGGCTCTTGAGGTGAAAATGTTGCTCTAAGGCTTTGGGCTCCAAGTGTTGTCGTTAGGCTCTCCTTAGCTGCTGCATCACCACAAAATCTGGCGTCTTCCCTTCTTCTTCAAGCATTCTGCTAAAAGCTTTCCCGGTGACAAGACCATTGCTTTCTCCTTGTTACTCCAAAGATGACAGTTTAGGACTATATATTGCTTAAAAATTCAGTGCAACGAGACAGGACATTGTAAATCATACAAGATTTGGAGATATATTACTATCGCTTATCAACAGAAGATTAGGTGAAGAAAGTGAGGCTTAACTATTTGGAACAGAAGATTGGCCTCTGTTAACAGCGACTGGTTCATTCACGAGAAAAGCCAAGAGATAAGCCAAGAGATTCTCACACGGTGCAAGCCACTCCACTCAAAAGAAACTTCCTTCATCACTTACTCCCAGAGATCCCTGCCATGGCATAATAGGCAGACTTGTTAAACCAGGGAACACGAAGATCAATCAGAACCACTGCCTCATAGTCTTGGCAAAAAGAGGGATGAAACAAGTCAAGTGATGTTGTTGATCAGAAGATTGGCCTCAGTTAACAACACGAGAAGGGTCTAAAAACGAATGAAACAAGTCCTATACACAAGAAAATTACAATAACGTGATATTGTTGATCGACTTTGATGAAAAAGCAATGAATCAACTAAGTTGTTTTCCAAATGGTCTAGCAAAACTTCAATAACTTCGACTGAACAACATAACAAATCTAATAGAAACCCATAAAACCAGTCATCTAGCCCGAAATATCCCAAAACTTCACAATCTGAAAAATGTCAACAAAGGCAGCAAATGTGGCTCATCATTTCACAATCAACAAGTGATTTCTCCAAGTTCAACACTTTAAATTCACGAAATTTGAAGACTTTCCTGAGTAGTAGCCACAGAATCTCCAAGAGCTACAGAGACTTTATCCAACAACCTTAAAGATTTCTGCAAAAAAAAAATAAGTTAACATTACCCTTTTTTCTCTACTTCTGCTTTCAGTAGCAGACGCAAACCCACGAACCCATTTCCCATCAGATCGATTGAGAGAGAGAGATCAAACGGAAGAACCCATAAGCTAGAGAGCGTACCGGACTCTGAACTTCTGGGACAATAGCAAATGAAGCACAGTGTGAGATCATCATGATGATGTTCAATCACACGGCGAATTCACAAATAAATCAACCGGAAATTTCTCATGAAACGCAACCACGGCGGATCAGATTCTTCTGATACAAAAGGCTTAAATCTACACAAGTATCGCATAGAACGGCGACGTATTGGCCATCAGTTCATTGAGCTAGGAAACGGCGGCGTTTTAGGCATTAGTTCATTGAGCTACAAAACGACGACACTTTCTACATTTGGGGTTGTTTATTTTCGTCCCACATCGGTAATATAGAAGAATGCTGTGTCGTTTATATAGCGGAGAGATGAAACTTTAGGTCACGACCTTACTTGAACAGGATCTGTTCTATAGACTCGTACCTCTGTTTCCTTGATTTCTCAAGAGACAGGCCCTTAACCCTGGTTGATGATTCATAACCGTGCGATCGGAGCGTGATTAATGGCCACGATCATCTTCTGTTGATTCCGGTGCTGCAGAGGATCGTTACTCGGCTCGGTTGAATCCAAGTCGGGGTGGTTGCACGGCGGTCTGACAGGTTAATTTTTTTTTTTGCGTCTTAACTTTTGGTTTCTTATATTTTTACCCTTGAGCTGCAAAACGACGATATTTCGGCATGTGAAGTTTTTCCATGATCAATTTTTTAACAATGAACCTGAAGAATGGGACTGGTTTTGATTAGTTATTACCTTGAAGCTCTGACAGCATTATTCTTTCAGATAAAGATACATTAAATACTGTGGACTACCGAACTAAGTTTTTGAATAATTACAAAGTTTCTGGATTACTGAAGCATTGCTTAAAATTAAAGATTGGTGCTCTAGTCATGTGTCTTCGTAACTCTAGCACCAACCACATCTCGAAACGCTCCAGCTAATGACTCTGAAGTCACTGTCCACGACAAGTTACTCTGTCTCTGGATACTTGCTAAAGATATTTGCTAAAGATGCAAACTTTAACTCACACTTAGTGTTAAAACATAAGTGCAATCACAAACAAAAATCAAATATCCAAGAAACTCCCCAAAGAAAAATCAATGAGTATTTGGCAGAAACATTGTATACTTTGTAGTAGAAATCGAATTATTGCAGGTTCATCACAAAGGAAAAACACTCATATATTGAGGTAGTACGAGATCTTACAACATATTCATCATTCAACCATGAATACAATTTTCAAATGTCGCAATTAAGCTAAACACACAAATGTCTGGGGTTTTAGTTTCTTGATTCTCTAATCAATTTGGTTCAAGAACTATGTTTTCTGCGAGAGAGTCACTCTCTTTTCTGTTTTTGGTAAACGGTTTTCGATTTATCTTAAAAATGGATACATTGTTGTGATCAAATCTGTACAATTAAAAACTCTATGCAAGGAGTAAATAAGAAAAAAAGTTAGGAGGCAAGCTTGGAGCAGTTGAGAAGCCAGAGAGAGGTACCTACGTTAATAAGAGGATGCTCTGTTTCTGATAGTTTGATCATCGTGGCTTTGAAAGATTTGAGTTTCATGAAGTCTATTGTGTTTGCCAAGCAACGAGTTCTCTTATTTGAGCAGCTGAGAGAAGTGGAAAAAAAAACAGTACCAATCAACAGTCTTTGTTTGCGTGGTCAGAGAAGGTGATGTGTGACTCTATTGTTTGCATAAAGTGTTACCAATCATACACAAGACAAGAGCAACAGTGTTTGTCTCTGTGCTCATATAAGCCTCAATTCACAGGCACAAATCGGAACAAATGATGTTTCTTTTCATGATTCAGATTCAGAAACTTTCTTCCAGAGATAACTAACTAAACTCACACTGATCTCTGATTTCTTACTCAAACACCACACTTTCAAATGGAGACTCTTAGGGAAAAATGATACTTAAGGCTTTTGGGCTCCAAAGTGTTGTTGTTAGGCTCTCAAACATCATTTCCTTAGCTGCTGCATTACCGGTGACAAGACCATTTCTTACTCCCTGTGATTCCAAAGATGTCAGTTTAGGACTATATATTGCTTAAGATTCAGTTCAATGAAACAGGGAGACATTGTAAATCATAGAAGATTCGGAGATACTTCTCTATTGCTAATCAACAGACGATTGGGTGAAGAAAGTGTACTACCTGAGGCTTAACGATTTGGAACACAAGATCGGCCTCTGTCTCATTCGCGATAAGGGTTTCTAGATGGTCAAGGTCATGAGAAAAGCCGCTTGTTTCCAAGAGTTTTAAAAAGATTGTCTTCTCTGGCAGCTAAAGTTCATTGTGACTCTAACAAAGATTGTTTATCTGCAAAGTTTTCCCCATGTGACTGACTTAAGAGAAGGACTAAAATAATCGGTTATAAGATTCACCTCACTAGCTCCACTCCGTTGTTGAGATTAGTCTGCAGAAGAGGACTCTGGCTTATAAAAGAAGTGAGCTGATAAGTCCACAGATTCAGCATAAGCATGCAGCAGATTTCACAGATGAAGAAGACTAATATATGATGAAAACTGATGATCAGGTAATTAATTATGTTATACCTGTTGAATGAGCATGTCCCATGTCACGGTTCGAGCATTCTCCAGAATCTGATTCAATGGTAGGTTTCAACCTCTCTCTCCACCAAGATAACACAGCAAAGCCTAACTGCTTCACAACAGCTCTCGGGATGTTGTGCTGTGTAACTGCTTTGAGTCATACTGAGCGTGTTGGTCTGAAGAGATCTTACCAAAGACCAAAAGCAACCATCTGTTGTACATTTGTCCATAACTTTTGCCCCATCTCAATACCTGTAACCTCATTTACAACCGAACCGTCGCTCAAAATGCTTACTTGAAATCTGAAGACATGTAGCAATTACTGATTGCTTGAGTTTAACTGTAAAGCACTAAACACTTGCAAGGCAAGTGACGTTTGTGTCTCCAAATAGAAGAGGTACTGTGATCCGAGCCTCAACTGCATAAACCGAATTCAACAGCACGCGAGTGTAGACCAAGATACTCCTCCTGAGAAAGAAGAAAAGCCAATCACCAACTCAACGAAAATGTAAGATATTTGCTAAAGATGCAAACTTTAACTCACACTTAGAGAGACAGGGAGTTGAAACATCAATGAGTATTTGGCAGAAACAAAAATCACAAACAAAAATCAGAAATTCAAGAAAATCAATGAGTGTTTGGCAGAAACGTTGTATACTTTGTAGTAATAATCGAGTTAGTGCTCATTCATCAGAAAGGAAAAACACAAATATATTGAGGTAATACGAGAGCTAAACCGAGTTTCATCATTCTACCATGGATTACAAATTTCAAAAATAGCAATTAAACTAAAACAGACAAAAGTTATCAAACTACGAAACTAAACAATTGGAAGCCTACTGGAACCGAAAAACTCCAAATCCAGCCGAGAAGAATCCCAAATACAATCACTGCCGCAACACCCCGACGGATTGTATGCCACCGCCGTTGGCTCCGACGCCTGAAACCCTAATTCCAGCCGAGAAGAATCAGCTTCCCCACCCGAGACCCCAACACCATCCGCACATCCCAAATCGGAAACAAACCCTAATTGGCCGGATCCTCTCTGTTCGGAACTGATCTTCTCCGACATAAGTTCTCGTTTTATCTGTCTGACTCCCGACAACTGCGCATTGATGACCGAGAGGTAATTCCTGAGTTCCTCATGAGATAAACCGTCCAGATTTGGGTAATCATAGACATCGCAAGAGTGTTTCTTCCTCTTCTCATCGCTCTGGTTCTTGAATTTTGAGACTATATCTTGGATCTCTTGCCGATTCTCAGGCCAGACCTGAACTTTATTGTCATCCGGGGTGTAGCAGACGAAGACAACTGAGTTGCCGCAGAGAACAGAAAGTTCAGTGGCTTTCTTCTTGAAATTCGGAAATCGTCTTCTGAAATAATCAAGCCTCGATTTCTTCAATTCATCATCGGAGTTTCTTTGTCGAGGAGCCATTGTTTTTTTTGTTGCGGCAGAGTAAGAGAGAGTAATGAATTGTTTTGTGATTTTTTCTCGTGCGGCAGAGTAAGAGTAAGAGTAAGAGAGAGAAATGGAATTGTTGTGAAAAGAAAATAGATAGGGTTATGAATTCTGATGCAATGATATTTATAAACGGATAAAAATATGTTTTTAACAGTCAGGTAATTGTGAAAACGCGTTCTTTACGCGTTAAGTTTTGTTCTTTCAATTTTCCCGCCCAAAATCTTACGTTTTCACAGGTCGGTTATTCTCGTTTTTATCTTACGTTTTGTTTTCTATACTAATCATAGAAAATCAATACAAATCTACCGTTGGTAAATCTAAAACCCTAGTTCTTCTATAGAAGACAAACTTATCACAGATACTTCCCGTCAGATAATCAATAAATACATAGTTTTTACTATTTACTGGGCTTTTAATTTTATATAAAAAATATGATCATTTTTATATGTATATTTAGCAAATAAAATTATTAAACTAAAATGAATAAAATTTATTATTACATTATTAGTTTTCATCCCAAACTTAATCTTAAAAATTTATTAATTAAAATGAAACAGACTGAATATACTATAGATTAACCTCCCAAAGCAGGATCCTATTCCTAATTGTAAAAAATAATATTTTTTAAAAAATTAAGAAGTTTGGAACAAAAGTTAAAGTTATCATACTCAAAGGGAGCTCTAGTGGGCACTTCCGGCATTTTACTTGCTCAACCACTATTAGGAATTTATCTCCCTTCTGAAAGTTATATTGACTAGAGTCGTGATGATTAACCTCACAACAATATATACAACGATCAGTGTGATGATGTACTTAAACTCGCAAAGCTTGAGGTTCCTCTGCTTCTCCAGCTTTCAAAAAGCTGAAAATTAATGTTTTTACGTCAAAATATTGGAATCATATTTACCAACAAAATAATGTTTTTACTTCAAATCACCAACTGGCATAATACTGCACAATAACATTTACTGCTAAACTGTAAAATTATATTTTTCATCAAAACTATAAAATTACATTTTTTCGTCAAAATTCCAAAATCCTGTTTTTTCCACCAAAACTACAAAAAATTGTCTCACCAAAAATGCAAAATTTTATTTTTCTGCCAAAACTGCAAACTTTCTTTTCCCATCAAATTGTAAAATCGCATTTATTGATAAAATCGTAAAAAAATCCATTTTTGTTAAAATTGTTATTTTTATCAAAATTATATTTTTTCGTCAAAACTAAAAAATTACATTATTCTAAACAAAAACATGATTTTGGCGAGAAAACTTAATTTTTGCGGTTTTGGCTGAAAAATCTGATTTAACAGTTTTTGGCGGAAAAATTCGATAATGCGGTTTTGGTAGGATAACTTGATCATGGCGGGAAATGAGGTTTCATGGTTTTGGTGAAAAAGTTGGGTTTTGATGGGGATACTCGGTTTATGGGTTTGGCGAAAAACACGATTTTATGGTTTTGGTGGAAAAACTTGGTTTTACGGATTTAGTGGGAAAATCCGATTTTACGATTTTGGCTTAAAAACTCGATTTTGTGATTTTAGCGGGAAAACTCGATTTTGTGTTTTTGGCAGAAAAACTCAATTTTGTGGTTTTGGCAGAATACCGGGAATTTTATGGTTTTTATGGAAAAACTCGTTTAACAGTTTTTGCAGAAAAATCTGGATTAACAGTATTGGGAGAAAAAACTTGATTTTATGATTTTGGCGGAAAAACTCAATTTTTTGGATTTAGCGAAAAATTTTGATTTTACGATTCGCGAGAAAAACTCGGTTTTACAGTTTTGGTAGAAAAATCCAATTTTGTAATTTTGACAGAAAAACTTAATTTTACAATTTTGGTGGGAATATTCGATTTTACGATTTTGGCAAAAAACCTCAATTTTATTATTTTGTTAGAAAAACACGATTTTACAACTTTTAAACAAGTGACGAAGTGAAACGAGTCCTATATACACAAGAGAATACAAACAAGTGAAATGTTTCATTGACTGAGTTTGATGAAAGTAAAGAATCAACTAAATGTTATATTTACCAATGTTTACAATGGTGTCTCTGGCCGGAGAGATTCAGAGAGACGAAGTGGAAAGATCCTTCTTCTGAAAGCATCTCCGACGACAAGTCTTGCTTTGCCTCAATTTAAAACTCCCACTGAGTAACATAAAAATCAAACCAGTCATCAAGCCAGAAATCTCCCAAAACTTCACAATCTGAAAATTTTAACAAATGCAGCAAATTTAGCTCATCATTTAACAATCAACAAGTGCTTCTCCCAGTTCAATTTCAAATTCGAAAAATTTAAACCCAGAATCTCGAAGAGCGACAGAGATCTTATCCAACAACCTAAGAGATTTCCAGGAACTGGCATGGTCCGCAAAAAAAAAAAAAAAAAAAAAAAAAACGTACCATTACCTTTTTTGAACTTCTGGGACAATAGCTTCGACGCAGAGATGAAACATGGATACAGAGCGTGAGAGAATCATCATGAAGTGAAATCACGGCGAATTCACAAATAAGTCTACTGGAAATTTCACACTAAACGCAACCACGGCAGATAACATTAAGGTACCAAAACGGGCTGCGTATTGGCGATCAGTTCATTGAGTTTATAAAAACTATGGCGTTTTAGGCATTAGTTCATTACGCTTCAAAACAACGACATTTTCTGGACCTGAAGTTGTTTGACTTTCGTCCCACATCGGATAATGTAGAGAGAAGCCATGTTGTTTATATAGCGGAGAGACATAGCTTAATGTCGCGACCTTACTTGAACATGATCTATTCTATAGGGAAGTACACAGGGGCGGACGCAGGTGAGCGTATACGGGGGCACGTGCCCCCTACTAATTTTTATTTTACAGGCCCTCAACCCTGGTTGATGAATAATGGTCGTGCGATCTGAGTGTGATTAACGGTCATGATTCTCTTTGGAGTCTCTACGCTGCAGAGGATCGCTATCCGGTCAGTGGTCGTACGGTTGTCTGACAGGCTTTCTTTTTTTTCCTCTTTCGCCTCTCGACTTATGGTTTTCTTATATTTTCGCCCCATAACTTTTCTTTGCCCCTCCTGTTCCTCTCTTAATCGTTCCAATTCCATATCTCTTCTTTTGTTTCACATCGACCATGAATCCTCTTCAGATTGAACCAGTCCCATGTATTCCATTCAGAAATAGCAAAGTTAAGATCCTTTTGACTTTCTTCCTTGTCTACAAATTTGCTGAAACAGTGAGCTTTTTGTTCTTTTTTCCCTATGCTATATTTTCCTGAATTTTGAAGTTCTGATGGGTAATTAATTGTTGTTCACAAGCGTCACCGCGTGAGTTATCGGTATTGTTTGAAGAGAAGGCTCTACTTGATCTTCTTTGGGTTTCTTGTTAATGGAAAAGACACTAAAGCTCTTTGATTGATTCTAATGTTGTGTTTTCTGGCAAAGACGCATTGTGCCAATGTGATGCCCTAACAGATTTTGGGGACATTCTTGCAGGTCCTGGGTCACTCTTGTCATATCTTTCATGGTTACATGGAGGACAACAAGCCGCAGAAGCAGTTCTAAAATGAGCACAATGACCTGAAGAATTGGATTGGTACTGATTAACTATTAACAAAATTGAGGTCGCTGTCTTCATCGCTACACATTTTGCTGAAACTGTGAGAATTTTGTTTTTGTTTTCCTCTTGAAAACCTGGTGGGTCCTGTTCAGGAGATGGAGACATCAAAGGACCATACGCTTGGAATGAGAGCTTTAGCTAAAGAATCGAGACTACGTATGAAGCTGTGGGGATGACACATGTATGTACTGTTTAGGTGTAGAATTCATGAATTAGGGATACTGATTGTCTCATAGTTTTGAGTTCTGTATCTTTTTAAGTTCAAACTCAAAGTTATGTAGAATGAAGATGGCAATGTTTGGGTGAATTCTGCGGTTCTTAAAGTAATTGGGCGAGTTAGGCAATGGCTTTATAAGATTGGTTGATCAATCTTTTCCATCAGTTTAGGTTACATATGGCATGTTGTCTCTGTAATTACTGAAACTTGGAGGATTGGTTTGGTGATTATGTGTTCTTACGATGCATTGAGCTATACTTTTTAAGCTGAGGGGATTCTGACACTCAAATTTCTTACCTTAGAGTATAAGGAGCTATTTGGCTTGGGACCTTGACATGGTCAAAAAGTAAGTAGCTGTTTGGTTTAGGAAAAGCTAGTATGGTTTGTTACGAGCTTTCAACACATAAGCCTCGATATAGTACTGTAGTTCATCAGATTCACTGCGTGACTTATTAGTTTTGTTTGCAGCGAATGCTTCTCTCTGATCTTCTTTGGGTTTCTTTTTGATTGATTCTAATGTTGTATGTTCTGGCAAAGACCCTAAACTTAAGAATTTTGCTTGTTTGCCATTGTGAAATCTTAACAATTTTTTACAGATCCTGGTAGTGTTGATCATATCTTTCATCACAGAAGATTATTGTAAGGACCAAAACAGGTATCAAATAAGTCTACGACATAAGAAAAACACTTTGCCCAAATTGCTGAGTTTTTTATGTCTATAAATAAATAAATGTAAGACATTAACACAAGCAGCACCAATGGTCTAGTGGTGGAATAGAACCTTTCATGGTACTGCTCAGGGTTTGATTAGCGGCAGGTGCAGTTGAGCTGTGAAGAAGTTGGCGTTAGCGTTGGTTGGGTCCTTCGCATTACTCTGACTCCTATGATGAGAGTAAGCCATAACTGAGCTCTGTAATTTTTTTTTTTAATGAAGAAATTGATAATGCATTTGGCTTTAAGGGATGGAGGGGTCCTTCGCATTCTTCTGATTTCTCAGAAGAAAATGATATTTCTTGATCTTCATAGTAAAATATATTGTTTAAATCGAATGTGTGTTGAATTTTTTCCACATTCTTTGCTTCTTGATTCTTTTGTACATGTTCCTCTTTTTGAACATTTTCCAACTGAACTGATTGTTGTTTCATTTTTTCTATCAATATAAAATGAACAATAGACTAATTACAATCAAAAATCTAATAGACTAATTACAGTCCTAACTAACAACCAAAAAAATATTTAATTACAATTCAGAATCTAACAAACTAATTGCTTTTTTAATTATCTTAATATATGTGAAATTACTATAAATTTATTTTTCTAATAAAAACTACGTTAATTGTTCAGAAACTTTTTCTTATATTTATACGCTAATATAAATATTTATGTTTTTCCATTGAATATCTCTATTCAGTTGGCTTTTTTTTTATTCTTTATCTTATTTTTAGTAAGATCATTAAAGTTAATTAATCATCAGTCTAACTCACTTTTTTTTTTTTCTTATTCGAAACAGTTTCTGGATTTGTATTTCGAAGGAAATTTGCAGAATTATTTATTAAGTGAAGAATCCAAATTTTTTACTTTATAATTTCATATATTTATATTACTACTATGTTTACCTTTTTAATATAAGTTTTGTTTTTTTCTTAATTTATTTAATATGCTGTTTTAGTTTTTTATTATCCTAAAATATGTAAATCTATTGTAAAGTCTTTTTAGTAGAAATTATGATATGTTAATTGTTAAAAAACTTACTTTACTTATACGTTATTGTATATATCTACATCTTCTCAGTGAATATCTTTATTTAATTGACTTTTTTTATATCACTTGTTTTAAGAAATCAACAATATTAATTCACCATCACTCCCACCAACTCTCTGTATTTCTTATTCTAAATCATATTTAATACTACTATTATGTTTATTATTTTAATCTTTATTTTGTTCTTTGAAAATTTAAAATTTGTTTTTAGTTTTTTATTATCCTAAAAATATATAGAGCTATTGTAAAATTACTTTTGAAATATAAATTATGATGTGTTAATCGTTAAAAAAACTTGCTTTTATACTTATATGTTATCGTATGTATGTATATCTTTTCAGTTAATTATTTATTCATTTGTTTTTTTTTGTATGTCGCTTATTTTTATCAAGATCAACAAAATAAATTAACAATCAATTCCGCACACTCTTTTGTTTATTATTGAAAATAACATTCTAATTTTTTTATTTGTAGATAATTTACAGTTTTCGTGATTTTTAAAATAAGTATTTGCTTATTACATTTAAATTATGTCATGTGAATGTTCAAAAAATATATATGTAAAACCTCATTAAAAATTTAAAAATTAGATAATTTACCATTTGTTGTGGTTTGTAAAATATTTATATATTAACTATTATTTGAAAAGCATGTTTAATGAAAAAAGCTGATGTGCTACAAATAATATTTTATTAGTTCATAAAGATATTTTTTTTATTTGAATTCTTAATGTTAATCAAAATACACAAATCAATATTTTTAACAATGTAAAATTCATTCAGAAAATATCATACGACTGAATTTGGAAGATAAATAAAAAAATATTATAAACTTAAAAAAATATACTCATATTTTACTATATTATATTATTTATATAAGTATAAATGTATAATTATTAATCAATATAACTATTAGGATCATATTTTAACATATAATTTTCAAAAAAGTATTATCGTATCGAAATTTGCTAATCTTTTGTATTGGCCCAACTCAAAACCGATAAAATTTATTAATTTATAATAATTATTAATTTATTTAGTATTAATTTTTAGAGGTTTCAGTGTAACACTAAAATTAACAAATAAAATTAACAGAAAATAATAATTTTAATGATTTTAATTTTTTTACATATATTTATAATAGATTGCATAAAGTATGATTACGAAGTAGAAGTAAAAAGAAAACTTCTTCTCTACAGTTTTGGTTTTCCATAAAACTCTCGTGCTTTGTTTTACTAAGTCATTAAAAATTATAAGAAGCAAACTATACTTTGTTATTTTTTTTTAACACATAAAATGCATATTTTGACTTTTCCAAAAATATACATGCAAATATGAATGTTAATTGCATAAAACTCAAAGTCGTATGCAAACTTATCGTGCATGTATTTTGTTAACTTCAATTACAATTCAATTTTAATTTTAATCATTAGACAACCTATATTTGTTTTTAAAGGCTCTATGTGCGGGTCAGTCATCTACCCGCTCTTAGGATAAATAAAGTTGGTAAAACTTATTTTTATTTAAAATGGTAATAGGTCAAGAAAGAAATATATACTTAAAATATATATGTATTAGCAAAGTTATATTTTGTAAGGAGAAAATAAAATATAGTATATATAATATTCAAAAATTATTATAAGAATTGAATTATTATTTAATATAACTTTTACATTTGTAATTATATGTCACTATAAATGCTAGAAAATATATATATTTTTTTTTAAATTAGTTTTAAAAAGCACAAAACAATATGAATTGTGTGTTTGATTGTTGTTAAATATCAAAACTGCATTTGTATACAAGCATAATGTCTGAAAAAATATATGAAAAAAATTAATCAAGATTTAAATATTACAACTAACTATCGAAAAAATTATACCCTCACATATTTATGTTTTTATTATAAATATATCAGGTGAAGATAATGCATACCTAAGCTCTGGCAGCATTATTCCTTCAGATAAAGACACATTGAATACTGTAGACTACCGAACTGAGTTTTTGAATAATATCAAAGTTTCTGGATTACTAAAGCATTGCTTGAAATTAAAGGTTGGTGCTCTAGTCATGTGTCTTCGTAACATTGATCCTAAGGGCAGAATATGCAATAGAAGTAGACTTATTATTACTCATATGGTTTGATATGTGGTTGAAGGTAGAATTGTAACGAGAAATGAGAAACTGATTGGTCAAATAATTCTAATATCTAGGATGTATGTGACACCACTAGACATAAGGTTTCCTTTTAGAATGCGTCGAAGACAATTCTCTTTGGCTTTACCTTTTGCAATGAGCATAAAAAAAAGTCAAGGACAATCACTTGAGAATGTTAGTATATTTCTACCTAGGCCAGTTTTCTCTCATAGACATATGTTATATTATCTAGAGATAAGTCTAGATCTGGACTTAAAATTTTCATAACAAACAAAGAAGGAAAGTTGAGAGTGTTGGCCTATTTCTACCTAGGCTAGTTTTCTCTCATAGACAGCTATATGTTATATTATCTAGAGTTAATTTTAAATCCGGACTTAAAGTTCTCATAACAGACAAAGAAAGAAAATTACAAAAGAAAAATTATGAACGTCTTCTATGAAGAAGTGTTTCAAAATCTTGCTTAATTTTTATACTTTTGATATATTTTAAATCTTTTTTTAAGTGATTTAATGTTTTTTTAGTTAATTTAGTTATCGCATTTACATTTTATATTGAAATCTATAATATTTTTCACTTAATCTATAGTTATATTTTATTATTAAACGTTCATAAAATATTATTACTTAAAAATATGATTAATTATATACAATTAATAATAAATTAATATACAATATTAATTATTTATTAAACGTATAAAGTATTTTATAGCTTACACAGCTGCATGCCAATATAGAAGAACATATAAAGTAAAAATTTAAAAGCCAATCACGAACAAAAATTAGGGTTTATCCAATTAGTGAATTTGGGAGAGCGCGCATGACTTGGGCAAGGGTTTACTTAGTTTAGAATCATGAGCTAATTATCCTACATCAGATAATTACTAATTATACAGTTGTTGATTATACCGATAGTAACAGCTCGTGGGACATGGTGGCTTGGGGATGTACGGTTTGCTTAACCGAGAATCCCAAGTGATTATCACAAACCGGTCCATACTCGTCCATAGTCCTTCTAACAAAGGATCTTAGGGGAAAGCTTGTTTCTTGACAAGTGGTCTCGGTTTATTCTCGTGGACACATTGAGCGGTTGTATGATCCCATGAGTGCCATTTTTTGTGCTCTGATTGCCGCTACATAGAGTTCGGATAGCTTCTATGTTCTGGTTGCAAACGTATTGATTGAGATTGAGGAGACGCAATGAATTACCTAAAAGAATCTTACTTTTCGGTATTGTTTCGTACGAATTATATTGGGGATTTTTTTTTTTTTTGAATATTAAAACTTGTGCCACGAGGCACATTCCGATACGTTTATGGGCTCGATCTTTCCACCTACACAATCCAAGAAACTTTGGACATCGGAAACTGTAATAAAATGTGTTTCAGTCAATTTTTTTATAACCAAGATCAGCAAATCCCACTCGTAGTTTCCACTTATTCCAAGAGCTAACAACACCCTCGAGGCAGTCTTTAGCAGCAGAAGTAGAAGACTTGGCTTTTTCCTTCTTCAACGCAAGAGTCTTGATGTGTTCCTCGACTCGTAATCCATCAGAATTTCCTTTCTTCCTCTCCAAGGAAACCTTATCGAGCTTTGTCTTCAACCAGTTTAGCTTGAAGCCCATCTCTGTTAGCTCGATCTACTTGCTTAGCTCAGTCTCAGATAAGCTCAATCTCAGATAAGCTATGTGGAGGTTTGTTCAATGCCTCGATGAGACCGAGGAGGATGTTCATGTATGTTGTCTTCATGAATTTGACTGGGTTCAATGGTGTCAAAAAAATCCAGAATTGCCACCAATACCACTGGATTTCTTTAAAAACTAAGGTAATTTTCAAAATTATATGGGTTCAATTGACACCTTATTCTACCAAGTGGACTCGCCACTGTTCATCTGTTGGTTCTTTGGTTTGAAATTTGCTGCAATGTCCGGGTGCCTCGCAAAAAGCCTGGTTACTGAAACAACCTGTCAATGCGAGAAATATGTAATTATGTTAACCAGAAAAGGGAATAAAAAAAGAATAATGAAGACAACAAGAAGCATCAATAATAAAGAACTTGGAAACTTTGACATCTAAGGTCTCGTTCCCGGTTACTTTTGATTTATCAACTTCAACTACTTTTACTTCCACTTTTAAAATCAGTTTGTTCTTCTCCACAAAACCCTTCTCTAACTTCATTTCTATATCATAGCCCAACTCCTTAAACTGAGGATCATTCGAGATAAGCATACACATTTTCCTAGTTCTTTTGACCATCTTCGCGTGAGTGCATACATCAAGAAGAATGTCCAACTGTGCCAGGGGATCCTTTCATCTGTTTGGATACTTTGGAATCTTTGGCACTGTTGGCTTACACTTTCGACATGTAAACAATCTTCGAGTATATGGACGCTTCACATCTGCGTTCGGCACACATTCCAAATCTTTACCATTCACATCATTATCCACCGGGTATACATAAAGTTTACCACAATGAAACCAGGCTCCTACGATATCGGTAAGTTCATACTTAAACAGCGACATTGCCAAATTGACAAATAACATCCTCTAAGTCATCTTTCATTTTGTAATTCAAGTTGCTCGCATACAACACACGCTCCTCTTCCATTGATCATCTGATTTCTACTTCACGCACCACACTTTAATGTCCCTACAAACTAATATCATTTTGGGTATGGGACAATGTTTGTGCAAAAACATTGATATTAATGTGTCATTGTATGGTCAAAAGAACTAGGAAAGTGTGTATGCTTATCTCGAATGATCCTCAGTTTAAGGAGTTGGGCTATGATATAAAAATAAAGTTAGAGAATATAGGGTTCATGGTTTTTCAGGATCTACTGAAGGGTGTGTCTAGGAAGATGATGTATCGACCAACTTTGGATTCGGAGGTAAAGACATCGAAAAGCTTTTCGGGAAGAAATTTACTATCTTCCTAGGTGAAGACATGGGAAAAGCTTGAACAATGTTTGTTTAATCAATAAGTAGAAGAAGCGTAATAGGCAATGTTAAATTGAGTTGGAACAGAGCAGGGTTGAAACGTTGAGTAACAATTTTATTTTTGTTGAAAATTGAGATGTAACTCCTAAATCGTTTTCCATGGTTGGACTACTTCCACTTTAATTGTTTCATTTGCCTATTTCCATGGACAAATACGGAGTCACGCGCTCTAAATGCGAGTGGACTGCAAAAGATGATACACATCAATAGAGACAAGTAATTACTTGACTAACATCTTAGCATCTCGACCGCATAGCGCAGTGTATTGGTCGTGGGTTCGACTCCCACTGTGATCGAAGATCTGTCTCTCTTTTTGATGATTCTCTCTCTCAAGTTCTTGTGAGCCAAAAAAATCCTTCCTTTAATTTCAGAAGGAAATCATTAATTCTAAACAAAGTTCGAACTTTGCAGAAGGAAATTATATATATATATATATATATATATATTAGGTGGTTGCTCGCACATATGTGCGGGTATAATTTTTTTTATATACATAGTTAATTGTAATATTTAAATATTGATTAGTTTTTTTAAATATTGGTATCTTTGTATATATATTGTTTTAATATTTCAAAAATTTCTCTCTGAAACCAATGTATTTTAAAAAATTTATTTTTATAATGCTTGTAATAATATATAATCACACATATAAAAGTTATGTTAAATAATAATAAAATTCGTATAATATTTTTTGAATATTTCTATAATATGCTTTATTTCTCCTTACTCAATCTACAATATGTTTTTTTGCGTCTTACATAATATGGATTTGCAAATACATATATAATATATTTTAAGTATATATTTTTTTTGATTTATTGCAAATTAAACTGAAATAGTTTTAACATTTTTACTTATTCTTAAGAGCGGATAGATGGTTGACACGCATAATATCAACCACTTCACTACACTTAGAATAGATAAATATTTTTAAAAAGAAATAAATTGTATAATAATTAAATAAAAATTAGTCTGTAATCAATCTTAACAAAATACATGCACGAAAAAGTTCGCATGTGACTTCAATTAATGTATAATTAATATTTATGTCTGTGTGCGTATTTGTAAAAAAAATGAAATAAGGCTCTTAGGTGTTAAAAAGATTTTAAGTGACTTTGTAAAACAAAGTGCGAGAGATTTATTTTTAAATACTTCTATTTTTATTTCTTTTTCATATTGTTTCATCTTATTATACTTTATTCTTTTGTTCATTTATTTTTTATTTTATTTATGTTCTCAAAATTTTGATATACAATGAAAATAAATTTATGTATATGTATATACATATGATATAAAAATTTATTTTTATTTAAAATATGATAAGAGATAAGATGAGATGGTAACATCATTTATGTACATTTTAGAAAACAATAACAAAAAGATGATAAAAGTTATAGAAAAATATATGGTCCTATTAATATTATAAAATATTAATTAGTGTATACTTTATTCATTTAGTAAATATTGGTTTGAAAAGAAAAATTATTTAAAATTATGTTTTTTTTTAAAACATCAATAAAAGTTTATTATTTTTATTATTTTTAACATTTTATTCTTTAAATTATTTTTATCATGATTGTATTTTATTATTTAATAATTTGTTTATTTAAAAGTTGTTTAGATGTTATTAATATATTTTGTAAATTAATAACTTTTCGAAATAAAAATATATCATACTTTAAGTATTATTATTAAATAGAATTTTTATTATTCTATTGGATAATTTAGTATTATTTTTTCGTTTTATATGAAATTATAATATATATATATTGTTGAAAAAATTTCGTAATTATATTTTATGAAATTATGAATATATGTAAAAAGTGAAATTATAATAACTTTTATTTTCTGTTAATTCAAATTTATTAATTTTAGTTTTATAAATATAATCTAGTTTATTTATGTTTTAATTCCATAATTTCTATAATTTTAATTTAACCAATCAAAACATTTCGTTTATTTTAGAAAGTTTGATTTGTCACATTTACATGTCATCAATTAAAAGCACTAACTTTTGCTGTAGTGTTGACAAGTCAGCTATTTTTAATAATGTTACTTCTCAAATAATATGTAATAGATATATATATATATATATATTGGATCATGAATTCTAAACAAATCTGAATTTCTCGGGTTATCTCAATGGTGTTTCCTTAAAATAGTAAATGAATAAGTTTTTACTGAATTAATTTCTTTTCTTTTTCACTTACACTAGATAATTAAAACCTCAAAACCATCAATGAGAAACCACAAACCCGTGAATTTGTTCAGTGTTTATGATTATGAAGAAAAATGATTCTCAAGAGAGGCAGAGTTCCATAACAAAACTTGGGTGAAAACAAAAACAAAAGGTGTTGGACAAAAAGGGAGAATACATAAGTAAATATCAAAAGCTGAATCATTTCTAGAAGCTAAGCTGGAGAATGAAACTACACTTTGATAGCATATTTCCTCACTGGGAAATACATCTCTTTCTTCTTCTCACGCTGTCTTTAAACCAAAGTCAAGATCTTTGTCCAATCGACAAGGTTAACTTAAAGTCTCTTCCTTTGGCTTCTTCGCAATCAAGTTCCATAAAGCAGTGTTCAAAGCAGAGGATGTCACCAAGGAAGCAGTCAGCAGACTCATTGCCTGATTTAAGTAAGACACTTCCTATCAAAGTTAGTAAACAAAGGGAGAAAAAGGTCAACTGTATTACTTGAGAAAGAAGAAACGTTACCTCTGCATTACGGATTCTGACTACTTGAACATCCAGATCATCTGCTTTAAACTGCAACTTCTTCAGAAAGCAGAGAGATGTGCTCATGGAGTTGCTCAGTGTGATTATCAGATCATCTGAAACTCTAAACCTTGCTCCTCTCTTCACAAATCCAGAGCCTTCCTCTGACTGATCTCCGCCATGAGATTTTGGATCAATCAAAGACACAAAGACTAGCCTGTCCTTTCGATAGAGCAGAGTCCGATAAGAATCTGTAGTCAAACTGTAGTCAGGTTGTCTAGGATTGGAATTTCTGTACCGGTAGTAATCCGGTGGGTCCTGAGTGATGATATCCAAAAACTGCTTCTGGCATTTATAGTAATAAGGAAGCACACATTTTGAAGCTGAATCTTGCTTCCCTTTGTCAACACTCAACACCTTGAAGCTTTTGCACAAGTTGCCAATACATCCAAAATTGGAGCTGTTACCAGAGATTTCCACCACAGATTCGAGAGGGACAGCAAGAAAAGTGAAAAGAAGATTAACGAAGTCTTCTCCGCATTCGACATATAGAATCTTCATGTCCTGCTTACTTACTATCGCCTCCAAAGTAATCTCTGGTTCTGCTACATCTGTTCTTACCTCCACGCATGGACTCAGAAACTTGTGCATGTTATTCACATCCTGTGGAATTTCCTTCCTCAAGAGAGCGTCTGTTAAGGGAGTGTTTGAGAAGAATATGCACTCAAGAAGAAACAGAATCTATAAAACAAGAACAAAAAGAGAAGAGTCAGTAACTTCTAATTGTAATACAATACCACAGTAGAAGTTTATAAAGAAAAGGAAGGTACCTCTCTGAGACCAATATCAAGAAGCTGTTCCCCAAGCTTACTAACATCAGAACAACCTAGACGATGCAGAGTTTTCAAGACAAGACCAGTCGATTCAACAGACACTTTCAAGTCATCGGTGATGATGAACGAAGACCTGCCACCGACAAACACTCCACCAACATCATCTTGTACGCTACCTGCAGCTTGATCTTCTTCTGACAGTTGGATTTCCTGGTTCATCAACTCTCCGCACGAACAAACAGAGCCGCTGAAATTAGTGCACAAGTTGCAGCGAGAGAAATAAGGGCACTTGAAGAACTTGAGATCATCAGTAGGGTTAACGTTGAGCTTAAGCCTTTTGCACTCGACCTCCTTCACACTCGTTGGATTCAGCAATATCTGCTTGCAAGCTTGGGTCTCAAAATCGTCAACGCCCATTTCCGCGACACTTGTATAGAGGTTGCGAAAACATCCAATCTCGGATTTTCGATGCCTCTCAAGCAATCTGACAATGGTGCCCATTGGCAATGTGAGAAGGCTGAAGAGTACATCCACAAAGTCCCTACAAGCCTCAGCCAAAACCACCTTCTTCTTCTCTTCATCAACGACAAGTCTCAAAGTAAACTCTGGTTCCTCTGAAATTTCAGCCATCGTAGATCAGAGGAAAACAAGGCAGAAGAAAGTAATTCAAAGACACATAAACGATTCTCTGAAAACTCGAGGATATATATTCAATCCACATTTAAGAGGAATAATAACACTTTTCATCAATACCAAAGAGCCATAGTAAACGCAAAAACAACCCTTTGAGCTTCTCCTTGACTGCACGATTTGAAATCAATACGATGGACCAATTTTTAAGAGGGATTAAATTAATTCTAACATTGAATGTCAATCAGGGGAAGAAGACAAAAAAAAAAAAAAAAAGCAAACCTTTGAGCTTCCCCTTGACCGAATTTACTCTCAATCTCTTGGGAATTAGTGATTCAAAATCAATACTTTAGTTTAGCCGAAATGTACTACCCACTAAACAGATCTTCGTTGTGTTTGGTCGAGATTCGAGCAGGAATTAGGGTTTGAAATTACAAAGCTGGGAGGGATTGAATCTCGAAGGAGATGATTTTCTAATCGAGCGGGGGAAAGATAAAGAAAAATCGTCATGTTTGCAAACGGTTAAACCGAAACTTGGTTTGAAATCTGATCAAAGAAGGAGAGGACAGAGACTCCCGGTGACTCAGAGGGTTTCAATCAAGAACGAAGATTATTTCGATTTGGGCTAAAAGAATAGGTGGACTTTTATAGAAAACAAACCCAAGATTATACATCCCGGAGGTCTCTGATTGTTTTAAAAAACAACCTCATTAGTTATTCAAGTTTCAATTAAACCCACTTAAACAACGAAATGAACTTTCTAATTAACCCACATTGACACATACTCTACAGTAGTACTTTGCTCGAATGAAAACTCCAGGATAAAAAAAAACATCAACAACAATAGAAGTAAGCAACCACATGCTAAAGAACGAAGGTATAAAAAACAAGAAATATTAAAATTAATAGACAGAGTTGAATATCTCTAAGAGTTTGTCTCTTCCTTTGGCTTCTTCATAATCAAGCTCCGTAAAGCAGCGTTTCAGTGCAGATGATGTCAACTCTCAATAAACTTGTAGCCTGATTACAAATAATCGGAAATGTTTCTATTAAACTGTTTTTCTACTTGATGAAAGGATATAGATATTATAGTTACAAGAATATATATACATTTGTTTTGGTGATGCTTATTTATTGCACCTGAAACTTGCTCACGAAGCAAAAGGTTGAGATGGGTGTAATGAGCAGATCATTTGATACTGCAAACTTTGTGTCTCTCCACTTGCTTGTGTTGATTCATCGTTTCCATCAGATTTTGGATCAATCAAAACTAAAGTTTCCCGACGATCATGTACTCTCCTGAGCAACTGCTTCTGATGGGGGATCACGGTTTTGGATGTTGAAACTTGTGTAGCACTCAAATCCTTGAAGGTTTTGAACAGGTTTCCAATGCAACCAAAAGTGGAGTTGTTACCAGGTGAGCTAGTCCACATAATCAGTATCAGCCCTCATCTCCTCAGGTGTTTCTTCGGCCGCATTCTCTTTAAGCCTTTTGGGACAAGGTGAGCTTGACCTTGACCTTGACCTTGAGCTTAAGGGACCAAATACGAGGGCATCTTCTATTATCGACCCTGGGCTTTCTTGTTCGTTGCCGCCCAGAGTCGGAGTTACGAAAATATCGTAAGCTCTCGAATGCAAATGCAAACTTCTAAGCATGACCTCTGTGACTTGATCTGAGACTAAGAACACATGTGCTGGATAAGGATAAGGATGGGCCACAGAATAGTCCATATCCCATAGAAGAATGTCATTTAACATTCTATTACGTCTCGAGACCCCACCGGGAAGAAAGTAGATTCTTGTTTCCCACGTCTTGTTACGCAGATACTCACCACTCCAAGACCCGTTATGCTCATCAACATAAACCCAGATTGCCATCGAATCACGACCAAAGTCAAGAGCTTCCTCAATTCTGCGATAGATCTCATCAGGATCGGAACAATGACGAAGGAATGGGCGATCCACGACGTCCCAGAAGACAGCTACGGCCACATTATCCCCGGGAGTGATAGGACCGGAGAAATCTCGGATCTTGGAGAGATCTTCGCCCATGGTTCGAGGAGGGAATTGGGGTGTAGCATCCTCCGCATTATCATTATCCACGTCACAACAAAAACTTGGCCGATGCTCCTCATCAGCATCACAATAATCCTCATAATATGCATCACAGTAAAAACTTGGTGCATCACAATAAAAGCTTGAAGGAGCTTTTCTTGTAGGCTTTCCTCCACCGAAAGCTTGCGTACATTGAATTAGTGATTCTACATCCTCAAACGCGGTGTCATCAGGCGGCTCTAGTAGGAGAACAGTGTGATTTCTCGACTGCAAACACTGAAGAACCCTGTGCCACTCCTTTTCAGGGCCTTGTTTTGCGATTACCACTAAAGTTTTTGAAGGACTCGATGCTGCGCAAGCAATCATATCCCGAGGCATTCCCGAAGCTATATATATCAACAAAAGCCATCATGTATCAACAAAGCAATATGTATCAACAAAAATATAATCGTAACAAGCAGAAACGAGCAATAGTTGTTAGGAACTCACTTTCTGGAAAGTAGTGAGCGAACTCAGTCGCGATTCCGGCCTCCTGCAACTCACCATACCCCCAGAATTCCGTATTCTCACGAAATTTCATTCTCTCAAGAGCCATTTGGATCTTACAAAAAATAGAATGAAGACGGGCACGATCAGGGATAAGGATTGGGTAGTCCTCCAAGTTCCAGAGGACTGGTGTTGTTTTTTGGTGCGAATCCTTTCTAAGCGCTTGCTTTTCGATGAGGGTAGGAAAAACGTACGCTTCATCTATTAGCAAGTCTGGCCATTCAAGGCTATCTGGTTTGTTCAAGTCCGGAGTCGGAGTTACTAAGAGAACCCCGTAACAGCCGTCACTCAACCCTCGGAGCCTATAGTACAAGTAGGTGTCCTCTCCGAATTGATTTGAGACTAGCGTCACAATTGCTGAGTAAACCCCGTTCAGAGGAGTGTCCATTGCCCATAAAAGAATGTCATTGAACATTCTGTTACGCCTCGAGGCCCCTCCGGGAAGAAAGTAGATTCTGGAACCCCACGCCTTGTCATAGGAAGACCACTTCTTCTCATCAACATAAGCCCAGACTGATATCTCACCTGTACCGTGCACGCCCCTTGCACGAACAGCTTCGTCGATTCTGCCGTAAATCTCGTCAGGATCGGAACCATGAGGGAACGGGCAATCCTCCAAGTCCCAGAAGACGGCTAAATTAGCCCCTTCGACGCGCTCGGAGAAATCTAAAAACTTGGATTGGGCACCTAGACTTTTGCTTCCACCAAAATCTCGTCTACATTGAACTAGTGATTCCACGCAATTGAAATCAGGCGGCTCTAATGCGACAACAGGGTGGTCTCTCGATTGCAAACACTCAAGAACCCTGTGCCACTCAGCTTCTGGGTTTCGCTTTGCGATCACCACTAAATTTGGATTTGGTGGTTCACGACCACTCATGGTTACCCAGCTAATCATATCCAGGGGCATCTTGAAAACAGCCGAATTGTCACCCCATTCTCGGTCGTCGTTCAGCCTGATTGAGTTTAGGTGTTCACTTTCTGGGAAGTAGATGATTCCGGCATTACGCAAGGCATCCACGTCGTGGTTCCCTGGGTCACCATACGCCCGGATTACCATAGTCCCATCGAAGCCCATTCGATAAAGAGCTGATACGATATTACCATGAATACAACCGAGATCCGCACCCTCAGGGATTGGGTAGTCCTCCAAGTTCCAGAACACGATTGTAACATCCCAGGAGATTTCTTCTTCTTCTTCCTCCATCCGAGACTTTCTCGCTAAATCTTCTTCTGGGTTAGATCGGGGGCTTTTCAATGTGTCTTACAGATGAGAGAGTGCCTTTTATCGAGAGATTTAAAGCCTTTTTTTGAAACATATAATTTTCCTTTTTTCTTCTGTTAGTTTAGATTTTCTGATATTAATTTCCATTCTGATTGTATTAGTAATATTTTGTAAAGCATAATTTCCATTTTATTTTTTGTTGATTAATTTTTTTGATTTCCATATTCGTGTTAGTTTAGGTTTTATGGAAGTTGTGTTTATTTAATCATAGATTTAAAAACTAATTGCTTCTTGGTCATGTAATCCAAAGTTTAAAAAAAAAGTCCGATTTCTTTTGGTAGCTCTGGTGATCTCTGGACCAATAGAACAAATAAAATATAGCCCACATCTGAACCCATTAACAAATAAATATATGACCACATGTTAGCCTATTTGGTTGGTGTATTAGATTTTTGGATAATTAAATCAAGGGTTTTCTGCAAATAAACCTTAGAAGTGATTTTTTTTTCAAGTCTACCCTCGATTCATTGAAAATGCAGATCAACCCATAATGTTTTGGTCAAACCGTATATAACCTTTCCGTTAAGTTTCCTGTATATCGATGACGAATCTGAAAACACTGCATTTTAGACTGAGGGTGATGATAAAAAAACCTTGCCGTTATTAATACTAGGAAAAGGACTTCGCTTCGCAGGGTTAATTTGCGGTATATTAAAAATTAAATTAAAATTTATTCAAAATAATTATAAATAAAAAAATAAAATAAAATTTAATAATAAAAAATATAAACATCTAAAATAATTTATAATGATTAAGATAAAAAAGTATATATATTTTAATTATTAACAGTAAATTCTAAAGGAAAATGTACAAACTAATTAAGATAAAAAATGATTACTACCAATTATTAATATAAAAAATAAGAAATAATAAGATACACAAGTTTTAAATATGAAAATATACAATCTGAAAATATAATATATATATGCAATTTTTAAACTATTTTTATAATTATTAAAAAATTCGTATTCACAAAAAAGTGTAAAGCAAAAAGTAAATATATAAGCAATCTTTCAATAATAAATCCACTATAGTAAGAAAGTAAAAGTTAGACCCAACTGATTTTTCTTTCTGTGGTTTTAAGCAATATAAATAGCTTTGAAAAGACACAAATAACAGTTGTGATGGAAAAACGCAACCATTTATAGTGTAAAGACGCAACCATAAATTTTGAAACGACACAACTTTTAAAGTGCAAGTGGCATTTATTTGGATTATTATTATAGGTGGAGTAGTTTTTTATGTGATTTGAATTATATAAATAATTCGAATAGACCCAAATTATCTGTGATGAAAAAAATGCAACCATTAATAATGTAAAAATACAATCATTTATAATGAAAAAAATACAAATATTTATATTGAAAGTATGCACCCACAAATTTTGAAACCACACAACTTATCAAAATACAAATAGTATTTCCAAACACAACCTTTAAATTATTAGATTTGATGTTATAAAAAAGAATGTTGACCTTAAAAACTTTCATTATTTCATAGTTTATTGTAATAATATATTCACTATAGTAAAAAAATAAAAGTTAGACCTAAATAATTTGTTTATGTGATTTTGAACGATATAAATGGTTTTGATAAAACACAAATAACAGTTGTGATGAAAAAACGCAATCTATACTATAAAAGATGGCCAACTCTCTCCATATGAGTGTCACCTCATCATTTTGGTTTATTGTAGAAATGACATGTGTCATTTTTAAAAGTTTAATGATACAAATTATGTAAAATACAGTTAATGCATAAATTTATTGTATTAAATATAAAGAATTATATAATATATTTTAATAACAATATATACATAATATCCAAAAATAATTATTGAATATCTATTTTGTGGTAGTTTTTAAAAATCATTAACAAAATTTATGTTTTATATTAAAGAGTGTTTTCTTATTTTTATTTAATATTATAAGATATTATTATAAAAACAATTATACAAATATAAAAATAACAATTATTTGATATCTTGAACCTTAAAAAGTTAGAAGAAAAATTTATATAATATTATAATAAAATTTAAAATAATTTTTTATAAACTAGTAATTATTTGATAATTTATTTTATTCAAACTTGATTTATTGGATATTTAAAAATATTTAACGCAGCTGTATAAATTAGAATTATAATTCAATTATTTAAGCTCATAAAAATATAAAATCATGGCATTGCTATTGTGTAAATGTACGCTGTGAACAAGTATGACCTGTTAAAAAAAGTTGTTTCTATCTATGTTATGTTTGAAGAGTTTCTCTAATTAATTTTTGTTATATAGTACATCTCTTATTTGCACTATATCCATTTAATATATTCTATATATACAAGGTAAAATATATTTCACATTTTCTTATAAATAAACCATTGATCACATATATAGTTAATATCCACATAATATGTAAATATGTATTGTATGTATATTCAAATACACAATATCCTTTAAAAAAATTTAAATATACGATAAAATAAATTGTAACTACATTTTATAATAAATTATTTTGTAAAACAATATTCGCGCATCGCGCAGGTACTCATCTAGATATTTATAATGAAAAAAAGCAACTATTTATAATGAAAAGAAGCAACATTTATAATGAAAAGACACAACCACAAATTTTGAAACGACATAACATTGTAAAGGGTAAGTGGCATTTATTCAGGTATTTATGTTTTGCAAGTGACATTTATTCGAATAGTTACCAGTCTTGTCACCGGTCACCATCATAGTAAGAAAGTAAAAATCAGACTCAAATAATTATTATAGATAGATAAAACATACATTAAAAAAAATTAAAAAAATATTTAGCTTAGTAGAAAGAAAACGCAACCTTTGAATTATTAGATTTTGTATCATATAAAAGAATGCTGACATAAAAAACTTTCATTATTTTACAACTTATTATAATAATAAACTCATTATAGTTAGAAAATAAAAGTTAAACCTAATAAACTTATTATAGTAAGAAAATAAAAGTTAAACCCAAATAAACTTTTTCTGTGGTTTTGACCGATATAAATAGTTTTGAAAAGACACAAATTATAGTTAACAAAAAGACACAACCATTGGTAATGAAAAGACGCAACCACAAATTTTAAAAAGACACAATTTTTTGAAGTGCAATTGACATTTATTCAGTTTGTTATTATATATAGATAACACGTGTTTTAGATAGCAAAATTGGAGAAAAATGCATACTTTTTTTCTTCCTTTCCTCTATATCGTACTGGTTTTTTAGTTGCTCAATTTAATTTAACACTTTGACAACTAAATTTTAAATAAAAACACAACCTAATATGATAATTTAAAGAAAATATTATACTTAAAGACACTTTTTAGAAAACTCATTACATTATAGACACTTTTTAAAACTCACACACTTTAGTGTTGTGAAATCTCTTTATTAACCTTACTGTTTTTTCTTCTACTTTTCATCTTTATCTCTTTATTATTTTTCACTACCATATATTTTATTTTCTTAGATCCCTAATTTCACCATTCCTTCTTTTCTCCAATTTTATAGATCGCCATGACTGGTCAAATTATATAAGCAATAAGCGCTTGTAAAGATAGCTCACGACTTAGGCACAAAGAAAAGACAAAATCGAACATCAAATGCAACTACGTACAGTTAATAATGGTTAATTTTTTTTTTGACTGCAGTTAATAATGGTTAATTATAGGAGCTGAAGTTTGGGTTTTCTTCCCACTCATCTACTGGTAATAATTAAGAGCTAAAGGGGGAAAAAAGAGAAAACTGCTTGATGGAGATACATATTGTAAAACGTTTTAGCGAGTTGTCAAAAGAGAAAACTGCTTGATGGAGATACATATTCGGAGAAAGTAAAGACAAACAAAAAGGAACCGTAAACTACATAATTATGGATAAAGAAACGTGGACAAAGTTACTATGGATAAAATTGAAAAGAAGAATATGGTCAGGTATTCATGGTCACAATCTCCATGGTCACAAAATCATGGATTAGTAGTGATAAATTTGACCAGTAGAATCTGACCATCCGTGTTTGACCATAAGAGACCAGCGAAAATGAATGTCGTTACTAGTAATTCTTATAACAAATTTATTACTTATCCATATAAATAATCAATTATGGTCAAAACATTAATGGGAAAAGAAAAATCTCAAAAAAGCTTTCGATTAGATATATGATTTGGTATAACTAAAGTTATATTTATTTTTGACCATCTCTAATTTGACCATATCATCTATAATTTAATATCTACAATAGATTGACCAAGTTATAATTGACCACACATAAAGTAGTAGAATGATTGACATTAAAATATTTTCGAGTCAACATCTTAATTTAAATATTTATCAAGTAGGTCCAACCCAACAAATTAACAGTTTGTTTTTATTTTTACCAAAACACAACCGACCCAATAAATTAATAGTTTTCTTTTACTTTTCCAAAACACAACAAATTAAAATAAAGGGCATAAGAAAGTTTTTCATTCCAAAAAGCACAAGCAAAGTGCTTTAATTTCAAAAAGTGTATATATATGTAATGGAAAGTGTGAAAGTGCCCTTGGGCATAAATCTCTCATAATTTAAACTCCATATCGAATTGAGATTTAGGGTTTCATCAACAACTCTACATAATCGAGTTTGGTTAGTAGATCTAACTCATCACGGGTTGAAGTCATCTCTGCTCTGGTGGCGTCGCTGATGGCTAAGGGATCGAGTCTAGGTGTAAACGTGGAGAATGTTTAGGGATTGAATTTTAGAGAGAGGATCTCACGATTTACTCTGATGCAACTTAAGAACTTTATTCATCTTGTTCTTGAAAACCCAGATTTTTTGCAATTCAAACCCATAAAACTGAATGAAAACCCAAATAATTTCTAATTTACTTCGATTTCAACCAATTGGATAAGAATCAATGAAAGTGGGGAATCGGAAACCAATGAAGCTGTTCGTATTTTACAGTTTCTTAAAAATGAAGAAATTGAAAATTGAAAAAAGTGAAGTAGAGATAGAGATGAGCCACACACGATGAACATCATTTGTTCAATTTTATAATTTTATTTAAAATAATTTAAGTTTATAATAGTTCAAGTGTTTTCTGTTTTAAAACGTCAGGTGGTTTTCAAACGTCATGTTGTTTTTTCACTTTTAAAACGGTACGTTTAACAGTCCATTTGATTTTTAATACCACGTCATCGATATAAAGAAGAGTTATATAACGGGTTGACCAAAACATTATGGATTGACTTGCATTTTCAATAAATCTAGGGTAAACTTGCAAAAAAAACCATTTTGAAGGTTTATTTGCAGAACACCCTTAAATCAACATGACAAGAATTTCTACTAAAAAACTCTAAAAGCAATCAACGTGACAGAGTTTTCTACTAAATACTTGCCGACAACGAAAGAATGGTTACAACCTGAGTTTTTTAAAATTCCCCTTTTTCACTAAGATTGTCAATCTCCAAAACAATATATCTATTCTCTAAAACAATTGATTGTTTCATTCAGTTTTTTTTGTGTGATGCTTGTTAAATCTTATCATACAATAGAAAATGAAGAGGATAAGAAATATACGACCTCTGTGCAAAAAAATAAAATAATTTGATGATGTTTATTGTGAATAAGTTAACGTTTAATCCTATTTTTATTTTGGAATCAACAGAGGCAACCCTCCTATAGAATACTATCTGACCAAGTTACATGTTTTTGCAATGAGCTCTCATGAGAATAAAGAAGTTTGTGACATTCTGGTGGGTATGGGCAAAAGTGTAGAAATACATCTACATTATAATTATTCCGTAAGAAAAGTCAGATGCAAAAACCATCAGTATGATTTCTATCTGATTATAATTTTATATTTTTGTTTAGCAGTGCCGAGTTTGACTTAAATATTTTTTTATTATTTAATGTGAAACAGGCTTACCACGAAAGACAAAGTAGCCCAAATCGATCTGGTGAACAAGATAGATCTTCATTTAAGGGAGATCAACCAGCATAATCAGGCCCTCATGATCATTTCTGCATATCTGCCATTTACTACAGTGAATCCAGCGACTGTATCTGCTCCACGTACACCCTCGATTTACGAAGATATAAGGGCTGCTGGAATCAAGCATTTTACTGATTTACCTAAGAATGTGGCTGCAAAGGAGTTGCTTGTAAAGAAATCGCAACGTTGATCTTCTCCTAATCCTTCTCTTTCACTTTCTTCTTCTTTTTCTCTTCTGTTATCACCTTCATTTCATTACGGATTCAGTAAAATAAATCATTTCTATACATATGTCTATACATACATGATTTTTTTTTTCATCTTACCTTAAATCCAACATGACAGGGCATTTGTGGATTAGTACCCACCTCAATCAAACCGTTAGCAATCAGAACTTCACTGCTTGATGAATTTTCATATGGTCGCTGCAAAATAAAAATTTACTAATGAGATTATAAATAGCAAACTTTTAAAAATATGTCTATACACATGAATTTTTTTTTTTTTCCATCATGCCAGGGCATTTGTGGATTAGTACCCGCCTCAATCAAACGGTTTACAATAACCAATTGAGTTGAGGCATTTGTCATGTCGCATGTGTCATAGCATGATGTTATAGCATGTAACATTAAAAAATAGAAAGATTATGCGAAAAAGAAAAAATTTTAGGGCAAATCAAGTCATTTATGAGAGACTTATCAGTTTTTCCTTTGTTATGATTGACTCAAAATCAATCCTTGGAGCATGCAATATGATTAAATAAAATGTGGTGAATTTCTAACGATTCCATGTAATATGATTAACTAAAAAGTGGTGAATTTCTAACGATTCCGAAAAGCGATGGTAATTTTGCTCGTCACTGCTGTATAGACCACTTAAAAATACATTCTCCAAAATTGGGAATCTGCCAAGTCTGAATAACTAAAAAAGAAAAGGAAAAAAACTATGGAGACATATCTAGTATACCCAACAAGATCCTAAAACAGAGAACAAAGATAGTAAAAAGATGGACAATGGGTTTCTTCAAGTCTCTTCCTTTGGATTCTTCAAAGTCATGTTCCATAAGGCAGCGTTTAGCGCAGAGGTTGTCACCAAGGAAGCTCTCAACAAACTTGTCACCTGATTAGAGAAAATCAGAATTTTAGCTACGAGAATCGTTAAATGTTTCTTCTAGTTGATAAAAGGGAATAGATATCATATATATACCTGTGTTTTGCTGATGCAGATTTCTTGCACCTCGAGATCCTTTGCTTCAGTCTGCAAAATGTTGAGGTGGAGATCATCGGTGTTATGATCAGATCATCTGATACTATAAACTTGGTGTCTCTCTTCACGAATCCACTACTCTCTGTTGGCTGATCGCTTCCATGAGATTTTGGATCAATCAAAACCATAGAGTTCGTTCTCTGATAAGGCGGACGCTGCGCAGTGGTGATGTTGAGCAGCTGCTTCTGACATCTGTAGTAGTGAGGGAGCTTGTGTGGCACTCAAGGCCTGGAAACTTTTGAACAGGTTTCCAATGCACCCAAAAGTGGAGCAGTCATCAGAGATCTCCACTACAGATTCCAGCAGAAGAGCAAGAAAAGTGAAGAGAAGGTCAACAAAGTCTTCTCCGCACTATACAAACAAAACCCTCATGTCATGTTTCCTCACGATGGCACTGAGAGTTATTACTTGTTTCGGTTCAGCTTTGGATTCCTCTACGTTTCTCTCAATATATGAACTCGGCGTTTCACAAGTCTTGGTCACACCTTGTGGGATATGCTTGTTCAAGAACGTGTCCGTCAAGGGAGCATATTGCAGCAGAGTCATAACCTAAAAATCAGACCAAGAAGGCATAGTGAGAGGATGAGCATAAAGAATAGAAGCAGAGCTTAGACGCAGAGTTATATACAATACCTCTTCAAAACCGATTTCAACAAGCCTTTCTTCAAACTTACTGAAATCGCCACAGCCTACGGATTTTAGCTTTCTCAAGACAAGGTCAGTGGACCTGACAGCCACTTTTAAGTCGTCAGTTATGATGAATGAAGACCGGCCTCTAACAAATACTCCATCTTTTATGTTGTCTACAACTTTTGCTTCTGCTACTGGAACATCCTGATTCATCAACTTTCCACATCAACATCTAGAAGAGCTAAAGTTACTGCACGTTTTACAGCTTATCCAAGTACGGCACGCAAACAGCTTGTTGCCCTCAGTAGGGTGTAAGTTGAGCTTAAGCCTTTTGCACTGGACTTCCCTCACACTCCTCGGATACAGGAGCATCTGCTTACATGCTTCGGTCTCAAAATCATTAGTGCCCATCTCCACAACACTTTTATAGAGGTTGCTTAAACAACCAACCTCTGCTTTTCGATGATTCTCAAGCAATCTTTGGCAGCGTCACAAGGCTCAAGAGCACATCAACAAAGTCACTACAAGCCTCTGCCAAAATGACCTTCTTCTTCTCTTCATCAACGACGAGTCTCAAAGTAAACTTGTGCTCCAAAGAAGTTTCAGCCATTTCAAACCTATAGAAGATGAAGGAAGAAAAATTAAACAAGAAAGCAAAATTTCCCAAGGCTAGTAACAACACACAATCAATATATTCTGACACTAGATACAATAAACTAGAAACGACGCTTTGAAATAACCACAAAACTTCGAAAGATTGAGTAGAAATAACCTGTGTCACTCTGCTTGCGGATCCCTTGATAAAACTCTAAAGAGAGAATATTTATGTTCGGAATATATATACAGAGAGACTAAAATAATCAAAAACCCATCGCAATAGAAAACAGGAAACTAGGCTTTTTAAGCTAACCAATTTAGAAAATTGTCAACGACGCCTTTCCTTAAAAATATGGAAAATATTTAGTTCATATAGGCTAAAGTTGGACGTCTTACAAAGACTCATAAAAAAACAAAAAATGGCAAGTAGCTAAAATTTGAAAATATTAGACAAAGTAGAGATGTCCAAGAAACTACTATAGCAACTCAAACAGTCAGATGCTAATCAAAAGGTTGTCAACTTTAGCAAGAACTTGAAGTTTCGGGTTAAACATGGCTCCTCAAGTCTCAATCTTCGGCTTCTTATAAAAACGGCTTTCAGGAGCACCTGTTGAAGCTGATTCCATAGCTAGAAGACCAGTGCTTAAGGCAGAAAATGTCACCAATGAAGCTCCCAATAGTCTGATGACCTGCAAATGCATATATATAGGATCAATGGATTTGGTAAAATATGATATTTTGAAATTAAACAAGAATCTCTGACAAGCTTTACCTCTTCTTTTTTCATACTGATCACTCGAAACTCGACATCCTCTAATCGGATCTCTTTATCTTTCAGCATTCCCAAGATTGAGGCTGAGTTCGAAGGAGTAATGATCAGGTCATCTGTCACCATGAACTTTGTCCCTCTCTTCACAAACCCACTTGATTCACCAGTGCTGTTGCCTTCGGATTTTGGGTCTATCGAAGGCACGAGTTTATCCCAATCATACACGAGTCGCTTACCGGAATTTTCAGACAAACAGTACTCCCTAAAATGATCCACAGAGAAGGAGACATAACGGTAGTAAGTTGGTGGCTTATGTGTAGTCACGGCATCAAGCAGCTGCTTCTGACACTTGTAGTAGTGAGGAAGAACACATTTAAAGCCCGAAGCTTCTCTTCCGGAATCAACACTCAAGTCCTTGAAGCTTTTGCACAAGTTTCCAACGCATCCAAGGATGGTTCCGTTCCCCGATATTCCCCATACAGATTCTAGAGGCATAGCAAGAAAAGTGAAAAGAAGATCAACAAAATCTTCACCACATTCAGCATATATAATGCTCCCTTCCTTCTTCCTAACATATGCATTCAGCATTATCGTTTGGTCAGCTTTTGATTCCTCTCCATCTTCACCAAAGGCAGGACTTGTCGTTGTTTTATGAATCCTCTTCATACCATACGAGCTTTTCTTTTTGAGAAACGTATCAGTCAATGGAGTATCTGATGTGAATAAACACTCCAGCAAAGTCGCTACCTATATAGCATTTAGAAAAAGCTGACTTTAAGTATTCAAGCTCATAACATCAAACTAAAGTCTAGTAGAAGTAGAAGAAGAATGTATACCTCTTGGAGGTTAACCTGGAGAATCATCTCAATAACCTTGCCGCAGTCTGCATAGCCAAGATCTTTAAGAACATTAAGTGTTGACCCAGCAGAGTTAACTTCCACTTTCAGATCATCAGTGATTATGAATGAAGTATGAGAACTCCTCACAAATACTCCACCTTCAGTACCATTTCCTGCACTTGCTCTGCCTCCTTCTCCTTGAAACTGTATCACTTCATCCATCAAATTCCCACAGCTACATCTGGAGGTATTGAAATTGTTGTACCCTTTACTACATTGCCCGCTTCGCACAAACATAGGGCACATGAAACACTTTGTAGCCTCTGAATCATCTGTTTTCAGCTTCATCTTTTGGCATCTCTCCTAATTCAAACTACCCGGATACAAAAGCATTTGCTTGCAAGCTTCGGTACTGAAATGCTTCATCCCCATACTCGCAACACTTCCATAGATGTTGTTGAGACAACCTATGGCTACTGACTCTGACTTTTGATGCATCTCCAGCAATCTAACGATCGTCCCCATTGGCAATGTCGAAAAACTAAAGAGTATGTCCACGAAATCATTACCCGACTCTGCGAATACAACCTTATTCTTCTCTTCATCTATGAACAGCTTCAAGTTTATCACCGAACTGTCCGACATACTTTGGTACAAAACCTGCTATTGATACAAATTGATAGAGGGTCAAGGGTTTACTCACAAATCAAGCTAATACCCAAAATCCTAGCCATGTGTTAGAGAAATTTTGAATTGATAAATTTACGAAAGGTAACATTTTCACACATGCATATCAATCTATGATCTTTAATCGGATAAATCGTGAGCAGAAGCTAAAAACGAACAAGGCGGATTCTGTTCTTATATGCTACAATGCGTAATGAGGCTAACAATGAACAGAAATCTCAGAGTAAAGAAGGCTAATGTCGCCGAACAAAAAGTGAGTTTCTCGATAATCTCAGACGGGGGAATCTGTAAACCCCATCGATTCCTTACTAATAGCAGATTCCCGAGAAAACGCAAGAAAACAAGATTGAAGGGAAATAAACACTGCTACTCGAAAGATTGTACCTTTAGCTAAATTTGCTTTCTTTTCGGTTGAAATTTCACAGTGAATTAGGCAAATATTCTCTCGCGATAGAATTTAGGGATCATCAACAGGTCTTCGTCAAAAAGGAGGGGAACATTGTGATAGAGATAAACTTCAATCTGTCTAAAAAACTTTTGATAGAACCCGAAACCAATGTTCCTAAAGATCCCGTACTCAATCACGGTTCTTTATTGAAGTTGAGCTTAACTTGATAAAGAAGATAAGAGAAAAGGAGAGTTAGTAAACTTGTTTATTGATATCGTTAAAAAGCTCAATACAAATCTTTATATAAGAATTCTAAACCGATATAGTAATATGGAAAATTTCTAGTTTTGCAAAACTAATAATAAAAAGGGAAATAACACAAAATATTTAAGACTGGTAATAAATTAATTAATCGATATATTTTATTTTTACATCCGAGCATTAAACTAATTTGCCACTTTTATTCTCGTTTTTGCCTCATGGACGTTTTTATTATTTTACCGGAATTTTCTTTTTATTTATTTTCTTCAAATCAGATAATCTGTATATATATCCAATACCAAAATCTAACGAAGGGGTGTGAAAAGACCAATAACCGTTTTGTTAGCAACTATAACTACAATTATTGCAACTTATTTTTGTGTGTAACAAATAGAGCGGTATATTAATAGCACGCCTCTTGCTCTCACGGAACCTTATACCACTCCATCGCCGCTTAAATTACCCTATTTTCCGATACGCCCAAAGCAAAATCGATACAGAAAACAGGCAGAAAGCAGAAGAAGATAGCACTCCACAACGCTTGCAGTTGATTATCCAGGTAAACCCCAAGCGCCCGCCATGTACGGGAGCATCATGCCTTGCTATTACTTTTTTTCACATATAGTCACACCTTATTACGGCGTGTGGGATTTTATTTGGGGGTTTCAGTAGTAGTTTGGGATCGATAATTTGTATGTTGGATTTTTTCTTGTTTTGTCCTTCGATATGTAGTAAATGCCAAATATAAGTGCGGGTAGCCAGATCTTTTAAAATCCTGCCAAAATCTTAGATTTCCTCAGTGGCCCTCCCTGATAAATACTCATCCGTTTATACATATGAATGTTTAGGAGATGTGTCTGTTTCTTAAGATTTACATGTATAATCCACATTTACACATCGCTGTCCTTGACGGTAATTGGATATTTACATTGTTAAATTCGGCTCCGCAAATAACAATGAACTCACCATGTCTACATATTTGTTCACGGAAATCATCACTGAATTATAATTACTTGTCTACACATTAACCCTTACCACGAATTATATTTACTGTATGGTAGATTGACATCGTGTTGTCAACAACATTCGCAGGATGGAATCGAATGATCTTCCCCCTCACATCTTCGCGGACCAGCAGGAGCCGGTTGGAGATAGAGTGAATTCCTACTTCAAGCTTGAAACCATTAGTGTTATCCTCGAAGCACTCACTCTGGACGAATTAGACGTGATCCGTCCGCGGTTCGGAAAATTGATAGACATGTACCAGAAACGGCTCACTCGGGGAAACTTGCCCACTTTTTCCTAACCAGGCAGCTCAAAACCGAGAAAAAACATGAGCTCTGGTTCGTTTTTGGGGGTAAGCTGATAAAATTCTCTTTACTGGAGTTTGCTATCGTCACGGGTTGAACTGCCAAACCATTACCCCTCCTGCTCGCGACATCATTCAATGCAAACCCGGTCAAGTCCCTTACTGGTTCACCTTATTTGGAGGCAACAAAAACATCACGGGAGAGAAGCTAGAGGTCTTGCTCAGGCGCTCTAAAAACCTCTCCAGCGAGATGAAGATAAAATACGCATGCCTCCTCCTCGTTGATGGATTGTTATGCCGCAAATCAGCATGCATAAAGATTCCGAAAGACCATATGGAGATGATTCGAGACCTTGAATATTTCCTGGACTTCCCATAGGGACGGAACTGCTTTGATATGACAGTACAATGCATTAAATCCCGCACAATCAACCAGCTAGCATAGCCCACGATAGCTGTTCAGGGTTTTATACATGCGGTCCAGCTAGTGCTACTAGAGGCGGTCCCACAGCGCTGGAAACCGTTGGAGAAGAAGGCGACACAGACTTGGAAGACGACGATTGTTTGTTAGCTAGCACCCTCAAACTGGATAAACTATGGGCTCTTGACTCTTCTAGACAGGTAACACATCACAATCCCTTGTGAATCTTTATATTAAGTTGTACACATCTATCAAATTTATCTCGCTGGCGTTAATATAGATTGTTATTTTTCATTGCCATGCTCTATAATTCTGTATGTCTGTGATTTTTTCTAGGTATTGGTCACTCCAATAATTCAAGGCGAGGTCGATTTGAACTCAGAAGCTGAATTGTCCTGGCCCGACGAAGCAGAAAACCCAAAGGTGGATTATATAGAGATGCTCATCGCCGAGGGTGCAGAGTTTTGCAGGGAGTCCTTCCTTGGTGGCCGTCTAGGCGATGCGCCACCCCCAAAGTCTTCGGTTCTGAAAAGTCAAAAACGCAAAGCGAAAGCTGCCGTGAAAAAAAAGTCCGTTGGGACTTCTTCTCGTGCCAAAAAAACCAAGGAGAGTGGAAAATCAGCAAGTGCGGCCGACAAAGACGATTGCCCGCCTACTGCGATGGACATCATTTCAGAGCAGATTGAAGCTGCAATGAAGAGGGCCCAAGCCGCGATGGTTGATTCACTGGCCTCATCAATGCTCGCTATGGTGAGTAGGATGGAGAGGAGACTGAATGAAAGAATGGACAATCTGATGGTTAAGCAAGCCTAGTCAGCCAAGGCGGAGCAACGTATCAGAGAAGTTATCCGAGACATCAATGACGGAACATCCACAGAGCAGGTACCCCCCGTAGTTGTTTCTTCGAAACACCAGGAAGGCAACCAAGCCGACGGAGATGCACAAACGACGGAGGAATTGGCTTACGCAGGGACATGTCCAGCCGTTTCCCCACCTAACGTTATAGCAGAAAGAAACCTCCGTAACAGTTTAGCCACTTTGCGTGCACAACAGAAGTCTGTGTCTTCCCCGGCTGCAATCGCCACGGGGGTCATGGCCGACAACCACAAGTTCACCACACTCACAATCAACGCTTCACCGGAAAGGTATATTACTTTTTGGAAATATTAATATCCATATTCTTATGTTGACCGTTATAGAATCATATAGTTGCGTATTGGTAAATGGCTCCATAAATATATGTAACAGCTCACCCGTTACATTTTGTTGTCCAACATTTACGTAGGGTACTACAAATGGGTGAGGGACTGTGTATCAGGGAACAAGACTTACTTGATTTACCTCTATCCATTCCGCCGTCCCATCATGAGGTACAGCAAAACCACTGATCAATTCTAACTAAGTGATTACCAAAACTTTATTAACGAACCCCGTTGGTTATCGGCAGGTCGTGGATGCTTGTACGATGATGTTGCAGAAATCCTGGCTCGCTTGCTTTGCACCCAACAAAGATAACAGGTCCGACATTCTCCCCAGAAGTTGGGCTGTCTCCATGGCCAAACAGTTCCCCAAATTTAGCATATCGAACCGGAAGGAGACGTTTGAATTTAGGGAAGCCATCATGGATACGGTTTACGCAAGACCCTAAGTGTGGATCAAAGACATCGACTTCGTATACTTTCCATTTTCTGTTGACAAGAACATATGGGTGGGGGTCATGATAGATTTACTATCCTCCAGAATGATGGCGTTTGATTCATCTGCCTCAGAGAGGCGTGGAGCGCGCATTATCCCTGAGCTGCAATACATTTGCCAGATGTTTCCGTATCTGGTCCGCAAGGCCACATGCGGCGAGGGAGTGGTTGATTATGGGCTCGCACCTCTGCAGATTAGGAGAGACACAACGGTTGTTCAATCCACTGAAAGGAAATGTACGGGGATGCTGACACTCATCATCATGGAGGCGCATGTTGCCGGAGGACTGTCCAAGGCTTACGAAGTGCACGAAGGAATGATCGATCAGCGCGCGAAGGACCTTGCCGTGGAGATGGCCGAACATTGTGCACATGTCACCGGCACCCTTTAGTGCGATGGGGAAACTGAATATTCTGTATGTCCGTTAAAATTCAAACTTGGAGGTCCACAAGCGTCTTACTTTGGCTTGTATTTGTGATTGTATTGTATGGTCCTTTTGGTGTCGTTGTGGTTTTGTGTGTAAAAACTTAATTTACTCTATTCTCCACAATCCTAAAATGTTGTTTATGTTTGCTATAGCGTAAATAAGAGTTGACCCACTCGGTCTTGTTATTCCTACTATAATGGTTAGAGTAACGGCGACAACACGTTTAATATATTATACTTCATCATATTAATAGATAGATATTCGTTGAACTTTCATGGACGTCTACATACAGATATAGGCATCTATAATAGCGAGTTTAGTTTTATGTAACTAAACGCGCTTTGCATGGGATTTATTATGGTTTTGTTGCTTCGGTCGGACAAAACCACCTTACCGGCGGGTCACTCTTTTATTATCGTGGTTCATGCTTATTATAAACAAAATTGGCGCATACTTGATTTTAGTTCTCCTATAATATATTATAACTCAATATATCGTTAAATAAGTCTGCTATTTAGATATGTTGATGCTAAACATACTTACATAAGCACACTTAAAATGATTAGACGAAGGCCTTAACTTGAATATTTCACATTAAACGGGGCCCCGAAGGTACGCCAGATATACATAGATTGCCCTCTCAGGGGCAGAGTTTCTGATATTTTACAAACACAATCCGGTACAATTATACTAAACTTATAATACTAAGGTAGCGCCTCTGTTGATGCATAGAAGCATTTGTGGCCGTGGTGGTGGATTTAATACAAGCGATGAAAGAGCCACTTATTTTCCGAGCACACAACAGAAACTTCAAGCCGCGGAGCTATCATCGTACATGAGAAAATTGGAAGCTCCAATCTGCGAACAAATTCAAAAAAATTGCATGATTTTTGGCAGGGACAGAAGACCGAGATGGTTCTTATGTCAATGTGTCATACACAATTACCAAACAACACAGAGAACGATCATATGGGCAACTTGCATGAAGAGCGGTTATGCCCTGTCCCATTGCAGCGGCTGCACTTGCGGAAAAACTTCTTCCCCGGATGCTAAACGTGTATGTGTTAATTAGAGTCAATAATAGACGGACATGTGAAATTATACGTTGATATAAGTATATATAGCACTACACTAGATACCGTATACTCCCCTGTTGAAAGGTATCTACTATGCTTTGGCCTACTTGGGGGACTCCTTGTCTTCGGTTGTAGGACATTCATTGCAGCCATCTCAGAAGGGACTGCATACAGACTGTTCAAGGCAGGCACCGAATTTATGCTTTCATGGTAGGCGAGACGCCAGTAAAACATCCCATATTCTGCAGCCATAATCATGGGGATATGAACGCCACCCTTACTCGCGGCCGCAACAGCATGACAGCACGGTATCTTCAAATGGCTAAACTCTTCACACGTGCATGTTTTGTGGTGGAAGTCCACATGGTAAGATAGGCCAGTATGAGTTTTCACTTCGTAGTGATCTTTGTTGATTTGGAGGACGTTCCAAGCCGTGGAGCGCTCGTAGTTAATATTTATGAGCTCTCCCACTTTCGGAGTCATCGGTGATATATGGTTCGCTGCCACATCTCTCCTTTTGCTGAACCAGGACATGGGCATACCACTGAGGAATTCTATCACATACAATTGGCAACTCCCGAGCTTCTTTTAGTGCGGTGTTAAGAGACTCCACTACGTTATTTGTCATTATGTTGTACCGTTCACCATCACAATGAGATCTCGTCCAGTGGTGGAAACCAATGGTGTTCAAATACTCAGCACATTCCAGTGACATCCCCTCAATCTCTGCAAAGTACTTGTGGAAGGTGGATCTGCGATACGCATGAGCTGCTTTGGAAATCACACCAGCGAGGGCCTTATTCTTAAACTTCGCCGCCACATTCCTTTGTAGATGCACTATGCAGGCTCCATGTGTGGCCCTTGGGTATTCCTGAATTTTAAAGATAACAGGCATGCAACCCCACAGCAGTCAGATTGCAACGTGATTGAAATATTGGTGTCAACGTAACAACCCACAAGTAAATATAGGCGCTTATATTTATTTATACCTTATACAGCCCCGCATAGATTGACGAATGCCGATCCGAAACAAAGGCCAATGCCTCGTCATCGGGCACGATATGCTTCAACTTCTGGAAAACCACTCTCACGCTTTATCAATTTCTCCATCGACGACCGCAAATGCCAGCAGATAAATTTGGAAGTTCCCATCATGTGCACTCGCCGTCAACAAGCACCCTGAGTACTTGCCTCTAAGGTGAGTGCCGAACACAACCAGACCTTACGCATGAACTGCAAACCACGGACACTACCACCCAGTGCCACAAAGCAGTACTTGAAGCACTTGTTCTCAGCAACATCTTCCTCCGTTTTGATGGCCGTTACCGACCTCGGATTGCTAAGTTCCACCAGATGCATGTACATAGGTAAGAGGCTTTAGCTACCAGCAGCAGAGCCATTTGCCCAGTCCATTGCCATCTCCCTCGATCTCCATGCTTTCCAATAAGAAATGTAAACGTGATGGTGCTCGAGCATCACCTGTACAACAGCAGATGGGTTTGGACCTCGCTGTTCCCCCACATAATGCTCTCTCATCATTTCGGAAATGACGGAAGTTGTGGCTTGGCGGTGAAATTGCCTATGCACATCAACCGGACAATTGTGGTGCAGCGTTGCAGTTCGGATTTGGAAGTATTGGGTATCTTCAGTATGAACAATGTATACCCTCCACAAACATGTATCAGAGAGACATCTCACCACCACGAAGTCATTGTTGGACCTCTCGTTACAGTAACTGAACCTCCTATTTATGGTATGGACAGCTATCTTAACTTTGCATTCTCGTTTGTTTTTGGAAACACGTCCCAAATACAGCTCATCCCCCTCGTACGCCACATCCAATATGACATTTTCAGTCTGTTCCAATCTTGTGATAAAAAGTCCATCAATCAACTTAGATGTTCATTTATTTACTTACGTGTTCATCTATTTTTAATTAACCACCCAAGCAAAATAGGGTCCGCAATCGTCTATAACTATCCAATAACATTCATAGATATTTATATGATATAATAGACTGTCATTTATTTCACAGAAAGACCATCATGAACAGCCAAAATAGCAAATAGCATTCTACAACACATTGTAAAGTTAGTATCTGCTGCCTTCATTTACTGAGATAATTATACATTATTTTTACATGAAAGCATAAACTCAGCGCACCATCACATATTGTGTAGTTTATGTACCTTCATCGTCAGAATCATCAAGCACTGGGGCTGCATCCCTTGTAAACGAGAATGGGGGTATCCCATCAACCGGCACCCCATCCACCGGGATGTCAGAACCACCCGTGGGTCAGCGTTACATGCGACATTCTCAGATTCGAAGCCTGCAACAACAATAAATGCTTCATAGATTAAGGACAAGGCCAAACGGAGTAAATAATCAGGTACAGATTTGGGAATGAGCATTTATTACACTCTTCATGACGGTCGCAAACGCTATTTTTTCCCTTTTCTTATTCTAAGTCAATAAAAAGTAAATGGACGAATATACACGCGGACACCAAAATCCAACCTGTCTGAGTATCTGCTCCAGATACCTCTTCATTCCTTCTGTCCCCCTCATGTGTGCATATGCCACCATACACACCTGTCACAGTAACCAATGAGATTTTTGTCTTACCTACCTTTACAAATTTTTGTACACATTTATATTCTTAATTACCGTCCATCCCGTGGATCGGGAACAAATCTTGTAGAGGATAAACCCTTACGGAAGATTCTTCGACGTCGGGGATGTTAAGATCCGGGTGGGACTATCCCGAGCCATATCCACTGTTACTGTCCACTACGCGCTTGTCCTTCATAGGAACCATATTGCTTTGTACCGCACCCAACCGACACGCTAGCCACGACACTGTGACATGTTGGCTCGAGTCACCTTCATCTGAGGTGTTTGAAGGCGGCTGCATCCCCGGGAAGTTGTCGCTGCTGCTAGCTGAAGGGACATTGACATTGAGTAGGCCACTTGGACTGCTTCGAGCCACCTCTACTAAAGCAAATCCGTGTGTCACCGGCATGACCAAAAACCCTTCGATATCCAGTCATATTCTTCGGCATCGGAACCACATAGAGCTTCAGGTCCGTGGAGGTGAACCCGCATAGCGAGGAACATGTCCATGTCAGCGTCGTTTCGGATATGGACCGGCACAGGCTTGACAACTCCATCTGAGTCCATCCACTCCGACATCTCGTACGTTAGCTTGACGTTCTCCTCATCCATGTTGATGCGTAGTTCTCTACACATCGTCGCATTTACCGAGGCTACCCCTTCCCCCTCCCGTAGCTTAATACCTTTGTTGACCCTGTCCTCTAACAATACAAATCGCCACACGCCCTCCCCCCCCCAGCATCTTTCATCCACCACCACTGTTCTGCCTGGACCAGATCGCTGAGGACTTCCCAAAGATGCACCATTGTCGTTACCCCTTAAAGATATCTGGTTCATATCGCCGTTGTTATTAATAACAGAAGGACTTCAACATTAGACATAAATATTCATAAATGAAATGCCTGGACCAGAATATACGTTTACCTGCTCAAACTGGTTGTAGCGCTATATGGAATTAGAGGCAGAAAACTACTATTTATGGACACCACAAACCTAGGTGTACACATATATTTTCACTTTTCCGCCCACTCACTCAAAAAATCTTATTCCAGCATTACTAATTCACAATAACTATCCATCCCCTTAGCTTATCTCATGCATACGTCAGGCGGCGTAAAGATTATCTTGTCCCCCCCCCCCCCCCCCCCCCCCCCCCCCCCCCCCCCCCCCCATTTAATGCTACCCGACGGTTATCTGATCTCGCCAACCCCTCGCTCTTGTTAATTTTATTGTTCATAACATATTCTTATAGTTTGACAGAACCATGCGCGGTACATGGCAGACTTCGTAATAAGAAGAAATAATATTTTTTCTTTCGGCATCCTTTTGTCATTTCTTTCTTGCACATGAATGTCTTGTTGATTCCCTAATAAAAACCTGAAATTTTGCCATCTACATCTTTATCCCTAATAAAAACTTAAGATGGAAACCGTAGCTGTAGATCGTAAAAAAACTCCCATGTTGCTGCGTCTGTAGCTTGATTCGACCACCTCACCAAAACCATTGTAGCTGCTCATCCTTTCTACTGAACCATCTTCCGTTCCGAAACCTCTTCTGGTTCTTTAATGAGAACGTCTTGAATGATTGAAAGTAACTAGTTTGACCGTAAGTGTGGACCGACATGAAGCTTGAGTTAAGAAACGTGAAAGATCGGATGGATTTGAGAAGATGCAGGAAGCTCTAATTTGTAGGCAACTGGTCCACACTTGTCAATGATCTTATAAAGACTAAAGTACTTCGGAGCAAGCTTCTGATTAGAACGCATCACTAGTGATTTCTGTCTGTAAGGTTGAAGTTTGACATACATCATATCGCCGATGTCAAAGTTTCGATCTGTCCAATGTTGATCAGCGTTCTGTTGCATTCGGTGTTGGGCCCGGAGAAGGTGAAACTTAAAGAGTAAAATCATGTTTTCCCTGTCCTCCAAACATTTAGCAACCACTGCAATCTTCGACTCACCAGGAAGATAAGGTAGATATTGCGGAGGTGATTGTCCGTAAACAGCTTTATATGGAGTCATTTGAATTGCACTGTGATAATTCGTGTTGTACCAAAACTCTGCTATTGGAAGCCATTTACTCCATAGATGCGGTCGATCGCTATACATACACCGTAAATAAGTTTCTAAGCAAGGATTTACCACCTCTGTTTGACCGTTACTTTGAGGATGATACGCACTCAAAAGGTTCAAGGCAACATCTTGTAAGCTGAACAATTCTCTCCAAAATTTACTAAGAACAACAGCATCTCCATCACTTACAATGGATTGAGGAAATCCATGAAGTTTGAAGACATTGTCGAGAAAGGCCTGAGCTACGAATTCCGCCGTATAAGGATGAGAAAGAGCCATAATGTGAGCTGCTTTACTCAATCTGTCAACAACCACGAAAATAACTGTTTTACCAAAGGACTTAGGTAGACCATCAATAAAATCCATTGATATATCAGTCCATATCGTTTCCAGAACTGAAAGAGGTTGAATCAAACCCGGAGATGCTGCAGTATCATATTTACACTGCTGACATACGTAACAGCTGTGAATATAGGCTTGAATATCTTTAGACATGCCTTTCCAATAGAACAAGCCCTTAACCCGCTGATGAGTTACATCACGACCTGAGTGACTGCCACCACTAGAGCAATGTAACCACTCCAAAATTGGGTTCCGAAGCGAAACATCCAAAGGAACCACTATCTTGCTCTTCCGCCTTAGAATATTTTGCGTCCAAGAGTAATGCTTTTTGGATCGTGGATTCTGTTTCAGTGCCTCTATAATATCTTTGATTGATAAATTTGTGTCATAACATGCCTGAATTTTCTGCAATAAGTCACAATCAAGCACATACATGGCCATGTGTAGAACTTCTGCCCCTTCAACGCGAGCTAAAGCATCTGCAACCAAATTTTCTTTGCCTTGTCTACATTGAATCTCATAGTCGGATTCAAGCAACTTTGGAAGCCATTGTTGTTGAATCGAAGTGTTGAATCGCTGCTCTAATAAGTACTTTAAGCTTCGCTGATCCGTTTTGATTATGAAGTGACCTTTAAGCAAATAATGGCGCCACTTCTGCACAGCAAACACCACTGCTAAAAGTTCCTTTTCATAAATCGATAAATAAAGTTGTTTACCCTTTAAATGGCGACTGGTGTAAGCTAAATGATGGCCTTCTTGCATCAATACTGCGCCGATACCTTGACCAGAAGCATCATTCTCAACCACAAAAGGTTTATCGAATAAGGGTAAGGCGAGAATAGGTGCAACGTATAAAGCCTGTTTCAGGTTTTGAAAAGCAACAGTAGCTTCATCAGACGAATCAAACGAATCCTTCTTCATTAAACTGGTCAATGGGCGAGCAATTGTTCCAAAATTTCGGACAAAGCATCTATAGTATCCCGCTAAACCTAAGAATCCTTTAAGTTGCTTAAGATTCAAGGGTACAGGCCAGTCCGCGACAGCTTGAACTTTGCGAGGATCGATGGAAATTCCTTTTGCTTCGATGTAATGACCCATATATTCCACTTTATCTGTTGCAAAGGAGCACTTAATTTTCTTTGCACATAAGCTGTTTTGCCTCATTAAGTCAAACACGCTACGAAGATGATGCAGGTGCATCTCTAATGAAGAACTATAAATCAGTATATCATCAAAGAAGACGAGAACACTCTTCCGCAATAAATAAAATTGAATTCATGAGACCTTGAAATCTTGCAGGTGCATTAGTAAGTATGAAAGGCATAACGAGATACTCATAATGTCTGCTATGAGTTTTGAAAGCCGTTTTATGGATATTCGATGGATCCATCCTTACTTGATGATAACTGGCCCACAAATTGATCTTGGAGTAGACACTTGAGCCCCCAAACTCATCCATAAGATCTTCAATCAGTGGAATAGGAAATCAATCCTTAATGGTCATGCCATTCAGCTCTCTGTAATCCACGCAAAGTCGCCAAGTACCATCTTTTTTCTTGACTAAGACCACTGGAGAAGCATACGAACTGGAAGTCGTTTGAATTGTTTCAGAACTGATCATCTCTTCGACAATTTTATCAATCTCGTTCTTCTGGTGCACGGCATAGCGATACGGTCGCTGATTTACTGGGTTGGAGCCTTCCAGTAATGGAATCTGATGGTTATGATGCTCTTGAAACGGTGGTAATGTCGTGGGAGTGGCAAAACGATCCTCAAACTATCTCAACAAGTCTTCGATTGTTGAACATATTGTTGGTGAAGGCAATATTGCGTCAAGAGAGCAGATCATCGACTGGTCTTCTTCAACGTAATCCTGAGCAAAGATCATAGATAATTATACTTCATTCTCCTGTAATTTATTCAGCTTCTCTGCTTTCATATGTCGAACTGATCCCTTATTATGTCGTGCAGTAAAACTTTCTTTTGCTCCCACTTAAACTGCATTTCCAGCTTCTTAAAATCCCAAATAATAGGACCCAGTTTCTCTAACCACTGGACCCCCTAGCACCATATCACAACCACCCAACAAAATAACCATGACATCTTCCTGAAAAGAAGCGGTATGAAAGTTCTATTAAAACTGGGTGATCTTCGCTGTAACCCCCAATAGACGTCCATCCGTCACCTTGACACGAGAGATACCGGAGGTTTCCAACTTTCAATCTAATTTCGCTGCCATCTTTGGGTCAAGGAAGTTGTGAGTCAAACCAGAATCGATTAAGATGAACAATGCTCGCTTGCAGTGATGCCCATGAACGCGCATGGTGTTATAATCGGATATCTCAGAGACTTCATTTACAGAAATATGAGCAATGTCACCTGTCTGTTCCTCTTTGGTTGCTTCCTCTGTGCATTCATCATCTTCGTCACCCTCTATTTCAAGCATAAACAACTGTGTTTTCGTGTGTTTAAGAAAATATCTGGTGGTGTATTTCTCATCGCAATAATAACAAAGTATATCAGCTCGACCTTTGGCCATCTCTTCATTGGTCAGGAAGGGACGAGGTGTAGATTGTTGTTCAGTAGGCTTTGGTGTCGAAAGTAAACCTTTCAGCTCCGTGTCCCGCTTGTAGTGGACCAAACCTTGGTTAGGGAATGGTTTTGAATTAGACCATCCTGATGTGAATGGTTTCTTGGGATGAGCTGTCTGATATAATCGACCAAGAAGTAAGCATTGTCGTATAGTTTGAGGTTGAAACATCCTGATATGCATATGTGTGTCTGTCTGCAATCCAGTCAAATAGGCACTAACCAAGTACTCTTCCGACAATTTAACCTTTGTTTTAATAATCTCGAAACGAGCATGGTAATCTATGATGTCATGTGTTTCTTGCAGCCTTTTCTAATCTGCCATAGGATCATCCATCACCTCTTCAAATCGCTCCTGCAGTAGCAGCTTGCACATGTGCCAATCAAACATCACAGTGTTGCCCATGTCTGACTCCATGATCGATTGATGCCAAGTTGCTGCCTTATCGTCGAAGTGGATGGAAGCAATCCCTACTTTTAGGTTGTTTGGTGTATGATCAATTGTAAAAAATTGTTCCACCTTAAACAGCCATTCTTTGATTTTATCGCCATTGAACCAAGGAAAGTAGATCTTGGCTAACCTAGTAACGCCCGAGTAGTTAGCAGGAGGTCATGTTCTTCCTTTTCCTTAGTCTAATTTGCCCGTGTGTGGAGTAGAAGAGTTTAGCAGAGAGGCACTTGTTGAAGTCTCGGCACGAGTGGTTGAAAGTAAGCGGATTGCTTCGAATATATCACGAACCCTTTTTTTAATTTTTTTCGTTTTGTTCATTAAATTTTCCTTCCAGGGTTTTTGTGCGAGTCATAATCTCTTCAAACTGTGTTCCGAATTCTTCGATTACACGAGCAACAATCTGGTTACGTGTCTCTGTCATTGAAGCTAGAGAATCGGTAACGTCTGATACCTTCGATAGAGATAAACTTCAATCTGTCGAATAATTTGATAGAACCCAAAACCAATGTTCCTAAAACATGAATCCTGTACTCAATCACAAAAAATCTTGATTCTTTGTTGAAGTTGAGTGTAACTTGATAAAGAAGATAAGAGAAGAAGGAGAGTTGAAGATAAGTTGAAGATACCACTGGCGTTCATGAGGAAGAAGTCAAGATTAAAAGGGAGAAAGGCTCGTGTATGGGAGAGAAAGAGAAGTGAAGAAAGTAGCTAAGGAGGGAAGTAACGGAGCAGGGGAAGATTCTCGTTGTGTGAGAGGGTTTAACAACTGAATAATGTATTAAGCACAGCGTATTACTGTTGCTAGGAATGTATTTAACTGTTCATCTGAATGTTAAGGTTCCTTATCTTACAAGATCAAACATTAAATCATTCTATTATCTTATCCCTTTTCTTCTGTTCCTCATCTCATTTCTATTACTATCTTTTTTTATCATTTTTGGTAAGCTCGAGCTTATCAACTGGTGCTTTCGTTGAGAGAAAACGTGTGAGAGAGAATGACGACCACTCCCACCGTTGACAGCACAGATCCCAGATCTGCATCATCTGAACTCGAGGCGAACATACCCTAGACTCCGGCTCAAGCCATACCCACCGAGCAGCGCCTTGATAAGCATGGCAAGGAGTTGCTATAACTCAGGCAAGCGATATGTGACATCATGAGGAAGTTGGAATACAGGGTAACCGGAACCTCTCCGATGGGGTTCGCGAGCCCTATTTTCGCCGCCACTATTCAAGCAGCTTCTTTTACGCCAGAACCTCACTCAGATCAAAACCAAGGGGAAGGAATTTTGGCACGCTTTCGACGGTGCGTGAGCTACGAGTGGAGCTGCCTCAAGGTACAATGGAGGCTCCCTAAAAGCGTGTCAATTTAGCGGTGTTCGAAGGGAATAACCCTGAAAATTGCATGTTCAGGATCGAGAAATGCTTCACCATGAATAGGGTTTCCGAGTCTGAAAAGCTTGACCACGATGTGACCTGTCTTACGGGGGCAGCAGTGACCTGGTGGAGAGGCGCACATGAGCAAGAGAGGATTGTGCACTGGAAGGATTATACGGACAAGTTCGAAATCCGGTTTAAGCAGAACAGGGGATGCTCTTTAGTGGACCATCTGTTTTGCATAACTCAGAAAGGGAGTGTGGAAGAATACCGTGAGCGCTTCAAAGCGTTAGCGGTGGAGTTACCGCATGTTCTTGAAGATGTGCTGGAGTCAGCTTTCTTAAAGGGGCTCAAGAAGAATCTCTGAGACCAAGTGGTGCGTTGAACTATGTAAAGGATAACAAGAAGCCTGTGGGAAACAATGTAACTCGCGCTCACATACCTTGTCGTTACTGTAGTGAGACATGGATACGCAGACGTCGCTGTAAGCAAAAACTAAAATGTCTAGAACTGACGGAAGACGGAGAACCTGAGGGTAACATCGAGGAAGAACAGGTGGAGCCTGAGCAAGTCGAACAAGTGGAGGCACATCAGGAGATAGTAACTGTAACACCCCCAATTCGATCTATTCCAAAGGCCGAACCGCGGATGTCACAAAGCCGAGGTTCCCTCGATAAGTCAGCCCATCTTAGAAAGAATCCAAGCATAAGGCCATCTCGTCAAGTTAGCTCAAATCCTCTCGACCAAGGCCTAAGACTTTTCAACCCGTACCCCAATCTTGAGTTGTGTTAGTCCGGACTAGACTAATATCATTAAGCCAGCCCAAGTTTGTAAAAACGTACTTATTGTAAATATCGTAACATTCTCGAAAATACGTTCTTACAAACTTATATAATGCTGCAGCAGAGGATAAACCCAAAAAGGCATCTAGTGGATACTTTATCTTACAACCAAGTTTTACAAAAGCCAAACGCAAATCTACTCCGGTGTCCTAACGTTTCGCTCCGCCTACGATGGTCACTTATGGGATACCTGCAGGAAGGAAGGGAGGGAAGAGTAATCTAAGATTACTCAGTGAGTCCAGGACCCTCTAACAATATAAACTCCAAAATCCCCAAGAAAATCCCCCCAAACAACAAGCAAGCAAACGATCACGCATTAGCCGAAGCAACATAAAATAACTAGCTGAAGCATGTAATCCTAAATCTATATGCAAGCGCTAAACTATATACAAATGAGCTACCACTTCCGCACCACACCGCGTTCTCACAACGCACACAACTACCACACGCCACACGTCACACTTTGCATGGACACAGAGATCTCTAAGTGGGTCGGCCAGTTCCCCTCCGCGAACACCCTGTAATTGGCTATCACAAAGACAAGCCAAGCTGTAATATCACTACTACGAACACCCTGCACTTGGCTATCACAAAGACAAACCAAGCCGGAATATAACTTTACCATGGGAGCTCCTCGGTCGGTTCACATCTCGGTGGGGTTTCCATCCGAGAGCCGTCAAGTGTGTTCACATCCCAGGCAGGACAACCATGACTCCTTGCTGGTTTCCCACTATCCCGTCGGATAGTACTTGACCAAAGGCTAGCAAGGCCCATCCACCTCTGAGTCTTCCCATCTAGCAGTGCATTCGCAAACCATGGGGAGCGGGGAACTCCGACCACACCGTCACTAAGTCATGAAGGATAACGCGCCATCAACATGACTCCGCAGTATAATGGATCACACACCATTATACTTCACACTGCGTTGATCCACACTTGAGCAAACACCAACACACCTCCACACAACCTCCGAGAAGTTAACGCCCTAAAGTGACGGCAAAGCCAGAAATTCTCTAGTCCCAACTCTCGTTCACGGTTACAAGCTTCACACGCTTGCACCTCGCTCATGCATGTTCATTACAACTCCGCTTACGTGACCTTCCAGCCACGTAACGGGTTTTATCATAAACCATACACTCGTTCATTCGGTGAAGGAACATGCAAGTGGATCTAAGATCCGGCAGTCTTTACACCCTTCTCACCACTCGGTAAGGATGATTACATGTCCCACGGGCATGCATCAAACCGTTACCTTACCCAACGGGTCCTGCAGCACTCAGATCTAACATATCCGAGGCTGATCTTGCACAAAAACGTTAGTATACACTCGGATCTACAATGATCTGAGTTTCCCTGCATCACATGTTAGTCACACACATACACACAAGCATACAACCTATTCCACCGAGGCTAGTGTTGTGCTACAATGCAGATCCGAGATCTACACTGCATCACGAACAGCAACCGCGATAGTCCACCTCTACCGGGACTCACCAGATCTGACGAAATCCTCCACACACTCCTCAGATCTAGGCACTCATGACATCACAACACTCAGATCTAAGACTTAACACCCAGCTCTCTCACTCAAAACGCAGATCCGACCCTTCTCTCTCAAAACTGACACTAACTCTCTTCTTTTCTCTCACGGACTCACTCTCTTTTCTTCTCTCATTCTTTCTCTCTCACACGCACACTAGCATGCCTAAGGTAGCAACTAATGGGTTGGGTTGAGGGTTAAGGGTCCTTTTATAGAGTTTTTGCACCAATGAGGTGTTAACACCACACCTTCTCTCCTTCAACCAATCATAAAACGTCAATACACCATCTAATCATTCTTATCTCTTCTCCACCAATGGGAATTAAGCATGTGATAAATATGACTCATTCTTGCCTTCCTTATTCCCAAAGTAATGAAGTAAATCTGTCTCCATCCCGCGTTTACTCCGTTCGGGTTTATTCTGGATCTCAAGTGCGTGTATCGACTTTCTCCGGGATTTTGACGATTTTATTTAGCAGATAAGCTCCTCTTAGGCTTAGTAGAAGTTCTCCAACTTCTCGAGTTGGTAGGTCTATGACCGAGTTGGTTTTTCTTTTGCTTAACCCAATTGGTTATAAAAGGCTTGTATTTAAGGAATCTCTATGTTCTTTAGTTTCTGTGTCCTTCTGAGTCCTATCTTGAGAGGTCCTTTTGGATAGGTCAAATCTGTTTGTAGTTGTTCTATCCTCTCAGGCTTGATTGCTTCCGGGTCTCGAATATGATTTCGTAGCATGAACACATGAAAAATCGGGTGTAGATTCATGTCTGATGGCAACTCCAATCTATATGCTACTTTGCCCACTCTTCCTTTAATCTGATATGGCCCGATATATCTCACTGCCAGTTTGCCTACTTTCCCAAATCTATATTTTCCCTTCTATGTGGATACATTCAGATATACCCAGTCTTCAACTTCGAATGTTACTTCCCGTCGTCCTTGATCAGCATATTTCTTCTGGCATTCTTGATCCTTCCTTATGTTTTTCCGAATAACTTGCAATCTGTCCATTGTCTCGTCCACTATTAGAGGCCCGAACACTCTTCTTTCTCCAATTTCCGTTCTGCATAGTGGGGTTCGGCATGGTCTTCCATACAGAGCTTCATATGGGGATATGTCAGTACTTGCGTGATAGCTGTTGATGTAAAAGAACTCGATCAAAGGCAAGTAGTCTTCCCAAACGCCTCCCCAATCCAAGATACACAGTCTTAACAAGTCTTCCAACGTTCGGATCGTCCTTTCGGTTTGCTCGTCTGTTTCCGGATGGAAAGCTGTACTGATATGCAGAGCGGTTCCCAATGCACCTTGCAATGCTCTCCAGAACGCTGCTGTAAACCTCGGGTCTCGGTCCAACACTATATTCATTGGTACTCCATGCAGTCTCACGATCTGGTTCAAGTATAGGATCGCCAATGTTTTCACCTTGTCGGAGTCTCTAATCGCTAATAAGTGTGTAGCCTTTGTTAATCGGTCTACAATCACCCACACGGCATTGTTCATTCTTCCCCTTGAAACGGGTAATCCCACTATGAAGTCCATGGAGATTGAGTCCCATTTCCATTGTGGTATCGGGAGACTTTGTAGTAATCCTCCCGGCACTTGGTGTTCTGTTTTGATTTGCTGGCACACTTGACATTGAGCTACCCATTTCGCAACAGATCATTTCATTCCCGGCCAATGATAGTACATTTGAATGTCTTTATACATCTTTGGGCTTCCTGGATGAATGCTATATATTGAACGATGTGCCGTCTGCAAGATCTCCTCTCTAAGTCTCGCACCTTCTTGTACGGTGATTCTTTCTTTGAGTAGCAAGGTTCCGTCTCCAGCCAGGTGATATCTGCTTGGGTCTTCTGCTTCAGCTCCTTCAACTCTTTCAATGATTTTGAGTATCTTCTCGTCAAGCCGTTGTTCCTCTCGAATCCGTTGAATAAATCCTACTTGATTCACTGCTTGAAGTCCCAAAGGTTTGCTTGGTTCGCCCTCCAAAGCTGATAAGCTCACCAATTTCTATTCCTGGTTTAATGCGTCTATTTCTTTTTCTGCGCTCACTTCGGCCTTCCGTCGGCTTAATGCATCTGCGACCACGTTGGCTTTGACCGAGTGATATTTGATTTGTACTTCGTAGTCTGCAATGAACTCCATCCATCGCTTTTGCCGTAAGTTAATGTCTGCCTGTGTAAACAAGTACTTCAGGTTTTTATGTTCTGTGAATACTTGTATGCTTTATCCGTATAAGTAGGATCTCCATATTTTTAATGCAAAGACAACTGTGGCCATCTCCAAGTCGTGCGTCGAATAGTTCTCTCCATGCTTATGTACCTGTCTCGAGGCATAGGCAATAACTTTACCTTCCTGCATCAGAACACAATCCAATCCAATTCTCGAGTCATCCATGTATATTACATAGGGTTTGCCCGGCTCTGGTAATGTCAGAATAGGTGCTGACATTAGTGCTTCCTTGAGTTTCACAAATGCTTCTTTGGCCTCTGAACTCCAAACAAAAGGGACTTCTTTTCCCGTCAATTTTGTCAAAGGATTCGCAATAGAAGAGAAACCCTTAACAAACTTCCGGTAGTATTTTGCTAAGCCGAGAAAACTTTGGACCTCGGTAACAGTTCTTGGACGCGGCCACTCTTGAATGGCTTCTACTTTCTCTGGATCTACTGTTACTCCTTTTTCCGAGACTTGATGTACTAGAAAACCAGTCTCCCTCTTCCAGAAACGGCACTTGCTGAACTTAGCATACAGTTTCTCGTCCCTCAATCTTTCTAGAACCTTCCGCAAGTGTCCCATATGCTCGACCTCCGTCCGAGAATAGATCAAGATGTCATCAATAAAGATGATCACAAATTGATCCAAATAGTCATGGAACACCTCATTCATGAGTCTCATGAATGCTGCTGAGGCGTTGGTCAGTCCAAATGGCATGACTACAAACTCGTACTGTCCGTATCTCATATTAAATGCCGTCTTGTGTACATTTCCTTCTGCGATCGAGATTTGATGATAGCCTGAAGCAAGGTCTATCTTCGAGAACCAACTGGCTCCTCGTAACTGGTCTAGCAACTCATCGATCCTAGGAAGTTAGTACTTATCCTTGATCGTGATATTGTTAATACCGCGGTAATCGATGCATAGTCTCATACTGCCATCTTTCTTTTTCACGAATAAGATCGGTGCTCCCTAAGTTGATGAACTCGGTCTCATGAATCATTTTCCCATCTTCTAGCTGCCTCTTTAATTTTGCTAACTCAGCTGGGGCCATCCGATATGGTGTCTTTGCTATTGGCGCCACTCCCGACTCTAAGTTTATAGTGAATGGGTTCTTCCTCGGTGGGGGTAATTTTGTTAGCGACTCGAACACATCTGCATACTCTCGAACTATCGGGATATCCTCTACCCTTAACTCCTCGTCCTTATCCTCCTCAACCACCCTAATGGCAACTAAATACACCTCCCCGTATTCTAGTTATGTTACTACCCTTGAAACTGCTATTAAGGATACTACCGCACTAGGTTTAATCCCATAGTACGTCGTATCGGATTTCTGGTTCTCCCTAAGGGTCACTCTCCCTTTTTCATAATCTAATTGGGCCTTATTACTAGAAGCCAATTTATCCAGAGGATCACCTCGAAATGGCCTAGGGGCATTACTAACAGGTTTGCCATAAAGGTTCTATCCCTAGCCTCTGTGGGTACTCATATGACCATTCTTGCTGCACTAAGGGTTTCATTTCCGGGAGTTAACACAGAAACACTCACGACCTCTCTCACCAAAGAAACACTAAACTTATATGCTACCTCGGGAGTCACAAAACTATGCGTTGCTCCCGAGTTGAACAAAACATGCGTGGGAATTCCACCAACATGCAGTGTTCCTACCGAAACAAAAAGAACGTAATTCAAAATGCAAACAATCAAACAGTCAATCACACGCAACACACAAAAGAGGGTTAGTGCCCGAACTATACCTGTTATGGGACCATTAGTCGGGCCTGCGGAGTCTAAGGCTAGTGCCTCTAGAGCATATAATCTGCCCGTTGTGGCTTGGCGTTTGGCTAAGGGTCCGTTTGTCAATTGAGCCGGTGCTTAGCGCTTGTTCCTCCACCTTGACGGATGCAAAATTACCTCTCTCTCCACAAGAATATCAAGTAACGAATGCAGGGAATTCGGCAGTATGGTTAGCAGGACATTTTCTGGACATGTGACCCTCTCCTCCACAGTTGTAACATTTCTTAACGGGGTTCACCTCTCTTGGTTTGAAGTTTCCTCCTCCCTTGAATTTTTCACAGTAAGTTAGTTGGCTACGCCTATCAGATTGGATTGGTCTCAGGTTCATAATTGTGCCGGATTCTAAGTTTCCTCTTCTTTTGTTTCCTGCCGCCTTTTCTCGTAGTAAATAAGTTTCCACATTCACTTCCCTTTCTATGGCTTCATGCGGGTTAGTGAAGGTTACTGATTGAAGTCAGCCTCCTATCTCCGGATTCAGTCCTTGTATGAATTTCCTTGCCAATGCTTTGTCGCTTATGTTGCAGTATGTGGCATATCGCTGGAGTCTCAAAATTCAGCTTCGTATTCTCTCACGGTTTTATCCCCTTGTTCCAGTTAGAGGAACTCTTGAGTTAGTCTATCGCGAGCTTCAGGCGGGAAAATACTTCTGTTCGAACTCCCCTGAACTTTTCCCATGAGGTGATAGTGTAGCCAATCTGACGGTCGATGCTACTCCATCAATTCAGTGCCTCCTTTTCGAGATAATACACGCCCACATCTTTCTTGAACTCCGATGGGCACCTCGTTGCTGCAAAGTTCTTCTCCATACATAATAGCCACAAATCGGCCTCATATGGATTTGGCGTTCCTTCAAATCGGTATGTTCCCAAAGACTTCATAGTAGTTACTATCTTCAGGAAGTCTGGAGTTGGTGTGGTCCCAGCGCTTGGATCGGGTGTTGTCTGCTTCAGGATCACCTTAGATAGTAGGTCGTGCACCATGGCCAAGGTAGGATCGGCTCGCTGTGACTCGTTCCCGTTCGTCGGATTCGCAGGTTCGGTCCTCTCTTGGTTTACGCCATTTTGGTGATTCGGCCGGGGTTAGGGTGGCTCTTGGGTTCCAGATGGAGGGTTCCTGCATCCATGAGTACTCGCTCCTTGAAGGTTCGGTTTCACTGGTAGTATGACTTGATCTCGTCACACGCTCTCTGCGCTCGTCACTTAAATTCATAAAGTTATCCATCGATCCTGAATTCTGTATCGGCTGCTCTTCCTCTTGGCTCAATGACAAACCCCTTATCATTTGCCCGCCTAGCCAACAGTCAGACATCTGCCATGAGTAACAAACTATTAAATTACCTACTGGACGGAATGTACCAGATTACCTAAGTTGGCTTTTGCGACACCTTTGACTCGATAAAACATTGAAAACAGACATGTCTCGTGAGCATGAACCTAAAACCATGCTATGATACCACCATTTGTAACACCCCCAATTAAATTTATTCCCAAGGCCGAACCGCGGATGTCACAAAGCCAAAATTCACTCGATAAGTCAGCCTGTCTTAGAACGAATCCAAGCATAAGGTCGTCTCGTCAAGTTAGCTCGAACCCTCTCGACCAAGGTCTAAGGCTTTTCAATGTACCCCAATCTTAAGTTGTGTTAGTCCAGACTAGAATAATATCAATAAGCAACCCCAAGTTTGTAAAAATGTACTTATTATCGTAACATTCTCGAAAATAAGTTTTTACGAACTTATATAAACTTATATAATGCTGCAGCAGAGGGTAAATCCTAAAAGGCATCTTGTGCATGCTTTATCTTACAACCGAGTTTTACAAAAGCCAAACGCAAATCTACTCCAGTGTCCTAACGTTCCGCTCTGCTTACGATGGTCACTTATGGGTTACCTGCAGGAAAGAAGGGAGGAAAGAGTAATCTAAGATTACTCAGTGTGTCCAGGACACTCTAACAATATAAACTTCAAAATCCCCAAGCAACAAGCAAATATCTGTGGACAACTGTAGAAAAAGAAAAAGGCAAAATCGAATTAACATATTTTCAATAGTGAGACAAAATATCTCTTTTTATAAAGTGTTTTTTTTTTATAACTAAAAATTTAAAAAATGAATTTTTTAGTAAATTTATCTTGTTTTAAAAAGCACTAAAAACGGGTTCATATCACAGCAATTAACTCTTGGCTGGTGCATTTAATTGAGCTCATCAGGATGCAACTTCTGCAGATAACTTCTTATGCTTCGGTGCTCTGAGAGAATCTGACCATGCGAAAGCACATATATTCTGATTATTACAAAGGCAACAGAGGTGGGAGAATGATTGATCCACACCTTGTTCAACTCATCCTATATGGAAAAAGAAAGGGGAGGGAAACACAGTAAATAAACGTTATGGTCCACACCTTGTTCATGCTCTCGTCCAGTAACTCATTGTAGTCTTCCAACACCAAGTTCTTCAGCCTGAATACATATCAGGGAAGATTAGCATACCGGTCAAGAAAACTGCGGTTCAGCTTTTAAGCTTGTTTGAATTTATTAGTGATGTTAGGTTTGTAGTAATTTACCATATATAACTTTAAGAGATTGAATCCTAAACCAAAACTATATAAACAACAAAGCGGCATGGCAAACCAATTTAAAAGATATCTGCATTTGTAAGAATCCACTGAAAACAAAAACCGAAATAACTTTTTTTACTCGGCGATTCATGATATAATCTGAAAAAAAAACTTATTGAGTTTGTTGTTTTATTTGTCTTTTTCGCAGTTGAAATAGAGTGTGATCGTGTAATCACTGCCTCCGGATGTCCTCTTCACTGAAGCTGTGAAAATATTGGAAGATAAGTGTGAACGTGTCTCCTGAAGAGTGAAGAGAGTTTTTGATTGGATTTAGTCCTCTACCGGTATTGTTCCGGTTCAGTTCCAATTTTGTGTTTTGTACATTTTCTGCAACTTATTAATAGTTTAAATTAAATCAACTTATAGTTTTGGTTCAATTTGGATTTCAATTAACTCGATTTGGTAACAGCTGAAACAAAGTTACTAGCTGAACCAATTTTGAATTTTGTTTCGGTTAACCGGTTTTAATCGATTAATAAAAAGGAAAACAAATCGACAGAAGAAGAAAAAATAAAAGATTGCAGTTTTGGATCATCAACTAATTTGGCAACAAAATAGATTTGCAGCTTTGCATCATAAACTAAGGCGCTGGGTTTATTCTTTACAATATTATAGTGTGACAAGTTAAAACAATTAGCACCAGTGGTCTAGTGGTAGAATAGTACCCTGCCACGGTACAGACCCGGGTTCGATTCCCGGCTGGTGCAAAAGAGCTGTGAGGAAATTGGCTTTAGCGTTGGTTGGGTCCTTCGCACTATTCAGATAACTCGGATGTGATAAAGCCTCGTACTGAGCTCTAATTTTTTTTTTTTTTATTAGAGCTATTTGACGAATGTTTCCACTGGCATCATCATCAAGAATGGGGATTTGACTGAGGGGAAGAGATTAGACTCTCAGTCTCAGGATTCGACCTGTAAGAATGGTCATTTATCTAGAGGCTGATGTCAACCCTACCTTGAAACACAAGAAAGGCATTCTCATTGGGTGTGGCTGGAGAGATACATACTTTTTCTTAAGCTCTAAAACCCCTGTCTCAGCTTGTCATTGACCGCTAAGAAAACTTCCAAATATTTGTAGCAGAATAAGGTTCTCTACCTGCAAAAACAGAGGCAACTTCAGAGTCTTAGATTTTGGTAAAGTGGTGATTGTGTAGAAAAAGAATACTAACGTTAGTTTATGAATGACGATGAATAGTAACGTTAGTTCTGTTTTCGTTTCAAAATGCTTGAATAAATAATTATACTGTTGTATCTTCGTTTTTTTTTATTAAATATTACAAAAGGAAAGTTGCTAATTAGGTTTAGGGTTTCTAATCACAGATAGCTGGGCTGAAATTAATGAAGGAGGAGCACAAGAGAGTAGTGGCATGGGAACTTAATTTATCGCTTGATCGCTTGGTCTTTAATTTATCCCACATAGGGTAAGTAGTAATCGAAACAGGAGTATATATACCGTTGCTGATTATTGTAGGATGAACAACTAGTAGGACATGGTGGCTTGGGGCTACATGGTTTGCTTAACCAAGAGTCCTAAGTGATCACAAACCAGCCCATACTCCCTCTCGCAACCGGTCCTAGGGGCAAATTTGTCTCTCGACAAGTGGTCTCGGTCCATTCTCGTGGACATGTCGAGCAGTTGTGAAAACCTTTAATTTTTTCAATGTCGCTTAAGCTTGTCCGAGGAAGACCTCTCCCTTGAGTCTCTTTGAGGTTTATCACTGAATCAAACATTCTCAAAGACAAAACGCAAAAAAGGATTAAATAAACGTTACCTTTCTCTTCTTGCTTCCTCTTCTTATCTTTCGGAACAAAAGTTCCTTCAGCTTTAGTTATACAATCAGACTTTGCTTTTGTGTATTGTATGCGCTGCACATAAAAGACCACGCATTGAAACTTTTTAAACATATATCAACGTGATTGAAACTTTTCATTTTCAAAAAACCACGCATTGAAACTTTTCATTTTTAAACCTCTCTGACTTGAACATTTTCAGATCTTCCCATATATATGGGTCTCTATGCATAGCCCATATGTTCACCAATAACATTAATGTTCCACATAAACGTTGTACCTAGCCAATATACAATCATCTGACGTCATATGTGGCACAAGTGTCAAGGTGAATCAGCTTACCAACCAAACCATCAGATGCACAGCATCAAATCCATCTGAACCACACACAAACCTTTACTTAAAGATAATATGGTAAACTGTCATTTATATAAAGATACTAACTTGATTGATGTTTGTGCAGGTCCTATAATTTTGAGAAAAAAATTCAGTCAAATGAGAGGGTATTGTAAGATCAGGATTTTCCCTAACACGACTCATTGTGTGCCACACACAAGGAGGAACAGAAAATGATTGATGCTCAAGTGTGAAAATCAAGGAAAATACCAAGTTGCCTTGTTTGGAGTTATCGAAGATATTGGTGATTCGGTTACTTTGTGTACGGAGATACTGGATACGCAAGTATATAAGGGGATACAAGGAATGGTGCTGGGGTTAGCCATTCAAGCGTGATACTAAAAAGAGTGTTTAAAGGATGATCAGGATTCTTGGTGAGTGAGACACAACTGGTGCTGTGTTGGATAGATTACAAAATTTGTCAGTGTCAAGTTGTGTCTATAACGTTGTGTAATACTGATTAAACACATATGTAAAGATTGTTTACGAGATTTCTAATAAAATATTTTTGAAATGTATTTTCAAGAGTTGGTCTACATTCAGTCTGCTTGTTCTTGTTATCTTTGATTTTACATTTGGTATCAGAGCAGATCACCTTCTAGATTACGTGATCTATTTTCAGTTTAAGATCTTGAGACTACTATGGATACCATGAAGGAACTGATTGTCGTGCAGAAGCCGATTGTCCTAGATGCTGAAAACTTTGGTCATTGTAAGGTGCGTATGAGACATATCATCTGGGGTATTGATGAAGATGCATGGATATCAGTTGTTGAAGGATGGGAATCACCTACTATATTAGTTGAAGAGAAAAAATCAGAAAACAAAAGACCATACCTCTATGCATCTCTACTGTGCTGCAACCAAGAGAAAAATATACTGATGCTGATAAGAATGCGTCCAAGTTCAATTTTAAAGTCATTACTGCAATCTTCTCAGCAGTGGACTTAAATCAGTTTAAAGTCATTCAAGAATGTGAATCAGCCAAAGAAGCTTGGGACACTATGGTAAATCATTTTTAAGGAGACAATAGCGTGAGAAGAACTCGGATTGACCATTTAGCATCTCAGTTTAAAAATCTCAGAATGAGAAATGATGATTCAGTAGCTAGTTTCACTGCCAAACTCAGCACTTTAGCCAATGAAGCCTATATATGCATAATGGAAGAAAGACAAAGAAAAAAAGCTAGTCAAGAAATTGCTGAGATGTCTCCCAACAAAGTTTTCTGCTCACAAAGTTGCATTGAAATATTCTATACGCGTTGATGATTTGAAGTTTGATCATCTATATGGGATGCTTAAAGCAGAAGAAATAGAATCTACTGAAGAAGAGTCATCAGCACTGAAGGGCGTATATTTTACAGCTGGGAGAGGTAACGAAAGAGTTAAACGTATTGAAACAATTTGGGTTATATGGCTAGAAATATCAATAAGATGCTAAAACAAGTTGAAAAAAGGACATCACCGGACTATAAAGAAAGTTCAGAGAATTGATGCAGAGAAGGGTCAATGAAGTGAGGGTGATCGTTTCAACCGGAAAAAAGGATCTTCAGTGTCACCAACACAATCCGTTTTGATGTGTTCAAAGCTTCTGCACGTCTGACATCACAATGTTTCTCTTCTCTTGACAATTGCACATTCTGACTTTGAAATAACCATACCCTTCACATTTGCGACATTCCATTTCATATTTCTTGAATACTTTCTCTGTCTGAGCGTCCACATCTGTCCTCTTCATGTCAAAGTTTGTCATTCTTTGACCCTTCTCACACTTTTTGAAATATTTTTTGACAATCAATCCGACTTGATCATTGAACTCATCCATCTTAGACTACCCTTGATCAGCTACATATGCTATACTCTTACATTTGGATTGGGTTTTTTACATTTGGATTGGGTTTTTTAAGAGTGTTCCAGTTCACATGCCTGCATCATCCCAAACACTTCATCAAACTTCATTTCATCTGAGTTGCATGATACTTCTATAACAGACTTGTGGGATTGGAACTTGTCGGGTAGACCCCTTAAAAATTTCTTAACAAGTTTATTGTCCTTGTAGATTTTTTCCAACACTTGGGCATAATTAGCGATCACACTGATTTCTTCACTAAACTCCTCCACAGTCTCACATGCATTCATCGTGATAGTTTCAAAATGCAATGCTAGAAGATCCATCCGAGTTCGTCTAAAGTTGATGGTCCCCTCAAAGGATGTTTGAAGTGCATCCCATGCTTCCTCTGCAGTAGCGCAATCTTGAACTCTTCTGAATTGATCGTTAGTAAGTGATTTCTAGATCATTGACAATGCCTTGGAGTTGAATTTAGACATTGATTTCTCCTTTTGTGCCCAGGATGATCTTGGTTTTTCTCTTTACGACACCATCTTCACCAACGATCATTGGTTATCTTCAACCATCGTACAAGCATCCTCATCAAATCCTTTGATTAGTGTCGTGATCTGAAATTTTCACCATTCATAATTCTCTGCATCCAGAATCAGCAATTTAACTAATCTAAGATGTTGCATGTTATATTTTATCCTGCAATCATACCTAATTAATAAGAACATACAACATTTACCAATTGCATGCTCTGATACTATGACTTGGAAAACACCAAGTCCAACATTTTTTCCATTAACTAAAATATTACAACTTAATCTCCCTAATTACAATTATATTGATGTTATATAACTCTAAACCCTTACATTTACCCTGTTCGGAAGAATGACGCTGCCACAAGGATGGCGATAGAAAAATACACTTATCACCAATGGCAAAAAGCCTTTGACCTCTCTTCATTTTTGCCGCTGCAATTCATTTTGGACAAAAAAAACCAGAGTCTTCCATGACGCTGAAGAAAAGCAGCGGCAGTTGGAGTAATCGGCGTCACACATTGCCTGTCGACTGCGGCTATTGTGACACTTTTAATTTAACGCTATGCTGTGTTTCGTTTGTTACTCCATCACTTTTATTGACGTTTTGCCCTCTCTCACCGCTGCCGCAGCGGTGGACAAAAGAACAGGCCTATTATACCCAACCGATTCTTAGTTCTAAATTATATCACAAGATAGCACAACAAATGTATCAAGGATACATGACACTCACCTTCTCACTTCTCTCTTTGTTTGAAGCTTTAAGAACAATCCTAACAAGTTGATATTCAAAGCTTGTGTTTCTCCTTTGACCGATTTTACTACTTATATTAACTACCAAAAATTCTAAACCAGAATCTTGAGCTCTGATCTCGAATATTTTCCGCAAACGTTATGATTTTACACAATACAGTTTTTGGCGTTTAACAATAATCACGTAAACCGTTTCTATCGTTTCGTATTTAATCAAAATAACTTATTTTTCAATATTTTATGATATATGGTTTCTCAATAAAAATTATAATAAAAATTTATGAATTCTTATTTTATAAAATTCTCTGGTAGCACTCCGCTCATCTCTTGGTCAAATTTTTTATAGCCTGCAATCGCTCGCTTCCATAACTCGCTGTAACCGCAGAGTTTAAACCAGCCGGATCCTAAACTTATAAGTGTATGGTTATATGTGTTAAATAATATATTTAACATTTAATTGTTATATTACAAAATAAGAGTTTTTCTGTTCCTAATTTTGATATATGCGTTAATTTTATATATAATGGATCATAACATATACATGAAATAATATTTTAAGATGTTGAAAAAAATATATGCATGAAAGAATTAATATGTGTAAGATAATATTTTACTATATTTTAAAATAAAAACATAAAATTGATCAAAATTGTTTTTTTGTCTTCTTTGACTCATATGTTTTTCTTAACCTTGAATAATATATTAAACATTAAGATCATCTCCAATGTATTTTTCTATTTTTTCCTCTAAAACATAGGTTGATTTCTCTCCAACATATTTCTATTTTAAAGGAAAACGAAAGATTGTTACTTAATCCTCTCATTACATAAGAAAAAAATAACATCGCTATTTTTCCTCTAAATTAGAAGATTTAAAATAAAGGTGGATGAGAGATGCTTTAAACCAAAGATATAGCCTGAAAATTTTACAGAAAACCAAAGTCGTAAAGATTTATTTTTACTTTTACTTCTAATTCTTATTCATATGTTTATTTATACCAAATAAAATTTATAATAAATTTGTTATAAAATTTGTGAAATCATAGTTTATAAAATTGGTATGATGAAGAAAATAAATTTCTTATGGTTGGTCTGCACGCATGTATTCATTATAAAATTTGAGGCACACATGCGTTTACTATAAAATTTCTTTCTTAAAATTTTTAAATGACTCCGTAAAAACATTTTTGAGAGTGTTACGAAAAGAAAACTGTAAAGATTTTTTTTTACTTCTACTTCTTATTCATATTTTTTTTTCTTATTTATAATTTATTTTTTATCCAGTTACATTGTGTTTTATTTCTGTTCTTAAATTCTCGATCTACAATGAGATTGTATATGAGTATGATATAAATTTTTAATTTATTTTAAAAAGGATAAGACATATCTTGAGATAGTAGTGTAAGCTACGCAAATTCCAGAAAACAATAATATAAAAATGTTAAAAAAAATTATATACAAATAATAATATATCATACTCCCAACATTATTAATATATAACGTATATACTATCTTATTGGATAAGCTATTATTATTTTTTTATTTAAAAATATAAAATATATATTAGTTGTAAAATTTTCGTAATCATATTTTATGCAATTTATTCTGAATATATGTAAAAACAAATTAAAATCATAGTATTATTTTCTGTTAATTAATTTTTTTTAGTGTTATAGTCTAGAGTATTTATGTTATAATTTTATAATTTATTAATTATAAATCAACTAATCAAAATATTTCATTTATTTTAAAAAATTTGTCATGTCACATTTTTATGTTACAATTCCATGTTATCATTAATTTACACTAACTTTTGCTAGGGTGATGACACATCAAATTTTTTCATTAAACATGTTTCTCAAATAATAGTTAAGATGTGGATTCACATCATTAATATACTGACTGTCTTACGAATCGACTAAAATAAGAATAAATCTAAACATTCATTTTCTATCGTGAAACCTGAGAATTTAATTGTTGAGGCTCTTCTTCTGTGCATTGATCCTTTTAGTTCATTTGGTAGCATATCAGCCATTCTGAGATGACGACGTCGTCAAGAAAATCATATTATCATAACCGTTTAACAACTAAAAAAAACGTTAAATAAAGTAAAAGAAACAAAATGTCAAATGTTAAAAAAAAACAAATATACATTCCTTTTTATTTAGCAACAAATGTATATTCTTTTTAAATCCTCCATACATTATTGTTTATCAACTAATCGAAATTAGTATGTGAAAGCAAAACAATTAACCCTTTCACAACAAAATAGTTACGGAATAAAGATAAATATAACGGTAACAACTAACTATAAAGCATAGCTGCTTCTTCGTCTTCTCCTCCTTCTTCTTCTTCGCTTCTTGCGCTTCTTGTTTCTCTCTCTCGCGATATTCACTTCAAAATCTTCTTCTTCTTCTATCCAATCAATTGAGTTTCATCACCTAATTAAGAAGAAGCCATGGAAGATCACTCTGAATCATCTGAAGATGATGATGACCTCATCGAACCAGCAGACGAGGTGATCATCTCATATTATCTGAAAATGATGATGAACAACAGCAAATCCTGGCCTAACCACTTCCTCAGAGACGAATACGCACACGTGTACAACCTGAATCCTAACTACTTCGTCAAAACTCAGAGCCCTAACTACTTCGTCTTCGTCAAACGCCGAACAGAGGCTTGTGGTAAAACCGACGGATCCGAATCGGGTTGCTGGAGAATCATGGGTCGTGATAAACTCATCAAGTCTGAGGAGACCGGGAAGATTCTAGGGTTCAAGAAGATTCTCAAGTTCTGTGATAAGGAGAGGAAACGAGAAGAAGAAGACGAGGATCAGGGAATCTGGGTGATGGAAGAGTATAGCCTCGTCAGTAAATGGAAGCAAGATCAAGTGATCTGCAAGATTCGTCTTCTGCTCCAACCCGAGGTTACTTCCTTGCTCGCCAAGCAATTCTCCTTGTTGACCAAATCGATGATATCGCCGTTTTCTCGGAGGCGTTTGATGCCGAGGTGGGATTTTTGGGCAACGAACGTACCAAGGGATGAAATAATCACAATCTATCTGAAGTTGTTTCTCGGTGATAATCGAAACGAGTGGCCTAGACCACCTTTCCTGCGAAGCGAGCAAGTGTACGGTGTGGAGCCATGGAGGATTGTGTGGCCTCTTCATACCCTCTTCGTCCTACACATGGGACACTACTTCTTCGTCAACAAGACAGAGACTAGTGGTAGAACCGATGGATGCGATGGCGGTTGCTGGAGGATAATAAGACATGACAAAGTGATCATCTCGAAGAGGACCAAAGAGGTTCTTGGATTCAAGAGGTTTTACAAGTTCTATTACAGCGAGAAACCAAAATTTGCAAAACCGGTTTTCAAGTTTGAAGAAGATGAGAATAAGAAGGTGGCTTGGGTAATGGAAGAGTATAGGGTTACTGAAGAGAGTATGCAAGGTAAAGTGATTTGCAGGATTAGGCTTCTCTTCGCACAAGCACTAGATTACTTGATTCGAGATGCAGCAATATAGGCTTGCTCAAAGAAACTTTACTCTGGATACATATGTTTCTCATATTCCGGATTCTGTTTCTGTTTCGTTTTTGTCTTTAAAATGTATATACAATTGGTGATAACTGATGATGAGTCTGTGGTTTTGTTTCCTCTGTATAGTTTCTTAATTCTGTAATCAATGTGGTTCAAAGAACTATGTTTTCTGCGAGAGAGAGCAACTCTCGTTTCTTTTTTGGTAAACTGTTTTCAATTTATCTTAAAAATGGATACACTGTTGTGATACATTAAGAAGAATTTTGGTAGCAAGAGCTTAAATAGCCAATGCGTCTTGAGATGAGTGGTTTCAAACATGGAAACCAAACTTGGAGTAGTTCAGAAGAGAAGCCAAAGAGAGGTACCTTAGTTTGATAAGAGGATGCTCTGTTTTTCTGATACCTTGATCAATGTGGCTTCTGGAGATTTGAGTTTCACTTCTGATAGCTTTGATCAAAGGAGTGATGTCTATTGTTTGTCTGCCTGATCAGAGAGTGTGATGACCAAGTCTTTGGGCTCCAAGGGTGACAAGACCTTTGCTTACTCCCTGCTAGTCCAAAGATCTAAGTTTAGGACTATGCATAGAAGATTTGGAGATGTTTCTCTATGGATCATTGTGTTCTTTATGGCTCATCCACAGAAGATTGGGTGAAGAAAGCGTATTTACCTGAGGCTTAACTTGAACGATTTGGTTAACAACAACATGTTCATTCACAAGAACTGTTTCTAAATGGTCCATTAGTTCCTTTGCTCCACAAGAACCAAAGCATAAACCTATCAACAAAAGACTGTCTTCTAAGTTTTATTCTCTGCCAACAAAAGTTTCGCCACACTATTAGAATTAAGACAACAACTCAGCAACGTACCTTGTAAAGTAAACGAGAGCGAACGGGAATTTGAACTTCTGATACAATGGCACATGAAGCACAGTGTGAGATAAACATGATGATGTTCGGTTACACGGCGAATTCACAGATAAATCCCGAAAATTTCTCATGAAACGAAACCACGGCGGATCAAATTCTTCTGATTCAAAAAAGAAACCCTCTGTTTCGTATTGGCGATCAGTTCATTGAGGTTGTAAACGATGGCGTTTTGGGCATTAGTTCATTGAGATACAAAACGACGACATTTCGTTCATGTGAAGTTGGGTTACTTTCGTCCCACATCGGTAACGTAGAGAGAAGCTGTGTTGTTTATATACCGGAGAGACGAAGTTTTAGGTCACGACCTTACTTGAACAGGATCTGTTCTATAGGCTCGTACCTCTGTTTTCTTGATTTCTCAAGAGACAGGCCCTTAACCCTGGTTGATGATCCATGACCGTGCGATCGGAGCGTGATTAACGGCCACGATAATCTTCTGTTGAATCCGATGCTGTAGAGGATCGTCACTCGGTTCGGTTTAATCCTAACCGGGGTGGTCGCACGGCGGTCTGACAGGTTAAACTTTTTCCCTTTTTTTTTTCCTCAACTTTTGGTTTTTATATTTTTCACCCTTTGAAACTTTTCTTTCTGTCAAAGAAGCCCCTAATTTTTCACCGTTCCGGTTTCCGCATCTCCTTTTGTCATAATTTTTCCCCATCTGACGATGAATCCTTGTACAATCAGGTCGAGCCAGCTCCATAGGCAATTAAGTCTTACACTAACGAAACATCTTAATCCCCAAAGCTAATGATCTTTGATCAACTTTTTTCCCTGGTTTGGGTTTATATTTGGCATGTCCACTGTAATTGTTTAAACTTTTGATATATTTTAGTGTTGTATTTTCTGGCAAAAGACGCATTGTGATGTCCTTAAATTGCTTGTGACACATTTTTTGGGGGCATTCTTGCAGGTCCTGATACAATCTAGGTCATATTCTTTATGACATCGCAGACTCTCTCAACAAAAGGGGACTACATTGAGGACCACAAGCCACACCAGAAGTCCTGACAATGATCGGAAGAATTCGACTGGTGATGATTATAAACAACTCTAGCACCAACTAATGACTCTGAAGTCACTGTCTATGGAAACAGAGGTTCTTTGGGTTTGTCTGCAAAGTTCACCTTCAAAGGCTCTAGATACTCCTGAGAACAGAAACCAATCAACGAAAATATAAGATTTTTTGTTAAAGCTGCAAACTTTCAAACGAAATCTTACTTACAGTTCCAACGAAAATGTAAGATTTCTTAATTTCATAAGTAACTAGGTATTTACCCGCGCTAAGCTGCGAGATATTTTTCTAAATTTTGTATATAACAAGTATTGTATTTATTTTTTTATTAGCCAAAGTTATGTATTTATATGTTTTAAATCTGATAAATAATGTATATTTTTTATTTTTCAAAATTATAATTTGCTATTAAATTTGTTTAGCTAACTAATTATAAATGTATATGTAAGAATAAAACAATACATTTTTAGTATTTTTATGCTAATAGTAAATATAATCTATTTTCTCCAATAAATTGCCACTTGATCTTCCTTTGTAATTATATAAAATAAAATGTCATTTAAAAATAAAGATTTATTAATTAATATGATTATCGTAAATTACAAAGTTTATTTATTTATCAAATATTTATTAAAAATATATATTTCTAAAACTACCAAACTATAATTAAAAACATTCATATCAAAATCATTGCTAATGTTTTAGCACTAAACAGAAAATTCTGTTTGAACTCTTGAAATAATGTTTTAGTTAAAGTTAAATAATTAAATTTTGGTTATTGTAATATATTTTAATTTGGAAATTTAGCATAGAGAAATTTCATCTTCTTACAAAAACCGAAAAATCTCATTTCTCGTCAAAACCAAAAAAATTATTTTCTCGTCAAATATTTTCCCGCAAAAACTTGTGTTTTTCCGCCAAAACCGAGAAATCACGTTTTTCACTAAATCCAAAAAATTTCATCTTCCTGCAAAAACAAAAAAAAATCGTATTTTCCCGTCAAACCAAAAAGAATTATTTTCTGCAAAAACCGAGAAATCGTCTATTCCCGTCAAAATCAAAAAAATTCATTTTCTCGTCAAACCAAGAATCACGCTTTCCTACCAAAACAGATAAATTACAATTTTCCGCAAAAACCAAAAATTGCATTATCTCCCGAGAAATTATGTTTTCCTGCAAAAACTAAGAAATTGTATTTTCCCGCAAAAACTAAGAAATTATATTTTCCTGCAAAAACTAAGAAAATGTATTTTCCTGTGAAAACAAAAAAAATCACATTATTCTTTAAAAATTAAAAATTTGCATTTTCCATCTAAACCGAGAAATTGCTTATTCCCGCCAAAACCTAGAAATTTTGTTTTCCTATCAAACCGAGAAATTATATTTTCCGCCAAAATTATTAAATTTCAATTTCCCATGAAAACTAATAAACCACATTTTTGCGTGAAAACCATGAAATTGGTCAAAAGTCGAAAATTTGCATTCCGTATCAAAACCGAAAATAGCATTTTTCCGTCAAAACTAAGATATTTTGTTTTCCCGTCAAAATCAATTTTTTTTTTTGTTTTCTCACCAAAACCAAGAATTCACATTTTTCCGCTAAACCTGAGAATTTGTTTTTTTCTGTCATAACCAAGAAATTATGTTTTGTTACCAAAACTGAAAATCACATTTTCTTACCGAAATCAAGAAATCTCTTACTTTCGGCAAAACAGATAAATTTCTTATTCCCACCAAAGCCAAAAAAATTTGTTTTCTCGTCGAAGCATGGTTGATGCTGAACCTACACTTTTTTCAATCATATACGTCTCTGTTAAACAAACAGATAGCTAGAAATTTTTTATTAATATTTATTTGTTATTATTTATTATTTGGGTTTGGGTTTGGCAAAAAATAAAACAAAATTTCAATTTTTTATTTGTTGTTTTTTATTATTTAGGCTTAAGTTTGATAAAAAATAAAATAAAATTTTTTTTATTTGTTGTTATTAATTATTTGGGTTTCTGTTTGGTAAAAAATAAAATAAAGATTAATAGAAAAAGTATTTGGGTTTTTAAAGGGTTTAAGTTTAAAATTTAAAAATAAGTAGATAGGTTGTATTAATAAAATGTTTTGATTGGTGATTATTTTTGCTGAGGTGTCATGTTTATAAAGCTTCGAAAAGCTGATGTGTTAAGCTATAGAGAGACATGAGTGTTATTGTTGTATTGATTTCACACTAGTCTTGAAACATAAGTGCAATCACTGACAAAAATAAAAATATCCAAGAACCTCCCACATCGTAGCACAACCGTTAGATCCAAGAAACAAAAAAAAAAGTGAAAACATTGCATTTTGTTGAAAACAACTATATCATATTCCTTGTCATACTAAAAGGTAAAACACATATTGAAATAATACCTAAATCTTACAAATTATGTGGTTTTTTTTTTTTGACGAGGAGCCATTGTTTTGTGCTTTTATATTCAAACTGGGATCTTCTTCTCTCTGTCTGACCTAGTAGTTCTAAACCTCTCTCACATGGCGGCCATTCATTAACTGAGCGAATCTCTCGTCTTTCCACCAAGCCCTAAACGGTTCCTTCCTCCCCAAGCAAGCATATGTTCTCTTATTCCCCCTCTGTTTGAAGCAATCCCCCAAGATTAAGAATGGGAATACGAGAGGGTTTTACCACGATAGAGACATCTTAGGGATCATGAATTGAGAAGACTGAAATTATTAGGGTTTCTAGTTAGACAATTTGAGGCGGATCACGTGACTTGGGCATGAGTTTACTAAATCATCAAGGGGAAACCACACTTTAATCAGGGATCGTGAGTTGCATAGATCGGTTTTAGACAATTTAGGGAGGATCACGTGACTTAGGCATGAGTCTAATCGTTTGGGAAGTCACACTTTAATCCCACATCGGAAGTATAAGGAGAAAATCATGGGTATATATACCGTTGCTGATTATACCATTAGTAACAGCTTGTGGGACATGGTGGTTTGGGGTTATACGGTTTGTTTAACCAAAAATCCTTTTCAAACTCTTTCTGCCAAAAGGGTTCTAGGGGCAAGCTTGTCTCTTGACAAAACAAGTGGATTCGGTCTATTTTTGTGGACACATCGAGCTGAGCGGTTGTATGATTCCATGAATACCATTTTTTGTGCTCTGATAGTTTCTCACTTTACGGCCGAGTGGTCTCTGTCCATTCCCGTGGACACATGGAGCTTGTGGGACATGGTGGTTTGGGGTTATACGGTTTGTTTAACCAAAAATCCTTTTCAAACTCTTTCTGCCAAAAGGTTCTAGGGGCAAGCTTGTCTCTTGACAAAACAAGTGGATTCGGTCCATTTTTGTGGACACATCGAGCTGAGCGGTTGTATGATTCCATGAATGCCATTTTTTGTGCTCTGATAGTTTCTCACTTTACGGCCGAGTGGTCTCTGTCTATTCCCGTGGACACATGGAGCTTGTGGGACATGGTGGTTTGGGGTTATACGGATTCGGTCCATTTTTGTGGACACATCGAGCTGAGCGGTTGTATGATTCCATGAATGCCATTTTTTGTGCTCTGATAGTTTCTCACTTTACGGCCGAGTGGTCTCTGTCCATTCCCGTGGACACATGGAGCTTGTGGGACATGGTGGTTTGGGGTTATACGGTTTGTTTAACCAAAAATCCATGTTTACAAACCCGTTCAAACTCTTTCTGCCAAAGGGTTCTAGGGGCAAGCTTGTCTCTTGACAAAACAAGTGGATTCGGTCCATTTTTGTGGACACATCGAGCTGAGCGGTTGTATGATTCCATGAGTGCCATTTTTTGTGCTCTGATAGTTTCTCACTTTACGGCCGAGTGGTCTCCGTCCATTCCCGTGGACACATGGAGCGGTTGTATAACCATGAGTGCCAAAAATCATGTTATTTTTTTGTTTCATGCAGGGAAAAAAAAAGACAATCTATATTTTAAATTCGTTAAACCAAAAAAAAAAAACTCGTGGGACATGGTGGTTTGGGGTTATACGGTTTGCTTAACCAAAAATTCATGTTCACAAACCCGTTCAAACTCTTTCTGGCAAAGGGTTCTAGGGGCAAGCTTGTCTCTTGACAAGACAAGTGGATTCGGTCCATTTTTGTGGACACATCGAGCTGAGCGGTTGTATGATTCCATAAGTGCCATTTTTTGTGCTCTGATAGTTTCTCACTTTACGGCCGAGTGGTCTCCGTCCATTCCCGTGGACACATGGAGCGGTTGTATAACCATGAGTGCCAAAAATCATGTTATTTTTTTGTTTCATGCAGGGAAAAAAAAAGACAATCTATATTTTAAATTCGTTAAACCAAAAAAAAAAACTGTATTTTATACTCTACTATAAAAATTTGATTTAAATTTATATAATGTTTTTGTTTCATGCAAAAGGAAAACAATTTGTAATATAGCATTTTTCATAATTGAAAAAATTGGTCAAAAAATATATATAGCATTTTTCAAGAGGGACACTGCTTCTTCGTTAAAACAGATGTGATGGCTGTTGCTGGAGGATTATTGGCCGATCGAGGTGGGCTGATCAAGTCAAATATCGGGAAGATGAAAGTCAAGATGAGATTTAAGTTTTGTGAAAAAGGAGATGAAAAACCCATATCGATTAGAAAATGCGGAGAACAATCTTCTTTTATTTGTTTATATGTTTGAGAAAAGGAGAAGATGTTATGCTATATAACTTCGACTATTGGAAGAGCACAGGCTTGCCAAAAAGAACAAGCAGGATAAAAGTGATCAATTGATATATGTGATCGTATTTAATATTAGAGTTTAAGAGGATAGCAGTAAGATTTCTCTAAATAACACCAACTTTTATCAACCAAAGAGTAAAACATAAATTTTATTGAAAAATCACATTATAAAACAATAATAAAAAAACCGACAACAATATCATTAAAACAACAAGCTCGACTCTTCGTCAGCTGCTAAATCTTAAGACTAACTGTACGTAGAAAGCAGTCTCGCGATCGTAGATTTTGCATATCCTGGAACAAACCAAAAACTTTTCGAGCACGGAACATATAATGATGTGAATGTACCTGTTGGAATATCAAACACACCACAAGTATTTTTGCTATAGTAATAATTGAATTGATCCCTTTTATTTGGAAAAAGATCATCATATCCGAAACAGATTGAATCTCTCTTGAATCCCCAACCATTAATATCTTTGATCGGAGGTTCTATTGTGACCCCCTGACCAAATATCATCATCTCACCTGCAAGAGAAGTGACTCTCTCCCAACTACCACTTTCTAAATTCATCTCATAGATGTTAAAGGAACGCTCATCATCGTTATATCCTCTGAAGCTTACAACGATCAAAACCTTTCCTGAGCTCGTAATCACTAGGCTCATAGGATGCGAATCAATGTGAAATGGATGGTTAGGGTAAGGGTTTCCTATGACGACTTCTTCACGCAAATCCGAAGATAAATCAAGAATCTTGATGCATCTATCGAATGTATACACATAAAGCTTTTCATCTTTATACGCCATGTACTCACATTCTATGTCTTGATGGCTCCACCAAGAATCGTCTCCTTTCTTGTATGAGAACAAATAGCCTTGTATGCTACTCCAAGCTACAACATAATCGTTTGCTCTCTCGTTTATCCACATACACGAGGCCGAATCTTCGGAGGGAAAAAATTGCCACTCTTCTTTAACAGCAAGTAATGACATAATCCGTGGAAGATTGATCCTCTCGCGAGTAAACACGTTCTGAAGATAGAAATTTAGACGAGCATCTTCAATGAGGAGCCAATTGCTGCAACTAGCCATAATATTGGTTTTAAATAAGTCGAGCTCGGGATGTCCGATCTCGTAAATGTTGTCTTCTCCTGGATCGAACAAGTAAGTAGAATGCTCGTCGAATAAAACTCGCCATGGATACAAAAGAGGTCGCACACAGGTTGTCGAAACAGTATACCAGTTTGAGCAAACGGCTCTTGCTCGATGGAAATCTTTAGAGGTTAAGCCTTCGAGGATCGATCGTAGAATATCCGGAGAAAGATTGGACCAATCATAACGAGTTTCAGACATGGTCGTCTCTACTCAAATCAATTTGATTGCTGGAACTCTGCGAGTACCTACAACCATAATATTAATGGAAATTAGGGTTTCCTTTTGAACCAAAACAATACTATTATTGGGCCGAATCTATATCGATGGGCCAAGCCTATATTATCCTACCACACCAACCACCCTCAGGTTAAGAAGCCCAAACCAGACAGAAATTCAAAAGCTTATCACCGGCTTCTCCAGTTCGTATTCAAAAATATATTAATTTTTTGAGTTATTACAGTTCGTATAGTAAAATAGGAGAACGTTTAACAGTTAGTACTAGAGGTCTAATGGTGGAATGCTATTCTCCCACGGTTTGACACCGTGGTTCGATTCTCAGCTGGTGCATCGAGCGGTGAGGATTTCGCATTATCGTTGGTTGGGTCCTTCGCAATCTTCTGAACCCTTGGGGTTGAGTTATAGCCCTTTATCTGAGCTCTCTATTTTTTTATTGTTGTGTAAGTACTGTAATATCTCTTATATTTTTTTGGGTATTATAAATGGAACGTAAGGAACAACAAAATGTTCAATGGAAAAGAGATTTAACTTTAAGACGTTTTTTAAGAGGAAGATTCTAAAAGTAATCTCAAGCAGTGAAGTGAAATTGAAATTGCCACAATAAGTGCCCAGGCCCAATAGCGTAGAACTAAAACCCAATCTGTTTCTCGCCAAATCGAGTTCAATCAAATTATCTTCCAGCTGTAACCCTCCGACCACCACAGAGGTTCTCGCGTTGACGTAGACTCCTCCATCAACGAAACCCAAACAGATGACGCCATCGCTCACTCTCACCATCGAGTTACCTCCGAAGATCCTCCAAACGACGTCGTCGCTCTGAAGCACGAGCTGGATCTCCGGCACGGCGTATCCCACGCGCGTGACGCCGACGTTCTTCGTGCTGAAACACGCGCCGAACGGATCCACCGATGATACTCGAGTGATGTTCCTAGCGGCGGCTTCTCTGACGAACGCCGAAGTGAAAGCGTTGAAGATCGATGTCTCCATCACCGTGTACGGATTCACAGTGCTGATCTTAGTTCCTCCGTATCCGGTGCTTTCGTCGATCTTCAGGAGCTTTGTGTTGATCGGAACCGTTTTCTCGGCGATTTTGATCGCCGTTACGCCGATGAAATACTCGGATGATTCTTTCGCCGTTTACAATCGAAGTAGTGGTGCTCACGGGATTGGTGAGCAACGGTGTGGCGCTGAGTTCGGAGATCTGGATTCCGGGAAGGAAAACGTACGGTCCGTTGCCGAAGAAAGCTACGCCTCTTCCTCTAGAAGGGAGACACACAGCGAATTTCCGGTTCGAGCTAAACGCGGCGGCGAATTGCGACGGCAATCCGACGTTGTGCCGACCCATTCCAGCCATACCTACGGATCCACGAGCAAGCCCATGAAGCAGAAACGTTGACCCGCAAACGAAAATTAAATTGGGGATTGTAACGACCCGACCCGGATTCGACCCGTTAGTCGACTGGATCGACACCACGTCTAAAGCGATATCGCCGGCACCGTTGGTTCTGGTGACGGTGTTGTCGGGTGTTCCGCCGCAGGTGTTGTTGTGGCAGCCAGGTCGAGCAGGGATGAAGCATTCGTTGCAGCCATGGGAGGAGCCGGCGCGTGAGCACACGGCGGAAAAGCAACGAGGGGGTTGATAGGTGGTGGAGACGTAACCTTCGTCACAGTTGACCCAGAGTTGTCGACCACCGAGACCGAAGACGACGGAGGCGGCGACTAGAGGCGTGCGTTGGTTGATGATGGTTGTGTATTGGAGAGTAGATTGGTCTTTTGTTATAGGGAGAATGAGAGCTTTTGGTCGAAAAGATGGTTGAGTAAGTGAGGTTGATGATGAGAGCGAGAAAAGGAGGAGAAGAAGAAACGAGAAGATGATCTGAGGATTCGCCATTAGAGATCGAAGAAGAGGAATGGCCATATACTTCGCAACTGGATAATTCAAAGTTCAGATGAAACTGTATTTTATTTTTCCCTTCTTCATTATGTAAGTTATGTTACTTTCATGTATGCTAGCTAGTACATTAATTAAGCTTGTACTCACGAGTGGATTTAAGGCAAACATATCATTTTCTTTTATTTTAAATGATGTTTTCAAATTTTAATGTAAATTTAAGTATTCTTTTTTGTCTTTTGTAACTACATTGATAGTTTTTATAGGTTGTTTTATGATTTACTCGAACAGGTTTAAGGTAGATGATCAATAATAATTTAAACAAAAAAGTAAATTTAATTTGTGTAAAAAAAAAAAAAGAGAAAAAGAGTGATTTCGGAATTCTCTTTCCGGTGACAGGTGGTTTCTGTTGGCACTGTGAAAGGGTGGTTTCTCCTTATTTTTGCTTTCTTTGTTAGAGCAGCTCTATCGATGATTTCTCACCTTCGTATCTTACCATTTATAATATTAAAAAAAATAAAAGTAAGAGAGAGAATCCAGAAACCTATCTCATTAAAGAGATGTTGAGATACATATCTCAACTTTTCAACACTTATGATTGGTTCAATTTTTTTCATTTATTAAAATTAAATTATATGAAAACACAAAATCAAAATATCAATTTTTGTTGTTTAAATACTTAAATAAGTATCTCAACTGATAGAGTTGCTCTTAGGATCTGTCTTTTGTTTTGTTGGAGCTCTTGTGTTTTTTTCTTGGCGGTTTTAATGTATGAGTTTTCATCTTCATTTTAGGATCGGTTCTTTCGGCGGTTCTGATTTTCAAGCGGTGTATTAAGAAGGTGTGGTTAGGTGAAGGAGTATTTCTGGTTTTTGGTGGTGTTTTTCTGAAAAGTGTGTGAGTTCCATTTTGATTGATCTGCAGCGTTGGGGGAAGAATAACGGTTTATTGTCATTCTTCTCTTATCGTCTACTTAGTTGATTGTTGGTTTGTTTTAGTAATGTTGCCTCTTTGCAGACAGATTTTAAAGCTCAATCATGGTCAGAGCAGTTTCTGAGTGGTTTGCAAATGTGAGTTCTTTTAACTTTAATAAAATGAGAATTTTTTTTGAGGTATCAAAAGATCTACTTTCCTTAAGTTTATTAATGTAGATGATGTTTTTTCAATTCAATTTCTTCAATATTAGGTGTGTTTCATTTGAATCAGTTTTTTTAGTTTCAGTCTTCTGTTTTCATTATCGTTTTTTGTTGGTTTTTAGTTGTATTAATATACCGTATTCTATGATTTTTTTTGGAAATTAAAAGGGAAAAAAAGAAACTCTAATTTCAATTTTCTTCTTTTGTCTGTTCCAAACTATGCGACTAGACCACATCAATTTTACCTATTCGTCCTGTAAATATGTAAATTCAAAAGACAATGATGCAAAAAGAAAAAAATTGAAAAGCTTATCACTCCTTTTGTTTTTCTCTTTTGTTTATTTACCTATTCATCTTGTCATTTTGGAAACACGTAACTCTAACATAAAAAATGAATTTTGAGCATAAATTTATTAATATTCTGTCAATTCGTAAGACAGTTAATATATGAATGATGTGGACACTCATACACATCAATATTACCGTATTCTATGATGTTTTTTGGAAAATTAAAAAAGGAAAAAAAACAAGAGATAATGCAATCCAAATTAACTTAAAAATCAGATTACTCTAGCAAAGAGAGGAAAAATATATAAAGCTGAGCTCAAAAAGGGCTAATTCTCATCACTAGGATAAGAAGAGTACAAGAGACCTAACCAACGTTAAAGCAAATTCCTCACATTTCAGTAGGTATCGGAATCGAGACCTCAATGTGGCAATGTGCTACTCTACCACTAGGCCATTTGTGCTATTTGTTAGACATGTTCTGCTTTTATTTTATATTATATAAACTGTATTAACTTTAAAAATTTAAAATTTTGTTTTTTTTCCGATATTTTGCGATCCATAGGCTCATAATCTCCAAAGATTTTTTGTCAAGCAAGAACCGTTTGTTTATACTGGTATACCGTTTCGACAACATGTGTACCCATGGCGAATTTTATTGGGCGAGCATTCTACTTTCTTGTTCGACCGTGAAGAAGACAAACATGATCAAGAAATCGGACATCCCAAGCACGAGTTATTTAAAACCCATGTTATGGCTAGTTACAGGAATCGGCTCCTGATTGAAGATGATGGTCTAAATATTTATCTTCAGAACGTGTTTACTCGCAAGAGGATCAATCTTTCACGGATTAAGTCATTACTTGCTGTTCAAGGTATGTGGCAATATTCCTCTAATGACAGTTCAGCTTCTTGTCTGTGTATAAACGAGAGAACAAAAGATTATGTTGTAGCTTGGAGTAGCGCAGAAGGCCACCTGTTCTCATACAAGAAAGGAGACGTGTGTAAATTATACGTGAATTACTTTTTAGTTCTTTCTCATACATTTTCGTTAGTTAATGAAAGTCAAGACAAAAGCCACCGTATCCAATGAGATCAGTCTTCTTTACTGTGGTACAGTGGTAGAGTACTATTCTACGACTTCTAGACCACTGGTATTCAATCTCCAGAGTAAAGTCCCTAGTTACCTTCGAACCAAGTGGTTAATTAAGAAAGATTGGGAACATGAGCTTAATAATAAAAATCATTTTACAGTCCAAGTTATAGCATAACATCTTCTCCAGTTCTCCCTACTCACATTTATAAACAAAATGCAGAAGAGTTTTCTCAGCATTTTCTACATTTTCTATTCGATGTATAGCCAAGATATCATTCATTTGAAATCCAGAATCTTACCAGAGGCTAGGTATCTTCGGATAATTAGCTCACGATCTGAACTAAGTAAACTTTTGTTCAAACGTGCGCTTCCCGAAATTCACTAATCGAGAAAACCCTAGTTTTATGAGATATAATATATATATATATTTTTTTTTTGTAAAAGATCTATTATATTAAAGGAGAATCCAATTTAGAAGAATAACCTTTCGTTACTGTGTTACTAGGATATTGGCTCGCACGCATGTGCGGGCATGAACAATTTTAAAAATGTAATTATCTAAATACAATACTTAAATTCGTCTTAGATATTTTAATTTTTTGTAGTTTATAAAACTCAAGGTTAGTGTTTTGAATTATAAGACTTTAAATTTAATGGTAAAATATGATCTAGTTTTAACTAAACATTTTGTTATAATAAAAGGTTCATTTATATTTTGAGACAAACTTGAAAAATAATAATTAAATTTGGAAAACATAAAAATTATTTTTCGATGAACAAGTTTTGTAAAACTTGACCCTCTATTTTAGAGGGTCAAACCCGTGGATAGTTGGTTACCTTCTTCGGATTTGCGGATCAGGCTGCAAATTTTATCTTCTCTGTCTTTTTTTCTTTGAACAAACATTTTTCATTTTCTTTGTCTTCCTATAATCTTCTTCAATTTAAAGCACTATTTCTTCAAGGATTCTGTCATTGTTGGTTTTGATTTACTCATATGTGCAATTTTTCTACTTATTATTTTATCAAGTAGACTCTACAAATAATTGCAAGATCATCTCCACTTAAGCATCAAGTGCTTCAACTAACCCTATTGCAAAACATGTTTCAGCGAATGTTGGAGATATAAAACTCCATTTACTGTCCTAATATCTTTGAAGCATATTGATCTTCTCTGAACATTTAGCAACATTTTAAGGTAGAAAAGCTCATCATATTCTTCTAAAACTTATGGAAGGCTGATATCGTAGGAAACATTGTTTTTCTGTTGCGCAGATGAGGGAGCCACTTCTTAATTTTTTGATGCCAAATCCATTTGTTTGGAAATTCACTGTAGCGATAAAACTTTGTTTCATTACACTCATGATTGGAGTCTATCCAACCTTCAAGTTTCATTTTAGCCATATTCAATTTAGGTAAATGTATTGGTAGAATTGTCATGCCCGCACTTTGAGTTAATGTTTGATTTGTTTAATATTCATGTATATTGTGATGTTTTATTATATAAGGACCCAAGTATTTAGCTTTTTTATTAGGTAGTTATTTGGGATGAACGTGATTTTATATGGATCTTTTTGGTTTTTATTAAATGGACATTAAACTTTTTAAATAATGTAGAAGATTATAATTTTGGTTTTTATTAGATGCACGTTGATTTTTTATGATATCTAACATTTGTTAAGAAAAATAACATAGAGGATTATTAAATTAAAATCTTATATTTATATTTGTTATTATTTTTAAACTAAACTAATTTTAAATTTTGAATGTTCTACATAAGATCATAATAATATCTTATTTTGTTATTATAATTTTGCCACCTGAATTATGTGAAAACATATGTGCACGTAAATGGAACACCGTCTTTACAAAAAAATATGAATTATTAGGTAAACGATTTGATCAATGTGATTTTGTTAGTATAAATTTGCTTACTGTGAAGTATATGAAAACATATGTGCATGTATTCCATATGAATATAGTATTATAATATATATGTAAATATATGTACATATGGAAAATCACAGTGGTCCACGACAGACCTATAGTAAATTTTATAGGTATATAATATAGTATTATTTATAGTATTATAATATATATATATATATGTATTAAAATCATCACGTTCAGTCCATAATTCATCTACTATTATCCATATAGATGAATAATAATATCAGACCATTCGTAGTGCATCTGGCGAATTATTCCAAATTTAGTTATTAGTACATTAAATTTTGTTATCTAATTAATTTTTTTTTATGGAAATATCACAAAAAAAAATATTTTTCCATGTCATCAACCACATGTGTTAGTAAATGACATGTCACAATTACATCATCATTACACATCATCATTTCCATGTCATATTTAATTAGAGTAGACAAATGATTTTAACCAATCAGATTAAAACAAATCAGCATTTTTCATTAAACTACATTCTCAATTAATAGGTAAAAGATTTCTTAATGTGTCATTGGACTTTCATTAGATATATAAATATTAAATCTATTCCTTTCATTAAATCATTAAAGGCCTAATTTTTTGTTATTCTTCTCATTAAATGCCTAATATTTTGTTTTCCTTCTCATTAAAAAACTCACTTTTGTTTAAAAATTTAGAACTATCTTATTTTTTTTGTTTTTCAATTCGAAATTTATCAAAAAATTATATAAAAATGCCAAAAAATAAAAAATAATATTTTTAGAGTCTAAATTTTATTTTGTCCAAGGTACCTAAATATGTTAAGGTCGGAGCTGTATGTCAATATCTATTATGTTTTTTTTTCTGCGATTGGACTTCCTCAACTACTGTTTATATACCAAGAAAATTAAATTCATATACCCTGATCGATTTCTTCCTGTTACAGAGAAGATAAATAGGAAAAAATCATAAAAAAAAACAGAGAAGAAAATCAAATAAAAATAAAAAAAGAGGAAGAAATGAGAAGAATAATAATATAGAAGAAAAGCTTAAAATAAAAATGAAGAAAAATAAGAAGAAGATGAAGAAGAGAAAAAGAAGAAGAACAAAAAAAAAAACTTAGAAAAATAAGAACAACAAAAAAAGAATAATAATAAAAAAGATAAAGATAAAAAAAAAATATTAATATATTATCTTCTTATTAAAAATTAAACACATTTTTATTATATATTTTTTTGACTAAAAAACATAAAAAAGAATGAATATATTTACGTAAGCATGTATTTACGTAAGAATGAATATATTTTTTCATATACATATTTTATAACATCTTAACATTATTTGTAAATTAACTATTTTGCGTAAAATATTGTAGAACCATAAAATTACATTTTAAAATTGTATTTATAAAACCAAAATTTTCTAAAATTAAATTTTTAAAAAATTATCTGCGTGTCGGCACAGGTTAAATTCTAGTTATTCTATTAAAATTGCAGGTGAAAAGATTACGAGTATACGACTATGAAAAATATCAAAATAAGAACAACTACGTTACTTCGAACGAGAAAATTGAGACTAAACTATAAAAGGATACAGCAAGGGAGACAAAGAAATATTAATGGTCATTTTATTTAATAATGAACCACGTTATATTATTAGAAAACACAAATAAAAAAAAGAGCTCAGTTCAGGCTAAACTCATCTGAAGATTCAGAGAAATGCGAAGGACCCAACCAACGCTAATACCAATTTCTTCACAGCTCAAATGCACCAGCCGAGAATCGAACCCGGGTCTGTACCGTGGCAGGGTACTATTCTACCACTAGACCACTGGTGCTGCTTGTCCAATAACTTACTTTTTATTTAGTTATAGCCAAAACATTAGCAATTTGGGCAAAGAATCGAGTGGATTTTACAATTGTAGAGAATTATTATAGAGAAGTTTGATGATGAAATTGCTTTATGTTATTATGATCATATCTTTTATGATCAAAAGTGCCCCAAGACCGCAAGAATGCCCTAAAATCTGTTAAGATATCACAATAGCATTAACAGTTTGCCACAATACACAACATCAGAATCAATCAAAGTTTTAATCTTTTTCCTTCAACAAAAATCTAAATAGTTATGAAGAAAAGAGAGCTCAGTTATAAGGTTAAATATCATTCAAAGAAGTGGACTTTCAGGTTATTCATACCTCAAATGTATAAGTATGTTCAATTCATACATCAATTTAGGTGTTGTGTTGATACATATATAAACTATAATTTTTATTAATTTATACATCAACTAATTAATTTTAGTTAAATCATTCATTGACCATTAATCAGTGATGACATATCTAACACATCCACCTTTCATATATGAATCATCTGTCACAGCACATACCACATCATATTATGTGGATTTTACAATTGTAGAGAATTATTATAGAGAAGTTTGATAATGAAATTTCTTTATGTTATTATGATCATATCCTTTATGATCAAAAGTGCCCCAAGACCTGCAAGAATGCCCTAAAATCTGTTAAGATATCACAATAGCATTAACAGTTTGCCACAACACACAACATCAGAATCAATCAAAGTTTTAATCTTTTTTCTTCAACAAAAATCTAAATACTTATGAAGAAAAGAGAGCTCAGTTATAAGGCTAAATATCATCCGAAGAAGTGGACTTTCAGGTTATTCATACCTCAAATGTATAAGTATGTTCAATTCATACATCAATTTAGGTGTTGTGTTGATACATATATAAACTACAATTTTTATTAATTTATACATCAACTAATTAATATTAGTTAAATCATTCATTAACCATTAATCAGTGATGACATATCTAACACATCCACCTTTCATATATGAATCATCTGTCATAGCACATACCACATCATATTATGTGGATTTTACAATTGTAGAGAATTATTATAGAAAAGTTTGATGATGAAATTGCTTTATGTTATTATGATCATATCCTTTATGATCAAAAGTGACCCAAGACCTGCAAGAATGCCCTAAAATCTGTTAAGATATCACAATAGCATTAACAGTTTGCCACAACACACAATATCAGAATCAATCAAAGTTTTAATCTTTTTCCTTCAACAAAAATCTAAATAGTTATGAAGAAAAGAGAGCTCAGTTATAAGGCTAAATATCATCCGAAGAAGTGGACTTTCAGGTTATCCATACCTCAAATGTATAAGTATGTTCAATTCATACATCAATTTAGGTGTTGTGTTGATACATATATAAACTACAATTTTTATTAATTTATACATTAACTAATTAATATTAGTTAAATCATTCATTGACCATTAATCAGTGATGACATATCTAACACATCCACCTTTCATATATGAATCATCTATCACAGCACATACCACATCATATTATGTGGATTTTACAATTGTAGAGAATTATTATAGAGAAGTTTGATGATGAAATTGTTTTATGTTATTATGATCATATCCTTTATGATCAAAAGTGCCCCAAGACCTGCAAGAATGCCCTAAAATCTGTTAAGATATCACAATCGCATTAACAGTTTGCCACAACACACAACATCAGAATCAATCAAAGTTTTAATCTTTTTCCTTCAACAAAAATCTAAATAGTTATGAAGAAAAGAGAGCTCAGTTATAAGGCTAAATATCATCCGAAGAAGTGGACTTTCAGGTTATTCATACCTCAAATGTATAAGTATGTTCAATTCATACCACATACCACATCATATTATATATATATTCTATTTGTTTTTTTCTAATTTTTTTAAATTCACACACTTAAATATTAATTAGGTAAATTCATTCAAAATTTTTATTAATATTATTTAAATTTATATATTTATACACTAGTCAAAAAATGTATTTGATGATACATTATTTATCAATCGAACCATTTTAATTAATCAATCTTGCTACTTATAAAGAGATTATTCTGTCGTAAGAAAATCATATACAAAATTCTGTTTATTATGTATATAAACTAGACAAAACATACTGTTAGAGATGAGATTCGTACCATTTCTACAAGCCCGATATGATTTCTGGTCGGTCCATCTTGCAAGATTCAGGTCGACAAAATAAATGAAAATCTTCCATTTATCAAACGAAACCGAGAAAAACGGAAGTTTAGTCTGGTCAGCAAAGAGACTTTCCTATTTCAATTGGACATAAAAGACCGACCTGGTCGGCTATAAATATGGGAAGTCCTCGACTTCTCAGATGATCCAAAAATCCTCTCTCGAGACCTAGGAAAAACTAAGAAAATCTCATAGTTCTAGTTCTCGATTCTATTTCATAAAAAGTTTAGGTCGGCGTTCTTATTCCAACGACCTAAACCACCGTGTATTCTATCAAGATACATCTCATTCCAATATAAGACGAACTTGAATTTTTACAGTTGGCGCCGTCTATGGGGAATAAGAGACCAATCTTTAAAAAGAACGGAGCTTGAAGATGGTCGAAACATTTATCAACCCTGGGACTACCGATCTTACCACAGGAGCCACCGATCTCACCGGAGGATCCACTGATCGTACATGAGGAGCTGCCGATCCCACCAGAAACGCCCAGGGCCTAATCGTTGATCCGATCACCGGACTCCCGATGGACGATCAGACCAATATACGAACTGACGACACGGCTGCTGCGCAAAACACCGGCGAGACAGGTCAGGTCGGTCACACTAAACCCGGCCGACCTGCCACAGCCGCCTCCCATTGACATGACCAGCATCATCAGATCGGTCACGGCACAGCTACAATAGGGCATGGATGCTCGATTCGAATCGCTCCGCGCCGAACAAATCGCCTACTGATCTAGATCGGCTTCTCAACTCTAGGGTTCATAATCAAGAGCGGGCCGATCTGACCACACCCCCACGTGAGCCGATCAACAACACAGATACGACAAGACTGGTCAACAACCTGTTTGGCACCACACCGACAGACAACCTGCAGAGAGCACAGGTGGAAGGCTCCAACACTCGCTCGTCCCGTAATACCACAGGTGCCGACCTGACAATGGTCTAAGAACTCGACCTTCTTCACCAATGCATTAACGATGTAAACAGCAAGGTCCACAAGACGACGACCTCAGCGCCGGAGTTGGACAAAATCCTGCAACAAACGCAGCACACCCCGTTCACATCGGCCATCACTAAGGCTCCTCTCAAGGACATAGGCCGGATGAAGCTGTCCCCAAGTTACACCGGCACGACGGATCCGAAGCGACACTTGACCGCGTTCAACGCAGGCATGGGACAAGCTCGCTTCACGGATGAAGAGCGGAAGCGCCCTCACCTGGTTCTCGCAGCTTCCTCAAAATTCATCGACAGCTACAAGGAACTCATTGGTCAGTTCCTAAAACAGTATTCGTTTTACATCGACACAGAGTCTACAGCGCTCGATCTATGGGCGTGCGTCCAGGGCGATACGGAACCCTTGCGCGACTTCATCGACCGGTTCAGATCTATCGTGCAGCTTGTCAGACCAAAACCCTAGAAGACACCTTGCATAAAGCGACTGGTTATATCAGGCTCGAAGAAGATAGGGCAGCCAAGGCCAAAGCCAAGTTGGCCGATCAAAAATCTTCTGGCGATAAAAAGCCTCGATCGTCAAATCAGGATAGTCATCAGAAACCTCGACAGCACTACGACAGGGACGACAAGAGGCGCAAGAGTATCAACGCCGTCGGACGGCAGACGAAGTGGAATACTTGGGATCGTCTGAGCGCCAAAGACCCGGATAGCATGAAACCGTGGTGCAAATATCACAAGGCGCACGGCCATCACACCGACGATTGCCGCACTCTCCCGGCCCTCTTGCGGAAGGCGTGGGAAGCTGGTGAGTGCACCATACCAGAGCCCTGGAGTCTAATGCGGCAATCTGATGATGATCAGGACAGACGACCTGAGAGCGATCGAGATAGAAGATCTGATACTGATCGTCCATCTTCTAAACGTGAAGGGAAGGAAACAAAATGTGACCATGAAGACGATCAAGCACCCCCGACCTCATCGCGCCGACTGATCAACATGATTATGGGAGGACTCCTCTCATGCATCGACTCAATCAATTCTATCAAGCGGCATGAGTGAAAGGCCGCCAATCCTCCGAAGGACGCCCCACCACTGTTTAAAAGACGACCTCCCGATCACGTTTACAGAGCAAGACGCGCATAACATAGATCGGCTGCATAACGATCCACTCGTCATCTCACTCAGGTTCGGAGAAGACGACGTCTCGAAGATATTGATCAACACAGGAAGTTTGGTCGACCAAAGCTTCATGGACACGCTGCGCAAGATGAGCATCACCGAACGGGATATAAAAGTCACACCATCACCCCTCACTGGATTTGCTGGAGATTCGATCTCCACTATCGGGACCATAACGCTGCTTGTAACCATAGGATAAAAGTCCATTACGGTGACGTTCGAGGTCATTGACCGGCCTGCGATCTACAATGCCATCCTGGGAACACCCTGGCTGAACTTCATGTGAGCCGTCCCATCTCCTTACCATTAGTGCATCAAAATGCCGATCAAAAGCCGTAATTTCACCATTTGTGATGATCAGACAGTATCTCGGCAATGTTACGTCGACAAATAGCGCGCCCACAAGACATCAACGTTCGTGATCGGCAGAAGTAATGACTTCGATCCACGGATAGTTCACCACGAGAAGCCGAAGAGCGACCTCATTGTTCAAGTCAACATCGACGTCGCGCACCCCGAGCGTTACATCGGTATTGGCACGGAGCTACTGTCAAGTATGCAGGACGAGCTGATCACCTTCCTCCGGGAGAATATCGGAACGTTCGCATGGTCGATGGCCGATATTAAGGGCATCAGCTCTCAAATCACCGACCACAAATTACACGTAGATCCCACTTTTAAGCCGATCAAACAGAAGCGACGAAAATTAGGCCCCGAATGGGCACAAGCCTTTCACGATGAGGTGGATACGCTGATGAAGGCCAGATCAATCACCGAAGTAAAGTATTCGGAATGGCTCGCCAACCCGGTGGTAGTCAAGAAGAAGAATGGGAAGTGGCGAGTTTGTGTAGATTTCACAGACCTCAACAAAGCTTGCCCGAAGGACAGTTTCCCTCTCCCTCGTATCGATCAGCTTGTCGAGCCAACTGCGGGCAACCAAATCCTCTCCTTCATGGATGCGTTCTCAGGATACAACCAGATTCTCATGCATCCAGATGATAGTGAGAAGACCGCTCATCACGGATCGAGGAACTTATTGCTACAAAGTCATGTTGTTTGGTCTGAAAAACGCAGGAGCCACCTATCAGCGCCTCGTCAAAAAGATGTTCGCCGATCAGCTCGGGAAGACAATGGAAGTGTACATAGACGATATGCTTGTCAAATCGGATAGAGCGGCCGACCACATCATTCGTCTCCGCGAGTGCTTTCTAATACTGAACCTGTACGGTATTAAGCTAAACCTCGCATAATGCACATTTGCTGTCACACGCAGCGGGGGATTGAAGCCAATCCCAAACAGATCTTCGCGATCTTGGAACTACCTTCACCAAGGAATACTCGCGAAGTTCAGCGCCTGACAGGGAGGATAGCCACGCTGAATCGATTCATATCTCGGTTCACGGACAAGTGTCTGCCTTTCTATCAGCTTCAACAAGGTAACAAACGGTTCGAGTAGGATGAAAAGTGTGAAGAAGCGTTCCTGCAACTCAAGACATACCTCTCGACACCTCTGATCCTGGCCAAACCTGAACACGGTGATACTTTGCTACTCTATATAACAGCTTCCAGCGCGGCAATCAGCGGTGTCTTGGTTCGAGAGTATCATGGAGAACAAAAGCCGATCTTCTACTTCAGAAAAACTCTAGACGGCGCCAAGAATCCCTATCCAACCTTGGAGAAGCTTGCTCTTGCGGTGGTCGTCGCTTCGAGAAAGTTGCGTCCTTATTTTCAATCTCACTCCATAGCTGTCCTGACCAGCCAACCTCTTTGGTCGATCCTGCACAGCCCGATACAATCCGGACGCATAGCCAAGTGAGCCATCGAGCTATCCGAGTTTGATATCGAGTATCGAACACGGACCTCTGCAAAATCACAAGTTTTGGCGAAATTTTTGATCGAACTATCACCTGAACTCTTGAATGCCGACCCAGCAAGTTCAGAGACCTGGACCCTGCACGTCGATGGAGCACCATCCCGATTAGGAGCTGGAATCAACATCCTGTTGGAACAATGCTTCCACTTGGAGTTCAGCGCATCCTACAACGAAGCCGAATACGAAGCACTGATCGGAGGCCTCCGTCTAGCTCGAGGGATGAACGTTCAATGGAGAGTACGATGCGAAAGACAATCGAATGGACGCCTACCTGAAGCTGGTGAAGCAGTTAGCCGCGGAGTTCAAGACCTTCGAGCTACATCAGATCGACCGATCTGCCAACACCGGCACTGACGCCCTAGCTGCTATAGCATCGAACAGAGACTCAACCCTTTGGAGAACTATTCCAGTTCAGGGGATCACCCAACCCAATATCACCCCGACCCAAGAGGTTCTTCAGATCACAGCCGATAATGATGAAACCATTCCTGTAGCAACCACCGACAACCAGCTAGCAGCGGATTGACGAATCGAGATCTGACGCTTTCTCGAGACCGGCGAGTTACCAGCGGAGAAGTGGGCAGCTCAATGGATTCGTGCACGGAGTGCTAAATACGCAATCATGGAAGGAGTCTTATACCGATAGACCGCGTCAGGCGTGTTTCTTACTTGTTTGTATGGCGACGAAGTCCAACGGTGCATCATGAATATTCATGACGGTGTGGTTGGAAATTATTCCAGCGGACGAGCTATCGCTCTCAAGATAAAGCGAGATGGCTTTTTCTGGCCAACTATGCAGGAAGACTGCATTAAATATGCTCGGAAATGCGAATATTGTCAGCGACACGCCCCGATGATCCATCAACCAACCGAGTTTCTGACTTCGGCGATCCCTCCATATCCCTTTATTCGGTGGGCAATGGACATCGTCAGACCAATGATTTCTTCTCGCCAACGCAAGTACGTGCTCATCATGACTGACTATATCACTAAATGGGTCGAAGCTAAGGCGTTCGCCGACATCACCACCACCGAAGTACAAGGAGGTACATCATATGCTAACACGGTCTTCCCTACAAGATCGTCACTGATAGCAATCCTCAGTTCAGATCGAAGAAGCTCGCAGCTTTCTGTGACAAGTGGAAAATTCACCTCGACAAGTCTACACCCTGTCATCCGCAAGTCAACTGACAAGCCGAAGCCACCAACAAGACTATCCTGGACGGCATTAAGAAGCGCCTCAATGTCAAGAAAGGTTTTTGGGCGGACTAGTTAGACAGCATACTCTGGTCTCATCGCACAACTCCCAGAACGGCAACCGGGAAGACTCCTTTTTCACTCGCATACGGATGCAAAGCTATGGTTCCTGCAGAAATCAACGTCGGCAGCTTGCGACGAAGAGTGCTCCCGAATGTTCCCGAGATGAACGCAACGATGCTGGTCGATAATCTCGACATGTTCAAAGAAACACGCCACCATGCTTTGCTCAGGATGCAGGACTACCAAAATCAAGCAGCTCGATACTACAATAAAAAATTGCTGAATCGACACTTCGACAAAGGTGACCTCGTCCTTCGAAAGGTCTACGAAAACACCAAGGAAGAAAATGCAGGAAAGCTCGGCGCAAACTGGGAAGGTCCTTACATTATCACGAACATAGTAAAGCCAGATGTTTATCGGCTCGAAGCAATGGACGACGAATTGGTTCCGCAGGCTTGGAACTCTCTCAACCTCAAACGGTACTACAGCTAGATCGGCACCTCCTTCAGGTCGGCATCTTTAAAAAAAAGAAGGGAATAGTACCGATGAACTACGAAGCGGTTTAATCCCCAAAAGGGGTACATAGGCAGCTTATCTTCGGATGGCACAACTGCTCCTCCTCCTAAAACGGAGGGGGGAGGGAACTTCTAATATTTTTCATCTTTCTGAGTCTCTTTCGGTTTGTAAGTCTTTACTTTGATTCAATAAAAACAAAAAATTTCTTAAAATATCGTGTCCATTTTCATATCAGCATCCTGGTCAGATGTTCGATTTGCCTAAAGCTAAAGTCTGATCCACTTTAACTCGGCAACTTAAAAGCCAAGTTCGTCTTGCATTTTACAGTTTTACTTGTCTCAATAGATCCGAGCCACGCATTGTTATCTGACAAGCTAGTCTTGCATCCGTATTTGACTTGGATACTTCTAAGTGGTACCGATAAAATAACACCGACCTGAATCGTAAATCGAGTATTCACACTTAGAAGTTAAGTGGTACGAACAATCATAAGCCGGGCATTCCGCACGTTCATATTCACACTTCCTTTTTAAGTCAGAACCCGCTCTGCACTCCTTAAGTCATGCGAAACAACTAAGCCGACCAGGTCGCATGTCACATTCAACTTAAGGAAATTTCGAAGTATTGGATACATGCCGACCTCACTCGCTTATCCATTTTATCCTTAGAAATTTAATCACGTAATATGTAAGCCGATATCGCATCGCAGTTTATGTTCATATTCTTTTAAATAATAAAACATCATTTCATTGATAAAATGCCATAATTGGCTGATTAGATTACATCGAACACAAATACTTAGCAAAAAAAAATATAGAAGAAAATATATTCGTTGCCCTCGGCTTCTTCCTGAAATTCTCCTTCTTCTTGCTCGGCCTCTCGACTTGGCTGACCGGCATCTTGATCATTATCCTGATCGGCCTCCAATATTTCTTCCTGATCGTCTCTCTCGGGAGACTTAGCTTCCTTGGGCGCCGGCTCCTTCTCTTGCTCGGCCCCTTCCAGGGACTTAGCCACATCAGACGGAACATCGCTGTGAGCCTCAGGAAGACTTTCGCCTCTTGAATTTGAAGCTCCTCAGCTGTAAAGTTGATTTCTTTAAAAGCTTCTAGAGTCGCCTTACTCTCTGCAATCATCTTTTCAACATTCTCATCCACCAAAGCCGGAAAGACGTAGTCTTGCTTGCGGACGATGTTGAGCGCTCGTTTAGCCTCCACCCATTGAGCTGCAGTCGAGATGAGTTCTTCCGCCTTTCCCTTCCGGAAGAGTGACTCTTTCACCTTGGCTACTAAACCGGCGTAGTGATTGTTTACCGCCATGACCGTACGCTTGGCAACTTCTTTCCTGAAAGCAACTTTCTCCTCCTGGGCGGTCTTTAGCTCGACCTCCAACTTCTTTTGCGAGTCGGCTCTCTCTTTTTTAAACTCTTTAATTGCTCGGCTGAGAAATTTGCTTTTCTCAGCATCGTCAGCGTGGACCTTGGCCAGATCCTCGGCAGATCTTTGGAGTGCAGCCTCCAGCTAGGCACTCCTTTTCCTCTCGGCCTCAAGAGCCTCCTTGGCTTTCTCTCTCTTAGCCAGATCGGCCAGGCTTTTCTTCACATCACAATCGTAGTCGTGCGTCACGGTCAATGCCGTGCTCAAGGCCTACGCGCAAAAAGAAAAATATATCAATAAACGGACAAGCATTCAAGAATTGATCTCGTATGTAAATAATGAAAAGAGCTGTTTTTACCTTAGCCGGGTCATGCGCAAAACGCGCAATCGCATCACTGCGAATAAAGCCACGAGAGTCCGTCGGGGAACTCGCTAGATGATCCCTCAACCGGAGGAAGTAATCCAGACAGGACACTGAATCGTGTACTATCGGACCATTCCCCCAGTGGTCGTAAGAGAATCCGAAAGGACAAAGTTCTCGTTCAGTTTGGGGTCTTTTCAACATCTGCGAGCCCTCAGGATGCTCTTCCGGACCCCGCTTCTTCGAGTTGGTAGGGCTGTCTTCCTTGCTGCCATCTTCACTGTCGAACTCGGGAACTAGAGCGTCGTCAGTTCCCCTTTCTTCCTGTTCAGTTTTCTTTCTACCCTTCTCAGCTCTCCTAGCTGCCCTCTTATCGGCAGCTTTCTTGGCATTGGCGGCATTCCTCTCAGCCCTCTGGTCGGCCGCCTTCTGATCGGGCACCTTCCTAGTTTGGGCCGAATCGTGGTTGGAGGGAGATGTAGCCGGCAAGGAGTTCTCGGCTTCCTTGACACCTGGAGACCTGAAGGCAGATTTCAGGTCAGCGGACAAATCCTTAAACGAGATAGATCTCATCTTCTTTGATCAGCGGGAATGTCGTTCAAGCGCAGCTGATGAATTATCAAAGAAAAGTTAGATCGACTAGAAAATCACTGAATACCAAACAGGCTTTTAGCAAATTAAACTAACCTCTAGTCCTCGCAATCTTTTCTTCTGTGATCTCAGGCCAAGCGATCAAACTAATCGCCGAGAACCGATCGGAGATCTCGTCAATATCAAGAGGATCGTCGACGAAAGGGAGAGGCCTATTTCATGCAAGATAAAAGGACGATTTGATCAGCAAGTAAAAATAACAAAATTACTCTGTATTTCATATCGGTCATGTCTCTATCCATGACCTCCGCCCATTTCGTTCGGATCAGGATATCTTTATCGGCAATGGAAAACTCGTTGATTAGCACGAAGAAATACCGATCCCTCCAATCCGCCACCTTTAATTTATGACCACCAGTCACAATGCTGTACCGAGTCCTCATACTTGTGTAGTATGAACCCCGATTCCTCATATTTACCTTCGAGTGCCTGGTGTTCGTCATGACATCAAACGCTGCCCGATTCAGCAGAATATCGTGCTTGATCGACATCACTAGCATGCTAACGATCAGACGTATCGTCGCATGGGTGAATTGGCAGATCGGCATTTCTTTGTGATCAGCGAAGTCCAGTAGTAGCCTCGGAAGCGGGAACCAGAGGTGGAAATCTTTGAAGAAACACTCGTATAAGCATAACCACCCTTCTGGGGCATCCCATGGCCGTCCTGACAGACTCGGAACCAAGAAGACCACTTCGGGGCCGATGTCGCATTCTAACGACTCCACTGTAGATTTGGTCGGCATAATCCCGAGGGCATTGTCGCAGGTCGGTTGAACCGTTTCCTCCCCTTTTTGCCTTTTAACCTTCTTTACTGGAGGGTTCATATTGATAATCCCGAACATGTTGACTTCGTCTTCCACGATTATGGGATTCAGCTCATCTGAGATATCCATCTCGTTTGATCCACCCCTCTCGTCGGTTTCATCTCGTAACTCGGAAATTTCGAATTCAACCCTAGACGATGTCTCCCCGGATCTTTGGACGGCTCCGACCTGGTCAGCATGAAATCTATCAGCCGCCACTTGTTGATTCTTCTCTCGAAGGCGTTCCTAGAATGCCCGATCAAGCGCAGAAAGCTCGCTTGCATCTGAAGAACAATCTGATTCCGAATCGTTTATGGCGATCTGCTTCCCTTTCGATCTGCTTCCCTTTCGATCGGCCTGAGACATCTCTAAAAATTCCCCTAAGGAGATGCCGATCTCATCGGCTTTCGCTTGGGCTGACCTGTTCTTCTCTGATTCAGATCGGCCTTCTCTGATCTTCACACTTTTGCTCATTTTCTGATCGGACTTTGACGATTAACCGTGGAAATTGGCGGCGGAGATCGAACGAAATACGGCGGAGGTCTAATCAAAGATATCTAAACGAAATTAAATGAAAAACAAAGAAGAAAGAGAAGAGAGCAAACCTGAATTTGACAGAGTTTCGCTAAAAATTCAGAAGTGAAAATTTCGTGGCCGAACCCCTCTTATTTATACAGAAGTCTGGATGGTTATCGAGAGTCATCATGAGCTCGGCGACTTTTCAGATTTCTTCTCATTTTATTTTAATCGGTCTCTTCGCCCTCCTCCTAGCGTTTGACATGTGCCAAACCTAGTGTTGCATGCGCAGACCTAGACATAATCTACAATATTTTTGACGGGAACTTTTCGCACCCTGAATCATTGCCTGACTCGCACCATCGTGCCGATCTGAACTCCAAGTAAGATTGCCTTTTTCTAATTACATTTTATATTCTAACTCTTTTGTCAGCCGACCAGAATCCATATGAGCAACACCTCTTGAAATTCGTCAAGTAACGTATCCTCACTTGCCGAACTGGGGGGGGGGACTTACTGTTAGAGATGAGATTCGTACCATCTCTACAAGCCCGATATGATTTCTGGTCGGCCCATCTTGCAAGGTTCAGGTCGGCGAAATAAATGGAAATCTTCCATTTATCAAACAACCCGGAAAAAATAGAAGTTTAGTCTGGTCGGCAAAGAGACTTTCCTATTTCAATTGGACATAGAAGACCGACCTGATCGGCTATAAATATGGGAAGTCTTTGTCTTTTCAGATGATCCAAAAATCCTCTCTCGAGACCTAGGATAAAAAAAGAAAATCTCATTGTTCTAGTTCTCGATTCTATTTCATAAAAAGTTTAGGTCGGCATTCTTATTCCGATGACCTAAACCACCATGTATTCTATCAAGCTCCAGCTCATTCTAATAAAAGATCTCTATAAGACGAACTTGAGTTTTTACACATACTTATCTAGATACAAATTTGGTAAAACAAACTAAAATTCACAAAAAATAATCCTCTTTTAAAATTACTTGAAAGTAATTCATTTAAAAAAAATGGTGATATTATTTGTTTGAATTATACAATTTTGTGAAAAATCTCACATGTATACCTAATATATCTTTTTTGAAGAAATATCAATTAAGATATATGAAATTATAGAAAGTTGGACACTTTTCATTTTTGTTTTAAATAAAAACTAGGTATAGACCCGCACTGCAGGAAATAAGCTGTGGAAGTAGCCTTGTACCATATTTTGAAGCAAAATATATAGCATGTCCAGGTGATGGTACTTTTCCTGATGCACTGATAATCAGAATATAGGTGGACGTCAATTAATGAGCATATAAAATCGTACTATTTATCATATTTATAAACTGCAATTTATAGCTCAACCGTTTGATAAATTCTCAAAAATAAATAGTACACTTAACATCGAATAACAGAAAATAAACTTTTCTTCATTGGCCATTAGTTTCCATGTACCACAACAAAATGACTGTCTCCTTCTTTTAGTATATGAGGAGCTACCAAACTTTGTAAGAGATATTGTCCCACACACCTTAACCTTGAATGTAATCTGTACACAAAATCATTGAGTAACCATATGTCAATAAAAATAACATAAAATCCACACATATTGTACTCGCTGCAAGCTAAATATCTGGCTATCGAAACAGAAAGGAATTATTGTGATTAATACCTTAAGGTTTTCCTCACTTGCATCTGTCAGAAAACAAAGTATGGAAAAGGTTTTATGTGTATTATTGAGCCAAACAGCGGAGGTATATATTGAGCCAAGCAGTAACATGATGATCACAATCTGAGCTAAGAAGAATTCCTTGACCAGGATTTCCTTTAAGACAACGAATCACCCGAAGAGCAGCATTCCGATGCGTCCGTCTAGGCGCATGCATAAACTGTGAAAGAATGTGAACACTATAGGTGAGATCGGGCCGTGTCACTGCCAGATAAATTAAACGTCCAACTAAACACCGATAACATTCAGGATTGGTAAGTAGAGCATCAGAAGCAAGCGTCAACTTGTGATTCTGATCAAGCGGAAAACTAACCGGTTTCGCACCAAGTAGACCAGCTTCGGTAATGATATCAAGTGTATACTTCCTCAGGCACAAGTATATTCATGAGGAACTACGAGCAACTTCAATCCCAATAAAGTACTTGAGGACACCCAAGTCTTTCATATGAAAGCAAGAACTCAAATAAGTCTTAAATGCTGAAATCGCAGGTCCGGAATTACCAGAGATAACTAGATCGTCTACATAGACAAGAACATGTAGATGGACACCGTTCTTAACATATGAGAAAAGCGAATAATCAGAACGAGCTTGAGAGAAGCCGTATGTTCGTAGTGCAGATCTTAACTTAGCAAACCAACTTAGCAAACCAACAACGCGGGTTTTGTTGTTTTAAGGCAACAAAACCCGGCTGAGGTAGCATGTAAACTTCTTCAATGAGATCACCATGTAGAAATGCATTATGAACATCCATTTGATGAAGTTCCCAATTACGAGCAGCTGCAACTTGGAGAAGAATATGCATCGTACCCATTTTCACAACTGGTGCAAATGTCTCCTTATAATCATGTCCCTCAATTTGTCAATTTCCCAATGCCACTAATCGAGCCTTGAATCGCTCAAGAGAACCATCAGAACGATATTTTATTTTAAAGACCCACTTGCTCCCAATAGCCTTCTTACCACGAGGCAACATTTCGAGATCCCATGTGTGATTTGCTTCTAAAGCTTCAATCTCACGTTTCATAGCAAGATGCCATCGAAGATCTTTCATTGCAGCAGCAAACGAAGTCAGTTCGCAAGCTTCTTCAAGTGCTGCTAAGAAGGCACGATGAGTCTCTGAAAAACGATGACAATCAACATATTGATCAATCAGATACAGACTTGAAGAAGATAATATGTCATCATGAGGAGATTCCACACTAATGGTATAAGTGACGAAGTGTTTAAGACGAGTAGAAATAGTTTTCTCACGTTTCCCTTTACCAAGTTCAGACTCAACATCAATCGAACTCTGCACAGCAACAATAGGACTCGGAGGTACACTGAGATCAGTTGCCGTAGGAACAGGAGATGGAAGCACAATCTGATCATAATCTGGCGACGGAGAAGCTGTAGGCTGCGGAACAATATCATCATCATCGTCGACAAACTCCACAAGAGGAGAAGAGACAAGCGAAGGAGAAGCATGTAGTGAATCTTGGTAGGGAAATTCATTCTCACAAAATACCACGTCACGAGACACAAAGAATTTACGAGTCTCCATGTCAAATACGCGCCAACCTTTTTGAGAAAACGGATATCCAACAAAAATGCATTATCGGCTACGGCTTGCAAATTTATCTCCACAATGTTTTTGATTATGCACATAACAAAGACATCCAAAGATACGAAGATGATCAAATACTGGTGCTCGAGAATGTATAATCTCATAAGGAGTCTTCCCATGAAGAACCATTGATGGATTGAAAACTGATCAAATACTGGTGCTCGAGAATGTATAATCTCATAAGGAGTCTTCCCATAAAGATACGAAGATGATCAAATACTAGTGCTCGAGACTGGTGTTTCGGGTTTTTGTTTTTAGGATTTCTATTATTTTGTAAAATCTCTGGAAACAGTAAAAATTCTTCTATGTATTTTTTCAAGTATTCTATCCTATATCTTTTGAAGTTTTAATATTATCAGATAGACAAAAAATTGTGTAAAAAGTTTTAAACATTTTTAAAGTTAAAGATAATACAATAATACGATATTAATGATTTGTACTTAAATAATTAACCGAAAAGGGAGGAATTAGTAAGCCAGCTGGATGGGTGCCTTTTTCTTGACCTAACATTCGTATTTATATTTTAAACTAACTTTTTAACTTGTTATAATCGTGATGAAAAACTGTTATAGTCTTATAGATTAGTCCCGAGACCTCCACGGACTCTTTAATAATCTTTATTATCATCCCTCATAAGTACTGAGGTTCCATGGTTTGAATTCTACAGTATCCCTCCTTTTGACGAGACTCATCACCAGATAACACTATATATCGTCAGGCTTACCGCTTAATTACGCCACATTAGTGTTAATGTTTTACACTCCTGTTTTCGTTATAGAAAGATTTTATAACTTTTTTTTTAATTTCTTATTTCCATAAAAATTGGACTTCAGTTTAATTTCATTTTTTCTACAGCCGTGGACTCCACTTTGAAAGAAAAAAAGTGTTATTAATTATTGTGATCATCGATCGGCTTATCGTATACAGTAATTTTGGTTTCTTCACAAAACTTCCTTCTTGATTTCGGTAGCAGGGAGAGAGTGTGGAATTTATTTTAACTGACTCAAGGTTATAGTGGATAACTTTAGAGGATTAAGCCAAGTTTTTGGATCTTCACACCAAATAATATGAACCCGTTAATTTGGTGTGCTTTCTGTTTTGATTATTAATTCGTGGTTCGTATCGTGAGATTTGAGTGTTTGGATCGAGTAATCAACGAGTGTACTTTGTGAGTTGGTGGATAATTCAACCTCAACATATAAGTTAAGAAATTTATAATTTCGAAGTTAGTTTACAAATGTAAGGGCAAATCTGTCAATATAAGAATTTGATACAGTACCAACGAACTAAAAAGGCGTCTATATTGATATAACTTCTTTCCCAAGAAACACTATCTCCTTCTTAATTTTACATCTTCCTTCTCATTTGTTTCTTGCGTTTCTTGTTTCTCTCACTCCATCATCGCCATTATCTGCAATTCTTCTACTTCCACGAGATCTGAGTTTCATTGCATACCTGCGGAAGAGAAGAATGACGATGGTTTATCCACCAGTGGATGAAATCGTCGGTTATTATCTGAAGATGATGATCGATAACAGAAACAATTGGCCAAGCAGCTTTCTCCGTAGCGAAGACGTGTACTGCGTGAATCCATCGACGCATTTCAACACTCGAGAGCCTTTGATCCTACACGACGGAAGATACTTGTTCGTTAACCGGACAGAGAATTCTGGTAAAACCGATGGATGTGAATCCGGTTGCTGGAGAGTGATGGGTCGTGATAAACTGATCAAGTCGGAGAAGAACAAGGAGATTCTAGGGTTCAAGAAGGTTTTCAAGTTCTGTGAAAAGGAAGAACCGAAATCGGTTTTCAAGTTCTGGGAAAAGGAGAAGAGGCGAGTAAGAGATAAGAGGGTTTGGGTGATGGAAGAGTATAGGCTTGCGAGTAAGTGGAAACAAGATTACGTGATCTGCAAGATTCGTCTCTTGAATCCAAATCCACTAGAGTTCATGTTATCCATCCATATTCGAGGTTACTACTATATATGATCATGGATTGAGAAGACTCGATTTATGTTTTCGTTTTCTGGAATTGTACGTTATTCTCATCATTCACTTTCTTGATTTCACATTATCTCTATTCAATTTTTGGTCTACACAGTAATTATGATTTTATTTATTTTTCCTGTGGGTGGATTTTTGTGTAACTTTGTTAGTTTTAGAATTGAAACATAGCGAATGGTGGAATCGTTTCACCACTGTCGCATTTTTAACTGTTTATTGTAATTTATTGGTTATGCAAGTGTTTGACTCGTATAACGGAATTCAATTTTAAAGTGTTTAAATTTGGGATTCTAAGATAAAAACATACATTTTTATATCAAAAAGTATTACAATTAAACAAACATTTTTACAGAATAAAAAAATGAAATGTTCCCTAATCGTTCTTTATAATCCAACCATCTACTGTCGAAATTGCATTTCACCCAATCTGTTGGAGTCTAAGCTCCCGTTGATAAACTTCGCTTCTCGCTTAGTTTCTATGGATACATATTCTTCTCAGGTAATGTTGATAACTTTTGTTTTAAGCCCCCAACAATTCATTACCATCTTGTTAACACACACATATATATATATATATATATATAAGAACTTTTAATCTATATATAATAACAAAATAACCTTTTGAAAACTACTGATGTCATTATTTTTTTTAAGAAAAAAATAACAAATCTAATAGTTGAGATTATTCTGATTAGTTTGATTTGAAAAATTTAATAGTTAGGATGTGACTGCTGACATCATCTTTTAATAATTAAAAAGATGTAGATTTAATCTAATGGTTATTATTCCTTTATTATTATTGAACAACGAATATTATATTTGTTTTATTTACCAAACAAACATATATTTAAAACATTGTGACTTTATGATACAATACTTGAAATGTGGTTCAAGTAAAGCTTCTTTGAATCTTTGCTTCTAGTTTAAGGGGATGAAATGAAGACTCGGATGATTGAAAGTCAGATTGAAGCTTGATGACCACAAACTCCAAAGGTTAGACTCTACTAACTCAAGGGCTAATCCTCACAAGAGTTAATAAATTCTACACTTCTCACAAGCTCTTTGAATCACTCAAAAAAAACTTAATAAAAAGCAGGAACAATATTGTAAACAAAGAGACACTTCTTTGAAACAAAACAGATTTTTTTTGATTAATAATTTGGTGAAATGAAAGTACAATGTAGATGAGCTTTTATATTGCCCAGAAAGTATGAAATAAACGATCACTAAAGTAAAAGAAAGTATGAAATATGGAATTTGTTCTTGGCTCCATTTTCCTAGCCATTAGGCTTTAATGTGCTTGGTCTTGACTTTGGCACTGAATGTGGGATTAGGGAATGATCTTTGGCTCGTCTTAAGTGTGATGAATCTTATAAGACTGATGGATGGCTGAGATTGAAAGATATTGATGTGTCTTGATCCTTAGTTCTCCTTTGATATGAATGATGATCTTCTTTTAAGGAAAGCTCTTCTTTGGGGTATTCTCCTTTGACTTCTGATAAAAGAGGACGGCTGATGACTTGTTCTGGTGTGGTAGGGCTTGTGTAAGCTTCAGTGGACGTAGAGAGGGTCGAATATAATGTCTTAGCTAGACATATATTCATAGTTTCCTTATATGACTCGGCAGATGCATATCTTGGCTGGTTTAGTGGTTTTGGCGGATTGAATGGATCTTCTTGCTTAAATGTTGGCTTGAATTGAACCAAGGACGGTTTGTGGAACTCCTTAGCTTCAGTAGATGATGAAAGTGGGTCAAATAATATGTTAGTATAACATATATACGAACTTTCCTTAAACGGCTCCTTTGGTATCTTCTTTGGTTTAAGGCTGATTTCTTTGATTCTGAATTGATTCTGACTTGGTTTAGCTTGGTTAATGCGTGCTCCTGGCCTTAAAGAATGATGTCGTTTTGTTATAAGGTCCTTAGCTCCTCTCAGCTCAGCTACAAGTCCTCCTTTCTTCTCAGCTTCAAGCTTAGCTCCATCCTCTTTAGCTCCAAGGTTTCTCTCTTTATGAAATCCTGGTGTATAGGCAATGAGGATTGTATCACTTTACGAACCATTGTGATTTTTCGTTTCGATTACTAAAAAACACATTAACTAATGGTTAATAATCTTTGTTTTATGATTGAACGGTAAATATTATATTTATTATATTTACTGAACATACACATATTGACTAACTGTTGCAACAAATTAAATAAACATTTGCAACCATTTAAATAAATCATTGCTACTATTAGGTTTATAGTTACAATTTTCAGTGACTAACCATTGCAATTGTTAGGTTTATGATTACAGTATTCGGTGACTAACCATTGCAACAATTGATGATCAACCATTGCAACCTGATCAATCATTGTAATTTTTTGAAGTGGCTTTTGGTTTCCTATAAAAGGAGTTGTGGGCATTGCCAAAATCACAACAACAAACAGAAACAGAAAAAATAAGAAAGAAAGAAAGAGAGAGTTTCACTATTCCAAAAGATCATAAAAGATTTTTAGAAAAACACATATAACTTTAGTGTGTCTCTTGTATCTTAACCTAGAACAAGAGAGGTTTTTGGTTGCCTTATCCTACAAGGGATTTCATGTAACTCAAGACTTGATAAGGGTCAAAATATTTTTTAAAGATTAAAATTGAACAGTAAAGATAATATTTTTGATTTATTGAACAGACACAAAATCAGAAAGTTGTAACTCTTGTGAATTATTGTAACTTTTCACTCTGAAGTCTATATATAACCCATTATTTTACTCAACTATCTTTTAGCAAGAAGACTTTGAGTTGTTTATGTAACTGTCACAACAAGCAATTCAAATTTAAAGAGATATATTAGCAGTTGATCTTAAAACTTGCTGTTTGTCATGTGCCAAATAATTATTTTCAATCAAAGTGTCCTGTCTTCAGTATCCATTTCAGTAGTTTCCTACAAAGCAAATATATTAGAAAATTTTATATTGTTTATCCATTGTTATTTCAATGTTGCTCATTTATTACGATCTTTTAAAATAAAAATATTATTAAATGGTTAAAAGTTTTCTATGGCAATTTTTTTTACTTTGATTATTTGTACATAACAGAAGATGTCAGGTGTTCAAAAAACTAAATCAAATAGTTTTATAATGCGTAAAGAATTTGAAAACGAAAATAATGAAAATAAAAATATACTAATGCCAGAATTTTATAATGAACAAAGTCGCTTCAAAAGATTACAATGGTTGATCAGGTTGCAATGGTTGATCATTAATTATTGCAATGGTTAGTCACCAAATATTATAACCATAAATTCAATAATTACAATGGTTAGTCACCGAAAGCTGTAACTATAAACCTAATAGTAGCAATGATTCATATTAATGGTTGCAAAAGTTCATTTAAGTTGTTGCAACAGTTCGTTAATATGTATATGTTTGATAAATATAATAAATCTAATCTTTACCACTAAATATAAAACAAAAATTAATAACCATTAGATTGATGTGTTTTTAGCAATCGAAATAAAAAATCACAATGGTTCTTAAAGTCTCAATGTTTTAAGTATATGTCTGTTTGGTAAATAAAACAAATATAATCTTCACCTTTTAATAATAATAAAGGAATAATAACCTTTTAAATTAAATTTACATCTTTTAACTATTAATAGATGATGTCAGCAATCACATATATTTATTAGTTCTACGTTCTCTGGACCGGTAGAACCGCTAGGTCCCGATATTATGTCAGTCCTAGTAGCTCGATAAGGTTTACCTTGCGAGCAAAATCAATACCACTCACATCATAACCATTAAACTTTCAAATGAAAATAATCTCAACAGTTAGATTTGTTATTTTTTGTTCCTACAAAAATGATGACATCAGTAGTTCTCAAAAAGTTATTTTGCTATTATATATAGATTTATATCAATTTTAATTATATATATATATATATTATAATAATCTTATTACATGGTTTTGTTTTGTTTTAGGATGTCCATTAAAAATAAATGAAGCAGGTTATTTACACCTTTACCTTTAATTTTAATATCATATAATGTAATTATTAATTTTAAATTTAATGATAATATTTTTGTAATGTCATTTCAGAATGTGTGAATATGCTAATGAACTTTGAAATATCTGAAGCAATTGGTAGAGAAAGTTACAATGATTTATCCTCTAATGATTTGTAAAAATTATGTTTTGTCGCTAATTTATATCAAAAAATAATTTACTATAGTTTTTTCATTAAAATTTATTTTATGGTATAATAGGTTCAAGAAAGCGAAAATATTGTCAACTTACAGAAGAAAAAAAATATCAAAGGTATTTATACATTTATTATATAATCAATTACTTTTAACATCTTTAATATAATAAAAAATTTGTCAGGCAAAGAATAAAGATTATAAAAAGACTGAAAAAAAATTAATGAGGCGTGGTCATGTAGAGATTGTAATGCTTAAGTATGACTTGCTGAAAGCACTAGAAAAGATCGTACTACGAAATATCTTTTATTTTCTATTTGCTGTAAACAAGACTGTGTAAAATTACCGAATATACAAAAATCTCCTTTTGAGCTTAAAAACTTCTAATGTGATTCTAATTTTAGGAATAAAATTATAGTTTTAAAATTTAACGGTGAAAAAATAATATATTATATTTACAAAACAAACACACAATCAAAAAGTTGTAACTCTTATGAATCATTGTGATTCTTTAATATTTAAAAGTTTCTATTCCAATCATCGTAACTTTTCACTATTTTTACTCATCTTCTTTTAGTAGGTAAAAAGAATGTTGTTTTAGTGACTGTCAAGGCAAGCAATTCAAAATTAAAGAGATATATTAGTAATTAGTCTGAAAATTCGTTGTTAGTCCTGATCGGCCAAATAATCATTTCTAGATCAAAGTGTCGTCTCTTCATATCAATTTTTCGTAGTTTTTATACAAAAAATATTTATTGAAAAATTGTATATTATTCATCCATTTTTGATCAATGTTACTCATTTATTACGTTTTTTAAACAAAAAAATAATTTAAAATGCTTAGAACTTTACTATATATAATAGCAAAATATTTTTTTGCGAATTGCTGATGTCATCATTGTTTTATAGGAAAAATGAGAAATTAAACGATTGAGGTTGTTTCGATTAGTTTTGACTTGAAAATTTAATGGTTATGAAGTGTATATTGACATCATCTTTTGTAGTTAAAAAGATATAACTTTAATCTAACGATTAATATTCTTTTCTTTGTATTAAATGATGAATATTATATTTGTTATATTTACCTAACAGGCACATACTTGAAATATTGCAACTTTTACGAACTATTGTGATTTTTCATTTTCATTGTTAAAAAATACATCAGTTTAATGGCTAATAATCTTTATTTTAAGATTTAATAGTAAATAATTGATTTATTATACTTACTGAACACATATAATCAAAAAGTTGTAACTCTTGTAAATTATTGTAATTCTTTAACATTTAAAATTTTGTATTACAAACATTGTAACTTTTCACTTTAAAATCTATACATAACCCACCATTTTTACTTAGCTTCTTTTAGTAAAAAGAATTTGTGTTCTTTTTGTAACTATCATGGCAATCAATTCAAAACTATAGAGATATATTAGTAGTTGGTCTTAAAATTCGTTGTTAGTCACGTTTGACCAAATAATCATTTTTCAATCAAAATGTTGTCTCTTCGTTATTTATTTCCTGTAATTTTTCTAAAAAACAAAAAAGGTAAATATATTGAAAGATTGTATATTGTTCATCCATTTTTTTTATCAAAGTTACTCATTGTTAGAGATGAGATTCGTACCATCTTTAAAAGCCCGATATGTATTCTGGTTAGCCCATCTTACAAGGTTCAAGTTGGCTAAATAAACGGAAATCTTCCATTTATCGAGCGAACCCGGGAAAAACAGAAGTTTAGTCTTATCAGCAAGAAGACTTTCCTATTCTGAACATACCTAGAAGACCGACATGATCAGCTATAAATATGGGAAGTCCTCGACTTCACAGATCATCCAAAAATCCTCTCTCGAGACCTAGGACAAACTTGCAATCTTGTTGTTCTAAGTTCTAGATTTATTTTCATAAAAGTTTAGGTCGGTGTTCTTATTCCGACGAACTAAGCCAACGTGTATTCTCTCAAGCTCCGGCTTTAATCTAATAAAGATCTCTCTTTAAACTCACAAACTCATATTCGTTTTTAGGTCGGATTTGAGTTATTACAGTTGGCGTCGTCTGATGGGAATAAGAGACCAATACATGTTGAATCATATTCTCAAAACCCAATACATGTTTCTATTTCAGAATGTGGAACGAGGCTGGCTTCAGCCGGATATTCAGTATGGATTATTTTGAAGGCCACGGTTGATCCACGGGAACTCATGAGTCATGACTTCATCAAAACTTCGGAAACATAGTGGACGATTACCATGAGTATTACACATCTATCCATGGTATAAACTCTCTCTCTCTCTCTCTCTCTCTCTCTCTCTAGAATAAGTTGATGGCTAAGTATATAATTTTGTGTGACGCCATGGGAAGAGGAATACACAGAGAAAGGAAGATTCTTGATATCATGAACAAGCATTGTTTTGAAACTTTAGCATGCACGATATTCTGAAATGTGATATGTTACATATAATGCCAGTTTTTAGAAAAAAAATTTTGGAGTTGTAAAATACGCGGTTTATATGTATTTTTTTCACTAGCAAAAATTTGAATAAACTCCAAATCAAATGATTTATATCAATTTAAATAAAGTTTTATTGATGTGTAATTTTTTAAGTTAGATAAAATTATTTAAATCTTTTATAGTTTTTAAATGCATTTCTACATCTAGGCTATTTTTAAAGTATATTTGGATGCGTTTTAAATTTGTATTGAAAAACTGCACTCAATTATGGGCTTAATTGTTATAATACAATATTAAATTTAGTTACTATGAGAGGTCTGTGCATTGCGCAGATTTGTTATATTTTGATGTCATATAATAATAATATAAATATGTAAAAATATTAAGAATTTAATTATTAATTAAAAGGATTTAAATTTATTATATTATGTATTTCGATAATAAGGATATGTTGTTCTGTAATATAACTATTCAGAAATATATGTATGGTGAAATTTATGACCATAAAATAAAATATTAATATTTTTAAATCTTTCTATATTATCAAGATATATAGTAGAGTTGCCATCTTTTTCTTTTGTAGTTTATGTTTGTGTAGTTGATTTTTATTCTTTACGGAATGGATCCGTAATTTAAAGATAAAGTTTATGGTCGGTTGATGGGATAAGAGGAATTCTCCTGAAGTATAATGCATTTAGTATATTTTTCATTGGATTTGTGGTAGAAATGAAAGGTTGATTTGTTAATAGAATGGTCTATGGTGTTTGCTATTTGTAGCTTATTGATTATTTTTTTATATATATAGTATTCAAGTGTTTTTATTATTTTAGTTAAGTGTAGTTATAATATTTTTGTTAATGTCGTATTTCCTATTTATTATTTGTAATGTGGTAAGATAATATAGTTTTTTGGTTAATTGTATCAGTTTTTATGCCTTTAATTGTCAGTTTTTTAATTTAGTTTTTAATGTCCATATTATTGACACATAATTAATTATTGTTGATTTTTTGATTAATTATATTTGACCACCAATTAAATATTGAGCACCAATTAATTGTTGTCATCAGCCTCAGAATCTCCTAGAAAGGTGTTAAACAGTCCGGGGGATTTGAGTTTACATAATAAAGATGGTAAAGGTGGTCTCGAGTACTCCGTGCTAACTTATCCGCATTTGTGTTCTGCACGCGTTGGATCTTTGAAATGATGAAGCTCTCAAATTCCATCCGAGTTGCTTCAAATTTCTCGAGGTGTATGGAGAATGCTGGCCAGTCTTGTGGGTCAGACACCATCTTCACAAGGTCTGAACTATCAGTTAAAAAAGACATTGAATGTCTTCTAATATCCAGCATGCAATGCATTGCCCATATTAGTGCCTTCAGTTCTGTGTGCAAAGGTGTTAAACTCTTCCCTAATTTTCGGACACCTATTAATGTGTGCGTATTATCAGTATCTGCACAGTACCATCCTAATCCTGTATGTGGGACATCCTCTTTCCATGATCCATCTGTATAGCAAATGATCCTGCCCCTTGTATGAATCTCATTTTGTGAGCCTAGTGGGTTGGGTATCCTTATATCCCCCGTCTGTGCTTCATCCTAGGCATACGCCTCTGCCATTGCGACCTTAACAATATCTTGTGGGTCTCTATCCCTATTTTTGAAGATTTTTTCATTATGCATTTTCCAGATATACCACATTATCCAAGGATATGCCTTCTTATCTTCATGCTTTGGAAGGTTCCAAAATAGATATGCCATATTAGTTTATAAAGCTTCTCTTGGAAATAATCCTAAGGGTGTAAGTATTGGCGAGAGCGCCCATACCTACGTTGCCGGAGGACATTAAAATAAAGTGTGATTTATGGTTTCCATATCTGCACCACACCTACTTCATTGGGGATCGCAATTTATTCCCCGGGCTTGCAGACATGCTGTTATCGCTAAACACCCAGAAAGTACTTGCCACATAAAATCTTTTAGTTTCTGTGGACATTTGATAGTCCAAACTTTTGCCTGAAGATGACTTATATCTGGACCCATGATCCTTACAGTTTCCTTATTTGGGTATTTCTGCTCTGTCAAATATCCTGACTTTACCGTGTATCTTCTCGTCTTGGTGAAATTCCATCCCCACAAATCCTGGCGGTATTCCCGTGTTGTTGCCAACCCAGTAATCAAAGGGATATCTTCCGGAACTACCATTTGTTCAACGAGTGGAATATTCCACGTTGAGGTTTCAGTGTCGATTAATTGATTGATTGTTAGCTCTGGATAATAATTAAACTTTTTGCATGATGTTGATCTCGGGCGTGAGGGTGGTATCCATGGATCATTCCATACCGAAATGGAATGTCCTGACCCAACTCTTTTGATAAGCCTTTTTTTCACCAGAGATCTAGCAGTAGTGATGCTCTTCCATCCATAAGACAGAGAGTACGACCGTATTGGTCCAGGGGTGTCCCATCCCTAATGTACCTCCCTGTGAACACTCTTGCAAATAATGATTCATGATATTCAATGAGACACCTTAATTGTTTTGCCAGAAGAGTTGTGTTGAAATCCTCTATCACCCGAAATCCTAGGCCACCTTCAGCTTTAGATTTACAAAGCTTTTGCCAGGCCATCCAATGCATTCCACGTGTTTGGTCATTTTTACTCCACCAGAACTTGGCTACTGAACTGGTCAGTTTTGTGGAGACCGTTTTTGGTAATCTGAAGCAGGACATGATATATGTCGGAACTGCTATAATCACTGATTTAATAAGCACCTCTTTCCCTCCTCTTGATAACAGTTTTGATGTCCAGCCATTTGTCCGTTTTTGTTGCCTTTCCAATATAAAATTAAAAACTTTTGTTTTTGCTCCTCCCAGACTTTCCGGAGTTCCCAAATATGATCCTATTTCCCCTTTATTAACAATGCCTAACGCATAGTGTAAAACTTCCCATGTCACCGGTGGGACTTTGTGTCCAAATTGTATCGATAATTTTATAAAATTTATTTGTTGACCCGAAGCTATCTCGTATTGCTGTAATAGGTGTAATAGTACCCTCGCCTCCGACTGTGTTGCCATACAGAAGAATAGACTGTCATCCGCAAAGAACATGTGGGAAACCGGCGGACTTGATCTAGCAATTTTTATTCCAGTTAGTAATTTATCCTTTTCCGCTTTCCTGACATTAGCAATCAATACTTCCGTACAATGAATAAAAAGGTAAGGTGACAAAGGATCCCACTGTCTAAGTCCCCTTTTTGGTTGTACATTACCTCTTGGTCTCCCATTTATTAGTACTATATATTTAACTAAGTCAATGCAACACATTATCTAAGTAATCCATTTCTCTGCGAAGCCTAATTTTATAAGGAGACGCCTAGTGAAAGACCATTCTACCTGATTGTAAGCTTTACTCATATCTATTTTGACAGCCATGAATTGTTTCTTACAAGAATTATTTGTCCTTAGGCCATGGAACAAATCATGTGCTATAAGAATATTATCTGATATTAGTCTTCCTGTCACAAAGGCTAATTGTGTTTCCGAAACCAATTTTGGTAATAATTTCCATAATTATTGGCATAACACTTTGGATATTATCTTATAACCGACATTACAAAAGCTTATGGGCCGCAATTCTGACATCCGGGTTGGTCTCTCTGTCTTTGGGATCAGGCAAATATTAGTCAAATTTAGTCTCTTCTCAAATATCCCTGACTCAAAAAACCTGTTCACTTGATTTACAACATCGTCTTTAATGATATCCCATGATTTTTGGAAAAATCAAGCGGTCATTCCATTCGGCCCTGGTGCTTTTGTGGGATGCATCATAAATAGTGCTTCCTTGACCTCCTTCTCCGTTGCCGGTTTTGTCAGCTCCTTGTTTTCCCGGTCCGTTATTTCCGAATTTATTTCTCCTAAAATATTTTCAAACTCCGTTGGTAAGGTAGACATGAAGAGTTCTGAGAAATAGTCAACTACTACGTTCTCTACCTGCTTTTCCTCAGTTACCCATGTGGCATTACTATCATGTAACCCGACAAGCCTATTAATTGTCCTCTGTTGTTTTGTAATACCGTGATAATATTTTGTATTAAGATCCCCATATCTGTTCCAGAGATTTCGACTTTTTTGTTGCAAAAAGTCTTCCTCCTCTCGGTATGCTTCCCTAAGCTTTTGAATAATTTCATTTAGCTCATCTTGGATGCATGTATCATCTGTCTGAATCTCCTCCAGTTCCCTTTGCACTTCTTCAATCTTGGTTCTGCCAAATGTTTTACTAATTTGGCGTCATTTAGAAATTTCATGTCTACAATTTACAATCCTATCAACCAGGGAGTAGGATGATTGAGGATGTTGTTCCCGCTAACCCCGTGTTATGGCATCCATCAATCCTTCCTGGCCTATCCATCATTTATCAAACCGAAACAGATTTTTCCGTTGTAAATTTTTTGATTCAATTATTGCGACAATAGGCCGGTGATCTGAGCCTATCATCCTCAAATATTCCACATATGAATATGGAAATAAATCGTGCCACTCCTCTGTTGCAAGACCCCTATCCAGTCTACACCGTACATTTTGCCCATTACGTCTACCCTTCCAAGACAATATGTTTCCCTGATTTGGGAAGTCAATTAATCCACAATTGCTAATCATTGTATTGAAGCCAACAAAGGTAGACGCATGCCTTATTATCCCTCCCTGCTTTTCGTGATTTCCGGTGATTTCATTAATGTCACCGATTAAAAACCACGGTTTGTTCCTTGTTAAACTCGTTCTTGTTATTCGTTCCCACACTTGATCCCCTAATTTTTGAACTGGATCCCCGTATACAAAAGACATATAAACTAATTGTCTTTCAATATAAGCCTCAATGTCAATTATTCTTTTATTAGAAAATAAAACTTTTACATCAAAGTTTTTATTACAAAATAAAACCAGTCCGCCACTGGCACCACACGGATCAACTGTAAATAATAAATCATACCCAAAATGTAATTTAAATTGGTCAATAAAAGTAAAAGACTGCTTAGTTTCAGAAAGAAAGAGAAAATCCGGTCTGAATTTCCTCCATACCTCCCTGAGATAGCTTATTGTGTACCTATTACCCAAACCTTGACGGTGGCACCAAGAGGGGAAGCAAAGAAGAGGCTTTTTAAGCCAACCTTTGTTGTGGGCTGTGGATTGAGGAAAATGATGCATGTTACCACACCAAAGAAGAAGAGTATTTTAAAAGAAATTATATACGGTGGAGAGAAAGGGCTGGTGCAACAGAGGAAGAGTGAAGGTCCGGTGGAGGGACAGGGTGAAAATAAAAAGATTTAATGCGAGTATTAAGCTGGAGTTACTATTATATTATCTAGTCTGTTTTTTTTAAAGAGTATATGTTTTTTAAATCGAATTTAAATCAGAATTAAATATTTTGATTGGTAGAAAAAGAGGCATGCAATTAATTTATTTTTTGTTGGTTTTATCTTTTTCAGATTATATTGAGAGTGAAATCATTACATGTTAGATTTATGTACAAACTGTAATCTTTAGTTTATTTGAATATTAATACTTAATTTTTTTTTTCAAAAACCTTAGAAACAATGCAATGCAAAAATTTTCATTATTCCTTGAAAAAGCATAATGGCATTGCAAACAATTTTGAAAATGAATCTAAATTGTTTATAAATTATGATAGCTTAAAAAAATCTAATATTTAATTAAATATTCGGAAAATAGAATTAATAAGAGATTACCATGTAATAAATTGATTAATTATTAGATAAAATAGTGTTTAGCTATATGAGTAGATACATTTTTGAATATATTTGAAATTTTTCTTTACTTTTATGTGTTATTGTGAGTATTAGTTGTTTTTGTTTATTTTTAATATTATATTAGATGATATTGTAGATTAGTATTTTAATTTTTCAATTTTTTAATTTGCTTTTAAAATTTTTATAATTGACTTTTAATTTATTTTTCATATTGTTTATATTTATTATAATTGACCATAAATTTAATATTTAGTAATTATTTTATTACGATTTCTGTTTTAATGAGCATGGTTGTTTTTAAATTTAAAATTGAATAGAGTATTTTGATTGAAAGGAAATGAAAAATTAAATTATTTTGTTTGTTTGTTGGTCATTTGTTTCTTAAGATTATATATGTGTAGTAAAAAAACATTTCTATAACATATGTCTTTTATATTATTTTATGTTTTGATTATTATTTAAATTTCTAATTTTTTTAATTGTGTTTTTAAACACTGAATATAAGTAAAAGAAAATAAAAGATGAGACACAATTTATAAGAATTTTTAAATTCAAATAAAGGATGAAAAAATTATAAGTTTTTTTATTATAATAACAGTTTGTTATTTTTATAGTGATAAACTACTTTTAGAGTTTTTAGTTTTACACAAATTGTAAAATAAAGAATATATTTAAATAGAAATGACACATGTCAATTAGTTGAGTGCCACATGGCAGTATTTCAAAGTTCATTTAAAAAAAATTAGAATAGATAGATATATATGTTTTAATCATAAATTATTGATATCATATTTTTTTCTTAATCATATTATGTTTCTTAATTTTCCAAGCAAAACTATATTTATAAGTTTTTTTATTATAATAACAGTTTGTTTCTTTTTTAGTGATAACCTACTTTTAATCTTTTTAGTTTTATACTAATTGTAAAAAAAAAATATATAATTAAATAGGAATGACATGTGTCAATTTGTTAAGTGCATAACAGCATTTCAAAGCTCATTCTAAAAAACAACAAAAAAATATTAGAATAGATATATATATATATATATATATATATTTTAGCCATAAATTATTGATATCATATTTTTTTTCTTAATCTTGTCATATTTCTTACTTTGTCAAAGTAAAACTATATTTTTAACAGTGAAACTTCCTGACCAAAAAAAAACAGTGAAACTTAAACTATTTATCAATAAATAATAAAAAGAACTATTTTAAAAAAAACTTAAACTATTTCTCAATGAATAGTAAAAAGACTTAAAAAATGACACATGACAATTTCTAGAGTGTCACATTGCAGCATATCAAAGTTTATTCTGGAAAAAAAAAATCTTACTATATTAATTGTGTTTAGCTATAGAAGTAGCAGTGGAATTAATCGAATAGAAAAATAATGTAAAATAGATAAATTCTTGAATATATTTAAATTTTTTGTTGACTTTTATGTGTTATTGTGAGTATTAGTTGTTTTTGTTTATTTTCAATATTATATTTCAGATGTATGAGGTGAAGTCTAAGGACGGCTATCTCTGGTCAAAGATGTCAGGTAAGAGCTCTTAAACATCCCGACCAAGAGGATTAACTCTAGATAAAGTCCATGAGACTCATCAGTTGTTCCTCCTCTTATTCCGGTTTTACCAATTTATCTAGCCTTTACCGCTCATCCTTTCGTTTGTCCAACCTCACGACCTCATTTTAGTGAGTCTCACACTACAAAAAATAAGTTAGATAATATCATTAATAAAGTGTCATAAAATTAAATAACTATATTTAAAATTACTTATTAAAAATTGATACTAAATATATAATTTTACATAAATTCAAAGAATTAATATTATTATTAACTTGATTAATATCAATTACAAAAACTGATACTACTACTAACTTGATTAACATCATTTTTGTAAAATTGATATTTTAATATGATTAACATCAATTTTAAAAAACTGATACAAGTTATTAAAATTTACATCACTTTTAAAAAACTAACATAAAAATATATGAATTTACATCAACTATATAACTGAATCATTTGACCAACTAGCCTTAGTATCAAATTAATTAAATAGTTTAAAATTAACATCAATAATAAATGATATTAATATTTGTTTCAATTATAAAAATGATACAGACAAATTTTTTACTAAACAATTATTTTTCCTACATCACTAAGGAAAGATAACGTGTATTAGTTTTCTCCTTATCAACACAAGGTTTTTTTTATGTTAAATCATATATATGTATTTAAATATATTCCTCAAAAAAAGAAATATAAAATGATTAGATATCTTAAATTGATAATATTATAAAACCATTAACACAAAATTTAAAATTTACATAAATGTATATAATAATAGTATCAACTAGAATATATAATATATATAAATTTACATCAATTGTTATAACCGAATCAAATAGTAACATCATTTATAATAACTGATGCAAATATTTACTTCAATAGTTCAATTATATTAACTGATGCAAATGTTAATATTTATTGCAAGTGATATATATTAACACTAATTAATAAAAATGATAAAAACAGTTGCATTAATCATGAATATGATATAAATAATTAGAATTACCACTTTCAGAGTCATTTAATTAAATGATGTAACTGAATTTGTATCAATTATAAAATAATATTAACAAATAAAATAAATAATACAATACACATAATTTTTTATAGTGCCACGACTCTTGTACGGATTCTAGCAAATTTTTTGTCCGCCGAATAGGTCTGCATTCTAGGAAGTAGATTACATGCCCTAGCGCGAGACTCGTATAGTGGTTTAGAGTGTCCACAACGTTTACTACTTATTAGGACAGATTCGAAATGATAGAGATTCTGATGAATAGAATTTTTTCTATCTAAAATACTATTTACTATGTGAAATTAATGAAATATATATTAGTTATTACTGTATAATATAAAAAGACTATATATTTATATATAGTTTTATAACTTTTTATATTATTATTTTTATGAATTTACATAGTTTCTCATTTCATTTTGTTTTTTATCATATTTTAAAATAATACAAAAATTTATATTATATTTATATATATATATATAAATATATTTTTATTGTAGATGAAGAATTTGAAATAAAAAATGATACTAAAGATGGTACTTAAAATTATAATTAGCTTACTTTTAGTTTAAAAAATCGTGCTTGTCCGTATGTGCGATCGATCACCTAATATACTGGACTTGATGGAAGGCCGTAAGTGAAATGGGGATAATGATTCGTCGTCTGTCGACAATGAGGCGTCTAGAAATCATCAGTGTCACCAACTCCGCTGGCGTCGCCCCGGCGCTACTCTCTTCGACGGCGGCCTTCGCCGAAAACCTAGCGTTACCCTCCCCCCTCCGCAACCACCACCGTCTTACCAATTCCATTCGTTTCCTCGAATCCCGAAGCCTCGTCACCTTCTCCTCCTCATGCCTCTCTTCTTCTTCGGCAGCTTATCTTCCTACACTCGACGAGTTCTCATCAACTACAAGTTAGTACTTTGATTCAAGGACTGTTTCCGTCCCGGATTTTGCTGAGGAACGTAGAATTTACCGGTGATTATTTATATCTGTAAGGTTCTGTAGCGAGAGATGATGATAACCAGAAGGTAGTCTTGAAGGGTATGAGTTATGCTGCGCTTCAAGTACGTTCTTCAATTCTCAGTCGTTTCTTCAATCTAATTAGTTTGAATTTCGTAATTCTGGTTCGATTTCTCCTTTCTGGGTTGCTTTCAGCCAATACTATAATTAGAGATTGTTGAATAATGTTTCTATCACTTAGTGAACAATGCCTGATTGATTGAATCTCTCTGGAACAAATGTTGAATTGGGTCGATTTCTTGTAGGAATGGGTTGAATCTCATGGGTTTCGACCGGGACAAGCTATGATGCTGTGGAAGAGATTATACAAAGACAACGTCTGGGCAAATGATGCTGATGAGCTTGAAGGTTTTGTGTACTGTTATGTCTCTCCCCAGAAGATTTTATGATTCAGCAATGCCGATTGATTTTAAAGTTTATGCGTCCGTTCTTATAGGCCTGAACAAAGATTTCAAGAGAATGATCAGTGAACATGCCGAGTTTGGAGCATTATCTTTGAAGGATGTTCGTTCGGCTTCAGATGGAACTAGAAAGGTGAATAGATTCATTTCTGTTTTTCCAAATCTTCGTAATTTTTTGTGATGCCAATGGACTGAGGAACTGTTTATATATCTGAATTGAGTTTTGGTGAATCTTCTCATTGATTCATAACTCGCAGGATGTTGCAGATTCTGTTCACGTTGGATGATGGACTTGTGATCGAGACAGTTGTTATACCTTGTGATCGTGGCAGGACAACAGTTTGTGTCTCGAGCCAAGTGGGTTGCGCAATGAACTGTCAGTTCTGTTACACTGGCAGGTAAAGCAATGAAGTTACAATACGTAGAAATCAAAATCTCTTGAGCCTGAGTCTCTTTCTCGGATTTGCGATTCCTGGTGTAATGTTTGTAGTTTATCTGCTTTTTGCAGGATGGGTTTGAAGAGAAACCTCACTGCTGCTGAGATAGTTGAGCAGGCTGTTTACGCCAGGCGATTGCTTTCACATGAAGTTGGGTCAATAACAAATGTCGTATTCATGGTAATGCATGTTCGCTAGACAGATCACACTTGAGGTCGAACCCGTTTCTTCAGTTTCATGATGTGTTTTGTAGGGAATGGGAGAGCCATTTCACAACATTGACAATGTCATCAAAGCTGCAAACATAATGGTAGACGAGAATGGACTTCACTTTAGTCCCCGCAAGGTCACAGTCTCTACCAGTGGCCTTGTTCCTCAGCTGAAGCGGTTTCTCCGTGAATCGAACTGCGCTTTGGCAGTCAGTCTGAATGCAACAACCGATGAGGTTTTTTTCTTTCTCTTCACTCATCTCTTTAAGACAGCCATCGTCTCATGGTGTATGGTCTGACCTCATGAGCGTGGACTGTGCAGGTCAGAAACTGGATCATGCCCATCAACAGGAAATACAAGTTATCTTTGCTCCTTGAGACGCTCAGAGAAGAACTCAGTTCAAAGCACAAGTACAAAGTGTTGTTCGAATACGTGATGCTTGCAGGAGTGAATGATAGGTGAGTGAAGAGACCCACCGTTTTAAGCTCCCTGCTTCGCAATTTTCTCCACTAATAAAATTACTGACTAAATTGTGTGCAGCATGGATGATGCAAGTAGGCTAGTGGAGCTTGTGCAGGGGATTCCATGCAAGATCAACCTTATTCAGTTCAACCCACACAGTGGTTCTCAGTTCGTACAGACCGATGAAGACCAGATGATCAAGTTCCGTAACGTTTTGGCCGGAGGAGGCTGCACCGTTTTAATGCGGTTTAGCCGAGGCAATGATCAAATGGCTGCATGTGGGCAACTTGGCATGCTTGGGTCGGTTCAAGCACCGGTTATGCGGGTGCCTGAGCGGTTCCGCACCGCTCTAAAAGCATCAGTTTGATTTTTTTTTCGAAGTGTCAAGATTAGGACAAAGAAACTAAAAAATCCACAATGTTGTAACATGACACTGAATATCAATTTTATTTTATTTTCTTCAAAAGCGGCGACCACAATGATTATAACAAAAAATGTAAAGTGGGTTACAACTTAACTTATGGGATATGGAGCCGATTTTTAATTCTACTGTTGCCCAAAATGAAAACCTCACTTTTTGTAGCGCCTATACAAGAGAAAAACCTTAAACTCTGTTAGAGCGGTAAGCAATGTCTTGACTTGGAACCTGCATTGTCATCAGATGTTTTTTGTTCTGTACTGGTTTCTTCTGTCTTGTCATTGTGGCAACCTGTCTGATTACTGACTCGGAAAAGATTGATGAGTGTGTTCCTGATTTTGATTCTCAGTGCGGAGGCTTCGTCAGGTCTGAACCACTTCTTGTCAAACTAGATAAATCGAAGCAACATGAGTTTATACAATACATATGGATTTAGTATCAGGAAGAGAGTTCTGAGATCACTCACCATACTCAAGTCTTTCCTTTTCAGCCTTTGAGGTGCCTCTTTGATGAATCGTTTGATGAAGAAGAGAACAAACGGACCACAGTCAAAATCGTTCTTCTGTTGCGGAACCTGTTTACACAAAGAAAAGAGAATACCATCAGAAAAGTTAACCCGCTTTGTGTGGTTCTAGTGTGTTTAAATAGTCAGGTTTCAGTAGGAAACAGTCTAAAGGAAAGTTACCTGTATATCAGCTTCAATAATCCTCCGTGGGAGGTTTCTCCACGTTTTTTCCGAGATTGGTAAATCTAAGGAATAATCATCTTGATTTAAATAGTTCCATTCGTCTTTTAAAAACCTGCAAAAAGTTTACATATTTCAAACCACTTAAATATCATCTTGAAAGTTTGAAACCATATATATATGCATAGAAGATTAAAGCTCTACCTTTTGACATTTTCAACAATTGATCTTTTAGAATGAATTCCTAATGAATCCAGGTGAAGTATAGTCAATCCCGATTCATCCTCCTTGTCTGGAATGCTAACTATCACTAGGCTCCAGTGGAGACTGCAACATCAAGAATCATGGTGAATACATATTTTCTTTAGAAACCTTATCAAACAGTCTAAACATATTGTTTTCGATTTCATTTGCCACTGAAGCTGTAACTACAGGAGTAAAAAGGAAAAAAATACTTACTCTTCATGTATTGGTATAAATATATACGCCTTACGAAACAGATCAATTCCCTTCCACCAACGCCTGAACTTCACAAAAAATGTATCCTTGTCATTTCCCTATTTTATAGAAATGAAAAGCCACTGATTAAGATGTAACAAAGATTGAAGATGTGAATCATGCGAAGCAAACACAGTGCACTGGAAAACCATTGATCACCTTGTACGTAACAGCATCACTAAGCTTCTTGTAGAAATAAGTATTGAAAAAGTGACAATCATCAGAGATTAGCTGCTGCTGCAAGAACCTAGCCAAAGAAAACAAAGGACAATAATGACATTAACAAAAATTTGGATGGAATTGAAAAATGTAGACAGTACAATACAAGATAACATATACTGCAAAAGTCTATCGTTTCAGGTGAGGACTCACCTGATGTAGAAATTCATCACCGGCGATGTAAGAAATTCTTGAGGCGCAAGGCACTCAAGATCTTTAAGACAAACTTGAACAAAGTTCGGATCATCCCTGAATCAGTGAAGAGAAACATTATTGAGAATTGCGGTAAGTAAAAGCCTATATCAATACTGAGCTAAATTTACCTTGATGGGTAACATATCTCTTCCGGTAAGCTGCAGGATTCACCAAATATTAGTAGGTTATGTACAGCCGAGATAGTAACTTATAAACACAGAACAGAGAGTTTTTACCCTTCAGGCAGTTCAACAGCTTGCTCTGACACTGGTGCAGGCTGAGTTTCTTCTTCATCCACTTTAATTACTGTACCGTCTGATTTCTACAGTTTTTGAAGAGAATGTTATCAGCAAGTTAGAAGCACAGCATAGCAAATGTCTTAAGAGTAAGGAGAATATTAGATAAGCCAAAGAAAACTGAAGTCTTTTGTAAGGAATTCATAAAAATTGTTGGTTGGAAAATAACAAAAGATCTATGCTCTTGCTCGAGTATATTTCTTCAGGGCTATAATGATTGCATACAAAAATGCAATATATGATAACAGTAGTAAGCAAGAATACCTTACGGCGCTTTGAACTCTGTAATTTATATTCTTCCCACTCCCTATGAGAGAAAGAGGATGAGAGATTACAATACAACTCATTATCTTCTGTGTCAAGACGGCATCTCACAACAAAGCAGAAACAGAAGCAGAAACAGTAGGTAAAGGAGAAAGGAAAAGTACCAAGGAGTTTCGTGGCCATTAGAGTCGTTGTTATCATCGTCAAGCAGAGAATAAGTGGAAGAATCCTTGGGCTTTTTCTTCACATAAGATTCCTTGGACTTCTGGTTCCCTTTCGACCCTTTAAATCCAGAATTTAACTGTTTCCCACTGTTCTCAGCTTTCCCAACGTCTGGCAACAACCGCCATTTGTTGTTCGACCTTGTCACAGTCTTCTTATCAGCCTTCTGTTTTCCACTTGCACATCCCAAATCTTCTAGTTCTTTACCAAACGCCTTCGTTGGCTGAGTATTTTTATCAGCCTTGTGTCTCCCATTTTCACATCCCAAGTCTTCTACTTCTTTACCAAACGCCTTCGATGACTGAGTATCCGTCTGCTGAACATATATAACAAAGCTGCATTATGAGCTAGCTATCTTTAAAAAAAGTTTAAAATTGGTATAATGTAGAAGCTCCCATACTTTCGGTTTACTAAAAACAGCAGCAAATGTTGACCGTGAAACTTCTTTTGAGTCTGTATTCCCTTGTCTAGTGGTGTCTTTTGAGGCTGCAATCCCTCGCGCAAACACAGTTGAACCTAAGTGAAACGTGGTGCATTAAACTAAACTCCAGAAAATTGGGAGATGAATTAAAAAAAAAAACAAACTTTAGAAACCAATCACAAAACTGAGACTCTAAGCTTTGCAAATGCGAATGAAGTCGAACTCCAAGAAGATCTTAGAACAGGACAAATGTCGAACAAGATACCTGAGCTTGTCGCATGCATTAGCGTCGAAGGTTTGTCCTCATCCTGCAAAAAACGAAAGAGACTTATGGCATTATGATCAGATGATATCAACTCTCAGATAACCATTTCTATCATAAAATCCCTTTTGATTTACACAAACTATGAATGTTCTGTGCCTAGTAGTTACAATGACATTGACTATACGCATACATGAGCTCGAATCTAGCTTGGGAAGATAAGAGAACCAACACTAAAAGATCAAAGAAATTTGCAGCCAACAAGAGCAAAAAAAAAAAAAAAAAAAAGCTTTAGCAGAAACTTGAAAACAAAAAACACAACATTGTAACATCGATCATCTCCTTATCTAAAATTTAGGTTTATCTTCTAAGCATCAAACTCGAATTCCATTAGATAAGCTTCTTCATTATACACAGCGAAAGCAAACTCTTCGAGCAAACCAAGACAAAGATCCCAAAATTATATGCAATTGAACGAGAATGCAAACCATTTTCGAGCGTCGTAAAGCCCTTCGCTGCTTCTCTTCTTCGAGGCTCGCGATTTTGAGGCGGATTCTCTCGCCCTTGTCGGGTAAGCTCGGACCTAATTTCACGAGGTGCGATTTGTTCCGCTCCAGCTGGTCCTCGAGGGCGTGATCGGTTAGTTTTTTCTGACAGTCCATCTGATCGCCGGAGAAAATAGTTGACGGCGGTGGTGGTGGCGGAAGAGTTTTGGTGCTAACAATCACCAGCTTCGGCACTTCATCTTCCTTTCCGCCTCCGTCGTCTTCTTCCATCACCGTATTCCAATTAATCTCGAAATCTTTCTCTTTCTTCTCCACAGAATCAACCTCTATTACTTCAATATTCCTCCCCTTCGTCATTCACAAACGGAGTTTCTCTTTCGGCTTTAGTCGCGCTCCCCATATGTCTGTCTATTGTTCCAGAATTTTCACTATCAGTTTCTTTTCCATATGTCTTCTTCATTCCCAAATAAACCTTTTTTATTTACTTTAATCTTTTGTAATTATTTGCTAGTAATTAATATTTGGGAAAATAGGTTAACCAAATTTAAATAAAAAACCCTAATTTCTTTTTAGTGTTTTAACATTCTCAAAAATGTTAACAAGCATAAAACATAATTTGTTACAAGTTCAATTCTAAATGACAACACATTGAATTGTAACCATCTCTCTACTGAAACCACAAGACCTCCCTGACTTTGTTACTCTCAGAATCATCAACATATATCACTTGGTTTCTCAACATCTCTATAATATATACTAGAACATCTTGAAATACTTTAGCATAAAAGCTCTCTCAATATGTCTGGTGGAACTCTTAAGTGTGTAACAACACATGTTTATTGGTGTCCATGTCACTTTTTCGTTATGTTGACACTCGTTGTGGTGCTAGACTAGCTCAGGCTCAGCACATTCACCACAGCTACAACAACATCTCTAGTCTCTCTTTCTTTTTTTGCACAAACACAAACCAAACTAAATACCCCAAATAATGAAAACCAACACTAACAAAAAACACTGATCCAAAGGGTTTACATAATCCAAAGCATTAGTCCAAATAACACAGGAGAAAGGAGAACAAAGAAACCACCAAAAACCAAAATGAGAAGTGTTCCAAAAACCCAAAAGAGTGGCCTAGATTTGTGTTTCTACTCCCCTCTGAAGCCACCTTTAACACTTTCGATTTTCTGTGCCAATTAGTACCGTCTCATAAGCATGGTGAGCCACTTGATTTTCTTCTCCTGTTTGAGAATATGAATTTTATATAATATTATACAATAACATTGACAGTTTAGTTTTTTAATTAATTATACAATTTTTATTTAATTATTAAGAAATAATTTATTTAGTTCCAAACCGATAAATTTATAATTCTATAAATTAAGAAAATATTGAAATCACAATATTATCAATTTATAAAATTTTCACAGTAATTAAATTAATTGATTTAAAACAGACAAACTAAAAAAAACATGAACAAATCTTGCTGAAAATTTGATACTATATATGCTAAATCAAACATTAATTAAAAAATAAACAATTAATATTGGTATTATCATATTATGATTTTTTTACCAAAAAAAGTAAGCAATAATGCTATATACCATATTTGTCATCTAACAATCATATATAAATTAAATCATAATGAAATATATCATATTTTCTTATATAGTAAAACTGATATTGAATAATATATATCATAATAATTTTAGAAATTCATCATTTTCCTTTTAATTGATGTTTATGACGAAAATAACATATATTTTTAATATATATTTTTGTATATGTTATTATAAATTTTTAAAAGATATTATATATGTTTCCACAGTTATTTTCATGCATGCTATAATTACAAAAATATGTGAATAAAATTATTATGACTTTCTTTTATTTGTTCTGATTGATTTTTGAGAAAAATAAAATATTATCTTTAATTATTCTGTTGTATTTATAAAATATTTTTTAATAAACAATTAATAAACATATTTTTGAGAAAAATAAAATATTATTTTTAATTATTCTGTCATATTTATAAAAATATTTTTAATTAATAATTAATAAACATATTTTCTAATAAAAGTAGTAACATTAGTAAAGTGTTATATATTTTGTTATGAATTTGAGAAAAATAAAATATTAGTTTTTAATTTTTCAGTTGTTTTATAAGAATTTTATTTTTATAAACAATCAATAAACATATTTTTTAAAGTAGTAAGCATTAATAATAAGTATTATATATTTTACTATGAATGATAAAAATAGTAAACATTAAAAAATATTATATATTTTATTATAAATTTATAATAAAATATATGGATAATATTTTAAAAATATTATATAATAAATTTTGTGTATATTATATTTAGCATTAAACAAATTTTATTTTATTAAATTATTAATTCTAATATTATTACCTTTGAATTCATTTAAAAAATAAAATATAACATATTTATGGACCTAAAATATACAATGACATATCATGTAATTAATTTAGTAATCTAAGTCTTTTTTTTTTAAATAGCTGAGAATGAATATTAGGTTGACACATCAGCAAAATGGCATCATTGTAATATTCATACAAATTTAAGATTTCTCTTTAAAAAATAATTCTCTTTTAATATATAGGAGATATAAAATGTTATTTATACGAAAGCCTAAAAACATTGAAAACCCATTACATAACTAAAATAGGAAAAATACATAACTATATTAATATTTATGATTATGCGATGCATCAACTGGCCAATAGCTCTCTATACCAAGTGACAGCGGAAGCTACATCTATCATTTACAAGAAATGAGTAATCAGACATTAATAAATCAAAAACCTGGCTCTAGGATAAGAATTTAAAGTCGCCCTATGGACTTTTTTAATACCAACTGATTTGCCTAGTAGTTACCATGAGTACTATGAATCATACACATAGTCTAGCTTGGAAGATGAGAGAAAGAACACTGAAGACAGAGACAATTGTAATCAACAAGAACAAAGCTTTAGCAGAAACTTGAGAAACCCCAAGCATTTGTAAAATCGATCCTCTCCATATCTTATGGTATCTAATAATTTATTTTTCACGCATCAAACTCGAATTTCATTTAATTAAGCAACATGGTTCAAAGAGAGACAGGAAGCAAACAAAAAATTAGTATCCAACTGAACGTGAATGTGAATGCAATACCATTTTCGACTGCCTTCGCTTCTTCTCCTCTTCGAGGCTCGCGATGTTGCGGCGGAGCATCTCACCCTTGTCGGATAAGCTCGGACCTAATAAATTATTAAAACAAAAATATATGAATATAGAGATTAAAAAAAAAAACTTTCTTACCCGGCCGACCTCTGATTTGGTGATTAATTCTATATTAAATTTGATGATAACATGTAGTACTAGTATACTGATCTGTACTAGTGAATCAGTGATGTTCTTGTGTTATTACCTAGATTCAACAGACATAATGTATGTTGATGAAAAAAAGTCATAAACCAATTGTTGGATACAAGATTCATCTTCGATAAGCATGAACAGAATGGAACATAAAACGAAAACAAACTACAAAATAAATTATACTTTTTAAAAGTCTTGACGGTGATTTGAAAACTGAGGTTTAAAACTCATTGTTTTGGTTCAATTAACACGACATGCATTACACATGTGGTGGGTTTTCAATTTCCATAGATGATAAATACTTTGTAAATTATGGTAAAGTCTGAGGGTTATTTTGTTCAACTAAAATCAAAAAACGGATATTAATCAAACCATCTAACATTTTTGTAATTGTATCTTCACATTTCAGGTTAAACAAAACTGGAAACTTATTTGAGATGGTCATGAAGCAATTGTTTTCTTTAAGTGTTTTCTTTTTAAATTTGTCAAAAATTGGTTTTTTTCTTACATAACTGGGTTAGAACGCTGAAACAAAAAATGGATTAGAACATGTGACTTTGGATATATGAATCTAGAAAACTCATACAATAATTCATTTTTTTTTTATCTTAACTGATTTAATGATTCAAAATATCTAAATTTTAAAGTTATTTAAATTTCGCCAAACTTGTAAAAGAATTATCCTAAACTAGTATCTAGCCTGCATGTTGTGCATAATAGGTTCAATGTATATTTTTAAAAAAATATATATTTCATTCATTCCATTGTGATATGGTCGTCAAATAGTATTTTAATCGACAGCAAAGAAATATGACATTGATTTCTTAAGCTTACAAGCAAATTAACTCCAAACTCATATAATCAAGAACAACCTCAATTTGTTGGATCTTATTCTTAATTCTTTTCTCTTTTTAAAATAATTAACATCAACATCTGATTGTGACATAGCAGATTTACCAAACCATATACCAGCTTCACAGTAAACTAAGTTTCTTTTTTTACTGGTGAGCAATAAATTATATTTGTAAACCGGATTTACTGAAAAATAACACACACAACTTTGATCTAAACAGTTATATAAATAGTAATTTTTTGTGATTAATTGTTTATTGGTTACAATTGTATCGAGGATCCAAAATCTGATTTATTTTTATCCCAAAATAATATAAAATTTCCAAATCTAGAATGAAATATTTTTTGATTAATATATATATATAGTTTATATGTATAAAATTTATATAACTCATATAAGAAATATGTTTTTTAAAAAACATTAACAAAAATAAAGTTACAAAAATTAGAGTATTTAAAAAAAAATTATAATAAAGAAAAATTGCATCTGATAACCATATTAGAAAATAAATTAATGAAATAACCATAATAAATGATGATTATGATATTCTGTGTATAATATGTATTAATGGCAAATTACCATTTTTCTTTCTTCCTCTTTATTTTGCTTTTTTTCCACATTTACACTCCGTTGTTCTCTATCTTCCTCTTTCTCTTCAGAGCCCATTAAATTCAACATCTCATTCGACCCTCCCAAACCCACACCTTTCTCCACTTGCGGGGGTGGCAACAGCGGCGCATTCCAGCAGCTCTTCATCCCTTGGATAATCCGTGGTGAAGACGGCAAGCTCAAAGCTCAGTTTCAGTCTTCCGCGCAGTTAATCCACGCTCTCGCCCAAGATGCCACCATAGAGAACCCGAAGAAAAAAAAGACGCTTATAAGAAGAAGAAACAACAACCCGCCTCCACCGCCGCATCCGCATCCGCCTCTCCGGCTTCACACTCCGAGCCAAAGTTCTCTAAAGCGGCGTGTATGTATTTCAACTAGAAATTCAAAGATCCTCTTTAGCGCTTGAACAAGGTTGTAGCTGCTGTTGGAGGTAAACATCACCGATAATCGCTCTCCTCTATTTCAGTTTTGAAATTTTCTCCAAATGATGTAACTTTTGTAATGTATCATAATTTGTCTTTATTTTCGTTGGATTTATATTAATTTTAGCTGAATTTCTTGCTGAAATTGTTTGATTGTTTTGGAAAAGTGATATAAATTTTGTTGTTTTGGAATATCTTATTAGGTGGATTTTGGTTATAATAACTAAAGCAATATAGTACTAGAAAATGCTAAATTTATAGTATAGAAATAATGGAGTTGAAGTAATATAGTGCAATACTATTTTTTCACGGTTTTAATTAAGGCAGTGTACATTTTTTATAAAATTTACAGACGATTATTATTAGAGAAAAACTTGTGGGCTTGTATTAACCAGAGCAATGATAGACGAATGCAGGCCAGAAGTTGAGTGGCAATGATGTTGTTTGTCAATCAAGAACAGCTCCGGCCCAATGATATTGGGAGCCCTAGGGCAAAAAAATTTTTTGGGCCTACTAACATATAAATTTCACTAAATTTTGAATATTTGGGCTTTCTAATATAAAAATTTACATTAAATTTTAAAATTTTAGGTTTTTTTTAATAAAATTTTTATTAATAAATACTAATTTAAATTAAAAATATAACTATTTGGGTTTATTTATTTTAATACGAGCCCTATTATATGCAGAATTTCAAAAATAAATGGGTTAGGCCTCTGGGCGGGTGCACTTCTGCCCACCCCACTTGAGCCGGGGCTGATCAAGAAGCTGAAACAATATAATATTATACTACTTTCCATGTTTTGTCACTATATTATGCAATTATGTGATTAGATGGTTTAGTCGAATTTGTTGGTTGTACTGCAGTTTATCTTAGACTCACGTTCGACAATAATTTATAACTTTCATTTTTAATATTTGCCAAAATAACATCAACACACGTCCTTCAAATTAGTGATTCAAGTTCTATGCTATTATATATAAAGTACAACAACACTATATAAATTACATAGTATAGAATTTTATAAAATATATATCGAAAATACCCAAACATTAAAACTGATTTTTAAGAATTTATAAATTACATCGTTGGATTTATATTTAGTATTTTAAGTTTAAATTATAGTTTTGAGAATTTAAGATTTATTTATAGGATTTAGTTTTATTACACAAATATAATCTAGTATGATAAATAATAGGAGTTGAGGTAAAGTTTGTTGTGCTTTGGATTTAGTTTTAAATTCTTTGGATTCTCGAGATTTATAATAGATTATGACTTGCAAGGGGGTAATGTCTTATGGCATAAGGGTATGGTATGACGGTTTGAATATAATCAATGTCCTCATTAAGTATACTATGTAGTGGCTTGAGTTTAGTTTTAAAATTTGGTTCAAATACTTTATAATTTGGGTTTAAGGTTTAGGGTTTAGATTTTTTAAAAAATTGGTTATTCTATATAGTTTAATAATTTTGGTTTATGTTCAGAGGTTTGGGTATGGTAAATAATAGTTTGTGTTTTAGTTTTAAAATATGTTAAGTTTTTTCTCTTTTTGTAACAAGTTTATACTATTTTATTATATATATGTTATTGCATAAAAATAAAATAGTATGAAATTTCCTTTTATCTCTCTTCCCACTCTCTCTTCCCAGCAAATAAAAGTCAATATATAATTTAGGGTTTTCGATTAGTTTCTTTATTTTTAATTCCTTATGACTATATTTTTAATTTCCAGTCCCGTTATGGTTAGTGGCCAAATTAACCCTATAATAAATATGCTCTTAGTAGTTTTTCTTAGGATTTTTTTTTTAAAATGATACATATATAATGTTACATCATTAGAGAAACAAAAAAACTTTCCTGAATAGTTTATTTTTTTGTTGGTTGCCGCCAACCCCTCATAATATGCATAATCTACTTAATCGCCCATAAATTATAGACCACTGCTTATTCTCACCCAAACAACTTTTTATTTACATATTTTCTCTTCAAATAAAAATAATAATTATGATCAATTTACAAAAATGGTGTTATGGGGAATTATATACAGAAAACAAATTATTTGGGTGAGAATAAGTAGAAATATAGTTTAGGGGAGAATAGGCAGATTTTATTAAGTTCAGAGGTTGAACGCAGTCAATTTAATTCTTAGGTTTTTCAAAATATCTAACACATGATTAGTTTAATTATACCAATAACTTGTATTTGTATAGTAAATGTATATTGCTATGTAAAAATGCTAGCAATATGACAATACAATTTATTTTATTTTTTAAAACAAAACTAACATTAGTCATTTCACATACATAAACATATCATCCCATTGTTTCAAGTATTTGGTTTGAAATACTACTAGGAAAAACTATTTTGGGATATACTTAAATTATAAGACTTATTTACTTGGCATTAAACAACTTAATTAATACAATTTTATCATCCTATTGGTTCAAGTATTCTGATTATAAATCCCTGAAATAAATGTATGTATTATTAAATCAGGCCACTAATAACTCCTAACACAAGTGGGTTAGAGACTTCAGACTAGATGGCGTATGTACATCTTGCACTTAAATTAACAAACATGAGTAATCAGTGGTTAGTTAGAGAATTGAAACTTCTTCTACACCATTCATGGTTCGAGTATTTTGATTTAAAGTGCTAATAGCAATACTGCAGGAACTATATTTCAGGATTTACTTGGCATTATACAACTTATTTAATTGACATTAAACAATTTAGTTAATATGAATTTATTATCCTATTATTCTAAGTATATTTGAATGCTAATAGAAGAAACTATTTTTTGGGATTTACTTTACTTCACACAACTTGTTTACTTTACACTCCTTAATTAATATAAGTTTATCATCCTATTAGTTCGAGGATTTTGATTTGAAGTGTTAGTAGAAAGAAATATTATTACACGGCTTAATTAATATAAGTTTATCATCCTATTGGTCCGAATATATTAATATAAGTTTATAAATCCCAAAAAATATATCTTCCTACTAACACTTCAAATCAAAATACTCGAACCAATAGGTTGATAAACTTGTATTAGTTAAGATGTCTAATGTCAAATAAGGGCATGACTAGTTCAGCCGCTACCATCCTCAAACGCAGTGTTTGCAGGTGGTAGCGTTTGATAACAATCACGGAAAACGCTTTCAAAAGCGTTCAACCACTTTGTACCACTTTTTCCCCTTCAAAATCAAAATCTCATTCCCATTAGCGTTTGCGGTTGAGAGCGGTTGCGTTTGGACAATTAAAAAATACAAAATTAAAAAAAAAAATACAAATTTTTTTCCCCTCTAGAGTAAAGCTTAATTGAAAGAGTTTACATAGTCTTCGATGAAAGTATCGCTAACATTCCTAGGTAATATGTAATGATAAATTAAATTACTTCCATCTGGGATGTTAGATTTAGATAGAGTATCAACTACTTTGTTTAAATCCCTTGTGATCCATCTGAACTTGACGTCTTAGCAACTGAGCCATCTCCAATGCAGAAATTTAAACCTTGGATTAGTAAAGTTTTCCCATATAGCAATGAGTTCCACGCATAAGACCCTTTCTTTGTATTTTTTCCATTTAGTATGTTAACCTCAGGAAAATATCTTCCTTTAAGAATTCGAGCCATTAGATAGTCAGGATGTTGGAGTATACGCCAAACTTGTTTGGCTAGAAGAGCTTTGGTATACTGAGTTTTTTCCATGCATACCAATGCATTCCTTTTCCCCACCAAAAATTTGCTAAGATAGCATTGATATTTTGTGTGATTTGTTTTGGTAACTGAAATACATTCATGGAGAACAACGACATTTCACACACCACTGATTTGAGTAGAACTTCTTTACCACCTTGAGAGAGGAAATTTTCATTCCAACCTTTCGTCTTTGCTGTAACTTTCTCCTTGATGTACTGAAATATCTTTCCTTTTTTACTCTCAAATTGCTCAGGGAGTCCTGGATATTTTCCGCCTCCTCCATCATTGTGTATGCCCAATAAGTTTCGCATCTGCCTCTTGTTAATATGGCGGACTTTACTTCCAAATGTAATGGCTGATTTGTTTAGATTCACAGCTTGACTAGATACAGACTCATAGAGTCTAAAGATATCCTTTAATACTTTGCCTGATTTGGGGTTTGCTAAAGTAAAGAACAGAGAATCATCAGCAAATAAAAGATGGCTTACTGCTGGTGATCTGTTACTTATTTTTATTCCTTGTAATCTCCTGTCGGATGCGGACATCGTCATCAGGTGAGATCGTACTTCTGCACAGAGTATAAAGAGATAGGGTGATAGTGGGTCTTCTTGACGTAAACCTCGTTGGAGTTGTATCAATTCCTCAGCTATGCCGTTAATCAATATTGAATACGATACACTTGTTACACAAGTCATAATCCACCGTCTCCATTTATCTGCAAATCCTAGCTGTTGCATTGTTTCTGAGAGAAATAACCACTTAAGCCGGTCATATGCTTTGGTAATATCTGTTTTGAGAGCCATATAGGATGTAGTTTGTCATTTTCAGACTTTTAAACTGTGGAAAACCTCGTGGGAAACAATGATATTATCTGTTATAACTCTGCCAGGGATTAAAGCTGTTTGGTTCTCATAGACTAAAGATGGTAGATGAGGCTTCAAACGGTTGACCGATATCTTTGAGATGATCTTGTAAAAAACGTTACACAGTTCTATTGGACGGAACTCCGCCGTTGTTGTTAGGGGTGTTACCTTGGGGATAAGACACAAGTTGGTATGGTTGTGATTTGCGTTGAGTGTACCATATGCAAAAAAAAGAATTATTTCTGCCTCCATCATTTCTTGTATGTCTGGCCAAAAGATTTGATAAAAATCTGCAGTGAAACCGTTGGGTCCTGGGGCACGATGTGGACTTATGCTAAAAACAGTTGTTTTAATTTCTTCTCTTGTAACTTCTCTTTGAAGGTCTTTATTCATATCATCTGTTACTCTTTTTTGGAAACAACGAAATATTTCTCCAAAATAGAGTGTCGGGTTCTTAACTGATTAGAACATGGTGGATAGATATTTCTCTGCTACATCCGCCAATTCCTTGTTGCTTCGTTTTACTACTCCTTGATCATCCAAAATTGATGAGATGTGGTTTTTCACTCTTCTAGTTTTTGGTACTGTATGGAAATAGTGAGTTTTAAGATCTTCTTCCTTGAGCCAATTAACTCTACTCTTTAGTTTCCAATAAAGCTCCTCATCAATATAGGCTTGATGTAGTTGTGTTCTCAGATGGTTTCGCTTTGTATTTGTCATGGTTCCAGTTGTAATAGCTGTATCAAGCTGGTTCCGGAGAATGGCAATTTTTTTCTGCAGCATTTGTATGATTCCTCTTCTTCCACTTGGAAATGTATCTCCTACAGTTATGGAGCCTTTGTTGTATTGGTAATGGAAATCTTTCGCCACGTTCTGTATTCTTCCATCATGTAAATACAGTGCCTCTAAATCCCTTTTGATTCATTAACCATCCATCGTATCTAAAGAAACCTCTCCTTTCTTCTATATCAGCAGCAATAAATGTTACTAAAGGTCTATGGTCTGATTCTGCTATTTCTAGGAACTCTGTTTCGGATGCTGGAAGTTGTGTCAATCAGCTACTGTTTGCCATTGTTCTATCTAAACAACAAGACACATCGTGATCCCCTTGTTTACCATACCACGAGAAGCGATTACCTATTGCTCTTAAATCTGTAAAATCATAATGCTTAACCATGTTTCTAAAGTCCTGAAATGTACTTTCAACCCTTCTTCATCATCCTAACTTCTCATTATTCCCTAGTATCTCATTCGTATCTCCCATTTTTAACCAAGGTAAGCCATTTCTATTAGTTGCAATGCGTTCTAATCTTTTCCAAGTTTGATTCCGCAGCCTAGCATTTGGGTGACCATACACCAAAGATAGATAAAAGGTCATTCCATTACTAGAAACTTCAGAATCTACAAGATTTGGAAATTGAGAAAAGAAAGACATATGAACAGATTGCTTCCAAAAGATAGCTAATCCCCCACTTAAACCTAAAGGCGGTCCTGAAACATAATTAGAAAAACCTAGTTGAGCTCCCACATCCAGAATGTTGGTGCAAGCACCGTACCGGCTGAAGGCCAAGATAACATCCCCACAGTGATAGAAGGCCACCGTTCAAAGGAGAAAGCCATGAGGATCAAATTCAACTTGGCAATAGAAAGGATTATGAACGAGCATACCATGGTCGAGAGCATTACCAGGCCGGACGAGAGCATTACGAGCTGGTACGAAGACAGCAAAGTACGGGACGAAAACATCATGTACTATCCCCGTACCGCGGACGAAGACATCACCACCCGAGACGACGACATTACGGACCAGCCCCGTACCATGGACAAGAGCATTACGGGACGACTGACCGGTGAACACAAGGAGATAATAGGCCAAGACTTAGACGACTTTCAAGGCATTCAAAACCCAACTAAGCTCAAGGAAGACCCAGACTCCGAGAGTGGCCACTTCTCAAAGGAATAGTCGGCCCAAACTTGTTCATCATCGAACCGCTCCAAAATGGCAATGCTTAGATGATTGGCGGCCAAGGACTACTTACCATTTTCACACCAAAATAGCAAGAGGCAATGGTAAGCTTGTACATTAATTCTATATATTTCATATTTTCCTTTTCTTTTACACGGAATAAGACTAGTTTCTTTTTTAGAACTTTTCCATTAAACCGTTGTAATCTTTTAGTTTATTTTTTTGTATTTTTGGTTTAGTTTTTACTTTATTTTTAGACCCTACACGGTCGAGGTCGAAGAGCTATTAATAAAAACCCATATGCGACATTGTAGACACAACTTTTTACCCTCGTATCAATAAAATTGGCAGTTCTTCTCCAAGTTAAAGTTTTATTTTGCTTGTCCTTTGCGTGTGTGATTCGCCAAAGCTACAAGCATATTAGCTGTATCAAAGACCCCCTCATCCTCTCTGTGGTGCCAACGATCCCCCAACACATATCATCTTTTGAATCAATGTGAGAGAGTCTAAGGCCAGCACGTTCATTCTCGTCCCATAAGATCCGGTCAGCCGAGTCTTATACCATTTGGTATCAGAGCCGAACGATCCTATATCAGGTGATATCTATCCCTTCCAGTACTGTTTGCTCTTTACATTGTTGTTTAGTTTTTGCTTTAAGAAAACCCCATAAAAAGTATTTGCTTCCGTGTTGTTTGCTCGGTTAAGTTTAGTCATATCTTGGATCTAGATTGGTTTCCTTTAGATTCTCGAGTTGATTATTTTTCTTAGACTTGTTATTTGCTTAGTATTATTCACAAAACCCCCCCCCCCCCCCCAAAAAAAAATTGTTTGGTTTGCTTGTTCTTTGTTATTTTTCGCATAAAAGAACATCTCAAAAAGAAATTTTTGTTTGTTTAAGTTCATCCATGTTCTTTAAGTATTAGTCAAACGATTTTCTTTGGCTATATATAATTGAACTGTGCTTATTATCTTATCACTACTGTGGTGCTTTGATCTAGTGTTGTTTTTGTGAGATACAGGAACATCATGGGAGAAGAAGTCCCCTAAGACGCTGTGATACAGATGTTAGCCGCCTTCCGAGAAGAGATGAGGGCTATGAGGGATGATTTTGGTGCAAGGCTTGGTCGCTTAGTGCAGCCGCCCCCACCACCTCAACCACCCGTACCACCAATACCAGCACCAGCTCCAAGAGCCCCCATAAGGAACTTACGAGAACCCGAAGAGAACATGCCAGAGCTTGAGGATTATTTACCCCCGGACCCCTTGCAACAACAGTTCCAGCGGGCACAGGACCTGTTAAGGAGGCAGCAAGGTCGTGAGGAGGATCCCTGAGAAGGCAATATGGAGGTCAAGTTGACCCCTCCAACATTCGCTGGCAAGTCAAGCCCGGATGTCTATCTAGACTAGGAGAAGAGGCTCGAGTACATCTTTGACTGCTACGGATATGGAGACCGAAAGAAAGTAGCCTTGGCAGCTGCTCAACTAACCGACAATGCTATTACTTGGTGGAACAGGAACATGGCTGAGCGAAGACGTAACCGTTTCGCTACGGTAACAACATGGTGTGACATGAAGTTTCTACTAAGGTCAAGGTATGTTCCTGATACATACCACAAAGACTTACAGAAGCATTTTAGAAAAATAACGCAGGGAACAAGGACCGTGGATGAGTATTTCGAGGAGTTCGAGAAGCTTATGAACCTACTGGAGTTAGAGGAGTCTGTGGAGGCTCTAATGGCTCAATTCATAGACGGGTGACATGAGCGTATTGCTAGAACGGTCGAGAGAACTCAGTACAGCGGAATGCACGAACTTTTGCATCTCTTGGTGCAAATAGAGCAGCAGATCAAGCGAAAGCCCAACTTAACTAACCGGAGCCGAGCTCCCCCACCATGGACGACCAGAAGTTCTAAACATGTGGATAAACAAAAGCTGTGGAGGTTGACCCCCACTTTAAAAACAAAACCCCGGAGCCCCCTAAAACAACTCGGCCAGAGCCTAGTAAGTTCCCTAATACTGTAAGAACTCGTGAGATCATATTTTTTAAGTGCCAGGGACGTGGTCATATGTCCCGAGAGTCCCCTAACAAATGGGCCATGATCTTAACCCCGAGTGGAGATCTATGAATCCCAAGACAAAAGCGATGATGAACCGATGGGGATAGAAGGAGAGGTGGACTATCCTGACACTGGAGAACTACTTGTAACTAGAAGAGTTCTTAGTGCTCTAGTTATGCCAGAAGAGAAGGTGCAGCGTGAGAATATCTTCTATACCCGGTGCACCATCTGCAACAAGGTATGTAATCTCATAATAGATGGAGGTTCTTGTACTAATGTCGCTTCAAAGTATATGGTGGATAAGCTAGGATTGGAGAAAACTAAGCACCTGAAGCCTTACAAGCTAGGATGGCTGAATAACCAAGTCGAGCTAAGGATTACCGAGCAAGTTACCATTCCGTTCAGTATTGGCACGTACCAACACGGAGTAACATGTGACGTCGTACCAATGCAATCTGGGCATCTTCTGCTGGGAAGGCCGTGGCAATTTGATCGGTCTACAAGCCACAATGGGAGGACCAACTACTACTCCTTTACATACAAAGACCGAAAGCATAACCTAGCTCCTTTAAAACCATGTGAGGTACATGAAATGCAAAACCATATGGCCAAGGAGAGCGAGGTAAGTAAGACTAATCTTTTCATTAAGACTAGTGATATTTGTAAAACCATGTGTGCCAGGGACACCATGCTACTAATGGTTTTCAAAGAATGTTTAAGTACAGATACAACTGAGCTAGCACTGCCGAGTGAGCTACAAGCTGTTATAGAACGATTTAAGGATGTGTTCCCTGATTAGATACCAGCCGGACTGCCCCCGGTGAGGGGAATAGAACATCAGATTGATCTCGTACCCGGTTCAGCCTTACCCAACAAAGCAGCGTATCGTATAAACCCGAAGAGACAAAAGAACTTGAAGCAAGTCAAGGAGCTCATGGATAAAGGTTACATTCAAGAGAGCCTCAGCCCGTGTGCCGTACCGGTTCTTCTAGTACCTAAGAAAGATGGGACGTGGCGGAAGTGTGTTGACTGCCGTGCCATCAACAACATCACCATCAAGTACTATCATCCCATCCCACGCTTAGACGACATGCTCGACGAGTTAAGTGGTGCAACAATGTTTTCAAAGGTGGATTTGCGAAGTGGTTACCATCAAGTGCGGATGAGAGAAGGCGAGGAAAACCGCTTTTAAAACTAAGCAAGGGCTTTACGAGTGGTTAGTCATGCCTTTTGGCCTAACCAATGCTCCTAGTACCTTCATGCGCCTCATGAACCAGGTTCTAAGATCATTCATTGGTAGATACGTAGTAGTCTACTTTGATGACATATTAATATATAGCCAGAGCATATCGGATCACATAATGCATTTAGAGCTTGTTTTAAAAACACTTCGAAAGGAAGGTCTATATGCCACCCTTAAGAAGTGCTCCTTTTGTACTGACAAACTTGTGTTCTTAGGTTTTGTAGTAAGTGAACAGGGCTTACAAATGTTGAATAGAAGATAAAATACATTCAAGAATGGCCTACACCGACCACCATCAGCCATGTTCGAAGCTTTCACGGGCTAGCTTCATTCTACCGCTGGTTTGTCAAAGATTTCAGCACGGTATCTGCCCCACTTACCGCTGTCATCAAAAAGAACGTGCCATTCTCATGGGGAGAACTACAAGAAGCTGCATTCAATGACATTAAGGAGCGATTGACGCGAGCACCCGTGTTAGCATACCAGAATTTGAAGTTATGTTCAAGGTAGAGTGTGATGCATCTGGAGTTGGTATAGGAGCCGTGTTACATCAGAAAGGGAGACCAGTAGCCTTTTTCAGTGAGAAGTTAAGCGGTGCCACGCTCAACTATCCCATCTATGACAAGGAGTTATACGCTCTAGTTCGAGCTCTAGAGACGTGGCAAGATTATCTACTCTCAAAGGAGTTTGTTATTCACACCGACCATGAGACGTTAAAGCATCTAAGAGGCCAGACATCACTTAAGAGGAGATACGCTAAGTGGCTGGAGTTTGTAAAGACAATCCCCTATGTGATTAAGTACAAGAAAGACAAAGAGAATATAGTAGTCGACGCTTTGTCAAGGAGGCACGCACTAATATCAACAACGCAAGCCAAGGTTCTCAGGTTTGAACATATTAAAGCATTGTATGAAGAAGACCCTAACTTCAGCGAGAGTTACAAGGAGTGTGGAAAGGGACACTATGAAGCATTCTACATTCATGATGGCTTCTTATTCTATGACAAGCGGTTGTGTATTCCCCAAGGATCAATGAGAGAATTACTACTAAGAAAAGCACATAGCGACGGCCTACTGGGACATTTTGGCGTGGACAAGATGTTAGCCGTTATGATGTATCATTTCTTCTAGCCACACTTAAAGAAAGCCGTGGAAAAGTTTTGCTCACGATGCATTACATGTCGAAAGGCCAAGTCCAGGTCCCATCCCTACGGTCTTTATACTCCTTTACATGTACCTAACGCTCATTGGGTAGACAATTCTATGGATTTTGTTTTAGGTTTGCCAAAGATTAGGCACAAGGACTCGATCTTTGTAGTAGTGGACAGGTTCTCCAAGATGGCTCACTTCATACCGTGTGCCAAGACAAACAATGCCACTCACACCGCTGATCTCTTCTTCAAAGAAGTCGTACGTTTGCATGGGGTTACCCCGGACCATTGTCTCGGATAGAGATACGAAGTTTCTCAGCCATTTCTGGAAGACGTTGTGGAGGAAAATATGTACTAAACTGTTATTCTCAACCACCTAACATCTCCAAACTGATGGCCAAACCGAGGTGGTAAACCGTACACTCTCCACTTTACTTAGAGCTACTCTTGGCAAAAATATGAAAATTTGGTTAGATTGCATTCCCTTTATAGAATTTGCCTATAACCATGCTACTCACTCTGCTTCTAAGTTGTCACCTTTTGAAGTTGTATACGGAAATATCCCTTTGACGCCAATGGACCTTACACCGCTCCCACAAGCCGAACAAGTCAGCTTAAAAGGTCTTACCATAGGAGTGTATGCCAAGAAAATACACCAGCGAGCTCAGGAGAACATTGCAAAGAATACCGGAGAGTACAAGAGGAACAAAGACAAAGGACGCAAAGAAATGGTGTTTGAACCCAGAGAATGGGTTTGGCTACACATGAGGCCTGAACAATTCCCCCATAAGCGGAGCTCAAAACACCAAGAGGCGATGGCCCATTCCGAATTAAGAAGAAGTTCAATAACAATGCCTATACGCTAGGGTTACCACGTGAGTTCAACATGTCCCACAGTTTCAATGTTGCTGATTTATCCCCTATTGATGTAGGAAAAACGGTTTTGAGGACAAAACCTTGTCAAGAGGGAGGGAATGGTGCAAGCACCATACCAGCTGAAGGCCAAGATAACATCCCCACGGTGATAAAAGGCCCAATGACCCGTTCAAAGGAGAAAGCCTTGAGGAGAAAATTTAACTTGGCCGTAGAAAGGATTATGAACGAGCATACCATGGTCGAGAGCATTACCAGGCTGGAAGATAGCATTATGAGCTGGTACAAAGACAGAAAAGGACGGGACGATAACATCACGTACCAGCCCCGTACCGCGGACGAAGACATCACCACCCGGGACGACGACATTACAGACCAGCCCCATACCGTGGACAAGAGCATTATGGGATGACTGACCGGTGAACACAAGGAGATAATGGGCCAAGGCTTAGACGACTTTCAAGATGTTCAAAACCCAACTAAGCTCAAGGAAGACCCAAACTCCGACGAGTGGCCACTTCTCAAAGGAATAGTCGGCCTAAACTTGTTCATCATCGAACCGCTCCAAAACGGAAATGCTTAGATGATTGGCGGCCAAGGACTACTTACCATTTTCATACCAAACTAGCAAGAGGCAATGGTATGCTTGTCCATTAATTCTATATATTTAGTTTTTTCTTTTTTTCTTTTGCAGGGAATAAGACTAGTTTCTTTTTCAGAACTTTTCCATTAAACCGTTGAAATCTTTTAGTTTATTTTCTTGTATTTTTGGTTTAGTTTTTACTTTATTTTTAGACCCCAGAAGGTCGAGGTCGAAGAGTTATTAATAAAGCTCCATATGCGACATTGTAGACACAACTTTTTACCCTCATTTCAATAAAATCGGCAGTTCTTCTTCAAGTTAAAGTATTGATTATTTTGCTTGTCCTTTGCGTGTGTGGTTCACCAAGCGTATTAGCTGTATCAGAGACCCCCTCATCTTCTCTGTGGTGCCAACGATCCCCCAACATATATCATCTTTTGAATCAACATGAGAGATTCTAAGGCCAGCATGTTTATTTCCATACCATAAGATCCAGCCAGCCGAGTCTTATACCAAATGTAGTCATCTTGTTGCTTTGTTTCTGAAAGACAAATGATGTCCGGGAGATATTTTTGATTTATCTCCTTTAGGCGTCGAACTGTCAAGTCATTGCCTAAACATTGACAGTTCCAGCAGGTTGTCGTCATGGCGGAAGAGGTGGTTCAACGCCCACCGTGCCACCATTGTTTTTTTTTATCATCAGCTTCATCTAGGTTGCCTCTGCATTCACCCTTTTCAAGCCTCTTAAAGAAGAGGCTTCCCGCCTTATCACCATCATCAATGAACTTTCTTTTTGCTCTCTTGTTTGCTGTTCGTGCTTCTACAGAAAACTCATCATATGAGTTCTGAATGACATCAAGGTCATATTCATCATTGAAAGCCATAGATTGCATCGATGGTCCACGATATATACCACCCTGGAAATAAGCATCCTCCTCAATGTTTTTGTTTTGAGAGAAAGGACCAATTTCACCTGGTTGGTCAATCGGTTCTTGCTCTGTTGCCTAGATATAATCATCAGGCTCAACATTACCGTGTCGCTCTTGGATGTCTTCTGCTTCCATTGCATCTTCATTAATCTCTTCGATTACCTCTCCATGCGGTCTGTCTTGATGTTCCTCTTGCTGCTCTACTGGCGGATCTTCATCACTTCCTTCATCGTCATGATCATCAATGTTGTTGATAGGGTCAGGTTTTACCCAAATAAAACTACTGCAAGTGCACAGCAAAAGCAGTTGTAGTACAAGAGGTTATCGAATCCCAAGGGAGTATGTAAACTACACTAAAGAGTTCAGGTTTGGATTAAGCTAAGCAATAAGTAATGAATGTAATGCGAAATAACTAAAGTAATAAAAGCAAGTGGGCGTTTTTGAGACTGTTCTTAAAGTTCAGAAAGCTAAAGGCACTAAGTCAGGACAGTTCGCAGGTTGAATCCGAGAGTGTAGAATGCATGCAATCAGGAATGAATTAAAACCGTCTTGAACATGAATCGCAAAGATATAACTAATCAATTCTCATTGCAGAAGTTATCTATGTCTAAATCACAGAGTTTCAAATCTCTTTGCAAACCCTAACAACCTAAACATGCAGTAAAGATCAGGTTCAATTGTTTACAAAACTCCTAAGCCAAATCTCTTTGTACTAGGGCGTTTTGCTCATCTAATACTAGTTCAGGTGATTAATAATGCTCTCACATCTATCAAACAACCTAGGGTTTCGAAATCTAGATGATGTGTCTAAGAAATCGATATGAGTGCAAGCACAGATGAAGAACCAATGAATTTCCTATAAGTTTTTAGCAATTCTACAAACTCTTCTTCAACCTTTTAAAAGCCCTAACTTAACTAACAAACTACTCAGACATGGTGATTTGAGAAAACATCATGAAAAGAATAGATTGCATAAAAGAAATAAGAAGTAGAAATAAAGGAGTTCAAAATCTGCTCTGAAGGAGTCTGATTTGTCTCCCCAAAAGCTCTTCTACAAATCTCTCTCTAAAGCTCTCAAAAATAATAAGATACAAGATCTCTGCCAAAAGAATGGCTGAAAAACCTAATATACAAGCTAAAACACGATCTGGAGCCTTTTTGCAAAAACTGGAACTTCTGGGCCAAAACTGCAATTTCTTCCCAATCTTTTAAAAACAGGCCACGACCTCCTTCCTTGGTGGGTGACGAGCGTCACTAAAGGGGTGACGATCGTCACCATTTGTGAATACTTTCTGCTTCGAGCTTGGTACTTCGTGGCTTCCACTCAGAATGCTCTAAAAGGTTCCAAAATCTCCAATTATGCTCCAGACATGCTATAACCTGCAAAAACTCTTCTAGGACTCGAAAAATACCAAAAAGACTCAATAAAAAGGACTTATATCATGGTTAAAAACCATAAAAACCATGATATATCAGTTGTCTGGATCAGGACCTCTATTTTGTATCAGGCAGTTGCCTGTGTCGTGCATAAGCATGCCACAAGCTTCACAGAAATTGCGGAGTCTCTCATGAGTGAAGCGGAGCATTGTGTTGATGCCTGGGAGAACCGAAAATTTCTCTGAAAACGAAGGGGATTGTGGATATCCCAATCGATACATACCCTCACACACTCGACTTTGGCTGCCATTTCAGGGTTGAACACGACTTTAAGGAGCATTCTAAGAGCCCTACTGATATGAGCAATAACATCATGACTCAAGTACTGAAACGGGATTCCTCTGATTTGTACCAATGCAATGCATTTCATCAGGATTGGTTCCCATCCTCCACCGCTGAAGTATCAGCATACGATCGGCAAAAGCCCACGGTCCTCTCTGAAGGACCCATTCAAGTGCTTCCTCTTAAGAGAAAACAAATTGGAATCTTCTTCCCTCAACGATTCATTCATGTGCATGGCCAACAACTCCCCAGATTTCTGGTAGATTTACGACTGTAGGTCGCATATTTTGTCTTCTTGGTATCATTGGTCGGCCAATGATGACAAAACGGTTCGCCACCATCGCTTGGTGGACTATCTCCGTCGGTAGGACAAAGGGTGGATCCTCTGCTCTGATGTTAATGTCTTGAATTGCTCTTCACAAATTGTATGCCATCTTCCCTCGAGTTAAGAGGAACTTATTTAAAACGAAGATAATCAAGGGAGGATTTCGTTTATGATGTATATTGAATCAATATGCAAACTCCTTTAAATAGTCTTCTCGAAAGTAAACTGTTGTGTGGAAACCGTCATCACGATTGATTGTAGGATCAATCGTGGGGTTGTTCATCGAAGAAGAGTGGTGATCTACCAGGAATCTTGCCAATCTATTGCCGAAATTTTTTAAAATCGTCACCTCATGGGTGAGTGAGAACCGATGTTAAAACCGTTTTTTTACGCCTTCCCAGTCGCCTTTTTTCGTCTCATCACCTTTTGTTTTAACGACCATTGAAAAAATACAAAACTATTTAAAATTAAAATATATAATATTTTATAATAAAATAAAATTATTGAACCAGAAAATCACCACTAGGGATTTAATTAACAGTTATGGGTTTTGCAGAACAAGTTCTTTATTAAAGGCTCAAAGATGAAGCGATTACAAGAGATGGCTTAACCGAAAGGTTATGCCGAAGTGAAAAGAAAGTGTTTGCGAAGTAAACTAGAAAGCATTGGAGTTCTTGGTTTTAGCTCTGCTGCTCTCTAGGTTGTATGAGTTGTCCTTCTTGCGCTCTGAGGTCTTCTTATTTATAGAAATAGGAGGTCGGTTGCTCCGAACTCCTTTTCCTTTTCTCCTTTGGTGAATATTTTCATATTTGCGGTATGAAAATTTCCCTTGTTCTCCGAAAAATATGAAAATTCTCCTTTATACTTGAATATTCCTTAAAGCCTATCCGACTTTTTGGGAGTTTCAAGATTATCTTCAAGGTTTTCCTTTTCAGAACTACATTGGTATAGTCTTCCTAGTCTTGATGGGCTTAGGTTATTGCTAGAGAAAGCCTTTTAGGAAATGTGTTCATTTCCCCTCTAACAATAACCCCCCCCCCCCCCCCCCAGTTCGGCGAGACTGGTTGTGAATCAGGTCAGCGGACTTCATGAAGTTAAGTGGGTTTGATCACTAAGCCTCAGCTCGTCAAGAGCGTTTCTACGCGATGGCCAGCTCGGCCCGTTTTTACGTGGATTTGACACGTGACGCTTCCTTTAATAAATTTATTAAATATTTGACCTATTAGGGTTTTGCTTCGAGCTGAAAAGACAAAAGGTTTATTCGGATGGCAAGTATATGCGAATCTCGACACGCGTCCTTTATGGAAACTGTTGATATTTCCTCTGGTTTTATTACTGGATATTTATCTCTTCGTCTTCTTGTTCCAGAATTTTCACTTTCCTCGGATTCTCTTTGCTAAAATCATTTCTTTGCTGAAATAATCTTCTTTTCTTACCGATCTTCTTCCTCTTCTTCGATTTTTCCAGAAATTTCTCCTTTTGAAAAATGTCAATTTCATTGCACAGTTCTTCTTTTGATGATGATGAGATTTCCTAGCCGAGCGCGCTACGCGAGCCGAGGTTAGCCCAGTTCCTACTTTTTTGAATTCCGGAAGGTCTTCAGGTTATCGAGACGAGATCTCGCCGGATAATTCCGACATAGATTCCAAGATGGAATCGGAGAGTTCTGAGCCAGTGAGCCGGGTCGAGGGTCTTTCGCGAAATATAACGATGTCGAAGCACATGACCGGTATCAAGGACGGGAGGACCTGGATGACCGCGTAAAGGATTCAGGAGCTTCGGTCGAGGTGCTGCTTTCCTGAGGGAGTTGAGCTTTTGCTTCCTCAGGTTCACGAGAGAGTAAGGACACCACATGAGGGTTACTTCTGTATTTATGAATGCAATTTTGTAGACTTCGGCCTTCAATTTCCTATCTCATCACTTCTCCGTTATTGTGAATGGAGGAAGATGCCAGTGGCACAGCTTTTTCATGTCGTAATACGCCATTTCAATAGTTTAGTGGCAGTTGCTCGAATGGCGATGGTGCCTTTTAATTGGGACATTTTCGAAAGAGTCTCAATCCTGAAGAACCGGAGGCTGAATAGCGGGGGATGGTGCCACTTTTACACGACTTTGAAGTACGGCATTGTTGGTGGAGATCCGACGAGCAAAGTCCATGAGTGGGACCGCTTCTTCTTTTATGTAAAGACTAATGAAGCGTCCACCAGCAGCTCCGAGCTTGATCTATTCAGGTCTTGGAGGTCAAAATCTTGGAAGCCGAGCTGAACCTCATTGTTTATTTTCTTATTCCTTTTGGTTAGCTAATTTCGAGATGGTAGTAATGTTGCTTCCCCTTTTATCAGTACAAATCAGCCTTGGGAAGGACCTGTTTGGCCTTGATGTTGACATCCAGAAGCTGCGTAACCTGAGTCAGGAGCTGTGGCCCGAAAAGGAGAAGAAGGGGGCCTCCGAGAAGAAGAAGTCGGCCAATCCGGCCGAGAAGCAAATTAAGTCTCCGAAAGCAGGTTCGTTGCTGGGTAGAAGTAACTTCTTCTTTTTCTCCTCTTCCCCTTGTTTTTTTGAAGCGTGATGACTTATTCGCGTGTTTTCTTATTTTTAGCCGCTAAGAAGATGTCGCAGCCGAGAACTGTAAGGGTGGGTAAAAAGAAGAGAAGGGAGACTCCAATGGTCGAAGCAGACGTCCCTGTGAGCATCCCTTCGAAGAGGAGAAAGACGGCTCCTCGAGTCGAGCCTTTATAGGTGGACTCTGGCGAAGTTGAGCCGGCTTCGGAAAACGAAGGCTTTGCGAGCGAAGTTGCGAGGTAAATTCTTACCCTTGGTTTGTGTTTCATTTTAGCGAGATAACGTGATTTCTGACGCGTTTATTGCACCTTTTTTAGCTTCTTCAGGGGCGTAGCACGGAAAAGGTTGAGGCGAACTAGAGCCTAGAAGGCTACAGGGGATCCTCAGGATAAAGCGGTTTGAGGAACTACTCCTCAAACCGAGGGTGGGGGTGATGGAGACTCTCATTATGCTGCGGCAAGCTGCCGTGAAACCGCTTCTTCGCCTCCCGGAGCTAATGCTCCTCAAGATCCCGGGGTTTTGGATGTAGAAGATACAGGTCAGAAAAGGACCGTAGAAGCCGCTACGGCTCGTAACGAAGCCAAACTTTCATCCAAAGAGTCTGCTTCCTCGGAAGATGTCAATGCTCAAGATACTAAAGGTGCGAACCGGGACGAGACCAAAAATAATGCTCCCGGTGTTTTTACCGAGCCAAAACTAGAGGAAGAATTTCCAGACTACAATCCTCACTATTTTAGCTTGAAATGGGAAGGCGTTACTTCAGCGAAGCTGATATGGAAGTGCAGAAAGAACCCGAGGTAGGGTAAACCTCTGCGGGAGCTGAAGCTGGCGGAGTCGATATCTTTGGCTAACCATCTGATTGCTCAAGTATTTGATTGTTGCTGTGTCTCTTGTTTTGCTTTGTCGCATGCTCTAATAGCGAATCGTGGTACAGGGTTTATGTGCTTATATGTCTGCATTCGCGACGTATGATAAAGATTATTGTCAAGAGGAGATGATGCTGGACGTTGCTTGCACCAAGATTGAAGAGCTTTCAAAGGTTGAGGAGGAGAACCGGCTTCTCAAAGAGAAGTGTTCTCAGCTTAAAGGCTCGGTAGACGTCCTCCATTGGAGGTAGAGGAGTCGTTGCGACTGCGCAAAGAGGTTGCAGCCCTCAAAGTGCGAACTGAGTTCCTTGAGAGGCAGAATGAGGATAATTCGCAAAAGTTCCTTGCCGAGAAGGAGAAGCTTCAAGGTTTTCGCGATGAAGCGATGCGAGATGTTGCTGACAAAGTTTTTGACAATATGGTCTCCTGGTTAAAACCGCGGATAGAGCGGGTTCAAGCGTCGCTTGCCCAGAGAGAGGAGGTCGAAGCTGCCCTGATTGGCGTGGAAAAAAGCGGCGCCATTGTGGCATATATGAAGAAGATGCTTGAAAAGGGATGGGAACTCCCTGCTGGCACGCTCCCAGCCTTCGAGAGAGAACTCGCGAAGTGGCAGACTGCTAGTAGTGCTATCGACGAGATAGATATTACCGATGACGATCTCAGTCTGCTGAGCAGGTTAGTGTTACCACTGCGTGTTTTTGGGGAAAAAGACTTTGCTTTTTGCTCAAGCTTTTGTTATTATTATTTTTTTCTAGCAGATCTGCCAGTGAGGAGATGTTGAAGCAGATGCAAGGGAGGATGTCAGAGCCAAGGGATGATTCGAGCTGAGCGGTGCCTTCCTTTTTTGTTTTATTGTAATTCATTCGGCTTTTGTGTAGCCTTTTATGAAATGACATTGCCCGAAAAGGTCTGTATATTGGAATTTTAATTTGCCTTGCTCTTCTCTCTTCTTTTTTTTTGCAAAGGTAAATCAATGTGATTTGTTTTGAAAGTTTTTGTTATGCGATAGAACTTTTTAGATCGGAATTAGGAGCGGGATATCTTTGCCCGTCTTATACAAAACAACGATCAGGATCGAATACCAAGCTTTTAGGATTCACTTCGGCCTGTAAGGTATGATCGAGGGTCGTGCGAGTATTGTCCTCGGCTTTCGTCTTATCTACTTTGGAAGTAAATAAATCGAACCGAAGTATCAAAGGAGTGGTGATCAGCCACAAATTTAATTTTTGTTTTTTGCTTTTTCGAATCGAATGTTTGGCCAGAACATCGATTCAGCAAGATGCATCGCATAAGGGAAGATTTCTCTACATGCCAAGCTTATTTTCCAAAATAAAAATTTATTAAATTTACAGCTGCATAGGGAGGTTGCCTACGTACCCAAGTCGCGATCAAGTAGTTCTTAGTTCTCTACAATTATTAGATGAGTGTTGTCACTCAGGAGCCAAGCCAGCATTTATTGATAAAATAAAAAAAGACTTAATATAAAAGCTGTGAGATTCTTGCCGAATCTACTCCGTTTGTTTGGCGTCTTCGAGGGCTTTTACCGCATAGAGTCGCACCTTGCGTTCACTGATGAAGCAAGATCTTGCCATCTGCTGATTGCCGCGAAGTGTGAAGATGCTGACCGAGGTAGCAAACTTCATGCATTGATGATAAGTTGACACGATGGCTTTCATCTCGTGGATCCAAGACGTGCCAAGTATGACATTATAGATTGCTAGTTTATCCATGACAGTGAATTTGACAATCTTTGTCACTCCACCGACGTAAACTGTCAGACGTATGGTGCTAAGGCTGAAGAAGGATTCGCTGGCAAAGCCAGTTAGTGGCTTTGGTGCTGCCTTGATGTCTTTATCCTGGAGTCCCATCTTGGTTAAAGTATCTTTGAAGATGATATTAACCGTGATGCTGGTGTCCACCAGTATTTTGGCCACTTCGCTATCATGGATATGTAGCTCGACAACCAGCGGGTCGTTATGCGGGGTGTGCAACCCATGCATATTTTTTAACGTGAACGTGATTGTCAGATGGTAGTCCATGGGGCGAGGAAACTTTTGCGAGGTAATCGCTTTTCGTCCATATTTTTTGATGGCATGAACCAAGTCATCGCAGTTGGGAAGGCCTCCCATGATCATGTTAACCCGCCGTTTTTGCGGAGGGGGTGGATTGTCATGCTCGTCGTCGTCGTTCTCGTGCTCCGATCCCTTTTATTTATCTTTTTCTTCTTTCTTTTTCTCGGGTGAACGACTTCAGCGTCGTTCACCTGAACTGCTTCGGTCGCTGCTTTTACCTTGATCTCGGCGATCCTTGTTGGAGGTACTTTGGCGTGAGTCCTTGGAGTTGGAGCTGCGTGAGTATGAACTTTTGTTCTGAGATCGATCTCCGCCGATGTTGATTTTGCCTTCCTTGTATTTTTTGCACAAGGAATTATGGAGGTGTCGGCAGGCCGAAGTAGCGTATCCCGTTCGCCCATGGAAAGAACAGTAGAGATCGTGGTTATCGTCCCTGTCATCTGAATTCCTTGAAGGATCGCCGCAGGTCCACTGATTCCAGGGCTTCTCTCTGGTGGTTACGATGACATAGGAGGACTGCTTGCCTTTGCCTGCCGGATCCTTGTCTCATGAAGTGTTTGCCACGTCCATGCCGTGCTTCTTAGCATAAAAGGTTTTCTCTTCTTCCATTCGTATAAAAGTTTGAGCTCGGTGGAGTACGTCTTCTATGGTGTCCTTCGGGTTTTTCTGCAAATCTTCTTTGAAAGAGGATTTGAACCATAGACCGTTCATGAGTGCCTTGATGGCCGAAGCTTGCAGGATCTGGCCGTACGCCGTGGCGGCATCCTTGAATTCTTGATGAAATCTTGGAGGGGTTGGTCGTGTTCCTGTATTAGAGTGAAGAGGTTGACCGTCCTCTTCGTGATGAACATAGAATAATGCTTTATAAAGGCGTGGGATAAATCCTTGAAGGATTTGATTGATGCCAGCGGGAGGTTGGAGAACCACTTGAGAGTGTCTTTGCTGAGGTGCTCCACGAAGGTCTGGCAGTGATTACCTTCGAGTTCGAGGTCGGTTTCGAACCGTTGCCTCTTCATGGCGGCGTTGAATTCGGTCAGCCATAGATTTGGGCCTTCTGTCCCGTTGTAGTATGGAAGCTTCAATTTGATTGCCGCGTCGAGGCGTACGTCGGTGATCCTGGAGGCGAACAGGTTGCGTTCAATATCTGATAGAATTGCCGAGATTTCGGGTGCCGAACTGGTAGCGCGATGGACTTGAGATCTGATCGCGTTGATCCGTTGATGCAACTTTGCAATCTCGGAGTTCAGTTTGTCGGTTGGCTCGTCGTTGGCTTGTGCTGTATTCTGAGTATTGTCGCGTTCTGGCGTTTTAAAAACCAGTCGACGTCCGAGCGGTGCGGATCTTGCTGTCGTTGCGGCTGCCAAAGTGATGAGCTGCTCGTCGTACTTCGCCTGTTGAGCCTGAAGAGTGTCCAGCTTGGACACCAGGTTTTATGTAAGCGGGAGTAAGGCGGCTTGGATCGCTGCGACGAGGTCGGTAGCGAGGACGGGGTCGGAGGCGCTCCCGCGGGTGGTGGCATCGTGACAGTAGGGTTGTCGTGCTCGTCGAGAGCAGGTGTATCGGTACGCGTGGTGGTGTCTTCCACGTTGAGAGTGAGGTTGTTGTTATCAGATGGAAGGCTCATCGCTTCGGATCTTTTGTTGCTAGTTGCAAAAATTTATTCTCCTAGTCCCCACATACGACACCAATTGTTGAACCAGAAATCACCACTAGAGATTTGATTAACAGTTGTGGGTTTCGGAGAACAAGTTTTTTTATTAATAGCGCAAAGATTAAGCGATTACAAGAGATGGCTTAACCGAAAGGTTATGCCGAAGTGAAAAGAAAGTGTTTGCAAAGTAAACTAGAAAGCGTTGGAGTTCTTGGTTTTAGCTTTTCTGCTCTCTAGGTTGTATGAGTTGTCCTTCTTGCGCTCTGAGGTCTTCTTATTTATAGGAATAGGAGGTCGGTTGCTCCGAACTCCTTTTCCTTTTCTCCTTTGGTGAATATTTCCATATTTGCGATATGGAAATATCTCTTGTTCTCCGAAAAATATGGAAATTCTCTTTTATCTTTGAATATTCCTTAAAGCCGATCTGACTTTTTGAGAGTTTCAAGATTATCTTCGAGGTTTTTTTTTCAGAACTACGTCGGCGTAGTCTTCCTAGTCTTGATGGGCTTATGTTATTGCTAGAGAAAGCTTTTTAGGAAATGTGCTCATTTTTCCTCTTAGAGCATCTCCAATCTACCTCTATTTTAGAGAAAAATAGAGTTTGGAGGAAAATTCTCTCCAATCCATCTTTATTTTTTCCTCTAAAATAGAGAATGCTATTTTTTCCTCTATATTGGAGGAACTTTATTTCTTCCTCTATAATAGAGATTAACTTTTATATTTGTAAATTAGTCCTTCAAATTTTAAATTTTTTTATTTTTATTTGCATAATAATATAGACATATAATTAATTATTTATATAACTTATTTTTATATATTTAGTGAACATTAATATGATTAAATAAATAATGTAAAATTTGAAAGCATATAATATAATTAAATATGAACTTTTTCATTTTAAATTTAGTTCTAAATAATTTTATAAATTAAAATATATTATGTTTTATATAATGTAATGTGATATTTTTTGTATAAAAATATTTAATTTTAATATTATTATAATTTTATGAAAGTTTTTGTAAAAAATAAAATAAATGAGGTTAATTTATGAACTTTAGAAACAAAAGGTGTTACTAATAAATTAGAAAAAAATATATTCTAATAACATTCTTTTTTAGAGGAAAAAATAGAGGAACACATTTGAGAGATATCAGCCTCTATTTTAAAAAAGAAATAGCAATGTACATTGGAGATGGTCTAACAAAAATAAGTTTGAAATATTATAATTACAAAATATACTTTTTGAAGTAATATTAATTAAGTATTTTTATAGTTTAAAATTGATATTAATTATATTTATAAGATTTTAAACAAAAAGATTTTAAACAAAAAGATTTTAAACAAAAAGATTTTAGGTAAATTTTCTTTTTACCACTAGTAATTATATACATCTAATAACTCCAAGTATTAATATTCAAAAAATCATAATTTTATCTAAACTAAAAAAATAAGAAATAAACGTAAGTATTATGCATATAATATTTTTAGTATTGTTAGTATTTATTATATTGAATTTATAACTTTTTTTTAATAGTAATGTATTTTGTTGTGTTTAATTATATAATATATTTGTATTGTTATTTTGTTGTGTAGTCGTTTTTACATCCGCTCGTCAACTAGTCAAAAATATACTGCAAATATACCGGCTCTTAATTACTATACCAATCGTACAAGTCGCTGGTTAATTCTATTAACCGCAACTATCCACTTCCGCAAACTCTCGCATACGCAACCGCTTCATTTAAACCACACGGCTCTTAAATAAATCCTATAATATCAAGTATATTCGTAAAAGTAGCATTTTCTATTAGTATTTTAAATCAAAATACTTAAAACAGTAAGATGATATGTTTATATATGTGAAATAATCAATGTTAGTTTTGTTTTTTTTATATGTATTGTCATATTGCTAACATTTTTTCATAGTAATATACATTTATTTTACTATACAAATATATATTGTAGTTATAATTAAGCTAATCATATGTTAGATATTTTAAAAAATTTAAGAATTAAATTAACTGGACTCAGCATTTTAAACTTAATAAAATATGTATATTTCTTTTAGACTATAGTTCTACCCATTTTCACTCAAAAATTATTTTTTTGTATATTTTCCTCTAAAACGTAATTTAACCAAGAAGTAATTTTATAAATTGATTGCAATATTAATTTTTAATTAAATTTTGAGGAAATAGATAGATAAAAATTTGTTTAAATAAAAATAGACAAAAAATCTATAGATTGAGACAAATTAAATATAGGAGCTGCAGTCAACTTTTTTTATTTTAAATCACACTTTCGTAATTAGTCAAAAAATTTTGGTTTTTCAAAAAGAAAAATATTAAAACAAATATCCTATGGCATACTAATACGTGTAACAATAATGAAGGTGTAGTTTTCGCCCAAACAAGTTGTAAGTTGTAACTTTTACACAGAGATTAAAGTACAAATTGGGAATTTGACTTCCCTAGGGCAAAAATCCAGATTCGGTGAAGACATTACTCCATTACCGAAGCTTTTACCCAACTAGAGAGACTCCCATGGCCGACGATTCTTCTTCTCCGGCCACGGGGGATCCCAATTCGCAGAAACCAGAGCCCACTACTCCGATTCCCAATCCCAACCCAATTCCAAATCCTTCACCAACCCCACCGCCTCCACAACAACATTCGCAGCCGCAACTCGTTACTCTCGACCCAACCAAGACGCCGCTCTTTCAACCCGGTCCGCCTTATGCGCCGCCTCAGATTCCGGGCTCCCTTGTACCCAATCTTCCGCCGCCGCCACCATTCCGTCCCGGTATGCAGTTCACTCCGCCTCCGAATTTTCAAAACCCTAACTCGGGAGTTCCTCCTCCCGGCGTGAACTCTGGTGGGGTTATGGCGGCTCCAGGATCCATGCCGTATCAATCCCAGCCTGGGCAGCTTCCGAATCCGGCCGGTATGAGACCTTTCACGCCCATGGCCAATGGTTATCCAGGAATTCACGGCGTCGCTCCTCCAGGCTCCATTCCTCCTCCGGGTGGGTTCTTCTATCTCTCTCTACCATTACCTGCTGTTTGCTTTTCAAAAGTTTTGCTCTTTCTGTTTTCTTACTCGCTTATGATGCACTTTAGGCTGTAGAATTGTGTTTTCCTTGGCGTTTGCTTTTCTGTGTATGTTGAATGTGATTCTTAAAAGTAGTGAATCTGAACATATATGTCAATGTAGTGAGATGAGATTAGGGTTGAGGGAGAATCAGAAAGAAGTTTTTTTTTAATTGAAAAGAGAAATCTAGGGAGAAAAACTAGAACAGGGACACCGATGACCGGGTGTTTTCTCATACAGCGTCTTGATTGAGTTCCGTGAGAAAAGTTGCGAGGCGTCAAATATTGGGTTAGGGACTCACTTCTACGACTCCCTTCATTTTGGTATGCGCAACATTCGCTTTTGTTCTTCTTTTCTCTCCTTCATATTGTTTGGTTAGTGTAGCTCTTCTGAAGATAAACACTCTTAACACAGTTTAACCAAAAACCACTGGCCTATAAAGGTTCTTGAAAGAATCCCCAATTTTATGTTAATTTAAGATTTACTGTAGTTTATTAAGAACTTTGAACTTGATGGGTTAGCCAACTGCCAGAAGCAAGCATATGTAGCCTCTGAGTTCTCCTTGGTCTTGGTTTTGAGGTATTGAAATTTCTTCCACATGTTGTTCTTTCTTTTTCCATCCTGTGGTCATTCTGCTAACTGTTGAGATGAAAGCTATTATGATGGGAATATTAGTTTTTATAAGTTTCATGTGGGCATGAGATGATGGGCGTTTCCATATTATCCAAAGATTTTCAGATGGTTTTAGATTCTTATCTCTTTCAAGTTTCTCTATGAGGTACGACTACCTAATGTGGTAATAATGACTACGATACTGGTGCTGTCTTCTTAACGTGTCCTTCAGGTTCTCTGTTCAGCCTGGTGGTATTTGTACTGCCTCCGGTGTCCATATCTAATTTGCTCTAGTTTGTGGTAACAATACAAAATGATTTATTTTTATAATTACGTTTCATGTCGCTCTTGATTTATGCGTATGCCGATTTTTGATTAAGATGTTAAACATCTACTGATGAATTTGGAGAGAATTGTTTTCTTTTGTTTATGCAGGTATCCTCCGGTATCCATCTCCCTATCCAACAATGGTTCGTCCTGGTTATATTATGCGCCCGCCTGGTACTTTGCAACTAGTTCAACGCCCTCCTGTCCCAGGAATGCCTGGTCCTCGTCCTGTAATGCCTCTTGTGCCTAGACCAGCTTCTCTTCCTTTCGTACCACCTGCAGAGAAACCACAGACCACAATTTACATTGGGAAGATAGCAACCGTGGAAAATGAATTTATGATGTCTGTTCTCGAGGTTTGTTATCTTCTTCGCATCTGCTTTTAAGGCTGTTTATGTTGACTTATAGGCACCAGCTTCTGTTTTGTTTTTACTAAGGATTGATCTTGCCATTGTTTTGCAGTTTTGTGGACATGTCAAGAACTGTTTACGTGCGGAAGATCCCACCACCAAGAAACCTAAAGGTTTTGGATTCTATGAATTCGAATCAGCTGAAGGGATTCTTCGCGCAATACGCCTGCTGACCAAACTAACAATAGATGGACAAGAGCTTTTGGTAATCGTGGATCTCTCTTCTTAAATTTTAAAATTGTTTTTGTTCCTTCAAGCAGTCATTTGTCAACCAAGATCTATCTAAGCTTCTATGTTATCTCTTAACGTTATTTTATATGGTCACTAGGTGAATGTTAATCAAGCAACAAAGGAGTATTTGCTAAAGTATGTTGAGAAGAAAATGGAGAATGCAAAGAAGGCCAAGGAAAGTCAAGCTGTAGGAACCGAAGATAACCAAGCTGAAGGTCCTGAAAAAACTGAGAATTCTGCTAGGCCCACCTTAGGGGAGACAGGGAAGGATGGGGAACCAAAGAGTAAAGAAAACATTGATATTGCGAATTCTGCTGTCTTCACTGATGAAGAAAGAGAAGCCGATAAAGAGGCTATGGAGAAGATTGAAAATGCTATTGAAGAAAGGTTAAAGACCAACCCTCTGCCTCCGCCACCCCCACCACCACCTGCTGATGGTTCAGGCATAGAATTTGCTTTCAAATCCAAGGATGGAGACTCCAACACTGACATCGCTCGGAGTGGTCTGTTTTTCTGCCTCCACTTGTCTTTTTTTAAAGAAAAATTGGCTGCCATTTTCCGTTTTACTTCATATCATTTGTCTCATAAGATGTCTCGTTCGTGTAGATTCCGCTGCTAATGATGTTGAGACTCCAGGAGAACACAATAGGCCTGACACAAGTTCACCTGATTGGAGTAAGAGAAATGACCGAAGAAGCAGAGACAGAGGTGAAAAGGACCAAGAAATGGATAGATACGAGAGGGAGGCTGAACGAGAACGAACAAGGAAAGAGAGAGAGCACAGGAGGAAACTTGAGGATGCAGAGCGTGCTTACCAGACTCGTCTTCGACAATGGGAACGCAAAGAAAGAGAAAAGGAGAAGGAACGACAGTACGAGAGGGAGAGGGAGAAAGAGAAAGAGCGTAAAAGGAAAAAGGAAATCCGCTACGAGGAAGAGGAGGATGAAGACGATGATGATTCAAGAAGAAGATGGCATAGAGGTTCGTCAGATGAGAGAAGAAGACGGCGGCTAAGAGAGAAGGAGGATGACTTAGCTGATAGATTGAAAGAAGAGGAAGAGGTTGCTGAGGCCAAGAGGATTGCCGAGGAGCAAAAATTGCAGCAACAACAATTAGATGCCTTGAGGCTCCTATCTGGACAAGCAGCTTTCGGAAGTCAACCGGTTCAGACATCATCACCCATTGAAAACGATCATAACGCAACTCTTCAAACTGTCGGTGAATCTATCCATGAGCAACATGCATCAGGTAAGGAGTTTGTTTGTCTTATTCCTCATTACCGTATTTCTCCTTCTTCTATGTTTCTCCTTCTTCTCTAATGGCTCCCTTTACCAATTGCAGATATTGAACAAAATGGTTCTGGTAATGAAATGTCCATGGCTATTGATAACAATAGCGGATCAGAGTCACACGCTCCCTCCAAGAAATTGGGATTTGGGCTTGTGGGATCCGGAAAACGGACATCTGTGCCTTCTGTTTTCCATGAGGAAGATGAAGACGAAGCACATAAGGATAAAAAGATGAAGCCTTTGGTTCCTATAGATTACTCAACGGAGGAACAGGAGGCTGTGGCCCATGCCGGCTCAGGGAATACACCACCTCATTTGGCTTTAGCCGCTGAATTTGCAAAACGACTTTCGAGTACTAATCCCAGAGAAGAGACAACAGAAACCGAAAAACATAGGAGCAGACGTTCTCATGATAGGCCAACCCACAGGGACAGAGACAGGGAAAGGGACAGGGACAGGGACAGGGAAAGAGACAGAGACCGTGTCAGGGACCGAAGTGACGGGCATAGTGGTCCAACCAAAGACGCTAAAGAGCCTGGTAAAGCAAAGACACCTGATACCAAGAAGCTTATGGATGCAAAACAATTGATAGATACAATCCCAAAGACAAAGGAAGAGTTGTTTTCTTACGAGATAAACTGGACTATGTATGACAAGGTAAGCTTCTCTCAAAACTCCCATATCTCATTCCACGTTTTTCTAGATTGATGAAACCTTTAGATAATTTCTTGTTGCCTTGCCTGTGAGATTCTTTTGATGCTCACATGTTTCTTGGTTTTTAAATTTGAAAAGCACCAATTGCACGATAGAATGAGGCCATGGATCTCAAAGAAAATCATGGAGTTTCTTGGAGAAGAGGAAGCCACGCTGGTAGATTTCATCGTGTCAAACACTCAACAGCACGTGAAAGCGTCTCAGATGCTTGAGCTACTGCAATCGATACTAGACGAAGAAGCTGAGATGTTTGTACTGAAGATGTGGAGAATGCTCATCTTTGAGATCAAGCGGGTCGAAGCTGGAGTCCCGGTAAAACCCAAAGCCTGAAACTTTCTCAAAATGAATTTTCTTTCTTGTTGCTTAGTATCTCAAATTTTTTTGAAGTCTTATTGTCTTTTGAATTTAAAAAAGAATTACCATGTTTACAAGCTTAATGCCAAAGAAGAGATTGAGAAAAATATATATACACATTCTAGTTTACAATATAAATACTTGCAACAGTCGAGAGTTTAAAGCTTCTCTTTAGGAATTGAGTTTTCTATGATGTTGCTCTCTTTCCAATGTTATTCACCAAGTACGTAGAACGAAATTATTAAGATATATGTAGGAAAAGTGTTTGTCTTAGTGTATTTACTTTTACAATGTACAATGGTTCCTTTTACTGAATATATACTGTCTGTTCTTCATTTATTTCCAGAAAATCAACTATCATTACAATACATATTAATATGCACACAGCTCCTCTTTGAAAACCAGAAACTGATCAATAGTATATAAGCTCTTTGGGTTATTAAAAAATCCCAGAGCTAATATGTAAGTAAAAAAGTGTATACATACAAATGAATATATTCATCTTTAGCCTATAAAAGATTGAAGTTAATTTTGGTAGATAACTCTTTGAGAAGAAAAAATAAGTCTCAAAGAGTTGCTGTGTAGTGTGTGTACCAAATAAATCACCAGGCGTGGATAAACCGTTCTCTTTCAAAAGCCGGTTCGGCCGTACCGGTTTTCCTCTCCTGGAACTCATGAATCATTTTGATAAGAGCACTTGCCTTTCTCCCAACTCCACCACACTCGCCGTTACTTAACACCGTGTAAAGCGACCCCATAATCGACGGATCCTTAACGAGTGCCCCAACGACGTCATTTCCGCCGTTAACACACAGATTCAGAAGCAGAACAACACAGTGCTGCTTCGTCGCCGGCGAACTATCCGACGAACCCAGAATCTTCACCGCGAGTTTCAATCCTCCACGACGGAGCACAGAAATCATACCGTCGGGATACTCCGCCATTTTCGCGAGAATCGCCATCGAGTCCGCCCTGACTCCGTCGCCGGATTTCACGAGTTCGAGAAGAACAGGTGTCGCTCCAGCGGCGAGGACACGCCAGTGATTATCGGGATGTTGAATCAACAAACTCCTAATCGCGATTAACGCGTTCCGTTTCGCCGAATCTCCGTAATCGCAACCTTTAACGACTCTCAACAATCCCGAAATCGCGTCCGGGATTTCTCCGATCAATCTGCTGTTATCTCCGAGAGACGATAGATAGAACAGAGAAGCTGCTGCATATTGTCTACTCTCTCTTCTAATTCCTTCGTTGAGAACCTCCACGATGATCTCCAATCCACCACCGTCTCCGGCGATTCGTGTTTTCCCGGAGGTATCCTTCGATAGATTCAAAATCCCAGCCATGGCGTTCTCTTGAATCGTCTGATCTCCCGAACGAAGCATCTTCATCAGCGATTCCACAACACCAGCTTCCACCAAGCAAGACCTATTAAAACTACTCGTCTTGGTGAGAACTCGAATCTCCACTAACGCTTTAACCATCTCTTTTTCACCACCATTGATTAATTCCCCGGCGAGAAATTCCGCCATGAGCTTCCCGGCTTCTTCCGCCGCTAAACTCTCAGGAACAGTCGATTTCTTCTTCGTCTTCTTCTTCTGATCAATCTCTACGCCGTTTTGCTTGCAGTAACTCTGAATCACTTGCTTGACGGATACGTTATCAACTAAAACAGTACTCGCAAGAATCTTCCCGGTCTTAGGGCACGTGATGTTGCCGGAGGAAAACCATTTCTTGATAGAGCTCCGATCATACGTGTGTCCTGTTTCTAAAACCACTGGATCATTCATAATCTCTAGAGAAATCGGGCAACGAAGATCATCAACGTTTAAACCACGATTAAACAAATCCTCTTCTTCTTTTTCATCTTCATCATCATCAATGCCTCGAAGTATCACGCATCTGGAGTAGCATATGAATCCCATTAAGCTGCTAAGAAGCTCGATTTCTTTCTTATCCTTCTTCTCGGCGTTGATCTCTTCTCCTAGAAAATCAATCTCCTTGACGCAATCTCTCCATTTTCGAACACCAATATGATCAAGAACTTGGAGTATTTCATCTCGGTTCGGGTTAATCCGGTTCTCGAACAGATTCAAGACCCAATAAACCGAGTCTATAGCCCGTTTGTCACCCGGGTCGGGTCTTGCTTCGGATTTACGGGTCTGACGGATTAACAGATAGAATAGCTCGTTGATTTCTCCAGGTAAGTCAACGGACCCGACTGGGAAAGCGTCGAGGCAAGTGGATACGGATCGGATCAAGACCCGGAAATGAGCTGAGACTTGGTCGGAGTTTATCAACGTATATAGCTTAGCTCCTTCTCGTGTACAGTCTTGTAGAAGCAACTTGAGTTTCTGGAAGATGACGTGGAGCTCTGATAGGCTTAGGATTGCCGAGCGAGTGAAGGAACGACTCGCCGATATTGACCCGACCCGGATTTGAATCCGGATTTCGTCGAGGATGATCACGAGGTTTTGGATATGTCGGAGAGTTTCTTTGACGCTTCGCTTGTTCGTGGAGAAATGTTTTGGTTTGAAGCTGAGAATCTCACCGGCGATTTGTAACAGTGAGTCGACGAGAGTTGTGATGGAAATCGATTCGCACGGGTTAACCGCCGGAAAAGTTAGAATCCGACGATCCGACCCGGTTTGTGTATGGATCATAGTGTGATAAGATAGAGGGAGGAAGATATTTTCAAGTGTTTTGAGGTTTGTCTAATGTTTGTGTTGTGGGGATAATATACACTTCGTGTGGGTTTTCACTTTTCAACTTTCTACAGATTTGCGACACGTGAAGAGGTATGATTCGTTGCTAAATTTTGGGGTCTGTAAATACGCCACGTGGTATACCGTGGTAATGAAGCGTGTGTAGGACCTACTCATGAAGGTGAAGTGCTTGGAGGTAGCCGACAATTTTGTATGACGCTTCTGATATTTTTCCTTGGTCAATTATTTATTCGTTTTTTCTCTTTTTTATTTTTTTTAATCTGATATTAGATAACCACGAGTTTCGATTGATTGATTGATCCAATGATGTGAATTCTGATTTATTAATTTTGGAGGAGGCTTCGAGGATGTAATTGGATGAATTATTCAGGTTTTTATTTATTTGTAAGCAATTTATAATTATTGTTGAAGCAATTTATTTATTTGTAAGCAACTTTTTTATTTTATTTTGGACAAACATCTTGAAGGATTATGGAAGAAGTCTTTTGATACATATTTTCATTGATCGTTTGTGAAACATTTGTAAAATTAAATTTGTGACTTATTTTATCATATTCTCTAGACAGACGTAAATGAAATGCATTTATCATTTTTTATAATACTGGAGTGGAAAGTGAGACTAGTAGTGATATGTTCGGATGTTCCTTTGTGATAAATTGCATAATAAGTTTGAGACACTGCGTTGAAGAATGATATTTTGACTTTTCAGGTCTCAATTAATTGATTTAGGATTCGAGACTGCTACAGAGTTGTCATTTTTAAATTTTTTTATTTTATGTCAGATAGAGTTTTCAAGAAACACTGGACGGTGCGATTTTCTAATAGAAAATTCTAGAGGACCCATCCTGATATTTTTATTAACGTTGGGAACTTTCATTTTCATCCAAACTATATATTAATAAAATAGAATTGAACACCCCCAAAATAATCAAACTAAAACCGAAAACGTACCAATCGATTCTAAATTTGACACTATTCCAAAACCGTAAAATACTACAAACCAAACCAAGATCGAACAACATTATATTGAGAATCTTAAACTTTCATTTAAAGTGTCAAGGACCAAGGTTGTTGATATTCGGGTGTTGCCATAAAAGTGATTCGACAGAGAAACACCTTAAAGCACAAAAGAGAAATAGAAAGCAGTGAAAAACACCACTTTCTATATTTACACCATCATCTTTCAAACATAAGAAACGTTACATCTCTCTGGCAAGTTTATATCTTCTTCAGCTTAGAGAAGGTTCCTGACTCCGAGAAGTAAGTGCTCTGAGTCCCACTGCCTAGTCCCAAGGCCTGAGGATTACACAGCTCTATTCCCTGCAAAAATAGAAATACCAATTAGAGTTTTCGAAAGTCAGAAACCATCGTAAATGAGAAACTTTTCACAAGAATCGAATGAAATTGTATTGTACCTGCACAGGAGTGAAAGCCAGACTCGAAGTCAAACCAGATGTAGTAGCACCACCTGTGTACTGTCTTTCTTTGAGCCTGAAAAAGCCATTAATGAACATAATCACAATGAGGACGACATAGGAGATACGATGGAAGAGCAGGACACGATCATTTTAAAGATTAAAAGTCCATAGAAAAACAGGAGAAACAGAGGAATACTTACTTTTTGGCGACCTTAGCATTGAGTTTCAGCTTGCTCGGAACACTGGATACACGAAGCCTGTTGCTCCCAGCTTGGCCAAGCATCCCGTATCCTTCACCTAGCCCATCACCTATCATCGCGAAGAGCAAGTATTAGATTCAATGCCTTAACAAAAACTGGCTATTAACGAGTGCGAGGTACAAGATGTGTTTATTACCAAGAGAGCTCTCTTCAGGTGTACCAAAAGCCATCCTGTTGGCAAGCTTCCTCATGTCTGTCACTGCATACCTGAGATTCAAAAGAGAAAGGTAAGAATGCATCTACTAATCATGAAGGCCACAAAGCAGGACGAAAAAAGTTTTTACCTTTCTTTCATTTTTCTCAGACGGCGACCACCTCTTCTCTTTTTAGGCTCGGAATCAGGAACAGGAAGTGGCTTAGGCTGCCTTGCAGGAGGAGGTTCTTGCCACTTCTCAATCTTCTTACGGATTGCCTCCCTCAAGGCTTTTCCATTTGTTCCCGACGGGTCTCCTCTAGTAGCATCAACCCTTGCTGCCAAAGTAGATTTCGCAGCCAAGAGCCTGCCAACACGCATCCGAAGACTAGGAGGCGTGCTCTGGAAAATCTCAGTCTGATCCAGATAACCCACACGTGACACTGACGTTGCACTAGAGAACCCAGCAAGGTTCTTCCTCTTGTGCCCAAGAACTTGAACATTACATGCAGGCATTTTAGCAAGCGCTGACAAACCTCCAGCAGTTCCCATCAGCTTGGCTGCAACAGCGCTCCCGACAATAGCGGACAGGTTCGGTGCGATAGATCCCATCTTGCTTTCAACGAAGTCGAGAACCTTCTTCCGTGAAGAGTCAAGATCCAGAGCTCGATCACAAGCCTCTAGCGTCTTCTGAAGGACATCCTCTGGAAGTGGGTTCCCTTTAGTGGTCAAAGCAGTCACTGAAACAACCATGATAATAGCAGAAGGAAGAAGGCCTTCCAGATCAACAAGTGTTAGATCCGTCTCATTGCCAATTTTTTTCACAACACGGGCATAGTCGATTGGGTGATGTACCAGCGATTCAAGCTCTTGAAACTTAAGCCTGTACTTGTCTTTAATGAAGTTGTGTACGATGACAATCTCATTCTCAATGTCGACCGAGAGCTGATTGCAATCCACGATTAGCTTGTACTCAGGATCATCTTCTAGTACAGTTCCTTTCTCCGCTCCATCAGCATCCTTTCCAAGAGCCTCTTCCACTTTCTGAAACGCAAAAGGAAAAAAAAATAAAAATACAATCAGATCAGAATCCTCACCTACGACCATCAAAGAATACAAGTAACTGTAGTATCTAAGTCATAAAGAACTCAACAGTTAAAGCTTTGAAACCATGCTAATGTCTGTTGAGCAGTACGAAATGAGGCTGTGATAGAATAACTATACGAATAACCTAGAAAGTGACAACAAGTAAGCTTTTTTCAGTAGAATAATTTTGATTATAAACGACAATGTACAAAAGAAAGGGGCACATTGACTAACCTTCATTATATCAATGTATCTCTGAGATTTCTGTAGCTTAGAAACGCTATCGAGATCATCGTAATTAAGGGTCTCTAAGTCGGCCATGTCCATGTCAATATCTTCTTCCTCCATTCCACCATTACCATCATTCTCATCCTGAAAAATTTGAAAACAACAATTAAACCATAGCTCTTGACCAAACTAGTATCAAAACATATAGTAATCAATTTTGTTAGAAACACTCACCAATTCTGCTTCATTGTCAGATAACTCATCAAGGTCAGCGAGGAAAGAGTCTTCAAGAGTTGCCTGCAAAAGATACATAATGTTTACTTAGTAGAGAGCACTACGAATGTTTCAGAAACAAACACATACGCACATAAGAGACGAGAACATTAAAAAGGGTTTGCAAGCAAAAAGAAAAAAAAAAAATCACGGAAACCCTAAAACTGAAATTGAACATTCGAGAAGGTAAATCAAATCAAATCAACAAAACAATATATCTGCCGATTATATTGAAAATGACAGCCACTGGTGAATCAAATCTCCAAACGAAGATTCGAAATTTAGTGAAATTTTTGCGAATAATCAACAGAGAAGTAACTGTTGAAGAACATAGCGACGACAGCACAATAAAGAAAGCGAGAGCATACGATCCGTGAATAAAAAAGCAGAAGAACAAAGAAGAGAGGAGGGTTAATGAAACGCTTACCATATCTTCTACTTCGAACGAAGAATCTCAGTGATTTCTCCTGCGGATTAAACGAAAACGAAAAATCCTGATTTCAGAAACCCTAATTTTCCAGAAAGCTCGAAATAGAGATTTAATCAAAAGGGGAGAAAATCAAAACGAACCTGAATCGGAGGTGAAACCAAGATTCGAGAAGAAATTAAAGAAGGAGACGCGACTGGTTTTTTCCTTTGGGAGCGAGCGATGATGGAATGTTCGAAACGAAATCTTGTGCTCTCATTTGGGTTATTAGAGTTGTGTTTCAAAGTCGGTAATCGTTGTTGGGCCTATTTAAATGGGCCTTTTATCACTATTGCGTTAATTTAGATGGCCCATTTTGTCTAATTGCACATTAATCAAAAACAGAGTATTAAAAAAATTGGTTGTGATATCTGTTAAAAACAGAGCAAATCACAAATATTAAAATTTTAAGAGTCGGACCATCTCCAATATGTTCCTCTATTTTTTCCTCTAAAATAGAGGAACTCTAAAATAAAGGTACACTTCTCTCCAATGTGTTCCTCTATTTTTTCCTCTAAAAATAAATATTTTAAGAATATTCTCTTTATAATTTATTATTAACACATTCTTTTCATAAAATTCACAAATTAACCCCATTTATATTATTATTTACAAAAATTTCCATAAATAATAAAAATATATTAAAATTAAACATTTATTTCATAAAACAAAATTCAAAATGACTATAGTATTTGTAATTTTCCATAATTTTCAAAACATTTATTAAATCACAATAGTATTTATTATTTTCTATAATTTTCTGTATTTTAAAAAAAAATATTGTAATTTATCATTTTATTTATATTTTAATTTGAAATAAATGAGAATTTTCTAATTTAGTTATATTATATGTTCACAAAATTTTTTCAAACCATAACAAAAATTATTAAATTTATTTATCTGTATTTAATAACATACAAAACTGTATAATATAACTTTATTGACGTATTATTGTACATGTGTATACTATATTGCTATTCATGTTCATTTTTTTTATCGTGGATTAACCACTTTCATTTATAAATTATATAGTTAATTAAAGTAAATAATGTTTTCTGTTTTTCTATAATAGTTAATTTTATTAAACTTTATTAAAGTTATTTAATATTTTATAATTTAATTAAATTCATATGTTAGATATATGGTTATTTATTGGATATATACAAACTAGATTATGCAAATATTTAATTTAACTTTTTTTTGTTATATAAATAATAATAAAAAGATGTAAAAGTTAAGGGACCAGTTTATAAATAAAAAAGTGCATCTTTATTATAAAGGAACAAATAGAGTTCCTCCAAATATAGAGGGAAAAATAGCAATCTCTATTTTAGAGGTAAAAATAAAGGTGGATTGGAGAGAATTTTCCTCTAAACTCTATTTTTTCCTCTAAAATAGAGGTAGATTGGAGATGCTCTTAGAGTTGTATTTCAAAGTCGGTAATCGTTGTTGAGCCTATTTAAATGGGTCTTTTATCACTATTGCGTTAATTTAGATGGCCCATTTTGTCTAATTGCACATTAATCAAAAACAGAGTACTAAAAAAATTGGTTGTGATATCCGTTAAAAACAGAGCAAATCACAAATATTAAAATTTTAAGAGCCGGATATCCGATCCGCTCCGATATACATATATATATATGTGTATATATATATATAACTACATATAGAATGTATAGTTAATATAATTAAATGTAAATTTTTGTGAATTTTTATATTTATTTTATTACTTATTTTAATATAAAAATCTGATAAATTAAAAAAAAACAATTTTAAATTTAATATACGAGTTAATTTTTGACTTTTTAATTATTTTTATAAATATTTTTAATTATTTTATAATTAATTTAATATTTTTAAAACAGATCGGATATTCGATCATAAATCCGGATTTTAACGGATATCCGAATACCGGATATCCGATTAGTAACGAAGCAAATACGAATAAAAAAATTATTAATCCGAACGGAATGGAGTGGATCACGGATATCATTAAAATTCTGGATATATGCTCCGTGCCCAGATCTAGTGGAACGTGAAGACTGTGGTAAATAGACAAACAGGGGATAACGTTTTGAGGATACAGAATCGAGGACAAAAATATTTTTTTTTCTCTTTCACTGTTAAGAGTTCACTTTACAGTATTACCTAATAACAGAAATTGCAACTAAATCACACCTTTTTGTCAGTTTCTTTGCAGTAATTCTGAACATGTTGTTACCCGTGAGAGATGTTGTCAGTGAAGTCACATTCAAGCCATAAAAATCATTAGAAGAAGAACCAAACTCTGCTAATATTTTCCTCCAACCAAAACCAAATCTTGTTGTTCCTCTGCTTCTTGTTTTGTCAATGGATGAAGAAGACAGGATTGAAGAAGGAAGCAGTAACAACAGCTTACGACGTGTTGGTACCGGAAGCAGCGACCGGAGATGGGTCGACGGAAGCGAGGTGGACTCCGAAACGCTGCCGTTTTCGGAGTCCAGAGATGGAGACTATAGTTTTGGGAATCTGAGGAGGAGACTAATGAAAAAGCCCAAAAGAGCTGATTCTCTCGATGTTGAAGCCATGGAGATTGCAGGTGCTCATGGCCATGATCTCAAGGTTAAAAAATTTAGATTCACCCATGAGTAAAGTTTCTGTTTTTATTTAGTGCCTGTATGTTGTTTGTGTTATTGACAAGATCAGCTTTTGTTTGTATTTGAAAAAAAATGGATTTTTTTTTTTTTTCAGGATCTCTCTCTTATGGGTACAATTGGGATAGCGTTTCAGACGTTAGGTGTTGTGTATGGTGACATGGGGACAAGCCCTTTGTATGTTTTCGGTGATGTCTTCAGTAAAGTTCCAATAAGATCAGAAGTTGATGTTCTTGGTGCCTTGTCTCTCGTCATCTACACTATCGCTGTGATTCCTTTAGCAAAGTATGTCTTTGTAGTCCTTAAAGCCAACGACAATGGCGAAGGTAAGCGTGTATAATGTAACCAAACCGATGGTTAAGTTGTGTATACTGTATAGTGGTTCTCACTATGTGTGTGTGTGTGTTGTGCAGGAGGAACATTTGCTCTGTATTCGCTGATTTGTAGGTATGCAAAGGTGAATAAGCTGCCAAATCAACAACCTGCAGATGAGCAGATCTCGAGTTTTAGGCTTAAACTCCCAACTCCTGAGCTGGAACGAGCTCTGGGTATTAAAGAAGCTTTGGAGACAAAAGGGTATTTGAAAACTCTTCTTCTACTTTTAGTCCTAATGGGAACTTCAATGATTATTGGCGATGGGATCCTGACACCAGCTATGTCAGGTGAGTCTGAAATTGTATTGTCTTTTGTTGCAAATAGAGTTTCCACAAAAGATTTTGGATACATACAGTGTAACTTTGGCTGCATCTGAAATTTTATAAACGAAGAAGCGGTTTGATCTGGCCTTTTTTTAATTGCTATGCAGTGATGTCTGCAATGAGTGGTTTACAAGGTCAAGTTGAAGGATTTGGAACAAGTGGGTGTCTCTATCACATGATTTCTCTCTATATGTGTTAAGCAATTTCGTCTTGATGTCATTTTGATATTCAATCTTGTTGTGTGTTGTGATCAGATGCATTGGTATCGTCTTCGATTGCGATTCTTGTGGTTTTGTTCAGCATACAACGGTTTGGAACGGGTAAAGTTGGTTTCCTCTTTGCTCCGGTTCTGGCGCTCTGGTTCTTCTCTCTCGGTTCTATCGGAATCTATAACCTGGTGAAGTACGACATCACAGTCATAAGAGCACTAAACCCTTATTACATCGTTCTGTTCTTTAACAAGAATAGCAAACACGCTTGGTCTGCTCTTGGTGGATGTGTCTTATGCATTACAGGTAAACACACATCTCATCTTAAGAAAGGTTTTGTCTTTTAAACCTTTCTTACACAGTGTTTGAAACTATGCAGGAGCCGAAGCAATGTTTGCAGATTTAGGACATTTCTCTGTTCGTTCTATACAGGTTAGGCATCACCTTATATTGATCATTGATTATGTTAATGATGATGATGACCATGATAATGATATTTGAATCAGATGGCATTCACTTGCGTGGTGTTCCCCTGCCTACTCTTAGCTTATATGGGTCAAGCTGCTTATCTAACACAGCATCCCAATGCCTCTGCTCGTATATTCTATGATTCAGTTCCAGGTTAACCCATCAATATATATCCCCAAAGATCTCAGCTTCAAGTTTAGTAAGTGTCCAAAATGCTGAAATTTGTGAATTTTGAACAGAGAGTTTGTTCTGGCCGGTGTTTGTGATCGCGACATTAGCAGCAATGATAGCGAGCCAAGCTATGATCTCTGCGACATTCTCATGCGTCAAACAAGCCATGGCTCTAGGTTGCTTCCCGAGGCTGAAGATTATCCACACTTCTAAGAAACGGATGGGTCAAATCTACATCCCTGTGATCAATTGGTTCTTAATGATCATGTGCATACTCGTTGTCTCAATCTTCAGAAGCACAACCCACATCGCCAATGCTTATGGTTGGTTTTTCGGTTTGACTCAGTTATAAAAAAAAAAGCTTTCTGCTTTTGATGTTTTTAATGCATTTCTTGTGTTTTTCTTGATTCAGGCATAGCAGAGGTAGGTGTGATGATGGTGAGCACAGTGTTGGTAACACTAGTGATGCTTCTCATTTGGCAAACCAATCTGTTTCTCGCTCTTTGTTTCCCGCTTGTGTTCGGATCAGTCGAGACCATTTACTTGCTTGCGGTTCTCACAAAGATCTTAGAAGGAGGATGGGTTCCTCTTGTATTCGCCGCTTTCTTCCTCACCGTAATGTACATTTGGAACTACGGAAGTGTCCTCAAGTACCAAAGCGAGGTCAGAGAAAGAATCTCCATGGAATTTATGCGTGAGCTTGGTTCAACTCTTGGAACAATTCGACTCCCTGGGATTGGACTACTCTACAACGAGCTTGTTCAAGGCATACCTTCCATTTTCGGACAGTTCTTGCTCACTCTTCCAGCGATTCACTCGACTATCATCTTTGTCTGCATCAAATATGTTCCTGTTCCTGTTGTTCCTCAAGAAGAGAGGTTCCTCTTTAGACGAGTTTGTCCTAAGGACTATCATATGTTCAGGTGCATAGCGAGGTACGGTTACAAAGATGTTAGAAAAGAAGACTCTAGAGTCTTTGAACAGCTTCTTATTGAGAGTCTAGAGAAGTTCTTGAGATGTGAAGCGTTGGAGGATGCTTTAGAGAGCACTATGAACGATTTTGATCCTGATATGGTTTCCATTGCAAGTGATACGTACACAGACGACATCACGGTCCCTCTCATTCACCGTGGAAAGCGGTCTGAGCCAGAGCAAGAGTTTGATTCGGATGTCTTGCCGTCTTCAAGCGTAGGATCGTCTATGGAGGAAGATCCAGCTCTTGAATATGAGCTTGCGGCTTTGAGAGAAGCCACTGACTCGGGCTTAACGTATTTGCTGGCTCATGGAGATGTAAGGGCGAAGAAGAATTCGATTTTTGTGAAGAAGCTTGTGATTAATTACTTCTACGCGTTTCTGAGGAGGAATTGCAGAGCTGGAGCTGCGAATCTGACTGTTCCTCATATGAACATCTTGCAAGCTGGGATGACTTATATGGTATAATGTTTGATTCTTTAGTTATATACTCTCTTTGGATCAGTTCTACTTAGGATCTCTCCATGGATTAGGGTTTGATTCTTGCGGTTGACGTTTGTGTGTCGTCACTGTGAGGAAGAAGGAAATGTGGAAAATTTCCTAATATATTCATATATTGTAATAGTTAGGGAAATAAGATTCTATCATCTACTTATATAGTATACTTGTTTGTAGTATACTACTAATACAAAAAGAAGAAGAAGTAGTTAAGTTATTTTGCTATGTTCTTCGAAATTGGCAAGTAAATTTTATTAGATGTGGCATATTTCATCACTATAGTCTATAAAATCCGCATGATTATACAATCCTAATAATTGGATAATTTGAGTTTTGACTCAAGAAATTTATTAAAACAAAAAGCATATAGATCAAATAGGTAAGTGGAATTTAAGTGAGTCTTTGATTGGATGTTAAACTAGAATCTTAGAATCTTAAATGTAAAAACTCAAATTCGACTTATAGAAGAACTAGGGTTTGAGGGTTTAAAAGAGAGATCTTTTATTAGAAGAAGTCGGAGCTTGGTAAAATACAACGGTGTTTAGGTCGTCGGAATAAGAACGCCGACCTAAAACTCTTTAGGTAAGTTTAACCAAAAGCTAGAACAATCTGATCGCTTAGTTTGCTCTAGGTCTTGATAGATGATTTTAGGATGCCTTTGAGGAGTCGAGGACTTCCTATATTTATAGCTGACTAGGTTAGTTTTCAACGTGCTAAAAATAGGAAAGTCTTCTTGCCGACAAGAAAGAGTTTCCTTTTTTTCCGGGTCGCTCGTTAAATGGAAGATTTCCATTTATATCGCCGACCTGAAACTTGTTAGACGGGCCGACCAGAATTCATATCGGGCTTGTTGGAGATGGTACTCATCTCATCTCTAATCCCCCCCCCCCCCAGTTCGGCAAGTGAGGGAACATTACTTGGTGAATTTCATGAGGTGTTAGCTTGGTATGTATTATGGTCGGCTAAAAAAAGAGTTAGAATAAAAATGGAACTATTACCTGGAATTTCTAGTTGGCACGATGATGAGGGCTAGATTGTGTGTGGGCGCGAAAAATTCTCGGCCACAGATGATATAGGGTAGGTCCAGGCCCGCGCATGCAGAACTAGGGTTGACAAGTGTCAATCCCTAGCAGGTGAAGGCGAAGAGGCCGATTAAAATAAGTAAGAAGAAATATGAAAGGTCGCCGAGCTCATGATGATTCTCGATAACTGTTCAGACTTTTCTATAAATAAGAGGAACTCGGCTACTATTTCTTCACTTGTGCATTTCTAGCAAAACTCTGTCAAAATCAGGTTTGCTCTCTTCTCTCTCTTCTTTGTTCTTCATTTATTTTAGCTAGAAATTTTCCGATCAGACCTCCGCCGTGTTTTGTTCGTTCTCCGCCGTTTGATTTCTCCGATTTACGAAAACCATCGTCTGAAGTGATGAGCAAGTGTTTGAGTATCAAAGAGGGACGATCAGAGCCAAAGGAAGTAAGGTCGGCTAAAGGGAAAGCTGATGAGATCGGCGTCTCTCTGGAGAAATTTCTTCAAATGGAGAAAGACGACCAGGCCGCGAGAGGCCGATCAAAGGGAAAAGAGATCGCGAACGATATAGCGTCAGATCGGTCCTCTGATGCTAGCGAATTATCCGCATTAGATCGGGCTTTCCAGGAGCGAGTCAGAGAGGAAAATCAGAGGGCAGCAGCCGAACATTTCCATGCGGGTCAGGTCAGTGCTGTTTTGAGGAGCGGTGAGGCGTTGACGAGGGAACCGTTTCTGATACCCGAACTGCGAGATGAGTTAGACGAGAGGGGTGGATCGAACGAGATGGACATCTCCGACGAACTGAATACACTCATTGCTGAAGATGAAGCGAATCAATTTGAATCCCCCTGTTAAAAAGGTCAAAAGGAAGAAGGGCGAGCCAGCTCCGAAGCCGATTTGTGATAACCTCCTCGGAGTAATACCAACAAAATCGACTATGGAGTCTTTGGTGACACTGAAGGAAGAATGTGACATCGGCCCTGAAGTCATCTTCATGATACCGAGCCCGTTAGAACGGCCATGGGATGCTCCGGAGGGATGGTTATGCGTCTACGAATGTTTTTTTAGGGATTTCCATCTCTGGTTCCCTCTTCCAAGACTGTTGTTGGAATTTGCCGATCACAAGGAGATGCCGATCTCGCAATTTTCTCACTCGACAATCCGTCTGATCGTCAGTATGCTGGGGATGTCGACCAGGCATAATATTCCTCTTAGCCGAGCTGCGTTTGACGCGATGACGAATACGAGGAGGACAAAGGAAAAATTGAGGAACTGAAGATCATACTATACGAGCATGAAGACCTGGTTCAACATAGTCACGGGTGGCCAGAAATCGAAGGTCAACGATTGGAGGGACCGTTATTTCTTCGTGCTGATAAACGAGCATTCCATCATCGATTGAGACATCGAGATTCGAACGAAATGGGCGGAGGTCATGGGTAGAGACACGTCCGACCTAAAGTATTGTTTAAGATCATGTTGTGAACTTATCTGATCGGTATCTTTAATTTTGCAGGTAATAGGCATCTTCCCTTTGTTGACGATCCCCTCGATATTTACGAGATTTGCGAACAGTTTGCGGCGATCAGCGCAATCACCTGGCCGGAGATTACGGAAGAGAGGATCGAGAGGACGAGAGGTTGGTACAAATTGTTTCACTTATGTTTATGAGTTTCTAAGGATTAGGTCGGCTGACACCTCTTTAATTGCAGTTGCTCTTCTTAGACACCAGAACCGAACTGACAAGATGAAATCTCACCCACTCAAAGATTTATCTGCCGACCTAGAGTTGATGTTTGAATCCCCGGGTGCTAAAGAGGCCCAAAATCCTGCGTCGGCCGGGTCTCTGGAAGAGCACGGAAATCCGGTCGTATCAGAGGATGATCCGGCCAAGGCCAAAGCGGCTGCCGACAAAAGGGAGAGAGATTTGGCCAAGGCAAAGAAGTCGGCCGATAAAAGAGCTGCCAGGAAGGCAGAGAAGGCCCGGAAGAAGGCTGATCTAGAAGAGCCCGCAGGTGAAGATTGGCAGAATATGGGTGACATACCCGAGGATTTGCAACGGTCGAAGAGACCTCGGACCGATCGGCAGCTTCATCGGTTTGGGTTTTCCTACGACTATCGAGGAAATAGCCCATTGGTGAACGATCCCGAATCCTGTCTTGATTATTTTCTCCGGTTGAGGGACCATCCGGACCTTCCTGCGACGGACCCTCGGAGCTTCGTTCGCAGCAAAGCGATCGCGCGCTTTGCTAAAGACCAGGCTAGGGTAAATTTCTACGACTGCTCTCTTCTGTTTCCCAAGCATTATTTTGGTTCTAATAGTGAGATTTATGAATGCAGGCTCTTAGTACCGCATTGACGACACTATGCGAGTATGATCGTGATGCCAAAAGGTGTCTATCCGATCATACCGAAGTCGAAGCCGTGAAGGAAGTCCTTGAGGCTGAGAGACAAAAGAATGCCGAGCTAGACGCCGCGATGCGAGCGTCTGCTGAAGACTTGGCAAAGCTTCATGAGCCGAGCGGTGAAGCAGATTACGAAGGAGAGGGCCGACACGGAAAAAAGGCTTGAGGCCGAGCGCAAAGCGGCTGAAGAAGCAAAATTCGCCTTCGGTCAAGAGGCGGCTAAGCGCGTAGCTGTTGCTGTAAACAATCACTATGCTGGTCTGGTGACGAAGGTGAAGGACTCGCTTTCCCGTAAGGGGAAAGCCGAAGACCTTATTTCAACCGCGGCTCAATGGGCTGGTGCGAAAAGGACCCTCGAAATCGTCCGTAGGCAGGGTTACTCTTTCCCGACTTCGATTGAGGAAAATGTGGAAAAGATGGTTGCGGATAGCAAGGCGCAGCAAGATGCATTCGAAGATGTTAGCTTCACATCCGATGAGCTTAAGGTTCCAGAGCCGGAGATTTTTCTCGAGGTTTCGAGTGGTGTTTCGTTAGAGGGAGCCGACGTGGAAGAGGACCCAGAAGCCAATAGAGACGGTATGGGTGCAAATAAGGAAGGCGAAGACGCCGAGCAGGGTGACGGTCATGAGACCGACAAGGAAGAGGGAGAAATTCAGGAAGAAAATGAAGATTAGCTTTTTCCCTCTTTTTTCTATAATCTGATGTGTACCTTGATGTATTGTTTTTTGCCGTTCTGGCTTCTATTTTAATGAAAGTTTTATTTAAAATTCTGAGCACAACGGCGATGTGATATCAGCTTAAGTTTATGCGATTTTAAATTTCTAAAGTATTGAACGAATAAGCGAATAAGATCGGCATATATTCCAAACTAAAAAATTTTCTTAAGTCAAATGCAAACTGCGACCAGGTCGGCTTACTAATTTCGCATGACTTAAGAATGACAGAGCGGATTCTGGCTTTGAAGATTGAAGTGTGAATACGAACGTGCAGAAGGCCCAGCTTACGATTGTTCGTACCACTTCTCATCTAAATGTGAATACTCGATGTGCGATTCAGGTCGGCGTCGATTCATCGGTACCACTTTGAAGTATCTGAGTCGAATGCGGATGCAAGGCTGACTTGGCTGACAAGAACGCATGGCTCGGATATATTGAAACAGGTGAGACTGTAAAATGCAAGACGGACTTGGCTTTTAAGTTGCCGAGCTAAAGTCAGACTAACTTTAGGCAGATCGAACATCTGGCCAGGATGCCAATAATGATAATGAACACAATAATTTATGAAAATTAGGATTTTATTGAATCAAAATGGACTTACAAACCGGAGACGACTTGAAAGCTAAAAGATAAATTGAGTCCCCCCCCCTCCCATTTTGGGAGGAGGAGCAGTTGCACCATCCGAGGATACGTTGCCTACGTACCCCTTTCGGGGATCAAACCGCTTCGTAGTTCATAGGGACTATTCCCCCTTTTTTTTTTACGATGCCGACCTCAAGGAGGTGCCGATCTAACTGTAGTATATTTTGAGGTTGAGTGAGTTCCAGGTTCGTGGAATCAACTCGCCGTCTAAGGCTTCGAGCCGGTAAACTCCTGGTTTCACTATGTTAGTAATGATGTACGGACCTTCCCAGTTTACGTCGAGTTTCCCGGCATTCTCTTCTTTGGTGTTCTCGTAGACTTTTCGAAGGACCAGGTCGCCTTTGTCGAACTGTCGATTATGCACTTTTTTGTTATAGTACCGAGCTGCCTGATTCTGGTACTTCTGCATTCGGAGCAACGCTTGCTTGCGTGTTTCTTCGAATATGTCGATATTATCGACCAACATTGTTGCGTTCACTCCTGGAATACTCGGGAGTACTCTGCGTCGTAAGCTGCCGATGTTAATCTCTGCCGGAACCATAGCTTCACATCCGTATGCGAGTGAAAAAGGAGTCTTTTCGGTTGCAGTTCTTGGAGTTGTGCGATGAGACCAAAGTATGCCGTCCAGTTCGTCCGCCCAAAAACCTTTCTTGGCATTGAGACGCTTCTTGATGCCGTCCAGGATCGTTTTGTTGGTGGCTTCGGCTTGTCCGTTGCCTTGCGGATGGCGGGGTGTAGACTTGTTGAGGCAAATTTTCCACTTGTCGCAGAATGCTTGAATTTTCTTTGATCTGAACTGGGGACCGTTATCAGTAACGATCTCGTAGGGTAGACTATGTCGGCATATGATGTACCTCCAGATGAAGTTTTGGACTTTGGTTGCGGTGATGTCGGCAAACGCCTTAGCTTCGACCCATTTGGTAAAATAGTCGGTCATGATGAGCATGTACTTGTGTTGACGAGAAGAGATTATCGGGCCGACGATGTCCATTGCCCATCTCATGAAGGGGTAAGGAGGGATCGCCGACGTCAGAAACTCCGTTGGTTGATGGATCATTAGGGTGTGTCGCTGACAGTACTTGCATTTCCGAGCATATTGAATGCAGTTCTCCTGCATGGTTGGTCAGAAAAAGCTTTGTCGCTTAATCTTTAGAGCCAGAGCTCGTCCGCTGGAATGATTTCCACCTGCACCATCGTGAACATCCTTGATGCATCGTTGAACTTCGTCGCCATGCAGGCAAGTAAGAAGGATGCCTGATTCAGTCCATCGGCATATGACACCTTCGATGATTGCATACTTGGCGCTTCGAGGACGAATTCGCCGAGCTGCCCATTTCTCTGGTGGTAGCTTGCCAGTTTCCAGGAAGCGTCGTATCTCAACTCGCAAATCTGCAGCTGACTGGTCGTCAGTGGTTGCTACAGGAACAGTTTCGTCTTCATTTGCTGTGATTTGAAGAACTTCCTGGGGCAGCAGGACTATGCTGGGCTGGGATATTCCTTGAACTGGAATAGTTCTCCGAAGGGCTGAATCTCTGTTTGATGCAATAGCAGCTAGGGCATCCGCACTTAGTGTTGGCAGATCGGTCGATCTAAAGTAGTTCGAAGGTCGTGAACTCCGCTGCTAACTGCTTCACCAACTTCAGGTAGGCGTCCATTCGGTCGTCCTTTGCATCGTATTCTCCGCTGAACTGTTTGGCAACGAGCTGTGAATTGCTAAATGTTCGAATGTGTTGGATGTTCATCCCCCGAGCTAACCGAAGACCTCCGATCAGCGCTTCGTATTCGGCTTCGTTGTTGGATGCATTAAACTCCAAACAGAAACACTGCTCGAGAAGTTCTCCGGTGGAAGATTCCAACAGAATGCCGATACCAGCTCTTAAGCGTGACGATGCTTCATTGACGTATAGTGTTCATATCTCCGGTGATAGTTCGATCAAAAAATCCGTCAAAACTTGACATTTCACGGAAGTCCGCGTTCGATACTCGATATCGAACTTGGAAAGCTCGATTGCCCACTTCGCCATGCGGCCGGATTGCGTCGGGCTGTGCAGGATCGAACGAAGAGGTTGGCTGGTCATGACGGCAATGGAATGAGACTTGAAATAAGGTCGCAACTTTCTGGAAGCGACGACAACAGCAAGAGCAAGTTTTTCCAAGGTCGGGTAGCGAGTTTCAGCACCATCCAAGATTTTGCTGAAGTAGAAGATCGGCTTCTGCTCCCCACGGTCCTCTCGAACCAGGACTCCGCTGATTGTCGTGCTAGAGACCGCAATGTAGAGTAGCAGAGTGTCGCCGTACTCAGGTTTGGCCAGGATCGGCGGTGTCGAGAGGTAGGTTTTGAGCTGCACGAACGCGTCTTCACATTTTTCGTCCCATTCGAATCGCTTGTTGCCTCGTAGGAGTTGGTAGAAGGGAAGACACTTGTCTGTGGATTGGGATATGAATCTGTTCAGCGCGGCTATTCTTCCTGTTAGGCGCTGAACTTCGCGAGTGTTAGTTGGCGAGGGTAGCTCCAAGATCGCGGAGATCTGCTTAGGATTGGCTTCGATGCCACGCTGAGTGACCAGGTATCCTAGAAATTTGCCGGATGTGACTGTGAAGGTGCATTTTGCGGGATTGAGTTTCATGCCATACTGGTTCAGTATGAGAAAGCATTCTCGTCGATGGATGATATAGTCGGCTGCTTTAGCTGATTTGACGAGCATATCGTCTATATACACCTCCATCGTCTTCCCAAGCTGGTCGGCGAACATCTTGTTGACAAGGCGCTGGTAAGTGGCTCCAGCGTTTCTTAAACCAAACGGCATGACCTTGTAGCAGTAGGTGCCCCGATCTGTGATGAATGCGGTCTTCTCGCTGTCGTCCGGATTCATGAGAATCTGATTATATCCTGAGAATGCATCCATGAAGGAGAGTGGCTCGTTGCCCGCTGTAGCCTCGACGAGCTGATCAATACGAGGAAGAGGGAAGCTGTCCTTCGGGCAAGCTTTGTTAAGGTCGGTGAAATCCACGCAGACTCGCCACTTGCCGTTTTTCTTTTTGACGACCACCGGGTTGGGGAGCCAATCCGGGTACTTCACTTCGGCAGTTGATCCGGCCTTCATGAGCTTATCTACTTCATCGTGGATGGCTTGTGCTCGCTCAGGTCCTAACTTTCGTCGCTTCTGCTTGATCGGCTTGAAAGTCGGGTCGACGTTCAATTCGTGACTCGTTATTCAGGGGTTAATGCCCTTTATGTCGGCCATGGACCACGCAAACGTTGCGACGTTCTCTCGGGGGAAACTGATCAGCTCGTCCTGCATGCTAGGCAATAGTTCCGTGCCGATACCGATGCAACGTTCCGGGTGGGCAGCATCGATGTTGACTTAGGCGATAAGATCACTCTTCGGCTGCTTGTCGTGATGAACAATCCATGGATCGAAATCACTACTACTGCCGATCACGAACGTTGATGCTTTGCGGGTGCGCTTGTTGTCGATATAACAATGTCGGGACACTGTCTGGTCGCCACGGATGGTGATGACACGGCCCCTGATCGGCATCTTGATGCATTGATGGTAAGGAGAAGGGACGCCCCGCATGGTATTCATCCATGGTGTTCCAAGGATGGCATTGTAGATCGCAGGTCGGTCGATAACCTTGAACTTGACCGTAATTGACTTCCCGCGTATGGTGACAGGCATCGTTATCGTTCCTATCGTCGAGATCGAGTCTCCAGCGAATCCAGTGAGGGGTGATGGTGCGACTTTGATGTCCCGTTCTGGGATACTCATCTTGCGTAGAGTATCCATGAAGATGAGGTCGACCGAACTTTCAGTGTCGATCAACACTTTGGAGACGTCGTCTTCTCCGAGTCGTAGTGAGATGACGAGTGGATTGTTATGAGGTCGGTCTATGTCCTGCGCGTCTTGCTCTGTGAATGTGATCGGTAGGTCATCCTTGAACAGTGGTGGAGCGTCCTTCGGGGGGGTTGGTTGCTTTCCGTTCGTGCCGTTTAATTGAATTTATCGAGTCGGTGCACGAGAGAAGCCCTCCCATGATCATGTTGATCCGCCGACGTGGTGAGCTTGGAGGTGTGTGATCGTCTTCACGGTCACGCTTTGCTTCCTTGCCCTCACGTTTAGAAGAGCGATCAGTGTTATCTCTTCTATCACGATCGTCACTGGTTCTTCTGTCGCGATCGCCATCTGGTCGCCTGTCCTCATCGTCGGATCGTCGTGAACTCCGGGGTTATGGTAGGGTGATCTCACCATCATCCCACACCTTCCTCAAGAGGGCTGGGAGGGTGCAGCAATCATCGGTATGATGACCGTGTGATCTATGGTATTTGCACCACGACTTTTTGCTGTTGGGGTCTATGTCACTCGAGCGGTCTCACACGTTCCATGGCTTTTTTGGTCGTCCAACTGCGTTGATGCTCTTGCAATTTTTGTCATCCTTGTCGTAGTGCTGACGGGGCTCTTTGTAATCGTCCTGACTTGACAATCTGCCTTTCTTGTCGTGCGAAGATTTCTCATCGGCCAACTTGGCCTTGGCCTTGGCTGCCTGATCCTCCTCGATTCTGATGTAGCCGGATGTCTTGTGCAAAGCATCTTCGAGGGTTTTGGTTTTTCCCGTCTTCAATCGCTAGCAATACGATGAATCATCCCTCAAATTCTTGATAAGAATGTTGAAACACAGTTCGTCCGACAGACTGCACCGGGAGACGATTGATCGGAATCGATCGATAAAATCGCGCAGCGGCTCTGTGTCGCCCTGGACGCATGCCCATAGATCGAGCGCTGTGGACTCCGTGTCGATGTAAATCGAATAATGCTTCAAGAACCGAGCTGTGAGCTCCTTGAAGCTATCGATAAGATTGGTCTGTTCTTGGGTATGAACTCTAGAGTTGAGAAGCCGATCTAGGTCTTCTCTGTAGGCGATCTGCTCGGCATGGAGGGATTCGAAGCGAGCATCCATCCCCTGCTGCAACTGTGCTGCGACCGACCTGATGATGGTGGCCATGTCGATGGGAGGTGGTTGTGGCAGGCCGGTCGTGTTTGTGCCTCCGTCTGACCGACCTGATCTGTTCCCCGGTGTTCTGTGTGGTAGTTGTGTTGTCTTCCTGATCGGTCTGGTGGGCCACCGGAAGCCCGGTGGCTGGGTCGACGATCGGATCCTGGGTGTTTCTTGTCGGAACGGAGGCTCCTCCTATGAGGTCGGTAGTGTTGATCGGTGTTTCAACCATCTTCGAGCTTCGTTCTTAGTCAAAGATCACTCTCTTGTTCCCCTCAGACGGCGCCAACTGTAAAAACTCAAATTCGACTTATAGAAGAACTAGGGTTTGAGGGTTTAAAAAAGAGATCTTTTATTAGAAGAAGCCGGAGCTTGGTAAAATACAACGGTGTTTAGGTCGTTGGAATAAGAACGTCGACTGAAAACTCTTTAGGTAAGTTTAACCAAAAGCTAGAACAATCTGATCGCTTAGTTTGCTCTAGGTCTTGATAGATAATTTTAGGATGCCTTTGAGGAGTCGAAGACTTCCTATATTTATAGCTGACTAGGTTGGTCTTCAATGTGCTATAAATAGGAAAGTCTTCTTGCCAACAAGAAAGAGTTTCTTTTTTTCTCGGGTCGCTCGTTAAATGGAAGATTTCTATTTATATCACCGACCTGAAACTTGTTAAACGGGCCGACCAGAATTCATATTAGGCTTGTTGGAGATGGTACGAATCTCATCTCTAACATTAAAGTAGATAATGACTTTGTTTTTCATATATTTTATGTCAAAAACAAAATTCTAATTACAAAGTGATTCTTACTTGTAACTCACTGCGTTCCTTTTTATCCATTTAGATAACTTAAAGCTCCAAATGCACATTTATTAAAAGCTTTGAATTTATGGGACCGGTGACATTGTGTGAGATAACATTCAATTTGCCTAGCTAGTGAACATAAGTAGTACTTATTTGAACTTACCCTTTCCACAATTTAATGAAAACTAATTTCCCAAGCATTTCATTAAATTGTTGCCATCTAATATATCTTGGATAAACATGATTGAAATGATGATTCGAAATTTGATCTTTAAATCCAAAGATAAAACGTTGTCATTAGACTATACTATGAGGTGGCTGTTTTCCATGATATGTTTTCTTAAATAGCTCAATAATACAAAATTAGTGACACCCATTCACCAAAATTATCAAATGTAGAAGATGAGTGTACCTATGAAACTCTCAAGTTTACGCAGTAGATTATACATTATTGGTCAAGTTTAGATTACATATTAGATATAAATAGATCAAAGGTCAATACAACAACTTTGAAGGGACACCTTCACCGGTATATGGATTAAGAACATCATTTCTTTTGCTTATAGAAATTTATAAGTTGGTAGCCAAATCGGTCGTTTTCAGGATAGGTGGACTTTTTTTTGAAATTACTACCAATATTTTAATCAAAACAAAACAAATTTATTGACCGGAACATGAACATATAGTAATTTGTGACAGTATTTTCTTCGAATCTCATGATCTGGCTTTAAACTTTTTAGAGTATGTGTAAATTATAGATCATTATTTATTTATTTTACCTAAAGTAAAGAGAAAATGATTCAAAATTAACCAAATTTAAAAATATATATATGAAATAGATACTTTATTAAAAGAAAATTGTGAAAATGATCTCTATTTTATGATTTTTTAAAATATCAATGTTATTTTTAAACTATTTTTACTTATAGTTTAATGGCAGACTGAATGCAGAATACTATCAGACTAATTGATATTACAATTGAATATAGACTATTGGTAAACTATATGCAAATTATTAGCCGATTAACGACAGTTTAAAAGCATACTAGTAGATCTTTCTTATAGATTATTTTTAAAAAAATTATGATTTATAATAAAATTGTCAAATGTGTTATTTCAAAAATTCTCCTGTAATTAAATCGTACACGAGAATAAATTTAGAGATATTATATTGAAGTTTATGCAACTACCGAATTTTTTTTTTTTTTTTTTGTGCAAATATGCAACTACCGAATTTATTTCTTACAATTGTTATCTTATCTACCCATTTTGTGATGATTAGGGATTTGTTCACGTTACAAACCAAATGTTTGCAGGGTGAATATAATAATCTCTCCATGGTTTTCAAGACTTAACAAACCTTGGATATCGAAAAGAGTAGCTTTAATGAGGGGTCATTTTTATTCTTTGAGTATTATTTTCCAACGATGTCAAAGGGTGCGTTGGTGTCTATCAGTTAGTGTTTTGGTTCAAAGATTTGGACTAATACCTAACATTCTCACTCAATTAATAAATTGTCAGCTTTCTCATAGACATGTGGTTTTGATTGGTCAACTAAAACTTTCAAATTAATGAAAATTGGTTTTGTTACTCATTTTCACATTTTTTTTGCTAATCGTACGTAATGTAGTTGCGTTTTATTGAAAAACGCAATCAAGTAGCGAAAAGAAAGAAAGAAAAAACATTTCAGATAATTTTTTGGATGCACCTACGATCATTTTACATGCGAATATATGCGATAGCAAGAATAAAGCTTACCTAGCGTCATTTGTGACGCATTGTTACTTAGTCCACAAACATAACTATCTTGTTTTCTAATTAACCCACGTCTCTAAATAATTTTTGTCTGTACAATTTGAACACTAGCCGCATATATTTATCCAATTTAAAATTCGTATTATGATGACCCGGTTTTTTGTTGTTGTTGTAAAGTATGGATACTTGGATTGAAACTTTGGATCTGAATCAAGATAATTCATCTAGAAAAAGTATAATCTCATATGAAATTATAACCCAAACTAGTTTGTGGGAATTTTTAAAAATAGATATGATAAATGTTTTGTCGACTTGCGGAAAAAAAGGTTGGAAGTAGAAACAATTGAAGTGGCCTTTGATTTATTGTCCATACTTATAAATACTTGCACGTTTGTCTATTAACAACTTCAAGAAAATTCAATTATTCCTTCTTCGTCGTCTGTATATATATCTATTCGTTAGGGTCATTTTCACAACTTTTACATTTCCTTTTCTCATCTCTGTGTTATCTTCTTTGTTTTTTTTGTCCTTTTGAAAAGATTGAACGTATATTATTTTCGTGGTGTCTAGCTACACCACTGTCGACGACTAATATAATAAACTAAATTCTAAAAAAAAAACTATCCTCAATTAACAATTCTTCAGAATTATGCAAACGCAACTCATCAACATTAACAATTGTGTAGCATCCCAATTCCCAAACAGCACCTTAAACACGTTATCTTCCTACAGCTACAATTATGTGACTGTTGTCTTGATATTTTCGTAAGTCATGCTTAAAGAAGACACGTACCATTTTATGTAATGATTTATATATCATCAACTAAGATTTGTGATTAGTGAAACTTTTTGATTTATGATTGTCTGATTATATATTCTAAGATCAAAAGAAACAAAGTTGATATTGTAAGATCTGTATTCTGGAGTGAGTGTGACTGCATAAATATCGGAGCGTTTTGTAATAACAATTTGAAAAAAAATGTTTGGTGGGTCTGCTTTAAGATTTTCTTTGACTCCTTGTTAATAAGTTCTCCACATAAAATATACCGATACACGTATATGAAACAATTTAAATTTGTGTATCGTTGAGAAAAAATAATTATAAATGTTTTTCTTAGGCTTTTGTTTCTTTTTCAACGGAAGATATGTATTTAGCTTGAAATACGGTTACAGACCCAATTTACATGTTTTTCTTAAGAAGTGTTATTGGTTTTTGTATTTTAATGAATTTGAGAATCCAAACCAAATTCAGTGTTATTGGTTATTGTATTTTAAAATCTATATTGAATCTTGGTTCTATGATTTTGAAATCCATAATGAAATACAGTGTTATTGGTTCTATCATTTTAAAATCTAAATATTATAAAGATTTGGGTTTTAATTGAATTTGAATGGATTTGGAAAGATTTTTATAACTAAAATACAAAGACCCAAATACAAACTTTAACATTGGTATTTGAGTGGATTTGATTTTTTTCTATTTTACTGATTTTAAAATTAATAAATTTATCAAATCTAAAATTTTTTTATAAATTTATTAAAATACAAGAACCAATAACTCCTATTTAAGCTAACGGGAATATTATTTCTGTTTTCAAACAAAAAGGTATTCTTAAGATTCGTGGTTTATTCTCTCATTAGTAACTTTAAGTCTTCCATATTCGCATAGATTTTTACGTCTTGAATATAAACTATAGAAAAGTATAAATTTTAATAAAAGAAAATGCCAATTGTCAACTCATTAGGTCACTGTTTATTTATTATTTACATAATTACATCTTCAACTTCTAAAAAAACAAAAGTAAGGAAAATAATAAAATGATTTTCTGTGGTTGATTTCGTCGGTGAGGAGATGAGGATGAGACCATTAGGAGTGTAGGTCCCACCTATGGTCATACACCGTGAAACGCGGCGAAGTGGATAAATCAGTGGGACCCAATATCGTCACAGCGACCACAAGGCACCAACGATGTTTTTAGTTCATACCCCGTGGCGACCACATGCCCCTTCCAGCAGCCTTAAACATAAATATATTTTATGGATATTTTTTTTTATCCAAAACATAAATATAATATATATACGATATTTTTAGTTTTTTACACGTTAAAATAGATAAGTGTTCTATACTAAAGAAGTAAAAAGTTGATTAGCATTTTTTTAAGTGAAAGATTGTGTAACATTTTATCTTTAGTTTATTTTTAAGAGTAAGTTAAAACTTAAAACTAAAAATCAACGAAAAAAACTAGAATGACGAAAAAGGAAATGTTAGATTTTTGAAGTCTTTTTAACTAAATTGAAGATTTATAATTACAATTCAGAGTTTGTGTTTACGAGCATCACATGATGGCTTATGGCTATGGTTAAGTTTATTACAATCTTCAATTTATAATCCTAATTATATATTATATATTACAATCTTCTATGGTTCTACGAGTACACGACAAATCCTAATTATATATTATATATTACAATCTTCAATTTATAATCCTAATTATATATTATATATTACAATCTTCAATTTATAATCCTAATTATATATTTCCACGTTCTTCTATGGTTCTACGAGTACACGACAAATCATATTTGAAAATGATAATGTCTCTTATCATTAAAAAAAAAAAATATCGGAAAAGATATTACACAAAGGATGACATTCGTCCTTTCCAAAATACTAAGACAGTCGATCAAACAGAATTCTCGTAGTGCATAATTGCATATGATCTCAACGTCATTCTCTATCTAATATTACATATTTGATAATATATAAAGCTAGAATTATCTGAAATATTGCACTAAAAATATATATAGCAATACAAAAAAAAATCACAATCACAAAGCATGCTTATTTTAAAACGGTTATAATAATATGTTATGTAAAAAGGTCAGTAGCTAAAATAATAAGAGAGTCGGCACTACAGATTAGGCCCTTCGTGAGCAAGTGAGTCATTGTGAGTTTTGCTTCTTCTAATTGTTTTTTGTTGCAACTAGCTTTTAAAAACTTAACGATATCGAAATATTTTATAATAATTTTTTTTCGATAAAAAAATATTCTATGTGATGCAAAATTGATTTAAACTAGATACTTGGTCTGCAAATATATGTAAAGATAAGAATTTTGATAAAGTTAATTAATAATAATATTAATTAATTATAATAAACAGATGATTGACCTGTTTATTAATATATTTATAAAAAGTTTTAATTTTTGAAAAATATTTTAATAGATTTAAAATCTAAAATATACACAAAACTCAAAATATTTTAAAGAAAAAAAAATAATTATTCTTTATTTTTCATCTTCTTTAGTTTCCACTAAAACATTTACGTTAAAAAAATGATTCCAAAAATATTTTGTTAAAACTCTGATTCCGTGAATTTCCCGTCAAATAGTGAATCTATAAAATTTTCAGACAAAATTTTACATTGAAAACATATTTTCAAAAATTTATAGTCATAAATTTCCCGTCAAAAATAAGATTTCAAATATTTTTAGTCAAAATTCTAATTTTGCAAATTTTCTGCTAAAATTCTGAATATATATTTTTTTTGTCAAAATTTTTTGGCACACATTTCTTACCAAATACTTTAATTCGTAAATTATATATTAAATTTCTTACATTGAAGACGAAATTTGATTTTAAAAGTTTCTAGTTCATGACGTTGTTATAATTTTTGTTAAAAAATGAGTCTGTGAATTTGAATGCATAAATTTTCTGTCAAAAAACTACTTTATAAATGTGATTTTAAAAAAATTTCGTCAATAATTTGATTTTGAAAATTTTTCGCCAAAATTATGAATGCATACTTTTTTGTCAAATATTTCAAAAATTTTTAGGTAAATTTGGTTGCCACAAATTTTCTATCAAATACTTGAAATAGGTAAATCTCATGACAAAGTTTTTTATTGAAAATATGATTTCAAAAACGTTCTGGCAAAATTAGCTGCCACGAATTTCCGCCAAATATTTGAAATACGTAAATTTCCTAACAAAAGTTTTGTGTTGAAATTGTGAATTTAAAAATATTCTCAATTTTTTTGCCAAAAACTTGAATACTTAATTTCATATCAAAAACTTAACATCAAATTTTATTTATAGATTAAAAGTATTAATTTACAAGCCACGTCTACTAAAAAATGACATGTCACAATTACATCATTATTACATGTCATTTTTTCCAGGTCATATTTAAATTGCTCAAACTAAAATTATTAACCAATAGAATTAAAATGAGTCGACATTTTTCATTAAACTAACTAGAATTTTACCTGCGCATTGCGCGAATTTATTTGTTAATTCGTATAATTATTATGTTTTTATTTTATATATTGTTTTAGTTTTTAATTATCATAGAATATGTAAACTTATTGTAAAATATTTTTTCTAATATAAATTGTGTTATGTTAATTGTTTTAAAAAACTCGCTCTTATAGTTATATGCTATCTTAAGTATCTATGTCTTCATATTAAATTTTTTTATTTAATCAACTTATTTATGTGGTTAATTTCCAGCAAGATCAGTAAAATAATTTCACAATCGATCACACAATCTCTTTTTATTTTTTATTCAACAAATAGAATAATATTTTGTAAAGAATTTGTAGTTTTTTTATTTGTAGAATAAGTACTTTTTTTTTTACTTTTAAACTAACGTTACGAAGAGAATCAATTTATAATTTGTGTTATGGTGTATAATTTAAGGGTATATGCGTTTTGTTTTTTCATAGATTTCATTGTTGATAAATTTTGATGTTTTGATCTATTATTTTTTTTTTCATATTTATATTATTATTATGTATATGTTTATTTTATAATTTAATGTTATTTTTTGAAATATTTTCTTTTATTTTTTTGTCCAAAAATATGTATATTTATATTGTAAATTTCTTTTTTCAATATATATTATGATGTATTGTATTAATTACTAAAAAAGTCTCTCGTATATTTATATGCTGCAATAAATATTATATGTGTTCTAATTGTTTTAACTGTATTTAATTTATTTTTGATTTTTACAGTTTATTTTTACACATAAACTAAATGGTCTCTTAATTTTTTATCGGATTTTTTTAAAATGTAATTCATTTTCAAACACAAATAATCATTCATTTTATTTTTCCCTTTCCTAATGCCCTTAGTCCTATTATTCTGATTACAATTATTGATATTTTTTTTTATTTTATGGAAGCATTCGTCTCATTGAATTATGTGATTGATTGTAACTCTAAATGAAGGAAATTTTAAGTAAAGTTGGCGAGACAGAGCAAAAAACCTGTTCATATGTTACATAAGTTTGATATGTTTATATATATATATATATATATAATTATGCTTACTTGAGAAACTTTTGATTTTGATTGATTTCAAACATTTTTATTTTTTTCTAAAAATAATTCCGATGTGTTCATCCATCTTACGATGGTGAACTACCTGACTTTATTTTTGAATGTGTGTGAAAATATTTTTGTCTATTTTCATGTCATGTAGAGGTAAAGAACTTGACTCTGTTAGAAAATATCCTTAATAATTTTGTTTTAGTTTATTTATATACTTTATATTAAAATTCATAAATTATCCAACTGATTAGTAAACTCTTCGAATATTAACTTTATATTACCATCGTTGAGAAAAAATGGTTGAAAGTATTTACCATTTTTTCTCTTTCGTAAAATTCAAACTTATTTTTATACTATATAATTAAACATTTTAGTTTTTCATTCAGAAAAAATATTTATTCATTACTAAAGTAGATATGAATAATTTTACTTAATTTTATGCATTAATATTTTTGAGAATTAAATTAAAAAAGTTTGATAACTATTATTTACAATTTTTTATTTCATCTTTCGTAATTGTTTACCTTTCAACTCTTTTTCACACACTATTTATTTATATTCAAAATAACTCTTTTCACACTCTATTTATTTATATTCAAAATAATATTTTAAATTTTTTATTTCATAGAAAATTTATGTTTTATGATTTGTAAAATAAGTATTTATTTTATATAAATGATTTAACTTTAGTTTTATACATACATCTTTCTAAGATTTTTTTTTTATAAAATTTTTTTAGTATTATTTTTTGTAATCTATTCAGTCATCTTTTGTATGTGTTTGCCTTCTAAAATTTTTTTCATAAACAAATAACATAAGTTTGTAATTTTTTTGACTTGTAAAATAAGTATTTGTTTTTAATTTCAAATTTATCATATTAAAAGCCCAAAGATAATTACCAAAATATAAAATCTTAAAAAATAAAATCCAAAATATTTAGAAGCCCATTTAGAAATAAAAATTGTGCTGATGTGGACACATTAGATGGAGAGATAACTTGCCCATTATATATATGATTTATCAATTGATATGCGGAGAATTAAAACAAGTCAGCATTTTTAGAATATTGCTATATCTTGTTCTCCTTTGATTCCAGTCCCGTCTTACTATATCAAGTAAATCATCATGTTTAAACAATCGCTTATCAAATCTAAAGAATCTCATTTTTGGTAGAATATTATATTCAATCGAAACTATCATCAGTCTATGATATGATTCTACCAAATTTAGAAGATTCATTTTCAAATGCAAAATACAAATGTAGCCATTCTGAATTCACATAGACTCTCTCCAAGCAAAATTCCACAATATCATCCCTACATTTACCAACCCAACTAAATGCATTGCCCTTATACTTAAGATTTTCCACACCACAAATCTCAAACATTATTCTGAAGTCTCTGTATGTTCAATCATTGCGTATTTTGCCTCCCTTTTTCTCCGTTTGATCTTTAATTTAATTGAAATCTCCACACATCATCCAAGGTCCTACTCTTGATGTTGCAACTTGTTATAGTTTTTCCTATAAGTGATTTCAATGTTGTTGAATCGGTTTTCCATAAACACTAGACAAGTAGAAACTGAAAGCTTTATATTCAATAAAAAGATCTACAAACCTTGCATCAGATGAAATACATTGAACTGAAACATGACTTTTTCAGAATACTACCAGCCCACCTCTTATGCCATGAGGCGATACCATGCACATATCTTCGAATCCTAGAGAAACTCTTAAATCTCTAACATAATTATCTTGTTGCTTTGTTTCCACCAAGAATAACATGTCCGAGAGATACATCATCTCTTCTAGATGTCGAATTATGGGGCATTGTTCCAAATCTCTACAGTTCCACACCTCAACTATGATGGTGGAAGTGGTGGATTCGAGCCCACCACACCTCTGATGTTGATCTTCGACATGGAGGTTGAAGCATCTTGATCCTGGCAATTAATTTGTAGTTTGAACAGAGCATTAATATCACTCATTACCTTTGGTGGATTCATATGCTTGTCTTCCGCATCCTTCTCCTCACGAGTATGTTTGTTACTCTTAGCTCTTAGATCCCCATTTGGTGTCAATAAAAGGTCATAGAGAAAACTTCCATTGATATAATTCCTTCAGCTTGAAGTTGTCTTCGCTCCTCCCAATTCCATATTGGCTTCTTGATTCTTCCGACTTCCATCATCATTCTTTTCTGGTTGTGCTTCATCGTTAACTTGATTTCCATCACCTTCATCATCCGGGTATGCTTCATCATTCCCTTGATTTCCATCATCCTCGTTGTTGTTATTACCATCTTCTTCATTATTGTTGTCACCATGGTCGATGTGACAGTTACCAATGTCATAGGTAACAAAATCACATATTTCACAGAAACTCCTTAGACGCTCATATAGGAATTTCAACAACATTCCAATCGTAAACTGAAATTTTTTCTTAAATCGTAGCGATAGATCAATGTCCTAATTGATTCTGACCCGTACAAATTCCACATTTGCTGCATATTCTATGTTGAAATTCACTTCAGTAATCGGACCCAGACTTTCTCCAATATGGCGGATCACACCGCCATTTAGAAATTGCAAATGAATGCCTTTAATTTGAACCCAGAGTGGTATGAAATTCAACATGAATTCTTTTATATTCAATTTCTATATGTGAAGGACTAACAATCTGATCATTGAAGGCTCATAGTCCTCGGTTGAGCACTGATTTCATCAGTTTTTCAGATGGAAAGACAAATTGGGCCCTTCGTCTCTCGACAATTCTTTTGGTTATGATATTGGACGAGCCATAAATTTTCGGTAGAAATATAACAATAGCTTTCAAATTCTAAAGTATAGGTACCGTTGGACATCCCATAAACGTGAATTGATTTTTTCTAGCCGCAACATTGCAAACTTCGAAAAGTAATACCACTAAAACATTTTTGACTCCTAAATTAATCTCATGTAAAGTATAACAAATATTTTCTACCATTTTAGTGAACTAAATAAAGAATCAAAATCGATATAGGATAGAATATGCAATTGAAAAGTTGTGTAATATAATTAAACAAAGAGATTCATGTATATAACTTCGTTGGAATTGGATTTGCTTTTCAATTGCATTGTGGTAGAAACCATCACCCACTCCAAAAATAAAATATGTGGGTGAAATTGGGTTGCAACTGCCATTTCATTCTGATATTAAAAAGTAAAACTATTTTTTCATACAAAAACAAAGATAACCAACATAATAACCGCCAAAACACCTTTTTAGGTGGGAGTATTGAATGATTGATTTTAAGAGAATACAAGAGAATTATAAAATAATTGATTTTAAGTAATTTAAAGTTTTTGTTGAGAATTTAAATCAATTTTATCAAAATGACAGCCAAAAATGGTAAGAATTGATTTTTTACAAAATTTCATTGTAATTCTATTAAATTCCTTTAAAATGACAATAGCATAAGAAGAGCACTAAAATTCAATAATATCAGCAATAATAGAAATTAAAAAATCACTACATTGAATAACACTAGAATTTAAAATAACTTAAAAAAATGACTTCAAATATTGAATCCAATAACACATAAATTTAAAAGAATTTGTGAAATACAATACTCCTTCCACATTGAATAACAATGAAATTTAATAGAAAGCCTAATTCCTTCTAATTCAATTAAATTCCTTAATTGAATACCTCTTAATCACCGTTGCTATACATGATTTTTTTCCTAATTTTCTATTTTATTTATTTGCAATTTATATGTAATTTTAGATATTTTATATAAATAAAATTAAATGTTAAAAAGGGATAAATTTTGTTAAAAAGGCTTTCTAGCAAAATGAGTCATTTTCTATAGTATGAAACTATGAATACCTCACGGCTACGGATTTGTGAATTTGCTATTCTACGACCTTTTATGACATAATCAATCCAAGATTAGAAAAATGTCGACAAAGAAAACAAAATACTTTTTTAAAAAACACAAAAAGAAGAAAAAAGAAATTGAAAAATAGGAGTCTATGAGTCTATCGAACTTATCCACCTTTTAAGATTGAATCAACTCATATTGTATAATATCAATAAGTATATCGTCTGGTGTCTGAGAATATCCCATCCCTCGATTCCATTTCATCTCTCTCGTCTCTTCCTTTTCAGATCGATTGTTTAGAACGACGGCGACGGAGAAACTGCGACGAAGTCAGACGGTGACCGCCGGTAATTTTTTTTTTTTTTTGTGTGACTTTCCCTTGGTAACCTGCTTTTTGACTTTGTTCCTAAGCGTTCACTCACTTTCTCTTCTGATCTTCCTTATTAAGTTGTTGTTGAATCGCTTGATCCTTTCTTTTTCTCTGATGGGTTTTATTTTGATATACTGTGAGATTCTGGGAAATCGTGTCTAAGTATTTGGGATTTCGGATCGGGGTTTCTTAATTTTGCTTTTGAACTGTGATTTTTTTTTATTTTCCATTTGGGAATTTCAGTGAAAATAAATACTATGATCTGGGTGATGAATCATGAAATTATTTTGATGCTCGTGAAGTAGTTTTATTTATTTATTTTAGGGTTCTACACTTATACTTTCTTTTAGTGGTTGGAAGTTGGAACTGTTGTTCGATATTGAAACTTGATTATCTTTACCTATCTGCATCGACATCACGAATTTTATGAATTATTATGTGTTTTTTTTTTCTTTGATAAGAGGAGTAAATACAAAGTTTCTGGTTCTGGTTTCATTTGAGAATGCATTTCATCTCTCTGCTCCTTGATGATCAGGTCACTCTCTGTAGAGCCTTCTATGTGCTTTATGATCTCCATATCCTATGATTTTGAATAAGATGATCATCATCCAATATCTGATGTTGAAACATAACCTATGGTTGTGTTTTGCAGTTCTCATGAATTAGTATTTGTTTGGTGTGCGGATTTGTTAAAAGTGCTAATGAGATGGACTTCCTTTTGTACTTGTAGGTATAAAGCATAGTTCCTTGGGATCTATTTTTCCAGCTTGGGAGTATCAACCTTTTATGATTTTTTGTTCCAACAATGGGGTCAAAATCATTTGGAAATCTCTTAGACTTGGCTGCTGGGGATCTTCTGGACATTCCTCAGACCCCGAGAGCTCTTCCGAGAATGATGACTGTTCCTGGAATCATCTCTGATGTCGATGGATACGGCATTAGTGATGGCGAATCAGATGTCATCCCATTACCTTGCCGGGAGCGGAAAATCATAGTGGCCAACTTTCTTCCTTTAAACGGTAAAAAGGATTCAGAGACTGGGAAGTGGAGCTTCTACCTGGACAATGATTCTCCAATGTTACATCTGAAAGATGGGTTTTCTCCAGAGACGGAAGTCATTTATGTTGGATCACTCAAGACAGATGTTGATGTTGCCGAGCAAGACGAGGTTTCCCAAACACTTTTCGAGGAATTCAACTGCGTACCGACTTTCCTCCCGCAGGATGTTCATAAAAAATTCTACCTTGGCTTCTGTAAACAGCAGCTTTGGCCACTTTTCCACTACATGTTACCCATGTGCCCTGATCATGGTGAACGCTTTGATCGCAGTCTTTGGCAGGCATATGTTTCTGCAAACAAAATATTTGCAGATAAGGTAATGGGCGTGATTAATCTCGAGGAAGATTATATCTGGATTCATGACTATCATTTAATGGTTCTCCCAACATTTTTGAGGCGGCGTTTTCACAGGGTTAAGCTTGGTTTCTTCCTCCACAGTCCGTTCCCTTCTTCGGAAATTTATCGAACCTTACCTGTTCGAGAGGAGCTACTAAGAGGGCTCCTAAACTGCGATTTAATTGGTTTTCACACCTTTGATTATGCACGGCATTTCTTGTCATGCTGCTGCAGAATGCTTGGATTGGAGTATGAATCTAAGAGAGGGCATATTGCTCTTGACTACTTGGGCCGGACAGTTTTTCTGAAGATTCTTCCTATAGGTATTCACATGGGAAGGCTCGAGTCTGTTCTGAATCTTCCTGCTACATCTGACAAACTGAAAGTGATCCAAGGAAAGTATCGGGGTAAGAAGGTGATTCTCGGTGTTGATGACATGGATATATTCAAAGGTCTAAGTCTGAAGATTTTGGCCTTTGAACACCTCCTACAGCAATATCCTAGCATGCTAGGGAATGTAGTTCTCATTCAGATTGTGAACCCAGCAAGAGGATCAGGTAAAGACGTTCAAGAAGCGAAGAAAGAGACGTATTACACTGTTAAGAGAATCAACGAGCGTTATGGTTCGCCTGGTTATGAGCCAGTGGTTCTGATCGATCGTCCTGTTCCTCGGTTCGAGAAGTCTGCCTATTACGCCATGGCAGAATGCTGCATAGTCAATGCGGTGAGGGACGGCATGAACTTGGTTCCGTACAAGTATACTGTTTGTCGGCAAGGAACTCCTAACATGGATAAATCTCTGGGACTAAGTGAAGATTCTCCTCGCACAAGCACGCTTGTTCTGTCTGAGTTCATTGGTTGCTCTCCTTCTTTAAGTGGCGCTATTAGAGTTAACCCTTGGGACGTTGATGCGGTAGCAGATTCAATATATTCCGCTCTCACCATGTCTGATTTCGAGAAGCAGCTACGTCACAAGAAACACTATCACTACATTAGTACACATGATGTGGGGTATTGGTCGCGCAGCTTTTCGCAGGATTTGGAGAGGGCATCTCGAGATCATTACAGTAAACGGTGCTGGGGTGTGGGTTGGGGTTTAGGTTTTAGGCTCATTGCTCTCTCTCCTAATTTCAGAAGGCTATCCATTGAGCAAGCTGTCAGTGCTTACAGAAGATCGAGCAGGAGAGTTATCTTTCTTGATTATGACGGTACTTTGGTTCCCGAGGCTTCGATCGTAAAGGACCCAAGTGCTGAAGTTATTACTGCGTTGAAGTCACTGTGTAGTGATCCTAATAACACTATATTTATTGTTAGCGGGAGAGGGAAAGTTTCTTTGAGCGAGTGGCTTGCACCGTGTGAGAATCTTGGAATAGCCGCTGAACATGGTTACTTCACAAGGTACGTTACTTGTTTCTCTTAGTTCTGATAGAGTCGTGCATCTTTTTTTCGCCGGAAAATAAAACTTATAAATCTTCTCGCTGTGATGCAGGTGGAATAAGTCATCTGACTGGGAAACAAGCGGCTTTTCTGATGACCTTGAATGGAAGAAGATCGTGGAACCTATTATGAGACTATATACAGAGACTACAGATGGATCCAATATAGAAGCGAAAGAAAGTGCTTTGGTGTGGCATCACCAAGATGCTGATCCAGACTTTGGTTCTTGTCAAGCCAAGGAACTACTCGACCATCTTGAAACCGTTCTTGTGAATGAACCAGTCGTTGTTAACAGAGGCCACCAAATCGTCGAAGTTAAGCCTCAGGTAAAACACTTTCTTCACCCCATCTTCTGTGAATGAACCAGTCGTTGTGATTCATAATGTCCCTGTCTCATTGCACTGTATATAGTCCTAAACTGTGATCTTTGGAGTAACAGGGAGTAAGCAAAGGTCTTGTCACCGCAAAAGTTCTCAGTAGAATGATTGAAGAAGAAGGGAAGGCGCCAGATTTTGTGGTATGCATTGGAGACGATAGATCGGACGAGGAGATGTTTGAGAGCATAACAACAACACTCTCATCGCAATCATCGTCAACGTCTACAGAGATATTCGCGTGCACCGTGGGAAGAAAACCGAGCAAAGCCAAGTACTTCCTGGATGAAGTAAGCGACGTGGTGAAGCTTCTTCAAGGACTAGCCAACACTTCGAGCCCAAAGCCTAGGTACCCTTCTCACCTCAGAGTCTCCTTTGAAAGCGTGGTATGAGTTAAAAGAAATCAACGTTGGTTTATTTTAGGATTCTGAATCATGAAAAAAGAAAACATGATTTTGTACATAGAAACACGAAAACAAAAAGACACTTGATGTTGCGGTTTGAGAGCCTTTGAATCGAGAGGCTTCTAGTCAGGTTTTGATGAACATTGTACATAATAATTTACCACTTTTGTCAGACTTAAAAAGCTTCTTCTCTTGTTGTGTTTGGAACATATTAATGTTCTCTAATTATGATTAAGAAAAAATAGTACTTAGCGGAAAAGCCGTGGAACAGATCTTCGAGGGACTTTGCCTTGGAGCTTAAGTCTACGATAGGATTCTCTGATATGACAAGGTCTTATAGGTCCTGTTTCATTGCTTTTACTCATAACTATTCGAGCTGTCTCCACGAGGTCACCGGCAAACATCTTTGCGATACCACGAACAACTGAAACCACAGGGTCGTCGTCCTTCAAGCTGTTAATCCCTGTGATACTCTTTATTAACGTCTTCATGTTTGATTTGCTAAGAGTAGATCTCCTGAAAGATTCGTATCTGCTCATCTGATCCTCTGTGAATTGCGATAGAATCGCTTGTCTTTTGGCTATCTTCACACTCGTTGCGTATTCAACATCTTCTTCTTCACGAGGCTGCTCCATTTCAATTCGTTCATCGTCAATTGCTTCTTCGAACGTATCCTTCGAATCCTTCATTCCTGATTAAACCCTAAACGATGAAATCACAGAAAATCCGATCCTAAAATCTAGAAGATTGAGCCAATTTTGTTTGTTGAACAGCGATGATGACACTAGAAAAGATCGGACATAAAAAAAAACTCGAAGAAATCAATTCTTTAAACAGTCTATTGAATTACATATGGAACTCTTTATATACACATCTTTGGCGTGGAAATTAAGTTACTAACCGATGTGGGATTAAGTAAACTGCTGGAAAAAAAAGGAAAATAGAACATAGAAATCAGATACAACCATCGCTAAAGCCCATTTAAATCACAGCTTTAACATTGGCCCATTGATACGAGCTCTGCTTATAAAATAGTTCTTTTTCTTTGGTCTTGGTTCAACACCAAAACTTAATTTCCGTGCGACAAAAGAAAAACGAAAAAAACCCTTATTCGCGAGACGACTATGTCTAATGATTGGTCCAAGCTTAGTCCCGATCTTTTGCGATCGATCCTTGAAAGCTTAAGCTTTACTGGTTTTCATCGAGCGAGAGCCGTTTGCTCAAACTGGTACACCGTTTCCAAGACGTGTAGGCCACGTAAGTCTCCACGTCTGTATCCATGGCAAATTTTATTCGACAAGCATGCAACTTATGGTCTCGATCCCGTAGAAGACAAGATGCACGAATTAAGTCATCCACTGCTTGATTTATCCAGTTCCTGTGTCATGGATAGTTGCAGCAGCTGGCTCTTGGTGGTAGATCTCGATCTAGAGTTCTATCTTGTGCACGTGTTTACTGGTGAGAGGATCTATCTTCCATGGATAAAGTCATCACTAACGCTTCCTTTTGAAGTGAGATCGGAGTATCTCGTGGATCGTGCGGGCTACGTATGCCCTGGGAACTCGGCTTGTCTTTGGATAAGCGAGACAACACGTGATTTCGTTGTTGCTTGGAGCTACGAAGGCTACTTGTTCTCATACAAGGATGGAGATGATTCCTGGAGACATCATCGTGGCATAGATTGTGTATCCATGGCTTATAAGGACGAAAAGCTCTACTATCTGTGTAAAACTGATAGCTGCATCAAGATTCTTGATTTCTATGGAGGTTCCTCTGAGGAACTCATTCAAGAAAACCCATATCGTAACTATCCGTTTTACTTTACCTCGCGATTTCTTTGGAAGACGAGGATAGCGATTACAAGCGAAGAAGAGGTTTTGATCGTTATGAGCTTAAGAGTCTAACGATTTCTTTGCCATCTATAGGATGGATATGCGTAATAGATGGGAGAGAGTAGATAATATTGAAGGCGATCATGAGATGCTGATATATGGTCATGGGGTGACAATAAGCGCACCAATCGAAGATACTAGTGGTTGTGGAATCGCAAGTGATGCAATCTGTTTCCGTGATGATGATGTTTTCCTGAGTAACGGAGAAACCAAGTGTGGTGTGTTTGATCTTGTGAGAAGAAGAATCATCCCATCATCGCATGTTGCGCACTTGGAGAGTTTCTGGTTTGCTCCTGCCTTCCGGGATGTGCTTAAAGTCTTCGATACGGATACAAAGTGATTCAGCCAAGTTGTTTTGCTACTCTCTGACTTTTGGGTCTTCTAATTAATGATGGTGTGATTTGTTTTAGGTTGTTATTTGCTGATTTTACCATATGATTATTTTTTCAAGGAAGTTTTGTGGTTTTATTTTTGGTTTATCAAAGTTTGGGAATAATGAAGCTTGAGAGTTAATAACACTTAGACAACGAAAGCGATTTGCTGGCTAAAGCTAACAAATCTCATACTAGGTGTAAAATTTGGACTTTTGGGCTAATAATAGTGACTAAAGCTAATAACAAATCCTATGGATCACAATGTCCCATGATCTTGCTTCTATAAGTTGATCAGAGACTGTGTATATATATGAATGATAAATCCTTATAAACCCCAATGCGGGATAATGAAATTTCCTACAATCCTTTGTTGAATCATCTCTCTTGTCTCGTGTACCACTATCTACACTTGAGGATGCTTATAATACCCTTACCCAAGATGAGGAATCAAAATCTTTGGGCCGTGAAGCTACAGATACTCGTGTATGCACACACTGTGGGCGCAATGATCATCTAGCCGAACAGTGTTTTCGTTTGATCGAATATCCCGATTGGTATGAAGAAAAAACAAAGAATCAGTCAACTACAAACTCAGCTCGAGGGCGTAGTTCGAAAGGTTCTGCTTTCCATGGAAGTCGCAGTTCAGTAAATCATCTCTCCACTCCCGCCTTTGCAACTAATGTCACTATGTCTGCTCCATCGTTAACATCAGCTGATCGAGTGGGTATAAGCGGGTTGAGCAATACTCAATGGAAGACGTTGGCCCAATATTTCGCTATCTGAAATCGAGTTCTGGACAAAGTATTATTCTTCGCTCAAAAACAGATTTGGTTCTATCGGCTTGGTGTGATTGGCTTGGTGTGATTCCGATTGGGCATCCTGTCCTATCACTAGACAGTCACTTACTGGCTAGTTTATCCAACTCGCAGGCTCTCCTTTGTCATGGAAAACACGGAAGCACGGCGTGGTGTCACGTTTATCGGCAGAGGCAGAGTATCGTGCCATGGCTGATACAGTACATGAGCTCCTTTGGATTCGACAACTTCTACCTGTTCTTGGTATCTCCTGCGAATGTCCTATTGTCTTGCACTCGGAAAGTCTTTCTGCTATTAATCTCGTTGCTTGAACGTAATTGTGATTCATGGAATTGGAGATCCTTGCTGCAGCTTCGGCCCCTTGCAGAAAAGTTTATTCGAGCTATGGTGGGAAATGGGGCAAATACAAGCTTCTGGTTTGACTCATGGACCCCTCTAGGTCTTTTAATCAAGGCTGTGGGTATGTCAGGCCCAAGAAGCTTTAGAGTGCCTCTAAACGCTACAGTCGCTTCTGTATGCAACATCGACGGTTGGAACTTACCTCCCCCGCGATCTGAAGAGACTCTGAACCTTCATGCGCATCTCACTACGATACCCCTCCCAAGTACGTCAAACTCTCCTGATTCTTTTCCTTGGGTTGTTGATGGCATAAATTGTAACGGCTTCTCCGCTAAAAAAACATGGGATGCCCTAAGGCCTACGGCTCCGGATCAGCCATGGGCTCCCACAGTCAGGTTCAAGCAAGCTGTCTCCAAACACACGTTTACAATGTGGATTGCAAACATGGACAGACTGTGACTCGCGTCTTGGGGACTTCAGATTCCTATAACGTGTTGCTTGTGTTCGCAGCTTGAGGAGACAAGGAACCACCTGTTTTTGACGTGTGACTTTAGTTCTCAAATCTGGAGTCAGGTAATCGGGAGGTTAACTCCATCTAATCCTTTGTTTCATGAATGGAAAGATTTGATGGACTGGTCAACATACAGTTCTCCTAATGCCCCATCGATATTGAGAAAGTTAGTAGCTCAAACTACTATCTATCACTTATGGAAGCAGAGGAATAATGTTTTACACAACCAGCTATCCATTCCAACAACAATCATCTTCAAGGGCCTGGACAGAGACATCCGCAACATTATCTCATCTAGGCGTCGCCGTAAACACTGTGAAAACTTCATGCAAATGTGGTTTCACTGAAGTTTTCAAACCCAATTGTTCGTAACTCAGTTTGCTACCTTGTTTTTCTTTATTTTTTCCAAGGTATCAAATTTTTAGGTGCTGCTCTTTGTAAATGCTAAACGTTATATTTACTATTTAGCAAAAAAAAAATAATCTCGCTGCTAATCCGTTTATCATGTTCGTACTAAGCATGTTGGTTTGGACTGTCAGTCTATACGTGACAAGATCATTCGTGGTATCATTGCTACAAAACATATCTTCACCAAGTCTCAACTTGCTGATACTTTAAAATTTTTGGGACGCAAGGAATTTGAAGCATTTATGTTCAAGCTGCGTGTTTGCAATCTTGAGGAAGAATATTGGGCCACAATATATTATTACGATTAGGTCATATTACAGTATATAAGGCGTTGGCCGTCGAACCATGAATAATAAGAAACCTATTTTACAACTTCTAAAGGTTCTTGAGAAAAGTAGCCTTTTGCAAGAAAAGTGTTTTTTGGAGGGAGATGGAGGATCATAAGCCCACGAGTTACACGTTTGAGATAGATAACTTCTCCCAGAAGGAATCGAAGATAGCATCACCAAACTTCTTAAGCGGCGGCTGCGAATGGTAAATGCAAAAGAATAAATATTATGTTTTAATTCTCATCCTCGAGGTCTCTGTTATTATGTTTATTAACTAAAGCGTTTAGTTAATCTGTTTCCTTTTTTTTTTTCAGGTTTGTTCAAGTTCATCCCAAAGGAGACCATATTGAAGATCACTTGGCTCTGTTCCTCTACGTTGCGAATTCTGAATCATTGCGACTTGGATGGAAAAGAAGAGCTAATTTTTTCTTCGTTCTGCTGGATCAATCCGGCAAAGAGCTCTACAAAACAAAAGGTAATTTAGCTTGCCGGACGTAAACTGTATATATGTATTTGATTGTCGAGAAAGAAAACTTAAGCTAACCTTTCTGATTTTGTCTTACAGAATTGTTGTGCAAGTTGTTTTGCGCTCAGGTCCCAGGATGGGGTTTTCCAAAGGCCGTGCTTCTTAAAATGCTTCAAGAAAAAGGGTTTATGGAGAAGAACAAACTGATTTTAAAAGTGGAAGTAAAAGTAGTTGAAGTTGTTGATGAAGCAGAAGTAACTGGGAAAGAGACCTTAGACGTGGAAGGTTTCCAAGTTCTTTATTCTCAGGTATGGAGACACACTCCTTTTTTTTCTGATATTGGACATGGTTAGCATAATTACATCTTTGTGTCGACAGGTTGTTTCAGTGGGTAGGCTTTTCACGAAGCACCCTGACATTGCAGTGAATTTAAAACCAAAGAGCCAATTTGTGAAGACAACATACATGAATCTCCTCCTCGGTCTCATCGAGACACTGAACAAGCCTCCACATAGCTTCTCCGAGACTGAGCTAAGCAACGCTCGCAGGGAGCTGATGGATCTAACAGAAGCTAGCTTCAAGCTAGACTGGTTGAAGACAAAGCTTGATGAGGTTTCCTTGGAGAGGAAGAAAGCAAGTGCTGATAGTATTAGAGTCCGAGAACTCGAGGAACAAGTCAAGAATCTCAAAGCTGAACTGAATAAGGAGAAGGAAAAATCAGCTACTTCTGCTGCCAAAGTGTTGTCCTTAGAGAAGACCGTGTCGGATATCATAGAGCAGAACAAGAAGCGTAAAATGAGCCCTTAGTAATTTTTTTTTTTTAACAAAAGTTTTCAAAGCCCTTTGTAATTCTACCGCTAATTTTGGTATTTTGTTTACGAATTTTGGTATCTCAGAGCAGAAGGTCAACTCTTGTGAATGAAATCATTGCGGAACCTATTTTTTATCGGAACGATTTCCCTTTTAGAACTGTCTAGCTAAAGTTTTTTTTTTTCTTTTTTTTTTTTTGAACTTTTGTCTAGCTAAAGTTTAAAAAACGAGTTATCAAGTTTATTGCTTTCTGAGGTCTACAATTTGTTTTTGGACCATTATATATATCATATATGTGAAAACAATCAAACTAGTGTATATGTCTGATACAAACGATATACAAAGCAATGAGTCAGTTTTGTTTGTTTGTTTTTGGTTTCTCGTCTGCCTTAATTACTCTAGAGAAGTAAATAAGCTAACCTTCTAAAAAAAACTCTTTCACACGACACGACAAATCAATAGAGAAACTAATTGTAATCTCCTTACCAAGTAATTATAATTTTTTTTTGCAATCCGATTGTTTTCAGTTTCATTATTTTTTTGGGGGAGAATTTAAAACATGGGATAATTTTTGAAATTACCCCAAGGAATTATTATTAGTTTTCAGTTTCATTATTTCTTTTGAATTAGGATTTCGAAAAGCTTTATAAATAGACGGGGTTAGGGTCAAATATCAAAAACAAGTCTGGGAGAAAGAAAGTGTATTTTGCTGCCTCCAAGTAACAAAAGCCTGAGAATAGTATGGAGGATCAAAAGCAGACGAGTTTCACCTTTGAGATAGATAACTTCTCGGAGAAGGAAGGTGTGATACAATCTCCGAACTTCTTAAGCGGCGGCTGCGAATGGTAAAGGAAAACAATAATATATTGTGTTGTAATTCTTAACACATCGATCCTCTAGGTTCAATAAGTATAACGTGTCTCTGTTATTATGTTTATAACCAAAGCGTTTAGTTAATCTGTTTCCTTTTTTTTTCCAGGTGTCTACGTGTTCATCCCAAAGGAGACTATATTGAAGATCACTTGGCTCTGTACCTCAGCGTTTCGAATCCTGAATCATTGCGACTTGGATGGAAAAGAAGAGCTAGTTTTTCCTTCGTTCTGTTAAATCAATCAGGCAACGTTCTCAGAACAGATGGTTATTTACTTATCGTTCATAAACTGTATACATCTCTGATTGTCAGAGCAAGAAAATTTGAATTAATCTCTCTGTTTTTGTCTTACAAGAAAAGCTGTTCTGCGCCGAGTTCCTAGGATGGGGTTGGGCAAGGGCATTGCCTCTTGAAAAGCTTCAAGAAAAAGGGTTTCTGGAGAAGAACAAACTGATCGTTAAAGTGGAAGTAAAAGTCGTTGAAGTTGTTGATGAATCAGAAGTAACTGGGAACGAGACCTTAGATGTGGAAGGGTTCCAAGTTCTTTATCCTCAGGTATGTAAACTGGGAAGGAGATGCTTCTTGCTGTATTTTTTTTTTTCTTTTGGATTTTCTTTTCTGAGATTGGACATTGGTTAACATAATTTCATATTTCTCTCGTTGACAGGTTGTTTCAGTGAGTAGGCTTTTTTTGGAACACCCAGACATTGCTGTGAATTTCAGACCAAAAAGCCAATTGGTGAAGACAACATACATGGATCTCCTCCTTGGTCTCATCGAGACATTGAACAAGCCTCCACATGGCTTATCCGAGACAGAGCTAAGCAACGCTCGCAGCGAGTTGATCGATCTAACAGAAGCAGGCTTCAAGCTGGACTGGTTGAAGACAAAGCTTGATGAGGTTTCCTTGGAAAGGAAGAAAGCAAGTGCTGATGGTTCTGGAGTCCAAGAATTTGAGAAACAAGTCAAGAATATGAAGCTTGAACTGGACACGGAGAAGGTCAAGTCTGCTACTTGTGCTGCTAAAGTTTTGTCGTTGGAGCAGGAGGTGTCGGATCTCAAAGATGAGCTGAACAAGAAGGAAGGCCAAACTGTTACTCCTAAAGACTTCCTCAAGTATCTTGTTAACTCTTGGAAAAGAAGAGTGTGATACTGTGATTACGCGGATCTCCGTGATGAAATATATAGACTAGAAACATGTTTTTCGTTTTTGTTTTTTTTTGGGGTGTTTTATATGTTTTCTTTTATAATAATCAAGAAGTTTCGCATATATCAGATGTTGAAGAAAACTTTTAGAAATAAAAATAGTTTCTATCATTTTTATTCATCATAACTTGTCTTGCAACAATATATGTTCAAGTGGATCTGGTAATCTCTGAGATCTTCTAATATCGGGTATTTAAATGGTCCATAGTCTCAATCTGAAATGGGTGTTGAAGCTTTCAGTTTCCAAGCGCCATAAGTAATGATGATACGGTCAAGAATTTCTTGGATGGTTAGACCAATCTCAATAAAGATCTTTAGATGTCTAAACAAATGTTATTAATAATAAAACTGAATAAAAAATTAGTTTACGGTGTCTTAGACTAATGTTTAAATTAAGACATACGCGCATAAACGTCTCGAGAATGTGTCTTGCGTAACAAGTCTCTAATATGCAAGTAATCTTTATCCCCATTAGACGAGACATACGCGCATAAACGTCTCGGAGTGTGTCTTGCGTCACAAGACTTTAATATTCAAGTAATTTTTCGTCATTTTATTTATACAAGTCAATTACAATGGTAGAACAGAGACCAAGACTTTTTTTTTTTTAGTGAAATTATTCGAATATATTCGGATCTTTCCATATATTTACATACGATATTATGATTTTTCATATTCTCCGATATGTTAGGAGTATGATGACCTAACCTTGTTGTAATATAAATACTCTTCTCACAATTTAATATAAACACACAATTCTCTTCACTTTAACATGGTATGAACCCTAATCGATCTATCTCTTTCTGAAACTTTTAGCCATCTCCGCAAACTCTTTTATCGTTCTTTCTCCATTCATAATGACTTTCAATGAAGGTACACTGACCTCTGGTACTTCAGAAACAGTGACCTCCGCGACCCCATCTATCACAAACTCACCTTACTACCTACACCCATCAGATCATCCTCATCACGTTATTACACCAATTCTTTTCAACAGCGAAAACTACGAGTGATGGGCAAAGTTAGCAAAAAACAATCTACGAGCCAAAAAAAAGTTAGGTTTCATAGATGGGACTTTAAAACGACTATTGGAGTACAAACAATGGGCCCCAGCGAACTCAATGCTCATTGATTGGCTATACGCGAGCATAGAACCTAAAATCCATCAATCCATATCGGTTGTGGACAGCGCACTCGTGATGTGGGAGAATCTCAAAGCTCGGTTCTCTGCAGGAAACACATGGGAGAATCTCAAAGCTCGGTTCTCTGCAGGAAACACACCACAGGTACATCAATTCAAGGCAGACCTTGTAGCTTGTCAACAAAACAGACAAGACATTGCAACCTATTTTGGAAAGCTCAAGGTCATGTGGGCTGATTTAGACGATTTTGAACCTGCACTCGGTGGCTGCTGCAACAACCCTAGATGCACCGTCACCTTGGACGTGATCATGAACACATTCATCAGTTTCTAATGGGTTTAGACGGATCTCGTTTCGGGACGACCAGAACCAACTTGTTGGGTCGTTTGACTCGAGAAACAAAGCTTAGTTTGGATCACATCTACTCGGAACTTATCTCTGAAGAACGACATCTCCTGGTCTCACGAAGCAAAGAAGAACGTCTAGATGCTATGGGACATGCTGTTCAAAGCGGAGTCAATGCTGTAGCTGCGGCAACAAAAACACGCAACAACCTTCTATGCACACATTGCCAGCGTACTAATCATACCGCAGAGACATGCTTTCTACTTCACGGCTTTCCGGAAGGGTGGGGCAATTCCTCAACACCAGGAGAAGGTCGAGGACACGTCACTACTCATGGTCGCGGACGCGGTAGAAGTGCTTAACCAAGGGCAAACAACGCTGCTGCAAACCTAGAAACAGAGTATCCTTCAATTCCAGGAGTAAGCAAAGAAACATGTTCCACCATCGTTAACCTCCTCAAATCACCAAATACATCTTCGGAAAAGCTCTCTGGTAAGAACTCCAATGTTGAATTTCTCCATGATTCCGGGGCATCTCACCACATGACAGGAGATGTTGAACTATTACCGGATTTAAAAGATATTCCTCAGAGTATTATTGTTCTTCCGAACAACAAACATGCTTACGCCACCAAAGAAGGATCCCTTCACCTTGGCGGTGACAGAACACTCACCCACGTTCTCTTTGTACCTGATCTCTCTTGCATATTGATTTCTCTTGCACGCATGCTATGATAACTCTCCTGTTTTGCGATCTTTACTGACAAATTTTGCGTGTTACAGGACCATTCTTCGAAGATGCCGATTGGAGCAGGTGAAGAAGAGAATGGGATTTATCAATTTGACGGGATCGTTCCAGCTAGAGCTCTCAAGACTACAGCAACAAATCAATTAACCTTGTGGCATCAAAGGATGGGACATCCTGGAAAGAAAGCTTTATCTTCAGTTTTATTTGCTTTTAAGGGTTTTAAAACAAGTAGTTGTGATTTGGATGGTTTTGCGATCTTTGCATTCAAGCGAAAGATAGCCGTGATTTTTTTTAAAAAGTTCTAATAAAGCTACAGAATGTTTTACTCTCATTCACTGAGATGTTTGGGGCCCTTATTGTACACCTTCTTCTTCTGACGCACACTGATTCTTAACCATAGTAGACGATCACTCTAGGGCTGTTTGGACTCATTTCATACTAGTTAAAAGTGAGGTTGCATCTGTGTTGAAATTTTTTATTGCCATGGCGGAAAGTCAGTTCAACAAGAAGGTACAAACGGTCCGCAGTGACAATGGAACAGAATTTACATGTCTCCGCAAGTTTTTTTATGAAAGTGGTATCTCTCACCAGACCTCCTGCATTGGAACACCACAACAAAATGGACAAGTTGAAAGAAATCACCGTCACATACACAACATGGCTCGGGCTCTTCTCTTCCATGGACATTTACCGATCAAGTTTTGGGGAGAAAGCATTCTTACCGCTGCCAATCTCATAAATCGCACGACGGGAAGTCGCTATATCGGAAGCCACCCCCGGGGTTCACACCATCAGATTCTCTCTCGTTTGTAAGCTTCACAAGTCCCTTTATGGACTGCGTCTGGCGCCTCGTTGCTGGTTCCCCAAGCTTTCCAAAGCATTGCTTGCATACGGATTTGTTCAGTGCAGAAAAGATTACTCGCTGTTTACTTGAGTTCGCGGCTCTACAGTCCTTCATATTCTTATATACCTGGATGATTTGATCATTCTTGGCAACAATTTAACTTTCATAGCCCAGTTTAAGGCCTATCTCAACACATGCTTTCGAATGAAGGATTTGGGTACTCGCAAATACTTCTTAGGCATTAAAGTTGCCCGCAGCAGTGACGACATTTATCTCTCCCAACGAAAGTATTGTCTCGACATTATAAAGGAATGTGGTCTTACCGGATCATGCCCTGTTGATACACCGATTGAGCAGAATCATCGACTGGTTTTAGATGATGGACCGTTGTATTCAAACCCATCTCAGTATCGCAGAATTATCGGGCGTTTAGTCTACCTAGCTCTGTCCGGAACTTTTCTACTCCATCCACATCTTAGCTCAGTTTATGAAGTCTCCTCGCCAAGCTCATTGGGATGCTGTTATGCGAGTTGTCGGATACCTTAAAGGCTGTCCCGGGCAAGATGTCTTATTATCATCCTCCTATACTCTACAAATTAAGGCGTATTGCGACTTAGACTGGACATCCTGTCCTCTCACACGACACTCTTTCAGCAGCTACATAATCTCTTGGAAAACCAAGAAACAAGATCGTGTATCTCGCTTCTCCGCTGAAGCTAAAATGGCTCCATGGCGTTTGCCGTTCAAGAAGTTCTATGGATTAAGAACTTCTATCATCTCTCGGTATTGATCATCCCACTCTGATGCAACTAGTGTGTGATAGTAAATCTGCCCTACACATAGCAGCAAATTCGGTGTTCCATGAGCGCACAAAGCATATTGAAATGATTACCAAATGATTGCCATTTTATACGGGATGAAATCACTGCCGGAAACATTGCCATTTTTCACGTTCGCACAACCGAGCAACTGACGGATATTCTTACCAAAGCACTCAGGCGAAATCAGTTCAAGTATCTACTCAGCAAGATGGGCGTTTGTGACCTCCACACTCCACCTTGAAGAGGAGTATTCAGATATATTCGGATCTTTCCATATATTTACATACAATATTATGATTTCCATATTCTCCGATATGTTAGGAGTATAACCTAACCTCGTTGTAATATAAATACTCTTTTCACAGATCAATACAAACACACAATTCTCCTCACTTTGACAGAAATAAGATTTTTTATAGGTAAGTTAATTCCGTCTCTAGGGTCTCGAAAATTCCACTAATCTTATATAGTACTTCATCTGACTCGGCTTGATTTTTTTGTTCTGCTTTAGAATCTGTTTGTGCAAATACAATACTAAAAAGTACATGTTAAGCTATGTTTTTTGCTAATATAAATTTGCAGTGTGATTTAAAAAAAAAGCAAAGCTTCAGTAGTAAAGAGATACCTAAACATGATAATATCAAATACTTGTTGCTTAAAAACGTGCCAAAGTAAATAACAAAGAGAGAGCTCAGTCACAAAGCCACAACTCATCAAAGGAATCAGAGCAATGCGAAAGACCCAACTATCGGGTCTGTAACGTGGCAGGGTAATTCTACCACTCACTGGTGTTGCTTGTATCAATGTCTTTCGTTTTATATATCTACTATATATTATTTAAGAAGTAAAATTATTGGTGGAAGTCCCCTTAGCCCAATGGTTTAATAAGGGTTTATTAATGCTTCTACACTAGGAGGTCTAGGTTTCAAATCCCAGCGAGCGCGATTTATTCTTAATTATGCAGATTAATGAAGAATGATGCAAATTAATGAAGGTAAGCTTACAAGAGATCTTCAGCGTGGAGCAAGCAGAATCGTCTTTTTTTCATATATATATATATAATTTAGTTTCATATAAAAACGAAAAAATAATACTAAATTATCCTAATTGAATAGTAAAATTTCTATTTATTAATAATACTTGAAGTATGATATATTTTTATTTCAGAAATTTATTAATTTACAAAATATATTAATAACATCTAAACAAGTTTTAAATAAACAAATTATTAAATAATACAATTTTAAATAAAATACAATCATGATAAAAATAATTTAAAGAAAAAATGTTAAAAATAATAAAAAATATTTATCTTTTGTTGCATTTTTTTAAAAAATCGTAATTTTAAATAATTTTTCTTTTCAAATCAATAATTACTAAATGAATAAAGTATATACTAATTATTATTTTATAATATTAATAGGACCATATAGTTTTCTATAACTTTTATCATCTTTTTGTTGTTGTTTTCTAAAATGTACATAACTTATATTACCATCTCATCTTATCTCTTATCATATTTTAAATAAAAATAAAAATTTATATCATATTCATATATATATATATATATATATATATATATATAAATTTATTTTCATTGTATATCAAAATTTTGAGATCATAAATAAAATAAAAAATAACTGAACGAAAGAATAAATTAAATAAGATGAAAAATATGAATAAGAAATAAAAAAATAGAAGTATATAAAAATAATTCTCTCGTACTTTGTTTTACAAAGTCACTTAAATACTTTTTAACATGTAGGAGCCATATTTCAACTTTTTTACAAATACGCGTACATACATAAATATTAATTGTACATTAGTTGAAGTCACATGCGAACTTTTTCGTGCATGTGTTTTGTTTAGATTGATTACAATCTAATATTTATTTTAATTATTATACAATTTATATTTTCTAAAAAAATCTTTATCTATTCTAAGTGTAGTGAAGTGGTTGGTTGTCCGCACATGCGTGCCAACCATCTATCCGCTCTTACGAATAAGTAAAAATGGTAAAAATGTTTTCAGTTTAAATTGCAATAAATCAAGAAAAATATATACTTAAAATATATTATATATGTATTTGCAAATTCATATTGTGTAAGACGCAAAAAAACATATAGTAGATTCTGTAAGGAGAAATAAAGCATATTATAGAAATATTCAAAAAAATTATAAGAATTTAATTATTATTTAACATAACTTTTATATTTGTGATTATATATTATTACAAGCATTATAAAAATAAAAAGTTTTAAAATACATTGGTTTCAGAAAGAAGTTTGTGAAATATTAAAATAATATATATATATATATAAACATACCAATGCTTAAAAAACTATTCAACATTTAAATATTACAATTAACTATCTTTATAAAAAAAATTATACCCGCACATATGTGCGGGCAACCACCTAGTATATTTATATAAAGGATGCAATAGCATCAGTTAGGTTTGGATATTTAGATATTTGGGTTGGTTCTAGGTAGAATCCGATTGATTCCGGTTTTTTCAGGTAATAAAAGTTTATATTCATATAAGTACCAAAATGATTTTGAGTTGGGTTTGATTCAGTTTCTATCAGTTTCGTATCAGTTCAGTTTTTAATTTTCAGAACTGTTTAAAAGACAAAAAATATCAGTTCTCCAATAATTTCGATTTCGAATTTTTTTACCCGATTAGATCCAAAAATGTTAATATGTAACCAAATAACTGAATAATTAAAACCCTAATTACCATAACAAATCTCATACTAGGTGTAAAATTTGGACTTTGGAGCTAATAATATTGACTAAAGCTAATAACAAATCCTATGGATCACAATGTCCCCTGATCTTGCTTCTATAAGTTGAGACTGTGTATATATATGAATGATGAATCTTTATAAACCCCAATGCGGGATAATGAAATTCCCTACAATCCTTAGTTGAATCTGTTGATGAATCAGAAGTAACTGGTAAAGAGACGTTAGATGTGGAAGGTTTCCAAGTTTTTTTATTCTCAGATATGCTTAATTTTAAGGTTGCTTCTTGTTGTCTTCTTTATTCATTTTTTTTTTTATTCTCTTTTCTGGTTAACCAAATTACATCTTTCTCGTATCGTATATAACTATATACGTATATGACAAAGAGTTAACTTCGAAAGACTTACAAGAGAATTGAAAGCTTTGTGGACGAGGAGTGAAACTGCACCGAGGCAACGCACACAAACATGGAGAAGTCATTGGATTATACGCATACCAACATGGAGCTGCCATTGGAATACACGCACAAAATTAATCATTCTTACATTCTTTCTCTATAACAGTAAATTAGAGAGCATGACTTCACTTGTGCCACTATATGTATTATTTCAAAATAATGATGGATATTATATTATATATATATACCAGAAAGAAATCGAAGGAGATTTAGTAGAACATGGCAAGAGTAAATGTTGACGTAGCAGGAACAAAGTCAGTTCACAAAATGCTTGTATTACACAATCTAAAGAGGAAAACGATATTTAGGTTAAATCCAAGAAGAAGCGTAGCTTGGTACATGCTTCTTGTGTCAGTTTAGAAATATCACAACTGCGATGGACCGAGGATATAAGACCATTGTAGCCAGAGTCTTTCAATGAGTTTCTCATTAAAAAAAAAAAAAAAAAAAACAGAAAAGAGAGAACGAGATGAATCTTTCATTTGAGAGAATATGAGAAACTTTCAAAACATATGTTGCTTTATAATTGATTCAAATTTTTATATAAATTAAAAATTGATTGTTAAATTAAATTACAACTTATAATCTCCTATATATTAATTGAGAAGCATTTTTAGAGAGTAACCTTATTTTTATAAGTATTTACAGTGGTGCTATTATGCTGATGTGTCAACCTCACATTCATTCTCAGCTAATTTTGTTAAAGAAACTTAAATTACTAGACTAATTACATGATATACCATTATATATTTTAAGTCCACACATATGTTATGTTCATCTTTTAAATAAATTCAAAGGAAATAATATATAAATAATAATTTAATAGAATAAATTTGTCAATGCTAATTATAATATACATAAAATAATTTATTATATAATACTTTTAGAATATTATCTACAAATATTTTATTATAAATTCATAGAAAATAGATAGTACTTCTAATATTTTCTACTTTTATCATTCATAACAAAATATATAATATTTTTTAATGTTTACTACCTTTTTCAAAAAATATGTTTATTAATTATTCATTAAAAATATTTTTATAAATATAACAGAAAAATTAAAAAATGATATCTTCTTTTCTTCAAATTTATAATAAAATATATAAAACTTTAGTAACGTTTATTTATTTTGTCAGAAAATATTTTTACTAATAGTTCAAAATATTCCTATAAATACAACATAATAATTTAAAATAATAATTTGTTTTCTCAAAAATCAATCAGAAAATATAAAAGAAAGTTATATTTATTTTATTCACATACTGATGAAATAGCATGCACAAAATAATTATGAAAACATATATAATACTTCAAGATAAATATTTTTAATATATATATATTTTTAACAATTCATACTAATATTTACAAAAATTTACTATTTTTTATGTTATTTTCGTCAAAAATCAATCAGAAAAATCATAATGACGAATTTCCATAATTATTATGATATATATTATTGATATTCGGATTTACTATATAAAGAAATATGGCATATGATATTATTACTTACTTTATATATAGTTCTTAGGTGACGAATATGACATATAACATTATTGCTTACTTTTTTTGATAAAATACCATAACATTGTGATATTAATATTAACTGTTTAATTCTTTTTGAATCAATGTTTGATTTATCATATACCAAATTCTCTGCAAGATTTGTTTGTGTTTCTTTTGATTTTCTTAGTGGTTAGAAAATGTTTCAATTTGTTAATCATTTAAATAAATTACCAAAAAGTTTAATTTTTTCGGCTTTAAATCAATCAATATAATTACAATAGAAACTTTTTAAATTAATAATATTAGAACTTCAATATGTTTTAATTTTATCTATTTTTGAATTAAATAATTGAAATAGAAATAATATTTTTTTAGAAAGTTAATGATATCTTTAAACATTTTACTTTTAAATTGTAGATAAACGATAACATTATTCCAACTTTAATAAAAACAAACAATTATATATTCATATTTTAGTAAATTATCGTAGTTATATATTAATATAAGATTATTTTATGATAATTATTAATTTATGAAATTAATGAAACCATATACTTACATAGGTTTTTTAAAAAAACTTAGGCTTTTGGTAATTTATATTTACATATTGTATTTTATAATTTATATTCACATATTGTATTTTTTACGTAGACAAACTTTTGATCAATACCCATTGATAAACGGTATTAAAGAGCAATCTATGCTTTTATATACAAATTTATTTATTAAAATACTTTTATATTTTGGAAAATATTTTTTGATTAAATATTTTGGTGTTAATAACTGTTTTTTGTAACAAGACTAATTATTTACATTAATTTATGGTTATAGTTGTTGCTTTTCTAATTTTGTTGTGTTCTATATATTTTTTGTTTCCAATTATTTTGATCGTATACATATTCAAATACTTCTGATTTTAAATTTAGTTATCCATTTTTTATATTAATATTCTGATTTTTTTACAAATTAACAAATATAGTATATGCAAAGCTTTGGACATTGGTGAAAACATTGAGTCATGTCGTTTATCACGACATATATAAGATTTATATAGCGAATTCATATTTTTACCTAACTAAATTTTGGACCATGTATATGATATTTAATTTTTAAATTAATTTATTTGACTATTTTAGTATGTTATTGCATACTGTTATATGAAATTCATATAAAATCAATTATATCATATTGTATAATCTTAAAATTAATTTAATTTATATATATATGAATTATTTCATCCTGTATAAAATGCGGGTTATTACCTAGTATTAGTATTATATTTCATGAAAGACTCAAATGAGTCTCTTAGCAATGTAGATGCTCTTAGGTACATCTGTCTCTTTCTTGTGACAGCTATAATTACCAATACACACCTCAATTGTGCCTAGAAAACGTACTACATGTATAATTTATATCATTGCGGTCAGATTTTGAGACACGTAAAATATGTCCTTTTAGTAGAGTGACCTAAACATGAAAAATGCAAACGAAAAGTTTCAATCGTGTTGCTATAATTAGATCGTGATAAGCTTGAGATAAATAAGCCTTCGTAGTCACATGGTTTCCTCTGAATTTTTTTACGTCTATCCCTGCGCCATCCACATTCAGATTACCTCTAAGAAAACTTGCATCAACATGTATCATCATCATTATATTTTCAATAGAAGAGAATGTTCTAAAAAAAAAACATGTATCATTATTAGATGTTGTCTTTATGAATTGGTAAAAAGTTTCACGAGTTTATCACAAACCTTTCTAACTATTAGTGTCAGATCATGATTTGTATTGTTTGAAGAAATTCACAACATATACAACAATAAATTAAAAGTTTGAACAAATTCGAGACTGAGTGCTAACGTAATCCACAAGCTAACTTTTTTTCCACGTTCTTAATCTTAACTAATTAATGTCCACTATTATATGTGTATTCTTCATCGTCTCCAAAGTCCACTGATTGCAGAAAAGATGATATTATATTTTCCAAAACAACACATTTTGTTCTTCTTCTGTTTGATTTGGGTCTCTTTGTCTTACAATTTGTAAAATAGCCTAGCAAACACTGCTTTTTGAGCGTTTACATGTTCTTCTTCTATGTGCTTCAATTCAAACCCTTGTGTTAAGAAAGTTGAGAATTTTGAAGTATTAACAATCAATATACATGTGGTACAACCAATATACATACACTGCTTCAGCAAATCAATAAACAGTTATTTTCCTCATCAAAATATTTCCCAAACTATATTGGAAATTCCATGAGAAACACAGTAAGTACAACTTTTTGATCAGAAAAAGACCACATTTTTTTGTTAAAGGGCTTGGAAAAATAGTTTTATTAGTCTAAAAAACAATAATTATTGTTTCTTAAACTCGGATTACGCATAATCTTTTAAAAGTTATGAGTCTTTCCAGACAAACAATGGGGACTGTGTCAGAACCCTTTCAACTTCCTTTCTATCTCCGCTTCCCATTTAAACTTCAGTCTGCTAATCAAACTTTGTATTTTCGTGGTGGGTTTTTGCATCTCTCCTTCGATTTGACGGAATATTTGAAGAGCTCTTGGAACTAATTGGTGAGTGGTTCATTTAGCGTTTCTCTCACGTGTTCTTATTGTTATTTTAATTTCGATTTTGTTCTTACTTGCGATCTTATCCTTCCGGTCATGTTAGTTCGATCTATGTGTATGTTATTGTTGTGTTGTGAGTTTTGATAAGCTTTGTAGAATGAAGCTTAAATCAATTACAGTGATGATTAAACCAATTTCTTGTTTTTTTTTTGGTTGCCTCGGTTCTTCCTTCACTTTGTAGTGGATTTCAATATTTTATTTTCGTTGCATTTGAGATCGTTGACATTCAAATCAATTTCGTTGTAGATATGTCTTTTCTTTGAATACCTTTGTCACTTTTTCTTTCATAGACATTGTTAGAGATGAGATCCATACCGTCTCTAACAAGTCCGATATGAATCTTGGTCGGCTCGTCTAACAAGTTTCAGATCGGTGACATAAAATGAAATTTTCCATTTATCGAGCGACTCGGAAAAAAAGGAAACTCCTTTTTGCCAACAAGAAGAGTTTCCTATTCAAAACAGGTTGAAGACCGACCTGATCAGCTATAAATACAGGAAGTCATCGACTCCTCAAATCTATTAGAAAATCATCGATCAAGACATAGAGCAAACTAAGCGATCAGATAGTTCTAACTCTTGATTTACTTCCTTAAACAGTTTTAGATCAGCATTCTTATTCCGACGACCTAAACACCGTTGTATTCAACCAAGCTCCGGCTTCTTCTAATAAAAGATCTCTCTTTAAACCCTTAAGCCCTAGTCTTTCAATAAGTCGGACTTGAGTTTTTACAGTTGGCACCGTCTGTGGGGAATATGAGAACATTCTTTGACTTAGAACGAAGCTCAAAGATGGTTGAAACACTGATCAACACTACCGACCTCACAGGAGCCTCCGATCCGACAAGAAACACTCAGGATTCGATCGTCGACCCAGCCACCGGGCTTCCGGTGGGCCACCAGACCAATCAGGAAGACAACACAACTACCGCGCGGAACATCGGAAGGACAGATCAGGTCGGTCAGACGGGTGGCACAAACACGACCGGCCTGCCACAGCCACCTCCCATCGACATGGCCACCATCATCAGGTCGGTCGCAGCACAGTTGCAGCAAGGGATGGATGCTCGCTTCGAATCCCTCCGTGCCGAGCAGATCGCCTACAGAGAAGACCTAGATCGGCTTCTCAACTCTAGGGTTCATACCCAAGAGCAGGCCGATCTAATCACCCCTCCTCGCCCTCCAATCCGCAACACAGATACGACCAGGCTAGTCAACAACCTGTTCGGCACAACACCAACAGACGACCTGCGGAGAGCACAGGCAGAAGGCTCGAACGCTCGTTCATCGCGCAATACCACAGGTACCGACCCGACGATGGCCTCCGAGCTTGATCTTCTCCACCAACGCCTTGATGATATCCACAGCAAGATCCACAAGGCAACGACCTCAGCACCAGAGTTGGATAAGATCCTCCAGGAGACCCAACAGACCCCGTTCACGTCGGCCATCACCAGCGCTCCTCTCAAGGACATAGGCCGGATGAAGCTACCTCCAAGCTACACCGGTACGACAGACCCGAAGCGACACCTGACCGCGTTCAACGCATTCATGGGACGTGCTCGCTTCACCGATGAGAAGCGGGAAGCATGCCTCTGTCAGTACTTTGTGGAGACGCTCTCCAGAAGCGCCCTCACCTGGTTCTCGCAGCTTCCCAAGAACTCCATCGATAGCTTCAAGGAGCTCACAGCTCGGTTCCTGAAGCATTATTCGATTAACATCGACACGGAGTCCACAGCGCTCGATCTATGGGCATGCGTCCAGGGCGACGCAGAGCCGCTGCACGATTTTATCAACCGATTCCGATCAATCGTCTCCCGGTGCAGTCTGTCGGACGAACTGTGTTTCAACATTCTTATCAAGAATTTGAAGGATGATTCATCGTATTGTGAGCGATTGAAGACGGGAAAAACCAAAACCCTCAAAGATGCTTTGCACAAGGCATCCGGCTACATCAGAGTCGAGGAGGATCGGGCAGCCAAGGCCAAGGCCAAGTTGGCCGATGAGAAATCTTCGCGCGACAAGAAAGGCAGATCGTCGAGTCAGGACGATTACAAAGAGCCCCGTCAGCACTACGACAAGGATGACAAGAATCGCAAGAGCATCAACGCAGTTGGACCACCAAAAAAGCCATGGAACGTGTGGGACCGCTCGAGCGACAGAGCACACGGTCATCATACCGATGATTGCCGACAGCAAGAAGCCGTGGTGTAAATACCATAGGGCACACGGTCATCATACCGATGATTGCCGCACCCTCCCAGTCCTCTTGAGGAAGGTGTGGGATGATGGTGAGATCACCCTACCAGAACCCCGGAGTTCACGACGATCCGACGATGAGGACAGACGACCCGATGGCGATCGCGACAGAAGAACCAGCGATGATCGTGATAGAAGAGATAACACCGATTGCTCTTCTAAACGCGAGGGCAAGGAAGCAAAGCGTGATCGTGAAGACGATCACACACCTCCCAGCTCACCACGTCGGCGGATCAACATGATCATGGGAGGGCTCCTCTCGTGCACCGACTCGATAAATTCAATTAAACGGCACGAACGCAAAGCAGCCAATCCCCCAAAGGATGCCCCACCGCTGTTCAAGGACGACCTACCGATCACATTCACAGAGCAAGACGCGCAGTTCTTAGACCGACCTCATAACGATCCACTCGTCATCTCACTACGACTCAGAAAAGACGACGTCTCCAAAGTGTTGATCGACACTGGAAGTTCGGTCGATCTCATCTTCATGGATACTCTACGCAAGATGAGTATTCCAGAACGGGACATCAAAGTCGCACCGTCACCCCTCACTGGATTCACTGGAGACTCGATCTCGACGATAGGAACGATAACGATGCCTGTTACCATACGCGGGAAGTCCATTACGGTCAAGTTCGAGGTTATCGACCGACCTGCGATCTACAATGCCATCCTTGGAACACCATAGCTGAATGTCATGCGGGCCGTCCCTTCTCCTTACCATCAATGCATCAAGATGCCGATCAGGAGCCGTGTCATCACCATCCATGGCGACCAGACAGTGTCCCAACATTGTTACATCGACAACAAGCGCGCCTGCAAAGCATCAACGTTCGTGATCGACAGTAGTAGCGATTTTGATCCACGGATTGTTCATCACGACGAGCAGCCGAAGAGCGATCTTATCGCCCAAGTCAACATCGATGCTGCCCACCCGGAACGTTGCATCGGTATCGACACGGAACTGTTTCCTAGCATGCAGGACAAGCTGATCAGTTTCCTCCGAGAGAACGTCGCAACGTTTGCGTGGTCCATGGCCGACATGAAGGGCATTAACCCCCGAATAACGAGTCACGAATTGAACGTCGACCCGACTTTCAAGCCGATCAAGCAGAAGCGACGAAAGTTAGGACCTGAGCGAGCACAAGCCGTCCACGATGAAGTAGATAAGCTCCTGAAGGCCGGATCAATCGCCGAAGTGAAGTATCCGGATTGGCTTGCCAACCTGGTGGTAGTCAAGAAGAAAAACGGCAAGTGGCGGGTCTGCGTGGATTTCACCGACCTCAACAAAGCTTGCCCGAAGGACAGTTTCCCTCTTCCTCGTATCGATCAGCTCGTCGAGGCTACGGCAGGCAACGAGCTACTCTCCTTTATGGATACATTCTCAGGATATAATCAGATTCTCATGAATCCGGACGACAGCGAGAAGACCGTATTCATCACAGATCGGGGCACCTACTGCTACAAGGTCATGCCGTTTGGTTTGAAAAACGCTGGAGCCACTTACCAGCGCCTTGTCAACAAGATGTTCGCCGACCAGCTTGGGAAGACGATGGAGGTGAATATAGACGATATGCTCGTCAAATCAGCTAAAGCAACCGACCATATCATCCATCTGCGAGAATGCTTTCTCAAACTGAACCAGTATGGCATGAAACTCAACCCCACAAAATGCACCTTTGCAGTCACATCCGGCGAATTTTTAGGATACCTGGTCACTCAGCGTGGCATCGAAGCCAATCCTAAGCAGATCTCCGCGATCTTGGAGCTACCCTTGCCAACTAACACTCGTGAAGTTCAGCGCCTAACAGGAATAATAGCCGCGCTGAACAGATTCATATCCCGATCCACAGACAAGTGTCTTCCCTTCTATCGACTCCTACGAGGCAACAAGCGATTCGAATGGGACGAAAAGTGTGAAGACGCGTTCGTGCAGCTCAAAACCTACCTCTCGACACCGCCGATCCTGGCCAAACCTGAGTACGGTGACACTATACAACTCTACGTTGCGGTCTCCAGCGCGGCAATCAGCGGAGTCCTGGTTCGAGAGGACCGTGGGGAGCAGAAGCCGATCTTCTACTTCAGAAAAACCTTGGATGGTGCTGAAACTCGCTACCCGACCTTGGAAAAACTCGCTCTTGCTGTGGTCATCGCTTCCAGAAAACTACGACCTTATTTCCAATCTCATTCCATTGCCGTCATGGCCAGCCAACCTCTTCGTTCGATCCTGTACAGCCCGACGCAATCCGGCCGCATGGCGAAGTGGGCAATCGAGCTTTCCGAGTTTGATATCGAGTATCGAACGCGGACTTCCACGAAATCACAAGTTTTGGCGGATTTTTTGATTGAACTATCACCAGAGCTCTTGAGCGCCGACCCAGCAAATTCAGAGATATGGACGCTACACGTCGACGGAGCATCGTCACGCTTAGGAGCTGGTATTGGCATTCTGTTGGAATCTCCCACCGGAGAACTTCTCGAGCAGTGATTCTGTTTGGAGTTTAATGCATCCAACAACGAAGCCGAATACGAAGCGCTGATCGGCGGTCTCCAGCTAGCCCGGGGGATGAACATCCAACACATCCGGGCATTTAGCGATTCGCAGCTCGTCGCTAAGCAGTTCAGCGGAGAGTATGACGCGAAGGACGGTCGAATGGACGCCTACCTGAAGTTAGTGAAGCAGTTAGCAGTGGAGTTCACAACCTTCGAACTACATCAGATCGACCGATCTGCCAACACCAGTGCAGATGCCCTAGCTGCTATAACATCAAATAGAGATTCAGCCTTTCGGAGAACTATTCCAGTTCAATGAATATCCCAGCCCAGCATAGTCCCGCCCCAGGAAGTTCTTCAAATCACAGCCGATGAAGACGAAACCGTTCCTGTAGCAACCACTGACGACCAGCCAGCAGCAGATTGGCGAGTTGAGATACGACGCTTCCTGGAAACTGGCGAGCTACCACCGGAGAAATGGGCAGCTCGGCGAATTTGTGCTCAAAGCGCCAAGTATGCAATCATCGAAGGTGTCTTATTCCGATGGACTGAATCAGGTATCCTCCTTACTTGTCTCCATGGCGACGAAGTTCAACGGTGCATCAAGGACGTTCATGATGGTGCAGGTGGAAATCATCCAGTGGACGAGCTCTGGCTTTGAAGATTAAGCGACAAGGCTTTTTTTGGCCGACCATGCAGGAGGACTGCATTCAATATGCTCGGAAATGCGAGTACTGTCAGTGACACGCCCCGATGATCCATCAACCAACGGAGTTTCTGACTTCGGCGATCCCTCCTTACCCCTTCATGAGATGGGCAATGGACATCGTCGGCCCGATGATCTCCTCTCATCAACGCAAGTACGTGCTCATCATGATTGACTATTTTACAAAATGGGTCGAAGCTAAGGCGTTCGCCGACATCACCGCAACCGAAGTCCAAAACTTCATCTGAAGGTACATCATATGCCGATATGGTCTACCCTACGAGATCGTTACTGATAACGATCCCCAGTTCAGATCAAAGAAAATTCAAGCATTCTGCGACAAATGGAAAATTTGCTTCAACAAGTCTACACCCCGCCATCCGCAAGGCAACGGGCAAGCCGAAGCCACCAACAAAACAATCCTGGAAGGCATTAAGAAGCGTCTCAATGCCAAGAAAGGTTTTTGGGCGGATGAACTGGACGGCGTACTTTGGTCTCATCACACAACTCCAAGAACTGCAACCGGGAAGACTCCTTTTTCACTCGCTTACAGATGCGAAGCTATGGTCCCTGCGGAGATCAACGTCGGCAGCTTACGAAGAAGAGTACTTCCGAGTATTCCCGGAGTAAACGCAACGATGCTGGTCGATAATATCGACACATTTGAAGAAACACGCAACAAGACTTTGCTCAGAATGCAGAATTACCAGAATCAGGCAGCTCGGTACTACAACAAAAAAGTGCACAATCGACATTTCGACAAAGGCGACCAGGTCCTTCGAAAAGTCTACGTGAACACCAAAGAAGAGAATGCTGGGAAACTCGGCGCAAACTGGGAAGGTCTGTACATCATCACAAACGTAGTAAAACCAGAAGTTTACCGGCTCGAAGCCTTGGACGGCGAGTTGATTCAACGAGCCTGAAACTCACTCAACCTCAAAAGATACTACAGTTAGAGGATACCTCATTTAGGTCAGCATCATCAAAAAAAAGGGGGGAATAGTCCCTATGAACTACGAAGCGGTTTGATCCCCGAAAGGGGTACGTAGGCAACCTATTTTCGGATGGTGCAACTGCTCCCCCTCCCAAAACGGGGGGGACTCAATATTTCTTTTAGCTTTCAAGTCGTCTTCAGTTTGTAAGTCCACTCTGATCCAATAAAATCTTTTTTTAAAAAAATTTCGTGTTTATTATCATATCGGCATCCTGGCCAGATGCTCGATCCGCCAAACTAAAATCTGATCCACTTTAGCTCGGCAACTCAAAGCCAAGTCCGTCTTGCATTCTACAGTTTTACTTGTTTTACTACATCCGAGCCATGCGTTGTTATCAACCAAGTCAGCCTTGCATCCGCATTCGACTCGGATTCTTCTTAATGGTACCGATGAATCGATGCCGACCTGAATCGCACATCGAGTATTCACACTTAGAATCCGAGTCGAATGCGGATGCAAGGCTGACTTGGTTGATAACAACGCATGGCTCGGATGTAGTAAAACAAGTAGAGAAGTGGTACGAACAATCATAAGCCGGACCTCCCGCACGTTCGTATTCACACTTCAATATGCAAGCCAGAATCCGCACTGCAATTCTTAAGCCATGCGAAATTAGTAAGCCGACCTGATCGCAGTTCGTATTCGACTTTGAGAATTTTCATAGTATCGAATATACGCCGATCTCATCCGTTTATTCGTTCAATACTTAGAAATTTAAATCGCATAAACTTAAGCCGATAATCGCATCGCCGTTATGTTCAGATTCTCATTCTCATCAATGCTCAGATTCTTAAAAACTCTTTCATTAATTTAAGCCAGAACGGTACACGATTACATAGTACAAAAATAACAAGGAGAAACTAGTCTTCGGCTTCTTCTTGGATCTCTTCCTGTTCGCCTTCTTGACTAGCGTTTTGACCGGCATCTTGCTTATCCGGCTGATCGGTCCTCTCTCATTTCTCCAGATCGTCTCCTTCGGGAGACTTGGCCTTATCAGGCTCTTGACCGCCAATCAAAGATGGAGCATCACTGGATACCTCGATGAAAACTTCCGCATCCTGAACTTAGAGCTCTTCCGACATAAAGCTGACTTCTTCAAAGGCATCAAGATTCGCTTTACTTTCGGCGATCAGTTTTTCAATATTATCCTCAACAGAAGCCAGAAAATTATAGCCTTGTTTACGAATGATGCTGAGCGCGTTCTTGGCCCCGACCCACTAAGCCGCGGTCGAAATCAACTCATGAGCCTTCCCCTTGCGAGAAAGCGATTCCTTCACCTTCGCGACCAAACCCGCGTAGTGATTATTCACCGCAACTGACATACACTTGGCCACTTCTTGCCCAAAGGCAATTTTCTCCTCTTGAGCGAACTTCAGCTCGGCCTCCAGCTTCCTTCGCGAGTTGGCCCTCTCTTTCTTTATAGCTTTTACTGCTCGGTTCAGCAGTTTGCTTTTCTCGGCATCATTGGCGCAAACCTTCTCGAGCTCCTCGAAAGATTTTTGAAGCGCGGTTTCCAGCTCGGCCCTTCTTCCCCGTTCAGCCTCGAGAGCTTCCTTGAGACCCTCCATTTTGGCCTTTTCGGCCAGACACCTCTTCGCATCTCGGTCATAGTCGTTCATTACAGTCAGGGCTGTGCTCAAGGCCTGCGGATGTGAAACGTTAATATTCAAGGTCAACCTTACGATCAAGGAAATTTAAAAAAATCTCTAATGCAACCTAACCTTGGCCTGCTCGTGCGCAAAACGCGCAATCGCCTCACTACGAATAAAGCCGCGAGGATCCGTCGGTGGACCTGCTGGATTGTCCCTCAGCTTAAGGAAGTAATCCAAACATGACACCGAGTCGTGCACAATAGGACTATCTCCACGATATTCCTACGAAAAACCGAATGGGCGCAGTTGTCTCTCAGCTCGAGATCTCTTTGATGTCCTCGGCTCTTCAGGAGACTCTTCCGAACGATGTTTCCTCGAGTCAACATGGCTGCTGACATCTCCATCTTCGCCCTCGCAACCCGAAGTGTCATCGCCCCTCTGTCCTTCTGGCTCGGCATCCTTCCGAGCTTTCTCTGCTCTTTTAGCATCTCTCCTATCGGTTCCTCTCTTGGACTTGGCGGAGTCTCTCTCGGCCCTCTTTGAGCCGCCCTCTCAGCCCTCACAGAATCTAATCCGACATGATCCTTGATCGCAGGGTTCTCCCTTGCGCTGGGAGACCCTAAGGCTGATTCAAGGTCGGCAGAAAGATCCTTGAAAGAGACAGATTTCATTTTCTGTGGTCGGTTTTGGCGACGAAGAAGAGCAGCTACAAATAAATAAACGACGTCAGCCGACCTGACGCTCACTCCAAATCAAAACCAGATGCGAAGTAAGCAACAGCTGACTCGTACCTTTCGTTCTTTCGATCCTCTCTTCTGTAATCTCCGGCCAAGTGATTGCACTGATCGCTGCGAACCACTCCGAAATCTCGTATATATCAAGAGGGTCGTCAACGATCGGAAGGTGTCTATTGCCTGTGACGACATAAATAAAAGGTAAACAAAAACAATCATTTGAGAAATATTATAAAGTTTTTCAGGTCGAGCATATTTCTACCCATGACCTCCGCCCACTTTGTTCGGATTGGGATGTCTCGGTCGACGACTGAGAACTCATTGATCAGTACGAAGAAGTAACGATCTCTCCAGTCTGACACTTTCGACTTTTGACCACCGGTTACGATTATGAACCGAGTCTTCATACTCGTGTAGTACGAACCATGATTTCTCAGATTCGCCTTGGTTCTTCTTGTATTCGTCATCGCGTCAAACGCAGCTCGGCTCAGAGGAATATCGTGCCTGATCGACATCACCAGCATACTAACAATCAGGCGAATTGTCCCGTGAGAGAACTGGCTGATCGGCATCTCCTTGTGATCGGTGAATTCAAGTAACAACCTCGGAAGTGGAAACCAAAGATGGAAATCTCTAAAGAAGCATTCGTAAAGACATATCCATCCCTTAGGAGCATCCCACGGTCGTTCTGACGGGCTTGGAACCATAAATATCACTTCAGGCCCGATGTCGCACTCCTCTTTCAGGGTAACCAGAGACTCCATAGTAGATTTGGTCGGCATCACTCCGAGGGCATTGTCGCAGGTCGGCCTAATCATCTTCCCTCTTCGCTTCTTGGCCTTCTCCAAGGGAGAATTCATGTCGATTATGCCGAACTGGTTGACTTCTTCTTCCATAATAATCGCGTTCAGCTCATCTGAGATATCCATCTTGTTAGATCCGCCTCGAGCATCGACTTCATCTCGTAGCTCGGGAACCTCGAATTCGACCCTTGACTATGCTTCCCCAAATATTTGGACGGCTCCTACTTGGTCGGCATGAAATCGATCAGCTGCCGCCTGTTGATTCTTCTCTCGAACGCGTTCCTAGAACGCCCGATCAAGCGCAGAAAGCTCGCTTGCGTCTGAAGAACGGTCTGATCCCGGATCGTTAACGATGACTTGCTTCCCTTTCGACCGATCACGCACCTCCTGGTCGGCTCGAGACATCTCTAAAAATTCCTCCAAGGAAACACCGATCTCATCGGCTTTCACTTGGGCCGACCTGTTCTTCCTTCATTCAGATCGGCTTTCTCTGATCTTCACGCTCTTGCTCATTTTTTGATCGGACTTTGATGGCGAATCGAGGAAATTAGCGGCCAAGGGACGAACGAAGCGGAATGGAGGTCTAGTCGAAAAATTCTAAATAATGTAAAGAGCAGAAAAGAAAAGGGGAGAGAGAGCAAACCTGAAATTCGACAGAGTTTCGCTAGAAATTGCAGAAGTGAAGAAATGAAGGCCGAGTCCCTCTTATTTATACAAGAGTCTGGACGGTTTCCAAGGATCATCATGAGTTCGGCGAATTTTCATATTTCTTTTCGATAATTTTAATCGGCCTCTTCACCTTCATCTGCTAGGGTTTGACACGTGTCAATCCTAGTTTTGCATGCGCAGACCTATGCTAGGTTTACATCACCTTTTTGTGCGGGAATTTTTCGCGCCTAAAATCACAATCTGGCCCTCATCACCACGCCGATCAGAAATTCCAGGTAATAATTCCATTTTTATTCTAACTCTTTTTTACAGCCGACCAGAATGCATACCAAGCAACACGTCATGAAGTTCACCAAGTAACGTTCCCTCACTTGCCAAACTGGGGGTACTTACTGTTAGAGATGAGATCTGTACCGTCTCTAACAAGCTCGATATGAATCCTGGTCGGCCCGTCTAACAAGTTTCAGATCGGCGACATAAAAGGAAATCTTCCATTTATCGAACGATCCAGAAAAAAAAGAAACTCCTTCTTGCCGACAAGAAGAGTTTCCTATTCAAAACAGGTTGAAGACCGATCTGATCAGCTATAAATACAGGAAGTCTTCGACTCCTCAAATCTATCCGAAAAACATCGATCAAGACCTAGAGCAAACTAAGCGATCAGATTGTTCTAGCTCTTGATTTACTTCCTTAAACAGTTTTAGGTCGGCGTTCTTATTCCGACGACCTAAACACCGTTGTATTCAACCTAGCTCCGGCTTCTTCTAATAAAAGATCTCTCTTTAAACCTTTAAACCCTAGTCTTTCAATAAGTCGGACTTGAGTTTTTACAGACATGATATGGAGATGGATTTGTTTGTCAGATTTGTGAGTTTTCAATTATAATTTTGTGAATCTGTTTCTGGCAATTGATTGGGGTGTTTACAAATTAATTAGACAAGTTTTTTAGAAAGTCGCATTTTGCTAGAAAAGCGTTTTTTGGATGGAGGATCAAAAGCAGACGAGTTTCACGTTTGAAATAGATAACTTATCTAAGAGGGAAGGTGTGATACGATCTTCGAACTTCTTAAGCGGCGATTGCGAATGGTAAATAGAATATTTTTATATATATACTAGGCTTTTAACTCGTGCTACGCGCAAGTCTTTATCAATAATTTGGGTTAATTTCTTGGCTAATATCTTTTATATTATCAAAACTATAATATATTTGTAGAAAATTTCTTTTATATAAAAAAGTTAAAACATAATATGTAGTATTTCCTATTTTAGTTTATAAAATTATAAATCTTATTAAGTAAAATCATAGTAATGACACCTGGCGAATTATCCAACTTCGATGTGCATATGTTTGATTTAGAAAATGATTTTTTGACTAAATTTTTGGTGTTTTGTTTTGTATCCTTTGAATTTCTATGGTTCTTTTTTAAAAGGTTTATATGTTTATATATTTAGTTTCTTTACTAAATGTATCACTAATGTTGTTTACATATACATATATAATATATGATATATGTTGATTCAGATTTACTTTTGTTTATAAGCTACATTAATCGTGTAAAACTGCTTTTTGCTTCTCCACCAGATCTTATACGAATTTTAGGTTATATATCTATTCAGTTTATAAGATCTATTTTATTTGCAGTCAACTATTTGCTAATATTTGTTTTTAAACATGTAAGATGATATTGAGACTTCACATTATCACAATTTTTTTTTTTTATCTTTTGTGTGTTTATTCATGTTTTGATTTGAATATTTCATCTTCATATATTCTCATTTGAATTTGATTCATAACTTTGTCATATTATGTTATTTAAATAAAATTTTAGAGGATGTTGCTTATGTGTTGTTCATGTTGACTAAGTCATAAGCAGTAATATGTATACAAATCAGACTTTATTACTTACTATATTTTGAATGTAAAGTTACTTGTGCAGTATTTTACTTTGTTAATTTTTTAATCAGACGCAACCAAAGTATTAATCTTTGTAAATTTAAATAATATGTTTGATTTAGAAACTTGTATAACCTATTAAAACTTTATATGGTTATTCATAGTCAACACCAATATTTTAGAAATCATGAATGTTTTTAGAACTATATTTCAAACTAATTTTCTTCATAGATCTTGTTTTTTTGTTATTTTAAATATCTTCAATGTTAATTTTATATTTTATTTTAATTATCTAATTTTCTGCAGGTTTGATATACTTAAAACATATATATTTTTAATTAATCTCTTTTGTTATTGATTTTTCAAATAGGTAGCATATATATTAATCTAATATCTTGTACATAAATGATTTTTTTTTGTTAAATTTACTTTTAGAATTAATTAAAATGCTATTTTGACATGCTATAACTGGTTATTCTAAATTTTAAGTGAAATTCTCTCAAAAGTTTATACCATCACTTGCTTTTTTTAGTTAATATTTATTTGGTAGTTAGCCTAAATATCAAGCTAATTTTACTTTATACGACTTTTTCTTTTGATAATTTACCTCTCTTGATATTGATTTTTATTTTATTTTAACACAGCATTGTTTTTAAAATATTGATATTTTGAAGACATAAATTTTTTGTTAGTTAAATATTTTTATATGAGTTTTTTAAGTAGTTATTCAGATATCAAGTCAATATATTTTTAAGTGTTTTTTTTAAAAAATAATATTTTGTAAAACTTAATTTTCGTTTTTAGTTTTTTAGTTAATTAATTTTTTAATATTGATTTCTTAAATAATTAGCTTAAATATTTATATTATTTTTGTTAGTGAAGTTTTTAGTATTATTTAAGTTTTTTATTCTCTTACATATTCTGTTTATATTGATTTTGTTAAATAAATAACATAGATATTAAGTTAATATCCTCCTTTTTGTTAATTTAACTTTCTAGATATAGACTTTCATTTTAATTGTATTGACTTGTTGTAAGAAATAATTTATGTTTTGGTTTTTGTTAGTTAAACATTTTTTTTATATTGTTTTCTTCAGTAATTAGCATAAAGTATCATTTTTGGTTTGTTAAGATTTTTATGTTAATTTCTTTTATATATTTCCCCTAAAATTATAAGTTTTAGATGACTTTCTTTTTTGATAGTTTAAGATGAATGTTTTTTTGGTAGTATTGATACTCTTAAATAACAATTTTATCTATTTATATGAAAATTTAATATTAATATTTCTTCTAAATAAATTACTCATTAAAATATATATGCTAAAAAAATTTTAATTTAACTTTTTCGTTATTGATTTACATATTTGTTTTTGTTAGTTTAGTTTTTGTGACAATGAGCTTACATTTTATTTTCACAATAGATTTAGACTTTTGACATAAATTTATTTAATTTAGTTAAAAAATTATCTTAATTTTCCATTATATTGTGATAATTTTATAATTTTGTATATTTTAATTTATTTAAATTATTAATCATATTTTTTACCTTTTATGTTTAATGAAAAACGATGATATAGACTAATCAGATTGAGTATATATGTCATATGTGGACGCTCTCATTGACCTAAGACATCAACACAGACTAACTCTAATATATTTGAAGTTAGCAGTTCAGATTTTATTGTTTGTCGTGATTAAATTTTTAAAAGAATTTAATTATGATTTTAAATGCAGTTTTAATAATTTTGTTCAATATATATGATTTTTCTTTCATAATCTATTTATATGTTAATTTACCTTTTTATTGTTAATAGAAAAATAAGATCTATGTTTAGAACTCTTTTTTATCAATAACTAACTTAAATTTTAAAAACTTTCCTAATAACAACAAAAAAAAAATTAATTAAAATATAGAAATTTTCCTTATAACAACTAAAACGAATTAATTAATTTTAATATACAATATATAATTAACTAAAAATATTGATGATGTGTACCAATAAAATTGAATCTTTAAATCCGATGTGGACACCCTTAGAAGTATTTAACATCAACTTTTATTAGTAACTAGTTTTTTAATTCGCGCTATGCGCGAGTCTGTATTAATGATTTGATTTCATTCTTTTTTTTGGTTCATATCTTTTAAATTATTAAAACTATAATATATTTATAGAAATTTTCTTTTATATAAAAATTTTAAAACATAATCTGTAGTTTTTCCTATTTTTTGCTTAGAAAATTTAAAATCTTATTAAGTCTAATCATAGTAATGACACCTAACGAATTATTCAACTTCGACGTGCATATATTTGATTTAGAAAATGATTTTCTTACTAAACTGTTGGTATTTTATCTTGTATCCTTAGGATTTCTACAGTTGTTCTTCTTTAAAATTTTATATGTTCAAATATTTAGTTATTAATTAAATATCTCACTGATGTTGTGTAACTATGCATACATAATATATGATTCACGTTGATTCAGATTTACTTTTGTTAGGATGCTACAATAGTTGTGTAAAGCTTCTTCTGCTTCTCCATCAGATCTTCTACGAAGTTTATGTTATATCTCTATTTAATTTATAAAATCTGTTTTATTTGCAGTTAACTATTTGATAATTTTTTTTAAAAAAACATGTAAGATAGTGTGGAGTCTTCACATTATTTTCATTGTTTTTATCTTTTGTGTGTTTTATTCACGTTTTAATTTAAATAGTTTATATAGATATATTCTAATTTGAATTTGATTCATAACATTATCATACATTATTATTTAAATAAAATTTTAGAAAGTGTTACTCATGTACTGTTCATGTTGGCTAAGTTATAAGTAGTAGTTATGTATAAAAAAATCAGACTTTATTACTTGTTATATTTCGAATGTAGAGTTACTTGTGTTATATTTTTTTTGTTAGTTTTTAAATCAGACGTAAAGTATTAGTCTTTGTAAATTTAAATAATATATTTGATTTAGAAACTCGTATAACATACTGTAATTTTATATGGTTATTCATAGTGAATACCAATATTTTAGAAATCATAAATTTTCTGGAACTAAATTTCAAACTAATTTTCTTTTTAGATTTTGTTTGTTTGTTATTTTACATATCATTTAATAGTAATTTTGTATTTTATTTTAATTTATATTTTTGCATGTTTTATATACTTAAAACATATATATTTTTAATTAAGCTATTTTGTTATTGATTTTCCAAATAGGTAGCATATATATTAATTTAATTTTTTTACATAAGTGTTATTTTGTTAAATTTTAATTTTAATTATAATGTTGTTTTGACATGCTTTTTTTTTTACATCAATGTTGTTTTGACATGCTATAACTCGAAATTCTAAATTTTATGTGGACTTATCTCAATAGCTTAAACCATTATTGTTTTTTAGGTCATATTTTTATTATGATTTTCTAAAACATTAGCCTAAATATCAAGCTATACTTTATACGAATTTTGCCTTTGATACTGTAATTTTATATGGTTACTCATAGTGAATACCAATATTTTAGAAATCATAAATTTTCTGGAACTAAATTTCAATTTAATTTTCTTTTTGGATTTTGTTTGTTTGTTATTTTACATATCTTTTAATAGTGATTTTATATTTTATTTTAATTTATATAATTTTTTGCATGTTTGATATACATAAAACATATATATTTTTAATTAAGCTATTTTGTTATTGATTTTCCAAATATGTGGCATATATATTAATTTAATCTTTTTTACATAAGTATTTTTTTGTTAAATTTGTATTTTAATTATAATGTTGTTTTGACATGCTATAACTCGATATTCTAAATTTTATGTGGACTTATCTCAAAAGCCTATACACCATCATTGTTTTTTTAGTTCATATTTTTATGTTGATTTTCCAAAATATTAGCCTAAATATCAAGCTAATTTTAATTTATACGAATTTTGCATTTGATAATCTACCTCTCTTGTTACTGATTTCTATTTTATTTTAACACAAAATATTGATATTTTTGAAGACATGATTTTATTTTTTGTTATTTTGCTAGTTAAATTTTGTTTATATTGATTTCTTAAGTAGTTAGTCATATATCAAGTCAATTTCTTTTTAGATGAATTTTTTAAATATAAAATTTTGTAAAAATTAGTTTTCGTTTTATTTATTGATTAATTAATTTCTTAATAATGATTTTTAAATAAGTAACTTAAATATTTATCTTTTTTTTAGTTAAGTTTTTTTATTCTCTTACTAATTTTCTTTATATTGATTTTGTTAAATAAATAGCATAGATATCAAGTTAATTTATTTTTTTTCTTTGTTAATTTAACCTTTTTGATATGAATTTTAATTTTCATTGTATTGACATGGTGTAAGAAATAGTTTTTTTGTTTTGTTTTTTGTTAGTTAAATGTTTTTATCTTCAGTAAATAGTATAAAATATTATGTTTAGGTTAGTTAAGCTTTTTGTGTTGATTTTCTAAATAATTAGGCTATATATCAAATTTTTTGATGACTTTTTTTGTTAATTTAACATGAATTTATTTTTGTAGTATTGATAGTTTTAAATAGTAATTTTATATGTTTATATAACAATTTAACTTTAATATTTTTGTTAAATTAATTACTCATTTAAAATATATATGATAATTTATATTAACTTCCCATTATACTATGATAATTTATATTTTTGTGTTTTTAATTTATTTAAATTGTTAATCATATTTAATATTTTTAATGTTTAATAAAAAACACTGATTTTGGCCAATCAAATTGAGTTTATATATTTTATGGAGACGCCTTCATCAGTATAAAACATCAACATGGACCATAACTAATATATTTTAAGTTAGTAGCTCAGATTATAATTGTTTATCATAATTAAAATTTTGAAATAGTTTTATGATTGTCTTAAATAGATTTTTTAATTATCTTGTTTAATATATATGATTTTTCCTTAATAATTTATTTATATGTTAAATTACTTTTTGTTGTAAATAGAAAAATAAGATCTACTTTCTTACCTTTTTTTATTAATAATTAATTTAAAATTTAGAAAATTTCCAAATAACAACAAAAATGAAATTAATTAAAAAATTGGAAATTGTCTTTTTAAAAATAAAAAATGAAATTAATTAATTTAATATACAATATATTATTAACCAAAGATAATGATGATGTGTACCAATAGAATTGAATCTTTATATCATATGTGGACACCCTTAAAGACATTTAGCATCAATTTTTATTAGTAATAGATAGATTGTGTTTTAATTCTTTAACTCCTCAAATCTTTTAGGTTATGTTATAAACTTATTATGTTTACAACTAAAGCGTTTAGTTAATCTGTTTCCTTTCATTTTTCCAGGTATCTTCAGGTTTATCCCAAAGGAAACGAGTTTGAAGATCACTTGGCACTGTACCTCTGCGTTGCGAATCCTGAATCATTGAGAGTTGGATGGAAAAGACGAGCTAGTTTTTCCTTCGTTCTGTTGAATCAATCAGGCAAAGAGCTCTACAAAACAAAAGGTAATTTACTTGTTAGACGTAAACTGTATATATGTATTTGATTATCGAACAAGAAAATTGAAACTAATCTCTGTTTTTATCTTACAGAATTATGGTGCAAATTGTTCTGCGACCAGGCCCCAGGATGGGGTAAGCCAAAGGCCTTGCATCTTAAAAAGCTTCAAAACAAAGGATTTGTGGAGAAGAACGAACTGATAGTTAAAGTGGAACTAAAAATAGTTGATGAATCAGAAGTAACTGGGAACGAGACCTTAGATGTCAAAGCTTTCCAAGTTCTTTATCCTCGGGTATGGTCGTATGGAGATGCTCCTGGTTGTATTTTTTTTTCTTCTGAGATTGGACATGGTTAGCATAATTACATCTTTCTGGTGTCGACAGGTTGATTCAGTGCGTGAGCTTTTCAGGAAGCATCCGGACATAACAGCAAATTTCAAACCAAAGATTCAACAGGTGAGGACATCATACATGAATGTCTTACCTGGTCTCATCGAGGCATTGAACAAACCTCCACATAGCTTATCTGAGACTGAGCTAAGCAATGCTAGCAGTGAGTTGATCAAGCTAACAGAAGCAGGCTTCAAGCTAGACTGGTTGAAGACAAAGCTTGATGGGGTTTCCTTGGAGAGGAAGAAAGCAAGTGCTGATGATAGTATTAGAGTCCGAGAACTCGAGGAACAAATCAAGAATCTCAAAGCTGAACTGAACAAGGAGAAGGAAAAATCCGCTACTTCTGCTGCGAAAGTGATGTCCTTAGAGAAGACCGTGTCGGATATCATAGAGCAGAACAAGAAGCGTAAAATGAGCCCTTAGTAATTGTCCCACTGGTTTTGGTATTTTGTTTTCGAATTTTGGTAATCTCAGAGCAGAATGTCAAATCTTGTGGATGAAAAAATTGTGATCCTATCTTTTAACCGTTTCAGTTTTAAACATGTCTAGGTATCTATACTAAATGAAGGGAGAAGTTTGGGGCTCCTAAAACCAATCAGATCAGCAAAATTCTAATAAAAATAATTTTTAATATATTAATAATATGCTTAAAATCAAATAGTATTTAATCAACAATAATAGTAACAAAATATATGACATATAACTTGATTTTAACAAAAAAGTATATTATATATATAATATTTTAAATTATTACAACCCAAATTAATAATAATCACATGTTTAAATTTTAACAAAAAAGTATATTATATATATAATAATAATCACATGTTTAAAATCGATAAGATAGAATATTATGACTTATTAAGTTCGTCCACACAATAATTTTAAAAGATCAAATATGTATGGTTATGTAAATACTATTCCTATATTTTTTTGCTAAATACTTTTAAGCATAAATTAAATTAATTGCAGTATAGTATGAATCATCGTTATAGTCATGTGTATGTAAAAATAGACTTAGCATAATTTTATAATAAACATTAGTCTATTACACTTCCATATTTAAAAATAGTTTATATAATTTCATATAAAAGAAAATGTCATAAAAACTTTTCTAACCATCTACATCAACAAAAAAGAAATTCTTTACAAACTCAACATGTAAGGAAATCTAGCTAATATGTTTTGTTTTGGTTAAGAAACTCTTTTAAAAATAATATAATATATATTATTAATTTAATTATAAAATTTCACAAAATATATATGTAGTGTAAGAAAAATATCTAAGTTAAATTACAAACACATGCAAATGAAAATTTTATACATTTTGAGTTTTGAGAAACTCGACATACTTTGTTTAATAGAATGACTTAGTATGAAACTGTATTTGTATATGTATTACTTGCTTTATTTAAATTGTATATATTGTACTACTAAGAAATATATGACAACCTAATTTTAACAAAAAGAAAAATTAGTTATATGTTTAATATTTTGAATTCTTACAGCCTAAATTATTAATAATCACACGTTTAAATTAAAAATTGATAAAATATAATATTATGAGATATGAAGTTTGTCCACACAATAATAAAAACTCTCAATTTAGTTTGTTTGAAATACATATAAAATATTTTAGAAAAAAAGTTGCTCCAAAAAAACTTAAATAATAATCAATAGAAACAAATTTACAAAATAGTAATTTCTAAAACAAAACTGAATATATTCACAATTTAGAAAAATCTAAAACATTCGTCTTTTACAAACATACATAGTATATACATAACACATAAATAATTGTTTTTTTATAAATTAACACAACTGTGTTTTATATATGTGGATACAAAATTATATATTGTCTCTATAAAAATAAACTTATAAAACTTTATTAGTACATTACTTATTAAAAAAAATATGCAATACATTTACAGAAAAATAGAGTAGCATAATTCTATTTTAAATATTAATATATTATATTCCTATATTTTAAAATAGTATATATATTTTTATGTAAAAGAAAATATCATAAAAACATTCTTAACCATCCACATCAACAAAAAAAAAATTCCTTACAAACTGAACATGTAAGAAAACTAATATGATTTGTTTTTTTTTGGATTTAGAAACTCTTTTAAAAATAATATGATATATATTATTAATTCAATTATAAAGAATCATCAAAATATATGTGTGGTGTAAGAAAAATATATAAGTTAAATTACAAACCAAATGCAAATGAATCTTTTACACCTTTTGAGTTTTGAAAAACGCGATATACTTTGTTTAATAGAATGAGTTAATATAAAGTTGTATTTGTAAATGTATTATTTGCTTTATTGATGTACAAATTCTGTAGCTTACAAATGCTTCAGGGATCCAATCAAAATTACGGTTTATCAATATGATTGTGATTTTGTATATTATGTAAATGTTTTTTCATTTATATGAACAATAGTTCTTTTGAGTTGTAAGAGTTTTAAATATTGACTGTTTTTTTGTATTTAAGACTGCTAGTGAAAAAAAAATTTACACGTTCATAATTGAAATGAAAAAAAATCTAAATTAATTAGAACAATAATTAGGTGCTTCAGTTGTAGTCATATGTATATGTTTGATAATTTATTTTCTTTTTATTTAAAATAAAAAATGAAAAAAAAATTAAATTAAATAATTCAAAGTATATATGTCTGGTACAAACAATATACAAAGCAATGAGGCGGTTTTTTTGGTTTGTTTTTGATTTCTCTCTATAAGAGTCTGCCTTAATTACTCTAGAGAAGTAAATAAGCTTTCTAACCTTCTTAACAATCCATAACATTCTTCACACGATACTGAGAAATCAATAGATAAACTAATTGTTATCCTTATGAAGTAATTATAATATTTTTTTGCAATCTATGTTTCAACAAAATGGATCATACACGTGGTACTGTTGTTGAACTGGTTTTAACTCTATCTCTGATAATTGCCCATATATGCAAGTGAAACTGTCACTGCAAGCAAAATGCACAGGCTTTACTGTATAAGAACATCTACAGGATATACTCCCTTTGTTTTTTTAAAGTATATGGTTTTAGTTTTTTTCTTTGTTTGTTATCTACTGACGTTATAGTTTGTAATTAATGTTTTTTTGTTTTCCAAGAAAAATTAGTCAAAAACATTTACTTGGAAAGTTTGGAAAAAGATAAAGTGTTTGATATAATTAATATAGGATTAAAAAGTACAAAAAAATACTTAAAAAATAAAAAGAAACAGTTACGGAAAATATCTTAATATGTGTAATGCCTAAAACAACATCTCCTTTATATAAAAAGGATATGTTTCCTGCTCTCTAAAAGGTGCTACATAGGCAAAAATAATCAGTCAATAAGAATATAACAAATTGTCACATCGTTAAATTATCAAAAAAACTAACCAATAAGAATAAGACAATATACCACATCAGCAAAAATAATTAACCAATGGTAGATTTCAAAACTGATATGTCATCTTCTCCAACCAATAATTTAAAGCCATTTTATTAAATAATTATTAATCAAAATTTCTTCAAATTTTACCTAAAAAAAGTTTTTATAATTCTTAAATTCTCAATAAAAAACAAAGCTAAAAAAAAAACTGAAATCGAATTACACTAAAACTCAATTATAAAGCTTATTTTATGGAGTCATCGTCTTCTCGGTTTCCAATCATCTCGTCTCTGACTCACCAGAAACGGAATCAGCCGTCACTAAACACAAATTTTACTTATTAATTAATGACAACCAAACTGGTGATAAACAATAAAACTTAAATAAATGGAGCATAAATATTTGGAAATCCAAAAGACATAGCAATGAGGATGTCAAAAAAAAGACATAGCGATGAGCCACATATGGTATAAATAATACACAACTCTATCACAAATGAAGTCTAATATGTCTCATGCTTGAGATTGTTGTAAGAAACATAAAAATACAATCTCACAACTGTTTTGCATTTATATTTATAATGTGAATCAAGTAGAATGAGTCTGAATCATAGTATTGTTGGAACTGGAGAACGTCTTTCTCGCCAAAAGTAAAACTTAAGGAGCGACTCAGTTTTCTTTCGTCTAGAGAAAATTAATTTATACAATTGTAACTTTTTGACTGATAACAGATTTCAAGTTTCTAAAGCTGATATAGAGTTCTATATTGTTCGTTGTAATCCGATATTGTAGAAAAACTGAAGTAAAAACCTAACTAAAGAACCGGTGATTAAAGACAGTTACTCACCGTTTCTTACTTTTTATTTGCAAAATTTCATGAAACATAAAACTGAAAAGATTTTTTTTTCAAATAACATATAACGATAAATTTCACACTCTTCACCAATATTGGCAAATGATTGAGCTAGCTAAACTATCAAACAAATATTATATCAATCAATAAAGAACTTATATAATAAAAAAAAATTATTATTAATTGTCATTTGTTTTCTTCGTTGAATATATGAACTAATTATAAAACATCTATGTACATACTGAATCTTAAAAAAATTGATAAGTAGAGAAATGCATACTATATGAAAATTAAAAATAAAATCCTAATACACAATATGAAACAAAAATGGAGTAAGGATTGAGTTTTTCTTTTTAAAAGCATCAAGCGAAAGGGAAGCTTATGCAAAATATTTTTGAAAGTATAAAAAAAATATTCATGGTGTCACTAAAGAAATATCATTATAACATAAGATGTCCATATATAATTCATGTGGATACTATTTACATAAACAAAAAATATAACAAAATTACAAATCAAATTATTATACAAAAATATCAAACTTTACCCTTCATATTTGCAAAAACATGCATTAACTCTTAAAAAAAAGTTTGACTAAGCCAAAAGGTATATTAATCTACTTTCAAATTATTATACAAAACTTTCGATCATCTTTTCACATATATATACATCCTTCTGATACTTACTTCGCTCGATTATATCTAAGAATCACATGCAAATATACTACTCTATAATTTATCACAATATTAAACACAAAATTAATTGATAACCTTTTATAAAACTACAATATAAATATACAATCCACGCGTAGCGTAGACAAAACACTAGTAATAATATATAAAAATTGATGGCATAGTGCATTGAGGGTGTCCACATAGGATTAAAAAAGTCGATCTGATTGGTCCACATCAGCATATTCATAAAATAAAAAATGTAAGTATGATTAGGACGAAAAAACTTGATTTAATTGGTCCACATCAGCTTTTAAATCAAACCAAAAATTATTAAGTATAATTAAAATATTAAAAAGTTAATTTAACAAATTATGTCCAACAAAAAAAAAATAAATTCAATCCGATTGATTCAGATCAACATATTTATTAAATCAGAAAATGCTAATATGATTTAAAAATTCAAAAGTTAAATAAAAAAAATTAACAATTAACAATATATGTATAAAAAAAAGTAACCATTATCAATTACCAATTTTAAAAAATCTACAACAACTTGATTTAACAATTAAAAAAATGAAAACTGAATAAAAATATAACATAAAACTTTTGGAAGACATGATGGAAAAGGAAAAAAATGATTTTGCATGATTATTACAGCTTCCTAACAAAATTAAATGCGAATCAACATGAATCATATATTATATATACAGTGGTACACAACATCAATAAGACTTTCAATAAAAAACTAAATATTTGAACACATAAACCTTCAAGAAAAAAGAACTATAGAAATTCTATGGAAAACAGAAAATAATACCAAAATCTTGGCGAGATTATATTTTTCTAAATCAAATGTATATATACGTCAAAGTTGGATAATTCGATAGATGTCATTGTTATTATTTTACCTAATAGTTTTTTTAAAATTTATAAATAAAAATAGGTTAAATTACACATTATATATTAAATTCTTTTATATATATGAAAATTTCTATAAATATATATAATTTTTAATAATTTCAAAAATAGTAGCTTAGAAAATAAACCAAAATATTAATACAGACTCGCGCGTAGCGCGAATAATATACATAGTACTTCAAAAAATAAAGAAATTATTTATTTTTAATTAATTTGTATATATATATTATTTTAAATGAGAGACTTTATAATGAATCTCTCAACTTTTTGAGAAATCTACTATTAAGATATTAATTAAATAAATATATATATTAATTAAAAATGAATATGTTAATATATGTTAAACCAGAAAATCACCACTAAGGATTTAATTAACAGTTGTGAGTTTCGGAGAATAAGATCTTTTATTAATAGCTATAAGGTGAAGCGATTACAAGAGATGGCTTAACCGAGAGGTTATGTCGAAGTGAAAAAAAAAGGTTTTCGAAGTAAACTATAAGCGTTGGAGTTCTTGGTTTTTTGCTCTGCTGCTCCCTAGATTGAATGAGTTCTTTTCTTGTGCTTCGGGGTCTTCTTATTTATAGGGATAGGAGGTCGGTTGCTCCAAACTCCTTTTTCTTTTTCTCTTTGGTGAATATTTCCATATTTGCGATATGTAAATATCCCTTATTCTCCGAAGAATATGAAAATTCTCCTTTATCCTTTGAGTTAATCTGATGCTTCCGAACTTCAAAGATTATCTTTAGGAGTTTTCCTTTTATCCGAGCTAGGTCGGCGCGGTCCTCTTGGTCTTGATGGGCTTAACTAATTGCTAGAGAAAGCTTTTTAGGAAATATGTTCATTTCCCCTATAACAGTAAGTCTCTCTCTCTCCCCCCCCCTCTCAGTTCAGCGAGACTGATTGTAAATCAGCTTGGCGGACTTCATGAAGTTAAATGGGTTTGATCTCGCAATAAGCGCTAGCTCGTCGAAAGGGTTCTTTTGCGATGGCCAGCTCGGCTCGTTTTTACGTGGATTTGACATGTGACACTTTCTTTGAATAAATTATTAAATATTTCAACCCATTAGGGTTTTGCTTCAAGCGGGAAAAGCGAAAGGTTTGCCAGACGACGAGATTGTGCGAATCTGGACATGCGTCTTTTCAGAAAACTGTTGATATTTCTTTCGATTTCATTTACTGAATATTTATCTCTTCGTCCTCTTGCTCTAGAATTTTCATTCTCCTTGGATTTTTTGCAAAAATTATTTCTTTGCTGCACTAATTCTTTTTTCACTCGCCGATTTTTCCTTTTCTTCTGTGATTTATCCAGAAATTTCTTTCTTTGAAAATGTCGATTTCATCGAATAGCTCTTCTTTCGACTACAATGAGATTTCTCTCACCGAGCGTGCACGTCGAGCCTAGGTTAGTCATGTTTCCTCTTCTTCGAATTCCGAAGGGTCTTCAGGCTACCGAGATGAGATCTCGTAGAACAATCCTGATATAGATTCCGAGATGGAATCAGAGAGCTCTGAACCAGTGAGTAGGGTCGAAGGTCTTCCGTAGAAGATTTCAATGTCAAAGCACAAGACCGGCATCAAGGGTAGGAGGACCAGGATGACCGTCGAAAGGCTTCAGGAGCTTCGGTCGAAGTGCTACTTTTCAGAGGGAGTTGAGCTTTTGCTTCCTCAAGTTCACGAGAGAGTAACAACGCCCCCAGAAGGGTATTTCTGCATCTACGAATGCCATTTCGCGGTTTTTAGTCTTCAAATTCCTATTTTCATCACTTCTCTGGTACTGCGAACGGAGGAAGATGCCAGTGGCTCAACTTTCCCATGCTGTGATTCATCACTTCATTAGTTCAACGGTGGCTGCCCGTATGGCGAATGTGCCTTTCAATTGGGATATCTTCAAAAGGATATCTAGTTTAAAGAGCAGAAGGTTAAATCGCGGGGTGTGGCACCACTTTTATAATACGCTGAAGCAGGGGATTGTTGGCGGGGATCCGACAAGCAAGGTTCACGAATGGAACCACTTCTTTTTCTATGTGAAGATAAACGAAGCATCCACTGATAGCTTCGAGCTTGACTTATTCAGGACTTGGAAGTCGAAACCTTGTAAGCCAAACTGAACTTCGCTGTCCGCTTTCTTTTTTTTTTAGCCAATTTCGAGATGTTTGGTGTGTTTGTTCCTTCCTTTGTTGTGACAGTGTTGATCAGCCTTGGGAAGTATCCGTTTGGTTTTGATGTTGACATCATGAAGTTGTGCAACTTGAGCCAGAAATTGTGGCCCGAAAAGAAGAAGAAGGGGGCCACTGAGAAGAAGAAGTTGGCCAAGCCGGCCGAGATGGGAGCCAAGTCTTCGAAAGCAGGTGCGTTATCAGATCAAAGTAACTTCTCCTTTTCCTTCCTTTTTTGGAGCGTGGCACCTTATTCTTATGTTTTGTGATATTTTCAGCCGCTAAAAGGGCGTCGCAGCCGAGATCCGAAGGGGTCGGCCAAAAGAGGAGAAGGGCGGCTCCGGCAATGGGAGCAGATATCCCTGCGAGCTCCCCTACGAAGCGGAGGAGAATGACTTCTCGAGTCGCACCCATTCGGGTGGAGCCGAGCCGGTTTCGGAAAATGAGAACCTTGCAAGGTAAAACCTTATTCTCAGTCTTTATCTTGTTTTGGTGAGTTGTCGTGGTTTCTGACGCGTTTACTGTTTTTTTATTTGGCTTTTCCAGGGCTGCAACTCGGGAGAGATTAAGGCGAGTTAGAGCCGAAAAGCGAAAGGTTTGCCAGACGACGAGATTGTGCGAATCTGAACATGCGTCTTTTCAGAAAACTGTTGATATTTCTTTCGATTTCATTTACTGAATATTTATCTCTTCGTCCTCTTGCTCTAGAATTTTCATTCTCCTTGGATTTTTTGCAAAAATTATTTCTTTGCTGCACTAATTCTTTTTTCACTCGCCGATTTTTCCTTTTCTTCTGTGATTTATCCAGAAATTTCTTTCTTTGAAAATGTCGATTTCATCGAATAGCTCTTCTTTCGACTACAATGAGATTTCTCTCACCGAGCGTGCACGTCGAGCCTAGGTTAGTCATGTTTCCTCTTCTTCGAATTCCGAAGGGTCTTCAGGCTACCGAGATGAGATCTCGTAGAACAATCCTGATATAGATTCCGAGATGGAATCAGAGAGCTCTGAACCAGTGAGTAGGGTCGAAGGTCTTCCGTAGAAGATTTCAATGTCAAAGCACAAGACCGGCATCAAGGGTAGGAGGACCAGGATGACCGTCGAAAGGCTTCAGGAGCTTCGGTCGAAGTGCTACTTTTCAGAGGGAGTTGAGCTTTTGCTTCCTCAAGTTCACGAGAGAGTAACAACGCCCCCAGAAGGGTATTTCTGCATCTACGAATGCCATTTCGCGGTTTTTAGTCTTCAAATTCCTATTTCATCACTTCTCTGGTACTGCGAACGGAGGAAGATGCCAGTGGCTCAACTTTCCCATGCTGTGATTCATCACTTCATTAGTTCAACGGTGGCTGCCCGTATGGCGAATGTGCCTTTCAATTGGGATATCTTCAAAAGGATATCTAGTTTAAAGAGCAGAAGGTTAAATCGCGGGGTGTGGCACCACTTTTATAATACGCTGAAGCAGGGGATTGTTGGCGGGGATCCGACAAGCAAGGTTCACGAATGGAACCACTTCTTTTTCTATGTGAAGATAAACGAAGCATCCACTGATAGCTTCGAGCTTGACTTATTCAGGACTTGGAAGTCGAAACCTTGTAAGCCAAACTGAACTTCGCTGTCCGCTTTCTTTTTTTTTTAGCCAATTTCGAGATGTTTTGGTGTGTTTGTTCCTTCCTTTGTTGTGACAGTGTTGATCAGCCTTGGGAAGTATCCGTTTGGTTTTGATGTTGACATCATGAAGTTGTGCAACTTGAGCCAGAAATTGTGGCCCGAAAAGAAGAAGAAGGGGGCCACTGAGAAGAAGAAGTTGGCCAAGCCGGCCGAGATGGGAGCCAAGTCTTCGAAAGCAGGTGCGTTATCAGATCAAAGTAACTTCTCCTTTTCCTTCCTTTTTTGGAGCGTGGCACCTTATTCTTATGTTTTGTGATATTTTCAGCCGCTAAAAGGGCGTCGCAGCCGAGATCCGAAGGGGTCGGCCAAAAGAGGAGAAGGGCGGCTCCGGCAATGGGAGCAGATATCCCTGCGAGCTCCCCTACGAAGCGGAGGAGAATGACTTCTCGAGTCGCACCCATTCGGGTGGAGCCGAGCCGGTTTCGGAAAATGAGAACCTTGCAAGGTAAAACCTTATTCTCAGTCTTTATCTTGTTTTGGTGAGTTGTCGTGGTTTCTGACGCGTTTACTGTTTTTTATTTGGCTTTTCCAGGGCTGCAACTCGGGAGAGATTAAGGCGAGTTAGAGCCGAAAAGCGAAAGGTTTGCCAGACGACGAGATTGTGCGAATCTGAACATGCGTCTTTTCAGAAAACTGTTGATATTTCTTTCGATTTCATTTACTGAATATTTATCTCTTCGTCCTCTTGCTCTAGAATTTTCATTCTCCTTGGATTTTTTGCAAAAATTATTTCTTTGCTGCACTAATTCTTTTTTCACTCGCCGATTTTTCCTTTTCTTCTGTGATTTATCCAGAAATTTCTTTCTTTGAAAATGTCGATTTCATCGAATAGCTCTTCTTTCGACTACAATGAGATTTCTCTCACCGAGCGTGCACGTCGAGCCTAGGTTAGTCATGTTTCCTCTTCTTCGAATTCCGAAGGGTCTTCAGGCTACCGAGATGAGATCTCGTAGAACAATCCTGATATAGATTCCGAGATGGAATCAGAGAGCTCTGAACCAGTGAGTAGGGTCGAAGGTCTTCCGTAGAAGATTTCAATGTCAAAGCACAAGACCGGCATCAAGGGTAGGAGGACCAGGATGACCGTCGAAAGGCTTCAGGAGCTTCGGTCGAAGTGCTACTTTTCAGAGGGAGTTGAGCTTTTGCTTCCTCAAGTTCACGAGAGAGTAACAACGCCCCCAGAAGGGTATTTCTGCATCTACGAATGCCATTTCGCGGTTTTTAGTCTTCAAATTCCTATTTCATCACTTCTCTGGTACTGCGAACGGAGGAAGATGCCAGTGGCTCAACTTTCCCATGCTGTGATTCATCACTTCATTAGTTCAACGGTGGCTGCCCGTATGGCGAATGTGCCTTTCAATTGGGATATCTTCAAAAGGATATCTAGTTTAAAGAGCAGAAGGTTAAATCGCGGGGTGTGGCACCACTTTTATAATACGCTGAAGCAGGGGATTGTTGGCGGGGATCCGACAAGCAAGGTTCACGAATGGAACCACTTCTTTTTCTATGTGAAGATAAACGAAGCATCCACTGATAGCTTCGAGCTTGACTTATTCAGGACTTGGAAGTCGAAACCTTGTAAGCCAAACTGAACTTCGCTGTCCGCTTTCTTTTTTTTTTAGCCAATTTCGAGATGTTTGGTGTGTTTGTTCCTTCCTTTGTTGTGACAGTGTTGATCAGCCTTGGGAAGTATCCGTTTGGTTTTGATGTTGACATCATGAAGTTGTGCAACTTGAGCCAGAAATTGTGGCCCGAAAAGAAGAAGAAGGGGGCCACTGAGAAGAAGAAGTTGGCCAAGCCGGCCGAGATGGGAGCCAAGTCTTCGAAAGCAGGTGCGTTATCAGATCAAAGTAACTTCTCCTTTTCCTTCCTTTTTTGGAGCGTGGCACCTTATTCTTATGTTTTGTGATATTTTCAGCCGCTAAAAGGGCGTCGCAGCCGAGATCCGAAGGGGTCGGCCAAAAGAGGAGAAGGGCGGCTCCGGCAATGGGAGCAGATATCCCTGCGAGCTCCCCTACGAAGCGGAGGAGAATGACTTCTCGAGTCGCACCCATTCGGGTGGAGCCGAGCCGGTTTCGGAAAATGAGAACCTTGCAAGGTAAAACCTTATTCTCAGTCTTTATCTTGTTTTGGTGAGTTGTCGTGGTTTCTGACGCGTTTACTGTTTTTTTATTTGGCTTTTCCAGGGCTGCAACTCGGGAGAGATTAAGGCGAGTTAGAGCCGAAAAGGCCACGGGGGACCAACAGGACGAATTGGTTCAGGAAACCACTTCTCAACCCGAAGATGGGGGTAATGGAGACCCCCATAATGCTGATGCGGGCTGCCGCAAAGTTGTTCCTTCGCCGCCCCGGGCTAATGTTCCTCAGGGTTCCGGGGTTCAGGAGGCATAAGATGAAGGTCGGAAAGGGACCGAAGAGCCTGCTATGGCTTGTTTTGAGGGGCCTGCTTCTTCACAAGACACTGGTGCTCCGGGTGCCGAAGATGCCGGGCCGAGTCCTCCCGCCGAGCCTAAGCAGGAAGAGGAGTTCAGTGTGAAGTGGGATGGAGCTACTCCGGCTATGCTGAATCGTGAATTCGCTGTGAATATGATCTGGAAGTGTAGAAAGAACTCAAGGTGGGGTAAACCTCTACGAGAGCTGAAGTTGGCAGAGTTGATATCCTCTGCGAATCATCTGATACCTCGGGTACACATATATTTTATGTTTTATGTTATTGTGTTCTTATTTCGTTTTGTTGTGTGCCTCCGATAGCACATCGTGGTACAGGGTTTGGGAGCGTACATGTCTGCGTTCGCAACATACGACAATAATTATTGTCAAGAGGAGATGATGCTAGATCTCGCTTGTGCTGAGATTAAAGAGCTCAAGAAGGCGAAAGAGGAGAATCAGCTTCTCAATTGAAGCCTTTCGTGGTGAGGTGGCAGAGGCATCCCAGCTTCGTAAGCAGGTCGCGGTCCTCCAAGCACAGAATGAGGTCCTCAAAAAGCGGAATGAGGAAAATTCGCAAAAGTTCCTCGCCGAGAAAGAGAAGCTTCAAGGTTCTCGCGACGAAGCGATGCGAGATGTTGCTGACAAAGTTTTTGTCAGTGTGGTCTCCTGGTTTAAACCGCAGATGGAGCGAATTCAGGCGTCGCTGGCTCAGCGAGAAGAGGTTGAAGCTGCCCTTGTGGGCGTGGAGAAGAATAGCGCTATGGTAGCGTATCTGAAGAGGATGCGAGACAAAAGATGGGAACTCCCTGCTGGAACGCTTCCTGCTTTCGAGAGAGAGTTTGCAAAGTGGCAAGCTACTAGTGATGCTATCGAGGAGATAGTTATTACTGGTGACGACCTTAGCCTATCAAGCAGACCTGACGTCGAAGGGCTGTTAAGGCAAGCGCAAGGAGATCAAAAGATGATTAAGCTGCTTATCTCCTCTCCCCTTTTGTAATTTTTTTTTTGTTTTTTGCGTAGCCGTTTATGTAATGACATTGCCCAAAAGGGTTTTTATATATTAGAATTTAATAGCCGTTTACCTTTTTTTTGCAAAAGTAAGTTGAAGCAATCCCTAAATTTTGAAAGTTTCTGTTATGCGATGGAACTTTTTAGTTTAAAGTTGAGAGCGGGATTCCTTTGCCCGTCTTATACCAAGTTTCCTTTACTTCCTCTCATGAATGAAGTTCTGTAAATATTCTACTGCTTATATCAATCATTCCCAATTTTTTTTTCCGTAAAGTCCCACTACAAGAATAATGTAACATAGCTACAAATTTTGTTACAGAACAAAATTATAGCTTTATTTTGTTACAATTTGCGACATTTTGTTACAATGTAAAATTATTGTTAATTTGTAGCAAATTCATAATTATTTGTATCGAATTAGCTACAGTTTGCGATGTCAATTTAGTTGTTGCAAAATTGTTTCAAAAAGCTTCAAAAAATGTAACAAAAATAGTAACAAAAATGTTTGTAACAAATTTGTAACTTTCTTTATAAAAAGATAAATTGGTAGGAAAATATTAGGAAAATGTTAAATATTATTGGTAAGTAAATGGTAGGAAAATAGTAGAAAAAAGTTAAATATCATTGGTAAGTAAGTGGTAGGAATTAATTTTCATAGAACATCAATGAGTAACCTTTATACCATTTTCCTACCATTATTTTTGACGTATTTTCCTACAATTTTATTTCGTTGGAAATTTCCTATGAAATATCTACCACATTCGATTTTAAATTCCAAAACTGAAATCTTAAATTATATACTCAAACCCTTAAACTTTATATTTAAACATAAAAACATATTCCAAAATTATAAAAATATAATTTTTTATTGGTTAATCCATAAAAATAAATATCACGCTTTAATTTTATTCTTAACTATTGGTAAGGTTAAATCATCTGTTCAGAAACTCGTTAGGCGTTAATCAGGTGCTGGGCTTGAGCCTGGCGATTTTCAAATATCAAAAATAAATCAAAAATAACTGGAGAGTAATTTTTCTATAATTTTATAATTTCAATATTTTTATATTCGTAAAACATAAAAATTCAAAATTTATATATATATTCTTTTAATATTTACAGAAATATGAAATGTTTTTACTAGATTTTAATTTGTATATATATTCAATATCTTAGATAGTTTGCATTGAAACAACTTGGTGTAATGGCTGTAGGCGCTTAACTATGACATCATTGCGCGAGTTCGATTCTAAGATGATGCATTTTGTTCCATTTTTCTAACTTAGTTTAAATAAAGGGTAGAATAATCTTCTTAGTTGCACGAGCTGTAACCCTAATTTTATGGCCGCCATAAGATTTTTTGACAATTTATCTTCTTTTTCTTTAGTTTTTCTCTGTGTTTATACCAAAAGTTAATGGATCTATCAAGTTTACTTGATTTTTGCCTTTCTCCTTCTGATCCGCTTTTCTTCTCCTCTTCTCCTTCTTCCTCTTATTTTCTCCTCTTCGTCTCATTACTTCTCTTATTCACCTCCTTATCTTCTTCAGATTTAATTCTCTTTTTTCTTAGATCTTGTCTCCATCAGCGGTTCACTCCAATGCTCACTGCCGGTTCCGTGCTAGCCGCTCTAGGCCCCGGCAACGGCTAGGCGTACGTATCTCTCCTCTAACTGGCGGTTTTTCTGGTTACTCTCCGGATGTACTCTCTCTATTTCACCAAAGTTTTCTCCTCTTCTCCGGGCGAGCTCTCTTGCTGCAGCGCGAAGGAAGTCTTGGTTTTCTTAATCGAGTGGTGGTGGTTTCGAAGGTTTGCTCCAGTTTCAGGTTTCGACGGTGGGTGTGGCGGTGGCTTCTCAGCGGCCAAAGTGGCAGCGGCTTCTCGACGCTGGGCGTGGCGGCGGCTTCATCAAGATTGTTTTCATTTTAGGGTCTAGTGTCTCCCGGTTTAGTGTCTCTCGGTTTAGCTGGTTCAGTGTCTCCCGGTTTAACCGGTTTAGTGTCTCCCGATTAGCTGGTTTTGTATAAATTATATAATTATTCCTTGTTTTTAATTTTTTACTAATGTATTAAAGATTTTAGAAATTAATTTGATTAATTAATTAGATATGAAATACTAATATAAATAATACATTTTTGTATTTTTTATATATATTTTAAAAAAATGCTATAGATTAGCCACATATAGATTTGTGACTAGTTTTCATATTTGGCTACAAATATTTTGTGGAAAATTGTATTAAATGCTACTATTTATCCTGTAACTAATTGTAGTTAATTTGTTACAAAATAAATGTAACATATTTGAAGTAAATTGTTACAGTTTTTGTTTGTTGCTAATTTGTAGCTATTTTGTTACAAATTATGACAACATAATATTTGCTACAACTACATAGTTACTAATTTTATTTTGTAACATATTGTAGTAAAAATGAAATTTGTTACAAAATTTTGTTCATAGCTACAAATTTTTTTGTAACTATGTTTGATATTTCTTGTAGTGTCCTCATTTTATTTTGGTGGTGTTTGGTCCTTATTCATGAGCTTAGTTTGTGCTTCTTCAGCGTTTTGGCGTGCGTGATAGTGCTGCTTCAGCTAGAGGATTGCCAGCTATTGGATAATATTATAAATAAATCATTTGATGAATTAATTTGTGAGGACCTAATTACATTTTTAGATATTAAATTATTTTGAAGCTCTACGGATGTCATGCTCGTAACTAGATGCAAAATACAAAACACAATACACAAAATTTTTGGTACAACAGGTTCCACACTTCAACTTCTCCTTTCTGAATCCGTCTGGTGTCATGTAACACAAGAATGAAAAATAACCAAATACATTGGTAAACAGTTATTTATTTAGCTTTTCTTTCTAATCTTTTCAAGATTTTTAATCTGCGAAAACTGCATAGTATTTATTCTTGAGTAAGGTTGTTGTGTCCAATAAAATTTCATATAGTAGATTGTAGATTATATATAGACAGAACACCAAACATTTTTTCTCATAATCTACAATCTACTATATGAAATAGAAACCGATGTTGCTGTTTATTTTACCGAGTCTTAAAATTATAAGATGAGGAGACGGCTAAATTGAACTTAATGACAAGTTTAGAAAGACATAATCTCAAACAGCATTGGCTATTAGCTGCAAGTAAACAATATATCAAACTAAATCCGTGTAGTGCGGATGTGAAAAGAGTCTTCTGTGAAAAGAGTCTTCTGATAAAAAAAAATTGTAATAAAAGTATAGTAGTAGTATGCTTTCAATATACTATTGAATTACATTTAATTTATCATAAGTAAGTATTTTAATTGTATGACCAATTAATTTGCCATTAGTCTATATATCAAAATAACTAAAAAGATAATGTTAGTATTTATAATATATATATATATATATATTTTTTTTTTAAAGTCATATCTATAATTGTCTTTCAAATAAATCTATATTTTATATTATTTTATTATTTTTATTTTACTGCCACTATTTTTTTTATTATGGGTCTTGTTAAATCATTTCTTCTTTTTCGTTTTTGGGATGATAAGAAAAAAGACGGAACGTTTATCTTCGTATTGACAAACAAGAATCAATTGAAATGGATGATGTAATGCTCATTGATATGAAAAACAGTTTCTACGTAGAATTAGAGAAGAAATTGAATTAAAAAAAAAAAAGAGCAAGTGGAGCCTTTGTTCAAAAAAAAAACGAGCAAGTGAATTCTTAGGTACCTGTGGATCCCCTCCTCTATATTTTGACGGCAAGGCATCTAGTTTGGTTAGGGTTTTACCACTTTGAAATAAGCAGGATAAGCATGCTACTAAAATAATTTCTTTTTACTCAGTTTCCTCCGAATTATTTTCTTTGTCACAATTTATTTGTTTACACAGATTTTCCAATTCCTATATTACTGAGAAGCTTTCGACCAAAAAAAATAAAATTACTGAGAAACAAAACCAAACCACGATAAGAAGACACCGACATGTTCACTTGTGAACTAACGATCGACCCTTTCAGTAAAGCAGAGTACCAAAGAGCAGAGGTTTTTAGAGATCTTTTACGTTCCGGATCGCTGAAATTCACATGGTATAATTCATGTGTAGTTGTAATTGATAAATTCGTACAAATCCATAAACGACCATTGGAAGTAGCCTCTTGTATCTGACCCATTCCTACATTCAATAAACCGTCAAAGTTTAAATATTACGATTTCAGGCCAAGTCATTTTCAAAGAGCATATTCACACACCTCACTGAGTTGAGCACGGCAGTAATGTAAGCATGAAGGTATTCCACTCTTTCCACGTCGTGAAGCGATGAATGGTGGTTGGTAGGTCAACCTGATTGTATGTATTTACAGAGAAACTCTCAAGATCCATATGTAACTAAGTAAAAGAAAAATATGAGAGAGAGATAAAGACAGACCGTTTTCAAGAATGTAGACAGGAGGATTGCCATAGTTCTGCTTAATGTAGTTCAACACTCCTTCAAGACCCCAAGGAAGCACATCAATCTACTGTGGATATGTGACAAGAAAACTCAAGATTAAAATGGTGTTAGGGTGACAAAACTGGTTTCTTAAATTAGCAAGTCTTTGGAAACACACCTCGGGCAGTGTAAAATTCCCATACACTGTCCCAGAAAAAAATGACATAGAGAATCAGCATTGGACTCGTGTATGGTAAATTGAAAAAAAATATAAAGATCCCAGGAAAGAAAAACATACGGCTCACTGAAGCATTCATGTCTGAAGTATAATCTCCTTTGGCCGGAAATGGATAAGTGTTTGATGTATCTTGTTGTGTAGCGTATGAGTCCCAAGAAGTCGAATGAGTCTTTAACGAGAACAGATTCTTGTTCCGAAAAACTTGGCAATCTTTTTCCAACGATTCTCTTCATCACGTCAGGATAATCTCCAAACACCAGTGGATTCAGAACCCTGGAAATTCACAGATGAAATGTTGTTGCCCTTTTCATCAGACCAGCTGGAAAGAATTTGAAAATAAGACCCAATTTTCTCAGATGATTGTGTTCAACAAACCAGCCTAAATAGAAATCTTTGGCTCTCTGAGTTGCGATCTTGTCCTCTTCAGAGCTAGTAAAAGGAACCACCCAGTATGCAAAACAGGTTATACCTAGAGACCCATTTTGCTTATCCTACACCATCAAACGAGAGATATATAAAAAATGAGAAAGAGGTAAATTGAGCACTCAAGAGATCAGTGGTAAATGTGTGTGTGTAAAGCTTACCTTATACTTTTGCTTATACATTCTTGCGGTAGATGCATGTTTACCTTTTTTTTGCAAAAGTAAGTTGAAGCAATCACTAAATTTTGAAAGTTTCCGTTATGCGATGGAACTTTTTAGTTGAGAGCGGAATTCTTTTGCCCGTCTTATACCAAACGACAATCAAGATCGAATACCAAGCTTTCATGATTCACTTCGGCATGAAAGGTATGATCGAGGGTCGCGCGAGTATTGTCCTCGGCTTTCGTCTTATCTACTTTGGAAGTAATTAAATTGAACCAAAGTATCAAAGGAGTGGTGATCAGCCACTAATTTAATTTTTGCTTTTTGCTTTCTCGAATCGAATGTTCGGCCAGAACATCGATTCAGCAAGATGCATTCGCATAAGGGAAGATTGCTCTACGTGCCGAACTTATTTTCCAAAAAATAAAAATTTAAGAAATTTACAGCTGCACCCGGAGGTTGCCTACGTACCCAAGTTGGGATCAATCCGTTCGTAGTTCGTTACAATTATTGAATGAGTGTTGTGACTCAGGGGACAAGCTGGCCTTTATTGAAAAAAATAAAAAAGGCTAAATACGAAAGCTGCAAGATTCTTATCGAATATGTTTCTCTTGTTTAGTGTCTTCGAGGGCTCTGGCCGCGGAAAGTCGCACCTTGCATTTGCTGATGAAGCAAGACCTTGCCATCTGTTGATTGCCGCGAAGTGTGAAGATGCCAGTTGAGGTAGCAGACTTCATACACTGATGGTAGGTCGACACGATGGCTTTCATCTCATGGATTCATGGTGTGCCGAGTATGACATTATAGATTGCTGGCTTATCCATGACGGTGAATTTGACAATCTTCGTGACTCCGCCGACGTAGACTGTCAGACCTATGGTGCCGAGGCTGAAGAAGGATTCACTGGCAAAACCGGTTAACGGTTTTGGTGCTGTCTTGATACCTTCGTCGTTGAGCCCCATCTTAGTTAGGGTATGTTTGAAGATGATGTTAACCGTACTGCCGGTATCCATTAGTATTTTTGCCACTTCGCTATCGTGGATATGCAACTCGACAACTAGCGGGTCGTTGTGTGGGGTGTGCAACCCATGCATATCCTTCGACGTGAAGATAACTGTCGGATGGTAGTCCACAGGGCGAGGGAACTTTCGTGAAGTAATCGCTTTTTAGCCATACTCCTTGATGGCGCGAACCGAATCGTCACAGTCGGGAAGTCCTCCTATGACCATGTTAACCCATCGCTTGGGTGGAGGGGGTGGATTGTCATGTTTGCCGTCATCGTTCTTGTGCTCTGCTCCCTTTTCTTTTTCTTTTTCCTCTCGCTTTTTCTTGGGTGAACGACTTCGGCGTCTTCCTCCAGAATTGTTTCGGCTGCTGTATTTCCCTTGATCTCGGTGGTCCTTGCTGGAGGTGCTTCGGCGCGAGTCCTTAGAGTTGGAGCTGCGTAAGTAGGAACTTTGGTTCTGGGATCGGTCTCCGCCGACGTCGATTTTGCCCTCCTTGTATTTTTCGTACAAGAAGTTTTGGAGGTGTCGACAGGCCGAAGTGGCGTGCCCTGTTCGCCCATGGAAAGAGCAGTAGAGATCGTGGTTGTCGTCCCTGTCATCTGAATTTCTTGGAGGATCGCCATTGGTCCACTGATTCCAGGGCTTCTCTCCGGTGGCTATGACGGCATGGGAGGACGGTTTACTTTTGACCGCCGGATCCTTGTCTCGCGAGGTGCTCGCCACGTCCATGCCGTGCTTTTTCGCGTAGAAAGTTTTCTCCTCTTTCATTCATATGAAAGTTTGAACTCGGTGGAGTGCGTCTTCTATGGTGTCCTTCGGGTTCTTCTGCAAATCTTCTTTGAAAGTGGATTCGAACCATATATCGTTCATGAGTGCCTTGATGGCTAAAACTTGCGGGATCTGTCTGTATGCCGCCGCGGCGTCCTTGAATTTCTCAATGAAATCTCGGAGGGGCTGGTCGCGTTCCTATATTAAAGTGAAGAGGTTGACCGTCCTCTTTGTGATGCACATCGAGTAATGCTTTATGAAAGCATGAGACAATTCTTTGAAGGATTTAATCGACGCTGGCGGAAGGTTGGAGAACCACTTGAGAGCGTCTTTGCTGAGGTGCTCCACGAAGGTTTGGCAGTGATTAGCTTTCGACGTTGGTTTCAAACCGTTGCCTCTTCATGGCGACGTTGAATCCGGTCAGCCATAGATTTGGGTCTTCCGTCCCGTTGTAGTATGGAAGCTTCAATTTTATCCACACCGAGACGGACATCAGTGATCCACGAGGCGAATGGGTTGCGTTCAGTATCTAACAGAATTGCCGAGATCTCGGGTTCCGAGCTGGTGGCACGGTGGACTTGAGATCCGATTGCGTTAATTCGGTGATGCAACCTTACGATCTTGGAATTCAGTTCATCGGTTGGTTCCTCATTAGCCGGTGCTGCGCCTAGAGTGTTGCCTTGCTCCGGTGTTTCGAAGACCAAACGCCATCCTAGAGGTTCTGATCTCGCGGTAGTCGCGGCCGCTAAGGTGCTGAGTTGCTCGTCTTACTTGGCCTGCTGGGCCTGAAGGGTTTCTAGCTTTGACACCAGGTTCTGTGTGAGAGGTAGTAGGGTGGCTTGAATTGCTGCAATGAGGTCGGTGGCATGGATAGGGGCCGGAGGTGCTCCCGCGGGTGATGGGATTGCAGTGATAAGGTTGCCGTGTTCATCGATGGCAGGCGTGTCAACACGTTTGGTAGTATCCTCTACGTTAGAGGTGAGGTTGCTGCTATCGGTCGGAAGGCTCATTGCTTTGGATCTTTTTGCTAGTTTTTAGAATCTATTCTCTTAGTCCCCACAGACGCTCTTAGTCTCTACAGACGGCGCCAACTGTTGAACCAGAAAATCACCACTAAGAATTTGATTAACAGTTGTGGGTTTTGGAGAATAAGATCTTTTATTAATAGCTATAAGGCGAAGCGATTACAAGAGATGGCTTAACCGAGAGGTTATGCCAAAGTGAAAAGAAAGTGTTTTCGAAGTAAACTAGAAAGCGTTGGAGTTCTTGATTTTTCGCTCTGCTGCTCTCTAAATTGAATGAGTTCTTTTCTTGAGCTTCAGGGTTTTCTTATTTATATGGATAGGAGGTCGGTTGCTCTGAGCTCCTTTTCCTTTTTTCCTTTGGTAAATACTTCCATATTTGTGATATAGAAATATCCCTTATTCTCTGAAGAATATAGAAATTTTCTTTTATTCTTTGAGTTAATCTGATGCTTTCGAACTTCAAAGACTATCTTTAAGAGTTTTCCTTTTATCTGAGCTAGATCAGTACGGTCCTCTTCGTCTTTATCGGTTTAAATTATTGTTAGAGAAAGCTTTTTAGAAAATATATTCATTTTTCCTCTAACAATATATTGAGAGCTTTGTGGATGGTCTAAATTCCTCTTTATCTTCTCATCATTTAGTTGAAGCTTTCATTTAATCAACTTTGTTGTTTCTAAGAGCAAACTCAATTATTGTGGAAAAGATCAGAGACTCTGGTCTCCTCTTAAATCGTGTAATTTTGTTTGTCGCTTTTCTATAGTCATTTGTTTGCTTTTTGGGGAATTTAAAACATTGAAAGGTAGTATAAATTACTAGTAACAGTTGTTTGACTTTACAGATACAGAGAAAGCTTTTTTGGAGCTTTGTTTCTTGTCCTGCCTCGTGTGACCTTCTAACTGTAATTCACATTCTGTCTTTTTCTTTTCTTTATCAAAAGAATTCTCATGAAAGCAAAGATAAATTTCTTGAATTAATCAAGAACCACTAGTTTAAATTTTTGTAATGGATAATGAGATCTTTTGAGTTGTATGTACCTCAGTGTCATCACTCATGGCTCATGCCATCATGGCTAGCGCCAGAATCAATTTTTCTCTTAAAAATCCCCAATTCTTTTATATAGTAAGATACTTTTGAGAATAATCAAACCGGAGGATCTCCAAAGTTGTTGGGTAGAAAAAATGTACAAATCCGGTTTTCTATGGTGTGTTATTTCTTTTGAATTAGGATTTAGTTTAGCTTTATAGATAGACGGGTTTAGGGTAAGTATCGAAAACAAGTCTATGAAAAAGTTGTTTTTTTGCTCAAAGTAATAGGCTGGGAATAGAGTATGGAGGATCAAAAGCGGATGAGTTTCAGTTTGAGATAGATAACTTCTCGGAGAAGGAATCTGTGATATCATCACCAATTTTCTTAAGCCGCGGCTGCGGATGGTAAAGGCAAAAACTAAAAGAAGATCTGCATGTTGTGTGAATTTGTGATAATTTAACAATTTTAATTTTATAATATATTTTATTATATTTGTTAGTTAAAGTTTATAGGGAAATGTTAGTTTTTTGGTTGTGAAGATCATGTAATTTGTAAAAAAAATAGTATTAAAAAATTGGTAAAATAATAATATTTATATAAAATGAGATTTGACCCTGTTAAAAAAAATGTAGCTGTCACCATTCTTTAAAAGCACGGAAGGATGATCGGAAACAAAATTCAGAGTGTAGAATCTATATAGTGATAGTAGCGGTTTGAGGTTCGATGGGGTATGGAAGAAAAAAGTGAGCCATTAATCTAAAATGTTTTCATGAAAGCAAATAATGAATAGTTTTCTATTCGATTAACCACAAAGAAAACATAAAGAATGAAAACTATTTTTCGTGCATAAGTAATACCACAATCAGCTCTTAAAAGTTAAAAAATGTTCAGAAATAATTTGAAGTATGAGATATAATGAATGAGAACCAGGTGGAAAAGGGAGAAAAAACCATAGTGTTATTTTTGTATTTGTTCGATTAAAAAAAAACCCAAGAAAGATAGAAAAAAAAAATTTCACATGATCTTACTCTATCATATAAGATTTGTACTTTGTTAGTTTATTTAATTTTTGTTTTTTTTGTTGGAGGAAAAAGAATCATGTAGAGAAGAGAAATAAAAACCAAAGCTTTGTTTTGTGTTTGCTCGGTAGAAGAGAATCCAATAGAAATATATAAAAAAAATGTGATAAATATCAATTTATAAGGTGATATGTGACAGCATATCAGAGATAGTTCTAATAAAAATCTTCCTATAAAATTCATTATATTCTGCTCGATTAGCCCCAAAGAAGACTTAAAGAAATAAAATTATTTTTTGCGCAGAAATATACCACAATCAGCTCATAAAAGTAAAATAAATATTTAAAATAATATGAAGTAAGAGAAATAATGAAAGAGAATCAGATGGAGAATGGAAAAAAAATCGAAGTGGTTTTTTGTGTTTATTTGATTAAAGAAATTTAGCACAGATAAAAAAAAACAGTTTGACACATGACCTTACTATATCATATAAAATTTGTATTTTGTTAGGTGGTTTGATTTTTCTTTTTTTTTTCTTGAATGAAAGAGGATCATGTATAGAAGAAAAAAAAATTAAAGTTTTATTTTTGTGTTTTTTTGATAAAAAAATATCCAGTAGGAATATGTAATAAAAAAATAGGAAAGTGTCACATGTCAATTTATAAGGTGACATGTGGCAGCATATCAAAACTGGTTCTACAATAACTTAGGAGAAAAATGATAAATGTCAATTTATAAGACGATATGTGGCAGCATATCAGAGATGGTTCGAAAGAAACTTTACTATAATAATGCTTTATTTTCTGTTTGATTGGACACAAAGAAAATTTACCGAGATGAAACTATTTTTGCACAGAAGTATGCCACAATCAGTCTCTTAAAAGTAAAATAAATTTCTAAAATGATATGAAATAGGAAACATATTGAAAGAGAAACGAATGGAGAAAGGAGAAAAGTTTTGAAGTGTTATTTTTGTGTTTGTTTGATTAAAGAAATCCAACAGAGATAGAAAAACAAAAAAACAAATTTGACACATGACCTAATATATAATTTAACTTTTGTTACGAGATTTGATTTTTTGTTGTTGTTGAATGAAAGAGCGTATGGAGAAGAAAAAAAATTAAATTTTTATTTTTGTGTTTTGTTTGATAAAAAAAGAATCCAATAGAAATAAGAAAAATAAAGAAAAGAAACAAAAATAAAAAGTGCCACATGTTAATTTATAAGGTAACACATGACAATATATCAGTTCTAAAATATTTTATTTGATTAGAATAGATATTGTTGGGACCGATTTTACCACGCCCAAATACGAGTTCAACACGTGGACGGCGAACTGCCCTAGACGCTCACATGCACCAGACTAGCTCGGGAACCACTCCCGCGCACTATTCTGGAGCAGTTGGTGAGCTTCCACAAACACGCAAGAATCTTCAGAGAAGCTTATGGAGGGAACCCTCTTTCGGTTTTTCCGAAGGCCCGACTGACCTTTTATGTAGTGTTTACAAGATCGACCGTGGCGATCACCCCGTTATCAGGACTCAAGCAGGCTTCTGCCCCGGAACGACTCGTCGCCTTTCCCTCAGAGGACGAAGCTCTGAGGTACAGCTCCACCCCACGGACGAATCACATACCCCTACGTGGCATCCCAAAATTTTCTCTTGAACAGTTGGCGCTAAAAAGAGGGGAGATCACCGGCGAGCGTTCCACGAAGCAAGCGGTTTGCACAGGCCAACTATGTGAAAAACGTAGAAGGCCCGCAAGCCACGGTTCCACTCAACAAACTCGAGGCTTCAAGACCATTATGCGTATTGGTCTCAAAGCCGAGATGTCGGATCTGCAAAACGAAGCAAAGTACGAAAGCAGCGCGTAAAAATATTAAAGACATGCTAAGCAAACTGAAGTGCATTTAAGAAAAGCAAACAGATCAGAAGCGGCCACCGATCCAGGTTTGAGGTTACAATTTACAGGGGACCTAAAGTCCCTGAAACAAAACGTTTTAATTTAAAAACCCGGCAGGTGTGAAGATTCCACCGGTTAAGAAGGGCCTGCGCCCCCAGCCGCCCCTACAGCGCCCAGCCCCCACGGCCGGCCTCATCGTCGTACTTCCTTGAGCTCCTGCCTAAGCATGCAGATCGTGGTTTGGTTTGTTGAGAAGGCCTCGGCCACCATCAACGCCAGGTCTACCTCAGACCCATGAGCAAACTCTCGGTACACCATGAGGGTTTGACGTAGCGTTTGCACTTCTGAGTTGTAAGCTTCCAGATCCCGCTGGCTATCGGTCAACGCCAAGGATAGATGTTCCATCTCCGCGCTGTGGTCTTCCCTCCGAGCGGATGTCTGGGCTTCAGCGAGTTGGTCCCGAGTCACAAAGAATTCAGCCTGGAGCTCGTTGGCCCTATCAGCAAGGCCACGTTCATGATGTTTGACCGCATGGAGCTCGTGCTTTAGCCTCTCGAGCGATCGCTGGTTCTGCCGAAAACAAAGGGGCCAGTAAGTCGAAGGAAGAAATCAGAAAGCAAAGGGAGAAGAAGTCCCGAGAGAAGAAGCTTACCGCTTCCAGCGATTGCGTAAGCTCCGAAGCGGTCAGCCTTCACCTGGTGAGCTCGTGGGTTAAGGGAGAGGTTGAACGAGGAGGTACAAATATTAATGCCGACTCCAAGGAGACGCTCATCGCCTTCAGCGAACCCGGCGCGGCAGAGATCGGAGTAGCGGCTCGCACGGCCCTGGACCTCTTGATGTTCCCCAAGTACTCAAGGGCATCAGAATCTCTCGGAGCCCCGCCGCTGGCAGTTGATTCGGACTCCGAGGAAGAGAGTGCAGGGCAGACGAGAGAGGGGGCCCGAAGACCACGTCGCCCTTACCACGGAAGACCCGGTGAGGCGCCTTTGGCGTGAAGGCCAAGACAAAGCCTCCCCTTCGGGAAAGCTGGCTCGAGGCCTCCGGCGCGGTGTCTGGACAGGTATCCTCGGCACGGCCCGCAAAAACCTCGCGTCGGGCAAACGACCGTCCAGGGTATAGAGATCCCAGATCTCTTAGATCCGGTCTCAGGAACCTGCCAAGGTAGAATCAGCAGATGAGAATCACAGGACTGGCACGGGTTCTGTAGTAGGAAGGTCCGGATCTATACATGGGATGTCCTATGTCATGCCAGACAGGAAGAATGAGTGAGCTCGCCCCGATGCTCATCGGTGAGAGCAAGAAGTCAAACGACCTGAAACGCTCGTTCAGTCCGAACAGCCGGTGTAGATCGACCCGTTCGGAGGCTGATGGTATCGTGGAGCCTGATAAAGCCATACAGCAGTCAAAAAATGGTGTTAGCTGAGTAAGCCTGATAAAGGGAAGACGGAGGTCGAAAATTCTTACCCCTTGGAAGCCAGGTAAGCTGGACGTTAACTTCCGCCGGTACCGTCCAGAAAAAGTACCGCTCCTGCCAGTTGCGGCTCCCGGAGCAGTCAGCGTAGATGGGGACAGCGCACCCGACCCTGGCATGCAGGGTGTAACGGAGAGCGTCGACGGTCAAGTTCTAGAGCTGATAGGACAGCAGCACCGTTGAGCCACTGACGTGAACTCTGGACAAGTCCGAGAGGACCTGGTAGGCACTGAGGAGCCTCCACACGAAAGGGTGGAGTTAGCTGGGGCAGATGCCGACTAATCGACAGAAGTCGACCACCATCCGAGGGAGGCTAGCTCGGAAGCTGTACAAGATGTAGTCATCATGGATCGCGATACAACATCGTGGTGGGCGGTCGGTCCAGTCCCATTTGCCGGGAAAATGGCACCAATCCCGGAGGAGTAGGAGAGGTTTGCCGACAAGACCCTTTCCAGTGAGTCTGACATGCAAGTCGAAGGAGGGCGGTCATTAGGGATAGTCGCCGAGGGCGTCCCGGTGATATCCTCGACTTCGCCTCCAGCCCAGGAGAAGCGAGCACGCCACTCACCAGATGATGAACTTGAGGCCGATATTTCAAATGAATGAGAAGAGGGATGTGTGGCAGAAAAAGAGAAAACTCGATAAGAAAGAGTTTTATGGTTCACTTCAAAATTGGAGTAAATCCATAGAACTGCAGACTTTGCGGTTTTATAGAAAAAGAAAAAACTGAAGAGGCACGCAAGAAAAATCGCGTCGGTCGGGGAAACAAAAAGTCAGTGGCAACTCTGTGATTGATAGTCTCTCGAGTTTTGAGTGGGAAGTGACGCGCATTTAACGCAGAGAGAGAAAGGGAGCCCGTCGCAGCAGAAAAGATGACCGGCGGCTCTCGAGAAGTGCACGCTGCTCGAAGTGACGCGCTGCACTTCGAACCACCAAGAGCCTGCCACGTGGATCGCACTCACCAGACCTTGAAGATTTGTGCGGGAAGGCTCGAAGGAAGGCCACTAACCCTGCCAAAGACCTTGGAAAGATCAACTGACAAACAGTTGCAACTTTATGAATTTCTTGGTCATACAGAAAAACTGCCACTCGCTCCCGAGCGAGACTGGCTCCGGGGACGGGTTGCACGAAGGCCACACCCGTGGGTCAAACGTAACCGTCCGAGCAGCGTGGGTCTCGCGGTGGATTTTACGGTACCCGCAATCATGGAAGAAACATGGTTGTCCCTAAAACAGTCTCGGCCGCTAAGGTCAAATTTCTTTTTTGTTCGTGTGCATTTTCTGCTTGCATGATTGATTGATTTCTTGCTTGCGTGATTGTTTGATTTCTTGCTTGCATGAATGATTGATTTTATGCTCGCATCACTGTTTGATTTGTTGCTTGCATGGCTACACGTCTTTTTCTTGACGTAACCGTGTAGTCATTTCTATGCATGATTGCACACTCAGCCTGCAAGGCAACAAAGTAATTCCCCTTCCTTATCATATCAGTAATCTCTTTCGAATTCCCTCTTCTTAGCATGCTTCCCCGTGGACTTTCTCGTCCTCCGGGGCATCATTTCTCCGAGAATTTAGGACTCCGGTCCAACAGGCCCCAGCGGCTCGCTTTATGCCAGCTCCCTCCGGGGACCATGCACACCCTGAGCATGCTTCCCCGTGAACTTGCTCGCCCTCCGAGGCAGTATCCACTCGGGATTCTAGGGCTCAGGCCTCTCAGATCTCTGGATCTTCCACGCCAGTTCCCTCCATTGGGCCATGCGACAAATCAGCATGCTCCTCACTAGGAAATGCTTACCATTGAGGCATAACAGGAATTGAGGTCGCTGACTCGTAGGTTTTCTCTTCCTGATAATATCCCTGATGAGCGGGGGCAAGATGGCTTCTTGTCTAGTGCCTCACAAAGCAAGAAGTAAAATCCCTCCTGAGGAAATGTCCACCAGTGGCCAAGCTATCAATTCTACCGGAACGCCAATATCTTCATACCTTGAGCAAGCGTCATACTTCCTCGGATACACGGCCCAGTCATGGTAGGACCCCATCATGTAACTCCCCCGGCCGAACGGTGTACTCCTCCAGATGCATAACGTAGATGGGGCGAGTCTCTATATATATCTAGTATGACCGTCTCATGGTTTGTTTCCTCCGGAAGCATAATTCTTTTGACCAATAACGTACTCCCCCGGATGCGAATAAGGTCAAAGTTGATATCTACTAAAGCTGCCCCGCAGCTCACTTCTCTGGAAGTGTCAATCCCCCGGCCGAATGGCGTACTCCTCTGAATGCGTAATGTAGATGGGGCAAGTCCCTGTACATATGTTTAGTCTGACCGTCTCACGGTTCGCTTCCTCCAGGAGTGTAATTCCTTCGATCAATAACGTACTCCCCCAGATGGGAATAATGTCGGAGTTGAAACCTGTTAGGGCCGCTTTGCGGCTTGCTTCTCCGGAAGTATGATTCTCTCGATTGATAACGTGCTCCTCTGGGACATCCGAATAAGGTCGGGGTTGAGAATTCCCTATGGACTATTCCTTTAGCCAGGGTCGTATCCCTTTGTGATACGCGCCAAGGTCGGAGTCGACACTTTTTTCTAACTTCCTCAGGAGTCCAGACCATGAAGCTAGTATCATATCCCATCGAAATATGCGGCGTGGCTCGGATGAGTTCCTAAACTTTTTACTATCTTTTTTAGAACCTAGCTTCGCTCAGTCTAGTATCGTATCCCTCGTGATACGCGGCAAGGTCGCCGCGTTAGTTTAGCCTTTAATGGCAAACCGTTTGGAGAACCGGATAACGCATGTTCACTTTACCGGACGCCCACGAGGATTCGACTTCCCGGCTCATCTTCCAATCAGTAGAGAAGTTGGAGGCAACTTTTGGGACCGATTTTACCACGCCCAAATACGACCTTGACATGTGGACGGCGAACTGCCCTAGACGCTGACATGCGCCAGATTAGCTTAGCAAACCACTCTCGGGCACTATTTCAAAGCAGTTGGCGAGCTTCCCCAAACAAGCAAGAATCTTCAGTCCGCCTGCTTGCCGCGCAAAAGTGACAGGATGAGGAGAGAGGCCAGAGACCCGATTGGCTATAAGGACCCAAGAATCCCTCATAAAGAGGAGGTAACCTTCTGAAGGCCGATCAGACTGACCACGACAGACAACATAACCGAGGGAGAACCTATCGTTCCTCGAGGGAATGCCTTCCAGGATAAGTCCCTCCTGACCCAGAACCTTGCCTTCATTCCTGCTACGTGTCTCTCTTTCTATATGAAACCCCTTATGAAACACCCTTAAACAGATAGTCGTCTCGATCCTCAGACGAGACCTCTCACGCCAAATCTGTAAATTCACCCTCTTCAGCCCACTCACTTGGGTGTCGGAGAACCTTCAGGAGAGAAATCCCCTTTTGGTCTTCCCGAAGGCCCGGCTGACCTTTCATGTAGTGTTTACAGGATCAACTGCGGCGACCACCCCGTTATCAGGACTCAAGCAGGCTTCCGCCCCAGAACGACTCACCACCTTTCCCCCAAAGGACGAAACTCGGAGGTACAACTCCATCCCCGGACGAATCACACGCCCCCACGTAGCATCCCGAAATTTACTCCTGAAAAAATAGATATTAGTTCTTAACTCATCCTTGTTCACTAAATTACATGCCTCTGTTATTATGTTTATTAACTAAAGCGTTAAGTTGTTTCCTTTCTTCTTTTCAGGTTTGTTCAAGTTTTTCCCAAAGGAAACAATATTGAAGATCACCTGAATCATTTCAATTTTTCCTTCCTTCTATTGGATCAATCCGGCAAAGAGCTATACAAAACAAATGGTAATCTAACTTATCAAACGTAAACTGTATTTGATTGTCGAAAAAGAAAATTCAACTTAACCTCTCTGTTTTTGTCTTACAAAAGTGTGTCAATTGTTCTGCACTCAGGTCTCAGGATGGGTTTTGCCAAAGCCATGCCTCTTAAAAAGCCGCATTGACTCTCTCTAATTTGTCTTCTCTTCCGCATCACTTCTCAGACTCATCTTCTCCTTCCTCTTCCTCCTTTCATCCCGATTCCGATACTTTTCTTCTTATCTTCCTCGTCTGTTTCACTCAATCCTTTTCGTTTCTCTTCTCTGTCTTCTCTTCTCTGAATTTTCTCCTCCATCATTTCCTGGTAAGCAGAAATTAAAATACCTTATCCTCTTATTCATTCAATTGTGAAATATCTTATCTTCTTGTTCACTTGTGAAATATCCATCTTTCTTCTCTTCAATTGGGATTCAATCTCTTGTGCATTGTACTAATAAGGTGATGTTGGATTGGATTTGATTTTCGGATATGGTTAAAGTGAAACTCGGTAGGAGGGTATACAAAACAAGTAGAGGTCAATGGAATGAAAAAGAAGTAGAAGCTTCGACAAGTGAATCAGAAACCGTCAAACCCGCCGAAGTTGTTCCTCCCACATAAGGTGCACCATAAGCAGGAACCCCTCCACTTCCCTGAAACCAATGCAGCAACGATGGCTCCAACAACCACATAAGACAGAATGATGGCTCCAACAACCATAGAAGCACCAATAGAAGTAGGAACCGCTCCAGTTCCTCTTGAAACCGACGCAGCAACCACGGCTCCAGCAACTACATAAGCACCAATAGAAGCAGGAACCACTCCAGTTCCTCCTGAAACCGATGCAGCAACCACGACTTCAGCAACCACAGAAGGACCAATAGAAGCAGGAACCGAAGAAGTGGAGGAAGTTCCTCTTGAAATCGAAATGGTGCCTCCTGATAATCGCGAACCTGTAGAAGCAGAAAATTCTGAATCTCTACAATCAGAAAAAAACACAAACTCCGGAATCTGAAAATTCCCAAACTCCATAAGAAATGAACTTATATGGACCGATGATATTGTACAAAGGAGAACCATCAAATATGGATAAGTCTGCTCCCGAGCATGAGGTATTGTTTACATATACTTGCGACACATTTTGGTTGACTTGAGATTGAGATTGGAGAATAGATGAATATTTGTTAGGCATAGTGAGGATTAGGGATCTGTGGACAACTAGGACACCTAAGTAGTATATTGGCTAAGAATGTAACATGAGGTTAAACTAAGTTCAGATACATTTTGATATGTTCAGCTAATATTACTATGTTCAACTATGTTTGGTAAATTCAACTAAGTATTAGTAGGGTCAACTGCAGCTGGTAGGTACAACTAAGTATGAATTGGTTTAACTTCATTTGATAGGTACAACAAAATGTTAATAGGTTCAACTACGTCTGAATAGGTTCAACTTTGTTTGTTAGGTTAAACTGTTTGATAAAACTATGTTTGGATTTGCAAGTTAACGTGGATGAAACTACACCAATGCAAGAAGTTTTAGTTCGTCCCAGGTCAATACCAGGGAATGGAAGATAGGATCCATGTGTATTGTGAAGGATACAGTGAACAAGATAAACAAGCTTCCAAATGAATCGATATGGTTCATAAGACATCCTCAGTTCAAGCATATCTTTCATATGGAGGAGGAGCCAAACCGGAAGCCTATGATTCTATGGATGCTACTACTTCATCAAGCTTATGCGGATTCAGACAAAGAGTTCTGGTTTGTGGTTAATGGAGTACCGCTCAGATATTCCATTAGGGAACATGCACTGTTAAGTGGGCTAGACTGTAAAAAATGTCCGAGGGTGTATGATGACTTGAGGAATAAGAAGAAAGACGATTTTAAGTTTGGGGAAAGGAATTTTGGAAGGAAAGACAAGATAAGAATCACAGATGTGGAAGAGAAGCTTGAGTCATTGAGGAGCGGTTTAGATAAGAAGAAGATAGCTGTCCTGTATTTTTTATGCACTGTGTTGAAAGCAAAGTCTAAGGTTGAAAGGAACATAAAGCCCTTCTTGCTTAATTTGGTTGATGATTTGGGATTGTACAAGACATTTCCATGGGGAGTTATACTTTTGATGATTATATGGAGGATATGGAGAGGACGATGAAGAAGTTCAAGAAGGGCGTCATTAAAGACAAAGAGTCATTGACCTTTCCCGGATTCATTCTTCTTCTAGAGGTAACTCTTAGCGTTGTTATTAAAGTCATGATTTTGATATTATATGGTCGTGATTATGTAACTCTGTGTGTAGGTTTTTGCATTTGAGTGTATTCATATGCTTAAAAGCACATTTCGAGCTAGCTCATCTTCAGTTGGCATAAAGCAAATGTTCTCATAAGTAGTGAAGTTTGTAAGACGCTGTTTGGGTAATAGGATCTTCTTCTTCTGATCTTTTAGCTCAAACTGATAAGCAAAAATAGTCTCCATTGCTCCTGAGAGATAGCCAATCTTGCTAAGATAGGGAACATCAATAAAAATCATGCTCACATCAGGTTCTCCAAGTGCAACACCAGCGCCAAGCAAAATGGATGTAATCAAGCCTCCAATGGCTAGCTTAGGCTTCTTCTCATTGGTGTTGTAATCCCACTGTTGGCATGCAAGAAATTGCTTCATATGTATTGTGACAAGCCCAACTCCTAGGCGTTCTCCAGCTATCTTGCCATGCCTTGTTTCCATCATGATATTCTTCAAGCTATTCACTAGCAAGCCCATATCTTCTTCCTTCACCATGTTTTGATTTTTCCTGTGAACATATATTATTGCTGAATGGTGGATGCTTGCACTCCTTAGAAGACCAGTCTTGCAAGCGTCATTTGCTATTTCCTCCCAAACTTGCTTCAGCTCATTGTGTTTGAAGCTCATAGCTTGTGCTCTTGTGTCTTCATCAAAACTGAATATCTCCTCTAGCTGAGTGAAACCAAGAGTGTGCCATGCTTTGTTGGCTCTCAATTTGATGAACTTATTGTCAAAATCTTCTTCTCCTTCTTCATACTCCTCATCAAAAGCAAAGAAGTAGACTCTAAAGTTTGCTAGAAACTCACAAGATAGCTGCTTGTAAGTTTGATACCCAAGGCTAGCAAAATTTTAAAAACCAATGTTGCTTAACAACTCATCCACTTTAGACTTGATTTCCAACTCATCCAACAGACCAGGGCAAGCATATCTTGTTGAAGCAAAATCCACTCTCCTCATCGCCTTGAGGTAGTCTTTGAGCTTGGGTGTTGCATTGGGACTTTGCTCTTCTTCAACAACTGGCATTTTACCCTCTGTTTTATCTCTTTCATGTGCGCTTGAGCCCAAAATATCCTCATCTCCTCTGTTGCTTGACCAGTACCTGAAAACACAAAGCTTGTATGAAGAATTAGTCTTTTGTTCCCTTAGAGCATTGTGCAAAGAAATATTTCCCAAAACTCAAAACATGCACAGAAAAATTCTATAACAGTTCATACTGAATGGCAATAGACAGAGACGAATTTAGCAAAAAATTGCAGCTCAAAAGGTTAAACACAATAAAAATTAAAAATCAAGACATAACAAGCAGCAGATTTAATTAAAATTCAAGCACATGCAGCAAAAATGTGATCTTCTCTCCACTAAACTATAAACATGCATCAGAATCAACAATAACATGCCTAGATTTGGCCAAAAATCTAAACAATTAAGATGGAAAAACTCTATAAATAAGCATTTGAATGGCAAGTAAGATAGAAAAACAATAACATGCCTAGATTTAGCCAAAATATAAACAATTATACCAATTAAAGGTCAAAACATTGCTTTTCCAAACTTTTAAACCATAAATCCTTGAACTAAACATTTAACAATGGTGATGAACAAACAAATCACAAACTCAATCATGCAAAACATTCTTAACAAACAACGTAATGCATTTCAACCTAGCTTTCAAAGAATAAACTCATAGAAATAAGAAATTAAAACATTATTACCTTGAATCCCTGAAAAACTTGACAAAATGCAAGGAGAAAATGCAAGAGATAAGAAAGATGTTTTTCTGGGAAAAAGAGAGATGTTTTAGTCGATGTGGATGTGTGGAGAGAAGGTGATGCTACTTTCAAAGGAAAAAGATAAGAAAATCTAAATTAATAAAAAAATGCAATAAATCATGTTTAAAATCCAAAAATGCCAATGAGGGGGATATTCAAATGTTTTAACCTCCACCATATTGTTACATGGGATTTTACTCAATTTACCAATGTAAGAATATGAAATAAAATTCACACGGGTCGTATCGAGCAGAACACCCGATGTAACATCCCGATGTGTACCAAATCAAAGACGTCGGGTCCTGTGTCTCGGCGATCATGCTCATCTGCCTCAGCGGTTCAGTGTTCTAGTCAGATTTTCCTCCAGGCCATCTTGCATCGAGTAAAATCAGAAGATGTTCTGCTCGATGTTGTTGCTTGATGTAGGGGAGACTTCGGATTGCATGGTTCTTCCCTTGGGCATTTGCATGGCATTGTCCGGACATTCGTCTTGACTCGATCATCCTGCATCGAGCAGAGTAGTTGTGTCCAAGCTCGATGTAACTTCCCGAGGCTTCTTCGTCGTTCGGATGATGTCCTCCGAGAGAAATAGGAAAATGCTCGATGGAAAGCATCTCTATGGCACGCATCAAGCAAGAGTGGTATAGGTTTTGCTCGATGCTGCATGTCGATGTGAGTCTTCTCGCACTTGGCTGGAATGCTCGTCGGTGGTCTACATACCGGCTTCCGTCCTTGGCATGAATCATCGGGGATCTTTCATATCGGGGAAAACTCGTGTGTTTTGCTCGCTTCAGTGCCTTCCTCGATATGATCACAATCGGGCTTCAACGTTGGTGTATTGTGCGGGGTGCTCGGTGTACGGACATGGTGATTGCGTCGAGCAGTGTTCGTGAGGTTCTGCTCGACGTAACTCCTTGATATGATCTCCATCGTGCATCTTGATCGGTGTACGGCTCCTTTCCCTCGATGTACGGACTGAGGGTCCAGGGGAGATTACATCGATCAGGGTTTTGGGGGTTCTGCTCGATGTAAGTACCCCGATACAGTCTCCCTCGTGCATCTTGCTTGGTGTATGGACTGTATCTTCGTTGGTATAAACTGTATCATGCAGAAATGACAGTGGTTATGCCCCCTGATATGGTACCTCGATGTAAAAACAGATTTTTCTTTCCTTGGCCTTTGAACATCCCTACACTGCTTCTAACATGTTCTTTGACCTCTGAAACACTAAATAAAGACATCAATAATAAAAAAAAGCATTATATACAAGGATAGTCATGGGGTTACCTCCCAAGTGTGCTTGTTTTAAGTCACTAAGTCTGACTTTGATGGTTGGAGACTTGGTGGTAAGAAGTTGATGGAGCAGAAGCTCCTTCTCCCTTCTTCATGTAGACCCAAGTACCAACTGATTGCAGCTTCTTCTTATCATGAGCTGACTTCTTTGTTCTCCTTTTCTTGACACTTTGTGTGATCAAAACCTCTTCTTCTTTCAAACCATCTTCAAGCTTCAACTCAGTTTCAAGCTTCTTCTCTGGCTCATCAGGAAGAGTGTCTCTCATCAACATGCTCATTGTGAAACTCATGGCTTGCTCTACACGTTCTGGAAGTTAATTTTGTTCACTCTCTTCCTCAACAATGGTTCCACAAAAAGCAACAGAAGGTGACACAATCTTGTACACCTTGAACTCATCAACATTCCTCAAAATCACTGAGCTTCTCTTGAAGTCTACTTGAGCGCCTGCTGTAGCCAAGAAAAGTGTTCCTAGTAGAAGTGGTACCTCTCTTGAATATGTCTTCTCCATAACCACAAAATCTGCTGGTGTCAAGCAATTACCAAGCTTCAAAGGGAAATCCTTAACCATCCCTAGTGGCCTCCTAGAAGTGTTATTCACAAAGGTGATAGATGCCTTGCAATGCTCCAGCTCTTTGATTCCCAAGGTTTGGCTCAAGTGTAGTGACATGAAATTGATTGTAGAACCTGAATCACATAAGGCTTCCACCTTGTCAAGCATACCAAGCACGCAAGTAACCAGAAACTTTCCAGGATTAGGCATCTTGGTTAATGTGTTCACTTCCTTGCTCCTCTTCATATTAGCCCCCATATTCTCAAGTATTGGCTCCACAACCTCTAGCTTGTCAAATGCCTCCTTGAGAAACCAGATTTGATCTCTAACTTCAAGCAATGTGGTATTATGAGGCATCTTGATTCCAACATCTTCCATATCTTTTCTGAACTTCGAGTAGACTGCTCCCTGAGCCTTATTAAATTGCAATGCTGGGTAAGGAACTGGTGGTGAGTAGACCTGAACTGCAGTTTCTTTACCCTTCTCAATGTTGCTTGAAGAAGCCCCCATTTGGCGATCATACAGCTCCTTGAAATCTTCAAGGCTTTCTTTGGCAAAGACCATCATAGTTTGATATACTTCCACAAGCTCATTATAAGCTTCACTGAGTTCTACTTTGGTTTCTTCTGTTGGTGTAAGAATCTCTTTCTCAGCAGCTTCTCTTTCAGCTCTTTCTTGTTCAAACACTTGCTCTTCTTGTTTATCTAACCCTTGAAGGAACTGCTCTATAATATCAACAGCTTCTTGATCGTCAATGGTTACACTTAGAACATTCCCCACTCCCCCCCCCCCTCTCCCCCCCCCCCCCCCCCCCCCCCCCCCCCCACACACCTAGATTCCTCCATGTCCCTATGGAGTAGCAGCTCTTGAAACATCATATCAAGTTCTTCCAAAGAAGCATCCTCCTCATCGCTTACATACTCATCTTCTTCAGTTAGCAAATGGCAGAATTCTTTAGGATTGGCTTCACTCTTACCAGGCAATTGGTTTTTATGCTTTGAAGAAGAAGATTCCTTGCTCTCAAGAGACTTTACCATATGGTTTAAAGCATCAAGCTTATCGCAAGTTGTAGCATATATCTTGTTGTGTACTTCAGCAAACTTCTTATGCAGCTCTATTGTTGTATTGACTTGACCATTCAGTAGCTGCTGAATCATCTGTTTAATCTCAGGATCTTTTGCACTAGATGAGCCTTGTGCACTAGTGAATTGCCAATACCTGGTGGAACAAAAGCTGGTCTTGGCTGAAAGTTGGACTGTTGAAAACCGCCTTGGAAATAGTGGTCTTAGAGCAAAGTTTGCTGTTGGTTAAAAGGAACAAAAGGCTTAGCTCCTTGGCTTTGTTGAGCACCTTTTGAAGGATATATCTGGTCTTGATGATTGGCCACGTTATTGCACCTATAAGAGAAGTTAGGATAGTAGCGGTTGTTGTTGAAACCTCCAAAGCCTTGTTGGTTCACGTAGAAGGCTTCTTCCTCTATAACTATCCCATCTTCTCCTTGTGCAACATCAGCTTTACCAACATAACTGACATTCTTGAAAGACACGCTCAAAATCAGATCAAGCTTGTCATTCAAAGCTTTGATATTTTTCTTTGTAGTACTCTTACTTTCAGCGCTTCCAACAACTCTTGTTGTCCTATCATATTCTTCACCATAGTTGCCATCTGATAATGCCAAATTCTCAACCCATGAAGTTACCATTAGAAGTTGTGTCTAGAAGCATCCTGTACTTAGGAGTAACGCCTTTATACAATGTAGACAACAAGCTCTTGTTGGTGAAACCGTGATGGGGACATTGCAGCGTTTAAGACTTGAATCTCTCCCATGCTTCAGCAAATGTTTCATTACCTTGCTGTGTGAAGCTACTGATGGTATTTCTGAGCTTTGCTGTTCTTGTAGAACTAAAGAAATTGCTGAGAAAAGCACTCTCGCACTCATCCCAAGTGGAGACTGAACCTTGAGGAAGGGTCTTCTCCCACTGATGTGCCTTATCTCCTTTGCTGAAAGGGAACAAGCGCAGCTTCAAATCATCTTCAGAGACTCCTTGAATCTTGGTAATACCACACAATTTGTCAAACTGATCCAAGTGGTCCAAAGGATCCTCATTTGGTAGACCATGAAATCTGTTTCCTTGAACCATGTTGATTAGGCCAAGCTTGATTTCAAAGTGATTCTGATGCACTTCTGGAGCGTTTATACCATTTCGGTTGTGATGTATATCAGCAGCATCACCAGCTCCTATTGGTCTTTTAACTCTTGGTGCATGTATTGGCACTCTTAGACCTTGTACTCCAACCGCATTGTTTATAGCTTCTTGAGCTTCATCTAAGTGTGCAGCAACTTGTTGTAATGGTGCTTGTTCAACAGCACCAATGTGTGGCAACTGGCAACCCTCTTGCTCTGCCATTCTCTGTTCTTCTAACTCTTGAACTCTCTGCCTCACGGCTCTTCTCCTTACCCCACGGTCTAGGTGATGAATGTTGTCTGTAAGAGCGACTAAGTTTGTTGAACCTTTGGCCTCAAATTCATACAAGTCCCTGAAAAAAACAGATCAATAGTAGAGTAAATTAGTAACTGAAATATATAGAAAAACTTAGACTAATAGCAACGTCAAACTTAATAAGCATCCACAAAGGCAACAGCGCCAATTTGAAACACTAGATTACGAGTCTAGGAGACAAATGTCTTGTCCCTAATCACATGTAGTATAGGGATGAGGTATCGAAAAATTGTGGATGTATTGAGAAGCAAGCAATGCTGTAAGCTAAGTCAAAGGGGTTCTAAATGGTGTAAGATGCAAGTCTAACAACCTAACAATGCAAGAAAACAGAACAGGAAAAGTAAAATGAAACTTAAGCAATGACTAAGCACTAAACTAAGCAAGGAGACAACTTAAAAAAAAAAATCAAAGCAAGATGAATACTGAAAATAAGCAAGCAAGACTATTAAGCTAAAAGCGATTTAAGACTATTAATAAAAAGCAAGATCCAAAGTCCTAAGTAATAATGGTTAAGTGGCTTCAAGAGTGATTAGGGGACTTTTCTAAACACGACAATCAACAAGCATAATATAAGCAAACAATTCTCAATATTTTATTTCTAAACAAGGTATCTAAAAAAACTCACTTAGTGGTTAATAAGCAAATCCAATTCAATAAGATTAAAGTGTCAAACCTACTTTTGGTGATGTATTCTCTAACCATGAGCATAAAGCATAGAACCATAAAGCCTAAAAGAAGCACTAGTCAAGTAATCTTCTCTCACTCAAATAAGAATTTACGCCAACCTATCAATCTTTTGGATTCTCTAAGGACCTATGTAGCTAACTCTACCAATCAAGAACATATAATTAAGATCACAATTATGAAACCTAACAATGATAAGCAATGAACATGATTCAAACAAAAGCATGTTCTTTCAAGGCAAACTATCTAACTATCAAGCAAGAGTCTTGAAACAAGCACTATCTAGCCCTAAGCAAATCATCTAGCAAGGTGAACTATCACTTTGGTGTCACTGAACAAAAAACATAGACCAAGATAGACTATCAAACCAAATAAGTGAATCATGTTAAGAACAAGACTTCAAGCCATTAAGTGAACCATTTGCATCATCAATACCATATTCAATCAAAAAGGAGAAGCTTTACAAACAATAACAACTTTGCAAAAGAAGGAAACAATAGAGAACACACTAAACATGCCTAATCACCCTTAATCACATCTTAAATACCAATTTCCCTACTTAGAACCTCAAATCTGAGGTTAACTACTCATTAATCATGTTTAATCCTATTTTATTAGACTTAAACATGATTAGATGAGATGAAAATAAAAAAATAATGAAACTAAACTACCAGATACCAAAATCAAAGATCAAAAGACAATTAAAACATAAATATGCAAACTTAATTAAAGAAAATAAGAAGTAGACAATGTTTTAGGCAAATCGCACTTTTTGGTGAAGAACAAGATAAGATAAGGCTTAGAACAGATAAGACATAAATGATCATTTTTTGTGGCTCCTTATTATACTAGGGAACCAAAAAGAAAGGGAAAAAACCTAAAAACAAGATAAGGTCAAAGAAGAGATGCTGGTCAACGCGCGGATAAGTTGTTTCAGGGTTGTACAGACAGTGTTCAGCTCGATTTACCACCCCGATATGGTATATGTAGACGCATATCGGCTTGTGTAGTTTTCCCTGCTTGATGCACCACCTCGATGTAGACCTATGCCTTGGAATCTCCGAACCAGTCCTCTTCTCTCCGAACCAGTCCTCTTTTTCATGCATTGTTGCGGCTTGCATCGGGCATACTCTACAAAGGTTCTGCTCGATGCTCATCCTCGATATGCAACCAGACTTTGCAAAACTCCTTCTTCCATCTCCTCCCCAAGTTATAGAACCTCCAAAAACACCTGAAATACACCACAAATATGCATAAGTATGCAATCCTAAACTAAATGCATGCAATGTTGTTTCTAAATGCAAATGAGACTGAAATGCTAAACTATTATGCAAAAACAAGGGAAAAGGTGAATGCAATGCAGCCTAAAACATGAGAATATAACAAGCTATCACCAGTGAACATCAGGTCGAGTTGCTTGTGACTCGGGATCAGCTCGCGGAGGCGCAGACTTCTGCTCGAGGGGAGGATCTGAGCGTGAAGGTAAATCGCTTAACGACAGTGTTGGCCAACAGCCAAAGTGAACTAGAGAACCGCGTCTTTGAGGTACGGATCCGAGCGCGGAGCCTGACGTCGCGCTGATGGCTGTCCAGGCCTTCTTAAAAAGCCTAACGACGATTGGCCTGCTTTGGTGGGAGCTAGAGGAGGAGCATCAGCGAAACGGGTCACACAGGATGGATGCACCAATGGTGACGAGAGATGCAGGGGGCACGGGCCCATCTTCGTCGGCGGGGCCTTCTCGCTCACTGGGCTTTTACTTAAAATAATTTTTTTTTCAAGGACCTTTGTCCCTTGTAAAACATATTCTCATACTCTTTGGATCCGATGCCCGCTTTCTTGGCCATATGAACCGTTCGGTGGTTGATTTATATCTCGTTAATCTCTTATGCTTTTCTTCGTTTGTTGCTTCGTTTTGGTAGTAGACCCGGTATTTTGACTCCAGGGCTGGCGTGAGCGCGGCTCTGAGGTGTCGAGTCTCGGGATACAGGGTTATCCCGCATAGCTTGCCAGAGGTAGAGACCTCTCTGGGTCATTAGCTTTCATGGGCTTTTTCTCGCGTTATGTATCCTTCACGCGGTGGAACTACTCGCTGGTGATCCCTCCTCATTCTTGCGCCAATTGTTAGGGAGCATTTTGTAGGATATAATGTGGAGGTGTATTATTCGTCCGGGTGTCTCCAAATTTTATCATTGGGGGGGGGGGGGAAGGTGAGGAGCCGTTCTGAGGCGGAAGCATGTTTGAGTCCCTACGGGCACCAGCGAGAGCCTGTTCGAGTCTTGTGAGCACTAAATGAAAGACCAGTCAGGCCTTTAGGAGGACTGAAAGGTGGTTTCTCTCCTGAGTCAATGGATGCCCTACTAGAAACAAATACTCAGGGGGGTGATTCTACAGGTTGGGGGTTAGATGCCTCGTCCAAGGATCGGGACATCTTTCTTCTCATGAGTGCTTTAAGGGGTTCTTTGTGTGAAATAGGATGTAGTGAGTACAAAGGCACGGTTCTGGGTTTAAGAGATGTGTATCTTGTTCGGCGTTATCTCGTGAGAACGGGGGCGTTCCCTTAAGATTACGTTGCATGGCTGAGTCTGGCCTCTCTGGGACAGGATCTGGCTCTTCCTCTTTATAATCAGCTCTAAAGAGGTCTTTGCTTTGATCTCTACATCTTTTCCTTTAGTCGGATTTTTTCTCTCTCTCTCTCTCTCTCTCTCTCTCTCTCTCTCTCTCTCTCTCTCTCTCTCTCTCTCAGCCTCGGCCTCCTCCCTCTTTCTAAAGATGACTCTCTTTTGATACAGGACCCCGCCCCTTTTGTTCCATCTGTTCGGCGTGCCAGAAGAGCAGGTGGATTGATGATGCATGTGTGATTCGGAAAGTTTGCCAACTGCCTGGGAAAAGTACACTAGGAAGGTTTTCGACCGAATAGTCAGGCCATGTCAGTGTCTAGGGTGATTCAGTATCCACGTGTTGTGCTATCCTTGGTCGTGGTAAAATGGAACCCAACACATACAATGTATATTAAACTGCAAAAAACAAATCTACAAAAAAGTTATGTAACCATATTGTAAACATATTTTGTGTATGAAGTGCTATGCTAACATTTGTAAATGCTAATATGGGATGTTTGACCAATATGAATATCTTTTTTCGGAAGTGAGGACAAAATAGACTAATATTAATATTTAAACTACTTACTAAGACTTGAAATATCTTTGAACAAATAAAAAGATTTAAAACATTTTTATTATAAAAAATCAGGTAAAATAATTTAAGTATATAGATATATGTTGACCAAAAAATAATATATATAGTAAACAATCATGTATTTGACTAAGAATTATTTTGTAAATAATCAAATAAGATAAAAAAACAAAAAAAACAAAAAAAACAATTATTGTATTGTGAAAAGCTCACATGATGTTAATTTACTTACCTATTATGATCTTCAAAACTAGGTAAAATGAATGTTTGACAAGCTTATTATTTAAATAACCAGTTAAAACTATAAGAAAGCAAACAAACAAATTCAAGTATATTTTGGAAAACAATAATAGATATCATTGGTTTTATTTTTAAAATCAAATGCTTTTTGCATAAATTAGGTTATAAATATGTTTAATTTCATCAGAAGTGTTAAACTTTTTCTATCGAAAAGACAACAGCTAGTTTATCAAACAGTCTAAAATCAAATTTGTAAGATCAATATCCTATACATATTTGTAAGATATTAGTTTTTATCTATAAGTTTATTTTTACTATCGATGTTTTTTTATTTCTGGTTGAATTAAGTATATTCTAACCAAGTTTTGTTGCATCATTTAGGAACATAACTAATGAGCACACATCAATTTTCATCTTTGGTAACGTTGATGATATTTTTTCTCATCTTTCTACCCATTATTTCAGGTAATAAATCTTAATTGAATTCAATCATTTATCTTATCAATCAATGATAAACTCAAACAAACAAATTATTTGAAAGAAATTAGGGAGACTTTTACGAGTAATTTGCAAAACTCAAACTCAATTAACTAATTGATATTTTTTTGTACTTACAGTCTTGTTAATATATTTGTTTATGAATTAAACAGGACAAACCAGACCCAAAACATGTTTTCTGCAAATAACATGCCACAACACAATGACATGCAACGAATTTTGCAGATATAGAGGATACAGATTAGGAAGTGGAACTTGTGAATATTATGTTGGCGTAAAAAACGGGCATTGTTGTTGCTATCTTAGTTTTGAGTTTCAAGAGTCCTTCATATCTGATGATGCCAATGTTATTCCTAGTTAATTCATATTAGATGGTTGACTCGTTTATATGTACGAGCATAAGAATTTTATTAAAAATAAACTAATTATAATATTTTATATATTATTTATAATAAATAGATAATTAATCTGGACAGTCAGAAAATATACAAATATAAATTAATTTTGCATAATTAATAGAATTTAAAATTGTTGTTTTTTTAAACTTATATGTATATAAGACTTGATGTATAATGTAATATATTAATTATTTGATTATTATATTAAAAATTAAGAATGTGTCTGTTTCTAATTTTAATTTATGAAAGAATACTTTTATGTATTAGAAAAATTACATGCATGAAGAATAACATGTGTAAGATAATATTATATACTTTAAAGAAAAACATAAAGCAAAATATTATTTGTTTTTTTGTCTTCTTTAATTTCTACTTTATTTTCTCGCTCAAATAATATATTAAAAAAAAAGACTATCTCTTATGTAATTTTCTAATTTTTCTTCTAAAATAAATGTGAATTGCTCTTCAATCCACTTTTATTTTAAAGTAAAGCTTCTATTTAAAAAATATTAGAGATGAGATTCGTACCATCTCTACAAGCCCGATATGAATTTTGGTCGGCCCAAAGTTTCAGATCGGCTGAACAAATGGAAACATTCCATTTATCGAGCGAACCTGGGAAAAAAAAAATTCCTTCTTGTCGACAAGAAGACTTTCCTATTCTAAACACACATCGAAGACCGACCTGATCAGCTATAAATATGGGAAGCCCTCGACTTCTCAGATCTATCTAAAAATTATCCATCGAGACTTAGGGCAAACTAAGCAATCTGATTGTTCTAGCTTTCGATTTACTTTCCATAAAAAGTTTAGGTCGGCATTCTTATTCCGACGACCTAAACCCCCGTGTATTCATTCAAGCTTCGGCTTCTTCTAATAAAAGACTTCTCTTTAAACCCACAAACCCTAGTTCTTTCGTAGATCGGACTTGAGTTTTTACAGTTGGCGCCGTATGTGGGGAATAAGAGAACAATCTTTGACTTAGAACGGAGCTCGAAGATGGTTGAAACACCGATCAACACCAATACCACCGACCTAACCACGGGAGCCACCGACCTCACAGGAGGATCCACCGATCTTCTAGCGGGAGCTGCCGATCCAACAAGAAATGCCCAGGGTCCGGTCGTCGATCCAGTCACTGGACTCCCAGTGATCAACCAGACCGATCAGCAAGAAGACACGACAGGCGCGACAGATCAGGTCGGCCGGACCGGTGGAACAAACACAGCCAACCTGCCACAACCTCCTCCCATCGATATGGCCACCATCATCAGATCGGTCGCAGCACAGCTACAACAGGGAATGGATGCTCGCTTCGAATCCCTCCGTGCCGAGCAGATTGCCTACCGAGAAGACCTAGATCGACTTCTCAACTCTATGGTTCATACCCAAGAGCAAGCCGATCTAATCACCGCCCCCCTCGCCCTCTGATCCGCAACACAGATACGACCAGACTGGTCAACAACCTGTTCGGCACCACGCCGACAGACGACCTGCAGAGAGCACAAGTAGAAGGCTCGAATGCTCGCTCATCCCGCAACACCGCAGGTGCCGACCTGACGACGGTCTCGGAACCCAATCTTCTCCACCAACGCCTTGACGATATCCACAGCAAGATCCACAAGGCGACGACCTCAGCACCAGAGTTGGATAAGATCCTCCAGGAGACGCAGCAGACCCCGTTCACGCCAGCCATCACCAATACTCCTCTCAAGGACATAGGCCGGATGAAGCTACCTCCAAGTCACACCGGCACAACAGACCCGAAGCGACACCTGACCGTGTTCAATGCGGTCATGGGGCGAGCTCGCTTTACCAATGAGGAGCGGGAAGCATGCCTTTATCAGTACTTTGTGGAGACACTCTCCGGAAGCGCCCTCACCTGGTTCTCGCAGCTTCCCAAAAATTCCATTGATAGCTAAAAGGAAATCACAGCTCGGTTCCTTAAGCATTACTCAATCTACATCGACACGGAGTCCACGGCACTCGATCTATGGGCATGCGTCCAGGGCGACGCGGAGCCGTTGCGCGACTTCATCAACCGGTTCCGATCGATCGTTTCCCGATGCAGTTTATCGGACAAGCTCTCCTTCAACATCCTCATCAGGAACTTGAGAGATGATTTGTTGTACTGCGAGCGATTAAAAACGGGAATGACCAAAACCCTAGAAGATGCTTTGCACAAGGCAACCGGCTATATCAGGGTCGAAGAAGATCGGGCGGCCAAGGCCAAGGCCAAGTTGGCCGACAAGAAGTCTTTGCACGACAAGAAACCCAGATCGTCGACTCAGGACGATTACAAAGAGCCTCGTCAGCACTACGACAGGGATGATAAGAATCATAAGAGTATCAACGCCGTTGGACGACCGAAAAAGCCATGGAACGTTTGAGACCGTTCGAGTAACAGAGACCCTGATAATAAGAAGCCGTGGTGCAAGTACCACAAGGTACACGGCCATCATACCGAAGACTGCCGTACCCTCCCGGCCCTCTTGAGAAAGGCGTGGGAAGATGGCGAGTGCACCATACCTGAGCCCCGGAGTTCTTCACGACAATCCGACGATGATCAGGACAGGCGATAAGATGGTGATCGAGATAGAAGAGCCGATGCTGATCGAGATAGAAGAACCGATGCTGATCGCCCATCTTCTAAACGCGAAGGCAAGGAAGCAAAGCGTGACCGTGAAGACGATCACACACCCCCGAGCTCACCACGTCGGTGGATCAACATGATCATGGGAGGGCTTCTCTCGTGCACCGACTCAATCAATTCGATTAAACGGCACGAACGAAAGGCAGCCAACCCTCCGAAGGACGCCCCACCGCTGTTCAAAGATGACCTACCGATCACATTTACAGAGCAAGATGCGCAAGATATAGACCGACCTCATAACGATCCACTCGTCATCTCACTGCGGCTCGGAGAAGACAACGTCTCCAAAGTGCTGATTGACACAGAAAGTTCGGTCGACCTCATCTTCATGGATACTCTACGCAAGATGAGTATCCCCAAGCGGGACATCAAAGTCGCGACATCACCCCTCACCGGATTTGCTGGAGATTCGATCTCCATGATAGGAACTATAACGATGCCTGTCACCATACGCGGGAAGTCCATTATGGTCAAGTTCGAAGTTATCAACCGACCTGCAATTTACAATGCCATCTTTGGAACACCCTGGCTGAATGCCATGCGGGCCGTCCCTTCTCCTTACCACCAATGCATCAAAATGCCGATCAAGGGCCGTGTCATCAGCATCCATGGCGATCAGACAGTGTCCCGACATTGTTACATCGACAACAAACGAGCCCGCAAAGCATCGACGTTCATGATCGGCAGTAACAGCAACTTCGATCCACGGATAATTCATCACGACGAGAAGCCGAAGAGCGATCTCATCGTCCAGGTCAACATCAATGCTGCTCACCCAGAATGTTACATCGGCATTGGCACGGAACTGTTACCAAGCATGCAGGACGAGCTGATCAGTTTCCTCTGGGAGAACGTCACAATGTTTGCGTGGTCCATGGCCGATATAATTAGCCCTCGAATCACGAATCACGAGTTGAACATCGACCCTACTTTCAAGCTGATCAAGCAGAAGCGACGAAAGTTAGGACCTGAGCGAGCACAAGCCGTCCACGATGAAGTAGATAAGCTGCTAAAGGCCGGATCGATCACCGAAGTCAAGTATCTGGAGTGGCTCGCCAACCCGGTGGTAGTCAAGAAGAAGAACGGGAAATGGCGCGTCTGCGTGGACTTCACAGCCCTCAACAAAGCTTGTCTGAAAGACAGTTTTCCTCTCCCTTGCATTGATCAGCTCGTCGAGGCTACCGTGGGCAACGAACTACTCTCCTTCATGGATGCATTCTCAGGATGCAACCAGATTCTCATGAATCCAGATGATAGTGAGAAGACCGCATTCATCATAGATCGAGGAACCTATTGCTACAAGGTCATGCTGTTTGGTCTGAAGAATGCAGGAGCCACCAATCAGCGCTTCGTCAACAAGATGTTCGCCGATAAGCTCGGGAAGACGATAGAGGTGTATATAGACGATATGCTCGTCAAATCGCCTAAAGCAGCAGTTCATATTGTCCATCTGCGTGAATGCTTTCTCATACTCAATGAGTATGGCATGAAGCTCAATCCCGCAAAATGCACCTTCGCAGTCACATCCGGCGAATTCCTAGGATAATTGGTCACTCAGCGCGGCATCGAAGCCAATCCTAAGCAGATCTCTGCGATCCTGGAGCTACCCTCGCCAAGAAATACTCGCGAAGTTCAGCGCCTAACAGGAAGGATAGCCGCACTGAACAGATTTATATCTCGATCCACAGACAAGTGTCTGCCCTTCTATCAACTTCTACGAGGCAACAAGCAATTCGAATAGGACGAGAAGTGTGAAGAAGCGTTCCTGCAGCTCAAAATCTATCTCTCAACACCTCCGATCCTGGCCAAATCTGAGTACGGAGACACTCTGCTACTCTACATAGCGGTTTTCAGTGCGGCAATTAGCGGAGTCCTGGTCCGAAAGGACCGTGGGGAGGAGAAGCCGATCTTCTACTTAAGCAAGACTTTGGATGGAGCTGAGACTCGCTACCCGACCTTGGAGAAACTCGCCCTCGCGGTGGTCATCGCTTCCAGAAAGTTGCGACCCTATTTCCAGTCTCACTCCATCGTCGTCCTGACCAGCCAACCTCTTCGATCGATCCTGCATAGCCCAACACAATTTGGACGCATGGCGAAGTGGGCCATCGAGCTGTTCGAGTTTGATATCGTGTATCGAACGTGGACCTCTGCAAAATCATAAGTTTTGGCAGACTTCTTGATCAAACTGTCACCTGAGCTCTTGAACGCCAACCCGGCGAATTCTGAGATATGGACACTATATGTCGACAGAGCATCATCACGATTAGGAGCCGGCATCGGCATCTTGTTGGAATCTCCCACCGGAGAACTTCTCGAGCAGTGCTTCTGTTTGGAGTTTAGTGCATCCAACAACGAGGCCGAATACGAAGCGCTGATCGAAGGCCTTCGACTACCTCGGGGGATGAACATCCAACACATTCGGGTATTTAGCAATTCGCAGCTCGTCGCCAAGCAGTTCAGCGGAGAGTACGACGCGAAAGACGATCGAATGGACGCCTACCTGAAGCTGGTGAAGCAGTTAGCAGCGGAGTTCACAACCTTTGAACTACATCAGATCGACCGATCTGCCAACATCGGCGCTGATGCCCTAGCTGCTATAGCATCGAACAGAGATTCAGCCCTTTGGAGAACTATTCCAGTTCAAGGAATATCCCAACCCAGCATAGTCCCGACCCAGGATGTTCTCCAAATCACAGCCGATAAGGACAAAACCGTTCCTGTAGCAACCACTGACGACCAGCCAGCAGCAGATTGGCGAGTCGAGATCCGATGCTCGAAGCGCCAAGTACGCAGTCATCGAAGGTGTTTTATGCCGATGGACCGAATCGGGCATCCTTCTTACTTGTCTCCATGGCGATGAAGTTCAACGATGCATCAAGGACGTTCATGATGGTGCAGGTGGAAACCATTCCAGCGGACGAGCTCTGACTCTGAAGATTAAGCGACAAGGCTTTTTCTGGCCGACCATGCAAGAAGACTACATCAAATATGCTCAGAAATGTGAGTACTGTCAGCGACACACCCCGATGATCCATCAACCAACTGAATTTCTGACGTCGGTAGTCCCTTCTTACCCATTCATGCGGTGGGCAATGGACATCGTCAGACCAATGATCTCCTCTCGTCAACGCAAGTACGTGCTCATCATGACCGACTATTTCACCAAATGGGTCAAAGCTAAGGCGTTCGCTGAAATCACCGCCACCGAAGTACAAAACTTCCTCTGAAGATATATCATTTGCCGACACGGTCTTCCTTATGAGATCATCACCGTTAACAGCTTCCAGTTCAGATTGAATAAAATTCAAGCTTTCTGTGACAAGTGGAAAATCTGCCTCAACAAGTCTACACCCCGTCATCCGCAAGGCAACGGACAAGCCGAAGCCACCAATAAGACGATCCTGGACGGCATTAAAAAACGTCTCAATGCCAAGAAAGGTTTCTGGGCAGATGAATTGGATGGCGTACTTTGGTCTCATCGCACAACTCCGAGAACTGCAACCGGGAATACTCCTTTTTCACTCACGTACGGATGTGAAGCTATGGTTTCTGCAGAGATCAACGTTGGCAGCTTACGAAGAAGAGTACTCCCGAGTATTCCTGAAGTAAACACAACGATGCTGGTCGACAATATCGACACATTCGAAGAAACACGCAACCAAGCGTTGCTCATAATGCAGAACTACCAGAATCAGGCAGCTCGGTACTATAACAAAAAAACTGTACAATCAACACTTCGATAAAGGCAACCTCGTCTTTCGAAAAGTCTACGAGAACATTAGAGAAGAAAATGTCGACCTGGTCGCACTTCGTATTCGACTTAAGAAATTTCTAAGTATGGAATACATGTCGATCTCGTTCGCTTATTCATCTAGTAGTTAGAAATTTCAATCACATAAATATAAGCCGATATCGCATTGCGATTTATGCTCAGATTTTAAAATAAAACCATTTCATTCACTGAAAATGCCAGAACGGCAGACAAAGTACATCAAAGTACACATCAGATTACAAAAGTAAAAAAAAAAATCGAAGAGAGAAAAGTTAATCTTTGGTTTCTTCCTGGATTTCTCCCTTTTCCTTGTCGGTGTTTTGACCCTGCTCGGCGTCTTTGCCTTCTCCCTTATCGGCATCTTTGTCGTCTTTGGCAGCATCTGTATCCTCTTCCACGTTGGCTCCCTCTAAAGACTTAGACGCCTCTGACGGAACGCCACTCGAAACCTCGGGAAAAATTTCTGGCTCTGGAACCTTAAGCTCGTCGGACGTGAAGCTAACTTCTTCAAATGCATCTTGCTGCGCCTTGCTGTCCGCAATCATCTTATCCACGTTTTCCTCAACCAAAGTCGGGAAGTTGTAACCCTGCTTACTGACGATGTCAAGAGCCTTTTTTGCATCAACCCATTGGGCTGCGGTTGAAATAAGCTCTTGGTCTTGTCTTTTCGAGAGAGCGAGTCTTTCACCTTCGTCACCAGACCGGCATAGTGGTTGTTTACCGCAACAGCCACACGCTTGACCAAATCTTGACCGAAAGCGAATTTTGCATCTTCAGCCGCTTTACGCTCAGCCTCAAGCTTCTTCTCTGAGTCAGCCCTCTCCTTCGTAATCTGTTTCACCGCTCGGTTCAGCAGCATGTTCTTTTTGGCGTTATCGGCACGAAGCTTCGCCAAGTCTTCAGCGTACGCCCGCATTGCAGCATCAAGCTCGGCATTCTCTTGTCTCCCAGCCTTAAGGGCCTCCTTGACGGCTTCGGCTTCAGTATGATCGGATAGACACCTCTTGGCAACACGATCGTACTCGCATAGTGTCGTCAGTGCGGTACTAAGAGCCTGCATTCACAAATTTCACTATTAAAACCGATATAATGCTCCGAAAACAGAAAAGAAAGCAAGAAAATACCGGTTTGACAACAAATGTGCTTTTGTAGATTTAGCAGAAACGCATAATTTTTAAAATTTGGTCGTAAATAACGATTTTGCTGATTTTACGGGGATACGGGATAACACAGGTTTACGAAATGTGAATAAAGCAATTTTGTAAATTTAATGGGTTTAACAGGTTTGTGAGTTTGTCAGAAACACATAAATTTAGAAATTTGGTCGTAAAACACAATTTTATGGATTTTACAATATTACAGAAAAACACTGGTTTTTGTGGATTTGGGGGAAAACGTGATTTTGCAGATTTTACGAGGTTTACATGTTTTTACGGGTTTTATAGGTTTTGATGGAAAAATATGATTTTATGGATTTTATTGAAAATGCAGGTTTGCGAGCTTGACAATAAAATGCAATTTTGCAGGTTTGACAAAAACTACTTAATTTTAGAAATTTAGCCATAGAATAAGATTTTATGGTGCTGGAGGAAAACATAATTTTGGTTTTGTTAAAAAATGTGGATTTACAGTTTTGGCAGGAAAATACGGTTTGATAGAAAATGATATTTTTACAGTTTTTGCTGAAATTTTCGGTTTTGGTACAACAACGTGATTTTACGATTTTGCAGGAAAATGCGGCTTTTATTTCGATAGAAAAAATGTTTTTAACAAAAAAAAATTTGATTTTGTGGTTTAAATTAAATATGTTTTTATCTGTTAATTTTTGAGATTCAAATGCTGCATCAAATCTCTATTTTTTAGCATTTTAAATATCTAAATTTTGAGATATTATAAAATTTATATTCAGATAAAATATCCATATATTTATTTAAAAATATTTAAAAGAATAAAATTTAAGAGCATTTGTATCCAAATAAGTATCTGGAGGCAAAAACAAACAAAGGCTAAGAATCTTAATTACAAACAAATAAAATCTCTTTTGCATTATAAAACATAATATTTTAAAATATTTATTAGAAAACTTAAAAAAAATCCGCTAATAAAATATATTTTTTTATAAAATCAAGCCTAAATAATTTTAAAAACACAAAACCATAATGTTAAAATAGTTTATATAATTAAATAAAAAATTCCGTTTGGACCATAATTTTAGATTTAATAATATAAGCTATTTGTTTTTGAACAAAAGTTTACTATAAACCGATTTTTGTTATGACCAAAAATATTTTATAAAAAGAAACCCGCACAAGTGCGCGGATCCAAAATCTAGTATATATTAATCAAGAAGTTTCAGATGTTGGAGAAAACTTTTAGAAATAAAAAAAGTTTCTATCATCTTTATTCATTACCAAATAAGCTTATTTATACTAAATCATTACTTGTCTAACAACAATATATGTTCAAGCCGATCTTGTAATCTCTGAGATCTCCTAATATCGGGGTTTTTAAATAGTCCATAGTCTCAGTAGTAAAGAGATACCTAAACATGACAATAAGTTTGTCCAAAAAAAAAAATGACCATATCGTGTATCTCACTCCTCCGCTGAAGCTGAATATGGCTCCATGGCATTTGCCGTTCAAGAACTTCTATAGATTAAAGAAATTCTATCATCTCTCAGTATTGATTATCCCACTCTGATGCAACTAGTGTGTGATAGTAAATCTGCCCTACACATAGCAGCAAATCCAGTGTTCCACGAACATACGAAGGATATTAAAAATAATTGCCATTTCATACGTAATGAAACCACTGCCGGAAACATTGCCACTTTTCACATTCGCACAACCGAGCAACTGGCGGATATTCTTACCAAAGCACTCGGGCGAGATCAGTTCAAGTATCTACTCAGCTAGATGGGCGTTTGTGACCTCCACGCCCCACCTTAAGGAAGAGTATTCAGATATATCTGGATCTTTCCATATATTTACATACAATATTATGATTTCCATATTCTTCGATATGTTATGAGTATAACCTAACCTCGTTTTAATATAAATACTCTTCTCACAATTCAATACAAACACACAATTCTCCTCACTTTAACAGAAATCAGATTTTTGATAGGTAAGTTGATTCCGTCTCTAGGGTCTCGAAAATTCCACTAGTCTTATTAGTACTTCATCCGACTCGGCTTGATTTTTTGTTCTGCTTTAGAATCTGTTTGTGCAAATACGATACTAAAAAGTACATGTTAAGCTATGTTTTTTGCTAATATAAATTTGCAGTGTGATTTAAAAAAAAAAAAGCAAAGCTTCAGTAGTAAAGAGATACCTAAACAGGACAATATCAAATACTTGTTGCTTAAAAACGTGCCAAAGTAAATAACAAAGAGAGAGCTCAGTCACAAAACCACAACTCATCAAAGGAATCAGAGCAATGCTAAAGACCCAACTATCGGGTCTGTAACGTGGCATGGTATTATTCTACCACTCACTGGTGTTGCTTGTATCAATGTCTTTCATAATATATTTATTTATACAGTAAAACCTATATAAATTAATAATGTTGGGACAGCAAAAATTTATTAATTTATAGAGTTATTAATTAATCGATAAATTAATAATTATTAATTTATCGAGAAATTAATATTTTATTAATTTATAGAGAGATATTTCGGTTCAAATCCAAAAATATTTGTAAAAAAAAAACAAAAAATATTTTCAACAATGTAAAATTTATTCAGAAAATATCATATCAGTGAATTTAACAAATAAGTCAAACAATTTTTATAAACTTGACAATAATATAATTATATTTTACTATATTATATTATTTATATGTGCTTGAACGTATAATTATTAATTTATATAATTATTGGGACTATATTTTTACATAGGAGTTTCAAAAAAAAATTATCTTATTATCTTATCGAAATTTGCTAATTTTTACACTGGCCCGGCTTGGGACCGGCAAAAATTATAAATTTATAGTGGTTATTAATTTATCGAGTATTAATTTATAGAGGTTCTACTGTATAAAGGATGCAATTGCATCAGTTAGGTCTGAGTATTTGGATATTCGGATTGGTTCTAGGTAGAATCCTATTGATTCTGGTTTTTTCGGGTAATAAAAGTTTATATCCATATAAGTACCAAAATGATTTTGAGTTGGATTCGGTTCAGTTTCTATCAGTTCCAAATCGGTTCAGTGTTTAATTTTAAAAACTGTTTAACAGACAAAAAAATCGGTTCTTCAATAATTTCGGTTTCGGTTCTTTTTTACCTAATTAGATCCAAAAATGTTAATATGTAACCACATAACCGAATAATTAAAACCCTAATTGCCATAACTTAGGCCCAAATATATTTAAGGAAAATTCTCATATTTACCATGAAAACAAGTTTTCAGGACAAAAATAACAGAAAACCTAAAACAATTTCACCTTCTAACATTTTTCATTTGATCTTTCCGATTTTGTTCTTTAGAAAAGTCTTTCTGAATGTTTTTTTTCTGTTAAAATTTTGTAATCTTTTAGGAAGATTTTCCAAACACTAAAATCCAATATCGTTTCATATCATTTATGAAAGCTTTCCTAAATTTTTTAAAAAATCTTCAATTATGGAAGGGCTTCCTGAAATCTGAAATCTGAAATCAGATCTGAAACGATTCATCTCTTTAATATCAATCTAAAAAAAAAGATCACCATTAGTGAGATCCTGAAGGATCTTTGGTTCTCTCCCTTTTCCGATGATGAATGGAGATTATATGAGATAATCTGATGATGAATGGACATTTGATTGGAGATGATACAAATCGAAGACTTGGTGAGCGATTTTAGTAATGGTGGATGAGGATGACGGCGTTGGAAGTTTTAGTCTGAAAATAAAAATTTTAAAATAAGTTTTTAGTTTCTTAATTAAATCAACGTGTTATTTAAATGAGGGTAGTATAGTCAGTTTATGTCAAAAAAGATTATGGTGTAAAATTATTTAGCGTGCTAGTGTATATTAAGAATAAAAATTTATATTAGATGCATATGAGAAAATTTTTCTAAATTATTTAAATATCCTCAAAACTCAAATAACTTGACCTAGACCCAAATAGTTTTACACACTCTTTTACCTCTCCATCCTTAACCATACATATTTGGAAAATACCACTAAATGGCAAAAGACTGGTAGTAAATATTGAAAATCGACTATAGTATTTTTGAGTCCAAGCATTAAAATATTTCACCACTCTTTCTGTCCACTATACCCCCATGCGCTATCTATTTTCACACCCTTCCAAAGTCGTGACTGGGATCCTACGAACGAATAAAAAAATTTGTTGGTTAGTTAAAATTAGAAAGCTAAAACTATGTCCAAGTGTGGCGTATAAAACTGCATATTTAATATCCCGCGTCCCATTGTTGCCCGAATCCTAAAGACAGTTTCTCTTCCTCGACTGTCGAAGGCCAAGAAAACGTGTAACAGCATCCCCCGATCCGAACCAAATCCAACCACCAAAATACCTCCGCCCATGCAATTTGCTCATCCCCTGCCTCTTTCGTTGGCCAAACCCCATAGTCTGTTCGTCTTCCTCGACTGTCGAAGGCCAATAATCCGATTTTCAGCAGTCTCCGATTCGAACTGAAGCCGACTAGTCAAACATCTCTGCCGATGAAATTCCGAGTCACGGACGCCGGCAACTGATTCTTCAGGTAATCCGAACTTGGCCTCTAAGCCTAATCCCATTTCAGTTTACCTAGAAATCATGGCCGCGAATATCGTCTCGCTCCGTTTTTGTTGTTTTTGGTCTTCACTGGTTAATTGGTTGTATATTTTTTTCTTTATGGGATTACTCTTCCGATTTTTGCTTTTATTTTCTCTAAAGAGACAACTAACACAACATGCAATAGTCTAGATAGGTTTAAGGGTTCATAGATCAATTTGCATTTACGGGTTTAGGAGTAGAACACATATTACACTATCGTAATCCTTATTCTTTAACAGACATCCATCATTCGTACATAGACCACCACAAACATCGTCAATCAAGCCCAGATTTACTTTTTTATGCCTATCCACTCAGGGAAATAGGCATCCATATATTGTCATAGACCGCGTACATTTGCGCGTAACCCCGATCGACTGAATCCTTGTTTTTATTTTTATTGGCAGGGATGAAAACTAATGTTCTCCCAAACCGTCTATTCGCTGATCACCAGGAGCCAGTCGGTGACCGAGTGAATTCGTACTTCAAGCTCGACACAATCGATGTTATCTTAAAAGCCTTCACACCAAATGAACTAAGCGTCATTCGGCCTTGTTTTGGGAAAATGATCGACATGTATCACAAACCTGCTCACTCTAGCAAACTCGCTCACTTTCTGCTAACCTGGCAGTTGAAGACGGAGAAAAGGCACGAGCTGTGGTTCATTTTTGGCGGTAAGCCAGTCAAATTCTCTCTTCGCGAGTTTGCGATTGTGACAGACTTAAACTGCAAACCCATTTCCCCTCCTCCTCGGGAAATCCTGAAGTGTAAACCCGGAGAAGTCCCATACTGATTCACACTATTTGGGGGAGATGAAAACGTCACCGGCGAGAAGCTGGAGGTGATGCTTAGGCACTCGAAAAATATTTCGAGCGAGCTGAAGGTGAAATACGCATATCTCCTCATCGTTGATGGGCTGCTTTGCCGTAAATCCTCAGGCATGAAGATCCCAAAAGATCATGCGGAGATGATTCGAGACCTATGTTATTTCCTCAGCTTCCCTTGGAGGCAGCACTGCCTCGAAATGACTGTTCAGTGCATCAAATCCCGCTCTACCAATCAGCTAGCACAGCCCACTGTAGCTGTTCAGGGTTTTATACATACGGTCCAGATGGTACTCCTGGAGGCGGTTCCCGCAGCGCTGATGACGATGGGGGAAGAAAATGGGAGTGAGTCAGAGGAGGAAGAGTGTGTTATGGCCAGCACCCTCAAACTAGATAAGCTGTGGAATCTCGATTCATCGGGACAGTTATATCCTTTATAACTTTTTGTAAACCTTTATAATACGAGGTAGTTGTACATGTTTCCATACTCCTCAAATCGACTGCTAACTTCGAAGGTGTGGCACCATAATATTTTATGCTGCTCGCATATTGCAGGTTGCCGTGACTTCAATAATCGAAGGAAGAAATCCCCCTAGACACCCTAGAGTGGCCAGACAAACTTCCGGATCCGAAGGTTGATTACATGGAGATGCTAATTGCAGAAGGAGCAGAGTTTTACAGGGACTCTTTCATTGGCGGATATGTAGCCCCTCCTCCACCCACACAATCCTCTGCTGTCAAAAGCCAAAAAAGAAAAGGGGCCGTTTGTGGTGAAAGACAACCCGACCGCTCCCCCTGTACGCGCTAAGAAATCAAAAGACGGCCGCAACTCGGCAAAGGCATCCGACCAAGGAGAACCACAGCCCATCACGGCGGAGAAGATTGCAGAGCTTATAGACACCGCCATGAAGAGGGCCCAATCGAAGATGGTTGACTCAGTGGCTACATCGGTGCTGGCAGAGGAGATTGAAGGAAAAGATGTCTACGATGATTGCCGCGACAGGCCAAAGGAGTGAAGTGGACCAAGTTATTGGGGACGTCATCAGAGACATCAATACACAGCCGGAGACATACAGGACGACCAACGACGTAGGTGGGTCTAATCTGCAGACCAACGACCACCAGGACAGTGAAGATCCAAAGATGCAGGAAATTGTCGATGGTTCTGCCATACCCGCACCACTTACGGAACATCTCCACGCACCTGCCCTCACTACTGAGGAATCTCTGGACACCGATCCAGAAGGTGTAACACAACCAATGCGACCCTCCTCAGACATACTCGAAGCGGCGGACAACCCGAAATTCGCTGTATTAACCACCAACACATCCCTTGACAAGTATGGTCATATGTAAATATCCACACGATTACATGGATATCCACCTGCACACATAAACGAATACACTGATCCCTAGATTTCAGACTTATAGTCGTTTATAGCAGCCCACATAACCATTTGATGCTGAAATTTTGTTTTGTAGGGTACTAAACATGGGCGGAGAATTGCTCATTAAGGAACAAGATGTTCTCGATTTACCGCGGTCGATACCACTGTCCCGCCCTGAGGTAGGGTACTAACCCTTTCACGTAGTACAAACGCCCACAACCTCACCATCTCAGTGCTTTACCTTTTTCCCGTAGGTCATGGATGCTTGCGTGAAGATGTTGCAGAAATCATAGCTAGCTTGTTCCACACCATCGGAAGATAACCGCACCGACATTCTCCCCAGTAGCTGGGCCGTGTCCATGGCGAAGCTCTATCCCAAATTCAACAAATCAAGCCGGAAAGAGGAGTTTGAATTTGCGGAGACTATCATGGATATGGTATGCGCACGCCCTAAAGCTTGGGTGAAAGACATTGACTTCGTGTATTTCCCCTTTATAGTGGACAAGAACAAATGGGTTAGGGTCATCATTGACATACTGCCCGCCCAGATGACAGTTTTTGATTCATCGGCCTCTGAGCGGCGTGGGGCGCGAATAGTCCTCGAGCTCTAATTCATATGCCAGATGTTCCCGTACCTCGTTCGCAAAGCCGCTGCTGGGGAGGGTATAATAGATTATGGTCTCGCACCCCTGCAGATCAGGAGAGACTCGGCGGTTGTTCAATCAACTGAGAGAAAGACAATAGGGATGTTGACTCTCATAATCATGGAGGCGCATGCGTCGGGTGGCTTTCCAAGGCCTATGCTGTTCAGGAAGGAATGATCGAACAACGCGCAAAGAATTTAGCTGTGGAGATAGTCGAACACTGTGTTGGGGAGGTTGCAATCCCGTAGGGCAATGGGGAATCTTGAAACTCCTTTTTTGGCTGTAATAACAATTTGGTGGTGTATGACGTAGGTGTACATTTTGTTATTTTTTGCATACATTTTCATGACTGCTCTACATTGGGCGTTGTTCTCAGAATTGTTTGTGTTTGCACTTACTAGGAGTTGATTAATGGGTAGTTTCAATCGATTATTCGTCTTATTCTTGTTTTTATAGAATGCTATTTTTAAAGATAATGGCGCCACTTGTAAACATACGTTTAACTAGTTTATGTGGTTTGCTACATTTATCTGATTATATGGGTCGTTATGTTAGAGGATATATGAGCATGCCGTTATAAATATATCCTTGCTCCCTATTTTAGTGGATAATATCACTAAAGGATGGCGTTTGAAGATATATTTAGATAGCTTATAATTAGGTATAAGTTTGAGTGTCCGCTGTTCACAATAACCACCACTCAGGACACAATTCTTTCAACGTAATAATATGACATTATATGTGGACTGGAAGGTACACACGGAGTACATAGATGCCCCACATAGTGGGAGAGTTCTGGAAAATTACAAACACAAGAAATCATAAATCTTGGGAACTATATACTAGAAAGACAGAGCATGAGTCGATGCATTCCATCATCTGTGACGATAGAGGTGGATGTAATACAATGGTAGAAAAAAGCCACTTATTTTCCGAGCACACAACATAAATCCAAAGCCGCTGAGCTTTCATCATACATGACAAAATCGAAAGCTCAAATCTGCAAAGGAAAAGTCAGATGACAACCATTACTTCATGTCAACCAATATTCTGAGAACGATCCTACCGTTTGGTGCTATAGTGAAATACCTTATTGCACAATCCCATATTATATTGGCAACTTGCAGGACGAGCGGTTATGCCCAGTCCCGTTGCAGCGGCTGCACTTGCGGAAAACCTTCTTCCATGGACGCTGGTACAAGATAGCTAACTCAGAGACATCAATAGACCGCCATCTGTATTTGTAAGTTGTTATATTTTGTATATAACACTACATTTTGATACCTTAAACTCCCCTGTCGAGAGGTATCTATTACGCTTTGGCCTACCTGGTGGCCTCTTTGTCTTAGGTGGGTGCACATTCACTGCAGCAACATCGGGAGGGACCGCATACACACTGCCCATGGCAGGCACTGGATATATACTCTCATGATAGGCCATAGACCAGTAGAACGTACCATACTCTGCGGCCACAATTATGGGGAGATGGACGTTTCCTTTACCAGCCGCCGCAACAACATGAAAGCGCGATATCTTAAGAATATTAAACTCTTCACACGTGTAGGTTTTGTTATGGAAGTCCACATGATAAGATAAACCTGTACACGTTTTTACTTCGTAGTGGTATTTGTTGATCTGCAGGATGTGCCAAGCCGTTGATCATTCGTAGTTATTGTGAACGATCTCGCCAACCTTCAGAGTCATCGGCGAAGTATGGTTACTCGCCACGTCTCTCCTCTTGTTGAACCAAGACATGAGAGTACCGCGTACGAATTCCAGCATAGATACGATGGGCAACTCACGAGCTTATTTTAGGGCGGCGTTGAGAGACTCTGCTACGTTACTTGTCATTATGTTGTATCGTTCACCGTCACAATGGGATCGTGTCCAGTGGTGGAAGCCGATGATGTTCAAGTATTCGGCACATTCCGGCGACAGGCCCTCAATCTCCGTGAAGTACTCGTGGAACGTGGATCTTTTGTAGGCACGATCTGCTTTCGAAATCAAACCAGCTAAGGCCTTGATCTTGAACTTCGCTGCCACATTTCTCTGTAGATGCATGATGCAGGCACCGTGAGTTGACTTGGAATATTCCTGATAGAGCGGGTGCCAGGGCAGGGAATTGGACATGAATGGTTAGTCGAGTATAAGGAGCCATAATAAATCATAGACAGTTATATTTATTTATACATTGTATAATCCAACATATATTGACAAATGCCTATCTGAAACGAAGGTTAATGTGTCCTCATCCGGCACGATATGCTTCAACTTTGGGAAGAACCACTCCCACGCCTTATCATTTTCCCCATCTACGACTGCAAACGCCACATGGAAGATTTGAAAATTCTCATCCTGTGCACTTGCCATCAACAAGCATCCCGAGTACTTGCCTCGAAGGTGTATTCCGTCGACAACCAGCACCTTGCACATGAATTCAACCCCTAGACACTACCACTGAGAGTCACAAAGCAGTATTTGAAGCGCTTGTGACCGGAGGCGTCTTCTTTCGTCTCAATAACCATCATAGATCTCGGGTTGCTAAGCTCCAACAGATGCATGTAAGCAGGTAGGAGAGCGTAGCTACCAGCCGCGGAGCCGTTTGCCTTGTCTATAGCCAACTCCCTGGATTTCCATGCTTTCCAGTATGAGATACCGACGTTATGATGCTTAAGCATCACCCGTAGAACCCCAGCCGGGTTTGGACCTCGCTGCTCACCCACGTAACGGTCCCTCATCATTTCGGAAATAATGGAGGTAGTGGCCTGGCGGTGAAGCTGTCTACGACATCGACGGGGCAGTTGTGATGCAGCGTGGCAGTTCTGATTTGGAAATACCGTGTATCTTCAATCCGAACAACGTACACTCTCCATGGACATGTCTCGGAGAGGCACCGTACAACCACATAATCGTTGTTTGACCTTTTATTACGGTAACTGAACTTTCTATTTATAGCGTGGACAGTTATTTTGACATTGCAGTTCCGTTTGTTCTTGAAAACCTGTCCCAAATACAGCTCGTCCCCCTCGTATGCCACATCTAATATTACATTTTCCGTGCGATCCAACCCTGCGATAATTATCCATGTCAAAAGGCTGGATGCACATAGGTATATACTCAGACAAATAAAATTAGAAGCATGAACGAGTATTTATAACCGTAAGCATGTAGCTCTATATGAAATTAGAAGCATGAACGAGTATTTATGGAGACTCCATAAACCTAGGTGTGCCAAGATATTTTCATTTTCCGCCCCGCTCGTCGACGATCTTGTTGCAGCATTACAAATTGCATTAACTCGCCATCACCTCCGTGTAGATCATGCTTACGTAAGGCGGCAGCGAATATTTTTTGTCTTCTCATTTAATACGAAGTTCAAGGTCAGCCTAAATTCACTCTATAAATGACCACATATGCGCTATTACCCAATCTCATTAATACCCTTCAACACCTACTTCATTCTTCCCCTCAACCACGCGCACACAATGGCATCGAACGTAAATAATTAATTCCACAAATCATTGTTCGTCACCGGTCCGACGATTTTTGATGCCCTATTCAAATCTAAAATATTTTTTTTCTATATTGTATTTAACATAAAAAAAACTATAGTTAAAAAATTTATAAAAGAAAAAATCCAATTTCAAACAAGCATAATAAATTTATAAATAGTTTATATATATATATATATATCATTGAAAAATAGTCTTCTTTACATTTTTGCTTGCAAAATTATTCATTAAATGCACATAATATAGTTTTTCAACCATAACTGTTTAAATCGATAATAAAATCAGTCCATTCAATCTTTTTTTGATATTGTAGATTACAAATAATTCATAATAAACTTTAATTTAAAATTATATATATATATATATTAATAAATAATCCTAATATTGAAAATTTTTAAAAATGATGCCCCTAAAATTTTTGATGCCCTAATCCTTGGTTTCTCCTGCTTGCCCCATGGACCGCCAGTTCCTTCTAGCTTATTTGCCTCTTGCTATTCTCCTAATTAAATCCTAACACTTAGCTTTCTACCTCTTTATCCCTACATATTTTATGTCACATACTGACATACGATCAAAGAATTGCACATGTGCGAATCTGTTTTCTGGATAAAAGACTCTCAACATTTACTGAATCTATTTATACTTCCATCTCGTTTCAACTTCTTCAGCTCACGAAATAACTTTACTTTCTGGCCCAATCAACTGAGCTGCCATCTTAGCATTGACTATTCTCTAATTTCCATTTGACTTTTCTCAGTTTCATCTACACTCTTCTTCCTCTTACGAAAGTACACTTGGTGAATCCTATCAGATCCCTGCTTAGTCAAGTTTCCAGGTGAAAATGTGTTCTCAAGTCTCTACACGAATCTGATTTCTTAGTACTAACTAGTACACAAAAATCAATATTCTCTTATGTTGTTTTCTCTCTTTTGTGTGATACCAAAAAAAATAAAAATAAGAAAGGTTTATATTTTATATAATACTCAAACCGATTTTCAATTTGACTCGTTTTTAACTTGGTTTGATATCTATGAAGCAATGCTAAAAGCACGTTTCAAACTTCATTGGTTTCTCTTGCTGTTAGGAATATCAATATTTGTACTGTGGTAGGGTACTAGTCTACAACTAGATCACCGATTTTGTATCATTGTTTTTCATTTTTATATTTACTTGTATGAAATATGCAATGAGTGATTTACATTTAGTCATTTAAAGATTTTCATTTACACTTAGAGATACTTTTTGCTACTAAGGGACTTTGACTCATATTCTCCTTATTTTTGACACTTAAAATACCAAGTTTGTCCTTTAAAAAGTCTGGAAAATATTCACCGATATTTAATTGTAACCAAGCTGAAAAGTAAATCGATAAATCTTCTAGGGTAATGGTGAGCCGTCAAGAATCGCAGTGCACACTATCATTATCGATTCCACATACATAATTAAATCATTGAGTTCAAGAATCGCAGTGCACACTACTATTATCGATTCCACATACATAATTGAATCATTGAGTTTACGAATTTGCCAATTGGAGGAGTTGTGTGGTAGAGGTGTATTTAGCAATCATTGAGCTCCGAGATGGAAGCAATTGATGGCACGGATGGAGGAACGATGGTGTCTGCTTCTTATTTTTCAATTGGAAATTGTTTTTGTTATCTTGGCGATTACGGCAATCAAAGACGAACCATTGCATCACAACGCTTCAGAGATGGTGAGATAAGTCCATGATTTTCCTGCACCGCCTGCTTCATTTGAGAGAGAGGTTAATACTATTAGACAAAGTTGGGATTTGAGTGTGTTTGCAGACTTATCTTCTCGTTTGCTGTTTTAACTAGGATTGTAAGATGACTTCTATATGGATTGATAGTGAGATCAGAATTCTAAGCTCAACTAAAATTGAAGAAGAAAAACACAAAGAGTAAACTTAATCGGTTATGATATCACCTCATGTATAATATATATGGATGAATTGGGATGGATGATGTTTGAGATGATGTAATATTATGCACACTATGAATTGTGTATCATGGATAGACTTGCGTGGATGAAGTTGTATTAATGTGGTTAGGATGGATAGACTCGTGTGGATGAAGTTGTCTTGATGATGTTGGGATGATCCAATGATTTACTAACCTTACATAGTCATGGACACATTCGTATAAAAACATTTTTGCGGACACATTTGTGTGGATAATTGGATCAGAACATGTTTGCATTATTCACAAGAACATTTGTGAGGATGAAAACATATTTCCAAATCTGATTCAATAATTTATTAATCTTACACAGTCATGGACACATGTGTATAAATATATTTTTGTGAACACATCTGTGTGGAAGCATTTGTGCAGTTTAGAACATGTTTGCATTATTCACAAAATTGTTTTCAAATATACAAAAATTCATCTAATGTTTACTCATTCTTACATGATCTCTGACTAATGTTATTATTTGTACCAAAACGAGAAGAGAATATCAAAAAAATCGCAGAAGACAAAGTTTTCAAACTTGATACAAAGACTAATCTTGCATGGTCATGGACAGGTTTGTGTGGACGCATTCGTGTGCGTCTTTGCATGGACATATTTGCGTGGACGCATTTGTGTGTATCTTTCTATAGACGTGTTTGTGTGGACGAAGATTAAGAATGAACGCATATGGCCCTGTCCATAGAGTAAACGATTCAAAGTAAGAGAGAATGTGAAATTTTGTATGAAACGAACATTACAAACAAGCCAAGTTAACTAATTGGATCCTTTCTTACCTTGTTGTGTGTAAAGACATAAAATCGGTACTAATACTGTTTATAAAACGGATAAAAAACTTTTCACCTTTTTAGATGTTATAAAGTTTGATTGTGAGTTGCAGAAGTATGAGACGCTTCCTTCTCTGCAAATTGAATTTTCTTAGTCTTCTAGATGGTAATACCAAATATAGCAATGGTTTTTGTCTGATCCCTTTAACTTTAAACAATCAATATTCCTAGCAATTATATTATGTCTTGATATTATGTTATATAAGTGTAGTTTCAACCAAACACAAAAAATTGACCAAAATTCAGAATTAGGATTAACACGGAAAACTTGAAAGCATTATGATTATTTTTCAAAAATGACCGAATTCACAATCCAACGTAGAAATACCCAAACCCAATCAACATAATAATTTGATCCTGAAATCACTCTAAGAAACATGAAAGGAGAGAAGGAAGGAAGGGAGCAGAGAAACACTAACCGACATGGATGGAGCATTGGAGGTAATATGGAGGAAAAGCCGAGAGAAGACTATGACGAAGATGTAATAAGAAAAAATCGAGATTGATGATTTGATTCTGGAGACGAGACAGAGAACTGTTAATCACTAATCTTTCCAGGAATCAAGTGAGAAGTAAGCGATAAGAAAAACCGGAGCTGATTGCAAAGAAGACGAATGGTTTCAGAAACGAGAGATTAGGGGTCGTTATGGGATTAGAGTTTTTACTAAGAGTCTATTTGTAAATTGTGAGGTTGTGTAAATTGTAAGACTCATCGTGAAACAACATGTGAAATCTGAGGGTGATAGCGTCTTTTTGTGTGACAAAGTCTTCTCTCCTTCATAAATGTCTTCAGATGTAATTAAAAACTCAATAAGTGTTTTTAAATGTAATATATTGTTGTTATCCATAAAAAGAATTAATGAATTTCTGCTTAGAAAGAATACAGTAAAAAAGTACTTAAATATTTAGTTTCAATTAATTTAAATATTATTGTTATTATCTTGTACAAGATGACTGTAACCTTACATACACAATGATCCATTCCCTACTAGTAGAATTCATCTAAGTTAACTTGTATAATTATGACCACAACACTATATTGCAAAATCAATTAAGCAAGCTCATGTCCATCGCTTCTACAATTTGAGCGACCACTGAAATTAGGGTTTTCCTAGAGAAGGAAGAGGAAGATCATAGAGGAGAAATATTGGAGAGGAGAGGGAGACTTTTTATTTTATTTTAAAATTTGGGTTTTCTTTCTTCAGACATTACTGGGCTTTCTTTCGGGTCCATTTATAAATAAGAAGTACTTTAACTAAAAATCAAAGAAACCTAGCAGTTTCTCGCCGTCGTCACCGTCACCGTCTCCGTCTCCGTCTCCCTCTTCTTCACCGTCGAATCCCACTACTTACCGCCGCGCGGACTTCTTCTCTTGCCGCGACAGTTTTGTTCATCAATTTCCAGGTAAAGTTGCTTGGCTAAAGTACATCATCAGTCTCGTTGCATTCCGTTAACATATTGGGGAAAATTTTAGCATCAATGGCGAACAATAAACCCTTTTTTTTGTTTCGAAGCTTGAAGTTTGGTCGATGACTGATGTTCGTATGAGATGTTGATGACTCCTTGCTTCCCCGTTTCTTCTGTACATTTGAGTTAGCAAATTGATGATTCGATTATTCTCTCTCTTATTTGGTTGACAGAAGCTGAAGCAAGACATGGGGTTACCGGATTCAACTCAAGACTTATCGTCAGAGATGGAAGTTGATGCATTCAGAAAGATCTTCCCTCTTCGTTTCTTCGAGCGTCATCTCTCTGAATCTCTCCGGCCTGATGGTAGACCGCTTGGGAAAGCCAGGGACACCATTGTAAACCTCGGTAAATATATCATTTAGCTGATTCTTTACTTTCATCAAACTCAATCAATGAAACATTTCCACTTGGTTTGTATTCTCTTTGTGTATATAGGACTTGTTTCATCCGCTGATGGATCTGCTCTTGCCAAGATTGGTTCCACTGTAAAGCCCTATCATTTCTGTATTTTCATATTAGCAGTGCAATGTTACTGTGTTCCCCCATGTTTGTTTTTCTTACATAGAGTTTCTGTTTCTTTTTTGATAGACTATGCTCGCAGCTATAAGAATGGAAGTTATGACTCCTTCTACAGACGCTCCAGACGAAGGATGCATAGGTTCTTTTTTGTTGCCTTGACCTTTTCGTTCTTCTTCTTTAGTGTTTTCATTTGTGACTGATATAGATTCTGTTTTCTGGTTTGTTAGCTATCGAGTTCCACATGCCTCCTATATGCTCTCCAACTGTTCGTCCTGGAAGACCAGCAGACGCTGCTCCTGTTATTTCAAAGAACTTGTTGGATTCTATTTTAGGGTATTTGAAGCTTTCTATATATATGCTTCCTCGTTCAGATACATCTCTGTGCAGTTATTATTGTGTTTTGAGAGAATTTTCTTTCTGAAAAATGTAACCCTTTATTGCAGTTGTGGTATGATTGATCTTAAAGAACTGTGCCTAGTTAGTGGAAAAGCTGCTTGGATGGGTTATCTGGTGAGTACACGTCGCTCGCTCTTATATCGTGCTTCCTGGTTAATTGATTTTCATCAACACTCGTCTTGTGAGTTCTTTACTATAGATTATAAATGTTGCTGCTTGCCCTCTGAATTTCTTATAGGACATTTATTGCCTTGATGCTGATGGTGCTCTTTTCGATGCTGCTCTGCTTTCTGCTGTTGCAGCCTTTTCGAATCGTAAGTTCTTCCTTTGATCTCATCCTTTATTTGGTTGCATAGCTCTTCTAAAACGCCTTTGAGTTGAGCTGTTTCCTAAGATCCGACCGAAAGTTTGAACTTTTAAGGTTATCAGTCTCCTTTTCGAATCTGCAGAGAAGAGCGAGCAGGCATAGAAAGCCCTTTGTTAGTAACCCATATGACATTACCTATCTGTAGAAAAGCAACCTGAATCACTGAGTCATACCATTGTTAGAGTCGGACTAATTCTTCCTCTGATGCATAAGAGATTTTTGATTTTGCAGTGCAAATTCCAGTTGTTGCTCTGAACGACAATGGAAGAATAGTTACCATCACTGGTGAAGAAGGACAAGACAATGCATCGATCACCAAGAAGGAAGCAGTGAACAAGGAGAAGAGAAAACTCACGCTTACGAACATCCCTTTCTCTTTAACTTGCTTACTCCACAAGAACTACGTATTAGCAGATCCAACAGCCGAAGAAGAATCGATCATGGACACTCTCTTGACCGTTGTTTTAGATTCCTCAGATCAGATTGTTTCTTTCTCTAAACCAGGAGGAAGTATCGCCAATTCATCAGCCATCAAGGTGAGTGTTTTCACCATTCTCTTGTATATTAACCCGCGGCTTGATTACACTGGTATTTTTCTTTCTTATGTAGTGGTTTTTGGTTTTCGCAGAGCTGTATAGAGTTAACAAAGAAGAGAGGAAAGGAGCTTAAGCAGATATTGGGAGAGATGGATATCGACTGATTTAATCAAATGGAACTGTGAATCATTCCATAACATTATGAAATCTTGTGAGTTGCATAATTCAATCAGAGATCCACCAAAAACCAATCTAGTGCTAAACCGGTACGATAAGAAGAAGCTCTTCACCGTTTTTGTTACAATATGTTGCGGTATTGGTAAACATATAGCCAGCGTTTTATGTTAGTGTAAGCGTGCGATCATGTAATGCTTTCTATTTTTTGCAAATGAATTGAGATTGAACCGAAATATACGTAAACCGATTGGTTTGCCAAATGCTATAGCTGAGACTGTTGTCTAACAAACCTTCTGAATCAATCAGCGGCTATCCCTTTACGGCACAGTTTTGCTAATTCCGTTCGGATCCGCGACTCCGTTAATGATTTTCCGTTTTCCCTTACGGAACGAAAAGAAGAACACACACACTCTTTTTCCATCTTTTCATCGATAGTGATAGAAAAGAAAGTTCTCAGATCCGAATAATACCTCGTTCTCCGTCTTCTCTCTGGAAATCGAGCTCCTTCGATCTATGATTTTTCAAATTCGTTGATCCATTTCTCGCGCCAATCTTCAATCTCGTTTCGTCTTGGATCTGATTTTCAGCTTCGGACCCCCTCGGGCGTGGATACAACCATGAATTCCTTCTTCTCCGGCACGCGTCTCAGGTTAGGAATCAGTTGCTCCGATCTCCATTTGCCTTATATTTCCAGTTATTGAGACTATGCGATACTTCCATTGTTGCGCAACATGCGTTCCTTAGTTTCTAATACGTAATGTAGCTTGATTCTTCTAGTTTTACTGGGAAATTTCTGGGAAATTTCATTTCCTCGGGATTTTCCGCCATATAACAAGAAAGTTGAAGTTGATCGGAATATGTAGCATTTTTCCCCTAATTGAGATTAGGCATGTTTGGAGAATCCTTATTATTTTGCATATGTTAAACTTCTCAGAGTGTTTGATTATAAGTGTACGCTTCATTTTCAAGTAAAACCGTGGAAATTTAGTTTAGACATGGTATGTGGACATCGGTGTTGAATGATATCATCTTCATGGAACGTAAACGATTGTATATGATTGTATGTCCTTTTGTATTCTATATCTGTTGACATGTTACAATTCTCAGCCTTTGTAATAACATAACAGTAGTATATATTCTACTCAAGCTATACATTTATTGACAATTTTTTCGGCAGCGACATGATTCGGGCTATACGTGCAAGCAAAACCGCTGCTGAGGAACGTGCTGTTGTAAGGAAAGAGTGCGCTGCGATCCGTGCTTCGATTAATGAAAATGACCAAGATTATAGACACAGGGATCTAGCGAAGCTCATGTTCATTCACATGCTTGGATACCCCACTCATTTTGGGCAGATGGAGTGCCTGAAACTAATTGCTTCTCCTGGATTTCCAGAGAAGAGGATTGGTTATCTAGGTTTAATGTTGCTTCTTGACGAAAGGCAAGAAGTGCTAATGCTGGTCACCAACTCGCTGAAGCAGTATCCTTTATGGTGTAATTTGATTCCCCAGTAGCTTTTAGATTTTTGGCAGATTCGTACTAACTTTATAGTTTTCCCCTTGTGAGAACCTTGACTCGTGTTTAGAGACCTGAATCATACAAACCAATACATTGTGGGGCTTGCTCTTTGTGCTTTAGGAAATATATGTTCTGCAGAAATGGCTCGTGATCTCGCACCTGAAGTTGAAAGATTACTTCAATTTCGTGATCCAAATATACGCAAGAAAGTGAGTGTTTCCTCGTCCTGTCAATGTACCTGTTCAGATAGCTAGTGTCTTTTTAAGTGGGGTTTAGAGGTGGAAATGTTGGAAATTTTTTGAGAAGCCAGGCTAATGTGAATGTTCTAACCAAATGAAGGCTGTACTTCAAGAGCTGTGTACTTAGTTTCTCAAATCTTCAAGTTACTTTTGTAATTTTTTGTATACATTTTCGTGAATTTTTCAATCGTTAACTTTTTTTTCTTCTTTATTTAGGCAGCTCTTTGTGCCATACGGATCATCAGAAAAGTTCCGGATCTTTCTGAGAACTTTACTAATCCTGCCGCTGCTTTACTCAAAGAAAAGCATCATGGTGTTCTCATCACGGGAGTTCACCTTTGTACCGAAATCTGTAAAGTCAGTTCCGAAGCCCTTGAATATTTCCGGAAGGTAATCTGTTAATATATTATCCTATCAATTTGGTTCAAAGAGTGTTTGGATTCCTAATATGTTGTAGTATGCACCGTTCTTCTTTCTTGGGGAATCCTAAAGTAGCTCTACGTCTGTTAATTAGATTTCTCTTTGTAACTCTTAGCCTCTTACTTTCTCATGGTTGCATGATCCTTGTATCTCGAATTTAGATCATCCCTGCATTCTAAATTGTAACTCTTTAGAATTGTGAACCTCTTGGGACCCTTGCATAAACTTTGCTTGTATGCTGAACTAATTTGAGTGTTTTCAATCTTTGTTCTTCTTGTCATGCTGAATATTAGCGGTTTCCTTTTCTGATTGACAGAAATGCACAGTGGGATTGGTTAAAACCCTGAGGGATATTGCAAACAGTCCATATTCACCCGAGTATGACGTTGCTGGAATTACCGATCCATTTCTTCACATCAGATTGCTCAAACTGTTGCGTATTTTGGGCCAAGGTGATGCAGATGCCAGTGACTGTATGAATGATATACTTGCTCAGGTTTGTTCGTTCGTAGTCTTTTCGTCAAGGCTTATGTTGGCCTGAATGACTGCTACATTTATGGTCCTCTATTTCCGCTTTTTAAAAAAAATTGTTGTTCTTTTCATACTGCAAGTTCTTTCTGATTTTCCACAAATCTATATCTAAAGTAATGGTAACAAATGAAGCCTTTTTTCACGCCTTTATGGGGTTTGCTATACATATCCTTTGTTACATTTGCTTTGAAAAAGATTTTGATCAATATCAGTCAGGATCATAAATTCATAATCCCATGTAATTATTCTTGACTTCCAACTTGATTTTTAATGTCTTAGGTGGCATCAAAAACCGAGTCAAACAAAAACGCAGGCAATGCTATTCTATATGAATGCGTTCAAACGATAATGAGCATCGAAGAAAATGGTGGCTTACGTGTTCTTGCGATCAATATCTTGGGGAAATTCTTGTCCAACCGAGATAATAACATCAGGTATTTATCGAGTACCGCCATATGAGTTTTCTGTAACCTTGGCTGATATCCTATTATTCATCTCCAGCAGTCTTCCAACTTTTATTTACTATAATGCCTACAGAAGTTGTTATTTCGTTCGTATAATGCCTACAGAAGTTGTTATTTCATTCATACAATGCCAATAGAAGTTGTTAATTCTTTCTGATGCATTTCTCACCTCTCCTGACTACCTTCCAAAAAAATATAAACATTAGCTTTGCTTTCTCAGATATGTAGCATTAAACATGCTGATGAGAGCCTTAACAGTTGATTCACAAGCGGTTCAGAGACACAGAGCTACAATACTGGAGTGTGTTAAGGTACTTAATGTGGTGATACAGTTTCCTTGCTGGGTTTATCTTATTAAATTACCAGAGTATTTTGTTTCCACTGCTTTTACTGGTTATAGAATGTAATTTATTCCTCAGAGCTACAATATACTTCCCAGCTTGGTGTTGCAGTATAGTGACTGTATCTGTCTTTTGTTTTTCCAACATTTATACATCCAATTCTGCTTAGGTGGTCTGAGATTACTCTTTACTAAATGGAAAGTGTTCTTTAATATCTTCTGATTTAGGATTCAGATGCTTCAATTCAGAAAAGGGCCCTTGAACTTATTTACCTTCTGGTGAATGAAAATAACGTGAAGCCACTAGCAAAGGAGCTAATAGAATATTTGGAAGTAAGTGAACAAGATTTTAAGGAAGATCTTACTGCCAAGATATGCTCCATTGTTGAAAAGTAAGTTGCACAGCTTTTCAAATTCTTGTATAAGATGGTAACTGTGCATTTTAATTTGGAACAAAGATGTGATTTATGCTCAATCAAACGTAATCCATAATTTTATCAGAATGCTGGCCTGGAGGACTGGTGTCCGTCAGACCTGATTGGTTATTTGTGTACTAACTTTTGGTATTTCCTTGCTTGATTAGGTTTTCTCCAGAGAAAATCTGGTACATTGATCAAATGCTTAAGGTTTTATCTGAGGTATAATTTTAGCCCAGGCGGTGAGATTACATTTTTCCATACGCTTATAAGCACCAACAGACATGCAGACTTCTTTAATTAACAAAAAGCTGTTTTACTTCATATGAAAATAAGTAGATCTTAACTTGAGGTTTCTACTAATCTTGATCCTGTTCATAACAGGCTGGAAATTATGTGAAAGAGGATGTATGGCACGCGCTGATTGTTGTAATAACAAATGCCCCTGATCTCCACGGGTACTCGGTGAGGGCTTTGTACAGAGCATTACTTACATCTTCTGAACAGGTAGATGACATTTTTCTTTTGGTCAAACATTTCCCAAATTTGATCATCTTGTACTGTCGGAGTTAAGAGGGTCATTGATGTTTGGGCAGGAAACTCTTGTGCGGGTTGCAATATGGTGCATAGGAGAATATGCTGATCTGTTAGTTAACAATGCTGGAATGCTTGACTTAGAAGATCCAATAACGGTGAGTACCATCATCATGCAGTAAGGGTTTATTATTGTGACTGATACTGGATGTGACAGTTGCGGGATTGCTTTCTTGATTTTTTTTTGTATTGTAACATTTTTCTGCTGTGCTGATTCGCTTGGGGATCCTCACACCCAAATTTTTTTTAATTCTTCGCTCGTCTGGTTGATAAAAAGTGAAGAAATGGTTACAGTTGTTACTGCTCATTCAAATAGTTTCGTTACTGAACTTTTCTGCCTGAAACTTTTGGAATGATCATCTTTACATGCTAATATAATACTGTTCAATGAGTGTAGATGTTGATTTGTGTTCTCAATTTTCTGTAATCAGGTAACAGAATCAGATGCCGTGGATATTGTCGAGACTACTATTAAGCATCATATATCGGATGTCACAACGAAGGCAATGGCACTCATTGCTCTGTTAAAGATCTCATCTCGTTTCCCTTCTTGTTCAGAGTATGCCAACTCCTACCTAGCTTTACTTTACCAACACAGCTGATTCTAGATTTTCTGGTTATCAGGGTATAATCATGCATGAACATTTTTCACGTCCCTGTAGTTTCTCTTTTATAAACTAGGTCGCTTTGTAAAATTAGCCAGTGATAATTCTCACCAGTGATGGCTTGTTGTATTTGCTTACAGGAGGGTTAAAAGTATTATAGGACAGAATAAAGGTAGCTTCGTCTTAGAACTGCAACAAAGATCCTTGGAGTTCAGTTCAGTTATTCAAAAGCATCAGAATATAAGGTAATTCTTTCGATGCTACTGAGACATTTGAATTCATCAATTTTGGATGTAGAGTTCTACAGATATTGATCTACTAGACTACTCGACACAATGGATCTAAATATATGCAGATCTTCCCTGGTTGAAAGAATGCCGGTCCTTGATGAAGCAACATTTAGCGGAAGGAGAGCTGGTTCTTTACCAGCAGCTGTTTCAACTTCTGGAAAATCTCCACTTAGTATTCCGAACGGTGTTGCTAAAGCTGCGGCTCCTCTTGTAGATTTACTCGACATGAGTTCTGATGATTCTATTGCCCCTACCTCCTCCAGTGCCAATTATCTTCAAGATCTTCTTGGTGTTGATTTAATGCAGCCTTCAACACAACCTGGTTAGATTTCCTAACTTTTTTTTATTCCACTCCACCATTTGAAGAACTTAACTAGTAAGAGTTTTCTGGGTATTGCAACGGACGATGATAAACATCTGTATAGCGTATCTTCTTGGAGTCTAAGTCAGATATCATAGTTCATATATATTTTTCTCAGGCAGGGACTGGTCATGTTTCTTCAAATTGTTGACTTACATGGCAATATGACCAATCATAACTACGACCTGAAGAAAACTGTTAAGTTTTTGTAATCAAGATGTAGAGAACTTGGGATGTTCAGTTGTAAAGCTGCATTGTATTGTTAAAACTCCAGGCTCTTTGTTTACTTCTACATCCATCAGTTTCAGGTACCATGAATCCATCAAAAGCTGGGGCCGATATCCTTTTGGATCTGTTGTCAATAGGAAGTCCTCCCTCTGTGCAAAATGGCTCAACGAATGGTGACCTATTAGCCTCCATAGATGCTATTTCATCAACTTCTCCCCCTGCGCCTTCTTCAATGATGGATTTGTTGGATGGATTTGGCCCCACCCCACCAACTAGCGGTAAAGATACCATGTTAAACATTGTGAAGTTACTTCCACGTTATTTATTTTCAAATGTGATAGATGGCATCTCTTTTCTTCCATGACAGAGGACAAGGGTCCAGTATATCCGTCCATTGTTGCATTTGAGAGCAGTACCTTGAAAATTGAGTTCAACTTCACAAAGCAACCAGATAACCCTCAAAGCACAGATATTGTGGCCAGTTTCGCAAATCTTACCCCTAACGTGTACACAGATTTTCTTTTCCAGGCTGCAGTTCCAAAGGTCAGGTCCCAAACTTGTTTTTCTGCTTTTGTTATAAGCCTTGCGCTTTATAGTCATACCACACAACCTTTCCAAATAAAAAAGCTGTCATGGGCTTGGTTCTTGGCTGAAACGGACCACACTTTGATGGCCATGAGATAAACTCATGTGTTAGCAAAATTCATTCTTATTTAATCATAACATGGAACTGATTTCGATAACGATTCGAGTCGGTGTTCGGTTCCTATGATATGTATTCTTTGCTTGGTCAGATATAAAAACAAGGATCAGAGAACGATCTGCTTTCAAATTTGTTTACGATGTTCTAATATATTCCTATTTGATGTCATCACACACATTGCAGTTTCTACAACTTCACCTGGATCCTGCTAGCAGCAACACTATTCCAGCCAACGGAAACATCAAACAAACTATGAGAGTTACAAATAGCCAACACGGAAAGGTACCATTCCCTTTCTTATTTTCTCTCTTTTCGCCAGATTTACATATATTATCCGGCGTAAATCTCGACCTGTTGTGAAACTCTCTGCTCTTCTTTGTTTCAGAAACCCATTGTGATGCGGATGAGGGTAGGTTACAAGATTGACGGCAAAGATGTGTTGGAGGAAGGACAAATCAACAATTTCCCACGTGAGTTATGAGAAGTATTAAGGTATTCCAAGATTCATATACATGTTCCTAATTTAAATATTATCTTTTTCTCCCATAGACTAAAATAAACATCCTCATAGAAAGTTTGTGTGTGGTTCATTGGCTTTGTGTGAAATCCGTTCAGAGAGAGAGAGAGAGAAAGAGAGAGAGATCGTTTTGATGATGGTTTGAGTTATGAGAATGTCTGTCGTTAATGTTATTCTCCTTGCTGCTTCAGATTCCGTTTTTATATATCATTATTAATAATGAAACATTTTTTTTTATATAATTTCATAAATTTTGGAGGTGTCTTTTCCTTTTTGATGATTCTGTCGAGTTGGGGGAACCAAAGGATGGAACTGATTCAGATAGTTAAGAAACTCCGAGCATCTGTTATCTGATCTGATATGTACCCATAATATTTGTACTTGCTCTATTGTAGATTTACAATTTAAGGAATGGAGTTTTGAATGAAATAATGTGTATGAGTTTATACGTTCATGTGATTTGATGTTGTCGTGGTAAAGTTAAATAGCGATTTTGTCATTTTAGTGGTCCTAGTGAAGAAGATTATGGTAAACGATTTAAGTTTTGGTGGTCCCAGTAATTTTTTTTTATCGGGTTGGAGTTAGAATTTTTGTTTTCCCAGGGCTTGCTAAGCATTTTTTTTTTTTGAAATTTCGACATTTATTTTGTTATAGTTTTTTGGTTTTTTCGATACCAAAACTATGTAATCGTTGAATTAACGAGAATTTAGTGAAGATGAAAAAGGAAGAAACTCTCGACTTGTGTTTACTGACTGTTATACCTCTCATTAATAACTCAATTTTAGTTGATTTATTCTTCCTATAACCATATATGATATTTCTCTAAACATACCTGAATAATATTTTATAGTTTGTGTTTCTGTATCTCATGCGTAACAGTAGTTGAAGTGTATCACATCACGGTCGGTTCTTTTTTATTTCCCTCACAAGTCACAAATGGCGCTTTGTTTTTTTTTTTAATTTCTTTTTGGTTTGATACAATGGAATTACATTAACAGTTGCCATTATTAACCAATAGGGCATAAAAATGGTTAAAAGCGAAAATATAGTATTACGAACCTAGCATTCTTTGCAAGAAAGTCAGCTTTCTTGTTCAGACCCAAACTTCATATCTGATACCATGTAATGGTGACAAAAAGAAAATTCCTTTAAACAAGCGAAAAATATATGCGCCTCCAACAATGTAGTTGAGAAAATCTGATATATGCTTAGAGTTGAGATGCAAACAATTAACCATCATTCGGGAAAACGTCGGTAATATTGAAAATTACGCCCATGAACAAATGTGTTATTAATAAAAATCCTTAATCCAAACCAACCACATGGTACGTAAATCTTTCACCACTTGACACATGAGTTGGTTTAGTTTTCTAGTTTATAGCTTAGCATTTAAACACATCCATCAATCGAAGTGGTCTTAATTTCAACCCTTATTGTAGCTATATATATATATATATATATATATATGTGGCTAAACAAAACAAAACAAAAGCAAAGAAGTCCCTGATACCTATTTTCTTTCCGCATTATATCTATATATAATTATATATATATGATTAGCTATTTTTTTGTCGACGATTATCTAAAATCTAAAAGTTAACTCTGAAATGTAGTTTAGATGTAAAAGTGTAGTGTGTAGTTATGAACTTATAATAATTAAGCGTTCTAGAGTTTTTTCTTAAGAGTTTGATTCAGACTATATATGTTTTTCTAAATATTCTTTAACAAAACAAAAAAAAAATGTTTTTCTAAATATTTGCTCACTTCAAATCTAACTGGCACTGCGATTAGTGCCATTTCCCCCAACTTTTGGTGGTAACTATAAAAAAGGTTACCTGATTTCTTCACCAAAAGAAGTCTAAAGAAGCAGAACATTATATAAATACCACTGCGAAAAATAAATATCTCCTTCCATAGCTATTTTGCATATTTATTTTTTCATTTAAAAATTTTACGTAGTATTTTGTTCAAAGACATGGAATCTGCAAAATTTTACACAAGTACCGTTAAAACAACTTACTATGTCAGACTATCGCTACATTACAAAGATTATCAGAAATAATATTTATTTATTTCCAACTAAGAGAAAAAATAAAATCTAAGAATTGAAAATGTCAGACTAGGAAAAATTCTTAGTACAATTTATACTTATTGTACGAAAAAGAGAGATTTTATTAGAGCGACTCAATAATCCTCACTTAGAAACCCACCGATCTTATTCTCTCTATCGTAATTATTATTGCTGCAATTATTGTTATAGTTATAAATATCATTACTATTGTAATTATTGTTGTTGTTGTTATTATTACTACCCTCACCAACCAAATGATTACGTTCAACCCTAAACGCATCGCTTTCATCTCCCTGACTCATTTCTTCTTTAGCACCGTGGTGAAACGGGAAGTATCCTGGCTGCGTCGCCGGAGGTACAACCGACGGAAGCTTCGAGAGAAGCGCCTCGAGGCTACTCATCGACGGCGTTATCTTCATCGAAAGCGGTAGAGGCGGTACAGGTGCTCCTACCGCTTGCGGCTGGTGGTGATGTCCCATCAAGAAGCGGTGGTTGTGATCAGATTGGTAGAAGTGTTGCTGGTGGTGCTCAGGCTGCGAAGGAGGAGGAGCTACTCCGGGGAATTGCCACGTGTCAGAAGGAGAAGCGTTGATGAAAGGGTAACCAGAAGAAGAAGGGTGTGGAAGAAGTACTCCTGGGATGCTTTCTATATAGCTCAGCTTTTTTCTTAGCATCACAACATAGCTTAAATCCTCTACCACCTTTAATATCACATTTTAAAATATGTAAATATATCATCCTATGATATATATTATAGTGTATAATGTATAGAGAGAGAGAGAGAGAGGAACCTTGTGAACAGCTCCTAACTGGACAACACCTTCTCGAACAGAAATCAATGCAATGGTCTGAAAAACATTTACAAGTAATAATATATATAATCGAATAGTTAAATGTATGATTATATATATGGAAGTATGTACTTATATATGTTGATGTAACAAAAAAAAGAAGTTCGAAAATCATACCTTGACGCCAGATTGAAACTGAGCTTCCCATGTCCTAGGGTACTGCAAAATTACATAAATTTTAATTAGTATTACATAATTTTAATTAATTAGTGCGTGGTTAATATAATTCTTATATATATATAATAATCTATGTGTGTATATTCCACATGTATGGATACTATTTTTTCCTTCTAAAACGATAAGCATGCATATGTATACATGTAAAAGCCATATTTAAAATAGAAAAGGTGTATGTAAAGGCGTGTATATGCTTACTGAGTCAGCAGAATTGTGCCAAGCAGATAAGAAGTTAATCTCTTGGTCATTAGGTTCTTTGTAAATCCACTTGTGACTGTGATCTGCAGCTACTTTTCCTATCAACCTGCACAAAATTTAATGATACTTCAATCATTAGAGAGAATGATTTAATTAATTAACAACTATTATAATAATACTTTATTTAGTTGACAATGGTTAACTAAAATACTCATCTATTTGCCTATAAAATGATTAAATATTCCTCTCTTATCAGCTCATTGTCCCAAACACTTTGCAAATTATCCTCTAAGACTTTTTACATAACAGTTATGAAACTTTGAATTAAAAAAGAGGTAGTTTGACTCATAACTTTCTAAAACCAAGTTATTTACATATACATACATATGGATATAAAATGTGAGTAGGTACTAAAATAGTATGAATTTCGGTCCAAAACCCCGGTTAGGGAAAAAAAGTGAAACCCAAAAGAGAGAAAGTACTATATGAAATAAAAAGTAGACTTCTTAATAATCTTAAAGTTTTGTTGAGATATAAATATGTATATTATCCTCACATACCCTTCTCCATAATTGTAGATTTCATGGGACATCTTAAAGAACAACTCAGGCTGTAGCCCTTGGTATTGTTGAAAGTCACTATTTCCGTAAGCCGCCGAACTGCCACCGCTACACTCTCCGGAGCTCATTTCCCCGGCAGAAGCTGCGAAGTTGCAAAACCCATCTTCCCAAACCAAGATCCTGCCAGTAATAGTTGATATACAATCAGATGACATTTAAAAATTTCTATATATACATATAAAAATTGTAATATATACATAAAGGTTGTTTTGCTAGTACCAGTTTCTCCTGTTTCCCCTTGATCTATCATAAGCTCCTTGACCATCCCATCTACTTGCAAGAAACACCAAACGATCAGTACTTATTAATCATTTATACATATATTTTTATTCTTAAAGAAAACCAGCTACATAGATACTTATAACATAAGCCCCCCAAATAATCAAAGAATAAATACTTAAGAGACTACGGAAGAACAAATAAGGAAAAGAATAACAAGAAAGTCGAAATCTATTAGTAAACAAAAACTGGAGATATATACTTGTTATATGATGTATACGGTTGATTTTGACCATAAGCTTACTTTGGAGGAGGATAATTTCTGGGCAAGATCCTCCAAAAAACAGCATAAACCCATTGAGAATTCTCGTGGATGCATAAGCTTCTTAGTGTGTGTTGAAGAAGATGAGTCACTGCTAATGGATTTAGATGTTCTTCCATTTATTATAAATTTTCAAAGGTTTGATTTATTTATTTTTGGGGTTCTTTTCTCTTTTTTTGTTTGCTGTGTAAAGACTTTCTTTAGATAGAAGAAGGTAGAAAACCCTCACTATCTATCCTCCTTTATATAACAAGCTTATAGATCCATCCCCCAAAGCATCTTTTTTTTCTTTTCTTTTCTTTTTATTTTATTATATTAAATTCTTTACCGCTTTGGCTTTTCCTTGTGTTTAGCCATTTACCAGACGTTACTATGTTCTTGTTTATTTTTCTTACTAATCTTTTTCAAGCAAGAAAAAAAATCAAATAATTATCAAACTGCTAGTGACCTCCCTTGCCTTATGTGAAATGTTATTACTTCCAAATGACTGGCTCTCTACCGATATACAAGTGTAAATAATTAACCTAGTAATTAAATATTCGTTGTATACAAAAATCCTCAAAAATTGATTATATATCTATATATGCGATGACATGACACTTTTTAGCAGATTTTTTTCTTTCATAAAGTGATTCTATGTTTCTTATGTATCTTCTCCTATAGGGGATGTGGTTGTAGACGTTGAGCTATTTGTCTAGGGAGTTCAAAATTAGATTAATTCAATTAAGAACAATGTCATTTGATTTTTTTATTTATTCGTGGAACTAGTATTTTTATATTTCAGTTTTCATATTTATATTGTGCATGTATTTACAAAAGAAATCAATAGAATAACTTGTACAATGTGCGTAGAACATATGATAAGACGTTATCGTTATAAATATACTGTATCCTATCTAAAATCAAACTAGACCAGATTTTTGGGTCGTCACATCGATTAACAATGTAAAGCTCAAAATATTTTCAGCTAGACATGATCTTTTAAAATTGAATGTAGATAAAATCTAGCTAATGTGAAAAAAAGAAGAAGATAAAAATCTAGCTATTGTTAGTCCGGACCAGATCGTATATCAAAAATACTGTTACGTTACATTGACTTCTAACTCAAAAGCAATTGGCAATGAGTGGATTGGTCCAAGTTTTATATATATTAATGTTGATCCCTTTAAACTTCTGATATGACATTCCAACACGCTCCCTCGAGATGATGATTCTTATCATCCCATCAGTAACCCATCTCGAACTGAATCCCACTTTAGGATTAGTAATAAACCCTTTTTTTAGTCATCCTACTTGGGTTAACAAACGAGGTTCTGATACTATATTAAGTTACATAAGTTTCTAACTTAAAACCAATTGATAATGAGTGGATTAGTCCAAATTTTATATATACTAGTGTTGATCCCTTTAAACTTTCGATGTGGGATTCCAACAAATACCAATTTTCGTAAAGTATATCAATATGTCAGCCATTAATTCTGACTATACTGTAGAGATGACATGCCGTATTCATGTTATTCATCATTACTGGGTTTTACGCAATATGAGAAACTGTCTATTTACCTGAAAATCATATGTAAACTAATGTATACTTTTTAATAAGTGTATTTTTTTCTGACAAAAACTGTCAAATTGATTTAATTTCAAATCCTATGAAATGAAGTTTGGGGTTTCCTTTTACCAACACATTCATTTAATTTCAGTTCAGTGGTCAGTTAACGAAAACTGTACCTCTTTCTTTAATTCTTTTGTACATGTGTTTTAATTTCTCTCTCACCTCCCCTTTCTTTATTCTTACAAAGAAAAATTCAAATTCCAGTCTACTTATATTTTTCAATACATAACATATAAATTTATTAGTTATAAAAAAAACTATTATTATTATTATTATTATTATTATTATTATTATTATTATTATTATTATTATTATTAATGCATATACACGTGTATATCCCACATATACAATGTATGTAAGGAAGAAACCATACTGTAGAGAAACAATTTGAGCATGCTTTTTAAAAACCCTCAACAAATTATTAGTGTACGTGTGTACGCTTAACTAAGCCAGGAAAAGTGAGGAAAAATGTCGTTACATGCACAAGACTTCATTGTTCATTCATCGAGCCATATTCTAATTTAAATAGATGCAATGTATCATTTTTTTCCGAAAACTTTCACTTGCACAAAAAATCTCAAAATATACATGGGTGATGGGTGTATGGATTTATGCACATGCAATGGTCTTATGAATCAAAATCTCATTCATGATGCTAAGGATTTAATCAACGACATACCAACAAAATCTGAACAATCCATGATATTTTTAAGTCAGATCAAAATCGAAATCATTGCACATTTAGGAATCTAATAAGACATCTCGCTACATATGGAGATGTTGCGTTTGTGAATATTACATTTGAAGGTCCCCACAGTTTGCGGTAGAGCTAGAACTTTAAATTCACACATGGATCCATCTTATGAGAGGGTTTTGACGAATTAAATGATTCGTTCTTGGACAATGATATTGAGACACATATTCGAAGTTTATATAACATTTATTCTTACAGCTACTTAAGAATATAATAATTATATATATAACTATAGTCCAATGATTACTCTTCTCTTGGTCAATGCTACAAATTGATTTTTACTATTGTATCATCTGCAACACATCGGTTTCTCCCAATAGGTCTCAGTGATGTGAATTTTAACTTTAAGTTGAGCTTCGCCGCAATAAAAGTTGATGGGAAAACTAACAGTGTAATACTATTTTTTTTCAGGTTTCAACATGTTTTCGCTATTTTTAACCCCAAAAAACATGTTTGTCGCTATTAATTTGTTTTTTGTATATAATCTTCATCAAAATTTTGAGCTCTTAAAAGTGATTGTGTTATATATTATGGATGTGTCATATAACGAGAAAAACAAAACAAAATATCGTTGATTAATAAAAAAAAACATATAACGAGAAAAACAAAACAAGATATCGTTGATTAATAAAAAAAAAATTCGTATTTTATGAATCTTTTGGGGTCAAATAGTGTTAATGACTATTATGTAGAGGTTCTATTAAATAAAATGTTTTTTTAGTGAATAGTACGGTTCTAGTATTCTTTTTTTTGTTTGACAAACCAGTCAAACCCAATAACTCTTTTATGTCTTTATTCAAACCAAATATTCACTAAATGCAAACTTCTATCCCTCTTACTCAAAATAGGCATGGCCTTATTTCTGTTTTAATTTTGATTTTGATTTTGTATGGCATGAATCATCATATAAAGTAGCATGTTATATGTTTAGAACAAAAAAAAATGATATGAAATAAATTAATGTGTTATCAGATCAAATAACATATTATTTGTTTTAAGCAGATTAAAAATGTTAATAATTATGGACGTAATATATTAATTTTACTTTAGCATAAAAATGTATTTTAATTTCACCTTCACCAACTAGAGGGTTATTACCTAAATAAAAATTCATAACTATAGCTGCAAATAAGTTTTTAAAAGAAGCTAACAAAGACTTGACGATAATTTTTTTATAGTACTCTGTCCATGCAAACTTTTATTTATTATAAATATTAATTCACCTTAACAAATAAGCTAGCTTTAAAACATTATTATAAATATCATTTGTCCAATAGATCCCGTTATAAAATTATGGCTAGTTATCGATGAAGCATATAATGTTCGTAGCCATGTATTGAAGCCAAATAAAAAAAGAAGAAGAAAAACAGTGTACTTTGCAAAACTTTTATCATTTTGGTACGAAGATTTTGTGCCCACGTAGCTAGTTTTCGACTAGAAGTAGAAATAATAATAGATGCTTCATTTAATTTATCATACATCTCTCTCCATACGGATAGAAATAATGAATTAAAATTGTAGAATTGTAAGAATAATAAGAAGAAAAAATGAAAATAGATTGGGGGAAAAAGACATGATGACTAAAAGGAGCTTTCAGTGCTTTCAATTCAGCTCTGAGGCTGACACCAAGAAAGTGTTTTTGGGCAGACCATTATGCTCTTGTCTTTGACCATTCTTTCTACCTCTCTCCTCTTATTTTCGATTAACTAAGTTCTATAATTATTTATACATAAATTGGTTCTACTTCTTATGACTTTTGAAGGGAGATGATTAATTATTGATTATGTTACAGCAATTGGTATTTAGAAAGCAACAAAAATATGAATTTCTAATTAGAAATGTGGAGACTCGATTTCGTTAAAAAAATAGCCTTTCTTAATTCATGTAAAAATAATTATGAAAAAAATCACATGCATAGTCTTTAATGTTCATAAGTCTAGCAATTTGTCCACACCTCTTAGATTTTCTAGATAGGGACAGACATTGCAATCTATACTATCTCTCTCTTGGTTACTTCCCCTGGCAACCCATATTTCGTATTTTCATTATCATTTATATATTTCTACATCTATGTATATATGCATTGTAATGCTAGGTTTATATATGCGTATTTTCTGAGTTCCTGAATTTCCTATAAGTTGTAATATATAGTATTTAAAGTAGATTTAAAGTGCATCCTAAGTGATGTAGCATATGATATTAAAGTAATTAAATAGTTTTTTTAGTAGAGGGCTATATGTATAATTTTAATTATGCTCTATATATGTGTTTGTATTGTTTCTTGTTCATAAGAAACAATTGTAATATTTCCGACACGGTAAGATGCCATAGCAGAACTAGGGACAAGCTCTGTACGAGATGAGGTAAGCACTTGAGTACAATAAAACTTTTCAATAGTGACACACAAAAATATATGTAACATATAAATGTGTGTAATTTACACTACAGTCTCATTTTGTATAACCAATGAATAAGCACATAGAAATTTGAGTTATATAAAAGTTCGAATTGTGCGTCCACCGTTTTTTCGTACATCAAATAATTTGTCTTTTTTTTCAATATACTTAAACCAGATTCGGAATTTCGGATAACAAACCTAAATACCTACTAGTCAGTGAGTTAACAAATCTAGATTGATTGTGTGTCAATTAATTGATAAATTTTTATAATATATAGTTTGAAGATATAAAATAATTTTTAATACCATATTTCTTTTAGAAAACTACGATGTTTAATAATAATAAGAATTTTTTAAATATCATAAATTCAAATTTAACCAAATGAAAACGTTAAGATATAGAGAAAATCACCAACAGCAAAAAATAAAATAAAGAAACATATTTTTTCTTAGTTTAACAGGGTTATTGTATCAGGAGTTTAACACTAAAACCAACCATGATGAGTTGATGACCAGATTCCGGATTAATCAAGTAGTGAATTTTCTTTGTGTCTGATCTACACAATTAAATGAAAATAATCTTTATTAGTTAGCTATCTAATCCGAAAAAAGAGTTTACCAAATTTAAGATTCTCAAGTCGATATCTAGCTGACCATGCCAAAACTGTATGTCCTCACATTTGATTTACAAGAAAATGAAACAGCTTATATTAATCCCGCGAAGAATGAAAATTTCCAAAGATTGGAGAAAGCGAACCACTAGTCAGAAATTGTGTTATCGTGATAATAAACTCGGAGCAGTCCGTCTCAAAATCATGACGATATTGCGCGAGAATAATCGACATTGGCCAGATAAGTATGTATAGCCGATAGACTCCCCCTCAAGCGTTTGCCCCAAGTAAAACAGCACTATGATCAATCCCAAGTTAATTAGTGTTTCCATCTTAGTGTGCAGAGGCGATAGATGTCGTTCTTAAGTATTTTAATATCAAATTGTGTTTATAAAGAATAATGTTCACAGTACTTTGCAAAAATAAATGACATGACCTAATACATCTAAACTTAACAGGTGATGTGTTGATTTCTACGAATGGTACCTTCAAATTATATTCAAAACCCTTTTTAGATTTAAGTATAGGGTTGATATCACTCATTCTATAGTCGAAAGATTCGACCTACACCATGGCTGTTGTTGGGTTCGTTACCTTGTCGTTTTCTCATGTCCTATATATAAGCTTCATATCTAGGAAGATAACAAACTGAAGGTTTTCAACTTAGAGACTGAGGTATATCTCTCATTCAAATGAATTGTAATGGCCAAAACACTACAAGAAAATATAGCGAATTCTGACGGTCTTTCCCACAGGTTAAAATCCGTCGGAAAATTTATGAGGGATTTTCGATGAATTTCCGACGGATTTTGATTTCTGTCGGCGATTCATCAGAAAATAAACTAGTTATATTCCTTTTTGCAATATTAATATATGTAAGCTAGTGTTTAAAAATTCATTTGTTATTTTGAATTCAATCACAAATAATGAACTAAATTGTATGATCAACACCATTTAGATATAAGTTATAGTAAGAAATTAGTAAGTTGGATTCCGAAATATTTTTTTTTAAAGATAAAGATTTTTTTTTAATCTTTAACATTATTAAAGCTTTTTTGTTGAACATAATAATATATATATATTTTTTACTGTGGGCATTGTAGGGCGAACCCCACACTAAACTCACAATGTTTATAGTGATCCAGATATTTTGCCAATAAAAAATCTATGGTGACCATCAATGATTAAAATCGCAGCAAGAAAGCTCGAATCATGATCTAGACATACATGACAAATCCTAAAAATTATATTTATTCTGTTATAAGCTAGAATCGTAAATGTCTTTTTAGTTAATTCTTGTATAGGAAACTATTACGTTTATTTGTGCGATAAATAACTCCAAGTGGATTCCGAAGCTTTCTTTTATTTTCCTTTATGATTCGCATGGAACTATATCCTGGGATGGTGATCATCGGAGTAATTGTTGTCTATTGGTAAGTTGGTATGGGTACAAGTCGAGAAATTTATTGTTTCATGTATATGTATATTTTGTACGCATTTACTTTTAATTTATATAGAGGTCTAAGATAATAAGTACACTGAGATAGAGACTGCCCCATCCCTTTCCTTCATTTAGGACGTGGTATCTCTGCTCCACCCATTCTCTCGTATTATCCCATCTTTTTAATATATTTTTATCATAATATTATATAGTATGATTTAGATTAGCAGTAAATATGTTAAATTACTCGTAGGAATGTAGGATTCTCTGGTGACATATATATATATATATATATTAAAAAAATACTAGTCGGATACTGTAGAAAAAGTATTCACACTAAACAATAAAACTGAGCAGCATGGAATATTAATATTTTTTTAATTTTCTTTTATTTAAATTAAAAGAATGTATATAGTTTTCACATACTCTTCAACATATTGGTATTTTCGACAAATGATTTTCACCCCTATTTATGATTGTCAAAAATAGTCGTTTTTTGTAAATATTTCTGGTGTATATGGGTTTTGAAACGAAATTTTTTTTTTTTTTTTTTGAAACGAAGTTTTTATTTCTTAGTATCTTCATTGTTGTTAAATGAATGATGAATACGATCGATAGCTGCGACTTAAACAAGCGAATTTGCTAAGCATTGTGAATCAGAGTCTAGACATGTTTGATGAGGTGTAGGCTCTGATTTTTGTAATATGTTTAATGCATATGTTATTATTACCGTTTTTTGTAATATGTTTAATGCATAGTATGTTGTAATGGTACAAAACAGAAATTATTTTCGTTGTACGTAAAGCTAATGTATAGAACCATTCGTTGTAGTCTTGTAGATCCTGGTAATTAAGTAACATTGTCTGTTTAAAAGTTTCCATATAATTATTTTCATAATATATAATTGAGAATAACTCAGACGACAGAAATAAATTTATATTTATTTTTCTTCATGTGAAAAAATCCTTACTTTCTGATACTATATAATGCTTTCTTGGCATTACCAGAACTTCGTTGATTTGTTTTCTCAGTTCAGTCTCACTATTGCCGCTTACAGCATCTTATCAACAAAACCCCAAATTATTTTACGTTTTATTTTTGTTGTTAACCAAGAATATCAGAATCTTAAACTTTATTTTTGCGCTGGAGACCATAATAAATTCAACTAGTTTCGTGTATTAACCGGTACTCGAACTTGGGACCTTCCCAACTCTCCTCTATGGTTATTTTTGAATATATGTATATCAAATTTCTAATTCTAGTTAGTTACAAAAAAAAAACTATTTTTAACAATTAGGGAATTACTGTTTTGCAGTTTTAAGTGAATTTTATATGTCTATATGTGATATTTCCTCCATAAAGCTAATTATATGCAAAAATATAAAAGCATTTCCTGGTTTAACTACCACATGCTGCCTAAAATTAATACATTGAAAGTTACATTATAATTAAATAAATATGGTGGGTGATAATAATATATATATATAATCATGTTTCCCTCAATATTTCATCGTTTGTGTTCATTGCCTTTTTTGTACATGCACGACATCAAGGGACAAAAAACAGCCACTATTATTAATTAGATTATAGCCTGTTTGTATGCATTTAATAATAATTAAGAAGGTCCCAAATGTTTGTTTTTAATACATATGACATGATTAGATTTGGTGGAGTTATGTCCAAACAAAAACCTAAATTTCAGTGTCATTCTTGAAGTGATAAATAGAAAATAAGATACTAATATAAGTATATTAATGTGTATAATATACCTTATCAATATCATCACGGTACCAAAACCTACATACAGATTTTGTTCTTTCGCCTTTCTAAATCAATAAGAATCCACCAACCCACATTTCCCAACATCGGTCGTTTTTTAGCTCCTCGGACCTTTAAAACTATTTATTTGTTATAAAAATAATTTAAAATGTTATAATGATTCGTTCAGCTAAGTATTAAATGCTCCCCACCTCTCTTAGTCAATATATACGATATTTCGTGGCCTTCTCGTAAGCCATGCACATGCATTTTAGCCTTCTATTTGAGAAGATGAGAGAGAAAGTTGTAACAACTAAGTTCAAAAAAAAAAAAAAAACTAACAAGTACACTGTACTGTGACCATCATTGGCTTCAAGTTGTATATTATTACATTTACAAAAATATATATAATTACATAAACAAGTGCTTATCGTTCGTAATTCACGCTTCCAGATAAATTCAAATCAACAAAACCATGCACAATTGTTTTTTCTTTCTAAAAGGATGGCATAATTCTTTCACTAATATTGCCATAATTAGTCACGGTTTTAACTTCGTAGGTATACAACTTTTCATTAATTATCATAGTTTTTTTTTTTGAGAACGGGCCTTCATTAATTAATTAATATACTTAATTATCATAGTTAATTAATTAAGTGTTAAATTCCTGGCCTTGTATATTTAAGAAAAACCTGTGACAATTAAAAGATACAGTATGTATTTGAGTATTTCATACATATTCGTCGAATGACGCTTTATACAGCGACCAAAAAGACAACATTATATCACTTTTACATTGATGGATTTACGACTCAAGTTTAGTTGCTTTATAAGGATCGATTTATTGATCGTATATGCATTGCAGCTGGAACAGAATAAGAAATCCGAAGTTCCCCAAACAACAATCTAGCTCATTTTGTACTTGGCCATTTATAAAGTCTAAAATTTCACTTGAACCGTTAAATGTGTGGTATGCATATATGCTATCAAACTATTTAGAAATATGTGTGAGTTGTAAATAGAAGATAAAGTTAACGTTGTAAGAAAATATGTTTGTAAATTGGAGATCTGTATAATTACACTATTTTTGTTTGTTTTTATATATTATAAATATGGTATTTTGTTTGATGTGGATAAAATAAAAACTATACGTATAACTAAAGTGACAAGAGTCATGCGTGTAAAAAAAAAAAAAAAAGAAAACTTGAGGTATTTATATATACACAATAGTTAGATTTTAGTTGTCTATTATCCCATATAAAATAGACCAAACAAGATAAGTGAATCTAGCTAGCTGGCAAATCAGTTCGACTTATATATATGTAAAAGGGGAAATGCTTAATTAATATTCGAATGCGACGATACTCACCACTCTCGGTGCTATAACATGAAACACGTTTTTTTATGTACATATTTTTTTATTTATTTTCTGTATTATACATATTTAGAATATACATCTGGGTGAGAGAGAATAAGTACAAGCGAGTCATATATGCTACTGACAATTTATTGTAACCGGTAATAATATGTTTTAGGATTATTCTCCCTGAGATCCTATTGTAAAAGTGAAATATATACTTTGAGCTGTTCCACTTAAATTAGTGGACAAAAAGTAAGAGTGAATTATTTCCTACTAAAAATAAAGTAATTATTTATTTTGGATTATTCTAATTTTCCGATGCACAATATTATCCTAGTTTAGTAATAATGTTTTTAGCGTTTCTGATGATGACATTTTTCATACCAAGAAAAATGTGTTTAGCGTGTTGTTGTGTTAAATGATATAAGTTAATCGTCTACAACATCAAATGGTTAACAAAAATAAATTCTCAACTACTGGTATATAGGAGTGATGTAATTTGATCGTCTGCTCCATCAAAATTTCAATCTTTTACGATATTAGTTGAAATGGGTCAGTACATTTAAACTATAGGCAGAAATGAATTGAGTTTTCGTTTTGTTACCTTGTGGCTGAGATCGGCTCTTACTCTATGCACGCACATTAACCTATATAAGTTGTGAGCTGTGATACATTGATTCAACAATGAAGACCTTGCATTTATGCTAGATGATATACATTACCGCAGATTGGATCAGTCATGTAAATACTTATTCATGTAAATATATTTTAAAAGATTCGTTGTTTTGATCTTCAGAAGAGTTTTCCAAGGTATCGTAAAGCCGCATCATTTGGATCTTTCTCGGCCAAGTAACCAAACAACATATCATAGCTCTGCATCTTCTCTGATTGAGTCTAAGTCAAACGGGCTTGAATCTTAATAATAGTCTTCAAAGCATCCGTCTCAGGTCTAGAAAAAGAAGATGCAACAGATGACTGAATCTGAGATTGCAAAGAATTCACTCTAAATATTCTTTTTTTTACAGAGAGCAACTTAAAATAAATAAAAGAAACTGTTAGAAAATGTAAATTAAAATAAAATTAAAACACCCAAATATTTTTTTATAAAAGACTTACCTCAACAAAGATTTTATTCTTGTTAATTGGAGTAAGTCCGTCAGACGTCAAATTCTATGGATCATCTGGATTATCCTGAGTCATTTTCGCCATCTTCAAAGTGACATCATTATGAAACTTTTCCGAATGTCCATCGATGAAAGATCCAGCTTGCGTTTGGTCTCCTCGAGGATGGCCAGTAAGTCCGAAATATCTACTCTGGTCCATTCAACCTAAGAAACATATTAAATTTTGAAAATATTAAAAAAAAAATAATTACTAAAAAAGTAATATAAAAAACTTACCATTTTTCGAACTTGGGCTTTGAAGTTTAACCAAAACGATGCTTTGGAATCCCATACCCTTTGAGATCACTATGTCGAGCATTGCAGCAATTGTCACTCTTCTTCATGTTCGTAGGATCTAAAAAATATCTAACAAGACCACTACAAGCATTTGGACAAAGCCACATGGGCTTCACATCACCTCCTATCTTCTTCCACTGTCCAACTTGATTGGTTATCTGTTTCTTCGATTTTTTTTGTTGAACTCATGCTTCACTTGCCCATTCATGTCCAACTCTCAATGATATATTTGCTATCGAAAATAAAATTAAATATTATAAAAATTAGCTTAAAACATACTAAAAATGTAACAAATTTAATTGATAAAAACTTTGTAAAATTTACAGTAAATTCATTGTATCACCGCTTGATGGTGGCATCCGCAGTAGGCGTATAATTAACATTACCTTATTTGAGATTTTTTTAAAAGATGTCACAGAACATGGCACCTAAACAGTCGTCATCAACAAACCTGAAAAATTACATATTTTATTAAATAAAACATAACATATTGCAATATGAACAAAATAAAATAAAAAATTATACCATAAACCAGGCGCATAGCTTGGATCGAGGTGCGGTAGTTTGTTATGACCGGAACTCTCCAAAACATCTCGAATGCTCAAATCATAAGCAATATCCTTTGCGGAACATTTAGCTGCAGGAGGAGACGTAGCAGGTTATGTCTAGCATTACATGTCGTCTCAGAGTTAGTACCGCCAGGGAAAAACGGAGACGCATACTGAAAATACAAATTTTCTGTCGTACGCAAAAAAAAATTAGTTAAAAATAGGGCTTTTTGTATATATAACCATATTGGGGTTTGAAATAAAGAATATAACCATAATATGTGGATAATTTACAAACTAATCATGATCCACCAACAATTGTCAAAAATATCCCTCTACTATATTATAGTAGTTACTATAATATACTTCACTTTTATAGAATAGTTTCATTTAATATAGTATTTGCAAAAAAAAAACAGGAGAGAAGAAGAGGGGATGGAAGGGGAGGAGAGGAGAGGAATGGAGAAGGGAGAGAAGACAAGAGAGAAGAGAAGATGAGGGGAGGGGAAGAGAGGGGAAAAGGAGGGGAAGGGGAAGGGGTGGGACGATGAGAAGAGGGGAGGGGAAAGGGATGGGGGTTGGACGATGAGAAGAAGGTAGGGGAAGAGAACAGGAAAGAAGAAGGGTATATTTGTATATATTCTAAAATATACAAAGAATATCATATCACCTATTTTGTTATGGTTAATTGATGAATTTAGCTTGTTAATATGGTTATACGAACCAATTCTCCTAAAAAATATGTATTAATAAAAATTCATACACAAATTTAAAAATCTACAAAAAATTGAATATTAAAACTATTTCAAACCTATTTGAATTTGTAATACAAAATTGCTAAAATTAATTATAAAAAATTATAAACAAACCTAATAAATTTATAAAAAAAAAAAAAAAATTTAAACAAATCCTGAAACTCAAATCTAACAATTTCCAGAAAACCTAACGACCTTAAATAATTGAAATAAAATAGCAAAAATTCAAAACAAAATTCAAAAAGTACTAAATTCCAAATCTAACAATTTACAAAAATCCAACAACCTAAATAATGAAACTTTTCCGAATGTCCATCAACGAAAGATCCAGCTTGCGTTTGGTCTCCTCGAGGATGGCCAGCAAGTCCGAAATATCTACTCTGGTCCATTCAACCTAAGAAATATATTAAATTTTGAAAATATTAAAAAAAATTAATTACTAAAAAAGTAATATAAAAAACTTACCACTTTTCGAACTTGGGCTTTGAAGTTTGACCAAAACGATGCTTTAGAATCCCATACCCTTTGAGATCACTATATCGAGCATTGTGGCAATTGTCACTCTTCTTCATGTTCATAGGATCTAACTAATATCTAACAAGACCCCTACAAGCATTTGGACGAAGCCAGATGGGCTTCACATTACCTCCTATCTTCTTCCACTGTCCAACTTGATTGGTCATCTATTTCTTCGATTTTTTTGGTGAACTCATGCTTCACTTGCCCATTCATGTCCAACTCTCAATGATATATTTGCTACCGAAAATAAAATTAAATATTATAAAAATTAGCTTAAAACAAACTAAAAATTTAACAAATTTAATTAATAAAAACTTTGTAAAATTTACAGTAAATTTATTATATCACCATTTGATGGTGGCATCCACAGTAGGCGTATAATTAACATTACCTTATTTGAGATTTTTTTTAAAAATGTCACAGATCATGGCACCCAAGCAGTCGTCATCAACAAACCTGAAAAGTACATATTTTATTAAATAAAACATAACATATTGTAATATGAACAAAATAAAATAAAAAATTATACCATAAACCAGGCGCATAGCTTGGATCGAGGTGCGGTAGTTTTATATGACCAGAAGTCTCCAAAACATCTCGAATGCTCAAATCATAAGCAATATCCTTTGCGGAACATTCAGCTGCAGGAGGAGCCGTAGCAGATTATGTCTAGCATTACATGTTGTCTCAGAATTAGTACCGCCAGGGAAAAACAGAGACGCATACTGAAAATACAAATTTTCTGTTGTACACAAAAAACAATTAGTTCAAAATAGGGTTTTTTGCATATATATAAGCATACTGGGGTTTAAAATAAAAAATATAGCCATAATATGTGGATAATTTACAAACTAACCATGATCCACCAATAATTGTCTAAAATATCCCTCTACTATATTATAGTAGTTACTATACTATACCTCATTTTTATAGAATAGTTTCGTTTAATATAGTATTTGCAAAAAAAAAAACAGGAGAGAAGAAGAGGGGATGGAAGGGGAGGAGAAAAGAGGAATGAATAAGGGAGAGAAGACGAGAGAGAAGAGAAGATGAAGGGAGGGGAAGAGAGGAGAAGAGGAGGGGAAGGGGAAGGGGGTGGGACGATGAGAAGGGGGACGGGAAGGGGTTGGACGATGAGAAGAGGGGAGGGGAAAAGAACAGGAAAGAAGAAAGGTATATTTGTTATATATTATAAAATATACAAAGAATATCATAGCACCTATTTTGTTATGGTTAGTTGATGAATTTAGCTTGTTAATATGGTTATACAACCCAATTCTCCTAAAAAAATATGTATTAATAAAAATTCATACACAAATTTAAAAATCTACAAAAAAAAATTGAATATTAAAACTATTTCAAACCTATTTGAATTTGTGATACAAAATTGCTAAAATTAATTATAAAAATTGTAAACAAACCTAATAAATGTACAAAAAATTAAACTAATTTGAACAAATCCTAAAACTCAAATCTAACAATTTCCAGAAAACTAACGACCTTAAATAATTGAAATAAAATAGCAAAAATTCAAAATAAAATTCAAAAAATACTAAATTCCAAATCTAACAATTTACAAAAATCCAACAACCTAAATAATTAAAATAAAATAGAAAAAATGAAAAATTTTGAATACATTACAAATTACAATAACCTAGCGACTGATACATGGGACGGTGTCGCAACTGCAATGCATATAAATATATTTGGGCCTTCGGCTGGAAATGGGTAAGGTAATTGTAGAACCAAGTTTTAAAGTGCAATAACATTGCGACCAGGAGTCGCAAATTAGTCAAAATTTACGACTGCACTGCAACTCCCTATTGCAAGGCCGCCGCAGACTTGTATATCTTATAATTCTGAAAATAGATATAGAGATGCATCCAGTTTTATATTATGATATGCAAGTTTGGTAATACATTTTATAATTTCATAATAAATAGTTAAATATACAAAATTTTCACATCATTTATAATTTTCCAAACTGATTACCATATAACTCTCATACATAGCTTCTTCATTGTATATCACTATATCAATATTGCACTAAGTGTTTGATTTCATTACATTGCTGCTGCTATATGAAATATGATTTTAGGAAGATATCTTTTACATGCATTATACATTAGAAACATTAGTGAGTTCAAATGTTGTGTTTCACAAAACCTTAAACCCTAAATCCTAAATTCTAATCCTTGAGTTGTTTAAAGGTGCAACGACATTGCGACCGAGCGTTGCAAATTGGTCGCAATGTTCGACTGCCTGTCGTAAGGTAGTCGCAAAGTCATATATCTTATAATTTCCAAAATAAATGTAAAAACACATCCGTTTTGATATTAAGATCTACAAGATTGATAATACATCTTATAATTTTATACTCCGATTATTATATAATGTTCTCTCATACTTAGCTTATTCATTGTATATCACTATATCAATATTGCACTAAGTGTATTATTTCATTACATTGTTGCTGTGATATGAAATATGATTTTAGGAAAGTATTTTTTACAAGCATTAAACATTAGAAACATTATTGAGTTTAAATGTGGTATTCCACAAAACCTTATACCATAAACCCTAACCCTTGAAACTGTTTAAGGGTGCAACGACATTGCGACCAGGCGTCGCAAATTAATCACAATGTGCGACTGCCCGTTGCAAAGCCGTCGCAAATTTATATATCTTATCATTTCCAAAATAGATATATAAATGTATATGGGTTGATACTTATATCTGGAAGTGTTTGATTCATTACATTGTTACTGCGATATGAAAGATTTTTTAACGAATATATGTTTAAAAGTGCGATGACACTGCAACCGGGGGTTGTAAGTTAGTTGCAATTTACAGCTGCCCATCACAAGTCCATTGCAATATGTTTAAGTTTTTATAAAAAAAATTACAAAAACAATAATAATACTTTTATAAGAAAAGGTGTTTATTTAGATTCATCGTTGTTTTCACTTTGCTCATTAGTGTCTTCTACTTCATCAGTCTCATTGAACTCGTATGATCATGCGCCTTATAATGAATCAACTACGATGTCTTCATTTTCTCTATTCTGTGGATCAATATGTATGATTTCTTCTGTTGTTGCGATTAGGATGGAGATTGCTTCGACTCTTTCAGCTTGCATAGCTCGCGACAATACGGCCTCGCGGATTCACTTTTATCACTTTTAACCATCTTTAATGCCTGATCTTAGTCTGATGATATGAAATAAAACACACTTTTTCTGCTTGCAAGGCTAGATAAAAGGAATTGAACTTTGATAAACGTCTGTTTGCATTAATTTTGATTTGTTCGCACATACCGCTCAATCACTCGGACATACCAATAACATTTGAATAAAATGTATCTCAAATTCACGGTTCCTGAATATTTGACTTCTATTATATCATGTGATTTATCGTAGAAGTCAGTTTCACCTTTGACGTGGATTCCATAATTTGTGTTTGACCTCTTTGATCCATGTTTATACGTATGAAATGTGTATACACAGGTGAAGTACATCAGAGCATAGAGGATCTTTGCTAGTGGTTCTTCAACAATTTCGTGCAACCATAGTGGATAAAGCTCTATCGAACATTGCTTAACCTGGACAAACCCATTAAGATAAATTATATATAACTTTATAATATTTGTTAAACTACTTAAGATATATGTTTGTAGATCTTACATAGTATTTTAGCCACCCAGCAAAATCACGTTCGTTCAATTTCTCGTACTCCTTTTCTCCTGAGCCAGGATAGTATTATCGAATCTGAAAGTTAGATAATCTAAAGTAATTGCAAGTCAGATCGAGCAATGGTGAATATAATAATGATTTTAAGTAAAGTATGTAATAAGTAATTGATTTTCGTCTAATACCTCTCAAATGAGTTTATATATTCACAGTTCTGCAATATATAATTATGAGCCGCACGGTAATGATTATGATCTTCCAACCAAACTTATTTGACATTTCCAGCAAGTCTGCCTATCTAAGCAAACATATCTGGCACTTAAACATGATAAGTCTGTGGTACCCCTCCCTCTTCATATTGTTTAGTAGCGGTCTTTTTTGTTTGCACCATTGCGCTGAAGTAGTATTACGTGAAGTGAGAAGTTTTGATGAGATCATCAATGCTGATCAAGCCTGAATAAACAATGGAAACCGTACCAAAGCTAACCAGAAGCACATCATGCTTGTACCCGAGGAAAAAGAGAAACTTGTATCCGAATTCAATGGATTCAATGACCTAAGCTTAGAGTTTCACTGTCCAAATTGTCAAGAAGAATACAATGATCGAGCCAAACCACCCCCAGTATGAGTTAGAAAACGAGATATTCAAGAAGAGCCCCTAAAACAAGCGCATGGACCGTCATATACATTCTCGGATCCATCTAAGGAAACCATGAGCATATTTCATATCAACAAATATCATTCACACTCCTTAGTGTGCCCAGAAGAACCAAAAGAAGAGAACTACCAAATCAAGTCATTAACCACATCAAACCGTTCTGAACCAAAGGAGAATTAACCATGAAGCAACTTTCCTTTCCTGGACATAATTACCTTCTTCTAACCAGAAAGTCTGAGCAACAACCACTATTATCATCTAATATTGGCCCTTTATCCTCTACATAAGATCATAGACGCTCACAACATTCAGAAGACATATGGAAACACTCCTTCATCGCCCCCATTCACATTAAAGCCAAATGATTACCATCATGTCAACATTTCGTTCATTAAATTTTTTATGCCATTCTTTCAATGCTTATGACCGTTAAAGGTATTTTGTATTTCAAGCATTATATAAGATCATTGCATTTTGTACTTTCAAATTACCTTATCGTTAATCAAAAATCATTTTTTGTTTCCAAAGAAAGTTATCTTTGAATCAACCTTGTTCCTGCGAGTTTTAAGTGTTTTGTAGAATCAAAGTAATTATAAATCGTGTAGAGTCTAGAAGCCCATGCGAAGAATAGCCTTTGGGAACTAGAGTCTTAAATCATTGCTTGTGGAATCAGCCAATAAAGCGGTTACTATCCATTCAGTCCTCTCCATCGCTAGGTTGAAAGGTCTTGAATCAAAGGTGTCTAGATTGGTAGAATCCAATCTTATATCATTTGGTATCAGAGCTTAAAACTACTATATCAGGTGTATTCACATCTTTTTCAAGTTTTTGTTAATTTAGTTCAGCTTATTCAAGTTTTGTTTCATTAAATATATAAATAAAAACACAAAATAATTTATATTGTTTGTCCGTTTTGTTTTAATTTTCTAAAACTCATACAAACTAAAAAAAAAATTCGTCTTTTGTTTCTATTTATTAAGGCTCTTAAAACCCCATATAAATTGTTTTCCATAAATTAACAATTGATTTGTTAATTTTAAATTAAATCAGAAACAAAATGGTCAAATTCTTGAATTTTCTTGTTTGACTTTAATCTTTGATTTAAACACAACTCTGGTTTGTTTTTCTTGAATCTTTGCAAGGTACCAACATGGGAGATGCACAAGCAGATCCCCTACAAGCTATCCTAGCAACACTTGCCGCCATCCAAGTAGAACTCACTGCAATAAGAGAACACGATTAAACAAGCAATGCTCGCCTTGACCGTCTAGAGAATCCGGAACGCTAAGATCCTATGGCACCAAGGAGAAACATACATCCTAGAGGTCCTAATGATCCATATGGTGTAGAAGAGCCACCTGATGTACCTCCACCTCGAGCACCAGATCCTATACTGATAGGGCTCAGGTTTTACCCAAATAAAACTACTGCAAGTGCACAGCAAAGCAATTGTAGTACAAGGGGTATCAAATCCCAAAGGAGTATGTAAACTACACTATCAAATATAGGTTCGGATTAAGCTAAGCAGTAAGCGATGTATGTAATGCGAATGACAAAATAAAAGTAAGCAAGCAAATTTTAGTTGTTGATCTAAGTTTCGGAAGACTAAAAGCGCTAAGTCAGGACGGTTCGCAGGTTGAATCCGAGAATGTAGAATGCATCAAATCAGGAATGATTAAGAACCGCCTTGAACATAAATCTAAAATATATAACTAATCAATTCTCATTTGCAGAAGTTAACTATGTCTAAATCACAGAGTTTTAAATCTCTTTGCAAACCCTAACAATCTAAACATGCAGTAATGACCAGGTTCACTTGTTCACAAAACTTCTAAGCCAAATCTCTTTGCACTAAGCTGTTTTTCTCATCAAATACTAGTTCATGTTATCAATAATGCTCTCACATATATTTAACAACCTATGATTTTCGGATTTCTAGATGATGTTTCTAAGAAATTCAAATTTAAAGCAAGCAGAGATGAAGAACAAGAAGATAATCCTAACAGGTAGCAATTCTACAAACTCTTCATCAACCTTTGAAAAGCCCTAACTTAACTAACAAATTACTCAGACATGATCATGGAATCACAAAACATAACGGAATAAATTTGCATTAAAAGAATAGAATAAAAACAAAAGGGGTTCGAAATCTTCTCCAAAAAGAGTACAGGATCTGTCTCACCAAAAGCTCTCAATAAAAATCCTCTCTAAAGCTCTCTGAATCCTCAAAACTAAGATACCAGCCAACAATGGCTGAAAAACCTAATAAATAGAGGCTAAGCACGATCTGGGGCCTTTTTGCAAATACTGGAACTACTGGGCCAATTCTACAAATAATCTTCATACTTTTAATAAACTAGCCACACTCCTTCCTTTGTGGGTGACGAGCGTCACCATAGGTGGTGACGAGAGTCACCCAAATGCATACTTTTCTTCTCGAGCTGGACACTTCGTGACTTCAACTTGCAATGCTCCAAAAAGCTTCAATATCTCCATTTATGCTCCAGACATGCTATAACCTGCAAAGACTCTACTAGGACTCTAAAAAAACCAAAAAAAACTCAATAAAAAGGACTTATATCATGGTTAAAAACCATAAAAACTATGATATATCAACTCTCCCAGACTTAGCTTTTGCGTGCCCTCAAGCAAACATCAGACAAAGAACAGGGTCGAGGTTTGAAAACAGAAACAGTCAGCTAAACATCAAGAACACCACATTAGTTAATACTTTCGAATCCACATACCACAGAGTCAACACAAGATCAAATCTCAGTCTAATCATCACAAGCTTAGCAAATCTCTCAAATCCAATCCAAATCCCTTCAAGAAATCCAAATTCTCTACTGTTAACTCCTTATATCTATCTAAGTGTGATATCTCATCAAGGTTTTATCATCTCAATCACTTATAGATTCATTTCTCTTCCTAAACAATTGAACAAAGCAATCTCAACACAACTCTCCTATTTTCTCTTCCCTTGATCTTTTTCTTTCTGATTTTTTTCGATTTTTCACTTCTTTTTTCATTTTTTTACAGTATAAGATATAGTGCTACTCAATACTAGTGTTCCTTGTGAGGAGACAGGTTCTTGAGTGTGTTCATTACTGTTGTTCCTTATGAGGAGACAGGGTCATGAATGCACCATTCTTTGGACTTAAACTCTTAAAAACTACATCAGGGAAGATCAAAGGGAGACTGTATCTTAACCTTATTTCAATGCTGAAAGAGAAAATCAAGATCAATAAGAATCAAGCCCCAAGATAAGAAGTTTAAAGTTCATTAAGGTGGAGTTAACAACAAATTTTCCAGATTCTCTAAGAACCTAAATCTTCATTACTAGAATGATCTACCTATGACTTTCAACTTAATAAGACTTGTAATCAACTACTGTGGCAATGGTTCTTATAAGCATAAACGTTTTGTGATTAGTTCCAAGAAAAACTGACAATTTCAAAATTTTGACTTTATAAAAACAGGTCTTTGACTCAACTTTACGCCTCTATAAACATGACACAAAGTATACAACGTCAGTAACCACCTCCCCCAGACTTAAACAACACTATCCCCAGTGTTATTAAGCCAAAAGTTGGTGAAAAAGATGCATGAGAACTTGTAAAACCAAGGTGAAAAAGTGGTACCCCGCAAAGGGTCGGGTGACGAGCGTCACCGCGACCTGTATTTCAGAATCGACAAGTTAGATGCTTATTAACGGAATGTTATCATATGTACTCTAAAGTCAGACTATTAGAGTACTCAAACACACATTTAATAACATCCAATCATAGCAATAGAAACCCGGTTCAACAATCTCACAAAACATCATCAAAGTAACTGACAACTGACTCAAAGAAAACATAAAAATGACTCAAGAGAAATAAAAGAAAAGAGAAACAGAAACAAGTAACCAGATAGTAGAGGCTTAGTCCTCATCCTCGCAGGGCTCAGTGGTGTAATGTGGGCGGATACAACCAGAATTGCTAAGTGTAGCAACAGCATCCCAGAGTCCCTCAAAGAATTCAATGACATACTACTAAAAAGCAGCCATGTCCATGGGTGTCTGTGGTTGTGGAGGACGCCTGAAAGCAGTGGATGTAGTGGTCTGGCGTCTTGATGGTCCAGCATCAGCAGCAGTGGAAGCGCCAGCAGTAGCAGCTCTAGCAGGACGCAGAGGTAGAGGGCGCAGCAGACTCCGATCAGGTAGAAAAAGTAGCTGGCGTGTGACACCCTGGATCGTCGTGAGTGCTCTGTTTGGCAACTTAATGCCAACATACTCTCCAGCAGTGGTAGTGAATGTCCAGACAACTCCAGGCTTGAGCCACGTAACATGGCGCAGATGCTGGTCATCCATGAGGGATCTGTCACTGCGAAGGCTGCAGAGTGTGACATCGATCTGAAAGTGCTGAAAAATTAATGTCAGAAGGCTGCCAACACTCTCAGTCTTCTCCCCCAGACTGGTGAACTTGAAGACCAAATCCTCAGCGAAAATGGCGCCTAAGTTGGCGCAGATCATGATATCCATAGGTATCACCTCATCGAGCATATCAGCAAAGCCATAGTAAAGGAGAAGCAGCTCACTAACCCGTGTCTTGCTCGGTGCAGACTTGCACAATATGGTGTTGCCGAGAAGGCGCAGAATATACCTCAAGACCGGATGTCAAACCTCTGTCTGCATGCTCGTCTTGCTGTCATAGACTCCGTTCCCGAACTTGGACCAGAATGTCTGCATGTGGGTCCACTGTGAGGGAAGGAGAACGCATGTGGGATGGTCAGAGAAACAATAGATCCCGCAAAGCTCCATCAGACTGATCCTGTAACGAACACCGCGGATCAGGAATTTCAGTGTGCCTTCCTGCGCACTCCTAGCCAGCTCATTCGCGTAGTACACGCGAACAGTAGAGAGAAACTAGCGAACCAAATCTGGGTACAGATCGTACTACTGGAATGGCATAGTGCCCATCCTGATCCTCTCCAAAGTCTCCACAACCTCATCGAAAATACCCATCTTCTGCAAGACAGTGGCATCCGCGAACCTGGTGGGCACGATCTTCACCTCCTACCACGCATTATGGAATAACGTGTCATACTCATCCCAATCCTCCTGAATATCGCGGAGAATGCAGGTATCCCATGCTATCTCCTGCTTTGGAGTTCCTGCTTAAGACACTCGAGATGGTATCTTCAGGTACTCTCGCTTTGGTCATGGAGGCCTGCAAACTGGGTAATTGCTGAACGACTGTGTTGAGCCTGATGCAGAGCTCGAAGACAAGCCTTGTTGCTGTCGTTTCTCCTATCGAGACATCTGAAAATTCAAGCCAAAATCAACCAAAATCAGCAAATTTTTCAAAAATTCAAAAAATCAATGAATCGAGATGAAATAACTGATGGCGATCAACAGCAACACTACCAGGAACACAATTCAATCATCAGTTCAACCCAAATCACCCAAAATTTCCAGATTTTTGCAAATTTCATCATGAACTCGAAATTTCAAAATTTTGTAAATCAACCGATTAAATCACACATGGATGGTATCATTCACCTAATACAACCTAACTAACCATGATTCAACATTTAAATGAAGCTAATCAAGTCAAAAATCAAATTTTACCAAACCTATGGCGGACTGAAAATTGGGGATTCTAAACACATACCTTGCAGATCTTGAAAACTGAATTGCTATTGTGAAAGAGGGCCAAAATCCGCACGGATTTGGCTTTTGAATCACTCAATTTGGTTAACAAAATCAAAAGTTGTGGATTTGTGAAAATTGTATAAGTGTTTGTTATGTTTCGTGAAAAGTGCGAGGAAGAAGAAAGAAGAGATATAACGCGTACATTCGCCTCAGACGGATGACGAGCGTCACCTGTTTTTGTCTGGTCGGGTTGTTGTTTTTTTTTTTTTTTTACTGAATAATTAATCTAAAGCACGAAACATAAAGTATAGAATATATAACTTACCAGTGGGTTGCCTCCCACTAAGCGCTCGTTTAAAGTCATTAGCTCGACTTTGATTGGCTGTTTAGACAGCTGGTGCATCATCCAGAGGCACAATGTGTGCTGCTGAAATTTTGGCTTCCGCCCAATAATGCTTCACCCTCTGTCCATTGACAGTGAACTCCTCTCCTTTGGAGTTTATCAGGACAATGGCACCATGTGGTCGAGCTTCTTTGACAGTAAAGGGACCTGACCATCGAGAACGCAGTTTACCAGAAAAAAGCTGTAAACGAGAGTTGTAAAGGAGTACCTGGTCATTGGGCTCGAAATGTCTGGAGATGATCTTCTTATCATAATATGCCTTTGTCCTCTCCTTGTATAACTTGGAGCTTTCATAGGCCAGATATCTGATTTCATCCAGTTCATTGAGCTGAATCAAGCGCCTCTCTGTAGAAGGCTTCAGATTGAAGTTCAGCTTCTTGATAGCCTATTCTGCTTTGAACTCCAGCTCTACTGGTAGATGGCACGCCTTTCTATAGAGAAGATGGAATGGTGTAGTCCCAAGTGGCGTTTTGTATGCTGTCCTGTAAGCCCATAGTGCATCATCCAGTTTTGCTGACCAATATTTCCTTGTCTTCCCAACTGTCTTCTCTAGGATCTGCTTGATCTGTTTGTTGGAAACCTCAACTTGTCCACTGGTCTGGGGATGATAAGGCGTGGCCACTCTGTGCTGTACACCATACTTCCTCAACAGCATGTCAAAAACCTTGTTAACAAAGTGAGAACCACTATCACTTATAACAATTCGGGGACACCAAATCTGGAGAAGATAATGGTCTTCATTTGTTTGTTTCCAAAGAAAAATATATTTGAATCAGTCTTGTTCCTGGGAGTGTTAGGTATTTTGTGGAATCAAAGCTCTTATAAATCATGTAGAGTCTAGAAGCCCATGCAAGGAATAACCCTTGGAAACTAGAGTCTTAAACCGTTGCATGTGGAATCAACCAACTAACCGGTTACAATCCATTAAATTCTCTCCATTGCTAGGTTGAAAGGTATTGAATCAAAGGTATCTAGATTGGTGGAATCCGATCTTATATCAAGTTTCCTCGGTAAAACCTCCTGCAACAATCGATCTCTCTACCTTAGCAAGATTTTTAGCCTTTCTTTTAAGATGTCCCATAAATCGCTCAAACAGGTACATCCATCGGAATTGTACATGCCCACCTAGAGCTGTTTCACGTGGTAGATAGATTGGGAGATGTTACATGACGTTAAAAAATGAACATGTAATTTTCCCTCCCTTTTTATATGCAACTTGGTTCTTACACATACTTCAGGAAAGTTCAACCTTGATTTCAAATTATGTTTGCTTATTCCTTCACATTCAAGATTGTATTCGCAATGTTATCGAAATTGTTTTTCTTAATATGCATCACATCAAGATTGTGTCGTAAAAGGTGATCCTTCCAATAAGAGAGCTCTTAAAGTATACTCTTTTGTGTCAATTATAAGATGCGGTATATCTGTCATACATGTGAGCCGGTGTGTGCTAATTTCCCCCAACTTTACACGTTTCTTGAGCATCATAGTATTCAATTTGCTCATACAAATCATTACATGAACGATAAACAGGGGAGGGAAACGCACAACCTTGTTCCTCCTAAGCAACCTCTTGTTGCTCCGATATGTATGACTCAGCAACCGAAATCTACAATGACAATCAAACCAACATGGCTTCCTTCCATTCTTTAGTTGAAAGGCATCTGACACATCTACACAATATGGACAAGATAATCTTCCATGCATAGTCCAGCCCGACAACATTCCATACGCCGGAAAGTTACTGATGGTCCACAATAACACTGCATGCATGTTGAAGTCCTGCTGCTCCGAGTTGTCAAATGTGTGAACATCTGAACACCATAACTATTTCAACTCATAAATCAAAGGTTGTAAGAATACATCAAGTGCTTGTTTTGGATGCTTAGGACCAGGAACTAGAATACTCATGAACAAAAAAATTCTTTGCATGCATATATCCAGAGGAACATTGTATTATGTCAAGATGACAAACCATAAAGAGTATTGTCTTCCAGACATACCAAATGGACTAAATCCATCAGTGCATAAACCAAGATAGACATTCCTACACTCATTAGCAAAGTCTGAATATACCGTCTAGTACTTCCACGTCTTTGCATCTGACGAATATGTAACCTCTCCATCCTCTGTGGAATGTTGTGCATGCCATCTCAGTGTTGCCGCCGTCCTTTATGAGTGGCATAACCGCTTCAATCTTTCAGTGATTGGCAAGTACCACATACATTTGTATGGGACATAAGTTCTTTTAGTAGTTTCTTGATATCTCGGCTGCTCACAAAATGGACATTTTTGTAGTTTGTCATCGTTTTTCCATAAATCCTTGCAATTGTCAATGCATACATCAATCATTTCTGATAGTAAGCCAGGACCCGCAAGTAACCTCTGCATTTCAAAATAATTCTCAGCTAAAAGATTATCAACTGGCAAGTACTCTTTGAAAAGTTCAGCCCACGAATCCATGTAAGCATCAGTTAGATTATTATCACTTTTAACTGCCATCATCCTAGCTGCCAATGATAATTGAGACTGCCCTTCTCTACATCCATCATAGATAGGTTGATTAGCAGCATCTAACATATCATAAAACCGTTTTGCATCTATATTGGGTTCTTCCCTAATATAAGCAGCAAATGAGGTTGGTGGAGCTTCATGCATTGAATCTACAACCATATCATGAAACTCATTCCCTTGTTGATACCCTTGATCAATATTTCCAAATATATTATGCCTATTATCATAATAAGCATTATAAGTAGCCTGCTCGAATTCCTGACCCATATACTAGTTCCAACACCAGAATCTTCCTTATGCGGAAATCATATGTAGTAGTTTAACATAAATCCTCTATTATATAAATACTTCTTCACAGTATCAATTTCTATATATGGCCCGTTCTTGCACTTTCTACATGGACAGAATGAAAGATACGATCAACCAACATTTATCGAATTTGAAAAAGAGTCAGAAGAAATAGTTCGATCCTCTTATTTTTCTTTCTCGAACCGAGAGATAAGGCAGTCATACTTCCTTCACCTAATTGAAAGCTTAATTTAGCGGGGAAGGGCTTGCTCCCTTTTTATATATTTTACCGTGTTCTTTTGCAAATGATTGGTTTGTCGCCTGATACAAGAATCTTCGCAACCTATCCCAATACTATTTCGTCACCTCACCAGTCTCAGAATCTTGGTGATTGTACATCCATAATCGTAACATATATATATATATATATATATATATATATATTCCAAAGATATTATTAATATTTCTTTTAAAAAAAACTATTTTTTTAATCGTTTTTTTCTCTCTTTTTTAATTTATAATATTTTCTCTTTTTCTTTCTGAAATTTTTATTTTTTTCTCTCTTCTCCTTTTCCTCTTATTTTGTAAGTTGATTTGTGAACCTCTCATATCCCACAAGGCTATTACAGATTTTCAAAACCACTGCGACCAATTTATGATGGCAATTTGCAAGAAAGTTTGCGAGGACCAGTACTATTGTGATGACATTGCAACGCTATTGTGAGAGATGCACGGGTGCGACAGAGTAACTAATCAAACATGTAGGTAAGAGTAGTGTAAAACATGTTACACCTAATTTACAGATCGCGCAAGTCCCTCGCAAATATTGCTACGAATTTGTTTTCTTGCAATGTCATCGCAGTTAGCGACAGACTTGCGACGTCTTTGTCAGCTATTGCAAGTTAGTCATAAATTTATTGCAAGTTTGGAGAGATTTTGCGACGGCCTTTGTACTCAGAATTTTACGACGGATTTGCGATAAATCTTCTGTTTGTAGCAAAGCCGCCGCAACTCTCTCACAAATTTGCGACTGTTCTTTGCCTTCACAAATTTCGTTTGCAAATGAACTGTTTTTTTCTTGTAGTGGTGGTTTTGTGAAAATATTCTCAATCTTAATTGTTTATGTTCACAGTGATCTAGTTTTGTTTTATACTTTTTTACGTTCAATCATATTTGTGAAAAATATAAAAGTAAACATAAAATGAAGAAGAAATCTTGTTTCTTTAACCAGTTATATTATAAATAATTTTACGAAAATATTCTCAATCTTACTTTTTAATGTTCACAGTGATTTAATTTTGTTTTTTACTTTTTCATATTCAGTTTCTATTTAACAGGTTATATAATAGTTTATTATAAACTATTGTATATAGAAATCATAGTCTAAGTTAAAATGATTGAAATATATGTGTAATAATTAATCAAGTTTTACCATGTATAATAAATCTTTTAATTGAAAGAAGTCGAATATAAATACAGAATTAAATATAATTAAAGCTATTTTTTAAATTTATTGTTTACGAGTTTTAACACAATTTTTAAACGTAAATATACATGGGTTTTAATCTAGTTTATAAAATATAAGTAAATGCAGACACATATTAATGAAAATTGAAAATAGTTAACAAAATTAACTTCGACAAATCTAAGTTTATGAAAATGGGTTAAACAAAATATATAAAAAATTATAAAAGATAGCAAAACAATTATAAAAATGCATCATAGTAGTCTAAGGCTCTGTGCTCATATTTATTTGTTTGTTCAACAGACTAATCTCACCTAAAATATTTGACGAAGCATGCCATTTCTCTAGGAACTGAGATTCTAAAATCAACTCTATACGGTTCGTCCGAAGTTTCTGACAATATATCTTACGAGGAAGGATGGTCGACATATATATTCCATACCACCTCACATCGCCAAATGAAAAAGCAATACTGATCCATCCCAACCGTGAGGTGGGATCTGTACCTCTCCAAGAACCATATCTAGCTGACTAGTAAGCTTTTGGGTACTTTTTACCATATCAACAACTCGCATATATGGTTCTAAGCTCTATCAGTATATGATTATTAATTCAAATGTTGGAAAAGACAAAAAAAAAAAGTAAATTGAATGAATGTGGACAAGAAGCTGGTCAAGTATAAGAAGAACAGTAAGGAATTGAAGCTTAGTTGTAGATTGTAAAACTCCCAAAGCATCACGTGAAAGCCTTTATTGTCCTCCTTCTCTTTTGGCTAGAATTTAGTTTCGCCAAATATTAGTTTTAATCGTAAAACCCAAAATCGGATACTATTTAAATAGGACATTTGGTAGCATTTTTTATCAAAAGTTATCGTTTCTTGGTATAGCCGATGACTAAAGTGTGCTTCTATTTTTGGATGAAAATTTTGATTTTCATTACTTAACACACAAATTCAGAACAAAGGAGCATCTCTTGGCTTCTCTCAGCACATGAGTGAAGAAAAGTTCATTGAAAAAAGGGTAAAGATAGATTAATGATACCATAGAGCCAATGAGCCATGAAGTCCTTTGAAAAGGATTTCGATGAGACTGTTTAAATGGACCGAAGAGAAATCGAGGCGATGAGAAGAAGATTGGATTTGGTTTTTCTCTATGTTTTCTTTTCCTTATTTGAATGTTGGATTTGGTTTTGTTTTTATCACAAAGGTATTAGGTTACTGGGGAAAAAATCAATATACTTTAATAATCTCAAAGATTTCACAAGATGTACGTATACGATACTAAATTTTACATTTCCCCTGATCATTTCTAACGCATAATAATATTATTAAGAAACTGGGTATTTTTTGGATCTTTTCATTCAAACAAGGAAAAGAAAACATAGAAAAAATGAACTTTATTTGGCTTATAAGTTATAAGGTCAAAAACGAAAGCGATTTATCATAAAAAAATTGGAGAACACCCACTTTCCGTAATTTTCAATATATGAATTAGACAACTCTGAATCGATGTTGGTCCACGAAGCATTAATAGATTTTTTATCGTGTGGAAGAACGATTTATCAATATTATTTAATAATTACTGTAGTTTCATTTGTGCATGACAGCAGGAACAAATATTGAGTATGCGATTCGGAGCAGTACGCATCAAAACATTATTGGAATCTAGAAAGTCATGCCCGACACCAACGGTGTCCACCTATATATATATATATATATAGATACACTTACATATATATCGATATATGTAATATATGTACGTACGTGTGTTCGTTGTATAGTGTGTACGTGCTATACAAAGAGGACGAACTATATATGAACCATCTATAGTGTCCAATTTTTCAATTAAAAAAAAACAATTGTAGATATTTTTATAACTCTTCATTTGGAAGGCTCTAAGATATTTGGTTAACCATTTCACAATCACATGACAATTGCATTAATTAAACATCTCGCATGTTAAACAAACAAATAACAAGATTACTGATGCGATTAGTGTATATTAGCTCTTTATTTTTAATTGAAGAGTATGTAACTTAATCAAGTAATCTTGTATATCTGATTAAGTCTGAAATCCAATCCATAAACTGTTGTATGATCACCACAATATCGAAAGCTTTGACGGCAAATCAAAATTTGCTTAGTTCTAATGGGACCACTATTCTATTATTCTAGGGTTTATACTTAGAAAAATGTGAATTTTTAGTAGTATATATATGATGCAGGATGGATCATGGTAATGTATTAATATAACATGTGGCCTGGTAGAGAGAAAGAGGTGGGGAAATGATGATATAAGAATGTGAAATCAATAGATCAATGAAAGGGACTAACAATGATAGAGAAAAGGAAAAGGCTAACAAACATCTTAAAGCTCCTATGGGTTGGAGGACAATATGACTGAGATCTCTTAGTGTGGGGTCTTCTTTTAAGATAGAGACGCTTATAATTGGATCCATCACTTCCACTATACTATCTTACTCCTTACTTTTCCTGTCTCTCTCTCTCTCTCTTGCCCTTTTTTTTTCTTTTTGATTTGATTCTTTCTTTTTCGACTTCTTTTCATTAGCCCATTTGCACCAATGTACTTGAAACCCCAATTAGAAAAATAAGAGAAAAATGGTCTAAGATACCATTATCTATATTTTAACATACTTTTTTTAAACTACAAAAAGAAATTTCAGAGTTGAAGTAAATAACTATATATTTAACAAGGTTTCTTAAGAATTTCTTGAGTTTTAGTGGTATTTTTGTTTATTAAGAGTGTTTTTTTTTTTGAAAATGAACCGAAAACATGGTATATTTAAGAAACTCTATTAAGAAACCCCTAAAAATATATTTATGAAATGATTTGTTCTCTTCCGATTTTTTTTTTAAAAAAGCATAGGTAAAGCAAACTATTGATGTTCAGGATATTGATGCTTCAATATGTTTTGGTTGATATAACTACTATAATAAATAGAATGGTAATGGAAAGGTATTGGAAAAGTATGTATAAAATATGATGAAACAGTAGTTGTGGTATAGGTAGCCATACTAGTACTAAGGTGGCTAATCTTTTGTCCTTCTCAAAGGGCCAAACAAAGCTTAGTGATATATAATACTATGGTAAGCATTTCTTCTCCCTAACAACCAACCAAGGACTTTGGGCTAAAGATACCCCCTCTCATAGTTTTCAACACTTTATCTAAATTAATATTTTATTAAATTAAAAAAAAAATCATAATGTCATATCAAATGTCAAAAACAATGGCACTCCATTTACTTTGCTTAACAAATATTATTTATTAATTTTCCATATTCTTTACAGAAAAGATGGCACATGGGAGACATGGTCACAGTGTAAGCAATATCCTCTTCTATTCTATCTTCTCATAGTAGAACCCATCTCCATCCAAAACACGCTTAACTTCCACGGAATATGCAAATAAACCAAGACAAAGATATAATTTTTTTTATAGGAGAACCCAAGATGTTTACTTTTTACCTTTCGTACAATTATATTTTGTTAAGTGTAATTTTTCTTGCTTTCTTGTTTGGTCATGTGAATCAAGTGAAATTCAATTCCTATCGTCAACTAACAAAACGAAATTCATCAATAGACCAAAATCACATTTAATAACAATGATGTCAACATACATAAACATTTTTTGCAATTAAAATGTGTAGTTTACTGATTTGTGTTAATGTTATCGTTAAGTATGTCACATAGATTGAAACCCACATCATACATATTGTTAAAAAAATAAAGAATCTTATGATACTGTATAATAAATAAAGCTATTTTCTTCTAATATAGTTTGAGCTACAAGTTACATATCATGCTAAACTTTTTGTGGCTAGTTATGGTTCAGAGTGAATGAAATATATTTGTCTTGATTCCAAAACTGTTGGACCACTTCTGTGTGTTTGGAGTTATGTTAGACATAACAAGCTGTTCTCTTTAAGTATAAATATTTATTTACTGCCAGAATACTAATTGGGTATATAGTTTGTTTGTATCTTACAGAATCATATAATACAACTATTTCTCACATTTTACCCTCTGCAAGTGTATCAGTAATATCAGTATTCTGTCTCTCCATGCTGGTTTTGGTTTTCTAAGATTTTCAAAGATTAGCAATTTGGAGTTATGTACTACTCAAAGCTTAAAACAACAAAAATGAAGACCTAATTCAAATTTAATTTCATTGATATATATATATATATATTTATATATATCTATTCTTTTTTTCCTTGCACTTGATGTTAGCTTAAAGATGCTCGTTGGGCTTCAGCCCAATTGTTTTCGGACCATTTCTATATTTCTTTTGAATTATAGTGTCTCGCACTCTAACTCCATTTGCTCGAACTAGTGATGGTCGGTTCCAGACTTCCAGTCTTATTTTGGTTTAGGTTGTCCGGCTTGGTTACATGATAGAATGGCGTGTGATTTCTGCAGTTACATCTGTTCTTTTCATGTTTTTGCTCTTTTTGAGTTTTTTTTTTCTTCATGATTTGGCTCTTTTTCTTTAACAAATTGTGCCTTGTTTCAGAAACTGAGTACCTTTCCTTGTAAGCTTTTACTATGAATGATTTCAGACGATTAGAAAAGAAAGGAAAGGATACCAATATTTAACAAGAGAAGACTCCAATTACCCTACATTGTGATACATGTAAAATCAGCTATTATCCTTTCAAAATCCGAAGAAGCATTTTATATAAGAATAAAGACAAAGAGAAATATACTACAAGATATTAAGATTCGGTCATCACATTGTGATGAATTATGAATATATATTGTATGTCACACATTATATACATTGTTAAGAAAAATTCTGACTAATCCAGTGGACTTCTTACATTATTCAAGTATTACCTTTTTTATTAAAAGAACAAGTAATATCTATCAATATATAAAACAAACATTCTGTAAGGAGTCATTTATATCCTCTCACAAATTATGAAGCCATACAATAGTTGTCCATGTCCTTACTGATTAATTCTCTTATATACAAAAGCATTAGATGATGATGATTCACGCCACATCTAGGGATCAGATATTATTAAATTTAAGAAAACTATATTGATTTATCCCAATTGTCCCTTTTTCAGATAAAATTAAAATCTGAAATAGGAGTATAATTTCTTCTGTTCAAAATTTTTATATGCAATAAATAGCAAAAAGAACATCATTAAAACAATTTCTACATTGAAGCCTATTTTTAAAATAATCCTTTTAGAGAATAGAGATAAAGAATCCTTGTTTTTATTATATTGTTATTACATATTTATAGAACTATATATCCACTTATTTATTCTTTCGTCAAACTATCATCTTCTTCCTGTTGGTGTTTTCTAGCAAGAAATGTGCACTTAAATTCGAAATTTGTGTGCGTAATTATGTGGCAGCTTGGCAGGCAGGAATATTAAAAGGTCCACTAATATGAAATGGAAGGCACGACATATTATAAAACCAGCAAGTATTTGTTTAGGCTAACTCGTAGTTTCATAGATCCATTTTAACTAATAGTTTTCTTTGAAATTTATATGGTCATGAACAACACTCGATCATGGCTTATTTACTCGAGAATTTCCACTAAAACATAGCTACCATTCTTGTGGCTATGTAACTACTGAAATAAATCCTAACTAAAATGATTAGTCGAGAAATAGTCTTAATTATTTAATTTTAATAAAATGCAAAACCTATATTTTTATTTATAACTTATTTTATTTGTGAAGACTGAAGATTGTTACAACTTGATAGATAATAATTTTTGTCTTTGTGGGAATATTTCAAATGCCGTCACCATTTAATCCCAATTCCCAACATTAATAACAAGGGTGACGTTTCATTCTCCCAACTGCTACGTCAAAGGAAGTGCGACTCTTATCGATCAAGAAAAATTCAAAGCCATTATTTTATTTTGATATGACAATGGATTGAAAACCCGTTATTGAGGTTAGGGCATTCATATTTCAGAACTTCGCCCTGCAGCCTTTGCCTCTAATTAATGTTTGTCCAAAACAAAATGTGTGTGTGTGTGTAGATAAATTTGTGTAATGTTCTAGTGTAGATAAATGTGTTTTAACTAGGGAAATACAATAAACAAACTTAAATTTCCATTTTCATGCAATTGACATAAAATTGTGGAAACTGCCAAAAAGACTTTGTATATAAAGACTTCATACTAAAAGTCTAAAACACATTGTTTGTGCGTGAAAAGTCGAACCTTCGACCTCTTGCATAAAATCATCTTTGAACTCTTGTTTCGAATTATCGTCGATATATATTACCAATTGTACCATTAAAAGCATATACTGTCACCGGTAGCTACCACCAAAAAAGGTTTATAACTAAATAATTCATGCAAAAACAAAATGGTACTAAGCAAATGTTAAAAAAAAAAAATGGTACTTTTGCGTGGAATGTTGCGTACAAAATTTTGATATATACTTTTTGCTATAATCACATGATCCCGGAACAAAACCCAAACTATATTTTAAGCTTGTGTAATTTATCTTTTCGCATTACATAAATAGAAGATACGTAATGTTAATGTCGTCCAACAAAAAAATATTCAGATATATAGCGTAAGAGCTAGTTGAGGCGCAACGAATTATTAGCTTCATCTCCTCCCGAAAGGTTAACAAACGACTCTCTCTCCCCACGTCTACAGAAACCCTCTTCTTCATTTGGCCTCACATGCAAACACACATATATATCCATATAAATGAAGACACAAAAATAGTTCATTACAAGACAACCCTAACAAAGTTGTGTTGTGGACTTAGTCTCTCATCTTCACCGAGAGAGAAAGAGATAGAGAGATCAACAAATTCTCCAATCTTCTTGGCCTATATTTTTTTTTGATATACTTGGCGGTCCTAGGCCGTGCATTATAGACATATAATTATAAGCCCCGCAGACACGATATGGGGTTAATGGATGCAAGATGGGAAACCGTAGTTCCATTTATAGCTATGGCGTCGATGGAGGCATGTACCATTGCACTCACCATCTTGGCCAAGACCGCATTGACCGGTGGCATGAGCCCTTTCGTGTTCATTGTCTACACCAATGCTCTTGGCTCTCTCCTTCTCATCCCTTACTCTTTCTTCTTCCATAGAGATGAAAGGTACTTGAAGTGCATGATCTATGTTTAAGTGTTTCTCAATTTGATATGGTAAGATCATATGATGATATATATGTTCTTATTTGTCTGCAGTGACGATGAACCGTTCCTCACGAAGCCTTCCCTTGTTCGTATACTCCTACTCGGTTTTACAGGGTAAGTTGAAATCTTTGTTTACATATATCATGTGATTCATTTCTTTGTTCCTATTTCTCTCCCAAATTTAGAACAAAAACTATATATTTTGAGTTAGATGTTTGATCATGAAATCGTTATATTATATTTTAGATACTTTATTTATGTTTTTTTCTTCTAAACAGGGTGTTTATGTTCCAAAACTTGGCATTTTTGGGGCTAAGTTATAGCTCTCCAATTGTGGTATGTGCCATGGGCTTGCAGTCACCTGCTTTCTCCTTCTTGCTATCTCTTGCTCTTGGGTAAATTAATTACTTTTCTTTTAATCATTTTATATCTAGATTCTGATTAACATCTTTTCTTTGATTTTAATTAATATATTTGGAATAAATCTATAGGCAAGGAGGGTTAGGATGGGAATGTAGAAGAACAAAAGCAAGAGTGATAGGCACGTTGATATGCTTCACAGGAGCCTTTGTAGAAATTATTTACTTGGGCCCTTTTATTAGACCTTCTCCTTCTTCATCCCCAAACTCCAATTTCCTCACTACTATCTCACACTACTTGACTTTCTTTAAGAACTCCGATAACTGGGCTTTCGGCTCTCTTCTCCTCGCATGCGCCACGCTCTCTATCTCCATCTGGAATATCATACAGGTAATTAAATTCCCTTTAAAAAGTATATCTATTCTTCGAAAAAATCTTATTAGTTGAAGATGAATACATGCGCATCTTAAACGATCAATTCTCGTGTGAGGCATATATATAAAAGTTTCTATTATTAATTCTTTTTTATCTTGTCGGATTGTGGTATATCAGCTGGATACAGTGCAAAAATATCCTCAGGTGATGAAAGTTGTGTCTGCCTATAGCTTGGCTGGTACACTCCAATGTGCAATCTTCTCGGCATTCATGGAGCCAGACATAAGTGCATGGAAACTCGAACTTAACATGGATCTATATCTTATTATCGCCACGGTACATATATATAATGATCATCTATTAATTACAATTACTATATATTATGTATTTCTTAGTTTGGGTTTTTCTATAGTTGATCATATTGTTACTTTATATATAGGGAATATTTGGGAGCATAATAAGAACAAGCGTTCAAGTGAAGTGTTCAAAAATGAAGGGGCCTTATTATGTGCCATTATTTAAGCCATTTGGGATCCTTTGGGCTTCCATTTTCGGCACAAGCTTCTTTGTCAATAGTCTTCACTATGGAAGGTAAAAAAATTACAATATAAACTATGAAGAGAGTCCCAATGATAACCATAATATCTTTTAATTGAAGTTGAATTTTTCCCTTTTTTTAGTCTGGTATTCGGTTTGGATATTTTTGTTTCAGAAGAATCATATAGACGTGCTAAAACTAGAATCAAATATGGATTGTTTGATATTATTTTGATTCCGGTTCAGATTTTTGTTAGAGAAATTTATTCCTGTGAGTTTAGTTTTGATTTTGCGGTTACGTTCAGATTCGCTTTTGATTATTTAAATTTAAAATAAGTAAAAGAATGAAATTTAAATTGGTTTTCAAATCTATTTTTGGTTTGATTCTGATAGGTTTGGTTTATTATGTTGAACTTTTTGTGAACAGTGTGTTAGGAGCAGCAATAGCAGGAACTGGATATCTATTGATAATGTGGAGTCAAGTTCAAAGAGACGATCAAAAGGAAACGATGGAGGAAAACAAAATTCATCAATTGGATTCAGATGATCAGACAACTCCACTTTTGCTGGGAAATGGTGATGTTGATCAAGTTTAATCCAAAAGGATTGTTTGCAAATTAGTTTTAGTTGTGTTATATAAAAGATGAAGGGTACGTAAATCGAACCCTCGAAGGAATTAAACCCAAAAACAAAAAGATTTAGAGTGTGAAAGAAAACAAATATATATCCAAGTCTTGTAACTCTTTTTTTCTGCGAGTAATGTATCAAAGTCTATTGATTTTAAGGGGAACATGAGTTATACTTATACTTCTTCTTCTTTGGCAATCTTATGCAACCTCGAATGTGGACTAATTAATGACTAATTAATTAATGCCACCACACTTTGGATCTTACGGATCTTCCCCCTAACAAGTAACAAGACAATCACCGGAAGCCCAAAAGTTTATAAGATCAAACTCAAAGCTGGCTGTTTCACTTGAGCGATATGAAGCTTGCTTGGTTGTTCTTGAGAATGATCAAGAAGAAGTTTCAGATTATTGAGAGACTTTTGCACATGTGTCTAAGATGACAATTCGTCTAATATTAGACATTACTGCTAAGAGAAATTATAAATTCACTAAATAGATGTTCATAATGCTTTGTTTCATGGCGATGTTGAAGAAGTATTAATGTAGTGTATATATGAAACAAAGCCCATGTCTCACAGAAGTTCCTCATTTTGTAGGTTGAATCGATTGACTATATCGGTTAGATGATTTAAAATGGTGCTTTAGTGGTTGTAGCTATTAATGTAAATATATTCTAGAGCTATTGACTTGAAATTATGTTTTGGTAAAACAAAGCATAGAAATATGGAAAATGATTGATTACCTTTAACATTGTTTAATCATAAAATTTCAACTTTAAAGTTGTGGTGACTTGTGACTGGTGATTGGTGTTAGTAAAACGTCGAACTAAGGTAGAATTGTACGTACAGAAAAAACATCCCAAAAATGATTAAACCGTTAATATGGTTCCAATTCAGGAAAATTATAACATTTTGTTAAGAAATATTATTCGAACAGTTTATTATAGGAAAAGAGTAAAGAAGAACAACATAAAGAAGTTAGTAAAGGTGGGAGTGGGGAGATGCCTCTAGGGATTGCTTCGACTTTACGTAATCCTAAAAAAGTGAGGAACGAGTGTTTATTTTTTTGTTTGTTTCTGAACATAACGAGTGTTTATTTTATAATCAAACAAAAACAAAACAACATAATAACACCCAAAACAAAATTCGGAAAAGAAAACGTGTGTTTATTTTATTTGTTTTCTAGAACTTAATATGAAAATTAACATTTATAAAAAGAACGTGTAAACTAACACCAGTCACCAGTAAGTTTACACGTTTTTTTTATTTACGAGTTAGACACATGTCACCAGCATCCTTAATGAAGGTTATCTTGAGGTTTTTTGTATCATTTGTATCCCGAGAAAACTGAAATAATCGAGGTAGATAGGATGTTGTCCGAAAAATGATTGAACCAAAATTTGGATATTGATTGAAAAATAAGAGGTTCAGACTATAGTTGGGTGATAATTGAAAATCTATCTGATTCAAAAGAGAAAAGCTTGCATCAGTATCTCAATTTTAATTAAATAGTTGATGGACGGCTGGGAAGAGCTGTGGCAGATAGACTATATCCAAGAGAAAATGAGTTAGTCCGAGTGAAAGTAGACTATATCCGGAGAAAAGAAAAAGTATTCGAGAGAAAATAGAAAATAGATGATAGGATTAAGTTTAATTCGAGAGGAATTTGGCTTGGCTGTGGACCGTGAGATTAGGTCGGTTTAAATGTGGTTTATCGCGTGGATGGTCATGCCGGTACAGGTTATAGCCGAGAGAAATTAAATCGGTCGGGATAAATTCTACTGGAACCAGAAAACGTCGGTTATGTCAGAGTTACTTAAGTTTTTGCGAGTATATAAGATGTTTTTGAGACTTTTTTCAGGAGAACCACATTATTTGAGAGAAATAAAGCGTGAGAAAGAGTTCAGTCGAGAGAAAGCCCTAAAGTTCTGATTATTCCAACAGTTAGCCAAGAGAGATTGAGCCATCGCCGTACGGATCCGACCATCGTCGAGATAAACTGGTAAGCGATCGGATATTCCTCTTAGTATCGAGTTTCCATCAGATAACATCGGACTGATCGATGTATTTTGTGGTGTTTCCGAGAGAATACAGTGTTTGGCTCGAAGAAAAATGAATGGATCATACGATAACCGAGGAGAGGGAGATCAGACTGTAGCGATAGCCTAAAAATCCCTAGAGTGTTCGACTATCTTTGTTACTAAGCGAGTTTCACTGAGATTTCTTCCGACCAATCTGTTTTCAATCTTGTCAAGGTGAGTGCGTGACTGTGGCTAGTGTCTAGGATCGTGGGATTGCTAGGATTTGATGTTTTGCATGATTAGTTATGTGATTTCTATGTTGTGTGCTTAGTAAGTGATAAACGATTCTATGTTATGAGATTGGGAGATGTTTAATGTGGCTATGATGATATCTAATTAACCTCGGGGTAATCTGGATCATGTACTAGCTTAGGGGATGTGAGATTCTCGGTGAAGTAGACATGGGTCTTAAAAAAAATCGATCGTGGGTTAGGGTAGATGATCATGGCCGTTTGATATGTTATATGTTTCTTGCTAATTGATTGTGTGGATGTTAAATCCGATAGTATGCATGTGTGATTAGTACTGGCTAAGGTGTTATTGGATGACCGTACTTACTAAGTATTTATGATAATACTTATGCCTCTCTTGTTTGAGTGTGCAGGATCTAAGCAGCAAGTGGAGCGAGACCGATGGCAGTGATGGACATGGATGGATCAGGGATTTGGGTGATTTTATGTTGTAAGACTTGTGTTTTGTCTTATGGGCTTTGGTGTTGGCCGTTAGGTTGCTAGATGATCTGATTTATTCATTAGCGAACCTTGTGCTTTGTTTTAAGTGAATCCTGAATTCTGTTTAAGTGTTTTTATTCAAGTTATAATGGAATGAAATGGTTTATTGAATCCGCTGTGTATTGAAATTCTAAAAGAAAAGTTTAAAAATTTGCCTAAGTATAGAACTTGACCGTTAGGATGTAGTGAAGGGTAGGTCGTGGTTTAGTTAGCCGGGTCGGGTCTCCACAAGTTGGTATCGGAGGGTTTACGCTTTTAGGACTGGATAATGGTTGTTATTGTTTTGTGTGGAGTTTAAGGGGGTCTGATCCATTCTTCACTGCTAGGTCTCGCGGTAAGGTTTTGCGTGTTGTGTTTGTGAACACGGATTGAGTTAGTTTCGACTAATTGGCATAACTGTAACTGCAGATGGTTGATACCAAGCGTACTGCAAGAAACAATGCGGGGCAACAGGCCGAGGGTTCTGTGAATGATGGTGTTCACGAAAAAGCAAGGAACGCTGAGGGGTTGGCGGCTAGAGCTGCAGCCGAGAATACAGCGAATGCAGCCATGGAATGCTACGGGTGCAGCGAATGTGGCAGCGGTCAATGATGCAGGTGTAGCAGCTGGGGCTGCTGGGAACACGGTTGGAGTTGCTGCAAATGTGGCACTGGTGGGGTTAGAGGCTGTGTTGGGGATGTTAGCACAGGTACTGGCCAGACTTCCTGTGGTGGCTCCTACTCCGGCGCTTGCAGCTGCACCACAAGTAGTCCAGCCCGGTGGGGCTAATGCGGATGCAATAGCGGAGGAAGCAGACTAAGTGGAGAGGGTTCCGACTTACCTCAAGTTTTTGGATCACATGGTGAGACTGGGGACAAAGTTCTTTCCCGGTGAAACAACACCTATTAAACCGGACGAGTGGAGGATGAGGCTGGAAAGGAACTTTAAGTCTATCCGATGTCCTGAGGGCTACAAGAAGGACATAACCATGCACAACTTGGAGGGTGATGCACACACATGGTGGAAAGAGATCGTTGGGAGATTGGTGAACACGGACTGTTCGTATGAGACTTTCTCTGCGATGTTCATGAGTAAGTACTTCCCCCAGGAAGCTTACAACGAGTTAGAAAAGGCGTTTATGTACCTTTGCTAAGGGAGACTGACCGTGAGGCAGTATGAGACTCAGTTTATTCAGTTGAGGAAGTACGTGGCCCATGAGTTTGATACTAAGGAGAAGCTGATTCGTAGGTTCATGAGCGAACTGCGAGTGGAGCTAAGGAACAGGTGTTTGGTCCATGACTTCAGGACAGTGGCCAAGCTAGTGGAGAAGGCGGCATCGTTGGAATCAGGACAGCCGGAAGCAGCTTCGATGACAGCTGAGGCAGAGTCAGCCGTGGCCAAGGCGGGTAAGTGGACATAATCAGAAGTTCGGGAAGAGTGTACTGAGCAAAGGGACCGGAGATTGCAGCGTGTACAGCAAGTGTGGAAAGGCTCATGTTGGAGAGTGCAGACACGGTGGTGGAGGATGTCACAGGTACGAGAGCTTAGAGCATCGGGTACGAGACTGTCCGGAGGAGGATATGCGAGTGGTCCGAGTGTCCAGCAGTGACAGCGCGGTTTTGGTGTGCTACGGTTGCGGAGAACCAGGGAATTTCAAGCGTGAGTGTCCTTAGGCGGGAGTGGTGGAGCAGGCTGTGTCGCACGGGAAGCGAGCATGGGAGGCGCTTACACCACAGGCCAAGAGACAGGTCATCATGCTGAGGGTGTACACGACGAGCGCAACAGCAGCCAACAAACCGCACACTTCTCATCCGATTACTGGTAAGTGTGGTACTTACAATTTTCTGTGAATTGTTTTGTGTGTGTTAGTATAGAGTCCTAGCATTCAAGGAAATGAATGTGTAGGGACCTTGCTAATGGGTGAGGTTGAAAGCCATGTCCTGTTTAACTCAGGAGCAAATCATTGTTTTGTTAATCCAGAGATGATCAGAAAGGGAGAGTTCCGGAAGGAACCTGGAGAAGATTTTGGATTAGTACAGGCTGATGGAGGCCAAATGATGCTCTCACTAAGAATGGTTAGAGATATTTCTGTCTGGATTGACGAAGTTAATATGCCAGCAGATTTGGTGATCTGCAACGTGAAGTCATATGATGTAATCTTGGGAATGGACTGGCTAGGCAAGTATAGAGCCCACCTGGATTGTCACCGAGGAATGTTGCAGTTCGAGAGGGGCGGTGAGGTCTTGGTTTATCAGGGAGTTAGAGCAACCTCTGGAAGCTTTGTGGTATCAGCAATTCAAGCAGAACGACTGATAGAGAAGGGTTGTGAGGCTTATTTGGCCACGATCACTACCACAAAAGGAGGGCCAGATGTAGCCTTGGGCAGTGTACCGGTGGTGAGGATGTATTTCAGGTGCTGGCTGGACTGCCACCAGCTCGTTTAGATTCGTTCACGATTGAACTTGAGCCAGGGACAGCTCCGTTGTCTGAAGCGCCATACCGGATGACGCCAGCTGAGATGACAGAATTGAAGAATCAGCTAACGGAATTGCTGGACAAGGGGTTCATAAGACCAAGTAGTTCGCCATGGGGTGCGCCAGTAATGTTCGTAAAGAAGAAGGATGGAAGCTTCATGCTTTGCATTGACTACCGTGGGTTGAATCGTGTAACTGTAAAGAACAAGTATCTACTTCCCAGGATAGAGGAGTTGTTGGACCGACTCAGGGGAGCTACTTGGTTCTCTAAGATCAATTTGGCTTCAGGGTGCCATGAAATACCCATAGAAGAGACATCCGTGCGTAAGACTGCCTTTCTGACAAGGTATGGTCATTATGAGTTTGTGGTCATGCCGTTTGGTTTGACGAATGCACCAGCTGCATTCATAAAGCAGATGAATGGCGTGTTCAGGGAGTACCTAGATGAGTTTGTGATTATTTTTATAGAGGGTATTCTAGTATACTGAAAGAGTGAGGAAGAACATAGAGGTTACTTGAAGACTGTTGTGGAGAAGTTGAAAGAACAGAAATTATATGCCAAGCTCAGTAGGTACAGTTTCTGGCAACAACATATATGGTTCTTGGGTCACATTGTGTTGTGTCGGATAAGGGAGTGTTCGTGGACCAAAAGAAGATTCAGGCCATAACGGATTGGCCAAGACCGGATAACGCATCAGAGATAAGGAGTTTTTTGGGGTTAACCGGATACTATAGGCGGTTTGTCAAGGGCCTTGCGAGCATGGCTCAGCCAATGACAAAGCTGACTGGGAAGGACGTGGAGTATGTCTGGTCAGAAAAGTGTGAAGAGTGCTTCTCGAAGTTAGAGGAGTTACTCACAACTGCACCAGTACTAGCGTTACCAGAACTGGGTGAGTCGTACGTGGTATAAAAGATGCATCACGGAAGGGACTAGGGTGTGTCCTGATGCAGGATGGTAAGTTGATAGCTTATGCTTCGCGGCAACTGCTGAAGCATGAAGGAAATTACCCTACGCATGATTTAGAGATGGCGTCTGTGGTATTTACACTTTAGATATGGAGGTCGTACCTGTATGGAGAGAAGGTGCAGATATACACAGACCATAAGAGTTTAAAGTATATCTTTACTCAACCGGATTTGAACTTGAGACAGCGTAGATGGATGGAACTGGTAGCGGACTATGATTTGGAAATAGCATACCATCCAGAAAAGGCCAATTTGGTTGGGGATGCGTTGAGCCGGAAGAGAGCTAGCGTATCATCAGAACGGGACGTTGGAAACATTGTGAACATACTAATGACATTACAGTTAAATGGAATAACAGAAGAGGCGGAACCGTTGGACTTAAAAGCTGCGGATCGAGCTGATTTGTTGACTAGGATTTGAATTGCTCAGGAGCAGGATGAGAATCTGATCAAGATGTCACAGAATGACAAGACAGAATATCAGACTTCAAACAATGGGACAATTGTTGTGAATGGACGGGTGTGTATTCATGACGTGAAGGAGTTAAAGGAGGAGATCCTTAAGGAGGCACATCAGTCATGGTTTTCTGTTCATCCGAGGATGACCAAGATCTGAAACGGTATTATCATTGGGTCGGGATGAAGCAGGATGTGGCTAAGTGGGTAGCCTGTTGCTCGACGTGCCAAATGGTTAAGGCGGAACACCAGTTTCCGAGTGGTTTGTTGCAAACATTGCCAATGTCGGAAAGGAAATGGGACATGATCACCCTGGACTTTGTATTAGGTTTACTGAAGTCTCAGAAGCAGCATGATGGAGTATGGGTCATTGTGGATCGATTGACCAAGTCTGCTCACTTCTTACTGATGAAAAAGACAGATGGAGTACCAAAGTTGGTGGATATGTACTTTGATCAGATCATGAGGTTACATGGAGTGCCAGTGAGGATTATCTTGCATCGTGATCCGAAGTTTACTTCGAGGTTTTGGAAAGAGTTCCAGGCAGCGTGTGGAACAAAGTTGCATATGAGTACAGTATAACATCCGCAGACTGATGGACAACCAGAACAGACGATTAGGATCTTGGAGGATATGCTGAGAGCATGCATGTTGGACAGGGGTGGTAACTGGGAGGATTACTAACCATTGGCAGAGTTCGCGTACAATAATAGTTACCATAGGAGAATTGAGATGTCTCCGTATTAGGCGTTTTATGGTAGGCCGTGTAGAACACCCTTGTGTTGGACACAAGTGGGGGAGCGTAGCCTAATGGAGCCAGTAGTGGTCAAGGCTACTACGGAAAAGATCAGGTTTTTAAAGGTTAAGCTGAAAGAGGCAATGGACAGGCAGAAATTTATGCGGACAAGCGCCATAAGGACTTGGAACTCAATGTAGGGGACATGGTCTACCTGAAGGCACTGGCATATAAGGGGATAGACAGGGCGTCTAAGTACGCTAAGCTGAGTCAGAGGTACATGGGACCGTACCGAATACTAGAAAGAGTTGGTGCAGTGGCTTACAAACTTGACTTACCATTGGAAATGGGAGCGTTCCATAATGTATTCTATGTGTCGCAGCTAAGCAAGCACATAACTGAGCGAGAGACGGTTATAGAGGAACCGTCTGCAGACTAGGATGAATGCCGAGTTTCCTAAGTGGTTTGATAAGCTACAAACAGAAGAACCGGATTCGAGGGCTAATCCAAACCGAGTGGGGGAGAGTTGTAGCATCTGTATCCGAGAAAACTGAAATGATCGAGGCAGACAGGGTGTTGTCTGAGGAATGATCGAGCCAAGGTTCATATATTGGCTGGGAAATAGGAGGTTCAGACTATAGCCGGGTGATGACTGGGAAATAGATGATGGACGGCTGGGAAGAGCCAAGGCGGATGGACCATATCCGAGAGAAAATAAGTTAGTCCGAGTGAAAGTGGACTATGTCCGGAGAAAAGGAAAATTATCCAAATGAAAATGGAAAATAGCCAATAGGATTAAGTTCAATCCGAGGGGAATTAGGCTGGGTTGTGGGCCGTGAGATTGGGTCGGCTTAAATGTGGTTTATCGCGCGGATGGTCAAGCCGGTATAGGCTTTAGCCGAGAGAAATCAAATCGGATTGGGATAAATCCTACTGGAACCAGAAAACATCGATTATGTACGAGTTACTTAGGGTTTTGCATGTATATAAGGTGTTTTTGAGTCTTTTCTCGGGAGAGCCGTGCTATTTAAGAGAAATAAAGCGTGAGAAAGAGTTTTGTCGAGAGAAAATCCTAAAGTTCTGATTATCCCGAGAGTTAGCCCGAGAAAGATAGAGCCATCACCGTACGGATCCGACCATCGCCGAGATAAACTAGTAAGCGATCGGATATTCCTTTTAGTATCGAGTTTCCATCGAATAACATCGGACTGATTGATGTGTTTTGTGGTGTTTTCGAGAGAATACAAGTTTATGTTATAAGACTTGTGTTTAGTCTTATGGGCTTTGGTGTTGGTCGTTAGGTTGCTAGATGATCTGATGTATTCATTAGCGAACCTTGTGCTTTGTTTTAAGTAAATCTTGAATCCTGTTTAAGTATTTTTATTCAAGTTATAATGGAATAAAATGTTTAATGAATCCGCTGTGTATTGAAATTGCAAAAAAAAAATTTAAAAATTTGCCTAAGTATCGAAATGGACCTTTATGAAGGTTTGACCGCGGTTTAGTTAGCCGGGTCGGGTCTCCACAGTTCTCCTCCCACAATGAACAAGCACTTTAACCCACTTTTCAAAATTTGCCTTTTTTGAATCTTAGCTCTGATACTAATTATTGGGATTTTCGAACCCATGTCTAACTCCATATTAGTATCATATTGTCTGCTTTGGGCCCAAACGACAAAGTTCGCATGAATTTATTTTTAGACTCTTTCCAAAAGACTTCATACTAATTAGAGTTAAACACTACTTATATACTGGGTTTTTAATTCGCGCTACGCGCGAGTCTGTATTAATAATTTGGTGTAGTTCTTTTTTGGCTAATATTTTTTAAATTATCAAAACTATAATATATTTATAAACAAAATTATATAAAAGAATATTAAAACATAATATGTAGTTTAAACTATTTTTTGATTATAAAATTATAAATCCTATTAAGTTAATTCATAGTAATAACATCTAACGATTAATACATTTGATTTAGAGAATAATTTTTTTACTAATTTTTTGGTGTTTTGGTTTGTGTCTTTATGATTTCTATAGTTCTTCTTTTTTAAAGTTTATATGTTCACATATTTAGTTTTTGATTAAATGTCTCACTGATGTTGTGTACCTATGTATATATAATATATGATTAATGTTGATTCGGATTTACTTTTGTTAGGATGCTACAATAATCATGTAAAGCTGCTTCTGTTTTTTGCAGTCAACTATTTAATAGTTTTTGTTTTAAAATATGTAAGATGATGTGGAGTCTTCACATTATCTCTATTTTTATCTTTTGTATGGTTTATTTATGTTTTGATTTGAATAGTTTATCTAGATATATTCCAATTTGGATCTGATTCATAAATTTGTCATATTTTATTATTTAAAGTAAATTTTAGAAGATGTTACTCATGTGATGTTCATGTTGGCTAAGTTATAAGTAATAACTATGTATATATTACTTGTTATATTTCGAATGTAAAATTACTTGTGTAATATTTTTTGTTATTTTTTTAACCAGACGCAACCAAGGTATTACTCTTTGTAAATTTAAATAATATGTTTGATTTAGAAACTTGTATCACATACTGTAACTTTATATGGTTATTCATAGTCAAAACCAATATTTTAGAAATCATGAATTTTTAAACTAAATATCAAACTAATTTTCTTCTTAGATTTTGTTTTTCTGTTATTTTACATATCTTTTGATGGTAATTTAATATTTTATTTTAATTTCTCGAATTTTATACATATTTGTTATATTTAAAACATATATATATATATATATATATATATATTAGTTAATCTCTTTTGTTATTGACTTTCCAAACAGGTAGCATATATCAATTTAATATCTTTTACATAAATGTTTTTTAGTTAAATTTATTTTTTACATTAACTTTTATTTTAATTATAATGCTATTTTGACATGCTATAATTTAGTATTCTAAAATTTTAAGTGGACTTCTCTCAAAAGCTTATACCATCATTTGCTTTTTTTAGTTAATTTTTTATTTTAATTTTTCAAAATATTAGCCTAAATATCAAGCTAAGATTTCTTTATACAACTTTTTCCTTTGATAATTTACCTCTCTTATTACAGATTTGATTTCTACTTTATTTTAACACATAACTTTTTGAAAATATTGATATTTTTAAGACATAACTTTATTTTTTGTTCTTTTATTAGTTAAATATTTTAATATTGATTGCTTAAGTAGTTAGTCAGTTATCAAGTCAATTTTTTTAGGTGATTTTTCAAATTTAACATTTTGTAAAATTTAATTTTCGTTTTATTTTTCTTTGTTAATTATTTTTTTAATATTATTTTTTAAATAATTAGTTTATATATTTATCTTCTTTTTATTAGTAAAGTTTTTAGTATTACTTAAGTTTTTTTTTAATTTTCTTACTTATTTTGTTTATACTGATTTTGTTAAATAAAAAATAGCATAGATATCAAGTTAATATCCTCTTTTTTTAATTTAACTTTTTGATATAAATTTTAATTTTAAATGTATTGATATGTTGTAAAAATAATTTAAGTTTGATTTTTTGTTATTTAAGATGTTTTGGTTAGTTCAGCTTTTTGTGTTGATTTTCTAAATCGTAAGGCTAAACATCAAGTTTTAGATGACTTTTTTGGTAGTGTTTATAGTTTTAAATAATAATTTTATATGTTTATATAAACAATTTCATCTTAATATTTTTTTCTAAATAAATTACTCAGTTAAAATACATATGTTACATTTTTTTTTTAATTATTTTTTGTTTTTTTTAGTTTAGTTTTTGTGCCAATAAGTTTCTATTTTATTTTAACAAATATATATTTGAAGTTTTTACATAATTTTATTTTATCTGTTTTGTAAGTTAAACTTTTTTATCTTAATTTTCTATTCTACTATGATAATTTTATATCTTTTCATGTTTTAGTTTATCTAAATTATTAATCATATTTTCAGTCAAAACAAAATTATTAATTATATATATATCATTTTTATGTTTAATGAAAAATGTTGTTATGGACCATTGAGCTTGAGTTTCTACGTCAAGTGTGGACGCTCACATTGGCCTAAGACATCATTAGCAGTTCAGATTTTAATTGTTTGTCATGATTAAAATTTTAAACTAGTTTAATTAGGTCTTAAAAATGGTTTTTCATTATTTTGTTCAGTACATATGATTTTTTAATAATCTATTTATATGTTAATTGTTTTCATTTTTTTGAGATATTTATATGTTAATTTACTTTTTATTGTTAATAAAAAATAAGATCTACTTTATAAACTCTTTCTTATTAATAACTAACTTAAATTTTCAAAATTTTCCTAATAAAAACAGAAAGAAAATTAATTAAAATTTTGAATTTTTTTATAACAACAAAAAAAAATTAATTAATTTTAATATACATTATACAATTAACTATAAATAATGATAATATGTACCAATATAATTGAATCTTTTAAATCTTATGTGGACATCCTTAAATGCATTTAGTATTAAATTTTATTAATAATAGATTATACCTTTAAATGCCTAATCTGTTGACGTGAGACTTGGATTGATATCCTAACAAAACTGGTGAACATAGCAATAAACAATAATTGTGGAAAACTAATACATATTGGTACACATATATTGCTGACCACCCACAAATATAAACATATAACAATTATGTATTGGGTAAAAATTGATATTTTTCTACATGTACAATATTTACAATAAAATAAGAGTAATTGCAACATGTGGACTCAGATAATGAAGAAATTAACCCACATAAAAGCAAATTTTCTGACAAATAATATTCAATTCTAAATTACGTTTATAATCTTTAAAATCTTCTTTTTTTATCTTTACAAAACAACAAATTTTTTCCTCTCCTCATCTCATTCCGCCATGAGAATTTCTTTCGTTCCTTAACGCAAGATCTCCCTCTTGCATGTTTTCAATTTCTTCACAAAATTTGTTTTTGTGTGTGTCTCTTTCTTTGATATAAATTTGGAGGATGGTGGTGGTGGTGGTTGAAGATGATGATAAAAGATGATGATAGAAAATAGTGGTGGTGGTGATGACGGTGGTGGTCGTGGCAAATTACGATGACAACGATAGTGGAGAAAGTGTGGTTGTGGTGAAAAACGATGGAGAAAGATGATGGACGATGCTAACAATGGCACTAGCAATAATTGCTCATGACGGTTAATTAAATGGTTATCAATATAATTTTGTATAACTTATACAGTTAACAAAGTTAACTCATATTTTTCATGAAATGATAACAACATTAGTATTATATATAGTTATCACACTCACAAGGTTAATGCGATAATTTTTTTAATTTTCCAAAATATTAGCCTAAATATCAAGCTAAGATTTCTTTATACAACTTTTTCCTTTGATAATTTACCTCTCTTATTACAGATTTGATTTCTACTTTATTTTAACACATAATTTTTTTGAAAATATTGATATTTTTAAGACATAACTTTATTTTTTGTTCTTTTGTTAGTTAAATATTTTAATATTGATTGCTTAAGTAGTTAGTCAGTTATCAAGTCAATTTTTTTAGGTGATTTTTCAAATTTAACATTTTGTAAAATTTAATTTTCGTTTTATTTTTCTTTGTTAATTATTTTTTTAATATTGATTTCTTAAATAAATAGTTTATATATTTATCTTGTTTTTATTAGTAAAGTTTTTAGTATTACTTAAGTTTTTTTTTTAATTTTCTTACTTATTTTGTTTATACTGATTTTGTTAAATAAAAAATAGCATAGATATCAAGTTAATATCCTCTTTTTTTTAATTTAACTTTTTGATATGAATTTTAATTTTAATTGTATTGATCTGTTGCAAAAATAATTTAAGTTTGATTTTTTGTTATTTAAGATGTTTTGGTTAGTTCAGCTTTTTGTGTTGATTTTCTAAATAGTAAGGCTAAACATCAAGTTTTAGAAGACTTTTTTGGTAGAGTTTATAGTTTTAAATAATAATTTTATATGCTTATATAAACAATTTCATCTTAATATTCTTTTCTAAATAAATTACTCATTTAAAATATATATGTTAAATTTTTTTTTTTAATTATTTTTGTTTTTGTTAACTTAGTTTTTGTGCCAGTAAGTTTCCATTTTATTTTGACAAATATATATTTGAAGTTTTTACATAATTTTATTATCTGTTTTCTAAGTTAAACTTTTTTATCTTAATTTTCTATTCTACTATGATAATTTTATATCTTTTCATGTTTTAGTTTATCTAAATTATTAATCATATTTTCAGTCAAAACAAAACTATTAATCATATATATCATTTTTATGTTTAATGAAAAATGTTGTTATGGACCAATGAGCTTGAGTTTCTACGTCAAATGTGGACGCTCACATTGGCCTAAAACATTATTAGCAGTTCAGATTTTAATTGTTTGTCATGATTAAAATTTTAAACTAGTTTAATTAGGTCTTAAAAATGTTTTTTCATTATTTTGTTCAGTATATATGATTTTTTTAATAATTTATTTATATGTTAATTGTTTTCAATTCTTTGAGATATTTATATGTTAATTTACTTTTTTTTGATAATAAAAAATAAGATCTACTTTATATACTCTTTCTTATTAATAACTAACTTAAATTTTCAAAATTTTCCTAATAATAACAGAAAGAAAATTAATTAAAATTTAGAATTTTTTTATAACAACAAAACAAATTAATTAATTTTAATATACATTATACAATTAACTATAAATAATAATAATATGTACCAATATAATTGAATCTTTTAAATCTTATGTGGACACCCTTAAATGCATTTAGTATTAACTTATATTAATAATAGATTATACTTTTAAATGCCTAATCTGTTGACGTGAGACTTGGATTGATATCCTAACAAAACTGGTGAACATAGCAATAAACAATAATTGTGGAAAACTAATACATATTGGTACACATATATTGCTGACCACCCACAAATATAAACATATAACAATTATGTATTGGGTAAAAATTGATATTTTTCTACATGTACAATATTTACAATAAAATAAGAGTAATTGCAACATGTGGACTCAGATAATGAAGAAATTAACCCACATAAAAGCAATTTTTCTGACAAATACTATTCAACTCTAAATTACGTTTATAATCTTTAAAATCTTCTTTCTTATCTTTACAAAACAACAAAAAATTTTCCTCTCCTCATCTCTTTCCGCCATGAGAATTTCTTTCTCTCCTTAACGCAAGATCTCCCTCTTGCATGTTTTCAATTTCTTCACAAAATTTGTTTTTGTGTGTGTCTCTTTCTTTGATATAAATTTTGAGGATGGTGGTGGTGGTGGTTGAAGATGATGATAAAAGATGATGATAGAAAATAGTGGTGGTGGTGATGACGGTGGTGGTCGTGGCAAATTATGATGACAATGATAGTGGAGAAAGTGTGGTTGTGGAGAAAAACGATGGAGGAAGATGATGGACGATGCTAACAATGGCACTAGCAATAATTGCTCATGACGGTTAATTAAATGGTTATCAATATAATTTTGTATAATTTATACAGTTAACAAAGTTAATTCATATTTTTCATGAAATGATAACAACATTAGTATTATATATAGTTATCACGCTCACAAGATTAATGCGATAATTTTTTTAATTTTCTAAAATATTTGCCTAAATATCAAGCTAAGATTTCTTTATACAACTTTTTCCTTTGATAATTTACCTCTCTTATTACAGATTTGATTTCTACTTTATTTTAACACATAATGTTTTTGAAAATATTGATATATTTAAGACATAACTTTATTTTTTGTTCTTTTATTAGTTAAATATTTTAATATTGATTGCTTAAGTAGTTAGTCAGTTATCAAGTTAATTTTTTAGGTGATTTTTCAAATTTAACATTTTGTAAAATTTAATTTTCGTTTTATTTTTCTTTGTTAATTATTTTTTTAATATTGATTTCTTAAATAAATATTTTATATATTTATATTCTTTTTATTAGTAAAGTTTTTAGTATTACTTAAGTTTTTTTTAATTTTCTTACTTATTTTGTTTATACTGATTTTGTTAAATAAAAAATAGCATAGATATCAAGTTAATATCCTCTTTTTTTTTAATTTAACTCTTTGATATGAATTTTAATTTTAATTGTATTGATATGTTGCAAAAATAATTTAATTTTGATTTTTTGTTATTTAAGATGTTTTGGTTAGTTCAGCTTTTTGTGTTGATTTTCTAAATCGTAAGGCTAAACATCAAGTTTTAGATAACTTTTTTGGTAGTGTTTATAGTTTTAAATAATAATTTTATATGTTTATATAAACAATTTCATCTTAATATTTTTTTCTAAATAAATTACTCATTTAAAATTTATATGTTAAATCTTTTTTTTAATTATTTTTGTTTTTGTTAGCTTAGTTTTTGTGCCAGTAAGTTTCCATTTTATTTTGACAAATATATATTTGAAGTTTTTACATAATTTTATTTTATCTGTTTTCTAAGTTAAACTTTTTTATCTTAATTTTTTATTCTACTATGATAATTTTATATCTTTTCATGTTTTAGTTTATCTAAATTATTAATCATATTTTCAGTCAAAACAAAATTATTAATCATATATATCATTTTTATGTTTAATGAAAAATGTTGTTATGGACCAATGAGCTTGAGTTTCTACGTCAAATGTGGACGCTCACATTGGCCTAAGACATCATTAGCAGTTCAGATTTTAATTGTTTGTTATGATTAAAATTTTAAACTAGTTTAATTAGGTCTTAAAAATGGTTTTTCATTATTTTGTTCAGTATATATGATTTTTTTAATAATCTATTTATATGTTAATTGTTTTCATTTCTTTGAGATATTTATATGTTAATTTACTTTTTTTGTTAATAAAAAATAAGATCTATTTTATAAACTCTTTCTTATTAATAACTAACTTAAATTTTCAAAATTTTCCTAATAATAACAGAAAGAAAATTAATTAAAATTTAGAATTTTTTTATAACAACAAAACAAATTAATTAATTTTAATATACATTATACAATTAACTATAAATAATGATAATATGTACCAATATAATTGAATCTTTTAAATCTTATGTGGACACCCTTAAATGCATTTAGTATTAACTTATATTAATAATAGATTATACTTTTAAATGCCTAATCTGTTGACGTGAGATTTGGATTGATATCCTAACAAAACTGGTGAACATAGCAATAAACAATAATTGTGGAAAACTAATACATATTGGTACACATATATTGCTGACCACCCACAAATATAAACATATAACAATTATGTATTGGGTAAAAATTGATATTTTTCTACATGTACAATATTTACAATAAAATAAGAGTAATTGCAACATGTGGACTCAGATAATGAAGAAATTAACCCACATAAAAGCAAATTTTCTGACAAATACTATTCAACTCTAAATTACGTTTATAATCTTTAAAATCTTCTTTTTTTATCTTTACAAAACAACAAATTTTTTTCCTCTCCTCATCTCTTTCCGCCATGAGAATTTTTTTCTCTCCTTAACGCAAGATCTCCCTCATGTTTTCAATTTCTTCACAAAATTTGTTTTTGTGTGTGTCTCTTTCTTTGATATAAATTTTGAGGATGGTGGTGGTGGTGGTTGAAGATGATGATAAAAGATGATGATAGAAAATAGTGGTGGTGGTGATGACGGTGGTGGTCGTGGCAAATTATGATGACAACGATAGTGGAGAAAGTGTGGTTGTGGTGAAAAACGATGGAGGAAGATGTGGACGATGCTAACAATGGCACTAGCAATAATTGCTCATGACGGTTAATTAAATGGTTATCAATATAATTTTGCATAACTTATACAGTTAACAAAGTTAACTCATATTTTTCATGAAATGATAACAACATTAGTATTATATATAGTTATCACGCTTACAAGGTTAATGCGATAATTTTTTTATATGATAACATTGTTAACGTGATAATTTTATTTTTTTATTATATGATAACTGGTTAACTTGATGTTTGCACAATATGATGATTGAGCGTTATACTAGTTAACATGATATTCAACAGTTATCACGATGTCATATTTGTTAGCATTCAAACCGAATAGTTATTTACTAAAACTACATCAAATAAAGCAAGTCACCGTCATCTGCTTATATGGGGGCAAATACAAAATAATATACAAATATAATATGTGTTGATTTAATTTTCGTTTATTTGCTCCATATTTTTTACTTACTCATTATTTGAAGCAATAGATTAAAATTACCCATAATAGGAAAATATTTAAATTTTCACCAAGTGAAAAAGTAAGGATTACGTAACCGCTTCTTCTCTCTAGTAAAGCGATTCAGAAGGCGATCGTAACCACTTTTTTCAATTCGTGATACAACTGGCCGATGCCGGCTCAGGCGTTGACTGTACTCTTTCTATTTCTCTTTCTGTTCTCAGTTTTATTTCTACTGTTTTGACAAATTCATGATATCTAAGGATAGATGTCTCAATCAAATTAAAAATCTGTTCATGCTTTGGCTACTCGATTTGACAAAACTTCTCAACATGAAGATGCAATGGTGTAGCGAGATGACGAAATCGGGTTGGGATCTGATATGGTTCAACATTGGTCTACTTATCCGATCTGGAGCATCTGGTACCGGATTTGAAGCATGAATCCATGGCGATTCAATTGATGTGTTTGTCTATGTCGCTTCTGTTATCTGGGTCATGTTCTACGTCTTCTATATCACCGATTTCACCACAATGATACAACAGTTTGGGTGTCTCTATTATTTTCTTTATGGTTTTATATTCTGTCAAAATAAACACCATTCCTCTCCTCCTTGGAGTTTATTTCTGGTGTCCATCACGGTGGTGTTGCCGGTGTATTATATCTGAGACTGTTCGGATATATTCTTCAGACCAAATTCTCCACTTTGGTCCAACATTGAAGCAACAGTCTCAACGAAATTCATTACCCGATTAGTTATGGTTTGGGTATGGCATTTTGATTTTTGATCCCGGAATTAATGGTTTACAAGACAAGGAAGAGAGTCAATCTGTAGCATCCGTATCCGAGAAAATGTGGAATGATCGTACCAGACAGGGCAGTGTCCGAGGAATGATCGAGCCAAGGGTCGAGTATGGGCTGGAAAATAGAGGTTTGGACTATGGTCGGGTGTTGACCGGTGAAATAGTCGGATATAGGCTGGATAGCCGAGCCGGATGGACCATATCCGAGGGAAAACAGGGTCCAGTCCGTGGGAAAGGGGATTTATCTGAGTACAGTGGGATATATCCGAGAGTCTGGGAGGTTAGTCCGAGTGTCAGTGGATTGTCTCCGATGGGGAAAAGGAAACCTCCGAGAGAAATAGAGGATTAGCCGAGGCGGGACGAGTTGTCCGAGAGGAAAAGAGAAATCCAGATGGAAAATGGAAAACACCTCGGATAAGGGCGGTTTATCAGAGTGGGAAGGGATTTTGGGCCGTGGGCCAAGTGTTAGGTCGGTTATTTTGGGGTTTATCGAGTGGATGGTCGAGCCGGTACAGGGAATAGCCAAGGAAAATCGAATCGGACCGGGATAATCCTACTGGAACCAGGAAAACATCGGATAAGTCCGGGTTACCTAGGGTTTTGCGAGTATATAAGGGAATTTGAGACTTAACTCGAGGGTGTTGCGTTTATTTTAGCTAAATAAAGCAAAGAGAGAGTTTAGTCAAGAGAAAACCCTAAGAAAATCAGTTTATCCCGAGGACATCCGAGAGAGATCAGGCTATCGCCGAGCAGAACCGACCATCGCCGAGATAAACTGGTAAGCGATCGGATATTTCCCTAAGTGTTGAGTTTTCATCGGATAACCTCGAGCTAATAGCCTTGTTTTGTGGGGTTTCTGAGGGAAAACAGAGTTTGGCTCGAAGAAAGGTGAACGGATCGAGAGATAGCTGAGGGGATAAGGATCGGATCGTACGGACAGCCGAGAGATTCTTAAGGAGATCAGATATCTTTGTTTTGGTGCGGTTTTCATCGGGATTTCTTTTGACCAATCTGTTTCCAGCCTTGTCTAAGGTGAGTGCGTGACTGTGGTTGGTGTCTAGGACTGTAGGATTGCTAGGGTTGGATGTTTGCATGTTGATTGTGTGATTTTCATGTTATGTGTTTAGAACTGATAAACAATCTTTATGTTATGATATATTATGGAGTTTACCGTGGCATATATGATGTTTAGCTAACCTCAGGGTAATCCGGATCTAGTACTAGCTTAGGGGATGTGGGATTCTCGCTGAAGTAAACATGAGTCTTAAAAAGGGATTGATCTTGGTTGGTTAGGCTAGATGTTCATGGCCGTTGATATTGTTATGTCTATTGCGAATTGATTGTGTTGAATGTTGAATCCGAAAGTATGATTGTGTGTTTGGTACTGACCAGGTGTTACGGGATGACCGTACTCACTAAGTATTTATGAAATACTTATGCCTCTCATCTTGAGTGTGCAGGTACTAAGTAGTAAAAGGGCGAGACCAGGCGGCAGTGATGGATATGGATGGATCGGGGCTGGGTTTTATTTATGTTTAAGATGTTGTGCTTTGTCTTATGGCTTTGGTGTTTGACTATTTAGGTTGCTAGATGGTCGTTTGTATTCATTAGCGAACCATTGTGATTTGTTTAAGTTAGCTCCGAATCCTGTTTAAGTATTTTATGAAAGTTAAATGAATGAAATGAGTTGCTTTATATTCCGCTGTGTATTGATAAGAAAGAATAAGTTTAAAGAAAAAAGTTCAAAATATGGCTAAGTATAGAAACAGACTTAGAGGATGTAGTGGGACACAGCCACGGTATGGTTTACTGGATTGGGTTACCACAAGTTGGTATCAGAGCGTTTTAACGCTTCTAGGACTGAAATTGGTGCCTGCTGTTGTTTGTTTGTTTGGGGTTTAAGGGGGTCCGATCCATTCTTCACTGCCAAGGTCTCGCGGTAAGTTGTTGTGTGGTGTTGTGAAACACGTTTTGAGTTAGCTTCGGATAACTGGCATTGTGTACGTGAAGATGGTTGATACCAGAAGAACCGTGAGAAAAATGGGGACAACCAGGCTGCAGAGTTTGTGAACTCAGTCAACGGTGATGTTGCTGAGAGGGCAAGGGAAGCCGAGAGACAGGTAGCTGCGGTTGCGAATGAAGCGGCTAGAGTGGCAGCCGTGGAAGCAGCAAGGAATGCTGCGGATGCTGAGAACGTGGCTAGGAATGCTGCGGATGCAGCTGGGGTTGCTGCGAATGTAGCACCAGTGGGGTTAGAGGCTGTGCTTGGTATGTTAGCACAGGTACTAGCTAGGCTACCTGCGGTGGCTCCTGCTCCGGCAGTTGCAGCAGCACCACATGTAGTACCACCGGTGGGGGTTCACGCGGATGTGATTGGGGAGGAAGCGGACCAAGTGGAGAGGGTTCCGAGTTACCTCAAGGTTTTGGATCACATGGTGCGGTTAGGAACCAAGTTCTTTGCTGGAGGTTCTACACCGATTGAGGCAGATGAGTGGAGGATGAGACTAGAACGGAATTTTGAGTCTATCCAATGTCCAAAGGGTTAATAGAGAGACATTGCCGTGCACTACTTGGAGGGTGATGCACACACGTGGTGGAAAGGAATTGTTGGAAGGCTGGTGAATGCGGATTGTTCTTATGAGACATTTTCAGCGATGTTCAGGAGTAAGTACTTCCTACAGGAAGCTTACAACGAGTTGGAGAAGGCGTTTCTGTACCTTAGTCAGGGGACGCTTACAGTGAGGCAGTATGAGACTCAGTTTAATCAGCTGAGGAAGTATGTGTCTCATGAGTTTGACACGGAGGAGAAGCTGATTCGCAGGTTTATGAGTGGACTGCGAGTTGAGCTAAGGAATGGGTGTGTGGTTCGTGACTTCAGGACAGTTGCTGAGCTTGTTGAGAAGGCGGCATTGTTGGAGTCAGGACAGGCGGAAGCTGCGTTGATGTCAGCTGGGGCTAGTACAGCCGTGACCAAAGGGGGTCAGTCTAGTGGACAGAACCGGAAGTTTGGGAAAGGAGTACCGAACAAAGGATCTGGAGGACGCAGCGTGTGCAGCAAGTGTGGCAAGGCTCACGTTGGCGAGTGTAGGCGCGGTGGTAGTGGATGTCACAGGTGCGAGAGTTTAGAGCATTGGGTACGAGACTGTCCGGAGGAGGATCAGCGAGTGGTCCGTGTGTCCGGCAGTGATGGTGCGGTTCGGGTTTGCTACGGTTGTGGAGAACCAGGGCATTTCAAGCGTGAGTGTCCTAAGGCAGGAGTGGTGGAGCAAGCCGTGGCTCAAGGGAAGAGAGCAGGGGAGGCGTTTGCATCACAGGCCAAGAGACAGGCCATTATGCCGAGGGTGTACACGACGAGTGCAGCAGCAGCCGAGAAACCGAGCACTTCTCATCCGATTACTGGTACGTGTGGTACTTAGTATTTTCTAAACTTGCTTTTGCGTGATGTGTGTTAGTATAGAGTCTTAGCATTCTAGGGAATGAATGTATAGAGACCTTGCTAATGGGTGAGGTTGAAACCCATGTTCTGTTTGACTTGGGAGCGAGTCATTGTTTTGTTAATCCGGACATGATCGGAAAGGGACAGTTCCAGACGGAACCCGGAGAGGACTTTGGGTTAGTTCAGGCGGCTGGAGGCCAAGTGATGTTTTCACTAGGAACGGTCAAGAATGTTCCAGTGATGTTTGGCGAAGTGAACATGCCAGCGGATCTAGTATCTGTAGGGTTAAGTCCTACGATGTCATTTTGGGAATGGACTGGTTAGGCAAGCATATAGCTCACTTGGATTGTCACCGTGGAAGGGTGCGGTTTGAGAGAGACGGAGAGGTCTTGGTTTATCAGGGAGTTAGGCCAACCTCGGGAAGTTTGGTGGTTTCAGCTATTCAAGCAGAACGGCTAAAAGAGAAGGGTTGTGAGGCGTATCTAGCAACGATTACTACTACAGAAGGAGGACCGGATGTAGACTTAGGCAGTATACCGGTGGTGCAGGAATTTGAGGATGTTTTTCAGGTGTTGGCAGGACTGCCACCAGCTCGTTCAGATCCATTCACGATTGAACTTGAGCCGGGGACAGCTCCATTGTCCAAAGCACCATACCGGATGGCGCCAGCGGAGATGGCTGAACTGAAGAAGCAACTAACGGAGTTGTTGGACAAAGGCTTCATTAGACCTAGTAGTTCACCGTGGGGAGCACCAGTGTTGTTCGTGAAGAAGAAGGATGGGAGCTTCAGGCTTTGCATTGACTACCGCGGATTGAACCGTGTGACCGTGAAGAACAAGTATCCACTTCCCAGGATAGACGAGTTGTTGGACCAACTCAGGGGAGCTACTTGGTTTTCTAAGATCAATTTGGCATCAGGGTACCATCAAATACCCATAGAGGAGACAGACGTGCGTAAGAATGCCTTTAGGACAAGGTATGGTCATTACGAGTTTGTGGTTATGCCGTTTGGTTTGACGAATGCGCCAGCTGCATTCATGAAGTTGATGAATGGTGTATTCAGAGAGTACCTAGATGAATTTGTGATCATTTTCATAGATGATATTCTAGTATACTCAAAGGATAAGGAAGAGCATAAGAGTCATTTGCGGACTGTTCTGGAGAAGTTGAGAGAACAGAAGTTATATGCCAAGCTCAGTAAGTGTAGCTTTTGGCAACAGCATATAGGGTTCTTGGGTCACATTGTTTCGGATAAGAGAGTGTTCGTGGACCCAGAAAAGATTCAGGCTATTGCGGATTGGCCCAGACCAGAGAACGCTACAGAGATAAGGAGTCTTCTCGGACTAGCTGGTTACTACAGGCGATTTGTCAAAGGTTTTGCAAGCATGGCTCAGCCAATGACATAGCTGACTGGTAAAGACGTGGAGTATGTCTGGACGGATGAGTGTGAAGAGTGCTTCTCGAAGTTAAAGGAGTTACTCACTAGTGCACCAGTATTGGCGTTACCAGAACAGGGTGAGCCATACGTGGTATACACGGATGCATCCAGGAAAGGACTAGGTTGTGTTCTGATGCAGAATGGAAAGGTGATAGCTTATGCTTCGCGGCAGCTACGGAAGCATGAAGGAAACTACCCTACGCATGATTTAGAGATGGTGGCTGTGGTATTTGCACTTAAGATATGGAGATCTTACTTGTATGGGGAAAAGGTGCAGATATACACGGACCATAAGAGTTTAAAGTACATCTTTACTCAACCGGATTTGAACTTGAGACAGCATAGATGGATGGAGTTGGTAGCGGACTATGACTTGGAGATAGCATACCATCCAGGAAAGGCCAACTTGGTGGCGGATGCGTTGAGTAGGAGAAGGGCTAGCCTGTCATCTGAACAGAATGTTGGAAGCATTGTGAACATGCTAAGGACATTGCAGCTGAATGCAATAACGGATGGGGTTGAACCGTTGGGTTTGAAAGCTGCGGATAGAGCTGACTTGTTGACTAGAATTCGGATTGCTCAGGAGCAGGATGAGAATCTGAAAAAGGTGTCACAGAATGACAAGACAGTATATCAGACTTCAAACAATGGGACCATTGTTGTGAACGGACGGGTCTGTGTTCCAGCTGTGAAGGAGTTAAGGGATGAGATCCTTAAGGAGGCACATCAGTCAAGGTTTTCTGTTCATCCGGGAATGACCAAGATGTATCAGGATTTGAAACGGTACTATCATTGGGTTGGGATGAAACGGGATGTGGCTAAGTGGGTAGCCGGATGTGAGACGTGCCAATTGGTTAAGACAGAGCATCAGTTTCCAAGTGGTTTGTTGCAAACGTTGCCAATGCCGGAATAGAAATGGGACATGATCACCATGGACTTTGTACTGGGGTTACCTAAGACTAGGAAGTTGCATGACGGGATATGGGTCATTGTGGATCGTTTGACCAAGTCTGCTCACTTCTTAGCAATGAAAAAGATGGACGGAGTACCAAAGTTAGTGGACATATATATTGATCAAATCGTGAAGTTGCATGGAGTGCCAGTGAGTATCATCTCAGATCGTGATCCGAAGTTTACTTCAAGGTTCTGGAAAGAGTTCCAGGAAGCGTGTGAGTACAGCGTATCATCCTCAGACTGATGGGCAATCAGAACGGACGATCAGAACATTGGAGGACATGTTGAGAGCGTGTGTACTGGACTGGGGTGGTAGTTGGGAAGACTACTTACCGTTGGCTGAATTTGCATACAACAATAGCTACCAAAGGAGCATTGAGATGTCTCCGTATGAGGCGTTGTATGGCAGGCCGTGCAGGACACCATTGTGTTGGACACAAGTGGGGGAGCATAGCGTAATGGGGCCAGCAGTGATCGAGGCTACTACATAAAAGATCAGATTGTTAAAGTTTAAGCTGAAAGAGGCTATGGACAGACAGAAAAGTTATGCGGACAAGCGTCGCAGGGACTTAGAGTTCAGTGTGGGTGATATGGTTTATCTTAAGGCACTGACTTATAAGAGAACGGATAGGGCAGCTAAGAGTGCCAAGTTGAATCCGAGGTACATTGGGCCATACCGGATATTAGAAAGAGTTGGCGCAGTGGCTTACAAGTTAGATTTGCCATCAGAAATGGGAGCGTTCCATAATGTATTCCATGTGTCACAGCTGAGAAAGCACATTACCGAATGGGAAACGGTTATAGAGGAACCACCAGCAGACTTGCAAGAGGACCTTGCAGTAGTGGCTAGACCGCTCCGGGTGTTAGGTCGGAAAGAAGAGACTAAGCATGGGAAGCTGGTCATAATGGTTCAGGTCGTATGGGACTGCGACGGACAGGAACAGGTTACTTGGGAAAATGAGGCTAGGATGAAAGCTGAGTATCCCAAATAGTTTGACAAGTTGCAAACGGATGAGTCGGATTCAAGGACAAATCCAGAACGGGTGGAGGAGAGTTGTAGCATCCGTATCCGAGAAAATGTGGAATGATCGTACCGGACAGGGCAGTGTCCGAGGAATGATCGAGCCAAGGGTCGAGTATGGGCTGGGAAATGGAGGTTCGGACTATGGTCGGGTGTTGACCGGTGAAATAGTCGGATATGGGCTGGATAGCCGAGCCGGATGGACCATATCCGAGGGAAAACAGGGTCCAGTCCGTGGGAAATGGGATTTATCCGAGTGCAGTGGGATATATCCGAGAGTCTGGGAGGTTAGTCTGAGTGTCAGTGGACTGTCTCCGAGGGGGAAAAGGAAACCTCCAAGAGAAATAGAGGATTAGCCGAGGCGGGACGAGTTGTCCGAGAGGAAAAGGAAAATCCGGATGGAAAATGGAAAACACCTCGGATAAGGGCGGTTTATCCGAGTGGGAAGGGATTTGGGCCGTGGGCCAAGTGTTAGGTCGGTTATTTTGGGGTTTATCGAGTGGATGGTCGAGCCGGTACAGGGAATAGCCAAGGAAAATCAAATCGGACCGGGATAATCCTACTGGAACCAGGAAAACGTCGGATAAATCCGGGTTACCTAGGGTTTTGCGAGTATATAAGGGAATTTGAGACTTAACTCGAGGGTGTTGCGTTTATTTGAGCTAAATAAAGCAAAGAGAGAGTTTAGTCAAGAGAAAACCCTAAAAAAATCAGTTTATCCCGAGGACATCCGAGAGAGATCAGGCTATCGCCGAGCAGAACCGACCATCGCCGAGATAAACTGGTAAGCGATCGGATATTTCCCTAAGTGTTAAGTTTTCATCGGATAACCTCGAGCTAATAGCCTTGTTTTGTGGGGTTTCTGAGGGAAAACAGAGTTTGGCTCGAAGAAAGGTGAACGGATCGAGAGATAGTCGAGGAGATAAGGATCGGATCGTACGGACAGCCGAGAGATTCTTAAGGAGATCGGATATCTTTGTTTTGGTGCAGTTTTCATCGGGATTTCTTTTGACCAATCTGTTTCCAGCCTTGTCTAAGGTGAGTGCGTGACTGTGGTTGGTGTCTAGGACCGTAGGATTGCTAGGGTTGGATGTTTGCATGTTGATTGTGTGATTTTCATGTTATGTGTTTAGAACTGATAAGCAATCTTTATGTTATGATATATTGTGGAGTTTACCGTGGCATATATGATGTTTAGCTAACCTCAGGGTAATCCGGATCATGTACTAGCTTAGGGGATGTGGGATTCTCGCTGAAGTAGACATGAGTCTTAAAAAGGGATTGATCTTGGTTGGTTAGGCTAGATGTTCATGGCCGTTGATATTGTTATGTCTATTGCGAATTGATTGTGTTGAATGTTGAATCCGAAAGTATGATTGTGTGTTTGGTACTGACCAGGTGTTACGGGATGATCGTACTCACTAAGTATTTATGAAATACTTATGCCTCTTATCTTGAGTGTGCAAGTACTAAGCAGTAAAGGGGCGAGACCAGGCGGCAGTGATGGATATGGATGGATCGGGGCTGGGTTTTATTTATGTTTAAGACGTTGTGCTTTGTCTTATGGCTTTGGTGTTTGACTATTTAGGTTGCTAGATGATCGTTTGTATTCATTAGCGAACCATTGTGATTTGTTTAAGTTAGCTTTGAATCCTGTTTAAGTATTTTATGAAAGTTAAATGAATGAAATGAGTTGCTTTATATTCTGCTGTGTATTGATAAGAAAGAATAAGTTTAAAGAAAAGTTCAAAAATATGGCTAAGTATAGAAACGGACTTAAAAGATGTAGTGGGACACAGCCGCGGTACAGTTTACCGGGTTGAGTTACCACACAATCACATGTTAGATTTCTGATAAAGCAGAGTCACAATATTTTTCAAAGATCTGCGTACAGAATGTTTGATATAATTGGATCTACTGTTCAGAACTACAGCTTGGACACATCAGATAAAACATGAGATTTGCAAGAAAACAGTTCAGCCAAGAAATACTGCATTCAAATCATTAGAGGAAAATCAAATATAAAGTTGGAAATAACCGAATTTATTATTGGTTAGCGAATAAAATTACTTTTCGAAAAGCATCCTCAAACTCCATTTTACTGTATTTTTCTCAGTATATAGCACATACATTTGCGTATATAATAATTTATGCTTCAGTATTTCTGTATAATATCTCTGTAATCAACACTTTTTGAAATCAGCAAAACTGTTTTAGACAAAAAAAAAAATTTAAATCACCCATAAAATAAATAAATAATTATAATTGACCGCCATAATATAAAGGTAATCTTAATTAGCTCTTTTTCTCCTTTGTCTTCACATTCAAACTTTTATTTTATATAAATGGGTTCCGTGTTCACCAAGTGGTTCTTTCTTCTCAAAGGTCTTAAACGAAAACGCGCAAAATCCACCTTTTTGACGTTTCTTACTTATTGTTGACGGTTTCTTACTTATATTCCCCGACAAATGTCTTTCTCTTTTTCTATTTTCATCTTCTTCTTCTTTCACTTTCGCACTCTCCATTCCCAAACCCTTTTTCACTTTCCCAGCATTTCCACAACATTTCCGCCACTTTCGGTGTTTAAGTTTGCATTTTCTCTTCGTAAGTTTCTACAAAAAATCCAGTTTTTGTTGAAGATTCCGGCAAAAAGCTTCAATCTTTTAGTCTTTTCTGAGTTGCTTTCGAATTTCATCAGAAGAGAAAAGAAATGGCCGGTGGTGGCGGAGGAGGAGAAGCGGCGGCGCCGCCAAAACAGGATGAGCTCCAGCCACATCCGGTGAAAGATCAACTTCCTTCTATCTCTTATTGCATCACTAGTCCTCCTCCTTGGCGTAACCCCTCTTCTCTCCTAATTACACATCTTTAATCATTAATCATTTGTGCAGAGTACTCTGTAATTAAGAAGCTAGAAGATTGTTCTTTTAACCGTTTTTTTTTCGATCAGCGGAGGCGATACTTTTGGGTTTTCAGCATTACTTGGTGATGCTTGGAACAACGGTTCTAATACCAACATCGTTAGTTCCACAAATGGGTGGAGGAAACGTAAGTCTCAAGTCTCAACCAATTCCGTTTACATTTGAGAAAAGCTCTGTTTTGATAAACCAAACAAATATTAACGTTCTTTGGATTTTGTATTCATTTGTTGTAGGAAGAGAAGGCAAAGATGATCCAGACGTTGCTTTTTGTTTCTGGACTTAACACTTTGCTCCAAAGCTTCTTTGGGACTCGTCTTCCCGCGGTTATTGGAGCTTCTTATTCTTATGTACCGACCACGCTTTCGATCATCTTGGCTGGTCGGTACAGCGACATTACAGATCCTCAAGAGGTTAGTAGAAAAAAAGACTGAGAATGTTTCTGTTTCTGTGTCAGATTTTATCATTGATAGTGACAAAAAAACTGCAGAAATTTAAGAGGATCATGAGAGGGATTCAAGGTGCTCTTATCGTTGCTTCGATTCTTCAGATCGTTGTTGGCTTTAGTGGGCTTTGGCGCAATGTAGTTAGGTTAGTAAAGATGATTACTTTAAACCAAGATCCTTCTTTAGTTTCTCTTATGGTACTTTCTGACGATTGTTGTCTCTTTCTCTAGGCTCTTGAGTCCTCTCTCTGCAGTTCCTCTTGTAGCACTCGCCGGTTTTGGGCTTTATGAGCTCGGTTTCCCTCTGGTTTGTATTGCTCTAATCGCTCTCTCTCTTACGGTTTTATAGCATTGCTTTTGAGTACTGAGCTTGTTCTTTCTCTTGCAGCTAGCCAAATGCATTGAGATTGGATTGCCTGAGATCATCCTTCTACTCATATTCTCACAGGTTTTAAAAAATCTCCTTCTTGTTATTTCAAAAGACATCCCTTTAACCAGATTCATTATCTTGGGTTTTCTTTCTGCAGTACATTCCTCATCTCATGCGAGGAGAAAGACAAGTTTTCCATCGATTCGCTGTGATTTTCTCTGTAGTTATTGTCTGGATTTACGCACACTTTCTCACCATTGGTGGAGCCTATAAGAACACAGGAATCAACACTCAAACAAGTTGCAGAACAGATCGTTCTGGTCTCATTGGCGGCTCTCCATGGTAATGAGAATCATCTCTCTATCTTTGTGCATTTTCTTCTGATATTAAGTCTACATTTTGTATAAACTTGAACTGGTTGGTTCTTGATGATGCGAAGGATAAGAGTGCCTTACCCTTTTCAATGGGGACCTCCAACATTTCATGCTGGTGAAGCTTTCGCTATGATGGCTGTTTCATTTGTTTCCCTTGTTGAGGTTAAGACTTTTCTTTTTGCTACAACAACACTAAACACTTGACAGTAGTTTCATACTCTTAACTAGTTCATTGCGAGTGTTCATGTGCTTACTACTTGTAATTCATGGAAACAGTCTACAGGGACTTACATTGTTGTATCGAGGTATGCAAGCGCAACTCCTCCTCCACCGTCTGTGCTCAGCCGTGGAATCGGATGGCAGGTAATTTCATAAAACATTGATCTCAGATTTGTTAAGATTGTATATCTAAGCAAATGCATTTTATGTAATAGGGTGTTGGAGTTCTTCTCTGTGGACTATTTGGAGCAGGAAATGGAGCATCTGTATCGGTGTAAGCCTGGTTTCTTTAAAAAGAAACAGAGTATTTTGACCCTAAAACAAGTCTTTTGCTGCAAAATCCAATGGTTATTTCTTGCAGTGAAAATGCCGGTTTGTTAGCTCTAACACGCGTTGGTAGCAGAAGAGTAGTTCAAATATCAGGCAGTTTCATGATCTTCTTCTCTGTTCTTGGTAAATTTGGAGCAGTCTTTGCTTCGATTCCAGCTCCTATCTTTGCAGCATTATATTGCCTGTTCTTTGCATACGTTGGTATGTTTCTTGAAACGCTTTTCTTGTTATAAAAAAACTGCTATTTTGAAATCACAAATATCAAACCAACGAAATTGCAGGTGCTGGTGGTTTAAGCTTACTTCAGTTCTGCAATCTAAACAGCTTCAGAACAAAGTTTATACTCGGATTCTCGGTTTTCATGGGATTATCAATACCACAATACTTCAATGAGTATACAGCTATTAACAAGTATGGACCAGTTCACACAAGAGCAAGATGGGTAAAGAAAACAAACAAACATAATCTCCATTTTTATTTTTTTTATCAATATTCTCTCTGCTTATGATAATGCTGATTTTGTGTATCTTTAACAGTTCAATGATATGATCAATGTTCCATTCTCTTCTGAAGCGTTTGTGGCTGGGATTTTAGCGTTCTTTCTTGATGTAACATTGTCATCTAAAGACAGTGCAACGAGGAAAGACAGAGGGATGTTTTGGTGGGACCGTTTCATGTCGTTTAAATCGGATACTAGAAGTGAAGAGTTTTATTCTTTGCCTTTTAATCTTAACAAGTTTTTTCCTTCTATGTGATATTTGAAAAATTATGCTTAATATGAGTTCAATGGCTTGACCCTTACTTTACTCTGTATAACCTTTTGCATCTGACAACATTAAATTCTTAAATTAGGATAATTTCTAGTTCGTAAAAGCATGTACTAAAATACGGTTTCTAGTTCTATAGAGGAGGACAAAAGCAGAGCATTAGTACGTTAATTACTAGTCAAACTTTATGGGTTTTGTTATCAGTTTGCTTTAACGTAATTGAATTTCAAACTGAATATTCAAATCACCAACAAATATGTTAGAAACTGAACTAAAAACCTTACAATCTCTCAATCTCTTTCACAATTCAATAACTCTTGAAGAACACAAAGAGAATCAAAAGAAAAATGAACAAAGATACAAGAGAATTTGTTAATCCAATTTGATTTAATCGATGTGATTGAATCTATGTTTCGAACCCATCAATCCGGTAAATTCACTAACTCAAGAATGTTTATACGCTCCACTCGAGCTTAAAAATCAAGCCAATCGCAAGAACAACGATGACTGTTATAACTGATGAAGATGAAGTGTTAAAAATCCATGTTTTATACTTAAAGCTTTTACACAATATAAAAGATCCTATCGCGACTAGGGGCTTTGCTTTACTCTGTCTTCTTCAGCCAAACCAGATGAGTAAAACTATCTTTAAATCATTGGTTTACTCTTAACTTGATCAGAATAACTCAACACAACACTCCACCTTGATCCATTTTCTGACTTCTTATGCTAGTAGACTTGCACACCAGAATTTAACCTCGGCACAAAGACTTTACCATCTTAACCTGATCAGCTTGAGAAACTCCAAAGCTGAATTAAACTTCTTCACAAGAATGCCTTTTGTAAGCATATCTGCAGGATTTTCCAAAGTATGTATTTTCAGAACTTCTACACTTCCCTCTTCAATGATGTCTCGAATAAAGTTGAATTTGGTTGCCATGTGCTTCGTCCTTTTGTGAAAAGCATTATTCTTTGACAAACAAATTGCCGACTGAGAATCACACCAGACTGTAGCCTTTTTCTGACTTTAAACCAAATTGCATCCTCAATAGCTTCTGTAAAAGCAATATATTCTGCTTCTGTAATTGACAATGCTACGATTGGTTGCAAGCTTTACTTCCAGCTCACTGTATTACCTCCAATTTGAAACACGTAACCACTGATTATTATTCTCCTATCCAAGTCTGCTGCAAAATCTGAGTCGATATACCCTTGCACTCTGAAATCTTCACATTTTTTGTACACCAGATTCAAAGTAGTAGACCTTTTTAAATATCTCAATAACCATTTCAATGCTTCCCAGTGCATAGCTCCTGGTTTACTCATGAACCTGGTGATTAGCCCTATAGCATAAGCTACATCCGGACATGTACCAATCATTGCGTATATGACGTCACTAACAGCAATTGAATAAGGCATATTTTCCAAGCAACAGAATATCACATTCCTTCTGATAACACACTCCTCCTCATTAATCAGCCAAACCTTGTATCCCTTTGTGCCATGAGGATAACCCAAGAAAACACTTTTTAATGCTCTCAGCTTGAGCTTTCTTTGTTCCTAATGAATGTATGCTATAGAACCAAACCTCATCGAGTGCTTATACCTCGGTTTTTTGTTTAACCATAACTGTTTTGGCACATTATGATCAATCGCAAATGGTGGTGACCAATTAATCAAATAGACTGCTGTAGCAGCATCTTCAGTCCAAAACTCTTCAGCAAGACCGGACTCTGCAAGTAAACACCTGACCTTCTCCATCAGGGTTCTGTTCATCTATTCAGCTACACCATTCTGTTGTGGAATGTACGTCATGTGTCTCTTTATTCCAAGCTGTTTGCAGTGATAATTAAATCTTGTGTTACAGAACTCATTTCCATTTTATGTTCCCAACACCTTAACCTTCTTTTTAAACTGATTCTCAACGAGCTCCTTCCACTCGTAAAATTTATCAAATGTCTCACCTTTGGACTCTAGAAACATTAACCAGACCTCCTTCTCTTGTCATGGATGATGGACAGGAAATACTTCTTGCCTGAGAGAGATGGAATGTCATATGGTATGTGCAACCCGATTTACTGACCCACTGCTCCCTTGACTCCTGTTCATTTGCACTTAAAGCTTCTGAAAACACCAGCTTCTTTGTAATGTCACTAGCTTCACCTTGACCATCATTTTGATACTTTTTCTTCATGGCATAGCAATATTTTTTCATGTGTCCTTCCTTTTTGCAGAACCAACATGTAACCTTTGATTTAGAACTTGATATGTATCTACTGCGATCATGTTTCCCTTTAAAATCCTTCATTACAGACATTTCTCGATCTTCAGTTCATAGAGCCTATCCCTTGTTATTTCTTTGATCTTCATGGAACTCTCTTTCTCTGGATCTTGCTGATAAGATCACATCTTCTAGAGTCAGAGTCTCTCTTAAATACCTTAGAGTATGCTTGAGACTATCAAAACTTGGAGCAAGGGAAGTCAATAATAGAATTGCTTTCACTTCATCCTGAACAGCAATTTCGAGATTTCCCATCTCAGCCACAATCTTAATAAATTCATCAACTATTTGATCCACGGTCTTGGAATCTATCATATTGGATGAATAGAACTTCAACTGAAGATGAATTCGATTTGGCAATGAGCTTTCCGTATACAATCGATCCAACAACGCTCACATATCAACTGCAATCATACAATGGTTTATCTTGCAAAGAACCTAATTCCCGATCTTTGCAGTGATCAAGCTCATTGCTTTCTTATTATAATTGACCTTCACTGGATCTTCAATCACTTTAGTCAATGGGTCCGACAGTGTTCTAGTCGCTAATTTACTTGACTTAAGGTTTTCTGCTCATAATTCTATTGGCATCTATGTGTTGTGCCTTCCATCCTATTTTTCCTAATCAACACTCCTTTTTTGCAATATGGTAGCATTGAGGATCTCTAATAAAAATTTCCTCTGATGCTAGCAATGCAAATGCAAAAACAGTGTAATTTTTAAGCTTCTCTAGAATCTTGGTTTCCCTTTTACACCTATCACGAGCAATGTGATGAGATATACAAATTCACTTCTCTCAGGTGTTTGATTTTCTGATTCTGACTCGGCTTCAAACTCTTCTCAATCTGAATTACTTAAACTAACTGTAATAGCTCCATCTGCATCTAAACTCTATGTGGCTTCAGTGAAGACTGACCCTACCTCTTTACCAACCTCAACATCAGACACAAACTCTGTAAGTCTTATCAGATTTGAATACACTTGAGTAACCTTCTGAACTGTCTCTGGAAATTTCAGATCTTTGTAAGCTTGATCCTCACAGAATATTACATTCCTTCTGGTAACACACTCCTCCTCATTAATCAGCCAAACCTTGTATCCCTTTGTGCCATGAGGATAACCCAAGAAAACACTTTTTCATGCTCTCGGCTTGAGCTTTCTTTGTTCCTAATGAATGTATGCTATAGAACTAAACCTCATCGAGTGCTTATACCTCGGTTTTCTGTGTAACCATAACTGTTTTGGCACATTATGATCAATCGCAGATGGTGGTGAGAGATTAATCAAATAGACTATTGTAGCAGCATCTTCAGTCCAAAACTCTTCAGCAAGACCAGACTCTGCAAGTAAACACCTGACCTTCTCCATCAGGGTTTTGTTCATCCATTCAGCTACACCAGTCTATTATGGAGTGTAGGTTATGTGTCTCTTTATTCCAAGCTGTTTGCAGTGACAATTAAATCTAGTGTTACAGAACTCATTTCCATTGTATGTTCCCAACACCTTAACCTTCTTGTCAAACTAATTCTCAACGAGCTCCTTCCACTCGTAAAATTTATCAAATGTCTCACCTTTGGACTCTAGAAACATTAACCAGACCTCCTTCTCTTGCCATCAATGATGGACAGGAAATACTTCTTCCCTGAGAGAGATGGAGTCACATTAGGTGATCTTCACAGGTCTGCGTGAATGTAGCTGAGTGCCTCCTATGTGTTGTGCCTTCTCTTGTCATCGATGATGGACAGGAAATACTTCTTGCCTGAGAGAGATGGAGTCACATTAGGTGATCTTCACAGGTCTGCGTGAATGTAGCCGAGTGCCTCCTATGTGTTGTGCCTTCCAACATTGAAGCTGCATTTCTTTGACTTACTGAATGAAGGCTAGATCTTTAACTTAACTCTTCCAAGCAAACCTTTTCTAAACAATATTTTTATATTATTCAGACCCAAATGGCCTAAGCTACTGTGTCATAACGCTGTTTTATCCTTTGACAATTCTACATTGCAACCTTCACTTATCACTGTTCTACCATCTAAAATAGACAGACCATTATTTCGGCTCCCACACAATGCTAACTTCCGATTCTTAAAGAAGCTAACTACACCATCTCCGCCTGAATGTGTATATCCCATCTTGTCTAAGGTTCCAGTAGATATCAAATTCCTTCTAAGATTAGGTACATACCTCACGTTATTAAGGACTTTGATTATGCCATCGTTGCTCTTTAACCTCACGAACTCACACCCTTTTGACTCAATCGTATGGTCATCTCAAAGTAGTATCATGGTTCTTACAATTTCATTAAAATCTGAGAACCAATCCATTCTGGATGTCATGAGGTATGTGCAACCTGATTTACTGACCCACTGCTCCATTGACTCTTGTTAATTTACACTTAAAGCTTCTGAAAACACCAGCTTGTTTGTAATGTCACCAGCTTCACCTTGACCTTCATTTTGATACTTTTTCTTCATGGCATAGCAATCTTTCTTCACGTGTTCTTCCTTTTTGCAGAATCAACATGTAAACTTTGATTTAGAACTTGATATGCTTCTACTGCGATCATGCTTCCCTTTAAAATCCTTCATTACAAACATTTCTCGATCTTCAGTTCATAGAGTTTATCCCTTGTTATTTCTTTGACCTTCATGGAACTCTCTTTCTCTGGATCTTGCTGATGAGATCACATCTTCTAGAGTCAGAGTCTCTCTTAAATACTTCAGAGTATGCTTGAGTCTATCAAAACTTGGAGCAAGGGAAGTCAATAATAGAATTTCTTTCACTTCATCCTGAATAGCATTTTCGAGATTTCCCATCTCAGCCACAATCTTAAGTAATTCATCAACTATTTGATCCACGGTCTTGGAATCTATCATATTGGATGTATAGAACTTCAACTGAAGATGAATTCGATTTGGCAATGAGCTTTCCATATACAATTGATCCAACAATGCCCACATATCAACTGCAATCATAAAATGGTTTATCTTGCGAAGAACCTGATTCTCGATGTTTGCAGTGATCAAGCCCATTGCTTTCTTATTATAATCGAGCTTCACCGGATCTTCAATCACTTCAGACAATGGGTCTGACAGTGTTCCAGTCGCTAATTTCTCATCTCCGGCAACTGCAGGTTCCTTCTCTTCTCTCTTGCTAAGTGGAGCCACCGTGGTAAAATCATTGTCATACAGGATGTACTTGATCTTTAATATTCCAAAATGCGCCATCATCCAGATCTTCCATAACAAGAAATTGTTATCTTTGTCGAAACGATCGATCTCGATCCAAGCACTTTTCATGAGTTCTTTAGCCGTAGAACCACGACCGTTCTGTTATAAACTGAACTCAAAACCTCACAATCTCTCAATCTCTTTCATGATTCAATAACTCCTGAAGAACACAAAGAGAATCAAAAGAAGGATGAACAAATACACAAGATAATTTTTTAACCCAATTAGATTCAATTGATGTGATTGTATCTATGTCTGGAGCCGATTAGTCCAGCGAATTCACTAGTTCAAGAATGTTTACACGCTCTCAACTCAAGCTCAAAGAATCAAGCCAATCGCAAGAACAACAATGACTGTTACAAGTGATGTAGACGAAGAGTTAAAGATCCATTTTTATACTTAACACATTTATATAATATGATTATATCGCCATTTGAGGTTTTGCTTTACTCTTCCTTCTTCAGTCAAACCAGCTGAGTAAAACCATCTTCAAATCACCGGTTTATTTTTAACCTGAAAATGTGATCAGAATCACTCAACACAACAAAATACATATTCAAACTTAGATAATTTTATGTAAGAGACCAAAACTGAAACCAACAGACGACACATTATAAACACATTCTAAGCATTTAGATTATCATGATCCCATTTTATGTCAACATTCACAACGCTAGACCCTCTCACATGTGACCATATAATCCACCCTGTATTTACTATTGATATCTAAAGTAGTGAAGGAGTATTCTAAAAATGCAAACTTTAATTCAATATTGGATTAAAAATGATAGCAATAACAAATATATCCCCATTGCACTAAATCTTATTGAAATTTTCTCTTTAGAACACCTTGCATGTTCACTATAGTAGAGAACATTTTTATCTATAATCCAAAGTGCTTAAGCTTTATTCAGAAAAAATCATCTTCGCAGTCTGGAATTCTGCAATCTAAACAATTTAACTCTCTCTTTGATTCTTTTTTTTTTCCTTCTCTCTACCTCTTGTTATTTGTTTTCTTTCTCTTGGGATGATATATTGTGTAGGAAAGTGCCTTGTATAGCCAAAATCTGTCTTTCTTTTTTTTTTCCTTTTGTAGTGAGCAATAAACGACTAGTGAAAAGGATAAGCAAATAATTTCCCATTTCCTTTCTTATTCTTTTTCGGCCTTGGATTTGGGCCAACGACTTGACCCATAAGTTACTGAATACTGACTAAAAAAGATCAAATTCAGTGTGAACACAAATCACAGTTAGACTAGAACAGAAATCTTATCCAATCAAATCTATTGCAACAATATATAGTCTCTTTTTTGCATATGTTGGCACTAATTGGTTCATTTCTCAAAGCGCATTTTTGGGTTGAAAAAAATATGCTTTGAAAACTCCAAACGAGCATTTCTAAGGTTCAAACGAATAAAATTGTAGGTGCACATGATAAGATACTTTTGGATCCATTTTTACTACGCCTAATATCGAAGCAACTGGTTGGATTCCACTAGGCTTGCCACCGACTCCCTAGCAGATTGTTCCCGAGCAAGTAGCATGCTTAACGAGTCAGGCAAAGCCGTCTGATCCCGCAGCACGCCGCATGGATGGGACAGGATAAATGAGAGTAGGGGTGGGCACTTTGGTTTTTGGTTTGGTTTCAGTTCGGTTTCTTCGGTTTTACGGTTTATCGGTTTTACAAAAATTCAAACCATATAAAAGCCATATATATTTCGGTTCGATATGGTTAGGTTTTTTATGGTTCGGTTTGATATGGTTTGGTTTCGGTTTTTTTGAATTATACTATTACGAAAGTTTTTGATTCAAACTAATGGAAATAATAATAATAGATATGAGTGGAATAAAACAATAAATCCAAAAAAATAAAATCTAAATCATAAAAAAATCATTAATAAAGACAGATTTCAAAACAGAGAAACGAACAAATTATCAATTCTTTCATAATCAATAATTATAAAACAATAAACAAATCTAGATTAAAATTTAATACGTATAACCTTGAAACTAGAACTAGAAGACTTGAATATGAAGAAAAAAGAGTTAATCACGTTGTTCTTTATTGAAAAATTAAGGTTTAGTTTATTATTTATATGTAGATATTTTTTATAAATAGTATATTTTAAGTTTATGAGTTAAGTTAGTAAATTATAAAGATAATTAAGCCCAATAATAAAATATATACCTAAACTAAATTAAGAAACTAGGAAAATATAAATTATTTAAAATTTAGTTTAAAAACTGAAAAAACCTTTTGGTTTGACGGTTTTTAACCAAACCAAACCTAAACCAAAACTATAAAAATGATGGTCAAATAGATTTTTAGGTTTAACTATAACCAAACCATATCACTTTTTTCGGTTCGGTATGGTTTGGTTTTTTCGGTTATGGTTTTTATGCCCACCCCTAAATGAGAGGGTGTATAAAAGGAGGTCGAAAGCCAAAAGGAGAGAGAGGAAGAGAGACTGGATGGGAGACCTGATGGCGGATCCAATAAAGGTCCACACACACCACCGAAATATCAAGAGGAGGAGGAGAAAACCTCCGACTCCAGTCTCACTGGAGCTCACCTTGAGCCCTGCGAGTCAGCGGAACCAAAAGAGAACGTCCACTGTCCCATGGAGGATACACCTACCAAGATAAGCATCATCATCTCTTCTGTTCGTTATTCCACACTCATGTGAAGAGTAGACCCCCGCTCCTAGAGATAGGCTCGATCGCCATGCTCAGGGGCAGCTTCTCCCGAAAGGGCACCACTCCAAGGATGTCCATCTCAAGGACTTTCGACGAAGAAAAACCAGCCCCCGATGGCATCCAAAGCTCCACCCAGATGAGAGTGCCCGCGCCAAGGCTTGCGTCGGTCATTCAAAGCAGCGATCTCCGTTGTCATAAGAAACTCGCTTTCAATCTACTCGAAGATTCAGCTCATTCGTTTGCCTGTGTTCGTAATATCCATGCGCTCCAGAGCCGTATGTCGCTGATCCTCCTCGAAGGACAAAACTTGGAGCCGCATCTCCCTACATCCGGACAAGCACATATCCCCGTACATATCCCATAATTTATGTCTGAATAAATACATAAGTCATTTATTTTCCAAAATAGAAATATTATTTGATTTAATTTATTTTCCAATTAAACAATGCATTCCATGTAACAAAAAAAAAATTGATTGAATTTCATTTAAAAAAAAAGAATAAAATGGTAGGTAATGGTGGTCTAAACGTACTTCAATTCTGAAATCTAAATAGTTTCAGAACAAAATTAATACTCAGATTATTAGTCTTCATGGGATTATCCATACCACAATACAATATACACAAGAGCAAGATGGGTGAAAAAAAAAAAACACATAATCTGTTTTCATCGTCACGTTTATAATGAATCTTCAGCCCCGGTCCAAGTGGACTGAACATAAGTGCGTCCAATATCCAGAACTCAACCCATTTATTTTTAAAAATTATATCTATAATAAGATATATTTTTAAACAAAAAAAGTTGAAATAATTATATTTATAATTTAAATTAATATTTATTAATGAAAGATTCATTAGATAAGAGCTCAAAATTTTAAAATTTAGTGTAAACTTTTATGTTGTAGAACCTAAACATTTATAATTTAATGTAAACTTATATGTTAAGAGGGTCCAAAAAAAAATTGCCCTAGGCTCCCAATATCATTGGGCCGGGGCTGTGAATACTAATTTGTGTTTCTTTGTGTTATTCAAAGTTCAATGATATTATCGATGTTCCATTCTCGTCTGAAGCCTTTGTGGCTGGGATGTTACTATTCTTTCTTGATATATCAGTTTCATCTAAAGACAGTGCGACGAGGAACCGTTTCATACTTTCATGTCGTTTTAAATGGGATACTAAAATACTGAACACAACGCCAGCTAGATACTCTTGCAAGACAAGGACTGCACAATTTAAAATTTGAATAATCTGGATGTTTATCGCTTTTTTTTTTGAATTTCAATTATGTAAACTCTTTTAATATACAGTATAAGATTGTTTTTTGCCAAAAAATGAATTATTTTTATTATCTATGTAAAAATAATTTAATCGATGATAAAATAAATTGTAAAATATAAATGGTTATAAAAAACATAAAAAAGAAAGAATGGTAAGTTTTGCATTGAATATCAAAACCATCGTGTAATTCAAAACAATTTTTTCTTCTAAAACATCAATTATTTTGAAACAGGTGGAATATAAAACAAATCCTAAAATAATACTTACAATCAAACATAGGAAGTTGCAAGAATTATTTTAGTATCTTTGGTCAATCACGTGATTAAGATGATTAATGTTGCTTAAAGAGTCTACCAGTTAAGGTGATTATGATGTTATAGTGTTAGGAAAATGTGGTACAACAAAGTTTGTATTTTTCTTTGGAAATTGAAGCAACTTGAGGGACAAAAGAGGCCAATGACTTCTGCTTCTGTCTCTTCATTCTCTTCAGTCTTCTCTCTCCTTGCTTTTGACTTGCTTCATTTCATTCGTTTTTTAGTTTCTGCTTGTAAAATTTTGTGTACACTCTCATCATTGATTAGGTGTTCAATTTTTCCCAAGCTGTTTAAATAAGAGAGAAACAGCATACAGTACATAGACAAGCAGTATGATCCATCATTCTTCAGTTCACATGATATAGTTAAGCCTAATTAGCAAAAGAGTGGCACATGGGATATGAATTTTATTTGTAAAAAGAAAAGATTAGAATTAAAATGGGATTTCCTTACCTTTTTTTTTGTTTCCTGTCCATACACTTCAATGGATGAGCGTATATGATACCTCCTACATCTGTTTTATAGTAATAAATACTAACATTTTTAACATTTTATTTTTTTATTCATAAAGTATGTATCTTCAGGAAGTTTCAGTTTTAAGTATAGTATTATTTTAGTATGTTAATTAATGAGATAATAATATATAATATAATAATAAAGAATATAGTAGAAATTTTAATTATTTTAATATGTATAAAAACAATTAACATGGCATTTACAAAACAGACGAAATAACATTTTTCAGTCTCTTTTCTCTGTATCCATCCTTTTCAAAAATATGTTTTTACAAAAAAAAAAAAGAGATTGTTTTTAATGAAATTGTGCATCGGGGAAACTATGACCTCCTGCCTGCAAATTGAAGCTGATATGAATCCCATTTATTTAGTAAAAGCTGACAATAAGAGTATTTATTATTATCATTATACATCAATACATCATGCAAAACTATAGTATTATTAAAGCTAACTACAATCAACGACACATGTAAAAGTTTCTACAGATTATCTCTCGTCAGAAGATTACATGTACTTTTTGTTTCTGTTTGATTTGTCGGTTAAACGAATTTTTCTTAAAAAATGTCATCTAAGAAAATGTTAAAATGCTGAAGAAGATACATTGAAAAAGTGGGTAAGATCACTCGTGCAGAAGTGCACGTCGTAAAACATCATGTGCCTTTGGTCTTCATCCAATTATATTATTTTTTTTTCAATTCAATGATTCATCTACACTTATATATACTATAACTTATTTATTAGTATAATTTTGGGAAAAGAACTTCTTAAAGTTTTTTTTATAAATTACACTATAAATTGCATAAAAACGGAAACGGAAATGAATACGTAAAAACAGAACATTTTAAAACATGGAAATACTACTTATAAAAAATATAGGAATGATCATTTCTGAAAACATATATATATATTAAATATTAAACATATATGTTATATTAAAATAAAATATAATACATAATTATTAAATAGTAATGATGTTTAAAGTTCAAAATTTAGAAAACTTTTCATTATCATCAATTTCATTTTTTGCTTGGTAGTCTCTCGTCTATACTATTAAAAGAAAAATATTATTTTTAAATGTTCAAAAGCTATCATGGTATTTACTAAATGTATCACTAGATTTCCTAGAAAAATTAATCATTTCATTAAGAGTAATTTCGTCTTATCATTAAATTGTTAACAAATACATTAAATTAAATTAAATTATATTAATTTGTTAGCAGATAATATTAATAAATTATTTATGATACTAATATAATTTAATTTAATTTTGAAATTATTTCAAAATCTTTCATAATATCATATAATATCTTAACACAATTATCATATATATATTTGCATGAATAACTAATATGATTAAATATATATTATATTATAAATTAAATATATATTATATTACAATTAATTTTTTACTATCTATTAAAAGAGAAGCATTATTTTAAAGTGTCCAAAAAACCACAATAGTAATGTACCAATTTGTAGTCAATAATGAATGTGTAATAATTATTTTTTGGTTACATATATACTATGAAAAAAATATTATGTAAATAAATTATTTTTCTGGGTTGTTAACAATTTTTTGTTAATAAATCTCTCCAAAAAAAATACTTCAAACTTTTTGTATTTTTTTCTTCTTTCAAAATAGATAATTTATCAAAAACAATTATGAGATCTCATTGATAAGTTTACAGCAACAAAGGAAAATTATATAACAAAATCCAAAATCTTATTTTTTATTGGATTTAATTTATATATTTGAATAAGATAATTTTTTAACATATATTCCACATCTATTTCTTTAAAATATATATATCTATATATATAATATAATCGTTATGATAATAATAATTTCTATCACACTCTATACTAATTGCATAATCTTATGATAATTTTAGTTTAAAAAACAACTAATATATTTGGTACAATGTTCACAAATCGCGTTGTAAAAAAAATTATAATTACAAAACCATATAATTTATGGATATAAATCTGTTTGAGTTTTTTTTTTTAACATATTGTTTCAGCTGTTCTTTAAGAGAATTCACATAAATATTAATTGAGAACTAAAACAAAAATTATGGGTGTTCACATGTATCTTAATAGAAGTACTCTTCATACAATATTTATAATCAGGTATCTTAGTTGTATGTATTATCATTTTTAATTGTATATAGATGATCTTTAACGGATTTCGTGATTTCTTCTTCTCAAATAATTTAACAGTACGACACCAGGTTCTGTAGAAGCTTTTTGAATCAAAATAGTGAAGAATTGCCGATTTCAGAAGCAAAGAATCGAAGCTAAAAATCAAAAAAGATCTCAATCGCGAAATTAAGAATTTGAGAGTATCCAATATGAGACAAAATAGGATTATGTTTGCATTTGTTGCTATTAGATTAATAAATAAAAAATCACTCTTGATGTGCTACAATGTTAGACAAAATATTTTGGTCTAGGTTTCAAAATAAAACATTTATTCAGAATATCACTAATAAATTTAAAACAAAATTTCAAATAGGTCAAAACATCTTTAAAAATAAAATCTGTTACATACCAAATTTTGGCTAAATGTATTCTAAAAGTTATTGTAAATTTGTAAGCAAAACAAATGAAGCTAATGTTAATAATAGCTAATAAAATATGTCAAAAATTCATACATTATTTTTTTATTGGCCTAATATATTGAATTTAGACATAATAAAAATTAATTGAAATATCTGACCTAATTTTTCTTATATCTACTACGTAAATATATAATATAAAAACCAAAAATAACCTGCGTTTAGCGCAGGTCCAAAAACTAGTGTTTTATTAAAATTGAAACTTTACAACCGAATATCTCGTGTTTTTGAAACTCCATTAGAATCATTCGATAAATCTGACACTTTCCAGTAAAAACTGAAAAGAATGTAAACCTAACAGTAGAGGAAAAGCAAATTTTGCTAACCCGTCTGTCAAACGGTTAGCTTTTCGATAGATATAAAAAACTCAGACTATCTAATCCTTTGATATGAAATCATAACACAATCATATTAGGAACTACACGATGATGTTTACTTATCCCTGTCATCAAGAACCTAATCACAATCTCCGAATCCATTTCAATCTCTAGCTTTTTCACTCGGCGATCCCAAGCAATATATAGTCCATAAAATACGCCCCATAACTCGGCTGATGGGCTAAACAAACTCCAATATTTAGCATCTCGCAGAGCCCCCCTCATCAAGAACCTAATCACAATCTTCGAATCCATTTCAGTCTCTAGCTTTTTCACTCGGCGATCCTAAGTGATATATAGTCCATAAAATACGCCCCATAACTTGGCTAACGGGGCTGAACAAACTCCAATATTTAGCATCTCGCAGAGCCCCCCTCCCCCCCTCCTTCCCCTCAGCTGTTGCAAGACCCAAATTACCATGGGACACACCACCAATATTTAATTTCATTCATCTATTATATTAACCTCTCCACACATTCAGCCACCAAAGTGCCCCTACTCACTTTCACATGTGCTAGCTTCACCTCTTGAGCAAAATCCTTAATAAACTGTACCATATGGCAACACTTGCCATTTAAACCAAACACATTTTCATACCTGCACTTCCAGCCTCACTATACTGTCATTGCAAACGTCGTAGGCTAGGAGCTACTATTCATTACTTTAGCATTCCTAAAATTCTCATAAACGCACTCTAAGAGTGATCTATCAAAAAATTCCTCTGTTTTCTTATCGGGACTAGGCGAGTCCAAATATTTGTAATGACAAGACAGTCACGAAGTACATGTAAGATTGACTTTTCTCTCCTTTTACACACTTGGCATATGCATGTATTACTAAGGTGTCTTCTCCGTGTCTCCATGTTTGTCATAATAACTTGATGCACAACAAACCATAGAAACATTTTTACTCTCTCTCACGCAACAACCCACCAAACCCGATCAAACAGCTTCCCCATTTCTTGTCTTGCTACTATATTCCGAGTTAAGTAAGAGTAAGCCGACTTTACTGTGAATCTTCCATCCTGGCTTGCACCCCATGACAATCTATCTTTCGCTTCTGTTACATCATCCAAAACCACCGCTCTCAACTGTAATATAGTATTCATGGAGAGATATGTGGCAATTTGTATCAATCAATCATCCTACTCCATTTCTTCATAGTTCCCGAGCCCCCTTATTCACTATTTCCTAAAAATATTGGTTAAATGTTAAAATATTAGTATTTATTACTATAAAACAAATGTAGGAGGTATCATATACGCTCATCCGTAAAGGTGTATGGACAGGAAACAAAAAAAGGTGAATAACTATATTGACTATTAATTTATTATAAAAACTAAATTGATTACTTAATTTTGTCTTTATAATTGTTAATTTATTACCCAAAATTAAAATTAAGTTTTAATCAAGTTTCCAAAACAGAAACAAGTATTTCTATCGAGTTTCCAAACTAATATTTTTAGGAAATGTAGTTTCTGTGTTTCCAACAAGTTTTTGAAAGTTTTAGTTTCTGAAATGGGAAATACGTTAGAGTTTCCATGTAAAGATAAAGATAGTTAAAGTATTTGTAAAATCTGATTCGGTATCAGATTTAAATATTTAAATTAAAAGAGTGTATTCAAAGTAGATTTTAGAGTGATTTGTATTAAAATCACAAACCTTATGTTATTGAAACATAAATTTTCAAAAGTTGTTTGAAATATAGTGATTTGAAAATGTATTTTCAAATTCACTGTTATTAGAAATAATTTAAGTAATGGTTTTTAAGAAATTTGTAGTGATTTTAAGATGTTTTGGTAGAATTTTTTAATTAAAAATATTAAAATCCAAATTTCATGATTTTATGTGAAGTTTGATAGAATTTTGATATCAAATCATAACAATTTCTATAATTCAACCAAATCATATACAAACGTATTAAAACCCAGTTTATTTTTAAATTATTTTAAATGTTAAGTTGAATACACAAGTATTTCTTTATTTATTGATTTGGTGAATATTTTAATTTTGTATTCGGATATAGGACATGCTATGTTATGAACGCCACTAGATCAAGAATCAAATTAACTTATTCGTACATGGGATACGTTCTTATATGCTGTCTAAATTTTTGTAGCAGTCTCGCATCTCACAATGGGATACCAGTATATATATCACCATGAATGAGACTAGATGCTTGAAAAGATCTCCCGGTCATATCGGTCTCGTACGTATTACCCTAGTTTTGAATCTTACGAGGTATTGTTATTTCAAATTGGACAGCTTATTTGCTTGCATAGTATTCTTAAATAGGCTATCTATTGTTTAATTGGTAGATCGCTTATATCATAGAAGACACAAAAGCATGTCGTGGCTTCGTTCATGGCGACGAACCAAGTGAAGTCAAATTGTTACGGGAGCTTTTACACTCTTTTTGTGTTGAACAAACAAATTTTATTCAATTATATGATGACATTTAACATGCACTCCATATCGCCTCAAAACTCTTCTTTGGTCGACGTACTAAACACAACGAAATTGAATTCCGTTTCCTAAGATGAATTATAAGTTTGACTTCCCTCTTTGCGCATAATAAACTAGCCGCCAAACTTCCCGGTCATGTGTTGTTTGAACCTTTGATGGTCTCATTATCAAGTTATACATTAATAACTTTGATGATCTAACTAAAGGAGAATATGTACTAAGGTATTATTGATATTTACATACATATAAAGTTTATATGTTCCGTATATCATTCGTAATTCAAGCAAGTTGATTACATATAACTGTAAACTGTATATATTAATTTGGCAATGGAATAACAGTTCTGAAAACTCTTAATAAAACTTTTGGTACTTCTTAGAAAATTATTGTGCAATAATTATCTAATATGATTGGAACATTTATAAAAAAAATTCATCAAAACCATGTAGGAAAAGTTGACATGCCCTGTAAGATCTATCTTGAATAGTTGGTGATTGCTGATGTAATATTCTGGTACTGTCGGGAAACGATTTGACATTTCACACGATTTGTTTGTAATAATACAAAAGTACGTACGTGATAATATAGTGAGAGGGAGATATTATAATTGACGGAAAATTGTTAATTTAATACAGTTTTAATAATAAAAAGTTGATGTAAAGTACTTTTTTTTTACCTTGCAACATCTTTGTCGCAGTCTACAACATCGTTGTATATTTATACGAGGGATTTGTCATTCATGCAACTTTAATTACATTTACATGTACTACTTTATCATACTGTTTCTAGTTACTAACTTACTATCACCGTAACCAATTGGAATCTAATCAAAGAAATTTTAACAATGTTGTGAAGTTGATTACTTGCGTCGTATTTTCTGTTTTTCTCCTTGTTATATCATAAAAAAAATATATATATATATTGATGGTGTTATCTTTAAAATAAGGTGGGAAATATATACGATAATTAACCTAGAAAATTCTTTTAGTATCTTCTGTGTTTGCTATTTTATATTACATATAGAGAACTAATTAAAAGGAAAAGAACAAGGTTGCTTTGGTTCAATGTGATATAGTTTGGTAGATGAAGCCAAAAGACAGTGTATAAAGGATGTAATATTGCAGGTTTGATTAGAACCAAAAGATATATTAGAGCTTTGAGTGGCAAATTCAACGAATCGACATCCTAAACTAACTCTAGACACTCCTAAACACCACATTGTCCACTTAATAAGTGGGTCCCTTAATTATACGAAGATTACTAACATCATAGAATAACTTTACCTTTATTTTGTCAAAAGACCTTTACTTTATGATATTTTTATGAAACAAGGGCGATATATTTTATGTATTTGTTGGATATAATTTGAGTTCCTTTTAATCTCACTCAACGAAAAATGAGGTAGATGAAAAGCTATAACAAAGAAACAGATTAAAGTCGATTTAATATTATCAAGAATCGTTTAGTTCGGTGATATCACTTACTTGTCATTAATATGATCGGGAACAAAATTAATTAAAACTAAGATGGATATTTATGAACTTTCTTAAGATGATATTATAATCAAACAAAATCTAAATTGCTTAAATTATAAATGCACGTAATACAACGTTGTATCTCAAAATGGATTTAGAGTGGAAAGTGTCATTGTTGTATGTCATAATGTCAGAGCTTTTTCTTCAAACTTGGGTAAAATTGAATACAAAACAACTTGTCCCACCATTTCATCTTAATAACTTAAGTATATAGCAAATGAATCATTAACAAACAATATCATTGGAGCATGCATAGATTAAAACACATTCGATACGGAAAACAAAGAAAAATGATTACGCCTCACCTGAACTTTCATATCGATTATGATTATTCTTACTCGGGTTTTAATACACAGTTACATATATTTTATTTTATTTTTTCTATACAGTTACATATTGATAAATAAAACTCGTGATGAGGATATTTCGGGAGGAATTCAACCACTAGTCTCTTGCGTAGCTACCTTTATGGAGTTTAAATCATAATTATTTGAAGACATGCACTACCACTTTGGTCTTATATATATATATATATACACAATAATACAAAACGTTTTAGAAAACCAATAATACAAAAACTGAAGTTCATGTCTGTTAAGACTTATAGTTAAATATACAATAATACACTTTGTATTTTGTCATAAAACTGTGAAGAGGAAATTCAGTGAATTTGGATCAGCCGTTGATCGAAGGTTCCAAATTTAACTTAGAAGATTCCGATTTAAAATTATCATCTTGACATTGTGTGAAGACCAAATAAAAATTATATTTTGCCAGTACCAATCGATTTGACAGACAGTATAAAAACAGTTACGATTTTATCAGTGGTTAAATAAGTTAGTTGGCCATTAGTAAATTTGCAATTACAGATATATGGTTATGGATTGGGATGTGCATTTAAATCGATGTGGTGAACAAACTTGAAAATGAAGTTACAATCGTCAAAGACATTAAATAAGTTTGAGAAACCAAAAACCTCCGAAACACCTTCACATGGCACACACACTCTCTCTGACTGTTGTATCAGATCATGTGTTCACACATGTCAACAAATCAAAGTCTTAAGTATAAATATTAGCTAAATCCTCGGGATTTCAATTTGTTAATTTCTTTAATTAATTACTCCTGTATAGAGTATTGTTTTAATTATCTCAAGATATTTCACCAACAAGTCCAAGATGCTCTGGAAAATAGCTGGTTTTGTTTGTGTTTAACGAAAGTGAAAGATTATTATAATTCATGATGTTGGGTTGATGAAGAACCGAAAGACATAATTCGCGATCCAAAATCTTTATTTTCTGCGTGTTGGTCGCCGTACAAACGTCAATGTGATTAGGTCTCCGTATATAGGCAAATCTGAATTTTAACTTTAGTTAATTATTATTTATTTTACAAAAAGTTTGTACGAAATCAATGAATGATGGATATATTAGGTAGGGTCGTATGGATGCATCCACGAAGGAGTACCCTTTTAGATTTTATTTTTACAATTTTTAATAAATATGATTTGAAGGACACACTGATCATGCGTCAGCTTATTGTGGCCAGTAACAGTTTTATTTCATATAAGAATATGAATATATATCTTCACCATGAGGTGTTTCCTTAGCATATCCGAATCTTCGGTCCTACTTAGTACAAAAATTGATGACGTCACTTGAGTAATTGCATAATCTTGATCTTGAGTTTAGACAAGACAATAATAACTTTGGAAATGTAGCAAAAATGGTCCATATTGATTGTATATCGTTGGCAATAACTGTGATCGTTAAAAACAATAATCAAAATTCGTAAAATAAAGAGAGGGGTGTTAACTAAACTCGAGGCTCTCATGCTTCAGAATTGGTTGACTTATCTCTTTGGGCCAAAATGATGAACTGCAATCTATATTTTATTTTTGTTGATATGAAACAAAAAAATAGTTGATGATAGCCTGCGCAGGTCTTTGATCTCACACTTTATCGAAGTTTTGTTGGTGTTTTTCAGTATTTAACTTTCACTATTTTATTCTTAATTTTTTTTGTAGTTCATCAAATCTGCTTTATTTATGCATGATCCACGTAAACTTAATTTTAAAGTATTGAAGTGGATCATTCGATACACCAACAAACACTCTTTTGCGTATAATTTTCACATGTCCAAAACAGTACTGGACTTTATTTATTCAGTATATCTTTCACAATCCAAGATATAAGCTGTGAAAATGAGGTTTTCGCATGAACTATTTTATTTTGAATTAATGTAAAATTTTATTCAATCAAAAACCTTTTTACATTGAATGCGTCGTTGATTTGAAAGAATTAGATGAATCAAAAAAATGCTTATACTCTACGAAAGAATGAACTACGTAGCTATGAACCTCATCATAGTTCTTATCACCATGAATTCTGATGGAGCCTGAACATGTTTCTCATAACCTTGTCGAGAATTTTGATGAGTTGAGCGGAGGTTGACAGAGCTTCTCCACGACAGCCACAGTTTCCTTTCCCTCATGAACCTGTTTCGTAAGAACATTATATTATACATATCAATAAGGTTTTCGCATGCTACGATTCAATATCTAACATACTAATACATTCGATGTATCTTCTTTTTGTTTTGTGTGCAAATTCTAATGTATCTTACATATACTTTTTTAAAATGAAGATATTTATTCACCAATTTTATCCTCAGTTTACAAACATAACAAGTTAATAAAAGTGTTTTTGTTTAATAAGTATATTTAGATATATTAGTTAAATATAAGTAAAGCAATCATGAAAAGTTATACTTGGCCACATTTTATCCAATACATATAAAGTATAGAAATATGAAAACAACTTATATTTTAAAACAAATTAAAACATTCAAAACAACTTACATTATGGAATAGAGGGAGTAGAATATACAATTTAAAAACAATTTTTATACTTAATAGATTTCTCAATATTCTTCCACTAGTTCTCACGCTTAATTAATACATAATCTGGTATCAAATCATTTCCTTAGATCTCACTTTAGGTCGTCGTAAATAGTTGAACCCTAGGTCCTAGCATATATCTTCCATACGTAGGCATCATTAAAGTGAATAGCTAATATATACTTTCAAGATAAATATAGTTTTTTAAAAAAAGACAAGAAGATTGATAGTAAAATTAAAATCTAGAAAAAGAGATAAAATAGCTCTGGTTATATATGCAACAATTAATAACTAATAAGTGGTGGCTAGTAAAAACATTGGAGCTCCCAAACATGCAAATTACTGAGCTTAATTAGTAGTTTCTGACACGACATTTCCATACTCTCATCGCACCATTTGGTTTTCTTGCTGTTGATATTGAAAAATCGCAGACCAAATCCAAATCCAAATGGTCTGAATTCATTATTGTATACCTTTTCAATATTTTAGTTTAAGAAACTTGCTGTTATATGTGAGTATCTCATACGTATTTGTCTTAATCTAAGTAATCTATGTTACTTTTTCTCTATATAAGTATATAACCCTTACTTTGCCAATCAAAATAAGAACGGGACGACCCAATCTTAACCCTGAACTAATCTACTACAGGAACCGGACTTCAAAAGAGCCAAACCGGTACCAACCGAATGAATCATTCAAAAGTAAATAAAAACAAAACAAAAAATGTCAAGAGAGCATTTAAGTCCGTGAAAGTGAGAAAAAAGGAGATAAGAAGTTGCAGTGTTCCTTGTCCACCCAATCCACATTTTTATTTTATTTTTTAAAAAAATCTCTATTGTCTCCAATTCTCTAGAGAATATTAACATTTTTGTATTTTTACTCGTCATGAGTGGTACCAAAATTAATTTTTTGGATCTATTAGTTAGGTTATCTTCAGACTTCAGCTATATACGATTTTTCTTGTTTTCGTCTATGTCTATATCTATACCATAACTTTTTGTCCATGGTCCAAGTTCAACGTGCATTAAGTGTTATTTATATTCGGCCAAATTTGAAATATGCAGAATGATACTTAAGCTTCGGCGACTTAAAGAACTAATTTGGGTTTGACCAACATAATATTCTACAAGTCCTAAAAATAGTCAAACACTACAACATTTGCTAATTATTTGCTAGAAAATGTTATAAGCTTATTACATTACTCTTCAATCACATGATTTAAAAAGAGTAAGAAAATTAAATGCAAAAAATGAACAAAAGAAAATTATTTTAAATCAGTAAGAACAAAAAAAAAATGTCAAAATCATCGGTCCCTGATCTCCGGTGCCGGCACCCACCCGTTGTAATCAACTATTTAATTTCCGACCATCCTATATTTAACTCTATTCATTAAAGTTTAAACTCCAAAAATAACAAAAATAATTAAACGTCAGATGGCCCCCGGCAACAACAGTCAAATCTGAAACAATATGGTTACAAAACTTTATTAATAATATTATTATTATCCTTTATCATTAACCCCGAAATGACAGTCAAATAAAATAATCACAACAACATAAAAGTAATAAATAATAACATTAGTGATGATTTTAATGATATTAATTTTTGGGTTTCACATGTTTTATAAGCAAAGCTTGTGGTGTGGTGGACCTAACTCTTCACGCTGTCCCGAAAAAGACTCTTTTTTCACTCTTCCTTTTTCCCTTCACAGACTCTCTCATTCTCTCTACTCTGTTTTTTCTTTTGTTCTCTCTCAATCATAAACACTTATTTTTGGAAAATCAGAGAAAAAGGAAAAAAAAATTTGGAGGAAGAGATGGGAAATTGTCAGGCGGTTGATGCGGCGGCGTTGGTTCTGCAACATCCCGACGGTAAAATAGATAGATATTACGGTCCTGTCTCCGTCGCCGAAATCATGCGTATGTATCCTGGTCACTACGTTTCTCTTATTATTCCGTTGCCGGAGACGAATATTCCGGCGACTACAACGACGGAGACGGATGATAAGAGTCAGAGAAGGGTCGTGAGGTTCACGCGCGTGAAACTTCTCCGACCAACGGAGAATCTCGTACTTGGTCATGCTTACCGTCTCATCACTTCACAAGGTTTGGTTTTTTGAAATTTTTTGGAACTCTTTTTAGCTTATTTTTTGTTTGTTTCTTCTAATGGGGTTTTAATAGAATTTATGTTTGGTTTAATTCAGAGGTTATGAAGGTTCTAAGAGCAAAAAAGTATGCAAAGACAAAGAAGCATCAAAGTGAAACTACTAAAGAGACGAAGAAGCCATCAGTGGAGAAGAAGATTGCTGAAGAATCTGACAAGAATCAGAATCATCTGGTAAGGAACATTGACTCGAATTTTAGATATGGGTTTAGTAAAAGGATTAAGCTTTAATCAATTTTTAAAGTAATTAGATATGGATTTAACTAAAAGATGAAACTTTTCACTCTCTTCCTTGACTCAAACCCAAAAATTTAGTGTTACTTTAATGGGTTTTTTTCTTTCTTTTATTATGTACAGGAAACGAAAGAAGAGAAACAACGTTCAGTGTTAACGAGTTCAGCTTCGTCGAAATCAAAAACATGGAGGCCATCACTGCAGAGCATCTCTGAAGCTACGAGTTGATGTTTTGTTTTCGGTTTTGTTTACTTGAGGGACAAGAAACAGAGTCTCTGTGTTGAGAGAACATCAGAAGAAGAAGAGAGATATAAACTCTCCTCTCTGAATAAACTCGTTCCTTCTCTTGTGTTTCTCTCACAGGGGATGAAATTTTATAGATTAAAAATGTAAAAACGTCTGCAGAGATTAAGTACTGAGTCCCCTTTTTTTTGTTTTGTCTCGTCAATGTGTATATAAGTTCCTTAGATGAAAGAAAATTATAAAAACAGATGTTTTTGTTGGAACAGAGCTGTATTTTTAAATTTAATATGTTTAGACAAGTTCCTGGAATAAACTGTAGCAAGAGGATAAAATTCAAACACATTTGTTAAATGAGTCCAAAAACATTTGGTTTAGATGTCTGTGTGAAGTATAAATGGTTGTAAGAATTGCATTGAGTTGGAATGATCATTGGTAGGTAACACATCCTTTCAAGCATTTATGGGAAACCTATTTTAAAAAATCAAATAACTAAACTTATTTTGGATTATTGTGTTATGACCGAGAAACAGTAGACTTTTAAATTACTTGTATATGTGTTCTTTTGAATCGAAATCAAAGTGAATTAAAGTTGGGTTTTTTTTTTTTCTGTATTCTTCTTAAATTGTTTTTTATAGCAAATATGACAAATAAAAACCAAATAAATCAAGAATCAAACCAAAGGTTCAAAACCAAACCAAATTCAAAATGCTCTTTTATAAACTGATCAATTTTTAGTTTTTGTCAAAACTCGCAATAAACAAGCATAAAGAAATCCAACTCAATCTAGCCAATGCGTGGCTTTTAATGCTAACACATCCTTTTTTATTATCGAATTGCAAAATGACGAAAAAAAAAGTTATGAAATGACTTATTACAAAATTGCAGAATATAGTTTTCTAATACGATTGGATAAATATATAAAATAACAAAATATAATTATTTATAAATATATTTTTATTATATAATAAATATTAAAATATTAATAATTAGATTAACTAATTATAAAATAATATGATATATTGTAATTTTTTATAATTTATTTTTTAAAATAATAAAATATATAAAAATTTAAAAATATCGCAAATCTTAACAATAGAAATAATTTTATGTCACTAAATAATTTTTGTAGCACTAAGTTATTTATTTATTTTTTATTGAAATAATAAACATAATTAATTATATAATTTAATAATATAAATATTAATTTTGTAAATAATTTATTTAAAACATAATTTTCCTTTTAATGAAGATTTTTTTGTAAGAAAAAATTGTAATTCTGTAGATTTTACGTTTTTATATTATTCTGCAAATATTTTTTATTAACAAATAATTTGCATTTTTGTGTTTTCTCCATTTCGTCTGCAAGGTTTACCAAATAATAAATTTCATTTCTTGAATAGTGAAGTAGTGATTACAGTGTTCTACTCATATATTTGGACTGTATATCTTCTAGACAAATTATATAATCCACAATTTTAATGGAGAGTGAGAGAAATGGTTTTCTATTTATAGAACAAAACAAAACCAAAAAACGTAGGAATCATAAACAAATTTAAATTATAACCGGAAATGTTCTTGTCAAACCGAACAATTTAGACTAAACCGAAATAACCCTCTATCAGTTTACCAAGTGGTTGATCATAGAACCATATGATTCTACAGATGTTATATGATAAGCCAATCACACTTTTGGCCTTATCCAAAATCTTTTGTGGGTAAAATCGTGTCTTGTCATTAAGCCAAAATCTCTCTCTTGCTGTGTCTGTCCAGAGAGAAAATGGCCGTTTCAACAGTAACACTTCCCTGCTTCAAACTCCATCATCAACCTAACCTCCTCCTCCGCTGCAACAACTCATCTAACCAATCACTCCTCAGATTCCATTTTTCACCTCCAAAACCACTCTTGATCTCCTCACGCGACGGTTCTCGGCGATTGAAGGTCCTGCCGGAGACCATCACCGTCAAATTGGAAGAGGAGGAAGATAAAACCGTTGATCTTAGTCCTCCTGCCCCAATTAACACTAAGCTCTACTTTGGGAACTTGCCTTATAATGTAGACAGTGCAACTCTCGCAAAAATCATTCAAGATTTCGCTAATCCTGAGCTCGTCGAGGTTCTTTACAACAGAGACACAGGACAGAGTCGTGGATTCGCTTTTGTAACCATGAGCAATGTCGAAGACTGCAACATCATTATCGAAAACCTCGATGGAACTGTAAGTGAGAATAAAAGTTTTCAGCTTTAACAAAAAAACCTTACATTTCCGTTGAATTGTTGATTGGCTTTTGTCATCAGGAGTATCTTGGTCGGAATCTGAAGGTGAACTTTGCGGATAAACCAAAGCCTAACAAAGAACCTCTGTATCCAGAAACAGAGTACAAGCTGTTTGTTGGTAACTTGTCGTGGACAGTCACTTCTGAGTCATTAGCTGGAGCTTTTCGAGAGTGTGGAGATGTGGTTGGTGCTAGAGTTGTCTATGACGGAGATACAGGCAAATCTCGTGGCTATGGCTTTGTGTGTTACTCTTCCCAAGCGGAAATGGAAACAGCGGTTGAATCGCTCGATGGGTTTGAGCTGGAGGGTCGTGCGATTCGAGTAAACCTGGCTCAAGGGAAGAAATACTGATATGTCATCATACTATATACAACAACATTGTGGAATCATTTTGAAGCTTTTTTAAAACATTAGAACTATGTTTCAACTGAACTAATTAACTCAAAGATCAATAAAGTTTTATGCTTTAAGGTTTGGTAATAGTTAATCAGTACCAGTGCAATTCTTGAGGTCATTGTCCTCATGATCTTGTGCTCATTTCAGGGCTGCTCATGCGGCTTGTGGTCCTCAAAGTAATCACCTTTCGTTGAGAGTGTCTGCTATGTCGATGGAGGATATGGACCAAGAGTGTCCCCAAAATCTGTTAGGACATCACGATAGGACATATCAAAACATTAGAGACTTAAAAACCAATCACTAATGCAGAGACTCGGATGAACTACAGTACTATATTATGCCTCAAAAAGCTAGTCACAAACCATACTAGCTTTCCTAAACCAAACAGCTCCTTACAATCTCTCAGAATCAAAATATGTTTTATTGACAAGGTTCAGAACAAACAGCTCCTTACTCTAAGCCGGAGTATCATAATTCATAAGCAATCACCAAACCAAACCTCAAAGTTTAAGCAATTACATAATGATCTTTGACACATCTCTCAGATGAGAATTCGACAACAAAACACAATCAATATCTAAAAGTTATGTTCTTTCTCGCTAGAAAGGATGTGTCAATCCTTAAAACGGGCATGATTCGCAGAAACATTACCATCTACATATCACTCTAATTTAAGATGGTCTGAAAGAGTTTGAACATATAAGATACAGAACTCAAAATTATGATGACATCATCCTCTAATTCTTGAAGTTCATATCTCACATACCTCACAACTTCATCAAAAGGGTCTCAAGTCTCAACGAAAGGTCCATCTCCGTCTCCTAAATAAGTCCCATCAGTCGTTTCAAGTAAACAACATTGAAAAGCCATCAAATTTTCAAAATTCAGGAAAATATAGCTTAGGGGAAAAGAACGAAAGTCTCACCGTTTAAGCAGATTTGTAGACGAGGAAGAATGTGAAAGGGATCTTAACTTTGTTATTTCCCAATGGAGTATGTGGGAAGGAGATATGGAATAGGAAAGGTCAAGAGAGAGAACAGAAAATGTAAAGGAAAGTTAATGGGTGAAAATATAAGAAACCAGAAGTTGAGAGGCTAAAAAGTTAAGAAAAAAGGAAGCCTGTCAGACAGACGTGCGACCACTCCAGAGAGGTCAGACCTAACCAGATAGCGATCCTCTACAGCTCAGAGACTCCGAGGAGAATCGTGGCCGTTAATCACACTCAGATCGCACGGCCATTACTCATCAACCAGGTTTGAGGGCCAGTCTCCTTAGAAACCAAGGATACAGAGGTACGAACCTATAAAACAGATCCTGTTAAAATAGATTTGTAGACGAGGAAGAATGTGAAAGGGATCTTAACTTTGTTATTTCCCAATGGAGTATGTGGGAAGGAGATATGGAATAGGAAAGGTCAAGAGAGAGAACAGAAAATGTAAAGGAAAGTTAATGGGTGAAAATATAAGAAACCAGAAGTTGAGAGGCTAAAAAGTTAAGAAAAAAGGAAGCCTGTCAGACAGACGTGCGACCACTCCAGAGAGGTCAGACCTAACCAGATAGCGATCCTCTACAGCTCAGAGACTCCGAGGAGAATCGTGGCCGTTAATCACACTCAGATCGCACGGCCATTACTCATCAACCAGGTTTGAGGGCCAGTCTCCTTAGAAACCAAGGATACAGAGGTACGAACCTATAAAACAGATCCTGTTCAAGTAAGGTCGTAACCTAAAACTTCATCTCTCCGCTATATAAACAACATAACTTCTCTCTACGTTACCGATGTGGGACGAAAGTAAACAACTTCAGGTGCAGAAAATGTCGTCGTTTTGAAGCTCAGTGAACTAATGTCTAAAACGCCGCCGTCTCGCAGAAAACATAGTTCTTGATTAGAGAATTATGAAACTAAACAGAAGAAACAAAACCAGACTCATCATCAGTTACACCAATTGTATATATATATTTTAAAGACAAAAACGAAACAGAAACAGAATCTGGAATATGAAGTAGAGTTCCTTTTTAGCAAGCCTATACTTCTGCATATCGAATCAGGTAATCTAGTGGGACTCGGAAGAGAAGCCTAATCCTGCAAATCACTTTACTGTAACTCCATCTACGTGTAGTACCTGAAGACACAAATGTAAGAAAAGATATGATGCTACGATGGTCATGTCATGTGTATGTATGTACATGTTTTGATATATGTATGTGATAATACTGCTTTAAACATTGTAGCCATGTTTACCTCTCCTGCAAAGAAAAGATTCGGAACCAATTTACTCTCCATTGTCTTCAAAGAAATCTTGAAACAGTAAGAGACACTGTAAAATAAGATTTAGTAAGAAACGCCGAAAAAAGGATTGATTTAGGTTTCTAAAGAATGCAAACCTCGGATAAAGGAACTCTTCCTGCTGTCACAAACTCCTCTTTGTATTGACCCTTTTGCAGCAACATAACAAAACACAATGTCATCATCGTTATCATCTTGAGTAGTTTGATCAAATCTGATAAGTTTCATGTTTGATGTTATATACCTTTTCAGTGACTTGAAATGTACAATGTTTAAGAAGATCGGAAATGGAGCTCAATGAGTTATTTGACAATGAAGCCCACAAGGTGTCTCTTGAAGAACCCTGCTTGGTCATGAAGACAGTCAAGGACATTGGCATAAGATTAAGAGGTTTTACGATATGGAAAAACTATGAAAGATGGTTTGGTAAGAACCTCGCGGGATAGAATGTAACTCCATAATCTATTGACAAGACCGAACTGAGGAGGAAAGGAATTGAATACCTTATGCTTCTGCATTGAACAATGCTCAAGCTTTAAAAAAAACGTAAGAACTACTATATCATAGACAGTGGAAACAAACCATATATATAGAACGAATGTCAATAGATCAAACCTAAAATAAGAGCTAAAAAAAAACATATTTCTTTTGATGATGTTGGATCAGATTCGTAAACCTTGCAAGATTTTCTTTACCTGGACTCTATCATTCCTTGCCTTGGCTCGAGCAATCATGGCTTTGGTTTGGGTAATTTTTGATTAAAGGTTAGCTCCAATTTTCTCCATCTTTTGCATTCAAACTTGTAAAGCCATCTTCCTAAGGCGATGAGGTTGGCCTCTCACGAAGTTTTCATATCCAAACTCCAACTGTCCAGACCCGTTGACTCTTTCAAATCCGCGATACTGAAGCTCTAAGACAAAGTGAAGGTAGTTTCTGCCCAATCCAACGTATTTCGGGAGAAACTCTTTGCAGAGCTTTTTGAGATCCCAAACGATGGAAGTGTTGTTGCTTTAGCTCCAAGAGATGATTGGATCCAACGAACTATCATCCACAATCTTGTATATTCTGATGTAGAAAGAATGCAATCCTTTCGGAAAACTGTGAGTCATCATCGTCGCTATGGAAACCCTAGATTCACCAGAAAATGAAAGACTGAGAGGAATCGCTGTTCCGGGATTTTTATCAAACCGCGAATAGTCGGAAGCAGAAGCAAGCGATTTTCGATTAAGGTTTTAAGGATTGTCAGGAAACGTAAACCAGAGAGTGAGGGCGAGAGAGAAGAGAAAAGAAAATCAGATATTGGCTTTCAGGGGAAATATGTAGCATATATAAAGACGGCCGTGGAAGTTACACTTCGCCCATTCTTCGTCTGCTGGGCTTTACCCTTAGGCCCATAATTAACCGGGCCCAATTAAATACGGTGTTTCATAAGTTATTAGGCTATCATTAAATGGTTCATAACTATGAATATTATTTTTTATTAAGTTAATGTTTTAAAATTCATACTATTATATTAGGAACACTTAAACTAATTTGTTATATTACATGAAATTCTATTAGTTTTTTTTTTGTTTTTTCTAAAAAATTATTAATGATAGTTTAGTTGTTCGTTAATACAAATAATTAATTTTCATTTTTTTTATTTAATTCTTATATGTATATATGACCAAACACATTAGTTTCAAATATTTCTAGATTAGTTTAATTCTAATTACCAAATACATTTAAATAATTTTAAATTTTCCATTAATAATTATTTCGAAAATTCTTATTAATCTTAAAATTAATTACACCCAAATTTATATAAACGAAATGAAAATTATAATTACTATATATATGATTAAATTATAAAAATTTACACAATATAAAAAACTTTGCAAAAAAATATAACAAAAAATATTTATCATATATTTATTATTATGTAACAATATAATAGGCCAAACACATATGTTTATAAATAAATAGTAATTATAGTTACTATAAATATATATAACTAAATTATATACATTTTGTAAATTTTTTTTACAAAAACAAAATCATATTCTTATTATTATGCAATAATATAACCAAATATATATGTTTGTAGAAAAAATAAACTAAGACATCATTTTTATGAATATTTATATATTATTCGTTATATGTTTAGTGCAATCGATGAAATTTAAAAGCACCACTAGATGTTGGACCTGCGCGCCCGCGCAGGTATATGATTCTTGAAGTAAATTTATAAATGTTTAAATTATGTAGTATAAGGAGATTTATATATTATGTTATAAGATAATCTGTTTAAATTATGTAGCACAGCTTTATTTTGAGAGAATTAATAGTCTGTTTTTCATATGTGTATAGAAAAGCTAATTGTTTTTTTTTTGTTAACAGAAAAGCTAATTGTCTTGCTGATGGATTAGCTAACTCTGCTTTTTTCCTTCCTTTAGGTGTCTAGTTTTTAGATTCGGTTCCACCTAGCTTAGTTTCGATTTTCAGTTATGATATGATCGGTTCTGCGCGCCCAAGAAGAGTTTGTGTGTAGCTAGTTTTTATGTTTTGAATAAAATCAGGAGACAGTGTCTCCCCCTCCCTCCTACCAAAAAACTGTATTTATATTAATAAAAATTGTTTATTTATGTGTTATAAGGATTAAAATTAAATTTTGTAAATACAAAATATAAAATTAAAAATAAGATAATATAAGTTACGTGCAACTAATTCAATATTGTAGACACACGAGTTATTATTGTAAAATATGATAATATGTTATTGGTTTTATATGAAACTAGATGACTGCCTGCGCATTGCGCATACCAATGCTGTTATAGATATTTAGAGATATAGAACACAAACATCAGCCCAAATATCCATAACATTAAATGTAAGTTCATGTAGTACAGCCTATTGCCTACCTTGTTGAGCAAGGATGCTTTCTTGAGTAACTCAGAGACATACTCGGGATTGAAAAAAATTATGATCCCGCTGAAATCATCAGAGGAAGGCTCTTACAGAAAGTTAATAATGATGTTTACTTGGTTGGTGAACTGAATGGAAAGAGAATAAGAGAAGAAAAAAAAGAGAAATATTGTGAGGATTGTTACTTATTTAAGTGCGATTGTGAATTCACTATGAACTCCATAATTAACAGGTATTATCATATTAATAGGTATAATCTATTTTACTTTCATCTTAAACATATGACACCATACATCTGACCTATACTCAGTCGTTAGGTTATGTATTTTCAAATGCCTTGTAATCTATGACCACTTAGGGTTACATGTAATAGTAATGAAAAAATCCGGAAAAGCGTACTACTTGCAAGTTCTGCAACATATACTTTAGACCTCCAGTAAAAGATGTCAGTATTATGATTCGCTGACCCTCACCGGGTAGATCGCAAACTCTCTTATCAACTTTCTCTTTTATGGAAAAATAACTCTTTGAGTGCAGCTTCTGTTGGTTCAACCACAAATATTGTTATCAATTAGTTTCTATCATTGTGAAGGCATCTACTAAAAACTTCTGGTACAATCACCCACACATAAAAATTATAGGTAATTCCCATGCTTATCTTAGATGCGGAAAGCAAAACATTCACGCATTATAATTGTTCTCTTCCCTCTAGCAATATCAATAAAATCAATATCAATGCCTAACCTAAAACCATCCTCACAATAAGAAATTATCAAAGGATATTGTAGGGGAAAATAAGTTGGATGTAACTCGCTAATACACTTCAATTCCCTGATTTAGTCTCTAAAATTATCATGTGTGTCCACCCCTATATTAAAATCATTTTGTATCAAAGTTGCAACCTCATTTGCTGTAGGAAGGTTGTTAGTTCATCCATCAGATTCTCTATCACACGACAACACTATTCAGAGATTCACAAAATCAACCTTTTATTTATCTTTTGCTGTTCAAAACGCTCTCACATGAAAATTATGCCTATCCAACATATTCTGAAGCTTCAAAACTATGGTTTCTCTTAATTTTTCACTGTCTCCGGTTCTCCTGTTATTCAAAAAATAATAATTTAATAGTGAAAGACAGCATAAATAAATCATTCATGGAAAATATATGTATTACTCGTATGCATCTATCCGATTGTAAATCTCATTTTCTGTGTCATATGTATAAAGTTGGAGAAACGCCGGTGATTCACCATCCCAATGTAGTATATCACATATACCAAATACGGACCTTTGCCAGAATGATCATTATTTCCACCAAGAGAAGTGAACGAATACATCATGTTATAGGTTCTTATAATTTCCCGAAAATGTTTTCTTATTTCATTATTGTTGTATATGAAAGAAAGCAATGTGTTTGGTGGAGCTTTGAGTCGAAGTAGATTTATTTTTTCTTGCCCGCAACACAATGAAAAGATTAGTTTAAACCTAACCGCATCCTTGTTCAATCTTTTCCCTAACCACATAAAAGCTTTGCAAGGACCACATGTATATATAGACTGGATCACTGTCATTGTATTAGCCTTAAAAATCTAAAACACAAAAAACACAAAATAAAATACGAAAAAGGATATTGAAATAGCTCTCATCACGAAAATCAAACACGACACTCCTGCAGCGAACAATCCCTTGCCACCCGAAACATTATCCAGTGGATTAAATTCTTCTACATGAAGAACTTTACCAACTAAATATGCAAGAAAGACGAAACCAAAACTAAAATGTGCGATATATAATATTGAAACACTCTAAATATAAATTAAAAGAACATAATAATAACTGAAAATCGTAGAACATAACTAATACCAACTAAGTAATCGATGTCATGATGAACACTATCCAAAATCCGTTTAAAAGTAACAAAGTAAATAAAAACTGTAGGCATCTTAAAGTAGTCTTACAGACAAACATCAACGATGTAAACTGTATCTTGAATCCATGAGAAGTTAACCGCAGAAAACCAACTTGTGGAAACACAGCAAACTCGTGTATGGTGACCCACACATCATGTGTAACTATAGACACAAACGTATCATACAAATCATGATCGATTACCGCCTCAACCTTCTCATCCTAGACATACAAATCCAATCTTCATCATGATATCCGTTCCCATATCCTAATCACAAAACCAAAACAAAATAGAAGTCGATGAGAAACTTACATGTCTATCGACCAAGATCAAACCTAATTCCCTCAAACCACTCATAGAAGCGTGATCATAGATTGGAAGGATTTTCACATAAACACTACCATTAGAACATGTAGTACTAAGAGCCGACAAAGGAATATCTATGGTAGACCGGCGTTGAGGAAACAAACCCGATATACCGGCAACAATATTAGCTACCAAATCAGGCTCGTCGTCACCATTATTACACTCAATATTATCATCATCATAACCAACGTCATACTCATAATCATCACTACTACGCTTATCATCGTCATCATCACACTCGTAGCCTCACACCTACATATTTTACACGTTAAAATTTTTTTTTATTAAAACATGAAAACATGAAAACATGGATACGATATAAATCAAATTAAACACTCTAAAAAAAGTATTCGCGTACAATCCATAAACAAAATTTAGACATACTAAAAAGAATTACCAATAAATAAAATAATACATAACTTCGCCCGAAAAGAAGATCGTAAACCTGAAAATACACCAAAATCATTAACCTGAAAGTCAACAACAAATCAAATTCGCTTAAATAAAACTATAAAACAAACCTTCTTTAATTTTTAAATCGATGAAGACGTAAGGAACACTGTAACACCCATCCGGTCGAAATCACAGGAGACCATAGCTACGAAGAAGTTAGATTTAAACTCTGATCCACTGTCCAAACAGATCGTTAAATTCTCGTGAGTGAAACCTAGACAAATAATAACATACAAACTCAGAACGATTGCAAAAAATCACCAAGATCGTTAAATTCTCGTGAGTGAAACCTAGACAAATAATAACATACAAACTTAGAACGATTGCAAAAAATCACTAAGATCGTTATATATTGAGCGAACGATCATAAAAGAATCAAACAACACCGAGCTTACACAATGACATATCGACCAACTCGCATACCACCGCAACTCTCGACATCATATTAGGGGAGGGGATTAAGGCTTTTATTAGATATATTAGGGTTGGCCAAATAATAATTAGGTTTCACCTAAAACTATTAACAATGTTTGAAGTACGCTAATGTTAATTATTATCTAAAACTATTTTTGTTTACGGTTATCAGATTGGATTTAGATTTAATCAAGTAGTTGTGGTTTTTACTAAAGTTAGTTATATGTAATATTTAGTGAGAGTAATGAAAAAATTTCAATTAATAATATAATATTTTTATGCTAATTATTTTTTAATAAACTGTATATTCTTATGATATAAATTATAATATGAAAAATCTAGGTTTTAGAAAACGAAAATTAAAAATTAAAGTATATTAATTTGTTAATTTCATTAAGGGTAAATAAAGTAAACTCACATGAGGGATAAAAGGTAATCAACCATCTGTTTTTTTCTTCTTCATTTCTATTATCTGTTTTTTTTTTCTGTTTTTCTTCTCTTCTTTTTTCTCCGTTCTTCTTCTTTTTTTTTCTCTCCTCCTTCTCCTTCTCCGTTCTTCTTCTCCCTCTTTCTCTTCTATGTTTTTCTTCTTCCCCCTTATTTTTCTTCCTCTTTATCACCATTCTTTTTCTTCATCATTTTTTTTTCTGCATTTTTCTTCTTTCTCTACGTCCTTCTTATATTTCGTTCTTTTTCTCCTTCATTTTTTTTTCTGTTCTTCTTCTTCTTCTTCTCTATCCTTCCTCTTCTTCATGTATGTTTTCTGTTTTTCGTTTTTTCTCTTTCATCTTTTTTCTTTCTTTCTATGCTCTTCTCCTCTTATCCGTTCTTTTTCTTCTTCATCTTCTATGTTCTTTTCTCTTTTTGTATGTTTTTTTTCCTTCTTGTTGTTTTTCTTTTTCTTTCTATTTTTAAACAAATAATTTATCCATATTAACTAATTTGCTCATGTTTTACTTTATTTTTGTTTTCCAAACCCAACTTCTATATTTAAAGATATAATATATTACTGATTTTATATATAACTTGTGTTCTTATATTGTAGTCAATTTTTTACAGGTTTGAATATTTAGTGGTAATATTTTAACCATAATATTATTTTTATTTAGAAATATTTATCTCATATGATAAAAACATATTTAATTTTTTTTAATATGAATACATCTTGATGATGATGCTTTTAAATTTAAAATTAATTTAATCAAAATTTAATTTAATATTAGATTGAACTAAACATATAACAAATAATATATAATTATTCTTAAAAATTAGGTTTTATTTTATTTTCCTATAAATATATATGTTTGGTTATATTATTGCATAATAATAAGAATATGATTTTTGTTTTTCAAATAATTTTTTTGTGATTTTTCTTTTATATTGTGTAAATGTATATAATTAATTATATTAATTATAATTTTTATTTTCTTATATTGTTACATAATAATAAATATTTGAAAAATATTATTTGTTATTTTTTGTAAAACTTTTTCAAATTGTATAAATGCTTATAATTTAATCTTATACATATATAGTAATTATAATTATAATTTTGTTTTATATAAACTTAGATGTAATTAATTCTTAGATTAAATAGAATTTTCGAAATAACTATTTATAAAAAATTTGAAATTAATTAAATGTGTTTGGTAATTGGAGTTAAACTAATCAAAAGAATATGGGATACTTGCAAAAATGACCTAAAATTTGATTTGAATTGTAAATCTAACCCACAAAAATCACCTTCCCAACATTTGCCATTTTGTGTCCAAACAATCCCTCATAGTTTCAGTTATTCACGAAATTGCCATTGTTTTTAATTAATTTTATTTATTTTCGGAAATTCAATTGACCAACTAATCCTCATCTTCCTCACTTATTTACGAAAATGTCATCATCATCAATTCACCCAACCACCATTTTCAACCAATTTTAAAGCTTTAATGGTGGCAAAAACCCATTTTTGAGTTTGTTGAGCTCATTATTTTCCCTTTAAGCTTCTATTCTTCCATTTTCTCTCTATTTTCTTCCTAAAAACTCTATAATTTGTCTATTAAAAAGTTGAAGTTCATAAAAATTTCTATATTCCGGCGATTTGGTTGTTTGTTGCGGTTGTGCTTCTTTCATTGTGGCTAGGATCGAAGATCTTGACCAGAAAAGAAGCTAAAGGCGAGTGGTAAGTCGGATTTTCAGTCAATTTTGGTGTTTTTTAGTTCTGGGCTCCGAAAGTAGACTTCACTCGGTCCGAATGAAGTCTACTAGTCAACGCCCAGGTTAGTTTTGCAATTGACCGCATGAAAAAGTAGACTTCTTTTGGTCCGAATGAAGTCTACTCCATTTCCTTTGATAACAAAAAAAAATAGAGTAGACTTCTCGAGTAGACTTCTTTAGAAGCAGGTCATTTTTGCAATTGACCAACCTTTGACTTTTCAGAGTAGACTTCTCTATGAAAAGTAGACTTCTCAGAGAAGTCTACTTACGGAAGTAGACTTCTCCGAGAAGTCTACTTTAGAAAGTAGACTTCTCGTAGGTCATTTTTGCAATTGACCAAAAAGTCAAATATTTTGCAATTGCAAAAATGACCTGCGAGAAGTCTACTTACGAAAGTAGACTTCTCCGAGAAGTTTACTTTTCATAGAGAAGTCTACTAATATTTTGGCAATTGCAAAACTAACCTGCGAGAAGTCTACTTTTATCCGAGAAGTCTACTTTTCTTGTTTTTTAAAAAAAAATCATTTATATACAATATATAACGAATTTTTATGATTTTCGTGATCCTAAGCTTCTGTTATTAAGTTTTCTTGCTTATGTATAAGTTTTGCATGTTTATATTTTATAGGTATAGTCGAATGAGTTTTCATGTTTTATATAATACTTAGCTTATTAAGAGTAGACTTCTTAGTCTACTATAGAAGTCTACTAAGTAGACTTCATTCGACTTACCGAGAAGTCTACTTATGCAACGTTGATGTCTAATGTGGTTTGGATTTGGTTTTTTTTTTCACAGAGAATAGTTCACATACCCGCTGTTTATGGAGAATGGGTTAAGACTGAATCAGTTTGGCAGTTCGAGGTGGATAATAACAAAGGAGTACGGATGTTGTTCTTAAGAGATGGTTGCACACATGTTGAGCTTCTTGGAATGGTGCAAGAGGATTATATGCTGGAAAAGGAAACAAAGGTGGAGTTATCCTATCCCTTACCACCTCAGATGCTTCAACATATGCCTCCTGATTCTCCGCCTATGTATGTCACAAATGATAGACATGTTCAGAGCTTGATTGAGTTAAGTAAGATGCATGGTGTTCGCCTTTGTGTTTCGAGTAGGATAGTGGACCATGAGAATGATGATGTGGATGGACATGCGGATACGTGCTCTGATGCTGAAGAAGATTGGGATGAAGACGCTGAAGATTAGGATGAAAACGTTAAAAATGAGGATGAAGCTGATAGTTTGAATAAAGATGAAGTTAATCAGAATATGAAAGAAAAGTATGATGACTCAGATGTGGATTACAGTGAGTACGGGAAAGTTAAAGATGAGGATGAAGTTGAGGGTGTAAGAGAGCGTTGTGGTGGTTTTGATCGACTGGATAGTAGTTGGTCGTCTAAAATCTTTGTTAATCAGAGTTTTCCTAGCAAGGAGAAGCTTGTATCTGAGTTGCGATTGATGACAGTTATGAAGAGATTTGCTTTCAAAGTATATAAGTCTACAACGTCTTTGTTTGTAGCAAAATGTTCAGTCAAAGGATGCGTTTGGATGGTTAGACCGGGTGTGAAGAACGAAGCAAACACATTCTGGGTGACAAAGTATCTGAAAGATCATACTTGTTCTGTGATAGACCAGTCAGCTCATCGTAGACGTTGTACACCTAAGTACATTGGGGCTCTGTTTGTGGAACGAGTTGGCATAATCGATGGAATTGTGCCAAAGCATATCAGAGATTCTATGAAGGTGATGTTTGGTCTAAACCTCAGTTACACCACATCTTATAGAGCTTTGATATATGCCCAACAATTGGTGAGAGGAACAGCAGAAGATGGATATGAGAAGCTGCCTTCTTATTTGCGTCAAATTGAGAGAGCTAATCCGGGAAGTGTCACAGACCTTGTATGCGATGAGATGGATCGATTTAAGTACCTCTTTATTTCATTTGGAGCTTCCATAGCTGGTTTTAAGTACTTGAGGCGAGTGATTGTTGTAGATGGGACTCATCTAACTGGGAAGTATAGAGGTGTTTTGCTAGTGGCAGCCGCACAGGATGGTAACTTTCAGATATTTCTTTTGGCTTTTGGAATTGTGGATTCTGAGTGTAATGATTCATGGAATTGGTTTTTCACCAAATTGAGTAGATGTTTCTCAGATGGGTATCCGCTTGTCCTAGTTTCTGACCGGCACGACTCCATAGCTGATGCATTTAAGAATGCCATACCATGGGCAACACGAGGTATATGTTACTATCATCTGCAGCAAAACATTGTGACTAAGTTTCACGGGAAGCAACTCATGTACTTGGTGAAAGGTGCTGCATATGCACATACGACTTACGATTATAATCGATACATAGACGCAATCCGAGAGGTAAACCCCAGACTTGCTCAATATTTGAAGACTGCGGACCCGAGGTTATGGTCACGAGTCCATTTCCCGGGAGACAGGTACAACATAAAGACTAGCAACATCGCATAATCGATCAATGCGGCTGTTAAGGAAGCCAAAGGGTTTCCCATCACATTTCTGTTAGAGTTTATAAGAACAAAGCTCGGGAGATGGTATCATAAAAGGCGTGAAGATGCTCTAAGTCTCACAACGAGCCATACCCGTGGAGTAGAGTATCTATTGGCAATTCGAGAATATGAGGCAGGAGATTTGAAGGCAGAACCCATTGATGGCTGGCGTTTCTTTGTTAAGGGTGGAGCACGAGATTGTATTGTTGATTTGCAACAAAGGAAGTGTTTTTGTGGTGTGTATGATGTTGAAAAAATCCCTTGCTCACATGTTATTGCAGCGGCAGAAGAGGCCAACGTGAAACTGTCAACACTTGTGTGTCCATCTTACTCACGGGAATCCTTATATGCGGCCTACTCCCATCCCATTAACCCGCCTAGTTCTGATGAAAATGATGTCAAGAAGGAACCATGTGGTGTTCCAGTCATAAAGATTCCTCCTGGAAGAAAGAAAAAATCTAGATGGAAAACTTGGCTAGAAATGTCTAGGAAGAAAGGCACAAGACCAAGAAAGATGCATAAGCAATACAGTTGCTCCAAGTGCAAGCAACCTGGTCATACTCGCCCCTATTGTGTAAGTTAATATTTACATTGTACTTAGTGTGTTTTGTTTTATCTCATGCCAAGTCGTTATGTAGTCTAACTTCAATAAAATCATATGTAGAGATTCGATGATGGTGCTGATTGAATCTGAACAAGTCGAGAAGTCTACTTGACACAAGAGAAGTCTACTAGGTTGTCAAGATATGTAATATAAATGGGGAGAAATGTCCCTCTGAATCATCATTAAGTTATGTATTATTATTATCTTTAAGAAGTCTACTCGAGTCTAGAGAAGTCTACTTGATAAGAAGTCTACTCGTGACACGAGAAGTCTACTAGGTTGTCAAGATATATAATATAAATGGGGGAAATGTCCCTCTGAATCATCATTAAGTTATGTATTATTATTGTCTTTAAGAAGTCTACTCGAGTCTAGAGAAGTCTACTTGATAAGAAGTCTACTCGTGACACGAGAAGTCTACTCGTGACGAGAGAAGTCTACTCCATAAATTCAGCAACCCAAGAATTCAACACAATCCATGTTACATGTTAACCTACGGTTACATATTCTGTTCTTTGACGGGTTACACCAAAAACTTTCTAACCACATCAACCAGATACACCAAAAAAGTAGTTCGTTAAAAATAATACACGAGAGAAGAGAAGTCAGGTGCCTTCGTATAACCCCATATTCGTCCAGTCCTGGTTTGGAGGTCCGTGGCACTTGGTCTCCTGGTGTATATCAACCACAAGTTTCTGTCTGATAACTTTCATGTTGGCGGGACACAGTGACAGAGGAAATGGCAGTCCAAGAGCATGATATTCAATAAACTTAAGGCAATAAACTCCACAATCACCACCTGGCCCTTGCTGTGGCACCTCCTTTGCTTCTAGCCGTGTATGCGTGAAAGCGTCATATGGAAACTTGTATTTATCTTCTCGGATAGCCATTTCCCGAAGCAGATAAGGCAGCATGACTGCAAGAGGCTCAACTGCTTTCGCTATTTCCGCAGCGCTAGAATGATGAACGAGACTGTCCCAAATGAGAATGTGCCTCTGAGGTATAGAGATACACAGAGCAACCCAATGATCATCCTTTACATTCAAGGGCGTGTATATGTCATCGACGTCCACCCCCCATGTCTTGCCTGTTTTGCAGTACACTGGTGTCTCACCGGTGTAATAATCAAAGGCACCAGGCGGCAGTTGTCTACCTGAGCCATCGGGATTCGGTTCGGTGGCAAGAAAATCCGCGTACTTGGTACGCCACATCATGCTCAAAATTGTATCAAGTAAGCAGATACAATCACTCCTAAACCATTGTGGATGTTCCATGAATCGATGTCTCAGCAGGTTGATGACAGCATCCATGTGCTACATAGCCAAATAGGGAAGTTAAGAAAGTCAGAAACAAAAGTCAAGAAACAGAAGTCTACTCGAGAAGAAGCCTACTAGAGAGAAGTCTACTCGAGAAGAAGTCTACTCGAGAAGAAGTCTACTCGAGAGAAGTCTACTCGAGAAAAAGTCTACTCGAGAAAAAGTCTACTCGAGAGAAGTCTACTCGAGAAAAAGTCTACTCGAGAGAAGTCTACTCGCGAAGAAGTCTACTCGATAAGATGTCTACTCGAGAGAAAGACTACTCGAGAGAAAGACTACTCGAGAGAAAGACTAACCGTATCTGCGAGCCATTGTTGTGGCGTCCTCAGCAGCCACCACCAGTGGTTTACTGGGTACTTCTTAGCATGTCTACTCGGCCAATTTCTGCAGATAACATTAGTACATAATCATCAGACTTTAATTAGTACACAATCACAAGACTCACAACTTGTTTTATACAGAGAACTTACGGAAGACGTTTGAAAAACTCAGTTACAGCTTTATTCTTCGCTGCATCAATGAGTGCAAAAGGATCATATCCAGCGCCTAGTCTAGACAACCTCCTTGTCTTCTCGGAGGTCTTGGCTCGTGACAAAATTTGTGCCGCGACCTTCTTTGACTGCTGTTTCCTTAACTGCACCTCCAAATCCTCTTTCGTTTGTTTCCGCGACTCGACAAATACGACACTATCCACGTCCTCGCGGTTGACACTCTAACATGGTTTTTTCTGAAATAATGCATTATACATGTTACTGAGAAGAACAACATGACAAAATAAACGGTTTTATTTATTGGAATTTATTAAAGTAAACGAAACATAAGTCAGATTACACAGTACAGGTACAAATTTTTGAAAACATACAAAAATAGAAAAACATCTAGTTCTTTTTGGAAGACCTCGCTCTTGCCCTAGTAAGCCTAAGAACTGGACTCAACGAAGGAATAGCAGGCTTAGCAGTCTTAGAAGTCTTTTTAGTAGATTTGAGAGAGGGATCGGTACTAACCCGACCATCGTTTGACTTGACATACTCCTCATCCTTTGGCTCTTTCATCTTGGCAACAGTATGCTCCACGGCGACAACCTTTTCAGAGAGGAGGTCCAACTTCTTATCGAAGGCCTCAAACCCAGCCTTTATTTCCCCAGACAATGTTCTGCAACATTCTGAGAAATGTTGCTTCATCGCCTAAGCAAGACTCTTCAAATCCTCCTCTTATATGGCAGCAGGAGGCACTGGACAAGTCTTCTTCATGCTCCCATCGTCTGGGTCAACACGGCTTTCATCATCTTTAACTTTCCTTTTTTGGCCCTTTGTGGCCTCTAACTTCTTAACCCCTCTGGACCGCCAATGACTAGGCTTCCACTTCCAACGACCACCACCAAACTCCCCAAACATGGCTCCCACAACGTTCTCGAAAAGGACATCGTCTACCTCATCATCCCAGGTAGGGAACATTTCCTCCCGTTCCTTGACACAAAAGTTGTTGAAGCTAACCTGCAAACAATTGGAATATATATGTTACAGAGGTCTACGCAAAGAATTATACTCGAGAGAAGTCTACTCGATACGAGGAGAAGTCTACTCGATAAGGGGAGAAGTCTACTCGAGACGAGGAGAAGTCTACTCGAGACGAGGATAAGTCTACTCGAGACGAGGAGAAGTCTACTCGAGACGAGGAGAAGTCTACTCGAGACGAGGAGAAGTCTACTCGAGACGAGGAGAAGTCTACTCGAGACGAGGAGAAGTCTACTCGAGACGAGGAGAAGTCTACTCGAGACGAGGAGAAGTCTACTCGAGAAGTAAATATAGTTTAGGATTACCTGTTTCAACATAGCTTCTTTGATATATTTTCGTCCTCGGCAACCGTTGAAAGCCAGCACCGGTGGAGTTGGGTTGTCGGGAAGAGGATTTCCGTAATGCCTCCCAAAATCTGGCATAGCATAATACGCCCAAACTTGGAGCACTTCGGCAAACCCATAGAGAGTAACAGTCTTCGTCAAATCAGCTCTTTTGACAGACTCTATGAGGGTCTTGAAAGCCACTCTTCCCCACGGGTAATTTGCAAATGCCTCGACATCCATAACTAGCCTGGCATAGTTCAACCGTGTGGGTGAATCCATCTTCCTTGCCTCGATAAATCCAGCGAAGATGGATAAATATCCTAGCATAAGCTTCTCATCCCTTGTCCACTCCCCAGCACGCTTACATGCTTCAGTAAGTTCATCAACGGTGGGGCCAACATCTATACTAACGCCAAGCTTCTCCCAGAAATATTTCATCTCAGGAGTAACTTCTGCTTCCTCCAGTTCCTCAACATCCTCGCAGTTGAGACCGGTGAGTTGTTCAAACTCATTGAGTGAAAACCGAAGTGGAGTTGCATTTATGAGACTCCATATCTCATACTTCTTCTTGCAGTCCAGCTGAAAACCCGAGTATAAACTGCACCACCCTCGACGTCCAGCCAAAATTCAGTTTGTAAAACTTTAGAAAAACACCAAGCCTTGATTCCAAAAGCTCTTCCCATATATCTGCTTCCAGTACTGCTTCCAATGCAGGAAACAACTTCCTACTGTTGCTGTAGTAGGCTATACTTTTCCCAGGTTGGGGCTCCTCATCCTTTGTGAATAATCTCCTTGGAAACTTGGGCTGCTTCTCCATCCTGCAAAACCAAAGATGACATAAATATGTAAGAAATATATAATTATTAGCAAATGGCAGAAGTCTAGTTCAGAAAGAAGTCTACTTTTCTCCGAGAAGTCTACTCGCGAAAAAGTCTACTCGAGAAGAAGTCTACTTAGAGAAGTCTACTCGAAAGAGAAGTCTACTCGAGAAGAAGTCTACTTAGAGAAGTATACTCGAAAGAGAAGTCTACTCGAGAAGAAGTCTACTCGAAAGAGAAGTCTACTCGAAAGCGAAGTCTACTCTAGAGAAGTCTACTTATACGAATTCTAAAATAAATCACTAGTTACATAAATTACCTTTGCGAACACTGAAATCCGGCGGAGACAACCAACAGCGTCGTCGACATCTGTAAATCCAAACAAAAAATTTCCAAATTAGCGGTGGCGATGATATCTAGGGCAAAAAATTGAATCTAACAGATGCCGGACAAAGAGAAATGAGGACAGAATTACCAGCAGTAACAAGGCGACAAGGCGACAAGGCAACAAAGGCGGCGATGAAAAGAGATGAACGAAATCGATTAAGGTCTATATACAGATAAAGAGATATACAGAAGTGATAGATCTGAGAAAGGAGAACAGAGATTACCTCTGTTGACAATTTACAAACGGTGGTGATGAGTTGAAGCAGCGGCGGCGACGACGGTATGAACGGCGACAGAAATGGCGAAAGAAATCGCCCAAACGCTGGTTACGAGTCGAGAGAAACTAGGGTTTGTGGAATGGGTTACTTTCTGGTAAAAATAAAATATATAGGCCGGTTAAAAATGGGTTAGTAATATTATTCGGTTCAGTGATTATTTTTATTTTACTCGGACATAACCGGTCAAAGAAGTCTACTAGATAGAAGTCTACTTTGGTTCGAGACGTCTACTCGAGAGAAGTCTACTTCGGTCCGAGAAGTCTACTTAACCCTAAACCCTAAATCAATTTTTTTTAATTAAAACTTATATGAAAATATTAATTACTTACCATATTGACAAGTCATAGTTAAAATAACAAATATATGAACCATGATTCATTAACTGAACCATAAACTATGATTCATATAAAATTTGTGCAAACCCTAAGAATTACACTCTTATACCCTAAACCCTAAACCTCAACCCTAACCCTTTAGATTTGTATACTTATGAAACTTATAAATTGATTCATTTTCATGATTTTTTTTATACAAATGCTAAATGTATCTTTTTTAATTATGTATATAATGTTTTTACCAAATTATTTTTCATAATTTTTAAAATTAGTGGTAAAGAAATTAAAATAAAGTAGACTTCTCCAAGAAGTCTACTCCTGAAAAGTCTACTTTAGAATCCGAGAAGTCTACTTAGTATTGATTTCTAACCTAATTTATCTATGATTATTTAAATTAATTATTTTGTGTCAAATTTTATTTTTAATAGGTGTAAAAAGTATATGTTTTTGTTATTTTGATAATTTTTTCACCAAATTATTTTTCATAATTTTTTTAATTAATGGTAAAGACATTATTCCAGAGTAGACTTCTCGACTTCTCGGAGAAGTCTACTCGAGAAGTCTACTCGAGCTCAAGTAGACTTCTCGGGGATAAAATAGTCATTGCGGCGAGCGTTTTTTGTTTGGTCAGAAGGGATAATATTGTAATTTCACTACCCCTGTGAGTTATTTTTGTCAAACATGCAATAGGGGGTCTAGTTTTGTAATTCAAATCAAGTTTTGAGTCATACAGCAATTCCCCCAAAGAATATTTGAAAATTAATGTGTTTGGTAATATGAATATAATAATTAAATAAAGACAAAGAAAATGAATATTAATTGGTTGTATTAACAAATGACTAAACTACTATTAATGAAATTCTAAGGAAAATGTTAAAATGCAATGGTATTTCATGTAATATAACACATGAAATGTGTATAAACATTGAAGTGATCCTGTTTTAATTGTATGAATGATTAATTAACAGTAAATGATAATAACCATAAAATCTAATTCAATTATATCTAGTTCTATCAAATATCTAATTAATCTATTGCACTAAATATTATGACATTTTTATTAATACTCGATCGCTAAAATTATCGAGCAAGCTTCCCAAATAAAAATTAAAATATTTTTAATTGAGAAACAGTATCTGCATACATTTAAAGCATATTCTAAAAAACATGGATTATAGCATATTGTCAAAAACATTCTAAACAATATTGATAATTTTTTTATTGTAGATGCAATAACATATTGATAGGAAAAAGTCTGTAAATTAATAAAAGATTCTTATTATTCACAATTAACAAAATAAAAACTATTTATTATAATATTATTTCAACAAATTATGAGGGAAATGAAAATAAAACTCACATTATCTCATTTTCTCTAATTTGTTTTGGCTAAAATTGTTCTCTATTTAGATTTTCTAAAAGAAATGTCTTTGCAAACTCAACATTTTTTAGTCGAAATTAATTTTATATGTTAATTTTTTTTCCAGTTTGTTTACTATGTATATTATTACTATGTTTTTTCTTTTTAGCTTTTTATTTATCAATTTTTGTTTGAGAAAGAAGTAAAAGAAGAACAAATAAAAAGGAGAAAAAGAAGGAGGGGAATAGGAGAAGGGATGGATGAGTAGAATAGTGGATGAAAAAGAATAGCAATAGAGAAGAAGAAGGAGAAAAAAGAAGAAGAGAAAAACATGAGAATAAGTGATGAAGAAGAAGAAGAAGAAGGAAAAGAAAGGATAATAAGAAGGGATGAAAAAGAGGAAAAACGAAGGAGAAGAAGGAGAAGTGATGCAGAAGAATCACAGAGAAGATGAAGAATAATAGAGAGCGAGAAAAAAAAGGAAAAGGAGAATGGATGAAGAAGAAGAAGACATGAAGGAGGAAGAGAAGAAGAAGAAGGATAATAAGAAGAAGAAGAGATAAAGGAGAATATGAATAACATAGAAAAAGAAGAAGAAGGGAGAGGAAGAACAACAAAGGAGAAAGGGAAGAAGGAGAAAAAGGGATAGAGAAGAAGACGAAGGAGTAACCAAGAGTCGTTAGATCGATTGGTAAAAGATCTATGCAAAGCTTAGAGATCACATGATCGAGTGACGCTTGGGATGAAACTAATGTTACATGATGTGGTTTCGGGACTGTAGAAATTGCAGGCTTCAGCCCAAAAACCTCATGGTAATCCAGAAAAAGGTAGAAGGAGAAAACGGAGAAGAAAAAAGGAGAATAATAAAAACGAAGGATAAAAATAAGAAGGAAAAGAACAAAAATAAATGAAGGAAGAGAAGAAGAAGAGATTAAGAAGAAGAAGCATGAGAATCATAAGGAGAAGAAAGAATTGTCCACCATGAAGAGATCAACAAAGAAAAAGCTAAGTTTGGAAATGAGCCTAGCCAAACCGGAAAGGTGATAAGCCAAACTGATAAGTCGAACTGGTAAACCACTGAGCCAAACCGGAGAACCTCCAAGCAGAAACAACGAGTTGGGTCGATAAAGACGGATCAAACCATTCATGTCCACCAAACCAGATAGGTGGACCAAACCAACAGGATAGACCAAACCGATGAGTCGAGGTCGACAAAGATGTGCTGAACCATTTAGTTGTCAAACCAGAGAGATGTGCCGAACCGGAGAGACGGGACAAATCAGCCGGTAGAACCGAACCAACAAAATTAACCAAGTGGGAACCGAGTCATTTCTCTAAAGGCGATGATGAACGAGGCCCAATATGAAGCAATAAACCAAGCTGAGTCATAAGCCCAAGAAGACATCTAAAAGCGGGATTTGCCTTAGAAGGACTTAGCCTTGCGGAAGGGGCTCTGTAAAAGAGAAACATAAGGAAATCTATGATTATATTCACCGAGATTTCTGCTTAGGTTGTAGAGAGATATGTATAAATAGGAGACATGAAATATTGTAAAAGGATGGCTGAAAAACCTAGAAAACACTTGATCAACAGCTTAACAAAATAGCAATAACAAAAACACCACATTTGGATATGTGTTCTCGTGTTTATTTTAGAATCTTCAAGTCCTTTTTTTATTTTTCTGAATTAAGCTCTATTGTGTGAATTCCTCCTCACACAGGGATGAAGGAGAAGAAGAAGTGATTAAGAAAAATAAATAAAAGAAGTTAAAGAAAGAGAAGAACAAGAACAACAATGGACGATAGGAAGGAGAAGAAGAAAAAGATACAAAGAAGAAGAAGAAGTAAAAAAAGGAGACGAAAAATGAAAAGAAAGAGAATAATTTATGCATTTATTAAATAAAAGATTTATTGAGAAAACATAAATTAATAGATCAACTTTATTTTTACTAAAAATTAAATTCGTTTTTATCATAAGAGATAATTTTTTTAAAATAAAAACAGTAGTGTGGTTAAAAAAAATATAATTAAACATTCAAACCTGTAAAATATCTACTACAACATAAGAACATAAGTTTTATATAAAATCAGTAATTTATTATATCTTTAATATGATCTCGTGCGTTTATAAAATTATTTTTGATTCTCATAATATATATAATAAATATATAACTCATATAATCATCAAATAAATACATTTCAAATCTTATTTTCATATCATATTTTACAGATTAGATAAACTATTTTTCAAAAATCATATACGTATGCGTACGCACAAGTCCAAAATCTAGTTAGTAATTGTTTTGAAGGAAAATCTTCTACATATTAATATTAATGAAGAATGTAGTTTAATGAAAACTTTTGATTTGTTTTTGAATTTGGTTGTAAAATCATAAATCTATCCCAATTAAATGTTACATAGAATTGATGATGTGTAATGATGATGAAATTATGACATGATATTTGCTAACACATGTGATTTATGACATTGCATGAGGATTTTGTGTTTAATTTTTTTTAGTTCAAATAATTGTCATTTTACAAAAGATATATCTTATTGAAGATATGTATAATTTATATACTCCAAAACTCCAAAAAGATAAGATATATGCTAAATATAATAGATCAATATTATAGATATCAGAACACATTTGTGCATGTAATATCTATATATTGAACACGTCTGTGCGTGCATGTGGCACGTTCAAAGAATTATACAAGTTGGTCCAATTGCTATGTTGAATTAGATTCAAAATTGTTTTATGATTATTGGGCTGTACTTTATTTCAATCTGTAATATCAAAATGTAACATCAATCAGTATATATTTTCAGTTAGTCTATATCTTAATTATTATTTGATAAGCAAAAGCTAGTGCTTTTTTATTGTTGAACTGACAACGTATGGAAGATCACTCTGTATCATCTGAAGATGATGATGACCTAATCGATCCAGCAGACGGGGTGATAATCTCATATCATCTGAATATGATGATCAACAACGGCAAATCCTGGCCTAACCACTTCCTGCGAGACGTAAAAGCACACGTGTACAACCTGAATCCATGGAGCTTCTTCAAAACTCAGAGCACTAACTACTACATCTTCGCCAAAGGCCGAACAGAGGCTTGTGGTAAAACCGACGGATGCGAATAGGGTTGCTGGAGAATCATGGCTCGTGATAAGCTGATCAAGTCTGAGGAGACCGGGAAGTTTCTAGGGTTCAAGAAGACTCTCAAGTTCTGTAATAAGGAGAAGAAACGATCATCAGAAGAAGAGGAACAGAGAACCTGGGTAATGGAAGAGTATAGGCTTGTCAATAAATGGAAGCAAGATCAAGTGATCTGCAAGATTTGTCTTCTACTCCAACGGGATGTTAGTTCCTTGCTCGCCAAGCAGCTCTCGTTTCTCTCTAAATGGATATTCCCACGCTTTCGAAGACGTTTGTTGCTGAGGTGGGATCTTTGTGTACCGAACGTACCAAAGGATGAAATCATCTCGTACTATCTGAAGATGTTGCTCGTTGATAATCCAAACGATTGGCCTAGTCATTTCCTGCAAAGCGAGCAAGTGTACGTTGTGGAGCCATGGAGGATTGTGGGTCTTCAGAGTTCTTTTGACCTTTAGCTTTTTATGATATATAGTTTCAAATTTAAAGTTATATAAAATATCAACAAAAATAATAAAGAATTTTTAATCAAAATATAATATTTGAGTTAATCATGAAAATAAATATAGTACATTGAATAATTTATTATTAATTTTTATTTTTACTAAAAATTATAATAAATCTTTGTTATAAAATTTGTGAAGTCATTTATATAAAATTCTTTGATAGCTTTCCGTTCATTTCTTCGTCCAATATTGAGGAATTGGTTTGATGAAGAAAATAAATTTCTTATAGTTAGCCTACACACATGTGTTCATTTTAAATTTTGACCAAACATGCGTTTATTATAAAACTTGCATTTTATGATTTTTTAAATGACTCCATAAAATAAAGCACGAGAGTTTTATGAAAAACTAAAAATGTTGAGATTTATTTTTAATTTTTACTTATACTTTCTATTCATATTTGTTTCATCTTATTATAATTTATTTTCATCTAATTATTTTTTATTTTATTTCTGATTTTAAATTCTAAATATATAATGAGACTGTATATGAGTATGGTATAAAAATATATTTTAAAATAATAAGAGATAAAATATGATGATAATGTAAGCTATGTAAATTTAACAAAACAACAATATAAAAAAGGTTTAAAAAGTTATATAAAAATAATAATATATCATACTTTCAATATTATTAATATATAAAGTATTTGCTATCCTATTGGATAATCTATTATTATTTTTCTTTTTCTGTATAATAGTATATCATACTTTTTGCAAATTATTTCATAATAAAAATTGAAATAATAGTTATCATCATTTTCTGTTAAGTTAAATTTATTGATTTTAATATTATAATATAGTGTATCTATATTTTAATTTTATAATTTATTTAAGTTTAACTCAATCAATCAAAATATTACATTTATTTAGTAAATTTGACATGCCCGATTAATCGAAGAGAAGAAGAAGACTTTGAAGTGATGAAACCAATATCGGATCGAGAGAGAGAAACAAGAAGCAAAGAAGAAGAAGAAAAGATGCATTAAAGTCAGTTGTTACCGTTATATCTTTCTTTATTCCGTAACTAATTGATCTTATTTCGATTAGTTAAAGATACGATGGAGTTGATGAATACTTTCATGCCAAGGTATATGGATTAATCACATGCTCTTATTATGCATCTCTCTGCATAAATATACTATTTCCACACAAAAAATAGCGCTCATGGGATCATAGAATGGGCCGAGACCACTTATCAAGAAACAAGCTTGCTCCTAAGACCCTTTGCGAGAAGGAGTATAGACCAGTTTGTGATCACTTGGGGTCCTTGGTTAAGCAAACGGTGTATAACCCCAAGCCACCATGTCCCACGAGCTGGTACCAATGGTATAATCAACAACTGTATATATACTGATGTTTCAGGTGGTATTTATCCGATGTGGGATAAATTAAAAAAAGATTAGCTCACAATCTAGATTAAGTAAAGTCATGCCCAACTCACGTGCACATCATCATCTCGTCCCAAAATATTTTAAGATTGCAAAACCTTAATTTCAATTTTTCTCCTTTCATCTGTTTCAAACTATGCGACTAGACCACATCAATTTTACCTATTCATCTTGTAAATATGTAAATTCAAAAGATGATGATGCAAAATGATAGAAATTCAAAAGCTTATCATCCTTTTTGTTTTCCTCTTTCGTTTATTTACTTTCTTGTCTTGTCATTTTGGAAACACGTAACTCTAACATAGAAAATAAATTTTAAACATAGATTTATGAATATTCTAGTCAATTCGTAAGACAGTTAATATATGAATGATGTGGACACTCAGACACATCAACATTATACCGTACTCTATGATGTTTTTTTGGAAAATTAAAAGGGAAAAAAAGAAACTCTAATTTCAATTTTCTCCTTTCATCTGTTCCAAACTATGCGACTAGACCACATCAATTTTACCTATTCATCCTGTAAATATGTAAATTCAAAAGACAATGATGCAAAAGGAGAAAAATTCAAAAGCTTATCACCCCTTTTGTTTTCCTCTTTTGTTTATTTACCTATTCGTCTTGTCATTTTAGAAACACGTAACTCTAACATAGAAAATAAATTTTGAGCATAAATTTATTAATATTCTGTCAATTCGTAAGAGAGTTAATATATGAATGATGTGGACACTCAGACACATCAATATTACAGTATTCTATGATGTTTTTTTGAAAAATTAAAAAGGAAAAAAAACAAGAGATAATTCAATCCAAATTAACTTAAAAATCAGATTACTCTAGCAAAGAGAGGAAAAATAAATAAAGCTGAGCTCAAAAAGGGCTAATTCTCATCACTAGGATAAGAAGAGTACAAGAGACCTAACCAACGTTAAAGCAAATTCCTCACATTTCAATAGGTATCGGAATCGAGACCTCAAGGTGGCAAGGTGCTACTCTACCACTAGGCCATTGGTGCTATTTGTTAGACATGTTCCGCTATTATTTTATATTATATAAACTGTATTAACTTTAAAAAATTTAAAATTTTGTTTTTTTTCCGATATTTTGCGATCCATAGGCTCATAATCTCCAAAGATTTTTTGTCAAGCAAGAACCGTTTGTTTATACTGGTATACCAGAATCTTACCAGAGGCTAGGTATCTTCGGATAATTAGCTCACGATCTGAACTAAGTAAAATTTTGTTCAAACGTGCGTTTCCCGAAATTTACTAATCGAGAAAACCCTAGTTTGTTTTATGAGATATAATAATATATTTTTTTTTTTTGCAAATGATTTAGAAGAATAACCTTTAGTTACTGTGTTATTTATTAATGTGTCATTGGACTTTTATTAGATATATAAATATTAAATCTATTCTTTTTATTAAATTATTAAAGGCCTAATTTTTTGTTATTCTTCCCATTAAATGTTTATTTTGTTTTCCTTCTCATTAAAAAGCCCACTTTTGTTTAAAAATTTAGAACTATCTTATTTTTTTTTTGTTTTTCAATTTGAAATTTATCAAAAAATTATATAAAAATGCCAAAAATAAAAATATAATATTTTTAGAGTCTAAATTTCATTTTGCCCAAGGTACCTAAATATGTTAAGGTTGGGGTTGTATGTCAATATCTATTATGTTTCTTTTTCTGCGATTGGACTTCCTCAACTACTGTTTATATACCAAGAAAATTAAATCCATATATCCTGATCGGTTTCTTCCTGTTACAGAGAAGATAAATGGGAAAAAATCATAAAAAAAACAGAGAAAAAAATCAAATAAAAATAAGAAAAGAGGAAGAAATGAGAAAAATAATGTAGAAGAAAAGCTTAAAATAAAAATGAAGAAAAATAAGAAGAAGATGAAGAAGAGAAAAAGAGGAAGAACAAAAAAAAACTTAGAAAAAAAGAGAAAAAAAAAAGAATAATAATAAAGAAGATAAAGACAAAGAAAAAATATTACTATATTATCTTTTTATTAAAAATTAAACACATTTTTATTATATATTTTGACTAAAAAACATAAAAACGATTAACAAGAAATATACAATTAATCATTCAAACTTTAAACTCTAATAGTTAAAATCCAAAATAATATTTAAAACATAAATTTTAATCTTACAAATATTTACTCAGCGCAAACGTAAACACATGCTTAATATGTAAGAGTGTTGTTTGATATATAGAATTGTATCAAGCATGTGTTTACGTAAGGATGAATATATTTTTTCAAATACATGTTTTATAACATCTTAACATTATTTGTAAATTAACAATTTTGCGTAAAATATTGTAGAACCATAAAATCACATTTTATAATTGTATCTACAAAACCAAAATTTTCTAAAATTAAATTTTTAAAAAATTACCTGCGCCAACTACGTAGAAGTAACGAGAAAATTGAGACTAAACTATACAAAAGATACAGTAAGGAGACAAAGAATTGAAGGAGTTTGTCCATGGTGAAAACAACCTCTATTTAATAATAAACCACGTTATATTATTAGAAAACACAAATAAAATAAAGAACTCAGTTCAGGCTAAACCCATCTGAAGATTCAGAGAAATGCGAAGGACCCAACCAACGCTAATGCCAAATTCTTCACAGCTCAAATGCACCAGCCGGGAAGCGAACCCAATATGTACCGTGGCAGGGTACTATTCTACCACTAGACCACTGGTGCTGCTTGTCCAATGACTAACTTTTTATTTAGTTATAGCCAAATATTTAGCAATTTGGGCAAACAATCGAGTGGATTTTACAATTGTAGAGAATTATTATAGAGAAGTTTGATGATGAAATTGCTTTATATTATTATGATCATATCCTTTATGATCAAAGAATGCCCCAAGACTTGCAAGAATGCCTTAAGATATCACAATAGCATTAACAGTTTGCCACAACACACAACATCAGAATCAATCAAAGTTTTAATCTTTTTCCTTCAACAAAAATCTAAATAGTTATGAAGAAAAGAGAGCTCAGTTATAAGGCTAAATATCATCCGAGGAAGTGGACTTTCAGGTTATTCATACCTCAAATGTATAAGTATGTTCAATTCATACATCAATTTAGGTGTTGTGTTGATACATATATAAACTACAATTTTTATTAATTTATACATCAATTAATTAATATTAGTTAAATCATACATTGACCATTAATCAGTGATGACATATCTAACACATCCACCTTTCATATATGAATCATATGTCACAGTACATACCATATATATATATATATATATATATATATATATTTTTTTTTTTCTATTTGTTTTTTTTTCTAATTTTTTTAAATTCACACACTTAAATATTAATTAGGTAAATTCATTCAAATTTTTTATTAATATTATTTAAATTTATATATTTATACACTAGTCAAAAAATGTATTTGATGATACATTATTTATCAATCGAACTATTTTAATTAATCAATCTTGCTATTTATAAAGATATTATTCTGTCGTAAGAAAATCATATACGAAATTCCGTTTATTATGTATATAAACTAGACAAAACATACGGTTAGAGATGAGATTTGTACCTTTTCTACAAGCCCGATATGATTTCTGGTCGGTCCATCTTGCAAGGTTCAGGTCGACAAAATAAATGGAAATCTTCCATTTATCAAACGAAACCGGGAAAAACGGAAGTTTAGTCTGGTCGGCAAAGAGACTTTCCTATTTCAATTGGACATAGAAGACCTATCTGGTCGGCTATAAATATGGGAAGTCCTCGACTTTTCAGATGATCTAAAAATCCTCTCTCGAGACCTAGGAAAAACTAAGAAAATCTCATAGTTCTAGTTCTCGGTCTATTTCATAAAAAGTTTAGGTCGGCGTTCTTATTCTAACGACCTAAACCACCGTGTATTCTATCAAGATACGCCTCATTCTAATAAAAGATCTCTATTTAAACCCACAAACCCTAGTTCTATTATAAGACGAACTTGAATTTTTACAGTTGGCGCCGTCTGTGGGGAATAAGAGACCAATCTTTAAAAAGAACGGAGCTTGAAGATGGTCGAACATTTATCAATCCTGGGACTACCGACCTTACCACAGGAGCCACCGATCTCACTGGAGGATCCACTGATCGTGCAGGAGGAGCTGCCGATCCCACCAGAAATGCTCAAGGCCTAATCGTCGATCGGATCACCGGACTCCCGATGGCCGATCAGACCAACATACGAACTGACGACACGGCATCTGCACAAAACACCGGCGAGACAGGTCAGGTCGGTCACACTGATGGAACAAACCCGGCCGACCTGCCACAGCCACCTCCCATTGACATGACCAGCATCATCAGATCGGTCGCGGCACAGCTACAGCAGGGCATGGATGCTCGATTCGAATCGCTCCGCGCCGAACAAATCGCCTACTGAGAAGATCTAGATCGGCTTCTCAACTCTAGGGTTCATAACCATACCCCCACGTCAGCCGATCCGCAACACAGATACGACAAGACTGGTCAACAACCTGTTCGGCACCACACCGACATACAACCTGCAGAGAGCACAGGTGGAAGGCTCCAATACTCGCTCGTCCCGTAACACCACAGGTGCCGACCTGACAATGGTCTCAGAACTCGACCTTCTTCACCAATGCCTTAACGATATAAACAGCAAGATCCACAAGGCGACGACCTCAGTGCCGGAGTTGGACAAAATCCTGCAACAAACGCAGCACACCCCTTTCACATCGGCCATCACTAAGGTTCCTCTCAAGGACATAGGCCGGATGAAGCTGCCCCCAAGTTACACCGGCACGACGGACCCGAAGCGACACTTGACCGCGTTCAACGCAGGCATGGGACAAGCTCGCTTCACGGACGAAGAGCGGGACGCATGCCTCTGTCAGTACTTTGCGGAGAGGCTCTCCGGAAGCGCCCTCACCTGGTTTTCGCAGCTTCCTCAAAATTCCATCGACAACGACAAGGAACTCATTGGTCAGTTTCTTAAACATTATTCGTTCTACATCGACACAGAGTCTACAGCGCTCGATCTATGGACGTGTGTCCAGGGCGACACGGAACCACTGCGCGACTTCATCGACCGGTTTAGATCTATCGTGCAGCTTGTCAGACCAAATCCGTAGAAGACACCTTGCATAAAACGACCGGTTATATCAGGCTCGAAGAAGATAGGGCAGCCAAGGCCAAAACCAAGTTGGCCGATCAAAAATCTTATGGCGATAAAAAGCCTCGATCGTCAAATCAGGATAGTCATCAGGAACCTCGACAGCACTACGACAGGGACGACAAGAGCCGCAAGAGTATCAACACCGTCGGACGGCAGACAAAGTGGAATACTTGGGATCGTCTGAGCGCCAAAGACCCGGATAGCAAGAAACCGTGGTGCAAATATCATAAGGCGCACGGCCATCACACCGACGATTGCTGCACTCTCCCGGCCCTCTTGCAGAAGGCATGGGAAGCTGGTAAGTGCACCATACCGGAGCCCCGGAGTCTAACGCGACAATTTGATGATGATCAGGACAGGCGACCTGAGAGCGATCGAGATAGAAGATCCGATATTGATCGTCCATCTTCTAAACGTGAAGGGAAGGAAACAAAACGTGACCATGAAGACGATCACGCACTCCCGACCTCACCGCGCCGACTGATCAACATAATTATGGGAGGACTCCTCTTATCCATCGACTCAATCAATTCTATCAAGCGGCATGAGCGAAAGGCCGCCAATCCTCTGAAGGACGCCCCACCACTATTTAAAGATGACCTTCCGATCACGTTTACAGAGCAAGACGTGCAGAACATAGTTCAGCCGCATAAAGATCCACTCGTCATCTCACTCAGGCTCGGAGAAGACGACGTCTCGAAGATATTGATCGACACAGGAAGCTCGGTCGACCAAATCTTCATGGACACGCTGCGCAAGATGAGCATCACCGAACGGGATATAAAAGTCGCACCATCATCCCTCACTGGATTTGCTGGAGATTCGATCTCCACTATCGGGATCATAACGCTGCTTGTAACCATAGGACGAAAGTCCATTACGGTGACGTTCGAGGTCATTGACCGGCCTGCGATCTACAATGCCATTCTGGGAACATCCTGGCTGAACGTCATGCGAGCCGTCCCATCTCCTTACCATTAGTGCATCAAAATGCCGATCAAAGGCCGTATCTTCACCATCTGTGGTGATCAGACAGTATCTCGGCAATGTTACATCGACAAGTAGCACGCCCACAAGGCATCAACGTTCATGATCGGCAGAAGTAATGACTTCGATCCACGGATAGTTCACCACGAGAAGCCGAAGAGCGACCTCATTGTTCAAGTCAACATCGACGTCACTCACCCCGAGCGTTGTATCGGTATTGGCACGGAGCTACTGCCAAGTATGCAGGACGAGCTGATCACCTTCCTCCGGGAGAATATCAGAATGTTCGCATGGTCGATGGTCGATATGAAGGGCATCAGCTCTCAAATCACCGACCACAAATTACACGTAGATCCAACTTTTAAGCCGATCAAACAGAAGTGACGAAAGTTAGGCCCCGAACGGGCACAAGACTTTCACGATGAGGTGGATAAGCTGATGAAGGCCGGATCAATCACCGAAGTAAAGTATCTGGAGTGGCTCGCCAACTCGGTGGTAGTCAAGAAGAAGAATGGGAAGTAGCGAGTTTGTGTAGATTTCACAGACCTCAACAAAGCTTGCCCGAAGGACAGTTTCCCTCTCCCTCGTATTGATCAGCTCGTCGAGGCAACCGCAGGCAACAAAATCCTCTCCTTCATGGATGCATTCTCATGATACAACCAGATTCTCATGCATCCAGACGATAATGAGAAGACCGCTCATCACGGATCGAAGAACTTATTGCTACAAGGTCATGCCGTTTGGTCTGAAAAACGCAGGAGCCACCTATCAGCGCCTCGTCAAAAAGATGTTCGCCGATCAGCTCGGGAAGACGATGGAAGTGTACAAAGACGATGTGCTCGTCAAATCAGCTAAAGTGGCCGACCACATCAGTCATCTCCACGAGTGCTTTCTGATACTGAACCTGTACGGTATGAAGCTAAACCTCGCAAAATGCACATTCGCTGTCACACGCAGTGGGGGATTGAAGCCAATCCCAAACAGATCTCTGCGATCTTGGAACTACCTTCACAAAGGAATACTCGCGAAGTTCAGCGCCTGACAGGGAGGATAGCCACGCTGAATCGATCCATATCTCGGCCCACGGACAAGTGCCTGCCTTTCTATCAGCTTCAATGAGGCAACAAACGGTTTGAGTAGGATGAAAAATGTGAAGAAGCGTTCCTGCAACTCAAGACATACCTCTCCACACCTCTGATCCTGGCAAAACCTGAACACGGTGATACTTTGCTACTCTATAAAGCAGCTTCCAGCGCGGCAACCAGCGGTGTCTTGGTTCGAGAGGATCATGGAGAACAAAAGCCGATCTTCTACTTCAGAAAAACTCTCGACGGTGCCGAGAATCCCTATCCAACCTTGGAAAAGCTTGCTCTCGCGGTGGTCGTCGCTTCGAGAAAGTTGCGTCCTTATTTTCAATCTCACTCCATAGCCGTCCTGACCAGCCAACCTCTTCGGTCGATCCTGCACAGCCCGATACAATCCAGACGCATGGCCAAGTGGGCCATCGAGCTATCCGAGTTTGATATCGAGTATCGAACACGGACCTCTGCAAAATCCCATGTTTTGGCGGAATTTTTGATCAAACTATCACCTGAACTCTTGAATGCCGACCCGGCATGTTCGGAGACCTCGACGCTGCACGTCGATGGAGCACCATCCCGATTAGGAGCTGGAATCAACATCCTGTTAGAATTCCCCACCGGAGAGCTTCTTGAACAATGCTTCCGCTTGGAGTTCAGAGCATCCTACAACGAAGCCGAATACGAAGCACTGATCGGAGGCCTCCGTCTAGCTTGAGGGATGAACGTTCAATATATTCAGGCGTTTAGCAATTCACAGGTCGTCGACAAGCAGTTCAATGGAGAGTACGATGCGAAAGACGATCGAATGGACGCCTACCTGAAGCTGGTGAAGCAGTTAGCCGTGGAGTTCAAGACCTTCGAGCTACATCAGATTGACCGATCTGCCAACACTGGCGCTGACGCCCTAGCTGATATAGAATCGAACAGAGACTCAATCCTTTGGAGAACTATTCCAGTTCAGGAGATCACCCAACCCAATATCACCCCGACCCAAGAGGTTCTCCAGATCACAGCCGATAACGACGAAACCGTTCTTGCAGCAACCACCGACAACCAGCTAGCAGCGAATTGGCGAATCGAGATCCAACGCTTTCTCGAGACAGGCGAGTTACCAGCGGAGAAGTGGGCAGCTCGACGGATTCGTGCACGGAGTGCTAAATACGCAATCATGGAAGGAGTCTTATGTCGATAGATCGAGTCAGGCGTGTTTCTTACTTGTTTGCATGGCGACGAAGTCCAACGGTGCATCATGGATATTCATGACGGTGTGGGTGAAAATCATTCCAGCGGACAATCTCTCGCTCTCAAGATAAAGCGACATGGATTTTTCTGGCCAACTGTGCAGGAAGACTGCATTAAATATGCTCGGAAATACGAATACTGTCAACGACACGCCCCGATGATCCATCAACCAACAGAGTTTCTGACTTCGGTGATCCCTCCATACCCCTTTATGCGGTGGGCAATGGACATCGTCGGACCAATGATTTCTTCTCGCCATCGCAAGTACATGCTCATCATGACTAACTATTTCACTAAATGAGTCGAAGCTAAGGTGTTCGCCGACATCACCGCCATCGAAGTAGAAGGAGGTACATCATATGCGGATACGGTCTTCCCTACAAGATCGTCACTGATAACAATCCTCAGTTCAGATCGAAGAAGCTCGCAGCTTTCTGTGCCAAGTGGAAAATTTGCCTCGACAAGTCTACACCCCGTCATCCGCAAGGCAACTGACAAGCCGAAGCGACCAACAAGACTATCCTGGACGGCATTAAGAAGCGCCTCAATGTCAAGAAAGGTTTTTGGGCGGACTAGTTAGACGGCGTACTCTGGTCTCATCGCACAACTCCTAGAACGGCAACCAGGAAGACTCCTTTTTCACTCGCATACGGATGTGAAGCTATGGTTCCTGCAGAAATCAACGTCGACAGCTTGCGACGAAGAGTGCTCCCGAATGTTCCCAAGATGAACGCAACGATGCTGGTCGATAATCTCGACACGTTCGAAAAAACACGCCACCAAGCTTTGCTCAGGATGCAGGACTACCAAAATTAAGCAGCTCGATACTACAATAAAAAATTGCCGAATCGACACTTCGACAAAGGCGACCTCGTCCTTCGAAAGGTCTACGAAAACACCAAGGAAGAAAATGCAGGGAAGCTCGGCGCAAACTGGGAAGGTCCTTACATTATCACAAACATAGTAAAGCCAGGTGTTTATCGGCTCGAAACAATGGACGGCGAATTGGTCCCGCAGGCTTGGAACTCTCTCAACCTCAAACGGTACTACAGCTAGATCGGTACCTCCTTCAGGTCGGCATCTTTAAAAAAAAAGAAGGGAATAGTATCGATAAACTACGAAGCGGTTTAATCCCCGAAAGGGGTACATATGCAGCCTATCTTCGGATGACACAACTGCTCCCCCTCCTAAAACGAAGGGGGAGGGGGAGGGAACTTCTAATATTTTTCATCTTTCTGAGTCTCCTTCGGTTTGTAAGTCTTTACTTTGATTCAATAAAAATAAAAAATTTCTTAAAATATCGTGTCCATTTTTATATCAGCATCCTGGCCAGATGTTCGATTCACCTAAAGCTAAAGTCTGATCCACTTTAGCTCGGCAACTTAAAAGCCAAGTCCGTCTTGCATTTTACAGTTTTACCTGTCTCAATAGATCCGAGCCATGCATTGTTATCTGACAAGCTAGTCTTATATTCGCATTTGACTTGGATACTTCTAAGTGGTACCGATAAAATAACGCCGACCTGAATCGCAAATCGAGTATTCACACATAGAAGTTAAGTGGTACGAACAATCATAAGCCGGGCATCCCGCACGTTCGTATTCACACTTCCTTTTTTAGCCAGAACCCGCTCTGCACTCCTTAAGTCATGCGAAACAACTAAGCTGACCAGGTCGCATCTCACATTCAACTTAAGGAAATTTCTAAGTATTGGATACATGCTGACCTCACTCGCTTATCCATTTTATCCTTAGAAATTTAATCACGTAATATGTAAGCCGATATCGCATCGCAGTTTATGTTCATATTCTTTTAAATAATAAAACATCATTTCATTGATAAAATGCCATAATTGGCTGATTAGGTTACATCGAACACAAATACTTAGCAAAAAAAAATGTAGAAGGAAATCTATTTGTTGCCCTCGGCTTCTTCCTGAAATTCTCCTTCTTCTTGCTCGGCCTCTCGACTTGGCTGACCGGCATCTTGATCATTATCCTGATCGGCCTCCCGTATTTCTTCCTGATCGTCTCTCTCGGGAGACTTAGCTTCCTTGGGCGCCAGCTCCTTCTCTTGCTCGGCCCCTTCCAGGGACTTAGCCACATCAGACGGAACATCGGCGTGAGCCTCCAGGAAGACTTCCACCTCTTGAATTTGAAGCTCCTCGGCTGTAAAGTTGTCTCGGCAATCATCTTCTCAACATTCTCATCCACCAAAGCCGAAAAGACGTAGCCTTGCTTGCGGACGATGCCGAGCGCTCGTTTAGCCTCCACCCATTGAGCTGCAGTCGAGATGAGTTCTTCCGCCTTTCCCTTCCAGGAGAGTGACTCTTTCACCTTGGCGACTAAACCGGCGTACTGATTTTTTACCGCCACGGCCGTACGCTTGGGAACTTCTTGCCCGAAAGCAACTTTCTCCTCCTGAGTTGTCTTCAGCTCGACCTCCAACTTCCTTTGCGAGTCGGCTCTATCTTTTTTAAACTGTTTAATTGCTCAGCTGAGAAATTTGCCTTTCTCAGCATCGTCAGCGCGGACCTTGGCCAGATCCTCGGCAGATCTTTGGAGTGCAGCCTTCAGCTTAGCACTCCTTTTCCTCTCGGTCTTAAGAGCCTCCTTGGCTTTCTCTCTCTTGGCCAGATCGGCCAAGCTTTTCTTCGCATCACGATCGTAATCGTGCATCACGGTCAATGCCGTGCTCAAGGCCTACGCACAAAAAGAAAAATATATCAATAAATAGACAAGCATTCAAGAATTGATCTCGTATGTAAAGAATGAAAAGAGCTGTTTTTAACTTAGCCGGGTCATGCACAAAACGCGCAATCGCATCACTACGAATAAAGCCACGAGGGTCCGTCGGGGAACTCGCCAGATGATCCCTCAATCGGAGGAAGTAATCTAGACAGGACACTGAATCATGTACTATCGGACCATTCCCCCAGTGGTCGTAGGAGAATCTGAAAGGACAAAGTTTGCGTTCAGTTCGGGGTCTTTTCAACATCTGCGAGCCCTCAGGAAGCTCTTACGGACCCCGCTTCTTCGAGTTGGTAGGGCTGTCTTCCTTGCTGCCATCTTCACCATTGAACTCGCGAACTGGAGCGTCGTCAGTTCCCCTTTCTTCCTGTTTGGTTTTCTTTCTAGTCTTCTCAGCTCTCCTAGCTGCCCTCTTATCAGCAGCTTTCTTGGCCTTGGCGGCATCCCTCTCAGCCCTCTGGTATAAAAATATATTTTAAAATAATAAAAGATAAAATGTGATGATAATGTAAGCTATGTAAATTTAACAAAACAACAATATAAAAAAGGTTTAAAAAGTTATATAAAAAATAATAATATATCATACTTTCAATATTATTAATATTTAAAGTATTTGCTATCCTATTGGATAATCTATTATTATTTTTCTTTTTTCTGTATAATAGTATATCATATTTTTTGCAAACTATTTCGTAATAAAAATTGAAATAATAGTTATCATCATTTTCTGTTAAGTTAAATTTATTGATTTTAATATTATAATATAGTATATCTATATTTTAATTTAATAATTTATTTAAGTTTAACTTAATCAATCAAAATATTACATTTATTTTAGTAAATTTGACATGCCCGATTAATCGAAGAGAAGAAGAAGACTTTGAAGTGATGAAACCAATATCGGATCGAGAGAGAGAAACAAGAAGCAAAGAAGAAGAAGAAAAGATGCTTTAAAGTCAGTTGTTACCGTTATATCTTTCTTTATTCCGTAACTAATTGATCTTATTTCGATTAGTTAAAGATACGATGGAGTTGATGAATACTTTCATGCCAAGGTATATGGATTAATCACATGCTCTTATTATGCATCTCTCTGCATAAATATACTATTTCCACACAAAAAATGGCGCTCATGGGATCATAGAATGGGCCGAGACCACTTATCAAGAAACAAGCTTGCCCCTAAGACCCTTTGCGAGAAGGAGTATGGACCGGTTTGTGATCACTTGGGGTCCTTGGTTAAGCAAACGGTGTATAACCCCAAGCCACCATGTCCCACGAGCTGGTACCAATGATATAATCAACAACTGTATATATACTGATGTTTCGGGTGGTATTTATCCGATGTGGGATAAATTAAAAAAAAGATTAGCTCACAATCTAGATTAAGTAAAGTCATGCCCAACTCACGTGCACATCATCATCTCGTCCCAAAATATTTTAAGATTGCAAAACCCTAATTTCAATTTTTCTCCTTTCATCTGTTTCAAACTATGCGACTAGACCACATCAATTTTACATATTCATCTTGTAAATATGTAAATTCAAAAGACGATGATGCAAAATGAGAGAAATTCAAAAGCTTATCATCCCTTTTGTTTTCCTCTTTCGTTTATTTACTTTCTCGTCTTGTCATTTTGAAAACACGTAACTCTAACATAGAAAATAAATTTTGAACATAGATTTATGAATATTCTAGTCAATTCGTAAGACAGTTAATATATGAATGATGTGGACACTCAGACACATCAACATTATACCGTACTCTATGATGTTTTTTTGGAAAATTAAAAGGGAAAAAAAGAAACTCTAATTTCAATTTTCTCCTTTCGTCTGTTCCAAACTATGCGACTAGACCACATTAATTTTACCTATTCGTCCTGTAAATATGTAAATTCAAAAGACAATGATGCAAAAGGAGAAAAATTCAAAAGCTTATCACCCCTTTTGTTTTCCTCTTTTGTTTATTTACCTATTCGTCTTGTCATTTTAGAAACATGTAACTCTAACATAGAAAATGAATTTTGAGCATAAATTTATTAATATTCTGTCAATTCGTAAGAGAGTTAATATATGAATGATGTGGACACTCAGACACATCAATATTACAGTATTCTACGATGTTTTTTTGAAAAATTAAAAAGGAAAAAAAACAAGAGATAATTCAATCCAAATTAACTTAAAAATCAGATTACTCTAGCAAAGAGAGGAAAAGTAAATAAAGCTGAGCTCAAAAAGGGCTAATTCTCATCACTAGGATAAGAAGAGTACAAGAGACCTAACCAACGTTAAAGCAAATTCCTCACATTTCAATAGGTATCGGAATCGAGACCTCAAGGTGGCAAGGTGCTACTCTACCACTAGGCCATTGGTGCTATTTGTTAGACATGTTCCGCTTTTATTTTATATTATATAAACTGTATTAACTTTAAAAAATTTAAAATTTTGTTTTTTTCCGATATTTTGCGATCCATAGGCTCATAATCTCCAAAGATTTTTTGTCAAGCAAGAACCGTTTGTTTATACTGGGATACCGTTTCGACAACATGTGTACCCATGGCGAATTTTATTGGGCGAGCATTCTACTTTCTTGTTCGACCGTGAAGAAGACAAACATGATCAAGAAATCGGACATCCCAAGCACAAGTTATTTAAAACCCATGTTATGGCTAGTTACAGGAATCGGCTCCTGATTGAAGATGATGTCTAAATATTTATCTTCAGAACGTGTTTACTCGCAAGAGGATCAATCTTTCACGGATTAAGTCATTACTTGCTGTTCAAGGTATGTGGCAATATTCCTCTAATGACAGTTCAGCTTCTTGTCTGTGTATAAACGAGAGAACAAAAGATTATGTTGTAGCTTGGAGTAGCGCAGAAGGCCACCTGTTCTCATACAAGAAAGGAGACGTGTGTAAATTATACGTGAATTACTTTTTAGTTCTTTCTCATACATTTTCGTTAGTTAATGAAAGTCAAGACAAAAGCCACCGTATCCAATGAGATCAGTCTTCTTTACAGTGGTAGAGTACTATTCTACGACTTCTAGACCACTGGTATTCAGTCTCCAGAGTAAAGTCCCTAGTTACCTTCGAACCAAGTGGTTAATTAAGAAAGATTGGGAACATGAACTTAATAATAAAAATCACTTTATAGTCCAAGTTATAGCATAACATCTTCCCCAGTTCTCCCTACTCACATTTATAAACAAAATGCATAAGAGTTTTCTCAGCATTTTCTACATTTTCTATTCGATGTATAGCCAGGATCATTCATTTGAAATCCAGAATCTTACCAGAGGCTAGGTATCTTCGGATAATTAGCTCACGATCTGAACTAAGTAAACTTTTGTTCAAACGTGCGTTTCCCGAAATTTACTAATCGAGAAAACCTTAGTTTTATGAGATATAATAATATATATATTTTTTTTTGCAAATGATTTAGAAGAATAACCTTTAGTTACTGTGTTATTTATTAATGTGTCATTGGACTTTCATTAGATATATAAATATTAAATCTATTCTTTTCATTAAATCATTAAAGGCCTAATTTTTTGTTATTCTTCCCATTAAATGTTTATTTTGTTTTCTTTCTCATTAAAAAGCCCACTTTTGTTTAAAAATTTAGAACTATCTTATGTTTTTTATTTATTTTTCAATTTGAAATTTATCAAAAAATTATATAAAAATGCCAAAAATAAAAATATAATATTTTTAGAGTCTAAATTTCATTTTGCCCAAGGTACCTAAATATGTTAAGGTCGGGGTTGTATGTCAATATCTATTATGTTTCTTTTTCTGCGATTGGACTTCCTCAACTACTGTTTATATACCAAGAAAATTAAATTCATATATCCTGATCGGTTTCTTCCTGTTACAGAGAAGATAAATGGGAAAAAATCATAAAAAAAAACAGAGAAGAAAATCAAATAAAAATAAGAAAAGAGGAAGAAATGAGAAGAATAATGTAGAAGAAAAGCTTAAAATAAAAATGAAGAAAAATAAGAAGAAGATGAAGAAGAGAAAAAGAGGAAGAACAAAAAAAAACTTAGAAAAAAAAGAAAAAAAAAAGAATAATAATAAAGAAGATAAAGACAAAGAAAAATATTACTATATTATCTTCTTATTAAAAATTAAACACATTTTTATTATATATTTTTTGACTAAAAAACATAAAAACGATTAACAAGAAATATACAATTAATCATTCAAACTTTAAACTCTAATAGTTAAAATCTAAAATAATATTTAAAACATAAATTTTAATCTTACAAATATTTACTCAGCGCAAACGTAAATACATGCTTAATATGTAAGAGTGTTGCTTGATATATAGAATTGTATCAAACATGTGTTTACGTAAGGATGGATATATTTTTTCAAATACATATTTTATAACATCTTAACATTATTTGTAAATTAACTATTTTGCGTAAAATATTGTAGAACCATAAAATCACATTTTAAAATTGTATTTATAAAACCAAAATTTTTAAAAATTAAATTTTTAAAAAATTACCTGCGCGTCGGCGCAGGTTAGATCCTAGTTATTCTATTAAAATTGCAGATGAAAGAATTACGAGTTTACGACTATGAAAAATATCAAAATAAAAACAACTACGTAGAAGTAACGAGAAAATTGAGACTAAACTATAAAAGGATACAGCAAGGGAGACAAAAAAACTGAAGGAGTTTGTCCATGGTGAAAACAACCTCTACAGCAGAAACTGAAAAGATAGTCAGGCCAAAACAGGTGATAAATAGTTAGATGAAAGAAATATTAATGGTCATTTTATTTAATAATGAACCACGTTATATTATTAGAAAACACAAATAAAATTAAGAGCTCAGTTCAGGCAAAACTCATCTGACGATTCAGAGAAATACGAAGGACCCAACCAACGCTAATGCCAATTTCTTCACAGCTCAAATGCACCAGTCGGTAATCGAACCCGTGTCTGTACACGTGGCAGGATACTATTCTACCTCTAGACCACTGGTGCTGCTTGTCCAAGGACTAACTTTTTATTTAGTTATAGCCAAAAATTTAGCAATTTGGGCAAAGAATCAAGTGGATTTTACATTACAATTGTAGAGAATTATTATAGAGAAGTTTCATGATGAAATTGCTTTATGTTATTATCATCCGAGAAAGTGGACTTTCAGATTATTCATACTTCTAATGTATAAATATGTTCAATTCATATATCAATTTAGGTGTTGTGTTGATACATATATAAACTACAATTTTTATTAATTTATACATCAACTAATTAATATTAGTTAAATCATACATTGACCATTAATCAGTGATGACATATCTAACACATCCACCTTTCATATATGAATCATATGTCACAGTACATACCATATATATATATATATATATATATACTTTTTTCTATTTGTTTTTTTTCTAATTTTTTTAAATTCACACACTTAAATATTAATTAGGTAAATTCATTCAAATTTTTTATTAATATTATTTAAATTTATATATTTATACACTAGTCAAAAAATGTATTTGATGATACATTATTTATCAATCGAACCATTTTAATTAATCAATCTTGCTACTTAAAAAGATATTATCTGTCGTAAGAAAATCATATACGAAATTCCGTTTATTATGTATATAAACTAGACAAAACATACGGTTAGAGATGAGATTTGTACCATTTCTACAAGCCCGATATGATTTCTGGTCGGTCCATTTTGCAAGGTTCAGGTCGACAAAATAAATGGAAATCTTCCATTTATCAAACAAAACCGGGAAAAACGGAAGTTTAGTCTGGTCGGCAAAGAGACTTTCCTATTTCAATTGGACATAGAAGACCTATCTGGTCGGCTATAAATATGGGAAGTCCTCGACTTTTCAGATGATCCAAAAATCCTCTCTCGAGACCTAGGAAAAACTAAGAAAATCTCATAGTTCTAGTTCTCGGTCTATTTCATAAAAAGTTTAGGTCAGCGTTCTTATTCCAACGACCTAAACCACCGTGTATTCTATCAAGATACGCCTCATTCTAATAAAAGATCTCTATTTAAACCCACAAACCCTAGTTCTATTATAAGACGAACTTGGATTTTTACAGTTGGCGCCGTCTGTAGGGAATAAGAGACCAATCTTTAAAAAGAACGGAGCTTGAAGATGGTCAAAACATTTATCAATCCTGGGACTACCGACCTTACCACAGGAGCCACCGATCTCACCGGAGGATCCACTGATCGTGCAGGAGGAGCTGCCGATCCCACCAGAAATGCCCAAGGCCTAATCGTCGATCGGATCACCGGACTTCCGATGGCCGATCAGACCAACATACGAACTGACGACACGGCTGCTGCACAAAACACCGGCGAGACAGGTCAGGTCGGTCACACTGATGGAACAAACCCGGCCGACCTGCCACAGCCGCCTCCCATTGACATGACCAGCATCATCAGATCGGTCGCGGCACAGCTACAGCAGGGCATGGATGCTCGATTCGAATCGCTCGCGCCGAACAAATCGCCTACTGAGAAGACCTAGATCGACTTTTCAACTCTAGGGTTCATAACCACACCCCCACGTCAGCCGATCCGCAACACAGAAACGACAAGACTGGTCAACAACCTGTTCGGCACCACACCGACAGACAACCTGCAGAGAGCACAGGTGGAAGGCTCCAATACTCGCTCGTCCCGTAACACCACAGGTGCCGACCTGACAATGGTCTCAGAACTCGACCTTCTTCACCAATGCCTTAACGATATAAACAGCAAGGTCCACAAGGCGATGACCTCAGTGCCGGAGTTGGACAAAATCCTGCAACAAACGCAGCACACCCCATTCACATCGGCCATCACTAAGGCTCCTCTCAAGGACATAGGCCGGATGAAGCTGCCCCCAAGTTACACCGGCACGACGGACCCGAAGCGACACTTGACCGCGTTCAACGCAGGCATGGGACAAGCTCGCTTCACGGACGAAGAGCGGGACGCATGCCTCTGTCAGTACTTTGTGGAGACGCTCTCCGGAAGCTCCCTCACCTGGTTTTCGCAGCTTCCTTAAAATTCCATCGACAACTACAAGGAACTCATTGGTCAGTTCCTTAAACATTATTCGTTCTACATCGACGCAGAGTCTACAGTGCTCGATCTATGGACGTGCGTCCAGGATGACACGGAACCACTGCACGACTTCATCGACCGGTTTAGATCTATCGTGCAGCTTGTCGGACCAAAACCCTAGAAGACACCTTGCATAAAGCGACCGGTTATATCAGGCTCGAAGAAGATAGGGCAGCCAAGGCCAAAATCTTCTGGCGATAAAAAGCCTCGATCGTCAAATCAGGATAGTCATCAGGAACCTCGACAGCACTACGACAGGGACGACAAGAGCCGCAAGAGTATCAACACCGTCGGACGGCAGACAAAGTAGAATACTTGAGATCGTCTGAGCGCCAAAGACCCGGATAGCAAGAAACCGTGGTGCAAATATCACAAGGCGCACGGCCATCACACCGACGATTGCTGCACTCTCCCGGCCCTCTTGCGGAAGGCGTGGGAAGCTGGTGAGTGCACCATACCGGAGCCCCGGAGTCTAACGCGACAATTTGATGATGATCAGGACAGGCGACCTGAGAGCGATCGAGATAGAAGATCCGATACTGATCGTCCATCTTCTAAACTTGAAGGGAAAGAAACAAAACGTGACCATGAAGACGATCATGCACTCCCGACCTCACCGCGCCGACTGATCAACATGATTATGGGAGGACTCCTCTCATGCACCGACTCAATCAATTCTATCAAGCGGCATGAGCGAAAGGCCGCCAATCCTCTGAAAGACGCCCCACCACTATTTAAAGACGACCTTCCGATCACGTTTACAGAGAAAGACGTGCAGAACATAGATCAGCCGCATAAAGATCCACTCATCATCTCACTCAGGCTCGGAGAAGACGACGTCTCGAAGATATTGATCGACACAGGAAGCTCGGTCAACCAAATCTTCATGGACACGCTGCGCAAGATGAGCATCACCGAACGGGATATAAAAGTCGCACCATCACCCCTCACTGGATTTGCTGGAGATTCGATCTCCACTATTGGGATCATAACGCTGCTTGTAACCATAGGACGAAAGTCCATTACGGTGACGTTCGAGGTCATTGACCGGCCTGCGATCTATAATGCCATTCTGGGAACACCCTGGCTGAACATCATGCGAGCCGTCCCATTTCCTTACCATTAGTGCATCAAAATGCGATCAGAAGCCGTATCTTCACCATCCGTGGTGATCAGACAGTATCTCGGCAATGTTACATCGACAAGTAGCACGCCGACAAGGCATCAACGTTCGTGATTGGCAGAAGTAATGACTTCGATCCACGGATAGTTCACCACGAGAAGCCGAAGAGCGACCTCATTGTTCAAGTCAACATCGACGTCGCTCACCCCGAGCGTTGCATCGGTATTGGCACGGAGCTACTGCCAAGTATGCAGGACGAGCTGATCACCTTCCTCCGGGAGAATATCAGAATGTTCGCATGGTCGATGGTCGATATGAAGGGCATCAGCTCTCAAATCACCGACCATAAATTACACGTAGATCCAACTTTTAAGCCGATCAAACAGAAGCGACGAAAATTAGGCCCCGAACGGACACAAGACTTTCACGATGAGGTGGATAAGCTGATGAAGGCCGGATCAATCACCGAAGTAAAGTATCTGGAGTGGCTCGCCAACTCGGTGGTAGTCAAGAAGAAGAATGGGAAGTAGCGAGTTTGTGTAGATTTCACAGACCTCAACAAAGCTTGCCCGAAGGACAGTTTCCCTCTCCCTCGTATCGATCAGCTCGTCGAGGCAACCGCGGGCAACGAAATCCTCTCCTTCATGGATGCATTCTTAGGATACAACCAGATTCTCATGCATCCAGACGATATTGAGAAGACCGCTCATCACGGATCGAAGAACTTATTGCTACAAGGTCATGCCGTTTGGTCTGAAAAACGCAGGAGCCACCTATCAGCGCCTCGTCAAAAAGATGTTCGCCGATCAGCTCGGGAAGACGATGGAAGTGTACAAAGACGATATGCTCGTCCAATCGGCTAAAGTGGCCGACCACATCAGTCATCTCCGCGAGTGCTTTCTGATACTGAACCTGTACGGTATGAAGCTAAACCTCGCAAAATGCACATTCGCTGTCACACGCAGTGGGGGATTGAAGCCAATCCCAAACAGATCTCTGCGATCTTGGAACTACCTTCACAAAGGAATACTCGCGAAGTTCAGCGCCTGACAGGGAGGATAACCGCGCTGAATCGATCTATATCTCGGTCCACGGACAAGTGCCTGCCTTTCTATCAGCTTCAATGAGGCAACAAACGGTTTGAGTAGGATGAAAAGTGTGAAGAAGCGTTCCTGAAACTCAAGACATACCTCTCCACACCTCTGATCCTGGCCAAACCTGAACACGGTGATACTTTGCTACTCTATATAGCAGCTTCCAGCGCGGCAACCAGCGGTGTCTTGGTTCGAGAGGATCATGGAGAACAAAAGCCGATCTTCTACTTCAGAAAAACTCTCGACGGTGCCGAGAATCCCTACCCAACCTTGGAAAAGCTTGCTCTCGCGGTGGTCGTCGCTTCGAGAAAGTTGCGTCCTTATTTTCAATCTCACTCCATAGCCGTCCTGACCAGCCAACCTCTTCGGTTGATCCTGCACAGCCCGATACAATCCAGACGCATGGCCAAGTGGGCCATCGAGCTATCCGAGTTTGATATCGAGTATCGAACACGGACCTCTGCAAAATCCCATGTTTTGGCGGACTTTTTGATCAAACTATCACCTGAACTCTTGAATGCCGACCCGGCATGTTCGGAGACCTCGACGCTGCACGTCGATGGAGCACCATCCCGATTAGGAGCTGGAATCAACATCCTGTTAGAATTCCCCACCGGAGAGCTTCTTGAACAATGCTTCCGCTTGGAGTTCAGAGCATCCTACAACGAAGCCGAATACGAAGCACTGATTGGAGGCCTCCGTCTAGCTCGAGGGATGAACGTTCAATATATTCAGGCGTTTAGCGATTCACAGCTCGTCAACAAGCAGTTCAATGGAAAGTACGATGCGAAAGACGATCGAATGGACGCCTACCTGAAGCTGGTGAAGCAGTTAGCCGTGGAGTTCAAGACCTTCGAGCTACATCAGATTGACCGATCTGCCAACACTAGCGCTGACGCCCTAGCTGATAAAGCATCGAACAGAGACTCAATCCTTTGGAGAACTATTCCAGTTCAGGGGATCACCCAACCCAATATCACCCCGACCCAAGAGGTTCTCCAGATCACAGCCGATAACGACGAAACCGTTCTTGCAGCAACCACCGACAACCAGCTAGCAGCGAATTGGCGAATCGAGATCCAACGCTTTCTCGAGACAGGCGAGTTACCAGCAGAGAAGTGGGCAGCTCGACGGATTCGTGCACGGAGTGCTAAATACGCAATCATGGAAGGAGTCTTATGTCGATAGACCGAGTCAGGCGTGTTTCTTACTTGTTTGCATGGCGACGAAGTCCAACGGTGCATCATGGATATTCATGACGGTGTGGGTGGAAATCATTCCAGCGGACAAGCTCTCGCTCTTAAGATAAAGCGACATGGATTTTTCTGGCCAACTGTGCAGGAAGACTGCATTAAATATGCTCGGAAATACGAATACTGTCAGCGACACGCCCCGATGATCCATCAACCAACAGAGTTTCTGACTTCGGTGATCCCTCCATACCCCTTTATGCGGTGGGCAATGGACATCGTCGGACCAATGATTTCTTCTCGCCATCGCAAGTACGTGCTCATCATGACTGACTATTTTACTCAATGAGTCGAAGCTAAGGTGTTCGCCGATATCACCGCCATCGAAGTAGAAGGAGGTACATCATATGCGGATACGGTCTTCCCTACAAGATCGTCACTGATAACAATCCTCAGCTCAGATCGAAGAAGCTCGCAGCTTTCTGTGACAAGTGGAAAATTTGCCTCGACAAGTCTACACCCCGTCATCCGCAAGGCAACTGACAAGCCAAAGCGACCAACAAGACTATCCTGGACGGCATTAAGAAGCACCTCAATGTCAAGAAAGGTTTTTGGGCGGACTAGTTAGACGGCGTACTCTGGTCTCATCGCACAACTCCTAGAACGGCAACCAGGAAGACTCCTTTTTCACTCGCATACGGATGTGAAGCTATGGTTCCTGCAGAAATCAACGTCGACAGCTTGCGACGAAGAGTGCTCCCGTATGTTCCCAAGATGAACGCAACGATGCTGGTCGATAATCTCGACACGTTCGAAGAAACACGCCACCAAGCTTTGCTCAGGATGCAGGACTACCAAAATTAAGCAGCTCGATACTACAATAAAAAATTGCCGAATCGACACTTCGACAAAGGCGACCTCGTCCTTCGAAAGGTCTACGAAAACACCAAGGAAGAAAATGCAGGGAAGCTCGGCGCAAACTGGGAAGGTCCTTACATTATCACAAACATAGTAAAGCCAGGTGTTTATCGGCTCGAAACAATGGACAGCGAATTGGTCCTGCAGGCTTGGAACTCTCTCAACCTCAAACGGTACTACAGCTAGATCGGTACCTCCTTCAGGTCGGCATCTTTAAAAAAAAAGAAGGGAATAGTATCGATGAACTACAAAACGGTTTAATCCCCGAAAGGGGTACATATGCAGCCTATCTTCGGATGACACAACTGCTCCCCCTCCTAAAACGAAGGGGGAGGGGGAGGGAACTTCTAATATTTTTCGTCTTTCTGAATCTCCTTTGGTTTGTAAGTCTTTACTTTGATTCAATAAAAATAAAAAATTTATTAAAATATCGTGTCCATTTTTATATCAGCATCCTGGCCAGATGTTCGATTCACCTAAAGCTAAAGTCTGATCCACTTTAGCTCGGTAACTTAAAAGCCAAGTCCGTCTTGCATTTTACAGTTTTACCTGTCTCAATAGATCCGAGCCATGCATTGTTATCTGACAAGCTAGTCTTGTATTCGCATTTGACTTGGATACTTCTAAGTGGTACCGATAAAATAACGCCGACCTGAATCGCAAATCGAGTATTCACACATAGAAGTTAAGTGGTACGAACAATCATAAGCCGGGCATCCCGCACGTTCGTATTCACACTTCCTTTTTTAGCCAGAACCCGCTCTGCACTCCTTAAGTCATGCGAAACAACTAAGCTGACCAGGTCGCATCTCACATTCAACTTAAGGAAATTTCTAAGTATTGGATACATGCTGACCTCACTCGCTTATCCATTTTATCCTTAGAAATTTAATCACGTAATATGTAAGCTGATATCGCATCGCAGTTTATGTTCATATTCTTTTAAATAATAAAACATCATTTCATTGATAAAATGCCATAATTGGCTGATTAGGTTACATCGAACACAAATACTTAGCAAAAAAAAATATAGAAGGAAATCTATTTGTTGCCCTCGGCTTCTTCCTGAAATTCTTCTTCTTCTTGCTCGGCCTCTCGACTTGGCTGACCGGCATCTTGATCATTATCCTGATCGGCCTCCCGTATTTCTTCCTGATCGTCTCTCTCGGGAGACTTAGCTTCCTTGGGCGCCAGCTCCTTCTCTTGCTCGGCCCCTTCCAGGGACTTAGCCACATCAGACGGAACATCGGCGTGAGCCTCCAGGAAGACTTCCGCCTCTTGAATTTGAAGCTCCTCGGCTGTAAAGTTGTCTCGGCAATCATCTTCTCAACATTCTCATCCACCAAAGCCGGAAAGACGTAGCCTTGCTTGCAGACGATGCCGAGCGCTCGTTTAGCCTCCACCCATTGAAAGAGTCACTCTCCCTTCCGGGAGAGTGACTCTTTCACCTTGGCGACTAAACCGGCGTACTGATTTTTTACCGCCACGGCCGTACGCTTGGGAACTTCTTGCCCGAAAGCAACTTTCTCCTCCTGAGTTGTCTTCAGCTCGACCTCCAACTTCCTTTGCGAGTCGGCTCTATCTTTTTTAAACTGTTTAATTGCTCGGCTGAGAAATTTGCCTTTCTCAGCATCGTCAGCGCGGACCTTGGCCAGATCCTCGGCAGATCTTTGGTGTGCAGCCTTCAGCTTGGCACTCCTTTTCCTCTCGGCCTTAAGAGCCTCCTTGGCTTTCTCTCTCTTGGCCAGATCGGCCAAGCTTTTCTTCGCATCACGATCGTAATCGTGCATCACAGTCAATGCCGTGCTCAAGGCCTATGCGCAAAAAGAAAAATATATCAATAAACAGACAAGCATTCAAGAATTGATCTCGTATGTAAAGAATGAAAAGAGCTGTTTTTAACTTAGCCGGGTCATGCACAAAACGCGCAATCGCATCACTACGAATAAAGCCACGAGGGTTTGTCGGGGAACTCGCCAGATGATCCCTCAATCGGAGGAAGTAATCTAGACAGGACACTGAATCGTGTACTATCGGACCATTCCCCCAGTGGTCGTAAGAGAATCTGAAAGGACAAAGTTTGCGTTCAGTTCGGGGTCTTTTCAACATCTGCGAGCCCTCAGGAAGCTCTTACGGACCCCGCTTCTTCGAGTTGGTAGGGCTGTCTTCCTTGCTGCCATCTTCACCATTGAACTCGCGAACTGGAGCGTCGTCAGTTCCCCTTTCTTCCTGTTCGGTTTTCTTTCTAGTCTTCTCAGCTCTCCTAGCTGCCCTCTTATCAGCAGTTTTCTTGGCCTTGGCGGCATCCCTCTCAACCCTCTGGTATAAAAATATATTTTAAAATAATAAGAAATAAAATGTGATGATAATGTAACCTATGTAAATTTAACAAAACAATAATATAAAAAAGGTTTAAAAAGTTATATAAAAATAATAATATATCATACTTTTAATATTATTAATATTTAAAGTATTTGCTATCCTATTGGATAATCTATTATTATTTTTCTTTTTTCTGTATAATAGTATATCATATTTTTTGCAAACTATTTCGTAATAAAAATTGAAATAATAGTTATCATCATTTTCTGTTAAGTTAAATTTATTGATTTTAATATTATAATATAGTGTATCTATATTTTAATTTAATAATTTATTTAAGTTTAACTCAATCAATCAAAATATTACATTTATTTTAGTAAATTTGACATGCCCGATTAATCGAAGAAAAGAAGAAGACTTTGAAGTGATGAAACCAATATCGGATCGAGAGAGAGAAACAGGAAGCAAAGAAGAAGAAGAAAAGATGCTTTAAAGTCAGTTGTTACCGTTATATCTTTCTTTATTCCGTAACTAATTGATCTTATTTCGATTAGTTAAAGATACGATGGAGTTGATGAATACTTTCATGCCAAGGTATATGGATTAATCACATGCTCTTATTATGCATCTCTCTGCATAAATATACTATTTCCACACAAAAAATGGTGCTCATGGGATCATAGAATGGGCCGAGACCACTTATCAAGAAACAAGCTTGCCCCTAAGACCCTTTGCGAGAAGGAGTATGGACCGGTTTGTGATCACTTGGGGTCCTTGGTTAAGCAAACGGTGTATAACCCCAAGCCACCATGTCCCACGAGCTGGTACCAATGATATAATCAACAACTGTATATATACTGATGTTTTGGGTGGTATTTATCCGATGTGGGATAAATTAAAAAAAAGATTAGCTCACAATCTAGATTAAGTAAAGTCATGCCCAACTCACGTGCACATCATCATCTCGTCCCAAAATATTTTAAGATTGCAAAACCCTAATTTCAATTTTTCTCCTTTCATCTGTTTCAAACTATGCGACTAGACCACATCAATTTTACATATTCATCTTGTAAATATGTAAATTCAAAAGACGATGATGCAAAATGAGAGAAATTCAAAAGCTTATCATCCCTTTTGTTTTCCTCTTTCGTTTATTTACTTTCTCGTCTTGTCATTTTGAAAACACGTAACTCTAACATAGAAAATAAATTTTGAACATAGATTTATGAATATTCTAGTCAATTCGTAAGACAGTTAATATATGAATGATGTGGACACTCAGACACATCAACATTATACCGTACTCTATGATGTTTTTTTGGAAAATTAAAAGGGAAAAAAAGAAACTCTAATTTCAATTTTCTCCTTTTGTCTGTTCCAAACTATGCGACTAGACCACATCAATTTTACCTATTCGTCCTGTAAATATGTAAATTCAAAAGACAATGATGCAAAAGGAGAAAAATTCAAAAGCTTATCACCCCTTTTGTTTTCCTCTTTTGTTTATTTACCTATTCGTCTTGTCATTTTAGAAACACGTAACTCTAACATAGAAAATGAATTTTGAGCATAAATTTATTAATATTCTGTCAATTCGTAAGAGAGTTAATATATGAATGATGTGGACACTCAGACACATCAATATTACAGTATTCTACGATATTTTTTTGAAAAATTAAAAAGGAAAAAAAACAAGAGATAATTCAATCCAAATTGACTTAAAAATCAGATTACTCTAGCAAAGAGAGGAAAAATAAATAAAGCTGAGCTCAAAAAGGGCTAATTCTCATCACTAGGATAAGAAGAGTACAAGAGACCTAACCAACGTTAAAGCAAATTCCTCACATTTCAATAGGTATCGGAATCGAGACCTCAAGGTGGCAAGGTGCTACTCTACCACTAGGCCATTGGTGCTATTTGTTAGACATGTTCTGCTTTTATTTTATATTATATAAACTGTATTAACTTTAAAAAATTTAAAATTTTGTTTTTTTTCCGATATTTTGCGATCCATAGGCTCATAATCTCCAAAGATTTTTTGTCAAGCAAGAACCGTTTGTTTATACTGGTATACCGTTTCGACAACATGTGTACCCATGGCGAATTTTATTGGGCGAGCATTCTACTTTCTTGTTCGACCGTGAAGAAGACAAACATGATCAAGAAATCGGACATCCCAAGCACAAGTTATTTAAAACCCATGTTATGGCTAGTTACAGGAATCGGCTCCTGATTGAAGATGATGTCTAAATATTTATCTTCAGAACGTGTTTACTCGCAAGAGGATCAATCTTTCACGGATTAAGTCATTACTTGCTGTTCAAGGTATGTGGCAATATTCCTCTAATGACAGTTCAGCTTCTTGTCTGTGTATAAACGAGAGAACAAAAGATTATGTTGTAGCTTGGAGTAGCGCAGAAGGCCACCTGTTCTCATACAAGAAAGGAGACGTGTGTAAATTATACGTGAATTACTTTTTAGTTCTTTCTCATACATTTTCGTTAGTTAATGAAAGTCAAGACAAAAGCCACCGTATCCAATGAGATCAGTCTTCTTTACAGTGGTAGAGTACTATTCTACGACTTCTAGACCACTGGTATTCAGTCTCCAGAGTAAAGTCCCTAGTTACCTTCGAACCAAGTGGTTAATTAAGAAAGATTGGGAACATGAACTTAATAATAAAAATCACTTTATAGTCCAAGTTATAGCATAACATCTTCCCCAGTTCTCCCTACTCACATTTATAAACAAAATGCAGAAGAGTTTTCTCAGCATTTTCTACATTTTCTATTCGATGTATAGCCAGGATATCATTCATTTGAAATCCAGAATCTTACCAGAGGCTAGGTATCTTCGGATAATTAGCTCACGATCTGAACTAAGTAAACTTTTGTTCAAACGTGCGTTTCCCGAAATTTACTAATTGAGAAAACCCTAGTTTTATGAGATATAATAATATATATATTTTTTTGCAAATGATTTAGAAGAATAACCTTTAGTTACTGTGTTATTTATTAATGTGTCATTAGACTTTCATTAGATATATAAATATTAAATCTATTCTTTTCATTAAATCATTAAAGGCCTAATTTTTTGTTATTCTTCCCATTAAATGTTTATTTTGTTTTCCTTCTCATTAAAAAGCCCACTTTTGTTTAAAAATTTAGAACTATCTTATTTTTTTTTTGTTTTTCAATTTGAAATTTATCAAAAAATTATATAAAAATGCCAAAAATAAAAATATAATATTTATAGAGTCTAAATTTCATTTTGCCCAAGGTACCTAAATATGTTAAGGTCGGGGTTGTATGTCAATATCTATTATGTTTCTTTTTCTGCGATTGGACTTCCTCAACTACTGTTTATATACCAAGAAAATTAAATTCATATATCCTGATCGGTTTCTTCCTGTTACATAGAAGATAAATGGGAAAAAATCATAAAAAAAAACAGAGAAGAAAATCAAATAAAAATAAGAAAAGAAGAAGAAATGAGAAGAATAATGTAGAAGAAAAGCTTAAAATAAAAATGAAGAAAAATAAAAAGAAGATGAAGAAGAGAAAAAGAGGAAGAACAAAAAAAAACTTAGAAAAAAAAGAAAAAAAAAAAGAATAATAATAAAGAAGATAAAGACAAAAAAAAAATATTACTATATTATCTTCTTATTAAAAATTAAACACATTTTTATTATATATTTTTTGACTAAAAAACATAAAAACGATTAACAAGAAATATACAATTAATCATTCAAACTTTAAAATCTAATAGTTAAAATCTAAAATAATATTTAAAACATAAATTTTAATCTTACAAATATTTACTCAGCGCAAACGTAAACACATGCTTAATATGTAAGAGTGTTGTTTGATATATAGAATTGTATCAAACATGTGTTTACGTAAGGATGGATATATTTTTTCAAATACATATTTTATAACATCTTAACATTATTTGTAAATTAACTATTTTGCGTAAAATATTGTAGAACCATAAAATCACATTTTAAAATTGTATTTACAAAACCAAAATTTTCTAAAATTAAATTTTTTAAAAAATTACCAGCGGGGTTTGCGCAGGTTAGATCCTAGTTATTCTATTAAAATTGCAAGTGAAAGGATTACGAGTTTACGACTATGAAAAATATCAAAATAAAAACAACTACGTAGAAGTAACGAGAAAATTGAGACTAAACTATAAAAGAATACAGCAAGGGAGACAAAGAACTGAAGGAGTTTGTCCATGGTGAAAACAACCTCTACAGCAGAAACTGAAAAGATAGTCAGGCCAAAACAGGTGATAAATAGTTAGATGAAAGAAATATTAATGGTCATTTTATTTAATAATGAACCACGTTATATTATTAGAAAACACAAATAAAATTAAGAGCTCAGTTCAGGCTAAACTCATCTGACGATTCAGAGAAATTCGAAGGACCTAACCAACGCTAATGCCAATTTCTTCACAGCTCAAATGCACCAGTCGGGAGTCGAACCCGGGTCTGTACCGTGGCAGGGTATTATTCAACCACTAGACCACTGGTGCTGCTTGTCCAATGACTTACTTTTTATTTAGTTATAGCCAAAAATTTAGCAATTTAGGCAAAGAATCGAGTGGATTTTACAATTGTAGAGAATTATTATAGAGAAGTTTGATGATGAAATTGCTTTATGTTATTATCATCCAAGAAAGTAGACTTTCAGATTATTCATACTTCTAATGTATAAATATGTTCAATTCATATATCAATTTAGGTGTTGTGTTGATATATATATAAACTATAATTTTTATTAATTTATACATCAACTAATTAATATTAGTTAAATCATACATTGACCATTAATCAGTGATGACATATCTAACACATTCACTTTTCATATATGAATCATATGTCACAGTACATACCATATATATATATATATTTTTTTCTATTTGTTTTTTTCTAATTTTTTTTAAATTCACACACTTAAATATTAATTAGGTAAATTCATTCAAATTTTTTATTAATATTATTTAAATTTATATATTTATACACTAGTCAAAAAATGTATTTGATGATACATTATTTATCAATCGAATCATTTTAATTAATCAATCTTGCTACTTATAAAGATATTATTCTGTCGTAAGAAAATCATATACGAAATTCCGTTTATTATGTATATAAACTAGACAAAACATACGGTTAGAGATAAGATTTGTACCATTTCTACAAGCCCGATATGATTTCTGGTTGGTCCATTTTGCAAGGTTCAGATCGACAAAATAAATGGAAATCTTCCATTTATCAAACAAAACCGGGAAAAACGGAAGTTTAGTCTGGTCGGCAAAGAGACTTTCCTATTTCAATTGGACATAGAAGACCTATCTGGTCGGCTATAAATATGGGAAGTCCTCGACTTTTCAGATGATCCAAAAATCCTCTCTCGAGACCTAGGAAAAACTAAGAAAATCTCATAGTTCTAGTTCTCGGTCTATTTCATAAAAAGTTTAGGTCGGCGTTCTTATTCCAACGACCTAAACCACCGTGTATTCTATCAAGATACGCCTCATTCTAATAAAAGATCTCTATTTAAACCCACAAACCCTAGTTCTATTATAAGACGAACTTGGATTTTTACAGTTGGCGCCGTCTGTGGGGAATAAGAGACCAATCTTTAAAAAGAACGGAGCTTGAAGATGGTCAAAACATTTATCAATCCTGGGACTACCGACCTTACCACAGGAGCCACCGATCTCACCGGAGGATCCACTGATCGTGCAGGAGGAGCTGCCGATCCCACCAGAAATGCCCAAGGCCTAATCGTCGATCGGATCACCGGACTCCCGATGGCCGATCAGACCAACATACGAACTGACGACACGGCTGCTGCACAAAACACCGGCGAGACAGGTCAGGTCGGTCACACTGATGGAACAAACCCGGCCGACCTGCCACAGCCGCCTCCCATTGACATGACCAGCATCATCAGATCGGTCGCGGCACAGCTACAGCAGGGCATGGATGCTCGATTCGAATCGCTCCGCGCCGAACAAATCGCCTACTGAGAAGACCTAGATCGGCTTCTCAACTCTAGGGTTCATAACCACACCCCCACGTCAGCCGATCCACAACACAGAAACGACAGGACTGGTCAACAACCTGTTCGGCACCACAGCGACAGACAACCTGCAGAGAGCACAGGTGGAAGGCTCCAATACTCGCTCGTCCCGTAACACCACAGGTGCCGACCTGACAATGGTCTCAGAACTCGACCTTCTTCACCAATGCCTTAACGATATAAACAGCAAGGTCCACAAGGCAATGACCTCAGTGCCGGAGTTGGACAAAATCTTGCAACAAACGCAGCACACCCCATTCACATCGGCCATCACTAAGGCTCCTCTCAAGGACATAGGCCGGATGAAGCTGCCCCCAAGTTACACCGGCACGACGGACCCGAAGCGACACTTGACCGCGTTCAACGCAGGCATGGGACAAGCTGGCTTCACGGACGAAGAGCGGGACGCATGCCTCTGTCAGTACTTTGTAGAGACGCTCTCCGGAAGCGCCCTCACCTGGTTTTCGTAGCTTCCTCAAAATTCCATCGACAACTACAAGGAACTCATTGGTCAGTTCCTTAAACATTATTCGTTCTACATCGACGCAGAGTCTACAGTGCTCGATCTATGGGCGTGCGTCCAGGGCGACACGGAACTACTGCGCGACTTCATCGACCGGTTTAGATCTATCGTGCAGCTTGTCGGACCAAAACCCTAGAAGACACCTTGCATAAAGCGACCGGTTATATCAGGCTCGAAGAAGATAGGGCAGCCAAGGCCAAAGCCAAGTTGGCCGATCAAAAATCTTCTGGCGATAAAAAGCCTCGATCGTCAAATCAGGATAGTCATCAGGAACCTCGACAGCACTACGACAGGGACGACAAGAGCCGCAAGAGTATCAACACCGTCAGACGGCAGACAAAGTGGAATACTTGGGATCGTCTGAGCGCCAAAGACCCGGATAGCAAGAAACCGTGGTGCAAATATCACAAGGCGCACTGCCATCACACCGACGATTGCTGCACTCTCCCGGCCCTCTTGCGGAAGGCGTGGGAAGCTGGTGAGTGCACCATACCGGAGCCCCGGAGTCTAACGCGACAATTTGATGATGATCAGGACAGGCGACCTGAGAGCGATCGAGATAGAAGATCCGATACTGATCGTCCATCTTCTAAACTTGAAGGGAAGGAAACAAAACGTGACCATGAAGACGATCACGCACCCCCGACCTCACCGCGCCGACTGATCAACATGATTATAGGAGGACTCCTCTCATGCACCGACTCAATCAATTCTATCTTGCGGCATGAGCGAAAGGCCGCCAATCCTCTGAAGGACGCCCCACCACTGTTTAAAGACGACCTTCCGATCACGTTTACAGAGCAAGACGTGCAAAACATAGATCAGCCGCATAAAGATCCACTCGTCATCTCACTCAGGCTCGGAGAAGACGACATCTCGAAGATATTGATCGACACAGGAAGTTCGGTCGACCAAATCTTCATGGACACGCTGCGCAAGATGAGCATCACCGAATGGGATATAAAAGTTGCACCATCACCCCTCACTGGATTTGCTGGAGATTCGATCTCCACAATTGGGATCATAACGCTGCTTGTAACCATAGGACGAAAGTCCATTACGGTGACGTTCGAGGTCATTGACCGGCCTGCGATCTATAATGCCATTCTGGGAACACCCTGGCTGAACGTCATGCGAGCCGTCCCATTTCCTTACCATTAGTGCATCAAAATGCGATCAGAGGCCATATCTTCACCATCTGTGGTGATCAGACAGTATCTCGGTAATGTTACATCGACAAGTAGCACGCCCACAAGGCATCAACGTTTGTGATTGGCAGAAGTAATGACTTCGATCCACGGATAGTTCACCACGAGAAGCCGAAGAGCGACCTCATTGTTCAAGTCAACATCGACGTCGCTCACCCCGAGCGTTGCATCGGTATTGGCACGGAGCTACTGCCAAATATGCAGGACGAGCTGATCACCTTCCTCCGGGAGAATATCAGAATGTTCGCATGGTCGATGGTCGATATGAAGGGCATCAGCTCTCAAATCACCGACCACAAATTACATGTAGATCCAACTTTTAAGCCGATCAAACAGAAGCGACGAAAATTAGGCCCCGAACGGACACAAGACTTTCACGATGAGGTGGATAAGCTGATGAAGGCCGGATCAATCACCGAAGTAAAGTATCTGGAGTGGCTCGCCAACTCGGTGGTAGTCAAGAAGAAGAATGGGAAGTAGCGAGTTTGTGTAGATTTCACAGACCTCAACAAAGCTTGCCCGAAGGACAGTTTCCCTCTCCCTCGTATCGATCAGCTCGTCGAGGCAACCGCGGGCAACGAAATCCTCTCCTTCATGGATGCATTCTTAGGATACAACCAGATTCTCATGCATCCAGACGATAATGAGAAGACCACTCATCACGGATCGAAGAATTTATTGCTACAAGGTCATGCCGTTTGGTCTGAAAAACGCAAGAGCCACCTATCAGCGCCTCATCAAAAAGATGTTCGCCGATCAGCTCGGGAAGACGATGGAAGTGTACAAAAATGATATGCTCGTCCAATCGGCTAAAGTGGCCGACCACATCAGTCATCTCCGCGAGTGCTTTCTGATACTGAACCTGTACGGTATGAAGCTAAACCTCGCAAAATGCACATTCGCTGTCACACGCAGTGGGGGATTGAAGCCAATCCCAAACAGATCTCTGCGATCTTGGAACTACCTTCACAAAGGAATACTCGCGACGTTCAGCGCCTGACAGGGAGGATAACCGCGCTGAATCGATCCATATCTCGGTCCACGAACAAGTGCCTGCCTTTCTATCAGCTTCAACGAGGTAACAAACGGTTTGAGTAGGATGAAAAGTGTGAAGAAGCGTTCCTGAAACTCAAGACATACCTCTCCACACCTCTGATCCTGGCCAAACCTGAACACGGTGATACTTTGCTACTCTATATAGCAGCTTCCAGCGCGGCAACCAGCGGTGTCTTGGTTCGAGAGGATCATGGAGAACAAAAGCCGATCTTTCTACTTCAGAAAAACTCTGGACGGTGCCGAAAAATCCCTATCCAACCTTGGAAAAGCTTGCTCTCGCGGTGGTCGTCGCTTTGAGAAAGTTGCGTCCTTATTTTCAATCTCACTCCATAGCCGTCCTGACCAGCCAACCTCTTTGGTCGATCCTGCACAGCCCGATACAATCCAGACGCATGGCCAAGTGGGCCATCGAGCTATCCGAGTTTGATATCGAGTATCGAACACGGACCTCTGCAAAATCCCAAGTTTTGGCGGACTTTTTGATCAAACTATCACCTGAACTCTTGAATGCCGACCCGGCAAGTTCGGAGACCTCGACGCTGCACGTCGATGGAGCACCATCCCGATTAGGAGCTGGAATCAACATCCTGTTAGAATTCCCCACCGGAGAGCTTCTCGAACAATGCTTCCGCTTGGAGTTCAGAGCATCCTACAACGAAGCCGAATACGAAGCACTGATCGGAGGCCTCCGTCTAGCTTGAGGGATGAACATTCAATATATTCAGGCGTTTAGCAATTCACAGCTCGTCGACAAGCAGTTCAATGGAGAGTACGATGCGAAAGACGATCGAATGGACGCATACCTGAAGCTGGTGAAGCAGTTAGCCGTAGAGTTCAAGACCTTCGAGCTACATCAGATTGACCGATCTGCCAACACTGGCGCTGACGTCCTAGCTGCTATAGCATCGAACAGAGACTCAACCCTTTGGAGAATTATTCCAGTTCAGGGGATCACCCAACCCAATATCACCCCAACCCAAGAGATTCTCCAGATCACAGCCGATAGCGACGAAACCGTTCTTGCAGCAACCACCGACAACCAGCTAGCAGCGGATTGGCGAATCGAGATCCAACGCTTTCTCGAGATAGGTGAGTTACCAGCGGAGAAGTGGGCAGCTCGACGGATTCGTGCACGGAGTGCTAAATACGCAATCATGGAAGGAGTCTTATGCCGATAGACCGAGTCAGGCGTGTTTCTTACTTGTTTGCATGGCGACGAAGTCCAACGGTGCATCATGGATATTCATGACGGTGTGGGTGGAAATCATTCCAGCGGACAAGCTCTCGCTCTCAAGATAAAGCGACATGGATTTTTCTGGCCAACTGTGCAGGAAGACTGCATTAAATATGTTCGGAAATGCGAATACTGTCAGCGACATGCCCCTATGATCCATCAACCAACCGAGTTTCTGACTTCGGCGATCCCTCCATACCCCTTTATGCGGTGGGTAATGGACATCGTCGGACCAATGATTTCTTCTCGCCAACGCAAGTACGTGCTCATCATGACTGACTATTTCACTAAATGAGTCGAAGCTAAGGCGTTCGCCGACATCACCGCCACCGAAGTAGAAGGAGGTACATCATATGCGGACACGATCTTCCCTACAAGATCGTCACTGATAACAATCCGCAGTTCAGATCGAAGAAGCTCGCAGCTTTCTGTGACAAGTGGAAAATTTGCCTCGACAAGTCTACACCCCGTCATCCGCAAGGCAACTGACAAACCGAAGCGACCAACAAGACTATCCTGGACGGCATTAAGAAGCGCCTCAATGTCAAGAAAGGTTTTTGGGCGGACTAGTTAGACGGCGTACTCTGGTCTCATCGCACAACTCCCAGAACGGCAACCGGGAAGACTCATTTTTCACTCGCATACGGATGCGAAGCTATGGTTCCGGCAGAAATCAACGTCGGCAGCTTACGACGAAGAGTGCTCCCGAATGTTCCTAAGATGAACGCAACGATGCTGGTTGATAATCTCGACACGTTCGAAGAAACTTCGACAAAGGCGACCTCGTCCTTCGAAAGGTCTACGAAATCACCAAGGAAGAAAATGCAGGGAAGCTCGGCGCAAACTGGGAAGGTCCTTACATTATCACAAACATAGTAAAGCCAGGTGTTTATCGGCTCGAAACAATGGACGGGTTCCGCAGGCTTGGAACTGTCTCAAACTCAAATGGTACTACAGCTAGATCGGTACCTCCTTCAGGTCGGCATCTTTAATAAAAAAGAAGGGAATAGTACCGATGAACTACGAAGTGGTTTAATCCCCGAAAGGGGTACATATGCAGCCTATCTTCGGATGACACAACTGCTCCCCCTCCTAAAACAGAGGGGGGGGGGGGGGGGGGGGGGGGGGAGGGAACTTCTAATATTTTTCATCTTTCTGAGTCTCTTTCGGTTTGTAAGTCTTTACTTTGATTCAATAAAAACAAAAAATTTCTTAAAATATCGTGTCCATTTTTATATCAGCATCCTGGCCAGATGTTCGATTCACCTAAAGCTAAAGTCTGATCCACTTTAGCTCGGCAACTTAAAAGCCAAGTCCGTCTTGCATTTTACAGTTTTACCTGTCTCAATAGATCCGAGCCATGCATTGTTATCTGACAAGCTAGTCTTGTATTCGCATTTGACTTGGATACTTCTAAGTAGTACCGATAAAATAACACCGACCTGAATCGCAAATCGAGTATTCACACATAGAAGTTAAGTGGTACGAACAATCATAAGCCGGGCATCCCGCACGTTCGTATTCACACTTCCTTTTTTAGCCAGAACCCGCTCTGCACTCCTTAAGTCATGCGAAACAACTAAGCCGACCAGGTCGCATCTCACATTCAACTTAAGGAAATTTCTAAGTATTGGATACATGCTGACCTCACTCGCTTATCCATTTTATCCTTAGAAATTTAATCACGTAATATGTAAGCCGATATCGCATCGCAGTTTATGTTCATATTCTTTTAAATAATAAAACATCATTTCATTGATAAAATGCCATAATTGGCTGATTAGGTTACATCGAACATAAATACTTAGCAAAAAAAAATATAGAAGGAAATCTATTTGTTGCCCTCGGCTTCTTCCTGAAATTCTCCTTCTTCTTGCTCGGCCTCTCGACTTGGCTGACCGGCATCTTGATCATTATCCTAATCGGCCTCCCGTATTTCTTCCTGATCGTCTCTCTCGGAAGACTTAGCTTCCTTGGGCGCCAGCTCCTTCTCTTGCTCAGCCCCTTCCAGGGACTTAGCCACATCAGACGAAACATCGGCAGGAGCCTCCATGAAGACTTCCGCCTCTTGAATTTGAAGCTCCTCGGCTGTAAAGTTGTCTCGGCAATCATCTTCTCAACATTCTCATCCACCAAAGCCGGAAAGACGTATCCTTGCTTGCGGACGATGCCGAGCGCTCGTTTAGCCTCCACCCATTGAGCTGCAGTCGAGATGAGTTCTTCCGCCTTTCCCTTCCGGGAGAGTGACTCTTTCACTTTGGCGACTAAACCGACGTACTGATTTTTTACCGCCACGGCCGTACGCTTGGCAACTTCTTGCCCGAAAGCAACTTGTTCCTCCTGAGCGGTCTTCAGCTCGACCTCCAACTTCCTTTGCGAGTCGGCTCTATCTTTTTTTAACTGTTTAATTGCTCGGCTGAGAAATTTGCTTTTCTCAGCATCGTCAGCGCGGACCTTGGCCAGATCCTTGGCAGATCTTTGGAGTGCAGCCTTCAGCTTGGCACTCCTTTTCCTCTCGGCCTCAAGAGCCTCCTTGGCTTTCTCTCTCTTGGCCAGATCGGCCAAGATTTTCTTCGCATCACGATCATAGTCGTGCATCACGGTCAATGCCGTGCTCAAGGCCTATGCGCAAAAAGAAAAATATATCAATAAACGGACAAGCATTCAAAAATTGATCTCGTATGTAAAGAATGAAAAGAGCTGTTTTTAACTTAGCCGGGTCATGCAAAAAACGCACAATCGCATCACTACGAATAAAGCCACGAGGGTCCGTCGGGGAACTCGCTAGATGATCCCTCAACCGGAGGAAGTAATCTAGACAGGACACTGAATCATGTACTATCGGACCATTCCCCCAGTGGTCGTAAGAGAATTCGAAAGGACAAAGTTCTCGTTCAGTTCAGGGTCTTTTCAACATCTGCGAGCTCTCAGGAAGCTCTTACGGACCCCGCTTCTTCGAGTTGGTAGGGCTGTCTTCCTTGCTTCCATCTTCACCATTGAAATCGCGAACTGGAGCGTCGTCAGTTCCCCTTTCTTCCTGTTCGGTTTTCTTTCTAGCTTTCTCAGCTCTCCTAGCTGCCCTCTTATCGGCAGCTTTCTTGGCCTTGGCGGCATCCCTCTCAGCCCTCTGGTCGGCCGCCTTCTGATCGGGCACCTTCCTAGTTTGGGCCGAATCCTGGTTGGAGGGAGATGTAGCCGACAAGGAGTTCTCGGCTTCCTTGACACCTGGAGACCTGAAGGCAAACTCCAGGTCAGCGGACAAATCCTTGAACGAGATAGATCTCATCTTCTTTGATTGGCGGGAATGTCGTTCAAGCGCAGCTGATGAATTATCAAAGAAAAGTTAAATCGACTAGAAAATCACCGAATACCAAACAGGCTTTTAGCAAATTAAACTAACCTCTAGTCCTCGCAATCTTTACTTCCGTGATCTCGGGCCAAGCGATCAGACTAATCGCCGAGAACCGATCGGAGATCTCATCAATATCAAGAGGATCGTCGACGAAAGGGAGAGGCCTATTTTCAGCAAAATAAAAGGACGATTTGATCTGCAAGCAAAAATAACAAAATTACTCTGTATTTCATATCGGTCATGTCTCTACCCATGACCTCCGCCCATTTCGTTCGGATCAGGATATCTTTATCGACGATGGAAAACTCGTTGATTAGCACGAAGAAATACCGACCCCTCCAATCCACCACCTTTGATTTATGACCACCAGTCACAATGTTGTACCGAGTCTTCATACTCGTGTAGTATGAACCCCGGTTCCTCAGATTTACCTTCGCGCGCCTGGTGTTCTTCATGGCATCAAATGCTGCCCGACTCAGCAGGATGTCGTGCTTGATCGACATCACTAGCATGCTAACGATCAGACGTATCGTCGCATGGGTGAATTGGCAGATCGGCATTTCTTTGTGATCAGCGAACTCCAGTACTAGCCTCGGAAGCGGGAACCAAAGGTGGAAATCCTTGAAGAAACACTCGTATAAGTATGACCACCCTTATGGGGCATCCCATGGCCGTCCTGACAGACTCGGAACCATGAAGACCACTTCGGGGCTGATGTCGCATTCTTTTTTCAAGGTGACTAACAACTCCACTGTAGATTTGGTCGGCATAATTCCGAGGGCATTGTCGCAGGTCGGTTGAACCATTTCCTCCCCTTTTCGCCTTTTAACCTTCTTTACTGGAGGGTTCATATCGATAATCCCGAACATGTTGACTTCGTCTTCCACGATTATGGGATTCAGATCATCTGAGATATACATCTCGTTTGATCCGCCCCTCTCGTCGGTTTCATCTCGTAACTCGGGAATTTCGAATTCAACCCTAGACGATGTCTCCCCGGATTTTTGGACGGCTTCGACCTGGTCAGCATGAAATCTATTAGACGCCGCTTGTTGATTCTTCTCTCGAAGGCGTTCCTGGAACGCCCGATCAAGCGCAAAAAGCTCGCTTGCATCCGAAGAACGATCTGATTCCGAATCGTTTACGGCGATCTGCTTCCCTTTCGATCGACCCCTCACATTTTGGTCATCCTGAGACATCTCTAAAAATTCCCCCAAGGAGATGCCAATCTCATCGGCTTTCGCTTGGGCCGACCTGTTCTTCTCTGATTCAGATCGGCCTTCCCTGATCTTCACATTTTTGCTCATTTTCTGATCGGACTTTCACGATTAACCGTGGAAATTGGCGGCGGAGATCGAACGAAATGCTGCGGAGGTCTAATCGAAGATATCTAAACGAAATTAAATGAAGAACAAAGAAGAGAGAGAAGAGAGCAAACCTGAATTTGACAAAGTTTTGCTAAAGATGCAGAAGTGAAAATTTTGTGGCCGAACCCCTCTTATTTATACAGAAGTGTGGACGGTTATCGAGAGTCATCATGAGCTCGGCGACCTTTCAGATTACTTCTCATTTTATTTTAATCGGCCTCTTCGCCCTCCTCCTAGCGTATGACACATGCCAAACCTAGTGTTGCATGCGCAGACCTAGGCATAATCTACAATATTTTTGACGGGAACTTTTCGCGCCCAGATTCATCGCCTGACTCGCACCATCGTGCCGATCTGAACTCCAAGTAAGATTGCCTTTTTCTAATTACATTTTATATTCTAACGCTTTTGTCAGCCGACCAGAATCCATATTGAGCAACACCTCTTGAAATTCGTCAAGTAACGTATCCTCACTTGCCGAACTGGGGGGGACTTACTGTTAGAGATGAGATTCGTACCATCTCTACAAGCCCGATATGATTTCTGGTCGGCCCATCTTGCAAGGTTCAGATCGGCGAAATAAATGGAAATCTTCCATTTATCAAACGAACCCGGAAAAAATGGAAGTTTAGTCTGGTCGGCAAAGAGACTTTCCTATTTCAATTGGACATAGAAGACCGACCTGATCGGCTATAAATATGGGAAGTCCTTGACTTCTCAGATGATCCAAAAATCATCTTTCAACTAGGGTAAACAAAGGAAATCTCATTGTTCTAGTTCTCGATTCTATTTCATAAAAAGTTTAGGTCGGCGTTCTTATTCCAACGACCTAAACCACCGTGTATTCTATCAAGCTCCAGCTCATTCTAATAAAAGATCTCTCTTTAAATCCATAAACCCTAGTTCTATTATAAGACGAACTTGAGTTTTTATACATACTTATCTAGATACAAATTTGGTAAAACAAACTAAAATTCACAAAAAATAATCCTCTTTTAAAATGACTTGAAAGTAATTCATTTAAAAAAATGGTGATATTATTTATTTGAATTATACAATTTTGTGAAAAATCTCACATGTATACCTAATATATCTTTTTTTGAAGAAATATCAATTAAGATATGTGAAATTATAGAAAGTTGGACACTTTTCATTTTGTTTTAAATAAAAACTAGATATAGACCCGTGCTGCAGGAAGTAAGCTGTGGAAGTAGCCTTGTACCATATTTTGAAGCAAAATATATAGCATGTCTAGGTGATGGTACTTTTCCTGATGCACTGATAATCAGAATATAGGTGGACGTCAATTAATGAGCATATAAAATCGTACTATTTATCATATTTATAAACTGCAATTTATAGCTCAACCGTTTGATAAATTCTCAAAAATAAATAGTACACTTAACATCGGTTAACAGAAAATAAACTTTTCTTCATTGGCCATTTGTTTCCATGTACCACAACAAAATGACTGTCTCCTTCTTTTAGTATACGACGAGCTACCAAACTTTGTAAGAGATATTGTCCCACACACCTTAACCTTGAATGTAATATGTACACAAAATCATTGAGTAACCATATGTCAATAAAAATGACATAAAATCCACACATATTGTACTCGCTGCAAGCTAAATATCTGGCTATCGAAACAGAAAGGAATTATCGTGTTTAATACCTTAAGGTTTTCCTCACTCGCATCTGTTAGAAAACAAAGTATGGAAAAGGTTTTATGTGTATTATTGAGCCAAACGGCGGAGGTATATATTGAGCCAAGCAGTAACATGATGATCACAATCAGAGCTAAGAAAAATTCCTTGACCAGGATTTCCTTTAAGACAACGAATCACCAGAAGAGCAGCATTCCAATGCGTCCGTTTAGGCGCATGCATAAACTGTGAAAGAATGTGAACACTATAGGTGAGATTGGGCCGTGTCACTGTCAGATAAATTAAACGTCTAACTAAACGCCGATAACATTCAGGATTGGTAAGTAGAGCATCAGAAGCAAGCGCTAACTTGTGATTCTGATCAAGCTGTTTCGCACCAAGTAGACCAGCTTCGGTAATAATATCAAGTGTATACTTCCTCAGGCACAAGTATATTCCTGAGGAACTACGGGCAACTTCAATCCCAAGAAAGTACTTGAGGACATCCAAGTCTTTCTTATGAAAGCAAGAACTCAAATAAGTCTTAAAAGCTGAAATCGCAGGTCCGGAATTACCAGAGATAACTAGATCGTCTAATAGACAAGAACATGTAGATGGACACCGTTCTTAACATATAAGAAAAGCGAATAATCAAAACGAGCTTGAGAGAAGCCGTATGTTCGTAGTGCAGATCTTAACTTAGCAAACCAACAACACAGAGCTTGTTTTAAGCTATAAAGAGATTTACGAAGGCGACAAAACCCGGAGGAGGTAGCATGTAAACTTCTTCAATGAGATCACCATGTAGAAATGCATTATGAACATCCATTTGATGAAGTTCCCAATTACGAGTGATATATCATGGTTTTTATGGTTTTTAACCATGATATAAGTCCTTTTTATTGAGTCTTTTTGGTCTTTTTAGAGTCCTAGAAGAGTCTTTGCAGGTTATAGCATGTCTGGAGCATAATTGGAGATTTTGGAAACCTTTTGGAGCATTCTGAGTTGAAGCCACGAAGTACCAAGCTCGAAGCAGAAACTATCCCATATGGTGACGCTCGTCACCACCCTTGGTGACGCTCGTCACCCATCAAGGAAGGAGCGTGGTGGATTTATTAAAAGTATGAAGGATATTTGCAGAATTGGCCCAGAAGTTCCATTATTTACAAGAAGACCCCAAATCGTGTTTAGCCTCTATTTATTAGGTTTTTCAGCGATTATTGGTGATTATCTTAGTTTTTGAGAATTAACAGAGCTTAGAGAGAGATTTATTCAGAGCTTTTTGGGGAGACAAATCATGTACTCTTTTGAGAAGATTTCGAACCCTTCTATTCTTTTACTCTTTCTCTTAATGCAATATTATTCAGTTATGTTTTGTGATTCCATGATCATGTCTGAGTAATCTGCTAAGTTAAGTTAGGGTTTTTCAAGGGTTGATGAAGAGATTGTAGAATCGCTATCTGTTAGGAATATCTTTTGGTTTTTCATCTCTGCTTGCTTTAAAATCGAATTTCTGAGACACATTATCTAGAAATCCAAAAATCATAGGTTGTTAAATATATGTGAGAGCATTATTCATAAACTGAACTAGTATTTGATGTGCAAAACAACTTAGTGCAAAGAGATTTGGCTTAGGAGTTTTGTAAACAATTGAATCTGATCATTCCTGCATGCTTAGGTTGTTAGGATTTGCAAAGAGATTTGAAACTCTGTGATTTATGCATAGATAACTTTTGCAATGAGAATTGATTAGTTATGCATCAGTGATTCATGTTTAAAATGGTTCTTAACCATTCCTGATTTCCTGCATTCTACATTCTTGGATTCAACCTGCGAATTGCCCTGACTTAGCGCCTTTAGTCTTTTGAAACTTAGATCATCTGCCAAAAATCGCTTGCTTACTTTTGTTTATTAGTTCGAATTACATACATTATATCCTGCTTAGCATAATCCGAATCTACATTCGATAGTGTAGTCTGCATTACTCTCTTGGGATTTCGATACCTCTTATATTACAACTGCTTTTGCTGTACACTTGTAGTAGTTTTATTTGGGTAAAACCTGAGCCCTATCAAGTTTTTGGCGCCGTTGCCGAGGAGTAATAGCTGCCTATCGATTTCTAGTATTAGGATTTTATCTAAGTTTTAATTTGTTTACTAACTTTTTGCTACTTTTCTTTGTTCCTGTTTCAGGTGTATGCCTAATCGCAGTACCAGAAGCAACAAAGAGAAGGAGCTTGTGACTTTGAGCATCGACGAACTAGCTAGGTTGGAGAGACCTAACAGGAAAGCTAAGAAGCAATATACAATGGTCGCTCCACTTATCTTGGTTGAAGATGCAGAAGATCACTTGGTTGACAGGGAAGGAAACAGGAGGAATGAAGAGGGGCAGAGAATTGATCAAGAGGGGAATGTCATTGTTGAACAGCAGGTTCAGCAAGTGGCTGAGAACGTGGGAGTCCCTGGAGCTGCTAATAACGCTGCTGGGCGTTATGTTCAGAGGACTCTAGGTGACTACAATATACCTGATCAGTTCTATGCCAACAGAGCTACAATCCGACCTCCTGCCTTCCAGAGGAACGATTTTGAGGTTAAACCTGTCTACTATCAGCTGGTTGGCCAGCATCCATTCCATGGTTTACCTCATGAGCATCCTATGGATCACATTGAGAGATTTGAGGACTTAGCTTCCAGTGTCAAGGCTAATGGGGTTAGCAATGACTTTCTGTTCTGTAAGCTTTTTCCTTACTCTATTGAAGGAGAAGCTGCATATTGGCTGAAGCAACTGGAACCTGCTTCATTGACCACTTGAGAAGACACTAAAAACGTCTTTTTGAATAACTTCTATGATGATGCAAGATCAGAGGACATGAGGACGAAAATTGCATCTTTTACACAAGGCCCTACTGAAGCTTTTAAGGCTTCTTGGGTCAGATTCAAGTCTTATCAGAGGGACTGCCCTCATCATTGGTTCAGTCAGGTGCAATTACTTGGGATTTTCTTCAGAGGCATTGACTGGAAGTATCAGATGGCGCTGGATGCAGCAAGTGCAAGAAACTTTAACACCAACAGACCAGAGGAGGCGATCAGACTGATTGAGAATTTGGTCTGCAGCAACAGCACTAAAAATGCAGACTTTCAGAGAATGAAACAAGCTGGTGTGGCTGATGGAAATCAGATTGCTGAAGTTAAGGCTAAGCTGGATGATATGCACAGCCTTTTGGTGGGAAAGAATTCAGTACACTTTGCTGCAGAAGTGGAAACTTTCGAAGCTCCAGAGGAAGTTGAACAAGAGGATGTAAATTTCATTAATTCTGGTGGTTTTCAGAGTCAAAGTTATGAGAATCAGCAGTGGAACAGAGGATACAGCAACAGTAACCAGAAGAACGACTTTACAGGAGGACAGAGCACGCCTGGTTTCACTTCTAAGCCCCCATTTCAGAAGACAGAGTACCAGAAGCCATTCCAGAAGAGTGGAAATTACAGAAACTATGGTTCTTCTTCCTATCAACCAGCACCTCCACAAGGGAACAAAATGGAAGCAATGCTAGAACAGATCTTGGAAGGACAACAAAAGCTTACAGTGGATTTCAATGGCAAGATAGATTCGCTCTATCAGGATTCGAATAGAAAAATTGAGAGTCTGAACTCTCATATGAAGAAGCTTGATGTTCAAGTTGCCTAGACTGCAAGAGCTGTTCAGAGGCAAGAAGGATTTCTTCCAGGAAGAACTGATGCTAATTCCAAACACCATGTGAATGCCATCACATTGAGGAGTGGAAAGAACCTGCAACCAGTGTTGCAGAAGGATTTAACCTCAAGGAATTTCGTGGGTATTGAAGAGTATGAAGATGAAGAAATATCTGCTGAAGACCCATGGGTGATGCTCGTCACCAATAATGGGTGTCGCTCGTCACCCATCGAGCACAACCCCGACCACTGCTCTTCACAATTTGGTGACGACCGTCACCAGGAGGGTGACGCTCGTCACCCAAATATAATGATCGACCCCGACTTGTCCAAAGTGAGTGACGCTCGTCACCAACCCAGTGACGCTCGTCGCCAACCCAGTGACGCTCGTCACCAACCCAGTGACGCTCGTCACCAACCCAGTGACGCTCGTCACCAACCCAGTGACGCTCGTCACCAGACGCCACTTACTGCAGTTTCGCCTAAGACTTCAGACAATGCTAAGGAGACCGTGTATAAACCCAAGATACCCTATCCTAAGTATCCTAAGAAGTCTAAGCGAGAGCTTGAAGATGCAAGATGCAAGGCTATCATGGACAAGTTGGTTATAGAGATCCCATTGATTGATGCTGTAAGGATCACTCCTGTTATAAGGAGGTATGTGAAGAGGATGGTGACCAATAACTTGAGTCTAGAGGCCGGGGCTATGATGATCAACCAGCAGGTCAGTGCAGTGATTCAGAACAGAGTTCCAGAGAAGCTTTCAGACCCAGGAAGCTTTGTTTTAGACTGTACAATCTTCAATGACAAGTTTGAGAGGTTATTGTGTGATCTTGGTTCTAGTGTGAACCTCATGCTTCATTCTGTTGCCAAGAGCTTGGGGATGACCGATTTTAAGGCTACAAGGATATCTCTTGTCCTAGCTGATAGATCAGCCAGAGTCCCTGAAGGAGTGATAGAGGATGTTCCTATCAAAGTAGGAGATTGTATGATTCCTACTGATTTTGTGGTTCTGGAGTATGGAGAAGAACCCAAAGACCCCTTGATTCTTGGCTACTGCAGGAGCTATCATTGATGTCAGGAAGGGTAGAATAGAGCTGAATGTTGGTGATTTAGTGATGAAATTCGAAATGGACAAGCTGATGAAGAGGCCAACCATAGATGGACAAACTTTTTATGTGGATGTTCTCACAAACATTGCTGATCAGATCTTCCATGAGATGAGTTCAGAGGATCCCTTGGAAAGGGCGTTGACCACTTCTACAGCTGAGTATGAGCATTTAGATGCTGCTGCAACAGGCTACACAAAGATGATGGATGCTACTGCACAAGTGATGCAGCTGGTTGCACAGGATGAACTTGTCACCACATCTACGAAAGCTGCTGCAATGAGTGATTGGTCTGCAGCCAAAACATCAAAAGTTGAGCTTAAACAGCTCCCTGCAGGGCTAAGGTACGCATTTCTTGGAGAAAACTCTACCTATCCTGTTATTGTTAATGCTTCATTGAACAATGCAGAGCTCACCTTTTTGCTAAGTAAGCTGCAAGAATTTCGCAAAGCTCTTGGCTACTCTCTTGATGACATTTCAGGTATCTCTCCAGACTTGTGCATGCATAGAATACACTTGGAGGATGAGTCGAAATCATCAGTTGAGCACCAGAGGAGGCTAAATTCGAATTTGCAGGATGTGGTCAAGAAAGAGATCATGAAACTGTTGCAGGCCGGTATCATATATCCTATATCAGTGGTGAAGAATGACAGGGATGAGCTGATTCCAACCAGGACTGTGACAGGACACAGGATGTGCATTGACTACAGGAAACTGAATGCAGCAACAAGGAAGGATCACTTTCCTCTTCCTTTCATCGATCAGATGCTGGAGAGGCTGGCGAATCACAAGTATTACTGCTTCCTTTCTGGGTATTCAGGCTTCTTTCAGATCTCCATCCATCCAGATGATCAGGAGAAGACCACTTTTACCTGTCCCTATGACATTTTTGCATATCGCAGAATGCCTTTTGGGCTGTGTAATGCTCCTGTAACCTTCCAGAGATGCATGATGTCGATCTTCACAGACATGATAAAGAAGTTTATGGAGGTGTTCATGGATGACTTCTCTGTTTATGGGTCCTCTTTCAAGAGCTGCTTGGATAATTTGTGTGCAGTTCTGCAGAGATGTGAAGAGAAGCACTTGGTTTTAAACTGGGAGAAGTGCCATTTTATGGTTCATGATGGTATTGTGCTTGGCCACAGAGTCTCAGGAGACGGTATAGAGGTGGATAGGGCGAAAATTGATGTGATGACAAGTCTGCAAGCACCTGATTCAGTTAAAGCAGTGAGGAGTTTTCTGGGTCATGCGGGCTTCTACAGAAGATTCATCAAGGAATTTAGCAAGATATCACGCCCCCTTACTGCTCTCCTCTGCAAGGATGTGAAATTTGAGTTCACAGAAGAGTGCAAATCTGCCTTCGAACAGATCAAGCAAGCTTTGGTTACAGCTCCTGTTGTGCAGCCTCCAGATTGGGACTTACATTTTGAGGTAATGTGTGATGCCAGCGATTTTGCAGTTGGAGCAGTGCTGGGGCATAGGAAAGACAAGAAACTCCACGCCATTTACTATGCAAGTATGACTTTGGATGATGCTCATAAGAATTATGCAACAACTGAGAAGGAATTGTTAGCTGTTGTGTTTGCTTTTGAGAAGTTCAGGCAGTATCTTGTTGGCTCCAAGGTTGTGGTTCATACTGACCATTCAGCACTGAAATATCTAATGCAGAAGAAGGATGCAAAGCCAAGGCTGTTGAGATGGATCCTGCTCCTTCAGGAATTTGACATTAAAGTGAAGGACAAGAAAGGTGTTGAGAATGGAGCTGCTGATCATTTATCCCGGATTCAGATCGAAGACAGTGTCCCAATCAATGATTTCTTACCTGAAGAGAATGTCTACTTAGTGAAAACCAGAGAACAGGAGTAAAGTATTGAAAACCTGCAGTTTCTCGAAACTGCAAGGGAGTGACGAGCGACACCAGGAGGGTGACGCTCGTCACCAACCCAGAACAGTCGCGACCAATGTGTACGAAAGAGGTGACGCTCGTCACCAATCTCTACACCTTTCTGCGATTTGTGCAAGCTTGGGGATGGCTTTTGAAGAGCCTGTTTATGCTTTGAATGATCCAAAGAGGCCCTGGTATGCTGATATTGTCAATTACCTTGCTGCAGAAGATGAACCACATGACTTCAAAGGCTATGCTAAGAAGAAGTTCTCGAGAGAACATTCTATTGGGATGAGCCATACCTCTACAAGCATTGTGCTGATGGGATTTATAGGAGATGCATAGCAGAAGAAGAAGTGCAAGACGTCCTCTTTCACTGTCATTGATCAGAGTATGCTGGACACTTTGCTACATTCAAGACTGTCTCTAAGGTATTGCAAGCTGGATTTTGGTGGCCTACTATGTTCAGAGACGCCCAGACCTTCATTAAAAGCTGTGATACTTGCCAGAGAAAAGGAAAAATCAGTAGGAGACATAAGATGCCACATAACTTCATTCTGGAAGTTGAAGTCTTTGATTGTTGGGTATTGACTTCATGAGACCTTTTCCCTCCTCTTATGGAAATAGATACATTCTGGTTGCTGTTGATTATGTATCTAAGTGGGTAGAGGCGTTGGCTACTCCTACTAATGATGCTGCAGTGGTTTTGAAGCTGTTTAAGACCATCATCTTTCCCAGATTTGGTGTCCTGTGGATTGTCATAACTGATGATGGTTCTCACTTTGTCAATAAGGTCTTTGACAAGCTGTTGAAGAAATATGGTGTATAGCACAGAGTGACCACGCCCTATCACCCCCAAACCAGTGGACAAGTTGAGGTTTCCAATAGGCAGATCAAGCAGATTCTGGAAAAGACAGTTGGGAAGACAAGGAAAGATTGGTCTGCAAAGCTGGATGATGCATTATGGGCTTACAGGACTGCATACAAAACGCCACTTGGGACTACACCATTCCATCTTCTCTATGGCAAGGTGTGCCATCTACTAGTAGAGTTGGAGTTCAAAGCAGAATGGGCCATCAAGAAGCTGAACTTCGATATGAAGCCTGCTGCAGAGAGGCGCTTGATTCAGCTCAATGAACTGGATGAGATCAAATATCTGGCCTATGAAAACTCCAAGTTATACAAGGAGAGGACAAAAGCATATCATGATAAAAAGATCATCTCCAGGCATTTCGAGCCCAATGACAAGGTATTACTCTACAGCTTTTTCCTGGTAAATTGCGTTCTCGATGGTCAAGTCCTTTCACTGTCAAAGAAGCTCTCCCACATGGTGATACACTCAGGTTTTACCCAAATAAAAGACTGCAAGTGCACAGACAATCGCAGTAATATAGATGGGATCGAATCCACAGAGACCAAGGTTACACTATGATTCTTAATGAATGAAGTGGAGCTAAGACAATGTGATGACTATTGAATGTAATGCAAAACGAAAATGGCAATTAAATTCAATAAAAGATCAATTAAAAACAGGCGTTAGGTAAAGGGCAATTCGCAGGGATCAGAGATCATGAACCAGACAATTATTCAGGGAGCAGATAAGCACAGTCTTGAACTCAAACGTGAATATATAATTGATCCACTATCGTGGTATCAGAAACTCTATCTAGCAACCTAAGATTCTAAACTGTCGTTTGAACTTAGAATTGTAAACAGGCATTAGCGATCATGTTCGATTTGTTCACAGATTGCCTTAACGTCAGCTTTCGTTGGTTAAGGACAATCTGCTCATCTATGTTCTTTCAGGCTTTTAAACAAACACTTTTGGTGTGCTAAACAACCTAGAATCAGAAACTAGGTAGCTAATCAAGTTTCAGCAATGAGATCAACGATAAATGAAGACAACAATTGAAATAACCCTATCTATGTCTGATTCAATAATTCATAATCCCATTGAAACCCTAAACCTAACTGGTGGATTACTCAGACATATAATAAGAAGAAAATCAAAGAGATGAGGAGAAATTCATAAATAATAAAATAGAAATCAACCGGGGTTCAGAAATCTTCTCAGAGATGCAAAGTACAAAGATCGTCTCCCCAAAACTCACAATTGCCAAAAGCTCTAAGTCTGAATAGAAAAATAAAAGTAGCCTAAACAATGGCTGAAAAATAAGTCTTTATAGGTCTAGACACGAGCTGGATAAAAAATTATAGAAAACCAAGTCGAAATAGGTAAAACCAAAATTTCCTTATGTGCGCAACCAAACCGGCTGGTTAAGACATCGGGTTGATCGGTCCAAAGTTGGATCGATCGATCTAAATACTCACGGGAAATCCTGGCCTCATCGGATCGATCGGTCCCTCCTGGATCGATCGGTCTAAAATGTCTCGGGAAATCTTCGGGCAAACGGATCGATCGGTCCAATTTGGGAACGATCGATCTAAAATCTCTCTGGAAATCTTCGGCCATCGGATCAATCGGTCCAACATGGATCGATCGATCTAAAATCTCTCTGGAAAAATCTTGTCTTCTCGCTTCCTTTGGATCGATCGATCCAATGTAGGACCGATCGATCTGCAGTCCGGAAAAGACTGGATTTGCTCCTTTTCTTTATTTCTTCATTTTCATTGCCTTGGAATCCATCCAAACGTGTTTTGACCTATAAAGACTCTAAAGACACTAAAAAGACTCGATAAAAACCTTTGAAAACCAGTTAGAAATCAGTAAAATCATAGTATATCAACTCCCCCAGACTTAGCATTTTGCTTGTCCTCAAGCAAATACTGAGCAAGGAAAAGAGGTTTGAAAACATAGAAGTCATGAACTCTCTCAAACCCCACCTTTTTGATCAACACCCTTGAACCCACATGCTACAGAGCTAACTTTAGATAATGTGTCAGTATACATACCGCAAGTCTAGCAATTATCCCAGATGCATTCAGCATTCCTTGGAGAAATCTGAGCTCTCCATTGTTGACCCCTTCAAGTTATTTAAGTGCTGTCTCAATCGAGGGAATATCGATCAAAGAACTTACAGATTCTTTCCCTTCCAAGCTCCAAATTAGACAGTCTACAGTACAATTCTCCTATTTTCTCTCCCCCTTAATCGATTCTCCCTACTTTAGGGCATCATCTCTTTTTTTTTTCTTTTTCGACTTTCTTTTATTTTGTATCCCAAGAAATGGTGCTGCTCTTTACTTGTGTTCCTTGTGAGGAGACAGGTTCAAGAGTGCTCACAACTTGTGTTCCTTGTTAGGAGACGGGTTCGTGAGTGCACCATTCTTAGGCTTAGTCATTCTTTTTTTTTTTTACAAGGGGAGATCAAAGAGAGATTGTACCAAACTTATCTTCATTAGTGCTGAAAGAGGAATCAAGTTCAATGCATGCCAAGCCCCAAGAAGAGAATTTCGAAATTCATTAGGGCGGAGTCAACGTTGGATCCTTCAGACTCTCTAGGAACATGAACTTTCTCTGTTATGTTGATCCACTTTAGCGTTCTACTTAACAGAATCTGCTGTTCACTGCTGTAGCAATGGTCCTTCAAGTGTCAATGTAGAGTGGTTAGTTAAAAAGAAAAATTCATGACATTCAAACATAGTTTTGACTCAATAAAACATCTTAGACTGACTCTAGAGAAAACAAACCAAAGAACCGAGCATTAGTACCAGCGAATACTCTCCCCCAGACTTACTTCAAACCGTCTCGGTTTTGAAAATAAATCAGAAGAAGAGTATGAAAAATCCAAAAAGTACATGAAAGGGAAAATGATATAAAACAAGGGAAATGATACTACTCTCAATGGTCGCTCTCTGAAGTAGCACTCTGGGTCTGTCCGGGATCACGTCTGTGTCTGCGCCTGAGGGGAGGAACATCCTCGGAATCTGGCTCCTCGTCATCAGCATCCATATCTGGCGCCTCAGCAGCTGTGTCATCTCTAGTCTCCGTAGCTCTGAAACAAGAGGGTGGTCGTGGGCAGCTGAGCTTCGCCAAAGCTCCCCAAATCCTCTGCATCATGGAGTTGTTCTTCCTCTGAGAATCAACCATCCAAGCCCATCGATCTGCCTCTGAGACATCCGCAGCGAGAGGAAGAAGGTCATACTGACCAGCATAAGGAGGAAGGAGGGACTCCATGGACTGGCGGGCTGCAGAAGCAGTAAAAGGGTCCTGAGGGAATGTGTCAGGTGTAGGAGCGTCGTCATGGTGTGGTGGGTAGGCACTAGAATGAGAAGAGCTGCCTCTACGTCTGGAAACTGAAGTCATGGTCGGGTTTGGGCATAAGTGGACAGCATCAGGTAAGAACTCCAAGTTGGCCCGCGAAGAAAGAGTGGTGATGTCGTTGTTAGGAAGCTGGCAGTACAACTTCCAACCATCCCTGTCTTGAAACTGATACTTGTAGCCTGGCATGAGGATCCCGTTGGCTCTGAAATGCTCCTCATTGAGGAGCCGGGGTGTATCAATCCTCTCTGTGAAAGTAAGATCAATGTCATGGTACCTGAAAATGGGAGTCAAAAGGCTACCAATTGCCTCAGTCCGAGATGTGGAAGTGGTAAGACCTCTGAACTTCGTGCGAAGAACCGGTGGTGGTGGTAGGCTGTAAATGCTGCTGGCAAAGGAGGGTAACCCGTAATGTAACATCAGCAGCTCATCCTTCCTCAAAGCACATGGCTCTTCCTTGCCAAACATGATGTTGCCTAAGATCTTAACAACCACTCGAACCACAGGGTTCCTGATCAACGTCAGCTTGGCCTCTCGAGACTCAAAAGGGCCTGTCCCAATCACTGGCCACAACTCAGTGATCTGTGTAAAGTCAGACGTGACTCTGCATAACTTCTGCCGAATCAAATCCAAACAGCTCACATAAGGCAGGAATGGGGATCTAATAGTGAGCACCTCGCAGAAGGTATGTGAGAACTCCCTCACTAGCAACAGGGTGCAATGGATCCGTGAAATAGAGCTCTGTGGAAGCAAGAAACTGACGGACTAGCTCCGGGTAAAGAAGGTAGTGGTCATATGCAATCCGTCCCATGCCCATCTGCTCAAGCATCTCATAAACATCCTCTTTGATCCCCATCCGACACAGAGTCCTAGCATCCACAATCCGAGTGGGTACAAGACTAACCCTCAGCAGCCCATTGTAGAAAGCGCTATTGTAATTCTTCCACGGGTAACCTCGCCCTCGGTTCACGTAGCATTGAGACTTCTTGATTTGAGCTACTGTGACGTTGTTCGGAAGCCTGGACAGCACAAAAGGCCTCGCGTCGGGGCGAGGCCAGGGAGCTGTGGTGAACTCCACTTCTTCTTCCTCATTCGGTGATGCAGCATGGGCAGAGGGGGTGGCCACGGATTTGCCTTTTTGTTGCTGCTGCGCCTTTGAGCCTCGTGCTGGCTGCTTCCTGTTGGGTCCGGCGGATTCATTTGTCCTCACCATTGTCTGCAAAAACAAACGACATACCACATTCATCCAAGATTTCTCAAAGAAAGAGGCAATATTTCCAGGAATTTGATAAACTGGGACAATGAATTACACAATCAATAACCAAATGAGGCAATGAAGCATAAACAATCCAGTAACAGTATCAAGCAACATATTTTCGGATCAATCCCGGAAAATAAACCCAATTTCGCACTATTCACCATGAAAATTTTCAAGCTCAAGTCAAATCACCAAAAATAGCAAATTAAGGCATGGAAAGGGTCGGGTTCAATCCTAGAACACTATAGTGAGCCACGATTTCAGCGAAAACCTCTGAAGAACCCAAAAATTCTAACCTTCAACAATTTAGGACGAATTGAAAAAGTGGTGAAAGAGTGTCATACCTTTGCAGATCGAGTGAGATGATTGGATAAACAGATAGAGGATAAAAAACCGAGCAGAATGGACCCAAAAATCACCGAAATCCGTTAAGAATCGAAGAAGTTATGGTTTTTTAAATTTTTTTCCCAAAATCACCAAGAACACTCGAGGGAGAGAGGAGAAGAGAGAAAAACCCGACTTTTGATCCAAAATGTGTTGTTTTTGTGTTGTAAATCGTGTTTTCAGTTTGGTTTAAGTGTAAATAAACCAAATAAAACCAAAAATTGGTCAAAATCGGGATTGTGGACTTACCTGGGCCACATATCGATCGATCCGAATACGGACCGAGCAATCTGAATCCTCACGGATCGTTCTGCCTTCATTGGATCGATCGATCTGATACAGACCGATCGATCTAAATACTCACGGGTGAAATTCCAGCTTCCCGATCGATCGGTCTATTTCCGGACCGATTGATCTAATATCTCTCGAGCGAAACTTCGTCCTGAGGGATCGATCGATCCCTCTATTGCTCGGTCAATCTGCTTTTTTTTTTTTTTTTTTTTTTAACACATGAAAACTAAAACTAATGTTAGAGAAAAAATATAGAACGAAATATATACACTTACCAGTGGGTTGCCTCCCACAAAGCACTTGTTTTAAGTTCCGAGCTTGACTTTGGTTGCCTTTTAGGCTGAAGTGCATCACTTAGAGGAATGGTTTCCCCTTCAGTGATTTCGGTATTAGCAAGATATGGCTTGAGTCGCTGACCATTGACCACAAACTCCTTCCCCTGTGGGTCCAAAAGCACAATGGCTCCATAAGGGCACACTTCCTTAATTGTGAAAGGGCCTGACCATCTTGATCTCAACTTCCCAGGAAACAGTTTCAGGCGGGAATTGAAAAGTAAGACTTGGTCATTTGCAGCAAAGCTCCTTAATGATCTTCTTATCATGGTAGGCTTTAGTTCTTTCTTTGTAGATCCTAGAGTTCTCATAAGCCATGTGTCTGATCTCATCCAGTTCATTCAGTTGTATCAGCCTTCTTGCAGAAGCAGGTTTGATGTCAAAGTTCAACAGCTTGACAGCCCATGCTGCTTTGTACTCTAACTCCACTGGAAGATGACATGATTTCCCATAGATGAGGTGGAATGGGGTCGTGCCTAAAGGTGTCTTATAAGCAGTTCTATATGCCTAAAGAGCATCATCCAACTTGACAGACCAATCCTTCCTAGTTGTGTTCACAGTCTTCTGCAGAATGCTCTTGATCTCCCTGTTAGAAATTTCGACCTGGCCACTTGTTTGGGGGTGGTATGGCGTGGCCACCTTGTGCTTGACTCCATGTTTCTTCAGCAAACTCTCAAAGACTTTGTTGATGAAATGAGAACCACCATCACTGATCACAACTCTAGGAATTCCAAACCTTGGAAAAATCACTGATTTGAACATCTTCAAAACCACCTTTGCATCATTAATAGGACTGGCCATTGCTTCAACCCATTTAGACACATAGTCTACTGCAACCAAAATGAACGTATTCCCATAAGAGGATGGAAATGGTCCCATGAATCAATGCCCCACACATCAAACACTTCCACTTCCAAGATGAAGTTCTGAGGCATCTCATTCCTTTTGCTGATATTGCCTTGTCTTTGGCATGAATCACACTTAGAGACAAAAGCATGTGCATCTTTGAACATTTTTGGCCACCAGAAACCAGCTTGCAAAGCTTTAGAGACAGTCTTGAAGGTAGCAAAGTGTCCTGCATAACTGGAACCATGACAATGAAACAGAATGTCTGGAACCTCCTCTTCTGGTATGCATCTCCTGAAAACTCCATCAGCACATTGTTTGTATAAGAAAAGGCTCATCCCAAAAGTAGTGTCTGATGTATCTTAAGAACTTCTTCTTCTTGTACCCAACAAAACCAGCGGGTTCTTTCTCTGCAGCCAGGTAGTTTGCAATGTCCCCAAACCAAGGCATTGTGGAGTGTGTTATGGTGCAAGGTGATGTATGAACAGTAGCCACGTCCCCAAGGCTGATGGCAAACACGTGCTCTTAAGGAAAGTCATCATCCAGAGGAACTGATTCCTCTACATGCATCCTAGAAAGATGATCTGCTACCCCATTTTCAACTCCCTTCTTGTCTCTGATCTCAAGATCAAACTCTTGCAACAAAAATATCCATCTCAGTAGCCTAGGCTTGGCATCCTTCTTTGTCAGTAAGTATCTCAAAGCAGCATGATCAGTATGCATAATCACCTTAGACCCCACAAGATATTGTCTGAACTTGTCAAAAGCAAACACTATAGCAAGAAGTTCTTTCTCAGTTGTGGCATACTTGCATTGTGCATCATCCAGGGTTCTGCTAGCATAGTAAATGACATAAAGCTTCTTGTCTTTCCTCTGTCCTAAGAAAGCTCCTACTGCATAGTCACTGGCATCTGTCATTACTTCAAAGGGCAACTCCCAGTATGGAGGCTGAACAATTGGTGCACTGACAAGTGCTCCTTTGATTGTGTGGAAGGCCTCAAGGCAGTCATTGTCAAAGTGGAACTTCACATCCTTGCATAGCAGTTGGGTTAGAGGGCGAGCTATCTTGGAAAAATCTTTGATGAACCTTCTATAGAACCCAACGTGCCCAAGAATGCTTTTGATCCCTTTGACAGAAGTTGGTGGTTGCAGGCTCATCATTACTTCAACTTTCGCCTTGTCTACTTCAATGCCTTGCTCTGAAATCTTGTGTCCCAAAACAATCCCATCTCTCACCATGAAGTGACACTTCTCCCAGTTCAACACAAGATATTTTTCCTCACAGCGCTGAAGCACCCTGCACAGATTAGAAAGACAAACAGAGAAGGAGGATCCATAGACTGAAAAGTCATCCATGAAAACCTCCATTATGTCTTCAATATAGTCAGTGAAAATTGACATCATACAGTGCTGGAATGTTCTTGGGGCATTGCACAAGCCAAATGGCATTCTGCGATAAGCAAAAGTGCCATAAGGACAAGTGTATGTGGTTTTCTCCTGATCATCTGGGTGTATGAGAATCTGAAATAAACCATAATAACCATCTAGAAAACAAGAGTAGGGATGGTTAGCCAATCTTTCAAGCATTTGATCAATGAAGGGCAAAGGGAAATGATCTTTACGAGTTTCAGCATTCAACTTTCGATAATCTATGCAAATCATATGCCCTGTAACAGTTCTAGTTGGAATCAACTCATTTTTATCATTCTTAACAACTGTCACACCATCTTTCTTTGGCACTACATGGACATGACTAACCCAACTACTGTCAGAAATAGCATAGATCACTCCTGCTTCTAGAAGTTTTATTATCTCCTTCTTAACAACATCTTTTAGATTTCGGTTTAACCTCCTCTGATGTTCTATATAAGTCATTGATTCATCTTCTAGATGTATTCTAGCATGCAAAGATCAGGTGAAATTCCTGTGATGTCATCTAATGAATAACCTATGGCTCTGCGATACTTTCTAAGTTCACACAAAAGCAAAGCAGTTTCAGCATTGTTCAGTTTAGCATTGATGATGACAGGATAAGTAGAGTTAAGACCAAGAAAGGCGTACCTTAGCCCCTTAGGAAGTGTTTTGAGCTCAACTTTTGGAGCTTTCAGCTCACTCCACGTGGATGCTTGTGGTTCTGGTTGGATCCTTGCTGGATGTGCACATTCAGCTCTATCAAGACTGAGGTGGGCGACCATTTTCTCCATGGTTCTGTTGGAGTCCATCATTCTTGCATATTCAGCTGCCTCTTGGTTCAAAAATCCATGTTCACTTGCAACTTGTGTTAAGGCAATCTCCAATGGGTCTTGTACCATAAGTTCTGCAGCAGCATCCTCTGAAATTTCTAGAGAGTCATCCACTGAGAAGGTTTGCCCACCAAGCATAGGTTTCTTCAGCATTTTATCCATCTCAAACTTCAGGATGATGTCTCCAAGATGAAAGTCTATCCTCCCACTTCTGACATCAATTATGGCTCCAGCAGTGCATATAAAGGGTCTCCCTAGGATGAGAGGGTCCTTTGGTTCTTCATCTAGCTCAAGTACCACGAAATCTGCAGGTACATTTGCATTGCCAACCTTCACATGCAGATCTTCAAGGATTCCAACTGGCAGCTTTACAGATCTATCAGCAAAAACCAAGGAGATCTTTGTTGGCTTAAACTTTGTGAATCCAGGTCTTTTAGCCACTGAATATGGCATCAAGTTGACACTTGAGCCCAGATCACATAAAGAATAAGCAAAAGTCATTGCTCAAATCTGCACTGAGAGAACAAAACGCTCTAGGTCATCCAACTTCTTAGGCATCTTGTTTTGGAGAAAAGCACTGTAATCTTTTGTCACTTTGATGAAGTCTTCCTCTCCAGTCATCTTGCTTGTTACTAGGCTCTTCATGTATCTCTTCATTGCAGGCATCATCTGGATTGCATCAGCTAGAGGAAGCTTCACAACCAGATCATTTACCATCTCCCTGTATTTTGCCTCCTCCAGGTTCTTCCTAGACTTCTTTGGAGGAGTAGGGTAAGGAACCTTTGGGACATAGACTCTGACTGGTGGCAGCAGGTCCTTCTCTACTTCAGTGTGTCCATCTGTGGTGTTCTTGTCCTCCTCAAGTTCTGTTGTCATTCTCCCTTCTGGATCAGTCACAACATCAGCCACATCTCCTCTTTGGGACACAGGCCCTAGTACCTTCCCACTCCTGAGTGAAATGGCATTCACAAACTCTTTTGGATTTTGTTCACCTTTCCCTAGAAGAAAACCGTGTGGTCTCTTGATTGCCTCAGCAGTTTGAGCTACCTGAGTGTCTAGCTTCTTCACATGAGTGTTCAAAGCTTCATACTTGCCATTCAGGTCATTGTACATGTTGTCAACCTTAGTATTGATCTCATGTGAAGATTTCTGCTGATTGACCAAGAGTTGTTGCATAAGAGTCTTGAGTTCATCCTGAGAACCTCTTGTAGAGCTTGTAGAGGCTTGGAAGGGTGCTAGCGCTGTAGACTGAAAAGTGTTGAATGGTTGTTTCTGCTGAAATCTGAAACCTGTTCTGACCCTGATTTTGCATGAAACCTTGATTTCCTTGAAAACCTTGAGAGAAGTTCTTCTGAAATCCTTGATTCTGCATTCCTGTCTGTCCTGAAAACCCTTGGGAAAGACCATTGGCGCCAGCATTTGGCATATATGCCTTTCCTTGAAACTGAGGCGCCTGGTTGACCATCTGTTGAGGGTAGACTTGATCCTGTGGATTTTTGACATTTGTGCTCCTGTATGACAAGTTTGGATGGTTTCTGTAGTTTTGGTTGAACCCCCTGTTTTGCATAAATGGCTGGCCATTCACATAGCTAACTTCCTGCAGCTCATTGTTCTCTTCCTCTGCAAAATCTTGACAAAGAAAGGCATCAGATCCATTTTCACAATTCTGTCCTCCCTTTTGCGTTGCCTTCAGCAGAAGACTAACTTGAGCAGTCAGCTCCTCTATCTTCTGAGATTCCACACTACTGACTCTTCTTGATCTGTCATACTCAGGACATCTGTTATTAGAACTTGCAGCCAAGTTCTCAATCAGCTCATATGCCTTCTAAGTGCTCCTGGTCATTAAATCCCCATTGCTTGCAGCATTGAGATTATTTTTGAACTCCCATTCTACTCCATCATAGAAGATGCTAAGGAACTGCTCATCTGAATACCCATGGTGAGGGCACTCTCTGCGGTATTCCTTAAACCTCTCTCATGCTTCACAGAAGGATTCCCCTGAATGCTGCTGGAAGGTGGTGATCTTGTTCCTCAAAGCAGCAGTTTTGGACTTGGTGTAGAAGTGGTCCAGGAATGCTGCTCTGCATTCACTCTAGTTTGTCAAAGATCCAGGAGGAAGGGATTTAAGCCATCTCTATGCTTTGTCAGCCAAGGAGAATGGAAAGAGCTTGCATTTGAGAAAGTCAGCATGTACTCCATTTGATTTTGTTGTGCTGCAGATCTCCTCAAAATTCTCAATGTGATCTATTGGAAGCTCAGCAGAGAGGCCATGGAACAGATGCTGCTTCACTAATGCAATCATCTGCGGTTTTATCTCATAGTCTGCCCTCTCAATAGCTGGTATGCGGATAGCAGCTCTGTTCCTGTAGAAAGTATGAGGTGTATCCACATCCCCAATAGCTTGCTGCTCTTGCTGCCACTGTTGTTGCTGTAGCAACCTGTTCAGCTGCTGTTGCATACGCTGGAGCTCTGTAGCTTGATTAGCTTGACCTTCTGGTAAATCCTGACCGTCAATATTATCACCCATCGTGACTTGGTTCGACTTCTTTTTCCTTCCTTTGTTGTTTGTCCTTTCAACTCTTGCAAGTTCCTGGTTGTTAAGCAGGAGGAGGTTGTCTGAACCTTTACTTCTTCTATGCATGCACATGAATCAACAAGAGTGAAAGAAAAAAATAGTTAGTAAATCTTAGACTAAACTTCAATCCTAGATTCACAGGTAACGCTATTGGTCCCCGGCAACGGCGCCAAAAACTTGATACACTCAGGTTTTACCCAAATAAAAGACTGCAAGTGCACAGACAATCACAGTAATATAGATGGGATCGAATCCACAGAGACCAAGGTTACGGTATGATTCTTAATGAATGAAGTGGAGCTAAGATAATGTGATGACTGTTGAATGTAATGCAAAATAAAAATGGCAATTAAATTCAATAAAAGATCAATTAAAAACAAGCGTTAGGTAAAGGGCAATTCGCAGGGATCAGAGATCATGAACTAGACAATTATTCAGGGAGCAGATAAGCACAGTCTTGAACTCAAACGTGAATATATAACTGATCCACTGTCGTGGTATCAGAAACTCTATCTAGCAACCTAAGATTCTAAACTGTCGTTTGAACTTAGAATTGTAAACAGCCATTAGCGATCATGTTCGATTTGTTCACAGATTGCCTTAACATCAGCTTTTGTTGGTTAAGGACAATCTGCTCATCTATGTTCTTTCAGACTTTTAAACAAACACTTTTGGTGTGCTAAACAACCTAGAATCAGAAACTAGGTAGCTAATCAAGTTTCAGCAATGAGATCAACGATAAATGAAGACAACAATTGAAATAACCCTATCTATGTCTGATTCAATAATTCATAATCCCATTGAAACCCTAAACCTAACTGGTGGATTACTCAGACATGGAAGAAGAAGAAAAGCAAAGATATGAGGAGAAATTCATAAATAATAAAATAGAAATCAACTGGAGTTCAGAAATCTTTTCAGAGATGCAGAGTACAAAGATCGTCTCCCAAAAACTCACAAATTGCCAAAAGCTCTAAGTCTGAATAGAAAAATAAAGGTAGCCTAAACAATGGCTGAAAAATAAGTCTTTATAGGTCTAGACACGAGCTGGATAAAAAATTATGGAAAACCAAGTCGAAATAGGTAAAACCAAAATTTTCTTATTTTTCTGTGCGACCAAACCAGCTGGTTAAGACATCGGATCGATCGGTCCAAAGTTGGATCGATCGATCTAAATACTCACGGGAAATCCTGGCCTCATCGGATCGATCGGTCTAAAATGTCTCGGGAAAACTTCGGGCAAACGGATCGATCGGTCCAATTTGGGAACGATCGATCTAAAATCTCTCTGGAAATCTTCGGCCATCGGATCGATCGGTCCAACATGGATCGATCGATCTAAAATCTCTCTGGAAAAATCTTGTCTCCTCGCTTCCTTTGGATCGATCGATCCAATGTAGGACCGATCGATCTGCAGTCTGGAAAAGACTGGATTTGCTCCTTTTCTTCATTTCTTCATTTGCATTGCCTTGGAATCCATCCAAACGTGTTTTGACCTATAAAGACTCTAAAAACACTAAAAAGACTCGATAAAAACCTTTGAAAACCAGTTAGAAATCAGTAAAATCATAGTATATCACATGGTGTAATTGTCCTGATTAACTCCAAAGGAGAGGAGTTCACTGTCAATGGACAAAGAGTGAAGCATTACTGGGCACAACCAGAGATTCTAGCAGGACACATTGTGTCTCTGGATGATGCACCAGCTGTCTAAACAGCCAACCAAAGTCAAGCTAATGACTTTAAACAAGCGCTTAGTGGGAGGCAACCCACTGGTAAGTTGTAGATATTATACTTAGTTATTATTCTCGTTCTTAGGTTTATTATTAATATTATTCAGTTAAAAAAAAAAATTTGGTGACGATCGTCACCCTTAAGGTGACGCTCGTCACCAAATGGGGTCGAGCATGGGTACTTAGTTCTTTCTTCTTCTTCTTCGTGCTCATAACCGTTAAAATCATCTAACACTTAGAATTTTCAGAGATTCATAACTTTTGATTTTCTAAACCAAATTGAGTGATTCAAGAGTCTAATCCATGCGGATTTTGCTCCTCTTTCTGAATATCATCTCGGTTTTTAAGATCTGCAAGGTATGTGTTCGAAATCTCCAATTTTCAGTCCGTCATAGGTTTGATAAAATCCAATTTTTGACTTGATTAGCTTGATTTAACTGTTGAATCATGGTTAGTTAGGTTGTATTGGAGGAATGAAACCATCTATGTGAGCTTTTATCGGTTGATTTGCAAGTTTTGAATTTTCGAGTTCATGATGAAATTTGCAAAAATCTGGAAATTTTGGGTGATTTGGGTTGAACTGATGCTTGAATTGTGTTCCTGGTAGTGCTGTAGTTGATCGCCATCAGTTATTTCACCTTGGTTGGTTGAGGTTTTGAATTTTAAAAAATTTGCTAATTTTGGTGATGTTTTTGGTCGATTTTGAACTTGAATTTTCAGATGCCTAGACAGGAGAAACGACCAAGGCAAAGCTCGTCTTCAAGCACTGCAACAGGGTCTACAGATTCCTTCAGTCAATACCCAGTTTGCAGGCCTTCATGACCCAAGCGAGAAGATCGGAAAATAGCCTCAGGAGTGGCTTGGGCAAGAACTCTAAGGCAGGAAATATCACGGGACACTTGCATATTTCGTGATATCCAGGAGGAGTGGAATGAGTATGACACGCTATTCTACAATGCGTGGCTGGGAGTGAAGATTATCCTCACACGGTTCGCGGATTCTGCTGTTCTAGAGAAGATGGGGATCTTCGAGGAGGTTGTTCAGATTCTGGATAGCATTGGATGTAGACTATGCCATTCCAGCAGTATGATCTCTACCCAGATCTAGTCTGCCAGTTTCTCTCTACTGTTCGCGTCTACTACGCGAATAAGCTAGCGAAGCGTGCGCTGGAAGGCACGATGACGTTTCTGATCCGCGGGGTTCGATACCGGATCAGTCTGATGGAGCTTTGTGGGATCTATGGATTCTCTGACCATCCCACAGGCGTTCTCCTTCCCTCTCAGTGGACTCATATGCGGACATTCTGGTCCAAGTTCGGGAATGGAGTCTATGACAGCAAGACCAGCACGCAGACAAAGGTTCGACATCCTGTCTTGAGGTACATTCTGCGCCTCTTTGGCCATACCATTATGTGCAAGTCTGCGCCTAGCAAGAATCGGGTTAGTGAGCTGATCCTCCTCTAGTACGGCCTCTACGAGATGCTTGATGATGTGATCCCTGTTGATAGCATGATTCGCGCCAACTTGGGCGCTGTTTTCGCTGAGCATCTGGTTTCCTTGAAGACCAAGCCGTTCACCAGTCCAGGGGAGAAGACCGAGAGTGTTGGCAGCCTTCTGACACCCATCTTCCATCATTTCCAGATCGATGTCACCCCTTGCAGTCTGCGTAGTGACAGATCGCTTATGGATGACCAGTATCTACGCCATGTCACTTGGCTCAAGATTGGAGTTGTCTGGACTTTCACTACTACTTCTGGAGAGTATGTTGGCATTAAGTTGCCACAGAGGACCCTCACTTCAATTCAGGGAGATCCACGCCAGCTATTCTTCATGCCAGCTCGGACTCTGCTGCGCCCTTTACCTCTGCGCCCTGCTAGAGCTGCTACAGCTGGCGCTTCTGCCTCTACTGCAGCTGCTGATGATGCTGGACCATCCACACGCCAGACTACCTCCTCTACTGCTTTCAGGCGTCCTCCACGACCACAGACACCCATGGATATGGCTGCTTTTCAGGAGTATGTCATTGACAGCTTTGAGGGACTATGGGATGCTGTTGCTACACTTAGCAACTGTGGTTGTGTCCGCCCCCATTACACCACTGAGCCTTGCGAGGATGAGGACTGAGGCTCTACTATCTGGTTACTTGTTTCTTTTTCTCTTTTATTATTATTTCTCTTGAGTCATTTTTATGTTTTCTTTGAGTCAGTTGTCAGTTTCTTTGATGATGTTTTGTGAGATTGTTGAACCAGGTTATTATTGCTATGTTTGGATGTTGTTAATTGTGTGTTTGAGTGCTAAAAAAGTCTAACTTTAGAGTACACATAACAACACTTCGTTAATTAACATCTAACTTAACAATTGGGCAATACAGGTCGTGGTGACGCTCGTCACCAGACTGGTGACGCTCGTCACCCGACCCCACGCGAGGTAACACTTTTCTGACTTGGTTTTACGACTTCTCATTCATTTTTCTGACCAACTCTTGGCTTGATAACACTGGGGACAGTGTTGCTTAAGTCTGTGGGAGGTGGTTACTGACATTGTGTGCTTTGTGTCATGTTTATAGAGTCTTAAAGTTGAGTCAAAAACCTGTTTTATAGAGTCAAAATTTTGAAACTGTCATTTTTTCTTTGAACTAACTATAGGACGTTTTTGCTGATAAGAACCATTGCCACAGTAATTGATTGCAAGTCTTACTAAGTTGAAAGTCATAGGTAGATCAGTCTAGCAATGAAGGTTTAGGTTCTTAGAGAATCTGGAAAATTTGCTGTTAGCTCCACCTTAATGAGCTTTAAACTTCTTATCTTGGTGATTGATTCTTATTGATCTTGATTCTCTCTTTCAGCACTGATAATAAGGTTAAGATACAGTCTCTTTTTGATCTTCCCTGATGTAGTTTTTAAGAAATTAAGTCCAAAGAATGGTGCATTTATGACCCTGTCTCCTCACAAGGAACAACAGTAATGAACACACTCAAGAACCTGTCTCCTCACAAGAAACACAAGTATTGAGTAGCACCATTTCTTAGACTGAAAAAATTGAGAAAAGAAGTGAAAAATCGAAAATATTCAAAGGAAAAGATCAAGGAAAGAGAAAATAGGAGAGCTGTGTTGAGATTGAATTGTTCAGTTGCTAGGAGGGGAAAAAAATCTGTAAAGTGATTGAGATGATAGAACCTTGATGAGATATCACACTAAATAAAAAATAAGGATTTAACAGTAGAAATTTCGGATTTCTTGAAGGGATTTGGACTGGACTTGAAAGATTTGCTAAGCTTGTGATGTTTAGACTGAAATTTGATCTTGTGTTGACTCTGTTATATGTGGATTCGAAAGTTCAAACCAGTGTGATGTTCCTGATGATTGACTGACTGTTTCTTGTTTTCAAACCTCGACCTTATTCTTTGTCTGATGTTTGCTTGAGGACAAGCAAATGCTAAGTATGGGGGAGTTGATATATCATAGTTTTTATGGTTTTTAACCATGATATAAGTCCTTTTTATTGAGGCTTTTTGGTCTTTTTAGAGTCCTAGAAGAGTCTTTGCAGGTTATAGCATGTCTGGAGCATAATTGGAGATTTTGGAAACCTTTTGGAGCATTCTGAGTTGAAGCCACGAAGTACCAAGCTCGAAGCAGAAACTATCCCATATGGTGACGCTTGTCACCACCCTTGGTGACGCTCGTCACCCATCAAGGAAGGAGCGTGGTGGATTTATTAAAAGTATGAAGGATATTTGCAGAATTGGCTCAGAAGTTCCATTATTTACAAGAAGACCCCATATCGTGTTTAGCCTCTATTTATTAGGTTTTTCAGCCATTATTGGTGATTATCTTAGTTTTTGAGAATTAACAGAGCTTAGAGAGAGATTTATTCAGAGCTTTTTGGGGAGACAAATCTTGTACTCTTTCTAGAAGATTTCGAACCCTTCTATTCTTTTACTCTTTCTCTTAATGCAATATTATTCAGTTATGTTTTGTGATTCCATGATCATGTCTGAGTAATCTGCTAAGTTAAGTTAGGGTTTTTCAAGGGTTGATGAAGAGATTGTAGAATCGCTATCTGTTAGGAATATCTTTTGGTTTTTCATCTCTGCTTGCTTTAAAATCGAATTTCTGAGACACATCATCTAGAAATCCGAAAATCATAGGTTGTTAAATATATGTATGAGCATTATTCATAACCTGAACTAGTATTTGATGAGCAAAACAACTTAGTGCAAAGAGATTTGGCTTAGGAGTTTTGTAAACAATTAAATCTGATCATTCCTGCATGCTTAGGTTGTTAGGATTTGCAAAGAGATTTGAAACTCTGTGATTTATGCATAGATAACTTTTGCAATGAGAATTGATTAGTTATGCATTAGTGATTCATGTTTAAAACGGTTCTTAACCATTCCTGATTTCCTGCATTCTACATTCTTGGATTCAACCTGCGAATTGCCCTGACTTAACACTTTTAGTCTTTTGAAACTTAGATCATCTGCCAAAAATCGCTTGCTTACTTTTGTTTATTAATTCGAATTACATACATTATATCCTGCTTAGCATAATCCGAATCTACATACGATAGTGTAGTCTGAATTACTCTCTTGGGATTTCGATACCCTTTATATTACAACTGCTTTTGTTGTGTACTTGCAGTAGTTTTATTTGGGTAAAACCTGAGCCCTATCAACGAGCAGCTGCAACTTGGAGAAGAATATGAACCATACCCATTTTCACAACTTGTGCAAATGTCTCCTTATAATCATGTCCCTCAATTTGTCGATTTCCCAATGCCATTAATCAAGCCTTGAATCGCTCAAGAGAACCATCAGAACGATATTTTATTTTAAAGACCCACTTGCTCCCAATAGCCTTCTTACCACGAGGCAACATTTCGAGATCCCATGTGTGATTTGCTTCTAAAGCTTCAGTCTCACGTTTCATAGCAAGATGCCATCGAAGATCTTTCATTGCTGCAGCAAACGAAGTCGGTTCGCAAGCTTCTTCAAGTGCTGCTAAGAAGGCATGATGAGTCTCTGAAAAACGATGACAATCAACATATTGATCAATCAGATACAGCCTTGAAGAAGATAATATGTCATCATGAGGAGATTCCACACTAATGGTATAAGTGACGAAGTGTTTAAGACGAGTAGAAATAGTTTTCTCACGTTTCCCTTTACCAAGTTCAGACTCAACATCAATCGAACTCTGCACAGCAACAATAGGACTCGGAGGTACACTGAGATCAGTTGCCGTAGGAACAGGAGATGGAAGCACAATCTGATCATAATCTGGCAACGGAGAAGCTGTAGGCTGCGGAACAATATCATCATCATCGTCGACAAACTCCACAAGAGGAGAAGAGACAGGCGAAGGAGAAGTATGTAGTGAATCTTGGTAGAGAAATTCATTCTCACAAAATACCACGTCACAAGACACAAAGAATTTACGAGTCTCCATGTCAAATACGCGCTAACCTTTTTGAGAAAACGGATATCCAACAAAAATGCATTGTCGGCTACGACTTGCAAATTTATCTCCACAATGTTTTTGATTATGCACATAACAAAGACATCCAAAGATACGAAGATGATCAAATACTGGTGCTAGAGAATGTATAATCTCATAGGGAGTCTTCCCATAAAGAACCATTGATGGAGTACGGTTAATTATATATCCGCAGTAAGAACGCATTCACCCCAAAAGTCCATAGGCAGATTACTCTGAAAATGCAATGCCCGAACAACATTAAGTATGTGACAGTGTTTTCTTTTGACTTGTCCATTTTTTTGAGGCGTCCCAACACAAGATGTTTCATGAACAATGCATTTGTCACAGAATAAATCCTTTAGATACATGAACTCGGTGCCGTTGTCACTGCGTACCGTCTTTACTAGAGTAGAAAATTGACGTTCAACCATGGAGATGAATTGGCGTTGAAGAAAACTAACTGCACTCTTCTCAACCATAAGGAACAGCCAAACAGCTCGAGAGAAATCATCAAATATTGTAAGAAAATAGCCTGCACCAGAGAAAGAAGGAGTTCGATATGGATCCCAAACATCACAATGTATAAGCTGAAATATCTCAGTTGTTTTATTATCACTAGAAGCAAAGGAATCATGATTTTGCTTAGCGCGAAAGCAGACATCACACGCTGAAGAATTCAAATCCTTATTACTACTAAAACCAACACCAGGAATTAAAGTAACTACTCTAGGCGATGGATGTCCAAGTCGTCGGTGCCATACCTCAAATGGAACGATCAAACGCAAACTCACGGCAGCTGCTCTCTCCACTGTTCTAAAGTAGTAAACCCCATCGCGTTCCTCACTTGCTCCAACCAGCGTCCGTGAATGGTCCTGAATTGCACAAAATCCATCATGAAACTGAGCAAAACATCTATTCTGTTTAATCATCTGAGAAACTGAAATAAGATGACAGTGAAGATCTTCAACATAGAGAACATTAAGCAAACGGAGACGCTTTCCCAAGGTAACATATCCACGTTTAGTGGCAAGAGAGAAGCGGCCATCAGGCAATCCAACCAAACAAGGAGAGATTTCAACAATTTTAGACAACAACTCCAAACATCCACTCATGTGATTTAGGGCTTGACAAGGTCTGAGCTCGTACAACGCGTTTTCCACGGTACCACTCCGGATAACCGTGAGCTTGAAAGCATGCAGAATATTCATGACCAGCAGCTCCACAGCGAGTGCATAACTTATTCTTGTACCCCCTTGTACCACGTGCAGGAGGAGTTTGAACAGCAAAACTCACAACGTCATGATTCTCCTCTTGATGATGCGAACCAGAACGCATTGTTTCATCACGTAAAACAATCGCAAAAGCCTGATTAAGTGTGGGTATAGGTTCACAAGACAGCAGAGAAGTGCGAAGACCACCGTATACGGATTCATCAAGGCCAAAGAGAAACTGATGCACCCTGTCACTTTCACGACGTTCCTCGTGAATCACATGTGCACTTATCACAGTTACACCAATCAGACTTATCATGAGAACTTAAATCTTCCCACAGATGCTTCAATTTGCCATAATACGCAGAGATGCTCATCCCACGTTGTCTGCAATTGAAGAGATCGCACTTAAGTTGTTGAACCTTCGGTGCGTTCACCACACTGTATTGTTCTTGAATATCATCCCAGAGTTCCTTCGCAACTTCAATGTGCGAGATATCTCGACGAAGGTCTGGAGAGATGGTATTACGAATCCAAGACACAATCAAGGAGTTGTTAGTCTCCAAATCTTCAAAATCAGCGGAATTATCGTCGGGTCTAGCGATCTTGCCATCAATAAAGCCAAACTTTTTACGGCCTTTGAGTGATGTACGAAGCTCACGCGACCACTCATCATAGTTAGATCCCGTCAATAGAACCTGAGAAATCAGGCTACCGGGATTATCACTTGGTGAAAGATCATAGGGATTGATCGTACGTTTACCCGTAGAGCAACAGCTTTGGAAAGAGCTTTAGCACCGTCTCCCATAGCTGAGTATTTGAGAATTTAAAATGAAGAATAAAAGACAAACGAAGACACCCTTTACTGTTCTGATACAGAACACAAAGTATGAAAAAAGTTTTATGTGTATTATTGAGCCAACCGGCGGAGGTATATATATACAAGTATCAATACTAGAGAAAGCCTTAATACAGTAAGAAGCTTGTACAAAAAGGAATATATATAATTAAGGAAAAGAGTATTCTATATATATTAACTAGGTGGTTGGTCCGCATATATGTGCGGGTATAATATTTTTGATATATATAGTTAATTGTAATATTTAAGTGTTGATTAGTTTTTTTGAAACATGTTTGTATATATATATATATATATATATTGTTTAAATATTTCACAAGTTTCTTTATGAAACCAATGTATTTGAAAAAATTTATTTTTATAATGCTTGTAATAATATATAATCATAAATATAAAAATTATATTAAATAATAATTAATTTTTTTAATATTTTTTAAATATTTCTATAATATGCTTTATTTCTTCTTACACAATCTACAATATGCTTTTTTGTATCTAACATAATATGAATTTGCAAATACATATATAATATATTTTAAGTATATATTTTTTCTTGATTTATTGTAAATTAAACTGAAATGGTTTTTCTCTTTTTTACTTATTCCTAAGAACAGATAGATGGTTGACACGCATGATGCGAGCATACCAACCACTTCACTACACTTAGAATAAATAAAGATTTTTAAAAAATATATAAATTATATAATAATTAAAATAAAAATTAGACTGTAATCAAGCTTAACAAAATACATGCACGAAAAAATTTCCCATGTGACTTTAACTAATGCAAAATTAATATTTATGTTGTTACGCATATTTGTAAAAAAGTCGAAATATAGCTCTTACGTGTTAAAAAGTCTTTAAGTGACTTTGTAAAACAAAGTGCGAGAGATTTATTTTTATATATTTCTATTTTTATTTATTATTCATATTTGTTTCATATTATTTTAATTAATTATGTTGTTTGGTTATTTTTCATTTTATTTATAATCTCAAATTTTTGATATACAATGAAAATAAATTTATGTACATATATATATATATATATATGAATATCATATAAAAATTTATTTTTATTTAAAATATGATAAGAGATAAGATGAGATGGTAGCATAAGTTATGTACATTTTAGAAAACAACAATAAAAAGATGATAAAATTTATAGAATAATATATGGTTCTATTAATATTATAAAATTATGATTGGTATATACTTAATTCATTAGTAAATATTGGTTTGAAAATAAAATTTATTTTAAATTATCTTTTTTAAAAAAATCTTTCAATAAAAGTTAATTATTTTTTATTATTTTAAAATTTTATTCTTTAAATTATTTTTATCATGATTTTGTTTTTTCTAAAATTGTATTATTTAATAATTTAATTATTTAAAACTTGTTTTTGTTATTATTATATTTTGTAGATTAATAACTTTTAGAAATAAAAATATATCATACTTCAAATATTATTAATATATAGAATTTTTATTATTCTATTGGATAATTTAATATTATTTTTTCGTTTTTATATGAAATTATAATATATATATATATATATTGTTGAAATTTTTTATAATTATATTTTATGAAATTATGAATATATGTAAAAATTGAAATTATAATAATCATTATTTTCTGTTAATATAAATTTGTTTATTTTAGTGTTATAAATATAATTTAGTGTATTTATGTTTTAATTCCATAATTTTTGTAAATTTAATTCAACCAATCAAAACATTTCATTTATTTTAAGAAGTTTGACATGTCACATTTACATGTCATCAATTAAAAACACTAACTTTGGCTATAATGTTGACAAGTCAGCTATTTTCAATAATGTTACTTCTCAAATAATATGTAGTGGATTGAGAATGTAGTTTAATGAAAAATACTGATTTGTTTTAATTTGGTTGGTTAATATGTTTAGTTTAAACAATTTTATTGTGACATGGAAATAATGATGTGTAATGATGATATAATTGTGATATGTCAGTTTTTAGTACACATGGCTTGTGACATGTCATCATGTAATATACAAATAAACTTTGATGTTAAAATTTTGATACAAAATTTAAGTACTGAAAAATTATATTTTTTCTCAAATAAATCACATTTCAACACAAAAATTCTGTTTGAGAAATATACGGATTTTAAGTATCTAGCGAAAAAATTGTGTTAACCTATTTAGCCATTTTTTTTATATCACATTTTTGACATAAAACTTATGAATTCATAATATTTGGTAAAAAATCACGAAATCAAATTTAAATACTCTAAAATCAATATTTTGGTAGAAAGTTTACAAATTCATGTTTTTGGCGGAAATTTTTGAAATTGGGTTTTCACAAAAAAAAATTGAAATTATATTTTTAAGTAAGTTTTTTGGCGGAAGATTTACGGTTTCACTTATTTGGCGATAAATTCATGAAATCAAGTTTGACTCGTAGTTTATGGAATCACATTTTAATGTAATTTTTTGGCAAATTTTTTATATGGATTTACTTTTTGGCGGGAAATTCACAAAAACGAAATTTCGATAAAATATTTTTGAATCATATTTTTGATGTAATGTTTTTGGAAAGAAAGTTACTTATTCATGTTTTTGGCAGAAAATTTACGAAATAGGTTTTGTTATGGAAATTTTTGGAATCTTATTTTAAGTATTTTTTTAGCAAAATATTTACAAGTTCAAATATTTGTGTGAAACTTGCGGAATCAGATTTTTAAAAAGAGAATTTCTCCACTTTTCTTATCATCTTATTTGGTCTCACTATAAATAAACAACAAAAGTGTATATTATGTGTGAATATATTCCACTTATATATCGAGAATTTCGAACTAGAAATGAGACGAAAGGTGATGGAGTGAGATAAAAACAATAAAGATAAAAAATATGAATAAAAAATAAAAAAATAAAGAATAACGAAGATTTATTTTATTTTATATATTTTTAAAATATTTTAAGTTTTGTATATATATATATATATTGCTATATACAATTTCTCAAATTTATTAAAACATTTTTTCACAAACTAAATTTTTTTACAAATATATTACTGAACTGACAAATCAACTTTAGAAATTAGAAATAATATATATTATTATTAATTATTTTTTAGTAAAATTCTCATATCTGCACATATGTGCGAGCCAACCACCTAGTATTTTTGTATATCTCAATAGCATCCAATGCCTTGAATTTCTGCAAGAAAAAAAGAGTATGGTGATGACACTCCCTTGAACAATTCATATAATAGCTTGAAATAAAAACTATATATTCAGTAGATACAAAACCTTAGCAAGGATGTTAAACTAAGAACTCTATCTACAACATGTTTGAGCGACTCTTTGCCGCTAGCTGAATCTAAAGGCAAAAAAATGAGCAGATTATGCCTCAACAGAAAGTGGAAGCTCACAATTCAAAATTAAATTGGAGTCCTTTCCTTGATTCATTGTTACAGGAATTACCTTTGAGCTTACTCTTAATCTGAACCAGTTCAGCTTCATTCCTCGTAGAGAGAGTAATCTTGACACCTAAACTTGCAAACTGTTTAGCAAGAACATCCCCTAAAGCCAATCATAGACAAAGAATTAGACAATAATTATAGCAAAAGTAAATATTTTTTTTAGAAAGCTCTTCAAAGATTAAACAGAAAACCATTACTTATCAATTTCTTAGCTAACCCATGTGATCCAGACTACCTGAGCCAAAACAAATCAACAAAAAATCTGAAACTTCTTGCCCAAAAAAGCTCAGTAATTAAAATAATTGAAAACATTTCTCACTAAGATTGGGCTGATAAAAAGTTTGTTGGCTTCACTTAAACCTACTACAAAAATCCTTCTTTCTGGTATTTTAGTAGTCGATATCCTTTATAACCTCTTAAAAATTATAAAATATACAATGAAATAAATCTAGTCTATAGACTATCACAACACACAGTGATTTAGAACTTGACATTATGACTATCAAATCTTTCGGACTGATTGCTAGTAATGCCCAATGAATATACAGAAGTCATAAGACTTACTTCCGTATTTGGAAAGGATGCTAACGTTATTTTGGATAAAAGGTAACATATCTCGGTTCCAACTTCAGAAATTTTGGTTTCGGCTAACCGCAACAATGAATACAAGATTCACTACAATAACAACACATAAACAACAATCAAACCATAATCAGATTTGGTTCACAGAAAATAAAAGCCACAATGGCTAATACCGATTATACTAATATCTTAATACATATATAGCAGATTATAAACATTCGTAAAACATCAAACACTGAACGACAAAAGATCTCAGAAATTGAACTTTTAATGGAAAATAGAAACATGATAAAAAATAGTTGACTAAAAAAATTATCTTTTAGAAAGTGGTTATAGTTCCGGCCATGGATAAGAAAAAGTTCTTCTTCTGTAGATCACCTTCCCACATATCTTCTCATGCCATTCACTAACATTATGAAGATTAATAAAACAGATTAAAAAGCATGGTAGAATAAATGGTTCCAAGAGAAAGCCTCTAACTGCTCACAAAAATCATGCATGTAAAAAAGTAAGCATGGGCGAATTTTAAAAATAATTGTTTTTGCATATTTTCCTAACAAATTTAATTAAAATGAGATAAAATATTGAAAACAAAATAAAAATAGTTAAAAATATATTATAAAACATTATAAAAAGGTCTATTATAAATTGGTTTTTTTGTTTCTATAAACTGCTTCACTAAATTATTATAATTTATAAATAACGAGATTGACAAAAGAAATATTAAATTTATGATCATAAAAAAATGAATGTTAGAATCGTTTGTTAGGATGTTGGCGGCTTTACAAAAATAGTAATTAGAATCTTTAGTGTTGATAAAATATAACAAAGGTGATTAAAATTTAGAACAAAAACACTTCTTTTAAACAATAATTATGTTCAAAATCAGGTGGATCCAATTTAAAGTATACTTTAAAGACTATACTAAGAATCACAACTTGGAATCGATGGTTCATGAAAGTGCTGTGAAAAAATCAATGAACTTTAAAGGGTTGCAGGTCATAGCTCCCCTTAAGATGGTTCAGTTGATGGATTTCAAGCCACTGCAATTGTTGTTGGGGTGTCAACTTCTTAGCCTTCTAGAAGCTTGTTGCTTTGAGGCATTGTTGATCCTTTTCATTGAGAGACTACTTTAGTTTCACTCTTGTGCTGAAGCACATATGAGGCGAATGGAACCAAGAAGATTACTGATTCTGGTTTACTTTGGTTATTGTATATGGTTTAGTACCACTTGTAATGGCGCTTGTATATAAGCTTCATCTTCTAAACATTGTACGATTGAAAGAATTATAACAAACATATCCAATTCTAGATCTTCTTCTTCATGAAGCTTTCTCTCCACTATCATCTTCCCATCATAGTTGGCCCGAAATGGCTCATGCTGCTTGAATGGTTTAACTTTTCTAACATGTATCAAGACCATGAACAAACAGTATAAATATTATTGGAACCCCTTAATCATCTTATCATCATCAAGTGGTTTCTTTAATTCCTCAATGAAGCTTCTCCTGCTGCTGCTGCTTGCCTTCTGCAACCTTTCGCTATCAAGTTGTTCTCCCATCTTGTCTTCTCGTTTTACTATATTCTTGCTATTATGTTTAAATCTCTTATAAGGTTTCGAGCTTTTTTTTTCCCCACGCAGTGTATAGTTTTACTGAAGAGTCATTGAGAAAGGGGGCGTATAAATTTTAAAAGTCTTTGTTGAAATATTTTAGATTTTCTGTTGTTCTATAAAAACTTAAGTACACGAGTCATCATGACTTGTACTAAAAAATATGGGACCACTCACTAATCAATTGGGCTCTTAATGGGTTTTGAAAAAAATAAAAAAATAAAAAGCTAAGAAAATAAAAAATTTGGATATTTTTTTTATTTATTTGTGGGAAACCTCAAATTTAATTAAAAAAATATATAATAGGCTTAAGTTTAAAAGTTAAAATAAATAGATGAGGTGTATTAATAAAATGTTGTGATTGTTGTTTTTTTGCTGAAGTGTCATGTTTGTAAAGCTTGAAAAATCTGATGTGTCATCTTCTGGAGAGACACAAAGGTTATTAATGTGTTAAATTTTTAAAAAGTTGGACAATTTTCTTTTTGTTTTAAATAATAATTATTTTTTGAAAAAAATAAATATATATGTGGAAGATGACTCACACATAAGAAGTGATATATTATCATCACGGTCAATGGTTAATGTATGATTTAATTAATATTGATTAATTGATGTATAAATTAACAAAATATTATAGTTTATGTATGTATTAGCACTGACGTATAAATTCTAATAAACCGAAAGTCCCCAAGAAGAAGAATAGTACGAACGTCCTTACCATAGCCAAAGCTAAATTCTCCACAGCTCAATCACAAATGCACGGAAGAACCTTTTAATGAAAAAGTAAAATAGAGATACGACAGAAGTAGTGGAAACTGATTCTGTGTTTGTATGAAATGGAACTATGTAAACGTCTCTGACAAGGTAACAATGCCTTAAAATAATTGACGTTTAGGTAATTAAGTTTCAAATTCAAATAAGAAAATTAAAGTGTCAATAACAAAAAAAAAGGAGTAAATGTTATCGCTTTGTGCTCTTGTGAAATTTTCTATTTCTCTGCTTAAGGAAAAAGTGAATTAAAATCTCGTCGACTAACAAAAAAGCAACCTAATTTTTTTTTTCTTGTACTTTCAAATTATTAAAGAAACCTGAACGTTGTAAAAATGTTCAACTATGAAAAAAAACAAATCGTCAAAATGATGAGAAGCAAACCGACAGTTGTAATAATAAAACACTCCCCATTTCCTTCTCTTCCCTCTCTAATTTATATATAAAAGAAGCATGGCGAAATATATAAAAATAAAATACCTTATGCCAAAACAAACCTGAACGTTGTGCCATTTGTTTCAAATATTGACCAAAATAATACGTTTTTGAGTACGCAATATTAAAACAGAAGACAGAGTTAAGAAGAAGTCCAAAACTTGTCACTACTGATAGGCAAAAGATACCAAGTTACACCAGCTTGATCTTCTTCATTGGTCGTCCATCTTCAGCCACAATCTGAGGTTCTTCCTACTCTTTTTTTCCTTCTTCCTCCCTCTCTCCCACTCCCTCTCCTTCTTCATCTACATCTTCATCTTCTTCTTCTGTGTTTCCTCCTCCAGAGGAGTTTTCTTCAGAATCCTCCTCTTTCTTCTCCAGGTTCTCTATCAGACTCTTCAACTCTCTGTTCACCTATTTATCACAAACATTTTATGTTAATGTTTTACAACAAATAGGTATTAACTAGAATGTGGTCAGATATGGCTACACTTTCTACACATTGGAAAGTTTAATTAAATCAGCTCAAATTTTTTACTTAATACAAACTGGTGTGTACAAACTCTTCTTACACAACCAAATACGTTCTAATATGATGAGTAAAAACAGTAACAAGTTATATGTTGATTGAATATCTGATGTTACTGATAATCATAATTCCAATGAATCAAATGCAAACAGCTTTTAAGTTCACCAATTCCAATACTTCATCTAGTTATAGCTGCCATTTCAAATTTAATGCACATAAACGATGGAAGAAGAAGAAGAAACTTGTGTTACTGACCTGTGGATCCTGGAGAAAGTCGGCAATGTCGTTAGTGCAGCAAGAGCATTTCATAACGTTCTTTTTAGCACGTAGCGTGCGCCCACCTCTGCTCCTCACATTCACTTGAGAGATCCCAGCAAATTTTGCGGTTAAACAATCCTTGCGGAAGTTATGTGCGCAAGGCCTTGTCACAGGAGATTTCATCATGTCCCGACAGATTTGGCAACTCAGCTCTGTCTCAACACACACATAAAAAAAACAAATCATGGTTTAGATCTGTCATAACAGATAAAGCTATACATAAGCTCTTTTCCAGAAACCCAACTAAAGATATACTTAGCAGACCTTTCAAAAGTTTGTCTCTGCTACTCTTTATTCTCCTCTTTTGACCTTTATTCATGTTGGCGAACTGTCTGCTGGCAGGTGGCGGCTTCACCCATTTCCACGTCCCATCCGCTACCTGTTCAAGTACATGTATATATAAGTACAGGGGAAAGTGTTATATCAAAAATAGAAAGAAGCAGCGGTTTACATCAAAATCCCAACATGGGCTTTCCTCTCTCTCAATCAGCTCAATGGCATTGCTAAGCTCAGAAATGTTGGGCAAAGGTCTTGGACGATCACCATGCTCATCGCTGCAGTATATTTTAAAGGTGAGCATAACTAGCAAATTCTGAGAAGAGAGAGAAGAGAAAAGTAGATAAAAAAACCTTGAGCCTCATTGTCGTATCTTACAAAAAGATAACGACACACCTTAAAGCCCTATTGACACTCTTCCGTCGGAATCGTCACCTTACATCGCATGCATGCACCGTCGGAATCGCACGGAACTTGGATTTCAAGGGCCATTTTCGGAGATCTGTGGACGGAAAAAAGGAGCGAGAGAGCGAGATTTAGAGTGAGTGGTGCTGCTTGCGAGATTGAAGTTGTGAGGGAAAGAGATAGAGATTCAGGGGATTTTAAAGAGAGACAAAATGTGGAGAGGCGCCTTTTGAAAATTATGGGGATTTTCAAACAAATTTAGAAGAAGGAAACATAAAAGGGAAAATAAACAATAAATCTCTCATTTTTTAATTGTTATTGTATATATTTTTTTCTGTCTAAAACTGGCTTTGAATATGTATGTACACCCAAATTTTAGGCCAGAGAGTTAATACAAATCTATCTAATATCTTATTTTTCTATTATTATTTTTGATAAATATACATTTTTAAAATTAACTGTTTCCATATTTGATAAGACTAGGTATTTATCCGCGCTATGCTGCGGGATATTTTTTCTAGATTTGTATATATTTTTAATATAATAAAATTATTTCTATAATGTAAATGAGTATTATATTTATTTTTATTAGCTTAAGTTATATATTTATATGTTTTAAATCTGAATAAACATTATATATCATTAATTTTTTAATTTTTAAAATTATAATCTACTATCAAATTTGTTTAGTTAACTATCTATAAATGTATATGTAAAAATAAAACAATACATTTTTAAGTACCTTCATGCTAATGGTAAATGTAATTTATTTTCTTTACTAAATTGCTACTTGATCCTCTTTTGAAATTAAATAAAGCAAACTAGGTGATCGGCCTGCACAGTGTGCAGGGCTATAAAATATTTAATATATTTAATTATTATTAGTATAATATTAAAAATGTTTCATTTACATATAATTAATTATGTATTAATAATAAAAAAATATAAATATAAAATATTAAAGATTTCAAAATAAAATGAAGAAAAAATATTAACTAAGACTTTAACATATTTTCTTAGATCAAAAAATGTAAATATGATAACTAAATAAATAGGCAAACTTGAAAATCTATAATTATTTATTTAATTTTTATTTTTGACTCGCACGCATGTGCATGTATAACTTTTTAGACATAATTAGTTGTAATATTTAAGTATTGATTAATTTTATTATACTTTATGTAAACTTTATGTTTATATACATATACATTTTTAGTGTTCAACAACAATCACACAAACGTTTTCTATCTTTTTGTGTCTTTTGAAATTTTTATTTTTTCTAGCTTTTACATTAACAAATAATTGCAAATATAAAAGTTATATTAAATAATAATTAAATTTTTATAATATGCTTTGAATATTATCTATAATATACTTTTGTAACTATTTTTTTCCTTGACCTATTGTTAATTAAACCAAAATAAATTTTACCATATTTATTTATCCTAAGAGCGGGTAGAAATGTGCGGACCAACCACCTCACCGCTCTTAGGACATATAAATATTTTTTTTAAATATAAATTGTCTAACAACTAAAATTAAAATTAGAGTGTAATCGAGGTTAACAAAATGTATGCACGACAAATTTGCATGCAAGTTTGACTTTTACACAATTAATATTTATATCTACACGTACATTTGTAAAAAATATAATTATGGCTTTCATGTATTAAAAAAATAATAAAGTATATGTTTGTAATCCATATTTTTATATCGTATGGTTGATTTTTTTTTTTGAAAAAAATAAGTATATTTATGCATTTAGGTATGAGTTAGAAATAAGTGAATTATAATATTTAGGTATTGGTAAGTTTTTTTTTATATTTTCCATAAATGTTATTTTTTTTATACGATGTAGTTATTGGTATTTAACAACAATCACGAAAACCGTTTCTATCGTTTTGTATTTATTCAAAAAAATTTATTTTTCAGCGTTTTACGATATATGGTTTCTCAATAGAACTATAATAAATATTTTTATTAAATTTGTGAAATCATATTTTATAAAATTCTCCGGTAGCTCTCTGCTCATCTCTTCGTCAAAATTTTTAATAATCCGCAATCCCTCACTTCCACAAACTCTGTGTAACATAATCGTTTAAGCCAATCAGATCCAAACTTATTTGTGTATTATTTAAAGTGTAAAATAATATATTTAATATTTGATTGTTATATTAAATTAAGAGTTGATATGTTCTTAACTTTAATATATTTGTTAATACAAAATATAATGGATCACAACGTATACAAATGATTCATGAAATAATGTTTTAATATGCTGGAAAAATATATGCATGAAAAAAAATAATATGTATAAGATAATATTTTTAAATATTTGAAATAAAAACATAAAATTGATTCTTATTTTTTTTCTCTTCTTTGACTTATATTTTTTTAACCTTTAATAATATATTTAACATTAAGATCATCTCAAATATTTTTTTGTTTTATTTTTTTTCTAAAATATAAGTGGGCTTCTCTCCAACCTATTTCTATTTTACAAAAAAAAAAGATTATTATTTTTTCATCTATAATTGAAAAAAAAAGTAACAACCTTTCTTTTTCCTCTAAATTAGAACATTTAAAATAAATGTGAGTTGGAGATGCTTTAAATCAAAAATATAACCTGAGATTTGTATATAAAACCAAAGTTGTAAAGATTCATTTTGTACTTTTCCTTCTACTTTTTATTCATATATACAATAGTATAATAAAAAAAGTTGGCTAAGAGGATATTTACAATTTATTTTTCTCTCTGTTTATTTTTTATTTTATTTATAATTTTGAATTCTTGCTATATAATGAAAATTTATTCACATATGATATAAACTTTTTTCTTATTTAAAAACGAGATTTATTTAGTTTTAATTTAACCAATCAAAATATTTCATTTATTTTAGGAAATTAGCCATGTCACATTTATGACATGGCATTGTTTTACACTAACTTTTCTTTAGGTGTTAACATATAGGATTTTTTAGTAAACATGCTTCTCAAATAATAGTTAGGATTACAATTTAAAAAAATATTAATTAATATGATTATTTTAAACTATTAAATTTATTTTTTTATCAAATATTTATTATAGACATATATTTCTAAAACTATCAAACTATAATCAATAACATTCATATCAAAATCATTACTATTACTTTAGAACTAAATAAAAATTTCTATTTGAACTGTTGAAATATCAATTTAGTTGAAGTTAAATAATTCAATTTTTGTTACTATAAACATATTGTAACTTTGAAAATTAGAACAGAGAAATTTTATCATTTTACAAAAACCAAAAAATTGCATTTTCTGACAAAACAAAAAGAAAAATATTTTCCCACAAAACTGAGAAATCGCCTATTCCCGCCAAAACAAAAAAAATCATTTTCTCATCAAACCTGAAATTTCATTTTTCTACCAAAACAAAGAAATTACATTTTTCCTCAAAAACTAAAAAATCACATTTTCTCACGAGAACCTGTGTTTTCCCGTCAAAGCAGAGAAATCAAGTTTTTTCACCAAAACCAAAAAATTTCATCTTCCTGCAAAAACAAAAAAATAGTATTTTCCCATCAAAACCAAAAATATATTTTTCCACAAAAATCGTCTATTCCCACCAAAACAAGAAAAAATTATTTTTCTTGTCAAATCAAGAATCATGTATTTCTATCAAAACCTATAAATACAATTTTCCGCGAAAACCAAAAGTTGCATTATCGCATGAGAAATTGCATTTTCTGCAAAAAATAAGAAATCATATTTTCCCTCGAAAACCAAAAAAATCAAATTATATGTCAAAAACTGAATATTTGTATTTTCCATCAAAACCAAAAAATTGTTTATTCCTGCCAAAATCGAGAAATTTTGCTTTTCTATCAACCTGAAAAATTGCATTTTCTGCCAAAATTGTCAAATTATAATTTTTCCGCAAAAATCAAAAAATTATATTATCCATCAAAAGCCGAAAAATTGTATTTTCTATCAAAACCGAGAAATCGTATTTTTGTCAAAATTGAAAAGTTGCATTTCCCTCATATTTTCTCGTCAAAATCAAATTTTTTATTTCTCACAAAAACCAAAAATTCATATTGTTCCTTCAAACCCGAGAATTTTCTTTTTTCCACCATAACTGAGAAACTATGTTTTTCTACCAAAACTGAAAATAATATTTTTCTACCAAAACCAAGAAATTCTCTATTTCCGCCAAATCCAAGAAAATTTGTTCTCGGTAAACAATGTTAATAATATGTATTATTGTTATGTTTTTATTGGTTCAAATTTTTGCTGATGTGTGAGCTTCTTATAACATAACGCTTTTTGCATTGTTGTTATGAAAACATAGTTGATAATGAGTCTACAGTTTCTTCAATCATATATGTATCTATCAAGCAAACACATAGGTAGAAATTTTAAATTTTTTTGCTGTTATTTATTATTTGAGTTTCGGTTTGGCAAAAATATATAAAAAATATTTAATTTTATTATTTGTTGCTATTTATTATTTGGGTTTGGCAAAAAAAAACATTTTTTTTATTTGCTGTTATTTATTATTTGGGCTTAGGCTTGACCAAAAAATAAAACTAAAATTAACAATAAAAAATATTTGGGTTTTCAATGGGTTTAAAATATATTGATGACTTGTATTAATGAAATATTTTTATTGGTGTTTTTTTTTGCTGAAATGTCATCTTTTAAAAGCTTGAAAATGCTGATGTGTCAAGCCATGGAGAGACTTATGGATTATTGTTGTGTTGATTTATTTGTTTTTGTATATATTTTTTTCTGTCTAAAACTGGCTTTGAATATGTATGTACACCCAAATTTTAGGGCAGAGAGTTAATACAAATCTATCTAATATCTTATTTTTATATTATTATTTTTGATAAATATACACTTTTAAAATTAACTGTTTCCATATTTGATAAGATTTATAATTTTTTGTGAAAATTGTGAAATATTTTTCATTCTTTACAGTCAACATTAAATTTTAAAATTTCTATTTATTTAAACTTATTTTAGGCATATATTTCTATATTATTATATACTGTATGTAATTAAATAGTAAACTAAATTCTCTTTTTTTTAGAAAAAGTAAGATTTTGGAGATTGTGTATTGCATACTCTCAAACTTTTTGTATACACTGTATAGGTGGCAGTTTAGTGATACTAACTATTAAAAAAATATTTGTATATTATGTAATTAAATTTTAAAAGTTTATAAATAATTTTGCAAAGTTATAAATATATAAAATATACTAAAATCAATTTATATATGTATCCCTTTAATCAATCATATATGTAATAGTCTCTTGTGTGGCATCAAATCATATTATCATAATTAAATCATATGTGCTAGTCATCTATTTTGATATAGTTTAATAAATAGATAGAAATGGCACAATCCAATTGTTGATAAATAATTGAAGAAAAAAATATGAAATGGTTTACAAATTGTTTTAAGTACAAATTTGTAAATATCTTTAGTAAAATATATTTTGTGATTTAAAAAAAAGCTAAATAATTTGTTTCGACAGTATGAAAAATATATTTAAAAACAAAAAAAATATGATATAATTTTTTTTGTTAATATAATATTGACGAATCACATATATTTTGACTTTACTTAATGCAAATACTTTATCGAGATAATTTTTCAAATATTATTTTATAGAATCGTCTTTCATACTAAAAATATATTTTGTATAATTATGATATATATACATGTATTTTAAATTTAATCTAGAATGAATTTAATTTAATTTAATGGAATAAGAATTCGTTTATAAATTTGGTCGGTTTCAATCACTCGATTTCATGAAAATTTATGAGAAAAAGTTAAATAATTGTAATGAGATGAATAAAATTTTGATACATTGGCTTCTAATTTGGTTCGAAATTGATCTTATTTAATAAATGCTTTCATGTATTTCTAAAATACTCTCATAATCTCTCTATATTCATCCCTCTCTCTCACTCTCTAGACACGTGAATAATATAAATTATTTTGGTTTTTTTTCGTAATTAACACATTTTCTTGTATAGACAACTTTCATTTGACAACTATTAGAATTTTTTAATTATTTGATTTAATACCTAGAAAGTACAAAATGTGCTGTCTTGTTTATACAAAGGTAGAGAAAAAAAGAATATCCTGATTTTATTCTCAAAAGAAATTTCAATATAAAGTAAAAATTTAATTTTCTAAAACTACACACAAAAAACTAAATTTAGTGTATCATAAATCTAAACAAATCCTTAACTCCATTCTTAAAAACACATATTATACACACACAAAAGCTTAACCACAGACACCATTGTGACGTACTCTGTTGTAAAGTATCATTATCTTTCGGAGAAAATGTCAGAGTCCTCACATAAAAAAATGAAATTTCCTGAAAATATGCCTGAAGATGTAGTAGAGCACATCCTGTCGACGTGTCTTCCCATCCAAAATGCTTTAAGAAGTCGTGCTGTGTCCAAAAGATTTAGGCACGCACAAATTCGATCCCGGTACCTTGATTTTAGCAAAATATACTCCAAGAGGCGCAATCAATTAGCAGTTGTACGTATCATCGAAGGTATTTTTGAAAAACACAAAGGATCAGAGATCAACCAATTTGTTCTGATTCTTAATCATATCGGCATAGAGGATAAGATCTTCAGGTGGATCAAAACATGCGTGAGTAAAAATATTCAAGAGCTGGAGTTAGATTTTTCCAAATCTAGGAAAGTTATAGAGATTCCAATCGACTTGTCGGCCATCGAGACGCTAACAGTCTTGAAGCTAAAATGGTGTCAGTTTGAGATATCTGAGAACTCTCCCAAGGGTCTTAAGTTACTGAGAACGCTGGCGTTAATGAAGACCAAGGTGACAAAAAAGACGCTAGATGCAATCTTCAACAACTGCATCCACCTCGAGACGCTTGAACTAATCAACTGTCGAATGTACGGGGTATTGAGAATCAACGCTCAAAACAATATGAAGTTCAAGTTGTTGGTCGTGTATTCTATGCTGAATCTCTTGAAGATATTTTTGGATGCACCCACTCTTGAATGCTACAAGTATGATGGGTATGTCAGGATGATTGACTTTTCAAGAGTGAATGTACTTAAGGAGGTAAAACTTCATTATAATCGGAGTTATGATCGGCATAGTTACAATCCACTTGCCATGGTGATTGCTAATATGGGAGCTTTTATGGGAGTTCATGTTCTCGCAACGACAAACATCTTTCTTGAGGTATTTTGATTGTTTTTCGTTTGGTTTGCATATATATAAAACTATATCTTTTTGTGCGTTTATTATAATAGCTGAATACGGAGTTTATGGTGTCATTTTAAGATCATATGCACGAGTTGAAATTTTAGAAAATGTTGATATTAGAGCATGCCACTTTCACATGATTTCTTATTGTTGGTCAGTCTCTCTTTTTCCCCAGAGTTGCTTTATTCGTTTGTCAAGTACTAATTAGCATGTCATCAGAGAATCTTACATATATATATGAAATTCACTTCAAGATAGTCCTAATTCTACACTTCCAACTTAACTTTATATACCTTAAAAAAATTGAGGAACCTAGTACAAGTTTAAAATTACAAAATTATTGCTATAATCAGTTTTCCCAAAAACCTTGTAAAAGTCATGAAACCCTAGCTCTAGGTATTAGTGGAGACGGTGGTCGTTAGGTTATGGTCTCTTTTCTCTTTCTTTCTCAAGTTGATCCTCTGATTTTAAGAACTAAGAAGTGGGGGTTTTTTTTATTGATATACACATCTATAGATATATGTTCTCTTCACTCCTCCTGAGTTAAGATAAAGTAGATCTTGGCTGCTCCTTGTCTACTGTTGGTATTCGGTAATTCCCATCGTTGTCCAGCGTACCTTAATCACTGATGTTGTGTCTTCCCTTCTGGTGTAAAGTGGAAACACAAAAACGTGTTATTATCTCCAAGTGTAAAAAAAGGAAAGTTTTTTCAGTGGCATTTATACTACATGTACACAAACCTACGAGCTACCATTCGGACATATTAGATGAGTATCTAGTATCCAAATATCATTCCAAATGGTGATGTTACAGTTCGAACCTAGTCTCATCTGAAGTCCTTGTCTTAATAACTTTTCTTGTCAAATAAAATACTCTTCAAACCAAAAGATGGAGAATTAGGTTTTCGAGCTTATATAGGATGAATATTCAATAATTATTTACTAGAAAAAAAATTATTTCTACCATCGAATTCGGAAATTGCAATATCTCTAAAAATATTGCTTTATCGAAGCTTTATTGAGTCTTTTTAGAGAGCTAAAATCCAATCCACTTTTGTTTTCATGGTTAAAAGACTTCTCTCAAATTATCTATCTAATGGAGACCGCATTTACCATCATAAACTCTGGTGTAGTATTTCTATAGGTTGCACAAACTCTATAAATATTCATCATATATATGACTATGCAACTTTTACATGTTTTGTTTTCTTTGCTTCATTTTGTTAATATCTTATCACTGTTTGTTTAAACTGAGTTTTTGTGTTTCCTCTCTCATGTATATATAGGCTTTGATGAATAGCAATCCGGATTTCTGCTTTTGGAACTTACAAGAGTTTCAGATTTGTTTTCAATCTCCAACAAATTGTACTCTTTTTGACATTGCTGCATTTCTCAAAAAGTACTGCCCTAACCTTGAGAAATTTTCGATCGATGTAAGTCTCTCTCTCTCTCTCTCTCTCTCTCTCTCTCTCTCTCTCTCTCTCTCTCTCTCTCTCTCTCTCTCTCTCTCTCTCTCTCTCTCTCTCTGCCAAATCCATTAATACTTTGGTTTCTTATGTGCAGATAAATGATTTCACATTTGAACCTCATATCTTATGGGAGCTTTATCAAAAGCCAATGGTTCAGAATGGCAACTACCCGTTGAACACTATCAAGTATGTTGAGATCATGGGCTATAAAAACGGCTGGCATGAGCTTGATATAGTGGAGTTCTTCGTTAGGAATGCAAAATCTCTGGAGAAGTTGAAGCTGATAGAGCCAAGAAACCCAGAGGTCACAATGTTCGAACCAGAGTATGAAAGGATCACCAACATAAAAAGCTTATCTCCAAAGAAAGATCTCATTGAATTTACCAAATCAGGTCGTGCCCAAGCATAAACATGCCAGACTATAATAGGTCTTTTGATCATTTTATGTTTATTCTTTTATATTTTGAACTCTATTTGCTTTCGGTTTTTTTTCCCTCAGATTTGGACTTATGCAAAGTTCTTCTAGACTTTGTAAATGTGAACATGTTATCATGCTCCTAATTTAAGATCAATTGATATTGGGTTATGACCATGGAATGACTATATCATTATTATTACTAGAAATTAACCCGCGCATTGCACAAAATTATTTGTAAATCATTTTTTTACCTTTATATATATTATCATTATATTTGTTTATTTTATTAATTTTGTATGTTTTTTAATTTTATTTTGTTTTTTTTTTGAAATTAAAAATGTTACTTTTATTTTTTTATTATTTTAAAATATATGAGATTATTGTAAAGTTTTTTTGCTAATAAAATTGTGATGTGTTAAATGATAAAAAATATTTTCTTATACTTAAAAAATGTTATAAATATTTATATTTTTTTCATTGAATATCTCTACTTAGTTAGATTTTCTTTTATTTTTTAAATTATTTTTAGTGAGATTTACAAAGTTAATTCACCACCAGTCTCACTTACTCTTTTTCGTATTTGAAATAGTAATCTGAATTTATATTTTGACAGGAACTTACGTAGCTATTTTGTTTATCCAATTTTTTGAATTTATAATTTTATATATTTATATTACTATTATTTTGACCCTTTTAATAATTTTCTGTTCTATTTTTTTTAATTTTAAAATGTTTTTTTTAGTTTTTTATTATCCTAAAATATGTAGATATATTGTGAAGTTGTTTTTAAAAATAGAAATAGAAATATGTTAATTGTTAAAAACTCACTTTCATACTTATACGTTATCGAATATATCTATATTTTCTTACTGAATATTTTTATTCAACTTTTTTAGGTCACTTATTTTGAGCAAGATCAACAGAAGAAATTTACTATCAATCCCATCAAATCTTTTTATTTTTTTATTTGAAATCATATTTTTAAATTACTATTATGTTTATCCATTTAATATTTGTTCTGTTTATTTTAATTTTAAATGCTATTTTAGTTTTTAAATTAACCTAAAAATATTTAGAGCTATTGTTAATTTTTTTTTTTTTAAATATAAATTGTGATGTGTTAGTTGTTTAAAAAACTCGATCTTATACTTATATGTTGCCGTATGTATCTAAATATTTTCTTTCCATAACATTATTTATTTATTTATATGTTGCTTATTTTTGAAGAGATTAACGAAATAGATTAATCATCAATCTCACACATTTTCTTTATTCTTATTCGAAATAACATTCTAATTTTTTTTATTTATAGATACTTTACGTTTTTGTGGCTTGTAGAACAAGTGTTTGTTTTTAACCTTTAAATTATGTCATATGAATATCCAAGAAATATGTATGTAAAAGCCCATTTAAATATATAAATTTAGAGGTTTGTTAAGTATTTATATACAAAATAAAAACTCATAAAAAATTAAAAAATTAAAAGCTCATAAAACATAAAAATAAATTGATGATGTGGATAGCTCTACTGGAGAGAGTTTTCCCTAATTAAATATATGGTTTAATTTATTGTAACTATGTGATCATAGAATTTTCTCCCACTTATTTCCAACAAAAATCTTACATAAATGAATTTGACTAGAAGAAACATCGAAAACAATTTGGTGCTTAGAATTTTAGTTAATTCTTTTGAAAATCTGAAATATGAAAAGGAAAATATTTTACAGAAAATAAGTTAACAAGAAGGAAAAGAAAACGATAAGTAAAAATAAAGCATTACTTCAAATAAAAATAAAAAAAGAGAGAAAATTTTGATTATACTGTATGTTTATATTTATATAGTTAAGCAAAAATAGGCTATACGATTTTTTGGGGATAATTGGCCAAATATCTTAGTTAAGATTTGAAAATTGAAAAAGACATTAATTATTTTTTTTTAAACATTTGCTGATATGTAAAAAGATTTATTTGATTAGATTTTAATTAAAAATTACATTATATTTTGATTTTATTAAAGGTATAGAGATATCTAATGAATTCGTATTTAAAATTTTATAATTAGATATATTGCCCTAATCAAATTAAATGAGATTTTGCCATTTATGAATTTTCTTAAGATTATGATGTATTGGCATAGTTAAAGATTTATTTAGTGTTTTTCAATGTTGTTCTGTAGGCAATATATGAGTGATATTTGTTATCCGAAAACCAAAAAAGAATGTTTTGACCGAAAGAAAATGAACTTTGCTACATTATCAGTGAAAGTAAGAAGATGATAGTGAAGATGAAAGAGAGAGTGAGATGGTTGAAGGAGATGTAGAGAAAAATTCTGTATCATTTATTTATATTGAGAAAAGCTCTGTTCATTTACAAACGAGGCAAAAATGAAAGAATCAGACTAGTTTTACCTTCTACAACGTCAAAGTAAATAGCTCCTGTCAAATTGTCACTTTAAACAACCAACAAAGAAGACCCTATAAACACGCAAGTTACACTTTAAAAGTAACAAAGAGTTTGTGAGTTTAAAAGAATTTCAAATCTAACTCGGAAATAACATGGAAATTATATTATCGGAAAAAGACTAATTTGGGATTTTTAAAATTATAACTGAATCTTGAGAAAGGTTGTCTACATATTCTTGAAAAGGATCAAATCCTTTGTAGTTCATTTTACAAAAAATTAGATTTTTAGACTATAAAGAAAATTAAATCTTCTCCCAAAATGGTGGATTATTGGATCTTCGATGGATCACCTCTTCAGTGATTTGCATTTCTATTTATATAGAAGCTAAATCGGTTGAGTTAGATCTCCTTTTTCTTTATGACTTTATATTTTCCTTTTTTCTCAAAAATTTTCCTTTATCTAAGAAATTGTATTTTCCAATGAAATGTTAGAGTTTTGTTAATTAATCAGACATGCTGATCTTGATTTGGGCAGGACTTTAAGAGAGGATGCTATGCTTATCACTAACAAACCCTCATATTTGTGCGCGAAGGAGCTCAATAAAATTACTCAACTGCAAATAGCCTTATCCACGTGTCTAGAGAGTTGTGAGTGAGGTGTCCAGCTTTTGTGATGCCGACGATTACTGTCGTCTGAATCACCATCTTAAGCAAGATGGAATCAAGAAATGCAGACCTTGCATAGAGTAGATGATTCACAATATCCTCCCAATCTGCTGTTGCATATGAGCTAAGAAGATTACCCGCTACAACCAACCATGCTGTGTACAATGCTCTCATAATCTCTCTATCTTCCTCCCTCTCTCTCTCACTCTCTCTCCTTTTCTCCCTCTCTCTATGTCTCTTTCTTTCTTTCTCTCTCATAAACGTAACATATTAACTAATATGTAGCATTTTGGCCCATTTTAGCTTACTTTTCATAATGTTTTGATTTGATATAAAATATAAAATTTACAAATATAAGACTAAGTAGATAAAATAGATATCCATATTGATCTTTTAATAGATTAGACATCATAATTGTTCAAATTAGTGAGATAATGGATATTGTTATTTTGTTTGGTGTTTTGTTGTTTCCTTAGGATTTCTATAGTTCTTATTTATTTAAGGTTTGTGAGTTCAAATATTTAGTTTTTTGATTAAATGTCTTATTGATGTTATTTACTTATGCATATATAATATATGATTAATGTTTATTCGCATTTACTTTTGTGGGGATGCTGCAATGATCATGTAAAGCTGCTTCTTGCTTCTCCACCAAGTCTTCTACGAATTTTTAACTTATATCTCTATTCAGTTTATCATTAAGATCTGTTTTATTTGCAGTCTATTATTTGATAATTTTGTTTTTAAAACATATAGAATGGTGTGTAGTCTTCATATTTTTTTTATTATCTTTTGTTTGTGTTTATTCATGTTTTGATTTTGATAGTTTATCTAGATATTACAATTTGGATTTGATACATAACTTTGTCATACTTTATTATTTAATTGAAATTTTAGAAGGTGTTATTCATGTTGGCTCAATTATAAATAGTAGCTACTAGGCTTTTAACTCGCACTACACGCGAGTTTGTATTAACAATTTAGTTAAATTCTTTTTTTGGTTAATATCTTTTGAATTATCAAAACTATAATATATTTATAGAAAAATACTTTTATATAATAAATGAAAAATATAATATATAGTTTTCCTATTTTTTTGTTTATAAGATTATAAATTTTATTAAGTAAAATCATAGTAATAACACCTAAATAATTTCCAATTTCGACGTGCATACATTTGATTTAGAGAATGATTCTCTTACTAATTTTTTGGTGTTTTTTTGTGTCCTTAGGATTTCTATAGTTATTTTTTACGATTTATATGCTCAAATATTTAGTTTTTGATTAAATGTCTCACCTATGTTGTGTAACTATGCATATGTAATATATGATTCATGTTGGATCGGATTTTTTTTTGTTAGGATGCCATAATAATTATGTAAAGCTGCTTCTTATTCTCCACCAAATCCTCTATGAAATTTATGTTACATCTCTATTCAGTTTATAAGACTTTTTTTGTTGCATTTAACTATTTGATAATTTTTGTTTTTAAACATGTAAGATGGTGTGGAGTCTTCGCATTGTTTTTCACTGCTTTTATCTTTTGTGTGTTTTATTCATTTTTTTTATTTGAATAGTTTATCTAGATATATAAGTAGAGTTTTATTATTTAAATAATTTTAGAAGGTGTCACTCATGTGCTGCTCATGTTGGCTGAGTTATAAGTAGTAACTTTGTATAAAAACCAGACTTTATTACTTGTTAAATTTCTAATGTAAAGTTACTTATGTAGTATTTTTCTTTGTTGGGTTTTAAACCATACGCAGTCAAAGTATTAGTCTTTATAAATTTAAATAATAGAAACGCGTATAACCTACTGTAACTTTGTATGGTTATTCATAGTCAATACCAATATTTTAGAAATCATAAATTTTCTGAAACTAAATTTTAAACTAATTTTATTTTTAGATTTTATGTTTTTGTTATTTTATATATTTTATGGTAATTCTATATATTATTTTATTTATATAATATTTTGCATGCTTGATATACTTAAAACATATATATTCTTTAATTAGGCTATTTTTATTAATTTTTCAAATATGTTGCATATATATCATTATAATCTCTTATACATAAATGCCTTTTCTTTGTTAATTTTTTTATATTAATTTTGTTTTTAATTATTATGCTTTTTTGACATGCTATAACTAGTTAATTTTATGTGGACTTCTTTCAAAAGTTTATACCATCATTCCTTTTTAGTTAATATTTTTATGTTGATTTTTCAAAATATTAGCATAAATATCAAGCTAATTTTACTTTATACAACTTTTTCTTTTGATAATTTACCCCTCTTGATATTGATTTATATTTTATTTTAACACATAATTGTTTTATAAATATTGATGTTTTTGAAGACATAATTACATCATTCTTTATTTTGTTAGTTAAATATTTTTATATTGATTTTTAAAGTCGTTAGTCAGATTTGAAGTCAATTTCTTTTTAGATTAATTTTTTAAATTTAACATTTTGTAAACATTAATTTTCGTTATATTTTTTATTAATTAGTTTTTAATATTGATTTCTTAAATAGTTAGCTTAAATATTTATCTTCTTTTTGTTAGTTAAGTTTTTTTATTCTCTTATTAATTTTGTTTATATTAATTTTGTTAAATAAATAGCATAGATATCAAGTTAATTTCTTTTTTTTCTCTGTGTTCATTCAACTTTTTTGATATGGATTTTTATTTTTCTGTTTTGTTTTATGTTAGTTAAATATTTTTATATTGCTTTCTTCAGTACTTAGCATAAATTATCATTTTATGGTTAGTTAAGCTTTTGTGTTGATTTTCTAAATAATTAGACTCGATATCAAGTTTTTGATGATTTTTTCTTCTCTGAATTTA